>OU611999.1:5000000-10000000 GCA_914767915.1 Agriopis aurantiaria
ATGAGAAAATCTAACTATTTAGGTATAGAAAAATACACGTCCTCAGTGCTTTAATCACCTAAACTAGATTTCTAATTTATATAATACATTGTGCATAAGTATGTCTCTTCCAAACAGTCAATTTTATAATAGACTACCGGCATGATTAATTTTTGTTGTCTTATAAAAAAGCTGGCCATAATTAGAGCCGATCACTAAAACAAATTTAAAATGAGTTTAATTATAAGGAAGATATACGCATTTTAATGTCTTGCTAGACAGAGAGCGCACTATACTTACACATGACGTCACTTGATGCCATACAAACACCAACTCCTTTGCTCGAAAGGGACAGCGAATCGCTTTGATTCAATTAAAAACGAAATTATATTACGGAAACTGACGTGGTTTTCACACATTTTATTTTTATTACACGGGAATTACTCACGTAAGATTAAGCCGGTCACTCCGACTATAGTTTCAACCGCATTAGGCGGTTCTTATTCAAGGTGAATGCGCGCGCGCGTCTGCGTCTCGCTAAAAAACGAAATGCTTGTATTTTGCAACTTTATAAGCCGATTTAAATAATATCTTCAGCATTCATATTCAATTTAATTAATATTTTATTAAGGCGAAATGGTAGAGAACCGTACACTTGTATGACGGTAATGCGGCGTGCGCGCTTTCAAATATTTTCAATATTTATTTTTTCTTTATTTTCTACAAATAATCTTACACTTTTACAAAAAACTGCGACCACTAAACTATTTGAATGATTGTTAGGATAACACACAATTTTTTTGATAAAAATATCTTCTATATAATTTGAATGAAGTTGATTCAATCCATTGAAGAGAACGTAAAAACGGGTGTTTTTTAGGAAAGTTTACGATTTTTTTTTATCGAGCCAATATTTTTTAATCGAGTATCGGTGAACACATTCGAATAAAATATTTCAAGAAAATTTATTAAACATAAAGAAATAATGTCAATTAATCGATTTTAAAGGTCTACTTTTGAATATTCGTGATGACGAATCGTCAAATTTGAAGCATATTTCGTCTTAAACCTCTTATTTTTAACAAATCAATCCGATAGCCTATTATTTCTTTAACAAATGCACCCCATGTGATATTACGATATATAACGTAAGATTTTCAATCATTACTTCTATAATAAATAGAAAACTGTCTTCTAAATAAATATATTTTAATCTAATATTTACAAAACGCTAACAATTATATACACAGATCAATAATGAAATTGTAAAACGTAAAAAAATGAAAAGCTTTTTATCTAAATATCGACTAATGTTAAAGCATTGAAGGCGATTAAATGAACACTATAAATTACGATATTGATTAATTTTGTGTTTTTTTTTTTTTGGCCAAATTCTACACACCAATCTTAGGCTAGTTGCCATAGTGCGATCGATCATTGACGTACGACGTATTGACGTTAAGATCGGCGTACCTTTGCAAAGCTACAGTGCCACCAACATAGGTGTTCAGGGGGGTTAGACAAGACCCACTTTATGTTAGCGTTTACGCCTACGGAAAGATGAAATTGTATGAAAATGACATTAGAGATAACATCTCTCAAGCTAATGTCATTGTCAATGTCATTTTCATACAATTTCATCTTTCCGTAGGCGTTAACGCTAACAGAAAGTGTCTCTTTTCAATCCCCCAGGTGGGCAAAATTGGAACTAAAGCTTTTTCTTGGTGAATTTCTTAGGTGGGAATACCAAATTCTCCACTAGGGACGCTGTCAACTGAACAGCTAAGATGGTGGGACTGTAATGGAAAAGTCAATGTCAAATACGCGATTATCGCTTCTTCGACAGCGATGATTGCAATTAGCGAATTCGCAAATACTTATCCATGCCGCAACGCAAGATTTTTTTTCATCTACCATCTAATGGCAAGCTACGATCGGCTTCGCTCCTCTCTAGTCTTCTAGCTTATCTATTGTTTTGATCTGCCTTTATAATTTAATTGCTGGCAGATATTTGATGGGCGCTTTGTATCTTTGATGTGCAAGGTAGTATTTCCGATTTTACCAATATTTATCTGTTATTTGTTTTCTGATCAAAAGTATAAGCTATCCATGTAAAATTTAATTTCCCATCCTTCGCTACCTCTACAGATAGATGCATTGTAAGCCTTGCAAGATGCGGCATGTCAAGTCAAAGCGTGTGCTTAAATAATTGGGACATTTAAGCACAAAACTAATGAGAAAAACCTGTGTTCACGTCATGAAAGTTTCATCTGTTTACCCTGTCTTAAGCAATGAAATTATAACTACAGTCAAACCAGCGTATTTTGTCGAAGAAACCGGCGGGAAAATTCTAAATTCTTTAAATGACAACACTTCAATAAATCTTTTTTGACACTTGGTTTGTGTTTGACATTAACCATAGACAAAAATGACGTCATTATAAAGAAATTCCTTACGACAAAATATATACTGGTTTCACGATACAATGTGACACAGCTTGTGCTTGTGTGGCAGCTTCAATGAACGTGGTGAAAGTAGAAATAGCCGTCTCATTTTCTCTTTAGTGCTAAAGAGAGACAAACATAGTGACAGGGCTCTCAGCGTCTTTATTCACGTTCACTTAGACCCCCGTTCACATTACAGAGGCAGATAGATTATGCGTTATCTCACCGAGTTTATTGTATTCTCGCCCTTATTTCTATCGCCCATAAGATCTCATTTGTTTAATCGTAAACAATTATGTGATTCGCATGTGGCGTCTTTTGACGGTACTGAGCATAATATGGCAATATTGTTTGCTTTTACGAAAGCTTTAGTGATATTACGATATAATAGTCGAGAATGCAACAAATTCAGAACGGTTAACCACATGGAACGCGTTCGCATCTAAAATGTGAACGGTGCGTTAAGGTCGTTACAGCACAGACCTCACATTTATTGTTAGTATAGAAATAATTGTAACAATATTAATATTTCGAACATTAGTTAAATTGTTATAAATATTATAATTCAAACAATAGCCGTTTGTAACGTAAGTTAATTTGACCATTAGTCAAGAATAACTATAATTATGATTAGAATGAAACATAACATTAATAAATACAGTTTTGGAGAGCAGCCACCAAAGAGTAACCTTATAATAGATGTGATGGTATAGTTCACGTTTATTTTTAATTTTTTTAAACACAATGTTATATTTAAATATTTAGTGCAATGAGGTTGGTATCTGTCATAGTGGCGCTAGCATTGCATAACCCAGCTATCCCCAGACCATAAAGAACCATGGTCTACTTAGAAAACTCTGAACTGATTTCGGGCACGAGGGAATTTTGTCATTATGAGAGCGTCCAAATTACACTGGGTTACGCGGAAAGGGTGTACTAAGTCAAAAGGGGTGCATACTACCAGTCATTATTTACAACTTTTACCATCAGAGCAACTCTGAAATCAGCTGTTTCATAGAAAACGGCCATTCACACTAGACAAAACGTACGGAACAATTGTTATTTTTTTCGCAATTTCAGGGTTGTTACTACTGTAAAAGTTTTCACTGTTGTTCATAATGATGGGTACTATGGACCCCTTTCGGCTAAGTGCAGCCTTTCCGCGTAACTCTGTATATACACCACAAAATTTATATTAATATATTATATTTTTCCACAAAGAAATAATTGTCTATCTATTGTAATGTATTCCATATACAAAAAAAAACCGACCGTTTTGGAACTTGACTCGCCCGATAAATATAACATGAGTCAATAGTATACAATTAATGGTCACGCGTTTGTACATGGCAACTGTGTCAATCACGCGAAGCCAAAAGCCCCAATACGGGGGAAAAGAAAAAAAAATGCTCACGCGAGCATTGATGAAGTGATTATGACATTAGACCTATTCCAAATACAAACAATAACTTCTAAAAAGGTGCTAGCAATGCTAGCTCCATCTGTAAGCCAGCCCCATTATTTTTTTACTTTTAGACACTTCGGGGAGTGCCTTATGTTCTAATTTGAACTTAAGCAAAACAGGCTAGTTTTAGACCTTAATTCGTAGACGTTTCGACTTTAATTCGGCTAGACATCGTAATTTTTGGCTATACAAGACCTAAGCCGCCCTTCGCCTCTCGGGTTAAAGAAAACACCAAAATCAGTGATGCTTTACGAATCAGACTTTGAAAATCAATTTTTAAAAAAATACAAGAACACACCATATCATTTCGTTCATTTAAGAGTTTTATAGAAATAAATACTGTTTTACCACCGATAATCCCAAGCCAAATTATTATTATCAACTTGTGCAATAAAAACACGCTGCCACATAATGATTCTAAACTAAATGATTAGATATAACTTGGCAACCCGATAAAGTCCTATTCATAAGATCCTAATAATTTATCCTCGCGAAACATTTAACATGTGAAAATATATAATTTTTAGGAGCTCTCTTTAGGTACGGTACCCTAATTCGAGTACTTTAATAATATCTCTAATGCCGTATACAGACGTAGCGAACGCGAGGGCATGCGAATACGTTGCCT
Source organism: Agriopis aurantiaria (assembly GCA_914767915.1). Taxonomy (NCBI): domain Eukaryota; kingdom Metazoa; phylum Arthropoda; class Insecta; order Lepidoptera; family Geometridae; genus Agriopis; species Agriopis aurantiaria. The sequence continues at coordinate 5,004,517 of OU611999.1, forward strand.
CTAGTTTCGAATGACATTAAATTCTCGATGACCGTACAGTGACATTTGCAATAAATATAAATGTGAAAAAACCGACTTCAAAATTACGAAATATACAATTTCATTTACTTAGATGATATATTTTTCCAGTTATTTTGATTTAAAAATTAAAGTACTGAAACTATTTTGATGATATTTCTATGGGACCAATGTGAAAGTATATCCTTTAAAATAATTATCCAAATCGTTTTATAAATTACGGAGTTGTCAGGAAACAAACATTAAAAAACAACCGAATTGAGAATCCGTCTTTTTTTTGTAGTCGGTTAAAAAGACATAGCGTCCCAACCAAGAAAACACCTGAGTTAGCAACGCCATCGTGTGAACATTGACGGAAACCGCCCCTGAGCAACGCTTGAAATGAAATGAAATGCACGCAACGCGTGAATGCGTCAGATCGTGATCGCTAAGTCTGTAGACGGCATTACAATTGCAATAACCAACAGCCTGATTACTTTACCTGTCAATCGCAATCGTATCAGCCCATTTGCGTGCCCACACCGGATACGTGAACGGGATGGCGCGATTGCGAGCGACAGTTAACGTTATCAAGCTGCGAGTCAGAACGCTATTGTCCAATGCACTGGCAAACGTTTGCTTTATTCGTACTGGCAACTATTCAATACCGATTTAAGGACTTGTTCTAAATTACGCCAACGGCAAGAACCAACGTGGCACAAAAACATTTGGGCCATCTCAGCTGTTGGCATTGATTTGGAACGCTGTGAACTTGCTGAACGAAAGACAATACTTATAAGCCGTTATATTTCTGTACTTGATTTATAGTAGTTATTTTCATTTCTTTTTCAACATTAGATTCTATTCTATTCTATCCACGCACGAACACATCGCACGCGCGCATTCGTCTTTGCGGTTTTTTTTTTTTATTCAAGGTCTCATTTTTATTATTTAATATAAAGATGAGCTGAACTTAGAGGAATTTCGCGATTTGCCATACAAGAGACTCCAAGTCGATAGCCGTAGCCAGTGCCTTAGTCAACAGAAGCTATACCTACCTAAATATAAGTCGGACAGTGGTCCAAGCTGGTGCTGCAAGCGTCACAAACCCGCGCCTCTCGTTGGTTGACGAGCGTGCACGCGGGGCATTCCCTTCCTCCCGACGTTAGGGGTTGAATCTCCGGCCCTTTCTTCGATTTGCCGCACATCTCGCATGCGGAAACGCTGTTTTTATTGATGTATGTGCAAGTGGCGCATTCCCACTTGTTTGAAGGTCGTTCGTGGTTGGAGGTGCGACTGTGCGGTCGGTCGCCGTTGACGCGGGACGTTGACCGTCCGTCGGTCTCGTCGAGAGATACCACTAGTTGCGCTTTTAAGTCAAAGTTCGGTTGCGCCGATGAAGCTGTGGAGGAAAAGTTATGTTTTAGTACAAGTGCTAATTAAAGCTTACCGCAACACTTATTTTTTCTTTACACATCTTTGACCAGCCAAAAAAAAAATGTTTTATTTTGTTATCATTGTAGTTTCGTGTAATTAAGAACACACTGTTACCTGAAAATTTATAAAAAATTTCAAGTATTGGCGTGTAAAAGATGTATTACAATTAGGCACCGAGTAAGGGCCTTAAAGCTGGGTTTATCGTCTCACAATGCATCCGCGACAGGGGCGGATCCAGGATTTCATTTTGGGGGGGGGGCGTTCTGACAAAGTTCGAAGGAATCAAATCGAAAAATTTTGTCGAACGTATGGAATTGCTAGGTGTTTGCTGGATCCGCCAATGATCCGCGACCGCTACAAATCAGCTCAAAGCGTCTAGGCGTCGACACTTGTGTTTTTGCCAATCATATTTTCGTAGAGGTCGCGTAGTCACGTGCATCTAAATGTCACTAATCTGGGTCTAGCTTAATGTTTTAGAAGAAAAGAACCCATAGCCAATTACATTTGATGACACTTAGTTGTCATGTTAAGGACTTTCAGCTTCATTTCATAACTTTATTCTAGCCTTTATTTCAATCGCCCTAAAGTTCTATTATAAGGCTTGTTTGTTCTTATTTTTCTTCCTATGTTTTATGTTGTTAAAGCTGTTTGTTTTCCGTAAATAAAAAATAAATAAAAAAATTACACTTTTTTTAGCTTTTGCGAAAACTTTAGTACAATTGAAATATAGTCGAAAATAAAATAAACTCGGTGTGGTTTTGGCGTAGAACGTACGCAAGTAGAGGCACTCACCTGAACTAGTTTTAGAATTGCTGTGCGGTGGGTTTGAGGTTCCGTTCTCGATCGGTGGCGGTCGACTAGGCTTCTCCATCTCTGCCACGACCAGCTTGGCGGGTTTCTTCACCTTCTTGATCTCAGCCGTCGATGAAGTGCCATTCACGGAGTTTTGCTGCTTTATAATATCTTTCCTATCTTTAATCTCCTTCTTAGTCAGCAATTTCATTTTGTCCGGAGCTACCTTTGGGGTTATTAATGCGTCAGCCTTTGGATTCCCAACGGGTTCTATCTGCCGTTTCGTCCTCTTTTCGTCTACTTGGAGCCTCTTCGTTTGTTTGGATTTCTTCAAATCCTTCTTCAATTCTTCCACTCGATGGTCGAGGCTTAAAGCTTGTAAGCCGTCCTCTAAATCGAGGGTTGTGGGTTGGTGTCGGCTCTTGTGAGCTTTGTCTATCCTATCGAGCGTTCGGGAATCGCGATCTAACGACGGTGAGTACCTATTCCTACTGTCTTCTTCCTGGTCTTTACTCGATAAGTTCCTGAAAACGTAGTCCCAACTTTCATACGTGCCCATCCCGTCTTCCCTCGCTTTGCTTAAAGCCGGTTGCGTATCGGAGCGCGGTAGACTTGGTAGCGTGACGTCACTGAAGCCAGATTTTGAAGTGCTGTTCCGCCGCGAGTTCTTCTTATGCCTGTCGTCAATTTCATTTTCGTAAACGGATGACGACTCTAATTCTATTAACTGTGCGGTGGGGACTGCCGGGTATCTGTAAGGGGGGTACCCATTGACGGGAACCGTGGCTGCGTGTTTTATAGGGGGGTATACGGGAGTCGGGATCATATATGGAGCTTGTACAGGGTAGTAATAAGGTACATATTGCGTCATCATTGGCATATTACTGCACTGTGGCTCGGGGTGGTACAAGTACTGCGGGGCCATGTTTGGGGGCATCATGTATTGTGGCATGATATTTGGTTCGCGAACAGCCTCTTCTGGACAGTAGTGGTACGTTTGGTTGGGAGGGATGGCTTGGTGGTTGTGGTAGCGGGACTCGATCCGGCTGCAGTGCGTGTCGGTCACCGTAGTCGGTATGTTCGAGTATATTTCTGAACCTGCAAAGATAGTGTTTAGTGCAACAACATGGCAAAAATCTTACTTCAAAATTGGATGATAAAATTTTCCAACAGGGGGTTGGGTGGGAGATGTGTTCGATAATATTACCAACTGAGCACTACCATGATTGGGATGGCACGTTAAACAGTAGGTCAAGCGTATGTATTAGGAACATTCCTGAGGCCTCAGTGAGACAGCCTGTGTTAATGCAAACCAGAGATCTGTAGCAAGATAGACCCAACGAGCACGTCAAGATAAATATAACTCTTTATTGTTCACACCACAAATTACATACACACTATAAAACAGCTTAAAAACTAGTGCAACAATAGGTACAACGGGGAGTGTTCGGAAGAACTGTTCGATCTAACGCTGACGTCGCGGTTTTATCATCGCACTAGTTGCCAGGTGGTGGTAAAGCTCATCTACATATCATAGATCTGTGGAAGACGCTTACGCGATCTTTTTTGTCTCACTCATGCAATACGTGAAATGAGCTACTCATGCGGAATGAGCAACTATAACATGGGGTTCTTCAAAGGGGATGTTAATAGTCTTTAAAGGTCAGCAACGTATCTGTGATGCCCCAATTACAGGTATATAGGCGACGGTGATGGCTTACCATCAGGCGGCCCGTTAGCTTGTTTGCCACCCGTAGTATTAAAAAAGGTTATTTGCCACCTATTGCATAAAAAACCCACGGCATAAAAAAGTTTATTATTTCAATACCCAAGTCATGTAAACATAGCTACTAAAACAATATCTAATATGAAAAAATATCTCACCAGTGTCAATGTAGGGCATGTCACGGGCCGCAAGTAGTCTCGCGGCGGTAGCCGCCGGCCGCTCGGGTCTTGCGGCCCGCACGCGGTAGATATCGGCCCACGTCACCGACACGTTGGCACCACTGCTTACTATCGTCTCCCACACTTGCAGCATTATCTGCGGAGGACGAAAATAATAATAAAAAGTTCTCTTAACGCAGTGGCGCCTATGTGGCGATCTGTCACTCATTTACTTAACTCTTTGATACAAAAACATTTCGGGCCGCTAGTATCGAAATCAAACCAACAGCGTCAACCCACAAGTTGTCTGAATTCGTATAATGTAAGTATACAAAGACATAATAACATTCACCAACATGCACTGGGCCAACATGATGAATTACGGCGCATTGTCTCATACTTTAAAAAAATATGTATATTTGCGTTAAGTGTAAACTCAAGGGTTCGTCTGAAAACCGGCGCTGATAGTCCTTGACTTTCAGCATTAATGCCGAGACGGACTCATTCGAGGCTGATTGTATCCTTTAGATATAAGTTTTTGTAAAGGTGTCGAATAAAATTTATTTTCTTTCTTTCTTTCTGAGAGGGCTGTGTCCCAGTAGTGGGAACATAATAGGCTGAAATGATGAATGATGTTGGAACCGAATGGATTCTCAACAACAGGCAGCCGGGTGACTGCCGCCGCCGTCGTTGTCATCGCCCGGCAAATGCTAGTAATTTCTACTTGGTGCAGAACTTGATGGTACATTGAATGTAATACTGTGAAACACATGCAGCCTATCATGTTCCCAACATGGAAACATGGAACTCCCTGCCGTCTTCCTTGTTTCCTGTTTGTCTATTTACTATTGTATACATTTCGGCGAGTGTACGCAAGAACTTCATGACTGTAGAAGGACTGCACACTATCACCCCTTCCTCGTGGAAATTACAAAGATTCGTACTCAACGATTTGTATCGTGATTTATGATACGTACTGCTTAAGAATGGAACTCCCTGCCGTCCTCCTTATTACCTGAGAACAACAATCTAGGCATCTTCAAGGCTAGAGTGAATAGATTTCTTCTAGATCAACGTGTTCCGTCCTCGGTCACACCATCGCTTACCATTGGGCAAGTTGGTAACCAAACGTAACTATAAGGTAAAAAAAAAAACAAGATAGGCTGATAGTGATGATGTATGTATTGTTACCCTGGCCTCGCAGTGTGCGACGAGCGCGTCACGGCTGACGGCGGCGACTGTGTCGGGGCAGGGCGGCTGCAGCAGTGCGAGCCGGCCCGCGCCCGCCGGCACGTAGCCCATCGCGTGCAGCAACGTCTCAGCGCCTACGATGTTCGCCTCCACCTCGTGCTTGTAGAACCCGCTGTATAACTGGAACATTTACATCACAGTTTTGGCAAGCTTTATACAGCCAGATCACACCGACGATTCGCCAACAGGTTTCCGACGGAACGACCGATGAACGGAATCCAAGTGATTTCGTTGTACATCATAAATAATCCCATCGGAAACATGATCTGGGAGTCATTGGTGTCGATTCTGTTTTACCATTCTGTAAACTAATTTTGACAGCTCTAAAACTGATGCCATCCTTTTCTGACGTATTAAATTAAAAGAGACGCCGATAATTTTAGTCCTGTCAAATTAGATTAGTTTAGAGAATGGTACAACAGAATTGACACCAATATTGCGGCACTAATGGTGCTTGCAGCGAAATATTGGAGCGACGGTGGTCGAGTAGTAGCATGTGCGCTTTACAGTTTGACGGCACAGGGTTCGATCCTCTGCCCTGCACCAATGACTTATTTAAATGATGTGCCGTTTCAATGTCATTGCTCAACAACGGTGAATGAAAACATCGCGAGAAAACCGGTATTTCCAAGAACCTCAAAAGTTCACCAACTTGTACTGTTCACTGTTTCTCCTTATGTTTCTTATCCATTGTCCATTGTTTTTGTTTTTTGGCAATAAATATATCTTATTCTTACTGGGGCAGTATGGTGGATTAGGTTTAAGGCCCATCCTCTCTATCTCTCTGAGAGGAAGCCTGTGTCCCAGCAGTGGGAACATGATAAGCTGATAACGATGATGATGAGCATAGGGCGCAGTCGCGCATGCTAGAGCAGGAATGCCTCATACATGCTTTTGGAAAAGTATTTCCAAAGTACACAAAATCTTAGATTAGCCTAATTTTTGTGTACAGGACTTTAGAAACAGCAACCTGTCTGATACTAAACTTACCCGTATGACTTTATACTCTTTTCTCCAAGGCTGCGTGAGCAAGTTCCCCGCATACCGAGCGATGGCTGCCCAGCCGATCCCGGCCTTATATGCATTAAAATCGGCCAGTTCGTTCACAGTTCGTTGGAACACCTTGTTAGTTTCCGATAGACGAAATTTGCAATCGTGTGGCGCCCGTGCAAGGTATTCCATTATGTAATCTGGAAATTAGGTCTAACTTTGTAAAGCATATCTATAAATAAATACCTCTAAAACAACTTTAGTAGCAAAGGGTCGGTCGAAATGTCTATAGTTCGGGCAATTCACAAAGGCTTTTGTAAAGCATATGTATCAATAAATACTTTTAAAACAACTTTAGTAGCAAAGTTCGAATGGTCTATAGTTTGGGCAATTTAAAAAGGCCTTTGTAAAGCACATATATCTATAAATACATCTAAAACAACTTTAGTCGCAAAGGTTCGGTCGAAAGGTCTATAGTTCGGGCAATTCACAAAGGCCTTTGTAAAGCATATGTATCAATAAATACTTTTAAAACAACTTTAGTAGCAAAGTTCGAATGGTCTATAGTTTGGGCAATTTAAAAAGGCCTTTGTAAAGCACATCTATCTATAAATACCTCTAAAACAACTTTAGTCGCAAAGGTTCGGTCGAAAGGTCTATTATAGTTCGGGCAATTCACAAAGGCCTTTGTAAAGCATATCTATCAATAAATACTTTTAAAACAACTTTAGTAGCAAAGTTCGAATGGTCTATAGTTTGGGCAATTTAAAAAGGCCTTTGTAAAGCACATCTATCTATAAATACCTCTAAAACAACTTTAGTCGCAAAGGTTCGGTCGAAAGGTCTATTATAGTTCGGGCAATTCACAAAGGCCTTTGTAAAGCATATCTATCAATAAATACTTTTAAAACAACTTTAGTAGCAAAGTTCGAATGGTCTATAGTTTGGGCAATTTAAAAAGGCCTTTAAAAAAAAGTTAAAAAGCACATCTATCTATAAATACCTCTAAAACAACATTAGTAGAAAAGGTTTGGTCGAAAGGTCTATAGTTTGGGCAAAGACAAAGGCGAACCGCCATCATTCTTTAAAGTATAGCGCCCGCCTTCGTGAATTGTTCCGATAGGTGATGCTGTGGCGATCGGTGGTAGAAAGGTTGTGCATGCAGACTAAGGTATCCCGTGTGCGCAGCCTATTATCCAAAGGCTTTCAACTTCTTTCCAATGTTCTTATCTTACTAGAAGGCAGGGCGCAAGCGTGGATACTTTTGTGTCTTGTGTCAGATACAAGCTACCGATGAATATTTGATTTCTATAGAACCAGTATGAAATCAGCCACTCCCTGCGCAGACTCTGTGTCCAGTTGCTTCCACTTGATTGGTACTGGGTATGCCGTGTCGGCAACAAAAAGTATCTACGTTTGCGCAGCGCTGAAATGACATCTAATCTAATTAATGTCGCTACGTCTGCATAGCGTCCCACATACCTTCGAGCTTCTTCTTCTGCTGCAGTTTCTCGGGGCTGTCGTCCATCTCGAGGTAGCTGTAGTGCGCATCCTCGATGCGGCGCCACAGCCGCGGCAGCCACTCGCGTAGCGCCGCATCGCCCGTGCCAGACGCGCACGTCATTATTACCATTACACTGCGGAAACAGAAGGAAATCAACACATCTGCCAAGATGAGAACTAAACAGTCTTAATGTATGATGACCTCGAATCGGATTCGTGTTTCGAATCCGAAATGAGGAGATCCGTACACGAACGAAAGTCACCGACATAGCCCACCGGATTAGCAAGTTACAGTAGCAAGTGGCATTGTGCAGGGCACATATAACGCAGAACCGATGGCCGAAAGCCTTTGGACGTCCACCCACAAGATGGACAGACGAGAGACCGCAGGGAAACGCTTGGATGCAGGCCGCTTCCAACCGGCCTTTTTGGAGATCGATGGGAGGCCTATGTGCAGCAGTGGACGTCCTATGGCTGAAATGATGATGATGACCTCGACTAATGTTCATCATGATCTTTATCCATTTTCCACCCTCTGTGCAGGATAGGTCTCCTTTACGGTGCACTAACAGTTCTAGTAGTGTTTGTCTCATCCACTGACAATCCACTGTTCGACCATGAAACTGATAGTCTACCTTAATAACAACCCAAGCATATATTATGGTGACTATATATGTCGCGGGTAGCATGCACATGTCGAGGCACTTGCACAAGTTTTAAGCATCGTGTGAGCCGCAAATCCCGCGGGGTTACTTGTCGAGTTACCGTAGCGTAGGTCTGAATCCACTTCTTTCCTTACAAGATAATAAAGTGATAATTCATAAAACTCGTTCGCAACGATTTGTTTCTACATTCACTGCTAAGAATGGAACTACCAGGCAGGGTCGTGTTTAGGGGAGAGCAACCAGGGCTACAGCCTCGGGGCCTCCACAAGAGAGAAAGAGAGGGGTCCCCACATTTCTAGACAACAGACTATCTGAGTAAATTTTTCTAACCAAATAATATGCAAAATTATAATCGAAAAAATTACATCCTAGTTTTGATAAGAAAACATATTTTCCTTTAATAGTAAAAAAAAGCGTTGTTTGTTGAAAGAATTTAATTTGCAATAAATTTTAGAAACACTGAAATCATTTTTTTATTCTTTTTTAATAAATAATTAGGAACCTCCACTCCTTTGTTGCCCATGGTCTCCAGATATCTAAATCCGGTCTTGAATCTAGTCATCTTCAAGGCTGTGGTCAAAAGTAGGCCAAATCTCTAAAAAAATGCAATGCAGATCTTCGACCAAAATAATATGAATGGACAGGCCCAGTAGAAGCGCATTTTTTGAAGATATCAAAATGAGCGCCGGCTCTCATTTCGTTTCAGTCGGTCTCTAGCTGTAGGAAGTGCAACACGTGTCTATTGTTACGTGATAACGAAACATCTGACAAAATTATGTATTCATATGCTTTCCCGAAGTGTAAACACACAAATAAAATCGGTATCTATTTTTTGTAACAAATATACTGTAAATTTTTATAATTAGGTGTTGAAGTATATGTCCGACGGTTTTAACTCGTTTTTACTGAGCAATTTCAATGGTTAGGGCCCGTCCATTCATTTTATTTTAGTCGAACCACATACCAACCAACCAACATACGCATGTTACCAGCGCCATGTACTGTACAAGTACCTTAACTCAATACTTAGGTAGTGATCGAGTCATCGCAATGAGTGCAGTGGAACTGCAGTTATAGAATTATTATATCGGTCAATACACTCGTAATTGGCAAATTGCCAGACATATTGATATAACAGTTAAGCTTTTATTATTCCAGTGTCATTGTTCTGACTCGATTTTTCTAAAGTTAACATTATAAATAGCATAAACTCTCACAATAGTACTAAAGCAATCTATGTACTATCTATAATATTATGTAAAAATCGATGTATGTTTGTTCCCTATGGACTCCAAAACGGCTGGGCAGATTTTAACGGAACTTTCACTGGCAGATAGCTGATGTTATAAGGAGTAACTCTACTTTTATCGAGGGTGAAACCGCGGTCGTAGCTAGTGGAAAAATTACTTTAGAACCACAGCTATCAAAGAAAGATACAAACATAGATTTCAAAACCCTTGAATGTAGGGTTAGTTACAATTTTAGTTTATTTCAAAAACAACCTATCAGTTCTACCTAAATAGCTATCTATATTTATTGTATTTTGAGTTTCTTTTCGAAGTTTATTGTTGTAGTACGTCTATCGACAGTAGGAAATCAAAGCACATCAAAAACAATAAATCGTAGAACATAAAAAAAACATCATCATTCATCATTTCAGCCACAGGCCGTCCACTGCTGGACATAGGCCTGCCCCAAAAAATAAAATAAACATTCGGGACATTTACACACACATGGGGTATTTTCTTAGAACAGTAGCCGACAGCAATGGAGTGTAACAAATGGAAGGACATTAGGAACCCATCAGTAACAAAAGTTGCAAAATAAATTGCATTAACATATTCCAATGAATTAAAAATGTTGCTCATAACTAACATGTTGGCACAGCAACCCAAATGATATCCTGGTCTCTGTTACCAAGAGGCGCCATCTCTCATCTTGATCAAATTCATGCCAGGCATCAACTTTAAGTCCTCCGGGAACTTAAAGTCGATGCATGGCACGTCTTTCGCTATTTCCCCTTTCCTTCTATAGGTATAATTAGTCAACGAAAAAGCAACAAAAATAATGTTGCTGTTGCAAAATGTAGCTCATACTAAATACCCATTCAACCACAAAACATCAGAATAGGTAAACATGAAACATTGTTATCAAACAAAGAATCTTGCATCAAGAGTAGTGTAAAAACATCAATAAAGGCACACTATCAGCTGTATGCAGTATAAAAGCTCTGAGCAACATTAGAGCCGGAATCTATCAAAGCTGTATGGAGCTAGGCCAATACTTGGTGAGAAAGTAGTGTGCATTATGATTATAAAGATGTTACTTTTAACAGTTATATGATTATTAACGGGATATACCTATACCGTTATAAGGTTGTCGGTGCGTACGATTTCGATGCACCATGTTCACAGGAAGACAAAAAAATTGTTAATAATCATATAACTGTAGTGAACAACCGTGATAGTTTAAAACAGTATGTTACCTTTTATCCTGGAAATTTAAAAATCACAGCTAAAACCGTGGAATGTAGCTAGCTGCTCTAATATACAAGGTTACACAGAATGGTGGTAGGTACTAAGCCAAAAGGAGGTCATTGTACTCATCATTAGGAATCACTTTTACAATGGGATCTACCCTAAAATTGCAAAAAGAATTCAAGTGTTCCATGCATTTCATTGATCATGAATGACAATTCTATGCAGGGTTGGGTGGCATGATTAAATCATTTTGATTTAAGGCAGATGATTTTTTAAATAAAAATCCTTGATTTAATCAAATGTCTTTAATTTACTTTTTTGAGAAGAAAAAACATATTTATACTTATTACAATTCTTACCTGTGATTTACTTTAAAAAAACTAATTTTCCGGCTTTGACATAGGCTAACCGGTTGCATAATTTTGTGTGAACAATGCCAATATTCTCTTTGAATGCCAAAGGTAGAAAAAACTCTTTATAATTAAATCAAATCAAAATATATTTATTGCAGTTTGTTGGTAAACCTAGATGTAATACAGACATAATCTGTTCTTAAGAGCTCCGAAAACAAACTTGTCTCTAAATGGACATGCAATATTAGCACTGGCATTCATAACTCACTAATTATAAGTTATTAGTATTGTTAGTTTACAAAGGAAATGTCATAGTATAGTAGTTATGTCAAGTTAAATAGGTACGATGTCTACAATATTATAATGTCATTATTAGTTAGTCAATGTTAGTATTCCAATTTAATCTCTTATCATTAATAAATTCTTTTACTGTGTAATAGCACTTAGTCAGTAGTATTTTTTTTAATTTCAATTTGAACAGATTAATATTTAGATCTTTAAGGTTTCTAGGCATCTTATTATAGATTAATGGTCCCATACAGAAAATGCTATCATTTAATAATTTCTTGTCGCGGTGTTCTATGAGAAGCTTGTGCTTGTCACGTCTATTACGTTTAGATTTATCATTTGTAAGAGGAAAATAGATTGGGTTAGTTTTAACAAAACATGCAAACAATTAGGTATGCAACAAAGCACAAAATCAAAGAAAACCACAAAACAAAATAGGAGCGAAGCGAATGAAGAAAACCTGTGAAAGCACTTAAATGGGTAGTTACAACTTTATTACTTTATAATTGTAAGAATGAACGCCAGATCGTACATTGATCCTTTTTTTAGGTTTACTAGCCACAATATTAATAGCAGGAACTTGGTTACTGAAAACCTCAGTATAGTATGCTGGCTTGCACTTATCAGCTATTTGAATAGAGAGTACAATAATGAGGATGAGTCATGACAAGCCTTGCCATTGTTAATTAAATACCTTTAGAATTAATGTTATTGGAAACTAAAGTCGGCCTAATACATGAACCATATCGTATCACAGCACATACAAAAAATATCTACTTTTTAAAGTAAACCAGCCAAATGTGAGTTGAGCTTGCACGCTGAGGGTTCCATACTATCACAATAATTGCTTATTACTGGATTTTACGCTGACATGACAGATAAAAAGGTTAGTTCCATTTCATGACCCAAAGTCAAACTTAGCCAAGTTATCTAATCCTTTTATTAAGTTTTGATCAACACAGCCTCAAGGGACGATTGCACTTTGATTAGTGATAAGTATTAGTGATTAATGCAGGTGCTTAGTGATTAGTACTATACACATTTGGACCATGACTGATTAGTGCGAGTGTATACTTTAATCACTTGCAAAATTATAAAATAAATAAATACGTGTAATATAAATAAAAATACATTAGTACTGTACTGTCCTACATGCTTATATTTAATTATACTAATATTATAAATATTATATATTAAAAAGGATGACTACATTCAACTGACCCTGGGGCCATATGGGACAAGAGTGACAGATGCAGTTGGAGGAGGCCTATGCCAAAAGGCACACTGAACTGAGAGACATTTTGTAAAATTGTAGAAAGAATCTTATCTAATCTTAGTTTATGTAAAACTTTATTTGGAATAAATGGCTATTGTATTGTATTGTGATATTATAAAATTGAAAGTGTGTTTGTTTGTTGGTTTAGTAGTTTGTTCCTCTTTCACACAGAGCAATGGATCGACTTGATTTTTTGCATGGGTATAGTTCAAAGGCTGGAAAGTGACATATAGGCTACTTTTCATTACATCACTGGCACCACAATTTTTCATCACTACGCGGGTGAAAACGCGGGGCGCAGCTAGTACAGTGTAATGCAATATAATGTTTCTACAAAACACTAAGTTTAATAAACAATAGTTAAACTCACTCTGACAGCTGCAATAAGATTGTAAAAGCTGAATATAAAAATTCTTTAATATTTCATTGAAGTATTTAAATAAATAAATAAATAAATATTTGGGACATTTTTGCACACACGGTCATCTGACCCCAAACTAAGCAAAGCTTGTGATATGGCTGCCAGAGACTGATATACATACATATATAGTTTTAAATACATATATTAGTATATTGGATACTTGGTAGTCTTACAATCATAAACCTAACAAAAGTGATCAGAATTGTGTTTTCATGACTCTTTACAATAATATTGCAGCTCTCAGGGCAAATCAAGGTTTGGACCAAGTTTACAGTGAAAGCAAGTTTATCAGGCTCAAAATAACAACATGCAACGACACTGCGAAAACTTCAATTGGACATAAAAATATGTTAATGACCGCGACACCCACGCAATATCATCACTGCAGATTTTCTTGTGTTTCTGACCTAATTCTAAGCACACAAAAATTTCTACACGTTAAATTAAGCTTAGGAACTTACCATACAGGAAGGACATGCTCTTCCTGGACGTCTAAATTATTTCAATGCACTGAATGTAGAGCGGACAAAAATAGTACACCAAAAATATCAAGGGGTTCACATATATTTACGCACCAATTTACTATTGCCAATCTTGATTCTTATAACTAGTTGTTCTTTTAACGGATAATGTAACTAAATCACGAATAGTCGCCTTGAAATGCAGTTTTATTGGAAAAATAGAAAAACAGAATTTTAGGTTCGTGTTTTGACGTTTCCTTGACATGACATGACAGGACAGATGACATGACAGACCTATTTTGATTTCACATTGTCAGTTTTTTCTACGTTTTATCACCCATTACTGGGCACGCTAAAGCCATTAAGGTCATACCACCTCGTCTTACTGTATAATTATCTTTTTTTACTGGGAAAGTGCCTATAATAACTAAACAAAATACACTTAGTTTTTAACCGACTTCAAAAAAGGAGGAAGATTCTCAATTCGACAAGTATTTTTTTATACCGGTCGAATTGAGAACCTTCCTCCTGTTTTGAAGTCGGTTAAAAATATAAGTACTAACTGTCTTACCACAAAAGATTTAAGCACGCTTTAGACAACTGTTTAGCATATTTTTCGCAGTGAAACAATTGGGTATGCTAAAAAAAATTAACCTATGCCAATTCCAAAACCATTTCGAGATTTTATGTTACTAACCCTTATTTTTCTACTCTGACCCTTTAAAACGATAAGATGCCATTTATTTTAACATAAAACTAAGAAATCATTCGACTTTCATTGACCTCTAAATGACGTCACGGTGTAGCATTTTATTTTCTGTGCCTTTTAAGAATAAAAATATTATACATTTGACACACTGTTCGTCACACAGAATAGAATATTTTTTCATTTCTGTGGTTTGACTGTCTGGTTTTTTTCAGGGCTGCCAATATGGGGTGCTTTTTAAGACTTCTCAACGCAACGAAATTTTGTGCTATATGGTGACGTCACATAATTTTAATTTTCAAAAAAAAATTGTAAAATAACTACTCAATAGAAAAAAAAAATATTGAAATTAGTTTCTTAAAATAGCTTTATCTACGAAATAAAAATTAAAAAAAAATACAAAAAAAAAACTTTACATACCGAATTGCTAAACACATGTCTAAAGCGTTCTTAAATCTTTTGTGGTAAGACGGCTATTGTTTGACTTTCCAATTTTTATTTTATTTTATTAGAAGTGGTGTTTTTGCTTTCATTATTACCAAGCTATTTTTTGTCTGTCACAAAACACTCCGACTCTTATAGTTATATTACTGATCCTACATAATAATGGATGCGTTAGGGCCAAGACGTATCCATTTTATTTATATCTGTTATTTTTTCGTAGTAGCTTTACCTAGTCTGTGCTCTAAGGTCATTGGCACCACTTTGTTGCCGCGTCAAGTGGTCGTGTTCGAGCCATCGATTTTTTTATATTATCCTTTGTTTGAAAATACAGTAGGTGTTGATATAATCGCACTCGGAATATAAAACCAAGGCTAAAAGCAAGCGCATGCATCCTTCCCCGTTGGAGCACAGTGCGGTACCAATATAGTAGTCTTTGTGCGGTACTGCCTCTCCGTATATATATAGTAGTCTTTGGTACTGCCCAAGTAATCACAGATGGTTAGTAGATCTGTGCAGATCACAGATCTACTACCTATATCTGTGGTGCAGATGGTAGTAGATCTGTGCAAGTCACAGATATACACAACCAGATCGGCAATATATTTTAGTGAAAGAGACAACTTGATATGGCTCAGCACAAGTACGAAAAGGACATAAATAGATTTTGTTGTCCTTATCGGCGTGACCTGTTTTTGGTACCTCAAGTGTCAAAATCTGTAATAATCAGTGACAAACAAAACGGGTCTGAATTATATTTATTGTCTTTTTTTGGTGATTAAATGTGATAAATGCGTGTTTCCTCTGAGAAATAATTGTAAAAGATATTTTACAATGGTTGGTTGTAGCATTTTGGGCTGCAAGAAGCGCAGTGAGCGAAAATACGATGAAATATCATTTCACACGTAAGTAAACATATAACCCTAGTAACATTTTTGTTGGCCCACAAATGCCAACGGTTGGGGAACTGTTGGGACATGGTAGTGATTTTTCATACGAGTATTTTACGAAGGGCATCGGTTGGTTTTACAACGAGGAATTCACATACTTAGGCCCAACATATGGCCAACTGTGGTAAAGATTCGCAATATTTCCAACTAACATTTGACGTTGGGCCAACAATCCCTACGGTAGGTTTAATAACGATAAAATCACATACGAAGGCCCAATAGATGACCAACTGGGATAAACATTCGCATCATTTTCTACGAACGTCTTTCGTTGGGCCAACAATCGTCACGGTAGGTTTTTCAACTAAGAATTCCCTTACAAATGCCCAACAGGTAGCCAACAGTGGTAAATATTCGCAATATTTCCAGCTAACATTTGACGTTGGGCCAACAATCCCTACGGTAGGTTTAATAACGAGAAAATTACATACGAAGGCCCAATAGATGACCAACTGTGATAAACATTCACATCATTTCCAACTAACATTTGACGTTGGGCCAACAATCGTCACGGTAGGTTTTTCAACTAAGAATTCCCTTACAAACGCCCAACAGGTAGCCAATAGTGGTAAATATTTGCAATATTTTCAGCTAACATTTGACGTTGGGCCAACAATCCCTACGGTAGGTTTAATAACGAGAAAATTACATACGAAGGCCCAATAGATGAGCAACTGTGATAAACATTAGCAATATTTCCAACTAACATTTAACGTTGGGCCCACAATTGTCACGGTAGGTTTTTCAACTAAGAATTCCCTTACAAACGCCCAACAGGTAGCCAACAGTGGTAAATATTCGCAATATTTCCAGCTAGCATTTGACGTTGGGCCAACAATCGTCACGGTAGGTTTTTCAACTAAGAATTCCCTTACAAACGCCCAACAGGTAGCCAACAGTGGTAAATATTCGCAATATTTCCAGCTAACATTTGACGTTGGGCCAACAATCGTCACGGTAGGTTTTTCAACTAAGAATTCCCTTACAAACGCCCAACAGGTAGCCAACAGTGGTAAATATTCGCAATATTTCCAGCTAACATTTGACGTTGGGCCAACAATCGTCTCGGTAGGTTTTTCAACTAAGAATTCCCTTACAAACGCCCAACAGGTAGCCAACAGTGGTAAATATTCGCAATATTTCCAGCTAACATTTGACGTTGGGCCAACAATCGTCACGGTAGGTTTTTCAACTAAGAATTCCCTTACAAACGCCCAACAGGTAGCCAACAGTGGTAAATATTCGCAATATTTCCAGCTAACATTTGACGTTGGGCCAACAATCGTCACGGTAGGATTTTCAACTAAGAATTCCCTTACAAACGCCCAACAGGTAGCCAACAGTGTTAATATTCGCAATATTTCCAGCTAACATTTGACGTTGGGCCAACAATCGTCACGGTAGGTTTTTCAACTAAAAATTCCCTTACAAACGCCCAACAGGTAGCCAACAGTGGTAAATATTCGCAATATTTCCAGCTAAAATTTGACGTTGGGCCAACAATCGTCACGGTAGGTTTTTCAACTAAAAATTCCCTTACAAACGCCCAACAGGTAGCCAACAGTGGTAAATATTCGCAATATTTCCAGCTAACATTTGACGTTGGGCCAACAATCCCTACGGTAGGTTTAATAACGAGAAAATTACATACGAAGGCCCAATAGATGACCAACTGTGATAAACATTCGCATCATTTCCAACTAACATTTGACGTTGGGCCAACAATCGTCACGGTAGGTTTTTCAACTAAGAATTCCCTTACAAACGCCCAACAGGTAGCCAACAGTGGTAAAGATTCCCAATATTTCCAATTTAACATTTGACGTTGGGCCAACAATCCCTACGGTAGGTTTAATAACGCGAAAATCACATACGAAGGCCCAACAGATGACCAACTGTGATAAACATTCTCATATTTTTTTACGGGTCAGCAGCGCTTCTAACAAAACATGTTGTCAAAACAGTCAGCCCGCTGCGCCTGTCAAAGAGAATGCGCCTGTTTTTGTTTTATTTCAAAAATGAGTTCCGAATAAGAAGACGTGGTTGCTGTTCTAGCAATCGTAGATTTAGTTCTCCAAAGAAGAAACAGGAATAGATTCCGGGTCCGACCCTACCTGCAATATTATCAATCTATCAATTAAATCAATCAACCATATTATCAATCGTTCAACATTTAGGTAGGTATCAAGAACTAAAAATTGATGAAAGGTTCGGTAGGTACATAAAAAAAAATATCGTTTGTTATTTTTAGAAATTGCTATTTCCGACAGGGCAGGGCATCCAGCTTTTTATGTTTATTTTTATGATCTACCAGTGTAACATCCCAACCCAAAGCACTGGTCTTTTCGTCATGAGTTGATTAAAAAAACAAAGTATTTTCTTTATTCCACTCCATCACAAACAAACCACAGAGAATTAGTCACAAACTTTGAACGATACGTCTTCCTTTTCTGATCGCTAACCTTTATATGCGTAACTTCCCCTCCCCGCAGGCGAACGCGGGGTTATCCATTCGTAGCGGCAAACATTTGTATTAGGTACCTACTGTGTTTTTGCTAACAAAACTTTTAAGCCACGCTCTAATCGGTTTTTAAAACATGTTATTATGTTTACAAACAAGAAAACAAGGCGTAGTGGACCCGATTTACGTTGGGCCAACAATCGTCACGGTAGATTTTTCAACTAAGAATTGCCTTACAAAGGCCCAACAGCCAGTCAACTGTGGTAAAGATTCGCAATATTTCCAACTAACATTTAACGTTGGGCCAACAATCCCTACGGTAGATTTAGCAACTAAGAATTCCCCTTACAAAGGCCCAACAAATAGCCAACTGTGGTAAAGATTCGCAATATTTCCAACTAACATTTAACGTTGGGCCAACAATCCCTACGGTAGATTTAGCAACTAAGAATTCCCCTTACAAAGGCCCAACAAATAGCCAACTGTGGTAAAGATTCGCAATATTTCCAACTAACAAATGACCAACGACAACTAGGTACTTAAGGCTAAGCTCCAAAGCCTTGACCATCGTCGTAAAGTAATTGTTAGCCTTTCGGTTTTTTATCGGATACGTACATATCGGAGCCTAATCACCCTTCGAGGGTAGACCTGTATCCCAGCAGTGGGAGGATTAAAGGTTGAGAATGATGATGAATGATGATATCGGAGAGAGTACATCGGATCTACATGATTTAATTCCCTCCTGCCCTCTTTGCTATCGGACAGCCAGAAGCACGAAAAAGCGACATCGTTTCATGGTTGATAGGTATACCTACCTACCGCAGACCCGAACAAAGCGCCAAGCAGTGGAATGCGTTGCCTAAGTGGGTGTTCCCTGCTAGTTACAATTTGGGTGTCTTCAAGTCGTGAGTGAATCGGTTTCTTCTAGGCAAGCGTGCTCCATCTTAGGCTGCATCATCGCTTTACATCAGGCGATATGGCGGTCAAACGTTAGCCTATCTAAAGTAGCCTAATAATAAATATAAAAAAACAAGTTCATAAATTATTTATTACCTATTTCCCATTCTTTTGGTAGGTACCTAGGTATACCTAAACTGTGGAGTGAAACCCCCCCTAATTACTAATAGTTTTTGATTTTCATTCTAGATTTTTAACCGACTTCCAAAAGGACCCTCAATTCGACTGTTTGTTTTTTTTTTGCGGTAAAATTTATAACTCTGTTTTAGTGTGGTCAGAGCAAAAACTGCTTTTGCGTCTAGTTGATTAAGTACATTTTTGTCTGTACGCACGAGGAAAGCGGCGGCCTTTGTTCACAGACATCGCTGTGTCCGATAAATTGTACCGTATTGCGTTTGCACAAGAGCACTGTTCGTATTCGTACACACGTAAAAAGTAGCTTCACTTGAAAACATTTTCGCACCAAAATCCTGTGACAACGCTCTGAAATGAAGCCTAGTAGTAGGTAGGTAGGTAGGTAGTAAGTGTTTCGAAGAAAAGTTACTTGTTAAAAGAGAGATCCGTCTTTTATTTTATTATACCTAGGTAGGTACCTACCACGTTTTTAAACCCGATGACAATGCATTTAATAAAAAAAGTGGTTTAAAGTTCTCTTTACTTATTCCACTTGTTAGACAACGCACAACTAAAACCTAAGGGCTTTAAGAGACAGAATATCTATTCGTGTTGAACATCGTTGATTACTTAGGTAGGTACTTATCTAAGTTTTTTGAAAAGAAAGTAGGTAGGTAGGTACTTAAGTAATTAGTAAATCGATCGCCATGCGTTATTCTCGCAAAAACTCGAAAATTTCAATGTAATTCGACCGATTTTGATGATTGTTTGTACCTATGTGTTGAGTGGTTTATATGTAGGTATTTGCGAGACCGAAGGGCGAGCTTAGGTACTGCCGAGCCTCGGTACCGCGTACAAAGTCGCGGGCATCGTCTAATCGAAAATAAGAAAAATGTAGCCGGAATCAAACTCGCTTTCCCAAACCTGCCAACCACTGAGCGTAGAAAGCTCGCCCGGGACCTATGCGGCGGCGGCGCGGCGTTTGACAAACGAAGCCGAAAGGCAAATCGCTCGTCTTTCGGCATTAGTCCATAACAAGCAGTGTTGCCACTTTTGCCACTATATGAGTAGCTTTAGCCATCTTTATAATTAATATAGCTTGTTTTGTGCATTCCATAAACAATCTTACTACCTATTCGACAGCAAAAATATTAAAGAATAATTATGCAAAAGAAGTAATTAATATCGCTTAAAAAACATTGTAACAGCAAATTAGTAATTTGGGTAGAAAAATAAATATGAATACGAAATAACTATTCGGGTGATTTTTTTTATATAAATGATCTGTGAAAGCGGCGTGGCGGGTCAGACCGCCCTGAAAAGGAGTTACTAAATATTATTAATTGTTCAGTTAGACACCACTCTCAGAGCTGTTAAAGGTGTGAAAATAAAAAGAAATAAGTAAGTAAGTAAGTACTCGGGTGCGAACAGTAAGCACAGGATCAGAACATCGGTGTTATCTACCGTTAAGCGTGAATATTCCACGATCTGAGTTCGAGCGAGTGCGTCAGTTTTTGAAGTGAAACTTCTTATGCGACGTCCAACAAGGTTGCGTTAAACGTTGGACTACCAAGTATTTAAATAATAATCAACCTTATCCACCTAGGTTTATGGTTTATTTTAGATTGATGCGTAATGAACATAGGACCTTTTGAAGTTTCATTTCTTCCGCGCGGAGGGGCTCCACGCATTATTTTTTATTTTACTTTTTGATGAAACTGGTGAATAAATGTGCGGTGATAATTTGCCTAAACGACACAAGAAAACACGCGAATCTAAAATGCAACATTACATTTCACATTTCTTCTTGCAATCTTCTTGCATGCTCCAATTTACTACCACCATGAGTGCGAGCAAGAGCGCAGATGAAGACCATTACCAGTACGGTTCGCCGATAAGAGTGCAGGTTGTAGCTTACCGATTTAATAATATGTGATATTTACATTCTAGCACCTTTTTAGAAGTGTTTGCCCATTTCTTGTTTCATTGACTTGGCAACACTGCGTCTGTCTGTTTGGTTGGTTTGGTCCGATTAGTCGATCGCGCAAGTTTGCAACGTATCATACTCGCATCTCATTTATAAATAAATCCTTTGAATAAATCGGTCATAATTCTGTTACAATTCAGTGTCGATTGTGAAAATTCAGGTAAGTTTTAATCTGTTTTTATTAATTTGCTAGCAATAATTTGATTCATAGCTATAAATAATTTGTCTGTTTTAGAATGGGAATTTATCAAGTCGAATTTGAAGACGCTGGAGGGAGGGAGTGGAGGGGTCGCAGTGATTAAAACAGATTGGTTCACTCCGGAAAAATCGCACTGCGCTTGGCCTAAGCATCATATTATGAAAAAAGCTTTACGATCTAACCTCAAACCTGATCACACGTGGGAAACGCATAGCATCAGCCGAATTTTTTACGCAACAGGTAGGTACTTGGGTACCTACCTAAGTTTGTTTTATGGTTTTAAACTTTTTATTGTATAGGTTAAGTAGGTACCATATAGCCGGCGTTTTAAAATACCGCTTCGGTATACCCTACATAGCGTAGGTACATACGAGTCTAATCTCGTGAGTCAATAATGGGATAAAAAGGTTTTCCGCCATCAGAAAAGGTAGATCGGCCTAAGCAAGGGATTAACCTACTTACTTACTTGTGTTTTTAGATGACTTGCTACAAGCTAGACGAAAATGTGAAATCGAAAAGCTGAAATCGAATCTGAAATTGGGACGGATTCAAATGAAACCCCTGAAATTAATAAACGGAAGAGTAAACCACGTAAATTGTATGACAGCGATGAACATGAAATGTTTATACATGATGAAGATCAGATTGAATTTCCGAAAACTCCTGAAGAATTACCAAGTAAGTAACTACCTAGTTTTATGTTATGTGTAAATATAGTCTCAGAGCCTATTCAATGCAAACAAACAAACAATCAAATCTTTCCTCTTTATAATATTATATTATATATTGTATTATTATAGGATAGATGACTCTGGTCCAGTTCAGTAATTTACCTAATACCTAGTAGATTGTTGCATTGAGCGCAAAGTGAGTTATTAATGAAAGACTTGTGCCCGAGCCAATGCGAGGTAACCCGAGGTGACTAAATTAACCCGAGTGCATTAATTACTCACTTAAGCTGTAATAAAAATAAAAAACTACCAATCTATCCAGGTACCGTCCTAAAATATACCTACCTAACCTACTCAAAATACAAAAATGAAAAAGTAATAAAAATGATAAAGGGTATTGACAGACAGACAGACGGACAACAAAGTAATCATATAAGGGTTCCTTTTTTTCCTTGCAAGAGAGCAATACTGAAATATTAACACGACTAAGGGGGAAAACTTACTTTTTTTTTATATTTAAAAACTGGATGATATCGACAAAGGACTTGGGGACTAAAAATTAATAAACATTATATATTTTAATAACTCTAATGATTAATGTAGAAATGTGATGATTACCTGTGATCAATAGTGAAGACTGATTATGAAAACTACAAATACCTCCTATTGTTTACTTCAAGACTCTTTCACTTAATTTTAAAACTTATTGAAAGTATATTAATCGTTAAGAAAATAATACATTTATTTGATTATCAAAACATTGTTTTTATTTTCATCGTTGGTTAAAAAAACTTATCTTTTGTTAGAAACAACAGTACCTAGTTTTTTTTTGTTGCGTTTGTTTCTACTTAGCGATTCACTACAAACAAGTTACAGTGTGACTCGTTAAGAAGTATTTTCAATCGAGTCTCAGTGTTACTGGTTGGAAAGAAAATTCCCAACGAGTCACACTATGACTCGTTTGGGTGTGACTCGTTGGGAACCCCTTCGAAGATGCTATAATACCATACCATTATCATATTATCATCAACGTCATTATCATATTATATTATAGTATTATATCCATCTGAATTAATTACCTGTGAGAAAATGTTAGTAATCCTTAGTGTATAATATCTGAATTTTTGTTATACTATAGGTAAACTATTTATCTTTGGTGGGAGGAACCAAACCAGCTACCATAATAAGAAGAATTCTCGAGAAGCTATTTACGAACTCCTTAGCACTTTCATGCAATTGGACCGGAAAAACAAGAAAATTGCCATTAAGGATTTACTTACCATTACTACATGTGGTCATCAAAGGTATAAATAATCTATATCTATACATACTTATAATAAAGGAATAGAAGGATTCTATCAATTTCATCAATTTGTAATTAGAGAAAAACTGTAAAGATTGTGCTATGCGCCAATGCCTTTTGGCTCGAGTCCGATGTCTCCCCGTCACCGATTATTGTATTGGCTGGAGTCCGGTGTCTCCTTGTCACCGATTGTTGTATTGGCTGGAGTCCGGTGTCTCCTTGTCACCGATTGTTGTATTGGCTGGAGTCCGGTGTCTACTTGTCACCGATTGTTGTATTGGCTGGAGTCCGGTGTCTCCTTGTCACCGATTGTTGTATTGGCTGGAGTCCGGTGTCTCCTTGTCACCGATTGTTGTATTGGCTGGAGTCCGGTGTCTACTTGTCACCGATTGTTGTATTGGCTGGAGTCCGGTGTCTCCTTGTCACCGATTGTTGTATTGGCTGGAGTCCGGTGTCTACTTGTCACCGATTGTTGTATTGGCTGGAGTCCGGTGTCTCCTTGTCACCGATTGTTGTATTGGCTGGAGTCCGGTGTCTACTTGTCACCGATTGTTGTATTGGCTGGAGTCCGGTGTCTCCTTGTCACCGATTGTTGTATTGGCTGGAGTCCGGTGTCTACTTGTCACCGATTGTTGTATTGGCTGGAGTCCGGTGTCTCCTTGTCACCGATTGTTGTATTGGCTGGAGTCCGGTGTCTACTTGTCACCGATTGTTGTATTGGCTGGAGTCCGGTGTCTACTTAAATTTCGTTCCGTTCTACGTTCCGGTAAATTAAAATAAAAAAAATGGATTTTTAAGTTGTGATACCGGAATCGACCAGAATGTCCAATTATATAACACGCAATCTCAACGTAAAGCAAGGCATATCCCAAGGGAGATAATGTTGTATGAAACTCCCTAGGGATTAAAGTTATTTAGATTTGGAACGTTAAAATTTGCATAGTTATTGTCTCGCAAGGCATGAAAAGTAGAGTATTCACTTCGAGTGCATAATCTACTATAATCCATCTTCTATCTTTACTAGATACAATAATGAAACTTGGTGTGATTGTATTTGTATATTTACTTAGTCATTTTGCTTACAGAGGCAATGCGTCGAAATCAAATCGCTGCGAAAGCAATGGATACCGACATACAGACCGTCATAACCAGTTGGTTTAGATTTACCAAAGATCGCAATGGAGGAAGAGAGAACAGGCGCAAGACATCGCAATGATTCCTCATCACAACCATCATATTCCGGGAATGTCGAAGTCGGATTATCAAGCAGAACTAAGAGGCGTAAACGCGCTTTAAGGGCAACACAAATTAGAGAAGGACAAATAAAAGTATGTCTGTTCAACTTAGTAATTGTGATAAAAAATATCTACAAATTGTCTACCCGAGTGTTTATCAGTCTGTTCTGCCAATGTACCTGCATTAAACTCTTCTCCCAATCGTCAGCCAGTTTTCAGTGACATTGTAACCGATAATGTAGGTGATGAAAATATTGCGTCTTTTCTTATCTCATGGTCTCACAAGCACAATATAACCCATTCTGCTCTGGATGATTTATTGCACAAATTACAATTACGTTATCCAAGTTTGCCAAAAGACTCGCGAACACTATTACAGACACCAAATAATATTAATGTTGTAGAATGAGGTTCATATATATATTTTGGACTTGAAGCACATATAATAGAAAGAGCATTAGCTGGTATAACGTCAAAATCTTATCCATTAATGCTTAAAAAAATATCTGAAATTGACCATGATTCATTTTTGTCTATAACTTGTAATGTTGATGGCTTGCCAGTGCACTCGAGCACTACTTATGCTTTTTGGCCAATCTTATGTATTTTAGATCAAAGTGTTGACAATCAACCGTTTATTGTCGCGCTATTTTATGGCGAATCCAAACCTACAAATGCTAATGACTATCTACGTCCATTTATCGACGATTGTCTGCATTTACAGCAAAATGGCTTACTGATAAATGGGAAATATTTTACTTTTTATGTTAGTTGTATTATAGCTGATGCACCAGCAAGAGCATTCATAAAATCTATTAAATCTCATAATTCCCTACACGCTTGCGAAAAATGTGAACAGGAAGGCATATACATTGGCAGAACTGTATGGTGTTACACGTCTGATTTACATCTTAGAACTGATAGTAGATTCAATAACCAAGAGTATGAAGATCATCGAGTATCTAGGAGTTTACTCACAGAAATCAACTTAGGATTAGTTGACGAAATATCCTGTAAGACCATTGAGCCCAGAGGTATCGATATTATTAAACTGTTTTAAGGATTAATTGGTTTTTATTTTTTGATAAGAATAGAATAGTTTTTACGGTTTGACACGCATAGGGCCTAGGTGTTTAAAGGGCCACTTACTATTAGACTCGCACAGGACCTGTGGTGTATTTGAGATGTGGGACCACCGACTGTTTGATTCGCACGCCAGGGGCCTTACGGACAACTGCTATTACAGGCACCTAATCCGCGACCGCAAACCGTATCTGGGCGCGATAAGGTTAGCGGTCGCGTGATTTTCCAACTGAGCGGATTAGGTGCCTGTAATAGCAGTTGTCCGTAAGGCCCCAGTATATTCTTGGTGTGCGAGTCAAATAGTGGGTGGCCCTACGTCTCAAATACACCGTAGGCCCTTTGCGAGTCAAATAGCAGGTGGCCCTATGTCCAGTATACATCGTAGGCCCTATGTGTGTTAATTGTGGGTGGCCCTATGTTCCAAATATACCCTAGGCCCTATGCCTGCTAAATAGGGGGTGGCCCTATGCACCAAATACACCGTAGGCCCTAAATGAATAAAATAGTGGGTGGCCCAATGTCTCAAATACACCGTAGGCCCTTTGCGAGTCAAATAGCAGGTGGCCCTATGTCCAGTATACATCGTAGGCCCTATGTGTGTTAATTGTGGGTGGCCCTATGTTCCAAATATACCCTAGGCCCTATGCCTGCTAAATAGGGGGTGGCCCTATGCACCAAATACACCGTCGGCCTTAAATGAATAAAATAGCGAGTGGCCCTACGTCTCAAATACACCGTAGGCCCTATGCGAGTCAAATAGCAGGTGGCCCTATGTCCAGTATACATCGAAGGCCCTATATGTTATTAATGGTAGGTGGCCCTATGTCCTAAATATACCGTAGGCCCTATGCGTGCTAAATAGAGGATGGCCCTATGCATCAAATACACCTTAGGCCCTAAATGAATAAAATAGCGGGTGGCCCTATGTTCCAAATACACCGCAGGCCCTATGCGTGACAAATGGTGGGTGGCCCTACGTCGCAAATACATTGTTGGCCCTATGCAGAGTAGGCCAACGATGCGTGTTGGCCCTACTCTGTTGGCCCAATGCTGGCGGCGTTAGTTGGGCCGAACGATGGCCATGATTGATGAGCCAATGTTGGCCGGTACCGTTAGGCCAACGGGGGCACTGTTCGTTGGGCTACTTCGAATCAAGCCGGCCATTTCTGACAGTTGGCCAACTATTTGTGTTGGGAATATTACGTTGGAATAACTGTATAACTACAATAAATGCTACTAGGGAAAGCTTGTAACGATCACCTAAATAAATTCAGGATATCAATTCGCAAATATTTTATTCATAATTAGTCAGTTTTTAGGTCGATTAGTGGTCTAATTCTATGAATTTTATCAAATTTTCACTTAGAAAATAAATTATGAATGTTGCCAGTTTATGAAAGAAATTACCCACCGCAACTAACATAAATTATTCGTTCTGCAGGTTTCCAACTGATCCTGTCACATTGCTGAAAAAATCTGGCACATTGCAAGAAGTGCAAAATACCGACCCTTTTATGCCCATATGAATATGGTGAATGTTAATATTAAATATATATATATATGAAGCTGGAAAAGCAAAAGGCGATTTCGGCGAACCGATTCAAAAAGCTACGCGCTGTTTGTGAAATTTGTACTGTAAACATTAAAGAGTCTATTTATCTAATTATTTGGAATGTTATACATAATTCCATTCATGAAAAAACTAAACTGACCAAGCGCGAGTCGGGCTCGCGCGCTGAGAGTTCTTTACAATCACAAAATACAAAAAGTTGTGCAAAAAGACACCATCACGCCCAGGCTGTCACCCATCCAAGTACCGACCGCGCCCGACGTTGCTTAGCTTAGTGGTAAACAGAAATTTGTCACTGACTCGCACTTGGCCAGTGTTTATTATTTGTTGTTTTACTTATGTTCACTATAATCAGCTAAATTTGACGCTTGTACGGATTACCGTTTTTACACTAGAACAAATCCAAAAATACGTTTAACGTTTGTTGCATGGGGGCCCTTCCTTTGCCCTTCCGTTTTAACTCTTTGACTTTTTTATTATTTTTTATTAATCATAAAAAATCATGCTATGGTTACTTTACAACCTTTTTTCTAGTACTATATTCTAATCCTAACAAATAATTATAATAAAAACGCAAGTAAGTTTGTAACTTTCTGTCTGTTTTTTTACGAGGAAACGGCTAAGTCATGGTATAATAATATACTCCGCCAGGTATAGCAATTCGAGAAAAAATGTTTACGTAGGCGTCCCGCAATGATGTCATGATGTCAATTTACAACAGGTTCGAGAGAGATGACGATACACCACGTAACAGCTGATTGAATAAAGTGGCAACTGGACAGTGACGTCATTGCGGGACCACTCCCAGATTGCTAGACCTTGTTTTCTTAGATCATGGGCGAAGTCAAATTTTGTCAGGACGATAGGGTGTGTCATGAGGACAGACAACGTACTTTTCTTCCCAGAACATTGCAGGTAGCTCCGTGGGTTGCAGCAGATAGTGTATAAAATATAAATATTTAAAAGGTAGTATTGTTTCCAAAGTACTCATTGAAGATTCACTACCCATCATAGTAGGTAAATTACCCTAACTTATAGCAAATCATTTTAATGTGGCAACACACCTTGTTGAAGCGAGAGGCACTGAGCTAGCCACGCTCATTGAAAATCTATAGGTAGTAGATCTGTGGTGCAAGTAATAGTGTTCCGTCACAGATATACACACTGTGTGTTCCGTGGTACTGCCGGTGTATATATTACTCTATGGGTACTGCGTAGTATTTATATCACACACAGATCTACTACCTATAGATTTTCAATGAGCGTGGCTAGCTCAGTGCCTCTCGCTTCAACAAGGTGTGTTGCCACATTAAAATGATTTGCTATAAGTTAGGGTAATTTACCTACTATGATGGGTAGTGAATCTTCAATGAGTACTTTGGAAACAAAACAAAAACAATACTACAATACATTGGAACAATACTACCTTTTAAATATTTATATTTTATACACTATCTGCTGCAACCCGCGGAGCTACCTGCAATGTTCTGGGAAGAAAAGTACGTTGTCTGTTCTCATGACACACCCTATCGTCCTGACAAAATTTGACTTAGCCCATGATCTAAGAAAACAAGGTCTAGCAATCTGGGAGTGGTCCCGCAATGACGTCACTGTCCAGTTGCCACTTTATTCAATCAGCTGTTACGTGGTGTATCGTCATCTCTCTCGAACCTGTTGTAAATTGACATCATGACATCATTGCGGGACGCCTACGTAAACATTTTTTCTCGGATTGCTATACCTGGCGGAGTATATTATTATACCATGACTTAGCCGTTTCCTCGTAAAAAACAGACAGAAAGTTACTTGCGTTTTTATTATAATTATTTGTTAGGATTATAATATAGTACTAGAAAAAAGGTTGTAAAGTAACCATAGCATGATTTTTTATGATTAATTAAAAATAATAAAAAAGTCAGAGTTAAAACGGAAGGGCAAAGGAAGGGCCCCCATGCAACAAACGTTAAACGTATTTTTGGATTTGTTCTAGTGTAAAAACGGTAATCCGTACAAGCGTCAAATTTAGCGGATTATAGTGAACATAAGTAAAACAACAAATAATAAACACTGGCCAAGTGCGAGTCAGTGACAAATTTCTGTTTACCGCTAAGCTAAGCAACGTCGGGCGCGGTCGGTACTTGGATGGGTGACATCCTGGGCGTGATGTTGTCTTTTTGCACAACTTTTTGTATTTTGTGATTGTAAAGAACTCTCAGCGCGCGAGCCCGACTCGCGCTTGGTCAGTTTAGTTTTTTCATGAATGGAATTATGTATAACATTCCAAATAATTAGATAAATAGACTCTTTAATGTTTACAGTACAAATTTCACGAACAGCGCGTAGCTTTTTGAATCGGTTCGCCGAAATCGCCTTTTGCTTTTCCAGCTTCATAACTGTGGCCTCATTAATATATATTTAATATTAACATTCACCATATTCATATGGGCATAAAAGGGTCGGTATTTTGCACTTCTTGCAATGTGCCAGCTTTTTTCAGCAATGTGACAGGATCAGTTGGAAACCTGCAGAACGAATAATTTATGTTAGTTGCGGTGGGTAATTTCTTTCATAAACTGGCAACATTCATAATTTATTTTCTAAGTGAATAATTTGATAAAATTCATAGAATTAGACCACAAATCGACCTAAAAACTGACTAATTATGAATAAAATATTTGCGAATTGATATCCTGAATTTATTTAGGTGATCGTTACAAGCTTTATATGTTTACTTACGTGTGAAATGATATTTCATTGTATTTTCGCTCACTGCGCTTCTTGCAGCCCAAAATGCTACAACCAACCATTGTAAAATATCTTTTACAATTATTTCTCAGAGGAAACACGCATTGATCACATTTAATCACCAAAAAAAGGCAATAAATATAATTCAAACCCGTTTTGTTTGTCACTGATTATTACAGATTTTGACACTTGAGGTACCAAAAACAGGTCACGCCGATAAGGACAACAAAATATATTTATGTCCTTTTCGTACTTGTGCTGAGCCATATCAAGTTGTCTCTTTCACTAAAATATATTGCCGATCTGGTTGTGTATATCTGTGATATCACAGATCTACTGTAACCACCACAGATCTACTACTGATTTATATTCTCTTTGCGGTACGGTACTGAGCAAGTACTGAGCGGTGTATATATTACTCTATGGTACTGAGGTTGAACCACAGAAAAGAGAAGTAGAATTTTTTTTCTCTTCTGTGGGTTGAACGGAGCATGTTTCGCCATTTAGATGCAAAGCGCAACAGAATAAGATTGAATATCGGACTTGCCGTTTGACCGAACAGTTGCTTAGAACTAAAGGACGTAAGTCTCAAATCGAATATAATTTATTATGAGAGTACTAATTAATCTAGGTAAATTTTGTCTTAACACTGGAAAACTAACTATATTTCCTTTCGGTGAGTATTTATTTTAGATATGTGACTGAAGTTCTTTCCAAGAAAAAAAAACAAAAATACTAGCAAAAAGGCATCATTTTCAAAACATTAAAGTATCGAGTAAATATCTTGCTATTATGTTTCTGTCTTAGTGGCGGAAAGAACATGAATTGAAAAATCATATTTATCAATTATTACGTTGATCGGATATTTGGTTTAGTTAGAATATCATGGCAAATTAGCATAAAATTTCGGATGCCCCCTCTTAAGGCGGTACGTTTCACATAGGGCGGGAAATTTATAATTTCAAACAGTTTTTTTGTTCTTGTAGCTGGGCCGGGTAATCATGGGATCATGGGACGATCATGGTGTTTGCGCAAATTGATTATCATTCTTTACAAAATTATGTAACGATATCAATCTTTAATGAACATTATTAAGTCATATCTATGAGTCATGAACATTATTAACATTACTTACATTTATCGATAAACTATTTTTTGCTGTTTCAAAAAGGGTATTGACAAATTATGTAAGTAATATGGTGCGTTGCTGATAATAGCTGTACATGAAAATGTAAAGAACACTCAGCGATTTGCGCAAACATCGTGTCATCTATACTATTACACTTATTATATAATTATAATATTAAATATGTATTATATTATATTTATATCTATACTGATATTATAAAGAGGAAATATTTGATTGTTTGTTTGTTTGCATTGAATAGGCTCCGAAACTACTGCACCGATTTGAAAAATTATTTCACTGTTCAGAAGCAACACTATCACCGGGTGACATAGGCTATAATCTATACCCGTGCGAAGCTGGGGCGGACCGCTGGTATTAATAATACAAAGAAGAAAGATTTGATTGTTTGTTTGCATTGAATAGGCTCCGAAACTACTGAACCGATTTGAAATCTTTCACTGTTGGGAAGCTACACTATCCCCGGGTGACATAGGCTATATTTTTTGTTTAAATGGGATCCGTACTAAATCTCCAGTAATATATGTAACCCAAGGTGTAAAAAAATAAGACACACCCGTGCGAAGCCGGGGTGCGTTGCTAGTGTATAATAATTACCCAGGCCTAGCTACAAGAAAAATAAAACTGTATGAAATTTGAATTTCCCGCCATATGTGAAACGCACGACCTTAAGTTAACCTCATCACAGACTAAAATACTAACGTCTATGCCTCTATAGACCTCTTAAAGTTTGAGCTCTATTTCTTGAGAAATAAAGGCCAACTTTTAAATGTTGCCTTAATGCGCCGCTTTATGCACGTGTTTGAGGTTATGGAATCAGGGCCTGATGCAAAGACTATGAGTATCCAGTAAAGCCTGTGAGTAAAGCTGAGTAAAGCGTTATATTATTATTCTCTATGTTACTATCCGATGTTCCTTTTTGTCTTGGTTGTCTTGTGGTTGTCATTTCCGTTGATTTTTCTACGACGTATGTAAATTTATTAAGGTAATAAAATTAAGTTGTAAATGTAGAAGTTGTAAGCGTAGTACATGTAGTAGTAGCCTTAGTTATTATTGTTATTTATTTATTTTTTCCTATGTTGTTTTAGTAGGTATTTTGTGTGTGTAAATATGTCATAGTTATAGTTATCTATGTTTCAGTGTACATAAAAGCGCTCCGTCTGGAAAATTCACGGTGGAATTATAATCACCGTCCAAATTTGTGTTCACCGGACAATCTCCTTCGTTTGATGGTTTATCCCAATACGTTGCATTGGCGAAATTGTGGTGGCCCCTCCACAAAAGAGGCCATTAAAAAAGAGTTGAAGTTGAAGTTGACATAAACTTAGGACGTAGTATAAATAATTTTTCAATCACATCTTTTGAATATTTTTTCAGTAGGTACCTTTAAACTCAATAGCCATAATAATTATGGTTAAGTTCATACAATTTTTGGATACATTGCGTCAAGAAGAAATAGATACATTTTATGACGTTAGTATTATTCTGTATGTCCGTGTTGAACCCGTGCCGGTAGTCGTTGGGAACGATACTCTCGAAGTTGTTGACCATCATTGGCGGATCCAGGGGGGGGGGGGGGGGGCATGGGGGCCATGGCCCCCCCAAAACACCTAGCAGTTCCATACATTCGACTCAATTATTCGATTTGATTCTTTCGAATCTTGTTAGAATGACCCCCTCACCCAAAATGAAATCCAGAATGCCCCCCCCCCCCCCCCAAATGAAATCCTGGATCCGCCCCTGTTGACCATTACACCTATCAGCGTTCGGGAAATTGCGTGACATCTCGTCCAAGATACCACAGTGCCTCAAGACGAGTCTTTGAGTGTGTGTTGCCAGTGATGACATAATTATGGTACTGAGACGTGGTCCTTAAGTGTTGGCCTTTTGGAAAAGCTCAGAGACCTCAGAGTCACACAGCGGGCAATGGAGAGAGATATGCTCGGAGTTTTTTTGCGCGATAAGATCCGAAACGTGGATATTCGCCAAAGAACCAGAGTCACCGACATAGCTGTTAAAATTTGCAAGTTGAAGTGGCAATGGGCCGGCCACATCGCTCGAAGAACCGATAACCGATGGGGAAGAAAGGTTCTGGAGTGGAGACCACGAACCGGAAGACGCAGCGTAGGTAGGCCTCCCACTAGATGGACCAACGACATTGTGAGAGTCGCGGGCATCCATTGGATGCAAAAGGCAGGTTGTCGTTCAGTGTGGAGGTTAAGGGGAGGTCTATGTTCAGCAGTGGACGTCTTCCGGCTGATGATGATTATTATTCTGTATCTGTGGACAGGCCCAGTAAGAGCGCATTTTTGAAGATAACAAAATGAGCGCCAGCTCTCATTTCGTTTCAGTCTGTCTCTAGCCGTAGGAAGTGCAACACGTGTCTATTGTTACGTGATAACGAAACATCTGAAAAATTATGCATTCATATGCTTTCCCGAAGTGTACACAAATAAAACCGGGATCTGTTTTTTGTAACAAATATACTGTATTTTTTTTTTTACAACTCCACGGACTCCATGATCCGTGACTTTTATTATACTTGACTCTTACATTAATGACTTGACTACAATTTTGTTAACTTAAACGAATTTACTTAGTTATTCACAATACAGGGAGAGGAAAGTTAGTAATACCAATCTTTGGTTATACCTACCTATCTTAACTTAAGGTTAAAACAATTCGGTACAAGTGTTGTGTATAGGTATACCGCGAGCAGACCAGCGACCCGCAAGCAGCACCCGATCATGAGTATGACACATGTGCCAGCCATCGCCCTCCTCAACCATATCTTAGGGAAGAGAGCGACCAGGATATACCTATAAATTAATATTTTGGTACCAATTTGTTTTTACACAGGCTTGCCAAATGCACAGAGAATATTACAAAGGAGTTCCAAAACGTTACCATCCTCTTGCTTTCTTCCGAGAGCCCCAGTACGCGTACCGATGTCCTCTTGACATGCCATCGTAAGTTCACTTCCATTTCGAGCCCACTAAATATGACACAACACATCATGCAGTAAGGCTATTTAGACTGGCTAGCGTAGCGAGCTATATCCTACACAACGAACACAACGCAACGAATGAATTCAATGCAGTACCTACCTATATCAATATTAATTTCATCAAGGACTAAGTAGGTACCTTAACTTTCGCATTTATTGCCAAAACACAAACTTTACTTCGAAATAGGACCACGGTACACTTTGGTTCCCAGCAGTGGACGTCCTATGGCTGAAATGATGATGATGGTGTTGACATTTTGGTTGCACTTTGGTCACCATAGGCCAACGCACATGTATGGCATACTAAATTTAAAGATCGGCGCTGCGCTTTTCGCGGCGAATAAAGTTATCTAATAGTATAGGCTAACAGACGTGTAGATTTGGTTGACGGACCGCCGTCCAACTAACGAGAGAGAAAGAGTGAAAATAATATAATTTCACTCTTTTTCTCTCTCCCGCTGGTAATAGTGCTAACAGATGCACGAACGCGGCTGACCTCAACCGCCTTCTGACCAATGGGAGAGAAACTAGAAAGAGAGGGAAATATGTTATTCTCACTCTTTCTCTCCCCTTGTTTGGACGGCAGCCCGTCAACCAAATCCACACGTCTGTTAGATTAGTACCTAATATAAGACCCACGGACTCTTGGCACCGAGCCACTCGAGAACACGGTCCGAACTCCGAACGCCGACCAACTTAGCTACCTAAGTTACTTATTATGTAAGTAAGGGAGCAATATCTACCTACGCTATTTTGCTATTCTTTCTTGCAGGGTTTATTTGAGTTTCCCGGCTTACCATGTTAAATACAAGACACCTACTGTCCTGGCAATGGAGCTGGGGGCTACCAGTCGATTCCCTGAACTGCCTGAACGTACTTTAGCAGGCCGCTTCAACAAGGCAGCTTGCCAAGCTTTTGTCAGATGATGTATATGAGCTTATATAGAATGGAACAGTAAATAAAACATGAGTAGAAATTGTGGTTTTGGTTGAAATATCCTTTCCAACATTTTTTGACGAAAAAAGCCAAGAAAGTAAAAATGTGCGAGCGAAATCACTACTCCCGGTTTTCTGGCCCTTTATGTGTTCGTGAACGGGCTCGTGTACACAGAAAAGAGAAGTAAATAGAACGGAAATGAGAAGGAAAATCTGTTAACAGTCATATGAGTGAACCTTGATTGAACATTCTTATTTATATAAGCGCGTCGAGCTCCGCATCCAAAGAACTTTTTTTGGGTTAGGTATCAAAGTCGTTCTTAATCCGCATAACAGTTGCTAACCACAGAACACATATACCAGAGGTTGCTAACTGATTTCGAATGACTGACGTTGCACCGCCAACCGCCGCAAGACGTGCCAGTTGCACCCATATAAACGAAACGCATGAGGCATGGACGTACATACGTCCATGCCTCAAGGACGTTCTACCTACTTTAGGGTATAACATCCTTGCCATGCCTACAAGCCTACAAGCACAGCCTACAAGCCTACCCAAGGATGATCTGCGCAAGGATGTTGTATAAATACCCTAAAGTAGGATTTGGATTTGCATTTGGATTGTCTTTAGACCTTCAACGATCTATGGGCAGTGTAACTGTATTTGCAGTGTTAGTTTTACCTTGTATTTTGTTTAGTTATAAAAGGCACTTGCCCACTAAAGTAGGTAGAACGTCCTTGAGCCTACCATGCTTTTAATGACAGTGACACACTGTGGTGTGGTGACACATTGACATATAAAACATTATTATTGTATTCTCTTTTGTTCTTTGTGTTCGCGGGATTGTTTAATTTTTACTCATGTAAGAGCCAAATTTTAAGTTTTAAATTAATGTAAATTGCGGTAGATTCTACAAATTATGCATGAAAAATTAGATATATTATTTGTTGACAATGGACGACAAGGAGAAATTGAAACATTCTATGAGGTATGTAATGCACTTACTCGGATCTAAAAAAATACCCCTCAATTATATCCACCTTCTCCACTTGAATGGCTGTTTTGATGAAAATCCTACGAATCTTTCACACAGGCTTCTCAACGATATAGAGATTACTACAAAGGAATCGGGAAGGCTTACCATCCTCTGCTCTACTTCAAAGATCCTGAGTACGCGTACCAATGTCCAGCAGAAATGACGCCGTATGTATTTTATCAAATCTCACTTGCACAAAAATTTCTCAACTTTTGATCAAATTTTGATTCGAACGACAAATTTTAATCCACGTCAAGTATTTCTGATGTGCAATAAAATTGTTCCCTTATATTTACTAAAATATTTATTTTCAGAACCTACCTATCGTTCCCGTCATATCACGTGAAATACAAGCAGCCAGTAGTGCTGGCAGGGTCGACCGGTCGGACTAGCGGCGTGCCGGCGCTTCCGAACAGAACCCTCGCTGGTCGCTTTAACAAAGCGGCTTGCAAACTCTTCGTCAGATAAATTCTTTACAAAGCTTTTTAAACTACCCTCAAATCACTTAAAACTATGACCGAATTTTGAATTTCCGCGTAACTAAAAAATTTCGATTTACCTATGATAAAAATCTATAAGCCGAGTATGGATCAAGGTATGAATCAAATACAAAATTAAATAAGCTAAGGAGGCAAAGTCTATAAAGGCTCTAGTGCAAGAAATAGAAAACATATTTGGTACATACACAGTATTTGGCACCAAGATATCTTGAATGTTTATATAATAAACTGTTTGTTAAAATTACATTCTGCTACAATTTGAAATAAAATGAGTGTTCAAATTCTGGTAATCTTGATAATATTATTTTAAATTCACTTAGTCCTATGCTCCCAGTGCTGTCTAGTTTCATTTCTTCCAGTATCTGAAACAAGTAACGGTACTATTTTTGAGGTAAAATATTGACAGCCTGCTCATTGCTTTTCGCGTCGCGTTTTTCATTCTTGCTTTATCGCTGGCAAGAAGCAAAGTGCTGACGCCCGCAGTGGTGGCCCTAGGGTAGAGCGAGAGGAGCGGTCGCTCTAGGCGCCAGGTAGCAATGGGCGCCAAAATACCAAATGCGAAAATTTTCAGCGTGCGGTGGCAATTTATGATGTGAAAGTATCGACCAATAAAAGGACGCCGAAAGAGTTCATCCACATATCATAGATCGGTGGAAATCGCACACAGTGCGTTTTGCGCGATTATTTTTGCCTCACACCTGCAATTTGTGGAATGAGCTCCCTGCGGCATTTCCGAGTAACTATAACATGGGGTTCTTCAAAAAGGCTGGAAACGTATCTGATGCCCCTGGTGTTGCAGGTATCCATAGGCGACGGTGATAGTTTACTCATCAGGCGACCCATCAGCTTGTTTGCCACCTATGGCATAAAAAAAAGAATCTCGCTCTACCTTGATTATGGGCTAGGGCCGCCACTGGCAGGGGCGGATCCAGGATTTCATTTTGGAGGGGGCCATTCTGACAAGGTTCGAAGGAATCAAATCGAAAAATTGGGTCGAATGTATGGAATTGCTAGGTGTTTTGGGGGATCCGCCAATGGCCACTGGACGCACGTGGCATCCCAGATGAAGCATCGACCTCTTCGCCAAGGGATCAGCCAAACCATCAGGCCGTTTGCTATCCGAGTGCGTGCGCCCGCTCTAGTGCGCATCCGCCGACACGAGCCCTTTGTTTTCATTTCGTCAGATTTTTGTTTCCACAGAAATAATTCGAAGTAGGTACAATTAAAATCAATGAGGCATTCCGGTTACTTCATTCATTCCGGTTTTACCGTGATAAACCTTCCTGGGGAACTCTTCCCAGGATAAACCTTTCTATCGGACTGCCAGAGTGGGTACGAAGAATCGTCACCGCTTTATGGTTGATATTCCGAAAACCCGTACGAAGCGCTTTGATTCCACTTTTATTGTGCGAACTGCTAGTCTATGGAATGCGCTGCCTGAATGGGTGTTCCCCGATAGTTACAATCTGGGTAGGTATGTCTTCAAATCACGAATGAATGTGGAGCACGCTTGCCTAGAAGAAACAGTCTTCTAGGCAAGTAGCGTGCTCCATCGTAGCCTGCATCATCACTTAACATCAGGCGAGTTGGCTTCTAAACGCAAGCCTATTATTAATATATATATATATTTTTACTGTGATTTATTATGAAGAGTTTATTATATACTTACAACACCAGCGATTTTGGTCTTCTCATCGTCAGTCAGACGGTTTTCAGTGTTGGACGGGTCATAGGTCAGCCGATCTAGGATCTCTGTGATATCGTGGTCCGAGATTTGGTTGTCTTCATCTAAATCTGGAAAGATTTAATAGATTTTTACAATAAAATATCCTGGACTTCGCCGGATGTGTATAATAAAAGGGATTCAGCCTCTAAACCACTCTTAGAATATAAGCGAGAAAAAAAAAAACGATTTTTAATGGCTCTTTGTGCCTCGAGGCGGGCGATGCGTTGCAGGCGGCGGGAACCAGCAAAAAATGTCGATGTGGAAATAGTTTATATCCTGGATTAGCACATGGAATACTTATTATCCCGGTATCGATTCCTGTAAGATTGATAACAAAAATGAAACGCGACGAAAGACAATCTCGCGCTATCCTGATCTAAGGATAGTGCCCGGGCTGGTATAATTGCATAAAAAGTCGAAAAAATACCGAAAATCCTAAAAGCCCAAGCTGCCTTAACAGCTGCCGGGCATTCGGGGCTCATCGCTGAACACAGATCCAGCAGGTCTTCAAATGAAAAGCACTCGTCATTCTTTGAAGAGAATATGCGGAACAGCCGGTCTTGGAAGGGGTTGTTCTGAAACAAAAAGTTAGACCTCATTAGTATCTCTATTCGAGATATTGCTGTTAGTCAATATATATAAATAAAATAAAATATTCGGGACATTTTTGCACACACGGTCATCTGACCCCAAACTAAGCAAAGCTTTGTAATATGGCTGCCAGAGACTGATATGTACAAATACATACATAATTATATACTTTTAAACTTCGACCAAAATAAAATGAATGGACAGGCCCAGTAGAAGCGCAATTATGAAGATAACAAAATGAGCGCCGGCTCTCATTTCGTTTCAGGCTGTCTCTAGCCGTAGGAAGTGCAACACGTGTCTATTGTTACGTGATAACGAAATATCTGACAAAATTATGCATTCATATGCTTTCCCGAAGTGTAAATACACAAATAATACAGGGATCTATTTTTTGTAACAAATATCATCATCATCATCATCATCAGCCCTGAGTGACCCACTGCTGGGTATAGGCCTCCCTTTGTTTATGATTTTTATAATTAGGTGTTGAAGCATATTATGTCCGATGGTTTTGACTCGTTTTTACTGAGCTATTTCAATGGTTATCCCTCCACTCATTTTATTTTAGTCGAAGGTTTTAAATACATACTTAAATAGATTATTTTACCTAATCCTTGTTGTCATTGCTTATCGCTCGTGGTTTCATCGCATAATCCCATCAATGGAACCACAAAGAAATCAAATTCTTACTCGTATAAATAGTGATCCCATTTCTTAGCGGAACTATGAGGAACTTCTTTTAGTTCCTTTTGTGTTCCATTCCACCACTCCATAGAGTAATATATACACCGGGTACACCGGGCACCACTCGATGAATCCGAGCAATGGTGTCACAAGGAATTAAAACAAATAAAAATAACAACCAAAAAAATACACCTACATAATTATGAAAAAAAAGCTGATGTTAAAATTACATATTTATAGTTCTATTCGAGATGCGCTACCACTAGTGTAGTGCTGCTTTTACTGCCTATACCTACATGTTGCAGTCAAAAAAATAGGTATATGTGGTACGATTCACCTATGGCGGGAAATTCAAATTTTAAACAGTTTTTTAGTCCTAGTAGCCAGGCCAGGTAATTATTTTTAAATAACACAGCGTTTGCGCAAATTGTTGGTTCATCTTTACATTATAATGTACAACTATTTAACAGTAACGCACCATATTACTTACATTTGTCAATAAACCGTTTGAAACAGCAAAAATTAGTTTATTCACAAATGTAAGTGATAATGTGCATTAGAGATAAATAGCTTTACATGATTTTGTAAAGAATAATAATCAATTTGCGCAAACATCATGATCGTTTACAATAATTACCCGGCCTAGCTACAAGGACAAGAAAACTGTTTGAAATTTTAATTTCCCGCATTTGTGAATCGAACCACCTTAAATAAAATTGTTTCGAAGGATAAGGTAAAATTGTTTCGAAGGAAGGATATAGCTATCCTATCCCTTAGTGTTGAGTTCAAATCCCAACTATGAACTTATGAGCTGCAACTGCGGCCAATAAGAATCAGGGGCCTTACCGGGCTCGAAACAAGGTGAGCAGTGATTAAACACTTGCCTAAAAATTTAATAGAAGCCGATACTACCCACCTTTAAAACGTTAAACTTGAAAAGTATTTCTTCTTTCGTAAATCTGTGATGGAAGTCCATCTGGATCTTCACTGGGTTGATGGAGTAGAACTTTTTCATCAGGCTATAGTGAAATAAAGAGTTTTAATCAGTCATCTAAATGTCCTGCACGTAGTACTGTATGTGTGGAAGATATATAAGTGAAAGTGGTTAGTAGCACTTCCACTGCCAGTTGCACTAAGCAAAACGTTGCAAACAATGCGTAGTAGGTACTTGTACTTGCTACTTGTACTGCGAATGGTTTGCAACGGGCTTTTTATATAATATACCTAATTACATGTGCGTTTTACAATTTGACGGCACCCAGTCTGATCCTCAGCCCTGCACCAATGACTTATTTAGTACTTAAATAAATTGTGCAGTTTCGATGCCATCGGTGAAGGAAAACATCGTGAGGAAACCGGCATGTCCAAGTAACTCACAAAGTTCAAAGACATAATGACCAAACATTTCACACTATACTAAGTACGTTATAATCTTTGCATATGACATTCAACATGCACAGGGCCAGTATGGTGGATTAGTCATCTTCACTATCTGAGAATGCGAACAAACAGAGAGGAGCCCTATGTCCTAACAGTGGGAACAATATATAATCTTTGCATATGACATTCACCAACATGCACTGGGCCAGCATGGTGGATTAGCCATCTTCACTCTCTGAGAATGCGAACAAACGGAGAGAAGCCCTATGTCCTAACACTGGGAACATGATAACCTGTTTTTTTTTAAATATAATGATTGTTATGATACCTAATTGTAGTAGAAAAATTGATTAAAACTTACTACATTATTTCACCTTTGCTGAGGTAGGTCAAGGTTGTATAATCTTCCAACAAATCCTCTGTTAACCCTGGATACGACTGAGAACCACCCATTTCGAAAAATTTCACGAAGCAATATCTATACACAAACTCACTGGCACTATTTTCACAAACAAAGCAGCCTGATAATCTGATACGTTATCAGTGTAGGTATTAATCGAAGAATTATAATTAAACTGATAGTGCGTTCCTGTAGTTAGTGTGGGTTTTTGCTAGGTTTTCTATTTCTACGATTTTCTGTATTAAAGGTGTAGTTTAAAGCTGAAACCTAAAATGTGTCAGTTATTACGTTGCAAATAACAATATGCTAGTATCATAATTGAAATATATTTTCCTCACAGTGAGGTAATAATACAGTCCATAGAATTAATGCGATGTATTAGCCTGTATATTCATCATCACTTATGGCCTGTATCTATCTACGAGAGATGATAACTGTATAAAGCGTCCAAATTACATATACGGTCATGACTAAATGTGAATCTAGAGCACAGAAGACATAATAGTGAAATGCCTCTCCATCGTTTCTGCTATCCTGGTACCTGGTACTATCGACAAATTCATTTACTTAAGTCTGTTTTAAAATTCATGGAAGGTTTTATTAAACCTGTTTTATTGGGTTACCGAATTATCAGGCTCAATACTATTGCACGCGACTGTACTTACTGGTAGTTGGACCACGAGAACGTGTAAGTACCCCGTGCTTCACCCAGGTGGAGAACCTAGGTGGAGCACGGGTCCGTACCAGATTCTAGAGCCGCTAGCCGGTTAGATGCACAGATGCACGTCACATATTTTGCCACGGATGCTACATAGCCTGGGACGCAGTTTTGGTAATGCAGACATAAAGCTGTATTAGATGTAGAATTACAGTTAAAAAATAGTTATTTATGATACAAGTGCGGTAAGTTGGTTATTACAAACGAGTAGACGAATGTAAGCCCGAGACGAAATCGAGGGCTTACCATAGTCACGAGTTTGTAATAACCAATCCGCACGTGTGCCATACGTTTTACAACACATTTGCGAGAAAAAAAGGCTACAAATGAAACAATTTTATTATTTTGTTTATAACTTAATATCAGTCACAACAATAGTTTGTATAATATAATAAGAAAATGGCGCGCACATGCAAATAGCGCCACCATCACGTGGTGAAAATTAGAACTACATCTTTCGTCTCATTTTCTCTTTAGTATTAAACTGAGACAAACGTATTGAGCAAAAGCGCTTCCAAGGAGGTTGGATCATTCAGCTTATTTATTCTCGTAATATGAAACTCTTTTGTGGAATTCTTATGTAATTATGATGGAAATTATAAAAATACCGTAAAGTACACGCACGGTGCTATACATCTGAGCGTGGGGACAAATTCATTACCGCACGCTCCGTTGTATGATCCGTAATGTTTAACTTTCGAACGATGTATACAGGCTTCGTAAGTGCACTTTTTGAGCAAATGTGTTGTAAAATACCTTTGGCGTTGTATGCATCTTTACCTTTATAATTTTATGGAATCGTTTCGTATCGAATTTTAAAAAAAAACTCTAAATCTCTGATGTATTTACGACCTAAGTACCCCCCCCCCCCCACGGAACACTATTACTCCTAGCGGAGAAGAACGTCAACTTCATAAAAAAATGGCGGTAATGAAATATGACTATTAGCGCCCCTGGTGGGCCCCTTTAGCAATTTTTTTTTTAAATATCGGGCTTCATCATCATCATCATCAGCCTTTATCAACCCCCTGCTGGGTATAGGTAGGCCTCCTCACCCTTGATATTATCGGGCTTGATATATATTATACCTTTTACTGAAATTTAAACACTTCTAATTTATTTTGTAACCATTATTAAAATTCCAGTAGTGCACAGAGTTGTTATTCATAAAAAAAAAACATATTACATAATTTTAAACACTTCTACCCACTAGGTACTTGTGGG
Organism: Agriopis aurantiaria; assembly: GCA_914767915.1. Classification (NCBI taxonomy): domain Eukaryota; kingdom Metazoa; phylum Arthropoda; class Insecta; order Lepidoptera; family Geometridae; genus Agriopis; species Agriopis aurantiaria. Next base: position 5,048,086 of record OU611999.1, read on the forward strand.
TTACACAATAAAATCAGACAATGTTTACATCTCAGTATACCTGTTATTATAAATAATAGTAGCCTACTATAACTAAGAATTTCATGGAAAATAAAATGACTGTTTACATAATCTAATTTTATTTAAACCCAATATGGGTTATAATAACTCGTAACATGGTTACATTGTTATATGGTTACATTGTACATCTATGGCAACAACCCTCTCTAAGAGAGAGGAGAGGAACCATCTCCTTTGTTCAGCAGTGGACGTTTACTGGCAGATGATGTGACGTGATTGTACATTAGTATTTATAGTTCTTAGTTAGTTAATTCGAGTAAATATGTATCATAATTATAATATTAACTTACGAAATTAAACACTATAACATAGACATACAGTTACATGTACCTACAGAATTCTTATTAGGTGTAGAACAAATAATCTGTCACAACAAACAGGTGATGACAAAACATACCAGACTGGAGCTTTTTCTTCAAAAACTGTGTACATAAATACAGTTTTGCATTCACTAGAATTATAACAGTTTGACTGGAAAACCAGTATCTTAATTTGTATTATTGTTGCATCTAAAAAGCCATTTTCATGCAATCAGCTAAATAAGGTTTAGGATTTGCAATACGTGCGGTGACATCTATGAGTATATGGCAGAAGTAGCTCACATGGTGATTTTAAAAGTATTGAACGGCATTGACCTATGGCTTTGTGAGGTTGCAGACAGAGGGCGTTGTATTCAAATCGCGGCATTTTTTTAAATATTTTCTATAAGGGCAAACCAGCGTTGTTTTTCCAGAAAAGAGGGTTTGAAGTCGGGATGTGAATAAAATAAAAAGATAAAGAGGCCGTGAGAACGTGTAAGTGATAAGCCTAGTTTTGGGTACTACCAATTCAGTGCTTGTTATCAGCACCAAGTTATCAGTTTTTCGAACATTTTGTGCAGCACTTTTGTATCAACGTTGTGGAGGTGCAGTTCATTTCACACGGACGTGATTGTATTACATTTTGTCACAGGTAAGTTTTTATTTTTTTTGAACTGCATGACAAGATGGTCGCGGATTTTGCAGTATTTGCTCAATCTCTAATCGCTAACACTTCTTTTCCAGTGAGGCTTGGGTGATAGCAAAACTATAAGAGGCAGGGATAACTTGACTTAAGGAGGAATTTCGTGCCTATACATTTTGTGAAAATCCGAGTGAGTATCACTAAACATGGATGTTTTTGTTTTTTTGTAGTACTTATCGATTGGGTTTCTGGTTGATCATGTCGATTGAAAATGGTGCAATACTTTGGATGGGCATTTATCGTTGCTTTTATTTAATTTCAGACGTAGTTTCGGTCCTGGGGGCCGTGCACATTCTTGCCGTGCGCTCATCAGTACATTCAGCACAGGTGGGCTCATCGTGTGTTTCGGAGCTACACATCTGCAGACTTGGAGGCTTCTCGGCTGGCTTACGAAGTACACTGGGGATGTTTAGAACCACGTACTTATCAAGTAATGTTGACAGCGCAGGTGAATGTACCCCATCCATCTTCCTAGATACCTTTGATTGTATTCAAAATGCATCAATTCATTTGGATCCAAGACTTACTGGAATTATTTTGCCAATAGTTCGGAAGAAACCACAATTGAAGTTATGTTAAACAATAAATTTTAGTTTTTAAGTACCTACTTATATTTTAGGAGCCGTTTTTAGTTGCTCATCTCATCCTTTTTGTAGTGGCACGCTGTGTTTTCGGCTGCTGAGGACCTTAGGTGGCGGGTTAGAGAGCGGGTTTGAGAACCTGTTTTTATTAGTTTTTATTTATTTTTTATTTTTAAATTTATACAATGTTCTTGAAGTAACGAAGTGGAGTTCGAGCAGTTTTAGTTAGTTGCACCTTGAACTCACGTTTTCTATGAAAAGGTGACTACTCTTTCCACCTGTCACCACAAAACCACGTAAATTTATTTAAAGTAACGCAGGGGACAATTAATCTCCGTGGATTTATATTGGTTCCTTTTGATCTTTGTTAATAGTTTAAGTTCTTAACTTGTAGTGAGTATAATAAACCATCAAACATTAAAATATTTTTTTTTATTCATACACAGATCAGGCTTTCATATCTTTTTTTTTTTTAAATCTAATCTACAGACCTTTGCACTTAGGTCTTAAATAAAATAAATTTAAGTGCATGGCGCCCTAGCTAACCCGTATTCCTAGGTTCCGAACTCTGAGCTAGCCGAGGCAAACAAATTCATTACCGAAGTATAAAGGATACAATTGGCGCCCAACGTGGGGCCCGAACATATAATTATTACAAATGACGCTATAAAAAAAGTCTAGTGTGCAGTTATGTGTCTTTTTAAACATATTATGGCAAAACCCCTCTTTGACAGGGAGAGGCCTTTGTCCAGCAGTGGACGTTTAATGGCTGATGATGATGATAAAAATACAGAAGTTATTATTCATAAAAAAGGCGGTAACGAAATGACTTCTAGCGCCGCTTTTGGAACCCTTTGGCAACATCCTTTCGTTCAAATGATGTGCTTGATATAAGGATACCTATATAGTTCAACCAGTGTTTCTAAAATTCTTGTAATACTTAATTTTCTAATCTGTTTCAAAGGCGCGTGTAAACGATATGTAGAACAAGCAACAAGTAGAAGCAGCAAGTACCACTTTTTCTTGTACTTCACATCATCGTCTGCATCGTGTTGCCCAATGCAAGTGGCAGTGGAAATGCTACTAACCACTCCCACTGCCACTAAGCATAACGATGCAGACGATGCGTAGCATCTACTTGCAACTTGTATCTGCCACTTATAGGTACTACGCATCGTCTGAATGAATTCGTCTGCAAGCGCCTTCAGGCTACAAACTTTGCGCAACTTTCTTCGGCATTGATTGCAATACAATGGGGATTCACAAGGAACGGCATAACGATAAAGCTTTTTGTTTTTAAAATGATACTCAACTTTCACTTGCACTTTCAGGGAAATGGCTCGTATAAAACATTTTCTTTAACTCTGAATATTTCCAATTTTGCTTTGGGTAACAACACTTGGCTCATTCTTCCACGCTGAAAACACAATAAGGATTAATCTCACATGGAAAGAAAAGTGCGGTACTGATCAACAATCAATACAAACCTTGATATAGATAAATATTATTCATAATAAACTGTTATACTCACCGATGCATGTTGGAAGATTTTGCTTTTGGGAATCGGTGCAAGATCAGATTCGGATCTACCACTGTTGTTGCTTTGCATTTCACACAAGTACGATTATTGGCTTTCATTTTTACAAAAGAAATAGCATCATTTGTGTTTAAAGCAATACATTTTTCTCTCATCGTTTTATTTCCACTTTAAATTCAAAATTTTCTTTCATTATTTCAAGTTGACATCATCCAAAGAGAATATAAACTATTAGACATCATCTTCTTCTTGATTTTTTTCATGAACATGGATACAGAGTCCTTCAGCCATAAAATTAAACAAGTTTACATAGTATTAAATATCGGTGATAATGACAGTCAGAGTTAAGCAAAGTAAGTCACGGTCAAGTCAAACTCATGCCCCAGTAAAGTGGTGGAGGCTTTACAAGAGGCTTCTATGGATTTTTGGAAACAACACGATATGACATGTTTCACATCGTATCGTAATCATTGTTTTATCACTTACCCATACTTAGGCAAGTGCACGAGCACTTAATAAATAATAATCCATCATTAATTCACATTAGCACTAGAAAATACACAATTTTAGGAAAATAATACAACGATTCGAGATGTTTTATTCCACATTGCCGCCAAAACTCAATTTGACATTAATATTTTCAGTGCTACCATATTATAATTATGATTTTTATACAGCTATTGGTATCTCTATAGCTAACCCACCTACTACTATATTAATCTGTGACATACTACGCCCACCACCTATAGAACAGTTGACCGGGCCTGCCCCCCCCCCCCCAGTTTTTCCCGTACTCTGAAACGAATCGTCACCGTCTCGCCTCGGCTACGACGACGAGCGGTCGACTGCTCTGTGACCGCTTGTTGACGGCTAGGCATCACGAGACGATTTGACGTCAACAGGTATACTTCCTCAGGTAAACAAAACCTGTTGTCTAAACCGAGTATACTTCCAATCAGTTTGAGTTGGCCGGACGGCGAGACGTAAACGCCTGGCCGTAAGCGCGGAGTTTGCGAGTTGACCACGTATTGCTTACAGTTCGCGAGCTTGTATAGGGCGAGGCGATACGATGCTAATTAGTGTGCATATACTTACAAAGAATATCGAACAGCTCGAGTTGAGGCGCCAATGATCCGTTTCAGCAGTGCAATTACCGCTCTTTATCGATCGTCAAATTCGATAAAATGCAATAGAATCGATCATATCGAGTACTGATCAAATAGCGTTTTATCGAATTTGACGATTGATTGATTAACTCGATCATTATTGCCATTAATGCCATCATCTCTTTATTGTCACCATTTTTGATACAGAGGACAAAAAATCTAAACTAGTTTAACAACTGGCGGCCTTATCGCTAAAAGCGATCTTTTCCAGGCAACCTTAGGATGGAAAGGATTCACTGTCAAACGATCACGATCTCAACTGTAAAATTTGACGATCGATAAAGAACGGTACTTGCACTGCAGAGTTGATAATATTATGTGTACATTAGAACCTGTGTACATTACCTTTAGAACATTAAAATGGCGTATAAACGGCCGTAGAAAAATAAACTCTTCTTTGCAAACCATACGTCAGACTGTTTACACTAAGATTAAAGTTGTAGTTTTACTATAGTTTAAAACATTCAAAGCGCGGCTGAGGCGCGAAAGAATTGACGTTCCCGCGGTTGCAACGCCGCCTCGACACTCCAGTGGGCGTTAGACCTAAGGTTTCTTAATTCAGTAAAAGATAAACGCATCGATTCTTTAGAAAATAATTTATTGCTGTACAATACACAACCGAGATCAAACGCAGCAATAGTAACACATTACCTACTCTCAAGTCCACACATACAAACAATACAACACTCATTTTGTTAATATATAAAGACAGTCAATGAGCTACTATTTGCTAAGAAAAAGGAGTCATGTGTAACAAGATAAAATTATAATAAGAAAATTAACAGTCAGTGCATAAGGAAGCTCTTGCGGCGGCATGGAGAACAATAACTTTCTTAGAAAAAGCTGTGCTTACAAGGTCAAAAACAATACAAATCGAAAGTTACACAACATTTGCACTTAAAATTATGAACGCTAAGGCGCTAGACACATTCGCAAGACGAGACGCGGGTCTTTCAAAGCAATTTCAACTGTAGCATCCTTTTAATATGATACAAACAAAGAGATGAACGGCAGAAAACGGGACACACTAGGAACCCTTTTATTTTTATCCGAAGACGCTAATATTAACGGCCTGTTATCCGAGTCGCGTAGGCAACAAAACGACCCCTCAGCCCCCGCCAAGTTAGAGCGACGATGTATTTTGCCACGCAAGAGTCAGGCGGCCCGGGGGGGGGGAGTGCAACGACAAAAACGAACATAGGTCCGACCTCGATACTGAGCGCTGAGTACGATACTGAGTACTGGCGCGGTACTGAGCGCAGCGCGCGCAAATTATCGCGACCTTATTACGCTTTTAATTTCACTAATAAACAAAACTATTCACTATCAAAAATCTATCCAATGCAAAAAAAATATGAATAGGATTGCCTTTCAGTACTTGCAATTTCCAGGTTGTTACGAGCTTTCATTAGAGCATAAAACGAAAAAAATTAACCAAATCGACTTTGTTTCAGATTTTTTTTTTATCAAGGAAAGTTTATTCTCTCGTGTTTTGAACCAAAGCATAAACTCAAACACAGATGTATCTGTGACATGTATTTTTTTCCAGCTCAAATATTGTAATTTAACTGAATAAAATTTGTCTTGTGAATAAAAACCGTCAAATTTGGTATAAGAGGCCGTTAATGTCTTTATTTAAACTAATATACGGCTAGCACTCACGGGTATTGCTCACGCACACGCTAGTATCTATAATAGTAATATAGTAAGTAGTATTTATCATGTGTGTATGGATGTTCCCACCTTGTCTTAACGCCTCAACCGATTATGATAAATAAGTTGTCACTGGGTAGATGTCAGCATAAATACAAGGCGATATGTAGTGGGATAATGAAAAAAATAATTTCACTGCGCCCTCATGTAAAATAATATTGAATAAATCTATTAAAAAAAACAATTCTAAATTGGCGGAGTAATCGCGTAACAAACATACAAAAAAAAAAAAAACATACAGTCGAATTGATAACCTCCTCTCGAAGTCGGTTAAAAAGAAAGTAAATCACCATGCCCATGCCCCCAAACACCTAGCAATTCCATACATTCGACTCAATTTTTCGATTTGATTCCTTCGAACATTGTCAGAATGCCCCCCCCCCCCCCAAAATTAAATCCAGAATGCCCCCCCCCCCTAAAATTAAATCCTGGATCCGCCGCTGTTCTTTATCTATACTAAAGTAGAAATTGATGAGGAGACCGCTCGCGTCCTCAACGTCTCGTGAATGTGTCTTGCGCCTAATATATTAGAATATATTAATATCTCGTTCAGAGTGCACACAGCGATCCATTGCTTGCCTCTATACTGGCTGCATTCCAATTTGCCTATTAAATGGAACACAGTGATTTTCAGATCGGACCTGATGATCAGATCGCATTATGTATGCAGAAGCTCTGAACTAAGATAAATAATATCAGCCATTGTACCTCCTCACAAAGAAGTGTGGGATAGTTAAAGTTTAAAAAATGAAAATATCAAGCCATGTAAAATACTATAAATATCAAAGCTTTTGGACAGCTTTCTCCATGACTAATAAGGATTAAGATAAGACTCCAAAAGTAGTAAAAAGTGACTGAAACTTACAACTAATGTTTGCGTTCGATTTATGCCATCCATTTCACCTTTTTGGAAAATCTACATTATCAAAACTAATTTGCCTGCGTGCCCTCATTTTAGCTGCTTCTTCAAATGAAGGCATCGAATTAGACTTGAAGAGGCCAAGGCTTGCTTTGTCAAGGGAACCCATCCCACTGCTGCTGTTCGAACTAGAGTCTATATTCACTAGCTTGTCCTGGAGTACATTTTTGGTGCCGCTTTTGGGCTGCTCCAGTTTTGACGCCATACTATTGCACGTGTTTTCTTTGATCTGCGAGATGGAAGTGTTTGTGGCAGTCTGGCGCGCCCTGATCTGTTGATATGCGTTCGCGGATATGTAGCCAGAGACTTTGCTGTTCATATCGTTGGCTAGCTTCATCTGCTCCTCTTGGAAGCATTCTTCCTCAGAGCGTCCTTGAATGATCGCGAATACGTACTGGCGAGCGATTCTGGAAAGAGATTATTTAAATGAAGAATAAAGGTGGTAAGACCTGATCGCACGGCAGTTGGCGCGCCTGCATTTGAATATCCCTCATATCTATATGGTTTATATAAAAGCAAAATTCATTCATTTACCGACTGACTCATTACGAACTCGCGAAAGCTGCTTGACATACGAAGCTGAAACTTTGCAGGTAGAAATACTTATGGGGTGTAGATTTGCTAAGATTTTGCCAAAGAGCTAATTTAGGGAGGCAAATGTGGACCAGTGGATGTCTTCTGGCTGATGATGAGGGAGGCAAATGGAGAGACGCTTTACGTATACGAAGCCGTGGGCAAAAACTACTCGTCTATAAAACAAGTAAGACGTCGTCGGTCTTGCGAAATCTGACTCGCGACCCAGTTCACGCCTTAGTGCCACCGCACACTGAGCCAAAAGCTCTGGACGAATCTTTTCATACATTTTGTATGGTATCGGCGCACACTGAGCATTTGAATGGCCGCTTCCAAGCCACACGCTCATCACTCATTTTTTGTGGACGCATTTTGTCACCCGTAAAAAAATAAAATATAAAATAAACCGTTGAAATATTCGGGAACCACTACTGGGGTAGGTACTATGGACGGACAAATGAAACGCGTGCACTCTGCTGTAGTTAGTTTATTACTGCCGGCACGCGGGTCGCGCGCGCCGTCATATAGTTCACTCCTTTCACATTAATTTGAGACCCTGGCAACATACAAGCTTTAATTAGAACTAATTAAAATATACATAAGATATTTTCAACGGAAAAACTTATTATAATCAACTGAAGGTTTATCTCTTCGAGATCGGCCGGGCTCCGGCGGCGGCGGTGAGCATTCCCGAGCACTCGGGCCCGCCGCAACGCTCGGCCGCTCGACACTAACACAATCGTTATCTTGCGCCTCCTCCCACACTTCACCGTCCTCTTCCTCACCAACCATTTCTCCGTCGCTAACGGAAAGGCGAAGTGCCCGTGCGGCCGATGCCGGCGACGACTCCGGGGCCAGCGGTGACGCCGGAGCCGGCGGCACCGGCACACTGGTCGGTGAAGAAGCCGGCGACTCAATTGTCGGAGGTGATGATGACGGCCCGGAAGTCGTTGGTAAATAGTTATCTAGTTCTTCCGGACCTTCACCAGGTACAACATTGTTCGCACAGTTAGGTGGATTTACAAATTTCCGTATTTGATCTAAATGCCTTACGCCTGATACGTCCTGTTTTTCAAAATTAACCTTAAACATTCTGTTACCTATCTTATCAGTAACTTTACCGACCATCCATTTAGCCTTCCGAGCAGAAAACCATCTCGCCCATACGATCTCGCCAATTTCAAAACATCTAGCTTTATTTAATTTTGGATTATCATTACTTGCAAGCTGACTTTTTTCAGTAGGTAAAATCAAATCTAATCTTGATCTTAGATTTCTACCAAACATGAGCTCGGCGGGTGTCGCACCAGTACTGCAATGTTTTGTATTACGGTATTCGAATAAAAAGCCTATCAGTTTGTCGTGAATTTGACGGGATGCAGTATTACCTTCGTCCATTATACATTTAATCATTTTCTTACACGTCTTGACGGAGTTTTCTGCCTGGCCATTACTAATTGGATGATAGATTGCCGAATTCAAATACTCGATTCCATTGTTTTCACAAAATTCTTTAAATTCTTTTGAACATATTTTAACATCATTGTCTGAAACGACAACATTCGGTATTCCAAATGTTGAAAATAAATATTTTAATTTTGCAATTAATGCGCCAGTGGAGGTACCGCCATTCATATTAACGCATTCCAGCCATTTACTAAACGCGTCGATCACAATAAGATAGACCGCTTGCCCTATAGCCATGTAATCTATATGTATGCGGTGCCAGGGCGCCGGCGGGCGCGGCCATGGGGCGGGAGGCGCGCGCGCCGGCGCGCTCTGCACATTTGCGCATGCGGAACAACTACCTATATATCGTTCGATGTCCAAGTGAATCTGAGGCCACCACATCCTAGATCGTGCCGTATTTTTGGTTTTGACAATACCAAAATGCGCAGAATGTAATTCCTTCAACATTTCCGCGCGAAAAATTGTAGGAACAACTATACGATGACCGCGAAATAGACAGCCATTAACTACCTCTAATTCCGTTTTACAATTGGAATACGGTGCAATCGTTTTACACTTAACCGAACGTGGCCAACCTCGCTTCATGTACTTCATAACAGTATTTAACACCTTATCATCTGCAGTGGCGCGCTTGATACGATCGAATGAAACCGGTTTGGTATTTGCATCGAGGAACAATAGGGGTATAGGCATGTCTCTTTCGCTCAACTCCTCACTCTCATGGCTCCTACCTGTCGCTGCAGGTAACGGCGCTCGGGAAAAATAGTCCGCGACAACATTGTTTTTCGCACTAATATAATGCACGGTGTAATTGTAAGCCGATAATATAATCGCATATCGTTGGAGACGGAGCGCGGCCGTTACCGCTATACCGTCCTTTTTCCCGAATATAGAAAGGAGTGGCCTATGATCGGTTCGTAAAATAAATGGTTCTTGACAACCGTATACATACTGATGGAAACGCTTGACACCGAAAATAATAGCCGTAGCCTCTTTCTGGATTTGACTATAATTCTTTTCGCTTTGCGATAAGGAACGCGAGCCAAACGCGATCGGCTTTTCCGAGCCGTCTGGCATCACGTGACTGAGTGTACAGCCCAAACCTTCCGGTCCCCCATCTGTCGTGATAACCAGCTGTAGACGCGGGTCGAAGTGCACGAGCACGCGCTCCGAGGCCAGCTCGCGGCGCACCGCGTCCAGCGCCTGCTGGTGCTGCGCATCCCACCGCCACGGCACTCCCTCGCGTAACAATACGTGCACCGGATGCAACAGCGCGGATGCATTTGGAATAAAATTCCTGTAGTAGTTCACTACTCCTAAAAACCTTTTCAATTCTGTTACGTTCGTTGGTATTGGGGCTTTTAATATCGCTTGCACTTTATCGGAACACGTTCTTAGACCGTTATGATCAATAGTGTACCCCAAATATGTTACACTTTCCTGAAAAAAAGCACATTTATTCTTTTGAAGTCTTAGCCCCGCCTTCTGTAACCTACTCAACAGCTCACGAAGCCTAGCTATATGCAAAGCCCTCGTGGGGGCCGTCAGACAAATATCATCGTACCAGCACGAGACGCCCTCAATACCCGCTACTAATGTTTCTATTGCGCGTTGGAAAATAGCTGGCGCGTTCGCAAGCCCATAGACGAGGCGAGTGTATTTAAATAATCCTTTAAGCGTATTGATGGTGGTCAATTCTTGTGATGACTCAGATAATTTAAATTGATTATAAGCGTTACTTAAATCTAGCTTAGAATAGTGTTGACCACCACCAATCTTTGCAAAGACCTCTTCTATGTGTGGTAACGGGTATTTATCGATTTTTAAGACTTTATTTAAGGTACATGAAAAATCTCCAGCTATTTTAACCTTGCCGTTGTCTTTCGGTACCGGAACGATAGGCGTGGCGTATTCTGAATATTCAACCGGAATCAAAATACCGGTTGAAACTAGCCTATCTAGTTCTTCTTCTACTTCCGCTTTTAGTGAAAATGGAACAGGGCGCGGTTTAAAAAATTTTGGAACTGCATTTTCTTTTAAATGTAATTGAACTTCAAATTTATTGAAGCAACCAAGTTCGTCTTTCCACAGATCAGGATATTCACTCAAAACTTGCCGAACCTCCACTGGTGCATCTATTATTATACTATTATTGTCGCACACGGGTAATAAGCTCACATTAAACTTATTCATAAAATCACGCCCCAGTAATGGAGGTCCACCCTCTTTAAACACGTAAAACTGGAGACATTGTGTCTTGTTATTGTAACAAACGTCACATGAAAAATAACCTAAGGGCATAATTTTATGTTTTGTATATAAGCAAAATACAAGATCAGTTTTCGTCAGCTTAAATCTTCGGAAATGTTTTAAGTAAAACATTTCAGACATAACACTACGTCCCGCACCACAATCAAGTTCCATTAAAAACTTAGCACCACTTAATACAACATCTATCGTAATAGGATCGTATTTGACATACCTCATATTGAATAGATCGCATTCCTTGCAAGCATCGTGTTCGTTCATATCTTCGGCTACGTTGTTTAGGGATACGCTAGCCTTTTTAGCACTGCACATTTTCTTTAGATGCCCCGTAGCATTACAGATTAGACACTTGTAATTTTTGAAACGACACTTATCACGCGAGTGGTTATGTAATCCGCAAACAGCACAGCGCGCTCCAGCCGTGGTCGAGGTGGCGGCCTGCATCGGCGCCCTTTGCGCCCGACGCTCTCCAACCCTGTACACCGGTTCTTCTTTGACCTGGTGACCCCCGACTCCGTCGCAGGCACGTGCAGCTCGAGCACATGCCGCCTGCTGGGCTACCTCCAACGCTTTAGCGAGCGTTAGTGATTTCGAGTCCTGTTCAAATAAGCGATCCTTCTCTCGGCTCACTTGCAATCCGAGCACAAACCTGTCCCGCAGCAGTGTTTCTAATTCCGTACCGAAGTCACAGTAGACGGCAAGTCCTCGCAAGCGCGCCGCCCACTCTTCAAGACTCTCACTGTCGGATTTGGTAGCTTCATAGAACTTCGCCCTGTCGGCGAATGTAGATCTCTTTGGTTGGAAATGGCCGTTGAGCACCGCCACCAAGTCAGCCCACGGAACTGATTCGAGGTTTTTCGGGTGTACTAGGTTCCTCACAAGCCGGTACGACTCGTCCGATAGGTGCGTTAACAAGATGGCGCACCAGTTTTTCTCGGGCACGTTGTTTAACGCGTTGAAGCTTTTAATCTTGCCCAAGAAGATCTCGAACTCCTGGTGCCGGTGATCGAATGTGGATAAACTGCCTATGTAATTCATCGCTGCATTTGGTTCTATTTACCGGAATCGTCGCCAGATGAAATATTCGGGAACCACTACTGGGGTAGGTACTATGGACGGACAAATGAAACGCGTGCACTCTGCTGTAGTTAGTTTATTACTGCCGGCACGCGGGTCGCGCGCGCCGTCATATAGTTCACTTTCCACTTTTAATCACCAACTAACACGGCCGACTCCAATAAAATACTTGTCCCACTAGTGACTACGACTGGATGCCGCATACGTCTACTAGTGGCAGCGTTCAAGCCATCCTTTTATTCCATTCTGTCCTACTAGTGGTTCGATGACCAAATTCAGTAGCCGCGTCTAGTGGGTCGGCTTGACAACCATTGGCTCGAGTGTGATGGAGCACTTTTACTGCACTTTTTTTAAGGGAAGATATTCTCATGTGGGCAAGCCGATAATAGCGCAACCCAATATCGGAAATATTTATATCTTTATACTCTGTTCAAGTGTGTAATATGACATGGAATGTGTGAAAACCATGTCAGTAGTGTGATTACTTACTTGAGCATGATGTCAGAAGTGGACAGGTTTGTGGCGGCGAGTTTGGCCGCGTACGGCGGTAACGTCAGCAGCTTGCGAGTCAGCCGCGCGAGGATCGACGCCTTCTCACGGAACCCTGGCGAGGACATGCGCCACCCGTGTATCCGTAAAGCTTCCGACACCGCCCATAACAGTTTCTGTAAATAATTAGAAAATATTAGTCTTATTTTTTTGTCTATATCTATTTTAATATTATAAAGAGGAAAGATTTGATTGTTTGTTTTAAATTTTTATAGGGACTTATCACGTATTATGTATTTAATTTAAGTAAAAAATAAAAACATGTGTTCAAATCGCGAAAGTCTGCAAATTACTATTTGATTGTTTGTTTGTTTGCATTGAATATGGTCCGAAACTACTGAACCGATTTGAAAAATTATTTCACTGTTGGGAAGCTATATACACTATCCCCGGGGGACATGGGCTATTTTTTTTTTTTTAAATAAGAATCCTTACTAAACCTCCAATAATGTAACCCAAGGTGTAAAAAGATAAGACTGACACCTGTGCGAAGCCGGAATGCGTTGCTAGTATTTAATAATAGGCATGCGTTTGACCGTCACTTCGCCTGATGTTAAGCTATGATGGAGCACGCTTGCCTAGAAGAAACTGATTCACTCAACACACATTTAAAGACACCCAGATTGTAACTATTGGGGAACACCCATTCAGGCAGCGCATTCCACAGACTTCCTAGTTTTCGGACAATAAAAGTGGAATCAAAGCGCTTCGTACGGGTTTTAGGAATATCAACTTAAATATATTCTTATATCTCATAACTTTATTAGTTGATTCAAAAGTCTGTTATTTTTATCAAATCAAGCACCCGTCCGTTATCTTAATGCTCTCGCGATATCATAGTAAGTACAAAAATGTGGCATGCTGGATTTTCAAACAACTAGACATGTGTGCAGGGTCTGGCCTGATAAAATATCTGTGGTTTCTACCTAATAGGATGAAATGTCATAGGATGAAATTAACACCAACACTTTAAAAAATTCAATAGGGTGTTTGACTGTATTGAAAATATTATGCCAATTGACATCATCCATAAACATGACATAATGAAAAAGCATATTTCAATGATTTTTTTATAAAAATATGCTTATTTTTTGTAAAAAACGCGAATAAAATAACTGTATTTTCGACATTTGATCACGTGATCGAAAACGGTCTGTAATTGGCTTCATCCCTAGTGACGTCACACAAATCTAAACAAACAGATTTTGTATTGATATTTGCGAATTTAATGTTGTAAAGCTATTTTGAGAGCGATTTATCCAGAAATTATCAACAAAAACAGTCCGGAGGTTAAATGTGAGAAGAATGGAGAAACATTTTGTGCAAGCAGACAGCAGTAACTTACCCAAAATTAATGTATTTATGGTTGCATATTTCTTCAATAGTAATCTACGTCATTGTTTCCACGCTGCAGAACTCAAAACGTAAAAACTACAATGTAAGTATTAATTTTTTAATTGTTCTCCAAGCAAAACATTCAATCAAGTTGTACAAAAAGTATGTTGTAGTAGGTGGATATCACTATTTTGTTAGGTTATGTCTTTACAATGTTTAAAAAGAAAGTAACAGTACATAAAATAGTAATGCAATAAAAACACAAATTGTAATAGAAATATATAGACTCAAATATGTACCTGAAAATGATCTTCGCACATAGAAACACTTGAATTAGCTCCAATACTTTTGGGTTCTCTACGAGCTACTTAGTTCCAACCACTTTTTGCGAGTTTTGGGGTCCATTGGAACAGAAACGAATAGTTTTTCCGGTGTTTTATGGAAGTATTTGTACATTGTGGCACTACACAACATTTATAAACCATTACTTCTATTAGAAAATTAGTGATTATCAAACTTTTGCTGCCTGGCTGCAGCTGTTTTGTTTTGTGTGACGTCAATCGTCGCTCGACCGGAGCTATGACGCAGGTCTGCGTTTTGGCGCGATATTTTTTTATTCAAACTTTAACATCGATTTATATCGCAAATACGACTGATATCCAGAAAATATAAATGCAGTATACATTAAATTATATCAGGCAATAATGTGCAATAGTTTCCCAAAAGTAGTCAAATACCCTATTAGAAAAAAATTACATGCGAAATCTAAATTTGACATTAAAATTTACCTGTTTATGTTGGTCATTTAGTTCAGCAGATTTCTTAGAACTAAACATTTCCGAAGCACGCCGACTGAACGAGATGGGTTGAGATCTCACAGTATCCCCGCCAAAAGACAGACTCTTTGCTATTTTGCTTCTACTACTTTCTGGTGGGTCACCCAGCGCGGAGAACTTCCGTTTCAAGAACTGATCGCTCAGAGATCCGTCTGAGCTCTTCGTTTCAGCCGGTCTGTCAGGCGATCCAAACAGCGCCCGTTTAGTTTTCATCGCATGCACTGGAACTGAGGTGCACGCCGGTGTTGGTACAGTCTTTCTGTTCTCTGGACTCGTAAAGAGAGCTCGTTTCAAGTTCTCGCGTGGTTGAGATCTGGACACGCTTTCAGGGTCCATAAGTAGCCTGCGCATGGCTTTCTTTTTGCTCGACCCCCCACTGCGCGTCTTCGGTGTTTTGGCGGGGGTCTTCTTCCCCGGAGTCTTACGTACGGGCGTTTTCTTTCCGGGCGTGCGTCGAAATCGAGGACTCTTCCTTTCCGCGGAGTTAATCAGCTTTCTGTGCGGAAAGTAACTAAAAATTGCTTGCATAAGATTAGTGTGAAGGTGAAAAAAGTCAGTAATTTATGAGAGCTAATAATAGTGAGGAAAAGATAGATTCGTCAGCAACGAGAAGGACTGTTTTGCTTTAGGTCTAAGTTCAATCACAATGCGATAGACATACAGCCAATTACACGGAAATCTACTTTATTAGCCTTTCTCCTTTCCTTTCTTTTATCCTTTTTCTATTTTAATTGAGTGTATTTTTCAACAATCTGTTATCTGATTAAACTGGACAGCTTACAAAATCAGACTGTGGATCTGCTGCTAATTAAATCACTCATTACTAAAGCTTGTAATAAGAAAAGCATGTCGTCTCATATTGTATTATTTTCCTAAACTTGTGCATTTTCGAGTTTAAAATAATGGTAAGAAAAAGCTAGTAAAATAGTAGCATAGTAGTAGGTGTAGTAATAGTATAGTAGTAGTTGTAGTAATAGTATAGTAGTAGTTATAGTAATAGTAGTAGTAATGGTAATAGAAGTTGATATTAATATGGTTATAATTAATCGACGAAATAAAAAAATTACTTGCAAGACTTAGAATGAGAGTATGTAACAATTTTTTTATTTACGTTTAAGTGCTTGCTGTGCTTACAGCGTAGCCAACGCGCACAGCAAGCCAAACTAGATCAACGTGTTCCATCCTCAGCCACACCGTCGCTTACCATCAGGCGTGTGAGAGTCCAAACGTAGATCTATTCCATATATTTTTTTTAACTATTTGGGCTGTATTCAATTAATTATGCGAAAAGTTATATAAACAGCAGATTACGGTTTATGGGCCGGATCGCATCGTAATAATCACTTTTATACATTTTATATGGTAATCTGCCCCGCTGCGCCCCGGCATAGGACTTACCAAGCAGTAGTTTGCAAATATTACTGTTTCGGATTGAAGGCCAATGTTTTCAGTGAAATAACATGAAATAATATCTTGCCGACGAGAAGGATGGCGAGCACAGCACAATGCATTGCCGTGCAGAATTTTAAACTGTTAAAGAACAAAATTCTGGGTGCCACTGAACTGTTATGTGTAAGCTTGATGCTTACTACCAGGCGAGCGACGCATGAGGTGGAATGATACTGTTAATGATGACGATTGATAAGTGATCCTTACAATTTTGTGTTAAAATTATGCTGCTACATTCTGAAATTTGGCAAGTACAGATTCCTTATTGGGTAGATGATGGTGTAGAGATCAGATAGGCACTAGCGGCTTGAAATTTGGTATTCAGGTTGATAGTAAAATAAAAACTGTTTTGAGATTTTTCCGAAAGGGCCGGATTAAGGAGGAGAAATGCGAGTTGAATTTTGTGTTGTTTATTTTTTTAACTACGAATCTGATTTTTGGACAAAAATATGTATGTGGTAATAAATTATTTTGTAAAAGGGCCGAATTATATGTGGCAAATGTAGTTTACTCGACGCATAAAAAAACTTTGATAAGAAAGTTACTTACTTCTTGTCGATAAGGACCATTTTGGCAGTGGATGCCTGTGCTTTCTCGTTTATAGTGGCTGCGCTACAGAATGCTTGCCGCCGACGCGCTAGGTGCGACAGCCGCCGCCCTGGAGACTTCGCTTGAGACATCCTGGAGGTAGAATACAATGGTAAAACATACAATCAATAAATCTTGAAGCTACAGACAGTCCCTTGTGCCGAGGCTGTCTACAATAAAACGAGACCGTGGAGCAAGTGCTACTAGAAGGCTGCAGAAGACATACGATTAAGGTCCTAAAACGCAACCTGACTCGCGGGACTCCTTGAAGTAACTCCACAAGTCTCCAATATCACACCTGGCTAAATATGGGTGGAACAGTTATGTCAGTGACCCAAAATCATGTTCCGTTATTTCAAGAAGCTCAGGTTGATTGGGTGGGCAATTACAGAAAAATGTGGCTTTTACAATCTGTTCATAATGATGTATATAATATAACAGACTCCTTTCGGCTTGCACCCCCTTTCCCGATAACTTTGTTTACCCAAGGTAGGTCAAGGTAGGTATGAAATTGGATCCGGTTATAAAGATGTCCACTTGTCCGTTTTTTGTTAATTTACTTCATGACCATCGATACAGAGTCCTTCAGTCGTAATATTAACCAAGTTTACGTACAAGTCGGAGTATTAAATAGGGTCTAACAAGTCATAATCACGTTCAAAGTCAAGAAAAGTAAGTCATGGTCAAGTCAAACTCATGCCCGAGTAAAGTGATGGAGGCTTTACACGAGACTTCTATGGAGTTTTGGAAACAACACGAAAATACATGTTTCACCTCATTATATTACTTTCCCACACTCGAGCATGTTCAAGAGCACTTAATAAATAATAATCCACCATTAATATACAATAACACTTGAAAATACACAAGTTTATGAAAATATAAAATAATATAACAAGCCGATGGGCCAGGATCGTCATGCAGTGGATGCTCGATGGACGACGCAGTCAAGGAAGCCCAAGAAACGCTGGCGTGACGATCTTGACAACCGGAGACGTGGCAAGAGGTGGTGGAGGACCGACATTTATGTAAGGAAATGGAGGAGACCTTTGCTCAGCAGTGGAACAGTATAGGTAATATATATCTATACTAATATTATAAAGAGGAAAGATTTGATTGTTTGTTTGTTTGTTTGCATTGAATAGGCTACGAAACTACTGAACCGATTTGAAAAATTCTTTCACTGTTGGGAAGCTACACTATCCCCGTGTGACATAGGCAATATTATATTTTCGAAAAAATTAGGGATCCTCACTAAAACTCCAATAATACCCGTGCGAAGCCGGGGCGGACCGCTAGTATATATATATAACAACAAGCCGATATGTATTTTCCACGTTGGCGCCACTTGTCCAGTTAGTATGAAGTTACCAAGCTTGACAGTCACTATGTGTTCTACTGTTTAATAATAAATAAATAAATAAATAATAAAATGTCTTTATTTCAGGCATGGAACCCATATTGTTGTACATAACAATAGAAAATAGAAAATTAACAATAGCTTAAGTTAATTGGTTTACTTACTTCAAACGGAGGGCCTTTCGCTTGTTAGCACTGCTTGGAGACTGGAACCCTCCTGAATGAATATTGACGCTCGTATCTGTTTCTGCCCCGACATATCTTTCCCCATACCTCAAGGATAGCAGTTCGAACTTTTCAGAATATTTCGTCACATTGTAACTGAAATAACAAGGTGCGTGATGAGTTGATGCAACTAACAAACATTATTGAGAACTTTAGCTATTTTGTCATGATTTACAGAATAGCAAAATTTCAGACTGGAAGCAGGACACCAGTGACCAGTATCTCACCAGGCAACACTCGAACTAGTCAACAATTTATTTTGAGTTAACAAGTTATCTTTTTTATTGTGAAACTACATCTAGTATTCTAGTCTCCCATAAAATCTTAAGACTAAAATTTGAAACCAGCGTTTTTTACCCTCAGATCATTCAAACAAGGGAAATATAGTAAGATGGCGTGGCGGGTGCGAACACATCTATCTATCCTAAATCAGGCTTCAGTTCGACTAATCGAACTCACCCACTTTAACACGCACGTAACGCGGCACAATAAGTTAACCTAAAAAAATGTGACCTCTATTTCCTAAGGCATAAAAGACAAGCCGCGTTACGCGCGTGTTTGAAGTTATGGAATCAGGGCCCTTATTGCCCATATTAGGGTTCCGCAGTCCTACAAGGAACCTTCATAACTCTTTGGTTGCCTGGAAGAGATCGCTTTTAGCGATAAGGCCGCCACTTGAGGCACTAGCTCGTGAGTGTTTTCTATCTGTTTGTAATTGTTATTTCTGGTGTACACAATAGTTTCTATCTATCTTATAGGTTCATTCTATCCATCCATCCATCTGTCTGTCCACCTATCCAAATTTTTTTGAACCTTAACCTTTTTATTAAGATAAGTGCCTGAAACTTGGCACAATTACAGTTGTAATATAGATCTCAATTATAAAAATAATATTAAATTGCGTTTTAGGGGTGGCTCTGATACATGTGAAATGGGGATGTGTTTTTTTTCACTATAGCGTCAATGAATAGGTATTTTAAAATGAAGCTAATGTTTGATACCTACATCACTTTATCAAGTCTATCCTTTGCAAAATATGGCCCGCCAAAGTGGCAAAAAGTTGGTCACTGCTGTATTTCAAAACTACAAGACAAAGAAACTTGTAACTTAAATATAAATAAAATAAATATTCGGGACATTTTTTCACACACGGTCATCTGACCCCAAACTAAGCAAAGCTTGTGATATGGCTGCCAGAGATTGATATACATACATATATAGTTTTTAAATACATACTTAAATAGATATTAACAACCAGATATAGAACAAACACAAATGTTTATCACACAAACGTTTGTCCTAGATGGGAATCGAACCCACACCCCCAAGCTCAGAAGGCAGGTTCACTACCAACTGGACCAACGGGCTATCAATAAATGAACTTTATTTCGGACATTATCTAATTATCACTTTTTGAGTTATAGCAATTAAATTGTAATACATTCAAGACATTCTAGCTCAAAGGATATTGACCTTTTCGTTCTTTTCGTTATCTTAACAAAGAATGTCTCCCTAGAGGTTTTCTTATTGAATAAACTATAAAAAGTATGTTATGTCAAGATGATACAGCTCTGAAATTTTGCTAAGTCCACAGACCTTCATTTGTTCGAATTAAAACCACCAATTTTTCAAATATTATTATGACTACAATTATTATAATTATGGCTTTGGTTACGGAACCCTACCATACGCGTGTCTCGCCACGCTCTTGGCCAATTATTGGATCATTAGATCAGTTTGATGGTACAAAATTATTGTCATCCACAATGTGACAAAAAAGTGACATATCAATACAATATTTAGAATTAGGAATTGACTTCCAAGTTTTATTTACTTTGCTAGTTATAATTGAAGCAATGAAAAAGCATGTTATTAACATCAAGATACAACACATAGAGTCACAATCGTGCAAAAAAAACGAACCTAAACTCGGCGCACGCTACGATTTGCGCAGACTTTTTGGTAAGTTACAAAGTAACCACCATGTGACTACAATGCCACACGATGCCAGAGCTACAATGACATAGTGGACAACTAACGTTGAAAACTACGCAAGCGACATAACGTCTAAATTGGAGTAAATGTGGCATTGTGAAGTATATAATTGATACAATGTTTTTGATAGCCCGTTGGTCCAGTTGGTAGTGAACCTGCCTTCTGAGCTTGGGGGTGTGTGTTCGATTCCCATCTAGGACAAACATTTGTGTGATGAACATTTGTGTTTGTTCTATATCTGGTTGTTAATAACTATTTAAGTATCTATTTAAAACTATATATGTATGTATATCAGTCTCTGGCAGCCATATCACAAGCTTTGCTTAGTTTGGGGTCAGATGACCGTGTGTGAAAAAATGTCCTGAATATTTATTCATTTAATGTATGTACAATGACGCTCAGATGTTTTTTGACTGTTTTCACTGAGAGATTGTGACTCTATAGGAATTGTATCTCGATGGTTATTAATTACTCACTAGACATCATAATGCTTGCATTTCAGTACATCAGGCCAAGCTGAGTCAACAGCTTCTATCTCTGTGCACATTTTCAAATCAATAGTTTTATATGATGTGCTTGTATCTAATTCTTGTGCAGATCCATTCAATTTATCCTTGGATGTGGAACACTTAGGTATATCTGTACTGGAACTGGCTTTTACAGATGTATCAGAATCTTGCACATCAGGTATTTCGATGAATGATACTCTTTTGGTTGGTGTCATAGAGTTGGCTTCTTCGGAGACATTGAGTTTAGCGTTTTCATTGAAAAGTGGGAGGTGGCAGTAATATTTCTTGAGCATTTCTGTCACATCTGTTTTCAGGATTGTGATTGAGGGTGGTGGCAGAACTCCTTGCAGGGTCTCCTGTTAAGTACCAAAAATATTAACAAAAATCTATCAACAATATACAGGGTTATAAAGAAAGGGTATGCTAAGCCGAAAGGAGGTCATGGTACTCACCATTGGGAACAAATTTTAATATAGGACCAACCCCGATATAGAGGGGAAAAACAGCTGTTCTAATAAATAATTACATTCACACTCAACAAAATTAATAGAACAGGTTATACCTATTTTTGGCGATTTTAGGGTTAGTCAGTAATAATAATAATTACAATAACCTCCTTTGGGCTCAGTAACAGCATTCCGTGTAACCCTATATTTTGTCAAAGAGCTTACCTCTATTTTCCTAACTTTCCCCTTATCATAAGCTTCATAGTTTTTCAAGAAAGCCCAAAATGGTTCGTATTCTGGAACTGGATCATGCACATTGTCTTCATTATCAGAAAACATGTCTGGAGACCTCACTCCACTGTCAAAGGATGCCTCAAAGGAGGAATGACTCTGATCTAAACTCCACTTAGTGGTGCTAGTTTCATCGTTCACAGCATCTTCCTTTCTAGCAATAAACTCTTCGTATTGTGAGTCTCCTGTACTTTCTGATGTTTTGTCTACCCTTATAACTTCATTCACGGATATTTCCTCAGACATATCACTGAACTTTTTATCACAACTCTTGTCAGTATCTGTAATATGATCACTGCCACCTGACTGAGAATCTAGCGAATTCAATTTTTCATCTAAATCTAATTTGTTAGAGCTCATGGCAGAAATAGGGTCTACAATAGGCTTTAGTTTTTGAATGTGCTTGATTGTGCCATTGAATGAGAGCTCACTGATCGGTAATTTGAACACACTCTCGTCGTTTCTAACATCATGGAACTTGAGCACACTGTCCACTGCATTGTTGCTGTTTTCCATAGTAGAGGTTATAAATATGTGCTGCTGCTTGAAACTCTCTCGTTTTGTCTCTTCGGACGAAACATGCACGTCTGTTTGGTTGGATTTATCTGTCAGAAGACTATGCTCATTGGTAACGGAAGAGTTCTCTAGCAACGACGGTGCGGGGGACGCGCATGAAGAATCCACTTTCACAAACTGTGCATCGAAGCTTTTTTCAATGTTGTCGCTTCCTTGGTTTATGATATTACAGTTGGATTCTGCTAAATTGTGTCTTATTACGTTATTATTTGCGTTGGACAAGTCAATATTGCTGCCGCTGTTAGAACTTTCAGAATCGGTGCTGCTCGAGGACGCGGATTCACTGGCTTCCGGATCACCGTTGTTTTCTATTCTACTGTCTCCTACGTTAAAACTTCTCATATATCGTTCGTATAAAGATAAACTGTCGCTCATGGACTGGCAGTTTGAGTCTTCGAGGGATTCCATCACAACTTCATTTTTTTAGGATAGGGATCTACTTGATAAATAATATTCGATTATCTATTACACATTAAAACAATACATGTTTATATATTTAGCACAGTAGAATAGCTAATTTAGCAACACAAAAACCTAAAACCTTAAACAATACGACGCGCGCAACCATTTCGATTACGCCATTTTCTAAATGTTCATAAAAGTTACCAGTCAGATAAATTAATAATCTCAGCTGATTTATATTAATACGATGAGCTGATTTTCAAAATAAATAAATTATACTCCATATGGTGGCACCATTGATATTTATACGTAGTATAAGTATGAAATCTTTGGGTGGCACATTTGCAATAATTTGTGAAATAGATAGTTCAAAATCACAAAATAAATAGGTATAGAAAGTCGGCAAAATAAATGTTACAGTACACTTAATAAATAAACTGGCCAAGTGAGAGTCGGGATCGTGCTCTGAAGGTTCCATAACACCACATTGTACAAAAAGTATCTTACGTAGTATTTATATTCTCTTTGATGCAAACAGACAACATCACGCCTAGGGCCCTAGTTCACCAACTACAAAAACCTGTGACAAAAACACAAACACGCTCGTAACACAGCGCGATAAGTTGGCCTCAAAAAGTTGGCCTTTGTTTTCTAGGAATTACTGTAGAAACAAATAGGTTTTATTCAGTTTCTTAAGATCTCATTGCATACAATGACTTAGGTCTTCAGAAATTATATTGACAAGAGTTGTCACTCAGAAAATTTTCATGTTGCAGTGAACATGTAATTTTATGTATTATTTTATTATTTGCGCTGTTTATGTTTTGTCCATGTATATATAGTTTAATATATCTATTTACATTGTTTACTATATAGATTTATGTTTTACTTTGCACAAGCTGCGTGCTTACAAAATACTCTGATAGTGACATAAGTTCAAGAGTTAGGACTGAGTTACTCTAGACCTCCAACAGGTTATGGGCCAGCATAAGAGGTAAAACTAAGTCATGGAGAACTGTGGACAAGATAAAGTTGTGAGCACACCGGGAGGTAACAGTTCAAATTTACCATCGATAGAGAAACTCGATGGAAATGCAGATTATAATACGTGGAAGTTCCTGATGGAACTATACCTGAGTCATGAGGATTTGTGGGAGTACACAATATCCACACCAGCAGCGAGTGATCTGCTGAGTTGCAAGAGAGACCAAAAGGCAAGAGCAAAAATATGTCTAATGGTGAAGAGTCATTGTCTGGTTTACGTACGTAATTCAAAATCAGCCAAGGAGGCATGGGATGCACTAAGGGCTGCCTTTGAAGATAAGGGTTTGAATAATCGGTGCAGATTGTTATCAAAACTGGTAAACACAAAATTAGAACAATTCTCTACCGTGAGAGACTACGTGACGGCTATGATGACGATAGCGCAGCAGCTTCGTGATCTAGGAAAAGAAATGGACGATGAATTACTTGCAACATTGATGCTACAGGGATTGACAGAGAGCTTTCAACCCATAAAACTAGCGTTAGAGAAGATTCTAAAAGCATTTAATATGGAAGACTGCAAACCAGTTTCCACACCAACTGTGCCAGGTCAAAGGCTAGAGAAATCTGCTAATGAGACAAAACCAGATGACAAGATTCCATATCGATCGTTAATAGGGTCACTGATGTATCTGGCAGTATGAAGGCATTTGATACCGTGTCAGTGCCGTTACTTCTTCGCAAGCTTGAGGCCCTGGGCGTACGTGACCTTCAACTTAATCTGTTCGAAGATTATCTGAGCAATAGATCTCAATGTGTCAAAGTAGGGTCTGAGATCAGTAGCGCAAAGCCCGTCACTTATGGCGTGCCACAGGGCAGCATAGTTGGCCCAACTCTCTTCTTAGGTTACATAAACGAACTATGCAATATCCAATTATACAACGGTAAGGTAGTCTCATTTGCGGATGATACTGCTCTCGTTTTCCAGGGAGACAGTTGGAAAAGTGTGTTTCGCGATGCTCAGGCCGGGTTTAATAAGGTTTCTAAATTTCTGCAAGACAATTTGCTAAGTCTGAATGCTTTAAAAACAAAATATGTTTCCTTTTCGATGTTAAAAAGAACACAACCGGACTCCCAGTTTAATATAAGGTATCACCAATTTCATTCAAATTCTTCCACAAGCCTTTGCTCAACCTACAGTTGCAGCTGTCCTAGGCTTGAAAGAGTTGAGACGATTAAATACCTTGGTGTAACGCTCGACAGTTCCCTAACATTTCAGCCTCACATCATAGCTCTGACAAGCAGAATCCGTAAGCTAATGGCTATTTTCAAAAACATTCGGTATACTGCAAATGACGACGTATTGAAAACTGTCTATTTTGCTCTTTGTCAGTCGCTTTTAGGGTATTGCATTGAAAGTTGGGGAGGCTGCGCGCAGACCCATATTAAACCTCTAGAAATTGCTCAGCGTGGAGTCTTAAAGGTTATGAAATCGTTACCTTTCAGGTTTCCTACCAAAACACTATACAATATATGTGACGTCCTGACAGTGCGTCAACTTTTTATTTTGAGGCTTATATTGAGACAACATAAACTCCGCCCACTACCATATCATGACCGTACGCTACCCAAACATCGTCGAGTTGACAAAGTCTTTCGCATCCGGTCACTGAGAACCCAATTCAGCCATAGGTTTCCATGTTTCCTCGGCAATTATCTGTACAACAAAATATCTTCTAAGACTAACTTAAAGGACTTAAATTCTTATGTCTTAAAAAAGACGCTGACAGCTCTATTAAAGTCGTATGACTACAATGAAACAGAAGACTTTTTGACTGTAACTATCTAGGGTTGTATAATCTTTTTCCCTCATCCTCTCCATCCCGTCTCAATTCCCTTCCCTATCCATTAAGCCTCAGTTAAGCATCACAAAAATATGAGCATATGCATACTAATGATTAATATTTAGCCAATCCGATATTTATTTTTTATTTTTTTTAACTCTTACGTAATTTTACAATTTGCATTTACTAATTAATTAATTAATTGTATTTATCTGATAACTTAATTAGCATATTACCTATTATAATTTTTTCAATTATCAGTTGTCAATTATCAAATTTGTTAAATTCTGTCATATTAATTCTGTACGACACCTATATTGCGCTATAATTGTGACTGTTTTAGCTGGTACACACTTAAAATAGGTATTATAAGAGCGCAGATGCCTATATCACAGGTTTTTAACCTAGCATAGGCATCTGAGAGACATAATGAGTAGTAATGAGTAAATATTGTTTGTACATACTGATAGATGTAAAAAAAATTCGACACCACGATAATTACTGTACTAATGTCAATAAATAAATTTGAATTGAATTTGAATTGAATTGAATTGAATAACCTACTCATGGACACCTAATAAAAAAGGAGGCGCTCTGCCAAAACAGTAAAAAAAATGTTTTCGCACAAAGTATACTTTGATAGGTACCCAACGATAGTAGATTGTACAACTAGTGCATAAATCAAGCCATTTTAGCCGAGATTATCAGCTCGAGCCTAAAGCGAGGGCAGTTATTTAAGTGAAGGATAAAATTGGTTTAATAAATCCCATACGCATATTTCTGTATATTCTGTAAATGGCTTTTATGCACGATTTATACACTCGGCTTTTCACTATTAATGTGGGGAAATGAAACAGTGATATTGTAAGCAATAATTCTTTAGTTAAAATTAAAACTGTAATTTGAACATTGTTTTATTATTATTCTACAAAAGTATTGTCTGGGTCTTTAAAAATATTACAACCTTAACCTCATTGAACAATTTTAAGGAGTTTTGTTTTTCTGCACTAATTCATCAAAAGCAGACCTTTATGCACTAGAGCATAAAAAGTCAGTTTTAGATCGCTTACACCGGGCATAAACAAGACCTTTTTTAAACCGGATTATTTTTATCGCTTGTTTAGTCACGGCCCGTAACTAATCCTGTGACTCACGGGATTATTTATCTCAAGGGAAGCAATAGCTTGCAATATTTTGAAGCAAATGTGCTCGAGCGTGTTGTGATTTAATAAATCATTGAATTGAAACCTACGATTGTAAAAGCAAAACAAACAAAATCTGCGCCACTATAAAATTTTGTCTCGACGTAAACGTGACATAGCTTGAATGATACATCTGTCTCATTCTCGTGGGACAAAAAGAGGATAAAATTATATCGCGCGTTCTAGCCCTGCTGTAGAGAAACTTGCAGAGGAGTTTTACAAAACGAAGTATCATTAGTATGATTAGCTTTAAAGTTGTGTTTTTGCAGTTGTGATATTACTCTGTACAAATTCGAGGAATGTTGAATAATTTTGAGGAAGTGTCCTGCCATAATGAACGTGGTCAAACAGTGGAATTAGGTACTACAAATCATAATTATAGTTGTATGTCCAAGGAGGTGCTAGGTACAACTGTTTTATTTTCGCTTTAGTGTTGGTAACACCTTAAGCTTGGGTCATTTTCAGACAAAAATCTACTACTGTAATTATTCGTGAATTACTCGTCCTATTTTTTAAGTAAGTTAAGTGTATATTTATTTTTTTGATTGGAAAAATGGGTGTCTGAAGTATTTTTTTTTTTTAACGCGGTTAAGTCTGCGTTTGACCACCAACTTGCCTGTTGGTCAGCAATTTACTTTTGAAAGTGAAATAAATAGTTTTATCTAGAGTATATCAGAAATTTATTTGCAATTTAAATATATTTACCAAGTTTCATCAAAATAGGACGACTGGGTAGTTTTCGAAATTTTTATGTTTGTATGTAATAACCCAAAGCTCCGGCCTCGTCAAGAGAATGTTGTAAGAGCGCCTCCTCTCTCAGCCACATCCATTGTAAGCACTGTCGCTCTGTGTAGTATACGCTTCCTCAAATGTGTGTTGAAGTAATTTGTACATAATTGTGTTGAAATCGCCTTCAAATTAATAAACTATTAATATAAGTAGTTAATTAATATAAGTAGTATGTACACGGCCTGATATAGCTCATGCAGTGAACTATTTGAGTCAGTTTAATGAGTGCTACGAGGAGCAACATTGGATCGCAGCCAAAAGAGTGCTGAGATATCTTAAAGGTACCAAGAAGCTGGGCTTAAGATACTCTAAAGAAAGAGACCTGCCAATCGTACAAGGATACGCAGATGCTGATTTTGCAGGAGACTTTGATCGGCGCTCTTACTCAGGCTCAGTATTTCTTGTTTCTGGAGGAGCTGTTTCTTGGCAAAGCCTGAAGCAGAGAACAGTCGCCCTCAGCACTGCAGAGGCAGAATATGTATCAATATCGGAGGCAGCTAAGGAAGCAGTGTTCTTAAAAAGGTTTGTTGCTGAGATGACTGGTGTAAACGACTGTCTGGCATTAACAATTTTTTCAGACAGTCAATCAGCAATTGCTATTGCTAACAACCCAGTTCACCACCAGAGAACCAAACACGTGGACATCAGGTATCACTTTATACGCAATACTGTAGAGTCAGGTGTGATAATGTTGGTGTACCGAGAAACCGAGAGGATGGTAGCGGATGTGCTGACCAAGCCAGAGGAAAGTTTGAGTGGTGTGTGAAAGCTATGGGGTTGTGTGTATGAACAGTGAGTGAGTGTGTATGTATGAGATGGAGGAGTGTAGAAACAAATAGGTTTTATTCAGTTTCTTAAGATCTCATTGCATACAATGACTTAGTTCTTCAGAAATTATATTGACAAGAGTTGTCACTCAGAAAATTTTCATGTTGCAGTGAACATGTAATTTTATGTATTATTTTATTATTTGCGCTGTTTATGTTTTGTCCATGTATATATAGTTTAATATATCTATTAACTATATAGATTTATGTTTTACTTTGCACAAGCTGCCTGCTTACAAAATACTCTGATAGTGACATAAGTTCAAGAGTTAGGACTGAGTTACTCTAGACCTCCAACAATTAGAAGCCAAATTTTTGGAGGTTAACTTAACAAACCGCGTTACGTGTGCGTGTAGTCAAGGGCCCAAGTGATCACCTATTCAAGGTACTGACCACGCCCGGGCCCGACGTTGATGAACTGTAAGCCTAAAAAATAAAAAATGCGACTGAAGGACACTGTATCCATGGTCAAGTAAAAAAATCGTGTCAAATCAGCTGACACTATCAGTGTCAAAACAAAACTCAAATAAATCAATCAATCAATTCAATTGTCAATGGCCGGCCAATTTGCGTTTTGGTTTTTTTATGAATCGAGTTTTGTTATCAACGCCGTTCTGTTTTTGAGTGTAGTCGTGTTCATAAAAAGTACTCTGTGGTCGTGTTCACGGAACACTATTACTCCTAGCTGTAGATAAAAGTGCCGGTGGCCGCTTTGGCAAACGCTTATAGAAATTCGATAAGTACAGGTATTTAATGTGTTTATACGTTAGTAAATGTTCCGCATACTACCTCCACTAACTCCTCAAAATCACGCTCCTTCAATCTCGTTTTGGAACCTTTTTTGTGTCGCCGAACTAGGTACCGGCGATTATGATTTGTGCTGCGGGTACATAGTTTCGATGATTATATTAATATTAATAAATACTACGGCTAGCTTAACGCTACACATTGCGTACTATAATGGAGCACAATCGACTTTTTAAACTTAAAGGTTTTTATTTTTATAGTGTGGGTAGTTTTATAGTGCTTGCAGCACAATGCTCTAAGGTCACATTCCTAAAAGTCCACACACATTTATGACTAAATGCGTGAGCTTAATGTTACTTTTGCTAGAACACAGACCAGTCAATACCATGCACAATATGGAAAATGACATGGTACAGGACTTATCACCCCATAGTACGGGAGTCAGTTGGTTTCGTGATTTGCACCTTCTTCACCAGAACGAATGTTAGTTAAATTAAATCAATATTAACACCTTGAGTAGTCAACCTGTGTTTTTTTTTCTCCTTAAAATCTCGTGGTCCCACGATAAGATAACAGACGGAGTAAATAACTGCATTTGTTTCAAAGCTGGTAGTTCACGTTTGAACTAGCTTGCCGAGCCACAACCAATGTGAGAGTTGGCAAAATATTACAAGGCGAGTGATATTGTCAACACGTTGGTCAAGTTTGATTGAGCCAATCCCAACCAATATGAAGACATGGCTTGCCAAGTGCAGGCAAGTGCTGTTGATTTCTACTTCTAATTCAAAGTACCCACTTTGAACCCAACAAGACCTGCACTCACATCCCACTTGGGGTGTATTGTGCATTTGTCCCTGCCAGCATACCCAAACCAGCCGAGCTCCTTAAAGTAATGGAGCATGGCATTGGGTCGATGACTAACAGAATGCTGTTGATTTGTGCAAAAAAACGACATGAATTCAAGTAAAGTCTTTATCTGGCAGCTGCATGTAATTAAGAAAATATAAAATGCACCCTAAATGAGGTTCATAGTATCATAAATGATGAAGTAGGCCTCAATTAGAATTTCTTTTACATAATTTTATGCTGTTTATATGCAACAAGCAAGTTTTGCACCTGATAGCAGTTGTGTCAAATTTTTTGGTTATTCATTAGGTTTATTAGTGCTTATATACATCATCATCATCAGCTAGAAGACGTCCACTGCTGAACATAGGCCTCCCCCTTTAACCTCCACACTGAACGACAGCCTGCCTTTTGCATCCACTGGATGCCAGCGACTCTTACTATGTCGTCGGTTTATCTAGTGGGAGGCCTACCTACGCTGCCCCACCTGTTGGGAAAGGCAATACTAAAAGAAAGGCTATATCATCGGCAAAACGAAGGTGAGTGATGTATTCGCCATTGATGTTGATGCCGAATCCGTTACAGTCCAAGAGCTTGAAAACTTCCTCCAATGCGTTCGTGAACAATTTCAGAGAGATAACATCTCCCTGTCTCACGCCTTTCTGCAGTTGGATTGGTTCCATGCTCTCGTCCTGTAATCGGATCGACATGGTGGCATTTCTATACAGACACTTCATCACTTTGATATACCTATAGTCGATATGACATCGCTAGAGGGACTGCAGCTGGAGCTGGAGGGACTTATATAATGCAAAAGCATAAATCGGATTTGGAAATTGGGATCTCTACATAATAGTTCTCAAATAATCAAACACAGAGATACCACGAACATTCGGCTACTATGCGGTATGCAGTTGAGTACTGCATAGTTCAGCGGTTATTTAATTTGTTAGCCTTCTATGCTGATCATGTTGCTTGCTTCTCATTTTGCAATGATGTCAATTTATCTTAATTAATGTCTTAATTTATTATTGTACTTTGTCTTATCTAATTGTTATTTAACCATTTTAAATGTCAGATATTTGTAATATTATTAATTAGTCATTGACATTGGCTCTGTTGTATTCTTCCCAGCTTGCCATCTGGCATAGGCCTCTTCCTGGGGCAGTTTCAGTGAAAATTCTGAATGAAATTGGGCCCCATAGAAATTTCATCGAAATTGGTTTAGTAGTTTGGTTTTTTAATCATAATAACTGAAACTTGTTGTTACTTGGAAATAACAAAGTAAGTAATTGGAAATAAGTAAGCGAAATTGCGCTAATTTTGTGAAGTCGGTTTTTTTAAATTGATAATTATTATGCTTCACCAATCTGAAATACAGTTTTACTCATATTACCTTTGATAAATATAACTCCATTATTTTATTGAGACCATATTATCCATCTGACCATCAGATATAGGATGAGAGAATTCTGACCCTACTGCCAGCACCAATGCTTGCTTAAGATATAAGAAGAGGCTTACCACTTCAACTTCAACTCTTAGTTTGTGGCTCCCATGAAGAATGAAGATTGGCTTACCACTTCTACTTTACCATACCTTAGTATTGACAGCTTCCAACCTTCATTTTAATTATGAAGTCAAAATATGCAAGTTTTGTTTCAACATATTCCTGTCATTTTAATTAATATATTACACATATTTCATCCCTGTTGGGCATTTTGTATTTCCTCATCACTGCCCAAAATTACTATTGTTATTATCCAATATTGCCTTGAGAATCCTGTAGATCAGTAGATATGGCGTCGCGAAGGGCTTGGTTGTTCACATTTAGCACAGAGATTTGGACCACATTAAAAGACAAACCCTTGAATGGAATCCAAAAGGCACAAGTGTGGTCGATCTAAGCAGACCTGACGCGCTATTCTGAAGCCAAAAGCATGGGACTGACATGGAGTGAATGAAGCCCAGTGGCCAAAAGCATCGTACTGACATGCAACAAAGTGAGCCCAGCAGCCGAAAGCGCTGGACTGCCATATAGCGAAGTAAATCCCAGGAGCCAGAAGCTCCGCATAACAACATGGCGATTTAAAGCCCAGGGCCCCGATTCTACTAAACCAATTGTTTTTAAATTGTAATTGTTTCAATTTTAATTTATAAATAATTGCCTCAAAATTCAGTTTATTTTTTATTTTTTATACTAAGTTAAAATATTAGGTGGTGGTATTTTTCTAGTATAAAAAAAATATTTAACTCAATTTTGAGGCAATTATTTAAAAATTAAAATTGAAACAATTACAATTTAAAAACAATTTGTTTAGTAGAATCGGGGCCTAGGAATAATGGTGAAATATTGTGGCTGTCCTTTGCCCTGATATGGGAATGTAAAATAATAAGAGAGCTTGTTACTATCCCAGCTCCAAAGCTAATATGAAATATATATAAATACACAAGGAGGTACTCGGTCTGAGTTAATTATGCATTTATAGTTTGGTATTTGTCTCGTTGGTGGACAGTATCTGCCTAAGATTGCACTGACCCCTGCCCTCTGCTGCCATATTATCTCTAAGGTAAAGAAGTCAAAATGAAGTATTTACCGTTCGCCTCTTGGACTCATTAGTGTTGGTTAAAATTCTACTGATAATACTTTAGTTTGTGTTCACCTTGAAGCAGTGCAGTGGGCTGCGTATTAATTTTATTTTATTTATACACAGGTAATACATTCATAATATTTATCCAGTGACCAAGTATAAGTTGTTTGTGTTATGGACTTTTATTGTACCTATTTGTAAACAATTTTAAAAGTGCTGTATGTGTTCATTATAAAACCTTTTTTTAAGTATGAATGGCTTTTCAGTAGCAATAAAAAATAAAAGGCTATACTTTAAAACAGCAGGTTATGAAATATACGTTATTAAAAATAAATTGTGTATAAGATTTATGCCAAGTATGAAGTTATTGTGCATAATATTGAAGCAATAATGAAATATTTTTGTGGTACATTTTTGGTATTTTTTTAAACTGCTGCTACCAATTATTCTTACTAATTGGGGATGGGTCGCATATATCCGCCTAGATAACAATGTCCATGCATCGCTAGGCGGGCGCTGCATGTGATTTATCTTGGTTGGACATTGCCCGTCTGTTTAAGCCGTGCTCTCGCCCCATTTACTGACCGTTTATCTTGCCGTACGAACACCTTTACTTTTCATTTTGTGCAGACAAAAGTACCCATTAGTAAGTTATTTTTGGTGGATTTTTTAAGAGGTTGTTGTCATAAAAATCATACTTAATGTTATAAATGCGAAAGTGTTTGTTTATACCACTTTTACGCAGCTACAGAGCAACAGATCGACGAGAGTTTGTTTGCTTAGTGGTAGTTGGAGGGCCAGAGAGTGACAAAAGATACTTTTTGTCCCGGAAAATTTCCGTACAAACTTCAAGGGTCCATTTCACCGCTTTAGAGGTGGAATTTAGCAAAATCTGTTTTTATTGTTCTAGCTAGACTATTTAAGAATTATTGGGTTCAAATTTTACGTTTCTATCATAGATAGATAGACAAACTCTTCATTGTTGACACCACATAATACTAAAATGACATAAGTGGTTTGGCCTATACGTTGATTCTAAAAGTGCTAACAGACGTGTGGATTTGGTACGCCGGACCGCCGTCTGACCAACGGGAGTGAAAGAAGAAATTCTAATAACTATTCTTGTTTTTTTATACAAATAGATACGTGGTTTGTATTGCAGGTATGGAGCTAGTGGCGCTCGGCTTAGAGGCGGTACAGAGTGTGGTGGAGCACGCGGCCAGCTACCGGCTCGGGCAGTCGGTGCTACGTCACCTCGACCGCGCGCTCTGGGTCGTCGAAAAATGCGCTCGCTGGGCAGTGCCGCCATCTCGTTAGTATAACATAGCGTTTGACTTTGGTAAACAACAACATTTAGCGTAGTAAACAAACATACGCTTTTTTCGATACAATCTGTGTGTTTCAAGTGTGAATTGGTTTGTACTACCCCATGGATACTAGTCCACAGAAGGCGACGAAACGACGCCCCCGACTTTCCCTGGGGGCGGAAACTCCCAGAGCCCAGCCTCGGCAAGAAGGTGCACACCCTGAAGCCGATCTCCCTACCTCTCAGGTAGAGACAGATGCACCCATCGATCGGTTTATACTAATGGAAGCGTCCTTTGTAGACCGCATCTTCACTTGACAGTAAGAGAGTTAATGGTCAAACGCAAGTCTATTTAGATACGTAGCCTGCCTTCAGAGATATAGTTTAAGAAATACTGGATTATAACATATATATATATATATACGTATGTGACATACCATGCGAAAGTACACAATACACCCCAAGCAGGACGTCATTGCAGATCCTTATCACCCCACTTTGAATTAGAACTCCCTGACCCCGCGCAGTGTCATGCTTTGCTGCTAAAAATATCATGCCATCATCATATTAATTTAATAATGTACTAGCGACCCGCCCGCCCGGCTTTGCACGGGTGTAATTTACGTGCGAAGTCGGGTCGGGTCGCTAGTTATATATATAAACCTTCCGTGAAAAAATATGTAACTGATGGTGAAAACCGCTTCAAAATCCGTTGCGTGGTTTAAAGATTTAAGCATACATAGTGACGGACAGACAGCGACTTTATTTTATACTATGTAGTGATAGTGATTTTAACATTTGACATAATAATTATATACTTTGGTACTATTTTTTCATGAATTATTTCGTTTGACATACCACCTACCAATTTAGTTACTAATGTTAATTTTGGTTATGCATTGTACAGTAAATTGTATACTTACTTATTTTTTGTATACTATTTTTTTAAAATTAAATTCATATATCGAGTAACGGCAAAATAAGTGAACGAAATATAAAATACATCATATCAGTCTATAGGAATTACATATGTTTTTAGGAAATAAATTTGATTTCTACTTCGTCTGTGTATTTGAAAGGTGTTGATCGTTTCCAGTGGACCAAGATGAGCGTCCGCCGCCGCCGGCGTTGGTACGGCCGCTGCCGTGGGTGTTCTTCCTGATGATGCTGGTGACGCTGCGAGTCGCGCGGGAGTTCATATCACTCGCTAACCTCATCATGGGCAAGCCGCCGCTCCGGTCCGCTGACGTAGTGAGTATTCTTGGACAATTCTTGTATTTAGTTAAGAGTTTATATGTCGTGAACTTGGGTAGCGTTTCATCAATTTACGCGGTTATGGCAAACAGCAACAAATTCATATTTTGGTTATAAATAGTTAAGTATACAATTAAGTTAAATGTAATTTTGGAAACATGATTGGTGAAACTTTTCTCGATAGAATAATTCGGCGAAAACAGGCTTTCTAAAACGCGTTTTAAGTTTTTTCTCCGCGTCTGGAAGTTCGTAACAATTTATTTACTCATATTCTAATGGTCATTTGTATAATGGAATTTAATGTAAATTCGTTTTATTTAAAATTCAAATAGTTCTTGAGTAATTTGAAGTTTTTAGCATATGTCGCTTCTGTAATTTAGTTCTGAGGCGGGTGCCGATTCGTGCGTATATCTTCCTGCAAGCGTAGATAGCATATTTTTGTCTGTTTCGCGCAGAGGCAAAACTTGAATTTGAGCTGACGTCATATATCGACTCTTAAATAGAATATAGGTGAAGGAAACCGGTATATCTACGAACCTCAAAAAGTTCAAAGACATTATGTCAATCACCAACATGCACTGGGCCAGCATGGTGGATTAGAGCCCATCCTCTCTGAGAGAAGGCCTGTATTCCAGTAGTGGGAATATGATAGGTTGACAATGATGACGATGATGAAGATAGAAACTTTATTGTACACACCAAAAATAAAAGTTACGCACAGATAAATTTACGAACTAGTGTCACAAGTGGCAGCCTTAATCGTTCATCATCATCATCACCATCATCATTTCAGCCATAGGACGTCCACTGCTGGACTTAGGCCTCCCCCATCGATCTCCAAAAGGGCTGGTTGGAAGCGGCCTGCATCCAGCGTTTCCCTGCGGTCTCTTTATCGTTAAAAGCGACCTAATCCTAAGGAACCTCAAGTTCTACAATTCGGACCTTTTCTTAGAAGTTTTTAACCAATTATTATTCCGTTTTCCTGCGTTTGTCCGAAATCAAAAGTAACTTATGCCCAGCTTCTTGATGCACTGTTAACTTCTATGCTCTTTCTCCTTGCCTTTCATCAAGATTGGTTCAGTATAATAGGAATGAAATAAACAGGCAGACCCAGTTACTTTGCAAAACGCATTATAAAAGTTAATAATAAGCCCGTGTCCTAATGTTTCAAGAAGGTAAGCAAATAATATAATTAAATACATCACACATACTGAAAAAATAATTTAAACTGGCTGCCAAATTTCTGAGATATAAGTGTTTAAAGTTTTTGGTGAGGATAGAGATCGGATGCTGTCTCTCTTCCGCAAAGCGTGTGTTATAGCACGCGTCATAACGTGCTAGTGCGCTCTCTGACTAGCATGAAATTATTTTTGAACAATATTTTTTTTTCA
Organism: Agriopis aurantiaria; assembly: GCA_914767915.1. Classification (NCBI taxonomy): domain Eukaryota; kingdom Metazoa; phylum Arthropoda; class Insecta; order Lepidoptera; family Geometridae; genus Agriopis; species Agriopis aurantiaria. The sequence goes on from OU611999.1 coordinate 5,084,793, forward strand.
TATTTATGATCAGCTTTTTTTAAATTAAATAAATAAATATTCGGGAAATTTTTTTGCACACACGGTCATCTGACCCCAAACTAAGCAAAGCTTGTGATATGGCTGCCAGAGACTGATATACATACATATGTAGTTTTTAAATACATACTTAAATAGATATTAACAACCAGATATAGAACAAACACAAATGTTCATTAAATAAATGTTTGTCCTACGTGGGAATCGAACCCACGTCCTCAGGCTCAGAAGGCAGGTTCACTAAATAAATAAGTGTAAAGAAAAATCTGCTTACGTAATACATGAATGGCCCCTGACTGGACAGATTTGAATGAAATTCAGTATGTAGATAGCTTATACAGTTATACCCTGTATTAAATCTTTTTGTTCCAGAAAAATATGGTTTCTGTAAGAAATAGGTAAAACCGCAGAGCAGAGCTAGTTCTATCAGTAGCCTTTAGTACAATATCGAAGCGTCGTATCTCTAACCTGGGACCTTATTATGTAAGACCGATGGCAATGGTGATCGCATGTTTCTTTTTTTGCGCCAACTTACACGCATTATGTGCGCGAGCAGGACGGCAGAGGAACACCTTCGCCACCAGACTTCCACGATATGGTTCAAAGTTATCTCTGTATGTAAAATATTAGAGACAGTTCAACCTTAGGGGCTTTAAAGACGTGACGGATGTGGTTGACGGACCGCTGTCCAACCAACGGGAGAGATAGAGAAAAATGTCTTTCTCTCCCGTTGGTCAGACCGCTGTCCATCAATCAAATCCGACACGTCTGTTAGGGCTTTTACCTAGCTTACCCATACATTTGTATTGTAGGTGGTGTTTATCCAAAGCAAGCGGCGCTACCTTCGCACGGTCAAGTACCAGGGCAACAGGGTGATGCGCGCGCGCACCTCCACGCAAGCTCAGCAGCCCTGGTACCGCGGGCTGCAGTCGCTCCTTCAGCTCACCATGTGCTTTAGAAGAGAATCACACAACTATGGCAACAATAACACTACCAGAGTCACCAACAACGACGAGATGGTGGTAAGTAGTTTTTAAACATCTTCACAAAAGTACAGAGGTCTTACGGCTAACTTTTAACGCGGGCTCGAATTTGCGTTGAAACAGCGCAGTTCGGATGATCACGCGCACGTGAACCTTAACGCGCCGAGATACGGTTTGCCGTCGCGTAACTTTTCTCCATCACCTAGAACAGAATTGCTTAAAATAGGTAACCGTAAGACCCTTGTAATATGACTATTAATGGGATATATACCGTGATAAGGTTGTGGATGGCGCCACCGAAATCCTGTCCCACCGAGCGCCACTACATACCAAGACTGGTGAAAGAAACTATTTAGATCTAGAAATGCCAGAATTTTGTGGGTGGAGCCACCGAAATCATATCTACCGAGGCCACTACATACCAAGGCTGGTGAAAGAAACTATTGAGATCTCGAAATGCCAGAATTTTGTGGGTGGACCCACCGAAATCATATCTACCGAGGCCACTACATACCAAGGCTGGTGAAAGAAACTATTGAGATCTCGAAATGCCAGAATTTTTATTGAAGTAATTGGTTTTTGTACTTGTACAATCTGACGGCACCCGGTTCGATCCTCGGCCCTGCACCAGTATCTTATTTAGTACTTAGATAAATTATGTGCAGTTTCGATGCCATCACTCAAAAACTGTGAAGGAAAACATCGTGAGGAAACCAGTATATCCAAGATCCTCAAAAGTTCCAAGACGTTTGACATTCACCAACATGCACTGGGCCAGCATGGTGGATTAGGGCCCCACCTTCGCCCTTCGGGCCTCTGAGGGATGGCTTGTGTATCAGCTGTGGAGACATGAAACGCTGATAATGTTGACCAACATCGATGAGGTGGTGGTTTTTAAAGAGCTCTTTCAAATCATACGGCCTGTCCAAAAATACAGTTTTTTTAACCGCGTACATGCAATTGGAAGAACTTGCAACTTGGGAAAAACTTTTGATACGAATACTTTTTTCTTAAATCAATCTGTGGAAAAGAGTGAAGAATTTAATCGAAGTATATGTATTTGCTCATTAATTTCTACTCTTTTTAGCCAAGTTGTAACTAGTTTTTTTTAATGCCATAGCAGCATAGCCAACAAGCAGGCGGGCTGCCTAATGGTAAACAGTCACCGTCGCTTATGGATACTTGTAACACCAGAGGCATCACAACTACGTTGCCGACCCTTTAAGGAACTATTAACTCGCCTTTTGAAGAACTCCATGTTGTATATAGCTTTTGGAAAACCGCGGAAGGTAGCTCGTTACACATTTTGCAGTTGTGAGGCAAGAAAGATCGCGTGAAACGCGCAGTGTGCGACAGTTTGGTTCCGAGATTGACATAACCTTGATACTTGACATGTCATTACAGATTTTTAATTCTATAATTAGTTTCGTAATCATTGTTCACACAATGTCATACTTTTAGTACTTTACGATTGATTTACATTGGTGTAGGTTACAATACGTAAAAACAGTAACATAACCCAAGACATTGCATTTTTTTACCCCCTACGCAAAAAGAGGGGTGTTATAAATTTTACGTGTGTCTCTGTCTGTTGCATCATAGCTCCCAAACGGCTTAACCGATTTTTTTTTTTTTTTTTTTTTAATTTAACAACATCTTTTTTTAATTTTATTTAGTTTTTTCATATTTTGTTTGAAAGGTGACTAGATTGAGAGTGTACTTAGCTATGATTCAACAAAATCTGTTCAGCCATTTAGGGATTATCAGCTCAATTATCGAGGGTCTTAAAATACCTATATATAATTATTTTATTTTATACACAAAAATTTGACAACTGGCAGGATTCGAACCTACGCAATCCAGGTTAACGTCCCGAGCGTTAGAGGCGCAGTATGCTAACATTTCACCGCGTACTCATACAAAAGATTCACATACACGGAATGACGTCACAAAAAATCTTCTATATAAAAGGCGATGAATGTTCCCTATGAACTCCAAAACGGCTGGACTGATTTGGACGGGACTTTCACTGCAGATAGCTGATGATAATAATGAATAATCCACGCGGGTGAAACCGTGGGGCGCATCTAGTATACTCATAATGTTCCAAACGTACTTACGCCTTTTTTTGCTTCAACCATAGCATCTTTAATCCGTAAGTTCAGAGTTCGAATCTCCAGAGCGTATAAGAGCTTTGAGAAAGACAAGCTAATAGGCATGCTGACATTTTTTTTTATTACCTGATAAAAAAGCTGATCATAAATAGAGCCCATCAACGATAACAAAATTTAAATTAGTTCAAAAATAAATAAGTTATAAGTATTTTAATTTCATGCTAGACAGAGAGCGCACTATAGCCACGTTATGACGTCAAGCCGTGCTCGCGCCATACAAATGCTTAAACTTTAAAGACTCATATCTCAGAGATTTATCAGCCAATTTAATTAATTTTTCAGTATGTGTTATTTATTTTGTTATATTCATCGCTAAGCCTGTTATTTGTAATAAATTATACATTAGGAAACATGCCTATTAATTTCTAAAGATAAATATTTTGTCGGAACATTAGTAACTGTAAAGTAAACCATAGGGTCTACGATCGATGATATTTATTTTCGTTCAGATAATTCAGATAATTGTTATCTTGTATAAACAATTGTTTATACAAGATAACAATAATTATCTCATTACGTGCTTTCACTGCGTTACGTATTGTTTTTACTCGCTTAGTTGTGCCTCAGATAAAAAGTACGATAGGGCCTCATAATCCTTTCATTGAAGTTAACATTAAATACATTTTTAATATAGTAGGTATAAGTGCCCTCGCACACTAAGCCACCGAAGGCAGACGAAAGTTTGTATTTGTTTTGTATGTTTGTGTTTTTTTTGTATGGTATTGACCTCAGAAGTTGACCCGGGTATGTCCTAAAACTGCGACCAGAACCACCGAAGGATGGGCAGCAGCGTCCTATTAGCACACGGTGAACGTACTGCGATCTCCAAGACGCCTGCCAAGCGTGGGGATTATGGCAAAACCCCTCTTTAACAGGGAGGCCTTTGTCCAACAGTGGACGTTTAATGGCTGCTGATGATGATGATGACCTCAGAAGTAAATATAACGGAAATGAGAATCTGTCGCCAGGCATTATGACAGAACCTTGATTGAACATTCTTATTTATGTCAACGCGTCGAACTCCGCATCCAAAGAACTTGGACCTTACCTTTTTGGGCTAGGTCTCAAAGTTTTTAGTCCGCATCACAGTTGCTAACTGATTTCGAATGACTGACGTTTCGTTTATATGGGTGCAACTGGCTACACTTACAAAAATGCCTTGACAGCTGTTCTAATTTAAAGTTTTTTTTTTCTTTTCTCTTGTTTTGACGCACACTGAGCGTTCGAGTTGCCGCTTCACAGCCACAATCGCAGTGCTTGATCTTGTGGTCGCGTTTTTTCGCCCGCCACTCGCCTACACACGATGACAGGGACTGTGGACTGTCTTAGTATAATAAATCTCCCCGCTTAATACATCTTCTCCTTAAACATGAGAAACTTTTAACTTGCCATGTTGATAGGTTATTTTAATAACCGTAATTGAAAATTACTTCCAACATTTTGTGATTACAACTTTTTTAGTTTTAGCGGTTAAACTATAATCATTTCTAGACGTCCTAGCTCAAATTTCATTGTCCTTTTCGTAAAATTATCTATACAAAGAAGCAGTTTTCTCATTGACCCAAAAAAAACAAGATAAATGTATGTCGGGATGATACATCTCTGAAATTTGGCTAAGTCCATAGAGCTTCGTTCGAAACACTATTTAGAAAAGTCTAATTTTACTAACTAGGTAATTTTTTAATTCGCAGTATGAAAACTTACTATCTATTATATTTATAACGGAACCCTATCATATGCTTGCACGCCCTTGGCCATTTCTTCTTACTGTCATAATCGCATTGGCAAAGTGTAGAGGTACAATTATTTTCATTTTGCCATTCATTGGCATGTCGAAATGTCATTAATGAGGGTTTTTATTATACTTGTGATACGTGGAGGGAGAATAGATTGATTGATTAACTCTTTATTGTTCACACCATGAAATTTGATACAGAGGACAAAAAACTCTTAAAAACTAGTACTTAGTATACTTAGCCTACTTAGCCTACTTACTAGTACTTAGAATACTTAGTATACTTAGCCTATGTTGTGATATGATAAATGTAGTGGCATTCAGTGCTAGTCATAGTCATAGTATTTTATTGATAACAAATTACAGGTACACGTCACAGAAAATAAATGATAATAAAATTATTTAAAATTATTACAATAGTATAAAAGAAATTTCATTTTCAAACAAAACAGAAAAATAATAGTAGGTATATTAATAAATAGTCAAAAATTAAATAAAACAATCAAAAATTAAGTTAATTAGTAGCAGTACAAACTAACTTTAAATTCGCTCAGTTGGACACGCGAATACGTGAACTGTATATGAGGCGCACGTTCGCGTGATTTTCCAACTGAGCGGATTTAACGTTAGTTTGGTACCGCAATAGCATTAGTCCGTAAGGACTCTGTACTAATGCTAAATACACTAATGGTATCAATTAAAATAGTAGGTATCAAAAATGTATACTAAAACCATAATCTCAAGTAATTAAATCATAAAGGAAATATACATATCTAACGGTTTTTATCGGATACATTTAGGAGAGTGTGCATCGGATCTGCATGATCTAAATCCCTCTTGCCCATTTTCTATCGAAAAGCCTGAGCGCCCAGATACGGTTTGCGGACGCGTGATTTTCCAACTGAGCGGATTAGGTGCCTGTAATAGCAGTTGTCCGTAAGGCCCCTGGCCACGAAAAATCGTCACCGCTTTATGGTTGATATTCCGTAAACCCGTACGAAGCGCATTGATTCTTCTTTTATTGTGCGAACTGCTAGACTGTGGAATTCGCTGCCTGAGTGGGTGTTCCCCGATAGTTATAATCTGGGTGTCTTCAAATCACGAGTGAATCGGTTTCTTCTAGGCAACTGCTTACAAATACACCAATCAGTGATAAAAGCAGTTATTCTAATAATAGCTTGCCCCGTGACTGACAGCCTGCACTTTGGTTGATATAGTTTTATTAATTATTTACTGTATCAGCGCGGTAGATCTAGAACGTTCTTTAGAGTTTAGTGGGACCCATTGTTCTTATGTATATCTATTTTATTACTAGCTGACCCGACAGAATTTTTCTTGTATTAGAACTGTCAAACGCGGGAAGTTAAAATCGTCGTTAAGTTTTTTCAAATTTTCTGCACAATTTTTTTTTAATTTTTCTTTCCGTAAGAACCTTTTACAAAGTATCAGAAACCTTTAAAAAAAAAGATGAATGAAATTGGTAAAGTTGTTCTCAAGTTAAGGCGTGACCAAGGTAAATAGGGATTCATTTTTATCTATACTAATATTATAAAGAGGAAAGGTTTGATTGTTTGTTTGTTTGCATTGAATAGGCTCCGAAACTACTGATCCGATTTGAAAAATTAATTCACTGTTGGGAAGCTACGCTATCCCCGGGTGACATTGGCTATAATCTATACCCATGCGAAGCTGGGGCGGACCGCTAGTTATTATTATAAAGAGGAAATGTTTGTTTGTTTGTTTGTTTGTTTGCATTGGATAGGCTCCGAAACTACTGAACCGATTTAAAAATTCTTTCACTGTTGGGAAGCTACACTATACCCGGGTGACATATGCTATAATCTATACCCGTGCGAAGCTGGGGCGGACCGCTAGTATCGTATATTATATAGATAAACTCGCTAAATGTCACTATGTGTAAAAATTGCAAAAATCTTGGTGTGTATCGAATCACACGAATATTATGAATGCAAAAGCATTTATGTGTGAGTGTATCTCTTCCTAATTAAATACTCAACGTCCACTTTAAATAACACACTACCTTTTTACCCGACTATGCCAATAGAAGGGTTATGAGTTTGACCGTCTCTGTATGTATGAATGTATGGTCATGTGTTCCTTCAAATCTCCTGATCATAATATTATTGATCATCCTCGTTTCATAGGGTATACGGCGCTAAAACCAATATGGCGGATTTTATGACCTAAATTGGCACGTCGAAAAATTTCATACTTTTTTATGAAATTTTTCCTTGTAATTATTTTTACCTTCAATATATTTATTCCTATATAAAAAAAAAGAACGTTTGTTTTGTTTTTTATCTTTTATCTTATTTTTACCCTGAACAAAATAAAAATTAATAAATATTTGGGACATAAAAAATCAGGTGTTCCATAGGAAATGGTTATTCAAACTCGACAAAATGTACCTATGTTATTTAATAGCTTATATTTTTCGCTATTTCAGGGTTGGTCCCGTAGTAAAAGCTGTTCATAACGATCAGTATAACGGCCTCCTTTTCGTCATAGTACACTCTTTCCGCGTAACCCAGTATATAAATGCGAAATCGCTGGAAAAGACCGTGAAAATTCTAAAATACTCAACATACAAGAGACTCGTTCTTAAATAATTATAAATAATCAGGTGCCAAACGAATTTAAACTTTGTTGTGCAGGTGATAAAGCGAAATAAGCGCGGCCGGCAAGAGAGCCCCCCGGTGTCCAGCGGCGAGACGCCAATGGAGCGTCTTATTGAGAAGATGATGGTCGACCTTGACGCAGAGAGTGACGAAGACAACATTACTGTGAGTTGATTCTTACTTTCAGGGTTATAACTGACAAACAATGGAGATATGGTAAAGTGGCGCACGCATCAGCTCTAAATCAGGCTTGACGGCTTAAGTCGATATCACCCATCCAGACGGCCTCGCAGCTCTTTTTTTGCATGTGGACTGTTCGTCATAGAACTAAAGTTATTAGATATGATGTAGGGATGCTACCTTCGAGGGTTTGTTAGCTCGTTACCAATAACCCTGTATATATAGAAAATCACTAAAATCTGTCCACAGTGGATAACTCTGAAATAGTGAAAAAAAATCAGTTGTGCCATAGAAAACTTGTTTACACTCGGCAAAATGTATGGAACAGCTGATAATTTTTGCGATTAAATCCTTAATCCCATAGTAAAAGTTGTTCATAATGACGAGTATAATGGACCCCTTTCCGAGTAACCCGTACATGGTTGTATTTAAAAAGCATTACCGTACATTTTAAGTATTTAAATTACAAAATTTGTTGTTTGTTTTTCTTTTAATTGACTTTTAATTGATCCATTCACCTTATTAATATCTTTCTCATATAAGGCTGTAAGTTTACCAACAAATGCAAAAATAGTTATTTATGATACAAGTGCGGTAAGTTGGTTATTACAAACGAGTAGACGAATGTAAGCCCGAGACGAAGTCGAGGGCTTACCATAGTCACGAGTTTGTAATAACCAATCCGCACGTGTGCCATACAACGTTTTACAACACATTTGCGAGAAAAAAAGGCTACAAATGAAACAATTTTTATGGAAATGGAAAAAATTACCGTAAAGTACACGCACGGTGCTATACATCTGAGCGTGCGGTAAAATTCATTACCGCACGCTCCGTTGTATGATGCGTAATGTTTAACTTTCGAACGATGTATACAGGCTTCGTAAGTGCACTTTTTGAGCAAATGTGTTGTAAATATATATGCTTCACAGTGGTACCTCAGGCAATGGTAGAGAACCGTACACTTGTATGACGGTAATGCGGCGTGCGCGCTTTCAAATATTTTCAATATTTATTTTTTCTTTATTTTCTACAAATAATCTTACGCTTTTACAAAAAACTGCGACCACTAAACTATTTGAATAATTGTTAGGGTAAGACACAATTTTTTTTGATAAAAATATCTTCTATAGAATCCGAATGAAGTTGATTCAATCCATTGAAGGGAACGTAAAAACGGGTGTTTTTAGGAAAGTTTACGATTTTTTTCTATCGAGCCAAATTTCTTTAATCGTGTATCGGTGAACACATCCGAATAAAATATTTCAAAAACAAAAACATAAAGAAATAATGTCAATTATTCGATTTTAAAGGTCTACTTTTGAATATTCGTGATGACGAATCGTCAAATTTGAAGCATATTTCGTCTTAACATTCATTCTTACTTAATATTTTCAGATCACCAACGCTAGTCAAAAGAACGATAGATCAGAGTGCACAGAGTCGGATCAAGACACTATGTGCCAAGTTTCCTCACCCATTCAGTCTCAAGATACGGACATATCTCAAACCAACGGCAACGATATACACTTCTCGCCAAACAAGAACAAAAACTCAAGTTCTACACCAGAGAAACAAGCAAACCGCGATGTCTCACACAATCACGCCATGGAAAACAACGCAGCCAACCAAACTTTCCAAATATCTCGCGTGGAAGCCGACAAGACTGTAACGGAAAATTATCTCTCTAGAAGCATCGAAGAAGAACGGAAACTGGAACAGAATGTTGCAGAAACAACGCTCACTGGAAATTCGCTCGAAAATAACACGAATTCATTTGCCGAAAAGTCGAGCGAAGATTCGGCTTTGCCCCCGTCGCCCGAAGAAAAAACGCTGTCACCGAGCCAAGAGTCCGAAAATATCATTCAAAACGAGGCTGCATCGCAGAACTCGCGAAGGACTACTAAGAAAGATTACAAAATTGGTAGGAATTGATTTTGATTTGGTCTTGTTCTATGAAAAATTTCTTTCACCCGCAATCCAAATGGTACGTTTAACAACGGTTTAATAAATTTCAATTATGTTTTTACAGCGAACGGTCGAACGGTAAAGAGTGTGTCCAGCAAAAAGAAAGGTACTTTCAAAGCATTTGTTGAGATATTTTGCTTGATTATGTTGCTGTTGAATTGATCAACTTTGCATTTCGTAACAATAGAACACTGCCTGTTCGGCAAGTTAATATTCTAGTGATGGTAGCTTTAATATAAAAAAGTCTAGCGCATGCGACTTAAAAGAGCTATCAGATTAACATTTAATAGCTTCATAGCTTTCCCCGCACTATATATATAAGACCCCTGCTTGCACCGCGATTAGGGAACCCAATCCCGCAAATGTAGAATCACTAGCATCTCGAATCACGTGCAGCGATGTCAGCTCAGTGGTTACAATTATCATGTTCCCACTGCTGGGACAGGCCTTCTCTGAGAGAGAGATAGAGATGCAGCTTCACCATGCTGGGTCAGTGCATGTTGGTAAATGTCATATTTTTTAATTTTTGAGATTTTTGGTCATTTCCTCACGATGTTTTCGTCGCCGTGAAACGGAAACTGCGCATAATTTATTTAAATTACTAAATAAGTAATTGGCCGAGGTCGAACCGGGTGCCGACAGATTGTAAAGCGCACATGCTACCGCCCGGCCACCATCGTCAGCTCAGTGGTAGGCGCGTTTGAATTCCAATCCACAGGCTGTGGGTTCAAACTTCAACAATGATCTTGAGTTGTCTGTCAATAAAAACATCTTAAGGCAATCACAGCATGTTGGTAGGGTATTTTCTAATGCTCACCCTCAAGTTTAAAATGAACCCATTCCCATCCATGCTAGGCATGTTTACCATCTTCGACCACACCATCACTTAACAGCAGGTGGGCTGTTGTCAAACGCCTAGCCTAAATAACATAACATAACAAACTTAGACTAAAATTCTAGGACGAATGTTTGAGTAATTTCATTTACAGTTTTGAAAGTAAATTAAGACAGGATTATAATGGTGTTCTTTTTTAAATTCAATAATAGGCTTGCGTATAGCTGCCAACTCGCCTGATTTTAAGCGATGATGTGGTCTCCGAACAACCCTGAAATAGCGGAAAAGAAACAGCTGTTCCACTCATTTTGTGTGAATAAACGTTTTCTATGTAACACTTCTCTGAGAGAGAGATAGAGATGCAGCTTCACCATGCTGGGTCAGTGCATGTTGGTAAATGTCATATTTTTTAATTTTTGAGATTTTTGGTCATTTCCTCACGATGTTTTCGTCGCCGTGAAACGGAAACTGCGCATAATTTATTTAAATTACTAAATAAGTAATTGGCCGAGGTCGAACCGGGTGCCGACAGATTGTAAAGCGCACATGCTACCGCCCGGCCACCATCGTCAGCTCAGTGGTAGGCGCGTTTGAATTCCAATCCACAGGCTGTGGGTTCAAACTTCAACAATGATCTTGAGTTGTCTGTCAATAAAAACATCTTAAGGCAATCACAGCATGTTGGTAGGGTATTTTCTAATGCTCACCCTCAAGTTTAAAATGAACCCATTCCCATCCATGCTAGGCATGTTTACCATCTTCGACCACACCATCACTTAACAGCAGGTGGGCTGTTGTCAAACGCCTAGCCTAAATAACATAACATAACAAACTTAGACTAAAATTCTAGGACGAATGTTTGAGTAATTTCATTTACAGTTTTGAAAGTAAATTAAGACAGGATTATAATGGTGTTCTTTTTTAAATTCAATAATAGGCTTGCGTATAGCTGCCAACTCGCCTGATTTTAAGCGATGATGTGGTCTCCGAACAACCCTGAAATAGCGGAAAAGAAACAGCTGTTCCACTCATTTTGTGTGAATAAACGTTTTCTATGTAACAAGTAACAACTGATATTTTTTCGCGTTTTTGGTTTGGTCCTATAGTAAATGTTGTTCATAATGATGAGTATAACAGAGACCCCTTTCGGCTTAGTACAGTCTTTCCGTGTAACCCCGTAGATAGCCGATTTGTTGATTGATTGATAGCCCGTTGGTCTAGTTGGTAGCGATCCTGCCTTCTGGGCGTGGGTTCGATTTCCACCTAGGACAAACATTCATGTGATGAACATTTGTGTTTGTTCTGTATCTGGGTGTTTATCTATTTATGTATAAAAAAATATATATGTATGTATATCAGTCTCTAGCAGCCATAGGGGTCAGATGACAGTGTGTGAAAAAAATGTCTCCCCGCATTTTTTTTATACTCTGAAAGCATTTTAATTGATCTGCAACTAAATGCAGCTTATATGCTGCATGGGCATCGTTATATATAATGGTTATGGCAACTGCAACCGCATCTGTACTGTTTCGAAAATGTCTACCTTATCTTATACTAGCGGTCCGCCCCGGCTCCGCACGGGTATAGTTATATAGCCTATTAAAATAGCCTATAAAAATCAGTGATAATGCAGCATTCAAATGGTGAAAGAATTTTTAAAATCGCTCCAGTACTTTTTGAGCCATTTCGTTACAAACATACATACAAATATTTCCTCTTTATAATATTATAAGGTCAATAAACATTATTATCTACTCTTAAAGTTAATTTATGTTTTTTTTTGTTTTGCAGGCCTTCATCAACAGAGGCGAAACTCAAACGAAGCGCCTCAACAAAGAGTGCTGCCCTCAAACAGTTCGTTTTAAAAGGGAAAAGGTATTAAAATTTCCGTTAGCAAGGCGACTTAGGGCTTTTAGTTGGCGCGTCTATTAAAACCATGCGAACTTTCGACTCCCATCCCTACAAAATTCTCCGAAATAAAATATTTAAAAAAAGTCTCAATTTAGAAAAATTCTGCACGAGTTCGGAGTTGCACTCCGCATACTAACAATTCGTCCCCTCCTTAAATCAACACCTTGGTTAGCTTCAAAACTGGCAGATTTTTACTTCTGTTAGTAAAGAGAATAATTCCTTGTAAACAATAATTTGGGTTGTCATTTATGATACGTACTGCCCAAGAATGGAACTCCCTGCCGTCCTTGTTTCCTGAGAACTACGATCTAGGCATCTTCAAGTGAATAGATTTCTTCTAGATCAACGTGTTCTGTCTTCGGCCACACCGTCGCTTACCATCAAGCGAGTTGGCGGCCAAACGTAGATCTCATCATTTCAGCCACAGGACGTCTACTGCTACACATAGGCCTCCCCATCGATCTCCAAAAAGGCCGGTTGGAAGCGGCCTGCATCCAGCGTTTCCCTGCGGTCTCTTTTTTCGTCTGTCTGTCTTGTGAACGTAGATCTATTCCATATAAAAAAACTTCAGCCAGTTTTTGGCAGCTTTGGCACTGTAAAACGTATAAGCGACGATGGCCGAGTGGTAACATGTGCGCTTAACGATGTGACGGCACACGGTTCGAACCTCGGCCTGCACTAATGACTTATTTATTACTTATGAGCAGTTTTCGATGCCATCGCTCAATATCGGTGAAGGAAAACATCATGAGCAAACAGGTATGTCTAAAAACCTTAAAGTTCCAAGACGTATAACATTCACCACTGGGCCAGCATGGTGGATTACGGCCGATCCTGTCCCTGAGAGATGGCCTGTGTCCCAGAAGTGGGAACATAAAATGCTGATATTGATAATGGAGTCATATGAACACAGTGATTCCTTTCTCAGTGGTATTAACATTGCATAAGTACATTACGGAGGTACTTACTATTCAAATAAATAAATAAGTATTCGGGACATTAATTTTTTGCACACACGTTCATCTGACCCCAAACTAAGCAAAGCTTGAATATGGCATATTTTTTTTATACATAAATGGTCTTTCAAATAGAGCGAGTCGATATTAATAATATGTGGCGGCCATTTTGTTTTGGCGGCATCTGTCAAATCTGTTTTTTCTTATTCAGTCACTGATGCCAAATCACCATGGCAAGTTACACGGTTGAGCAGCATGTGCAAATGATAAAACTTTATTATCAAAATGAGTGTTCGTTAGTGCAAACGTTACGCGCATTGCGCCCATTTTACGGCAGACGCGGTGGCCCTTCAAAGTCTACTCTCCAACGATTGGTGACCAAATTTGAGACGACCGGTTCGGTAACCAACCAACCAACACCTTTACGTCAAAGGAACGCCAGATCGGCCGAGAACATCGCCGCTGTAGCTGTAGCTGTATCTGCCTGAGTGTTCAGGAGACTCCGAGGCAGTCGATTTTTCGCCGTGCACAAAAACTCTGCCTTTCGCAGACTTCAACTTGGAGAATTTTGCGTCGGGACTTGGGCCTGCATCCGTACAAGATCCAACTGACCCAAGAGCTCAAAGTTAATGACCATAGACAACGCCGTGTGTTCGCTGAATGGGCTTCGGAACGCTTGGAAGAGGACCCCGATTTTGGCCGAAAAATAATCTTTAGCGACGAGGCACATTTTTGGATGAATGGTTTTGTTAATAAGATAAATTGCCCTATATGAGATGACCACAACCCACATGAGGTTCACCAGGTGGAAATGCATCCACAAAAAGTTACTGTTTGGTGCGGATTTTGCTCTGGCGGCGTCATTGGTCCGTACTTCTTCGAAAACGACGTGGGCGAGGCCATCACCGTCAACGGCAAGCGCTACAGATCAATGATAAACAATTTCTTTTGGCTTGAATTGAACAATATGGACGTGAACGACATGTGGTTCCAGTAAGATGGCGCTACTTGCCACACAGCGAACGACACAATGGACATTCTGCATGAATGGTTTGAGGGTAGGGTTATCTCTCGCAGAGGTGACGTGAATTGGCCACCAAGATCGTGTGATTTGACTCCGCTAGACTTTTTCTTGTGGGGTTTTCTGAAGTCGCAGGTCTATGCCAATAAGCCACAATCGACTGTTGCCCTGAAAGCCAACATAACGCAGGTCATCGCTCAGATTCAGCCGGATCTATGCAGCAGTCATTAAAAATTGGACCTCTCGGATTCGTGCCACCATACGAAGCCGCGGCGGACATTTGAACGACGTCATATTCCATCCATAATGGCATAAATGGGCCATTCAAATAAAAAATAAATTTCGTTAATATCTCACACACATCTTCTTTTATTCAATTTTAACATCGACCCGTCCTTGTTGAAAGACCCTTTATATAAATATATACATATTAACACCCAGATATAGAACAACCACAAATCTTCGTCACATGAATGTGTGTCCTAAGTGGGAATCGCCGCAGCACAGAAGGCAGGTTCACTATCAATTGGACCAACGGGGCTTTCGAAACATTTTAGATTGCACTGAATGTTTTTTTTTATAGTGTTATTTTTTTTTCCAGGTCTTCAGCCAGCAAAGAGGTTATAAGCGTATGATCTGGGGTAACTATTTACTTCGAGATTAGTTTTACTGATCTTTTTATTAGTACCTAGTCTAAATAACTATTAAAATCATAAGTGGCTTATTAACTTGTAACACTGTGAAAAGGGTATCAAAATATCAGATCATTTATCTAGTAATCATTTCTTTATCACTTTTATCATGTTTTTTAGTACTCATTAGTGATATTTCTAGAATCTCACAAAATGAAATATATAATAACAAAAACATGCCACTGCGAATAAAATACAATGCATTGTAAGCATGGTAGGTAGAAAGATCACGAAGCGGCTGTTGTCATTGAATTTGTATGGATTTGACACATGTCAAAAATAATTTCGTAAGAGGATTCGTCATTTTATTCGCAGCTATTTTGGAGGTTAGCGAATATTACTCGGACATTAATGACTAAAGTAGATCCAATTTAATAGATCATATTTGAAACTTCAGCAATATTCAACAATGTAACCTTGTATTATGTATTACTTATTATTTTAAAGTAAAACTGCACAATTGCTTAACTTATTTCATTCAAAATACATAATTATTTATTGTAATAATGACAAAAGAAGGCAATTTTACAATTTACTTTGACTAATAAACAATAGACATCTGACATCATTTGACATCTGCCAGATGTCAAATGTGATCTATTAAATTGGCCCTACTTTAGCAGCTATGTTTAGCGCGGAAACTGTACACCAATTACTATATAAATACAGCCGCTCCATAATCGTTCTACCTATCATGGTTATAAGTGACATGTATAATTAGTTGATCATCGCCTAAAGATATTGAGATTCTGTCTTTTGAACTATTTCTGTACTTTATGCATATATGTCACTATGCGATGCAACTGGCTGAGAGTGGCGGAACCTGAAGTGGGGACATGCCCAGGAGTAGGTGATTCACGACTAGTGACGATAAAGACCTTTAATTTTATAGTAATTCCAGTACTTTGTCATAAAGAAAATAGAATTAACTTGGTTAATAAGTAGTATTTGTTGTTTAGCCTGTTCATTCCCACTGCTGGGCAAAGCCCCGGACTTTACCACTGTTGGCGATGTTATGGCGTAGTATGTCTGCCTATATCAATGGATGAAATGTAGTCGAACTTTAATCGTATGTTGTAATGGTCGACTTTCAATCGTAACGTTGGTCTAACGACGTATGAATACCTTTAATACTCGTTAAAATTAGTTTGTAATAGTGAGAAAGGGTTCTAAGTGTTAGTGTAGTGTTTTAATATTTTATTTGATTTACATTAAACTTTCACACGTTTCATTTCTATATCGTAATTTAGCCTTAGTCTATTCATTCCAGTCTTAAATATATCTCTCTACGTTCTTTCTTTCTACATATAGTCAATCCTAGTTTCAAAGTTTTCAAGGCGCCCGAATTCCATTCCTTTGGCATGAAAAGAATATCATTTGAATTTGAATATGAATGTATAGGTTAGGATAAAAAAGATTAAGATCTAATATTTTCATCCTAACCTATGAATGTATAGGATAGGATGAAAAGATTACGATCTAATATTTTCATCCTAACCTATGAATGTATAGGATAGGATGAAAAGATTACGATGTCGGATTAGATACAAGGGCATTTCAAAAGGTTGCATACAAAAGATTTTTTAATACACTTCCAATGTATAGGTATTTCGTCTTGTATTTTTAATGGCTCCCCTGAATTTAGTACCTTTATATTTAATTGTATAGTACTCTGAGTTATGTATGTTACAATATTATGTAATTAATTTTAATGCCTTTATATTGTACGATAAATTTATGTGCTCTCTTATTTTGAAAAGTTCTTAAAATGTGGTTACTATAATTTTACTCTAGAATATAAGAAATAAGGTTTTGAATTTAACTTTTTACTTTAATTCACAATTAAACACGCTACGCGTTTCTACATATTTGAACAAGCAAGGTTACAAAATCATATCAAGAATACATAATCCACGTATTTTAAAGTTATAGCATAGATAAACATATACTAGAAGTTATAGTGAGTGTGGTGTACACACACCATATCGACTCAACACTAACTCAAGTCAAAGTAAAGCATTGTATTGCATTGTGAATTGTACAGGGTTACGCATTTAAACTGTACTAAACCGAAAAAAGGTCATTGTGAACAACTTTTACTATAGGACCAATCCTAAAATCGCGAAAAAAATCGGCTCTTTCAGTAATTTTTTTCGCGATTTCCGTTTTCGTCCCATAGTTGTTCATAATAATGAGTAAAATTACCTGATTTTAAAATTAATCAAATGTTTTTAATAGTTTTAGTAATGCTTTTATTTGTATGCCACGGATTGAAAGATCAAGTAAGCAAAGCTCATTTTTTTATTGAAGTTGAGTCCGTTTCGGTGTTGAGTCGAATAGTGTGTGATGACCTTTAATGTTAGGACCTGTTTAAATATGTAGAAATATTTTATGATTTACTTATAAATCCTTATAATTATCTTATTAAATGTTTATTGACTGAAGCTTCATCATACGGCGTTCCTATTTATTTTCCAATGTACCTATATGATTGTACCGAATTTCCAAAGATTTGGCTGTGTCGCTCGAATATAAGAAAAGACTGATTGATGAAATGAGCAATATGATTTTTATGTGTCTAAGATTAGGGTCTAAAATTGTATGATCCTAATCGATTTTATGCTGTTGTAATTTTAACTGATTAGTAATGAATTTTGTCACTTTTAAAATTATGCCTTAATGCTATGTATATTTACTTATGAAATATATTTTTTAATGATTTTTACATGTGATTTTTATCTTTTCCTTTTTCATCATCATCATCAGCCTATTTAATGTTCATCCACCGTTGGACGTAGGCCTCTCCTAAAGAACGCCACAAGGCTCGATCTTCTGCTTTTCGCAACCTCTTGCCACCAGTCGCCTTTCGCAGGTCGTCACTCCACCTGGCTGCAGGGCGTCCTACTCTACGTTTGCCGATACGCGGTCTCCACTCTAGAACCCGTCTACCGCAGTTGTCAGTTCTTCTACAGATATGGCCAGCACATTGCCACTTCAGCTTGCTAATTCTTTGAGCTAGGTATGTCGTTCTTTGTCGGATAATCTCGTTTCTGATTCTATCTCTCAAAGAAACGCCAAGTATAGCTCGCTGAGCGACTTTAAATCGATGGACCAGCTTCACTGTTCTTCCTTTCCTTTTTAATTAGTGAATATTACTATTATTAAATGTATTCTGTGGTGTTACCCATGTTTGAAGTTTTAATATTAATGTAGTACATAATAGTTAGATTTATAGAGTCCTAAACAATCTAAAACTAAATTCCACTCATTAAAAAAAATCGTAACGTTGTATTGAAATAACCAAAGATGTAAAAAAATTTACATACGGCCAGTTTATGTGTCAACTGCTCACTAATGGAAAATTAGACGAAAACTGAACAAAAGGAAAGGGTAATTGAAATGTATTTACAAATAAAATCGATAGTGTAAAAATATTGCCTCCCGAAGGCCTTTGCAATGATTCTAAAATGACTAGGACCTATAATCTGAAACCACGGTAGCGCTCAGTTGTAAACGCGAGTTGCAAAAAGAGACTGTTTCCGCCCGGGATCGAACCGGGGGCCTTGTGCGTGTGAAGCACACGTGATAACCGCTACACTACGGAAACTTATTTTAGACTGTTGAATTTATACATCATATAGGTGTAATGAAGGTTACATAAAAACGTTTTGGCGATGATTTTTGACATCAACAGGAAATAACCGGCAACTCTGAAAAGACACGTGGTTCTTAGCTGCTGACCAAAATAATCACAAAAAAGTTTTTCGACGGGCATTACGGAGTGCCGGCATTCTGAACTCTCCCTCCCTCAGTCTCGCGGCAACTTCGCCCGCGGTTAGTCGCGGACACGCGTCTCGTACCGCTCTATTGTCGGTGTTTAGTTGTGCCCTAAATATTTAATTAGACTAATAATCACATAAAAACCAACACCATGGATCCCGAAGCGTTCCTAGACCTGGCTAACCAGGTGATAAAGCTGAAAATGTTCCCATACTTCGACATAGCGCATTCATTATTGTGCGCTCTTGCAGTCAGAGAAGATTTAGGAGCTGGTAAGTGTTATTTAAGTCTTTTAAAAAGGGCCCGCCAAAATATCCCTTTGATTCACTTCCGCATCCTTTGCTCTACAACCCCGGTAAAATATTTTGTGGCCTGAATTGTACTAAAATAAAGACACGCAGTTGGGTTTATAAATAGATTTGTTCCCGGTGGTTTCATTCGAGATTTCTGCTCTAATAATGTGCCTACGATGATATCAATCTATAAAAAGAAAAGGGAAATAAAATATAGCTTCTATGATTGTACATAAATTTAATCGTGAAAACGCAGTGATCGCTTTTAAAGAAGATAATGAACCTAATTATAAGTATGCCTTCACTGAAAAGGTACAGCATGAAGTCTCGCTCTGTGCGAATCCGAAGTCCTAAAATTATTTACTTATCAATTTATTATGATAAAAAGTGCACGTAAATAAATAGGTACTATAGGAATATTTTATTATCTTAGATAAGAATCTCCTGGGTTCTAAACACAAACGTTTATCATCAACTCGCGTTTCTAATAGTCTCTCGCATATGGGACAGATGGCGCTACTTAAGTTCTGGAAGCAGCACTAGAAAAAACAAACCCTGGATCAACATCCAAGATTTAACTTTATACGTAGGCAGAACAATTTGTGCTGTAGTACATTAACGCAAAAAATATGTTTCACGGGCTCGTCCGGGATTTGAACCCGGGACCTCTCGCACCCGAAGCGAGAATCATACCCCTAGACCAACGAGCCACGTTAGGACAAGTCGAAATTTCTAATCAATATCTGCCCAATTTTACGTCATACTCACTACACTTTATTCTACGGTGAGCCGGGTTATCTGAATCAAGGATCCATAGTCTTATCTTCCTTGTCTGAATGTACGACGGAAACTAGCCATTCAAGAACTCAAAACCTGGAATGGGATATCAGTAAAAATGAAAATGGTATTGCGAAGTCTTTGCCATCAGTCAGATCCAGTGCTACTATCTGTTGAGGTCACTGGACAAAAGGAGGAAAATAAAATTTTCCACGGTAGGCTAGTTTTGTACAGAAACTACGATGATGGCACACCCACATTCACATCTAACTGCAACGAAATATCCGGAATCTCCATAACGGGATCCACCCACAACCTTATCATTATGTAAATATCCCGTTAATCTATATAAAAGACGGTTTATGTATGTTCCCTATGGACTAGTAAATCCCGCAGGTACAACCGCGGGACACAGCTATTAATCATATAGCTAGCCCTTACGGCCAACTGCTAACGCGGTATCAAACTAACAACGTGACAACAACGTATAAAACGTGAACTACGGTTTGCGGTCGCGTGATTTTCCAACTGAGCTGATTTAACGTTAGTTTGATACCTCGTTAGCAGTTGGCCATAAGGCCCACATATACAAGTGTGGTTATATACAATATTTTGTTTGTATATTGGTAGTTACCTATATATAACGCCGAGTATGTTGGTTATGTTATGACAACAGAATCTCAATATGTACGTTTTTCCGTCAGGCGCCCAAACGTTTTCCCGTAAGCACCCTCTGTCATGCTGGCTGTCTACCATGCTAATGATCTTCGCGGGCGGTATGGTGGTCAACGGCCTGCTGGGTGAGCCCATCCTGGCGCCTCTCAAGAACACTCCTCAGCTTCTCATCGGCACTGTTACCTGGTAAGGACAACTATTCGACAGGCCTTAAACTCACCACCGGTGATATTAGGTACCTACCTATGTATGCCACGAACATGTCAACAGGTAACCTAAGGCCCTGGTGCAAAAAAAGAATTGGGTAAGGTTTCGTTAGGTTTTATCAAGTATGCTTTAGGTACCTACATGTAGGTATGTATATGAGTTATATTCTGAAGGTGGGAGACATTTTCGCAAGTTCAGTTTGCAGTTTACTGGTCAGGGCCCGAGGGCCCCCTGAGCTTGAGGGCCCCGGTGCACGGCACCACCTAGCCCTCCGGTACCTACGCCACTGCTTGCTAGGTTTTTGAACGTAAGATTGCAGCTGCTATCTGATAATGCTACATACAGCGTAAAATATTAAAATAACCGTTTTCATCTATCATTTAGCTTAATACTGCTATTATATAGGCTGTCAAGATTTTACCAAACTTATTGCCTACTATAATTATTGCATATTATTTGGATTTAGATGTAAGCAGATTAAATCTAACTTCGCTGCAATTTAGAATGTTTTCACGGTCTATTTAGTTTGTGTTGCCAACAATGGATTTCATTTTACTAGTTAGTTTATGTAAGCGAGTAGGTACATACTTTGTCTTTTTTCCGACTGCGCAAGAAGGAGCGTATGTTTTTCGAGTGTTTGTATGTATGTATGTAAGTACAAGGATCTTATATACCTATACCCTAAAGGGAAAACGTCCTTGATGCAGTATGATGGTTTCTTTGGCACGCCGTACAGCCGTTTATTTTGACATTTGACGTGTCTTTCTAATCGTTTTAATATGGGAGTGATATAGGGCCAATGGCGTTTTATAATTCCCTGTCGCATAGGGTACAAAAATTCAAGATGGCGTTCCCGAAAAAAAAAAGGGAAAAATAGTAAGTAAACTTTGCTAAATAGGTCAATAAATTAACTCACGTAGCAGATTTTGAAAAATATACAACACTCCTATGAAATACTTGGTAGTTTAAGAGAAAAAGAAAAAGAAAGAGGCGATATGAAAGAGCTCTGTATCTACTACGAGTAGGTATAGGTATGCACCTACGCAGCGTGCCGCTGTTACTTTTTCAGTTACTTACTATTTGTCTATTTATACAATGGAGTCGGGTTATATTTTTTAAATCGTTTTTTTTTTTAATCTTAATTTGTTGTCTTTACAAGGCTGTGACAAACACAAATATAAACAAATGATACACTTAAATAACAATGATTAGATTCTAATGTCCTTAATTTAGACATAATATATTTTTATCTTATAGTGCTAACAGACGCTCGAACGCAGCCGTCCTCAACCGCCGTCTGACCAATGGGAGAGAAAGAGAGGGAAATATTATATTCTCACTCTTTCTCTCCCGTTTGTTGGACGGCGGTCCGTCAGCCGCGTTCGAGCGTCTGTTAGCACTATTAAATAACACGCTTATAACATTTTACCAGCACTTTGGCTTCTATTTATACAAGAAAAAAATAACACTAAACTCGTAGTCCTATTCAAAGATCAAAGGATACCTATCCATATCCTGAGGCCAACATTGTTTAGTTTAGTTTTAGAGATTATTGTAATGGGATTGCAGGTACATAGTGTTTTACACCCCGTTCGACGTGGGCTATAAAGTGGCCAAGTTCCTGCCCGTGAAGGTGGTGGCTGCTGCCATGAAGGAGATCTACCGCGCCAAGAAGGTGTTCGACGGAGTCAGTCACGCCGCCAAGCTGTACCCTAACGCTTACGTCATTATGATCATTGTTGGTAAATATAAACATCATCTTCCGGTCTCCCGGTTCCACGAACCGGAAGACGTAGCGTAGGGAGGCCTCCCACTAGATGGACCGACGACATTGTGAGAGTCGCTGGCATTCAGTGGATGCAAAAGGCAGGCTGTCGTTCAGTGTGGAGGTTAAAGGGGAGGCCTATGTTCAGCAATGGACGTCTTCTGGCTGATGATGATGATGATAATAAACATCATCATCAATTATCAGCCTTTCATGTACCACTGCTGGGACACAGGCCTTCTCTCAGAGAGAGGATGGGCCGTAATCCACCATGCTGGCCCAGTGCATGTTGGTGAATGTATTATGTCTTTGAGCTTTTGTGGTTCTTGGACATAATTATGTTACCTCACGATGTTTTCCTTCACCGTTTTTGAGCGATGGCATCGAAACTGCTCATAATAGAGCTAAGTAAGAGGATTAAATCACAAGATTGCTTTATTTTAATATTATAAACAATTGAAGAAGGTTTCGTAAACTCAGTCAAATACACTTTTCATTTAGATACTAACAGGTACTACTGGTAGGTGACGTCATAGCTCAGTATAGTGCGCTCTCTGTCTAGCATGTAATTAAAATACTTACAACTTATTTATTATCGAACTAATTAAAATTTTGTTTTCGTTGATGCGCTCTATTTATGATCAGTATTGTCTTTGAACTTTGAGGTTCTTGTACTTACCCCGGTTTCCTCTATTTATATAATGTCGTCTATAATATGCATGCACATGAAAACTGCTTCTGTGTAAAAAAATATGTGTTCCGTACCTATACAAATCGTATGTTATTCTTCCAGGTACCCTGAAGGGCAACGGCGCAGGTTTCACCAGGCTGCTGGAGCGACTGATCCGCGGCGCCTGGACGCCAACCGCGATGGAAACCATGCAGCCTAGCTTGTGAGTGCATTTTACCACATTTTACATTCTGTAGCCTGTAAGAAAATATGAGGAGTATGAATTTGAATTTTTAGTTTTTTTTCTTTTTAGCATTTTAGGCGTGCTAGATTTATATTTTTCTTAAACATGGTATTGACATCGTTAGCGAATTGGCAACCCCCTCCTGCACCTTCACAATGCACGCCCTCCTTTTAACCGACTTCAAAATAACGACCCCTCGTTATTTTGTCGGTTCTCAATTCGATTTAAAATGTTTTTTTTAAATGTTTGTTACCTCAGAACTCTGTCATATAAAACCAATTTGGAAAATTATTTTGTTATTTGAAAGGATATACTTTCAGATTGGTCCCATAGAAATTTCATCAAAATCGATTCAGTGGTTTGGTTTAAAAACAAACTAAGTGGAAAATTCCAATAACAATATAACAATAACAGATAGCCCGTTGGTACAGTTGGTAGTGAACCTGCCTTCTGAGCTTGGGGGCGTGGGTTCGATTCCCGCCTAGGACAAACATTTTTGTGATGAACATTTGTGTTTGTTCTATATCTGGTTGTTTCTATCTATTTAAGTATGTATTTAAAACTATATATGTATGTATATCAGTCTCTGGCAGCCATATCACAAGCTTTGCTTAGTTTGGGGTCAGATGACCGTGTGTGAAAAAATGTCCCGAATATTTATTTATTTATTTATTAATATGGCAATATTGGAATGACAACATGGTCATCTAAGTAATCGAAATTGCGTATTTTACAATGAAGTATTTTACTAGTTTTGTAGTCGTTTTTACTTATTGGTCGGTTAAAATGAAGGTTGGCTACAGCCAGCTAGTTATCGCGTACCAGCTATATAAATGGCTTCAGTTAGGTACCATCGATTTATTTGTATACCTACAGCTATGTTAAACAAATGTCAACTTTGTTAGATAGCGAGTCCTTGAAAACGGAATAACTGCGGCTATAGCTCGAGGTGGAACCAGTGGCGTAGCTAGGTTACCAAAGGCCCTAGTGAAAAAACAAATTGGGGCCCTATCTAAACTGGTTAGGTTTTATCAAGTAAAAATAGAAATATTTATGAATACTTTTAAGATTTATTCAGTTTGAGGTTTGCTGGTCAGGCCCGAAGGCCCCCAGAGCTTGAGGGCCCTGGTGCACTGCACCGCCTAGCCCCCCGATAGCTATGCCACTGGTTAGAACATAGCAACCTTTATTGTTGTACGTAAATAACTTACCTACACATATGACATAATGTGTGACATAATTGTGTCAAAGAATTTAGAGCACGGACAAATGGAAATTATGCACGTGCACATGCACGTGTCTTCATAAATGTACCAAGTACTTTCGTGACGACTTGGCGTGACAAAGCCTTTGTCCATCTCTAAATCATCTGTGTTAAATCTCCTTTTTAACCGACTAAAAAAGGAGAAGGTTCTCTAGTCGCGTGTATATGTATATAATTTATTTATTTATTTACGGAAAACAAACAGCTTTAAAAACGTAAAACATTGCAGAAAAAGAAATATTAACAAACAAGCCTTAAAAGTTTTTACGAATAAAAGAAGAATACAGTTCAGTTCTGTGATTGTTGAAATAACAATGAAAATAAATATAAAACATGAATAAAAACTAAAATAAATAAAAATTAAAGCGACTAGCCACACCAATCTATCAATAGCTATTAATAAAGAATATATGATGTCATAAAATAAATAATTTTAATATAGTTGATAGGCTAGGAATTTAACCACAGCTCAGTGCCTAAAGTGCCTTACCACCACGATTTCCAATTCCATTGTTTTAATGATGTTGATTTTTTTCATGATGCTCAGGCTCATTGTTGGGATTTGAACCCACACCCTGCATAACTCTTCATCGCACTGTTTCCTATGATTTCAGCTACACGAAGGCGTCGCTAGTGGCGTCGATAATCTTCGTGCTAGACAAGAAGACGGACCTGATCTCGGCGCCGCACGCGCTCGTTTACTTCGGCATCGTTATCTTCTTCGTATACTTTAAGGTGAGAAGAAGAAGAGGTTTGGTATACTTTACCTTGCGACAGTGACTATGTAGGTCCTATATTTTACAAATCAGTGTACCCGTGCACCCGCTACTTCGTACGCGTAGAGCTCGGCCTTCGGCCTCGCTACTACAACTACTACAACCCCTTATAGCCTATGTGTTATTCTAATGTATAAGCTATATTATTGTAAACTACCATTAAAATCCATTCGGTAGTTTTTGCGTGAAAGAGGAACAAACATCCATACATCCATACACACAAACTTTCGCGTTTATAATATTAGTAGCATATACTTCACAATGCCACATTTACTCCAATTTAGACGACATGTCGCTTGCGTAGTATTCAACGTTAGTTGTCCGTTAAGTCATCGTAGCTCTGGCATCGCGCGGCGTTGTAGTCGGATTGCGGTTACCTTGTAACTAATCAAAAAGTCAGCGCAATTAGTAGCGTGTGCAGAGTGTTGGTTTGGACATTTTTTGGCATGCTTGTGACTATATTTATTGAATCTCGATGGTGCTCAGCAAGTAAACTTATGGTTTCCAGTTGTCATCAATCCTGCTGGGTATTCACGATCCATTCGTGCCATTTGAAAACCTCTTCTGCGCGTTATTCCTCGGAGGCATCTGGGACTCTCTCGCCAAGCTGCTGGGCAAGGGACAGCCTAAAGAAGAGACTAAAGATACTAAGAAAACTAATTAGCCTTACGGTAAGTTTACTGTCGTCTTTTTTATATAATAGGCTTGCTTTGACCGCCACCTCGCCTGATGTTAAGCGATGATGCAGTCTACGATAGAGCACGCTTGTCTAAAAGAAATTGATTCACTTGCGATTTGAAGACACCCAGATTATAAATATCGGGGAACACCCATTCAGGCAGTGATTTCCACAGACTAGCAATTCGCACAATAATACGAGTTTATAGAATATCAAGCATGAAGCGGTGTCTCCTTTTCGTGCCTACTCTAGCAATCTGATAGAATAATGGACAGGAGGGAATTTGTGCAGATGCGATGCACACTCTCCGAAATGTATCCGATAAAAAAACGATAGACTAGCAACTTTGTGCCGAAGCCGATGCTCAAGACTAAGAAGCTTAGTCTGAATTACGGAATCTTTGCTGATTCGCCTCTTAGCTTTATTATCATAATTAGCAGTAGCTCTGACGATAGTTATAATGAATAATGATGTAGCATGGTGTTGAGTGTTGACGCTAAAGCAATCTGCCCCGTGCAGTTTATAAACGAAATATGGATATTTCGCCATCAACCAAATCAACTTGTAAGCTTGTAGAAAACTTAGAGAGGCCACATGAAAACCCAGAGGGAAAGGAAGATTTTTTTATTAACCTTATCACCTATGGATCTCACAACTTTATAAACTAATTACCAATCTAAGAAATTGAGTAATAAAAAAAAGTTTAATCCAATTCAACTCAGGTAATATTCTCGAAAATTTCTCTTTTTATGTAATGTAGAAAATTTACGAGTAATAAGGAACAATAAGAGAGTATTTTTTTGTTTTAATAAATTTATGTTGTTTCTTTTTCAGATTTTTACGATATATTTGCTGCACAATCAAGTGATACCGACAATACCACCTGTGACGGCTACAATTAAGCATAATAAATAAAGAGAAAATAATAAAAAAAATCGTAAAACCCTATAAATATGAAAAAAATGGCACAACGACCAAAGTGTTAATTTAATTATCATTTTAAGATGATGGATGACTAGTCTTTGTTATTTTTAATATGTGTATAGAGTGTTAGTATTTTAATGGTGTATTAGTTTGACAGTTCCTTAAGCGTTTGCCAAAAATGTTGTGATAAATGACTAAACTTCGTATATAAATAAGAATTTAGAAAGTTGGTAACACCGCACCAATTTTCTACTTTCTTTAGACCCGAAAGTATTTTTCAATGTATTTAGGTAAAAGTTACTTACCTAGTTTGTATGTAGTAGTGATTGTTCCACGTTTTTTGTGTGAGAAAAAAGTTACAAAATGATCGAGCATTGTAGTTATATTTTAACGAAACGACTTTCGATTTTTCCGACTTCCTTCTAAATTCGGAGAAAAGGCATTTTTTAATTATTTTTATGACCAGTGTGTACTTTCCTATTTAAATAAACGCGATTAGTAAATTTAAGTTTTAAAATGTCGCAATTTTAACAAATATTATCCATGAATATTGAATATATTATAATAGTATATCTATAATATAGTAACTTTTATACAATAATGACATAACTGTAATTTATGAAACATCTGCTCGAATCGCAAGGGTGCTTAGCGGTGAGAAACACATGTTTCGTAGGAATGCAAGATTACATAAATATGTATTTTATTTATACCATTGGACTCAAAAAGTACCTAATAAGAAGGAATATATTGTTTTTATTTATTTGCTGTTTTTTAATTTCAGCCATTCTACAATCTCTCAACAATCATAGGTAGATAGTACACATACAGGGTTATTTTGAATACACCTAAAACCTCTCGCAGACAACTTCTTTATGTGATACTTGACTTGACGATTTTTATTTATTAAATATCCAAATACTGTAATACTGTTACTGCCATTTAGAACCCCAGAAAATACATACACCCTTTTTTTGTATGGATGAAAAAATACGAATTTATAATAAAAGTCATGAAACTGAAGTTATTAATACTCGTAAGTATATGATATAAAAGTTACATGTAAAAGGTTTTTGGTACTTATGTTAAAATAACCCTGAAATAAGAACAAAATAAAATTAAGATCGCACGAGAAACGCGAAAAAGAGTTCAACGCGCGCCTTTCATCCAAACCTCTGTAAAAGAATTAAACGCGTTCATTTAATTTCCGATTTCAAAATTTATTTCTTCTTAAATTTACTTTTATAACCAGAAACCCACCTACTAAGTTAGGTAAGGTACTTTGTTGTCCGTCCGTTCGATCAACGTAATATAAAATGAAATCACGAGTTTAAAATGCCAGAATAAAATTCACCGCGTACTCGATTAAAAACAGTATAGGTAAAGAAATTCCACGCGCTCACATGGTTAAGTACTAATTCATAGAAATAATATAAGCTATACCTACACACTGCAACTATTGCAATAATTAAAATAAGTTATTAGAAAATAATAATTAAAACAAGTTTTTTAGCCTCAGCAGAGAAAATGTTAACGCCATCTTGGAGCGGCTGCCATATTGAATTTAGTGTGATATAACTTTATCCTTTCATACCCTTCAAGCTTATTCATTAATTTGATACGCTTATTAACAGGGTTCACAAAAAACATACACCATCCGCCTGCTTGTGGCAGCGGCCATTTTGAAAGTACATATTACAACATTGGGTATTGCATATTGTATTGTCACGAGAACGTCCAAAACTAAAGGTGTATCCAAAATTCTACAAAATCGGTTAAAAGGAACTCGTTGCAATATTTGACCTAATCAAATAAACTAACATACAAACATTGCAATTTAAATAAAAGCTTAGCGAAAAAGAGTTCAACGCGCGCAATTCGTCCAACGCTCTGAAAATAATTAAACGCGTTCGTTTCATTTACGACTTCTACACTTATTTCTTCTTGAAATGACTTCTATTGCTACTAAGTTATGTAAGGTGCATTGTTGTTCGTCCGTTCGATGTTCGTCATAATATAAAATTAAATAACGAGTTTAAAACGGGAAAAATTTCACCGCGTACAGTAAAATCAGTATTGTTAATTTAAAAAAACTTTCTTTTAGGTGTCCGCCATATTGAGTTAGTATAGTGTGACGTAATTTTATTTTTCGTATTCTTCGCCATCGTTGAGAGTGCGCCATATTGGATTTAGAATGACGTCAATTAGCTAACCATGCATTATCATCTAAACTAAACGTGTAGGTATACAAAATTTCAGCTCAATCGGTTGGGGATATCTGTTTTAAAATTCAGTTGAAAGATTTGGCCCTATACTAATAGATAAGGCAAATTAAATTAAATCTTGTTATATAGGAATTCCACGCGCTCACATGTTAAAGTACCAATCCATAGAAATAATGTAAGCTAATTGTACACTACAACTATTGCAATAATTATAGTAAAAAAATCCACGACCAATTTGGAAAAGTGCTCATAACTTTTAAACCGCTAAACGAATTTTACCAAACACCTCAAACCAGCTTACCTCAAACGCATAGGTATATGCGTTTATGCATACATATACGCATTAGGTAGGTATCTTCTACGCTCCGTCGTGCATGGGCAAGAAAAATGAAGATTTTTAGATCTGCATGGCAAATCATAAGTTTCTATAATGTAATATAGTTTTTAAATGCGGGCGACTGATTTTTTACCACTTTGGCGGGCCATATTTCGCAAAGGATACACTAGAGAAAAAAGTTATGTATGAAACTTTACCTTTATTTTAAAAGGCCTATTCAACGATACTGCATAAAAAATCATCTCAATTGCACATGTATCAAAGCCTTTGATAAATCAGCTTTGATAAATGTGCAATTGAGATGATTTAAAAAAAATATTTATAATTTTATAATTGAGATCTATACCAAAACTCTAATTGTGCATGTTCATGCACTTTATGGGTTATTAGGACAGACGGACGGACAGAACGAACTAAAAATATGTTCGTTGTATACAAGTTGTATATGTTGCGGGGACCCGCGTTATTTTATACTTTTTGATGTTATAAAAAAAAAATAGGAACACAGCGTAGGCTTCATAATATAATAGGTAACGTTGACACCCTTTGGGTACGTACGGAACGGAACGCTAAAAATACAGACGAATTGAGAACCACCTTTTTGAATATTAACGGGATATTTACCGTGATAAGATTGTGGATGAAGCTCCCGATATTTCGGCGCAGTTACATGCACCATGTTCACGGGAAGACTGAACATGGTGCAAACAGTGTTTGACCTTTTTTGAAGTCGGTTGAAATATAATTTAAATACTTCGTTTTTACTAACCTATACCTACCTATTTGATTCCACTTTTATTGTGCGAACTGCTAGTCTGTGGAATGCGCTCCCTGAATGGGTGTTCCCCGATAGTTACAATCTAATAGATGTTTTCAAATCACGAGAGAATCGGTATCTATATCGGTCCTAGAGGCAAGCCTAATATTTATTTATTTTTAAACAAGAGTGTTCTCAATTACGTATCTTATATTTTTGTTATTACCAAAATCTGGTAACAAAAATGAGAGACCCCGCCATTATCGATCATGATCACAATTGCTGAAGTAATTTCATGATTAGTCAAAACGTTAATTGAATTAATGAGTTAATATGCGGTTGACTGGCTATCACAAAGAAATTCCCTGATAATACTTTTATTAGTGTTTCTGATAAAATAATTAATTAACATCTAATGAAATTAAAAATGTGTAGATCAGTATCGGAAGATAATGGTAATGGTATTTCAAAATTAATGTAATGCTAAAATACCAGGAAGTTTTTAATTATGGGACCCCGACTTTGCACGCGTTGTTTTTCACTTGACTGCTCATCCTTTACCCCGCATGAAGCAAAGGTTCTAACATGTCAACCTAGGCTATTTCTAAGCGCGAATTGAATGAATGACTTTTGATTCTCCAATCACAAGCGTCGAGTCTCCAATCACAAGTTGCCCCACGCGACCGCCGTGGCATCATTTTGCAACAGGGAATTTTGACTACATGCGCGATCAAGTGGTTAATAATAGGGTTGCGTTTTACCGTCAACTCTCCTGATTTTAAGCGATGATCCGTTATAAAAAACAAACCAGCCAAGTACGAGTCGGGTTCGCGCACTGAGGGTTTCGCACCACCACAAAATACAAAAAGTAGTGCAAAAAGACAACATCACGCCCAGGCAGTCACCCATCCAAATACCGACCTCGCTCTACGTTGCGTGATTTGGCGTTGAACTGAAATTTGTCACCGACTCGCACTAGGCCATTATTTATTGTTTTACTTTAGAGTGTATACTATAATCATGCCAAGTTTAACGCTTCTACGTATTACTGTTTTTACATCAGAGCAAATAAAACATACGTTAGAAAACGTTTGTTATCTGCACTCTTTAGTTTTTATTTTAACTTTATTATTATTTCTTAGTTAATCCGCCGTAATATTACAAATTCTGTGAAAAATTCAACTAGTTATCTATTACAGTTTTAAAGATTATAAGGAAGCCGTTATAAGGAAGGACGGACAGACAGTAACATAAATATACAGTATAGTATATAAATCACGAGTGAATCGCTTTCTTCTAGCATGCGTGCTCCATCGTAGACCGCATCGTCGCTTTACATCAGGCGAGTTGGCGGTCAAACGCAAGCCTATTATTAATTATTTTTTAAAGATAGTAGGGTCCCGTTTACTTTACACCCTTTGGGTACGGAACCTAAAAACTATTCAGGTTTTTTTCTATCTCCTCCGCAAAAAATGCACTTCGGATGTGAGTGACCCCAAGAGCAACAGTGACCCAAACGTCAAGGGCAGACCGGTAACGGAACCACTCGTAACCTATAGATGTGGTCAGGTTTAGATAAGTTACGGTATTCCGCAGTTTCTAGCGTTTATTTGTGGGTATGCTTAGATCGTTATGAGGTCACTGTCGGCGAGACTTTCGGGCTGCGTTCATACCGAAACGAACAATGTTAAGGCTGCGCTCACCGCATGAAAAAAAAACAAGTGGGACTAAAAAATACGATGGGCATTCTTTTTAATTAAAATTTGCAATTTTTATGTTGATATATTTTATTTTAGGTGAATTGTTTTTTTTTTTTTTAAACAGATTTTTTGCTCTCCTCTATGACCATCTTCATTATGAGCCGATATTAGTCCACTACTGGACATAGGCCTCTCAATGCACGCCATTCAGCCCGATCTTCAGCTTTTCGCTTCAAGCCACTGCCAGCTGCCTTTCGTATATCGTCACTCCATTGAGTCTCAAGGCATCCCACGCTACGTTTGCCGATTCGCGGTCTCTACTCCAGAACCATTGGCGGATCCAGGGGGGGGGGATCCATGTGGGCCATAGCCCCCCCCCCCCCCCCAAACCACCTAGCTATTCCATACATTCGACTCAATTTTTCGATTTGATGCCTTCGAACCTTGTCAGAATGCCCCCCCCCCCCCCCCAAAAATGAAATCCTGGATCCGCCCCTGTCCAGAACACGTCTGCTCCAACGGTTATTAGTTTTCTCGATCTTCTCCGCCATCATATAAAATATCAACACTAAGATTGCTTCATACCATTTGAAATGTTATTCTATCGGTGATATTTTTGATGAGTGATATTTTTTTTAATAAAAATGTTGGAAATCTGCTAAGAGCTCTGGCCGGATAGCGCGCCCTTAAACGCCTACTGGTAATTAGAAAACCGTTCTCTTTTATCATGCTTTTATTAGCTTCACTTGTAGCTTACGTAAACAAATCTTGGATCTTAATTTTAATCTACCTACTTACATAAATATAAGACATGGTAACTCTTTATTAAAATACCACAAAAAAATTATAAATTACTTTTGTATGAATTTAAAACTTTGCAAGTATTTGTAATACGGATGACAATACAATAATTTTGTAAAAAACTGTATTTCGTTGCTGTCGGTGGGCAGTAAACTGGCGCGAATACTTGCGCAAGTACTGCGCGTCGTCTGCGACATCAAAAATACACATGCTGACTGCAGCTGGCTGTCTCGTCAATAGATAAATTACTTACAAGAGAGTAATATCTGATAAAATATATATAGGATGGCGCCATGCCAGAACGGTAGTGCAATTTTAAACCAACCTCAGCCGTCAGTCAAGGCGAGGATCAAATCGCCCAAGAAATGCTCGAATCGGTGTAAGTAGAAACAATAATAGATCTTATCAAGTGATTGTTACAGCTTTATAATCGGACGTGTTATGACAGCACTTCCCAGAACGCTATCAACATTCGCGGCGACGCTTCGGTGTGATAACCGGCCGGTAAGTTGCAAACTACATCAGTGACGCGACAGCGGCGCACGCGCAAAGACAGACATCCGCGCGCTCGGCCGGACCGCACGCGTCTCGAACCTAGCTTTAGTTTAGTCATTAGTGTAGCTTAAGTTTATGTGAATCCAATTAAAAGGTGAGTTTACTTACTTTTCTAAAGCTTCGAGTATGTAAAGTGTGTGAGAGTTTGAAAGCAACTTTCTTGTACGATATACGATTGTATCTTCATTTAATTACCCCTGTGGCCGGTACCTTATGTGGAAAGTCCACATTTTTGTGCATACGTATTTTATTGTGTGAGTTTTCTTCAATTCTGATTTTGGCAAGTTATTTTACTATAAATATGAGGTTTAAATGCATTTTTTTTGTATAATAATATGCGATTGTAGCTTCATTTAATTACCCCTGTGGCCGGTACCTTTGTGGAAAGTCCACATTTTTGTGCATACGTATTTTATTGTGTGAGTTTTCTTCAGTTCTGATTTTGGCAAGTTATTTTACTATAAATATGAGGTTTGAATGCAATTTTTTGTATGATAATATACGACGGTATCTTCATTTAATTACCCCTGTGGCCGGTACCTTATGTGGAAAGTCCACATTTTTGTGCATACGTATTTTATTGTGTGAGTTTTCTTCAGTTCTGATTCTGGCAAATTATTTTAATAGAAATATGTTTTGAATTCAATTTTGTGTGATATAGAACGGTATCTTCATTCTTCATGGAAATCATTTTTGTGCCGGCGTTTGTATATTTTATTTTGTAAGTTATCTTTAGCTTTTCCTGTCTACAAACCGTTTTTACAATAGAGCTAATACAAAAATAAGGAAAAAAAGTTTGTTCTATGGGACAGGTTACCCTTTCGTTTGTTTTTTTTTTTTACTTTTTTATTATTTCTTAGTTAATCCACCGTAACATTACGTGAAAATTTCAACTGACTACCTACCTATTACGGTTCGAAACATACAACCGTTTATAGGTAGGACAGACATATAGACAGACATCGTCGGCTAAGTAATAGGGTCCTATTTTAACCGTTTGGGTACGGAACCCTAAAAACGGTAATACGTGTACCTACACGCGTCAAACTTGGCATGATTATAGTACAAACTCTAAAAACAACAAATAATAAATACTGGCCAAGTGAGAGTCGGTGCCAAATTTCCGTTCACCATCGGTTCTCTTACGATCACCGAAGCTAAGCAACGTCGGACGCAGTCAGTACTTAGATGGGTCACCGGACTGGGTGTGGTGCTCTTTTTTGCACTATTTTTTGTACTTTAATAGTTAACAATTTATGTGGTGGTAAGGAACCCTAAGTGCACGAGCTCGACTCGCACTTGGCCGGTTTTATTTAAACATAAGTTCGATTTGTTTATAAAGACAATATCTAAGTACTTACTATGGGCAGAGATGACTATCGTATAATAAGGATATCCTCTTATGACTCAACTACAAATAAATAATTCAGACATCACCATCCTCATACATTTCCAAGAAGGACGTCAACTCCCATCTGGTTTTATGCACATGTGCTCTCGGGGTCGTTGAACAGTAACTGTGGAGCTATTATCCAAAATTATGGTGATCGCTCACAACACTGTGCCTGTCCAATGTTCAGAATGTAAACCTGTTCAGAATGTGAACTGCGACCAACAATAAAGGCGGGAATACACACGACTGTAGCTGGCACACTTGCATAAAAGCTCCTTGCACGTGCCACCTACTTGCATGTGTATACGCTAACTGGCATGCCTGTATCTGCCACGCAAGTAGATAGCACAACATTTGATTTACTCGCATGCAACGTGAGGGAGAGGACGCGGGGGGCTACGAAACCGGCAAGTGTGAACTTGCAAACTTCTAACTTGCAAATCTATTGTACGAACTTGTAACTTGCAAATCTATACACATTGCGCCACTTTACTTGTACATGCCGTTAACAAGCATGCACGCTACTGTTCCATTTTACAGGCATGTGTATCCTCGGCTTAGTGATGACACAAATTTCACCGAAAAAAAACACCCTCGGTGTGACATTTTCTCGAGAAGAAAAAAAGAAGAAGAAAAAAATCTCGCTGCCTCATCATCATCAGCCAGAAGACGTCCACTACTGAACATAGGCCTCCCCTTTTAACCTCCACACTGAACGACAGCCTGCCTTTTGCATCCACTGGATGCCCGCGACTTTTACGCGTGACCGCTTATAAATGATAAATTATTCAATAGAAATTAAATAACGTTATTCCCTATACTTATACCTGTTCCGTTCCGTTGTAAAAATAATTTTCCATCATAGCTAAGCCTTTGCATCGCGCATTTGAGGTGTTTGAACCCTTACCGGACGCACTAAAACAAAACAACCTGCCACGGGACAAGGCATCTCATCTCCTTTATGCAGACTGCAATTATGGGAAACCCGCTTCGATAATGGGTTCCATAATTATAGTCGTAAACTCTCATAAATATATTTTCCAGTGATTAAGCGCTCTTGACGGATTTTGACAAAATGAAAACAAATGCCTTCAGTACAGTTACTTTTGAAACCTTCAGATTATGCAATTTGTTTATCAAGTATCGCTTGAAGGTTAAACATGGAGCACGCTTTTAGATGCGTGGACTTCCTATGATTATATTACTCATTCGATCACGATCTTGGATCATGCACGTTTATATGTAAGTACTTTTTGGAAAAGAAGACCTTACGTGCACCTACTTATTTCTTGCAAAGCGATAATCAGCTCTTGCGGGGGCTGGTCAGCAATCCTACCATTTTATATTAGCTTCTCTTAAGTCATGATTGTGTGTATAGGTACGATGGAGCTGACGTAGACTTGAATTCTCAAAGCCCTATTCAATCCCCATCAAATAAAGTCTTTATTTCTAAGGTTCCGTACCTTAAAAAAGAAAAAACAACTAAAAACCAAAAACTGAACCTAACTGTGTTAAAGGAACCATTATAGGATCACTGTGTTGTCTGTCTGTCCGTCTGTCTGTCAAGATAAGAGAATCATAACCTATAGGGTGCTTCCCGTTGACCTAGAATAATGGAATTTGGCAAGAAGCAAGGTCTCACAGCACATTTAAAGGAAAAATCCGAAAGTTCTATATTCAAGTTACATCACATTAAAAAAACCGGACAAGTACGAGTAGGACTCGTGCTCTGAGGGTTCCGTCCAACAGAACCCTCAAAACGCGAGTCTAAAAAAAAAAACTAACTGTAGTTGAAATATTGAAAGACAAACTTAACTTTGTAGTTGACTATAAGGTTCTTCCATAGATTCCAACTACAAAATGTAAATTTGTAATAGCAAAATAATTATTTATAAATGATATAAGTTCAAATTAGTAACTTTCGGATTTATTCCTATACATGTGCTATGAGACCTTGCCTTTTGCCAAATTTATTGATTCTAGGTCAACGGGAAGTACCCTATAGGTTTTGATTCTCCTGTGAAATCGTAAAATATGTGACATAAACGTTCATATCTTTTGATTGCGTTGACTTAAACTTTTTTTTTACAGCCAAAAGAAACCGTAGACCCAAGTATTTAGTATAAATATCAACTTGATACCTTTACGCGTTCTTGAGAAAAAGAGTCTTGACAGACGGACAGACAGACAGACAGACAGGCAGACGGACAACGAAGTGATCCTATAAGGGTTCCGTTTTTTCCTTTTGAGGTACGGAACCCTAAAAATTACTTACTTTTTGTAGTTGGTATGTATGGGGGAGCACCTGTTTGCCAACTACAAAGTTAAGTTTGTCCATCAATATTTCAACGTCGAGACTCGCTACCCGGGATACGTGTAGACTAACTATCTACACACATATTTATTAAATTTGTACGGAACCTCAGTGTACTTTCAGGGTGTGAGTCTTACTCACACTTGTCAGTTTTTTTTATATCAGCATTTTTTGGAGACGATATAGTCTATTTTTCATGGTCTGACTTGACATCGTCACCAGTATTAACAATTTTCACAGTTTTGCTGTCACTTTTTGTTTAAATTACCTTGTCTGTTTGGAATAGGTAGCCTATTTACTGGTCCAAATTTTGTACCGGCGTGAAAAGTGAGAAATATAATTAGGAACACTTGTTAAAGTTTTCAACCGTGGACAATGGCTCATGGATTTTCACGTGTTGTCACAAAATATTCATATTAAATGAATAACTCTCAAATAAGCCTCGTTTGTTTCTATATGTAAATTTTATGACACAGTACTAATTTTATGTTGACATATTTTTGCAGCAGGTCGTTGTATGTATAACTAGCTGTTGCCCGCTACTTTGTACGGGTAGACTTTCATATAGAATTTTAATCCCCGTTTTTCCCCTTAATTCGGCCTTTCGCAAAATCTTTTCTTAGCGGACCCTCCTACACCCCATAAGGAATCTACCTGCTAAATTTCAGCTTCGTAGGTCAAGTAGTTTTCGCGATTTCGTGTTGAGTGAGAGAGTGAGTGAGTGAATTTAGCTTTTATATACATAATATATAGATTTTAGTTTTTTTTAATTGTATTCCTAATTGTGTTAGGACATTTATTTTAGTATACCAGTTTGTGAGATAAATCTCAGTAGAATTATCCGTTTTTATTGTCAATAAATAATTTTAGCTTGAATTTTTCTGGTTTGCAGAGAACGTTTCTCAGTTCGCGTCTCATAATTCCAAGTTGTG
This sequence comes from Agriopis aurantiaria, assembly GCA_914767915.1. Lineage (NCBI taxonomy): Eukaryota > Metazoa > Arthropoda > Insecta > Lepidoptera > Geometridae > Agriopis > Agriopis aurantiaria. Next base: position 5,122,973 of record OU611999.1, read on the forward strand.
CAAGCAAAACCTTGATGACGGTTTAGCAAGAGATGGCTAATTGATAGTTACAACAACAATAACTTATTTAGTGGTTAGTTGGAGTATCTCTTTGGGTATCTTCAATAAAATGTTGTCACCGTTTGTTCGGCCAATACTTAAACCTCGCCTGTACATAAGGTCATACATTTTCATACAAAATACACTAGTAAAAAAATCGGAAACTAATCGTCCTATTTTGATGAAACTTGGCATAATATGTATAAATATAAAGATACGTTTATTTGTCCAAACACGTGTGCAGGTGAGGATCTTAAAACATTTAACGATCAACATATTTTTACCACAAAGAGTGTACAAATTGGAGAGGGGAGTTGGTTGCTACTATTACATAATATATAGGCTATATTATTTTAATATTAATTAGTATATTTAAATTGTAAATACGAATTTCAAATAGGTATGATTAAAAAAAATTGTTTAGATTAGGATTGCGAGAAAATTAACTCTAAGTATTTGTTGGGACATAAGCGCCGAGAATTGGAGAAACGCTAGCCTATCATAAATCATTTTTTTAACTGAAAATGTTGCTACTGACAATCGTGTACGCTGCGTTTGTGTAACTTCCTAATGCTTTTGAATTTCCTTAAGTTTGGTAAATGTATGTATATACTTATATTTTGAAGCGAGATTATCGACTTGCTACCGAAATGGGTGGATGGAATCGGATGGGTGTGTTTCTTTTTGATCGGTGTAGAGAATTTATTGGATAACATTATATGAAGTTTGTTTCTCTACCTAATCTTCCGTCAAAATTTCGGTTTATAATACCTGTAGGTACATATTTTTGATGATGCGAAAGCCTTAAACAAAATCCCAGAACTAATCAAGCAATCAATAGATCTTCCATTTCAATGTTGTGATTAACTATTTGCTTAACCTCAATCAGTTGATTGCGGAAAAAACTAACGAGCGTAGTTATATAGGCAGGTAGGTACATACTGTACACCTACTTCCTAAAGCTGATCGTGATCAAAGACCAAAGTTATGAATAAGAACAAAAAGTCGGATACATTCGTAATAATTTTTGTACGATGTGCAACTAATTGATAGTCCCTAATGTTGGTTATATACTTACACAAGAAAGCCATCATGAATTAAAATGGTATTATCGGGACTATTAAATACTAAGTCCGCACGCCGATTTCCGTCCAGGGGGTCTACACAAGAGCCACTTTCTGTTAGCGTTCACGCCTGCGGAAAGGCGAAATTGTTTGAAAATGACATTAGCTTGAGATAAATTATCTAAAGCTAATGTCATTGTCAATGTCATTTTTATACAATTTCATCTCTCCGCAGGCGTTAACGCTAACAGAAAGTGGGTCTTGTCTAACCCCCCATTTGTCCTACCACAACATACAATACGAGCGTCAAGCTACTGTGATTATACAAATATACAGTTGAACTCGAAATAATATAAGGCGTGCAAGTGTGAGTCGGGCTCGCGCTAAGGACTTCGATCGGAATGAAAGAAAACTTTAAACCGACTTCAATTATTTTGTGTGTGTATGTTATGCGATATTTTCGCCGATATATGATGATTTTTTCCCTCTTCCCGTAAACTATATAACTTTTTAGATAGGTTTTTTTTGGAAATTTTTGCTGTAACATGTGTTTTGTACCCTGGTGGCATTGGAACCCTGAGTGCCCTGGGTACGCCAATCCGACTGGCATTTGGCCGATTTTAGGTTACTGTCCCGTTTAGCGGAGGGATAACTTGTATTGTTCGATATTTGTATCGATATGGATTCCATACGAAATAGTGACGCTACACGTATGCTATTTCCTCTCAGTCGCGGCAAAGGACACAATGCCACGGCCGCAGGGTTGAATGTGTTATTGTTTGGAAGGAATGCATTGAGACTTACTTTATTTGGCAATGGTTTATGATGTGAATTACAATGTTTATGATGATAGATCACTTTAGTTAGACGGGAAGTGTAGGATTATGAACACGAACTACTATTAAGCCAGATAATACTTATGATTTCTTTCCTCAAATCTGGTTTGCGGTAAGTAGTACGAAAATTCGGCTAATAAAGCCTCACATAATTGAAGGTCTAAGGGATCGTATAGGATAACTTATTGAGTTGTACCATTAATGGTACAACTCAACGGTATAACTGGTCCGAAGCAGTCCATTAATCATGTGTATTCGTCAAAGCGTATTATGAATTTAAACCAACCAAAATCCGGCTGTAAACCGTAACCTGCAACACTCTTTTTCTATTGAGAACAAAGCTGTGTAAGCTCTCAACTTTTGCTGTTCAGTCTCTACTCTATGACCTAGACGTAAAAACTTTAGTATTAAAATTCATGACACCGCATAAAAACTGCAATAGTAACCCAAAACCGTCTGCAAATTCCAATGACGATATAAATCTTTGGCAAATTCCCACCAAAAACAGTAATCCGCAGAATCTCCTAAACTGCAAAACGCAAATTAACCGGATCGTTCGTGGCAGATAATTTGCATTGAAATCTCTGCTTTCAGAATAACAATGCCGCGATTCAAGACCATCCTGGTGACCGGAGGAGCGGGGTATATTGGCAGCCACTGCGTTGTGGACTTATTGGAAGGTAAGCAAGACAAGCAGAACTGGTAACCTATGATATGCATATATACCTATAGCCTTTACCTGTTTAGTAAGAGATTGGAAGATGTTTGCCATGAGTTTTTTTTTTGGCAAGTCATTTTGGTGGATCCCCCATGTACACCTGCTTTAATGTAGAAAAACACTATTAGATGAAAAATAATTGTCCTGAATTGATTTCTTGCAGGTACCAGATCAGTTTAGTAGTAAGGGTCACAGCAGGTCATCATCAAAATCAGCCTTTTAACAGTCCACTGCTGGACTTAGCCTACCCCTGAAAGCATATCTACCACGCTGGCCCAGTTGATTCACATACGCCATTGAATTTCTTCTCCGTACCTATGCAGGTTTCCTCACGATGTTTTCCTTCACAGAAAAGTCAGTGGTATGAAAATCCGTACATAAACTACAAAGAGCTCATTGGTACGGGCCCGGGGTTTGAACCCGCAACCTCACACTTTCAAGTCTAGCGGTTACCCAAATAGTCTACCAAGGCTGGCTTGCAACCAGCACCCCACGGTGGTTGCTTACCAACAACCCAATTCAAAAATATTTCTCGTGTAACTCATATTTCTCAATAACCCAAAATTCTTGTCTCTTCATAGCTGGGCACGAAGTCATAGCTATAGACAACTTCGCGAACGCCGTGGAGGACGAGGCAGGGTCACCGGCGTTGCAGCGGGCTGAGAGTATCACCGGCAAAAAGATCACCTTCTACAAGGCTGACCTACTGGATAAACCGCAGATCAATGATATTTTTGATAAGGTAAGGCAACAAACCACCAAAATCGCTATTGCGGGATTTGGCATTGACACATAGTAGGTAAAGCTACATATTATATTACCTATGTAAGAATTGCTTAGTGTCGAGGACCACAACTTTTGTCCTTGGGGAAGATTCTAGCTTTTTAGATTCGGGGTTTAAATTTAGCTATAAAAATACTAACCAAAGTGATATTTTCAAGCCAAGTTTAATTTTTATTTTATTTGAGACATAGGTTAGTCCCATAGCAAAAGTTATTCATAATGAGTACAATAACCTCAATTTCTTTTAGAACCATCGTTCCCTGTACAGTTGGATATGGGCTAATAGCACTAAGGAATAGAGCAAAGCGTAAGTTATCCACGTAACACGAACCGCTCTGTTCTTGAAAAGACCAACGCATGTAGTCAATACGACTATAGTCGAAAATAGGTAGAATTTGAGTGACATCAAAAAAAAATAGAAGCAGACAGTCAGTCTTTTGTTATGGATACCACCCACGAGCACTGGAAGTATCCGAATAAACAAACCTCGTGAAATTATAACGAAATGTTTCCAAGCCGTAAGTTTCCATACTAAATCGAGTTGTTGTTCCCAGCACCCAGTGGACTGCGTGATCCACTTCGCGGCGCTCAAAGCAGTCGGGGAATCTATGCAGCAGCCGCTGCTTTACTACCAGAACAACCTTCTGGGCATGCTCAATTTACTAGAGGTAAGAGGGAAATGGAAAGATATACGATACTTAGTGTAAAGGACATAAGTACCAGGTGTCTAGGACAATGTCAAAAAAAGGCTACCTAAGAATAGAGAGAGAGAGAAAAAAAAAAAAAAAGGAGGCCCTTGTAATAGAAAGAAAAAAGCCTTTAGAAAAAGGGCATCATATTAGTTGGTATTATCGTCAAAACAGCTTGAAGTTTTTGTTGGGCATCGTTCGTACTTATCTTGATAAGCAGTGATTTCATTCGAAATTTATTGGTTTGGCCGATACGCGTGCGTAATATTTTGCTTAGATAGGTTTGAAAGTGTGTCATCGATGGAAAAAGATAACAAAGTGTATGAATAAAATTTTTGTAGAAAAATCCCATGGCAAAGAGTTTTTGATCTGACGAACCAACGCCATGAAACCTCAAAAACCTTTAAACAAAAAAACCGCATTCAAATTGCGCGAGCTTCAAGTCCCGACTGGAGAGACAGCGCGAGACCGGGACCGAAAGCCCCTTGAAAGTTTCTTGTGTGCCAAGATTCAATTTGGGTTGCTTGCCAGCGAAGTAAGTAAGTATTCAAATCGGTCCAGCTGTTTCAGAGAAAAAAAATAACAGGCACACACACTACCCCCTATTCTTACCCCCAAACGCATATCCCTTTCTCCGTTCCATCGCACCGTGGGTAAGAAGATAGACCGCCTAAAATACCTAATTATGCAATATGAGTTAGTGTGTAGTGATATGAGACCGCAGGGAAACGCTGGATGCAGACCGCTTCCAACCGGCCCTTTTGGAGATTGATGAGGGCCTATATTTAGCAGTGGACGTCCTACGGCTGAAATGATGATGGTGATGATGTGGTGAGGTGAAAACTACCAGAACATTATTTGATCTATAGGTCGGGTGGAGTAGGTACTAAGCTGACAACATATCTGAAGAGGTGTCCAAATGAAGGACAAACAACAAAAGTTTTGTGCAGGAAATACAATAGCGACTCCCATATAAGTTGAACATGATACCCGTTTCAGATTATGAGGTCCCACGACTGCTACCAGATGGTATTCTCTTCATCATGTACCGTGTACGGGGAGCCGGAGTACCTGCCCATCACGGAGACTCACCCCACAGGCAGTATCACCAACGTGTATGGCAGAACTAAGTACTTCATCGAAGAGATGCTCAAGGATCTTAGCGCGGCAGATAAGGTACAGAAAGCGTTTTTTTTTTTCATATTTCTTTAAGGTTTGAGTTTAACTCCGGTCAGACAAACAAGGAGGTATAGTAAGGTGGCGTGGCAGGTGCGAACGCATCAGGCCTAAATCAGGCTTAAAGCCTTTAGTCGATCTAGTCCTGCACTTGTTCTGGAGTGGAGACCACGTTTAGGCAAACGTAGTGTAGGACACCTTGCGGCCAGGTGGAGTGACGATCTGCGTAAAACGGCGGGTAAAAACTGGATGCAAAGAACTGCCGACCGAGCTCAGTGGCGCGCATTGGTAAAGGCCTATGTTCAGCAGTGGACAGTTAAAGGGCGATGATGAACTAGCCCTGCAGACGACTTACCGCTCTTTTTTCTGCATGTGGACTATTAGTTAAGTGTAGCTGCAAGTTTCTTTTGCGTTAAGTGATTTAGTTATCTGGTATGTATGGTATATTTCAATCTTACTATCGCATGTGGTTTCCGGTGATTTTGGTTAGTAAGTACATTCTTGAGCTTATCGGTCACAATTATCAAACCAATTACCTAAAAATCACTTCATGGAACGTGTAAATTAACAATATTAGAAATCTAATTCTCATTGATAAAATTTTTGTTTATCTTTTATCGAATCAATCAATGTTTATTTATCAATACGTAATGATGCTACGTAATGTTAGTGACGTCACGGAAAAAATAGTTTTTTTAATGCCATAGGTTGCAAACAAGCTAACGGGCTGTCTGATGGTAAACAGTCAGCCTATGGATACTTGTAACACCAGGGGCATCACAGATACGTTGCTGACCCTTAACAGCTCTTATGAAGAACCCCATGTTACCATGTTATGTCATCGTACCATTGCACTAGCCGACACCACCAGAAAGCTCATCCACATATCATAGATCTGTGGAAATCGCACACTGTGCGTTTTAGGCGATCTTTTTGCTTGCAATAAATATGTGGAATAAGCAGGAGGGATTCTGCGGTATTTCAGAATAATAATCCGACCAAGTGCAAGTCGGGCTCGCGTACTGAGGGTTCCGTACACCCACAAAATACAAAAGGTAGTGCAAAAAGACAACATCACGCCATCCAAGTACCGATCGCGCCCGACGTTGCTTAACTTGGTGGTGAACAGAAATTTGTCACCGACTCGCACTTGGCCATTATTTATTATTTCAACTGGCAATCTGTTACGGTTCGAAAGATACAGCCGTTAAACTTAGGACGGACAAACAGACTGCGTAGGCTTAGTAACGGTACCGTTTTCACCCTATTGGTACGGAAACCTGAAAATTTGCTGTTTCATACAACATTTTCATTGACACTCGACGAAATGTATGGAACAGCTGATTTTTGTTTGCGGTTTCAGGGTTGGTCCCATTGTAAAAGTTGTTCATTTTGTGAGTAGAATGATATCTCCGATTATGTCTCCTGTCTAACCAGTCACCAAGTATATAATCAGGATAAAAATATCTGTACATTAAAAAAGACTAATAAAGAAAAGGTTGAAAACGCGGATAGCACGTGGCGGGAAGCATGTGAATGTAAAAGAAAAATATTTCAACGTCCAATCATGTTCCGTTACGTACGATATAAGTACAGTAATGTTTATCGAGCAATGGCCTTGATCCACGCAATGTCATTGCCCATTCGCAATGAACTGGAAAAGGTAAAAAGGTAATTAGTGCTTGCTTTGAACATGTAGGTATTTTCCCTGTAGTTAGTGTTCACTCTGGGAATGAACAGTGAGCAAGGTCGCCTACTTGGGTTGGCTGAAACCTTCAGACCAATTCGCTCCAGCAACTCAGGACAGTCAACCGTATGGTATGTGCTATGGTGACATTTTTAAATTGTTAGCAAAGATGTAAACTAAGAAATGTCACTATGTCAATGTCAAAGTGAGAGTTCGGGTGTAGTAAACATTTTTAGGGTCAATGAATGTAATAAAACAAAAGTATGGCGTAAAATATATCAAATAAGTTTTAGATGAATAGGTTGACGGTCCCAGCAATATCAATTGCATAACGGTCATCCGACCCCAAATTATGCAAAGCTTGTATCATGGCTGCCAGAGACTGATATACGTACACACATTTTTTTATGACACCCAGGTGTAGAACAAACACAAATGTTCATCACATGATTGGTTGCTCTTAGGTGGGAATCGAACCTATGCCCCCAAGTGCAGAAGGCAGATTCACTACCAACTGGACCAACGGGGCTTTCGATAATACATTGAACAAAATTGCAAAAATATTTAATATAATCGAAAAATTTGTTAGCATTTATATTCATTGTTTTTACAGAAATTTAAACCATACGAACCCAACAATACCCCCTGTATCGTCGCGGGCGATACCCGAGTTATGCTGCCGGCCTATAGCCATTAGCCATACACTTCTCGAAAAATACTTGCCAGTTTACGCGCCCTACTAATTTTACTACAAGCTAATAACACGGCCAAGCATTATAAACGCTCGGAACATTGTAGGTCGCATCGCGTTTCCGGAAAGGTATATAGTCATACGCTAAAAAACTTCATTGAACTACGATGAAAAAACTACATGATTAACGTTCTTATACACGTTTTACAATAGTGTATAAGTACCAGTGACCCAGTGGCCGGTAGTATTTGGGTGAAACATTTAGCGGAACCGGTTCTTGGCCCGAATGTCAAGGTTCACGTGGATCCGTAACGGAGATAGTGAATGGGATGTTTATGCAGAAGTGACTCCACGTGGTCTCTAAAATTATATTATGGATGACTCAGCTTCTCAGATCGAAATAAAATAATTTTACTGGGAAAGTCAATTATATCAAGCGATAAGGCCGCCACTTGAGGCACTAGCTCGGAAGTGTTTTCTATCTGTTTCTAATTTTTATTTCTGGGTACACAATAAAGAGTTTCTATCTATCTATCTACATTTAAATATTTTTTTACTTAACTGAATAAACATTTTTTTTTAAACACAGCTAAACAGCTAATAATCTTCAAACAACTGAACAGGTTTACTTGAATAATAACTAAGAACACTCAATCAAGACACATTTCAAAATAATAAAAACCCTTTCAACAGTTTGGGAGCTACGAAGTCGCGAGTTTCTTCTAGGCAAGCGCGGTCCATCGTAGACCGCATCATGCTGCCAAACGCAAGACTATTTACACAATTTAAAATTACGCGAATCACTGACACCGACCCATCCCAATCGACACTGATTGTATCCTTTAGATATAAGTTTTTGTAAAGGTGTGGAATAAAATTTATTTTCTTTCTTTCTTTGATACGAAATACGCTCTCACGCAACCGTCTTTTATCAGAGGAGGTCATTAATTTAAGTAGAGGATATCTATCGTGCTAAAACCTGCCTATCATCCACAGAAATGGAACATTATCTCACTCCGGTATTTCAACCCCGTCGGCGCACACCCGTCCGGCCTGATCGGGGAGGACCCCACCAAAGAGTTCTCTAACCTGATGCCTTACATGGCGCAAGTGGCGCTGGGCAAGAAGCCTATACTCACCGTGTTTGGGAGCGACTACAACACACCTGATGGAACTGGTAAGTAATCTAAAAGATTTGATGCCGACTACTGCATCTCGCTAAAGCAGGCTGAGTGCGAGATATGTGTTATTCCTTATAGTCCCACTTTTTGATAGAATGGCGGTGAAAACAAAAGATTGCTCAAGTTAGCAGTTACTGCATTGATTTAGAAAAGGTCGCTGCGTATGTTATTGTTACACAGATCTATATAAATAAAAATTTAATGCTGTTCGTTGGTAAGCGCAGCACTTAAGAACGGCCGGACAGATTTGGCATATTTTTTTAAAATATTTGTAACTAGCGACCCGCCCGCCCGGCTTCGCACGGGTGTAATATACGTGCGAAGCCGGGGCGGGTCGCTAGTTATTAATATATATATATAAACCTTGCGTGAAAATGTATCTAACTGATGGTGAAAACCGCATCAAAATCCGTTGCGTGGTTTCGGAGGAGTTCGCGGCCATACAGACAGACAGACGCGGAAAGCAACTTTAATTTATACTATGTAAAGATATGTAGAGATAGAGATAGTCGGAGTGTAGTTTTGAGGAAAAGAAAAATTGAATATTTGCTCGGAGAATTGGAAACTTCGGGAAAAACTAAAAGTCCTTTTTTTCAATGGGACTTTTGTATGAACCATATTTCATTAGAAAGGACTATGACTATCGGGTTAGCTAGTGTTCTATCCCTATTTACCTTGGTCATGCCATAACTTGAGAACGATTTTACCGAGTTCTTTTTTTTTTACTGAGGCGCTTATTATGCTCAAGTAAAAAAACAGAAAATTTACGAAAGCATAAAAAACTACTAAACACTAATTTGATATTTTTTACTAATACTTTTTTTTTCTTATACTTCGGGGAAAATTCTTAAGAAAAGATTTTTTTTTAAAGCGCAGAAAATTTGAAAATGTCAGAAAGCTAACTTCGCGCGTTTGATGAATGTAAATTTACCAGACAGCAGTTTTATTTTTGGATATTCATGGCTAAGGCAGGTCAACGTCTGTCGGGTCAGCTAGTTTATAATAAAACAGCTTCTTCTTTCTTTCCAGGGGTTCGCGACTACATTCACGTTATGGATCTGGCGAGTGGACACGTTGCAGCACTAAATCTGCTGTCAAACAACCACATTGGTCTCAAGGTGTGATCATTTACTGGTTTTCACGAGATTAAAACATGATTTGATCAAAGGTTTTCTCGTTTCTGAAAACGGTAGACAAAATCCAAAAAAATCGACGTGTCGTCGACGTAACTTGATATTTTTTCGGCGTATTTTTTTTTCTTTTCCTAACTGTCTGATTTACCACCATCGGGAAATATGCATTAGTTACATTGTTTGCAGTTTACCCTCAAACTAGTTTCCATTATAATAAGCTAGCTGAATCCCGCGGTGATACCCGCGATTATCCAGTTTGTTCCCATTTTTGGGGACACTATCATCCTGCCAAATTTTGTTAAAATCCGCCCAGCCGTTTTGACATGAAAAGCAAACAAACAGACAGAGTGACAGAGTTACTTTCGCTTTTATAATATTATTTAGGATTATATAGTAATGATTCAATAAAAAAAGAATCATTAAAATCTATTCACAAACGGCAAAGATATATCATAATATTTTTTTTACTGTATTGTATTTTTATGACATAGACGTCGTTTAGTAAGAACAGGAAAAACAAAACAATAGAAAAAAACAGTGGAATTAAGAACCTCCTTTGTTTTAAGTCGGTGGATAAGATTAAATATCTTTAGCCACGATAAAGAAAACCAAAAGCCCTAGTCATAAATTCAACATTGACCTTTTTCCAGGTTTTCAACCTAGGAACAGGCCGAGGAGTGTCAGTAAAGGAACTCGTTGAAGTGTTCGAACGCGTCACAAACACCAAGATTCCGCTGAAGTACGTGGACAGAAGACTGGGGGATATCACCGCCATGTGGGCCGATGCTTCGCTCGCTAAGGAAGAACTGGGCTGGACTACTAGATATACCATCGAGGAGATGTGTAAGTTCAGTTTTATCATAAGTTTTCGTGGTAAGTTCACCTAGGTGAGTTAGGTACGCTACTTAGTAGACTTGATTCACTCAGGTGATTTAAAGGTGAGAGAGGTAGACTTAGTTTACCTGGTGCAAATAGGCCTTAGCCAAGGAGGGCAAATAAAACAGAAAAAAGAGTTTCCCTCTTTTTTCTGAAGGAAAAGAAAGGTAAGTGCAGTATAGAAGCTGTAATTTTTTTTGTGTACTGCTTTAGTCTGTGCAATGCGCTGCCTGAATGGGTGTCTTCAAATCACGAGTGAATCGGTTTCTTCTAGGCAAGCGTGCTCCAACGTAGACCGCAGCATCGCTTAACATCTTTGGTCAAACGCAAGTCTATTATTTATAAAAATAAAAAATAAAAATAAAACATTTTCACTCTTACAAATGGAAATTAAATTGCGATTGGTACAAGACGGCTTTACCGTTAAAATTTGTAAGAAAAAAAAAAAACATAAGCCTATTTTTCTTTTTATAGGCACAGACTTCTGGAGATGGCAGACTATGAACCCCGATGGCTACCCAAAGAAGATTGTCAAACCCAGTGTAATAGTGAATGGCAAGAGTTAGCATGCATTTCTTATATTAAACCTTAACTTTAAAATTTAGCCTTTAATAAATATTTTATTTATTTTGGTGGTTTTAGTTCAACCCAAGCAGACTTCGCTTCACTCCTAGCGTGTCAACTATTTAAAAGAGCAAACACCTCCAGTTTGGATTCCTTTTTTTTTAAGAGTCACATGATCATGTTTTTAGTTTTTTTAAACGTTTATGATAAATAAGTACTTTTTACAAGCAATAATAGTTAAAGTTATATGATTATTTACGGGATATTTACCGCGGTAAAAAAAAAAAAAAAAAAAAAAAACCCGTAAATAAATCCCGTAAATAATCATATAACTTTAGTGAACAACCGTGATAGTTTAAAACAATAATAGTTAAATTACTAAAATTCTGGGTAATAATTGAATGGCCCCACTGTAGTTTATGTGTATATATGTTTAGTCACTCTGTAAAACCCTTGCATGTCTTTCATTCATTCTAGTACTAAGTTTTTCATTTAAAAACAGGATTTCTATGAGTAAAACAAAATTTATTACCTTTTATTTATTTCCAACATTTCCTTAAGTAATTTTCTCATAAAGTGATATGTGTTGCCATTTCAAAGGTTCAAATCCAATGCTGGTGGTATTTGGTAGGAGGTATCTTGCAAACAACTCCAGGGTCTGTGGATTTTCTGTCTTCACTATTGGTGTTAGAAGATCTGCAATAGACAATGACGTAATACTTAGGTAAAAGCAATGTTGGATCATCCATTTTTTTATTTAAAAAAAATAAAATAACAAGCGACGGGCCACGTGATGGTAAGTAGTCACCGTCGCCTATGGACACCGACAATACCCGGCATTGGCGGTGCGTTACCTACCTTTGAGGACTCTATTCACTCTTCGCTTGAAGCAATTGAGGTCATATTTTGGAGGAAAAACCGAAGGTGGTAAGCCATTCCACAACTTGCAGGTGCGTGGCAGAAACAATCGATCAAATCGAACAGTGCGAGACTTCCACGCATCTATAATATGAGGATGGCTTTTAATTAGTGGCCTGAATAGTTGTTCTCTAATATGTAGTTACAATCTGGGTGTCTTAAGTCGTGTTTGAATCGGTTTCTATTAGGCGAGCGTGCTCCATCGTAGACCGCATCATCTCTAACATCTGGTGAGGTGGCGGTCAAACGCAAGCCTATTTTTCAATTTAAAAAACAACTCCATAAATAACTACACCATCGTTTAAAATTAGCTGAGCTGTGGTCACACGTCTAACACCATCTCCCTATGGTTGCCTGGAAGAGATCGCGATAGCAATAAGATTACCATTGTTGCACTAAGTTTTAGACTGTTTTATCGTGCGTATGTAATTTGTAGTGTGAACAATAAAGAGGTTCTATATGTTTATCTATGATCTAACTAACCTGTCAATGTAAAAAAACTGTCTTTTACATCTAGAAAGTGACAGAACAATTCTGTAACGATCAGAGCAAAACAAGCTCTAGCGCGCAGTAATACGATAGATAAAAGCATGCACATACGCTTCAAACACCTGTAGGTATTTATTAAGTTTAGTTATGCTTCGCATAATAAAATTCACTTTATTGCGACAACGCAAGAGCCTCTATTAATTTACCGACTTCAAGAAGGAGGAGATTATCAATACGACTGTATGTTTTTTTTTGTATGTTTGTTACGCGATTAATCCGCCAGTTATGAATTGATTTTCACGATTGCTTTTTCATTTGGTATTTTAATGTCATTTCGTATACTCGGAGAGGCTTTTGTAATTGCATTATTATTTATTCTGTGGCGATAGTGCTGTTTTTCTATGCTCGTATGTTTGTCATGTTTACCAGCTCTGAACTGTCTTTGACAAAATTTGGCAGTGGTTTGGTAGTGTGAATCATCAGGACAAACAGGATATTTTTAATTGGAAATACTGGAAAAATGTGAACAATATAACTTACCTAATAATGGAGGCTTATGGGAATGCAAGGCACTTGGCACGCTCACAATCAACTGGTTTTCAGGAACATCTACGTCTCCAACTCTTCCAATCATAATCCTCTCATATGGCTGCTTCATACACCCTGTACCAAACGAACACAGCGGTTTCAAATCTACTGTCACTTTTAACCAGTACCAAGTTGTGACATAACTGACACCCCATTGAGGGAATATGGTGTTCTTTACTGCGTCTATGTTGCTTGGTGCGTTTGTGCACCAAACGGCTACGAGGCAGTTGGGAGAAAGGAGGTCTTTCACTGGTATCGAGGCTATGTCTTCATTGTACATCATTGAATAACTGAAAAGACAACACACTAATATTATAAATCTGAAAGTTTGTATATGAGGGTGTAGGTGTGTATGTTTTCAGCACTCATACTTCGCAACAGTTCAATGGATTTCTTTTTTTGGAATGGTGAAGAAGCACTGAACTTGAGTGACTGTCACACTCAGATACTTGTTCGGGTAAAGTCGGCTCGAGTCGACTAAGGGAGCGAGAGAGCTATAGTCAACCTGTCGCGTGATCTTAAGCACAGAAAAGAGAAGTAAATAGAACGGAAATGAGAAGGAAAATCTGTCGCCAGGCATTATGAGTGTACCTTTATTGAACATTCTTAATTCGATCAACGCGTCGAACTCCGCATCCAAAGAACTCGGACCTTACCTTTTTGGGTTAGGTCTCAAAGTTCTTTGTCCGCATCACAGTTGCTAACTGATTTCGAATGACTGACGTTTATATGGGTGCAACTGGCTACAAAACATTCTTACAAAAATGCCTTGACAGCTGTTCTAATTTAAACAAAAAATATCTTTTCTGTGGTCTTAAGCACACACTTTTTTGTAGAATAACTGGCTAACAAGCGAGGGGCCACCTGATGGTAAGTGGTCACCGCCACCTCTAGACACCTAGAATACCTGGGGCATTGTCAGTGCGTTGCCTACGTTTGAGGACTCCATTCACCCCTCGTTTGAAACAGTACAAATTATACTTCGAAGGAGGTAAGCCATTCCACAACTTACTGGTACGTGGCAGAAACAATCGATTAAAGAATCGAGGCGAGACTTCGACGCATCTATAATGTGAAGATGGTATTTCTAGCGACGGCGCCCAGTTTCGTGGTAAAACTGGGATGGAGGGAAAAGCACATATATATATATGTACATAATATAAAAGCGATTGTCTATAAAATTTAAATGGGTTTACCTTAGTTTGTCGTTGGCACCTTTGAGCCTTCTTATATATTTGTTCCACCATGGAGGGTCAGCTATCAGAATATCGAACTGATCACCTACTAGTTTTTTACATTGCTCTTTAACACAGCCACAGAAGAATCTGTAATTTATAGATATAAACTAAAATAATAGATGGCGCTAAAACAATAAGCTCGAGAGTCAGTGCTGATAGCAGACTGCTGCACAAATATATAATAGGTAACATTAGGGTAGCATATGCTGCATTTTTCTGCTTTTTTATCAGCTTAGTATGGTGTGAGTGTGCCTAACCTAACCTATACTTTACAATCTCTATATCACACTATCTTCTTCTTTTAAGTCAATGTTTCGTAGATTATTATTTTGTTATCAAATTAAGTTTTTCGATCAAAATTTTGCCACCCCAATGGCCCTCTCTTTGGCTTCGTTCAGGTCCTCTAGTGTGCAAATTGTAGGACACGCTGCACAGTTCATCGAGTGTGGACTTGTCTGAGGGTTCACACCACAAAGACATTCCGTATCAGAGCCCTTTATGTAACCCCACTTTGCCATATTATCTCGACTTCAGCCCACTTGGGACCGAAGTCGGTTCACGGTTTTCCTAGTGGGCCAGTGTTCTTTATGGCCTGGGGGAGCTCTTCGGCAGGGATAATGTAATTTGGAAGTGGACTGTGCAGTTCTTGCCACACAGCAAGATGACCTATAGTAACACTTTCGTACACTAACAATATGTGACAGTTTGTGTGTTATGTGTATGTTTATCTGCACTCGACTCCGTAACTTACCTTGAGTTTCTTGGTATCAAGAAATTTTCGCCTTTGACTAGACATTTCAAAGGATTATCAGAATGGTTTCCTCCACTGATACCGGCATGTTCAAACACGGTTGACTCAAACAACTTCTTAGCCAGATCTCGGACTGCAGATGTGTTCAGTTCGGTACACTGTGTACACTCCATGAACTCTGTAGGAAGTTCAATTAAAAATTGTTCATACATTTGTCGGACTGCCATGGTCTAAAAGTGAGAACATGTTTTTTTAATTTGATTGATTTACCTAATATAAGTTTCCTTACAGTTGGGGGAACCAAAACTAACAACCACCCATTGAGATTATTTTGTTCCTTAGTTATACCGTTTTATAGATTACAATGTGGAGATAATCTACCTATATAATATACTAGCGGTCCGCCCCAGCTTCACACGGGTATTAGATTATAGCCTATGTCACCCGGGGATAGTGTAGCTTCCCAACAGTGAAAGATTTTTTTCAAATCGGTTCAGTAGTTTCGGAGCCGATTCAATGCAAACAAACAAACAATCAAATCTTTCCTCTTTATAATATTAGTATAGATAAAGATCAATGTGTGTTCCCTATGAACTCTAAAATGGCTGGACCGAATTTGACGTGATTTTCTCTGGCAGATAGCGATGTTATAAGGAGTAACTTAGGTTACTTTTACAAGCATATACACACGGGTGAAACCGCGAGGCGCAGCTAGTATTATTTAATTAACTAAGATTTTATTTTAAGCAGATCACAAATTTAATGTTAGCCTGCAGTCAAAAAAAAACAGTCTTGATTTCAAAGTAATCTTGATTTATGTTAAGCACTTACTTCCTCCAGAATTTCATCAGAGTTGTGGCTTCGTTTCCTATTTCCTGTTTTCTTGTTGTTTTGCATAGAATATAAGCCACGCACAAGTTCGTAAGCACAATCATCTTTGCCATCATGTACATTTTTGTATTGTTGATTAATGAATTTTGCGTGATCTAAAAATATACATTCATTGCCACGATAATTCAAAGTCATGTTGAGAATATAAAGTAGTATGAAATCATTGCTTCGAAATTGAAATTTACGGACTAAGTTGAAAATAAAATTAATTGTGTGAAAATGTAAACAACTAAATAAAATATGTAAACAAGTCAAAACAGGCAGTGATTGGCAGTGAGCAACCGTTTTTTCCCCTTTACTGGGCACGCTAAAGCTGTTAAAGCTATACCAGGATATATATTATATCAGGATAATTTGACTGTTTTACGAAACCATCTCAAATTGTCTATAATATTTGATTAAGCAATCATGTGATCTAATACCTATATATATCAGTTTTTGTAATTATAAATAAACAATCAAAATTCAAATTATTGGATGTAGTCACAGATCTACTACCTATAGATTTTCAATGAGCGTGGCTAGCTCAGTGCCTCTCGCTTCAACAAGGTGTGTTGCCACATTAAAATGATTTGCTATAAGTTAGGGTAATTTACCTACTATGATGGGTGTGAATCTTCAATGAGTACTTTGGAAACAATACTACCTTTTAAATATTTATATTTTATACACTAGCTGCTGCAACCCACGGAGCTACCTGCAATTTTCTGGGAAGAAAAGTACGTTGTATGTCCTCATGACACACCCCTATCATCCTGACAAAATTTGACTTAGCCCATGATCTAAGAAAACAAGGTCTAGCAATTTGAGAGTGGTCCCGCAATGACGTCACTGTCCAGTTGCCACTTTATTCAATCAGCTGTTACGTGGTGTATCGTCATCTCTCTCGAACCTGTTGTAAATTGACATCATGACATCATTGCGGGACGCCCACGTAAACATTTTTTCTCGGATTGCTATACCTGGCGGAGTATATTATTATACCATGACTTAGCCATTTCCTCGTAAAAACAGACAGAAAGTTACTTGCGTTTTTATTATAATTATTTGTTAGGATTAGAATATAGTACTAGAAAAAAGGTTGTAAAGTAACCATAGCATGATTTTTTATAATTAATAAAATATAATAAAAAAGTCAGAGTTAAAACGGAACGGGGGTCCCTCATGCAACAAACGTTAAACGTATTTTTGGATTTGTTCTAGTGTAAAAACGGTAATCCGTACAAGCGTCAAATTTAGCGGATTATAATGAACATAAGTAAAACAACAAATAATAAACACTGGCCAAGTGCGAGTCAGTGACAAATTTCTCTTTACCACTAAGCTAAGCAACGTCGGGCGCGGTCGGTACTTGGATGGGTGACAGCCTGGGCGTGATGTTGTCTTTTTGCACAACTTTTTTGTATTTTGTGATTGTAAAGAACTCTCAGCGCGCGAGCCCGACTCGCGCTTGGTCAGTTTAGTTTTTTCATGAATGGAATTATGTATAACATTCCAAATAATTAGATAAATAGACTCTTTAATGTTTACAGTACAAATTTCACAAACAGCGCGTAGCTTT
Organism: Agriopis aurantiaria; assembly: GCA_914767915.1. NCBI lineage: Eukaryota > Metazoa > Arthropoda > Insecta > Lepidoptera > Geometridae > Agriopis > Agriopis aurantiaria. The sequence continues at coordinate 5,140,846 of OU611999.1, forward strand.
TTGAATCGGTTCGCCAAAATCGCCTTTTGCTTTTCCAGCTTCATAACTGTGGCCTCATTAATATATATTTAATATTAACATTCACCATATTCATATGGGCATAAAAGGGTCGGTATTTTGCACTTCTTGCAATGTGCCAGCTTTTTTCAGCAATGTGACAGGATCAGTTGGAAACCTGCAGAACGAATAATTTATGTTAGTTGCGGTGGGTAATTTCTTTCATAAACTGGCAACATTCATAATTTATTTTCTAAGTGAATAATTTGATAAAATTCATAGAATTAGACCACAAATCGACCTAAAAACTGACTAATTATGAATAAAATATTTGCGAATTGATATCCTGAATTTATTTAGGTGATCGTTACAAGCTTTATATGTTTACTTACGTGTGAAATGATATTTCATCGTATTTTCGCTCACTGCGCTTCTTGCAGCCCAAAATGCTACAACCAACCATTGTAAAATATCTTTTACAATTATTACTCAGAGGAAACACGCATTTATCACATTAAATCACCAAAAAAAGGCAATAAATATAATTCAGACCCGTTTTGTTTGTCACTGATTATTACAGATTTTGACACTTGAGGTACCAAAAACAGGTCACGCCGATAAGGACAACAAAATCTATTTATGTCCTTTTCGTACTTGTCCTGAGCCATATCAAGTTGTCTCTTTCACTAAAATATATTGCCGATCTGGTTGTGTATATCTGTGGATGTAGTCATTTTAAATAGTTAGAAGAATATGGACCGCACTGCTTAGCGTATATCTTCTGTGCTGTCGTTGTCAATGTCATATATACCCATTGATATTTTTTTTGTTCATAGTTGCCAGAATTTACTAATTGTACATTTTACGTTGCTTTTCAATACTTCGTGTGTCTTTAAAAAAGCCATAATAGTACTAACAGCCTTTACAGACGTGTGGATTTAGTTGACCTCGACCACCGTCTGAACAACGGGAAAGAATGAGAGGGGAATATGTTATTCTCACTCTTTCTCTGCCGTTGGTTGGACGGAGGCCCGTCAACCACGTCTTTATTTTACTACTTTATTTTAGTCACACCTCTACGCGCATACAACCGACAAGGTAATCAATTGTCGCGTCGTCGTGACTTAACAGTTGGAGAGTTTGAGCGCCAACGTGAAAAAAACATGTCGTTGTCTCGTATTATTTTCTTTAATTTGTGTATTTTCGAGCGTTAATGCGTAATAATGGTGGATTATTATAATATAATAAGTGTTTGTGGACGTGCTCGACTGTAGGGAAGTAATATAACGTTGTGAAACATGTATTTTTGTGTTGTTTCCAAGGTCCATTGAAACCTCTAGTAAAGACTCCACCACTTTACTAGGGCAAGACTTGGACTTGACCCTGACTTACTTTGCTTGACCCTGACTGTGAATTTGACTTGTTTGACAACATTTAATCAATACTTCATACTGGCAAATCCACAAGAAGTGCAACGCCAAAATCCTCACACACAGACGAAATATAAAAAAAACTTATCAGCTAATTTTGTTTGGTCTTTTTTATTGGATACCACACCACTGGCAACATTAGTACATAGCGATTGCAATTTTTGCGGTCGCAAATGGAAGTGATGATTTTTCTCGTGAAAATAAAATTATAAAATTACAATTTATTAGAATTTTCGACATTATTTTATAGATCAATTGTTTAATAAAAAAATATTCAAATGTAGCCGTGAAAAGATTTTGGATAGTCTCTCCTATCGGTAATGTAAAATTGATTCAAAACAAGTTCCTTTGATGATGATACCTTGGATGGATCCTTGAACTGCCTTGAAGCTCTTTTGTAAAGTGTAAACGATGAGTGATAAAACCGGTAAGCATAAATTTACTTTATAATGAGCACTCTATTGTTGCAATATCATGCACGTTCGACTCACATCAATAAATCCCTTGATAGTGTCCCTTGTATCAAACATTTCCTACGCAATTTGCAGCCTGAAAAATTGCAGCAATTTGCTATGATTAGACAAGTAACCGGTTCTATGTAATCTTAAAAATAAAATTGAATTTAGGGAATGTAGTCAATTACTTCAAATCTTCTAATAATTATTCTACAACATACTTTTATTGATTCTTACTATTTACGAGATTAAGAACTTAAGACACGTAGCTTGGTTTACATATAAGCTTGATTGTTGGCCAATCTCAAAAACTCATGAATTTCATTCTGTCATAATTAATAAATTGAATTGACAAAATTTACTAAATGGGAATCACCCCTAATTTTCCACCCTTATAGGTGGAAAATATACTTCAAATTAAAATGGGACCACCCTCGAGATATAGCCTAGATTCAATAAAAATAAATACATTAAAAACAGTTCAAAATCAGCAAAGATATTGCATCTCATACCTACATACAAACAAAAAAATAAAAATACAGTCGAATAAGAAACTTCTTTTTTGGAGATGGATGAAAACAATTTTTTTTACAGGCGATTTATATCAGACCATTTTACAAACTATTCTACAGACCTGAACGCGCAAGTCGATAGCCGTAGTAGACAGCTAGTCATTAATGAATTAGCTTTATGTATATGTTGCCATTAATGGCTTCGCATAGTAAAATGGTGCGGCAAATTTTTTTATAACATTATTTCTCATTTCTTTAATAATAATACATATAGGCAAAAACTTCAAGATCAGGAAGTCCAAATACACAGGAAGACTTCTTGCAGCTGCCCAACTTGTCGGTGCTCGCAAGTTGCGATGCGTTGGTAGCATGCATGGAGCGCTTCCTACAAAAATAAGATGGTCAATGGGGCTCCGGGCTATGTTTCAATGGCGATGACCTCCAGTGCGGTTCTTCTAATTCAAAGTAGGGGTAATAAGACCTGCACTGACATCCCTCCATGCCGTCCTTCCCATTAGGGATAGCGTGCTGTACAGCTATGTGGCAAGAATCGCCGGAGGATAGGGCTCTGAGTTGAGCGTAGAACCGTAGGAGCGAGTAATAAAGGATTGGACAGATACATCAAATGCCAAAATTAAGAGAGAGTTTGAAATGAAGAAAACTGAAGTAAGTGCCGAGCCAATGGAAGTAGAGATCCCGAAGACGAGGGATTGACCTAGCCCTTGAATAGGCTGCGGCCCCCCTTGAGCCCTCTGAGGGCACAAGTGCAGGACGGGGTCAAAAGGAGAGCATGTGTGCCTTAGCTAGGGCAATTAGGTCTGAAGCTTTTCCGGAGGCCAGTCATTACACAGGGACGTAGATGGAAATTACTTGGAGTGCAAAATGCCTGCGGTTTTCCAACCAGATCTCACTGGGTCCTGTTGCAGCAGACAAGCAGGTGTGTCTGGCAGGTAGTCCGCTGTAATTGTAGTAGATAGACACCGAGTATGGGAGGAGCTGAGAGCCCCAACCTCGTATGCTGTCAAGCTCTACTGTATGGTGGTGCAAGAGAGGGGTGGGGTACTGATAACTTTGAAGTTTTTTTACCAACCACCCGCATTCTTTAGACTTCTCGAGGACATGGTGGATGTAGCTCCATCCACAACCTTATCACTTAATAATCATATAACTGTAATAACAACCTTGATTGTTGAAAACAGTGTTTTATGTAATGAAAATTAGATACCTTCTGAGAAATCTAATGGACATCTCATTTAAGCAGCTTCTTTGTTTGTCTAGTTACTAGGATACTAGGTAAAAGAAAACTGGAAATATAATCAAAACATTTTATATATTATTACTAGCTGAATCCCGCTACTTCGTACGCGTAGAGCTCGGCCTTCGGCCTCGCTACTATAGCTATAAACCTCACGGAGCCCGAGACCTTTCCAACGAATGCAAAACCGTGGAAATCGGTTCATGCGTTCTGGAGTTATAGCGTCAGGAAGGAAAACCCGACTTATTTTTATATAGTAGATTGGTACATTTTACATACAATAGGCATGATGACTAATATTTTTTTTATTATCTCATAAAAAACTGATCATAAATAGAGACCATCAACAAAAACAAAATTAAAATTAGTTCAAAAATAAATAAGATATAAGCATTTAAATTTCATGCTAGACAGAGAGCGTACTATACTGAGCCGTGACGTCACGGCTCAGGAGCGCCATACAAATGCTATACTAACACACGCTTTGTGAGAAAGGGATAGAACATCCCCCCTATCATCCCTATCCCCACCTAAAACTTTAAACGCTCATATCTCAGAGATTTGTCAGCCAATTTAAATGATTTTTCAGTATGTGTAATGTATTTATTTAAATTCTTCGCTAAGCCAGTTATTTGTAATAAATTAAACATGAGGACACATGCCTATTGTACATACCTGCATGCTATTATTAATAATACTTGGTTATGGAAGTATGGGGTTTTAGAACATAATTATTTATATGTACACGCAAAAATGCTTTTCTAAGAAAATTTTGTTAGGTTGATTTATGCCTTTGTTAGTCTGGTTGATTTGGACCACATGGAAGACATTAAAAAACCTGCTTGCAAAATTTAACAAATTTTGTTCCAAAGTGCAGAAAGTTCTTGCTCATAACCTTTAAGGCGCGGAACAATCGCTAAATTTACAAAAAGAAGTGTTTTTAAACGCTTAGTGTGATTTGACGAAATACATTGATCAGATAAAAAAAAAACTACTAATAGAAAAAACCCTGTAAATAAAATTTTGTTAAATTATCTGGATTAAAATAAATATTATAAAATGCGTGACAAAAAAAGGTTTTTAATTGAAATACTCTGAATTATCAGCTACAATAACATATTTTTTTATTAAATGTATAGCCAGACTATTAATTTAAAACTTTAACCAAATAACTGTTAAAATTCATTGATATATTTAACATTATATTGATAAAGAAAAACCCTCAAAATAATATAACCACAAGCATAAAGTCATCATCATCATCAAATATCACGATTTTCGACTTTAAACAAAGCCGTTTTAGGTAGCAAATAGACGTGAGCGGGGGAAAAACGAATTTGAAATCGTGATCAGACCGCGCCTTAAGCATAAAGTCAGTCTGAAAGTTAGTCTGGATTCAGGATCACTGACTGACTGATATATCAGTGCACATCCTAACTACTGGTTCTAGAGACATGAAAGTATGTTGTGTTCGTATCTCTTAAAATAGTACTCTTATTCCAGTCTTACTTGGCTTATCATTCATTCTATTTACATCAGATATAAAGCGAAAGGAAGAGATATAAGACTAGAGCTCCATAAATAAAACAAATTTTCAAAAGTGCATAATATTGCTAGATATAGATACATAGATAAAATTTGCTACATCCCTAAACTTATCTTCTCTACATAGTATAAATTAAAGTCACTTTCCGCGTCTGTCTGTCTGTATGCCTGTATGGCCGCTAACACCTCCTAAACAACACAACGGATTTTGATGCGGTTTTCACCATCAGTTAGATACATTTTCATGGAAGGTTTATATATATAACTAACTACCCCCGGCTTCGCACGTAAACTAAACCCGTGCAAAGCCGGGCGGGCGGGTCGCTAGTTATTAATATAAATGCGAAAGTGTGTTTGTTCATCTTTAATGCAGCAACAGATCATTAAAACGATATGATTTTTTTCATACAGACAGTAACGGTGGGCCGTAAATTGACATAGGATATGTTTTATCCCGGAGTTTACAGTTCCTTGAAGATTGTCTACGCGGGAGAAACCGCGGGGTGCAGCTAGTTCAGAACACATGCTTAGCATATTATGCTATCTGATAAAAATACATCTGATGTAATCTCAGACGAATTATCAAGCAGCTGACAAATATGTGTAAATCAACGACCTATATCCAAGTAGACTCCACAAGTCGACCTACCTTGCATGTCATATGTCCAATAAAATTATAATTAATCGTCATAATTGAGTCCGGCTAAAATCAGTCTGCTCCATCGGTGCCGCGACAACACGTGTCAGTTTAAAACGAAAATGGGTAATAATGCAATACTGAGTTGTAAGTATACCGCAAATAGAGTTGCCCGACAGAATAAACATATTTCTTTGACACGCAAGTTTTCATACAGTTTGGACCGCTTGTGAAGTCTACTTAGATATAGGTCTGTGGTGTAAATTGTACAATGTTAGCACTTGAAATACGTATGATATCTGTATACCTATGCTATGTATTTTACATTTGTTTATCTTATTTATTATGTCTACATCAACCTAAAATTATCAGTAACTCGGTATTGTTCATCTCTTTATATCAAACGGTCTTCTAGTTAGGTCTATTCTAATAACTGTTATTCCATACTGTCCTATTGTGACTGTGTAATGTGTATAGTACACATTTTTGCATGTTTAAAGTGACTAAAACTAAGAGAGAATAATATCAAAATTCAAGTGCCAATTTCAAACTCGCGCGACTACCTAAAAACGTTGTAAAACCGTAATGCGTATCCCTCTATAGAATACATAAGGCAAGTTCATTGAGAGCCATAAAAGTTGTACGAAGCGGAGATCAGGAGCGAATATTGATCAGGGGTCGAGCGTTCCACCCTTGTGCCACCCCTCAGTCGCGGCGCAAGCGTGTGAGAATGCGCGCGCCGCTCGGCTTGCCCCGTCCTGTGCCGTCCCGATAATACACCAATGCTAAATTCAGAAACCATCTATTAATTCCTGCCGATTTACTAGAAACGGGAAAAGTACGCGTCAACAGCTCAATAATGAAAGGCAGATCGTCTCCGCGCGTCCGAATAATCTCCATCCGCGTGCGGCGACACAAAAATCAATAAGAGTACATCCCTAGTCCGACGTTGCACATTTACATCATCATCATCATCATCAGTGTAATCAATCCGGCGGTTCGTTTGCGTTTCAGTGATAAAACACTAGTTCCCGATGTTCAATCACAAGTTACCAACAGACTTTCCAATGCAAACCCTCCGTAAGAAAACCAGCCCTTGCAAATGTGAGTCGCAAACGTGTAGCTTTTTACTATTACGATTTTTCTATTTTAATAGGTAATGCGGTGTTAGATAGCGCTAAGTGTAAAAATCACGAAATCCCAAGCTTTGTTATATTTTGCGATTTATGTTGTAAGTTGCATGGTCCGGCTGTCACCATACTAACTGTTGAGAGCTAGCACTGTATCGTTCGTGCTAGACCCATATCATAGAATACATATTGCAGAAGCGTAGATAGAAAGAGACCAGTGAATTTGACCAGCCACAAGGATTTTATGGCCCATTGGCCTTACATAAAATATCTAGCACCTATAGTGCCTCCATAGTACTTACCTATCTAGCAGTCAAAAGCTACCCAAAAAGAAAGTAAAAAACCCGACCTTGGTCCATAGAATTAAACTTACGAGTTAAAGCACAGCCTCAACGATTATATTCTGAAAATTTTCCATGCCGTCCTGACAATCCTTACAATTTCTAGAAATGTAACCTAACTTGCGAAAGGTGAATTGCGATATCACGGCAACCGCAATCGCGATTACGAAGAAACTGATATCGAAAACCGAATTAGAATCAGTATAGAAAAGCCCAAACCTATTTCAGTATTCGACTAGTCGTATAATGGTCAATTCACACGTCTCTGTCTCTCCCGCTTTTCCCTAAGTGACCCCGGTGGTGTTTTGGACAGAGGGTGTGTTGTGGCCCATGGCTGAAGACTGGTGGTAGAAGACCTGTTCCCCTGATTCTTGATATTTGTCGTTTGTCGGGGCCATAATGCAGGTGTGTCATTTCCAGCACCTATTAAGGCAGTTCGGTGAGTAAGATATCCTTTCACGCTTTGCGTGCTCTTGTGAAAGAGGAAAGAAAGGAAACACTATTTCTTTCTTTCTTCTGATTTGGAACTGCCGTCCTGTGTTCATTGCATGCGAATGTTTGATGTTAGGTTGCTTTTGTATGTGCTGATGAAAAGTAGGTAAATTTATTACTGCGACTCTGTAAGTAATAGGATTAAGGGTTAAAGAACGTTTAACTCGTTAAATTGGATGTTATAATGTACGGAAAACTTACAAGGATGGATACGCCAGAAAGGTAAAGTAAGCAAAAAGATTTGATGCTACGAAATCGGGAAGCTAGTTAAAACATTTTGCTGCATTTAGCAAAACACATTTTATCCTTCCTAGTTTTTCCCAATAGCACTACCTGCTAAGTAATATTATTCTCTGGCAGTTTTTTAATGCAATTGAGTGACGAAACGATCAAGTCGCTCGTATGATAGTAAGCGTCACACTTGCCTAAAAAAGTTCAGTGCCACCCAGAATTCAAAACTTCGTCAGTTCAAAGCCCTGTGCCCTGCACTCGTAACCCTGGGATATTAGATGTTAAATCTTTTTATGCCCAGTAATTTACCTAAAACATTGCCCTTTAATGTGATGTTTGCACACTACTGCTTGGCGGTTGAACAACTGGAAAAGGTGTGGTACTTCTCCAGGCAGACACCGCAAAAGATTTTATGGATTGTAACATTGTGGCACAACCATTGACTTTACATGCTAGGATGTTAAGTCATTGGTCACTCAAAATAATAATAGGTATCTAATCCATATTAACCTAGCAGTTTCTTCACATTTTTCGAGTAAATTTTTCAATTTTAGGTAACATTGTATGTAGTTTTGGAGTCTTGTGTCTTTATACATACTCGTAGGTCAGTTAGGTTCAAGAAATGACTAGTATAATTTAATAATTGAATTTGTTTCAAATACACGTTTTAGTTCTGTAAAATGCTAGTAACTAACAGTTTTGCTTGTTTAATAGCATGTTCTTTCGTAACAGTGAGCAAACTAACAACATTAGTTTCAAAACTATTATCATACATATTGCACAAAATATTCCCCGAATGGCAGCGAATAGTTATTATTTTGCTGCCGAATGGTCTGATTCGTTGCGATAAAGTTTGAATAAAAGTAATGAAAACATCAAACACGAGGCGTTTTCACAATCTCCGAATTCAGAAATCTTAATTCAGGCAAGTCAAGAAGGCAGGTGCTATTCTGATAAGCCATGAACTGTCTTGATTTAGGAACCTAATAGTCCTAAGTAGTCCTAACTCTGTCGTAGCTGTTGGCTTTAGAGGGCCTCATCCACTCATCGGCGTAGTCGGTTGGCAAACGCAAAAGGCATCGGGCGTTACATTTGAAGGCGACTAGCGTAAGGGCTCCTCTAAGATACGAACCTCGACTTGGGCCATCGGCGTCGCCGGTAGTGGGGATCAGACTTACCTAGCACTCTAGAAGGAGGGTGCCTTAGGGCCCTAGTACGTTGAAATGATTATTTGGAGAGAATCTAACCGATCTTGTGGTAGAGCCAAGGAATTCTCGACCCTGCCGCCGAGGTCGCTGTGTGTATGTGTGCTTTTGATAACCGGCGCCAAAAACTGAACACTTCCTGGTGCCTGGAACGGTCGGTTCGGGCAAACTTCTACATTACACTTTCCTTTCTTAAATGCTAATTCACTCTATCAAACGCTCGATGAACTAAACTGTTCGGTTCTGCTTCGCTTTGACGCGAAACTTGTCGCGAGAGGTTGATAGATTAGGTTACCTACTGAGAGTTTGTGTATATGAGGGTTCCTAAATACAAATAGTAGTGTGATAACGTTTTTAATTATAATTATTTATGGTTTAATAACTGTTCTTGGTTTAACTCCCTTCTTACAGCGTCACAAATTACGCCGTACGTGACCAACGGTCAAACTAAGGCGACTCCTTGAATCTATTGTTCTCAAATTATCTATATTTGGTCAAATCATCAGTATTCTGCAAAAATAGGTAAGTTTCACATAACGAGATCGCAGGATCCTATCCCATGCCAGCCTGTCCGATCCGGGTCTAAATTTAAAAACAGGAAATTCAATTAATCTGGCAATGATGCACCGTAAATAGGGACCAAAACCGACAGAAATAGGACAACGCGGCTCACTTCAATTTTGCATTCAGTGGGGCACGGATGCCCCGTTTCAAAATGAATTTAAAAAAGGTTGACCTCAAAAATCTGCTCGATATAGGTACTGAGTTTCAGCTTTAGTAGTTTGTACGCTCTTGGTGTGTTTAATCTAAATGTGCTTTATTTCTTGTATGTTGATCGCTTTTACGTTTGTTTTGTTTTAGTGTAATTGTGTGAACTCTAGACTGCTTTGTGATTTTTGTGTTATGCTTTTTGCCCCAAATTTTCCAGTGCCTAACTAAAATATTCTCCGTAATCACATGAACGAAATCTCTTTCAATAAAAACGGCAACGATTCTTAAATTCACTGGCATTCCTGATATATAATTGGAAGCAATTAAAACATTACTTAGAAATAAAAATGCCTTGATAGCATTGTATTGTGGCTCTACTGCTTGAAAAAGGCCAAAATTTATAATAGTATCTTTATAAAATTTCGAATATGTATACTGGTAGTTCATACTATTAAAATAAAGAAAAAAAAATGCACACTGGCCTAACTTTTGTAATATGGGAGAAACGTTTTTGTTGGGATGCAATAGTTTACAGAATCCGTAAAAATAATGGCAATGAACAGAAAAAAACATAATTCTAAATTTGAATAATTCCCGGGTATAGACAAGAACGAGCCCGGCCGTTTCCTCGGCGAGGGGGTGTCGTTCCGCGCGAAACTGATCGGCGTGTTGGAAGTGCCCGAGGCGCGAGGAGACAGAATGTGCCAGGAGGCCCTCGCCGACCTGAAGATGGCCATCCGAGCGGCCGGCGAACACAAGCAGAGGATACAGGTCCACGTGGCCATTGACGGACTGCGCCTGCGCGACGACAAGACTGGGGTGAGTTCGTGACTTGTATCTATTCAGTGCAAAGAACTTGGAGACCTAGTGAAGGTAAGTCCAAGTTCGTTGATTCTGTGTCATGAATTCTGTTCGTCTGAATCTTTTCAAAAGAGGTGACATAAAATAATAATAAGATAGATATGTGTGAGTAAAATATGCGTATACTGTTTTTTTTAAATCTGCTTTTATTGCGAATATTTAGTTATACATGCATGACTGTGTCAGTCCCATAGGAATCACAAAGTTTGTCCTAGAGTCTATCCTTAAATAAGAATATACTTCGTGCGTCCTCTATCCGCGCTTTTCAACATTTTTGAAGATATAAAATGAATAAGTTTGTAAACTTATTACAACTTAGGTGCGTAAACATTTGTTTAAATACAATGAATTGGATAGGTGGTATCAAAAGTTTTACTTTTTTACTGAGCATTGTTGTTTTCTTTATTAGTTCTCCTAGATGGCACATAAGTACTTTTAATAATTTTATAACTTTAAAGATTTTAGCGCTAGCGTGATAGAGGTCGCACGAATTAAAGACCCCTAAGTCAATGTGTATCAATAACAAAATGTTACTATGAAATACAATGAAGTAATGCGTAAATGCAATCTTAGGGGCAATCTTAATCAATTATTAGGGGCTAAATGCACATATTTTTTTCAATAAAATGTATGTTTCTATGATATAATAGATAAGAGAGGTAAGACCAAAGATTACATACTATACATAAAATCTTTAATTAATTAATTAATTTTTAATTTATTTATTTCAAATTAGCACCGCACAAAAACGATTTACACTAATGACTTCAATAACATTTTTAAAAACACAAAATCATAACAAATATCACAAGATTATTTGGTCAAGAACTTTTCAAATACTATGTTTTTCTATCTCCGGCTTCGCACATATAGGTACCTAGATATTGTACGGCTCTCCAAACATCTTCTCCGTCTCATATCGTAAATCCTTTTGTGTAGTTATACAGAAATACAGTTGTTGATAGATCAGGCATTTGATAAGATAAACTTTCACAATGCACATCATACTAAACGTTACTTGCACTGCATAAGAGCTACAATGAGGTATCGTATGGGTCGCATTGAAGGTCAATGACTTTTCAATCCTTTAAATCGCCCTTTCATGCCAGTCAGTGAGGATTATTAACCCACCCACATACTTCCTTGTTCTGAGACCGAGGCAAGACTGCAACAGTATACCAGTAGGTACATAAATCAAACATGATCTACCCAACAGTGTTATTCAGAAACATTTGATAGCCGTGTTTTAAGGAGTTCCTTCCCGCCCGCGGTTCTATCGCTTGCTGATTTCCGTAACAAGTAAAATGGCAGCAAGTAATTTCAGCCATAGGTAGGACGTCCACATGGACATAGGTCCCCAAAAACCTATCGGGGGACTATTGATCTCCAAAAAGGCCGGTTGGAAGCGGCCTGCATCCAGCGTTTTCCTCTTTTAGGTCGTCCGTCTATCTTGTGGGTGGAAATCCTACGCTGCGCTTACCGGTCCGTGGTCTCCATTCGAGAACCTTTCGGCCCAATCGGCCATCTGTTCTACGTGTCCCTGCCCACTGCCACTTCAACTTGCTAATCCGGTGGGCTATGTCGGCAACTTTCGTTCGTCTACGGAACTTCTCATTTCTGATTCGATCTCGTAGAGCAAGCATAGCTCTCTCCATAGCTCATTAATCTCTAGCAAAAAGTTAGCTTGTTACCGTTTTAATCAGTCAAATTATCACTTCATCAAAACTCGCCTGAGCATTCATTATACGTTGGATAATCGTGAATGAGGCATCTTTGTACTAGTGTCTGATTTCTCAGATTTTTTCAGACACATGTGATCTTGTCGTCTCACAATGTTCACTCTAAACTACAACTTCTGACTCATAATGATGATACGAGTGAGAATAGTAAGACAACTTAAACTTTGTTTTTAAGTTGTTTTTTTTTAGCTCTGTCCTAGAATCGTGTGTGACTTGTAATTGTAATTTATAAGGCAAAATTGTTATAGTTTCTTACACTAATAACACTAGACATAAGCACTCGTGTAAACTGACTTGCCTCATATGACGAACATGTTATATTGGTTAATAAACAAACTGAAATCTGCAATTCTATTATTAAAAATGCTAATTTTGTCTAACTGGGGTATCGTAGACAGCACACTAACAATACCTATCAGTTAATACCCGATACCAGTTGTCATAGTTCAGCGTATTAGCAAGCTTAAGTGGCAGTGGACAAGCCATATCTTTCGCAGAATCTATAACCGATGTGGTAGAGTTCTAGAGTGGAGACCACGAATTGGCAAACGTAGCGTAGAATGCCCTGAGATCCGATGGAGTGACTTTATAAGTAAGGTAGTAGATGGAAGCAAAAAAAAAAAAACGATGATTGGGCTCAGTCTCGTGCCTTGGGAGAGGCCTATGTCCTGTCCAGCAGTGGACTAAAATGGGCTGATCCACAGATCTGTAATAAGTCAGATGCCGCGAGTTCAACTAGAGTGCTTTTCATAAAAGAAGTCCCACGACAAACAACGTAACTAAATTTCCATGTTGTAGAATAGAATAGAATAACTTTTATTGTTTAAAACTGGTAAGTACATGAGTTATTACAAATACATCATTGAGTATCACAGTTCCACCCTCTTCGGGCGTACAATATTTTCTTAGCCTAGATTTCATTACACCATAAAAAAAAGAAAAGAATGAAATACAGATGGTATGCAGCTTAGAATAGTTATTTATGTCTGTCATAGTTGTATGTAGTTACTGTGTTTGGACGCTAGGGAGATTTTTATTAATTTGCCATCGTTAAGGTCTTGTACGATGTCTTAAGTTGTTAAAAGTGCTGCTCGAGAAATGATACTGACAGTGATTGATACGCGATGACAGCGCCGCGTCTGGGGGAATTCTTTCAAGAAAAGCACTGTACTTTGCGAGTCTGTTTCCCGACTTATGTTGAATCGGTGGTTCCACTTAATTCAGTTCGATCTCCGTCATCAATGCAGTAGCACGTCAGACGTCAATATAAAAATATCAACTGCGCCATAGCAAACTGTAAAAACCCTACGAAAGCAGTAGGCGTGCAAATAGAGTTAAACTTCTAGTATCTTACTCCAGCGATGCTTCTGAAACGCGGCACGCAGCGTTTTCATACAATAGGCTATCGGACAGGTATGTGATTTATTAAAAATAACAGGCTTAGTAAAAAAGTTAATGAAATGTTATAGGTTTTTGGTTTACAGAAGAAATTATTTAAATCGCCTCATAAATAATAATTAATAATTTATTTATTTCCAAGTAACATAGAATGTGGAATGAGCTACCTTCTACGGTGTTTCCGAGAAGTTACAACATGGGGTTCTTCAAAAGGCGAGTTAATAGAGTTCTAAAGGGTCGGCAACGTATTTGTGATGCCTCTGGTGTTACAAGTATCCATAGGCGACGGTGACTGCTTACCATCAGGCAGCCCGTCTGCTTGTTTGCCACCTATGGCATAAAAAAAAAAAAAAAAAAAAACTCATACAAATCAAAAAAATAATATCAATAGAAAAAATTAATAATAGTAGCTAGTCACATTACATTAATAATAATTATTACCAATAGAAATTTAAAATAATTAAACTAAAAATGTCAACATTATACAATAAATTAAGTCAGTCATCAGTACCTACCCTTACATTAATAAACTAGGCCCTACTGTGTGCAGTGTGCAATGTGTAGGCTGCAACAATGATTCATGTAAGGGCAATCTAGCCTACCTGCTATCGCGGCCAGCATGCTGTTGTGGCTCCCCCTCACGCGCCGCACCAGTGACGTCGCTCGCTTGCGCATTGTGGTGTAGAAGCAATCCACGCGTGCGCACGCGAACATTGTCGACGCACTGCAATAGCGAGGGAGCCCCACCAACATCCTGAACGCGTTATTAAACTGGACGCGCAGGACGCTGTACGATCTTTGCGTATAGTCAGCCCACAGGCTGCAAGCATAGAAAGAAGTGCAATAAGCTCTAAAGAGAGTTATTTTCACCTCCTCCGAACACCGTGCAAACCTCCGGACCACCATGTTAGCTCTTACCGACAGCGCCCTCCGCTCCCGTTCAATGTCAGCGTCGTCTTTCAGGGTGGGGGTGACAAGATGGCCTAAGTATTTAGTATTTATAAAGTTCTAAGATATAAGCGTTTAAAGTTTTTGGTCAGATTAGGATGGGATGCTTTCTATTCCTCTCCCGCAAAGTATGGAGTTTGTATAGCGTACTTATTTGTAACGTCATTTGTAAGTATTTGCTCTCTCTATGTCTAGCAAGACATTAAAACGTTTATATCTTACTTAATTTTGAACACATTTAATTTTTGTTCTGTGATTATATTATGGTCAGCTTTTTATAAGACAATAAAAAATTATCTCTCCGGTAGCCTATTTGACTTACTTGCGTCTCTAACTTGATAAAATGTGATGATCAGTTAGTGACATAGAAGTAACAATTAGCCTTTGCTTTGAATTAAAGTAGCCTGCAATTGATGTAACGTGCAACTGGAGCGTGAAATAACGGTCCGCTCTCAAAATTATTGCACAGAGTAGTCACTGAAATGACACACTTTTTTTTTTTTAGTTGTTCGGGCTTAATTTGTGGTAAGCTATAGTATTTGATCCCAGAAGCTCCCGAACAAGTCAGAGACGGGAACAAAAAAAAAATAAGAAAGTATCTAGTACCTACCGCTATAAAGATTGATTTAACAGTTGACTAATGATGAGAATAACCCTTTGGCCTCATTGCCTTTTGGACAATACATTCGAATAACAACGTCCTATCAAGTCTTATGAGTCTGACGCATCGTTCACATTTAAGACGCACCCTCACAATATGAGGCAATTATTTAAAAATTAAAATTGAAACAATTACAATTTAAATACTATTTGTTTAGTAGAATCGGGGGCCTGGTCCTAAGAGACTAAGAAACGGCTTTGTCTTTTGTAATACTGGGTTTCCATTAGAAAAAAGTATCGCCTTAGGTTTTATTATCGCCTACCATTGTAGGAAAACCATTGTTATGCATTTAATTCTAACCAATAACGAAAACAATCAAATTTTGATATCTATCACATAAAGTGTATCACAAAACGGTTGTAAAGACACGAAAGCCTGCAAACATGCAACTGAGCTGACAAAACACGGTAAATCCACAACCCCGTGCTACCGGCAGCTAACCTACTTCGGAGGTCACTAAAAGCAGTCATTAGGTACCTACTTCGTTGGGAATACCCAAGGAATACCCCACATAGTGACTACAGCAGGACATAGAAAATCATATCTGTAACGGAGTAACCGTTAAAATGTTTATGCGATAATAATACCCCGGGTATTTGAACTTCAAGATCGGTTGTTTTTAGGGTTCCGTACCCAAAGAGTGTAAACGGGACCCTATTACTAATCCTACGCTGTCTGTGTGTCCGTCCAGCCAACCTTTTAACAGCTGTATCTTTCGAACCGTAATAGAGATGACCAGTTGAAAAGTTCACAGAATATGTATTGTTACGGCGGATTAACTAACAAATAATAATAAATTAAAAACTAAAGGGTCCCCAAACAACAAACCTTTTTAAAACTTATTTATGTATATGCTCAAATGTAAAAAAGGTAAACTAAACTTTGCATGATTATAGTTACACAATCTAAAGTAAAAAAAAAAAAAAAACTACAAATAATAAATAATGGCCAGGTACGAGTCGGTGACAAATTTCTGTTCACCACCAAGTTAAGTAGCATCGGGCGCGGTCGGTACTTGAATGGGTGACCGCCTGGGCGTGATATTGTCTTTTGCACTACTTTCTATATTTTGTGGTGGTACGGAACCCTCAATGCGCGAGCACAACTCGCACTTGGGTGGTTTATTTAAATTAGTTCAGCTAGTTGCCTTACCTATACCGTTACGAGTCTCCATTGAGTCTCGAGAGTGTCCTATGACACGTTTGCCGATTCGTGACCACTCTAGAACACGTCTACCCGAACGGTTATCGGATCTGCGACAGATATGACAGGCCCACTGCTTAAGCTTGCGTGCTCATACGTTGTGCTACCACCGCTCACACCAATTCGATCACTATTAGCAACATATTTTGTTTTCTGTCCTTATTGCTCCACTGCTGGACACAGTCTTCATATTTGCCACGCCATTCTTTCCGGTCCTATGCCAATCTCATCCACATCTTACCCTGGACTCAAACGATAATGGATAATGTCCGGCCATCTGGTCGGTTGCCTACTGGTCTTTTCGCTCCTTGCTACTATTCTGTGTCCACCTATGGTATATTCGTCTAGTTAAGTGTTATTGGACCTTACGCCTAACTCTTAACGCGAGCATGAATTAGCGCAGTTCGGAAAATCACGCGAACGTGAACCTTAACGCGCCGAGATACGGTTTGCGGTCGCGCAACTTTTCTCATCACTTAAACAGAATCGCTTAAAACAGGTAACCGCTTAGCCCCCCTGAAGAGTACATACTCTTTCGGTCGTCCTCTGTAACGAGTCGAATCGGAAAAAATTACGTTTATTGTTCATACCAATTAAGAAGCCCTATTAGATATACCAACGCTACATTTAATTGTACGGGTGAAGCCAAGTCAAGTTGATGTAATTGGTTTGCTATGGATATAGCAATTTTATTCAAACATCAATGTCACGAGTATCTAATTAGTTTACGGAAAGCATAGTTGGGCAAACAGTTTAGGTATTACTGTTGAACCCAGCTAAGCTTATGCGACAAGCTTGGGGAATCTAAAATGAAAGAAAGTGCTGACATCTATAGACAAATGTTGGGTACATTTGCTGGTCAACGTCAGCACAGAATCGGGGATACCTTTGCACAGCAATGATACAAGTCTATTTAAATTTAAAACATGATAATTTAATGTTTGTGATTCCACTTCTGAAAAGAGATTCGTATTTTGTCTAAAAACCTCCAATTGAATCTGCTAATCAAATGGTTTTATACTCAGGATTCCTTGTATCACCACCCAGTGCACAAGATATCGTTCATCGCGCAAGACATGACGGACTCGAGAGCTTTTGGTTACATATTCGGATCGCCTGACACCGGGCATCGGTTCTTTGGAATCAAGACTGATAAGGCTGCTAGTCAAGTGAGTATAAAAACCCTAAGAAATTTAGCATAATTTATTAAGCCATTTGCCCCGCGGGACCTATACACTCTACGAGACCCTAAGAGCCTAGAAATGATTTGAAGCCCCCTAACGTAACGCTAGTCTTGCGACCCTTGAGACTTAAGAGGCAGTTCCCACCCCTGGCTAGATATGTTTACACCGTCACTTAAACGCCTTAACCCGTCAACCGCTGTCAAACGCTGGCTGCTGTTCCGCAGCCTGCTCTCTTCTACGACAACATGAGTCACGCAGCATCGTCTCCTCTCATTGCTTTTTGTATGGTCAGAGTCCTCCATAAGTCACCTCTGCGCCCGGGGTTAATATTGACAAGGTCACACAAAGTATTCAGCTGTTTGCTCTGGGATTTCTGGTCATGACATCTTCGTTTCTTTGTTAACTACTAAGACAGATCAGAAACAATATAATGTGAAAGGTCCTCTCGATGTCGGTTATGGACATGGGAGCGAGTAGTTTGAATTACCATCACCTGTCAGAATAAGGCTGCCTATTCGAATTTCACCATCATCACCCTGTCCAACCACTGCTGGGTATAGGCCTTCTCTCTCTTTCGCCATTGACCCCCGTTTCGGTCGAATCTCATCCTCGCGTACCGGCTATGGGTATGATGTCATCGGGCCGTCACCGGGCTGGTTGTCTCCTTACGGAACGCTTATCCGCTATCGGTAACCACTCTGTCAGGGTTCTTATCCACCTACCTTCAACTAAGCCACGCCACGTGTCATGCCCAATGCCACTTGACTCGCATTAGCATGCAGGTTTCCAACATCCTAAACTTTCGTCCTTCGTCGGATTTCCGTATTTCGGACTTGCAGCTTGATTTACACTTATTACCTTTAAAATATACATTCACAATTTCAGGTAGTGATAGCGATGAGGGATCTGTTCCAAGTGGTATTTGAACTAAAGAAGAAGGAGGTGGAAATGGCAAAGCAGCAGCTAGAGGGGAAATCTGTGAGCGCTCTCGCGAGACACATTGTTAGCACGAATTTGGAGCCTAAAATAAAGGTAATAACGACGAATTTCTTTTGATTGTAGTCATTAGAGTTAAAGCATGTCTATGGATTTCGGATGGCCTAAGCTGTGCGAACTTAATATAGTAAATAAGAGTTCCAATCTTCTTCTTTAGAATTGGTGGTAAAAATAGGGTACAATGAAATCATTTTGGTATTGAGCCAAAAAGAGGTCACTGCACCCATCATTGTAGATGTAGATATTTTATGTGTAGTCCTGTATAGTTTGTTTTTTAGGATATATACTTAATTTATTTTTAAGTCATAATATCTTCTCACGATGAGACGTCTTTCTCTGCCGCTATATGGTAGCATTCCGATCTCAGCGACCGGTGACGTGTGGGTCGCTTGCATTGTTTAGCACTCCATATAAATTCATACTGAGCAGTGGGTCGCGCGACGCGGCCGCTGCCGCCGGTCGCGGTCGCCGATATCGGAATGCTACTTTAAGGCCTCAATAGTGTGATTCAACTGTCTGAAGTGGCTCGTTTAAAAATATGAAATCATCACCGCGATGGTAAATTAACAATGAATTTAATATTATGTAACACAGAAAGTCAATAATTTCAATGGAAATCACCCTTTTGGCTTTTTTGGCATCACATTTTTATTTCACAACTTTTTCCTGAAGGTCAAACCTTTTAACCAGTTAAACGTGATGTTTACTAAACAAACTGACCTATTCTGCAGAGTTGGCCAAATGATGGAACTAAAAACTTTCCACAGATAGCTGTCAGTTTTGTTCATAAAATACGATGGTGGCTCTTCCATTCTATCGTTTGACAATTTGGTTGCATTTTAGCGTTACCAACGTCGATTAATACAGCTTAATTTTAAAAACACACTCAATTCTATGATAAAGTCGTCGCGGATTGACTCATACCAAAGCAATGCGGCTAAATAATTTGACAAACATTGACTATGGGACTTCGTACATAAACATTTGTGCAAGCCGCTCTCGATCGTTTTTATGTTGGGAAAAATTAAAAGTTAACTATTTTGCCCTTCAGAACAAAGACTTGGAGGGCAATGTAGTCAGTGTTGGATCGCTGAGCAATTATTTTCATGACAGTAAAGTCAGCAAGGTTACTCATTGTGAACTAG
Organism: Agriopis aurantiaria; assembly: GCA_914767915.1. Lineage (NCBI taxonomy): Eukaryota > Metazoa > Arthropoda > Insecta > Lepidoptera > Geometridae > Agriopis > Agriopis aurantiaria. Next base: position 5,160,922 of record OU611999.1, read on the forward strand.
GGTTTTAGTGAAGTTTTTTCATGAAACATGTTAAGTATAAAAAATTAAACCGCCAAGTGTGACTCGGGATCGCGCACTGAGGGTTCCGTACCACCACAACTTGTAAGCTACTAAAGTACAAAAAGACAACATCCCATCAACGCCCAGTCGGTCGCCTATCCAAGTACCGGCCGCGCCCGACGTTGCTTCACTTCGGGGATCGTACGAGAACCGGTGGTGAACAGAAATTCGCCACCGACTCGCACTTGGCCATTTTTTTAAATTTGTTGTTATACTTTAGAATGTGTACTATAATCATGCCAAGTTTGACGCTTGTACGTATTACCGTTTTTACATTAGAGCTAATACAAAAATATGTCTGTTGTGTTGGGATCGCTTTCGTTTCTACTTTATGTTTTTTTTAAATTATTTCTTAGGTAATCCGCCATAACATTACATATTCTGTGAAAATTGCTACTGGCTATCTATTACGATGCGAAAGATACAGCCGTTAATAGGTAGGACAGACAGATATCGTTGGCTTACTAATAGGGTCCCGTTTTTACCCTTTGGGTACGGAACCTTAACAAGTTAACTACTTTACAGTTAAACAGACGGTGGGGGCGGGCAATATGCCCGCCCCCACCGTGCTAAGATGTTCCACGTGTGTGTACCAACTAACTTTTTTTTTTATCCCACAGACTATACCCATAACAGGGGAAATCAGCATGACGACGACGAAAGCGACAGAGGCGGGCGCGGAAGGCGGCGTGGCAGAGCTAGTCGACTTAGAACAAGAGTTGTGTTCTCTGCGGCGCGGACTGACGCAAGTAGAGGGCCTGACTCCTTCCACCGACCCGTTTGGAGACTCCTTCATTGCGCCTACATCGCAGGTACATTCAGCCCAACTATTTAAAGTGCGGCCGCTGAAAGAATGCGTCTGACAGTTACCATAATATTTATATACCTGCGCCGCCCCTTTTATCTGGCGCCCTGGGCGGTCGCCCAACCAGGCCCTACCCTAACGCCGGTACTGATAACATTGTAAAAACTAACGAAAACAGTAAAGTCAGATCACTTTTACTAGCTTTTTGATCGTAAGCATTTAGCTGCCAGTAAAATATTAAAAGAATAAGCTTTCATTCATTTTAACAACGTTATTGCAGCTTAATAATTTGATCAACGGTGAACGGGAAACGGGAAAACATCGTGAACAAACCGGTATGTTCAAGAACCTTAAAAGTTCAAAGACATATGACATTCACCAACATGAACTGGGCCAGCATGTTGGATCAGGGCCCACCTCTCTCTAAGAGAAGGCCTGTGTCTTGGTAATGGGAACATGATTGGATAATAATGATGATGATGATGATGAATAATATAAAATCTTTCCTCAAATCTGGTCAGGCATCGTCCATTAATCACGTGAAACTCAATTTAGCAAACATCATGATTAATCCCAATCACATAGTAAAAATTCTCAAACATTAATATTTTTTAGGTAGGTTGGCCCCATAGTAAAAAATGTGCATAATGATGAGTAATATAGACCCCCTTTCAGCTTAGTACACCCTTTCCGTGTAACCCTGTATAGTCAGACCAATAGGGTACTTTCACTTTACAGGTGCGTTAACAGCCAAAACTGGAATATCACCTTGACTTAACCTATTGTATTTCGGTTTCCAGAAGGGTCTCATCCCCCCTCCCCCCTCTGGCTCGTCGACTCGTGGCCGTAACACCCCCGCGGCTGCCTCACGGACACTGTTCAGTCCGAGCAAGCAACCCGCCACGCTGCCATTTGACATTGCCCCAGCGGCAGCGGAATTCGAACACCCGCCGGCGTCTTTCGACAATCTTACCACGACCACTGAGCCAACGGTAAAGAGATTTATATATACGCGCTTCTGGCCCGTACTTAAACTAATCTTGGGATAGAATACGCCACACTGGATACGGAGAGAGTAGACAGGTGCCGTCTATAAGTCGGCCGCATAACTATGCAGCCTGATATGACGCTTCAGCAGGCCTATCGTCGTTCATTGTGGTGCGGGCGTTTTACGCAACTAGGCTAACTTGTATTGGCTCTTTTTGCGTGAACCGGCTGCAGCTAGTTCAACCACCCGGTCTCCTCCAGGAAAGCCAGCAGCTTGGGTTCAGGCCTCCCGGAGCGTACACATTTTTTTTTAAAGTGAAAACTTCTTTAATCACGTTGGGCACTTTTTGTGATGGGGAAAAAGTACTGAACTTGAGAGACCGTCTCGCTCAGATACTAGTTCGGGTAAAGTCGGCTCGAGTCGACTAAGGGAGCGAGAGAGATATAGTCAACCTTGATGAAGTTTTCACTTCTGTCGTGTGGTCTTAACCCGTTGAATGCGAGCGAAGAAGTTTTTTATGGCTAAAATGGGGAATTTTGGACCTACATTACTACCTTTCAGATAATAAAAAAAAAGTTTTTAAAAAATTACAAAATACTTGCATAAGTATTATATACCATTGGTATTGTCATGTGTATAAATCTTCTTACACACAATACGCGCGTCGGAGCACTTTTCGCTTACGCCGACATGCGGTGCGTAACGCATTTGGGGGATAAGCACACTTTTTTTTATTGATATTTCTCTATCAGCCTTAATGTTTAGCAAATATTTCGTGAAATACGATAGAGATCCCGCCATTCAAACTGCCCTCTGTAATTGAATTCGTCCTTTTTTTTTAACAGCTGTGTAACTGTAATCTTATGTATTTGATACTTGGCTGTCAAACCAAAAAAAAAATAACTATCCCAAGATTGGTTGTTCAGACCGGCCGTTATTTTATGATAAATATACGTTTATTTGTTTGTTTATGCAACATTGCTTTACAGATTGTATTGCGCCTAATTACTGCCTCTCTGCAATAATTTAATTTCTGTCGCAAAAATATTGAACTCTGTGTATAGTGACGGCAAACATCTTTTGCAGTAATTAAAATTTTTTAGCAAAAAGAATGTACCATCAACTTATTACCCTAATTTTCGACGCTTAGGGGTGGAATATTATATTCAAATTTAAATAAGACCGCCCAAGTAATAAATAAAAAACAATTTAAAAAAAAACAATTCACAATCGTTAAAGATATAAAAAAACATAATCTTGAACCTCTTTTATGAAGTCTTGAATGAAGGCAGAAATTTGAAGCACTATAACAATTGGCGCGCGGACTCGGGCGGTCGAAATTACTCACACAAATTCTCGCGCGCAAGCAAATCCGCTGAAATAAATCCAAAAATCGTCTACTTTGCATTTTTCAAGATGTTTGTCAGTCACGGATTTTGTATTGTTTTGCCGTAAGATTAAAATTTGAATTACAAGCAAAACGCTTTTTGCTTTAAACCTCATTTTCTAACATTTACAGTTATGAATTCTAATCTTACGGAGATCTAGGTATGCTTACACATGGCATGTCAAAAGTTTGCCGAAATTAACAAAGAGCCGACAATTGACCTGCCGTGATTACGTTAGCTGTCAGTCGCAATCGCGCCATCTTATGCCGTGTACATACACAACAGCCAAATGCCTGCTCGCTCGTCACGTACATATACAAGCAACATACACACATTCAGCAAGCACTGGCGAACGCGAGAAAATCCACTCAACGTCCTCGCCAATTCATTTGGTTGTGTTCTTTCGCTAATTCTATACACGGCATTACTCGCGCCACCACAAGCGAGATACTGGGAATGCGATTGCGGGTGACAGCTACCGTAATCAGGTTGGCGCTTCATGTAAATTTTTCTGTTTGTTATTATTTACGTGTTTGTTTATGTGCTTGTTCTCTCTGACTGTCCCTCCCTCTCCTCTGTGACGTCTGGCCTCCTCGTAAGACTAAATGTACACGTGACACTGTAGTTAGCATGCAAAAAAACAACCCTAAACTACCCTGCACGAAGGGCAAAACTCCTCTGACAATTCGCACATGAAACTGCGGTTCTTGTAAATGTTGTTTTGCACGTCTTTTTGTTCGATATTCGTTTAAAACGCGCCAGTAGATACATGTATGTCAGTGTTTAAACATGTATAACTCTTTGTACAGAGACAATTTAAACTTATTAAATAATGTTTAATGTAATCTTTAAAAAATACCGCAGGCTTTTGTTTCAACTATACAATGCAAGATGAAAGAAGATGACATAATATACCTTATTGCAGTACAGGGGCCTTACGGACAACAGCTATTACAGGCACCTAATCCACTCAGTTGACAAATCACGCGACCGCAAACCGTATCTGTGCGCGATAAGGTTTGCGGTCGCGTGATTTTCCAACTGAGCGGATTAGGTGCCTGTAATAGCTGTTGTCCGTAAGGCCCCAGATAACATTCATCGGGCTCTATCGCTCTGAACTTTGCTCTCCATGGTATTTTCCATACATTATTCTGACTTGTTTTTTTTTCTTCTAAAAGTTATATGATACACTTTAACTTTAGTTCCACCTGATTGATATAAATCCGTACTTTGAGTATATTATGGCCTCTACGCGTAGGCGCAATGGATAATTGAAGCTATTCAAAATGGAGCTCAAATTTAATTAAACCGATGCTGGCTATTAGTCAACATTTTGTTAGACCAAACTGGCACAGTTACCAGTACCAGGGGCGTTACGGTTACCTCTTAACGCGGGGTCGAAACAGCGCAGTGCGGGAAATCACGTGAAAGTGAAGCTTAATGCTCCCAGATACGGTATGCGGTCGCGCAACTTTTCGCAATCACCTGAACAGAATCGCCTAAAACAGGTAGCTGTAAGGCCCCAGGGGGGTTAGACAAGACCCATTTTCTGTTAGCGTTAACGCCTGCGGAAAGGTGTAATTGTATAAAATGACATTGACAATTGTCTTAAGCTGATGTCATTTTCATACAATTTCATCTTTCCGAAGGCGTGAACGCTAACAGAAAGTGACTCTTGTCTTGACTCCCAGTATAGGTCTGTGTCTAGTAAGTGTTGAAGCAGCAGCCTGTGAGTGTGTGAGTCAGTGTCGGTACGTTTAGTCTGACGTGTGGTGGTGTCTTACAGGTGGGCCAGGGCAGCGCGGCTTCAAGTTACGACGTATTCACCGAACTAGACCCCCTCGGCACCGGCCGGAGTAAACCTTACGTTGACAAAAAACTCTTCTTTCAGGAGCTCAAAAACCCACCAAAGAAAGTGCTCAAAGATCTCGTACCGACACAGACGGTAATGAGCGACATAGTGCCGGTGCCGGAGGACGCTCGTTCGGATCATTACGGTCCGGCGACCACGATGACGTCACTGACGCGTCACTCGGGAGGTTCCGTGGCCGTGGCGCGCTCACACCAGCCATTCAACATGTTCCAATCGGACCCCTTCGCCGAGACGGACCCCTTCGACAGCGCCGACCCATTCTCAGACTCCTTCAAAGAAGACCCGTTCACAACTATGCAAGAGTTTCCTAAGTCGAGCTTCATTCGGCCCGAAGAGCTGAAGAGCAAGCCTGGCAAGCCGAGGGAGTTAAAACCTGAGCCACCGCCCCTCGAAAATGGGCGAAGCGTATTCAACGGACCGCTACAAGTGTCTTTGCCTCCAGAACCCGCTCCGAAGTCGCCGCGGCTCCAAAGACAGGTACAGTACGACCAACTTACCTGTAGAGTTGAATAAGGGAGCCACCATCACATTTTTTAACAAAGCATAGTTTTTTTTAGTTCCATCATTTGGCCAACTCTACAGATAAGGTTGGTCGGTCTGTATTGGACAAACGACGATCGCAATCATCATTACTGTCGACTTCATTGGAGCAGCTGTGGCCGATTCAACACCATACCCCGTTACATATACGAGTTAATATGGCTTGGCCAGAAGAAACGCATGGTAGACTTCATTCAGGACGTCAATGCAGGTTCCACTTTATCTAGAATTGATTAAGGTCAGGTATGCCTGATAAATTGTGCCGAAAATTTATATATGAAATATGGCACGCTTAACTTTTATTCTCGCTAATCTTTTGTGTCGGTTAAATCAAACGACCCGTCACACATTTCAGAAACATTATCAATGTCATATATATTTAATAGATGACTACAAATCTGTAATGAACACCTTGGGGACCGACCACAATCTCTTTGGCAAAACGCCGACTAGAGTCGAGGTGTAGCTACGTACAAGCGGCCGTGAAGAAGTCTTCCCGGCTCACTGAAGGTTCAAAACTGTCCCACCACGCCTTAACTATTCTAAACTCTAGTAAACGAGGAACCTAATTTTGAACCTAGCGTAAACCGAAAAGAGTTGACTTTTCCACAGCTTGTAAGCCTCGATGCTGCTAGACAGACTTTTGGTCGGCATACTCTTTCGTTTTCGCTCTAACTCAGATGTAATTTGTCTCCTGTCCAGTTTTAATTCATCTACCGTGTAAAAGTTCCTCCAACACCCTCCTTTTTTTAAAGTTCGTTAAAAATAAGAATGCCTATGAGATTGTGGTAGGCTCCTTTTTACTTTTCTCAAACAATTCCCTCCACCCAGGGCACAGACTCCAGCACAGTACGGCAGCGGCCGCAGGGGCGAGTGAACGCCGAGTCAGCGTCTCCCCCACCCCCGCTGCCGCCCAAAAAGTGCGTGGAAGTGATGGGAAGCCGCCCCCCGCCCCGCCCGCCATTAGATCATGATGACGAAGAGGCTCCGCCGCTGCCGAGGCCGGCGAGGAAGAAGGAACCCGCGGTAAGAGGCACGCTACCTTGTCGTCTGTGGAATGAAATTTCTTGTATTGAATAGCCGCCCGCCTTTAGCACCGGGGGGTGTCACTCGGCAGTTTAGGTACGTTCGGTCGGCGTGCCTTTCGGGCAGGCATATGGCGGAGTAATGGCCGCTCGACTCTCGCTCGGCTCAAACGCTAGCCGCGTCGCGCGTAATTTATGTATAAAGCATCTTTTCTGTGATCTTTGCAACGAACAATGACTTCTAAACTATCTTATAATCCATATAAAAGATACTGTTGTGCTTACGGGAGTATAAATAAAATGAAGAAAATTATTTTTTTATGAGAAGACAACCCCTACGTTACACGTGCCGCGTCAGGAGAGATAGAGCCATGTGATAGAAAGAGAGCGGCTCTTTAGGTTAACATAGCAAGCGGTATCCAGCGCTGTACGAGTTGAATTGCTACTTTATTGCCTCGTAGTTATTTAAATTTCTTTGCGGAGTGAATTTTCTGCTCCTTGGTGTATTCTGTGCTTATTCGCCGCTATAAAATTGGTCGTTGTTTGTCAATAAAATATAGTGAACCCTCGCGTACGGCTACGGTCTACATAAGTCGACTCTTATAAAGGCCAGAATACCGGGTACAGCGATCTCGCAGGTGCATTTTATGTTTTTTCTATACTAATATTATAAAGAGGAAAGATTTGATTGTTTGTTTGCATTGAATAGGCTCCGAAATTACTGAACTGATTTGAAAAATTCTTTCACTGTTGGGAAGCCATACTATCCCCGGGTGACATAGGCTATAATCTATACCCGTGCGAAGCTGGGGCAGACCGCTATTAAGATATAAAATGACTGTCTACTTTTGAAAATTGTGCCACGATTTTTACGACGTTTACATTTCAAAATATTTAGAACGAATTTTTGTTTTAATGATAGATAAAACTATTTATTGTTCACACTACAAGTTACATACACACTATAAAAACAACTTAAAAACTAGTGCAACAATCGGCGGCAATATCGCTAAAAGCGATCTCTTCTAGACAACTTTAGGATGGAGAGGATTCATAAAGGATAATGACCAGAATAAATGGGAAAAACTGTTTATACCATTTCTTGTGATCTCTGTAAAAATATTAACAACTGTACAGTTTTACGTTCAAAGACCTAGCGAAAGTGCTCAGAATTCGTGGTTTTCATTCAGCCTTTTAGCAGTTTTTGCAGCTGTCAGAACAAATAAATGCTTGGATACGATTAGTGTGATTTATATTTCATAAGGAATTCAGCCATATTGAGGTGTAAAATGTACGCAATAAAGGTGTTCCGCAGGCGGACCGCAGCATGAAACCCCGGCTGTCGTCGGCGGCCACCAACTCCAGTGAAGAGGAATACCTGACGCCCGCGCCGCCGCCGCTGCCGGCCGCGCGGCGGTTCGACATCACGCTCAGCCAGCTGCTCACTTGCACCATGGACGAACTTGCCAACAGGTGAGCATTTAATACAAGCTTTTATTTAAGGTTTGATTCCAAAGTCTTCTGCACGCAGCAGTACTGCCGCAGCACTACTGGTCCCCGTACATTCTCTATAGGTTTATATGAGACTAGCGGTCCGCCCCAGCTTCGCACGGGTATAGATTATAGCCCATGTCACCCGGGGATAGTGTAGCTTCCCAACTGAAAGAATTTTTTAAATCGGTCCAGTACTATTTGAGTCAATTCGTTACAAACATACTTACATATAAATCTTTCCTCTTTATAATATTAGTATAGATAACATTCCGAGGCTGCTGCTGCATTGCTGCCACGGCATTGCTGCGTAGCTCCGAGTATAATCTCATATAAACCTATAAAGAATGTATGGGGACCAGTAGTGCTGCGATTGCAAAGGTGCCACACTGCATTGAGGTGCCCGGTTATGTGGGATTAAATCCTCCTCCCCCTTAGCTGCTACAGGCTGGTGGTTATAATGATAAAGATTTTGTGGTCGAAGGTACTCACCCAATTGATTAATTATCATGTTTGCTCGTTTCTGTTTTCAGGTTACGAGTTCCTGCGACAACATTATCTTCTATGACACTGCCTCAACTCACGGAGTACCTCAGGTCATATTTGGCAGCGGACAACGAGAGAGCGGTAAGGATATGTCTATCTAGTATTATGCATAAGATATGAACAAGTTCGTATATTTTGTGAAGAATCGAATTAAGACAGGATGCCTATCAAAAAGGTATCTGAAATGAAGTCTGTACTAATTCATATATGTTTGTAGATTTATATATGAATACTTTTACAGTAAATGTTCGTAGATGCGCTTGATCGGTATAGTGACAGGCAAACTTGAGCAAAAAGCGGCGTAGTGGGGGAAAAAGTAAACGGACCAATGCACTGACTAGTTACTACAACCAGTTACCAAACTTGGGCCGACGTTATTACTCGAAATCCCCTCGTCACCCTTCGATCTGCAGGGACAAAAAATCCAGTATTGCAAATTTTTCAAGCGGCCTTACTTATAAACGTTACTTAAAAGTTAAGCAATACTTAAAATTGCTGTCAACTTCTCGTTAACGGAAATTGTCACAGGTGAAAAAGAGACAAGCAATTTTAAGCTTGGCTTAACTTAAGCAACGTTTATAAGTAAAGCCGAAGAAGTTTGCTGGTCACTTTACAGATGGAAAAAAAACGAAATACTAGTTGTATCTGCTAAGAATTACTTTTTTTCTCCTCAGCACATCCACGTCGAGCCTTCAACACAGACTGACAAAAAGCCTCTTGCAACGCTCCCCACTCCTCCCACCAAAATCCTAATAGACAAGCCCAAACCTTCCGCCCCGCCCCTCCCCTCCCTATCAATATCTTCCGAATTCAAACCACAGTTCGAGGATAACTTCACACCGCCTATAGATACAGCCGAGACTTTTGTCGCAAACTTCGATGATTTCGACCAGAAAGCGAATCCTTCTTACGACAGATACGCGGCATTTAGAGAAATACAAGAGCAAGAACTCAAAGCTAAATCTATACTCGATGCAGTAGAAAACGAACCTAAACAAGACTCCGATGAGAAAGAAGAGTTAACAGCGATAGATGATATGATGAAGGCTAATCAAGGTAGAGAAAGTGAGACAAAAGATTTGTCACGAAGTCCTTTGAAAACTTTAGACGAGTTGACGATAGACTCGTTCAATATGTTCCGGAGTTCTGTCAGTCCGAAGCCGTTGCAAATTGAAGCGAAGATTGAGGATATTAAATCTGTGATGAAGAATTTTCAGTTAGATTCAGCTAGAAGAAGCGTATCGCCAAGAGATAATGGGCATGTGGATGTGAAGTTAGAGGACACTAATGATAGGTGAGTTAATCTATCGGTATTTTATATTGCTTTTGTATAGTGATCGCGCCAAATTATTTGAACTTTCTAATGTCGTAAGATATATCATGTGACCTTTACTTATTGCTTTTTTCATCGTTCAAAGTATTTTTTTGTGGTAGATGTTGAATAGCATTGTACCTTCTAAAACATCTTCGGTGGCTTGCCTCTATGCCTGATGTACGGCACCGGGATGAGGAAATACTTCCAGGATATGCTCGAAGCATTTCCCTGTTTCCCTCTATAGCAGCGCGGGCCACACCGCCGTTGCTTTCTCTGTGCTCGCTTAATTCATTCCACGGGTCCAAAGGTCCGTTTTAGTCAGCCTTTAAGATAGGTAGGGGATACCGAATTCGTATTCACCTTGGCTCCAGGGTCCGTACGAGTAGGTAACATTTGTAAGTCACAAGGCGAAAATGCCTTGCAGCAAGTTTTGTTGTCCAATCGTGTTGGAATTCAAATAAATTTAATAATATCAATATCTAGCAAGCCACACAGTTTCTCCGCTATATTCCAGTTTCACCTTTTTCTGTGGTTAAAAGTATTATATGTCCATTCTCTTGATGTACTACTTCAATGTTCCATGTCACCCTTGGTAGACGCTGCCTTTTGCAATATTGTTTTCAACTAATGTCAAAGCTGAGCAACAATGTTATATTGTTACCTATTTGTGTTGGCAATAAATTATCTTCATATTTATGTTTTATCAAAATCTACATTTATTTGTGAAAAAGTCACAAATACAGACAGACTCTCTGCGTGTTGCTTTCGCATTTTTGATATAAGTTAGTGATTGCTAGCCATCATATGAAAAACCAGCTCTTAAAATAGCTCCGTCGAATTTAACAGGTACGCAGCCCTCCGCGAAATCACAATCATCGAGCCGCCTCAAGACGAATTCGAATCTCTCCCACCCGATTTACCAAAAGAACGCAAGAAATCCGACGAAAAATCAGATGGATTCGACAATTCAGACTTCTTCGACTGCATAGACAATAGCTCGCTCTCTTTCACGCATGTGGAAGATGCGTTCAGGAAGAGCCCGGTGGTGAAAGAGAGGGAAGTAAAGGTGGAAGAGAGGAAGGAGGTGCAGGTTGAATTGGCGCCTGTGAGGGATTTGGAACCGCCTGCGAGGTTGTCTACCGGCTCTATTAGCGATGTTGTCAGCGGATCCTCGCCGGATACTAAGGGTAAGATAAATTATGGAATCAGGCGTTACTTTGCGGAAGTTTTTCTCCAAAACAGTTTTTTAGACGAAAGGGAAAAAAATCCTTTATTTCTTCTCAATGTTGTATCAATTACGAATACACTTTGTACGGAGTATCGTATGAATAAATTGTATATTATGTATCTCAAAAATTACAAAAAAAAAACAAGATCAAAACGACAACAAAACTACAGATGTTTTTATTGTAACGTTCCAGAGAAATGTGTGAGCGTAGGAGTGGGTGGTGGCGGTGGAGTGGGCGGCGCGCGGTGGGCGGTGCTGGGTGGCGCGGGTGGGTCCGGTGGCTCCTCCGACTCGCGCGACTCGGAGCCGCGCCCGCGCGCGCGCCGCACCCGGCACCACAGTCCCGCACGACCCACCACTACCCGAGCCATGGGTGAGTATCACCAAGGAAGATAGACTAAGAGGAAAGCCAATAGCGGAACATTAGAGCGTAGCTCGGAAATTTGACTAAAAACGGTACGAACTTAGATGGCGCCGTAATTTGAGCGTGATATAGGTTGTCTTGAACTTCCGTAAGCGCTGCAGTCAGATAATGTACGAAAGGGTTCTACAAATTACCGTAGCGTATCGCAGTCGAGTTTCGCAACATTTCAACGCCACAGGGCAAAAAGTCAAAATATGTTTTATAATAGTTTTTTTATTAATCATTTATTTATTTATTTAGTAATAGGCTTGCGTTAAAACGAGTTAAGAGTTTAAACACTTGTGTTGGTAACATTATTAGCATACAAAATTTGCTTAGGTGTATAGTGGGTGTACCTTTAGGATCACTATACCTTGCACTAGGTCTCGTTAGAGCCTGTATTGCAGTGTACAGTTCCTTCTGGCCCTCTGTATATATTTTGTCATGTTGTAACTTGTAATTTCAGTTCAAACATCATCATCATCCCGAGACGTATCGCCCTGGGAGGAAGATCTGCCGCCAGTGAGTCGGTTGCCGCGACCGCCCTCACACCACAGAGACAGAGAATCCAGGTGACAATTCTTGTTTAACGGCCTCTTATACCAAATTTGACGGTTTAAATCAATTTTATTCAGTTAAATTACAATATTTGAGCTGGAAAAAAATACATGTCACAGATACATCTGTGTTTGAGTTTATGATTTGGTTCAAAACACGATAGAATAAACTTTCCTCGAACAAAAAAAAAAAAACTGAAACAAAGTCGAGTTAGTTTATTTTTTTCGTTTTATGCTCTAATGAAAGCTCGTAACAACCTGGAAATTGCATGTACTGAAAGGCAATTTTATTCATCATTTTTTTATTTGGATAGATTTTTGATAGTGAATAGTTTCGTTTTTTAGTGAAATTAAAAGCGTAAAAAGGTCGCGAGAATTTGCGCGCGCCGCGTTCAGTATCGCGCCAGGTGACATCGAGGTCGGACTTATGTTCGTTTTTGTCGTTGCACTCCCCCTGCGGGCGTCCTGATTCTTACGTGGCAAAATACATCGTCGCTATAACTTGGCGAGGGCTGAGGGAGTGTTTTGTTGCCTACGCGACTCGGATTACCGGCCGTTAATATAAGAAATCAACTCGACAATTATTAAAATTATATGATTATTTACCGTGGTCAAGTTGTGGAATGAGCTACCGATATTTCGGCGCAGTTACATACATGCACCATGTTCACGGGAAGACTGAAGAATGCGGGTGGTTGGTCGAACAGTTAAAAATAATCATATCCCGATAATAACCGATATCTCGTAAATAATCATATAACTTTAGTGAACAACCGTGATAGTTTAAAACAGTGTTCGACAGTTATTTAACCGACTGCCTAAGATGGAGCGTACTTTTAAGCCTGTTGCAGAAGAATCGCAGTAAATTCAAACGAATTTCGTTTTTTAAATAAAAATAAAATTTGTTTATGAATGAATGAAGAATGAAGTTATAAGTATTTTAATTTCATGTTAGACAGAGAGCGCACTATAGCACGTTATGACGTCAAGCCGTGCGTGCGCTATGTAAATGCTATACTAACACACACTGTCCGAGAGAGGGACAGAGCAACTGTTCTTTATTCCCACAGAAAACTAACCACTTGTATTTCAGAAATTTATCAGCCAAGTTAAATATTTTTTCAGTATGTGAAATGTATTTAATTATATCCTTCGCTAAGCCTGTTATTTGTAATAAATGATGAATTAGAACGTGGTGTATATTGATCAAATATTGATGAAATATGTCTTAAAAATTGCTTATATTTTTTTACTTGCCATATCACGAACCAAAAATAAAATTGTTAATGTGGAAAAAAAGAAGATAATTTTTCAATATAAAGTAATGTTTGGCAGCTAACATAACCTAAAAATTATTTTCACCATAATTTTTTTTCTGATTTGGAAATCGAACCATATTTTTCAGTGACAATGCAATGTTGTGGTACCATCGAGCTGGTCTGATGATGGAGACAGAAGGTGGCCATAGGAACTCCTAAACGAAACGACGTAACCCTGTCGAGTTTGGGTTCGTTGGATTTGTCTTCCCAAGCCCTTTGGTCCTAGATGATAAATTCAATATGGCGGAAATATTGTTCTTATCTATCAAATCATTATCAAATGAAAGGCTTTGCTGAGAAGAATACGAAAAACTTTGTTTTAAAAAAGTATAATATTAATTAATAAATTTTATTTTTGTTTTATCTACAGACACAACTCATCTGGGTCCAGAGAATGTCTCGACTCCGGCAGCGGGCGGGAGAAGGAAAAAATCCGGGACAAGCGAGACATGCGCGAGAGGGACTTGAGCCGGGACGGGCGGGACTCGGGACGGGACCGGCGGGACTCGGGCAGCGGGCGGGACCGGCGGGACAGCAAGGAGCGGGACCACCGCCGCCGGCACCGGGACACTGACACCTGGGATAGGGAGCGGAACTACAGGTTTGATTATATACTTATTTTATTTATTGACAAGCTGACCTGACATACGTTGTCCAGTCCAAATTTCAATACATTTTATTTATATGACACTAAAATTACTCACATAATATAATTAAGCTAGTCACTCCGACTATAGTTTCAACCGCATTCGGCGGTCTTTTTCAAGGTAAATGCGCACGCGGCTGCATCTCGCTTTACACTGCGGACCGCCGCGCGACGCGCACGTGATCACAACGTCTGCTGATCGGGTGCGAGGGGGGGGGGCGCGTAAAAAAAAAAAAAAAGATTTTTTTTATGATTGTATTATGAATTATTTTCTTTGTTATGCTCCCGAGACGATGACTAAACATGATTCTAACTTTATTTGTTTTTGAATAATAGGTTTGAGTTTGACCGCCAACTCGCCTGATGTTTAGCGATGATGGGACCTACGATGGAGCACGCTTGTCTAGAAAAAACCAATTGATAGCCCGTTGGTCCAGTTGGTAGTGAACCTACCTTCTGAGCTTGGGGGCGTGGGTTCGATTCCCATCTAGAACAAACATTTGTGAGATGAACATTTGTGTTTGTTCTATATCTGGTTGTTAATATCTATTTAAGTATGTATTTAAAACTATTGTATGTATATCGGTCTCTGGCAGCCATATCACAAGCTTTGCTTAGTTTGGGGTCAGATGACCGTGTGTGCCAAAATGTCCCGAATATTTATTATTTATTTTTATTTAATTCTTTCGTAATTTGAATACACCCAATACAGGCAGCGCATTCCACAGACTAGCAGTTCGCACAATAAAATTGGAATCAAACTATGATTTAAGAAAAACTGTTCAGCCGCTTAAAGATTATCAGCTCTTTTAACGGCCTCTTATAGCAAATTTGACGGTTTTAAATCAATTTTATTCAGTTAAATTACAATATTTGAGCTGAAAAAAAAACATGTCACAGATACATCTGTGTTTGAGTTTATGATTTGGTTCAAAACAAGATAGAATAAACTTTCCTCGATCAAAAAAAATCTGAAACAAAGTCGATTCAGTTAATTTTTTTCGTTTTATGCTCTAATGAAAGCTCGTAACAACCTGGAAATTGCATGTCCTGAAAGGCAATTTTATTCAAAAAAAAATTATTTGGATAGAATTTTGATAGTGAATAGTTTCGTTTTTTTGTGAAATTAAAAGCGTAAAAAGGTCGCTCGAATTTGCGCGCACCGCGTTCAGTACCGCGCCAGGCGTCATCGAGGTCGGACTTATGTTCGTTTTTGTCGTTGCACTCCCCCCGCGGGCGTCCTGACTCTTGGTTGGAAAAATACATCGTCGCTATAACTTGGCGGGGGCTGAGGGAGCGTTTTGTTGCCTACGCGACTCGGATAACCGGCCGTTAACGGGGGTTAAAAAACAATTGTAACTTGTAATGCTTCTCTTGCTTTGTTCATTGCAACATTTTGGAAACTCCAGGGAACGAGACTACAGAGACTCGAGGAGCAGAGAGCGGCAGAAAGACTACAGGGATAAAGACAGAGAGAGACACAGAAAGCCGCGACATTCCTACGACGAAGAGGAAGAGTAAGTTTTTTTATATTTATTATTTAATTTATTGAATAACATACATACATATTATTATTACACAACTCTGCCAAACTGCATAGCAGTGTGTAGGCAGACATCTAATCTCATTAACAAAATTTCATCATGAACGAGTAGGAACACAACATTTTAGACATACTAATTATATACATAACTAGCTGTTGCCCGCGACTTCGTACGCGTAGACTTTCATATAAACTTTCAACCACCTTTTGTCATCCTTAATTCGGCCCTTTCGTGAAATCCTTTCTTAGCGGACCTCTACACCCCATAAGGAATCTACCTGCCAAATTTCAGCTTCGTAGGTCAAGTAGTTTTTGAGATTTCGTTTTTAATGAGTGAGTGAGTAGATGAATTTCGCTTTTATATATATAGATTATAATATTGGATATTGGTTATATGTGGCAACAAAGAGTTATCATGGGAACACCAGAAATGGACAGCGCCAAGAACCCGCAACTAGGAAAGAATGTGGACAACATTTCAACACCAAAATTGAATTAAAAATCACTGTTGGTTACAAAGCAATTATCGACTACTATAATAATTTCTCTACTAAGTCATTAGTCTCTATACACCGTTTTTTAATCTTAGATATTTTATGTAAACAAAGAAATGTCACGAAAAATCACTGTCAAAGTGAAATGCCAGTTGCTCAAAACTTTTTTCTCTTAAGATCAATATTTTACTTTCTATTTTCTTCGGCTTCGCTCTCGTACTAGTTCAATTTTTTTATAAAAAACATGATTAAAAGATTGTAATAGATGGCGTTGATTATAGAGGCGTTGACTAATATGTTAGAGGAAATAGAGGTCAAATCAAACTGTGGCCAGAAATGTTTAGAACCACTACTGTCCTACCAGTCTAAATTTTTTCTATCATAAATGTTTTTTTTTATCGTAACATTGTATTGAACAGATATTACGCTAAAATAAATAGTACAAAACGATTGTTATTTAATGATTGATCATATGATCATATGATTACGACTAGAAAAACTCAATAAAATTTCTTTTTGGTCAAATATTGTAAACTACCATTACAAAAGATATTTTTTTCACTGGTATCTCCTTTGTTTACATAAAATATCTAAGATTAAAGAACGGAGTATAGTAAGTGATATCAAGTAATATGAAGTTCGTACACCTAGCTGATTTTAGTCTATTTACGTACCCTCCCAGGGTCCTAACTCCGTAAGAAAACACAAAACACGCTGCAAACGTGTTATAAACACTGTAACCATGGTTACATCATTGAAACGCGCTTTCTGTAGTGCAAGTACCGTTCTTTTATCGATCGTCAAATTGACAGTTGAGGTCGTCAAATTCGATAATATGCAATTTTTTTAATTCTCGCTGTGATCGATTCTATGGCATTTTAGCGAATTTGACGATCGATAAAGAACGGTACTTGCACTGCTGATTCGATACTATTCTGTTTACAAACGCGCACGAAACGCGCTAGCTTGATACGACGTTAAAGCAGAAATACTCGAAATTCGTCAAAGAAACCATTTTGAGGAATAAAGCTACAACACTATCATCCTGTATATTGAAACATTAAAATGCGAAAATTTTGTTGGTTTGTTTGGTCCGCTTTCACGCAGCAACAGGGCATCGGATCGACCTGATTTTTTGCATGGGTTTAGTTCAAGGGCTGCAGAGTGACATAGGCATCGTCATCACCATTGGCCGCGGGGCTAGCTCTGAATAAATGTTTTCTGTATTATCCAGTTACAGCGACGGTTGTGGTTCCGGACGCTCCTCACCGCGAGATCGGTGGCCGGACCAACGTTGGCGGAGAGATGGTAACTAATATTAAATTATCTCTTAATACTTATTAGTATTTACTTACCAGCTATGTAGCCTATGTAGTACCTACATATTACTTATATTCTACTTTAATTGGAATGACATTTAATCTGCACAAAAAAAACTAACGCTTATTCTGAATTTGCTCCAATAACAATCATGCAAAAGTATAAGTTTAAGAGGCCTATTACAAGATCACAATCCCGATGCATATTTAGGTAAAAACTACATGAAACATGGAGACCTCATTTGGGAGCCCTAATTTGCAGATTCTGTTGAAAATAATTGGTCAAGGTCCCTGACAGAAAAGATGCCTAATTACGCGCGACGTGGCTAGCGTAGCGTGCGGGCCGGGCGCGAGCCGAGCGGCCACTGGTTGCCCTGCTATGACCCTCTTGGGAAGGGACACTGGCCGAATATACCTAAAGTCCGAAGTGCGCCATGCCTGCCCATGGTATAATAATATACCTACCCCGCCAGGTATGGCATTTCGAGACACAGAGGTCACGTGGGTGACACAAGCCTACGTAATCGACGCTGTGTTACCGGTAGCATGATATCATAACTCCCCAATCTCCGTAAATATTACTTGTTGTTATGTGTTGCCACATTTAAGTATGGCTGAAAATTAAGTGGTGTCAATACAATGCAAAGTAATGAATGCATAATGTGCAATAAAATTATTTTAATTTTAATTATGATTTGTCACACTCCAGGTCGTACTATTATTTCTTCAGTGCTTATAACTAAATGGCATGTAATTAATAGTTTTTTTTTATTATTTTATTTAGAGAGACATTATGGCTCCTTGGGCTGGAGAGAGACGAGACGGAGAGCCGAGATACGACAACAAAGTGAAGACCCTAATGATAGAAGGTACTTAATACATTTCAGTCATCATCATGAGCCTATGTAGTCTTCATTCTCTGCTGGACGTTACTAAAGAACGCTACATCGCACGATCTTCTGCTTTACGCATCCACCTGCCACCGACCCCCTGCTTACCGATACGCGGTCTTCAATCTAGAACCTGTCTTACCCTAAAAGTACTTCTACAGATATGGCCTGCTTAATGCCACTTCAGCCTGCTAATCCTTTAAGCTTTTTTAATGCCATCGGTGGCAAACAAGCAGACGGGCTGTCATCTTTCAAACAAAAAAAAAACTAAATCAAAATCAGTTCAGCCGCTTAGGAGCTACAATGCCACAGACAGTTTTTTTATTTTTATTTTTTTTTTATTTTTGAAAGACCACAAGACTGGAAATACATTGTGAACTATCTTTAAATTAACAAACACTTAATATCTAACTAAATGTATTTCCTTCTAGATGAGTTACATCTAGATATGAAATTAATAAATTAAATAATTTATTAATTACTACTACAGATGCACACGTTAAACTTATAACACCCAATTTTTGGGTCGGGGGTTAAAAAGAAGTTCTATGTGAGTGTATACACACAAAAAATTGGATATATTATTAGTAAGATCATAGTTTAATTAACTATTCTTTCCATCTTCTTACTGTGGAAAACCGGATCGGTAAGCGCAGCATAGGACGTCCACCCACAAGATGGACAGGCGATCTAAAAGAGACTACAGGGAAACGCTGGATGTAGGCCGCTTCCAATCGGCCATTTTGGAGATCGATGGGGGAGGCCTATGTCCAGCAGTGGGCGTCCTACGGCTGAAATGATGATGATGGTGATTGAGGCCGCCAGTTGTTACACTAGTTTTTAAGAGTTTTTTTGTCTTCTGTATCAAATTTCATGGTGTGAACAATAAAGAGTTAATCAATCAATCAATCAATCAAACACAATATACAAAGGTAAAAATTAAACAGAACTGCACTAGAGCTAATTATATTTTTGTATTTTTTGTGTTCAGGTATGGCAGCACACTGAGCTACGTGACGCGGCGGCGACGCGACGACCGGTCCCGGGAACACGGGGAACGGGTAGGGGAGAGAGGAGAGCGTGGGGGAGAGAGGGGAGGCGAGAGAGAAGCTCGGCGGCGGCCGCGGCGCGACGAGCCTCGACGGAGAGACTACCGGTTCAGTAACGACTTCTCGCCGCATCACGGGGAGCCGTTCGACAACGAGTTCCCTGACGTACCCACCCCCACTGGCAAGAAACGGGCGCCATATTCCAGTCTAGAAGGGACTAGGTGAGTTTTGTTCAGAAACACTTTCGTGGTTGACAGCCGAAAGGTGCTTTGGCGCCAACAAGGAAAAAAAACATGAGAACATTGAAATGTTTTTTAAAAATGAAACCGGTACAAAATGTTACGATAGCGTCGTAAATAGTACATGTTTTTGTCTACTAGGTTCGCGTTCGACTCTGAAGACGTGACCGCCTCCCCGCTATCGGGCAGCAGCGCGCGCGCCCGCGACGGCGACTCGCCCGCGACTCGATTCCGATTCGATTCCGACTCGATATCGCCTCGCTCCATGTTCGAAGACGACTTCACCACCATCTCAACCCCACGCGGCCGGACCGCCTCCATCGCGGAGGAAGACGAGGATGTACCGCCATTACGAGCGAAACCCCCACAATCGCATCGAGACATCAAAAAGTCCGAATCTATTAACATCTTCACTCGGGAATCGGATCCGTTTGAAGGGGACGCGTTTTTCGCGTGTACAGGGTCGGATCGAGTGGCGCGGAGGGAGAACTGGCCCGGAGATTTTCAGGGATTCGATAACTCGTGAGTCCGCTGTGTCCATTTTACGGTCTCACTTTTGTTGTGAAGACTTGAGTCGGTTGGAATCAGTCGTGACAATGGTAGAGAGTAGAAATTTAAATATAGGCAATGTTGTAACTTCGTGGCCTGTATTCGGAAGGATAAGGGTTTGTAAATTAAACGATTGAAAATCAAGATTCGGGCTACTGGAGATACAGACTGTGATGAATATAGTATTGAGAAATATTGCTTCCGACTGACTCTGTCTTTCAAGTATTGATTCCACACTGAATAGATGCGGTTTTCGCGTCGATTTCGGTGGCGCCTTTATTCTACGACCAAAGCAAATATGCGCTTGCGCGAGTTTTAATACTTTTGGTATGTTTTTAATACGAATAATTTTATGGGATTTTCTCCACTAAGTCATTCCAGCTATAAGTTTACAAAGTTTTATAATACAACTAGTTGTATATTAAGTCCGTAGCAGGTTTAACGCACTACTATTATGCTTCGGCATTTATTTTATTTTTCATTTACGTCTTGCCAGTTAGATATAAATAAATGTAAGATATTTTTCAACGATCTCGTGTTACGTAATCACGTCGTCATAACGTCGTGTTTAAAACGTGATATTTGTTAATCATTCTAGGAATATAAATTGATAGTATTAGAAATACAAATAAATTGTATCATTTTGGATGACATTAACAGTTAAAAAGGCACCAACAAATGTCGGTACGTCAATGTCTAAGTTCTTATTTGCAGACTCTACACACTTATTTTTCCTATCAAATAAAAATGGGAAAACCACAATTGTATTGTAACATTTGTAACGGTTAGTGAGAAACTGTGTATTGTACCAATTATACCTTAGAATTTATACCTTCGGAGTCGCTTCTATTTGCGTGCAAAACACTGCCACGCCATGAAATCATTATGGCGCCTCTACACGGTGCAGCTAACATGCGCATGTTAAAGCCCATGTTCAATGTCCATGCATGTGTAAACAACTATGTAAGCAAGTGCGTGGAACCAGTACCTACAACCCGGTCTAAATATCTGCACCTCGCTGTATTCGATACTCGTCCCGCTTTGTCCTTTGCCTCGCCGATATATATGACGCCATTGACGCTAGGTGCAAATAGATATTTTGACCGAGTTATACTTGTTACGTGTGAACTGGACGTTTTCCGCAACTAGGCTATTTTGCGTGACTCGACTGCAACCGGTTCAGCTACCCGGTGTCTCCGAGGAAGCCGCAGACTTTCCGGAGGGTTCTCGGCATTGAGCCAGTAACTAAAGTACTAACTACTAATAATATATGTACCGACGCGACCCCCCATACTAGTAACGCGCGATTTACAGCGCAACGGTGTAACGCAAAATTCAGAACAGTAAAAACAACTAAGTACGGTTGTTTGATTTTGAACGTTATGTAATAAGTCGCGAGTTTTAAAAAAAAATACTTGAAATGCGGTTGCCATCGCAAAATTCGGTCCCAGTTCAAAGTCGTATTAATTGCCTTTAGATGAATCCTGTGATATATAATTATATGAACAACGATTGTTTATTATGTTTCCGCTTCTGTAATGTACATTTCACTCGATCCTTAAACAGGCAATCAACAAGTACTGAATGAACCTCCGATGTAATTATTATTGTGAGTTTTAACTCGGTGAGAATTTTAATATATTATAAAGTTTGTTATTTCCGGTCATTTAGTTCATTTCTTTCTGGTCTTGAACGCTTCTTCATCATTATCAGCCAGAAGACGTCCACTGCTGAACATAGGCTCTTTAACCTCCACACTGAAAGAAAGCCTGCCATCTGCATCCACTGGATGCCCACGCCTCTCACAATGTCGTCGGTCCATCTAGTGGGAGACCTCCCTACACTGCGTCTTCCGGTTCGTGGTCTCCACTCAAGAACCTTTCTTTCCCATCGGTTATCGGTTCTTCGAACGATGTGGCCTGCCCGTTGCCACTTCAACATGCAAATTTTAACTGCTATGAACGCTTAGTTCTTCATATGAACAAAACCTTTGGGATTTTTGTCAAGACAAAACATATTATACAAAAAAAAACAGAAAACGTTATATGATTATTTACGGGATATTTACCGTGCTAAGGTTGTAGAATGACGATATGAATGTGGATAATCATATAACTTTCTTGAACAACCGTGATAGTTTTAAACAGTTTTTAACATATAAAAAGTACTATAGTGTGTCCATAATGTTAATCGCTTCTGACAGCTCATACAAAGTTGACAACATAACTTTGTAAAGCATCTAGCAATTATATCCCATACAAATAAATACGTTTGATCTAGCAATTCCTCTTTACAAGGCTACGTCAACTTGAAATCAATTTAAATTGACGTAAATCAACTTTGTTTTCAAGTAAATTTGTTGGCTTGGCTCAATTCGATTTGTATTTTTTTTATGTACAATGCGATTAAATTTAGAATAGAATCGGTCTAGCGCCATTTTCTGACGTCAAGACGATAATCTTAAGTAGTCGTGGTACAATTAGTCAAAAAATAAATACAAAAAAATTTTGTTTATTTTTATTGTGATGTCATGACATTTTTTGTATATTTTAACATTTGATTCTTTGCAAAATGACGTCTTGAAGTCACAATTGGACGCTAGACCGATAATTTTTTTATTTATTCAACTTTTTTTTTGTAAGTTCGCTGATTACTCTGACATTTGTTATCATTTTATTTGACAATTATTTATATATTTCAAGGTGATGGTATACTGTGGATTTTGGGCACAAAGCTGTATAGTGTTGACAGTATTGGTATTGTAAATATTTTGCTTAATGCTATTTTTGTTTGAATAGGGAATATGCATGTGGTTTAAATATGGCTGAAATATTTTTTTTCCGAATCTTTATTGTTCTGACTTTATATCTTGAAAGATATTTTTTTATTTAGTTGCATTTTAATTGCTTAAAATATTAAATAAAAAGTGCAAAATATAAGAGGGAAATTCAAATTTGCGAAACGCTTCACCATTGGTCGAAACGAATCGTGACGTCAAAAGCCACAACATCGCATAAATCGGCGTCGATATTCATACTGTGTTAGTAGTGTTTGAGAGAAAAATAGTTTTATATTGAGTTCCTGTGGTTTTTTCCATTAGCTAGTGTAATTTTAGCGTTCTCGTGAGACTAGAGATCATTTAGGACGATGACTGAGACTGGTTTTGTCAAAGCACAATCGGACAATCTACCAAAAATAGATGCATTCATGATGACAGCATATTTTGCATCAAATCCAAAGTTTACGGTTGCTGAGATCAAAGGAGTAAAAGCTGCAAGGTAATTGTTATAATCCGTGATATATTTTAATCCATTACATAGGTTTTTACGCATAAATGCACTCGGCAGTAATTACCAAAACATAACCTATAAATAATCATTGGTCATTAAAAATTTTATGAAGCTGCTGCTCTATTGTCTATATTATAATAATTTACAAGTAATTATACCTAACATTACTTATGTTCCGTAACTTTCCGTGAATTTTTAAGAAACAAAATTTGTTGTGAATTCTGTTTCCTCTAAATACTTATGTACTTATTGTTTGTTACAGATCTGAACGAGAATCTTATGGTGATTCAGCAGTAGGATAATTGTGTACAAGTAAAACAAGATGGGGACATAAGCTCGAATTACACCAGAGCATAATGTTTGACAGAAATGTTACGCTGTAACAGCTGTTTGCAATGAAACTGAAGAAATTATTCTTTTCTTTTCAATGTCAAGATTGTGTGGCACACCCAGGTAGGTTATCCTTCCTTTCTTCTTGAAAACGCTCAGTGGCTAGTGTAAGGCGCCACGAAAGGGCTCTGACTTGGCCTATGAGTATTGCTCTAGAAAATAAAAGATCTGTTACACTGCCTGCGTTCTCCGTCCTGCGGTCCGGTCAAAATGAACGCTGCCCGCACCATGTGTGAACATCGTTTGCAGTTTCCATATATTTTGTTAAAATGCATTCTGACTTTGTGGTCACGTGGAAAAAACACAGAGAATGCACCGGACTAGCAGCAGCGGTCTCTTTGACCAGACCACAGGACGGAGAACGCAGGCAGTGTGACAGATCCTTCAACCGTAGCCATCATCTGAATTTGTCATCTGAACCAAGGTAGTGCTAAGCTGTAAATGTCACCTAAAATAACTCTGGCCGTTGCTTAGCTTCAGTGCAATCAGGTTGGAGCACTTAGACCAACCAAGCTATAACCAGGCGAACATTGACACAAATGATGATATCATGTTAAGTAGTTATGGCTCATTATATGCTTCTTAACAACTACGTAGGTAGTTGTTAAGAAGCTGTAGTAATAGATAAATGCCTTCCTGGCACCAATTTCATTTAAAAAAAAAATGTTTTATATTTTAATTAATTTAACATAGAAACAATTTTTATTTTAAATTATCTTTCTTCGTTTAGAATAAACATATGACTCAATTTAATTTTATTTTGTTTTAGGGGGCAACGCACGCACACTTGCATTTTTGGCGTGGCTCGAAATAAAATGTACGACATCAGAACAAGCCATCAGCCGATATATCAGCTCGAGGAATAAAGTGGCTTAAAAATACATGGCACAGGTGCAACTGCAGATGCATTTTTCCAATAAAGCTAAGGCACTCTTTTGTGTTGCTCATAATGATTATAAAACAACTAAAAAAGTAAGTATTATAGAAGTGGATTATGGCAAACAACTGTGAAAATTTATTGGAAAAATGTATCCTGTTCTGGAGTAAAGCAATTTTTCCTAAAATAAATAAGTAAATGTACATTGAGTTTAAATAAAATTAATGTAAATTTTAATAATTTTTTTATTAATACATCCTGCATATTATTACACAGCTTGTCGTGTGCTATTATTACACCATCTATGATAGGAATTAAATTATGGTCTGCTAATTTAAAGTAAGAGTGATAAGACCTGCACTGACATCCCGCTTGGGGCGTATTGTGCATTTGCCTCTGCAAGCCTACCCAAACCAGCCAAGCTCGACCCAAGCGGCTTTGGGTCGCTGACTAAACTGCTCTACTGCCTATTTCGCCAGGTGTTGTGGTATTGGAGACTTGGTGTTGTTGAGTTTCTTCAAGGAGTCTCGACCTTAATCGTATATCTTCTGTGGGCTTGCAATGCAGTAGTGCATGCTCCACGGTCTCATTCACCTGTAGACAGCCTCGGCACAGAGGGCTGTTTGTAAGAGCGCTGGGGGAGGACTTTGAAACAGAAAGTGGTCGAATGAGGGTAATTTTTTTAGCTTCTAACTAACATGACAAGTCTTTGAATCCTCTGTCAGCCATCACTGCTTTATTAAGGGGTAAACACTCCAGAAGAAATACATATACCACCAACTGGGTTATCTACAAATAATTTTCTTTTTGAAACTAGTCAGAGCTGATTTTATTCGTGAAGTTCATCAAGTCAAACTCCTTAAATGAACACATTTACTTCTGTACTTCGCTTTAATATTCACTTGCACAGCTTTGTCACCCTGTAATTTGTCTTCATTATCACCAACTATAATATGGAAGGTACTGGGCATCGCTTGATAATCATCACAGACATCAATATCAGAAGTACTGGGCCTCGCTTGATAAGCATCACAGACATCAGTATGGGAAGTACTGGGCCTCGCTTCACTTCAATCACTTGTTTCTAGAGGTTCAGAAATGTCTAAAACATTGCTACTTTTGGCAGTTAAGTCTGAGAGAGCTTCGTTTATTAGTGCTTATCTTTGTCTCTCTCTCTACTGGTGGTGGCATATTCTGTTTTTAGCACTGGAATAGGGTGGTTCAGCCCTTTTACCGAACACTACCTGTTCACGAACACTTTCACGAAAACGGCCAAAAATAGCCGTATTACAATACAACAAACGATAATTTTGTTTGGAATCGCATGGTCCTTCTGTCCCTTTCATCGGTGTCAAAAAATTCGCCAACGAAATGTGTTCCTTGCCGATCACTGTGCCCACGAACAGGAGCCGGAGTGCACGCGGTCATTTTGGAGCAAATATTAAGCGAAAAATTAGTGGGAAGCAAACTTATAATCGTGAGTAATACATATTTTTTGTATATTTTACGCATTTTTATCATGTCAGGTGTGTTAATATAAAGTAATACTTCACTTTTAACTAGTATTTGGACGTGGGAATGGATATTTTAGAAAAATATCAGGTGGACGCTAACCGGTGGAGGAAAAATGCACTTCTTTTGATTTACGATCACGTGTTCGTAAAAGAGCGAATTTGATCCAAATTTCGGTTGAGGTTTTTGAGTATGTTGCATGTTTTGGCTTGCATATTATTATGTCTTTTGATCCATTATTACATGTTTTATTTAGACGTCAGATGCCGATCGGCCTTTTTTAAGGGATAACGAGAAATATCCACTCATAAAGCGGCCCCAAAAACTAGGTGTTCGGAGAAGGATTAGTTGTCGACCATTGAATTTGTTACATACAAAAGCATTATTTTTATGCGGTCGTGTTCGAACTAGTATACGAACACGACTATTTTTAAGCTTATTTACAATTAATTGAGTGGTCGGGAACTGAATACTTTCCGAACACGGGTAACAACTTAACAAGGCAAACACACTGTGGTCGAGAATTGACTTTTTCTCGTTCGCTAAAAATGTGACGTGGTAAATTAGTTTATAAAAAATTAAAATAAACTTAATATTTCCTATTTTATGCATTTGTGGCGATTTTATGTAACCCGGTATTAATGGTTGCTTGGTATAATATTGCATGTGCTTTTATGCTTTTTTCCAGATGGTCCCGCCACTAAAAGCCAAAAATAAACAAATAAAGCACGAGAAAAATTGGTAACTGTGATTTAATATAATAATATTTAAGATATCATGTAAAACATCGCATTTATTGAAATGTTTTTGTATTTTATAGGCAGGAGTGTCAAAAAAATCAGTAAGGCGTCTGTTTACGTATAAAGAAGAAGACATCGTAAGGGCAATTGAAGATATACAAAACAAAAGAATGGGATTCAGAGAAGCCTGTCGGTTTTATGGTCTACCAAAAACCACAGTCCATGATCGACTCAGCGGCAAAGTGGACATTAACAAAAAGCCTAAAGTAGGCCCTGACCCCATTTTAGGAATTGATGGTGAGAAAAAAATTACAAACTGGGTTCTTAACATGGCCAAATGCGGGTTCCCAATAACTAAACAAGATCTACTGGAAAATGTCGCTGAAATTACAAAAAAAGCTGGTATGAAAACCCCATTCAAAGATGGCAAACCTGGAGACACATGGTACCAGAAATTTTTAAGACGGCACCCTGAAATTAGCCTGCGTGAGCCCGAAAGTATTAATAACGCAAGAGCTGCCGTGACCGAAAACCGCATCCGGGCATGGTTTAAGGAGTTGAAAGAATATGTCAAATCTATAGACGCTTCAGATATATTCGAAGATCCAGATAGACTCTTTAACGGGGACGAAACCGGATTTTCCCTGTGCCCAAAAAGTGGCAAAGTTTTGGGTCCTAGGGGTTATAAGAACCTATATATCATCAAGAAAAACAATGAAAAAGAAAATATCACTGTGCTAGTAGTATTTACGGCAAGTGGAAAACTATGTCCACCATTGGTGATATTCCCATACGTAAGGCCACCCAAAGCCGTCATCGCGAATATGCCTGAATCATGGGTGCTTGGCCGCTCTGAGAGCGGCTGGATGAAAAGCGACGTATTTTATGAATACGTTTGTAATGAGTTCAGTGCTTGGCTGGACACACATAAAATAAAGAAACCCATAATTCTATTCATTGATGGCCATAAATCTCATATGACCTATGCTTTAAGCGAGTTTTGTGAAGAAAACGGGATAATTCTATATGCTCTGCCGGCCAATACTACACACATACTTCAGCCCGCTGATGTCAGCGTTTTTAAACCACTAAAACAACACTGGAAAAATACGGTAAAACAATGGCAATGCGAAAATGTTAATCAAACTGTAACAAAATTGAATTTCTGTTCAATTTTGAATAAAATACTGACAGAGGCTCAGTTATCCGATGCCATTAAAAATGGATTCAGAAAGTGTGGCCTATATCCACTTAACGAAAATAATGTGGATTACACTAAATGCGTAAGGGATTTACAAGAAAAAACGAAAAAATCGGGTTCTGTTAGAAAATCGGCAATTAATACGAAAGATTTCGATTCAGCATCCAAGGTCATATCATTCATTGAAACAGACTTAATCAAACACAACATAGCAATTAAACCAATTATAGAAGAAATTGAAAAAGCTAAGGCCAAATATCTCGAAAATCGTCGATCCAAATCAAAGACTCCCCGAAATTCTGCATCGTCTAATCTGAGTAATAGCATTATTACTCAAGAGCTTGTCCTTGGACATGTAATGGACTTAGAAGTCACTCCAGAAAATTTATCATTTGACATTCCGGATACTGACACACCTCAATTAAGTCAAAATATAGAAATACTATCCTTCAATGAAGAGATTACCGACACTTTCACCAATAATGAGTCTAAGTTCCAAAATATAGACTTAGCTGAAACTGGATCATACGTATCTTTACAAAATATATCTGTACTGCCCCTCAATGAAATCGAAATTTCTCAACAAGTTGGTGACCTGGTACCTGAATATACATTCACTGTTTTGGCTGATGTCCACGTTGAAAGAAACGAAACACACACTGATGTAGAGATAAATAGAGATGATGGTATAAAGAATTCAACAGACAATGCAAGTGATGTCTTCGATAAACACCTGCATTATCCTGAACCCGCAACACTGAAGGATAAACAAAAACGAAATGGACCTAAATTGCCAAGTGCAGTTTCATCTAAAGCTTGGCGGGAACATTTTAAAAAACGAGACGAAGAAAAAGAAAATCTTATTAAGGAAAAAATAAGAAAAAAGGAATTAAAAGCAGAAGAAAAAGAAAGAAAAATTAAAGAAAAGGAGAAGACAATTAAAAGAAAGAAAGTACGTAAAGTCAGTAGTAAGGAGAAGTCAATTTTGAAGTGCAGCCAATGCTCTGAAGACTTAATTAGTGATATTGAAGATGACTTAGAGAAAAATATAGGATGCGACGAGTGCATTAGATGGTTCCATCTAAAATGTACTGCTTTACATGACAAACCGTACGCTGAAGCAGCAGAGTCTAATTATAGATGCTCATTTTGCGAAAGTCATGTTTAAATTGATAAAAACTATTGAATTAATAATGACAGCTATTTTGATTATTTGAGCCCTTGAGAACTTAAAATTTTAACAAACCTAATTTCTACTTTATGTCAATAGGATAAGAGATTCTTTTTCTATATATTTTGATGGTCGTAAACTAGTGGAAATTGTGGACGTGAATTGAAGCTATGTGTCCGTCAACTGAAAAATACGCACTTTTCGGTAATTCGTGATTTATAAACAAAAACTCTTCGAAATATATTTAATAAATATAGTATTGAGTAAATATGAAGTTTTTTCTATCCATTTAGGCAATTTTTTCCTTTGGAATGGTTTACTGTTAAGTGCTACGTAATTTTAAACATGACAAGTCGACTAACTGTTCGTGAACTGGCTGAATCACCCTATATGAAGCACAACTTTTTTCTTTAACCGTAGGGTAACTTTTCCTCCTTGTTGTTTCGTTATGTTGCATTGAACATAAGTTACTGTATCCTCCTCGACCTGAAATAAATTTAGATTTTGTAAATCCTCGACGGAAAAACAGGTAAGTACCTATTAGTACTGTAGACAAAAGTTTTATTGAACTTTTAGGTTATGTTATTACAAGTTAGATGTACAGAGTGCATAATATTCAATACTAAACATACTTATAACTCACACCATGCTATCAAAATATAACATACTTACATTAAAATGATCTTCACAACAATGCAAACATGATATTGGAGATACTTCATCTCTTCTCATAACCTTACACCATTGTTTACGTATTTCGCATCTCTTGGAATAGGAAAAAACACTTTATCGGGTGTATTTCTAATAGTGTTTGTACACTTTGGCACACGACAATACCTATAAAAATGTTTTTTAGCTTCTTCCATGGTCAGAATATCTATAAAACTGAAAATCTGTGTGAAATAACTGTATCGTCTATAGTAAACAAACATAGAACGTGGCTTCTGACGTCATCCAAGGCCCGCGAAAAATTGCGGCGTTCAAACAGCTCAAATTTATTCGATGTTTTAAAAATTCTTTAAAAAAATTATTTGAGCATATCCAACTGTAATTATATTTTTTACTATGATATAACGATGTAAACAGTTGATAAAAAAAATAAAAAAAACACATGCATATTCCCTATTGCTGTGTAAATATTAATGTTGGTATATTGTTACAAAACTGCAAACGAAGTGGCAGCTTCACATCTATTTAGAAGAAGTGAGAACGAAGCATTTAGTAATTTTTTTTTGCTACTAATGTTTGTGATTTAAAAAAACATTTACGCTTCATAACTTTTCAAGTCTGATACATTTTTGGTATTTATTTTTATTTTTCTACTTAAAATCTCAGTTCAATAAAATGTATTATTTTTTCACACGAATGAATTATGTGATACCTATGACTGTCTTGGTTAAAAATATTATTTTAATTTTGTGACCAATCGTATGTATAGCTTTATTTGGTTTATATGAACGCTGTGATATTTTGTTTCTATGTGAATTTACAACCTCATGTAAAGCTGTTAATATTTCAATGCTCATTATTATCGCGAATTTGTTTTGCGATTCAATCTTATTTATTTTAGTGTCTAAGTTAATAGGTAATGTTTCATAATATTGCGTAAAAGAAAATCATTGTATCTGCACTGTTGCATTTTCTCATATAAAGCTTCCGGCCCGAAGGACCAAATGCTATATAAGAAAAGTCATAAGTGGCTTACCCTTTGACCGCCACGGGTCGCGCATCGTAAATGCGCTCTATACGCCAAGCTATTTTTTACGTGTTTTCTATAACGAATTAAAATTTCGAAAGAATTAGATTTTATTTCATTCTCTTAGATTAAATGAATTATTGTTATATAATAATAAATACTGTTAAAATAATCCGTTACTATATTTCCTGTAAATAAAGGTAAAAAGTGGTGTCGCCTAAAGGCGTCATTGGCGGTCTGGGCACAAAATATAGTTTACGCCTGTAGGCGACGTTGGCGGCAAAGGGTTAAGAATGAATATAATTAATTGACTACTATGACATGTACCTACATACAATATACAAAATTAATCATAACCATTTTATAGCAAGTATTTGTGTAAACTAATGTTACCTAAACCTAGTAATGTAGTGAACGAGTCAGTTTTGTATTAATGTATTTTTTGTACATAAAGTAGTTAGAGGAAATTAATTATTGTGCAATTATTACCACCTCTTTTATGCAATACCAAAGGTATTTTATGTTCTGTAACTGTTGTGTAAAATACTCGAAATTAATAAAATTATAAACAAAATGATCTTAAGTCTCAGTTTCATTTCTTCAAGTTTCAATAAGTACCTTTATTCAAATTTAACCAGAATGGTTATAATAAGCCGAAAGGGGGTAATGTATTCACCATTATGAACACCTTACTGTGCGAATAACACTGAATTCTCGAAAACAAAATTAGTTGTTCTATAGAAAAATTTCATTCGCATTCAACTAAATGTATTCTCGGCTCAGTATCTAGGTACCTACGTTCCGTGTAACTGTGATGAGTGATTGTATGTGGGAAAAATCTATTATATTTGATACTGGCTAAAACTGAGCCAAAGCAAGAAAGAGAAATCCGCATTGCAGAACACTCTGAAAAAAATCAGGGTGAGTAGAACTGATTTTTCTTCTGTTCTTATAGTAAAATTCAGTTTCATTTACTGTACTAGTAAGACTTGTCTCATTTGCGTGAAAACGTCTATTATCATACAACACTTGGCGATACAAACCATAATCAATATTTAAAAAAATGATGACAATGAAAGCGATTCATTTAATCGCTAACTCTAGCGCCTTATAGAAGCCTTCAACGTATGCAATGCAGCCGGGTATTATCGCGGGGGCTTACTTACACAGACTACCTATATATCTCGATCAAAGCTGCTCGACCCACGCAGTGCCGGTTTTACCTCTACCGGCGAGACTTCTACGGCGCCCAACCAGGCCCTACCCTAACGCCGGTACTGCTCACACGCAGAAAGAGGGGTGTTTCATCCAGTAAATTAGCACACGCGCCACCTCAACTACGACTCTTCTCTTTTTGCACAGACTATCTAAGATTTTAACAGGCGGCCTTAATCGCATGCATTGATAACGACGCTTCTCTTTTTGCACAGACTAATAGTATACCTATGTTTTTCTTGTTTTTGTGGGTTATCATATGAAGTTAAAGGCCAAACATATTTCAGGTATTAAAAAAACTTAGAAGCTGCCAAACCGTCAAGCTGACATCTGTCAGCTGTCGTGACACGTCAGCTGTCAAGTTAGTCCAAACGAATTTCCAAAAGGGCATAACAAACAGCTGTTTTACTATTTTCAATTTCATTTCAGTGAATTAATTAAATAAACTATAAGAGAAAACAGGTAGAACACAATTTTGTAGCAGGTCATGGTAGATTCTATTAGTTTTAGTGTATTTAAAAATGAAACAGAGGTGAGTGCAGAAAGAAACTGGCGCGTAGTATGTGGATTGTGGACTTTGTTTACGTGTTACTAACAAAGGTTCGTTGAATAGGACGCGCCTAATGCTAAACGGAGATGATCTGGTGTACAACATGGTGAACAGTAAAAAGGACGACGGCGATCACGAAATACAACTCCATAGGATGAAACCGCAGGAACATTTCATCGAAGCACAAGTGCAGCAGGGTGACACATTACAAGCTATAGCATTGAGATTTTATTGTTCTGTAAGTATTATATTCAAGTAACATTTAAATAAACTTACAGTAATAATAACAAACAGTAAGACTTCTGATAACAGCACCCTTGTTAGATTTTATCAAGACAAACAAGTTCTGTTTGTAAGTCATACCAAATGGTAACTTAACTATGAATAAACATTTTGTAATTAAAGTTAAAAATTAAGATATCAGAGAATCCGTAGTAAATGCATTATTCTTTCAGGTTTCAGAGTTGAAAAGGATTAACCAAATACACAAAGACAATGAGATATTTGCAAGGAATACAATTAAAGTTCCCATAACACCATACTCAGTTCTGACTGAAAGGATACCAATAGAACAGGGAGTAGAGTCCGCGCCTTCAACTTCAAATCAAACTCCCACTTTGCTACAAGAATTATCTCAGAATGTCAATGAACAGAACACTGCCACACCTAGTTCAAAGGAAGACAATGACTGTTCAATAGATTGTAATGCAGTTGTCCTAAACAGCACTCTTGCCCCTGCCGTCATACAATACACTGATGTAGAACCGGCTCAACAAGTTACTGAAGATACTCAACTGTTACCAAATAAAGAAAAGATTTCTGTTGAAGCTGTAGTTGTTAAAGAACTGACATCACATGGAGCAGATTTTGGACTGAAATGGTTCCATTTAGTGTGTTTTATGTTGATACTTGGGGTTATTGTACCACTGTGGTATGTTATGTTCTATTTAGACAAGCATGAGGTGGAGCACACAGATCTTCCTCCATTGTCATCATGACTGAAAAAAGACTTGATCTGATCTGCAGGCATAGCTCATGTCACTTTTTTATGTGACAAACTTAGAATATGGACACCGCTGTCTCATTCTATGGACAAATTGTGGTCATTTTATTGAGGCTCGCATGCTAGACCTGCAAGCTTCAGAAGCTGGTGGTATATCTTGTGAATATATTTTATATTTGAATTCGGGGGATGTATTGTGATTTATACAAATAAACTAACATTTTTATCAATAAGAAAAGGTTTTATTGAAATTAGCTGTTGCCCATGAATTTTTATGCTTAGGCTTTCTATAACTTTCAACACCCATTCCACTTTTAATTCGGCTTTCCCTTTTAGTTTTAATTCTTTTCTTAGCAGATCTCTACTATAAGAAAACTATCTGTTAAATTTCAGCTTCGTAGGGCAAGAAATTTTCAAGATTTCACGTTGAGTCAGTCAGTCAGTGAGTGGAATCTCGTTGTTTATGTACATAACATAGGCCAGGAGGCCTTGAATTTCTAAAATGGAACCACGTACCATCAACCAATCTAGTATATTAGAAACCACATATTTGCCACATTATTTGATTACAACTAAAAATAAGATCTTTATCTTTCTTGGTTAGTCTTTAAATGAAGATTATATAAATTCATAATGTCATATGATATTGACCTTGAATTTCGAGTTTATTGATGTGGATAAACTGGTTGTAGGAGTATATACTTACACCCACTACCTTAAACCCAGTTCCTTATTCACCAGTTACTATGAGATTAATTCAATATTATCTAAAGTATGTTATCTCTCGATAATAAATTCCTCTCAATATGAGATTTTTTCTTTGTATTTTACCAAAGGTGTTTGATACGTACCTGTGGGGCGAAAAATCCCTAAGTAGACTCAACCTAAATCTGGTTAAGAATGTCACTAAAATGGCAATTTTTTTCTCCCAATTTCAATCTAATAGGAAGGTAGGTACTGTTGTTTTAATATAGAAAATAAGAAAAAAAAACGAAATTCATTCATTTTGCCTTGGGAAAAAACTACCCATTTATTTGATAATTTTTTGTCTATCTGAGATCTATTAGTGTATCTTATATTTAAATGGTTTTAGTTATTTTACTTCTAATCTTCATAAAATTACAGTTAAAATATCAATATACAAATTATGAAGACGAAAATTAAGTCTAATTAATGAAGTGAAAAATCGTTAGGGGCATGAGAAAAATCACAGCTAAGGCGCAGTTTGAGGGATAAATTATTTTTATCCCAATTTTAATCTTGTTTTGTAAATATCTACCTAAATGTACTAAGGGTTACACAGACGACGCGAAGAGCCGAGCGAGGCAGTGCATGGGACCACGCTGTAATACTCCTAATATGTTTTTGTGTTGCTCCATGTACCCTCAGTCAGAGATTTTGGACGACCTCTTTATAGATACGAGTATATTTATTATGATCTACTGTTCACACAGCGCGCTCAGTTTGGCGCGATGCGTTATCTGTGGTATATGCGAAAAAGCTGCTGAACAGCTTTTTCTTATCTTAATTAACGGCCTCATATACCCAATTTGACGGTTTTAAATCAATTTTATTCAGTTAAATTACAATAATTGATTTTATTCAGTTTAATTACATTGGAAAAAAATATATGTCACAGTTACATCTGTGTTTGAGTTTGTGAATTGGTTCAAAACACGATAGAATAAAATTTCCTCGATCAAAAAAAAATCTGAAACAAAGTCGATTAAGTTTTTTTTTTCGTTTTATGCTCTAATGAAAGCTCGTAACAACCTGGAAATTGCATGTACTGAAAGGCACTATAATTACCTTTTTTTTTTTTTTAGATAGAATTTTGATAGCGAATACTTTAGTTTTTTTTTGTGAAATTAAAAGCTTAAAAAGGTCGCGAGAATTTGCGCGCGCCGCGCTCAGTACTGCGCCAGGCGTCATCGAGGTCGAACCTATGTTCGTTTTTGTCGTTGCACTCCCCCCGCGGGCGTCCTGATTCTAGCGTGGCAAAATACATCGTCGCTATAACTTGGCGGGGGCTGAGGGAGCGTTTTGTTGCCTACGCGACTCGGATAACCGGCCGTTAAACTGAATAAATTTGTAAAAGTGACATACAAAAATACTATTCGGTAGGTATGGCAAGAGTAATAAATAACAAAAAGTAGTTCACAAAATAAGGTATTTATTTCATTACTCGAACCTATCGCTTAAAAATACATC
The DNA here is from genome assembly GCA_914767915.1 of Agriopis aurantiaria. Taxonomy (NCBI): domain Eukaryota; kingdom Metazoa; phylum Arthropoda; class Insecta; order Lepidoptera; family Geometridae; genus Agriopis; species Agriopis aurantiaria. The sequence continues at coordinate 5,197,045 of OU611999.1, forward strand.
GATGTAACAAATAATTCAGTAGAATTATTGACACAACCTTAATTATTACTTTTTTAATTACAATTATGAAAATATGATAAATGCAATTTATTTTATCTCTAACCAGGGAAAACAGAGAACTAAGTAATAACTCACACCCAATACCTATGGAAACATTTGAACTATTTACTATTCACATTTTAAGTAGGTACATAAATAAACAATTCATAGTATAAGTGCATGACATAAATAAAACATCTATTTTCCTGGTTAGAATGATTTTTTGTATATTTTACTTACATTACAAGTAGATTTTAATTATGTTGATGAGCCTCACACATTTAATGTACAAAAAAACAATTTGGTTGGCTAATGTAAAGTTTTATTGTTAAAGTACAGCCGGAATCAGAAGTTCCCGCGGCCGAGATTCGGGTTACTCTCGTGAACACTGTGGAAGAAAAAAAAGGTTATAAAAAGAGATTTTGATTCTTTTTTACCCAAACAAATTCACAGTAAAACATCAAGATCAAAACCTTACGTAAAACATATTGAGACAGGGTAATCTAAAATCAATTAACTCAGTATATTTCATCGTAAGACTGCATTCCTACCTATAACATTCATCTGGTAAATCTCCACAAAGTATTAAACACTGTGCAGTGTGTCGTCATATTATGTCATCAACAATACTATACTGCGTGACTGGTGAGGCAGTATAAATATTCGGGGATATCATTGTACTCATGATTATGAACAACTTTTACAATGGGACCAACCCTGAAAATATGAAAAAAAATCTCTTCTCTTCATCGGGTGTCAATGAACTTTTTGTATGGAACAGCTGATTTTTATTTCTCGATTTCAGGGTTGGTCCCGTACAAATATAATATAACTCGTCATTGTTCCCATAGTAAAGTTGTTCATAATGATGAGTACAATGACATTCCCGATTATTTCCACTGTCTCACCAGTCACCAGTATACCATGTGTCCATAGAATACTATGCGAGTTGCTATTAGAGAAGTTTGTTCAACATAATTATATCATGTAAAAATGCAGCCTTATGCAGTTAAAAGAAAATGAAATAAGATAAAACCATAGTGTTAGTTACACAGAAGGGCAAGTCCGTATGATGTTATCTTCGTCTGAAGTGTGTGCCGCCAGTTTGTAGGGAGATTAGTGATTCCTTGTTATACAGAAAAAACAACAAAATCACTAGTCTTCCATACAACCCAGGGCGTCTGCTCCTCGCCCGTTGTTAGTTGATGACACCTAGAAATGTTATACACAAAATATATGCTACCACATGAAACGTGTCCAACTTTTTTTTTTTCATTTATTTAATTATTTTTTTAAGAAAATTTTTCTTTGTCTCGATATTATGAGACCAGCTTATTAAACAATCTACTTTGATGATAAATATAAAAACCAACATTAAAAATGATTTATATCAACCAACCAAATTTTTTTAATAATAAATTTACTCTTTATATAACATACATGTGGTAGCATATACTCAGTAATAAAACATGTTAGTCACAAACAATAAAACTGTTAGTTTCTCACACAATTTCAATGAGATATGGAATGAATAGAAATGACAATTAATATATTTCAAAGACAACAATGAAGAACTACAAGAGCGAACGGTTCATTTACTATCAACAATGAATTTACCAACAGAGGTATAATACCCATTATGAGATGAAAGACTAAGTCCTCTACTGACAATAGTTGGGGTCTTTACCTGATCTTCACAATATCGAGCTCAGAATTGTGATCAAACAATCTCTACATAAGCTTAGTTTGCTTTGGTGCCAAATCGGGGAACTCTTCAAACATTCTATCGTCAGAATAATAGTGTTAGTAATGCTAATGATTGAGGTATGTACACATTTAGAAGTCGTCCCTTGGTTATGTGAGTCTTAACCCTTTGAATGTGTTACGCACCGCATGTCGGCGTAAGCGAAAAGTGCTCGACGCGCGTTACGCACCGGAGCGGTGCGTAAGGAAATCACCGCTATTCGTCAATTTATTCCCGCTCGAATGAACGTTCCAAAGACAATTTAAGTTCTTTCGCCTCTAGCTTACTTCAATCACTAGAGAATCGATGCATTCTTACCGTGTCAGGGGGCCTATAGAGGTTTGAAAAAAATAAAATACAACTCCGCCTGACCAAAAAGAATGAACTGACAGTGCGATAGCCATATTGTGAAATTTTACTGTCGAATCGGTTTATGTTTTTATGTCAAGAAAATGTTACAAAGGCGAAAACGGTGAGTAAAAGCTTTTAAATTACTGAAAAATGTGTATAGAGTGTGTTAAAAGTGTTTTAGGATGTATTTGTGGCAAAAATAAATGAGAAAAAACATAAAAACTTTTAATTGCAATAAAACGATCGCTTGGTGCCGGCAGTTTTTAGCTGATAATTCGACAAACTTGCCTGTAAAAATGTAAAATCGCATCCAAGTTTGTAAATAATGTATCTTGAAACATTTCTTGATAAACAGGTTCTCATTTAAGTGCATTAATATCATATAGTAACCTTTTTTCTAAAATAAGAAGTCGGCCATTTCATTTCAACACGGGAAGTACAGTCGACAAAAAAAAATTACGATTGCTAACTCGCCCATACAAAATAGATTTTATAGATCGAAACGTTTAACCTTTTTTTAAACTTTTTTTCTCCGGCAACGCAACTATTAAATTATTTATAAAAAAATATTCAAAAATAAAAAACAGTTCGTTAGATAATTAAAATGTATGTAGCGTATGTATGTTTTTCATCATCATCATCAATTTTTGAATTGAAACAGATAGATTACATTTAGATAGTACATTTTTATTATATCCGTTTTTTTTTTGTAAAATCAATGTTTTTTTTTTTTCTGATAATGAATTCTGCTGCTTGTAGTGTATACCTTGCACGAATTTTTACCCTTTCTTCAATCAACTTTTTGAAAAGTACGTACGTAGTAAATTACTTACTTGTAGAAATGTGTTGGTCGTGTAGATATTTCATCAGACTTATTTTTATTGTTTTTAGATTAGCTAGATTGCGGTCGACGAGCTCGGAGTTTGGGCGTTCACGATCTGTGACGCCCAGCTCCGAGCGCAGAGGCCCACGGCCCTCTGCCGCACGACGTGCTCTCTTAATGGGGCTGGCGGCAGACGCAGCGCCGCGCGACCCTGAGATGCCTCCGCCAGAGGTCCTTCCCCGGTATGCCAACCTTTTTCTGCTTTTTTTTAAATATTATTCATGATGCTTATAATCAGGTTGTAATAAATAGAGACTACTGCAATGAAAGTATCCTAAAAGTTAATTTAATCTAAATTTCGCCATAATTCACAAACTCACTTTTACATAATTGTATATTATATTATATATTGTAAATTTTTCACTTTTTAGGTCATTAGGAATTGCCGTCCAGGTCACTCCTGGCGGTTCTTTCAAAATTACTGGGGACACCGTCCCCATACAACAAACCCCAGGTGGTACCGTCCGTCGAGTCATGGAGTTGGAGCCCATGCCTTCGCTCAGGTACGTTTTTTCATATATATTTTTATTTAACATAGGCTTGCGTTTGAACACATCATGGCTGATATTCTAAGCCTTTGTTTAACATCAGGTAAGTGTTCAAAATAGTTTGTTACAATGTTACATTTCCTTGCAGCACCAGTGTGGTGGAGCGAGTGGAGGCCATGGACCTCACCGACGACGAGGCGGACGACGCCATGGAGCAGGTGAGGCGGTGGGTGGAGGATCAGGGATTTGCCTCACCTAGGCCACTTACGCCTAGCACTGCTGCCGAGGAAAACTTTTGCAGTGCTTCGGGAAATTCTAGTTTCCAACCGCAAGGAACTAGCATTCAGCCTGGAAGCGTAGCGAATGTTTCCTCCGTAGATGCTGATGTTCGTCCGTCATGTTCGGGGGTGACAACCACATCTAAGCGAGTCACTAGGCGCAAGGCATGTAAAGGCAGTGATTTAGATAGCGAGTTTGACGACGAGTTCGACGTAGCTCCTATCGAAACCAACGTCTTTGCTGGCATAGGGAGGGAAATTCCGGATAACGAGGAACTAGAAGAACCTGTTCGAGATATTTTATCTTCTGTTGAGAGGGCAATGGATGAAGCAGCTGATTGTTTGCTTGGCGTCTCTAATACTTTCACGTGGGAAAGTAAATTTGAGTCGTTTCGTGGTGTTCCTGAAGTATTTTCAGGTCCGACCCCGGGGCCACTCAAAGACTACGATACGCCTTATGATGCTTTTACTGATATCTGGAGTAATGACATCATAGAGCTTATCGCCCTAGAAACTAATAGGTACGCGAAACAAACAATCGATCATATGAGGGCCAACGAGACGTTGAAGAAATCGTCTCGTCTTCATCAGTGGACTGACACTGATGCAGACGAGATAATGATTCTTTTTGCTGTTTTCATGTTCATGGGCATTGACCAGCGGACATCGCAGCATGAATATTGGAAGTCACTCGGTTGCCTAACGTTGTCCAATTTCAAGCAACTGATGACTTACGATCGGTATGTTTTGCTGAGCAAATTTCTGCATTTCGTCGATAATGCTGATGTAAGTCAGGACTATCTACGATATGAAAAACTTGAGCTTTCACCGAAACTGGCGAAAATAGTACCTGTGATCTCAAACCTCAACGGCAAATTTTCCTCCCTCTATAACTTGCAACGACAAATTTCTATCGATGAGTCATTGACCTTATTCAAGGGCCGCTTGTCCTGGGTTCAAGCAATAAGGACAAAGGCTGCGCGTTTTGGCATAAAGTCTTACGAGCTCTGTGAGTCACGAACGGGGTACTTGTACAAATTTCAAATCTACACGGGGAAAAACTCTGCAAGTACCGGCGACGTTGCGCCTAGTGCTGATTTGGGTGGCAAGAGTACCAAAGTGGTACTCGAATTATTACAAGGTCTCGAGAATCTGGGACACTGTAAAAACGTAACGATGGACAATTTTTATAATTGCCCAGCGTTAGCGCGGCATCTCAAGAGCTTGGGTTTTGATTGTTTGGGAACTTTGCGCACAAATCGTAAGCACGTGCCTCAGGACATCGCGAAAGTACCGAAGAATGTGAAAAAGGGGACCATCATCGCGCGTCAATGTGGTGATCTTTCCGTGTTAGCATGGAAAGACTCCAAATTGGTGACGATGATCTCCACCTATCACAACGACGACACCTACGTTGGATCGAAGGCAGGTAAACCGCTAGTGAAGCCTGTGAGTGTGAGAGATTACAACAATACAATGGGAGGTGTTGATCTCAAAGATCAAAAACTCTCAATGTATTTGTTGGAGCGGAAGAGATGTGTGAAGTGGTATATAAAGATTTTTAAGAGGCTGCTGAACGTGAGCACCCATAACGCTTTTGTTATGTACGCCAGCTCTTTGAAACGACGTGACAAGCTGCCCGTGACGCATCGTGAGTTTCGTTACGCGCTGGCTAATTCTCTGGTCGAGCACCACCGTCTTGTTCGTCAGGAGATTAGCGAGCCCGTGTACAAAGACACGAGGTTGAGAATGGATGTCATGCACGTACCAAAGTACTTGCCGGGCAAAAGTACCATAAAGCGTTGTGTGATTCACCAAAGACAAGGAATCCGAAAAGTTGTACATACGAAATGCGTTACCTGTGACGTTTTTCTGTGCTTTGAGGACTGCTGGGAAGAGTGGCATTCTCTCGCAGAGCTCAAAGGGCATGAAATTCGTGGGCGGAAAAGACGACGCGAATGAGTCTTCACAACTTTTTGTGTGTGAAAAGTGTGTGAAAGCGAGATTTGATTGGCTTAGTTTGTGATGTTTGTTTCCCAAATAATTCTTGCAATAATTAGGACAATGGTCATTCGTGTTCAATTGTAAATACCAGATTTTACTTTTGGATTAATCATAACTAGGCAGAGTTGTTTTTTTTTTTTGCCGCTTAGTTGGACATGGGGCATTGGGAGGTGGTAAGTAAGTAAGTAAATAAATAATTTAGGGATATTCGTTACTGATATGGGGCTTTCAAACTCATGAACATTTTAAACAGCCTCTGTTTTTGTGGTTTTTATTTCGCTCATTGCCGTCACTGTCCCGAGTAAAATAGAATTCAAAATTTCTCGGCAGGTTTGGTTAGCTTTTCTAGGTAAGTTAGGTAATATTGTATATAGTGTATTTAAGAATCATGTATATTTTCATTGTAATTAATTAATTTGTAATTTTATTTTGATTGTTTTTTATTGTAAATGATAGTCAGCGTTATATTATTAACGTAATATTGTAATCAAACATAAAAATTGTGAACACCATACCATCTACCAACCTATTAATATTAATTTTGGCCACGCACTCAACATTGAATTATATACTTTCCATTTATTTTCCTTTATACATAAGTACATTAATTATTATAACCAAATTGAAATACCGATTAACTTGATATTGTAATCAAACAAAACATGTATGTCAAAACATAATGTATACTTTACCATCTACCGTCTTATTAATATTACTTTAGCCAAACATTCAACATTGAGTTGTGTGCTATGTTTTTATTTTATTTTGTATACTTAACATTAATATAATATCATGACCAAATTCACATGCCGAATGACGGCAAAATAGGAGAACTAAATAAAAATCTTATAGTCAGTGTTATATCATATTTTAATTTGATAAAGTTTGCCCGCGTTGCTTTGCTCGTGTAAAATTATTATAATCTAGAATTATATGTATTTTCATCTTATGGTTTCCTTTTTGTTGTGTCATAATAGAGTTATTGTATTGTATCACGTTATTCGTTGCCATGTGAACGCGCTGCGCATTTAATTATATACAGCTTTAGATAGATAGTTTTTTTTTTTTTTTTTTTCATAAATTCTTCTTGTGTCTGATGTCTTGATGAATGTCTTGCGTTTGATCACCATCTCACCTGACGTTAAGCGATAAATTCAAATTCAAATTATTTATTTGTCAGAACATGGTAGGTATACATACATATAAAGTAGCATACATGGTCGTAAGAATGGAGACGTATCTCATGTCCTTGCTTGTTACAGCGTACAAATGTTAGTTTTTTATATATAATTATATTTTAATCGTTTCTGATAAAGTTAAGAAAAAAAAACTAAATTATGTCTGTTAGAATATTGTAAGAATTATATTTTGGTTTAGTTGTATTTTATACCTTAATTAGATGTTTATAACCACCAATATAAGCTATTATTATTATTTTACTTTTTCCTACTACCTAGTCTCGATTTTATGTTAATTATTTAGTCTACATTACATATCATACATATACATACATGTATACGTGCATTATTGTCCCATTTCACCCTCTTGTGGGTCGAATATCGCAAATTCCCTTATACAAGGTACGCATAGTAATAGGAAATAACTGTATTTTTCATTATTCTACCATCAGTAGTTAGGCTGTGCGTTGATATGTATAGTTGTAAGCATTTTAACTTCAGATACATAATTATATATAGATGAATAGCTTCACTCCGTGGTTTCATCCGCGTAGTGATGATGATGATGATGATGAAAAGTAGCCTACGTCACTTTCCTGCACTGTAACTATAAGCAAAAATCAGTTTGATCCGTTGCTATGTTGCTGCGTGAAAGAGGAACAAACAAAGAAACCAAGAAGCCAACAAACACACTTTCGCATTTATAATATTAGTATGATAGATATTTTGAACACACAATTGAAAGTGTATTTATTTTTAGTGTTTGAATTATATTTTACTTCAAAAACATTTATTTGGTTTTAATTTTACAACTTAGGAAAATCTTTCTCTGCATAACAGTGAATCTAAATATTTTATAATAAAATAATATATATAATTATATATGTATATAGTAGTGATGTAGCGACGAAAAATTGTGATGATGACGATGAAAAGTAGCCTATGTCATTTTCCGGTACTTGAACTATATCCATGCAAAAAGTCAGGTAGCTCTGTAGCAGCGCGAAAGAGAAACAAACAAACCGACAAGCCATCAAAAAAATACACTTTCGCATTTATAATGTTACTTAGTATGAGAGACATTTTGAATACATAATCGCAAATGTACTTATTTTTAGTGTTTGAATTATATATTACTTAAAAAACAATTATTTGGTTTTATTTTTACACCATAGGGAAATCCCTCTCTGCATTACAGAAAATCTAAATATTTATTAACAATAGTATAATTTTTTTGGAAATTATTCACTAGAACACGATTTGATAATTATAAGAATAACCGTTACGATTATTCACATAAACATTTTTTTTGGCAACAGTACTTTGTGAGTGGGATTTCCCCGTTTAGCCAGTGTTCGGCAAACTGACATGGCGGAAACATTACGTAAAAATGGTTCGCGATAAAGTTTTAGTTTTTGAAGTGAATATTGCCTATTAGTGTCAAGTAATTAGTGTAAAAGTTGCGGAAATAGTGCTCCCTTGTTGTGAAAGTGGTGTGATTGTAATTTATTGTAAAAAAATAGCATATTTTTATCAACAAGTGCGTGATGGCGCAAGAAAATTCAGAAATTATAATTTCATCACGAGATTTTGTACTAATGGTGAGTAATTAAATATATAATACATGAAAATATCATACAGCAATTCAAGACGATTAATATTATATATAATATATGAACATAAAATGTCAAATTAATAGGAAAAAAATATATTTTATTTTACAGTCGGTTAGTTTTCGAAAATTCGGTTGGACTCTCACATTTCTGGCAACAGAGGCTAGTCAGCCCATTGCGCGGGAAGGGTTAAGCTGCTAACACACGTTGGCTTTAGCTCGGCGAGCCAAGGTAAGCGCCAACGTGTGGGCAGTTGATTTCCCTAGGCTTGCCATCGTTCGTCGCTCACCTAGCTTGCCAATGCCAACATGTGTACAGCTTGTTAGAACTGACCCCTGTGGCATGCTGTCTGTCATATAGCTTACAATAGGGGAACCATCTCACTTTAAGTAAATTCAGTATTCTAAAGAATCAATTGATCCATCTCGAAGATGAGACCAACCAAATAAATATTTATTTTCAACAGTATTTTAAAATAGGAGAAGGTTCTATATTTGGTTGTATTTTGGTATATAAAAGTTATGTAAAATGATTCTTGTAAAATTATATAAAATGATTCTTTTTTAACCCCTGACATAAAAAGAAGGGTGTTATTAGTCTAGACTTATAACACCTCTCTTTTTGTGTCTGTCTGTAGCATCGTAGCTTCCAAACGGTTGAACCGATTTTAATTTACTTTTTTTGTTTGAAAGTTGACTTGATAGAGATTATTCTTAATTATGTTTTTTTTTTTTAACTGTTCAGTCACTTAAACATTATCAGAACTTTTAAGGGGGTTTTTTTAAATTGTATCTCAATCTATCCCTGTTTATTGAATAGCCTGTATATCAAGGCCATTAAATTTAAAAGAAAATATTTCATTTCTAAGGGTAAAAAAATAGTCTAACTAATCCTGTTTATTGAATTTTACTTTCTTCAGCGTTTTTTTTTTTGGAAAAAATACTTTGTAACCAAAGGCGTAGGATGGTGGGGCCAGGGGTTGCATTTCGTTTATTTACAGATCACACAATCAAAGGATGTCCCGTAATGCCTGGAGTACAAATGCTACCTGCAGCACAATAGTTGCATTATTGTTTTTGGTGTGCTCTTTTGCCATTAGCGTTTATATTCCAGTTCAAAATTAGGAATAGCAGTGTATTAATTACACTTATGTTTAGGGATGCCTCAACCATAAACGTCATTATGCATAAATTAATAAGTATTTTTAAGTTTGAAGCATGCAATCAATCTGAGAAATTAACCTAGAACTTAGTCGAAACAAAACACATCTTCCATTAATTTTTTTGAAAAAAGTAATGTTTGATAATTACCAATTGGATGACATGATGCATGCACAATTTTAAAACTAAAGAAAGTTAAGTTTTTATTTGTATCCAATTTAAACGTCGAAACCAGCAGTAGTTAAGTGGTAAAGCAAGGACAAAGCCCATTGATCTACAAACGCATGGATAACCTTAGCCTTGGTATTTAGTTATACATAAACATAACTAAATACCAAATCGTTTTGATTTAAACCCGAAATCTATGTTTCTAGATCAATGACAAAGGCTTTTTTCATTCCTCGGAATTCAGAACACTTTATGCCTCTTTAAACTTTCTATGCAGAATGTAAAACAAGCTTTCATTCAATGTTTCTATTTTGAAAATATTACGATATTGCATATTGTATTTTAACCAGAACTAAAGGTGTTTGCAAAAATTCAGCATAATCGTTTAGAACGAACTGGTTCAAATTCAGCTTGCAAGTTTTTAACCTAAGCAAACTGACAAACATTGAGCTTGTAAAAACTGTTGATTTGAAACATACGACCTTATTGTTCAATAACAATAGTGGTAGTTTGTTTCGACGCTGGGATTATTTTGCTTGCTTATCGCCTCGCGTTATTGGCTTCAATTTGACGCTTCCAAGAGTCAAGGAAGCCGATTCATCAGAACCAGGTTCCTTGCCTTAAAGTATTTGGTTACCAAAACAGCTAGACAATAAGGCTGCCGGTCTATTATGCTGGTGCGGCCAAAGCGGTTTACACCTAGGCATTGAAAACTATACTGGGTTACGCGGAAAGAGTGTACTGAGCCTAAAGCGGTCCATAGTACCCATCATTAAGTGCAACTTTTACTAATGGAGCCACTGTGAAATCGAAAAAAACATCAGCTGTTTCCATAGAAAACGGTTTTTGTCTCTACAAAATGTATCATACAACTGATATTTTTTTTGCGACTTCTGTATTGGTTCCATAGTAAAAGTTGTTGTTGTGTATAAAGGACACCTTTCGGCTTACTTAGTACACCCTTTCCGTGTATCCCTGTATAGGTGTTATACAAAAAAAGGCTGTCTATGCAAATAGGTGTGTACCTCTGTTGTAGCAGATACTGCGCCATCTGTATGCGCTGCGGCGTGCCGGTGATGGTGATGATGCGGTCGGAGGAGCCCGGCAGAGGCTCCGCGATCTCGATGCCGGCGCCCGACTCCGCGCGGATCTTGCGGATGCGGGACCCCGCCTTGCCGATTATCGCTCCGGCTAGCTGGAATCGGAATATGACAATGACGAAAATTGAAAGTGTCACAACGCCATCGAATTTGTTGATTCAGTTTAGCTGATGAAAAAATTTGCGCGACCGCAAACCGTATCTGTGCGCGTTAAGGTTGAAGGATTAATTGATTAACTCTTTATTGTTCACACCATTAAATTTGATATAGAGGACAAAAATCTCTTAAAAACAAGTGTAACAACTGACGGCCTTATCGCTAAAAATGATCTCTAAAAGGTTCACGTTCACGTGATTTTCCGAACTGCGCTGTTTTAACGTTAGTTTGAGACCGCGTAAGGAGTTGGCCGTCAGGCCCCAGGATGTTTGAGATGCGATGGCTACTAAATAGAAAAAATAAAGTGGCCACTGGCTTGTGCATTACCTTCAACCGTAATTAAATAGTTGTTTCTATAATTAAAATATTATGTTACAGCTTCTCAAAAAGCAAAATTAGCCGCAACTTGGGCAGTTTTTGTGCTCAACAACATGACTGGACACGACACTTCATAGGGTTAGACGCTTTCAGTCAACTTTACACATTATCTTAAAAACTGAGCCTTTTTTCAGTACTAGCTCGAGTTTAGGGCAAATCCAAACTACACAGGGTTACGCATATACCCTGTACTAAGCCGAAAAGAGGTCATTGTACTCATCATTATGAACAATTTTTAGACGGGACCAACCATGAAATCGCGAAAAAAAAATGCTGTTCCATACATTTTGTCTAGTATCAGTCAATGACCGTTTTCTATGAATCAGCAGATTTTTTCCCCGCGATTTCAGGGTTTAATTTTTTTTAATAGATCTGCCTTTGGCCACCATCTCGCCTGTTGGTAAGCGACGTTGCGGCCTAGGATGGACCACATTGATCTGATAGAAGAAATCTATAGGGTTGATCTCATAGTAAAAGTTGTTCATAATGACATCCTTTCGGCTTAGTACAGGGTATAAGCGTAACCCTGTGTAGTTTGGATTTGCCCTAAACTCGAGCTAGTACTAAAAAAAGGCTCAGTTTTTAAGATAATGTGTAAAGTTTAATGAAAGCGTCTAACCCTATGAGGTTTCGTGTCGTGTCCAGTCATATTGTATATTGTAACCGTGTATATTATCAAAGGGTCAGCACTAAGGACTCACATCTTTCGGTATGGTGACCTGCGTAGTGGTCTCCTGGCCGCCGCCGCCGTTGTTCCCGCCGCCGAAGCCGCCGGCGCCGCCTCCGCTGCGGTTCCCGAACCCTCCGCCATTGCCACCGAACCCTCCGCCATTGCCACCACCGAACCCTCCGCCATTGCCACCGAACCCGCCGCCGCTGCCACCGCCGAACCCGCCGCCGCCGCCGTAGCTACCACGCGGGTCCCGCGGCCCGTTAAACGAGGAACGAGGGCCCGGACCGGCAAAATCGTTGAACGAGGGTCGCGGACCTGGTGAAATAACAAAACCGGACAAGTGTGAGTAGGACTTGCACCCTGAGGGTTCCGTACAAACTTTATGTATGTAGATAGTTTATCCATCCCGGGAATCTAGTCTCGACGAAAAAAAGTTAAAAAGGTTGCGGAAATATTGAAGGACAAACTTAATGTTGTAGTTGGCAAACAGGCGCTCCCATACATTATCAACAAAAAAAAAGTTTGTGATATTTTTTATGATGTAACTTCAAATTAACATCTTTCAGATTTTTTCCTTTATATGTGCTGTGAGAAGGTCAACGTGAAGTACCTTATAGGGTTTGATGTTTTTTTATTTTATTTCAAAGCATGACCAACAGTAGTATAAAACAAAGTCGCTTCCCGCTGTCTGTCCGTCCCTATGTATGCTTAGATCTATAAAACTACGCAACGGATTTTAATGCGGTTTTCACCATCAGTTAGATAATTTTTCACGGAAGGTTTATATATGTAACAAGCTAACCGCCCCGGCTTCACACGTAAGTTACACCCGTGCGAAGCCGGGCGGGCGGGTCGCTAGTAAAAAATATAACAATCTTAATAGAACCAGAAGCTAATTATAGGTCCTCGCGGATAAAAATTTAAAAAGTAACAATATTAATGATATTACGCAGTTACATAATATGCTTTAGTCGAAAAAAATTTAATGACATAACAATAGGCTTAAACAAAGAATTCCCTACTCTAGCCTACAGCTGCCTAACCGCCACAACGCTCATGCAGAATAGATCCAACCCTAAGCGCTTATCGATGGTGTTTAGTAGAATCGGGGCCCTGGTTGGTCAATGGTAGATGTATACAAGATTGTAGTAGAGTGGTTAAAAAGTGTCAGTACCTGGCGGTGGCGGTCGGCCCATGGGCGGGGGTCGGGGCAGCGGGCCGCGGCCGGGCAGCGCGGGCGGTCCTCGCGGGCCGCGCGCGGGCCCCGGGCCTCGCATGCCGCCGCTCTGCCCCGCGCCGAACCCGCCGTACTCCTCCGCGTAGTAGTCATCGTAGTTGTGCGGGTCATAGCTCTGTACATGGCCCTTGATCGGCACCTAAAATGTGTTATCATCACCATTATTTAAGTGGTCTCTATATTTATTATTCGACAATTTTTATTTCTACAAAATACAAAGCTGCATCTTGCACTGTGTCATTGCCGGAAGGGACGATCAAACCTGGGATAGAAAACGCGACAAGGCTATCGGGTCACCAAACTGCCTAAGACATCACGGCTTCTCTCACCGACCTAATGATCTCCTAGGGATCCACATTGAGGGGCCCCCTAATAGGCCTTCTTACACCCCTTAAAGTCTGCCCCTTTCTCCACTGGGTTGCAATCCCATGACGAGAAGCTCATGAGTAGACTTGGTTTTCTCTGAAGTTAGATAGACAGATAACTCTTTAATGTTCACACCAGAAAAGATATCATAGAACGAAAACAACTTAAAAACTAGTGAAGCATTCGACGGCCTTATCGCGATATGAGATTTCTTCCAGGCAACCGTAAGAGTTGAAGAAGTTGATGAAGGGGTTATTCCAAGATCCAAGTAGTACGATCACCGTCTAGAGAGCTCTTCAGCCTAGGTCGGCTCCTGGCAGACTCTGGCCGCACCTCCCACAAGTGCAACATGTTACTTATCGTTACTTATCATATATATATAGTTCAGTTACGTCTCAGTTCATACGCGTTTTTTAATGCCACAGGTGGCAAACAAGCAGACGGGCTGCCTGATGGTAAGCAGTCGCCGTCGCCTATGGACACTTGTAACACCAGAGGCATCACAACTACGTTGCTGACTTTAAGAATCTATTAACTCGCCTTTTGAAGAACCCCATGTTGTTGTTCCATCTGATGTTATTACCGAGAACTAAGGTCTACTCACTGGTGACGGTCACTACCGTACCTTCGGTGCTCACACGCTAATCTGAAACCACCGACCCTAGGGGCTACCTTGGCTACTACCATAGGTCTTCGGAAGATGCACTCTCATCTCTTGCTTCTTCTTACCGCGAGACGGGACATCCACTCGCGTGCCATCACTATAATTTTTAATATTTCTATCTTCGAAAAGCGCACTCCACATGCTATCTTTCCTGTCTCAAATATTATTAACGCTAAATGGCGTTCGCGATATGTCACCATTAATTTCAGCCCATCATGCTCCGACTGGGACACAGGCCTTCTCTCAGAGAAAGAGAGAGGATGAGCCGTAATACCAATGACCAATATCCCACAAATATGGATCCTGACCTTTCTCTGCGATAAAGTTTAACCCAGTTTATTTCGGTTTAGATAAATCTTGTGGTGTTCCACTGTTTCCCTCACCTGTCTGACGAGCTCGAGGACTTCCCTGACGCCTGCTGCGACTGCGTCCGCCTTGCCGACGAGCTGCACCACGCGCTCCGAGCTCTGCGGAGCCGGGTTCGAGAATATCTTCAGACGAGCCCCAGTTTTCTGCAATACATTTTATTTATTTTTTATTTATTTCAGCCGGTCATCTCAGGGCAAAGGCCTGGGCTCCCTTTCTTCCACTCCTCCCTGTTCTGTGTTATAGTGGAACAGTCTATAGCGTGGGAGTCAAACTCGTATACAATACAAACACGGCTATTGCAGAATTAATTCATGTATGTTATTTTTACCTATACTATTCCCACTTATACTGTTGTGTCTTGACTCATTCCGGAGTTTGGCAAGAGGTGGTGGAGGACCGAGATTTATGAAAGGAAATGGGGTAGGCCTTTGCCCAGCAGTGGGACATATATGATAATAAAGTTATCAATTAATTAATGTAGCCTATAACAATGTGGGCATGAAGACAAATCTAACGACACATCAAAATCGGTCAAGACATTTAGGAGGTAATATAGGAACAAAAAAATACATACATACGCCCGAAAAACGAGTGTGTGGTAACGCGTATTTTAAAAAGTTGCTTCAAAGTTCTTCTTTTGTATTTCGTATAATAGACCTTTGTATTTTTGCTTAAAATTATCAGTTTCTTTTTTCTCATATGAGGGGGCAGGTTATTCCAAATTTTAGTCTCACTGTGTTTGAAGCAGCATTTAAATCGGATGGTCTGGTGCTTATCGAAAGGCTGGCATCAGGGAGCGAGTATTACACAAATGAACATCTTTTAACCAAGTAAATTTTTAACCGACTTCAAAAAAAGCAGGTTATCAATTCGACTGTATGTTTTTTTTTTTTCAAACAAATATTCGGGTTGCTTTTTCCAAAGAACTTTTTGAACTAAGCAAGCAAGATGAAGCTCCCACCTGGCTTTCATATTGAGCATTTTATTTTTGGCGAGAAAAGGAGTAACATGTTCTCTTCTTGGAACGTTGAAGCAAAATCTCACGCGCGCATTCTGTACTCTCTGTATAGCTTTTTCTGTATTGGCATATATCAACGACCCATAAACTGCGCTGCAGTAATTAAAAGGTGACAATACCAGTAGATCACATAATAATATTCAATTAAGGTGGCACTAGTTCATTTATAATAATAATAATAAATTATTTTATTTCGTTTAAACACTTGTGTTGGTAACATTATTAGCATACAAATATTTGCTTAGGTGTATAGTGCGTGTACCTTTAGGATCAGTATACCCTGCACTAGGTCTCGTTAGAGCCTGTATTGCAGTGTACAGTTCCTTCTGACCCTCTGGCCACTTTAAATGATAACATTTGTGCACATTAATAAAAAAATAGGTACTTAAAAATACAAACAAACTAAAAAGTAGGTACATCTTATCTTAATATTTAAAAGAGTATAGTTATATAGTTTTACTATATGCAAGTCAGTCCAGATATAACTCATAATATCCGGAATGACTTGGGTATAAATACTCAATTGCATCATCGGGACTGGTGTTTACAAATGTATGAAAATCTGAAATTGTTTTGAAAGTGCATGGTTAAATTTAGGTGCACTGCGTGGGCGTCATTAGTTTTCAAACCATACTCGTATATTCCAACGACTAAAAACAATTCTGATTCCAACGTGAGTTTTTGGTTATCGCTTTAACCTATATGATATTATCTTACCTATTTATACTTAAGTCATATAATAGAGCAACAATAACGATAGCAAATAAATAAAAACTTTTATTATACGCTTTCCAGAAAATATTAAAAATGTCAAAAAAAAATTGACTTCTGCCTCTCTCGTGTGGATCTCTGATCTCGTGTGGAACCCGAAATTAAATAATCGCGGGTTAGAACGCAAAATTATATTGCATGCAAAATGTGTGCATTTAATTGTCACCGAGTTACACTAGATACCAAAGAAAGATACGAAGTTATTTCAAAGATCCTTCTGCATAATAATGTAATAATTATAAACACAGACAAGTTTTATGAGTAAATATTATATTTTTGTTTAAATTATATATCGATAAGTGTGCTGACGCTGAGCATATATTACTTTATATAGTCTTGTTATTGTTCAAGTAGTTTTTTTTAACATTAGACAATATACAAATTTTTTTCATGGACAAAAAACATATTTAGGGAATTAATAAAAAACACATTACAAATTGTTTTCCTCCAAAAACCATCCATACGTATTTTGAAGTCGGGCGGGAACTATATATATTTTATTATCAAACTTAGATTTAATTTTTTCAAAATTCTTTTTGTAGTTGTTCGGTGGGAACTAACTACCACTACTTCAAAATCCGTATAAAAATATTATTTTGTTCTTTGTAGTGGTGTATTATCCAGCTTATCCTGTACAATACTTTAAACCTATAAAAGCAGTTTTATGCAGTAAACTAAAATCTTAGAATGTTTTTTTATTAATGAAACGTGCAAAAGGCAGAGCATAGAGGGTTCAAGATTATTCCTGCTACTTGCAGTAAACATGTGCTCATTTTCTACTTGAAAGTTCTGTATAATGAACTGTAACTTGTGCATTCTTAAAATCTCTTGTATGCGTATGTAAATCGTAAAAACAACCGAGGACAATACAGAACAAATCTTTACAAGAACAAATGCAATGCATCCCCCAAAAACTTACATAATGAATCCGTAGCGACAGCGACCTACATAATGTGATTGCGCGGAGGCGCGCCGGCGAGCGGGGTCGAGCAGGACGCGTGATCAATTACCGGCAGAGTGGCAGCGGGCGCCACGCTGCCGCGGCGCGTGCTGCCGGCGGGTCCGCGCCGGCGCGCTGCCATCGACCGCGCGCCGCACGACCCACCCCGCACAACACAACACCCTCCAAAACAGACACGGAAAACTCGAAAGGTGCCATGACGAGTGTCCTACTAAGACTCGCCTCCCCTCATCACTGAATAATTAAAACACTCCACTCATAGAAATTGAGGCGCGCAATTTATTAAAATTTAGGGTATCGTCAGGGTTCACTTCGGATCGAACGGTCAAAATGCTGAGCCCTAGCTTCGCGTGTACTCCAGCGGGCGGTCGGTTCGGGAATGAGGCGCGGCGTGCACCACCTGCCGGGCCGCGTGCACCGGCCGGCGGTGCTGCGCGCCCAACGAGCGGTCCGCACGCGCCACGCCCACTCCCCCCAACACATTTCTTCACGCTCACTTCTTCCGCGCCCTCAAGAGCGGAAGTCTTTCAGACGTCCTTCTGTTACTTGTTCCGATCGCTAAGTTTGATCTGCCATCTTTTTGTTACACAAACGAAAATAAAGAAATGGCGAAGCTTTTAATTTTTTTTTTCTGACCCGTGTATGTACTAAAACTTCGAACAGAACCACCGGTGGATGGGCAGCAACGTCTTATTAGTACACGGTGAACGTACTGCAATCCCCAAGCCGCCTGCCAAGCGTGGGGATTATGGCAACACCCTTCTCTAAGAGGGAGGCCTTTGTTCAGCAGTGGACGTTTTCTGGCTGATGATGATGATGGAGCTTTTTTCAAGGCCAGAGTGAATAGGTATCTTCAAAAAGTATGCGTGCTACATCTTCGCTTACCAACAGGCGAGTTGGTGATCAAAGGCGGACTTTATGCGATTAAAAAAAAGCTTTACTAAACAATAAGAGAATTTGCCGTAAACGTGTTAATCTCTTCTCTTGAGAGAATACCGCAATCTTGAAAAATCTCGGTTTTGTTTCCATCTACTTTTATTCATCGGGGAACGCATAACATAGTTCCTGCTATAAAACACATTCACGCGGTTCGACGTAAAGTTGAAGAAGGTCCCGTCCCTGTAATCCATCATAAAAGTTTATTCGCGTGCGACCCTCTAGAGGGGATCGTAAGTTTCGTGGAAAAATGCTACACTTCCACCACCGCACTAACAGTACGTATGTGACGTATGGAAATATCTTCAAGGATTGTTTTCAATGGTATACCTACTAATAATAAATACTTCTAATTAGACTACGTATAAATATAGGCAAAATCGGCTCAAATATTTTAGTTATTCGTTGGTAGAGCCGCTTAAGAATTTATATCAAATATCTACCTTATATTATACCTTAGAGAAACATTTATATAAATGTACTGATCCCATGATAACAATAACAAGGAAAGGAAAACAAGTTATTTCGTTTAAAAAAAAACCCGACTCATTGCTAAGGAACTAGAGTTATTTTATACGAAAGAAAGGAAATCGGGATATCTTTAGTCCGGTATTTCTGATTGGCCTAATTAGCAGCCCATCGAAATAATTGTGATAAATGTTTCCTTCAGCATATTTTCGTCGGTAATTTCCGAGCAAAATGCGTAAAACAATACATTTCAACTTGTGTAAACTGATTTTGACATAGTTTTTTCGTTATGTTTTATTGTCATTTTTGCTTGCACTGCTGGTAAATTTAAAGCAGCAGTACTTCAAAAGCTCTCCTCATAACTTCAGTACATATTTTGAGACAATATTGTTAATATTAAAAATCATTAATTTTTTATTTTTGTGTTTTAGGGCTTATTAGAAAACAAAAAACATATGTATATTTAAATATTATTTTTTGCAAGCTAGCTACTCCTAGCGGTAAATTTATATAATTCTGTAAGTAATCTGTGAATAGTGTTGTTGGCTGTATTATTATTAAGTTTAATAATCTATCTATATTATTGTAAATTTTATAATATAGCTGTTTACTGTTCCTTAAAAAAAAATTAAAAAATTATAAAGTGACTTGATCGAGAGTTTTATTAGCTATGATTCAAGAGAATCTGTTCAGCCGTTTTTTTTAAATTTATGCTTGTTATTTTGTTGGGTTACATTTTGATCAAAGTGGCCGTACAAAAAGGTTTCTATTAGCAATAGCAATTAATCTTTTAAATTAAGTCATTTTTTTTCTACTATAAAGCGGTTCGTAAGTACCTAATAGAGAGGCCAATTAAGTGCCCACATTTTTATTTCAATACCTTTGGTCCATGGTGTAAATTTTTTGAACAGTAAAAAGTAATTTTTATATTTGCAAAAGAAGCCATTCCAGTTTCTATTTAAAGTTGTTTTGGTTACGTTTTGTTCAACGTGACTTTACAAAGCAGTTCTATTTAGCAATAGCAATTAATATTTAAATTTATTTATTCCAGTAACAAGGTACAAATTTAAATCGATAGAAATCCCAAACAAGTCATATTTTTGAAATAATCATATCACTTGCTAACGCCCCGAGTGTATTTGCTTTCTATCAACAGAAAATCTTTCGTTTTGTATATTTTCGTGCAAAATCGTAAGAGCGATTCAAAAATGGAGGATTCAAATGGTTGTTGGAAGCCGTAGAGACGTTGGCGGCGACGCGGCGTGACCGGTGCGGCGAACGTCGGAAACGGAAGCGAGTCGCGTGCCCGCCGCAACTGATTGCCGATGTCACCGCTACTGCCTTGTGTCACCGGGCGCGCGCTAATTGCTCCACATATGCCGCATGTATGCCGAGGGGTGATACAGGGCCAGAGCGCCAGTTCAAATTACAGCAATTTGCCTGAAAGTACAACGTCGCTAAAGCCGCACCGTGTAATAGCACTTTCAAATGGATATAACAACGCATGACGCGCTTACGGCGTCATATCGCGGATCCAATCATGATTTGAATACATGGATGTTCCATTGTTTGAACTCTATTAATACAATTTTAATAAGACACGGAGACATGCACATGTGCATTATAGAACTGAAATCTTCTACACGGCGGTGTGTGAAAGCGTTCCACGTATCCGTTCTCCTGTTTTTTGTGCTACCAACGAACACCTCTGAAAGAGGATGTGGAGTCGTGGAGGGCCACAAAAAAGCTTCCCGCGTCACGTGCGCTGTGCGCGTAGCTCCGGTAACCCGAGCCGGCGCCGCCGCCCGCTTCCGACGGAACACAACACGTGATACCCTTCGGGAACATTACAAAAGCATTGTTTCTAAAAAGCGGCGAACTCTGGAAGCGAAGCCACACATCAGTTTCCAACTCGACATAGACCGATAATGTCTGCGGGCGGGGTGAGCGCAATCGATACCGGTGGCGCGCCAGCTTTTAATTCGACGCGGAATTATTTCGAGCGACGAGTGAAGTGAGGCTGTCGTCGAGGCGGCTCCACCTCTACCTGCGACGAACGCGAACGGCGGATGCGTGGAGCCATATGTTCGAAATTTCTATTAAAACGATGTAGGAATCGGCTCGCGTCGGCCATTGTACAAGTAGGTAGGCCGGTGAAGCCCAGGTGCGCGCGCGCTTTTTGTGAGGCCTTCCGGCGGCTGCGCGCGCACCTGCCGGCCGCAGCTGCCGCCCGCGCCGCCGCACGCGTCCGCGACAGACGCGCACACCACAAAGGACCTCAAGAAACCTCCCCGAGACACCAGCCCGCACATGCTTCGCGAAAGGTCACGAACCTCGTTACCCTCTGCACATTAGCTTTAAAACATTTTTATTACAAAAAAATATCTCCCTCCACGTTTTATAAAATTAATAGCAAATTATACGCGCCGTTTGTATCTCGCGGAATTCACAGGTAACGCCGAAGAAACCTCGACGTTATGAAAGGAACAAAGAAATTGCGAGAACAGCTGATGGCGCAAAAAATATAAAAGGAATTTCAAGCAACATTTTCAGGTAGATTGGAGCGAGTGTTAGTTCAGTGAGCTTCGTTGTTTATGCAAAGATTTTAACGTTTCGAGAGGAGGCGTTCCTTTGCGAGGGGAACGATCGAGGGGAGTTCGACGAATCTCCGGACAAACATAGCCTTACTGGTGAAATGGAGTTATGAAACGCAACACCCGATCGAGATAGCCAAGTAGGCAGCCGCGCTCGTATTAATACTTCCTGACCGAAGTTGGACGAGCGGTAATTGATCCGGGATGCACTTTGCAGCCACCGGCCGGTTAGCGTTGTTTGTTCCAAACGGTAAGCGCTTGCAAAATCACATTTCCCTCTCCTGAAAATTTGATGAAGTTAAAAGCTTTTAAGCTCGCGTATAGGAGTTCCGCGAAAGTAATTTCAACAATTTTACGGCGTAGGTGGAAAACGATGTTAGATTAACTTAATGCAGGATCGTTTGGATAAAGGTAAATTGCTCTGTTAAATTGTATCCTTTGAGTTTTTGTAAGTCAAGGGGAGTTTTAAACATGTCGCTCTGTATAGGAGTATCGTATAAAAACATCCGCCCGCTCGACATAGAGATAAAGCGCGAGATCCGCGGCAGCTGCTTTCACATCTGCCCTTCGTCCCGATCGTCGACACCACGTGGCTTCGATACCTTCACGTAAAAAACCATATAACTGTACGTACCTCCGACAGATGACTGTTACCATCTTGTCAAAAGCTCGCGCCATCTGCCCGCCTGCAGTAATGAGTCGCCGTAAATGTATCGGTCGGGCAGATCGATCCGGTAAGTCTTACCTCTCGTAACTCCTTGATTTTAGCGCCGGCTTTGCCGATGACGCAGCCCGCTCTGCTCTGGTGAATAAGTAGGCGCACGTCCAGGTCTTCGTTGGAGTTTCCTTTGTTAGGTCCCGCCTGCCGAAAACGTACACAATTAAATATTTAATAACGAGTTACGTTTCAATTTTAATATTTTTATACTCTTTAATACTTACATCAGCCAAATTTGGAAGAATTTCTTTGACGATGTCTAAAACAGTGTCGACATCCTCCGCGGATATCGACAGAACCCTGAAAGATTTAACAGTGTTAGCTCGCCGCATAATCGTTGACAAAGAAAATGAATCGAAACTTCAACACAATTTGACAATAACGGTATCAACGGTCAGGGAGGTCTGTTTGCCGTATTGAAGAAATCATTGAGAAGCATGATGATGATTAAAATCGGTAAATCTAAAGAGCCTTCCAGTGCGGACAGAAGTGGCTCGAGTGATGGGAGATAGTCCTCAGGAGTGGAAGTATAGCGGCTGATGAGCGGGGAGCGGGACACCGAGGTCGTGAAAGTAAGACGGAAGGCGGTCTGGTGACGCGAGTGCATCGAATGTCGTGATGAGGACTGGAGCTCGAGAATGAAGCGCCTAACGCCGATCAACTTTCAAACACGATCCGACTCCTGACTGTTGACGACGAGTGTAAAGAGCTCATTCGGGCTTTTTAAAGTTTTGAGAGTAGATGTTGGCGATATAGTTTACCGTTCGGGGCCGGGGCAATCTGGGACTGTTATAGAGGCTTTGAACTGCGTGGCGGGGCGGCGGGTGCGGGGCAGCGGCGTCCACGGGGCGGGACCGGCAACCAAGACACGCTGTAGCGGCGCACCACGCGACTCCGCACTCGCACTACTCTCGCGACACTAGTTGGCCATCTTCGACTAACACTCTCTGCACTACCCACAACCATCCCCTTTAGACGTATTCTAAGTTACAATATTGTACAGATAATCATGTACATACGAGAACTTTCCTAAAGGGTTACGTCGAGGTAGAAAGTTCCTTTAATAGCAGTATGTGTAATTTTCAAACTTTCCTTTTAGTGAAAATGGCCAACAGAGGTCTCAGTGAGGGCGGAGTCGCGGGGCGCGGGAGCTACGAGCCACAGGGGCGTCTCGGGGCTCTAAAGACCTGTAACTGGCTGCCGGGGGGTTATTCTGTCTACAGCCTACGGACTTGCCGCTGTGCGGGTCTCGATGGCCAACACGGCCATCGAGACCGCATCTCTGATTCTTCTTACAAAACTATCTTCTTGAGCTTTACGAGAACTGAGGTGATCAAATAAAGTCTCGGAGGTGGGTCTGATAGGTCTGGTCCCAAAGAGGCACGGTCGGTAAAATACATGAAAAAGAGATTGGTAGACGTACCTGTGGCGAAAAATGTTAAAAGGTAAGATTACTTTACAATATACGAGACTATCTATAATTACCTTAGAACTAAAAGTCAAACTTACAGTTAAAAACAACAAGTAAACTATTGGTACAAATGATATGAATTACCGAAATACCTTTTTGCTGTAATTGTACCTAATTACGTATTACTCTACACTATTTAAAAAATGAGTTAGTATGAGGTAGAATGGCCTCTACGTATAATTAACTGTCGAATACCAAATAGTGGAAATGTGACATGGAGCAATTAATATCCAAGTGCCTAATTTTCTGCTAATTACGAGTACTGACCTGGCCCCGGAGCGCCGTGATGTTGGCGCCGCCCTTGCCGATGATCGACCCGGCCACCTGATCACACCATATCGAACATTAGGAAACCAACAATAATTAACTAGTACATACAGGGTTACGCATATAGATTGTACTAAGCCGAATGGAGGTCATTGTACTCATCATTATGAACAACTTTTACTATGGGACCAAACCTGAAGTAGCGACTAAAAAACCCAGCTGTTCCATAGAAAACGGTCATTGACACTCGACAAAATTTATGGAACAGAAGATTACCCCTCCCCCCGCAATTTTATGATTGTTCCTATAGTAAAAGTTTTTTATAATTATGAGTACAATGGCCTCCTTTCGGCTTACTAGTCTATATGCGTAACCCTGTATATATAATTTTAATAAACAGGCAAGTACATGTCAGGCTCGCGCACTGAGGGTTCCGTATCCGTACCACCACAAAATATAAAAAGTAGTGCAAAAAGACAATATCATGCCCAGGCGGTCACCCATTGGTGGTTCAACTTGGTGGTGAACAGAAATTTGCCACCGACTCGCACTTGGCCATTATTTGTTGTTATACTTTAGAGTGTGTACTATAATCATGCCAAGCTTGACGCTTGTACGTATTACCGTTTTTACATTATTAAAGCTAATACAAAAATACATTTAAAAAAAAGTTCTGTAAACAAACTGACTCTCACAGCACAGGACTCCCCTAGTGTGAGAATCAGGGTTCACTATCCGAAGTTATGCTCTTGTACCTACTAATACTAGAAATAAGTACCTGTATTTACTAACTGCAAAATTATGTACTTTGTTCAAATAAACTTTTTTATTATTATTTTTACTAAACAAATGAACACACTTACGCATTTATAATATTAGTATGATATGACGATAGATACAAGTTTAAATTTATGCTTTTAAACCCCCGATAAAAGAACTGGTCATCTTCAAACGATGACGGATGAGCCGATTTACATGAATCACGATCAAGTCACCTCTCAAACAAAACGCATATCAAAATCGGTTCAGCCGTTTGGGAGCCATAACGCCACAGACATACACACAGATACACACGTTAAAATTATAACAACCCTCTTTTGCCGGTTCTGCGGTTACCTGGAAGAGATCGCTCTTAGCGATAAGGCCGCCGATTGTTGCACTAGTTTTTAAGCTGTTTTATCGTGTGTATGTAATTTGTGGTGTGAACAATAAAGAGTTTATCTATCTATGTTTTTGCGTCGGGGGTTAAAAAGGATGTCAGGACGTCGCTCGTCGCCGCCACAAAGTCACCATCATTATAAAGACTGCTTTTCCAGAAAAAATATGCAGTGTCTAGTTATAAAAAAAATGTAAACTCCACACTGACCTTGCTGGGTATCAGGAAAGTGACCTCGTCATCAGGGTGGCGTTGCCTCTTCATCATGGGCCCGTCATCGTTGTACGCGTCCCGCTTCATCTTGCCTGCACAAAATAGAACACTTGTTTGAGTTTGTGCAAGGTTTTAAACTTTTTGAAACTAACATTTTTTATATGTTGGTTTTCTAGTCTCTACGTGGTATAAATTAAAGTCTCTTTCGGCGTCTGTCTGTATAACCGCTAACTCCTCCACGCATCGGATTTTTATGCGGTTTTCGTCATCAGTTAGGTAATTTTTCACGAAAGGTTTATATATAACTAACGACCCGCCTCGGCTTCGCACGTAAATAACGCTCGTGCGAAGCCGGGGCGGGCGGGTCGCTAGTTTCATATAAATTTACATTTTCAGCGCTGTGTTTAGGGTAAAAAGACCAGATCTCAGACCAGACAAACAAGGGAGATAGGTACAGTACATCATCATCATCGTCAGCCAGAAGACGTCCACTGCTGAACATAGGCCTCCCCCTTTAACCTCCACAGTGAACGACAGCCTGCGGGCATCTGTATCCACTGGATGCCCGTGACCCTCACAATGTCATCGGTCCATCTAGTGGGAGGCCTACCTACGCTGCGTCTTCCGGTTCGTGGTCTCCGCTCAAGAAACTTTCTTCCCCAACGGTTATCGGTTCTTCGAGCGATGTGGCCTGCCCATTGCCACTTCAACTCCTCGTCCTTACTATGTAATGGAGATGATATGAGACGTGATGATTACGTTACAGTAATAGCGGTTTTGTACATAATGTTATAAACTTGCAACGAACTTCTGCAGGGTTACGCAGAAAGGATGTACTAAGCTGAAAGGGTTCCTTATGCTCATCATTATGAGCATAGCATAATCAGCTTTTAATAATCCACTGCTGGACTCTGGCCGAAAGGGCAATTGAGCCATATCCATGCATCACACTGGCCAAGTTGTGTTTTGGTGGATTCACATACGCCATTAAATTTCTTCTCCGTACGTATGCAGGTTTCCTCGCGATGTCCGATTCGCCCCGATATTTGAACCCCCACGCTTTCAAATCTAGCGGTCACTCAAATAGACCGACAACTCGCCAGAGTTGCCGGTCAAACACAGGCCTACCATTTTTGGAAGAAAAAAAAAACAGTAGGTATTCAAATCATATCAGCTGTGGACACCGAGACGTTCAGACAGGTTGCGAGGGTATTGATTCCCCAGCCCTGTTCCCGAATCGATCACAAACATACAATGGCGACGGCGTAAACTGAATTAGGACGGATGGCGAGCACTCGTAAATACAGTTTATCCCTTTATGGGTCATAAAATACTTTTTATTCTGATGAGGCGTCCCAAAAGATAGCCGCTTGGTGCAAGTGGTTCGCTCATTTTAAGGTTCCGTACCCAAAGGGTGTAAACGTGACCCTATTACTTAGCCTACGCTGTCTGTCCGCCCGTCCTACCATTTAACGGCCTGTGTTTTTCGAAAGAAGGGGGGGGGGGGGGGGGGGGGGGGGGGCTATGTTCTGCAGTGGACGTCTTCAGGATGATGATGATTTTTCGAACTGTAATGGATAGCCGCAGTTAATTGAAATTTTCACAGAATATGTAATGTTACGGCGGATTAACTAAAAAATTATAATAAAGCCAAAAAGAAAACAGTAAAGGGGGTGTACAATACAAAAAAAAAAAAAAAAACGAATTTTTGTTTTTGCTCTTATGTAAAAACGGTAATACGTACAAACGTCAAACTTGGCATGAAAATTGTACATACTCCAACTAAAGTAAAACAACAAATAATAAATAGTGGCCAAGTGCGAGTCGGTGACAAATTTCTGTTCACCACTAAGTTAAGCAACGCCAAGCGCGGTCGGTACTTGGATGGGTGACGGCCATGTTGTCTTTTTGCACAACTTTTTCTATTTTGTGGTGGTACGGAACCCTCGGTGCCGGAACCTGACTCGCACTTGGCCGGTTTATTTACTTGATGCCGATTATTGCTCGTAAGTAGCATGTATAGTTTTACAACCTTTATGAGGTGCAAATAATAAAAGCAGCGTATAGTTATGAACAGTTGATAACTTAATCCTCCACACTGAACGACAGCCTGCCTTTTGCATCCACTGGATGCCAGAGATTCTCACAATGTCGTCGGTTCATCTAGTGGGAGGCCTACCTACGCTGCGTGTTCCGAGTCGTGGTCTCGGAACCTTTCAATCAAGAACCTTTCTTCTACAAAAAGGGGAAAGGTTAAAGGGAGAGGCCTATGTTCAGCAGTGGACTTCTTCTGGCTGATGATGATGGACAACTTAATATTTAGGAACGGCACGGCATAAGGCCTTTAATCACAAAGCTTTTGTTGCATGCGCCCGTTCTCTGTTCCCAACACTTTTTCTAATGAACATTGTTCATGTCGGATTGTTTGCAGGCACGATGGCGTGTACGCAGGCAATACTAGTGCCAGACTTTTAAAAAAACCGGACAAGTACGAGTAGGACTCGTGCTCTGAGGGTTCCGTTGGACAGAATCCTCAGAGCGCGAGTCCAAAAAAAAAACTAAAGTTGAAATATTGAAAGACATACTTAACTTTGTAGTTGACTATAAGGTTCTTCTATACATTCCAACTACAAAATGTAAGTTTGTAATAGCAAAATAATTATTTTTAAATGATATAACTTTAAATTTGCAACTTTCAGATTTATTCCTATATAATTATGTGCTATGAGACCTTGCCTTTTGCCAAATTTCATGATTCTAGGTCAACGGGAAGTACCCTATAGGTTTTGATTTCCCTGTGAAATCGCAAAATATGCGACATAAACGTTCATATCTTTTGATTGCGTTGACTTACAACTTTTATTTTTTTACAGCCGAAAGAAACCGTAGACCCAAGTATTTAGTATAAATTACAACTTGATACCTTTACGCGTTCTTGAGAAAAAGGGTCTTGACAGACGGACAGACAGACGGACAACGAAGTGATCCTATAAGGGTTCCGTTTTTTTCCTTTTGAGGTACGGAACCCTAAAAACAATCTGATTAGACGCGAATTGTTTTATGAAACAATTCGCGCGTTGATTTTGAGAAATTTAGAAGACGCAAATATACGTTCGAATAGGAATGTTTTTGTTTGTAGTTATTGCAAGAATTGCGTGATACCACTTACATCAAAGTCAGTATAGGCGTTCAGGAGTTATGGTGGAATTAAGAAACTCGAAACGGAAAGGGTGTACTAAGCCGAAAGGGGTCCATACCACCCACAGAAAAGAGAAGTAAATAGAACGGAAATGAGAAGGTAAATCTGTTACCAGGCACTATGAGTGAACCTTGATTGATCTTATTTAGATCAACTGACGTTTCGTTTATATGGGTGCAACTGGCTACAACAAATTTCTTACAAAAATGCCTTGACAGCCGTTTTAATATAAACAACAAAAAATATTTTCTGTGATAGTAATTACCCATCGTTATGAACAACTTTTACTATGGGCCAAATCTGAAAAATATATCAGAAAAAAACAACCGCGAAAAATCGTATAATACATTTCGTAGTTCCATACATTTCGTAGAGTGTGATTGGCCGTTTTCTATGGAAAAGTTGATATTTTTTTCGCGATTTCAGAATTGCTACGTTGGTAAAAGTTGATCATATTAATGCGTACTATGGATCCCATTCGGCTTAATACGCCCTTTTCGCGTAAACCCAGTATAATTATGGACCCTAAAATATAGCACTTCTTATTTTAGCAATCATGTATAATAATTTTCAATTAAAAAAAAATACTTCAAAATTAAAACACTGTTTTAAACTATCACGGTTGTTCACTAAAGTTATATGATTATATTAGATTCATTGATTGATTTGATTTATTGATTATTTTATTAGTTCGCGTTCAAAATACTATACGCAGTGATACAGTGAATGTGTTTTGTCGGGACTTATTTTCGAGTTCGAGTTCCAGTGATATCCGTAACAAAAGACTAAGAAAGAGGGTAGATCGTTATGTCTGCACCTAACATTTTAACTGTTCGACCAACCACCCGCATTCTTCAGTCTTCCCGTGAACATGGTGCATGTAACTGCGCCGAAATTTTGGGAGCTCATTCCACAACCTTATCACGGTGAATATCCCGTAAATAATCATATAATTTTACTTCAAAATTAGTAGTAAAATACGCAATTTCGTTTACTTGCATGACAATGGAAACTAATTTTCCGGTTATTTTGGTTTATAAACCAAACTACTAAACAGATTAATGGAATGTATATGGGACCAATCTAAAAGAATTTTCTAAATCGGTTCAAATAAGACGGAGCTCTGAGGTAACAAAGATTTAAAATACAAAGGAATTGAAAAGCCGCTCTCTTTTGAAGTCGGTTAAAAAGGTAGTATCATGACTTTAGAAGATACTGAAACTAAAAATGGTGCAACTTATACAAAAACATCTATCGGTTGTGCTATGTTCAGAGTTCCGCGAACTTTGAATAGCCATAGTTCCATAATTCGTCGCTCCAAACTATTACTGGTAGGATGGCGTGTATGGAAACTACAAAACAGCTGTTGCCCTGTAGTCTGGTGCATTTACAAATAATATTAGCATATTTATGCAGGACGATTATGCTAATGTAGAGGCGCTGAGAGTTTAATACACCTGCTAGAGACGAGAGCCTAAGAGTACATGGCTTAAGAAATCCCCGTACCGTGTTTTAGCTGGAGACTTAACTGATAAAAACGTAATTTCAAAGAAATATAGCCTAAAAAAGACTGTACTTATTTCACCTTAAATCAAGAATGGCATGAAATTAGTTTTCCATTTAAGGTGGCTCACGAATACACGTAAGCAACATAACAGTGCATTTCTGCATTTTCAACAGACTTCAAACAGGGAAGTTTTCAATTCTGTCGTCTATGTAGGTCCCCCATTTAACTTTGAAGTAAATATTCTACCTTACAGGGTGGAAAATTAGGGGATAGATTCCGTTTATTGATTTTTCCCGATTCCCGTGATGTAGTTTTTTTTTTTTAAATAAAACATTAGCTTGATTGAAACCAACAGTAATTTAAACTATTTTTTTAACAGTTCCTAATTATGTTTAATTAACACCCTCTTAAGGTGTAAGACCGCAGAGAAACGCTGGATTAAGGCCGCTTCCAACCGGCCCTTTAGGAGATCGATGGGGGAGGCCTGTGTCCAGCAATGGACGTCCTATGGCTGAAATGATGATGATGATGAAGGTGTAAAAACGACTGCCTTTGTCACTCACCAGGGATAATAATAATTAGAGGCTCAGATCAGATAAACAAGGGAGCGATACGATGCGATGTTAAATTGTCTCCATGTTATTTATTTTTTTATATTTCCCCTAAACCATTCAACGCAAAAACTGTAAGTACGGCTCACTTACTGATTTTTAACACACACTGAGAAACTTGTAACGACGCATTGTACAACCGTGATAGTTTAATACAGTGTTTTAACATAGCTATATATATTTAACATATTATACACGTACTTGTAAAAAGCGATTTACCGTGATTATGAACAAAAAACATCAACCCTAAGCCTGGAATGAACGAACGTCTGAAATTATTTTCGAAACGCGAACATCGAGCAGCCTTGACTGAGTCAGCCTTTCAGGCAGCGTATGGTAATGCGGTCCTTCGTCTGCGAGCAGGTGAATGAGGTCAGTGACACGCCGCAGGTGCCACCCTCACCCGCGCCAACTTCGCGATAAAGAGGCGCCACACTACACCAGCGCGGTTTCCACAAAGCCGAAACTTTCCTCATTTCCTGCGACACGGCTTTTTAGCAAGAACCTCATTGTTGAATTTTGAGAGTCATGTTAGTTCCCCGCCTTTATTACGGGTGTGATTGCTTTATAATAAGGCTGCGAAATTCACAACTTTTTCTCGACCTACATGCGATATCGTAGTCAGCGCGACATTTTTCATTTAATCAATCAATCATCATCACGTAACGCTAGTAAACATCCGCTGCTGAACAAAGGCCTCCCTTTTAAAGCAGGGTGTTGCCATAATCCCTACACTTGGTATAGGCTTGGGGATCGCAGTACGTTCACCGTGTGCTAACGTGTACCGTGTATTAACGTGTACCGTGTACGCTGCTACCCATCCTCCGGTGGTTCTGGTCGCAGTTTATGTCATTTTAGGTCGGACGTTTTATGACATAGGACATACAGTCCTGGATCTGGAGAATCAATCCATGAATATGCCTATGTATTTACTACCGCTATTAAGGTAATTTGGATTTAATTTCGCCGTTAAAGCTGTTGGGTTTGGATTCATGACAAATCGAGTGCATGAAACAACAGGCGCAACGGGGTCGGGCCCGGAGCGAGCCCGGCAGGTGTCCGCGCCACAAAGACCGCCCGACCTAAAGCACTTCTCGCAAAAAAAAGCTCAAAAAACCTGAACATTCGCCGCTCATAATGTCACTACCGAGCAGCTGCCTCACCTGCGAACGGTTTCTTTACCTAGCTCCGACGAACCGCGTGTCGTTTCGAATCAACCCTCTGCTTTTTTAGATAATAACCTCGAGGCGATGTAATGAAGGGAACGGAAACTTTGCGTATGCCGAGTTAAAATTAATAAGTATTCACGACATGCAGTAGCAGTTATAAACGCAAAATTAAAGTAAAATATCGCATGTATCGTGTGTTTCGTAGTTATAGCATGTAGCCGAGTTCGCCAAAATTGTGTTCTTATAATATACACTTAAAAGTAAGTCTCACCGATCTAGTAGGCTGGGTAGTTTCTGCCTAGAGGTTCACACCTAAAACGAAGGAAACTACATTTAGATATTTGTTAGACGTTCAACATATTTACTTTCGCAAGTTATGATAAGTCAATTGAGATTGGGGATGGTTTGATTAGAGGGGCCTACATTGCAACGGGGTGGGTTCGCGGGGTGTCGCATGGTTGGCTCAGGCGATTAGCCTGCTAGAGGCCCGCGAGTGGACTGACAACGTTGCAGCCGAGCATCGGCCTAAAATACTGTCAGCCGAGACTCCAGGGCGCCGGCGGAGCACATGCGCAGCACGCGCCGCCGTCGATAACACCCTGCCTCCGACGCGCCCGGAAAAGACGACTTAACGACTCACGCCGCAAGACGACTATGAAACCCCGAATACCTACATATCTCAAAGTTGGGATTAGGCGCTCTTGTCAATGCTATTTCTCATGCACACTTCAGATACAGAGGCTGGCTCTCTTTATGATAAAGTATGGTAAAACATTAGTTTTTAACGTACGATTCAAAAACAATAACAAGCACTGGGGCCTTACGGCTACGTTTTAAGCGATTCTGTTTAGGTGATGAGAAAAGTTTCGCGACCGCAAACCGTATCTCGGCGCGCGTTCGCGTGGTTTTCCGAACTGCGCTGTTTCAGGGCTATTTCGAGCCGGCGTTAAGAATAAGCCGAAAATGTCCTTAAGGCCCCTGATCTAATATCAGTACCAACAATACGGCATCTATTTATGGTTTAATTAAAATTATACCCTGGTATAGTTATTAGATTAAGAGCAGTACTTTATAAACATTGTACGTTTTACAACCATTATGTACTAAGTAACTAGGGTCGATAGCACGAGACGAACACGTCCTGTCTACAATCTTACCAGGACTTGATGGACACTTTTCTTAATTGAGTTTCTGGCAAGAATCCCCAGCGGTTATTGTATCTTTTGGTTGTATTGCTAGAATTTTAATCAAGGCACAAATCAAGGGACCGCTATTTTTCTGGTAGATAGTAACTCTAAAACAAACTACAGTTCTATCGATCTTGAAATATATACATTAGGCTACCCGGGCTGGTTTTATTATATTATGTAAAAGCTGGCCATAAATAGAGCCAATAGCCGTAAACAAAAATGAAATGTGTTCAAAATTAACGAAAATATAAGTGTTTTAATGTCTTGTTAGAAAGAGAGCGCACTATACTTACAATGTCCATCACTTGTAAGTGTGCCACACAAATTCGTTTCTGACACTCGCGTCACGGAAGATAGAGCATCCCTTCTTAATCCGACGAAAAGCTTTAATTAAACGCTTATACATCGGAACTTTATTATGCGTTTTTTTTTTTACTATGGTAAAGTTAGGATGTGGACAAACTTGACCGGAGATATTGTGTTATTTAAAAAAAAAAAATTTTTTTTCTTTTCTGTGATGGTAGCCTATTATTTGCCAAACTTAGAATTAACGTTGAGTGGAATTACCTCACATATTTATTACAAGATTGCCCCCCTGTTAGTATGTATGTGTGGGACAAATTTGCAACTGAATTTAAGACCCGCTATCCCCAAAGGATTGAGCTGAAATTTTGCATACCTACACGTTTAGTTTGGATGACAACGCATGGTTAGCTACGTGGAATCATTCTAAATCCAATATGACGGACTCCCAAAAGATGGCGGACCAGTTATTTTTTATGCACACCCACACAATGGGTATCAAAAGATAATGAAAAAAAAAATGGGAATAAAAACGAAGATTAAAATTATGATAAATAAAAGTATTTGAATAACGCGGGTGAAACCGCGGGGAGCAGCTAGTTATAAATATAAAGACTTTACCTATGTTTATTATATCACATAGTAACTCAAGTATCAACATCTGAGGTGGAGGCATGCGAGTCCGTCGTTACGAGCGCTAATGCCCACCTCCTCCACTTAACAAATTGACCAGCATAGATCTAAGTTCGTGTCACACGTCGAACATAACATTATGACAATAATAAGTACAAGTTACGATGAAGAACACCCTAATTATTATCCAAACAAAAACTTTCATCAAATGGAACTTCGGCTAAAATTACACAACACATAATTTAGATAGTACCATAGTATTGGGTACAGACGCAGTTTAAAAAAATAAATTACAACGGCTGTTAAGGCATTTTTTAAGTAATTTGTTGTAGCCAGTTGCACTCATATAAACGAAACGTCAGTCATTCGAAATCAGTTAGCAACTGTGATGCGGACAAAGAACTTTGAGACTTAACCCAAAAAGGTAAATGTCCAAGTTCTTTTGGATGCAGAGTTCGACGCGTTGATCTAAATAAGAATGTTCAATCAAGGTTCAGTCATAATGCCTGGGGACAGATTTTCCTTCTCATTTCCGTTCTATTTACATCTCTTTTCTGTGGGTACAGGAGGGTGAAATAGCGGGAGGAACAAAGAACGTGGTCATAATTACAAGAAAATAAACAGATTACATTGTTTTGTTTTATTCGTGAGGAATTAGGTTTTGACTCTTAACAAACCGGCCAAGTGCGAGTCAGGCTCGCGCACTGAGGGGCCGTACCGAGCCGAGCACATACAAAAATAGATTAAAAATACGTTTGTTGTAGGCTCCCCTTTAGTTTTTAACTTTTTGACTTTATTATTATTTCTTAGTTAATTCGCCGTAACATTGGTTATTCTGTGGAAATTTTAACTGGCTATCTATTACGGTTCGAAAAATACAGCCGTTAATAGGTAGGACGGACAGACAGACAGACAGATTGAAACATAAATGTACCGTTTGCAAAGTAAAGCAATAATCTTAAAAAGTAATCCCAAAAAACTAACACACATGAAAATCATGTCCATTAGGGTAAACATAGTAAATTGCTTTCAGTAGACGAAAGCTCATCAGTGGGTCGTCCAAATATTCGTGACGATCAAACAGCGATATGACTGGACGGCATTTCATAAATGTATGTGGTATGCGCACATAACATTTTAATGTTTGTGGGTATTTGTCAATATCTAACTAATAGCTTACCGATGAAGCGGCGTAGAAGACAATCGTTGGCATGACGACGAGACAACAACAAAATGAGCTCTATTATTTGCCCAGAGATATTATTACATGCCTTATACCGCATTGCAACCAAGGACGGAAAATAAGAGACGATTTTATAATACACTAGCGACCCGCCCCAGCTTCGCACGGGTGTAATTTACGTGCGAAACCGGGGCGGGTCGCTAGTTATATGTATATATAAACCTTCCGTGAAAAATTATCTAACCGATGGTGGAAACTGCATCAAAATCCGTTGCGTAGTTTAGGAGGAATTAGCGGTTATACAGAGAGACAGACAGACCCGGAAAGCGACTTTAATTTATACTATGTAGAGATGACATTGGATTATTTGATGACTTTTAACAACATTGAAATAGGCTATCAACCTGATTGCCATTTCACGTCAGGAGCACGAGGTGCATGCGCGCATTTCAGCGCATTCTACATCATGCCGTTCGGCTCCATGCAAATGTATGCTCACTGTTGCCCAAATACTGGGCCACATCAGTTTTTTTAAGTTACGAACATTTGTTTCAATTACATGTTCGCCGTGCAGTGTCCAATAATATAGCATAAAAGCGTTAAAGAATACACTTCATT
Source organism: Agriopis aurantiaria (assembly GCA_914767915.1). Taxonomy (NCBI): domain Eukaryota; kingdom Metazoa; phylum Arthropoda; class Insecta; order Lepidoptera; family Geometridae; genus Agriopis; species Agriopis aurantiaria. Next base: position 5,232,880 of record OU611999.1, read on the forward strand.
TTTCGTAATCATAAGTTTGGTTTGGTAAACAGGAGCACCAACAAAAATGAGCACCACAAGGAACTGGGGCGGCCTGAGAAAGTATGGATGGACTACGTGGAAGATGAGACGAGTGAAGTTCAGATATGAGGGATGTTAGGGACGAATGGAGGAAACAAACAAGCTGAGAACCCCACATAAGTGAGACACGGGTGAGATGATGAAGAATGTGTAGACATCGTAGCATTTTTTTATTGGTCCAGCATATTATACTATTCAGCATAAGGTTGCCAGGTATAATTTCCCTGCGGTAAAGACAACTGTCCAGGCAATTAGAGGGCATTATGCTATTCAGCACAAGGCTGTCAGACAATTTCTTCATGGGAAAGACACAACTGTCCAGGCAAGCAGGCAGCAAGAGGCCCTGGGACCTAATTGGACAACATTTTTCTTCCAAAGAAAATTATTTCAAGCTGAAGAATAATTGTGGTAGAGCCGATGTGAAGTCTGTAATTTGCGTCAATCTTCCTGCTGAAATATTCAGCTGTATCTGTGAGAACTGTGCGGCTGGTGCCTCCCGGCTTCTACCTCAAGACCCCCACGGAGTGGACAAGGGGGTGGTGGCTCAGACATGCGGCGCCACTATAACCACCACCTTTAAGGGAACGGACAGATGTCTTCAATGATAATTTCCTACTTCAAATGTCTATAATTTTGAAGTATATTAATCAAAGAGATTGCAATTGCATAAACGCCATTTTAAAGTAAGTGGTGTGTTACAGTTTCTCTAGAAAATTATAACTAGTATACGTATGATGTCCCAGTTTCAAAAAAAAAACAGGAAATAGGAATATTATAGAATATGCGAATACTCGCGCCACTTTTTTGTAACGGGCTCCTGTTGAACATTGCTGAGGGAAGAAAACGGCAGGCTAGTATTTTTTTTCTAAAACGTGCCTTGCGCAATAAATTTGGGGACATTTAGAGGCCTTTTCGAAGGTTGGCAAGGACGTAATCTATTATTGATAGAGGCTTTGCCAAAAGCCCCTTCGCAAAGGTAAAATTCGATTATGGATACTGTCAGGAAACACCTTGTTATTCCGCCCGATAGCGTCCGTTCTGGGCTCTTTGAGACAATAGCCGAAAAGTATAAGTATTGATATTGTGATTTGACATAATTTAGCTATAGACGTTTCTATGACTCTTTTGAGACCTAACACAGTCAAACACCGACCCATGGGCAGTTATATTGTGCCAAATTCAGAATTAAATTCCAAAGTTAGCTATAATTCGACCCTTTTATGCACCTGGTCTATTAAACTTATTTTATTTTAAAAAATTACTCGCTTCTACGCGTTTCACTTCTCGTCAGCGTGAAGTTGGTAGATCATTTTTAACCGACTTTAGCAAGGTTCTTAATTCGAATCTTTTGGTTTTTTATTTATTTTATAATTATATATGATTGATTGATGATTCTTCTTCTCAGTGGTTAGCACTCTTGGCAGAGTGGTCGTAGTCATCAGTATTGATGGTGGCTCGCTTCACAATCCGTTGCCATTCGTCACGAATTGTGGGCTTTTTCGTGCAGATGTTCACGGGACCGTTAAGTGCAGCCTTTATTTGGTCAGTGATGATCTTGCGGCAGTCACATGATGATCTGCCGCGAGGTCTTGTCCCTTACTCTGAATCTTAATCTTGAATCTTACTCTGTGCAACCGTTGTGCCATCTTATTTTGTACCTTCATGATGACTTTCTTGGAAATATAGTTTGGTGGTTTCCTTGCCTTCCACACTGCAGTAGTATTTGGAAAACCGTCCACCATCAACTGATGTCAGAAGTTCGACATTTCGGAAGGTGCTGCTGCCCACCCACCTATCTTGAATGTATCAGTTACATGCACCATGTTTACGGGAAGACTGAAGAATGCTGGTGGTTGGTCGATAAGTTCAAAGTTAGGTGCAGGCAAAACGATCTACCCTCTTTCTTAGTCTACTACTCTACCAGTTTCGAATACGATACCATACTCTGCAAATTTTAATAATCTACTCTACCAATGCTGTCTACATTAGTATAGTTAGTAATCTACCGTGCTACTATACCATTTACTCTACCCGTGTACAGCAGGCTTAAGAATACCCACTACTCTAGTCTCTACTTCACTTTATCTCTTTGAATTACTAATTTTATTGTCTAAAGAAAGTACATATGAATACGGCTGTTAATATGTTTAATGCACTGAGAAGTTTACTAGACATTTAGGCACCAAGCCCTACTACTGATTACCGCTTGGTACAAAACGCTTATTTCACGCCCGAAGGAGCGTACCGAAGCACGTCTGTCTCTTCCGCTCCGAGATATTGCTCAACGGACCGTTTAAGCATTACAAGTGTTGCATTTCAACATTACCTTACGACGCCCTATAGCTTTGAATAATCTTCGATTAATTTCAAATCTATTAGCAATAGAAATCTCCTTTGAAATTAATACATTTGGGAGAAATATTTTAAAGATTAGTGCACCTTTACATACGAAGGGTGAAAAATAGATGACTTATCGTAATTTTAGGGTTTATGGTTAGAGAACCCTTATGGTACGACTTCGATGTCTGTTAGTCTGTTTGCCGCAACCATCTTTTTTAAATTATCGCTTACTATGAATGTAAAAGCTATCGTCTTGAAATTTTGTACAGATCGAAATAACGTTTGCTCACACTTTTGCTGCAATCTATTTTCTTTAGCTTAATATTGGACTTGAAAAACTTTTAATCTTCGTAGTGTGGTCAAATGGTGCCATATGAACGGATTAAGAAAAATTTCAGTTTTTATGGAATGTTCAAAAAAGTGATAAAAATGTCAGTACCATCTTCGACGACTAGTTGAGGCAAAAATCTGATTTACTTAATTCAGGTAGGTGGAAATTAGACAGTTTACGGGAAAAAAAATTATGAATTCGTGTTATTATATTTTTTTCGAATATTTTTTCTGTTAAATTCTTTAATAAGGACCTATCGACGACCGAGTTTTACTTGCGTTTTGGCAAATTTATTAGTTTTAATAGATATGAGGTAATATAACCTCCTCTTTTTTGAAGTCAGGTAAAAATATACCAGTTCTAAGTTAATTGAACGATTTCATGACCAGTTATAACTTTTCAAATCAATGGCTACCTACACAATTAGTTGGTCCCATAATCCTGCAAGAGCCAAATTCTTCTAGTTACCTCATAAAAACAATGATGAATCAAGAAGTCAAGTTTATTCAATAGCTTTGTAATTCGATCAGCTAAGCTACATCGTGTTGTTAGAGAAATTGCTTTTTATTTGAGGAGGGCGTTTAGGTAATTAGGAAAGGGGAAATTGTAGGACCATGTTCGCCCCTTGTGGCCTTTCAGACAACGGTTATCCATTCCGTTTGCTCGTGGGTCGGCGGCGCGCCTGAATATTTGATGCTTCTATCGATCATAACTTCTTTGCGGCGCCGCGGCTCCAACGAACGCAGAGGTGGCTACCCTTACTTACTCTGCTACGTCTTTTGTTTCGAGAAATTAGGTTGGAAGAACTGTAATGAATTAAGATGCTCTTGCTTTCGGATTCGGAATCTTCGTACGAACCATTACTAATAGCTGACATTAGTGGAAATATTAATAAGAGATTAATGCTACTCGAAACTTTGTCGAAATAGTGAAACTCCAACTACTGTTAGACTGTTAGTACGATAGACATTTCGAAGTCTAGATCAATATTCTAGTAGCTTGGAAACATGACAAGCCAATTGTGTACTCTATTATTCACCTATTGATTGCTGTATCGCTCCTCAAAGAGAAGTTTAGATTACAGAGACATTTCAGTAAGTTTGGTGTTGCGTGCACGTCCACAAAGCAAAAGGAATTTACAATGACGCATTTGCTGTCTTCATGACTTATGAAGACGAACCCATACGGTTAGATTGGTAAAATGAGTCGAGAATAGAAAGAAAATGTATCGGACAGACGTTTCGTGAGTGTAATTGGAGGCTCGTGGGCGTGCCGCACGCTAGGGCGCACTCGGCCCGGAGACATCTTGTATGTATTTGCCTCTGGTAATTTCCCCACCCGTCCTTGTATATTTAAGCGGTGGTATAGGCGGTGGCGTCGACGGCGCTACTCTCATGCATATGTCATGAGCAGTTGCCGTGCGACCGTTTGTTGACGGTTGAGCCGCGGGAATGGACATCGGCTACGGCTGCACGCTCCCACCGACCACACTCGATAATTATCACGTTCTACTTTCGATACCGGGTATCGGCAAGTCTACAGCGCCACTACACCGTCGCCCACCACCACCAGCCGCGCGACACCCCGCGGTGGGATGAGGCGACACACACTCCCTGGTTCTTCTATGCTTACAACAAATTGCATGTCCGCTCATATTAAATAGCGGACTCCGTTAAAGCGGTCGGAAGTCCGGCGAGCACGCAAACTAATAAATAACGGATTCAATTTAATGACCCTACGGATGGATGGCAACGATGGGTTATTGTATCAATACCTACTTTATTTTATTTACTACAATAAACCTAACAATCCCATTATACATTTTACTTACAATAAGGCCGAACCCCGTCTATCATACGGATTACTTAGTAGATTTCATAACTGTTTGACTTTGTGATAGATAGCCCAGAATTAAAACCATGTTAAATCGGCGTTTTAGGGCGAGACGGAGCAAGCCAGTTGCCGTCTGCAGATCTCTCGCTCACGCATTTTACATCATTGAAGATATAAAATTTCCAAATAGTGACAAAACCATGTTTTGCTGACTATCATAACATTACAAACAAATGTAAGTACATCTATCCCTACCAAGGTCAAACCAACCTACCAACCCAAATCTTCAATAGTGTGAAAATGCGCGAGCGATAGAACTGCGGAGGGAGAGAGTCGCTTTAATTATTATTTACAGAACACTAACACATTTCATTTTGGAAGAGCTTTATCATCTCAGAGCAAATAAACTGAGATTATCATAATAATTTACAATTGTGCGCGATCTCCTTCTAGTTGTGTATCATTATTAGACTCCAAAAAAAGTAAGTTATTTATAGACATTTTCACTATCACTACATAGTATAAAACAAAGTCGCTTCCCGCTGTCTGTCCGTCCCTATGTATGCTTAGATCTATAAAACTACGCAACGGATTTTAATGCGGTTTTCACCATCGGTCAGATAATTTTTCACGGGAGGTTTATATATGTAACAAGCGAACCGCCCCGGCTTCGCACGTAAGTTACACCCGTGCGAAGCCGGGCGGGCGGGTCGCTAGTATCAATATAATACCCACTTGATTTTATAATAGCTGTTAAATTAATGTTATAATAATTATCAATTTAAAATACCCGACTTCAAAGTTTGTAAAATGCGCAATTTTCAGCAATTTCAATTACTTGGATGATTGTTATCAAAGTAACCGAATTTTCCATTTATTTTGATTTAAAAGCCAAACTACTGAACCAATTTTATTGAAATTTCTATGGGTACAGTCAGAAAGTATATCCATTCAAATAAAAAAAAGGATTTTCCAAATTTGATCATAAATGACGCAGTTCTGAGGTAACAAAAAAAACTACTGAAAAGATTACCCTCTCCTTTTATGAAGTAGGTTATATAAAACTGAAGCGAACCTGTTTTCGAAATAGTTCTAAACGCTTGACATTAGCCTCACTTTTAACTAACAAACAATTTGGGAACGCTGCCTACTGGTACCGGCTTGTTAGATTAGATTTTTATTGCTTCCATAAAGTACAAGGTGGTAAAAAACATGAAAATGTAATTAGTACATACATAGTTTCATATGGACCCTGTCGGGCACAGCACATGTGGAGTGAGGAGGACGGTTATATTTATTACAATTTTTAATATCAATACAATTATTTATCAGGTCTTATTTACATTTTTCTATGGTTGTTTATATTTAATTATAATTTCAACGTCAACTTATCAATTTATTATTAGTCAATTTATTAAGTCATGGTTAAATTGGATTATTATTTAAGTATTATTAAGTTAGATTAGTTTTAGTTATATATTTAAATTTAAGATAGTTTTTATTTTACTAGCAATGTAATTAAATCTTGGACGTCGATTTTACCCTACTTTTAATTATCGTATCGATTGGAAACTTTGCAAGTATATGTAATTCGGATAACATTGCAATAATTTGGGACCACGAACTGATCTGATGAGGATCAGGTGGAAAGTGGAACTCTTCAGTGGTGTGAATCATACTGAGCCATCATGCACGACGCGGTGTCGACCCATTCCCCGTCTTCCTCACCTCCCCACAAAGTCTATAGTTAAGTATAATTATTTTCAAACTTAGAGTAATTACAATTAAATATAAGCCTCATATTCGTAAATATATTAGTAAAAGCTGGTTTGGTGTGTCTCCCTGACTGTCTTGTGTTAGCATAAAATAGTATAATATACCTATTTTGTTTTTTATTCTATCATAATATTAATATCTTTCTTTTCATCTCCATGTGCAAAAATTGTTTCAATATGCGAAAACTGCTAAATGGTGTTTAATTATACAATGTATCTGTAATTTAGTTATTTATCACTGTATGTTTTCCAAATAAAATAAAATAAAATAAAATTCCTATAGAATAAAATAACGGTTGTTAAAACATTTTCATACCTGGGCCCAGTTGGTAGTGAACCTGCCTTTTGCGCTTGGCTTTTTGCTTAGGTTCGATTCCCACCTAGGGCAAACTATGTTTGTTCTATATCTGGGTGTTAATACATATTTAAGTATGTAGTTAAAATATATAATTATGTATGTATATCAGTCTCTGACAGCCATAGTACAAGCTTTGCTTAGTTTCGGGTCAGATGACCGTGTGTGCAAAAATGTCCTGAATATTTATTATTTTATTTTTATTATCTTAGAGAAACTAACTGTCTTAATTAATAGAGTTAATAATTAGCTAGAGACAATTCAATTCAATTCAATTCAAAAGTTTATTCACTCTGTAGACATATTCCATGTTCTTAGAGCCGTCAGCATTTACAATAAATACGTATCATTATTTTCTAGGCGAATGTTATCATCACAATCGTTCATAGACAAATCATTCATAGACATGAATCGACAAAGGGGCCATTTAAAAGTTTCTACTTATAAAAAACAAAGAATTATTATTGTTGATTATTATTTGAATTCGTAAACAAAAAATAAACAAATATTTTGAAATAAATTAAGATGATGTGGACTGTTAGAAAAGGCTATTGCTTAGTTTCTACTGCATAAGTACTAATAAACTGCCAAATGCATGTCGTGACACGGGTATACTCGGGGTTCCTCCTTCCATAGACATATTCTCAAGTACTCGAAGAGGCAAAGGTCAAACACGTGCCCTAACGATAAGGGATTTTTTCTTTTAGAATTTAATAAATTTATAGTTATTGTCATCACACATATATCACTAATTTGTTTCAGGTTTAACTAAATTCGTAATTATTATCATTACAAATTGGTTTCAGGTTTTCTTTTTTATTTGATAAATTTTTGTTTTAGGTAAAAAGTTAAGTTAAGATTATTAACAAAGTTCTGTAAATTAAGGGTTTAACTTATTTTGTGTATCAGATTTAGTTAATTTCTTATACATTATAATTACAGATAAAAACTAAATAATTAAATGATCAATTATGCAGTATTAGAAATAACGATATTTTTTTTCAGTTTTTTTTTCAGGTTAGGTTTAAATAGTACCTACTTATCGCTAATAAAGTTTGGTACAGCGAAACAATAATAATTTATCCCTAATTCGTTATTGTACTTGGTACGATGTTGAAGTTGAAATACATTCAAGAAAGTTTTTAAGATAAACTTCCGCGAAGTAACGCCTGATTAAATCAAAATTAGAAGTTTTTAGTCAAGTACACTTACTGTTTAGATATTAAATTACAAGTTTAGGACAAACTGTAAGCCACAGACAAGGCATTGTTATTTCACAAACAGTACACCTGATTTAATAGTGTTGTATTAAACTTTACCTGTATTTTTTAATCTACATATCATTGACAGTGTTATAAAAAAAATCGTCCCAACTTAACATTAATTTGTACTTTAATACACAATAATGTTTGTTTTTTATTGCTTTAAAATGTATATTTACCTGTAACGTTATAGTGCCAAATTTCAAGTTTTTTTTTTTTTTTTGTAATTAATTGTCGAAATTATAAAGCTGTGACAGACTGGTGAACTGACACTATCTGTTCTCATCCATTAAAAGATTCTTTTTTGTACTATGGAACCCTGAGAACCAAAGAACCCGTGACACAATTAACACAGAGAAATGAGAAAGCTTTTACTGATATAATTTTTTGCCTACAGTTTGAATACAAGTACGGAGTTATGAGAAACCTTAGTACGCGAGTATAACGGTAGGCGGTACGAGAGTATGGCGGTAGTCGGTACTAAGCCTAGATAATATTTTTATTGAAATGTTTATGTTATCCTTGTTTTGTGGTATTTTAATAAAAAGTCATTGTATTGTAAGCCGAAAGGGGGCCATTTTAGTCATCATTATGAACAACTTTTACTATACTACCAACCCTGAAATAGCCAAAAAAACCTGCAAATCCTAAATATCCATACATTTTGTAGAATGTGGAACGATTTTCTATGGAACAGCTGATATTTTTCCTGTAACTTCAGGGTTGGTTCCTTCAGCATGATGAGTATGATTTGATTTCGATCCATATATATATTGATATCTTGACTCTATTCTGGAGCGGTCGAAATTATCTCGTTCACTCACACTCTCTCACAATTTAATGAGAGAGACAGTGACAGATAACCTCCGCCGCGCTAAGACAGATGCCCTGGATTGAGACTTGTTGTTTTGAACAATAGTTCCACTCAGCAGTTTCTTCTATCTGCATTTAGTTGCATTTGTAACATAAACCATTATGGAGATTTTTACAGTTTTTTGTCAAATACTGTGGCCGCTATTACAGCTAGCTAAACAGTGCTTCTCCTTAGTTAGTTCTTTCCTGTTCTTTCAAACAGCGTTAATTTTGCCGCGACATAATCGTCAGTGACAATTTTGTTGAGCTTATTTCCTGTCCTGACATATTGTTCATCATGTCAACATTGCAACTTTTATTAAACATGGAAGGAACAATGCGATAATTTGGTAGGAGTTGGAGTGAGATGAGAGAAACCGGTGAGTCAGCACATCTCCGGCCAGAGCCGGAGATCTAATCAAACCTAATCAAACCTAATAGCTGAGGCACACACACTCCCTTCGGAAGGACCCGAGGGCGGCCGCAGCCTATTCGAGAGCTGTGTCACACTCTCGTCTTACGGGACTTCCGATACCATTGGCTCGGCACTTTCTCTCTTAATTTTGGCGTTTGCCGTATCTGTCCCTGCCTTTAATACTTGCTCCGGCGACTCAGAGCTCTGTCCTCCGGTAATTGTTGCCATACAACTGTATGGCACGCTATCCCTAAAGAATGTCAACTTTTGATACTTAATAATAATGGTGTATAATTAGACTATTTGCTATAGGGCATGATGATTAACCATAGACCAAATTTTTTTTGTTTAAATTAGAACAGCTGGCAATGCTTTTTTGTAGCCAGTTGCATCCATATAAACGAAACGTCAGTCATTCGAAATCAGTTAGCAACTGTTCGACGTGTTCGATGCAGAGTTCGACGCGTTGATCTAAATAGGAATGTTTAATTAAGGTTCACTCATAATGCCTGGTAACAGATTTTCCTTCTCATTTCCATTCTATTTACTTCTCTTTTCTGTGCCATAGACCATACCTACATACATATGGAATGATTGACCGCTAATCGACTATCTGCCATAACACCTATTCGCTGAATCTGTTGTTATTACTAGGCAAACATGCTCATTCATTGGCCAGATCATCGCTTTCCATCAGGTGAGATTGCGGTCAAACGTTAGCATAGCCTGCAGTAGAAAAAAACAATGATTCAAAATTCTAAGTGATCACTGACAAGAGGGGTCAGATGCACACACTAAATTTTAAAATAAATTTCATCACTGAAATAGGACACAACTACAAATATATACACAACCACTTGCCACTTATAGTATAGGTGCACTTTGAAGCTGCTAGAAGCACAGTGTGCATCATGTGCAAAAGAAATGAGTAAATTGACTATATTACAACCGCTAGGCCTGAGCGGCCCCCACTTCAGCAGTTAAAGGTTAAACAGGGATCAGCTGAGGCAACAATCAAATAATTTCATCTCTTTTTGTAATAAATATATGTAGACTTGTCAGCTTTGATAAACAGAGTGCAGATTGTGCAGTAAAATTTAACTTGTACAAAACATTCTCAAACAGACGTTATTGTTCCAATGACAGTACTCTAAGGAAGTTTCAGACATTCTTAGCTTTTAAATGAGGTGAATTGAGGTTAGGGTCTTTTATGATGTACATATATGATTTTGGAGCCTCCTTAATTTTATTATGCTTTGTAATCGAAAAACATGTCATCAAAGAAATAGATGTTAAGTAGTACTTACTTACCAAGCCATAAATACCCGTCCTCCGGAGGATGTACCCACCCAGTCCGATATATAGTTTCAAATTCTTGTTACAGTCGTGATGGTAGGTACATTAAATAAAGGGCAGTTAATGGAACTGTTCAAGCAGTACACGCACAAAGTAATTTGATAGCAAAATTGCCTGATGATTGTATTCTAAAATCGATAACATGATGTGAACGGCACACCCGCAAAAGCGTATTGCGTTCAGGTAATATAAACAAGATAAAAAGCCACATACCTGTACTAAGAAGATTTCAAATAACGTATTTTCGATATGTCTAATTTCGTGATGAAAACCTTTTTACGATTAATCAAGTTTTCTGTTTTTCACGTACAATCACAAAAAATGGCGGCAATGACCGACAGAGATGAAAAATGTTTGGTAGAGGTAGTTTTTTTTATAAATCATTGCCATATGAGATACTAAAACTTCTACCAAAATAATAGGGATATTGACAAAATTTTGCAATGGCCTTTAATTTAAAGAATATGGTGCATATTCACTTTAAAAAATACTTTTACCTCCATTAGTTCATTTATTGAATAATTATTAGCTCTTTTTATTAAAAATTTTAAATGACACATCAAAACGCGCCAAATCGACGTTGTGACGTCAATATACTTAACTACAGAGTTGCGTTCAAGGCATGCGATAGAATAAAGCACCGCCGTTTACAACATCATCGTCAGTGTGAAAAACAACCGTGACACAACTTGGCTGACGAGTATTTGAGCGTACACTTCAGTTGCAATTGAACAATAGTGAAATCGATGGTTAAAAAAACATTGATGTTCATCTGTCATTCATTTTCAAATCTCACTCTGGGTGCCCCGAATGCATCTTTCGAACGGAATCTGCCCATTATATTACTCTATGCTGCCCATGTAAATAAACAAACATCTGTCACAGTCGGCCGTGAAATGCTGCCGTTGTTGTTATTTATTTGTAAAAATATATTGTTGAAAATGGATCGTAAAACTTATCATTGGTGTGTAGTGCCTCAGTGTCCCAATGTTTCGAATGCAATACTTGTGAAATTATTCATAATTGTACCGTCTAAAGCTGAAATACGAAGAAATTGGTTGTGACTTGAAAGAAGATAGAATGCTTCACAAATATTAACAACTTTGTCGATTTATGATTGTGAAAATCATTTTGAAGTGAGTATCACCATAATAAACTCGTTCTATACTGATAAATTCAGTAAACTTTTACAGAAAATGGATTTGATTTCGATCTGTTTGCTTTGTTTTGTTTTGGTTGTGCTGTCATCACCATATTGACGTCACGCACTGTGATTGGATTTTCGAGTCACGTGACACATAGATAAAAAAATCGTGATTTTGAAATCGAAATAATTAAATTTTGGAGTGATTATTATTATTGAAAAAATATTGAAAAAATCTCTTAATATAAAACCTTTCAATATAGCTAGGTTTCATATTTTATTTCCACCAGTGTCAAATACCCTATTATCACGGAGCTCAGAAAAATTTGAATGGAAAAGGCATACCATACTATAATTTCCCCTTAGCCGAGGCCTCAGAAAACAGGGAGGTAGTTTCCCCTTTATCACCTAGACCTCTCCTTGGTCGTCCATTTGATTGATTACATGTATCATATCGTTTGGGTGCCGCTCAATATTGAAGTGAGCGTTTGTAGAATCAGTAAGAATATGTCAGTGTGTGCAATATCCAATAAATAATATTAAATTGAGCATTGCCATTCAACGTGGCAATGCTGCCAGCATTCTGGGGATCTTTCCCTCCACTAATGGTCTTTTAGTTTTAGTATTTAGTTATATATTTAAGTTTTCGTTAATTTTCTATATTAAATACATGAAAAAAAAAACTGTACTTCAGTGTCATTGACATTGACGTCGCTGTCAGTGTCAGCTGTCGCCCATTTCGTTAAAATATTTTGTGGATATTATTTCGTGAATTTGCAGCCGCCTGCGTTGCGTTGATATATTATTTTTTCCAGTAAATTACGTTTCATTCGTTTTAGAGGTGATAAATATCTCAGGTTCAAATTGCTCTACGTTTTCATAAAAAACCATGAACGAGTACTTAGTGACAAATCCTTAGGTTTGTAGTGTATGGTGCAAGAAATGAAAAAATGAATAACAGTTCCGATTATATTTACTTATCGGAGCTGCACTGTTCCAAGGATGCTCTCACGGATAATTACGGCTGGTTTATGCAATTCTTGCTGGCTGTTTTAGCCTTTGCATGCCTTATAGGTAAGGAGTTGCAAGTTTAGGAAAGTTCAAGGTAGTTAATCTCATTTGGCGGCATTCCCATTTAAATGCGACTTTATTACGACTATCCTTATATCTAGATGTTTTGCGTGTTCTTATGTTCACAATTGTACAAATCGATAAGAAAGTAACTTAAACAAGTTGTCCGTTTATTTGAATTTGACCATTAAATAAGTTTCAATGTTTTAGGTAAAAGATTCTGTGAGCCTCGTTATGCGAGACGACCATGGCTAATCTGGTTCTACGACACCTCTAAACAAGGTCTTGGAGCACTCATCATTCATGCAGCCAACCTATGGCTGTCACCACATCTTACTGGAAATCCTTGTACATGGTATGTCTCTATTTACTGTATACCAATATCTTTTCCAGGGAAACGCTGGATGCAGGCTGCATCCGACCGGCCCTTTTGGAGATCTATGGGGGAGACTTGTGTCCAGTAGTGGATGTCCTATAGCTGAAAAGATGATGATGATCTTTTAATATAAATAAGAAAGTGTGTTTGTTGGTTTCTCCTTATTTCACACATATACAAAATACTGAATCAACTTGATTTTGATTGGGCTGGAGTGATGAAGGATATTTTTTTATGCTGAAAAAATGTATGGTTCTTGTGAAAGTATTAACTTGGGTGAGCAGGGCTGAGCATGCTCCTGACTACCCCATCCACTACATTCGTTTTGATAATCCTTAAATCTGACTATCTAGACTAGCTGCGCCACGCGGTTTCACCCGCGTTGTGATGAAAAATAGTGATGATGATGATGATGAAAAGTAGCCTATTTCATTCTCAGGCTATTGAACTATACCCATGAAAAAAATTGGTTGATCCGTTGCTCTGTTGCTGCGTGAAAGAGGAACAAACTACTAAACCAACACACTTTCACATTATATAAGATCAGTATGATAGATGGCAAGTACCGCTTTTGCAAGTTTGGTGCCTGGGTACAGTCATCAAATTACTAAAATCTCAAGCCTGACACAGAACTGCTAGACTTCTGGACACTCAAATAGCTCAATTTATTTACACTGGCCTAGTTCGCGCTTTTCTCTGTATATGTTATGTATCTGGTAGGCCAGAAGGAAAAAAAACAATACAATGCTTATTCTTTTCCATGCTAGGCTTAAGGGCCGGCAACGTATTTGTATTTTTTTATTTTTTTTGTTAAATTCTTCATGAGCGTGGATTCAATGTCCTTTACTCGTAATATTAAACAGTTCATTTTGTCTTATTAGCGGCAAACAAGTCAGAGTCAAGCTAAGTAAGTCACGGTCAAGTCGAACTCATGCCCCTGTAAAGTGGTGGAGACTTTACAAGAGGCTCCTATGGAGTTTTGGAAACAACACGAAAAGACACGTTTCACCTCGTTATATCACTTGGCCACACTCGAGCACGTTTACCAGCAATTAATGAATAATAATTCCCCATTTAGTACACATTAACACTCGAAAATACACAAGTTTAGGAAAATAATCCAACGAGCCGACATGTTTTTTCCGTGTTGGCGCCAAAACTCCAACATATTTGTAATGCCTCTGGTGTTACAAGTATCCATAGGTGATGGTGATTGCTTACTATCAGGCGGCCCGTCTGCTTGTTTGCCACCTATGGAATTAATAAATAAATATATATATGTTTATATATATATAAAAAAACTACATTTCATTATGTTCCGCTTTGTACAGGTATATAAATTTTCATCAAAATTTGCTTATAATGCTGGGCTAGCTGAGATCTGGCAACCCTGATTTATACCCGCTTTGTACTCACTCATCAATCAAATAAAGTTTTTGCTGCAACTGCCAAGGTTGAAGCCTTTCTAATCAGCACAATTTCAGCAACATATCCTTGACCACATATGTTTATAGCACAACCCATTTTTGAATTTTTTGTACCTACTATGACGTCACGAGAACAATTTAGTGGTAGTTTAACTCCATTCGCATGGATGACTGCTTTCGAAGAGTTTTTTCAAATCATTCATATTGTGAAAATCTGTTTAGCTGTTTGAAGATTATCAACCCTTTTTTCGGGGGGGTTTCAATTTATACTTTATTTTCCACTATAAAGCCTTTTCCTGACTTGTACGTGCAGCAGTGGTACAGTATCGACAAGCTCAATATACGCAGTACCGAAAGCTTACCGAGTGCCTATATTTCAATGAGTGCTTCCTGTATGCCGCAATGAACCAGCGCATGCCGTGTGCCGAGAGTAGCGAGCGTGACTATATCTTACTGCTGCTGCACTGACAAGTCAGGAAGAGCCTTAGAGGTCAGAGGTGAAATATTATCACGCTAGACATATGTGATGTTTTTTTAAATTTTACAATCATAGTAAAAGAACCTCCTCTTTAGAAGTCGGTTAAAAATTAAACAAGTTATAGAAAAGGCGGAAGGTAACCTCCCCAAGAAACTCCTCACTGGTATGGACATGAGCATGTACTCTCTAACTTTACAAAGTCAAATCTTTCTCGCACAGGTACATAGTGAACTTCATGCTGGACTCAACCCTGGGCTTGCTCATCATATGGGCCGGCATCAGGCTCGCACAGCACTGCGCCAGGACTCACGACATTCCACTTATCAACTTTGGCGAATATGGTGAGCTTTTACTTCTAAAATTGCTATGAATTTTCTACTTATCATTAACTACCAGTGGCTCATAGCCACCCAAAGCGCGTAAAGCGTAAGTAATCATCATCATCAGCCAGAAGACGTCCACTGTTTGAACATGGCCTCCCCCTTAGAATGTCACACTCAACAACAGCCAGCCATCTGCATCCACTGGATGCCCATGACTCTCATGATATTGTATTGGCACTTTCTCAAAACAAACTGTGAGTGATTCGCACCGTGGTGCAAATAAACCCACTATAAAAAAGAAGTGGTTGATTCACACCGCAGTGCGAATGAATCCATTCATTTAGAGCACTTGAGCAATTCACAGCATGGTGCGAACACATTGCGGTGCGAATCGCTGCATTACCCCTATTTATATGCAAGAAAAGCCTTTACTTGAATAGTTCAAACATTGTAAGTATTATTGTATTTGACCATTTGCCGCGCTAAGATACCGTTTATCTAATGGAATGTAAGAGTGCAATGACTTTATAAAAACATGTTTCTAACTGATAAATGAGTTTAACTACACTAGTGCTACTACTAATTTTACTCATAAGCAACCTACTAAGTCATTTAAGTCACATCGGTATTTCTAAACATACTTATGCTGTTTTCATTCTAATAAAAAATTCAAACAAAATCTTTAAAGTTTAAAGTTAAAATTCTTTATAAAAAGTCGCCTTGAGTAAAAAGTCTGCCAACGAGACAGTTTTTTAAAAATAATATCATCAATGCTGGTACTCGTGATATCCTTCGGCATCGGTAAACTGTTAAAATATTTCTGCTCCTATCACGTGAGTCAGTCAATTTCCCCGAGTGTACAAGCCTTTTGTGTACTATTGCGAGACTGTTCGTGTTCAAGTTACCAAGGTTGGACTGGCGGGTTCTTCGCCTCTCATACGAGCTAGGGTCTTCCTCACATAGAGAGCTCCCTGCATTATTACAGCAGAGTAGATGATAGTAAGACACAGTCAAGCTATTATTAATGACATGGATGAAGAAGTGAGATGAACGTTACTATGAGTAGTTTTGGGCTACCCAGTCTTCGTATAAACTTGCAATGGACAAATTAAGAAAAAGTTAGATTTTTCGCACACTTAGTATGGACTTACTCCAAGTTGTTAGTGGTTTCAGGCGAGATATTGGTCAAACAAGGAGAAATTCGCGATACAAAAATTCACAAAAGTTAAACTGCCTATCTCAATCCGACTTGACTGGACATCCTTTTTTTTCATTCTGATTTCGCTCAAAGATCATCCGATGTCGAAAATCACCGCTCAGTGAGTCCCAGATTGAAAACGACATCCTGGCAGACCAAGAAAGAGATTACGGGCGAAACTATGACTGTCGAACAAAAGTATTAGAATGAGGTGGATGGAATGGAGCTGGAATTGGAAAGAGGGTAGGGTTGGTAGGGATAGCCTGTTGTGTCCAACTACAGAGCAAAGGATCTGCGGTGGGCCACGACAGGCTAAAAGTAAATAAATAGCCTTTGGCACCAAGCCTCACCACGCCGACAATGCTGGTGCAAAGCTAAGCAAAGCGAATCATATTATTAAAGCAGGTTAAGGCCGCCTATTAAAAGCGTAGATAATATTTTCATTGTAATGTATGTTTTCCTTGTTTGTGTAGTCTTTTAATAAAGAGTTATCTTATTACAAAAGCCTATATTAGCCGTGGTAGTCTATTTGGGAGACCGCTAGACTTGAAAGCGTGAGGTCGCGGGTTCAAACCCCGGGCCCGTACCAATGAGCTCTTTGGAGTTTATGTACGGATTTTTATACTACTGCCTGGTCTGCCTTTTCGGTGAAGGAAAACATCGTGAGGATGCATACGTACGGAGAAGAAATTCAATGGCGTATGTGAATCCACCAACCCGCAACTGGGCCAGCGTGGTGGATATGGCCCAATCACCCATTCGGGGGTAGGCTACAAGTCCAGCAGTGGACTGTGATTATGATGATAATTATAAAAGCCTACACCATCTCACTGCAGGTCAAAGGCCTCCCGTCAATTTTCCGCCTTTTTGCGCAATTTGGGTCATTGGTATTATTGTTTCTTTTCAGGTAAACCGCCAATGTGCTCAGCGTGGATATGTCAATGCGTCCTGTACGCAGCGCTGGCGACGTTCGCCAAGTCTGTCCTGGCGCTGGTCCTCCGAATGCCGCCCGTAGTAGCTGTGCTGTCCAAGCTGAGGCTGTCGCCCGTGTCGGATCCGCGCCTCGAACTGGCGGTCGTCATGCTCATTATTCCGTTCTTTGTTAATGTAAGTGCCTATACAGGGTTGCCCAGAAAGGGTGTACTAAGCCAAAAAGAGCCGTTATACTCATAATTATAGCAAATTTTACTATGGAACAGCTGATATTTTTTTCGCAATTTCAGGGTTGGTATAGTAAAAGTTGTTAATATTAATGGGTGTTATAAACCCCTTTCGGCTTAGTAAATACTCTTTCCGCTATGACCATCCGTTTGACGACCGGTTTGGTTCAGTGGTAGTTAGTACGTCTGCCTCATGAGCTCAGGCCCGGGTTATATTCTCGGCCGGGTAGATGTTTTAAGAATCGGGGTTTGGGTACTAGTTGTCCATGTCTTTGTGTGTGTTCAATGTTCAGATCAGACAAACAAGGGAGATGTGCGTTAGTAGGTTTAATTATAATTCGTGTTCAAAATGTGTCCATGTTTCATACATTTTTTCACTATACCACTAAACTAAAAAAACTGTCAACTAACTTACTCGATTTTCACGCTCACTAAGAATCTAGTAACTACAGCAGAGAACTAAATAATAGTCCACAAGCAAAAAAGGGCGGCGACGTCGTCTGGTGGGTGAGTTCGACTAAAAGCCTCAAGCCTGGTTTAGGCCAGATACGTTTGCACCCGCCGCGACACCATACCATTTTTCCCTTGTTTGTCTGATCTGAGGTTCCATAGCATTCCTGAGAATCAGGGAATTGGGGAGTTATAAGTGTGAAACAATGACTTTTTAACAATCCGTAAGCCAAAGATACACTTTTTCTTTGTCTCCAATCACAAGCGTTGAGTCTCCAAACACAAGCGTTGAGTCTCCAATCACAAGCGTCGAGTCTCCAATCACAAGCGCTGAGTGGTTGACTTCTTGCACAAGCAAATATGAGTCGTGCGCGATCCAAGTGGTTATAATTATCTTTGGTGTAAAAACGTTAATATTTCGACATACCAAGCGCACTATCAGGCTATGACAAAGGTCACAATTATCTCTTTAACTGAGTCATTAAAGCGTTGCTTTGTCTGATATATGACTGCTAAATACCTAAGGTCGAGATGTAACTATTTAAAACTATAGATTCAATATCTACTACATCTACACTAATATATTGGATGATTGGTAAGACAGTGGAAACATTCGAGGATATCATTGTACTCACTAATCATGATTCTATGAATCCGAGAAAAAAATAACAGCTGTTCTATAGAAAAAGGTCATTGACACTCGTACCTAATGTATGGAACAGCTGATATTTTTTTCTCGATTTCAGGGTTGGTCCCATAGCAAACGAACGTTGTTCATAATGATGGGTTCTATGAACCCCTTTCGGCTTAGTACACCCTTTCCGCGTAACCATGTATAAGCACTGCATGTTGTTGCCGTTTTTGTCGTGTCGATGTTGAATCTATAGTTTTGATTGTCTTTGACTGTTGTTTTAATTTAAACGGCGGAATTTGCCATGACGTATTGGTTGTGACATAGACTCGTAGTAGATAAATTGTCCCGAAAAATTACATAAAACTAGATTACATCCAAGGTCTGGCATTCCGGGAGTGACATATACCCACGTCACTGTCCAGTTGCCACATCATTGCAACAAACACATAAATTGGTAAACAAAATTGTAAATAATAAATAAAACACAAAAAACATTTCAATTGTAATTTGGTTTGTCCGCTCAAGGGAAGCAATTCAAGTTAAACACGAATTTAATAATATTAAACATATCATTGAAATCAAAATCACATAGTTTTATCGGATTCCCGCGGGTAATATTTATGGATATTGGCGAGTTATGATTTCATGTTACTGTTAACACAGCGTCAGTGACGTAGGCTTGTGTCACCCACGTGACCTTTGTGTTTCGGAATGCCATACCTGGCAGGGTATACTATTATTATACCATGATTACAGCTAGTATTAACATATTATAATAAGAATGAACAATTTTCTTTACAGATATTAATATTCTGGGTGACAGACAACTTCCTAATGTATCACCCCAGAGGGGTCAGCAGCAAAATTAAAACCAAGGTAAAGTTATAAAATTAACTTGCATAAATACTTTTTTATAGCACCAAAAAGTTTTTACTTCATCAAAACTTGCATATGATGATTTGTCATAAACTATTTCAAAACGGCTTACACTCACGGCTTACAGAGCTCCTTCGTCAAGAGAATTCCCTTCAGGATTTCAAGCGATGGTGGCCGATCGGTGGTGGATGGTAACATTTGCGCTTTACAATTTGACGGCACCCGGTTCTAACCTCGGCCCTGCACCAATGACTTATTTAGTACTTAAAAATGATGTGAATTTTCGATGCCATCGCACAAAAACGGCGAAGGAAAACAGCGGGAGGAAACCGATGTGTCCAAGATCCTCAAAAGTTCAAAATTATCCAACATGCGTTGGGCCAGCATGGCGGATTAGGGCATAACCTTTTTCTCTGAGAGAATGCCTGAGCCCCAGCAGTGGGAACATGATAAGCTGAAATGATGATGATTCAGGATTTCTCTGATGAAGGCGCTACAATGGCTCTGAAACCCGATCGCTCGTCTCGACCGATAAACATAACATGAGTGTAGGTGTAGCTTGTAATAGTTCAAAGAATGTTTGTTGAGTATTGCTCTAAAAAACTGTTGCGCAATATAACGATTATCTTACCTACAACAATGTCCTTTCCTAATCTCGCATGTTATGTAAACGCTCACAAAAGAGTGGACATCTTCTGGTTGATGATGATGATGATTCAATTTAGATAGCCCGTTGGTCCAGTTAGCAGTGAACCTGCCTTTTGCGCTTGGGGGTGTGGGTTCGATTCCTACCTAGGGCAAACATTTGTGTTTGTTCATATCTGGGTGTTAATTATATTAATTGTTATTTAAGTATGCATTTATAAATATAAGCAGTGCCGGTTTTAGCACTATCAGCGCCCTGGGCGAGATTTCTACGGCGCCCCCCGGTAGGGCGCCCGCCTATAGATCTACAGTTAGATTGAATAGATCTGCATGTATATCAGTCTCTGGCACAATACACCCCAAGCTGGACGTCAGTGCAGGACGTCAGTGTATCGCCCCATCTCGAATAAGAATAAGAATCAGTCTCTGGCAGCCATATCACAAGCTTTGCTTAGTTTGGGGTCAGATGACCGTGGGTGCAAATAGTCCCGAATATTAAAAAAAACCCGGACAAGTACGAGTAGGACTCGTGCTCTGAGGGTTCCATTGGACGGAAACCTTAGAGCGCGAGTCCAAAAAAAAAAACTAACTGAAGTTGAAATATTAAAAGACAAACTTAAGTTTGTAGTTGACAATAAGGTTCTTCCATACATTCCAACTACAAAATGTAAGTTTGTAATAGCAAAATATTTTTTTTTTTAAATGGTATAACTTTAAATTTATAACTTTCGGATTTATTCCTATATATGTGCTATGAGACCTTGCCTCTTGAACCCTAAAAATAAATAAAAAGAAAATACAATTGTGTTTCCAGGTGCGATACCAATCTATAAAGAAGGATAAGTCTGCTTCTGAAGAAGAGGAGCATTCAGCCGACGAGCGACTGCTCGGCGCACTCGTATGACCCCATAGAAAGCCCACCCCGCGGGCCTAGGTGTAATCTCCATAGATAAGTAAAAATAGATGTAAGAGTTTTAACTCTGACTGTACACTCGCCGGGTCACCCCATTACAATCCCCGCCAGAACCGACACAAACGTTGACTAAACAAACATCATCATCTTAGGCATACTGATACATCACACGTCCGCTGCTGGACATAGGCCTCCCCCATCAATCTCCAAAAGGGCCGGTTGGATGTGGCCTGCATCCAGCGTTCAAGACTAGACAAACACTCTCGTTCAAATGTGTAATAATGTGGTGTTCTTGAACGTGCTCGAATGTAGGCGAATGATATAATGAGGTGAAACATGTATTTACGTCATGTTTTCAAAAGTCCACAGAAAGTTTCCACAACTCTACTAGGGCATGACTTGGACTTGACCGTGACTTTGCTTGACTCTGACTGTGACTATGGCTTGTTTGACGTTATTTAACACCATGTAAACCTTATCATTATTCCAACTGAAGGGCTCTGAATCCATAGTCAGGAAATAAATAAAATTTACACGCCAAAACATTCACAACAACACCTCTGGTATATCCAAGAACCTCAAAAATTCAAAGATGTGACATTCACCAACACGAACTGGGCCAGCATGGTGGATTAGGGTCCATCCTCTCTCTGAGAGAAGGCCTGTGTTCCAACAGTGGGAACGTGATAGGATGAATGATGACCTACTTTCTATTCAGAGATAAATTAGAGGCACGTTATGAGAAACGGGGTGACTTGGTTAAATATTATGGTTCGAACGAAAAAGTTACCACTTAAGTAAATTGTTTTTCTGTTTCAAATATGTATCTTGAATCATGTGGGTTTTTTTTGCCTAAAAATAGATGTGTGTTGTTTAGTAAAGTCACATACCATTTGTTTATTAACTTGATATTGGTGTTCTCTTGTATACCAAAAAGCATACAGATGAAGAAAGAGGCTATATTTTTTGTTGAAGGTCGCACCGCACGATCTCAAGAGATACAAGTTGTTTATGTACTTTGTACTCTATTCATATCACACTAAATATTTAAGTGAGTTTGCGGAAAAGTATTTATTCACTAAACTCCGTAACGGCTAAACGGATTTGGATGAAATTTGGCGTGGAGGTAGCTCTTGCTAACTAATGTCTCCTGCTAACCCAGTTAGACGATACCTGCAACATAGCAGGTAGTCGCGGGCTTCAGCAAGTTACTCTATACTATAGTTAGGTTAATCCAAAATATATGACTTTTTTGGATCACGTTAATAAATTCTTCGCACTGATATTCGAATAATAACAGTAATGATCATTGATTGTCATGTTAGTCGTTTCGGTGAACGACCTTATGGTGAAGAGTCTCGACCAAAACCTTGAGAGGCTCTCGCTAGATGGTTGGGTCAAGAGTCAGAAGGCACGGCACGCATTGTCAGGAAGTCGCCCCAGTCAGGGAGTCCTCACTCTGCAGCCCTGACCACCTTTATATAATACTTTGTTTTTGGATTGGTATTGTAAAAAGACTTAGATGTAAAAAGAAATATAAATATGTGGAATAATAATTGTAATATATTGTAAATTGCGTAATATTTTTTCGGTCAAAATATTATGTGTTAAGGCGGCGCTATAGTATTTGCGATTAAGGCCGTTTCCATACCAAAGTTCGTGGGGAAGTTTTTTTGGAAACGGTTTGATGAATTTTGAGCAGATAATTTCAGAAACAGGATAAGTCACACACTACAGACAAATATTATCAATTATCAATTCTGTTTGTATGATTAGTCTGATTAGTCGATTAAAAAACCGTAGTCAGCCGCTAAACTAGAACTCAACAGTGCCTAGAAATAATAGGCAGGCTTGGAAATACAGGCGGCAACGATGAAAAAAAAACATTGAAATGTGATCACAGACCTATATCTAAGTAGACGCCACAAGTCGACTTACCTTGCACGTCATATTTCCAATACAATTATAGTCCTTCAAGCCTATGCAAAGTCGTAAATGGAATTGAAGCGTTTTTGCATTATTATTTCCTAATCCTACATCGGACATTTTGTACAAACAAAATATGTTAAACTTCAAATAAAAATAATTATATTTTTATACATTTCATTTAAAAAATGAAATTATTTTGAATGTTCCTAAATGGTACTTAGCTTAGGTCCTTATTAGTGCCATGTTTTAAATAATTTTTCGACTTTGAGTGAAAATATACGATTGCAATTTTGTAAAGGAAGTCTTGCAACTAAAACTTAATTTTAAAACCAATTCTTTGAAAAATATTTATACACTGGCTATGTATCCTTGTAGATTTCTTAATTAGAGTGATAAAACGCATGTGATAACATAATTAATTTGAATGTAAATTATACATCGAATGAAGACTGATAAAGTCATGTTTTTTTTCTTGAATATATCTTAGATTATTAGTTCCACTATAAAGACTTGCCGCTAAGTCGAGAGGAAAAATGGCGGCTAAAACATTTTCTTTTTGTATTTCGCTAGGTAAGTACATATCGCATCTAGGTATGGTATTACTGTAAATCTCAACTAGAAATCATTTATTGTGATTGTTGTAAATATACGCGATGTTTTTTAAATACTGATGTGTATATATCGAACAGCCTTATATTTGTGCATCTGTTCATTGTTTGTGCGAATATAATTCATTACTTGTATAAAATCAATTGTCTTTGATTTCATCATCGTCATCATTTCAGCCATAGAGGTCCGCTGCTGGACATAGGCCTCCCCATCGATCTCCAAAAGGGCCGGTTAGAAGTGGCCTGCATCCAGCGTTTCCCTGCGGTCTTTTTTAGGTCGTCTGTCCATCTTGTGTGTGGACGGACTAGTTCCTTACGGATCACCCAAACCATCCACTGGGAACCGGATAGGAAAACTTGTTCCTAACAGACTACCAGCTGTTCACCTGGGCGGTCGGTAAGGAAAACTTGTTCTTAACAGACCACCAGCGCTGCGCTTACCGGTCCGTGGTCTCCGTTCGAGAACCTTTCGGCCCCATCGGCCATATGTTTTGTGTCCTTGATTTACTTGTTTTGAATACCAACATGAAACTTGGTACCATTATATTTAATATTAACTTTTGCCCGTGGCTTTGCCTGCGTTGTCAACAAAATGTAGTCTATGTCACTCAGGCATAGTGCACCTTAAAAATCAGATAAAGAATTTTTTGGATCTGTTTAGTAGAGATTACAAATTCTCAAACTCTGTTTTGCTTCCTACCCCCATATTCATAGACGTAATTACAGGTACCTCGAATCCTCAAGTGGTGTTTTTATATGCCAAAACACCACTTGAGGGAGACGTGAGGATTCGAGGTACCTTTATTTACGAGGTATGAGGTATGGGAGCATTGGCGGATCCCCCCCCCCCCCCCCAAACACCTAGCAATTCCATACATTCGACTAAATTTTTCGATTTATTCTTCCGAATCTTGGCAAAAATTAACGCTAACCTGTATGTTTAGCGATCTCTCTCACGCACTATCTATCGCTCTTTTTTTGTCAAGCACGCTCGGAGTCGCATCAGTCAGTAAGTACGCAAATCGTATCTGGGCGCTTTAAGGTTCACGTTCGCGTGATTTTCCAAATGAGCGGATTTAACGTTAGTTTGATACCGAGTTAGCCGTTGGCCGTAAGGCCCCAGAGCTGAGTTACAAACGGACATCAGGTCGGAAAATAATCTAAGTGGAGACGTGTTTTACCGACATTGGCAGTGCCGGTTTTAGCACTACCAGCGCCCTGGGCGAGATTTCTACGGCGCTTCAAACCGAAAAGAGGCAAATATTATTTTTATAAATGCACGAGGTTATAATACGGCGCCCCTTTATATCTGGCGCCCTGCAAAGAAAATATAAATACTACGTAAGAGCGCCCTGGGCAGTCGCCCAACTAGGCCCAACCCATACGCCGGTACTGGACATTGGATGGAAGGTTCTCAATTTAAATAGGTCGTTTTTTTTTGTAGTTTTTAACCAGCTCCAATAATAAGTAATATTGTTTGAACGCCCACTTATTATGAAGGCGGTTTTAATTTAGCCTATTATGTATCATAAGGTGGCAACACTCACTGACAAATTTTTAAAACCGACTAAATACGAAAAGCACAGATAAACACAACTAGATCTGTGACGAAAAGTATTTCGATCTCTTTACAATTATTTACAAAACAAACTCTGTTGTCATGGTTCTTGACATGTTTATTATTCTCCAAACAAACCTCATTTTCTTACTGCCCATGAGATGTTTTTATTTTTGTTGTTTCTTGTGATTAGTTTTTGTTAGAAGCAGCGGAATGGATGAGAGTGAGCTGAGGAAGCTCTTGCAGACGAAGAATGGGTGTCGGGTGCCGCTCATGCGCCCGATACCTGACGTGCATATGATGGACAAGCTGCCATTTACCCCTTCGCCGCCATACAATAGGATCAAGGTATGTGGAATAGGCTTGTGTCCACGTTTTTAGGGTTCCGTACCTCAAAAGGAAAAAACGGAACCCTTATAGGATCACTATGTTGTCCGTCTGTCAAGACCCTTTTTCTCAGGAACGCGTTATCAAGTTGAAATTTATATCTAATACTAGAATCTACGGCTTCTTTTGGCTGTGCTAAAATCAAATTTGTAAGTCAACGCGATCAAAAGATATGACCGTTTATGTCGCATATTTTGCGATTTCACAAGGGAATCAAAACCTATAGGGTACTTCCCGTAGAGGCGTAGACCTATCATGAAATTTGGCAAAAAGCAAGATCTTACAGAACATAACAAGGAAAAAATCTGAAAATTTCTAATTTGAAGTTATCTATACTAATATTATAAAGAGGAAAGATTTGATTGTTTTTTGTTTGTTTGTTTTGTTTGCATTGAATAGACTCAAAAACTACTGAACCGAATTGAATTTTTTTTCCACTGTTGGGAAGCTACACTATCCCCGGGTGACATAGGCTATAATCTATACCCGTGCGAAGAAGTGCGGTCCGCCCCAGGGCGGACCGCTAGTATCATATAAAAAAAAATTGTTTTGCGATTACAAACTTACATTTTGTAGTAAGTATGTATGGAAGCACCTTATTGTGCACTACAAAACTAAGATTCTCTTTCAATATTTTCACTTTTTTTGTAGTTTTTGCTCTCTTGCTCTGTGGGTTCCGGCCAACGGAACCCTCGGCGCGTGAGTCTTCTTCGTACTTGACCGGTTTTTTATTTAAAATTGTTACTGTTTTTTTCGGTCTTTGGCCTTTATAGCCAGTTGATACCTTTCACAGCTAGTTAGTTTAGTTGTGTTGTTTAATAGTACACCATTCTCTACGAAGCCTAGCAATTAGTTCCATCCTTCATTAGATTTATTGACTTTTACAAATAGTAATAATTTCAGGACAAGCAAGCCAAGTTCCGCAAGATACTGGAAGAAAAAGCGACTGAAAGAAAAGTGGAAGTCGCCCGACCGCTGTTGCCGAGACGCGAGCGAGATAATCTTGAAATATCTCAATCTCGTCATATTGCCGTTATCAGAGAATGTGCCCAAAAAATCAAGCCACCGCCGATGCTAAAAGCGTGGGAACGAAAAATATGCAATCTCGTCCCCCAAAGACTTCGTGCATCGTTCCCTAATATGATGGAAGAGCTTATCAACGAAAGCAAGGCCTCATGGGATCGTGACCTGCATGCGCTCGCCGTCAGGACCGTGATCCGCGACGAGCCGGGAGTCTCCCGCAAGAGGTATCAAGAGCCCTACTTTAAATTCAATGGTGTCACAGCAAACTACGAAAAAATGTTAAAGTACCGTAATAAACTACAAGGCAGTTCCCTCATGCTGCATCCTTTCATTAGACTCTTGCTCGAATCTTCAGAGAAGATGTTTCCACCATTCATCATAAACTTGGCGGAGTACAGAGCTCGAGGCCCTATATCGTTACACGAGTTTCACACGAAATCCCTGGACATGATCAGACGAGCGGATTACCTCGTTTCCAGTACCTGGTACGCAGTACTCGTAAATTGGTTGAAAAACCCCAGATGTCTAAGAGGGATGCGTCCGAAAAAAATACCAGATTTTGTAAAATGTGCCACCAAAATGATATCAATGCAGATACAAGAGCTAATGCGTAGATCTATCGACGCGATCATTGAATTACTGGTAGACCCTGAAAGCGTTCTTATTTTAAACCTCGACCTTGACTTTGACGGCGAGTTCGTTTACGATCCGACTCTTGAGACGGTATACGGTATATTCCACAGTATTGCCGACTCTATATCTCACATGGCCCAGAGGCTCATGCCGGTAGAACAGTATCTGAGGTTGCCATACGACTTCGACTCTTTGCCCGTTCAATACAATGAGTGGTTACACAAAGATGGCCACGAAAGATTGCAGAAGTCACTTGATGAAGTATTCGAGCCTCTTCTTCAGTATCTAGATAAGTTAAGAAACGAATATAACATGCTATATGGGGCTCCAGCTAAAGCGGCTCTCATGAAGTTTATCCTAGAAAGAACAGAGTTCGAAGAAGGGCGCGAGAAAATTTTATATTTCCAAGAAATCGATTCTGGAATAACTGCTATCTTAGAAAACGAATACTTTAACTGCGCGACTGTTTGTCAACTGAGAATGGTAGATGGCTTAAAGAAAAGAGCTTTGGAGTTTGTAAACGATATAATAGGGGGAATTGTTAAAGCTCATATGGCGGAAAACGACAGTATTTGCGGAGAGTTCGAAATAATAGCAGCAAAGGCACTGAAGGAACCTGCAAATGCTGTTGAACTAGTTGAACAGGGAATTTACATTTTACATGCCAAGACAGTTTTAGTAGAAGCATTGAAAGAGAGAATACTGTTACAAATAAACATAATTTCTAATCTATTAGAAATGACGTCACTTTCAGATGAGCATGTGGAGTCTAACACCAGAACAGTGAATTGGTTAAAAAAAATCAAACCAATTTTTGACAGAAATGCCGCAGCTTATGAAGCTTTCAAAGGAGAGATGGAGGATAATTTGCAAGCTAAGATCGCTTTTCTCAACAAAGAAGTATTGAGTATGACTCCTTACTTGGAACTTCTGGATAACATGGACGATGTCAATCATTCCCTCGAGTATCTCGAGTACATAAGAAAATTAGTGTATCGATTAGGTGACTGCGATAAACTCGTAGCTTGGATAAATAAAGAAGAAACTACTTTCAAGTTTCCTGTGACAAATTACCCTGACTTAGAAGAACTGAAGGAGTACATTATTCCATTTCACAGCTTAGTATACTTAGCTCATAAATGGAAACGCAGTTACTATACTTGGATGGATGGAGTGTTTGAGTATTTAGACCACCATGCCATTGAAACAGACCATGACTTCTACTATAAGGAATTCCTGAAAGTGTCCAAGAATTATCGTATGAAAATAAAACAGCAAATAGCAGAAGGTGTTGAAAAACGATTTCAAGGGCTAGTCGATGACCCGGATGTAAACAATCTTCCTGCACCTATGAAGTTATGCGCTCAAGCAGTGGCGGAACTTAAAGAATGGAGACCTAACGTTGCGATGGCCCACATCATGTGTAATCCAGCTCTGATGCAGCGGCATTGGGATGAAATGTCGGGTATCGCTGGCTTTGACCTAACTCCCACCGCTGGTACTACGCTTCGAAAGATAATAAACTTCGACCTTTGGGAGGATATCGATCAATATGAAATCATAAGTGTTGCAGCAACGAAAGAACTTGCACTTGTGACCAATCTTAACAAAATGATATCAGAATGGACGGATATATGTTTCAAAACTAGCCCGTATAAAGATTCAGGTATACACATTCTCTCAGGCCTCGACGATATTCAAAGCGTTCTTGATGATCATATTATAAAAACTGTTGGAATGCGCGGTTCTGCTTTTGTCAAGCCATTTGAAACACAAGTACGAGCTTGGTACGACAAAATAGTTCGAGTCAACGCTACTATAGACGAATGGGGTAAAGTGCAAAGTCAGTGGCTATATTTGTTGCCGATTTTCTCTTCGAAAGATATTGTTGCTCAAATGCCCGAAGAAGGCGTAATGTTCGTTGAAGTGAATAATATTTATCGTCGCTACATGACCTGCGTCGAGAAAGATCCTCACGTTATCGAAATAGCCGGTGCTACTGGTGTTTTGGAATCTCTCAAACAAGCGTCAGTATTTTTAGAGAAGATCAATGACGGTGTCAACAATTATTTAGAAAAGAAACGCTTATACTTCCCTAGATTCTTCTTTTTATCGAACGACGAAATGTTAGAAATATTGTCTGAAACGAAAAATCCTCTAAAAGTGCAACCACATCTCAAGAAATGCTTTGAAGGTATAAATAGGCTGGTATTTGATCCGGATTTCAATATTTCCCGTATGATATCCATGGAAGGAGAAACGGTTGACTTTCTTGAAATTATCAGCGTTGCTGCTGCTAGGGGTTCTGTTGAAAGATGGCTTGTCCAAGTTGAAGAACAAATGTTGAGAGCTGTGAAAATGGAAACTGAATTATCTTACTACGATTATCCAACCCTAACTCGTGTGGATTGGCTTCTTTCCTGGGAGGGGATGGTCGTTCTTGCCGTTTCTCAAATTTATTGGGCCGTTGACGTTCATGAGGCTTTACATGCTCATAAACTATCTGATTTAGAAGCTTTTCATGTGAGCCTTACCAAACAGTTAAACGAGACTGTCGCTGTTATAAGAAGAACAGATCTGAGCAAACTTAGCAGTATTACAGTAAAAGCACTCATAGTAATCGACGTCCACGCGAAAGATGTCATATTTGAACTCCTACAAAAAAATGTGACTGAGATAACTGATTTCCAATGGCTGGCTCAACTGCGCTATTATTGGGAAGAAGAAAAAGTGTTTGTTAAGATTATTAATGCAGTTGTAAACTTTGCTTATGAATATCTAGGAAACTCTGATCGTTTAGTGATTACACCTTTGACGGACAGATGCTACCGTACTCTTATAGGGGCATTTTACCTGCATTTAAATGGTGCGCCAGAGGGTCCAGCAGGGACAGGAAAAACTGAAACTACAAAAGATTTGGCTAAAGCATTAGCTGTACAGTGTGTCGTGTTTAATTGCTCCGATGGTCTGGATTATAAAGCGATGGGTAAATTTTTTAAAGGGTTGGCTTCTTGTGGTGCTTGGGTGTGCTTTGACGAATTTAACAGAATTGAGGTCGAAGTGTTGTCTGTCATAGCTCAACAAATCTTATGTATAGTACAAGCTGTAAGGCAACATTTGCAAACATTTGATTTCGAAGGTACCATTTTAACCCTGAACCCCGCTTGTTATGTGTGCATCACTATGAATCCAGGTTACGCTGGTCGTTCCGAATTACCAGACAATTTAAAAGTATTGTTCCGTACTGTAGCTATGATGGTTCCAGATTATGCTATGATCGGTGAAATTTCATTGTATTCTTTTGGTTTTATTGATGCCAGAACATTGTCGATAAAAATTGTCACAACTTACCGTTTGTGCTCAGAACAGTTATCTTCACAAAACCACTACGATTACGGCATGCGTGCAGTTAAAACGGTTTTATCTGCTGCCGGTAACCTAAAGAGAAGTTTTCCGAATGAAAGCGAAAATGTTTTACTTCTGAGATCCATTACAGATGTAAATTTGCCAAAATTTTTGTCGTTCGATGTTCCTCTATTTGAAGGCATTATATCTGATCTATTTCCCGGTATTTCTTTACCAAAGCCGGACTACGTTAACTTTTTGCAAGCTTGTGAAGACTGTTGTAAAATAAATAACCTACAACCGATGGAGTGTTTCATGATAAAAGTGACTCAAACCTTCGAAATGATGATTGTTAGGCATGGATTTATGTTAGTGGGAGATCCGTATGCGGGTAAATCAGTCACTTTGCAAATTCTGGCTGAAGCTCTTACCCTAATGGAAGAAAGAGACCAGCCGGGAGGATGTGCAAGCACGTACAAAGTCCTAAATCCTAAAGCTGTGACAATGGGTCAGCTGTACGGTGCATTTGATCCTATTTCATACGAATGGACTGACGGCATAGTTGCTACAATGTTCCGCGATTTTGCATCTGAAGACACCCCTGTTAAAAAATGGATCGTTTTCGATGGTCCTGTAGATGCTGTGTGGATCGAAAACATGAATACTGTCTTAGATGACAATAAAAAATTGTGTCTGACTTCCGGTGAGGTGATGGCCATGTCGAACGTAATGTCTATGATTTTTGAAGTTATGGATTTGTCTCAAGCTTCGCCAGCTACTGTTTCACGATGTGGAATGATATACATGGAATCAGCTTCGCTTGGGTTTATGCCGTTTTATAAGTCATGGGTAAACACATTGAATCCAATTTGGTACGAGGAAAATGAAGAATATATTTATGATATGTGCGCTTGGTTATTCGACCCATTAATATATTATGTTAGAAAATATTGTGGACAACTTGTGACAGCTGGCGAAGTTAATTTGGTAATGAGTACTTTGCGCCTCATAGTAATGTTAATGGACGATGCAATAGAAGGCGAAGAAGATACTAGACATACAAGAACATGGTTCTTAGCTTCTTTTATGAGTGCTTTAGTGTGGGGTGTTGGGGGCATACTTAACACTGATTCTCGAGATAAGTTCGATGATTTAGTTAAAGAATATTTCAGAGGTGAAAAAGGAATCCCACATCATATAGAACGACTTGACGTCTCAATACCTTCAGATGGCACGATTATTGATCATTTTTACATGTATAAAGGTAAAGGCTGTTGGAAACCATGGCCGGATGCTGTAAAAGCGATGCATGTAAAAGAGCAAATTAATCTTCTTCAAACAGTTGTTCCTACTTTAGAAACTGAGAAGTATATGTTTCTCCTCAGGATTCATACAAAGTTTTATAAACCGCTCCTTCTTATAGGACCGACAGGAACAGGAAAAAGTTTTTATATTCAAAATTACCTGATGAATAATATCGACATGGATAAATACACTCCTGGGTTTATAACATTTACTACAACTACATCGGCAAATCAAACGCAAGAATTAGTTATATCAAAATTATATAAAAGGAGAAAAAATAATTACGGTCCTTCAAAGGGTAAGCATGCGGTAATATTTGTTGATGATATGAATATGCCTGTAAAAGAAGTATATGGCGCACAGCCTGCAATAGAACTCTTAAGATTATATTTCGATAAAGGACATTGGTACGATATAAAATCCACTGAAAAACTTTTCATATATGATACATTTTTTTATGGTGCTATAGGACCGGTGGGAGGCAGCCGGCAGTTAATATATCCTAGAATGTTACGACACTATAACATATATTCGATTAATGAATTTTCAAAAGAGAGTATGTCCAAAATATTCATAACTTTATTGCAACTTGGTTGGAGGCGAAATGGATTTGGACAAGATACACAGCCAATTATAGTTAATATTATAGCCGCTACTATGGACATATATGATCAAGCTACGGAAGGACTTCGACCTACTCCAGCCAAA
Organism: Agriopis aurantiaria; assembly: GCA_914767915.1. Lineage (NCBI taxonomy): Eukaryota > Metazoa > Arthropoda > Insecta > Lepidoptera > Geometridae > Agriopis > Agriopis aurantiaria. Next base: position 5,265,650 of record OU611999.1, read on the forward strand.
TCGCATTACATTTTCAATTTACGAGATTTTTCAAGAGTTATTCAAGGATGTGCTCTTCTGCGAAAGGAATCAGCTGATAATAAAAAGACCTTTATTAGAGTATGGGTGCATGAAATAATGAGAGTATTTTATGACAGGCTTGTTGATGAACAAGATCGAAGTTGGTTCTTTGCTGTTCTGAAGAAATCTACTAAAGAGTGTATGAAAGACACGTTTGAAACAGCTTTAGATAATTATTTGAATGAAAAAGAGGTGGTTACACAAGAAACTATAAAAAATATGATGTTTGGTTGTTATTTAGACACTGACAGTGCAGAAGGCGAAAGACGTTATGAGGAAATGCCATCTAAAGAGGTGGTTTTGAATGTTGCAACGACGATGCTAGTTGAATACAACGCAATGCACAAGGCCAAAATGAATATTGTCTTGTTCGACTATGCTATTGAACATCTTTCGAAAATATGTCGTTTACTTTCTATGCCATCTGGAAATGCATTATTAGTTGGCGTTGGTGGTTCAGGTCGTCAATCTCTTACTCGCCTAGCCACCACCGTATTAAGTTTGGGACTTTTCCAACCAGAGATCACAAAAGCATACAGCGTCAAGGACTGGCAAGACGACATAAAATTTGTACTCCGGGAGTCTGGTGGCCTAAATAAAGACACAGCTTTCTTGTTCACTGAGAGTCAAATAAAAGAAGAAGTATTTATTCAAAATTTAGACAGCTTATTGAATTCTGGAGAAGTTCCTAATTTATATGGTTTAGACGAAAAACAAGAAATATTAGAACTCTGTCGGTTGGGTGCACAAGGAGGAAACAGGAATTTGGATATAAGCCCACTGCAGATTCTTGCATTCTTCATAGCCAGATGCAAAGCCAAACTTCATGTAGTACTTTGCTTTAGTCCTATCGGAAGCTCTTTTAGAACACGACTTCGCCTTTACCCATCTCTTGTTAACTGTTGTACTATCGACTGGTATGACAGTTGGCCCGAAGATGCCTTGACGATGGTAGCAAATCACTACATGGTAAAAGTTAACGTTTCCGATAAAATCAAAGCAGCAGCCGTTATAGTCTGTAAGCAATTTCACGTAGACGCTAGAGTCGTGTCTGCAAACTTTTACACTCATTATGGGCGAAAAACCTACATCACTTCTGCATCATATTTAGATTTAATAAAATCATTTACTTCATTAACTAACAAAAAACAAAGAGAACTGAGAGGAGCAAAACTCAGATATACCAATGGTTTAGATAAGCTAATGCAAGCAGCAGATGCTGTGTCAATAATGCAACATGATCTGAATGAGTTAAAACCTCAGCTGATTATAATGGCCGCAAAATCTGCCAAAATGATGGAAGAGATTGAAGGAGAAACCGCTGTCGCTGATAAAGCAGCAGCGCAAGTAAAAGAAGATCAAAAAGTTGCGAATGTACAAGCAGCTGCTGCTCAAGAACTTAAAAAAGACTGTGAAGCTGACTTAGCGCTAGCATTACCAATTTTGGAAGACGCGATTGCTGCATTGAATACACTAAAACCGGGTGATATCACGATCGTGAAGTCTATGAAAAACCCTCCTCAAACGGTCAAGTTGGTTATGGCGGCTGTATGCGTAATGAAAGGTATCCCAGCTGATAAAATTCCGGATCCTAATAATCCGGGGAAAAAAATATTTGATTATTGGGGACCCAGCAAAAAAGTTTTAGGTGATATGAGCTTCTTAGAATCTCTGAGAAATTTTGACAAAGACAATATATCTATAGAAACAATGAAAAAAATAAGGAAAGAATATTTATCGAACAAAGACTTCAAACCTCACATAATCGCAAAAGCTTCGGCAGCTGCAGAAGGTCTCTGCAAATGGATTATTGCTATGGATATGTACGATGCGGTAGCGAAAGTTGTAGCGCCAAAAAAGGCAAAGTTAGGAGCAGCAGAAAAAGAATTTGCCGAAACTATGGCAATTTTGGAAGAGAAAAAGGCTACCGTTGCTCGTTTGGAAGCTAAATTAGCCGAATTAAACGAAGCCTTAGAAGATGCAAATATACAGAAAAAAGCTCTAGAAGATGAAGTTCAATTGTGTATTGACAAATTATCCAGAGCTGAAAAGTTAATTGGGGGCTTAGGTGGAGAGAGGGTTCGTTGGACACAAGCTGCTGAAAATTTACAAATACTTTATGACAATTTAGCAGGTGATATTCTTGTCTCCTGTGGAATCATTGCTTACTTATCTCCCTATATACTCCCAATAAGAATAGAAATCACCGAAAACTGGCGCGATCTTGTAATTAAGTTGAAGATGCCACATTCAGAGGTTTTTGTATTTAAAGATATTTTAGGCACTGATATCAAGATTCAGAATTGGTATATTGCAGGGTTACCGAGAGACTCTTTTTCAACTGATAACGGCATTATTCAAGATAATTCAATGAGGTGGTCTTTACTTATTGATCCTCAAGGGCAGGCTAATAAATGGATTAAGACAATGGAGAAAGCCAATGACTTGCAAGTTCTGAAGTTCAGTGATGGTAATTACATGAGAGTTATAGAAACATGCCTTGAGTACGGTAAACCGGCGCTTATAGAATGCATACTTGAAGATGTTGAGGCTCCATTGGATCCAGTTTTGCTCAAAAATACCTATATGCAAGCTGGCAAAGAGTTCATTGCCTTAGGTGACAATGTTATTGAATATTCTCCGCATTTCAGACTTTACATGACTACAAAGCTTCGAAATCCCCATTATTTACCAGAAATCTTCAATAAAGTGACACTAATAAATTTTGCTCTGACGAAGGATGGTTTAGAAGATCAGCTGCTTGGTATAGTAGTGGCTAAAGAGAGGCCTGACTTACAAGAAAAAAGAGAAAAACTTATTGTGCAAGGCGCTGCAAATCGTGCTGCACTTAAGGGAGTTGAAGATGATATTTTACGTACACTACAAGAATCAAAAGGGGACATCTTAGAAGACGAGTCAGCAATTGAAGTATTAGATTCATCAAAAATATTGTCGATTGATATTATGAAAAAACAGGAAGCTAGTGTTGAAACTGAAATAATTATCGAAAAATTCCGAACGGGCTACAGACCTATTGCTTCTCACTCTGCAGTTTTGTACTACTGCGTTACGGAATTGCCCAATGTGGACCCTATGTATCAGTATTCATTAACGTGGTTTATTAACTTGTATATTATATCTATAGAAAATGCTAATAAATCCAAAGATCTAGATAAAAGACTAAAATTCTTGCGAGATACCTTCACGTACAACTTGTACAGTAACGTGTGTCGTTCACTATTTGATAAAGATAAATTAATGTTTTCATATGTCATGTGCGCAAAGATGATGCTTTCAACAGGAGAGATGGCTCACGAAGAGCATATGTTTCTCATCACCGGGGGAATAGCTATTGAAAATCCCTTACATAAACCTGTTGATTGGATACCTGATAAAGGTTGGGATGAAATTTGTCGACTCGATGATTTGCCGACTTACAAAGGATTTAAAGCTAGTTTCATTGATGTAAACAAGCAATGGCAAGACGTATATGATGATTTAGAACCACACCATAAAACTTTTCCTGGAGGTTGGGACACAAAATTAAGTATCTTTCAGAAGCTACTCATTGTAAGAGTCTTGAGACCTGACCAATTGACTACCGCCATATCCGAATTTGTTGAAAAGACAATGGGGCGAAAGTTTATTACACCGCCTCCATTCGATATTGGAAAATCATTTGGCGATTCAAACTGTCTTGCGCCGTTGATATTTATTTTATCTCCAGGGTCTGATCCAATGGGAGCTTTAATAAAATATTGCGAAAAAATGGGATATTCTCATAGATTCAACTCTATATCCTTAGGTCAAGGACAAGGCCCAATCGCAAGAACAATGATAGAAAAAGCTCAATTAGAAGGCGGCTGGGTCTGTTTACAAAACTGTCATTTAGCTGTTTCCTGGCTTCCAACAATGGAAAAACTTATTGAAGGATTTGATCTAACGAATACGGATCTTAGTTTTAGGTTGTGGTTAACGAGTTACCCATCGGAGAAATTTCCTCAGGCAGTTCTTCAAGTTGGAGTTAAAATGACTAACGAACCTCCGACAGGATTGCAACATAATCTGAACCGATCTTACATATCAGAACCATTAAAAGAAGCCGAGTTTTTTGAAGGCTGTCCTGGAAAAGACAAAGCTTTTAGCAAACTATTGTATGGCATAAGCTTTTTCCATGCTGTTGTGCAAGAGAGAAAGAAATTTGGGCCTTTAGGGTGGAATATCCAGTATGGCTTTAATGATTCTGATTTTCAAATATCAGTAATGCAGTTGCAAATGTTCTTGAACCAGTATGAGGAAATACAATATGTAGCGATAAAATATTTGACTGGTGAATGTAATTACGGGGGTAGAGTCACTGATGACTGGGATCGTAGGCTAATAGTTACAGTTTTGGACGCATATGTGAACGCAGGAGTAGTAAATGATCCCAACTACCTATTTTGCGATATAGGACCTCAGTATGGCTTACCGCGTCGATGTGAATATCAAGATTATCTAAAACACATAGAAACCGTCCCTGTCAATCCTCCGCCTCAGGTGTATGGACTGCACATGAATGCTGGAATAACGCGAGACTATTCCATTTCCATGGCGTTGACGGCAGCACTGGTTCTTGTCGAAGGTGGTGGTGGCGGCGGCGAAGGAGTCAATACCGAACTGATACTCGTGCAAATGGCTGCCGAAATACTTTCTAAGTTGCCCCCGCAATTTGACGTTGAAGAAGCCGCGAAAAAGTTTCCAGTCGACTACAGCGAATCAATGAACACTGTACTCATTCAAGAAATGGAACGGTTTAATAAATTGTACAATGAAATTAGGAATTCTTTGCGTGATTTACAGAAAGCTGTAAAAGGCCTAATAGTGATGTCACCGGCCTTGGATTTACAGTCCAATAACATGCTACTGGGCAGAATACCCGACAACTGGCGTAAAGTTTCGTATCCAAGTCTGAAACCGTTACCTAGCTATATCTCCGATTTTATTGACCGTCTAAACATGTTAAATGATTGGTATACTAAGGGTAAGCCACCTACGTTTTGGCTTTCTGGTTTCTTCTTTACGCAAGCCTTCCTCACGGGTTCTGTTCAGAACTATGCTAGAGCGAAAAAGATTCCTATCGATTTATTAATATTTGATTTCGAAGTTCGTAAAGTTGATTATGAAGATACTTCTCCGGAATGGGGCGTGTTTGTGCATGGATTGTTTATGGACGGTGGCCGTTGGGATCGCAACACATACGCTATTGGTGAACAATTTCCTAAGATATTAAACGATAATATGCCTGTGGTATGGCTGTATCCCGCATTGAAACCAGAATTCGTTGAAGGAACAAGATACAGATGCCCTCTTTATAAGACTTTAGAGAGGAAAGGTGTACTCGCCACCACGGGTCATTCGTCTAACTTTGTATTAGCTTTCTATTTGCCATCTGACAAACCAGCAGCTCACTGGATCAAGCGTAGTGTTGCATTACTGCTTCAATTGGATAACTGAAACCTTCTGTCCATTGCCTTTAAAAAATCCACCAGCACTTGAACAGGGCATAAATTAGGTAGTCATATCTGTTTTTTTTATTGCTTTTTTGTTCTGGTGGATATATACTTATAGTAAACAGCTATTAATAGGTACTACTTAGTTAATTTTTTGACGTGATAACGTCTTGTAAATCGATGAACTCCGGCTGCACGCACGAAAAATTGTCACGTTCCGCCTGAGCCTCGCGCGGAACAAGCGATAGAGAGGCACGATCGGCCTAAGCGTTATCACGCAAAATTATCGCCCGTAAACCGACTTTATAGACAACCCCTTGTCATTATCGGCATGACGCCAAGATATTTCATTTGAATCTTGACTGATTTTGTAAGTAGATATTGTTGTGTGTTAATATGTATTGCACACGGCACAATATGTAAGTCGTGCAGGTAGAGACGTATGCCGATGCACGTATATAATTACGTGCATCGTATTTGTTCTTGCTTGAGTAGGTTACCGCGTGCAAGACTCATCAAGCTCATCTCATACATGCCATGTTCAATTGAATAGCGCATTATGCTGCAATTTTAAAGTTACTGATGACTATCTAGTACCTACATCTGACAAGCCTTCTTTACCATTTAACAAAAACAAGGCGTAGGGTACCTATATGTATCATGATCGTGTTAATTAAATGAAATAAAAATTACAATTTTACTGAACATTTGTAATATTATTTTCATTTTTCGGCTTAGATGTACATAAATGTATATTCAATCATTTTAGGTTTTCAATAATTGCAAATTTAAAAACCCGATTATTATATTTGTAAATACGCAATTTCGTTTCGTTGGATGACATATTTTTTCAGTTCTTTTCATTTAAAAATCAATCTTCTAAACCGATTTTGATGAAATTCTGTGGGACCAATCGGAAAGAATATAAAAAAAATAAAAATTCCTTTCCTTTAAAATAAAAGAATTTTCCAATTCAGTTCATAAATGACGAGTTCTGTTCTGAGGCAAAAAAAACCGAGTTGAGAACCTAGGAAAAGAAGTCTTTTTTTGAAGCTGGTTAAATATGTTGAAACGCGCGGCGGAGATTGACAAACCCGCACTAAGCATTGGCTCTAAATACTGGTACCTATAGGCTACTTTATCCAGAACGTTCAAGCGGGATAGGGCAACGAAAAATAACTGATTTAAATAATTTTTTTTTTTGTTCTACCTTACTTTAGATTTGATACCTGTCTAATAATTAGTGAATTCTGTGTATTGTTTTAGATTAAAGTAGGTTATTTACAACTTTTAGTTTACTTTATATTATATAAAATGTTTATGCGTCTAGAACGTATCAATGGCGCCCAACGTGGGATCAACGCCAAAGTTACACAAAAACAATTTGTCGCAAACGCGTCCAATATGACGTTTAATCAATATTTTATTTTATTTTACAAGGAAAACATACAGCTGCATTCAACTTATTGCACAATATTATGATAGCCCGTTGGTCCAGTTGGTAGCGAACCTGCCTTCTGAGCTTGGGGGCGTGGGTTCGATACCCACCTAGGACAAACATTTATGTGATGAACATTTGTGTTTGTTCTATATCTGGTTGTTAATATCTATTTAAGTATGTATTTAAAACTATATATGTATGTATCACTATATATCAGTCTCTGGCAGTCATATCACAAGCTTTGCTTAGTTTGGGGTCAGATGACCGTGTGTGCAAAAATGTCCCGAATATTTATTTATATTTATATTGCACAATTTAATGTCCATGTATGAGTGACGCTTTTAGCACGAGTAGGTACCTAACCTACCTATTGTAGTTAGTAATCAGTTAAGTTTTTTCGTATTTATTGTTGTTAATAATTATAATAAACGAATTTGTAAAAAATATCAGGCATGTTTATTCCAAGCATCAATAATTAGCAATTCATTTCGATAGTTCGCGTCTGGCATACTTGGTTTCCAAAAGTTTGCGTCTTAGCTGCAACATAATAGCGTTGTTTCTTTTCTGTGAAACAAACATGTATCAATTACAGATTTAAAAAAAACTATAAATGCGCTGATGGCTTCAAACGGCTGAATAGATTTTTTTATGCGCCCCGCAGTTTCTACCCTCGATAAAAGAAAAGTAGTCTAGTTACTCCTTATCTATGCCAGTGAAAGTCCGGTCAAAAGGGGTCCAGCCGTTTTGGAGTCCATAAGGAATATATTTGTTTCAAATTGACACCACAATTACAAGTAGGTTAAATTCGACTTCCAAGATTTGATTGATTAAGTAGGTATAAACTTACTTTCAGATAAGTTGGTCTGTTATGTGACAATGCGACCTTTGAGTATACCATTCCGTAGATGATGTTATACGTACCTACTCAAAGGATACAGATGGTACAATTCAATGTTTTTTTTATTTTTATTTAATAATAATAGGCTTGCGTTTGACCGCCAACTCGCCTGATGTAAAGTGACGATGCGGTCTACGATGGAGCACGCTTGTCTAGAAGAAACCGATTCACTCGTGATTTGAAGACACCCAGATTGTTACTATCGGGGAACACGCATTCGGGCAGCGCATTCCATAGACTAGCAGTTCGCATAACACCGTTGGTATAACGACCGAAGCAGACGATGACGGTTTGAGCTGCATACATACGTATTCTAGGTACCTACCTTCAAAACTGTGCATTCTCTCTCTAAAGCATCACACTCTGCTTCAACCACCGCTACTTCTTTAGCTTCTTGCTCGCTCTTAGTTGCTATCTCCCTCTCTTTCTGACGCTGCATTTCCTCCTCCTCTGCTTCCTTTTCTTGTATCTCTTTCATTCGTATGTCGAAGAGATCACGTTCTGAAGAATAACATTGTTTATTTATTTGCCCTCTTCAAACAATATCACTAGTTTAGATATTATCTCCTCCTTCACTGTTAAATTGGCCCAACAACCAAAGCGCAGTAGCCAGTAGCCAAGTTAAAAAAAAACATTGGTTGACAAGTTATAAAAAAAATATTAAAGGTCGGCCGCGTAGCATCATGTACATAGCATTAAAGACCTTTTTACAGCCATTTGCCAAGGTAGCAAACAAGCTGACAGGCCGCCTGATAGTAAGCAATCACCGTTGCCTATGGATAGGTGTACCTGTAACACCAGGGACATCATGGGTACTTTGCTGACCTTTGAAGACTATATGACCACACATCGGACAAGCAAAGTAAGGTCTCAGAATCGATCATAAGTATCGTAACAAATAGTGTTTGTGTATTTTATTCGACTATAACTTGCGTAGGTACCTCTAAGAAAGGCAAGTAGGGTTATGCAATGTGCAAGTCGCCTATGGTCACCTAGGTGATTATATTCACAGGTGATCAAAGGACACCTAAAGAGTCACCTATGATCAGCCAGGTGATCAAAGTGGATAGACCAAATACAATGTATGTGATATGACCAACTAGCTGCGTCCCGCGGTTGCGTGGATATACTCTCATTTTTCCGGGATAAAAAACCAAAAGTATCTATCATATATTTTTTATATAGAGATAGTAGTAAAAAATATCAGGGGCCTTACGGACAACTGCTATTGTGGCACCAAACTAACGTTAAATCCGCTCAGTTCAAAATCACGCGACTGGAAACCGTATGGGTTCACATTCGCGTGATTTTCCAACTGAGCGGATATAACGTTAGTTTGGTGCCGCAATAGCAGTTGTCCGTAAGGCCCCACCTATTCCACAGAAAACGGTCATCCGTCATTGACACTCGACACAATGTATGAAACAGCAGATATTTTTTTCGCTATTGGTCCCATTGTAAAAGTTGTTCATAATGATGAGTATATATAGGTAGGTAGATATACCAATGGCCTTCTCTCGGCTTAGTAACAGTCTATATGCGTAACCCTGTATATAATAAAAATACGAGCTCCTTTTGTTGTGTGCTAATCATTTAAACAAGAAACGTGTTCGCAGACCTTTGTCGAAAAGTTGCTGGAATCCCTTCATATGATGTTCTAGTTTGGCGACGTGCGCGTCTATTTTGCTTCTCTCTGAAGCTGAGCATATTTCGATCATCGATAAATGGTGTCTCGCTTGTGCTATTTGTCTTTTCATATCCTAAAATGAAACAACAAACGTTCATATTATTTACATTATTAACGAGTCTAGCCCGGACCTTTGAGGGGCATTGGTGGGGCCGGTGCCAACACTAGTATAGAGGCCCTGTTGAGTAAGTACAAAATACAATTATGGGGTGTGTTTTTGCATACTGTAGCGTAATGCAGCAATTAATTATTAATACTTTTATTTTTATATTATTATTTGATTATTTTTGACTCTTTTATTGACCATAATTGGTAATTATTAATGTATTGATGTTTTGTATTATTTACTATTGACAGTATGATGTACCTATGTATAATTATTAATAAATTGTTATTGCAATTAGCTAATTACACCATGACATGTAACTTGCGTTACGAATAAAGAGTATGAGTATGTATAAAATGAAATACAAGACTATTGTACAAGTATAGGATGAAAAAAATATAAGCTATTGAGGTGAACTAGTGGATAGGAGAACAGAATATGTATGGGATGAGAAACGGTGAGAATGGTCCAGGGGCCTTACGGACAACTGCTATTACAGGCACCTAATCCGCTCAGTTGGAAAATCACGCTACCGCAAACCGTATCTGGGCGCGATAAGGTTTGCGGTCGCGTGATTTTCCAACTGAGCGGATTAGGCGCCTGTAATAGCAGTTGTCCGTAAGGCCCCTGGTGATGACTATTTTATTTTTAATAAATAATAGGCTTGCGTTTGAACATCATCTCGCCTGATGTTAAGCGATGATGCGGTCTACGTTGGAGCATGCTTGCTAAGTTGCTACCCACTATATAGGCCCCCCATAATGGCTGCCGCATATTGGCACCGGAGCGGAGGGGTAACGTGTCGGGAGGTATGCTGGCACTTTCACTAAACGCTACTCGCGGCGTTATGACCTAACACTTCCACCCTGGACCTTAGATTCTTAGTGCGGTTTACATTATTATTATATTATTTACTAGCAGTGCTCCGCGGTTTCACCCGCATGGAAATTCCCTCAGAAACCGAACATTTATTCGGAATAAAAAGACATATGTCACTCTCCGGTCCTCCAATTATCACTATGCAAAAAACCAGTCGGTCCGTTGCGCTGTCGTTGAGTGGAAGAGAAACAAACAAACACACTTTTTGGCTTACCTATATAATAATTTAGGTAATAATTACCTATATGTGATTAAAGAAGGTAGATTAGGTACAACATCTCTACATAGTATAAAGTTAAAGTCGCTTTCTGCGTCTGTCTGTCTGTCTGTATGGCTTCTAACTCCTCCTAAACCACGCAACGGATTTTGATGCGGTTTTCACCGTCAATTAGATAAATTTTCACGGAAGATTTATATATATATATATATATAACTAGTGACTCATCCCGGCTTTGCACATAAATTACACCCGTGCGAAGCCGGGCGGGCGGGTCGCTAGTATATGATAATTTTTTTTGTAGGCTAGGATGGTCTTGTCGGCTTTCCAAAAGTTCCTTTTTATGTTTCCTTTAGGCTCACTGGCAGGAAAAAAGATACTGATACGCAGGTAATTTATTGCCCCGATATTATATCGGGCCGATACCAAGGCCAAGGATTGTTTCTTCCTGGGGTCAAGGAAAAAAAGATAATTATAGAACCATGACTTGTTATTGGTATATACGCGTACCTATATACTAATAACAAGTAGGTACCTATCAATATATACCGTACGGTATCAATTTTACTTACTTGGTGCATAATACGAAAATAACACGATAAAAAGTTAAAATACTTATAGGTACCTATTGGTATCGTAGATTTATCTAGTTACCTCTAGCTGTTCTTTTGAAAACTCAATTTCAGCTTTTACTGTTACGAGTTGTTCATTCAAAGACCGCTCTTTTTGACGAGCTTGACACACGTTTCTTTCCATATTTAATTTCAACTTAGTTGCTGAAAATGAATGTACAAGTATGGGGTGACTAAAATTAAGTAAGTCATTTATGTATATTGAAACCTAAAAAGCTATTTTAATAGACTAGACCTGTAACTAAAACTAAGTATTGATAGTTTCTGGAGAGTTGGAGACCCACTGCTGCGCTGCAAGGTAAAGGCCTCCCCTCGATGCGACGGGCTAATGCTAGGTTTTAAATACCAACCAGATTTTAATTCAGTCTTCAAAGTGTTTATGTGACTAATCATATTATAATAGTCGCAACGATATAACGTAATATAATTTTATTTAAAACTTTCTTCGAATATGGCGCCGCCAACACAGAGTACAATTTTTATTTTATTTCTTGAGCATAGATACTGAGTCCTTCAGTCGTAATAATGGTAAAGTCAGAGTCAAGCAAAGTAAGTCACGGTCGAGACCAAGTCATGCCAGTCAAGTGGTGGTTACTTTACTAGCGGCTTCTATAGAATTTTGGAAACACCACAAAAACGTGTATCGGTTTACCAGATACCGAAAAAAATGGCAAGAGGTCTACGAGATAAAAGAGTTTAGAGACCCCCTCTGCGGGCCTATTGCGTATCTCGGTGGACAGTTCATGGGTTCATGCTGTGGGTTCATGTCATGGTGAAGATCACTGGGCAAATGCTGAACGATGAACTGTCAAACAGATAATTTTGTATTGGCTAACTCCAGTGACCAACTAGGATGACGTCATGAGCACCGAGTCCCGCGCTTACTAAATCCACTCAATGTACTTAGATCAAAATTCGGTAGACAATCGAGGCCGGTTGGTGACTGGCACGGAACACTATTACTCCTGGTGGAGGTCACTGGAAATGAAAAAAATAAACAATAGGCCTGCTCTTTGATTATGTACAGGGTAGGGCTAGGGCCCATGTAGGGGCCGCCACTGACGTTTTTTCTAGCTCTATAAGGGGCCGCTGATCTACAATATAATGTACAAATGTTGCCATCGCCAATAATCCTTAAACGAAAAACCACCATGGCAAACTCATATAGCAAGTAATGGCAATAGGTTTTTTTGGCGCCAACGCGGAAAAAACATGTCGGCTCGTTGGATTATTTTCCTAAACTTGTGTATTTTCGAGTTTTAATGTGTACTAAATGGTGAATTATTATTCATTAAGTGCTCGTAAACGTGCTCGAGTGTGGGGAAGTGATATAACGAGGTGAAACGTGTCTTTTCGTGTTGTTTCCAAAACTCCATAGGAGCCTCTTGTAAAGTCTCCACCACTTTACAGGGGCATGAGTTCGACTTGACCGTGACTTACTTAGCTTGACTCTGACTGTGACTATGACTTGTTTGACGCTATTAAGACAAAGTAAACTGTTTAATATTACGAGTAAAGGACATTGAATCCACGCTCATGAAGATTTTAATTAAAAAAAAAAAAAAAAAGTAATGGCAATAGACTGTGGTTGCATGAAACTACCATTAGTAGTTTTTTTTTAGTTTACTGGCAATGAAATTAAATTTTGAACTGGCAGCACTGACTGATAGAATAGGGGTAAGCCAGTAAGCACAATCACTCGATTAATCGTAAAAGTTCGATTCTAATAAAAATCACCCCGCAAGCCGCGCTTTTAAATACCACGATACACGTGGTGCAGCTGATAAATAATAATAAGCCTGATATCGTGGTGATCAACCGGTCCCAGTGCCGAGCAGTGCTCGTCGACATCACCATCCCATATGACGAGAACCTCGTGAAGGCCGAGAAGGACAAACTCAGCAAGTACCAACAACAACAGACCTAACCTGTCCTTTGATAACAGTAGGTATGTTAAATATTTTTGATGTAGTTTATTAATTATAAAAAAAAAAAAAAGTTTATTTATAGATATATCTATATTTAGTTGTTAACTTAAAATACAAAACAAGATACAAAATATTTAAAAAAAAGTTAGTGTATAGATATCTATATTTAATTATTAATTTTAAATACAAAACAAGACACGAAATGCACAAAAATATGTTTGTGCATTATTAATTTTACTGCACATAATCCTAAATATATGAAACAACTTAAAATCAAATATTAACAAACTAGTACTAAAATTTATAATTTGTGTAAATAATAATAATAATAATAATTTATTTATTTCCAAGTAACATAGACTCATACAAATCAAAAAAAAAAATAATATCAATAGAAAAAATTAATAATAGTAGCTAGTCACATTACATTAATAATAATTATTACCAATTGAAATTTAAAATAATTAAACTAAAAATGTCAACATTATACAATAAATTAAGTCAGTCATCAGTACCTACCCTTACATTAATAAACTAGGCCCTACTGTGTGCAGTGTGCAATGTGTAGGCTGCAACAATGATTTATGTAAGGGCAATCTAGCCTACCTGCTATCGCGGCCAGCATGCTGTTGTGGCTCCCCCGCACGCGCCGCACCAGTGACGTCGCTCGCTTGCGCATTGTGGTGTAGAAGCAATCCACGCGTGCGCACGCGAACATTGTCGACGCACTGCAATAGCGAGGGAGCCCCACCAACATCCTGAACGCGTTATTAAACTGGACGCGCAGGACGCTGTACGATCTTTGCGTATAGTCAGCCCACAGGCTGCAAGCATAGAAAGAAGTGCAATAAGCTCTAAAGAGAGTTATTTTCACCTCCTCCGAACACCGTGCAAACCTCCGGACCACCATGTTAGCTCTTACCGACAGCGCCCTCCGCTCCCGTTCAATGTCAGCGTCGTCTTTCAGGGTGGGGGTGACAAGATGGCCTAAGTATTTAAACTCATCTACTCGCTCTAACGGTAATCCATTGAGTAAAAGAGGTGGCATCCCCGTCACCTTTCTAGGACCACCCTGAAAAACCATACACTGGCTCTTTTTACAATTATAAATCAGCCCATGATCAGCTGCGTACCCCTCACATATTCTCAGAAGCTTTCTGAGCCCACAAACTGAAGCGCTCAACAGCACCATGTCGTCCGCGTAGCTAATATTGTTAAAACACACGCCATCTATGTGACAACCGACATGTTGCTCACTGAGCGCCTCGATGAGTCCGTTAATATATAGGTTGAAAATGGAGGGAGAGCTCAACCCCCCCTGTCTCACTCCACATTTCAACCTATACGGATCTGACATAGTGCCCGCCCACTTCACACAATTCGTTTGATTCCCATACCAATATTTGAAAATATTCACTAGTTCATCCGGTATATGGGATTCCTGCATCTTCTTCCATAGAATATCATACGATACAAGGTCAAATGCCCTCGAAAGGTCAAGGAAACAAGCGTAAACAGATGTTTTTCTTGCAGTATAGTACTTGACAGCACCCTTCAAGCACAATATAGCTGATTCGGTGGACAGCCCCTTTCGAAAACCAAACTGACTGTCTTTTAGCTGTAGGTATTGATTTATATGTGCGTTGAGAATGCCGTCAAACACTTTTGCAATAATAGTAGCCAGGGATATAGGCCTATAGTTAGATATGTCTGATAAATCCCCCGCCTTATTTTTCACCACTGGCACCACAACAGTATTCATCATATCAGCCGGCAGGTAGGAGTGAGATATGCAGAAATTATACAGCATAGACAAAACCCTAGATATATGAGGCCCGGCATACTGTATGTGTTCAACACTCAACCCGTCATATCCGGGTGATTTACCTTTTGAGATAGATGTGATTGCCTTCAGTACATCTCTGGCTCTTATTCGGGTATTCACACATTCCCCACTCACCCCCCCTGTGGCCTGCGATAGTGATGGTCCCAAAGGAGATTCAACAACGAAATTTGTTTTAAATTTATTAGCAATACCCTTGAAGTCATTTGTGCCATCCACAGTCACCGGAAGACTAGGTCGACTCTTCAGATGATTAGTATTTTTCCAAAAACCTTTGAAGTCCTTCTTATTATGTTTAGAGGCAAGTATGTCCATTTTTATTTGGTCTTGGTGGTTTTGACACCACTTCAGACGTGATTTAAATATTTTCTTACACTCACTCATCTTATTGTAGACAACTCCATTCGTAGGACGCCCACACAACAACCACTCCTGAAGACTCGCCCCAGCCTTACCGTGACTGTCCCTGACGTGTTTATTCCAGCCAACAAGATGTTTAGACCGGCGACGCTTACTCTGTTTACGCTCGCTCCCCCGCCCCTCCGCGGCGGCTAGTGATAGGGCGGACACGATGTCAGAGTACATTTTATCAATGATAACTAAGTGATTCGGGTCATTGCAGTAACGATCAGCACATTTTACAAATTCAGCCGGAAAATCTATTAAGCGGAGACGTTTATGACATTCATTTCTATATGATGAAATTTGGTCTGACGTCCGTTCACCCCAACCCACTATATTAACAGTATCAACAGGAATAATTTTGACAGGAGTCAGACATCCTAAATTACATTCACATATAACAGGAAAATGATCCGACCATATTATGTCATACTTGACATACACACTGCACACAGATGCATCAGCCGATTGTGACAACACACAATGATCCAACCAACGCTTAGACCCGCTCGCTGCATCTATGTACGTAAAAGTATCAGAGGTAATACCCAATAGTTTTATATCAACAGGTACCCAGTCAAACTCATTACATATACTATTCAGTTCATTAAAAAATAATTCATTAGGATGAGCATTAAAATCCCCTAATACATAAATAGGTTCGTTACTATATTCATTACTGATAGCACTTACAGTTCCTATGCAGTCCGTGAAAACCGGCAGGTTGGCCGATTTATTAACCGGCATGTACACACACACCACAATAAAAGGCCTCTCAGGCGTAACGACACGAATAGCACACACCCGCGGATTATCACAATTAATCACAGTGACACTGGGAAACACACTGGCGTCCCACAGCAGAGCTGTACCACCAAAAGCTCTCCCGCGTAATAATCCTACCGCCGTATCAACAGCCGACGTCCCGGTGCTGCTGAACCTGCTGTCTATGTCGCTCAGAAAACCCAGATCATCCGGGAGCAGCCACGTCTCCTGTAATGCTATCACCACGCACTCGTCACATAGTCGACGGACATCGCCGACCGCCCGTTTGACGTTTTTGCAATTATAGGTAGCAAACTTGTAGGTCGTACTACCCATAACTGGAAAGCAAAGGGCCGCTTGCTGACGTCACTGCGCCAGCTCCTTTATTTTTATAATGCACAAATCGCCTGAATATAATCCCCTCCGGCCATATTTTCTCATCTAAAAATATAGCAACTTGCGACTCCGGCACCAGGAATTTGTAGGCTTTGTGGTTTATGGCTTTCTTCATATTTATTTTCTCCAATGTCACTCTTTCGTGTGTTTTCACCCTTATATAGTCGATGATGTCTGACTCCACGGTATCAAGGTGCACATTGGTTATAAAAATAGGCATTTTCTTATCGGCGGCCTTGAAAGATGAAACAGACGCTTCTGCTTTACCTCTTTCGCCTAAATACCTATATCTCGTTGGTTTCTTCCGCTTATTCACTGTTTGCCAGTCATTATTCACTTTGTTTTCGTGACAGGATTGAATATTCGACGTCGCCTGGTCTTCCTGCACTTGGTTAGGTACGGGTGCGGGTGCAAGTGATATTTGTGTGCACGTACGAGCGCCATCAGTAGATCGCGGAGCAACTTGCACCTCTTCGTTGTGCTCACAGCTGATCGTCTCCGTCTCCCGGTCCGTCGTGGCTAGCACAGGCACCTCCAGCCGCTCCGCCGAGCCCGGCGCCGGCATCGGCGGCGTAGGCACCGCTATACTCGATGAAGATTTATTACACACCGCTCGAGACAACGGAGTGCATACCATGACGTCATTGTTACGATTCATCACACCACCATCGGTTTAACTGCTGTTTTGCACATTATTAGACAACTTTTGCAAGTCATACCCGTCCGATGAGTCATTATGGCTCAAAGTTAAACCGATTGGGCCACTATCGATATTCCAAGCACCGCCGCGTCTCATATTTATACATGCAGCAGGAGTTAACGACGGGGGTAGCGATGCATACTTCATATTATGCACATAAGATCGCAGCTCTTCAACTTGCTTTACAGTGGCGTAGGAGTTTTTAACCTCTTCAATCTCCGCCTTTAGTCGTGTCAAATCTTTTAATAATTTCGTGCAGTCGAGATGGTCAAATAAAATAGGAGGTAGTTTTTCCAGTTCCCTCGCCACAAAAATTGGAATTTTGTCTGGATCTACACTTTTGAGCACACATATGATGTCATCAAGGTCTCTTTCTTCTTTTCCCTTCCTTTTTCTTATAATTTTGCGCTGATCCGTGGGTAGCGATTCGAACAATAACGACTTCGATTTACTGATTTCACTGCTAGTAAACGCAGACACACATATTCGTTTTAACGATTCCTCGTCTACAACGGATAATTTATTATGAACATATGCAAGTAGTTCATCGATAACAATATTACAAGCGACACATTTTATTGCATTCGCCATTTCTTTTCGATCACAACGCGCGAGAACACAACGTAAACACAGCCGACCTTGACCGCTGCGTGCGGGTGACTAATATGTAGGTAGGTATGTAGTATGTTATTTATATTATGTAGGTAGGTATGTAGTATGTTATTTATATTATGTAGTCTATGTATATGTATGTATTAGTATGTAATATTTATTTGTAGTCTATTGATTGTTTGTTGTTATTTGCATAGGTATTTACTTTCAATTTTTTTATTTTTAGTTAAGGCCACACATTATTAAATATAATTCCTTTCCGTGCACGGTTGCCTGGAAGAGATCTTTAAGCGATAAGGCCGCCTGTTAAAAGCCTAGATAATATTTTTGTTGTAATTTTTATGTTATCCTTGTTTTGTGGTGTTTTAATAAAGAGTTTTTGTATTTTGTATTTTGTATTGTACCTTGACTTCGCTCACGAGGTCACCGCCGTGTGGGATGTCGACTCGACGATCATTGTCCTGATAGTCGTTTCGGTGAACAGCCTTATAGCGAAGAGCCTCGACCAACACCTTAAGAGGCTCTCGCTAGATGGTTGGGTCAAGGGTCAGATGCAGAAGGCGGTAATCCTTGACACGGCACGTATTGTCAGGAGGTTCCTCACTCTGCAGCCCTAACCACCGGTAGCTTGGGCCCTGCCCCGCTGCCGGCGGCACGCTAGATTTAAGTTTTTTTATAATATTTTGTTTTTGTTTAGATATTATAAAAAAAACTTTAATGTAAATAGTAAAATAAATGTGTGAATAATAACTCAATTTCAGATCCAAGATCCATAGCAGTTACACATACAAAGATGACAGCTTACCAATTCTACATGAACGCAGATCCAAGAGAATATCAGTTAATTTATATTACATGTTGGGCTGATTTGAATTTCATTGCTGGGCTGAAAGGTATTCGAAAACTTTTTTCGTATAAGAGTGAAGCAATCTATACCGCCGTTTACTACCGATTTTAGTTCCTCCGCGTTTGCGATAGAGGCGCTTAACTAAAATGTATGGAACAATACGTAAACGAAAAAAGTTTTCGAAAACTATCAAATCTGGGAGTAAGCCTACAGGGCCCTGGGTCCTGATTCCATAACTTTAACACGCACTTAACGTGGCACGTTAAGTTAACCTCTAAAAATTTGAACTCTATTCCCTAGTGAATAAAGACCAACTTAGAGAGATTAACTTAACACGCCGCGTTACAAGTTATGGAATCAAGGCCCAGAACTTAACGCGCTGCGTTAAGTTAACCTCTAAAAGTAGGCATTTATTCCCTAGAAAATAGAGATCAATTTTTTTGAGGTAAACTTAACGCACCGCGCTATGTGCGTGTAAATAGGCCTTTAGCGTCTTCTATATAAAAAAGCCGATGACTATAATGACAATTTGTATGACATACTAATTTTATGTTGAAATATTTTTACAGCAATTTGTTGTATTTATTATATTAGTAATTTTATAATATTATTCCTATTTTTACTAGGAAATCTATTTTAGTTTTAACAGTATGTGAGATAAATGTTAGTGGAATTTGTCCGTTTTTATTCTCAATAAATAATTTGAATTTGAATATTACGATGTTATTGAAATCGATAATTTCATTCTACTACCTCATCACTAGTTTTGTCAAAGAAATTGAAAAAAGTGAAGCGTGTGTTGTGATATTTTCACAATTTTCACGAATGTTCTATTCTATCGTTATATTATAGCAAAATGTAGATTTTTACTTATTAATAAGGCATCTGTAAAGTTTTACTTTTATTCAGAAGAACAAATAAATCGCCTTGATGTGTAAGTCATCGAAAATGGTGTCCGGCAGCACGAGGGTGATCCAAGTCACCAATATCGCCCCTCAAGCAACGAAGGATCAAATGCAGACACTCTTCGGGTACTTGGGAAAGATCGATGATATCAGGCTATATCCAACGATCAGGGACGTGTCGTGCCCAGTGCAGTCGCGAATATGCTATGTGAAGTATTACGATTCGACAACCGTGAATGTCGCGCAGCATTTGACTAATACCGTGTTTATCGACCGAGCCCTAATTGTCATTCCAATGCAGTCCGGCGAGATTCCCGATGAGCACAAAGCTCTAGAGATGTCTAACAATGGTACACTGGTGCCTGGCCTGAATACCATTGAACCCCGGCTTCCCGCGCATATTATAAACTCGTTAGAGGGAGTCCCTCCGCATCAGGTTATTCAATCTCACGACCCAAAGATGGCTGCGGTAGGTTTGCCGCCATATCCTCCACTGCCTGCTATGTTAGACTCCAGGACTATTGAAGAGATCAGACGGACAGTACTGGTCTCGGACATTGGGAACCTGACTTCGCAGCAGTTGATTGATTTATTCTGCCAAGCTGGTGAGGTGAAATATATGAGATTATGTGAAAGGGAGATGGACAAAGCCAAGTTTGCACTCATTGAGATGTCAGAACAAGAAAACATGGTTAAAGCGCTACAACTTAGTGACACCATTGTCGAAGGACAAGTTATCAAGGTAATGTCATGTCAAAAATATCTTGTACCTGGCCATGTCCATTGGTTATCTCCCCAATTTTCCTGTTAACCAGGATAGAAGTTTTCTATGTCCATCATCATTTTGCCATGTTAGAGAACATTTTAATAAAAAATAATATCAAGTAGTAAAAACTACGTGACTAATGACTACATGACGAAAACCTAAGCCTCTAGTAATTATGGATAGAACTAAGAGCTAATCTAATAATAAATAACCTAATAATAGGGTATTTGACTACTTTTGGGAAACTATTGCACATTATTGCCTGATATAATTTAATGTATACTGCATTTATATTTTCTGGATATCAGTCGTATTTGCGATATAAATCGATGTTAAAGTTTGAATAAAAAAATATCGCGCCAAAACGCAGACCTGCGTCATAGCTCCGGTCGAGCGACGATTGACGTCACACAAAACAAAACAGCTGCAGCCAGGCAGCAAAAGTTTGATAATCACTAATTTTCTAATAGAAGTAATGGTTTATAAATGTTGTGTAGTGCCACAATGTACAAATACTTCCATAAAACACCGGAAAAACTATTCGTTTCTGTTCCAATGGACCCCAAAACTCGCAAAAAGTGGTTGGAACTAAGTAGCTCGTAGAGAACCCAAAAATATTGGAGCTAATTCAAGTGTTTCTATGTGCGAAGATCATTTTGAGGTACATATTTGAGTCTATATATTTCTATTACAATTTGTGTTTTTATTGCATTACTATTTTATGTACTGTTACTTTCTTTTTAAAAATTGTAAAGACATAACCTAACAAAATAGTGATATCCACCTACTACAACATACTTTTTGTACAACTTGATTGAATGTTTTGCTTGGAGAACAATTAAAAATTTATACTTACATTGTAGTTTTTACGTTTTGAGTTCTGCAGCGTAGAAACAATGACGTAGATTATTATTGAAGAAATATGCAACCATAAATACATTAATTTTGGGTAAGTTACTGCTGTCTGCTTGCACAAAATGTTTCTCCATTCTTCTCACATTTAACCTCCGGACTGTTTTTGGTGATAATTTCTGGATAAATCGCTCTCAAAATAGCTTTACAACATTAAATTCGCAAATATCAATACAAAATCTGTTTGTTTAGATTTGTGTGACGTCACTAGGGATGAAGCCAATTACAGACCGTTTTCGATCACGTGATCAAATGTCGAAAATACAGTTATTTTATTCGTGTTTTATACAAAAAATAAGTATATTTTTATGAAAAAATCAATGAAATATGCTTTTTCATTATGTCATGTTTATGGATGACGTCAATTGGCATTGTATTTTTAATACAGTCAAGTACCCTATTATGGCTAGAAAAACAAGGGTTGCCGTTCCCTGACTTGGCCTTTTTAGTCTTACTGCTTTTAGGGTCGCATTTGAAGATTGATATTTAAGTGTTAGCAGATGCAACAGCTATAAGAGGGATGCATTCAAAGCCGTTGGTCAAGTTAGTAGTGAACTTACCTTCTGAGCTTGGGGGCGTGAGTTCGATTCGCACCGAGGACAAACATTTATGTGATGAACATTTGTGTTTGTTCTATATCTGGTTGTTAATATTTATTTAAGTATGTATTTAAAACTATATATGTATGTATATCAGTCTCTGGCAGCCATATCACAAGCTTTGCTTAGTTTGGGGTCAAATGACCGTGTGTGAAAAATGTCCCAAAATGTTTATTTATTATTATTCAATGTAACATTATATATTGTGAGGCCAAACGCCAAAAAGTTACTAGTTTTCATAATGCTCCTAATTTCAGTCATTATCATTAACAGCTTTTTATTGTTCACTGCTGGACATGCGCCTATTCTAGCCAAATGCTACTGAGCCTAATTTAGTATTGGCCTGTGAAGATCATCTCCGATCTTGTCCATCTCTCTAGATGGATGTCGCAAACGGCCCCGGGGTGAGCAGAGTGGTTATCTCCTTTATGGGTATGGGATCTCTGGAAAGGCATGCAGCCAGCATAAATATTTAGCAAACAATAAATTGCATTCTAGCTTTCCCTGTAAAGTTCTGTTTTATGAGTTCCTTACTAACATATAGTGTCTATAATTTCAGGTGCACCACTCCACTCAAGCTATCTGCAAGCCGCAGACCAAAAGCAATGAAGCCGCACAGCGTGAGATTGAAGAGGCCATGTGCCGAGTGAAGGAAGCCCAGAACCTTATCTCTGCAGCTATTGACCCTGTTATTGGGCTTCTTTCTAAAGACAAGAGAAGGTATATGATTCTCACTCAATTATTATTCATATACTAGCGACTCGACCTGGCTTTGCATGGGTATAATTTACGTGCAAAGCTGGAAAAGGCCGCTAGTTATATATATAAACCTTCCGTGGAGAATTATCAGACTGATGGTGAAAACCGTATCAAAATCCATTGCGTGGTTTAGGAGTTAGCAGTTATACAGACAGATGCGGATTGAGACTTTAATTTATACTATGTAGTCATTGATGAAAGTTAAGCAACGTCGGTACCTGGATATGGGTGACGGTCTCGGCGTGATATTGTGTTTTTTTACTTTAGTGGTTCACAATTTATGTGGTGGTACGGAACCCTCAGTGTGCAAACCCAATTAGCACTTGGCCGGTTTACATTAACAAGGCTCTTCTGACTGTCTGATCTCACTCTTGCAAACCCCCGCATAGATTGTATAGTTAGGGAGTTGCAGGAGGATGAAAATTATGACGTTTAGAGAGTTTTAATATACTTGACACTGGCTAACTAGACAGGATGTCTGAAGTCAAAACTTAAAATACGACCACAAGTGATAACTTCATCAAGATTGAATATATTTTTCTCGCTCCCTTAGGCGACTAGAGCCGACTTTACCCGAACGAGTATCAGCGTGACGACCTCGCGAGTTCAGTGCTTCTTCCCCATCTCAAAAAAGTGCCCAACGTGCCTAAAGAAGTTTTCACTTCAAAAATAGAAACAAATTAATATGAGTGTGCTCATAGATATGATTTTTCTACCAGGACTCGTTCGCGCTCGCGCTCCCGTCGCCGATCGCGGTCCAGGTCGCGACGGTCGCGCTCGCGCCACCGCAGCAAGAGGTCGCGCTCGCGCTCCCGGCACCGCTCTCGCCGCTCCCGTTCGAGACACAGACACCGCTCCAGGTGAGATTATTTCATCATCATCATCAGCCAGAAGACGTCCACTGCTGAACATAGGCCTTCCCCTTTAATGACAGCCTGCCTTTTGCATCCACTGGATGCCGGCGACTCTCACAATGTCGTCGGTCCATGTAGTCGGAGGCCTACCTACGCTGCGTCTTCCGGTTCGTGGTGTCCACTCAAGAACCTAGTCGTCATCAGTTATCGGTTCTTTGAGCGATGTTGCCTGCCCATTGCCACTTCAACTTGCAAATTTTAACAGCTATGTCGGTGACTCTGGTTCATTGGCGAATATCCACATTTCGGATTCTATCGCGCAAAGAAACTTCGAGCATAGCTCTCTTTATTGCCCGCTGTGTGACTCTGATTTTCTTAGTGGAGATTATTCCATACATGGCGTCATATGTCTATGACGGACGATTCAAATCAGTGGGATGCTTACAATGACAATATAACCACCTGACTGCTCATTCTTTACCCCGCCGTAAGCCAAAGGTTCTAAAATGTCAACCTAAACTATTTCGAGCGGGCCAATCCTAGGCGCGAATTGAATGAATGACTTTTGAATCTCCAATCACAAGCACCGAGTCGCGTTGGGTCTCCAATCACAAGCTGCCCCCCGCGACTGATGTGGCTTACTTTGGCAAAAGGGAATTATGACTACATGCGCGATCAAGTGTTTATATTATCTTTGGATGCTAAGGACACTTTCTTTGGTGACTATATAAACCAACACGAGAGCAACAGGCTCAGCCTCATCTAGTGCAGGGGCCTTACGGGCAACAGCTAATTGCGGCACCTAACCCGCTCAGTTGGAAAATCACGCAACCGCAAACCGTATCTGGACGCGATAAGGTTCATGTTCGCGTGATTTTCCAACTGAGCGGATTAGGTGCCGCAATTAGCTGTTGTCCGTAAGGCCCCAGGTGTGTGTTGCGATAGATGGATTGATGTCGCCGTTGTGTCATATTGCTCTTTTTTCAGCAACGCTATCAAACCAGAAGCTTTTGCTGGAAGATCATTGCTATGGCATGTGTAATAGTAGAATTTATTGTTGCTATATGGTCATGCATTTTGATAGACCTAGAATCTAGATGGACTCCTATTCTTGTCATATTGTCACTAAATTTAACATCGCAAATGTCTTTATTTCTAAGAACAAAGTTTATGACCAGTTTGGGGAACCTACAATTTAAAAAAAATATAATTTTGGGAATAAGACACTAATATTGCACTTGCACGACCAAGGGTACTGATGTGGGGCCAAGACTGGATTAGTCTTAGACTTACATATGGGCAGCACTAAGAATTAAATTAATGGCTTTTGAGCAATATTACATTGAATTTAATTAACAACTAACCAATGTTTAGTTCATGGATTTGGAGGTCAACAGAAAACAGACGTCACTTATGGGCAAATTTTTGGAATTTTCCATATCTGTCAATTTTTTTAATTGAATAACATTTAACCAAGGACGTTTTACGTTCCCTTTACGCTACAATTAAGATCCTTGCGTTTAACTCTTAATTAGCAAAGTAAAAACAAATCTTTTTATCAATATATTTAATAACAGGTTTGGCTGCCAACTCGCCTGATGTTAAGATGTAGTGTGATTTAAATTTGTCTAAGAGTTGTTTTCGATCGTAACGTGTCATTTGCGTTGTTAGCAGGTCCCGGTCCCGGCATCGTAGCACGCGGCGGTCGCGCTCGCGCTCCCGCCACCGCAGCTCGCGCTCGCGTCGCGACCGCTCCCGCGACAAGGACAAGGACCGCGAAAAGCGCGACCGCAAGTCCGCCGACAAGGATAAGAAAGAAAAATCTAAATCGCCCGCGCTGCCCTTACTCCCTCCCAAGGAAGTCGACAAAGAAGAAAAGGAACCTGTCAAGGAAGAACCCGTGGCACCACTACCACCTCCGCCGCCTCCGACGCCGCCGGTGCAACCCCAGCCACCGGTAGTCGACCTCGGCACTCCCGAGACGAATGGAACTGAACCAGAAGCCAAATCCAAGGCGTCGACTCCCGCCGATGATAAGGACAAGGATAAAGAAGTCAGCGTGAAAGAAAAGGATCGGTCGCCGTCGAAAAAGCGAGATAAGTCGCGGTCTCGCGATAAGGATAAGAAGAGAGATCGCTCTCGGTCGCGGCGCAGGTCGCGCTCGCGCTCGAAGAGAAAGCGTTCGAGGTCTCGCAAAAGATCTCGCTCCCGCGAACGAAAACGGTCGCGCTCTAGGGAAAGAAAACGATCGAGATCCCGTGATAGGAAACGCTCGCGGTCCAAAGACCGCAAACGGTCTCGGTCTAGAGACAGGAAGCGTTCGCGGTCGCGCGACAAGAAGCGTTCCCGCTCCCGCGACCGCAAGCGTTCCCGCTCCCGCTCTCGCCGCTCCAAGAGTCGCTCGCACCGAGAATCCAAAACTCACAGTAGAAAATCGCGTGAACTCACGCCTTTACTACCTACTATACAGGAAAAGGATACTACCATTATAAACAAAGAACCTGACACTTTCGTGAATGACGAGAAGACATCCCCCGACAATATGGACATTTCCAATTCTCCATAGTTTGACATCCAATAAGTACATTATTCAATTTAATTGAAACAGAATAGAATATTAAATTACTATCATCTCCATTAATTGTATGGCTCTTGTTTTATAATGTGCTTGTGAAACATGTAGTGATATAAGCAATAAAAGGATTTTTAAGGAATTGTGTTTAATATTTGATACAAAAATCAATTTTCTTAGAATATAGTAGAATTTTATACACGGCACTTTAAAACTGATTTCTTAATGAATCTCAAATGCACTTCTGCTGCAATGCTGTGTCCATACAATAAGGAAACAACGATGGCATAGATTTCTTCTAGATCAACGTGTTCCATCCTTGAGTCACACTGTCGAGCCATTTTTTACACTAGTATATATATGAGGGTACCTTCATCAAAACTCGCGTGAGGATTCATTATAAATTATTATAACACCGGCTTGCACTCACGATGATGGTGTACGCAGGCGACCGTCCCCAGAATCGCGCGTATTCCCTGAGGAAGGGGCTCTAATGGCTCCGAAACCGGTCGATCGTCTCGACCGATAGAACACCATCGTGAGTGCAAGCCGGTGTTATAATAATTTATATGAGGGTAGCCTGACATATATATTATAAGATAAGAATGAATAAATCCCGTATGTTCTCAGTAGTTCCATTGAAGGAACTAGCCTTTTAATTTCTGAACTACGAATTTGACCACAATTTTGATATTGTCTACGAAACCATACCCGACGTGCCGTTTACATCATTTGCTTGCACCATCAATGGTGCAGATGCAACCATATGCGCGTCGACACGCTTTTGGCCAGTAAGTATAAGGGCCACTTCTAAGTGTGGAAAATTAGGGAATGAATTCCATTGATCCTTCGTGAAGTCGGTTGTTATATTTTTTGAAAAATTAAAATAGCTGGTTCATATACTATGGCGCAATTGAAAACAAAATGTGTGTCATCTCATTATTTTTAGAAATTCTATAAATGTTGCGTATTTTTTTTTATATTGCGTAATCAATCGCATCCAAGTTGCTTCACATGATGCAATTGTATCTACTCAGGAATACAAATATAGGCGTCCCGATACTCAAGCGCTTCATTCGGAATTAAAACGTCATTGTGAGTATATTTCTAACCACTATACTACAACCCGAAATAAGAAATAGCGCAATTCAGTTTGTCTGTTTAGTTCGTTATCAAGATGGAAGCAATTGTCATAAATTCGCGGCCATGGCCTCCAAGTTCAACAGCGTGCTTCAAAGGAGACGAGGCAACGGGATAGACCAAGCGATAGGTCTCGTTCCAGAAGCAAATCTAGAGGACATAAACAAGGCCGGTCTCGTGGCAAGTCTAGAGGACACTCACGAGGTCGGTCTCGTGGCAAATCTAGAAAACACTCACGAGGCCGGTCTCGTGGCAAATCTAGAGGACACTCACGAGGCCGGTCTCGTGGGAAATCTAGAGGACACTCACGAGGCCGCCTCGTGGCAAGTCTAGAGGACACTCGCGTGAAAGAGATCACAACGGACCGCGTGATGGATCTACATCCCGTGACATTTGCAACGGAAGAGAGAATGGGGTGTCGTCAAAGATCTAGAAGTAGATCCAGGGGAAGATCCCGTGATAGGTCCAGGCATAGATAAACATATACTAGAGGAAGACCACGCGGTAAGTCCAGGGAAAGATCACGGGATGAATCTCGCGGCCAAAGAGGACACGGAAGATGTGAACGAGACAAAATGCCAAGAAAAAGGCAAAATACAATCTAAAGTAAAATTGCAACAATATATTAAGATAAAATACTAATTATATGAAATAATATAAGTACATTTATAATGTAAAAATATTGTAAGCATTGTGTCGAATTGATTTCAGACGGGGCGTTAAAGCTAACTGCACTATCGCATTTAATTTGGTATTCAGATAAGAAGTTATTCACTATGCAAGCCCTACCTATACAATTCGAATTAATTGAAATTCAAGTAAGCATGTAATCTCTACATATTCGTTAGTTTTAATAATAACCGATATGTTTAGAAAATTATTTATTAAAATAAGATCATTGATAGAACATAGCACTAATACCGAGATATTATGTTTAATTATAGCAATATTTATAGCTAGCAATTAATTGTTTTTTGTAGCCATAGTCATCATAATGTCTGTATACCATTTTGTAGGTAAAAGCTAGAGCACATTATACAACTGTTTTGACACCTATGTAACATAAATCTAAATAATACCTAGTTTCACAGACTAGTAAAGTCATTGTATCATTGTATATTCTGTGATAGTAAGTGTGTATACGGTAATAAATAGTTGAAAAATAAATACGTTCAAGTTATGATTTTCAGGGATATTTAACCGTAGCAGTTTACATCCACTACTTCACTCCTGGATGTCTGAAGTTTCACACCAATGTGCAGTTTCTCAGTCCAGAATCGTTCGAAGCTTTGTTCAGTCCACCGGCGGCCCAAGAAAGCACCAGAAGGTGGTTGCAGCCGAGCGAATCTCCTTACCCCGGATACTGCAGAGCCCCTGGCAGCAGTATTTGTAAGCCAGTGTTGTGTAATTGCGAGAAGTTGACAGAAATATGGAATAAAATACAAGATACAAAATCGGCCCTGCGACAGAGCCTGCGAGAAGCCAAGATGAAGGAAGAGAAAAAGGTCAAATTGCGTTCGTTATAGGCGGCATCTTCTACCTACTGTTATAGTCTCTCTTTGTGGGTAGGTACATACTATACGATGTGCCTGAATGAGTTCCCCGATATTACAATCTGGGTGTCCTCAACTCGCGAGTGAATCGGTTTCTTCTAGGCAAGTGTGCTCCACCGTATTCGCGAGTGAACCGTTATCTTATGCAAGTGCTCCACCGTAGACCGCATGTCACAAAGCAGTACCTAGTGTGCAAGTGCTGTCAGGATTTGAATCAGTTACCTATATTGTGTGTGCGACCACCAAATATCTGAAGTGAAGTTTGTGACAGATTGTTTGCTAGAGGCTCAGATCAGACAAACAATGGAGATATGCCCTTTGTTTTTCTTATTAACTTGATGGTTTATTTTGTGATTGTGTAGAATGAGAACAAACATGTAGTTGACCTAAAACAACTTTAAAACTGGTTTTCGTAATTAAATTCGACTCTAAATTATCGTTCGTGTTCAAATGTCTTAATTTTTCATGTATATATTTTTTCTCTTTACCTTTGAGCCGTGTAGCCATTATCTGTACTTAAGTACGGCTTTAACGCACACTATTAAACTTGTAGCGACACCAATGAACTACCTAACTAGAGCACATCCGAAAGAGCGAATGTCTGCTGGGCGAGTTCGACAGGCATCAAGCCTGATTTAGGCCATATGCGTTCGCACCCGCCATGCCACCTTACCATATCTCCCTTGTTTTTCTGATCTGAGGTTATACATATAATCTTTGGAACTACAAACTACAAATTATTTCACTAGAAGAAAGCTAAAATTATCCCTGTCCCTGCAACATAGGATGTTTTGTTCACGTGAGCGAAGCCACGAGAAAATAAAAGCGGCTAAGTGCGAGTCGGGCTCGCGCACTGAGGGTTTCGTACCACCACATAACTTGTTACCTACTAAAGTACAAAAAATTTGGGTAGGGGACCCTAAAAATAATGAATTCGTGATATCCGAATACTTCGGGACAATGGAACCTTCCCGACGAATCGCTTTTTCGTCGAACTAGTAATAAAACGATAAAAGTCAGTGAGATATAAATGTATATTTTAATCGAAATTATAGTTTAGTGCCACAGAATTTGGTTTCAGTAGTTTTTTTTTTTTTTTTTCAATTACAATACGGTATTATAATTTACTTTTGATTGCAATGAATCACACGGCACATCTAACCGGCGCAACTTGAGAATGCAGCATATATCGTGCTCTCCCGCACCCTTGTTACATGCATCGTGTACAAGACGCATTAGTAGCAAAATATTTCCGAAGAAGTTACGCAATGTGCAAACTTCGAGAATTATATTTGAATTACTTTATGGATAAACAAGATTTCTTCTAATCCTATAACTAAATTTACATTCCTGTATACATCCTTTCATCACGTCATAATAAAAATAAATTATATAATTACAACACAAGTGTTTTACAATCGCACACTTCGGCATGTCATATATTTTGCCGCGTTCACACACAGGCCCACAGATTACGCGCCCGTTTGATAAATATTTTTCTCTATGGAAGTCCCACCTCTTCAGCGTTAGCGGTTATATCGTAGGGGTAGGGTCTCTTTGAGCGCTACTATGAAAACTAGTGGCGAAAACAGGGTGAAAACTAGTGTGTTAGTAGTGGTTGTCAAGTGCCATGTTTGAAAAGGACTATAGTCGGCACAATATTCGGAGACATTGGCCTAAGGACGTTATATACAAAAAAAAAAAAAAAAACATTTTTATTATCAGACAAATTCCCTAAAGAATTATAATAAAAATATATACCTATACCCTTCGACTAAAATAAAATTAATGGACGGGCCCTAACCATTGAAATTGCTTAGTAAAAACGAGTCAAAACCGTCGGACATAATACTTCAACGCCTAATTATAAAAATGTACAGTATATTTGTTACAAAAAATAGATCCCGGTATTATTTATGTATTTACACTACGGGAAAGCATATGAATGCATAATTTTGTCAGATGTTTCGTTATCACGTAACAATAGACACGTGTTGCACTTCCTACGGCTAGAGACAGACTGAAACGAAATGAGAGCCGGCGCTCATTTTGCTATCTTCAAAAATGCGCTTCTACTGGGCCTGTCCATTCATTTTATTTTGGTCGAATTCTATACCCATAGGGTATATAACGTCCTTGCATTGGCCGTGTTCGTAGATCATTCTGTTTGTTTTCCTTTGGCTCCACATCCACGACATCTTGTCTGTTTAGCCAGTGTATAAGAATTTTCGAGTGCTTTTCATGGTGGAAGTCTCACTGCAAACAGCGGAACTAAATTTCCATGTTGTAGTTGTCTGTAGTTGCTGTGTTTGGACGCTAGTGAGATTTTAATTAATTTGCCATCGTTAAAGAGTTGTACGATGTCTAAAGTTGCTAAAAGTGCTGCTCGAGAAATGATACTGATAGTGATTGATACGCGATAACAGCGCCGCGTCGGGACTCCTTCCATTAAAAGCACTCTATTTGATAATTTCAAGTTTTAAAAGATTAACTAAGTGTATCTTTAGTTTTTATCCTTTCCGACTTACTTAAAACATTCTGAAAATTTACTCACAATTTTCGACAATTTTTTTGACAACTTTTGTATCACACTGTCAAAATTCGTTGTTTAAACTGATAACTCTGTATTAAAATACCACTAAAACAAGGGAAATACAATGAAACTATTATCTAGGCTTTTAAGAAGCGGCCTTATCGCTTAGTAGTTATGTAGTATCTCAATAAAACAAACCCAACAAATGATACTTTTAAAATTAGACTTTAATTTGTTTAACTGGCATGTTCCTCTGCGAGTGTCAGTAGAAGAGCTCCTGCATGGCGTAGCGCCAGGTCCAGCGGCGCGCGAGTGCCTCGAACCGCGCGCGCTCGTGCACGTACATCGCACCAATCGCAGGCTCCATGCACACCTGCACAACAACACCCCATATCATAATAACTGGCCAAGAGCGTGTCGAGACACACATATGGTAGGGTTCCGTGGCCAAAACCTTATAACTGTGTAAACCATATTATTATAATAGTTTAAATTGAATTTTTACAGAAAAAATCGTACGATAACAAAGCCTTGTGGACTTTGTCTAATTTCAGAGATGTATCATCCCGACATAATATATAATTTTTGTGGTTTAGCAAAAAAAAAAAGAAAAGAAATATATAAGAAACGTTTTTGTCAAGATCATTTTACGACAAGGTCAATGACCGTTGAGCTAGAACGTCTTGAATTTGTTACATTTTGTGAATGCAAGGTTTTTAAAATAACCTATCAGCATGGTGAGTTGCAAGTTTCTATATCTGGGGACGGAGTTTTTGCCACTTTAGCGAACAAAGTACTCTTAAGAAAAAAGTGATGTGTGAAACCTTTCCTTCATTTCAAAAGGCCTATTGAATTATATCCCAATCAAATGCAGCGAAAAAATATACTCGTCGGTTCCACATAGAATAAATTATACTGTTTATATACTTTTAAAATTGAGATCTATACTAAAACTGTAATTCTGCAGTTTCATGCACTTACCTTAATAACTATGGGATTAGGGTAGATGTACAAACAGACGGACAGAACGAGCTTATAAGGGTTCTTTGTAGTACTACAGAACCCTAAAGATGAGCCGTAACAGAATTTTGTTTATATGAAAAGCGGTCCACATTTTTAGTAACCAACAGTGTTATTGGTAAATCTAATAAGCTCTAAAGACCTTTGCTGCAAGAGTCTAAGCCTTAGAAAACCAATGCCTTAGACTCTAAAGCATTGGTTTTCAAACTGTGGGGCGTGCCCCACTAGGGAGGCGCGGCAATACGTGAAGGGGGCGCGGGCGCACGGATAGTGTTGTCCGTCCGAAACATTGAAACTGTAATTTAACCGTTTTCAAGTACTTATTTGTGCGAAAGAGTTAAGCAGTTTTATAGCTATAAAGCAAGTTGGAAGCAAACTTAATATTGTTGGTGATCTTACATTGTGCACTTTCTGCTATTCAACACAGAATTGGAAATCTTATCAAAAGTATGCAAGCTTATCCATCATATTGCCTGTGCCAATTTTTTCTTTCTTCTACTGTTTCTTTTTTTATAAAAAATTTGATAGAACTTGGAATTTTGAACTCTACCTTGCTGAATGTATTGTAAAAATATACATGGCGAGCCCATTGGCTTCATCTTACTTGCGCCGAGGGGGCGTGGGTATGTGTAACTAAGTTTTAGGCAATAGGGAAGCATGTCGAAAAATACTTTGGGAGCCCCTGGTGTAAAGGGTGTTGACTTATTCTGCTAATACTTACAGCAGTATAGGGGTCAGTGAGCAGGCTCTGTATGGAAATGAGCACTTTGCTGAGCGTGAGCGCAAGCGACCAGTTGTGATGCACAGAATCGATGCCGACGTCGCCGTGCCGCGACACGTTCGGGTGGAGGATGCGCGTCAGGAAGCGCACCACGGGGGGGCTCATGGGGTACCTGAAACAACAGAAACAAGCAGCATCAGCAACTGAATCAATCATTTGATTGAACCGCTGGAAAACGACAACATTATAAAATTTATTGACTGCTAGTCTGTGGAATGCGCTGCCTGAATGGGTGTTCCCCGGTAGTTACAATCTGGGTGTCTTCAAATCACGACTGGATCGGTTTCTTCTAGGCAAGCGTGCTCCATCGTAGACCGCACCGTCGCTTAACATCAGGCGAGTTGGCGGCCAAACGCAATTAAATTTAAAAAATTATAATAAAAAAAATGAATTAGGTGTTACTTTGCAGAAGTTCATCTTCTCTTGGTTCTCTCTAACAGTGACCATGTTTCCACATGTCTCCAGTCTCTGCGTGTGACCACAGACACTGCAAAGTCTTTTAAACGTCAGTAACTAAAATAATGTTAAATACACGCAATAAAATCCACAGTGTTTAATCGTGTTCAATAGTGTCGTGATTTATTTTATCGCGTGTATGTGTGTGTGTGTGTTTAGTGTTTGTGTGTGTGTGTGTGTTTAGTGTTTGTGTGTGTGTATTAGGTCTGTGTAATCTTCAAATGACTTCAATCAGCAAGCAAAGTAAGTTATGTTAAGTCCAAGTCTCGCCACAGTAAAGTGGTGAAAAATGTGTAAGAGGTTTATATGGAGAATTGGAAACAACACGAAAAAGAGACGTCGCCGGTCGCGGTCGCCAAGTGCGGAATGGTACCTATACACTACATTTCATCGTATGCCTACACTTATGCTCGTTATCGGTCACTAAATGGTTAATCATCCACCATTTACACGTTAACACATAGAAAAACTTTATTTTTAATGTTACCATTTTTCCACATTGGCACCAAGAAACTCTATTGAATACCTATGAGTATGATCATCTACCATTATTACTAGACAAAACTCGGAAAAACACAATTTTGAAAAATGTTACTATATTTCAAACAGATAGGTCGTTGCCATTTTTCCACATTTGCGCCAGATACTCTATCTATTGAATATCTACAAATATGGTCATCAACCACTACCACGTAACCACACAGTTTTTTTTTTTTTTTATGATACAATTTTTTCACAATGGCGCCAAGAAACTCCATTGAATACCTACAAATCAGCTGTGCAAGTAGCGTTCTTTATCGAACGTCAAATTTGACAGTTGCGACCGTCAAATTCGAAAAAATGACATTTGATCAGTACACGCTATGATCGATTCTATGGCATTTTATCGAATTTGACGATCGATAAATAACGGTACTTGCACTGCTGGTCATCATTAGACTTTATTCTCAGATAAATAAGTACTTAATTAAGTAATATAAGTTCTTATTTATCTGAGGACATTATTACACGTAATACTCGGAAAAACTTGTTTTAAATGTTACCATTTTTCCACATGAGCACTAAGAAAGTATTGAATACTTACGAGTATGGCACTTGTATGTAGAGATAGAAGACGCCTCCCTCGTACGGCGAGCCGACCGGGCCCATCACCATGGCTTGCCAGTGACAACACTTCAGGTCCAGTGGCGTGGCTGCTATACCCTCGGGTGGATCGTTGCGCAGCATCTGTCATTGAACTTATCATGAGGTTGTAGTTTTAAAAGCACGGAAAATATGCACTGCGAAAGATGATAATTAACCAATTTAAAAAAAAGGAGTAAGAACCTGCCTCCTTTTTAGTCGATCCGTATTTATATGGTTCCGTATTTTCGAGGCCCCCTTAGTTCGTTCAGTCCATCCGTCCTAATTCTTTAAATATGTTAACTTCTGTATTTATAAAGGTAAGTGCATTAAACTTTCCATACATACAGTTTTGGTACATATCAAAATTTTTAAACTTTACAAAAACAAAATAGGCGTAGTTCTGGTACATCATGATACGGAGAAGATTTTTATCTCGCTTTTTCTTTTGGATTTTTAAATGAAGGTAAGAATTCTTATGCATCTTTTCAAGTATAAATTACACCATACTAGTAATATAAAGCCGAGCCAAGGAGCGCAGTATCTTAGGAGTGAAACTTATAAACAAGATAAGAAACATAGTGCTGCGTTCCAAGACTCAGATTGCCGACGTAGCTCAGGAGGCCGCTTGCCTCAAGTGGGACTGGGCCGGTCATGTCAGTTGAATGTCGGATGAACGTTGGGCTTAAACCACAGCACAGTAGCATTCACAGGATGGCAAACGACCTCCCGGATGGCCCAGACGGAGATGGAGGGAAGAACTGGACTCCTACTTGAAGGACTGGACTCAAACTCCTCAAAACAGTGAGAAATGCAAGGAGGGACGGGAGGCCTTTACCCTGTAGTGGGACGATGCAGGCTAATATAAAAATATTATAAACACGAGTGTATTTTGTGTAGTGTATGTTCGCACTTTAACTCCATACCGGCTGAACAGATTTGGATAAAATTAAGTATTGAGCTAGCACATAGTTAACACATACACCCTGAGTTAACACATAGGCTTTATTCCGAAAAAATATGATTCCTGTAGAAAAGCGGGTGAAACCACGCGGCGTTGCTAATTTGTTGTAATACCTTAAGCTCCATCCAGAGGCGATTCCTGCGCCAAGCATTCTCTTCGCCCGCTGGCTGCGCCTGTACGCACATCTGCACCAGGCAGTTCCGGCAGAACGAAGACTCTACCAGCGACTGGTATTTCTGAAAATAATTATAGAGAAAAGTGCAGAAGCACATAATTACTTTTACACAAATGTTGTTGACATATTGTGTGGGGGTATATTTATTTAATTACTATCATTGCGCTGCCTCAATGGCGTTCCCTGATAATTACAATCTGGGTGTCTTCAAAACACGAGTGAATTGGTTTCTTCTAGGCAAGCATGCTCGTGTACATTTTTACACCACAAACCCTCGTGTACACCACAAACTTATAACTCTGTATACCTTGTGCCAGTCGTAGTTGTCGAGCATAGGCCGAAAGAGTGGCCAGCGGCGTGCCGTGAAGGCGGCCCAGCGGGCGGGCGGCATGCGTGCGCGCACCAGCTGCCACCACCGCGTGCACACTACTGCGCACGCGCACAGCGACATGTCATCCAGGTAGCTGAATATGCAGAGCAACACTGAGAACAAGACAAACATAATAACGTCCCATGTGCCATTTCAGTGGGTGGAAATGCACAAGATCTAATATGCATTCGCTTGCATGGGATCTGTTCTTGACGATAGGAGGGAAAGCGGTATTAATTCAAATAAAGCCTCTGCGCTTTCTGTCACCCGTGCACGCTCCCAGTTGATATCAAATAGGTATATTTAAACCGACCGAGGAACAAAGGTTATAATTGTAATTGCCAGCTAAGTGTCATATAATTTTCATCCCACCATAGACAATATTTATGAATGCAAAATTGCATTCAAGCAAGTGTTTTTTTTTACTTAACTCTACAATGAACAATCTTATTTGGATGGTATGGCGTCAGCCTAGATAGAACCCTAGATTAGCATATGGACTT
This sequence comes from Agriopis aurantiaria, assembly GCA_914767915.1. Lineage (NCBI taxonomy): Eukaryota > Metazoa > Arthropoda > Insecta > Lepidoptera > Geometridae > Agriopis > Agriopis aurantiaria. Next base: position 5,302,539 of record OU611999.1, read on the forward strand.
TTTATCCCAAACAAATAGTTTTATTGATAAAGTGGGCACAACCACCACTAATTATAAATTTATAATATGCAATAAACATTACTTGCTACTGCATGCAAACATGCGTGCGGGAGTACTTAGATTAAAAGTCAATGGCAGTACCTGCAAATTGTTTCATAACATTCTAATGGACATTCATCAACTAGTCTACCTGTGACCACAGATAATGCTAAGTATTAGAAACATCAGGAACTAAAATAATGTAAAATACACGCAATATAATCCATTAAGTGTTTAGTTTTAATGTGTAGTAGTGGCAAAATCCTAACAATAATTAAATATTTATCCATTGACTTACCTTCGGATGGGAGCTGCTCTACCAAACCCGGTGCAAGATTGTCTGGTGGTCTCGGTGTTGACAGCGCCTGCAATGACCGTGCCACATTAGGAGGCGGTGGCGGAGCTCCGAGCTCCACCAGCTCTCCCGGAGCCCCATCAGAGCTGCCACCATTGCTGCTGCTTGCACCCGGGCCTGAGTTACTAGCACGGCTGGCTTCGTCTTCTGGACTTGTTTCACTGTCAGCAGAATTCTGCAACATAACACTTTTTTTAATGGTAGATCCATACTTAAATGGGATTTTTGCTAAATGGACAGAGCACTTGTGATGTAAACCCGGTTGGTGCAGCTTTGACTGCCGCTGGTGAGGATTTTTTTAAATATATAAAAGGCAAAGTGTGTGTATTCTAGGTTTAATTTGCCCATTTATTAAGCAGAAATAAAATATGTATAGCTCTACAATTATGCACCATTCAAAATCTTACCCTGGTGTGATAGAACCATGCTGGGATTGGAATAAACTTGTTGGCTTTCTGATCCGAGCTGTAGTTCAGGTCTGAGGGCTCGTCATTTCCAGAGTCTCCATCGTCCGTTTTCTCATTGTAGAAATACGAAGTCGGGAGATATGAGGGGAAATCAGGGAACAAGAATGCATGACAAGTCACACAAACTGGCTCGCCGAAACTCGGCCCGTAATACCCATTGCATTGGTAGCAGGTAGAATTCTGGAAGATTAATCTTTACAAGTTATGGTTCAGGTACAAACCCCATTAAATTAAAAAGTTTAGTATTACACTCACATTAAACTCGAAATTGATTGGCTGGCGTTGTTGAGGTGATACAGATGGAACTTTGTCCCCATTTTCTTCGAGCTTTTTAATGTACTTATAAAACTCGGGTCCAACAGCCGACATTATTTACAAGTGAACTATTTTATTGCATACATTAGTTATTTAGTAGGCATTTTATTTCCCAGAAAACTATTGCAAATAATTGCTGAAGTCTAATCCTAAACAACAAACAAAACAATTCCAAACAATCCAATTCCAATTTATATTGCGTTCCGAGTCCACCTCTCCACGCAAACAGCACTGCGCTGATAAAATGAGAACCAAATTGATCCAACACAAAACAGGCCATGTTGGTTCACGTAGCCGCCGTCCAAAGCCGCTGTCGTGCCACTGCGCGTACACAATAAAGTTGTCAATAAATTTTTTCCCCTCTAAGGTACACAAGGAGAATACATCCACAAGTGGTACACGGCAAAGTAGTTGTTGAGATTACAATTTTTATTGGGGCAAGTTGATTTTCATTTGCTCAGTTGCTATGGTTCGGAACGTGAAACAAAATCCTACTGTCAGATTCTGACAATATCAAAATGTGTCATTGTCAATCATTGGAGGCTATCATTGTCATGTGTCATTATTAGACCTCAGACGGCTAGTGCATTTAGCCAATGGTACTGAGATTCGGATCATTCTCAATAAATCCATTTCCAAGGTCCATAATGGATCTATAGTTTTTTTTATATGATTTCTTGTTCGTTACCCAAGTACTTTCTTTATAGTACATTTTAAAGATTTATACCTGTCTACAGCAGCTGCAGTTATACAGGAGTTAGCTCACACCAAACCGCATCTAAGCGGGCGTCAGCGTGACACCGAAAAATATTATTTTGGATATGTATGACGGCTATCATCTATGACGGTGTGTCGCTCTCCACACAGTGGCGCAGCCTCCGGCCTCCGGTAGGAGTAATAATGTTCCTTGGGCGCGGCGCGAAGCGGCCGGTTTGCCTCCAGGAATTTAGATTACATCGTTCAAGCTAAAAAAGCAAATTACAAAGCCGGACCCAAGGTCTAAATAGTCCGGACAGATGGTAACCCTAGCCTAAATGCGGTTTCGCCTACTATGATTTTTGGCTGCTTGTATACCTACCTCAGATCAGACGAATAAGAGATATTACTAGGTAGCAGGGCGGGTACGAACGCGCCTGGAACGGAGGTAGAGGGGCCTTACGGCAGTTACGGCTACCCGTTTCAAGCGATTCTGTTAAGGTGATACAAAAAAAACCGCAAACCGTATCCCGGCGCGTTAATGTTCACGTCACCGATTTTCTGTTTCAAGCCCGCTCGAACACGAACGATAATAATATTGCACTAGGGCCTAGGGCATATTTTTTGTGTTTGTCTAATCTTAGGTATATAGTATACTATACGCACAGTACGTACCTACAGAATAACGCGTATGCGTCTGCAAGGACGCGCCGTTCTAGCACACCTTCGTGACGATATTGTGGCTGAAGAAACCAGTACCTATGGACTTGCTGACGACGCACTGCACGATCACGCACGCACGACACTTCATTTATCCTGCACACGCTCGGGTCGTTGGAATCTGTTCTACCAATAGAACAAGTAGGAAAAATATTTCTCGGTAGTTCTGTTTATTTGCCGCGCGCGACATGCGGTGCGGTCGGTGTCGTCGCTAGTGGAAAAACGACGGCGGAGTATATTCCACTTTGATCACCACAGAAAAGAGAAAAAGTTTTTTTTTGTTCACCCTGGGGTCTCCTGGGTGACCATCTCCATTTAAATTACTTATTATTTGAGTATCCCTCGATCACCTGCACCTAGGTGACCATAGGCGACTCTATTCAAATTATTGTTTTGGTATCTTTTGATCACTCATGAATATACCGAAATAAAAAATTGTTCGAATTAGAAATTTCATCATCATCATCATCATTTCAGCCTATCATATTCCCACTGCTGGGACACACAGGTGCTCTAATTTAGAATCGCTCGTATGATTTCGCACGTAAATATAATCCGAAATGAAAGATTTTTATTGATAGAAAGCTAATTCGAATGGTTCATTGCGATACAGTGGTAGGATTATTTCAAAACTGCGACTTTTGTTTGGGATTTCGTTTGAAAGTTATTTTTTTTTTATCAGGGCCCAGATTCTACTAAACAAATTGTTTTTAAATTGTAATTGTTTCAATTTAAATTTGTAAATAATTGCCTCATAATTGACAGTTTTTAATAAAAAAAATATATACTAAGTTATAATATTAGGTGCTGGCATTGTAATTGTTGCGATTTTAATTTTATTGTTAAATAACTGCCTCAAAATTGACAGTTTTAAATATTTTTTTATACTCGAAAAACACAACCACCTAATATTATAACTTAGTAAAAAAATTATTAAAAATTGTAAATTTTGAGGCAATTATTTAAAAATTAAAATCGCAACAATTACAATTTAGAGACAATTTGTTTAGTAGAACCGGGGGGCAGGTGTATCGTTTACGAAATATGGCCCGTCAAAGTGACAAAAACTGGTTTGTTGTATGGGGTGGATGCATACAACAATAGTAGATTGTAAGAGTGGTTAAAACAAGTCACTTTAGCAGAAACGTTTATTGGCCCGAGCCGTAGGCGAGGGCGGATATTTAGGTCGATGATAAAATGAGTTATACATGAAACGGTGATATTGTAAGTAATACCAAAGGTAATACCTATAATACTTGCCTTTAATAGACTTCACTTGAGGCTTGGAGTTTTTGATATAACATGAAAATACATGTTTTAATACACACAATCATGTTTTAGCTCATTGAGGCGCTGCGCAAACGTACACTTTTGTGTCTTGTATCGGATACAAGCTACCGATGAATATTTTTGATTTCTATAGAACCAGTATGAAATCAGACACTCCCTGCGCAGACTTTGTGTCCAGTTGCTTCCACTTGATTGGTACTTGGTGTGCCGTGTCGGCAACAAAAAGTGTCTACGTTTGCGCAGCGCTTAAGTATAGCGTATATAATCTTTGGTATAGCACATTCCACTCTCGAGCACAATCACTAACACTTAATAAATAATAATCCACCATTACCTACTTACGAAAAATACACAATTTTAGGAAAATAATACGAGACATGTTTTTTCCATATTGGCGCCAAAAGCAAAACACCGAAATACAATGTTCTATTTTTACGAATTTTTTTTTTAGATTACCGACTCGCACTTGGGCGATTTATTTTTCACTTAATTTCAGTTTTTTTTTTGTCCTTGATTAGGTAAAATTACATAGTATCACAAAATAAAACAAAAAGAGTTAAGTTAGGTCAAATGTGCGTGAAAACGGGTCGCCGAGAATTAACTCGGAAACGAAAATATGTTGAAAATGAAACAACAATAGTTCTGTTCTTAAAATTATTTCTTAAATTATTTTTCATGTTTCCATTAACCATTTTTTCTTATTTTCATTTGTTAAAGGTAGTAAATAAAGTGATTTTGTATTCTTTTCAAATAAAATGACACACATATCTATACAAAAAATTATTTAACATTGTGCTTACATAGGGTAGACAAGGTACAAATAATAAGATGCACATAGTAAGGACGATATATGAGAAGAGCATTTTTATTCAGTCCTCCCCCATTCACAAGACCATTTTGTTTGTATTAAAAAAGAAAAAAAAAACGAAATAATTTACAAAGAACTAATTTGACGTATTCCAATAGCCCTGTGTCCTTACGTTTCATTTATTACAAATAACAGGCTTAGCAAAGGATGTTATTAAATACATAACACATACTGAAAAAAATACCATCCATCTAAATGTACTACGTACTAGGTTGCGTGATCCGAACACTCACTCTGTTGGAGTGGTACTTCTAACATTGTAAATAGAGCGTTATCGAACTCTATTTCATATATTCAAAATTATACTGTGAAATAAATGGTTTTGATTTGTGAATAGGGACGCTAATTACTCTAGTTGACATACTCACAATCTCGTTTTTTGTGTGAATATTTTTTGAAACTGAAACTTTTTTGTGTGAATATTTTTTGAAACCTTTAAAACTAGCAAAAATAATTTAGAGGTTTCTACAGAGCAAATACGGGTCAGCAGTAGCACTAGGCGTTAGCAGCGCAAGACCCTTCACAAGCTGCACACCGTAGCAAGCGGCAGCTTCAATGGCCCGCGTTGCATCACTATGGCTACCTTATTATTCTTCACTGTGCTTTTGGTGCGCCGCGCTACTCGGTTTGTTGCCAGCATCTGAGCAGCCACGGAGAAGGGTTGTCATACGTCCGGAATATTCAGGCTTTTATCCGGAATTCTAGAAATGAAAAAGACCGCCACAAGAGTTCATTATAGCGTGAAATATGAACTTTGAAGGAAATGTCCGGAAATTTGTTTAAGGGTCCGGGTTTTGCCTGTTTTTTTTCTTCATTTAACCCTTCCACGGAGCCGTTTTTACGCGGGCCCTCGCACAAATTTGCTGCATTCATACAGTTCCTTTTTTTTAAAACGGACGAGGTCGCGATTAATAGCCAGTGCTGCTGTTTACCTGCGTTTGGTCTGTGGTAAGCTTAATTTGCTTTACTTATATTAAAATAAGTGGTGTACAGTAATGCACAATAGGCTATCAGACAAGCGTTTGATTTGTTAAAAATAACAGGCTTAAAAAAATGTAATTAAAATTTAAATGTTATACAAATACTCGGCTTAGTCCCACATTTGATAGTTTTCGAAAACTTTTTTCGTTTACGTTTTGTTCCATACATTGCTGGGCTGAAAGGTATTCGAAAACTTTTTTCGTATTATAGTGAAGCAATCTATACCGCTGATTTTAGTTCCTCCGCGTTTCCGCTGGAGGCGCTTTACTAAAATGTATGGAACAATACGTAAACGAAAAAAGTTTTCGAAAACTATCAAATTTCGGACTAAGCCCCCTGAAGAAAATATTAAAATTGGCTATTTAACCTAGTTGTATATAAGCGTTGTTTTTGGTCGGATAGAGGTGATGTTCTTTTCTCGGAAAGCGAGTGTCATTATGGAATTTGTATGACGTACTAACAAGTGACGTCATTTGTAAGTGGAGTGCTATCTCTGTAAGATATTAAAATGCTTGTCTTTCTTAATTTTGAACACATTTTAATTTTGGTTACGGTGATGGAATTTATTTATGGTCGGGTTTTTTTATAAGACAATTACAAATTAGTCTGGTAGCCTATTCTATTATCATTTATACATTTTTGCTGATCTAAGACGAGTCCTATGGTCACGAGCGACAAAGTTCTAGTTGGATCCGTGGAGTTTTCATTAGACGGATCTAATTATACTCAGTACAAGTTTTTTTTTTTTATAATTCAGAAAGTCGACTGTAAAAAGCCTAATTAAAACCATACTGACATTAGTTACATCTGGTTGTCTTCAATCAAGAGTGAATCGGTTTTAGGGCAAGCGTGCTCCATCGTAGACCGCATCATCGCTCAACATCAGGCGAGTTGGCGGTCAAATGATCTGATAGCCGATAATTTATAGTGAAATATTAACCCTTTGACTGGCAACAGGCGTAAAAAATATTGTGCCCAGACCGCCAACGCCTTAAGGTGACACCACTTTTGACCCTTTTCGGGAAATATGGTAACGGATTATTTTAACAAGGAACAGTATTTTTTATTATACATACATCAAATCGTAGTAAAGAAAAGCTTGATCTTTAGCGTATAGTTTCGAAATTTGAATTTGTTTGAGACCATCTGTGAGCACGTAAAAATAGCTTAGCGTACAGACCGCAGTTTCAATGCGCAACCCGTGGCAGTCAAAGGGTAGAATGAAAATTATTTCATTCGTCTTTCCACAAAGTTATAGCAGGAGTCAGAACTAAAAAAAACTTGGACAGAGTATAGTTTTCAATTGTACCTTATTAACAGTTTCAACAAAATTAGTAATTTCAATAAATTATCAAAATGTGTGAGGCAAGATAACAATATAGGTACACATTTTGTGTACATATATTGAAAGTAGAATTAATGGTTTTGCTTTATGAAATGCATGTTTTGATGTGTATCACTATTTATTTTATTAGCTTATAATTATTGCTATGAAACGTCACGAGGTGACGAAAAATATATATGACATTTCATAAGAGCGACTCAATCAACATACAAATATGCAAGATAGGTCTAAGAATAATAAAATTACAAAACTTGAAGTAAAACATTATTGAAATACCCAACCTAAGGACAGCTTGCATCTGCTAAGCATATGCCCTAGTTTTAGCCTAATTTGCACTGATTTCAGTTGAATCCACTCTAGCATTACACTAAAGATCTTTGTCCACTGCTGCGTACCATACCATGACTGTGCTATGCACGTATTAGGCATGTAAAAGCATGACAGCTCTATTCTGCCAACTAGAATGTATCAATAATGTATTATACCCATATACAACGCGTTTGGTGACTGTGTTATACCCATAATTATATGACCCATTTGGTGACCATGTTATATTCTTATACAAAACTTTTGTGACCGTGCTATACCCATATAGGACACGTTTGGTGACCGTGTTATACCCGTATACAACGCGTTTGGTTACTGTGTTATACCCGTACATAACGCGTTCAGTGACCATGTCATACCAGTATACAAAGCATTCAGTGGTTGTTTCACCCAGTGTATGGTTGCCGTTCTTTTGGCTATTTCATTTCAATCCAACGGCACTCTTAGATCAGAAGATGAGCATACGCGGTTATAACGCGTATGTTTACCGTATTGGCTACCTACCCACATCGGTCTAGCCATTGGCGGATCCAGGGGGGCATGGGGGTCTTGGCCCCCCCAAAACACTTAGCGATTCAATACATTCGACTCAACTTTTCGATTTGATTCAGGTGCACCTTGTCTGAATGCTCCCCCCCAAAATGAAATCCTGGATCCGCCTCTGGGTCTAGCCGTAACTAGACCGCGTACTATGCACGGACTGTACATGCAATATGTTCTCGTCGCGAATTCGCTGCCGGTACGGTCATGGCACGCTATGGTCTTGGTCGGTGATGGAAAAGTCTAGTGGACATCGTCACATAAAACTAAAATTCATAAAAACTATATTTTTTGCATGTTTCATGGTATGCGCCGGTTCAGTGGACAGAGACCTTAAAACTTAGCCGTCAATGTAAATGCTTATATAACAAGTTTGTAGCTACATGAAGTAACATAATAGTAGAGAACTAATCGAATCTAGCAGTTCTAATGGCTCTTAGATACATTTTAGATTTATCTATCTAAGCCTCTACAGCCCGAATAGAAAATTAGAATCCTGGCAACATCCATTTTTTATTTAGGCTACATACAAACTATGCAACACTTTATCAAATTACAATTATATCGACAAAATGATTGTTATGAATGATTGTTGTGACAAATAGATAATGTACATGAAATCGGGTGATAGTTGATGCAACTTCTTCGTTCGATACAGTCGGAATCGGTTTCTATACACACACGTCGTTTCATTTGGTGTCAAACTTTCTTATTGGCCGGCAACGGTTGGCGCAGTTGCGTTGAGTTGCGCGTGGTAGCCGGCCAGTACCGTTTAGATTCGACACAAGGTGAGACGTCCGTTCGCTTAACTATGAATAAACAGTACAGAGTAAGAGTCCAGGCGGAGCCGGGGTGGCGCTGGCGGGGCCACCGCGGAGGGCCCGCGGCGCGGCGCTACCACGCTCAGTAAGGGGAGTAATACGTCCCGCGCCTGTACCCTCTGCGAACAACGTCAGTCACTTTAGTAACCGCACCGGTGCTCGTCGCAACACGAACCAGCCTCGCAAACGTACACATGCCATAGCAAAATATTATGTGCGGCGTGTACTTTCGTGCTTTTCTTTATAATTGATCAAAATATCTACTTACGGCAAAATATTTTTTTTATTTATATGATCCGGGAATTACGTATGATTAAGCCGGTTACTCAGACTAGTTACAACCGCATTCGGCGGTCTTTTCAAAGTTAAAGCGCGCGCGCGGCTGCGTCTCTCTTTGTTTTATTTTCTTTAGTTCAAGGCGAGACGAAGCCGCACGCTCGCATTCACCTTGAAAAAGACCACCCAATGCGGTGGAAACTATAGTCGGAGTAACCGGCTTATTCATTTGCGAGTAATTCCCGTGTCATATAAATAAAAAGTTTGAAAACCACGTCAGTTTCCATAAAAAAAAATATCTGTCACGGTAAACCCAGTATTGCCACATAGCTTTATTTAAATTAAACAGATGATTACATACGCTCAGCAAACTTGGCATTACTGGGGATGTGTTGTAGATGCATAAATGAAATACAGTGAAACGAAGAGTGAACAAAATCAAAAGTTGATTTTACAAGATTGCATTTACCGTTAGTTTTTCTAACAGATTAAAATAAATACATACTTTCTAACTCTACAAGAAATAAACTGAAGTAGATATGTAAATAATACAAATTCCCGAGAAGCTTCCAATAAATATTCAGGCCATAACAATATATAAGTATTATCAATCAGCTTTAGAATGCAACCACAGAAGAATCTAACTAAAACTCTGAAAAAAAAACTATCCCATATCAGAAGAATCACCTCTACTCTACTACAGAAGTAGTGGCATGCAATTTACCATGCCAAATAAAATAAAGGAAAGGTCATATTAATTGAAAATACATATTTTTTCAATTGTAAAACTTTATTCTCACACTTAAAAGTGAATATAAATAGTCTTTTTGATCAACATAACAAGTATCAAGACAACAATTTTTACAACAGCTGTGACTGACATGCACCAAATACATTTTTGAGATAACCAATACTGCATATAATCGACAACTACACAAACATCCAACAAACTCACGGCGTATCGGTACTTGAGTAAAAAAATATGTACTTTTATTTCGTAAAATGTCAATATATTAAAATAATTTGCAACCTGTTATGTGTATCTAGTTATTTTTGTACCCAGGTCAGATAGCCAAAAGTGTGTCCTCAATAACACGTTTACCCAAGGTAAGCTCAGACTCTACACATAATATTGATGTCATGACAAATCAAATAGGTACATTATCAGAGTCCGTGCGTACCTCGCTTTGGTAAGCGTGTACTATCGCGAGATGGGGGCGCGGGCGCTGCATGGCTATCAACCTCCATCTTAGATTACAGACCGAGGGCTCAAAATGAACCAATCAATCACTTAGCTTAACCCTTTGACCGCCAACGTCGCCTACAGGCGTCAAAATATTTTGTGCCCAGACCGCAAATGACGCCTTTAGGCGACACCACATTTGACCTTTATTTACAAGAAATATAGTAATGGATTATTTTAACAGTATTTTTATCACATATAAATAGTTCATCTAATTGAAGTGAATAAAATATAAGGTTGTTCTTTAGCGTATAATTTAGAATTTAGAATTTATTTGAGAAAATCTGTAAGCACTTCAAAAAATGGCTTCGCGTACAAAGTTCACTTTCGCAACCCGTGGCAGTCAAATGGTCAATCTCCAGTGCAATATTTCTGAATTTAAAGCCTTCACTACCAAGAACCCAAGACAAAAAACCTTTGTTAAAAACGCAAAACACGTCTTGACCTCTGATACAACTGAAACTTTTTTCAATCTCATGTCTAGCATCAACTTTGAGTTTCCCCAATAAGTTATCAAAAACTTGTGATGAAAGTCAAATCACGTCAAGTCAAGTCACCACTAATCTGTCTAAATATGCTGCCCTCAATACTGACATTTTTCTTATAATTTTAAACCACCAGTCTATAAAACAACGCGGTAAAAGCGCTCGGGGCGTTAACCCAGACGGCGCAGGTTCGCATTCTGCCGATCATCAAAAATGTTTTATTAGTCTTTAAACATTTACACAGTCAATAAATACAAAAAAAAAAAAAAACTCCGCTCGGTCTGTATTCAAAATGCAGTTGCATAGTCGTACGTTATTCACAAACGTTCGATAAGCTAATTCATGCTATAACATGCTCTATCAACTTCTCACTGAGAAGTGCCGTGAGAACAAGACAAAGTACATTTTAGCTAAAGGCCTATTCAGCACGTTTCTAAATAAGATCGACACCGCATTGTCCTATGTAAGCGACAAATGCGGCAATGCAATGCGACACAGTGCGAAAATATCAAAACCTGTATGTAAATTGTACCCTACATTGTCACGTAGAAAAGTTTTGATGCGCAAGTCGCAAAGAATCATGTACAGTAGGCACAGTGGATCTTTGTGTCTCTGAAGTTGGCTGCAAGACAGCGCAGTAGATATTATTGTGTCGCAAGGGATGTGCTACTTGCGCAATGGTTCGCAGAGCATAACTTCAGAGACAACGATCCGCTGTGCCTACTGTATCGCTTTCAGTCGCTCACGTAGGGGCATGGTGGGGTGGCAAGTGGCGCGCACACTGCAGCTAAATGGACCATACTCAATATGATCCTGTACGAGGGTGCTTGAGACACCACCCGGTCACCCTATGCCGGGTTGGATACTCGCCCTTCCAATCTCCCTGAGGGCGGTGTCCCTCAGAGCCCAGCCCCGACAAGGAGGTACCACCTCGACGTCGGAGTCCCTACCTCTCCTCCAGTGAGGAAGGAAGATCTCACTACTACTACTGCAGCTAGAAGGCAGGCGAGGCTGGGAGCGGGTGTGTGCGTTAATATGGATTGTACCTGCCGCGGCGCACGGGCCGGTAGCCCGAGTAGAACGAGTTGTATCCCCCGCGGAAGCCGCCGCCGCCTCCGCCGCCGCGCCCGCGCCCGCGCATCGTCCGCGGCGGCCGATTTGTCGACGACAGCCCGGGCTTGTTCGTGCGCTTTGGCATCACCTGGAATACATCATTTACATCACATAAATATATACTATAATATATACCACGGTTGCCTAGAAGAGATCGCTTTAAGCGATAAGGCCGCCTGTTAAAAGCCTAGATACCATTTTATTGTAATGTTTATGTTAACCTTGTTTTGTGGTATTTTAATAGTTACTGTATTGTACTATTCGTAAGTGAAAAAAAAAACAATCATTCATCAACGTTGAATGCTATAGCTCAAGGACGCGCGCTGCGATAATCTATAGTTCTCTTTTGACATGCACCAACAAGAAAAAGATAGAATATTGTACATCTGTATCTTTCTCACAGAATTTTACTTTTAGAATGGATATGAATTTAAAACACTGTTTTAAACTATCACGGTTGTTCACTAAAGTTAATTGATTATTTACGGGTTTTTTTTTTTTTTTTTGGATATGAATTTGATCACGATCGTGTGCTCGGAAATACAGACATCATCATCATCATCAGCCAGAAGACGTCCACTGCTGAACATAGGCCTCTCCCTTTAACCTCCACACTGAATGAAAGCCTGCCATCTGCATCCACTGGATGCCCGCGACTCTCGATGTCGTCGGTCCATCTAGTGGGAGGCCTACCTACGCTGCGTCTTCCGGTTCGTGGTCTCCACTCAAGAACCTTTCTTCGCATTGGTTATCGGTTCTTCGAGCGATGTGGCCTGCCCATTGCCACTTCAACTTGCAAATTGTGACAGCTATGTCGGTGACTCTGGTTTCTGGTTCTCTGAAATAGAGACTGTCTTGGGGCCAATCTAATCCACTCATTCCCAATATGAATCTGGAATATCATCAACACATTAAGCCAGAGGGATAATTGAGTTTTGGCGCCAACGTGGAAAAAAACATGTCGGCTCGTTGGATTATTTTCCTAAAATTGTGTATTTTCGAGTGTTAATGTGTACTAAATGGTCAATCATTATTCATTAAGTGCTCGTAAACGTGCTCGAGTGTGGGTAAGTGATATATCGAGGTGAAACGTGTCGTTTCCAAAACTCCAAAGGAGCCTCTCGTAAAGTCTCCACCACTTTACAGGGGCATGAGTTTGACTTGACCGTGACTTACATAGCTTAACTCTGACTGTGACCATGACTTGTTTGACGTTATTAAGACCATGTAAACTGTTTCAGATTACGACTAAAGGACATTGAATACACGGTCATGAAAATTTTAACAAAAAAAAAAATAAGCCAGATGGATCAATTTGTCGACGATACCCAAGGGAGTGTTTACACTCTGATGGAAACTCATTTGTGACAAACAATGGCGACTAATCATTTTTACCATTTTCTGAACTTAAATAAATTTTACAGCTCTAAAATGGTCATCCTTTTCTCACAAATTTAAATGAAAGAGACAGATAATTTAGTTAGATATCTGACATGTCACATAATCTGTGTTTTGAAATGTTACATAATATAGTAGGAGAAATAATCCTGTTAGTACTAGTTGTTAAAACTTACATGAATTTGAGACCCACAAAATGCTATGTGAACCTCACTTTACAAAGATTCATAGCCTAATAGGTAAACAATAAATTGTTGTCTTAAATAGTTTTAGGCAAGTACTCTATTTTGCTGTCAAAGTATGTTATACAAATAATGTTGTAATACATATAATGTTGTAGTAAAGAAAAATAGATATTATGTAGTAAAGACGCAGCGTAGGAAGGCCTCTCACTAGATGGACCGATGACACCGTGAGTCGCAGACATTCGGTGGATGCAGATGGCAGGCTGTCGTTCTATGTGGAGGTCAAAGGGGGAGGCCTATGGTCAGCAGTGGACGTCTTCGGGCTGATGATGATGATGATGAATGAAAATTTTAAAGATGACATACCTTTATCTGGCGACCCCTAAATAATGATTCGTCCATAGCCATGGCTGTCTGTACGCTGTCCTTGTCTCCAAACTCGATGTACGCAAATCCCTTGGGATGGCCATCAAACTTATTGCATAAAATTGTAACCCTGCGAAAACGGAGAAGTAAAACTGATAAAGAATTTTAATTTCAGCTGAAACTTATTAGCCCCATTCACATTACTGATAGCAGGTGTGTCCTTACAATTTATTTTATTTTTGTTTTTGGTTTCTTGGTTTTGTTTAATCATAAACTTATTTGTCTCTTGCATGTTGCATATTTTGACAGTATATACTACGTTATTATGCATACTTTGGTAATATTGTGTATACTTTAACATAAACAGTGCGTCGAGACTCACGAGTAGCCGTGGAAAAATCAAATTTATTTTTTTAAGCTTGCGTTTGACTGCCAGCTTGTCTGATCCTGATGTTAAGCAACGATGTAGTCTATGATGGAGCATGCCTGCCTATAAGAAACCGATTCACTTGCGATTTAAAGACACCTAAATTATAACTATCGGGGAACACTGTTTTCGGGCAGCAAACAAACAAACAAACTAGCAATTCGCAGAATAAAAGTGGAAACAAAATGCTTCACACGGGTTTTCGGAATTTGGACCATGAAGCAATGTCGATTTTTCGTGTCCACTGGCAGTCCAATAAAAAAATGGGCAGGAAGGAATTAAATCATGCAGATCAGATTTACCTAAATGTATCTGATAAAAAACCAATAGAATAGAGTTGTATATTACTAGTGTTTGTTTACCTTCAGTATTTTGTATGTTTTTTATTGTGTTGTAACCCACATGATAGAAAAAATGTTGAATGATGATGATGATGAACTAGGGATTCGTTGCTGTTGAAAAAACGCTTTCCGGTTACCGACGTTCCAAACCACGCTTCAGCGCCCCCGACGCGTCTCGCTGTTCTAAACTCTAGTTCATGAGGTACAACACGAACTTCATGATTTTTGGAGCCCCCGTCTTTGTCACCCATGGTCACATTAGTGGTGGGACACACAATGGTCCCCTGGTGTGACACCACTTCGACTCTACAGTCGGCATTGGGCCTTACACACTAACTTGCAATTCATAATTTTAGTGTGATATGATAGTGTTATCTTACCTGTTGATAGAGCCACACCCGTGGAAGTGCTGTTCCAGCTCCTCAGCTGTGGCTCCATAATCAACATTCCCCACGTACACAGACCGGTTGTCGGCTTCTATTTTCTCTTCCAGTGACATGTTTAACGGACTCGCTGAAAATTCAAAACATATTTTCAAGTCAAGCTATCTCTAAAACCGTTTCTCTAGTGATTAAAGAATCTCTAGTGTGCTTTGTGTATTAGGGGTTTAAGAAAAAGTTTTGCTTGATGAAAATGCTTGATTCAACTACCAAGCTATCTTGTTTTTGATCCGTGACTGGGTTAATTCTACTTTAGACTTCAAAAATTTTAAAATTATCGTTTATCTTATTGATTAAAAGGGTGGCAACCCTTTCGATCAACGATGATACAGTAGAGTTAATACAAAAATACATAAGCAAAATTTGTTTTTTGTATGGGCCTTCGAAGCGAAGGGGGGCCTTCGCTTTCATTTTTACTTTTTAACTTTTTTATTATTTATTAGTTAATCCACCGTAACATTACATATTCTGCCAAAATTTTATAACTATCTATTACGGTTCGAAAGATACAGCTGTTTAAAGGTAGGGCAGACGGACATTGTAGGCTTAGTAATAGGGTCCCATTTTTACCCTTCGGGTATGGAACCCTAAGAAGTGCTAAATGATAAGAAGTATCAAATATACATACTGAGTCCTGGTGGGCTTCCTAAACTCATTTGCTTGTCTACTTCTGTCTGCATCTGTTTTAGTTTCTCTGCTTCCTCCTCCATTTCACGCACCCTCGCCTTGATGGCTGCAAGGTCTGGCACTTCCCCGCCGCTTGCTTCATCACCACCCTGACATTAACATGAATGCATAGGTGTAAAGAATGTAAAACCTAGTATGGTCAATGTCTCAAAACACTGTCTCATGTTTTAAACAGGGTGTAAGGGAAACACTCTGGAAATCGAAATCTGGTGATACTGCTGCTGGTGATTGCCGATACAATTCCTTTGTTTTTTTAAATTTTTTGCAGATATAGTATCTGCTGACACTAGAGGTCAACGAACGACCTGTGTCGCGCACACGCTTGTACGCTTTACATTGCTGGTTGGCAACTTCTAAAGCACAAAAACAACAAGTATAAGGCAAATGGTTATTGATATTCGATTGTGTTCAGATGATAATAGCGTTTGGCTTTGGCAGCCTTTCCCTTACACCCGGTATATCTTGACAAAAACTAGCTATGAGACATCTCTTACTCATCAGCTAGGATGTTGTTGAGATCTCAAAGGCTAGAGACAGTGTCTATGTGAGGATGTTTTTGGTGACATGTATAAAGATGTCTACACACCAAAGCCGGCGGCCCAACCCGGTGGCTTGGTACCAGCAGTAAGCAGCGGCTTCAGAACGTTGAAAGCCGGACGAGTTTGCGGCGACACGACAGTTGCGGCATGTGGTGTTCACAGTTACAGGCGTGCCGCCGGGTAGCACGTGCAGTCGCAAGCCGCCGGTATGATTGTTAAGAAATAAGCCCAGCAGCTAAGCTCACCGGGTTGAGCAGCCGGGCAGCCGGCTTTGGTGTAGACAACTTAAGGCATGGAAAAGATATCACAATGGTTGAATGCAGATAGTATTCTCAGATGTTTTGGGACATAATCTCAGGTGATAGATGGTAGACATGAATCCTTGTGCATATTAAGCATAATCATCTCCCACTATAGCACTTGTCATATATATCTGTATTCAATGATGTGCAAAACACTGCCTATTGCTTGAAATTGTTTGTTTTGTAAGTATCAGAGCTGTGTCCATACAAAAGAGACAAGGTCTTTATGATTCATTATTCAACATTCATTTATTTTTGTACTGACTAGTCGGTAATTTTTTTTTTGCTCTTAGCGCAATAACATTGCAAAAAGCTGAATAACTTATTCTTTTAATATTTCATGGTAGTAGGTAAATCAGCTACATAAAAATCTAGGCGAAGTAGAAAAACTGAGTAAGAAATCTTTTAATATTTCATGGTAGTAGGTAAATTAGCTATATCAATTATCTAGGCGAAGTAGTCAGAATTTACAGTTTTCATTCGGCTTATTACAATTTACTGCAGCTTGTAGAACTAAAAAAACTTAGATCAAATATATATTTTTATCTGATATTCTAATGGATGTGACAATATCATGCAAACATGCACAAGTCAATCCAGCGGAGCCAATTATAGTAGTGATCATATACATTTAAATTTTCTTTAGTCTCATGCAAAGCGGTAACAAAATTATGTCAATATTCTAACTAACCCCTAATGACATTTACACATCAGTTTTGGAATATGGTTATTTAATTTATTACCATACCATGCCTTACCTTTGTAAGACATGTAAAAAGAAAATATTCATAAACAAATGGTCTAGAAACCAAGACAAAAATTACTATGCAGTATGTAGCAGCACTTTAGTAGGGGAGATTTAAAAAAAGCTAAGTATTATTGTTCAGAATGGCTTAGTAGCTCATCTGCCTTTTTAGCAGGAGATCCTGGGTTAGATCCCAACAGGCTGATATTTGAACGCTGAATCTAAATATCTACTCTGGGTATTAGTTGTTGTCTTTGAGTATGTTACATGACATCCCCAACACAGGTTAACCTAGTGGGAAGCTTGAGTATGAGGGGTTATTTATTTGATTACTATAGGATATTGTAAACAAATTTGTAATGTTAATAACTTAATATTAAACCGTTGGTTTCAAAGTGCGTAAGCAATGGCTCTAAATAAAGACTGCAAAATAGAAATTCATGAAATGTAAACTAACTTGATATATAACAGAACTGTGTTCAACTTGTGTGCAATCCAGTTACTGTTACATTTTACTGTTTGTAAGTAGTTAAATGTAGTTTGGACTTGTACACGGTTTTATTTGGAATTCAGCGAAACGACAAATGACTATAACACTTACCCCAAGACTGTTGTCGGTCATGTTCAAGGAACCGTTTGTTCCGTCCAAGTGATTGTTGTCAATTGAATCAATAATATAATCATCATTTTCTGCCATTTCTACAGCCTGCCTGAAGCATTAAACGGACGCAAAGAAATACTACACAGGCTTCCTGGAAAGAAATTCAACGTATCAGTATCGTGACCTACTGAATACACTATTCTTTACGATTATGAACATTTCTCTGACGTACCGCCGGTAACCAAATCCGTTATGAAGCCAATGACCCACTTGTAAAATATAATTAACACTTATTGCATCTAAACACCGTAATTCACTTTGAACAGCGTATTTCTAATATAATATTTGATTTTCGTTGATATTTACAGATTTTTATCACGTAAATACCCCGCAAAATATAAGCCAAACCAAACAACCAGTGTTGCACTTGGCAAATAAAACCTAGCTAAATATTACTAATTTGTGAATAAAACTGCTAAAATTAAAAAACTCGGACAAGTATGAGTAGGACTCGTGCTGTTGGCTTGCCTATAACGTTTAATGTTTTAATGGCCAATAAATATTTCTGATTTCTGATTTCGGAACATTCAGAGCGCGAGTCCAACAAAAAAAACTAACTGAAGTTGAAATATTGAAAGACAAACTTAACTTTGTAGTTGACAATAAGGTACTTCCATGCATAACAACTACAAAATGTAAGTTTGTAATTATAAAACAACATTTTTTTTTAAAGATATTACTTCAAATTAACAAATGATTGCGTTGACTTACAACTTTAATTTTTTTACAGCCAAAAGAAACCGTAGACCCAAGTATTTAGTATAAATTTCAACTTGATACCTTTACGCGTTCTTGAGAAAAAGGGTCTTGACAGTCGGACAGATGGACAATGAAGTGATCCTATAAGGGTTCCGTTTTTTCCTTTTGAGGTACGGAACCCTAAAAATAGTAGGTTTTCCAAAATAACTAAATTTTTTTTATATGCATGTATATTTAAAAAAAAAGTGATTTAATTCTCATAATTTTCAGTATTTGTGTTTTAAATGGCAGTTCAAAATTCAAATTATTAAACTCCTGCGTAAACGCTCCCTTTGGCATTTACGGGGCTACGTGACATTAGTGACGTCACTAATAAGCAAACGAGTGATTCTCGCCTATTTACTTTTGTGTGACGTCCTAAGAACATTCGACCTACATAGAGTGTTTGCAGTCAAGCACGTAATCAATGAAAATCTTATTTATATTTTATAATTTTCTGAAATTCTGTACTTTATTATTTAGGTTTTAATACAGTCAAATGCTGCTGATAGTTTAAGGTAGTATTTTTAGCATTGTCAAAAGTGGCGTTGCTGTTAAACTTAAGCGTTCGGTTTGAGGTGGGGTTGAGTTGAGTTGTGTTGAGTTGAGTTTTAACTGACTTCAAAAAAGAATCACCAAGTCCGTATTGTCTGTTAGCACTATAACAGACGTATGGATTTGGCTGCCGGACCGCCGTCCAATCAACGGAAGAGAAAGATGGTTGATCCGTTGGTCTGGGCGGTTGAGATCAACCAAATCCAGACGTCTGCTACCTACGTCTATAAGACGGGGCGGTATGGCCTTTATAGCTTTAGCCTGTTTAGTAATGGGTGAAAAAAACCCATCAAAAATGATTCAAACAATCCATTTCAAACACATTGAGGCTGCGTTCCAAAACAGGCGAATTTCACCCGATGAGAGTGAAATTCACTCGATGCTGGTTCCAAAACACCTCGTGGAATTTTCCCCTAGTGTTTTGGAACGCCTACGAGAGAGTAAAAATTCAACCGGAAGGTGAAACAAATCACTCGACAAAAATCGGGGTTGAAATTCACTCGGCTGTCAGAAACAGAATATGACAGTTACACTTATGTTCGTATTTGTCACGATTTTAGGTTTTTTTAATTTTAAATTATTGTAAGTGTACGTGTGGTGTACGTAAATATAGTCGTTTTTCACACAGTTATTCTCATAGTTAATACTACCATACTACGCTTCGGTAAAAGCCAAAGAGGATATAAATTAGCCAACGTAAAATATTTTCTTTGACAAATTAAAGGTACGTAATTATGTTCCACTGAGTTGTTCGTATTTTCGTATTTTATTTCTAATCTATGACTTAATTACTTCTTAATCTATCGCCGCCGTAACAAATAACCTTAGTTTGGTTGTTCGGGCGACTGATTGTGATGTTATGGTCCCCACAACAAGAAATCACCAAGCACAAATTCTACTCTGAATCGAACCACCATTTGGCTTAGTGAGAGTTTTTTTTTGGAATAGTGATGCCATGACTTATCGTAGGGCTTTGCTCCGGATGCGATTTTCGTCTCCGGGGATATTTTACCGGTTTTCATAAATCTCCAGAGAAATCTCTGGATATAACCCTAAAAAAATCTACATGTTTATTTTCAATGAATACTCGAAAATAATCAATTACAAGAACAAAACAAGGTAATGCAATAGCTGTAGCCACTAAATACAATGAAATATATTTCTACTCCATCTATTTTCTTTTTAATTGGTCGAATTTTGAACGAACAGTGTTCTTATCTATACGTAAGAATCGACAACTGATCGTCCATAATGAGAAGAACACTGTCAGTGACGCCCTAAATTAGAAATTGTGTATAATTGTTGTGGCAAAAAGACAAAGATTTTTTCGAACGATTACAAAATATCTATTCTTTGCAGAATCTATAATTTCCAGTGATTCTCCAGTTTTTTCGTCGCCAGAGCAAAGCCCTAACTATCTCTAATCTAAGTATTGCTTTGTTGAACGGTAATCCATTGAACTTTATTAACAAAAATCCACATCGATCACAAATATTATATGTAAGTAAGTACCTACTCTTTTGGGCCAAAATAGCAACATATTGCTGTAGAATTTCCTATGAAAGCTATTGAGGAAAGGAACTCCCTCAGTTTTAGAAGTTTGTTTGTTTTCAGACCATGGAAGTGGAGGATGATTTGGATCAGTTACCACCTATATGTTTCGAACCGACTCTAAAAGATTACAAGCTTGCAGTAGATCACAGTGGCGCCCCATTAATGCAGGACGGCAAACTAGTGTTAGTTGATTCATCAGGTAATCAATACAAAAAAAAAAAACTATTTACATCATATTCATCATTAACATACCTGAAGAGCTCTTATTTTTTTGTTGGTTTATTGGGAACAAGCAATATGAAAGAGATGCCATCCCAAGCTTTGGGTCGCCCATAGATAGCCCGTTGGTCCAGTTGGTAGTGAACCTACCTTCTGAGCTTGAGGGTGTGGGTTTGATTCCCACCTAGGACAAACATTTATGTGATGAACATTTGTGTTTGTTCTATATCTAGTTGTTAATATCTATTTAAATATGTATTTAAAACTATATTATATGTATGTATATCAGTCTCTGGCAGCCATATCACAAGCTTTGCTTAGTTTGGGGTCGGATGACCGTGTGTGCAAAAATTTCTCAAATATTTATTATTTATTTATTTTGTAGTACTTGTATTTGCTCGACACTAAACAATTTATGCTTTTTTTAAAAGCTTTCCTTTAGATTTACCTTAAGTAGTATATTATGGCAACAAAAGAATGAGAGGGGAGAGAGCAAACAGTATGAGAAATTTAAGAAATCACAACTCGTCACAGATGAGTATATTTGTATGATGTGTCCACAGCTCACCTGATGTTAAGCGACGATTTGATACATAATTTTGGCACAATAATTCTTAACAAACCCTCATATACTGATACGGTTTGTTCATAACAAAAGGGACGTTTTAATTTCAAAACATCTTCCCTAATCTTCATTAGCTAACATGGATATTTATGTTATCAAAATAAAAATGTACAAATCAAAATTTTCTGGTCAAATAAATCAGTCATATTAGCAGGGAATACTAATTATATCAAATATGTGTATTACTAAATATTGAAATTTTTACAGATGAATTAGTAGCTGTGTTGGACTGCCAAGCAATAAGAGACTTTTATGGCATAGGTTCCATGCAATCTACCCAGCAGTCACCCAATACACACCTGCCGACTAACTCCTCTATCACGCCCCAGCCACCTATCACGCCCCAGCCATCTATCACGCCACAGCCACCTAACACGCCTCAGCCACCTATCATGCCCCAGCCACCTATCACACCCCCGCCACCTATAACACCCCAGCTTCCTATCACGCCCCAGCCCTATATTACGCCTCGGTACCCTTTTAAACAACCACGCTACAACCAGCTTCATAGCAAACAACAGTTAAACCAGTTACCGCTTATCGAGCCATCCATAAACCATCCACCAACCAGCCTGCAACCATTACCCAGCTCACATCCACCATTCAGTCTGCCATCCACCGCTTCCTCCCAGCCAATGCTTGAACAGACTTGCAGAAAAGGCAAAATACATTATTTTATTTTTGTAGTGCTAGTATGAGGATTGTTTCGTATTCATCCTATGATGATTCGTCCTATTCTGTATAAGTTCTAAACTCACCCTAAACTTAAAAAAACATGCTTCTAACTCAGCGACTTTATTTTATTACCAACTAGCTGTAGCCCGCGACTTCGTAAGCGTAGACTTTCATATAAACTTTCCCCTTTTTGTCATCCTTAATTTGGCCCTTTCGTAAAATCCTTTCATAGCGGACCTCTACACCCCATAAGGAATCTACCTGCCAAATTTCAGCTTCGTGGGTCAAGATGTTTTCGAGATTTCGTGATTAATGAGTGAGTAGATGAATTTCGCTTTTATATATATAGATAACTGATACTGATGAAATTTGCCTTGGACTTATTGTTTTATTGGTTTAGAATATTGCAAACCAGCAATGTAAAGCGTGCGCGCAGAGCAGGTCGTTCATTGGTCTGTAGAGTTAGCTGATATTTTATTTACTTTACATTGCAAACAATAAAAAAATGAGCTTTTTTTTGGTATCATACATATCAGCAATCATCAGCACTATAACCAGTCTTCGTTTTCTTACACTCTGTATACTTAGGATGAATATGGTACAATCCAATCTTGAGTAGCTTAGTATTAGCATGTATTAGGTAGCTTAGTATTGATAGTAATTATGATTGATAATAATCGATATTTTGTTGATTTGAGTGTCGTTTATTTATGCTTACCATCTTTTTTTTACAGGACAGTCGAGGTGGACTCACGCTGCCACATTATATCTAATAGAGCTGTGGCGCCAACAACGCGAAAGATTTGAGAATAACATTGACAGGAATGAAGTAATTTGGGAGGAAATATCAAATGAAATTTAAAAAAAAGGCCAGGATTTCTCCCCACAGCAAGTGGAAAATAAATTTAAGTATTTAAAAAAGAAATACACTGATTGTGTGGATACAAATCGAAAATCCACTGGGGAGCCTGAGCGGTTTTGTAGCTATTATGAGGAGCTGAATGAGTTATTTGGGAGATCTCCACAAATTCATCCCCCAGCACTAGCTGCAAGCCGATTGCTGAACGCCAAGAAAGAAATGGTATGATGAAAAAAAATACATGTTTAAGCTATTCCAAAAATTACTACAAGAAGATTTTGAGAATCAAGTGTGGAACAATAAACCCCAATATTAATGACTTTGGTACTAAGATTCTTAACAATAATAGAGAATGTTTGTTTGATGCTCTTCTAGATAGACATCATTCTCTTGCCTCTTCTGCTGCAATGCAGGAGTTTATATCCATTTGTATTAAAAAAAGATAGTAGTTCTGGGAAGAGTCCACATAATTTAAACCTTGTCCGTCTTACTACAAAAGATTTAAGAACGCTTTAGACATGTGTTTAACATATTTTTCACAGGGAAACAACTGCTAAACACATGTCTAAAGCGTTCTTAAATCTTTAGTAGTAAGACGGGACGTGTCTAATTCTAAAATTTTGTTGTATTTTTTTTTTCAGTTTCTTGTGAGAACTCCAGCCCGGGTTTAGGTAGTATACATTGTATGTAGTGATACTATTATAAGTAAATAAAATAAACTAAACACTAACAAAAATTTTACAGAACAAGAAAGTGAGCAGAATCTCTTAGAAGCACAAGAGACAGGTGGTCTAAGTACGGAGTCTTCAACCCAAGGTATTTTTACTAGGTTTTATTTAGTTTCCCATCTCCAGTTAGATTGTTTTTGCTTGTAACTTGAACTGTACCTATATATATTTTTTTTAGTAAAAAGTAGCCTAGGGCTATTATTAGGCTACATCCAAATAGTGCAAATCCTTAAAAAAAATTGAACTGATTTTTTTTTTATAGTGCCCCAAGGTCCGAGAAGACGTACCAGAATGGAGAGAACCGTTGGACGCTGGGCAGAAGAATTTCGTGTAGAAGCACGGCAGCGAGAGGAGGCGAGGGCACGGCGCCATGAAGAGTTATTACAAATTTTGCGAGACAGTAATGCTCTATATGAGAGGCTGACAGAGCGCTTAATTGAAAAATTATAATTTTACCTTGCCCTGTTTAACTAACTGTACATAATATCTATGTGTTCAGTTGATAACGAACCTGTTAACTAAAGGGGTTCGTTAACAAAATTACATTGTACTCAGAAAGTAGTTGCCTTGATTTAAATATGATTGATGAAGATGATATGATTGAAGATAAAAAAAGTTGAAATCTGAGTTTGCTTTTTTAAAAACATGTCTAGCAAGTGATTTATTTAAAGTTCCACCATCTGAACTAAAAATGTCGGGTTGACAACATAATTAGTGTTGATTAAATCAAGTATTATTGTAAGTAATAAAGATAGTCAAATTATATTTTTGTGTTTTTTTTTTAATGTGTAATCAGGATGACATAAATATGAAACACTCAAGACTGGTGACTACTTCATTTATTTAGCAATCGAAATGAACAGAGAGATAGCTTTTATACACTCCCCTCAAAGGCTTGGCGAGCTTGGCGGCTGGCTGGCTGTCATTCGTAGTTTCACAGGCAACGTCGCGTCCGTTTTGTTACACTCGACCATCCTGCAACAATTGCTCCCGCAATTGGGAACAAACAACAAGGTTTAGTTTCCTAAAGGAACATCTCTAAAGCTGAAATTAAACTGAGTCTTCGATTGAACCTTCAACGATAGCAGGGTGGAATAGATTATCTATACAGGGTAGAATTCATACAGGGTGACTTTAAAGTTAAGTTCCAAAGTTAATAAACAAGTTCGTTAGCTACTCTAGTATTCCCCAGTGGCTAGCTTATTGACAGTGTGTTCTCAAAGCTAGGTCCACAAGCCCCTCCTTCGCTTGTGGAGATGAGACACTTCCTTAGACCTGGGCATCTCTCTCCCACGAAGTGGGGAATATAGCTTGAAATAGGGACAAGAGGACATTATCTTTTAGCTAGCGAAATGTCTAGTAAGTCTGTTTGTTCCTGAGTCATCTACTTGTCACCGCCAGTGGGGCTGGCGGCGTTGGTGGTGGTAGAAGACCACCTGTTTCTTTGCGAGAACCCACAGGACTTAATTTATAAATCCCATAGGTACTCTACCGGAACATAAAAGGAGTATATAAATAAATAGATAACTTATTCCTTAAGCACACCCTACATTATTACAAACCATATGGTACCCAGAATCCTAACTGAGGTCAAGAGAAAACCTATCCTTAAAAAAATACAATTATTATCTTTTGATCGCCGTGACGTTTATAGGTGTAAGTATTTTGACCTTCGCCTACCATCAACACTCTGGCAAACCCCTCTGTACCTATAGTTTCATAAATATTTAATGGATAGAAAGTGACCGTAGGTATGTAGGTAGGACGCGCGGGTGTATGGTTTGTCTCCCTTCGTCACCATGGCGGATCAAAAGTGGGGAAATAATATTTTCCAACTCATTTGCCGTAGCAGGATGCAGTCTGAAATGACTCTGAAATTCCCTATGGTTAAATTGTGGAACGATAACTTCTGTGTAACCATATAGCTGAGGCGGTTGACGTCTGTTGGGGCGAGATCGATTGTCTGCTTCTAATCCTATCAGTTTCAAAAGTTCTTCATCTTCAGAATCTGTGTCGTTTTCTACGAGTGCCATGGTTACGCTTTTGATTGTTTTAAGTAACTCTTGAGACAGTTTGATGGTGGCAATAACTATTTCTCGTCTATTATCCATTTTAAACTCAAAACTATCACCTTGTTATATTACTTTTAATTTTAATAAAAAATAAACAGCAAACAAGCAAGTACCGATCACGTATATTTGAGGTTATAGTAGTGTGGCTAAATTGGTGACCCCGACGTGATGGTGTGGCGGAACTCTTTTTCACCTCTTGACAGATCTCTTATAAAACAAAACACAACTCTATTGAAATAAAATAATAAAGGCGGCCGCGAAGGTCGCACTGGTGAAAAAGAGTTCCGCCACAGTACTAGTAGTATATTCCTTGATTTATGACAATTGACAAAATGTCAAATCAATTGTACTAATCCTTATTCTGAATGCGCTCGAGATTACTTAGGTCACTGTCACACTTAAGATATTCACAATGAGACAGACCGATACTAAGATAATCTCGAGCGCACCAGAATCATGAGGCGTTCCAAAACATAATTCACTCCGCGTGAATATTACCCGCAAAAGCCCAGTTCCGAAACCAAAATTCATGCGACGAATTTCACTCGACAAAAGACTGTGTGTTTTGGAACGCAGCCCAAATATCAATAATTCATCAAAATTCAATTAATTCAAGGCACTGTAGTGCACGGTATTCAGATTTGTTTTGCATTTTGCAATCTAATTAATCTGTTTATTTGCCTGGTTGTGTTAATTAGCTAAACTAGGAATCCTAATTGTAATGATCAGACCATCTTGGTACAGCATTCTGACTTTGGTGAGTTATACTAGGTGTAGCTTGGGTGTAGCATAGCGTGGCCCTATCCCGGTTCTCTTTATTTATCCATACAGTTGTTTACAACAGTGAGCGGCCTCAATGATTTATTATATATATATTTTAAGAAACTCTAAATGCTATGCTATCATGAATTTAAAGCAAAGCAAAGGATTCCAATCCCTCACTAAACTAAAGTAGAATGCTGAGCACAGCATACGAAAAATATTATTTTGTGACCCAGTGACTACTTTTTATAAGAAAAATAAAAAAGATAGAATAGTGATTATCTCCTCACTTCACTACCATTACTTACCATGGCACACAAGCACTTGGTGTCACTTTGCTTTGAGCAACATTTCTGTTGATTGTAAACTTGCAATGGAATGGAGAGAAATGCTTAGTTTGGAATTTCATTCACACTTATAAAACTACATTTACAAACTGTAAATCGCTAGCTGGAATATAAGGTACTAATACCATCTTGCTTGCCGTAGTGGGCACTCCTCTACTCCACATTGCCAACTGTATGTTCGGTATTGTATAGAATACCTAGGTTGAGTATGAAATTGAGTTTATACGTTGCCAGTACGATTTAGGCATTGTATAGAACTAGCGACCTGCCTGGCTTCATACGGGTTTAAGTTTTATCTTTACATACTATTAGTATTTATTGCATTTTTAAACATTCTGTGAAAAATTACATAACATGATGAAAACCACACCAAAATCTGTAGAAAGAAAGAAAGAAAGAAAATAAATTTTATTCGACACCATTACAAAAACTTATATCTACAGGATACAATCAGTGTCGAATGGGTCCGTCTCAGCATTAATGCTGATAGTCAAGGACTATCAGCGCCGGTTTTCAGACGAACCCTTGAGTTTACACTTAACTTAACACAAATTTACATATACTGTAGGGTGGCTTAGAAGAAGTTAGCCGCTATACAGACAGACAGATGCGATAAGCGACTTTAGTTAATACTGAGAGATACTGAGGTGTTCTACAGACTACCGTAACATACACATTGCAGCTAACATAAAAAAATCTAGTCAGCCGTTTGAAGATTATCAGCTCTCTTATCAGGTATTTTATTCATTTATTTATAATTTATACTTGTTCTAGACATTTGTTGGTGTAGTTTGGATCCACGTTATATACTTGAGTTGGAGGATATCCCAGAGGAAGCACAATGCCGCTCACAGCTGATGTGGCTGCGCAGCAGGTTCAGGTGAGCTATCAGAATTACCAAAAAGTTGCTGTTCCTTATGGTTTTTCTTTTTCGGTTTTATAAAGTATTACATCCTCACGGTGCCTCTTAGTTCATGGCTTTTGTGAAGATGCTTCACAACTCTGCCTAACGCTAAGTATACTACCACTAAATTGACATCATAGGTTTTTTTTTCAGGAGCGCTTAAGATCCCTGCACAGACTTATCTATGATGTTGAAGCGGAGCGGGCTCGCAATGAACAGTGTATTGACACAATACTTCGAACAGAAAAGGCTGCAGAATCCTCTCCAGCTAATGATGATTCATCCAGCTCCTCGCAACAGGTAACTAGGTGGTTTTAAGATGTAAAAAAAAAAAAAAACAAACAAACTATGGACGTTTATACTATTAGAAACATAAGGAGAAACCATGTTTGGCAATTAGTCCTACAAAATTACATAAAAAATTATTTTAGTCCTACAAAATTTGTAATTTTTTACTCATGGCAGTCTTTATGCATAAAACCAATGTAGTTTTTTAAATGATAAATTGGCTTGCGTTTGATCACCATGCGCTACCTCGTCTGTTGTTAAGTGATGATGCAGTCTACGATGGAGCACTCTTGCCTAGAAGATACCGATTCACTTGCAACTTAAAGATACCCAGCAGGCCTAGCACGGGCTGTGGACAAATTGTATTTCCACTGTTTTTATCCCGCGAGAAAAAGACAAATGTATTCATATTCTAGCTTTGTCGCGTCTAGGCGTGGATAAAAACGGTGGAAAGACAATTTATCCATAGCCCATGCTAGCCCATGTTAGGAATGTAACTATCTATCTCTTATGTAAAAAAAAAAATAAGCTCAATTGGTTTTTGAGATCAGTCTGTGCAGGACTTATCACTCCCAATTTGAATTAGAATTAGTTTTTGAGACATACAATAAAAAAAAACTACGAGAAAACGAAGAAGGTTTATGCGTTTTTGGTAAGAGGTTGTATGTTAATGTGTATTGTCTGTTATCGTTTTTCTCCAAATAGTTTTTTTTTTATAGGCTTGCGTTTGGCCGCCAACTCCTGATGCTAAGCGAAGCACAAAAAATGGACCAATGGTGAATGGTTGGACCAATTTGAATGCGTGTTTTATTTGAAAACGAGTACCAAAATCTGTCCAGCCATTTCAAAGTAATGGGATCTTTTCCAAATTGGTTGTTTATTTTATTTTATTTTGATTTGTACTTGTTATTAGCAACAAATGCAGCTGAAGACAGCTTATAAAGCGGGTCTGACAGCTGCCGAACAGGAGGAAAGACTGCTGAGAGCTGCGTTGTCACGAATTTATGAGATTCGCACCATAAAGAATGATCGCAGAATTCAGGTAATTGGCAATTTTCAGCTTTTGTTCCAGGGACTAGCAAACATTTTTAACAAAAGCGTCGTAGTGTGGGAAAGTTAACACATGTCATGTACATGCACACACACACACAAGTACACCTTCCTACTATTAATCTAATCGTGTGGACTTGAGCGAATGAAATCAATTTGTACCCTATTTATTCCGCCAAACAGAACTAAAAATCGACTCCACATTTTTCAAGATGCTTGGCGATCACTATACTTGCAAACTTGCCAGGGTTGCCAAAGCTAATTCATCCAAATCCCCAAAAATCCTGATCGAATTCCCCAAATTTGGGGATAAAAATCCGCTGATTCCCCACAAATTCCCCTCAAAAGTTTTTTATAAAATGAAACCATAATCAATTATTTAAATAAATTTATTGTTTATCTTTTATATTTTTTTCCATATATTAGTCGAAAGCATTTTGTTCGAAGGGTTAAACTTGACACTGCCACCCAGTTTTTTAATCCCTTCCCTTGTAGCCATTAACGATACTACAGTATCTGTATTCAATCTATTGCGGTTTTCAGTTTTTAAATTTTTTAGGACACTAAATTTGCGCTCGACTGATGCATTTGAAAAAGGCAATATCAGCAATAATGAAATAACAATTTTTATGTTTGAGAACAGGTATTCTCCCGCAGCGTTTTTCATGCAAAACACTTTACCCCAGTAACATTCAGCATCAATGTTATCTCCATGAACTTCAAGCCCATGTTGATGAAAATCCAGCATAGCGTGAGCTCGCCACTCATCGTCCAATTTTTGTGCTGTCACAAATTTATAAAGCACTGGAAATCGCTTTAGTACAGGCACCAGTGCCATACATAGAGATGTGCAATTACCGGTATTTTGATTTTTCGTCACGAGACCGTCATAAGTACTTGAGCCATACCAAAGATTATATACTAGGCCATACTTAATGATTAAAAAAAATGTTGTTATCGATAATAAACGATAAAAAAAATCCAATGAGAATATGATGTCAAAATCCCCGCATTTTCCCCACATAATGCCAATCCCCAATAAATCCCCAACCAACTTGAGATTCCCCGCAGTTTGGGGAATTCCCCACAGATTGGCAACCCTGATGAACTTGCATATACTTTTTTCTTTCCTCATGAGAGAATTTTAGCGTCGCACGTCTTCTGCATTTGCCAGTGTCAAGTAGGTACTGAGATTTTTGTTCAGTTTTATTAAATATCGTCAAACCATAGTCAGAGTAAAAACAAAGTAAGTCACGGTCTAGTTAGTCTAAGTTTTAGGCTTCTGTGGAGTTTTTGAAACATCACGAAAATACATGTTTCACCTCATCTTATCATAAATAAATAAATAAAATAAATATTCGGGACATTTTTGCACACACGGTCATCTGACCCCAAACTAAGCAAAGCTTGTGATATGGCTGCCAGACTGATATACATACATATATAGTTTTAAATACACACTTAAATAGATATTAACACCCAGATATAGAACAAACAGATAGCCCGCTGGTCCAGTTGGTAGTGAACCTACCTTCTGAGCTAGGGGGCGTGGGTTTGATTCCCACCTAGGACAAATATTTTTGTGATGAACATTTGTGTTTGTTCTATATCTGGTTGTTAATATCTATTTGAGTATGTATTTAAAACTATATGTATGTATATCAGTCTCTGGCAGCCATATCACAAGCTTTGCTTAGTTTGGGGTCAGATGACCGTGTGTGAAAAATGTCCCGAAATATTTATTTATTTATTATTTAACATAAATGTTTGTCCTAC
This sequence comes from Agriopis aurantiaria, assembly GCA_914767915.1. Classification (NCBI taxonomy): domain Eukaryota; kingdom Metazoa; phylum Arthropoda; class Insecta; order Lepidoptera; family Geometridae; genus Agriopis; species Agriopis aurantiaria. The sequence goes on from OU611999.1 coordinate 5,333,663, forward strand.
GTGGGAATCGAACCCACGCCCCCAAGCGCAGAAGGCAGGTTCACTACCAACTAGACCAACTGGAACCGATTTTTTCGCTATTAGTTGACTCGGTAAGCAGTCATTTTGTTTGTCCAGGCACGTCACGCCGGCAATAAAGAGACAATCGGATGCGGCGCGCTAATGAAGATGCTCCTCAGCGCGGCGCAGACGTTGCCTCTGCACGTGGGTCGCGTCGGAGAGCGAGCGCCGCAGCTGTGCGGGGCCGTGCCAGCAGACCCGGGGCATATCGCGCGACCGGGGGACGCTGTCGCTGCCCTCGTCAGGGTCTCGGATAAGGAGGAGAACTGGATCTTAGCTGAGGTCAGTTACCACCATTATTATCCAACCATTGGGGGTAGACGGGGATTCTAGGGTGAAGACCACATCAGCATACAAGGTACGACGGTTTGCAACTTGATAGAGTAAAGATTGATACACAAAGGCAAATGGGTAGTGAATAATAAAAAAATGCCAGGTTAAGTACGAGTTAAGTGCTTTAGGCCACAGAGACAAAAAAATCGCCCTTTCTGTGCTTTGGGCTTATGTCCAGGTCCAGGCTGATGATGACTATTACATAAAATGAAAACTCATAGAATGAAATGGCAAGTAAGCGACGGGCCACCTGCCCCCCGATTCTACTAAACAAATAGTCTTTAAATTGTAATTGTTGCGATTTTAATTGTTAAATAACTGCCTCAAAATTGACAGTTTTTAATATTTTTTTAGACTAAGTTATAATATTAGGTGGTTGTCATTTTTCTAGTATAAAAAATATTTAAACCTGTCAATTTTGAGCCAGTTATTTAACAATTAAAATCGCAACAATTACAATTTAAAGACAATTTGTTTAGTAGAATCGGGGCCCTGATGGTAAGTGGTCATCATCATGGTGATTTAACATAATTATCAATTTAACCCACCGACTTCAGAATTAGTAAACACGCAATTTTGTTTACTTTGATGACATCTTATTACAGGTTTTTTTATTTAAAAAATAATTACTGAACCGATTTGATGAAATTACTACGGGACTAATCTGAAAGTATATATTTTAATTTATAAAAGAATTTTACAAACCGGTTTATAAATGACGGATTTCAGAGGTAACAAACATTATAAAAAAACGAATTGAGAAGCCCCTCCTTTTTTAAGTTGGTAAAAAAAGACTATTGGATGTTTATGAAAGACCGCATTTATGTAACAGGTCGTCAGCTGGCTGCCAGCTCAAGGTAAATACGAGGTGGACGATATAGACGAGGAGCAGAAGAACCGTCACGTCCTGAGCAAGAGACGAGTGGTGCCGTTGCCTCTGATGCGAGCTGACCCCAGGACTGACGACCACGCGCTGTTCCCTAAGGGAGCCGTAGTGATGGCGCTGTACCCACAGACGACGTGCTTCTACCGCGCCGTTGTCAACAGGCTGCCGGGCAGCGCGGCTGATCCATATGAAGTGTTGTTTGAGGTGAGAGACAGTTACAATCTGAGTAGAGAGTGAATCGGTTTCTTCTAGGCAAGCGTGCTCCATCGTAGATACATCAGGCGAGATGGCGGCCAAGCGCAAGCCTATCTACTATTTTAAAAAAAAGAGATAAGATAAAACACCAATCTTTTAAAAACACCTACTTCAAAATGAATCGATTATTTGAGAACCCTAAGTCACAATTTTAGCGATATTGAGCTACATAGAAAAAACTATTCAGTGAGGTAAAATACTCAAGTCAAGAAATCACTGACACTATGCCCACACCAGGTGGCGCTTGGAGGGGCAATGTGGAACAACCCCACAATGTGGAGGATGTTTGCCTAGTATAAATCTAGATTCAAGACACCAGCGGGCTCATTATAGAAGTTTGATTGTGATCGAGATTGCATGCCGTCCCGTTCGCATATACTTACTCGCACCACGCGCGTGAGTGAGATGGCACGCGATCGTGATCACACTCCGAATCACGAACGGACATCCATAATACCATAGCAGTTTACTGTACCACGAATTACTGTGCGGTCGAATAAGGTATCAGTGGCTACCTTATTCGACCGCATCATTGCTTACCATTAGGTGAGATCGCGGACAAACGTTAGCTTAGTCCGATGTAAAGAAATTTTTTCCCCCCAGGATTCATCGTACGCGGACGGGTACTCCCCGCCGGAGCGCGTGGCGCAGCGCTACGTGATCGCGATCAAGGAGGGCAAAGGGCGCGCCACCTGACACGAGCGCTCGTCGCTCGACCGCGCCGACACACAACATTCCACCTCCGACGACTCGCTCTTGTAGATATGGGGCCTTACGGCTACATGTTTTAAACGATTCTGTTTAGGTATTTGCGAAAAGTTGCGCGACCGCAAACCGTATCTCAGCGCATTGAGGTTCACGTTCGCGTGATTTTCTGCGCTGTTTCGAGCCCGCGTTAAGAGGTAGCCGTCCGGCCCCTGCACGCTTGGAGATGTTGCTACACTCACTGTATGTTTAGTAGAGGTACTCGTTTTTAACCCCCGATGCAAGTGTGACGCGTCTATCTGTCTGTGGCATTGTAGCTCCCAAACGGCTGAACCAATTTTGATTTCGTTTTTTTTTTTGTTTGAAAGTTGACTTGATTGTGTGTTCTTAGCCATGGTTCAAGAGAATTTGTTCAGCCGTTTTAATTTAATCGGCTTTTTCATCAGGGTTTAAAAAAAACTTGTAGCGTCTATTATATGTCTAGAAATAAGGAATTAATAGACTATCAAGGAATTTAATGCCCATTTAATATTTAGTCAAGCAAATTAAATATTGCGGATGTAATCACCATCCAGCCCCCCCCCCCCCCCCCCCCCATGTCATCAAAAATAAGCAAAGCAAAGAATCCCTCCCCCCCTTTGGTGCTTACATAATACTTGATTGACCTCTGAGCTGCAATGAAAGAACTACTTCCCTTTAAATAAACTATTGATTGATACTGATCAGTGGGTCGCGCGACGCGGCCACTGTCACCAGGGTCGCCAAGATCTTAATGCCACCTTAAGCTGTGATGCGTATTCTGCCAAATAATTTAAGATAACTAGTTTGAATTTGGCAGAATACGCATCTGCAAAATTTCGTCTCTCACATTGTTGCATATTTTTTTAATTTTTTTTTTTTGATAATTCCGCGTTTGACCACCATCTCGCCTGTTGGTAAGCGACGATGTGGTCGAAGATGAAGCACGCAGACTTAGAAGATACCTATTCACTCTGGCCTTGAAAAGGCCCAGGTTATATCTCTCAGGAAACAAGGAAGCTGGCAGGTTGTTCCAAACTTTGGCCGTACGGATTAGAAACGTAGAATCAAAACGTTTGGTACGTATCCAAGGATCCATTATTTTATTTCCATTATTTATGATCATATTATTTTACGTATCCATTGCGGCTGTAGTAAGCTGTTTCGGCCTTCATGTTCTTGGGCGTACCAGAGATGTTTGTACAACATCGCGCGACGTTTTCTTTTTGTATTAAGGTCACTAGTAGTGGTTTGCTGGCACATTTTTATAAGCACACCGCAGCGAATTGTCTTGGCGAGTAGAATGACTGATATTGTAAATATTTTACTAATAAGTGGGGTTGGGAGACTCATTGCGCTAGCATATCTATTAACTCTTGTTATGGATTATCTATTATAGGGATGGGAAACAAGGTCACGTGACGTGCTTCACGCTGATTGCTCAAAATGGCGTCTTTCATTAGGGATGTTATAATGATGATGGATTAGGGCCTATCCTCTCTGAGAGAAGGCATGTGTTCCAGCAGTGGGAACATGATAGGCTGAAATGATGATGATGATGATGAAATTTATATTTTAAAATTAGGATACTTTGCGTTGTGTATTCGATTTATTTATTGTATCAAAAGATAGCGAAATAATAATTTGTCAAACAAGGGAGATATGCCTAAGTACAATTATCGATGTGTTCAATTTCTATACTGCTAAACCGCTCAGGTTTAGCAGTATAGTGAAAGAAATTGAGAAATTTGAACACATCGACAATTGTACTAAGGCATATCTCCCTTGTTTGTCTGATCTGAGGTACTCACTATGCTAGCACAGTTTGTAAAGTTTCTACAGACCAACCCCATTACACAGTTTTTTTTTTTTAGTGTAAGCTTATTGTTTGCCTTAAAGGATAGTTTTATATTCCAATAAATAAAAGTTTCAGTAGAGTACAATTTTTTATTTATCCTACAACTAGAAACTACAATACCTACATGATAAAATGGTTCCATCCGAAATATACAATCTTTCAATTTTGATTAGAAGTTTTTAGTTAGTCAAGAATTGATTTATAACTTTTGTAATCGCTTACAAACTAAGGAATATAAAATTAATGGAAGCAAAAGTAAGATAAAATTACCTTTTGATATTACGAGTAATAAATTGAAGGAACTTATTTTAGGTAAGAAAATACCTATTGCCTTGGACGATTGTTTGAAATATAGTGGTCAGTAAAGCACATTGTGAATGATACATAGTGCTAAATGGATTATTAATGGATTAATTTTAGTTATAAAAGGCACTTGCCCAGTAAAAAAAAATAAAATGGATTACAACACATGCTTACAAATAAATAAAACTCTGTGTTCTGTAAAAACACAACAAATGGCCCCACAAATATTTGAACCAATGAATTCCACACAGCCTTTATAGACTTTTTTTATAATAAACAGAGCAGAACGTCATGGCAAAACAATTGATGATGAATTTATAGATGGGTCATTGTTTTTTATCGAGTACTAGCTGTTGCCCGCGACTTTGTACGCGTGTCCTTTCATATAAACTTTCAACGCATTTACCTCCCTTAATTCGTTCCTTTCTTAGGGGATCTCTACACCACATAAGGAATATACCTGCCAGATTTCGGCTTCGTAGGTCGTTTTCGAGATGAGTCACTGAGTGAATTTCGCTTTTATGTACATACTAGCTGACCTGACAGACGTTGTCCTGTCTGTAACTGGCAAACACGCAAAGTTAAAATTGTAAATCTATTTTTTTTACACTTTGGGTTATGTAATTGGAGTTTTAGTAAGGATCACTATTTAAAAAAAAATAAAAAATATAGCCTTTACCCGGGGATAGAGTAGCTTCCCAACAGTGAAAGAATTTTTCAAATCAGTTCAGTAGTTTCGGAGCCTATTCAATGCAAACAAACAAACAAACAAATCTTTCCTCTTTATAATATTAGTATAGATATAGATTCAAGCTATCGATACTTTTTAGTTTTGAACTGTATAACTAGCTGCGCCCGCTGTTTCACCCGCGTGAACAGTGATGAAAATTTATGATAGTGATGAAAAGTACCCTATAAGCTATCTCCATTCCACTTCCGTGAGTGAGCGTGTGTTTGTTGTATCTTCATGCCGAAACGGCTTAACGGATTTTGATGAAATTAGGTGTATAGATACTTTAGGTCCTGGAATAAAACTTTCTTCATGGTTCCCGCGCGTGAAACAGCGGGCGCAGCTATTTGAGCAATATAGTTCAAAACGAAAAAGTATCGATAGCTCGAATACTCGATAAAAGACAATGACCCATCTCTATTACACTTCAATTGTTTTGCCACTAGATTTCGCATCCTGATAATAAAGCTTAACATTATGTTACCAATGAGCAACTTTCAAGGTATGGCATATCAATACTATACATTCGACATAAATAAAGAAATGAGATCAATATGCTTTATTTTCAGTGAGTACAACTCTTGCGAGGGGCTTTCTCAAGGCATACATTCTCTCGTTAGCTACATCTTAACACGCTAGCACCAATTGATATAAATAATTTGGAAACCGGCCCAATTCAATCATAAAAAAATTCACAGTCTGTTTCGATTTTTTTTCTCTAAATTCGTCAAGATTTTTTTTTTGTAACTACGAGCGGAAAGAAGTGGCTAGAGAGCTAAAAGCATTTTTGGTACAATTTGAAATGACGTAAAAATGACTAAGAATGTTAATCTTAAGACTCGAACGCTCCAAATTGGACGGTTTTAGCAAATCTGCAAAAGAAAAAAACAAGAAGCTATAATGGTATTTTTTTTTTGAGAAAGGTAATAATGTTTATACTATGCTAAAATTATGGAAGTTGCCTCTAGTGACATGGGCATAATAAATAAATAAATATTTTGGACATTTTTGCACACATGGTCATCTGACCACAAACTAAGCTAACTAAGCTTGTAATATGGCTGCCAGAGACTGATATACATACATAATATATATAGTTTTAAATACATACTTAAAAAGATAATTAACACCCAGATATAGAACAAACACAAATGTTCATCACATAAATGTTTGTCCTAGGTGGGAATCAAACCCACACCCCATGGGTTATAATATATATATATATACGTTATATATACACATACAAAGTGTTTCAAATAGGTGTGATAATACTAAAGAATATGTACATATGAGTATAAAAAAATATGAAAATATGAGTACATACATACCCTTCAGTATTATCACACCTTGTATGTCATACAAGCAGTTGAGTAGCAATTAAACGATTCCTGTTAGTAAGGATCTCTATGTATAGAAATCAGGCGATATTAAATCCAATTTTATCCACACACCTTTTCCCTAGCAACGTCCTGTCATTCGGCGAGCAGTCGCTAACGCGAGCAATCACTTTATTCACGTACGTTCGCTTTTGCTGATACGTCTACACCAATGGCATTACTTATAAACGTTACTTAAGTTAAGCAATTCCTAAAACTGCTCTGTCAACTTCTAACTGACGGAAGTTGTCACACATGAAAATGAGACAGAGCAATTTTAAGCATTGCTTAACTTAAGTAACGTTTATAAGTAAGGCCGCAAGTCGTTTGGTAATTCTGTACACGACATAAGAAAGAGAGAAGTGTATACGTACAGTTATATAGCCTGCCTGTCGCTCATGAGGCCTTGCAGCTTGCGCGCGACTCCGGCCGCGCTGTACCGCGCTCGCTTCACCACCGCCTCCGCGTCTCCGCCCCCCGCGATGCGCCGTATCCCGCCGGTGCCACCCACTTCGCAAGACACTAGAGTGTTTATCGCGTGCAGATCCTATGGACAACACATTTCATTTTATAATAAGGAACGAGGCAAATATCACAAACTGAATTAAAAAAAAAAAAAAAACTTGGTGTGGAACCTTCGCACGTTCGCGTTTCTAACTCGCACTTTGCCGTTATACACTAGGACTAGAGATGAGTCGTTAGATCAAAACTCCATCATGTAATAGTGGCCCATAACAGATTGTGGTGTTACCTTAGCCGGGCTGCGACTGAACCAGTACGTGAGGCGGAATAGTGGTCCATAACAGACAGTAGTGTTACCTTAGCCGGGCTGCGACTGAACCAGTACGTAAGGTGGAATAGTGGTCCATAACAGACAGTGGTGTTACCTTAGCGTGGCTGCGACTGAACCAGTACGTGAGGCGGAATAGTGGTCCATAACAGATAGTAGTGTTACCTTAGCCGGGCTGCGAGTGAACCAGTATGTGAGGTGGAATAGTGGTCCATAACAGACAGTAGTGTTACCTTAGCCGGGCTGCGAGTGAACCAGTATGTGAGGTGGAATAGTGGTCCATAACAGACAGTAGTGTTACCTTAGCCGGGCTGCGAGTGAACCAGTATGTGAGGTGGAATAGTGGTCCATAACAGACAGTAGTGTTACCTTAGCCGGGCTGCGAGTGAACCAGTATGTGAGGTGGAATAGTGGTCCATAACAGACAGTGGTGTTACCTTAGCCGGGCTGCGACTGAACCGGTACGTGAGATGGTGGTTGGTAGGCGGCGGCTCGGTGAGCGGCTTCACGTACAGCTGGTGGCGGTCCGAGACGCGCTGCCCGGCCGGCGACCACCCGCCCGCGCCGCGTCCTGCCGGCAGCGGCGACAAACTGCATTCCTGCACATAATAAAAACAACTCTACATATATTCATATATGGTTTAAATTGTGCCCGAAGTGCACCCACAACCACTGGTCCTACGCATTCGAGATTGTATCTGTTAAGAGCCTATGCTCCGAGCGTCCTATATTTCGCTTGCGCATTCCAACATTTTTTAAAATATCAAATAATTGAATGCAAAATGTAAGCTGTATGAATAAAGAAAAAAAAAATATACAAAAAAAAACAGTTAATTTTTAATTTTTCATGACATTGCGCACCGGGGAAAGGATGCTTCATGAATGGTTAAAATTATTTGCCACTCTCATAATTTTCTAACGATAAAGACGGAAATGATTACGACCGCGCGAAAAAGTGACAGATCAATTTCGAGTGTGCCAGAAAAAGACCCCAGTGTGGGCCCGAATAAGCGTTTGAAGCTCCACTACAAATTAAACAAGTTACACAACCAAAGAAGGGCCACTTGGTAAAACATCTGGGCCCCGATTCTACTAAACAAATTGTTTTTAAATTGTAGCTGTTTCAATTTTAATTTGTAAATAATTGCCTCAAAATTGACAGTTTTAAATTTTTTTTTATACTAAGATAGATAGATAGAAAATCTTTATTATCTCTTTCTTTCTTTATTTTTTCTTTCTCTCTTCTTTATCTTTCTAAGTTATAATATTAGGTGGTAGTATTTTTCTAGTATTTTTTTTACTGACAATTTTGGGGCCATTATTTACAAATTAAAATTGAAACAATTACAATTTTAAAACAATTCGTTTAGTAGAATCGGGGGCCTGTGTGTAAGGTTCACAATTAATTGCCAGGCATTGATAACATGAAGATGATATATTCTGCAAGGTTTGATAACTTACATCTTTGTGCCTTCCGGTGAAACGCAGGGCAAAGTTTTGCATACATTGTACATACACCTTATTGTAAAAGTTGATTAAGTCTCCTCTTTCTGCTGGGCCTGTAACAATAGTTAAAAGATGCATTTCCACGATTCTTGTTTTATTCTTACATGCTATCGGTTTTTATAATATCACTAGCGGTCCTCCCCAGCTTCGCACAGGTATAAATTATAGCCTGTCACCCGGGGATAGTGTAGCTTCCCAACAGTGAAAGAATTTTTAAAATCGGTCCAGTACTTTATGAGCCAATTCGTTACAAACATACATACAAATCTTTCCTCTTTATAATATTAGTATAGATAAAGATTGTGCACAATTAAACATGTTTAAAATTACACTGGCTGTAAGGTAAATGCTCCCGAAGCCGAAACGTATATTATCATGCTAAATAGCGGTTTAGTATTTTGCAAACCAGCAATTTAATGGGTACAAAACTGGGGGTCAATGCACCACATAGGAACAAAAGTGCACGGGAGTGCACTCTAGCGTCAGCTGGATATTTTATTTGCTTACTTTATACCAGAGACTAAAATTGTTCTAGTCTCTGCTTTAAACATAAGAAATAATAGGTTTTTTAAACAGCAGTTTATTTTAACTTCTAATGAAGGTGCATCGAGATACAATACAGATAGTCACAAGCGTGCCAAAAAATGTCCGAACCAAAACTCGGCGCACGCTCCGAATTGCGCACTTTTTGGTTAGTTATAAGGGGGGGTTAGACAAGACCCACTTTCTGTTAGCGTTAACGCCTGCGGAAAGATGAAATTGTATGAAAATGACATTACCTTGAGATAACAACAGTTAGTGTGATAATGAACTACACAACCAAATCCTGCCATCACCATTTTTCCATAATAGTACCAGAGGCACTATAAGACACTCTCTTATGGTGGAAATTCTATGCATATACAGTAAGCGTTTCCAATCCCCTTTTTTAACAAAACAGCAGAGGAGTGGATCTCTTTACCTGCTTCTGTCTTTCTAAGGTCTTTCAGGGTTGTCCAAGAAAAAAGTAAATAGGTATTTCCTGGGCAATTGTGGTGCATGTCCGACCACATTAAGACTTCCCACCATATACGATTGTGATCAAACGCATGCCTAGACAATATCGTTGTAAAAAAAGGGGTTGTCTGTAAAGTCGGTTTACGGACGATAATTTTACGTGATAACGCTTAGGCCGATCGTGCCTCTCTATCGCTTGTTCCGCGCTCTCGTTTGCACGCGCGGCTCAGGCGGAACGTGACAATTGTTCGTGCGTGCAGCGGGCGTTCATAGATTTATAAGACGTTATCACGTCAAAAAACATTGCATTTCCATTACAAATCACTAGATTAATCAGAAATGTATACTCACTGTCTTCAGAGCTTTGATTGATCAATACCGATCTGTACACATGATTGTCAGCGAGAGGCCTCTGTCGGTAACATCGCATGATTTCTGCAAATGTCCTCTCCACTAGATTGGTGGAGTTGTGCGATACCTGAAATAAACACCTGTGTTAGAGTAAAACTTTCACTAAAATTACAGACCATATTTACATGTATTGTTTTATACTAAATTTTAATTGATGCCTTTCATTATAAAGGGTTACGCGGAAAGGGTGTACTAAGCCGAAAGGGGTCCGATATACTCATCATTGTGAACAACTTTTACTATGGGACCAACCCTGAAATCGCAAAAAATATATCAGCTGTTGTATACATTTTGTCAATGAAAATTTTCTATCAAACAGCATTTTTTGCGATTTTAGAGTTGTTCCCGTTGAAATCATCGTGAGGAAACCAGTATGTCCAAGAACCTCAAAAGTTCAGACTTATGACATTCACTAACATGCACTGGGCCAGCATGGTGGATTAGGGCCCATCCTCTCTTTGTCTTTGTCCTAGCAGTAGGAAAATGAAAGGCATACTGATGTCATATTGTTAACGGGACGACTTGCTTATTTGTGTAGTTTTACGTTCATGATGTTTTGATAGGTAGGCCATTTTGCTAAACTTTCGATGCGAAAGCGCGTGACTGACCTGCCGTCGTCCCTGAATGAGAAGCCACAGGCAAAACTTATCTCAGATGGCGCCACCTTCGCTGGTGTTGTCATTTGTGGTTTATTTGAGGTTATAAACATAGCTCTTGAATGAAACAATAAAAATAAACTTTGCTTTTAAACAGTAAAATGTTTCTCCAATGACAGTGGCGAATCTCAAAAAAGAGTTAATGCTTCCTTAGCTGGTAAAAAGCGAATCTTTTGGCAAGGTAGGTATGCAATAAAATTAACAACATTATTTTTTCTCATCGGAAAGAAAACGGTGTGTACCGCTATTTTTACACTGAAATGCACTACACAGAGGCATGTTTTAATACCAGACGATATTTATTGTGTAATTACTAAAATTATCTATTGATATTTGACACTCTTGACAGTGAAACAACACCAGCGATAATGCGCCACCTGGCGAGATAAATAAGCAGTGCGTCTCCCCATTGTAACAAACATACCTTGCAAATGACATACACGGCGCACATGAGTATTTGGTCCAAGTGTCGGTCCTTCATCAGTTGCGTTTGGTGCATGATCGAGTATTCTAGACAGGTCCAGATCTTGCGCTTTAGCTCCTGGTCTTCCGTGAGTCCCAGTCTTGTGCAAAGGTCGTTCATTCGGACAACTGCTAGGCTGTAGAACTGGAGATCAAATAAGTATGATTTAGATAAGTACCATTTATAAGAAACTAGCTGCGTCTCGCGGTTTCACCCGCGTAGTGATGAAAAATGGTGATGATGCTGATGAAAAGAAGCCTATGTCCGTCTCCTGGTTCTAAGCTACCTCCCCAGCAGTTTTCAGCCAAATCGGTTCAGCCGTTCTTTAGTTATAAATAGTGTCTAACACGACTTTCTTTTATATATATAGATAAAGATAATATATATAATTAATTTGTATTTGTATTGTTGTATAGTTCTCATACTATAATCCTAACTGTAGTCTGTCCATTATGTTAAGGTCCTCTTTACCGACTTTTAGCAATTTTGGTCGTTCTAGTTTGAGTGTGTCTACTTCCATGGTTAGCTTAAAAATACAAAAATGGTGTCATATCAAAATTGAATGTTTTATCTAAGAAATCCCACAAACCGAAACACGATTAAGGACATTTCGCTCCAAAAAAAAAAAAAACTGAAAGTAACACTGATTTGAGCTTTTTCCCTGTTTTTTTTTGTATTCATTTAAATATCTATTTATTAAGTGATGTTTGCGATATCTTTATATACAGATTTATAGATACAGATTTCATAATTATGGAGGAAATCGCAAAGGGACATTTTACATTACAGCTATACTTTTTGAAAAATATGAGTAAAACCTTAAAAAATAGAAGTAGCGAAACGCACGACTGTGTTAGTGCCATGGTTTTGCTCCACAAAATGCGACTTTAATTCAATATATTAAGCCTTATGGTCATCTGTAGTAATAAGCGTTGCTTAAAAGTGGGAAAACCTCGCCTTAATCACTTTTTGACAGCTCGTATAAAGTTGACGACATAACTTTGTAAAGCGTACAAAGAAAGAAAGAAAGAAAGAAAGAAAATAAATTTGAAAGAAAGAAGAAGTGAAAAGAAGAGATAAGAAGAAAAAGAACAAGTGAATACCGCAAGCAGACCAGCGACACACAAGCAGGCCCGATTACGAGTAAAAAAAAAAACTCATATACTAAATACTAAACAAAATACAATCTAACACGAACACTACAAAAACAGTTACGACTGTCCGTTGAAGGTCTAAAGACAATCCAAATGCTCAACCCCACTATCAGTTAGCAGCGTACTCAGCATGCTGGCGGCATTACTACGCTGAATGGCAATGCTTATGCATTGAGCCAGAAACACCCCGGCATTTTAGTCACGCGTCGCATTATAGCCCGTTGGTCCAGTTGGTAGTGAACCTACCTTCTGAGCCTGAGCCTTCGAACCCACGCGGGGTTCGATTCCCACGTAGGACAAACATTTGTGTGATGAACATTTGTGTTTGTTCTATATCTGGTTGTTAATATCTATTTAAGTATGTATTTAAAACTATATATGTATGTATATCAGTCTGGCAGCCATATCACAAACTTTGCTTAGTTTGGGGTCAGATGACCGTGTGTGCAAAAATGTCCCAAAAATATTTATTTATTAACCAGGCGCTAAATACTTGTACACTATAATGTTCAATATGTTTACCTTCCTAAAGAAGAGGACCAGTGAGTTGTTAGCTTTTTTCGGAGTTGTTGGTCCTGACGTGTTGCCGTTGTCACCGTTTGTATTCTGTGGTTGGCTCGGAGATGTGTTGGATTCTTGTTTTATACTGTTCGTTGTTACTAGAAAAAATCACAGTAATACAATGTTAAATATTTATAACTACATATATGTAACTTTACAATGTGTTATTTGTGTGTTGAGAAACTGCAAAAAGAATATGGTCATATTTCTCATTTATTTAACAATTTTTTTCCTATAGTAAAAGTTAATCATAATGATGAGTACAAAGAACCTCTTTCGGCTTAGTACACCCTTTCTGCGTAACCCAATAGAAGACTGTCTACTCTCAATTTGAAGACGAGCGTCTTTACAGTGATACGAATAGGCTGTATTAAGCCGAAAGGAAGGTAACTATTCGTCAACAACTTTTACTGTAGGACCAACCCAGAAATCGCAAATAAAAACCAAACCATTCCATACATTTTGCCGAGTGCCAATGATCGTTTTATAATGGAACAGCTGTTTTTTTTAAAGCGATTTCAGGCTTGGTTCCATAGTAAGAGTTGTTCATAATGATGAGTACAATGACCTCCTTTCAGCTTAATACAGTCTATATGCATAACCCTGTATTGTACTTTTCGGGGAACAGACTCCGTCAGAGATCCACACCCTCATGTATAAAACTGCAAAATCGAAGTGCTTTGTATTGTGTAAGCAGGTGAGGGGGAGCTCCAACAGCATGCTGGCTGCACTCGCGGACAGACGACTGTCCCTATATAAACCAATGTTGTCGATTGCTTGTTCAACACCTATGTGTCTAACATGCAACCGACAACAGCATATTAGGGACTATTTTAATATGTTAGAATTTAAATATTATGTGACTATTATAATAATTTTTGTGTGCCTACCTACCTATGAGTCTTGTCACTTGAAATAAATGATTTATTATCACTACATAGTATAAAACAAAGTCGCTGTTGCTGTCTGTCCGTCCCTATGTATGCTTAAATCTTTAAAACTACGCAACGGATTTTGAAGCGTTTTTTTTTAACTGGTTGAGTGATTCAAGAGGAAGGTTTATATGTGTAACTAGCGACACGCCCCGGCTTCGCACGTTAATTACACCCGTGCGAAGCCGGGCGGGCGGGTCGCTAGTATTATTATATTTGTATGTACATGGGATATTTCCACCATGCACAGATATCCCTTTAAATAACATCAACATCAATTTAATTGTGTGCACGCGTAACTCACCTAATAGTGACTGTCCAGGTTTGATAGGGTCTTTAAATAGCTGTTTTTTGGCCTGATCTGCCATTGGTGTGATAAATCTGTCAAACCCTGCCGACACTGGAGACTGAAGACTATCTGTAAGAACAATAGCGCAAAAATATTGTACAGAATACAATCAACTATATTTTAAAGGGAATCTAGCATAGACCTTTATACGATAGAAATTGCAACGTCAGGTTGTATGAAAACCCAGCGTTACGTATTTATGGACCTATTATGACGTCACAAGAGGAAATATAACTCTAATTGCTAATTGTTTTGACATCTGATAAGATGACGGATATCGAACTTTTCTTTGCGGCGTGCTTGTTAGTAGTAATTTTTAAACTTTCGCGATTTGAACACATGTTTTAAACGTTTATCGGGACTTATCACGTTATCTTTAAATAATACGTGATAAGTCCCGATAAACGTTTAAAACATGTGCTTGTTAGTGCCTGAATCATAAGACAAATCAGACATGCAAAGTAGGTAAACTTGTGGCGTCTATGTAGATGGACCGTCTGTGAATTCTGTGTTTTAGAGTTTACTATGGCGTAATTTGTCGATTTTTGTATTTACGTCTGACGTGCTACTGCCAAGATGACGGAGAACGCGCTGAATTATGAGGCGTGCGATCTAATGTAAGACAAGACAGGCCACAGATATGCAAAGTAGGTGAACTCGCGGGAATATCCTAAGAACGGTTTTTTTTTTTTTTTTTTTTTAATAATTAATTGGCTTGCGTTTGAGCGCCATCTAGTCTTCATTTCAAGTATACTTACTGCCATATCTTCGTAGAGGCGACTCGTGGACACACACGTCAGCGGAGGCGGGCACGGGCGTTTTACTGAGCTGCTCCCACAACGGGCTGTCCGACGTCCACACTAACGACTCTAGTACTTCTTCTTCCACCTGCAAATGACAGAAGACTATCAGACTACGTCACAAGTATAACTATTTTGATTAATGAACATCAAGACTTAATCGCCTTAATTAGGAAAACATCGTGAGGAAACCTGCATACGTACGGAGAAGGAATTCAATGACGTATGTGAACCACCAACCCGCACTGGGCCAGCGTGGTGGATATGGCCCAATCACCCTTACGGGGGTAGGCTAAAAGTACAGCAGTGGACTGTTAAAAGGCTGATTACGATGATGATTATGATGATGATGAAGACATCTAATGCTTGTCTGGCTAGGTACTAAACTCAAGTTGAAAATCTGGCGTCAAGCATCTAACGATGTGTTCCGAGAGCCAGTTCTGATTCCAGGCTAGTTGTGTTTACCATCTTCGACCACACCGCCACTTAACATCAGGCGAACGGTGGTTAAACGCCTAGTCCGTCAACCATAAAAGAATATATATTATAATTGAATTTATTTATTTCTTACTAGCTGAATCCCGCTACTTTGTACGCGTAGAGCTCGGCCTTCGGCCTCGCTACTATAAACCTCACGGAGCCCGAGACCTTTCCAACGAATGCAAAACCGTGGAAATCGGTTCGTGCGTTCTGGAGTTATAGCGTCAGGAAGGAAAACCCGACTTATTTTTATATAGTAGATTACCTCATAAAAACTAATCACAAATAGAGCCCATCAAAGCAAACCAAAATTAAAATTTGTGAAATCCAAATGAATTAGCAAAGATGTTAATGTCAAGAAGGACTCCAAGGCTTAGAAGGAAGATTTCCCAAGACTTAACAAAATAGGAAAAAATATGAGGCTGGATGCGTATTCCACACAAGACGCGTCACTAAGACAACAGTTCAAAATAAACATTGCTTTACAAAAGTATTACAAAAAAAAACAAATAAGTATTTTAATTACATGCTGGACAGAGAGTGCTCTATAGCAGGATATGACGTCAAGCGTCACGCGCGCCATTCGAATGATATACTAACACACTTTGCGGGAAAGGAAACACAGAGCATCCCCTCTCAATCTGCGCATGGGTAATGTATCTAATTTTATTATAGCCCTCGGTAAGCCTATTTCTAATAAATAAAACAGTAGGACACAGTTATGAAGACGGAACGGACGGACGGACGGATGGTTGAACGAATGTTTAATAATTACTAGTAGGACACAGGCCTATTGTTACCCTAAATATCTATATTAACTTACAGCATTCAAATGTTTGATGACATCCCTGCTGAGCTTGTCAACCACTGCCTGTACGAGCAGCTCGATGACCTTGTAGAAGTGGAAAGCGCTCAGGCCGTATATCTGCAGCACTCGGGGAAACTTCATAGAGTGGATACCGTACGCATGGAGTACCACTTCTGTACAACACGCGTATACAGCGAGCTGGTAAGTCTCTTGCGATAACAGCATCTGAGAAATTAGTTGTTAGGTATATTTAAATAAAACACACAGTTGTTTGCTACAGTTACACTCACAGTTATAACTCTTTATTTAAACTTATACACAGTTCTAGCCCGGACCTTTGATATGCATTGGTGGGGCCGAAGCCAACACCAAGAGATCTTGTTGAGTACAAAATACAATTGTGTATGGGGCGTGTATTAAATTGAATAAAAAACGATTGTACAGTACAGGATTAAAAAAGTCTAGGCTATTGAGGTGAACAACTAGTGGATAGGAGAACAGATCTATAGGATCAGAAACGGAACCTGCCTTATCCTGTCTCGTCTCAAAATATATTTAGGCAGGCGATGACTTGCCACCCACTAAATGGGGCCCCCCATAAAGGCTGCCGCATATTGGCACTGGAGGGGCAACATTGGCGTGGCTTAGGGTGTCGAGAGGTGTGCTGCACTTTCACTAAGAGCTACTTATAACCTTTAACACTTCCACCCTGGAACTTAAGTTCTTAGCTCTTGCGGTTTCCATCCCCAGACAGCCGGTTAAGGCAAGCCAGGGGTCTCATTTAGCCCCATGGAATCAGGGTACGCGGTGTTGCAACTCACAATATTATTATTTTTTACCGCTCTGGCGTTACTATTATTATTTTTACCAACCGAGATAAGGTTGTGGATGGTTTTCTCGTTATTTCGGCGCAGTTGCATGCACCATCTTGTTCTTATTCGAGATGGGGGCGATAACTCCTGCACTGACGTCCCGCTTGGAGTGTATTGTGCATTTCCCCGTACCAGCACCTACCCAGGCCAACCCAACTAGTGCCGGTTTTAGCACTATCAGCGCCCCGGGCGAGACTTTTACAGTACCACCAGGCCCTATCCTAACGCCGGTACTGAACCCAACACCTACATGTACCATGTTCACAGGATGACTAAGAAAGAGGGTAGATCGTCTGGATTTATTCAGTTTGAAAATGTTACCTGTAAGGAAACCTGCGGCTTCTTCCTATGTTCTTCCCTTATGATATGCTCCAGCACTTTATAATACAAGCATGTGATCATGTTGCACCGAAACGATGTGATCTCCGTACCCTGGCCCCCACTGGCAGCAAACTTCTCCATCCACGTAGTGCATGGCTTAATTAGTTTCTTGGTTATCATGTCTTCGCTTACACCACATTCTCTGTTACAATAAATTGAACATTTTAAAAAACCTAGGATAAAAGAGCACCTTACGGCTACCTGTTTTAACCAATCAGCAGTGCTAGAACCATTCTTTATCGATCGACAAATTCGATAAAATGCCATAGATGCTATAATTAAGAGTACTGATTAAATGACATTTTATGCACCAATGACTTATTAAGTAAATTATGTGCAGTTTTGATGCCATCACTCAAACATGGTGAGGGAAACGTGATGAATCTGGGTATGTCCAAGAACTTCCATAAAGTTTAAAGACTTGACATTCACAAACATGCACCGGGCCAGCATGGTGGATTAGATGCCCATCCTCTTTAAAAAAAAAAAATATGTAGACAAACAAGCGACGGGCCACCTGATGGTAAGTAGTCACCGTCGCCTATGGATACCTACAATACCCGGGGCATTGGCGGAGCGTTCTCTGAGAGAACGCCTGTGTCCCAGCAGTGGAAACATGATAGGCTGATAATGATGATGATGAAGTATAACGTACGGGGTTACGCGGATAGGGTGTACTAAGCTGAAAGAGGTCCATAATACCCATCAATATGAACACCTTTTACCAACCCTGAAATCGAGAAAAAAATATCAGCTGTTCCATAGAAAATGATGAGTAGAGTATAACGAAAGGGGTCCCCCTTTCGGCTTAGTACACCCTTTCCGCGTAAGCCTGTATTCTTTGACTTACATAAACAGCTTCATAAGATGGTTCGAAGGCTGCGGGCGCGCCTGGTGCAGGTAGACCGCGAGCTTCGCCAGGCTGTTTTTAGCCTCAGACACGGGCGTGAGCTCCTCGCCTCTCCGAGCCAAATACGCCCGCCCAGTTAGAGGCGTGTCGGGGCACGCTCGGCCACTCTGGAAGATGTCATGATGATAAGCCAACATTTTTTAGAGTGCGAGAAGACGCGATATTTTTTTGGCGTCAATACAAAAAATAACTGTGGCGCAAATAAAAATTCTGTGCAGCACTGGTCAAGTCAGATGGTCTCGAGTCTGTTCCAAAAGACCTTTTCACCTTTTGTCAAACGAACCAAGCCTGTTCCACTGCGATACCTAAATGTAGACTTCCGTGCATCGCGGCCTATCGCAGCCGCACGCATCTAACGCACGCGGCTGATGGGATTTGAAAATGTACGGCACGCGTTTAACGCAGACCTCGGACGCGGCGCCATATATTTTCAAAGTGCGAAGTATTGTCGCATCGCAGCCGCGCGCCGATGCAAGAAGTCAACCTGACCTTGAGCCCGCTTTGCGAGGTGCGCTTTTATATCTAACCTCATCATTTCAGCCATAGGACGTCCACTGCTGGACATAGGCCTTCCCCATCGATCTCCAAAGGGGCCGGTTGGAAGCAGTCTGCATCCAGCGTTTCCCTGCGGTCTCTTTTAGGTCGTCTGTCCATCTCGTGGGTGGACGTCCTATGCTGCGCTTACCGGTTCGTGGTCTCCATTCGAGAAGTTTTCGGCCCCATCGGCCCTCTGTTTGTAAGCTATGTGTCCTGCACACTGCCACTTCAACTTGCTAATCCGGTGGGCTATGTCGGTAACCTTCGTTCGTCTACAGATCTCCTTATTTAATTCGATCTCGTAGAAAAACTCCGAGCATAGCCCTCTCCATAGCTCGTTGTGCGACTTTGACCTTGCTTATATGTATATCTAACCTAACAAGTGCGAAAGTGACAAAGCGATTCTGTAACAGTCAGAATAAAATAGGATAGATAAAAGCCTGCACGCGCACATTGAGCGCTTGTAGGTAAATATTTATAGTTTGGTTTGCTTCTCATTTGTTAAAATCAACTCTATTGCGAGGTGGCAGAGTCTCTATTCAATGTCATGTCATCGGAGTGAGTTTACTTACTTATAGATTTATTCTGTGACCCGAATTAAGTCTGTCATTGGCTATAAGACTCAAAGGATCGAAAAAAATTATTGCATTCGTACTCACAGGACCAAAAGTGGCAATCACTTGTGATATTTCATCCCTTGATACTTTATTTTTTGTGCCGATTTGTTCGTTTGCATGATCACCTGCAAAAATATTTTAATAATTATAACTAAAGCACAGAATTTTATTATTTGTATCTAGGTCTCTAATATGTAGAACAAAGTCATCAAATTGTAGTCTAAATATTGGCATACTCTTAATCATCATCATCATCATATTGGTGATTAAATGTTTGGAATGAAACTAATGTGAGAAACATAAATAGAATTGTTTTAGGGTAGTGCCACAGATTTAGTATCTTCTATAGGTTCTGCACTAGAAACGATCTTAGGGTGCGTTCCTAATCAACGCCAACAGTGCTTATTAGAACCAACAGCTCATGAAGTGTTTTTTGTTTTCGTTACGTATTGGTTTTTGTATTCTTTCGAGTTGAATTGGTTTTCATTAGCGCTGTTGTCATCGTTGGCATTGTAGGCGTGATTCGGAACGCGCTCTTTGCACACCGGAAACAAATATTCGTTCGTTCCCATTAGGCCCTGCTTTGCGTTACTTTGAATTAGGCAATAAGAACGATTTGTTTGGTCCCAGAACCTGCGCTTTCATCAAACTGGTGACTGTTTGGGTGAAAACGATGGAAAGACAATTAGTCCACGGCCCATGCTAGGCCTGCTCTATGATAACAGGTAAAGCCACGGGGCACAGCTAGTTTATCATTTTCATACCTTCTTCATCGACAAAGCAAGACAAAACTGGGTTGAGGCAATACAAGTTAGTAAATTTAGGCATAATCACAAGTTTTCGTTTATTATTTTTACATTTACAAAAAAATGCCATTAACATGTCAGCGTTCTTTTTTTATTAGTTGGATTTAAGGTTGGTTTTAAGGTTTTATAGCCGCACAAAAAGTATTTACCTAAAAATATCCTTTCGTCAAATTCACCAACACTGAGAACATAAGTCTCGTAAAGATTATTTAATGATTTTAGATTTGATTCAAAATTAGCCCCATATAATACTTTTGTATAATCATTTGGATTCCCTTTTAGGATCTGCAAAGGAAAACAGTTTTATGCATTATTAATAATCAAATAGTAGACATATAGCATGACACAAATCATATCAGGTTTTTTAAATTTTCAATGTATACTTGACGAAAAAAACTTTTAAAGAATTTTTACAATTGACTGCAGAGCGCAGCTTGCAGCTTGAGTATACATAAGTGATACGTTTTATTAGTAGTACTCATCGAGATACAATACATATTAAGTCAAAAAATGGGGGGGGGGGGGGGGGGGGGGGAACTCGGCGCACGCTACACATTGCGCAGACTTTTTGGTTAGTTGTAAGGCAACTGCGATCCGACAACAACGCCGCGCGATGCCAGTGCTACGATGACAGCGATAAGCGATGTTGAACACTATGTAAGCGACATAGTGCCTAAATTGGAGTAAATGTGGCATTGCAAACTATATAATTGATGTCTTGGTATGTATTACGACTTTCTGACTGTTTTTATTTAGAGAGTGTGACTCTATAGGTATTGTATCCTCAGAGCAAATAAAAATACAGAGTCCCTACGGCGCACTGCCAAAGTGACACCAAAATCGCTTCCAAAACTACGTGAATTCCCAATAAATACACGACTCACGCACACATACGCATTCAAAACTACGTGAATTTCTTGTCAGAACGTCGTAATGAAAACATCCGTTTTAATAAGAAACAATGACTTCTTGCAGTGTTAAGAACTGTAAAAACAACACAAAAGTAAATAAGAAGGATGGAATATTTCCATACTTAAGTATTTATATTATCACTTATTTTGATGAATTACGCACATGCGACATGAACTTTGACTATGCACACATGTTTCAAAAAGTGGCTTCACTTTTCGTGTTCGGGGTAGTCCCTCTGTATTTTTATTTGCTCTGAGATTGTATCTCGATGGTAGTACTACAGAAAAAATAAATTATTCCTGCTACTACTAGTAGGACCAAGTTGTATACTAATAAACTAAGTAACTAGGATACTAGAATGAGTAACTTGTGTAACGTAACAAGTTTTTTCTAAATTGAATTATTGGCTTGCGCTTGATCACCACCTTGACTGATGTTAAGCAATACTGCCTCTCTCTCTCTCTTTACTTAACTGGACAACAAATACGGAAGAATTTACCTTTTTCTCAAAGAATGATTGGATAACAGGCCTGAAACTATACTCTTTCATAGTGGAAGCCTCCACAGTCAATCCATCCTTGATTTCACAGAGCGTCGCTATGATGCATGGCACTTTTGCAGGTAATACATAGTCATCACTTAGCCCCTCTCTCGGGAAACCTGCAAATATATTTTTTTATATGTGATAAGAAATTATTTTTTATGAAGCTTGTTTCCATTAACTAGATGGTGGTTTAGTTTAACCTGTGGAATATTCATACTTTTTATTTTTATTTAATAATAGGCTTGCGTTTGACCGCCAACTCGCCTGGTGTAAAGCAACAATGCGGTCTACGATGGAGAACGCTTGCCCTCAGGCAGTGCATTCTACAGACTAGCAGTTCGCATAATCAAAGCGTAATACTATTTATCCTACAAACAGTTCTTGTTGCGGATTGTTGCGCTGTCGGTCACCAGTGCATAGGCATACACAGGCTGAAAGCCTGAAACCTTACGAGATGCAGAGCCAACCGAAACGATCGAGACACACCGCGGGAGAGAGAGAGCCAAACGCTGAAACAAGAGAACCGTGCGAGCGAGAGAGAAGATGCCGCGTCGCCGTTCGCCAAGCGCCGGGCCAATTCTTCAACCATCGAATTAGAATAAGTTCTGGGTTTCTGGGTGGGTTTTGTCGCAAAAAACAATTTATACATTTAAGTTATCAAGAAAAAAGAACTTATAACTTTCCTTACTTTGTACAAAAATGTCAGTCAGCTGACATGAACGGAGTTAATATGTGAACTTACCTTTAAATGAAGGATTGAGCAGGTCTATCCGTTTGTCCATAAAAGCATTGGCATACACAAAATCCAGACAAGACAGCAACACATGATACATGTCCACAAGGTCATTCGCCGAGTTATGAAATTCTCCTTTCACACATATGTATAAGCACCATGTAAACTCGTACAATGCATTGGTGGTGTGCGTTGCAGTTCTGAAATATAATTTAAGTTTGAAAGAGTAAGTATGTATCTATTTTTGATTATTAAATAATAGACTTGCATTTGACCACCACCTCGCCTGATGTTAATCTATGATGCGGTCTACTATGGCGCATGCTTGCCTAAAAAAACCAATTCACTCATGATTTGAATACACCCAGATTGTAACTATCGGGGAACACCCATTCAGGCAGCGCATTCCACAGACTAGCAGCTCGCAAGAAATTTGGCAAGAAGCCAATAAGTGAGTAGCGTGATGGTGGCCGAGCAGTAGCATGAGTGCTTAACAATGGCATCCGGATCGATCCTCGACCCTTCCACTTATTTATAACTTAATTATGTGCAGTTTCGATGCCATCACTCAACAATAGTGAAGGAAAACATAGTGAGAAAACCTGTATATCCAAGAACCTGAAAGTTCAAAGACATGACATTCACCAACATGTACTGGGCTAGCTCGGTGGATTAGGGTCCATCTTATCTGAGAGAAGGCCTGTGCCCCAGCAGTGGGAACCAGATAGGCTGACAATGATGAACAAGGGAGAGTTAAAAAAAAACATTGCAGCTGTTAGAGCTAAACAAACTTGGGCCTAGTGTATACCAATTATGTTTTAAATGTTTATCGAGACTTATCACGTATTATTTACCAATTATCTCACCTTGTTCTTCCACTTTTTGTGTTTTTCACATCATCACTTAATGGTGCGAAGATGTCGAGGAAAAGTGGCTGGAATTTCCTATAGAGAACAGTAGATACGGCAAACTTTTGTTCTAAGCGTGCTATTCTGTCCCTGAAGTCTGTGGACATGGAAGTCATCTCCATCCAGTTTTTTATTTTGGTGAAAAACTGTATCAGACTGAAAATAAATGTGGAAATTTTAAGTACTGAAGTAAAGCTATTCAACTTCAATAAATTTCTACGCTACGCTTTCACTAGGCTATACAGTTCTCATTCATATTCAAATTATTATACATGGACCTTAAGAATGTTTAGAGAAATTGTCTGTAGTAAATAATAATAATGCAGAATAGAATGTAGAAAATACTTATAATATTATTGATATATGCTGTAGAAAGAAATTACATGCATCATAAATTAAAAACGACTGAAATTGTTGAATTCATACCTAATGTTACAAAGTCTGAGCAGTTTTGTGAGACTGACGCAGTTGCCTTCAACAGTTTTTCCTGGCTGCACTGTTGGTGTGATGGAAGTACGGCAGGCTACATACAATGCACAGGCCATCCAGTGCGAAGGATCACCCTGAAATAACCATGTTCATTGGAGAAGTCGTAACTTTTTATCAAGACAGACGAGTGTTGTCAGAAAGAGTTAGTCAATAGATGAAGTTTATGAGTCTGTTAGAATGTTATTGATGCTTCAATAAGAAATAGGATAGAAGAAACCTCTAAGATGTTAAATACTCACGTCTAAAGTAAAATTTCCTTTTACATCCAAATATGAATCCATGGACCTTTTAGCTGCAGCAGTGTCGACGTTTAGAGCAGTACACAGACTTTCCATTTTAGAAACCCAATTTTCATCACTCTCCTCAGTTTTAGACATTGTTAATTAGTTGATTTCAGGTTTAATTTCTCTTTAACACAGTTAAACACATAAATAAACAACCAATTTCGTCTCAATTTTGACAGCTTCTTGGCGGGAAGGCGGGAATGGCACGTCCCTCCCACGCGTGCCCGCGCAAAATTGTCTATGGTTAAAAAAAAGTGACAGTATAAACAATCAGAAAAATTACTAAATGGAAGCGGTGGAAGCGTTATACAATTTTCCCTTTAGCACTTAAACCCCCCTTAATCATCAATTTGATGACCTGAGCATATCGTTTGCAGTTGTGTGCCGCTTAATATTGAAGTGTGCGTTTGTAGAACGAGTAAAAATATATCAGCGAGTACAATTTGAGATCAAACTAACTTACCTGTGGGTAAGTGCAGTTCGATCATAATTATACGAAGACCTCCTCCTTCCATGATAACTATGTAGTATCGTGCCCTCGGACGCGCAATTAACACGAATTTCAAAGCCTAACCAGAAAAAAAATGTTTTCTCCACATGGTATCTCTCTATTCGCCTACCTGGCAATAGTATTCATAAGTTCATTAGTTCAAAGTCTTAACCCTTGGATGATAAAATTTCTATTTCCTGGGTTGTAATCCATTTTGATGATTACATGGGAAAAAAAGAACTTGGGTGGGTTCGATCATGGAAGGAGGAGGTCTTCGTATAATTATGATCGAACTGCACTTACCCACAGGTAAGTTAGTTTGATCTCAAATTATCCTTCAGACCTCCTCCTTCCATGATAACTATGTAGGATGTTTAAAGCATTTATAGAAATTTTATTTATTATTGTTATGCATGATACAATAATAACATTTGTTTATAATCAAGTATGTATATAATTCTAGAGTATTAAAGTAATAAACACAAAAATTTGTTTTTTCCTTCCATAATAAAATTAATCACCTTGCAATTTTTGACATAATTATGTTAAAGAAGATAAAGAGCAAATAAATTATAGTCTAGTCTAATGATAAGGTGGTAAATCAAATAAAGTTATATGATTATTTACGGGATATTTACCGTGGTGAGGTTGTGGAATGAGCTCCCGATATAACAACACAACAACCGTGATAGTTTAAAACGGTGGTAAATCAAATATTATATACCTTACCCGCTTAGACAATATCTATAGTAGGCTAAGCTTAAATGAGTATTGATCAGTTTATGTTGCGGCTCCAAAGTCAATATACCTAGTAGGTAATTAAATGTTATAAAGAAAGTATTTAAGGCTTAGAGACATACTACTAACGTAGTACCTATATTAAGAAATCTTTGATTTAAGGTAGGCCGGTTATAAAATATTGGAAGAGATAGAGTCCTTTGCTCTTTCTTCTGTTAGTATATAATTTTATTATATTTCGTCTGTAAGCAGCGAGGTGCTGGTATGCCTGGTGGTATATGCTGTAAATTTAGTTATAAGTTATATTATATAGGTATGTCACTTGCTTTCAAGTGACATAGATCCAGTGATCTAATGTGTCTACCTTAATTATGCTCGTTTCGAGTGTGCTAGAGAGGTTTAAAAAAAATATTCTACTCTAATTATTGTCTAGTTTCTTAATTATAATGCACTTGTCATACAAATATCAGGCTTATTTTAAGAAAAGGGAATCTCTAACCTTGGTTGGGTCTCAAGTTGATTTGGGCCTAGTTTTTATAGTCTATATTTGTATACTTTTAATGCTTTTGTTGATGTTATTTACTCTTATTAAGGAGAGTTTGTAATCTCCTGAGAGGTTTGAGAGGTTGTAAATGTCCTATTACTAAGGCCAACTAAAGCTAACATAACAGTTTTCTTGTTTATATCTGTGAATGAAGCATCTCCCTTTGTGGAAGATAGATGTTTGAATACATGGGATACATCCTATTGACGCCCCACTAAAAATCGTTGCACAATGTCATTCGATGAAGTTAAAGTACATATAGATTGATGCTATCATTATTGTCCCACTGCTGACCTGTGATAAGAGTTTTATCTGATTTTTGATTATTTAGAGAACCATATGCTGGCTGCCCCTTTGTTGAAAAGTTTAGATAAGAACCTTAACCCATTTTTATGTTAGTTTCATAATAGTCTGTTTTGTGTCTGTCTCAGATATTAACCCAAAATGAAATACCTGATTTATACTGTTTTAATGTGTTGTCTGAAAGATACACTAACATTATCTCTGATGTTTCGTTAGACATGCCTTCGTAGTTTCGTAAGGCTTCCTGGCTAGTATTCCTGCAGCCAAACAGAGCTCCTTGTGCAGTGGATGTGGTGTTCCAGAACCTGATAAGAGCAGGGATTTTTTAGGTGGCAGTTAAATTTATTTTGATTTTAATATTGAAGTATAGAATGGGAACCTAGGCATCCCAGGATAGGACAACTATTATACCAGTCGCTTTTTCAATAATTATCTTCCTTAAACATTTGCGAATTATGCAATATGCAATATGGCAATAATAAATAAATAAATAGGCAATATGGTGGAAAAGCATGAAAATAGAAGGATGACCATTCTATTGTCAATGCGTAGGTATACAGTCCAGTCTCCTGAATCTGTGTGCCATGATATATATTTGGAATTGAGTCTAGATGCGGAAGGGTCTATCTAAGGCAAACCCGCTCTAGTGTAATAGTCTCGTATGCTGTTTGTGATAATTCCCTTTAAGATCTTTTACATCTAGATATAGATCAGCTTCAAAAATGTTCACTGGTGAAATGTAAGGTGCGTAAGTATACCTAACCATAAATTTATTTCTTCACTCCATTACCAGATGCTTTTAGCAACTAGGTGAAGGTGAGGAAAGTGTTCACCACCTAATCCAATCAATTGAATTGAAATCAGTATAAAATCGCTGTCTATTCTTAAATATTGCTTTATTTTTGCAGTTTTTTGCAAAACATTTTAAATCAAGAAAGGGGTCATTTCTTTTACGTTAATATGTTGTTGTTGTTCTTCCCTTGTCCAAAATCCTTTTTCTTTACTTGTCCCACAGCATGCACCCCCAAACTGAGTTTGGAGCGTCTAAAGCATTTTTAGAGTAACCTTATTTTAGTTTTGTTGTTTGTAACCTTTTTAGTAACCTGTGTGCATTGTCTATGTGATCTCTCCATCAAAGCAGATCACCCAAACAAGAATCTAATTGCTATCCCACCGGTAATCTAATTGTTTTGTGTATATAATGCCATATGATATTACCAGATATACTGATGTTAAATGCTATAAAGTTTTTCCTAGGAATCAAATCCTCGCTCGATGTGTTGTTTGACTAGAGTTTTCTTGTCATGGGGCAGTTCTAAATTAATTTTTTACTCAGGGTCCAATCTGAAACCTAAGAAAATACATTTGTTTGGGTTACAAGTAATTTACGGGTTTGATCAATATTGACTAAGCTTCCTAAGCATTTACAATATGAATTTGCTATCAGCAAAGTCATCCAAGAAAACCACTGATAAAAAACCCTTTTTTCTTAGTTCAGTCACTACTGGACTTAATATTTTTCAGTATAATATATTTTTGTGAAAACAGAACGAAGAGTAAAACGTTAAATTGGCAAACTTTCCCATTGAATCGAAAAGTAAGTATTCTTTATGATAAAAGTTTAAAAAAATACCATAAAGTGTGCATCTTTAGGGTCTAATTTTGCTAAAAAAAACAATGTGGAGACATCAATTTACATGCTGTCCTTGTGTCTTAATTTGCTAAATTCATAAAAATGCTGAATTTTTACGAATTTTGCAGCTGTTTCCGGTTTAGGATAAATCTGTATGAGCTATTAGGTTTCTTTCTGAGAACTATACTGGAGACATTCTGGTCACCGTCTTCCTCGCATTCTTCATCCGCACCTCTTTGTTGAGTATAACCATAGGTACAACTTACTCTGATTGTGAAAACCCTATATTTGTAGTTTCTTTATCTTGGTATGTTTTTACCAAAATTGCAATTTGTAGCCTTTAATAAGACTGTCCCTGTTACTAAGGTTAGAAGATGAATTATGGTAATACCTTAGTCTAGCGACTTGTGGTGGAGCTAGTTGCGTCGACGGTCTTTTTGCAGTGAGTTCCAACGTGAGTTTATATTTCGGGTCTGTTAAGAGCGTATATTGCTGTGGGCCGACATCGGCCTTGCGAGTTTAAGTCTTTTGAGCCTGAGTTTGCTTGGTGCTTCTTAGATCTAGCCTTCTTATAAGTTTTCTTCAAAGAAAATTTGTTTTGGCTCTTGTTCCTGAAGGGGAGACCTAAGGTCTTTATTGACATTTTATAAAAACCCTCCACACGGTTTTGGTTTCAACGTATTGCACGTTTGTTTCGTATCACATACTTGCTGCATCACTGATTTTCTTTATTATTTGTTCATTTGGCACTGATTAACCCTGTTAAGGGCTGCCCCACCCAAGGGCTGCCAAGGCTGCTGTGACCTATTCATGTTTACTGTATGTTATTATCTCTTCCTTGCATTTTCTGCCAGTGCTAAAACAGCTTCTGGGTTTAGTTTTGGTGCTATCAAAATGAATTCATTTTAGTTTATTTCATATTGAGTTATTATCTTTTCCTTTTCCTCCTTCATAGCTAGTTCACGGGCTTTATTTCAACATAGATAAATATATTTCAATGACTTCTTGTTTTCTTCTTAACTCTTCTCGTTTACAGTGCAAATGGAGAAAAGAAAAAACCATTAAAGGTGAAGAATGAGTATGCTTACCCTTTGTGAAAGTTCTATTTGTGGACATTTATCGCTGGCTGACCCCCCAGTGACAGCTCTCGGATAGGATGTGGTTAAGTTCTTCGTTGAAGATTATAGGTATGCCTTTCAGTTTGGTGTAACACGTGCTTGTCCAAATAACGTGGCTGACCCCTCGTGAAAGCTCTTGTTATGGACGTTTATCGCTGGCTGACCCCAAAGTGACAGCTCTCGGATAGGACGTGATTAGGTTCTTCGTTGAAGATGATAGGTATGCCTTTCAGTTTGGTGTAACACGTGCTTGTCCAAATAACGTGGCTGACCCCTCGTGAAATCTCTTGTTATGGACGTTTATCGCTGGCTGACCCCAAAGTGACAGCTCTCGGATAGGACGTGATTAGGTTCTTGGCTAAAGATGATCCGCTTTGTACTCGTGCCCGTCCAAATAACATGGCTGACCCCTCGTGAAAGCTCTAGTTATGGACTATCGCTGGCTGACCCCCCGTGACAGCTCTTGGATAGGGCGTGTAATCCTGGTGAAGTGATACATACCATCTAACTAGGTCATTAAATATATTGTCTTCTGAATGTTTTTCTTCGCAATCGCTATCATCAACTCAACATTGACTATTGACACCGACGAAATCGGTGCTTTTCTTCATCATCCCGGTGTTTCTTCTTGACGTAATGTGAAAATTCTTCGAACAGTTGCTCCTGTTTCCTTTTGTTATCCATATTTTGAAGATATTTTGTGATATTTCGGCTTTTTTCTAAAATTGTATTATTTCTAGTTGTGTCAACTGCGCGCACGAAAGAACGAATGAACTTATGAATACTATTGCCAGGTAGGCGAATAGAGAGATACCATGTGGAAAAAACATTTTTTTTCTGGTTAGGCTTTGAAATTCGTGTTAATTGCGCGTCCGAGGGCACGATACTACATAGTTATCATGGAAGGAGGAGGTCTGAAGGATAATGCGTGTTTAGCTTGGCCCCTTCAGTTTGACGGGGGGAGGGGTGTCAGTGCTAAAGGGGAATCTGTTAAGCTTATCTTATTATGCATTATTATGCCGTACATTGTGCATTATTGCCTCAAATCAAACCATTATCCAACTTCATTGATCCAACTACAAAAGGAAGTTTTAGCGCCAGTATGAAAAAAACATCATCTCGTTTTATTAATTTCCTAAACTTGTGTATTTTCGAGTGATAATGCGTAATAATGGTGGATTTTTGTTTGACAAGTGTTCGTGAACGTGCTCGAGTGTGGACAGAGTAACATAACGCGGTGAAACATGTGTTTTCCTGTACTTTCCAAAGCTCTATAGAAGCCTCATGTGAAGTCTCCACCGAAAGGGCATGACTTTAACTTGACCGTGACTTGCTTTGCTTGACTGTGACTTTCATCATACTTGATGGTAATTTAATACTTGACACTGGCAAATGTACAGAAGTGCGACGCCAAACTAACAACAGAGGTAAGAAAAATAAAATAAAAATGGCAGTGACAACACAAACGATGAGTCAATGGCATTGATAACAAGAATTTCATGACAGCAGAGACAGTTGTGGAATTGTTTTGTTTTGATATTTATTTTCAATTTTCAGATTCAGACTTTTCAGTGTGCAGTTTTAAGTTGTCTATTTATTTTCACATTAATATCAAATAAAACTCCTGTAACTCTCAACAAGTCTGTTAAAAAATAATCTTAACTAAACTATATGTAAATAATGTAACAATCACCCGTGTGAAGTTTAAAACAAAACGAAAATGTTAACAGTTCGGCGATTTTACCATGTAACTGCTACGGCATTTAGTATGAAAAAGCTTGGTGTAAAGCTTAATAAGATGGTAAACCCCAAGGTCAAAAGGTAAGACTGATTATCTATATACAATTTTAAAGATTACGTAGGTATTTAAGGTAATCCATAAACGTATAGGTTATGTTTAGGTGCAGTAATACTTGTACACAGTATGGACTGTATTTTATTTTTATAAATAATAGGCTTGCGTTTGACTCCCATCTCTCCTGATGTTAAGCGATGATACGGTCTACGTTGGAGCACGCTTGCCTAGAAGGAACCGATTCACTCGTGATTTGAAGACACCCAGATTGTAAACATCAGGCAAGCAGCAGTATGGTATGAATGAAAATACATAAAACTAAAAAAACTACCTACTGAACTATTTTATTGATGCTGACATGATTATACTCAGTAAACCGTTGCAAACCCTTTAATTTCGCATCTGCAGTGCCGTTTTTAGCACTACCAGCGCCCTGGGCTTGACTTCTATGGCGCACCTTCCCCTCCCCCTGCCATTCAAACCGAAAAAAGGCAAAGAATAGAAAGATCTAGATTTTTATATATCTGCGGCGCCCTCCTCTTTTATCTGGCGCCATGGGTGGTCGCCCAACCAGGCCCTACCCTAACGCCGGTACTGCGCATCTGGATGCTGGTGCAGGCAGATCTCAAGTTTTTTTTATAGAATCACAATATTAGTAAAGTAAGTTCATGTTTAAACTTTTCAGACAATGGTTTCCCACACATATGGAGACAGTCTTAATGCCGAGTGTAAAGAGTCTAACAAAAACACAGAATGAGCCAGGCAAACAGTCGGTGAGAAGGGCAGCCATGCTTAACAAAATGTTCATGAAACAAATCACGGATCTCATGTCCACTGGAACTGTTTCCATGAATATAGTTGGCAGGGGCATTGAGATTTCCAAGGTTAGTATATACATAAAGCAGGACCCACCCTTGCCAATTTGTGTAAAAGCACCCTTGAGTTTCGTTTTCACTCAACAGAGTGAACTGTGAGAGTGAGTACTGTGAGTTTTTTCAATAGCGTCTACTTAGTCGATCGCGTCAACGTTAACTACGATTTGTATGAAATAAAAACAGCGCCATCTAGCGCATGTAGATGGAACTGCTCTTTTTTTCATACAAATCGTAGTTAACGTTAACGCAACCGAATAAGTAAAAGCCAC
This sequence comes from Agriopis aurantiaria, assembly GCA_914767915.1. NCBI lineage: Eukaryota > Metazoa > Arthropoda > Insecta > Lepidoptera > Geometridae > Agriopis > Agriopis aurantiaria. The sequence continues at coordinate 5,365,851 of OU611999.1, forward strand.
TGGTAAAACTCGCTCTAGGCCCTCAGTACTACGAAACTATACGAAGTACTATCAAATTGAATCTGCCTGCTTCGGTTGCAGCCAACTGGCTTCGGTTGTACACTGAACTTTGATGTCATTTTAATTTTCAGGTTAAAATAACACCAGACCTGCAAGCAGTGCATGTGTTCTGGGTATGTAAAGGTGACTTCTCAGATGTGGAGACGGAGGCTGTGCTCAACAAGATAGCTGGTCCGCTACGGCATGAGTTGTCAACTTTGAGAGTGATGGGAGAAGTGCCTTATGTTGTTTTTGTCAAAGGTATGTTTATGGCTTAGTTATTATAAAGGGCCTTTAGCCTAATGTTTGTGTATTCTCTCTAATCTCCTGAACTACTTATCATATTTTGACCAATAAGGTGTCTATCAACGCATCTTAGTACTCATTGTGTCATCTATCCATCTATCTATATACAGTAGAATTCATATGGTTTTAGCGAAGATAATGTTTACTCAAGTTAGGTTTCATAATTAGGTACTGACTGAGAAAGCCTTTCTTAGCTCGAAACAGCGCTAAAATAGCACAGTGCGAAAAATCCCGCGAACGTGAACCTTAACGCGCCGAGATACGGTTTGCGGTCGCGCAAGTTTTCGCAATCACCTAAACAGAATCGCTTAAAACAGGTAGTCGTAAGGCCCCTGAGAAGTTTCTAACTAAAAATTCCATCGGGCAATCGGCTAGTAGTATAGTAAAAGTTTATTCATCCATCTAACGCGTCATCGTTTCATGCGCTTCAGACCGACAAGAAGCTCAAATAGTAGAACTTGACCGGCGGCTGGCGGTAGCAGACTACGGCGAAGACTACACGCCAACAGATATGGGACACCTACTCCGAAGCGAGTTTACTTTGAACACTAAGCTCTCGCCTGAAGTACAAGTGAGCAAATCAAATATATATTAATCAGTACTATTTGACCCTTATTCTCTAACTTAGTACATGAGATTCCTTGCCATAAACGCGCGACGTGTTAACATAAATAAATAATTGCAAAATTGACTCTATGCCCTCAGTTTCCATGACCACATAGACTCTTAACGCGGCCGCGTCACGTTATCTGCGTGGAATTGGCAATGTCACGATGAGGCTCGTAACGTGCTCGTTTTGAACAGTCAAAACAACGAGGAGCAAGCTAGCGCATTTGTCAAGAGTATCCAATGGGAAGAAGCGTTTGATTCGTTTGACGCGTTTCAATGAAATTTGGTGATAGTGCTTGCTGGTGATCGCTGATACAAAAAACCGCGTATTTTTTTAAAACATATTGACAACAAAAATCATGCATTTTTTATGCAACACTAGTTATGGGAAGGTAATACATACATCGATTTAGTAATAGATACGTCATTGATCCCAAGACACTTTTTAAATTCGAATATGAGCCAAACCTGTGTAAGGTTAGCGAAGATATGGGTGTCGCAGGGTCACAGTTCGGGGCAAATTACTAGTTAGGATGACACTGAAATTATCTTCACACTCTTGCAGGCAAAGATAAGACGACTGGATGACGAAGTCCCCCTGATCGAGGAACCAATACCCGAAATGACCAACAATGTATTCGGTTTAGACCACGAAAACATCATGAACAGGCTTTTAGCTACTAGGAAGAAGAGTAGGGACGCCTGGAGTCGACTCGAGGGGCCGAAAGATGACGTCATATCGCACAAGGATGACGTCATTTCATACAGGACGAGCGACGGGAGGGCGGAGGGTGTTGACGTCACTAATCAGAGGAAGGAGCTGGCTGAATTCTTGCTCAAGAGAAAGGTATTTATCTGTTAATTGAAATCATGCTTTATCAAGCTTTTTCAACCATTTGTTATTTTCGAAATGACTTGTGTCAGTTTTAATACATTTTTAATCTATGCTACACCTGGGAAAAGGTCTCAGTACAATGTAAAATACTAAGATGACAAGTCAGTGACTGAAAAAATGTATGTCCAAGAACCTCAAAAGTTCAGACATAAATGACATTCACCAACATGTCCAATATGCACTGGACCAACTTGGTGGATTAGGGCCCATCCTCTCTCTCTCTGAGCGATACGTACAAGCGTCAAACTTGTCATGTTTATAGTACACACTCTAAAGTATAACAACAAATAATAAATTATGGCCAAGTGCGAGTCGGTGACAAATATCTGTTCGTTACCAAGTTATAATTGTGTTATACTCGAGCGCCTGTAGTAAAATAATTAACTGTGGCTGCGTATCAATTGCTTCAACAATTTTGGAAGGCGTTATAATAACTGGTAATTCGGTTACTTGGACGACCTTATTATATTTGTGGTGGTACGGAACCCTCAGTGCGCGAGCTCGACTCGCACTTGGCCTTATTTTGTTTATTATTTGTTAGTTAATCCGCCGTAACATTACATATTCTGTGAAATTTTCAACTGGCTATCTGTTACGGTTCGAAAGATACAGCCGTTAATAGGAAGGGCTGACGGGCGGACAGACAGACAGACATCGTAGACTTAGTAATAGGGTAATAGGTACCCTTTGGATACGGAACCCTAAATAAATTCATTGCATGTAGCAATCCTTTGGATACGGAACCCTAAATAAATTCATTGCAAGTAGCAATGAATTTATTTATTTGAATTTGAGTGGTGGCCGAGGCAAGGTAAGCAGAACGTTGGGTCGACGAAATTGCTATCGCGGGTCGAACCTGGACTCGATTAGCACAGGACCGAGGCAGATGGCATAGCAAGAGAGAAGCCTATACCCAGCAGTGGGATAAGGAAGGCTGTGGATGATGATGATGAAATAGCAATGACCTTATCAATCCATCAGTTGAAAGACCTTTATCGTCGTGTTTATTTCCCTCGAACTGCGATGACGTGGAGTTACTCAAAATTTGTGTGGGAAAAATGTGATGCATTATCGCAGTATACGAGTATGCTTATGCAATCGAACTGAGTCATTCATAAGAATGCTCGCTGTGGGGTGCTATGGGCACGGTTTCTATTGATCCTTTATGTATGATTTAAAGTTCCAATTGTTTGTAATTATTACGATTGTAATACAAAAGCTTTTTGGTCTACTATAGATAAGATAAGGTCATGAGAACATAATACAACGTATAACAAAGTTACCGAAGACTTTGGTTATGACTTCATCAAGCTTTTCAACATTGATCTAGAATTTAGATAGCCTGTTGGTCCAGTTAGTAGTGAACCTGCCTTCTGAGCCTGGGGGCGTGGGTTCGATTCCCATCTAGGACAAACATTTGTGTGATGAACATTTGTGTTTGTTCTATATCTGGTTGTTTATTTAAAACTATATATGTATGTATATCAGTCTCTGGCAGCAATATCACAAGCTTTGCTTGCAAACCGTATCTGGGCGCGATAAGGTTCACGTTCGCGTGATTTTCCAACTGAGTGGATTAGGTGCCGCAATTAGCTGTTGTCCGTAAGGCCCCAGGTAGTTAATTTGGTCTTTCCCTCTACTATGCATCACACATCATAGTGGGGTCAGTTATTCTTTAAAAAACGACAATGTTCAATGCCGAAATTAACGAAACGACGTCGCATCGTGGTACGATGTACAGCACGATGTCGGGTCGTCAATTTCAGCGATGAACGCATCGAGATACAATATATATATATAGAGTCAAATTCATGCCAAAAAAATGTCCGAACCAAAATCGGCGCACGAATTGTGCCTACTTTTGGTTAGTTAAAAGGTAACCGCGATCCGACTACAACGCTGGGCGATGTCAGAGCTACGATGACATAGCGGACAACTCGCGGACATACTACCTACATAATATAGCCCCTACATTTTTACCCCATATATATTTTTATTAATTTAATGAGTACCTTAAACTTAATTTTAATTACCTTTTTATTAAGTAGCTACCTCACATAATTATTGTATATATTTATATATTCTCTAACAGTTTGTCAACAACTTGTTTTGTATAACTGCACCCGAGCCTCAAGATACAGGCCTCGGGCTTAGTTTAAGGCTCGCCGACAATTCTATTTAGACAATAAATATCTAATGTTTGCTATTTATAAGTAAAATTAAGGTTATGGTATATTACTTCTGGCAATAAATATTCTATTCTAACTAACGTTGAATCATCTCATCGTCATCATGATGATGATGAGACATTATGACGCTTGCATAGTATCATAATAATGTTGTCATAATGTCTAAATTAGAGTAAATGTGGCATTGTGAACTATAATTGATACAATGTATGTACAATGACGCTCGGACGTTTTTTGACTGTTTTCACTGAGAGATTGTGACTCTATAGAAATTGTAACTCCATGGATGAACGTCCTACTTTTTCACGACACAACGTCGCTCGCTTCGTCGTGGCTCCATGTCGCATCGTAGGACGACGTACCGTGTGCAATGTGCATGGGTTTGGCCCTCACGTCTTTTAAGCAATACACCTAGCTTGCCTCTGGATCTTTGTTTCTGGAATCTATACATATAAAAGCGAAACTCACCTACTCACTCACTCACTCATTCACTCACTCATCACGAAATCTCGAAAACTACTTGACCTACGTAGTTGAAATTTGGCAGGTAGATTCCTTATGGGGTGTAGAGGTCCGCTAAGAAAGGATTTTGCGAAAAGGACGAATTAAGGGGGGCAAAAGGGGGTTGAAATATTATATGAAAGTCTTCGCGTACGAAGTCGCGGGCAACAGCTAATCTATACTAATATTATAAAGAGGAAAGATTTGATTGTTTGTTTGTTTGTTTGTTTGCATTGAATAGGCTCCGAAACTACTGAACCGACTTGAAAAATTCTTTCACTGTTGGGAAGCTACACTATACCCGGGTAACATAGGCTATATTTTTTTTTTTTTTAAATAGGGATCCTTACTAAAACTCCAATGATGTAACCCAAGGTGTAAAAAATAAGATTTGTAATTTTGACTTTGCGTGTTTGACAGTTCTAAGACAGGACAACGTCTGTCAGGTCAGCTAGTGTTTAATAATTTCGATAATATACATTTCCAGATCCTCCAAAACAAGATTTACAAGGAGTTGCGAGCGTCGAACGAGGACTGGCAGCTCCAGGACGAAGAAGAAGACGTCCAGGATTCTGATGACGATGCCGATGACTACTATGACGGCTACAATTGCGACGACGAAGATGACGTCTACCAACACGATTTGCAAATCACGGACAAAGATAAACATAGTTGATTTATTGTAGCAATTGATTGATTAGTTTCTATTATTTATTTAATTTACACTTATATTTTATTTTCTGTTTTTCTGTTTTTAGTGACGGGTGATTTATCTTTACTATCTACTACGATGTTAATATCAAAGAATTGAAGATTTGATTGTATTTTGACTAAGATAGAAACAATAAAATAAATAACTATATTACCTATCTATTTTATTTATTATCTATAAATGTGAGGTCTGTTTATTTTTAGATGTCCAACTATGTAAACAAACATGGCGTTTTTCGACCAATAGCAGCTCGGAGTTTCCTTGCTAGTGATTGTCATTGGTCGCCTGTCAGCCATATTTGTTTACATAGTTGTACATCTAAAAAGAAACATACTTTAGATATTTCTCATATTAATAAAAATATATATATATTTATATATTAATATCTATTGTACTGTAATTTGCTGTCTTCATAATATTATTTGTGTAAAACATTTCAGTATTTGAATACACTTTTTATGTAGAAAATTTGTAGTTAGTATGGTAGTATACATGGATGGTTTTATTCAGAGAAGTCCAATGCATGTTATAGCTAAAATGGTATTAGTCTCATTCTTGCACTTGACAATTCTCACCGGCGGCGAAAAGTTGGCATAACTAGCTGTTGCCCGCGACTTTTTACGCGTAGACTTTTATACAAACTTTCAACCCCCTTTTGACCCCTTAAACTCGGCACTTTTGTAAAATTCTTCCATAGGGAACCTCTACTCGCCATAAGAAATCTACCTGCCAAATTTCAGTTTCGTAGGTCAAAACTGGAAAAGTAAGAGCTAGTACCGAAAAGTCTGCCAGAACTGAAGGGGACGAGGTAGACACGTATTGCACACACTGACATATTATATTCTACAAACCCATACTTCAATATTGAGCAGTACACAATTGCAAACGAGATGACAAATTGTCATCAAATGGACGACCAAGGGGGGTAAGTGCTAAAGGGAAAACTAGATAAAACACTTCCATTTTTTTTTAACCCAGATTAAATCAATACTCAATACTCAATCATTTATTGCATAATTATTATGAAGTTCACATACAGATGTTAGGTAGCATGTTTGTATTAGGTACTTAACACATAATAACCCTGATTGGGTATCGCAATTTAGTGCGGAGCGGATCGATTTATTCCATAATTGATTTGTCTTCTAAATACTCGTTTAAGCTATGATAACATTTTGCTAGCAATATGTTTTTTAGGCTTTTGTCAAATTTATTTTCATTTTCTATATCCTTTAGCTGTACTGGTAGTTTATTATATATTTTGATGGCCATTGGATTTGGGCCGGAGCTATGCATTGCTAATTTAGATTTTGGTAAGATTAATTTATGTTTGTAGTTAGACCTTATTCGATATTTACGGTTTTCAACAAATTTTCTAAAGAATTGTGGGTACTTTCTAACAAATTTACAGTTTTCAAATATATATAGAGAGGCGACAGTTAAAATTTTATATTGAATAAAATATGGTCTATGGAAATTTGCTATACTAATGTCTGGGAGTTTGATATTGGCGAGGATACGGATGCATTTCTTCTGGACAACAAAGAGATCTATGGCGTCTACACTATTGCCCCAGAGAGTGATGCCATAGCTGAGCCACGAAAATGCGTATGCGTAGTAGGCTGTTAAAGCTGTGTCTAAATTAGTAGCTCGGCGTAGTTCCCTAAGTGCGTATGTGAAACTTGACAATTTGGCTTTAATTTTTTTAATGTGACTTTTCCAATTTACTTGCGTATCAATGTCAATGCCTAGTAAACAAGCTGCGTCTACACATTCTAATTTAATATTATTATATGAAAAGTTTATGTCAAGAGGGGCTTTTTGATGGGGTCTAAATTGTATGATTGGTATCAACCAAACACTATGCTAAATTTAAAAAAAAAAACACGCAAAATATTTCTATTAAATATCTACACAAATAAAAACAGCTATTATCTGTCACTTCTGCTACGGAACCGATATAAGTTATTGCAAGTCGATGACATTCGTTTTCTGTGTCAAGAATCTTAATTTATTCATTGCAGTTTAAACCTGTTTAAAGTCAATGACCTTCTAAAACAATAATTTTATTAACTTACCACTAATTCAGGATAGTGGTGTGCATCTGTGTGTGTAACTCGACCTGTCTACGTGGCTTCATATCTCATCAGCAAGTCATTTAGAAGTTGGAAAGAAACTTTCTTTAATCAAAAGTTTGAGGATTTATTTTTCTCTCCAAGTCTGACTTGTTTGTGAAACCACCGAGTTCTAGTGTATATCGATTTATCTCAACAAGTTAGTCCAGTCTTACTACTTAATCTTCAGTTAGAGGACATAAGGTACTTTATTTTTATATAATTAACTAGCAACGCACCCCGGCTTCGCACGTGTATAGATCTTTTTTTAAATAATGTAACCCAAGGTGGTTACATTATTGGAGTTTTAGTAAGGATCCCAATTTTTTTTGTTGCAAATATTATATCTATAGCCTATGTCAACCAGGGATAGTGTAGCTTCGCAACAGTGAAAAAGTAAATCAGTTCAGTAGTTTTGGAGCCTATTCAATGCAAACAAACAATCAAATCTTTCTTCCTTATAATATTAGTATGTATATATATTATAGTAGATGAAAGGCTTGCGTGCTGGGTGGCGGTCTACACCTCGCCTGATTGTAAGCAATGATGATGATGATCTAATTCCCTCCTGCCCATTTTTGTATCGGACTCCCAGAATGGGCAAAAAGGCAACAACGCTTCTCGATTGATATTCCGAAAACCCATACGAAGCGCTTTGATTCCACCATTATTGTGCGAACTGCTAATCTGTGGAATGCGCTGCCTGAATGGGTGTTCCCCGATAGTAACAATACGGGTGTCTTCAAATCGCGAGTGAATCGGTTTCTAGGCAAGCGTGATCCGTCGTAGACCGGGTATTAAAAGCAAGTAATTTTTAAGTAGTAGTGTACCTAATAGGCATGTGTCATAATGTTTAATTTATTACAAATAACCGGCTTAGCGATGAATATAACTAAATGCATTACACATATAGAAAAAATAATTTGAATTGGCTGATAAATCTCTGAGATATGAGTATTTAAAGTTTTAGGTGGGGATAGAGAAGGGATGTTCTATCCCTTTCTCGCAAAGCGTCTGTTAGTATAGCATTTGTATGGCGCTCCTGAGCCGTAACGTCACGGCTCAGTATAGTGCGCTCTCTGTCTAGCATGAAATTAAAATGCTTATATCTTATTTATTTTTGAACTAATTTTTATTTTGTTTTATTGATGTGCTCTATTTATGATCAGCTTTTTATGAGGTAATAAAAAAATATTAGTCATCATGCCTATTGATTGAAATTTCATCTAAATTATTCGGAGAATTCTCATAACCGGTATAGCAATAGTTCTAAACATGCAATAGGTTAAAATGTAGCTATTATTGGCATTCTATTAATAGGTAAAGGTATCCCCAAAAGTTCGTATGATATGATATAAATTGCGATAACATCAACACTAGGACAGTGTCGAGTTCTAATTATGCCATAGGGGTGTCGACCCTCCTTCATAACGCTTGATGTCTTTATTACGGTATTTTAATAACTAGAATTGATTTAAAACGACAGCCCACATTTATAGCGCGGTCTTGGGATAAACTCAATGCCCATATCAAGTAGGTAAGCTATTTTTTTAATATTTCGTGATTTTCCTTAAAACTCCCTGCATACTCTATAACTCAATCTCATTTGTACCTTCCTAATATGGACCACTGTGGTCTGAAATAAAGATTATTATAATTATATATAACGCCATATCTGTGCCCCACATTTTTACCCGGATCTTTCCAGTTTACCCACTGTGATAATAATTAACAGACCTAATGAGCCCAAACTAGGTTTTACCTAAGGGTTAGCCATTGAAGAGTTTGTTTTGTCTTCATGTCTTTATTCTTTACGGTATTTTAATAACTTAAATTGTTTTAAAACGACAGTCCACGTTTATAGTGCGGTCTTGAGATAAACTCAATGCCCTTATCAAGTCGAATACTGTTTAATTTAGAGCTTTTTCTTATTTTTCTATTTCATGATTTTTATCCAATAAATATCCCTGCATACCTATATAATGATATCTGCGCCCCTAACTTTTACTCGGATCTTTCAAGTTTACCCCCTATTTCCTGTGATAATAATTAACAAACCTAATGAGCCCTAACTAGAAGGGTTTACCTAAGGGCTAGCCATTGAAGAGTTCCACTATCTACATCAAAATTTCATTAAGATCAGTTCAGCCTCAGCCGTTTAGTGGAATGGTGACAGATATACAGGAAGAGTAGAGATATAGGTACGTAGAATGTTGATGGATTTTTTTGTGTCAAGTGCCTTTATGAATAAAAATACAAGCTAACTAACACTACAAAAACGCCAGCCTTTTGGTCACATACGAGTAAAAATGGATCAAACTCTTCAACATCTTTAATATGCGACGGCTTTTGAGAACGCACTATTAATAAGAAACTGGCTGTTTCGCATAATATTGTGATTAAGCTCCGCAGCATGTTGTGTGAACTTAATATAACAATCGGTATCGCCAGGCGCATCATTATAATGTTTATTTTCATCGGTGAAGGTCGCGCTGGTACTCAACCTCATTTTTATCATCAACAATGTTGAACAACGCTATCAACAAACAAGAGCATGCACCGGCGCATGAGCATCGACATCGAGCATAATATATTGAATAGCAAATATCTAGTTATTATTTCGCTGCAAATATCACGAGAATAAACAATGGAAACGTTTACTTTTTGCGCAGAAACCTTCAACAGGTTGCGGTCGCTAATGTCTCATTTTGGTAAGAGGGCAGCCTCGATATGTTCTGGAGACTGCCTATTGCGTACACGTGTCTGCTTAGCAGTATACCTAGCTGCTCGTATGTAGGGGTGAAGGCTATAGAACCCTCGATCATAGTAGGTATGTAAGTGTAGCCACATTATCGACCGGCGACGCGTTGCCAAGTCACGTACTAGGGTGAGTACAATTCGGAAGGTATCGTCGTAGGCCGGATGAGGTGCGAAGTCGGCCTGGGACATAACTAATGTAGGTCCGTATCGACCTGCAATAAAGTTAATCCAGGTCCTTTGGAGTAGTTTGGAGTAATAGCCGGCGGGGTGCGGGCACCGGGCGAGCAAACCGGCCGGCGCGGTGGCCACCTGTTCGCGGCTGGAGCGCGCCCCCCGCGCCCCCCGGCCGCTCGCCCGCGCGCCACCCTCGGTGCGCGCGTTTCTCCCTTCCCTCGTCATTCGTTCCGCGACGCGTCGTCTCGCCGGCCGGCTTCCGCTACACTCAGTCCGGGCTCATTCGCACCGCGTCCGTTAACCGCACCGCTCGGTCCTCACCTCACACGCAGACATGACGGAGAGCACGGAAACCACCGCGGCCGCAGCGCCCGAGAAGGTTCCCACTCCTACCGAGAATGGCTCCACTGAGACCCCGCCCGAGGAGCAGCCCGAGAAGGCAGCCGAGGACAAGGAGAAGGAGACCCCGCCGCCCAAGGAAATGCGCGCCGTCGTCCTCACCGGCTTCGGCGGACTCAAGACTGTCAAGATCCTTAAGAAGCCCGAGCCCACCGTCGCCGAAGGCGAGGTCCTCATCCGCGTCAAGGCTTGGTGAGTTAATTTTTCTTCACTATCTACCCTCTACTTATATCGATTTGTTCATAACATATGTATTTGTTCATTTGTTGAAACTGCACGGTTCCGATCGCCTGGCTGGACGGTTGTTTTCAAATATTATGTTAAACTACTATGATGAATTATAGCAATATTTTTGCTTTTCGGGCTTATACATGAAAGTTGAAACGATTTATCGCCTTCATCATTTCGGCATGGATCTGCTTATCCATGAAAAAAAACGAATGTGATCTTTGGGCATGCGATATTTTAACGCGCGCGTTTTTACGATAAACCGTGTAGGGTAGTACACGAGGCACGGAGAACTTGGGATGGGTCTCGTTCGCCCTCGCTCGCCTCATTAACATCTGCCTCTGCGCCGCCGCCGCCGCGCCTGCGTCCTGTAGGCCCGTGGGCCGGCTGCGATTGCACGATTGCAATTTGCACGCAATCTTGCCACCACCGCTTGTATGACGAGGACGAGCCAACGGATTTACACTCGATCGATTCCAGACTGCGACGTTTGCCTCTCGAATCATTAATCGATAATAACATGACCAACATTCGCGTTTCTTCGATTTCGCTAAACGATTGCTTATTCAGTAGCTTAACATGTAAATATGTTTACGATCGAAGTAGAATAGGTGCGTGCACGCATGTGCGCAGCGGAGCGCGGCGGGGGCTGCGCGGACGCCGCACGGATGCCTCCAACAAATTGATGTTATTTTGTCATACGAAGCCCGAACGAGTCGAGTTCGTGCGAAAGGGAGTTGAGTGCCTACTGGCATTGTTCTTTGTTCGTTTTTTATCGCTCCAGTGCCTCAGATAATGCACCGAGCGAGCTGCGTCAACATGCTACTTGCATCGCCGAGACGTATGAGTTATCCGCCACTTTTCTCGTTAACGTTAACTGCACTTTGTTAAATGCTTAACAAAACAACCACTTAACTGTGAAAGATTTCTTTCGTTCCCCTCGCATAATCGTAATGAAAAGGTCTTTATTGCCTCGGTAATGGGCCAGCAGTTGATAACTGAACTCGTTGAAAGTGAACAGAGCACTCTCATTCTTGTATGAAACCGATCTTCCCTTACTTTTTTGGATATTTGATTATGGGAAGCGCAGCGTATGTAGGCCTCCCACTAAATGGACCGACGACATTGTGAGAGTCGCTGGCATCCAGTGGACGCAAAAGGCAGGCTGTCGTTCAGTGTGGAGGTTAAAGCGGGAGGCCTATGTTCAGCAATGGACGGTCTTCCAGCTGATGATGATGATGTCTATGGAAGCTCTAAGCTACAGTAATCGCCATTCAAAATTATAGGATTCTGTCTGAGGGCATTATAATATTAAAACCAAAATATGTATATAGTAATAAAATAGCTATAACATGCCCTAACCTTGGCCTTTCCCCTCAGTCCCGTCGTCACAGGGACATGTAAAGGATATGGTTATGGTCGGCCGCACCCTCAGATCATTCAAACAAGGCAGACATGGTAGAGAGTCGTGGCGGGTGCGAACGCATCCAGTCTAAATGAGTCTGGATGCCTTTATTTAGTAAACTTACCCTTGCAGCCCATTTTTTACACGTGGACAAGTTAGTTCATTAGTGTCGCTGCAAGTTTCTTAGTAGGTGTATTTGTGTATATGTATTTCGTAGTAGGTATGTGTGTAAAAAATGAGTACCTACGTAAGTATAATATGTGCCACGAATGATGAGACTTGACGAGCGTCAGTGGTGGGGAGCCTGCGCAGGTAGAGTCGTGTACAAACTAGTCAGCCAGAATTTTTTATATCTATTCAGGAATTTTTCAATAACGTTCGGATATACATAAGTGTATAGCAATAGTATATTACGTATATTTTTTTTTAACTATATTTTGTCAAGTCTTATCTTGGTGGCACCTACTATAACTTACCTTTATTCCGTTGTCACGCGATCTTTCTTGCCTCACCCCTGCAAAATGTGGAATGAGCTACCTTCCGCGGTGTTTCCGAGAAACTACAACATGGGGTTCTTCAAATGGCGAGTTAATAGATTCTTAAAGGGTTGGCCACGTATTTGTGATGCCTCTGGTGTTACAAGTATCCATAGGCGATGGTGATTGCTTACCATCAGGCATCCCATCTGCTGTTTGCCACCTATGGCATAAAAAAGCTGTTTAGCGGTATAGTGAAAAAAATATAATGAAAAATTTAGACATTTGAACATTAGGCATGATGACTGATATTTTTTTATTACCTCATAAAAAAGCTGATCATAAATAGAGCCCATAAACAAAAACAAAATTAAAATTAGTTCAAAAATAAATAAGATATAAGCATTTTAATTTCATGCTAGACAGAGAGCGCACTATACTGAGCCGTGACGTCACGGTTCAGGAGCGCCATACAAATGCTATACTAACACACGCTTTGCGAGAAAAGGATAGAACATCCCCTCTCTATCCCCACTTAAAACTTTAAATACTCATATCTCAGAGATTTACCAGCCAATTCAAATTATTTTTTCAGTATGTTTAATGTATTTAGTTATATTCATCGCTAAGCCGGTTATTTGTAATAAATTAAACATTAGGACACATGCCTATTGTACTAGGCATATCTCCCTTGTTTGTCTGATCTGAGGCAGCACCACACGCATTTGTATTCAAGTTCACAAAAATAGTTTACCAGCATAAACTATCTATTCTTAAGGGAGGAACGATTGAGGCTCGAGGCATCCGGTCGCGGCCGTAGGGCTCGTAGGTGCAAGAGGTGCGCCTGCGCACTGCGCATCTCGCGCTAAATATAGCGCGCTTATCGGCGGAGTACTATGTAAATGACCGCGACATACGCCATCTGCTGCGAAAATATTAACTGAGTGGCCGCGTCTCGACCGGTATCAGAGCAAGTTTGCTCTCTAGTGTTGCATCGCAAAAACGTGTGAGTTCCGCCCACACGGGCCAGCCGCTATTCCGTCGCCCGCGCCGTAGACTTGCCTACACCTTAGTCTGGTTGTGCCAAGTACTGCCAACTGGCTTTACATGCTATGCTATGTAGGGGGCGATGAGCTCTGCACTAATAGGTACCACCAGTTTCGATACGTTTCACATTGCGAAGTAACTTTAAAGTTGAAGATGAAAAAAAAATAAAAAAAATACGTACTTCCTGCAAAAAACAATAGAACATTGAAGTAAATTAAATATTAAAGAAGAAAAATTAAATTAAATTAATAATTTAATTAATTATTAAATTGAATATTGAAGTGAAGTAAATATGAATTTATGAGGGTTAAAAGTATTTTGCATAAAACGTACTTTACAACACTTCTTTTGGTTTCCTCACCAGGCAAGCCTGTATCGAGGAAACCGAATTCCCAGTAACAATTAAAATTAACAAACATCATTGGCAAGACAGTGAACAGGTTGAAATAATAGATAATATAGTAGCATATTATTCTAATTGCTGCAGTTAAAAAGTAATTTTACACGTAAATTATACATAAATTTGTAGGTACACTGTGGAAAAAAAATTAGAATAAAAAATTATTATTAACCATAAATATAAATATTCGGGGCATTTTTTGCACACACGGTCATCTGTCCCCAAACTAAGCAAAGCTTGTGGTATGGCTGCCAGAGACTGATATACATACATATATAGTTTTAAATACATACTTAAATAGATATTAACAACCAGATATAGAACAAACACAAATGTTCATCGCATAAATGTTTGCCCTAGGCGGGAATCGAACCCACGCCTCCAAGCCCAGAAGGCAGGTTCACTACCAATTGGACCAACGGGCTATCTAAAACAGCAATAGCTTATTATAATTATCAATGGCAATGCCGCCAGCATTCTGGGGACCTTTCCCTCCACTAATGGTCTTTTAGTTTAAGTTTTTTATTAAGTCTTTTTAGGTTTCAATTTTTAGTTAATATTTTAAGTTATCGTTCATTGTCTGTTTTTAAGTTGTGCGCAATAAAATTCCCGTTTAATTATCAATAAAAAAAAAACGAGTTAAGATAATTTGTAAAATATATGCAATTTCGGTTACTTGGATGACCGTATTGTCATCAAAGTAATCGAATTTCCCAGTTATTTTGATTTTAAAGCCAAACTCCTTAACCGATTTTGATGAAATTTTTATGGAACCAATCAGGCCCCCCCTATTCTACTAAAGAAAATGTTTTAAAATTGTAATTGTTGCGATTTTAATTGTTAAATAATTGCCTCAACTGTTTGAAAGTTTTTTTTTTATATTAAGTTATAATATTAGGTGGTTGTATTTTTCTAGTTTTTTTTAAACTGTCGATTTTGAGGCAGTTAGTTACCAATTAAAATCGCAACAATTACAATTTAAAAACATTTTCTTTAGTAGAATCGGGGCCCTGAAAGTAGGTATCCTTTCAATAAATAAAAAAACAATTTGGTTCATAAAAGACGGAGTTGACGGAGGTAACAAACATAAAAAACAACTGTTTTGAGAACCCCTCCTTTTTGAAGTTGATTGTAAATTAATTTGTTTGCTTATTAGTTATTTTCAATTTTTCCGTCGCATTACTTACTAGTTGAACATCCTTTAAACTCCTAAAGGAGAAAGTGTGGCACAGTCAAAGTAAGTCGAAACATACAAACACGAAACCGTGAAAAAGCTCATCACGAACTAGAGCTAGACACGGAGGGTGTTGACCCGCGATTAAATACTCATTATGTAACTGGTAAGGCCACTGGATGTTTGAAATAGTACCTTAACGAGTGCTACGATCACGCAGTCCGGTGCTACGGTCCCCATGGCTTCACCACATTACGGGACATTCCTATCCCTTAATGGATTTAAGGGACCTCTTACATTTTTAGACGAAATAAGCAAAGAAAACTGGTTTTTTGGGTTCTGATTCTACCAAATAGAAAGATATATAGAAAATTCAATTTATGTAGTAAATATAACAATATTTTTTTATTGAAAGTAACGGCTTCAAATTTTGGGTAAACCTTAACATATCAACTTAATATCTCCAATTAGCAAATGTAATTTTTCGTAAAATTCTAGTTTGAGGGAAGATTTCGGTAAATTACTGTCAATAAACAATTTTAATTTTATGGTTTATTTGTTTTATATTCATCTTGACAATTACGGCTTTATTTTATCGTATTATGCCCGAAAATCCATATACCTAAAATTTTACGATGCATTTTGTAATACTTCTTCTGAAGGACGAGGATAGAACTATAAAGACAGGGATTTTTAAGGTTACCACCTCGTCCTTGAATCGTTTAATCATTCAATATAAAGCAGTTGGTATTCGCATGAATCTGCCCTTTACGTATCAGTTTAAAAGTTGCGTAAAACGAATAATTTATTTTTAAAAACAGAGCTTTCAACTCTGTAAGCTCGAGTTATAAATTTACAAGAAATGTAGGAATTCCAACGAAACAAACAATAATAAAAGTAAACACTGATTGATGGATAATTTGCTCGGTTTATGACGTGAATGAGTTCTTTGTTTAACAGCGCCATTAATTTAATGATAATGTTATGGTTTAGTACGAAATCTGCTCATTGCTGTTTCCTATAGACAGGCCCTTGCGTGCTGCACTCGATTCGGCCGATGTGTTTCTGTAAGACTTCTCTGAGAAACCCGGCCAGTAAATAAAGCACTATTATTTTCAATTAGGCTAAGCCAGTGTCAGTAAGAGAACTTCCAAGAACAATGGATGTACTCATGCCTCGGATATAACTGGCTTTCTTTTTATCCCGAGAGTGGTTAATTGTATGTAAAGATGATGGGGAAATGCGATGGCTGGACTTTTATTTTTTGTTGTACACATGAGCGCAGGGCGTCTGGCCTACATCATTTCGAGAGTAAAGTTTATTTCGGGTCATGGATAACGTTAGATCAATGATTCCACCGCGGAATTTTGGAGTCTTTTTGTAACGAAAGTGCGTGTTAATTGCCTACATCCTTTCCTTTGTTGGCGTATCAATTTAATGCCTAAAAATAGCCGCCCCCCCGAGGCACAGAGCCTGGCCTGTATGCATAAAGTGCAGTATTGTGCAGTTTAATAGGCACCGAAGCCACATAAGATGGGAGAGAGATGAATTTGTTTATTACCCTCTTCCTTATTGAGAGCGTCTGTGCGAGATAGCTCTCTTCCTATGAGTCACTAGAAAGTAATGCTCTAGAGCTAACTCGATTGGAATAGCCTTGTTATACCTGAGTGGGTGGCGATGCTCGCATAATATACGCTCCACGGGGTAGCTTACTGACCGCTACTACATCGACCACTCTATATCAAATATTAATTGCTACTTTCCATATTGTACCTATCTGTGATACTCACTTTTTAATGGCTTGTGTCATTAATTATTATCATAATAATAATTAATACAAATGGTTGGTATCACTCTTGATAATAAATCCAGCAAGTTGTCTGCATCATTATCCAAGTCTTTCATTCGAAATAACAATGTCAATGCTAATAAAGATACGGGGATATTGTATTCCTATGGGCTAGCTATTCGGCATCAACGTTATCGTAGGGCACTTTGTTACAAAGTCAATTCACGAAACACACACACCCTTTGAGCATATCGTTGTTTTTATGCATTGAGGTAATTTTTATCAGTGCAATGCAAATTTATAAGTTTTATATTTGAAAGTGAACTGTGCGTGTATTAAGTTACAGTTTACTAATGAATTTGATTACATTACAACTATCTAACTACTGACTAGTTTTTTTAGGGTTCCGTATCAAAATGTTAAAAAGGAACCCTTATGGTTAGACTTCGGTGTGCGTTCTTCTGTGTGTCGCATCCGATGTTCTCAGAAGCTATATACTTGAAATTTAGTACATTATCTAGTTCTAGATAACGTATTATTATTTTTTTGCTGAAAGTAGTCTGAAATGGGAGGCAAAATTGTTACAGCTTCGCAACGCGATATTGTCAAATTGGTGTCATAAAAAATGACATTTTTTTTTCTTTGGTGGTTTTTTTATATTAATAAAAACAAAAACAAAACAGCACTTACCTTATATCCAAAGTTCACAAAAAAAAAAACAGGTAAGTAGGAAACTAGGCGAAGTTAATTGGACTAATTCAACTAAGCTTTGAAATACTAGTACGGAATCCTTGACGAGTCAGTTTTATTCGCACAATTTACAAAATACTATGAATAAAAGAGAACTTAGTACTATTTTATAATTTTATTTATTTCCAAGTAACATAGACTCATATAAATCAAATAAAAAAAAAATTGATTACTATTCATGTTTTTGGCTAATTATGTTTGTGATTGTATGTGTGTACTATAATATACCTACGTATTATGTTTACGAAATGTATTATTATAAAGTAATGTATATGTATTATAATTTATGGTACTGATAAAACATACTAAAGTGTTCCAGTTAATGTTGAATCAGTGTAAACACACGGTAAACTAATTAATTACAGATTGTTAACCTCCGATCAGATAAAGCAGGGAGATATGGAAAGGTCGCCACCTTTCGATATCTCCCTGGCGGGTGCGATCGCATCTGGACTAAATCACGCTTGATGCCTTTAGTCGAACTCACTCTGCAGACGAGTGAGACTTGTCGCCTTTTTTTGCATGTGGACTATTAGTTAGTTCAGTTGTCGCAGTAAGTTTATTAGCGTGCGTGAAAAAATTATGTGTGCCGTACTTATCAGTTTTTGCATTATATCTGTATAGTAAATAAAAAAAGATTCCTACTAATATTATAAAAGCGAAAGTAACTCTGTCTCTCTGTCTGGATGTTTGTTCGCTTTTCACGACTAAACCGCTAAGCCGACCTTAACGAATTTTGGCAGGATGATAGTGTTCATCATATAGACAGACAGAGGGTACTTATTCTCCCAGAAAATGCGGGAAAATTGGAAAATAGCTGGCACCGCGTAGCGTATAGCACCGCGGGATTCAGCTAGTCTTACATAAAAAAATATACAATCGTCGCCTAGAGAACCTCCTCCTTTTTTCCCGTTATTCCGTTCCAAAATTAGAACGCGAATGATAATTATTATACTAAGGCATAGTTATATACATAGTTATCTCCCTTTTTTTTCTGATCTGAGTTGTTAACAGTGCGTCATTACTTTATTTGCAATTTGCAACGGATTTGCAGTTAACTTGTTCGAATGAGTCAACCGAGCTGCTATCACCACTGACTCACCTAACAAGTGAAAATACACTCAATATATCATTTTTATGGAGCCGCACACGTGGGTCTATAATTAGGGTCCAAAATTACCTTTGTCGGAACTTTTGATATATGCACATCTGTATAAATGTCATCGCTGTATTTGTTTTGCACATTTTGGACACACATGTGCTAAATTTGTCAGACACTTTTCCCCCCTTTTTAACCAACTTCAAAAAAGGTGGCTCTCAATTCGATTTTGAACTCAGACCTTTTTTTAAATTAAATGTTTGTTAACTCTGTACTCCGTCATTTATAAACCGAATTGGAAAATCCTTTTTTTAATTGAAAGGATGTGTACTTTCAGATTGGTGAAATAGAAATTTGATCAAAATCGGTTCAGTAGTTTGGCTTTTAAATTAAATAACTAGTTTTTTTTTTATGACAATATTTATGTCATCCGAGTAACAGAAATTGCACGTTTTACAAAATTTGCGAAGTCTGTTTTTTAAATTGATAATTATGGGGACACATGTGCAAAAATTTTCAGAACCATTTTTGGTTTAAAAAATTTATCCTAGCTGAATCATTCATATTGTATTTCTTAATAACATCGAAAACTTTATAGTGATTTTTGTGTCAGCGGAAAACGTTATATTCAATTATAATTCAATATTCTTAATTTTTAAAACATTTCTAGTTAGTAAGTTGCATATAGCTGTTAAAATTTGCAAGTTGAAGTGGCAATGGGCAGGCCACATCGCTCGAAGAACCGATAACCGATTGGGAAGAAAGGTTCTGGAAGCGGAGACCATGAACCGCAAGACGCAGCGTAGGTAGGCCTCCCACTAGATGGACCGACGACATTGTGAGAGTGGATGCAAAAGGCAGGCTGTCGTTCAGTGTGGAGGTTAAAGGGGGAGGCCTATGTTCAGCAGTGGACGTCTTCTGGCTGATAATGATGATGATGAAGTTGCATTGTGATATATTAGAATGAAATCGGTAAAGTCGTTCTCAATTTATGGCGTGACCAAGGTAAATAGGGATTAATTTTTTAACAATGATCTTATATAAATCAAACTGTTTTTATATTATACAGATAGATTTTACAGATTTTTTTTTATTGTCTATTTCATTTAAATGATTTGTTGTTCCTATCGCGGTATCGGCGATTACACAAGGGTTGGGTTAGCAACAGGTTTGTTATCGTCAATATATGTAAATGACTTCCGAATCAGGATACACCCGATGTACAGCTTGGCAAAAAAGTCTTGAAACGAAAACTTTTAGTTTCTTCTGACGATACTGTGGAAAATATCATCCAAATCATCTTCCTTAGATGCAAGTAATACAGGGTTGCTATTATTTAGAACTAATTGCGATAGTGGCGCCCCCATTAATATCCACTCTTTTTTGCCAAGCTGTAAGTGCTTGTTGGGATCTGGATCGCCGTTCTTAATACATTATGCTTAGCTGTTCAGCAGATGGGTCGGCCGCCGTCGCCCGCAGGCACATTGTTCCCAGAGTCAACGAACTTACGAAAATGTTCCTTCGCTTATTGTGCCCATAATCGAATCAAGACACTACTGTATATGGAAGTAAACATGCCGTGTCCCTTATCTCTTTTTTGACAAATAAACCCCCATGACAAGTAATAAGACTTCAGCGACATCAAGCTTGCATTTCTGGGGACAAATCGCTGAGCTTTAATCGTTCGTCGGGAGTTTATCATTTGTGATATCTAGATCTTTATCGTGGTTAGCTTCACAGGCGTGTTTTTCAAAGCATCGTCGCTGTCGGATTGATTATTTTTTTCTATTAGGTCCGCTCTGTCGGTCGGTTAGTTTCAATGTTACCTAGCAAATGAAATTGGAAATCCCGTGACTCGTGTCTCGCGTTGAAAAGGGGTGTGGTTCTGTCGCTGGCTGTCGGTGTCGGGGTAGGTGGTGTGCGTCGCACCCTGGCTGGAGTAGGAGGGTGAGAGGGGGGGGGGGGAGTATTGCGAGTGCTCCTGTAATGTCTGGCGAAGGAGGGAGCGCGGGGCGCGGGCGCGCGCCGGATCAATACGAGGCGTCCCCTGCCGCGCCGCGCTCGCCGACCAATCTCCGCGGGCCCTACGTCTTTCGACGCCATTGCTTGTTTTTTTTATAGCGCCCATTAACCATGCTCTTCGATAAATGAATAAAAGCATGTGTTGGTATTTTTTCTGTAGTGGAATCTCATGAGATTTATTTTTCCATGACTGGAATGCTAAACTTATTTTTTCAACACACAATTTCCGCTACTGCGTTAATTTTCTTTGTTCCACGATAACCGTTTTAAATATACCTCCTATCCAGCAAGAAGTCAAATTAGGTGGCATGTTCCTTATTGCATTTGTTTATTACATCATTTGTCTGGTTCTTATGAAATTTTGATGGACTCCAGGCGCGGCGAGAGATGAATTTAGCAAGTAAGATTGTCTGAGCTTGCAAGCCCCACATGAATTATTTATATCTACTTGTTTGGAAGTCATTGTAACAATACAATAAATTTATTTTTTTAACGTTGTCTCGCCGCCACATCTGTCATATTAAAATCAATGTCCTTAAATCATGTATATCGTAGTTACTCTATTTGGTACTTATCATCATAATCAGCCTTTCTTTAACTGTCCCGGTGGCCCAGTTGGTAGTGAACCAGCTTTCTGCGCTTGGGGGCGTGGGTTCGATTCTCACTTAGGACAAGCATTCATGTGATGAACATTTGTCTTTGTTTTATATCTGGGTGTTCATATCTATTTAAGTATGTATTTAAATATATATTTAAGTATGTATTTAAATATATATTTAAGTATGTATTTAAATATATATTTATGTATGTATCAGGCCTCCCACTAGATGGACCACAGACTAGGTAAAGCTACTATAGCGACGACATCGTGAGAGTCGCGGGCATCCAGTGGGTGCAGATGGCAGGCTGTCGTTCAATGTGGAAGATAAAGATAAAGATCATTTATTTGCACAAAACACGAGTAAATCATACACACATTTAAAACGCATGCACAATAAGTAGTTTAAAATATTTGTCACTTTGTATCATGTTTTGCCTAGTTTATAGGCGTACAAATCTAGAGAGATGGTATAAAAATACTGTAAATATTATTTCTATAAAAAAAATATTAGTTAAATTAACTGTCGAAACAATTTCAAAAGTTAAGATATGATGTTATTAATTTAAATAGTTAACAGATTGACTACTATAATTTTATGATAAACAAATTGACCTACTGCAGTCATTACTTAATTATCATTTACAAAATCACTAATACTTACTTATATTGGGGTCAGATGACTGTGTGCAAAAACGTCCCGCATGCTAATTTTATTCTTAGTGCACTAAAGCAAAAAGCCGAAGATTGGGCCGGGCCTTGAGTGAGGCCTATTTGGTATTTATGCTACTTGCTAATTACGCCTGCTACATACTATAATTAACTTCCGTTCCTTTTTCTCTTATGAGGTTTATGAGGTTCTCAAAAGGTGGCAAAATTTAATTTCATAAATACAGGGTCCCTTTAGTGGAAATTAAGTTAGGTGTACCCGAGGTGGCTCCCGGCGAACCGCACCCGTGGCATGTTCAAGCAGACGTGTTTAGAGTACAAATTCCGGTGGCGGTGGTTTGCGGATCTATATTTAGTCGGGAGACTCGGAGCGAGACCCTTGCGGTACCCGGACCGGCCGGCGCGCCCTAATGTTCCCGCGCCCGGCCACACTGTCCCGACACCTTTTTGCCTCAAGTCACCCGACCCAAAGTTACCCAACATTTTCAGGCATACTATGATATTCCGTTTATTACCCTGCGCGTCCCGACATCCCTGTACCGTAGATGTCTTTTTTTCGACCCGCATATGCTTCATATGAGGGTCGGTTACATTGATTTCGGATATTATTGCTTTGTTAAAACTTTTATTATACTCGATACATTTTTTATGATTCATTCCGTCCTTATGTGACTCTGCGGGATCTCGATTACGCGTCGTGATGAAAGTGAAACTTCACTGCTTGCCGCTACTTTCGTTGATACCTTCTACAATTATCATATAATTCAGTTGAGAATTCAGCAATGACTTGAATTCTACAATAATTCTATTCAAGAAGAATCCAAGAAGAACAAAACAAACATTAAGTAAAGCATACTTAGAAAAAGTTTTGTTATCTGAGAAATCTTTAGATATATTGAGTAAGTAAATATTTGGAAGTACCTATCTATACGTTATTTGTTTTCTTTATCGGAGTTGAGATAAAAGAAAAAAGATCAAGCATGACAATAGATACGTCGAATTACTTTTACTCACCATAAATGTTATCACTTTCTGGGAACGATATGAAGTCAAGACAATTTTGTCACAGATAAGACTTCAACGAAGTACTTGTAGACCTCGAAGAATTCCGCTTTTTTGACGAGTATGTTGTCTTGAAATGGGTTCTTTTGTGTGTTTGAAAACTGTCACTGTCATGATAATACATATCATCATCATCATCATCATCATCATTATTAGAAGCTTTCCTTATACCACTGCTGTGCCACTAAACTATTGGTTACTAAATATGATCAAATTTTGTAATGTTGTGTCTAAAATGTTGTATACCTATACATACCAAGGAATATTATTACTCCGATACATACCTACCTGGTATTCTTTACGTCAAGTGAAATGTCAATATGTCAATATGAGAGTCCAAGTCTGCTTATATGGCTTCCGTACTTCTTCTACTTCTTACTTTTTACTCTTCTTCTCTTTGGTTTGGCAGAGTTGTGCAACTCTAATATGTTTGTTGTTTCACTGATATAAATAAATTAATTAAAAAAACGTTTGGCAATGTTAGTAATTGCGAGTCCTTATTATACAGCCGTCGGCCGCATGCTAATCGTGAGCCTTGTCTGTCATGTTTCGGCCGAGCTGGCATCCGTTGTAATTGTCCAGTGTCCATCCAGGAAGTGAGCTTGCATACCGCAGATGACTGAACGTTTACTTTGGACCAAGTGCGAGTGAATAAATTAATTGAATCGTCATCGACATGGCTTGCGCAGCTGCTTGCCGCGTATGGGACTCTGGTATACAGATGATGTTAATTCTTTTTTTTTATCATGATTATTTTAATACTAGCTGCGCCCCGCTGTTTCACCCGCGTAGTGATGAACTGGTGATGATGATGATTAAAAGTACCTTATGTCACTCACTCTCCAGCACTTGAACTATACCCATGCAAAAAATCAGGTCGATCCGTTGCTCTGTTGCTGCGTGAAAGAAGAACAAACAAACCATCAAACTTTTCGCATTTATAATATTAGTATGATTATTATCTGAACATACTGAAAGAATCCTAAAACCTTTTCAGATTGATCTTCAAGAAAACTAATATTCTCAAGCAGCATTCGTTTAAAATACGTTTAAAATGTTCGAATTTAGCTCCATCTGATGAATATAATCTAAAATTAGCTGGAATATTTGAGATTCCTTCCAATTATCTAAAACAGTCCAAGTATTTGTTAAGCGCGAACATCTGCTAATGGACGAGCGGAAGACTCCGGGGCGTGCGTGTGGTCCTATTTTTATAATTCGATTTACGCATTATTACTGAGTGGTATCAATTTAAATAGGCAATAGAAATTCGAATAACGTAGTACACGTGCTAAACAGTTTTATATACGGCGACTGTTCTGATCCCTACTATATCCACTTCAAACGGTGCGTAGGCGAGTGTTAACCAACCAACTTACGCACGATATGTTCCAACTCTAATATTAAACAGACGAGAATTCGATGAGCAATTAACGCTCTCGAAAGCCTCCGTTGCACAACTGATAATGGGCTCTTGATTTCTAACTCCAGCACGACTAGTACAATAAACACAGGCCAAGTGAGAGTCGGAATAGCGAACCAAGGGTTCCCAGCACCCAAAAAAATATATTTCATTTAGTTCGGGATCTATAGCGCGCGTCCGTCTCGCACTTGGCAGGTGTTTATTATTTCTTGTTTTAATTTAGTGTGTACTGTAATTGCTATAATATAATCATGCCAATTTTGACGCTTGTAGGTCGCATTACCGTTTTTACTACAGCAAAAACGAAAACATGTTAAAAAATACGTTTGTTGCAAGGGCCCTTTTTTTGTAAAATTACATTTTCATTGAAAATTATAAATGACTATCCATTACGGTTCAAATGATACATTCGCTTGTCGTGAGAAGGTAGGACAAACAGACACACAGCGTACGCTTATAGTCATAAGTTTCCGTCGACACCCTTTGAGCACGGTTCCCTAAAAACTTGCCGTAATATTTTTTGCCGTAAGTACAAAAAGCTCGCGTGAAACGTGCTCGCGGAGCGCTCGCTTCTTCTTATTTCAATTTCCTCTACTTTTATTATTGTAATCTTCATCGAGGGCAATGGGAGTCTCGAGCACGAATCTAAGTCATTACGATGTGTACAACTGTAAGGTATGAATAATGAATACAAATATTAAAGTAACGGCATTTCACCCTCCACAATACGTGTAATGTAACGGTAGAAATAAACGAAATCTTATTGAAGATTTGACAGGAATGATGGATGAGGAAAAGTTAAAGGGCGAGCCCTCAAGTTGTTGACGGAGGGGCCCTCGGCGCGAGCAAACTGATATTCGGAAGAAGTTTAAACAATGGCCGCAAGTGGTTTCCGCACCCAACCCTTTCTATTTGCAATGATCTTCCGGAAGAAGCACACACTTACATCATATACATAAAATAAGATAAAATTTGATATAATTTATACCAAAACATATTAAACATTTTGTTCAGAAGTTTTTTTTTATTGGACAATGTATGATGTATGATACGACCTAAGTATGAGTATCAGAACCGAGGCAGATAGTTTATTAAAAAGAGTTATCATGGGAACGGGAAGAACCCGAAAGAAAGAAAGAATCCAACTCAGTGAACAGGCTGCGTCGATAACGTTTCACGTATGGAGCCTTATCTGACATAACTCAAAACTAAAATAATTCGGTACGGCCTTGCGAGACAAGACCCGATTGTTAAATGTAAGAGCGGCATTAATTACTCTTCAATTCGGATATCTCGCTGTATCCGGCAACATTGCCCAACGCTGGCTCTAAAGTTTCAAGTGAACAGATAAGCTTCGAGCTCACTGAAAGGGCCTGTGTGCTTTTATCGTTGTTGATTAATGGGCGCTCCGTGGTCGGTAATGGGGTGCCAGCTGTCACAGGCGGCTGGTCGCCGCGGCCGATCGCGGCTAGATCGGAAGCCGATAGCTTCGTCACGGCTACAGTTGTATTCATTCTGGTCAGCCCTCGCGGCCCGCTAGCCGGATATTAACACTTTTAGGCACCTGCATTGTTGCTTCCTAATACTCATTTGATATACATTAGCGGTTGTCTATCCGCTCAGGGCGAGTACACTGAACTGTTTGGATCTATTAGTCTGCACTATTCGAACTAAGCGTTGCAAAAGCTTCCGTTGACTCGTCATGATTTACCTTTGAATTTTACTTAAAAGTTTGAACACATCTAGGCTTAGTTTCGACTTGCGCAAATGGCTTTTAGACCGTTATTACCCTATTGACGAATATCTGAATCTGTACTGCGGTATTCCCATACAACAGATTAGGTCTTGACTGGACTGACTAAACGGTATCATTTCTTCATCAATTATGACTATGTGTGTGCTATGTGTATGACACCTGACTTCTATAATTGTCTTTTGTATCGAGGAGTCTAGTTTATGTACCTTTTTATTTGTTATTTTTAGGCTTAGTTTAGCTTAGTTTGTGAATTTCAAATTTGCATGCCTCATCGAGGAGACCATACTTGGATGTGTTTTGGCAAATAAATTGAATCTGAACGAAACATCACCAAGTAATGTCAAACATCTGGTGATATAAACATTATTATTATGATAGTAAAAAAAAAGACGCTTTAGTGACTCATTTAAAACCAACTGAGCCAAATTCGAGGGGTCATTGTACTTGGTGACGAGAGTGATGATGGAGCCGGGAGGTGGTAAAGGAATTATTGGTATGGTAAAAACCAAATCACCAAACTCGAAGGATTCACTAGTAGCCATTGAAGAGTACCACTATCCACCTCCTGCTTCCATCAACAGATCGATGGTAAATTATTTCATTGACACCCGAATTACATAATACCAAACCAAAGTTTTAAATCGATTCGACAAATTAGAACTAGGACTTAAAATCGACTTCCAAGATTTGTTTACATTGTTGGTTAGCTAGTTATTTAGTTAAAAGTGAAGATAATATAAAGCATGTAATAAACATGGCACTGCAACACTTCGGTTATAAAAGAACCAAAAATTGTATATAGAATTTCCCTACCCAGATATTTAATCTCTGCTAAGCCGCAGAATGGAGTGACTGTCTTCCCTTTCAGCTAAATTGCTGTTAAGTGACAAGCTTACTTAAGTTAATTTATTGTTGACTCAAAATATTAGGACGTGGCTTGTGCATATTTGATGAAAGCTTACGAAGGCTTGTTTGTCCAACATTGAGGAGGTGCTTTAGTGTTATTTACTGTGTAAATACTAGGTCATTCCCTTTGACACGGCAAGGCTACATTTGACATACTGGCACAAATTCCTTTCCTTCGTGACTGAATGCCAGTTCAAAAATTCAAGCCCTAGTTTTTAATCAAATGAAAATATTCTAAAAGCCTGACTGTTGTTATTCTTAAATAATAGCATCGGCATTGCAAAAGCTTTCTCACCGCAGTACGAAATTGGTTTTATTGTTCGTCAAAAGATGAGTAGATAAACAATGATTATAATGAATCTCGAAATCCATTAAGATAATTATGGATTCAAAGCCATGAAAAGCCTCGATGCGCCAATAACTGATGCAGGCTATCAAACTTCCGGTGACGTTTCTATGCTCGTAAGTCTCATAACATAATAGTTATTGTGTATTAACTCGCTTACTCGCCCACGATACGTGTCAGTACTGAATACAAATGATTCAGAAAGTACGCGAATGAGGAAATTCCATTCGGTGCGATTGTACTACGCTTATGAAAATGGTAGCTCGAGCTATTCCTATTCAGCGGACGTGCTCAGTCTATTCCGCAGGACGAGTACAGGCATGGGGCTGAGTCACATAGCTCATGCCTTCCCCACGCGGTAAATTAATACGTCGGTATGTCGCCGAGTTAAAGTAATTAAATGTGAGACCGCAGCTACTGTGCGATGATTCGCTCTCGACCATTTTATCTACTTTTTATTTTACTTTGAGAACTTTTTATAGGTTTTCATTGAAGCTAGCCATTAATTTAAAAAACATCCTTCTTTATATTTATGTGAAGGAGGCTTTTACCAATATGTAAGCCCATTTCCGCTTGTCGTGAATAAAATTGAACGCAATCAATAAAGATTACGTCGAAGGTCTAATAACTTTTGCTGTCTGGTTTCTCCTCTATACCGGGTATTACGTTTGTGGCATTATTTAATATATTAACAGTAACTTCGATTCTATTAGCATCTCCTGAATTAGACTTCAAATTAACTACGTCAGCTACTAAAATAGCGAGAACTGTATACATTGTTCGTCTATTAGCAAAGTTGTTTATTGAAAAGAAAATTGTCGGTGATAGAGATCCCTCTCGACCGCGTAAAGATAATGGGTGTTCGTCGAAAGGAATTTCTATCAATATTGATAAATTTTCGCGACCTTAAATCGCAGGCTATAAGAGCGACGTCTCCGATCCTACTGAGAACACGTACCATTCTCTAATATGAAACATGAGCACTCTCCGTGCGGACGGAAAGAGAGTTTCAAGTTATACGAACACAAGCTGAATTACAATGACTTTTATGTTCTCCCAAGGCAACAGATGAACCAAACTCTGATCGATGTTCCCCGTGCGTGTCTCAACTTTTCTCTACTTATTTGATTGTTTTTTTGTTATAAACTGATTCCTGAACAAGGAATGGCCATGTTACCGTAATTGCTATTCACTTAGTAATCTGTCCTTTAAAAGAGTAATGCGTAGATCACTTTCTATTTCACACTACTTCATGAAAATACGGTATATTTGCTATATACTCACATAGTCATCCAAGTAGAACTCATTGCCCGGACGCGAGTTCCAGACAGATCGATATTGAACAATGTACCTAGAAGCTATACGTTCGCTCGACACGTTCTACAAATACGAAATGTGTACAGATCGAACGCTCCTTGGGGGTTTTAAAATTTATAGAAGGGACGGGGTTGTCGTAAAACTTCAACTGTTCTTCGCTTTAGCTGTTGTCAAGAGCGTTGAAAATGAAAGTGCAAAGTTCAGAATTCCAAGCTCGGTGCGTGTGAGTTAAGCGTGTGCCGCGTCGTAGGATTTCGCCGAAGCGCACTGGAACGTGACTCCCGACATCCGACTTGGGCAAGTTTCTTGACAGAATTGAACGATGCACGTAATCGAACGTCAGTTTCGTTGCCTTTCTAGAAAACATGAATTTTACAACTTGGTGTAATTTAGCACGGCATGGACGAACCATGAATATATACAAATTTGGTCACCACGTTCATAAACGCTTACGATTACTTGATGGGTACACCGACACATTATTCAAAACCGATTCTGGAGATTTAGATTTAAAATTATGGAGGATAAAAGGTTTGAAAAATCCTGACAACGACGACGTAGCTGCTAATAAATCCTATGTTGATCATGAGTTGCAATTTTTACGAACTGATTTAATGAAATTAAAAAACGATACACAATTTCGCCTTGAAATTTTAAAGAGAACCATACACAACCATGCCATGGAGAACGTTCGTTTCCCATGGCATGGCATACAAAGAAAGTTCGACGATTAAAAGTTTTTAACTACCAGGCTATTTATCACTTACTATTAAGTGATAATGACCTGGTATTGTGGCCTGTCTAGGTACTTCAGGAGTCTAGGCTATGACGCAGCCGCCGCGCCGTCGCGACGCCTGCTGTCAGGTCGTGCCATTTCCAACCCCGATGAAATTTCAAATTACTTCGAACAAGGGTTGCTTACTCATTCAATCGTTCATTTAAATCGTCCGTTTCAATATTGATTATTATATGCACGTGATAGGGGCGATTTGCTATCTGAAGAATAAATAATTCAAAATTATTCCGTACATATCATTCACTGATGTTCAATAAGCCGTGAAGTTATTTGCATTGCGTGAATAGAAATTCTAGATGCGACGCAACAGCACTTTAATCGCATTAGCACTTACTTACTGGGATTATAATTCGAATCGTGTTGAAGGCCCTTATTTTATACGTAATGTTGCAGTAAAGTTGTGCTGTGTCATCATCATTTCAGCCGTAGAACCTCTACTTACATGCTGGAAATAGGCCTTCCCCATCGATCTCCAAAAGGGCCGGTTGGAAGCGGCCTGCATCCAGCGTTTCCCTGCGGTCTCTTTTAGGTCGTCTTTCCATCTCGTGGGTGGACGTCCTACGCTGCGCTTACCGGTCCGTGGTGTCCATTCCAGAATCTTTGCTTTGTGCTATGTAACGTTATATTAATAGCACTTGGAGCTGAAGTCACTGTTATATTTTTAACAAAGGTTTTAATCTTTCGGAAATTGCTGACATCTAATCAAGATATGTGAAAAGAAGGGCAGGGTTGCCTGCTTGTAGCAACCCTGGTAGCGGTGGTCGGTGTGAACGAGCTAGTTGAAGTCGAACCCTAGACCTTGACATAAGAATTCGGAAACACGCAACGCTAGTAAAACTTGAAATGTTGCGTTTTTCGTCCTGATATTTTTCAGACGAGAAAGCGATAACCAAAATTTACGGAGGTTAGGCACGTATTGCTGATAAGGTAAACGAGTCTACCGATTTCAATTCAAAGAAATAGTCGACGCGGATACAAGAGAACAAATTGGAACTATTCAGAAAGCTATCATCGATTTTAAGGATTAAGTAACAAAGAGCAGTCGTCTACCTGCGCATGACGTGCATATTACGAACTATTGTTGGTAAAGGAAACCATTCAAGTCTGCGTTGAATAAGCGGTCAGGTAGCGTGCGTAAAATTCGATACGAGACTCGCTGGAGGAGATTATCTCGGATTAACATTCCTGCCCTCGGCGACGTGGGTCCCAGGGTCCTCGGTAATGTAGGCCAAAGCTTTTTCTGTAATGAAACCGTTGAGCCCGCGCCCAATTTATCCAATAAAATCCATGCGGGCTCGTCGCGTCTGGTGCGATAATTGCGAGACCGACTCTCGATTCCCATGTCGCTGTAATTATTCAAAATTATGAGGATTAAACGCATTACAAATGTTGACGTCACGACAGGGAGCAGATACACTAATAAACCGGCCAAGTGCGAGCCCAGCTCGTGCGCTGAGGGTTCCGTACCACCACAAAATACAATAATTATCAATTTAAAAAACCGACCAAAAAATTTGAAAATTTGTATTATTGTAATTTCGATTCGGTGAAAGAAATAATAAGGTCGTTCAAGTAACCGAATACGTTGCTTAACTTCGTGATGAACAGAAATTTGCCAAGTTTGACGTCTGTACGTATTAGCGTTTTTACACTAGAGCAAATATAAAAATACCTACATAAAAATACGTTTGTTGTAAGGGGACCACCATTTCATTTATTTTTTTTACTTTTTTTTGCCGTAACAACACATATTCTGTGAAAATTTCAACTGGCTATATGTTACCGGTTCGAAAGGTAAAGCCGTCAAAAGGTAAGACGGACTGACGGACGGACAGACAGACAGACAGACAGCGTAGGCTTAGTAATAGGAACCCGTTTTGGGTACGCCCTTTGGGTACGGAACCCTAAAAAGGGCATTATCGCGAGAAACTGAGGAGTATACTGAGGACACAGTGCGGACGTTGTGCGTCATCCGCTTCCCTCTACCTACCGCAAATATGCCTAACGAAGTTGTGATTCATTTGTACGCAATCTGACTATTTACTATTATAAACAATGAATCACGGTTGATAATAAAATACTAACCATAGTAGCACGAGTATAAGTAGTAAATATGTAGACTATAATGGAATGCCTATGTAAATGTCGTTGCTGGAATTAAACTGGCTAAGCCTTGAAGAGAGACCGGGCCACCGGGGAGAGTGGCATAAACAAAGGGAGGGTTATGTCCAGCAGTGGGTCATTCAGGGCTGATGATGATGAAGCCTTGAAGCAACGTATCAACCTCATGGTAGAAACTACAACAACCGATACTGTTTCACTAATATTTTGTAACCTAGAAATATCTGATTTGTAAAGAGTCGTGATTAGACCGAAAACATACAGCTACAAATAAAATCTGGAAACCCGGTCAAGATCTCGAGATCAATACCTAATCCCTTGTTACAATGTACCGGGGAAATAGTACTAGTCTCGAAATGTCGACGAAACTCGTTGGATAAGGGGCATTTTTCTATAACAATTTTGTGACACCGATGAAAGAGGAAGACTAGGAAGGTACATAGATTAAAGAAAGTGCCTTCTCGTCCCTAGTTGAACGGCAGACCGGCTGTTGCCAAGTAGGACTTCCATCGGTTTGTGTTTGTTGTATTGAGGTGGGTATTTTTGGCGTTGTTTTAGCTTGACTTTGTGGTATTTCCTTGTTTAGGTGAAGGCACAATAGGCTTCGGGAACATTAACCATTCGTTTGTTGACTCACCGATGCAGACATTTATTACTTTCGACAGTAAACCGATATTTTAAGTAAACACATGTGAAAATGCAGCAGCAGTTTACAGAATGTGTACTGTTAGGTGCTTGTAGGACTTTTTATGGTTATTTTAGTCTTCAAAACTGTAAGAAGGTAATTGTTAAAACTGTAAACCAACTTAAATTTTAAAAATATTTACTTTGTTACGACTAATAAATCATCTAAAATCTAGATAGTTAACATTCGTAGTTTAGAACTTGTAACTTTGGCAATAATTGTAATATATATAAAAAAAAAAAAAAAAAAAAAATGTCCTATTCAATATGAACAACGAATGTCAATTCCTGTCGAGACTTCGCGTGGAAATTGGTACCCATAAGTAAAGAGCGAGTCACGCGACACCAGGTTAGCGGTAGGCAAGACCTATGTCCACACAAGCCCACGTATATTTTACCTAGCTAGCCTCGGGCGCGCGGAGGCCTATCGCACAATATCGATTTCCAACACGAAAGCCTAACATGATGTCTGGCGCCTAACTGGAGTGCGCACTTATTAAGTAGGTGCACTCGCTTGCCTGTAAAAAAAAGAATACATCGCTCTTTGTGTAGAAATTTACAATGAGTAAATTTTCAGTTTTATTGGGCAACTAGCTGTCTATATCTAAATATCACTAGTATTGTTAGGTATTTGAAGAATTGATCAACGCATAAACAAATAATAATCCTGTAAATTCTGGCCATGTGAACCCTATATACGTGCAAGAATGGCTCGTATCGATCCCTCACTTTATTTAGTAACAATGGACAGACGTCGCTGTCACGGTCTCCCATGTTGAAGTTGATTGGCACATCTATATGATTAAAATTTAAATGCGGGTATATTTATGCCGACCGTGCTGTAGAGAACATGATATAATAACAAATGACTGCCGCATTCCTGCATCTACGCTAATTACGTATCTGCGTATGGCGATCGCATTACAGTCAACTTGATTTACCAGGCTAGATATATCATCACTAAATCAAATCACTGGATCGCTAGCAAATCACTCAAAATAGGTCACATCAATACTGTTTTGCGATAGCAGCCCGAAAAAAAATTATTCTAGAATCTAGATGCTTTGTGTTCGACGTAGTTTTACCCGAAACACCAAACACAAACAGGGGGGGTATTGTAATTAGCGTGTATTTATGTAGGTATGCTTGTATGTTTTCATTTACAGCCTAAACACCTCAACCGATTTCGATAATTAAGGTGTTGGTAGATTCGTGTAGGTTTAGGGCTGGTCACTGGGTAGGCGACGTCAATAAAATAAAAGATGATGATATATTAAATGGGGATGAAAAAAATTATTGCGCCCCTCAAGTGACGTATCACTGACGTACCAGTTAAATTAACCTTTTTAAATGAAAGTCACATGAAAGCATAGCATGAAAGTGATTTATTTTTCAGGTATTTCATTTGTGAATAATGTTTCGCCAAAAATAACGTTGTCGGGTTTTTGACTTTTTAACCGACTTCAAAAAAAGGCGGTTATCAATTCGACTGAATCTTTTTTTTTTTTTTTTTTTAGATAAAGTATTTGTTAGAGATTTGCCATGGCATAGCCAGCAAATACAAAAGATAATAATTAATCGCCACATTCTTAATAACTCCTGTGGCTCTAGTTTTATGAAATTGTTTGTTATCCTTGATGGAGTTGAACGACTTGAGTGATTGCTAGCGATATATCAAGTCGTTGTTCGAGTAAGGAAAAAATATTGGATTAAACTGTAAACATTTGTTGTTACACGTTTTATACTTGTGTAACGTATTTTGATTGTTTGAAAATGACGTGTACGTAGGTAGGCTCCAAAAAATGGAAGTGTTATATCTACAGTTTCCTCTTTAGCACTTACACGACCAAGGGGGTCGTCCATTTCATGACATTTTGATAATCTCGTTTGCAGTTTTTTAAAATTAAATAATTGGCTTGCGTTTGGCCGCCACACGGCACACAGTTGTGTGCCGCTCAGTATTGAAGTGTGCGTTTGTAGACCTAGTAAGGATATGTGCAATACGTGTTTACCTCGCCCCCTTTAGTTTTTGGCAGACTTTTTTCGGTATTATCTCGAGTTTAAGGCAAATCCAAACTATATAATTATTATGATCAAAGCGTGTACGTGTTTAGTAAAATAAATTAGTTTTTTTTTCTCGTTACATAACTATGTTAATGTTAATTTATAAACAGTTTTGTTCTAATGCTACGTTTTCTTTTGCTACAGTGGCCTCAACTTCCAAGATCTGATCGTGCGACAGGGCGCTATCGATTCACCTCCTAAGACCCCGTTCATCCTCGGCTTCGAATGCGCTGGTGAAATCGAACAAGTTGGAGAGGGTGTCACTAACTTAAAGGTGAGATGTAATTACTTTAAGGTGGTACGTTTCATCTTGGCAGGAAATTCTTTTTTTTTTTTTTGTTAGTATTTGTAGCTAGGCCGGGTAATTATTGTAAACGATCATGATGTTTGCGCAAATTGGTTATTATTCTTTACAAAATCATGTACAGTTATTCAATAGTAATGCACCAAACCGTACGAAACAGCAAAAAATAGTTTATATAAGTAATAATGTACATTAGAGATAAATAACTTTAACTTCATGATTTTGTAAAGAATAATAACCAATTTGCGCAAACATCATGATCGTTTACAATAGTTACTCGGCCTAGCTACAAGGACAAGAAAACTGTTTAAAATTTGAATTTCCTGCTATAAGTGAAAAGAACCACCTTAATATTTTTTATTACTTAAGGTTTTCTAAACCGCATTTGTCCCAGTTTCGGCATCATTAAACACACATCTTTATTACTTTCGATATCTTAATGGTTCAATTTACTTGGAAAACTGCACCTAATAAATTATATTGCTAAATTCCATTGCCGTTTCGAAACCAATATCTGCATCTATCCATAGGAAAGGCAAAGATTATCAGCAATCAATTTCTCGATACTCAATACTCAATATTTTATTGCAGACATAATATATGCAAGGACACATGGTACATGGTACATGGAGTTCTTAAATTAACATGTTTCAATAAAGTAATACATAATTATGACCCTATTTGGGTATGGCAATAGTCGGAACGGAACGATCAATGTACATTTCGTCAAAATTATTATTAAAAAAATTCTTCTGAATTGTAAAACATTTGGATTCTAATATACCTTTTAAATTATTTATGAAAATTACTTTTTCGATATCTTTTAATTCATTTGGTAAAATTTCACTGACTGAAGACCTAATGCAACGAGTTTTTCCTTAGAATTTGTTAACTTGAGAACAATGTACCAATTCCTAACATTTTGTAATTGAATACCTTATCTAAGTCATGATACAGTGGAAATCACATCATGGTCTTATGCTACACTGATCACAATGCAAAGCCCATTATAAGTCCCCTTTGTACATTCTATGCAATTCCATAGCAAAAAAGCAATTAGCGAGAGGCATTTTAGGTATTAAAATCGTATTTGATGAAGGGAGTGCTCTGGGAACTTGACTTTTAGATTATTTGTTTAGACTAGACATACAAAAGCTTGCCGCCGCTGGTATCAAAATTGATAAGTGATGAAGTAAAAACGGGACCCTATTACTAAGCTTACGATGTCTGTCTGTCAGTCTGTCCTACTTATTAACGGCTGTATCTTTCGAACCGTAATAGATAGCCAGTTGAAATTTTCACAGAATATGTATTGTAATATTACGGCGGATTAACTAACACATAATATAAAAGTCCAAAAGTAAAAACAAAAGGGACTCCCCATACAACAAACGTATTTTTAAACGTATTTTTGTATTAGCTCTAATGTAAAAACGGTAATAGCTACAAGCGTCAAACTTAACATGATTATAGTACACACTCTATAGTAGGTATAACAACAAATAATAAAAAATGGCTAAGTGCGAGTCGGTGACAAGTTTCTGTTCTTTATCGAGTTATAACTCGTAATTTCGTTATTGAATTTTGTGGTGGTACGGAACCGTCAGTGCGCGAGCCCGACTCGCACTTGTTCGGTTTTTCATTTCACCAACTTGACATTTGTTGCCAGGTCGGCGACCAAGTCGTCGCCCTGCCAGAGTACAAAGCATGGGCGGAGCTGGTCGCGGTGCCCGCACAATATGTCTATGTGCTCCCAGAAGGCATGACAGCGTTGGACGCTGTCGCCATCACCACAAACTACGTGGTCGCCTACTTGCTTCTCTTCGAGATGGCCAATCTGGCACCCGGCAAGAGTCTACTGGTACACTCGGCAGGCGGCGGTGTGGTAAGTATCTTCTTCATGCTAACTTAGTTTTAGGGAACACTCATAACCAACAGGCCAGCCCATTGGAAGGGTGGGCTTAGTGCTAGCTTGCTAGGACCAATAAATTCATTACAGAATCGTGAAGCAAGCATGGAGGTTTAGAGCTAATTTTAATCAGATAGCAAAAGTGTTTGACTAAGTTTAAAATATGCTAAACGTCCCTTTTTGCGGTTTTACGCACAAACGCAATTTTACGTCGTTGTTTCTAAAAAGCACTAGATATCACCGCCGAATTTTGACCAACTGTGAAACATAGAGGTCCCCAAACATCTCCTTGATAAACGCTTGCACAGAATATTGACTTTATAAAGATTTTGATCAGTGTAAGTAGGGCAATTTTGGTCATAGGCCTAAATGAGCTTTGCAGCCAGCATTTTATCAGTTAATCTGAATGACGTAGGTAAGTTTATCAAATAGTTAGATGTTCTAGAGTGCAATTTAGATAAAATAAATTGTTTATACGTAGGTACCCTGTTCGACATTACATCCATTATGTAGTCGTGGCTTTAGCTAAGTAAGAAAACTTTTTCAAAAATACACTTAAAAAGTTAGATAGCATTTACAATATTTCAAAAACTTTTACCACACATAAATTCTATTCATATACAAAGTGAAACGAATTTCCGCGAAGGGCCTCATTAAAAATATACCGCTGAATGGATCGCAACTCCCTTAAAAGATCATGACAAAATCCGCGAAGCCAAAAATACTTTCAGTACCATTGACCCCGGTTCTGATAAACGTTTCAAGAATGTGGAGTTAATAATGAGTGCAAACAATGCAATGTTGTCTAATTGTTAGTTATTAGGCGAGAAAAAAATTGGTGTGGAATGTACGCCGTGACGTCATCGTAACCCTCGAGGTCGACGGCCTACGAGTGGGGTTCGGACACTAATTAGCGGGAGTAGGGGGAATCAATTTGTAGGGAAATGACCCGTACATGGTAACTGGTAATATGGTCAATCAATATGGCGTAATTGCCATCGGACATGCTGGTAGGGCTTTATGTTTAGATAATTGACTTTTTATAGCAATATTCGATGATCGGAATTGGTTATTGTTACGAGTTTTATGAGTCTCATGATAGTCAATGAAAACTTAATTGAATGGGGAGGGTGTTTATATTATATGTACGGGAAATGAGCTTTGTCTTCGAGCAATCCAACATTATGATATTTTTATTAATAACACATGTTTTTTCTCAAAAATATCCTTGTTACTGTATTTTTGGCGGATTCGCTAACGCTACACTTGTCGAAAAAAGATGTACCAAATTCACTTGTGCTATTATTATTTTTGTAATGAACTTTCGTTTGACCACCGTCTCCCCTGATGTTAAGAGATGATGCGGTCTACGATGGAGCACGCTTGTCCGGAAGAAACTGATTCACTCGTGATTTAAAGATTCCAGCGTATTCCAAAAACTAGCAGTTCACACAATAAAAGTGGAATCAAAGCCCTTCGTACGGGTTTTCGGAATATCAACTATAGAGCGGTGTTTGATTAATGTTATTCCTATGGTTATGTCTGACATTGAAAATCCTTAAAATAATCTTCATTTCGTAACTGGCTAAATGTACTGGAGACCTACTTAACGCAATGCTAATCAGACGATCAGTGTTTATTTGTCTTTCCCTCACAATGCCGAAGCGACTGTTGTTTGACGTATCACATCCGCAAGCGAGGGCCATTCATGTAGATTAAAACGAAGGAAAACTGTCTAAAAAACTTGCAGTAGAATTAATAATCTCCTCCTGAAGTCGGTTAATTAAATATAAATAGTTCGACAATGTGCGGTTGCGATGACGTTGCATATGTTTCTATCCTATGTGTCCCGTATGAAACAAACTAAAAACCTAATTAGTCTCTATTGTGGTTCTATACGAGAGGTGTTGCCGCAGGAAAATATTGAGGGAATTCCATTCATAGAAGTTTTAGCAAAATTACTATTTTGTCAGGGAAACATTGCCACATAATTGTTATCCTCATCAACATTTTGAAATTAGGTTAAAATATAAATTAACTAGAATTCCCTGTGTCGTTGATGCCATGGAACACGCAAACATACGGACAATTAGCAACCATACCAGATATTAACTTCATGATTCAAACATCTGCCTGGCTGGGAATCAAACCCGATACCTCCTGGTCATGATGCAGACGTGCTAGCACTAAGCTAACTGATCATCAACA
This sequence comes from Agriopis aurantiaria, assembly GCA_914767915.1. Lineage (NCBI taxonomy): Eukaryota > Metazoa > Arthropoda > Insecta > Lepidoptera > Geometridae > Agriopis > Agriopis aurantiaria. Next base: position 5,405,102 of record OU611999.1, read on the forward strand.
AGGGCGGTTAGAATGTCTTAAGGCACTTGCAGACGATGCGTAGTACAAGTAGCAAGTACAACTTGCATGTTGCTATTACGCATCGTCTGCATCGTTTTGCTTAGTGCAAGGGGCAGTGGAAGTGCTACTAACCATTACCACTGCCACTTGCACTAATCAAAACGACACAAACGATGCGTAATAGCTACAGAAGAAGAAAAAAATATAATACCTACTAGAAATTACAAATAAATAATATGAGTAGATACATTTTTACTAGCAAAAATGTTTTATAATTACGAAAAATACCTATCAAGCATGGCAATTTTGTACCTGCTACTTGTACTACACATCGTCTGCAAGCGTCTTTAGAGCAATACTATCTGAATCCACCAACTTGAAAAAACTTGCCCAAGCCAAATATTCAACGCAATATTTATCTCGACAGGGCCAAGCGGTAGCCCAACTGGCGAAGACAGTTGAAGACGTCACCGTTTTCGGAGTCTGCTCAAAGTCTAAGCACGAGGCTCTTAAGGCGAACAACAACAACATTGACCATCTGCTTGAGAGGGGCGGCGACTACACCACTGAAGTCAGGAAGTAAGTACATATTGTAAACTCCCTTTGACTTGTTAGCAATATTTAGCAAAATAAGTTGCATAAGTTGACAAGGACACGGACTCCGGAGTCCGTTAAGCTGCAAAGGAAACAAGAAATAAACCGGCCAAGTGCGAGTCGGGCTCGCACACTGAGGGTTCCACAACAAAATACAATAATTATCAAAATAAAACCGACCTTAAAATTAGTAAAATATGGCATTTCGATTCGGTGAAAGAAAAATGAGGTCATCCATAATGTTCCAAAAAGTTGCAGTCTTCGACGAATGTTTGTAGCAAAGATAATATAAATTGTCATTGGTTTGTAGGCTCCGTGGCTACATTTAAGCAAAGATATCATGACAGTATAAGTCAGTCTTAGAATAGCGTTGTAATTTGAGAAGACTCTTGATAAGTCCATGACCTAAAGCTACAAGCCGAGGAGATACTGTTGCACTGCCTATGCAAAGCCAAGTAAAGCGTAATTGTTTTTATATGCATCCGATAGCCTATTAAGATATCCTTATAACCATTTCGACGCAATTAGCACTAGTATTGTAAAAGTTATTGTTAAATAAAAAATCGAAACCCTTGAAAAATTGCCAAAAAATAAAATGTACTTTCCCATAATTTTGTGCGTATACAATGGCACTAAAATTATAAATGCGAAAAGTATGTTCATTGCAGATGTATTTTAATAAAAATATGATATTTTAAATCAGATTTACCCTATCGTTAAATAGTTGAGTCTTAGCGCTTATCTTCATTACGCGTCGGGCGGGCGGCCAGTCCACACTTTTCTGTGCCACCCGCCCGCGCTTGCTGAGCACGTACCTACGTGTATAGTTTCAACTTTAAAACCCGAATTTTTAACCTTACACAATGCACAATATGCAAATCCCTAAACCTAGAATCCCCGACCATCTAACGACCAGTTCCTGCTGTAGTCTCAGAGTCCACAAATAACTGCTATCTGGTCTCAGTCAACAAAGGATCCCGCCAGTCCAGCGCGGGACATTTAATTTTGATTTAAAAATCGGGACGTCGGGCAACGCTGGTTTGTTCCCACTCCAAGCAACGGCGTCACGGATTTGGATAAAATTTGGAATGAAAGTAGCTGATTAGAATTAACGCTTAGGCTTTTTATGTCGAAAAATTTATGGTTCCTGTAGGATAGCGGACGAAACCGAGGAACGCATTTGTTTCAGTTTTTGTCATAAATTTTCATCACGCGGAAAGATGGACTCAAACGACATGGAGTCATTACACGAAGACATTAAGATCGTGCGATAATCAAGTGATACTCGACTCCAATACCAGTGCGCCAAGATTTATGATCTTGACCGTTTGAATTAATACTCCCTTCAACAATTTAATGAGATCATCAAATTGGTAGTTTGAAATGCTCGTATGAAACTCGATCATGCAAGAAGTTGAACAGATGCCAATTTAAAAAATGTGTTGGTGGTGCTACTGGTTATTCTGTGGCGATGTGCTTAAGCCTTAAAGGCTGACACACATGAATGCGTTGCGTTGAACCATGTTGAACGCAAAAAATGGCGCGTCGTCGCAAACACATTTGACGGCCGAATGTTCCTGAAATTTACCAGAATTTTAGCGTTGCGGTGCCGCTACGCAACGCTCCGCTTTTATGTGGCTGTGGCCGTAAGGTTTCGGTAGGAAGCTATAAAAACTCCACCTCGTTACAATCACCTGCTCGAGGATGCTCGAGTTTTTTGTCACGATAACCTAATTTAAATATCACAAGCAAGTTATCATTATTTCGAAAATAATTTGATTTGAAGTTTAAATCTGTAGCAAGATTCAAACCAGTATTGAATAAAATTAGGATTAAATAAAGAATTTATTATTCATTATGTCATATTTATTCTTCCGCAACTGCAACTGCAACTGTTAGGTTATCTTTTAAGTCTTTCGCTACCATTTTTCATAGTTTTGTGTCTCCTTTTCAAGGTATTCATAATAATCGGTTTAATCGTTCAAATGATTCACAAAGAACGTATTAATTTGGCCTGTAATCGTTTCTAAAAATGAAGGGATGGCGCGGCATTGCTGCGCGATAACGCGCCGTCTAAATATAAAGCTCGCTCAGCGGCCCTTCATCTCCCCAATAATACCTTTGTTTATATTACACATGTGAGATGTACTCTGTGAGAATTTTTACGCCTCTGTTTTCCCATTATTGTCAACATAAATTCCGGCAACCGAGATTTGAATTCCTATTACTTCTCATAAAGAATCCGCGGGAAAATTACGAATAGGTGATTTGCCAACATCCAATTTCGGTTCGCAAGTATATCTTTTTACGGTACTGTTTCCATTGTCATAAAATTGTAGTAACGACATATTTTAGCTGGTAAACAAATAAAACTGAAATAAAGCCATATGCGCGCGCCGCGTACCGTCACAATTTCCATTGCATATTTCAATGGGAAAGGGCTTATATTAACTAAACAAAATACAAACTAATATAAACACTACAAATAAAGTTGTGCCCATAGACCGTTGAAGATCTAAAGACTACCAGTTGGCAGCGTACCCAGCAAGCTGGTGGCATTACGACGCTGAATGGCAATGCTATATTTCAATAGTGATATCTTGATCCATATTCCGGGTCCTGGGCAAGTGCACCAAATTGTACTCTATCCCGAGCTTAGTTAATTGGCGGTCATTACAGTTACATATTTCAGTGCTCGCTTCGAGTCCGTGTGATTCGTTTACCTCCAGTGAATCTAGACCCCTCTCCTGTTTCACACAGGCTCCATTCGATGGGGAAATATGAGGTCGGCGTTGAGTCTCAGGGTCCAACGAAGTTGGTCACATCGTGCGTTAATTGTTCCGTTTATAACCCGCTCTTTAGGGCAGCTGCTTCGTAACAAGCGCGTCATTTAATTGTCGTAAATAGACAAAGATATTTTTATATCTGGTGTGCTTCATAGAGTAAACAGTGGAGCTGCACAAGTTCAGCGTAAATAAACACAAGTTATATACAGTACGTAGAAATGAGATTGAAATTGGTATATTGAGCGGATGTCTAGAATGTAAATGAGATGTGAATATTCAAGGCAGGGCTGTAATGACTGCAGGACTGGCATTCCGTAGTTTATGCGAACGGTCTGCGGTGCAGCGGACAAGTCTAAGTCTATGAACTCTGACGGATAAGTTTTAACTCGCCTTCCGTTTTGATATTTGTTTTGATGCGTATCTGAATCGGGTGGATAAAGTTTGCGTTTCCGCAAACGGGGTTTCCTGGCAGAAGTAACTTGTCATTGTTATGACTGAAAGTTTGCCGGTGTTTGGTAAACCGCTGAAGACGGCTTGTTGTAAACTCGCTATGAAAACTTAGCAATGTTTCGTGTCATTTTTGCATGCTTCTTTTGGATATCGTTAGATTTTTTCACAGTTATTATTGTCTGTGTCAGTCAGTACCTCATAGGCTAAAAGACTGATATTTTATTGTCTTAAAAAGCTGATGATAATTAGACTCGATCACCGAAAACGTAAACTAAAATCTGGTTAAAATTAAGGAAGATATAAGCGTTTTAATGTCTTGCTAGACAGAATGCACTATACTTACAGATGTCGTCACTTGTAAGTAGGTACGCCATACAAACTCCATACTGACACTTTGCGGGAAAAGGACAGAGCATCCGTTCCTAATCCGACCAAAAACTTTAAACGCTTATATCTGAGAACTTTATCAGCCGATTTAAATAATTTATTCTGCATACGTATTCCTTTTAACAATATTGTTCACTAAGCCTGTTATCATCATTATCATCATCAGCCCTGAGTGACCCACTACTGGGTATAGGCCTCCCTTTGTTTATGCCACTCTCCCCGGTCTCTCGCTATTCGCATTCACTCGTTCCCGACCTGTTATGGGTCGACGATAGTCGAACCTGGACTCGATTAGCACAGGACCGAGGTAGATGGCATAGCAAGAGAGGCCTATATCCAGTAGTGGGATAAGGAAGGCTGCGGATGATGATCAAGAAGTCTGTTATTAAAAAAAAAATAACTAGCCCCTGTCTTATATATAGCTTGTTCTAAAGATTGTTATTTTCCTCAGGGTATCTCCAGATGGCGTGGACATCGTACTGGACTGCCTGTGCAGCGAAGAGTGTAACCGCGGATACCAGCTCCTCAAACCCATGGGCCGATACATTCTCTATGGTTAGTTAGTTCTTCACTTTTAGTGGTTCTTATTTTGTGGTTGAGATCTTACAAGATCGGAATGTATGGTGTGCAGAAGATGGGGCGCTTATGTCTAGATCCAGACCAAAGATAATATAACCACTTGATCGCGCACGAGTCATAATTTGTTTCTGCAAGATGTAAGCCACTTCAGTCGCGGGGGCGGTATCTTATGGCGCTTGTGATGGGAGACTCAAAAGTCATTCATTCAATTCGCGTCTAGGATTGGCCCATTCGAAAAAGATTATGCTGAAAATGTGTAACTTTGGCTTACGGCGGGGTAAAGGATGAGCAGTCAAGTAGTTAGACCGTCATTGGTTCAGACGTTGATCGAATGTTCGGCAAAATAACTCTATATAAAGGTACTTGTCCACTGCGTCGGAATCGGAACGTACGGAGCGTACGGAATTGTTGCTGTGTATTGAGTTCTACAGATGGTCGATGGGGCCGAAAGGTTCTGGAATGGAGACCACGGACCGGTAAGCGCAGCGTAGGACGTCAACCCACTAGATGGACAGACGACCTAAAAGAGACCGCAGGGAAACGCTGGATGCAGGCCGCTTCCAGCCGGCCCTTTTGGAGATCGATGGGGGGGGGGGGGGGGGTTGGGCGCTATGTCCAGCAGTGGACGTCCTACGGCTGAAATTATGATGATGATGATTGAGTTCTAAGGCGCAAATTTGCCGATCCAGTGCACGCAGTACCATAGAAATCAACACAAAGCAACAAATCCGTACGCTCGATTACGACGCAGTGGAGGCGTACCTTAAGAATTGTTTGTGTGTATACCTTTGGACTCATTAACAGAGCTTTCTTATTGAATCGCCGAGCGAAATAAGCATACACAGTTTTAAATCGTCACGTGATATTTCACCAACATGAATTACACGTATACATACCTAATTTATTTCGGAGGGATTTTTAAATTATTTATCTCAAGGTCTTCCAACAAAAGCACCCGTGGTTTAGACAAAGGACACTGAGATGAAGCGAGATCTGCACGTTCATAAACAAGTCACGTTCATATGAAAATTAGACGCTGGCCCGTAACGGTTATACTAAATGACTCAATGTCAAATTATTCACAAATTAAAAGAAAATAGAACAAATGAACCACTGATTTTAATTGCCTTTTCTACCGGGATTTACAGTGCACTAATATTGTTAAGGGAAAATACCTATCGCAACAACAAAAAACAACACACAACAACATAAAAAAAATGTGAAGCGCGATAAGTTCCGATAGGCAATTAAAAACATGTGTTCAAATCGTGAAAGTTTACCATGTAAGCTTTAATTAATAAGTTTAATTACGTATAAACGTTTTCATAAATTAGGACCCTCTGTGCTTGCAGACGCTACTAATTTTTGTTCAATCAGTTCTCGTACCGTCTGTCTACCGAATATTAATCCCGATACGAGCATTTCGACCTCTTAATTCCAAAAAACCGTCTACCCAAATAAACTTTCATCATAATCCTCAGCAGACGGTATGTACATGCAAAGTAAGTCGTCCGTCTAAAACCGCATTTGTAAAGCGTTGTTTACACTGCACTTCCTCGAGGCGCGGCGTACGCTCGCCGTGAACGCCCATCTAAACAATGGTGTTTATCGCAGGATCATCTAACATCGTGACCGGCGAGACTAAGAGCTTCTTCAGCGCAGCGCGTGCCGTGAGTCTTTAATTATAATTATCTGATGCTTTTGGCCAGTGTGTTTGACGTTTGTGTGTGAACTGTTCAAGATAATGAAGTAGTTTTACCAGCAGATGGTTCTTTGACATGTCGATGAAGGAGCGAATAAAATAGGTTTCGACTTGTGTGAGCGAAATGGGTCCTGTCGATGTCAAAATCGTTGGTCGAATCTGGGATCCGGCCTTATTGTCTACCAGGGGCCTTACGGACAACTGCTATTACAGGCGCCTAATCCGCTCAGTTGGAAAATCACGCGACCGCAAACCGTATCTGGGCGCGATAAGGTGAAGAATAGCGCGTGAACACCCTTGCTGAGACCAGGGGCCTTACGGACAACTGCTATTACAAGCACCTAATCCGCTCAGTTGGAAAATCATGCGACCGCAAACCGTATCTGGGCGCGATAAGGTTTGCGGTCGCGTGATTTTCCAACTGAGCGGATTAGGTGCCTGTAATAGCAGTTGTCCGTAAGGCCCCTGGTCTCAGCAAGGGTGTCCACGCGCTATTCTTCTCGCGTCTACTTACTTGAATGGGGAGACGCACTGCTTATTTATCACGCCAGGTGGCGCATTATCGCTGGTGTTGTTTCACTGTCAAAAGTGTCAAATATCAATAGATAATTTTAGTAATTACACTATAAATATCGTCTGGTATTAAAACATGCCTCTGTGTAGTGCATTTCAGTGTAAAAATAGCGATACACACCGTTTTCTTTCCGATGAGAAAAAATAATATTGTTAATTTTATTGCATAGGTGCAACCTATCTTGCCAAAAGATTCGCTTTTTACCAGCTAAGGAAGAATTTAACTCTTTTTTGAGATTCGCCACTGTCAAGCAAAGTTAATTTTTATTGTTTCATTCAAGAGCAATGTTTATAACCTCAAATAAACCACAAATGACAGCACCAGCGAAGGTGGCGCCATCTGAGATAAGTTTTGCTTGTGGCTTCTCATTATCCGCGTGAGCAGAACTGCTGACGAACATCGTCGTCACCGTATGTGATAAAGCCTTAGCTAAGGACAGGCATTCTCTGACTAGTTCGGGAATCTCTGAGACACTAGCTTATTTGACAATATGCCCAAATAAATGAAATGTATAAGATCTCTCTTATTATAATTATGCTTCTTGGCTTATCCAGAATGAGATAAAATTACTGTAGATGGTGATGAAGATAACTGGTTATGGATAAAAACAAAAGCTTCTTGAAAGCCATTAAAAGAAATGGTTTATATAGATAGTGAGAGTTCCGATCGTTCACAATAATGTAAAAAAATTATGGGCGGAAGTATTAAGTAGGAAGCATGTAGGAAGTATTTTTATCGCTGAGCAGTCAAGCATCCAAAGTGGCATAGTCGGTTTTTTCAAAGCTGAATTCTATCCGGTTGAATAGCGGCCAAACGCAGCCGAAATTATAACAAAATTTATTGATTGATTAACTCTTTATTGTTCACACCATTAAATTTGATACAGAGGACCAAAAAACTTAAAAACTAGTGTAACAACTAGCGGCCTTATCGCTAAAAACGATCTCTTCGAGGCAACCTTATTGGATGAGATTAAAAACGTAACGTGAATGTGTCGATAACTTATATCCTTGACCAATTTTTCAAAAGCTTTTGTGGTCTCTGTTGTCAATTTGAAGATGCCCATCATTGCATTGCTTTCATCAAATTGAGCTACGGTCATACGGGTCTAATTGCACTGCTTTCATCTAATTGGGCTCGGTCATTGGAGTCTTCTAACAAAATCGCCGCAAATCTTAAACTCCTCAAATGCCACCACCAAAATTCGTTTTTAATACGAACTGCAAAAAATGAAATACTGCCTCGGTGTTTCCTATAAAGTAGGTATAACATGGGTTTCTTTAAGATAAGAGTGATTAGGCACTTCTCGAATGAGCATGCTCCATCTGAGACAACATCTTTTCTTTCCATCAGGTGAGTTGTGGCCAAACGTAAGCCATTACAATCATAAAACCTATATAATTCAAAACCTGCTAAGGGTCAGTAGCGCTATTTGTAACATTTCTATCAATTAATCAGAAACCTGCATATTATTTTTCTTTACTTGTTTTGCTAAGTATGTAATAGTGTGTGGTCTTCCGACAGTGGTGGCAAGTGGACAAGGTGTCCCCGATCAAGCTGTTCGACGAGAACAAGAGCCTGGCGGGGCTGAACCTGCGCCACCTGCTGTTCCAGCACGGGCGCGCGGAGTACGTGCGCCGCGCCGTCGAGCGCGTGTTCACGCTCTGGCGCGAGGGCAAGGTCAAGCCGCTCGTCGACTCCACCTGGGCGCTCGAGGACGTGAGTACTGGCTTGCATACTTACGTGGAGGGTACTGGTGGCACCACCTGCTGTTCCAGCTCGGGTGTTAGAGGAGTCTTTTCATAATCCCAAAAACTTTTAACACTTATAATCTCAGAACATTATTCCAATTTAAACAATTTCTTCTGTTGTATAATATTCAATTATATTTTTTTCACTAAACCTGTTTTTTAACATTGACAATCATTTTTTAGTTTGATTCGAAGGCAGAATCGTCACTTTGCCTGCTCCAAAGTTTAGCAGCGGTATTACAATTTTCATTGGCCATTCAAGAAAGTATTTATACACATAAAGGTATTTTGTGAGATCAGTCATTCGAAACATTTAATCACCTTCCATTCTCCATGTTCCCAGGTGGGTGAAGCAATGCAGAAGATGCACGACCGCAAGAACATCGGCAAGCTCGTGTTGGATCCGTCATTGGAACCCAAGCCCAAGCCCGCCACGCCCGCCAAAGGCAAGTCCGGCAAGGAGAAGAAACCCGCCAAAGAGAACTCCGAAGAGAAGAAGGACAAAGAATCCAAGGATGATGAGAAAAAACCTACCGAGAACGGGGAAAAGGAAGGAGAAAAAAGTGAGGAAAAGAACGGTGAAGAACCGCTCACTAACGGTAACAGTGACGAAGGTCAGTCTCGAACCGTGACCAGGCATGCGTAGACGCGTAGACGCTTCGCATTCATCATATTTTATCTACTGCTGGTGCTTGAATCAATGATTTCAACGAACATTTACTGGATTTTCTTTAAGGTCCAAAGTAAACATTGGGTTGACACATAGATCACTTTGGCAGATCATGATGTCAACCGATTCAGATTGAAATCATTACTTCGACTTCACCGGTAGAAATATTCATAAATATTATTTATTTTTCGCTTATATTTTTGAATTTATCTACGCACGCAACAATTGGCTAAACGCATTCGCGGCTTCTCAGCCGTATTACAGCCTTTAGACTTGCAAACACTCGATGGGTCGAAAACCAAAAACGTATTTTGGTTTCATTAGGAACACATCATGCTTTATTACAAATGCTTTTTTATAATTCACTTGTAAGAGTTTCATTCATTATGATTCAATTCAATTCCATTCGTTTCAATCTGTATTGAATACGGTGACACTCCACCAGTTCGTTGTGGTTTCAGAACGACACCGTTAAAATAACCCTGACCTGATGATTATTATCTGTAAGCCAAGTTAGTAATACTCGGGTACTGCAAAAATATCGCTAATATTTTTCAATAAAAAAAACTACTTGGTTGGAGAACCAGCTTGAGCACAACGATCATATTTAGTAAAAATTCACGAACGAAGCGTGCGCAAATAATGTAGATCACTTTATTAAATATGTGACGTGACAGATCATGAAAACAGAAAACACTAGAGAAATGCGCGAGCGAAGCGAGCGCAAAATTTTTCTCTCAGTTAATTGCTTCGATCGAGGATGTGTTAATTGTAAACAATATAATTAAATATGTAGGCGACCATGCAAGCATAAAACATCAAGCAGAAATTTTCAAACCTTTTTAGTCTGTTGATCGGAATGTTATTTGACGAGCCATGAAAGGAGAATATGAAACAAATATAAATGCGTGAGCGAAGCGAGTGCGAAATATGTTTTTTCTTGGTTCAGAATTTGATTAGGGCTCCGTCCCGGGCATACTCTCTCAGCCCTTCCCTCCCCCACGCTACACCCCTGATGTTTGATCGATTTATCAGAACCACTAGCTACGTTTAGAGTTTTTTTCTTTTCACTTAAGTCAGTGATCTTTAAACCTAGTGATTAGTTAAGCACTGTCAGAGTACCAATGCAAGAGTCACTACCCCGAATGGTTTTAGGCACAAGAGTAAACAGCCTGTCCTAGCCAAAAAAAAAACAGCTGTTCCATATAAAAAAATCATTTATTTCCGACAAAAGATTTTTTTGCGTATTTCGAAATCTTGTAGAACAAAAGTTGTTAGTCTTGATGCACTAAAGAGGTTTTGCGTTACTTACCTTTGACCCTGTGTACGGCTCATTTCCGCTTTGGATACCGAGCCTAACAGTATCATAGGAGTGTTCCCTTATTCACCGTCTTTTGTTAGACACTTCTGTGAACATCAAGCTTATATCACGCTAATTAGAATTTAGATCAAGATTGTTGAAGTTTTTAGCACACGTCTAGGGGCTGTAAGGTACGTTTAGCCAAGACTGCTTGGTCATACGTCGGGAGATCTTCTACTAGGGATAGTAATAGTATAGCGGAATCGACATTACAAATCGACTGCTGTTTTAGCACCAATCTGACAAAAACTAGTAAAGTTTAACCGTTATTAATAAATGTCGAGAAGCCATGGAATAGCTACTCTGTCTTCTGTCTTTTACAAGCAAGTTTTTAAATTTTAATGAGAGAATAATTATCAATTTTCAAAACCGACTTCAAAATTAGATGAAAAGTAAAATACGCAATTTCGTTTACTTCGTTTCCTTTACTTATAACAATATTATGTCTACCAAGAAAAAAAAAACCAGTTACACATTTTGATTTCAAACCCAACTACTGAACCGATTTTGATGAAATTTCTATTCTATCGGATATGACATACACAACAAACATTTAAAAAAAAGTCGAAATGATAACCTCCTCCTTTTTGAAGTCGGTTAAAAAATTAGAACCCCTTCCTTATTTAAAGTCGGACAAAAAGACAAAATACGGGTAATTACTCAAAGCTCTTACGCGTTTAAGAGAGTAGCAACTTAGTACCAGGCACTAGATTGGTGTAAATTAGTGGTCGATTAGTAAAATCGTTTGTTAATTAAATTTAAAATTAAATTATATTGTACCAAACTGCCAGTGTCCAGTGGCAAAATTTGTTTGTAACTGATATTTTAAGATAAAAGTTATACAGGGTTAAGCAACCCTGTACTAATCCGAAAAGAGGTCAAAAATGAAAATGAGGAGAGGAAAAGAGGTCCAAAAAATGTTCAGCTGTTCCATAGAAAACGTTCATTGACACTCGACATAATGTGTGGAACAGCTGATTCTTTTTTCGCGATTTCTGGTTTGGTCCCGCATAGTAAAAGTTGTCCATAATGATGAGTAGGTACAATGACCTTTCGGCTTAGTACAGCGAATATGCGTAACCCTGTATTTTTTGTTGCTTCTGGACACATTTGTGAATTTTCATAGATTATAAAATGTTCCTGCAAAGATATTTTTTGTTTTACCATAAAATGACATCAGCCTATTATGATATATCCATTGTATTTATGCGTAATACATGGCCATACATCAGCAAATTACGTAGCATGCTTTTTGGATATTTTTTTCGTAAAATATTAAGAAGTAACTTCTAGTTCAGGTTGACCCAAGTTTTATGACAAGTATAAATTTTTGCAATTTAAGTCACCCCCGATAGAAGAGCTGATAATTTTCAAACGGCTGAACAAATTTTCGTGAATCATGGCTAAGAACACTCAATCAGGTTCAGCCGTTTGGGAACAACTACACCATAGATAGACACACACGTTAAATAAGTAATCCCTCTTTTTGCGTCAAGGTTTAAAACTAGTTCTGAAATTGCGACTCAACTAATGTGAGCATCACTTTGCAGAGTCAAAGGAGAAGGAGAAGGAGTCAAGCTGAATTGTTTCCCCTGAGGACTGAACAGACAAACCACCGCCAATTGATTTATTTTAGAAGTTGTTGCTGCTCACCGCTCGCCGCCCGCGGCGCCACCTGTCGCCTGACGTCCCGTTACATCACAAGCTGTTTGTCACATCAGTAGCTATGCTGGACTTGTGCGTCCCGTAGGACCTCAGCGTCCCGCAGGACCTCAGCGTCCTGCAGGCGATCCCCATCTCGCAATTAAGTTTTAAATGACTGTTCATCACATTCTCTTAATTATTATATTGTTTAACATTTGTCTACAACGCGACGGCGAACAACGATGAATTGCTATATTTTTTTAAACCGGTTTTTATTTGGCCTAAGTTAGGAGTCGTTTCGATACATAAACGAGTCTTTTATTATAGTTTAACGTTTAAGACTTTATTTTTAAGATGAGATATTTTAATCTGCAGTTATTTTGATGGCTATTATATATCGTAAGGTGCAGAGATGCTTAATCTTTATGTATGTTAAGCTTTAATATTTTATTAGTGTAAATGTTTAAATTCGCCCTGATGAGAGCACCCGCCCGCCGGACTTTGTACTAGGATGTTACTTGGATTCCACTATTCTACATTTTTAATTTTTATATTTTTTTCGAGCCTAAAATTCTTTTATATTTTTGTACCTAGACTTTTGTAAATTATTTTATAGTTAAGGAGAGATTTCACTGAATTTATTTTGATGCACCTGTTCGTTGTAGGAAAGGAAGGCCGAGCTTGGCGTATCGACTATTTTTGTGGCTAACTGTAAGAACCGACTTCGATCGATGTAAATCGTATTTTTGTATTGAAATTGACTGTTTGTTCTCAGAATAATGCATTTTGTATCTTTACACTAATATCACATATCTAATCGAACGTACACTCACTTATCTCTAGACTAATGTTTTGATACAGATATTCACTGCATTTCGTTTTTGATATCTACGTATATTTGTCTACTCTTAGTTTTTGTATAGGCGATGTACCGCCATATATGTAGGTACAGCGGTCGTAGGTATGTACCCAGTACTATATAATATTATCTGTAACACATATCACGCAGATGTAAAACTGAGAGGCTGAATGTAGACCGGCAGCGCTGGTGGAGGGCGCTGCCTCGACTGTGACAGATCCTGCTCAACACGCGCTCACGGATATTACGCTCCACGGACCGCGCAGTTGATCCCCAGACTCGATTTTTTATAACGTTTTTACCCTTTTGGAACATTTTTGCTATGGGCCTAGTGTGCGTGAGCGCAAGCGACCCGCGTGGGCCACTGTGACGTTACGGGACGCGTTGGGCCGCAGTGTGGTGACGTTACAGGACGCGTGGGGCCGCGGCGTGATGACGTCACCGGACGCGCGGGGCCGAGCTGTAGTGAAGTCACGGGATGCGCGAGGCCGCGGTATATTGACGTCACGGGACGTGTGGGACCGTGGTGTGACGTCACGGGACGCGCGGGTCGCACGACGTAGATAGCTTTTGTATTTTTGTGACTCGAGTGGCAGGACGCGAGGGCTAGATGCTGCTTTGTTTATCGTACGGTGGCTTGGTGCTAGTTTCGTATCGTACGTACACATCTCGCTTCAGTGTCTCGGACCAATATCTTATATTAGCCGATTTAGTCTTTTTATCCAGTAATCTTCGCTTTGTGTGTCAAATATGTGCGAACTTTAATGTAAAAGTACCTATATTTAATTAAATCTTGTGTATATCGACCTGTATAATGGTTTAGAATTATCTCTGAATTTTCTTCTATAAGAGTATTTGATGAAATTCAATAGTATCGAGGCTGGTGTGACCGCGCCATCGAATGTGTCCAAATTGTTGTAGGTTAGTGTCGTTTTGATGCCAATATTTATTACCGGGTGAGGTCCGCGCAGGGGCGCCGTCACGCCAGTCGCCAGCCGATCCGCAGAATGGCTCCTTATTGTATTACATATTTATTTTTGTAAGGGCGGGCCAGTGTGATATCTACTATGAAATGGATAAATAAATATGATCTGTAAAAATGCTTAGGGGTGTCTTTTATTTATAAATATCCTCAAAACTAAACTAGGAACATGAGAAAATATATTGCAGTGGCTTCTACGAAAACTAATACCTTTATAGGATTTCAAGAGGGTCTTTGAATATACACGGTAAAATGTGAAATCTCTCAAACGTCTTGATCTTAAAAATTACTAACAGACGGCTTACTCATGTACCTATGTAGGTAGGTAACTATTATGTTTAACGTATTATGGTTTCCGAGGTCCTTCATCAGGGAATACGCGCGGCACGATTCTGCGCGTCTCCGGGGAGACTGCCGCTGCAAGTATTGATGAAGAGAAAGTGAAGTTTTTGTATTCTACCCCGACTATAGTATTAGCCGCTTTCGGCGGTGTTTTACAAAGTAAATGCGCGCGGCTCCGTCTCACTTTGCACTTGGTTGCTTTGTATTTTCCCGTGAAGTTCCCACTTAGCGTCTCAGCGTAGCTTATAATTTAATTGCTTATTAATTTATACATTGTGTCGAACAGTCGTGTGTTATTTCCAATACCACCTCGCCCGTTTATCATTTCATCCAGAGCCTTCGTTACACTGCTGGGTATAACCATTTCTCTTGCTATGCCATCTGCTTCGGTCCTATGCTAATAGAGCCCGGTTTCGATCCGCGGTGGGGACAATATCGTCGACCTATCTTGCAGCTGGACGACCAACGCTCCGTTTACCTTGCCTCTGCCACCTGTCTGTCGTAACCTTACTTCACCTGTCATTACTGCGCCTAACAACGTGTCTTGCCCAGCTCCACTTAAGTTTCATTACCGTGATTTTGACGTCTTGAACATTTTCCCGTAGGTACCTATACATAATCACCAGCCAGACGTCCACGCTGAACATTGGCCTCCCCCTCAATAGGCCCACTGAACGACAGCCTGTCATCTGCATCCACTGGATGCCCGCGAGTCTTATGATGTCGTCAGTCTGCGTCTTCCGGTTTGTAGTCTCCAGTCAAGAAACTTTCTTCCCCATCGGTTATCGGTTCTTAGAGCGTGTGGCCTGCCCATTGCCGCTTCAATTTGCAAATATTGGCAGCTATGCCGGTGACTGTGACTCGCGCAACGAAACCCGCAGAGCATATATTAGCGCTCTCCATTGCCCGCTGTGCGACTCGTGAGTTTTTCCAAAAGGCCAGCAGTTATGGACCATGTTTCAGTAGGTATACCATATGTCATCACTGGCAACACATACTGGTTAAAGACCTATAACTTTAGGCACTGTGGTATTTTGGACGAGAAGACGGTTTCCCGTACAAAATGTGTGAAAATAGTAATGTTTCCACAAGAAAGTAAACTATATTGAAATACATGAGACTGCTTTTTGAAAAATATTTATTTACAAACTAAACCAAATAGACACAGGACAACCTTGATTCACGTAGGTACTAATCCAAATAGACACCATAGACGATGACGTTGGCGAAGAGGTGCGGGTTCTCGAAGTTGTGGGTGGCGAAGGAGTCGCGGTCCGGGTCCCAGAGGAACGAGTGGAACATCTGCACACTCTGCTGCCGTCGCTGGCCGATGCTCACGCACACTACTATACGGTACCTGCAGACAACATCGTAGGCACCTTTTATTTCCTTTTGGAGAGACACAGCGAGAGAGACACGTACCTATGTCTCTCAAAAAAATAAATGGAAGCTTTTTCCCCTTTAGCACTTACCCCCCCCCCCCCCCCCCCGGGTGTTAGTCTATTCGTTTAAATTTTTGCATATGTGTGCCGCGGGCGCCATTGGAGTGTGCGTTTGTAGAACTATTAAGAATATGTCAGTGCGTGCAATACATGTAAAACTGAAGGGGGCGACCCCTTTAGTTTTGGCAGACTTTTTTCGGTACTAGCTCGAGCTTAAGGCAGATCCAAACTATACATTATCAAAGGTAGCTACTACTTTGCGTGTCTGCTGGCCTGCCTTAAGTTGGACCAATGCTCCAACTAGTACGCCATATATTTCAAATGCCTTACTCTAACTCGAATCAGGGGCCAACTCTTTACGCGGTCTCAAACTAACGTTAAAACCGCACAGTTCGGAAAATCACGCGAACAGAACACAATGAGCTGACGGTGGCGGAAAACAACGTGAGGAAACCATAGCATGTTAGTAGGACACTTTCTAATGCCCGAATGGTTCTACTTATGTAGAAAATCTGTCGCCAAACTCGCCAAGGTAACGGTATAGTCCTGCAGTATCATTTCAGTGCTAGTTCCCATTCCAGGATAGATTATGTTTATCATCATTGACCACACCATCACTTAGGTACGCGCAACGCAACCCATGTTGAAGAAATAATCAACTCTTAGCATGTCCTTAATTATGTAAAATTAATAATAAAATAAAACAATACTTTTTTGTTTTGCCGACCCAAAAATGTTTGAACTTTAGATAGGTACCTACACATTTAATTTACGGTTTTCATCGGATCACTTAAAAAATTACAAGAACTCATAGATTGCTTACATAAAAAAATCAGGCACTATAAATTATATTTATAGATTTTATAGGTACATGCAGGCATGCCTTTTCTTGCTTGAATTACACGATAATATTATGTACCTATCTTCTGAATACGATAATAAGTGCCGAGCTAATATCATTCGCCTACCTAGAGGCTAGGACAGTAGGTAGTAGAGGAGGTAAATGGTCCAGGGAAGAGGGGAGAAACTGAGCAGTCTGGGCTGCGTGCGCCTGCGTGAGGAAAATCAATGCACACTTCACTAAGTGCCCGTCTGGATGGAATATTTTCATTTGGGCTAACTAAACTGATTATTATGTAGAGTGAATATCGGCGTCAAAGTAAGAAAACGGGATTTTATTAAGTTCTTACTTAAAGTGGATTATTGTATATTGCACTCGAATTTGTAATAAATATTTTTTACAGCAGACTTGATAACGAACTAGGAGGTTCTTTTAGAATAATAATATGTAGGTAGGTACCAGCATTTAGTAGATCTAAAGGGTTACCAAGGGTGTAGGTACTAAGCCGAAAATGATCTCATTATGAACAACTTTTACTATGGGACAAACACTGAAATCGCGAAAAAAATAGCAGCTGTTTTATACATTTTGTAGAGTATGAAAATTTTAATGGCCGTATTCTTTACAACACTGAACAGCAATTTTTTTTCGCGATTTTGCTTTTGGTGCCGTAATACCAAGGTAAAACTTGTTCAGACCCCTTTCAGCTTAGTACACCCTTTCCGCGTGACCCGTATACCTATATAAATAAAATACTGTACATACGTTGGTAAGCGCACCACTTGAAAATGGATGTAAAAAAAATTTACTAGCCAAATCCACAGATTTCATACTATTACCTGTGCTATTACTACGTATGCCAAGCGGCTATGAGCAAAATTGGTCCAGGGTTACGAAACTTGTGAAGATTCGAAGATATAGTTACAGTTTGGGGCGAACAATATAGTAAATGAGTAAGACTAGGAGGTACATACCGTAGACCTTATTGTAGATATAAGGGCAACATCTATGTTGGTGCATTATACCCTCAAATAATCTTAATTTCATTCATCAAGATTTTTTACCCTTACAAAAGCACTTACAGCAACAACAGTATAGAAGAGTCAGTAAGCCAGCTCCGGCCACGAAAGGAGTTGCCATTATTGGAATCATTTTTACAATTTTATGGGAATGGGGATTACATTGTAACTTTTAATTTAATTATGTACAGAATATTGAAAACGTTGCTTGGAAATAATCAAAACATATCGCACAGCTTTTGACAAACCAAAAAGAGATAAACACTCTACCTGTCATATTTTTCTTCTTTTACTGCATTCCTGATTGTCTCAGAGAGGTTGAGACAAAGATCTGGAACTACTTTCTCGGAGTATTCGATCTCTTCGAGCTCCGAATCGACGATACTCTTGAGCATCTTCTCCACCCTCTCGACATTGAAACGATTCCGTGAGTTCAGCTGGTAAGTGGGCTGGTAAGTCCGAACCTGTTTGGGTTTCGCTTCCGTCATGTTGTTTAATCAATAGGATACGTCTCTAGGTGCCTAATATTAATGTACTCGAAGCGGAAGAGAGACTCGAAATTCACTCTACATGACCAAAGAATTAGTCGTACCTCCACAACTGATTAGGTACCGTTATTTGTGCATCGTAGTGTGCATGGATGTTGAGGTGCACCGAAAGGTTAGCTAAGCAAAGAAAATTGGTTGTAACGTTGTCACACAAAAAATTACTAATGGCCCCGATTTTTGCTTACGTTCAATGTTCATGAATGCAGTAAGAAATTGATAAATGTAGGTAAATTGGATCAGCATATACGGTATTTATGTAGCCTATGTAGGCATTGGCGGATCCAGGGGGGGGGGGGAAGGCATGGGGGCCATGCTCCCCCTCAAAACACCTAGCACTTCCATACATTCGACTCAATTTTTCGATTTGATTCTTTCGAAACTTGTTAGAATGGCACCCCCCAAAATGAAATACTGGATCCGCCCCTGTATGTAGATAGGTGTGATTCGTGGTACCATAATCAGTTGAGATGACCACAAAAAAAAACTTATTTGTGGATATGACCCACTTTAATTCATCAATCGTTAGTCGTTATCAATCGTTTTATTTCGTTAAAATGTATGTGTTACTTACTGGACATGCACACACGGTATTTTTATTGGGTGGACCAATAGCTAATCTTGATTTATTAAAATAACGGCCGCCCTGGGCCATTTTAGAGTAATCATGGCTTTTTAATTCAGTTGACATAATTACTTTATATCTACAGTGAAAGAAATTGCAAGCAAGCTTATATGCAAAGGTTTTGTGTGATGATGAGGTATATGACTAAAAGAAAGTGCATGATGGTGGCCTACTTGAATTGCGAATTATTATTTGTAGATAATAAGTTTTCAATCGAGCGAAATAGCATATCATTGTCAAACGATACCTACTTACTATATCAAATCTAATCATCAGTGTTCGTTCCTATCACAATGGATCGATACCTACCTAGTACCTACATGCAATTTGCATGCAATGGATACAATACATGCTAGCGAAATCAGCAAACCAAAGCCGGCCAAGTGCGAGTCGGGTTCGCACACTGAGGGTTCCGTACCACCACAAAATACAATAAGGTTGTCCAAGTAACCGAATTACCAGTTATTATAACGCCTTCCAAAATTGTCGGACTAATTTGCTACGCAGTTTGCTACAGGAGCTCGAGTAGGTATAATTCGCACTTGGCCATTATTTTTTATTTGTTGTTATACTTTAGAGTGTGTACTACAATCGTGATAAGTTTGACACTTACAAGTACGTATTATCGTTTTTACATTAGAGCTAATACAAAAATACGTTTGTTGTATCCATGGGGACCCTTTCGTTTTTACTTTTTGACATTTTTATTATTTGTTAGTTAATCTGCCGTAACGTTACATAACTAACAAAACTACCGTCCCATCTCGCTCTTGAGCCATGTCTACAAGCTGTTTTCGAGGGTAATCACGAATCGTCTCGCGAGAAGGCTTGACGAATTTCAGCCCCTGGAACAGGCTGGGTTTCGAGCAGGATTTGGGACTGTAGACCACATTCACACAGTTAGGCAGATTATACAGAAGACGGAGGAGTATAATAGGCCCCTGTGTCTAGCATTTGTGGACTAAGAGAAAGCGTTTGACTCTGTTGAAACCTGGGCTGTTCTAGAGTCTGTGGCGTTCTAAGCTATGAACGCACGTTTACGTTTAGTTAAGTTTATTGCATAATCTGTGGGCATTCACACTTTCGGATATATTCCTATATATGTGCTATGAGACCTTGCCTCTTGCCAAATTTCATGATTCTAGGTCAATGGGAAGTACCCTATAGGTTTTGATTCCCCTGTGAAATCGTAAAATATACGACATAAACGTTCATATCTTTTGATTGCTTTGATTTACAATTTAATTTTTTTTACAGCCGATAGAAACCGTAGGCTCAAGTATATAGTATAAATTTCAACTTGATACCTTTACGCGTTCTTGAGAAAAAGGGTCTTGACAGATGGACAGACGGACAGATAGACAGACGGACAGACAGACGGACAGACAGACGGACAACGAAGTGATCCTATAAGGGTTCCGTTTTTTCCTTTTGAGGTATGGAACCCTAAAAGTAAACAAAGTTGACTAAATGATTGACGTTGATGCTGGCTAAATGAGCGAAACTTTATGAGTCATCATGAAAATAGTTGCTGACTTTTTCTATCTAGTAAATTATCTTTGCTGAAACGAACCCCTTGAACGAAATATCTTTAATCTTGTGATATTTCGCCAAGGGTTCAACGCATGGCTTGTCTTTATATCTATACCAAGGACGTCTTTTAGGATATATAATAAGATCCTTGATCTTTATTCATATTGTGATTCATATTGCTTGGTTTTGCCATAAACTCGAGCTAGTACCGAAAAATGTTCGCTATGAACTGAAGGGGGCGAGGTAAACAGATAATGCACAGCACACACTGATATATTATACATTATATTTATTAGTTCTACAAAGGAATATTTCAACATTATTTAATAAACTATTTTACTTTTGCAAAACGTGCTTTTTGAGATATAGTTCTGTGAACGCTGGATTACAGATGGATATTAACGTCTTCAGCCTGGGTGCTCAAAATAATCGAAACGCTCATTGTCGCTGTTGGATCAAAGGCTGTTTGTGTGGTTCTCACGGAATGAAAATGACAGCCAGCAGCCTATAGTCAAAGCTAGCAGCGAAACATTATTGGCGCAAAATACGTAAGATGAGGCGGTTTGACCTTAATGGCTTTAGCCGTCCCATTATTGGGCGTCAAAACAAAAAAAACATGACATGACAGTGGCAGAGTCACCCATGCCACTGCCACTGTCATGTAATGTCAGTTGTCAGTGTTGAGTGTTTTGATAAGACATGACATGTGTGTGTTATGTTAAGTTCAGTCACAAGTTCAGTACTTCAGTAGGTTCTGTAATTTGTTTTGCTTGCAAAAAGAGTAAAGTAATTTGTAAGCACGGAACAATAATACTCTGTTTGTAAAGGCTCAGCTTTGCTTTGCTCACTGGTGTCTATTATGTCTTCTGTGCTGGTGGCCAAAGAGCATAATTATAATATAATCACTACGTTTTAACTGCAGCCTCCCAGCCTCAGCATTGTGTCTGTACCTACTATGTAGTTGTGTACAGAAGTTAATCCCTAACTTGCCAAAATTAAAAGGAAACATCTGTTTTGCCAGTGTGTTGAATTATCACTGTTATCTTGGCGCTCAACCTACTTTTTATTTCATTTAATTTACAATGAGTTGGCAGTCTAGCCTGGACCGGTACTTTAAGTGCAAATCAAGCCCTGCATCTCTTACTAGAAAATCAAAATTTTCATCATCTGTCACACTAATTATGAGTGATAAAAACATTACAAAGAAAAGACGAAATTTGAGTCTCGTTAAAAACGCAACGCCTGAGAAAGCACCTAAAATTTACAATCCAAGTGTGATAGTCAAGACAGAAGAAGAAGTGGTAAATTTGTGTAGCGATGACGAAAACACGTCTCCATTAGAAGATAAAAACGACAACTTGTCGCAAAACTCTAACCTTAGTCAGTCCTCAAATTCCTCTCAAACCACAATAATATACAATACAACACCTACAACTCCGAAGAAATCTAAAGCTTCATCAAGCGAAAAATTTTGCAGTCCGAATTCTCAAAAGTTTTTCTCACCAACTAAAAAGCGTGCCGTCTTCAAGAGGACAACAGTGAAAAGGAATTTAGTAATGGAAAATTTCGGCAAAACCTTACAGATTCAACAAGACTTAGTCGAAGATGAGGATTTTACTAAAGCTTGTGAAGGAATAGATGATAAGAGTGAGCATTTTTATCATTATCTTCCCAACTGTCCTAACACTTCACAGTGTCCATGCTTACAATTTATTTTACAATTAAAACAAAACATCTAGTTGAAATTTACTTCTTTCCATTTTCATTTGTTTTTTTATGAAATAGAAATGGAATTGGCTTGAAACAAAACAAGGAATTAACAAGGAATCCGTTTATTACAATTTCAACAATAATTTAAATGTAAACAAGATGCTTGCTTAATCGTAAAACCAACGATAACTACAAAATAATTATTGCACACTTTTGAATCAACATACATACATACATCATCAGCCTGTAAACTTCCACTGCTGAACAAAGGCCTCCCTCGTAGAGAGGGGTGTTGCTTGGCAGGCGGCTTGGGGATCGCAGTACGTTCACCGTGTGCTAATAGGACACTGCTGCCCATCCTCCAGTGGTTCTGGTCGCAGTTTTGGGACATACTCGGGTCCGGGTTTGAATCAACACTGATGTGTTGATTCAAACCCGGACCCGCTAAAGCTAAAATAAAGCGACTCAAGTGACCTATTAAAACGAATGACTGAATTTTGAAATTTTTGTTTGTATTGCAGGTGTATTCCTTCTCACAATCATCAACAAATTTCTTAAAGAAGACAGTTTAAAAGAACTGCTGGATGAGAAGTCTTTAGAACTTCTTTGTTGCTGTTTTAACATCATAAAGCCAGGAATCAGACTGGTTTGCAGGTTGTACTGGCGGCAGCCTGGATGGTATAGGAAAGAAAAGCTGGTTCAAATCACCAACGATAAAAAAGAGACAATTGGCGATCCTCAGTTTATGGAAATGCTCAACTGCTTGATTGAAAATGGTCTGGTTAAACCATCTGCTAATTTTGGTAAGTATTTACAGGATTACACGACATTTTAGTACTAAGCCGAAAGGAGGTCATTGTACTCATGATTAACTTTTAACCCTGAAATCAGGAAATATGTAGTTCATAGAAACCAATTTTAAGCATTCGCTAACTAAAGTAAACGGGCCCGGGTATGTCCTAAAACTGCGACCAGAAGCACTGGAGGATGCGATACTGCGATCCCCAAACCGCCTGCCAAGCATGGGAATTATGGCTACACCCCTCTCTAAAGGTAGCGTTCCGATCTTGGCGACCGCGACGGGCGGCAGCGGCCGCATCGGGCGATCCAATCCTCAGTATGAATTTATATGGAGTGCAAACAATGCAAACATGATGAATCATCATCATTTCAGCCTATCATCTTCCCACTGCACACAGGCGTTCTCGCAGATAGAAGATGAGCCCTAAAGGATCGAGCATATTAGAACGGGCCGCAGCGAGCCGAGGCGCATCGCAAAAATCGTTTTCATAAATTTTATATGAAGTATCGCACATTATGCCGGGCCGCAACGGGGCAGATTTCCATATAAAATGGAAATGCGATGAGGCCCGGCCCACTGCGGCCCGTCCTAATGTGCTTGATCCTTAATACAACATGCCAGCCCAGTGCATGTTGGTGAATGTCATTTATGTATTTCGGACAAACCAGTTTCATCACAATGTTTCTTTTACCGTTTTTGAGTAATGTCATCAACTGCACATAATTTATCTAAATAATAAAAAAAGCCATTGGTGCAGGTCAGAGGATCGAACCTGGTGCCGTCAGATTGTAAGGCTACTGTTCAGCCACCATTGCCCACTATTGCTTATATACATTATTTGAATGCTTAAAAATGCTGTCTCATTTTAGCATGCGTCAATTTCCAATAGGAAGAAGTTGACAAGGCAATTTTAAGTATTCATTAACTTAGTAATGTTTTAAGTAAGGCCATAACAGAACAATCTTTTGTTCTAGGTAACAACTCTATGGATTTTGACGATTTAGTTAAAGTATTAAAAGTTGAAGAAATCAAACAAATCTGTAAAAATTTCAAACTTAAAATTCAATCAAAGAGAGGTGCAGAAAACGCCCTGCGTTCCTTCAGTCAGCAGAAGTCTATCAGCAATTATTTCAGCCAGGGCACTTCTAATAACTCTAAACGAGTGCTTGATATGTAAGTTTAATACAGCAGTTTTTAACATTGTTTAAAACGCCCATGATCCTAGCAGATCGGGGAGTGGGCCTGTGTTTTGCCCCTCACCCCCGACAGCAACAAGCGAAATCTCGGACTATACTGCTCTCCTGTCATCAAACAGCAAAACAATGGAACGCCTTGCCCCTGTCTGTGTTTCCGCAGCATTACAATCTTGGAGTGTTCAAGTCGAGGGTTAATAGGTTATTACTAGGCAAACATGCTCCATCTTCGACCGCATCATCGCTTTCTATCAGGCGAGATCGCGGTCAACCGTTGGCCTAGGCCGATGTAAAAAAACAAAACTTAATGCAAAAATAAAATAAAATAACTATTGCATTTAGCCTGGCCGTATTACTTAGGAGTCGCCCGGTGTGGGCCTTTGTTTTGCCCGGCACCTCCGACAGGGGCAGGCACAACCTCGGCCTATACTGTTCGCTTATCAACAAATAAATAACATGGAATAACTACATCTAGGCTGGACGTTTTACTTAGGAGTCGTCCATGATGCTAACGGATCAGAGAGTGGGCCTGTATTTCTCCTCACCCCAGGCAACGACAAGCCAAACCTGAGTTATGACACCTGGCTTATAGTTCATCCTAACCTTCGAACAATTATTTTTTGATCGAAGATCTTGACGGTTAGTTTGGTGATGTCACGGCACAGGCACATACAAAGTACACCGCTACAAATACTAGTAATTCACCCCGAACTGTGACCGATGATTTTGTCCATATTCGAACTTAAAAATTGTATTAAAATGAACATCTTGCCTACAAAGTCTCATGAAGATCGGGTCAACGATACGCAAGCTATCGTTGAACAAACCATGCACGCTGAAATGCCGACTTGCCCCATTAGCCATTAGAATCGGAGACCTCTCTTAGCTCAGTCAAAGATAATACATTAGATGAAGAATCCCGTTTATTGAATTTTCTGCGAAGTCTTTTTTTTTAAATGTATTAATTATAACAACTTTCTATAACATCATTAATATAACGTTTTCAGTATGAAGTCAAATGCAGGTACATGCTACAGGCTATCGGAGCTAGCGCGCAGTACTCTGGACAAGCTCTACCTGCTGATGTATCTCGGCATCAACTACGAGGCGATCAGAGACAAGAGACTGGAGCTTATGCTTATCAACGACAAGATCAAGAGAGAAACATATCCTGTTGATAAAGACATGAAACTGGACAATGCTAGTGTTGCTTTTAGATGTAAAGAGGAATTTACAAGGTTAGTGTAGTATGTCAACTGCATGAAATAGTTAATAAGAATTATTCATTCCAGGAAAGCATATTTCATTGCATACAAAACAAATCAAGCCTTTTGTTATCAAAGAAATGCAATCATACTAATTTTATAAGTGCAAAAAAGTGTGTTTGTTTGTTCCTCGCTCACTCAGCAACAGAGCAAGGAAAACGCACGCAAACGCGAACGCAAACCGTATCTCGGCGCGTTGAGGTTCACTTTCGAGTGATTTTCCAACTGAGCAGAATTAACGTTAATTTGGTGCCGCAATAGCAGTTGTCCTGCTCGAAATTTCTTGATGTGTGAAATTTCATTGTAATCACTCAGTGATTCAATAAATGATTTGCAATGAGCGTATTTCGCTTTATATAGATTTTATGAATAAGCTGAGTCGAAATTTTCCAGGTATTGGAATGCTCACCTGATTTATGAAGAATATCTGGCGAAAGTTGATTCTGCTGAAAAATGCAGCATTATTATAAAAGTGTATAAATTATACAATGAAATCAATGAAGAAGACATAATGAGGTAATCACATTATCACACTAGTTTACTCACATATAAAATACACGTATCACTAATAAATTAAGGCCAAGTGCGAGTCGGACACACTAAGGCACCAAGGACCAAGGGTGATCGGGCCAAGGCACCCGAAAAATGTGTTTTTGGGTTCCGTACTTCAAACGGAAAAGGGACCCTTACAGGACCTTATACCCTTATAGCCTTGTACCCTTATAGGATCACTTCGTTGTCAGTCTGTCTGTCTGTCAAGATTCAAGTGAATCATAACCTATAGGGTACCGTTGACCTAGAATAATGAAATTTTGCAAAAAGCAAAGTCACACAGCCCATATAAAGGAAAAAATCCGAAAGTTGTTAGTTTCATTTATATTTATTTTTATATTACAAGTAAAATAAAAACTATCCTTAATTTAAATTTATAACTAGTATATATTTTATTATAGAAAAAAATAAAAAATAATAATAATAATATATTTTTTTATTTTTTTTAGTATATATTTATCTATGCTAAAACTAAAATTAATCTAAAACTAAAACTAATCAAGACTTTTTTAAATGCTATTACAAACTTACATTTTGTAGTTAATTTGTATGAGCACCAACTTGTTTGACAACTACAAAGTTAAGTTTGTCTATCAATATACCAACATAAAAAAAAACGAGACTCAATTTCCGGGATGGATAACATACATATTTATTAAGATATACGGAACCCTCAGGGTGTGAGTCTTACTCGAACTTGTCCGGTCTCTGCCACTAAGAGTTCATCCAAGATATTATTTAAATTTAGTACACCCGCTTTGCAACTGTGTAACTGGCAAATGTGTGGTAAATGTAAAGCTAGAAATATACTTATGCTTTGTCTAAAATAGGATGATAATTTTGACAGCTCACAGTAAGGATGAGAAAGTGTATAATCGTTAATGAACCTATTCGATCTTCGATATTATTCTCATAGAATTTGGAATCGATAGTTGAATGGCTAATCATCATCATCATCATCAGCCGGAAGACATCCACTGCTGAACATAGGCCTCCCCCTTTAACCTCCACACTGAACGACAGCCTGCCTTTTGCATCCACTGGATGCCCGCGACTCTCACAATGTCGTCGGTCCATCTAGTGGGAGGCCTCCCTACGCTAATGGTTATGTGAATGGCTAATGGTTATGCTTAAAATGAAATCACGAATTACATAAGTAATAGTTTTTTTACAAATAAGTAATCGCGCGATAGATATTGCAAATAACTTTAACATTTACAGAAAATAATATAGTTACCTATTTAATAATTTTTTGTTGTTTGATTTATTTTATTTTAAAACCGATATTCGGTAGTCATTATGCTTGTGTGCTTTCGATAGTCATTACGCTAGCGCGGTTTTTCATTATGCTTGGCACTTCACTAAGTGGGCGGTACCCATCAAGGAAGTACGACATTATTTGTAGTACATTTTTACCGGAAAAATATGAAACTTCATGGTCGCGACCTGCCAAAAATATCATTTTTTTTTTTAATTGGTTATTTTGTTTCTCCAGGGACTCCTGGGTCCGTGCCCTTTGTCAACTTTTAATTATTATTTTTTTAACTATATCTGATATTATAACATAAAACATCCTAAATTTGACAGACCATAATTACAAATTCTCAGGTACAAAGCTCTCCCAACATGGCTGCGCAGATACACCCCTCCATACTTATACGTGAAGATATTAGAGGGCGGCATTCAGGAGTTAAAGAAGGACAAGTCACACCACCGACTAGCCCTGGATATACTGAGCACTCTCATATATCAGATCACATTCAGGCAGCATAGGAAAGCCGAGTGGTACGCCGAGAAGGCTTTGGTGCTGCATAAACTCATGGCGAGGCATGATGAGGTACTTTGGAATTGTTTTTTTTCTTTCTCATCATCAGCCAGAAGACGTCTACTGCTGAACATAGGCCTCCCCCTTTAACTTCAACACTGAACAACAG
The DNA here is from genome assembly GCA_914767915.1 of Agriopis aurantiaria. Taxonomy (NCBI): domain Eukaryota; kingdom Metazoa; phylum Arthropoda; class Insecta; order Lepidoptera; family Geometridae; genus Agriopis; species Agriopis aurantiaria. The sequence continues at coordinate 5,433,243 of OU611999.1, forward strand.
CCTGCCATCTGCAGCCACTAGATGTCCGCGACTCGTACGATGTTGTCGGTCCATCTAGTGGGAGGTGTGTGGGTCGCTCAAGCTAAAAAAGCCGGAAAACTATCTAAAAGTCCGGGCATATCCGGAAAAATCAGGACGGATGGTATTATTATTATTACATTATTATTATTTAGCAATAGGCTTGCGTTTGACTGCCAACTCGCCTGATGTTAAGCGATGATGCGGTCTACGATGGAACACGCTTGCCTAGAAGAAACCGATAACCCTACTTGAGAACCAGTTTCGATTCTAGGCTAGGCGTGTTTATTATTTTCGACCACATCCGTCCGACCGTCACTTAACACAAGATAAGTAGTGGTCAAACGCCTAGTCTGTAAACCATAAATAAATGACGGCGAGAATCAAGCGCATAACTGCAAAACGGGAATAGAAACTCAGACGTTTTAGCCTGCATGAGCTACTACCGTTTACTATCAAGGCCAAAGCATTTTTATAAATGTGGGGTCATGTCTAACCCCCCTTTTCGTAAAATTACGTGAAAGTGTACCAGTTTCGGTCGGGCAACATTTCTCATCACCTAAACAGAATCGCTTAAAACATGTTTGGCTACCTGACAGAGAAATGTTACCTGATACATACATACTACCTGAGAAATGTTGCCCGACCGAAACTGGTACACCTTCACGTAATTTTACGAAAAGGGGGGTTAGACATGACCCCACATTTATAAAAATGCTTTGGCCTTGACCCACTTTCTGTTAGCGTTAACGCCTGCGGAAAGATGTTTTTTTATGAAAATGACATTAGCTTGAGATAACATCTCTCGGGCTAATGTCATTGTCAATGTCATCTTTCCGCAGGCGTTAACGCTAACAGAAAGTGGGTCTTGTCTAACCCCCCTGCGCTGTTTCAGCGCTAATTCGAGCCCGTAAAAGTTAGCCGTAAAATCCCAGGCTTAATTTTTATTTATATTGATTTTTCAGGCTGCCGAAGTACTTATAGAAGGCTTAAAGTCCAGCATGTCGGAGGAAGCGAAGGACGTGATGCGGCCGCGAGCTAATAAGATAGCGAACCAACAGAACATACAGCTAGCGACCGGGCTCGAGAAAGCGCTTCTCAAGTATGGTACCAAACATCTGATACTCGAGAGGACCTTCCATGCAGAGCATGTTAGCAAACAGCATATGGAGTAAGTTGAATCCAAGCAATGAAAAAGTATAATAGACGAAGTAAGAATATTCGATATCTCTACGTAGTATAAAAGTGCGGAACTCCCTGCCGTTGTTTCCTGAAAACTACAATCTAGGTATCTTCAAGGCTAGAGTGAATAGATCAACGTGTTACATCCTCGGCCACACCGTCGCTTACCATCAGGCGAGTTGGTGGCCAAAGGTAGATCTATTCTATTAAATAAAAAAAAGTCGCTTTACACGTTTGTCTGTATATCCGCTAACTTCTAAACCACGCAACGGATTTTGATGCGGTTCTTACTATCAGGTAGATAATTTTTCACGGAAGGTTTGTATACATAATAAAACACACCCGTACGAAGCCGGGGTGAGTCGCTAGTGTAAAATAAATTAAAATACAAATCTACACGCATTGTCACCAGGGGCCTTACAGCTACCTGTTTTAAGCGATTCTGTTGAGGTGATTGCGAAAATTTGCGCGACCACAAATCGTATCCCTTCGAGTTAAGGTTCACGTTCGCGTGACTTTCCGCAATGCGCTGTGTCGAGCCCGCGTTACAAGCTGTTTCAAGTGTGTTACAGAAAAATGTTTTCGTGATCTTACAGATTAAAAATGATCCGCCTTACCACAAAAGATTTAAGCACGCTTTAGACAAGTGCTAAGCAATTGTTTCCCTGCGAAAAATATGCTAAACACTTGTCTAAAGCGTGCTTAAATCTTTTGTGGTAAGACGGTAAATCTTTAACCAGTATAACTTGTCGTCAGAGACCAAGTGGTCACTAGAGTATTCAAAAGTTTTCTCTTACTAAGCAATCCTTTGTTCTTTGCAGAACTACTAATCAAAGGGGTAAGAAGAAGTTCGTAGTTCACACAGACGACGGGAAAAAGTTTATGGACGCAGAAGATTACTGTGCTCTTGATTATACGACAAATGGCGACTACACGCACGGTGAGTTGAGCAACAGTGATCATTTTTAAGGTCATGTATAAGCCAGCAATTATACTTATTGATTTTAAGGTGATAACCAGGGAACGGAATCACATTGACATTGACAATGACATTAGCTTGAGATAGCTAATGTATTTTTCATACAATTTCATCTTTCCGTAGGCGTTAACGCTAACAGAAAGTGGGTCTTGTCTAACCCCCCTGTAGATTGAACTACTGAAAATAGACGCTTGGGGCGTTAGAGTTTAAATAGAGAAACGTGCCGGAACGAATCCCTAGTTCAGACTAAGCTCCTTAGTCTTGAGCATCGGTGCAAAGTTGCTAGTCTATCGGTTTTTATAGACATTTCAGAGAGTGTAAATCGAAATTAAAAAAAAAAAGCTTATATTTCGCGCATTGATTTATCTACCCACATTAAGTAATTTGTTAACATTTTCCAGGCGAGCACTGGGAAGGGCGCATAGTTACTACTATGTACTATCTCCTATTCTGGGACATAATTTACATGAAGCCACGAGGAGTGGTCGGCATATTCCTCTCGCATTACCAACTGCATCCGCTCGACATGTACGATGAAAGCTTCTATGTGAACAGGAAGACTTTGATCTACGATAGACTGATGAAGATAGAAGGCATGACCACTGATGAGATGGTAGAAACAATGAGGGCTAAATGGGACGAAAGACCTGAATGTAAGTCACGACTCTTAAATTTTTTGGCATATTTACATCTACAAGAGAATGATATATGTAGCAAATGTCCAAATATATCTGTGCTCGTAGCTAAAGAAGCCGTTGAAACTATAGTAATTATTATTATATTTTTTCTTTATCAAGCCCTTAACGGCTCCACATGGTGTATTGCACTCACTTGGAGTATTACCAGCCTCTTGACTCCCTACAGAGGCGAGCCACTGGAATTGTTGACGATCCCAAGCTCACTAACAAGCTGGATACACTTAGCCTCCGTAGAGATGAGGGTTCCCTCTGCATTTTTATCGTTTCTTTTTTTCGGAGTATGCTCTGAAGAGCTTTTTGACCTTATCCCTGCGTCATACTACCAATACCGCATATCCCGACACCGTCAAAATGCTCACCCCCACATCTTGCAACGCTGGAAATCCCACACCGTTCGATTTTTCCGCTCCTTTATTCCGCGGACCTGCAAGTTGTGGAATATCCTTCCCCCAATGGTCTTCCCGCCGAGCTTCAACATGAAGCGTTTCAAAAAGGGTGTCTACAACTAACTCTCCAGGCTAGCAAAGTACCGTCAACACCGCTAGTGTTGCACGTGTCCATAGGCAGCGGTTTCTGCTGACCATCAGGCGGACAGCATGCTTGTTTGCCGCTCTTCTAATAAAAAACTATGGTTTTATCTTCTTTCCTTAGATGAATTGTCGGGTATAAATCGCAACATCAGCTGGGAGAACGTCCGCATGGTGGCGACGTGTCTCGGAGCGCGCGCCGCCGCCGCCCTCTGTCGCCGGCTCGCTTCCAACTACGGGTACTCGCACAGCGGCTTCCCTGATCTCACACTCTGGAATATACATACTAAGAAGGTAAGAACTTTTTTAAAACTGACGGTGGTTACCTTAGATGTGACATATCAGTTGTGCGTTACCCCAGATATATCCCTTCCTAATCCGACCAAAAACTTTAAACGCTTATATCTCAGAACTTTATTAGCAGATTTGAACAGTGTCTTCAGTATATGTTATTAAATAAAATAAAAAACACTAAGCCTGTTATTTTTAACATATCAATCACCTGTTCGATAGCCTATTGTAAAATTGCAGTAAAATAAGACGTCTCTGATGTTTCAGATAAAGTTCGTAGAAGTGAAGACGGACACGGACAAGCCGTCAATGAAGCAGTTGCAATGGATGCGGTATCTACGTGAGCACGACATTGATACGGGGTTCTGTTACGTCGGAGTATTGTCGTCGAGAAACCGCGCGCGCGCCGCTGGTACCCCCACTGTCACTGTCAAATCAGTGGCGGACATCAACAATGGTGCGCTTAATTGAAGCATAAAGAGCCGGCACACATAAACGCGTTGCGATGCGACACAACGCGTTTTCATCATCGGATATAGTTTTCCCACTGTTGGGACTCAGGTCTTTTCTCAGAGAGAATGGGCCCTAATACTAAAGAAAAAAAAAACATACTTCGGCAGTAGCTTGTGGACAGCATATACTCAAAAATCCCTCGACGCTCTGCGTGTCCAAGACAATAATGCTTTCAGGATGCTGATGCGGCTCCCACGGTTCTGCAATGCGTCCACCATGTTTGTGGAAGCTCGCACTGATGGCTTTGCAGCTATCATGTAGATGGCAACATCATTATGAAAGTAGTCACTGATAGGTTTAATTGTCCCATCCTGCACCATCACATCAGGGTACTGTTGAAATAAATTAACAAAATAGTTTTCTATTATGGTAATTTTGTTTCAAGATTGACATTGTATGTATGTATATTAATTGTAACTAATTAACTATCTATGGAACTTGTGTCTGATAATAAAAATTATATGATATGATTGAAAATAAATGTGCAAAACAATAAATGAAAATTGTGTTTCGGTCATTAAAAAATTGGACAAACAGTTTTCCCATTTATCAGCCTCAGATGACCTCTACCTGGGGCTCTACCTACATCATGAGACATAATTTTTAATACTGTGGCATTATGTAGATTCATTAAGGAAAATTGCCAGGCATTTCAAGATGTTATGTCACGTAGGAAAATTGCAGTCTGCCTACGGACTAATAGTAAAACTGTAGACAATCAAGGGAAGCTTTCCCGGAACTCAATCTGAGATACTCCCGTAGATTGTTGAATCTAAAACGTGACAAACTCCGGCAAATTGTTGGGGTTGTCACAGGGCATTGCCTTTTAAACAAACACCTTTTTAAAATTGGGGTTACTGACAGTCCCCTATGTAGAGGGTGTCTGGAGACTGAAGAAACGGCCGCACATATGCTGCTGGAGTGCAGCAGCGTGGTAGAACAACGAAACACTATCCTCGGATCACCGAGGACGCTCTGGGAGGCCTGCGCAGGCATAATAAGCTGCTGGCTTTCCTGGAGGAGACCGGGTGGCTGAATTAGCTGCAGCCGTGTGACGCAAAATGGGCCAATGAATGGCCTAGTTGCGGAAACTGCCCGCTACGCAAGTAACAAGTAAGTAAGTAACGGACTAATAGTTATTTTTATCGTGTTATTTTGAAGTGTGTAGTTTATCAGTTGAAATGACAATTAAAGTAGGAAAAGGATCGGTATTTAATTGTTGTGAAGTTGGTTGATTCTAAAATCTGTGATATATTATAATAAATGTAATTTGGCATGCTGAGGCTGGATCAAAAAAAATTTAAATTTATGATGACCGAAAAAACTAGTTGTAAGGAAAGTATAAGTTTATCATTATATATACAGGGTTACTGTTAATCAGTTAGCATCCTCTTAAGGGCAGTCTCAATACTACAAAACTAACAATTTTATTGCTAAACTTTTCGAAATACGCGGAAAAAAACAGCCGTTCCATACAAAAAAATCATTTATTCCAGACAAAATATAGTCGGCCGCGGAAACAACTGTTTTTTTCCCCGCGAAATTTGACATTAAACTACTGTACCGTAATTCGAAACCTAATTATACATGAGAGTAGCGTACTTGACTTTCGTTGTGTACTAGCCGTGCTATGATTAGTCCGCTCGTTCGCCACGTCCAATCATCGTTGACTCCGCCCCTTCCGCTCCCCTCTAGCGACAACCATCACCACAGGCAGTGCGCTGAGCGCAACTTGGCTTCATTGGCGTTTGGATTTTCATACAAAGCGGTCTTAACTAGAAATATTACAGACCGCGTCGTGCTAGTGAATTTTTTCAGATTCTTATATTCCTTATAAAATAAAATAATAAGAAATTTGAAGTTAACGGTGTTACCGTTCGGTTTTTAAATATTTATATACTTTTACTAATTGCATTAACGTGTGTTTTAGTATTTTAAATAGATAATAAAGGTCCAGCTCCAACGATGGAAGAGACTGCAGAAACAAAGAAAGGAAGGAAAAGGAAGGTACATAAACGTTCAAGCTCTGGATCCAGTTCTTGTCTTCATCAAGTTTTAGTACTTCTAGTTCATCGTCATGCGATAGTGGTAATAAATCAATCCGGAAGAACAAGAGCAAGAAAATTAGTAAGTTGAACAGATCATTTTCCAAAATAGCTGACATTAAATCCCGTTTAAACAGTGCCAACCAAAGTAATTATCGGCCTAATTCACACTATGACGACGACTATCTTAGTTTTTGCGCAGACCCAAACACGAGTGGTGAATCCTATAATGAGGAACTTTACAGAGCACCCACAGTTCAATTAGTTGTCACCCCAGTTGTTACACTAGTTTTTAAGAGTTTTTTGTCCTCTGTATCAAATTTTCAAAATTTTTATGGTGTGAACAATAAAGAGTTAATCAATCAGCTGAACTTCCTAACGAACAACAATTCAATATACCTGTAAAGCAAAAACCAAGGTCATGCAATTGACTTCGAACAACCTGATTGGAATAGCGCCCATCAGAAACGCTACCCTCATTCCTCTGGGTTTACAAGCCTTGATTCCAACGAAGAAATCAAGCGCTACGACAACTCTTAAGTTTTCAGTACGAATGGAAAACACATTTTTCAGGGCTGACCTATGCTTTGCTTAAACAAAAAGAAACCCTTAAGGCAGATTAAGTGGATCTAAGAGCAGCATGCAACATACGAATTTGAATTCAGCAGAAATTGGTCTGAAACGGAATAGTATAATTTCCGAGGTAGGTATTCAAAGGTGTGACATTGTTCAAATAGTATGTGGCCATGTAGCTGAGTTAAGGCAAAGCAGATGAAATACTGACGGCATTTGAAGATCCATTCCATAAAAATGCACTTGGAAAGTTTCTGCCTTCATGCGCGCCACTCATTTCGAGAGTGAGCTCTACGCTTGAAAAAGCTGGTTGTGATAGAAGTAAGTTTTTTTTGAAACCCTCTGCTCCAAATAAACACACCTCTGAACAATCCTGGTCTGTCACAACCAGCATGTAATCAACATTATAAGGTTCAAGGAAGACCAGTACCACAGGCAAAGCAGAACACTACAAATAAATAATTTTCAAACAACTCCTTTCGAGAAAGAGTTGGTAAACAGCAGTCTACAATGACCACCTTGTACTCTACAAAAGATGCAATTCCCCCTCATCCCACCGGGATAGGAGAGGAAATAACCAAAGATACTGACTCGAAGCCATTACATGCCAGTCAGCTACAAAAATATTACGCTCGATGTAAATGCTCGGGATTCCACCCTACATTCTCAACATCATAAGTGGCTACCATATACCGTTCAAAACGAAACCACCTGCCGAGAAACGTCATCAACCAAATACATTACTCGTCAGAAACGACGAAGTGTCTTAAGAATTGCAAAGCTACGCTTTGTGTCATCGATGTTCCGTCAGACCGAAAATTTATGAGAACAATTGTCAACCACTTGCCATTCAGAATCAGCCCGGCTCAGAAAACATTTGCCTAACTAAGCAAAAAGGACGCCGTTCTCTACCCTCAACTTTAGCTCCTATATTGAGGACATGGCTCAATTGGCTGCCAAAAAGCTGGGTGTACTATCGAGGGTGCGACGGCAGTTCACGTCGGAACAGTTGCTTTCACTGTATCAAGCATAACTTACTCTGTTTTTCACTGTATTGTTCGTGCATGGAGTACTACTCTCACCTTTGGGATGAATCAGCTAAGTATCGGCTTGGGGCATTAGTCTATCGAGAAGCGTGCCAAGAGGCTCATCAGCAACAAATCCGTGGTTCAGACTAAGTTGCTAGTCTATCGGTCTTTTATCGAATACATTTCGGAGAGTGTGCATCGCATCTTCATGATGTAATTCCCTCCTGCCCATGTTTCTATCAGACTGTCAGAGCGGGCACAAAAATCGACACCACTTTATAGTTGGTATTCAGAAAACCTGAACGAAGCGCTTTGATTCCACTTTTATTGTGCGAACTGCTAGTTTGTGGAATATGCTGTCTGAATGGGCGTTCTCTGATAGTTACAATCTATGTTTTCAAATCACGAGTGAATCAGTTTTTTACTAGGCAAGCGTGCTCCACCGTATACCGCATCATGACTTAACATCAGGCGAGTTGGTGGTCAAGCGCAAGCTTATTATTTATTTTATGATAATAACTTAAAAAGTGCGGAAACAAAGTTTGCAAATTATTGTATTCTGTCGTAAGTCTACTTGAACAGTTTGGTTGTTTTGGTTTAACTACTAACCAATCTGAAGAACTTAAGCCTTATAAGTGAACACTTAAGCCTTACAAGTAAACTCAAGCCTTGAGTTTTACACTGACTCGAATGTCACTACAGGTACTGTAATGGTGGCTGAAAAGTTACAAAATCGACTCTCGCATACACAATCCCCAACCATCACATTACCTAGCCACCGACAAGAACGCGAGCAAAATCATTGTGGGAAGGCAAGTTTGATAACCAGGACTTTCAACTTACGAAAGTTTCATAAACTTTCATTACAACTACCTATAAAGAAATTATGGCTATTACCATATGAAGAATGTTACAAGATCAAGGTCATCACCTCTAATCAAATGCACTTCACATACAGTGCCACGAGACGACAGAACAATGATGTCACGGTATCATACCTTCGCAACGAGAGTGGTACAAACTCTCAAGCACTAGTGACTAGTCAGAAGTATTCAATATCTTTGACCGGTACAACATTTATTTGACAATTTATCACCTACCAGGTGATATACCAGTTACCTCACAAACGCAGGTTCATCTAATTCAATTGACAAATTATAAACTTGTTGTATCACAATAATTCTAGATTAAAAAGTGATTTTGAACTCTCAACTCGTGCTCTGATTCCTGCTCTGACAGCATGGCTATCAACGCTGGCGTCTTGCAGGGTTCTGTGTTGTCGCTAACGCTCTTCCTTCTCCACATCAATGACATGTTGTTTTCGAGCAATATGCATTATTATGCGGACGAAAGCACGGGCGATGCACAGTATACTGGTCGTGCTAACACCTCTCGTGTCGTAGTTGAAGGAAGTAGGAACAAACTACTGTCTGAAATTAAGGTGTCTCTTGAGCAGGTCCCGGGCTGAGGTGAACTGAATCGGGTTCAGTTCAACCCAACAAAGACGCAAGTTTGCACGTTCACTGATAAAAAAGCCCAATTTGTTGTAGCTCCTCACTTTCAGAACAAGGTTTCGGAAAGCATTGGAATCCTAGGTGTCGACATTTCTACAAATGTATACCTATGAACCTGACTAATATTATTGTCAGTGTAGATTTGTACCTACAAATGTTATGATAATTGTCTCTAAAAATGTATTAATATTGTTCTGACATTCAAAAGTGTACAGCGGTGTACCAATTTGAAGAATAAATGAATATATGAATATATAGTTTCGCGGTCATATTGCGAGCAAGGTTAAGTTCGCCTCTAAAAACTTAGTGTGCTTAACGAGGCGAAGTGGTACTTCACGTCGAGACAAAGACTTTTGCTTTACAAAGTCAAGTCCAACCTTACATGGGGTAATCTTTGAAATGGAGCACTCAAGTATCAACTTGAACCACCTGAAGCATTACAGCGTAGAGCTGTCAGAATTGTCGACGATCCCAAGCTCACTGGACACATAGAGCCGCTCAGCATGCGTAGAGACGTTGGGTCTCTTTGTGTCTTTTATAGAATTTACAAGAGGAAGTGTTCTGAACTGTTCGATCTGTTGTCAACATTCTGGGTTTTATCATCGCACCAGCCGTCACTTTCTGAAAGTTCATCCACATATTATAGATAGGTGGAAATCGCACATGGTGCGTTTAACGCGATCTTTTTTGCCTTACACCTGCAATTTATGGAATGAGTTCCCTCCTGTGGCATTTCCGAGTAACTATAACATGGGGCTCTTCATAAGGGTTGTCGAGTCTTTAAGGGTCAGCAATGTATCTGTGATGCCCCTGGTGTTGCAGTTATCCATAGGCGACAGTGATCGGTTACCATCAGGCGGCTCGTCAGCTTGTTTGCCACCTATGGCATGATTTGACATAAAAATAATAGAATACTGAAGTTGTATCCTATAAATTCCTAAATTACAATTATTTTCTATCTTATAGTATAACTACTTTAAATATATCACATTGGCGTCACCATCACCACCAGACGATAACAAACACGTCTCTCATGTATAATTAGGTTTCGAATTACGGTACAGTAGTTTAATAGCGATGTTTTACCTACAAATAAAACATTTATTAAACATACTTACCTAATTCGAAACCTAATACTTTCTAATTCTGCCTGGTGGCCATTTACACGAGATAACCAATGAAGCCAAGTTGCGCTCAGCGCACTGCCTGTGGTGATGGTTGTCGCTAGAGGGGAGCGGAAGGGGCGGAGTCAACGATGATTGGACGTGGCGAACGAGCGGACTAATCATAGCACGGCTAGTACACAACGAAAGTCAAGTACGCTACTCTCATGTATAATTAGGTTTCGAATTAGGTAAGTATGTTTAATAAATGTTTTATTTGTAGGTAAAACATCGCTATTTAGATCTAAAGTTTTTTGTTTTGACTCTTTGTAGCCATCCTGAGGATGCTAACCGATTACCAGTAACCCTGTATATTATGTATTTTGATAATATTGGTTATATTCATACCTAGGTATATGTTTTATTTTGAGTACATAAAATAAATGTTTTATAATAAATTATTTTTTGTTTTATTTTAATATGCTAACACTAGTTCGAGTCACCAGGACATTCAAACGCTATTTACCACAAACATAGAGATGACAAAGTTTCACTTCTTATTTTATTTTATTTTTATATTGAAAAACAAAGGTCACAGTTTGGGGCGAACTACTAGTTTGGTATTTTTTTATGTATGTATTTTTGGCTCTCTCCGTTGTTTAGCGTCGGCTCAGTAAACAATTTATTTTCTTTAGATCTTATATTTCAAGCTGAGCCAATGAAGGATTTATTTTAATTGAAATGATATTTTAGATTGATCACACAAAAATTACATTAACATCGGTTTTGTAGTTTGGTTTTTGAATCAAAATTGCTGGAAAATTCGGTGAAAATATAAAAAAAAATAATGTAGCCTTGATTCATACCTATCCATTGATCCATGTTCATACTAAGCATTGTGCTGTATTAGAAGATGTTTGTCTTATACAGCATAAGGCGCATAAGCGCAAAAGGCGCTTGCACGGACGATGCGTAGTGCAATAGTAACAAGTCGTAGTAGGCACTTGCTACTTTACTTGTACTTGTACTACGCATCGTCCGTACAAGCGCCTTTTACCATGTGCCATAACTTTCAAACAACTCTTTTATACAAGTACCTAAGACATGCGATCATCAGCTAATTTACAGTGGTTTTTATTATAAACAAATCAAGACCGTATGTTTGTTTACCAGAAACATTTTATCATGTAGAATATAGAATACAAGGAAATGGCGGATTGCTGTATTTAAAGATAAAGATTATTTATTTGCACAAAACACGAGTACCTAAATCATAAACACATTTAAAACGCATGCACAATAGGTGGTTTAAAATATTTGTCACGTATTGTATATGTATTTTACCAAAATGTAATACACTAGCTGCATGAATCCCGCGATTTTCCTGATTTTCCGCATTACTGGGGGGAAAGTACCCTATGTCTGTCTTCTGTTGGATTTGGAAAGCCAATGAAAGACATATATGACGATTTTAAATACTGCTTGTTTATTTTATCGTCAGTAGCAGGAGAGGTGTGTGTGGTCTCTACTGAGACGCGGAATCGACGAGACTGAAAGCCTTTAAACCAAATCTATACAAACAATAAGGGCACTGTTTAGTTTAATGTAACTAATATTTTATTTATATATACCTATGTATGTACGTATATGTATGAGATAGACCCATTTACTCTAGGTATGTACATGTTAGAGTGAAACAGATTGATGTTTGTAACACTATCCAACTTGACCAACTCCACTCATCTTGTCCAACATCTTCATGATGCATAATATTATCTTCCTGCCAAATTTTGTCAAGTTAGGGCTAGCCATTTAGTCGTGAAAAGCGATCACACAGACAAAGATATAAAGTTACCTAAACTTTTAAAATTAGCTAGGATTAATCGCGCTTTAAATTTAAAATAAATACGCTGTTTTAGATAATTTTTTTATTGTCATCAAGTTACGAAAATCTGTAATGGACTTGCCGTTACAGATTTTCGTTACTTCCGGAAAAGTTCCGCAACGTAAATAAAATCGGGAAATTGCAAGCAACAGCGCGAAACAGAATGCACCTGTAAATCGTTTCCATGATGGATTCCACGAATCTCCGTAGTTAGTTTCACAGGCCTTGAGCACATCGCACTTGGCGCACGTCGGCATCGGAACAATAGATTAGCGTCGGATACACGCTGTCTATGACGAATATAACCTGACGAGTGACGATATTCCTAGGACTTGAATAAAATGTGACATCAGAATTTCCTCTAATAATACCTTAAAAATAGGTACTGATGTTTGAATGTGACCATAAACTACCTACTTGAGAGACTGGAGTGTAGTGTACACAGTTCCTTAGCTTAGATATTAATTGGACTTGACTTGTCTGTGGACAGTCGGACGACTACGAGTGAACTGCAATCTAGGCATCTTGGAGGTGAATAGATATCGGACGTCTACGAGTGAACTGAATTCTAGGCATCTTTGAGGTGAATAGATATCGGACGTCTACGAGTGAACTGCAATCTAGGCATCTTCGAGGTGAATAGATAACGGACGTCTACGAGTGAACTGCAACCTAGGCATCTTCGAGGTGAAAAGATTTCGGACGTCTACGAGTGAACTGCAATTTAGACATCTTCGAGGTGAATAGATTTCTTTTAAATTGTCGTGTTTCATCTTCGGTCACTCCGTCGCTTATCATCAGGCGAGTTGGTGGCTTAAGGCTGTGCTCAACAGCCACAGATATCTCATCTCATTCGCAGCTTTTCAACAATTTTGAAGATATATAAAATAACTGACTGAGGATTAAAAAAAATTTTGGATTGTTGTTTTTACCTATTTGTTTTCGCGCGCGACAATTTCTGTTAGCGAAAATTTTAAGCTTTGTTAGGTAGTACCAGTAGTACATCACTGCACTTTAGTGCAATTGTCCTGCTATTTTCTAACATGTTAATGTAGGGAAATACAAACATTAGGCATCTAGAGACTTCGTTATATCTCAATGGTCGTTATGGATCGATTTTGTTTAACTTACTGTTGAAATAGTTCACACCTTAATTACCTACATAACTTTTAGGCAGTGAACATTGTGTAGAAAAAAGACCCATCAATTTTGTGTTTTGACTTGTTTACAAATTTTACAATGTAAGTAGGTCACATACGTACCATAATTGCTGAAGTTGCTGATAATGTGTCGTATTTAGTTGATACCACAATCTAGTAAACTATCTTATTTTAATCTTACATTTAATTTTGTCTTGCTCTCTCATTAGCCGAGAGAGTGAGACAAAGCTTATACAATAACCATAATATAAGATTAATATAAGAACGCATTTGAGATCGTGGGATGCCCCAGATCTTAGATTGTTGTTTTTAGTAAGTATATGGGTTAAATAAAACTTGATTCAAAACGCACCGGTCCGCACTCACTGAATAAAATTAGGGAGATGACATTTAGCGCGGTTCAAATGTCCTATTGCAAAACTCGAATGAATATAGTTTACCTTTCGAAAAGACTTTTGCGTTTGCGTAAGGAAGCGTGAGAAGCTGAGAAGTGGTCAGTGTTTGGTGCAATCTTATTGACAAAATTGGAGCAGTTGGCGAAATATCTCGGGCTGCACCTTTCTTCGCACGGAGGTCGGTGAGTTTACACTTAGGTATGTACCTATTACTTTTTAGGGTTCCATAAACAAAGGGTGAAAACGGGACCCTATTACTAAGCCTACGCTGTCTGTCTATCTGTTCGTCCTACATTTTAACGGCTGTATCTTTCGAACCGTAATAGATAGCCAGTTGACATTTTCACAGTAAATGTAATGTTACGGCGGATTAAATAAGAAATAAGAATATTGTCAAAAAATATTTTTTAAAACAAATACTTAAATATATATTAACACCCAGGTATGGAACAAACACAAAATGATCATCACATGAATGTTTGTCCTAGGTGGGAATCGAACCCACGCCCCCAAGCGCAGAAGGCGGTTCACTACCAACTGGACCAACGGGCTATCTAAGTGCCCTGTACTTGCCTATACTTTAGCTCAGCAGACATCGTTTAATTCCGTTTATTTCTGTTACTATTTCCGTCACGCCTATATTATCATAATAGATACGATGACCTAAGTTTTAAAATTAACTTTGATGGAGAAATCATCCATCACACGGAGAAAATATCTTTACACGTTTAACTGGCCTTGACAAGGTCACTTAGTTAAATGATAGTTGAATGCTAATTATAACTTTCACAGTTTTGGAAAACCTAACAAACGTAGGATGCGCCACTCGGTCAGATCGTAGGCATTAGAAAGTTCGTAAAAATGGCCATATCCACGAATTTGATGTTGCCACATAAATATTTAAATTCGACCGGTTTCCGAATCGCAACCAAGGAAATAAATGTATAAATGTAGGGAAGTGATTTCTCGAATATGTAAATTGGCTCATCTACGACTTACGCAGATTACCTTCTCTTCGCGCGAGTATTTGAAGTAATTAAAGTAAAACTTCCCATATGGTTGAATTCCTATCTCTAGGAAGTGAAATTGAAGTTTTAATGGATAGTCAGTTTGTTGGAATTCATTATTACACTTACCTTGCATACATACAGGTTACATGGAACCGTGGTACTAAGCCGAGCAGAGGTCATTATGAAAAACTTTTACTATGGAACCAACTTTGCGAATCGTCACTAATAGAACAGCAGAATCTCGGAAATCTGCTGTTCCTCAGAAAAATATCATGTCATTAATGAAACAGCGGATATATTTTCACAAGTTCAAAGGAAAAGAGTGAAAATGCTGAATTTTCCGGGAGTGTGTTTCAGGCAGCGTGCTAATAAAGCATTACCGATCGGTGCGTTCCTATGGAGATCCCGGAGCTCTCAGTCTGGCACAGAGGCCAGTCACTGAGGAGGTTTTAGTGGGTGCAATCTCACATAACCAGGCTACACCCCAATGCAGCTGGGTATCTTTCGAAGATTTCCCCGAAGCCAAGAAAAAAAAAAGGTTTAGTTTTACCTTTTGTTACAGAAATAAAGGAATCCCTTTATTTCTTTTACAAATTTAAGGCACACCACCCATAGTTCTAAAGTACTATTGTTATCACTATCTTCATTTGGGTTATGTAGGATTAAACTTAAACTTACTTCAATATTAGTATAGATTTATATATATAGGTATATATTTTTCATCTTCCTTTGAGGATTTTGGCTACGCACGTCTTGTCCATTTACCAGTCTCTAATCTCTGATAATAATAAAATTGTCATTATAACATATATAAGAAATATAACATAAAGAGCATAATAGGCTAGTTGATTGGTGTTTCATCTATTACAAACTTTAAAAAAAAGGTCAGGACCAACCATGTTTTTTTATAATCAAGGTCAAATAATTAGGGTTCAAAATGATGTCCTTGTAGATATCTATCTAGTTATATGTACCTAAGTAGGAACAAACGTTCATGGCTATTTTAATTTGGTCTGAAATAAGGACGCTCTAAAGAGTCTACTATCAAAAAGAAAAAAGTAACCCGTACTTACCTATTGCAACAGTAGCTGGTCTCTTCAACCAGTAGTTCCGTTCCGTTGATATGATTAATTATGCCTTAGCGTGCGCGATTGTTTGTGGCTTTATGATTAGAATGGTGAAAACTGATTGAGGGCGACCATAAACGTTTAGTCATGGGAACGCTTCGTCGGCTCGTTGATTTATTAACTACAGATGACCTATGATGATTCGTTTTATGTTTGTATTATTATGTAATTCTTATTATTATGTAATTGTATTCTTTTTAATTTAATTGCATTGATAGAAGTCATAAAAGATTTGAAATACCTAGGCATATTTTCTAGGGATTGAAGTGACAAAAGTTTTGAAATAGGAATAAGATTATTAACGGGATATTTATTTACCGTTTACGTAATGGGATAACGTTGTGGTACGTAATAACGTGATAACGTGATTAAATGTAGGTACTGGGGCCTTACGGCCAACTCCTTACGCGGTCTCAAATGTTCAGAAAATCACACGAACGTGAACTTTAACGCGCCTAGATACGGTTTGCGGTCGCGCAACCCTGTAGTAAACAACCGCGATGGCTTAAAACAGTGTAAAATATTGCTATGCTTGCTATAATAATTAGATTTTTCGAAAATATCAATGATTGCAATAGCTCAATTGCAAAAGTAATTTTAGCGTTTTGTTTTTCGTATAAAATCAATTCCTTCCTTTCTAACCGATCACCGACGTGTGTAGGTGGGTTTTAATATTAAATAATAGGTTTGCGTGAGCTTGACCGCCACCTCGATGATGCGGTCTACGATGGACCACGCTTGCCTGGAAGTAACCGATTCATTCGTGAGTTGAAGACACCCAGATTGTACGTACTTAACTATCGGGGTACACCCATTGAGCAGCGCATTCTAAAACAATAATTGAGCGCTATCGTGGTTCAGATGACATGTTAAATTATAGGTTTCGAGTGGTTTGTCCTAAAGCACATACGTTATGTCATGGCAGAGGCCTTAAGGCGGCCTAAATTTCTGACATGAGCCTTAAGCTTCTATTCTCACATGTATTATTAGTGTTCGAGTTGATAGAATAACTTTCATTCTATTTTGCCCGTTCTCTTTTATCGACCAGTGAAACATTCAGAAGTAGTTTTCTACTTAATCAATCAAAGCAAATTTCAATTTAAATAAAATAGTTTTATTACTCGGCAGCGTCTTGCACAAATCTGCTACTGTTCTGATTGATGTCTTTATTGCTGATGATTTGCAATAAATTACGTTATTTAATTCGTATCACGTCTCTTGTGATACGAATGAAAATGATTCGGTGAAATAACTTTTTCTTGATTATTAACGGCAATTAAAAAATAAATGCAAGGCAGATTTATTATCGCAATCTAAAACGTTTCTAGTCGTCCAGCTGCAAGATGGGTCGACGATATTGTCACCATCGCGGGCGAACCTGGGACTTTACGGCTACCTACTTTAAGCGATTCAGCGAAAAGTCCATTTTAAGCATTGCTTAAAGTTGTAATTATCGGGTAACATACATACAAGCTGTTAATCTTGTTTTAATTAGGTATTTTATTTCAGGGTAGGTCCCAAGGTAAAGGTTGTTCATAAAGCCGGAATACAACCCTTCGTCGGGTTTGCACTTAACCGAAAATCACACTGTATGGGAATAGCTTAGTAAGACAATTATCTTCTCGTTTACATAATAGCTTGCTAGCTTTGAATGTCAGATTTATTCACGTCTGTTACAGCCGTCAACAAAAGACAAAGATTTATGACTTTATCTTTTTATGGCCGAATCTTGCTATTTGCAACGCATTCTAAAATATAGCTGTTAGTCTAGTTACAATTATTTTATTTCAGGTTAGGTCCCACGGTAAAAGTTGTTCATAAAGCCGAATACAATCTTTCGTCGGGTTCGCACTTGACCGAAAACCACACTGTATGGTAATATTTTCGTAAATTTGGTAATGCCATTATCTCTTCGTTCGGATGTTCGGATAATAGCTTGTCAGCTTTGAATGTCAGATTTATTCACGTCCGTCAACGAAAGACAAATTTACGACTTTTTTATGGCCTAATCTCGGTATTTGGCCAAACATTTTATAATACTGTGCTAAAAAGGTTGCCTGGAAGAGATCGCTTTTGGCGACAAGGCCGCCACTTGTGGCACTAGCTTAGTGAGTGTTTTCTATCGTGTTGTAATTTTTATTTCTGGTGTACGCAATAAAGAGTTTCTATCTATCTATCTAAAATAAATATTAGGTAAATAAAGTTTCTTTGATGATCCAGTTTCCAATTTACTCCAAAATACATAATAGTTTGTTCTGAAACTAGAACGTTTGAATATTTTACTGAAAGCCGATGAGATAGGTAGGTAAGTATATAGATTATAGTAGGACATACGTAGTATAGTATGAAATCTTTGGGTATATGTTTCCCACTTTGCTTTATAATAGTTTTCCTAACGATGTCGGGATTACTTGTCCTGGAGATACGATTAAACGTATAAATTAACTACTTCTCGTACTCATCATTATAAACAACTTTTACTATTGGACCAACCGTGAAATCCATTTCGTTCCGTACATTTCGTTGAGTGAAGAAGTTTGAGGAACGTGGCAATTTAATCCTAGTGCTATCTTTGGATACAGCCTTCTGTTTCATGTAATTGTAAGGTTCCACACAAAGCCATGGCAAGTCCGTCCAAAAACGTCATGCTGGCATGTTGTTTTTGAATTTTTTTCATGACTCTGCTGGATAAAACACTGTTTTGAACTATCACGGTTGTTCACTACAGTTATATGATTGTTAACGGGATATTTACCGTGGTAAGGTTGAGGAAGGAGCTCCCATGTAGGTAACTGCACCGACATATCGGGAGATCATTCCACATCCTTACCACGGTAAATATCCCGTGAATAATCAATTATAACTCTTATAACCTTGAAATTTAGTGTCTAGTAAGATTTTGTATATCACTGAGAATCTCAAATTTCAAATAAAAAAATATAACTAACTAATGGTTCTCGAAATATTGACGTTTGATCCCAAATTTTTCATTAATTTGATATTGTACAGGTGTGTACAATTATTGTGATGGTTTAAACATAGTTCTGGGTGTAAGTATATAGCGACTCACGCTGTGTAATGACTAAGTGTCGACACCTAACAGTTTTGTAAATATAACCAACAAACATGTCAAACGGTTCTAGAGATCACTGCTACAATTATGTGGAACACTTAACGTAATAGTTCTAGCCTACATCTTATTTATTTAATTTTTATACATTACATCGAAACTATTTTTACATTGAAGTGTTGCTCTACACTTTAGGATTTTGCTATTTATAATATGTTATTGGACGACTTGCGGTTGACTTAAAAACTTGCGTCATAGTAGGTACTAGCTTGGGGGGTTGAAGTCTAGTGAGAAACGTGCTAAGATGCTCATCAGCAACGAATCCCTAGTTCAGACTAACGAATTCTTAGTTCAGACTAAGCTTATTATGCAAAGTTGCTAGTCTATCGGTTTTTTATAGAATTCATTTCGGAGAGTGTGCATCGACTCTGCATGATCTAATGCCCTCCTGCCCATTTTTCTATCGGACTACCAGAGTAGGCACGAAAAATCGATATTGATTTATGGTTGTTTTTCCGAAATCCCATACGAAGCGATTTGATTCCATTTAATGTGCGAACTGGTAGTCTGTGGAATGCGCTGCCTGACTCCCATAAATTCCCTGACAGTTAAAATTTTTCAATCCACGCAAACATATAAAAAAAAAAGTGGCCATGTTTCAATACGTTTCTAGGTAACTATGAGTACTTTTTTTATTGGGCTAGTGCCCTTAATAACTAAACAAAATACACACTAACAATACAAAAACAGTTAGACTGCCTATAGACCGTTGAAGGTCTAAAGACCATCCAAATGCTCAAGCCCACTATCAGTACTTTATTGAAATAGCTGATTTTGAAGTTTCATTATGATGGCCATGATGAAATTTCAAAATCTGCTGTTTTAGTTGTCAACCCAGTAAAAACATCTGTTGATCCTGTTGCTATAGAAGCTCTTGAAAATTTAGTGAATTAAGTAAAATCCCTAGGATAAATACCTATAATGTAGGTTTTTAATGTACTTAGGTAGAGCATGTCGTATCGTTTCTTTGGATGTTACTTTGATTTGCAACCTATTAAAAGGCAAGACTTTTTCTGCCACCTATTGAAATTGTGTTTCAAGTTTTAGGTACCTAAGAAATTCTACGTAGTTTTGAAATGTAAATAACCAATCAATCAATCAAAAGTCAGAACTATGTAAAATTTTACGCTACATTAAGTTATTCCATATTAAGCACGCGCTACTTGTTTCAAAAGGGCCATCAAAGATTTGCAATATTTGGTCAATTAGCAGTATTTGCATGGCGTGTCGAAGTTTAGGAAACATCTAACGCCAATTTAGTTGAAAATTCTCTTGTCTCTAATAATCTGTCTTGTATATTGTAATGTTGTTGTCTCTTGTTTTTGAATAGGACTTTCCCCCATTGTTTGCCCTATTAATAGGGACATTTTTACATTCTCGTCAACGTAAAAAATATTTATTCAGTGGAAATTGGACACACATCAAAAATAGTATATCAGACGAAAAATCAACAGCAAAATTAACAATATTACTTACCAATTTTCCCTTTTTGACACTATTCATGGCTGTTCTTGCGGCAAACTTCACTATAGACGACAGTTATTTTTTCTGTATTATCACTATTTTACTTATAGTTTATTTTACACTGAAGTGGAGCGGACCGTGGCAGACTGAAGCGGAGCTGGGTAAAAGACACAGTTCCACTCGTCTATAAAAAATATACCTACATGTTAAGGCCGCGAATGAAAATCTATTAATCATCTTACGTTTTGCAAATCCGCACTTCTGCATATTATCTATGCATAACGTATTCGTACAGTTTATTCAACTTTTGTTCTAGATTTAAAAGGCCACTAACCACCAATAGCAAACCGTATCTTCACCACAAAATTCACAAACATAATATTTATGTATGTTTTTTTTTTGTTGAGATCTATGACAGAAACATTATAAAATAAACTTACTCTGCAATGACGATATAACCACTGGTTATTTATTATCTTTATTACAGCGTAACCACATCTAGCAAGCTACTTACCTACCTCACCACAAAATTCGGTTAAGAGATTTACTCAGAGGTTTGCTTACAACCTTAGACATGGATCTACAACCTTTTTGATTCTCTAATTAGAATAGGCATGGATGACTAATACTTTTTTAAGCTGATCATAAATAGAGCACAACAACGAAAACAAAATTAAAATGAGTTCAAAAATAAATTCTGGGTGTCTTCAAGTCTTAACATCAGGCGAGATGGCGGCCAAGCGCAAGCCTATCTATTATATAAAACCGGACAAGTACGAGTAGGACTCGTGCTCTGAGGGTTCCGTTGGACAGAACGCTCAGAGCGCGAGTCCAAAAAAAAACTAAAGTTTATTGAAAGACAAACTTAACTTTGTAGTCGACTATAAGGTTTTTCTATACATTCCAACTACAAAATGTAAGTTTGTAATAGCAAAATAATTATTTTTAAATGATATAACTTCAAATATGTAATTTTGGGATTTGTTCCTATATATATGTGCTATGAGACCTTGCTTTTTACCAAATTTCATGATTCTAGGTCAACGGGAAGTACCCTATAGGTTTTGATTTCCCTGTGAAATCGCAAAATATGTGACATAAACGTTCAATATCTTTGGATTGCGTTGACTTACAACTTTTATTTTTTTACAGCCTAAAGGAACCGTAGACCCAAGTATTTAGTATAAATTTCAACTTGATACCTTTACGCGTTCTTGAGAAAAAGGGTCTTGACAGACGGACAGACAGACGGACAACGAAGTCATCCTATAAGGGTTCCGTTTTTTCCTTTTGAGGTACGGAACCCTAATAAAAGAAATAAAAAATAAGTTACAAGTATTTTAATTTCATGTTAGGACACATGCCTATTATTTATCGACACAGTTCATTTTAAACAAAACACAACGAATAATCTTCGTAATCAATAAAATTTTAACCGTAACTTAAAAAGCGGAGAAAAGAAATCGAACAAAATATGTTCGCAATTTATAACATGAATTAAGGGCATCATAATATAATTGTAAGTGATATAAAACTATGTACATATCATACTTCCCATCAAGTATCATACTAAATTATAAAAGCGAAAGTAATTCTGGATAACTCTGTTCGGTACTAGCACTGCAGCACATATACAAATCAAATATTCTCACATTCACCTAGCATTGAAAGCAGTCACTGTGTCAATCGTCTCTAAAATAAAATCTATAAAAGTGGTAAAAAGTGTTAAATATCACGATAAACTTGCATAAATATACGTGGACTGTTGCTAACTATCGAATTCAATAAATAAAAAGTGAAAACAACTTAGTTTGTGGCCAAAAATCAACGTAAATAGTGGCATGTTAGTGTCTGTGCGGTTGTGATAAGTGCAGCTACCCTCGTTCAAGAATTAATAACAGCTCCGACGTCTAATAATCGATTACTCATTACATAACAAGCATAACAGAGTTTCGTCGCTGCAATTGAAGCGGTCTTAGTCGAGTGGTGATACAGTTCAACTTCTGATCGACACGTCCGGGTTCGCTTCTGCGAACGTGATATCGTTTTGCTGTTGTTTTTTTTTTTATTAATATTTTATTTTGCGCTTAACTAAACCTACTTCAAGTCATGAATTGCTCTGCATGTAATAAGAAAACCAACTCGAATCGTTACTTGCAATGCTGTCGATGTCGCTCCAAATACCATACAGAGTGTTTAAATTTGAAAAATGAACAGTTCTACGCACTTTCTCCCGAATACTGTGCTAATTGGGTTTGTCCATCATGCAGTAATATTACTAAGCGCAATAATAATAAACAAAATGAAAATACGCCAGTCCGTCAAACCCAAATACCTACAGTCGACGAATCCATAAATATGTCATATGACCTCACGGATCAGTCTGTATTGCAGTCTTCAATACTGTCGTGCGCTCCTACTCCCAGCTCAGACTATAATACTGTAACTATGGACAAAATTGGTACTTTATTGGATCAGAAATTAAACAGTACGCTGTCAACGTTTATGAATGACTTTCGTCAGGCGCTCAAGGAAGACGTTAAAATACTCGTGCGTAAAGAGATGGAGTCTACAGTACAGCACCTGAAAGATGATTTTACATCTACAACCAACTTCATTTGTGACGAGCAATCTGCTATGAAGCGAGATATTGAGGAGAAGGCTCGCACCATCAAAATCCTAGAAAAAGATATAACCATTTTGCAGCAAGATCAAAGTACTTTGAACGCGCGTATATCTTCAATGGAAAGAATGACTCGTAGCCAAAATCTAGAAATTCAGGCAGTGCCTGAAAGCAAAAATGAGAACCCAGCTGGAATCTTCAATAACCTGTGCAAGACCCTGAATTTAGAGATAAGCCAAGACCAGATTCATTCCTGTCGCAGAGTGGCCAAACTGAACGTTGCCTCGGATAGGCCGAGAAACCTACTAGTAACGCTCATTAACCCCCGCCTCAGAGACAACGTGTTATCTGCTTGCTACCGCTATAATAAGGCCCACAAAGGTGATACTTTAAATACGTCACTCCTTGGCCTTACTTGTGAAAAACAAAGGATATACGTCTCGGAACACCTATCTCCCGAATGTAAAGCTTTACACGCCGCCGCAAGAAAGGCGGCAAAAGAAAAAGCATACAAGTACGTTTGGGTGAAGTACGGCCGCGTCTACTTGCGCAAGGACGACGGTGCTAGTTGTATTTTAATTAAAAATTCAGATGCATTATATACATTGAAATAATTTACGTTAAGGTCACAGTATTAGATTATCATTAAAAACATATATATATATATATATTTTTAGATATTACTTTTTGGTCAGCTTCAAGGTTGTTTTATGATGTTAATATACTACCAAAATGTTAACCGAATTAGATCTAAAACTAATGAAGTTTTTCTTAATGTAATGAACAGTAATTACGACATAATTTGCCTAACGGAGACTAATTTTAATGACAGTGTTTTTGATTCCGAGGTGTTTGATGAACGATATGTAGTGTTAAGGCGCGACAGGTATACGACTAAAGTGCATAAACTAGAAGGAGGCGGGGTTTTAATGGCCATTAAGAAGAGTATAGGCTTCGTTCGTCAAACGTCTTGGGAATCTATGCTTGAAGATATTTGGATCAGCATTATTACTAATGATAAATCTGTGAAAAATCTTAATATTTGTCTATGCTACCTTCCACCATATTTAACATCTGAAAGTATGGATGAATTCTATACTAAGTGTCAAAATATTATAAGAACTCATGATAATGAAAAGTTTCTTTGTATTGGCGATTTTAATACTCATATTAGTTGGACTAGGTCGGATGATCCGCACATAATGATCCCTAGCAACCCCCAGGGAGTGAAAGCTGATCTTCTTTTAGAAAATATTACTTTATGTAAATTTAATCAGCATAATAGCATACCTAATACATATGGTAGATTTTTAGACCTCGTCCTTTCTACTTTGTCAAACATTGAAGTATGCAGTTCAGAACCAGTCAGTAAGCTGGACCGGCATCACCCGTCCCTTGTTATTGAGTTGGATAACGTAAAAGAATTCACTAAATCCTTCAGGCCTAACGATGTAAAACGCTTAAATTTTAGAAAAAGTGATTTCTCAAGCATTAATAAAGACTTTGAGAAGGTTAATTGGAATGAAGTTCTAGATTCTCCTGATATTGATGTTCTAGTTGACAAGTTTTATAAAGAATTCAATAACATACTTTCAAAGCATACCCCTTTGTCAAAAACTCACTCTAATAACTATCCCTTGTGGTTTTCATCTCCTCTAATTCGCTCTCTTAAAGAAAAATTAAAATTTCACCGGCGTTACCGTAAATTTAATAACCCCCGTGATTATGACACGTTTTCAATGTTACGACTTAGATGCAAAAAACTTATAGATCGAGATTATAGAGCGTTCACTAGCTCAGTTGAGTCATCCTTAGGACAAAACAATATTAAACACTTTTGGAGTTATGTAAATAGCAAAAAGGGGTCACCTTCTATACCTCATACAATGAAGTATAGAGATGTTGTGTCATCAAATCAGCGTGAAATATGTGAACTCTTTTCTAACTATTTTAGCTCAGTCTTCGAACCTTCTACCTCTTCATCCAGTACGTCCTACCCTATTGAAGAAAAAACAAATATTCTAAGCAATTTGGTGATCTCACGGGAAGATATTATTCGTAAAATTGCTAAGCTCGACCCAAACAAAGGTGCTGGTCCCGATGGGATACCTCCACTGGTAGTAAAAAAATGCTCGAAGGAACTGTCAATACCGCTTCTCATTCTATTTAATGCATCTCTCCAGTCAGGTATTTTCCCATCATTATGGAAAACAGCTCATATAGTACCAATTTTTAAGTCAGGTGATAGATCCTGTTGCAACAACTATCGTCCGATCAGTATACTATCCTGCTTGGGAAAACTATTCGAATCTTTAGTCTATGAAACCCTTTATCATCACACTCATCCACTTATATCCCACAAGCAGCATGGTTTCGTCCGTAACCGTTCCACAACCTCAAATCTACTCGAGTATAAAAACTACATATGCAGCGCCTTTGCCAAAAGAACTCAAGTAGACTGTATATATACCGACTTTGAAAAAGCTTTTGACAAAGTGAGCCACAAAATTTTAATTTCGAAATTGGCATCTAACTATGGAGTTCATGGTAGCTTGCTACGTTGGATCGAGTCATATCTTACTAGACGTAGCCAACTAGTCGCCATTAAGGGCTTTCTATCATCCCCTACTCAAATTACTTCGGGAGTTCCTCAAGGTTCACATCTCGGGCCACTGCTTTTCATCGCCTTCATCAATGATCTTATTGATAAACTCAGTAGTTCTTGTCTACTATATGCTGACGACCTCAAACTTTTTTCTGAAGTTCGCAGTATCAGGGACTCTGAAGCTCTTCAATCCGATATAGATATTTTGGACAATTGGTGTCAGGACAATAACATGTTTTTAAATATTAAAAAGTGTTTTGTTATGACAATTACTACAAAAATAAATAAAATAATTTATGACTACAGACTCAAAGATCATTGTTTGGAGAGGAAAGCATCGATGAGAGACCTCGGGGTCATTTTTGATGAGAAATTTACGTTTCGAGACCATTATGACTATATAATAAATAGAAGCAATAAACTTTTGGGTTTCATTTCTCGTATTACTAAAGATTTTAAAAATCCAAACAGTTTCTTAACACTATATTCTACAATGATCCGTAGTATACTAGAATACAATTCTGTCATTTGGTCTCCTTTCTATGACATACACATAAAACGTATAGAACGTGTACAAAGAAAGTGCTTAAGCATGTTATGTTATAGGCAGGGAATGAAACGAATACTTAAATCATATCCCGAAAGATTAGCCAAATTTAATTTACAAACCCTTGAAACCCGGCGTTTAAATACTGATTTAGTTTGCTTATTCAAAATTTTACACTCCCTAATTGATTCACCTTCGCTTCTTTCAAGTATCAATATAAATATCAAGCCTAGAGCTCGATATAGCTTTTTAAAAACCTTTGTGTTACAGGTATATAAGAATAATACTTCGTTTTATAACCCAATAGTGAGAATGTGTCGCCAATACAATGACATTTTGAAAGACCACCATGACTCTATTGATATTTTTAATAAAAAACTATTGAAATTTAAAAAAGATGTACGAAATATTGTTTTTACGGTCCATAATAAAAGTTAAGTTTATTTAATATTATTATTATTATTGTGTATAAATTGTTTGTAATACTTTACCAATTACCTACTGCATTTAAAAAAAAACATGTTGTGTATACATATTTAGGAATATGGTTTAGCTTAAAATTGTATAGTCTACTCTAAGTTTAAATTGTTTTGACCATATTTTGTTTTGTGTGCCAATAAACTAAATAAATAAACTAAATAAATAAAATATGATGTACTAAAAATCTAGTACTAAACATAAAAAAAAAAACACATATTTGGGGCTATACGAAACGTTAGTTGTAAGTCATGTTATTTTAATTATCACTAGCTGTTCCCCCGACTGCGTACGCGTAGACTTTAGTATAATATTTCAACCCCCATTTGCCTCCTCCCTAACCCCTTTCGCAAAATCCTTTCTTAGCGGACGTCTGCACCCCATACCTACCTGCCAAATTTCAGCTTCGTAATTCAAGGTAATTTTCGAGATTTCGTGATGAGTGAGTGAGTGAGTAGATGAATTTCGCTTTTATATATATTTATTTATTTGAAACACTACACAATGGGGCCAACATTAAAATAGCGAACAAATATTAGCTTTTCCATATAATAGGCAAGATGACAAATTTTTTTTTTACCTCATAAAAAAGCTGATCATAAATAGAGCCCATCAACGGAAACAAAATTAAAATTAGTTCAAAAATAAATAAGATATAAGCAGATATAAGCATTTAAATTTCATGCTAGACAGAGAGCGCACTATACTGAGCCGTGACGTCACGGCTCAGGAGCGCCATACAAATGCTATACTAACACACGCTTTGTGAGAAAGGGATAGAGCATCCCCTCCCTATCCCCACCTAAAACTTTAAACGCTCATAGCTCAAAGATTTATCAGCCAATTTAAATTATTTTACAACACATTTGCTCAAAAAGTGCACTTACGAAGTCTGTATACATCGTTCGAAAGTTAAACATTACGGATCATACAACGGAGCGTGCGGTAATGAATTTGTCCGCACGCTCAGATGTATAGCACCGTGCGTGTGATTTACGGTATTTTTTTAATTTCCATCATAATTACATAAGAATTCCACAAAAGAGTTTCATATTACGAGAATAAATAAGCTGAATGATCAAACCTCCTTGGAAGCGCTTTTGCTCAATACGTTTGTCTCAGTTTAATACTAAAGAGAAAATGAGACGAAATATGTAGTTCTAATTTTCACCACGTGATAGTGGCGCTATTTGCATGTTCGCGCCATTTTCTTATTATATTATAGAAACTATTGTTGTGACTGATATTAAGTTATAAACAAAAATTTTTTCATTTGTAGCCTTTTTTTCTCGCAAATGTGTTGTAAAACGTTGTATGGCACACGTGCGGATTGGTTATTACAAACTCGTGACTATGGTAAGCCCTCGACTTCGTCTCGGGCTTACATTCGTCTACTCGTATGTAATAACCAACTTTCCGCACTTGTATCATAAATAACTATTTTCAGTATGTGTAATGTAGTTATATTCCTCGCTAAGCCTGTAATAAATTAAACATGAGGACACATGCCTATTCGTTGCGTCAACTGTTTTTGTTTTCTACAATATTGTTGAAACAAACTACTCTAGAACCGAAGCCCTTGATCGAATTCTATAGAAAGCCATCAGGAGAAAGCACTTTATCAGCAGTTCTGCATTATCTCGACCGCTGTCACCGACCGGCCACCGCACGTAGCAGTCATTACTGGGACGCTCTGATTACCATCCGGGACGTCGGATCTCGCAAACCAAAGATACTTGCTGACTTGGTACATAAGAATGAAATGTAGAAACTCCAGGCCTGGCATGGGGAGTCTGGGTCAGCTTGCGCAGAGACGTTGGGTCTCTCTGTCATCATCATCATCTGCCAGAAGACGTCCACTGCTGAACATAGGCTTCCCCGTTTAACCTCCACACTGAACGACAGCCTGCCTCTTGCATCCACTGGATGCCATAGCGACTCTCACAATGTCGTCGGTCCATCTAGTGGGAGGCATCTGTGGTACCTATCTTTTATCGCATTTACAACTGGGAGTGTTCTGAAGAACTGTTTGATCTGATACCGGCGTCACGGTTTTATCATCGCACTGGCTGCTCCGCCTGAAAGCTCATCCACATATATCATAGATCAGGAAATCACACACTGTGCGATTCACACGATCTTTTGATCATAATGATGGGTACTATGGACCCCCTTTCGGCGTAGTGCACCCTTTCCACGTAACCCTGTATATTTTCATACCGCCTAACCAGTGATAGATACCTAAGCTAGCCTTAGGCTGCATCATTTCAAAATTAAAGCCCCAAGAAAACTGTACTTTGTACAGCGATAAAATGCAGGTAATACTAACCCATTGTTTGAAAATCTGGTTGCGTTGCAATTGAGACATTCCAGAATTTACTGTTGCGAAGGAAATTGAGAGCGAAATGTTATTACCAACTTACACGGCAGACTTATTGTGCGTGAAAGTCCGTGAGAATGTTGGGTTCGAGTGGTGCAGTGGTAATGGGGGCAGAATTTTGGAAACAATCCCCAATGGTAGTTAATAGATTAGTTTAGTACTTAATTAGGCTTTAATTTGTATTTTTTATTTTACAAGGATGGAATGTTAATTACGTTATCAAATTAAAATAGTACATAAGTGGTGCAATGCAAATAAAATTTAGTCTAAGCCATAACCTTTGTTGCCAATTATTTTTTGCATATCAGTGCGGATCTGCGTTAAAATTAGCAAAAAAAATTTTTTTTTCATCCGAACGAAAAATCTGCCGAGTGCGGTTGCCGTTAACGTTACTTGATGTAATTGCAGCGTCCACAAAATACCATCACACTAAACGCAAAAGTATGTCTGTTAGTCTATGTGTATCTGTCATTCACGCAGACGCAGGAACAGAGCAATGAATGACATATATAGGCACAGACTACTACGTAGCCCAACCGTATGTAGCCCTTGTAGTTACGTTATTTTCAATGGAAACAATTCAGTCAAATGTCTGAGGAGCGGGGTGAGGGGTTGGCAATTTTTGCCGCAATATTTTTTGCTACAACAAGAATTGGTTTTAAATAATTTTAATAGACAATTATTATAAGACGAGCGCAGAAACGTTGACGGATCGCAGACTTGGTTGTACTGACCACGGAACACTATTACTCCTAGCGGATACTGACGTGGCACTCAGTGTCTTCGGTGGGCGCGTCTTTACAAGACTTTTTTTATCAAATGTAGTGACTGAACACGTTCGCTCTACATTAAATGTCTAGTTATTGAAAGTCTTTGGACATAGGGATACTTTTTAATCCGAAAAAAAACCCGGGGAAAGTCTAACCGTGGGGCGTAACTAGTCAATAATATAATTAACACCTTCACTTCCTAATCACAAATTTCAGCGGAATTCTATTAAAACCCGGCTTTTATTCGCCAAACAAAAGATTATCTTATTAAACTATAATTTCATAGCGTTGCGGGGGTAATTTGTGTCTATTCGTCCATTTACCGTAGTTATGCCGTATTATTTGCCGTAGATCAACACTTTCGCCGTTGCGCAACGTGTGACCTAATCAAAGTCTTAATTGAACAGATTACCAATGAGTTAAAACATATAAAAGCCGGCCAGATACATGTCAGAGACAGTGGCGGACTAAGCCCGTCAGAGGACTCAATTTTGGGTAAATTCCCCAAAATTGACACTTATGACACTTAAGTAAAATCAACTAGGCAAACGACTTTGACGGCACCTAGGGGGAACAAGGGAAACTATATTGATCGTTAAGGTCATTCTAAAATAAATTATTACATAGGTAAAAAATAACATAATCTTTTGTTTGGCAATTGCAGCAAGTTCTACAATTTTAAGCTATTTCTGGTCAATTTAAATCAACTTTATGTATATGTGACAAATTTTAAGCTCATTTTGGTAAATAATAAAAAAATACTTCTTATTTACTCAACATAATTGTGTTCTTGTTTGAGATTTGATTAGAAATGGTTTGGTCTGGGGGCCTCCAAATCTCTAGGAGTCCTTTGAGGTTTGGGGCTGACCCCAACTCTGGCCCCCTCCTGAGTCTGCTCCACTGGTCAGCAATTAACATGATAATTTTACAACTATTATTTGCTTTGATTTGAATACTTCCATGAAGAAGTAAGGGTTAGTTTTGTAAGGTGATTTTTAGTAAAAAAGTCTATAAGTAAAAACTAAAAGGGGGTGGGTCCCCATACAACAAACGTATATTTGAACGTATTTTTGTAATTACTCTATGTAAAAACGATAATACATACAAGCGTCAAACATGGTATCATTATAGTACACACTCTGAAATATAGATAATAACTAATAATAAATAATGGACAAGTGTGAGTCGGTGATACATTTCTGTTCATTACCAAGTTTTATCTAGTAATTCGGTTACTAGGATGACCTTATTATGTCTTTTACCGAATCAAAATTACATATTTTACAAATTATGATGTCGGTTTTTTTAAATTGTTATTTATTGTATTTTATGGTGGCACGGGACCCTCAGTGCGCGAGCCCGGCTCGCATTTGGCCATTTAATTATTTTGACGATGGCGCCAAAACTCCTTTGTTTTAATGATCAAGGTGTTGCCATTTATTTTGCCGCCGTTTTCTTGTGACAAGATACGCTGGATAATAATATTTAAGTATTAGTATTAGGGTCGTAGCAAAACAACGTTTTCTGCGATCCGCGCGACCGTTGTGCTACAACGGTTCTAATTTATTGCATTTTATTATGTTGTCATGAATATCGTTGGCCTAGATAAGAGGATTTTTTAAAACATATATTATTATAATTGAGACTAGTGTCTTTTTTGTCTGGGTCACAAAGCATTATTCGTTGTAAAAAATTAAATAAATAATGAGGCATTTTTATTGTAAAAAAAAACATACTGTCGAATTGATAACCTCCTCTTGAAATCGGTTAAAAAGTAATGATATTTTCAAAAACGTTTTTCCATCGATATATATGTATTTTATCATTTTTCCGATAACTTACTTAGATAAGGTTCACTAAGGCTTAATAAAGGATAAAATTAAGGATAAGGGCTTTGACAAATGTACATGTCTAGACTGAGTGTTGCAATACAATTGCAGTAAAAAAATAGGCCAGGCTTAAAACTCTTAGATACGTTAAACGCATGCGCCACTAAATTAACAAATTTTCATTAGAGACTTTCGGTTTCGTTCCGGAATTGTACAGTGGCTCTTCAGTGGCTCATCAACTATACCAAGCACAGATATTTACTAATTATTCTGAACTAATAACTTTTTGAAAACAGAAACAACTTTTTCAACAACAAAAAAAAAAACGCTCTACATTTCTTTGTGTGTATGAATGTAAATGAACACTGTCTCATTTCCAATGATAACAATGTTGCGTAGATTCCCACAGTTAGGAAGCGAGCCGTGTAACATGTTTGAGGAATGTTTCCACAAGTACTTCCCCTACATTGTGTGAACGCACGCTATTCAAATTTTTATAATAAAAACCAATTGCGAGTCGAAACATGATACAAAAAGTTATGCAAATAGACAATATCACGCCCAGGTGGTCACCCGTCCAAGCACTGACCGCGCCCGACGCGGCGACGTTGCGATAGCTCGTTGGTCCAGTTGGTTGTGAACTTACCTTCTGAGCCTGAGGGCGTGGGTTCGATTCCCACGTAGGACAAACATTTATGTTGATGTTTATGAACATTTGTGTTTGTTCTATATCTGGTTGTTAATATCT
Source organism: Agriopis aurantiaria (assembly GCA_914767915.1). Taxonomy (NCBI): domain Eukaryota; kingdom Metazoa; phylum Arthropoda; class Insecta; order Lepidoptera; family Geometridae; genus Agriopis; species Agriopis aurantiaria. The sequence continues at coordinate 5,465,864 of OU611999.1, forward strand.
ATTTAAGTATGTATTTAAAAACTACATATGTATGTATATCAGTCTCTGGCAGCCATAATATCACAAGCTTTGCTTAGTTTGGGATCAGATGACCGTGTGTGCAAAAATGTCCCGAATATTTATTTTTATTTATTTAATTTGGTGGTGAACAGAATTTTGTCACTGACTCGCATTTAGCCATTATTTCTTATTTGATATTTTACTTTAGAGTGTGTTGTATGTGTAGTGTGAGAACAGAACCAGTTCCAGAACCCGTGAAAACCAAATGAGCACAGGCATTAAAATCGACCAGTAATCGTTTTGAGTCATAATATCTCTACAACCTCGCAAGATGACTGCTCACACTATTCTAATGTTTCAATACTACTTACGTATCGTGAAAAGCTGAATGATCAGACTGAATTCTAAATCCAATATGGTGGACTCCCGAAGAGGACACGGCTTGCTTCCTAGTTGTGGGAATCTGCGCAATATTGTTATCATTGGAAATGAGATAGTATTCATTTACATTCATAGACAACAAAGGTGTTTTTTTGTTGTTGAAAAAGTGGTTCTGTTTTCAAAAAAGTTATTATATAAATAAGTAATAGACTAATACAATTTATAATTTCACGAGCAAGCATATTTTTTTCCGGTAACTTTAATTGTTTAAATCTGTGATATGTTACTACCTCATTTTACGAAAACATAGTTATATCTTAGTTTTTTTCCTAACTTTCCTACAGTTATAAAATGCATCAGCGTTTTATCCTACTGCCTGTTTGTTCTTTTAAAGAGTCGTCAAATGGGCACGAGCACATTGTGGGGGGGTTGCTTATGGAAGCCAAGCCAACGCACCTGTATACAACGCTATCTAAAACAGAAAGTAAACGTGACTAAACAAGCTATAGTTTTTCATTTATTAGTGAAAAGCTCGTTAACATCATTAAGATATTCAAAAGCCATAAAATTAAGCAACGTACTTCTTAATAGGAACATAGTAAAGGGAAAGTAGCTGAGAAATATGCAGTTTGTGGCCTACCGCTGGAAATTTTATTGAATATTAAAATAAGCTCTACATGGAATAAATTGACCCCCATTACATTATGAGTTAGAGAAAACCGATGAAAATGATGCTGAAAATGGTTTAAGGTTTTCATCCAGAGAAAGAAAATTTACGCACTAATATTATAAATGCATAAGTGATTCTGTTTGGGTTGAGACGTTGGGTTCTTTGGAACCGGAAGTTCATCGTTTTATTTAATAATTTATTAAAGTGCCTTATTGATTCGATGCGTGACCAAAATGCTAGAGATATTATCTGGCTCAACGTATAATCATTGCCATTCAGCGAGGTAACGCCACCAGTAAGCTAACGTTGCCAACTGATAGTGGACTTGAACATGTGAATTGATTCTAGGCCTTCAAGTTCACGGTCTATGGCTAATTCAACTGTTTTTGTATAATAGGTTAGGTACGTAGTGATGTTAGGTAGTTGAATTTTGTTCAGTAAATAAAGGCATATCGTAAATTTTTTTTTATCTCCCTGGCTGATTCTTTGCCATTTTTTTAATTTTCTTGGCTCTACTGATGTCAAATAAAATTACTAATGAAAAAAAAATACCTGTTTAATAACAAGCTTTTTTTCGTATTCATCTCAGTAAACCCTTTCATTTGATACCCATATTATAATGGTAGATAAGAAAATTATATCTGCCATCTTGGGGCGTCCACCATATTGAATTTAGTGTGACGTCATCGGCACTGAACTTCTATGGGCAAAAGTGGCGCTTACCATCAGCCGAGTGACGTGAGCGTCTAGTCACTTGTTTGCATAAGAAAGGTACGAAAATGCGAGAACGGTAGAAAATCGCGGGCTCAGTTAATTTAGCCGCAACAAAAGCTCTTAGACACGGTTGCATGGAAGAGATCGCTTTAAGCGATAAGGGCGCCTGTAAAAGTCTAGACATCTTTATTATTGTGGTCTTTTAATAAATAGTTATCTTAGACTGTTAAGCCTAACATCAAGATACGGGTGATCAAACCCAGTTTGATGGTTAGCGCAGTTATTATTTCTGGCCAGTACTAAGATGAAAATAAATAATTTATATTTATTTGTATTTGTCACCAACGAATTGAAAAAAGCTGAAAGAAACCACAAAATAAACAACTGATATTCAGAAGACAAAATACTGAATAAGCCAATCAGTTGTAAAACCTGTGTAGGAAGTAGATCAAAGACGTAACCAAACCAAACTTGTAAATAAGAGATTACATAAAAAGAAACAATATACTAACGACTGCGTTATCTAACATACATTTGTATAATAGAAGCATGCTCGACATCAGCGGGCTGAGTTCAAAGAGCATTAAAGTTATGTAGAAGGTTGCTATGGTAAATATCACAAATCAGACAAACAAGGGGGATATGGTAAGGTAGAGCGCCGCGGGTGTAAACGCATCTTGCCTAAATCAGGATTCTGTTTTTATCGAACTCACCCGCAGGCCTTGTCGCCCTTTTTACATGTAGACTTTAAGTTAGTTTATTGGTCTCGCTGGAATCTCTTAGTGTGCGTAAAAAAATTGTCAGTGTACCGTACTTACTAGAAAGAAAGAAAGAAAGAAAGAAAATAAATTTTATTCGACATTTTACAAAAACTTATATCTAAAGGATACAATCAGTGTCGAATGGGTCCGCCTTAGCATTAATGCTGAAAGTCAAAGACTATCAGCGCCGGTTTTCAAACGAACCCTTGACTACTTACTTATTTAGTTGGGTTAAGCGGTATATAGCGGTACAGTGACAAACATGGGAAAAACATGGAGACATTTGAACATGAACGATAATTGTACTGTCCATCTCGTGGGTGGGCGTTCTACGTTGCGCTTGCCGGTCCGTGGTCTCAATTCGATAACCTTTCGGCCCTATCGGCCATCTATTCTGCGAGATATGTGCCCTGCCCACTGCCACTTCAAATCGCTAATCCGGTGTGCTATATCGGTAACTTTCGATCGTCTACGGATCTCCTCATTTCTGATTCCATCTCGTAGAGAAACCCCGAGCATAGCCCTCAAATCAGGTTAGGTTTGAGGGCTATGCAAAAGAGACCACTGGGATTTCCTTGTGGATGCAGGCCGCTTCTAACCGCAGATCTGTTCAAGTCATCATCATCATCATCAGCCCTGAGTGACCCACTGCTGGGTATAGGCCTCCCTTTGTTTATGCCACTCTCCCTCTCTCTGTTCAAGTACCATGTCAAAAATCATAATGTTTGTTATGACATCTATAGTATATAAATCTGCTTTGAACAGATCTGTGGCTTTGATGCTTTCGTAGATGCATTTTTGCACCTAAATTATGATTGAAGTTATGACAGGCAAGCTAAATCAAAGAATTATGAACGTGAAAGTTTGAGAATAAGATTCCATGTGAGTGGACGTAGGTAATTTATACGTTGGATAAGTTTGCCTTCTAAAATAAGCTACTATTTTTCATTCCGAGAAATAGTACCCTTCTTTTATAACAGCTGGTGTAAAAGCAAATCTTAGTAAGGAAATAGTAAAACCATAAAAATTACAGTGACCAACAAGTATTGCACCATCTTGGTAAAAACATTCTCGTTACAGAAATTTACCTTAATTTTGGTTACGGTGAAGAAATCTTCTATTACCCTGACTGTATTAGGGTAAGTATAGTCAGGTTATATAAAATTAGACTTACTAAAACCCCGTTGGTGGCCTGCTTCTATCCTGATGGAAGGCCCGGATCTCTGGTACGTTGCCGAGGTGTCACTTCCGGGAAATGCTCTGAGCATTTCTCTTCCGTCGCTCTACAATGGTGCGGGCTACATCGCGAGGTCAAATTCCCAAATTTGACCACCCACAAAATCGCACAACGAGCTATGGAGGGCTATGCTCGGGGTTATTCTGCGAGATCGAATCAGAAATGAGGAGGTCCGTAGACGAACGAAAGTTAAAATGACATAGCCCACCGGATTAGCAAGTTGAAGTGGCAGTGGGCAGGGCGCATAGCACGCAGAACAGATGGCCGATGGGGCCGAAAGGTTCTCGAATGAAGACCACGGTACAGTAAGCGCATTAGTAGGACGTCCACCCACAAGATGGACATAGACGACCTAAAAGAGACCGCAGGGAAATAGCTGGATTACACTGGATACAGGCCGCTTCCAACCGGCAAACCGGCATCCCTTTTGGAGATCGATGGGGGAGGCTTATGTCCAGTAGTGGATGTCCTACGGCTGAAATGATCATGACTATAAGCAGGGATGTCAAAGTCTTATTTTAAGGCGCCGGCTCCAAGGCTTTGCCTATTCTTATTTAAAATACCGTATTGACTAAATCTTCTTTGTATTCAGTTCATCGTCCAAAAAACGTGTTGTGCTGCGCATTTTGCATTACGCAATTATATCTTTTCCATTTAAAACCATTATGAAAGTAGTAGTAGTTAAATCTAGCTTTTACAAGCTTTTGAAACTAGATCCCAATTATTTGTTAGTTCCTATTGATTATTAGATATTTGCATTTTTACGACTGATCCGTCTATTTACATGATTGTAAAGTACTTAGTTGAAGTAGAAATTCGTGGCTGGATATTCTAGGATTTCGTATGCAAAAAACGAAACGATAAATTGAAGATAGAAATAAATCAACACTATACAGGGTTACGTGGAAAGTGTGTACTAAGCCGAAAGAGGTTACTTATACTCATCATTATGAATAACTTTTACAATGAGACCAAATCAGCAATCTCGCGAAAAAAATACTGTTTCTCCATACATTTTGTCGATTGTGAATTATTGTTTTCTATGGATTCTATTTCTATTGGGTTTTTTTCGTCGGTGTAGACCTATAAGCACCATGTACATATTGCCACAATTTATTGAGCAGACGTTTGTTAACATTAATTAAAACAAATTTTATTTATGTATAAGCACCCAGATGATTAATCATAAAAGACCATGTAAAAAAAACTGCTTCCCACTTAGATTTAGGCAGATACTAAGTTGATAAGCAGTTTAGATTTCATTATGTTTGGATAGTGAAAGAGTCGTAAATCAACGCAGAATCTGTGATGCAAGAATACTCGTAAATAAGTTTTATAGAGTTGCTAATTGCCGCCGGTTTGAATCGATCATGTATTTTTAGAGCATGTAAGTTGCCAGAATACGGCCTATCACAAACTCAAGATATCCGATTGAAATTGATTTAGGAATGCTAAGAACTTTACACAAATTGAAAGTGAGAAAGCTTTGGAACCTAAGGTGGTTTGGATTTGTTTGTTGATTTAGGTATTCAGTAGTTATCGTCCTTTAGCTTTGCAACTACAGGAATAGACGAAACGGTGGTAATGTGTCGGACGTAGGACATTGTACTTATCATTATGACCAAGTTTGGCTATGGGAAGAAACCTGAAAAAATTCTGTTGCTCCATTGAAAAATATCGTTTACACTCAACGAAGTGAATGGAAGATATGGCAGCTTTCGCGATTTTGAGGGTGGGTCAGTGTTACAACCCTGAATTCCTTCGAATATCCACGTTCCGGATTCTATCGCGCAAAGAAACTCAGCTCCGTAGCCCGCTGTGTGACTCTGAGTGTTTCCTAAAGGCCAGCAGTTAAGGACCACGTCTCCGTTTATTACTAACGAACGAGCCAAACCATCTACCTGGGTGGTTGGTTAGGAATACTTGTATCTCATCATAGGCAACACACTGATAATATCAGTTAACAGTATAAGGTACAGTAGGCACCGCGGATCTTTGTGTATCTGAAGTTGGCTGCAAGACCTGCGCAGTAGCTAATTTTGTGTCGCAAGGGATGTTTTACTTGCGCAATGGTTTGCAGATCCTAACTTCAGAGACACTAAGTTCCGCTGTGCCTACTGTATTTCCGGTCTAAATACCCATAACATATTTATGCCGTTTTAAGCATTTCAGCTTTAGAATCTTAAAGATTAGGTAATATTTATGTTTCGAGATGATTGTACCTAGGCAGAGGTACTAGTTTATCAGCATCTTCATGCGTTAGATTTTTGATTTCCATAAGTGAAACTTTACGAGGATGATATCGGTACCACTTAAGCGATGCTATTGGCCAATTAAGAACCACATTACTGTAATTGCTCAGCACTAAACGTAGACCGGTCTTCTATAGATGTTTGTGTATCTACGATACGTGTACCTTATTGCGATTTTATACTAAACACTAGCTGACCTGACAGACGTTGTCCTGTCTTAGAACTGTCAAACATGCAAAGTCAAAATTGTAAATCTTATTTTTTTACACCTTGGGTTACATTATTGGAGTTTTAGTAAGGATCCCTATTTTTTTTGAAAATATATTATAGCCTATGTTACCCGGAGATAATGTAGCTTCCCAACAGTGAAAGAATTTTTCAAATCGGTTCTGTAGTTTCGGAGCCTATTCAATGCAAACAAACAAACAAACAATCAAATCTTTCCTCTTTATAATATTAGTATAGATGACGCACTATTAAAGGAAAGTGACATGATAACATGCTTTGAGGTTTACAATAAGCATGGGATATAAAACTTATATTTTGGAATATCCTTCATTTCTTTTATTATTTAATTTTTCCGCGTTTTTATTAAACTGTGTAAAGGTTCGGTGCAATTTTTAAAATCTATTTTAATTACTTCACAATGAGCTAGAGTGTCGTTAGCAAATTTCTTCCTTTCTAAACAGATAATAACCCATAAAATATATTTTCGGTGGATAAGATATGTCCGAACAAAAAATGATGCATCAAACTTCACCATATTTTAAAGACTTATTTTTCATACGTCTCAGAAAGCGTTTTTTTCCTTTCTTTACATTTCATACATTTTGTATTGTTTCAACGTTTAATTTTGTATTAATAATGACGTAACCAATCTAGTGGCTGTCTCTGAACCAACCCTGAACCTACATGAAGCTATGTAAACCTCATTTACCTATGAGTTGAGTCGTTTTTGCTGTATGACGGATAAGCCATAAGCATAAGCATTGCCATTCAGCAGGGTAATGCAGCCAGCATGGGTACGCTGACAACTGAAAGTAGGTTTGAGCATTTCGACTGTCTTTAGACCTTCAACGGTCTATGAGCAATCTAACTGTTTTTGTGGTGTTAGTGTTAGCTTGTATTTTGTTTAGATAATAAAGGCACTTGCCCTGTTAGAAAGCAAAACATAAACAGTAACTACATTATGAAAATAATGTTTACAAATACGAGTTGACGGATGTACCTACAAGTAAAATTAATTATGCAAAATCAACAGCCAGCGACAAACACACGCATTTCCGAAATCGTTTTGTCGTTATTAACTTTTTATAGATCAGCAATCAAAGTACCAGGAAATCATGTTGATGTTGTGAGAAACTCTATTCGTCCGGGAAGTGAGCATCGATGGAATTGTGCCATTGTTCTATAGAACGTCGAAACTTCGGCGAAATTGTTGCAAGGTAATTAGAATCCGATTACGCGATTCACCGATACTCTAAGTATCATGATATAAATGAGGTGGAGAAAACTTTGATGGAAATGTTCTATACTCGCTAACTGCGCTACCTTTTTTAGCTGTCTCACCTTGAGTCGATATCCATAGTTAAAATAAATGTCTTTTTACCATTACGACTCGAAAAAGCATTTAATTCACAAATAACAGCGAATAAAACGCTCTTTAACTGACTGAATGAATAAAACATTCTAAATCTGGAACAAGAACAAATTATGTACAGAAAAAATATGTGATGAACGTATCTTCTACTCATGATTACATACAGCTATATTCGATACTTTGAGCTATCCAATTTAAATTAAAAATAAATTTCCCACCATTTTTTATTACTTCATTTTCTGTTATCGTGGTTATTTTAGGTAATTGGCAATATAAATACTGTTACTATTTATTTTCTCGCAGTCAATGCTATAAACTGGTGAAAAAAATAATTCTTCTCGGCAATTGTATCTTTCGCTCCGCTCAGGATTCTCCTCTAGAATTCTTCGCTGCTCTCGGGATCCAACTTAGTCCCTCGAATTAAATTACTTTTTTTTCACTTGTTGTATAATCTACTATTGGCTTTGAGCCTCGATAAAACTTATAGGATGTATAATTATAGTTACAAGCAAAAACTAAGCCCCTTTACTTATTTACTCACAATCCCAGTACTGTAATCACAGAAGGAAGGGCATTAAGAGTGCGGCACATATTTTCATTCTCCGTTAAATTCGGAGCCGGGTTTTTGCGCAAAGTCATTTGCCTAGTCGCCCACTCGCTGTCAGTTGATGGGATGTTGTGTACATAGCCTGATATTATATGAAAGGAATTAATTTAAATGTTTTCGAAATGAAACGTAGGTTTTTGAATTCCAATTTATTTTGGGACTTTTATAATAATTTACATGGCAGTCCTATTGTAGGTAGGTATACACTAATCTATAAGAATGAAAATACTAACAAACAAATAAAAACGAACACATCAAAACAATGACAACAAACAGACAAAAGGTCGATAGTCACTTGGGACGACTTACACAATTATCTCAACAGCTTCGTATCTTGATTACTTTCGATTGGTTGGTATGATAATGCGGCATGTCAGCCTGTTTTGCATGCCTGGTAGAGTGCTTTTCATGAAAGAAGTCCCATAGCAAACAGCGGAACTAAATTTCCATGTTGTGGTTGTCAGGTGTTGTTACTGTGTTTGGACGCTAGTGAGATTTTTATTTATTTGCTATCGTTAAAGAGTCGTGTACGATGCTTAAAGTTGTTAGAAGTGCTGCTCGGGGAATGATACCGACACTGATTAGGACGACGACTGATAGGTGACGACAGCGCCGCGTCTAAGAGACTTCTTTAATGAAAAGCACTGTTTGTATACATTAGCTGTGAAAAATATCTCCATACGACGCCATTTTGTGTTCTAAATGTACCGCACATCACGTAGCCTTTATTCTCATCCCCTACAATAAATAATACATGGATTATTTTATGATAAGTTATGAAATCAATCAAAACAGTCCACGAGCAAGCGCATATCGCAATTTCAATGTTTTTTTTAATGTTATGATTTTGGGATTGAGATGAAGTTACGTCTTAAAATTTCTCTGGAGTTCTTTCTCCATAAAAGGCCTCCATGATGAGGCACCGCGGCTGTTGCGGGTGCTTCTACCCCACTAACACAATTGCTTATCTTGTAACGGTTTCTCCTCTGTCAACCAAAAGCTAGGTAAGTACATAACCTTGTTGTTGCCACTTATGAGATAAAAAAGTTACCTGTCAACGTCAAAACTTTACCAAACTTCCACCCCGTCCTTCTTCTGAGTCCACCCCTCTCCCTGCCCCTCAGATATTTACTACTCTGTGCTTAACAAAGAAATTGGATTTCAAAATCCAATTTCTCACCAAATTTCTTATTGGTGCTCACTGTTAAGATATAGATGATACTTTCCTTACGGTGCTCACAGCAGATCTGAATCTGTGCTCCACCCTCTCAACTTACAAAAATGACAGCGGTAATAAGGTATAAAAGCTCAAAAGATTCGTTTAAAAATCGAGTTTCATTTCAAAGACAGCGGAACTCTAGGTACAAAATGAAACAATGATATTTTAGTAACTTACCTTGGTTCTTAACGGTACTGCTAAATCTGTGTGTAGTTTGCAATTTAAATATTGTATCTATTATTTAATACGTTGTTTGGACACGACGGCTCGTTTGACAGCGGGGTGCGCCAAACCAACCCAAAGTGATGTCAACTTTCTTAGAATATATTATTGCAATGTAAATTTATAATATTTTTATTATAGATATTTACTATAAGGTGTCAAATACTTTAATTATTAGACCAAGGACATACAGTCTACATAAAATCAGGATCTAGCAATACATTATTGAAATTTAATTTAGAACATCCCGGCTACAAAAAAAAAAACGTCTTTTTCGTAATTTTTTTTATTCTCAAAGAGCTTGTTGCGGGGTGCTCAACCCCGCCATTTTGACCGCGATCCAACAGGAACCAAGATTTTTCCGGGATAAAAAGTATTCAAAGTATAAGCCCCGTATCAAATTTAATTAAATCGGTTCAGCAAACTGGCATTTACAATATTATGCGACTTTATCAATAAACCAATTTGACCTACTTAGAGGTATTTTGAAGATTCCTTACTAATTCCAAAGCAAAATAAAGGTACACAGAGAAAGTGAGAGATATATATACAAAGAAGGAGACACACCGGGTTTGTATAGTTGTAATGCATTTAGTGGTATTGTTCGCCAGTGTAACTGTAGCTTTACATGCGTAGATGTCACACTGGTCATACATATTTAACAGGCACCTATCCATGTTTGCTCGCACAAGCTAATCTAAGCCAGAGGTCCCCAAACTTGTTTTATGCATATTTATATTTATTTCAAACTAGCGATCTGCCCCGGCTTCGCACGGGTATAGATATATAGCCTATGTCACCCGGGGATAGTGTTGCTTCCCAACAGTGAAATAATTTTTCAAATCGGTTCAGTAGTTTCGGAGCCTATTCAATGCAAACAAACAAACAAACAATCAAATCTTTCCTCTTTATAATATTAGTATAGACTAGCTGAACCGACAGGCGTTGTTCTGTCTTAGAACTGTCAAACGCGCAAAGTTAAAGTCGCCGTTAAGTTAACTAAAATTTTCCAATATTCTTAATTTTTCTTTCCGTAAGAACCTTTTACAAAGTATTACAAAACTTAAAAAAAAGATGAATGAAATCGGCAAAGTCATTCTCAAGTTATGGCCTGACCAAGGTAAATAGGGATTAATTTTTATATGATACTAGCTGTTGCCCGCGACTTCGTACGCGTAGAGCTCGGCCTTCGGCCTCGCTACCGCGACCCACTCCAAAACACAAAATTTCATCTAAATCGGTCCAGCCGTTTACTCACCGTTTAAACCTTCCCTAGACCTCCACGAATAATTCAAGACCAAAATCAGCTAAATCGGCCCAGCCGTTCTCGAGTTTTAGCGAGACTAACGAACAGCAATAGGGAATATGCATGTGGTTTAAATCTGGTTGAAATATTTTTTTTCCGAATCTTTATTGTTCTGACTTTATATCTAAAAGATTTTTTTTTTATTTATTTACATTTTAATTGCTTAAAATATTAAATAAAAAGTGCAAAATATAAGAGGGAAATTCAAATTTGCGAAACGCTTCACCATTGGTCGAAACGAAACGTGACGTCAAAAGCCACAACATTGCCTTTAGCGGCGTCGATATTCATACTGTTTTAGTGGTGTTTGAGAGAAAAATCGTTTTATATTGAGTTCCTGTAGTTTTTTCCATTAGCTAGTGTAATTTTAGCATTCTCGTGAGACTAGAGATCATTTACGACGATGACTGAGACTGGTTTTGTCAAAGCACATTCAGACAATCTACCAAAAATATCTAGATGCATTCATAATGACAGCATATTTTGCATCAAATCCAGATTTTACAGTTGCTGAGATCAAAGGAGTGAAAGCGGCAAGGTAATTGTTATAATCCATGATATATTTTAATCCATTACATAGGTTTTTACACATAAATGCACTCGGCAGTAATTACCAAAACATAACCTATAAATAATCAATGGTCATTAAAATTGTTATGAATTTGCTGCTCTACTGTCTATATTATAATAATTTATAAGTAATTATACCTAACATTACTTATGTTCCGTAATTTTCCGTGAATTTTTAAGTTTTTTTTTTAAATGTGAATACTGTTTACTCTAAATACTTAATGTACCTACTTATTGTTTGTTTGTAGAGTGCATAATATTCAATACTAAACATACTTCTAACTCACACACTATCAAAATATAACATATTCACATTGAAATGATCTTCACGACAATGCAAACATGATGTTGGAGATACTTCATCTCTTCTCATAACCTTACACCATTGTTTACGTATTTTCGCATCTCTTGGAATAGGAAAAAAACACTTTATCGGGTGTATTTCTAATAGTGTTTGTATACTTTGGCACAAGACGATACCTATAAAAATGTTTTTTAGCTTCTTCCATGGTCTGGATATCAATAAAACTGAAAATCTGTGTGAAATAACTGTATCGTCTATAGTAAACAAACACAGAACGTGGCTTATGACGTCATCCAAGGCCCGCGAAAAATTGCGGCGTTCAAACAGCTCAAATTTATTCGATGTTTTAAATATTATTTTAAAAATTAATTTGAGCTTTTCCAACTGTAATTATATTTTTTACTATGATATAACGATGTAAACAGTTAATTAAAAATATAAAAAAAACACATGCATATTCCCTATTGATTTTTATATATATAGATATAGATTAGCACAGCACAAAAACGCATTACACCAATGACAATAATAATATTTAAAAAATCACAAAACTAACAAATGTCAAAAGATACAATAAAAATAAAAAAAACAAGATATTAAATACATACAATGTCAGATTAAAATTAAATTAATATCAATTCAAAGGTAGTACAATGGCGTCGATTCTGATGTACTTACTCTAAACTAAACTAAATTTGACAGCTCTTAAATTGTTGCCATCCTTCTCTCATATATTAAAATGAAAAGAGAGGCACATAATTTTAGTCCTGTCAGATTGGTTTAGTTTAGTGAGTGGTATGACAGAATCGACGCCAATGTCTGATTAAAATTCGATTTATCAAGCAAATGTTACAAACATTTTATAGTTAAATTTATGTGATGTGAGTAAGACGATTTCGCAATGACCACCTTCTATTTTAGGTAGACCCCCAGATTTTCATTAGTTTGCCTTGCTTTGGGTTTGAAGAGGGTGGTATGACTCAGACGGCAGGTCAGCAGGCGCTTGTTTTTGAACTTGTTTGCATTACTGCCATTGTTGTTCTGCTACCTTAAAATGCAGGCACTGCTTTGCGGTCTATTTACTCACAATTTTTACGCACACCGATCACTTGATTTATGAAAATAGGATCCCCTTTTGTGGGCCTCCAATTACATCTCATAGACCTCTAAATATTTTCAGCCACCATAGAACTTTGAAGGTTGGAAATCGGCTCCTGCGTGTCGATATACCACCACTTTGGGAATGACTGATCTAAGCGATAAATATGTATTTACTATCAATATAAAACATATCACTTTACATGCTAGGACTAATCTCTACTTTCTTTGACCTCTACGAATACTTAACCCGTCTCAATTACTTTTATATTACACTCAAGATGCGGCCCGCGGTTAAAGTGTCGGATAATAATTTAGGTGTTTTTCATCGCAGGCTCTCGGGTTATAAAATTAACTTTTATGTATTCTTAGTTTCATTGTAGGTACTTAGAAAAGTGTCAGCTCAAAGTGCTGGACAAATTTTAAGCCAAAGCCCTTATTCACTTTCGCCATATCGTTTTTTTCGTTCTTTCCTTTTAAAAGTATTTTGGCATCGCCAGTCTTCTGCATTTGCAAGTGTCAAGTGATAAGATTTCTTAGTCTTACGAAATTGTGAACCAAGTCTTAGTCACAGTCAAGCAAGGTCACGGTCAAGTATATTTTTCAATATACGAGTATATATTTTCTGTACAGCGAGCCAGCTCAGCCATCAGCGCCGGGCCAGCGTGGTGGATATGGTCTATTCACCCTTTCGGGGGTAGGCTGAAAGTCCAGCAGGGGACTGTTAAAATGCTGATTATGATGATGATGAATAACAGAACAAAACAGAATACAGTACCTAAATAAAAACCAAATTAAATGTAGTTGGCAATAATGAACTAAATAACGAATACTTTGATTATTAACAATCTCCAAGAAATCTAACAGTATCGTACATTTAAGCTACGGTCATGTTCACATAACCCACTTGTGAAGAGATATTGTAATGGACAACGTACACAATTTGAACATATCTTCCCATAATCCTACAAGTTGTAGTAATCCCAGGAAAACTTATTGTAATGAAGGTCCTGCTTCGTTGACACACTTCCACTAAGAAATAAACAAAGTAAGTCTCACTGTTACTAATGTAGAACTTTACCGTTTTCACAAAACTGTGAGTTCATCTTAGTTAGTGAGTAAATAAAGACAAATTCATTGTGACAAAGTCCGTTAGTTTCAATACATAGTGCTCAATGTAGAGTCCAGTGTCTACTGTCCACTTTATACATGGTTACGCGGAAAGGGTGTACTAAGCCGAAAGGGGTTCATAGTAGATCATCATGAACAACTTTTACTATGGGACCAACCCTGAAATCATGAAAAAAATATGAGCTGTTCTATAGAAAACGGTCATTCACACTCAACAAAATGTATGGAACAGCTTATATTTTTTTCGCGATTCAAATTTGGTCCCATAGTAAAAGTTATAAGAATGGGTACTATGGACCTCTTTCGGTTTAATACACATTTTCTGCGTAACCCTGTATAATGTTCATAAAAGTGTTTTATTTTACAACAGTTCCAGGGTTATTGTTATGTGAAAGATTTCCCCTTTAGTGGTCTGTCTACAGACATTTATTAGGAGGATTTCTTATGTTATGCTTTTTATAGACGGCGCAAGTAACTTAGACTCGTGTAGAAGACACATTAGTTTATATTTAAGGTTCGAAATTATTCAGGAGAGTTTATTATAGTACCCTGTGCAACTTAGATACGCCGTGTGTAAAACGAATTTTAGTATTTAATAAGCAAAGACTAGATATTAGATTACTATTTATCTATAATATACTAGCTGACCAGACAGACATTGTCCTGTCTTAGAACTGTAAAACGCACCAAGTTAAAATCGTCGTTAAGTTTTCTGAAATTTTCCAAATTTCAGCGCAATTTTCTTAATTTTACTTTTAAAGTATTAGCACACTTAAAAAATATGATTGAAATCGGTAAAGTCCATCTCAAGTTATGGAGTGACCAAGGTAAATAGGGATTCATTTTTATGTATGATAGATCAAATATAATTAAATTTAGTTAAACAAGTTTTAGTCACAGTTAGAGTCAAGCAAAGTAGAACACGGTCCAGTCAAAGTCATGCCCTATAGTAGAGTGGTGGAGTCTTTACTAGACGATTCTATGGAGTTTTGGAACATCACGAAAAGACAAAAAAAAAAACATGTTTATTAAAAGACATGTTTCACCTCGTTATATCATTTTCGCACAGTCGAGCACTCTCACGAACACTCAATAATAGTAGATTATGTACTAGGGGAATAAAGCAGTGTCTTATGTCGCGGGCGGTTTTATTGAACCCTGAGCGTAACGAGGGGTTCAAGCTGCCCAAGACAAAGACAGCAATAGCATACTCTAATTTTCATACTTTTTGCGAGACAATAAAAACCAGGTTACTAAGGTTAAAATTCACTGAAAATCACAGCACCAAACACCGTCTTTTGTTTCACATTCTTTGTAAACGCACCTTTTTCTTTTTCTTTTTGAGTTTTGCTTATGGTGGCCAGTTCGATTTTCGAAGAAACCTTTTTACAATGCCATATGGGCATTTTCTTATGTCGGCACTTCACATTGTGCTTAGTGCCACCATTAGAGTTTTCCACGAGTTTCCACAGGAATTAGACGTTCCTAATCACTTTATTCCCTAGGGAGTTTCCTACAACTTCATATCCCTTAAGAGATAATGCTTTACTTTACGTTGAGGTTGCATGATATGTATCATAATTGGACACTGTCGAGCAGGTGGTGTGAAAATAATAATCCACCATTATTACATAATTATTAACACCTGAAAATACTCAAGTTTAGGAAAATAATACAATGAGGCGATCTAAGAAGGCAACATGTATTATTCACGGCGGTGCCAAACCTCTCCAACCGAAATTCTTGATTAAATCATTACGAACGTCAATATGCCTTGTTACTTTGCATAAAAATGATAAACGTTGCAGTAACTCTGCGCATAAAGCGACCTTTCACATTAGTGCTGTCGTTTGTCATATTTACATAGACGATTAATGATGGAAAACGGTGAGACATGAGGTATGATATATTATAGACTTTGATGTATAGAGGTTCCTTGTTCTCCGCATCATAAAATAGCTATGCCACAGACTAGAAAAACCAGAGAAAGAAGTTTGTAAAGATGATGAAATAGAGTAGGTAGATAATAATAAGTTGATGAACACACGATCATCATTTTGGCACCAACGTGAAAACATCATGTCCCGTCACTAGTATTTTCCTAAACTTGTGTATTTTCGAGCACTAGTGTGTAATAATAGTGAATTATTGTTTACTAGCTGCACCCCGCGGTTTCAGCCGCGTAGTGATGAAAAATAGTTATGATGTGAAATGGTCGAATACTGGTCGAATACTGGCGTGCTTTTTACGGCTCGTATATTGTTCGACCACGAATGATTTTTGGTATCAGTATTTTTTTATTCTTAAGGGATAACGTGGTCGAACACTAGTAAATATAATAAATGTGCTTACACGGTTCTAAATTTAAAAACAGAACAAGGTATTTTTCATACCTTACTTGTAAACAAGACACGACTTTATTGACAGGAATACGCTTGTTTCCGACCCCCTGGACGAAATCTAGCTTTTTTAAGAAAGAGCATGTCTATTGTGCGTCCACCACTTTTTACCAGTTTATTAGCATAAATCTCGGTAAAATAACATGTAAACGGGTTTAGCAATGAAATAACTAGACATTCACAAACAATAACGAACTGATAATGATAATAAAACAGCTAAAAGTTACCGTGCAAGCACTACACAGCACTAATTTTTTTGCAGAAAATGTCGTGTTTTTGCTTGTTTGATGCGAGCCACAAACTTATAATTTTTTTGTTCATCAAACGCTTGAGTTAGCCAGAGGGGGAGTGTGCATGTGCGTAGGGTTGTTTTTTATGTAGCCACTAAAGTATATTTTTTGATGAATTACTGTCAAGTAGCCTATTTTTTGTCCCTTTATGCCACAGGTACGTGAAATGGTCGGAATTAGGACGTGGTCGCGAAACTGGCGAACCTACCCTATTAGCTCTGCTTTATTTCACATTCCAATGCAATTCCACAAATCCATTCAATCATTTTAAGTCCATTTAATCATGGAAAGTGAAATGAGGTTATTAAGTTACTATTTTAAGTTACCTACTTATGCTTACCTATGTAGTAGGTACTTGTGTGTGATCTTAATGTGATGATGTTGATGAAAAGCCTATGTGACTCTCCGGCCCTTGAACTATACCTATGCATAAATCAGGTCTATCCGTTGCTCTGTTGCTGCGTGAAAGAGGAACAAACAAACCAACAAAATTATCGCATTTATAGTATAAAAAGTATGAAGTATGTTATTGGACGTGCTCGAATGTGGGAAGTGATATAACGAGGTGAAACATGTATTTTCGTGATGTTTCCAAAACTCCATAGAAGCCTCTAGTAAAGACTTCAACAGACAGCGATCGACGTGTTTTTTTTTAACGCATTATAGTTCGAATATTCCCGAAAAAAATACTATTCCTGAAGGAATGTCTAATAGGGTATAAACGCGAGGCGTAGCTTTTCATAGCTATAAAAACACTTACATAATAAGCTATTATATAATATATTTGAAATACTTCCCTAAATAGTACTTCCCATAGCAAATTACCAAGACCATAAATCTTAAACTTATGTGTTAAGATCTTCAAATAATAGTGTTATAATAATATTTTAATAACATACAATATACTAGATTTATAATAATAACGGATCGTGGTGATGGATCTTCAGATTGTTTCAATTTATATAAAAAAATATTATGCAAAGTGAAAGTCGGTTTTTATGCAAACACAATTGATTCCTTTCAATTAAAGAAATTACTCTTAGTATGTAGGCGCCGCGCGCCGGAACTTTCTTAAATTCATCCTTTTACCAGATTCCCTGAAAATATAAGTTCATTGCTGATTACGAATTAAATCTCTCTGCATACAAACTCTTTAGTGACTTTTTTATGCACTTGGTAGGGTACTTGTCAGAGTTTGATGCAACTTCGTATAGAGAGGAGCATTTTTAAATAATCACCGGCCAAGTGCAAATCTGACTCGTGCGCTAAGGGTTTCGCACCTAAAAATGTGTTTCCTTTCATTTACTTCCAGATATTTAGCGCACGCCCGACTCGTACTTGGCCAGTATTTATCAGATAATATGTTTACTTTAGAGTGTGTACTATAATCATGCCAAGTTCGACGTTTGAGCGTATTACAGTTTTTACACTAAAAACAAAAATACGTTTGTTACATGGAGACCTATCTTTATTTTTAAAAGGCTTTTAAAGGCTGCAATTATGGCCGTTAAAGGTAAGACAGACAGACGGACAGCTTACGCTTTGTCCCATTAGGGTCCCATTGACACCCTTTGGGTACGGAACCTTAAAAAACGTAATTTAGATAGGGTTTGTTACCCCACTCTTGTTCACAACGAGGGATCAAAAGTATTTTTATTGTTACGTAACGTTTGTAACATTTTCTTTAAAAGATAGTGGTCTTTAATTATGTTTGACGAAAACATGTCTAGCTGCTTAGAAGTTTGCGAACGGTTTTCCGAATGGGCTTTTTTTATTTGAATATAATATACTGAAAACATGCTATTCTACAATTTCATCGTCGTACCTAGTTACGTAAGCAATTTTTTTCAACTGTTAAAAATACAAATGATTATTCAAATCTACCAAACTTTTCTCTATTGAACTAAATATGCAGGTGCAGGGCAACGAAAGTGAAAATGTTTTAAAAACCCATCAAAACATCTTCCGCATATCCGGTGTGCGATTCCGCCCATTCATTTGAATTTCCAACTATAAAATTAACCTATAATACAGGCCCGCCTTCCGAAAATTCAAGTTTCGAACGTGAATTTTCATATTTCGTCAATAAGGCACACTGACCGTATTTTTCGATGCTGGCGGAATGATCCGTAACCGAGGTCGACTCAAGTCGAATGGTATGCCACTGGCAGGTTGGAACTTGGAACTCAGTCGCTTCTCTAGCATAGTCAACCAACATTCGTCGATTAGAACGCGGTGGCGCATGGCGGTTGCCGCGAGGATTTGCGCGGGAAAACTTTGACATTTCCGACCTTGAGCAGTTGTGTTTTTTTTATATTTGCATGTGATTGTGCCAGGATTGTAATGTTTTGTTTTTGAGTGGAGTTTTATAACTGGATGACTCTTTCGGAAATGATTGTGATTGGTAAGTTATGATGGTGTGTGTTAAAGATAAACCGAAATATTTTTTTAAGGGTCTGTGATTTTGAAAATTAAGTATTTGGCCCATTTTAGTTCCCGACATTTCAGAGTAGGTATACTACCTATAAAACTTTACTAATAGACTATAACTTTTTTTAAATAAATATATTTGAATATTCGCACTTAAATATATCAAATAATTTGAAATATTACCTAAAACATAAACCTAACTCAGCGTCTCATTTTCACATAAATTTTTCTTAATATTTTCGAGAAAAAAACCATGGCAAGCATGGCATAACCAAAATATCAGAATAAAACCTAAAACAGAATACTTATACTTGCAATTCAAAATTAAATCAACAAAAAAAACATCTTAGGACATGAGTTACTATTACTAAATTATCTTTGCTATAAATTAGCAGATGCTATTGCCGACTGAAATATATTTAGGAATTTTTAATGTATTAAATTAACTTCTATAAAACTAATTAATATTATTTAATTTTAATCTTGACGATGCTATTGCAGATCTTCAACTAAATACTTTTTTCTTTTTTACTTTAGTAGGTAGTACCTACCTATAATCATCTCACTATCTATGATAGTTTGAACAAATGTAATTTTACATTCGCCTATTAATCATTATTGTAAAATCTGACAGTTCTGAGTATATAAATGCAGAATAAATTAGTTTGAACGGGTCAAACACTGTGTTAACCTTAAAACTATAGTGCAAATACTTATTAGATAAAAAAATTACTTGTACCTATTAATATTCGCAGTTAAATATAATTAGATAATTATTGTACTTTTCAAATGGCCACCTACAGCGACCTGTCACTTTTGACAATCAACTCTGTCAAGTGCCGAGGCCCGAGATGTCTTGTACTACAACATGCATTTGTAAACAGCTGTTTTGTTACGTACTGTACTGAAAAGATACTCTTTGCATACGTACATATTCAAAGTGAGAGTTCATGACCCGTCTTGTTTTATATTTCATCTTTGCGAATGTATGTACTTAGTACTTGATATGAATAAAAATATAGTACCTTCCTATATCTATTGAAACTTTAACCTATTATCTGCAGGACAAATCTATGTTTGGTGTGTTTTATGGCTATACTTTTCTCGTTTCATTTTAACTAAAGAAAAGCAAAAACTTTGTACTTGGTCAAGTATAGTAAAAAAAACGATGTATATTGGATTCGAATGGTATCATATGATGGACAATCGCTTCAGTCATACCGACGCGATCAAAGCGTCAGCGGAGAGCGTGAGACATAAAATGCTATCCAAGCATTCATTTGGTCTGGCAGCTGCCAATTACATTGAAAAAGCTGAATGAAAACCAAGAATTCTGATCACTTTCGCTAGTTTTTTTATATGCTTTAGTAAAATATTAATAGAAAAGATTTTTATTCAGCTTGTTTTCTTTTTACAATGTTATTGCAGCTGTCAGAGTAAATAAATGCTTGGATTGAGCTTAGTGACTATTACAGAATATATCGACGTCAATTCTGTAGTACCATTCTCTAAACTAAACTAATTTGACAGAACAAAAAATATCGGCGTTTCTTTTCATTTTAATACGTCAGGAAAGGATGGCAACATTTTTATAGCTGTCAAATTTAGTCAAGTTTAGAGAATGGTACATCAGAATCGATGCCACATGTCTGTTATACTATACATTCCACTAGAAAACTGTAAAGTGTTGAATGTATGTTACCTTCAGCACTTTACAGTTTTTGCCAAAGAACAAATAAATTCGTTCCTAAGAACTTGTACAGTTACGCTCATTTTGTCATTTAGAACGAATACTTATAGCCCTTTGTATTCGAAAATAGTCACGTCGCAGGATAATTTTACTGAGGTGCCAGTCTGCAGTCAACAGCTCCAGTCAAAAATAGTTAAAATGTTTTAACAGAAAATTACACAACATTGTACGCGTAGACTGTCAACTCCTTTTTGTTCCCCTTTCACGAAATTATTTTTTAGTTAATTTCTACACTCCCTAAGTTAATTTCATAACGAAACTACCTGCCAAATTTCAGCGCCGTAGGTCAAGAAGATTTCGAGATATCGTGATATGTCAGTCAGTCAATGAGGGAGTGGTATTACACTTTATTATAATTGGCTCAGATCAAAATAATAGGTGAGTTTTTACCATTACGTGGGTTTTACAGATCGTTTGAATTTCATAATCCTCAATTGATATGGAGGATAGACTAATTTAAGGCAGTTTTTTTCATAGAACAGAAGAATTCTGAATAATTATTAAACTCATACTGCATAGGCACTCTTTGTACCCGTTACACCAAAAATTTTCACGAGCAAAAAAAGTCTGCCAGTTTATTAAAGATAACTAGGTCTACATCTCAACTTATAAGAAAAAAAACATTTTGATAGATAATTTAGTTTAATATTGTGTAAATAAACAATTTTAAACTAAATTTTGATTAATGGCCTTCTCTCAAATTGTAATCTCTTTATTTATAACACCCAATTATTAGATCTAACAAAAAGCATAAAAAGTATTAAAGCCATTAATACTAAGTATCTTGTTTGAAATTGATTATAATGTGCATTCTTTTGAGTCTTTTTTGCTTCTCTAAATCTTTATCTGGGTGTTCGTTTTTACAGTCACACCTTTTAAAGTTTGATTTCTCTTAATTTGGCATAAATAACGGTACAAAATGTGTCTGTTCAATTAATATTTATGGCAAAGTTTATTCCTTCGATGCTACGATACATTTAATTTTATTTTCTATTCGATAGTATCTAACACTTTTGCATATTTTTATATGTTTGAAGTTAAAAATATGATAGCTTATGATGATTTACAAACAGTTGTATATTTGGTTTATATCGAATATTAAATTTGATGAAAACTCCGAAAGAGCACGAAAAATACCGTTGTAATATCTGACTATTTCGTTTTGAAGTAGATGGACAAATATTAGAGGTAATTAAGTATATTACTACGCATGATTTTTTAGTGAGTGAATTAGTAGCTGTTGCCAGTGACTTCTTCCGCGTATATTTTTATCAATTTAATCTGCCCTTCTTAAAGGCCAGAGTCCAGGTGCAGCGATCTCGCACACACATTTCATGTTTTTTATGATCAATATAAATAGAATGTCTATTTTTGAAAATTGTGCTTTTGTCATTTTACGAGGTTAATATTTCAAAATAAATAAACCAAATTTTTATTTAATATTATAATGACCAGAATAAACGGGAAAAGCTGTTTATCCCAGTTTTTGTGGTCACAATAAAAATATTAGAACAAAAAATTATTCTAAATATTTTGAAATATTCTCAAAATGAACGAAGCACGTTTTTCAAAGTAGACAATAATTTTATATTTAAAAAAAACATCGAAAAATGCGCTTGTAAGATAGCGGCGCACGCACACCGGCCAGAGCTATCTCTAAAACACGTTTTCAGCATTTTAATATTAAAGTTTGTTCACTGAGTCAGAATAAAAAAAATAAAACAATTAGGAATTATGTTTAAATAACCTTTAAAATAGGAAAAAGCAATTCTTTTGTTGATATTTATGCAATGGCGGATAGATAGAAAACAAAAATTGTGACATTTATTTTTATGACTAAATTCACATTCGGGTAACGGAAAAATAGGAGAACTAAATATAACATACCTAAGATCAGTGTAAAACCTTATTTTATTGATTAATTTAAACCTAGCTTAATTTCATTTGTGGTTACTGGTTTTAGGATAGCAGTTGAATCAAATCTCATAAATTACTGCCTTTATTCCAAGTTGGTTAACTTCCAGGACTGGTGGTCTTCTGCCGGCGGTATCTGCCATTACTTCATAATTAGGGATGATAATGCAGTGGTTTCTCCACTTACCTTCCACACCGCAGTTTAGTAACTGGAAGCAACCCATTGATGTTCAGCCAAGAGCCCTTCCACTTACTAACTTTGCCAACGATTAATTAATCAACTATTAAGCTCTAAAAATTAAAAGGCCTCTTGAGGTGGCGGTGTCAGGAGATTCATATCCCAGAAGAAAAAAAAAACGGCCGCTATGGCAAAACGATGTAGGTAAGTACTACGTCTGAATTTAAAAAAAATATCTGGACCTCAAATCGTCTGGATTAATGAAAGTGGAGTAACCTTGCAGCAGTAACTCCGAAATTTATATTTTTTTAATCGAGTTCTTTATTGTCAAGATCGATATAGACAAAACACGGAATAACTAACCCAAGAAAACAAGGTCTAGCGCTCTGGGAGTTGTCCCGCAATAACGTCACTGTCCAGTTGCCACTTTATTGTAACAAACACAGATACTGTTTTTTTTAAAATAATCTATTAAATAAAATACAAAAAGCATTTCAATTGTCATTTGGTTTGTCCGCTCAAGCAAGTTAAGCACGAATTGAATATTTTAAACACAATTTTATCAAAACTCTGTTTTAAACTATCACGGTTGTTCACTAAAGTTATATGGTTATCAAAACTACCTATATTGATTTATTGGATTCCCACAGGTAATATACGGATTTTGGGGAGTTATAATTTCACGCTACTGTTAACACAGAAAATAGTAGAGTCCGCCATTGTTTCGTGTATCGTCATTTCTCTCGGACTTGTTGTAAATTACTAGTTCTGCTCTTGCTTATGCACGTGTACGTGTATCCTTGACATTGATGACACCATTCCGGGACGCCCACGTGACATTATTTCTCGGAGCGCCATATATTTTTATACCATGGTTTCAACAAAGAGAAAAACACTTGGGAAACATTTTTTATCAAAATAATTTTACGAGGAGGACCTTCGAGCTAGAATTTGTTACAAATTTGTCGTTATAAGTATGTCAAAGTTGAAATTAAAAAAAAACATATTTTTTTAGAGATTGTTTTTAAAATAACCTATCAGTATGGCAAGTTAGAAAAAATTAGTAATGTAGGGGGCGGCCAACTTTTTGACTCTATCGCGGGACATTTTTCGCAAAGAATTATTCTACTCTGAATAAAAAGTAAAGTATGAAACCATACCTTCATTTTAGAAGACGTATTCAACGATACCCAATTTTTTTTTAATAGAATAAGTGGCAAACAAGCAACGGGCCACCTGATGGTAAGTGGTCACCACCGCCTATAGACACCTACAATACCCGGGGCATTGTCAGTGCGTTGCCTACCTTTGAGGAACCCATTAGTTCCTCAAAGGTAGGCAACGTAGGACAGGGGAAAAAAACACATTTACCAGAGCCACCGCTAAAATACACTTTTTAATACTCTTTAAATTGAGATCTATTTATCAAAACTGCAATTTTGGAAGTAGCATAGGTATGTTGATTAGGTACTTTTTATCTCAAAAAATTGAACGGTTCCTCTAAGATGACTAGTGAAACCGCGAGACGCTGTTGTCTTACAATAAATTACGGTTTTTAACTCAAATACAGCATTTTGTAGCGTTACTATTCTTAGATAGTAACGGTGATGAGTGATTGATTAGTAAGTGATTATCGATTATTATCTGCGTGTCATGAGAACCGATACAAGTTTTTGCACAGCATTAAATTCTATTTATAATTCTTCTTATTGATTTGACATTGAGGTGAGATTTTTAAAGTGAAAACTTTAGGCGCGTTGGGCACTTTTTGGGACGTGGAAAAAGCACTGAACTCGCGTAACCGTCACTATCAGATAATAGTTCGGGTAAAGTCGGCTCGAGTCGACTAAGGGAGTGAGAGAGATATAGTCAACCTTGATGAAATTTTAATATTCGTTAATAACGTTTAAATTTCTGTGGTGTGGTCTGCACACACTTTTTTCTTATATATTTGATAATAAGAAAAAACTTCTTATTTCATACAAATCCGCGATGGAGTATAGCGAAACAAAATTGGAAAAACTCGCTCTAAGCGCTGAGGTAAAAAAAGCTGATTTAAACTGTCTCTTTGTGTGTTTTCCATGACATCCCCGGCATAAGGAATCCTAGTGGGGAGTTTTGGGGTTGGTCCCGTGGTAAAAGTTGTTCATAGTGATGAGTAAAAAAAAAAACCTCCTTTCGGCTTATTCCCGTTCCACGTAACCCTTTTCCATTCTAACAACATTGTTCACCGTGACATTTATTACGTTTCTGTGATTGTATCTTAATCACCTATTTCCTTTCTCATCGGGTCTCGAGTGGAAATAAGTGGTTAATCATCAGAGCATGTGAAAAAAAATGTCCACACATATTGTCGTGTTTATGTAATAAGAGACTTGAAGTTCCATCTTGTGAAGTTGTCAAGTGGTCTGGTTGTGAGTGGTGGTGGTGGTGGTGTGACTGAAATCAGAAAAGTTTATTTTCAACACTAAACAAGAAATATTAGTCTAGTCTAACATATAACTTTTATTAATTATGTACATATAATATTCTTTCAGTTAGGTAAGTCCAACTTAGGCAAAGAGGTCGCCCGATGAATCCAACTCGGATGGGCAGCGTTCGGGAAATTGCGTGACATCTTCTCGTCCAAGATACCACAGGGCCTAATGGCAAAGGTCTTTGTCTAGTGTGTGTTGCCAGTGGTGACATTATGGTACTGAGACGTGGTCCTTAACTGTTGGCCTTTTGGAAAATCTCAGAGTTATACAACGGCCAATGGAGAGAGCTATGATCGGAGTTTCTTTGCGCGATAGAATCCGGAACGTGGATAGTAGCCAAAGAACCAGAGTCACCGACATAGCTATTAACATTTTCAAGTTGAAGTGGCAATGGGCAGGCCCCATCGCTCGAACAACCGATAACCGATGGGGAAGAGAGGTTCTTGAGTGGAGACCACGACTCATAAGACGCAGCGTAGGTAGGCCTCCCACTAGATGGACCGACAACATAGTGAAAGTCACAGGCATGCGGTAAAGCAGATGGCAAGCTGTCGTTCAGTTTGGAGGTCAAAGGGGAGGCCTATGTTCAGCAGTGGACAACTTCTGGCTGATGATGATGATGGTGATGTATGTATATTCTTTCTCTACGTGCTTATATACATATTTATATACTTCCCCTTATGTTTTTTTTTTCTACTATGTTGTTTATATTATTTGCGTGTTTATTATAGCTTATTTTAGTCTTCTATAATGTTGTTTTTTAACTGTTTTTACAACCCTCTATCTATCTCTATGCAAAAGCGTCGATCCGTTCCTCTTTCGTTGACTATATAAAATAAAAAAAATCGCGAAAGTTTAAAAATTACTATATAAAATAGCAACAAACAAACAAACCGATAAAACAATACACTTTCGTATTAATATTATTAGTAATGATACACGTCTAAGTATTTAATCTAACATCTAAAATGAACCGTGATTAATTTATTCTACGAAACTTCTCTAGCGGAAATACAGACACTTTGTAACCGTTTCCGTAAAAGTGAAACTGTATTTAGTTTACTATTCATTAATTAATGCTAATACATGTCTTTATTAGATACCGCATTTAAGATTAAACAAATTGTCAAGAGCGTGTCGGGACACATAAGCATTATATAATGTTACGGTAGATTAACTAGGAAATAATAATAAAGTCAAAATGTAAAAACTAAAGCCACATACAACAAACGTTTTTTATTGTATTTTTGCATTTGCTCTAGTGTAAAATCGGTAATATTTACAAGCATCAAACTTAGCATGATTATAGTAGATACACACTCTAAAGTATAACAACAAACAATAAGTAGCTAAGTACGAGTCGGAGACAAATTTCTGTTCCCCACCGGTTTTCGTACGATCACCGAAGTTAAGCAACATCGGGCGCGGTCGGTACTTGGATGGGTGACCGCCTGGGCGTGATGTTGTGTTTTTGCACTACTTTTTCGTACTTTAATAGTTAACAATTTATGTGGTGGTACGGAATCCTCAGTGCTGCACAGTGCGAGCTTGCACTTGGCTGATTTTATTCAGTTACTTAACTATACACTTAAAATACATTGTTCTAAAAGTTCTATTGCATTTCTATGTATTTGTTGTCATCATCATCATCATTTCAGCCATAGGACTTTCACTGCTGGACATAGGCCTTGCATTGATCTCCAAAAGGGTCGGTTGGAAGCGGCCTGCATCCAGCGTTTCCCTGCGGTCTCTTTCTTTTACGTCGTCCATCTTGTGGGTGGACGTCCTACGCTGCGCTTACCGGTCCGTGGTCTCCATTCGAGAACCTTTCAGCCCCATTGGCCATCGGTTCTGCGTGCTATGTGCCCTTCTCACTGCCACTTCAACTTGCTAATCCTGTGGGCTATGTTGGTAGCCTTCGTTAGTCTATGGATCTCCTCATTTCTGATTTGATCTCGTAGAGAAACCCCGAGCATAGTCCTTTCCATAGCTCGTTGTGCGACTTTGAGCTTGCTTATGAGGCCCATAGAAGCTGAAACTACATTTGTAGTGCACCATTTAAATACCTACATCAGTATTTACATGGTCTAAAATAGTTAACAGCAGTTTATTGTAAATACCGCAATTAAACTAAATACACAACGAATAATCGACGCTGTAAGTTCTACTTGGCTAACGTTATTTAAAATATGGATATTAGATTTAAAATTACACTTAATTGTACATGAAATACACTGTGTATTTTCTGATATAGATTACTGAGATATGGATATACAGGGTTACGCACATGACTGTACTAAGCCGAAAGGAGGTCATTGTACAATCATGAACATCTTTTACTATGGGACCAACCCTGAAATAGCAAAAAAACAGCTGTTCAAAACATTTCGCCGAGAGGCAATGACCGTTTAAAAAAAAATAACGATTATTCCTAAAACCATCCATTATATTATAACTAAACCGTTACATCTAATTTCTCAAATGCGTGACTGTGACTAATGAATGGCGCATCGATGAGCCTTTTTTGTCTGTAATATGTTTGTTAAGATAACGCATAATTTTAGTACACTGACAAATGTTATGCAAAAGTTACGTAGTGTAGATTAGTTGAAAATATATCTTTTAAATATGCATCATTTGATTCCATAGTAAAAGTTGTTCATAATGATGGGTATCATGACCTCCTTTTGGCTTAGTATTGCCGTTCCGTGTTACAAATATATTAAAAATTGCAGCACTCCAAGACAACACTTGAACTTTGATATTTCAAATACTAGTAAGATTTCCCAGATGCTACATTCTAAGTAGATTCGGTCAACGGTCAGTGTGGTCACCCGTTACAAATACACTTGTAGCTGTGATAGTGTTGCCACAAAGTAAACAGGTACAGAAGGCTGGCCTGGCTGATCTTGATTTTAATCATCTACACGCAACCGTAGCGCTAGGGCTGGCAAAGCAATTATAATGTTAAGTTTTTTATATTTGGGGGTTTCAATTTATTACACTTTATTAGATAGGTATATGTTACTTTAAAACACATTTATTTATAATAGATAAGAGTAAAAAGTCTGTAAATTGGTTACCGAAAAGTATTTTCGTCGATTGCCGCACGTACGAAAGGCACGATTATTATTTTAAAGTATAATAAAGATTTATTCTTAAATAAAGTTTTTTGTAATATGACAATGGAAAAATCGTTATAAATTATGACAGTTGTCGCACGAAACGATAATTACGTGTATTGCAGTCATAAGAGCAGTCATGGCTGGCATTCGACCTACTTGATCCGAGACGCTGAGCGTTCGCGTTTTTGTGTGCGTGCGCTTGTTAAAACGCTCGTTTTATGGTGCCGGACTTCTGTACCTATTTATTCTGTGGGTGTTGCGCTGACATTTTACTGAACGGTTATATCTGGTTACCGATTTATCGAAAGATAAATGCATCGGCCACGGTAAAATACTAATAACTTTGACTTGTGTGACGCAGGCGGTTTGAATTATCTGTCAGTAAATTTATGATTAATTGCAAAATTAATTACGCAACATCGTAGGTATAATAAAAATGGGAAACGTTTCAATCGTAACGAGACGGACCGTTGCTATTTCGATCAATAACGCAATAAAATATGCTCGTGATGCATAATTTTTGCCAATTAATTAGTCTTGGAGCATCCTACTTTTATTATGTTGTGTAATTCTACGATTTAGCAATGAATACGAAAAATATTTACGTAAACATTCAAAGATATATAAAACTATAAATATCAGGTTAGTGCTCAAAAATTGCTTAACCAAAAGCGGACTAAAACGATACAATCTGCACATTTAGTTTACGTCAGTTTTTGGAATTATTTTACATGAAAGAGACCAGAAGAGACGCTAGCTAGAAAGATTGAGTAGATTTTCTAAACCTATACATATACAGCCCCACTTCCAGGCAAACGCCCTTCTAGACAGTGCAACCACCCGCCAGATTTGACCAGGCTATAAGGAACGCGTCGAGGTCATCTCGCCAGCGTTTTCTCGGCCTGTCTTGGCTTTATCGTCCGTTTTCAGGCACCCTTTGCGTAATCCTCTAGGCATATCTATCAGAGTGCATTCTGGCTATTTGTCCCGCCCAAAGTAATACATATAGGTACTTGACTTCTTAGGTAGCTTGATAAGTAGATATTATTGTCACATACCGGATTTTTCTACAGATTGTCGGCAGACTTCCTGATGGTCTCATAACGTGATTATAGCCGAGATTTTATCGCGGAAATGTGTCTTCTTTCACTCTAGAGACAATGTTGTTCGACCTTGTTGCAGCTCTCAATGTTTTCGTCCTACTTAAAATGAACTAGCTAAGCTTTGCGCTTTTGTCCGCGATTTCCAGTTTTAAAAGGCGGCTGGTGGCAAGGGTGCCTGAAGTAGATATTATGAGAAGTGGTTCCTTCTAAACTGATAGTAAAGTTAAAATTACTTTAAAAACACTGTGGATGTTGTAATGTAATACAAATTACCCAGCCCAGGGGGGAGGGGGGGGGGGTGGTTATGTACCCCATGACGCAAATAAGCTAACCTCGTAGTGGTTACATAATTATTTGAGCCGTTTGGGGTCGAGACGTTGGGCCATTGGGGTTAATGCCAGAGCGCCTGCGATTAATGCGACGCGTGACGATAATGCCGCCAGCACACTACCAACTGGTAGTGGGCTTGAGCATTTGGATTGTCTTTAGATCTACAACGGTCTATGAGCAGTCTAACTGTATTTGTAGTGTAAGTATTGGCTTATATTTTGTTTAGTTAATAAAGGAAATTGCCACCCTTATTAAATTTAAAAAAAAAGTTGCAAGTTAAATTAAAAGCTTGTAAAAAGGGTGGCAAATATTGTAGAACTGTCAAATTTTGTTTAGAAAATGGTATGACAGAATCAACTTCTAATCTAATTTGAAATCCACGTAGATTAAATGCACAGGTTAATAGTTTAAGTCTACTTTTGGTTTGGATAATTTTGAGCGCTAGCTATATTTCGATATCCAATCCATAGTTGTAAATGTTTGAATTTTCATCGTATTGTGTTATGCAATTATGTCGGTAGAGTAGTCGGTGAAATGGACCGTTGCCAGTTCATAACTATGTATGAGTGTGAGTGGTCCAAATGATTGCATCTTTATGCAACCTACTTACTACTCGTATATCAAACAATTATGTTGTGAAAACCACTATTTTGACGTATAGCTCGTTTTTACCGTTTTTATTTATGTTTTAGTTAGAGGCTCAAAATTCAATGGCTGTGCAATGCCGCGTTGTATCACCCGGGTGGAAAACCCCACCGGAACTAAAGATTTTTATGGAATTAAAAGTAATTCATGCCACTCTCCGGCCTTTCAACTATATTAGTATCTATGCAAAAAATCACCTCGATCTATTTGTTGTTGCTCGAAAGAATGACAAAAAAACCAATAAACAGCACTTTCGCAATTATAATATTAGTAAGATTGCATTAACGATTCGCAGAACAGATGGCCGATGGGGCCGAAAGGTTCTCGAATGGAGACCACGGACCGGTAAGCGCAGCGTAGAACGTCCACCCACTAGGTGCTTGATGGACATGATGGCTAGATGGACAGACGACCTAAAAGAGAAGAAATTATAGAGAGAAGAGATTAGAGAAATTTAGCGTGAATAAAAAACTTAAATCAAACTTTCGCACATAAACTATTATCTATTCATTATTAATGAGGTAATTTGATCATTTTCATAATTAATTTGCACAACATTTTTCGTCAGTCAATTTTAAAATAAAAATTGTATAAACTATTCAAAATAAGCTCAGTTGAAATGAGAACTAGACTTTTGCAATAGTCTAAAGTAGAACTAGACTGTTGTAAGAGTTGAAATGAGTCTTTTGAGATCTCCAAGATATCTTTCGATTTACTGACTAGCTGACCCGACAGACGTTGTCCTGACATAGAACTGTCAAACGGGCGAAGTAAAAATCGTCGTTAAGCTTCTGAAATTTTCCAATTTTCTGAGCAATTTTCTTAATTTTTCTTTCCGTAAGAACCTTCTACAGAGTAATAGACAATTTAAAAAAAAGATGAATGAAATCGTGAAAGTCGTTCTCAAGTTATGGCGTGACTAAGGTAAATAGGGATACGTTTTTATATATTACTAGCTGCTCCCCGCGGTTTCACCCGCGTAGTGATGAAAAATGGTGATGATGATAATAAAAAGTATTTTATGTCCGTCTCCTGGTTCTAAGCTACCTCCCTACCAATTTTCAGCCAAATCGGTTAAGCTGTTCTTGATTTATAAATAGTGTAACTAACACGACTTTCTTTTATATATATAGATAAGAATTTATAGTGGTTATTTCGTAATTATGGCTTTATGCACCCACTTGCCACCAGCCGCGACAGGTCGTCGCTTCAGCTCGCAAGATGAGGACTCTACGTTTGCCATCGTCGTTTGTCATACGTGACCTCAACTCTCTGCTCCCCATTTGCTGATTGTATGTTCCCCGATAGTTACAATATAATTATGGTTGTCTTCAAGAGGTGAATGAATTGATTTTTCCTAGGCAAGCGAACTCTATCGTAGACCGCATCATCGCTTAACAGAAGGCAAGATGTCAAGCGCAAGCCCACAGCACATAGTCAATAAAATAAAATAGTCCAATTAGACTGGACTTTGGGCCGTTTCAAGGCCAGATTGAATAGGTATCTTCTAAGCCTGCGTGCTTCATCTTCGACCACATGCGAGTTTGTGGTCAAATGCGGACTTAGTCGCGAAAAAGGCTACATTGTGATTAAATAAGGCGTCTTAAGAGACTCACTCGAAGCAACAAAAAAATTTTGTTAGTGTTAATAAAAATGCTACTAATAGGCATCCTGTGTTAGCCACACCCCTTCGAAAGTGATCAGCTCTCAGGATTGACTACAATTTATTGGCCATTAGTGACTTTTACCGAGCAGTATCAATTATTAGAAGCGAT
Source organism: Agriopis aurantiaria (assembly GCA_914767915.1). Classification (NCBI taxonomy): domain Eukaryota; kingdom Metazoa; phylum Arthropoda; class Insecta; order Lepidoptera; family Geometridae; genus Agriopis; species Agriopis aurantiaria. The sequence continues at coordinate 5,498,352 of OU611999.1, forward strand.
ATAACTTATTTGAAAATAATTAGGCAAATATTTATGTAACACCATCTTGTATTAATGAACAAGTCCAATAAAGTTAGCACTAATAAGATTGAGTAGTCAGCAGTTATACATTAACAGATTTAAATAAAAACGTTACTTAATCAATGCTTAAAATTACTCTGTCCTGTTTCTACATATGACAATTTACGTCAGTGTGAAGTTGACAGGAAATTAAAAGCATTGTTTAATTTAAGTAACGTTTCTAAGTAAGGCCGAAGTGTTAATGATTTGTTGTAGACATGGTTCAAATAATATTTTTTTTGCAAAAGACGCTGCAGTCGAATTATATTTAAAATTACACTTTAAAAACTTCGACGTTAATTAAATAGTTGTATATAACTATTACAATACTTAGAGAAAACATATTCCCAATCGACTGAGCAAAGCTATTAGGTGTTATTTACATATTCTAATACTAATAGAAGAAAGTTGGGCAGCTACATTTTACGATCTTTTTAATTGCGTATACTGATCCGAGATCGTGATTTATAGCATGAACGTTATGAATATTGTTTATATTTTAATATATTGGGTGGTAAGTCACGAATATTCTTCGTGGTAAAAATTTATCATTTAACAAGACAGAACTTTTAAATCTAGTTGAGGTGTCATGTCGTTTGTGTACCTAGCGAACTATCGCGGCATTCGAGTTAGTGTGGGTGCGTGTCCACTATGTTCGCGCTCTAGCAGCTGTGCTTCGTGCATCTGCAGCTGCTCCAGTAGTGGATACGTTCGCGCTCCTGAAGAGTTCACTCCAGTAGGCTTAGTCCCAGATTTGATAGTTTTCGAAAAAAAAATATCGTTTACGTATTGTTCCATACATTGCTGGGCTGAAAGGTATTCGAAAACTTTTTTCGTATTAGAGTGAAGCAATCTATACCGCCGATTACTTCCGATTTTAGTTCCTCCGCGTTTCCGCTGGAGGCGCTTTACTAAAATTTATGGAACAATACGTAAACGAAAAAAGTTTTCGAAAACTATCAAATCTGGGACTAAGCCTACTGTGATACTAATGTTACGTTGCAAGCTTCGCGGCGAGCGCTCTGCACAGTGGCGGTTTTTGTGCGAACGAAGGTGCGATGCGAACACAAAGAGGAGCGCAATAACACATAAAATACTAAGAAGGTCAAATTACTTATCTAACATTGGAATCGACTTATCAGACACGAAAAATATCCAATGGCATCGATTCTGATGTTCTCTAAACTAAACTAAATTTGACAGCTCTAAAATTGTTGCCATCCTTCTCTCATATATATAATCTATAACGAAAAGAGAGGCAGATAATTTTAGTCCTGTCAGATTGGTTTAGTTTAGTGAGTGGTATGACAGAATCGACGCCATTGTCTGTTATGTGATATTTATGTAAAATAGATATTTTAAAACAAATAGTTTACCTGGTTATTTATAAAATAGAATACTTACCTGCAAACCAAAATCTATACTTATCTAACATATTAATTATAATTATGCCAAAACTGCCAAGCCCTCACAACATAAATCTTATCTAATACGTAGGTAGGTACCTACTCTTCCACTTGAAAACATTATGGAAGCATCCTCACGAAAATTATATAATAACTTAATTATCTCGCAATTAAATACTTTCGAAGTCAATCTCAGTCAGACTCTACATTACCTTTAGTTAAATAATAAATTAATATGCTGTACATTATAGTTTACCTTTTTTTGGTAACCGGAGGGCAGTCAATTTATGTATAAATGCAACTACGATTACCTCTTTTGTGACCTGACTTCTTTCTGAAACCTAGTGATGTCCATAGAAACGCACCGTTGCCACTCTACCACCTAGGAAGGGTCCTTTCCTGTACAAAAGCGCGCGCGTTTTTTTTCTTAGGCATGCTTGAATAAATAACATTTACAACACATTTGCTCAAAAAGTGCACTTACGAAGCCTGTATACATCGTTAGAAAGTTAAACATTACGGATCATACAACGGAGCGTGCGGTAATGAATTTTACCGCACGCTCCGTTGTATAGCACCGTGCGTGTACTTTACGGCATTTTTTTAATTTCCATTTTTTGTTTTTTTCTCGCAAATGTGTTGTAAAACGTTGTATGGCACACGTGCGGATTGGTTATTACAAACTTGTGACTATGGTAAGCCCTCGACTTCGTCTCGGGCTTACATTCGTCTACTCGTTTATAATAACCAACTTACCGCACTTGTATCATAAATAACTATTTTGCAGATACGGTCACCTGACCCTAAAGTAAGTAAAGCTTGTAATATGGCTGCCAGAGACCGATTTACATACATATATATTTTTAAATACATACTTAAATAGATATTACCTCCCAGATATAGAATAAACACAAATGTTCATCACATAAATTGGAGGTGAGATCCCTAAATCTGATCAACCATATGAAGCATTTTAATACCAAATGTCGCATTTTAATCGTCTTTTACGATAGGAGATCATGAAGTCGTATTTTTATACCTACCTCAAAAACCAATGCTAAGCATCAGTCAATGAATGTCCTAGTTACTATTAATGCCCTTTTTAGATGACCTGCAAACATCTTGAAAAATGTGCAGTAGGCAGTAGCTGATTTTTAGGTCACCTTTGCGGATCGAAGGAGGTAGGTACGATGAGATTTTATTTCATACGTCAAGAATCTCACACTACGCAAAGTTTTGCTTAAGATGGTTACTAGTCACTGTAAGAAATCGAGACAGGAAAGACAGAGAAAAATAGATATCACGAAAACTGATTTTCAGCTGATGAATTGTGTAAAAAAGACGGCCTAAGGTAGGCCTTGAAGAAACGTTCACTTTTGTTTATTGTAACTTTCTTTGTCAATTAGGTATGTGACAATACTGACAATGCAGGCAACATCGTACGAAGAACTGATAACCGATGGGAAAGAGTGGAGACCACTACCCGGAAGACGTAGCGTAGGTAGGCCTCCCACTAGTTGGACCGACGACATCGTGAGAGTCGCTGGCATCCAATGGATGCAGATGGCAGTTGTTCAGTAAGTAGTTCTAACGAGGAGGTGTATGTTCAGCAGTGTACGTCTTCTAGCTGATGATGAACGTTCTATGTGCTCTCAATCTCAACTGAATGTGGTCACGGGAGTCGCTGAATCGATAAGATGGTTCGAATCTTAATTCACTTAGAGCAATCGGTGGCCCGTGACCACAAGGCCGATAATGTTTACCTTTCAAAACGAAAGTAGACTGATCTTTGTTGGACTATTTCACACTGTTCTGAGCAATAAATTATTGTATATAATGATTATATAATTTGAGTGACCTATCCCAGTGTCAAATCTCACCCCCGAATAAGTCTTAACGGAAACGCAGGGGAGATTTTAAACCTGAAAAAAACTAGATACGCTTTTTCTACTCTAGACTTTACTTTACCTGGTGAAAGCATAAAATAGTAATAAACATTTAAGAACTCAGGCGCTCTAGTAAAAAGGACTAACATTTCTAAAGGGTTACACAGAACAGAGAGCAATGATACTAAGCTGAAAGAAGGTCACTATGAACAATATTTATTATTATTTTACATTTAACTTTTTCTTTTGGGATGGGGACTAATGAAATCGTATAAAAATATCAGATGGACCATAAAACAATGTCATCCAAACTCGAAGACGCCCCAATGTAATAATTTGTAAACAATGATGAGTACAATGTCCTTTATTCGGCTTATATCACCGTTCTGTATCCGTATAATGTCTAGTTTCAAGTAATAAAATACCGGAAAATAAAATAAGTTTTATAAAGGAAAATAAATTTTAAGCTTTTTTGGCTACTGCCCCGGTGTTTGTTAGGTAACTTTGCCGTCAACAGTGTAGGGAGAAAATAATAATAAGGTAATATATTTATAAAGTAAGTAATTGACACTACAAAACAACTTATTGTAGTCTGTTGACAAACGTTAATGATAACATTCATTGTTATCATGATCATAAACAAGCGAAGCGCCACTGCATTGTGTTTCAATTGGCAAGGTGACAAAATTTGCAAGTTTTATTAGTTGGCGAATTAGATAAGCAAGAGTGACTGATAAAAACCTTATAGTCACAGTTAACAAAACAACAATTAACAGTTAATCAGTTAACAGTCATCAGTTTTTTTACCGATTTATTTTATAAGAGACCTAATCGACAACTGCGCATTTTTAAAGATGTTTGTCTAAAAACCGATTTTACCGATTAAAAAATTGATTTTAATGTCAAAATTTGGAAGATAATTTTCTTAGGTGACTTGATGTAAAGGTTTGATCAGTTATGTCTGTAACTATTTCTACGTAGGTAATTGCGTTTATTTTGTAGTTTCCGCCATAGGTAATCGAGGCAGTCATTCCATCCTTACGTCGTGAACATTAGTAAAGTCCGCAAGCAGCGTTTCCGAAATTCCTTCCTAATACGAACTGCACAGGAATGGAATGCGCTTCCTGCCTCGGTGTTCCCTATAAAGTACAACCTGGGTTTCTTGAAGACAAAAGTGAATATCATGGGCGAGCGTACCCCATCTTAGACCGCATCGTCGCTTACTATCAGGTCAGTTGAGGCCAAAAGCTAGCACATATCATCATTAAAAAAAAAGTTATTAGGTTTACGCACCTACTTTAATAACACTGCAATATTCTTGGCACCCCAATAAACAATATCTTTACCCGCTGTTTACTTTTTTGACATCAAAATTAATAAATTACCATTTTTTTTATTTGATCAAGCTACATCGTCACGTTAAAAATATATCCTTACTTCTGAGATCTCAAACAACGCACATAAAAATGTATTTGAATGAAATAAAAGTAGGTTAAAGAGTTCAGAAACAACCAATAAATATTTGAACCTCTAAAATATTTACAAATCGAACAATAACAAAAATCCATAAACCGTTTTAATCTTTTAGAAAGGTATTAATCTTTCATAAGTATTTGTACACTGGTGGGTTTTATAAATTAACTAAAATAAAATGTTCCACTTGTGTACGTACGTATATAAAAGCAATATGCTTTAAGTAAGTAAGTAATTGATAGTTTGATTTTGTGCGTGTAAGTCACCGCATAGGTTGACCACGATAATTGTTCCGCACATGTCATCGTCACTTTATTATTTTGCACGCTTTATACCATTTGCATTGTAACCATCAAATGGCCTTTTCTGAATTATCCCTACTAAAAACAGGACGTTACATACAAACCAATAACTAACTAATTAACTAACTAGCTAATATTTAACTTTTTTTAAACTAATATTTACCAACGATTGTTACTACAAATTTTACTAAGTATAAAATTTAACAGTCGTAATAACACTGTTCGTAATTGAATTTGCATAACTTTATTTCTTTGTCTAGCCTAGACAATTTTTTTAGAACTATAGAACCAAATGGAACAACAATTAAATTACTATACGATGTTTACAAATTAAGAGGGCGAGTGCCAAGCAAAATACAAGCTAACACAAACACTACAAAAACAGTTAGACTACCCATAGACCATTGAAGGTATAAAGACAATTCGAATTTTAATGCTCAAGCCCACTATCAGTTGGCAGTGTACCCAGCATGCTGGCGGCAATACCATGCTGAATGGCAATGCTTCACGCCAGCATTTTGGTCGCGTCGCGTTATTCATAGAAATTGGTATCGTGGTCATACTATAGTATCGTGATTTAGAGAGGTCACGCCGTGAGTAGTAGGTTAACGGTAAGAAATTAGCTGTTAATATCAATCTTTTGGTATCTGTTATTAACGAAAGTGTGGTGAGCATTCGATACATCATTTTAGGGAAGATGGTGAAAAGCGAAAGCGGTAAAGTACTGCCTGTCAAGAGATGGGTATCGATTAATTACTTATCTCAAACATAGTATTTAATGAATCCATTATGTGAAGAACACACTTCGACGGAAATTAATAAAAAAAAATCTTTCTAAGGGATTTGTCCTAAAGAAATTTGCGACCAGTTTTTGTATTTTTCAATATCGTGTAAAGAGGTTTGATTAGTTTTTTCCGCGATTACAGATTTGGTCCCATAGTAAAAAAATATCAAATCAATGATGGATACAATGACCTTCTATCGGCTTACTACAGTCTATATGCGTAACCCTGTATAAAAGGATGTATGTATATAGATACAAATTTTAATTTTATTTTCGTTTATAGTCTCTATTTACAATCAGCATTTTTATTAGGTAACTAGCTGACCCGACAAACTGTCAAATGCGCGAAGTTACAATCGTTAAGTTTTCTGAAATTTTCCAATTTACTTAATTTTTCTTTCCGTAAGAATCTCATATAAATTATTAGAAAACCTAAAAAAAAGATGGATGAAATCGGTTTAGTCGTTCTCAAGTTATGGCGTGACCAAGGTAAATAGGGATTCATCTATCTATTAGATAGATACTAATAGATAGATATAGAATAGATAGATAATTTTTTTCGTCAATGGTGATGATTATGATAAAACATGAGTATCTCTAAAAATAATAATGTATTTTTACCGATCTTAAGAAACATAATGTCTGTGATGTGACATACCGCAATTGGATTCTTATTATGCGTTTTTGCTTATCATTATCATGATAAAAAGTTTGTTATACTCAACCTACTTTCCCGATCGACCTATTTGCAAACATATGCACTGGACAGACGTACAATATCTATGACAATGTGAGTCGGTTGATGGAGTCAGTGGAACGGGACCTTTTCTCTTGATTATGCTATTTTGTTCAGGTCATATCTGAATTTAGAGAAATTTAAGAGTCGTTTGTTGAAGATTTTAAATTCATGTCATGTTAACATGATACAGTAGATTTTTTATGTAGTTAGATTTATTGATTTTACATTAGCCATTATATTATTTACTTTAGATTTTTTGAGAGATACTTAACTCCATTGATCAAAGTCATTTAAACTGCTAAAACTTTGCTCTCGGCACAGAAGAAATGTCTCTCGGCGACACTTGTGAATGGGGTGTGCGGGCACAGAATAATAAAGAGCAAATCTGTCAAGTGATTTACAAAGCGTACAAGGCCGTCTGTCAAATAGTATGTAGCTTTTGGAGCTTTTTACAGGTCTCTAGTACATTAAAACAACGTACAACCCTGCAATTTGCCGTCTTGTCAAAAATATATCCGTTTCGTTCTGGTAACAACAATATTGGCATATGAGTAAAGTAACATGTAACATGTTTAATGCTACACACGTTTATGTTAAATTAGCACTACTTCTATGCTGTAGTCCGTCTTCTGAGGGAATAGGTATAGTATAGTAATAGCTCCAAATGATATAATATCCGTTGAGCTATCGGATCAACTATAAAACAACAGTTTTTTAGACCTTCCTTTCATAGATTAAACTAGCTGTTGCCCGCGACTTCGTACGCGTAGATTTCCATAGTAAACATTCAACTCCTTTTTGACCCCCTTATTCGGCCCTTTCGCAAAATCCTTAGCAGATCTTGTAATAAATAAATAAATAAATATTCGGGACATTTTTGCACACACGGTCATCTGACCCCAAACTAAGCAAAGCTTGTGATATGGCTGCCAGAGACTGATATACATACATATATAGTTTTAAACACATACTTAAATAGATATTAACAACCAGATATAGAACAAACACAAATGTTCATCACATAAATGTTTGTCCTACGTGGGAATCGAACACACGCCCCCAAGCTCAGAAGGCAGGTTCAATTAATGAATTTACTTGTCAAATTTCAACTTTATAGGTCCAGTAGTTTTTGTGATTTCGTGATGAGTAACTCAGTAAATGACTGTTAGGTATTTCGCTATTATATTTATATCTATAATGGGTGTGCATGTCTAGACGACGGACATACTTAAATATTGACCATTGTGTGTTTGTACTCATCATTATAAACAACTTTTACTTTGGAACCAACCCTGATACGCAAAAAATAATTATCAGTTGTTCCATAGAAAAATGTCATTAACACTCAACAAAGTGTTTTTTAGTAATAGGCTATCGTTTGACCGCCAACTCGCTTGATGTAAAGCGATGATGCGGTCTACGATGGTGCACGCTTGCATAGAAGAAACCGATTCACTCGTGATTTGAAGACACCCAGATTCAGTTTTTTTTGTATTGCGATGCAGTTTTACTGAGTACAGTGATATCCTAGAATATGGCCGTCGTTTAGGGATACACCTAGTCGCCCCTAGTGGCACTAGCTCGTAAGTGTTTTCTATCTGTTTGTAGTTTTTATTTCTGGTGTACACAATAAAGTGTTTTTATCTGTCTATCTATATATCTATTCCTATTAAATTACAATTGCGAAAAAAGGTTGCAGAAAAAAAAAAACATGTACTAAAAACTAGAAGCACAAAAAAAACAAAAAAAAACTAGAGTTTCCTTTAAATAAACTAGAGTTTGATTTTCTCTTTCAATGTTTTGCGGGGCGTGTGTTGAAATAAAAAACAATCTGACGTCCATCTATTAATTTAATATTGTGGCAGACCGTTAAAAGCTTCGTCTTGAAACCCATTAGAATATTAATCGACAGACGTCTTTACAATCCACGTCTAAGCCACATACAAATTAAATTTACTCTTTTCTATCCCATAGACTCCATAGAGAACCGGTACACGAAAATTCTCTATGAAAGTGAAACTTGTTTATGGCATCAGTTTATTAAATGCTCAGTACTGGATTATGGGCATCTTATTGATTACAGGCTACACTCGGCCTTTGACCGATGCAATGAATTTTTTTAATCTCCTAATAATAATGTACGATGACCTTTTAGTGAACCATCTTCTGGGGCTTCTGATGACTGTTTAGATACAAATTACGTACGGTTCGACTCTACACTATAATTGACGGAAATAATGTGAAAGAATTCACAGTGATTGATTGGAGAGGTTCTACTTTTGTGAATCGTTGTATGGACACTTTGGGATGGGTAAATGATTGAATTTTAATTTTGATTGCTGAGTCATACGTTTGTAATGAGGTATTTGGGTAACATGCGTAAAAAATGTTAAGTTTGTAACTGTATTCTCGACAATTATGTTAGAAAAAAGTTCACTATAATGTATTTACAACCACTAACAGATATGTACTTATGACTTTATTTTGTTAAGTATCTTATTGCACTGGCTCTACTACGCTAGTTTTTTTCTTTAGCCTCTTAAGAGCCTTTGCACATTTTTTGACAAAAAAAACAACAATAGCGGGGTTTTTGGCATTCTCATTCTATCAAATATAATATCATATATAGAAAATTCATTTCTAGGTAATGTATCTGCAGTGCAAGTACCGTTCTTTAGCGATCGTCAAATTTGCTAAAATGCCATAGAATCGATCACAGCGAGTACTGAAAAAATGGCATATTATCGAATTTGACGACCTCAACTGTCAATTTGACGATCGATAAAATAACGGTACTTGCACCCCTGGTCTCCTAATGTATCTAGGTAACTTCAGTCAATGTTGCCAATATTTTCAGGAGTTTTGTTCTACTGAACCCTTACTGAAGCAGTTTAAAATTTAAGATAAGTTACACATCAGGCTTAACATCAGGCGAGTTGGCGGCCAAACGCGAGCCTATTAATCAGTAATAAAAAAAAGTATTAAATAAAAACTCTAATAGGGTTAACACACGTATGGGTTTGGTTGACCTCAACCGCCGTCTGACCAACGGGAGAGAAAGAGAGGGAAATATGTTATTCTCACTCTTTCTCTCCCGTTGGTTGGACGGCGGTCCGTCAACCAAATCTATACGTGTGTGTTAACACTATAAGACAGTCACATTATAGTACTAACAGACGTCTGGATTTGGTTGACCTCAACCGCCGTCTGACCAACGGAAGAGAAAGAGAGAGAGAGAAATATGTTATTCTCACTCTTTGTCTCCCGTTGGTTGGATGGCGGTCCGTCAACCAAGTTGTCTTCTGTGACCAAGTCCGTCTCTAGCTACTTAACGATAACTGCCTTTCAAATTTAAGATTCAGTACTTATGAAAAAAAAAGTTTCAGAAATTAATTTGTTTTAACTATGCTTTATTTATTTGTTTGTTTGTGTAAGTCTGATTTTTTTTCAAGCAAAAATGTTTTTTTTTTCAACACTAGGCCGGGCTGTGGAAATACTAAGCATCGCTTTACCCTATTTATCTTTGATATTATGAAATATAGACTCTGTACTTGATAGCATAAAATTAGAGTAATTTCAAAGGAAATACCCAAGGGCAGGAAGGGCAATTGTCGACCATAGAAATTGATCTTGACTGCGTATTTTACCTCTTGAATTGTAATCGTATCATTATTTGAGAGACTTCAATAACTATTTAAATCTAGCTAGAGCTTTCATCAGAATTGTAATAAAACTTGCCGGGTTCTGTTGCTTTGCTTATGAAAATAATAATTCTGTGTCTGTCCTCATGATTAACACTACTTTCTTGTCAATTTTTATCAAGATTGGTTTAGCCGTGAATACGATCGACAGAGAGTCGAAAGGGCAGATATAGGTAAGTGCTTATTGGACTGAAAGTAAAATTCAGTTAAATTACGGGCATAAAGAAATTGAGCATCTAAATCTCAGGGTGATGAATACAGAGCATTGCCGCACAGGAACGTTGAAATTAACTTCACTGTTTTGTTGGGCAAGTGCGACGCTTACCATCTGGCGAGCGACTTGCTCGTATTGTCACTCAGATGCATAAAAAAAGTTTTCAACATTACCACAATCCATCCATCCATCCATCCTTCGTAGACCGAATCATCGCTTAGCATCAGGCAGGTTGACGGTTAAACGCAAGCTTAAAAAAATACTACCTACCTAATCGTATAACAAATTAAGTTAAATAAGTATATATATACTCTACGTGTATCGTAATACAAAAGGTTTGATATCCTTTTTAGTATAAAAATCATCATTAGTTTGTCATTGATGCATATTTTAGACGAATTTAGAGCAAACCACCTTGTCCAGCTAGTTTTAAATCAAACGAGTATGCAATAAATCGGATTAGCATCGGCAAGGTGATCTAGTGACATCTGCAAAATATTGAAATCTAATTAAATATCTTGGAAATTATACAATTTAACATCGCGGAATTAATTTAGGTGTTGGGAAAACTGTGGTGCGCGTTGATGTCTTTTACAAGAACAGCGAGGCTACGAATCTAATTTCTTACGTTATTCGATAATTTAACAACTGATTGTTTAAATGAAATTTTTTATTTACACGAAAAATATTTTAAATAAAGATATTAAAAACCTAAAACTATTACTACCAAATATAAAAAAAAAACAAAAAAAAACAACAAATTAAAACCTGACTATCATTCTATTAAACCGCTACCAGTGGGAACAGTTCCCAAAATGCTGGCCCCATGTTTAAATTAGATACTTTTTATTCAGTTAAGTACCAATTCAATTCAATTCAAATTCATTTATTTCGATCTACTATTTGATCATACAATTATTAAATAAAACAATAAAACAATAAAAATTAAATTAAATTAGGTACATATTTAAAATTAATAAAATAGAGCTAAACTAACACACACCTAATACACACTTTTCACCGTTTGCTTGTTAGTCAGTACATGCACTATTGAGCAATGGTTCATTTACTGACAGTCAAACCTATTCGCAAATACGTTTAGGATGGTGTTGGGGCTGGCCCGGACCCTGCGCGTCAGGGACGTGCACCGTTTTCGCATGGTCATGTAGAAACAATCGACGCGTGACTCGGCGATCATCCCCGACGCGCTGCAAGCACGAGGCAGCCGCAGCAACACCCTAAACGCATTATTGTACTGCACACGCCCTTCGTGTACTGTTGTACTGTTTCTGCGTACATGACACCCACAGGCTGTTCGTGTAGAAGGACGTACAAAATGCTCTGAAAAGAGTAACTTTGACGTCCCTCGAACAACGTGCGAACCTGCGGGCAATCATATTAACCCTCACAGACAACGCCCTTCGCTCCCTCTCCACATCTGCTCCTCCAATGCTGCTAGTATTCTGGCTACTTATATTTATTTTCTATTTTTAAATTCGATTTATATTATTCTTTTTCTAGATTCGTTTTTCCTTTATTTATGATTCTTCACCTGTTTTAACTAAAAACTTTCACACCTAAAATCTAAGATGACGGCTTGCGCAAAGACTACTATATATATACGGGGCTTGCGCTCACCATCCCCAAGGTCGAAAATTTAGACTGATTCTATATAGACCTATACAAAATATATTATGTGAAAATCATTACTACACCACCTTTTGCAAGTCAAATAACTCTAGTGACTGGGCTATTCCTCTTTTTGAAATATTTTTAGAGATGTTTACTTACAGATCCTTGTTTTTTGTTTCAGAAAATGAAAGATCATACTATAATTTCTGCATCAAAAATGGATTTACTGCACCAAAAAAGAATTGAAAACAACGCTATCTACATGGAATTGCCGAAATGACAGCAATGGATGCACGAGCTGGTTTAAGAAATCCTCACGAGATGGCGGCGACGCTTTGCCTGTTTTTAATAAGCGTGTTTGCTACTTCGACCGGAGAGATGGCGCTAGAGAACATCACGAGGCTGGCTACGGGAGATCTTTTCTCCCTTGTTGGTAAGGTTGTCTACCTATTTTGTTACTAACTTTATCTGCAGAAGTGGACAAATACGCGAACTAAAACTTTTCTGTGGGTGGCAGTCAATTTGTTTATAAAATAGAATGGTAGCGACCCCACTCAAAACGGCAGACTCGGTATCAAACTAACGTTAAATCCGCTCTGTTGCGTATAATTATGTTCCAATTGATAGCTCAGCTAGTGCTAGCAGATGAAATCCAGAGAAGCTACAGATCTCGAGGTAGATTATCTATCTAAGTAGGTACCATTTTTTTAATTCGTATTGCGTTTGACTGCCAACTCGCTGCGATGATGTGGTTTACGATGGAGCACGCTTGTCTAGAAGAAACCGAATCACTTGTGATTTGAAGACACCCAGATACTTACTGCGTAGCTATTTACTGCATAGCTAGCATAGAATTACTTTTAGCTATTTACTGCATAACTAGGCTATCTTGCTTGGCCTTAGGTACTTTAATTACGAAGTTCGACCGACTTATCCGAGGTTTACTGAACGAAACTTTTTCCACAGGAGTGGTAACCAGTTCCACAATATCCACTGTCAGTTTTTCTCTAAAGAAAATCAGTCAGAGATATCGAAGTAGCATATAAACAAGTTAAAATTAATTGAGACGATGCCTTTAGGTGAAGACTGCGGCCCCACGCGTTGCATGGAAGTGTCGCACGGCACCGCGTTGGCCGCACTCGGCGACGGCTGCGTGTGTCGCTGCCGGCGCGACACGCCTGCCTTCCGCGAGGACCGCCGTGTCTGTGTCAACCACATCGACGGTAAGCATGTCGCCAACTCACCAGTGGCTTTGGCAGTTTTCTCGTCCTCAAAAAATTAGACGACAAACTGCTTGCATTTAAATGTTAAAACTAGACTTAAAATTGATGCGCATGTGAGCGTTAGTACACAAAAGTGTCACAGATAATACAAACGTACTCATACAGATGGGCTAATATGCACGACGGGGACAAAATGGACCCCTTGCGGACTAATATACCCTATCCGCATACACCTGTATATATCTTACCTGCACCTCGCGGTTTCACCTGCGTGGACACACCTTCGGGAACCTTTAAATTTTCCAGAATAACAAGTATCAATATTACTTATGTCAATCTGCATCCCTACAACTATCTCTATGCAAAAAATCACGTCTAACTTTGCTGCATTAAAGAAGAACAAACAAACAAACGCACTTTCGCAATTAGAATTTTAGTATGATTTTTATGAATTAAATTACAGTTGAAGATTGACACAAAATAATTCTAAATGTTTCTGACATACAAAATAATAAAATATTGTTTTTGATTACAGAATGCTTGATGGCGAGTTTCGGTCGCGGCGCGACGAAACCACAAATCCCGTTCGTATTTCTTCCACTGAAGGGCCAAATTATTTATCCCTCGAAAGAAATTATCTTTACGGGTAAGTAAAATCTACCTACCTTATAAGATCTACCGGGTAAAGTGCCAAATACCAACGTGTAAATAACGTGCAAAAAGATTTCCGATACCGGGAATCGAACCCGAGCCTCCTGGGTGAGAGCCAGGTATCCTAGCCACTAGACCATATCGGATGTTATATACTTGGTTAAAATTATGAAATGTGTGTCACAATGAAGAGAAATAAGTTTTCAACACAGGTTTTTCACGACTTATAAAAAAAGAAGTATTTATTAAATTTATTTTTTAATATTTAGCTTTAACTTTATTTAAGACCAAGAGCATTAAATTATATACAATAATTTATTTTAAATTAATTATTTTAAAGTACAGCCATTAACAGGTCTATATTAGTAGTAATATGTATTTAAACTCGTACACACTCGTGTTAAAAGCTGAATTAAAACATTTCTTTCAATATTTTACTGAAGTATATCGGGTACGTGATACAGTCTTCAGTTCAAAACCCTAGCGAAAGTGATCTGGTTTTTATTCAACTTGCTTGCTCAAATGCCTTGACCGAGTTTAGGTATGTTACGCAATGCCATTTCTCTATCAGACACATTTAAATGATAGAGAATCAACTCTATCTCCTCGACTTACTCTCTAATTTCGTCTAATTGCAGACGTGGAAGACGCGATATGCGCGGTGACTAGCGCGCAGTACCTTTCAGCTTCGGGATGGGTGACCCTCCGGGATCTGGTTGACAACGATGTGCCCTTTGGCCTGTACAGGGACGAGGGCAGCACTTTCTTACAGGTACTTTAACTACTTATTTATTTATGTTTTAACCAATTTCAGGGGTTCTCAAATAGGTCCGATTTAAAATAAATAAACAATATAATTAGCAAGTTGAAGTAGCAGTGAGCAGGGACATAGCACGCAGAACAGATAACCAATGGGGCTGAAAGGTTCTCGAATGGAAACCACGGACCGGTAAGTGCAGCGTGGGACGTCCACCCACAAGATGGACAGACGACCTAAAAGAGACCGCAGGGAAACGCTGGATGCAGGCCGCTTCCAACCGGCCCTTTTGGAGATCGATGGGGGAGGCCTATGTCCAGCAGTGGATGTCCTACGTCTGAAATGACGATGATGATTATGAAATAATATAAAATGCTTAGAAAATAGCCTGCCCAAATACAACCCTACCCAGGAAACCGTCCTCCCAAAAGGTGGGATGTGCCGCTCTGTGAGTTGGCATGCACCCGCATGCCAACTCACAGAGCGGCACATTACATCGAGCGGTACATTAGCAGATACAAGGGAGGTTAACCTACAGATCTACTCACCTATCTATTTTATTTTTATTTTTTTTCATTTATTTATTATTTAAAAAAGAAAAGTATACAAATAGGATATAACAGCATTTAAAAACCACTAAGGTTTATTAGTAATGCCATAATTATGGAGTTTTAGTCTACGCCGATTTACTATATAATAATGTTTTAATATCTAAGTAAGTACACAACTGGCAGCGAGCGAGGCAATTACATCAGATTGTTAAAAAGTAGGATTTTAATTTAGTTTAATTAAAAACACGCTTCACCCTTTCTAAGAAACATGCCAATAAATAAATAAAATAATATATTCGGGGCATTTTTGCACACACGGTCATGTGACCCCAAACTAAGCTTGTGATATGGCCGCCAGAGACTGATAACACATACATATATCGTTTTTAAAAACATATTATCTAAATAGATATTAACAACCAGATATAGAACAAACACAAATGTTCAACACATAAATGTTTGTCCTAGGTGGGAATCGAACTCAGTACTTCCCACCCAGTACTCAATACTTCCAGGACAATGTTCTAATACGAGTGTGTCATATTTCTTATCACGCACTAATTTATCTATGTGAGGCCAATATATATAAATTAGTGCGTCGCACAAACGCCTCGAACTTCGCAACCTTCCACCGATTTTTCCCATATTGAAAGTTGAAAATTTTATTGAATTGATCTATTTGCCTCATCGAGATACAATTCCTATACAGTCACAATCACTCAGTGAAAGCAGTCAAAAAACGTCCGAGCGTCATTGTACATACATTGTATCAATTATATAGTCTCTAGTATAATACTCTTTGATATAGTTCACTATGCCATATTTACTCCAATTTAGACGTTATGTCACTTGCATAGTGTTCAACGTTAGTTGTCCGCTATGACATCGTAGCTCTGCAATCATGCGGCGTTGTAGTCGGATCGCGGTTACCTTGTAACTCGTGTAACCAAAAACTTCGTAGCGTGCGCCGAGTTTTGTCTCGGACATTTTTTTGGCACGATTGTGAGTTTATATGTATTGTATCTCGATGATTTGCCTACAAAGTTCTATGAAGCTCGGATAAACGATAAATGCAAGTCATTGTGAGACAAATATACAAATTTTCATGGAAACGCCGACTCAGAGACCTCTATTCGCTTGGTCAGAACACTTGCATTATTATACGTTTCCTTTGATCATTCTTGCTATTACACACTTTTGTAAATGTACTTACTATCATCATTGAGAAAAACAATTGGGTTTATATATATATATAGGTTATACCTATATCAATTCTTATATTATAATCAGTCTAAGTTAATTTTAGCCGACAGCTGCAATAACATTGTAAAAGGCAAATGAAAACATTTCAATTGAACATTTCACTGTAGTCTTTTATGGTTCACAAGCTAGGCGTTTGCCCAAAGCTCCGAACAAACGTGATCAGAGTGAATGTTTTCATTCACCGTTTTACATCCACTGCAGCAGTCAGAGCAAAATAAACTTAGACCGATTATAGGCATAAAAAGCTCGAAAATGAATTCTTTTAGGCTTCAGCTAATAACTAATTAATAAAATAAAACTAAAATTATATCCTCATTCTGCTTGGGTGGTTCGGACCACCACGTAGAATTTTTTCGTCAAAACACCATTTACTACTCTACAAAATAATTTTGGCGGTTGATCAAAGATCTCAAAACTAAGGATACGGTCATCTGAACATTTTGTTTATCAGCAGGCCTTGCATTCATCTGCGATAAAATTAATTCAACTCTTTTGATGTGAAACATCTTTACATCTATTGGCGCACCTAGGCAGTAAAACTGCCTCGTATGCCGTGACGGCAAACGACTTGACGTTCTCTTATGCCGTGCAATGAAAATATAATCAATTGACTGCTCATCCTTTACCCCGCCGTAATCCAAAGGTTCTAAAATGTCAACTTTAACTATTTCGAGCGGGCCAATCCTAGGCGCGAATTGAATGAATGAATTTTGAGTCTCCAATCACAAGCTACCCCGCGACCGCCGTGGCTTCATTTTGCAAAAGGGAATTTTGACAACATGCGCGATCAAGTGGATAATATTATGTTTGCCGTCATGTTTCACATCTGCTGGGCGTCCCGTAACAGTCAACTTTTCTTATTTGCGTGTCTACGAGACACAGCTAGAATGTGAATAAGTCTGTATTTTTCTTGCGGGCCAAAAGAAGTGGATACAATATTATCGCGTTAGGTATTTACTTGAACTAACTATTGCCACATTATTTTGTTCTCTTTGCTCTCAAGTAGGTGCGACAACCGCGCATCAACAAAGTTAGTTAGTGACTGACTGACTGAGTTTTTTGAGCAATATAATAAATATTAAATATATGTGCTCGCCACTGAGTCAGTAAGAAGTAAGAACCCTTGAAAAGTTTCATTGGGCCTGTCCTTACAACGTAGTATACCTACAATTTAAATCAATGCGGTAGATGCATTAATTTTATGGCAACAGCACAAGTTTTACTAATTATAAAATTATTCGGTTTTCCTCGTGCCATACCTGCCCAGCGGTTACGATTTGAAACAAAGTCGTTTAATTTATAATATAATATGTAATAAAATTTTGTTAATAAATATTGAGGTAACTACTTTATGCAATCGAATGATAAAATTGTTATCAATGTCAAAATCAGTTGAAATGGAGCAACTGAGTAAAAAATTAATGAGTGCTTGAATTAATTACGATTCATATACTTAAGTATAATTATTATTATCGATGAACTGAATTAATTAGCTGGAAGTGAATTGATATAATCCGCGTGATAAATTATTTTTACACATGTTAGTAAATAAAAATATTTATATAACATTTTTATATGTTTTTATTTTTAAGATTCATATTTCAAACCGTATTATAATAAATAAAAATAAATAAAAAAAATATATTCGGGACATTTTTGCACACACGGTCATCTGACCCCAAACTAAGCAAAGCTTGTGATATGGCTGCCAGAGACTGATATACATATGTAGTTTTTAGTTTTAGTTTTAATACCTAGGTTAATGTACCAAATTTCTGTTACAGAGCTAAGTGCGAATAAACACACACAGTTATACACATACTTTTGTAATAATATTATATAATATAATATTTGTGTGATGTAGATACCATTTTTTAGCAATGAATCGGATACGACTATAATTAAATTATCAAGAAGCTAAGTAAATTCAGAACAATAATTACTAATCACCAATTTTATACTATAATTTCAGACAAAGATAACTGAATACCTACTCCGAGTACGTATCTACTATATCTTTGGAATTGTATGGCCGTGCCACATCCAGACAGTTCTAAATTTAAACAACCCGATGCGCACGTGCCAAGCTCCTGCGCAGCTGAATGCATTAAAAATACAACTTGTCGTCCATACAGCAGCCGAGTCTCGAGTAAACCGGTCGTGTGGAAGCTAAGCTATATGAATCCGAAGAAAAGATGTTTATCGAGTAATTTTGTTAAGTTTTCAAAGAAAAAATTAACCGACTTTACAAAAATGGGTAAAACTCAATAAATAGAATTCATGCCCTAATCTTCCACCCATAGAGGTGGAATATTTTATTAAAATTTTCATGTGGCCATACTCGATATTAGCCTATTAAATAAAAAAACCATAAGAATCGGTTTACAACGGGCCAAGATATTATTATGGAGGTAACACAAAAAAATACAGTCGAACTAAGAACAAAAAAAGATTTTTTTTAAGCGGATGAAAAGTCCCTAGGTACCGCGTATTCTTCGTTTCAAACATAGGAAAACAGGACTTAGTGTTAAAATAAATACGAAAAAGACTCCAAAAAGAATTTGCATAAGCTTTGACGCCGTAATATTTACATTGATCATAATAATTGGCACAAAGCAGAGTTCGCCAAACTTTATTTCCGGGTGACAATCTCTCGATTCTAGAATTTAAAATGTTTGTAATATACTTAGGATGCAAGAAAGTAGAATCCTAAAATGTTTAGCTCTTTGAATTAGGTTAGGTAGAGTTATAACTTTAAATAATTCGTACGTGTAGACTTTCATATTATACATTTTCAACCACCACTTGCCCCTGGTTCAGACCTTTCGCATATTTTTTTCTCTTGAGGTTATTATACTTTTGCCTGAATTCAGACTAAATTTAGGAAGCAACTAACTTCAGACAAGTCTTGTAAGACTAATAGACTTGCCTGAAGTTAGTTGTTTTCTAAATTCAGGCAAATGTAATAACGGCTTTAGCGGTACGCCCCGTAAGGAATCTATCTGCCAAATATAGAAGTATAGTTTTCGTGATTTCTTGATAAGTCTTTCAGTCAGTGATTCAGTATGTGATGAAAATATAATAATTATATATTAGGTAGTATAAGAATAGGTACCATATATACCATAATTATATATCCCGTATATAAAATATTTAAATACTTATAGGTTATTACTTTCCATCAGGCACACTGATGTTTATTTGCCGCAATTTTTTATGAATGTTTTTTTTTTTTTTTTTTTTTATTTTTTTTTTTATTTTTTTTTTTTCAACTTTATAACTTTTAAGAGGAATGATGTAACTAGACATATGTCCAGATAAAAGATGCATGTAATTTTGACGGTGGGTGCAATAAACTTAGCCCTAGTTTGAAGTAGATTGATACTAAAGCTACTGAGGTCAACCGTGAAACTGGTATTTACCAGCCATTTCCAACAAAGACACAAATTTCCTAAAGAACCAGTTTTCACTATGATACGAGGATCTCGGAAATCCAGGGTCGTTGAGAGATATTATCAGATTTGCCAACAAACACCACTAATACCAGGAATTGAGGGAAACTTGTCAATCTCGTTGTCTTGGTACCTTGCGTCTATATGCCTGGTAACCTGTGGTACCAGACATTAAGATACATTAAAGGATGGTAGTACGGGGATGAAAAAGTGATTTTATTGATTGATTGAAACTTTGGTGCCAAATAAATGTATTCAACGAGCGAGTAAGTAGATTTGCAAAAAACACTTAAATATTTATCACATAAAATCTCTGTTACATATCAATTAATTAAAATTCATCCTCACAACCTGTCAATGTTTTACGACAATCGTATATTTTAGTCTCACAGTGGTACAAATCGCAAATCCAATTTCTGATATTAAATTGGATCGCAAACGGGATACGTAAAGAGATATTATCTTTGCAATACGACTTATTTTAGGCGGTGTCCGTTCAAAATTCTGTTTGACCAATTCATCAATCGAAACGCTTTCGTCTCTCCAAGTGTTAAAATGCTGGTATATACGATGAGTTTGGTAGATAAGAAACAAAGGCGGCGAAGTCTGCGAACAAGCAATTTGTATAATCTGTCCAAATATTCCGCGTTTAGATCTTTCACGCTGATAACGGAGATGAATATTCACGGTTCAAATGAAACCCGCTTTGAAAGAAGTGGTTAGGGCATGAGAATAACAAAAGCTATAGCGTATAGAAGGAATACTCATAGAGATCTTTCTAGATACACCTATAATATATATCGTATTAATTGTATTGTGTATAATTGTATTAGAATTCGTTTGCAGTTATTTAAATAATCGAAACCAAAAATTCAGTAATTTTCAAAAAAGTTTTCACAGTTTTCTTATTCTATAATTATTGTCGCCAAGGGTCCGTTGTATTTCTGAAATATGGAAAGAAGTCCGTGACTACAATTGATTTAGTGGAAAGCAAGCATCTAGAGCCGTGGTAGTCTATTTCGGAAACCGCTAGACTTGAAAGCGTGAGGTCGCGGGTTCAAACCCCGGGCCCATACCAATGGGTTCTTTGTAGTTTATGTTCTACGGATTTTCATACCACTGGCTTTTCGGTGAAGGAAAACATCGTGAGGAAACCTGCATACGTACGGAGAAGGAATTCAATGGCGTATGTGACTCCACCAACCCGCACTGGGCCAGCGTGGTGGATATGGCCCAATCACGCTTTCGGGGGTAGGCTAAAAGTTCAGCAGTGGACTGTTAAAAAAAAGGCTCATTATGTGTGTGTGTGAAGCATCTAGCGTAAAATTCGGCGTAGTGTGTAAATCTAAATCGTAAACAATCGCGCGCACGAAATTCCTTCGTACATCCGTCGGTCCGCAACAGAGACCTAAAAACAGCAATTAGGCCATAATAAAGTTTTTGGTTGTGTCTATATGTATGTTGATAATTAATCTATATGACTTTACTAAAAGACAGATAAGTCCAGGTATAACTTTCAGTGAAGATGATAACATTGCAGACAGTATTCTCTCTCTCTCTCTTTCTTCGTTTCTCCCTATGTGTCTCTCTCATAAAAATGCTCAAAAAAAGTGAAGTATCTTTTTAAACTAACTATTGCAAGGCATCCTAAGGTTGCCTCAAAGAGATTGCTCTCAGCGATAAGGCCACCGATTGAAGTACAAGTTTTTAAGAGTTGATCTATCTATTTATCTATATAGGATAAAGTTAGTGTTTAAGCTATAGGTAGGTACGTGTTCTATCGTATTGTAATCTTTTCTATCGATTATTTACCTCAACTTTTGTAGCAGAAAGTGATTCTGAAGTAGGCTTGTTTTAGGCATTTTGACCTGGAAATCCACTTCTGTATAAATAAACATCATTTATTCTATCGGTTAGGCTCTTGTTAAACAAATTCACTTGCTTCCACACTTAACTTGATAAACTTTCATATTTCAAGAGATTTATGACCATTACTTGAGATTCTGACAAATTGCGATGGCAAATTGCGGCATTTGATAACTGTTGATTTAATCTTCTTAAAGGTTTGAAGTCAAGAAAAGCTTATTGAATTTTTACTTTAAACTAAGTTATTGTAATAAGCCGATTCACGAATTTAGGCGGAAAATTTATATGTGACAAAAAGCTGAATTTAGCTGGAATTGGGGATGATACGTTACACGTAAAAAGTTGGTATTTATGGGTCAGTAACAGTATCCTACCTACTTATGTCATAAAGTTTCCAAAGATATGATACTCGTGTGAGTAACTTCTTCTCTTCTCTACATAGTATAAATTAAAGTCACTTTCCGCGCCTGTCTGTTTGCTCTAAACTAACTATTAAAACTAACTCCTCCTAAACCACGCAACAGATTTTCATTCATTTAGATAATTTTTCACGAAAGGTTTATATGTATGACTAGCGACCTGCCCCAGCTTCGTAAGGGTGTAATTTGCGAAGCAGGGGCGGGTTGCTAGTTAAATATAAAAAGCGGTTGTGGTTGCACGTTTTAGGTAACTTACTTTTTTTGTGTCAAGATCAGATATACTCGATCGATATGCCTTGGTTCGTGAACAAAGCACTTCGGTTTTCACCCACTTTTACTTCATTATGTTACGTAAATTTTAAAAAATTACTATTAATAGTAAATTCTACAGTATTGAACAAAATTTCAAATATAAAAGTATTTTTACTATTACTTCTGCATGATCTAATTCCCCCTGCCTTTTATCTATCGGGCTGCCAGAGTGGACACAAAAAATCGACACCACTATATGGTTGATATTCCGAAAACCCGTACAACAAATTTTACTATGCGAACTGCTAGTCTGAAATGCGCTGCCTGAATGAGTGTTTCCCGATACTTATAGTTACAATTTAGGTGTCTTTAAATCACGAATGAATCGTTTTTTAGGCAAGCGTGCTCTATCGTAGATAATGAGCTAGCTGCGCCCCGTGGTTTCATCCGCGTGGACAATATCACAGGATAGGAACAGTACATTTATCATGATAAATTAAAAATCTAATGTCACTTGCCGGCCCTGTAACTGCAATGCATGCTTGCATAATGCAACGTATCCGTTGCTTTGTTTCTACCTGAAACAAGTTCTTATTTAAAAATCATTTTTAGGGTTCCGCAGTCCTAGTCCACTTGGCGCCACGTCTATCTTTGGCGGCAGAGGGTTTTATTCCCAGGCAGGCATATTTAAATGAGGACTATAATATTATGTTTCTAGAAAATAATAATGGTTTTTCTGTTTCCAGTGGCGAGGGTCTGCAGCTCTCCACGCACGTCTCGAGGGTCGGCTGGTGGCTGCGCACGTGCTGTGCTCTGCATCCACCACGTCGCACATGGCGGCTTCGTGCGCCGCGTTCAGGGTTGCCGGGGCTTCACAGAATGCTCTGCTTGGTAAGTTTGGCAAAAAAGAACTCATAAAGTTTTTATAGTTAAAACTGATTCACTTGACCTGGTTATTGATTTGGTTCACAGATGTCCGTTCAATCCCGTTCCATGCTGGTGAGATCGTGACCACAGAGCAACCCACCCAGAGCCAAGGATTGAGTGTGCTGGAAGCGCTAGCTATCGGCGTCTGCGTGTTGATGCTGATATTCATCTACGCAGCTGGGATTATCTTTTATGTGCACTACAAGCAGAAGCAGAAGAGAAAGCAGAAAGATCCTGAGAAGAACATGTCGAGCAACTCTTCAGAGAATGGCTCTACGCTGGAGGCAAGGATTGACATGAGCAACGTGGTATGGAAATAGTTAAATTTATTTTAAATATGGCTCCTCTAAAAACGGTAATGTTCGAATGTACAGATATTTCAGAAATTAATAGATAATCCAACAGGCAGATGATATTAAAACTGCTCAAGAACCGAAATAATAATGACCAATTTCATGGTAGAAATAAACCTCTTTATCTGTTTTAGATGCTAAAAACTAACCCGCTAATGAAGCTAGGCGGTATGGAAAACGACTTTATGCATGACAACGGATTTTCTGATGTCAGTGAAAGAACTGATGATACCATTGAGTCATCATCTACTAATAATCACAATCACAAGGTAACTTTTAAACAATATCTGGATATAATCTTAATAAAATTACATATGCAATTACTCGATTGATTAAATTTTCCTTTGCTAGTTTCAGAAAATGAATTCTAACGTCATATCAGCAATGATGCATTCTCGAAAGATAAAGAAACCACCACGCCCTTCTCTCAGTCAAGCACCGAATTCGGAAAAGTACAATGAGCGCTTCCAGAGACGGTCATCATCCCCCGATACATTTGAAAGGGCTCCACAGTCAGACTTATCAATTGTGGACTGCAGTGTGGAGGATCATCTCGCTGATAACAGAGATTTACCATCGTCTGATGGAGAACCTGTGATCAGAAGAAAATTGTACTTCAATCCAGTGTTTTTCGAAACTGAACATCTGAAGGTAAATGTTTGAGAGATAGCAGTTTTATCAATCTTAATTATTAATTTGTGCAAACCTGTCTCACACTGTTCCATCTGTTTGTTTCAGAATCCTCCACCAGCAGCTGTAGAGTTTCTTGTGAAAATTCGGGAAGTAATGTCAATAGCCAAAGATAAAATGACTTCAAAAAGATATGTGCCGATGTTGTCTGACATACCAGAAGAAGATCGCTATCAGAGCTCGGACTTCGGATGGGACTTCCCTTGCGCGAGACGTGGACGTAGATTCAGTGCAATTAGTCTCAAGCAAGAAAATAGCCGAAGGGCTGGAAATTGTGGAGGATGTCCTGGGTGCGACAGCAAAACAAAGCCACCACAGATAGCCCTAACAAGATCTAATTCATGCAAATCTTGTGTCAGTGAGGATTATAAACAAAGAATTGTCAGGAAATGGCTAGACGAAGTTCCAACGCCATCAACAGCATCAAAACCAATAAAATCAATTGCAAAGGTTCATGGTACCCCAAGAACGATTGAACCAAAATCTAAAAATCATGATCACCTAAAACCTGAAGAACCTTTAAGTCAGAAAGAAGAATTAAAGCAGAAGGTAACAGAAAGTAATTCGAAAAAACCACCCAAAGTTACAGAAAGTATTCCAAAGAAAGCATCAAAGTTAACTGAAATAATTCCGAATATAGCATCAATAATGACAGAAGGCGTACCAAGTAAAATTACAAAAGTGCTAGACAGCGTGCCGAAAAAACCTATTATTGACAGTGTACCGAAGGAAAATCCAAACTTATTAGTAGAATCTGTTACCAAAATAGAAAGCACAGATACAAGTAAAGTTAGCGCCAAAGCCGAAGACAGTGGTCCAAAACTTCTAAGCTCTGCAGTACCCCAAGAAAAGAAAAGTCCATCCAAGCATGCTTCAAGACGAATCAGAAAAAAGTTACCACCTCCGCCACCACCACCACCGGGAAAACCTTTAGAACCTGTCAAAACGGATGATGCTGAACCTATACCACCAGAAGTCAAGGTAAAGATGGAAGCTGTTATTCGAGAGCTGAATGATTGTCGTCGTGTTGAACCCATAGAAATAGAAGAAATGAAATTAGAAACGATACAAATTATACCCGCACCTAAAATAATTATACCCGTCGTTGCAGCTGACTCACACTATTTCAGTGACGACAATTTGCTATTTCCTCGAAAAACAGATTCGCATATGCATCACGATAACACTATAGAGTATGATAGCTTAGACCGGACCATGGTAAGGAGACGAAGGTTCTCTCTGGCATGTGGTCCAGAATTAATGCATAGAGAAGAATTCCGTAAAGATCCCATGTCATTCCTTGACCGGCAGAGAATGGCTAGTAGCTGGCTTGATATGAATAGAGCTTTTGAAGATGCTGAACTACCTCCTCAAAACTATTCTCATTTGCATGATCAAAGCCAACCTGTTAGTGAAATTTTCATTGGGTCATCGGAACCGTTATACGACAACCTGTCAAAACCGGGACCATTAACTATTCAAGTACGTGGATCTCCTGTAGAAACTAGACGCAATGCACAAGAAGACTTTGATCCTGATACTCTCGATAGAAAACCCAAGCGAGATGTTAAGAAACGAGTTGAAAAGATTCTTCTCAAATCAGCCGGAAGCTTTAAGTACAAATCAACATCTTCTGAAAGTGAATCAATTAAGAAGTCTCCCGAAGTTATATTCAAGAATAGGATTGGCAATTTACGTCAAATTTACGAGTCTAAAGCCAAAGCGCAAGAAGAGGAAAATCACTTCTACAAGAGGAGGGGAAGTTTGCAATATGGAGGTAAAGATTTGGCAGAATTCATGAAGGCTTTGAAAACTCCCGATTTGATTCGTCATCTAGAGGCACAAAAAGATCCAAAACCCCCAATTCCTCCGAAGTACCGCCATGGCTCTGATTTGTCTCCGAAGTTTGGTGGTTCAACTAGGGACAGCCCTCCAGATAGACGAAGGGCTTTAGAAGAAAGATTTGGAGCATACTCCAGAGCTGAAAACTTGAACGCTCGACGCTCTGGACGTCGTTCCGCACGGACGAGATCTCGTCGAACTGACTTGAGAAAACTGCACCGAACTGAAGATTCAGGTTACATGAGTACAGATTCAAACGAGTCAAAACGCAGAGCGAAATACTTGATGCAATTAAGACCGAAGAATATAATGCCCGAACTTAATATGCTTCCTGTCAGGTCTGTGAACAAACCCCCAATACTGATCGAATCAGATACAGATGATTTAGAATCACTTTGTGATGGAAGGAGCGAGTCGGGCGGAGAAAGTGTGGAAACAGATTCCGTGTTTTTCGGTCACTTTGATGACTCCAAGGAGTTGCTCGCGGAATTGGGATTACATACTTTCGAGCCTCGGAATAAAATGATGCAGGGACATGAACAGATAGACTCTGGGTTTATGGGAGAGACGAATATAATTTTAAGTGGTGACAGCGATTCTGATCATAGAAGCGTCATTTCCATAATGACTGGAAGAGAAGGGCGGCCCCCTGGGGCAGTGAAAAAAATTGACAAGTCACCATACATTCACACTATAGAGTGCTAAGGTATTATTACGAATGAATTCACTTATTTTTGTAAATATTTTATGTTAAATTTAGAGGCAATTAATAACGGAATCGATATATCGTAAGTAACTGCGTACCTAATTACAAAAGTTAAGTTGAACAGTTCAGAATAGATATAGGTAATACTAACAATGATTATATATTATTGGATAAAGTATGTGGTAAGAATACTCATGTTATTTTTTTTAACCATATCTTAAAATTATGGTTATTTAACGATTATTAAGAATTTATTATTAAAATATAAGAAACGTTTATTTGAGAGATTGTTTATAGTCACCATTTTACCTCAATCTAAATGTTTATTATTCTTGCCATAAGTACTTGTATAATTGCTCAAAAAAATGTAAAGCTGGGTTTTATAGTAAGAAAAGTACCCACCATTATATCAAGTGACAATTCTATTTTAGCATCTATAATTTTGAACGAGAATTGATTATGGTTTTATTAGAACTGTGTAGCTTATATATACTAGCTTACTGGCAAATATGGATTAGAGGAGATTTCGATCGATAAATTCCGCGGGATTGGTTTTAGTGTGAGCACTGTACATGCGCCTTTCCCCCTTTATGTCACTTTTTGCTCAACATTTTTATCGTTCACTTACTATAAC
This sequence comes from Agriopis aurantiaria, assembly GCA_914767915.1. NCBI lineage: Eukaryota > Metazoa > Arthropoda > Insecta > Lepidoptera > Geometridae > Agriopis > Agriopis aurantiaria. The sequence continues at coordinate 5,526,135 of OU611999.1, forward strand.
TACCTATTAATACAGGGTTACACCGAACGGTGGTCGAGAGGAGGTTATACTCAATAATAAAATCAAATTTTAATATCGAAACAAACAGGAAATCTCGAAAAAAGCTGTAGATGCTACATTCTTTCAAGTGTGAATTACATATTTTTATGGAAAGCAGTTTTTTTCTCGTTTTCAGGGTTGGCTCCATATTAAAAGTTGTTCACGTTAACGAGTACTATGACATCGTTTTAGTACTACCGTTTCGTGTTACCCTCTATTGTGTAGATCCATCATCATCATTATCAGCCTATCATGTCATTGCTGGGACACATGTCTTCTCTCAGAGAGAGAAAGAGAGAGAGGATAGGCCCTAATCGGCATTTTTGTATGCCATAGGTGGCAAACAAGCTAACGGGCCGCCTGATGTTAAGAAATCACCGTCGCCTTTGGATATCTGTACACCAGGAGCATCACAGATACGTTACCGACCCTAAAAGACTCTATTAACAGCCCTTTTGAAGAACCCCATGTTATAGTTACCTACTCGGAAAAGCCGCAGGATGGAGCTCAGTCCATAGTAAGGCAAAAAAGATCACGTAAAACGCATAGTGTGCGATTTCCACAAATCTATATGTGGATGAATTTTCAGGCGGTGGCGGCTAGTGCGATGATAAAACCGCGATGCTGGCTTCAGATCGAACAGGGGCCTTACGGATAACTGCTATTACAGGCACCTAATCAGCTCAGTTGTAAAATCACGCGACCGCAAATCTTATCGCGCCCAGATACGGTTAGCGGTCGCGTGATTTTCCAACTGAGCGGATTAGGTGCCTGTAATAGCAGTTGTCCGTAAGGCCCCTGTTCTTCAGAACATTCCGCCTTATAAAAGCGAGAAAAGAAACAAAGTGGCCCAACGTCTCTGCGCATGCTCGTGTTTAGTAAACTTGTGATCGTCGACAATTCTGGCCTTGGGGCCTTACGGACAACGGCTATTGCGGCGACCGCAAACCGTATCTGGGCGCGTTAAGGTTCACGTTCGCGTGATTTTCCAACTGAGCGGATTTAACGTTAGTTTGGTGCCGCAATAGCAGTTGTCCGTAAGGCCCCTGTGCACGTTGGTGAATGTAATATGTCTTATGTAGATAAAAATACATACGATGTCCGTTGCTAGCATTCTGTTTCAAATGCATAATTATTATTATATATTAATTTCTTGCAATTTTTTTTTTTTAGTTATAAAAATGTTAATAATTATATAAATATCCACACAAGTTGTAAAGATAGGTGGCCGGTTGTGCAATTCACGTTTTATAGTTTTCGTGATTTAAAATGAATCGAAAATTAAGAATAATAAGGTGCTTGGTATGGATAAGAGGCTCAATTATTATTTATTAAAAATATTTATAAGTTAAGATAAATATATAAATGTTTTATAACATGGTTTAGACTTTAGTTATTATAAAATGTACTTAAAAGATAAGTTGAACAAGGAGTGAATATTTTCGTACTTTGATATCAAAGTTATTGTAAGAAAATATTTTGGTGTGATTAAATTTATTTTTTATTATATTGTGTATTATTTTAGAAATATCGCGGAACTCTATGAAACTATTTTGATTATGTGTATTAATATATTTAAAAAATCAGTTATATTGGGTTATGCAGAAAGGGTGTACCTACCTACTCAGCTCAAAGGGGCCCATTATTACCCATCATTATGAACAACTTTTACTATTGGAGCAACTCTGAAATTGCGAAAAAATAAATGGATTTGATGAGTTTGACTTGACCGTGACTTACTTAGCTTGACTCTGACTGTGACTATGACTTGTTTGACGCTATTAAGACTATGTAAACTGTTTAAGATTACGACTAAAGGACATTGAACCACATTGAATCCAGGGTCATGAAAATTAAAAAAAAAAAAGAAATAGTCATAGACACTCGAGAAAATCTATCGAACAGCTGTTTTTTTTCGCAATTTCAGTTTTTTAATGCCATAGGTGGCAAACAAGCTATCGGGCTGCCTAATGGTAAGCGGCTACCGTCGCCTCTCGATACCTGTAACATCAGGGGCATTACAGATACGTCTATTAACATTTGGGTCCCATACCTAGTATGGGACCAAGTTATTCATAATGATGAGCATAACGGACTGCTTTCGGCTTAGTAAACCCTATCCGCGTAACCCTGTACATAAAAAATAAAAATAAAACAACTTGGAATAAAGCTCTTAAATTTTAAACTACTGGGTAGTTGTTGATCCAACTAAAATAGCTAAGAATTACCGCAATTAAAACGGCTTCATATTAAAAAAGCACAATACAAATAGTCCAGCCACTTTAGAGAAAAATTGTAACAGACATACAAATAAACTTACACATGACCTCCTAAGTAAGAACATTATTTCATAGATTTTAGGATTCACTTCTATACATATACAATTAAGTTTCAAGTTTCTTTATTTCATTGATACAAAAGCCACTAAAATACTAAGCTAGCTACTTATTATTTTCATTATAGTACCTAGGTATATACACAATATTTGGCTTAAGATAACATGTAGGTTGGTCCACAGAACCTACACTAAGCAAAGCTTGTGTTGTAGGTATCTGTACACCTTCAGAGAACAATTTAGCGCAATAAAAATAAACAAAGTTAACTATTGTAATGATAGTAGTACTAAAATGTGAATGTGTGTGCATGCGTGCGTGGGGGGAGGGGGGGGGGGGGGGTCAGGCATCATCGTAATTATAACGTCATAAAACAAGGGTTCGTAGAAATGCCTATGTGTGTGTGTAATAGAAGGGGTGGTTGGTACAAACTGTTATCCCTGAATCTGAAGCAACTCTTCAGTCTCCAAGTAGTTTAATTTAGATCTAGGTACATAACTTCTTACTAGAAACTGATAAATAGTGATCAGTAAGTCTATTGCTCGAAAAAGCTTAGTCTTTTTTATTTATTTATAGACAAGTTAATTTTACAATTTATAAGTCACTTACTAACTTATTATCAAATTTTTAGCAAACTACAATTAAACTAAAAGACGATTATATCAAATATTATTACTTCCTACTTCTTCTCGCGATAAAAATAAACAAAAATTACTTAGGTGACTCCTTGACCTATATTGGCCTCCTATATTTCAACCGGATTATCATACAATTATAAATTGATTTCCAATAAAAATGACACCGAACAGCAATGTAATAATTTAGGTATGTCCATGAATAATTTTATGCCTAAAAATTTCGTATATTTTAACTTAAAACTATTTTAAAACAAGTTTATATGTGCTTGGCATAAACGTATTCAATAATAATATATCTACGTACCTATTTGTATCATATCATACCACAGACTAGGTAAAGCTAGGTATATCATACTCATATCTATTTAAGTATGTATTTAAAATTATATAATTATGTATTACAAAGACTTTCTATAGCTTTACCTAGTATTTGATGCATGATATCATTCTCTGGTAGCCACAGTACAAGTTTTGCATGGGGTCAGATGACCGTGTGTGCAAAAAATGTCCAGAAGATTTACTCATTTATATACTATGATAATATTAGCTGACCCGACAGACGTTGTCCTGTCATAGAACTGTCAAACGAACGAAGTTAGAATCGTCGTTAAGTTTTCTGAAATTTTCTAATTTTCTGCGCAATTTTATTATAAAACTAATAAGAAAAAGATGAATGAAGTCAGTAAAATCGTTCTTAAGTTATGCCGTGACCAAGGTAAATAGGGATTAATTTTTATATATATTATAGACTAGCGGTTCGCCCTGGCTTCGCTCGGGTATTATTGGAGTTTTAGTAAGGGTCACAATTTTTTTGAAAATATAATTTAGCCTATGTCACCCGGGGATAGTGTAGCTTCCCAACAGTAGAAGAACTTTTCAAATCGGTTCAGTAGTTTCGTAGCCTATTCAATGCAAACAAACAAACAATCAAATCTTTCCTCTTTATAATATTAGTATTATAGATAAAGACTAAAGTTTGAATGTTTGTCCGCGTTCAACTTCGTGACAGCTAAACGGATTTGAAAAAAGTTTGACTTCGATGTAGCTTAGTTCGACTTACTTATCTGTAGAAGTGAACAAATTGGAGACATTTTCCGCTGGATTTGTTTAAGAAATACGAAGGCCTCCCCCGCGTAACTGATAAATTGTTCGATGGGATTCGTAACTATTAAAGTAATAGTATTTCATCTACTTTAAGTCTCTTCGCACCCTGATTTATCTATTGACACCACAATGATTATAATTCAATATCTGCTTCCCGTCATATTAACAAGATTATCAAAGAATTTATTATATATAGCATAGCCGCTAAGTCCGGATAATCAGCAGTTTTATTACATGCAATTTAAAATGATAACCTCGTCTGAGATAATATTTCTATCAGATAGTGCTCTGGGTAAATTAATAAGGTATTCTTAATTTCGATGAACAGCCTAAAACTAATTCATCATCATCATCATAATAATTTCAGCCTATCATGTTCTCACTGCTGGGACGACAAGCTTTCTCTCAGAGAGAGGATGCTGGCCCAGTGCATGTTGGTGAATGTCATACGTCTTTGAACTTTTGAGGTTCTTGGACATACTGTTTTCCTCACGATGTTTTACTTCACCGTTTTAGAGCGAAGCATCGAAACTGCACATGATTTATTTAATTGCAAAATAAGTCATTTGTGCAGGGCCGAGGATCGAACCAGGTGCTGTCAGATTGTAAAGTGCACGGGCTATCGCTCGGCCACCATAGCTCCAACTAATCATAAAATATACTAATAGGTATTATAAATGCGAAAATGTCTTTGTTTTTTGGTTTGGTTGTCTTCTTTCACGCAGTAATAGAGGATTGACCTAAAATGTTGCAAACATAATTATAGTAGGAGGACGGTACTAAGGTACTAAGGTACTAAGGTACTAAGGTACTAAGGTACTTTTTTATCCCGAAAAATATACGACTTTTGAAGGAGTTTGTTTCAACCTTGTTTGTGAGTAGCAAGTCTTTATCTATACTTATGAAAACGAACTTACCTTCTTACAGTGCGACAAACTTGTTTTGTGGAGTTGTGTGATTGGAGCCACCATCGCTTTTTTTAACAAAATTAAAGGAACTGATATTCTACAGAAAAGTCGGTCGCGTTTTTGACGTTACTATGGAAGTGAAAAGACGTAGTAGATCTGTGGAAAAGACAAAGTTCTGACTTTTTAAGTAGGTGTTTTTCTGTGACGATACATAATGTAAGGTCAAAGAAATTGGACCTACCCTTTTTAGTAGTTAGGTCCAATTTCTTTGTCAAAGGTACTTTGAGCTTTTAAGTCAGTTCATAATTCAGTTTGTTCCTAGAAATGGACTGGATGATGATCATTATTATTGTGGTGAGAAAATTATATAACGGGCAAGTGCCTTTATTAATGTTCAATTTTTCTTGTTAGGGAATCATTTTAATAATTGAAATTAATATTTTCCTATATTTTCACTGTATTTACGCCAAAACTGCCATTGTCTGTACGCATGCTACTTGAAAATAGGTCACTGTTCCATACTTCACTATCTATTCAATTGATTTAATTCATTCTAAAGATAGTAACAAGAAAATTTGGCATCCAGATCGTCGGCCCATTAGCTCAGTTGGTTAGAGCGTCGTGCTAATAACGCGAAGGTCGCGGGTTCGATCCCCTCATGGGCCACAGTATTTTTTTTTAAACATGATTTTGTCAATAGAAATAAGATTTAGTTACTTCTGATGATCGATACATCTATTTTTTCGAAAATATAATAATCAGACAGACAGACAGCGTAGGCTTAGTAATAGGGTCCCGTTTACACCCTATGGGTACGGAACCCTAAAAATAGTGCAACAACTCGCGATCTCTCCCAGGCAATATTTGTTGGGAGATGGAATTGGAATTCGGAGAAGGAAATTCTGTTACCAGGCATATGAGTGAAACTTGATTGAACATTCTTATTTAGATCAACGCGTTGGACTCCGTATCACAGTTGCTGATTTCGAATGACTGACGTTTCGTTTATATGGGTGCAACTGGCTACAATAAATTTCTTACAAGTACTTTAAACAAAAAAAAAAAACTTTTCTGTGGAATTTACAATCAATCAAACTTCAAAGACTAATAATTATTTTATCAACTCTTTATACAAACCATTTATGTACGATATGATAGCAGGCCTCCACGACGTATTGTCTAAGTGTGGGAAGCGTTTACGCCTCATTCGGCACCATTCACACAGTGGCGTAACTGAATGTATGCTGATATTGCGCTGTATTGTTAGTTGACTGCAAATTAGCCTGTAGGTAACAATGGTAGTCGATTGTTTAATTGGATAAAGTACAATGTGTTTGTTTTTAAATGTAAGGTGGTAAGGTTGTGGTGGTGGTGGTGGTGGTGGTGTAAGGTAGTTGTTTTTTTGTGTGTGTTTTTTATTTGGTGTTTGGTGTGTGGTTGTGACTTGTGTTGTGTTTTTTTTTTGTTTTGTTTTATTCTTAGTTGCCAAAAGGTCGAATATCAGTTAGCGCTCTTTTTATGTGTACACATATTATTGTGTACGCAATAAGCGATTGAGGAATGTAAATAATATTTAATTAGTATGTGTGTTTCCCCTGGAGTCTAAAATCCTCAACCAATTTTGATAATGAGGCCTCGATAAATTCCTATAAGTACAGAAATGGTCAGTATGGTAACTGGGAGATGACGTCATCATAAATACAAGACAGCAACATTTAAAGTAGGAATGACACAATAAATTTCACTGTATAAGTATATCTATCTCCTAATGTAATGTACTTTTCAATTATTGGTCTTTAAAAAGTGAGGGGTGGTACGGTGGTACTTCATTTCTTGTTCAGCCTCAGTGGTCGAATTGGACTTACTCACGAACCGGAACGTTCCCTTCAAACCTTGTCCAAGGAGCAGGGTTATGGTTTTGGGTTGTATGTAAGCATGTACCAAAGTATGTTTCTGGGGTCCTGTAGCCTAAACAGCTTGACCGATTTTGACGAGTGAGTTGTCGTTGGATTCCTTCACGAAATGGAACGGTGATTTCACGAACCAGGGGTGCAAGTACCGTTCTTTATCGGACTTCAAATTCGCTAAAATGCCATAGAATCGATCACAGCGAGTACTGAAAAAATGTACATATTATCGAATTTGACGACCTCAACTGTCAATTTGACGATCGATAAAAGAACGGTACTTGCACTGCTGAACGGCGTTCCGGTGCGTTCCAGTCCATTTTGAGCACTGGCCTTATGCGAAATATGATTCGCACAAAAACCAATGTAGGGGGTTTAAGAAAGAAACCATGTTACGGAGTTGTCTCCGTAACATGGTTTCTAACACAAAGCGATGTGACTTCATGATAAAACAACGCCAACAAAAGATAGGAGACTACTGGGACATTTTTTGTACCACAAAAAGACTTTTAACGGGTTAAATAAGGAATAATTATTAAGGGATATTAGAAGTTTCCAATACAATTTTTTTTGTAAACCGTAATAATTAATATTGATGATTGGCAAAAACTTAGCGTGCTTCATAAAGAAGAACGTAGAGTTAAGAAACACTGAAAAAATTACAAAAAAAAAAAAAAAAAAAATACTGGTTACAAAAAACAGCAGTTTCAGATAAGAAAAAATTACATTTTATTCACAACTATTCAGGGTCTATCTGGGTAGCTCTGTAGCATCGGACAAACATAATTGGCATTTATAGTCAATGTTTTTTTTCCTAAGCGGTGTAATAGACACCCGTACCCACATTATCTAAAGATATACTAAAATGTGGGTCGAGCTCTTGTTAAAATTATAAAATTAATAACAGAGATGAAACCTCCACTGAACAGGTAACTGTAAGTTTATGACTACCAGATAATCATTGAGAGATATTAATACCGCTGGACGTGACTGAAATAATTGAAGATGTAATCTATGTAATTTACGGCCTTTTTAAAGCGATTGATGTGTTCATTCGATGAAGATGACTAAACCAGTTACTGACAAACCAATAAAAATAAAATTACTCTTTATTGTATCGTTTTCTAACATACTTTATTTCAATCGAGCAAACTTTCTATGACTTCAATGAGTTCAGGAGTGAGGGCCAAATAAAAAAAAAAAAAAAAAAAATAAGTATACATTTGTGAAATTGAAATATTAATGATAACTGACATAAATATTTGATATTTTTATTTTTTTGTTTAATTTATATAATTTTTTATATACCATGTTCAATATAATTAGATAGATAGATAAACTCTTTATTGTTCACACCAAAAATTGATTGACGTTATTAATTGACTTGTAAATTTAAATTTACTAATAAATGACTTTGACTTTGTTATTAATTTATTATCTTATTTTATTATGGAAAATCAGGTAGTTTTCAGACATTTTGTTTAGATACGTATATTAGAGAAATAAAATACAAGCTAGCACAAACACTACAAAAATAGTTAGACTGCCCATAGACCGTTGAAGGCCTAAAAACAATCCAAATGTTCAAACCTACTATCCGGTGGCAGCGTACCCAGCATTGTGGTGGCATTACCACGCTAAATGGCATTGCTTATGCGTTGAGCCAGAAACACGCCAGCATTTTGGTCACACGTTGCATTACCCAGGTGCTCTGAAAGATGTTTGAAAATGAGGTGATCTCCCGGTCCCATATGTCTCGGCACCATACTGCTCAAATATGTAACCACTGCCGAGGTTAGCATATTTGCGCCGGTTGTGCTGCTCTGCCGACTTGGCAGCAGCACCAGACCAGTCCTACCTTGTGTCTCAGGAAGATGTGACGGGGCCAAAGTATCGACACAAGTCACGTCCCATACAAGGGGCCGCCCCAACTTCCAGGTAACAAGTGTCATAACTTCAGGCCTTTTTCCATCGTCACTCTCAAGACCTCTCGGTTCGAGTACAGCTGCGACTTTGGCGGTGGAAAATGCCCTGCGTATTATATCATATCCTATACTATTAGACGGGAATTACACACGTAAGTCTTCGTTACCTCATACATTGTGATTTTATTGCGATGGATATAGATGTGACAATGAACAGAAACAATGTAAATTGCTCTAGAATCAGCCCACAGCTCATGAAAATACAGACTTTCAGGCGAGATATACATCGGCCCATTAGCTCAGTTGGTTAGAGCGTCGTGCTAATAACGCGAAGGTCGCGGGTTCGATCCCCTCATGGGCCAAAAAATTTTTTTTTTCTTGGTTTATAATTCAATGCAGTGCATATCACATGAGGAGACTATGGAGGTCCCTAGAATGTCTAAATCACACCACCGTTCACAGATTGCTGAAAAGGAAGATAAAGTAGCCGGCGAATAAAAATATTTCTTTCTAACATAAAAAGGGCAAGTGCCTTTATTAACTTAAGAATATACAAGTTTACACTAACACTACAAAAACAGTTAGACTGACCATAGACCGTTGAAGGTCTAAAAGACAATTCAAATTCTCAAGCCGACTGTCAGTTGGCAGCATACCTAGCATGCTGGCGGCATTACCACGCTGAATGGCGATGCGTATGCGTTGAGCCAGAAGCACGCCAGCATTATGGTCACGCGTCGCATTAATCGCAGGCGCTCTGAAAGAATTTTGACAATGAGGTGAGCTTCCCGGTCCCCAATGACTCAACGTTTCGACCCCAAACGGCTCAAATATGTAACCACTACGAGGTTAGCTTATTTGCGCCGCGTGTGCTGGTATATTTTAATTGTTCTTTCTTATATTTTTCTTCTAGTAGGTTTGATTTAGTGCTGATTTTTGTTGCCTACAGTCCAGCCGCTCAGAGAAAGCGTCTGACAGCAATAAAAATTAACCTGAATTGTACAAAATAAAAAAATAAACAGTCATATATGTGGCACTGGCTCATAAGTTTCTCTATCTGTAACTTTTATTTCTGCATGGTGTGCACAATAAAACGTTTATATCTATCCAGTCTATTTTGTAGAACGAAGAAATACCTATATCAAATGTATTTTCAAGCATTCCGGTATGGAGAGAAAGTACCTCATTATTGACGATATATATACAGGGCTACGCATAAACCCTGTACTAAGCCGAGAGGAGGCCATTGTACTCATCATTATGAACAGTTAAGGGTACGCATATGCGTAACCCTGTGTGCTACCTGTGATACTAACCACTTCACTAACCATAACGTTGCAGACGATGCGTACAATGTACTTGCAAGTTCTACTTGCTACTTGTACTACGCATTGTCTGCAACAGCCCTAAGGGCGCTTGCAGACGATGCGTAATACAAGCAAGTATGGTGGTGGTAAAGCTACCACTTGCACTAAGCAAAGCGTTGCAGACGATGCGTAGTAGCTACTTACAACTTCTACTTGTACTACGCATCATCTGCAAGCGCTTTACGCGACGGTATGGTATGGCCGACACTCGATGCCTTAGTAAATCAATGTTCATTAAAAATAAAAATCAAGTCAATTTAATTCACTCGTTCGCAATTAAATCTGCATTTTATTGATTTGTTAAATATAAATTGCAATCAAATAGATCATAATGACATCATTTGAAAGCTGCATATAATTTTAAAATCTGTCCTTGATATATACAAAATTGAAGACGATTTGAATCTTATTTGTAGAATTTTGAACATTTGGCTCACTTCAACCTTGATTGGTTTTTGAATACTCTTAACTATTTTCGAGCAGAAGGGAGATTTTACAATAATACATCATTACAAAAAACTAACAACTTACTTCCTAGAAAGTTCAATGACGGGGCTAATTTCCTTCAAATTTATAAAGTCCACATGCAAAAAAAGCGGCAGTTCGACTAAAGGCATCCAGTCTCATTTGGACTGGATGCGATCACCCGCCACGCCACCTTACTGTATCTCCTTTATTTGTCTGATCTGAGATGGCCACTTGGGGGCTTAGTCCCAGATTTAATAGTTTTCGAAAACTTTTTTCGTTTACGTTTTGTTCCATACATTGCTGGGCCGAAAGGTATTCGAAAACTTTTTTCGTATTAGAGTGAAGCAATCTATACCGCCGATTTTAGTTCCTCCGCATTTCCGCTGGAGGCGCTTTACTAAAATGTATGGAACAATATGTAAACGAAAAAAGTTTTCGTTAACTATCACTGGTCACTGGTCACTATTATAAGGTATACAAAAAACATACAAACAGGTACACCATTGGCGAAGATATAACACATAGAAAAATACATACGAATTCAGGACCTCCTTTTTGGATGGTGGTTGACTATAATGAGAGAAAGTATGGTGAAAAAAATACGACCGAATCTGATTATTTTTTAACTCGATAAAATTTGCAAGAAGAAGTGACAATGGGTAGGCCACATCGCTCGAAGAACCGATAACCGATGGACAAGAAAGATTCTTGAGTGGGGACCACGAACCGGAAGACGCAGCGTATAGGTAGGCCTCCCACTAGATGGACCGACGACATAGTGAGAGTCGCTGGCATCCAGTGGATGCAAAAGACAGGATTCAGTGTGGAGGTTAAAAGAGGAGGCATATGTTCAGCAGTGGACGTCTTCTGGCTGATGATGATGATGAAAAAACTTTTATAGTATAGAGGGATACGCAGAAAGGGTGTTCCATAGATTTGTATTGTATTTTTGTTTGATTTTTGTATTGATTTAATTAATGATTGACTAAATTAACTTTGACATATTATTCTATTTGACATTGCTTATTACTTTTTTTTACTTTAGAATTGTATTGTGTCACTTTATTATTTTGATTTTATTACCTTCATTTATTTTTATATTTTTTGATGTACCTATTTATTGAATTGTATGGGTTATTTTATTGCCTGAAATAAATTAATTTGAATTTGAATTTTGAATAGAAAACGGAAATTTAAACTCAACAAAATATATAGTAAATGTACAGAACAACAGGTATAAAATATACCGTTCGTATTCGTGAGTTTTTAGGGTTGTTATAGTAAAAGTTGTTCATAATGATATGTATAACGGACCCCTGAGGCTTAGTACACCCTTTCAGCGTAGCCCTGTATAGAAGTACATATGATACTAACTTCATACTGAAGACAGCGTTTGGTAGAGCCACATACCAGCTTATGGGCTTAGCATCTTCTCAAGTACATGGATCGCAGTAAGACATTGTTAGCCCTGATTTTACAACAAACATAGTCTTTACAGTACCAAGCTGATCTCTGGATATTGCACAATTTCTACTAAGAAAGCATTTATTACTGTAAAAGTCCCATACATTTAGTAAAGTAGGTACATTGGGCGTCAATTCGGATTGCTCTTCAATGTAATCAGATTTGCATGTTTCAGTTTGCTTTTACGTAATTTATGTATGGATCTTTGCTTTGTCAGATGGGGATTGCATATGCTAATATTATAAACTAGTTGTTGCCCGTGGCCTCATACGCGTAGACTTTCATACAAAATGTCATCCTCCATTCGCCCACGTGTCTTATAGCCCTATTAGTCTAGCGGATCTAGCACCACAGACTAGGTATGGCTACTACGACCGTGGACAAATTGTCTTTCTTTCATTTTTATCCCGCGAGAAAGAGACAAACATATCCATATTCTAGCTTTTTGTATCTACGCGCGGATAATAATTATCAATTGAAAAACCGAGCAATTTCGTTTGTTTAGATGATATATTTTTATATAGTAAATTTTATTTTAAAACCAAACTACTAAACCGATTTTAATGAATTTTCTATGGGACTAATCTGAAAATATGTCCTTTCAAATAAAATAAAATGTAAACAATTCGGTTTATAAAATGACTTCTGAGATAACAACAACCGAACGTGAAAATGTGAGTTCTGATATAACAAACATAAAAAAACGGATTCAGAACCCCTCCTTTTTGAAGTCGGTGAAAAATTAATATTATAAATAATTTTACGAGCGAAAATACTCATAACTCCAAGTTTTTTAAAATCCCAATAAGAAAACAAGTGGAATTATTGGTTTAACACTAGATACTCCACAACTTTAAAAAAGCCATTAGCCGGAAATCGGAACACTATATTATACACAAGTAGGTATGTAGAATGTAGATACCTATCTACTTAAAAATACAACTCAATACGAAGGATTAAAACTTGCCAACCAAAAATGAAAGTCAGTTTCTACTAACCCCTCAAAGTCAATACTTAATATGTGTCATACGCAAAGTAACTCAATAAGTCCGTTCTCTCATTTGTTGGTAGGTACGGTAATTGTATGTTTTTTTTTCAGATGTCAACCCGTCTCACTTTTGCTTATACCGCGTAATTCAGGGATCTCTCATTAACATGTAGGGGTTCAGTAAAGAATCTGCACCGAAAGTACGGCATTTTAGGTATGGTATTACGGTAATTTTTATATTGAAGTGTTGTTCCACACTAGGAATGACTTTTTAAAAGTTAAATTGTTTTTTTCATTGAAATTATAGGTATTACGGTATACCAAAACACTGTTTTAAACTATCACGGTTGTTCACTAAAGTTATATGTAAACAATAAATATATGTGTATGTTGTTGTAATATCCCGTAAATAATCATATAACTTTATTACGGTATACAGCATTATTACCACGAAAAGTTTGAAAATACGAAGGAAAAACCGCACCGAAAAGGTAAGGAACAACCTTACTTAGTTAGAATTCCTGTCTGATGATGTCTTGTAGGTATTTTTGGCAAAAATTAAACAAAGGTAGGCTGCCTAGTTAGTAATTAGTATCTTTTGAATTTTTGCATATTCTGTCTGTGCAAAGTTTGGGTAGTCGTAAAACTATTTGATTTGTAGGCAATCAATACAGGGTAACACAGAACGGAGGGACTAACCTGAATGGAGGTGATTGTATCTATCTTTCATCATCATCGTCATTTCAGCCGTAGGACGTTCACTGCTGGACATAGGCCTCCCACATCGATCTCCAAAAGGGCCGGTCGGAAGCGGCCTGCTTCCAGCGTTTCCCTGCGGTCTCTTTTAGATCGTCTGTCCATTTTGTGGGTGGACGTCCTACGTCGTTGTGGGTGTATCTATCTTTATGAACATCTTTTACTGTGGGAACAAACTCACGATTTTTAGCTGTTCTACAGAAAAAATATTATACATATATAAGTACTTAACGAATTGTATGAAAAAGCTCATATTTTTCATGATTTCAGGGTTGGTCGTTTAACTTTTTTTGTCATATGGATTCAATGAACTCCTTTATATGATTAGTGCAGTTAGTCATTCCGTGTAATCCTCTATGAATACATATTAAAGTCAGATTGTATTTGGATAGTTTTCGAAGTTTAATGGCCTGTGGTAGGTAAATAAGGATGGTAGCTAGGTAGGGTGTGTACTTGACGTATGTTGTTTTATTAGTTGACCCAGAGATATAAAAATTTTCGGAGTTTGGATACCGGGTCAGCGTTCAAAAATGGCCGATACAAAGATATATAACCATGTGATCCATCAGCAAGAAACGAGTACGATTCATAAATCATTTCTTACGTATTAACGTATAGCGTCCGAAATACGTCATCTGCGTTCATTGCTAAATAAGCCGACTCGGGAGCCACAGGTGTGGTCATTTACAGAGATTCCAACAGAGCTGAAGTGACCTCCCACGGAAGCTACATCGCCTGGGATGCTGTATAAGACATCCATGTATTTCGCTTAGGTAAAACAACCTAATCATCTGGTTATAGCAACAACTAAGATATTTATCTCCTGTATGAATTATCTCCATTTTCATCAGGGGCTCTTAAGGTTGCCTGGCAGATATCGTTCTTAGCGATAAGGCCGCCGGTTGTTGTTGTTGCATTAGTTTCTTATTGTGTGTATGTAATCTGTGGTGTAAACAATAAGGAGTTTATCTATCTATCTATTTACGCATCAGGGGCTCTATTTTTGTTTCGCTCGATATATATTACGCAAGAAAATATCATATGAAATCATGCGAATACCGAAGTAACTGACTTTCAAACGAAATCACTAATGAAACTAAAGTTGCATTTTTGAACTAATCATATCACTTGCTTGCAACGAGTGGTTTGAACCATTAGAATTTGCTTTCTACCAATAGAAAATCTTTCATTTCATATGATATTTTCGTGCGAAATCATACCAGCAATTTAAAAATCGAGCTCCTGATCAAGTAGGATACCAACTTGTCTAAATGGTTATTTACTTAGCTAACAACCTCTCCCAAGCAACTTCGCTACATCATACCTAGCATGGCTTAACAAAAATTATATTCAATATAAAAAAACCGGAAAGCTGGAACAAAATTATTGATATTGCTAAACCAACAGGCGCTAGAAAAAATATATTCGAAACCACTTAGCCTGAGTCAATCATTAATGAAATTTTAGTGGGACCACCTTGAGAGCTTTTCCAACTAAACAAGCGTAATAGTTTGTATTGGTCGTTATAAATAAAATCGTAGTAACCAGAGCTTACTGTTACTTAGGTACTTTCTTATTTATTATTTTAGTGTGATAGCGTTAGATAACACCGATAGACATGTTCACAGTTCATTTCATGTCTGTGTTTTAAATCTCTCTAAATACAACACTGCGCTTACAACAGTTTAGAGTAATTTTATGAATCTATATATAAATTAGAAATAGTGTAGGTGTAGTTTGTAAATTTTTACCCGACTTCGGAGCAGTGCTGGATTTACCAGCAGGCTGAGTAGGCTGGAGCGTAGGGCGGCAGATTTCAGGGGCGGCAAATTTGAGGTCAGTACTTTTTTTTAATTTCTTACAGAAATAAAAAAGATTTATAAACCTAAATGTTATTAGGTCTACACAAACAATTCAACATGTATATAGTTACTAAAAAAAAATTACAATGCGTTTCGCTTCGGCACGGGAACGTTAGCCAAGTGTGTCGGCCAAATTGACTGCACGAATTATCTAAGAACTGACACATCAGTCCTCGGTTCACAATCATACTAATTACGGAGAAAAGGTGGTGTATAGATAACATTTCCTTGATTTTTTATTTTATTAATATGGTTGTGAACTAGGGTAAGTATCTAAATGTAGAGGCCGGTGGGGGCGGCAAAATTTGAATAGCCTACTGGCGGCAAAAGTGTAAATCTGAGATAACATTTCCTTGATTTTTTATTTTATTAATATGGTTGTGAACTAGGGTAAGTATCTAAATGTAGAGGCCAGTGGGGGCGGCAAAATTTGAATAGCCTACTGGCGGCAAAAGTGTAAATCTGCCACTGCTTCGGAGCAACAAAGGAAGGAATAGTGTTTAACGTGTATGTTCCCAATTCCCATCAACAGCTCAAACACCTCAACCGAAGTTCAGGGATTGTAACTGGGTAGGTGACGTCATCATAAATACAAGATGCGGCTTGTAAAGGGATGAAAAAATTAATTTGACTGTAAGTACCACCTCATGTGAAAAATGGTCTACTCTACTTTGATCACCTGAGTGATAAAAGTCGACTCTTTAGTTGACTTTTGATGATAATTAAAGTGAGGTTAGGAAAATTATTTTTTGTTCAGATGTACAGATATATTCGCCAAAAATAAAGAAGAAGAAAAGGAGAAGAAAAAATTTAATGTATGTGTGTCTTATAATGGCAAATATGAATCTGGGATTTATTTCCAGTAATATGAATCTGGGAATATGATTTGTTTGTGAAATATCTGCCAAAAAAAACTGTGCTAAGTGAGTTTGTAATTTTTTTGTAGTGCCAGCTATTAATGTGGCGCTGCTGTCGCAGAATATAGACCGTCACTAAAGATCCGAGCTAGAAATGTTTGTTATCTAAAAATTCCACGGGATCCAGGTCAAACAGCAAATAGATAAGAGCCAGAGAAATAATTTCACTATTTTGACGTCCCGTTCATTCGGTAGCGTGGCCGAGCGGTCTAAGGCGCTGGTTTAAGGCACCAGTCTCTTCGGAGGCGTGGGTTCGAATCCCACCGCTGCCAAGAATATTTTGCTGTGATTTCTTTGGACATCATTATTAGATGTTGCGATTGTTTTTTTATATATTACTATCTAGACATTATTTTATTATTATTAGAATTTACTTATTTTTATACTATTTTAGAGGTTTTTTTGAGTTTTTTTTTAGTTTTTTTAGAGGTTTTGTAAATACTTGTTACCGAGATTTCAGTTTCCTCGATACAGAGTGAGGAAATTAATAGACAAGTTTAGTGCTGTAATATAATAAAGTATTAAATAAATAAATAAATAATAGTTGTTTCATGCAATAAAGGGTGATGGAATTCAAGTGGAGCTCAGGACACATGGTCAGACGTAATGATGGGAGGTAGTGATCAGCAGTAACCACGTGGTGGCCGAAACTAGGTCGACGGAACCCGGGCCGACCGAGGATGAGGTGAGATGACGACATCAAAAGAACTGTATTGCCAAGTTGTTGTGCTAAGACTTGAGGCTCATCAACTACTCATCAGTAACGATTCTCTAATTCAGACTAAGCTTCTTCTTGAGCATGGGCGCAAAGCTGCTAATCCATCGGTTTTTTATCGGATAAGTACATTTTAGAGAGTGTGCATCGGATCTGCAGGATCTAATTCCCTCATGCCCATTTTTATATCGGAATGCCAGAGTGGTTACGAAAATACGACACCGCTTGATGGTTGGTATTCCGAAAACGCATACGCTTTGATTCCACCTTTATTATGCGAACTGCTAGTCTATGGAATACGCTGCCTGAATATGTTCCCCGATAGTTACAATCTAGTCTTTAAATCGCGAGTGTATCGGTTTTTTCTATAGGCTAGCGTGCTCTATCGTAGACATCAACAACGCTTAACATCAGGTGCGGCAGCGGTCAAGCGCAAGCCTAAAAAACTAGGAAACGAGTGAATGCGACTAAAACTACTCGTATATATTATCACGACGCGGGACAATGTCATCAAAGTCGGGACTGTCCCGGCAGAATCGGGACAGGCCCTGCTATATAGCGATAGACCGGGGAGAGTGGCATAAACAAAGGGAGGCCTATACCCAGCAGTGGGCCATTCAGGGCTGATGATGATGATACAAAATACTTTTAATCTCATATATTTTTCACTTATTATATTATTTTATTTTTACCTTATTTCTAATCTATTGATTTACCAACCTCTCACACGCTGTCAACGCATGGAATTACTATATAGTACCTTCGTTCATGTGTCAATGTGTCAAAGGTAATAAACATAAAAATTACAACCTAATTGAAGACCTCTTTTGAAGTCGGTTAGAAAAAAGATGTGTGTTTTTTTTATATTCCTCTATTGTTTATCGTCTACTAGCTACTTTCTTACATTCAGAAACTTAGCAGACGTACCTTGATAAACAGAATTCCTAGTGTTCATTCAACATCTAAATATCTGAGCTAAAAAACGCAGACCCTATTTATATTTCGGTAAAAGGTTCTGCTAATGGGGCTTTTCTTGGAATAACCTGCATCCTGGTCCAATTCACTAGGTTCCTATAGGTTTCTACGTTTATGTACAAATAAAGTTAGTAACTGCTCTGTTAACTTCTCGTTAACGGAAATTGACATGCATGAAAACGAGAAAAAGGCAATTTTTTGTTAATTTATTGTGCAAGACTGTAGGTAAGTAAAACAGCAACAAAGTTGTAATTTCGAAAACTACATAACAAGGGTTCAATACCCCAACATCTCAAAATCAATCATACCGATACTTAGAATTGATAGCCGTCCATAAAATCGCATCTCTACAAAACTGTCAAAACCACAATACGGTAACGCGAAATTTAACTAAAACTAATCTGGGACGTCAACTTCCTCTTTCCCGCAACCTTATCTCAAACAGAGAAGATTCAAAATGCGTGAAAAGATCATGTGTGTAAAATATGCCGGTGCAATACCGTCGGATGAGAGGCAGGTGGCTTGCATTCGCCATTTACGAGACACACGCGGTACCGGCGAGTCACTTCGCGCACTCATCGGGAACCTACGCGAATCAGAAAACAGATCGATTACAAAAATCCCGTCCCTAGCGATCTTGGCGCGCGCGTTCCAATTTCAAAGCAGTTTTTCTTTATAAAATTTCATATATTTTTTTCTATAAATTGCCAGTGTTAAATCTGTGTTCGAATTGTGATTATTTGATTTAATGTCAGGTGAAACATCGCAATGTATTGTTTTAGCGGTTAAATTTCGCACGGTCGTCGCGCCGAGCATTGTTAGGTAAGAATTCAGATTAATAATTTTTTAGTAGTTTTTGTCACGATAGTTTAAATTGATGCACAACATTATGTTATTGAAGTTATTTCACTGGTTTCTCTATTCCTAAAAATAGTAATACTACAAGGACTTTTAATGCGTGTAATATATATAAGAGATTTTGAGATTTATTAGAAAGAAAGAAAGAAAGAAAATAAATTTTATTCGACACCTCTACAAAATCTTATATCTAAAGGATACAATCAGTGTCGAATGGGTCCGTCTCCGCATACGAGTGAAGCTCTGGCCAAAAGGCCTCTAACTTACCAGGCAGTAAAATACATTTTAAAATAAGAAAAAAAAAAAAACCTTTAAATCTTTGAAAATCTTACGAAACTCCATTCATATTTTACATAAATGATCCAATTATAATTAAATGTCAAAATTAACATTAATTTGAAATTAGTTTTGATGAACTTTGTTTTTATTCAAATTGAAGCGTCTTGTTCATTAATTTATATTCTTGCATAACGGTATCAACATATTTCCATAAACCACTTCTGATTAAGTATATGGGTTTATGTAATACTTTAAACTTAGAACAAAAATAATAATAAAAATCTAAATTTATCTAACACTTGTTCATCTTATTTGGCTTAAATTACTCTACAACTTTTTGAAAGCGTAATTACCTACTAGTTTAGAGATTTTGTCTGCCAAAAAATCAGTAGGCTTAGTACGAATTTTCGATAAGTATTGAATTTCATACAGAATGGAATTTGGTTTTTGTATGGAATTTGATACTATTTCACTTATCCAAGATTTGTTCCTTACCGATTAGCCGCATATGAAATTGTTACCCAAGTCGAACGGTATGCAGGTACCTATTTATGTTTTTACTTCATCATCATCATCAGCCAGAAGACATCCACTGCTGAACATAGGCCTCCTCCTTTACTCTCCATACTGAACGACAGCCTGCCTTTTGCATCCACTAGATTCCAGCGACTCTCACAATGTCGTCGGTCCATCTAGTGGGAGGCCTACCTACGCTGCGTTTGTTGTGTTTTTACTTAGTTTTTACCAAATCAACTCAAGAGTTTAATTAGGAAAGCATAAATATCTAATTAATACCCATCGATTAGCTACTTTCTAAATCCCTATCAGATATTTCACCAACCGAGTGCAAAGTTCAAAGAAACTGAAAAACAACTATAAAATGGGAAAATCGTCGCAATTAAAAGAATACGAACAGTTCTGAGTACCGATAATATATTGTTCCGGTTCGTTCCCACAAGCCGCGGTAAAAAGGAGTATCCATCATTAACTAACGTTAAGTAATTGATGTATGACGTACACAAGCAAGCAGCATACAATACAATACAATATTTCTTTATTACACACCGAAAATACATATGAAACTTAAACTAACATAAAAAACAAATATACGGTAGTATAATGGGCGACCTTATCGCCTAAAGCGATTTATTCCAGTTCGCTATTCTTTTAAGTTAGAAACGCGAAAGTTGTTATTAAGACCACTGTTTATATTTAAAAGATAGTTGTATCATCGTTTTTTGGACACTATTTCCTTAAATGGGAGATGAAAGTCATCACATTTTATTTATATGAACGTCTTATCTTCCCGGTATGAAAAAAAAGGCTGTTACGGTGGCTGAATCCGCAGAAGGCTTCAAAAGGCGCAAATATAGTAGCCAAGACAGTTACATTTTGAGGTTTTTGGGGTCGAAACTTTAGGTCCGTGGGGGTCGGGTGGCAAAAATATTTTTAAAGATTTGTTTAAACGTCTGGTTGAAGTATCTCGTGACCAAAATGCTGGTCGCTATCTTGCGCAACGTGTTAGCATTTCAATACAATGGCAATGCAGCTATCATTTTGGGAATGATGCCTATGGGAAGCGGTTCATTAGATTAGTGCAGTTTGTGTAGTTTAGTTTAGTTTAATATATTTTTATTTAGTTAAGTTTGTGTCTTTAATTTAATTTAGGTAAGTTTATTATGATTCCAAATATGTATACTTTTCTTGCCAAAAATTTAATTTAATTAAACAGTATTCAATCGGCGAATCCAACTCGGCTGGGCAGCGTTCGGTAAACTACGCAACGTCTTCTCGTCCAAAATACCTCAGTGCCTTAAGACGAAAGTCTTCGACCAGTGTGTGTTACCAGTGATGACATACGGCACTGAAACGTGGTCTCTCACTATGGGCCTCATAAGCAAGCTCAAAGTCGCACAACGAGCTATGGAGAGGGCTATGCTCGGGGTTTCTCTACGAGATCGAATCCGAAATGAGGAGATCCGTAGACGAACGAAAGTCACCGACATAGCCCACCGGATTAGTAAGTTGAAATGGCAGTGGGCAGGGCACATATCACGCAGAACAGATGGCCGATGGGGCCGAAAGGTTCAGGAATGGAGACCACGGACTGGTAAGCGCAGCGTAGGACGTCCACCCACAAGATGGACAGACGACCTAAAAGAGACCGCAGGGAAACGCTGGATGCAGGCCGCTTCCAACCGGCCCTTTTGGAGATCGATGGGGGAGGCCTATGTCCAGCAGTGGACGTCCTACGGCTGAAATGATGAAACAGTATGGGCACGGGAATTAATCACGTTAAATTAAGCCAGTTACTCCGACTATAGCAAAGTGCAAAGCGAGGCGGAGCAGCGCCCATTCACCTTGAAAAAGACCGCCGAATGCGGTTGAAACTATATTCGGAGTAACCAGCTCATACGTAAGTAATTCCCGGTCATATAAATACAATATTTCTGCGGTTTCGGTTGGGATATTTTTAGCAGACCTAATATTTATTTATTTATTACTTTATTGCACACTTACAAATGATGTAGATATGTACAAACGGAGGACTTAATATTAAACATTTTCTACCAGACATCCACCAGGTTGGAACAAATTGTACGTAGGCGATCCATAACAATAGCAGCAAAGCAATAAGCAAAGCAGTAAAGCAATATCCACAGTTTTAAATATATTTGCTCAGAAACGACTGTTCGAAGTCGTTTTATGTATGAGTCTACACACTTCTAACTATATACAATCTTGCTTTCTTTTTTCTTTAAAAAGTAACCACTATAACGAAAATTTTTAAGTCATTGGATTCATATGCAGGCACACTTGTTCACTCACCTTCAACTTTCAAGCACTCCTCAGTATGATGCGATAATGCTAACAGGTCATTTACATAATGCGATACGACGTACGATTTATATTTACCTTATTGATCACTAGCACACTGCGGTTTTATCTGTTATCATACAGGTATTGCCGACGTGGATCTGTGTACATGAATCTGGGATAGAAGAATCAAAATTGTTATTTTTGGAGACACAATGACAATAAGTAGCTCAGTTGCTATATTTCCACATATGCAAATTGTAAAAGAACGTTAGTATCCTGGCTTCAAAATCAAACATACCAAGAGACCGTAAATCTTTTTAAAATTCAATATTGATATTTATTATGTTACTTACCTGGACTTATTATTATTTTTTAAATCAACTTTATTGTATTTGGAGCGTGTGTGTGTTGTTTATATCATTTTAGAATTATTATTATTACTGACTTTTGATATAATTATATTCGTTTTTATGATTATTATTTTAATTTGGATTTTGTTTTATTTCTATTTGTTGCATGCTACTTATATAATTAATAAAAAATGTTCAATTAAATTGAATCAATTAATAATGATAATCCATTGTAATTTATATTAAATTTTGAATATTTATTTTGTTAAATTTGCACTAAAAACCAATACAAATGTACAAAGTTCTGACCTAAGTCAACTCGGAAGGAACTATCCACCAAGATACGGGCTAACGCTCAGTTTGGTGGCTAGAGTCGGCAATCTTTATTGATGTACCATTTTATGTGTAGTAAATAAATTTGAAATTTGAAAAAAAAAAATACTCAGAGTCACACAGCGGGCAATGGAGAGAGCTATTATGCTCGGAACTTCGCGATAGAATCGGGAACGTAGATATTCGCCAAAGAACCAGAGTCACCGACATAGCTGTAAAAATTTGCAAGTTGAAGTGGCAATGGGCAGGCCACATCGCTTGAAGAACCGATAACCGATGGGAAAGAAAGGTTCTGGAGTGGAGACCACGAACCGCAAGACGCAGCGTAGGTAGGCCTCCCACTAGATGGACCGACGAAATTGTGAGAGTCGCGGGCATCCAGTGGATGCAAAAGGCGGGCTGTCGTTCAGTGTGGAGGTTAAAGCGGAAGGCCTATGTTCAGAAGTGGACGTCTTCTGGCTGATGATGTATGACAATATTCAAAATAAAATTAAGCTTAAGGTTGGCAAGTTGGTTTGTTTTTATTTTTGTATCAGCTCAAATGTAAAAACGGTAATACGTACAAGCGTCAAACATGGCAAGATTATGGTGCACACTTTAAAGTATAACAATAATAAATAATGGCCAAGTGCGAGTTGGTGACAAATTTATGTTTATTGCCAAGTTATAACTGGTGACTTGGAAGTCCTTATCATTTATCTCACCGAATCGAAATTCCATATTTTACTAATTTTGAAGTCGGTTTTTTTATTTGATAATAATGATTGTATTTTGTGGTGGTACGGAGGCCTCAGTGCGCGAGCCCGACTCGCACTTGGCCGGCTTATTTTATTGCAACGAGCCTTGTCTGAAACAGTTGCGTTGCAGTGCCACTCAGAATACTGAGCTTCGACAGTTCCAAACCTTGCACGGCATTGAGCTTCTCCACTAGGTCTGTGGGCTTGTCCTTATGATACTAATTACTAACAGGAATCTAATCTTTTTGTCCTGAAAATGCACAAGCAAAATGTACTACAGACTTCAATTAGGATAAAAAGAAAACAATATTAAAGACTTATGAACATCATCTCTTCTCTTCTCTATCTCTTCTCTAAATAGTATAAATTAAAGTCGCTTTCCGCGTCTGTCTGTCTGTATGGTCGCTAACACCTCCTAATCCTAAACCAGGCAACGGATTTGGATGCGGTTTTCACTATCAGTTAGATACATTTTCACGGAAAGTTTATATATATAGCCAGCGACCCGCCCCGGCTTCGCACGTAAATTACACCCGTGCGAAGCCAGGCGGCGGGTCGCTAGTTCATATATAAATTTTAAAAAAATGTGTCATCACTTCTATTCGATGCAACTTGCGACCAAAATGCTGGCCTCTACTAAAACGGTGAATCATTGCTAAATAACGTGGTAATGGGGAACAACTCCCACTGGAGTCAATGTAGGCTTAGTAATAGGGTCCCGTCAACCTTTGTACGGAACCCCAAAAGACATTTTTGCTGTCTGCCGTCGGGTAAAATACAGACATCGTCTCGTACACAGCCTCGCAACAGCCCGTGTAAACGCATCCAAAGCGTCAGATTTGCGGCCATTATCAAGTGAAAGTCTATTAGAATGTGACTTGGATATCTTGCGAAAATTGAGATTGCACAAAATTTCGATATTATGTGAAACAGTGTCCTTGTTTAATTCGTGAGCGGCGATAGAGATGGGACAGGTTCTACGTGACATGGTTTTAATGACCAGACCTCTGTGTGAGCGCATCAAATACAACCTAGATCTTATCTGAGCAAATAGAACTTATTTATGGATCCTTTCGTCATAGATAGAGGAGACAAAATTACTTTACGAATAAATATTTGCTTGTACAAGTTTTACGTATAGCTGGTACTTTTATAAAAATAAGACTGTGACAAAATCACTGTTCATCGAAGATTATTAAGTTAGTTTGAGCATCGTTTCTTACCAACATCAAAAATACGTTTTTTTTTTTTCATATTTGTTACTGCAGAACTCCGCCATTTGTAATCCGATTTGGAAAACTATTTGCATTTGAAAGGATATATCTACTATCAGATTAGTCCCAGAGTAATTTCATTAAAATCGGTTCAGTAATTTGGTTTTTAAATCAAATTAACTAGAAAAAAAAATCATTCATGTAAACGAAATTGTGTATTTACTAAAAGTAGGATTTAAAACATTTGAATGACTTGAGTCTCCAATCACAAGCCACCATTCAATACCCCCCCGTGACCAACGTGGCTTGCTCGTGCAAAAAGGAATTATGATGACATGCGACATAAACCCCTCGAGTGCTCATTTGGTTTGTTTTAACGTGTCTTATACCAAAAGTTCAATTTTTCTTCATTTATCATCAGAATCTCGTCACCAAGTGTAAAGACCACTCGAGTTTGGGATTCTTTGATTAAAGCGTGTTTTTTAAAACTATAAAAATACTTATAAGTTTTTTTTATTATTATTAAATCATTGACCAATTACTTTGGGTTGATCAACTTTGGCGTCAATTCTGTTATACCATTATCTAAACTAAACTTATCTGACAGGACTTAAATTATCGGTGTCACTTTTCATTTCAATTCGTCTGAAAAGTATGGCAACAATTTTAGACTTTACACTAAACTAAATTTTGGCAAATTTAGTTTAATATAATGAATGAAACATAATCAACGCCATTGAGTCTAACTGGACTGGATACTTACTGTCGTGAAAAAAAAGAGTGTTAAGACCACACGACAGATGCCACACGAAAATTTAATAAAGGTTGACTATATCTCTCTCGCTCCCTTAGTCGACTCGAGCCGACTTTACCCGAACGAGTATCTGAGCAAGACGGTCACGCGAGTTCAGTGCTTTTTCTCCATCGCAAAAAGTGCCCAATATGCCATACGTTTTTACTTTACAAATTATGTTAACAAAGATCGTCAATTGTTACCATTACAACAAGATCTACTTTCAAAGAAACAGGTGCTTTTGTACGTTACTGCCAACCTAACAGAACTTTCTTCATAGCTCACGACAAAAAAACGTTACTTTTTCGAATTTGAATATCATCGACAGTAATCAGGCGTATTCTCAGTAATGACTGTCCGATCCGATATAGCTGATCGAATACCTACACCCGTATTAGGGTTAATGACCCTATTACCTTATACTGAGCTAGTTATTATGCCAACTTAAATGCCTAAAAAGAAGGACATAGCTGTACGGACAGCACGACTGCGATTGTAAAGCAGTCGCTGTATGTATTAATGTCACGACGAACAACAATCGTTGTTTGACAAGTGTCACTAAGAGTTCAGTTCACTATAAAAAAAACTGGATCACGCACGAGTGAGGTACGAGTATTCTCGTAGCCTTAATATGATCTTTTTAATATGTTTTTGATGTGGCATAAGGCATAACATATTGGTCTCAATGCTGAGCGACAGTGATTACAAACTAATAGGAACAAACTCTACATGCTTAAAGAAAATAAACAAATTTTAATTGAAGAAACTAAGTTTGTTATAATATTTTTAATAGTGTTATTTTATACTTAATTTTTTCTACGTATGTTTTGTGATAGTTATAAATAAATATTTTTTTCTTCAAGCTCTTACAGCGCCCTAACAGGGTGTATGTACTAGTCTGGTCTGTTACTATCCTTAGTTATAAATAACTATATTTAAGTACTGTACATTGTGCAATAAATAAGTGAAGAGAACATATATGGCAAAACTGATAGTACTTTAACTAAACAATTCGTTGAAGAAAAATAAATTAGTCTAGATCTAGACAAATTTAATTGATCGCAGTCACGTAGCTTGGTTAGGTGTGTCCAAAGATTTTAATACCGACACTGCAATATGAGTACTATATTTCGTATCTAAAATAAATATAACGAGACAGCTTTTCTGTTACAATAATTCCAACAATGATCCGGATCATCTGTAATTTGATGCTTTATTAGGTATGTCTGTCGAAGTGAATTCATTTTAATCAACTTCCTGTATTAAAGTTTAATAACAATGACGTTTTGTATAATGCGAGCATCATTGATTGATTTTTCCATAGAGCTAAATATCAAGAGAGAGAGAGAGAGAGTATGAGAGAGAGAGAGAGAGAGAGAGAGATCCAAGTATGTTTCTCAATATATTTAGAACTTAAAAAATGTACTTAAATTCGCAAAATAGTATTAGCTTTTCCATAGAAAACCGTCGTCCATCATTCACACTCGAAAAAATTTACAGACTAGCAAATTTCTTTTTCGCGAATTCAGTGTTGGTCCGATAGTAAAAGTTATTCATAATGATTGGTATAGTATAGTTGATTTAACTTACTATGGCAACCCTGAACCCGAAAATAAAATCAGTTGTTCCTTACATTTCGTTGAGTGTCAATATTTTTTTTTGCAATTTGTCGTAGTTACAGTTTTTGCGTTAAGCGGTTTAGTAAAAATTTATGAAAAATTGAGACATTATCCAGCACGAACACACATACTTCCCTTGCAAGACAAACAAAGGAGATATGCCTTAATGATTATATACTATACTAGCAGCTGTTGTCCGCGACTGTACGCGTAGACTGTCATATAAAATATTAACCCCTGTTTGCCCCTTTAATTCAGCCCTTTCGCAAAATCCTTTCTTAGCGGACTTCTACATCCCATAAAAATCTACCTGCCAAATTTCAGCTTCGTAGGTCAAGTATTTTTCGAGATTTTGTGATGAGTAAGTGAATTTCGCTTTTATATATACAGATCTAAGGTGAGTATATACCAATCTGTATTTATTTTTTATTTCTGGTATGCACAATAAATATTTTCTATCTATCTGTCGTTGGGGTTTAAATTGTAATAATCTCTAACAATTTCAATTAAATTATCATTTTAATAAAATTATGTAGGAACTATTCACAACACGGTGTTCTTTTTATACGGGTTCCGCTCCATCAACTAAACTCAAGCACTGTAACTATCGATTATTATCAGCCAGTGTACTGTGCAGGCTTCTTGCATTTTTTACGTAATTCAAAATTAATTATGGCCCTGATTCCAATCACTATGCGCAAGCGCAGCGTTGTGCAGTGCATTCGATCAATGTACATGTAAAGAAAAAAGTGCTTCAAATGTATGTGAATATTCTACGCGGTTATTTGGTCTTGCTTAAGTTAATCTATGAGTAAAACTGTTTTGTCGGAAATTGTCGCGTGCGAAAACGAGACAACACATTTTATTCAATACACGATTAACTGAAGTAAAACCTTAACTGAGAAAATGGAGTCAGACAAAAATAATTTCCCAGATTTATTACGTTATGCTACGTGTGTCGTTTATCCTAAACGTTACAAACGAAACGTTAAATTAAGTAATTTAAGGGTCTGAGATGATCTTTTCGTTTAGCTACCTATATCATATGAAAATACGATTATCGAAATTTGGAAAGTCCAGACCTAAAGCCGGATATTTAAATAAAGCTCCGGCAGTTTAGTATGTTTGTTATTTTTAAAAGAAGTTTCTTGCTTAGTGTTTAGGGAGACGTTAATCAAGATTTACTCGTATTACATCGCCCAAGCTAAAGAGAGCCAGTCAAATTAAAAAGCTGGACAAAGGTCTAAAAGTCGAACAAATCTGGATGGATGGTAACCCTATACTAGTATGCGACCAGCTCGGGTCGTCACTACGTTTATTCTGGGCTTTTATATCACATGCGACGAGTAAGGGTCGTTACGATGTTGCATTATTTTAAAACTTATTTTTTTAAATTTAAAATTATTTAATTCTAAACGTATATAAATACATAATTCTCATATGTACGTGTTTAGTTTTTTTTTGAGATTTTAAGGTTTATCCAATCTGGTAGATCAAAAGGGTCAATAATGATTGGGTACTTAGGCTACTGGCCTATTTCTCACGTAGAAGACTTTTCATTCATCTTTGCTTATAAATATTATTTTATTATTTCGACCAGATTGGTTCTCGCCTCGGGGGATCCCAGAGCTGGAGCATATTTCGCACAAAAATTAAGCCTCGCAATTCAGCGGGGCAATGCTGCCAGCATTCTGGGAACCCTGCCGCATGGTGGCGATTTGTTCACCTAGGACTTTTTATTTTTATTTTTAATTTATTTTTTGTATATATAATATCTTAGTCGTACATAGTAGTTTTATCGATAAGTTGTATATAATATGTATAATTTCCTTTTATTAAACTGATAATTTCTAAAGACTTATGAATACGACTGTACCTGCTTGAGTTTCCATGAGATAATGACGAAGAGCTTCTAGTATTACTGTACTCATTGTGTTTCTTGCTTAGTAATTTAGATTCAGCGAACTTTTTGCAATACAATATTTTCCTGCATACTAACATTTCCTTGTTTTTTAAATCGTTAAAAACTAAAGATGAATCATTACGATTGATGCTGTTTTTATATTAAATGTTAATTGTAATTTTAATACCTATTAGAAGCAATATTTTGTTGTATTGCGACACGAATGTCATGGCATAAAATATTACGAAATAATGAAATAACAATAGACAAGTGCGTATCGTGACACGTTCTTAAAAAAAAGTATTAGCATTAAAGTTCACTAAAGTTAATTCAGTCTTCCCGTGAACATGGTGCATGTAACTGCGCCGAAATATCGGGAGCTCATTCCACAACCTTACCACGGTAAATATCCCGTAAATAATCATATAACTTTAGTGAACAACCGTGATAGTTTAAAACAGTGTTTTATTAGCATTAGTTAAAATATCTTTAAAATAACATCGCATTCGTGTTGATCAATTTATGAGATTGTAGAAGCGATCGATTTTTTTCCCGTCCGCCAAAATAAAACATCCCAACATAAAAATTACTTGAAAACCGTTTGCAATGTTATTCTAAAAATATTGCCCAATCGTATTTTTTTATTTCTACTTAGCGAATATACCTATTAACCTTTTTATTAATAATTTATCATGTTCCCACTGCTGGGCTGGGACACAGGCCTTCTCTCTCAGAAAGAGTGAGAGAGAGGTATCCTAATCCACCATGCTGGCCCAGTGCATGTTGGTAAATGTACCTACTGGTTTCATCGCGATGTTTTTCTTCACCGTTGTTGAGCGAGGGCATCGTAACTGTACATAGTTTATTTAAGTACTAAATAAGTCATTGGTGCACGGTCGAGAATCGAACCGGTTGCAATGCTTGTTTTGTATAGCGCTAATGCCATCGCTCGGTCACCATCCCTCCAAAAAAACTATACCTAGTATATTTTACAGTTATAAATAAGCAGGTACACATTTAGCTATAATAACTGACCGCAAAAAGCATTTACACTGACGTACGTACCTATTTGCGTACCGCCTCTGCGGAAGGCGTACCCGGCCGGCCAATGTGGGCAACATAACGGTGGCAAAGGTGTACCGATCCCCACCGCTGGTCAAACTGTACTTATCTACCTACGTACTGCCTAAATGTAAGATACCAACTGCTTACTAGATTTACAATAAAATAATCAAAGCGAGCGCGAGCGACTCACGCTCGCGCACTGAGGGTTCTGTAGCGCCACATAAAATACAAAAACTTTAGTATAAAACCAAATTATCTTCTTTAATTTAGCTGATTTCTCAAAGAAATATAGAGGATTTCAATTAAGACCATAAGCTACTTAAATTGTTAACTATCAAAGGCTGCCCGAAACATGGCGCAACCAAATGCGCTAAAATGAAATAAGTGGAATGAGTAGAATTACCTATCTTTTTTCGGCCTAATATCACCGTTCCGGCTTAATAACCCATAAATACTAATTTAACTGAACGTAGTGCCATAACGCAGGTGCACAAAATCAAAGTGCTTAACTTAGAATTCATTACATGCAGCACAGACATGCAGTGTCCTTGTATATGGCAACTGCGTCAATCATGCGGAGCCAAAAGCCCCAACACGGGGTAGAAGAAAAAAAAAACATGCAGTGTTCTTGTTTGACATGTCAAACGTCAATAGCTTCT
Organism: Agriopis aurantiaria; assembly: GCA_914767915.1. NCBI lineage: Eukaryota > Metazoa > Arthropoda > Insecta > Lepidoptera > Geometridae > Agriopis > Agriopis aurantiaria. The sequence goes on from OU611999.1 coordinate 5,557,131, forward strand.
TTGACAACTCTAACTTTTTTTACTTGGCTGATGACCCTGTGGGTGTTGGGCAATTTAGCCATCAATGGAGTGATGTAGAGACTGACCGAGCCTAGATGAAAGTAAATGTAAGAGAAATTTAGGCGAAAACGTAAAATAAATGAGGCGTGGTGCGACAATGGTGGATGAGCTGCGGTTTTTGCTTACCATCAGGCTTGTTTGCCGCTCTTTTTATATAAAAAGGCAAATTAACAAGTTTGATAATAATATTACATTCGTGCTGCAATCTTATTTCCATCATGGAAGAATCTCTCAGGTGGTCCTGCAATCGAGAACATAAGCTAACAACAACTTCATTACCAACCAATAAAATATTCGATATTTAAAACGTTACAAATTCATTTTGTGCCGTAAAGTATTCGATATTTACAACTCGAATTAATTAAGAATAAGTCGAGGCACGTGCCGTTACTTAGGCATTATGGTCAATTCCATAACTGGACTGGTAACGGACAATTTTATTATTACACGGGCGATTTTCCGTAACACACGTTATGTCGATCGCGTTATTGAGACATACGGAACTACGGTGGTCACCTGACGATTTGCAGTATTTTTTATACGGTAGATTTTTTACGGAAGACCTAATGCATCTGGTCTATCTGCCGTGAAAGATTTTTATTATCACTAATATAATAGTGATAGAGTCTGGCTAGTGAAAGTAGACAAAGAAAACGCCCGCCAAATTTAAAAAAATCCGCTTTGCAACCCCAAAATTAATATGCAATGCAAACATTACTGTGTTCTGACTGTGTAACAATAAAAATTAATAACTTACAAGTATCAAGTGAGATTATTCCAGGCATTTCATACAAATTTTTGGGGTTTCAATGCTGATATTTTTAAATTTGCCGCGGTTTTCAGTCTCTACTTTCATTAGCCAGACTCTAGTAAAAAAGTTTCAGACTATATAATTTTTTTTTTTTTGTCTTATGAAAAAATTTATATCATCTTCACATGAGTTTTTTTTAAGGCAGTGTATTTTTTCTTCTCTCTTATATATATCTTCTCTCTTATGTATCTTAGGATTGACCCACTCGAAAAAGATTATGCTGAAAATTATGTACCTACCCTTTTCATCACGCGGAAGGTAGAGGTAGGGTAAGTAAAAATGCCGCGACATATATTTTTTTTACGTTGGCGCCAATCTCCTGTGAAAACTTTATGATTTAATTATTTATTATTAGATTTATTATGAATGTAGATAGCAGTTAATAAAACCTTCACACAGGTAAACCTTTTAATTTAAATACTACTTAATTAACTATGCCGATGAAACCTAAATCAATACAATTCGCCTTTTCAATAATTTAACTATACCATTTCACCGAAGGGCTTTGATAAGTAAACACGTCGTAAACAGAGAGCGTTTCGCGTGTTTACTTAACTGGCAACACTAATGTGCGATCACGTTTAGTGCCGTTTTATGGCTGGCAACACAGCCGGTGCCGTTTGCCGTAACTTCTTAGGAACTATAAACGCCCTTAAGTGACAGTTTTAATAATTTAAATAGATGTTTAAGAGCTCTCTCACATTTGATGAAAAAAGCTACGAAAACTGAATTTTTGGCGTTCTGATTCTAATCAAATAGAAAAATCTATAAAAAATTCTAACTCTGTAATAAATACTAACTAGATCTGTATTTTTTATTGAAAATAACAGCTCCAAATTTTGATAAAAACTTAACAATCAACTTATTACCTGCAATGTACAAAATTAGTTTTTCGTAAAACTCTAGAAGGAAACGTTTGAGAGTGGATTTCGTTAAATTACTGACATAAAATAAAATTAAATACTGACATAAAATAAACTGCAAGTACGGCAGAACTTTCGTATTTTTTTGTTAAGCGGCACCTATAGTGAAAAAAGTAGGTGAAACACGGAGACATATTTTGAGGCAAGAACGATAATTGTATTAAGGCATATCTCCCTTTTAATGGTGAGGAAAACATCGTGAGGAAACCGATATGTCCAAGAACCTCAAAAGTTCAAAGACATATAACATCTACCAACATGCACTGGGCCAGCATGGTGGATTATAAGGCCCATCCTGTCTCTCTCTGAGAGAAGGCTTGAGTCTCAGCACTGGGAACATGATAGGCTGAAATGATGATGATATCTCCCTTGTTTGTCTGATCTGAGTATAATAGAAAATATATTTTGTAATTTATTTACTTATTCATATTTTTGAGGTAAGAGTATGAACCTACTTAGAAAGTTTTGTAACAAAGTCACTCAAACAAACTCATAATACTTTCGAGTGAGTACTATGACGTCAGTCGTAATATATGAACGTTTGCCTCCAATCAATAGGATTAAGCGTAAGCTATGTTAATCTTTAAATTCCTCACGAACTAACAAAAATGGAAATCACGCGGCTTGACAATCATCTACACTCGGTCTAAGTCTTTTGCTAACATCTGTAACAGAATAAAAAAACCGGACAAGTACGAGTAGGACTCGTACTCTGAGGGTTCCGTTAGATGGAACACATAGAGCGCAAGACCAAAAAAAAAAAACTAACTGAAATTAAAATATTGAAAGACAAACTTAAGTTTGTAGTTGACAATAAGGCTCTTCGATACATTCCAACTACAAAATGTAAGTTTGTAATAGCAAAATAATTATTTTTAACCCGTACCGTGCAAGAGGCTGAGTAGCCGCGGTTGCCAGAAATGCGAGAGTCCAACCGAATTTTTGAAAACTGACTGGATGTAAAATAAAAAATATTTTTTTTCCTTTCAATTTGACATTGTATGTTCATATATTATATATATTATTCATTGTCTTGAATTGTTGTATGATATTTTCAATTGATTATATATCTAAGTACTCACCATTAATTTAAAAAAAAAAAATACTCCAGAATCTCGTGATGCAATTATTATTCTTGAATTTTCTTGCGCCATCACGCACATGTTGATAATAATATGCTATTTTTTCACATGAAATTACTATCACACCACTTTCACAACAAGGGAGCACTATTTCCGCAACTTTTACACTAACTACTTGACACTAATAGGCAATATTTACTTCAAAAACTAAAACTTTATCGCGAACCATTTTTACGTTATGTTTCCGCCATGTCGGTTTGTCAAACACTGTCTAAACGGGGAAAACCCACTCACAAAGTATAGGTCCCCCCTGACACGGTAAGGATGCATCGATTCTCTAGTGATTGAAGTAAGCTAGAGGCGAAAGAACTTACATTGTCTTTGGAACGTTCATTCGAGCGGGAATAAATTGACGAATAGCGGTAATTTCCTTACGCACCGCTCCGGTGCCTAACGCGCGTCGAGCACTTTTCGCTTACGCCGACATGCGGTGAGTAACACATTCAAAGGGTTAAATGATATAACTTCAAATTTATAACTTTCAGATTTATTCCTATATATGTGCTATGAGACCTTGCCTCTTGCCAAATTTCATGATTCTAGGTCAACGGGAAGTACCCTATAGGTTTTGATTCCCCTATGAAATCGCAAAATATACGACATAAACGTTCATATCTTTTGATTGCTTTGATTTACAATTTTAATTTTTTTACAGCCGAAAGAAACCGTCGACTTAAGTATTTAATATAAATTTCAACTTGTTACCTTTACGCGTTCTTGAGAAAAAGGGTCTTGACAGACGGACAGACAGACGGACAACGAAGTGATCCTATAAGGGTTCCGTTTTTTCCTTTTGAGGTACGGAACCCTAAAAACATGAATTCAGATCTGTTTTGCCAGGTTTTTGAACGTAAGATTGTTGCTAGTAGGATACACTACAGTGAAATACGGACAAAAAGGCATCATTCGAAATAAAAAAAATAAAAAAAATTGTAGTATTTTGGCGGAAGTTCATCTTCAAAACTGTTTTTATACGAATCTATAATAAAAGAGTATTTCCGCTTCAATGTCTTGCCAAAAAAAGGTTTTTTTATTAAAATCCCAATTTGTTAAACGCCTATCCCCACGGTTAGTCGACGCTGCTGGCGGTAAGAGCGAGGTAGCTGGCTTACCTATTCCTCGCGCAGATAATTTCTAGGGCCTATTTACCGCAGGAATTCAGCCAGCGTTCTTGGTATTTTGCCACAAGGACACAAAGTTTAATTTGATTTGTTGTTTATTTTAAGTTTTCGTTTTATACTCGGCGTTTTTCTGAGGAACGAATCCGGAACTAAGTTATATTTGCCTGGGAACAAAAGTCACTGACATATCTCAGCGTATTAGCAAGCTGAAGTGGCAATGCGCTGGTCATATCTGTCGCAGAACCAGTACCCGTTGGGGTAGGAGTGTCTTATAGACCACGAATCGGCAAACGTAGCGTAAGACGTCCTGAGACTCGATGGAGTGACGATATACGCAAGGCAGCTGACAGTGACTGGAAGCGAAAAGCTGAAGATCGGACTGTTTGGGCGTGCCATGGAGAATCATAATCATGAATGTTCTTTTTAAATGTAATAAAATATTAAATATGAAGTTTAAATCCCCATTAGCAATAGGTAGAACTTTTTAAAATGTTATTGCAGCTGTCAGAGCTGAGAAAACTTGGATCAAGTATACAATAGACCAGCCACGCTCTAGTTATAGCAAGTAAAAGTAGTCAGACATCACGAATTTGTCACTGCCTGTGTTTGCATTTTGAATATGTTATCAGTGAACGGATTATACAGTCCCGGCAACTTACCTAGAGAGTTGGATATGGGAGCTACTATCGTATTTTCTGACTGCGGTTTCTAGATATTTTTTAGTTTCGTCATTTAGCCATCTCTAGAGATAATGTTGCCGGTTTATACCACCTAGTCTAGGTCATGATGCAACTATGTTGACTGCAGGTGAAACTCTTCGATCAGTTAGAAAGTGAAGAAATGCATTTAAAACAAGATGCTGAGATGTTTATAAATGTGTTTTTGCCATTTTATTTGCCGTTTATCGTTTATTAAAGTTATCATAACATCGGTTACGTGTTTTGCACTCAAGATTTATAAATACTTACTTTAAAGCTTTGTTAGCACTAAACACGGGATTTTGGATTATAGTACCTATTAGAAAACAAAACTAGCCATCTACTTTAGTTATTTGTAAGTTGCTGCGGTTCGTGGTTTCACCCGCGTGAGCTTACCGTCAGGGATCGTAAACTTTTCCGAAAAAAACAAACTATATCACTCTATGCAAAATCGACCCATTGCTCTGTTGCTGCGTCAATCCGACACAAATACTATTTGTACCATTGTTTGTATTTTGTATGTATCATTTGTACTATAATTAGTATGATTTAGTGTTTACAAGCGTTTATAGCTTGCCCTGTTAGTATGTACGTTCGCGGTATGTGTGGGACAAATCTTGCATCTGAATTTTAGACCTGTGTCCTGTATACCCACACCAATCGATTGAGCTGAAATTTGGTATAAATATAAATATTCATAGGTTGGTGACAACGCAAGATTATGGTACCTACCATCGAGCTGGTCTGATGATGGAGACAGAAGGTGGGTATGGGAACTCCTAAACGAAACGACGTAACCCCATCGAGTTTGGGTTCGTTGGATTTGTCTTCCCAAGCACTTTGGAACTAGATAATAAATTCAATATGGTGGACGCTCCAAGATGGCGGACAAAATGTTCTTTTCGACCATCATGATATGGGTATCAAATGAAAGGGTTTGCTAAAAAGAATACGTTAAAGATTGTTTTTAAAAGTATTTTTTTTTTTTTTTTTAAAGTATGATGTGACCTTTTGTTTCATTAACAAACCACGTAGGTACATAAATGAGTTTTCAAATTTGGATGCCCAATTTTTATGTGCACAAAAACGCGAAATCAGTCTGCAATTTGCCTTGTCACAACGAAAACGTGCCGAAATTTTTAACCAAACGGAATTATTACGCAAACGAAGAAAAAGTTACTAAAAATGTAAACTGTGATTCACCAGAGAAATGCAAAAGTTTGTATATGGACAGATTGCTAATTTGGACCATTGTAGACTTTGAAGCGATTCATGTCGCGGAAAACCGGAATCTAATGATGAAACATCTTGCCAAAGGTATTGAGCTAACAAGTTACAACGATTACAGAATCGACTCAAGATGGATGCGTGGAAATTAAATTAAACACGGAACGACACTATGAAATGAAACATGGACCGAAACATGGAATATCCGTTCAATTTGGTGCTGCTACAAGCACCAGCGAGTTTTCAGGCATTGTGTGCAATCGGACGGATACACTCTGATGCTGATGATAGAAATTATGATTCAGAAATAAAACTGAGAATGAGAGAAACTTTAAATCAAGAGATAGTTTGTATGAAGAATATCTAGAATGTATATTGTGTTTCATCTAGTGGGAGGCCTACGCTGACCTACGCTGCGTCTTCCGGTTCGTGGTCTCCACTCAAGAAACTTTATTCCCCATCGGTTATCGGTTCTTCGGCGATGTGGCCTGCCCATTGCCACTTCAACTTGCAAATTTTAACAGCACAGCTATGTCCGACGACACTGAGAGTCACTGGCATCCAGTGGATGCAAAACGCAGGCTGTCGTTCAGTGTGGAGGTTAAAGGGTGAGGCCTATATTCAGCAGTGGACGACTTCTGGCTGATGATGATGATATTGTGTTTTGAATATTAAATAATATTCACGCTTCACATACATTGTCGGGGTTGTCATAGAACACATACAAAGCCATGGATAAGTAGCACTCATACCAAGAGCAGACATTTGAATTGATCATCCAAACATCGGCCCGGCCGGGAATCGAACTCGGTCTCCTGGTCACGAGGACGACGCACTGCCACTGAGCCGCACCGGCCGTGAGCCAAGTTACAAAATGTTTGAAAACCACCTCCTAATAGCCATAGCCACATCAAATTCTCGGTGAGACTAGTTACTTGCCCCGGGTTCCCACACTGATTCAAGCATTTAAGCTCCAAACCGCTGTGGTCGGAAAAGTTCAACGAATTGCGAATACTTACCGCGTAATGAGCAAGTCGCAAATGAGGGTGTGTAGACCACTGTCTGACTAACAAGCCGTACCTAAGTATAACGTAAGTCCTAAGAAGAATCTAAGCTCCTTTGTGCCTTCATATGATAATTATGAGTTCATATACATTCATATACATTTTAGAAATAACAAAAAACTGAATATATTTTATAAGCATCTGATATCTGATTTTTCTTTACAATAAAATTAGTTTCTTTATCTGATGCTGTGATGCCCATTTGTCTTCATTGTTCCTAATCTAAATCTTTACACCTAATCATCTAACTTTGCTCACACAAAAAAAAAGTTATAAAACCAAATACAAGGAGAACCTCTTTCGGTGCTCATCGAAGTTAAACGTGTAAATTTAAGGTATCTAATTAACGTACTCAATTCCTGCACTTGAGAGGTGATTATGCACTTCAGAAATTATGATTTCGTCATTGATGAGTCCACGCACCCATTCTCAAATATTTGTCGAACGCTTATCGACTGCTTTGAAAAAACCCATTCTCGGTCGATTCGATCATTTTTCTGAGAAAGCGCTTATCACGTCTGCGATGGCTTCGAACTAGTAGAACAGTTTTAGCATAAAAAAATTAATAAGTATTAATTTCCGGTACATAAAGAGTAGGAAGATGCCTTAACCATGCACTGAGCACCTCGCAGCTGTAATTCGTCAAGCTTCAGCGCCACCCATCCTACCATATCGCACCCGTCATATCCACACGACATCACTATCCAGATTTAATCAAAAATAACCCTTAAAACCTTTACCTTAAAGCTTATTCAATAAGACGTAAGCAGTAAAGTGCTCCACTCATTGGCCCCAAGATAATTGCTCCGTAAGTGAATGAACTACGGTCTCATAAGTTTATTATTTGTATAGTAGCCATAAGTAAATTTATTCTTCTTGCGGTACCTTAGGGTATATTTGGGCAAACGAACTGTTTCTACACGAAAGCGCTATTATCATGGTTAACAGGAGCTATGCAGTCCATTAGCTTTGTGGGAGGGCTAAGAACAAAAATATGTGCATAGAGAAACTACTGGCAGAAGACTGACTCACCAAAACTGCAAGCCAAGCCATTATGCTTGCAATTATTCTTCTCCCTGTCTTTGGATAACCACGGGAAAGGCCAAGCTGAAGTGTACGCACACAACATTGTGTAGTAACTCGCTATTGTGAGTTTGATATAGTAGTCCTTAAGAACAGGATTGAGTTTTGCGCGTGTTTGCGTTTATCTGTAAACGAGCGCAATGCGTTCGCCTTCTCAAAAAACTTTTTATGTTTAACAGGCTTCGCGTTCGATTTCAGCTCACCTGAAGTTAAGTGAAGGTGTGGTTTAAGGTGGTCACGCCTAACCTGGAATGGGAACTGGCGCTCAACTGGTAACAGTTTTTTTTTTCAACTTGACGGTGGAAGCCAGCCGAGTAGTTGAGAGTGCCGTATGCTATGGTTTCCTTATGATGTTTGCTCAAGCTCATCGTCGGGATGTGAATCCACTCCCTGTGGATTGAATTCAAACGCGCCATTGCCACATTTCAACGCGGATTGAATTAATGTATCCTTACAAGTATATCCTTATATAGATATATATCCTTATATATATGTATACGCGCGCGAGATATCATAGTTACAAGTAGCAGATTTTTTTTGAGGGTAATCGCGTTCGCAACATCCTTAAAATATTATGAATAAAAAATCATATTTTTTTGATAATCTAGTGTACAATGTTTACTTTCTCGTTCATACCTGCCTACTCATAACTACCTACAATATTTTGACAATGCCAACGTTATATGTAAATATGAACTTTGAGCTACTGTCCCTAACTTTCTGTATGAGTCACAACAAACAAACAACTCTAATATGTTTATTGTTCTATATCATCCGTGTTTTTTTCGCTTTGAAACGTCAATATTTAAAGTTTAATACAGAAGCTGCGTTACTGGATTTTCTAGTTACTTATTCAAAAATGTCTTAATAAGGTTTGAGAAGTTCAAAATAGCGTCAAAATTGTTTGGTTAAATTACAGGTCATGAGTTGTCAAACAGATTGGTGTTTATGAAAGGTAAGTACGCGGATGGCAACCTTCAATACCGACTGGGCGGAGCGAAAACACGCCTAATTGTGCGTGGGTGGGTGCTCTACCCACTTTCATACCTATAACAAAAAAACGTTGAAACGGCAAAAAAACTGTTAACCTTATGGACAGGCATGGCGCACTCCGCACTTTAGGTATGAAGCTACAAGTAGCCGACTTGTCGGACCTACCGCGCGGTAGACAGAGATAACGCGACAAGAGTGTTACGCGTTAGACAGAGGGGCAACCTAGGTTTAATATAACTGTAGGTAGTTAGTACTCGCACGTGCTGAATTGCACTTTATTGTGGAGTAACTAGCAAGATTTGCTACTTAGGTATTTGCGGAGTGAATCTATATGTACTTACTTGTACAAATATATGTGTTCTGATTATCACCTTTCGCAAGCGAAGCAAAAAAAACATGTAACTACCGATTAAAAGTTGCCTAAGTTTTATTTTTAATATACAAAGGCTCATGTTTGGGCCTACAGCGCCTAGATTTCAGAGCACATTAGGACAGGCCGCAGCGGGCCGTGCGGGCGTTTAAAGTGGAGCGTTTCACTTATGAGGAGAAATTCAAATTTCAAACCCGTTCACAATTTTCAAAGCCGTTCTCGGTGTCGGTGAAGTATAGCTTTCTGTTTCTCGCTCCTAAATTTCAATTACTCCTGATGATGAAGATGTGGCCGGATGAAATCCGAAAGAAAAACACATGCGAAAACCGTACCGACAAATAATGAAACGGCGTTAAACTACATTGCTGTAAAAAAATATACTGAAATTTCATTTTTATTTCAGGTTACAAACGTCAAAGAAATATGGAGATGAAGTCATAAGGTGAGTCTTTACAGATTTTAAAATGAAAATGAGTTTATGAATCGTATGTACTATATAGCATACACTTTGTAGTTGTTACCTACAAAACTACCGATATAAAAATTGGCGCACTTTGTATGACAATAATTTCACCAAATCTACCAACGAAAGAAAAATTAAATAAAAAAAAAACTAGCATACAAAAACAAAATTTATAGAGTAACTAAAAATATAGGCCGCGCTCAACAGCCAAGCTATCTTTTCCGTCCATTTTCAACATTTTAAGAAATACAAATTCGATAAGTAGGTATCAAATAAAAATAAAAAAAACGATTAGGGATTGTTTTTAGAAACGGAACAATCAATCAATTCAACATTATTGGAACAATTCGTTCGATCTTTCCCGACAATCGACATCCCATCCTATACCTATAATAATTAACATGAAAATTACTTTATACCCCATTATGCAATATGCAATAAATTATGCAATGTCATCTAAAGATAATGCCCAGTTTTTTAAATTCTCACTCAGTGATTTTTTATCCCCAAAAATGTTTAAAATGTGCAAAAGAAATACCCATCATCTGGCCAGTGAACGCGGCCTGTTTAAAATATTCTAAAACAACTACCGGCATGCAATTTTCCCAAAATGCTGGCAGCATAGCTGCGTAGAACTGCAATGCCACTAAAAAAAAATAACCTCTTGAAGTACAAGGAAATCAAAACGCTGACATAAAATTGGGAAGCCTAAAGGCTACTCCACCGAAAAGAGCTAGGCTCCAAAATAAATAAAATAAGACTAAACGTTCAATAAGATGCCTGATACATGCCTGCTATTCATAGTCTGATAGAGCTATCGCAGATTGAATTAAAACATAAACATCAGATAGCATTAGAACCGAGAAGAGAGAATTATAACGACGCGACGTCGTTATAGCCACGTCGCGTGCATTTATAATGTGCTTGCGAACACGAAAGAGGTTTATGGGTACTAGACAGACTGGAAGTGACTATACTACATTTTGTAGAGTTGGTTTTCACACATTTTGTTTTTATTGCAAGTACGGGAATTATGTAAGATAGTGGACGCGACGGACTCTTTTGCAGAGTCCGTCTGGTCAAGTACGACACTTTTGACGGTTTTATTTTTATTTTTTTGTACATTACTGGGCAGGGTCTGGGCAGCCTATAGCCATTCAAGCCATACCACCTCATCTTATATTTTTTATTGTGTATGCCCCAGTAGAGTAGTGGAAACTATACAAGAGGCTTCTACGGAGTTTTGGACACATCAACATACAAATTTCACGCCATTACATCCCTTCCCCAAACTTGAGCACATTCGAACGCATATTATATAATAATCCACCATGTGTAATAGACACAATACCTAATACTCGAAAATACACAAGAATGCAATCAGGCAACATGTTTTTATTTCACGTTGACGCCAAAACTCCTTTAACATTTTTATATCAGGATGAAAGTTTTTTATTTTTGGCGTATAAACACAGTTCACCTGATGTTAAGTGGCGAGGTAAACACACCTAGCCTAGAAACAGAACAGAAATATCTCAGGGCGCAGTGCATTGCCACAAAATAAATAGGTACAGTATTTTGAACTGTTAATGGTCAATATTCTGGATGGTACGAGGCTATTATTGGCAAGCGTGGTGCTTACCGTCTGGCGAGAGACTTGCTCGCCTAGTCAACAAATATATTTTTACCATTTTATATTTTTCTATACAAAATACAGTTTCAAAATTTAAAATTCGTATTGAATGCGATACATATTTTCGCACGTCAATATTCGTAGCTATTTCACCTACAGTACACTATTATACGCAAATATTCGAACCTATATACTATAGTAACACTATTTTAATAACGCGTGCGATAATAACAGTGGATGTCACAAAAATTTCCATGATAATATTATGACATCTTTCAAACCGTATTTAAATCAAAAGTGCTCAATGAAAAAAAAAAAAAAAAATACTAATTAGAAAATTACAACGTAGAGCCACTTCCAGGATTAATATTTTTTGAAAAAAAAAATGCATCATTTCGGTACCAGATGAAGTAACAGTCATAAATATAGGTAATATAATATGCTGTTAGTGTCGTTGCTGTTCAAAAAGATTTCTAGCTGCAAACAGGTTTCTTAAACCAGACCAAATAGTTGCTAGACCATTTGACAAATTTTATGATCGGTTATTGTAATACTTTTATGCATGTTTCCTACCATAAATTTACTTCGGACTACGACAGATTTACTGGTGTTCAAATTTATTTAAAGTTAATAAACTGCAGTAATATTAATGGTAATGGTCTGACCAAAATTTACATAGATCTGATTACCGCTGGGGTTACAGCGTATAGGTCAATGTAGGATGCCCTGAGTGTCGATCTGCGTAAGACTAATTTGTACGGTGGGAATTCCATTGTAAACGCTATGCTTTTCCAATCCACTTTTTTAATAAGAACTGCTGAGGTTTGGAACTCATAACTTGTATCTGTCTTTCAATGTTTGTTAAAAAGGTTAATAGTTTCTATATAGGCGCAAACATGCTACATTAGACCATATCTCACTAAACACCTAGAGCCTCTTAGGATGCGCAGAGACTTTGGGTCTCTTTTTATCTTTTATCGCATTTACAGCGGAGTTTTCCGAAGAACTGTTTAATCTGATTACGGCGTCGCGGTTTTATCATCGCACTAGCTGCCCCCACTAGAAAGCTCATCCACATATCATAGATCTGTGGAATGAGCCCCAGATCCTGTGGCATTTAGGAGTAACTTGTTATCGCTACCTAGAATTTAGGTATAGACAAGTATTGTTATTTTATACAGAATAGATACGTTTACGTCTACGTTTAGCCCGTTGGTCCAGTTGGCAGTGAACCTACCTTCTGAGCTTGGGGGCGTGGGTTCGATTCCCATCTAGGACAAACATTTATGCGATGAACATTTGTGTTTGTTCTATATCTGGGTGTTAATATCTATTTCAGTATGTATTTAAAGCTATATATGTATGTATATCAGTCTCTGGCAGCCATATCACAAGCTTTGCTTAGTTTGGGGTCAGATGACCGTGTGTGCAAAAATGTCCCGAATATTTATTTATTTATTTTTCCGCCAATTCGCCCGATGGTAAGCGACGGTGTGACCGAGGATGTAATAAGTTGATCTAGAAGAAATTTATTCACTCTAGCCTTGAAGATGCCTAGATCGTAGTTCTCAGGAAACAAGGAGGACGACAGGGAGTTCCATTCTTGGGCAGTACGCATCATAAATGACGACCCAAATCGTTAAGTAGGAATCTTTGTAATTTTCACGAGGAAGGGGTGGTGGGATGCAGTCCTTCTACTTGTCCGGTGGTAAAAGGGGGAGGGTGGAATAGGGTCATGAAGCTCTTGAGTACACTCGCCGAAATGTAACCGATAGAAAATATACAGACAAGATACTTTACGGCGGTGCTCGATGCTTATTGCAAAATTTAGCAAAATTGTAAAAAGAGCTCCGACAAGTTTGGTTAGAGATACATAATCCTGCAATCACTTACCGTTTGATCTTGAACTGAACATTAACACCTATTATCTTAACGACCAATGTATAATGTTATCATTTCTATTGTTCGACATCTGAATGCCTGGGTGCTGGGTGTGATGGGTCAACAGTCAGAGATGAGAATGCTCCAACATTACAATACAAATGAGTACTTGTATAAATCAGCAGTTGTGTGGTCGCAACAGCAAGTTGATGGAAAATTATTGGCATTTACAACTAAAGGGTCAAATGTTCAGTAGATCAAATGGAAAATACAGCATTTTTACTAATCCTACTCACTAGTATACAAGGATACATATATTATTCATTATCAATTAACTATTAATATTAATTACTCAAAAAGTCCTCCCCGTACCAAGCCCTGACTGAAAGTTTCCACCTCACCGGCCCTTCATTCATATATTGAATTAAAAAAAATATTATTATACCTAAATGGTAAGTGCCATATCACGCAGAACAGATGGCCGATGGGGCCGAAAGGTTCTGGAATGGAGACCACGGACCGGTAAGAGCAGTGTAGGACGTCCACCCACAAGATAGACAGACGACCTAAAAGAGACCGCAGGGAAACGCTGGATGCAGGCCACTTCCAACCGGCCCTTTTGGAGATCTATGGGGAAGGCATATGTCCAGCAGTGGACGCCTATGGCTGAAATGATGAAGTGCCTTTATTAAATAAACAAAATACAAGCTAACGCTAATACTAAAAAAACAGACTGCCCGTAGACCGTTATAGGTCTAAAGACAATCCAATTCCTCATGCTCACTATCAGTTGGCAGCGTGGCAGCATGCTGGCGGCATTACCACGCTGAATGGCAATGATTATGCGTTGAGCCAGAAACACGCCGGCATTTAGGTCACGCGTCGCATTAACCAGGCGTTCTAAAAGATTTTTTAAAATGAGGTGAGCTCCCGGTCCCCAAGGGCAAAATACACTTACCAAGTTTATTCAAAACCAAACGATAAGCTTCGAAAAAATCTAGTTGGTAGGTACCTTTTTATGAAAAAAGTAAATAATGACCCAAAGACCCACGCCCGGTAGCCGTAAGTGAACTTACCTTTAACATAGAAAATGAAATAATCTCAGTTATTCCTTTCTCATTATATTGCTTCACGAAGAATTTAACCTTTAGTTTCCCACTGCACCAACAATACATGTGTCATTAATATAAAAGAAACTATCGACATAAAAATAAAGACTCGCGCTTAACAATGGTTTAGCAAAATTAGCTATTCGAGTTTTGAAAGAATGTATAGCTTTTTGTTGTTATTAAATTTTATTTTATTGTCGGCATTTTATTTGTGATGGCTGTCTTGATCGTATACTTGTAACATATTGTTCAATTTGTTAGAACAGACTATGATTTCTAAGGGAACTATTAGACACGTAATAGTTATTTATGATACAAGTGCGGTAAGTTGGTTATTACAAACGAGTAGACGAATGTAAGCCCGAGACGAAGTCGAGGGCTTACCATAGTCACGAGTTTGAGTGCCATACAACGTTTTACAACACATTTGCGAGAAAAAAAGGCTACAAATGAAACAATTTTTATGGAAATGGAAATTAAAAAATACCGTAAAGTAAAATCCGCTGTGCCTACCGTAAATAGTCGCTAACGTGTCCAGAGATCTTGCAGTTCTCCACCGGACTTGAGATTCTATTTCACATTGAAATTCGGAATCTTTATTGCTTCCATACAGTACAAAGTAATAGGGTATTTATAGTTTCTATATTTATTTACTAGTTGCACCCCGCGAGTTTACCTGGAAAATCTCATCAAACGTAATTTTTTTCGAATTAATTATTATATCTCCATCTCCATCTGTCTATGTGCCAAAGGTCAATTCAAGACGTTTATCAGATATACGTACAAACAGGTTACAAATACACGTTCGCATTTATAATTTAATAACTGCTCTCCGCGATTATCCCAAAAAAACCGTACATATTCTGGGATGAAAACGAACCAGAAATAATTTTAAATTAACTTAATTTAAAATAAATATATACTGCACTAATCTAATAAACCGCTGCCCGTAGGCATTGTTCCCAAAACGCTGGCAACATTGAAAATAAAAAGACTATCCTAGATTATAATATCATTTGGATATAATAGAGCCGGCTCTTTGAATATCTCTATGCAAAAAATCATGACGATCCGTTACCCTGTTGCTGCGCGAAATAGGAATTTACAAACACTCTTTCGCATTTCTAATATTAGTATGATAGGATAAGGAAGTAGAGATAGTCCTTATGATCAGCACTTATAGCCCTTTCGGACCTTCGTGGTCGCGGACTCCCGGGTTTCACCTGCCATAATCATATGGCCATAAAATATCGCCTTTGACAATGTTGCTAACTAACATTTTATTACGGGGAAGTAATTTATCGCTTATACCTAAGGATTAGATTACTGTTAGATAGTTACTTAAGGGAACGCAATGGTGTAATAAAATCTAGTGGACGCCTGGTGTAACCCACTTCTGTTAGAGATGTCAAAGTTTAAGTACTTGTCTAAAGTTTCTTTCTTTGTAGAAGGAAAACAAAGTTGCTGGGTCTACCACGGTACTAAGCTGAAAGGAGGTCATAGGCTTCATCGTTATAAATTACTTTTAATTTTAACTTTTAAATAACAACAGCTGATTTTTATCTCGCGATTTCAGGTTGTATAGCAAAAATTGTTCTAAATTATAAGTAAAAAAGATTGGTCGGTACTGGACCATGCAGAACAGAGACCACTAGAAGGAATTATGGGAGATATTTGCCCAACAGTGGGACAATATAGGATAACATATTGAAATGAACTACTAGCCTACAAAATGTAATGAAGGTCATATAACGATAGGTACCCAAATTATATTACAGAGTTGCTCCCATCGTAAAACTTGTTCATAATGTGTACTATGGATCCCTTCGGCTTAGTAGGTACATCTATTTAACCTTTTATAAAACACTAGCAGACCTGACAGACGTTGTCCTGTCTTAGAACTGTCAAACACGCAAAGTCAAAATTGTAAATCTTATTTTTTTACACCTTGGGTTACATTATTGGAGTTTAGTAAGGATCCCTATTTTTTTTGGAAATATAATATAGCCTATGTTAACCGGGGATAGTGTAGCTACCCAACAGTGAAAGAATTTTTCAGATCGGTTCATTAGTTTCGGAGCCTATTCAATGCAAACAAACAAACAAACAAACAAACAAACAATCAAATCTTTCCTCTTTATAATATTAGTATAGATACATGGAAACGGCGGCTTGTCCCATTAGAATTTCAGACCTCTCTCGATAAGCGCCATTTGCCTAATAAGCGCCACGCTAGCCCATAACAGTTCAGTGCCACTTATTTAACAAAACATTTTAATATAAATGAGATTTGTTCGTTGTACCTACGTTGCTTAGCTCGTCTAATCGTATAGACAGGGGCCTATTACCCACATGGTCGCCGTAGCGCATGTCCAACCGCAAATCACTGCGTTTACCGCGTGCCGTCGCGGGCGCCTGCCTATCGGCACGCGATCGATGTCATACAAGTGCGCAGACGCAGGTGGGCTACAGTGAAAGCTCTTCCGACGCGATACTAATTGTCATGTTCTTAAAACTATCTCAATGTATCATCGCTTAACATTAGGCAAGTTGGCAGTCAAACGCAAGCCTAACAAAAAAAACTTGTTCTTGTGTTGTCTGATAGTCCTCGACTATTCCACCCATTGATATTCGAGTGCCGCCGCAGAAAGAATGTCTGACCGCTGACGTAACATTGTAAAAAACGACTGTAATTTTTTTTATTTCTTAGTTAATCTCCGTAACATTACATAGTCTGGAAATTTTTTAACTGGCTATCTATTACGGTTTGAAAGATACAGCCTTTAAAAGGTAGGACAAACGGACAGACGGACAAACGTACGCACAGACAGACAGACATCGTAGGCTTAGTAATAGAGTCCCGTTTTTACCCTTTGGGTACGGCAACCTAAAATAACCGTTTTCTGGTTTTGGTATTATTGATCTTTACTTCAAAGTACTAGCTTTTTCATAGTAGGTACCCTCAAGTTGCCCTCAACCAAGCAGTGGTTTTATCCTCAGTGTTTCCGATGACCACACGCCTTCACCGCAGCTTGTATCCTTTGCAGTACAAAAACAGCTACAACAACCTTCGATTATTCTGCCTTTCATTAATTTAAATAATTTACAAAAAAAATATTTTATAAGATAACGATAGCGAAGTATATGTAATTTACTGTATAATTATTACATATATATGAACATTTCTGATAACTTTATAATGATGATAAACTATTAATTTGAATCATAATTATTGTCATGACTGTTTAAAGTATATTTATTTTTACGGATGTGGCAATACTGATGATTTTTGGCAGGGGCTAGAGATGACAAATGCCTAGTTTCCAAAATGACCAAATGACTTTTTTAAATTTCCATACATGTAATTAGCCTAAATCAACAGGAAAGTATAAAAAATACAGTAATAAAAATATTATTAAAAAAGACCACGTAATTATTCCAGGTCGATCTAACCAATTCTCTTTAATTTCCTTGTATTCATATATTTAAATAATAAATGTATATAGAAAACTAAAAAATAAAAGATCGTAAATTCATAGAACAGAATATAAATCTTTATTGGCCTTGTAACATTGGTAATTACTGGGCAAGCAAAATTTACAAAAATATCAAAATAATTGATGAGCAAGTAGTTTTACAATTAAAAAAAGTAAAATGACAAAAATAATAATAATAAGTTTAAATTAATAACAATGAAATAAGATTAGTATTAATTTCAGAAAGGTTTATGATAAATTAAAAGATGTCAAAAGTTCATTCAATAGTCACCGTACTATAATCCCACAAAGTGATCATTGTCGAGTTTATATTCAATAGATGAGCAAATTTTTACGACTAGGTATACCTATTGAATGGGCGTCCACAATAAGCAGTAGAACCGAATGAATGGTACTCCAAACTAAGCAAATCATAACCAATATTCGTCTTTTCTGTCAATTGTTCTGCTAGTCATACATTCAGACATGGCTAGCAAAGTCTAGGCTAATGGTTCCATAGAAACTTGGGAATTGTAAGCACTGAGCAGGTAAACTTCGACGCGTGCCGAGCCATCTACAGAAAGGTACTAGGTAGAGTTTTAGTCGGAATAAAAAAAACACACTTGCGGTGAAGGTTTGACTTAGAATATTTTACGATGTTCTTACTCATCTACTATTTCCGAAAAACAACTGTAAACAATACTGCAGAAAATTAGTTTAATTTAAAATTCGCGGCGTTGTTTTCGTAACTCTGAAATCAGGGCTAGCCCCTCGGCCTGTACGCTCGTACATAATATTGTATTAGCAAACTATTATATTTTTATTAAGCGACTTCAAAAAGGAGGAGGTTATTAATTCAACTGTATGTATTTTTTTATGTTTGTTACGCTAGTTAAGGTTATTTTTGCTATAGCTGGGACAGTCTCCAAAAATAACTGATAATAAATTGTAAATATATAAGTAGGTATATATGTATTAATAATTTCGTTAATTGTCCTTTAATGCTCAGTGCTTTGAAGTAAATTAAATATTTTTTTCTACCGTTTAGTTTAAGTTTGTAAAAGTAGGTATAGTCATGAAGTCGATTAAAAAAATATCTTTATGGTTTATAATAATCGTGACGTCATTGACTGACGCTAAAGTGAGCCGGTGATCGCCAGAACGAGATCGTGCTTTTTTTTTCCTGCTGAGGTTGTCTGATCAGGGGAATCCTAGGATATATAGGGGGATATCCGGAATAATCCTAATTCCCGTACAATAAACAAAATGTTACTCCATGCTGTTACCAAGTAAAGTGTCATTCATTTTTCTTCACACTGCGTTCCTCAATGTCTCAGCTACGCGCGTCTAATGCGTCAATCAGAACGCACATTATAACGCGCGTGCCGGCGGCCGTGGTACGCGGTTTTTGCGACGCACAGCTCACAGATCGTATGGACTGTAATTTAAGTGAAGCTTTTTGATTCTTGTTGTTAAGGCCGATTTAGATCAAAACTGTTCAAAGTAAAACTTTCTTAACTCTAAAAATAATAGTAAAGATGAAATTCTTTATTTACATCTCACGTTTTTCCAGTTTTTTTGTTGTTGCATATTTTGTCTTATTTCCCTGTGTGAAATATGACTTTATTGTGTGTATTATACGGGAATCACTCACCAATTTCAAGTAGTACTATTTTATTACTTTGGTGATTTTCTTGGCATGTTATTAGCGACTTGCTGTTAGTATCAGGTTCAGAAGAGGTCAAGTGTAAGAGGTCGAGTCCATAGACATCTATGGCAGACTCTGACCGACTTTCTGATATAATTGTTGTCGAATGAAATTGCGTTAATGTATCTTTGATTACCGCGTGATTAATGAAGATGATGAATCAAAGTAGACGATCAAACATTTTATAGACCAAGAGTCAGGTTTCTCGAAACGTTCAATATCTTCAGACAACAATTTACAATTACATTACAACATTACAATTACATTATATTGTGTACATTTACAATTTACAATATTACAGAAATATCACATCACACTAATAATTATTATAAATTCGAAATGGTTATTATTAATCGAGCGATTAAATAATAGGTAATTTGGCGACTTAAAATCAGAGTAGGTAGTACTACTTTCGGCGGTATTTATGCGACAAGTTAAATAAACAGTCGACTAATATTGAATTATAATTAAGTTGAAAATAAGTTATAGTTCATAGTCGGACGGACGGACAAGCAGACAGTGTAGGCTTAGTAGGGTTCCGTTTACATTCATTGGGTACGGAAGCACGGACGCAGCGTAGGCAGGTCTTCCACTAGATTCCAACGACATTGTGAGAGTCGCGGGCATCCAGTGGATGCAAAAGGCAGGCTGTCGTTCAGTGTGGAGGTTAAAGGGGGAGGCCTATGTTCAGCAGTGGACGTCTTCTGGCTGATGATGATGATGGGTACGGAACCCTAAAAATGGAATACCTAGTTTTAGTGTCCACTTATATACACTAAGCTTAAGCCCCCAGGTTTTTGCTAAGTTTCTGATTGAAGATTCAAGACGCATTTCCACGTTATTGATTAATGACCTTCTTATAATGTCAGGAGATGATTATTTTACGCTGTCGTAATGAACTTGGCGGCTAATAAGTCGTAATCACATTGGAATGGAGATGTACGGTTATTAAACTAATCAGTTTATTTCAGTGACTGGAAAGTTTCGAATTAGTTTGCGTTTATCAATACGTATATACTGATTTGTAGATATAGATATAGATTCTTATTTGACGAAAGTGTGTAGTAATTATCTGCTTTGTAGTTTAGTTTTTTTTTTATCTTCTATCGATTTCTCAACTCATAATATCCTAAATTTGTTTAACATACTTAGAAGACATAATATTTGCTTAGAAGAATATGAACAGCAATATTTTATTACCAGTGCTTTAAACAATATTTAGCTATTACTAATATTAAATAACTAAACTGCTTAGCCTTTTACACATAACAACTGTTGGATTATCCATAGACTTTTGAAGGTCTAGAGACAATCCAAATGCTCATCCCATTACCAGTTGGCACTATATGGAAATGCTTATACGTTAAGCCAGATAAATGCCAGTAATTTGGTTACGCGTCGCATTAACCAGTTGCTTTGAAAGAATAACACTGGTCTCCAAGGGCCCAATGTCTCAACCCCAAACCACTGTTGAATTTAACTAAATCGTTAGTTTTAAATGACGATGAATACATATGAAAAAAAGCTTTTATTAATTACTTAGACTCATTTTAAACAGAGTTTAAAATTTAAAATTATCTTTATTAGTCTGTTAGTTCGTATTTACTTAAATATAGCCTCCTCAATTTTTTTCCATTCTTCTCTATTTTGGTATTTCTGGACCAAAACTTACTTGCGACCTATTATACTATATCGTCGTTATCTTTGGAACGAACTGCTTGGCTTACGCTTGCTGTTTTTAGGCACCCAGTTTGTTACAATTAGTGCCCTCGTATCCGATTCTACTCTATGGATACCGGTCCATTTCTACTAGAGTTTTACAATTTCTCTTATGAATAACTTTTGTTATTTTCCTAATCAGTTTGATATGTACTATCTCTTAGTTTGAGGTTTGTGTAGCGAATTTTTTTTTTCGTTGGTCTTTTTGGCAGTTCACCTGCCTTTTGCGCTTGGGGTATGGATTCAATTCCATTTATTTTTAAGTAAACATTTATGTGATGAACATTTGTGTTTGTTCTATATCTGGGTGTTAATATCTATTTAAGTATGTATGTATTTAAAAATATATATGTATGTATATCAGCCGTAGTACAAGCTTGCCTTAGTTTGTGGTCAGATGACCGTGTGTGCAAAAATTTCCCGAATATTTATTTATTTATTATTTATTTTTATACCTCGCTGCCTAATTCTAGTTTTTACGTACCCATCTATCGGTCAAGTTAGAGCCAGTAGGCACGCGTTAGTAATCACAACCTAACTCTGTACATACCTACTTAACAAGTACCTCTACTTGCCATCTGTCCAAAGACGTCCGGTGCCATTACCTGGCATGGGAATTGCAGAAAATTGCTAGCCAGCGAGTAGATGCGGCACCATATGCCGAAGAAAATTGTCATATGACCACAACATGCAATAAGACTCATCTAGAAAAGTGGTTTCCATTTTCACTTATCTCACCACAGATTTGTGACGACACTGGTGTGACCACTTCCTTAATGGACACAAGAGAGTTTTTTTAATGCAACTAAGTGACGAGACGAGCAACGCTTGCCAATCCAACTCTTTACATCAACAGTTCAAAAAGCTGCGCAGCAATGCACTAAGCTCGTCACCCTAAGATTCAACATTTCTTAATGCCCAGTAATTTACCTGGAATCATTGATGCCCTTTAATTTGAAACACAGTAATGTTTGCACACTACTGCTTGGGTTGAATAACTGCCAATAGTGTGGTACTTCCCCAGGCGAAATCTGCTAAAGAGTTCTACCACTAAGTACATCATCAGCTAGTATGTCTCACTCAACGTTACGAATTCTTTGATCTTACAGCTATCAGTTAGTGTAGTTAAATTTTGAATGTAATTGATAGATAGATAGATAGATATGTAGCTGCAACATCAAACTGTATCATAGGTTTTTATGAATTGCCTCCCACTATGGAAGCAAATTTAATCAAATATCTTATGGAAGTTTTTGATAATCAGGTAACAAAAAAAAAACTAGTTTCGGCTTATTCAAAATTGTGCACTAAGTTAAACCCACTGCTGTGTTGATGAATTATCAGTAGTATAGGTATTAAGAACGTCGTAACGTCTACTCATTTATATTTAAACCAAAAAAAATCTCTTCTGTGATATTTACATCGGTAAAAATACAAAAGTCAAGATAAAACTGCGACATTTGGCTTATGTCAGATGTCTTCTCAAGTTTGACCTCTTGCCTCTATTGAGGCTCGGGAACACTTCGTTCAATTGTATGGCACTTGAACAAGATGAAACAAATTTTTGTTTGTAAACCTCTTCGGAAATTATACGGTCTTGTAGTGTAGCAGTTAGCCCTACCTCATTATGGTTAAAAATTTCGTTTGCTGAGCGAGACTCAATGGTTCTTACTTAAAAAATATTCATTGTGCACTAAATTGACGAGTCCATAATAGGAGCATTCGTAGTATATATTTTTTATAAAAAATATCACTAATGTTACATTATGATAATAAATGATATTCTATTCTATTAAATATATCCGATATTATTCTATACTTATTCAGGAATACAAAATTATGTAAAAAATCATTTAAATTAAGCACTTCTAACGGATTTTATACAATACAATACAATTCTTTATTAATAACTCCATGGTAGAAAGTTAAACTTTTTATTCTACAATGATGTATACAAAATTATATAAAAAATATATTTTAATAATTTTATTATGTTTAAGTAAAATTAAACGGTCTATGGGCAATCTAACTGTATTTGTAGTGTTAGTATTACCTAGTATTTTGTTTAGTTGATAAAGGCACATGCCCATATAAAAATAAAAATAAACTATTAAATATTATTATGAACAAAAATGTATTACAATCATGTCAATGTGTATTCAATATTATGTTAAAGTCATTCATCAATAATTATTTATTAACGCAGCTAACTGAAATATTTTTGGATGATTCCATTAATATTTCAGGTGTTTAACATAGTCATCAAAATTGGATGGGGTATACTTTCAAAAGGTATATACCCGAGTCGTTTTGAGTCTACCTGTAACCACGGACACTGCAAAGTGATCAAAATGTCAGGAATTAAATTAATGTAAAATAACTAGTCGCGATAAATCGTTAAAGTGTTTACAATGTGTATAATATAATCGTGCAAAACCTAAGATATTAGCTTAGGTTTTTTCATGTTTTAGTTTTTTAACAAATTTGTGTGTAAACATATTTTCAAGTAGGTACCTAATCAAAATTGTATTTAGCTCTAATCTTGCAATTAGTAAGTATCTATCGTTTAAATCGACAGGTCATTGTAATTTTCTTTGTGTGCCGACCTTAACAACATCTTAACAAGGTATGACAATAATTGTTGACCGAACATCTAAACAATGGTGTAGATGAGGACTCAAGATAGAAACCATGACTAATTCTCACTAGAAATCTTCTAAGGTCAAATCTTTAGGTATTAACATCTATATTTTAGCACACCTTCATATTTTCTATTGTAGTCTGTACCTCATAATGTAGACGCTCACAAGACACAAAAGCAGGTAAATTTAAGTCCAACGCCCACTATAGTCGAGGCGGTGCAACGTCGTCGCAGCCGTACATTGTGGTCGTAGAAAAGTCAAGTATTACCGGTTTACCGTAAGGTCAAAATTACAGCAACAAGCCTCCTTCGCTTTTTGACATTCATAGAGGAGATTCAATTTAAAACCCTTTGAGTATAAATTCCGCGGGGATCGCGGCCGTCAAAAATCGCCACACACAGAAATCGCTATTGCAAAACATTTGCTTGAGGCGGAATTCAGTCACTGGATAAAGCTCCATGATCCGAAGGTCGTCCACTTAACATTATTTTTCAAGAATGGTTCGTGGAGTGGTTAAAATTAGAAAACAGAGCAATTTAAACCGAGGAGATGGATTTAAGTAAGTGAGTCAATAGTGCAGCAACAGTGAGACAATGTCCAAAACCGGGTTGTAGGTACAAACTTTTGTACCTTGTTTGTACTAGGACATTTACCAATACAGTCAGTGTTGTGTCTTAGTGACAACCCTGCGAATTTTCAAGATGAAGTGAGGGTAGAGGTACACGACACCCGCTCTTCTCGCCGGACTCACCCACAGTTTTCAGTCAGCACGTTACCACGGCCATTGTAACATGGTTGAAACGTCGATCATATGGTACCTATTTTTACCTAAGTAAAATAATACGCGATAGGTCTCGATGGACACTTAAACATGTATTCAAATCGCGAAAGTATTAAAGTTAGTTTTGTGGGAATGTTTATTTATTCAAAGCTTAAACCAATAACCGAAAAGAGTTGTTTTTTTCCTCAGCCGTTTGTACGCCGCGACGTCATCTCGATTCTTCACTACAGTTTGCGTTGGGCCTTACAATACTTGAAAAGTAGGTAAATTCAAATCCAGTGCGAATATCACCTATCAATAGCTCGTTTCTTATTAGAAAGTTGCAAGATAATACAAATTTAAAATACATATAAGTCTGAATCAAAAATGTGTAGGTGTTAAAAATTGTTTTGTGGACATTCCTTGGAAGTTTTTTTGCGAGAACGTTGGATACGTTTTTAATATTTAATTGACATGCCTGGGTGTTCATGATTAATCTTTTCTATTTATAATGGTATTTATTATTAGAGACTTGGTGATAGAAAAAGTTAATAATAAGGACCATTAATAGATATATTGGAGAAGGAAAATAGAGTTGTGCCGCCAACTTGAAGAAATATAGTCGCCACATTTAGATATTTATCAAAACTTGTGTTTTTCAAACGTGGAATAAATAGATAATAGATAGCGGCTTACAGCTGTTAAAGTTTAGCTATGATATAGCATCGTTTACTGTTACTGCCGTTTCAATGTCATAAAACACAAATATTAACGAACAATCGACACTCATGCATGTTCCACGAATGCGTGTCTTTTTGTGTTGTTTCCATAACTCCATAGAATCTTCCTCCACTTAAGAGGAACATTGACTGTATTTTACCTAGCATAGGAGTCAGAGGTTCGCATAACTTGTATCTATTATTATTTAGAGACAAATAAATATTTTTTGTATTTGTATTTTGTACTGTGATGTAACATGACTTCTTTGACGAATTATTACTAAAACTTTACATCAACTTAACATAAAAATGCTTGACACTGGCAAACGCACAAGACGTGCATCACCAAAATCAAATATGGATGGAAAACAATACAGAATAAAAATTTCAGAAGAATTATTATTATTATTCTGAGATAATAATCTTGCTGTGTATCTTTGTCAAGATGGTTTTATAACGTCTTTATATTTCAAAATTTCTTCATGTCTCAAAATTATCTGCCATTGTTCATAATTGCCAAATTTTTGCGGTAAGTTGGTATTAAGGTACCTCTTCATCAAAAATAACTTGCATTCAGATTACTCTCTACTTTCTATGGAATGTAACTTACTCTGTTTAGAAACTTTTATCGCCTAATAAGGATCCATCTTCACTGTCACTAGTGCAAGAACTTGATATAGTTAACGTGTCAGTTTGTCATGTGGGATTGCGAGTCTCGTTTAGTTAAGGCCGCGCTTACCGACTAGGGTTTTAACGCATTTTCAACGCGGTTTCATTATTTTTGAAGATAAAGCATCACCGAGTAAGAATTTTAAGACGAAATATGCTTCAAATTTGACGATTCATCATCACGAATATTCAAAAGTAGACCTTTAAAATCGATTAATTGACATTATTTCTTTATCTACTATATAAAAATAAGTCGGGTTTTCCTTCCTGACGCTATAACTCTAGAACGCACGAACCGATTTCCACGGTTTTGCATTCGTTGGAAAGGTCTCGGGCTCCGTGAGGTTTATAGCATATAGGTTTATAGTAGCGAGGCCGAAGGCCGAGCTCTACGCGTACGAAGTAGCGGGATTCAGCTAGTGTTTAATAAATGTTTTTGGAATATTTTATTCGGATGTGTTCACCGATACACGATTAAAGAAATTTGGCTCGGTAGAAAAAAATCGTAAACTTTCCTAAAAAACACCCGTTTTTACGTTCCCTTCAATGGATTGAATCAACTTCAATCGATTCTATAGAAGTTATTTTTATCAAAAAAATATTGTTTCTTTTCCTAATAATCATTCAAATACTTCATCGTCACAGTTTTTTGTAAAAGCGTAAGATTATTTGTAGAAAATAAAGAAAAAATAAATATTGAATTTATTTGTAAGCGCGCACGCCGTATTACCGTCATACAAGTGTGTGCGGTTCTCTACCATTTCGCCTTAAGGAACTGTTTGGGCATTATCTTTAGAAACATTGCAAATGGTATAAAGGAAATTTCGTGTTGATATTTTATAGGATGGGGAATGATTAAAAAAAAATCGACTAAATAGTTTTTTTTTTAAATCTATTCCGCCATAATGAAACAAAAATATCAACAAAAAAATTCTTAAAACAATTGGCAATGCAAAGTCTAAAAGACAAAGAGAAGCTGGTCAACCAACAAAATAAGAAGAGAACTAAAATTTGCTACTCCATTTTATAGCATTTTGTTGTTTGCCGTTTAAAAAAAATGATACTAAGGAGTATCTTTTAGCTGATCTAGATACTATCTACTACTAGGTACCAAGCAAACATACATCATTAATATCGACTATCTATCAGTTCAATCTGAAATTCTCTGGGCTACAAACTGGATTATTGAGTGGTGCATCAGTCAGGAGTAAGGAGTAATGGTCATAGGGGATTAATGACTGTGAATTTCAATCATCAGCATACGAAATACAAGTTCTAGCAAAGGAATCGTAATGCTATTTCTATTCAACATTGCAGGATCTTAAATAGGATCAGTTATCTTTAGGACCAGTTACTTGGTACTTTGGGTAGGCTAAAAGTCGAGCAGTGGACTGCTAAAAGGCTGATTATGATGATGATGACTTGGTACTTATATCTTGGTACTTTTATCCGACGCAAAGAAAATAGGAGGTCATTGTATGTCCTTCCCACAGAAGTGCTGTAACTAAACGCATGAATTGATTTTGATAGAATATGAGGTGATGGTTGATAGTTGCATGGGATGGTCACTGATGTAAAGTGACGTCATCATCACTACAAGAGGGCGACATGCAAAGTAAGGGTTTTTCGGCATAAACGGCCGTATCTTTTGATTGCGTTATGACACAGACTAGGTAAAGCTACTACGAAAGTCTATGCGTTATGACTAATTTTTTTTTCACTACTTCTAAGGATTGCATACTAATAATAATTGTAATAATTGTATTTGTTATTAATTTCAATTTGATATCTCCACTCGTTCCTGAGAAAAAGTGTCTTGACTGACAGACGGACAACAAAGTGATCCTATAAGTGTTCGTATTTTCGTTTTGAGGTACGGAACCCTTAAAATTAACATAGAGCCTTGTTACGAGTAGGTCATCAACTGATGCCTTTTATTTGACGTCAGCACAAAACTTAACAATTAGAAATATATATAGTAGTTGGTGACGTATTTATCGGTAGATAATTTTATTTTAAAAAGGATGCTTTAAAATAGCTCATTATGCCGCGTAGGCAGATCCTTTCAACTCTATTAATATTATAAAAAGGCACGACGACTTTAATCTAGCTAACTAATTCATTTCCTCGTTATTTTATATCCTTTTATCCTGATGATCAAAACCTGGATATTTTTGGCTATCAAGCATGACTATCACAATTTTGACAACTGATTTTTAGTAAACACAAAAGCATCGTCTCAAGTCTCTCAAGAAACGAATAGATGGGCATGTTACAATCATGTGACGTGAGATAATGCTTCTATAAATTTTCGTTCTGATATTTTTATTACGACCGCAAACAATGGGTTAAACAGTTTTTCCTATTATTTCGGTCTTTATAAAAAATCCTTGAATTGTTCTAAATATTTTCATTTAAAGACGTTAACATTTCAAATTATTTAGAATATTTTGAAATATTAACTTCGTTAAATGACCGAAGTGCATTTTTAGGGTTCCGTACGTGAAGGGTAAAAACGGGACCCTATTACTAAGCCTACGATGTCTGTCTGTCCGTCTGTCTGTCCTACCTTTAAACGGCTGTATCTTTCGAACCGTAATAGATAGCCAGTTGAAATTGAATGACGCTCGGACATTTTTTGACTGTTTTCACTGAGAGATTGTGACTCTATAGGAATTGTATCTCGATGCCTACGAAGTAAACAACAGCAAAATCAAATACTCAGACATCATTGTATCATTCATAATCATGAGCTACACACAACATAATTGTAGTCTTTGTAACAAAAATTACACCCAGAAATTATACAAGATTGACAAGCTACTGCATTTTGACAGTATACAATTAAAGTTAGTATCAAATAATAAAAAGATTACAGATAAAATGAAGCTAATTCTGATCACTTGAATGTGGAATTGATAAGTCTATGTCCGGTCAATCAGGGCCCATTCAACGGCCATCACTGACTTGAACTGACCAAAAAAATGGCAGGTCTACAATCAAGTAATAGAGAACTAGCTGTAATACTCATACTGGTGTGAAATATAATTGAATGGATTCTAAATATATCATATTGGATAAAAAGTGTGTGAAGCTATATAGTTACGCTGTACCATCACGATCTTTATATACCCTCCGGGTAGATTTAATATTGATATAGAAAAGTGTGTGTATTATCCCCCCGAAAAAGTATGTTTCACTGTCCGGTGGCACAGTTGGTAGTGAACCTGCCTTCTATGCTTGGAGCGTGGGTTCGATACCTAGGACAAACGTTCATGTGTTAAACATTTATGTTTGTTGCCTGGAAGAGAGCCACGGTTGCCTGGAAGAGATCGCTTTAAGCGATAAGGCCGCCTGTTAAAGCCCAGATAATGGTTTTATTGTAATGTTTATGTTATCCTTGTTTTTATGGTAATTTAATAAAGATATATTATTCACACATTCATTTATTCATTCATACAATATATTCATTTATTTATTATTATTATTGTTTCTTAGGACAAGGTTCCTAGGTGTTAATTTACGATCACCGAAGTTAAGCAACGTCAGGTGCAGTCGGTACTTGGATGGGTGACCGCCTGGGATGTTGTCTTTTTGCACTACTTTTTTGTACTTTATTAGCTAACAAATTACATGGTTGTGCTAAGGCATATCTCCCTTGTTTGTCTGGTCTGAGGGTATGATAATCATAAAAATTTTGGAGGAGAAATTTTATCTTCTGTGTTAATGATTTACGCGAGACTAAAGTAGTATCTATTACGGTTCGAAAGATACAGCCGTTAATGGGTAGGACCAAAGAAGAGAAAAAAAAAATCGGGTAGGACGTCTGTCAGACAGAGATACAGACAGTGTAGTAATAGAGTCCCGTTTACACCTTTAGGTTTAGGTTTAGGTTTAAAGAACTTTATTACCACAAAGACAATTATTTGTCACTTAAGTAATAACATATTTATCTAAAATAATAGTGTCCGCCGTCGCATGCACTAAGAAATTGAAAAAATCCATAAATACTTGAACGCTAAATAAATAAGTGGTACATAATAACTAATACACACATAAGAATTTGTGAAGTACCCACTTCACGCATTAATTGTTATTATAATGATTTATCTGAGATAATGTGTTGAGCCAATTGTTTTTTAAATGCGTGAAATGAGTTTATTGTTAACCTTTTGGTTATGGTACCCTAAAAAGCATACAAAGTCAACATTAATTCACGTCCTAAAATCACTGTAATTTAGTTGTGTAAATGGGTTTCCTAAATTGAAAGTTTCGAGATAGTCCTTAGTTTGTTAACCATCAATTTTCGGACAACCAAATTGGAGTGAAGTGTTGACCACGTTACTATGTTAGGTAGTCAATCTTGTGGAATATTTAGACAAGTCCCTATGAGTTAGGAGACAATTCGGCGGCAATAAACTCGACCACGCAGCCTAGTTGGACCTATTTTATTTTACTGTTCTAAGAGTTATCTTAAGCTATCTCCATACCAAATTTACTCCAAATCCGTACAGCTGTTACGGGTATTGAGTGTGGACAAGCATACACACTAACAGACTTTAGATTTATCTATCTATCTCAATAAAGTAATAAACATGTTTAATGTTTATTTACAAAACATTTGAAAAACATTGTGACTTTCTGTTAGAGATTGCTCTGCATAAACAATGCATCGCAAATTAAAATATCAACAACACATTCACCATTCAACAATAAATTCTCCGTGCACGGGTTCATAGTTCTAGTATCTAGGTTTCATCATCATCATCCATTTCAGCCATAGGACGTCTACTGCTGAACATAGGCCTCCCCCGTCGATCTCCAAAAGGGCCGGTTGGAAGCGGTCCGCATCCAGCGATTTCTTTTAGCCGGGCGTCTGCCGGACATTCTTAGCACTCTCTGTTTGGCAAAACATTAAAATTCTCACATCTTCCTTAATTTTAAACACATTTCAATTATGTTTTCAATTATGTAAACTTTTTAAAAGACAATAAAAAACAGTATCCTATTGAAACAAAAAATAGACTGCCCTGCGGTCTCTTAAGGTCGTCTGTCCATCTTGTGGGTGGACGTCCTACGCTGCGCTTACAGGTAGTATCTAGGTTTATATTAACGGATTTGTTATTGACATATTATTATAATTTCTTTTTTAATCTTAAGTAATTTTCATATATGTGAGTATTTTTTTAATTAAAATTTTGCTATTGAAATATTGTTATTATTTCTATTATAATCTGACTAAACGCTTAAAAAATTTGATTATTTATCAAATTTTAATATTGCTTATTATAATATTGTGTACAACTTCTTATAATTTAATTCAAATTTAAATTATGTTTGGAGAATATAAACGGACAAATTCCACTAACATTTATATCACATACTCTTAAATTAAAATTGATTTCCTAGTACAAATAGGAATACAATTTAAAAACTAATATTTTAAACACAACAAATTGCTGTAAAAGTATGCCATAAAAAATCATCATAGTCATCGGCTTTTTTGCCTCAGTCCCATTATTTTCACACTAAGTCAAAAACACTTTCGTTACAGTTTTACAAATGTCACAAATAATATCAAAATCAGTGTTGGTGGAAACGAGTGCACTGAAGTGGCGGCGGGCGCGAATCAGCGGAGACATGGAGCGCGCCACGGTGCGGCTGTGATCCACGTGGAAAAACTTGGGTAATTTTCCATGCGTATTAGCCGGTAACCCGGGCACAAGCCGTACTGATTGAATAAACGAATACAAATAGTTTTGTTAGTGATCTCAACGTGGTCAAACTTTATAGTTTAACCATTACACGTTGAATCTCATTAGAACTTGTCCCGCTGACGTTAATTTGACAGCTATTATGTGCCACTGTTTACACTACAATGTGACATACTTATAAGTTAGGATAAGTGAGGGCGCTACCATCGTACTTTCTAAACAAAACAAATTATTTGAAATGGTTAGTTCTCTCATTTGACCACTTGTTTATGTAATTTTGTCGGAATGTACAGTTTTCACAATCGTTAATACCTATTATAAAAGTGGTACTTCTGTTATTATTTATTTAAAATTGAGTAATGAGGCTCAAATTCATACATAGTTTGATGACTTTTGACAGATATTTTTGTTAGGCTTTTTAAAAATATTAATAAAATTTCGTAAATTGGTCGTTACAGTACAATTATATTGTGGTTAATACTTGATGGAAGCATAATTTCGTCGAACAGAAAATATTGGTTGAATTGGAAATATCAATCTAATAGGTAAGCGATATTGTTACTAAAGTTATGATTATTTACGGGATATTTACCGTGGTAAGGTTATGGCTTTAGTGAACAACCGTGATAGTTTAAAACAGTGATTTGTTACTATACTGCATACAAATTAAACAAGTAACTAGTGTTAGCTTTTCAGCCAAGAAATCATCTTTTAAACTGTTTTACACACAATTCGTTTACACTTGTTATCGCTTCGAGGTTCGAGCAAAGAAAGAGGGTGATTGCAATGCAACCGCCACTTATATACTG
Organism: Agriopis aurantiaria; assembly: GCA_914767915.1. Lineage (NCBI taxonomy): Eukaryota > Metazoa > Arthropoda > Insecta > Lepidoptera > Geometridae > Agriopis > Agriopis aurantiaria. The sequence goes on from OU611999.1 coordinate 5,589,925, forward strand.
TGTTCGTTGGCAGTCGACAAAAGACTGTCAACTGTCAACGAACACGTGTGAACTTCGCCAATACAGTTTCATTATAATGGTGTTGTTAGTTCATCTATACATTAAATGATTAAACTAAAGTTGTTTTACATTCGGCCATCCGACTCAATTACACGTCCTCGTGTATACGTGTCATGTATTATATGATAATAGACATTATACGTGTTAATTAAATGTGTACTTTACAATCTTATTTTGAAGTCTTATACTATCGTTTTATGTTACATAATATCAGAATGCAACTGCATACTGAAAAGCACATCATATCAGACTAAAACCGAATCTGGTTTAGTTAAGTCAGTACGCAACTGCGTACACTGTCTCTTACGCAACTGCGTACATCGGCTCTTACGCGACTACGTACACCGGATCTTACGCAACTGCGTACAATGTCTCTTACGCAACTGCGTACATCGGCTCTTACGCGACTACGTACACCGGATCTTACGCAACTGCGTACAATGTCTCTTATGCAACTGCGTACATCGGCTCTTACGCGACTACGTACACCGGATCTTACGCAACTGCGTACAATGTCTCTTACGTAACTGCGTACTGGAGGCTCCGCTGCAGGCTCAGCTGGCAGGTTCGACGGCAGGCTCAGCCGCAGGCTCAGCCGCAGGCTCGACAGCAGGCTCAGCCGCAGGCTCGACAGCAGGCTCAGCCGCAGACTCCGCGGCAGGCTCCACTGCAGGCTCCGCTGTATGCTCCGCCGCAGACTCGACCGCAGGCTCGACAGCAGGCTCAGCCGCAGGCTCGACAGCAGGCTCAGCCGCAGGCTCGACGGCAGGTTCAGCCGCAGGCTCGACAGCAGGCTCAGCCGCAGGCTCAGCCGCAGGCTCGACAGCAGGCTCGACAGCAGGCTCGACAGCAGGCTCAGCGGCAGGCTCGACAGCAGGCTCAGCCGCAGAATCGGCGGCAGAAATTTGCATATATAACAATAAGTACACTAATCGGATATATAATCTGAAGAACTTTTAACATGAGCACAGTTATTTAGTAATTAGTATTAAATTAATCATTAGCAAAGAAATTATAATCAAGAAAACGCAAGGAATAAAACAGCCACTTTGTACAATAACTATTAATTAGGGCTCTAAAAAAAACATGACTAGCAAACAGGTTTTGAACCACTTAACAAAAGACAAATTACACTCTGTGGACATGGGAAAATAAGAAGACATCTGTAACTTATTAATCCCGATTCTGATTTGTTAGCTTTTCAGCCAAGAAATCATCTTTTAAACTGTTTTACACACAATTCGTTTACACTTGTTATCGCTTCGAGGTTCGAGCAAAGAAAGAGGGTGATTGCAATGCAACCGCCACTTATATACTGTGTTCGTTGGCAGTCGACAAAAGACTGTCAACTGTCAACGAACACGTGTGAACTTCGCCAATACAGTTTCATTATAATGGTGTTGTTAGTTCATCTATACATTAAATGATTAAACTAAAGTTGTTTTACACTAGGTACTTATTAATCATTATAAACTCGAGTTATTTTTTTAAAAATAAATTATAGGCTTGCGTTTGCCCACCATCTCGCCTGATGTTAAGCGATGATGCGTTGGAGCACGCTTGCCTAGAAGAAACCGATTCACTCGTGATTTGAAGACACCCAGATTGTACTTACCTATCGGGGAACACCCATTCAGACAGCGCATTGCACAGACTAACAGCATTTTTTTGCGAAAAAAAGTTAAACATTATTTTTCTTTTACAAAACTGGCTATGGTGTATGGTGTCGCTCACTAAATAAGTATCTATTATCATATTATACTAATAACAAAAATGCAAAGGTTTGAGTGCGATACCGCTTAACTCCGTGTAACGGCTAAATGGTTTTGACCTTATACCCTGAATTACCACACAGGGCAATTTTTTTTTGTAGAATAGCCGGAAAAACGCCTAGGCGCAGTTAGTATCCAACAAAAATGACAATAGTGTCACCTAACTGCACTTCTAATTAGACAATAAATAAATACTACGCACGTAGACACTTAAAGTGCTTACACCTTTTAAACTATCAGAAGAAAAGTCAGTTCACACAAAAGGATCGTACGTATAGAGAAAGGCTATTCGTATACAGGGCGACACAATTATCACATACTCGGAGACTCAAGCGACGCACGATGTCACGAGCGGGACTCTTCCATCGCGCTTGCTTCACCATTCAAACGCAAAAGATGTAAAGTTACTCACATTTTTACTCGACAACGGCAATACCAAAAGCACTTTTGTATGGTTGTATGTATGTGGTTGTACAGAGACAACGCTACGATAGATTTGGATAAATATGGTGTAGATAGATTCGTGTAAGTTCAGGGATAGTCACTGGTTGACGTCATCATAAATACAACATGGTGACCTCCCATAAAGGCAAACGTGGGATAAAAAATGTTCACATAGAAAGTAAGGTGTGAAACATTATTTTTCATCGTATGTGAAAAAAATGATATGTCTGTCTGTGCGTCCTAGAACCTAGAGGGACCCCTAGGTTGCTACGTTACTTACCATAATATAAACTTGTATGGAATATTGTCTGGATACAGCTGAATTATTAATAACAACCACAACCTATTCACGGTAAATATCCATTTATTATAGTACATATACATACCTACATCATACAACTGTAGTGAACAATCCTTTTTTATGCATCAAAAAGGCGAGGGAAGTCAAAAAAATGACACCAGTGCAATTTAGTATTAGGCTCCAACTCCATATATTTGTCTGTCTCTGATCGTGGGCCAGTATGTAATTCCTGGTTTTGTACATAATTGTTTTTCTGTATGTTATTGTTGTTCTGTATAAAATTGTTGTTCTAGTGTTTATTATTCGATTTGTATATATATTTTATTATATGTATTTGTATGCGCGCGCACGCACAGGTATTGCGCGTGACGTCACTTGCCGGGCCCAACAGAATACCAGCGCTGGTTGTGTACAACCAGCAACATGCTGAGTTGGGGCCGGTTTTAGTGATAATGTACGCACTCATATTTGAATAATTGTGTTTGTCCTTAAATTTCATTATCACAAAATAAACATTTCTGTATTTCTGTATTTCTGATAGTTTAAAACACGTGTTTTATTGTCAGAGTGTCTTCAAGTTGCGAGTGAATATGTTTCTTCTAGGTGAGCATGCTCCTTAGTAGACCGCATTATAGCGGTACGGTGTCGGTCAGCCGCAGGTCTATTATTCAATAATTCATCAAATAAAATAAAAACATGCCATAGTGGAGCTTTTTTTAATAAACTTATTTTGATTTAGTATATTGTTGTGGAGTTTCGTGCACGAATCAACAAAATTTTGGTAGCAGACTTGTCCCATTCCAGTTCAGTACAAAACGCGTCGCTAGTCGAGTCACCGACTTGCATCGCCTTGTGTACGACCGGCCTTCCTAAGGTTCTTCACATTACTGACAGGTCATAAATACCTTTTATTTATATCCCAAACAAATTAATGCGACGCCGTTATGTTAACATTAATAGCAATATAATGTTTTAGCCAATAAACAGGTTTGGATACTTTATGCAGGGTCAATATTTTACTCCTAATAAAACCCTGTATTTATTTGACCTTTGATGTATTTTGTATTGGCTACGCAGGTTGTTAGACATATTTTAGGATGGAGGACTGACAATATAACCACTTGAATGCTCATCCTTAACCTCGTGATGAAAAGGGAACATAATTTTCACCATACTTTTTTTCGAGAGGGCCAATCCTAGGCGTGAGTTGAATGAATGACATTTGAGTCTCCAATCACTTGCCGCCATTCGATACTGCTCCCCCCCGCAACTGACGTGGCTTACTTGTGGAAAAGGGAATTATGACGAAATGCCCGATCAAGTAGTTATATTATCTTTGGGGTGAAGACTGCATAAATCGGCGAACGTATAGGATGCCCTGAGATTCGATGGAGTGATGATATACATTAGGCTGCCACTACTGGACATAGGCCTCTCTCAATCTTTTCTCTTCCCAGTGTCAGCTGCCTTACGTATACCGTCAGTGTGAAGTTATAATTGTAACCTGGTATAATACAGAAACGAATCTAAAATAGCGCCGCTAATCATTACCTCTCACTCGCACATTATCTTTATCGATATATATATATATATATAGATAAAGATACGGCTTCGCACGGGTATAGATTATAGCCTGTCACCCGAGGATAGAGTAGCTTCCCAACAGTGAAAGAATTTTTCAAATCGGTACAGTAGTTTCAGAGCCTATTCAATGCAAACAAACAAACATCAAATCAAATCTTTCCTCTTTATAATATTAGGGTAGATTAAAAAAAATATATATATTCGGGACATTTTTGCACACACGGTCATCTGACCCCAAACTAAGCAAAGCTTGTGATATGGCTGCCAGAGACTGATATACATACATATATAGTTTTAAATACATACTTAAATAGATATTAACAACCAGATATAGAACAAACACAAATGTTCATCACATAAATGTTTGCCCTAGGTGGGAATCGAACCCACGCCCCAAGCTCAGAAGGCAGGTTCACTACCAACTGGACCAACGGGCTATACCTATATAAATAATCCCTATTTACATTGGTCTCACCATAACTTGGGAACGACTTCAAACCGACCGATCTCAAACATTATTTTAATAGTTTTCTAATACTTCGTAGAAGATACTAACGGAAAGAAAAATTAAGAAAATTGAGCAGAAAATTGGAAAGTTTCAGAAAACACTTCGCGCATTTGACAGCTCGCGTGTTTGATGAATGTGAATTTACGTGGAATTTACCAGACAGCAGTTTTTTTATATTTAGACCTTCATAGCTAAGACAGACAATGTCTGTCGAGTCAGCTAGTTGCTAAATAAAAATATCAGTCTGGATTTTGGATATGGAGTTCTGGAAAAACTGAGCGCGCTGTCTTGATGCTCTCAAGTTTTTTTTTTTTTTAATGGCAAAAGTTAAAATAACATTTTTGCTAGCAACAAGTATGGCTGAAGAGAGCTTTAAGTTCGTTTCACCGTCTTCAAAAAAGAAGGAGGTTCTCAATTCGACTGTATGTTTTCTTGTATGTTTTTATGACGATTACTCCATCAACAAGGAATGGTTTTGATGGTTCTTTTTTGTTTGGTAGGTCATAATTCCGAGGTGGTCCCTTATAAATGTTTGAAAAAAAAAACAAAAAACAACCAAAATATATATATACATAGACGTAGTTTTGGTTTGTGGTTTCCTCCAGCAAAAGTTTTGATGAGAACTTTCAATCTCTGTTATATCTGCAATTTTTTCTACTTTTTAGTTTAATTTTGTACATGTAGGTATAGTCTCGACGTAGATTTTTTAAAATAACTTTAAATAGGTACGCATTTCATTGTTGACGTTATTATTTTCCGTTGTTATTGTCTTGAGTTATGATTCCTAACTATCCTAGTACTTACTCGTCCTTAACAAGCTGCGATTTTAGATTCGTTTCTATAATAAACCGAGTTAAAAAGTAATAAACTTGTAAGTTTGATGCTAGCTTACGGCCATGACATAGAAGTTAATATTGCTATTTGTAGTTCGTGCCAAAACTCATGACGTAGAATGCGCGACCATAAATTGACTTTTGTAGAAATGGTTTGTTAATTTTGGTCCCGTTTTGCCGTAGCAATGCCATGATTACGGTAGTCGCCAAAAGTCTTGGCACAGACTGTCATGTTGGTTAACACGATCGTGATAGGGCGCTTGCCGTACTTTCTGCGTTAACTAAAATATCAAGAAATATAGTAGAAATATGGTGATCTTGGTGTCTTTAAGTCGCGAGTGAATTGGTTTCTTCTAGGAAAGCAAGCCTATATTCAATAATCGGCCAAGTGCGTGTCGAGCTCGCGCATTGAGGGTTCCGTACCACCACAAAATACAACCAGTTATTTTTCAGGCTTAACGTCTCCCAAAATAGTCGAAGCAACTGATACGCAGTTACATAGTTAATATTTTGCTACAGTGACGCTCGAGTTCATAACAATTATAACATTTTAATGAACAGAAAGTTATCACCGACTCGCATTGGCGATTATTTATTATTTGTTGTTATACTTTAGAGTGTGTACTATAATCATGCCAAGTTTAATACAAAAATACTTTAAAAAAATACGTTTGTCGTATGGGGACACCACTTTCGTTTTTTTTATCTTTTTTATTGTTTCTTATTTAATCCACCGGAACATTACATAATCTGTGAATATTTCAACTGGATATCTTGTACGGTTAAAAAGATACAGCCGCTTAAATGTAGGACAGACAGACAGAGAGACAGACAACGCGTAGGCTTAGTGATAGGGTCCCGTTTTTACCCTTTGGGTACGGAACCCTAAAAAGCTTAGTGTATGTATCCAAACAAAGTTAGGTCCTGTCTTCAATGCTACCCTTGCTTTATAAACAAGCATTGCAGAATTAATTTGCGGTCCGGTAAATCAGAAAATAATACGAACAAGTGCTATCTATTTATCCACTAGGGCGGAAAATAAGATATTACAATGTCATCCAGATGAGCCGGGCGAGAGAGATAAGATCTCGGATATCTCCTATATTATCAAATGTCACGTCGGAGCTCGGTGCGTGTTTAATCTGGGTACAGATTATTGCACATCTCATAGAGAGACAGGATATGCCTTGAAATTGCAGTCGGAGAAAGGCTGATGTAAAATTAACATCAATAAACCGGCCAAGTGCGAGTTAGGCTCACGCACTGAGGGTTCCGTACCATTACAAAACACAAAATTTTTTGCAAAAAGACAAAATTACGCCCAGGCGGTCACCCATCCATGTGCCGACAACGCCCTACGTTGCTTAACTTGGTAATGAACAGACATGTGTCTGTTCTCTCTGTTCGCTTTTCGCGACTAACAAGGGGTAACCTATGCTCAGTAGTGAAATTATTCTGGCTGATGATGATGACAGTTTTTCTATGATATCACAAAAACAACTTATTCAAATCTTTGCACGGTACAATATAACTGTTTTTGTTTAAATTATTATCCAAAACTATATAGTAATTATTAAAAGTCTCGTACCTCCACGGAACGGTTCCTTAGGGCCGTTCTACCGTGAATAGTTTCCACGCGATCGACTCACGCGCATCCACCCGTTACATGAATCTACTAATAACGACACGTAACAAATTCAAGAGCGAATCAAATCGCTCCGTTTTAGTCGGACCATGCAGATTAGACATCTGCATAGAAAGGCATGCAAACTTGAGTTACTTCTCTATTAAGATGTTTATCTATATACTTATACTTATATTATAAAGAGGAAAGATTTGATTGTTTGTTTGTTTGTTTGCATTGAATAGGCTCCGAAAGTACTGAACCGATTTGTAAAATTCTTTCACTGTTGGGAAGCTACACTATCCCCGGGTAACATAGGCTATATTATATTTAAAAAAATAGGGATCCTTACTAAAACTCCAATAATGTAACCCAAGGTGTAAAAAAATAAGATTTTCAATTTTGACTTTGCGTGTTTGACATTTCTAAGACAGGACAACGTCTGTCAGGTCTGCTAGTAGGTTTATAAAGAGAAAAGAAACAGATATTTCCAGAAGAAAATTACCTATGTATATTTGGAATTGCGGAAGAATTAAAATTAGAACCTAAAACTACTTATAATAATTAATACAGAGCGAGAGAGTTTTATTTTGATAAACTAGGAATTCTGACTTACCTCATATAACGAACATGTTATATTAGTTAATCAGACCTAGATGCAAAACGCCTTATCATACCCTTCCGAAGCCTACCTACCTATCTTACACCTACACATACAATTGCACAGTTGCACTGTGCGCCTTGCAACAGGACCTTTAAGACTAAGTTTGGTTTTGCCAGCCATATACGCGCTCATAATAGCGCTAGTCAGGTTCGCCGTTGACGGACACGTCAAGGAGGCCGACAGATAGATATTGGTTATTAAAGAATCTGAATCTGAAAATCTTTTATTTCGCATGATATTTCCGTTCGAAATATCATACGAGTGATTCTTAAATCGAGCCCTTGAAGGTCAACGTTAAGGCGTTAACGGAAGTGAAATTTGACAGCTCTAGAGGTCCGATAAAAAAATTAAGTACTTAATGTCATAATTTTCAGTAGTGACAAGTCCCGCCGAGACTGCCAGTGGGTGGTATACGATAGAGATCGACGTACAACTAACCATTACATTATAGTGTTCAATAAAGGAGCCACCATCGCATAGTCTCTGAACATAACATGCGCCTTCCGTGAACAATTTTAATTCCCTTATTTGACCATCTATAAAGATAAGTTGGTCGGGTCGTAGAGACTGCGATAAAAATGAGCGTATCTATAGAATGACTTTACACGGTCGTTTGTGACGGTCCGTCTTGCCGGATTATAAGATTAGCGGAATGGCCGTCGGATTTGATGGTGATTACTACTAAATGGGTTTGAACGCGTGCCGTACCATGGAAAATATAGATTACGTTGGCGCTAAATACCACTTGTATTACATGGAGACGAATGTTACACCTCGGACTTCAAAATGTAATCTATCAAGCCTTTAAGCTACAGAAAGTTACATAGGAACAGAAACATTTGACACACATTGTACAGTAGAAAGATTCTGGGATCTTGCGCATAATTTTCCTCTACGCCACTTTTGTCGTGTCTACGCGCAAATAAAAACGCTGGAAAGAAAAATTCTTCACGGCCCATGCTTGGCCTGCTGTCATCTACATTTTGCAGTCAGGTTTATAAATTATGGAGTACAAATTAGGTATTCCATGCTAAATCAACGATACACGTTTACATGGACCATTCTAAATATTTCACAAACTTTATGCATTGTATAAATATTAGAAAGGTAAATGATTGTCAAGAATGAACATCGACTAAAATTCCTCGAATGGAAATAACTTCTGGACATTATGATGTCCAGTTGAACTAGTTGTAGACATTACTGTCTATGGTCCCATCTATTTCGCAACGGGTTGTTTACCGGTAGTCGTTTTGCTGTCTTTCTTGTTTTGAGTTGCTAACCAACATTGTATTTATATACGAGTAGGTTTTGACAAATATCAGGTACTTACCTAATCTATGCGAGTATCCTATTAGTATTTTTAACTGACAACAAATAAAACAAGAGAAAATGCTCTAAGGGAACGAGTATGATTGTTTATTTCATTTACAAATATATATATATATATATATATTTTAATAATTAATAGGCTTGCGTTTGACCACCATCACGCCTGATGTTAGGCGATGATGCGGTCTACGTTGGAGCACGCTTGCCTAGAAGAAACCGATTCACTCGTGATTTGAAGACACCCAGATCATTGCACATTCATTTCTGTTTTTTTTTTTTTAATAATATATTTATATGGAGAGAAGGGAGACAGGGGAGACCATTGCCCAGCAGTGGAACAGTAGAGGTTAACATAAATAAAAAATCATCAAAACAAATTATAATTTTCCAAATTGGTTCATAAATGACGGAATTCTGAGGCAACAAAAAAAATACGAATTGAGAGCCTCCTTTTTTGAAGTTGGTTAAATAGACTGTTTTTGTTTGCTTAATTACTTAAAATGTTATTATTCTGTATTTAAATTTATACACGGGTCTAGCCCGGACCTTTGAGAGGCATTGGTGGGGCCGAAGCCAACACCAAGAGGCCCTGTTGTGTACAAAATACAATTATGGGGTATGTATAGAACCGAATATAAAACTATTGTACAATATATGATAAAAATCTGAGAGGTGTGCGGCACTTTCACTAAACGCTACTCGCTGTGTCATGCCTTTTAACACTTCCACCCTGGAGCCTTTGATGGTATCATATTTGTCAAAGTGGAGCTTAGAAGCTTAGGTTCTTCGCTCTTGCGGTTTCCACCCTCAGACGGCTGAATAAGGCAAGCCAGGGGTCAGGGTTTCTGGGGTTTTAGCTGCATGGAATCAAGGTACGCGGTATCGCCACTCACCGACGGCTCACCATAAAGCCGCCCTGTGTATTATTATTCTTTTTAATTATGATAAATTTTTATGAAATGCTTTAATGACTTCAAACAAATTATTATCAATAAAAAAAACTGTAGGTATACATCTTCTGATATTCGTAAAAAAAGAGAAAAATATGATTAAGTACCCGATCTTCACACCAATTACAAAAAACAATTCGAAGAAACACCTTATTTTATTATCAATTAGGTACTTATTACGCAAGCGCTAAGAAATCGAATATTGTGACCTTACCCGAATTACTTTCAAAATCTTAAATCGAATGTGAACATTATTGTTTAACTCGATTTTATTTCAGCCCATGCAATCAGTTTAAATTATCAAAGGGCTCAAAATGTATTATAATTTAGGTAATGCTACGCTGAATCAGATTAAATCGAAGCAAAAAAACAATTTAGTAATTTTTTTTATTGAAAATCTCGACTGCTTCTACGTCCGCATATAATAGTCAACGCAGCATTTCACGCAAAGCTAAAAGCCCGAGAGAAAAAACGCAGCATATTTTATCAAGAAGACTGCGGGAAAAATAAAAATATTTAGAAGGCTACACTAAATGTAGGCAGGCAGTAAAACAGTTTTGAGATTTGGTTTGTTCGCTACATACAGTTTCTTCTATAGCACTTAGTCGTCCTCTTGGTCGTCCGTTTGATGACATTTTGTCATCTCACTTGCAGTAATTGTGTGCCACTCAATATTGAAGTATGTGTTTGTATTTTTTTATTTTTTTTTACTGGTCCCAGTGCCTTTAATAATTAAACAAAATACAAGCTAAAACTAACACTACAAATACAGTTAGACTGCCCATAGACCGTTGAAGGTCTAAGACACTCCAAATCAAGCCCACTACCAGTTGGCAGCGTACCCAACATGCTGGCGGCATTACCACGTTGAATGGCAATGCTAATGCGTTGAGCCAGAAACACGCCAGCATTTTGGTCACGCGTCGCATTAACCAGGCGCTCTGAAAGGTTTTTGAAAATGAGGTGAACTCCCGGTCCCCAAGGGCCCAATGTCTCGACCCCAAACGCCTCTGTGTTTGTTGAACTTGTGTAGTAAGATAATGTCAGTGTGTGCAATACGTGTTTACTTCGCCCCTTCAGTTTTTGGCAGACTTTTTTCAGTACTAGCTTGATATTAAGGCAAATCTAAAAGTAGATTGTAACATTAGGGAGCAAAATAATATTTTTACGGCAATGGCGCTTTTTTGAATCCAGAGCGAAGTGAGGGATTTTAGAGTAGAATCCCGAGCGTAGCTAGGGATTCTTTAGTAGAATCCCGAACGTAGCAAGGGATTCAAAGTACGTCACCCGAGCCAAAAAAATATCTTGAGTGCCGCCCGAGTGATACACTCTACTTTTTATCACCCACTATGAGAAAATAAAGGGCGCCTCATATTTTATTGCAATATTATTATTTAATAAAACATAAAGTAACAACTAAATCGAAATTAAATAGTATCTAATAATAAAACAACGAAAAACTTATATTTACATTTGAGACATATTCGCAATTATGAAAATTGTATTACACAAAACCATGAATTTCTGACAATCCGTGAAAATTTACGAAAACGCGAGCTTGAGACGAACCAAGTCATCCTTATCGAATAGATGGGATGAAAACTATATTTACTTACCTATGATTTAATATTAGTTTTACCACCATTTTATCACGGAAATAAAATATGGCCATCATAATGAATGCCTTGTAACAAAATATTATTTAGTATTTTTTTCTTCATAACGCCATAACAAAACACTGGTTTATGCTGTCAACAGTGAAGTGTCATAATAAAAATCAACGCGAGTTGAACACAACATAGTAATTGATTGTCAAGGCCTGCAGTAAAAGCAGGTGCTGGCCGTATTTAGCACCGCAGTAACGCTTATCGCACTTTACACCGTTTTTAATAACGCCTCCGAGACGTAAGTTATTCGCTACTGCAAACATAAAACCCTAAGTAATACCGGTACATTTTTATTTTGGACACTTAAAAACCCTGATTGGATTGCCGGAGCATCAGCAATTTGTCGGTAGTAAGATGCTACGCCTCTCAATTCCACAAATACGTAAACAGTAATAAAATAAATTAACATTTAATTTTGCTGGTCAGCGCAATATAACTGTCGTTGGAATACATAAATGACAAAACTAAAATCGAATGATCGTAAACGTATCTACACTTTGCAAAGTCAAAATATTTTCCTTAAGCGCTGTAAGCGATAAAGTTATCGAAATGATCCATTTTTACCATTTATTTTGCTGAGGTGTCACTTCAATACGTGGTGGTGGTGTCAATACGGACAAAGGTTTTATACGAATCAAAGCTTTAAAAATGCTGCTATTAAACTCGGTCCAAGCATTTATTTGCTTTGGCAATAACATTGTAAAAAGCAGTTTGTTTAATGTCTCTATAATAATGTAAAGTTTCTGTGTTACTTTTGTTTTTTATGAATTTTTTATTTTATTTCATTTGACTCAAAAAATATATGAAATTATTTTATTTGTTTTAAATTTTATTTTTGTCAAATTATGTATTATTATGATACCTGAAATAAATGAATTTGACACGGTACCCGATCCTGGTACAGTCTTACGTTCAAAAAATAAGCGAAAGTGTTCCGAATTCGTGGTTTTCTTTCAGCTTATTACAATGTTAATGCATCTGTCGCAGCAAATAACTACTTGGACCGAGTTTAAGTGTCAAATTCTTTTTTTATTTATTAGATAAGCTTGGCCATCATCTCGCTTGGTGTTAAGCGACGATGCAGCGATGAGGCGATGTCAAATTCATTTATTTCAAGTTGTAACATACACAGGTACCATAATTATACATGATTTGACAGAATACAATTTAAAACAAATAAAATAATAGGTTTATTTTTTGGGTCAAACGAAATAAAACAAAATAAAAAATTACACAGAAATACAGTATAAAATATAATGGTAATTTTAGGTACAATTGCTAGTACTTTATCTCCGGCATTGTTATCACAAGTCTTTTTTTATTGCAAATAAGTGAAGAGACAGGTTCTCCGAGCGATGTGGCCTGCCCATTGCCACTTCAACTTGCAAATTTTAACAGCTATGTCGGTGACTTTGGTTCTTTGGCAAATATCCACGTTTCGGGTTCTATCGCGCAAAGAAACTCCGAGCATAGCTGATAAGAGTCGCTGGCATCCAGTGGATGCAAAAGGCAGGCTGTCGTTCAGTGTGGAGGTTAAAGGGGGAGGCCTATGTTCAGCAGTGGACGTCTTCTGGCTGATGATGATGAAGAGACAGGCAAATCACTTGCCTGATGGTAAGCGCTCCGCTTGCCAATAACAGTTGATCTTTTTTTCAATAATAAGCTTGCGTTTGGCTGCCAACTCACGTGATTTATGCCCAGTAATTTTCAACAGAAACATTGCCATTCTATCTGAAACACGGCAATGTTTGGCAAACGAAACTCTTTCTAACCTATCGTAAATTTTTGTAAACCGACGTGAAAATCGAAAACTTCACACGCAAATAGAGCGTTCAAAATCACATGCGCACGCGAAATATCGCCATGGGAATAACAGCTTCAGTTCGAACCCAGCGTAATAGTTGGCAACCAATCGACAATTGTCTTGACATCACCCGTCACGATATCTGGCTCCCAGACCTCTACATTAGGGATGTTACGGAGGTAGTTTTATCGGAACCGAAGTCGGAGTTTTTAAATTTGGCTTAGCGGAGTCGAAATCAGAGGCGGAGGCAGAAGAGCGATTTGTTAAGATAGGTCTAATAAAATTAAACATAAAAAACATTATTAAGCCTATTCAATTTAAGTAAAAAAATAATACATCAGTTACCCAAAGCCCGTTGCAGACCAGGCGAAGTACAAGTAGCAAGTGCAAGTAACAAGTACCTACTACGCATCGTTTGCAACGAGCTTACATACTTCCACTGCCACTACATACTTGCATACATGCTACGAAGAATTTCCACTGCCATTTGCACTAAGCGAAAAGTGTGTAGCTCGTTGCAAACGATGCGTAGTAGGTACTTGCTACTTGTACATCGCATAGTCTGCAACGGGTTTTATGGTTGAAAATAAGAATAACAGACTATAAACTCAGATTCAAATAATTATGTCACCTGTCAAATATGAGCCGAAGTCTGAATCGGAAATGTAATATCAATCGGAAGTTCCGACGTTTCGGAATCGGAATCGAACCTCCGTATCATCCCTACTTCTACATCGTAAGTTTCACACGGTTACATACTACAGTCTCGACAAAAATAATAGCGCAAATTGTTAACGACATTGATTGTTTTGTAATTAAAATTCTTTCTATTGAACTCCTATTCGAGCCGTGTCAAGAATGGAAGAAGATGTGATGGACATTTGCCTCGTAATTAAGAGCGTGTTGCCATACACTTATTAAAATTCAATTTGTAAGAAATCGAAATAAAGAAATTAAAGTGTAATTAGTACTTGCGCATACGCACGAAAATAGAGGTGAGTTATAAACATGATTGATGATTTTTATTCCGATACATTGAATAAGGATAACGCTTTCCAATATAAAAGACTTCAACGCGTACGGTACACGTTTAAGTCTTTTCTGTTATAATCTATTTCATATTGGAATATATATATATATGTGTTATTTTTTTTAAGTTTTTTAAAATGTTTTATTATATAGTAGGGAGGTGAAATGTCTACATTTTACGCTGAAACGTTGGCGGAGTGAGATTGTATAGGTCAAAGGGGCGCAACAAAAGTGAAATTATAACTGTTTAAAAACGCAGCTATTCTTTTGAGCACATGAATGAAATCTTCACGTTTAAACAACAGAATAGTTGCTTTAACGCTCCGTAGCGTGAAACATGAAATATTTTATCACATGTATAATTTAGACAAAATAACCAATTTATAGTAGAAAAATCAATCACAATTACACATCAACATGACAGGTCATCAAATTACTATCTATCAAGTTTTCTCTTTATTATGGGGATAAGAATACAAGATCATAGGGATAAGAAAACAAAGTCATGTGGTGCGTGGAACATTGGTTACTTAAAATGGCGTCTTTCAATCTAACTATATATATATAAAAATGAATCCCTGTTTACGTTGGTCACGCCATAACTTCACTACCGATTTCATTCATCTTTATTTTTAAAGATCTCTAATTTTTTGTTGAAGGTTCTCACGAAAAGAAAAATTAAGTATTTTGCGCAAAAAATTGCTAAAAATTAATGATGATTTTAAATTCGCGCGTTTGACAGTTCTAAGACAGGACAACGTCAGTCGGGTCAGCTAGTCAATTATAAAAATCAACCCCTATTTACTTCGGTCTCGCCATAACTTGAGAACGCCTTTACCGATTTCATTCAATTTTTTTTTTAATAAGTTTTCTAATAGTTTTTAAAAGGTTCTTACGTAAATAAAAATAAAAAATAGAGAATTGCGCAGAAAATGGGAAAATTTCAGAAAACTTAGCGGTGATTTTAACTCGCATGTGAAACCGCGGGGCGCATCTAGTATAATACGTTTATTGTTCTAGATAACTAATGTAACACTTGACAGGTATACAACAATGACCAACATGTTGTAACTGCCGCAAGGAGATCCTATTATTGCGTTACTTTGTAGTGCATAATACAAGTTACAAACCTTGCTAATTGGTATCTATACAAATTACAAACTAAACAATCAAAATACTAGTAAAACAAAAATGCTGCCAGATGTTATAAATGTTTACTTACTGCTTAATTATTGTTTATCAAAACTTGTTGAATATGTAACATCTACCTACGTCGTTCTTTAGTTTTTTTTATTGTGAAATCAATAGTGACATTCTAAAACGGATTATAGTTCAATATATGTCTCGTAAATAACACAATCTTGCGATTTGTTAATAGTTAAGATGCATCCGTAATCTAAATCAAGGTTGCTATATTATTATTTAGCGATTCCATGACATTTATTTTGAAGGCCACCGAAGTTGTAACATCGTCGTAGTAAAGAAAAAAAATTAAACTAGGAAAGTTGAAATAAAACAGAAAAAATAAACTACTGGAAATCGACTAAAACAGACAGATAAAATAAAAATCTGTAGTAGTCAGGTAGTAGTGTCAGTAAAAAGTCAGCCTGTGTAAGCCCTTAAGATCAAGGAAAAGTTAGCTGCATTTTTATGGGAACACTTTATTTTTTAGGCATTTTAAACTTGCAGTTAAACATATTTGTTCAAAGTCTTTGAACATTCCATTAGGTACGGCTTCTTTAATAATAGATGTTTAATTAAAGCAATCGATAATAATTATTGATGGCTAACACAGTAAGCGATAGACATGATTGATATTTATGGTGCCACTTATCGTCTCATATCGCCTTCGTTAATGATTGATTTGCTTCAAAAAACATTTTTCATCCCAAACTATTAAAAAACCGATGATTGGTTCTTTAATTGGTGCGCCTAATAGTATATTAAATTATAATACTTTATATTCCGAATAATTTTATGTTCGCGGTCTTACCTAGCTGCCTGCACAGTCCTCTAGAACCGTAATATATTTCGGTATTTAAAGGACCCTTTAATTGTCACTAAACTATATCCATCTCAAAAATCACGTCGATGCATTGCTCTGTTGCAGCGGGAAAAAGGAACCAACAAACAAAAACACTTTCAAATTACTTATTGGTAAAAGTGAATTCTATATAGATCCGAAAATGTAAAATGATTTCAACACAAAAGTTAAAATTTTATCGTTTCGAACTTTCGACACGAGCCAGTTCTCACAATCCAAGGCACACGTTCTCATAGTAACATGCCCATTATATTCCGAGTTTTAACAAGTGTTCTTGAACGTTAACTTGCTTGACAACTTCCACAAAACGCACATAAAGGGTACACAAACATTTCACCGAAAAACTTAACTCTCAGATTCCATACATGTCTAATGGTGCGTGGAAATCTTCGACGGGCAAATAATACTATTTGAAAATTGATGTTTGATAAATATTAGTTGAGTATATCTTGGTAGACTGATCGTCTGCTTAGATGCTTTACTCATCAGATCCGATTCGACGTACGACTTTTGGATATACATTATACAGTCATCATCGTCATCATCATCAGCCAGAAGACGTCCACTGCTGAACATAGGCCTCCCCTGACAGCCCCCCTTTTGCATACACTGGATGCCAGCGACTCGCACAATGTCGTCGGTCCATCTAGTGGGAGGCCTAGCTACGCTGCGTCTTCCGGTTCGTGCTCTCCACTCAAGAAATACATATGTATTTATTTACTAGCTATTACTTAGTACGCGTAGATTTTCATATAAGCTTTCACCGTTTTTGCCTCTCTTAATTTGGCACTTTCACAAAAATATTTCTTAGCGGACCGCTACGAGTAATCTAACTGCCAAACAGCTTCTTAGATGAAGTAGTTTTTGAGGAAGTTAGAGCTAGTGGTATTTCGCCCATATATGAATAAATAAATAATATTCGGGACATTTATGCACACGCGGTCTTCTGACCCCAAACTAAGCAAAGCTTGTACTATGGCTGCCAGAGACTGATATACATACATTGTTTTTTTGAATAAAAACTTAAATAGATATTAACACCCAGATATAGGGCAAACACAAATGTTCATCACATGAATGTTTGTCCTAGGAATCGAACCCACGCCCCCAAGCGCAGAAAGCAGGTTCATTACCAACTGGGCCAACGGGGCAGTGAAGCTAATATTAAGCACGTAAAAATGTGCACCGTCTGTCCAAATCTGAACTAACTACGTACAACTACTTTCGTACTTAACACTTATTAACTTTTATAAGTCAATATATTACGGTAGTTTTCAAAATCGTATCGGACAAGCTAAATGAGACTCGTGATAAGGAGTAAGAAGATTCAAAATAATTAGAAGTGCTCAACTGTACTCGGCACGTGTTAAAAACTTTAAAATTTCTCCATTCAGGGTGTATTTTAATGATGATTTGATGATTTATGTAAACGTATTACCCCATTGGTGATCAATTATTTTTAGATCACAAACTTTTTCAAACTATATTTTTAGACATTTCTACGAAAGATAATGAAATCTTAATTAGAAGGTTTATTTGAGAATAGTTATGGATTAGGCACTTAATTATCTAAATATTAGTACATACTTAACATAAAGTTACAGGTAGGTACCTAGGTACTTAAAAAACGTGTTTATAGTTTTTTTATTGGGTGTATTATTGTTTCAGGCTATTAAGACAACAAAATAAGTAATAGAAGAAAGGAAAAACAGCTAATGAATACCTATTAACTACTCGACTATTTGAAATCATATTTTTATTTTATTTGTTAACGAATAAAAAAACAATCCTTTTGAAATCTATATTAATTATTTACAATCTAGTATACTACAATATAATATACCTAGTTGTTTTTTAATCGTCAGGTTCCTCTTCCAACTTTGGTCGGAGACGTTTCATGACAATATTTTTTATGGACCTTGCGATTGTTTTTTTTTCTGTATATAAGAATTAGAGCAATATACGTGTATATTTATTAAGGTAAATAGACGTATATAAAAAACCGTTGAATCACGACTAAAACAAAGTTTAAGTGGGTATCTACCTATTTTTGTCAACAGTCTCACAGTGAGGAAATCCATAATTATTCAGTTTTTTTCTTGAATTATCCCGGATTGTACAGGTACGAAGTTCCACACTCCTGCTGTTCCATTGAGCAGCGATCAAAAAGCGGATCGGAAACGCTCAGTGCATCTGAATGGAATTTACAACATATGAGAGCTTCTATTAAAAAAAATATTCCATGCCTATCTAAGCAAATTTACCAAAGGCTAACCAGAAGCGTGTCCTAAGTCATAGCAAATATTTGCCCACCTGTGAGCTTCAGGCCGACCTAGCTGCCTCGAGTAAATCTTCAAGGATCTCATTAGACATGGCTAGTGACATTTGAAAAACTTAACTGACCCTTGAGAATGTTGGCTGTTTTTTTCTTAAGTTGTGTCGCACTTATCTTCTTCGTATGATAAGCGAGTTTTTAATACATTTACGTGTAATTGCTATGTATACAATAAATACATGTTTGACGTAGAGAGCAGTGTTTTTTCATATCTAACGTTTGTCTTGCTAAAGGCGCGCGGCTATCAGACGCGCTGACTCATACGTCAACGTTAACGTTTTTGAAGATAAAAGAATCACAATCCGAAATATGAAAAATACTGATTTTGCATTATCTATATATATAAAAGCGAAATTCATCTACTCACTCACTCATTCACTCATTAAAGACGAAATCTCGAAAACCGCTTGACTTACGAAGCTGAAATTTGGCTTGTTTTTAATTATTTTTTATACGGGCTGAATTAAGGGTGGCAAATGGAAGTTCAAAATTTATTTCAAAAACCTATGTTTGTGATGTTAGGGAGATAAAGTTTGGTAGGTATTTAGGCTAATAGTTTAAAATAAAAACATACTGGTAGAATATTTTCACAAAAAGGAAGGATTAAGGAGTGTGTTGTGCTGAAAGTTGTGCAACTACGAATCTGTAATTTGGCAAGTAGGTTCCTAATGGGGTATAATATAGATGTTCATCAAAAAATATTTTGCGAAAGGTTCGAATTAAAAGGGTCCAAAAAGGTGTTGAAAGTTTAGGTGAAAGTCTACGCGTACGAAGTCGCGGGTAACAGCTAGTTAACTTATATGCATAACACTGCAAATAGTATCAAGCAATTTTCGTGTTGAATTTATAGGACGGCGGAAAAATTAAAAAAAAAAGATTTTTTTGGAGGTTTTTCTTATTCTTCCACTGTCCTATAAAATATCAACACACTACGCTTTATACTATTTGCAATGATATTCTAAAGGTAATTCCCAATTGTTTTTTTACAAGAAATAAAACTTAGATTTAAGAAAAATAATAATTTCAAAAACTGACTTCAAAATTAGGAAATATGCAATTTCGTTTACTTAGATGACATATTTTTTCTAATTATTTTGATGTGATTTTCCGCACCGCACTGTTTTGAGCTAGTCGTAAGGCCCCTAGCCCACGTGTACCTGAAAATGATAATGTAGGCCACACGTAATGCGTTATATGCCTTCTGGGTGTATTTAGTCCAATATAGGCTAACTATTATACCTAATGAACTTCATAAATTCAACAGATAACGTACACATACACGTTCACGTTCACGTTATTACACGTACTTTATAAACATCGTCGGCCCAATGTTGGTTGTCGGCAAAATAACATTGATTTTCCTAGCTCAATAGCAGCACATGCACAATCGAGCAGGATCATGCAGGTAACGATAGATTATTGCAAATGATATTAATTCACATCCGTTCCAGTAAGCCTCGTGACTTGACCACAGATATTCAATAAGATAGACCCTGCAAGTTTACCTGTCTGCGGCCCGTCTTAAGTTGGATCAATGCACTATCACTAGCACGTCACATAATTCTGATCTAAGTTCGTCGTCTACATAGGCCTTCTCTCAGAGAGAGATGATGGGATCTATCATGCTGTCCCAGTGCATGTTGGTGAATGTTATGTCTTTGAACTTTTGTGGTTCTCGGACATACCGGTTTCCTCACGATGTTTTCCTTCACTGTTTAGAGAGATGGCATCGAAACTGACTTAAACAAAGAGTTATTTAGTACCTAAATAAATTATGTGCAGCAGTAGCACGTCAAAGGTATGTAAAAAAATATTACGACATTGTAAACTGTAAAACTCTTCAAAAGTTACCCGTACGAACCACTAGCAGACAGCTCTCGTGACGTAGTATGTGCCAGTGACCTATTGAGTATGGTATCAGATTAGATTAGATAATAAATGGTAGGAGCGCACGTACACAATCAAAGTGTGATTATAACGTCACTTAGCCACCTAGACCCGTATTGATAGTCTCACTAGAATAGCCATGCACCAACATCTGTAGCTTGATTGGCATTCATTATATGTAATTTTTGTAGACATAATCCATACAGTTAGATAGATCCACATAGTTATCTGCTAATAATGTTATGCTAGAGTTGCAATAGGATTATTTTTTTATTTATTTAATAGGCGCAAGACACACTCATGAGACGAGGCGCGGACACAGGCTCTCTCTTTTATAGCCGTAGTGTTCTAAGACAGTTATCTTTATTTTATAAACGGGTTAGTAGTCTTAGAAATATTAATTTTGATAGCCCGTTGGTCTAGTTGGTAGTGACCCTGCCTTCTAAGCTTAGGGGCGTGGGTTCGATTCCCATCTAGGACAAACATTTGTGTGATGAACATTTGTGTTTGTTCTATATCTGGTTGTTAATATCTATTTAAGTATGTATTTAAAACTATATATGTATGTATTTCAGTCTCTGGCAGCCATATCACAAGCTTTGCTTAGTTTGGGGTCAGATGACCGTGTGTGCAAAAATGTCCCGAATATTTATTTATTTATTACGCCTCTTTCATCTTTTAATTACTCGATGACACAAAACAGAAAAACGACAAAGGATAGAAAACTACTCCAAGGCTAATCCACGTTTATTAATAACGGAGAAAAGGATGCTTCCATGTACCACGTCCTCCGCCATAGCGCAACGCATTACGTTGTTTGTATCGTATAAGAAGTCGCTTAAGGTTGAAATTGCCTTGAAGTAGTGCACCCGCGTCTATGACTCCACTTTGATGTGTGTCGCGTATTTTATTTAGAAACATTAGTTATGTTAAACAATGGCTTAAAATTGCTCTGTTTCATTTTTAAGCGTGTTAATTTCTGTCGACCGAGAATGTTAATATTGTTTGAGCAAAGATTAACTTTGTAAGTAAGGCCACCAAAGTGGTACGAAGACATAGACCTCTTAGTTGTTTTTGAAATAATTATTTCATAGATAGATCCCCAATTTTTTATTATTATGGATTCTATATAAAATTATTTCAGATGCCTTAAAACAAATTATACGCACGTTTACGATTTTGGTTTAAACTTTTTTTTAACGTAACGTTTCTAAGTAAGTCATAACGGGTACGCGAGTTCGTTTGTCATTATTTCAACTACTAACAGTTATATCAGCTAAATATCAGCTAACTTCTGCGAGAAAATCTTACGTAACTGTATTCACATCATAACCAAGCTCGCAATTTCAGCAGTGCAAGTACCGTTCTTTTAGCGATCGTCAAATTGACAGTTGAGGTCGTCAAATTCGATAATATGCAATTTTTTCAGTACTCGCTGTGATCGATTCTATGGCATTTTAGCGAATTTTCGATCGCTAAAAGAACGGTACTTGCACCCCAGGTTCGGAAGAACTTGAGTTGAGATCGAGCTCAGATCAGCACTATCTGACGCACTGTTATTACGGGACCAAAGCTGTGAGGTAGCGGTCATTACCAGGTAATAGATGAGTATTTTATTATAATGTTGTTAGTTATTATGTACGTAATATCATTAAGGGGTGGTCCCGACAAAAACATAGTTGATTAAGCTGGTGGGATGCACGGGAAAACATATTAGTTCGATCGTTAATTTGCAATCATGTTTGTGAATACGTGGTAGATAGATTATTATAGTGGCTGACAATTAATGTTTGTTTATATTGTAAGGTTACACGGAACAGTAGTATTAAGCTAAAGAAAATTATTAATGTGACATGTGTGTTATTAGTGGGACATTACAAACAACTTTTACTTTCAGGAAGAAATCGTTTTTAGGAATAAGGCTGCCGATTGTTGCACTAGTTTAAAGCTGTTTTGTCGTGCAATTTGTGGTATAAACAATAAAGAATTTATGTATTTATCTATCGTATAAAATGATGCCAATCCAACCTTTAAAAAATCAGGTGTGCTATTCGGGTTGGTCCCATAGTAAAAGTTGTTCATTATGAAGAGTAAAATTGCCTCCTTTCGGCTTAGTTTCACCATTCGGTTTAATTGTATAAAAATACGCTTTACGTATCTATGGATTCCAGGGACAACATTCAAGAACCAGTACAAAAATAATGAATAGGACGATGTGTTCATTATTATTCTGCATCTATCTGAATTTTGAATTTTCTTTCTTATCCTTAGTGCCCACGTCAAGGCAAACGGCAGATACAATGTAACGCCATTCCTCTCTGTTCTTGCTCTTCATGCCAAAAGCAACGGCCTTTGGCTTCAGAAATGAAAGATCGCAGTCAAATCTGCAGTGCAAGTACCGTTCTTTATCGATCGTCAAATTCGCTAAAATGCCATAGAATCGATCACAGCGAGTACTGAAAAAATGGCATATTAACGAATTTGACGACCTCAACTGTCAATTTGACGATCGATAAAAGAACGGTACTTGCACCCCTGGTTAGCTCCGCCACACTTGCCCGGTCTTGTGGATTAAAATCCAGGGGTTTCTTTAAAATATGATTCAAATCCCTGCGCAGAGTGTGACTAACTCAGCCCTTTAAATAAGACGCCGTATCTGCGAATCTATTAGATTTTTAAGCAAATAAAACTTTCACGAATAATAAAATATACAGGTATAGATTACAAAACACAATTGCAATCTACAAGTCTAAGATATCTTGTTACCAAATGGATCGGAGATAATCCTTCCGTAATTAATAATTAATTAAAGCAAAGGTAACATTTAATACCACTTTGCGTATCTCAGGGCGCTAAGCAAGATTCCGTCCCTTTTTAGAAAAGTGGACTACGTGACTGGAATATGATACACAAGTACAACTATTATACTAACTTAGGAAATTAAATAATAGAATAGTTATTTATTTATTTACGGAAAACAAACAGCTTTAACAACATAAGACAGTAAGAAAAATAAGAATAAACAAGCCTTAAAAGTTTTCACAAATAAAACAGAGATACAATCCAGTTCCGTGAATTTTGAAATAACAAATGCAATAAACCAAATCACAAATAGTACAAATAAAATAAATATATATAACAAAAACCATATATATATAATCAATGGTTGAAGAAGCCATATCAATTTAACAATATGAAAAAGTATATATTAATGAAAAATATAGTAAGGAAAAATAAATCAAAAATAAGTCAGACTACTCAAGAAACTCAATCAGAAGAAAAAAATGCTGAAAAAGCGTAATTTTTAAAGAAGTTTTGTCTGGCTGTAAATAAACCACCTTAATTTGTTTATTATATTTAAATGAAGTGATCTTGTGATTAAATCCTCATAATTTACAGTATTTGTGTTTTAAGGAGCATCCCTCTGGCATTTGTGTTTGTTCTATATCTGGGTGTTAATATCTATTTAAGTATGTATTTAAAGCTATATATGTATGTATATCAGTCTCTGACAGCCATATCACAAGCTTTGCTTAGTTTGGGGTCAGATGACCGTGTGTGCAAAAATGTCCCGAATATTTATTTATTTATGGGGCCACATGACATTAGTGACGTCACACTCAAGCAAACGAGTTCTTCTTACCATGCAATTGTTGCCTCTATTTACTATTGTGTGACGTCATAAGGACATTCGACCTACATAGTGTTTGCATTCAAGTCACGTGATCAATGAAAATAATACTTGAAATGAAACATGATGCCAACAAGAAATTTGCCTCGGAAACAATTACCTCACACGGTATTTGCGGTGCACCAAAAAAACAAAGGCTAAGCAAAGCGTAAGTAGAAGAGGTATGCGACCGGAACTTTTACCGTCCACCAGCAGACTTAACTATCTATCATCAATCCTCACTAGAGTATAAAGAACTTACCATTAGGCCAGTAATGATGACCAGCAATTAACCAGTTCCAGTACTGTCAATCTCCACGGCCTAGGGCACGAAATCCACCTCGTAATTCCACTCTACATGCACCCATATTTAAACAAATCACTCTTCAGCCATTCCTGGATCTTAACTTAAAGCAGCAGAGTTGAAAATTGGCATTGAAGCAGCTGATTCCTCCTGACCATTAAAATTAGATCGTCACATGTGTCTTTTCTCGGGATAAGTACGGTATTTTGTCAAAGTAGTGGCAGTTCTGGCTAGAATGGCGGTCATGCGTCAAGTATTATCTTGGAGTTGGCAATCTATAGATGGATCTAGGCTTCCGGGGCGGTATTGCTAGTAATGGCACGGCAAAGGACAGGCATTTGACTCACTGTAATACATATTAAAGGGAGTGCATTTAAAGGCACCTGGCAACATTTTATGGCTGCATTAAACAACGTAGTTTTGGAGGTAAGTATTAAAAAACATAATTAGGTAGCATCAATAATAATAGTCATGTTATACTAGAAAAAATGCTGCTCAGGGGTTTTATGAATAGCATTATTTTTAAAGAAAAGCTTGAAAGCTTTTCTAAAAGCATCGATCCGTTTACGCCTACTCATTTTGAAACTGATAATGTTGCTTAATATTCTTATCGAAATAAAATATATTATAGTAGTTTCGCCTACCGTATATATTTTGGCATTCTAGTATTCTGACAGTAATATAGTAGGATACTATTTTATATAGTAGGGTTGGCCATGATAGGTTGGCAACTCTTGACGAACTTTGTCCAAGGACCTTGTATATACCCCATAGGCTAAGTATACTAAGTACCCTCTACGATATACCCTAAATTGACTTTGTCAAACAGAGAAACAAAGTGTCAACATTGTTTTACTGTATTACTGACTTGCACCGTGCATTGCGGCCGATAGCCACAAAGCACGCGAAAAAAACAAGGAAAGCAAAGTTAGACGCGCGTGCCTGGTGCGATTTGAAAATGTATGGCGACGCCTATCGTCGACCGCGTGCATCTGACGCAGACCTTGGAAGCGGTGCCATACATTTTCATAGTATAAAGACTTGTCGCATCAGCCGCGTGCGTTAGACGCATGCGTCAGACTCGCGCAGCTGCGATTGGCCGCGATGCGCGGAAGTCTACCTTTAGTGTGAGCTGGATTTCGATATGTTGTAACTTGAGTCGGAAATATCTACTCGTATAACCGTATGTATGTCATCTACGATTTAGGAGGTACCTTTAGAGTATGCAAGGTATAAAGTTTCCTTACTGCATCTGATGACTGTACGCTGTGGTTTCTAGTAGGTAATGAAGGGGTGATTTGTGGCTGCAATATCACCAGCTATGGCAGATGCTTGCTCGCGTGAACCACTGTAGACTCCGAGAATCGATAACAACACAACTGTTCTTCTAATAGAATTACACTGCACAATTGAATATTATTACTAAGTAGACATTGGGAATACAATAGTCTATAAATAAATACGCAGGCGTTTAGGTAAGTTGTTTTAAAATAATATGCCGGGTTATATGGAACGGTGATACTAAACCGAAAGGTAATACTTTTATGACTATTGTATAAACATAAAAATTACGCCCCATTTTAACCGATATTGATGTGATATCGGTAAAATCCTTATATTATCCCGAGTACCATGTAAGTCATAAAAAAATTACACTCCGGTCGATTTTGAAAGTTTAGCTATAAGATTAAACTTATTAAAAATAACGCTGTCTTCTTTATTTCAAGCTAAGAAATAAAAACGGCAACACTTGTCAATTAAACCTTCAAAATACATCCCGTTGTAAAAACATTTGACTAACTTATGGCACTCGAGATAATACAAGGATTCTTCAGAATACGATATCACATAATAATATTAATATCGGTTAAGGCGTCCAGCAGCAAGGGTGGAAATAGGAAACCCACATACATACATAGTATGTATGTATGTGGGTTACCTATATCAAAAACCATCCAAATAAAAAAATTATGAATAAAATTGCCTTTTAGGACATGCAATTTTCAGGTTGTTACGAGCTTTCATTAGAGCATAAAACGAAAAAAATAAACTGACTCGTTTTTGTTTCAGATTTTTTTTTGATCGAGGAAAGTTTATTCTATCGTGTTTTGAACCAAATCATAAACTCAAACAGATTTATCTGTGACATGTATTTTTTTCCAGCCCAAATATTGTAATTTAACCGAATAAAATTGATTTTAAACCGTCAAATTTGGTATATGAGGCCGTAAGGCCCAGTGGACGAATTACGTGCGTTAGAATTATCAGAATTACTATTCTCGGAACGAAAAACAGACGGAACGCACTTCGTTCCAACGGAACTGCCGCTAAAGTCACCAAGCCATAGACAAATGGCGCCAAATTTAAACAAAAACTGAATATTCGCATTCGCATTCGCGAATGTCCAAAATATGACATTCGTTACATCACTAAATACATACATACATACATACATCCGTCAGACGTCCCTAAGTACCAGCTCCAGCTTCGTCATCCAGCTTCTTAATCCCTAGATCCCTACCATAAATTCCGTTAACAAATACTACAACACTATAAACATAATCTCCGACCCGGTCCAGAAAGCCATCCGAAGTGGCCATTAGACTAATACAGTGTTTTAAACCGTCCACATTCCTACAGAATCAATCGGCTTGTAGATATACGATAGTGCTGCTATCTGCGATCTAGAATACATCGGTAGCGTGGTAGCCAGGGAATCAATGGTTGGGGCAATTATAGGAGTAAACATGGTTACACAGAACAACGTGTTACGGTGAAAAAAGGTCATTGTAGGTCATAATAATGAACAACTTACAATGGGACAAAATCACTTGTTCCTTAAAAAATACGTTGGTGTCAGATAGTGGTTGTATCGACATTGTTGTTTATAGAAATTAGATTAGATTAGATAAATTAGATACTTTTTAGAAGAAAAAAAAGCTGGCCAAAAGCGTTTCGAGATTCGAGACGCGCATATGGTAGGGTTCCGTTTTTCGTAGCCAAAGTCATAGTTGTGATCACAACCATAATTCAGAAACCGGTGGTTATAGAAATAAATAATATTTTTTTATTTTGATGTTATATATTTAGTATATATGTAATATTTAGTACAATATTCGATATTATTTATAAATATTTGTAAATTATTTTAGTAGAAAAAATCGAAAGAACGAAGCTTATTTATATTATCCTCTTTATCTATATACCTTTAAAATTGAGATCTTGTGATATACTAAAACTGTAATTGTTCAAGAACTAAAAAACTGTCTAAAAATTTGGACGGATGGAAAGACTGATAGGCAAGCAGACGCACGGACAGAACGAACTAATAAGGGTTTCTTGTAGGACTACGGAACCCTTAAAAGATCCCTATAAAAGCAGCAGCTATATGCTTTAGTGGAAACAGGTTGAAATATCGTGACGTGAACTCGCATCGTTACCAGAACTTCTATTAGCGAAGAAGGATGAATGCATGTAAGCGTTTAAATCGTCATCAGTCTTGTCGAGATATGAGCAGCCATATTTCAAGCATCAGGCTAATGTGCTGGTAAACGATGTTATGACGAGTGACTGACTGCTATTGGATTAGATAGATTACGTGGGGTATTGATCTTAAAGCATTGAATCCAAAACTATATGAAATACATAGTAAATAAAGTAAGTAAATTAAAGCAGGTAAATATCTATTTCTGAAACGCTTTTACATTATCACATCATAGTTATACATAGTTGTCAATTGTGTCTAACGTAGGTTATAATTGACTTAACAGTGGGCCCCAACTCGGCTAGGCCGGTCTCTTGGTGACCCGTCATTATCATAGTCATCATAGTCATTATCATCATCATCCACAGCCTTCCTTATCCCACTGCTGGGTATAGCCCTCTCTCTTGCTATGCCATCTGCCTCGGTCCTGTGCTAGTCGAGTCCAGGTTCATATTTATATTCATATGTAATTTCATGAAATACATATTTACTTCAATTGCTAAAGCTTTTCTCGTGAATAGTTGCAAAGCGATACGAATCCGCGCGTGCGCACTTACCTTGACAAGACTTGAAAAGACTGCTGAATGTCATTAAATTATAGTCGGAGCAACCGGCTTAAACTTAAGTTTTATAAAAATAAATGTGTCAAAACCACGTTAATTTCCATTATCCCAGGTGTATCTCTAGACGGACATAATCATTCAAGAATATCATTGCACTCAAAACTAACTTTTGCTTTGAGACAAACGATGATTTAGTGATAAAAAACAACTGATCCATAAATTTCGTTCTATGTAACAAATTATATTCGCGATAACAGGGTCGGTCCCCAAGTAAATAAAAAATAATAATAAATAAAATGTTTATTTGGAAAAAATTACAATGGTTTTATCAACAATAGGGACGGTGTTACCTACAATAGTTCGAGAACTGTGTCGCAACAACGCCCACCTTCGAAACTGTTAAAATTCATAGTTCCAATGAGAGTTTTTTTTTTAAACAAACAAAAATTCGATCTATCGATTAAGTAAGTGTAGTAGTATGTGTAGTTTCAGTGTGTGCGTTGTGTGTGTAATTTTTGCGCACGCGCGAGTGTGTGTGTGTATGTGTGTACGTGAGTGTGAGTTATGTGTGGTGTCTTTGACAAATGTCAAAGTATGCCTAAATGTGATTGGTTATGTAGATAGTTTAATCAGATCTTCAGTGTCTTGATATGACAAGGATTGGAGCCATTCCATACATTTTTGTAAAAGTTGTTTATAACGATGAGTACAATGATATCCTCGAATATGTCCGTCGTCAGAGATACATGCACCAGGGTCCAGATTCTACTAAAGAAATTGTCTTTAAATTGTAATTGTAGCGATTTTAATTGTTAAATAACTGCCTCAAAATTAACAGTTAAATATATTTTTTATACTAGAAAAATACAACCACCTAATATTATATAAATTAGTATAAAAAATTATTAAAAAATTACAATTTTGAGGCAGTTATTTAACAATTAAAATCGGGAGGCAGGTATTTTTCTATGTTTACCTTATTTATATATCTTAACTTAAATATGAAACCACCTCTAAAGTATGACCTAATAAACATAAAAATAATCATCAAAATCAATTCATATTAATTGGCGGAGTAATCGCGTAACATACAGAGAAATTTAGAAACTCATTCTTTTTTGTAGTCGGTTAAAAAATACTTTCGAAATCTGCAGCTGTTTACGTTTCCACTTTCGAATCATCTTCTGCCCTAAAACCATTATCTTCAAGACTGTCGCGTCACTGGACCCCAAGCTTTAGAGACCTACCACTGAGCGAGTTTGCTCACCTCATTAGACCATTGGCCACACTGTCACTTCGATACTTTTAAATACCGTTCTTGTTCTTAAACTGCGATTTTGGGTAACAGTTAAACAAATAATCACCAAAATCTCGCAAAGCACGAACTCGCGTAGCTATTAGACCCAACATTTGTCTTGATGTTGGTAGTTTCCAGCAATCTTATTGCAAAGTAATTTGAGACGATATTTCAAAAGCTTTTGATTCTTCGAAGGCATTGCCAAGATGAAATTGTTCCGATAGTAAGTAATTACGAAAGTTAAACAAATGAACTGTTTTAAAGTGTAGCAGAACAAATTGAAGAGCCATCGCACGATTTTGTTTCACACCTTTGAGATGAGATTTCTTTTAAACAGTGACCAAATGTGTTAATTCCGCAATACGTTCTTGGATTTCGTGAAAGATTAACATCTTTTGATCAGTTATTTGCAAAAGATTTGGTTGCAGGTAGGTACTTGGAGATTTGGTTTCAAAATCAAATGTTTAAAATCTTTAGTTTACTTACTAACACAAAAACAATCTTCCAAAATGAAGAATCAATATTTGTTTGGTAATAAAAATTTGGACATAAAATTTTCTTTAAATTGTCTTTTAGACAAAAAATTTGATACACGCATTTTGTTCTAACCTGGCGAATGACTGGCAGTAAATGTTTAGTATTAAAATAGACAAAAGGGGTAAAAAGTTCTCCATTTGTACATTTCTAAATTATTTTGTAAGTGCTTATTGCACTAATCATACTTTAATATTATATATTTATCTATGATATTATAAATTAATGTGAAAAGTTTGTTGGTTTGTTTGTTCCTCTTTCACGCGGCAACAAAGCAACGGATCGACCTGATTTATTGCACGGGTATTGTTCAAGGGCTGGAACAGCATTTTCAATTTTTCAATTGAATAGTGGACATAGGCCACTTTTCATCATCATCATCATCATCATCATTACTATTTTATATACTATTCATCACTACGCACCCACGTAGTGATGAAAAAAAGAAAGATTTGATTGTTTGTTTGTTTGTTTGCATTGAATAGGCTCCGAAACTACTAAACCGATTTAAAAATTCTTTCATTGTTGGGAAGCTACTCTATCCCCGGGTGACATAGGCTATAATCTATACCCGTGCGAAGCTGGGGCGGACCGCTAGTTATTAATAATTAAATAAATTATGCCTCATATTTTTCTTTAAAAATAACCAAGCTGATGTAAGCCTCAATTAGCCGGCATAATAAAATTATCTTATGGTAAGTACTTCATAGCTTTATTTTCCCATGTTAATCTCGAAGGTCGAACGTACATAGAGGAAATCATGTGAACACCGTGAACTCAGTGAAATCGAACCGAACAATAGAACTGCATTTTTGCAGCTCTCCCCGAGTTCTTCATATTTTTATCATGTTTCCGACCTATGGCGTTTCACTGGAAATTACTTTCATTCATATGTCAAGTCTAAGTTGGGATTGTTTCTAGCTTAGTGATATTATAACTTTTATTATAATCTAGTAGGTAGGTTTCTAGCTTAGTGATATTATAACTTTTATTATACCTACCCCTATTAATAAACTTGAAGTAGCCTTGGAATAGTTACTCCGTCTTTTGTCTTTTTCGATCGAGTTCAAATTTTGAAAGAGAGAAATAGACAAAACACTGCGTAACTATTCCAAGACTACACCACGTTTATTAATAAGGGGGATAGTGTTAACACACGTATGGATTTGGTTGACGGACCGCCGTCCAACCAACGGGAGAGAAAAAGTGAGAATATCATATTTCTCTCTCTTTCTCTCCCGTTGGTCAGACGGCGGTTGAGGTTAGACAACGTGAGGTATTTTATTGTTAGAAAGTATAGCATAGTATAAAAAGTAGAATGTACCTACCTACTTTTTTACGCGAATGATTCTGCTTTTGACCACCAACTGGCCTGTTGGTAAGCGACGATGGGGTAGAAGATGAAGTACGCAGAGAAGATACCTATTCACTCTGGTCATAGCAGCCAAAAGAAGCTCCGATAACAAAACACTGTGGTTTCACATTAGATTTCTCATTGCAAAATTGACTTGAGTAGTTTTAGGTTTTCATTTTAGTCTTTGGATAGACTTGATTTGATAGATTAAAATAGCGTATAATGTGTTTAAGTTTATGGAGATTTTGTGACAATGTATTGGTGTCATGGTACACAGTGTAAGAAATCGACATAAAAGATTGGAACCTATTTAAAAAAAAAAGCAGAACGTGATGTTTTAAGCTTAAAGCTTAGAGAGCACTCTACTCAAGAGGTCTCGTGTCAAAGCTCAACTGTCCTCGACATGAAGCACTAAGTAGGTAATATTGCTTTGTTTGCGCAGGTGGTAGATATTCTTAGCCGTATTGTAATATAACATAACTGAGGACTCTATGGCTCACACAACATTTAAAAAAAATACTTTTCGTGGTTGACCTACGCTTTTGACCACAGTCCACAACTCACCTGCCCCCCGATTCTACTAAACAAATTTTCTTTAAATTGTAATTGTTGCGATTTTATTGTTAAATAACTGCCTCAAAATTGACAGTTTTTAATATTTTTTATACTAAGTTATAATATTAGGTGGTTGTATTTTTCTAGTATAAAAAATATTTAAAACTGTCAATTTTGAGGCAGTTATTTAACAATTAAAATTGCAACAATTACAATTTAAAGACAATTTCTTTAGTAGAATCGGGGCCCTGATGTGATGTGAAGGTGTACTCTACACGCCTTGCCTGGAATGGGCACTGGCTTTCAAATGAGTTTTACTCCTTAAATTAAGGCCCTCTTTTCCCACTTTTAGAAATTTTAGTAGATTACATTGTTTGGTATGTTGATTGTATGATCGTTTGGTAGATACTTATTATTTTAATGGTTAGCTTAAAATTACAAAAACAGTGTCACATTAAAATTGAATGTTTTATCTACAACAAAGGACATTTCGCTATATAGAAAAAAAAGTAACATTGATTTGAGATTTTCTCTCTGTTTTTTTGGATTAATTCAAATACCTATTTACTAACAATTACAACCCATCCCTATTACTCTTCAATTGTTTTGCCAATACATTCCGCTCCCTGATGATAACAGTAGCTGTCCTTTGTTGCAGGTGTTGAGAGCGATGCGGGAGGGCGGGGGCGGGCGCGCGGGCGGCGCGGGGTAGCATGGCCTCCCTGCTGCTGCTCCTCTTGGCCACAGCCGGGGCCGCGCGGCTCGGCGACCTGGCGCGGAGGGACACCGGCGACATCTTCACTCTGCGAGGTCAGTGCCCCTCTTCACTTAGGTGCCGTCCATTAATCAAGTGATTTTTTTTCCTCCCTCCCCCTTGGTGAGATTTAAGACTATTGTTTGTGTATTGATTGTAATTTTTCGTGATTTTTGCTAAACCCTCTCCCCCCTTTCAAGCCTCACGTGATTAATGGATGGTCCCTTATCATCATAGTTTTTCGATATTTATTACCCGAACTATTATGTATGTATATTTAAGAAAAGAAAACTACTTACTAATTGGTTACTATAATTAGTGCTAGCGTACCTATTTCAATCAGTGAGTTTTACATAACTATAAGATCATTGACTTCAATGCAAAGACCCTTCTTTTTAACCGACTTCAAAAAAAGGTAGGGGTGGGGTTCTCAATTCAGTTGTATTTTTTTTTGTCACCGAGAGAACTCCTTCATTTATAAACCTATTTAGAATTATCCTTTTTTATTTGAAAGTAAGTATTAATAATAAATAACTTTCAAATTGGTCCCATAAAAATTTCACCAAAATCGGTTCGGGAGTTTGGTTTTAAATCAAAATAAATGGGAAAATATGTCAACCAGGTAACTGTTTTTATTTTTTTATGACTTAGTTGGCAATCTTTCTGAAGGGCCGCCTGATGGTAAGCGATCACCGTCACCTATGGATACCTG
The DNA here is from genome assembly GCA_914767915.1 of Agriopis aurantiaria. Classification (NCBI taxonomy): domain Eukaryota; kingdom Metazoa; phylum Arthropoda; class Insecta; order Lepidoptera; family Geometridae; genus Agriopis; species Agriopis aurantiaria. Next base: position 5,623,990 of record OU611999.1, read on the forward strand.
TAACACCAGGGGCATCACAAATACGTTGCCGACCCTTAAACTCTATTAACAGCCCTTTTGAAGAACCCCATGTAATAGTTACTCAGAAACGCCATGGGAGAGCTTCAAGTGGGAATTTGGAATTGGAAAATTGCATATATAAGTATTTACTAATTCTTCCACCGACTCCAAGGCTTTTTTTTTTATCACGCGATATGTTAGCCGATTAGGGGATGAATCCTATAAGAAATTGAATTTTGAAAAAAGTTTTCTACCTTCAGCCTAAACGCCTCAAACGATTTTTAAATCCCGACACAAAAAAAACTGTTCCTATTAAAGAATATGACCTTGTAGGTAAAGTATCCGGAATTAAATAGGGTAGTTCCTTCACACCCAAAAAATTGCACGATCTTAAATTTAGTGCGAATAGACAGACACCTAACTACATACTAAATTAGCCATCAACATAACGAGTAGGTAGCCAAAAAACATACTTAGATATACCAATATTACCTATACAACACTTAAATCAAAACGGCTTACCTCGCACAAAAACCAATTCTAGATCAAATACGCTTACTCCGTAGTTATGTTTACCAACATCTCCAAAAAAGTAAGCATTGCGGTACCTATTCATAAGGACTAGTTTAAACTTCACCACTTTAATGCGAATGAAGTGGCTTGAAAATGTGCACGAAAAATCTCAACTTGACAGACATTGGTTTAGTAAAGTGCTAAGTACATACATAAATGGAACTGGAGCGACACTTTATTGTACAGTTTGTTACATTTTGAAAAAGTCTTGAAGAGCAGACAGCTTGACTGCAAGTGACCAATCATGCTTACAAGAATTATTAAGGTAAAAAGTTAACTGCTTGACCTGAAAGAATGTCATTTCTTACATTTTAAATTGTTTGCTTAAAAGTGGAGTAAGTACTTATGGCAAGAAGTAGAATCAGAAACTGACTATACTGGGTTACGCGGAAAGAGTATATCTACTAAGCCAAAGGGGTCCATAGTTCGCATCATTACAACTTTTACTATGGCACCAAACCTGAAATCGCAAGTAGCGTTTTCTAGTGAACAGCTGATATTTTTAGGTAAGTAGGATGCCAGAATAAAAGAAAATATTTAGAGATTTGTGACAAAATGTATTAATACATTAAAAATTAAAGTAGTAAGTAAAGGCAAAGTTAAAGTTTAAAGTTGAGTTTTGAGTCAAACAAAAATATTTTTTGCGGCACATTTGTTTTGTTATTTTCTTTATTCAATCTGCTTAGATTTCACTGAAGTCGGTAGGTATATTCAATCATTTTATGTGTTCAAAAAAGTGAGAAATGCGCGAGCGGCATATAAGACACACGAAGCCAGTCCATCTCAAGTTGTCCATTGCTTGAGGAATCAGCAGTGCAAGTACCGTTCTTTTAGCGATCGTCAAATTGACAGTTGAGGTCGTCAAATTCGATAATATGCCATTTTTTCAGTACTCGCTGTGATCGATTCTATGGCATTTTAGCGAATTTTCGATCGCTAAAAGAACGGTACTTGCACCCCAGAATCAGAACGAATTTATTGTTAAAAGTGAGAAGAGATAGGTAAAAATCAATCATAGGAAAATGTCAGGTAAAAACGCAATACCTATCTATAGAACCCATATTATTTTTGCAGAAGGTGAAGCCTGCAACGCGACACAATGCGCGGAACACGGCGCGAAGGTAACCACGGGCGACTACATCGGCGCGTGCGCATGCTCGTGCCCGAAACGCGCGCCGCTCTTCAGGGAGGACCGGGAGCTGTGCGTCGACGATTTACCAGGTATTAATATATGAATATATGTATATGTGTGTGTGTGTGTGTGTGTGTGTAATAATGAGTTTAATCCTCATTTGTTTAATAGCGTCATAACGAAGTTCATTTTGAAAAATACTGGATATAGGCAAGCTTGGGCATCATACGGATGATTTAAATTCAGTTTATTGGTGCCTACCTACCAAAGATATACCCGTTTCAACCGTTATTCACACGCCATCTATTCCTGTATCGTCTTCTGCTTTGTTGTAGCTTTTGTACCCACTAATAGGTTTTATTCAATCACATTGGTGCTATGTTGTTTGAGCACGAAAGTCACATGCTGGCTTCGTAAGCTGACGAAGGGCTGTATAATTGTTTTGCAAAAACGGCGCGTTGATGAAAAGTGCACTATTAACATGTTCAAACACATTATTAACTTACACCTAGGGTTAATAGGTTCATCATCATCAGCCAGAAGACGTCCACTGCTGAACATAGGCCTCCCCCTTTATCCTCCACACTGAAAGACAGCCTGCCATCTGCATCTACTGGATGCCCGCGACTCTCACAGTGTCGTCGGTCCATCCGGTGGAAGGCACCTACACTGCGTCTTCCGGTTCGTGGTCTACACTCAAGAACCTTTCTTTCTCATCGTTAATAGGTTATTACTAGGCAAACGTGCTCCATCTTCGATCGCATCATCGTTTTCTATCAGGTGAGATCGCGGTCAAACGTTAGCCTAGTCCGAAGTATAAAAAAACATTACACCTATGGATACCTACTTGACATTGACTCCAGAGCCAAAACTTATTTAAAAAAAAACATGATAATTTATGAAGAGGAAAACACATGGAAAAAAGGACATTTTCATAAGGATTTAATGATTAGAAATTTAGAAACGTACCTATCTAAGTAGGTACTACATAATTACAATAATGTCACATGCGGTATGCTTGCGGCAAACGATTAGCAATTTTACCGTACATTTTAAAGCTGACCTATGAGTATGAGGTGTAACTAAGATGGCAATGACTCGAGCAAACTACATAGTACATTTTCTACTACTTTCTAACAGTGATTTCTATCTCACCATCATAACCTGAAATTACTGGACAGTTATTTATGTTACTAGAATAGCTTACAAAATGTTTAATATCAAATGAAGATGTCGAGGAAGTGATTATTACTTTGTTCCAATTGCAAAGTCATCGACAAAGGTTATCAATCGATCAGAAACATCAGAAAAGATGAAATGCGTCTTTATTGTTTTTAAAAATGTTAAATATCATTAGATTAGATTTAGATAGCCCGTTGGTACAGTTGGTAGTGAACCTGCCTTCTGAGCTCGGGGGCGTGGGTTCGATTCCCATCTAGGACAAACATTTTTGTGATGAACATTTGTGTTTGTTCTATATCTGGTTGTTAATATCTATTTAAGTATGTATTTAAAACTATATATGTATATATATCAGTCTCTGGCAGCCATATCACAAGCTTTGCTTATATTGGGGTCAGATGACCGTGTGTGCAAAAATGTCCCGAATATTTATTTATTTAGATTCAAGCAGTTGCCGAAGTACTGCATAATCGCATCGTGATTAGCTTTATTTATAAGATTTTTAAACTAGTGAACGAAAATTACTGTGTTAGGTCTAAATTTAATTTCCCTCATCTACCTACTACTTAATATTTCATTTCACATAATTTAATCACACCAGTATTATAAATGCAAAAGATTGTGTGTACCTACCTATAAATATTTGTACACACTCAACTCGTTGAACGAATTTAAGAATTACTAAGTAGGTAGGAGTTTTGGCGCCAACGCGGAAAAAACATGTCGGCTCGTTGGATTATTTTCCTAAACTTGTGTATTTTCGAGTGTTAATGTGTACTAAATGGTGAATTATTATTCATTAAGTGCTCGTAAACGTGCTCGAGTGTGGGCAAGTGATATAACGAGGTGAAACGTGTCTTTTCGTGTTGTTTCCAAAACTCCATAGGAGCCTCTTGTAAAGTCTCCACCACTTTACAGGGGCATGAGTTTGACTTGACCGTGACTTACTTAGCTTGACTCTGACTGTGACTATGACTTGTTTGACGCTATTAAGCCAAAGTAAACTGTTTAATATTACGAGTAAAGGACATTGAATCCACGCTCATGAAGATTTTAACAAAAAAAAAAAAACTAAGTAGGTATGGAGTTAACATAGGCTCTAGGCTATATAAGTACTTTTATCCCGAAAAATATCACGGTTGGTGTAGAATAGTGGGTGAAACGCAGCTAGTCATGTCGTAATGAACTAGTTGCATACATTTTTTAATCTTTGGACTGGCTCAAGGCGTAGAATCTGTTCAAGTTATCTAGTTCTGCCATTGATCATAATATAAGTTTGTATTTGCCTTAAATTCGAGCTATTACCGAAAAAGTCTGTCAAAAACGGAAGGGGGCGACACATCAACTAAACACTTATTGCACACACTGACATATTCTTACTAGCTCTACAAACGCACACTTCAATATTAAGTGGCACACAACTGCAAACGAGATGATCAAATGGACGACCAAGGGGGCGTTAGTGCTAAAGGGGAAACTGAAGGTCACTTCCATTTATTTTTTTCTAAGTGTTCAGCAGGTTTTTTGAGAATTAACGAATTTTTCAACTGCGTACAAAATCAACTCTAGATACATTGAATCCTATCTAGTAAATAATCCAAGATTGTCAATGTTCCATCCATATTTTTAAATGCCCTTAAGATAAGATAAGATTAAGATAAATTTATTCACACAAAAAGGGAAACTTGCATAGAAAGAGCAACTAATCTATACTAATATTATAAAGAGGAAAGATTTGATTGTTTGTTTGCATTGAATAGGCTCCGAAACTACTGAACCGATTTGAAAAATTCTTCGCTGTTGGGAACATAGGCTATAATTATATTTTCAAAAAAAATAGGGATCCTTACTTAAACTCCAATAATGTAACCCAAGGTGTAAAAATATCGGGGGGCACGGCAGTGCCCCCGCCAATAAGATTTTCAATTTTAACTTTGCGTTTTTGACAGTTCTACGACTGGACAACGTCTGTCAGGTCAGCTAGTTAGTATCATGGAAGTAGGGTATAAAACGTCCTTGGTTAGTATATAAATATATTAAAAGTAGACTACGATTAGTAAGACATCGTTGTGTTTGGTCGGAAGATAGATGATTTCATTGAGTCCTTTGATCCCTTTATGAATATGAATGAGATAGCAAGCCGAAGACAAGACAAGCGATCGGTTGTCTTCTTCCTTGTCCATAATATGAAATGTTTATTAGTGTATTGTCCTCGAAGTCGCCAGGTCAAAAATCATGTTTTGCTGTGATTTAGCTGCTGAGTTGTCTTAAGTAAATGTGCACTAGAGTTGAGTGGACTGTATGCTATATAATCCTCATGTTTGTTTTAGGCAAAAGCTCTCTACAAACTAAACTTTATAATATATTTTAACGAATTATAACTATAGTCTATGCACCTGTCCCCCAACAGCAAGCCCTTATGTGTACAGAATGTCTGCAAGCGATTCTATCGGGATATGACGCTTTCTGGATAAGGGGCATAAGTCTCTAGGGAATCAATTTAGATGAGAATAAAAACTTGCTTTAAAACAAATTACAAATATTTTTGCTACTGAAGATTGCTCGGCTGTTCTTGGGAAATTTATGGGAAAAGTACTTTCTTTTTTATGCTATAGGTGGCAAACAAGCAGACGGGCCGCCTGATGGTAAGTAGTCAGTATTTTGTGATTTCTGATGTTTCTAGTAGGTAGGTACGTAGGTACTCTAATCTATGTACCTACCTACCTATAAGTTGGTATGGTTGCTATGTACCTACCGTAAAGATTTGATATTTACTAGATGCAGAATGGATAGGTATCAAAAACCATATTTTCTTGCTGACTAAGTAGTTACATATTTTTTTTCTCAATATCTGCTAGTCAAACTTTCTCCAGGATCTGCGGAATACGTAAGGCATTGTCCCTATCAGTTTCCATTCTCTAAACACGATATGCCGCAAAACAGGTGCCAGATGCGATATAAACCACACCAAATAATAATACCACCACCACCAGATAATTCTACCAAGTCTCTAAGTTGGCAATCCAAGCCAGAAGTTACGACCCCATTCATAAAGTTAAATGTCACGTGGTAGGTGACATTACGGATTTTATCAAAAGCGGCCTTTCATATGGCTTACAGTGTAAGCCTTACACCGTTATTGATGTCCTTTTTTCATAAGCTTAGGTATATTGTAACTGTACCACTTAGGCATTAGTGTTATTTTTTTGTTCGGTTTTTTGGAATATCAATTATGAAACGGTGTCGTCTTTTCGCGTCTGCCCTGGCCTTCCGATAGAAAAATGCAAGCCAAGAAAGAAGCAATTTAGGAAGGAATTCAGTCATGCAGAACCGGTGCACTCTCGGAAATGTTAAGCGATAAAAAATATTAGCAACTTTTTAAAAGTTTCTATGAATTTTCACCATTGATTATTAAACGCAAATCCTTAGACCTAAAGGGCTGCATATCATCAAGGAGTACCTGAAAAATCAACATCTGAAGAACGCAGTATGGGATCACAGGAAATTTTGCCAACCGACCTAACTTTTAACTTTAATTAATTGATAAAATAATGGTATTCAGATCCATGGGTGGGCGAATTGGGGCCCCCTGTAACTGCCCACCTAAAATGTACGTTAAACCAATAAACTTACCTACTCCAATATGAACTGAACATGGCATTCTATGATGGCTTTTGGGCTTCTCATATTACGTCTTCTTCTCGCGCTGTTTATTAATCATCATCATAATTACCCTATCTTAGTCCACTGCTGGACATAGGCCTCTCCCAAGGCGTATACTATTATAACGAGGCATTGCCCAAGCTGGTTTTGCCAAGGTTTTTGTTTTTCCCGGGCATGCGGGTTGGGACCGCAGGGGCATATAGCTGGGGGACGACGCTGCTGTTGCAATTTAGCTACGTTTTGTTGTCTATTATATTTACTAGTGTTAATGTTTGTTTCAGAATGTTCGTTGGCCACATTTGGAACCGGTGCCGCGACGCAGCGTATACCGTTCGTGTATTTGCCGTTGAAAGGACAAATCATTCATCCGTCCAGAGAAATCACTTTCAAAAGTGAGTACCTGTGTATAAGATGATTGGATTACTATTGGCAAGCTGTTTCGTTCTCAATAAATCGCATTGGACATATGACTTACCTATGGGTAAATACATTTTCATTGCTCTTCGATGGAACCAAACAAAGATGATAATCCTTGATGGTTTCAGTCGTCGAGAAAATATAACTTTCCTAATAGGCGTTTACAGGGTTACATGAAACAGTGGTAGGTACAAAGTTGAAATGAGTTTATTGAACTCATCTTGAAAATATTTAATAAACCGGCCAAGCACAAGTCGGGCTCGCGCACGGTACGGAACCCTCAGTGCACGAGCCCGACTCCCACTTGGTGGGTTTATATTTTTGAAATATCTTCTATCTATTTTCCAACAAAAAATCATGTAGCCTGGAGTTGTGAACAGGGTAGGTATGAGGTACCTACTATAGGTAATAGACATAGGAAGAAAAGGATACCTTCCGAAAAAAGAGGTTCTATATTTGACTGTATTTTATTGTCTACTAGCTGCGCCCCGCGGTTTCACCCGGGTGGAGTACTCCTTATAATATCATAGCTATCTACCAGTGACAGTCCCGTGAAAATCAGTGCAGCCGATTGATTGTGAACGAACCGATTTTTACGATCCTTTTTTATTAAAAAGGCTAGACTAGATTAGATATCATTTGACTAGATTTTTTATTGATTCCAAATAGTACAAGGTAAAAAACACGAAAATTCAATCAGTAGGTACATAGTTTCATATGGACCCTGTCGGGCACAGCACATGTAGGAGTGAGGAGGACGGTTATATTTATTAAAAAATTTAATATCAATACAATTATTTATCAGGTCTTATTTACATTTTTCTATGGTTGTTTATATTTAATTATAATTTCAATGTCAACTTATCAATTTATTAAGTCATAGTCAAATTGGATTATTATTTAAGTTTGTGTAATTTGTAAGCAATTTTCGCTCAAATATTCAGCAATAGAATAATAGGCTTTTCCGGTCAGAAACTGCTTTAATTTATGTACAAAGGTAACGTCATTTTCTACTCGAGCTGTCTCGAGCGTGGTCCCATTTAAATTTAAAGAAAATATTCCACCTCTAAGGGTGGAAACTAAGGGATGAATCCCATTCATTGAACTTTGCGTTTGTATTTTTATAAAAATGTATTAATTATTAAAGTTATATGATTATTTACGGAATATTTACCGTGGTAAGGTTGTCATATAACTTTAGTGAACAACCGTGATAGTTTAAAACAGTGTATTAATTATTGTTTTGTTTTATTGCTCAGATGTACAAATGCCGATATGCGCAGTATCTGGAGCACAGTTTCTGACGCGCAAAGGTTTCTTGGACCTCCGGAATACTCTTGACGCCGACGTTCCTTTCAACCTGTTCCGTGATGAAGGAAGAACTTTCTTGCAGGTAAGACACACTTTCCATACTTATGTAGTCGAATTCTATAAAACTTTATTTTCAAGACCGATCACCCAGAAAATACCAGACCATCAGAACTATCATCATCATCATCAGCCGTTGATAACTCACTGCTGGGCTAGCCTCCCTTTGATTATGTCATTCACCTTTCTCTAGCCAATCGCATCTAACTGCTTTTCTATAAAAAATATCAGAATATTTTAATTTAAATACATTAAAGCCCGTTGCAGACATGCGAAGTAGCTTGCAAGTACAAGTAGAAAGTACCTACTACACATCGTTTGCATTTTTTTTAGCTTAGTGCAAGTGGCAGTTGAAGTGCTTAGTAGCACTAGCGCCATTCCTTGCGTAAGTGAAGCTTCGTTTTCTCACCCTACTCACGCAACGCCTACTACGCATCGTTCGTCTCGTACGAACACTCGCGCGAGTACGAACTCGCACGCGGGTTGTGCGCGTCACCACGTGAGCGGCTATTTACGTTTGAACGCCTACTGGTACTTGCAAGCGACTTCGCATTGTCTGTAACGGGCATAAAGGAGCTTGCAGACGATGCTTAGTACAAGTAGCAAGTACAAATTGCAAGTAGCTACTACCTACGCATCGTCTGCATCGTTTTGATTAGTACAAGTGACAGTGGTAGTGTTTAATAGCACTTCCACTGCCACTTGCACTAAGCCAAACGATGCAGACGATGAGTAGTAGCTACTTGCAACTTGTACTTGCTACTTGTACTACGCATCGTCTGCAAGCGCCTTCAGTGACGAAACGAGCAAGTCACTCGCTTGAATGTAGGAAATCATAATACTTGCCATGACAGTTCTAATACCCCTGTTGGACTCATTTATAATAACATTTTCATTCCAGTGGAGTGGTGAAGATGACGTCCGTGCGCGGATGACCGGGCGAGTGATGGTGGTGCGCCTCCTGTGCCGAGACGTCGCAGCCGCGCCGATCTCTCCTCTGGACTTGCGAGGAGTCTTCACGCCGTGTGTCGCCTTCAGAGTGCAAGGGACTCCGCATAAATCCAGTAAGTACAATGTCCTCAATTCTGTTGTACCATTCTATAAACTAAAAACAAAGGAAAGCTCAAAGGATTAGCAAGCTGAAATGGCAATGGGCTGGCCAAGGCCATATCTGTAAAAGAACAGACAACCGTTGGAGTAAACGAGTTATAGAGTGGATACCGCGTATCGGTAAACGTAGAGTAGCACTCTTTTCATTTCAATATGCCAGAAAAGGATGGTAATAATTTTAGAGCTGTTAAATTTAGTTTAGTTTAGAGAATGGTAGGTACTTATAACAGAATCGACGTCAATGATTGTTTATTTAAGGACTATCTGTCATATAGTAGGACAGCATTCATAAAGTACTGCATATTAAATTGACGAACTATACAAAGAAAATATATCTTTATTACAGATGTAACAGAAGTCCAATTTGCATCAAACGCCCACACCGCAGAAACAAGCAACGCGTCAGGTCTTACCGTCACAGAATACGTAGCAATCGGCATCAGCTCTCTACTCCTCGGCCTCGTCTATATAGCATCTGTTTTCCTTTTCCTTCACATAAGAAAACGCCGTAAAGCTGCTTCGGATGAAGGAGACAGCTTGAGAAAATTAAAAGGCTTGAAAAAGAAAGACGGTTCTTCAATAACCGAAAGAGATATTGTAAGAGTCAATAATGAAAGAATACAAACGCTGCAGAATTCCATGGGTCAAGATAATGGAGTTGTCAAGAAAAATCCACTCTTGTCTATGAACAGATTCCACGACAGCAAAAGCTTTCCAAGCGATTCTGGAAGCAATCTATCAGATTCTGAAGACTTTGGAGATAGCAGTGCTAGAAGTGACGACAATTTGTTTCGTGTAAGTGATTTTACATAAAACCTAAATATCTATAGGGTAACCCAAAATTCACGCAAGATTTAAATTAAATAGACAACACAGTTTTTTTATACATTGTATTTTTTTATTTTATCATAAAGTACACAGGACAGGGTTATGTGTGAAATAGCACATCGGGCAAATGGCCTCCAAGGCTGAATAGAAAACTGTGAGAAATAGAGAGAATAGAGAACAAAAAAAAACAGTTTTCTATTTAATTCAAATCTTGCGTGAATTTCGGGACAGCCTTTATAACATTTAACAAAAAAAAAAAATTTTTAGACAAAAACAACAGCAGCGTTAATCCATCAACATCACGGTGATTTGAAGCTAAGCATTGATAATCCCGAAGTGAGTCATCGAGACGAATCAGGCATCGAACGACTACCCGACGAACACGTATCGATAGTGGAGACAACAGACGACCGAGAAATAACTCGACCAGTCGGAACCACGAGGCGGAAACTCTACTTCAATCCAGCTTATTTCGAACCACATCTTATGGCGGTAAGAAATTAATTAAACATTACTTATCAACAAAAAACCACTGGTGCGCTATCATTTTGCTTCACATTTTACACCTTTAAAAAATTATTATGTGAAACCTTTGATATTTTTACAGGACCCTCCACCCGCTGCTCTAGAGTTCTTAGTGAAAATAAGAGAAGTAATCTCAATTGCCAAACACAAAATGGAATCTAAACGTTTCCGACCGATTCTGAACGAAATACCAGAAGAGGAAACTTATTCGTCTAATGGAAACAGTATAGACGTGTATCAAGGTCTGGGGAGTCAAAGAAGTAGTGTTATTAGTTTGAAGAGAGAAAACAGCCGCAAAAATAATTGCCTTGGATGTCCAGGCTGTAAATCGGACAATAGCAACAATTTGTTACATTCGGTAAAACACAACGTCTCACCTTGTACAAACTGCACTGGTCCTAAAGGTGATAAACAACACAGTATACGAAAATGGTTAGAAAACATTCCACCAGCGAAGCAAGTTTACAACGACTTTCGACCAAATACGAGTCAAAACCAATTAGCTAACTCTTTACTATCTCTTCCAATTACTGATCACAGACACAAGATAAGGAAACAGAACAGTTTCACGTCTTCTGGTGTTATTTACTCGACAGAAAACTTCACGAAACCGAGAAAGCATTCTACAATGTCGGTGCGATCTGAGCCTGGCATGCGAAAACACAACTACAATCTACCATTACCGGACTTTGAAAACCCAAATTGTCCCACACACAATTACAATTATTTTGCTCAAACTATTGCCCAAGTTGACGATATCAATCCGATAGGATTCGATTATCGACCTGGTAGTCTAAGAAACAAATTGACAGCACCACGTAGAAACAAAAGCGATTTGCCAGATATGGTGAATGAGGCTATTGCTCTAGATCATTGCGCCAAATCTTACAACCAAAGCAGTTCTGATGAAGAACGTTTTATAAATAAGAACTCAAATGCTATCATTCAACATCCATTTATAAGAAATCACTCTGAAAGTCCAGTGGCTAATGACTACGAGACAGATAGCTTAGAAAGAAGTACGAATAAAAAAGGTGTTACGACTCCAACAGAATATCTAGATATCCCATCTTCACAAGCGAGCCCCAGTTTGAGTACCGCATTGCCACTTGATGAAGAATTAACTATGAGAAATGCTGTGTACAAAAGCAGTAGTAATAGCAATACGCCTTCACCGCATCGAGAAATTAGCATAGAAGAAAGTCACTACGAGAGTATAGGTAAAAATTTGAATCCAGCTACCCCTACTTTGGGCAATAAAAATAATACAGACCCAAACAATGATTATAGCTTAGTAAGCGAAGTTTATGTCAACAATAACTACAATTTCGGAAGCACTCCAACATCACCAAGTAGTTCTGAGTGTTCTTTGGGCAGTCGAAAATTAGTTGCATTAAACAATCAATCGGAAGAGCTGCCAGGTTGTTTAACAATAGAAGTCAAAGATTCTCCAGAAAATTACATAAAGATTCATGAATCAGACGGCTTCGAGCCAGATACGCTCGACAGAAAACATCCTAAGCATAAAAGCGTCATGAGAAGCGTTGAATTCGGCACAAATCTTTTAAACTTCAATGCAGACACTACCCAATCAAACCAAAGAATACAGCTTAGAAGCAGTGGTACTTTCAAAAAACCCCTAGAAGGAGTAGAATGCTCTCCAAAGTTCCATAGCCTTAGAAATGAATACGAGCAACGTGCTTACGATCGTCCCAAGTTATCTCCTGGAATGTTTAGTGGTGCTAAAAGCTTAGAAGACACGTACACTGAGGATATATGGGAAGAGGTGCCCGAATGGGAATCCGAAGAAGGTCGTATGTTGACATTAGAGCTGCGCCATTCTAAAAGGCAGCGACAGAGCACGCCTCCGACGATCAAACAAATGAAGACCTTAGCACGACCTGACGTACTGCCACCTTTACCGCCCAGTGACGACGAGCACATTTACGAACAACCTGCATCCCCCCCGCGAAGAGTAGAAGCCGAGAGAATGTCACTTGAAACACATTCAAAAAACTTGAATGGCAGAAGCCTCAGTCCGAGGAAATTTACCAAAAATACAGCAAATGAACTCTTTACCAGCGATAGTTCATTTGTTGCTGCCGAATCATCCTGCAGTCCAATGAGAGCTTCTGTCCAATCTCAGTCCTCGGAATACGAGAATGTAGAACCGATCCCAGCGCAAAGGTTAGCGGGAAATTCTTTCAGGAACTTTAGTAGAAACCGTTCTGATAGAGGTAGCGGTAGCGCCATAAATACAAATACTTTTGTAAAGAACGTTAAAACTGAAAGCAAGAGGTTTAGGCGAAAGAAAACTATCATACAGGACTCTGGATATTTAAGCAGCGATTCGACTGGCTCAAGGCAAGCGCCAAGGAAACTAGTGGTTGCTAAAATAGTGAGTTGCAGTGAAAGTGACGATACGGAGAACGAAGCCTGCAGTGAATCTGGCGCTGAAAGTGTAGAGACACATTCAGTCTATTTTGACAATTTCAGAAAGCCAATAGATATTGAAAGTGATTATAGTTATAACAATAACAGTAAAAGTTCACGAGGCAGTGGTAGAAAGCTTAATCGTTCGGATGAACATTTCTGAGTTTCCTATTAGTTAAAATTAATGTGCAATGAAACGAACAAACTGTGTGCAATACAGAGTGCAATAAATATATAGGTAGTAAATGTTAGTTATTGATAAGAATTATTATAGTATAAATTAATATATACCGCTAATGTAAACATAGTAATATAACTTTAGATTTATACGATTTAAGCTCAAATGGCCGGACGTGCAATGCAATAATAGAATAATTTAACAATAGGTTTATTATAAATGCAAAATTTTTATGTCTCAATTAATAGTTTTATAATGTTAATTATGATTGAAGCTAAGAGTCTCTCTCAGTAGGTTGTTTTGTATATTATATTATTAGGAGTTTAATACTTAATATTAATTAAAAAAATAAAATAGTTTTATTCTTTAACTTTTCACTAGCATTATTTTTGTAAATAGGTAATACTGCAGAGTCAGGCGGCAAAAGTAGCTTCCTAGTACCTGACAATAAATTAAATTTCTCCAGAGAGGGAAAAATCCCCTCTGTTGAGGACAGCCTGGTTTTGGCATTAGACGTTGGTTGGGAGCAAGTAATCATGCAATAAAACTTTTTTTTTGTGTGTTATTTGCTATTATTATAAATAAGGAAAATATTGCAGTTTGAGGATTCTTTAAAATTTTAATTTTACTTGTTATCTGAAGATTTAGATGCTAATAACACTACTGTAATAGAGTTGCAGATGTCCATACGCAGCGGTTTGCTTACCCTCAGGTGGACCGGCTGCCTGTGTGCCAATCTCTTTATATAAAAAAAAAACAATGTAAAGGTTGACGGTCCATTGCATAGGTCCTCCATAGTTTTTTGCCCCGGTTCGGAAAGATCTGTGCCTGCTAGAATACGTTTTTAAAAGGTATTCAGAATAGATATTGTATGATTTCGAAAATGAAAACTAGGACTATTATAAAATTTAAATTTTAAAATATGTTTGGCTAGTCGGACCGCAGTGCGAGCGCCTGATATTTTTCGCTTTTTTGATTGCTTGTTTCCAACAGTCAGGGTTTCCTTGTTTCGGTTGTGGCTAGCTTTAATATAGGCAGAAACCGCAGTAAGGTGGGTTGCTTAGCTCCTAGAGACTAGCGAATTACTTGGCTACTCAGTTATAATAGCACTTGGAACCTCCCAAGTTGCTTCTAGGGCTTCCAAAGACCATACGCGGGTCAACAACGAGCAGCTCTAGACCTTTCACAAACAGCAGGCTGTTTTATGACGCTCTTTATATCAAATCAGTTATTTGTCAGAATGTGGTAGGTATATACAAAACAGCATACACGTCATAAAAATTTAAATGTGTATCTCATGAAGCCAGGCGCGGCGTACAAAATAATGTGAGGGGAAAAACAGTATTGATAAAAAAAATATTTTTTTAATGTTAATGGCGGACATAGTGATACAACCTCAGATCAGACAAACAACGGAGATATGGAAAAGTGGCATCTGGCCTAAATCAAGCTTAATGCCTTTAGTCGGGCTCACTGTGCAGACGACTTTGTCGCCTTTTTGCATGGGGACTATTACTTGAAGCTCATTAAAAAAAAACTAAACCGCTTACCGCAAAAACTAAGTACGGCTCACTAAGTTTTTACGCATACTACGAAACTTGCAGGGTGTCGCTACAAGTTTCACTATGAAACTGCATAAAAAGTACGGCTCACTAAGTTTTTACGCACACTACGAAACTTGCAGGGTGTCGCTACAAGTTTCACTATGAAACTGCATAAAAAATGAGTGAGCCGTACTTAGTTTTTGCGGTAAGCGGTTTAGAGGCATAGTGATTTTTTTAAATGAAAAATAGAGAAATTTGAACTCGAACGATAATAGTAATAAGGCATATAATTATGTTTTTTTTTTTGATCTGAGGATACAACCGCCTCCTGACGTGAAGAGAACTGTTAGGAGAGCCATGATACTGCCGCAATGGCGCGCCTGCGCTCATGGAATGTGTGAAGAGTTATTGCGAAAAACAGCGCGCGCGCGCCTGCATAAACACCGCAGCTACGGTACGCCGCTTTCTCGCCTTGTTAGAGTGGCAGCACTAGGTGCCCTTCAAGTTGTGCTGCTGCTGACACGCGTTAGAACTGCGGAAGGTTTCATTTGTTTCTATGACCGAGTAGCCAACCGCCAGTCACCCTTAGTTAATTTACATAATAGTTTTAGTTTAGTTTATAGCTGATTTAATGGTGCTAGAAACGCAAAGGGGGAAACCGGGTACCTATTTTTAAGTTGACATGGAAAAGGTTTTATTAGACATCATTGTGAGCAGTGGCTGCTAAGGCAGTAAACATAATTAAATACATTTATATAGTATTAAGCTTATACTTGAGGTTTGTTTTAATTTTACAAGTTTTCCAATCTGCTATAAAAGCCTTAAGAGTGATACTTATACGTAAAATAGACCAAAATATAAAACAAAAGAAAAATTACGTCAGTCTGCTATAACAAAATAACTCATAGAATATCCATTACAAATTGTCCCTATGAGGTTGACAACATATCGTATCTCTATCTCTCTCTCTCTCTCTCGTTGCAATGAGTCTCGTCTGTATGGACTGAGTTATAATTCTGAAATACCTTGTTCATAGGTTGTCAGTCTGTTTTGTTTCCAAATACGATTGTGGCTCCCTCGTTTAACCTTTCGGGGTCTTACGGCTACCTGTTTTAAGTGATTGCAAAAAGTTGCGCGACCGCAAACCGTATCACGGAGCGTTAAGGTTCACGTTCGCGTGATTTACCGCAATGCGCTGTGTCGAGCCCGCGTTAAGAGGTCGTAAGGCCCGTGAAATGTTGGTCGTAGGTGGATTGATTTGTTGGCATACATAGTTACTACATAGTTTTCTAAAAATATTAATATTGTATGTTATTTTTTAATTTGTAATTATAAAAATTATAATTATCATTACTTGAATTTGAATTTGAATTTAATATTATTGTGTCAAAATAGACTTGAAGTCTTAATAATTAGGTGAGGGAATATGCTCAATTATACTTGAGATTAATTTATTTAGACGATGTTTGTATAATAATTTTACATATTGTTTAACTTTAATAATGATTTAGGTTTAATTATTTATTTAAGATTTAAGAATGATTTTTTTATTTTGTTTGATTTTTTGTCTTGCTCTCTTTACAGCCAGTATTAATGTATATTTACATTTAATGGCTATTTTGTTATAATTTTTAGGTTTAAAACTTTTTTTTTAATCAAATGTAAATAAATTACTTACAGGAAAAGTAGATGTTTTTTAACTTAGTATTTTGTTATATTAATTATAATAAGTTTATATCACAGGTTATAAACCACTAAACATAATACTTTGTATTTTTGAAATCATTGCTTAATATATTTCGAAAACCAATATTGCCTTTTTTATCATAAAAAAACTACATGGACGATTCACACTGCATGTAATATGAAACGTCCAAGCACCCAAAGTGTTTTAAAACTAATTTAAACTATAGTCTGTCCATTATGTGTACACAAAGTTGACGACATCACTTTGTAAAGCGGGTTCGATTCCCACCTAAGACAAACATTTATGTGATGAACATTTGTGTTTGTTCTATATCTGGTTGTTAATATCTATTTAGTATGTATTTAAAACTATATATGTATGTATATCAGTCTCTGGCAGCCATATCACAAGCTTTGCTTAGTTTGGGGTCAGATGATCTTGTGTGCAAAAATGTCCCGAAATATTAATTTTAATTTTATTTTTTATTTATTTTATATTATATTTTCAAACAAAATAGGGATCCTTACCAAAACTCCAATAATATAACAACAATAATGTAAAAAAATAAGATTTACAATTTTAGCTTTGCGTGTTTGACAGTTCTAAGACAGGACAACGTCTGTCAGGTCAGCTAGTTTTATATATGTAGGTAGACAATTTGAGATGGTTTCGTAAAAAGGGTTACCATCTGACTCTTTGTTCTACCGGTCAAAAAAACAGTCAAATAGCCTATTCAGAGATGGTCCCATTCTAAAAGTATTGACCGCTTTTCAGCTTTACCATCGTTTTGTGTGACCTGACCCTGTATAAGATTTACAGAGGAATTTGAAAAAACAACAAACAATTGAAAAAACATTTGAAAAAAATTCAGTCTTTGAAGCAAATAACAATATCACTTACTTTGAAACACTATTCTATGTACATAACATCGCTTCCTGTATTTTCATCCATGCTATCAGATTTAATCAAAGAATCCATGCCTCCTGCAGATTCTTCAAACATCACACTACTTTCTGTATTCCCGTCTATTTCCGATTTCATCAGAGAATCAACACCCTTTTCAGCCTCTATCAACATAGTTTCTCTAAACTTTTTGAAAATATCTACGCCAGCAGCAAATAAGTCAATGTGGGTGCCAACTTTACTCTGTACTGAAGGATTTTTACTCTTATTCATTTTAATCATGGAGCTATCTAAATGCTCTAAAATTTTGGTGCTTCGATTTAAAATGGATGTGGCATAATCTATGTAGTTTATATCTTTGCTTTTGTGAGAAATATCTTCGTCGAAGTGAGATAGGTCGTCGGTTTTGCTTGTGATTTTGTACGTAAGTGAGGTGGCTATGATTCTGGCTGGTACAGCATCGTAGATGCAGTGGAGAAGAGTAAGCACTTGCGAAGGTGATCTGAAAATGTATGATTAAACATTTTAGTTGTACACGTTTTATAGAGTGGAAACCACGAGTCAGCAAACGTAGTGTAGGATGCGCTACTGGACTACTGGCTCTACTGGATGCCCAACTCGATGGAGTGATATATAAGGCACCTAGCAGTGGCTGCTTTGGGAGATGCCTTTTTTATGCCATAGGTGGCAAACAAGCAGACGGCCTGCCTGATGGTAAGCAGTCACCGTCGCCTAAGGATACTTGTAACACCATAGGCGTCACAAATACGCCTATGTCCAGCAGTGGACTAAGACAGTATAATTATGCTGACAATTAGTTAACCAAGAAGTTTTCTTGCGTCTATAGCCACCGGAACAGAAGATGGGCTTCTTAATTATGAGTTAAAACTATCCAATGTGAAATGTCTATCCGATACGTTGGTCTGATCAAATTAGAACCACTCTTACACTTCAGTCTACGACGCACTACATGGCACAGAGGATGAGACGACGGCGCAAGACCATCAGAGAGATACCAATAGAATGTGGTGGTCACGGCTCTCAGGCATGAGAAATACAACTCAAAGAGGGCAATTCATTGGTGAACTTCTCATCACCCATGATTTAATGTGATACTGTTTTTTTTTTTGGTTTTTTTTCATCGGACTAGGCTAACGTTTGACCGCGATCTCGCCTGATCGAAAGCGATGATGCGGTCGAAGATGGAGCACGTTTGCCCAGTAAAAACCCTAGACTTGAACACTCCAAGATTGTAATGCTGCGGAAACACAGACAGGGGCAAGGCGTTCCATTGTGTGGCACTGGTTCCGTTCAGGGGGGCTACAGACCCCTCAAACAGGGTATACAGAGAGATTGCGCTTCTATGTAGAAGATACATGAGTAGGTACAGCTTCGGCAGCAACAAAACTTGGACTGATAAAATCATATCTCAATTTTGAAATTACCTTGCATGTACAGAAACTGGTACAGCATTACCAGAATTCCTTTCATGAAAGACAAGCATAGTTCCATTGATGGCGTGGTATGGAGATTTTCTGTACACTATGACGTTCGAGGCATTCTCAACTCTATCCATTTGTAAGTGGGTGCAAAATAGATCCAATATAGAAACGTCTGGTTCATTATCTTCTTTTATATGCCTGAAGTATAGTTCTGTCTTCTCTGTAGCTGCCAGGACTGCTAATATGGTGTAAACATCACCTGCAAATTAAAAGTTTAAATTTTTTACGGAATCCAACCATATCCGGAACACTGATAAATGACGTCACACCAAAGGCGCAGACATCGTAACAAGAATAAAAAAATTAAAAAGAAAAACGATAAAATCACTACTAATCTTCAAACGTCTGAACCTCCTCTGCTCGAATAGCCAAGTTGTCTCCGCGTCCCCGCAATGTGATTGATGGCCGATGGGGCCGAAAGGTTCTCGAATGGAGACCACGGACCGGTAAGCGCAGCGTGGGACGTCCACCCACAAGATGGCCAGACGACCTAAAAGAGACCGAAGGGAAACGCTGGATGCAGGCCGCTTCAACTGGCCCTTTTGGAGTTCGATGGGGGAGGCCTATGTCTAGCAGTGGACGTCCTACGACTGAAATGATGATGATGATAAGTGCAACTATAAGGAGCTAAAGAAAACAGAGTCTGGTGGGGTGGAGGATGGGATGGCCTCCGGTCCTCCCTGAGAGTAACTGTCGGGATCCACTCCGGTCTCTTACTCCACAGGATTATGCGCCGGATGGCGGGACAGCCTCCTAGGGTGGAGTTTACAAGTACTCCCCGGGTTCAGTATTATCCCGCGGACGGGCAGCGGTCAACCGTTTCACCGGGTCTCCCTGGACCCTACGACCACCTTTCACATCTATAAACTGCGGCTGCTTTTTTAGTTCCACTCGAACTTACAGTCTTCGTCAGTGTAGCACATCATAGGGGGGAGGAGGATCTGGTGCTTAAGTAGTAGTGGCGGAACACGTTAAAACAATCGTCAACATTTGGCGACACGCTTATTCGGAATGGTGGTAACAAGGCTGGCGGTCGTCTAAAGATGCCCTTCCACCATGGGGTGTTTTAAGAGGAGTTGAGGCTCTGTCAGTACATAAGGATTCAAATACTGACTGGGCTTGCAGGGATGTGACGAGCACGCCTCTACGCTTATCACCCATCCCGTCTTCACAATTATTACACAACGGCCAACAACCAAGTATTGGAACAACCAGCCGGCTTCCTTGCTTCCTGAGAGACATAAATCTGAGCCTTTTTAAGGTCAGAGTAAAAAGTTATCTTTTTAGTCTGCGTGCTTCATCTTCGACCGCATCGTCGCATATCAACAGGCGATTGGGGGGGCAAAAGCGGACATTTTTTTTAAAACAATTCTGACGAATTTTATCGCGTGCTTTTTATTACACTTTGTCTCCCGGAAAATCGGGAACAACCTGAAAACAGGTAACACCGTATTTAGAAACTTACTTTTTTCACAACTTAGCGCATCAAACTCATCCCCCATCACCTCCATAGATGATACGAGCACATCTTCAAAAGGCATTACGAACTCTTGCTTTGACATCGTATACAATATGGAACCGCTCAGCTCAATTCTGCTTGAAACATTCTGTTTAAGCTCCTCCAAGTCCACAACAGCGGCGATCACACACTCTTCTCCAGGTTTCAGTGTATTTGTGATTGCTTCTTGCCAATTTGGTGATGTGGGAACTTTTGTGAAGATTTTTGTGGTGTATACTAGAGATGGTATGGCTGTGTTGTAGATAAGTATGTGGATTCTTTCTGGGGGTCTGAAATCATCAACAAAAACAATCTTTAACAAATCTATCTTTATCTATATCAATAATTAATCTTTATCAATGAAATAATCTTTAGAAACAAAACTATGATAATTATAATATTTTATTTATATTACACGGGAATTACTCACGTAAGATCACGTAATTCCCGTGTAATATAAATAAAATGTGTGAAACCACGTCAGTTTCTATAGTAAAATAATTATAATAGTTTAAAAAACTAGCTAATGTGACTCGTTAAAATGAACCAAACCAAAGGACCCAGAAAACAATAATATTCCGCCCATTTAGCTATCTTATCGCATCATCGCTTAACATCAGGCGTGATGGTGGTCAAAGGCAAGCCTAGGAATAATTAAAAAAAAAAAAAAAAAAAACTTGTAGATTCTTATACACTCCTGTCTCGCCTTTTCCGCTCTAGTTCCGCATTTGTACCGCAATCCACTCTACTCCCGCCATGCTCTTTCCACTCCTTGCTCTGTAATCCAGTTTACATCATTAGGTGCTTGCGGAAAATCTCACGAACATAAACCTTAACGCGCCCAGACATATGGTTTGCGGTAACGCAAGTTTTCGCAATCACCTAAACTAAATCGCTTAAGGGTCAGAATACCGCGAGCAGCGATATGGCTCGCGCATATAATGTTTTTTAAAATATGTCTACTTTTGATAATTGTGCTTTGGTACGATGTTAATGTTCCAGAGTATTTAGAATTAGTTTTAATATTTTTTATAATAACCAGAGTACATAAATAAAGTTTTTCCCATTTTTTGTCAGAGTGATGACGCTGATGTCAGAGTTTTAGGCTGCCCGAAGACCTCTGACATTACATGACCTGGGTCAGCGCTCAGTTGTATCGGAAGGCCGGATCATCTGTTGCTTAGTTTCAGTAATATTTTAGTCCTAACAGAAATACTTCCATTACCCCATCAATGCAAACCCATCTAAAAAAACTTACTCTTGACATTGAACAAGGACATCGATCATTATAACAATCTTGTTATTGCAAACTTTGACCCATGGTTTGTTTGTTTTGAGTTTCAGCGCACCTGTAATCTGAAAATGATCAACAAATTCACACTCTTATATATCAAAAAGTAACTTTGTCATTCTGGTTGTTATCTTTATGCAATAAATTGTGATCTAAATAACTTGGCAATAAAATATTAGGATCAGGGTTTGGATAATTGGATGCATATTTACAGTTCTTTTTTGCAGCTGGAAGCGGCTTTCTAAAATACAGTGTGAACTTTATATAGGTACTGCACATTTTATGGCGAATATTGAGAGTTGACAGACTGAAATTGTAGAATCAAGTATTTAAAATATATTTATATTTGTATTAATAATAATAGAAACTAGTAATACTATAGTTTAGTTAAGATCAGTGAATAAAGGCTATTTTGATTTGATTTGATTTGATTGAGAGTTGGAGGAATATGGAGGAAAGAAAAATTAATATTAATTGACTATTATAATATGTATTTACTAGTAAAGTGTAAAATGTACAAACATAAAACATTAGTATTGATAAAAATATCAACACTGCTTATAGTTTGTTATCTACAACTATCAGTCAAGGTAAATACGAGGTGTTAGACAGTACTGTTTATTGTTTAATAATGACGTATTGTTATCGTTATAAAGAGTGGGTGTGTTGGTAAATAGTGTATTATTGTATGGACAACAAGGTAAACTAACTGAAGTCAAGTAATTTCGACGTTTTATCGTCATTAAGTCAAGTATCGCTATATTGAGTTTACACTGTAAGTTTAATTGTAATTCGTTTACTTATATTTTAGAACACTAAATTCGACAATTCAGTTACAGGCCAGTATACCAATTATTTTTTTACTTTACAAGTGCTCTCCGTCCATGGATGCCAACTCTTAGTTTGGGTAAATATACATGTATTATTATTATAACACCGGCTTGCACTCACGATTTATGTGATTATTAATAATTGATAATGAATCCTCACGCGAGTTTTGATGAAGAAATATGCATCTAATTAATGCATTTTTTTTTATTGGCACAAATTTCTATCTAATTATTTGATCTAAGATGATTTCTCAGAATATTAAGGAAAAATATATTTATAAAAGCCTATTAGAAAAGGTTTCGTTAAGTGAGAAGTTTCTTAGATTCTAACTTACTGTTTTTACATTCTCTTGAAAGATAGAACTATCTGTAGGATGTTGATTTTGATATGACAACAATGATACTTTCTGGTGCAAATTTAAATAATGTGCATAAGTTTTCTCATTACA
Organism: Agriopis aurantiaria; assembly: GCA_914767915.1. Taxonomy (NCBI): domain Eukaryota; kingdom Metazoa; phylum Arthropoda; class Insecta; order Lepidoptera; family Geometridae; genus Agriopis; species Agriopis aurantiaria. The sequence continues at coordinate 5,647,103 of OU611999.1, forward strand.
TTTGGAAGAGTACCTGGCTTCCACGAGCTTTCTTTTTAACTCATTCAGAATTGGAAAAGAATCTTCGGTATTCTGGGGACTGAGAATGACGCCACGGTCTTCTAAGCATTCAAAGTTGCCGTCAAACAATAAAGGCACTGCATCATCTTTCTTTACAATTTTGAGACAAGTTTCACCGCTGCAAGCTGTATCGTTAACATCATATCTGTCTATATTAGTAAGTTTCTTGTGAACTTGCAACTTCTCTTTGCTTGAAACTATGAAAAGCTCATCTCTGTTCGATAGTAGATAAAACAGTTCAGAGTTATTATTGCGTAAGATTCTTAGCTCAGATGGCTTTTTAATAACACAGTTGAGGTTCAAAGAAGATTGTAAATCTCGTTGGAAATACTCTCTAAGCTCTCCGTTTTTCGTGCAAACTGTGATGTCGATGTTTTTTTCATCTTTTGGATGTTTGTCATAAAATACAAAGCAAGTGATATCGTTTAGCAATGACGATGGAATACACTTTTTAATTTCTTGGCGCACATTTTCGAAAACATTCATTTTGTTGAATTAAACGTATACTTCACTCTATGAATTCAACGTACTTCTAGCCTTTATAGCTTTAAGTTTTAATATTTATTTCTAAGCTAAAATTAAAAATGTAAACAAAACAAAAGCAAGCACCAAACTTTATTTTGAAAGTGAGTGGGAGGCAATAATGCACGACACAGATAATGTACGGCATGATATTGTACGACATAATAATGCATAGCATGATAATTGGTGTACATGTACATGGAATATCATGTTGTACAATATCATGCCGTGCAATATCATGCCGTACATTATCAGATCGACCCAATAATGCACAAGAGATAATGTACACCATGATATTCCATGTACATGTACACCAATTATCATGCTGTGCATTATTATGTCGTACAATATCATGCCGTACAATATTGACTCTGTTTAATAATGTACACCCCGATATTGTACAGCATGATAATTGGTGACCATAAAAATTCTAAACTGAAGCTTCGTTTCGACGTGGACATTCCACCTCGAGTGTATTGGGTAGAAATTAGTGACCGATCCGACACAGAGCACTCCGACTTGAGTACGTTAGGTTCGAAATGGGTCACAAAACCGACACAGAGCACTCTCCACCCTACAGACTCCACCTAGTATTGTGGTCCCTACCCCTAGAGTGTATATAAAAAGTGCGGGAGCCAGAAGCCCAAGGGAGGTCCTGAGTGAGAGCGAGCCATACGAGACCGAGCGGAGCGAAGGGAGGTGGAGGTGGCGAGCGAAGCGAGCCGGTGAGCTCCGTAGTGAAGCGAAGGTTGAGTGTGGCGAAGCGACACTCAGGGGCGACCGCAAGAGCTTCTGGCGGGAGCCCACCTGGAGTCAGACTTGAGTTGGTTAGGTTCGAAATGAGTGACAGATCTAACACAGATGTACTCCTCACTCCGGCTCACCAAAAAAAAACAAAAAGTTTTGATGGTTCTCATATTTTTAATCTATGACTATCTTACACTATCTTGTTCAAACGAAGCATGGAATCGACAGACGTCATAGACTCAACAGTTATTAAGAGCAGAGACATTTCAGCAATATTAGCCAATACGGGCTATGCCACCTTTTATCATGTTGTACATTATCGGTCGTACATTTTCGGCCCGTTTCGTCAAAACACGGCCCGTATTGCATGACATGATATGTACGGCAAAATAATGTACAGCCCGATAAAACGTGGACTTTTCCCACGTACACGGATTATTGCCTGTACAATCCTGGCTGTGCATTCCTTGCCGTACTTTAAAGACACGAGCCGATAATTGAATGCCAGTATTGTACGACATGGGTTGTACAACATAATAATCGAGGTACATGTACACCAATTATCATGCTGTACATTGTCATGCCGTGGAATATCGTGTCGGCAAATATCATGCTGCACATTAATATAGACACCCGTGAGTGTAATGAGTGTAGAGGTGTTATGACATGTTTTTTTGTAACATGATGACATTTTCATGACCTTGGATACAAAGTCCTTCAGTCGTAATATTAACCTATTGTGGATTACATAGGAAAAAAGAAGTAATAAGTTTGGCCATTCAATGTAGTAATGTCACCAGCTTTTTGGGCACCTTATCCGAAGACAGCGACGTTAATAGTTTGGGTATACATATTAATTTAGATTTAATACAGTTAGGTATATATTCAGTAACTCTAGATTTAGTAAACTTTAGTTTAGGATATATTTATTTATAAGTAGTACAGTTGAAATTGTATATATGTAATTAAAAAACAATATATCAATCATAAAAAACTCAGTTTACATCAATGACAGTACATCAATGGTTTACAATTGATGTACTGTAATTGGGTATTTGACTGTATTGAAAATATTATGCTAATTGACATCATCCATAAACATGACATAATGAAAAGTTTATTTCATTATTTTTTTTATATATAAGTTTGTTTATTGGATATTAACAAACGACCACGCAAAAGAGCGCGAGTGACATGTCGTGAGTTTTGTAATGCACCGCGCATTATAAAAACTCACGACACGTATAAGGCACGAAATTAGCTGTGTTAAATTACCACGTTAGTTAAGGTGAAATATTTAAGTTAAAACATTGTATCTTTTAATTATTGTGCGTGTGTAAATAAATAAATAAATAAATAAATAAATTCAAATAAACATTATACTACTTATTAGTACCATCCTAATGTTTTACTAGCTACTTGGGTTGTTGCGCGATTGCGCGAGACCCCTGCAAGAGCGAGGCGGTTGCCCTGCTCGCCTTCCCCAAAGACCGCCCCTGTGCGCATCACTTGAGAAAAGAGCGACAAATAAGAACGACCCACTGCCACTTCATCTTACTTACGCTGTATTATCACATTTATCACAGAATACAATTAGTACAAGTATTACAATAATAAATACTCAGAATACCTGTGAATAAATAGCTACCTATATCGGTGACTGGTTCTCTGGCGAATAACTTCCTTCCGGATTCGTTCCCTCAGAGAAACGTCAAGCATAGGTACCTACCTAGCCTTCGCCATAGTTCGCTGAGCGATCTTTGAACTTGTGGAATGCTCTAACTGTAAGTGTCCACGTTTCAAAATAGGCCTATGATTAGCTGATTATGATGATAATGATGCCCCAGTACACCCTAGTAACATTTTTGTTGGCCCACAAATGCCAACGGTTGGGGAACTGTTGGGACATGGTAGTGATTTTTCATACGAGTATTTTACGAAGGGCATCGGTTGGTTTTACAACGAGGAATTCACATACTTAGGCCCAACATATGGCCAACTGTGGTAAAGATTCGCAATATTTCCAACTAACATTTGACGTTGGGCCAACAATCCCTACGGTAGGTTTAATAACGATAAAATCACATACGAAGGCCCAATAGATGACCAACTGGGATAAACATTCGCATCATTTTCTACGAACGTCTTTCGTTGGGCCAACAATCGTCACGGTAGGTTTTTCAACTAAGAATTCCCTTACAAATGCCCAACAGGTAGCCAACAGTGGTAAATATTCGCAATATTTCCAGCTAACATTTGACGTTGGGCCAACAATCCCTACGGTAGGTTTAATAACGAGAAAATTACATACGAAGGCCCAATAGATGACCAACTGTGATAAACATTCACATCATTTCCAACTAACATTTGACGTTGGGCCAACAATCGTCACGGTAGGTTTTTCAACTAAGAATTCCCTTACAAACGCCCAACAGGTAGCCAATAGTGGTAAATATTTGCAATATTTTCAGCTAACATTTGACGTTGGGCCAACAATCCCTACGGTAGGTTTAATAACGAGAAAATTACATACGAAGGCCCAATAGATGAGCAACTGTGATAAACATTAGCAATATTTCCAACTAACATTTAACGTTGGGCCCACAATTGTCACGGTAGGTTTTTCAACTAAGAATTCCCTTACAAACGCCCAACAGGTAGCCAACAGTGGTAAATATTCGCAATATTTCCAGCTAGCATTTGACGTTGGGCCAACAATCGTCACGGTAGGTTTTTCAACTAAGAATTCCCTTACAAACGCCCAACAGGTAGCCAACAGTGGTAAATATTCGCAATATTTCCAGCTAACATTTGACGTTGGGCCAACAATCGTCACGGTAGGTTTTTCAACTAAGAATTCCCTTACAAACGCCCAACAGGTAGCCAACAGTGGTAAATATTCGCAATATTTCCAGCTAACATTTGACGTTGGGCCAACAATCGTCTCGGTAGGTTTTTCAACTAAGAATTCCCTTACAAACGCCCAACAGGTAGCCAACAGTGGTAAATATTCGCAATATTTCCAGCTAACATTTGACGTTGGGCCAACAATCGTCACGGTAGGTTTTTCAACTAAGAATTCCCTTACAAACGCCCAACAGGTAGCCAACAGTGGTAAATATTCGCAATATTTCCAGCTAACATTTGACGTTGGGCCAACAATCGTCACGGTAGGATTTTCAACTAAGAATTCCCTTACAAACGCCCAACAGGTAGCCAACAGTGTTAATATTCGCAATATTTCCAGCTAACATTTGACGTTGGGCCAACAATCGTCACGGTAGGTTTTTCAACTAAAAATTCCCTTACAAACGCCCAACAGGTAGCCAACAGTGGTAAATATTCGCAATATTTCCAGCTAAAATTTGACGTTGGGCCAACAATCGTCACGGTAGGTTTTTCAACTAAAAATTCCCTTACAAACGCCCAACAGGTAGCCAACAGTGGTAAATATTCGCAATATTTCCAGCTAACATTTGACGTTGGGCCAACAATCCCTACGGTAGGTTTAATAACGAGAAAATTACATACGAAGGCCCAATAGATGACCAACTGTGATAAACATTCGCATCATTTCCAACTAACATTTGACGTTGGGCCAACAATCGTCACGGTAGGTTTTTCAACTAAGAATTCCCTTACAAACGCCCAACAGGTAGCCAACAGTGGTAAAGATTCCCAATATTTCCAATTTAACATTTGACGTTGGGCCAACAATCCCTACGGTAGGTTTAATAACGCGAAAATCACATACGAAGGCCCAACAGATGACCAACTGTGATAAACATTCTCATATTTTTTTACGGGTCAGCAGCGCTTCTAACAAAACATGTTGTCAAAACAGTCAGCCCGCTGCGCCTGTCAAAGAGAATGCGCCTGTTTTTGTTTTATTTCAAAAATGAGTTCCGAATAAGAAGACGTGGTTGCTGTTCTAGCAATCGTAGATTTAGTTCTCCAAAGAAGAAACAGGAATAGATTCCGGGTCCGACCCTACCTGCAATATTATCAATCTATCAATTAAATCAATCAACCATATTATCAATCGTTCAACATTTAGGTAGGTATCAAGAACTAAAAATTGATGAAAGGTTCGGTAGGTACATAAAAAAAAATATCGTTTGTTATTTTTAGAAATTGCTATTTCCGACAGGGCAGGGCATCCAGCTTTTTATGTTTATTTTTATGATCTACCAGTGTAACATCCCAACCCAAAGCACTGGTCTTTTCGTCATGAGTTGATTAAAAAAACAAAGTATTTTCTTTATTCCACTCCATCACAAACAAACCACAGAGAATTAGTCACAAACTTTGAACGATACGTCTTCCTTTTCTGATCGCTAACCTTTATATGCGTAACTTCCCCTCCCCGCAGGCGAACGCGGGGTTATCCATTCGTAGCGGCAAACATTTGTATTAGGTACCTACTGTGTTTTTGCTAACAAAACTTTTAAGCCACGCTCTAATCGGTTTTTAAAACATGTTATTATGTTTACAAACAAGAAAACAAGGCGTAGTGGACCCGATTTACGTTGGGCCAACAATCGTCACGGTAGATTTTTCAACTAAGAATTGCCTTACAAAGGCCCAACAGCCAGTCAACTGTGGTAAAGATTCGCAATATTTCCAACTAACATTTAACGTTGGGCCAACAATCCCTACGGTAGATTTAGCAACTAAGAATTCCCCTTACAAAGGCCCAACAAATAGCCAACTGTGGTAAAGATTCGCAATATTTCCAACTAACATTTAACGTTGGGCCAACAATCCCTACGGTAGATTTAGCAACTAAGAATTCCCCTTACAAAGGCCCAACAAATAGCCAACTGTGGTAAAGATTCGCAATATTTCCAACTAACAAATGACCAACGACAACTAGGTACTTAAGGCTAAGCTCCAAAGCCTTGACCATCGTCGTAAAGTAATTGTTAGCCTTTCGGTTTTTTATCGGATACGTACATATCGGAGCCTAATCACCCTTCGAGGGTAGACCTGTATCCCAGCAGTGGGAGGATTAAAGGTTGAGAATGATGATGAATGATGATATCGGAGAGAGTACATCGGATCTACATGATTTAATTCCCTCCTGCCCTCTTTGCTATCGGACAGCCAGAAGCACGAAAAAGCGACATCGTTTCATGGTTGATAGGTATACCTACCTACCGCAGACCCGAACAAAGCGCCAAGCAGTGGAATGCGTTGCCTAAGTGGGTGTTCCCTGCTAGTTACAATTTGGGTGTCTTCAAGTCGTGAGTGAATCGGTTTCTTCTAGGCAAGCGTGCTCCATCTTAGGCTGCATCATCGCTTTACATCAGGCGATATGGCGGTCAAACGTTAGCCTATCTAAAGTAGCCTAATAATAAATATAAAAAAACAAGTTCATAAATTATTTATTACCTATTTCCCATTCTTTTGGTAGGTACCTAGGTATACCTAAACTGTGGAGTGAAACCCCCCCTAATTACTAATAGTTTTTGATTTTCATTCTAGATTTTTAACCGACTTCCAAAAGGACCCTCAATTCGACTGTTTGTTTTTTTTTTGCGGTAAAATTTATAACTCTGTTTTAGTGTGGTCAGAGCAAAAACTGCTTTTGCGTCTAGTTGATTAAGTACATTTTTGTCTGTACGCACGAGGAAAGCGGCGGCCTTTGTTCACAGACATCGCTGTGTCCGATAAATTGTACCGTATTGCGTTTGCACAAGAGCACTGTTCGTATTCGTACACACGTAAAAAGTAGCTTCACTTGAAAACATTTTCGCACCAAAATCCTGTGACAACGCTCTGAAATGAAGCCTAGTAGTAGGTAGGTAGGTAGGTAGTAAGTGTTTCGAAGAAAAGTTACTTGTTAAAAGAGAGATCCGTCTTTTATTTTATTATACCTAGGTAGGTACCTACCACGTTTTTAAACCCGATGACAATGCATTTAATAAAAAAAGTGGTTTAAAGTTCTCTTTACTTATTCCACTTGTTAGACAACGCACAACTAAAACCTAAGGGCTTTAAGAGACAGAATATCTATTCGTGTTGAACATCGTTGATTACTTAGGTAGGTACTTATCTAAGTTTTTTGAAAAGAAAGTAGGTAGGTAGGTACTTAAGTAATTAGTAAATCGATCGCCATGCGTTATTCTCGCAAAAACTCGAAAATTTCAATGTAATTCGACCGATTTTGATGATTGTTTGTACCTATGTGTTGAGTGGTTTATATGTAGGTATTTGCGAGACCGAAGGGCGAGCTTAGGTACTGCCGAGCCTCGGTACCGCGTACAAAGTCGCGGGCATCGTCTAATCGAAAATAAGAAAAATGTAGCCGGAATCAAACTCGCTTTCCCAAACCTGCCAACCACTGAGCGTAGAAAGCTCGCCCGGGACCTATGCGGCGGCGGCGCGGCGTTTGACAAACGAAGCCGAAAGGCAAATCGCTCGTCTTTCGGCATTAGTCCATAACAAGCAGTGTTGCCACTTTTGCCACTATATGAGTAGCTTTAGCCATCTTTATAATTAATATAGCTTGTTTTGTGCATTCCATAAACAATCTTACTACCTATTCGACAGCAAAAATATTAAAGAATAATTATGCAAAAGAAGTAATTAATATCGCTTAAAAAACATTGTAACAGCAAATTAGTAATTTGGGTAGAAAAATAAATATGAATACGAAATAACTATTCGGGTGATTTTTTTTATATAAATGATCTGTGAAAGCGGCGTGGCGGGTCAGACCGCCCTGAAAAGGAGTTACTAAATATTATTAATTGTTCAGTTAGACACCACTCTCAGAGCTGTTAAAGGTGTGAAAATAAAAAGAAATAAGTAAGTAAGTAAGTACTCGGGTGCGAACAGTAAGCACAGGATCAGAACATCGGTGTTATCTACCGTTAAGCGTGAATATTCCACGATCTGAGTTCGAGCGAGTGCGTCAGTTTTTGAAGTGAAACTTCTTATGCGACGTCCAACAAGGTTGCGTTAAACGTTGGACTACCAAGTATTTAAATAATAATCAACCTTATCCACCTAGGTTTATGGTTTATTTTAGATTGATGCGTAATGAACATAGGACCTTTTGAAGTTTCATTTCTTCCGCGCGGAGGGGCTCCACGCATTATTTTTTATTTTACTTTTTGATGAAACTGGTGAATAAATGTGCGGTGATAATTTGCCTAAACGACACAAGAAAACACGCGAATCTAAAATGCAACATTACATTTCACATTTCTTCTTGCAATCTTCTTGCATGCTCCAATTTACTACCACCATGAGTGCGAGCAAGAGCGCAGATGAAGACCATTACCAGTACGGTTCGCCGATAAGAGTGCAGGTTGTAGCTTACCGATTTAATAATATGTGATATTTACATTCTAGCACCTTTTTAGAAGTGTTTGCCCATTTCTTGTTTCATTGACTTGGCAACACTGCGTCTGTCTGTTTGGTTGGTTTGGTCCGATTAGTCGATCGCGCAAGTTTGCAACGTATCATACTCGCATCTCATTTATAAATAAATCCTTTGAATAAATCGGTCATAATTCTGTTACAATTCAGTGTCGATTGTGAAAATTCAGGTAAGTTTTAATCTGTTTTTATTAATTTGCTAGCAATAATTTGATTCATAGCTATAAATAATTTGTCTGTTTTAGAATGGGAATTTATCAAGTCGAATTTGAAGACGCTGGAGGGAGGGAGTGGAGGGGTCGCAGTGATTAAAACAGATTGGTTCACTCCGGAAAAATCGCACTGCGCTTGGCCTAAGCATCATATTATGAAAAAAGCTTTACGATCTAACCTCAAACCTGATCACACGTGGGAAACGCATAGCATCAGCCGAATTTTTTACGCAACAGGTAGGTACTTGGGTACCTACCTAAGTTTGTTTTATGGTTTTAAACTTTTTATTGTATAGGTTAAGTAGGTACCATATAGCCGGCGTTTTAAAATACCGCTTCGGTATACCCTACATAGCGTAGGTACATACGAGTCTAATCTCGTGAGTCAATAATGGGATAAAAAGGTTTTCCGCCATCAGAAAAGGTAGATCGGCCTAAGCAAGGGATTAACCTACTTACTTACTTGTGTTTTTAGATGACTTGCTACAAGCTAGACGAAAATGTGAAATCGAAAAGCTGAAATCGAATCTGAAATTGGGACGGATTCAAATGAAACCCCTGAAATTAATAAACGGAAGAGTAAACCACGTAAATTGTATGACAGCGATGAACATGAAATGTTTATACATGATGAAGATCAGATTGAATTTCCGAAAACTCCTGAAGAATTACCAAGTAAGTAACTACCTAGTTTTATGTTATGTGTAAATATAGTCTCAGAGCCTATTCAATGCAAACAAACAAACAATCAAATCTTTCCTCTTTATAATATTATATTATATATTGTATTATTATAGGATAGATGACTCTGGTCCAGTTCAGTAATTTACCTAATACCTAGTAGATTGTTGCATTGAGCGCAAAGTGAGTTATTAATGAAAGACTTGTGCCCGAGCCAATGCGAGGTAACCCGAGGTGACTAAATTAACCCGAGTGCATTAATTACTCACTTAAGCTGTAATAAAAATAAAAAACTACCAATCTATCCAGGTACCGTCCTAAAATATACCTACCTAACCTACTCAAAATACAAAAATGAAAAAGTAATAAAAATGATAAAGGGTATTGACAGACAGACAGACGGACAACAAAGTAATCATATAAGGGTTCCTTTTTTTCCTTGCAAGAGAGCAATACTGAAATATTAACACGACTAAGGGGGAAAACTTACTTTTTTTTTATATTTAAAAACTGGATGATATCGACAAAGGACTTGGGGACTAAAAATTAATAAACATTATATATTTTAATAACTCTAATGATTAATGTAGAAATGTGATGATTACCTGTGATCAATAGTGAAGACTGATTATGAAAACTACAAATACCTCCTATTGTTTACTTCAAGACTCTTTCACTTAATTTTAAAACTTATTGAAAGTATATTAATCGTTAAGAAAATAATACATTTATTTGATTATCAAAACATTGTTTTTATTTTCATCGTTGGTTAAAAAAACTTATCTTTTGTTAGAAACAACAGTACCTAGTTTTTTTTTGTTGCGTTTGTTTCTACTTAGCGATTCACTACAAACAAGTTACAGTGTGACTCGTTAAGAAGTATTTTCAATCGAGTCTCAGTGTTACTGGTTGGAAAGAAAATTCCCAACGAGTCACACTATGACTCGTTTGGGTGTGACTCGTTGGGAACCCCTTCGAAGATGCTATAATACCATACCATTATCATATTATCATCAACGTCATTATCATATTATATTATAGTATTATATCCATCTGAATTAATTACCTGTGAGAAAATGTTAGTAATCCTTAGTGTATAATATCTGAATTTTTGTTATACTATAGGTAAACTATTTATCTTTGGTGGGAGGAACCAAACCAGCTACCATAATAAGAAGAATTCTCGAGAAGCTATTTACGAACTCCTTAGCACTTTCATGCAATTGGACCGGAAAAACAAGAAAATTGCCATTAAGGATTTACTTACCATTACTACATGTGGTCATCAAAGGTATAAATAATCTATATCTATACATACTTATAATAAAGGAATAGAAGGATTCTATCAATTTCATCAATTTGTAATTAGAGAAAAACTGTAAAGATTGTGCTATGCGCCAATGCCTTTTGGCTCGAGTCCGATGTCTCCCCGTCACCGATTATTGTATTGGCTGGAGTCCGGTGTCTCCTTGTCACCGATTGTTGTATTGGCTGGAGTCCGGTGTCTCCTTGTCACCGATTGTTGTATTGGCTGGAGTCCGGTGTCTACTTGTCACCGATTGTTGTATTGGCTGGAGTCCGGTGTCTCCTTGTCACCGATTGTTGTATTGGCTGGAGTCCGGTGTCTCCTTGTCACCGATTGTTGTATTGGCTGGAGTCCGGTGTCTACTTGTCACCGATTGTTGTATTGGCTGGAGTCCGGTGTCTCCTTGTCACCGATTGTTGTATTGGCTGGAGTCCGGTGTCTACTTGTCACCGATTGTTGTATTGGCTGGAGTCCGGTGTCTCCTTGTCACCGATTGTTGTATTGGCTGGAGTCCGGTGTCTACTTGTCACCGATTGTTGTATTGGCTGGAGTCCGGTGTCTCCTTGTCACCGATTGTTGTATTGGCTGGAGTCCGGTGTCTACTTGTCACCGATTGTTGTATTGGCTGGAGTCCGGTGTCTCCTTGTCACCGATTGTTGTATTGGCTGGAGTCCGGTGTCTACTTGTCACCGATTGTTGTATTGGCTGGAGTCCGGTGTCTACTTAAATTTCGTTCCGTTCTACGTTCCGGTAAATTAAAATAAAAAAAATGGATTTTTAAGTTGTGATACCGGAATCGACCAGAATGTCCAATTATATAACACGCAATCTCAACGTAAAGCAAGGCATATCCCAAGGGAGATAATGTTGTATGAAACTCCCTAGGGATTAAAGTTATTTAGATTTGGAACGTTAAAATTTGCATAGTTATTGTCTCGCAAGGCATGAAAAGTAGAGTATTCACTTCGAGTGCATAATCTACTATAATCCATCTTCTATCTTTACTAGATACAATAATGAAACTTGGTGTGATTGTATTTGTATATTTACTTAGTCATTTTGCTTACAGAGGCAATGCGTCGAAATCAAATCGCTGCGAAAGCAATGGATACCGACATACAGACCGTCATAACCAGTTGGTTTAGATTTACCAAAGATCGCAATGGAGGAAGAGAGAACAGGCGCAAGACATCGCAATGATTCCTCATCACAACCATCATATTCCGGGAATGTCGAAGTCGGATTATCAAGCAGAACTAAGAGGCGTAAACGCGCTTTAAGGGCAACACAAATTAGAGAAGGACAAATAAAAGTATGTCTGTTCAACTTAGTAATTGTGATAAAAAATATCTACAAATTGTCTACCCGAGTGTTTATCAGTCTGTTCTGCCAATGTACCTGCATTAAACTCTTCTCCCAATCGTCAGCCAGTTTTCAGTGACATTGTAACCGATAATGTAGGTGATGAAAATATTGCGTCTTTTCTTATCTCATGGTCTCACAAGCACAATATAACCCATTCTGCTCTGGATGATTTATTGCACAAATTACAATTACGTTATCCAAGTTTGCCAAAAGACTCGCGAACACTATTACAGACACCAAATAATATTAATGTTGTAGAATGAGGTTCATATATATATTTTGGACTTGAAGCACATATAATAGAAAGATCATTAGCTGGTATAACGTCAAAATCTTATCCATTAATGCTTAAAAAAATATCTGAAATTGACCATGATTCATTTTTGTCTATAACTTGTAATGTTGATGGCTTGCCAGTGCACTCGAGCACTACTTATGCTTTTTGGCCAATCTTATGTATTTTAGATCAAAGTGTTGACAATCAACCGTTTATTGTCGCGCTATTTTATGGCGAATCCAAACCTACAAATGCTAATGACTATCTACGTCCATTTATCGACGATTGTCTGCATTTACAGCAAAATGGCTTACTGATAAATGGGAAATATTTTACTTTTTATGTTAGTTGTATTATAGCTGATGCACCAGCAAGAGCATTCATAAAATCTATTAAATCTCATAATTCCCTACACGCTTGCGAAAAATGTGAACAGGAAGGCATATACATTGGCAGAACTGTATGGTGTTACACGTCTGATTTACATCTTAGAACTGATAGTAGATTCAATAACCAAGAGTATGAAGATCATCGAGTATCTAGGAGTTTACTCACAGAAATCAACTTAGGATTAGTTGACGAAATATCCTGTAAGACCATTGAGCCCAGAGGTATCGATATTATTAAACTGTTTTAAGGATTAATTGGTTTTTATTTTTTGATAAGAATAGAATAGTTTTTACGGTTTGACACGCATAGGGCCTAGGTGTTTAAAGGGCCACTTACTATTAGACTCGCACAGGACCTGTGGTGTATTTGAGATGTGGGACCACCGACTGTTTGATTCGCACGCCAGGGGCCTTACGGACAACTGCTATTACAGGCACCTAATCCGCGACCGCAAACCGTATCTGGGCGCGATAAGGTTAGCGGTCGCGTGATTTTCCAACTGAGCGGATTAGGTGCCTGTAATAGCAGTTGTCCGTAAGGCCCCAGTATATTCTTGGTGTGCGAGTCAAATAGTGGGTGGCCCTACGTCTCAAATACACCGTAGGCCCTTTGCGAGTCAAATAGCAGGTGGCCCTATGTCCAGTATACATCGTAGGCCCTATGTGTGTTAATTGTGGGTGGCCCTATGTTCCAAATATACCCTAGGCCCTATGCCTGCTAAATAGGGGGTGGCCCTATGCACCAAATACACCGTAGGCCCTAAATGAATAAAATAGTGGGTGGCCCAATGTCTCAAATACACCGTAGGCCCTTTGCGAGTCAAATAGCAGGTGGCCCTATGTCCAGTATACATCGTAGGCCCTATGTGTGTTAATTGTGGGTGGCCCTATGTTCCAAATATACCCTAGGCCCTATGCCTGCTAAATAGGGGGTGGCCCTATGCACCAAATACACCGTCGGCCTTAAATGAATAAAATAGCGAGTGGCCCTACGTCTCAAATACACCGTAGGCCCTATGCGAGTCAAATAGCAGGTGGCCCTATGTCCAGTATACATCGAAGGCCCTATATGTTATTAATGGTAGGTGGCCCTATGTCCTAAATATACCGTAGGCCCTATGCGTGCTAAATAGAGGATGGCCCTATGCATCAAATACACCTTAGGCCCTAAATGAATAAAATAGCGGGTGGCCCTATGTTCCAAATACACCGCAGGCCCTATGCGTGACAAATGGTGGGTGGCCCTACGTCGCAAATACATTGTTGGCCCTATGCAGAGTAGGCCAACGATGCGTGTTGGCCCTACTCTGTTGGCCCAATGCTGGCGGCGTTAGTTGGGCCGAACGATGGCCATGATTGATGAGCCAATGTTGGCCGGTACCGTTAGGCCAACGGGGGCACTGTTCGTTGGGCTACTTCGAATCAAGCCGGCCATTTCTGACAGTTGGCCAACTATTTGTGTTGGGAATATTACGTTGGAATAACTGTATAACTACAATAAATGCTACTAGGGTTGGGAATATTACGTTGGAATAACTGTATAACTACAATAAATGCTACTAGGGCACTGCGCCCAACATAATTATTTACTTTCCACTACGCTGAATTTATTTAGGTACCTACAGAATACATAGGTAATATAGGTATTAGGTACTTAAGTTCGTTTAATTATACTACAGTTACCGGTATCTAACCTATTATGAAATCCATCATCTAGCTAGATTAGTGTAGATTTTTGTAGTACGTAGGTATAATAATTAATATAAAAAAATACCGGTTAAGTGCGAGTCTGGAAATCCTGGGGTTGTCCCTTACACAGCCCTCAACTACGGCACCTACCTAGAGTCAAAGGCTAAATTAGCTGGCTAAAAGCGTCCAGAGTAAGAGTCCAGGGTAGGCGGTTTTCACACCGGGACAGTTGCTTACTCTATATCAAGCTCAAGTCCGATCATGTGTAGAATACTGCTGTCATCTCTGGGACGGTTCAACCAAATAGCAGCTCGAAGCTCTTGAATCGGTAGACCGGCGTGCTGCTCGACTTATCGGCGATGAGAAGTCAGTGACTAAGAAACTTCTCAGCCTAGAACACCGCCGTAAAGTAGCGAGTCTGTCAATTTTCTAGAGAATTCATTTCGGCGAATGTGCATCGGAGGTACATGACCTTATCCTACCATCCCCTTTCTACAACAGCACAAGTAGGAAAGCGGCCCACTACCACCCATACATTGTAGATTTTCTTTTGATAAGTACCTACTTACCTACCAAACGTTTCGATTCTACGTTTCTAATCCGCACGGCCAAGGATTAGAACAACCTGCCAGCTTCTTTGTTTCCTGAGAGATATAATCTGGGCCTTTTCAAGGCCAGTGTGAATAAGTATCTTCTAAGTTCTAAGTGATTCATCTTCGACCACATCGTCGCTTACCAACAAGCAAGTAGGTGGTCAAAAGCGTACTTTTAAAGTGATAAAAAACTGCGCTGTTATAGCGTTAATTTGAGACCGCGTAAGGAGTTGGCCCCTGCCCAGGGCAAGTTAAATAAAAGCTTGTAAAAATACTCTGATCTTGTGCCGCCGTCAAATGATTTACTGCTTCAATAATATACCTACCTACTTCCAGATCCGGAAAATTCAGAAGTCGATTACGAAGAATGAATTAGAATAAATACCACATAGAATGAATAGAATTAATTTAGGTAGCCCGTTGGTCCAGTTGGTAGTGAACCTAACTTCTGAGCTTGGGGGCGTGGGTTCGATTCCCACCTAGGACAAACATTTATGTGATGAACATTTGTGTTTGTTCTATATCTGGTTGTTAATATCTATTTAAGTCATCATCATCATCATCATCATCAGCCAGAAGACGTCCACTGCTGAACATAGGCCTCCCTCTTTAACCTCCACACTGAACGACAGCCTGCCTTTTGCATCCACTGGATGCCAGCGACTCTTGCTATGTCGTCGGTCCATCTAGTGGGAGGCCTATATACCTACGCTGCGTCTTCCGGTTCGTGGTCTCCACTCAAGAACCTTTCTTCCCCATCGGTTATCGGTTCTCCGAGCGATGTGGCCTGCCCATTGCCACTTCAACTTGCAAATTTTAACAGCTATGTCGGTGACTTTGGGTTCTTTGGCGAATATCCACGTTTTGGATTCTATCGCGCAAAGAAACTCCGAGCATAGCTCTCTCCATTGCCCGCTGTGTGACTCTGAGTTTTTCCAAAAGGTCAACAGTTAAGGACCACGTCTCAGTACCATATGTCATCACTGGCAACACACACTGGTCAAAGACCCTTGTCTTTAGGCACTGTGGTATCTTGGACGAGAAGATGTCCCGCAATTTCCCGAACGCTGCCCATCCGAGTTGGATTCTTCGGGCGACCTCTTTGCCTAAGTTGGACTTACCTAACTGAACAATCTGTCCAAGATAGGTGTAATGGTCAACAACTTCGAGAGTATCGTTCCCAACGACTACCGGCACGGGTTCAACGTGGACATTGGACATGATTGGACAAGACAAAAATCTATTTAAGTATGTATTTATAAATATATATGTACCTATGTATATCAGTCTCTGGCAGCCATATCACAAGCTTTGCTTGGTTTGGGGTTAGATGACCATGTGTGCAGAAATGTCCCAATTTTTTTATTTTTTTTAGTGGAATTGCCTCCTCGTTCCGGTTGACTTACAAAAAGAGAAGACACAAGTCTGTACAGAATGACTTGCTCGTTACGAATGAGTTTTTGCGACAAAAACGCTAAATCGTGACGATGATTTCATGATGATCTACTTTACTAAAACGGTAATGGCTAGCAAATGATCAGGCAGATTCAAAACCAGCCTTACTCAAAAACAACCAAAACCTTACGGACAACTGCTATTGCGGCACTAAACTAACGTTAAATCCGCTCAGTTGGAAAATCACGCGACCGCAAACCATATACCTAGGTCATCATCATCATCATCATTTCAGCCGTAGGACGTCCACTGCTGGACATAGGCCTCCCCCATCGATCTCCAAAAGGGCCGGTTGGAAGCGGCCTGCATCCAGCGTTTCCCTGCGGTCTCTTTTAGGTCGTCTGTCCATCTTGTGGGTGGACGTCCTACGCTGCGCTTACCAGTCCGTGGTCTCCATTCCAGAACCTTTCGGCCCCATCGGCCATCTGTTCTGCGTGATATGTGCCCTGCCCACTGCCATTTCAACTTACTAATCCGGTGGGATATGTCGGTGACTTTCGTTCGTCTACGGATCTCCTCATTTCGGATTCGATCTCGTAGAGAAACCCCGAGCATAGCCCTCTCCATAGCTCGTTGTGCGACTTTGAGCTTGCTTATGAGGCCCATAGTGAGAGACCACGTTTCAGTGCCGTATGTCATCACTGGTAACACAGACTGGTCGAAGACTTTCGTCTTAAGGCACTGAGGTATTTTGGACGAGAAGACGTTGCGTAGTTTACCGACCGCTGCCCAGCCGAGTTGGATTCGCCGATTGACCTCTTTCTTGAAGTTGGACCTACTAGTTCGACTGTTTGTCCTAGGTAGACGTACGCGTCAACAGCTTCAAGAACTGAGTTCCCAACTGATACTGGGGTGGGCACAACATGGATATTTGACATGACCTTTGTCTTGTCCATGTTCATATACCTAGGTACTTAGATCTTTTAAAAAAACCGACTTCAAAAAGCTTTTTGAGTCGGTTTTTTAAGAGATAATTTATAGTGAAACGACATTACGACCTATTTACACATCCATGCATTAATACCTTCTTGATTAGACTCGAACAAATCGCCTCAACAAAACTATTGTAGTTACAGTTTGTAATATTATAGTGAAATTGGTAGGCGCTTGAACAAAATTATCCGAGCTGGTCAGATTTCGCTGGAACTAGTTTAAAAACTAAACCCAAAATTATGATTTTTTTGTGGGACCACCTCGAGAGTTTCCTCTACATGATAAAAAATTGAACACGCAAGTTAGTTTAAAGATGCCGGCGTAATCGACGTACCTACATATAAAAAAAACAGGCCGAATGGAGAACCTTCCTCCTTTTTCGAAGTCGGTTAGAAATGTCATTAACAATCAACTAAAGTAGGTATATGGAACAGTTGATTTTTTTCTTGATATCAGGGTTGGTCTCAAAGTAAAAGTTGTTTATAATGAAGAATACCTACAACGATATCCTTGAATATGTCCGTCGTCTAGACTTCTAGAGATATACCAGATAATATAGGTAATATAATATAGGCAGATAATATAGGCTGTGAGTCTTCATGCCCCCCCCCCCCCCCCTAAAACACCTAACAATTCCATACATTCGACTCAATTTTTCGATTTGATTCCTTCGAACCTTGTCAGAATGGCCCCTCCAAAATGAAATCCTGGATCCACCCTGGAGTCTTCACGGTAGAAATGTATTATATTACTTACTACGGCAATATTATCATAGAACATTAGGTAATAGCTTTTTCTTATGCTTTGCCAATCGCTAAAGATTTGTTTCTTTTGGCACCAAACTTACCTTACATAACGCCATCGCAATGTTTTAGTGAAATTTGGATAGCTCCTTCTTTGCTCACAATACGAACCTTATTGCTTACCTACCTTACTTCTATAAAATAACCGGCCAAGTGCGAGTCGGGCTCGCGCACTAAGGGTTCCGTACCACCACAAAATTCAATAACGAAATTACCAGTTATAACTTGGTAATGAACTTAAACTTGTCACTGACTCGTACTTGGCTATTTTTATTATTTGTTGTTATACTTTAGAGTGTGAACTATAATCATGTTAAGTTTGACGCTTGTTAGTATTACCCTTTTTACATTAGAGCTAATACAAAAATACGTTAAAAAAATACGTTTGTTGTACGGGGCCCTTTCGTTTTAGCTTTTTGACTTTTTTATTATTTGTTAATCAATCTGCCGTAACATTACATATTCTGTGAAAATTTCCACTGGCCATCCATAACGGATCGTAAGATACAGCCGCTTAAAGGTAGGACAGACAGACAGACAGACAGACGGACAGACATACAGACAGACAGACATCGTAGGCTTAGTAATAGGGTCCCGTTTTACCCTTTGGGTACGGAACCCTAGAAAGGTGTAATAATGAAGCTAAGTTTGGTCAATATATAAAGTGGGAATGTCATTTCGTACCTCTAAAAACTTAGAATAGAATGGTGGAATATTCTCTGAAAACGAGCGGTCCTTCCATTTATTGTGTCAGTAGACCCTTGACATTCATCATTTGTCAGCCTATCATGTTTCCCACTGCTGGGACATGGATGGATGGATAGGCCCTATTCCCCCATGCTGGCCCAGTGCCATGTTAATTAATATCATACCTATGTTTTTGAACTTTTGAGGTTCCTTCTTGAACATACCGATTTCCTCACGATCTTTTCCTTCACCGTTGTAGCGATGGCATCGATGCTTTACATAATTATTTTAACAACACATTTGCTCAAAAAGTGCACTTACGAAGCCTGTATACATCGTTCGAAAGTTAAACATTACGGATCATACAACGGAGCGTGCGGAAATGAATTTGTCCGCACGCTCAGATGTATAGCACCGTGCGTGTGATTTACGGTATTTTTTTAATTTCCATCATAATTACATAAGAATTCCACAAAAGAGTTTCATATTACGAGAATAAATAAGCTGAATGATCAAACCTCCTTGGAAGCGCTTTTGCTCAATACGTTTGTCTCAGTTTAATACTAAAGAGAAAATGAGACGAAAGATGTAGTTCTAATTTTCACCACGTGATAGTGGCGCTATTTGCATGTTCGCGCCATTTTCTTATTATATTATAGAAACTATTGTTGTGACTGATATTAAGTTATAAACAAAAATTGTTTCATTTGTAGCCTTTTTTTCTCGCAAATGTGTTGTAAAACGTTGTATGGCACACGTGCGGATTGGTTATTACAAACTCGTGACTATGGTAATCCCTCGACTTCGTCTCGGGCTTACATTCGTCTACTCGTTTGTAATAACCAACTTTCCGCACTTGTATCATAATAGTTATTTATGATACAAGTGCGGAAAGTTGGTTATTACAAACGAGTAGACGAATGTAAGCCCGAGACGAAGTCGAGGGCTTACCATAGTCACGAGTTTGTAATAACCAATCCGCACGTGTGCCATACAACGTTTTACAACACAATAATAGTTATATCATATAGTTATTTATGATACAAGTGCGGAAAGTTGGTTATTACAAACGAGTAGACGAATGTAAGCCCGAGACGAAGTCGAGGGCTTACCATAGTCACGAGTTTGTAATAACCAATCCGCACGTGTGCCATACAACGTTTTACAACACAATTGCGAGAAAAAAAGGCTACAAATGAAACAATTTTTGTTTATAACTTAATATCAGTCACAACAATAGTTTCTATAATATAATAAGAAAATGGCGCGAACATGCAAATAGCGCCACTATCACGTGGTGAAAATTAGAACTACATCTTTCGTCTCATTTTCTCTTTAGTATTAAACTGAGATAAACGTATTGAGCAAAAGCGCTTCCAAGGAGGTTTGATCATCCAGCTTATTTATTCTCGTAATATGAAACTCTTTTGTGGAATTCTTATGTAATTATGATGGAAATTAAAAAAATACCGTAAATCACACGCACGGTGCTATACATCTGAGCGTGCGGACAAATTCATTACCGCACGCTCCGTTGTATGATCCGTAATGTTTAACTTTCGAACGATGTATACAGGCTT
This sequence comes from Agriopis aurantiaria, assembly GCA_914767915.1. Taxonomy (NCBI): domain Eukaryota; kingdom Metazoa; phylum Arthropoda; class Insecta; order Lepidoptera; family Geometridae; genus Agriopis; species Agriopis aurantiaria. Next base: position 5,667,791 of record OU611999.1, read on the forward strand.
CGTAAGTGCACTTTTTGAGCAAATGTGTTGTAAATAACTAATTTAAGTAAAAGGGCCGAGGATTGAACCCGATGCCGTCATATTATAAAGCGCATATGCTACCGACTGGCCACCATCGCTCACCCTTGGCTAGATCCAATAACAAAATTATGAAAATACCTAGAATCTAGGTAAATATGAAGGGGTTTCTGACATCGCGGTTGATGCTCTAGTATTTTTATGCTCTATCTCTTTACAATTAGCCGGTTCCTTTTTTTAAATTTTAGGTAGCCTTATGAAAGTAACTTTGTCAACGGATCGTTTTACCACGTGAATGAGTACTCTCGAGTCCAATTCTCTCAGCTGATCTCGCATTTTCCAGAAGCATTCAACTCGTTGCGTCATCAAACGACGGAATTTTGCAGAGTTTGCGAAAAATCTAAATAAAAACAGTGCGAAAACGTGCCGTCCTTTGGAACCGGGTCAGTGGTCCGCTTCTTCGCATGTGCTGGCCTCGTGTAGTTGGCAGCAATCATCGCAGAACGCAAAACGCCGTGTTTTCATTCGCTAAGTGTTGGGGTGGCTGCCAGAAATAAAGCTGCAGTGCAGTAGTAAGCTTGCAGCGGCCGACTGCGGGTGCTGGCTGGTCATTCATTGTCATGTGGAGAGGTCGATATCTACGTCGTCAGTGTCGCCGCGCCTTCTGCCGTGCGCGGTAGTGCCCTCTCTAATTTCGCGCCGCTCATTCCCTCTCTCCCGAGCACTGCGCAACCGGCTCGCAATCACAGTGAAGCATTTATTTATAAACAAATTGTTATCAAGTGCATATAAAACACATATTTGACACCAGTTTCATTCACCTCGGAACGATCGGATGCTGTTCCGGTGAGGATTCGCACGTTAGTGGAAATGATGATCATTACGAATTAACTCTACAAAAAAATTGCGTGAAAGCTAATGTGACGAAACTTGACGAAAGATAATTACATAAATATTAAGTAACCGACTTGTTTATAATAATAAGAGATAATTTGGATGATGAGTGAATTGAATAATGTTGTTTGAGAGCTGTCTCCATTCCTTAAGCATGGCATGGTTACGTTAGAAATGTGATTCCTTTTAATATCGAAACAGAGCTTTCCATTTCCAAGAGAAATATAGAGTTGGCAGGCAAAAATTTAAAAGTGAGCAAAGATCGTAAACGAAACTGAACTTGCAAATAATGTTGTCGACATTATTTAATTTCAAAGAAATTGGAAACATTTGACAACGTTGATGACATGTTTCGTGGCTGAACGCCCACAGGTTTAGTGCCACAGTTTTAAAACAGTCTCCTAAATCATAATATGTCGAGGTCGGATATGTCGGAATTCATGTAGAACATAGGCATAAATTAGAGACACTTGTTTATTTATCTTTCATCAGATTATGTGCTAAAGATAATCGCCTTGACATGACAAGTCTGTGGAAACTATGACGAATAGAGAGAATGGCAGATTAATTTAATTTATAACGAGGAAGCCTTCCTTTCCTTTTTAGGATCCTATCTGTCATAACTCATAATAAACTTGTTTTATTTAGTGTTTCCTATAATTATTTAGACACTGAATTTAGGCAAATGTAAGATTCATCGAGTAGACTAGCTGCGCCCCGCGGTTTCTCCCGCAACTAAAAATCGTCGTTAAGTTTTCTGAATTTTTTAAATTTTCTGCGCAATTTTCTTAATTTTTCTTACCGTAAGAAAAATCTACAAGATAAACTTAAAACAAAAAAACAGACGAAGGAAATCGGTGAAGTCATTTTCATAGATTAATAAATCATGTTTGCATTTTCGTTTCTAAAGATTGTTTTACTGGTATATACGAACCTATTCTATCCCAAAATGACATAGACCATGTTTTTTCACTACTCACGTTAAACCACTAGTAAAAGCAAGATTTTATGTATATTTCACAGATTAATAAAAATCGCCAGTAGCTCGACGTGTATCAGTATTGCATAAACCCTAGATTCGACTTTATTATCAGCTATTATATATTCCAACAGCGTATATTCCGGTATACCAACAACACGGCATACTCAGCAAGCGACGAACGGTTTATTTAATTCAAATTAGATTTTTGACATGCAGGGAAATAATAATCCTCATGTGAATAAACGCCCTTCTTGTTATAAAAACCTCTACTCATGACACCTCTGAACCTCTCGTCAGAAAGGAAATCTATAATAGCATAAATCAGCTTATAGAGAGCGTCTATGCATATATAGTAATAATATCATACTGATAACATTAGCTGTTTTCGATAACTTGGCCAGCGCATTATCTTAAAGCTGAAAATTTCCGAACATCGAGAATTTTTGAAAAAGGATCTAAAGAAATTGTTTCGTTTTGCTCTTTATACCTGGGGCCTTACGGACAACTGCTATTACAGGTACCTAATCCGCTCAGTTGGAAAATCACGCGACCGCAAACCTTATCGTTCCCAGATACGGTTTGCGGTCGCGTGATTTTCCAACTGAGTGGATTAGGTGCCTGTAATAGCAGTTGGTCTATGCTACCTCTATGGGGACCAATAGTAAAATATTATTTTTAAGGTGTTACTTTTTAAGCAACAAAAAATCTTATAACTTTTTTTTTTAAATCTATACACCATAAAGAGGTGGCGAGGACCTTGTAAACCATGACCTCGATCATATTAGATCAGCGTAGAGACCAGTCCATTTTGATAGTTAAAGTAGCTTTGTAAATCGGGGCTGGCATAATCGCATACCTAGCGACAAAACCCCCAAACAAAAATTAGATTTAAAAAAAGTCTACAATACCTTAGTAGAGAACTTTGACGTTCAACGTTTGAAGTACACTAATGACGTTCAATGAGGTAGGAAAGGGGTACGGAAAATATCATAAACAATTCCGATCACATGGTAAAAAAATCCATGGACGTAATATAGGTATATAATATCCTAAAATAATTACGTCCATGTAAAAAGCTTATACTTATATAATTTAAAAAACAAATATGTTTCGGTCAATGTGCTGGCTGTAAAAATAACTAGTTGAATACTTATTTACTTTGTTTTTAATTTCAATATTTTTATTCTCTTTGTTTTTTCACTTAGTACTTATGACAAAACAAGTTAGGTAAGAAGTATTTTAAAATAAACCAGTGCACCAATATTCTCAACAAAACATGCAAATTTTCGACTAATGTGAGACCTAAAATAAATGTTGTATGTAAATAAATCAATGTAGAGTCAATACCCACTTAGCTTCTTTGCAAAAAAAACTATTAAAAGTATTTATTATGTAGAGGGCATCAAACCAAACAGACGAATGAATTTTAGCTACTTTTCAGTAGAGAAAAAAAACTGTCTTATTTTTACTTAGATGACGTATCAAACTGAAATTTTCAATAATATTATCAAAAGTCACGCCGCACATTACCGTATCACTTATAAATAAGTAGGAACTTAATTGCCTCTTTCGTGGTATACTTTGGTCATACGCCTTTTGACTCAAACCTTTGCTGCCCATATTAGTATTACTTTAACACAATTGAAGGGTATACAAAAAAAAAAAAATCTACGATATTAATGAACATCATAAAATTCTCAACAAAAAAATGTCGATCGTAATAAAAATACGCAGTTTTCGCTATACGTCTCTCCGGTTTGATGCCCTCGATATAATTATACCTACATCTTTTGGGCGTTTTAAAAGAATGTCAACATTGTTCTCATGTAAAAAAAAAAACAATATTTGGCCTCGGTCCGATGCTAAAGCGATGAAACTGGCATTCTAGCATTGAATTGTACTTCGTTTTTGAAATCAAAAGCTGTGCTTTCAAAGTAGTCTATTAACAAAAAACATGTTAGTTCTAAACGGAATAAGCCGAAAGGAGGTCATTGTACTCAGCATTATGAACAACTTTTACTATCGGACCAACCCTTAAATCGGTAAAAAAAACAGCTGTTCCATACTTTTTGTCGAGTGTCAATGACCGTTTTCTATGGAACAGTTGATATTTTTTTCGCGATGTCAGGGATCACAGAAAAGAGAAGTAAATAGAACGGACACGAGAAGGAACATTTGTTACCAGGCATATGAGTGAACCTTGATTGAACATTCTTATTTAGATCAACGCGTCGAACTCCGCTTCACAGTTGCTAACTGATTTCAAATGACTGACGTTTCGTTTATATGGGTGCAACTGGCTACAACAAAGATCTTACAAAAATGCCTTCGTTTTAATTTAACCCAAAATAGTTATTTATGATACAAGTGCGGTAAGTTGGTTATTACAAACGAGTAGACGAATGTAAGTCCGAGACGAAGTCGAGGGCTTACCATAGTCACGAATTTGTAATAACCAATCGGCACGTGTGCCATACAACGTTTTACAACACATTTGCGAGAAAAAAACAAAAAATGGAAATTAAAAAAATACCGCAAAGTACACGCACGGTGCTATACAACGGAGCGTGCGGTAAAATTCATTACCGCACGCTCCGTTGTATGATCCGTAATGTTTAACTTTCGAACGATGTATCTGCACTTTTTGAGCAAATGTGTTGTAAAAAAACTTTTCTTTGTCAGGCCATAGTAAAAGTTGTTCATAATGTTTTTCTGTTTGATATTTGTTTTATTGCATTTGTTATTTCAACATTCACGGAACTGGATTGTATATCTGTTTTATTTGTGAATTTTTTAAGGCATGTTTATTCTTATTTTTCTTACTATGTCTTATGTTGTTAAAGCTGTTTGTTTTCCATAAATAAATAAATAATGCTGAGTACAATGACCTCTTTTCGGCTTGGCACTGTCTATATGCGTAACCCTGTATATTATTTACAATTTTCCGCGTGTGATGGAGTCGAACCCTTGCGGATCCGTATGAATCACGATTTTGGCCGAGGTCACCCGGTACCATCTCATGATACAGACCCTGTTTGTCTACCTGTGCGAGTCCTACCTACTATTCAAATAAAGAACCTTCCATCAAAATATGAACAAACTCTGTCAACTGTTAATCTACATACACTTGTGTCGATGAATGTACCAAGTCTATTTCAACATAAAATATTTAAAACGCGTGTGAAAGTCGCTCGTCGAGGGTTAGTACTTATTGGAAACTTTTCTTACTAATTTTGTTTTTTTTTTTCCTTTTTCCTTACATTATTTTCATCAAATAACAGACTAAATTTTAAAATTTACTTTTTACCTTTTTCTGTAAGTATTGACTTATTTGAATCCTTATATCTACGTTGCATTACGTATCACGTTGTCATAATAAATCTTAAATTCGGATGTGGCCAAATTTGCTCGGACATTTTCAGTTTTCCTGATTTTCAGCTCAAGAATAATCGCGCTTCCCAACTACATACCAGTGCTCCATAATCATCGTTATTGGCTTAGAATTTTAATTATGTTTTGTTACAACTCTTTTTGTAACATGTTCGGACCTTTTTCAAATTTCCGTTTGTCTTATAAAATTATGTCGTATATCATAATAATATATCATATAAGCTTTATCAGTAGGTACTAACATTCTTTACTAATTGTTTTCTTACTATTGTTTTTCTACGCAATTTTTTTTCAAGCAAGCGTACAATTCGCTGTTGATATATAATATTACGTGCCTAATACCTATCAAAATCGAACTTCCTATTGTTTACAAAACCAATTATTGTACGAAGCTTTGGCCCCAAGCCCCATATCAAATAGTATCCTTATTAATCAACGTCATACCAACTTCATCAATAAACAACTGGAGCAGAAGGCAATTCGTTGCCCAATATATTAATCTTGTGCCCAGCAATTGTGGTGCCCAATGCCCGTTCGATTGTGGCCTGTCAGACATCGAGACTTATTGATTGACCTTAACCGCATGTAATAGTGATGAACTCAATGTTTTATTGAATTGTGTAATGTAGCATACTAACGCATTTGTAAGTTCCTAAAACAGCGTTTTCAACCTGAGTGAAAAGCACGATTCGTGATGACGGCTCAGGAAGCGACACATCCGTTTTCGCTTTCGTAGGCCCAAATTTACCCTTAAGGCCAAAAAGTCTCGGCCTATGGCAACAGACGCCGAAGAACCCGGCCTAAACAAATGTCACCGTTTTCAACAAGAGAACGAGACATTTATTTAGATAGCCCGTTGGTCCAGTTGGTAGTGAACCTAACTTCTGAGCTTGGGGGCGTGGGTTCGATTCCCACCTATAGGACAAAAATTTATGTGATGAACATTTGTGTTTGTTCTATGCATCTGGTTGTTAATATCTATATAAGTATGCATTTAAAACGATATGTGTATGTATATCAGTCTCTGGCAGCCATATTACAAGCTTTGCTTGGTTTGGGGTCAGGTGACCGTGTTTGCAGAAATTTCCGAAATATTTTCGAACATTGTTTTTAAAATTTCCCAGTGGCATAAGGCCCTTACTGTCAGAATGAGACCCGATTCCTTAAATTGGAGCCTGCGTCTCAAGACCAGCCGAGGTCTAAGCACAGCCTAAAAGATCCATAGAGATGTTTAGGTAGGTATGCAGCGTCATCTGCGTTGCCATCCATCTAAATTCATTGCATAATAGAGTCAGATCAGACGTCCATGGTCACTTTTTACGATACAGTCTAGAATTTGGACAAAGTTCAAAGTATCACCCTGATTTATTCATAATCATAAAACCCATATTCAAATAATAAACCCAGATAAAGCGAGCAAATGTGCAATTTAACGGTTTTATGTCTTAAGATCAGACAGATGAGATGACGGCTGAGTTGAAATAATTTACGAAGCAAAAATACTGAGTGTAGGTAGTAAGCTTTTCATTATGGGCTACGATTTTGCCCAGGAGACTTACGGCCAACTCCTTACGCGGTCTCAAATTAGCGCAGTTCAGAAAATCACGTGAACGTGTACCTTAACGCGCCAAGATACGGTTTGCGGTCGCGCAACTTTTTTTTCGTCACCTAAACTGAATCGTTTTAAACAGCTAGCCGTAAGGCCCCTGTATCTATTAGGTTAAGTAGGTGCTTGTAAAATTTTTGGGTAAGTATCTACTTGAAAAATCTAATGATCTAATTTAATAATGATTTCTTACGATTGCGCGCTTATTACACATTAAAATTAAACACTTCGAACACTGCAGTGTCCGTGGTCACAGGAAGACACAACGTCAGTACAAAGCACATAAAAAAAAAACTTTGAAATTTTATCTGTGATTCAAACTTCTCCTGACCATCAAGTAATAAAACTACTTGGACAAAAAAGTCCAACTAGCTCTATCAATGGAACAACCAATAGAACTAGTGGGAACTGATCCAAAGATTATCGTTATTGCTGACTACGGACACTGCAAAGTGTTCGAAACGTATGGAAATAAAATAATGTAAACGCGATAAAATACATAAAAAGTGTTTAATTTTAATTTATTAACGTTGATCTAATTCTGCGTTGCCCTTGATACTTACTTATCAGGCATAAAAAGTGGCATCGTTTCATGGTTGATATTCCAAAAATCCAAACAAAGCGCTTTGATGCGCACCACTAGACTAGAATTAGTTGTCTGTGTGGGTCTTTCCCCATTGATTCAAACTCGGGTGCCCAGTAAATTCGTTTCTCTATATGCATTATATGCAAGCGTCAAAGAAACCAAGTACATTCGCAAAATTTAAGCCATTCAAATGGTGTCATATATGACATCAAAAAAAAAAAAAAAAAAATTTACTATGACAATTTGCGCGGTGAAATCGTACCACAACAAATCAGAAAAGCAGCATAAGAGTTATGGTGTGACATTCCACAGGTAATCCCTTAATTTTCTTGCTGCAATCGTTTAAAATACCAATCGAAACGTAAGCTACAAAGCGAATTTGTAGCTTACGTTTTGAGAAGGCGTTGTTTGGAAACCTACCTTTTCTGAGTAGTTATTCTAAGGCAATCGTGTTCCATCGCCGACCGTACCAGGTGCAATGGTGGTCAAACTCAAACCTATTTTCGAATATAAAATAACATATCCAGTTACCAAACAAACAACCTGTAGGCAAAGCAACTATTCTATTATATTCTATGCTTCAGGTCAATCAATACAGTATGTAATGAGAATGACTAACCCAACGGTTTGCCCCGTTTTCCCAAAGTACCATAATTATTTTAATTGTGTCAATCCATTTCCATGTCGAACTTCATACAAACTAGTTGAGGGGAAAGCAATGCTGGTTTCCGACACAGTCTCTGACTAATTCAGGAGCCTCTATATAGAATCAAAAAGTATGTTGATATTATGCACGATTTCATTTATGCCCGTTTATTAATATTATATATTAACACACTTACATACTTTTTTTCTTATACTGACACAAAATAACATGACATGAGACCATTTCTCTAGAATAGTTAAACGCAGTAGCAATTTCATGTCGTCAAATAATTGCCGAGTTCCTCGGAAAATGGTTTAATAAATAACTGGATGGCCTACAAAACATTTTAATTATTCAACAGTGAATACCAGTGTTAATAATATCTGGATCTTTTGAACTAGATACGCGTAACCAGCGACATTACGTAAATTACGTACGTTAATATGTAAAGAACCGGATAGTTTTATTTGCATTTCTGTTTCTTTTTTGGTGAAAATGTAAATGGAATTCAATAAATGAGTCCATCCCCTAATTTTACCCTCTTAGAGGTTTAATATAAAAAAAAACAATGTCTCGTTTTTTTTTAGTTCTGTAAATTTTTACCGAGGTGATTGAGTCCACCACCGCTGATACCCTCTTAGAGGTTTAATAAAAAAAAAAACAATGTCTCGTTTTTTTTTTAGTTCTGTAAATTTTTACCGAGGTGATTGAATCCACCACCGCTGATCCAACCTTATCTAATCTAGTCTTGATAAAGTTTACAGAAAAACAGACATTTGAAAATATCTAGGTTACCTTAATCATCAATCTATTGATTGATGACTTATACCCTATAGCCTCTATACTAAAAGATTGTTTTTGCATAATTTTTGGTTACGGAAATCTAGTTGTGGTTCGAGGAATGTTTTTATTCATGAAGTTGATTACCAGTCATGGTTGTAGTCAAAGTTAAGCAAAGTATGTATATCAGGGTCAAGTCCAAATCCAGTCGTGCCAGTAGACCATTGGAGACTTTGCTAGAAGCTTCTGTGCAAAACTGAAACTGAAAAGTCAAACTTCATTGTATTTCATTGTTTTCCTAAACTTGTGCAGATTATCGAACACTGTCTGGTTATTAACCATAAAGTTTATTAGGTATACATAAACACCCGGGAAAACACAAGCATGACAAAATAAGTTGTGAAATGATTTTTTCGCGTTGGCTCCAAAAGTCTAAAGAAATGAAAGCTTTTTACCAACAGATTCTCAAAATAAATTGCAAACATAAATAGAGAGCTTTGTAAGTAATCAAACAATCGATTCCATTATTTTTAGCACATTCAATAATTGTTTGACCTTTCTCTTTCCGAACGATGAGTTTACCTACTCATAATAAACGAACCGTTATTAGTTTTGCTTCTCAGTTCAAACGTACACTTCAATAACCTCCTCTTGAAGTCGGTTAAAAACTCCACCTAATACTTACTAAACAATTATCTTTTGTAACTAACGAAGTAAATATCACTAATAAAAAGTCAGGACAGAGGACTTTTTTCCCACTTTTAGCAATTTTAGTGATTCTAGTTTTAAATTGTCTATTTCCATGGTTAACTTAAAATTATAAAAATCGTGTCTCATCAAAAATTATTTTTTTAAATCTAGCAAACCGTATAATGAAATAACATTTCACTCGATAGAAAAAAAATATATTCATGGAAGTAGCACTGATTTGCTTTCTCCACCCTGTTTTTTTGGCTTCATACAAATAGCTATTTTTACTACAATGATGTCTACGATATGCGATATCATAAATGTGCGATATTATACATATTTCCTAATTATGGATAGAACCATAATAGGTACATTTTACGTCACTGGATATGCTTTTCGAAAAATATAAGAATAAACCTCAAAAATAGGAGTAGCGAAACGTGCGGCATTGTGTAAGGGCCATGGTTTCCCTCCACTAAATGCGACGTCAATACAATAAATTAAGCCTTATGGTCATTTGTAGTAATAAGCGTTGCTTAAAAGTGGGAAAAATCCAGTAATTTGTCACAATAAACCCCAGCACCGCGCAGCGAACGTTTCATAGAATTTTCCTTCTACATAAAAAGTCCGAGTAACTTAAAAAACTGAGCAAAGTGAACAGAAGGTCAAAAGTCCGGACAACTAAGACGGACCCCTGATTGGAAGTATAATTCTCTGCAGCACAAAAGTATCACAAATCATAAATTGTCCCTAATAAAACCCATTCTAAATTGTGGTTAACAATTAGTGGCCAACGTAATTATTCATTACGTAATTATTTTAGGCTAAGTATTGGCAATTAGTAGTCCAAAGTATTTTAATTTTATTTCTACGATAAGCAAATAATTTCCATAGCTGTTAAATATAAACATTAGTCATAATTTTACGACATTTTTATTTCAAGGTCCATAGTTAATAATTGTTACGACGCCGTTTTGTAGTCTGTATAATTATTTCTTTAGATTTTCTGAGGTTTTTTGATCCCAGAAAAGTACAATAATGTCTTCAAATCGATGGTAAATCAGGTTCCTTTTAGGTAAACGTGCTCCAAACATAAGCAAAAGCGAATCTGTTAAATGAGAAAAAAATAACTTTTCCGTATTAGTCATAGTTTTATTTTATTTTATCGAGCTGGTTGTGGTGAAAATATAAACCAACAGCTTTAGATTAAATTCACACCAATAGCGATGTTGTCATTGTATATTGTTTTGTTAGTATGGATGGCGTTGAAGTGTGGCGGAGCAATATAATTAACACAACCACAACCTTACCACGGTAAATATCCCGTAAATAATCATATAATATAATTACTTTAGTAATATGACTGAAATGGCATGACTACTGCACTGGGTAAGTATAGTAGTATGAAGCAGTAAAAATTCAAGAAACCTTGGCATGCAGCCAACGTGTTGTACAAATGTACACTAACCTATTCCGAATCATCATTGTCATTAACAATTCAATTGCTTTTTTTTCTCATTTTCCCACGGTTGTATTATAAATTCTTTGTGGTGAGTAAACTCATTTTGAGACGTGATAATTTTCGTAGTTGTTGGTTGTAATAGCAATAACCTTTGGTATTTTGTTCTTTCGTAGACTAGTTGCGTCCTGTGCTGTTATCACCAGTTATCACCGATTATTTCGTTTTTTTATGACAGTATTATGTCATCCGAGTAACAGAAATTGCATATTTTATTAATTTTGTTAAGTCGGTTTTTCATTGATAATCTTCTTCTTTCGAGTCGATGTTCCGCAAAATACAATTCTATTTTCAAATTATGTGATGGACAAAATTCTTAAATGTGTGGAGCACCTTGATGGTTTATTTTATTGCCAAGTTGTAGGTATTTTGAACCATAGATAAAACAAATATTTTAGTTCGAGCCTAAATCTGAAGCTTATCAAATACTCAACAAAAGCAGTTTCAGCAAAAACAGTTTAGAACAGGAGCCCACGCGATCGGCTCATCAAACTTAAGCTGCAATTTGCAGATCTTATTTGCTGATTTACCTTCGTTCATTGGTGGTTCGTCAATTGCTGGCCGCAATGATCGAATTTTAGGTTAATTGAAAAAAATTGGAATTGGAATGATGACTGGTAATTTGCCTTTTCTGGACAGTTTGCTTACCAATTTGAACGCATTATAATGTTTATTATTTTCTTTTCCTACTTGAAGGTAAAAGATTAAGAAAATTTATTTACACTAAACACGAGTAATCAAACACATTTTAAAAACGCACGTAAATATGTATATTTATTGTTGGTAAATAAATTTGTCGAAACAATTCCAATGATAAAATATTATGAAATGTTATTCATTTAATTATTTATATATAAAAGTAACGAATTCAATAGTCGAAACAATTTCAATAGCCAATAATGTCAAGATATTAATTTAATAAGTTTAACAGATATGTCTATTTTCTAAATTTCGAAACAAACAATTTCATCTACTACCGCCATTACTAAAATTTAACATATTTTCTAAAATCACTAGCTTTTTAACAGCATTTTCCGAATAAAACCTTTTTTAGAATATAGGTACCTATACTCGTTTTAGATCCCTTAGTGAATTCGGTATAGTGTTGTAGATAATAGGTCCCATACATATTATACTGTGGTTCATTAGGGTGGTTTTAGATGCAACTTGAGTTTTCTTTACCGAATTTCAACAGTGAAAATACCACCTTTGTATATATTCCGTTTTTATCGCATTTTGTTTTCAGTTTGTCTTCTTTTTGTGACAAACAACTCACAACTTTATTTTTAAATGACTGAAAACGCCACCATTCCGCCAGGGCCGATTTTGATGTGACTGCTGTCGTTTTTATCTTTGCTTTATTCCCCAATAAACTAAAAAACTGACGGTACGTAACATTTTAAATTTTTTTTTCTTCAAAAATTTGCCCTAATTCATTCATCATCATTATCAGCCTTGATAGGCATCCTAGATTCCCAGCAGTTCCTACTGCTGGGACACACCTTCTCTCAGAGAGAAAGAATGGGCCGTAATCCACCATGCTGGCCTAGAGCATGTTGGCGAATGTAATAATGTCTTTGAACTTGATGTTCTTGGACATACCAGCTTCCTCACGATGTTTTCCTTCACCGTTTTTTGAGCGATAGCATTGAATCTGCACATAATTTATGTAAGTTTATGTTCATTATCTTCCTCAAAACAGATTCTAAAAATATATGACAGTGCCTACTATTAAATATAGAGCAGTGTACTAGAAATATTGAATAATGTGACGACGCTTCGCGTTAAAAAAATCGTGAGTTAAGCATTCGTGGTTATAATTATTTTAATTACCAATTTAATTACTGACAAAAGATCATAAAATTCTTACATCTTAGATTTTTACTATGTTTCCATTCCGTTTAGATTTCAGTTTCTTTTTAAATAATAGGCTTGCGTTTGTCCGCCAACTTGCCTGATGCGGTCTACGATGGAACACGCTTGCTTAGAAGAAACCGATTCACCCCTGATTTGAAGACACCGAAACTATCTGGGAACACCCAATCAGTAGTAGTTTTCTCTACCAATAGTTTTTTTTGAAGAGAAAACTTCCTTAGACACTTTGTGCATTTTTTGGGATGGGGGAAAAAATCACTGAACTCGCGTAACCGCCACGCTCAGATACATATAATATAGACAGATGTGTGTATATCCTATGTGTGTAACTTACTTACTAAGAAGTTTTCACTTCTGTTGGCAATTTCCATGACTGCCTATTTTTTTATCACGTTTCTTAATTCTTAAAGCCTATAAACGGCACCAGCCTAATTGGCAATCTTCGTTAATGGGTCTGTAACTGAATATTACCTATCAGCGACTGCAATCTCGGACTCAATTCCGAGCGTGAGGGTCATGCAATCTACTCTATCGGAAAGAATGAAATGGATCCGCAAAACCAATTTTCCCGAGCACAAAAGTAGGTAGTCTCCATGGACGAAAGAAAAAAGTTGGACGCCGCCTCAAGAACATAAACCGAGGCACTCAAAGTGAGCTAGGCGTGTCCATAAAAACGCAACTCAGTTTTTTTAACTGTATGTTTGTGTCATAATAAGCCTTCCTAATCACAGAAAAGAGAACGAAATTTTTTTCTCTTCTGTGTTCCTAATATTTACTCTACATAGTCTCTACATAGTATAAATTAAAGTCTTTTTCCGCGTTTGTCTGTCTATCTGTATAACCGCTAACTCCTAAACCACGCAACGGATTTTGATGCGATTTTCACCATCAGTTAGATAATTTTTCACACAAGGTTTATATTATATAATAAAACTTATACCCGTGCGAAGCCGGGGCGGATCGTTAGTTAATACAAATAACGAAATAACAAATACGAAGAATATAATTAAATAAATTACATATACTGCAAAAAATATTTAAATTGGCTTATGCGTTTATGAGATATAAGCATTTAAAATGTTTGGTAGGGATAGAGAGCAGATGTTTTGTCCTTTCCTGCAAAGTGTGTGCTAGTGTAGCATTTGTATGCCGCACACACGGCTTGACGTCATCACGTGACATAGTGCACTCTCTGTCTAGCATGAAATTCAATTACATACTTATATATTTTTTTATTTACCTAATCTTTACTTATGATCAGCTTTATAAGAGGTAGGTAATAAAAAAATTGGACACAGACCTATTCTCAATACATAAAAAAAAATGTAAGCGCTCCAACAAAATTATAGTGTCTATTATAAAAAAGTTATTTCTATTAATCTATAAAAAAATATTTCTTACTTATTGACTCCGGGTGCAAACTATCCACATGTCATAACGTTTACACATTATGACCATGTGCCAGAATACAGGCACATACAGGGAGCAGCACTCGCAAAAATATTTTTTTTTCCCATTTATTCTGGTCATTATAAAAATATAAAAAAAGCAAAACTTTATTCTAAATACGAGTATTTTGTAATATTAACGTCGTAAAATGACCGAACCAAATTTTCAAAAGTAGACTGTCATATGATATCTTAAAAATAAAATCAGCCAAGTGCAAATCGGGCTCGCACACTGAGGGTTCCGTACCACCACATAAATTGTTAACTACTTAAGTACAAAAAAGTAGTACAAAAAGACGTCTATCATGCCCAGGCGGTCATCCATCCAAGTACTGACCGCGCCCAACGTGATCGTACGAGAACCGGTGGTGAATAGAAATTTGTCACCGACTCGTGCACTTGGCCAGTATTTATTATTTTTTATTTTACTTTTACTATAATCATGCCAAGTTTGACGCCTGTACGTATTACCGTTTTTATACTAGAGCAAAAATACATTTAAATAAACCGTTTGTGGTATACCTACCCTTTAGTTTTATTTTTGTTTATCATTATTATAATTATGTTACGGCGGATTTAGTTAATCCGCCGTAACATTACATACCTATTCTGTGAAAATTTTAACTGGTTGTCTATTATTGTTTGAAAGATAGAGACGTTAAAATGTAGGACGGACGGACAGACATACGAACAGATAGCGTAGGCTTAGTAATAGGGCCCCATTTACACCATTTGGGTACGGAACCCTAAAAAACATCAAATGCGCGAGTGAGATAGCGGCTTTAGGCGAAGCTCTGTCCATCTTTTTTCCTCGTTCAAGGACTTCAAGGTAATAAAAAATTAAATCGCCTGTTCCGGCGACGACAGTGCCTTCAGTTCTTTTACTGCTTGGAATTTTAAAATTGTATGAGGGTACGTATTTATGAGGTAATGAACGTTTACGATATTTCTTCACCTGGCCGTTCACTTTTGTATTCAGGTTTATTAGAATCTTTTTTATTAATTTTATTAGGTTTAGGAGAAATGTAGGTAATGGTGAAAGGTAGAGTTTTCTGAAAGATATGAAATTGTAACATTAATCTCATCCTAATAATTGATTAGATACGTCCTGCGGTTTTATCCGCAATTATAAACTTATCAACGATAGCACACCTTTTTAACTGACTTCAAAAAAGGAGGTTCTCATTGTGACTGTATATTTTGTTACGCGATTTGTTTGTCAATTGTGAACTCACTTTATTGATGGCTTTAATAAACCATGTCTTGAGGGTGGGTGGGTCATATTTAAATTTGAATAAAATATGGATGGGAAGTTAGGAGATGAATCTCGTTTATTCAACTTCCCGTATAGTCGTTGTTTTTTTAAATAATGTCATCATCATCATCATCATCATCAGCCAGAAGACGTCCACGTGTTTTAAATAATGTACTTATTGGTTATTGCTTTACAAGTTTGAACATTTTAGTCAAGAAAAGATAACAAAAAAAAAAAAAAAAATCTGCTGGGCGTCCCGTGACAGGACGCCCAACCAGATATGAAACATGACGGCAAATTATAATATCATTTCCGTCACGGCATACGAGTCGGTTTTACTCAGGTTTTAAAGCTAAGGCGCGCCAATAGATGTTTCATATAAAAAAATAGACAGAAGGACATACAATCAAAGTTATTTCAGTTAGGTGTAATAAATACATTTCTCGAGCCACAACAAATTTCAAAATTTAACCTTTTTAACACTAAAAAATACCGATTGGAAAAGAAACTGAGTAGTGGATACTATGTAAACAAATGTATGTAATTAATTTTGAGTCGGTCTCGCTCCTCCAAGGCACATCACGGCCAGCTCGATCTTCATCTTTTCGTTTCCAGCCAGCTGCTTTAACTATATCGTCACTTCATCGAATCTCAGGGTGCCCTGAGCTACTCTTCTGGTTAGCTTTAAAGCTTTCAATGTCACAGACCTTTAGCGGAAACTTTTTACCCTACACCGGTCAGATAAAACAAAAACATGCAGCTGAATCATGATTGTATCATGAATTCAACTCACGATCTCGAACCAGGGTTCGACCCCATTCTGGTGCGCTCGAGACTACCTCGGTCATTCTCACTCTCATAATATTTTAAACGAGAAAAACAGTGAACGGGATAATCTCGAACGCGCCAGAACAGCCCCAGTTCAGGTTGTTAGTTTCACTTTAACGGGATTGCCGAGAAAACTGTATGCCAACTGCTAATTATATTAGCAGTAGCAGTATTTGAAACGAAATCGGCAATAACATGGTAGGAAAACAGTTGCTCCTGCTAATGGATTGTAAAACATTCCAACGGGTTCGAGGTCGTGAAATGTGTGAAGTGATGCTTGCTGAATTTTCCTGTAATTTTTTGATGTTTGCATTGTTTTGTATGTTTAAATATCTGTTCTGGATGAGTGGTAGTTGTCCGTGTTTGTGTGTGTATTGCCAGAAACTAGAAAACCAGTAAAAAAAATGAATCAACTTAACGGTTGCAAAGTTGCAACTTCAGATCAGACAAACAAGAGAGATATTGTAAGGTGGCGTGGCGCGTGCAAACGCATAATGCCTAAATTCCTTTAGTCGAACTTAACCCAGCACATAACCTTGTCGCCCTTTTTACACGTGGACTATTATTTAATTCAATAGTGTCTCTGTATATGTGCGTGAAAAATTAGTAAGTGTGCCGTAAGGCGCTTGCAGACGATGCGTAGTACAAGTAGCAAGTACAAGTTGCAAGTAGCTACTACGCATTGTCTGCATCGTTTTGATTAGTGCAGACGATGCGTAGTAGCTGCATGTAACTCGTACTTGCTACTTGTACTACGCATCTTCTGCAAACGCCTGTACTACTTACGCGGCTTAGCAGAAAAAAGTGAAAAAAGTAGGTGAAACACGGATACATTTGAACACGAACGATAATTGTGCTAAGGCATATTTTGCTTGTTTGTCTGATCTGAGATTGTAATTCATAAATTTATTTTTTATATTAGGCCTGCGTTTGACGACCATCATGCCTGATGTTAAGCGATGATGCGGTCTACGTTGGAGCACGCATGCCTAGAAGAAACCGATTCACTCGTGATTTGAAGACATAGATTGTAACCATCGGGGAACACCCATTCAGGCAGCGCTTATTGCTTATTCTTATTCCTTATTCCAATTGTATGTTATTCATAGACCGGTTAATAATGTATTCTACCACAGTTATGTCTATTAGGAATACCAAACCAACAGTGTTTTCTTACATAACATCGGGTGAAGCCTCTCAGCGGCAGACATGATTATCGCCACCATAGAATAGGTAATAGTACATTTGCCTAAGTGCATGGTATTTACCTATGAACGACCGTATAACTTGTACTTGGTTAAGGCAACAAAGCGACTTATTTTCATAAATTTATACATTTTCATTTGACCTTAAAAACTTGACACCTGTTTTGTTTTATCATGAATCTGAAATTTGGGTAATAAATGTTTTTGTAATAATTAACAACTTTATGTCTTCTGTGCTATAAGTACCTACGTAGAAACGAGACTTCATCATCGTCAGCCTTGAGTGACCCACTGCTAGGTAGAGGCCCAGCGCCGGCACTGGGGTGGAGCGAGAGAAGCAGTCGCTCTATATCTGATAGCAAGAGGAGAATAAATGACAAATCCGAAAAAAAATATTAAAAAAAAAAACAGTATAAACACTATTTTTTGAGAATAATTTAAATTTCATTTCATTGTGCAGCTGGAAAAAATAGAGTAGAAAATTATTTTGCAACTTTTTATTTTGCAACCTTATTTGTGATAAACTATCTAGTAGGCTGACAAAATAAATAAAAAAAGGTTTATTTTTAGAGCATTGCCGGGATGAAATTATGTAAATTTGGCGTTTATCTATTTATTTTGTTTTATTAGTATCTCCGTGAGTAGGTTGTAGTAATCTATCTGGATTTCCCGGCGGCCTTAGCACAGTTAAAAACTGTGACCTTAATTCTTCCTAATTAATATTAAGTAGACAGGTACAATTTTTTATAAGGAACGGAAATAATAATATTTAGGTATTTTTTATTACAATTTTTTTTTCTATGTTCGCTTACTCTTTTAATTGCATACTTACGTAATTCAATTGTTATACCAACTCAGCAAATATATCTATTAGATAAGTAAATAATAAACCGGAAGAGATAAATTTGACACAGTCGGTCGGTACGGTATGTAATTCTAGAGCACTTTTGTAGTAAATTCTAATGAAAATGGCCGAGCTAAATCAGCTACATCCGCCCTGAGGTCTAATTTTAGACCTGATACATTTTTAAGCCTTCATTACTTTATAAAAATGGACAGCTATTTAGCGCTACATTTTAAATTAAAATAACTGCTCGAATACTATGATTATTTTTGGTAATGGAGACATCTCTAGTTACGATTGCAAAAAGTCCGACAAGCTTATGAGTATCTTTATCTTTCACTATTAAGGCTAGGCGGAAAGAATGTATAGGTACTAAGCCGGAATGGATCCTTACCATCTTTACGAACCAGTTTTAGGTACTGAAGGACCAGCCTTGAAATCGCGATAAAAATATCAGCATTCCCAGAGGTTCCATATAAATTATGTCGAAATTTATACAGGACTTTTTGAAAAAATCAACAAATAACAAATATTTACACATGATATGACGTTTCGGTTTGTGGTTCAGAAAATGTTTTGACGAGGTTTTTCAAACTCAGTTTTAACTGTCATTTTCTTTTTTTTAGTTTGTACAAGTACTTAGGTATAGCCTTGAAGTCACTTTTTTTTTCTAAAAAAATATTATTATATTTGAAGTTTTGTTAGTTTTGAGCTAATAATAATTATCAGTATAAATAACTGACTTCAGAATTAGTAAATACGCAATTTCGTTTACTCGGACGACATATTTTTTCGAGTTATTTTAATTTTTGAAGTCGGTTAAAAAGACGTCAAATTCAAATTCAAATTCAAATTATTTATTGAGAATAAAAACGGACAAATTCCACTAACATTTATCTCACATACTGTTAAAACTAAAATAGATTTCCTAGTAAAAATAGGAATAATATTATAAAATTACTAATATAATAAATACAACAAATTGCTGTAAAAATATGTCAACATAAAATTAGTATGTCATACAAATTGTCATTATAGTCATCGGCCTTTTTGCCCCTGTCCCATTGATCAGTTAAATTTTCACAATAAGTTAAAAACACTTTCGTTACTGTTTTCCAATTGTCACAAATAATATCACAATCAGTTTTGGCGGAAAGGAGTGCATTGAAGTGGCGGCGGGCGCGAATCAGCGGAGACATGGAGCGCGCCACGGTGCGGCTGTGATCCACGTGGAAAAACTTGGGCAATTTTCCACGCCTATTAGCCGGAACCCCGGGTTTATCTGGCACAAACAAAGTGCACAATAAATTGTGCAGATGCAAAGAGTCAACCGATCCTCTGAGCACCTTGCAGCAAGTAGCAAGCTGATCCGACATCCTTCTCACTTCTAGTGAGTTGTAGCCGAGTTGTAGCCGAGCTAACGTCGTCTCTCCATCAACTTTGGGGCCTGTTTAGGTTCTAGCTAAATAGTTACAGCAGCAAGTAGCACAAATTATGGATAGCGTCACTATTGCTTAGATTATTAGCAAAGACAGCTCAAGAATTTAAAGGCCGACAGGAAAGAGACCGTAGCTTAGCGGAAATAACGCTCGGAGTGTAAACACGGATGGCGCAGGTTAGAATCCTACCGGACGTCAAGTTTTTAAATAATGTATATCATTTAAATATTACTAAGCAAGTTACCGAGCACGATGGCTTTCACGTATTCCTTATTAATAATCTAGCTAGAAACCAAGATCGATCTCTCATAGTAGCGTTTAGTCCGTGTTTTGTCTTTTTGACAAAAAAGAGGACAGATAGAGTAACAGTTTTCCAAAGCCACGTACCTACTCGTACATTTATCAATAAAGAGAGAAGTCTTATTTCACGGTTTTTTTTCTTTTTTTACGCGGGAATTACTCAATTTAGATTAAGCCGGTCATGAGTAATTCCCGTGTAATATAAATAAAATGTGTGAAAACCACGTCAGTTTCTATAATAAAAACATACAGTCGAATTGATAACCTCCTCCTTTTTGAAGTCGATTAAAAAAGAGAGATGTCCTTATCATTTAGGCTATCACACTTCATACCTACATAAGTAATGATTGTCATTTCAAAACTACAAAATAATTTTGTTTAAATAACACGGGTATTACTCACGTATGATTAAGCAGGTTACTCCGACTATAATTAGCACTACAATGTCAAAGACTGTGAGACGCAGTCGCGCGCGCGCACTCACTACCGGTTGAAACTAAAGTCGGAGTAACCGGCTTAATCATACGTGAGTAATTCTCGGGTAATAGAAACAAAATGTGTGAAAACCACACCAGTGTCCATAATACAAAATAATTTAAAGATCACCGCATTAAACGACCAACAACCAAGTTCCTTTAAGTGATATACAATCAAACAAAATCATGTCTTCAAACAGTTGAAAGTAGGTATTACGTACAGTGAAAAAAAACCTCCAAATAGTAGTGACGGATGAAGTGTTCAAGTTGGCAATAAGTGATGGCTATAGGAAGAAGGAACGTCAGCATGATGCGGCTCGGGAGATGCATAGCGTTCCTAGCTGCTGCAGCCTTCCTCCTGCCGTTCACAATACTGCTGATGGTGGCAGACCAACAGTACAACCTGACTTACAACTCCAAACGGGTATTTTATCAAGAGGTAAGTGAAAAATTATACTTAATAAATTGCATTATCCAGGGTGACGCGAAAAAGGTATACTAAGCCGAAAGAGGTTCATTATACTCATCATTATGAACAACTTATACCTACTACGGGATCAACCCTGAAATCGCGAAAAAAATATCAGCAGTTCGATACATTTCGTCGAGTGTGAATTACTGTTTTCTATGGAATAACAGTATTTTTTTTGCGATTTGAGAGTTACTTTCTTAGTAAAAGTTGTTCTAAATGATGGGTACTATGGACCCCTTTCGGCTTAGTACACCCTATCCGCGTAAGCCAGTAGAAAACACGAGAAATCTCGCGGGTTTCTTTTTTAGTTTTATCTTTGTCTTAGTTTTATCTCTGTCTATATATTCAGCCAGTCATGTCATGTCAAGGAGGCTCGTAGAATATATTTATAAAGACGCAAATTTTAAGTTTTAGAAAACGTATAGTTAAACCAGTAATATAAAGGCATCTCTTTTTAATAGTCACTTGTCTATATTTATGGCTAATGTAAAACAAACAATGCGCTGCCTGAATAGGTGTTCCCCGATAGATACAAATGGTCTTCGTACGTGCCTGGCGAGGTGGTCAAGCGCAAGCCTATTATTATTCCTATATATAGGTAAACAACCTCTAGGTATCTGTGATGCCCCTGGTGTTGCAGGTATCTATAGGCGACGGTGATCGCTTACCATCAGGCGGCCCGTCAGTTTGTTTGCCACCTATGACATAAAAAAAAACATTCAGTCAAATCAAATCAAATAATTTTTATTATCAGACACAAGTTCCATAAAAAATTTCTATTAAAAATAAATTCAGTGTTATCAAATATTATTTTTTTGTGGCGAACTACACTGGTTTGCCTATACTTAGACATAATAGAAGTTATAGTCACAGGCAAAGTCAAGCAATGTAAGTCAAGGATAAGTCCAAGTCATGCAGTTAAGTGTTGGAGACATTACTCTATGGAGTTACGGAAACGACAAGAAAATACATGTTTCACCATAATAATAATAGTGTCATTTACACAATACTAATTGTTCACGATGTCGAGCACTTCACTTATACAACAATTTTAGCCCCATGGCGCTAGCATATCTATGAGCGTATGTAGCATCTTTGTGTTTTATTTTAATATAGAAAATGTCAAAATGTCTTATAGATTAATTGCCATATAGACAAATGTCATATAGACAAATGCCATAAAGACAAATGCCATAAAGACAAATAACATAAAGACAAATGCCATACTGACAAAATATGTCAAAATTCCTTTATAACATTTTAAACAGATATTTAGATACTTCAAAATGTACATCGCCTTTTTTACAGTTGCAAATCCCAAAAATAAGGTAAGTAAATGTAACAATGACGGCTTTGTTAATTGAACACAAACTTTATCTACATTGTTGAGAGCACAACTTTACTATAAAAAGTTTTTAGGAAAATATGTATTACTAAAAACTCTAGTAATAAATATTATATAGCTGTTAACATTTTTGCGTGCTTAGCTTGGAGTGTAATTTTCTAATAAATTTTATGCCCGTTAAAAGTAAGTTATGGTCGTAGTTTTTCATATTTAATTAAGCTAATTATGGACCTGCCAACTGCTTATTCGATAGCATAATAATTGTAAATCGTATCCATAAAACTTACAAACTTGTACTTAGGTAAAGTTATTTGACAAATAACTAACTATAGCGTTCCCATAATATATAGTCACAGCACAGTACTCCACCGCCCACTACAGAGTCGTCACGGCATGGGGTGGAAGCAGCCGTGGAAAAGTTAGTCAGAATTGCCAGATAAGGGGTTTTTCTCGCTATTTTAGTCCTCTGCATTTTTGAGGAAATAATTTCGTTGGGGAAAAACTAACCTTCAAAAAGTGAACAAAGAAATTTTTGTTTCGTTATCTTTTATTTCAGTAACGTAAATAACATGCAATCTTTAAGTTCGTAAAAAAAAAAAAAACAACTATTAATATTAAACCTAACTTTTGATTTGACGGAACATGGTAATAAGCAAAAAAAATCACTTATTACCATTTTACCCCGTCAAATTATATATATACATAATTATGTACCTATATCAAATTGAAAATTTATTTGTTTGTAATGTTATGATAAGCAGCAAAACATGGTTAGAAAGTTTTATTTTCGTTCTTTCTTTCTTTCTTTCTATTTTGGATATTTACTATATCTCAAATAATGTGCAAAAGTGCGGCTGGGAAACCTACAGACGGGAACAGCCCGCAGGTAATGGGTATCTTACTATCTGGGTAAATGAATGGGTACTTTTTCTAAGTCCTGGCAGATCTAGTTCTTATTAACAGCTAAAGGTCTATTCAGACATAAGCGGTATTCGCTGCGGATTCATGGCAAAACGATCTCGGTATCAGCTTCTTGTTGCAACACAGTAAGTCGTTGCAACTGAAATCAATATTAAAGCCCTAACAGACGTGTGAATATAGTTGCCCTCAACCGCCGTCTGACCAAAGGGGCAAAGAGTGAAATATGTTATTCGCACTCTTTCTCTCCCGTTGGTTGGACGACGGTCCGTCAACCAAATCCACACGTCTGTTAGACCTTATGTGTCGTTATTTTAGTTTAAAAACACAGTTAAGAGATTGGTTCTATATAAACTACGTAAAGTGTATAATTATGAATTGCATTACCAGGTTAAAAAAAAACTAAAAACACCAGGTTAATAAATATTCATCGCCAGAAACAACATCAGAAGTAGATAGCGAATACTGCGTTTATCTGAATAAGCCATGAACAATCAATCTCAAAAACATTCTTATTTTAATCTTCCATTGAACTTTGTCTCTCTCTGTAACTAAAAGAAAAGCGGACAAAGTGTAATGCAAAACTTAAACAAGAAAGCTTTTGAGATAACCCATTGACCTTAATATTAAGACTGCACATAAATGTTTGCAAGTTTCTTTATCCGAAACTTTTTTCTTTTACAGAGCGACTTCTATAAAATTAACGGGACATATTATGCGCCTGCATACACAATAACCACACCCACATTATTAAGGACCCAGGTAACTGACAAATCTTATGTCACCTAGTCTCATTACTATGCTACACCAGACACAAGGTAAATTGAAACTTAACCCAACATAAATAGGTGTCAAATGTAAATAAGTGGAAACGTATCAAGAGCGTATTGATTAAATTTGCCAATAAACCGTTCAAAATAGCAAAAATTTATTTATTAGTAAAAAATATGTAAGTAATAATGTGCTTTAAAGATAAATAGCTTTACATGATTATGTAAATCAATTTGCGCAAACATCATGATCGTTTACAATAATTACCCGGCTTAGCTACAAGGATAAAAAAACTGTTTTAAATTTGAATTACCCGTCATAATTGAAACCGCCAACAATTTTAATCAAAACAAGAGTTACAAATACACGCGATAAAATTGGTTAAGTGTTTAATTTCAATATAATTTTATATAATAAATGTATTGTTATTCATTATCAGTCAAATTAAGAAATTATTAGTATCAGGTTACAGCATTTTATTCCTGATAATTAAAATAACCACTTAGCTCCGTAATAGCTGAAAGAATTTGAATGATTTTCCCGATCACAAAAATTTTAAACTACGATCAGTTAAGAGCCCTCTCACATTTTTGGCGAAGAAACCAACAAAAACTGGATTTTTGACGTTCTGATTCTATCAAATAAAAAGATAATAATATACATACCGAAAATTTCAATATTTGTGATAAAAATAGATCTGTATTACTTTTTTTTTTTTTTTTTTTTAACTCAACATTCTTATCATTTTATTACCGCCAATTTACTAAAGTACTTTTTGTAAAACTTTCAGAGGGAAAGTTTGAGAGTAGATTTTCTTAAATTACTGACATAAAATAAACTATTATTATTTTATTGTTGTGGTTTACCTACTTGTTTTATATTCGTTTTGACAGTCATGGCTTTTTTTTTTTTTTTACGCCCAAAAATCAAAATACCTAAAATTATCCGATACATTTAGTAATAAGCCTCTTAAAAAGTGTTTGGTGTAGTAGAGTACTTGAGACTGATCACTGTGCTGACAATTGCACGCTTACTGATGTTATTAACAAAACACTTTGCTGGTAGAGAAACGAATCGAAATGAATAACTTTACAAGCTTTTATTTAACTTTCCATGTTTGTTAGTTTAAAAATACTTAACCCTTAGAATAACTACTCAGAGAAGGTAGGTTTCCAAACAAAGCCTTCTCAAAACGTAAGCTACAAATTCGCTTTGTAGCTTACGTTTCGATTGTTTTTTTTTATACGATTTAAGCAAGAAAATTAATGGATTACCTGTGGAATGTCACACCATAACTCTTATGCTGCTTTTCTGATTTGTTGTGGTACGATTTCACCGCGCAAATTGTCATAGTAAAATTTTTATATATTTTTGGTGTCATATATGACACCATTTGAATGGCTTAAATTTTGCGAATGTACTTGGTTTCTTTGTGTAGTTATTCTAAGACTTAACCTTAAAACGTTCGCGTTGAACACATGTTTATGTATATCGGGACTTTAAGCCCCGGAGGTTTTTCAAGATCAAGTGAGGGTAGAAGAACAAAACACCCACTCATACAAAAGCAAGATTCTTTTAATTTAAATAAAAGTTTGGTAATTTTTACGCTTCATGACGCAAACTTTTCTGTTATACAATTATAATATATATTTTTTTACCTTTTTGAAACAACCGGTGTAAGTTTTTTTATTAATTTAGACCTTTACGAATATTGGCTCGGAACTTTTGAAGCAGAACAAATTGGCATCAATATTTTTATACAAGTACTTTATATTCATACTAGAACCATTCCGATTAAAATTGCTTTCAATAATTTAAAAAACCGTATTAAAACAGGTCCACCTGTTTGGTTGTCAAAAACATCACTCGATTTTCCGTATTTTCGATGTGTCGTGCGTTGAGTGCTAAAAACAGAGGCAGGTAATTTAAATGCAGTCAAATTTAGGTATACATAATAATTAAAATCAATGTCATTTAAGATTTTGACATATCAACTCATGTGCATAAATATGTACCTAATTTAATTAATGTTTTTAACAACGCGTGACATAGCTTAGTGGCTCACTCAAGAAAATATAGCCATAAGTATCGAATGCGATAAATTTTATTTTGAATTGTTTTAATGATTTTCTGGACTTGATTCATATATTTCGTTGTAATGGATTTTGACAACTTTGTACAGGTACAGAGGCCAGATATTCTTGTGCATGTGATATTGTTTTTGTCCCTGTCGCACGTTATGTTAATCCTAACGAGATGAGAGGGACGTTGGTAAACAATCTATCTGGTTCTGGAATAGCCCCACCACCCTCTGGTCCAAATAATGAATTATTAACAAAGCTAGCTGACCCGACAAAGTTGTCCTGTTCAATTTTATTTTTCTTCTGACCACAGGGTGTATTGAGGCAAACAAAACAAAAAATAAATTCGAATCAGTCCAGCCGTTTTTGAGTTAGCAATTGATTTATATAATATAATTATATTATAGAAGAAGATAGATTGTCTAATATCTGTCATATCTAGCTGAAGTCATAAACATCGGTTATGCCAAAACATTTTATTCTATTCTAGTTCAAATGATTGCTGTGCTAACAGCGAAGCCAACGTACAGCAAGCCAACATTACAAATTCTTACAGAACAAATTAAAATGATGTCATAATACGCTAATATTATGAAAAATGTAAGGTATTGTCCTAATATTTTATATATCTGAATGTATGTAAGCAATGTTCGAAACAAATTTTATATTATGTTTTTATTTTTTTATTTTTTATTATACAATTCCTTTTTGTTGCTGATTTTGAAATTTTTGACCAACCGATGTTATCAAAATCCGTTATGAAGATAATTTAAAGAGAAGCCTTGTTTTACTGTTTTCTAATATACATAATATGTGTTTACAATTAAACGATGTTTTGATTAATTTATAAATTTTCATTTGTCTAAAATTGTGTGCATTTCGATTCGTATCTTTGGTGACATGGTTTGTGGGTATTAACTAAAGGTCTATAGACGACTGAGCTCAAACTAAATGTTATTTTATAAAGCACTGATAAACGTGCGTGATGTTGTGTATGTGACTAATTTTATATTTCAAATGTGAATTTTCACCCTGTGTTTAAAAGTGCACTATTTTTGCAAAGCAGATGTTTTTATTGAGATATATGTGATTCATACACATACTAATATGCATAAATTGAAATAACACAAAATTGATCTGAAGCCCAAATTGAATTTACTGTATCTAAATAATTATGTATTGAGAAGATTAATTAATTTAAAAGTTGACGTATACGTATGTTATAAGATTGTAAGACTAGAAAGGAAAATACTTACTGAAAGTACCTACGCCTTATATTACCTTGTTTTTCACTACACTACCTAGAACGGTTTCTTCGAACAATGTTTGTGTCCTTAGATCAGGTTGTATATTTTGATCAAGGAGCTGGATATCTTCGACATTCGCATGATGAAGAAGTCGATGGATGATGTCTGTTGTCTTGAGGTACAGCGTACTTTTGAATTACATAATTCAAAAGTACGCCGCAATCATTATGAACAACTTTAACTACGGGACCAACCCTGAAATCACGCGGAAAAATCAGCTGTTCCATATTATTATGTTGTCGGGTGTCAATGACCGTTTTCTATGGAACAAGTGATATATTTTTCGCGATTTCAGGGTTGGTCCCATAGTAAACATTGTTCATAATGATGAGTACAATGACCTTTCGGCTTAGTACAGTCTACTCGTATATGCGTAAACCTGTATGCTCTCTATGTAGGTATGTGTACGAATAAAATACATACCAATTTACCTGGGTTTTTTACAAAGCGTCAACATTATTGCTAGCTATCAATCTAACACTGTGTTATCTGATATGAAACTGACATGATCTCGTTGATAAAAGTAAGATGTATTGTATTACTTAATCTGGTAACAAAGTAGTTATTGTATAATCTGTGGGTAAGGTTAAGAAACTGTGAGACTATAAATTATTCACATTTTTAGAACGACAAATATATAGGATTATTGGTAAACTAAACAGCCTCTCTATATCTTCTTCTACTGGAGCAACTGGAGCGCCCCAGAGCCTCACTCCGATATTTCAAGGAGTTGGGTTGGCTCGGGTAGGTTCTGGTAGGGGGAAATGCACAATACACCCCAAGCGGGACGTCCGTGCAGGACTTATCGCCCCTATCTCGAATAAGGATAAGACTAATGACTCTTTATATTATCATACCTAACAATTTTAGTTACTCTAGTTAAAAGTCGTGACTTTTAAATAATTCGGCTTAGTTTTTCTTCTCTACTAAAACAAAAAGATTTCATCTCTAAATAGCTAAAACTTTACGTGGTTGTGAATGAAAATAAATCGGCCAATTGCGAGTCGGGCTCGCGTACTAAGGGTTCCGTACCACCACAAAATACAATAATAATCAATTTAAAAAACCGATTTCAAAATTAGTAAAATATGGTGGTATTTCGATTCGGTGAGAATGATGAGGTCATCTAAGTAGCAAAATACGTTGATTAGCTTAGTAATGAACATAATTTTATCACCGACTCGCACTTGGCCATTATTTATTGTTATACTTTAGAGTGTGTACTATAATCATGCCAAGTTTGACACTTGTACTTACCACCGTTTTTAACTTATTACTTATTTTAAAAGATACGTTTGTTTTATTGTGACCCCTTTCGTTTTTACTCTTTTATTTTCTCTTACTTAATCCGCCGTAATGTTACATATTCTGTGAAAATTTCAACTGGCTATCTCGTACGGCTTGACATAAATCTATAAATCTACCTCCTCTGTCTGTAACTGACGTAATTTATTTTGCGTGTAGCATAGAAGAATCTTTTAGGTCTGTAGCACAGGTAGGAGTCTCTATTACGTTGCAGTCATTAAAAACTGATACGCCCAAATAAAGGTAAAACAACTTCAGGCAAAAACAAATACTGCAGTTTTCCTCTAAAGCTTGGCATTCTAGGCCAAAGCGAAACAAAAGCTGGGATTGAAACCCACTGCGCAGGCAAGCGTTGTGCTTTTGCCAAAAATTGTTTTCATACTTTACAATAAAAGTATTGCTTTACGACCACTTTTATCGAGTAATGCTGGGGCTACATTAGCGGGCTACGGCGAATATTCGTAAGTGTGGCCAGGTAGATCGTTGCAACGCGTAGTATTCGGGCTAAGACAATGTATTATCCAGGCACTACCGGTAAATAGGCGCGCATCAAAGGGATGGAAAACCAACCACCAACCTTCTAATGTAGACAAGAACATCGCGTATGCCCGTACACGATGTTTTTAGCGCGCCAACGCGACACGAATCTTCGCCCGCTGATGTAGCCCCAGCATGATAAAGCATAGCTAGTTTTGATGATTGTCGCGATTTCGGGAGGCGCACCAATCAATGTTTTTATCGGCCCCTGCCGATAAAAACAAGTTTCATTGTATAATAAAAAAAAAAGTTGAAAATCAGACAACGATATTTTGGCGGACTTTATTTTGCAAACGGTACACCTGGGCCCCGATTCTACTAAACCAATTGTTTTAAAATTGTAATTGTTTAAAAAAAAAAAAATATGAATTGCCTCAAAATTGACGGTTTTTTTTTGTACTTTAAGTGTCATAAGTGTAAAAAAAAAAATGCCCGCGGCTCACGATGTCGGTCCATCTATTTATCGACACCTCATTTATCAAAATTAGGTGGGCACACACACGCTACAAAAAGCTTTTTTTAAAGTTTTTGGGCGTCCCACGTCTTGTGCGTTTGCCAGTGTTAAGTATTGAGTTTTTTTTAAATTATACATCGTCAAAGTCAAGCAAACTATGTCACGGTCAAGCCCAAGTCATGCTCTAATAAAGTGGTGGAGACTACAAGAGGCTCACTAGAGAGGTGGGGATTACTATAATATTACCAGAGGCTGTGTAGTTTCGGAAAAATCACGAAAATTCGTCTGTAAAACATGCCAACCACAACCGTTAAACAAGTCGTGCTGTCAAAAGCGTAACTACACGTTCAGAGTCGGTATTGAACCTTCTTGAACCTTTGGTATACAAAAGAAACGCGTTTGACAAAGAAATGCCCAATTTGTATGCAGCTACCTTGGCTCTGTCTAACGGTTTTCGGATTGCATACTATGTCAGACAATGATCAAGTAGGTCGTTTAATTATTGACTGCATCCATCTGTCATCAGCATTTTTACACGCTTTATATTAGCTTTAACATACGGGCCACGTGATGGTTAGTGGTCACTACCGCCTACAGACACCTACAATACCAGGGGGGCATTGTCAGTGTGTTGCCTAAAACTTCGTTTGAAACAGGCAAGCATTAGATAGACAGACGTCGTGAGAGTTGCGGGCATTCAGTGGATGCAGGTGGCAGGCTGTCGTTCAGTGTGGAGTTCTAAGGTGGAGGCTTATGTTCGGCAGTGGACGTATTCTGGCTGACGGTGATGATGATGACAACCCCTGATATTATGACGTATCATTGAATAGGTCTCTTATTATGAAAGTGATGTTTGGTTTATCATTAGTTTGCAGTAGACGTCTTCTAGCTGACGATGATGACCCAAAAAAATTCCTGCATTGCGGTAATGAAAATACAGGAGATACAAACGCTCTTATATATGACCGTGAACCATGCGACTTCTATGCGACGTGTAGTATGTGGGAACGAAAGTAATTAACTCGCCATGTATGGAGGTGGAACAAAAAAGACTGTGGCTAGGTACCTAAGTTAGACATGCAATAGACACATCAGTTAAAATAACAAAGGACCTAACTGAGCGGTTAAATCACTGGTAATAGTTCTAAGAACATCTTGTTTGTTACGATCTAGTTTGAGGCCTCGCTTGCAGACAAGAGACGGTCTCTTTCGCACATTAAAAAAAAACGCGCTAAACATGAAGAAAAACAAAATGTTATTGCATTATTTTTAGAATAACATTGAAAACTTTTTAATGTAATTTTTATGTTGATATATTTTATTTTGTTTAATTTGTAATAAATTAAACATTAGGACACATGCCTATTGTGGTGTGACAAGACTATTTAGGGTTATGACGTTCATCTTTAAATTTTCAGTTATATTTGATTTGCTTCTTGCTGTACGTGTACGGTTTTCTATAAAGTTGTGGTCTTTGACAAACAAATATAGACATGTACCTACCTGATCTAAGGTTGTGGTATCCATCAGCCGCATAATTGCAGGCTTATGCTATCAACATAATGATATCAATGATATAATTAGGATCTTTACACGTCAAATAGCATGCCAACACCTTAATAGTTGCTTGGTGTAATTTCAGCATTAATGTTGACTAATTAAATCAAGGCTAGGCCTATAGGACTAGGTATATTTTATATTTGTGATCAAAACTTATGAGGCTAAGCCAAAAGCTCAAACGTAATTAATTTTGCATCATATAGCTATTAGCAAAATTAAATGTGTTAATTGATTATTTATGTGACTCACACTTTTGTGACTCACAATTCTGTGAATTGATAGCTAAACCTATATTATAGTATATAGTGGTAGAGAGATGGTGGCCGAGCGGTAACATGTGCGTTTTACAATCTGAAGGCACCCGGTTCGATCCTCGGCCCTGCACTAAGCTAATCGTCTTATTTAGTACTTAAATTAAATTAAATAAATTATGTGCAGATTCGATGCTATCGCTCAACAACGGTGAAGGAAAACATCGCGAAGAAACTGGTATGTCCAAGAACGTCAAAGGTTCAAAGACATGACATTCACCAACATGCACTGGGCCAGCATGGTGGACTGGGCTGGGCCCATCCTATCTCTCTGAGAGAATGCCTGAGTCCCCGCAGTGGGAACATAATAGGCTGATGATGATAGTAATGACTGTGCTGTAAGTGCCTACCTATAGTCAAATAAAAATAAGCTCCATGAAATTCTTATCGAACCCTTTGTAAAAAGTTTTACCTTCCGGAGAATCAACATAAAACAGTACGTATTCGTTCCTGGCACAGCCAAATAAGCAAACTTGGTTGATTTTGGTCATAAAATGTTAATGTAGCTAAAAACATGTCAAAATGATTTAAGTCGAGAAAAGCCCTCTTGCAAACTATTTGAAATATTTCTTTCAACATTTTTAAAAGTATGATAATTTATTTAATTTATTAAATTTTGAATTAAAATTATTGAAATTAAAGTTAGCCTCGCAATCTAGCGAGGCAACTCGGCCAGCATTTTGAGCATTTTGCCTGAAATTACGGATCATTTGAAATATATAGGCAATTGCTAGTTATAAATAGTATAAACGATCTTCAATTAATTAGCTTAGTTTTTTTGTTGTTTTATGTTTGGTATTCTTAAGTTATTTAAAATTAACATTGCCAACAAAACAACAAAATGTGATTTAAAATCACTGACTTAATTTTTATTGAATCAATAAATAATTACACTCAAATATTTAAAGGTAACTGCTAAGAGATTAAATCGTGAAATCTAGTTCATTCCAATGTACCAGGCTTTTTATTTTTTTAAACTTGTTAAGAATAAAATTGCGTTTAGTTTCTTACTTTTCGAGAAATAGGAGAAAAAGCTCAAATGTCATAGTTTAAAATGCGAGCTTTTGCGTAACCGCCTTACTTTTGCTCTACCAAATGAGACCCTATTTAATACAACATACACCTAAACCTGTGCGTATACACATGCTCGCATCCCATTAAAACTTCGCCTTAAGGCTGCGCTCAACGATCATAACCTCTATCTTAAGCTTTTAACATTAAAAAAAACACTAAGTGAGAATTAAAAAAAAAGAATTGTCATTATTTTCAGATTTAGAATAACATTGAAAATAGTATAAAGAAATGTTGGTGTCGATATTTTATAGGATAGCAGAGGAGAGAGAGAAAACACGTAGAGGTATCAAGTCGAAATTTATATCACATACTTGGGTCTACGGTTTCTTGTAGCTGTGAAAAAATCAAACTTGTAAGTCGAAACGATCAAAAGAAATGACCGTTTATGTCGCATATTTTGCGATTTCACAAGGGAATCAAACCCTGAAAAAAATATGTTTTCCACGTAAACAAAATTGCGTATTTACAAATTATTTTTAATTCGGTTTTTTTATTGATAATTATTTATATTCCCATTTAGTGATTTTTATCATAAAAAATATGTTAGCAAGATCGCTTTCGGGAAAAGCGGGCTCTTAACAAAGACTTTCTATAGCTAGTAGCTTTGCTCTGTGGCTCTTAAGCATCTGTCCGTATCGTAGTCTGTGACAGTTATGTGACACAGTTTGCGTGAACGAGCACATATTTCTACAAGAGGTGTTTTTCACGCGTTTTTGTCAATTTGAACCGTGTCAATTCAATTTGAAGTGCCTATTATGGTATGACTACGTGTAAATTATTGTGTCAATGGGCCTATTTTTATTAAATGCATTGCTTTAAAATTAAGGTTAACTTAACATGTACAGTGCAGTTCAATATTTAATTAGTTTATAAATATTTAATTTGATTTGATTCGTGAAGTAGAGCTAAAATATCAAGAGAGGGCTATTCGAACGTTACGTCCCAATACTTGAATAACTGACCAAGAGCGTGTCGAGACACGCATATGGTTGGGTTTCGTAGGTAAATCTATTTAGGTAGTTCTAGTCATAGGTATTTATAGCGTACAGAAATTGGTAGATATAGGTATAGAAAAAATCAAACGAACAAAGCTTGGTGGACTTAGTCAAATTTCAAAGATGTACTTATCGTATTAATCATCCCAACACAACACATAGGTACATTTGATAGTTTAGACAAAGAAAAAACTACTTGGAAAACATTTTTTATTGTGATCCATTTATATTACAGAAATTAGTATATAGGTAAGGAAAAAATCAAACTAACAAAGCAGTCACATTTCAGAGATGTATGTATCAATCATCCCGACATAACACATACTTTTGATGGTTTAGTCAAAGAAAAAACTACTTGGAATTACCTTTAAACTTGAGATCTATACCGTAACAGTAATTATGCAAAGTTTCATGCTGTAGTACTACCCTAAAATGTGCACTATCTGTCGCATCTCAACAAGTTAAACAGCTTTTTAGGGTTTGTCCCATACAACGGTGAAGGAAAACATCGTGAAGAGGCCGATATTTCCATGAACCTCAAAAGTTCAAAGACAGAAATGTCATTCACCAACATGCACTGGGCCAGCATGTCCTCTCTCTCTGAGAGAAGGCTTGTGTCCCAGCAGTGAAAACATGATATGCTGATAATGAGGGTTGGTCCCATAGTCAAAATTATTCAGAATAATAATAATGACATCCTTTCGGGTTACTACTACCGTTCCGTATAACCCTGTAGCTGTAGATACAATTTATGTAGTCACGAGCGTAATTGCGATCGTGGATATGCGTGACAGCGTGGGATGGTACCTACATAAAGTAGCTATTCGAATATAGTTCTATATTAGGCCTATTGTTGTCGTGTACTCTGGATCGCATGTCCACAGTTCAGGTTTCGTAGATACTGGGTACCTTTATTGCTATCGCGTGAGTTCCAGCGATGAACTTTGACTTGATGAACATTATAGAAAAAAAAATAAGGAACAAAAACAAAACAAAACATAAATCAAACTGTGGAAATACTTTTTTTTTTACTGAAACGAGCATTATAGAAAAAAAAAATGAGGAACAAAAACAAAAAAAAAGCATAAATCAAACTGGAAATACTTTTGTTTTTTTTTTCTACGCCAAAACTCTAGCTTTTGGCGTCACACGTTTTTAAATGTATTTTTTAAATTAATTTATAAACTTGCTTTTGACCGCCACTTTGTCACCGACCCTTTACTTAGAGGCCTATACGCAGTTTTTTTTAACTATTAAAAGTATGCGTAATATACATATAAATATAGTTTTTATATGAAAAAGCGGCAAATCTGATTGTAAGAAGATACCGCCGCCTATGGACATCTGGTAAAGAAGGTTAATCGGACTCTTAAGATATATAGGGACTCTATCTTGCCAATAATGATAAGGAAGATTGTTGTAGATACAAACAAAAAAAAGATAAAACGAAATTCAATTCAATGTGCTAGAGATAGCTCTAGCCGGGAGCGCACATGTTCCCAAACTAATATCTATGTGAGTACTTATATAGATTGTAGGTATTTTATCATTGCATTGATTGATAGAGGATCACCTGTCAGCAATGTTGGATGTCAAATCAATAAGTACCTACCAAATTTCAAATGTTGCGTTACCGGCGTACTTGTCCTCATTTCATAGAAGGTACTTAGAAAAAATCCTTACGACCTTTTAAAAACCTTGCGATTTAGTCGTATCTTATTCGAAAGAGGCAAAGAATGCTTGGAGGCTGGCTTGTCCAAATATCGATTTTCTCAGGAACTTGTTTTTGTCTTCCCAGCACCTTCCCAGAGACTGTGGGATCGGTCGATCTGCGAACTAGCATGGAAATCACCCTGAGATAGGTAGGTACGTGTCCTATAAGCGTTGCAAATCACGCTCGTATTCTTGCAGTCTTTGTTTGGATATTGGGACTTTGGTTGCAAGCTATGCCCTCTTTTAACACAGGTAGCCTTTTAGATTATGTCTTCTGTGCTTTTAGACCCAACATCATTACGTTTAGCTGGCAGCTTACACTTGGGTTCAAGGCGCGTCGCTGCCAGTGTAGTACTGCAGTTGATCAGTTCAGTCACCATGGTTTCTCTTGCTCGAGAAGTGCTGGTCGAATTGGCGACATGCCAGCATAAACAAAATCATACGCAAGGCAATCATAATCATACGCATTTTCCACCGCCAATGTCGCAGCTGTGTTCGAACCGACTTGCGCGTGACTATGGAAAGAGGCCTGACGGTATGACACTTGTTCCCTGGGAATCGGGACGACCCTTAGTATGGAATGCAATTTGTGTCGAAACTTTGGCGCCGTCACATCTTCCTGAGACACAAGGTAGGGCTGGTGCGGCGGCCAATTCGGCAGAGCAGCACAAGCGACGCAAATATGCTAACCTCGGTAGTGGTTACATATTTAATTTGAGCCATTATGGTCAAAGCATTGTGCTCCTTTGGAGATTGAGAGCTCACCTCATTTTCAAAATTCTTTCAGATATATTGGTTAATGCGACGCTTGACCAAAATGCTGCATAGCGTGTTTCTGGCTCAGCGCATAAGTATTGCCATTCAGCGTGGTAATGCCGCCAGCATGCTGGGTACGCTGCCAACTGGTAGTGGACTTGAGTATTTAGATTGTATTTAGACCTTCAACGATCTATGGGCAGTCTAACTGTTTTTATAGTGTTATTGTTAGCGTGTATTTTGTTTAGTTAATAAAGGAACTTGCCAGGTAAAAAAAGAGTACCTACTTACCAAAGCATAATATTCGCCATATGAACTTTTACTGAGGTACTTATAGGAGGCACTATTGGTTATTCTGTGCCTAAATGAAATATACGACTTGATGGACTTTTTGTTTCCCTAGCCGTGATTGCTCGTTTTCATACGAATATATGGTGGAATCTTGATTTAAAAAGATAATAATAACAGCAAAAGCGAATACCACTTATATCTGTATAGGCCTTTACAGTAAAAAGAACCGTTTATATTAACTTAGGTAATAATTAAGAACGCCATTCATACGACAGCATGTTGGAATGTCTAGTATCGGTAAGATTCCGACCTTCCTGCTCAGCATTCTAAACGTTTGCACTGGTGAGTGCATAGCCGGCATAGCGCGGCTATTCACGGACATATTACGTGCTGAGCCTTCTAATAGGGTGTTTGACTGTATTGAAAATATTATGCCAATTGACATCATCCATAAACATGACATAATGAAAAAGCATATTTCATTGTTTTTTTTATAAAAATATGCTTATTTTTTGTAAAAAACGCGAATAAAATAACTGTATTTTCGACATTTGATCACGTGATCGAAAACGGTCTGTAATTGGCTTCATCCCTAGTGACGTCACACAAATCTAAACAAACAGATTTTGTATTGATATTTGCGAATTTAATGTTGTAAAGCTATTTTGAGAGCGATTTATCCAGAAATTATCACCAAAAACAGTCCGGAGGTTAAATGTGAGAAGAATGGAGAAACATTTTGTGCAAGCAGACAGCAGTAACTTACCCAAAATTAATGTATTTATGGTTGCATATTTCTTCAATAATAATCTACGTCATTGTTTCTACGCTGTAGAACTCAAAACGTAAAAACTACAATGTAAGTATTAATTTTTAATTGTTATCCAAGCAAAACATTCAATCAAGTTGTACAAAAAGTATGTTGTAGTAGGTGGATATCACTATTTTGTTAGGTTATGTCTTTACAATGTTTAAAAAAAAAGTAACAGTACATAAAATAGTAATGCGATAAAAACACAAATTGTAATAGAAATATATAGACTCAAATATGTACCTCAAAATGATCTTCGCACATAGAAACACTTGATTTAGCTCCAATACTTTTGGGTTCTCTACGAGCTACTTAGTTCCAACCACTTTTTGCGAGTTTTGGGGTCCATTGGAACAGAAACGAATAGTTTTTCCGGTGTTTTATGGAAGTATTTGTACATTGTGGCACTACACAACATTTATAAACCATTACTTCTATTAGAAAATTAGTGATTATCAAACTTTTGCTGCCTGGCTGCAGCTGTTTTGTTTTGTGTGACGTCAATCGTCGCTCGACCGGAGCTATGACGCAGGTCTGCGTTTTGGCGCGATATTTTTTTATTCAAACTTTAACATCGATTTATATCGCAAATACGACTGATATCCAGAAAATATAAATGCAGTATACATTAAATTATATCAGGCAATAATGTGCAATAGTTTCCCAAAAGTAGTCAAATACCCTATTGCGAATGTTTAGATCTTAGTTAGACAGGATTCTCACTACATGGTAGGGATGTCACTATATTGTGTAAATATTTTTTACCCATGAACTCATGTGCCACGCATCATATACCAGCGCGCGCGAATTTCAACATTTTTAAGATTTAAAATGGCTGAATGCTATCATCATTAGCCAGACGTCCATTGCTAATCATAAGCCTCCCCTTTAGAACTCCACACTGAACGACAGCCTGTCATCTGCATCCACTATAAGCCTGCGACGCTCATGATGTTGTCGGTCCACTTAGTGGGAGGCCCACCTACACTGCGTGTTCCGGTTCGTGGAACACTCAAAAACTTTTCTACT
Source organism: Agriopis aurantiaria (assembly GCA_914767915.1). Classification (NCBI taxonomy): domain Eukaryota; kingdom Metazoa; phylum Arthropoda; class Insecta; order Lepidoptera; family Geometridae; genus Agriopis; species Agriopis aurantiaria. The sequence continues at coordinate 5,706,302 of OU611999.1, forward strand.
TTTCTAGCCCATCTGTTATCGGTTCTTCAAGAGATGTGGCCTGCCCATTGCCACTTCAACTTGGAAACCCCATTTGATTTTAACTGAATGGTACCTTAGGTTAAAATCTGAGCTATACGATTAAAGAATATAGCATTACATATTTTTAGTACAATTTTTATTTTTATTTAATGAAGTTTTTTTTGTCAAAAATTGAATTTAATATAATTTTTACTAGAATTGATTTTAACTAAATGAAAACTTATTTTCAAGACTCACTTACACAAGACAAGGTCAACGGAGTAAGTCTGTGGAGTAAGTAATATATTTTTCACCACAGAAGAGATATTTTTTTCTCTTTTCTGTGTGTTTTTACAGAATTGCTTTAGTTTATCTTCGGAGTTTTTAAAAAATAAACTCCTAGGAAAAACTACCGAAATGACAATGAAATTATGGCAGTGTAGTCATCATAAAGAAATTCCTTGTGATAAAGACAAAATACAGGTACTGGTTTTAAAAATAAAAATAAATAATAAATCTACTAAACTAGATTGGGTTAAATAGAAAGGCGTAACTCGTGACTCGTGATTACGATCAACCAGCCGTTTGATTAACGAATTACCGTGTAAACTCGACATTAGTATATCCGGCTTTTTATTGCTGACTTGAGATCTCTGTTCACAGTAATAAACACGCTTCACGAACCGTAAGCTGGACTAATGAGCATTCGCTAAATTCTCTGTTTATTTATCACTTCACACCTTTTGACGTGTAGGTTTACTTACTAGAATTTAGCCAATTTAATCTGCGAACACGTTTAATTTTTAATGTTTAATGAAGTTTCGTTCCTGTCATTTTGTTCGGTAAGTACCGTAGAAATCTATGGTAAGTACCTATTTTGGGTTAGGTAACATGTGTGTCGGTTTTTTGTTGAGGTTAGGCATTGACCTATATGTACTAGGTTAGGTTAGGTTTTTCCCGACGGGTTGTGTGATTGATAAGGATTTTATTTAATCTCATTTTTTCATTTTAGTTAACGAGACATATGATATCACTTAGTTCCTACCAATATCAAACAACAATATGCTGGCGTTTTTTTTATTACTACGCTTGCCCTTGGCCGCCAACTCGCCTGGGGTTAAGCGATGTTGCAGTCTACGATAGAGTACGTTTGCCTAGAACTAGAAGAAACCGATAATTCGATTATTGAAACGTTGGAACTAAAATTGAGGCATTTTCATTTTCTCAACGCCTCAAAGTAGGTACCTAAAATAAAATTCTTTCCAATTTAGACCTTTACCTTACTATTTAAAATTATTTGCTATCGGGACTAGAATTATGGAATATCTTCGAGGTGTTATCGTATAAGGTTTAATCTCAATTGAATTAGATTGGCCAATCATCCAATGAAGCGTACCGTCCTGCAGTCAAGGTCAGTTGCATAACTTGTACCACTAACTTATCTCTACAGTTGAACGAGGAGACGCCATCGCATTTTCTCAACAAAACGGAGAGCCTTCCGTATTTTTTCTAGTTCCATCATTTTCCCAACTCCACTAGTAAATTGGTGGCTCAGTGGCACACGAATAGACTCTGTTCCTGATAATAGAGGCAATTCCGGAACGGATTTGTTTTGTTGTGGAATTGTTTAGTGTATGAATATGGCCTCATAGTATGGCCAAATCGTATGGCCGCAGTCGTTGGGTGATTAAATAAACGCTCTATGCATTATGTGACTCGTGCTGTTGGCGAAAAAAGAACAAAGTGCAGCCAAACACCAATGAGAGCTTTCCAGGATCATTGTTTCGTTTAGCTTTACTAGATGGCGGTAATTTTTAACCCCCGAAGATAAAAGAGGGAGTGGGGGGATTTGTGTGTCTGTGGCATCGTAGCTCCCAAATGGCAATGCAGCCGGGCAGCTTTGGAAGATTTCCCCCCTCGACAAAAAAAAAAAGAGTTAGCTAAGGTGTGCTAATATAGATAGTTGGAAGTAATTCTTTTTTAATTTTCATTCGGATAAACTAAAAGTATCTGCTGGTCATAGAGTTTGTTCAACCTAGTCCTGTAGAACTTTTCCGTACAGACCAGTGAACAGACATGGAACTGATTTAAAAAAAAAATGAGAGTATGTATCAAGAGTCAGATAGCACTCAGTAGCTATGTGGCACATTTCTTTTTAATACCTAAATAATGAATACAATTTTTAATAGGCTACCGGGCTGTTTTGTAATCTTATAAAAAGCTGACAATAAATTCAGAGAAACACCGAAAACAAAATTGAAATGTTCAACATTAAAGGAAGATATTATAAGTATTTTCATATCTTGCTAGACAGAGAGCGCACTATACTTACGTATGACGTCACATGTAAGTACGACATACAAACTCCATACTAACACTAACATTGCAAGAAAGGGGCAGAGCATCCCTTCCTAATCGAATAAAAACTTTAAAAGCTTATATCTCAGAACTTTATAAGCCAATTTATGCCTATAGTTTCTTCAGGAATATTAAATTTTATTGTATTTTCCACTAAGCCTGTAATATTTGACAAATCAAACACATGTAAGATAGCCTATTTCTACTACCCTATTAGACATAGTGGATGTGATGTAGGACATAAAAGAAGCCAAACTGGCTCTGTATTCTTAGATCACCTCCACTTAGCTCAAGGAATTCGACCTTCTAGGCCAACTATTTACTAGTATATTATAATAACAAAACCTTGAACTTACTCAAATGTCAATTTATCGTACCAAGGAGAGGTACGAGGTACCTTCATGGTTTTTTTTTTGCTTTGGATCATCCAACATAAACTGGTTTTGCTGCACTTTCCGGTCCAAACAGAAAAGAGCAGTTCGAGTAGGAACCTAAGTCGATAAATGTTCTTTGCAGAAAATTGCTAAAAAAAACTGCTGTTCCATAGAAAAATTGTTAGTCACACAACAAAATGTATGTAACAACAGATATTTTATTTATTTTTATTAATAAAAATCAATAAAAAAAAGCCAGTCACCTCCGTCACTTCTCTTCTAATAGCAAACATTAGAATTAATCACAAAAGTTGCTAACCATTTTATTTATAGCATGCTAATCAGAGCTACAAATAACTGATACGCACGTCTCTCTCGACTACAATAGACCGGACGTGGTTCCGGTAGCAGCACTCGGGAGAGAAGAAAACCTATGCATACTATGCTATAGAATGGGGAAAAAACAGGGAACGCTATGAATGTGGTTTATATGCGGCTTGTGTACAAAGAAGGGATGTTACGGAGGTGGTTTTATCGGAACCGAAGTCGGAGTTTTTAAATTTGGCTTGTCGGAGTCGGAACCGGAATCGAAGTCGGAGACGAAGTCAGAGGCGGAGGCAGAAGAGCGATGTGTTAAGGCCAGATCTATTTTTTTTTTAAAGAAAACAAACATTATTAAACTATTTTTTATATACATTATTTAACATTATTACTCTTTAATTTAAAGGAGGGAAATACACCTACTTAAATGAGCGTTCAAAATAAAAATAACCAATTATAAACCTCTGATTAAAATATTTCGGAGCCGAAGTCCGAATCAGAGGTGTAATATCAATTGGAAGTTCCGACTTTTCGGAATCGGAATCGAACCTCCGTAACATCCGTAGTAAAGCGGAAAAATGGGGAAAGCTGCAGCGCTCAACGGGCAAAACAATTATACCTATTTAAACAAATAATTATACACCAACATTTTTGGATATAAAAAAATCACCAAGTGAAAAATAAAACGATTGGGAATTATTTTCAGAAGAACATTGCAAATAGTATAAAACTATTTTTACCGTGAAATAGGATGGAGTAGGAGAAAAAAAAAACTCGAATCGTTTTTTTCGATCTCTTCCACTAAAATTTTAAATATTAATTTAATAAGGACTAAAACATTTGCAATGTTATTCTAAAAATAATGGCCGATCCTTTCTTGTTATTCACACAGTATTTTTTTTGTGTTGAAATGTGTGATAGATATTATAGCTCTGGATATTGAGCGCGAACTGTTCTGGTATAAACTTCCTTTGGCGCTCTTGCGAATAGACATGGTCTTATCTCTTGGCATGTTAATGCCAGGAAATAGCGGTTGTATCGTGCTAGGTAGTCTAGTTCCCGGGTCACAGAGAGGAAATGTGAGCACGCTGAGCGAATGCGGAGGAATCTGACGCAGTCATGCAATTGCAGTCGTGTGATAGGATTTACGGAGTATCAGATTATGAACAAAACATTTGGTTTGGCTCCTTTGGATAAGGAAGTAATTTGAATGAGTGGAAGGCTTGTAGAAGCTTATGTCAAGCTTAATATCAGGCGAGATGGAGGTCAAGCGCAAGCTAATCTACTATAAACGAACACGTGTTTTAAATAATACGTGATAAGTCCCGATAAACGTTTAAAACATAACTGCAATTAAAGTTATATGATTATTTACAGGATATTTACCGTGGTTAAGGTTGTGGAATACTCATAACTATAACTTTAGTAAATAACCGTGATAGTTTAAAACAGTGTTTAACTGTAATTAGGTACTACTTTTGTGTTTGCTGAGATCATCTCCATCTTTTTACAACTCAAATAAGAAAATCCCCAGGAAATCTTTAGAAAATCTTCACCAAAACATTAATTCTGTGTTTTATGCGAATGACGGCTATAAAGATTATAGTACTGAAACGGATGACGCTCTAATACTTAAAACCACTACACTAATCGTGTAGGTAACCGGCAAACACTGAGAAACTTTTGGGAGGAAAGTATGTTTTTAATTTATATTGAATTGATTGATTGATTGATTGATTAACTCTTTATTGTTCACACCATGAAATTTGATACAGAGGACAAAAAACTCTTAAAAACTAGTGTAACAACTGGCGGCCTTATCGCTAAAAGCGATCTCTTCCAGGCAACCTTAGGATGGAAAGGATTTATAGAAGACGTAGAAGACGGGGTGTGCAATAGAGGATCGACTATAATTTTTTAACTTATACCATACACATACATTCTAATAGTAATACACACTATTACTTAAAATTATTTAAAATAATTATACTAATAGATATGCAATTAATATGAATATATATATATATATATATAATTATGTAATAATTAATGATACAAATAATACGAATAAGCAAATATGAAATATGAATTGTTTTAAAACACCCTATAAAAGAGCTGGTAATCTTCAAACGGCTAAGCTACAAGTTTTTTAAATCATAACACTCACGATCTAGTTACCTTTGTAGCAAAAAACTAAATCAAAATCTGTTCTGCCATTTGAGAGCTACAATGCCACAGAAAGATACACAACCCTCTTATTGCGCCAATTTGCGTTTCAATTTGACCTTTTTGCATTGTGGGGTTAAAAATAGAAATAACTGGCCTTGTCTGCACAATATTTGATTTATAGGTCTCCTTGGTGGACCGAAAGGGTACGAGGGGATTTCGACGCGCGAGTCAGTGCGATTGGTTTTAGTGTATGCATGTGTACAATTGTACGGACCTACATACCTACTATAAGTATACATGAGCCATCTTTCCTTCACTAAGCCGCTCATTGCTTAAGATGTTTGCCTCTACTTTACATAAGAAGTATTCTGTGACTCACGAGAAATCTTACCTAAATGCGAAAAACTCGAAAGACAAAACGAATTTTTGGCTAATATTCATTCTGAGTTCATGATGATAGATTGTTTCCTGGTTGCTATTTATGGGTTCCGGAAAAATAAAGGAAAATAAAAAAGGTAACACTGGAATATACCAAAGAAAGCCTCGGGGTTTTCTAACCAACAACAAATGAAACAATAAGTGCAAATTCAATAAATGTTCAACAAAAAAATACCCGTTACACTAACGTAATGCCTAGTCAACGACCTGTAATTTTAGGCTACAAATAACTATAATTTCGTACCTATACTTACATAAATTACAGTAGAGATTATTGATTTACGTGTACAAAAAATTATGTAACCATCGAACTACAAATTATAGGTATATACTTACAGGGTTACTTTTAACCCTTAAACTCGCATAGGGTCAACGCATTTTTACGTGCAAAAAATACTTTGGTCTACAATACAACAGTAGCTTCCTAGTTTGCTCAAAAGATGACACAAATAAAACTTTAGTGACAAACAGGACGTTAGAAAATACGTACACATTGCTGCACTCTAAGAGTGTGACCCCGTGCAAGTAATTTTTTACGTTACTTTTAAACGTAATGTAGTAATGCTTGGAAATTTGAAGTCCGAATCCGAATGAAATCCGAAATCCTATGATGAAAATGAGTCCAATTAGTTCGTAAGGATTAAAAATTTCTCACCATTGATCTCATTGTAAATTCTGAGAGAAGATTTTGAATTGTGTTTTTATGAGTTTCTACTGGTTTCTATTAGTTTATTTTTATGTTGTTCTTTTTAGGTTTTAGTAAAAATATTGCAGTTATCCTGTATTAAGTTGAATATTTAATTACAATAATAGTTTAACAAAAAATTTCGAAAATAAATTGGGGTCCCGGGAAGACCTAGCAGCAGCTGTTATGTGATTTTTTTCGTGCGAGTAGTTAAGGGTTAATTAACAAGTAGCCCCTGTACATTCTATACTCATAAACAACAACTTTTGGTTCGTAACAAAATAAAATCAGCTGCTCCATACTTTTTTGCAGGTCAATGAACTTTTTATAAGAAACAGCCGATTCTTTTTTGCGAATTTTTATAAGACGTAGGTACAATAAAAGTCGTTGGTTATGATTTTGAAGCTGGTTACTTAAAAGTAACCCTGTAGAGCTAAGCAGGTAGAATAAAGATAATTGGTTTAAGAGCATAAGTAGTTGAAACGAGATATTAATTCAATAGGTTGATCAGTTATTATTGAAATTGCAGCTAATTTCATGTGTTTAAACTTAGCGAACGAATGTGAACCATTTATATACCGAACACGAGCGAACGATTTGGACGTATCGAAGGATTTACTCAAGTGCGCCAGTATTAGTGTCTAGCGCCTTTACTTGCCATATAATCCAGGCACATTAGAGGTTTCACCTCGCAATGAGAGATAATAAGCTGTAAATTTGTATAAATCTTAATTTTGTCATTCTAAAAGTTGTCTCAAAAGTCTTATAAAACCTCGTGTCATACTCACGGTTAACCTTGCATTACGCTATGTAGGCATAGCGTTGCGCGTTCTCCGCACTCTAAAAATGTTGAATTGAAATAAAATACGCAGAAAACTGTATGCTCTACAATTTTTATAATGATTACAAATATCATTAAAACCATAAAAATCGTATTTACGAGAAAAAATACGACTTTTGTGAACTTGAAAATCATAAGATTTATTGACACGTGATTTTGTTAAATTTTTGAGACAACTTTTAAAACGCCATAATAAAGGCAGGCTTATACATGCTTACAGCCTATTATCTCCTATTCCGAGTTTGACCTTTTTTTGGCTCAAGTTCTTGCACTTTAGACTTACTAACAGTACAGAAAACAGCAATAACAACAGAAACAGAACCAGTTTGTGATTGAATATTGTTGTAAATAGAGTTGGGCAATAATAAGCGTTAGTAAGTAGGTGTCCCACTATTGTCATTTCTGAATAATCCATACTTCCCTACGAAGAGATCATTTGAGTTTTTCTTTATCGCGTATAAGTCAGCTTTTGACCACCAACTCGCCTATCGTTAAGCGAAGATGTAGTGGATATATTTATTAGAGTCAAAACGTTTGGTACGTACCCAAGGAAAATCCACAATGTATCAAGGGTGGCAGTGGGCCGATTTCTTACTTGTCCTGATGATCCTACTTGAGAGTTGAGTTGAGATCGTTTGTTACATAATCGTAGGTAGGTATTAATCTCTAGATTTTCCTCAAGGCTTATAATTTTGTCTTTCATTATTGCGCAGGTTGAATTAAGCCAGTTGATTTCCTCAAAAGCTTTCTACAATTGCGTAGATACAAGCAGAAAGCCCTTTGGATCGGTTGCAATGCAACATGCGATCCGTTGCCATGCCATGCCGTGCCTGAGATCCGACGTCAGGAATCCGGGCATTGGTTAAGAAATTGGTTAAAAATTCGTTGATTGGTAAAAGACATTGTATAATTTTAGTATAATCTTCTATATCGATTTCGGTAACAGCACGACAACCCTTACTTATTTGTCTCTGAGTATGATTTCTGAAGTGACTTGCTAGATCAAACCTTGTTTGACATGTTCTACACTGCTATAGAGCTTGCCGGCAGAGTTGTATGTACTTACCTATTATTGCGGTTTAGTTTGGCGTTTGTGGTTTTCGTACATAAGACGAAAGGGATCTCAGAGAAAAAATCTGCTGTTTCATATATTTTGTCCGGAGTGAATGTTTTTTTTTTGTAAAGAACGGCAGTTTTTTTTTCGTGAATTTCGTAAAGTCTATAACCCTGTATAGTCGGGTATATTTTAGTACTTTCCCCCCGTTACAAAAATACAGTACCTTCTAAACATGTAGGATGAAAGTAGACAAAGTAATGCATATTCATGTTTCTAACTGTACGGGGCATTAGCAAAGCAACAGCGAGCAAATCAGTAGGAGTTATTGTTTTGCGTGAGTGGGAAGTGCAGGTTGCGTGGGCTACAGAATCTATAGAATGGAATAAGGTTTATTGCTTAAAATGAAATGAAGAGCCTTGAAAGTTAATTTTGATTTAGGTTCCTCGACACAGAATGGTATCTAGTAGGCGTAGTAGAAAGAAAAACTAACCTTTAAAATTCGGATTGAATTGAGAACAGTCACCAAAAACATAATAATCTTTATTTGAATCGAGCGAAGCACAGAATATAATACTTACGTATACTATCTACGAAATCTCTACAACTATTTGATAGGTATAAAAAGCTGAAATTCGGCAGATAGGTAGATTCCTTTGGGAGTGTAGACATTTGTCAAGAAACAATTTTACGACAAGGACGAGTTAAAGTAGTCAAAAAGGACTTTGAAAGTTTATATGGAAGTTTGGAAGTCTAAGTCTAAGTACAAAGTCGCGGACAACTGCTAATTTTTTATTATCTCACCTGATGGTAAGCGACGGTGTGGCTGAGGATGGAACAATGAGGATGGAAAAATGTTAATCTAGATAGAAGAAATCTATTCACTCTAGCCTTGAAGATGCCTAGATTGTAGTTTTCAGGAAACAAGGAGGACGACAGCGAGTTCTATTCTAGTAGTAGTATATAAATATCTGTGGTAGAAAGATTTGAATAAGTAACCGGTTCTCTATCAAAGGGATATGGTAACTAATACCTACTGGGTTTCTAGACTGCACAAGTAATTTTTGCAGGAGCACGTTCGCACCTATGTAAGATAGAAATTTTAGCGTTCGTGACCTGAGGTATCATTTTAATATTTAACAGGACACGTAATGTGAATCAAACTTTATTATAACCACCCCGCATGTTATGTCACCAATAAAAAACACATGAAACATTGTCATCGAGCTCTTTTTATGCGACACGAAGGAAAAATCAATACCTACTGATTGATAAACAGAAGTTTTAACGTTACTTACATAAATGCCCTCATTTACTAATAATTGGGGAGGAGTTAGGTACTTCATACGATATGTAATCGATAGGTAACTACACACACCTACTACTTTATATAGGTTGGTAGCTATTGTCCGCGACTGGAAGGTACGCGTAGTACTTTCATATAAACATTCACAGGCTTACTTATAACCGTTACTTAAGTTAAGCAAACCTTAAAATTGCTCTGTCTCGTTTTCACCTGTGACAGTTTCCGTCAACGAGAAGCTGACAGCAATTTTAAGCATTGCTTAACTTTTAAGTAACGTTTATAGTTAAAGCCGTCAATCTCCATAATTAGGCCCTTTCGGAATATCCTTTTTTTACGGTACATCTAATAATAAATTGACCTGGGGCCCAACTCCTTACGCGGTCTCAAACTAACGTTAAAACCGGGCAGTTCGGAAAATCACGCGAACGAGAATCTTAACGCGCCCAGATACGGTTTGCGGTCGCGCAACATTTTTTCATCACCTAAATTGGATTGCTTCAAACAGCTAGGCGTAAGACCCCTGGTCAGCTTCTTAGGTCGGAAGGAGGTTGGAAGAGCAAAATACTCATTATGATCACATCCCACTCTTCCAACCTATAAATTATATCCCGCATGTTGGTACGGTCAAACTTCCTCGGATCACCGAGGGCGCTCTGGGAAGCCTGCGCGGGCATTAGCGAGCTACTAGCTTACAGCTGCAGCCAGGTGACGCAAAATGGGCCAATGAATGGCCTAGTTGCGTAAATGCCCCATTCACAACCTGATGATACGGTCAAACTTCTTTGTCTTTACAATGTTTTTTTATATATATAGAGAAGAACGGCAAGAAGGCTAACGGTCCGCCTGATGGTAAGCAGTGTTCGCCGCCTATGAACATCTGCAACACTAGCAGCATTGTCGATGATATGCCAGCCCGGTCTCTCTACTCTCCTATCTCTGTAACATCGTCCTCGGATATGGCACTCCTGTGCTTTGTTCGTACGCGTAGACTTTCATAATAGAGAATTTCAGCTTTATATAGATCAAGTAAATATATAGTTATCGAGATTTCGTGATGAGTCTGTCAGTCAGCAGTTCAGTGAGTGAGAGATATTTCTATCTATACAATTATATACAAAAGAAAGTCGTGTTAGTTATAACTCAAGAACGCCTGAACCGATTTGGCTGAATATTCGTGAGGAGCTTAGAACCAGGAGACGGACATAGGCAATTTTTCAACAGCATCATCACCATTTTTCATTACTACCCGAGTGAAACAGCGGGGCGCAGCTAGTACGTATTTTATAAATATAAAAAGTGCATTATCTTTATCAAGATAATGCACTTTTTATACTTTTTTTTTTCGGGGCCAGCATTTTGGGAACAGTTCCCACTGGTAGCGGTTTGATAGAATGATAATTAGGTTTTAATTTGTTGTTGTTTTTTTTTTTATAATAGAGTAAAGTTATATACTTTCTAGTCAATAGTAATAATATCAAGATTGTTTTAACTTTGTTTATCTAATTCCACAATGAAATATAAGCTAAACTGTACCCACTTGTCTAATGACTCGTAAATTTTATGTTGTTAACTAGTAAGTATACCTATAGATACCTTAGCCTATATCCTATATACTATATGTAGATAAGGGCATTTTATCACAAACATTGCACGAACTCAAGGGAAATTTCACGTCAACGTGGTATCCGGTAATTTGTTGCGTCCTGGCTTTATCCGGGTTTCATATTTTCCTGCAAAAATAGCGGCGCTTTTTTTAAGTTTTCGCTTGTTTAGTGGTATTCACATTTTTCAATATTTTGTAAGATATTCATTCGAAAAATTGAAAGTAAAATTAAGTGAAATGGGCAAGAGGGAATTCGATCATGCAGATCCGATGCACATCTCTCCGAAATGTATCCGATAAAAAACCGATAGACTAGCAACTTTGCGCCTATGCTCAAGACTAAGGAACTTAGGTAGTAACTAGTTAGAGCCTCTTGGCACGTTTTTTAATAGACTCTAACGCTCCAAGCTGGTATAGATGATCCATCCCAAAGGTAAGAGCTGTACCTATTCCATGCACGACCGACAACTTGTGCTTGGTAAAAACTAAAGAGGGTACTAAATACTACAACTCCGACTCGCACTTGGCCGGTTTATTCATATTTGGAATGCATAATAGGATGCAAGCGGCACCCACATGTCGTAACTCCGAATGCCTACAACCATGCAATATAAATTGCAACAGAGTCCAAGAGAATCACGTGGATTCACCTCACAATGAGGTCGAAGCGAGAGTTTTCAAGTGTTTGGAAAGTCAAGTGAAAGTTCAGTATTTACGCGTAAGACCTACGTAGGAACACCTATGTTACTACATTTAAAAACGAAAGAAACCAGTAAGGATTCTTTTTAGGGTTCCGTACCTCAAAAGGAAAAAATGGAACCCTTATAGGATCACTTCGCTGTCCATCTGTCTGTCCGTCTGTCTGTCCGTCTGTCAAGACCCTTTTTCTCAAGAACGCGTTAAGGTATCAAGTTGAAATTTATACTAAATACTTGGGTCTACGGTTTCTTTAGGCTGTAAAAAAATAAAATTTGTAAGTCAACGCAATCAAAAGATATGAACGTTTATGTCGCATATTTTGCGATTTCACAGGGGAATCAAAACCTATGTCTGTCCATCTTGTCGGTGGACGTCCTACGCTGCGCTTACCAGTCCGTGGTCTCCATTCCAGAACCTTTCGGCCCCATCGGTCATCTGTTCTGCGTGATATGTGCCCTGCCCACTGCCACTTCAACTTGCTAATCCGATGGGCTATGTCGGTGACTTTCGTTCGTCTACGGATCTTCTCATTTCGGATTCGATCTCGTAGAGAAACCCCGAGCATAGCCCTCTCCATAGCTCGTTGTGCGACTTTGAGCTTGCTTATGAGGCCCATAGTGATAGACCACGTTTCAGTGCCGTATGTCAACACTGGTCTGAGGAATTTTAGACCAAGTACTTATCTACTTACATTTTTATTGGGACACAAATCGTAATGTTCAGATCCTCTTATGATATTTTAGCTCTATATATGACAAAAACTGTTTTGTTGTATTGCGCAGAATGCGCAGCACGACTCTCTTGACATTTATTTTATGGTGGGTAGGTGGGGTTCGGCTTCATACAGGACGTACTTGTCTTGTTTCCCCAGGGATTTCTCTGACATTTATATTTCCCTTAGGTGTTTTTCGTCATTTAGCAGCTATCATAACTTGAAATGTATTACTTGGGGTATAATTTGGAATAGGTAAACCATTGTGAGAAGATACTTACAAGATACAAGGTATTCGCAAAAAAAATGATGCGGTCAGAATCGTCATCGTCATGTTTTTTCCCCTTTTATCGATTTCTGACTTCGTACTTATTATTGTCAAACGTTTTTTAAATGTGAATCTACTTATAACAGTCACTTGAAATCAGATGAGCTATAGTCACCAAACCTAACTATTAAATATTATTACAAGCTTTGCTTAGTTTGAGGTCAGACGAGAGTTTGTACAAAAAAGTCCGATTTTTTTTTTTGTGACTGTACCAGAGCCTGTTTTCACTAACTACAAGCACGCTCGTAACGCGGCGCGTAAAGTTAACCTCGAAGCCTCTAAAGGCTCCAAAAAGGCCAAACTATTAAAATGGATACATTTCGGAGAGTGTGCATCGGATCTGCATGATCTAATTCCCTCTTGCCCATTTTTTTATCGAATGCCAGAGTGGGCACTAAAAATCGACACCGCCTTATGGTTGATATTCCGAAATCCCGTACGAAGCGCTTTGATTCCACTTTTATTATGCGAACTGCTAGTCTGTGGATTCTTATAATTAAGTGATTAATAAGGATGCGCTGCTGGAATGGGTGTTGCTTAAGGAGAGCAAGCGAACAAGTTTACCTATTTTGGCTTATTCCTAGCGTCGCGTCCCCACTGACGTCCGCACGTCCCCGTCAGTTGGAACGTTGACGCTAAGACCGGTATACATTACTGCAGGCCTAGCACGGGCCGTGGACAAATTGTCTTTCCACCGTTTTTATCCCGCGAGAAAAAGACAAACGTATCCATATTCTAGCTTTGTCGCGTCTAGGCGTGGATAAAAACGGTGGAAAGACAATTTATCCGCAGCCCATGCTAGGCCTGCAGGTTGTGTACAAATAAGAATCATTGTATTAAATAATAGATGAAAATAAAATTGTTATTCCTAAACTTCTGAAAATTGTAACACCCGCACCCGTAGTTATTAAGCTGTCCCGCGCGGACGTCCAAAAAGCAGGACGTCTAGCAACCCTGCTATGCAGTATCCATGCACCTCACATACTAGGTACCTCATAAAACGAGTTCCCAGACTTCGTCGTTATTTTGACTATAGTCGCGACTCGCGATACTTGACGCGGGATGTGGCTCTACGAACGGCTCTATGTTAGCAAACATGGCAAATAGCTGGCATATTCTAAAATTCTTCGCTAGATTGCTTCCATTAAGATGCTGTCGTTATCGTTATCGTTGTTACCTAGGTACCTATAAGCTCTTATAATTGTTGGGACATAAATTTAATTCTTATTAACCAGAATCACATTAAAAATACTTTATGCGTATGATTCTCGAAATTTCTCTCTGTTGATATAGTGTAAACTTTATGATAGCCCGTTGGTCCAGTTGGTAGTGAAGCTGCCTTCTTAGCTTGGGGGCGTGGGTTCGATTCCCACCTAGGGCAAACATTTATGTGATGAACATTTGTGTTTGTTCTATATCTGGTTATTAATATGTATTTAAGTATAAAAAACTATCTATGTATGTATATCAGTCTCACAGCCATATCACAAGCTTTGCTTAGTTTGGGGTCAGATGACTGTGTGTGTAAAAATGTCCCAAATATAGCGACACTCGATTTGACGACAAACTCCCTAAAACGTCGAAATTACTTGATTTTGGTTGGTATACCTCATTGTCCATACAATGATACACTCTATGTAGCATCACACCCACTCTAAATAACGGAAATAACAATACCTACTTTCTTAAATATTGTAATTAAAATATAATAGAATACTGGAGCAGTTAAAAACGTTAGACGAAAATAACAGACCATACGCAATAAACGTTGTTTTTTGTATCAATTATAATGTTTGTTATTTGTAAATTTTATACTTTACTAGTATTTACTAGTACATATTATTGTAATAGCAAAATAATATAGATTTTACACTGTATATTGTAGTAAACATAGCAAGCACGAGGAACCGATAACCGATGGGGAAGAAAAGTCCTTGAGTGGAGACCACGAACCGGAAGACGCAGCGTAGGTAGGCCTCCCACTAGATGGACCGACGACATAGTGAGAGTCGCTGGCATCCAGTGGATGCAAAAGGCAGAGGGGGAGGCGTATGTTCAGCAGTGGACGTCTTCTGGCTGATGATGATGATGATGGTGCTAACAATGCGCATTTTTTTTATAAGGATTCTTAAGTGATATCTTAACTTAGTTTTGGTATCATACCGAAAAAACCAGCCAAACTCATCGAGTGAGGTATATAATAGATACATTTCTATTGTCTAGCTAGAGATAGTTACAATACAATGACGGCAAAGCTCAGGAATGTAGCTATTTTTGCTGCAAAGGTCAGTTTACCAACCTATCCTATAGGTCCATAGTAGACTTAAGTACCCACGGGTAAATATCCTGCTAAAGGTCGGTAGGTCAGACCGAGCATTTATTGTATGGGATAGTTTATGGATATATAGACATGTACCTACTATAATAGTTTTTCCAGTTTTCCCGCAGTTCTTCGAAGTAAAAAGTAGGTATAGGTACGTACATTCTTATAATTTTTAAGCACACTTTTATAGCTAACTAGCTGTTGCCCGCGACTTCGTACTTCAACCCCCTTTTGTCATCCTTAATTCGGCCTTTTCGTAAAATCCTTTCTTAGCGGACCTCTACACCCCATAAGGAATCTACTTGCCAAATTTCAGCTTCGTAGGTCAAGTGGTTTTTGAGATTTCGTGTTTAATGAGTGAATGAGTGAGTAGATGAGTGAATGTCGCTTTTATATAATTATATAGATTTCTTATTTTTATATATTAATTGTTTAAAAAAAAAAAAGTTTTCTTTTTATTATTTTTTTTTATTTAATCGGTTCAGATTGTAGGCAAGGCAAACAGCCTTGCCTACAATCTGACGGCACCCGGTTCGATCCTCGGCCCTGCACCAATAAATTATTTAGATAATAAATTATGTGCAGTTTCTATGCCATTGCTTAAAACACGGCGAAAGAACCTCAAAAGTTCAAAGACATGAAATCCACCAACATGCACTGGTTCAGCATGGTGGATTAGTGTCTATCCTCTCTCTCTCTCTCTCTCTCTCTCTCTCTCTGAGAGAATACTTCTCTAGGAACATGATAGGCTGATGACCCGTTTATGCGACAAGGCAACAAAGAGACAGTGAAACTGCTTCGTGTTATGAAATGCTATTATATCGCTGTCTGCCTGCCTATGTGCATGTGTTGTGTGTTGTTGAGAACTTAAAGACAAGGCAGTTGTTCCTTTGCAGGATTATATATAGCTACTAAACTCTCGCCGACAGCTTCACTTCATTATTCTGAACAACTTTAGTTCCATGACTTCAAATAATTCGCCTTTTTTCTTCCACACAACACTGCTTTCCTAAAAGCTACTGAAACCAAGTTTACGAATATAATGGTTAATTTTATATCGAAAAATTTAGTGTCATTGTCAGAAACCCTGCTGTGCCTATTCATTAAGCCCATCGATATTTCATGCTCTAGTTGTGATGTCGACTGTATAGTATCCAGAAATAAATCTA
Source organism: Agriopis aurantiaria (assembly GCA_914767915.1). Taxonomy (NCBI): domain Eukaryota; kingdom Metazoa; phylum Arthropoda; class Insecta; order Lepidoptera; family Geometridae; genus Agriopis; species Agriopis aurantiaria. Next base: position 5,722,682 of record OU611999.1, read on the forward strand.
ATTGGCATGTGGGCTGGAGAAAAAATACTATTTAGGTCCAAACTGACTCCGTTTTTCGCACTCATTGTCTGAACACCGACAAAGAAGCCGTGCCAGGCCGAAAAACGCTAGCGCGAGGACCTTGACGATTTCCAAGCATTACGATGAATAACGCCCAAGACTAGAAAAAAACTGATCGCATCTTCGATCAAGTACCCTTAATCGAAGGATCGCATAATGCATAATCCGTTGTTAAACTAAAGAGCCAGAACGAGCGACCAGCATTCCAAAGGTCGGTGGCCAAGAATGTGAGCTCAAGGAGTCTCGGTAAACAATACTTATATGTATATCTGTGTTCCATATTCATTAGTACCTCTAACCTACCTACCTACTTTAAGGCTATAGAGGTTACTCTATGTAAGTTTGACCCCCTCTATAGCTCAGTGTTGTAACTTTATAACTTCTTGGCCGCTTGTTAGTTGAAATTAGCAGTAATTGCAGTTTGATGTTGTCAACGCGTCGCCGCGTCGTCGCGGCGTTCAAGCCGAAATGGAAAAGTCTATTCTTCCTGGTTTACCTGGTTTAAAGTTTCTATTGTGAAGCCTTGACGCGCTTCTGTGTCTCACACCTTTGCTACGGACATGCCATATAATTTTGAACATCCTCCTTTTTCTTCGCGTCGTGTTCCTCAAGTCTGAGGTTGTTCTCTGTCTTTCCTGGCAATATGACCGAAGTACTCCAAGATAAGCTCGAGAAAAATGGTAGACAATCTATTTGAGATCCTGAGTTGTTTCAACATTGATGCGTTGTTCCGATGAGCTGTCCACGGTATTCTCAGTATTCTCCTCCAGCACCACATTTCTAATTTATCAATGCGCCTTCGAGCAGCCGCTTTCGCGAACGAAAACAAAATAAAAATTAGTTCAAAAATAAATAAGTTATAAGTATTTTAATTTCATGCTAGACAGAGAGCGCACTATACTGAGTTATGACGTCACACCTGAGGTGCGCCATACAAATGCCATACTAACACACGCTTTGCACGAAGGAACAAAGTATTCCCTCTCTATCCCCACCTAAAACTTTAAACGCTCGTATCTCAGAGATTTATCAACCAATTTAGAAAAAAGATTCAGTATGTGTAATGTATTTAGTTATATTCATCGCTAAGCCTGTTTTTTGTAATAAATTACACATTAGGACACATGCCTATTGTATTACCTGCACAGATATTTCCATACAAAATGAGTTATGTCAACATCCATTCAAGCTTCAGTTCTAAAGCATCAAGCAATGCTAATTTACATTCGAATGTTTTAAACAATTTTATGATACTGTTGCTAATTTGCCAAATAGCAAATCTATTTTGAAAGTGTCTTAATTAAGAGACGCCTCAATTTGAATAGTAAAAACAGAAAGTTCAGATTCAGAACAGGTTTACCGAAAGATAAAAAGTATTACCCAAGTGAAAAAATCTTTTAGCCGAGTCTTGGGTAAATCTCTCGATAAAATCCCGTCGACGATGGTAAATTGGCGATACTTACATATAGCCCGGGAGAGCAGAACAATGCGAATAAACTGAAGCAAAATATTTTTAAAGTAAAAACTTTTGACGTGAAAACTTATTTTGGCACGTTCGGCAGTTTTTAAAGCACTGAACTCGCGTGGCCGTCCCGCTCAGTACGCTTAGTCCCAGATTTGATAGTTTTTGAAAACTTTTTTCGTTTACGTATTGTTCCATACATTTTAGTAAACCGCCTCCAGGGAAACGCGGAGGAACTAAAATCGGTAGTAATCGGCGGTATAGATTTCTTCACTCTAATACGAAAAAAGTTTTCGAATACCTTTCAGCCCAGCAATGTATGGAACAATACGTAAACGAAAAAAGTTTTCGAATACTATCAATACATGTACTAAGGGCAGATACTCGTTCGGGTAAAGTTGGCTCAAATCAACTAAGGGAGCGAGAGAGATATCTTCAACTTTATCATGGTATAATAATATACTCCGCCCGGATAGCTCTCCGAGAAAAAATGTCACGTGGGCGTCCCGTAATGATGTCGTCAATGTCATGGATACACGTACACGTGCATAAGCAAGAGCAGAATAAGTAATTTACAACAAGTTCGGGAGAGATGACGATACACGAAACAATGGCGGACTCTCTATGATCTCTATGACTCTCTGTGTTAACAGTAGCGTGAAATTAAAACTCCCCAATATCCGTATATTACCTGTGGGAATCCAATAAATCAATGTGGTTTTGATAAAATTGTGTTTAATAATAATATATTCAATTCGTGCTTAACTTGCTTGAGCGGACAAACCAAATGACAATTGAAATGCTTTTTGTATTTTACATAATAGATTATTTTAAAAAGTGTTACCCAGGATCTGTGTTTGTTACAATAAAGTGGCAACTGGACAGTGACGTCATTGCGGTACATCTCCCAGAGCGTTATACCTTGTTTTCTTGGATCATGAACTTTATGTAGTATTCACTTCTGTCGTGTGGTCTAAAGCACACACTTTTTTTACTTATTTTGCAAGAATACCTATGTATTATTTCGCATAAGCGATCACATTTCATACAAAACTGCTGGTGCTAATCAAGTTGACTCATACTTGGTACAGTTGCGAGGTCCAGTTGACCTGACCATAGTTATTTTTTTAACAGTGGTATTGACTGTACCGCCTTTTTTTTAACTTTCCGTAGTACAATTTGCTTGAGCCACAGGAAAAATATTTATTTCGTGGAACAGTTGATCAGTCCAAAGCAACAATAAGTAAAAAAAAAACACCTACTAAACTTATTTCTTCCGTAGAACAGTGACCGGACTACTCAGTTATGTTGGATTTTAAACAGTGCTAATTAAATGTTAGCAAATCTTATCTAAAATTAATTCATTTCATCGTTATCACTTTTCATTGACCCCGTAGGTACCTATAACATTTTATATTATGAATTTAGATGTTAATTAAATAAGCGCCGACTGCTATAACCTCACTAATTAACTCGCAAGTAATTAATGAGTTTAAACAATTATTTCCGGTTAGTAATCGACCTCACTTGTTAACCTAATGTGGCTGTTTCCGTAATAAGTAGGCCACTTGGGAACTTTTAGAGGGTTTAAAACATGGAAAGCTTTTTTAGAAATCCGAAGCTTAAATACGTACGGAGTTATTAACTGCAAAGCCGTGTTTGCAAGTTATTCATCATTATGGCATAAATTCATAAATAGGAGGTTTCACGGAGTTGATTAAATAAAACTATTTCCGACGGGCTCTAACTAATTTACTTTTGCCAATATCACGGTCTAACTTGCTTTTTTTTAAATCATGTTTTGGCTCGACACCTTTTGTGTATTTAGCCAAATTTCATCACCCTCAAGCATTTTCCACCCACTGCGGGTATTTTCTCTTCTTCAGCGCACTGTGTTTAACGGGTCCACGTATAAAGATGTACCAGATGTTATAATAAATGACTAAGTAATCACGTAAATCCACTGACCACCTGAGTAGTAGGTAGGTCTTTTTTTCTCTATCGCTATTTAGAACATTTACTGTATATACCAAGTACAAGTGTTTGCCTTTGGTTTGCATTCACAATATTTACCTCCTAATCGATGGTTGCCAGTCGTATCATCAGCGGTTAGTTTACGAGTTTACTTCCGTTCCCAAATCTATTAGAGCTCAGGCGCAATTTATTCTGTTGACGTAGAACATTTACAAGGAATGTGGAACAATGGTGCAGTATCAAAGTATGACTTCATTGTTTAATAATTCTCTTGATTAGTTTACATTTCTACCTAATATTTGTTCCTAAACATCTGAGCCTCTAACATAATATCTGTCGGAGGTTTGGAAGATGCTTAGGCACCAAACTAGGCACTTCTGTAGGTATGATGCTCCTTCAAGATATTTTTATCTGTAGATTGGTTGTGCCCGCCACCATATTGACTAGACGAATGCAAGGCTGGCTGCCCGACTTTGTTCAGCCGTCTCTCAGTCACGCACTTCAAGTGTCCACAACAAATTGTATTTTTGTCTCTTTCTAACGTAAAAATCTTTTATATTTTTTCCCTTATTTCACAAAATGCACATAATATACATGCGTAGGTATATAAGCTATGCTATGTAATGGTATAAGCCGCGTTTAGTCAGTTTTTAAAGCCGTGTTGTTCGTCTATAACGTCTCTATTATTACACCTCACTGATGCTCCCTACTTTTTCTTACAATCACTTCAAATGTGCAAATGTGCAATTCGTGGACACTTTTTTTTAATGTCGAAGGCACAAGCACAATGATAATTTGGCTTCTATTGAGCAGAACGAAATAACTTACTCGCGGACGCAGTCGCTTTTATCCAAAGCAAGTTAAATCGTAGACATTACTTTCTATGATCCCATCTATTTCGCAACGGGTTGTTTACCGATAGTCGTTTTGCTGTCCTTCTTCTTTTGAGTTGCTAGCCAACATTGTATTAATATCTACCTACTCATATTTTCAACTGACTTTAAATACCTTATTATCAATTTAAAAAATCGACTTCAAAATTTGTAAATACGCAATTTCGTTTACTTGGATGACATATTTTTTCCAGTTATTATGATTGAAAAACCAAACTAATGAACCACTTTTGATGAAATTTCTATGGGACTAGTTATATCCTTTCAAATACGTAACAAAAGTATATTTTCCAAATCGGTTTATTAAATGACGGAGTTCTGAAGTAACAAACATAAAAAAAAACTGAATTGAAAACCCCCTCCTTTTTTGAAGACGGTAAAAAATGAAGACCTGCTACTAATCTCAAAACTAAAACGCAATGGAAGCGCACTACGCCGGGATCCAAAAAGACTTGCAACAATTTCATTTTTGCACCTCTTGTTTCAGTTCCTCTTTGACAACGACACCCATGATGAGACGCTGATAACGCGCGAGAAGTTCACGGAGGTCAATACAAGGATGAACTCCAGGAGGGACTACTTGAGGTCTGAGTGCTCCAGGTCGGGCCTGGACAGCAGCAGTCACAAGGCCAACGCTTGGGAGTACCTCATTAACAGGCAGTACCATGTTATATGGTAAGAACCACACGAAAAAATATATTTTCTGTGGTAAGACCACAAGTCACGTTAGGATGACAATTCTACAATGACGTCGGACGATAACAAATTGAACCGGCCAAATGCGAATCAGCAGTGCAAGTACCGTTCTTTATCGGACATCAAATTCGATAAAATGCCACAGAACCGATCATAGCAAGTACTAATCAAATGGCATTTTATCGAATTTGACAATGTCAACTGTCAAATTTGATGATCGATAAAGAACGGTACTTGCACTGCAGGCTCGCGCACTGAGGGTTCCGTACCACCACAATAACTTGGTAATGAACAGAAAAGTGTTACCGACTCGCACTTGGCCATTATTTATTATTTGTATTTGGATACTTTAGAGTGTGTACTATAATCATGCCAAATTTTACGTTTGTACGCTTGTACTTATTACCGTTTATACATTAGAGATTTAGAGCTAATACAAAAATAAGTAAAAAAAATACGTTTGTTGTATCCTTTCGTTTTTACTTTTTGGCTTTTTTATTTGTAACATTACATATTCTGTGATAATTTGAACTGGCTATCTATTACGATTCGAAAGATACAGCCGTTTAAAGTTAGGACGGACAGACGGACAGACAGACATCGTAGACTTAGTAATAGGGTCCCGTTATTACCCTTTGGTTACAAACCCTAAAAATGTGCGAATTAGATAGCTCTGGTCGTTAAGCGCAGCCTTAAATTAATATAACTCTTAGCTAACGGGACCCTATCCCGTTTTCACCCTTTGGATACGGAACTCTAAAAACACAGTCGAATTGATAACTTCCCCCTGAAGTCGGTTAATAAAAATAGGACTGGCCTAGCGCTATTTTGTGGCGTTTATTTTTTTAGTTTGTACATATTGGTATTGGATTATAAAAATAAATAACTTGTTTGTTACACCTGAGAAATAATTTAATCTGGTACTAAATAAAAACCCCTTTCTTCACAGGTGCAACATATTCAAAGCCGCGTCAACATCCTGGATGTACAACTTCAATCTAATGGCAAACTACACGCCGGCATTCCTTGACAAGACCAAGGAGGTGCCGCTGGTGTTAGCAAGGAAGAAGTACGCCAGACCAACGGTGGAGATGATAAAGAAAGCACACGTTGATTCCATATCGTTCCTGATTGTGAGGCATCCGCTGGAGAGGCTGGCTTCCGCGTACAATGACAAGATAGTGCACGCTTGGCCCAAGTCTTTCCACGACAAGATGGGACACATGATCATCAAAAAATATAGAAAGGTAGATACTATTTATAATCAACTAGCGACCCGCCCACCCGGCTTCGCACGGGTGTAATTTACGTGCGAAGCCGGGGCGAGTCGCTAGTTATATATGTAAACCTTCCGTGAAAATGTATCTAACTGATAGTGAAAACCGCATCAGAATCCGTTGCGTGGTTTAGGAGGAGTTAGCGGCCATACAGACACACAGACAGACAGACAGACGCGGAAAGCGACTTTAATTTATACTATGTAGAGAAGAGATAGAGATTAGCACTGTAACGTGGCAATGGGCAGGCCACATAGTTCGAATAACTAATAACCGATGGGGAAGAAAGGTTCTTGAGTGGAGACCACGAACCCGAAGACGTAGCGTAGATAGACCTCCCACTAGATGGACCGATAAGACATTGTGAGAGTCGCGGGCATCGAGTGGATGCATATGGCAGGCAGTCGTTCAATGTGGAGTTTTAAGGGGGGAGGCCTATGTTCAGCAGTGTATGTCTTCTGGCTGATGATGATATGCAATTCACCGGAGTTTCACACGCTATCTTAAGAACCGTATATTTTTCATGATAAAAAGTGACCAAAGCTTACGAAGGTTTTCTTTGATGTTGAAACAAGATCTCTTTTATTCTAGTCAACATCATCACCAGGAGCGACTGAGCGGTACCCAGTGTTCGAAGAGTTCGTAGCATATGTCCTGGACGAGGCCAAAGCCAAGCGTTCTCTGGACATGCACTGGACGCCATACTCGGACTTCTGCACACCTTGCAGATTCGACATCGATGTTATATTGAAGTTTGAGACGCTGGATGTGAGTTTATGTTTCTTATTTTCTTTTCATCAGTCTGTTTGTCAACAGTTGGAAGTACGTATCTCAGTGTACGCCACTGAGTTTCGGTCTTCAGCTTTGTGAATCCAGTTTTTGCTCCCCCGCCCCCCCCCTCCCCCCCTGATTTAAGCAGCCGAGTAAAAAGATATATAGTAGGTACTAGGTATTCCTTCTTGAGGAAATCTGCACAAACTCGTAAGATTTGAGAAGTTTGTGGGTTCTATAAATCCATGAAGCTTACATAGTTTCGTGGGTAACATGTTGAGTTTCGTGATTTTTTATTTGATGCTGCTTAATTAGCACTAAGTCATAAAAAAAGATTCTTATTTTCTGCTGAACAGATTTATGTTATACAGGGTTATATGGAACGGTGGTTATAAGCCGAAAAAAGGTCATTGATTATGGAAAAAAAACCGCCACTTGTAAAAGACCGCCTTTGCGGTTGAAACTATATAGTCGGAGTGACCAGCTTAATCTTACCTGAGTTATTCCCGTGTAATATAAATAAAATTATGAACTACTTTTACAATGGGCCCACACCCTAAATAGCGAAAAAAAAAACTGTTCCATATAATTACGTTGAGCGTGAAAAGCGTTTTTTATGGAACGGACACGGCCGGTTACATATTATAAAAATGTTGGACGTCGCGGGATGTCCGGCAGACGTGAAACGTGACGGCATAAGACAACGTCATGTCGTTTGCTGTCACGGCATACAAGTCTACAAGTCAGTTTTACTGCCAAGGCGTGCTAATTCATTGTTTCACATCAAAAACGTAATTTTTCGCTATTTCTGGGAGCTGTCCTTATTGTCTGCTTTCGGCTTAATGTCATCGTTTCGTATAACCCTGTATTTTCTTCATGCCCTGGCGCTCGCTGCTTGCAACAGGAAACATTCTAGTTCCCAGACACTAGCGAGGTTTTAGAACAGTGCGTCATTTCAAACAATGGCTTTGTGGTCAACTACACCGCTACCGCTTAAGGAAAACAAAGCTTTCTTCAATATAAGACAGTGTTGAAGCTTTTACCATTTTCTTACAAGTACGCATAGTTAGAGGTAACACCTATTTTCTTCTAACTGTCATACCAGTCGCCTTTGCGTTGGACAGGGTTATTTTTTAATTTTGGATAGTTGACAGGAAGTTAAGGCGAGGGTTTTCTATGTTTAAAGGTTCCTGAACTTTAATTTTAAGAACATCATTTTGTAAACTGAACGTAGGTATGTACACTCAAGAAATTCGTAAAAGAAAAAACGTGATTTGGAATTATTGACTCTGTGACTTTTGTTTATCAAAATGTATAAACAAATATATAAGATACTAGCAGACCTGACAGACGTTGTCCTGTCTTAGAAATGTCAAACACGCAATGTCAAAATTGAAAATCTTTTTTTTTACCTTAGGTTACATTATTGGAGTTTTAGTAAGGATCCCTATTTTTTTTTTGAAAATATAATATAGCCTATGTTACCCGGGGATAGAGTTGCTTCCCAACAGTGAAAGATTTTTTCAAATCGGTTCAGTAGTTTCGGAGCCTATTCAATGCAAACAAACAAACAAACAAACGAACAAACAATCAAATCTTTCCTCTTTATAATATTAGTATAGATTTCATCACGAAACCATGTGACAGTTATAGAAAGATAACACTTTTTATTTTTCATACATTGTAAGAATTTGGGGCCTTAAAGCTAACTCCTAAGGCAGGCTCGAATTAGCGCTAAAACAGCACAGTTCGGAAAATCACGCGACCGTGTACCTTAACGCGCCGAGATACGGTTTGCGGTCGCGTAACTTTTCTCATCATCTAAACAGAATTGCTTAAAACAGGTACATAGCGGTAGGCCCCTCTATTTTTTTTTACTAAATTAAATTAGACACGCGCGTCTTTGGGAATGGAATTGTTTTCTGATATAAATTGATTGAATTGAATTGAATTTGCGTAACTGCTATATTATTACTTCCCTAAATTTTCATGCGAATTATTTTTTTGGGGTTTCTCATACAATGCGCCTAAGACAGACTAGGTAAATAAAACTACTACATAACGCCTAACGATGAGTGTTATGACAAAATGCCCGCAAACGCGCCCGCATCACAATACAAGCCGGCCTTAAAAAAATATAACTAACAACCAACGAACCGGGATCCACCACAGAAAAAAAAAAACTGTGGGTTCCACATGCAACTGACAAGTATCTTGGTACGACTAGGTACTTATCTCCCTGTGTGTCGAATACCATAAGAAGGCATCTCAGTATCTCGTTCTGCAATTCGTCTTTCGTTGAGATGCAATGCAAAGATTTCGCCATCGCCATAACTACTTTATTCTTATCGCGGTCAGCATTGCAATTTGCAAGAGACATCGTAGCCAATTGGATGCGCTCGAATCAAAACTGGGACAAGTTCCAATCTATACAAGCATAATCATCGATCTCCAATAGGAACAAGCCAATATTCTGTCTTCATAAATACGTTTTGAATGACCGGAAAATGCAGAGCTGTGATCGACACCATTGTGGCCAGCTATATGGTTATTGAAAGTACTGATTTGCTATGGAGAAGGTATAAGACAGGGTGTACACTGAGAGATTGATTATTCACGGCAGCTGGACAATCTTTTGGTTGGTAAGACTGGTATTCAACGTCGTCAGTCTTTCCGGCGGCGATCACTGCATCATCTTGCAATGCTTCTTCATTAAATTTTACTCGGTTCGTCGCACTCGTCGAGAACTCTCTGTTATTGAAGACTTAGTTGCCGTCTTAATTGAGGTCTGTCCTAATACGTGAAGATCTGCTTCGACGTCTCGTAGCCTGAACTGACCATATCTATTGAGTTTTCGTCTCTGGAGACTCAGATCAAATAAAATATTTGCTCTGAGCTCTGCAAATGTGACCGATGAATTACGCTATTCGTATAGGTATCGAAAGTCTGTTTAATATTGATCTCCTATCAAAACGATGGTGTGGAATACGGAGCTAGCGATACAAAACGTCAGTGTAGATATGACAGGACCTTCCACAATCCGCTATACAAGGAAATACCCCACCATTCCCAGTTATCCAACCGCAAAGTAGTAGTGAGCAAACCTTACTGTGTTTTGGATTGCAGGGCAATTTCCAATGAAATTACTGGGCCTAAAGATATTTTGTATCTAATATCTCAAGGTGGCGAGCACAGTGCGTTGTCACGCTGGATTTTGACCTTTCACAGTTGAATAACTGGGAAAGGTAGGGTGCTTTAAAAAAATACATAAATAATATGCGTTTGACCACTATCTCGCCTGATGTTAAGCAATGATGCGGTCTACCTACGTTGGAGCACGCTTGCCTATAAGAAACCAATTCACTCGTAATTTGAAGACACCCAGATTGTAACCATCGGGGAACACCCATTCAGGCAGCGCATTCCACAGACTAGCACAATAAATGTGGAATGAAAGCACTTCGTACCGGTTTTCGGAATATCAACCATAAAGCGGTGACAATTTTTCGTGCCCGCTCTGGCAGTCCGATAGAAAAATGGGCAGGAGGGAATTAGATCGTGCAGATCCGATGCACACTCCCTACCTATATAGCGGATTGTGGAAGAGTTCTATCATATCTACACTGATGTCTTGTATCGGTAGCTTTGTATGCCATCGTTTTGATATTAAAGGACAACAGACTTTCGAATTACGAATAGCGTAATTCATCTGGCACCTCTCCAGAGATGTCTCTGATTATTTCGATTGCTATCACCATGCATCAATATTAACCTATCGAACAGCTGTTTTGCGCAACGGTAGAGTGCTTTTCATGAAAGAAGTCCCCCAGACGCGGCGCTGTCATCGCGTATCAATCACTATCAGTATCATTTCTCGAGTAGAACTTTAACAACTTTTGGCATCGTACACGACTCTTTAACGATGGAAAATTAATAAAAATCTCACTAGCGTCCAAACACAGTAACAACACCTGACAACTACAATATGGAAATTTAGTTACGCTGTTTGCCGTGGGACTTCTTTCATGAAAAGGACTTTAATTCAGGTTTGGTCGTGTTAAATTGACAGGTATTGGGGCTCAATACCACTCACCTACTTTTAATAATCCATCTCTCAATGTATATGTACCTTGTATAAGTATTTTATGCAGTGTTAGCATAGATTCAGTATAGTGTTAGCATAACAGGTGACAGCATCCGAAATTTTTTTTTTTTTTTTTTTTTTTTTTTTCATCCGAAATTTGAATGGCCACACCGCATCCGCAATATTTCTGAGTGTCGTGAGTCGTGAAGACAGGATATGACGTAACGTTCTGTCGATGGAGTGATGTCATCACCTTCCGTCGCAGAATAACTTGAGAATAACTAATACTTTGGTAAAACAAACAACTTGGACCTTACCTTTTTGTACTAGGTCCAAGTTCTTTGTAGTAAAAGCTCCAGTGACATAAATACCACTCGGGGCGTAAACTCCACAGATATACACAACCAGATCGGCAATATATTTTAGTGAAAGAGACAACTTGATATGGCTCAGCACAAGTACGAAAAGGACATAAATAGATTTTGTTGTCCTTATCGGCGTGACCTGTTTTTGGTACCTCAAGTGTCAAAATCTGTAATAATCAGTGACAAACAAAACGGGTCAGAATTATATTTATTGCCTTTTTTTGGTGATTTAATGTGATAAATGCGTGTTTCCTCTGAGTAATAATTGTAAAAGATATTTTACAATGGTTGGTTGTAGCATTTTGGGCTGCAAGAAGCGCAGTGAGCGAAAATACGATGAAATATCATTTCACACGTAAGTAAACATATAAAGCTTGTAACGATCATCTAAATAAATTCAGGATATCAATTCGCAAATATTTTATTCATAATTAGTCAGTTTTTAGGTCGATTTGTGGTCTAATTCTATGAATTTTATCAAATTATTCACTTAGAAAATAAATTATGAATGTTGCCAGTTTATGAAAGAAATTACCCACCGCAACTAACATAAATTATTCGTTCTGCAGGTTTCCAACTGATCCTGTCACATTGCTGAAAAAAGCTGGCACATTGCAAGAAGTGCAAAATACCGACCCTTTTATGCCCATATGAATATGGTGAATGTTAATATTAAATATATATTAATGAGGCCACAGTTATGAAGCTGGAAAAGCAAAAGGCGTTTTCGGCGAACCGATTCAAAAAGCTACGCGCTGTTCGTGAAATTTGTACTGTAAACATTAAAGAGTCTATTTATCTAATTATTTGGAATGTTATACATAATTCCATTCATGAAAAAACTAAACTGACCAAGCGCGAGTCGGGCTCGTGCGCTGAGAGTTCTTTACAATCACAAAATACAAAAAGTTGTGCAAAAAGACAACATCACGCCCAGGCTGTCACCCATCCAAGTACCGACCGCACCCGACGTTGCTTAGCTTAGTGGTAAACAGAAATTTGTCACTGACTCGCACTTGGCCAGTGTTTATTATTTGTTGTTTTACTTATGTTCACTATAATCCGCTAAATTTGACGCTTGTACGGATTACCGTTTTTACACTAGAACAAATCCAAAAATACGTTTAACGTTTGTTGCATGAGGGACCCCCGTTCCGTTTTAACTCTGACTTTTTTATTATATTTTATTAATTATAAAAAATCATGCTATGGTTACTTTACAACCTTTTTTCTAGTACTATATTCTAATCCTAACAAATAATTATGATAAAAACGCAAGTAACTTTCTGTCTGTTTTTACGAGGAAATGGCTAAGTCATGGTATAATAATATACTCCGCCAGGTATAGCAATCCGAGAAAAAATGTTTACGTGGGCGTCCCGCAATGATGTCATGATGTCAATTTACAACAGGTTCGAGAGAGATGACGATACACCACGTAACAGCTGATTGAATAAAGTGGCAACTGGACAGTGACGTCATTGCGGGACCACTCTCAAATTGCTAGACCTTGTTTTCTTAGATCATGGGCTAAGTCAAATTTTGTCAGGACGATAGGGGTGTGTCATGAGGACAGACAACGTACTTTTCTTCCTAGAACATTGCAGGTAGCTCCGCGGGTTGCAGCAGATAGTGTATAAAATATAAATATTTAAAAGGTAGTATTGTTTCCAAAGTACTCATTGAAGATTCACACCCATCATAGTAGGTAAATTACCCTAACTTATAGCAAATCATTTTAATGTGGCAACACACTTTGTTGAAGCGAGAGGCACTGAGCTAGCCACGCTCATTGAAAATCTATAGGTAGTAGATCTGTGGTAAACTCGGACGGCGCAGGTTCGAATCCAGCAAGTAGCATTTTTTTTTTGTCTATATTTCATTTAAATAGTAAATCCTAAATCCTGAAGAGTGGTTGCTCCATTTCAAATATTTAAATAAAAACACTTTCATAATTACCACATTTACAATCAATAAGGGTTGTAAAAATGGTGATGGTTAAATTTTTTTTTTTTACTTAGTTAATTTTTATATTGTTACATACAAATTTTGTCACTTTATTGTATAAAAAAAATATGCATGTATAAAGTAAAATACAGATAGAATTCAGAACCTTCCTTCCTTCTTTGTAGTCAGTTAAATAAGTATATACGGTGTACCTAAATAAATACATCACAGTGCGTCCAACTAAACTCCTTTGACGTCAAGATGCTCTAATAAAAATACGGTTAGCAATTTTTCCTCGTAAGATAGGTATATTCCCCATTGGAGCTTGTTATTTCTTTCCCTTGGGTCGAAATGGCCATGTAATGGAATCGGCGCACCCTTATTACGTAGGTATAGGAAGTATATGATATTTACCTACTTATTTGATGCTATTATGTCGCAGGACGGGTCTTTACGTTGCGAATTGACGCGTTATCATAGCAGTAGCATGTTGATGGAAAAAATATCGTATTGCAGCATCGAGATAAAATACATAGTATGGTCACAATCGTGCCAAAAAAAATCTGAACCAAAACTCGGAGCACGCTACGAATTGCGCAGACTTTTTGGTTAGTTACAAGCAAAGAGAATGTAAAAGAGATAACCGCGATCCGACTACAACGCCACACGATGCCAGAGCCAGAGCAACGATGACATAGCGGACAACTAACATTGAACACTATGGAAGCGACATAACGAGATAACCGCGATCCGACTACAACGCCACACGATGCCAGAGCCAGAGCAACGATGACATAGCGGACAACTAACATTGAACACTATGGAAGCGACATAACGTCTAAATTAGAGTAAATGTGACATTGGGAACTATATAATTATGTACAATGACGCTCGGACGTATTTTTGACTGTTTTCACTGAGAGATTGTGACTCTATAGGAATTGTATCTCGATGTATTGCAGCTATATAGTCGAGTTGCTAATAGGCTTTTATTTAACTCGCACTATAGGTACGTACCTACATATCAACTTTTTATACAATTGGGTAACGAGACGAGTGCGAGTCGCTCGCCTGATGGAAATCATGGAAAGTGCCACGCTCGTCCATAACGGGAGCCCTACATTGTTGCGAAGAACGTTGTTGCGACGTACGCTGTTGCGAAAAACTTTGAATGGGTCGTCAATGCGAAAACTCATTGTATCGAATACCTACCTAATAGATCGAAATACCTACGCTAGTTCGAATTACAAACCTTGAATTTTTCGCTTATTTTCATGGGTTTTGTAGGTACTTCATTGAAGCTTTTTACGTTTAGTTTACCTATGTATGAATTATGTGCTTTATTGCAACTTCATCTATAGGTAAAAAATTCGCGTTTTTCTCCTTACTGGGTACTCCTACTAATTCCTATTAGTAGACGAAGTAGCACGAAGACTAATAAGTCCTTAGGCATCTATACCGGTAGGACCATAGGGATAAGTATAAATCTTAGGATTTCAGTCACAATCAGATTTTTGACATTGCACTGCCCTTATCTCCCTCATATTAGATGCTAAATCTTTTTATGTTATATAATTTTACGTTGTCCTTCTGGTTCGCTTGTAAAATTGGTTTTCAGCGCCCTTCAAAAACAGCTTACACACACGGTATGTTTATCGGTCGAGACGATCGCATCAGTTTCAGAGCAATTAGAGCTCTTTCATCAGAGAATACGCGCGCTCCCGGAGACGGTCGCACGCGCACACGCGCTGGTTCATGATAGATCCTCGCGAGAGTTTTAATATGTAATATTATTTTCTTTATTCGTACAGCCTAAATTTTACAAAAGTCATATGTACTTATGAAAGACATAATTTTATATCATTTAAATCATTAGTTCATTTTATATAATTTTTTTATGATGCACGAAACATCTAAAGGGGTTGACCTACGACTTCGCGGCACCCATTGATTTGCTAGAATCCTGCTGAAATGGGTGAAAAATGAGACGTTATGTCCGACCTTCCAGGAGGACCAGCGTTACTTGATCCGGCTGGCCCGGCTGCAGGATGTGGTGAAGCCCGAGTGGCGCAACACAGGGAAAGGCACCAACACTCTCCACAACATCAACCATCTGTACTCGAGGCTCAGCAAGAAGCAGCTGGACGGCCTCTACAAGCTTTACAAGTACGTATCATCCAGAGTAGATTTAACACGCTATTATTAGCTTCACACATAGAGATACAATACATGTAGAGTCACAATCGTGCCAAAATAAATGACCGAACCAAAACTCGGCGCACGCTACGAATTGCGCAGACTTTTTGTTGCAAGGTAACCGCGATCCGACTAAACGCCGCGCGATGCCAGCGCTACGATGACATAGCGGACAACTGACGTTGAACGCTATGCAAGCGATATAACGTCTAAATTGGAGTAGATGTGGCATTGTGAAGTATATAATTGATACAATGTATATGTACAACGACGCACGGACGTTTTTTGACTGTTTTCACTGAGAGATTGTGACTCTATAGTAATTATATCTCGATGGCTTCACATGTAATTTTTTTTACCCTATACGGTCTCTTTGCTAGGTAAAGGTCTTCCCCATTTTCTTCCATAAAACCTTCGCCATCTCTTGCCAACCTCTGGAGTGGCTTAACCATAGGGTGGCAGAACAGGCTGCCACGGGCAGGCCGGAGGCGGCCCCCAGCCCGAGACGGCCACGAGCACAGAAGGATCCTTACATTTATTATTACAAATTTTTGTCAATTTGATCAACATCGGTTCAGCGGTTTGGTTTTTAAATCAAATTAACTGAAAAAAATATGTCGTCCAAGTAAACTAAATTGAGTATTTTAACTAATTTTGAAGTCAGTTTTTTATTTAGGTAATAATATATTAAAATGTATGACGTCGAAATCTTGAAATTCATCTCTCCAGGAATGACTTCCAACTCTTCAACTACACGATAGACCACTACTACGAGATAGTGAAGCAGGATAGCGATGGATGAGCACCACAAGACTTCAAGTGTCTCATCATTATCACCAGACCGCGCTGGAGAACAATCGAAGAACAAGATATGGGCCATTGCTTTTTTATACGATTTTATTAAGTGTTAAAGCTACCATAGCTACCATAGAGGCCGAACTGAACACATGCGGCAGCTGGGCTGATGCGTGATTTATTCTATCACGTTTATTTTGACTTAGGAAGTAATTTGTGGCCGTCTCGTCAATATACCAACATTGTGAGTGCCTGAGATCACTTCATAGAGTAAAAAAATGTTTTTTTGACTTCTTAGGTCGTGTTTCTTGGACTGAAAAGCCTAATGACTAAATTTTATTTTAAAGTTTTTACTTGTCCTGTTTAAAGGCTTTTGACGGTCCTAATAAACAAAAAAATAATTAACTATGTAAGCGACGTAAAAAGTGATTGATTGGCTTGTAATCGATTTCTTTTGCCGGTTGAGTAATGTGTCCTTTACGTCAATTTTTTGTGGTATTACGTCTATATGTAATTATTATTATGTGCAAATAATTAATTTGATAGGGAATTTAGCATTCCTTCGTTCAGGCATCCATCTCATTATATTTAGGTAGCTACCTACTTAATATTAATAACACACGTTTATCTATAAGTACATCGGCCTGTGTTAGTCAATTAATTTTCGTATGATATGTTTTACATTACCATACTACTTCTTGGTACTTACATAATTTAATGTTTGTTTTTTTCTAAAATTTAAGTTTATGAGCATAGCAAAATTATTATATGTATGTAAATAGTAGTTGTTGTATTAATTAATTCTTCGTTTAATTTAGAACATCGAGATACAATACCTATAGAATCACAGAAGTTTAAATGCTATCTAGGTATGTACAGCGGAGCTCGGACGTTTTTTGACTGTTTTCACTCAGAGATTGTGACTCTATAGGTATTAATATCTCGATGATTTAGAAGATATGTTACATTTTGATGTGAGTACATTTGCACAGCAAATAATATGTGCACGTGATAGACTGTTCTTTGTGATAATGATGCAAAGCTATGAAGTATATTTTGTTTAAAATGATAATTATGTTGATCATATTATGTATACTAAGAACCTAATTAAGGAACTGAGCGTAGAAATAAATAATAGGCATACACTTGTAATTGCTTAATTACATTTTTATGCCGTGCGATTGTTGCCTGTTTTATGGGTATGCTTTTCTGCATACCTTGATATTAGAAGAAAGACAAAATCGTTGACACACAAAAGATAAATAAATTAAAGCATTGTATATGTATGTATTTGAAAACAAAATAATAAATATTAACTAATGGCCATATTTTCAATCATCGAATAAACCGCCTAATAACTACCAAGCGAACAAAGTTATTACGCTGTTTGTTGGTATTAAAACAGTTTATGAGTCACTTACACTTAGGGTTACCATATTAAAATTTTAAAACTCTTGCCCTAAGCCCGAATATTTCAATAACAGTCCGGACGTTTTAGTATGTTGGTTACTTGTTAAAAGAAGATTTTTGTTAATCAAGATTATATACGAATTATGCATGTTTTTTTTACTCTTCATCGCCCAAGCTAAAAAAGCCGGACAAAGACCGGACAGATGGTAACCCTAGTTACACTGTAAAAACAAGCGCGTTAATGATCACATTTAATAGTTGAAGGTGTAGTTGAAATTAAAAAACTGCTGAAAGTGAGCCTATTTAAGTAACTTATCAACGCTTTAATCGGTTGTAAATATGAATTTGTAGTTTGTTAGCGTTTCTGTATTACAAAATACGTAATTTTACCAACAAACTATTAATACTCTAATACACGTTTCTGACTAATTAGAACAGTGAACTTAAAAGTACTTCATAATCGTATTATACGTTACAAAAGCATTAAGAGCTCTCTCACATTTATTGACGAAAAAAGGAACGGAAACTAAATTTTAGGCAATTGAATCTATCAAATAGAAAGATTTATAGAAAATTCTATTTCTGTAATAATAGTCATTATATTTTATTTAAAAAACACTTTCAATTATTGAAAAATCTCAATACACACTTACTCCCCTTATACACACTTATTACCTCCAATCTAGAAACGAAGTTTTTCGTAAGAAAGTGTTTAATGTGGATTGCTTTAAATTACTGACAAAATAAACAATTTTAATGTTATGGTTAACTTGTTTTATATTCGTCTTTGACAGTAAGCATTTATTGACGAAAAAAGGAACGGAAACTAAATTTTAGGCAATTGAATCTATCAAATAGAAAGATTTATAGAAAATTCTATTTCTGTAATAATAGTCATTATATTTTATTTAAAAAACACTTTCAATTATTGAAAAATCTCAATACACACTTACTCCCCTTATACACACTTATTACCTCCAATCTAGAAACGAAGTTTTTCGTAAGAAAGTGTTTAATGTGGATTGCTTTAAATTACTGACAAAATAAACAATTTTAATGTTATGGTTAACTTGTTTTATATTCGTCTTTGACAGTAAGCGGCTTTCTTTTTTCGTTTTATGACCAAAAATTCAGATACCTAAAATTGAACGACGCATTTTGTAATACAGCTCTTAAGAGATTCTCACTAGCATTAGCGCTATCTTGCTCTAACAACAATACTCTAAGGCTGTTTAATGAGTGAGTGTGTTGTTTGTAAAAAGATTTAAACAAATATTACTTTCAATTGAAGTATGCTTCAATCATGCTTCATGAAACGAAATATAGAAAAGAAAATAATTTCATATCCATAAATGAAAAGGTATTTTGAATCAACAATAAAACTTATTTCG
Organism: Agriopis aurantiaria; assembly: GCA_914767915.1. Lineage (NCBI taxonomy): Eukaryota > Metazoa > Arthropoda > Insecta > Lepidoptera > Geometridae > Agriopis > Agriopis aurantiaria. The sequence goes on from OU611999.1 coordinate 5,742,003, forward strand.
ATCATTTTAAGTCTTATAAAAAATGAGCCAATGACATTACTTTTTAATAGTATTGGCAGTAATTTCACATTTTTATAAATAGGTACAGTGGAGTCTCACTAATCCAGCACTATTAAATACTAGGAGGTGCCAGATTATTAGAATATTCGAATAATTGGATTATATAGGGAAATTCAAGGTAACTAAAATAAAGCATTGCATATAATTATGTAGGTAGTATGTATATACAGATTAAAATTTCTTTATGACAACTATCTTACTTAATTAATATGGATATAAAAGAGCGCAAGTGGATGTAGGTAGCAACTGAAAAAGTGAAGGCACAGGCGGAGAAAGCGGGAGCTTTAGGCGTCGACTGCCAGATTATTGGACGTGCCGATCTACTGAAGTGCCGGTTTATTGAGACTACTGTGATTAGTGTATGAGCAAGAGAGCGCGAAATGTGAGTGAATATTTATGAAAATACATAGAATAGATATAATTGGGTAATACTAGAAAATATGTAACTATCTAAGTAGTACAAATTTAATAAAGTATCACAACATTGTTAATGTTCTATTGTGAATAACTTGGAACTTGTAAATTATTGTTAATTGTAGGTTTGTACATGACTATGGGTATCTGAGAATTAGAGTTTTATTATCTACTTTCGTATAGTTACCAATTTATCATAGTGTTTATTTTATTTCGTCATGGCGTGTGCATATTTTGAAATAGTTAGTTCTGTTACTTCATTTTAGGCGTCTTTAACTATAGATGATAAATTGACGTCATTTAGAAATGTAAAAAAACTCTGATTATTTATAAAATCTCAGTTTAGGAATTTCATTAAATTGTTGAATGGTCAGTCATACTATCAGTTGATATAAAACTTTGAGAACTAAAATAAAACATTAATAAAACTATTTAAATGTTATATACAATTGAAAAATAATTGTCTATAACATTTAAATAGTAAACCCTAAAGTGTGGTACAACATTTCAAATACATAAAAAAAACTACGCGCACATTAATTATGTAATAAATTTGTATATAGATTTTATGAAAAAGTTCAACAAAATTGCATTCAAATACAAAATTTATATGAACTAGTCGTAATAGCAAGTAGTTATTTGAGCTTAGATACTGTTTCGCATTTAAATAGTTTATTATATATTTAGGGTAGATACAACAAAGTTTAAAAAAAAAAACGAAATATTTAGTTTTATTGACGTTATGACAGTAACTTACTTTAAAAGTAGGGTTAGTGTTTGATATAGCCTTTGTTCGCTTAGACAAGAAACAAAACACAAATTGAGAGATAGTTACAACTATTAAAAAAACTAAGTACCTCTTAAATTAACGCAAATGACACATACCATTTAATCAGTGGTTGTGTACCTACTGATAATCATAGATTGACTTGTAGCAGAATTTCTTATTACAATTAACTAAAAAGCTGAAATATTTGTTAATATATGGTAACCATTTTAAAGATACATAGAACGACTTATGATAGTCACCTGCGTCTAATAAACTGTATTTCTTGCTAAAGTCAACAATTTTTCTATATATTCTGTCACAAGAAAAATGCGGAAATAACTTTTTTTTTGAAGTTGACACTGAATGTATGCAGGAACACAACTTTGAACTCTTGATTTGTTTGTTTCACATTAACCATAGACAAAAATATCCTATTATAAAGAAATGCCTAGTGACAAAATATATTTAAGATGCCTGCCAACACTTATATATATTAAAAAACCTTACTTTTAGTTAATCTGTTATAAACTTAAACACTAAAAACATCTGGAAAATATGTACCAATGATAAATTATACGGTCCACATACCTACTTAGTTACGATAAACGCGATGCAGACGCGGTGGAACAGTAACGTTATGGCGCTTTCGCATTAACTCGTACTGTTTAAGGCGTAACAACATTTTTGTGATACATATGGGTGTGAAAAAAACATTTTACTGTAACATAATTGATTTAAAATATTGCGGAAGTTCATCTACAAACTGTTTTTTAGACAAATCCCTAGTTTAATGCGGGAAATATACTAGAGATTTGTCTAAAAACAGTTTTGATCTAGTAACAAAGAGTATGCAAAATAAAATACTGTTACTGTAAATAATGTCGCTGATTCGGCGTTGTTACTACGTTTGTCTCTCATTAACACCAATTAGAAAATAAGTCGGCAGCTGTAGTTCCAATTTGAACACGTTCATTGCAAGCCGTGCGAATTGTACTTGTCGATTTGAGTAGTGTCTTTTACGTTACAAAAATGGTGCTTACGCCATAGAAGTTACGAAGTGTGGACGCGCCTTTAGACCAAAAGTATTATGGCCTATGAAAGTAATTGTAATGGTGCTATATCCTAGAAACTAGATCTCGATCTCGTATCAGTGAGATGAGAACACATTCGCTGTATTGATAGAACCAACGACGAGGGCCGGTTGTGTCATGTTGAATTAATATTCTTAGTACATTAGAGAAATACATTGAGAATAATAATTATGTTTCTTTTGTTTTATTTCATATGTAAATACCGTAGTAGAGTACGCAGTAGATTTATAAGCTAAAGCAGAGTTCGAATTTAAACAAACGCCCGTATCGAGTGACTTATTCAAACGAGCCCCCTTTCCTCAGCTCGCTACGATACTTCACGGTACGCTCAGAGATAGTCGCGCGCGCCACGTCATTGCGATTCGCTGTGTGTGTCAGCGTAGAAGTCGTTTACAAAATAATGAAAACTTTCTTAAAACCCGATAGTAGCAATCCTAACTCTGTGACAGACAGTAGGCATTAAATTCAAGGACACGCCCGAGTCATACTACTGCTTTAGCTATACTTTCCACTACAATTTACTGTGCCTAGTACCTTTAGAGGTCAGAAGGATTAGGTAAATTAAGAAGTACTAACTCAGCCCAAAGCCTTTTGGTGGCAAAGTCAACTCTTGTCTTATAAAAAAGCTAATCATAAATAGAGCCAAACACCGCAAACAAAATTTAAGTGTGTTTAAAATCAAGGAAGACAAAGAAGTTAGACAAAGAACGCACTATGCTCACGTCATACAAACTTCATACTGACACTCACTTTGCGGGAACGTGAAAGAGCATACTATTATAATACGAAAAAAGTTTAAATGTTTATATCTCAGAATTTTATCGGCGGATTTAAATATTTTCTTCGGTAGTTTGATAACATTTAATTATAATATTTTTCACTGCAAGCTTGTTATTTTTTAACAAATAAATAAATATTCTGGACATTTTTCACACACGGTCATCTGACCCCAAACTAAGCAAAGCTTGTGATATGGCTGCCAGAGACTGATATACATACATATATAGTTTTAAATACATACTTAAATAGATATTAACAACCAGATATAGAACAAACACAAATGTTCATCACACAAATGTTTGTCCTAGATGGGAATCGAACCCACGCCCCCAAGCTCAGAAGGCAGGTTCACTACCAACTGGACCAACGGGCTATCGAAAACAGTTAACAGTTAACAGTTCAAATACCTGTCCGGTAACCTATTCTATACCGGTAAGTCGGGAATTCTTTTCATGACAGCTTGTACGCCGCAATTCTACAGTCAGCGAAAGCCCTAAGGTATCGCGCAGCATCGAATTCAGTAAGTGATTGGTCATTGGTGATTTCACATATAGCTGATAATAAAAAAAATAAAAAAAAACAAATCCGTCCAGACGTTTACACGGAATTTGAATTCTCCAATTTCTTCAACACTTTCCTTGGACTAAAAATATTTTACGTCCATACTCATGATTCACTCTATTTTCTCGCTAAATTTCATCCAAATCGAGAGTCAGAAGGTAGAGATAAAAAAGCTTATGAAGTAGAATGGAATTGGTTTATTACCTTAAATAATACTAGAATAAATTATTTGTTCATGCAGTTTGGACTAGATGCATCGGGAACTGTGGTAGATATTCCCTCCTTTCTGTTGCTTTGGTTTTATTTCTGGAACAAAAATAAAAATATTGGTACATAAATCGATTTGAGCAGTAAGGTCGCCCTGTATAATAAAACTCAAATATAATTGACCCAGATAGTCACTGACATTTTTATTCTCCTAGAAGGAGCGATGGGGGTATTCGATAATGTATGGAGAAAGTAGAGAAATCGATTTGGAGTGTACCAGAAAAGCCTGAAATTACCTGAATGTGGAATTGTTGCCATGGATACCCAGCTTCTCCCGGGAAACTATAATAGATAGGATATAGGGGAGTCTAAACTAAAAGCGACGAGTTTTTTATAATGAAATTATAGCTGGCACCCAAAGACACGGACGATTAACACCCAGACCAGTTTTTTCCAGTTCAAATGCTTGCCGTGCTTACAGCGAAGCCAACACGCACAGCAAGCTAACATTACAAATTATTCAAATCTGTTCTATGTAACAGATTAAAATTATTATTATGTGACCTAATTTACATTAGGTATTGTAAAAAGTGGGTATGACCTGGGTATATTCTAAAACTGCGACCAGAACCACCGGAGGATGGGCAGCAGCGTTCTATTAGTACGCAGTGAATGTACTGCGATTCTCAAGCTGCCTGCCAAGCGTGGGGATTATGGCAAAACCCCTCTCTAAGGAAGCCTTTGTTCAGCAGTGGACGTATACTGGCTGATAGTGTGTGTAAAAAAATAAACATGCATCCATCATAAACTTAAATTTTGCAATGAAGACATCTACATCTGGATTCTCATCAATCAGTGTTGAGTAGATTGATGGCTTGAGTCGTAGGAAAATACTGAGCAGTGTAGGTGAGCACGCAGAGTCTGGAACAGTTTCTGCACTCTGCACGCGCGCGAGTGCCGCATTCGGTCTGGTACAGCCAGCGAGCAGCGAGCCAGTGCTTGAGAGTTATCGATCTGATCATTGTGTGAATACTGATAGTAGTATTCATCATTCAAACATGAGGCCGGTTATTTTTGTGCATATGATATTATTTCTGTCTCCGTTGTCCCTATGTCAACCCAAATTAGAGAAGTTGTGACAAAACATAATACCGCAAGTCCCAGAATTACCGGACAGGGTTGTCCGGCAATCGAACTCAGGATCTTCTCATGCAGCAGACTCATTATTACTGGCAATGGTATAATACTTGCCAAGACTGGCTTTGCAAAACCAGTACATTTATCATCTATTAGTACTTACTCAACTTTCTTCTTTCTTTTCGGTACATCCAGTATGTTGATGGGGTCTGTAGTGATGATGACCGGCCGGACGGAACCAAAGAAGTCAGTTATAGGGACTTTGTTCGGGTCCCGCTTAAAAAGATCCCGACGAACACCCACAGTGGATAGGCAAGCGCTTTTTGGACATACTGCCAGCTGAAATTGAATAAAAATGTCTCAAACAATAATACAATGTTACAACTGTTGGCGATACGGTCATTTGGTCATCTTGCCTAGAGATAAACAAGGTGGAGAGATAAATTCGACTATTGCGGAGTCAAAGTTGTTGCAAGGTATTTGCTGGTATTTGTACTACTGATACCTACCTATAGTGTGCTACATACGTTGTCTAATTGCCGTAGAAGACGATCTTTTGTGTGGGCGATATAATTTCTCTGGCGATATTATTTCTCTCTCACTCTGGATCGAATGACAGAATTCTTCAGCTATCTTACACTCGCAAAGATTTTGTGCGCCTTTCGACTGCAAGTTTTCTGTGGTGGTTAGTACGTTTAGACTTATCAAGAAATATGTAAGAAGATCTGTACTTACAAATTCTGACATGGTCCTCTGGCTGTCCGGGTGAACGTTCTCCAGAAACTCAAGCACATAGTAAGTGTATCGGTCTATGATGTACACACCTATCGCAGAATCTACATGATGCTGAAAAAAACATAAGTAGATAAATAGATAAGGTGCAACAAGTTCAGTGCATCATAAGTGCAGTGTACACTGTACAGTCCATTGCAAAAGTAGAGTCTGGCTTATTAAACCAGATAAAATAATAATATTCTAGTATTCCGGCTTAATCTTACTTGAGTAATTCCCGTGTAATATAAATAAAATATTCTAGTATGTTTAATAGGCATTGTGTCCCATTAACTCTTCATTACTTGATACTAATATAATACCCAAAAGACATCTTATGAAAACTAGATTTGAATGAGTCGCATTATGTAGTTATTGGCCTTACAATATACGTCTTAGGACACACTATGTGATGTGTTTGAAACTGGTATGAATGTAGCATGAAAATTACTTACTGAAAGAGAATCTTCACCGACCAAACTGCTAGCAGTGGCCAATATATTGGGAGAGTAGAATTTCTCATACATAGATGACGCCTGACATGTGTCTATTATGAAGAAAATTTCATTGTACCTGAAAATTTAGAGGAATACAATAAACATTGTTAACCCTAAAATTTTAAAGTTAGGTGAGAGTTGAAAAATAAAGTCCAGCATTTTAAACAAATATGCTTTATTTAAATGATAAGTTTTTACTGTTAAACTGAGTAAATTTTTTTTTTTTTTTTTTAAAGTTGTTTTGCTATGTTGTTTTGTTTTGCCTCACCTTTTCTTCTGCCACATCTGTTCCAAAGCATCGGCCAGCTCTTGGCTGGTGACTTCCTCTGAATCCTGGAACTTCAAGAAACCGTCCCCACCATGGCCCGTCAGGTAGATCAATATGTTGCTGCCTTCATCTGTGAGCAAACGCTTGGAGCGAGGGGTGTCAGGTGGTACTCGACCCGTCAGCAGGCGAATGAAGTTTTCAACTGATACCTGTACAGAATTACAGGAAAATCTAGTTTAGTAAAACAATTGTTTCATGTAGTATTTAGTGTTCCGTACCCAAAGGGTGAAGACGGGATCCTATTACTAACTCTACCCTGTCCTACCGTAGTAACTGCTGGCAGTCTGGCACCGCCGGGCAGTCCACCACCGGAAGGATCCTTACCACTGGTCAGTACGGCACCATCGGACCAGCACCAACAGACAGATTTCTAGTGCTGATGGCATTGATTTTTGCTGCAATTGCAATGGTGTCAGACCCAGGATGATATCCAGGGCAGCAGATGGGGTTGATTGTGTACATCCACTGACTAGTGAACATGCCAGTATATATGTTATTTGGTGATTGTTAACCACCGGTAGCGGTGGTGTTTTATTCTAGGCCACTACAGTTTGCTACCGCATGTAAGTACTGGGCTGACTATTACTGAGTACAGCTACAGCCAAAGACATAGTTTTAAACAACTATCAAAATTGTCATGGATTACTATGACAATTTCAAATCTATTTCGAATAACAATGAAAGCTATGCATATCAACTTCAACTTCTAACTCTTAGTTTGTGGCTCCCGTGAAGTCTGAAGATTCTTCAACTCCGCCAATGTCCCGTAGATAGACTGTCAATGGTCAAACGCAAGGATTTTGTACGGTTTTGTACTGTTGGTCGGTAAATAATAATGCAGTTTTATAGGATGCTAGGATATCCAGAATATGTATACAAACCTCATACCCTCTGTAGTCCACTTCAACATCATCTCCATACACATTGATCTGCTCATGAGCGTTGTTGAATATCGTCGCCGGCCTCGGGTTCCGTGGATTGCACGCCATGTCATCGGATATCATCAAGATAATCTGACTGTCTGGTATACCCAGCCGCTTAACACTGCGGTAGATGGATAACACATTCGCTACATGACGATAATTGAACCAAAACCGAGACGTATCTACTAGAACGGCCCAGTTATTTGTATGGTTGGACTTTTGGAATGCTTCTGGGATCTGTAAATACAGGAAAATAATGAATATCGCGCTTGAAAGCAAAGATAAGAGTTGCAAATTTGAGTTAGGTTTATACCTCTATTCCATGAGTGTTAGAAGCGCTTAGAGTGAAAATAAGTAAGAGGCAATTTATACCGCTTATTATCATCATTTTTGTAACTCAGAATACACTAGGGGCATAATATTATTATTTATAAACAGCAAATTATTAAGGAAAATTCTATTGAAATTTAAAGTTAGGTTATTTTTTTGTTTTCATCTAGACTTGTTTGACAATGACATTAAAATGTTTTTTTTTTTTTTCCATTGTGTTTTTCGCTGAGAGCATTTTGGCGTCATTTTCAGGGCAAAACTTACTGTTTAACAAAACATACTCCGTCTTACTATAAAAGATTTAAGAACGCTTTAGACATGTGTTTAGCAGTTGTTTGACTGCGAAAAATATGTTAAACACATGTCTAAAACGTTCTTAAATCTTTTGTAGTAAGACGGACATTTTTTACTGGGCAAGTGCCTTTATTAACTAAACAAAATAAAAGCTAAAACTAACACTACAAATACAGTTAGACTGCCCATAGACCGTTGAAGGTCTAAAGACAAAAAAACATAGTTGTCACTGTCATTGTCAAATTTGACACTTCTTTTTCTTTTTTTACCCAAACAAATTAACAAACGTCAAGTAAACAACGTAAACAGTAGACGCAATATTTCTTTTTCCTTAAATTAATTTAAATAAAATCATGAGTAGCCGTAATCCAAACACTTTAATGAGTGTTCCCGACGAGCAATTCGACTATCTATTTAAAATAGTCCTAATCGGTGATTGTGGAACTGGAAAAACATGTATCGTGCAACGGTTGAAATCCGGGAATTTCATAGAAAGACACGGAAATACCATAGGCGTAGACTTTTCAATGAAAACTCTAATAGTAGACGGGAAAAAGGTCAAGGTTAGTCTAATTATATTTTATAATCTAATTTCTTTACTGCATTCAGTGAATAATTTTTCTGCACAAGTCGAACTTGTCTATTTTTCTAGCCCTATACGCAATAGCGAAAGCGTATCGAATTCCTACTATTTTCTATTAAGTTTTCGCTAGTTGAGAGAGAATTCTTTGCCCTTCTTCGACTACAATATTGTATTATGCTTCTCTTTCATATTTCCAAAAATAAAGTTACTATTGATGGTGTAGGTACCTAATGCCTACTAATTTGATAAGTTATCAGCTTCAGATTTGGGACACTGCTGGACAAGAGAGATTCAGAACCATTACTCAAAGCTATTACCGATCAGCAAACGGAGTTATCATAGGTAAGATAAGCATAAAATCAGCATATATGCTTGTATCCGCCCACTATTTAAATGGTTAAATTAATATTAAAGGCGAAGATATAGGCTGTGAATATTGGGTCAGCACTCAAAAATTTACCGGAATGAACCGGAAGACGCAGCGTAGGGAGGCCTCCCACTAGATGGACTGATGACATTGTGAGAGTCGCGGGCATCTAGTGGGTGCAAAAGGCAGGCTGTCGGTCAGTGTGGAGGTTAAAGAGGGAGGCCTATGTTCAGCAGTGGACGTCTTCGGCTGATAATGATGACTCAAAAATGTCCAGATTATTTTTCTTTCAGACTTCCTGGATAGGCACAAAACGGTGACATTTTACGGTTGATATTCTGAAAATGTGTAAGAAGCGCTTTGATTCCACTTTTATTGTGCGAATCGCTAGATTGGAATACACTGTGGTTTATATGACAGAATGGGTGTTCCCCGAAAGTTACAATCTAGGTTCTTCTAAATGTGAGTGAATCGGTTACTTCTAGGTAAAGGTGGCAGTCAAACGCAAGCATATTATAAAATTAAAAAGCTGAAAGTAGACCAAACCCTTACTATTAAGTATTAAATAACATGTATTTTACTTTTTTTTACATTAATATAATTCCTGACATTTCAAACACTTTGCTGTCTCTGTGCTCATGGGTAGACTAGAGACAATGTCCTATAGAACTGCAAGACCTCTAGACTCCGTGAGCAACTAAAGCATACATAAGGAATGTTTTGACTAAAAATCATTGGCAGTTACTTGTAAGTAATTTAATAACATTTCTATGAAACTACCTGACCACGTACACCACAAAGTGTTTGAATAATCAAGAATTAAAAATATAAAATACATGAACACTGCAAAGTGTTTGAATCATCAAGAATTAAAAATATAAAATAAATGAAAAAAAAACACTCTTCAGTTTTTAAATATGTCAGTGTGTAAGTTTAGTGTTTAAAAAATAAAAATAAAAACAGTATGCATTATGCAAGTATTACTAATACCTATTCTTTAACATTTTTATATTTTCTAAACTTGGTTTGATGCATGCTAATAATTATGGTCTATATCTTTTCTAGTTCATAATTGCTTTGATAAATGGGAAGTTAATTGATCATGCTCCACTTAAATAATATCAATATGATTCATCATTTGTATACCTATTTATTATTTGTTATTTTATCTCAAGGAATGCTATAAGTTCAAAACAATGGCTTGTATTTTCTTCTCATTAAAAATAATATTGACATAATTGACCAAGCAAAGAAAGGTCTCAGATTCTAATGGGACAAGTCAGCATTTCTGTGTATCTATACTAATATTATAAAGAGGAAAGATTTGTATGTAAGTATGTTTGTAACGAATTGGATCAAAAAGTACTGAACCGATTTGAAAAATTCTTTCACTGTTGGGAAGCTACACTATCCCCGGGTGACATAGGCTATAATCTATACCCGTGCGAAGCTGGGGTGGACCGCTAGTATTTGCATATTTGTACATAACTGGCATATCATTGATAAAAAATATAATATCATACTAATATTCTAAATGCGAAAAGTTTGTTGGTTTGTTTGTTCCTCTTTCATGCAGCAACAGAGCAACTGATCAACCTGATTTTTGGCATGGGTATAGTTCAAGGGCTGGAGAGTAACATAGGCTTCATCATCATCACCATTTTTATCACTACGCGGGTGAAACCCGTATAAAGCTAGTATAAACATATATTATAAAACCTACCTACCTACGCCTATATTCATAAAATTTTGTACGCAATTAGTTCATTTCAATAGAATTTTTAAGTTTAAATATGGGCAAAATTGGTCAAGACGTTGATAAGATACATGGGTCCCGGCGCGAGGTCTCAGTTGCTCGCCTGATGGTAACCGTTTGTTACGCTTGCCCATTAAAGTTCAGTATGTTTCACTTATAACATGGAACATTTCAAACATGTTCGTGAGGTGGCAGTCAAAGGCAAGCTTATTAAAAACCCGCAACCGCAACCCGACGGGGTCCACAATCGTAACTAAAATACTTTTCTACGACCTAAGAAACAATGTGGAATGCAAAAATAAATTAATCTGGAAAAATTTTGGAACACTGAATTTTTTCCTAACTTCAGGGTTGGTCACAATATAAAACTTGTTCATAATGATGAGACAATGACGTCTTTTCGTCTCAGTAGTCAGAGTAGACGAAATGCTGGTAGCATTTCGTATAACCCTTTACGTTTCGTGCAATTCTTCGGACATACTTTTTGCAACAAGGTATGGGTAATATAACACCTACCTATTAGAAAGTAAATAAATGTTTGTCTAGGGAATACTGAACCCTATTATAACAAGGTTAATGTTTAATTTTCAGTGTATGACATCACAAAAAGATCAACATTTTTGTCACTACAAAAATGGATAGAAGAAGTGAGGAGGTACACATCGTCCAATGTCATTGTGTCCCTTATCGGCAATAAATGTGACTTGACAGATCAGAGAGAAGTTGAACCGGACGAGCCACAAAGCTTCTGTCGATACGTACCTGAAATTATGTTTGTGATGGAGACCTCAGCTAAGGACAACACTAATGTCGAAGACACATTCCGTAGCTTAGCTACTGAGCTAAAGGTGAGATGTGTACATTTCCTTAAAGTACAGTTAAATTGAACAATACGCGCGGTCAAGGAACTAGTGACTTTACGATGTACAAACTGGACGTATGAATACACTTTCCTACGCTACTTACTATGAAAACCAGCCTCATAAGCAAGCTCAAAGTCGCACAACGAGCTATGGAGAGGGCTGTGATCGGGGTTTCTCTACGAGATCGAATCTGAAATGAAGAGATCCGTAGACGAACGAAAGTCACCGACATAGCCCACCGGATTAGTAAGTTGAAATGGCAGTGGGCAGGGCACATATCACGCAGAACAGATGGCCGATAGGGCCGAAAGGTTCTGGAATGGAGACCATGCACTGGTAAGCGCAGCGTAGGACGTCCACCCACAAAATGGACAGACGACCTAAAAGAGACCGCAGGGAAACGCTGGATGCAGGCCGCTTCTAACCGGCCCTTTTGGAGATCGATGGGGGAGGCCTATGTCCAGCAGTGGACGTCCTACGGCTGAAATGATGATGATGATGAAAACCAGACCACTCTAGGTGGCTTGTTTAGTTGTTAAAAAAACATAGTCATAATTCCCAGCTTCTCTAGGTACCGGCAAAATTCTACAGCAATAACAAAGCCGCATACATACATGACCCTTAAAAACATAACACTCCTGTAGGAGGTTTTTGATTTCTTTAAAAAACCTTTTTTGGGACAGTTTTGTAAATAGCGGCGTAGCAAAGAGGAAAGTTGCACATACGAGTATACGCTACAACCTAATGCCTTTCATACTCCTTACAACCCTTGTGACAAAATCTAACTACAGCACCCGAGACATTTATGTACACCTTGCCACTGAGTTCCTTTATTTCTGATGCAATATACCAACCCCACCCAGGGCAAGGTTCGAGCAAAAGAAATCATCTGTACTGTACATTTGCTTTCAGCTTGTACAGCTGGCACAAAATGATATTTACAATGATGATTATAAAATATTTTGTCGTGATTTCAGAGACAGCACGACAGTAGCGAAGGCCCGCCCCCAGACCCCGACGCGGTGGTGCTCGGCGAGAGCCACTCTGTGGGCCGCTGCCAGCCATGCCGCTCCTCGTAGGTGCCATACACGTCAAACTCTTTCATCAAAGTTTACCCATTGTAAACTTTGTCTAATTTATAACCCCGGTTGTAACGCCAAGATACCCTCTTGGACATGAGATCTGTAGTCTTTTGACTCGGGTATAAACTATCGATACAAGACCGAGACTGAATCAGTGTTTCTGTAATCTCGACTGGCACGGGCTAGTCTGTACTGTGTACAACCGGCATATACATGTTTATTGGCTTTTAAAACCAAAGTTTGTGCATTTGCAACCTCCGACAATGAATAGATAAATTCAAAAATAAAGGTCACATTTTGATGGGAAACATCTATTGGCGCGCTTTGGCAGTAAAACCGACTCTTATGCCGTAACGGCAAATATTACGCTCTCTTATGCCGTCATGTTTCACGTCTAACGGGCGTCCCGTGACGCCCAACTTTTTTTGTAGTTACTCGTAAATACACAAAAAATCTTTGTTGATGATTTTTTACTATCTTGTGTGATGAATAGCCAAAAGTTGAATCTCACTTTGACAAAGTTCGGTTGCAACGTGATTCACATACTTTTGATGACATACTCAAATACTTTGTTATATACTATCTAATGCAATCAGTAAACAAATTTTTCCATTTTCATACCGGGCGTTTTAATAAAAATGATATTTTATGACACTGGCATAAAGTTCAATATAGAATAGAACAAAGTATTGATCTGATTAGTCATATGCTTTTGGTGCTGTTGAAGTCGCAACTTTATTTTTATTCCATGACGCTTAGAGTGCATATTTGTATGACTTGGGTTCTCAGTTATTGACGAGTCAGGAATCGTTATGAAGTATAACTTATTAGTGTCTAGATACTGTTTGGCTAGATTAAATTGTATCTCATGAATGAAATATTTGTGTGCATTTGTTGCAACTAAAACATTTCAGCTTATACTTGCCTCGACCAATTTCCTAAGGTCTAATTATATTTCTATGTGGGGTGATATATACTGCACGGGGTTTCGCTTGGCGTTACCTAAACCAGCCAAGATTCTTAAAATAATGCCTTAGGTTTCATAACTGTTGCACTGCTGATAATGTGCAAACAAATTATCGGTCCGTAAGCCGCGGCTGACGAATTATCACCATCATCAGCCAGAAGACGTCTACTGCTGAACATAGGCCTCCCCCTTCAACGTCCACACTGAACGACAGCCTGCCTTTTGCATCCACTGGATGCCCGCGTCTCTCCCAATGTCGTCGGTCCATCTAGTGGGAGGCCTACCTACGCTTCGTCTTCCGGTTCCCGGTCTCCACTCAAGAACCTTTCTTCCCCATCGGTTATCGGTTCTTCGAGCGATGTGGCCTGCCTATTGCCACTTCAACTTGCAAATATTGTCAATGCAATATTCATACTAAACTGTGCATGCTATCGATTTTAAATTGCGGACGTGACCTTTGGCTTATCACGAGCGATCGAAGTCGGAAGGACATCTAGCGCGCTGGTTGTATTTGCCAGCCGAAGTTGTGTACGAACAACCGTGCACGTATCAGTCGCGTTTGTCAGCCACGGCTTACGGATGAGTCCGATAGTTGTTTGCAGCTTAACTGCACTAGGGGGTTAGACAAGACCCACTTTTTGTTAGCGTTAACGCCTGCGGAAAGATGAAATTGTATGAAAATGACATTGACAAGGACATTAGCTTGAGATGTTCTCTCAAGCTAATGTCATTTTCATACAATTTCATCTTTCCGCAGGCGTTAACGCTAACAAAAAGTGGGTCTTGTCTAACCCCCCTAGTGTCCTTGGTCACAATTTTACTAAATGAAAATAGTGCCTTTAGTCCGAGCAGACATTGGCCAATATCTCGAGTGCAATCTTGCATAAGATTCGCCTTTTCATTGAATTTATTGAAGCGTGAAAAGCAATAATATAATTAACCTGTGTTCATATTTCACGATCTTTTGACGTGTTTTGTTAACAATTACTTTGACACTTAATTATTATTGTATATTTTTTTTGACTAAAAATTGTACTTAGGCACAGAACGCTGGAGAGTCGAGGTGACGTTGCGCCGTATAAGCGGCCGTGGAAAAGTCAACTCTTTTCGTTTTACGCTAGGTTCAAAATAGGCTAGAAGACTGGTATTATTTATTGTTTTCTAAAAGCTGACCATAAATAGAGCCGATCACTGAAAACAGAACAAAAATGTATTCAAAATTAAGGAAGATATAAGCGTTTTAATGCTAGCCTGAGAATGCACATGAAATGCACGAGGTCATTCGATGGTACGCCAAACAAATTCCATACTGACACTTTGTGGGAAAGAGACGAAACATCCCTTCCTATTACGACCAAAAACTGTAAACGCTTATATCTCACAACATTATTACTCGATTTATTTTTTTCACTATACTTATTACATTTAATTATATTTTTATTGAGCCAATTATATTTTAGATCATTTAGAACAGAAGAGGTCGGACAAGACATTTTTGAACCTACTTTTCCCCACTTTGAGTTTTCCAGAGCCACTTGTACGCGTCGCCGCCTCGACCGTTTACTACCTAAGCATATTTTACATTGACTATTTTATACTAATTATTAATCATCTTACTTTGCGGTATAAGATTATTTATCATGGATGTAATTATCATAATATTGAACTATGGCTTTA
This sequence comes from Agriopis aurantiaria, assembly GCA_914767915.1. NCBI lineage: Eukaryota > Metazoa > Arthropoda > Insecta > Lepidoptera > Geometridae > Agriopis > Agriopis aurantiaria. The sequence continues at coordinate 5,757,460 of OU611999.1, forward strand.
AGTTTTAATCCCTAGAATTATTTTAGTTAGTTTGTTTTATTTCAAGATCAGTTTCGAATTTTGTAAATATATTCGTAGATATTTATATTAACCACCTAATCGAGACTGACATTGGGCCATATGGTTAGTATTGAACACGCCAGAGATTTCTAAATCTTCAATAGTAATTTTAAGTTACGACAAAAGCTTCACACATTGACCTGTTTCGCTCTCAAGCTACTTATTTTGTTTTTGTTCGATCGGTTTTTGATCTATCTGAGTTAATCCGGCGTGAATGAGGTGGGGCATACCATACCCGGTGGTTTATAAAATAAAAAAAACTTGCAATAGGCATGTGTCCAATTTTTTTATTATCATAAAAGCTGATCATAAATAGAGCCCATCAAAAATTAAAATTTGTTCAAAAATAAATGAGTTATAAGTATTCTAATTTCATGCTAGACAGAGAGCGCGCTATAGCACGTTATGAGATCAAGCCGTGCGCGCGTCAATCAATTGCTATACGCACACGCTTTGCGAGTGATAGACAGGGCGTGCGCTCTCTATCCCCACAAAAAAAACTTTAAACGCTTAGATCTCTGAAATGTATCAGCCAATTTAAATTATTTTATCAGTATGTGTAATGTATTTAATTATATCCTTTACTAAGCCTGTTATTTTACTAATGAAATATTAGGACACAAGCATATTGTGCGATTTCTAAAACGTGGTTTACTCAGTAGCTGGAGTTAAGGGCTTGGAGTGATTGTGAGCAGTAACTGCATTGCTTTAACGACGCTAAAGGCGCTTTCAGACGATGCGTAGTACGAGTTGCAAGTACAAGTAGCTACTACGCATGGTCTGCAACGTTTTGCTCAGTGCAAGTGGCAGTGGTAGTGCTTAGAAGTACTTCCACTACCACTTGCACTAAGCAAAACGATGCAGACGATGTGTAGTAGCTATTTGTACTTCCTACTTGACTACGCATCGTCTGCAAGTGCCTTAACGGAAAATGTACGCAGTAAAATCTGAAACGGGCTTGAAATACCTCACCTCATAATTGGTGTAACAATTATAATTATGCAGATTTTTTTTCACCACTTATTTGTCATCTACAATAAGTTGTTTATTCTATTTTTATTCAGAAAAAAGTGGTACTGTAAGTCAAGACTTACTTAAGTGGAGTATGTTTTATTAATGTATCATAGTTTATTCATAGTATAACAAAATGAAATTATGTTATACCATGGCATTTCACTTAAGACAAAATATTTAGGGTTATTGAAAATTCGCTAACAACCCCTTGCGGGCAGTTCCACTCACAGAAAAGAAAAGTAAATAGAACGGAAATGAGATAGAAAATCTTATCGTTACCAGAGGCCAGGTATTGCGGCACCAAACTAACGTTAGATCCGCTCAGTTGGAAAATCACGCGACCGCAAACCGTATCTGCGCGCGTTAAGGTTCACGTTCGCGTGATTTTCCAACTGAGCGGATCTAACGTTAGTTTGGTGCCGGTATACCTGTTGTCCGTAAGGCCCCCCTGGCATTGAAAATTCTTATTTAGATCAACGCGTCGACTCCGCATCACAGTTGCTAACTGATTTCGAATGACCGACGTTTCGTTTATATGGGTGCAACGGGCTACAACAAATTTCATACAAAAATGCCTTGACAGCCATTCTAATTTTTTTTTTTAAATTTTTTTCTTTTCTGTGTTACTCCATTTTTTTCCGCCATTTTTTCCATTTTTTATGATGTTAACCTAGGGGCAGTGGATTGTAGTTATTTGATTTGGGCAGATATTTCCACAAACGTGTAGCGCGTCCCGCCGTCTTGTCTAAACAGCTTCCATCAGATTGTCACAAAGTGCGGCAGCTGAAAGAACGCGTCTGACAGTTGCCAATACATTAAAATAGCTAAACGAAAGCAGTAAATTATGCTCACTATTAGTAGCTTGTTGAACGTAAGATTGTAGTTGGTAGTAGTAAAATGTTAGGAGCCATGCCATATTACAAAATGCATCGTTAAATTTTAGGCAAGTATCTGGATTTCCGGGCATAAAACGAAAAAATAAAGCCACATTCGTCAAGACGAATACAAAACAAGTAAACCTTAGAATTAAAATTGTTTATTTTATGTTAGTAATTTAGCGAAATCCACTCTCAAACTTTCCCTCCGAGAGTTTTGCGAAATTTTTCAAATTGGATGTAATAAGTTGATAATGGCGTCGATTCTGTCATACCACTCACTAACCTAAACCAAACTGACAGAACTAAAATTATCTGCCTCTCTTTTCATTTTAATATGTGAGTATAGGATGGCAACAATTTTAGAGCTGTCAAATTTAGTTTAGAGTGCATCAGAATAGATGCCAATGTTGAGTTTTTCAAAAGAAGCCGTTATTTTCAATAAATAATATAGGTTTCAATAATTTTCTATAGATCTTCCTATTTGATAGAATCAGACCGCCAGAAAAGAAGTTCTAGTTCCTTTTTTTATCAAAAATTTTGAGATGTTCCTTTCAGTTTTATTTCAGTGTTATAGCAGCTGTCATTCTCATTCTCTCAACGGCCGGACTGTAGCAATAAAATGATGCCGTGGTTACACCCCAAATAAATGTATTTAGCTCTATTTACTATTAATTATTTGGAATAGTAGATGTGACGTCCAGTAATTTAGTACTTATTTTAATGGGGATTAGTCGGTAGAAACTATAGAGGCCCTAGCATAGCTTTAACCTTTTTCATAAGTTTTTTTATTTATTTGAAAAATGTCATTACAGACAAATGTCACGTGTCATAATTCCCATAAGACTTTGGCGCTAGTGTAAGAAAATCTTTGAGAAAGACTGGTATTCGTCTTTGAAGAAAATCAGGTCGCCTCATTATTTATTTTCCTAAACTTGTGAATTTTTGTATTTTTATTTGTACTCGTATTAACGGTGGATTATTAAACTTAAAATAGTGAAACGTTTCTATTCGGGTCCAAAACTCCGTAGAAGCCTCTAGTAAAGTCTCCATCACTTCACACCAGTGTAGTAAAGACTTTGATTTGACTTTAACTTGCCTGTCTTTCACTATGTCTACAAATTATTTGACGTTGTTTAAAACTTGTTATTATCTAATACTTGACTAGTGCTTTTCATAAAAGACGTTCCCCAGACGCGGCGCTGTCATCGCGTATCAATCACTATCAGTATAGTTTCTCGAGCAGCACTTTTAACAACTTTAGGCATTGTACACGACTCTTTTAACGATGGCAAATTAATAATCTTACTAGCGTCCAAACACAGTAACATCTTACAACTCATCATCATCATTTCAGCCATAGGACGTCCACTGCTGGACACATGCCTCGCATCGATCTCCAAAAGGGCCGGTTGTGAGCGACCTGCATCTAGCGTTTCCCTACGAACTCTTTTAGGTCTTCTGTCCATCTTGTGGGTGGACGTCTTACGCTGCGCTTACCGGTCCTTGGTCTCTATTCGAGAACCTTTCGGCCCCATCGGCCATCTGTTCTGCGTGATATGTGCCCTGCCCACTGCCACTTCAACTTGTTAATCCAAGTAATCCAATGAGCTATATCGGTAACTTTAGTTCATCTACGGATCTCCTCATTTCTGATTCGATCTCGTACATCTGACAACTACAACATGGAAATTTAGTTCCGCTGTTTGCCGTGGGACTTTTTTCATTAAAAGCACTCTATAACTTGACACTAGCTACATACAATAAACGTCTGGAGCCAAAATAAAAAATAAATCTCAACAAAGCTATGCTAGCGCTACTTTGACAGTCGCCAGTCCCATCGGCAATGTCATAACGTAGACGCGGTCAGTAGTAACGTGCATAGATAAAATTATATTTACTTAACGAAACATGTAGGTAAACTAAACAAAAGACATGCTAACAGTAACTTAGTACAGGGAGACCAATTTATCATTGAAAGTTGATCAGGGAACCACCATCGTAGAATCGTCAAATTCTCGTCGAAAATGTTTTGTTCACTGTAGTTCGTTATGTCACTAAAGCCTAAAATCTAACAAAATAGGCTAAATCCAAAATAGACTTTGGATGTCTGTCAGTGATTCGGATTGTGATTGCGATCGCGTGCCATCTCGCTCATACGCGTGTTGCGAGTAAGTAAATAAAACGGGATAGCATGCGATAGTGATCACAATCAGTATCACGAATGGACATCCATAATAAGTCCGATGTTTGCTAAACATGTTTTGTTAGATTTTTTTACCCGTTTTAATGTGCGCATTTATTACCGGTTACATCTATTGATAAATTGGTCCCCCCTGTACAGTTTTTAACCGACTTCAAAAAAGGAGGGTAGGTATTCTCAATTTGGTTGTATTTTTTTTTTTATTAATTTATATACCGAATACCGATTTTGAAAATTCATCAAAATAGGTTCAGTAGTTTTGTTTTTAATTCAAAATGACTGGAAAAAATATGTAGTAATTAAACGAAATTGAGTATTTTTACTCATTTTGAAGTGGGTTATTTAACATTATTGTTATTAAAATGTTGCGATTTACATACAAAATTGTATGAAATTAATGGGTCTTGCACATTGTATAAAATTTATGTTTAGCCTTACTTTATTAAGGTTAATCTGTCCTATGAAATTGGTATTAATATTTTAAAATCATTTATTTTTTATAACTTACAGAGATCTTATTTAATTGTGATAAATGAAATTTATTTTCTGTCTACATTTTAATTGTTATGTCAGTATGAATGAAACACGTGGTTGTTTCGAATTTATTTTATTTACTTGATATCAGTGCTATACATAATTATATTGTAATGTTTTATTTTAAGTAAATTAATTTTGGAAACTATTTCCACACTCAAAATAAAATATTGTTACATTTAATTTATCTTTATTTCACACTTTGGCCAAGGTATTATTAAAAAAAAAAAAAATTACATGCACGAGTCCGCGTTAAGGTGGTACGTTTCAACTATAGTGGGAAATTCAAATTTCAAACAGTTTTCTTGTCCTTGTAGCTAGGCCAGGTAATTATTGTAAACGATCATGATGTTTGCGCAAATTGATTATAATTATTTACAAAATCATGTACAGTTATGTATCTCTAATGCACATTAATAGGTAGGTACTTACATTTGTCAATAAACTAATTATTGCTGTTTCAAACGGTTTATTGACAAATGTAAGTAATATGGTGCGTTACTTTGAATAAGTGTACATGATAATGTAAAGAACTACCAACGATTTGCGCAAACACTGTGTCATTTTAAAATAATTACCCAGCCTACCCACAAAAACAAAAAAACTGTTTGAAATTTTAATTTTCCGCCATATGTGAAATCTGGTGAAACGTACCACCTTAAGAGTTAGTCATAAGGCCCCTGTAGACTTAAACTAAAAGAAGTTAACAATATGATTTTTCGTATCGCTAATAATAATATCAAGTTGTTTCGTTACATGTATACCGGAAATCCATCCAAACTTCCCAGGGTTACTACCTAACCCTCCAAAAACCCTAACCAAATGTCCATTCGGCTTGAAAATTTGTACCCGACAATTTCCCGAATCGCCTACTAAAATATTACCCATCGGATCTACTGCTAGTACTTCTGGCTGCCTGAACTGCCCTTTTCTTTGCCCCAAAGATCCGAACTCTAAGATCTTGCCTTTATCCTGTTTGTTATAGACTTTTACACGTCGGTTTCCGCTGTCTAAAATGATGACTCGGTCTGAGGTGAGGGCGATGCTGGTGGGAGCATTTAGTTCTGTGCAGGTGATCTCGGAGGAGTCCCAAACGGTGGGGGTGGTTGGGTTTGGTTGGAGACGCGTGGTGACGCCGATTTGGTCCACGAATTTGCCGTCTGGTTGAAGAATCTGGGATAAAAAAAAGGGAAAAGTTAACTTTTACGTACTACAAGACTACTAAAAACTCACTAAGATTAATGTACTAGGTAAGAATTTGCGATACTTCATACAGCGCTGGTACTGGAATTTGCGAGTAAAATGAACATGCGGAAAAAATCTATGAGAGTTAAAAAAATTAGATGCGAGAGAGGAAATTAATTACCTGTATAACTTTGGACTAGATTTACCCTCGTTTGTCAGCCTATTCAAGAAATTTAATTCCCACAATAGAATTAAATATATTTGGTAGTTTATTCAAGAAATGTAATTTCCACAATATAATTAAATTTCTTGAATAGGCTAAGAAATTATTGGCTATCTATTCAAGAAATGTAATTCCTACAATAAAATTAAATTTCTTGAATAGGCTAACAAATGATTGGTAGTCTATTCAAGAAATGTAATTCCTACAATAAAATTAAATTTCTTGAATAGGCTAACAAATGAGGGTGAATCTAGTCAAAAGTTTTATGTATTTTTAGGTTTAAAAGGCCATTTGACCATAGTTCATCCAATGATTGATTGATTAACTCTTTATTGTTAACACCGTAAAATTTTATACACAGGACAAAAAACTCTTAAAAACTAGTTTAACAACTGGCGGCCTTATCGCTAAAATGATTGATTGACTGTTAACTCCTTATTGTTCACGCCATAAAATTTGATACAGAGGACTAGAAACTAGTGTAACAACTGGCGGCCTTATCGCTAAAAGCGATCTCTTCCAGGCAACCTTAGGATGGAAAGGATTTATAGAAGACTTAGAAGACGGGTCCATCAATGTCAAATGACGGTGTGGTGGAACACGCCTAATTAGGAATGGCTGAACTGGCTCTTCAGTTAATACTTTAATATATAGTTTAAAAAAATTACCTGTACTCTATCATTCCCCGTGTCCACCACGTAGATATGTTGGTTGACGTTATCAGTAGCGATGCCTTCTGGCGAGCGGAACATGCCAACTCGGCTGCCCTTCTGTCCGATGGAGCGTATATATTCACCATCCTTAGTGAACACGTGGATGCAATGCTTCCATTTATCTAAAAGTGAAAGATAAAAGTCCGAAGTCGGTTCACTGCTACATAATTTTACTAAAATCCTACCAAGGGGGCATGATATAAAAGTCTAGGGACTGGTCTGGTCATTAATGAATGACCAAACAGTGGGTGGTTAAAAAACAGTGGGTCGATACAGGCTATGATGAATTAGTATAGAAATGTCTATACTAATTCATCATAGCCTGTATCGACCCACTGTTTTTTAATTTTTATTCCATCGGTGGCAAGCAAGCAGACGGGCTGCCCGATGGTAAGCAGTCACCAACGCTTATGGATACTTGTAACACCAGAGGCACTAATACGTTGCCGACCCTTTGAATAACCGCATGTTGTAGCTTCCCAAACACCGCGGAAGGCAGCTCATTCTACATTTGCAGGTGTTAGGAAAGAATGATCGCGTGAATCGCACAGTGTGCGATTTCCACTGATCTATGATAATGTGGAGGCGGTTTCTTACCCGTAACATAAACCTCTCCCAAGGCTTTCATAAAGGCGATATGTACTGGACACAGCATCTCTTCGCAAGACAGTCTCGTGACTATCTTTGCCTGCGTTCTTTCCACCACTATAACACTGTGGCTGTCCATTCCACAGATGTACAAGTGGTTGTCCCAAGGACTAAGCCCAATGCCGCACGGACGAGATGTCTTGCGCCATACGTAGTGAGGAATGAAGTTGCGAGACCTGTAAAGTACCAGATACTGACTTTTAAGGTTCATGGATGCTTTGATTAAGAATCCAACTGGAATTACTGTAGCGGCAGCGGCATTTGACGAACGAACTTATAGGCGACCGTATAATATTTTTTTATTGTCTTATAATAAAAGCTGACCATAGAGCCGATCACCGATAACTAAATTAAGATGAGTTCAAAATTAAGGAAGACAATATAATAATAATAATAATTTTCTTGTTTGCTATAGACAGGCAGACGTTACTTACAGATGACGTCACATGAGGGTATACGCCATACAAACTACATACTGACAGACCTGACAGTCACTTTGTGGGAAAGCCAGCAAGCAAGCATCTCCCCAATCCGAGGAAAAATTTAAACGCTTTTTTTAAACTTTATTACAGTCATTCCACTCCGAACAACTGAACGGACCAACTAGTTGTGCAGAATGGAACTTGATGAAGCTTTTTGTTCCAATCAAATCAACTGGTTGAGATACTTACTTTGGTAAAATTTTGTTCTTAACGAACCAACTGGCTAAATGGGTTCATCGTAGTCGATTGTAATAATTTCTTTATATGTATTACATTCAATTATGTTTTTCACTAAGCCTGCAATCTATATATATAACTGAATCCCTATGGTCACGCCATAACTTGAGAACGACTTTACCGATGTTTTAAATGTTTATCGGGACTTATCACGTATTGTAACGTCGAGCGAAAGGTAAGTACATATTTTTTACCTAAATTATATAATACGTGATAAGTCCCGATAAACATTTAAAACATGTGTTCAAATCGCGAAAGTTTATTACGACTTTACCGATTTCATTCATCTTTTTTTTTCAAGTTTTCCAATACTTTTTAGAAGGTTCTTACGGAAAGAAAATTGGAAAATTTCAGAAAACTTCCATTCCATACCAATCCAACGTTCCATATTAAAAATGCTATAGATATTCTTTTAGCTTACCTATAATGCAGAACAAGGCTATCTTCACTCTCCAAGGGGTTGTTCTGCTTAGCTCCTTCTGGCACCGGCTCGTCAGACTCCGCGTCAATAGGAGTGCCAGAGTCCATTTCAATCCGGAAGTTTTCCTTATCGAACACGAAGCGTTCAGAGTCCCATTTAGAGACATCTGATAGGAGTTGTATTGCATTTTGATGGAGGTTTATGAACGTCGTCACCTGAAATGTAGGGAAATTGCGAAATAGAAAACAGCCGTAAGAATCTGTCTCAAAGAGAATCCTTAAGGGCCATAAGTTAGGCTGGGTTTATTTGGTGCCAAAACAACATCAAAAAATAATGTCGCGACATTGTATTTTTTCCTGAACTTATGTTTTGTCGTGTAATGGGTAGTGGTAGTGGGCAGTTAAACGTAGGTACCTAAGTATATTTTTGTGTTGTTTCCAAAAAACCATTAAGTAAAGCCTGAAATTGTCTAATATACTTTACCCAGGAATGACTAGGGCTTGACCGTGACTTACTTTGCTTGACTGTGACTATGATTTGTTTGATCTTCACAATCTTGTGGGAATAAAAAAAACGATTGGACATAATCTTTAAAATAATATTGCAAATGTTTTAAAATAATTTTATCATTTTGGCCGAAGAGCTAGCGAATTTCGAGGGAGGTAGATGGAGATAGACTCAAAACCAGCACCGGCCCTCGGGTAGAGCGAGAGGAACGGTTGCTCTAGACGCCAAATAGCAAGGGACGCCAAAATGCGAAATACAAAATAATATTGAGTGAAAAATACAATTTTGATGGCGACGTGGCAGGCGGTGGGGCGCACTTGAGTTGTTTATTGCCGGATATTTTTTTTTGTTGTGGAAATAGTTTATATGCTGAATATTTTCCCTTACGATGGTTTTCAGAAATGACACGCGCCGAAAGACAATCTCGCTCTACCCTGATCAAAGGCTAGGGACGGCGCTGCCAAAACTGTAAGACTTAGAGGCACCCTCAAGTCTAGTTACACCCAAATTGCCTTCCAGTACTTGTGGTGCGTACTTGCGCCTTGCCGAAATAAGGAACGCCAAGTCGCTTTATTTATTTAAAAAGAAACTTAATTTTCTGACCGATATGGCGCCGTATAGCGTAGAGGAATTCATCCCAAAACTGGAATAAATGACGAATTCCTAATTATAATTATTAGAATGTCATTTTACTATTATTATCATACTATTGTAAATGCGAAAGTGTTTGTTTGTTGGTTTGTTAGTTTGTTTGTCCCTCTTTCACGCAGCAACAGAGCAACGGATCGCCCTGATTTTTGAATAGGGTTAGAGAGTGACATAGGCTACTTTTCATCATCATCACCATTTTCATCACTACGCGAGTGAAACCGCGGGGCACAGCTAGTATTTAACAATATGATTAATCAATAGTATATTTTTGAAATTTTTGAGGTACTAATATTATAAAGAGGAAAGATTTGATTGTTTGTTTGTTTGCATTGAATAGCCTCCGAAACTACTGAACCGCTTTGAAAAATTCTTTCACTGTTGGGAGGCTACACTATCCCCGGGTAACATAGGCTATATTAAATTAAAAAAAAAATAGGGTCCTTCTTAAAACTCCAATAATGTAACCCAAGGTGAAAAAATAAGATTTATAGTTTTAACTTTGCGTGTCTTAGAACTGTCAAAGTTCTAAGACAGGACAACGTCTGTCAGGTCAGCTAGTTATGAATAAAGTTATCATTATCGTAACTAACTACTATTATCTATCCTGTGCTGGTGTGCCTTTAACTCAGCTTTAACTGCATTAACGTAACTCGAGTTTCAAGCATCATAATAATTACTTAACTGTTTTGGGTATACAAACCAATGGAATCACAATAAGATATCGCTTGCGGACCGATTACAAAGACAATTCGACATTGGGCTTTACATGATTAATTTGATAAGACATTTGAATTCTCCGACGGATGTTAGCTAATAAAATTAATCCTTAATTAATCCCAATGTTTTTATTTACTTAAACTCTGACCAAGCTTATATTTGCTCTGACATTTGCAATAATATTGTAAAAAGGTGAATAAAAATATTTTCTTTTAATATTTCACTGAAGTATATCGGGTAACTGCTATACAGTCTTGCGTTAAAAAAGCGTAAGTGGTCAGAATATGTGGTTTACTTTAGCTTTTTAGCTCTAGTTTCCAGCTAGAATGTTACGCTCAGAAACCCAGCAAAAGTGATAAGAAATTACAGACGTTAGAACTGAAAAAAATGCATTTTTTCAGTTCTAACGTCTGTAATTTCTACCTGAAGACCGAAGACAGGTAAGTATTTTTTAATGTATTAAAATCATCGATGTTTTAGCAGTACACACGTTTTCGTAAAATGAACTAAAATGAACCCCAAAAAGCCGCCAGATACCACAGTAAAAGTTGTTTACAACAATGAGTACAATGCCCTTATTTCGGCTTAGTACCACAGTTCCATGTAATCCTGTAGGTATAGAACATAGGTACATGTATTCCCTCTACAGTTATACGATTATTAGCGGGATATTTACCGTGATAAGGTTGTGGATGGCGCTCCCGATATTTTAGCGCAGTTACTTGCACCATGTTCACGCGTAGTATTTATATTCTCTTTGAAGAGAAGGCTGAAGAACTTGTTTTTTTTTTTCGATCAATGTGTGTGTGTGTATGTTTGACACATCTGGCATATACAACAGTAATGAAAAACCGTGATAGTTTAAAACAGTGTTATACATACCCTCTGATTCTCACTAAGGTTATCAGTTACCATCATGGTCTTATTCGATACAGCCCTTGCTTCTTCGAGCGAGGTTTGCAGCGCTAATGCAGACATGTCTCCACTTTTCTGCAAGTCAGCCGTCTCCCTTAACATGTCCTCTTTTGCGGCTACGATGGCGTTTATTTTCTCGTCTGCAGCGAGAGTTATTTGTTCTGATATGCGTTCGCAACGATCCTGTGAAGTGAATTTTTAAGCTTTTCTCGAGTGGGTTAACAATACATGTGTACGTCATTCAGTATTAGCTATCCCTCAGATCAGAAAAACAAGGGAGATATGCCTTAGTAGTTATAGTTCGTGTGCAAATGTCTGTTTCATAAATCTTTTTCACTATACCGCTTAACGCAAAAACTATGGCACTTACTAATTTTTCACACACTAAGAAATGTGTAGCGACACTAATGAACTAACGTATTGTATTGTATTTATTTATTGAGATTTAACACGGTCAAGCCAATTACATTAGTATCTAACAAATTAATAATTATGCATATCAATAAAAAAAAAGAAATTAAATTAATTCCAAAAACAAGCTCAAAAAACATAAAGAATAAAAATACAAAAATACGAATGTCAAGAATTTAACAAATGTCAATAAAAATTAAGAATAAATTACAAATTACAAATGTCAGGGAATTAAAAACACACTAAAAGACCAAAAAATCATCAAAGTCAGAGTTAGTCTTATTGCATCCATCCCACCGGTCAATTTAAACTTTAAACTCTTACGTATACCTAGTCTACTAAGTGTTCGACTAAAGGCATCAAGCCTGATTTAGGCCAGATGCTCTTGAACCCTCCCTTGTCTGTCTGATCTAAGGCCTTTCATATTCCATCGAGTCAAAGAAAATTGGTTGATATTACGAGTTTTCGTAACAAGCGGTGTCGCCTTTTCGTACCCACTCTGGCAGTCCTATAGAAAAATTGACAGGATCAAGGAATTAGATCATGCAGATCCGATGCACACTCCGAAATGTTTCCGATAAAAAACCTATAGAATAGCAACTTTGCGCGGATGCTCAAGACTAAGAAGCTTAGTCTGAATGTATTTTTTACTCCTTAATTACCTTCCTGTACCGGAGCTAACCGCCATCTTGTATTTAAGATGACGTCACCTACCCAGTGTCAATTCCCGAACTTACGAGAAATAATTATATCAAGACGTCATTTAAGCTGTAGGTGGGAACATACATTTAATACAAGATTTACTTTTATTGCCATTATTTGTCTTTGTGCCTTCAAACATGCCACTGACTCACTCTGCATTCACAAATCACTATCTCAACCTCACGCACTAACTCTTGGCTATTCTATGTTATCTACTCTGGTACAAGCGCGTTAGCATACATACGACTTGATATAAAGAGATACGGCCTCACTCATGATTTTTACCATTGACGGTGGCTGTTTGTACATGAGGCGATCAAAATATCGGATGATCAGCGATTCGAGTAGCGCTATCATCGCGTCGCGACTCTATAAGAGCACCTGAACGGAGCGTTATACACATAGATATAGTAATTTCGTATAACTAAACTGATCCAGCTCTCCAAATAATCATTCAGTTCAACAAACCGTTAGGGCTCCAGGGCACACCCCCTCTGGGGTGCCTGGGCAAGTCTGATTCCCACTCCCGGCGACGGCCCAAGCCGAGGTTCGTACCTTCGAGGTGCCCTTGTGCTAGTCGCCTATAAACTTAACCACCAAGTTATGCCGAACGCACTCTGCGTTCGCTAACTAGTCCGGTCAAGCTGTAGAGGCCAAAAGGCCAACAGTAAAAGTCACTTATAAAAAAATAAAAATAAACTGATCCAGTGCCAGAGTTTTTTGGTCGCCCGAATGTTTCTGACATTGCTTAAGAGGGCCTCTTACTTCGTCCATTTTCATACAAACGCACTAGTAACATTATTTTGAAAATACACGCTTAATTTTAGTTAACTTCCCAGGCACTCAAGCAAAAAAGGGTCAACCTCGGAATGAGAGATAAAAAGCTGTAAACTTGTATAAACCATAACCGATGCTCATAAAATCTCGTGACTGTGTCTTAAGATATTCAAAGGAGTACGAGAAAACAATTTTTCTGACCTTTGTCCTTGAATATACGAGCATTAAGACGCGGGCACGAGATTTTATGAGACTTGAGACAACGTAGGTATAGGATGCCAAAATAAAGATTAACACAAGTTTACAGATTATTATCTCTCATTCCGAGGTGAAACCTCTAATTTGCCTGGACTAAAATGCTACTTGAACCGCTGACTTGCATCGCCTCATGTACGAACGGCCCTCGGCCCCTCTGACCAACTTATCTGTAGAGTTGGCGAAATAAAAGAATTAAGAATATTCTTCTGGAAAATATTCTTTCTGTTTAGAAAATGCGACAGTGATTTAGTGAGTTAACTGCACAGATAAGTTGGGAGCTCTTTTTACCTTATAATGCTCAATTTTATGCTCGAGTCGACTGGCCGCCGAGTCTAGCTGCTTCACTATGGAGCCAATTTGAATTCTCATATCATCCAAATGCTGGGACCAGCATACTTTGCAGAATCTCTGCAAATAAACAAGCGAAATTACTACATGGTCAGGTAAATGGTGGACGTGATTTGAATGTACGTTGAGATTAGTTGAACTTTGAAGCAATAATAGCTACTGCTTAGAATAACTACACAAAGAAACCAAGTACATTCGCAAAATTTAAGCCATTCAAATAGTGTCATATATGACTCCAAAAAATGTATAAAAATTTTACTATGACAATTTGCGCGGTGAAATTGTACCACAATAAATCAGAAAAGCAGCATAAGAGTTATGGTGTGACATTCCACAGGTAATCCATTAATTTTCTTGCTTAAATCGTTTAAAATACCAATCGAAACGTAAGCTACAAAGCGAATTTGTAGCTTACGTTTTGAGTAGGCGTTGTTTGGAAACTTACCTTCTCTGAGTAGTTATTCTAAGAGCTACTGCTTAGATTGTTTATGAAGCAATAAAAACACTGAAAACGTGATGTAATTTATAAAAAGAATAATTACAAGAACATAAATAATAATACTAACAAAGAAAGATAGTGCATAGTGTTGATCTACACAGGTAAGTACTAAGTACGTTATTATCTGTATATATCAATGATTGATCAAAATTATTTTAATCGAAAACTTAATTACATACATACAGTCACTAGGTACTCTTTCCATTGGGGCAGGCACTAGGCAAAGGCACATCTCCCCACTTGCTACAATCCCTTGCTACTTTTCATATCTTTCGCTTCTTCTGCTTTCATGAGTGTTTTCATACAAGCTCGTCGGTTATGGGTACTTTTGACGAGGCATTACTCTTCGATTTGGTCGTGATATGTTCGCCTACTTCAACCCTTACCGGCTTACCCATTCACGTACGCCACATGAATTTCCTTCACTAATCTTCTTTCATCCGTACTCTCTATATTTCCGATTCATTTAAGCATCCCTTTCTCTATCTTTGTCACAATATCTTCTACCACACCGCAACGTTCACTTATCATGCTGTTTCTTACTTTATCCATCAAAATCGCTCCAGCTATCCTTATCAAACCTCTCATTTCTACAGCATTAATCTTACTTTCATGCTTCTTCTGCCAAACCCAACATTCACTATACCATACATAAGTGTAGATACCAGTCCCCTATGTACAGGCAGTCGTGCCTTTTTAGACAAATTCCGCCTGCTCATAAAGTTATGCAGGGCCATCACTTGATTTCCTGCCAAAAGTCTTCTCTCAATATTAACATCATAATTTCAATGTATTTATGCGCATTTAGTTCTTTATAAGGTTTACTCAAGTCATTAATGGACGAAAACGGATACGAAAGGTTTTATTCCAGTGCCTAACGGTGTGTTCCGGCAACCTCCCTAAGACCCAGTTCCTGTTCCAGGCTAAGAGCGTTCACGATCTTCTACACAGTCACTTTTATAACGGGTAAGTGGCGTTAATAACTAAACAAAACATAAATGATTAATTAAAAAGCTTTTTTAAGTAAGCTTTTAGGCGTCCGCTCATCATCTAGGATCAAAGTGCTTGGGAAGACAAATCCAACGAACCCAAACTCGACGGGGTTACGTCGTTTCGTTTAGGAGTTTCTATGGCCACCTTCAGTCTCCATCATCAGACCAGCTCATTAGTACCATAACATTGCATTGTCACCCAACTTACATAAGTAATTAAGTATGCCACGTTTCAGCTCGATCGGTTGAGGATAACTGGTCTAAAATTCAGTTTAAGATTTGTCCCACACATACCTACGAACGAACATTCAGGGCAAGTTGAATAAAAGATTGTAAAAACACCAAAAGTAAAACCCGGAGGAAATTTACGAGAACTTACCAATTTGCAATGTTCACAAGAGTTTATATCCGAACTGTCGCACATGGTCTTACAATGCGAGCACCTCAACCCAGCCCCTGCTGCGAATAAGTCTACACTCTGCATCCCAGCTGTGCCAGGTGTGGTAGGAGGAGTTTCATCTTTCTTCGGAACACCTACTAACTGGAGCAGCGAGTCGATGTACAGGTTTGATGGGAGTTTTTCCACGAAATTAGGGCCGTGGACTTGGATCCGAGTTCGACATATCGGGCATTCGGTGATAGGCTGATCTGGAAGTGAAGATGGTGAAGGTCATACTGTTATTGGTGAAGGTACAAATTTTGCGTAAGACACCAAGGGTCATGCGTGGGTGAGGGTGGCCCGGGACAAGCTCGCTGAGTACCTAGAGCCATTCAGCATGCGCAGAGACGTACCCAACGTGTTTGTGTCTTTTATCGCATTTACGACGGGGCATGTTCTGAAGAACTGTTCGATCTGATGCCAACATCGCGGTTTTATTATCGCTACTGCCGCCACAGTCTGAAAGTTCATTCACATATCATAGATCTGTGGAAATCGCACAGAGTGCGATAAACGCGATCTTTTTTGCCTCACTCCTGCAATTTGTGGAATGAGCCTCCTGCGGGATTTCCGAGTAACTATAACATGGGATTCTTCAAAAAGGCTGTTAATGTCGGCAACGTATCTGTGATGCCCCTGGTGTTACAGGTATCCATAGGCGACGATGATCGTTTACTATCAGGCGGCCCGTCAGCTTGTTTGCCACCTAAGGCATTTAAAAAAACAGGAATCAATGGCACAAGCGAGAGAAGGCCTATACCCAGCAGTGGGTCGATACAGGCTGACAATGATGATGATGACTCTGAAAAAATTCGGTGGACAGCATAAGCAGAGATTATATACCTACTGTGATAGATAATGCCAGTGTCAGTTTATAAGGTTGTAAAAGATTTATCTGTTTGGACATCCGTTGGGGATTGTAGAGAACAACCTACCACAATGAAGGCAATTGGAGGAAAGAATAAATAAATAAATAAATATTTTGGGACATTTTTGCACACACGGTCATCTGACCCCAAACTAAGCAAAGCTTGTGATATGGCTGCCAGAGACTGATATACATACATATATAGTTTTTTAAATACATACTTAAATAGATATTAACAACCAGATATAGAACAAACACAAATGTTCATCACACAAATGTTTGTCCTAGATGGGAATCGAACCCACGCCCCCAAGCTCAGAAGGCAGGTTCGCTACCAACTGGACCAACGGGCTATCAATGGAATGACGAAGGAACTTACATTTGATTAAATAACAATGAAGAATAGAACGAGGAAACATTAAAATACCGCCAAATAGGTACGGTTGAAACTATAGTCGGAGTAACCGGCTCTTACAAAGGTAATTTTATTTTGTTTTTGATGCCATAGTTGGCAAATAAGCTAACGGGCCGCTTGATAGTAAGTGATTACCATCGCCTATATAAATATGCCTATAACACCAGGGGCATCATTGATAGGTACCTACGTTGCCGACCTTAAAATACTGTATTAAGTATTAACAGCCTTTTTGCAGTTTACCGTAAAAAAAATAATTTAAAAAAAACATGTGAAAATCACGTAAGTTTCGCTTAGTTAGAGCCCTTTTGCTGAAGAATACTAACTGTGAAAGCTAGAAATGAAAAGTAGGTAGTGTGGGTTTCAATGTGATCTCGAAAGGAAAAGTATTAAGATAAGATAAGATAATATTTTTTTTTTTTTTTTTTTTTTTTTTTTTTTTATTATACGAACCTGCAATATAAACTGCTAGGCAAGCCATACAGAAGGTATGCTGACACGGCAGCATCTTTGGGTTGTGTAGTACTTCCAAGCACAATGCACATTGCACCAACTCCGATATTCCGCCAGCCGAGAATCTGATACAATTTCGGAAATATTACAATAATAAGAAATTTGGCTCTACAACGACCTAAAGCTTATGAAATAATTGACCTGCAGAAACTCTACATTCGAGCATAGAAACAATGAGGTTTTAGCAATAGAGATGTCATACTCATTTAAAATCATATGACCCATAGAACTTTACAGTCTTTTACAGCTGTCCTAGAATAAGTATTTCACTTTCTAAACACATGGCATTTTTGATAATTTTTTCATACTTTAAAATCACGCATCGTACGTTCTCGTCGTTTCCAGACGAAAGACGGACTGAGTTCACTCAAGCTAATTAACTTGTGTTTGTATCGCCACGTCTACCTCAGTTTATATACATATAGCATCATTGCATAGAAGCCTAGATTTCTAAACGAAAGCAATTAGATTGATTAGCTTAAGGATTTCCAACAATATCCTCAACGCAAACTGATAGCTAGCCATCTAGTCTTTTACCGCCATAAAATATTCAACAAACACAGATGTGTGTTAATTTAATGCTAATCAATACAAGCGTTGTCTCTTTTTTACGATAATCAGATTGCGATTATATTTTTTGACGGTATTAATCATAGCGTTTTGGCACTAGTTTTTGTGCCTAGCAATTTGTATAGGAGAGTTGTCGAGGCTGTTGATCCAAATACTTATAAGTACCAGACAAAGATGCCTTGAAGACATAACGTTTGATTTATTACAATAGTAATGTGTTTTGCTCTGATGAAATCTTGCAATTGGACTCGTAAGACGGTCTAACATACTTTGTCAGACGGACACTGAAAACGATCAGTCTATAAAGTTAATCGCTGTTAATAACGTCTTTTAGTCCTTACTTTCTAGGTTTGGGCTCTGAATTGGAATTCGCTGCTCTCATTGCGAGCGTAGCTGAAGCAGCATGTGACTTGAAGAACTGAGGCTCCTGACTTCGAGGACTCGCTGGCGGCGGAGGCGTCCTCAAACTCAACAAATCATCACTAATCTTCTTCTGACTATTCCAGCGTTTCAAAGTAAAAAACGGCTTTTTCTTATTCTCCGTCATTTTGACTAAACAGCCCTATGAACACTTACAGACTGATATCTGCTAATGCCATTATCAGATTATTGGAAAACAATAATTACACTGTTATCTAAGTGTATCTGATTACAGCTCCGATTGAAATTGAAATCTTAGATATTTTAATATTTGATAACGCATTGTATTGTTAGTCCGATTTACACTGTAAACATTATTAATATTGTCTTAAAATAAATCACGGCGGTTTGAAAGCGAAAGCGTGGGCAATAAAAAATCGAAGACTTTAAAACGTGTAATAAAGCCCATTGATCCTCTTGAAGTCCCACTTGCTCGTACGTATTGAGAAAGTTATCATAATAAATGTAGGATTCGAGGTTGCCATATTTTAGGGGAGGTCGATGCAGTAACGGTAAAGCCGGGTGATGTAAATGTTGCTCGGAGTTGTACGAATGACTCCCGCGCCGAATTTCGTGTCGCATTATTGCGAGCCTGCACGTTTATCTTTGCGCAAAATTGTTTTCTATTTTTACGAGTTTTGTTATCTCCTTTTCGGTCGAGCGACCGGTCTTAGCTTCTGGCACTGGCTCGGACACATACCTGTGTAATAGCCTAATAGGAACTTGGACATACTCGCCAGCCATTTAATTAAGTAACGTACTTAAAGTGCTGGGTTTATGGTAATCATCATCCTACTTATCGTAGAAAGTAACCTCTAATGCTAGGTCTTAAATGTTTTACAGGATTATCAAACTTGGTTTATGAGAAAAGACAGGGGATAAAAATATTTTCTGTGTGATATTTAGTTACTGTTAATAAGAAACATCAGTGTGTTCTATATCTATCCCTTAACTGATGTTTTTATGTGCATTGGATCTGCACGATCTAATTCCCTCCTGCCCATTTTTCTATCGGACTGCCAGAGCGGGCACGAAAAATCTTCACCGCTTTATGGTTGATATTCCGAAAACCTGTACAAAGCGCTTTGATTCCACATTTATTGTGCGAACTGCTAGTCTGTGGAATGCGCTGCCTGAATGGGTGTTCCCGATGGTTACAATATGGGTGTCTTCAAATCACGAGTGAATCGGTTTCTTCTAGGCAAGCGTGCTCCAACGTAGACCGCATCATCGCTTAACATCAGGCGAGATGGTGGTCAAACGCAAGCCTATTATTTACAAAAAAATAAAAACTTTTTCTTTCTCTTAAAGAACGGCATTTTTTAAACTCTTAAGGGGTGACAGAAAGGTTTTATCTTCTGGTTATTAATGTGACATACTGAAGCAATGGGCATTGCTGATGGTGTTAATCTGCAGGGGGATGAGTAGGTAACCGTGTTATGCCAAAGCCTATCCGGTGTCAACCATTGACTTCAATAGCAGGACGGAACGCCTGTACTTTTCCAATGGTACCAACGCAGTGGTGCTAACAAGTATACTGCGCACCAGTGTAACGTTAATCACTCGCCGACTTCATTGTGCGCGGCCGTTGCGCGTCGCGTCTTCTTAAGAGCAATCATAGATATTATTAAGCATATTATATATTATACTAGCTGCGCCACACGGTTTCACCAGTACGGACAATGCTTCATAAATAAATAGGGACAGTCTTGTCCCTGTCAGGCCCTCCAACTCTATGCAAAAAAACACGTTGCTTCGTTGTTATTATTGCTTCGTGAATAAGGAGGAAAAAACAAACCATCATTCCGACAAATCAACAAACAAAACACTTTCACGTTTATAGCATTAGTATGAAGTAGTAGACACAGAACGATGCGACAAAGTTGAGATTTCTAAACATGATGGGACGCAATTCTCGGATCATCCTGTCTTGGTATGTAGCTATATGGATATCAAGCTGGGGCTAAACGACTTGCTGGCAAAACGTCGCATCGTACGCTAGAGTTGATACAAACGCAAAGCTATCCCTTTTAAGCGTGTTGCACTCAATTAAGATCAATATCTACCGATCGCGCCTCGCGGTTTCACTCGCATTGAGTTTATCTTTACGGGAAATAGCATTAAATTTACCGTAATTAAGCATAAGCGCGAAATAAGTAACAAAAATGTGCTTATAACGCGCTGAATCTATTGATCCAGCTATATGTTCTTATTTTTCTTTCCCCGTTCATTCTTAATTCATATTTAAATGCAGCGACGTAAATGTTGGTACCTATTGATCCTGGAATCTAGGGCAAATGAACCTAATAAGTAAGAAATAACGATACTTTGTAGAGCCACATAAATATCTTATCATAAAAGATTATTGTTTTCCAAATCTATATTATATATAGCTATGTTTATACATAAGATACCTACTCACTGACTGACTGATTGACTTACACGAAATCTTGAAAACGACTTGATATACGATGCTGAAAGATGTATACCTTGGCAGGTAGATTACTTACGTAGTACAAAAGTACGCTTAGAAAGAATTTTGCGAACGGGTCGAATTAATAGGGCAAAAATGGAGGTTGAAAACGTACATGAAAGCCTACCTACGCCCACGAAGTCGTGGGCAACATCTTGTAAAATATAAACGTTTACCTGATGTTTTCTGAATGAAGGAAAGTGAATGATTCATTTTTCCTTCAAATTGGCAGTTCACCAAATCTATTGCTTTCATCTCTTTATCCTTTTTGGACATACGTGATCTAACTTAATTTAAGTACTCATGTACTAAAATCGTTTGGTTGGTGGTAGATATTCCAGAATGGATAGACCAAATAAAGTCACTGATCAGTATGAAGTTCGCCATAAATATCGCTGTACATCATAATATACAGCAAATAGGAACATAAGACCTTAGTGCAATATATCGTTTGCTAGTGCTATATTCCAATTGTATTTAAATATTTATTAAACATGTATTTACGCCAAAATTTTGTATGATTTTAGGCCATTAGCTGCATAGGTAAATTTTCAAGTACCTACATATAGCTAGAAGACATGTTTACGCAAACGCCACTTCTTAGCATTCAACAAACAATAGATTTCTAGCAGAACGGACATTATAACGGTAACCCCTTGTTATTAAAATTCGCGTAACTCGTGAAAGATATTTCCTGGTACAAACAACTCGTACGCTGACGATTTAGAACTTTGCCATAGTAACCAACCGCCAAATTAAAAATTGTGATCGCATATTTTCCTTCTAAAAATTGCTAATACAGAAACGCACAAGCATATTGGCTTTAAGTGTCTACAATCTATACTCAAAGCTTATCGGTATAAAACGAAGGATCTTTCACTCTACTTGCTCATATTAATATCCATTCAAAGTCCGCAGCCTTCCTTATCGCAATTGGCATCCTTAGCTGAATAACCACAAGTTACAATGATACAATGACTTTATTGGTCTGTGAAACTAGGTAATAATATATGTTACATAGGTGTCAAAACAGTTGTATGTGCTCTAGCTTCTACCTAGAAAATGGTATACAGACATCATGATGACTATGGCTATAAAAAAATAAGTAATTGCTAAATAATTATATAATATTGCTATTTGATTAACATAATACAGAGATCAACAAACAAATCCGCAAACACTTTAACATTCATAATTGTAAGTGCTGACAGGGTTACATATAACAGTAGTAAGGGAGACCAAGAGGAGTTATGCTAAGCTGAAAAAAGGTCTTTGTACTCAACAGTAGAACATCTTTTACTTTGGGATGGACCCTGAAATCGGCAAAAAATATATCAGCGTTTCCATATTCATTCGCACTCAAATGTATGGAACAGCTGATTTATTTTTCGCGATTTCAAGGCTGGTTCCGTGGTGAAAGTTTTTCTTAATGATGAGTACAAAGACCTTCTTTCAGTTTATATCACCGTTCCTTTCGGATTAGTATCACAGTTCCGTGTAATCCTATACTATACTCTTTTGCTATGCCATCTGCCCCGATCCTGCACTAATGGGGTCAAAATACGACCTGCGATGTTAAATTTGTCGATACTAGGTACCAGGATAGCAGAAACGAAGGAGTTTCACTCTATATTCACAAAGAGTGTGATCACGGGTCGCGACGCGAGGGGAAAAACGTCTTCATGGTCTATACATTCCTGGTACTTGTATAGTTTCCAACTCTAATGCAGTGGCTTCAGGGGTAGGTAAATGCAAATTATCCGTGCACCCACTAGTGGATGAAGCCGGTGGGTGGACGGGTCGTTACTCGAATTTACGCCTACTCCTCTTGTAGCTGGACGACCAATTTCCCTTGGCTTTCCTACCAATTTGTCCAGCTTTACTTAACCTGCAGGCCTACCTACCACAATATATAAAACATGTGTTTCTATCTTACTCTCTTTAGGTTTGTTTTGCTGCCTGTACCGATGAAAGAGTTTTTAAATGCCATTGGCGAAAAGCAGGCGGGCTGCGATGGTAAGCAGTTACCGTCGCCTATGGATACTTGTAACACCAGAGGCATCAAAACTACGTTGCCGACCCTTTAAGAACCTCCCTTTTTTGTTGAAATAACAATGTAGTTAGAGGTATCCAGCCCAAGTTCACATTAGGTTCGTTATTGGAGATGGGGTCCCGGTCGTACTTAGGTATTCATTCCCCGACCATGAATCCCACATTATGGTGGGGTCAGCCTACCTCACCTTCTCCTCCAGTCTGTCATGTCCTTTAGCATGACATCTTTCCACCTTGCCTTAGGTGTCGCTGGATCTTCGACCGGGGATGGAAAGTCTGAGTGATAATTTCCTTACGTATTAAGATGTCTACATCGCAGCCTAGTACCTAATTCCACGCCATCGCAGTAGGCATTTCCTCATTCGAAAATTATTATGACAAGGGATTGACGCCCACAGATACAGTTGCCCAATACATCAGTGTCGACGAACACGCGCACACTGAAGTTTCACCCTGGAGTAGGTATGTATGCCAAATTAATTACCATAACAATGCGACAGTAAAATGCATTATTTATAGGGGTGTCAGTTTCTACCTACATTTGTTTACATTAACGGCGCCTATGTTAATTTCAGCAAGGATGACGGATGGCTTTTCTTGGGAACGTCAAGAAAGCTATTTGTAGTGCTAATCGATTCAAAGCAAGATCCGTCACCCAATGCAGTAGCTGTGCTGTGTATTTCATTAAGTTTTTGTTTATGCAGCCTGTAAAAGTCTGTGTAAAGCTCTCTGTAACATAAGAAGTCATCATAATAGAAATAAGCTTAAATAATTTAAAAAAAAATACTTTAAAAAGCTTTTTTTATTCTTCTCAGCAAACCCTTTCGTTTGACAACCATATCATGATGGTAGATAAGAATTTATTATCTAGGACCAAAGTGCTTGGGAAGATAAATCCAACGAACCCAAACTCGACGGGGTTACGTCGTTTCGTTTAGGAGTTCCACGGTACCAGCTCGATGGTACCATAACATTGCATTGTCGCCGAACTTAATTACATAAGTATGCCAAATTTCAGCTCAATCGGTTGAAGATATCTGCTTCAAAATTGAGTTGCACCCGAACAAACATAGTTACATACACACATTGCAAGTCAAATATAAGCTTGTAAAAATGTGTGTGTGTTTTCTAGTAACACATATCCCAGTTTAAACAAGTAAATAGATTGATTGCTTGATCACGTGAGAGCACTGGAGAGCACAGAAGACAGTGAAGACAGTGTCTTATTATAAACAGTGAGAGTAAGTAAACATGGAGTAAAAAAAAAGTATTAACTTCCTCATTACATCATTTTCCCCCTACTATTAGAGTAGGATGAAAATGATTATAAATGTGAAAGTGTGGTTGTTGATTTGTTTGTCCTTTTTACATGCAACAAATCAACGGATAGATGTGATTTCTCGCATAGAAATAGGCCGGAGAGTGACATAGGCAAAGATTTCATACTATACTACGATATAAAATTTGATGCAGTTTTCACCATCAGTTAGATAGTTTTTCAGGGAAGGTTTATATAATATATAACTAGCGACCCACCCCGGCTTCGCACGTAAATTACACCCGTGCGAAGCCGGGCGGGCGGATCGCTAGTACCAT
Source organism: Agriopis aurantiaria (assembly GCA_914767915.1). Lineage (NCBI taxonomy): Eukaryota > Metazoa > Arthropoda > Insecta > Lepidoptera > Geometridae > Agriopis > Agriopis aurantiaria. The sequence continues at coordinate 5,782,178 of OU611999.1, forward strand.
ATAAATAAATTGCATTAATTCATGACATCTACGAGATCATAAATTCCATGTCATAATCAAAATGATGTCAACGCAAGACCAACAAATCTCTGATCTTCGCGCCTCAGAGCCCACCTAATTAGCGTTTGTGCTATTGTATGATTATAAAACTAGTTAAGAAACTGATATAATACACAACCCTGCAGATCACGACTGTTCCGACCCAGTTCTGTTACACAATCCGTCATATATGCCTACTTTTAAAGCCCAACGCGGCATTGAGGTATACTATAGCGGCCATGGAAAAACCAATTCCTGGCCCGGTTTGCCGTAGGTTCAAAATTGTTTCACCGCGTCTAGACTGTTGTAAGCCGAAGTAAATGAAATTCTTAGCGTAAATCGAATAATTTTGATTTTTAAAGCACAACGTGACGTTGAGACATCCTTTAGCGGCCATAGAAAAGCCAACTCCTGTTCCGGTTTGCCGTAGGTTCAAAATTGTTTCGCCGCGTCTAGGCTGTTGTAAGCCGAAGTAAATGAAATGCTTAGCGTAAATCGAAAAGAGTTCACTTTTAAAGCCGAACGCGGCGTTGAGGCATACTATAGCGGCCATAGAAAAGCCAACTCCTGTTCCGGTTTGCCGTAGGTTTAAAATTGTTTCGCCGCATCTAGGCTATTCTAAGCCAAAGTAAATGAGGTGCTTAGCGTAAATCTAAAAGAGTTGACTTTTAAAGCCCAACGCGGCGTTGAGGCATACTATAGCGGCCATAGAAAAGCCAACACCTGTTCCGGTTTGCCGTAGGTTCAAAATTGTTTCGCCGAGGCTGTTCTAAGCCGAAGTAAATGAGGTGCTTAGCGTAAATCTAAAAGAGTTGATTTTTTAAGCCCGACGCGGCGTTGAGGCATACTATAGCGGCCATAGAAAAGCCAACACCTGTTCCGGTTTGCCGTAGGTTCAAAATTGTTTCGCCGAGGCTGTTCTAAGCCGAAGTAAATGAGGTGCTTAGCGTAAATCTAAAAGAGTTGATTTTTTAAGCCCGACGCGGCGTTGAGGCATACTATAGCGGCCATGGAAAAGTCAACTCCTGACCTAGTTTGCTGAAGGTTCAAAATTGTTTCACTGTTCTAAACCTACATTCGTGACCACTATTCAATAGCTTTGGCTGCGGAAGTCGGGTTCCTACCATATGCGTGTCTTGACACGCTCTTGGCCAGTTTTTACTTTGGTATGAACAATGCATTAATCTACAATTAATTAATTAAAAACGCTCGGACTGATTTATTACATTTTCCTATATTTAAAAACGTCACACGCAATGCGGATGAACAACAAGAGATGCTATAGATACTATACATTGGTATAGCTTTGTTAAATCTATACTAATATTATAATGAGAAAAGATTTGATTCTTTGTTTGCATTGAATAGGCTCCGAAACTACTGAACCGTTTAAAAAAATCTTTCGCTGTTGGGAAGCTACACTATTTCCGGGTGACATAGGCTATATTTTTTTTTTTGAATACTGATCCTTACTATAATTCCAATAATGTAGCCCAAGGTGTAAAAAAATAAAACTTACACCCGTGCGAAGCCGGGATGCGTTGCTAGTGTTTTAATAAACAGCGAAACTCTAATACCAATGAAAAAAAACAGATCCAGGCACAGTACATGCTGATTTAAATATTCACATCAATTGTAAACGCAAAAGTTTGTGTAGATGAGTAAATGTGTTTGTATGTTTGTTACCACTCAACTCCGCAAAGGCTCAACGTATTTGGAGTGAATAGCTTATACCCTGGATTAAGACATAGGTTACATTTATCCCGAAAAATAACAGTTCATGTAGGATTACAGATGAAACCGCGGAACGCACAGCGATAGAATAAATAATCATTTAGCAACGGAAAGAAAACAGTTGAAAATCTAATGTAATCAAGGATAAAGGACCATAAAAATTTAAAAACAAAACATAAACGAATTACAAATTCGTATAGGTACAATATACTTATCGCATAGTTAGACTTCAAGTGGTAGCCATCAAGTCAATTGTTTATTATCAGATGCGAAACAAACAGGTTCGTAGCAGATTCACTTAATGTGTGTTACCTATTAAAGAAAGAAGCAAAGCAGGAAAAGGAGCACCGCTAACCCAGTGGCCAACTGGCGAGACGACGTCGAACGATTACACCCGGCCGCCTCCATTCCGTACCGGTATCGCCGTGCCAGCGCTCGCAACCAGATTGTTAGCACTCATTACTCTGCCGGGCCTCAGAGGCTTCCTGCGAGTGCTCCGCGAACGATGAGCCCTACCCTCTCACCCTCGGGTGTGCTCTATTGTCATACAATGCGGAAAGCGCCGGACGCGCGCTGCATCGCAATCAGCGAAGAGAGTTTCGGCGACGCGTGAATACAAAGTCGTTTTGGTTATCGCGTGCGTCAAACAAATTAGTAGCAGGACTCCAGGACGAACGCAACGACGCGGACCACATAATTCCTTAAGAATTTGAAAGATTATATTGTGTTTTGTGTTTGTTATGCGCGAGCGTTGCCGAAAGCTTGCGAAATTTTGGCAACGAGACGTGCGCGTGCTCTGGTGACCCGCTACCCTGCAATCAGGCGGTACATCTTGCGATGATCGCTCGTCAAGGAACTCGTCCTTTGTGATTTATGGTGGCAGATAGTTCTGCAAGGACGCTCATTCACCTTCTTTGGTGCTGGATGAACGAAGTATTCTAAGCACTTGTGATATCTTGTTGAGGTGAGTAATTTTTTGCCAATAAGAAATAATCAGTAATCATTTTTATTCGCTGTTATTTAAATTAGTCCTCAATACATGTTCTCAGATCTAGTTAGCGTCACTTAGCCTGGATTGTATTAATTTGCATTTATTAAAATGTAAAGTTTTATCGCTGGTTCTCACATCTCTCAATTTCCTTGTATATTCCTTGTCTTTGGAAGCAGAATTTAAATTCTATTGGCTCTTACCTGCCTTTACAGTTTTACTGCTGTCGTGAACGTTTACAGCGAAATTGAATTTGCGACGGGACTTCTTGATGTGTTTCAAAGCGATATAATAGTAAAACAATTTAAGTTTTTATGTACGTATAGTACATATCAATGCTTTTTATCAATATTGTTTTGTTCGTGAGAACCTAAATAAGCAGAAAATCGGTTTTATTACTAAACATTTTGAATTACATTTCGGATTCATATTCAGTTCGTGCAAGTTTGACGTACGTATGTAGTGTTTTGTGAATGAAAGTAGTGCTGCCCAACCATTCATTCCATTTGTACATGAGTTAGTTCGCAACTATCTATATACGAGTAGATAGAAGTTACATTATTACTTTGTAGGATTAACATCAATACAGCTGTATCAATGCCCTCATACTTATAACAATCTTCATTCATAGCGCTTTGCTGTTGCTTTGAAATCCCCGTAACCTGTAAGTACCAAATTTCACCCTGGTTATGAAATATACCTATATAAAATGACTTTAGATAGGTAAGTCACGACGTCGTGACGATAATGACTGATGTAGCTTGCAACAGTTTTAATCTTAATGCACATATTACTAAATATACGTATACGAGCCATTGCTTTTTTTTTTATTACGTATATAATAGGCTTGCGTTTGCCCGCATACTGGCTTGACGGGCTACACGCTTGCCTAGAAGAAACCGATTCAATCATGATTTGAAGACACCCAGATTGTAACTATCGGGGAACACCCATTCAGGCAGCGCATTCCACAGGGTAGCAGAAACAAGCTGGAATCGCGATCGCGGGTTAGCGGAATCGGGAGTACCTACAATCGATATAAATAATATAAGGAGGCATATAAAAAATCCATTTTCATAATGCCGTACGTCTAAAACTCTTCACCCAATAGCACAGCGCAAGTGACGTAAATTTCGAAAAAAAACCTACCTACTATGCAATATAATTTCAAGACAGCAGCAATACGTAAAAATGAGACAACAGTCGTCAACATTCTCTTATGAAATCAAAAATATCTTTACAATACCTAACGGAAACGTTTTTTTTATTTTTTTTATTTAAAATTATTTGGGGCTGAGGTTTTGCGTTATTTCGATGGCACGTTGTATCTTTGGCTCGGAATATTTATTTGAGCACTGACCCGAAATCTAGAGTTTTCATTATCTTTGGAATAGCAAAAAAGGTATATAAGTAGGTAATACTTTTAAAGCTCCGGTAGAGCCAATTTCTATGGGAATCGGACGCTGTGTTACTACTTACGATTTCAATTATCGTTTTATTGCCTATCTTTGCCATAGCCATCAAAGCGATGCTTTCACCGATGTCACCCTGGACAACATTTAAGCATCTAAAGCGACGCATTTCCCCATCAAAATCGAAACGAATGTGGCACGGGGCAATGCCAAACCGCACGCAGCACTAAATAAGGCCGTGCGATGCCATAAACTGTCATGCCGGCTCTATAAACCGGAGCACGAGTTAAAACAATAACACTTTTCGAGTTCGATGAAATGGCACGACGAGTAGCGGGAATAGCGGGATAAAGGGACAATGTCTGTGAGTTAAGTTGTTTTGTGGCAAAGTAAACGGAATTTCGTCCTTAAGTAACTTTTAAAATTTCGCGATTTGTATATTTATCTGATATATTTATATATATCAATGGAATAAAAATAGGTTTCAGACGGCTCATGGCCATTGGAACATGGTCGAAACGTCAAGCGACAGGTACACATGTTTAACTAGATAAAATAATGCGCGATAGAAGCCCCACTAAACATAATAAAATTATCTCCTTATAATGTAGAAGCGTAAATAACCTAGACGTCATTAGGTGTGGTATTCGGAAGGATATTGAATATAATCTTAGTTGCTTCAAACGAAGGGTGAATAAAGTAAAGGTAGGCACCGCACCGCCAACGCTCCGGGTATTGTAGGTTTCCATAGCGGTGACCACTTACCATCCGGTGGCTGGTCACTTGTTTGTTTCCGACACAACTAGTTGGAATATTTATTATACCGGTTGGTTTGTGAGAAACACTAAGGCTATAGATAGTTGTGTTTTTAAGAATTGTAATTTACTAGTTGTTTATGCCTGTCCTGACAGATATTGAAAAATAACTTGTTGTGCATATTGGTTAGTCCATGAAGAACCAGGGGAATATATGTACCTACGCATATACTCTTGTCTGTTCCCACCATTTTTTTTTTTTAAATATTTTACTGAAATATATCGAGTAACTACTACAGTCTTACGTTTAAAAATCCCTTCAAATGTGATCAGAATTCGTGGTTTTCTTCAGCTTTTTACAATGTTATTGCAGCTATCAGAGCAAATAAATGCTTGGATCGAGTTTAACGGATTTTATCGCGTGTATTTTCATCATCAGCCAGAAGACGTCCACTGCTGGACATAGGCCTTCCTTAGTTTAGCCCGATTTTTGCTTTTGACGTACGTATATCGTCACTTCATCGAATCTCAGTATCTTACGTACTTTTGCCGATTTTTGATCTCTCTAGAACGGGTGCGGATCCGTGCTCCACCTAGGTTTGCTACCTGGATGAAGAACGGGGTACACGTCCTCGTGCTCCCACTACCAGTAAGTGAAAACACGTCTACCCCAAAGGTTATCGATTCTGCGATAGATATATGATCGGCTTGTTGCCACTTCAGCTTGCGAATTCCCTGAGAACCTTTCCATGTACCTTACCTATCAAAATATATATAATAACTAAAAGTATGTTTAACAGTTTCTGGTTAGGACATTTAAGTTAACAAAACATAAAAATCGTGCCATAAACCCACAAAACCAGCTTACCAGTACAACTAATCTAAAAAGAAAAACTATGCTCCTTGTAGTATAATGGCTTTGACCTGACCTTGCGAAGTTTGAAGTCAGAACATTGCAAGCCAAAAAGAGGCCATCACAGTTAGTTGATTACAAAAAGTATTTAAAAAAAAATGCAGAATCCTTGCTAGAAAAATTTACTCCTCAAAATGAACAGATTGTTAATTTTGAGGAGTACATTTTTTTAATGAGGTCCCTTGAGCTGTTATACTTCCTTCCAGCTGATGCCTAAGCGGCGACGTGAGGTGGTCCATGGACTGCTAAAATTTTGACAGCCCCACCTACCAACAAACAAGTTATAATAATTTGTTTTATTTTTAACCTATGCTGTCTCACTGCAGAACAAAGGTTTCCCCTCCTCCTTCCACAAATCTCGGTCTATCGCTACTTTCTCCCAACCCTCTAAGCCTTCCCGGACTGCGTTTTTCTTCAGGCATCCACTGTGTGACGTCCAGCTGATTTTTTCGCTGTTTCAGTGTTGGTCTCATAGTAAAAATTATTCATAATGGTTAGTACAAAGACATCCTTTAGGCTTAGTACAGTCTAAATGCGCAACCCTGTATACAAAAAAATATCTACAACTTTTATATTATATGTATCTGCATGTCATTAGACCCCCCGACTCCGTGGTGTATTAAGAGATATGATCTAACGTCACATAAGAACGGCTTATCAAAGTCATTACCGATGAGGTAGTGCCGGTAGCGGTGCCGCGATATGAGTTCAAGATCGTTAGGCATCGTAGTTTGAATCAGAATAGAGGTACAATAACAAAATATGAGAATCGGTTAGGTATATTTTATACAAGCAATTTATAACATAAATACAACCGTTCAATACTCAATATTTTATTGCAGAACATCAAATTCTTTGATGACATGTTTCAATATAGTAATTAATATGATGAATAATATGATGATATTTGGGTATGAAAATAGTTGGCACGGAACGATCTATTTAAAATTCACAAACATTCTCGTGGAATAATTCATCTAGGTTATCAATGAATTCAATGTATATTTATAATGTAGGTTGTAATAACATTTGGAATCTTAGATAGCTTTTATATGATTTGGGAAATTAACTTCTTTTTCTATACCTATACTACATATTTTAATTAATTAGGCATTTATAAATATTTTATTAGTTGATAAGGATTATTTGAAAATACCTGGAAAATTATTTTGCTATCATTTTTTTTTTCAGATAAACGTTAGAGAGCATCTCGATTTTTTTAAAATTAAAATTAGTGAACTTTTTGTGAGACGACATCGAGAGCTTCCTCTTCATAATAAAAAAGGAAACACATAAACAAGTAATTGGTGTACATACATTAAAAAAACAAAGAACTTTAAGTCGGTTAATAAGGGTATAGTTTTCAGGTTTTGGCGAGTCAAAGTTGTGTGAAAATTAGGCACCGAGTTAAAGCCTTAATAAATTAATATGTAGTTTAAAAACCACGCTCAGCTGTCTACTGTAGTTCTACTGTCCACCTCCTGGATCCATGCCAAATGTTGAGTTTAGTCAATAGATTTGTAGGTTCTGCGATTATCAAGTGTGAGATACAAACAGACAGACACCGTGGTCGTGCCGCGAGGATTCTTTTTAGCGTTTTGGAACCCGAAAAAATATCGCGTTGTTTTTAATATTTACTTATAAAATCGATTGTAAAAACTGATTGTCCACCAATTCATCGCCTTTTTTACAGTGAGAGTATACAGAAAGTGGTGCCACGTATCGAATACTGATTTAGTGAAAAATAGATACATAATCGATTGTATTGACTCACTAAGTATTCTCAGGCGACTGCACAAAGTACGAATTAAAATATCCCTATCGAATAACAAACAGGTAAGCGATTTGTCATGTAATGAAATCGATTTGAATTTTAAACATCATTTTTGCCATATGTAGCTGATGATTGGGAAGTCCTTTAAATACTTACTTGCGTTAGACGACCATGAAAAAACAAATTCCAACTTACAAGGTTTTGAGTATGCGGTTTTTACTAATTAGTGGCTTAAATAAATTAATAATGTAACTAAAGTTGTTTTTTTTTAAATATTTTGTATATATTTTTAAATAAACGCGTTAGAATTAAATTGATAAGCTATTTACAGAAATCAGAATCAAAATGATTCCACTAAGTTCCTGGAATCCCTATGAAGCACAAAACAAATTCACTCGGCCGGTTCTCTTTTCAAGGAGTCCGATGCTGTTTACGGCATGTATGGTCTCAAGATGGTTTGTTCCATAGCTTGTAGGTTGTACGCCTACCAGTGATTTACAGTGGATACATCCCATCAGACTATATCTGATTTATCAGCAATTGTCGCAAGAAACCAGTTTGCGTATAACCTGCAGATCGGGTCTGGGATATTATGCGGGTTCAGGCAATCAGTTCGCCTGACCCGTAACACATAAAAGTGGGTCAACTCGACAGGTTTGGTCCTTGATCGTACGACATTCCGTGGAAAACTTATTATTAGCGCGTTTTGGTTATTACTTCCAGACTTCATTATCATTACAATTTAAAGCTTATTTACAAAGCTTTACAAATAACAAATGGTCTGTTCGATTAAATCTCATTTTTTATGACTAAAAGCTGGTAAATTTTCACTCACGCCTAGGGAATTTCCACGGGACGTTTCTTCTTTATAATATTTTTCGTTGTATATTTTCATAAAGTCAGAAGCGCATGGCGCAATTATCTCGTAAAAAAGAGGTGGTACGTTAAGGTAAACGGCTTTATGTCCGCTGAATATTATCTTGATAGTAAAATATGCAAAGTCATCAGGCTTTTTGTAGTACTTGAACTCTCTAGAGCACATCCGGACGGTAAAGCTAGTCATTGTTTTTGGTTCAATAAGTGCTTCTATAGGAGCAATGCGGAACAGTTTTCTCATCTTTGTCGTTAACTTGAATTTAACTGTAACATTATATATTTTATGCGTGTTAGTTATAACAATACGGTCTTCGCAAAATCCGTGGGTAATTGGCGAATCTGACATGTCCAATATTTCAGGAACTAATTGAATAGTATGTGGTAACACTTCTGCAAGTAATAGCACACTTTTAGTTGCCAAAACATTCCCAGTTTTGAGTTCACATAGTTGAAAATCGTAGTAGGACTGGTGATAACCTATATGCTCAGCTTCAGTGAAATAAACGTGAATCTTTTTTGAATGTGTACTCAAATCAATATAGGTATGTTCAAACATGAATGCCTCTAAAGCTAAATCCACTATTTCGTTTACGATGAGAACAACAAAGTCAATAGTTTGTACCGATTCCGTTTCGATAATTTGTGTTGAAGGATTTTGTACTGCAGAGAACACTGGACTTATAAATCCAGGTTCATTTAGTTGTGGTCTCTCCATTAAACTTGCAGTATTTGGGGCTAAAGCCACGTCAGATACAGATGTCGTTGACTCTGCAATGTAATTTACAGCTCGTTTGATCACACGTATGTTGTAGTGTCTTCCATCGTTAACTGACACTTTGACTACTCCTGTTGGGTATCCACAATTTCCATTTATGTGCCAGGAATAAGCGGGGGTAAAGACAACAGATTCTGTGACAGTAAAGGTTGTTTCGCTGAAAAAATTAGTGACAATCGGTACTACGTGCGCTTCCGTCGGCAATCCTGCAATTGTATTGAGACCAACTTTAAAAAACAGGCTCGAAACAAACTCTTCAGCGTTTTCATTTGGAAGTAACTTGAAAATAAACTTAAAAGTCACTCTCATTCCAGGATACAATCTCAGCGGAGTTTCTGGAAAAATTCTTGCAAACTTAAAACGTGTATTATCTGTAACGTATTTATATCTGAGATATAAATATTCAGTAGTGCAATTAATTATCGAAAATTTAATGCACTGTTTTTCCAAAATATTGTTAATAATTTTAATTTCGTCCGGAATACTTTTTACTATCGATGATTGTTTTAACGATAACCATTCTTTAAATTCGCTTTCAGACTTTATTTCAAATTCAGTTATTTTAGAAACGTAACTTAAGCCGCTATCCCCAGTTCCTAAGGGAGAGACAAGTTTATGCTTATTTACACAAAGGAATACAGGCAAACAAGGTGGTTCTTCTATTTTTGAATCTAATTCCACATCATTTTGTTCTCGTGGTTCAGTAACAGCTTCTGTAACAGCATTTGAGACAGTGGCAACTTCTGTGTTAGGATGAGCTGTAGACATATTATCTAACTCTCCTGGTATTTCACCATACTCTTGTTTAGGTTCTACTGGCGATAGAGAAAATGCTTTTGGTTTTCTAATGTTGTCTTCAATAGTTTGCCACTTTTTACTGGTGCGAGCCATCATATCATTCAGTTGGAAGGGTGATAGCCTCGTTGCCTGCATATATAGTTTATCTATTATATATTTCTTCCTAAAATCTGATGCTAACTTTTTTCTCTTGCAATCTGTAGTGGCTACATGCAAACGTTGCACTATTTCTTTCCACTGTGGCATTTTTCTGATATCCATTTTAAATTGTTTTTCGATTGATTTTATATAATTCTCTACATCGAATCCATACTCATTGTCGTCTCTTATGCGAAAGTGGTTACACTGAGGTATCATGACTTTTTTACTTTAAATTGATTTGATAAAATATAATGAAAAAGTGAAAATCAAAAACTTTTATTCATAAACACCAGAAAATATTTGGTGAGTGTCACAATGACATTGAAAGACAAAGAGAATGTAAAATACTACTTGAAAGATACGTGTTAATATAATTTTAAAAAGTATCTTGTAGAACATGGCTGCAAACTATGGAGTTTTGCCTAAAAGCCCGATTGCACTTTGATTCGTTTTTAGTGCGAGTGATTAATGCAGGTGCTTAGTGATCAGTACTAAACATTATTTTTATATACTTCAAACTAGTAAGTCAACGCGATCAAAAGATATGACCGTTTATGTCGCATATTTTGCGATTTCACAAGGGAATCATAACCTATAGGGTACTTCCCGTTGACCTAGAATCATGCAAATTGGCATGAAGCAGTCCCATAGTAGGTTCATATGAAGTAAAAAATCCGAAATTGTTAATTTGATATAATATCACATAAAAAATGGTTTTTGCTATTACAAACTTATATTTTGTAGTTGGTATGTATCGGAGCACCTGTTTGCCAACTACAAAGTTATGTTTGTCATCATCAATCATCAAGACTCGATTCCCGGGATGGATCTGCGTACATATTTACTTAGTACGGAACCCTTGGGGTGTGAGTCCTACTCACACTTGTCCGGTTTTTTTCAGGTTGGCGATGGACACGTCGATACCGCGTGTGTTACTTAGCATAGCACTAGCGGCCTTATTGCCGATGGTGTCTCCGAATCAAGACAACCTCGGAAAGGAGAACGTTCCACACTCGAGGCAGAAGAGGATACTGTGGATCACCAACGATGGCAGGCTGGCGTTGCCACCCGGAACCTCCATGTCGATTACACCCTCTCTATCGATGCCATTCGTAAGGCATCCACCGAAGGGTTTCCTCTCTAACGTGACGATTAGTTTTCCTTTCACAAGTAAGTATCCTAAAAGATCAATAAAAAAATCTTTCTCCTTTCCATTCAAGAGTTGACTGGAATAGATCGCAACGCACTTGATGCATCATCATTATCAGCCTATCATGGTCCCATTGCTGAGACACAGGCACTCTCTCAGAGAGAGATAGGATGGGCCTTAATCGACCATACTGGACCAGTGCATGTTGGTGAATGTCATATCTTTGAACTTTTGAGGTTCTTGGACCTACTGATTTTCTCACGATGTTTTCCTTCACCGTTGTTGAGCGATGGCATGGAAACTTAATAAGTACTAAATAAGTTATTGGTGCTGCGCTGAGGATCAAACTGGTGCCGTCAGATAGTAAAGCGCACTGCTATCGCCTGGCTACCATCGCTCATCATCGCCACTTGATGCGATTGTTTTGAATTGACAATTTTTGTTTTATTTTTGCTGAACAACTACTATACTTGTTCAATAAAGCCTTGGACGATTTTTCTCGAATTCGAACATATAAAATTGCATTTGCATGAACTACTTGCCTACAAATTTTCATGAAGATCAAAGCAACGATTCGCAGGTTGTTATCGCCATTAAACGTCGATTTATATCCGTAGACTTTAAGATTCGCGTTAATTATATACGTTTGTTGTTTAATGTATTTTTGTATATTACTTATATTGAACACGATCTTCAGCCACGAATATTATTATAGGAATTATTAAAAGTGATCTAAAATTATAGCTACCCAAAATCCAAACTGGTCGGGACTTGAACCGGCTCTAATAGTCTAAGTAAAGTGAGGCCGCTGAAAAAATGCGTCTGACATTTGCCATAACATTGTTATGGCTGTAACAGAAGCTGACAATGTTATGACTCGCCTCTTCAACCGATGTGTTCTGCCCACCATGACTTATGGTGCCGAAACATGGCCACTCACACATGAGGCTGTGCACAAAATCAGAGTAGCACAGAGCGCCATGGAGAGATCCATGCTAGGCATCAAACTCCAAGACTGAGTTCGTAATACCGAAATCCGACAAAGAACAAAGGTTCGAGACGTCGAAATCGCGGTAATGAAATTAAAGTGGTGCTGGGCAGGACACGTTGGTAGGCGCAGTGATGACAGGTGGATAAGGTTTAAACACAATGGTGGCCGAGGCAAGGTAAGCGGAGCGTTGGTTTGGTCGTCCAGCTGCAAGATGGGTCGACGATATTATTGCTATCGCGGGTCGAACCTGGACTCGATTAGCACAGGACTGAGGAAGATGGCATAGCAAGACAAAGGCCTATACCCAGCAGTGGGATAAACAAGGCTGTGGATGATGATGATGATGATGATGGTGTAAGAAGCTGAACAAAAACAGTAAATTCTGGTCACTTTTACTAGTTTTTTGATCGTAAGATAGTAGCTGGTAGCCAATAAACTACAGTAAAATATTAAGGGAATGTTTTCATTCATATTATTACAATGTTATTGTAGCTGTCGAACGCATTCTCTCAGCGTTAAAGCTCTTATTTCAGATTATAATGTTTAGTAGAATTTGACACTGATCGACTAATCATTTGCAGATAAACTGAAATACGAAGTGGAAGTAAACAGTCAGTACTAAGGTTTCAAATAAATAGAACAGTAGAAACTTTAGCGATATTAACCAAGATGTACCTACTTCCCAATGAATCGAACGAAGCAGCTAACATTAGATTTGTATTTAGTAGTTTAGATTGTACTAATTCTATACTGGGTTACGCGGAAAGGTTAGCCGAAAAGGGTCCATAGTAACAATCAATATAAACAACTTTTACGATGGGACCAACTTTAAAATCGCGAAATGGTATCAGCTGTTCCATAGAAAACTGTCATTGACACTACATAATGTATGGAACAGTTGATATTTTATTCACGATTTCAGGGTTGGTCCTATAGTAAAAGTTGTTCATAATGATGAGCATAGCGGACCCCTTTGGGATTAGTATACCCTTTACGAATAACCCTGTATAAAAGAACTTAGTTTAGAAATTACAAGTGGGTATTTTAATTAATCAGTGTTATTGAAAGTAGAACTGTTAATTTATGTAAGTAGATTAGTGATTGGCGCAATTAGTGTTTATAGATTTTGCAGCGATGACACGTGCGGCCGTAAATCTTGTAGGATTAATCCATAATATTAGAAGTAGTTCTGCAGACCTCGTTGACAACAAAAAGCCAATACACACGACACAGATTTTAATCCAGCACAACTCTTTACGTTTGACACTAATATTCTCCAAGAAACTTCAAGCTTTTAGCGGACCTAGTCTGTGTCGTGGACCTTAGCTATTGGAGAAACTACCGGCAGTATCAAAATTGTTCGTTTCATTTTCCAGTCGATTTTGACAAGCTCGGTCTGACAGACAATGAAAACCCATACGGAGACTTCCCGTCGTTCCTTGCAAGGTCCATGGGGAGTACGGCAGCCTCAATGATGGCTGAATACGTCGGACATTATTTGGATCGAAGACGAGGGAAGCGATCTGCACCCATTCCTCCAGAAGTCGAAGGGGCCATGCTGGACAGGCTACATGGTGGAGAAAGGTACGTATATAATGTTCGACCAAAATAAAATTAATGGGCAGGTCATAACCATTGAATTTGCTCAGTAAAAACGAGTGAAAACCGTCGCATATATACCTCAACACATTATAATCACGTAGGTACAATAAATTTGTTGCAAAAAACATACAGTCGAATTGATAACCTCCTCCTTAAGACGGTTAAAAATAGATAGCGAATGTAATAACACACATGAGTAAAGAGAAAAGAGAATAGAGAAACACCTGTGTTTGGTTTATATGGCATTGTGTTTTTGCTTCCTGATGTTTATGTGGCAGTTGCTCGTGTTTCAGCGCTGTTTTATAGTAACTGTTAAGTTTATCTCGTTTACTGGTCAGTTTAACCTACTGACATTGTTTGCGGTTGGTAAGTATTTTCTTATAAACATCTTATATATATCTTATAATCTTATAAACACCTGTGTTTTTCTATAGCTCTCAACCGTTTGACGCCATCGATGGACCTTGTCACGTGAACAAAACTAAGACTACTTATCGATGTTTGATGAAATTAAATTACATTTTATGATATAATCTTAGAATAACTACACAAGGAAACCAAGTACATTCGCAAAATGTAAGCCATTCAAATGGTGTCATATGTGGCTCCAAAAAAATAAAAATAAATTACTATGACTATTTGCGCGGTGAAATCATACCACAACAAATCAGAAAAGCAGCATAAGAGTTATGGTGTGACATTCCACAGGTAATCCATTCATTAATTTTCTTGCTTAAATCGTTTAAAATACCAATCGAAGCGTAAGCTACAAAGCGAATTTGTAGCTTACGTTTTGAGAAGGCGTTGTTTGGAAACCTACCTTCTCTGAGTAGTTATTCTAAGGATATAATATTATAAAGAGGAATGATTTGATTGTTTGTTTGTTTGTTTGCATTGCATAGGCTCCGAAACTACTGAACCGATTTGAAAAATTCTTTTACTGTTGGGAAGCTACACTATCCCCGGGCTATTTTAAATTTAAAAGAAAAAAAATAGGGATCCTTACTAAAACTCCAATAATGTAACCCAAGGTGTAAAAAAATAAGATTTAAAATTTTGACTTTGCGTGTTTGATAGTTCTAAGACAGGACAACGTCTGTCAGGTCAGCTAATTTTATGATAAAATAGAATGATGAATGTGTACTCACGAGTGAAAAGTGACAACTGAACTTGTACTTTGGTTTTTGTTGTGTTTTTACACTTCGGGAAAGCACACGAAGGCATAATTTTAGTCAGATGTTTCGTTATCATGTAACAATTGTCTTGTGTCGCACTTCCTACGGCTAGAGACCGACTGTAACGAAATGAACGCCGGCGCTCATTTTGTAATCTTCAAAAATGAGCTCTTACTGGGCCCCATTTCAGAACCATTTCTTGGGTCCATTAATTTAATTTTGGTCGAAGTAAACAATCATTGCTTTTCCAAAGAAGTCTAAGCATTAAAATACGTCGCATACAAGAAAATATTTATCAACCTAAAACAATGTCAGTAGATTAAACTGACCAGTAAATAAGATAAACTTAACAGTTACTATAAAACAGCGCTGAAACAAGAGCAACTGCCACATAAACATCAGGAAGCAAAAATACAATGCCATATAAACCAAACATGAGGATCCCGAAACGGGAACGGTCATAAAATCAATTTTGTGGCGACCACACATGCTATTGTCACTGGCACATCCATTCCTTCTACGTGGACTGTCTGGCCAAAATGCCACCACTTTCACCTTCACCGATACCTAAGGCATAAGGAATTCCATTCACGAAAAACAATTGGCTGTGAACGCAGGAAGTTGCCGAAGATGATTTGAATGCTAGGTGCGATTCGAAATCCGGCGTCCATTACATAACGGTGGTGCTGGTTTGAATAGAACACGAATTTACATTTAGGTGTTATGTCAATGGCACACTTTAATAGTGCACTATTGGACAGTGCCAGATCCTTTGTTGCTGAATTTTAAAAAGCATGAAATCATTAGTGAAACTCCACGCATCACTCTTTAGGTCATACAAAATTTCGCTCGTATCCGTTAAAGACAAATTAAAGACAATATACCTAATGAAAGTCTTTCTATAACAGACCGCTGAAACTAACAAACAATTTGCTACAGACTGTCGACCAGTCATGAACAAATTATGAAGCAAATATTTTACGTCCCACTAAAATATTTACGACCACGGTTGTCGTCAACCCGTTTCCTTGTGAAACCTTGCGATTCTGGCTTACTCGTGGTATTCGGATGTTAGACCCATCACGCCTTTTCAAGTTATTATTGGACAGAGTTGTATCGTGGGTTTGAAAGGATATTTCAGTTGCGCACATTTAAATACTACATTTTGTTTTTGGAGTTTCCATAGAACTTTTATTCGTTATGAAAAGATACAGGCAGCTAATTTTCCTAGCTTGCCATCACCCGTCGTCGCTCGTCTAGCCGGACGAGTAGAGTGCAGACCAACGCTAATGTGTAAACAGCTCGTCCTACCACTCGGAATTGCTCATTTCACTCATTTCACGGTTTTTCTGCACAAATCAATGGCGCTAGCCTACTCTCGGCAACCCATGTCCAAATGTTGGTTGGCATTGGCTCGATTAAACTTGACCAACGTGTAGACAGTAGTATTCAGCTTGTGTTAATTTGCCAACGCTCGCGTTGCCTGCGGCTCGGCGAGCAATGGCCAACGTGTACTGCCGGCTTTACCTTCAACATCAGCCTGTATCAATCAACTGCTGTAAAAGCCTACTGTCCATTGTATTATAAGTTTTAATCGTGTCAATTTCCTCCACGTTTTCCCGATGAATATTACGACATTGTCCACGATCCATATTGTTAATAGTAAATAATGTTAAAAAATGCTTTCCTTTCAGAGCACTAATGTACACCGTAGCGGAAGACTTGTTAGCGAATTTTGGACTGGAAGGAAAGGAGTGCCTTTTGAGAGCGATATGCGAAATTCAAGCGCATCCTCTCAAAAACTTTGGCTTCATCGGTGAAGTCATGAAGCTTTTCTTTACGTGAGTTTTATTTTAATTTACAATTCAATCGAAAATTTAATTGATGGAATTTGCATACGCTTTGCTTCGCTGCTGCCTCAATTTTCGCATTTTTTCTCATTAAATAATGATCGGACCTTCGTTTGTTAAATTTGTTCAAATATACAGGGTTACACGAAACGGTGGCAATCATGCCGAAAGAAGGTAATCGTGCTTATCATTATGAACAACTTTTGCTAAGGTTGATCAAACCTGAAATCGCAAAAAAATCATCTGTGACATTTCGTTCAGTGTGAATGATTTTTTTCTATGTAATAGCTGATTTGTTTTGCGATTTCAAGGCTCCTAACAAAAGTTGTTTATAGTGATGTAACAATGGCCTGCTTTCAACTTAGTACTACAGTTTCGTGTAAAATTTGTATTGTTCGACGCAGATTTTCCGGTTTTTCTTTTTAAAAGACAACTCTGTAATGCTATCTTGATTATACTCAACAAACTGTAACCGTGAAACCGTCAAGAACTGTTATTTGACACGGAACAATTAATTCTCGTAATTAATTTAGATAAAGTAACACATGCTTAAGATACCGTTTTTCAAGTGCGTTCATGTGGTGGGTGTCTACAACCACCAATCCGGGCTGGCAAAGCAATGACAAGTTGCCTGTCATGTCAGCACAGACTGGACTTTGACAACACCGTTAGTGTTGCTGGTGCTTATAGGCGGCCATTACCGCTTACCATCAGTCGGAATTCATTGCTAGTTGACGCTTTTTATTATGTTCAAAATAAGCACCGGTCAAGTGCGAGTCAATTCGCGCACTGAGGGTTCCTCAACCAAAAAATATGTTTTCTTTCATTCTGTTCGGAATCTTAAGCACGCTCCTGTCTCGCATTTCGTCGGTGATTATGTTTTGTTGTTTTACTTTAGAATGTTTATACTATAGTCATGCCAAGTTTGAAACTTTTACTTATTACAGTTTTGCACCAGAGCAATGAAGTAAATAAGTTTAAAAATGCGTTTGTGAAAATTTCAACTGGCTATTACATATCTATTACGGTTCAAAAAATACATACATAGAATGACAGCGTACGCATAAAAGGGTCCCACTTACACTATTTGGATACGGGACCCCTTAAAATTGAATATGATTCCAACTGCCTTATTCATCATCAGCCCGTACCAGTCTACTGCTGGACACAAGTCTTATGGTCTTTCCCAAGACACGCCAATCAGCCCGGTCTTTCTTATTGATGTGAAACATCTATTGACGCGCCTCGGCAGTAAAACCGACTCGTGTGCCGTGACGGAAAACGACATGACGCTCTCTTATGTCTTCATGGTCACATCTGCCGGGCGTCCCGTGACTGCCAACTTTTTACTCCCAGACACTGTTTTTTTTATCTAGTTATATTTTAAAGAGGTAAAATTAACTGGCTTGAATGTGTATGTTTGTACGTGGTAATCTTTGGAACTACTGAACCGATACTGAAAATTATTTCACTAATAGAAAGCTTCACTATCCCCGAGAGTCAAAAGTCTTGTTTAATAATGTTTTATTTCCAATGCAGGCGAAGCCGCGGGCAGAAGGTAGTCTTCATATAATAGGCATGATGACTATTTTTTTTTATTACCTCATAAAAAAGCTGATCATAAATAGAGCCCATCAAAGAAAACAAAATTAAAATTAGTTCAAAAATAAATAAGTTATAAGCATTTAAATTTCATGCTAGACAGAGAGCGCACTACACTGAGCCGTGACGCCACGGCTCAGGAGCGCCATACAAATGCTATACTAACACACGCTTTGTGAGAAAGGGATAGAGCATCCCCTCCCTATCCCCACCTAAAACTGTAAACGCTCATATCTCAGAGATTTATCAGCCAATTTAAATATTTTTTTCAGTATGTGTAATGTATTTAGTTATATTCTTCGCTAAGCCGATTATTTGTAATAAATTAAACATGAGGACACATGCCTAGTGCAATAGCTAGCTTTAAAAAAAAAAAGAAATAATAGGCTTGCGTTTGCCCGCCAACTCGCCTGATGTTAAGCGATGACGCGGTCTACGGTGGAGCACGCTTGCCTAGAAGAAACCGATTCACTCGTGATTTGAAGATTAGATAGTAACTAGCTAAGCTAATGGTAAACATATTTTATACCTATCAAGCAATATTAAATACTTTTTTTCATATTTCAGGCCAAGTAAGTCGCCGTACTCTAATCTTCTGCAAGAATACGTAGAAGCACAAAAGGCGGGCGAATCCGGGGGTGAATGCTGGCCATACTACAGGCTATGCCCTAAAAGTATATTCCAGCCATCTTCTCCCAACAAGTATACGTAAGAACACTTTTATCCAACAAATAATACAGGCCACTAATCTTCTTATTCATAATCGATCGATAAGTTAATCCGTGCAATAAAATTATGTCTACTTCTGCTGTGAGAAATATCACGCGTATAATATTTTTTTGCAATTGTCATAGATTTAGATATCAAGATATGCCCATTAGAACATTTGAGTCCCAGCTTTAGATTTAGTAAAATCTAAACAACTAAATACTAATCTAATGTACCGCTACTGTTTGCTCTCTTCTATTGATTTGAAACCTTAGTACTGAGTGTTTACTTATACATTACGTATTTCAGTTTATCTGAAAATTATCAGTCGATCACTGTCAATATTATGCTAAAAATGTATGAACAGAAATAATAGCTACTTAGACTTGATTAAAGCCAGTTCAAGTCCCGACCAGTTTTAATTTTGCGTAGCTATAATTTTAGATCAAATTTTTCAAGTTCTAGACATTGTCTCGAACTTGAAAAATCAGCCCCATCTGTTCATATTTCTCTAACTACGTCGCATTGTTTTCTACTAACACCGTCGTATTGCTCTCAAGTACGACGACTGCTCGTCAACGAAGTCAACGTGCAACTGGATTCACACTGGTGCGCATTATGCTTGACGCCATCAAGTCGGTATCGTTCAAAAAGTCCAATTGAGCCGGTCCTTGTATAATATTTATCAATTAAAATTTTACACACCATATAAACAACTTTTGCCGTGGTTCGAAGACAAACTCCGTTTCATAGATAAATAGTTCAGACTCGTTAATCCGTCGTATGGAACTGCTGATTTATTTCTCACCTTTTTAAGTTTGGTCCCATAGTAAACGTTATTCATAATGACCCCTTTCGGCCTAGCTTACCAGTTCTGTCTAGCCCTGTAGAGTTAATAAATAATTATCTACTGAGATGGTTCGTATGGCAGCATTCCGATCTTGGCGACCGCTGCCGCCGGCGCCATTCGCGGTCGCCGTTCGCGGTCGCGGTCGCTAAGATCGGAATGCTACCTTAACAGCAAAGTAAATAATTGCAATTTTAATACTTTCTACCTATTAAGAGTTTTAATTTTATTTACAGTAAAGAAGCAGAAGACATGCACAGACGGCAAGAAAAAGACATTGAAGACGAAAATAAAATAAACGAAGTACACGCGATGTAGAAAAAAAATCTAGTGACGACTTTTTCCTTATTTTGGAAAAAGATAGAAAAATTATAATCCCAAATGTAGAAGTAGTTTCCGACCAAAGTTTGTTGTAAATTAGTTTCAATGTTTGAAACGTTTATTTATTGTTTATCTAAGTGCCATTTTCTTCGTTCGATAAACCCTTGTATCTTTTTAATTTTTGTATAGACTCGTAATTATTTTTACGTATTTTTCTAACTTCTACTTTAACTCTTTTAGAATAGGTAATTTTTTGCATTTATTTTAAGAAATTGTGAAAGTCCTACTTCGTGATTTTTGTAAGTTATTTATTTAATGTTGGTAAGAATAAACAGTTTTACAAGAATTAAGTACTTTCCTACCCACACCATGGACCTGTAATCAAAATCAACAACGTACCTACATAGAAACGTCAGTTAAATAGTCCTTAAAATTGCTGTTATAATAATTTTGCAGTGACAATTTTTTTTAAACATTTATATTGTAATCCTCAAATGTGGATCAACACTTCATGCAATTAGTGAAGAAAGGGCGGATTTAAAGCAAGGGCCATAGATGATTCCAGAACAAGTGAAGGATTCTAACGATTGAATCACGATCGTAGGGAGTGATTCGTGATGACTGAATCACGATCGTAGAGAGTGATTCAAGTGTTAGAATCCTGAGCGACACAAGTGATTCATGGTCCTCGATATAAATTCGTTTTATTAAAGAGTTGCATACTATACTTTATACC
Organism: Agriopis aurantiaria; assembly: GCA_914767915.1. Lineage (NCBI taxonomy): Eukaryota > Metazoa > Arthropoda > Insecta > Lepidoptera > Geometridae > Agriopis > Agriopis aurantiaria. Next base: position 5,803,365 of record OU611999.1, read on the forward strand.
ATGACTACGAGAAAAATAAAGATTTAAGGAGTTTGTATCAAGTATTTTTGCACAATGTGGTTGTATAGCATTGAAATGGGGTTCGAATATATTGGTGTATTGTAAATTCAAACACCTAAATAGTGATTGAAATATTGATTTTGTTCACTATTTTCAATGAATAAAATAAGCTTTTTAGAGGCGGAATGGTAAAAATTACTTTCGAGTTTACTGTGTCGTTTTCGCGCGTTACAAATTCCGTCCATACGAAGCACAAAAAGCGCAAAAGCATCAATAAACTCGAGAAACGTTGCTACGCAATGCCAGGAATGGCTTAAAAACTGTTTCAAATGTTTGCGTAAAATAATAAAAGCAATGGCTGTTACTAAAGTGGACATAACAATGTATGCAGTCGGTATCGGTGATAAATAATAATACTTATACGGAGCAATGATCTTTGATACAGACCATTTACAAATCCAACTAACATATATCCTAAATACTATTAAATCAACAAACACCCAAAGCAACACGTCGATAATAGTGTCTCGGGGAACTTTCTCATCCCTACGCGCCCGCCCGCTCGGTAAAACTAGGAAGGCTTCGTATCGGGGCGTGAAATGAAAGGTTACCCAGCCTGATTATTTTCTATTTTCGGACCTAAACCTTGCTATGATTAAGGTAAGATTACACCACAAAGCTAGCAGTACAATTGTTTGTGATTATCGTGAGAAAAGTTGTGAGAAAAATAATGTTTTTAGGTGCAATATGTGATGTTCGCTTCTATGGTGATTTTGATTACAATGCCGAACAGTGCCATAACAAAAAAGAGCAACTCTGACCAGTCTGTGAGAGGATACGTTACTGAGGTAAGTTTTTCAATGGCTTGAAATGTAAGAGATAGTCACTTTTGTGGTTAGGAAGGAGGTATAATCGATCGGTGAAAAACCACTTGACAGTTAATCTTATCGAACTTTTCTATAGCAAACAATGATTGTGTCATCGATTGAGATATACAATTCATTTGCAGAGAACGTGCTGGTGGAATGAAATATGCAAGGAGGAATTCCAAACGTTGTTTCGATGCAAGTGTCCATCTTGGTCATACTGCAGAAGCCCTGGAAGATACTACAACGCGGTTTGCTCCATGACCGAAACTGGGTACATCTGGGAACAGCCGAATTCAGAATGGAGGGGGCCGTAGATAATATATACGAAAATGTCCATAGAAGATAGTTAACCCACCTTTAAATCTCGCTTGCCATCGTTGTAGATTAAAACTGAGAACGAAAACGTGCCACATTTTAACAACGATCTATTTCGAGACTGATTCATTATAAATGAAATGAAATTTCGTCTACTATTTTCGTACTTAGCCTAAGAACTGCGATACCATTTCTTTTGAATCTACAATGTCAAAATTATAGCGAACGCGAGTCGAGTGTCGACCAATTTTTGTTGATTACGCTCGAGATTATGAGAGAATAAACCTATATGTTTACTTTATGTGTATGGGTTTTAATTTTAGTAACTCCCGATATTTTGACCTTGAGATCGGTGCGAAGAAGCCATACTTTCCCTACGCATGCGTGGTAGATCAGGACCTGGTAATCAATAAGCCCTCAGTATACAGTTGGCTGCAACAATAGTCAGATCACAACAAATAGTTACCCTAAAATGTTGCGGCTACTATTCCTAATTTTTGCTTTCGGCTCAATTAACTGTGAGCCAGAAACAGTGCGAGACAATTTTGATTACTTCAATTATGGCGCAAACGAAGACGTGTTGAAGAACTTGGATCTACATGTGGTAAGAAAAAATTGATTACCTAGTTAAAAATTCATAGCAAAGTAATCTAATGTGTAGCAAACTTCGACGTATTAATATTAGAAACAATTGAACTTATTTGCGAAACTTCTTTCAAGAAAGCAGTTTGTTCATGCTATGAATTCAAAAACATTCCAATTCTTGTCTAAATTTTTGTCGGAATCGTTATTATGAATATACCGGAACTTCGAAGGCTACATTATCTTTTAAATAGATTGAGTACTAGTTGTCTTTTTATGTGACGAAACCGTTTCAGCCAAAAGACGAAATAGTGTTGAGGCCTCAGGAGGTAAAAGACTGGCCTCAACAATCGCTCAACGTTGGCCAGATAACTGCGGTGTCAATCAACTCATTGGGACAGCCCGTCATCTTCCATAGAGCTGAACGAATATGGGACGAAAGGTAACATTTTGCTGACAAAAACAATTTCTAGACTGTATACGTTATCTTGTTGAAGCATCAGCCACAAAATTAATAAACGCAGTTAGGGGTTCTATTATATTTTTTGACGAAAAAAGCATCGAAAACTGGTTTTTCAGTATAAATTTTCTTACAATTAAAGTTTGTGGAAAATCCAGCTGCTGTATAGTAAATCTGTATTTTTTATTGAATGTAGCGGCTTCAGATTTTGGTAAAACTCAACATATCTATTTGTTGCCTCCAATTTACAAAAGTAGTTTTTCGGAAAACTTTGAGAATGGATTACGTTAAATTACTGTCATAAAATAAAATAAACTATGTTATGGTTTACTTATTTTATATTTATCTTGAAAATTGCGGCTTTATTAATTCGTTTTATGCCTCTATGCTTTCTTAAAACAAGACAAAAGACATGATTTTTAAACAAAAGAATAAATAGATTTATTGGTAGATAGCTAACAATCTCTCGCAGGAGTCGCAGGCAACTTCCCACATCATACATAATAACATTTATCCCCGCAGTGGACCCCAAACTCGGCTAGGCCGGTCTCATGGTGGCCCTGTAAAGTTATACATAATAGAAAAGCTGCCTGCGAGAGGTTGTTAACTAATTATGAATAACCCTGTATTATTACTATCATCATCATCATCATCATCAGCTTTCAGTGACCCACAGCTTGGTATAGGCCTGTCTTTTTTATGCCATTCTCCCTGGTCTCTCGAATTTCGTTCGCATCTACTCGTTTTCAACAGTTCTTTTGATGTTGTCGGTCCACTCTGGGTCACAACGCGTTTATTATTATGAATCTGTTTAAACTATATTTTGTTTCTAGCACCTTCAACGAGTCAAATGCCTATCAGAACCTGGACAAGGGGCCCATCATCGAAGACACTATCCTAGTGTTGGATCCTCATTCAGGATCGGTCCTGCATAGTTGGGGAGCTCACGCATTCTACATGCCTCATGGATTAACCGTGGACCACCATGACAATGTCTGGGTCACTGACGTTGCGAAACACCAGGTTTTCAAGGTAAACTTTGACAAACCTTTAAAAAAACTATCAAAAAAGATTTAAGATTTAGTCGTAGTAGATTTTAACTTTGCCATTTTTAGGGTAGATTTATTCATATTTTGTCATTAATTGACCAGTAGGCTAAGCATACGGGATGCGATAATATGTCATCATGTAGACCAGGGGTTCCCAAACTTATTTTGCCTACTGCCCACTTTGAGAAAAGATAAAAAAAAATCTGCGCCCCCATTTTTCAACTTCTTAAAAAAAAAACTTTCTTAAACCCATTTTTTTCTGGGTCTCTTACCGCCCCCCTTTAGGCCTGCAGCGCCCACAAGGGGGCGTTATCGCCCACGTTGGGAAAGGCCGATGTAGACAGATGTATACACATTCACGTAGTGTAGACGTAGCCTTATCTCATTTAAACGTACGTACAACTAAAAGAGTGGAGAATATTTATCGCGCATGCTAGACCAGCTGATAAAGAGTCAGATCCTCGAACAGTTAATTTTAATATATGATACTAACTGACCTGACAGACGTCCTGTCTTAGACCTGTCAAACGCGAGAAGTGTTTTCTGAAATTTTCCGCGCATTTTTCTTTATTTTTTCTTTCCGTAAGAACCTTCTACAAAGTATTAGAAAACTTCAAAAAAAAATGTATGAAATCGGTAAAGTCGTTCTCAAGTTATAGCGTGACCAAAGTAAATAGGGATTCATTTTTATATATATAGAAGACTAGCGGTCCGCCCCAGCTTCACACGGGTATAGATTATAGCTTATGACACCCGGGGATAGTATAGATCCCAACAGTGAAAGAATTTTTAAAATCGGTCCAGTACTTTTTGAGCCAATTCGTTACAAACATACTTACATACAAATCATTCCTCTTTATAATATTAGTATAGATATATAGATTAAGGCTATTATGAACTAGTTAATAGGCGTTATAGTTAATAGTTTATTAACATGATCTATAAGAATGTAATTGGGTATGACAGAGAGCGACCGAGGGGCTCGGGGAAAATGTACCAGAAAATTACCGCAACGTAATGAAATTAGAATCCTATCAGAATGTAATAAATCATTATTTTCCAAACACAAATCACGCGGAACGAAATTGTACTGGGCTTTAGGGAGTCTGCTACGTGTAGTTATAACTATGGTATATTCAATGGCAGTAGTGAGTATACGCCATCAAGATACGTCTGGTCTGGGTCACGGACGTCAGATGTGGCAAAGCACCAAGTTTTCAAGGTAACCTCGTAGTTTGTAGGTATGTGATGTTGGAGGTAATTGGATCAAGGGTACTTACGAAATAAAACCGCCCAAGTGCGAAGTCGGGCTCGCACACTGATGGTTCCGTACCACCACGTAGCTTGTTAGCTACTAAAGTACAAAAAATTGTGCAAAAAGTCAAAATCCCATCAACGCCCAGGCGGTCACCTCTCTAAGTACCGGCAGCACCCGACGTTGCTCCGCTTCGGTGATCGTACGAGAATCGGTGGTGAACAGAAATTTGACACCGACTCGCACTTGGCCTTTATTTATTATTTGTTGTTATACTTTATAGTGTGTAGGTACTATAATCATGTCTAGTTTGACGCTTGTACGTATTGCGATTTTTACATTAGAACTAATACAAAAATACGTTAAAAAAATACGTTTGTTGTATGGGGACCCCCTTTTCGCTTATACTTCATGACTTTTTGTTCTTTGTTAGTAAATACGCCGTAATATTACATATTATATAAAAATTTCAACTAGCTATATCTATTACGGTCCGTTTAAAGGTAGGACGGACAGACGGACAGACAGACATCGTGGGCTTACTAATAGGGTCCCGTTTTTACCCTTTGAGTACGGTACCCTAAAAAGAAGTTGAATAGTATACGTCAGCTCTACACTGAATGACTTTCTATTTAACTTTGAACATTATTTTTATAACATGAATAAACATTTATAAGGGTAGTTCGCCCCGAACTGTGACTTAGATATTCCTATATCTTCAACACCCTTGCTACAATTTCCTCATGTTCGAACTAAAGAATTGTATTTGCATGAAACCTACTTACGAAAACTCAAGAAGTTCGTGTTTCCTGAGAACTACAATCTAGGCATCTTCAAGGCTAGGGTGAATAAATTTCTTCTAGATCAATGTGTTCCATCCTCGGCCACACCGTCGCTTACTATCAGGCGAGTAAGTGGCTAAACGTAGAACTAAACAAAAAAAAAAACAATAGTTATACTTTCCTTGTCCTGGGCAAAGGTCTACTCCATCTCTTTCCAGACGGTGCGATCACGCGATAGGTTTGACCAGTGATTTCCTGAAAACGGACGAAGTAGCCAAGGCTTCGATAGTTATTGCCAAAATAAAATACAAACATACATACAAACACCGACGCTTCGCTCGGTCAACTAGTCGTTCGCCCTAAGCTGTAAGGATCGAGTGAATCGGTTTCTTCTAGCAAGCGTGCTCCATCGTAGACCGCATCATCGCTTAACATCAGACGAGGTGGCGGTAAAGCATAAGACTAATCTCTATCTCTTCTCTTCTCTGCATAGAGAAGAGAAGAGATAGACTTCCACGTCTGTCTGTCTGTCTGTATGGCCGCTAACTCCTCCTAAACCACGCAACGGATTTTGATGCAGTTTTCACCATCGGTTAGATACATTTTCACGGAAGGTTTATATATAAAACTAGCGACTAGCCCCGGCTTCGCACGTAAATTACACTCGTGCGAAACCGGGCGGGCGGGTCGCTAGTATAATAAATAAATAAAACAAAAATTACACCGGAATTACTCGCGTAAGATTAAGCCGGTTACTCAGACTATATTTTCAACCGCATTAGGCGGTCTTTTTCAAGGTGAATGTACGCACGCGGCTGCGCCTTGCTTTGCACTACGGGCCGCCTTGCATAAAATTTGTGAAAACCACGTCAGTTTCCATAATAAAAAAACTAGTAATAATAAAAACTTTCCAGTACATTCCAAGCAACCACAAGTACCCAACGCTGACAATCGGAGAAGCCTTCACAGCCGGTTACCCATACCGACGCAGAGTCTTACTCTGCATGCCTACCTCCGTAGCCATCGCAACCACCGGCGAGATATTCGTCGCCGACGGATACTGCAACAATCAGATCTTAAAATTCAACGCTGCTGGAATCCTACTAATGGCTATACCAACATACTCAGACACTTTGACTCTCAATCTTCCGCACAGCGTGACTCTGTTGGAGCATTTGGACATGGTCTGCGTCGCTGATCGAGAGAACATGAGGATTGTATGCCCTAAAGCTGGACTGAAGAGCTACGTGGATGTGCTCGACTCGGCTACGATTATCGAAGACCCAACCTTGGGTAGGGTATTTGCTGTGGCGTCTCATGGCGACACGATCTATGCTGTTAATGGGCCGACGGCGCAGAATATAGCGGTTAGAGGCTTCACTGTTAATGCTGTGTTTGGGAACATTCTGGACACTTGGGAGCCAAGCACTGTGAGTATAAATAGCAGATTTATACAGCACGACAAACTTTGTACTGGGCTTAGAAAAACAAGTTACCATCTACAAATTCTAACACCTACATGAAAACGCAGGAAAGTGCATGCCTTGTATAAAGAAGGTACTGGCAAAGGGTCCCTTTAAAACTTTCGCAAACTGGCTAAATAGGTAGGTGGTACCCATCGTTCGACGTTTCAACCATGTTACAATGGCCGTGGTTATTAGCTGACTAAAAACTGCGGACGAGTCCGGCGAAAAGAGCAGTTGTGTTATTCTACCCTCACTTGATCTTGAATAAACAAAGACAAGTACTGGCAAAGATCTTGAAAAATTACTGGTGAGGTGGCGGTCAAACGCAAGCCCATTTTTTTACTACAATGTACACGCGGACCGACGTGAGTACGAAGGGATTGCGACGGCTCAAGTACACATTTAGTTGTAGTCTGTGCACGTGTACGTGTATATGCACTAACTTTTCCACTCTATGCCGCCTCTTGCTCAATGTTTACCTGTCACATATAACAGGTTTCAAGAAATACTTTCTCTAAAGGTTTTTTTAGTATGTACTGAAACTTAACGAGGATTTACTAGAAGCTGTTTAGAACTTCGACCAAAAAAAATGGACGTTCCCAGAAGACGCGCATTTTTACGATTACAAAATGAACGCCTGGTGCTCACTGTGTTTCAGTCGGTCTCTAGCCGTAGGAAGTGCGACACGCGTCTATTGTCACATAATAACGAAACATCTGACAAAATTATGCTTTCGTGTGCTTTCTGGAAGTATAAATACACATCAAAAAACCGCTATCTATTTTTGTAACAAATTTATTGTACATGGTTATAATTAGGTGTTGAAGTATATGTCCAACGGTTTTGCCTCGTTTTTACTGAGCAAGTTCAATGATTATCCACCATATTATTTTTTCCGTCCATTCATTTTATTTTGGTCGAAGGTTTAAAACAGACCTACAGGAAAGAAAAATATGGTCCAGGGGCCTTACGGACAACTGCTATTACAGGCACCTAATCCGCTCAGTTGGAAAATCACGCGACCGCAAACCGTATCTAGGCGCGATAAGGTTTGCGGTCGCGTGATTTTCCAATTGAGCGGATTAGGTGCCTGTAATAGCAGTTGTCCGTAAGGCCCCTGATTACCATAACACGTAACTAAATAAGATTTTTTTTTTTGATAAGATTTAATTGCAGGGTTTCACCAACCCCCACTCTCTGGCTGTGACAAGGAACGGTTCCCATCTCTACGTCACAGAGATCGGCCCCAACAAGATCTGGAAATTCGAGCTTACTGACGTCTATGACAAGAAGTAGACCCTAGCACTAGCAAACGTTAGGAGCCCAGGCGATAGTCGCGAAGGAGGTAGAAACAATTGTTTTTAGGCGCGAATATAATTCGCGAATACGAGTGTTAGATATGGCAAATTAATATAAGTAAGATAATACAGCGATGTATTTAAGTATATCAAGCTTTTACAGTAATCTGTATCTAATAGCTGTAAGCTTTGTAATGTTTTAACTTGCTCAACATGTACTTACTTGTCAGCTGTTGGAGTAATTGCAAAAGCCGCCATCTATCGTCCAAAATGAGAAGTTAGCAATTTCGTATCCTTTTCTAATCACAAATTGTATTTTAAGGAAACCTAGGTCATAGCACATTAAACCATAGTCTTTATTATCTATTAAGTAGTTACTTAAGTGAAGAGATGTAACTAAAATCTTCGTAATTCAACTAACTAAATAACAGATGGCGTTTTTCAATAGATTGAGAAAAACAAATTCTATGTACCCTCTAAAATAAGCTGTTAATCTAATTACCAGTCTACGCATAATAATGATTCTTGCATTTATAGTAATAGTTAATAGAATAGAAGAATATTTAAAATATAATAATAAAACTTAGTAAAATTGAAAGATTTGCTACGATTGAGTGGTCCAGTAAAATCACGCATAGATAAGCAAAACGTGCTAAAAAGGTAGCCTGTGTTTCACGATAGTTTTCGAAAACTAAGCGCTTTAAAGTACTAAAATCATATTATGTCCCTTTTCTATTCGATAAATAAACGTACGAAAACAATGGCAACTAATTTGAATTTGTCAAATTTATTATTAATTAGATAATAGTGCAGACCTATAGCTTCATCACAACTCGCGTGATTATTCAATATAAATTATTATAAAACGGTTTACATTCGCGTTTTGTTTATTGGTAGAGACGACCGGTTTCGGAGCTATTAGAGCTCCTTCATCAGGGAATACGCGCGCTACCGGAAACGGTCGCCCGCGTACAGTCATAATATAGCGTTTGTATACCATTTTCTAAATTAAATTTGGCAGCTCCAAAATTGTTAGAATCCTCTTTTACGTATGGAATTAAAAACAGACAAACATGTTTAGCATTAAGCTATCAGGTTAGTACAATATATTTAGATAATTTTGCAACTGAATTTACGATAATTTCTGGGTTGTCAGACCGTTAAGAAGGCTTCCAACAAATCTATTGATCATTCTTATTTCAATCTTGAAAATAAACTGTTCACTCACTCTCTTTGATGCAATGAGAAAAGCTTAGAGTAAAAAAGAATGCTCCAAGAGATAGAGGTATGCTTCTGCCTGAAGCAACTGAAATGGGCTAAAAGCCTTAAGGGCCTAGAGATGGATAAAGCTTGGTCTAAAATGGCAATACAGCTAGAGGTAAAGTCAAATCCTTAATTTTATCTTACTGTGTATTTGAATATAAGATGTAAGAAAAATGTATTAAAAATTTATTTAGGTTTTTATTTTTAAACAATAACATTAGACATAATGTATAATATTGAAACTTAAATGTGAGTAGCAATGAAAAAGTATGCGTATTATGGACCAAAATTATTATTTTCGCACAATTTTTGTTCAATGATAGTTCACATTTAATGCATTTTCTTAAACTTTTATTAGAAAAGTAGTTTTTACCTGAATATTGGAAAATAAAGTTACTTAATTAACAACAATACTTTCATTTCAAAATCTAGAAAATATTTTATTCAACCCAAACAATATATGATAATATTTAAATAATTTATTAAATATTCATGAATAATGTACTTAATATTATACAAACATACTTATATTTTTACAGATAATTCCTAACAATATCATATACTTTTGGAATAATTAAGAATAGCATATATTTACGTAATATACAAATAAAAACAATGAAAATAATAATCACAGTATCCAGGGCCCAGGGCCACACTAAGGATCCTGTTTTAAACTATCACGGTTGTTCACTAAAGTTATATGATTAATTACGGGATATTTACCGTGGTAAGGTAGTGGAATGAGCTCCTGATATTTCGGCGCAGTTACATGCACCATGTTCACGGGAAGACTGAAGAATGCGGGTGGTTGGTCAAACAGTTAAAAAGCTCGGGAGCTCATTCCACAACCTTACCACGGTAAATATCCCGGAAATAATCACACTAAGGATGTTTACAAAATAAATTAAAACACATACCTAATTAACTAAGCTTCACCTTTTCTCTTCTTCATAACTTTCATAAACAGCACCATATCTGGAAATATTAATAATAATAATCTTTAGAAAACAGAATTAGAGTTTAGAAATAAATGGCAAGGTGCGTGTCGAGACTCGAAACACGCATATGGTAGGGTTACGTTTTTCGTAAACAAGGTCATATAAAACACTGTTTTAAGCTGTCACGGTGATTCACTAATGTTATATGATTATTTACGGGATATTTACCGTGGTAAGGTTGTGGAATGAACTCCCGATATTCACGATATTAACCTTACCACGATAAATATCCCGTAAATAATCATATGACTTTAAGGTCATATAAATGTGGTCACAATCATCATAGTTCAGAAAATGGTGGTCAAAGAAAAATTCGAAAGAACGAGGGTCTGTGGATTTAACCAAATTTCAGAGGTGCATCATCTAAACCACTAAATTAAAACCACCGCTATTTCTTATAAAGCTTGAAGTAGCTTGCAAGTAATCGTGCCGGCGTTTAAAATTAAATAGCCACTAGCATGCGAGTACGTACTCGCGTGTGTGTCACATTTGTTTCATAAAATCGCCGCTTGGGGCTGACTAGACACATCCTTAAAAATATCTCAACGTTGATCTCATTGTGCGTTCCTATTAATTTTTATTTTAGAACACTGTTTTAAACTAGCACGGTTGTTCACAAAAGTTATATGATTATTTACGGGATACCACGGTAAATATCCCGTAAATAATCATATAACTTTTTATTTTAGTTTTTCGTTTTGAGGTTTTGGTAAAAATATTGCTTTTATCTTGTATTAAGTTTAATATTTAATTCCATTACTAGTTTATAAGAAATCTTCGAAATAACTTGGGATCCGGTTGGACACGGTTTAGAGGTTGAGATTTCAACAAAGAAATAGAGGTTTTTTTAAACAAAAAGAGCGGCAAACAAGCATAGAGTGCTTTTCATGTTTGAAGTCCCCCAGACGCGGCGCTGTCATCGCGTATCAATCACTATCAGTATCATTTCTCGAGTAGAACTTTAACAACTTTTGGCATCGTACACGACTCTTTAACGATGGAAAATTAATAAAAATCTCACTAGCGTCCAAACACAGTAACAACACCTGACAACTACAACATGGAAATCTAGTTCCGCTGTTTGCCGTGGGACTTCTTTCATGAAAAGGACTCTACGGTCCGCCTTATGGTAACCGGCAACCACCGCCTTTGGACACCTGCAGCATTAGCGGTGTTGTCGATGCTTTTACCAGCCCAAAAAGTTAGTTTCAGTTAAATAAAGAAATTTTCTCATCAATCAATCTCTCAAATCATCAATCATCTTCATTTCAGCCGTAGGACGTCCACTGCTGGACATAGACCTTGACCATCGATCTCCAAAAGGGCCTGCCTGGGTTGGAAGCGGCCAGCATCCGCTCATGAAATAACATAATATGTATAATAATGAAATTTTAAGATACGTACTAATAAATATAGCCATCACAACAGCCAGCATCAGCCAGAGCCAGCATTTCCAGGCGCTGCGGCTGTGCTCCTGCAATCTGCTTGACTCCACTTTCAACGACATCATGTTGCGGTCAGTCAAGTCGGTTGATTTATGCAATGCCTGGGAAAATATACAAAGAAATTAGGTAGTTTTCTTAAAACACCGGACTGCAAGAGCGGGCACGAATTACCCATACAAAGCGCTTTGATTTCACTTTTATTGCGCGAGCTGCTAGTCTATGGAATGCGCAGTCTAAATGGGTGTTTCCCGATAGTTACAATCTGGGCATCTTCAAACCACGAGTGAATCGGTTTCTTCTAGGTAACCGTACTCCATCGTAGACAGCATCATCGCTTGACATAAGGCCAGTTGGCGGCCAAACGCAAGCCTATTATTAAATAATATTAAAAACACTGACATAAGAGAGCATTTTTTTAAATTGAATAATGGTCTAGCTCTTAACTGCCACCTTGCCTGATGTTCAGGGATGATGCAGTCTATAATGAAACACACTCGAAGACACCCAGATTGTAACTATCAGCATAGTCAAATATGAATCCTTGCTATGAGGGAACACTCATTCAGGCAACTCACTCTACAAACTTGCGGTTCGCACTATAAAAGTGGAATCAAAGCGCTTAGTACGGGTTCAAAATATCAACCACGAAACTGTGTCAAAGCAACTTCAGTCTAAACTCTGCTATGGAATTGAGTTTAAAATAAAATCACAAGTGCTACCTCAGTATCTTGTCTTATAATGGTGCTAGCTATCTGCGACTGTTCCTTCAAACTCTTAGTCAGCAGCACCATGTTCTCAGCGACCTTCTCTTGCATGTTCTGATGGTACTTGAGTAAGGAGTCCATCTCTTCCTGCCCTCCTGCATTGCTTGTGAAGTTTGGAGCTTTTATTATGTTACGCTTGCGCAGAGAGTCATCTGTTTCTTCTGAAATTGGTAAACGGCACCTGTTAGAATATAATGAATTACTAATAAAAATTCAAAAAGGGGTCCCCATACTACAAACGTATTTTTGTATTAGCTCTAATGTAAAAACGGTAATACGTACAAGAGTCAAACCTGGCATGATTATAGTACACACTCTAAAGTATAATAACAAATAAATATTGGCCAAGTGCGAGTCGGTGACAAATTTCAGTTCAAAACAGGTTCTCGTACGAGCACCGCGGTGAAGAAACGTAGGGCGCGGTCGGTACTTGGATAGGTGACCTCCTCGGGCGTTGATGGGATTTTGTCTTTTTGCACTCTATTTTTGTACTTTAGTAGCTAACAAGCTGTGTGGTGGTACGGAACCCTCAGTGTACGAGCCCGACTCGCACTTGGCCGGTTTTATTTTTTTATTCGGAAAATGTACTGTCCACAGTTTTATTCTTATCTATTATCTAGTTTACGACTAATATTATTTTTTCGCATTTATTATGGTTTATTCCATAGTCAAACAAACTGACTGAAAAAGAAAGGGCTGGCTCCTCTGGGAGCAGCGCCCTCCATGTCAAGAAGCCTTCACCTCATCTGCTTATAGTCAAAAGACTGATCGCATGATTAAAAAAAGTGCATGTTATTGTATGTGTTGTGTATTTATTGTGCGGTTGTATTTCTATGCCAGCAAATAAGCAAAATTTGACAAAAAACCAGCATACCTAGACCAAATAGCTCAGATCGCAGCTCCACTCCATATTTGACAACAGTCTTCTGATGAATCTCCTGAGCCGCAGCATCACCTGACATAGTTGCTACTCCATGGGATAGCTGCTGAACTGCTTCCAACTAAAAATAATATATAAATGCATAAAATCTTTGTTTCTAATCCATACGGCCAAGGATTGGAACCACTTGCCAGCTTCTTTATTTCCTGAGGGACATAATCTGGGCATTTTTAGGACCAGAGTGAATTATCTTCTAAGTCTGCGTGCTTTATGTTCAACCACATCGTCGCTTACCAACAGGCGAGTTGGAGGTAAAACAGGCTTATCTGTGATAAAAAAATATTGTTAGGTTGGTTCAGACAGATGCTGCCGACATGAAAAATAAACTTTTATTTAAAAATCATTTTCAAAGACAAAGATTTATTTTACAATGCCTTTTTTTTATTCACGTTATTTGTATTTTGGCAGCCTTTTTGAAAATATATTTATATATATTGGGTATTGCATATTGTATTGTCACCAGAACTAAAGGTGTATCCAAAATTTTAGCAAAATCGTGTTGGAGGAACTGGTTCTCATTCAGCTTACAATATTTGACCTGAACAAACTAACAAACACTGAAGTTAAAGAAGACATCATTTAACATACCAACGAAAGAATAGCAGCACTTTCCTCCTCCTCCTTTCAGCCATAGGACGTCCACTGACGGACATAGGCCTCTCCAAAAGGGCCGGTTGGAATGTGGGTGGACGTCCTACACAGTGCTTACCAGTCCATGGTCTCCATTCGAGAACCTTTCGGCCCAATTGGCCATCAGTTCTGCGTGCTATGTGCCCTGCCCACTGCCACTTCAACTTGCTAATCCGGTGGGCTATGTCATTCACTCAGAAGTAGCACTTAAGTAGAAGTAGGAAAATAATACTGATTCTTCAGTAGCTGGTTAGCATGGGAATTTACTTTGATTCCACTCTTATTGTGCAAACTGCTAGTCTGTAGAATGCGCTGCCTGAATTTGTGTTCCCTGATAGTTACAATCTGGGTGTCTTCAAATCGCGAGTGAATTGGTTTCTTCTAGGCAAGCATGCTCTATTGTAGACTGCATCATCACTTAACATCAGGGGAGGTGGAGGTTAAACGCAAGCCTATTATTAAATAAATTACTAGAGTATAGAACAGTCAAACCATGTCATGCCTCGAAGAGTGACAGGATTATATAGAAGCTACGGTGAACTGGTTAAAGTTGTCTTTTCCATGGCTTTTTTTCTGCCGTAATCTCTCGATTCCAGTGGGCGTTAGGCCTTAGACTTACTTTTTCAATAGGAGTATTTAATGTAGCAGTTTGAATGACTCCTTTCAAGAATGATGCTCTCTTATTATATTCAGCTATCACATCTTTTGCAGGTTTGCTGTAACAGAAAAACGAGTTTACACAGGTATAAGGAAATGTCATTTACCTTGCTTTCTCCCCTAAATTGTTAAGGGAGTTTTGATTTGGCTTTCCCAACCCTCAACAAAATGGTATTTTTTTTGGGATAAAAGTAGCTTTATACAGGTTTACGCAGAAAGGGTGTACTAAGTCAAAAGGGGTCTGTTATAGTATACATTGTAAACAACTTCTACTATGGGACCAATCCTGAAAACCCGAAAGATATATAAGCTGTTCCATACATTTTGTTGAGTGTCAATGACCGTTTTCTATGGAACAACTGATATTTTTTTATTTCTGAGTTGCTCCTATGGTAAAAGTTGTTCATAATGACGGGTACTAGGGCCCTTTTTCGGCTTAGTACACCCTTTTTGCACAACCCAGTATAAACTACTTGAGGGTATAACCTACCTTCATACTATATTATATTTCTTTTTGCTGTTGGTACCATATAAAGAAAAAAAAGATACCAGATTTGCAACTGCTTTCCTTGCAACTACTTTCCTTTCATCATTGTGGCAACAACGGCTTTAATTTAAGCTTCTCTTACCATTATTTCTATCCTTACCACTGGAGTTATTGTGCCAGCGGCTCAGAGCCATTCTCTTCCAGAGCTCTATTATACCAAAGCGCTGGGTTGGCTCAGCTATAGAATGACCAGGGGGAATGCCTAATACACCCCAAGCGAGAAGTCAGAGGTACTCATTTTATCACCCACACACTAACAAGATGACTTGCTAAAACTTTGCAAGTGGTTTTTAGCAGTAGGTTGGTTTTTACAGTTTTTTTTGGCTGTTTCAGTGTGCACACACTTACAGATGTTTACAGGCTGAAATCAGTTTACCATATGGGTAGCTATAATAATGCAACACTTACTCTGGTCCAGTCTTCAGCTCAGTGATCATATCACTCAGAGCTTCCACATACTTCTTCAGCCTCCAGTTACCTTCCAAAGGTTCCTGTTTGGCTATCAATTCGCATTTATTCAGTAGTTGTCGTACATTCATTTCTAGCCGGGATTTCTTGGGACCATTTGATTTGGCAAATACTTTTGATATTTCGACGGTCATAATTTGAATAATTCTCACACAGAGAAACAGCAGTAATTTGAAATAGTTTTCAAAAAATACTTTTTACGATACAAATGTTTACGGCTTTACGCACAGGCTTTACGCGTATTTTGTGTATATCTGTGTTTTTTTAATTTTTTTTTCTTCTTCCCCATTGAATTGAATCGAGTGTCACTGTCACTCAATGAGTGACAGTTTGACTTTTTTTGTGCTTTCACCCATTTCTAAGCAGGCTATAGCTTTTAAGGCCATACCGTCTTGCATATTTTATATTTCCCCAGTCTTTGATAATACATTTAGCTGTATATAATTTGGATCTACCTTATTCTTGAGCTATTAGGTAAGTAGGTAGACTAGTAGGTTAGCCTGTAAACACCATATTGCTCGCAATAGCTCTCCAAACGCATGAGTCGCTCACAACTGCTGCAAACGATGTATTCAAATGTAAACGAATGGACGACAGTATGTAAATGCTAAAGGGTTTCTGTATGTCTAGAGATGTTTTTTTTAGGGCATTTTTGGCGACAACGTGAAAAAATCCATATCGGATAGTTGTATTATTTTCATAAACTCGTGTATTTTTGAGTGTTAATGCGTAAAATGGTAGATTTTGATATAGTGTTCGTGACCATGCTCTACTGTAGACAAATGATAGTGTATTTAAATCAGTCTCTGGCAGTCATAATTATCATAAGCTTTGTTTAGTTTGGGGTCAGATGACCATGTGTGAAAAATGTCCCGAAATATTCATTAAATTATTTATTTTTTAGCGCGGATAAGTTTAGTCCGCGTTCGACTACCAACTCGCCAGTATAAGCGACGAAAAAAAAGTAACTGACTAAACTGGCTAAAGTGACTAAAGTGTGACTAAAGTTGCTGACTAAGAAAAAGTCTTTTCCGCCTCTTTATGAGGGCATTCGTTTGACTTGACCGTGACTTACTTTGCTTGACTCTGACTGTGGCTGACTTGTTTGACTGGAATTCACACAGATCTACTAAGAATACTTATCGTTAAACTCTCAGGTCAAACTTGATAGTAATGTACTTATACATACTGAATCTATGACTTATACTCACAGATATACACTTAGACTGAATCTATGATAGTAATATTATTATAATACTTGACACTGGCAAATGCACAGGATTGCGACACGATTGCGACGACAAAGTCCCAAAGTCACAAAGTCCTCACAGAGAAAAAAAAAAGTTATGTAAAGTTGTCAAACAAAACAAGCAAATGACTGTCAAATTTTGATTTGATCTTGAGTGTCATCCCGGCGAAACTTTTGGAAAATAACTAAATTAATTGATTAAATAGAATCAAAACGTCCGCTCCTGTGTAAATTATCCTAAAAGTAATACAAAATGGTGAGTTGAACTTTAAATAACTTGCAAAACAATGTCTGAAATACGTTTATAGGTTAGCGACTTCTTGCTTGGTCATTCAAGCCCCAAACATAATTCTTTGTATTTCCACAGGCTCGGCGTTATGATACACGTACAACCATTTTCTCGCCTGAAGGTATGACTTATTATTATGCCATCTCATTAATGTTATATGTGAAAACATTTCATTTACGATGGCTTTTTCTCCAGGGCGTCTGTACCAAGTTGAATATGCCATGGAAGCCATCAGTCACGCAGGCACATCACTCGGCATCCTCGCTACTGACGGTATTTTACTCGCTGCCGAGCGCAGAAACACCAACAAGCTGCTAGACGAAGTATTCTTCTCTGAAAAGATCTACAAATTGAATGATGACATGGTCTGTTCAGTCGCTGGTATCACGTCTGACGCTAATGTGCTGACTAACGAACTGAGACTGATTGCGCAGAGGTATCTGCTGAACTACGGTGAATCTATTCCCTGTGAGCAGCTGGTATCCTGGCTCTGTGATGTCAAGCAAGCATACACACAGTATGGAGGTGAGCATTATATTGTTACCAACTTATTGGAGACTCCACATTTGTGCCGTGAAGCTCCGTAAACATGCGTGAACGTGAATGTGGACGGTTTTCGCTGGGTTCACGCGCGTTCACGTCTGTTCCCCAATCAGAGTCTGTATTTTGTCCCGCGATAAAGGGTTCGTTTCCCCTTTGCATGGTGTTCACGCGTACACATCCACATTCACGGCCCGTGCCCGTTTACTCTGGACTACAAAGGCTTAGTTATGTTGTTTTTCTACGTCCATTTTGCGGCAGGTTTCACGAACAATTGTGAGCATCCCGTGAATGTGGAGGGCACGAATCGTGCCGTGTATTCGCGCGTGAATTTACGGTACTAATGTGGAGCCGCCAATAATGGTTAAAAACACCATGGTTTATCAGAACAACAGAGGTCCATGAATATCTCAACATGGCTGGTAGAGAAAGAAATAGTTACTCAAGGAGCCAATTACAAACTGAGACTAGAAAAACACCTGAATCAACTTGCGGGTATATTCACTATCCCTGAAACCATACGGCAGCTCAAAAAAAGGTGGGAAGACGGGGAAGGGAGAAAAAAAGCTGGTTCCACTGGGAGCATGTTAAGAAACCTACACCTTATCTGCTTATAGTAAAATGACTGATTGCATGATAAAAACAGAAAAAAAAGAACTTCTAAAGGTACACTTTGCATATAAGACATAGTACTACTTTGGAGTTCCAAATTTCTATTTCAAGGACTACCCATATGAAGCGCTTTGATTCCACTTTTATTGTGCAAACTGCTAGTCTGTGGCATGCACTGACTGACTAGATATTCGTCAATAGTTGCAATCTGGGTGTATTGAAATCACAAGTGAATCTGTTTCTTCTAGGCATGCATGCTCCATTGTAGACCACATCTTCACTTAACATCAGGGGTCAAGTCCGAGCCAATCTTTAAATAAAAAGTGACCCTGGATGTCTAAATTTCTGTCAAAATTTATAGGAACATTAGCTTATGCTGCCTATATCCCACAGAGCTCAAAATCAGTGTAGGAAAAGGTACAACTGAATCGAGATCATTGTCTCACAAGCAGTTATGTATTTCCAGGCAAGCGTCCATTTGGTGTGTCAATCCTGTACATGGGGTGGGATAAGCACTATGGCTACCAGCTGTACCAGTCCGACCCCAGTGGGAACTACGGAGGGTGGAAGGCCACTTGCATTGGAAATAACAGTGCTGTAAGTACTATATTGCACAATCCAAATACATTGTGTATACAAGCAGCACGGACAGTTACTACCAGTTCAATTTTATTGTTTTCTATTCAACTTAGCAAGACCTATAATGGAAAATATTCTTTTGACATAGACAAGAAAATAGTGCTGGTTGATTAAGTTTTAATTTTATTGAAACTCTGTTTTAAGCTGTCACGGTTGTTCACTAAAGTTATATGCTTATTTACGGGATATTTACCGTGGAAGTTTGTTGAATGAACTCCCTATATTTCGGCGCAGTTACATGCACCATGTTCACGGGAAAACTGAAGAATGCGGGTGGTTGGTCGAACAGTTAAAAAGTTAGGTGCAGACATAACAATCTAAAAAAGAAAACTAAATATCCCGTAAATAATTATATAACTTTATTGAAACTTTTGTAAAACGCCATTGAATATTCAAGTGTCACAGGTATTTGAAGGGGTTAAGGGTTTTTTAATTTAGTATTTTTGATATGACAGGAAGGGGGTTGAAATGTTAAAATGTCAGCAAATACACAGTTGAACACAGTAAATTCTGTATAGAATTATACCAATGCTCACATAAAGGTATGAAAAGGGGGAAAGAGGTTACGTAAAACTTGATCAGCTAGGTGAATTGAAGGTGACAATATTCTCATACCATTTTATTTTATCCATGCAGGCAGCAGTATCAAGTTTGAAGCAGGAGTACAAGGAGAACGAGACAACTCTAGCTGAAGCACAAGCTTTGGCCATCAAGGTCCTCAGCAAAACCCTGGATATGACCAAGCTCACTCCTGAGAAAGGTTGGTTACATTTATGAAGAAGCATTCCTAATATTTTTTTTATTTTTTTTTATACAGACACGGCAGACAGCGGAGGCTCAGTAATAGGGTCTTGTTTTTACCCTTTGGGCACGGAACCCTAAAAAGATGTCTTTATTTCAGGGTTGACCCCAAAGTAAAAGTTGTTAATGTTGGGTAATATGGGCCCCTTTCGGCTCAGGACACTCTTTTTGAGTAACCCTAAATTTGTTTAACAGTTTTATTTTATTTTAAATTTCTTAACATTTTTCTCATATTTTGCAGTGGAGATGGCAACTCTGAGTCGCAAGGACAACAAAACAGTAATCCGGGTGCTCACAAGTGCCGAGGTCGAGAAACTGATCACGACCTTCGAGAAGAGCGAGGCGGAGGCAGAAGCCGCCAAGAAGGCCCAGCCTAAATCTTAATTATGTATCCTAGTAAGTATTCGACTCTATTTGGTATAAATAAATGTTTTACTTTGTATGTCTGTTTTTACTCTTCGATGAAATCAAAGGTTTGTTTATTCGGAATGCTAATATCTATAAAAAGCATAACTAAATACACGTTTTAAATATCTACCGGAACTAATAGTGCATTATAACATGTCCATTATGCGACCGAAAGGTACTTATTTTTATAATGTGCGATAAGTCTAAACTTTTAAAACATGTGCTTCAAATTCTATTGTGGGTAAAGTTCAATGAAATCCAAAACTTCAACCCTGATGCTTAAAATTTGTGTAAACAGCTAATTAAGTTAATTAAGAGCCATGTTACAAAATGCAATCATTAATTTTTAGGTACCTGGATTTTCGGGAATAAAATGTAAAAACTAAAGCTGTAATTTCCAAGATGCATATAAAACAAGAAAACCATAACATTAAAATTGTTTGTTATGTCAGTAATTTACCGAAATCCACTCTCAAACTTTCACTCGGAGAATTTTACGAAAAACCACTTTTGTAAATTGTAGCTAATAAGTTAATACTATGTTGAATTTTACCAAAATTTTAAGTCGTTTATTTTTTTATTAAAGGTAGTACAATTTATTACAGAAATCGAATTATCTGTTTGATCAGATCTTTCTATTTGGTAGAATCAGAACGTCAAAAATCCAGCTTTCGTTGTTTTTTCATCATAATCTGTGAGAGGGATCTTAAACGTAAATTGAGAACACACACCGTCTTACCACAAAAGATTTAAGAACGCTTTAGACATGTGTTTAGCAATTGTTTCACTGCGAAAAAAATGCTAAACACTTGTCTAAAGCGTGCTTAAATCTTTTGTGGTAAGACGGTTAATCAGTAAAACACTGTTTTAAACTATCATGGTTGTTCACTAAAGTTATATGACTCATTCCACAACCTTACCACGGTAAATATCCCGTAAATAATCACTTATTCAGTAGTTTATAATTTTGAATCTTTAGAATAAAAGACACAATTTTCCAAAAAAATATTTAATTTAAACTTATTAATAATGAATAATGTAAGTACTTACACCACACTCAAACACACATTCTTAGGTTCGTATTCTACTTTATATTATTATAATTTAATAACAACATAAGCAGGTTTTAAAATAAAAAAGTTAACATAAATGAAAGAAAGAAAGAAAAAAGTTAATCTAATCCATGTATGGTCAAAGCAGGGCTGAATTTAGGGGAGGGCTACAACTCCGGGGTTTCCACAAAAGCTCTCACAACGTTTCTAGGTAAAATTTTCCAACCAAATAACATGCAAAATTATAATTGAAAAAAAAAAAAGCATTGTTTGTTGACAGAATTATGATTTGGCTCACAATAAATTATTAAAGCACTTGAATGAAACAAATCGTTAAACCTATTTTATAAATAATTAGGGGCATCCACTCTTTTGTTGCCCCAGGGACCCGACCTCTAAATCCGGCCCTGGGTTGAAGTAAGGTCTTCCTCAATTCTTATTTTTGTAAGATTTGGACTAGCTTAGAACGGTACTAATAAGAAGTAAGAAGGTAGATTTATAGAACTATATAACTTAGGTACATGCTTAAATACTATTTTTTACAAGTAATAATTAGCGAACAATTTTGTTGAGTTTTTATATGTAATGTTTAAATTACGCATAAAACATTTTGTGCCAGTCTCCCAATAATTTAAATTCATACAATATGAGTTTTATTTTGTGAAATGATTTAGGATTTTAATACCAAACATTAAAAATATAAAGGTTTAATTTCGATGTTGAGTCACATGAACAAGAACTTTTTTAAATTTTTATTTTTTTTGGTTTGCGATTATGCCAGCCTGGACTTGCCAGCAAGCGAAAATCTCTAGACTAGAATATATAATAAAAATTACGGGCAAAATTGAAATCGACTATGTATTAAGGAAATTGTATTACCAACTCACAAAAAAGTATTTTGGAACTCATTTTGTCTTAAAAGCTGGTAACGCGACCCAACACCCGAATGCATTTACATGAAATCTGTAATATCATTTTGGTAAAAGGATTTTATGATAGGTGAAATGCAATGTAAAACTATCTTAAAATTAAGCGACACTGCCGCCATCTGTCGATTCTTGCACGTCTATCAGTCATATCGATTTTCTAGTTGTAGCTACCAAGTCTACTATAGGCTGTACTAAGACATACGCTAATATAATAACTACAAACGCCATCAAAGCTGTCGCCAAACCTCCTTGGGCGGCACTGTAGAAGTCCATATTGAACCCTATGGCTATAGTTATAAGGCCCATGGATAGAGAAAACAAACCGACAGAGAGGTGCAGAATCTTGACTGGTCCACTCTTGATCATCAGACGAATCTTGGAGGAGAAAAGCGCGATGATTCCGGTGATGAAACTAATTAGCGAGAAGGCTAGTGCGATGACACCTGGAACACGATGGCCGATTATTATTAGAGTCTTAGAGTGTCAGAGAAGAAAACTTCTTAACATAACAGAAATCTTCTTAGAGACGTAATTCCGTCGATAATGGATAAACGCAGCTCAACTGACAGTGTTACGCAGTTGTGCCACGGGTAAGTCACGGACTGGAAAGTCAATAAAACTTTGATGTGTATTTAACACCATAGATAAATATAACACTAAACAATAAAACTAAACTCTGTAAAACTAAACAATAAAACTGATGTTGTTGTATAATTATGTTAGCTAAACAAAATATAGATTATTTATTATGCACAACTGAACAAACAGAAAATAAATGAAAACTTAAATAAATAATTATAAACTAGAACTTAAAATAACTAAATAAAACGAGAAAATTAAACTAAAAGACCATTATAGTTAACAAATTTATTTGATACAAATACATTTTAGATTATGTCCTATCAAAATACAAACTCAACTGGAGCCTTGTCTGGTACGATCTAGACATGGGCGTAGCCAGGGGGGCAGAGGTAAATGGGTAAATACATTAATATTGAAATTAGGAGAGATGAGGACGCATTTTTGTTGTTTTATTATATCCAATACTAAATTTGGCTTCGCCCGTAGATCTAGTATACGTAATTCGTTCTATGACTTCACCGTTTACGTTGATATTTACAGTACTTTACATTGTTTTCTTATTTATGTACCTATGTATCTTTTGTGATAATCATTGTGTACGGTACGGCTCTTCAGCTATTGCCATTGCAAAATGATACTGTCACTTTTATCTCTCGATCATGCAGTGTGGGTAAGTATGCTACAGATAGGTATTTCGGAGATAACTTTCGAGTTACTGATCAAAATAGTGTAATAGTAAAAAAAGTGTTACCACAATGCATTATGCTTAGGTAGATTTTATACCAGCTTTTCAGGTTTCTTGTCCTGTCAAAACGCTTTAGTTTCTAGTGTTTAAAATAAATAAATAATAGGCTTGCGTTTGACCACCAACTCGCCTGATGTTAAGCGATGATGCGGTCTACGTTGGAGCACGCTTGCCTTAAAGAAACCGATTCACTCGTGATTTGAAGACACCCAGATTAGTTCGACCACAGAAGAGAAAAAAATTTCACTTCTCTTTTCTGTGAGTTCGACCAATGATCATTTTTTTTTTTTTTTTTTTTGGTTTGTTTTTTTTTGAATTCAGAAAGTTTCTGGCTTTGTTCATCACCATTACCCAGAAAACTGCTGAACATAGGCCTCTCTTCAAAATACAATCAAAATACTTGTTACCACTACGTTAATATGTCGGTCCCTTGGTTGTCGCTATTATCTGATTTCCACTGTTTCTTTGTAGTAATTGTCAGACTTTGACCAATCTAGCCTGCAGTTGTAGATCTAGTTATGTAGCTACCAAAGGTGCTCGGGGTATTCTAACCTTAAATATTAGGGGCAGTTTCCCCCAGAGCCCTGTTTTGGCAAGAAAGTTCGCCTCGACGCCGATTCTCTACCTTCGCTACACAAAGAGATGATTACCTTGACAAACTATTTATAGTTTACACCAGAAATTACACACAAGTCAGAAGATTAGGTGTGAGCGATGGTTCCCGAGCGGTAGCATGTGAGCTTTACAATCTGACGGCACCCATATCCTCGACCCTGTCTGCACCAATGACTTATTTAAATAAATTATGTGCCGTTTTCGTTGCCATCGCTCGAAATCGGCGAAGGAAAACATCGTGAGGAAACCGGTATTTTCAAGAACATCAAGAGTTCAGACATATGACATTCATCTACATGCACTGGGCCAGCATAGTATCCCAGCAGTTGGAACATGATAGGCTGATAATGATATAATGAGAAAAATCTGGAAGTAGGTAACGGGGGCGGAGTCAAAGACGGTGACATCCCTAGAATGGAACAAAAAAGAAAAACAATAAACAGTTTCTTACCGCAAATCCCATGAGCAGTGTTGATAGTCATGTCGGTCTCAGCTAGTGCGAGGAATGTGCCGGCTATCACGAACACTGCACCAATGAGCTGCAGGCATCCGTGCACGATCCGCTTGCCGTCTTTGGATAGCTGAGATGACCAGGAGTTGTGCCGGTGCAGCGTCAGGACTGCTTCTACTAGGAACAGCTGGTACTGGAATGGATAACACATTCTATTAGAGTGGGGAATGGCAATTTGTGTGGAGAGTTCCCAAGTTTTGCGCCAAAATGTTACTTAGGGCGCGATAAACCCAAAGTGGATTTGGCCTTGGAAAACAAATGTCGACATCTCGCTTTGTGAGATTTTATGGCAATAAAGCAGCTGGAGTTCACGCAGATCGACTACAGCATCATGAATAAAAAAAAGACTTCTATGGTTCTTCAATCAACGCTATTTATTAAGAGCGTGAAACTCATTCTGTCCGTTTCTTTGTTATATTTTCATATTGAAAGGGCTCCAACCTTGATGTTTTCTTTATGCCATCGGTAGGAAACAAGTTAACGGGTTCGCCTAATGGTAAGCGACCACCGTCGCCTGTAGGTAACAGTAACACCAGATACACCACAGATGTGTTGTCGACCTTTATAGACCATTAAAATCCTTTTTGATGAACCCTATGTTATAGTTAGTCGGAAATTTCACGGCTTTCACATTGTGCAAAGATGTGAGGCAAAAAGACAAGGAAATGGATTGTGTGTGTTTAGATGAGGTTCTAGAATACGTTTTTCCCAAAATGCGGGAAAATTAGAAAATTACATGGCAAGTAAGATGTTCGTAAGCAACAAGAGTTTTGGCGCCAACGTGGGAAAAAAACATGTCGGCTCGTTAGATTATTTTCCTAAACTTCTGTATTTTCGAGTGTTAATGTGTACTAAATGGTGAATTATTATTCATTAAGTGCTCGTAAACGCGCTCGAGTGTGGGAAAGTGATATAACGAGGTGAAACGTGTCTTTTCGTGTTGTTTCCAAAACTCCATAGGAGCCTCTTGTAAAGTCTTCACCACTTTACAGGGGCATGAGTTCAACTTGACCGTGACTTACTCAGCTTGGCTCTGACTGTGACTATGACTTGTTTGACGCTATTAAGAAAAAGTAAACTGTTTAATATTTCGAGTAAAGGACATTGAATCCAAGCTCAGAAAGATTTTAACAAAAAAAAAAATGGCAACAGAAAAAAATAACTACAGTGCTACCTTTGAAATATAACTTGAGATATTCAATGATTGGGTCGATACGACAATCAAAGGTTTTGGCGGAAAGGGGTCCATAGTACCCACCCATCCATTATAAACAACTTTACAATGGGACCAACAGTAGTGTTAGTATGGGTCAAATATTGCAACTGAATTTTAAAACAGTTTGCTGCAATTTTGCTTACATATTTCGTTTGGATGACAACGGCATCGATTCTGATGTTCTCTAAACTAAACTAAATTTGACAGCTCTAAAATTGTTGCCATCCTTCTCTCACATATTGAAATGAAAAGAGAGGCAGATAATTTTAGTCCTGTCAGGTTGGTTTAGTTTAGTGAGTGGTATGACAGAATCGACGCCAATGAGGCCTATTCTGTCATACCACTCATTAAACTAAAATTATCTGCCTCTCTTTTCATTTTAACACGTGTGAGAAGGATGGCAACAATTTTAGAGCTGTCAAATATTGTATGGTTAGCTAAGTGGCGTCATTCTAAATCCAATATGGCCAACTAAATATTTTTATACACCCCCATGATATGGGTATCATATGAAACGGTTTGCTGACTAGAATACGAAAAATAAAATGACGTCACACTAAATTCAATATGGAGCAAACCTAAAAGCATATTTAAAAAAAAATAAACTTTTATTTCTGTAGGCTTATGCAAAAACTCTACACGCAAAAATTTCACACTCCAAATAAAGTAACCCTGAGGTATACCTGTAATACCTACCTCAGTGGATACGTCAAGGAGTTGTAATATATATATAAAATAACGCTTGTTAATGATAATCTGTTTTAGTCGTTTGGGACTTTCAATACTTACACCAGTACCCGCAAAAATCATATGAAGCTGAAGATTGCTGATCGATCCATTAGGTGCCGACGTCAGTGCAAAGTGCCAGAGACAAAACGTCACTATCGCGACCTGCATATGCTGAATTAGATTGAACAGCTGGCAGATGGCTTGCCAGGCTGAATCCCAGGAGGAATTATATACGTTCCCACTCTCTTCATCGTAAGCCGCCGGAGCTCGAGTTACTTCTGCTTGATAAGGGACATGTTCCCTCACTTCGTACATCTCTATCTTCTCCACGGATTGCTGACTGGTGCTGGGCCTGTCCATCTTTGCTTTTCTCGCCACAGAGTAGGCTCCTCGAACCGTTTTAACTCCGGACTCACACGCGTCAGACCGACTCCGGCACTGAATCTCTGAGAGCTCTTGGAGATTACAGGAGAGGATATCGGGTATCATTGACAGCTCTCAGATTATCTTCTTGCGTAACGCGTCGATACAGGCAATTGATAACGGCATTTGGCAGATTAGTTTTATCTTTATCTCGCAATGATGAAATTTTTTTGGACTTCTGGAGTGGTTGTTATTTTCTGGGACGTCAACTTGACCTGCATTCCATTCTGCTGAATTTTTCATGCTTGTAGTAATTCTCGCACCTATGCTAATTAGTTATATGGCTATAAGAACTTACCATAGAATTAGAATAAAGCTGTATTAGCTAGTAGGTATGTACCTACCATACCTACCTATTAAATATTTGTTTTAATTTAGGTGGCAGTAAGTACTTTTTAAGTACTTACCTAGTCAAATGCAAATAAGTTACTTATATCTATTTAACACAAATGGTACCTATAATATTTTTAAAGCTCTCGAATTGTGTGTTAATGTTAGAGATTGCTACGAGCATTCTCGTTTAAATACCTCTTTATTTATTACCTACATACTTTTTAAAGGTAATAGATAAATAAATAATAGGTAGGTACTTTTCTTTCGTTTTTTTATTTTTTCCCCTCTGGAGCATCTGGATTCTGGACAGATTCTCTTATTTTTTATAATTTGTTTTCGAATAAGAATATGGTATAATTATTTCGTTGTTTGCGCAAAACTATAAACTTTTTCATTTACCATTTTATTTCATATGACACTGCCATCTATGGTACTTTCTGTATACTACTTAAATTATAACTAAGCACTTAATATTAATGCTACTACCCACAAGATGTCGGCCTAAAATTTAAAATTTTATTTTATTATAGTACAGATGGCGCTACTAATAGCCTAATTTGGTTTTACTACTACTCGCTAGATGGCACTAAAATATTAGGCTTATGTTGCGTTGTTTTTAACAAATATAGCGCTACTAGTTTATTACTAAAATAATAATAATAATTGTGAATATTACATGGCAAGTGCCTTTATTACCCAAAAAAAATACAAGCTAACACTACAAATACAGTTAGACTGCCCATAGACTGTTAATTAAAAAATACACGGTAAATAAATGTCTAATTCCGTAGCTACCTACCCTCTTTTACTTTTCAAATTATGTATTTGGAAAACACACAGCAAACACTAATTCTTATTGTTTGCTATTTAACTTTTTGAATATACAATGACAGATAGCTACGTACCTAAACAACCAATCTACGTTGTAACGCCACGAAGAAAACCAAAAACAAAACTTCATGTTCATAAATTCCTTATAAAACTCATGAGATCAAAACTGTTTCGTAGGACTCGGTAGGATCCTCGTTTGTCGGTATCCAGCCTGCAATATTAGGGAGGACCTGTGACCGCCTTCCAATTAATAAAAGCCTTAATGAATTCCTACCTAAGGATAAGGAGGCTAAACCAGGCGTAACCCATTTGTCAACGTGCCACCTGATAACGGACGGTCAGTGAGAAAAAAGGAATAAAAACAAAGTAAAAGAAACGTTTGATGCAGGTAAAAAGTACCTACATATCTCCGATGTAACGCGGCACCGAAGCTATTAATTAGTAGGTACTTACTAATATAGTGGTATATGAGAGAAACAAAACACGACTGGTTACGAACTCATTTTGTCACTTATAATTTTTTATTGATTTTATTGAAAGGTTGGTCCATAGAGGTCCCATAAGTTTTATCAAAAGAGGTTACAAAACAATGGAACGCATTGTACTGGGAACTGAGAACGGACAAGGTCCACAGCATTGCGTTTCATTACTGGTGAAGACGTCGGCCTAAAAGCAGCTACCTACTTATATTTAGTGGGACTGGGCGGTGGGTTATGTGACAGGTGGTACATTTGCATCCCGATCGATGGACTAGGATCGTCAC
This sequence comes from Agriopis aurantiaria, assembly GCA_914767915.1. Classification (NCBI taxonomy): domain Eukaryota; kingdom Metazoa; phylum Arthropoda; class Insecta; order Lepidoptera; family Geometridae; genus Agriopis; species Agriopis aurantiaria. The sequence goes on from OU611999.1 coordinate 5,832,420, forward strand.
AGTAGACCAGGATCGTCACAGTAGATGCCTAAAGGAAAACGCATTCCTAGAAAACGCTGGCGCGACGATGTTGATGCTCTTATTCCAGGAGCGGGTAGCGATGGACCGAGATTTGTGGAAGGAATATAGGTTAAAAATGTTACAATAAAACCTAAGTATCTATAAGCTAAAATGTTATTGCCCAAGGCTTGATGATACAACTTTACCCACCCTGACGATCAATCAAGATCTTTTCTCTAACTCTCCTCGTTAAAAACACATCGAAAATATAGGTAGGATTAGTTTTTGTGCTAAAATAAAAGAATTTCCACCATTAGAAACTTAACTGCAAAATTTACGGTCATTATAATATATATTATGTATTATTTACCTCATACCTGCAACAAGTTTAGTTCTAAGCACTTCCCGAGTACCACTACCAACTCGATTATAATCGGCCGTCGGCATCGATCGTGTCCCGATTACGACGATTATTGATTCTGATTTATAGATCGGCGGATACGATCATCGCTCAGTCGTTAGTTTTGAGGATATGCCTTGATTAATAGATTATAGGCCCTGGTGATCGTGACGGGGCGAGCTTGACTCTCACATTATGTGTCCACCATAGCAAAGTTTAGATGAAGGATAAAGAAAGAGCAAAAAGGAAGTAAAAAGTCAACTTGATAGTTAACACCTTTTCGAGAGACGGTGGGATTAAGTTCCATGCAGGTGGCAGATTATGTGCCTCATAAGCAAGCTCAAAAGTAACACAACGAGCTATGGAAAGGGCTATGCTCGGGGTTTCTCTACGAGATCAAATCAGAAATTAGCAGATCCGTAGAACGAAAGTTACCGACATAGCCGACTGGATTAGCAAGTTGAAGTGGCAGTGGGTAGGGTGCCCACTATGTGCCTATGTCCAGCAGTGGACGTCCTACGGCTGAAAAGATGATGATGATGAGATGGCAGTCATCCCAGATGCACTGTCCGGTTATTTCCCCCTTTGTAAGATTGACCACCGGTAGCTTGGCCTGTAAGCTGTCTTGTTGCTGGCGGTACCTTCGTTTTTATTTTATATATTGTTCACTGTGATGACTATCAAGTTAATGATCGTTATATTAACATCCCAAATGGCGGCTACCTCGTGACCTATGCTGAGAATGTTGAGATAGTCCTTCGTGAGGTTCTCGTGATGTGGGATGGTGATGTCGACGAGCACTGCCCGACGCTGGGACCGACCACCACGATATCAGCTTATTGGTGATAAGTCTCATTCATAATGATAGTGCTGTCTCTGTAGAGACTAACATATTATCGCTTAGCGGTTGTTATTAAAGAACGATCAACGAAACACAACAATTTTTTTTGTAGGTAATTGACAAATTGATAAGCTTGCCATCATTTCTTTACTCTTCTCTTTGTATCTTACACTTGCTTTTCTAAAATTTGTTAAAAATTATACGTATACCTAGCTACGTGTTAGAGATTATAAATGGCATACCAATACGTAGTAGTATGAAAAAACTTTGTTGTTGCCTCATTATAATAATAATTAATATAATGAAAATGTATGAAACGTATTTTTTGAGTGGTTTCCAAAACTCTTGACCACTCACTTGACCGTGAAAAACTTTAATTGGCTTCGATTGTGACTATGAGTTATTTGATAAAACTTGAAAATGTTTCAATACTTGATACTGGCAAATCCACAAGACGTGCGAAGCAAAAATCCTCTCAAAAGGAAAGAAAAAAAAAAAAACAAGATGGCGTAGTCCCTAGGAATCGTAGTAGATATATTATGTTTAATACAATACAAGTAATATAACTTAATACCACTGGCTTTTCGGTGAAGGAAGACATCGTGGGGAAACCTGCATACGTATACAGAGAAGGAATTCAATGGCGTATGTGAATCCACCAACCCGCAACTGGGCCAGTGTGGTCGATATGGCCCAATCACCCTTTCGGGGGTAGGCTAAAAGTCCAGCAGTGGACTGTTAAAAAGGCTGATATGATGATGATGATGATGATAGGACTAACTGGAAAACAAGAGAGTAAATCCACGTGTGATATAATTATTTCAATAAAAATAAAACCTGACCTAAGTAGTAGAGGCTAACTATTTTCAGAGTACGTATTCCACGATCTCGTTCGTCATTGCCATGCTTGTTAATTATTATAAATCGAACCCCACAACGGACATCGAACCCATTCGATTAGAGAGATTTATCGATATTCGGCGCAGGCGCAGGAACATTTGCGGGAATGGGATGATTTTCTCACGTTTACTTGATCATCATGCTAATGCTATAAATGTGAAAGTGTTTGTTGTTCTGTTTTGAAGCAGCACCAGAGCAATAATTGCTCAGAGAATGTTGTTTTTTTTTTTTTTTTTAAATTTAAAACACATAGTACGTTACATTTCAAGTTGTAAAGTCCTTTTCATGAAAGAAGTCCCACGGCAAACAGCGGAACTAAATTTCCATGTTGTAGTTGTCAGGTGTTGTTACTGTGTTTGGACGCTAGTGAGATTTTTATTAATTTTCCATCGCTAAAGAGTCGTGTACGATGCCAAAAGTTGTTAAAGTTCTACTCGAGAAATGATACTGATAGTGATTGATACGCGATGACAGCGCCGCGTCTGGGGGACTTCTTTCATGAAAAGCACTCTAGGTTCGGATACTGATTTAGGATTTATCTGACATCTTGTTTTCTATAGTAGGTAGATAGATAGAAACTCTTTATTGTGTACACCAGAAATAAAAATTACAAACAGATAGAAAACACTTACGAGCTAGCGAGCTAGTGCCACGAGTGGCGGCCTTATCGCTAAAAGTGATCTCTTCCAGGCAACCATTCGTAGTAGTTTGGTACCTAAATCATTTTCTGCTAATCATTTTCATTATTATCACCCAGTCTCGTTTTAAGCCAAATTAAGTCTTCTCTTATCTTGCCCAGACCCGAGTACTCTCACAAACACTTAATAAATAATAATCCACCGATATTACGCATTAGCACAAAGAAATACACACGTTTAAAAATTACATTGAGTGACTTGTTTTATGTTGGCGCCAAAAATTATATCCTCTTCTAGGCAGACAAAAAGAATGAAAGTTCAATACGGTCGTTATTAATTCTTTCAAAAGGCGAGTTAAGGGTCGGCAACTTATTTGTGATGCCTCTGGTGTTACAGGTAGGCGGCGGTGACTGTGACTTACCATCAGGCAGCCCGTCTACTTGTTTACCACCTATGGTTCAAAGGTTCAGTTTCGCATTAGGCATTAATCAGCCTTACCTTGATCAGAATCAACCAGTCAACAGTTTTCGATTTGACAATAATTATGAGTTAAACTTATGCCAAAAAGTGTGACACATTTTAAACTTTGTAAGTACCGCTAAGTACGTTGCAAGATCGTGACCAATAAGAAGTGTGATTGCTAGCATTTTACCAGAATGTTTGCGGAGGATCGTTACATTCAAATGTCGCTTGTGCACCCATTTTGTGCCCGTTTAGTTTTTTGATACGGTGAGACTCCAAGTTTGACACATTTGGTGCAGGCAAAGACTGGCTACATTACGTAGTAGCTTTACCTAGTCTGTGGGTGCAAGATATTATTTCTCTCATAGATTTAATAGCCCGTTGGCCCAGTTGGTAGTGAACTTGTGGGGGCGTGGGTTCGATTCCCACCTAGGACAAACATTTATGTGATGAACATTTGTGGTTGTTCTATATCTGGTTGTTAATATCTATTTAAGTATGTATTTAAAACTAAATATAATATGTATGTATATCAGTCTCTGGCAGCCATATCACAAGATTTGCTTAGTTTGGAGTCGGATGACCGTGTGTGCAAAAATGTCCCCAATATTTATTATTTATTATTATTTCTATCAGATGCTGTTTATTTTGAACTTGTCAGTAGATATGGAAAAACTCAGTCACACAGCGGGCAATGGAGAGAGCTATGCTACGTGGATATTCGCCGAAGACCCAGAGACACATGCCTATTAAAATTTGCAAGTTTAAGTGGGAATGGGTAGGATACATCGCTCGAAAAACCTATAACTGAGGGGAAAGAAAGGTTCTTGAGTGGAGACCACGAACTGGAAGACCGCAGCGTGGGCCGCGCACTAGAAGGACCGACGACATCGTGAGAGTCGCGGGCATCCAGTGGATGCAGATGATTCTGTTGCCTATGTTCAGCGGTCGACGTCTTCTGGCTGATGGTGAGTAGGTATATATTCCTTTAGGCGGCCAAAGTCAAAGTTAATTGACTTTGGCCGCCAATTATTCGTAAATTTAAATTCTCTAGGCAATTGAAATTAATAATTAATATAAAAACAATACAACAATAAGTACAAACACACAAAATGATATAACCTATCAAGCTCAAGCAAACTTATGTATTATGTACCTACTTAGGTACTTTGGTATACTTACTAAACTCGGTTAAATTATTTATTTGCTCTGACAGCTGTAATAACATAGAAAAAAGCTACACTTGAACCACGAATTTTGATTACTTTTGCTAGGGATTTCATCGAAAGACTAGCAGGTACCCGATATACTTCAGTTGACATCGATATTAACAGAAAACGTTTTTAATACGTTTTTAACCGACTTCAAAAAAAGGAGGGATTCTCAATCATCGTGTATTTTTTAATTTTATTTTGTTGTTTTACCTCAGATCTCTGTTATTTATAAACCGATGTAAAAATATTGTATTAATTGAAAGGATCACTTTCAGATTGGTCCCATAGAAATTGCATCAAAATCGGTGTAGTAGCACAGAAGACATAATAGCACAGTAGTAGTTTCGCTTTTAAATTAAAATAACTGGAAATTCGGTTAGTTGGACGACTATAATGATTATGTCATCTAAGTAACCGAAATTGCGTATTATACTAATTTACTGAAAACGGTTTTTTTAATTGCTAATTATTTACAATGTTATTGCAGCTGTCGGAGAAAGTTAACGAATGGAAATAGTGTAGCGTAGGTTTTGATATTATTTTTTGTTAAATCTTTCATTAAAATTAGTTACTCCTGCATTACTCTTTAAAAGTAATTTTCTATTCATTTCAGTGGAAAAATAATTATTATTCCTGTTTCCACTTAGATATTCGCCATGCCCATCCTGTGTCAGTCAGGATTTTATAGAAATGTCACGGATAATTTCCGTCATGGGCGTAATAAGGAAATTGTGGGTAGGTATTCCCTCAGAACTCTATTTCCGCAATTTCTTACGTTATTAGAAAGCCATTTGAGAAATGAAAGATTCGTTCCCTTCTTGTGGGAACAAAAGGAACTTGTTTCTTCCTTTAGTTAGGTACTGCATATCCTACCTAAACCTGTCTATTATATCTTCTGTGCCTAAACATGTCCTATTACTTGTAGGCTATATATTTTGCTGTGTTTGTAAGATATTCTAATCTTGACCTCTAAGTGGGAACTCATTCTAGAAACTGGGTGTTATCTTATAAAAAAAAAAACGGATTATAGTGGCAGGAACTAATTAACCCTCCTTTGATACTGATAGCTGTAAAAATTTGCAAGTTGAAGTGGCAATGGGCAGGCCACATCGCTCGAAAAACAGATAACCGATGGGGAAGAAAGGTTCTGGAGTGGAGACCACGAACCGCAAGACGCAGCGTAGGTAGGCCTCCCACTAGATGGACCGACGACATTGTGAGAGTTGCGGGCATCCAGTGGATGCTAAAGGCAGGCTGTCGTTCAGTGTGGAGGTTAAAGGCCTATGTTCAGCAGTGGACGTCTTCTGGCTGATGATGATGATGATGATGATACTTATATTACCAAACAGTGTCTACGACCAGATCAGAGCATTATGATAATGTTTTTGGGTTACCAATATCCGAATTACGTAGATAACTTCTTCTGACAGACCACAAGAAGTTCTATGGCGAAATACTTTTAACTGATACTTAACCTTCACTGATACTCAAGTCCAAAAAAACAAAACGAGATCGTTCAACAGGTTTTACTTACACGGTATTTATCGGGATCCCCGATTCGCCTCTTGACGGGACCACACGTACCCAGCGCTAGCATGTGTAAGAGTTACTGAGGAACTAAGGATCCTGCTACAAATCATGGTAAGGAAGTTGCTACACTGCAACTACTCTTTTTACTGGGATGGTAAGATTTACCCCTATTATAAGTTGATATTGGTGCTTATGGCACCAAAATGCGCTGCTTTTCGCGGCACTGTGAGATCTCGTAACGTTTGGGCAGCTGGAGCTTCAGGTACCGCTGGTCTGGCACCAGATAGATCTGAAAAATTCAGCTTAACAAAAGTAAGTTCTCAACAATTTGAACAATAAATGAGCTTTAAAAGACCAGTCTGGTAAAAAAGATAATCTGTAGGGTCCATAGTGTATCCTAACCCTAAGATATAGTTGCTGGGCCACTATCCTAGCCCACCTACCGGAGTATTGCCTTCTTATTAAGATATTAACCACTACTCGCGTAGTATTTAATAGCAGCTATGTATTTAATGCCGTCCTGTTTGATTGTAGGCAGTATATAGTGGACACCTCTATTCACTTCTCTGTGAATTCTATGATATTATGCAGTTAACTACAGATCGTTTCCTTGTTGTGATCAGCATTATTTTCATTGTGATCGTTATGGTCTTCACCAACAACATTCTTATTTTGAGGTATCATTACTTTGGCGTAAAGTTGCTAGTCTATCGGTTTTTATCTGATACATTTCAGGAGTGTGCATCGGATCTGCTTGACCACTTCTCTCCTGCATTTTTTTATTAGACGACCAGGGCGGGCTTGAAAATTCGTCAGTTAGTCGTTTGTTTTCAGGTTTTCGAACTCTTTAATAAATGCTTACATACCTGGTATTTATATCGTACACAACGTGCCTATTATGCCAGCCCACCTAGTGGAAAATAACTCTCTTATTAAGACATGGAATTAACTACCAGGTGCACCCGTAGTATTTAGTGTTAGTGCGAATGAACGGATCGTCAATCACGTGATGCAACTTTTTTTATAGATCAACATAACGATAATTATCGTAATCAGCCCATCTTCGTTTACGCGATAGATCTTCAGATTTTCGCTTCTTAGGCTTCGACCAAAATAAAATGAATGGACGGGCCCAGAAGGAGCGCATCTTTGAAGATTACAAAATGAGCGCCGAGGCTCACTTCGTTTCAGTCGGTCTCTAGCCGTAGGAAGTGCGACACAAGACTATTGTTACATGATAACGAAACATTTGACAATATTATGCCTTCGTATGCTTTCCCGAAGTGTAAATAGGTACACAACAAAAAACCGCTATCTATATTTTGTACCAAATAGGTACATAACAAATACAATACTGTACATGGGTCTAATTAGATGTTGAAGTGTATGTCCGACGGTTTTGACTCGTTTTTACACCCCAAACACACCTCCGCTGCGAAACCATTACAGCGGAACCGATACTAGTTTAAATGTCAACCTTATATCGTGTAATATACAGCAGTAATTTAAACAGTAAGCTTGGAACGGAGGCGCCGCTCGACACATTTGGCGTTTCTCCCACTCGTTTTTAATACTCTGCTGTAAGGCACATTATATGAGGTTCATATTTCAACGAGTAGCGGTTTCACTGCTACAGTTTGGGTGTGTTTGGGGCGTTACTGAGCAAGTTCAATGGTTATGGATTGTCCATTCATTTTATTTTGGTCGAAGTTCTTAGGTACTGCCAGTTGCCTTTCGTATATAGTCACTCCACCGAGACTCAGCGTAGACGATTCGTGGTATTCACTCTAGAACACGTTTACCCCAACGGTTATCGGTTCTGAGACATAAAGACTGGCCCACTGTCACCTTGAATATTACAAAACTTATAAAATCACAATCATAGTGTTGATAGATTTTTCTTGAAATACAATAGGTTTGGGACAGCTTTAGGTTTTACCTATCTATACTAATATTATAAAGAGGAAAGATTTGATTGTTTGTTTGTTTGCATTGAATAGGCTCCGAAACTACTGAACCGATTTGAAAAATTCTTTCACTGTTGGGAAGCTACACTATCCCCGGGTAACTGCTATATTATATTTTCAACAAAAATAGGGATCCTTACTAAAACTCCAATAATGTAACCCAAGGTGTAAAAAAATAAGATTTACAATTTTAACTTTACGTGTTTGACAGTTCTTAGACAGGACAACGTCTGTCTGGACAGCTAGTAATTTCTAAAAACACAAAAATTTCTAAACTAAACTTAAAAAAAAAAAAAACTATGGATACAAGATTTATTTATTTTGAAGTGGAAAACAAGCTTGTCCTGGACGTCCGTTTGACAGCGTCAAATACAGTTCATATCAGCGACGCCCTAGAACTCAATACATACGAGTAATTACAAGAACTTTTACTCGGTTTTTACTTTCCAACTGAGTTACATATTGTCTCAAAGCCCTTTCCACAGTCGAAAGCCGGTGGTTAAGGAACGCGCGCGCACATTTCTACGAGAAAATAGTAACAGTGTTGGGAAAACTTTTCGTGAAGAAACGCGTCGGTTCTAAAGCATTAGAACTTTCAAAGTGAGTTAAGCTTTTACCGTAGTGATTTTCCGTAAGATATTCTTCTAACTTGGTAAGTTGATTTTTGTAAACACTTTTTTTACCTTCAATAATAAAACATTGTTTGTTCCATCGTAGACCGCATCATCGCTTAACATCAGGTGAGTTGGTGACCTAGAGCAAGCCTACTTTTAATAAATAAAAATAAAAAAACGACCATAGTTACTAAAGATAGGGCCAATTTAAATCACATTTGACATCAGTGTCAGTCTATTGTTTATTAGTTCAAGTTAAATTAATTTTCACCATAGGATCACAAGGAACAATAGTTTGTTGTTACAAAATTGGTAGGTATCTACATTAGTCAAAGTACCTAAATCGTAAAATTGCCTTCTTTTGCCACTATTACCATAATGTATTGTGCAGTTTTTCAGTTTTATCTTTAAAAAAAAAATATTGTTCGTTACAAGGTTACGTTTTTGAATTTTGACATATGTGATTTGTTAAATTACTACTACTACTTATTACTTTAACTTTTTTTAAATATTATAAGTAGATAGGCTTGCGCTTTGCCGCCATGTCGCCGCGATGCGGTCTAACTTGCATGGATACGCAAATTTGTTTACACTGCACAATTATTTTTTCACATTTAGTAAGTACTTACTAACGTTTCAGTAAATTGTTTTATGGATACAATTAAGTACGTACCTGGATTACTCTTCCATAAATTCTTGTTGACTAAATAGAGAGCAACATTTTTTAATCAGTTCACACAATATGAGGATTGTATTTTTTATGCCATAGGTGGCAAACGAGTAGTCAAGCTGCCTGATGGTAACCAGTCATCGTCACCTGTAAGACCAGAGGCATCAAATATGTTGCCAACCTTATTTTTATTATAACAATATAAACACGGGTCTAGCCCGGACATTTGGTAGGCATTGGTGGGGCCGAAGCCAACATCAAGAGGCCCCGTTGAATATAAAATACAATATTATTGAATGTGTATAAAATGGATTATAAAACTATTGTACAGTATAGGATATAAAACGTCTAGGCTATTGAGGTGAACAACTTGTGGATGGGATAACTGATCTATGGTATGAGGTACGGCACCTGCCAATTATGCCTCATTTCAAAATACTTAGGCAGGTGATGACTTGCCACTCACTAAATGGGCCCCCCATAATGGCTGCCGCATATTGGCACCGGAAGGGCAACATTGACGTGGGTGGCTTAGGGTGTCGAGAGGTGTGCTGCACTTTCACTAAGAGCTACTAGCGGCGTTATGCCCTTTAACACTTCCACCCTGGAGCTTAGGTTTTTAGCTCTTGCGGTTTCCACCCCCAGACGGCCGGTTAAGGCAAGCCAGGGGTCTGGGTCTCTGGGGTTTTAGACCCATGGAATCGGGGAATTTTTATTATTATTATTATTTTATCTTAGTGAATAGCATACATTTTATTGTTACACAACTCTTCCAAACTGCATAGCAGTTTGTAGGCAGATGTCTACTCTCTTTACAAAATTTCATCTTCAACGAGTAGGAACACAACATTTTAGACATACTAATTATAATATTGGATAATATATACTCGCCTTTTGAAGAACCCCATGTTCACGTAGCATTGGAGCTTCTCGGAAACATCGCGCAAGTGTTATTCAAGGTTAGGTATAGTTTATCCGATAAAAAGAATACCTATATTAATTTAAGTAGATACTCCTAGCGTTACCTACTTAAGGAAGATTCCCAACAATTGTAATAAGTAAGAATATTAAAAACAACTATGAGTCATACCACGTGTTCTTAAAGAGGTATGACGCCATTCAATTATTAAATCCGATAAATCGTTTTATCCGAACGGGACACGGCCGTAATTGCGATCTATTTTACCATTTAAATACTTGCTGTTGCAAAAACCATGTTCAATCAGCGTTAGATAAAATCAGCCTACATGGTGGACTGGAGTAACATGTTACACATTGACAAACTTATTTGTACAGCTGACTAAATGAAGCAACTAAAAATTTGCAACTGGTGGCTGTCAGTTTTGTTGAGAAAATACGATGGTGGTTCCTCAGTCAACTCTAGGTATGTTGGTCGTAGTAGGCCGATGAAGCATGCCGGTGACGCTCCCATCTGACTTCGATTACAGGTGGAGCACACTGTATTGAACAGGGTCTGGTTTTAGTGATGAGAAATAGATTTTTTAAATCAACTCGAATATTAGTAAAGAACCTTCTTGTCTAGACTAAGAACACATAAGATTTATTTATTTTCTATTGTACAATTTAAAACAAAAAAAACCCAGAAAATTAAAATATTAACTAAAAACTAAAACTTCAAATAACTAAATAAAAACTTAAACTAAAAAACCATTAGTGGAGGGAAAGGTCCCCAGAATGCTGGTGGCATTGCCACGTTGAATGGCAATGATCAATTTCTGTGCGAAATAAAAGCCAGCATTCTGGCCACCCGTCGCGCGACGCTTCCAGTCTTTTAAATTGTTGTTAATTTTCTGTTTCATAAATTGTGCATAACAAAATACTACAATTAAACTTAAATTTAACCCTTAAGGGTCGATATGTCGTCAGTTCAAATTCAAGTTTTGCCTCTGTGCAAAACAGGGACAAAAATATGCTATCTACGCCTGCAGGAAGATATACCACAGAAGACATAATAGACAGATATACGCACGAATCGGCACCCGCCTCAGAACTAAATTACGGAAGCGACATATGCTAAAAACTTCAAATTACTCAAGAACTATTTTAATTTTAAATAAAACAAATTTACATTAAATTCCATTATACAAATGACCATTAGAATATGAATAAATAAATTGTTATGAACTTCCAGACGCGGAGAAAAAACTTAAAACGTGTTTAAGAAAGCCTGTTTTCGCCGAATTATTCTATCGAGAAAAGCTTCACCAATCATGTTTCCAAAATTACATTTCACTTACTTGTATACTTAACTATTTATAACTAATATATGAATTTGTTGCTGTTTGCCATAACCGCGTAAATTGATGCAACGCTACCCAAGTCCACGACATATAAACTCTTAAACAACTCACAGCACATAGTAATTTTCTGTCTACATTTTAATAAATATATCGATAAAATACAGGAGCAAATTTCCATACATTCCCTACTCTAGGCTCAAGGCCCGTTAAATGGAGACCAACAAAAAGAAAAACCAATATTTTTAGAGGCATTCTATCGAATGTTTAAAAGTTACAAGTTACTTCTTCTTTCTTTATCAGAGGTTCAGTTATGAGAAATCCACCATGCTAATCCAGCGTATGTTGGTGAATGTCATTTTAAGTTCTTGGACATACCGGTTTCCTCAAGACGTTTTCCTTCACCGTTGTTCACCGATGGCATCGAAGCTGCACATAATTTACCAGGACCGAGGATTGAACTGGGTGTCATTAGATTGTAAAGCATATGCTACCACAAAGGTTTAACCCGCGTCAATAAAAAAATAATTGATCCGCTTCCGCTGCCTCTCTATGAACGCTCGCTAACACGTTCGCTACCTTCGGCGGAATAACCTGTTATCGTGCACGTGTCGCATCTCGATACAAACGAGACGCCGCCGGAGATCACACGGCATACGAGGGACCGTCGAACGCGGGCGCACTTGTGCTAATCCGATGTATTTGTATATGTCGCAGGTAAATTGCCAATGCCGTGAAATTGTAATTTCACTGGTGAAATTACTAAAAAAGTTAATACTAAACTAACCTAACCTATTTACTAAGTGATGTCTACGATATCTTAATATACAGATTTCATAATTATGGAGGGAACCGTAAAGGTACATTTTACATTACAGCTATAGTTTTCGATTAATATGAGAAAAACCTCAAAGATAGAACGTACGAAGCGTTGATTAAACGTGAGAAAATGTTTTTTTCCGAGAAATTATTTCTTTCAGGTTAAAAGTGGTCCACATATTCATAAAACATCCTGTTCTGGTATTTTTCTAGATATTTCTTGGCAGACGTTTTGTAATGAATATCATTACCTAATGACACATTACTCACGACGCTGGGGTTTTATGACGTTATTTCCATAATTAATGTGTAAAGACTAAAAACCGACCATCTTATCTGTGGAGTTGGCTAAATGACGGAATTAAAAGTTTTGTACGGCAGGCTATCAGTTTTGTTCAGAAAATATGATATGACTGCCTCACTCAACGTTACAGATAAGTTGGTCGTCGTGTTTGTTGAAGAAGGCGTCCCGTTAAGGAACATGTCTGGAGCAAAACAAGGTTAGTCATACACATTTTATCAGTGAGTAATTTGTTAGGAAACCTGAGTGCTTCACAGCTTGAGATATTATAATTGAGGTGATAATCCAACGCCTAATAGACTACCGTACTGATATTTTTTTATAGTCTACTAAAAAAGCTGACCACAAATAGAGCCAATCACCGCAAACGTACGCCAATCTTGAAGGTCCAGCTTCTGCAGATCTTTTCCCACTTCATCTTTCCATCTAGGTATACCTGGGACGGCCGACGGGTACTCGACCCTCGGGCAGCTCCAAATAAGCGCATTTTACGGCGCGATCCTCTCCCATATTCTCCAAATGTCCAAGCTAATGGAGTCTATGGGACTTTGTTTCACTAATAACGTTGGGCTCTACCACCAGCTCTTTGGATCTTGTTTTTTTTCGGATCCTCTAATGTTTTCTATTTTTCTTAGCACTTCGCGCACTGCCTCTACCTGCTCATTTTTCTTCTTTTTGGGTAGTGTCTAAGTTCACAGCCGTACATAATTCTAAGATTACGAGATTTTCCACTTGCTCTCCCTATACTTGAAGCCACCCAGTTCAGTTCTGTTGCATTTCATTATAAAGCTGTAAATGTAAGTAGTGATTTACATACCTCTAGATTCTCTAGAGTCTAGAACGTGTAGTGAAATATTCCAATCCAGGAAAGGAACCGGACACCGCTCGCTAATAGCACTGTACTGTGACGTCTTCGCGGTTGTATTGAGTTACAGTACTAGCTTTCGATTGCTACTTACTGCGCTATTTTTAGTAGAAAAGAGTGTTTTTGAAGCCTTTGTGGGTGGCAATTTCCTAATATTTGAGCTTATGATATACTTATAATTTATTGTAGCAAATATGTAGGCAAATGCAGCAAATATTTGCTGTGTTTTTAATATATATTTCAGGGGCCTTGTTGAGTGCAACCAGAGTGCGGTCATTTGAGTGACGACTTGCGTAAAATGGCACAAAAACTGGATGCAGAAAGCTAAAGAAAATGACTGAGCTCAGCAGAGGTATAGATTAGTATGTTACAAAGAATAGTTTTTTTTTTTTTTAAAAACCTTCTTGAATGCAACAGTAGAGCGGTCATTTTTGGAGTGACGACTTGTGTAAAATAGCACAAAAATTCGATGCAGAAAGCTGAAGGAAATTACTGAGCTCTGCTAAGGATACAAAGAAAATTTAAACTTTTTTTTAAAACCTTGGATGGATTGGTATCGAGAAAATCCTAAAGTTTTTATCTCGCGTAACCTCGCATCTATCAGTTAGCACTAGACTACAATAGCTAATGATAAACAATTTTCCGTTACGTAAACATTTTAACCATCTTGTAACACTGACGAAAACCGTATAGTTACCGATGATGAACGATTCATATTAGAAACCGTAATAAAATACCTTCCATGGAAGTTCAAAAGCGAGCTTTTGATCTAATTGGATTATTAGAGAATTGGAACGTAGCCTGCGGTATTTTACAATTTGGGAACAATAACATGGATTAAATAACAGTTAGTATCTACGTATTTGTGTACGATAAATATTGTACAATGACAGCCAACACAAATTACAATTAAATTTTGTTTAGGTCATTTATTACAATTATGAAATTATTAAACCGCAGTATTAATTTTGAATCGTGATTTTACCGAGTAAACTGCAAGCTTGTACGCAATTTGACTAGCATTAAATAACATGAACTAGGTAGTACAAGTACAAATACAGGGACATTTGAACAACTGAACTTTCGGTAATTATATTTAAGCTTTTATTTTTAAATTCAAGCTTATACAAGTGCTGGTTGCTTAACGTTTACATAAGTGCTTTTTTTGCTGGCTGAAAATGTGTCGTGACCTCCGTTACCAAAATGCGTTCTCTCAGATCACCTAGCCAACAAACAAGCCAAGGGAAATTATGCCTCAGTACAAATTATCGTTTGTGTTTAAATATCTCTGTGTTTCTCCTACTTTTCTCACTATATCGCTAAACCGCTCTGTATCTGTAAGTACGGCACATTTTTTTTATTTTTCTACGCTCTCTAGAAACTAGAGAGCTAATTGGTCCACATGCAAAAAAAGAGAGGCAAGACCGTCTGCAGGGTTAGTTCGACTAAAGGCATCAAGCCTGATTTAGGCGTAATGCGTTCGCATCCGCCACGTCATCTTACCATATTTCCCTTGTTTGTCTTTATCTTGCGCAAGTTCATTCCTGGCATGAACGTTCAGTTTCCTCATGTCTTTTTACATTTCCCTTTTCCATCTATACTTAGGAAGCAGACTGGTTTTCAATATTCTGGTAGTCCCATGACCCCTTCTTACGGCGCAATCATCTAACATCCTTTCCAGTTGTCTGAGCCAGCGGAGTCTATGGGACTACAACCACAATTCTGATTTAAACGAAGGCAAATTTAATTTAAACTCACCTATTTTTAATTTGAATTTATTTCTGTTCCATTTAACACTCTTAAGCGCGCGCGTTAAATTAAATATAGGAAAATCTATTTCACGGGTCACCAAGAGACCAGCCTAGCCGAGTTTGAGGATAACCTACGTTAATAGACACAATTGATATCTGTGTAAAACTACGTTGTGATAATGTAAAAGCGTTTCAGAACTACTTGACTTTACTTTGTCTAACCAATGGTGTAGGGTTCTGCCTTATTTTGATAGTTCGTGAAAATTGGTGATAAGGGAAAAAACGGTGTTTGTAACGGTGCTCTTTCCCAGTGTCCGTTTAGAAAAGTATTCAATCGCCAAGTAATATTATGCAAACATTACTTTGCTACGAAGAGCGATGTTTTCAGTGAAATTACTGAGTATAGATTTCCAGCGTCGGGTTTTATACTGATGAAGTTATATATTTTGGGTGACACTGAACTGTTATAGCGATGGTGGCTGAGCGGTAGCATGTGCGCTTTGTAATCTCACGGCACCCGATTCAGTCCTCGGCCCTGCACCAATGATTTATTTAGTACCTAAATAAATTATGTAGTATCGATGATGCCATCGCTCAAAAACAGTGAAGGAAAACATCGTGAGGAAACCGGTATGTCGTTTACGACCGGCATCAGGCTGAGTTGGAGTCGGTTTCTGACAAAAAAATATAATAAGTATTTATTTAGTTTTATTTTTAATTTTATTTTATTTTTCCATGTATATTGTGTTATTGTATTATTATTATTATTTTGCCACAAATAAATGATGTCTATGTCTATGTATGTACAAGCATCTCAAAAGTTCAAAGACTATGACATTCACCAACATGCACTGGGCCAGCATGTTGGATTAGGGCCCATCCTCTCTCTCTGAGAGAAAGCCTGCGTTCCAGCAGTGGAAACATGAAAGGCTGATAATGATGATGAACTGTACACAACAGACAGACCAACAACTATAGCCATTAAGTAGGTATATAAATATATCTAGTCTAGTTAAGCAACTCGTAGGGATTACAAGGTGCCTAGGTCTACAGTCAGGTCTTGTAATCCGGTTGTTATCCGATAGACTAGAGGACCAGTCGATGAGCCACTCGATTACACACTGAATATGCGGAATCAAGGTTAATAAACGATTAAGTTGCAAACTCATCGTGGTCAAGAGATTCTATCTAAGTAACAATAGCCTAAAACTTTGTTTTAGCAAGTTGTTGTTTCTGAATCCTTGCTTGCGCGGCATGGTATTGCATTCGTCGCTCTGATATTGACACTGATAAAATATATCTTTAGTGATGTCACTGAAATAATTAGTTTCAACTACTGCTTGACGGATTGATAGTAGGCGGGTTCAGCCTAATAACTCCAAAATAGTCTCCAAGTGCGAGTCGGGCTCGCGCATGTGGGTTCCGTAGCATCACAAAATTCAAAATTAAACGAAATTACCAGTTAAAACTTGGTAATTAACAGAGACTTGTCACCGACTCGCACTTGGCCATTATTTATTATTTGTTGTTATACTTTAGAGTAGTTTGAGTGTGTACCTACTATAATCATGCCAAGTTTGACGCTTGTACCTATTACCCTTTTTACATTACACCTAATTCAAAAATACGTTTGTTGCATGAGGACCCCGCTTTATTTTTTACTTTTTGACTTTTTTATTATTTCTTAGTTAATCCGCCGTAACATTACATATTCTGTGAAAATTTCAACGGGCTATCTATTAAGGTTCGAAAGATACAGCCGTTTAAAGGTAGGACGCACAGACAGACAGAGAGACGGACAGACAACGTAGGCTCAGTAATAGGGTCCCGTTTTTACCCTTTGGGTACGGAACCCTAAAAAAGTGGTGTGGTGATTTTATAATCATCATCATTAGTACATACTTAATGTTAGAGCTTAAGATACCATAGTTCTGCCGCATTCAGCTTTTTTACGGAGAAAAAAATCTGCTATGAATAAAGCATCTAACGTTTTGGTCTATTAATATTTCATTTTCCTTTACAATAAAAATAATTAAGAATAAACTTTGCTAAATTTCAAATACTAATGTTAGATTTATAATGCTAACTGCGGTAGAGCGATAATTTTAAAGAAATTATGTGAATAAATCCCTCTTTTTACTGGTCAAAGTCGGTCTATAAAGACATAATCTTAGGATTAGCTGTGTTCAGTGATTTTTAATAACGTCCGTTATAATTTTTGAGTGAAAGTGAAGACAGGGTAATTTTATTTAAATTATTTCGTGATGTCTTCATTTTGGTTTAAGTTTTGTGCCATATACTACTAATGTTTAAACACCTATTGTGCATGCGTTTATTATGTGTATAATTTACTAGAGATTATGCCATACGTAGTAATAGTATGAAATCTTTGTTACTAGTGTTTTGTGCAGATAATTTATCTATAAGTATCGAAAAATTCGATTCTTTGATAACTAAACTCCGTGGTAACTTTGGAACCATTTTCTATATTCTTTCATCTGGAAATACCAATTCGCAGTCTTCGTTTGAATATCGATATAAATTATGGGAGTTTATAAAAATGTTGACGATCGGTGAACTGTATGCTTGCTGGTGTTGGATGAGGACATTGAGAAGCACAATGGTGGTAGAAACGTATTATAATTTAAATAGAACTTCCACACAGAACTGGTAAAAAAGCTACAATGCAAATCTGACAGAAATCAATAAATAAAACGAACATTATAGAAACAAACATCATAGAAACTGACGTGGTTTTCACACTATTTATTTATATTAAACCGACCTATCCGACCGATTTTTATTATTATAGTGACTGACGTGATTAATTCCCGTACTTATAATATAAATTAAATGAACTTTATTTGTTTTTCAAAATATAAAGAAGAAAACTAGCCTATACTCGACCAGTCGCCAACATGCTCTGGTTATTATAACTAAGTTATTTGCACTCCTAACAAAATAAACCATTGACTTTTACGATTATAATAGCAATTTTATTTTAATTAAACCTCATTTGACTGCCATTTCCGTGTTTTTTACGGGGAACGGAAATGAGATCATTTTAAAACTGTTGACAACATTATTCAGGTTTCCAAATCTCTTTTGGGAAATATTGATGGCGTGCTCAATGGGCCTCATCGGTATATTATTCAAAACGTAATGTGGTTTCATGGTACTGTCAATGTCATAAATTAATGAAGTCAGTAACAATATTAACAGTGTAAGTATTTTAGCATCCCCCGTCGATTCTGTTACGTAAATTCTTTCCATCCAATGGTTGCCTGGAAGAGATCGCTTTTAGCGATAAGGCCGCCACTTGTGGCACTAGCTCGTAAGTGTTTTCTATCGTGTTGTAATTTGTGTACACAATAAAGAGTTTCTATCTATCTATCTATTAACATGCTTACTTTTTACTATACACTAGCGGTCCGCTCCAGCTTCGGGTATAGATTATAGCCTATGTCACCCGGGGATAGTGTAGCTTCCCAACAGTGAAAGAATTTTTCAAATCGGTTCAGTAGTTACGGAGCCTATTCAATGCAAACAAACAATCAAATCTTTTCTCTTTATAATATTAGTATAGATAATCAAAGCTTTTTACATGCTTTTATTCTACTTACCCTGTTAGTATGTATGTTCGTACGATCGTACACATGATTGTGTGGGACACATCTTGCAACTGAAATGTATATATATACCTACCAGTATATAGTTTTAATATTTTTTTCTAAACTGTTTATAAATGACGGAGTTCTGAGGTAACAAACATAAAAAGAAACGAATTGAGAACCTCCTCCTTTTTTGAGTCGGTTAAACATGCTTTAAATTACTCATTCTCTTTTTCACGTGTGACAATATAGCGAACTGACAGAGAGGTTAAAGAGAAACTTAAAAACATTTACTGCAGGCATTACCACGCTGAATGGCCACATGGCCATTCAGCGTGGTACTGAATGGCCATATGGCCATTCAGCGTGGTAATGCCACCAGCATGCTGTGTACGCTGCCAACTGGTAGTAGGCTTGAGCATTTGGATTGTCTTTAGACCTTCAACGGTCTATGGGCAGTCTAACTGTATTTGTAGTGTTAGTATTAGCTTGTATGTTGTTTAGGTAATGAAGGCACTTGCCCTAAAAAAAAAAAACAAAAAGAAACATCACGATTATTTAAAATTGCCTTTGTCGTTGACTGTACATCGAGTATTGCCATAATGAAGACATTTGGAAAACTTCGAAAATCTAAATAGCTGATTAAAATATGAGTTTTCTTGTAAAGTTGAACCATATTGTTGAAATAATACAGTTAACTTGCATTATGTATGATCTTGTCTTGGATTTGACGAGAATACCTTTTAAACACAATCTACAAACATGAATATTAAGATACTCCGGTATAATAATGTTAAACATAATATTATGCAAACCATAAATTTCAAATGCACTAAATTTCCCAAAAATTGTATAAAATGACAACACTGATGTTAGTACCGTTACAGTAACTTGTGTTCTGTGAATGTTTTTGTCAGCAATTCCAATTTCCATACTAAATTAAGCTTTTATTGTACTAACATGACATTGTTAATAGTATCACAATGAATGCAAACCATTAAATAAAGATTCGTGAAAATGCTAAGTACCTATGTGAAAACTCCAACTCATTATTAAATTTTAAACCATCCTCAATAGGCTATTGTACAGTTATTTTTTATTATCAAAAAAATTACAAGTAAAATAAAAGCTATCGTAAATATAAATTTATAACTAAAACTAATCAGAAACTATTCTAACAAGTCGCTACCAGTGGGCAGTGTTCCCAAAATGCTGGCACCAATGCCACGTTGTATGGCAATGCCAATAACTTTAGGCAACATAAAGTTTTTATTTTACTAGTTATTTTTTTTTTGAATAAATGGCTTGGGAGGTACAGACATACCTTTTTCTTTTAAAATCCTGACCATAAATAAGGCCAATCACCGAAAATTTAATTAAAATGTTTTCAAAATCAAGGAAGATGGAAGCAATTTAACGTGTTGCTAGACAGAGAGCGCACTATACTTACGTATGTATGACGTCACTTGTAAGTACGCCATACAAACTCCATACTGACACTCACTTTGCGAAAAAATTACAAAACATCCCTTCCTAATTCGACCAAAAACTTTAAAAGCTTATATATATCACTACTTTCGGAAACGATTTCGAATCCGAAACACTGAGATACGACGTCGCATCAAGGCTCAAGGCAAGGCACCAAGGGTCACACGTCCGACTAGGCAAGGCAAAGTGAGTTCGACTTAAGGCATCCAGACTGGATGCGTTCACACCCACCATAGCATACCATATCTCCCTTGTTTGAACGACGGGAAAAGAATTTAATATAACACGGATACGCTGTTTTTATCAAATGTTGTGTGTGATTGCTAATTTAATGATTGTTTCTATTTTATTGCTTATTAAATTTGGTATAACATACTTACATAAATAACCTAATTGTAAAAAAAGAGACCGCAGAAAAACGCTGGATGCAGGCCGGTTCTAACCGGCCCTTTTGGAGATCGATGGGGAGGCATAATATATGTCCAGTGGACGTCCTATGGCTGAAATGATGATGATGACCTAATTGTAAAATTTGCTTGACTTGTACTGACTTTGAATTTGACTTTGAATGATCTGAGGCCGCATCGCGCTCAAGTTTTATTACCGTTCACCAAAGAAGCCCGACACGACATCTCTTACTAAAGTAATATGTATTTATATTTTTCAAACACATTACGTCTCTTTATTTAAACCCATAACAGATTAAACAAGACAGGTCTATCAAGATGAATGTAAGTATTAAGATGACAACTGATCAAATTAAACAATTAAACTTTCACCTGCTTCACTTGTCTACACACGGTGCTAGACTGTGGTGCTAGAGATATGACATGGTGGCAAAGTACAGCGGCGAAGGTCGGTGATTCGTGATTCGAGGATTTTGTTACAGCTTTTTAGAGTTCCGTACTTCAAAAGGAAAAAAAGAACCCTTATAAAACCATTTCGTAGTCTGTCTGTTCGTCTGTCAAGGCACTTTTTATCAGGAACGTGGAGGTATCAAGTTAAAATTAATATTAAATAAGTATTCAAATAGGTTTGCAATTCCTTCGAGCTGAAAAACAACAAATTTCTAAGTCAAAGCAATCAAAAGATTGTGGCTGTTTATACCGTGAACACGTAAAAAAATTAAAAATTACATCAGCTGTTCTATACATTTTGTTGAGTGTGAATTACCATTTTCTATGGAACAGCTGATACTTTTTTGTGATATCAGAGTCGCTCCTGTATTAAAAGTCGTTTATAAGTAATTATGGGTACTATGAAAACCTTTCGGATTAGTACAAGCTTTCTGCGAAACCCAGTAGACATGTTTAGGAATCAAAGATAATCAATCATATAATATTATAAATGCGAAAAGTTTGTTGGTTTGTTAGTTTGTTTGTTGGGTATAGTTCAAGGGCCGGAGAGTGATATAGGCTACTTTTCATCATCATCATCACCATTTTTCATCACTACGCGGGTGAAACCGCGGGCGCAGCTAGTATAAAAATAAATATCTATACTCACGCCAGTAAAGCCCTAGAAGTTTTTGGACCACTTCGATATCTGTTAGGAATATTTAAAAAAAAACATTTATTAAATTGAAATTACACCAAGAATATATAAAGAAGTCAAGAATATAAAAATAAGATTTATAATGATTGGCTCCATAGAATTTTTCATTAAAGAAGACACAAAAATATTTTACACGCCTATGTCCAGCAATGAGCTAATGTGTGCTGCTGATAATAATGATAAATAATCTCTAATATCCATCACAAAATAGAGGTTTTTTAAAAGAATAGGCAGTAGAAATATGTAGCACACATACTAATAATGAACTTGTTTAAAATAATTGACCCTAATTCGTTTCAATAGTCCTATATCAGACACCTATTTATTACAATACTACTTCTATACTTCTAGAGGCAACTGTGGTCCACAAAAAATTGTCCGGAACATAACAGACGTGGTAAGATTTGGAACTAAAAGTACTTTTTCATACGTTCATATAGGCATTGCTTGATGAATTTGGTGAGTTGTCATAGTAAGCGCCACCCGCGACATTTGTTCACATCGCAGACATGGTAACTAGTACCATAGTAGTATAATAAGCTTAGTATTGCCAGATGGCGGAATGGAAATAAACGGTGAAAGTACTACAAAACTGCGGATTTTCTACCCAAAAAATCGGAGTCAGCAACGGGACTATCCAGCCAGGATTAGATCAAGCAGAAGATAAGGGAGTTTGCATTCGGTTTGTGGATACTGTTGAAGAAGTATTTGATACTGGGAAAAAAGCGGAGTTACTCTCCAGCAAATAGCGAATGCATAAGCAATAATTCGGTGTATCTGGCAATACTGAATAAGCTGAACAATTCCCAATGTCATTGACCCGCTGAAATCACGGGTGTCCGCAGTTAAATCATTACATCTACCGCAGCCATTCCTTCTGTTGACATTGGACCCCACAACTAGCTGTTTCTATCTGTTTATTTGCCACTTCAATTATTTAGCGTTTGATATTGTCCTTGGTGTGGACGTAAAATTCGTATTGATATGTTTATTACGGTCACGCGTTGGATTTTTGACTATTGACGTCAAATGCGATGTTGGATTGTTGATGTCGGAAAAGCGTTCAAAACCTTGTGGTACGAAATATCAAGATTTAGTACAACAAAAACTAGTTAGGCACGTGCTTAATTATTATGTAAAACTCTGGTAAAACCAGAAAAATTATTAAATAAAAAATAAAAAGTTGTTATTTGTACTTTTCAAGTTTTGACTGGTCAAAAATTAGTCCATCTAGCGTTCCGTGAAATCTTATGAAAATAACTTGAATATGAACTATCTAATCTCTATTTTAAAACTATGGAGCCTGCTTTTCCTAATTGCTGTGATAGCTTTGAAACAGAGCATATCTGAAGCATAGTTCAACTAAATATGCTCCACGTCATCGGATACAAAGTCGCCTCTAGGCCTTTAGATTCCGCAGTAGAGTTAGAATACTGAATGGAAAAAGTGTTTACTCTACAACGGTAGAGTTCTAGGGCTGCTGCTATCGAAAGTTACTTTACTTAAAAGTAGAGCTAAAGTAGTCATAATCAGGTAATTTGATTAACCGACCTCAGGAGGAGGTTATCAATTCGACTGTATTTTATTTTTGTATTTTATATGTTTTATTTATCTAGTTTAAACAAAATGTTTTGCGATGTTCTTTCACATTAACATTTTAAGTACATAACAAATAACGAAGTTTTGCTTATTTTACTCTTTTTTACAAGCTTTTTTTTAACTTTCCCTGTTACATAATATGTATGTTTGGCACAAATCTTGCAACTGAATTTTAGACCAGACCCAAGCGATTAAGCTGAAATTTTGCATACACATTACACGTTTAGTTCGGAAGACAATGCATGGTTAGCAAAGTGACGTCATTCCAAATCCAATATGGCGGACTCCCGAAGATTGCGGAACAATTATTATTCATGGTCTCCCATAATATGGGTAGCATGGGTATCAAATGAAAGGGTTTACTGAGAAGAAATAAATAACGATGACATCACCTAAATTCAATGTGGCCGACTTATCTTTGAAAAGTATTTTTGAACCATACTGATGTTTCTGCGAACATTTTGTTTACATAATCGTAATGTCATTCGCCCTGATTTGTGTTTCATTTATATAATGGCAGATTGCTGTATAATATATTTTACAAAAATATAATTATTTATTAATTAACTTTTTTTTAACCTATTTCATTGTTTAAAATCAAAAGAAATTGTTACTGTTATCATGTATGCCTAATGCAGTAAAATACAGTAGATTAAAATAATTATAATCCTGGCAAAATAATTTTCAATTTGGCATTAGGTCTACTTATATGTTATTAAATTTGGGGGCGCATTTTACAAGTGCACCTAAAAAAATTTGCGAGAACTAGAATTTATGGTACTTAGCAAAAAAATTGACATAAGAATGACTTTACATTCCTACATATAAAAAGGTTTTGTTAGTATTTCTTTTCTAGTTGAATCAGGGTTAAATCATATACTTTGGCAAGGTAGCAGCCCTATCAAGGTAAAGCTATGCAAACAGGGCTGTAGGGAGAGCATTCCAGATTAATGGCAGCAGATTGGGCGCGAGCCAGCCGACGGTTTTTGTACGGCTCACTCGTAGAGATACATGCACAATGAAGACATTTTCATATCGGGAGTTCTGATTTAACTATAATTTATGGATTTAACCTTTATCTTCCATGAGAGTAAACGGTAGTTTGCATATCAAGATGTTCTCAAAAAACTGACCTTTATCTGAAAATCATACATTAATTCTCTTGGGACCCGGGTATATATTATGTCCTAAAACTGTGACCAGAATGGACAGCAGCGTCCTATTAGTACACGGTGAACGTACTGCGATCCTCAAGCCTCCTGCCAAGCGTGGGGTTTATGGCAACACCTCTCTCTAAAAGGGGCGGCATTTGTTCAACAGTAGTGGACGTATACTGGCTGATGTGTGTGTGTTTGATACATTATTCCTCAGAAAAAATAAATAAATGTAAGCGTTATAACTACAGTTTTCTCTTTAGCATTTACCTCACACCCCACTTGGTCGTCCAATTGATTTAATTTTGAGCATATCTTTTGCCGTTGTGTGTCGCGCTGTATTGAAGTGTGCGTTTGTAGAACTAGTAAGAATATGCCAGTGTGTGCAATACGTGTTTACCTTTCAGTTTTTGGTAGACTTTTTTCGGTATTAGCTCCAAACTATATTATACCAGCTGCGCCCCGCGGTTTCTCCTGCGAAATAAAATAGTCGTTAAGTTTTCTGAAATTTTCCTATTTTCTACGCAATTTTAACTTTGGTAAAGTCCGCACGCAGCGTTTCCGAAATTCCTTCCTAATACGAACTGCACGGGAATGACATGCGCTCCCGTCTCGGTGTTCCCTATAAAGTACAACCTGGGTCTCTTCAAGACAAGAATGAATAGGCTCCTCATGGGCAAGCGTGCCCCATCTTAGACCGCATCGTCACTTAGCATCAGGTGAGTTGTGGTCAAAAGCTAGCCCATTTCACCATTAAAAATTTCACCATTTTTGACGGCGTTGAGCTTGTCTATGCTAAACTTTTATTATTATTACGTAGAATGAACTCGTGAACGTTTGTAGTAACTTACATCAGCCTCACTAACTTCCACAGTTTCTTAACTTTTGCAACGTTCATCAAAGTTTTGAACTTGTGAATTCCGTAATACTGCTATCTAGATTTAACTATTCTATAGTAACTTGCTCCGTGGAGACTGTCGGCTGTTTGTGTGCATTGAAAGTTTCAAAATGTTACGGAAGCTTGCGGTTTAAATTTTACCCTAACCACGAGTAAAACTAACGTGTGTCAGCAGCTTTACCCACTTGCAGCTGATATGCGGTTTCTGCTTAACTAGATCTGCGCACAAGTGCAGCTACCTGGGACACTTGAGATGTTTTAGACTTCATGTCATGCGCGGTAAGGTTGGAAATTGCGTCAAGTTTTGTTATTGACGTTGGTGCTACCTTGGTGTCTGTGTTACGTCATATTTGCATAATGCATCTTAAACATAATACACACTTTTATTTTACTTGCCTTGTTAGTATAGGCCAAATCTTGCAACTGAGCTTTAAAATAGTAACTATCCTATACCGATTGAGCTGAAATTTTGCATAAGTACCTACACGTTTAGTTTGGATGACAATATGCATGAGTAGTTAATTGAGATAATTCTAAATCCAATATGGCGGGCTCCCAAAAATGGCGGACTAGTAATTTTTTATGCACTTCCATGAATTATGGGTATCAAATGAAAGGGTTGCTGAGAAAAATCATGATCATCATCATCAGCCCTGAGTGACTCACTGCTTGATATAGGCCTCCCTTTGTTTATGCCACTCTCCTCGGTCTCTCGCTATTCGCATCCACTCGTTCCCGACAGTATTTTTGATGTCGTCAGTCCACTTCATCCTCGGTCGGCCTGGGTTCCGCCAACCTAGTCTCGGCCACTACGCAGTTACTGCTGTACCCTGAGAAAAATAAAAGGACGTCACACTAAATTCAATATGGTGGATGCGCCAAGATGGCGGTTTTTTATCTACCATCATGACATTGCAATTTAAATATAAGCTTGTAAAATACTTTATTTGTACAACTTTCCCTAGAGCAGTCATAGTTTAATCACATTGAACTACTTATTAGGGTTCTAACCATTGCCTTGTACTATTATTTCTTCTGTGTCTTCTCAAGCATGAATCGAGCCGGCATACAGTGCGGAAATTGTAAAGCAATTAGCTGAGCTCGAAACTCGGTCTCTCAGTAGTATATAGGTCAGTAAAAAGTATGAGAGCCTATGTGCGTTTAGGGCTAGCGCACGCAAGCCGTACGAGGAAATATTACGAGAAAAGAAACGTCGTCACTTTAAACCGTTTTTATGATAAAAAAGTACCATCAAAAAAGTTAAGTAAACTGGCAAAGGCGTTATATTACGTCAGTTTTGGGGCCTGTAAAGATTCTAGCCGAGTAGTTTGCAAGTAGCAAGAATTACAGATAGCGTCACCAACGCTTAGATTAATTACAAAGACAGCTCAATAATTTGGAGGCCGACAGGAAAGCAACCGTAGCTTAGCACTTGAGTGCTCGGGACTTAAACTCAGTGGCGCAGGTTCGAATCCTGACGGTCGTCAACATTATGATTTGTATTTTTTTTATATAGTGTAGGTAGATCTAAGTTAGCTATCAACTCGCCTGATGGTAAGCGACGGTGTGTCCGAGGATGGAACACGTTGATCTAGAAGGCATCTATCTAACCTTATTGAAGATGCTTAGATTGTAGTTCTCAGGAAACAAGAAGGACGCTCTATAGTGCTTACGGTTCCGCCTAAAATAGTAAAATGGAACCCTTATAAGAACTCTTGCAAAAATCGACCCAAACCTAGTTTTAAAACTAGTACCTATAATTGCGGAAACAGCCCGCTACCCTTTTCATTCTCAAAAATAAGTCGTGACTTACTAAGTAGTAAAATTACAATAGTTAGGGGAAAATGTTAAACTCCAATTTAGAAGAGAAGTTTTCCTGAACATTAAAAAGGTAATACACTATTTTTTTTTTTTTTTTTTTTGTTAAAATCTTCATGAGCGTGGATTCAATGTCCTTTACTCGTAATATTAAACAGTTCATTTTGTCTTATTAGCGTCAAACAAGTCATAGTCACAGTCAGAGTCAAGCTAAGTAAGTCACGGTCAAGTCGAACTCATGCCCCTGTAAAGTGGTGAAGACTTTACAAGAGGCTCCTATGGAGTTTTGGAAACAACACGAAAAGACACGTTACCTCGTTATATCACTTGCCCACACTCGAGCACGTTTACGAGCACTTAATGAATAATAATTCACCATTTAGTACACATTAACACTCGAAAATACACAAGTTTAGGAAAATAATCCAACGAGCCGACATGTTTTTTCCGCGTTGGCGCCAAAACTCTCGGTAATACACTTTCTTCGTAGTGTTTACAGCGTTTACGTAAAAAAATGTTGTAAAGAATAATAAAAGTCACGGAATGAATAGTGGTTTCCGTGGAGTTGCATAAAAAAAAAAACTTTTTTCGTTCTGTGTTTACCAAAGACAATATAATCGCTAACGCTAAAGAGGTGGGACTTCCACAGAGAAAAATATTTATGAAACGGGTGCGACTCCTATTACGAAGTGAGACGTTAGAGCAGGATAGAAAACGTAGAAATTAGATTTCGCACCCGTTTCATACATTCGAAATTTGTATTGAAGTTGCGCTAGTCTGGCGTCTACCGTCAAGAATACCGTTTACCGTAGGTAGGTACCCCTAAGTACAAGCTTGCTAACTTACGCTAACTAACCTAACTTGCACTCGTGTTCCTAATTCTTGTTTAGGTAAACAGTTATGCACCATCAATGGATGTCACCGGCTTTTATGGGAGACTATGAATGGGATGTAAACATTGCAATTGTGCATGTCTTATACAGAGTTTTATAGCTTCCTGTAAATCTAAAAATACTTACTTTAGTTTATAGTTACAGTGTAACTACTGTCAAAATAACATGACCAAAAATTTGGTGATAGCGTGAGTTTTTGGACAAAGTTGCTTTTGTCTATACTAATATTATAAAGAGGAAAGATTTGATTGTTTGTTTGTTTGTTTGCATTGAATAGGCTCCGAAACTACGGAACCTATTTGAAAAATTCTTTCACTGTTGGGAAGCTACACTATCCCCGGGTGACATAGGCTATAATCTATACCCGTGTGTAGCTGGGGCGGACCGATAGTATCTCATAAATGCGAAAATATGGCTCTGTCTGTCTAAGACAGGACAGCCTACCTGGGTTACCCAGGTAGGCACCTGGGTAACCCAGGTAGGCTGTCCTGTCTTAGTTACTAACAAACTAGTTGTGGTAACATCACGAAAATACATGTTTCACCTCATTATATCACTTGCCTACACTCGAGCATGTTCACATGCTCATGTACAATTGAACATGAACGCTGAGTGCACAATAATCTATCATTATATACACGAGCTTGGGAAAATAACAAACAATACACTAACGACGTTTTTTCACGTTGGCGGCTAAACTCCGTTAACATTTTTGATAGCTGTTTAAATTTTTGCTTATACTGTTTTGTTTCTTGTCGGATTAAAAATTACTGCAGTGGTCACCATATAATATAGACGGATAAAAAAACACCAAAACAATATAATAAATGAAATCATTTGTTGGCGCAGAAAATAATAATACTTATAAGTGTTATACCTATAACAGTTTCCCCTTTAGCAATTACTTCCCCCCTTCCTTGGTCATCTATTTGATCATCTCGTTTGCGGTTGTGTGCCGCTCAATATTAAAATGTGCGTTTGTAGAACTAGTAAGAATATGTCAGTGTGTGCAATACGTGTTTACCCTTTCAGTTTTTGGCAGACTTTTTGCGCTATTGTACCTACTAGGCAAATCCAAACTAAATGTGATCAAAGATGGTTGGACTTTTTCGTTAATTGGTTTGAAATCAAACTTTCCTAACCCAAAGTAATGTTCAAAAAAAATAAAATATCATTACACTTTCTCCAAATAAGAAGGCTTTCCAACACTTACTCAATCGATTACTCGAGTTATTTTCAAAGTTATCTCATCTCAAATTAGGAGTGAATTAAAAGTCTATATCAAGTGCAGAGAACATTTCAACTGTCATTACTGGCCTCATAAGTGTGTGCTTGAGATTAATTTTATAACAACCAAAATAGAGATCTGGATGTGGATGGATATTTATTGATTATTTTTAGAGGAGCAACTTTCTCTTGCATCTAAATGTAGTGTACATATGACCTACGAACTTATTTTAAAAAAAAACTGTATTTTTTCTATAGGTTTATTCCTTGATTACATTATTTTATTGTAATTGGCACAATTAATAAGTCTCGTAGGTATCTTATTATAGCAACGACTATGACGGCGACGTGCGCTCCATCTTTTTTAATTGCTGCCGTGTACAAATGACTTCGTGTGCAATGTGGATCAAATCTGCATGATTTGATTCCCTCCTGCCCATTTTTCTATCGGACTGCCAGAGCGGGCACGAAAAATTGACACCGCTTTATGGTTGATATTCCGAGAACTCGTACGAAGTGCTTTGATTCCACATTTATTGTGCGAACTGCTAGTCAGTGGAATTCGTTGCCTGAGTAGGTGTTCCCCGATAGTTACAATCTGGGTGTCTTCAAGTCGAGAGTGAATCGGTTTCTTCTAGTCAAGCGTGCTCCATCGTAGAACGCATCATCGCTTAACATCAGGCGTGTTGGCGGCCGATCAAAAACGTATAATAAAAGAAGCAAACAAAAAAACCTAAATTAATACACTTAAACTAAAAATCTAAACGAAGAAGCTGTCCGTGTGGTAAAGTACCAAGAACGCTGGCTGCATTCTAGCGTTGAGTTGCCAATGAAATTCTCTGCGCGAGGAATAATCGTAATCAAATTGAAGCTAGTTTTATTTCATCGTTATCAGCAGAGCAAGACAGACCCTTTTCCGCATTTATCTTAATTACACACTTGTTTGAGTCTTCTTACTTTAAAGTGGTTTACCTACTCTATATATTGTCGGCTATTTATTCGCCTAATGGAACAAAGCGAGAGACAATAAAGTTAATCAGAGAATGGGCTGTGAGTTTGTTATAATGAAATTTATATGGGTTTTAATAGAGACCACCTAGGCTTGTCAACCTTCATCAACTTCAGTGATTCTTTATTCTTTTGAAAACATGAAAACTAATCATCATCATCATCATTTCACCCATAGGACGTCCACTGCTGGACATAGCCTACCCCATCGATCTCCAAAAGGGCCGGTTGGAAGCGGCCTGTATCCAGCGTTTCCCTGCGGTCTCTTTTAAGTTTCGCCATCTTGTACTGGACGTTCTACACTGCGCTTAACAAATGCTACTCATTAATCTAGCTATCTAGCTAGCTATCATTTTAATCAAAAATTTTCCCTATCCTTCTGCAGCATTGGCGCCATCTGCTTCTTCTGGTTCGGACCCACAACCCTCGATTTTGACAACATTATCGATCCATATCGCTGCTGGACGACCAACTCGCCAGTTGTCCTGAAATAAAAATAATTTTTATTCCATACAACAGGGAAAAGGCTACAGATTTCTGAAGCGGTGCCTATTTTCAACTTATTTCAAAAAGGAGATCCTCGTTTCGACTTTTATGCGTTACGCTATGTTACCACCCATTATGAACCGATTTTAATGTTTTTTTAATTGAATCGCCTATTCAATGAAGTTAAAGAACATATAGATCGATGAGCTTACTATATCTCAAGAGTTCTCTTTTAAATTTGAAGAAAATATTCTACCTTAAGAGGAAAAAGGGGTAGAAAATTAGGTGCTGAATCCCGTTTCTGGAAATTTCCTTGAAGTTGGCTATTGTTTGCAAAAAAATATTGTTTTCTAGAAACTTCTTTTTCGGGTTCCGTACCTAAAGGGAAAAAACGGGACCCTATTACTAAGCCTACATTGTCTGTCTGTTTGCTGTCTGTCCGTCCGTTCTACCTTTGAACGGCTGTATCTTTCGAACCGTAATAGATAGCCATTTGCAATTTTCACAGAATATGTAATGTTACGGCGGATTAACTAACAAATAATAGAAAATCATAAACTAAAAACGAAGGGGGGGGGGGGGGGGGGGGGGGGCTCCTACAACAAACGTATTTTTGTATTAGCTCTAATGTAAAAACGGTAATACGTACAAGCGTCAAACTTGGCATGATTATAGTACACACTCTAAAGTATAACAAAATATAATAGATAATGGCCAAGTGCGAGTCGTTAACAAATTTCTGTTCATTACCAAGTAATAACTGGTAATTTAGTTATTTGGATGACCTCATTTTTCTTTCACCGACTCGAAATACCATATTTTACTAATTTTGAAGTCGGTTTTTTAAATTGACAATCATTGTATTTTGTGGTGATACGGAACCCTAAGTGCGCGAGCTCGTCTCGCACCTGGCCGGTTTATTAGTATTTAAATTAAGTTACATAAACAAAATAATACTGCATTTGTCCTCACACCTTTTTGGGAATAAATAGGCAGCTAATCAAACAATACTGAGTAAAAGCTTCTTCGGGACAATAAAGTTTATCACCACGAAGTGTTAAGGGCAAGTTAGTCTGTCAGTAAGTAATGAAATGTATGGGTGTCAGTAGACCACCTGGGGCGCTAGTGCTGCGCTTTAAAACGGTACCTGTATGTGCATACAGGGTGCTATTTAAATAGATGCCATAATGATGGGTAGGTGAACCGAAAACGAAAATAAAGCCACCGAAAAATTTGTCAGCTAAACATACATAGTTGCAATCTGGGTGTCTTCAAATCACGAGTGAATTGGTTTCTTCTAGGCGAGCGTGCTCCACCGTAGACAGCATCATCGCTAAACATCAGGCGAGACGGCGGTCAAACGTAAGCCTATTATTAAAAAAAAAAATTATGTACGTTATTTTAGATAGTGTCTTATCTAAAATAACGTAGAATTTGTATTAAAAACTTTTTGATTCAAACATTATTAAACTATTTTGGATTTTTTACCTACATACTTCGACCAAAATAAAATGAATGGACATGCCCAGATGAGCGCCGGCTCTCATTTCGTTTCAGTCGGTCTCTAGCCGTAGGAAGTGCAACACGTATCTATTGTTACGTGATAACGAAACATCTGACAAAATTATGCATTCATATGCTTTCCCGAAGTGTAAATACACAAATAAAACGGGGATCTATTTTTTGTAACAAATACATTTTTTGAACCAGGTGTTAAAAGTACATGTCCGACGGTTTTGACTCGTTTTTACTGAGCCATTTCAATGGTTAGGGCCCGTCCATTCATTTTATTTTAGTCGAAGCCTACATAACAACAATTTTATAATTTCACAGAATATGTGTAATGTGATTTTATTTATTCGTTGCTTAGTTTCCATAGTGCATTCATTTAATTTATAACATCAAATTTTTTGAAATGTGCGATCGAGATTGAAGAGGCTCGAAGCATAGCACAGACTTTTAACAGCACCCTGTACTGGTCCAACTGCTTCAAGTTCTCAATGGAGCGGACATTCTAAGAGATTTAAGTATTTTACGACATTCCGAGCACTCTCACTCCGCATTAATGGAATTCGTTAAAATACACGATTATATTTAATCAACGCAATAAAATCCAGATTCATGTTTATTTTGATTAAATTAAGTACTTAAGTTTATTTTTAAGTGATTAAAAATAATTTATGTATGATCGTAAAAATCGGCTGCAAATAATCTGTGTTCAAAGATAAATATTACGTTGACAAGATAAAGATGTAATAAAACAATGAAATAGACAATGACATAAGCTAATTCATTTTTTTATTCTTTCCTCTGTGAGGGTTTTGGCCTCGCACTCTTGTGTATTTGCCAGTGTCAAGTATTTAAACATACTATCCAGTTTGATGTTACTAAATCCTTTAGCTATCGAGCGGTGTAATTAAATTTTGGATATACTTAGATTATAATGTAGCTGCAGCATCAATTACTTTGCACTATACGTAAAAAGTCGCGGGCATCAGCTAGTATGTCTCACTGAACGTTTCAAACTCTTGGGTCCTACTCCTTTACCTATCAATTAAATAATTAATTAAATTTTGAATGTATATAATAATATGATAGATATGTAGCTGCAGCATCAAACTTTATCTCCGATTTTGTTATCATCCGTTTTTTGCACTTCAAAAAGGGTTGCCTTGTAAACTGGAAGGTCCTGTGCTAATCGAGTCCAAGTTCGACCCGCGATAGTGATGATATCGTCGACTCATCTTACAACTGGACGACCAACGCTCCGCTTACCTTGCCTTGGCCACCACTCTGTTAATACCTTGCTCCATCTGTCATCACTGCGCCTAGCAACGTGTCCTGCCCAGCTCCACTTTAATTTCATTACCGCAATTCCGTCTCGAAGCTTTGTTATTCATCGGATTTCGGTATTACGAAGTCGGTCTTGGAGTTTGATGCATAACATTGATATCTCCATGGCTCTCTGTGCTTGTTGTTCTTGAAATAACATATATAAAACATTCTACTTAACGTACCTATTCGAAAAAACAAAGCAAGGGTATATAATCATAATTACCTAACAAAGTTTCCGAAACTAGTAAGTAAGTATTTATTATTGATCTATGCATTACTTAAGTACTAAGATGATAATCAAAATCATAATGATCACTAACATCATCATAATGATGATGTTACTAACAACAACGCTACAACTGGAACGCTTCAAATATGATAAGTACCTCATTACACTGTTGTTAACCAAATACATGGTGTCGTGGTCAATAAAACAACGATATTCGATACATGCTGCCATTAATGTCTCCACCAATTGGATGATATACGACTTTTTACAATTCCTAGACTAACGATCGATTCGCGATACAGATCTTCATTGCAAGTTTTATTGGTGTTCAATTTGACTATTTATTTTATAGTCTGTTAAAGACCTTCTAAAAAAATATATGGCAATAATCGAACCTTTTTGAACGCAACCTTTGTTTTATTTTTTATTCCTAAAAAGCATTTACGAAGACAGTCAGATTTAATATTAATAGGCACATAACTATTATGATGATTTTATCGAGGTATTGTCGACAAATTGCGAAGAGTTTTCCCTAACCAGAGATGCCCATTTCCTAATATTAGATTACTTTCCACTCCATTTTAGTAGCCATGAAAGCGTCCAATGTCCAGTCCGCTAAAAGCATCACGGTCGGGCGTACGGCCAACGCGCATGCCCGTCAGTCCCGCCCTTACGAAGTACGCGGGAACAGGAAATTCAAATTCAGAACTATTTTAAAAATAAAACGTTTTTATCGCGACTGGATTTTAAACTTGTTTCGTTGATTTCGATATCAAATAAAAAGAAAGTGTTAAATTTTAATTACTTACGTTTTTTTTGACAATAAACGCTTCATTTAAAGTTTTGAAAAAGTTTTTAGGTAAGTTTTTAATAAGTATCTATTTATTTGAGTTTCTTTTGAAAATAATGCAATTGACTGACAAAACAAGTTATAATTAGTAACACAATTTTATATAAAGTTTTTAGGTAAATTCTTACTACAATATTAGTTCTACGTTATAAAGGTGCGTTGAACTCTACACAATTATAGACAAACAAGACTTTAGCAAAATCAATATCATAATTTTTTTTTTTTTTTTCATTTAATTTTAATTACTTCACAGCCTTGTTAATATTTACCAAAAATCATATACTTACTTAAATGTTGTTTTTGTTCGTAAACAACAGCAATTCCTGAGAAAAATTGAAGCATTGATGTAATGCATCCTAAAATTTACTGATTGTTCCTTATTTTCTTTGAAGATGCAAACTTTATTCTAAATTCTACTCAAGTGCGTTATCTTTGCATCGTGTTTGCACTGATAGTAAGATAAAGCTTAACACAGTGACACACTGCAGTGTGGTGTAACAGTTTTGTATTGCATGACATGTTTGGTACCTACTTACTTACTTATACTACTAAAACATTTTAGATTTACATTTTAGTATTAGGTCTGCTTTCGAGTTTTTTTTTTTGTTGATAAAAAGAGCGGCAATCAAGCATGCGTTCCGCCTAATAGCAAGCAGAAACCGCCGTCTAGACACCTGCAACACTAGCGGTGTTGACGGTGCTTTGCTAGCCCGGAGAGGAAGGAGGAGAGGAAACGCTTCATGTTGGAGCTCGGCGGGAAGACTTTTGGGGGAAAGATATTCCACACCTTGCAGGTCCGCGGAATAAAGGAGCGGAAAAATCGGACGGTGTTACGGTGGACCGAGATAGTGAAGAGTAAAATTTGTTTAAACATTAAATTCACGCGTGAACGTCATTTTTCGTAGCCCTTATGGCGATTAAGTTCACGTAAATGCGCAAAAATTCCGCAGATTGCAGTCTTTAGACAAAATAAATAATAATGAAAACGGATGATAATAAATAAATAAAAATATTACCCTATGCTTGTTATATCCTATTCGTTTAGGATACCATAAAACATAACTTTTCTAAGAGAAAATTAGAAAAAACCTTCTGAAAACCTGTGGTTTTGCAATAGTGGCTCTTTACTACGGACAGGGCGATATATTGATTAATTAATGCCTCTTTTCACTACAATGCTCCAGATATTAGCTGACTCATATTTCTCACGCATCCTAGGAACTTTTTTTAATGTAGACTCTATCCCACGATGTTAAGGTTCTGAAAGCTCATGTTTGATTCAAGTTATGCAGAAATAGTAGTTTTAGTAATTTTAAACCGTAACGCAATGTGAAAAGAATGAAAATATATTATTTCCTGATATAAAACTACTACCATACTACTATATTCTAGCTGGGAAATGTGTTTGCTCTTTATCTTAAGACTTCCGCTCCCCTTTCGGGAAATAGGTTGTTGAGTAGTTTACAACAGCTGTTTTTTCCTGAGATTTCAAAGTTTGATATCTTAGTAAAAGTTGTTCATGATGATGAGTACAATAACCCCCTTTCGGCTTAGTACCGCCGTACCGTGTAACCATGTATAATTTCTTACTTCTCTTAAGCGAATAAAGCAAGACTGAAGCAAAGACGTCATGGGTAATACATGTGTCCAACATAAAAATCTAGCAAAAATCCCAGACTAGAATCTGCGTGGGCTAGTTAGGCACTGTTAACAAAATATACAAAGTCGTTATCATAAAGATTACATAATTATAAGATAAAATAAACAATTAGGCATGATGACTAAGATTTTTTTATTACCTCATAAAAAAGCTGATCATAAATAGAGCACATCAACAAAAACAAAATTAAAATTAGTTCAAAAATAAATAAGATATAAGCATTTTAATTTAATTTAATTTCATGCTAGACAGAGAGCGCACTATACTGAGCCGTGACGTCACGGCTCAGGAGCGCCATACAAATGCTATACTAACACACGCTTTGCGAGAAAGGGATAGAACATCCCCTCTCTATCCCCACCTTAAACTTTAAATACTCATATTTCAGAGATTTATCAGCCAATTCAAATTATTTTTTCAGTATGTGTCATGTATTTACTTATATATTTTAACGCTAAGCCGGTTATTTGTAATAAATTATACATTAGGAATCATGCCTATTAAACAATTTTAACGGTTGTTTTTCGTGTGTATTTTTAGATTACCTACCTGTTTTAATTCATGACGTTTCGAACATTACAGTGTCTGTGGTCACAGTCAGACTAGATGACGTATTTTGGAATTGTTATGAAATTATTTACAAGTACCCGCAATGATTTTAAATCAAAACGTTCAACTATGTTGTTCGCACTTCGCACGCAATAATTGCTCCCAGTGTCCAGAAGTCTAAAAAGTTTTTAATTTCAATGTGTAACAATTAAGATTTTTTGTTACCGGAATAAAATAATGCGTGATAAGTCCAGATAAACATTATTAAATGTGTTCAAATCACGAAAGCTTAAAAATTACTAATTAAAAAACTCGAAGAAATCATTACGCTTTTAATTAGTTTTAATTCTATCAAAGTAAACTAACGTTGGAAGAAAATGTTAATCTACTTTCATTAACTATCGTATCGATTACCGTTGTCTGGTTTCATGTTACTATTGTCTGGTTTCATGTAACTGTTGTCTGGTTTCATGTTACTGTTGTCTGGTTTCATGTTACTGTTGTATGGTTTCATGTTAATGTTGTCTGGTTTCATGTTACTGTTGTCTGGTTTCATGTTACTGCTGTCTGATTTCATGTTACTGTTGTCTGGTTTCATGTTATCTACTGTTGTCTGGTTTTATGTTACTGTTGTCTGGTTTCAGTTTACTGTTGTCTTGTTTCAGTTTACTGTTGTCTTGTTTCAGTTTACTGTTGTCTGAATCATATTACTGTTTATGTTCGTATCGATTTAAAACTTTGCAAGTATATATAATCAGGATGACAATACAATAGTTTGCTACCATCGAACAGATCTGATGATAGAGCGTGGAGGTGAATACTACTGGATAGTGGAATTCTTCAATAGCTCTCAATTAATCCCTCGAGTTGGGGCTCCTTTTGTTTGTTTTAATGAGCCGCTCATGTGTGTTTGTTAGTTAATTAAACTTTTTTTTTGTTACAGGCTCTAACCAAAGAAAAATGAAACTGCACTGGACTATGTCGCTATGTCGAAAATCAACTGCGGAGTGACTTAAACTCATAAAATAGACATAAAATTATGTATTATCTTTATGATGACATAAAATTACCAGTAAATAAAAAAAGTTTGTTATTAAAATGAAAAAAGACAAGCTCAGATTGAAAGACAGTAAACAGTGACTGTAAAATGGGGAAAGGAAGGCGATTCTTATGGAAAATCTTATTATGGTAAGTCAAAATTTATTTGCCTTTGTTTTTTTTTCCTGTATTATTTCCACAGGGCAAATGTTTTTCCCATCCTTCAAT
Organism: Agriopis aurantiaria; assembly: GCA_914767915.1. Lineage (NCBI taxonomy): Eukaryota > Metazoa > Arthropoda > Insecta > Lepidoptera > Geometridae > Agriopis > Agriopis aurantiaria. The sequence continues at coordinate 5,870,775 of OU611999.1, forward strand.
TTGTCCCTCTCATTTGCGAAATGCGTTCAGATCCTCTATTATTGCTTCCGCCGACTTTTTTTACCCATATTTCTGGATGCATTCTGCAAACATAGATACCTTTATCCTAATTTTAAACCTGTAATTATTGCTAGTAAAAAAAGGCCAAAACGACCAGCATGGGCTCAATAAAGGCTAACAATGATGGTATTTAGAATTTTGTTTTTATTTTTTTTTCCTGTAAAATGTTTGTATTTCTGAGAAGCTACAACATGGGGTTCTTCATAAGACGAGGATTAGGTCGGCACAATATGTGTGATGCCTCCAGTGTTACAGATGCCCATTGGCGACGGTGACTGCTATAGGCCCTATTTCATTAAACTAAGTAGACAGACAAATGTCAATCGACAAATAATATGACTGACAATAATCAGTCACGTCGTGGTTGTTTGATATAATTATGAAACCTAAGGAAATAGAAACACTATTTTAGAGTTTGACACTTTCTTTGCGTATTAGGTCTATATAACATCAGATGCAGGTTCCGAGTGTAATATCATACGGGACCTGCATCGTAAGCCAGTTTACAACCCGGTGCATGTACTTTCGCCTCGTGAGATGATACAAGGCAAGTTCAGGTGTAGGGCTCATGCGAATTTATGCATCAGTTATATGAAATAGTGTGCAGTAACCCCAAATAGATATTTTATAACTTGAATTTGAGTGTGACTTGTTTATTTATTTTTTCGTTCCTTTAGAGTCACACTGCTACATTGTGTGTGATTTGCTGGTAACGTTATGTTTGGCTGCGACAAGTAACAGTGTGACTGGATGGAAAAAACATCATAACGAGTCACATTTGTTTGATGGTACCATGCGACCTCATGCAACAGTTATATAGAACAGTGCACGAACAGTGTGATTAGTATATTTTTTATTCCCATCGAGTCACACTGCTACACTGATTGTGATTCCTTGGGAAACTTGATTTGGCTGCGATAATTAACAGTATGAATCCATGGAAAAAATGTCCTAATGACCTTCTTTGACTTAGTGTTACTAGTTGGGAACTTTCCTTAAAAAGTCGTCCCGCAGTCAATAAATCTTCCCCATGGCAAATTGCGCGTGTCCTATTCAACACACGTAACTGAAATAAATCACACAAACATTACAGCATTACAAATCATTATAATAACTATCTAAGTTCAGTACAAGTTCTGTGAAATTTTGTTGATTTTGAATAATTATAAACATAATTATACCTACCTATCAAACATATTTTAGAAAAGCAAAAGTATGTTTGTAAATTTTTCACACACCATTAGAACAGGGAATCACCGTGCTTTTTTGCATAGAGATAGTGGCAAGGGAGGAGAGTGACATATCCAGTTTGTTGTAACTTCTTTATCCAGGAAAAATGTACGCTTTCTTAGGGAATATTAATATGCGGGTGGAACTGTGGGTGTAGCTAATATTATAACTGCATCAGTGTCTGTTTATTTTTAATATTTTTTAATGGCAAGTGCCTTTTTAGGGTTCCGTACCTCAAAAGGAAAAAACGGAACCCTTATAGGATCACTTCGTTGTCCGTCTGTCTGTCTGTCTGTCTGTCCGTCTGTCAAGACCCTTTTTCTCAAGAACGCGTAAAGGTAGCAAGTTGAAATTTATACTAAATACTTGAGTCTACGGTTTCTTTCGGCTGTAAAAAAATAAAAGTTGTAAGTCAACGCAATCAAAAGATATGAACGTTTATGTCGCATATTTTGCGATTTCACAGGGGAACCAAAACCTATAGGGTACTTCCCGTTGACCTAGAATCATGAAATTTGGCAAAAAGCAAGGTCTCATAGCACATATATAGGAATAAATCCGAAAGTTATAAATATGAAGGTATATCATTTAAAAATGATTATTTTGCTATTACAAACTTACATTTTGTAGTTGGAATGTATGGAAGAACCTTATTGTCAACTACAAACTTAAGTTTGTCTTTCAATATTTTAACTTCAGTTAGTTTTTTTTGGGTCTCGCGCTCTTAGGGTTCCTTTGTGTCGTATATTTTGCGATTTCACAGGGGAATCAAAACCTATAGGGTACTTCCCGTTGACCTAGAATCATGAAATTTGGCAAGAGGCAAGGTCTCATAGTACATATATAGGAATAAATCCGAAAGTTATAAATTTGAAGGTATTTAAAAATAATTATTTTGCTATTACAAACTTACATTTTGTAGTTGGGATGTATGGAAGAACCTTATTGTCAACTACAAACTTCAAAGTTGTCTTCCCAGAGACTGTGGGATCGGCCGATGTGCGAACTAGCATGGAAATCGCTACTAGATACGTGTCCTAGTATTGCAGATCGCGCTCGTATTTTTGCTGTCTCTGTTTGGGAATCGGGACTTTGGTTGCAAGCCATGCCCTCTTTTAACACAGGTAGCCTTTTAGATCCAACCGCATTTCGTCTAGCTGTCAGCTTACGCTTGGGTGCAAGGTGCTGTGAGGCCCATCGCTGTCAGTGTGGTACTGCTGTTGACCAGCTCGGTCACCATGGTCTCTCTTGCTCGAGAAGCGCTGGTCGTATTAGCCGACACGCTAGCCTGAACGACATCATACGCATGGCACTTTCCACCGCCAATGTCGCAGCTGTGCTCAAACCGAGTGGTCTTGCGCGTGACGATGGAAAGAGGCCTGACGGTATGACACTTGTGCCCTGGAGGTTGGGGCGGCCCCTTGTATGGGACGCAACTTGTGTCGATACTTTGGCGCCGTCACATCTTCCTGAGACACAGGGTAGGGCTGGCGCGGCTGCTAATTCGGCAGAGCAGCACAAGCGTCGCAAATATGCTAACCTCGGCAGTGGTTACATATTTGAGGCGTTTGGGGTCGAGACATTGGGCCCTTGGGGACCGGGAGCTCACCTCATTTTCAAAAATCTTTCAGAGCGCCTGGTTAATGCGACGCGTGACCAAAATGCTGGCGTGTTTCTGGCTCAACGCATTAGCATTGCCATTCAACGTGGTAATGCCGCCAGCATGTTGGGTACGCTGCCAACTGGTAGTGGGCTTGAGCATTTGGATTGTCTTTAGACCTTCAACGGTCTATGGGCAGTCTAACTGTATTTGTAGTGTTAGTTTTAGCTTGTATTTTGTTTAGTTATTAAAGGCACTTGCCCAGTAAAAAAAAACTACAAACCTAAGTTTGTCTTTCAATATTTTAACTTCAGTTAGTTTTTTTTTTGGTCTCGCGCTCTGAGTGTTCCGTCTAACGGAACCCTCAGAGCACGAGTCCTACTCGTACTTGTCCGGTTTTTTTTAATTTTAACTAACACTAAAAACCTAAATCACGTTACCTATTAAACAAAAACAGTTGGACTGCCTATAGACAATTGAAGGTCTAAAGACAACCCAAATGCTTTTTACATTGTTTGTTCTTTTTTCACGCAGCTATAGAGCAAAGGGATCGCAATAATATTTAAATATTTTTTTGCATAGAGATATAGTTGGAGAATCACACAGTGACATTGATACTTTTTATCCCGGAAAAATGTACGGCTTCGACTGAATATCTACGCAGATGAAACCGCGGGGCGCTAGTACGATATACATTCTCTCAGCTAATTAGCGTACGTCATCAGTTACTAAATTAACTGTAGAATATTTCCTTGAACTAGTGAAAGTTTACGTCTTCAATGTTGTAAAAGTGTTTTCGTCGGCCTGAAAACTGTATAAATTCAATACCCAATAAATCTGACTACGGTACATTTACGAGCATATTTGCTCGTACTCAACCTGTTAAAGCGTTTAAATATAGCGCTTATTTCAAAGTAGTAAAGGTCATGAAGTTTTGCTGATTATCAGATGTTCGTATAATCTATTCAATATCTCATCTTGACCTTTCTACAGTTTACAGTAACAGCTCGTAAGTGCGTAAATTTTTGAGATGCTCGTGTAGTTTTCCTGGAAATTATTATGGCGTAAATTTAGGGCGAGTTTGTAGATATGGCGCATATATTACAAATAATCGGTAATATTTATGTATGGGATTCCATACACGTTTCTGAGAAAAAGGTCTTGACAGACAGACAAACGGACAGACGGACAATGAAGTGATCCTATAAGGGTTCCGTTTTTTCCTTTTGAGATACGGAACCCTAAAAAGAGCGGCAACGTCATTTGCTGAGTTAGTTCGACTAAAAACATCAAGGCTAGATGCGCCCCGCTACCTTTGCATGTCTCCCTTGTTTGTTTCATCCGTGGTCATACTTTATTTTGTCACCATCTACGTGTTCAAATATGTTCAGTGAGTTTGCTGGTGTAGTAAAACAAAGAGGTAGCCTAGCCATGCTTATAAACCGCATAAATTATGTTATGACATTTCTCGAATACAATTTGACCAGATGACTATACAAACCATGTCTCTATTTTTCTTTTCTAAAACAGCTACTTTTTGAAAGTTGTATTTAATCGCCAAACTGTGCCAACATTGTGCCAATGAAATGCGTTGTCATTCTGATAAACAAAACAATCTAAGATGTGAATAATTAAGTTAATACTTAGGTAAAACTTGTTTAGTAATCTGCGACATTGTAAGGTTTGGTTTGAAAGAAAGAAAGAAAGAATTATGTTTCGTTGCGACCATCAAAGTTTTTAAAATAAAAAAACATACATAAACACCAACAGTACACATTAAATAATACAAATAACACTTTTTGTACTTGATACTGTACTGATATATCGTACATGTGCACCCTTAACAAGTGGTAAAAAAAAACAAGACATAGCTTCTAACTGTACAAACTGTCACAAATCTGTACCAATTCAGCAAAATGTCGGCTTTTAAACAACGAGCTCGGTAAACTGAGGTACTTTTTTACAAGGTCCTTTAAAAACTAAATAAATCTAGGTCCTGATTAGTGACGTCACATAGACAAATGACATAACCTAGATTTGTCAAAAAAACCATCCAAGCTAGTGCGTTAAAATAACACTGATCTAGAGGCAGCTTAGCAAAAAAAAAGGTCTGTCTGTTCGCTTTTCACTATTAAGTGGCTAGGCCGATATTAACGAAATTTGGCAGGAAGATAAAGTGCATCATGAGGACGGACATAGGGTACTTCCCCCCAGAAATGCAGAAAAACTGGAAAGTCTTGGGCAGCACCGCGGGATTCAGCTTGACAAATAAGGAACACTAACAAAATAATAACAAAAGAAAAACCTTAACCGAAGGAGACAATGCGCCTAATAATTACGTGTAACCGTAACAGTTACCGGAACATTATGTCGGGCAAATAAATGTTTTTCTAAACTTGAAAGGGTAAACTAGTAGAGTGTCCTTTAGGTACCTAAATAAACTCCGATCAAGGGTCTCCTTTGAGAGTAAAAGTAAATAAAAATTATACGGTCCATTCAAGCTCGCACGAGCTGAGTCACAAATAGGATTAAAAATCAACAGTTCAAAGGCTAGTCGAACCAATAATATAGACGGTCCCGTATCTTTAGCTAAAATTTTATGTATGATCTGAACAGTTTTCGATTGAATTATTTTAAATTATTATTTAATAAGAATATTAGAAAATTATTTAACCACGGGAGATGCCAACGTCATAATCTGCTAAGATTTTTTTCTGACACTTTTTGCGGGTGCAAATGTCTCGTATATCACACATTTACATATTATACATTTACACACGCGCAAAGTAAATCATCATGTTCATTATAAACGCACACTATAAAAAACTCGTAACACCGACGTAAAACGCACACAGTTATAAAATACAGTGCACTTATAACTACACAATGTTATGTGCATGGTCATTTTAGTCTTTCAATAACAATTATAGATAGATATAAACTTTTACTGTGCATACAAAAAATAAAAATTACGAACAAATAGAGTAACTAACGAGCTAGTTCCACAATATTGCAGTGACGGCCTTATCGCTAAAAGCAATCTCTAAAAATAAATAGAAAACATTCTGAGCCCTAGTGTTCCCATAACTTTATTGTATTCACTCCATTTATTCTATAATTCATTTATAATTGATAATTAATTTTTATCTATAATTAATTTTTCTATTCTCATTTTCAAAAATCTTTCAGAGCGCCTGGTTAATGGGACGCGTGACCAAAATGCTGGCGTGTTTCTGGCTCAACGCATTAGCATTGCCATTCAACGTGGTAATGCCGCCAGCATGTTGGGAACGCTGCCTACTGGTAGTGGGCTTGAGCATTTGGATTGTCTTTAGACCTTCAACGGTCTATGGGCAGTCTAACTGTATTTGTAGTGTTAGTTTTAGCTTGTATTTTGATTAGGTAATAAAGGCACATGCCCAGGAAAAAATATATTCTATAATTACAGTAGATATCTGTAATCATAGCGTTCCATTTTTTCCAATCAAAATACGAACCTCTAAAATAAAGGTCAAGTGCGAGGTGAAGCTGGGAATGTCCTTTTATAGCTGGAACTGGAAGCATAACGGAGCGTAACGGCTTTAGAGGTAGGTAAACAGTTAAAGCTGTGCATTGTAGACATAAGTAAGCACAATCACACAATAGAGACGCCTTTACGAGATTGCCGTGATATTTTGTTTTGTACAAGAATGGTATGAAAGTTATCAGAAGAATTTGTTGATAGAGCATTGGAGATACATAAATAAATATTCGGGACATTTTTGCACACACGGTCATCTGACCCCAAACTAAGCAAAACTTTTGATGTGGCTGCCAGAAACTGATATGCATACATATATATTTTTAAATACATACTTAAATAGATATTAACAACCAGATATTGAAGAAACACAAATGTTCATCACATACATGTTTGTCCTAGGTGGGAATCGAACCCACGCCCCCAAGCTCAGAAGGCAGGTTCACTACCAACTGGACCAACGGGCTATCAAACATAGTGGTTCAATAGCTCATGATAAATGTTGAGAATGGAAAATGAAGATACTTTTTTCATTACGTTACTTAAAAAAAAAACATAATATAGGCTTGCGTTTGACCGCCAACTCGCCTGATGTCACCTTCGCCTTTGATGATCACCTTTTCCAGCAAAGTATCTTTTGCTCCACACATACTGGGAAACTAAACGTTATGATAGCTATTAAAATCCCTACCATCATACTGTTTTTTTTCCCGCCATTTATTGTTAATTTCTACTACATATTTCTAGCCAATTCTAATCGTACACTGAAGCCGATTAACTGGTCAATGTAAAGACTCTATAACCGCTAAATAAAACAACCACAGTGTAAACGACTAGCAATTTCACCGCTGTCACTACACCTATCCCGGGGCTCGGGGCAATGTATATGGCAATGTCAGTGGTCTAGCTACCGTGTTTGAAATATTGAAGAAAAATAAGACGAAATAAACCGGCCATGTGCGAGTCAAGATCACGTACTCAGAGTTCCGTCCCACCACAAAATACAAAAAGTAGGACAAAAACACAACATCATGCCCAGGCGGTCGCCCATCTAAGTACCAACTGCGCCCGACATTGTTTAACTTGGTGGTGAACAGAAATTTGCACCGAACTCGCACTTGGGCATCCATCATTATTTTACTTTAGAGTGTGTACTATAATCATGCTAAGTTTGACGCTTGTATATGCGTATTACCGATTTTACATTAGAGCAAATAAAAAATATGTTATAAAAAAACGTTTGTTTAGTTTTTACCCCCATTTAGTTTAATTACTATTTGTCTTTTTTATTTTTTCTTAATCCGCCGTATTCTGTAACTGGCTATGTATTACAGTTCGAAAGATACAGCCAGCTATTAAAAGATAGGACGTAATATATTTATACAATCTGGGCGTCTTCTAATCACTTTCTCTAGGCAAGCGTGCTCCATCGTAAACCGCATCATCGCTTAGCATCAGGCGAATTTGCGAACAAAAGCAACCCTTTCATTCAAATAAAATTCAAATAAAACGGGCATTGCCTTAAAAATAACATTTGAAACGCTTTAAAGCAATTTTCATGTTAATCTCACAAGGTCTCTTGAAGGTGCGCTCGCCAAAATAAGTCACATCAACATGAAAATTGCTAATAAACGTTTGCAATTTCATTCTTAGAATAATATCTAATCAGTTTTAAACTACTATTTTTATGTTCAAAATTATAAAAATGCTCGAGCAAAATAAAAAATTTAAAAAATAAAAAGTTTAAATTAGCGGGCTCTTAAGGACGACCATAGATTTCAACTTTAATCACTGCTGCACAGCTACGTACATTGTATCCTGGGGCTTGGACTTACCGGAGTGCTTATAACTGTTTATAGCAGTGCTAAATTGTAACTATTCGTATCTAGCATTGAAGTAATCGTTCCAACAACGGATTTCGTGTTTTATGTTAATATTGATAGCATTTTGTACGCACAGTTAGGTATGAATTTCAAGTGATCTTATTTGTCACATTGGTTAAGTGAAGCGTATATAACAACCTCGTTTGTAGATAAACTATATCTACAAACAAGAAGCATTTGGAGAAACCTGATTCATATTGTAAATCTGTTCTGGAAGAAATGTACTGAAATAAACCAGCCAAGTGCGAGTCGGGCTCGCGCACAGAGGGTTCCGTATCACCGCAAAATACAAAAAGTAGTGCAAAAAGAGAACATCACGCCCAGGCGGTCACCCATCCAAGTCCCGACGTTGCTTAACATGGTTGTGAACAGAAATTTGTTACCGACTCGCACTTGTCCATTCTTTATTATATTTTGTTGTTTTACTTTAGAGTGTGTATTATACGTATACCTAATTATGCCAAGTTTGACGCCTGTACGTATATTACCGTTTTTAAATTGGGTAGAGCAAATACAAAAATACAGTAACATAAACGTTTTTGTTGTATGTTGTATTTTTGTTGCTCTTTAGTTTGTTTTTACTTTATTATTATTTGTTAGTTAATCCGCCGTAACATTACATATTCTGTGAAAATGTCAACTAACTATCTATTACGGTACGAAAGACAGACAGACAGACAGCGTTAGCTTAGTAATAGGGTCCCGTTTACCCCCTTTGGACACGGAACCCTAAAATCAATTGTTTTTTCAGCTGTTGGATGATAATAAACCGCCATTAAAAATGCTAACTCTTTTAATTTTGTTTCACTTGCTACTTTTTAGACTTAAACAAAGTGTTTATATATTGCGCTACATACTCTACGATCAATAAATCACAATTAACAGGAACTTTGTTAAAACCAATCACAAATAGCATGGTAGGCAAGTACGACATGAAGCAATGATAAACATGTCTATTACTAATTGGATTTACGTTAGATCCGGTCGACAAATTGGATCGACGCACGCGCATGTATTTGTTATAGCTTAAGAAAGTATGTAGGTATATCTTCCTTTGTTATCCAGCGACTAGACAAATGGATTTGAAATGGATATATATTGCAAAGCGCTCTCTTTTTTTTAAATCACGTTTTTTTAAACCGTTACCACAGACAAACTAAACGAGGGAACTTATTCAAACTTGGACAGTAATCAGATGTTTTTTTCGCTTAGGTACTTTAAAAATCTACATGAAAATAAACGTTTTACTGTTTATTATACCACTTTCCTTCACTCAGACACGACGGACATTTCATAAGTAATAACAAATGGACTCGAAAATATACAAGTTTAGGGAAATAATATATATTGATGCGACATGTTTTTCCCATGTTGGTGCCAAAACTCGCAATCCGTGGAAGGATGGTTGTTGACCATGTTGTTGATATTTAAATTATTTCACCGAAGAGACGAAAAATGCAAAAAGTCACAGACTTATGAACCACCGTGTTTAAGGTACTTTAAAAAAAAAACTACATGAAAATAAACGTTTTACTGTTTATTATACCACTTTCCTTCACTCAGACACGACGGACATTTCATAAGTAATAACAAATGGACTCGAAAATATACAAGTTTAGGGAAATAATATATATTGATGCGACATGTTTTTCCCATGTTGGTGCTAAAACTCACAATCCGTGGAAGGATGGTTGTTGACCATGTTGTTGATATTTAAATTTTTTCACCGAATAGAGACGAAAAATGCAAAAAGTCACAGACTTATGAACCACCGTATTTATACTTCTTTAATTTATTTCCGTTATTATAAATCAGTTTGTAATGTAGAGTGTAGACAACGCCTATCGCAATTATCCCAAAATGCTTCTGATAAATAGCTGTTCTAACCCATTGCAGATCTAGTCTTCTGTGAACTATTTATTAGAATGTATCATTGGCTAGCCTACATTGTGGGTACCTCGGTATGTAGACACGCTCGTGTAACTCTGCTCTTTTCAGATTCCTATTACCTACTATGGCATCATTATCTATTTAGGTTTAGCAGACATTTTATTGACTTCGTATTCTATGTTGTCTCGCTTTGGATCTTTCAATTCAGTTTGATGAAGATTTTCTCGATTTTGATCAATTAGGTGTTACGCTATCATACTAGATAGTGACATTTATGTGAAATGACAAGTGAAAAAAAAAAGGTTTAACCCTTCATGTGACGTATCATTAAATAAATATTTTAAAATGAAAGTAAGGTTTGGTATAGCATTTTTTTGTTCAGGTGTGTACTGTTTGCGAATTTTTATTATGCCAAATACATTGTGTCGAGCTTTAAACTTTTTTCCACACCGTCTGCTAACAACAGATTTTATTGGTATTACAGGTAACTTAAGATGGGACGATTTTTTTTTCATTATCGCTTTAAAAGCCTTGGGCTTTTGGGGTGAGTTCATGATGGTATTGTGCTGGTTCTCGTCAATAATGATTAATTAACTAATTTTGTAACTTCAAACGGAACGCAACGCTAATTAATTTTTATATATAAAAAAAAAAAAAAATTTGAAGGTTCATCCAGGAGATTACATAAAAAAATCTTTCGTAATGTCGAAAATGAGACACCAAGCCATTTCTCATGGTAAACGTCACACAGATTTTAACATAAAATAACGGCCACCGGCACTCAATAAACCACTTAAGATGTTCATTAGGCCGTTTTACAGACTCGTTCGATAGTTTTAATACTTTAATGTAGAGTGTGGCCGATGCGCCTGCGGACCAACGCCGGACACCTAATGGAGTCGTCTATTGCGCAATGAACTCACGGATTAGGCAGCATGCAGCATACAGTCATAGATTAAGGCGATACTCCGATGGTGGCTGCAAACTGCATTCAAGTTAATTCCTTACCCCAAAAGTCTTCCCGTCGAGCTTCAATATGAATCGTTTTAAGAAGGGTGTCTATAGCTAAGCTACGTCTCTAGGCTGGCAAAGAACCGCCAACACCGCTAAGGTAGCGGTTTCTGCTTAACACCAGATAGACCAAAAGCTAGTTTGCAGCTCTTTTTATTTAGAAAATATGGAAATAATATTTTATTTGAATTGTTTTTAGTTGGAAGAGTTATTGCAAACCCGACACGGCTTCTTGCTTACTCATCATAATGAACAACATTAACTTTCTACCCGTGTGCAGTAAGAACAAACAAAAATTTAATTAAACTTACGCAATGAACACGAACACGGCTCTACTGAAGTTTTTTTTTGGCGGATGTCTTTATTAACTAAACAAAGTACAAGCTAATATTAGCACTACAAAAACAGTTAGACTGCCCATAGACCGTTGAAGGTCTAAAGACAATTCAAATTCTCAATCCCACTATCAGTTTGCAGCGTACCCAGCATGCTGGTGGCATTACCACGCTGCATGGCAATGCTCAATGCGTTGAGTCAGAAACACGCCAGCATTTTGATCACACGTCACACTAACCAAGTACTAATTATGTGTATGTGTTCCCAGTCCCCAAGGGCCCAATGCCTCAAATATGTAACCACGGCCGAGGTTAAAAGTTAATTAAATTTACGTAATAAATAATGAACACAGCTCTACTTGTCTAAAGAATCTTATCATATCACAAGGTTTAAAAAAAATTACATTTGTTTGATGGTAACTAAATATTAAAACCATGCGCATACGAGTAGCATTTGGTTTTATGAAAACGCGAACCAAGTTAGCTGTTTAATAGAAAAGCGTCACACACAGCTGCAGCACATTTAAGTTTTGCAATTTTAAAGTGGGTTCAATTTTTTTTATATAAACAGGCACTTTTCCTATGATACCTATTTGCGTTTACGGTCTGCGGTCTGCAGCCTACAGCCGTACTCGAAATAACACCTTAAATCAGCGGTCTGTTTATGAAAACACAGTTTAGGCGGTAGTGTATGAATGCAGTGAGAACATGGGTCGGCTCTGCAGGGTTGTCAACGATAGATAACACGTGATGACTCATGTGCACGTTTGGCGATTAGATATAAATCGCCGATTGAATTGCAGCAACCGATTTGTCGGCCTTTTCTCTTGAGAATGTTACAATCGTAAAAATATTGCTGCTTTAACATATTATGATAAGAGATAGGTACCTTCTCGTTACCATATATTCGGTACCTAGTTATTTATTGGTTATTTACATAATTTTCCATATACATGGCGCAGGTGGTTAAGTTCATATTTTCGTTTGCGATTCTAATAAGTAACAGCCCTGATTGTTCTAATAACCAAAATCATTCCAAATTGGGCATGTGAATGTGAAAGACAAAGTGAATTCACGGCACACGTTCACCCACATACAAGCCATAGATACGTTCAAACAAACTGAACTAGCTTTCTTGTTTAACTTTAGACAAAGGCCAAAGTGGATGTTGTTAGTGCTTATTACCTTGGTTTATCCGTGAGCAGTAAATCGTGTGAAGTGGTATAGTGCAGCCATTTGCACGGGGAGAAATTGGGACTAAGATAGGATATTCGGGACAAGACTGCAGTTCTGAGACAAAATATATTAACACCTGTCACTACTATTTAGATGGATACAGAGAAAGTAACAGAAACAGAGATGAAAACGTTCGTATTGTCACCTTGAAACGTACATTATTATTGCCTTTTGTTAGTAGTTGATATTTATTATCTTTTAGGGTACATAAGTTCCAGTATAACCTACAAAACCTTACACAATTACCACCACCACCTACTTACACTTACTAGGAGGTCCTTATAATATTGAGTAGGTTGTCCAATATTTACCTCCTACGGATTTTCCTCCAAAATATGACGTCAATTGCTTTAAACGAAGGATGAAAAGATTCCTCAAGGGCAGGCAATGCACCGCCAATGTTTTTGATATTGTATGTGGCCATAAGTGGTGGTGACCACTTACCATCAGGTGGCATGCTTGCTTGATTCTATTTGTATGTCGTGTTTGTATGTCGTAAAACAACGTTTATTAAAATATTGTCTATTGTCTATTGATTAACATAGTTAAAAAAATGTTGATTGATTTAGACGTTACTTTGCGGAAGTCCATTTTTAGGGTTCCGTATAGTCCGTATATAAAGAATATATTAAATCTGTAAAAAAAAAATACAAATTGTTGTAATGTTTTCTTTTACAGATTTAATTCAGTTTAGGTTTAAATTAGCATCACAAATATCTATACAGAAAAATAATTTATCCCAAAATCCTCATTGTACTCAAAGCGACGTAGAAGCGGAATTACTCTAGAAATTCGTCATATACAAATTCGTCACATAAAAAAAAACTACAAAACTCTATTTAGGTTTTAATGAATGCCTGTGTATCGGCGAAGGTAAAGGTAAAGAAGAACGCGTCTGGCCATGTGAAGTTAAGACCTACAAAAACCAGCTGGTGTACAAGTGGACTATTTGGCAAATTTTAGAAAACAACTTCTGTGGAAAACATTGCCCTAATGCTGACTTTTATCATTGGATGTTTTTGATACAAATTTAACAAATACAAAGTTTATACATAGTTTACAGGTCTAAACCTACTTATTTATCTCGTTTCATGTGAAGCTTGGTAACTCTACATTTGACTGACAAATTGTCTGACCGGATGTGATAATTGCAGCCGCGCTGGCGAATCAGTCTTCCCTGGCATCATTAATGTGTCTAGGGCATGTGAAATTGGAGAGTTGGACCTATCAAAGTGTTTCCAAGGAAATAGCTGACTAGGCTTTAACTTGTCTTGTTAGAGGAACGGCTGGTTGAAATGATCACTGGTTAAATAAGTACCTCTGTTTTATTGGTGCCGTAACTATAATGGTATTTTATAGTACGTTACTTCTGCGGCAGGCAACATAGATACTCGTAAATAAGATCATCGTATTTCAATACATTACTTTACGTGGGGGTAAACCAACAGATTTTTAACAAGGGTGGCATTTGCGGTGCGAGCTATGATCCACTCGAGTTTAAACTCTGTACATTTTCGCAAGTGATAGTACTTTTTACTATACTTACGAAAAAATCACAGAACTTATCATGAACTTTTACATATTTTTTTAGTTCACATTTTAAATCTTCTTGAAGGAACCTTAGGTGAAACTTCCTAAAAAAGTTGCGTGGCGAGCAATACCGCAAGTTTCTATCAAATTTTAGCACAGTTCGTACATTCGTCGTGACATTTTTTTTTAATAAACAATGTTTCTTGTTGTGCAAAAATTTACCTATTTTCGAGATGGTATGGTAAAAAGCCCTTTTAAAACGGCAGCGCACGTGTTACTTTTTCCAAATTAGGATTATTGATTGTCTGTAACAATTTGCGAAAAGTCCGATAGCAAGTAGAAAGCAAACTTCACGTATATCTCTTAAATCTTAATATTTCACGGCTAATATTTATTACTTTCTCCATTCCCAGGGCCGCTGTAATAGTTCAAATGACAATGTCAACAAACGAAACAAATGTTCCGGAGACGGAGACGCATGTACAGGTATGTCGTAAAACAACGTTTACATTACATCACAAGAAACGTAAAATTAACAAATTTTTTAAATATTTATCTTGTTTTTTTCTTTTACATTATCTTTTTTATTCAGCTAAGACTCACGATTATTTGACATTCTCGCATTTTCTGATTAAAAAATATTCTGTATCAGTTGTTTGCTCAATTATAATTAAGATTGGTTCAGCCGGTTAGTCGTGAAGAGGGGATTTTTTTACGAAATAGTGGCTTTCATTTCATCCAACACAGGTTCAAATTCATTGTAACAGATAGCAGTACTTCGTTGTAGCAGTAACTACGTACTAAATTGCAATTGCAGTCGTAATAAATGTAATGACTGAAATAAATTTCTCTCATCAGTCTTGATATTTCTCGTCACTGGCACCGATTCGTAAGTTATCTTTGCTTAGAACAATGTAAATAATTTGCCATTTCTTAAAAAAGAAAGCTTTTCTTTCTTCGTACCTGGTAAGGACATGAGATACGTATCCATTTGTACGACCCTGTATTCTACTTCAATGTATGTGTACCATGTTCTGACAAAGAAATAATTTTATTTGGTTTGATATACCTTGGACTATTTACCTACTAAGTAGATTATTCTGGGAGGAATGATGGTATAAAATAGCAATCGTTCTCCCACAGATTCATTGACTATTATTCTTATATTTACGATTTTATATTTTATCATTAGTGGTTTATCGATATAATGTTTCTGTGTGAAAAAGATATTTATAATCTGAGGAGATACATCTGAGGGTTGACAATGGTTGCTTGGAAAAGATAATTTTTTAGCGATAAGGCCAACAGTTGTGGTACTATTTGCGTTTCTATCTGTTTGTACCTAACTTTTAATTTTGGTGTACACAACAAAGAGCTTCTATTTAATTGTCGAGGGAGTATCTATATATCATATCATAACACATGGAAATTAAAAAAATTAAAACCACGGAACACTATTACTCTTGACTAAAACCCACACTATGTACGACCAGGCTGGTCAAGGAGAGTTCCAATGGAAAATAAGAATTCTGTTCAAAAAACTTATTATGATTATTAATACATAATTATACTAAACGTGGAATTGGAAAGAAGAAGACTATAATTTCATCATAATTTTTGATGCTACCTTCATATCGAAGTTTTTACGATTCCATGCTGCATTCTTTAGATGCTGTTTAACTTGATACATTTCTTCATATAAAGGCGTCATGCGTCTAAGACATCCTAGCTCTAAATCTATATATAAAAATTGTATATAATACATATTTTAGTTCTTGCAGCCTTGTCTACTTGGAACATAAGCATCAGGTGTAATCAATGATGTTAAATAGGTATAAACTGAGGTAAACGTTTTACCGAGGTCTGTGCGGCAATACAAACACAAGTTAATTAGCTTGAGTGAACCCAAACCGTCCTGTGTCTGGCAACGATGCAAAAATACGATGCGAAATTTTGGAGTATGATAAATAATCAAAATTGTCATGTTATGTGTTTAGAAAGTGAAATACTTATACTGGGACGGCTCTAAAGTTCTATGGGTCCTATGTAGGTACCTATAGTAAAATATTGCTAAGTTTTTAGTGTTTTTTTTAATGAGTATGACGTCTCTATCGGTAAAACCTCATTATTATATTATTTTTTTGTTATTCCACCTGTTTTTCCCCCAACACAAGTCGGGGACATTGTCAAGCTGAACATGTTGCTTACGCAGTTTTCTGTTTTTTTAAACATTTAATTGGCCAATTTAGATAGCCATAATTATACAATATTGTCAGAAGAATAATAAAACATGAATAGATAGATAAATAGGTATTATGTAGCTAGTTATATAAATAAATTTAATGTAATATCTCTATTTATTTTAGAGTGTAAGTAAATAAAGGTTAGTTTTTTTTCTTTCTTTAAAACCTCATTGCATGAGTGTAATATGATGTTTTTTTTAAATTCCAGATCATAAGAGACGCCTCGAGCTCAGGTTATGCGTGGAGTGCCTGGGGCAAATGGAGTTTATGTTCGAGAACCTGCGGCAGTGGGGTCGCGTACCAGGAGCGGCAGTGTTTATCCAGGTCAGTTTTTATATTTTATTACTTGACTAGTTTTGGATGTTTAGTTCTTGTTTTGTAATCCCAGTGGCAAACAAACAGGCGGGCCGCCTGATGGCAAGCAGCAGTCACCGTCGCCTTTGGATGCTTGTAACACCAGAGGCATCACAAATACGTTGCCGCCTTTTAGGACTCTATAACTCGCCTTTTGAAGAACCCCATGTTGTGGCTTCTCGGAAACACCCTCCTTCTTTTGTTAACTTCTGTTCTACCATTATAAGCTCTTTTTACCCACAACAGAACGGAGAAGGTTTATGCGTTTATGGTGAGAAGTTGTTTGTATGTGTGTGCATATTCCCATTTATCTCCAAAACAGCTGGACCTATTTTAATTTAGTGTTTTTGTTTGAAAGGTGACGAGATCGAGAATATTATAAACTATGATTCAAGACAATCTATTCAGCACCGTTTGAAGAGCACCAGCTCTTATGCCAGGGGCTTTTTAAATTTTCTAATTTATACTTGTAATCTAAACTAATATTATAAAGAAGAAAGATTTGATTGTTTGTTTGTTTGTTTGTTTGCATTGAATAGGCTCTGAAACTAATGAACCGATTTGAAAAATTCTTTCACTACACGATCCCCGGGTGACATAGGCTATATATCTATACCCGTGCGAAGCTGGGGCGGGCCGCTAGTGTTATATAAGAGGCTCCAAGACCCAAAACCTTTGTAACGTGAGCCCTCAGAGAATATCTCACAAAATAGACTGTGTAGCATGCCCTACAACCTGAACTTTGAGGCCACGGAGAGTGTCATTGAGATGGTCTTAACATTTTATTTACAAAGAATATCCACAAAACGTTATCTATTCTAAAAATTTAAAAGTCCAGGTCTTGTTGGTGCAACAGCTTCCATACTTCTGCCTGTTCTTCGTCTAGCACTTTTGACCTCTTGGCCCAAACTATTTATTTTATTTGGTAGATTAATGTCCTTCTCGGTCTTTACCTATCTCTGTTTTCTTTTAATTTCCGCTAAAGTTTCATACATGTTTCCTGATAAACTTATTTTGTAGGTCACTCAGACCTCTTGATATATGAGTACCAAATCTACAAACTAACAAAGTTGTATGACACAAAAACACCACTTTCTTCTTAACACTTCCTCTACAAGCTTTTCATCATATTGATTTATATTATGTTTTTACCATTTAATTCCATTACTTTCTCCTTAACGAAGAAGACAATTACCTTGGAAATAAATTTCCAACAAGTGCCGACAATGCGTCGCGCGCGTGTTATAATAATGAAACCTGATGGAAAAGCAAAACTTACAACCTCCACGATTTTACACGGCTGTTAGGGTTCAGCATAGTAAACACAGCTAAGCGATATAATACGTAAGATGTACTTTAGACTAAATACAAGTTAAATAACACTAAATATCAAAGCTACTATAGGAAAACAGTTGTATTGCCCATTATACCCTTGAAGGTCTAGAGACAATCCAAATGTCAAGCCTACTACACAAAAAAAACTAATTAGCAGCGTACTACACATCATGCTGGCAGCATTACCATGCTGAACGGCAATAATCATGCACTGAGCCATTATTTTTGTAATTTCCGTCTTAGATTAACTACTGTTACAATTTTGAAGGACAGGTGATACATTCAAAAATTCACGATCATCGGCAGCTCACTATGGCACGTAGATATGGGGTACAATCATATTAAAACCAAAATCATATTCTACTAAGATTATAAATAATGGCAAGAAAATGTAAATTAAAATCAAATATATACAAACCAGCACTAAAATATCCAACTTAACTAACTTCTTGAAACACTTCAGAACGACACGTTTTTTTTAAAATCTTACATCGCTTCTTTCAGTGCTACACAATCTTTACAAAATTCTCAAAGCTGCGTTCACACTTTTGAAACATTAAAAAGTTGCGCTGTGATAAAGTGTGATTAGCATGTACGCGTTTCTACCTCTAAATACCGGTTGTTCAGATAAATTATATTGTAAGAGATATTTTGTAATTTGTCTGATTGAGCACGACTTCGGTGGCATTTCGGTTGTCAGTGCGCGTAACGCGGTCCATTTGCGATTATCAATCGTCGACATGCGCGATTTAGTGCCAGTTGATTAGAACTGAAGCGATTGGGCGTGGGTGGTCGTTTACAATCTCTACATTGTAAGCATGATCGTAAGTTTGTTTGATTGTGCTATATCTCGATTGTCTTGTTAATTGTGGGGATGAGCTTAATCGCTGCAGTAAAGTATAGAGCCTCGAATACAATGAAAGCCTTGGTGTTATTTGAAGGCTTTTTGGGTGCAATGATAGTACTTCTAATAGAGATAATAAATCTATGTTCCTCTATGTTGCCTTCTCTCAAAGAGACACACACACACACACACACACACACACACACACACACACACACACACACACACACACACACAGAGATAGAGAGAGATAGAGAGAGAGAGAGAGAGAGAGAGAGAGGGAGGATGAGCCATAATCCACCATGCTGGCGAATGTTATTATATGTCTTCAAACTTTTGAGGTTCTTCCTTGGACATACCGGTTTCCTCACTATGTTTTTTTTCGCCGTTTTTGCATCGAAACTGCACATAATTTATTTAAGTACTAAATAAGTCATTGGTGCAGGGCCGAGGATAGAACCGGGTGCCGTTAGATTGTAAAGCCCAAATTTTGTTACCCCGTAGAGTTTGATCTAGTGTCCCAAACACTAGATCAAACAAAAAAAAAATTGCATTAGTTAGAATTTCACTGAAATAAAAGCACCACCTGGCGCGTGCATGAGTTTAATACTTAGTCATGTATTACAAATTTCCCCTACGACCTATAACTTTGTCGAGCAAAAAAGTAATATAAAATTTAATGCCATAATAACTTGTACATGATTTAACGTTAATGTTCCATCATTCGCTAACATCCATAAAGAAGGCCTTAATTCGCTCTGAAAACTGAGTATGTGCTTATAAAATACGGAATTTCGCCAGACTGAAGCGCTCTAACTTGGGTTAAAGGTTAAACATGCCCTCAGAAGGCGCGGTGGTACCTAAAAGGTTTTTATCGGCTAAATTAAGGTAATGGAAACCCCGTGGCGTCGGGCTTGTAACAAGCTGTTATTGTACGTTTAGCTATTGATTGCTTGCACTCACAGTGGATAACCGTGCTGGAATACAGTGATTAAGTTTTTATCCAATGGACGGAGCTGAAGGCTCTCGCCTTATTGTAAGCATCACCATGCCCACATCAATTCATCGCCACCTAGAATTTTGTTTTATAGACGAAAATATATCTAGACAATTATAAAATTAAGGTTAACCTAATCTAACCTAAACTAACCATCAATCGATTTTGTCCGTGGTGAAAATGTAAAAAAAAAAAAAACGGTTAGGCAATCTGCTTCTTCTTTAATTCCCGCCATAGGTATGATGCTAGCACTGGCTTCTTTCATTTTGAATACTGCCTGAGCTCAGAATCATTTAACTGGAAATTTTGTCTTTCAATCCAGAACTGTAATGTTTGCACACTACTGAGTGGTGGTTTTATAGCTGGCAAAGTTGTGGTACTCGTATACTACTCTAGACGGTCTTTGAAAAATAGTCTTGTCAGTTATTATGTAGTGTTACGGGGTAGTTAATTTTCATTATGTTGATTCATTCAATCAAATTGCAATTATTCGACTGTTTTTAGGAAACTATCTCAAATTATATTGTCTAAATATTATAATAAAGCAATCTTGTGATTTAAACCTCATAGTTTTTAGTAAGACGCCATCGCCAGAAAAGCCATCCACATATTATAGATGCGTGGATATCTCACACTGTGCTATTTGATCGATTGTTTCTGCCACGCACCTGTAAGTTGTGAAATGGCTTACCATTTTCGGTTTTTCCTCCAAAATATGACCTAAATTGCTTCAAGCGAAGAGTGAATAGAGTCCTCAAAGGTAGGCAACGCACCTCCAATGTCCCGGGTTTTGTAGGTGTCCATAGGCGACGGTGACTACCTACCATCAGGTGTACCGTCACTTGTTTGTACACTATTACATTTAAAAAAAATGTATTTTAAATGGCGGATCAAAATAGTGGGAACATGATGGGCTGATAATGATGATGATGTTTTTTTAAAGTCTGTTGATAAATCAGTGGAGCTTATGTACTATATCGATGTACACAGTGTCTTGATTGACACGCATCACGCCGATACGTCTCGTAATGAGCGCGATTACCGCCCATTTCACAAACAAGACAAACTTCATTTTTGTCTACATGTTTTACTAATGAGGGATTGCTCTTTCAACTCTTCAACTTGAGTCTACGGCGGTAATTGACGTGGTGTTTATTTAAAGTAGCTGTTAGTTTCAAGCTGTTCCCATGCACAGCGTCCCGAGCCTCGTGGCGTGACTTGCAGGGTCACTGCGGTGCTGAATGCTTGCCGGAAGATTAATGTGCAATTGTTTAGTATGCAGTGTTCCTTCTCAAACTTTAGTCTGGGTACTTGCATTATTATTTCTTCTGTGGTCTGGGTGAAATTTTTGGTTATTAAGTTGATTTTTGCGGCTTTTGGTGCCGCTGCTGAACATAGGCCTCCCCCATCGATCTCCAAAAAGGTCGATTGGAAACGGCCTGCATCCAGCGTTTTCTTGCGGTTTCTTTTAGGTGGTCTGTCTATCTTGTGGGTTGACGTCCTACGCTAGCTTTTATATAACTTGCCTTGTTAGTATAACTCAAATCTTGCAACTGAATTTTAAAACAGTTACCCCTAACAGATTGCTTTGAAATATTGCATACACGTTTAATTTGGATGACGTGTATGGTTAGCTAAGTGACTAAAAATTATGTCACACTAAATTCAATATACTATGAACGCAATGTTACATGATTATCTTTAATTGTTTGGTATTTGTTGATGTATTGGCTGAAGCTGTTTTGCGGTTTAGGAGGTTCCCAATTCGGTTTTTATTTTTTTCGTATGTACACAAACACAAAGTTAGTCTGACATTTAATTTTTGAACCATTTTTCATGACTTTACTATTATGCAAAAGAAGCTTTTTAGGTGGTTTCACAACAATTTCACTATCTGAAAATATCATTTCATTTCATGGTATGAAAATTTATACATAAAATCCAGAAAGCTCAATGGTACGGGCCCCGGATTTAAACCGGCGATTTCCAGCTTTCAAGTAGCGGTCTCCCAAGTAGGATATCGTGGATATAATAGGCTACCACGGCATATAATTTAATGTCTAATAATCGCGAATATCAATGAAATCATTATCTATGTCTGAATTAAAATAATAAATAAATATTCGGGACACATATTTTTTTTAAACAAGTCAACTATTTATCAGTCACTCATTGCTTGAATTATACCTCACTTTATATATTACTCGTGTAAAACAAGCATAGATAACCTCACCTGATAATTGTCGGGAAGTAATAGCTTTACCCGTTATTCGAAAACAAGTCAAGCTATTTACGTACAAACGAATCCTCTGTAGATAATTGTAACGACTCGATCCAGGATTAATACCAACTGATAACAGATTAGTTATTAGTGCCGCGGCAAGAGAAGAAACCATAGTTACTATGGTATGTTACAGAGATTAGAACTAACACATCTTCCTGAGACACAAGGTGCCCTACCTTGTGCTGCAGCTGCAATTAGGCATGATGACATTTTTTTTATTACCTCATAAAAAAGCTGATCATAAATAGAGCACATCAACAAAAACAAAATTAAAATTAGTTCAAAAATAAATAAGATATAAGCATTTTAATTTCATGCTAATTTCGAGCGCACTATACTGAGCCGTGACGTCACGGCTCAGGAGCGCCATACAAATGCTATACTAACACACAATTTACGAGAAAGTGATAGAACATCCCCTCTTTATCCCCACCTAAAACTTTAAATAATCATATCTCAGAGATTTATCTGCCAATTCAAATTATTTTTTCAGTATGTGTAATGTATTTAGTTATATTTATCTCTAAGTCGGTTATTTGTAATAAATTAAACATTAGGACACATTCCTATTCGGCAGCACACATTTATGCTAACCTCGCTTATATATTTGAGCAGTTTGGGGTCGAGACATTGAGTCTTGGGGACTTGAGATATATTTTCAAAAATATTTCAGAACGCCTGGTTATCGCGACGCGTGAATAATATGGTGGCGTGTTTCTGGCTCAACGCATAAGCATTGCCATTCAGTGTGGCAATGCCGCCAGCATGCTGGGTATGCTGTCAACTTATAGTGGCCTTGAGCATTTGGATTGTCTTTTAACCTTCAACGGTCTATGGGCAGTCTAACTGTTTTTGTAGTGTTAGTGTTAGCTTGTATTTTGTTCAGTTAATAATGGCACTTTGGCCTACCTAAAAAAAATAACTGACATATTACATAGTATTATAATACAATTTCGGTAGAAGGAATAATTAATAGTTCCAAGGAAGGTCAGTTACAAAGTCACAGATAAATGGCAGTTGGTCAGGTGGATAAAAGTCCTGTTAGTTAGATAAGTAGGTAATCAAAATGCCGTCAGTCTTAATTAGTAAGGGTGCCGGTGGCGCCAGTGCTATGATTTCCTTAGCCTTGTATATCGGGATGGAAGATTCTTCGTAACAAGTATAGGTAGAGAACTGGAATAGTGGGATCAGCTTATTGCAATCAAATTAGAGATAAGCAGTTTAATAACGCCTGTTATTTACGAGTATTAACTACGCGTTCTCATAGGTTATAATCAAAAGCAGAGGAGGTAGGAGGTACATTAAAACAAATTTATAAGTCACTTACTGGGTAAATTTAACATAATTGTGAAATAAAATATTCAAAAGTAATTTTTATATTTGAAGTGTTGTTCCGCACTATAACTATACGCGTTCTCATAGACTATAATGAAAAGCAGAGGAGGTAGGAAGTACATTAGAATATATTTATAAGTCACTTACTGGGTAAATTTAACATAATTGAGAAGTAAAATATTCATAAGTAATTTTATATTTGAAGTGTTGTTCCGCAGTATAACTACGCGTTCTCATAGTCTATAATCAAGAGCAGAGGAGGTAGGAAGTACATTACAATATATTTATAAGTCACTTACTGGGTAAATTTAACATAACTGAAAAGTAAAATATTCAAAAGTAATTTTTATAGGTGTAGTGTTGTTCCACACTATAACACTATAATAAACTATAATCAATAGCATGAGAGGAGGTAAGAGGTATATTAAAATAAATTTATAAGTGACTTACTGGGTAAATTTGGCATACCATCATCTTCCTAATCTATCTTCCACTACCCCCTTTCCGCCGAGCTTCAACATGAAGCGTTTCAAAAAGGGTGTCAACAACTACCTCTCCAGGCTGGCAAAGAACCGTCATAGCTAGTGTTGCAAGTGTCCATAGGCAGCGGTTTCTACTTACCATCAGGCAACCGCATGCTTGTTTGCCACTCTTTATATAAATATTAAAAAAAAAACTATCGCAATCAGTTAAGGCGTTTAGGTGGGAAAATATAAAACATACCTACTCGATACACGACACCTTCTTTTGTGCTTCGCGTCGTTGCGTAAAAAAGATAGTAATAAGGATGCAGCCAGCAAGAAAAAAAAAACTTCTGAACATCTCACACAGACACGCAGCGTCAAGTATCAAAATAATTCTTTACCATTAAAATCCGAGTATCCTGCTGACTACACGCCCAACAAATTAGGATGCGCGTCATTTGTCATAACTCCATTTGTCATAAACTCCCATACAAGTAGGTACACATTTCATCTGAGCACCGATACGCTCTTGGTCATGCACGCATGAATTATGGTTCAGCATGTGTTGTCGAGACATGAAAATTAGAATAGTTAACTCTATTACAATAGACAGTTTATAATCGAACCTCCAGGATAAGTACACGTTTTAATTATCCCTCAAATATTCATTATAATTATTTATAACTGACGAAAAAAGGAGGAGGCTAAGTCTGAGTGCTTCATCTTCGACCACATCGTGGCTTACCTACAGGCGAGTTGGTGGTCAAACGCGGACATATCCTCGATAAAAAATAAAAAAAGTCGGCGTCTATATTTTTGTGGTGTATGACCAAGGACAACTTTTTTCAAAACAAAAAATAACAATTCAACCAGTTTCAATCGCTGTTTACGAGGCAAAGACGCTTATCCAAATAATGATAGCATAATAATTATTCATAGTCGGATTTTTAACGGTTTCTGGTGTGCACAATAAAGAGTCAAGCAAGCAAGAGCAAGTAAGAGCCTGTCTATTTTTACCAGACTTCAAAAAGGAGAGGATTCTCGGATTCATTCTAATTCGGGTGTTTTTTATGTTTGCTACCTCGATCTCTGTCTTTAATGAATCGTTGAATGTCTTTTTTCGTGTGTATGAAATTTGTGGTGTGAACAATAAAAAGTTTATCTATCTATCTAATGGACTGTTTTTTTTTTTGTTTTTTTTTTGTTTTATTAATTTGAATTTTCTGTAAGTATTTCATTAAAAACGGTTCAGTAGTGTCATGATTTCTAACTTATTTCAATTGTTTCTTTGTGATTTCTTGGTTATAAACCGTTTGGTATCTAATTTGACTAACAGTATTGTTAGCTTTTCAGCCAAGAAATCACCTTTTAAACTGTTTTACACACAATTCGTTTACACTTGTTATCGCTTCGAGGTTCGAGCAAAAAAAGAGGGTGATTGCAATGCAACCGCCACTTATATACTGTGTTCGTTGGCAGTCGACAAAAGACTGTCAACTGTCAACGAACACGTGTGAACTTCGCCAATACAGTTTCATTATAATGGTGTTGTTAGTTCATCTATACATTAACTGTCTTATTAATAAAAATCGCCTAATCCTACTTTAATCCGAACTTACACTTGGACTAGTTAATTCCAGATTAGCCAAGTATTAACTTCGTCTTTACAACGTTATTAATAAGCATGGAGTAAGCTCAGACTAACAAAGCATTCCTTACACCCGGATTAACGCGTTAACTATGGCAACCCACTCAATTTAAAAGTAAAAAGAACGAGTAAGTGAATGAACTCAACGTTTTTTGACAGTGACAACAATGATTACGATGACTGTACTGACAGTTTTTAGTTTATTTTTGACTTTGACAACTCATGTGTCATTTTGTGTTGTGATACTTGTAATTTGTTTACGACTTTTCGTTCGGTTTCAACAACTTTGTTGCAAGATTATAATCATATCGATTATTATTTCAAATCTAAGGTTTTTTGTGATATTGATGGCTGACTCATTCCGCTTATATCACCTGCATCATCTTGAATCTGTTGAAATCAAAAATTGAAATTAGACTACCTGTTACATTGTAAAATTTTACATTGCGAATTATCGGAGTGTTGTTTTCACCCTCATTTATTTCTTCTATCAGCCTCAAATCATATGTATAATAGTCTCTATCCATTGTTCCTTTTTTCCACTTCTACAATTAATATAACAATAACAATCTAAACTATAACAAACCACCAAACAGACAAATCTAATAATACCACGCGAGAACAACAAAACAGCGGCTTGCTACCAAAGCACGGAACCCTATTACTCCTAGCCTACCAAAGAGCCTGATAGAACTACAAAATGTCAAATGATGCCTACTACTCTGTGCTACTACTCTGTGCTACTACTCTGTGCTACTACTCTGTGCTACTACTCTACCCTTAATCGGTCGCTAAACAAGGTAGCTTCAAGGTTTAACTTTAATTCCGAGAGTAAATTCGGATTAGCTTAGTCATTCCTTACTCCATGTTTATTAATATTGAAATTGGTTAATACTGTCTTAATACTTGGAGTAAAGTTACTCTTGTTCTAGTCTATGTTTATTAATAAGGCAGTAAATGATTAAACTAAAGTTGTTCTACATTCGGCCATCCGACTCAATTACACGTCCTCGTGTATACGTGTCATGTATTATATGATAATAGACGTTATACGTGTTAATTAAATGTGTACTTTACAATCTTATTTTGAAGTCTTATACTATCGTTTTATGTTACATAATATCAGAATGCAACTGCATACTGAAAAGCACATCATATCAGACTAAAACCGAATCTGGTTTAGTTAAGTCAGTACGCAACTGCGTACACTGTCTCTTACGCAACTGCGTACATCGGCTCTTACGCGACTACGTACACCGGATCTTACGCAACTGCGTACAATGTCTCTTACGCAACTGCGTACATCGGCTCTTACGCGACTACGTACACCGGATCTTACGCAACTGCGTACAATGTCTCTTACGCAACTGCGTACATCGGCTCTTACGCGACTACGTACACCGGATCTTACGCAACTGCGTACTGGAGGCTCCGCTGCAGGCTCAGCTGGCAGGTTCGACGGCAGGCTCAGCCGCAGGCTCAGCCGCAGGCTCAGCCGCAGGCTCAGCCGCAGGCTCGACAGCAGGCTCAGCCGCAGACTCCGCGGCAGGCTCCACTGCAGGCTCCGCTGTATGCTCCGCCGCAGACTCGACCGCAGGCTCGACAGCAGGCTCAGCCGCAGGCTCGACGGCAGGCTCAGCCGCAGGCTCGACAGCAGGCTCAGCCGCAGAATCGGCGGCAGAAATTTGCATATATAACAATAAGTACACTAATCGGATATATAATCTGAAGAACTTTTAACATGAGCACAGTTATTTAGTAATTAGTATTAAATTAATCATTAGTAAATAAATTATAATCAAGAAAACGCAAGGAATAAAACAGCCACTTTGTAAAATAACTATTAATTAGGGCTCTAAAAAAAAACATGACTAGCAAACAGGTTTTGAACCACTTAACAAAAGACAAATTACACTCTGTGGACATGGGAAAATAAGAAGACATCTGTAACTTATTAATCCCGATTCTGATTTGTTAGCTTTTCAGCCAAGAAATCACCTTTTAAACTGTTTTACACACAATTCGTTTACACTTGTTATCGCTTCGAGGTTCGAGCAAAAAAAGAGGGTGATTGCAATGCAACCGCCACTTATATACTGTGTTCGTTGGCAGTCGACAAAAGACTGTCAACTGTCAACGAACACGTGTAAACTTCGCCAATACAGTTTCATTATAATGGTGTTGTTAGTTCATCTATACATTAAATGATTAAACTAAAGTTGTTCTACAGTATTTTTATTTAAAATAGCGGTCGATAACGTGTTGACTCGGGAGTCTCGGCAATAGTGCGAATAGTGGGGGTGGGAAAAAGATAATGCGGTAGGATGTTGGAAAGAGGGACTTTAGTCTGGCTTGAGCGTTGATAGCGAAAGCATATTGATCTGAAAATTGTAATAATAAAGTAGGAATAAAGAATAAGAATATGAATAAAGTTATATAAAGTGAGAACTGGATTATGATTTACCACAGTAGTTAGGCTAAAGTTAAATCAAAATAACTGGAAAAATTCGGTTACTTGGTTGATAATATTATGTCATCCAAGTAACCGAAATTGCGCATTTTATTATATTGATATTGGTTTTTAAAATTGATAATTATCTCTACATAGTATAAAACAAAGTCGCTTTCCGCATCTGTCTGTATATATATCTGCTAACTGCTTCTAAGCCACGCAACGGTTTTTGATGCGGTTTTCACCATCAGTTAGATAAGTTTTCACGAAATGTATATCAATAATTATAATAATTTTCTATATAAATATATAAAAATGAATCCTTATTTGCTTTGGTCACGCCGTAACTTGAGAAAGACTTTACAGATTTCATTGTTTTTTTTTTAATTTAAATTTAATTAAGAATATTGCGCAGAAAATTGGATAATTCAGAAAACATAATAACGATTTTAACTATAGGGTGAAACCGCGGGGCGCAGTTAGATATTAATAGAACTTACACCGGTATCTTGCAAAGCCAGTGCGGGTTGCTAGTTATATATAATATCATTTGTTTCTCATAATAATTAGCAATTTAGTTATTATTATCTTACGTCACTTACGCAGATACCTACTTCATCTTTTAATGGCGCCAAGTGTAATACCGCTGTCTGCTTATCCTTTTAAGTTTATGATAAACTTGAGTACCCCCGGGAACTAATCATTCAACATACATGAATATTCATAGTTTTTAGTTTACATTTAACTAATGTAGCGTCCTTTGAGGGAACATTTGTTAAGGCTCAAATAACGAGATAGTATAATATATCAGGAGGTTTTTTATGTTTTGGACTAAATTAGATTAACGCGTTTAGAGCCATTTGTAACTAATGTCGTTGATTTCATTAGGGGAATGTGTTGCCGCTTCGTGTTTTGTTTCTTTTCCACTTTATTTGATATGATTTTATTATGAGGTACAGTAACTTTATTATAACAATCTAAGTAACAGTAAAAGGGAATCGTAGCCCTGGTCGGTACCCAATTCGCTGGACCGACTCCTTTAAATCCCACGCAGTCTACCATGGTGCAGTGTGTTCGCAATGCAAACGACCGCCAGAAATGGAGGACATGCAATGGAGGCATTGCGAGACGAGCGACAGCCCTGGGAAGAGACGAAGACGACAGCGAGGAGCCTTGTTGTACCATCACCGCAATCACGACCACTCTGCCAAGAGTGCACGATTTAGAAAAAGAACTTTTAGGGAACTTTGGTGAAAGATGGGAGAAAGCTTATGTTCTGCAGTGGGCTGAATGAGCTGCCAATGATGATGACGAGCTTTATAACGATTGTCTAAAAATTATGTTATATTTTCATTGTTTGTAATAATGTATGTATGTATTTGTAATAGTGTAATAATGTATAGAAGATGTTACACAAGAGACGTAGGTGATCTTTTACACACAAGATATTTTGGCGCTAACAGTTTGAGGTGAATCAGATCACCTACCTGCGTGTGTAAATAATCTATTTTTCATCACTAGTGTAAGGAAAGACAAAGAAACCTGAGAAAACCCTCTTTTTAAAATTTCCTGCAAAAAAAATGTGCAAACACCAGATTCACACCGTAGAGGGTTTACACGAGTAAAAAGTTTGTGACATTGTACGGACCTACATAGTCGAAGAAAAAAAAAAGCTCAATGATATTTTTTGGAATGGGACTAGTTCAATCACAGATCTACTACCTATAGATTTTCAATGAGCGTGGCTAGCTCAGTGCCTCTCGCTTCAACAAGGTGTGTTGCCACATTAAAATGATTTGCTATAAGTTAGGGTAATTTACCTACTATGATGGGTGTGAATCTTCAATGAGTACTTTGGAAACAATACTACCTTTTAAATATTTATATTTTATACACTATCTGCTGCAACCCGCGGAGCTACCTGCAATTTTCTGGGAAGAAAAGTACGTTGTCTGTCTTCATGGCACACCCTATCGTCCTGACAAAATTTGACTTAGCCCATGATCTAAGAAAACAAGGTCTAGCAATCTGGGAGTGGTCCCGCAATGACGTCACTGTCCAGTTGCCACTTTATTCAATCAGCTGTTACGTGGTGTATCGTCATCTCTCTCGAACCTGTTGTAAATTGACATCATGACATCATTGCGGGACGCCTACGTAAACATTTTTTCTCGAATTGCTATACCTGGCGGAGTATATTATTATACCATGACTTAGCCGTTTCCTCGTAAAAAAACAGACAGAAAGTTACAAACTTACTTGCGTTTTTATTATAATTATTTGTTAGGATTAGAATATAGTACTAGAAAAAGGGTTGTAAAGTAACCATAGCATGATTTTTTATGATTAATAAAAAATAATAAAATAGTCAAAGAGTTAAAACGGAAGGGCAAAGGAAGGGCCCCCATGCAACAAACGTTAAACGTATTTTTGGATTTGTTCTAGTGTAAAAACGGTAATCCGTACAAGCGTCAAATTTAGCGGATTATAGTGAACATAAGTAAAACAACAAATAATAAACACTGGCCAAGTGCGAGTCAGTGACAAATTTCTGTTTACCACTAAGCTAAGCAACGTCGGGCGCGGACGGTACTTGGATGGGTGACAGCCTGGGCGTGATGTTGTCTTTTTGCACAACTTTTTGTATTTTGTGATTGTAAAGAACTCTCAGCGCGCGAGCCCGACTCGCGCTTGGTCAGTTTAGTTTTTTCATGAATGGAATTATGTATAACATTCCAAATAATTAGATAAATAGACTCTTTAATGTTTACAGTACAAATTTCACGAACAGCGCGTAGCTTTTTGAATCGGTTCGCCGAAATCGCCTTTTGCTTTTCCAGCTTCATAACTGTGGCCTCATTAATATATATTTAATATTAACATTCACCATATTCATATGGGCATAAAAGGGTCGGTATTTTGCACTTCTTGCAATGTGCCAGTTTTTTTCAGCAATGTGACAGGATCAGTTGGAAACCTGCAGAACGAATAATTTATGTTAGTTGCGGTGGGTAATTTCTTTCATAAACTGGCAACATTCATAATTTATTTTCTAAGTGAATAATTTGATAAAATTCATAGAATTAGACCACAAATCGACCTAAAAACTGACTAATTATGAATAAAATATTTGCGAATTGATATCCTGAATTTATTTAGGTGATCGTTACAAGCTTTATATGTTTACTTACGTGTGAAATGATATTTCATCGTATTTTCGCTCACTGCGCTTCTTGCAGCCCAAAATGCTACAACCAACCATTGTAAAATATCTTTTACAATTATTTCTCAGAGGAAACACGCATTTATCACATTAAATCACCAAAAAAAGATAATAAATATAATTCAGACCCGTTTTGTTTGTCACTGATTATTACAGATTTTGACACTTGAGGTACCAAAAACAGGTCACGCCGATAAGGACAACAAAATCTATTTATGTCCTTTTCGTACTTGTGCTGAGCCATATCAAGTTGTCTCTTTCACTAAAATATATTGCCGATCTGGTATATCTGTGAGTTCAATCTTTTTGTTACTTTACCTTCCTAGGGATTTAAAGTGATGAAAAAATTATGACATTCGCGGGTGATATACAGCCGCAATCGCATTTATAAATTTTCGCGTGGTAAAAACATCAAATGTAGGTAGAATGTTCAAAATGTAATAAGCCCCCAAACGTATTGCAATAAATAGTTCACTTTGCTGTCGCAATATTTTGAGCCCTATCGGAATGATTCTCAAGTATGAGTACTAAACAATTATAATCTAGACGTGATGACCTACTAAAGCGCATATAACGATAACGATATCAAATAATACAAGGGTTTCATTAGCTGTCTTCTTAGCTTTGCTTAATATATATTCTTTTCCTAGTACTAAATTCTGTATGTTTATTTGTTTCAGGGGCTTATCACCTGTTAACGGGACTCTGCCACCGCCGGTAGTGACAGTAAGAGTGTCCAGACAAATCCGCTCCACATACTGTATTGGAGAAGCTAAAAGATACCAAGAATGTAATACAGAGGTATGTATTGTGTTCACTGTTTAGTTGTTCTATTATCTACAAACAATCTTCATCGTTACGAAATTAGTACATTATACAACTAGTGATAAAAAGGGAATTTGATTCGAGAGACTAAGTTGGATCGCGAGAGTAGCGAAGGATTCTAGAGTAGAATCCTGAGCGGAGCGAGGGATACAATAAAAGAGTTTTGTATAATTTAAATTTGATAGCGCAATGGAATAGCTCCATTCAGCGAGCCAGTACGTTCAGTACGTTTTTTTTGTACAGTTTTCAATTGTTTTTTTTTTTTATTTTTTTCGTATAATTCGTGATTGTTCCAAATATATTTTATCCATTATTACGAGTTGATCTAAATAAGAATGTTCAATCTAGGTTAACTCATACTCATAATCCCCAGTAACAGATTTTCCTTCTCATTTCCGTTCTATTTACTTCTCTTTTCTGAGTCGAGCACAGTGCTGTAACGTTTTGAA
The DNA here is from genome assembly GCA_914767915.1 of Agriopis aurantiaria. Taxonomy (NCBI): domain Eukaryota; kingdom Metazoa; phylum Arthropoda; class Insecta; order Lepidoptera; family Geometridae; genus Agriopis; species Agriopis aurantiaria. Next base: position 5,903,523 of record OU611999.1, read on the forward strand.
AATCTCTCGGCCTCATTTTGCTTACTTCCTGATCTTTGTTCACGAAATAATCATATCTCAGTGATTGTGACAAATGCGTGTGACCCACATACTCCCAATTCTATGATTTTTTGATGGGTACGTCATTCCGCTAAATGCAGCATGAGATATTACTCCTGTGATAGGAAATCTGAACTGTATTATTATTCAATTGATATCATGTACAAACATTAGGGTTATAAAATCGTACTTTCCCACGACGGTTGTAATAAATAATCTTAATCGGCCATTACGATTTGTGCTGAGATTAAAAGACAAAAACGTGGAATCAGTTTAGGACCTTGTCACAATAAATAAAGGAATTTATCAGTTAAGTAGACGAATTAAATGCTAAGCATTGTCTGTGACATGGTTATAAAAAGTTCACAATTTTTTGTACTTGTGAAAGTCAACGCTACTGCTCGACAAAAGCTAAATAGTTACTCAGGCATTTGTGACTTTTAATCCGCTCTTTAAATGGAATTATACAGATTTATGGCGGATTAATGCATCCTTGTTAGGCATTGTTCTGTTCAATTAGTACGTGTTTCCCTAGGAAATGATTTGGACGATTGATTTCCATTTGTTACACGTTTACCACAATATGAATGGGTGGTGTGGTGTGCACTAAAAGCATAGTACTATGACTGAAGTGCGCATATTTTACTTCCTGCTATTAGGTATATTATATCAGGAAAAGATGGATACCTAGGCAGTTAAATTTTTTCTTCAATAGTGAAAGGATTTTGGCGTCACACGTTTTCCGCATTTGCCAGTGTCAAGTAAATCTTCAAGTTTTATTAAGCATCGGCAAACGAGTGATAGTTAGAGTCAAGCAAAATAAGTCACAGTTAAATCCAAGTCATTCCCTAGTAAAGCGGTGGATGCTACTATGGAGTTTTGGAAACAATACTTTCGTGTTTCACCTCATTAGGTACATATTAATTTCCCTTGCTACACTTTCAAGAAAACTTAATAAACATAATTCGACCATATCGAAAATACACAAGTGTAAGGAAAATAAATTGCGGCAATATTTATTTTTTACGTTGGCTCCAAAACTAGTCAGTTGTATAAGTCACATCTCTTATTTTACCTATAAAGTTTTTTATTCCGCATAATTATTAATTAATTTCCGCATTAGGTATAGAATAGAGCATGCTTGCCCAGAAGGAACCTGTTCATTCCCGATTAGAACAAACCCATTAATATTGTAGTTTACGCGGAACTCCGGCAATTTTTTTTAATTTTCTATAATAATACCTAGGCAGTTTCTCGTGTGTACACTCCCGACAACTATTTTCGGTGCCGGAAACATAAGTTGTTTGCTGTACCATGGTGTAGGACGGTAGCTCATGAGATTTCTCCGATGCCGCGATCCCTTGCCACATTCAACTTCTTGACGCCAGTCCAGAATGTGATGTATTTGACGGCGCTTGGAGAAACATTGTTGCTCAGTGTTGGAGCTATTGTGAGATGATATCGAAAAGCGTTGCGAAGTCGACTTACTCACATCACTTTTTTTTTTTGTTTTTTTATTGAATTTTTATCTGAAATTGTATTTATATTGACATTTAATATTTAATTTTAATCTGATATGTATTGACATTTATTTAATTTTTATCTGACTATGAAAGTTTATTTGATCTCTTGAATAGTATTTTTTAAGTTATTATGATTATTACCACGGTTATTTGATTATTAACTTACCACGGTAAATATCATCTAAATGATCATATAATTTTAGTGAACAACTGAACAACCGTGATAGTCTAAAACATTTTTTTTTTGTAATCTCGAGACAGTTGTTAAGAATTTTGTGATTTTTAAAAATGTTAATTTTGTCATTAGTGTAACTCGTTTTTGTGCTGTGCTAATTTAAAATAAATAATAATAACATTTCAATAGTATAAATCCTAAAGTTTGTAACAAACACAAAAATTACTCTGGCAAAGAGTTTCGCATCATCGTTGAGCGTATAAAAATGTGAAATTGAAGCGCTTTGTGCGGATTTATGTTAAGTCCGCCATGACTGTATGGATGGCGCATTAGCTGCGTTTGTCTGTTGGCGTCCAATAAAAAAGTGGATGACTGAATTTATTTTTGCAGTTCCAAGGCTCTCTCTATGAAATGTATACGATTGAAAACCTTTCCTTCTGTTCTAGCCTTGCCCTGGGATCCAAAGAGGTTTACGAGCAGAACAGTGTGCTGTCTACGACAGGAAACCATTTCGAGGTCGATTCTACACCTGGGTGCCTTATATTGACGGTTAGGACTAATGATTTTTAAGTCCAATTATAAAAAACATTTTTCCCAAGACACCGACCCCGTCAAAAAGCACACCCTACATCTTGCAAAGCTGGAAATCCTTCAACGTTCGATTTTTTTCTTCCACGGACTTGTAAGGCGTGGAATGTCTTTCCCCCAAAAGTCTTCCCGCCGCTGTTCAACATCAAGATGAGATATGATGGTTTCAAAAATAGTGCTTACAACTCCGGGCGATAAAACACCGCCAACACCGAAATTGTTGCAGGTGTCCTTTATAGGCGGCGGTTTTTGCTTACCATCCGGTGGACCGCATGCTTGTTTGCTGCTCTAAAATAGAACTCAAGGCTCATTTCTTGCCATCCGCACAGATGTTAGAACGCAAAGCACATATATAGCCGCGCGTCTTTAGCTGCCCCTTAAGAGCCTTATTACAAAATGCATCGTAAAAATTTTTATATCTGGATTTTCGAGCATAAAACGAAAAATAAGCACGAATATAAAAAGTAAAGTAAATGAATATTCGCCAAAGAACCAGAGTCACTGACATAGCTGTTAAAATTTGCAAGTTTAGTGGTAATGGGCAGGCCACATCGCTCGTAGAACCGATAACCGATGAAGAAGAAAGGTTCTTGAGTGGAGACCACGAACCGGAAGGCGCAGCGTAGGTAGGCCTCTCACTAGATAGACCGACGACATTGTGAGAGTCGAGGGCATCCAGTGGATGCAAAAGGCAGGCTGTCGTTCAGTGTGGAGGTTACAGGGGGAGGCCTATGTTCAGGAGTGGACGTCTTCTGGCTGATGATGATGATGATGAAAACGCCAAATACCAGTTTTCGAAAATGTTAGAGGGCTCTTATGACAAGAAAATATATTTTTTTTCTCTGTCAGGTGACCACCCCTGCTTGCTGAACTGCCGGCCGCTGGGACAGCAGTTCTACGCATCGCTGTCAATCGTGGCTGATGGCACGCCTTGTACCAAACCAGGGGCAAGAGCTATGTGCCTCGGGGGAGTTTGCAAGGTATGTATCCAGTTTGCATATTGTATCCCTATACACTTGGACAGAAAAAAAAATTTAAACGTGTAATGCTCCCATAGTAAAAGCTGTGCAAAATAAATTATGGACCTGTATCGGCTTAGTACACCCTTTTCGCGTATCCCAGTATAAATGTACTGACATTGAAGAATCTAGGCATTCGTATCATACAGCTAAAACAAAAGCTCAATAACTGTCATATCTAGGTTCAATTGAGCTCAAGTCAGGCACAGATTGTAGGTAATTGTTCTAATTTGCATGTGCTGTATTGACACAGCCGTGTTTCAAGGATGTGAGGACAGCTGGCCATGCCTTGATTGATCACATGTGCCTCAGTAAGGTGCAAAGAGGGGCACTGGCCCCATAATTCCGGACGTTAAATAAAAACTATACAATAAGGAAGGAGAGTGCATAGGTAATTTTTAGGGATCCGTACCCAAAGGGTAAAAACGGGACCCTATTACCTAGCCTACATTGTCTGTCTGTGTGTCCGTCCGTCTGTATGTCTGTCTGTCATACCTTCTCCAACTCTACTACTTCCTACTCTGTCATGCACTCTGTACTCCGCCCTACATCAACACCCCGGTTGATAAGATGTTGTCTTTTTGCACAACTTTTTTAATTGCATTTTATTTTAATTCACTGTGTACTGTTTCAAGGTATATTACTATACACTATTACTACTACAGACTTTTAGTCTGTATCTCTCTCTAACTCAAGTAGAATTCGACTTGTATCCCTCTTTATTAACATCATTATCAGCCTGTCACTGGTAGGACACAGGCCTCCTCTCAGATAGAGAAGATGGACCATGCTGTCCCAGTGCATGTTGGTGAATGTCATTATATCTGTAAACTTTATGAGATTTTTGGACATACCAGTTTCCTTACGATGTTTTCCTTCACCGTTGTTGAGCGAAGTCATCTAAATATAATTTATTTGAGTAATCATTCTCTAGTAAATGAGATACATTACAATTTTCACCCTAGCATAAACCAAAAAGAGATGTCATCGTTGGCCCAGATTACGCAACAAAAACAAGCTGATTGGATTTTTTATGAAACTACTTAACTGCTTTTAAAAACACACCACACAAAACAAATTGCACCTGTTTTTTTTTTTTGCGCTAACTCATTTTTGTATACTCTCCCAGTATTGTGCAAGCTTTATGTTTGCCCTCGTTTTTTTTTTCTTTTCTGTTGTTTGCCCCAGTCGCGCCGCAGCTCTTGACTACGTCCACCATTGACAAATGCCCTGCAGTGGTTGTGGTAGTCTTTGTTATTTCTACTATTTATTATATTGTCTGAATTATGGCTTTGTGGTGCCTAAAGTAGGTATTTACTATTGTCACAATGTTTGTCGTATGGGCCAGATTCAATCATTGGTTTATTACTGTGTATTTACAACTTTTTGATCTAAGTACAAAAAATAAAATAAATGGTTTTATAATTAACTAAACAAATAAGAAAATTTGTGGCACCAAGCTTTGATAGAAAATATTATACATTAATTTACTTGTAGTAAATAAGACATAAAACACAAATTGATGTATCAACCTAACATTGTAAGGCTTTGAGACTGGTACATAAATTTAATTTGTCAAGTGTCGTTAATTTCGAGCCTATCTGCAATTTGTTACATGACGTGATTAACGATTATTCTTTGATCTTCGCAAATTTATATACAATGGCGACGTACATTCGACAAAGTTAACAAATAAAATGCGAAAACTAAGTGTGTCATATTTTATTTTATATTCCACAGAAAATAAATAATAATCCTTTTCTTTTCTGTGATATATTTCTTGGGCATAGAATCTGGGTTTTCACCTTTTTTGAAACAACAAGACGCTTATTTGACAGCTGTGATAAAAAAAAAAGTTTCAAAAACGGTTATGACAACTTTTGTGATTGGTGTTAAGGCGGTCTTTCAGACAAAAAAGGCTTCACAGAAAAAAATATTAAGACAATATATTCATTTTAAAGCAGTAAAAAAAATATGTGGTAATCTTGATCATATTTCTGAGTGTACCATTAGTTCCAAAACACGTTTCCGATAAATTTTCTCGATAGAAAAAAATCATGAAATAACCTCTAACCTTGAAATTTACCTAAACGCATACAATTTTATCTCGAGTATTAATGAACAAATCTTTACAAAATATACAAGAATGATGTTAAATATTGTAACAAATAACATCATTAATTTTATTTATTGATAAAAATTCAATTTTTCTATCTATTAATTAATTTAATCATAAATTGGCTCGAACGTGTCGAACGAAACGTCGTGCCGCCGCGGCGCCTTTTCACTTCTCTTTTATTTTTACGCGATGTGACAGAGACCGCTGAGGCGCGCTGCTAGACGGACGTGTGTCGCTTTGTTCCGCTAACCGCTCCAAAATATAATCTCAACTTTATGACACAAAAACACCTTGACGTAAGTTGTAAAGTAAGTACCTACCTTATCTGCAATGTTTTCTTGCATTATAAGTACTAAAAAGGCAGGCGAATGAAAATTACATTTTGTAACGATTTGTTTGTATATATTAGTTTACGAAGGATAATTTCACCAAAATCGTCATAGTCCAGTTGGCCGAATGGTTTGACGCAATGGATAAGTTCTCTGCGACTCTGTGAGTAAGCTCCGGGTTCAAATCTCATAGTCACCAATAATTTTAATTTTTGTAATTTTTCTTATGTTTTTAAAATAATTCGTCATGTTCGTGCGTGCGTGCGTGGGTGTGTGTATGTTTGTGTTTGTATGCATGTGTGTAATGTTCTTTAATCGAAAATGGTAGGGACGGGATTTTCACTGTCAGATAGCTGATTCTATGAGGAGAAAAAAAATTGGCATCTTTTTTATCATCATCATCATCACCATTTTTTCATTACTTCGCAGGTGAACCCGCAGAGCACAGTTAGTCAACTTTTTGAGGGTCCCGTACCTCAAAAGGATAAAACGGAACCCTTATAAGATCACTTCGTTGTCCGTCTGTCTGTCCGTCTGTCAATACCCTTTTTCTCAAGAACGCGTAAAGGTATCAAGTTGAAATTTATACTAAATACTTGGGCCTACGGTTTCTTTCGGCTGTAAAAAATAAAAGTTGTAAGTCAAAGCAATCAAAAGATATGAACGTTTATGTCGTATATTTTGCGATTTCACAAGGGAATCTAAACCTATAGGGTACTTCCCGTTGACCTAGAATCATGAAATTTGGCAAGAGGCAAGGTCTCATAGCACATATATAGGAATAAATCCGAAAGTTATAAATTTGAAGTTATATCATTTAAAAATAATTATTTTGCTATTACAAACTTACATTTTGTAGTTGGAATGTATGGAATAACCTTATTGTCAACTACAAACTTAAGTTTGTTTTTCAATATTTTAACTTCAGTTAGTTTTTTTTTTGGTCTCGCGCTCTGAGGGTTCCGTCTAACGGAGGAGTGACATAAGTGGAGAGGCATAGTAATAATTTACTTCCAAGTATCGGTGGTCGGTGTACCAGGGCAATATAAGAACAAAGCAGTCTCGAGCATTTGCAGAGGTCACACAAAGTGGAGAGTCAGCGACGTTATCATACAAAATAGCTTTCCGTCCAGTTTAATTAGACATTCCAGTTGATACCTTGAGAAGTACGTAATTTACGCGTAAAATTTACAAATTGGTCTCACCCTTACTTCCTTTGGTCAGGCTTCAAGTAAGTACTTAGTACTAAACAGGCAGGCGAATGAAAATTACATTTTGTGACGATTTCTTTGTACATTTATATTATTTTATAGATTAGAAGCATAATTTCACCGCTTGCGTCATAGATCAATTAGAAGAGTGGTTGACGCAATGGATTAGTTCCTGTGACTCAGTAGGCTCCGGGTTCAATTCTCACATATCCATGTTATTTTTATAATGTTTTTGAAATATTTCGTCGTGTGCGTATGTCTGTAATGTTCTTTATAGACTCGAAAACTGCAGGACCGATTTTGATGGGATTTTCACTGTAAGATAGCTGATGTTGAAAAAAATTCGAGCAACTTTTCATCATCATCATCATCACAATTTTTTCATTACTACGCAGGTGAATGCGCGGGGCGCAGTCTACTATAATGGTTAGGAAATCCTAAACAACTTGGGATGGACAGACAGAGACGGATGGGCAGAACGAACTTATATGGGTTCCTTGTAATTCTACGGAACCCTAAAAAGGTGTTACAGTCTTCTTTGAGTATATCTTTCTTCTATATACATATAAAAAGCGATGTATGTATGTTCCCTATGAAGGATGATGATGATGATGATGATATTACGTATAAACTCCAAAATGGCTGAACTGATTTTGATGGGATTTTCACTCTCAGATAGCTGATGTTATAACGAGGGGAAAAAATGCTGCTTTTCATCATCATCGTCATCATCAGCACCAATTTTTAGTTTAGTTTAGTTTGAGCTAGTTCGGTAAGTCGTGATGTTACTTTCTCCAGAAACGGATTAACTGACCTGATCGAGGACTTCGGAGTCTGCTACGGAACTGCTAGACGGATAGAGCTAGAAGTGTCGAGTTTGGGCTCGTTTTATTAGTCGTGATGAGATCTTCTTCCACGAATATTTTGACTGACCTGATCGAGGATTTCGGAGCCTGCTAGTGGAACTGCTAGACGGATAGAGCTAGAAGTGTCGAGTTTGGGCTTGTTTCATTAGTGGTGATGAGATCTTCTTCCAGGAATATTTTGACTGACCTGATCGAGGACTTCGGAGTCTGCTACGGAACTGCTAGACGGATAGAGCTAGAAGTGTCGAGTTTGGGCTCGTTTTATTAGTCGTGATGAGATCTTCTTCCACGAATATTTTGACTGACCTGATCGAGGATTTCGAAGCCTGCTAGTGGAACTGCTAGACGGATAGAGCTAGAAGTGTCGAGTTTGGGCTTGTTTCATTAGTGGTGATGAGATCTTCTTCTAGGAATATTTTGACTGACCTGATCGAGGATTTCGGAGCCTGCTAGTGGAACTGCTAGACGGATAGAGCTAGAAGTGTCGAGTTTGGGCTTGTTTCATTAGTGGTGATGAGATCTTCTTCCAGGAATATTTTGACTGACCTGATCGAGGATTTCGGAGCCTGCTAGTGGAACTGCTAGACAGATAGAGCTAGAAGTGTCGAGTTTGGGCTTGTTTCATTAGTCGTGATGAGATCTTCTTCCAGGAATATTTTGACTGACCTGATCGAGGACTTCGGAGTCTGCTACGGAACTGCTAGACGGATAGAGCTAGAAGTGTCGAGTTTGGGCTCGTTTTATTAGTCGTGATGAGATCTTCTTCCACGAATATTTTGACTGACCTGATCGAGGATTTCGGAGCCTGCTAGTGGAACTGCTAGACGGATAGAGCTAGAAGTGTCGAGTTTGGGCTTGTTTCATTAGTGGTGATGAGATCTTCTTCCAGGAATATTTTGACTGACCTGATCGAGGATTTCGGAGCCTGCTAGTGGAACTGCTAGACGGATAGAGCTAGAAGTGTCAAGTTTGGGCTTGTTTCATTAGTCGTGATGAGATCTTCTTCCAGGAATATTTTGACTGACCTGATCGAGGACTTTGGAGACTGCTACTGGAACTGCTAGACGGAAAGAGTTAGAAGTGTCGAGTTTGGGCTCGTTTCATTAGTTGTGATGAGATCTTCTTCTAGGAATATTTTGACTGACCTGATCGAGAACTTCGGAGACTGCTACTGGAACTGCTAGACGGATAGAGCTAGAAGTGTCGAGTTTGGGCTTGTTTCATTAGTCGTGATGAGATCTTCTTCCAGGAATATTTTGACTGACCTGATCGAGGATTTCGGAGCCTGCTAGTGGAACTGCTAGACGGATAGAGCTAGAAGTGTCGAGTTTGGGCTTGTTTCATTAGTCGTGATGAGATCTTCTTCCAGGAATATTTTGACTGACCTGATCGAGGACTTTGGAGACTGCTACTGGAACTGCTAGACGGAAAGAGCTAGAAGTGTCGAGTTTGGGCTCGTTTCATTAGTCGTGATGAGATCTTCTTCCAGGAATATTTTGACTGACCTGATCGAGGATTTCGGAGACTGCTACTGGAACTGCTAGACGGAAAGAGATAGGAGCGTCGAGTTTGGGATTGTTTCATTAGCTGTGATGAGATCTTCTTCCAGGAATATTTTGACTGACCTGATCGAGGATTTCGGAGACCGCTACTGGAACTGCTAGACGGAAAGAGCTAGAAGTGTCGAGTTTGGGATTGTTTCATTAGTTGTGATGAGATCTTCTTCCAGGAATATTTTGACTGACCTGATCGAGGATTTCGGAGACCGCTACTGGAACTGCTAGACGGAAAGAGATAGAAGTGTAGAGTTTGGGCTCGTTTCATTAGTCGTGATGAGATCTTCTTCCAGGAATATTTTGACTGGACCTGATCGAGGATTTCGGAGACCACTACTAGAATTGCTAGACGGATAGAGCTAGAAGTGTCGAGTTTGGGCTCCTCGATCAGGTCAGTCAAAATATTTCTGGAAGAAGATCTCATCACGACTAATGAAACGAGCCCAAACTCTACACTTCTATCTCTTTCCGTCTAGCAGTTCCAGTAGCAGGCTCCGAAATCCTCGATCAGGTCCAGTCAAAATATTCCTGGAAGAAGATCTCATCACGACTAATGAAACGAGCCCAAACTTGACACTTCTAGCTCTTTCCGTCTAGCAGTTCCAGTAGCAGTCTCCGAAGTCCTCGATCAGGTCAGTCAAAATATTCCTGGAAGAAAACCTCATCAAGACTAATGAAATGAGCCCAAACTCGACACTTCTAGCCCTATCCATCTAGCAGTTCCACTAGCAGTCTCCAAAATCCTCGATCTAGTCAGTCAAAATATTTCTGGAAGAAGATCTCATCACGACTAATGAAACGAGCCCAAAGTCGACCATTCTATCTCTATCCGTCTAGCAGTTCCAGTAGTAGTCTCCGAAGTCCTCGATCAGGTCAGTCAAAATATTCCTGGAAGAAGATCTCATCACGACAAATGAAACGAGCCCAAAGTCGACCATTCTATCTCTATCCGTCTAGCAGTTCCAGTAGCAGTCCCCGAAATCCTCGATCAGGTCAGTGAAAATATTCCTGGAAGAAGATCTCATCACGACTAATGAAACGAGCCCAAAGTCGACCATTCTATCTCTATCCGTCTAGCAGTTCCAGTAGCAGTCCCCGAAATCCTCGATCAGGTCAGTGAAAATATTCCTGGAAGAAGATCTCATCACGACTAATGAAACGAGCCCAAACTCGACCATTCTATCTCTATCCGTCTAGCAGTTCCAGTAGCAGTCCCCGAAATCCTCGATCAGGTCAGTGAAAGGGTATTTTATACAAACTTTCACTAAAATCGAATTTTAAAACTATAGTATGCGGTGACTTCAATATCAATATTTTGAAAACGAATAAGTTATCCCAAGAATTCGAATCATTGGTAAGTGAATATAATATGAAGTTTCATTTCAGACAAATGACCCGCATAAAAAGTAAAACCTGCATTGATAATGTGATTCACAACCATATTAGAGGCTGTAAAGGTGAAATTTTAGAACATGCCTTATCGGATCATACAGCACAAATTCTTCAAGTGCCAGTGAAAAAGAGCTGTACACTAAAGTTCTGGTACACAGAAAAACGCGATTACAATGCAGAAAATCTCAAGAAGTTCAAAGAACATTTGAGTCAGCTGAGTTTTTGTGATGTTTACGAATGCGAAAATCCTAATTTAGCTTTCAATAATTTTTATGACTGGTTCCTTCTACTATATGAGCTGTGTTTTCCTATCAATATGGTAAAAAAATTCACAAACAGACGTCCAAAATGGATATCAAAAGGTATACTGCTGTGTTCGAAAAAAAGAAGAGAAATGCTTTGGCAGTATAGACTTGCACCTAACAAGATTAACAAGTCACTATTTAAACAATACTCGCGTAGGTACAAAAAAATTATAAACCTTACCCAAAAGTCTCAGAACGATCATTATATCAAGACCTCTAAAATAAAATCCAAAGCGACTTGGACTGTAATTAATAAATTAAAAAATAATTATCCTAAGGAACATGTTACAAAAATTCTTGTAGATGGTGAAACCGTTAAAAATCCTAAAGAAATTGCTCAACATTTTAATGATTATTTTGTGGACACAATTAAATCCCATCATATACAAAGTCTTCCTAATAAAATTAACTATGACAAGTCCAGTTCATTATTCTTAACGCCAACAATTCCTATTGACTTAAGTAGAATAATTGATTCGTTAAATACTACTGATAGCTTCGGTTATGATGGTGTTACAACAAAGGTGGTAAAGTATGTGAACGTCGTGATAGCACCAATAATTAGTCATATCATAAATCTATGTATGGAACAAGGAGTTTTCCCTAACAAACTTAAAATATCGGTCATAAAACCATTATTTAAAAAAGGTGATAAAGAATGTTTGGGTAACTATAGGCCTATTGCACTTATTCCGATTTTCTCTAAAATCCTTGAAAAAGTTATTCACCAAAAACTTAATGCCTACTTCGAAAAACAAAATATCTTTTCTCCAAATCAATATGGGTTCCGAAAGAGTAAAGATATCAACATGGCGATTTACGATTTCCTCTGTAAAGTCACTAACAACATGGACCAGGGAGGTTTAACTGTAGCGCTTTTCATGGATATGACGAAAGCCTTTGATCATGTGGACCACGAAATACTCCTTAACAAGTTGGATTCATATGGGGTTAGAGGAACTGCCAACCAATTGATAAGATCATATCTTAGTGATAGAGAACAGGTTACTCACATTAACAGAATTTGTTCTAAAACAAAATCTGAAAGAATCTATCCATCTGGACTAAGAAGGGTTCATACTGGTGTGCCACAAGGCAGCATTATGGGTCCTCCTCTTTTTTTAGTTTATATAAATGATTTACCCAAAGCTACACAACATTCTGTAACTCTTTTTGCAGATGACAGTACTATTTTATTTACAGGAGACAAGAAAAATATTGCTAAACTAGAGAAAGATATTAATGATTCTTTGACATCGGTTATTGGTTGGTTAGACAATAATAATTTAAAAATTAATTTAGAAAAAACTAATATAATGAATTTTAGACAAAGACTTAGTCGACTACAAAAACAAAATCTTGACATTAATTATCATGGACAAAAAATTGACGAAGTTGAAACAACAAAATTTCTAGGACTACACATAGATAATAAATTGACATGGAATCAACACATACACTTACTATCGAAACGCGTCATCCAATTTTCATATGCCCTTTACAAACTCAGCAAAATTGCGAACCGAGAAACCTTACTTACGGCATATCATGGTTATGTAGCTTCTATATTGAGGTACGGAGTAATTTTTTGGGGTAACTCAACAGATAAGTTACTTGCTTTTAAAGCACAAAAAAGATGTATAAGGGCTATATGTGGTTTGCGAAGAAGAAAATCTTGTAAGGAGTTCTTTTTAGAACTAAAATTAATGACACTACCATGTATTTACATAAGCGAAGTCGCCCTTTTCGTGAAAAAAAATCAAGATCTTTTTCCAAAATTTAATCTCGGTAGTAGACGAGAAAATGAAGTACGATTTCCAAAACGAACAAAAACGTCTCTAATGTTAAAAAGTGTGTTTTGTACGGCATCAATAATCTATAATAAATTACCACGATCAATTCGTGACTGGAGCGACATAAACAGCTTCAAGAATAGGCTGACTGTATTTCTTCTTTCTAAAGCATACTATTCCCTAGATGACTTCTTAAATGATAAAAAACTTTGATTATAATGCATGTATTTTAGTAAAATTATTATTAGACATTATTCATTATCAATTGTATAATTTTAAAGTAAACTGACATTTTTACTATTTTCATATAAGTTCTTGTAATTAGTTTAAGTAACTGCTTGTATGCTGACAAAGCGGGACCTGGAGAACTTTAATTTTCTTACACATATACCAACTTTGTAACCCAGGCTCACGGGCTCAATAAATTGAATTTGAATTTGAATTTGAATTTGAATTTGAAAATATTCCTGGAAGAAGATCTCATCACGACTAATGAAACGAGCCCAAAGTCGACCATTCTATCTCTATCCGTCTAGCAGTTCCAGTAGCAGTCCCCGAAATCCTCGATCAGGTCAGTGAAAATATTCCTGGAAGAAGATCTCATCACGACTAATGAAACGAGCCCAAACTCGACCATTCTATCTCTATCCGTCTAGCAGTTCCAGTAGCAGTCTCTGAAGTTCTCGATCAGGTCAGTCAAAATATTCCTAGAAGAAGATCTCATCACGACTAATGAAACGAGCCCAAACTCGACCATTCTATCTCTATCCGTCTAGCAGTTCCAGTAGCAGTCTCTGAAGTCCTCGATCAGGTCAGTCAAAATATTCCTAGAAGAAGATCTCATCACGACTAATGAAACGAGCCCAAACTCGACCATTCTATCTCTATCCGTCTAGCAGTTCCAGTAGCAGTCTCTGAAGTCCTCGATCAGGTCAGTCAAAATATTCCTGGAAGAAGATCTCATCATGACTAATGAAACGAGCCCAAACTCGACACTTCTAGCTCTTTCCGTCTAGCAGTTCCAATAGTAGTCTCCGAAGTCCTCGATCAGGTCAGTCAAAACATTCCCGGAGAAAGATCTCATGATGACTAATGAAACCAGCCCAAACACGACACATCAGGCCTTCCCCGTCTAGCAGTTCCAGCAGCAGTCTCCGAATTCCACCATCAGCTCAGTCAAATCATTCCTTGACTAACAATTCTCACTAAGACTAAAAAAACGAGCCCAACCTTGACTTATCTCGCTTTCCCTATTTAGCAGTTTTAGCAGTCTCCGAACTCTACCATCAAGTTAGTAGAATCATACCAGGAGTAAGTCTATAAACTATAAATATAATAGGTAAAATATTTGGTGCAAAAAAGAAACATAAAATATTGAAACGTACGACGAAAGTAAATTTTAATAATTACAACTAGCAAGTTGGTTTGATTGAATTATGGTTTGTTTGTTCTCCGTCGTCCCGTCGCTGTGTGCGTGATAAAAAATTGAGTCCAAAAATATCTACATAGCACTAGATTTGAACCGGGCATTCGTGGTTTACCAGCACGGTGCCAGACCACTAGGCCAACAGAGCTTTGCTGTGGACCGACGAAATTACTTGTCTTTAGCTGTGTATAGGTGAAGGTCGTCACGTTTCTGCGAGATTCACGCGGTGCGCCCCGCTGTAGTCGGCCGCCACTGCCTCTGCTTCACCCCCTCAAAAACATAAAAGTCAGCTAGTCACGGCGCCTTAATTAGAAAAAAGCTATTTCGTATACTTGTCATTCAAGTAAACAAATTTTCTTTTAATTTTACAATTATTTTGAATTAAATACCAATTTTGATGAAATTTCAATGGGATCAATCTGAAATAGATCCTTTCAAATTGAAAAATTATTCTGATAATTCAAAAAAACGTTCTGGGGTAACAAAAACAACAGAGTTGAGAACCACTCCTTTTTTGAAGTCCGCTAAAAAAGAATATTGAATTACAGATATTGGATTCCATACATCCATCATAATATTTTATCTGCTAATACATCGCAATACCGCGAATATTTGCCTATGAAACACCTGATCTAATAGAGTGTATTTGAGCACCCTTGTGCGTAACAAGGGTAAGAAGGAATGAACCATACGTTTTCATGTAATGCGTTTAAGGTTATGTGTATGTGTGTGTAGGACGCATAAATATTTTATCTTACCAGTAGTGCAAGTACCGTTCTTATCGACCGTCAAATTCGATAAAATGCCACAGAATCGATCATAGCGAGTGTGATCAAATGGCATTTTATCGAATTTGACTATCTCAACTGTCAAATTTGACGATCGATAAAGAATGGTACTTGTTCTGCAGATGTTACCATAGAACGGTAATTCTTAAATGAATTATCAGTGGGTAATGTCTATAGGAGTTACGATTTCTATTATTTTTTCAGTAAGTAATAGATTCTTAGAGTTTCCCTAAGTGACATCGATATTTTGTAATTATTTGTCCAAACACCCCACACATTGTGCCTTAAGACGAAGGTTTTCAACTAGTGCCAGTGATGACATACGGCAGTGAAACGTGGTCCCTCATTATGGGTCTCATAAGGAATCTCAAAGTCGCAGAACGAGCTATGGAGAGGGTTATGCTTGGGGTTTCTCTACGAGATCGAATCAGAAATGAGGAGATACGTAAACGAACGAAAGTTAACGACAAAGCCCACCGGATTAGCAAGTTGAAGTGGCAGTGGGCAGGGCACATATCATAGACATTGACATAGACATAATTTATTTGTAGCAAAAAAATAAAATAACACAATATACACGGAAAAATTAAATTAAATTAAAAATAGAACTAAATAAGAACTTATTTAATTTTTTTGTCATTTATGGCCGATAGGGCCGAAAAGTTCTCTAATGGAGACCACGGACCGGTAAGCGTGGTGTAGGATCTCCATCCACAAGATGGACAGACGACCTAAAAGAGACCGCAGGGAAACGCTGGGTGCAGGCCGCTTCCAAACGGCCCTTTTGGAGATCGATGGGGAGGCCTATGTCCAGAAGTGGACGTCCTATGGCTGAAATGATGATGATAATTTGACTATACTGGCAAAGCTGCAGGAAAACATATTATTTAATTATTTTAATTTTATTGTCATGTTTTAGGGACACCTAAGGTATAAAAGAAAATTCCGAGTATTACAACTAATAGGAATTATCTACTAATTAGTTTTTTTTTATCTCAAGTATATCTTATGTATAGTAATATATTGAGTGTTTTTTTTTATAATTAACATGCTTGCATTTGACCACCATCACGCCTGATGTTAAGCGATTATGCGGTCTACGTTGGAGCACGCTTGTCTAGAAGAAACCGATTCCCTCGTGAATTTAATGAACCGTGAATTTGTAACCATCGGGGAACACCCATTCAGGCAGCGCATTCCACAGACTAGTAGTTCGCACAATAAATGTGGATGTGGAATCAATATTAGTGGTATTGTAAGTAATTAAGTATGTGTAGTGTCTTAATATGTACATATCTACTTTTTCACTGCTAATTATTTCATGTAACTCTCTGTTTTATGATGGTGATAATGATTCCCGTGTGCTCGTTAAAGTATTTACAACTCGCAATTTGCTCTTCGCAGGTTGTATTTAGGTCATCTACTGAATGTTGACCTGCAGACTTTGCAATTAGCTTGTAAAGTCAGCACAACAGTAGTGAATTGACATTGCTCAAGAAATTCAGTAGGTGCCAATTTGCTTAGGACTTTATTTACGATTTCACGGTCTCGTAAAAGTAAAATATAAAGACCAGTAGCTAAGGCTGGTAGTCATTTCTAAGCTTTTAATTATTGTTATTTTCGCGAGCTTCCAGCCAGTCATGTTGCGTTATTATACAGAGTGTTGTAAAAGTCGTGTTCGATTCGTGAGGGCGTTATTCAATATCGATAAGTAATCTTATTAATCGACGAGGTAATGACGATATTTTAGGTTCTCTAGTTGACGCGTTTTTTATAGGTACCTATATATTTTTAACTACCTGAGTCCTGCGGTATTACCAGCAATTTTCTTTGCATTTTTGGGTGAATATTATCTTATGGTCCGTCTTTATGATGTACACTATCATCATGCTAAATTTTGTTAAGATTGCGTAGAACCGTAGACGTTTAGTCGTGAAAACCGAACAAACAAACAGACAGAGAGACAGAGCTACTTTCGCTTTTATGATATTAGTTAAGATGAACCTAGTTAAATAATTTTTTCGTGAATAAAATATAAATACTTGCATGCTTACTTTGCAATAAAATATGTAAGCTTACATGGTAGGTACTTTACTCGAGATGAATACAAACAACTGAAAAAAAAAAACAATTAGAATTGTAGAGTGTGACGCCACAGATAAAATGAAACGTTGGCATGTTTTCTTTTTTAAGTTATATATATAAATGATAACCGTTTGATAACTCTTTTATACTTATGTATGAATCTAGGACATTTTTATGGATTAAAATTCTTTCGTGGTTCGGACGCAACTTACACAACACAGTGTAGAAGTGTTAGAAACGTTTAATAGGTCAACTATTATGTCGTGTACAAGAATAGCGTAACATTTAAATAATCTCCATAATAAAATTAACGGTTTTGTAACAAAAACACGGCTATTCATCTTGACTGATTCACAGAAGTGCGGTTTCGATTGTATTGACACACCCACGGCGCCGGCGCCGGCACCGACGCCGCGAAATTACTATTTATTTTACTCTAAAATACACTCCTTATAAATACAATTAGCACCTTTAGTGACCTTAGTGATATATACTTTAAAACAGTAGTTGCGGATCAGACGAATCGTGCCTAGACTATCCAACTCAGGATAAAAACAAATTGCTATTGCCATTGCTAAACCATGATTCCCTCTCAACCCACTGGTGCGTTCAGCCGGTGGGTGCACGGGTCATCGTCAAAAATATACTCAAGAAAAAATTTACCTATTAATATTTTTTTGTTCCGTACCCAAAGGTTGAAAAGGGTCTCTATTACTAAGCCTTACGCTGTCTCTCTGTCCGTCTTACCTTTTAACGGCTCTTTATTTCGAACCGTAATAGGAAGCCAGTTGAAATGTTCACAGAACATGTAATGTTACGGTGGATTAAGTAAGAAATAATAAAACCAAAAAGTAAAAACTAAAGCAGCATTAAACCCCATACAACAAACGTTTTTTAAACGTACGTTTGTATTTGCTCTAATGTAAAAACGTTAATACCACAAGCGTCAAACTTAACATGATTATAGTACATACTCTAAAGTAAAACAACAAAATAATAAATAATGGTGGTTGATAAATTTCTGTTAACTATTAAGTTAAACAACATCGAGCGTGGTCAGTACTTGGATGGGTGACCGCCTGGGCGTGATGTTGACTTTTTGTACTTTAGTGGTTAACAATTTATGTGGTGATACAGAACCCTCAGTGCATGAGCCTGACTCGCTCTTGGCCGGCAATTCGAATTTAATGTTTATAACGCGTAATTATAGCCAATTTAAAATTAACTTCTCATTGTAAGTGCATTGGGACTCATCGATGTTTACAACAGTTTGATTGGTGACTTAGCTATTCTTGTAAATCTAAGTAGCCGTTCCCTAGTAAGTACATTGTGACCCCCTTTAAACTTAAGTTCAAATAATTACACAGACCTACCGTCAATAACGGTCGTGGTCACCTATGATCTCAACGGCGGCTGTGGTGTACAAAATACTAGACTTCTTCACCAATTTACTACATGTTTACTTTGAATAATAATCCCTTGTAATAAGGGACAAATTACTTTATATCTTAACAGACATGTTCTTGATCATTTATTTATTTATTATTTATTTTGTCAAAGTACACATTAAATGGGGTCCTTTAAAACTATACGTCGATACAAAGACCCTGTTTGGGCGCAGCAATTAAATTTATTCTAACACATAAATAACTGGAACATTTCGAATCAGAAATGAGGAGATCCGTAGACGAACGAAAGTTACTGACATGACCCACCGGATTAGCAAGTTGAAGTTGCAGTGGGCAGGGCACATATCACGTGGACAGATGGCCGAAAGGGCTGAAAGGTTCTAGAATGGAGACCACGGACCGGTAAGCGCAGCGTAGGACGTCCACTCACAAGATGGACAGATGACCTAAAAGAGACCGCAGGGAAATGCTGGATGCAGGCCGCTTCCCATCGGCCCTTTTAGAGATTGATGGAAGAGGCCTATGTCCAGCAGTAGACATCCTATGGCTGAAATGATGATGATGATGATACCTACTCGGTCCAAGCATTTCTTTGCTCCAACAGCTGCAATAACATTGTAAAAAAACAACTTTTATTATTTTACGGAAGTAGGTATATCGGGTCCTTACCTGCCACAGTCTTACGTTCAAAAACCTGGCGAAAGTGATCAGAATTCGTGGTTGTCATTCATCATTTTACAATATTACCGCAGATGTCAGAGCAAAAAATAAATATTTATGGTTGATTAGAAGAGAGCGCTTTTAGCGACAAAAAGACAAAAAAATATATTTGAGTTTCTTATTATCGATCTACATTCTACATACATATTTGCATTGCTATCTCCGTTTTCACAGCACTGTCAAAATTAATATGTTTAATTAAAGCAAAATGTTACCAACCACAAGTGGCGTCGGCAATATTAATTTTATTGCGTATTAAAATCTAATAGTCGATCGTAGGTCGTAGGTAACTGTACCTAATGTGAAGTTACTGCTACAAACAGGTTATAATGAAGATCGTAAGTTTAGTGTTGATATACCTACATAATTTTGTTTTGTTAGTATTGGCACAGGTTTATTGATGCAGTTGGAAAAGTAGCGGTTAAATGACAGAAAAGAAAAAAAAACTTTACTTCTCATTACTGTGGGAAAAATTAAACTACATTTAGAAATACATCAAGCAATTTTTCAATTTTATCTACTACTGGCTGACTAGACAAATTTAATGGATACAAAAATCCCATAGAACAAAGGACGTTCAGTTTACCGGAATATGATAATTTTTCTTTCACTTTTGAAACTACTATGAATTGTGCAACTTTAAAAAAAATTCTCTACTAAAAATCTAATTTGGACTATTAACAATATTTTAAAACAATACAATGCCAAATTGGTCCAGTATTTCTTTGAAAAATAAGTAGCGCCACTTGAAAGTCAGTTTTTTTCTAGCATATTAATAAATGTTAAAAAATTACTTTTAATTGTGTGAATAAGAGCTCAGATGAGATGTGGTCAACCGCCTAGAAAAATAGACTTTGGTACTGGCACAAAACGTCTGTAACCCAAGTTTATGACTGTCATTGAAAATTACAGAATCGGCTAGCTGAATCATCAAGCCTATTCAGAGCTAACTGTAACCTAGAGTCCAATTGGCCTTTGGACTAACACCATGCACAAATGTTGCGTTACAATTATAGCACGAGTGATTAAAACTATTGAAGCATATAACACGTAGAGATACCTACGAATGTATAAATACTTACCTACGATCATTCATCACTCATCATCATTTCAGCCATAGGCCATCCACTGCAGGACATAGGCCTCCCCCATCGATCTCCAAAAGGGCCGGTTGAACCGGCGGTTGCATCCAGCGTTTTCCTGCGGTCTATTTTAGGTCGTGTCCATCTAGTGGGTGGACGTCCTACGCTGCGCTTACCGGCCCGTGGTCTCCATTCCAAAAACTTTCGGCCCCATCGGCCATCTCTTCTGCGTGATATGTGCCCTGCCCACTGCCACTTCAACTTGCTAATCCGGTGGGCTGTGTCGGTGACTTTCGTTCGTCTACGGATCTCCTCATTTCTGTAAAGAAAAGAAACTCGTAAAGAAACCCCGAGCTTGTTGTCCATAGCTTGTTGTGCGGCTTTGAGCTTGCTTATGAGGCCCATAATGAGAGACCACGTTTCAGTGCCGTATGTCATCACTGGTAACACACACTGGTCGAAGACTTTCGTCTTAAGGTACTAAGATATTTTGGAGGCTATGATCATTACAAGTAAACATATAATAGAAACCTATCTTATAAAACTCTACTGCTGAATTTTGACCCCAATGGGAAAGTTTTGATTCGTGATCCACTTAACTGTCTCTGTCGTTCTGGATGTAGATGATAGAGACGGAACTTACACCGAAAAATTTCGATAGGGTTCAGAATATAGCAGCTGATTTATTTACAGAATGATAAGGAAAGCTTGCAGGGCAGCTCTGATGAGAATTGGTAGTCCCAGTAGTTCCACTGAAGGAACTGCAGAGACAAAAAAGGCTCAATAGTTTGTTCAAAGAAACTGCTAAAGGAACTACAAACGGCTGAATATTATATTGATTGATAGATTAGGCAGCAGTCATTTGTTTTGTTTATGAAACATTTCAATACACACTTTATCTTATTAGAGTAGTAGCCTAGCTTAGCCTATGTCCGTGAATCCGGCGCCGCGCGGTATGCGTCAGAGATCACCGATTACTGCCACCCACCGCTGCCGCAAGCGCTATTCTGTGCACAAACTTATCTGAATTCTTGAGATATTTATATTGTAAAACACTGTTTTAAACTATCACGGTTGTTCACTAAAGTTATGTGATGAAAGTTAAAGTTATATGGGAGCTCATTCCACAACCTTACCACTGGAAATATCCCGTAAATAATCATTTATATTGTATTCTCCTTTCACAAACCTTTAAAGTATATCTGGGGCTTTACGGCCAACTGCTAACACGGTATCAAACTGACGTTAAATCCGCTCAGTTGGAAAATCTAGCGACCGCAAACCGTATCTGGGCGTGTTAAGGTTCACGTTTGCGTGATTTTCCAACTGAGCGGATTTAACGTTAGATTAATACCGCGTCAGCGGTTGGCCGTAAGACCTCAGGTATACTTTAAAGGTTTGTGAAAGGAGAATACAATATAAATAATTATTTACGGGATACTTACTGTGGTAAGGTTGTGGAATGAGCTCCCATATAACTTTAACTTTCATCATATAATTTTAGTGAACAACCGTGATAGTTTAAAACAGCGTTTTACAATATAAACTCTAGTTTTATATCGCGCTAGCAGTTGGCCGTAAGGCCTCTGTACTGAATAATGCTGCTTGACGCCTTTGCCCTTTCCACTGGTTCTTTGAAGTGTCAGAATTGAATTGAATCGTTTGCTACCAACTATCATTAATTTGTTACCTTCGCTCTCTGAGATCCGAGTCCCAGCAGTGGGAATATGATAAGTGAAATAATGAATAATAATGGTGCAGTTATTCTTAAATATAGAGTGGATTAATTGAAAACTAACAACTAACAACTAACTAGTGGGTTGAAAATGAGAATTTCTAAAGTTACTAACGGTATACCTATCGGAATAGGTCCGTGCACTGTGCAGCTCTTTCAATCAAGACGAGAAAACCAAACATTCCATCCCATTTTCTAGAAAGCTTGATTTCTGTGAAGCACTTGGAATTAGTGTTATGGCATTTTTCATTGCCCGCTCAAATACAGTGTTATTTTTACAGGAAAAAAATATTCATTCTTTTTTATTAAAATGTTCTCAAAGACCAGTCTGTTCCATAAAAAGTTTATTAGACCATCTAGCTAGATTTGTGATTTAATATTCTATGTTCTGTCTGTTATTCTGATTTACCCTCGAGATAGACCACCAACATTGCTGGCATATCTCTAGACTTTACAAGACGAGTATAATTAACAAATAATAAATTTGCATGTACAGTCAGTAAACTAGTGTTTATGTAAGCTGTTTTATCACCAAACTAAAATTTATTGCTATTATTTATTATAGCTAGTAAAAAAAAAATTGTATACCCAACTATTTTTTACTTCTTAAACACCTGAAATCTCTGAGAACTTTTGCTGTTAGGTCCTTACAAATCTTCACAATAAGATAAATATTATTTGTTAATAACATTATATGTATTTATGCAACTATGTCAATGGATTTATAGTATTGTATTACTCAAGCAGGTCATTAATTTACACGTAATTTTATTCTGTAACTTGAAACTTTAGAGGGCTTTATTGTCTTTGGTCATAACGTTTAACGAGGAGAACTTTAACTTTGCATTAAAATGCCCTGAATTCTCTCATTTGCCTATTGTGTTCCATATTTGTTTTTCGAATATATTAGAATAATAAGTTTTTTTTAAGAACATAAAGTTATTGGTATCAAGCAAAGAAAATAACTTAAATCATGCTAAATAATACGTAAACAACTTGAAAAAATACAAATAAAATAGTACCAAAATATAAAACAAAACTATTTAACTAGGTATATACTATAGTAAGTTATATATTTACATTACACAGGGTGTAAGAGAAATGCTACCGAAAACAAAGACTGGTGATAGTACTGGTGATTATTGAGAATATAACACAAAAAGTTATGCTTTATTAAAAAAACGCAATGTAATATAAATAAAATAACAGCTGATGCTAGAGGTCAACAAATGACTCACGCCGCGCGCACGCTTGTATGCTTTACATTGCTGGTTTGCAAAATTATAAATCACAAAAACAACAGCATAACAACGAGTATAACGCAAATAGTTATTTGTATTTGATTGTGTTTAGATAGTATAATAGTAGCGTTTTCGCTTCGGGATATTATACAAATATAGGTACGCTTACACGCGGTATATATAATTATATATTATTAACTATTAATATAACCGATATTACTAATCATAAGTTATATTGGTTTCAAAATCAACTTAAAAGTATTCTGTTTAAATTTTAAAGTGCAATAACAACAATGATTATTTTTGTAATTAGTATATTATCTGTAAATTGTACCTAATCTTAATTAAAATCACTAGTACTTAATACTTCTCACTATTGGACACCAATATAAGAATTCGTCAAATATTTAGTTAGGGATATAAAATTATATATTTTCATACCACTGGCTTTTCGGTGAAGGAAAACATGGTGAGGAAACTTGCATACGTACGGAGAAGGAATTCAATGGCGTATGTGAATCCACCAATCCAGACTGGGCCAGCGTGGTGGATATGGCCCAATCACCTTTTCGGGGGTAGGCTAAAAGTCCAGCAGTAGACTGTTAAAAGGCTGATTGTACGATGATTGTATGATGCTATTTTTGGAGAGTAGCTTAGGACGTTACCTATTGTAATTACGCTAGTCATTTTAGTTACTATCCGTTGTTCGTGCTATGAAATAAATGAAATTAAACTGTGTTTTATTATAATAGACGATTCTACAATATTTGTATTATAAAACGATTTCACTACCATGCTATGTATGTCAATGACTGTATTAGCTTTTTTATGGCTGACTATAAATAATTTAGAGGTATCATTTCGTTTGTAAAGCTTTGTCTAATGATTGGTAGGAGTAATATTATAAAAAAAACATTAAGTAATTAATGTTAAAAATTAGAAACTCTTTATCTCTGTGTTGTGTCTATTTATTTTAGAATTTTTAGGATCTAAATTGGCGATATCATCTGTATAATTTATATTGGTTTTGAATTAAGTATAAATTCAAAATATTTTTAACATAAATTAATATAACCACATTTGTGAACAAGCCATCATACAATAGGCTACCTGGGGCCTTACGGACAACTGCTATTACAGGCACCTAATCCGCTCAGTTGGAAAATCACGCGACCGCAAACCGTATCTGGGCGCGATAAGGTTTGCGGTCGCGTGATTTTCCAACTGAGCGGATTAGGTGCCTGTAATAGCAGTTGTCCGTAAGGCCCCTGACATAATATTATTGCTTTATATTAAAAAAAGTTGAGCATAAAATAGTGGTGATCACCAAAACCAAAATTAAAATGTGTTCAAAATTAAGAAATGCATTAATAGACAGAGTTCATTATGCCTATTTACAAATAACGTCACTTGTAATTACGCCATACAAACTCCATATTAACAATCACTTTATGGGAAAGGGACAGACCATTCCTTCGTAATCTGATCAAAAACTTGCAATGAGAACTACAGTAGCAGATTTAATAATTTCTACAGTGTATACGTATAACATGTAATTATTTTTACTAATTCTTTAGACTATTTTTAACAAATTAAACAAGTGTCGGATAGTTTATTGGTTCATATAAGAAAAAAAAGAAGTTATTTATTTTGCCAATTGCCAAAGACAAGAAAATAAACTTGGACAAAATATTCATCATTATCGTCAGCATAGCATGTTCCCTCTACTCGAATCCTACCATACGTAATTTTTTTGAATTGTCTATACCTAACATTCAAACAGTGAATCTCTTAAATAATACTTCTCTATACTATACTACATACCAAGTATAAATTAAAGTCACTTTCCGCGTCTGTCTGTTTGTATGGCCGCTTATTCCTTCTAAACCACGCAACGGATTTTGATGCGGTTTTCACTATCAGTTAGACACATTTTTACGGAAGGTTTATATACATATATAACTAGCAACCCACCCCGGCTTCGCACGTAAATTACACCCATGCGAAGCCAGGCGGGCGGGTCGCTAGTCTATACTAATATTATAAAAAGGAAAGATTTGATTGTTTGTTTTCATTGAATAGGCTCCGAAACTACTGAACCGATTTGAAAAACTATTTTACTGTTGGGAAGCTACATCCCCGGGTGACATAGGCCATAATCTATACCCGTGCGAAGCTGGGGCGGACCGCTAGTTGAATATAATTTCGAAACCACAAATGTTTTGGGGAATGTAAAAAGTTTTGTAGAAAGTCATGTTAAAAGTCATGGTAAATGTAAGTTGTTAAAAATAATGCAGAAAAGCTGCCTGCAAGAGACCAATAACCCTGTATAATAAGTAGTAGAAAAACTAAAATATAGTGAAAACAAGAACGCTGTTACTGCGTTCGGTAAAAACATTTGCATTTTGCAGTAAAATTTGTATCCGGGAAGCTTGTTTTCACAGAAAATACACAATATTATACTCATAGTGTCTACCGCAAGTGAGTAAACGCTGGTGTCAAATATTTTGTCAGATACTGTAATATTAACTTGACGCGTGATTAACATAATGTGACAGAATTATAGTATACGTCATCTGTGATGACTGAGACAGTAATTTATGCCTATTTTAAAGAGGTAGGTGTCAAATAACTTATCTATTTAGTTAAAAGATCTATTAAACGTAAGATAAAGTTCTGGGATTATACCTAATACCAGTAAACAATATTTTTATGTTCTAATTTAATTACATATTATGTTGTATTTCTAAAATCCTCAATATATTGGCGAAAATATACTTCACATAGTTAAATCACATCAATAATATAGGGTTGCACAGAAAGAGTGTACTAATCTGAAAGAGGTCTATAATACCACTATAGGTCTATAATTTGTTCACAATGAAATTAATCATGGATATATTTTAGCTTAGTTCATCCTTTCCGCGTAACCCAGTATATATCCGAAAGATTTTTTTATATTTTTTTTATTTCAACTAATTTATTTGATTTTTTTCCTTTGATTTGGGTAGTTTAGGATTTTTAAACAAACTATAGACTAAAGTAACTAAATATTATGCTTTTACCACATACCAAATTTCATTTAAATCGATTCATTTGTTACCACTAAAAATATTTTCTGTGTTTATTAATCAAATCATTTATTTGCTAGAATACATTACGTTAAATGATTTGATTTTTGACAAACATTATACATTTTCGAAGTGTAAAAGGATACATTAAGTTAATAATACCTACTTATCAGTTAATAAATTCGATAACAACTTTATGTAACTGAATGGGCATGCATCGCGTTGAGGCTTAGATTATATTAAGCTAAGAAAAAGAAAAAAACCTATTACGAAGAAGGCAAAAATTATTAAAAGACCAGGCCATAACATGCTTCACTCAATCTCCGCTATGTGCATAAAAATAAAAATAATGCAGCATTTTCCATTTAGGTAAAGTAAAATGTTACAATTTGTCATTTTGTGGTAAAGTTGCAAAATTAAACTTTGTGCTTTTGTAGAAAACAATAGCAAATTACAGTTTAACATGGTCTGATTCCATTTTTTCCATAAGTGTTGCTTACTTTGTAGCAGTAATTACTTAGACGAAAAGTAGCCACTCAAAAGTGTATCTTATCTTTAGTCTCAATTTAGATATGAGTGTTTTGTGTTCTAAAGGATCTAGATTTTGAAATGAATATTCCCTAAAAGCCTAAAACTATGTCGCTACTATCCCAGTATGTCGCCGATGCGCGACGACCGCGGTTAGTCGAATTTCCACCGATATCAATGCGCGGGAGATGCTTGGTTTACGCGCCAGTACCGCACGGCACCGCGGCGCGCGATCAAGCGCAGCGCAAACGCAACCGACCTATCACACTAATTGAAATCTTCAAATATCGTACAGTTTATTTTAATTTTATTGAGAGTGAAATCAGCCAGTAAAAATCAATCCGATTTAAAAGTGTAACGTCTTGATTTAGCACCTCCAAATTTTATAACTCTACAGATTGTATCCAGAATTTCAACACTGAATCTGAGTGAATGCATCCGTTAATATTAAAGCAAATGAGTTTTTAAAAACCCTCTTATCGCCGGCAATTATATTGGTCTAAGTTAAGTGTAGTAACTATCGGTCAACGACAATTCGATTTTAATTTAATGGCTGTCAAATTTCGATGTTGAGTGGACTGAGCCCATAATTCTCGGGATGGTAATATTTTATCGGCTTTAAACATGTGGTTTGAAAATATTAAGCAATATTACACAATCGTAGAAAGGTCTTTCTCATGCAAATGAGATGCGCACGATAATACATCAATCAGCACAAATAGCATCATTTGAATACCTATAATATAACACAGTCTATAATGACTTAGATAAAATTAGTGGTTAACTAGATCTTCAATAATGTTAAGTAAAGATAGTTGATTAAATCAGGCGTTACTTTGTGGAAGTTGATCTTTAAAACAAACAAAGTTCACATCAACAAAGTTAATTGAGTTACAGTTTTTTTTTTAGATATAATTATGATTTGTTTCAGGTTAGGTTAAATTAGCATCATTGACAAATTTCTGTCGAGTAATATAATTCATCCTAAATTCTTAGCGGAAGCACGCTAGAGATTTGTCTAAGTAACAGTTATCAATATTGATTAAATCATATATGGCAAAAAACTACGTTATTGCAAATTGAAAATACTGTTTCAGGCTCATATATCTTAAAAAACTGACGATACACTGATTCTCAATAAATAGTGAATATTCTTCATATTAAAATTTGCAAGTTGAAGTGGCAATGTGCAGGCCACATCGCTCTAAGAACCGGTAACCGATGGGGAAGAAAGGTTCTTGATAGGCCTCCCACTAGATAGACCGACGACATTGTGAGAGTCGCTGGCATCCAGTGGATGCAAAAGGCAGGCTGTCGTTCAGTGTGTAGGTTAAAGGGGAGGCCTATGTTCAGCAGTGGACGTCTTCTTCTGGCTGATGATGATGATGATAATTATTCATATCTAGTTATAGTTAGTACTTTCTGTTAGTAACGGCCTACAAAGAGTACGAAGTTTTTCACGGGTTGTAGTTAATTTCCGTCCGTATGCGATGTAGGTGACTGCACATACCCAAGTAACACGAGCGCCGATTGCACTGCATCAGTCCATTTGCTTCTTATTTTCACAAGTCTTTAGATTACACAAATTTGTTTGCATGCATTTGGAATTTATTTGGAATCAAAGCTTCATCGTCCTGTTAATCCGTCAATTGGTGTTCCCATTAATTTACTTTTAAAGTAATTTTGTGAAAAGCGAGCTTAATGACATTCAATTTTTTTTTGCTCTATGTGATGTGCATAAGGTACTATCTTGCCTAATTAGATATTTATGAGTGTTTCAACTCGTATTTTATACTTCCGTGAGTGTAAGTTCTATATTCCAGTTAGTATACATAACATTCAATTATTTACAAAAAATATATGCGACTCATGTGACGTGGTAATACAAAAAAAAAACAATCTATGTGAATTGACCCCGTCCAAATTAGTGTAGTAATTAACTGGGTGAAAATACCATAAAAAAATCGGACAGTAGTCAATTCACCCATGGGTGAGTATCTTGATGGGTGAGCTACCACCTAACCCGATTTTGTTTGTGTTGTGACCACAAAACAACGTCAAAACACAAAATTCGCCGCGTCATCCGCGACACCATTCTGCGTTAATTTTTCGTTAAGATTGTTAAAAGACCAGCACAAACTCCTAATTGGGGTTAGCACAAGGTCGATTAACATCTGCTGGTAGGGTTGCCATATTGTCTAATTAAAAATTTATGAATGGAATTAACTGTCAATTCTAATTTTGATAATTTCAGAACAGTGCACGAAATTAAAATGGTTTCATCAAAAGTATCTGTTGTCGACGATACTAAAAAAATACTTATAACGTAGTAATTAATTAGAAACACAAGTTTCTAATTGTGGAGAACAAAAGGTCCAGTTAAAATGGTTTTTTTTAAAGAATTATGGTAGGTTTAAGACACCCTAGTCTAGCAGGAAACAATTACTTCTAGCCAAAACAATATAGTCTTGTTAAGACTGAATCTGCGCCTACGCACACGTTGTCCTATATATTCGCAATCAAATTGTTTCCAATGCCAGCCTTAATTTTCAATCGATATTTTATGGCAATAAATTTTTGTATTCATTATATTGATTTCAGTGTAATCTAAATCATTACCAATCTCTGTTAAATTGGTAGTCACAAGTAGCAATTTAATTACAAATATTTTAACGCCTATATGTTTGAAAAATATTTCAAACATCAGCCCTAAAGCATGAATCAGCTACTTTGTCACATCTCTATTTCAAAGTATCGCCATTCATCATCATTGTCGTTCTCTGAAATTTGTTATGGTCCACCCATTAATGTGCCATTAAACTCTGTATTTGTAATTTGTCATTCACTACAAAGGAACATAAATAACCATCTTAGGTATTTAGAGCAAGCTATGAAAAGTTTGATGGGCATTTGTATCAGTTAGAGGTCACTGCTGAATTACGCTTATATTAAAGCTTTGATATTTATGTTTTGTTCTATTTGCATTATTAATTAAAGCAACGAACTCTCATACATGGTGTCTTTTTAACTGACGAAAAAAGGAAGAGGTTCTCAAGTCTATTTACTTTCTATTTGTCTATTTATTTTATTTATTTATTTATGACGCATAATTTTTTACAGAGCAGTTAAATTTTGATGATTCTTTTTTCTTATTTGCTGCTTTTTATAGTAGGATCAAAGGTTTAATTTTTTGATGTCAGACATCTAATAATTGACGTGCCTTGCCAGTAAAACCAACTCGTATGCCGTGATGGCAAACGACATGGCGCTCTCTCCGTCAAGTTTCACATCGGCTGGGCGTCCCGTGTCGGTAATTTTTTTAAATACTATATTTTTATTAGCACTTGTTATTTTTTTTTTGGAATATTAACATAAGATAATCTATTTAAGTTTTTATTTTAATCTCGTATTGTTTGTTTTCTTCTATTAATTGTTCTCCACTTCTTGCACTTCACAAATAAATTTCCATGCGGGTGAAACTGCGGGGAACAACTAGTAAAAATAATTAAACCAACGAAAACGAGAACTTCCCTTCTAATGTCAGTTAAAAATCTACGCATATGTATTTTACTATCGTTGTTATTACCGGTAGCATTAAACAATTTGTTATCTGAGTCTTATACCGCGATTGCAATTACAAATATGCCTTCAATATGATAAATGACGTAACTAATATCTATTTAATACTCTGACACTTGTATGCATGAAACTCGGAAACCTAACATCATTTGCGACATTGTCGTTGGACAGTAGCCAATGTTGACAAAATATCTCATGTTTGTTTATTATTCGCATGTCAGGACATGCCAAACTAGCTTTCTCTAAGGAAAATGTAGTACTTGATGCGTAGGGTCATTAACTACATCGGCTTCATTGGGAAAACAGGTTCCTATGAAGTCGTTAGCTTTTACTTTAGACATAATTCTAATATTATATGGGATGCGTATAAAATGTATCAGCCTATCATGTTACTGCAGGGAGGCCTTCTTTCAGAGAGAAAGAAGAGCTCTAATCCACCATGCTAGCCCAGTATACATTGGTGATTGTCATACTATGTCTTTAAACTTTCGAGTTTCTTGGACATACTGGTTTTCTCATGATGTTTTCATTAACCATTGTTGAGCGATGGCATCGAAACTGCACATAATTTAAATAAGACATTGGTGCAGGGCCGAGAATAATCGGGCTCCGTCAGATTGTAAAGCGCACATGCTACCGCTTGGCCACCACAGGGGCAGATCCAGGATTTCATTTTGGTGTATTCTGACAAGGTTCGAAGGAATCAAATCAAAAAATTGAGTCGAATGTATGGAATTGGCCCCATGCTCCCCTGGATCCGCCAATGGGCCACCATCTCTCCCATATTATATATTTAATATGTCCTTATATGATACTCTTTAAACTCAACAGGTATTTTACGTTAGTTTGCTTTATCATCAACATCTGTCTTTTCATTATAATATCCCGATCAAATAAATTTATTGTATTTCAAATTCCAAATAATAACACTTAACATTTGGAATGGCTCTTATTATCCCCGTACAAAAATATAAAAGCTCCAATAAATCACGAACCTAAACGTGATTTGAAATTTTGTAATAGGGCACATTGGGACGGCAATATCATAATAACAATAATTGAAATATTTAGTGGCGACACGCGAGCGGGGTTAACCCGGGAATACTATTCTAAGTGATTTATGGCCTATAATATAAACCGAGGCGTCGATTCTATATTTTTCGGCTGTAAAACTTTATTAATGTCACTTGACCTATTAGCGTGGTGCAATGGAAACATTTTAAAAATATGTCGGTACAAATGAAATTATCTAACGTTGTGATGACTAAAATACAAAGTTTTCTGAACTGACGTGTAAAGAGAAAACGTAAAGAAAATATATTTTAAATATTATTTTATACTCGTAGCATTGCTCTCTTGAGTTTAATAGTTTATGAAACCATTTGAGCAAGTATTACGATTATAAGATTTCGTTTTATAGTTATTCAGTGTAGCTCTTATCCGTTTGATTCATGTATCTGTTTGTTGAGTAAAGTTTTGTTAGTTTACGCACGATTTATAGTAGCACTCAAGTGTATTGAAAATTTACTGTTCAATTCATGATTTTGAAATTAGAATTAAAGTTACAAAAAGCTTAATAAAATAACCTTAAGTCTACCTTAGCAAACCTTTAACTTAGTTCGGCAAAAATTATATACTACATGTTGATCCAAGTAATATTTTGTCATCTCAATTAAGAGTTACCTAGCAAAATTTTTCAATATTTGAATCAATGATTTTAACAATACAAATTCATTCTAAAATCAACGTAGAGTAACCCAACAGGTAGATACAAGAAACATTCCATCATGTTTCTCTGATCTGCATAAATCAGGACTGATACGCACGCATTCAAGATACTCGTAGATACCAACATAACAACGTATTTACGTCACAGATTGACCAATTGGATAGTGGCAAATAGACCCATTAGATATTCAGTAACGTGTTGCGATAGCCTCATTCGCCTAATCCTACATGCACGTTAGCAGTTAGACCGTGAATCGTCACCGCCAATAGTTGGCGCCCAGCCATCACTCAGTTTATGAGGTCTGGATAAGACCGTGCTGCAATCTGTATTCAATGACACAAGTGCTAAAAGTGGCCCATTCAGAATTCCTAGAAGAGGTATTTTCTTAGAGCCTTGTGTGCCTAGTCTTAGACCAAAATAAAATGAATAGACAGGCCATAACCATTGAACTTGCTCAGTAAAAACGAGTCAGAACCATCGGACATACACTTCAACACCTAATTATAACCATTTACAGTACATTTGTTACAAATAATAGATAGCGGCTTTTTGTTGAGTATTTACACTTCGGGAAAGCACACGCAGGCACAATTTTGATAGATATTTCGTTATCATGTAACAATAGTCTCGTGTCGCACTTCCTACGGCTAGAGACCGACTGAAACAAAGTAAGCGCCAACGCTCATTTTGTAATCAAAAATGCGCTTCTTCTGGGCCCGTCCACTCATTTTATTTTGGTCGAAGTGCCCTTGAGACAAATGAGGCACCTGACTATCGAAAACAATGGCTTTTAACAATACAATTACACTTGATTGACACCTAGAAAATAACATTACAAGAAGAATAAGTAAAAGGTTATTGTTTGGAGACCACAAACCAGAAGACGCGGCATAGGTAGGCCTACCACTGAAAGGACCGGTGACATCGTGGAAGTCACTGGCATCTAGTGGATGCAAATGGCAAGCTATCATTCAGTGTGGCGTTCTAAAGAGGAGGCCTATGTTCAGCAGCGGACGTCTTCTGGCTGATGATGGTGATGATGATGTTAATAAAATACAAAGTAGTATAGGCAGCAGTAGCAGTAGTAGTGGCAAGCAGTAATAGTACCGGGTTATTGTAATAGCAATCTCTACGAGCCTATCTAACCAACCACAGTAAAAAAAGATACAACGATAAAGATAAAGATACTTAAAAAAAAAAAGATATTTAAAGATAATTTATAACGCCTCACTGTCAAGACCGAATAGTTAAAATTCGATACTTGATGACTCAAAACGTCACAATTTAGAATTGATACTTAATTTGTTAAAATCACAGAAAATTTCAGGGAAAATTTTACTTAACAGAGCAGATAACTGCAGTAAATTCACACCTAGATAAACGGTTGTTTGAATTTGAATATTACAAAGTACCTGATCTTGTACTCGTAAAATAGAATAATTGGTTTAGTAGATTTAACTTAACAGAGCAGAGAACTGCACCAAATTCACACCTACCTTTATAAACGGTAGTTTGAATTTGAATATTACTAAGTACCTAATCTTGTACTCGTATAATAGAATAATAGGTTTATAAATGTGAATTTAGAATAGGTTGAAATTAGAAAAGCAAAGTGTGCCACCGAGCCCTATGTGAACGAACAGTTGGCGAATATAGATAATCTCGAAACCGGCTCGCAGTATAAAGATATCAATAGGGATTTGGCTAATACCTACTCATTTAAATTCAATTCAATTCATGTATCGAGATCAAAGCGGGTATTACTCTTGGCAACAAACAACCACAATACACTTCTATTAGAAGTTCAACAATAAAATACTCTTCAACGGGAGACCTGAATAATTACTCGGTTTAATATCGTCCAGAGATTTGGCGCATCTCATTGAGAAACAACCTTCATGGTTGTTAATATAATTTACGATTCGAATAAGTTGTTCCATTTATTTTACGCGTGTTTTGGTCTTTAGCATTTCATTAACTGAGTTCATTTTGATCTTCAACTGTCTTTGTGCTGTCGGCTCTTGTCGAGATTAAAGGAAATTACCCGATGAGTGCTCGTGCTGCTAATTATTTACCTAATTTATGTACTGCTAATGTTAATATTTTATTAATTATGACGGGTTTTATAGTCAAAACCTTTTGATACCAAAAATGCACTTAGTGCAGAAGTTTTTTGTGTTGATTTCGAAAAATTCCTTTTAAGTTTTTGCGTTTGAGATTCGTGTTTATTTCTTTACAAAAACATTATGAGACAGTAAATTTTATATGGATGCGACAAAAGTAGTATAGTCAGTCTGGATACTAGGTAGAGTTAAAAAAAATATGGATTTAATTGTTCTTATGAAATATATAATTATTGCAGCGAATCTGTGGGTTTAATTTTTTGGCCTAATGGTGAGCGTTATAATTATTTGAATTATTTTTGTGATGTGCATAATAAAATGAAACCCATCGATCAGGTGTCAGCGAAAAACTGTTTGTTTATCAAAACCATAATCTACAGTTAGTTATCTACGATACACATTGACAAGATGAGGAGCATGGTGGCTTCCGGCCTACTTCTCGTTTGCCTCGTGCTCGTAAGTATTACCTTTACCTAATTTATTACAAGTTGTGCCAAGAGATGTTTGCTCTAGCAACTCAGGTACCTCTACTTGCGTTGCTAGAGCAAATATCTCTGAAAAGTAGAAAGTTTTCAAAAATATATTTTTTGTACTAAAGTAAAATTAACCTGCTATTTAAACGAAATGTAGGTAGTTTTCTGGAGCTCGTGTCATTTTTGGGGTTTAAAAAAAAGTGAATCAACGCCTAAAACTTTTATTTATTAATCAAAGCGCAGAGCGGTGGTGGCCAGACGGTAGCATGTGTGCTTTAGAATCAACGGCACCAATGACTTAAATAAATTATGTGCAGTTTCGATGTCATCGCTCAAAAACGGCGAAGGAAAACATCGTGAGGAAACCGATATGTCCAAGAACCACAAAGTGCAAAGACATGATATTCACCAACATGCACTGGGCCAGCATGGCGGATTAAGGCCCTGGATTAATCCTCTGCGCCAATCCATCATCAAAGCGTCCCCGACAATAGGAACATGATAGGCTCATAATGATGCTGATTAAAAAGTGTTACAATAAAGTAACAATAAATGTACCTACTCGATCATAAAGTGTAAAGTGGTAACAAGAACCTGTAATTGGTAAAGGTGGGTGGGTAATTGATCCAAACGATCGATGTCGATTAACGTCACTCGAACGATTTAATTTTCCGATATTGCAGTCATCGAATAAAAGTTTTCATTCAACGTAAGATAAATGCGAGCAGCTAGTAGCGAGCTACTCGATGTTTACTTTGTTTGTTACATTGACGTATATTATAAGGACCGGCCCAATGGACCTTCTTGAATGGTACTGATTTAGTGGAGCGTTATAAAACACATTTTTTACTATTCATATTTCATAAACGTATTTCTTTTTTGTCTTATTTTTAATTGCACCCCGTCTCGTATCCTCTGACCGAGGTTGCGACGGATCGCGCTAATTTAAGACATCTGGGATAAAAATGTGCGGTTGGGCATATCTTGATATCTACATCAATGGTTTGTTACGAAGATTTATAAGTGATACTGTTCAATGAGTGAGTCAAGATGTCGAGATTCTAATCAGAGTAGCCAAGAAAGGAGGTTGCCGTATTAATTGATTTATAAGAACACATTACGACCAATTAAAGTTTTCTGTCCAATTTACAAAGGCAGTTTATGGAGGCGCGGCTTCTATTATGTTAAACTAAAGATGTACATTATTTGACTTGTCAGTTTGTGTGGCATGACACATTTGTAGAGGGAAAAAGTCGTTCCTTTTCTGAGAAATGCTAATCGACGTTAACATAACCTACTCAATTGTGTGGTCGAACTTTGTTAAAAATTTAAGCTTCATCAAGCAAGCGTAATGCTGTAGGGGGCTTGAGCATTTGCATTATCTTCAGCTCAGCAATGGTGACCAACAAATTTTTGATCGACTTCAAAAAAGTTCTTAATTCGGTTGTTGTATTTTTTTAAAATGTTTGTTACTTCAAAACTCCCTCATTTATGAACCGATTGGGAAAATGCTTTGATGTTTTATTATTCTTATTTGAAAAGATATACTGTTAGTCCCATAGAAATATAGTCAAAATCTGTTCAATAGTTTGGCTTTTAAATCAAAATAACTGGGAATAATATGTAATCGCAATTTTGGTTTAAATTATAATACGCAATTTCGGTCACTTGGATTACATAATAAAATATGGTCTTTCAAGTTACCAATTTTTCTAGTTATTTTGATTTCAAAGCCAAAAAGTACAAACTACTGAACATATTTTGATGAAATTTCCATAGGTCCAATATATGACAGTATATCCTTTCAAAGAAAAAAAAATCCAAATTGGTTTACGAATGACGTAGTACTGAGGTAATATAAAAAATAATATTAGATCCTTTTCTGAAGTCGGGTAAAACAGTTCATGTCTCTAATTGCAACATTACCTTTTTGTCTTGAGATTAGCATGTAATAAACATAAAAATATGTTATCTCATGTGTCTATATATAATTAAATACCTGTGAGCCGCCTCTGAATACACTCGTGGCTGTTAAACATTCAATTAATTTTATCTAATATTATTCTCTCTGTACCGAGGAATACACGGTTCAAAGATGCGCGGCGCGTTAGCCGTCCAACGACAGGTAATTCGTTAACTCACACTTAATCCTAATTAATAGCCTATTAGACGACGTTTTCAATTACCACTCTTTTAGATTTATTACCGTACACGTTACTAAGTGTTCGCTGATTAACGATCGAGCCGACATCATTGTAATCTGATTAAATATTAATGCTTTCGAAACCAATTAATTCATACAAGCAAAACGGTCAAATCAAACAGTTAAATTCTGACATGGATTATCTAATCGTAATAAACTATTCTGTTATGGCTTTATTATGCTCGTAAAATCTTTACTATGATAAAGTAAAGCATTCAGACATATGGAATACTTTTTTACTGCTGTGCGAGTGGAATTGGCAGATTGGCGCCGTTTTAGCATAAAATTTAAATTTTCAATGGCTTTTATGTTGGTATAAGACTATTGTAACGACGAATAAAAATGCGACGGGTGCTGGTGGAAGCGCCTTTCCGTATAAAGCTATCGGCAACAAAGACATAAAAGAGATAAGTGACATTATTGTGCGATCCTTTAATGTAACATTTTCATAAATTTGATTTTTACTACCTTCTCTCATCTCAACTTATCTTCGAACATTGTTTAGTTTATTAACTACTATTACTAATATATTTTCTCTAACATTGTATTTAATTTGTTTACAATTTTAAGAAAATACTTCGATGAAAACTTTGTAGGAATAGGCAGTCTTTTTAACCAACAAGACGGGGCAGATTCTCAGGTCTATCTGTATTTTTTGTATGTACGCCGATTACTCCGACATTATTAGAACCGATTTACGTGCTTCTTTTTTATTAGGTACTAGCTGTACCCCGCAGTTTCATCCGCGTGGATCACTCTTTATATCATCAATTAACTGCCAGTGAAAGTCCCGTCAAAATCAGTCCGGCCGTTTTGGAGTCCATAGGGAACATACATACATATGTAGGTACATACATCTCCTTTGATATATAAGAAGAAGATGTAAAGAAAGCTCTTAAGGTGATCCCACCAAAACTTCATTATCTTTGGTTCAGTATTTTTATGTCAGATCATTTCATTTTGAATTTTGTCCCGTATAAAAACTACGAGCTCTCTCTATAGCTCACTGTGTACGTCTCGGCACCGTAGGTTATAATGAGTAGGACACACTGAATAAAGACTCTTGACTTGAGACACTGGTGGTATAGATGTCGTGAAGACTTGACGGAGCTTTCTAAACGCTGTCCATCCCAGCTGAGTTCTCTTGACTTGAGACACTGGTGGTATAGATGTCGTGAAGACTTGACGGAGCTTTCTAAACGCTGTCCATCCCAGCTGAGTTCTATTATTATCTTCTTTCTCGAAGTTGTTTTAACTCACTGCAGGGGTGCCGTATAGAACTATGTTCAGTAAATAATCTTTGCTTTTATTGCTCTCCATTAATGATACGAATAGGTTTATAATAAATTTAATACAGAGCAGTAAATTGCATAAATACTGCATGCTTAAAGTACAGTATTAACATATCCAGAGCAACACTTAAAATATTTATAAATGTATTTTGCACTACAAAATATAGTACAACGATTCCTAAATGATTTCTGAACAGGAAAAAACGACGATAAAGACACTTGGCCTGTAAAAGGCTTAAAACGAGAATATTATAGCACCTCAAGCTAAAATAGATATTATCTACCTACATGATAGCAATCAAATGGGTCATTTGCTGGAGCAAGAACGTAAACCGACTTCTTTTTGTTAAACGGTTGCAGTTAACTCGATAATTTATATTGTTAGTTTATTCGCTCTCTTCATAAA
The DNA here is from genome assembly GCA_914767915.1 of Agriopis aurantiaria. NCBI lineage: Eukaryota > Metazoa > Arthropoda > Insecta > Lepidoptera > Geometridae > Agriopis > Agriopis aurantiaria. The sequence goes on from OU611999.1 coordinate 5,942,328, forward strand.
ACCTTCGCATTTTTTAATCTGTGAAGTACATTACTCCATTTTATCTATAAACGGAGATATCAATGTGGGAACACTATGTTTATTAACTTTTAAAAAATCCGCGTAAGTCTTACTTTTTGTAGTTGTAAAAAGCTTTCAAAATCTAAACTAGAACCTTTAATTTCTATATAATATTGTCTCAGATAAAATAATTGGAAGTATTATACATATAGTTTCCTCTTTAGCACTTACACTTTTGGTCGTCCATTTGATAATTTCGTTTGCAGTTGTGTGCCGCTCAATATTTAAGTGTGCGTTTGTAGAACTAATAAGAAATATATCAGTGTGTGCAATATGTGTTTACTTTGCCTCTTCAGTTGTTTCGGTACTGCTCGAGCAACGATATTGGACGATCAAAGGATACTGTTATAATTTTATTGTAGTCTAAAGTGAAAACTATAGGACCTAATTTCAAATTTATTGGGACCTACCGAAAGTTTTTTTTTCTTTCTAGTTAACTAATTCTAGAAAACTCTTGATTTCTATGATTTCACATGATCAGACATACCGTTGACAGAAAAAATATCAATAAATAAAACTTTTTTTTTAGATTTTCAGCTAAGTAAGTACTTTTATTTTCTTATGTATGAAAAACTAGTAGGATGACATAATAAAACCAAAAGCGGGCAAAAAGCATTGCGGATGAAACTTGTGTGACTTAAGGCCATACTAACGCTACTCAGTAACGACACATTCAAGTAACTACTACTAACATCTAAGTAAGCTACTAACATCTAATAAACAGACAGTGAAAACCTGTAGGCTGATCCTTGACCATCTTAAAATGGCAAAACGTTACATCTGTTTTAATTAGAAATTCCATGTTAGCAGAGAGCGTAGCATTTACATATTGCTTATGCCAGGCAGCAAAGCGTTAAGTTTTCACATGGTTAATGCGCCTGTCAACAACTTAATCTCGCGCTACACGATCTTTCCTTCTTAGTGTTATCTGTTTAAAACTATCACATAACATAAAAAGTAATGTAAAAAGACAACATCACGCCCAGGCGCTCACGCACCTAAGTCCTGACCGCGCCCTACGTTGCTTAACTTGGTTGTGAACAGAATTTCGTCACTGATTCGCACATAGCAATTATTTTATATTTTTTATGTGAAATAAATAAATTTGAATTTGTTGTTTTACTTTAGAGTGTTTTCTATAATCGTGCCAAGTTTGATGCTTGTACGTATTACCGTTTTTAAATTAGAGCAAATACAAAAATAAGTTTGTTATATGGATACTTCCTTTTAGTTTTTTTTGACATTATTATTGTTTTTTAGTTAATTCGGCGTATAATTACATATCTGTGAAAATTTCCACTGGCTATCTATTACGGTTCGAAAGATACAGGCGTTTAAATACAGACAGACAAACGACGAACAGACGGATAGACAGATAGCGTAGGCTTAGTAATAGGGTCCCGTTTACACCCTTACAGAACCCTAAAAAAAAATTAAATAAATATCGGACTCTACTTTAGAAGGTATATTAAGATAGGAGTCATCTACATTATATGGTGACTTAGAAATCTTAATCAGCTTCGTAAATTGAGATTTTGTAGTAGCACAATGGAGGTCGAGTGTAGACAGTCGGTAGAACAATACGTCGTATAAGGAGCATTACGATTATGAACCATTGTTAGGACTGTCGTCTTCGCGTATCGGTGGCGTTAAACAAATGGTTGCCTCGTAAATTATTGAGGTAATTGTGTTATGACTTTGTCAGGAATGTTTATTAGCTTTGACTTTTGAGTGACTACTAGAGAGATTTAAGCCATACTTCTGAGAAGTTGAACTATCTCTATCCTCCCTCAATTCAGATTAAGAATTGGTATAATGTATTCTATTTAGCTCCTTACAACATAATCAGCCTAGACCACGAACCGGTAAGCGCAGCGTAGGACGTCCACCCACGAGATGGACAGACGACCTAAAAGAGACCGCAGGGAAACGCTGGATGCAGGTCGCTTTCAACCGGCCCTTTTGGAGATCGATGGGGAGGCCTATGTCCAGCAATGAATGTCCTACGGCTGAAATGATGATGTTGATGAACATAATCAGCCTACACCAGTCCACTACTGGACATGATCTCTCCCGAGGGACTCTACACTTAGACTGTTTTTCGGATTTCCTTTTTTAGTCAATGCCATCTGCTTTACGACTATCACCATTCTACCGTATCGTTAAGCGTCTTAAACAACATTTTGTTGAAATTGTTTAATTTGTTTCAATTCAAGCATGCATTAACTCTAGTTTTTGCTACACAGGTGGTTGGTCGCGAAGCAGTTTTAGCTGGTTCAACAAGAGAATTCCGGTGCGGACGCCGGCTAGTATCGGGTCTGTTCTCACGTCCACGTCTGCCGCTCGGCTACACATATGTAGCGACGGTACCAAGTGGCGCGTGCCGACTCAACGTCTCCGAAATCACCGGTAGCGAGAACTACATAGGTAATCATACTTTTTTTGGTAACGCGGGGAAAACCTTCCAAAGGCAGTATTGGAGTACATTCAAGTGGATGAATATGGGATTGCACCCACTGAAGCTCCTCGGTGACCAGTCTCTAGACCTGAAAGAGCACTTCAGGATCTCTTACGTTTTTCTTAAAAACGTAGCACTAGGCAACACTCCACAGATATGCAGGGACCATTTTTCCTCTTGCTCCCTGCAAAAAACGCCGGGCCACACTGCTCTATTGGTTACTGTCGTCTGGCTCGAACGAGAGGCTAATCACACTTGCCATACACTTGCCATACACTTGTTCACTTCCTTTCAAAGCAATGTCAAGTTCAATTAATTCAGCAACCGCTTTACACAAAACACGAATGGGTCTTTGATAAGAACTAATGGCCCGCAAACGTTCACATCAATCACCATCGACAACTAACTGCAAATCATTTACTACGCTCAGAATAGGAGATGGAAACGCCCACTTTGTTTAATGCTATGCTTGGCTTTGACGTGCATTTTGCACAATCAATTTCGGATGCTGTCGACAGGTGGTTTACAGCGATGATCTACTCGCATGATGAAAGGACGACAATATATCACGGATACTTTATTGCGCAACGTCATTGGTACGTGAGAAAGTAACGGCGTAAATAGCAGGACATGTGTAAACACATAGGCATTTATGTGCTCGTTTACTTTCAGCTCTGAAAATTTTAAATGGATCGTTCATAATGAATGGCGAATTTGCGGTGAGCTCACCTGGGAATTATGAGGCAGCTGGCGCCCGGTTTCTTTATACACGTGCTGCGGGCCTTGACCAAGTTTTCGCTGTTGGGCCTATACTGCAACCTATTGACATAATGGTAAGACATTTTGATATAGAAGCCACGCCTCGAGACAATTCATTTTATGGTACTTTAATGATCACAATTTAATGTTATTACAGATTCTCTACACACAACCAAATCCGACTATAAAATATGAATACTTCACTGAATCACTCAACGACAATGTTGACGTCGATACTCCAAGAGCGGATGCTCCTGATATTTCACAGGCAGTTTCAACGAAACATTCTCGGATACATTATCCTTTTCTTAAACCTCACTCTCAACCTCACCTCAAGCCTTCTGGCATTCCAAGACACCCGGATCTTGTGAGCATGTCCAAAGAACTTGAGGATACTGTGAATGAGAACGTCGTCGGGGAAAGGAAGTTTATGTGGAAAATTATGTCCTATACTCAGTGCACGCGAACTTGTGGAGGAGGAATACAGGTCAGTCTAACTTTGTTCTTGAACTATCTTCATTCGGCGTAAATAAATCTTAATGGTTTCTATCAACTATTCAGCTTTTAATCTTTCTGTGCTTTGCATTTTAGCTAGGAAAGTACCGATGCGTGGAGACAAGTTCTTCTGGTCCCGACAAGGAAGTATCCGCTGTACATTGTACCGGGACGTCGCCAGCCGGGCGACGGCGCCGGTGCGGCAATGCACCGTGCCCGCCGCGTTGGCGTGCTGCCGCCTGGTCCCCCTGCCCTAAGTGCGGCCCTGCTACTAGGAAGAGGATTGTGGGATGTGTCCAGGATCATTCTAGAGGAATCACTAAGGTATTTGTAACCTTCACGTAGCTGTAAATGTTTATAATCAAAGTCGAATTTTCGATAGATGAAGATGATGATTTGAAAAATGAGGTCCTTTCTTAGTCTCATTTTTAAGTTTGAACATCCGAATACTAATTTGACCTAAAAAATGGCATCTAAAAGAAATGTTTGCTTTAATTTCAGATAAGCGACCAAAAATGTCCTCCACTTAGACCACATATAAGTGAGAAATGCAACATTCCCAACTGCGATGAAGTGAATATTGGGAGTGTTCGGCACATAGAGTCTAAGCGAGTAAGGCCAAGAGAACACACTGACACCTTTAGAGACGGGCCAGTCTACACTGTGACGGTCAACGGCTCTGATGCTGATATTGGACCGGAATACAGCTTTGGCGCGGTTGGTGGGTGGCTGTTCACGGACTGGTCAGAGGTAATAATGAAATCGTAATCATTGAATGTATGCATAACGAATGAAGTGTTTTGCGATGCTTCAAATTCATGAATTATGTTTTTGTATATTTTGGAGACAATTAGTTCTTTCACACGATACTTTTCTACCTGGTCTGTGCCGGGTATATATTAATATTTCTAGCTATTTTAAACTTTTTCAATATTTCAGTGTGTGGGGTGGTGCGTGGGAGGCGGGATCAAGACCCGCGGAGTTCGTTGCGCGGATCCTTCAGGCTGCCTCATGCAGGAAGCTCCTGCATCATTCCAAACTTGCACTCCGAAAATAGAATGTGCCTCGATGGAAGGAAAGTGGTTTATTGGTAAGGAGGACCATAGATATCTTAAAAAATTAAATTTAGCTATGCGTTGAATGTTATTATTTATGGTTTCAAAAGTATTCAAATGTCGGAATCGTCTATCCATTGAACAGTGAGGAAAATTATTTAACGCTTGTTTTGGACAGAACACGCTTTGTAAAAGTTATTGTTCTTACATTAAGACAGTATATCAGAGTATCACATCAAATCACACCAAATCACATCAAATCACTTAAACCCATTCATCAAATCACATTCAAAATGAACGTTGGATTGAATACCAAATTATTTCAGGTGATTGGTCTCCGTGTTCATCTAACTGCAACGGCAAACAGATACGAGGAGTGCTCTGTATCGGTGGCACTGGCAGACACCTGCGGGACTCTGCCTGTGCTGGACCCAGGCCCACCCACGACAGGCAGTGCGGTACAGAGTGCCCACCTAGTTGGTTCTTTAGCGAGTGGGACAAAGTGAGTAGATCTTACCTCTCTTTTTTCTTATACCTTGTTCCATTGCCAAAGATCGTGTCTAGTTGAAAAAGTTGTATTACATTCTGTCTTAACTATGCTTTTCTACGTGCTTATTATTCACTTCAATCAGATGAGCGGATCAGTAACAATCTCATATGAATATTCTCATTATTAATCTCGTTCACTATTTTCCTACCTTTCAAATAATCTAAGATCCTAACAACCAAACCTAACGAGTCTAAATTCTTCGTCTCCATTATTTTCTTTGCTTTTTTTTACAGTTCTGTAGTTACATTTTCATGCTGTTTCACCAATCTGTCGCATCGATGGAATACTCTTGTATGTAGTTTAAATGTAGATTGATATGGAAGGTAAGGCCCTTTCCTGACTTGTCGGTGCAGCAGCGGTACGGTATCAGCATGCTCGTTATACACGTTATCGAAAGCTCACCGAGCGCCTATATTTCAATGAGTGCGTACCGCTGGTGCACCGACAAGTCAGGAAAACTTATAATTATAAAATCGTTGTAAATGTCATACAGTCAGATTACCAATAGAAGTTAAAAAAATAAAAATCAATGTGTTACTTTATCTTTTGCAAGTACGTGCTTTTTCCTAATGCTATTATTTACTATTTAATGTGCTTAAATAAATTTATTTAGAGTTCCCTGCAGTACAATGACATGGTTTGCTCTATTATTTTCCTTTAAACTTCCGAACAACGTGTAGCTAATTAAACTGTCTCAGGAGCTAATAAATACCCAGTATCACCTAGTCCCTTCAATTAACTGTCCCATACAATGTGATTAATGCCCTAATTAACAATACAGTGTTGGAGACGCCCACCTATTAGACGAATGGATCTTGTTAATGTCTACATAGTTAGCTTTCCTAGACATTGGACGAGGTCAATGTATTGTGTGATACTCAAATCACCAGGAGATGCCTGTACTTCAGAGTTGAACAGATAAAAGATAATTTTTCAGCAAAATCATTCGTTCCATATTTTCATGAATATCAAAAATCCAATTGCTCAAGCAAGCCCAGTACCAGCTGGCAGTCTAAAAAAAAAAAAAAAAAATGGCTTTTTGTCACAAAATGATACCCCGCAAAACTTAAGATTATATTTCAGTGGTAAGCATATAAAATATTTAACAGTTCCCACATGGATAATTCTAAAGTAAATTAGTATTAGTACCTTGGCTTCTCGAGAACCAGGTGATGTCAAGACACTTTAGCCTAAATTGATGACAAATTGGATACTAGAAATAGCAACTTCGTGACAAGAGGCAAGCTTTATCAGCGTTCACTTTTAAATATATAAATACAAATACCCATCAAGTACTTAAGTATACTTTCTTCCGCACTGTTTCATTTCTATCATCTACAGATCTGCATACAATAGCAGCTGATCGAGATACCTTCATGCATTTATTATGATAGACGATATAAAGGAACGTTTCATTGCTCTACTGCCATAGATCTACATTATAATAATTATTGCATTTGTTCTATAACGCAGATAATAATTTTTAGTTTTTAAGTCGATTTGCGTATTTCGTATTTTTTGCTGCTTTATTAATGCCACCATTATTTTTATAGTTATATTGATGACGCTTTTTAAGGAAAAGGTAAAGATATTTGATAGTATTGCTGATCTCAATCTGGACACCGTCACGATCAGTGAAGGAAAACTGAGCATACACCCGGAATGGTATCTCTGTAAGGATAAGTCAGGTCCTGCAATTGACTGTCACACATAGTAGCTCATCACTCCTGTGAGTTAGGTTCTAGTCTGGATAATATTGGACTGGCGGACCAAATGGAAATGTATTTCGGACGCTACTGTTGTAGATGATATAGGACAATTGTTGATGATGCAATAGAAACATAAGAAACATGTAACAATTTGATTGTCACAAGTGCGGCACTTGTTGCAAATAATAAACTGCAAATAATTTTCTTTACAAACAGTGCATTGGAAACTGCTCGCCTGATTCTACGGGATTGCAAAGACGTTCCGTCGTGTGTACTCCCGGGGACTCCAAGAGTGAGGCTGCCGTGAGCGACGCAGACTGTACTGGCATTCGTCCCACAGCACACCGTGCCTGCACCGCGGAATGTGACCGCCTTTCCACACTGCCACCTGATCTTACTATTGGTATGTTATTACATATAGTTCAATGTGAAGTGAAGGACTTTGATCTGGATAAAGTTTCATATTTATGACATTTTAGAAATTTCGTAATTTTTAAACTCAGGTCTTTTTTGTAGAATCTCAAAAAGCTGCAGAACACACCACAACGACTATCACGCAAAAAGTCGTAACCAGAGAAAGCGTATACAAAGGTAAAAATCACAAATCTTAGAGTACATCATCTTAAAATCAATGTTAAGATTTGTTACCTTCAAAACCTTTAGGTTTATAATCTTATCTTGATCCTATAGATAGGTTTATCGGCACGTTACATTTAGAATATTATTTGGCGGATGTAGATTTTGCAAACTTATCGGGACAAGATTCTCAAGTCTACTAGTAGGAATGTGGCTAATAGTGATGGTTTTGTTCTAGACTGTGAAGACAAGTTGCCCAACTGTGGACTGGCCGTGCAAGCCCGTCTTTGCCACTACAACTTCTACATAAAAAACTGCTGCGACTCTTGCAAAGCGCGATGAACTCACCAGTATTTTTAAAATAAAGAGATTTTAGATTTAGTAAATATGTCGTACCACTTTCTGACAAAATTTATTAAAGAAAAAAGTCATTCATCGCAATGAAGACTTTTTTTTCATTATAATTCAAAATGAAACCAATATTTGATTCTACGAAGTTTACGTCTTGAATTCATAGTAGATATTAATTAATATTCATATTTTCAGTGTTTCAACACCAATAAATAATGTAATCCAGACAATTTTGGTTTTTTCTTGTTCTGTTATTGCTAAAGGAAGTCTTGCGTTTGGACTTAAAGAATGTTTAATTTCCTTTTGTATGTTTTTGAAATGCTTACTAGGAAGTGGTTGTATAGTATCATCATTATCGTTGTGTATATTCATTTCATATTTTTTAAATCAGACAGACATTAGAAAAAAAATATTTGCATGCATTTAGTTTATAGCTTCAGTAGAATGATGTATCTTATTTTATGGTTATTCTGTGTGATATTTAAAATAAGCTTATTTACCTATTAATACTAATGATATAAGTTAAAAATATCATTCACTCAACTCACTAAAGTAATGATTTTAATTTAGTAAAAAATATTTTATTGTATCAATTTCAATATTACAATATTAATTTTAAGTATAGAAAATGTAAATAGGTACAGATAAAGCTGTTAAACAAGTGAATAAAACAATGAAAGTATTTATATTGGTTTTTATTAGACATTGATCTTCACGGTTCTTCTTCTATTTTTTCTTATCTAATAAGTTTAAAGAAGAATCAACGACGGAAAGAGTGTCAGTGTTTCGAATGTAGATTTTAACGATTAGTTAAATACGGTAGTAGACAATCAGCTAACAATCTCTCGCAGGCAGTTTCCCTACATCATACCTAACAACTTAAGTTCCATGACTTTCAATGGTTCATCTTTTTCCTTTCATATAGATACAAAAACATTGTGACAATGGCTCTAAATGACAATAACTTTACAGTTTCAAATGAGCCAAGCCATGCAGGTCAAAAATTTCCGAAGCTTATATTTTGCGATAGTACTTTTCTAAAACATCATGAGTCAAACGATGTTAGTTATGATGGAGAAACGCTGCTTACGAAAGGTTGCTTATTATTAGTAACCCTGTAGAATATTCCAGAATTACCAGATACAAATCTCGTAACAATTTGCAGGCAACAAATTGATAAGATTAACTGTAGAAAACAAACCGTGAAATGAAAACAAAATCTTTGTATTGCTAGCATACAAAGGTCTGTTTTATCTCCGAGACCCTAATGTATTAGTTATTTTAATTCTCCATTTATTATTCTTTGAATTGTCTTAGAGAATGCAGAAATAAGAATGCCTGTTAACGCAAATACGGTAAACGCTATAGAAAGATTCGCATTGGTATCGCCCAAACGAGCTTTATACCAGCTGTTAAAAGCCAAACACAGGCAAATAAATGCAACGGTTATAGTCAAAGATCCCACACATGCGTGCATAGTTTTGAACAAAACTGTACTCATTTGATCAGGAAATATGAAATTCAGGATACCTCCAATGAGACTCAAAACTGTTAACATCATGGCGACTATACCTGAAATTAAAAGAACCTGGTTAAAATTTAAATACATTGACTATCAAGCAAAATAGAAGTTGAGTTTAGTATAATATTCACGAAAAGTGACTCGGGCCCGTATTGACAAATTTCTTTATGATGGTTTTTGTCAGCTTTGCTTTATTCATCTTTTGAAGAATCTGTGACAATTTGTAATCTATCAATGTTAAGCAAAAGCTGTGAATAAAGACTATGAATTTAATTTATTTATGTTGTTTGTGTGAGTTCATTTTAGTGCATTAGGCATTGGAGACAAAATACTTTTCAAGCATTTCAATTTATAGACGAAATGTTATCTAGGCAATTACAAAGTTTAGACATTGACGGTTAGGCAATTAGTCAACTCGCACCATAGGTATGATGTAGCAGTGGCGTCTTTCATTTAAGATACTGAGCTCAGATTTGATACTGATAACCTAATTTAAATCCTATGACGTTAATGTAAGGTAGTAAGCAACAAAATCTAGACTTAATTCACAGACTACACTAAGACTGGCTCGCACCACAAATTAATTCTGGTATAATCTAAATTTTCCATGCGATGTGTCATTTGAATTTCGTTAAATCGAGATTTAAATCGGTCGTGCAAGTGGGTCTAAAGTTAGTATAGTTTAGTCTACTTTTAGATCATGCATTTTTAGCGGTGATGGTAAATCCGTACTGTAAACAGAAGACTTTACCAGCAACTGAATGAGGGGTGTGAAAATGCTCGTCACTGTCGGCGATCCTGATGATGCAGCCGACTATTGCCAGGGTGGAGCCGAGGATCTGCATGATCCCATGAATTATCCTCTTGTGCGGGTACTTGAGGCTGGACGCCCAGCCAGCGTTGGTATTAAAGGACAGGATGGCTTGGCTCATTAGAATTACGTACTGAAATTTAGAGAGAGAACGAAATTGGGACCAAGTAAACAAACGAGTAATTGTGTATAATTTCTGATAGTTATTCAGGTTTTATTAAAAACATTGTCGTGTTTTTAAGACATTGTGTAACAACCCTGCCAAACCTGAAATCGTAAACAAAATAACAACTCTTTCATAGGTACTAACTGTTATTGTTTTCCTATAGAACTGTATTTTTTTGTTATTTCAGATTTAGTCCCATTGTCTATAACTGTTCCGAGTAATGCTGTCAAGATAATATAGTCAGATTGCCCAAACCATTTTTTTTTTTAAATTTCTTCAAGGCAAGCGTGCGCCTTTCTAGACTGCATAATCGCTTAACATCAAGAGAAATAGGCTCTAACACTATTCAATTCAGACCAAGTGAAGGATTTTAAAATTCAAAAGTTGGATCTTCAGCATTGCAGTCGATTCAATTGGCAGGAGACGTAAATAAATATTTTGCAGATAAGTAGAACATACAACTTTTCATCTCACATAAACGAGGAAATCAATGTATTATTTTAAGATAAGAACCTCCTTGAATATAATAACGAAAGAAGCAGGAAGGATAGTCCTCCTATTAAAGGTGCTAATCAAAAACGTTGACATCTTTATTATAAAAAATAATTGAAAATAAGGCAAGAGTTCGTCACGTCTGAATTACGAAATAATTTTCCGCGCTAGCGGTTAAAAACAACTATTGTGCGCTGCCTTTAATTATAACGACTCCCGTTTTGAGCTGGTGAGGTGAAAACTATCATATTATTATGCTTGTATGTACAACTTGGCAAAAAAGTCATGCAACGTTTTTTTTCTTCTGACAATACTGTGAAAAACACGTCAGTAGAAGAATATTTCCCTACAGGCTAGTATTTAAGATTATTTGCAATATTGGCACCCCAATTAATTTCAACTCTTTTTTGCCAATTTGTAAATGTGTCACGCCTCGTACAAAGTGTTCAAAGCGTGACGTATTAGTCAGCGTAGCTCTAAAAAGACCAACAAAAAAAAAAACACTTACACCAGTGACGCACAAATAAACATGCTGTGACACGGAGTTCGCAAATCCAAACGGGTTGACAAAAGAGAATGCACTAAACACCACCGCACCAAGAAGTAACTGCGTCAGAGTATTGACTACGTTCAAAGACACTATTAAAATAGGTGACTCTGGTTTCCCTTGATACTGTCCATTTGCCTCTAGCAAATGAGGATTATAGGAATTGTTGGGAAGGGGTGGAGGTGGCGGTGGAGGCGGCATTTTCCCCAGTTATTTTAATCCCCAGTATATTCTTTTACAACGCACTAAAAGCAACTATGTCATAGCTGAAAAAATGTTATCAATGGGACAAATATCTCAATTTGGAGATAAACTGCTATCGGTACACGCAGTTTGTTGGATTACAGGTTGTGTCGTCGTGAGATCAGAACTGTTGATTTGAGTCGGAAGTTATCATAGTGTGGAAATATCCAGAGATTATAAGTAAGTACTGTATAGGAGACGAATCTTCACGAGATAAGTTAAGTAGATCGAACAGTTGTGCAATCGCAACATTGGCATCGGTAACGATGATGTTCCACATACCTTGGATACTATGGTTAAACTTTAACCATACTTCAAAAACAAAACACAGCTTAGATATTTTTTAAGTAGTTGCATTGTTTATTTTCTCTTTTAAATACCTTTTAATCTGTGTGTCTATGTTTAATTATGTGTGTCTGTATGTGGCTTCGTAGCTCCCAAACAGCTAAACCAATTTTGATTTGTTTTTTTTTTTGTTTGAAAGATGAGTTGATAGAAAGTGTTTTTAGTTATGATTAAAGAAATTCTGTTCACCCGTTTGAAGATTATCAGTCCTATTATGGAAGATTAAAAAAAAACTATTTATACTTGTTAGGCTAAAACATCTTGTTTCATCTAGTCAATTACATTGTATTTATTTGTAAATCAAATTACACAGTCTTTGTCCCGAGAACAACCAAAAATCTAACGCCACAAGCAGGGTGAATAACCAGGTGATTAAAACCAGTGCTCCCACAGCATCGTCGTTTTTCACCCACATTCTGAAGGCATACTCCTTAAAACCAGTTGATAAAGCAGCTGCAGAAATAAACAGAGTGAAGATCCCGGACATGTAGTGGATGCATTTTATGAGGAAGACGTAAGATTGGCTCAGTTTGTAAGCGTGACTAACCAGTGCTCCATTTAATATGCTGACCAAACTGATTATCAGGGCAATTATACCTGCAATAAAAAAGTTTATTAGAAATCGTTTACATTATGACGCATCCGCATCTTTGCTTAACATCAGGCGGGTGGTGGCGGTCAAACGCAAGCCAAAAAAAACCTATCATCTATGACGTAGAGATATCAAAATAGGTAAATACCAGCTATGTTTTAGTCTATACTAATATTATAAAGAGGAAAGGTTTGCATGTATGTTTGTAACGAATTGGCTCAAAAAGTACTGGACCCATTTAAAAAAATCTTTCAATGTGGGAAGCTACACTATCCCCGGGTGACATAGGCTATAATCTATACCCGTGCGAAGCTGGGGCGGACCGCTAGTAAAAAATAATAATAATACATGGTTATACATAACGGTGATACTACGCCCAATTGGGGTCACTGTGTTGTTTATACTTAATTATATAAACAAATTCAAATTTTATTACCTGAAATCGCACACAAAAAATATATTTCGTTCAGTGTGGAAGTAATTATCAATTTCAATAACACAAAATGATCTTTAGTGGATCTCAGTTTGATAAATTGAATAAAATTTCTTGTGTAAGCAAATTTAATAGTATTACAATCATAATCTAAAATAACCGACGTTGCCGATGCCATTGTCTGTCTGTCCGTCCGTCTGCCCAGTTTACAGATTATGTAATGTTATGGCAGTTTAACTAAGAAATAATAAAAAAGTCAAAAATAAAGAGACATACTACAAACGTATTTTTTTACGCATTTTTCTATTAGCTCTAATGTAAAAACGGTAATACGTACAAGCGTCAAACTTGACATGATTATAGTACAAACTCTAAAGTATAACAAAAAATAATGGCCAAGTGTGAGTCGGTGACAAATTTATGTTCATTACTAAGTTCTAACAAAACCAAAGTAGAATACAGAGCATTTTAATACATAATATGTCAAATAAATCCAAAATATTTGGAATTCACTAATAACTATACTAATAACTATTCAAATAACCCACCCCTAACCGTTCCCGGCGCAAAGGTACCCAAAACGCTCGCTGCGTTACCGCGTTGGATGGCAATGGCCAACCTTTGCACCAGGAACCAGGAGTTCTAACTAGTAATTTTGTTATGACCTACTTATCATTTCTGTCGTCGAAGCGAACCACCATATTTTACTAATATTGAAGTCAGTATTTTTAAATTGATAATTATTGTATATTGTGGTGGTACGGAACCCTCAGTGCGCGAACCCGACTCGCACTTGACCGGTTTAATACTTTTTGACAATTATTTATTATAATTTCGTAGTTAATCGGCCGTAATATTACATATTATTATGTAAAAAATAATTTTGCCTGTCTATTATGGTTTGAAAGATACAGCCGTTAAAAGGTAGGACAGGCAGACAGCGTACGCTGAGTAATAGGGTCATCGAGATACAATTCCTATAGAGTCACAATCTTTCAGTGAAAACAGTTAAAAAATGTCTGAGCGTCTTGTACATACATTGTATCGATTATATAGTTCAAAATGTCACATTTACTCCAATTTAGACGTTATGTCGCTTCCATAGTGTTCAACGTTAGTTGTCCGCTATGTCATTGTAGCTCTGGCATCGCGCGGTGTTGTAGTCGGATCGCGGTTACCTTGTAACTAACCAAAACTCGGCACAATTTTTAGCGTGCGCCGAGTTTTGGTTCGGACCTTTTTTTTGGCACGATTGTGACTCTATTGTATCTCGATGGGTCCCGTTTAAACCCTTCGGGTACAGAGCGCTAAAAAGGTTAGTAAGTAAAGATATACCTAAAGTTCCATGCAGAGAGTTGAAGTGATGTTGTTCCTTGCACATTATAATACTGCTTCCAACAACTACCAGCACGAACCCAAATAGTTGAAACAATATGTGCAGGCGCTTTCTGGTCCGTCGACTCAAATACATCGACCAGCTATTGTACCTTGATACCACTAACGTCCCTTGGCACATGAAGAGTTGATACTGGAACCAAGTTAATAAAGTTTTTTAACCTGTCTTACTGCTGGCTTAAGATCTCTCCAACGTTTTTCCACAAATCTGGATCCATCACTACCTCCTACCAATTCCCTCGGAATACGTTAAGGATTGTCATGTCAGCGCTTTCTAAGCTTGACCAATGACTAGCTGACTCCCTAATCCCATTGTGTATTCCTCTTGTGTAAGAACGCAGTGTTGTATTATTAACAAACAAACTCTGTCGGCGGTTTCAGTAGTATGTACGCTGCGTTCCATATGCAGTAAGTTTGAATCATGTTTTTTTAAATACCACTTTATAGTCATAGCTCCACCAGGATTATCTGTGTGCGAATTGTGCGATTCAACACCCATCAAGATACAATACCTATTAGAGTTACAATCTCTAAGTGAAAACAGTCTAAAAATGTCCGACCATCGAGACATCAGTTATATAATTCACAATGCCACATTTACTCCAATTTAGAAGTTATGAAAGAAAATAATAAAATACATTTATTCGACACCACTTAAAATACATAAATCTAAATCAGTGTTGAATTCCGTTTCTGCGTTAATGCACTATCAGTCAAGGACTATCAGCGGACATAGGTAGCTCTACATTCGACTTCTACACCACAAGTGACAATAAGCTTGAGCACTGAGCAGACGGTAAAGATAAGCATCGAGAAAAAACAATAGCCTGTAACTTGATGGCATGATGAAACCAAACTGAACTTTAACTGAACTGAACTTTATAGTGTTCAGCTGCCTAACTACTACCCTAAAGTTGAAAATCTGTTGCCAAAACGTCATCATCATCATCATCAGCCAGAAGACGTCCACTTGCTGAACATAGGCCGCTCCCTTTAACCTCCACATTGAACGACAGCCTGCCTTTTGCATCCACTGGATGCCAGCGACTTGACATGGTCTCCACTCAAGCACCTTTCTTCTCCAAACGCGTATCTACTTATACCTAATGATGTATTCCGGCAGCCTTACTTGACAGTTCAGTTTCTATTCCAGGCTTGATGTGTATACCATCTATGATAGCACTATAATAATTATAACATCAGGTAAGCTGCGGCCAAAAAACTTGGCATACCAACAAAAATAATTGAGGCGTTAGGGCCGTCGTTTAAAGGTGGCGAAGCACGGTACGGCACGGCAAAGAAGAAAAAAAAATTCGTTGCCAAATTATTTTCAACCTCATTGCAATCAATTAAGCACTAACATTCCCCTATTTCAACACGAATAGGCCGAAACGTCCCACGTGATACCGCGTCATTCCCAGGGATGCTTAGGCACTTCACGCTATTCCATGGGATGCCGCGACACGTTGCTGCATCACGTGAGATGCCTTGTCATGCATGTCCTTTGGCGTGTTCTTAGGCATGCCAAAGCGTGCCATGCCGCTCCGTTCCGTAATTTTGCTGTCTGGAAGCGAGGGGATGCCATAGGATGCTTCGGCATCCATCGGCATTCTAGGCATGCCAAAGCGTGCCGTGCCGCGCCGTCCCGCGCGTCGCCATCTTGCGCGTCGCCGACTGTGAGTGCCGGCCCTTAAGCGTCCCATTATACGGCGGTAAGTAACGCACATCGAGCTAAAGAGGGAGATAATCGGCTAATGTCGGCTTCGTAGAGCGCCGTCTCTGTCGCACGGTCAAAAAATTCACATAATGTAGTGAGTGACAGAGACGACGCTCTACGAGCTACCGATGCTTGAACACTAGTCGCCGATTATCGCCTTCTTTAGATCTATGTGCGTTGCTTACCGCCGGATAATTGGACGCTTAAGGGCCGGCATTCACAGACGGCGACGCACAAGATGGCAACGCGCGGGACGGAGCAGCACTGCACGCTTTGGCATGCCTAGAATGCCGAAGCATCCTATGGCGTCCCCTCGCTTCCAGACATCAAAATTACGGAACGGAGCGGCACGGCACGCTTTGGCATGCCTAAGAACATGCCAAAGGACATGCATGACAAGGCATCTCACGTGCTGCATCGCACATTACTTACCGCCGGGTATACCTATCTAGGCTGTGAAAACTTTAAGAACATGCTTTAGAAACAAATTACGATTGCTCACCCCCAATACACACAGTATGATATGCAACTGAAATGCAGTTATTTTCTCAGAACTACCCGCATACAACAGACATATAAACACTGTCAAGCACAATAATATATTCGTTATTGAATTTATCGTCAGTCGCACTGTTTTGATCAAAGCATTTTCATTTGATTCCAAGCTTCTTAAAGTCGGTTTAGTAAAATCCGAATCTGTTAAATCCGACATCTTAACTATTGGATTCCGTTTCTTGGATTGGCAGACAATAGGTATTGTCTACGGTTAATACCTTTATAGGGCTCTCCAAGGCACTCCATCTGACATAATAGCACTTTAGCTAAAGTGGAAATTGCAAGAAGTGCCCCTATGCGTGTTTGATCACGTAAATTACAACAATGCAGCTTCAAGAGTGCAATCAATACTTCTGATCGCAATTTCGTATTAAAGAGTTGAGTACTAACGATATTACCACCAAATTAAGGTGCTAAGCTACATTGTTTTTCTAGTCACATTCTAAAACCTCCAAGAGTAGCCTTGGAATAATTACTCCATCTTTTGTCTTTTTCGATCTAGTTCGAAATTTGAAAGATAGAAAAAGACGTGGCGTGACTATTCCAAGTCCAAGACTATCTACTTACTTCACGCTTAAAGGGGTAAAACTTTGACAGATGATATTTTATTTCAATGCAATTTGACACTAGACGTTCTAGACAAGACTATAAGTCACAGATATACACAACCAGATCGGCAATATATTTTAGTGAAAGAGACAACTTGATATGGCTCAGCACAAGTACGAAAAGGACATAAATAGAATTTGTTGTCCTTATCGGCGTGACCTGTTTTTGGTACCTCAAGTGTCAAAATCTGTAATAATCAGTGACAAACAAAACGGGTCTGAATTATATTTATTGCCTTTTTTTGGTGATTTAATGTGATAAATGCGTGTTTCCTCTGAGAAATAATTGTAAAAGATATTTTACAATGGTTGGTTGTAGCATTTTGGGCTGCAAGAAGCGCAGTGAGCGAAAATACGATGATGAGCGAGAGGCACTGAGCTAGCCACGCTCATTGAAAATCTATAGGTAGTAGATCTGTGCTATAAGTGAAGAATATACCCGATTTTGTGATGATTTTTTATCGAAATAATTAATCTGAAAAAAAAAAAAAAAAAACTGCTTATCACGATTAAAGCGGTGTTTTGTTTTTTAGGGTAATTGTTCACAGCAACGTGTTTGTGAATAGATTTTACTTTCTGCACTCTAAATCTAAGCATTATTATTTTTAGTGTGCTTGCAGTTCCCAACAAGTTTGGTAAAATAAATGCTGCTTGATCAGTAGAAAATTTGAAAGAAAAGTAAATTTTTAAAAGACGTACTATATAATATGATGCTCATGCGATTTATACAAAATAATTTACGCCTTTCTTTTTATTTAATATATTGTCTGAATATTTTTGTACAGAAATAAAGCCGTTTGCATCTATGCCGTTATCACTAGCATGATGAAAGTCACGCCTGTCAATAGTAACTTACAGCTTCACATAGTCATGCCTGTCCAATTGTCCATACCAACTTAGAGCTCTATAAAAAGTCAAACGTCTATGGCAACTTAGACCTTTTTATAATTGATGCCTATTCATAGTAACTTAGAGCTACATATAATCATGCCTATCTATAACATCTATAACAACTTAGCTTCATATAGTCTTTCATAGCACTTAGTTACAGCATTACATAAAGTCACGCTAGTCCATAGTAACTTAGCGCTTCATAAAGTCACGCCCGTCCATTGTTACTTAGTTACAATAACTTAGTCAGGGTTTCATAATAAAGTCACTATTGTCCATAATAGCATAGAGCTTCATATAAAGTCACGCTAGTCCATAGTAACTTAGCGCTTCATAAAGTCACACCCGTCCATTGTTACTTAGTTACAATAACTTAGTCAGGGTTTCATAATAAAGTCACTATTGTCCATAATAGCATAGAGCTTCATATAAAGTCACGCTAGTCCATAGTAACTTAGCGCTTCATAAAGTCACACCCGTCCATTGTTACTTAGTTACAATAACTTAGTCAGGGTTTCATATTAAAGTCACTAATGTCCATAACAGGTTAGAGCTTCATATAAAGTCACGGTTGTCCATAGCAACATAGACTAACAACATAAATAAATATTAATTTATTAAAGATCACGCAAGTTGTGCGTAGTATAGTGCAGTAGAGTGAAAAAAAAGGATAAATTCAAAAGTCTGTTTCAGTGTTTTAAAGCTTATTATTTTTGTACATTGTTATACGCGTTATTAGTACATATATTATACGGTAGGCAAATCGTTAACTGTAGCGAAAACCAATTAATACAAAAGTTGTGATGGTATGAATAAAGAAGGTAATATAAATACTTAACAGCCAGTAAGTAAATGCACTATACATAAATAAAAGTAACTATTTACAAAACCTATTTTCTATTCTAATTACAATAATTTATCTGTGACTCTACAAAATTGCTTGATACAATTTGGGAGGAATTAAATATGAAATAAACAAAATATTTTTCAATAATTTGACCAACGTTAACGGATTTTTTTCTCAATTTATTAGGAGTCACAGAAAAATAACCAAATTACAATCAATACATAAAAGATTCTCAACTAACAGAATCAAAAAATAAATTATGAACACTTTGTCATACTTCTTAAAATTACAAACGCAGTAAATCTAGAATAATTTTAAAGGAATACTATTTTGTTCTTAATCTATGGCATAGCCTAAGTATTGCATTCTAGGTTACATGGAGAGGCAAAATTTTACAGGCAGACCTGCACCAGGTTTGGCTTGACCAGAAGAGTGTCAAGACCAGGCATGATCAGATTGACCAGTTTAGGTTATTATTGTAAAATTATAAATATTGGGAATAAATGAATTGAGTTTATTTCAAATCGCTTAGCGCTACACGGTACGGTTTTATTTTAAACGAACTTATCTGAAATGAAGTTCAATCTCAATTATCTTGTCGTCGTTAAAGAATATATTTTTTACTTTTTACTATGTAATCGTCCTCCAAATGGAATTGATTGAAAAAATGATCATGTATACACTTTTAAGATGGCAAATGATCACTGTGAACAACGCTTTGGAAGTTTTTTTTGTAACTCTTATCTTGTTTTTAAATACCTTGGTTAAATTTGCACTCATAAATACCTGTAGATATTAAATAATATTATTAATCTCTAAGTACGGAAATTCACGAAATGCAAGTCTCTATAAGTAATGGTTACAAGGCAAGTCATAAATTCTACTCTTAAAAGTGCATATTTATGTAGCAATTTGTGCAAAAGGTATTATTGAATTATCTTATATATAATAGGTACTAATAAAATATCTTGAGTTCATTCACAATTTTACAAAATTTCACATATATTTATGTGTTTTTTAATGATAGGTATTATTTAGTTAAGCCGCATTCTCACAAACCTTTTTAAAAACTGAAATGTTTTCTTTCAAAACAATTTTAAGTCTAAGTAAAGTTACTTGCACATTTTTTATAACACCAACATTCAAACGCGACTTAATGCCCTATACCTACGAAACGGGCTTCTTATTAATTATACTACAAAAATAAAATTTGGTGCATTCAGAGCAAAACCGTACGTATACGTTTCATTACAAATATATGAGAATATAATATAGTATTATACAGTACACAGATCGACTCCATTCCGACTAACATCTGGAGATCACGATACTATCCCTAATACTTACAAACACATCAGTTTATTTTCATTTGCCCACGCGCACGAACTTAACCCACTTTCTAGTTAAGAAATTTAAAATCCAGATGTGGGAAATTGACGACGGAATTTCCGTTCTCAGTGTTTATAAATTTAGTGTTCAAGAACTAAATAGTTGAGTTTCCCAACCAAAACCCTTATTTCAACAACGCAACATTGAGATTTTCGTCCCCGTGAAATTAAGGTAACAAAAAGGATATTATAGAGAACTTAACTTCTTTACCGGAGTACTCACTTAATGATCACGTAATGTTTCTAATGGAGTATCAAATGAGTACGTAGGCTCAAGCCTGCTGTGACCAGCCATCGATGAAGCGCTGGGTGGTAGTTTTTATGCGAACTGCGGATTCAGTCGCAGGCTTAGCTGGATACGCGGTAACAAAGGGCGAGGCGTGTTCCCTCTTAGGTTAATACTGTTTTAGATCAATTTCGTGATTTTTAATGATGATGTTTAGGTCTCTATAATATCCTTTTCTTATTGAGTACCTTTTACAGACTATAGCAAAGATTTTCAGAAATAACCCCTTAGAACTATATTGGTGCTAGGCATTTCGGCAAGGATGTCAAAAAGCAAGTTGCACTCTTAGTCTCGAGGATCTTTAAGAAAGCCTGTTAGACCATGTTTTCTATATCAGCGGGTAGTGGAGTGAGGGCAACAAAAAGGCGGTAGTAAAGGGTGGCGAAAGTTTCATTTTTATTGAAGCTTTCTACCATTCTACTGTCGTTGAGAACGATTCTTTACATTATATCTACGCGTATTTGATCACTGCTACCAGCATCGCCATAGCCATTGCTCCACCACTAGCTGAGGTAAAAAAGACGTCCTAAAGAACTAAAGAGTGCGCTGGGCTCGTTCATGTATCCAACTAGTATCACTGTAGACGCCTATCGTCCGAGGCAGGAGCGGCAACAGTAGTCTCCGTAGTACGGGTAGTGGCAGAGCCGTGCCTGCACTGCCAGTGCGCAGTTGCTCAGTTTGTCTGTGCACGCACCTGAAAATTGAAAAATTATTTAAGATAGTTTTCATAAGAATGGAATTACTAAAACTTGCACGGTCGCACTCAAAACAGATGAAAGAATATGGGAATGTAAAATTACTATTTACCATCCGCATATGTTCTGTCTTTACTTTGGTGTCTAGTTACTCGCTGCTGAGGATCTGAAACTGAGATGACATAAAATATGTTATGAGGTAAATTTTAAAATTATTTAATTTGCAAAAAATGATAATATATCTTACATTTAGTACTTAAAAAGAATTTTTTAAAATCAACTTTGGAATAATAATAATTACATGTAAATACTATCCTGGCCTCAAAACTTAGCCTTAGAAATCATAACAAGATCTTGACAATTAGTCTACCGAACCACAAGTCTTTGTCTAAAGACTTTATTTTGCGAGTAAACTAAAATAAATAGAGAAAAGTAAGTAACAAACCTGCTGGCACGGGGCTAAGTACTTGAGGCTTGGCCACGGGCCGGGTGGAGCACCGAGCTGGTACGCAGGAGTGCTTGGCAGGCGGCCTCACTCCGGGGCACTCGTTGTCCCTCGCTGCTCCGGCAGCACCCTCGACCCCGCCCCGCGCGCACCACACCGTGCGGGACTGCACGCCAGCTTCGCAAGGACCTTGGCACTGCAGGAAACAAACAACATTTATTAAGTTCAAGCTGATCAGAAACCTCAAAGTCTGTATGTCTCCGACATGGCCTAAAGTAATAACAGCAATACAACTCTAATACACCAAGTCGGGTAAAAGCTTATGCCGGCGGAATATATTCGTCGAGATACCTCGTGAATGTGTAGCCTCAGCACATTATGAATTGGAGAACATGACCTATAATTTATATTTTGACGCTACTAAAAGAAAAGCAAACTGAGATAAGCAAAGATTTCATCAAAAGATTTCTCACCTCGCTCCAGTCACTGAGATACCATGACGGGCTGCATTTTCCTCCACATTCCCGTTCTGATTCTGGTTTAGGTCTGGCGCAGGATCCATCACGAAGTCTGCGTCCGTTGCCTCCGATACAGATCACTCCGCGGACTTGGCGACCTCCACAACCAGCTGAGCAGGTAGACCAATCACCTGGGAACAAAGTTTTAGTTTTTTTAAGTCTTGTGCAGTCATAAATATTCGAAAAGACCGATTACAGAATTAAGAAGAGGCTTTGCAACATGATTATTAGTTTGAGACTGTTATCATGCCAAAATTTGTATCATTCTCACGTGCCTAACCAAACAATTAACAAGTGTAATTTGTGAGTCAAGGTGTAGGAATCCATCAAGGTATCCAAATAATCCATCATCAACAGCAAACATCGGATGTAGTTTGACCGATTCGGTACAGTACCAAGTTCATTGTCAAATCTAATAAGCACAAATGTTTACATAGAAATTTGAACACGTTAGAGAAATAATGTGAAGGAAGAAGCTGTTAACAAAGATTTTTTTTAAAAGAACCGAAAATTGCACTCTATAAAATTAAACATGGTACTGAAACTTCGTGATTTAAGATCATGTAATTCGTTGTGGGGCTTATTAAGAGGAACTCTTATGGTAGATGTTTCTGTTCCCAAAACTACAACTAAGCTTACCAGTGAACCACTGGGCATCGCATTGTCTTCGAACAGAACAGGTCTGTGTTGCTTCCGGGGCCCTCTGTGTAGCGCAGCCAGTTGGGTCAGCGCAGTGGACTCCTCGTGATTGCACTCCACCTCCCACACACCAGCCAACACACTAGAGATTGAAACAGACTATGAAATCCCTAGTAAAATGTAAGGCACATTTATGGAAAATATTATGTGTGAACGATTCCAGAGAAACTACCATATCATCAAATTTAGCTAAATAAAACACTACTGACCGTAGACCATTCAGTGTACAGCCATCCACCAGCGCCACTGAACGTATAATTTGGTGCTAGTGTTGCTGATGAGATATCGTCGCTGAGATTGGTTGCCAACGTGATAACTGGCCCTTCTCTGAATGCATCAGTTCTGTCCCTTGGTCGCACTTGTCGTCTGGCATCGAGCCGTGGGATGACAGGTGTCACTGCTGTTCCGTCGCAATTTGGGATGTTGCAGGGTTCGGTGTTTGTTGGCATTGGGAGTGGACATTTCTGATCACTGATCTGAAAATGTTGGACAGTTAATATTGCTCAGAATCATTTTATTAAGTTTCATTGAGATATATTTGAGGTTTTCTTACCTTGGTGATTCCTCTGGCATGATCCTGAACGCAGCCTACGATGCGAGTCCTGTGGGCTGGTCCACAGACAGGACACTGGCCCCAAGCAGCAGCTCGCCATCTCGGAGGACACGGAACATTTCCACACCTCCGACGACGAGACGATGGCGCAGGTTCGGTGCAATGCATTGAAGATACTTCCCTATCTTTGTCACCATTTTCTCCGACCTCTACACATTTGAACTTGCCAATCTGCAGACCTCCTCCGCAAGATCGAGAGCATGGAGTCATTGCCATGATCTTCCAAGCGAACTTTCTGTTCCCAATTACGTTGCTTTCGACCTGTGATTGGGGTTCCAAATTGTTGAAATCGGGCTGTTTTGAAAGTGATGGGTCAGATTTCGGTCGGTCTAGGTCTCTCAAATGTGATTCCGAGTTGTGATGACGATGATGCCTCGCCATCTGATGGTGCGGAGGGCTTACCGTCGGAATATCATTGCTCGTGTCGTCTGGGTCCAAGTCGGTTAGAAATTCGTATTTTATGTTCGGGTTCGGTTGGGTGTAAAGAATCTGAAAAGTATTTTTGTGTAAAATGACTGTCTAAGAGCGTGGCGAGACACGCATATGGTAAGGTTCCGTTTTTCATAGCCAAAGTAATAATTATAATTGTGGTCACAATCATCATAGTTCAGTAATTAGTGGTCACAGAAAAATTCGAAGGAACGAAGTTCTGTGGACTTCACCAAATTTCAGAGGTGCATCATACCAACATATCATAATTTATACTTATTATGGTTTAGTCGAAAAACTATTTGAGAAATATTCTTTGTTAAGAAAATTTTACGAAAAAATCAATAACCTTTGAGCTAGAACGTTTTGAATTTATTACAGTTTTATCGCTATATCTCAAAAAGCTATACATAATCAGAAAATGCTTAAATAATTTTGAATTAAGGTTTTTAATATAACCTATCAGCATGGCAAGCTACAAGTTTCTATTTTTGCCACTTTGGCGGTTCATATTTCACAAAATATACACTTGGTAAAAAAGTGATGTATGAAACCTTCCTTTCATTTTAAAAGACCTATTCAACGATATCCCACAGGAAGGGATGCAGTGAAAAAAAAATATTTCATCCCCATTTCGCATGTACCAGAGCCACCCCTAAAACGCAATAATATTATACTTTTTAGACTTAAAATTTAGATCTATACTTAAACTGTAATAATACAAAGTTTCAAGCACTTGCCTTAATAGAAATGAGAAGGTTATAAAAAATTAGGACGGACGGACAGACGGACGGACAGAACAAATTTATAAAGGTTCCTTGTCGGGCTACGGAAGCCTAAAAATTGTTGCAACCAAAGTATGAAAAATGTTTAGTTTGAAAGTGTTGTTTGCATTTACCATAATGTCGATAGGGTGATGGATTGGCCCTGGAGCAAAGACGCTGTCAAGGCCAGCCGTTCTGGTGTACATAAACCTGGCGCCAGCCGCCTCGTACGTTCCTGGCGCGCTCACAGCGAATTCCCCATTCATGATGTAAGACCCATTGGTCGCCTTCAATGCTGAAACAAAAATATTCGGATGAACAAAACTAAACTCTGGATAAATAAGAACATCAATAAATTTCTAGCTCGAACTAAATTGCTCCCGACTGCGTCATGCAAATAATTAACCACCAATTGCGCGTCGGCTACCTCCATTTATCTCACAATTTGCGGCGTAGGCGCCTCTATTGAAGACTAGCGCCGGCGCACCGAATGTGCAATTCCGATTAATCGATTCGACATCGATCTTTGCACTACTCAACACTTCATTTCTCGTTTAAGACCCGTTTCTGTGACCTACTATTCGTGATGTACGGGACGTTTTGAATAAAACATCGATATTGACATCATTATGGATGTAAAATGTGTTACAAGGTTGTTGAAGTTAGTGTGGGTATATTTCCTCATTATTTGAATGTCCTATTTCAGTATATGGGTCGGCGATTTTTTCAGTTGCTAATTGAACTGCATCTAGAAGCAAAGTCTACTGGGGCTAAGTGATTTACAGTCGACAATAGTGATTGATAATCTACCCTCACGATTTCAGCCTATTGACCTTCATTAAAGAACCATTCAGATGATTGCAGTTTTTTGCGTATTTCAGGTATGAACAGTGAATTACGTTTTAATAATAACATACAAGGCTATATTTGTTTTGTTAATTGAGTTTTTGATTACATATCAGTTATAAGGTACATACTGCATGGTTATTTCATCATGATATAAGCAATAATTGATTAAAATAAGACAACATCTACATGAATGACAAGTCAGAAAGGGTATACTTTACCAATAGATCATTAAACTCATGCCTAATTATAAGATAAATGCAATGACCTTTCGGATAAGCATACATTTAAACCATCTAAACAGTTTACTAGTAAAGTATGAATGAAAAAGAAAAAACATCACCGCAAACTCATACCTTCCTTCTAGGATTCTCCGTGTCGGAGATGCTATGGAAGACGTACAAATACACGGAAAATTAGCACCCAGACCCAAAGCAGACATTTAAAGTCATCACACAAACGGAAAACGCGCTACTGAGTCATACTAGTCATTGTCAGAATCTTTACCTATGTAGTTCTCGCTGGAAACGATCTCGGAGACGTTGAGGCGGCAGGCACCGCGCGGCACCGTGGTCACGTAAGAGTAGCCCAGCGGTAGCCGTGGCCGGGAGAACAGGCCAGACACCAGCCGTCGACCGCAGCGCAGCTCTCTCGTGTCTGTGGAAGCCATCACTCCTTCGCGGCCTACCACCTGCGGACAATACAGAGTTGTTTCAATACTCTCGCCGAGGGAGAATTTTCAAGAAACCTTTAACTGGTGCGGATTAGGTGAGGTTTAATGACATTGCCCGCAAACAATAGTACGAAAGAACTTAAAATTTGAAGTAAAGGCGCTTGTGTTTTTGTTATCAAAATCATATATTGGTATTAGGTAAGGCGCTGCGCAAACGTAGACACGTTTTGTTGCCGACACGGCACACCAAGTTCCAATCAAGTGGAAGCAACTGCTGCGCAGGGAATGGCTGATTTCATATTTGTAAACGTTAGGTGTATTTATTATTTTTTGTTTTCTTTTATTTTTAATATTTAAATCTATTTAAGTTTGCGCTATTATGTTAGTGCGTATAGTGAAGCTTAGTATCGATACAAACAGTTTAGTTTTTCGATACTAATTTAAATTAATTAACTGTTTAAATATGAAATAAATGAAAAAAAATAAAAAAATACTGGTTATATAGAAATCAAATATTCATTGGTAGTTTGTGTCCGAGACAAGACACAAAAGTGTCTACGTTTGCGCAGCGCCTAAGTTTATACCGAGTGTTTCTCTAGACGACAGACATATTCAAAGAATATAATTGTATTCATAATTGTTAGCAACTTTTAATACAGGTTCTACTATTATAGTAAGCAGGTAGATACTGAATTAGGCAAGTGCTTATTGCAATTAACTAAACAAAATACAAGCTAACTAACAATATATAATGTTTTTTTTGCGTTTTCGCGATATTACACTTATGATTACGAGGCTATTTAAATTCCATTCAAATAACCAAATGTTAATGAGAGGATAGTTGACAAGTACAACGTGCTTGGTACTTGTACTTCTTATATAGTACTTGTCTGTGTGTTTACCTACAATGCAAAGATTTGGTTGCCATTGAAGGTCTAAAGACAATCCGAAAGTTCAAGCCTACCAGTTGGCAGCGTGCCGAGCATGCTGGCGCCATTACCACCGTGAATGGCGATGCGAAAATACGCTGAGCTAGAATAACGCCAGCATTTTGGTCATTAACAGGGACATTAATATGGCGCTTTCAACGTTTTTTTTTTCAAATTATAGATAGGTCTTAGAATAACTACACAAAGAAACCAAGTACATTCGCAAAATTTAAGCCATTCAAATGGTGTCAAATATGGCTCCAAAAAATATATAAAATTTTACTATGACAATTTGCGCGGTGAAATCGTACCACAACAAATCAGAAAAGCAGCATAAGAGTTATGGTGTGACATTCCACAGGTAATCCATTAATTTTCTTGCTTAAATCGTTTAAAATACCAATCGAAACGTAAGCTACAAAGCGAATTTGTAGCTTACGTTTTGAGAAGGCGTTGTTTGGAAACCTACCTTCTCTGAGTAGTTATTCTAAGAGATAGGTACTTGTTTCTCCAATAAAAGAAAGAACAGGTAATAAGAGGTGAATTAGTCACGCAAATGTTCAAATTGAGGACGATTTTATGGATTAAGTCATTATATTTTCCACGCGTCTTACTTTGAAGCAGACAGGCAAGACTTTTATTCATTTTGTAATCCAGAGAAATGTTGCATATCTGTTATAAGATAAGCAGAGTTTAATTTTTTTATCCTTAAAGTTATCGGACTATACAAGTTGACTGCTATGATTTGTATTACCAACATTATAAAAAGTACAATTTCCATAACTTTGATCTCAGTTTTTAAAGATAATACCAAAAAATATAGCATTATTTTATTCCACACTACAACTTCCTTTCAACTTGATTTAGCTATCGAAGCTAAATATTTTGATAAGTATATTATAAAGCACTATCTTATCTGTAGAGGTGAGCAAATATGGGAACTAAATGTTCACATGAGAGGCTGTTGATTTAATATAGAAAAAACGATGGTGGCTCTCACTCATCTCCTCAGATAAGTTGGTAATACAGTACTAACATCTATTGGATTAAATGCATTAAATATTATACTCTCGGATCTAACAAAGTATGGTCTTACAAAAATAGATGAGCTACGTTTATTTTAGGCCAAATGAAGTTTTGTTTAAAGCAACTACTTCGTGTTAAGTTTTAAGGCACGTAAAACAAAACCTATTGATAGATAGTAAATATTTACGTTTTATAATGCAGATTAAAATAGTTAATATATAATGAATTGAGTTTTTAAAATACTTTCACATTATTTAGTAATTTAAAAGGACAGTAAGACTAAACTTAACACAATTTAGCGTGATAATGATTAATTACTTTTTCAGAAAATTCACGGCGTACTTTACTGACACGGTATTGTTTAAGGTATGTGGTGTATTGAGTACTTTTATTTCGTTCAAATTACCAAGTAAATTGTTGAATTATACGATACCAGCATGGCCCTACAATGGTTCCATACTAATTAAGACGCTTTGGAAAGCTATCCTGGTGGTAAATCGATTTTGTAAGCAAATAAATGAACCATTTTATGATATTAGATACACTTATTTAAGTCTTTTTTTTACAGGGCAAGTGCTTTTAATAACTAAACAAAATACAAGCTAAAACTAACACTACAAATACAGTTAGACTGCCCATAGACCGTTGAAGGTCTAAAGACAATCCAAATGCTCAAGCCCACTACCAGTTGGCAGCGTACCCAACATGCTGGCGGCATTACCACGTTGAATGGCAATGCTAATTATTTAATGTGTATATTTCAATTCAAAGCGATAGAAATACAAATAAGTGTTGAAATCGATAATTCGTTTGTTTCAGTAGCAATTGTTTCCAGGCTAAAATTACCAAATCTATAGGGAAGAAAATTTTAACAGTATAGGTTGCGGGGAATTGACCCATAAATAAAATTACTCAATATCTTATTCACGAAAATATAGGTAATTGTATTTGTTAAGTAGAATAAAAACTATATGTTAGCCGCAAACTCTGTAACTTGCAATTCTCATATTTTATAACCTATTGACCGATTTTGCTTGTATGTTAAATATTTTCATGAATTACTTACCTAGAAAAGTCCATTGAATCAAATGGAGCATTGTACGGAAGTGAGATGTGAATGATGACGAAGAAAGATCAACAAATGCTGGAATGATTTGAAATGAGCTGTTGGAAACGTATATGGAAATAATAAGCTGGACAGAAAAAAGCCTGGAAGTGTTAGATATCGTCGATGATGAGAAAATAAGTCTACTAGCGAATATAGAGAATAGAAGAGGCAAGATGTTTAACCACCTTGTACGACATGACAAATTAATGAAAACCTGGCTTGGTGTCTAAGAC
Organism: Agriopis aurantiaria; assembly: GCA_914767915.1. Lineage (NCBI taxonomy): Eukaryota > Metazoa > Arthropoda > Insecta > Lepidoptera > Geometridae > Agriopis > Agriopis aurantiaria. Next base: position 5,972,157 of record OU611999.1, read on the forward strand.
GAAATATGCTTCAAATTTGACGATTCGTCATCACGAATATTTAAAAGTAGACCTTTAAAATCGATTAATTGACTTTATTTCTTTAATCGTGTGTCGGTGAACACATCCGAATAAAATATTTCAATGTTCTGAATAATTTTATGCGGATGTGTTCACCGACACACGATTAAAGAAGTTTGACTCGATACAAAAAAACACCGGTGTGAAGTTGGCAGCCAAAAACCGTAAAATTTCATAAAAAAACACCCGTTTTTACGTTCCCTTCAATGGATTGAATCAACTTCATACAGATTCTATAGAAGATATTTTTATCAAAAAAAATTGTGTGTTATCCTAATAATCATTAAAATACTTTAGTGGTCGCGGTTTTTTGTAAAAGTGTAAGATTATTTGTAGAAAATAAAGAAAAAATAAATATTGAAAATATTTGAAAGCGCGCACGCCGCATTACCGTAAAACAAGTGTACGGTTCTCTACCATATCGCCTTAAGCGATGATGCAGTCTACGATAGAGCACTCTTGTCGAGAAGATGCCGATTCACTCGCAACTTGAAGACTATAACTATTATATAACTATTGAGGAACACCCATTCAGGCAGTCTAGCAGTTTGCAGAATAAAAGCTCTTTGTCTTTTCATGCCCGCCCTGGCCGTTCGAAAGAAAAACGGGCAGGATAATAAGATCATCCGAAATGAATCCGATAAAAACCGATAGACTAGCAACTTTGCGCCGATGCTCAAAACTGAACTAGGGTTCGATGTTGGTGAGCTTCTTGGCATGTTTATCATTTACGTTATTATGCTAAAAAATAGTAAAGTATATCACGTGTAATGTCATTGTTACATTTTCATGACTAAATCAGCTCCCATCTTGATGACATTTGGAAAGGGAATAGTCATTGGAATAGTACGCTTCACTAAAATACCCAACATGAATTTCGAAATTTAAATTGTAATGATGATATGAAATGTACTTTTATAACTCAGATAAGTGTTCCTTGTGTTCCTATGGCAAAAATAAACTGAATTGAACTGAATACTTTGCAATATTAAACAAATTGTATTTGTATTGCAAAAAAAATTAAATATGGACATTATTGCTCTAACTTGTTTGTTTATGTGTTGTTGCTATTAATATTTAAAAAAAATTAGCATATTTTTTAAATTCTTTTTATTATGAATCTTTTTATCATTCTTTTCGTTCCCATAATTGAAGAATTAATAAAAAGGAAAATGCTATAAATGCTTATTAAAACGTATGGGTAAAACCGCCACATGAAATTTACAACTAAAGCGCATAAACACAAAACTCTTTGTTCAATCTCCGGCGCATTGCCGATTTATCGCACCTAATATTACATATACGATACATATTTTGTAATTAATGTGACACTAATGCAAGTAACGCATTAGTGGGTCGTAATGCGCCCTTTTACGGTGCTACTGTGGAAGATAGCGCCTGTAGTAAAGGGATATTCACAACATATAACATGGTACTAAAATCAATGATGAAAAATTATCTGTTCTGTAGAAAAGGTCAATGCACTCAACATAACGTATGGAACAGCAATTCTTTTTGTATTCAATATTTGAAATAAAATGAGATTACTATTCTGTATATTCCTATACATTATACTAAGTTCAGCTATCGTTAAATCGACCATCTCTTCTCTATCTCTTCTCTTCTCTATCTCTACATAGTATAAATTGAAGTCGCTTTCCGCGTCTGTCTGTCTGTATGGCCGCTAACTCCTCCTAAACGACGCAACGGATTTTGATGCGGTTTTCACCATGAGTTTGATACATTTTCAAGGAAGGTTTATATATATAACTAGCGACCCACCCCGGCTTCACACGTAAATTACACCCGTGCGAAGCCGGGCGGGCGGGTCACTAGTATTGTATAAGATATTTGCACAAGGATCAACCCTGAAACGTGGCTCAGCTCACCTCAGCTGATATTTTTTCACTATTCATGGTTGGTTCCATAGTAAAAGTTTTTCATAATGATAACAACATTATTAAAAACCCCTGTAGAAAAATTATGTATAAAGGCTTCGTTTCGGTTTAGTACTGCTTTTCAGTGGTTATGTTAAGTACGTGGTCGAAAAATGTAACAACTCCTACTGTGTGCCATGACGAATTCATACTTTATCATATACAACTATTAATAGGTAAATATTGTAGTTACAATTAGTTAACGAAAAGTCCATAATTATAGGAGCAAAATAATGGACAATATTTATGACAATAAGGTAAATGACATATTCAGTACTGAAATTTTGTCATTTACGCCATTTTACTAGTATATAATTATTGTTATCATCGTCAGCCTTTAATAGTTATGGCATTTATTTCCTTTTAATTATTACATTTTCATCGGTCCTTTGTATAACTGTAAGCATAGATCCTAAAATTTTATGAATGTACACTTATGCAATGCGTACTGTCTTTATCGTGTACTAGCATTCACGTCCGAAAAGCCGACTTTGTTAATTAATTGCTTTATAAATCACTTCAAGGGCCAGTGATTCAACGCGCTTTCAATCTTCTTGAATATACTGACGCATACTCATTTTAGACCTTTTCACACTAGTTTACAAATATGAAATTAGGTAACTTTGTTTTTCTGTCTTCCTATTCTTCTATTTCACTACTCTTCTGTCTCTTTTCCATCAGTTTTCCTTCTCCTATTTCTTTGGTCTTCTGTCTTTTCATATTTCTATTGTTTTGGTATTATTTCTTTCTGTCTATATGATATCTCTGTTTGGTGTCTTTTCAGGACTAAAAAGTTAAACCAGTTTTGATGTGATTTGACTAAGTAGTATGCATCATAAAGACGGGTACTTAGTTTACGCAATAAAATGCATACCAAAACTGAAGCCTTTTTGTTAACGTATATTCATTTGGCCCTAATGTGTTTCAATTGTTCAGAAGAAATATTATATTTCCGTATTGCTCAGAATTCAGGGAAAGTTGGGCTGTTAATTATATTTATGGCCTTTGTATACGTAATTAGGAAAATATATGGCTTCTTGGGTTACTTTTGTAACAAAATGAAGATGGTTTCAGATTTGAAAACACTTTATAGAGTTCAACTTTTGTCAGTGAAGCAGTTTCCAATATGAATGTAAAGAAAACTTTTTACTTCTTGATTATAGTTATATTTGTTTTTTTCTCTCACACTGATATCAATGTTTTTCTCGTTATTCCTTTGCCTCTTTTGCATCACTTTTGTCTTTTTATGGCAATCTTAATAAAATTGTCATTTCGTAACTAGTGGCCAAGCATCTATGCATGCTTTTTTCATGTGTATTGTCGTAATTTTTTTTTTTGGTGCAAAGTCCAAACTTGCTTATTGATTTATGTTTTGATTCCAGTATAAAATAGCAGCCATCCAATATTTGTTAACTTTACTATTATCTACAATTTTATTCCTGCCTACCAGATTTTATACAAGCCTCAAAAATAGCGCGAAAGCTTCTCAACCTTGACAGATTCAAATTCCAAAAGGAAACATACTAATTCGTGTGTAGGTATATAACATTATTGTATAGTAGTGTCATAGTTTTGATACGGGAGGCCACCATACATTTAATGAGTCGAATGTTACTACTAGTCGTTGGACGCCCCCATAAGTGTCCACTCATAGTTTCGAATCGGCCTAGTAGTTAAATACGTAATATATGGGTGTTGTCACTTCCTCGAATAAAGACCATGGTGCTAACAGCCATGTGGTCTATAAAAATTCTTTAATACCAATTTGAGACATTACATAAATGCTTTGACACCCAACCACTATGTTTACTGATTTAATTAATTTGACACGTTCAGTTTTGGTACTTTTATGTTCTGTGTTAAAATGTGGCGTAACAAGCGTACCAGGTTTTGTATTAACTGTATTTTATTTATTTATTTATTAAGGCTTCACATTGATAAGTTTCGAGTTCTAGAGTATTAGAATTAAGAGTGCCAAAAATATTATTATACTTGATGAAACCTCGTTATTATTTTTTGCAGTTCTAAAGCAAAATGATGTGATATAAAAGAATAACTAAAAATGCCAGATATAATAAAAATTTATTGTGCACTGTAAAACAGGATATTTTCACATACAAATTACATAATTACGAACAATGCAAAAACTAAAATCTTCAGCTCAAACGGAAGCAAGATTAATTTAGATATATTTATGAATAAAACTGATTTTTCATTTATTTATTTAGAACTATATTGCGGCTATAACCTCATTTGAATTTTTATAATGGTGCTTTATTGTATCACTTCTGAACTATCCTTGATGGAACTGGTTACTTGGCAGAATCATTGCCAAGCCATTCAGGTCCGCAATGTCACTGCAATCAGTTGTCTAGATTTAATGCATATGTCACTTTATTGCTTTCAATTGTTTGTCGTTTATGGCACAAGGCAAGCCTGGGCAAGGCCAAAACATTTAGGAGTGCATTGGCGAAAATAGAGAAATAGGACACTAAACTTGATATGCAAAACAAAAGCAACACACAAAGTACGTTATCAATACAGTAGATAAGCGCAAAGTTAAGCAAGTGATTGAAACTTTAGGCTGTGAATATCAATTTAGTATGTAAAGCTCTAACTAGACGCTAGCTTTCATCATCATACGTTATGAGGCACTCCGTCTAAAACTTATAAATTAATAAGCGACTTGACTCCGAGCCCGTAGCAATTACAAATTTCAGAAGCTATTTCCAGCAACCCGCACAAGACAGACAAAGTTCATTACGCGTGAAACTTTAACAAGCCGCAGGATCTAAGTCCTGAAGGGTCTGGTTCGTATCCATCCGACTAAATTCGGACTGAACGGCTGGTTGATTTCACTTTTGACAACTTTACGTGCGCTCATCCTTGAATTAATCCTGAATGCTTTATTTCTGTGATAATATGTCCAGACGTTATTGATGGTAGCTGGAACAATGACAATGGAATTCCAGAATTATGACGCGCAATTTATGAAGCTGAATATTCAGGTCGAATGAGCAACTGAATCAGATACGGTATTCTAAATTAGCCATTCATTGATAGTCTAGCTGAAACAAAGGTGGCTAGGGAGTGCGACGAAGCGGCTATGCAAACACCCATCTGCACCACACGCCACAACTGGGTCGCGAGCGTTTATCGTGCAAAATTCTAGCTCTTATTCAATAAGAATAAATACCGCACCATACATAACAAATATGCAATATATTATGGCAAATAATAATACCACTGCTTGGCATTATTCAAATTAAATCACTAATGCTGTAAGCTATTGTAGCATCCCTCATAAATATTTGTTGTATGCCAATGATGATAGAGCTTGGCAAACAAAACGCTCGTGACTGTACAATTTGGAGGTTTGCATTGAGTGCGTGATATCCGCTGAGTTCGGCAAATCCAAACAGAGATCGCGGTGAGACGGCGCCAACATTGCTCGACAATAGAGGAATTCGTAAAGTCAAACAAGATGCGAGCCTCGCGTATCATTTGCGAAATAATGGCTGACCAATGTTCCATAACTGACTTGGAATTTTTGACGACTACATCGATTTCCTGGTCGTAAAGAAGAACAAACGGTTTCAATGTCAAACTTTATGACTTGCAAATGAAATAGCGCGTGTAAATCTTTTCGGGAGAATTTCAAGCTCGCCTTTAATCTTAGAATAGTTATTTATGAGGTAGTGACATCACAAGAAAACACATATTTTTTGTATATTGTATATTTGTTGATGTGTCAACAACATCTACTTGAGAGATACGTTTGAAGATTTATGAGTGTTTAAAGAGAAAGTGATGCTTGATGGAAGATTTATTTAAAAAAAAGTTATCTCGTAGTTGACATAATTAAATTATATAAATTATGATCCTTCGATGTAATAATGTTCGATTTATACTGATCTTTTATAATATGCTACTTCTAATGTTGACCGTAATAACATAAAATTGATCGTCTAGACGCTATTAAAATTGACACGGTAGTTTATTCTTTCACCAATTGATTTCTATGTTGATAAATGTGAAATGTATTACCAATGTGAGTGTAACTTACCAGTGCTATAGCCAGGAGAGACGTCACTGCAATGTTCACCATTTTCACTGAATAAAGTTCGTTGTAGTATATGTAAAAACACTGTAGTTATCGTTTCTTACACTAGACAAATTATATCGTTTTTGTCAGCAAAGAATTCTTCTGTTGTTGAATTGCTACACCGTCAAAAACTATTCCAAAAGACATTAAGACACCTTTTCGAATGACAACGTCTTCGCAAGAAAAAAATATGTTTATATCCTAATAGATAAGCTGAGTTTATGGTTTGTTAATAACAAGTGATAACCTAAATTCTTATTGGTTTATTTATACAGTTCACAATAACTATATTTGTGTTAGTATCAATTATAGGGACACCTGCCAAAATGACTACAATATGTCGTACATACAATACGTTTACTATGTGTAAAGAAAAATTGGTTACATATGACCAAACCGTATCCTTGTGCTCAAAAATATTTAAACAGCTCTTCTGTTTCCGATTATATATAACTCTATTGTTAATTAATTAGGCCGGATTAACATAATATGTTCTTGATAAGTAAAACAGCTCTGATATAACTGATAAATTACTGCATAAAGTTATCTCTGCGAGAGTTATTAGGTATAAATTTATTGGTGCATTTATTGGTAAATCTGGTTGTACGTGGCATGCAATAAGAGCAAACATCGGCATTGGCAGATAAGAGGTTTATGCACATCGGTCGTGACATAATATAAATATTCGCATAATTTTATGCGTAAACCACGATCTGTGACATAATTTCAAACCATTCTGCGAATAACCTCGAATGTCTGTCTATGTGAGATATGATTGGAACCTGACAATTGAGTTGGTAATAAAATAAAATAATAGAAACCATTGATTCTCTAACACTTCTGGGGTGTTAGATTTAGTACAAAATTCACGAACAAAGTGTCCTAAGTTTTCTTATTATATTTCACAGCTCTCATTCTTTGCGATTTTTGTTTACATGTTGTAGTTATGCTTCCATGTACCAGTATTCAACATGGATAAAAAAATGTGGTAATACTGACTCGAGATTGTCAACGACTAGGGACTCGTAGTATCTCACTTGCCACTTCAGGAGACAGCAGTAACCAAACCTCAATATTTTCAAAGTAAGTTCAGAAAATAAAAAAAATATTTGAAATAAATATTTTATATTTTAGTTCCTTATTCGTATTCATCTATTTGGATCGTCATTTATGATACGAACTGTCCATGAATGAACTCCCCTGCCATCCTTGTTTACTGAGACTTACAAGGCATCTTCAAAGCTAGAGTGAATAGATTTCTTCTAGATCAGCGTGTTCCACCCTCGACCACACCATCGCTTACCATCAGGCGATTAGGCGGCCAAAAGTAGATCTATACATCTTTAAAAAACATAGGTAGGTCCACCTACCTTAATTATTCCACATAAAGTTTTTAGGTTCAGGGCATTGTATACAAACTTAGATATTTATTAGGGATTGTAGATAAATCGCATCAAATGAATCCATTTACATAAATTGTGATCTACTTCACTTGGTAAGTTCGTTTGATCATTAATTATACTTATATATTACAAAATAATTATATATTACAAAAAATCAGGAACTTCTTTTTGTAAATAGTGCATATGGAATCATTGTGTATACCTACGTAAAGAATGGCATTGGGGATTACCTGCGTGCTGTAAAAACACATTCTTTCGTAATTTCATACACAGATAGGCTATGTGTTAATAAAACATTGAGCTAATGCAAACATTTCAAGGTGAGATAACAGATACATTGAGATACTGCAAGATTCTTCATTATTTCATTGAAACAAAAAAAAACTTAGCACGCGTAGACTTTTATAACACTTTGAATCTTTGAAAACTTTGAAAACTTTTGATCCCTTGTCGTATCCTATTAATAATAATTCGTCCCTATCGCAGAATCGTATAACAAAATGCAATCGTAAAGATTTAGGCATCAGAATTTTCGTTTTTAATACAAGTTAACCATAACATAAACATTGTTTATTTTATGTCAATAATTTAACGAAATCCACACTCAAACTTTCCCTCGTAGAGTTTTACGAAAAATTACTTTTGTTAATGTAAGGTAAGTGTTTCGTTTTTATATGTAGGTATAGATAATAATACATGAAAATATGTATGGACTGGCTTATGTTTTTCATTTAAAATTAATGTAAGCTCTTTTTTTACTCCTGTTTGCATCCCTGTTGTGAGCTTTGTAGGTAAAGTAGTTTTCGTTCGAGATTTAATTTTTAGTTAGTCTAGTGGTATTTTGCTTTTCACACGACTGAAACCAGAAAAAAAACGAAGGGCAATCCAAACGCTTAAGTCCACTACCAGTTGGCAGCGTATCCAGCATACTGGCAGCATTACCACGCTGAATGGCAATGCTTAATATTATGTTGAGCCAGCAAAACACCAGCATTCTGTTACGCGTCGCATTAACTACGTCCCCAATGCTTTAACCCCAAACAGCTCAAATATGTGCCGAAACTACCGAAGTAGTCCGAAGTGCCGAGGTTAGCATATTTGCTCTGTTTGTGCTGCTCTGCCAAATTGGCCGCTGAGCCAGTCTTTACTTGTCTCAGGAAGATATGACGGCGCCAAAATATCGTCACAAGTCATGTTTTATACAAGGGGCTGCCATCTCAACCTCTTGGGCACCAGTTTGAGATTTCTGTGACATTGGTGGAGCAAAAACCCGAAAGGGATTGAAAGGATGCGATGACAATTAAGTACATAAACGTAAAAAAAGTTTTTGTTTTGCCCTACCTCTTCCTCAAGATTATAAATCAGATCTCTAGTTACACATGAGAAGGTTTACTCCTACTGTACAAATAATAGCAACCGCTGAAAAAATCCGTTATCGCCCATGTTCTGCTATGAAAATAGACGGATGCGAACATCAATCAAAACGTGACTTTATATAAGCCACAAATCATACGGATTTTCATAAATGTTATAAATATAGTTTACGGCATGAAAAGTTTCTGTTCGTCAGTAAACCCTTTCAAGGGCGATGTGTGTAGTTAAAAGCAAACAACTTTTACAACTCCCGTGAATAGATCGAGATATTGATATCATCTCTCTGATGAACTTCGCATGCTTCGCATTTTGCGTCATGGATAGTATTTTTAGTTTAATTCACATGTCCATGTGGAAGGTTAGAATAACAGTCGCTACAATATTAAACGTTTTATTGGTTTTCCTAACTGACGACTACGTGTTCATTGCGTTGATGACTATTTTTAACTCTTCAGTTTTGCTTACTTCCAGAATTTGTTAAGGCCAGTTGGTGAATTCCTCAAGTGCTGTGTACTACCATTTGCCATGAATGACGAGTTTGAATGAATACAAGTGCCATACACCCGGTCTGGCTCAAAGCCAACTTTGATCACTTTGTTCTTGTAATATTTTACAACTACCATCACTAATCTCTTTGTATTGAAGTGAAATTCTTTCGGAAACACATAAATCAGATTGGCGATGGTGCGTTAAAACGTGTGTAACTTTTTCAGCGTTTAATGGGCACCATAATCATAAAATTATTTTGATGTGGTTGGCGAAACCACTCAGATTTTTGTAACAAAATGATATTACGGATAAATTCTTTATGTGCATTTTATGGCTTGCTTTATCTCCCGTTGTCAAAACTAAGAATTTATTTGCATCTATTTTGTTTCGTAACAATTGTATTATGAATGACCATGATAAATCAGTGTATTTAAATTAGGCAATATTTTTCATAACTTTTGTGATGTGTCTTACAAAGATTTATTTAAACTTGTCCAGCGAGAGTGATAAACATCGATGTAGAGTTGTAGACAGTTAGCTATATATGTATCGTCAGAGTAATTATTCGACGGTGTTACTTCGTTTACCTACACATCTGAACAGATAATCAATTTCATAACTACTTCACAGCTGTTTAATTTCCTCTACATTACAAAACTAACGAGGTGTGCGTATTCTTGGATCTAAGCCTTTAAAATCCACTCTTATGTTAATATCTTCAGAGTTTGTAATTGATTGTCGTATTTTGTGCGATAGTATGATCAAAGCTGTTGAGTCTATGCCCCAGAGGCGTTAATTGCCGTGTCGATGTTCCGATAGATGTTTGATGATAATAACTCTAGTAGGTGTGGTCCGCTGTAAATTGGATGTATCTAATCTAATGCGAATAGCACATTTTATAACTGTTTGTATAAGATAGTGATATCATCTAATTTAGAATGTTTTTACTACGTTGTTGTCTTGCTGTCATTGCATTCTAGTTTTTAGAAATGTTATAAAAAGCTCATCATCGTCATCAGCCAGAAGACGTTCACTGCTGAACATAGGCCTCCCCCTTTAACCTCCACACTGAAAGACAGCATGCCTTTTGCATCCACTGGATGCCAGTGACTCTAACAATGTCGTCGGTCCATCTAGTGGGAGGCCTACCTACGCTGCGTCTTCCGGTTCAAATGTCTCCCTCAAGAACCTTTCTTCCCCATCGGTTATCGGTTCTTCGAGTGATGTGGCCTGCCCATTGCCACTTTGACTGCCACCACTTCACAGCAAATTTTAACAGCTATGTCAGTGACTCTGATTCTTTGCTAAAGCTAAAAGCTGGAAAATCTAATTTGCATTTAAAAAATTCAAAGTTTACACCGGACAAAATCGTTACGATGGTCAGGATCATAATGTGTATCTGGAATTTTCTCTTTATTGGCAATAAATATATGATCTTGTGAACTGCAAAATACAACTGATAAATAAAGAAAATTTAGTAATATTATTATAATATTATTGCTATAATGTTACACATATCATCTTTAGTGCGAAGACTATTCAACATTTATTCACTTTCTGTGCCATATTTTCATTGTAAAATAAGAAATAATATAACATTTCTATTCGATGTTCTAGAAAATCATAATCTACCAATTCAATCTACTTTTTGGTATAATAACGTCATAAATTATATTTTGAGTGTAGGGGACGTTAATTTTCCTAAATGCTTATTTAGCATATTAATTACTCAAATAATATTTAACAGCTGAATTTAAATTAAATTTATTAGTTCTGGCTTCTCCTATTAGTACAACGAATATAAATATGGATATTATGTTATGATTATTAGGTACTGTTAATTTATTCTCCCATTACTACATATTTTCTAATGTGTTCAGTAGGATTACTAAATATAATTTAATGTTAATATGCTGTTTAAATATTTTGATAATATATAATTATTATAATATAAATGTGTAGGTCATCATCATCATCGTCCAGAATACGTCCACTGTTGAACATAGACATCCCAATTAGATTTCCACACTGAACGCCAGCCTCTCATCTGAATCCACATGATCTGCAGACATTTTGAGAGTCGTGGGCATCCAGCCCTACTCGTCGATGTTGTCGGTCTACCTGGTGGGAGACCTACCTACGCTGCGTCTTCCGTTTCGTAGTCTCCACTCAAGAACCTTTCTTCCCCATTGGTTATCGGTTCTTCAAGCTATGTGGCTCACCATTTGCCAAATTAACTTGTAAATCTGAGCAGCTATGTCAGTGACTGTAAAGTATAGGTAAGTACTTCCACATAAATCAGATAAGATTCGGTGAAAAGCATCAACACTTCGAACGTAGCTTCTGGCATTTTGGAGTACGAGTGTTGCCTTCTGTGTAATTATACTACCTTTGTTTTCATTTTATAAATAACAGCTTGTCCCTGATTGTTATTATTTATTCAAAATGGTTTAATTCATGTGAGACAATTGTTAACTTCTTTCGATTTATTCAGATATAGACTACTTAAACTATTTAATTTACGATTCAGATAATTTCCAAATCTCAAGTATAAATTGATTTTTTTAACCCTTAATAAAAGAGCTGATAATCTTCAAATGCCTGAAAAAATATTTGAACTAAGAAGAAACTATCAAGTAGTCACCTTTCAAATAAAAAATAAATAAAACAAAATCGGTTCAGCTGTTTGGAAGTTACGATGCCACAGACACACATAGACACGTCAAACTTATAACACCACTTTTTGCGTCGGGGTTAAAAACACAAATAAATATTAACATTCTGAATTATTTTTTTTTAATGCAGAATACCCTAAGATTAAAATGCTTGTCACATGATCTTTAATAGAACTCACCTTATAAAGGTTTGCGTAAGGATTCTTACTATTTATATTAAATATCCTAATTTTCCAGTAAAAGCTGTAGCTTTATGTTGAGCGTCTAGTTTTGATATACCAATAATAGCAACTATTTTTAATTTTAATTCTAAAGATTTCTCGACTCAAGTAGAATGTAAAATGGATGGTAGAACGGTATATACTAGTTTTCTTTTGCATACTAGCAGTTGAACTAGGAAAATTGAGTTGTTTAACATTCCTGGGAAATGAGTACGCTAGTTATAATGACAGATAAAATCTGTTTGCCGAAGGATCTGAGCTAATATCGATTCTAAACAGGTATTAAAACAGTGTTTGAACTTTAGTTGAGACGAATTTTAGGTAAGTAGGTAAATAGTATAACATAACGAGTTCTTGGGAACATTTATTTATAAAATTTATATTGCTTTATTATTATTTGCTTAAATTAATTTTAAATTTGAATTTATAACATTAATGTGATTTGTTTCTTAAAATCAGTGTTTTTTTTTTTACCAGAGGATCTTTCTAAGTTTATTTATCTTTCTATGTATACTTACAACTTACTTACTTTCTATGTTTACTACTATGTATTCTTTACTGTTATTTGTACTACTTTGTATAACTTAGAAAGCTTCTCTGGTAAATAAAAAAATATATATCTTTATATTGTACCATTATAGGTTATTGTACAATTTTTGTATCTACCATTCAAAGTATTGTATGCTTAAGCTAATTTGTTCTTATTAGGGTCACTATATTATTGATATTTAAAACGTTAGCATTTTGGGTCACGAAAGAAGATTTTTGTACTGTATCTCGCAAAATTGACACAAAAAGATAACTCGTCCCTTAGTTCTAATCTAGGGTAAGTAAACTGTTATGCTTTTAGGGCAACACCGAGGACGCTCTAGGCAAACTTTTACAATATTTATTATATTTTGTAATTGGCCCATTTTAGCCGCGTTTTTATCATGCCCTGTCATAGATTAAATAATAAACGATGTAACGTTGCGACACCGCAGCAATTTGCTCTGATCTACGTTAATGTTGGGCTGAGAGTTAAATGAGAAGCATACAGCCCTTTACAGCTGTACCTACTATTTATATGTATACTTTTTTATACTTCACACATTACCATTATTCTAGATATTATTGTCATCAGGGACACAGGAAGCAAAATTATTGATTTCAAATCAAACCTCATGATTTTAATGAACATAAAACTCAACTCTATAGCAGAAAAGTATTGTACAAAAAAAAAACACAAAAGTAATATATCAACAAGGCAAAGACGAAAAAGTAGAAGATAAGCCCTGGCGACTGGTTTACTCAAAAGTGAGTCGAATGACAACTCGTGGGCTTCATGGTTACACCGGTGTAGCGTCGCGGAAAATTATGTGCCTCATAGTGACACCACGGTAGAGATCGGCTGTCGATTATCGATGAAACGAGGGGGTGTAATGACGAGAAAGACCCTTTGCTTCGAGGAGTTCCCATGTTACACTGGTGAATCGACGAGGAAGACTTCCAAGAGCCTTTGTTCCGACCAGATATCCCACGACACCTCACAGAGTTTTTAAATTTTAATTTACGTTAATTCCTATGGCACTTTGGCAATTTTCTTTCGGGATCTCATCACACATTGGGCAAAATAACAGTGTTAATATTACCAAATTATAAGCTTGTGCGAAAGATTCAATTCAATACTAATTAAATATGTGAATAAAAATTATGTTATGCTAGCAAAAGTCCTCACTGTGCTGTTTGAAATCATACACTACAGAAACCAGTCAAACAAGAAAAAGAAAATATCAAAGATGAAATTGTACTGACTGCTTAAATTAAACTTGTAAAGATTACGAATGGGTATTTTGTTCGGATATGTTTTGTGCTGGATCGTAGAACATTGCGCGAGCATGCACCATACCCCCAGTGTAAATTTTAAATCGAATAACCAGTGTTTAACTACAGATGCTTCATGCAATTAAACCCTTATGTCCTTATGAATTGCCACGGAAAATTGTATCAATTTCCAAATACAACAATACTGTAAGATAGGTAATGCTTTCAACGAATTTCTCAGATGTAGCACTGAGCATGCGTTTCGATTCCATTAGAACCATCTGTTTCGGCTCGCGATATGCCTTTGTGTCGGACGTGGATCGATTTTCAATACTAATTGACTGTGCAACAAACAATATTCAATTGGTAAGTACGTACGTTTCACGGTACATTTATCAAACGATTCTGCGTAATTAATTGTTTCTGTAACCCGAAACTAGGTGTGTAAATTAATACGAAGATCAAGAGCGAGATGCGCCCATGACGGCGACGTTTATTAATGCATGTCTGTTTTTATTAATTGTTATGGCTCTTAGTACTTCCGTGCAAAGCTATTTACAGTGTTTCTGCTGTAGGCATTTACTTTAAAATAATTGGTTACATTTTTACCTGACAACGCAAAGCAAAAACGATGGTAACAAGATGTAAATAAATTTGGCCGCCCCCTCTCTCATGTGACATATAATTTAAAAGGTTATTCTTATTCAACAAAACGTTTGTTGGGGTACTATCGAGATACAATTCCTATAGAGTCACAATCTCTCAGTGAAAACAGTCAAAAAACGTCCGAGCGTCATTGTACATACATTGTATCAATGATATACTTCACAATGCCACATTTATTCCAATTTAGACGTTATGTCACTTGCATAGTGTTCAACGTTAGTTGTCCGCTATGTCATCGTAGCTCTGGCATCGTGCGGTGTAATCGGTACGCGGTTACGTTGTAACTAACAAAAGTCTGCGCAATTCGTAGCGTGCGCCAAATTTTGTTTCGGACATTTTTATGGCATGATTGTGACTCTATATGTATTGTATCTCGATGTGTGGTACTTTTGTCCAAGGATACCATTCGTAAAATCTTATTTTCATCGCAGATCATATCTACCAAAAATAACTTTTTCGGTTTTTGAACAGAAAGAAACGTGTGTACTATTAGTACTACCCAGTACTAAATATGGTCATACCTATCGAGTATGACCATTTTTGAAAACTAAACTAACTATAGATTCATATATTGTTCGTGAAAACTAGTTTATCTTGCTAAAAAATTTAAAATTCATTTTTAGAACAATGACTCAATCTTTTATAAATGTTTGAAGGTCAAACATAAATTTTCGCGAGACATAAAAACAGGCCCACTATTATCCATTAACAATTCAAAAACGTTTTCGGTTATGCTCATTTACTCAATCGATGCGAATTCCGTGTCATTGGATCGTTAAGGTTATTTTATGGATTTTTTATTGTCATGGGTTTTCCGGACTCGTTATTTAGAAATAGATGTATTAAAATTAAGAGATTAACATTATTCTCCTATTTGCATATGTATTTAGCTAGTCTATTTTATGTACAAAGTCAGATGTCTTTTCAGATGCTAATACTTGATACTCTTTTGACTCGTGTGACCCACTTAGGTGCCATAGATAACAGAAATTGGTTAGGCTGATAACACCTTACCTACGATGACATTGGGTTAGCCTTGAGAAAGATTCAGATCTTTTCTAGTATTTATCTATGGATGTGTAATTTAAGCGATAACAGCTGAGAAAACTTGACATGGTGTTTAGATAAACGTGACGTTTTTTTCTAAGACCTTTGTCAAAAAGAACAATATGCAAGAATCCTATGATTACATAAAAAAAGAAAGGAAGAAAAAAGTTTTTTATAACATACTAGCTGTGACCCGAGGTTTCACCTGCGTGGTAATGGACAATGGTGATGATGATGATAAAAAGTAGCCTAAATTACTGCTTATAATGTCAGCTATCTGTCAATGTAAGTCCTGTAAAAATCGGTCCAGCCGTTTAAGAGTCCAAAGTGAACATACATAGGTACATCGCCTTTTATATAGCAAATAATTATTAATTATAGAACTGAGAAGCGGCAAGATGACAAGACACACGACTTAGTACGACAAGATCATAAAAAACGAAGAGTTTATTAAAAAAATGAGGTTAATGAGGTAATAGTAAAAAAGAGAGGCGACCAAGGAGAGCATACAAAAACCTGAAAAAGAAGACGGCAAATAGTGAAAACGCTAACTAAAGATCGCGAAAGCTGGAAATCATTTAACCTATAACAACCGGGCTCATATAAAATTATAAAGTAACCGAAAAAAATAAGCATTTATTTTGTACACAAAACAACATCACATAATGAAACAAGTGACGAACGTATTTTTGACAGTGTAGTTTCCAGTGCGACAAAAAAGGCAGTGTTCAATGCTGCGTATTTCTCTGTATTCTGATGACAAAGTAACAAGTAAATCAAACACAGGAAATGGGTGCTAAAAAAATACAAAATTTTATTACCGCACTATTAATTGGTCACCTATTTAAGAGCCTCTCAAATTTTGGACGAAAAACAAACAAAAGTTGGATTTTTCGGTTCTGATTCAAATAGAAAGATCTATAGAAAATTCAATTGCTGTAGTAAATAAATCTATATTTTTTAATGAAAATAGCGGCCTAACATTTTGGAATAACCAGTATTAACTTATCACCAATCAAAAAAGACCAATTCTAAAAAGTTGTTTTTCGTAAATCTCTCGGGGGAAAGTTTGAAAGTTTCTTTAAATTACTGACATAAAATAAACTTTTTTTTTGTTATGGAATAGTTTTTTTATATTCGTCTTGACAAAAACGGCTTTATTTATGCACGAAAACCCAGACACCTAAAATTGTAAGATTGCATTTTGCAATACAGCTCGGCAAAACTCAGATGTGAAGTGAACAGTAAATCACGTCATCTCACAGTGTAAGAACCTATGATATGGGTTAGCTCTAGAACCCTATGTGAGATCCTGCTAGAGTTTAACGAGATTACGCCCCAGCCACACGTGGCTAGCTTATTGAGTTAGGGATATGGAAACTCCTCGGAATATACGAGACCCATTTTGCTAAAAGATGCTTAGACGTTTGTGTTACGCATATACCCGTACTAAGCCGAAAGTGTCATAATACTCATTATTATGAACAACTTTTACTTGATAAACATCCTCAAATCGTGAAAAAAAAAAACTGCCGCGAAAAAAAAATATCTGCTGTTTCATACATTTTATCGTGTGTCAATGGCCGTTTTAGCAGCTGTTTTTTTTTTCGAGATTTCTGGGTTGGTCCCATAGTAAAAGTTGTTCGCAATCAGATAATGTAAAAATGTTTTTAATATCCTATCATTGAATATATTTTTCAAAATGAAAGTTAGGTTTGGTACATCATGTTTTGTTCAGGTGTACCGTTTGGGCAAAAAACCTTTAAGGGGTCGTCCATTAATCAAGTGATGTTTTCACCAAATTTTAACCCCTTTCTACCCCTAGACTAATTATATCAAATTACTAGCTGTTGCCCGCGACTTTTACGCATAGACTTTCAAATAAACTTCCAGTCCGTCCGTCCCCTAATTCGGCTCTTTCGCAAAATCCTTCTTAGTGGACTTCTACATCCCATAAGGAATCTACCTGCAATTTTTTTTAGCTTTCGTTCGTTAAGTAATTTCGCTTTTATATGTACATATAGTTTCATATGGATATCGGATATTTACGTAATAAGGTTTTAGAATTCCCCCATCAAAAATCACGTGTATTTTTTGGTACAACGTATATTTAAATAATCCGAATGTTATCGTTAATCTGGTACAGGTACCTAAAATCTTATTAAATTCTAGGAGTTTAAATACCGCGATAAGTCAGAAATCACGCGTTTACGGATATATATGTTTACCGTGATATGTCACTACACCCCCTCTCTCTTGTGATATTTCGTAATTTTCCCGACCCATTTCCCCCCCCCCCCCCCCCTTTCGAGATTCACGTGATTAATAGACGATCCCTTTGTCAAGTTATTTAAAAGAAAGGCACTTGTGACCAATTCCATGTAATTCGCAATTACTTGTAGGTACCTAATCCTCGATAAGGTTAAACGATTTATGTCATTCAGAAAATCAACAATTCCAGTGAGTCAGTTCCAATTTCATAGTAAATACTAACTATTGTTTCATCTGCGGTTTCATGCGGAAACCATGGTGAATCAATTAGAAACCACGGGCCCCACAATCATTCATAACGAGCCTGAGTAACGCACGGATAATCCGCCTGAAAAGTACATATTACTCATTTACAAAGCTGAAAAGTACTGGAGACTAGCAATTTGTTGGAGCGAACCGTAATTGTTTGGCAAATAACTCGATTTGAGCATGCTTTGTCCACGCTCTACTTCTATTAGACGATTTTTTTTAGTAATGGACATTGGTTATGACCTATTTTTAAGTTTATTTGGCTATTACGGTAGAAATTGCAACAGAAAGCTTGATCATATTATAATAATATAATTTGGATTTGCGTTAAACTCAAGCTAGAACCGAAAAAAGTCTGCCAAAAACTGAAGGGGCGAAGTAAACACGTAGCCAATAGTGTAAAACAATTCTCATGCTAATATTATAAAGGATGGCGAAAGAAAGAAAGTAAATTTAAAAAAAAAACTTTTATTAGACATCCTATAAAATATTAACACGAAAATTGCTTCATAGAGCGGAGCCTTAAGTAAAAAAGGGTTTCATGAACGACCCTGAAAAGTGACTACTAAGACGCAGCCGAGGCAAACATAACGTGAGCTTGCCTGTATGAGATTGCCCCATAACCTAATTACCGCTAAGACTTGTTTATTACTTTTCTCAAATATAGCGACGATATTCGCAGACATACGACAGTATAATTTTAGCAAAATTCCCACCAAATTCAAACATCGTCGAAATTTTGAATAAAAAATACGGAGCAAAAGACGTTTTATTGTTACCTACTGCCGTAAAAATTCTCTTAGCTTTTCTGAATCAACAAAAACGAAGATAAACTGACATTGAGTAAAGAGGCGTCAATTTTGTAGAGCACACTCATCTTTGGAGAATTAGAAACATCTATCAAAAGTAATTGATTTAACTATTACATAATCTGCGCGGTCTTAGTACCGTTTGAAAACAAAGATCAGACAGGGAGTGAGTCAGTCAGTACGAGTACTTAGTAAGTACGTTCTCAATTTGCGCGTAAACTATAGCCCATCAATTAATGTACTTGGCATTGAGTCTCGTCAGTTATCCAAAAATACCATAGACATAACAATGAATCAAGGGAAAACTTAGGAAAAATCACTTTCTGTTTATATTTTTTTATATGCCATAGGTGGTAAACAAGGGCTGCCTGATGGTCAGCAGTCACCGTCTCCTATGGATACTTGTAACACCAGAGGCATCACAACTACGTCGCCGATCCTTTAAGACTCTATTACCTCGCTTTTTGAAGAACCCCATGTTGTAGCTTCTTGGATACACCGTGGAAGGTAGCTCATTCCACATTTTGCAGGTGTGAGGCAAGAAAGATCGCGTCTGTTATGCGTACGTTTCTGTTTATGAAAGACATTGAGGGAATTTTAGCACCTAATTATTTATTAAACATCCTAGGACTATTCAAATAGATAGTCGTGTCAACTAAGTTATCTAGTCAAAGTTTATTGTCCCATATATAAATCCGTATTACCTAACTAGTACCATTAAATATAAATAATAAATATAAAAAATAAATATCGGGACATTTTTTTTGTACACACGGTCATCTGACCCCAAACTAAGCAAAGCTGATATGGCTGATCGTGATATGGCTGCCAGAGCCTGATATACATACATATATAGTTTTAAATACATATTTAAATAGATATTAACACCCAGATAAAGAACAAAAACAAATGTTGATCACATAAATGTTTGTCCTAAGTGGGAATCGAACCCACGCCACCAAGCTCAGAAGGCAGGTTCACTACCAAATGGACAAACGAGCTATCGAAATCATTGAAAAAAAAGCATTGTTTGATCGTGTTCCATCGTAGACCGCATCATCGCTTAACATCAGGCGAGATGGAAGCCAAGCGCAAAGCTTATCGTATAAAAAAAAACTTACACGTATATCCATTATCATAAAATTATCTTTTATAATGTTCAAATTCTGATTTGATTAATTTAATTTGCTTAAAAGTGTTTATTTATAATTTTTCTCATAAATAAAACTACACAACAAACGAATAACATAAACTAGACATCAACTTTACGATCATCATCAGCATCATCCACAGCCTTCCTTATCCCACTGCTGGGTATAGGCCTCTCTCTTGCTATGCCATCTGCCTCGGTCCTGTGCCATCTACTTTATGATATGTGCTGTAAATTATCCCATTTAGGTCAGTTAGCCGAAAATCTTCATTACTCGAATTTTCCCCATAAGTTATTAAAAAGTACACCGTTTCTGCATGAAAATAGAGAGCTGCATTGCTTAAGCGAAATATCGGTAAATCAGTACAAGAATATTCAAATTATAATTATTTTGAATGTTAAATATTTTCCACAATCAGGAACTCATTTACGTACCACAGTATGAATGTAAATACATACAATTTAACAGATACAGTGTTATTTGCACGGCGATAAGTGCGTTTCCTAAACCCAGTTTTATCTGTATCACGCCTTCAGGTTGCATTGAAATTGTTTTGTAAAACCTCAATTTATTATGCTCTACATTCTGTTGAACTGAAAACTGTAAATTGTAGCACTAGATATGAAAGTTATCTTTATGTTTTTGGTTTGAATTTTCGCTGACATTAGCATTATTTAATTTTACGAGTTTTCGAGACTAACACAAATAACGGATTAGATTTTTTTAATGACAAAATCGTATTTTGCATTACAAAATCTAGTTTATCACTCGTTAACAATTGTTTTACTTTAGACATTGTTAGAACAAAATTCAATCTATGTTAATAGCATATATTTTTTACCAACTACAAAAGAAGGGTGTTTGTTCTCTAGTCGACGCGTATTGTTTAAAAGTTGGAGATAGCCTGTTATTGTTATTTCTTTTCTTTTTTTTTTAGTTTAGTTAGTGGATAGTATTTTAAAGGCACCTCACGAGATAATATTTTTTTTTTTTTTTTTTTAGTATCAATTATTATTTATATTTTCCCTTTTGAAATTTAAAGTATACCAGAATAGCTTGAATTCGAATAAAAATAAAATATTATACATATAGACAACATTTTATAGCAAATACTTAGTTAAAACAAACATGAGGCAAGTATGTGTTCGTTTTCACACTTGTGCAGTTAAATGTGACTAATATTTCATTATTTTATCGTTCAACTGCGTTAAAAACTATTAGAGTAGGTACTCTTGCTTACACACACTTTCTTAATTTCTTACTACACTTTCAAAAAATATTTAATACTTTCATAAAATATTTAATATTTAAGACGCAATAAAAAAAAAATTGGTGAAAATTTTGTCATTTAAAGGTGTTTTAATAACGTTATTGCATTTTTTTTTTAAATATAATTCAAATTGGTTCTTAAATAATTAACTAAGAAATCATTCAAATTCAACCATACGAAAATCCCAATTCTCGATTCAATATTGTAACACTTCACATGAGTCCTTTTTGGTCCGCTCGTATGCAGTAATAACTTTTTAAAGTTTAAAAACTTGACAGTTCGTCATTTTCGCGCCAATTTTCCGGAACTCGCGGGAAACTGAGGTAAGATCGTGTCGGTAGCGCGGCCGCGCGCTCTCTGCGGACTGTGTCGCACGCGAGCTCCCATCTACTTACTAGGTTCACCCGACTCCATTAACATGATCCACCGTTTCGTACTTTATCTCAGTAAGAATATTTGACAGTTCATTGGTTAGTAAGCAAAGACGTGTAGTTTTTAATGTGACAGAGTTCAAAAGTGTTGGCGCATTTAGTACCTATAATAGTTGCCGGTACCTTACGATTTATGTGCGTGACGCAAAAATGGACAAAATTCGTGGCGGTTGCTCACTGAAGAGTTATGGGTACTTGGAGATCACGTGGGGAGCAGATTTATAGCTTAGGGTTGTAGAAAGAACAAGATTTGCTGAATTCTGGGGATTTATAGGGCTAATGAATTAAACATAAAACTACGTGAAAACTTCTTAGTAGAATTTCTCCTGCAAACGTACTAAAAAATAAATAGCCTGCCTTCGGAAAGTAAAATCTAACAGCACATAGGAAAAGTGAAACTGAAAAGTTGGCCATAAACGAAAAAAATAAACATAACGACTGGTATGTTTTTACCAGCCGGTACCTAACATACTGGCCATAAATAAGACTGTAAAAATAAGTTAAAATTTTAAGTCTACATTTTGAATGTGAATGTTTAATGGTGTGGGTATTATTGTTTATACGAAACTTCGTTCGAGAAACGAAATGGAAGAAACATAGAACACAGAAAAAAATCTTCTCTTTTTATTTCCAAATCTCCATAGAAACTTCTTGCATCGCCATCAAAGTCAAGCATGGTCAAGTCTGGAACAATTTGCAGTGACAATGACTAAACTTGTTTTACGACACATAAAAATAAATAAAAAATACAAAGGACACAAGACGGTAGTGGCAAATGCATAAGACGCACGAAGCAAACATTAGGAAGAAAAAAACCAATTTATTTTAAATAACTGTATGATAGCTCACTGGCTAGTGAATCAAATCAAAATAGCTAGCAAATCAAAATAACAAGAATCTAAATTAATAGTTACACCCGACCACTTAAACGAATAACTAGTCCACTGTCGCAGCTTGCAGATTTCTACCGTAAACTTGACCACCGATATCAACGACTAGACATGACCACTTGCATTATCCGTATCAGATAATTTGAATAACGAACGGGTGCGTCGTGGAGCCATCAATGTAGCGGCGAACAGTAGCTTATTTACGTGAACTTAAGTATAATAATTACTTAGAATGTATTTAAAAAAAAACATTAAGTAAATAATAGGATAGGATAGGATAGGATTAAAAAAAATGAGGTTTCAAGTCGCTGGAGGTATGAGGTATGATACCCTCTCAGCAGGTCTAGCACGGGCCGTGGACAAATTTTATTGTCTTTCCAACATTTTTATCTAGCGAGACCGAGACAAACATATCCATATTCTAGCTTTGTCGCATCTACGCGCGGATAAAAAATATTTAGTAAAACTATAGTAGAATGACAAATATGTCAATTTAAATGCAATATAGTAACAATCATCAGTGACGACGTGGATTGTCGATTTATGAAAATAGGGTCCAGGGGGGTTAGACAAGACTTACTTTCAGTTAGCGTTAACGCGTAGGTCTTGTCTAATCCCCCTGGGGGTCTAGACAAGAGCCACTTTCTGTTAGCGTTCACGCCTGCGGAAAGATGAAATTGTATGAAAATGAAATTAGCATGAGATAATTTCTCTCATGCTAATGTCATTGTCAACGCAGGCGTTAACGCTAACAGTGAGTGGCTCTTGTCTAGACCCCAGGGGGATTAGACAAGACCCACGCGTTAACGCTAACTGCAAGTAAGTCCTGAAAGTAAGTGGGTCTTGTCTAACCCCCCTGGTCAGACAAACATGCGAGCTTAGAATAAGCATGGGAGATATGGTAAGGTGACGTGGCGGATGCAAATGCATCTGGCCTAAATCAGACTTGATACGAATTTGTGTTATTAAACGTTATTAGTCAAACTCACCTTGCCCAGACGGTCTTGCTGCTCTTTTTTGTATGTGGATTATTAGTTGGTTTATTGGGTGTTCCTGAATATTTTTTTGTGTGCGTGAGAAAATAATATGTCGGAGCTTACTTAGGGTTTTTAAATATTGTGGACACACACGGTCATCTCACCCCAAACTAAGCAAAGCTTGTGATATGACTGCCAGAGATTGATATACATACATAGATATTTTTAAATACACACTGACATAGACACTAAAAACCAGACATGGAACAAACACAAATGTTCATCACATAAATGTTTGTCCTAGGTGGGAATCGAACCCACGCCCCCAAGCGCAGATCGGTTCACTACCAACGGGCTATCTTATTTTTATCTTTCGTGATTGTGATAATAAAAAAAGTGGGAGAAACATGGAGACATTTGAACATGAACGATAATAATTATACTAAGACATTATCACCCTTTTTGTCTGATCTGATATTATACCCAAGATTTTGGACCCATGTAATTCCGTGATAAAACCTCTTCAAAGCAAAATTCACCCCAGTAAGGCTTTAGTTACCTAGTTATTTCTTGTACTTACTAGGTTTGACACTTCCACGGTTTTGTATTCGACTACGTTTGATTAAACCACGGGGCATGGGTTAAATAGATAGCCCGTTGGTCCAGTTGGTAGTGAACCTGCCTTCTCAGCTTGGGGGCGTGGGTTCGAATCCCATCTAGGACAAACATATTTGTGTGATGAACATATGTGTTTGTTCTATATCTGGTTGTTAATATCTATTTAAGTATGTATTTAAAACTATATATGTATGTATATCAGTCTCTGGCAGCCATATCACAAGCTTTGCTTAGTTTGGGGGCAGATGACCGTGTGTGAAAAAAAGTACTATTATTTATATAGTGACCAACCCCGTGCTTATAATCAGCAAAACAACGAAGAATAAGATAAAATAATGTGGGTAGGTACAACTTTTTTCATAGAGATAACATGGACAAGTTTGGGCAAAATCAAGTTACGCAGTGATCTTAACAATTTTAGCCAATAAAATACTTTAACATCCAATAAAAGCTCCTTACACGAGGCAGAAGCTATCAATAAACCTACCATAAAAGCGTTAACCGTCAATAATTGTGCAAAAAAACGACCGCACATTACCAAGACAAGAATTGAAGAAACAAAGATGAACAACTGTTCCTAACTGCTAAGCCATATAACAGAGGAGAAAACAGAGACACAACTCTTTTAAGCGCAAAATAATATAATAATAATATTTAGATTGCATTGCATGGCATGCAGAGCAACGTGTTCATACAGCACTAATATTCATAAGTACATAAAAATGGAATTAAGAGAAGATAAAAAAAAGAGTGTCACCTTTTGGTATCGGAGGCAATGTCACATTTTGGGTTACCCGGCTAAGTTATATATATTACCTTGTTCCAATACCATTGCCTCCGATACCATTGATACATAATTATGTATCGACAAGGTATCGCGTTGCCTAAAATGTGGGCAATAAGATACCTGTCAGGCTAAGTTCCATACCTTTAGTCGGACATGATGGAATCGTGATTGTAGCCGTATGAATCTTATACCGACAACAGGTTCATATACGAGAACCTACATAGTACATAGAAGTGTAAACTGTATGCATTGATTGTATGTATCAAAGTATCAACAAAGTTGCACTCTTAGTAGCTGTTTCTCTGTTGATTTGCTTCTCATTTACCGTAGCAAGTTTACGATAAAGCCGTTCCGATAGTAGTTTTGACAGACAGGTGTAATTAGCCCGCCTGCTTGGCTGCTACCGGCAAATGGACGCGCGATGATAACGGCTACTGCTGAGTAAACAACGCTGCCCTTCACGCAGGGCAGGATTCAAGGCCAACTGTCATCACTTTCATCATCATACGTTTACACTTTTTTTCATACATTTATCTATGGAACATGCTATTTTAATCTCCATATACCTACCTCTTTTCTTTAACATACCATTCTTTTCGGTTCTACGCCGATATTATTCACTTGTTGCCCTGAAATTTATTGAGTTAGTTTTTATTTTATTAGCCTTTATTAACTAAACAAAATACAAGCTAAAACGAATACTACAAATACAGTTAGACT
Organism: Agriopis aurantiaria; assembly: GCA_914767915.1. Classification (NCBI taxonomy): domain Eukaryota; kingdom Metazoa; phylum Arthropoda; class Insecta; order Lepidoptera; family Geometridae; genus Agriopis; species Agriopis aurantiaria. The sequence continues at coordinate 5,998,110 of OU611999.1, forward strand.
GCCCATAGACCGTTGAAGGTCTAAGGTTGAGTTAGTAGCTTATGTACTGTTTTTTTTTTCCTAGAAAATTTGACGTTGGTCACAATTTTGGGTATATATTATGTACCCGCTTATACTTGGTCCCAGTTTTACAGCTTTGACAACTTGTAAAAAGCTGAATGAATTCTGATCATTGTTAAAAAGTTTTACGAACATAAGATTGTTACTGATAACAATATTATATACCTACTATAATGAAATAAGTTTTAAAAGAAAATGTTTTACACAGATTTTTACAATATTATAGCAGCTGTCATGGAATAAAAAATGGTCTGTGAAACTATGTAATTTTATACGGTACATAGGTGTCAAAACAGTTGTATGTGCAATAGCTCCTACCTAGTAGGTGTGGTTCACGTAACGATATTTGTTTTGCAATGTTTTGGTTTGTTGTTGTTTTATTCATCTATTTTCTACCTTTAATTATTAATGGGCAACATTCTAATATAATCTACTATTGTACTCTAGGAATGGTGAAGGTTATAGTGCCCCAATTAAAAATCTCCTTGCATCGTCTCTGAGTTTGCGATTACATCTGATAGTTAAGTGGTTAAATGGGATTGCGAAATGGTAGTAGGTATAAATAATACGTCTTACTGTTAGATCGATACGGTCAGAGCTTACGGGTAGATCTATTTGTTTAGAAAGTTAAGAATGATAGTCTACATGTGTTTTAATTAGGAAACTGGAGATTTGATCGTTACAAAATGACGGAGGTAGAAATAATATTTATTAATGTTTATCATTATTAAGAAAAAAAAAAGCAAACCTATTATAATTATGTGTGTGTATGTATTTATGATGAGCACTAAAATTAAATATAACATTATTTCATTTACGATTTTAAGTTTAAATATCTTTCTTTTATTACCACCACACCAATAGAAGACGCTGATTTTTGCAATACAGTTTTTAAATGGCAAAAAGAAGAGCCGTGTTATATTGAATTGTTTTTCTACTATGTTTTACAGTAAGTTTGGAGAGTTAGTAATGAGTAACTTGGGTCTAGAATTTAAAAAAAACCGGAATAATGTGAAGTTTTTTACTGAATTTGAAGTTTTTGTGGACTTTAGTAATTCCTACTATTTATCCTAGTACTCCAAAAAGGGCCAACACCTTACTCTAAAAAACAAAAAAAAAAAAAAAATGCTTACCGAGCAGTCTTTTTACTAATTTTATGAATTTTATAAACTTTATAATTATAATGAATGTACCTTTACTATATACTTACTGAATTGTTTTGATATTGTATTATTTATTTATGATTTTTATAATGTAATTAATTATTCTATCTGTTTTGTAATTTAATCAATTAATTATTTTCTCACTTTTTAGGTGAAATATTTGATTTGTAAATTGCCATTTATCAATAAACTAGCAGTCCGCCCCAGCCTCGCACGGGGATTTCGCAACTTAGATTATAGCCTATGTCACCCGGGGATGGTGTAGCTTCCCAACACTGAGATAATTTTTCAAATCGGTTCAGTAGTTTCGGAGCCTATTCAATGCAAACAAACAAACAAACAAACAATCAAATCTTTTCTCTTTATAATATTAGTATAGATAACTTATGACTTACACCTAGCATACTAAAACTCAGGTAAGACGAAATAAAACTTAGCATTAACATTCAATTGGTAGGTATGAGCATTCTTGCCGATGCTCAACAAGTGTGGTAAATGCACACACGTCACTAAAATTTCCTCAAACAATAATCTAGAAAGAATTCTCACGGCTTAACAATTGCTTCAAACAATTTGCTAAACACAACATTTTACATCTGACAAGACAGATTTTTGACGAGCATTTACTTTAGATGTTCGTGAGAATGACCGATAACATACTTTGCTTGATATTTCCCCTGTATTAGTGGTTCAGCCTAGCGAATAGATTTTTTTTATCGCGGAAATGTCCGTAGCAACTCGCTTGTTGGTGGTAAATTTTTATCCTGCACCAAAGGCTTGATTAGTACTTAAATAATTTAATTATGTGCAGTTTTCGATGCCATCGCTCAAAAACAGAGAAGGAAAATATCGTGAGAAATCTGGTATACTATGTCCAAGAACCTCAAAAGTTCAAAGACATATAATATGCATGACATTCACCAACATGCACTGGGCCAGCTTGGTGGATTAGGGCATATATGCTCCTCTCTCTGAGAGAAGGCGTGTTCCAGTAGTGGGAACTTGATAGGCTGATGATGATAACCATGAAACAATTTTTTATTTACGTGTATTTTTTTTATTTAAGTACAGATGTATATTAAACAAAGCAAACAAAAAAAGCACAATAAAAACTTATATACTAAATAACTAAAAATTAGATTAGAATATTAAAATTAGATGTTGTACCTTCTCATTTCAACGGTTTTTTGTATGGTACGTGATATCTTAGCAAATTGTGAACTAATTTTATTGCTTCTTTTTATTGAATTTTATCTCTGTCATAAAATTTCATTAAATTTAAAAAAAAACATTCCATCTCTGGGAAAGGGGGAAATGTTTTATTTTTATTAAACTTTTCACTAAGTCGGTTTGTATTTTTTTTCTTCTTTGTAACATGGTTTTAAATACCAGTATAGTCACGAGTATTTGTCAGATATGGTAGGCGCCGTTTTGTTTACTATAAAGTGTAATGTACAAACATTTCAGCCAAACATTATGCAATCTTTTGGCAAACTGATAAAAGTGCTTACACACTGCATTCCTCCGCCGCAATTAACGTCAGGAATGTTATATATTGCCTGAGAAATTTGGAATACCAGAGAAAAATAGGCATTCGTTTAATGGACTTATTGAAATTGTACCTGCGTAGATTGTTAAGCTGGGTATAGGAAAGATTACACTTAAATATTATAGATTCAAGAGACGGTGACGAAAGTCTTCGACCAGTGTGTGTTGTCAGTAGTGAATTACGGCAATGAAACGTAGTCTCTCACTATGGGCCTCATAAGCTAGCTCAAAATCGCACAACGAGCTAAGGAGAGGGCTATGCTCAGGTTTTTTCTACGAGATCGAATCAGAAATGTGCATAGAGATCCGTAGACGAACGCAAGTTACCGACATAGCCCATCAAATTTGCAAGTTAAAGTGGCAGTGGGCAGGGCACATAGCACGCAGAACAGATGGCCGATGGGGCCGAAAGGTTTTCGAATGGAGGCCACGGACTGGACAGATGACCTAAGAGAGATCGCAGGAAAACGCAAACCGCTTCCAACCAACCCTTTTGAAGATCGATGGGTGAGGCCTATGTCCAGCAGTGGACATCCAATGAAATGATGATAAGGTAAGATAAAAGATGATGATTAGATTAAAAAAAAAAGTTTTTCTTAAAGCAATTTTAAAGAATCTAGCATGCGAACAGAACGTCCAAAACATTCTTGCTTTACCGCTCCTTCACTAAGAAACTTGAACCTTTGTAGCGTTACTATTTATAATGATGTTTTCGAGGTAAAATTACCCACTGACCTGTAAAGCCGAGTTTGCCGCTGTAGTCAAAGGGTCTAAAAAACTTTAAATAAACAACCTTTAGAGGGTTGCGCTCTCAGACCAAACAAACAAAGGAGATATCGTCGTCATCATCAGTCAGAAGACGTCCACTGCTGAACATAGATCTCTCCTTAAGACCTCCATACTAAACGACAGCTCACCATTTGCATCCACTAGATGCCCGCAATTCTCACGATGTCGTTAGTCCATCTAGTGGAAGGCTGCCTACGTTGCGTCTTCCGGGTTCGTGGTCTCCACTCATGAACCTTTCAACCCCATCGGTTATTGGTTCTTCGAGCGATGTGGCCTGCCCATTGCCACTTATCCACAATATCCACGTTCTCGATTCTATCGCGCAAAGAAACTCCGGGCATAGTTCTCTCCGTTGTCCGCTGTGTGTCTTGAGTTTTTCTAAAAAACCACGTCTCAATACCGAAAAGGAAAAAAGGAGATATGCCTCAGTACAATTATCGTTCGAACAAATATATATCTCCACGTTTTATAAAATCTTAACGCAAAAACAGCAAATATGTCACTTTCACGCATACTAAGAAACTTGTAGCGACACCAATGACCTAATCGTCAACATGTAAAAAAGGCAGCAAGATCAAGTTCGACTAAAAGCATCATGCCTGATTTAGGCCAGATGCTACGCCTTACGATATCTCCCTTGTTTGTCTAATCTGAGGTTGCGCTACTAAACAACTCACGTGTGGCATTTTCGCAGACAAATTTAAGTACTTTCAACCCTACTTAGATTTTTATGCTTATGTTAATAATTTGTTAAGTATACTTAATTAGGACCTTGTATAAGTTGAAGTGCGCTTGAAGTTGATCTACAAATATTTTAACTGTAGTCGTTTCCGTCTCTCTGTATAAATGTTTGTCACTTTTCACTAACTCACAAAAAAATATAATACTACAATGAACACGGAAGGTACTAAAATCATGATACTTAAATCTCTAGTGTGAAATTCAGCGGTAATTTTAATGAAATATAAACTAGTTGCCACCGGGATTTCTTTGCGCGATAGAATCCGGAACGAGGATATTGGCCAAGAAGAACCGATAACCAATGAGGAAAAAAGGTTCTTTAGTAGATACCACTAACCGGAAGACGTAGCGTAAGTAGACCTCTCACTAAATGGACTGACGCCGACATCGTGAGTGTCGCGGGGATCCAGCATGCAGATATTATGGCGAGCTGTCATTCAGTGTGTAGGCCTATGTTCAGCAGTGTAAGTCTTCTGGATGATGATGAAACAAATTGTAGAACTACCCACTACAGACTATTTAAAAAAAGTTCTTAACCCTTCTAATGTATATTTGTTGTACAAAATTATCAAATATACGTGACAACGAGGTAGTTATCAAATATACGTGACAACGAGGTAGTTGTGCATAATAGGTACGCACATAAATAAATTTTTTGAAACTTCGAAAGCTTGGAAATTTTAGGTATAGCTGCAGAATATTATCAAGTAATTTAGCCCCAATTCGCTGTTGAGTGTCCACCTTTACCCAAACAGTACCTAGGTGAAATAAGGCCGAAACAAGCGGATGTTTCGATTGCATTCTAAACGCTTCACTGAATCGATTCCATATATTTTTTCCATTGAGAATAAACTCTATTATTAGCAATGTTTGTTATTAGGTAACCGGGTTATTCCTGCCGGATGCCAATCGCAGAATAAATACTACTTACGTAGGTTTACGTAGTTGGTTTTAGGGTGTGTACGAGAATTTTGCACTGAAAGTCTGCAACCTAGATTGTTCTTTTGTGTTATTGTACGAGTTTTCGGAAATATGCCTTATCAATATCACCTGTTTCAACAACTTGTTAGACTCTGTGCAAGTATTTATTTGCTCTGACATTGTAAAAAGCTGTATAAAACATTTTAGACCGACTTCAAAAAAGGAGGGGGCTCAATTCTTATTTCCCAGTGTTTTTACCACAGTACTCCATCATTAAATTGATGAACCAATTTGGGAAGTTATTTATCCAAGCACACGTGGGTGCGGCCAGGATAACTTAAGACATGCCAACATCTCGAGGGTTAAGTTTACGCCGTACTCTTGCAGCATTATATTATGTTCTCATAGACTCGCTCCGGCCGCAGTCGATCACAAGGTGGGAAACATTTTCTGGAGCAGCGCAGATTTCGCAGAGTCAACAGGCGGGATATTCGGCACCTTCTATCGGATGCTCTGAATACTGACAATCGGTTTATGCATAAAATGACCAGTAGAAACCGAGTATTAACGGAACACCCCGGGGAGAGTAGGATTTATTTAACTAGTCAAAGACGTATATTTTTCTGAGATATAAAGTATCCTATACACTCTCCAGCCCTTTAATTATCTCTATGCAAAAATCACATCGAATCGTGTTGATGCGTGAGGACCAAACAAACAAACGGACGAATAAAGGCACGGAAATCACGAACAGGCGACACCGTTCTGGTTGATATTCCGAAAACCCGTACCGTGCCGCTTTGATTCCACTTTTATTGTGCGAACCGCTATAGACTGTGAAATGAGTTCTCCTATAGTTACAATACGAGTGTCTTCAAGTCGCGAGTGAATCGTTTCTTCTAGGCAAGCATGCTCTATCGTAGATCGCAACGTTGCTTATTATCGGTGAACATCGGGGGACATAGGCCTCCCCCATCGATCTCCAAAAGGGCCGGTTGGAAGCGGCCTGCATCCAGCGTTTCCCTGCGGTCTCTTTTAGGTCGTCCGTCCATCTTGTGGGTGGACGTCCTACGCTGCGCTTACCAGTCCGTGGTCTCCATTCCAGAACCTTTCGGCCCCATCGGCCATCTGTTCTGCGTGATATGTGCCCTGCCCACTGCCATTTCAACTTACTAATCCGGTGGGCTATGTCGGTGACTTTTGTCGGTGTCGGTGGTTCGTCTACGGATCTCCTCATTTCGGATTCGATCTCGTAGAGAAACCCCGAGCATAGCCCTCTCCATAGCTCGTTGTGCGACTTTGAGCTTGCTTATGAGGCCCATAGTGAGAGACCACATAATAGATAGCAATTATACAATAAGGTATATTTGCGTCAAAAAAACTTGTAGTTCCCATGAAGAAACAGTAGGCGGCGCCGAAGGGCGAAAGTCAACAATTTTTAAGGTATCATTACCAAAAAAAAACCGCTTAAATGAGCACCTTCGTAGGTAAATGAGGTCCATATACGCGTATCATTGTTATTATAACATCACCTTACTATAGGATTATGAATGCTAATGTTTGTGTGTCTGTTTGTTTCCAGTCAAATTAACAGCTGAACAAATTGAATGCAACTTGGTACTTTCATCCTTATCAGCCTATCATGCTGGCACTGCTGGGATACAATCTTTCTCTCGAAAGAGAGAGAGTGATAGAGAATAGACCCTAATCACACTGCTAGGATACAATCTTTCTCTCGAAAGAGAGAGAGTGATAGAGAATAGACCCTAATCACACTGCTAGGATACAATCTTTCTCTCGAAAGAGAGAGAGTGATAGAGAATAGACCCTAATCACACTGCTAGGATACAATCTTTCTCTCGAAAGAGAGAGAGTGATAGAGAATAGACCCTAATCACACTGCTAGGATACAATCTTTCTCTCGAAAGAGAGAGAGTGATAGAGAATAGACCCTAATCACACTGCTAGGATACAATCTTTCTCTCGAAAGAGAGAGAGTGATAGAGAATAGACCCTAATCACACTGCTAGGATACAATCTTTCTCTCGAAAGAGAGAGAGATAGAGAATGGACCATAATCCACCATGCTGGCCTAGTGCCTGTAGGTTAATGTTATTGTCTTTGAATTTTTGAGGTTCTTGGACATACCGGTTTCCATATGTTTTCCTTCACCGTTTTTGGGCGATGGCATCGAAACGGCACATCATTAAGTCTTTGGTGCAGGCTGAAGATCGAACCAGGGGCCTTACGGACAACAGCTAATTGCGGCACCTAATCCACTCAGTTGGAAAATCACGCGAACGTGAACCTTATCGCGCCCAGATACGGTTTGCGGTCGCGTGATTTTCCAACTGAGCGGATTAGGTGCCGCATTTAGCTGTTGTCCGTAAGGTCCCAGGTGCCGACAGATTGTAAACTCACATGCTACTGCTTGGCTACCATCGTTCATCATGAAGAATAATATCCTGGATTAACACAACCTTTTTTATGAATCCCTAGGAGGCTTCTATATCGCAGAGATGATAATATGACCAAGCGAATACCACAACCAATTAACCTGATTGAAAATGAAAATGTAATTTACAAGTAACGCTCGCTATTCTATAATCATGATAGCAAATCATCCAAACCAAATTTCATCTAATTCCCTCCAGATCTGGAGTTGAGTGGGGAAAATACATATACTTACCTACCTATAAACTTTAGGAATAGTAATATTTAGTTGATCTTTAACTGTCTTTCTAAAAGTAGGGTATTTTGGACAGAGACTTTACTATATCTGCCTTGCTGCCCTTGCATTGTGTGCTCATAGTGCGAAGGTACTCCAGGGACTTAGGGTAGTGTATGTACTTACTTGTCGCGTCTGTATTATGTGTGTTTATATATGTATAGATATATATATTTATTATACTATGTATCATTTAGTAGTATCTATTTAATGGTATCATTAAAAGTGTTTTAGCATCCCCCGTCAATTCTGTTACGTAAATTCTTTCCATCCAATGGTTGCCTGGAAGAGATTGCTTTTAGCGATAAGGCCGCCACTTGTAGCACTAGCTCGTAAGTGTTTTCTATCGTAATTTTTATTTCTGGTGTACACAATAAAGAGTTTCTATCTATCTATCTATCTATATCTGGCAAGTCAAGGTTACTACACTTTTTCTATACCCATATTTCCAAAAAATATACTATTTTGTATTTTATTGTATCTCAGTTTTTTTTTTCGATTATTGTTATACGGCGGGTGAAACCGTAGATCGCAGCTAGTTAAAACATAAAATGATAATGGAACACGTTGCTGCGGTGGCCACAAAGCACAGATTTGCCGTAAAAGGTCTGCAAACAGTTGGGCAGCTCATAAATCATCTTGTAACTATTGGATAAGCTGTGTCTCTGCGTGTACGCAGCGTAGTATCTCAAAAGTGTAAAACAGTGATTCGCTTTTAAAATGGGAACTTTAAAACACAAAGCAAATTTATTGAGTTATTAAGTTTGTTGTTTATTGAGTTTAGTGCATGTTCCATCTATCAGCCTTAAGTTATCATATTATTATTTTCACCTCCTCTGGTCCATTTGAAAACCGGCGCTGATAGTCCTTGACTTTCAGTATTAATGCCGAGATTCGACACTGATTGTATCTAAGTTTTTTTGAATCAATGTCGAATAAATATATGTTCATTCTTTCTTTTCTTACTTTTTTTTTTCTATTTGTGTGGGGTGATTTTAGAAGACTAGTACGCACCACAATTTCACCCACTGTCTTATAGGAAATATTATTTTTATTCAGCATAAAAAGCTTATGTGCTAGTTTAGAGTACAATTTACCTCTATACCAAATTTAATTTAATTTCGTTCAACAGAGTTTAGTGGGAACAATCATACACACAATCATGTGCTTTCACATTCATTAAAAAAACGCATTTATGAGTGTGATGTGATCTTTTAGTGTCAGTCTTACCTCTATACCAAATTTAATCTAATTCCATTCAACAGAGTTCAGTGGGAACAATCATAGACATATTCGTGTGCTTTCGCATCTGTACATAAGTAGTATAAATTAAAGTCGCTTTCCGCGTCTGTCTGTCTGTATGACCGCTAACTCCTCCTAAACCACGCAACGGATTTTGATGCGGTTTTCACCATCGGTTAGATAAATTTTCACGGAAGGTTTATATATATATATATAACTAGCGTACCGCCCCGGCTTCGCATGTAAATTACACCCATGTGGAGCCGGGCGGGCGGGTCGCTAGTTTATAATAAATTTCGCATTTATGAGTGTGATGTGATCTTATAGTATCACAGTCTTACCTCTGTACCAAATTTAATCTAATTCCGTTCAACAGTGTTCAGTGGGTACAGTCATACACACACTCACTATGCTTTCGCATTTATAATAAATTTCGAATTTATGAGTGTGATGTGATATTTCAGTGTCAGTAGCTTGTCACAGGCTCGGGTGAAGCGGGTGGTTAATTATTACGCTAAATAAAACAATTTTCCCAATGGTGACGCAGAATGACGACCAACTGGAAGCGACACTCATTTCTATAGCATTAGTCATTGTTTCTCACACTTGCTCAAATTAATTTAAATTATTTCCTTAAATGGCTTGAAATGGATGATATTCATTTTAAACTGCTTGATTTGTGGAGTTAATATAAAAGTGATTCAGTTCTTTTAATATTTTAATTAGGTGTGTTCTGGATTTAGCGATGGGTCATCGTTGTATAAGTTTATTTGGTAAATTGTTTAATCAATTTGGTGGCACCTGATGATGATTTATAATATAATTAATACGTGAAATAGACGTAAAAAAATTAAGACAGTCCAAAGGTTCAGAATCAGAAGTTCGTTTTTAGGGTTTTGTATCCATATTAAACAACGATAATGCAGTCTCTCCTAATACAGGTTGTCAAACTTAAACAGGAGAGACCAAAACCCTGAAAAATGAAAAAAAACAGACAAATAAAGTAATTTTTATTTAAAAACCAAAGGACGTAACCGGGATCCTATTACTTCTAGTATAGTATATTTATCTATGTTATTACTAAGCCTACGCCGTCTGTCTATTTGACTGTCCGTCTGTCTTACCTTTTAATAGCTGTATCTTTCGAACCGTAATAGATGCCCAGTTGAAATTTTTCCAGAATATGTAAACTAACCGGGGTCCTCATGCAACAATAGTTATTTATGATACAAGTGCGGTAAGTTGGTTATTACAAACGAGTAGACGAGTAAGCCCGAGACGAAGTCGAGGGCTTACCATAGTCACGAGTTTGTAAAAGCCAATCCGCACGTGTGCCATACAACGTTTTACAACACATTTGCGAGAAAAAAAGGCTACAAATGAAACAATTTTTATGGAAATGGAAATTAAAAAAATACCGTAAAGTACACGCACGGTGCTATACATCTGAGCGTGCGGTAAAATTAATTACCGCACGCTCCGTTGTATGATGCGTTTCATTACCGCACGCTTTGTTGTATGTTGCGTAATGTTTAACTTTCGAACGATGTATACAGGCTTCGTAAGTGCACTTTTTGAGCAAATGTGTTGTAAACGTTTTTTAACGTATAAACTTTTATATTTGCTCTAATGTAAAAACGGTAATGATTATAGTACACAATCTTAAGTAAAACAATAAACAGTGGCCAAACGCGAATCAGTGACACTGTCCACTTACACTATTTACACAATACTTGGATGGGCGACCGCCTGGGCGTGATGTTGTCTTTTTGCACTATACTTTTTGTATTTTGTGGTGGTACGGAACCTTCAGTACGTGAACCTGACTCGCGTTTTACTGGTTTATTTTAGTCTACTTATACCTATTTATTTCGTCGCGTTAATAGCTTAGTGGCTGTGCGTATTCGAATCCCAAACTGCAGGATATGGGTTATATATTTGAGCTGTGAAAAATATAACATCGTAAGGCAAATAGCATGGTGGTAAGGCGCTTTCTTATGCCTGACTGGGTAACGAATTAACAATCCTCAAGTTTAAAATTTGTCGCTAAATGCCTAACAGTGTGTTTCGTGTCTGTTCCATTCCAGACAAGGTGCATGTAAATATTTCAAGTCTGGAATAAAACAGACCCATCTTCGACCACAACATCATTAGATATCAGGTGAGCTGTTGTCAACCATCTATCCTATTAAACACAGTATAAATTTAATGGAGACATTTTGTTATTTCTGATGTGCAATTAAATATTTTGTTTCTTTATAAAGACGTGGATGCACTCCTTTTTCAGTATTTCCATGTCACTGGCAGTGAGTCAATGCATATCATATGCCCTATACGGAACATTGAACTCGGGACCTTGGTCGAAAATAGCCTAACGAACGAAATAACCAAATTTACACTCTGCCCGCACACTTTGTTTAGAGCTTATCTTGAGTGCCTCACACGTAGAAACTGCTGACTAATCTGTTATATGGGGTTATGGTTGTCATCTGTCAAAAGTAAAATATTAAAAAAGTTGGATGGATGGAAAATATTTATTTTTCTCCCATAACAATCCACCAGCAATTCTTCTATTTTTCGCTTTTTCTTCTGTATGATATAAAACAGAGGTCCCCAAACTTTTTTTACTCATAGACCATCGTCTGTTTTTGGTAGTTCTGACTTTCATTGTATTGAGGTTCCTAGGTTTTGTTTTGAAGGGGTTGGTGTGATTCGGGCCGGGCAGGTCAGCAAACGTTTGCTTTTAAAGTTGTTTTTCACATTGCCATTGTTCAGCTACCTTAAAATATCTCTAATACTGGCATTGCCTTGCAGTCTATTTACTCACTATTTTGTTGGTACACTGACAACTTGATTTATGAAAATAGGATACACTTCTGTGGACCTACAATTACATTCCATAGGCACCCAGAATATTTTTTCCCCACCAATCTTTGATAATATAGTTTGGATAGTACTGAAAAAAAGTCTACCAAAAACTGAAGGGGGCGAGGTAAACACGTATTGCACACACTGGCATATTCTTACTAGTTCTACAAACGCACACTGCAATATTGAGCGGCACACAACTGCAAACGATGTGTTTAAAATGTAAACGAATGGACGACCGAATGGGTGTAAGTGCTAAAAGGGAAACTTTAGGTATAACGATTAATATTTTTTTTCTTGAGGTTGAAATAGACTACGTTAGGAATGACTGGTATAAAAGAAGGACAACATCTGCAGTCAATACAGGCCCCAGCTCCTTATAACCATTGACGTTTTACGGACGTTACGAGGCCCTGTCAATGACACGTATCTGCGCATGGACATCCTAAAACGGAGAGAATATTCATCACACGGAAACCCTAACTGTAAGGGACCCTAGACAAACAATCAACACATTTTTCACCGGCCAAGATTGAGCACTCTCCCATGTGTAGGCAATTTACCTAACAAGAGTGCTGTTTACACAAATGGGTAAAAATAAGGCATTTTTAACAAGGTGATTGATATGCTTACGGTGATATCTTTACAAACAACGGCCCTTTTACGTAAGCCCTTATTGCCTCGAGTGCGTAAAAGCGAATGTGCGTAAAGTGAAACGCATTGCACCCGTTTAAGTGCGTCGTAACTATCTATGGGTGCTCATTATAGTTTTGTTGCATCTAAATTGCTCTATTTTCTTTGTAACACATTCAACGGATTTCATCGCGTGTGTTTAACATTATTTTAATTCTTGTCATTTCGAACTCTTTCAGTGTCCGTGGTCACAGGTAGACTATTAGATAACGTATGTCTAATTATCTATAGAAATGAAGAGAAATAACTTTCGCTTTAGAAATGCTATGCAAATTATTTACAACTATCTGCGCCCCGCGGTTTCACCCGCGTAGTGATTAAAAATGGTGATGATGAAGAGTAGTCACTCTCCGGCATTTGAACTATACCCATGCAAAAAATCAGGTCGATCCGTTGCTCTGTTACTGCGTGAAAGAGGAACAAACAAACCAACAAACTTTTCACATCACACACCGTATCCCGGCGCGTTAAGGTTCACGTTCGCATTAATTTCCGAGCGCTGTTTCAGCGCTGAATCGAGTTAGCCGTAAGGCCCCAGGGGTCTTGCAGTTCTCGGCCGAGTTTGAGATTTTAATAATTTAAATTGGGATATGGTTTGATCTATTTTATTTTTTAAATCGATAAAATTATTTAATTTCAATGTGAATAGAAATCTATTTTCTTTAATACAGTGTTAATGTTACAATTGAAAAATTTAAAACTGAATGATTGTGAATGATTGAGAATGTGTTAGAAGTTGAAAACAAGTATTTAAGCACGTATATAGATAGATAACAATTCCAAAGAAACAAAGCTACAAGTCGCATAAAATCGCTTGTGATTGATACAGCAGTTTTTCGGTCATGGCATCAAGATGATTAGATCAAATGATTTATAGAGTAATTAGGTAGTGTAGCATCCGATAGGAATGTTAAGTAACACCGCATGTTGGGAGTGATTCAGGCGATTATACGCGGTCAATGCGCTGACGTGCGCCGGAGTTGATGGGAGGAATGCTACCGTCATGGGAGCGCCTTTGTTACGGATAGTCGAGAAAAATTTAGTCTGAAAGTCGACAGTAACAGAAAAATTAAAGAGTGTTTCTGGGTGAGAAAAACATCGTGAGAAAACCTGCATACGTCGGAGAAGAAATTCAACGGCGTACCCATCAACCTGCAACTGGGCCAGCGTGGTGGATATAGCACAATCGCAATTTCGGGAGTAGGCCTAAGTCCAGCAGTGGATTAAAACGCTGATTATGCCATGTCTTGCAATTATTGAAATATTTTCAAGTTTAACTAGATTCGTCTAACAAGTCATAGTCACTGTTAGATTCGAGCAAAGTAAGTCACGGTAAGGTCTAAGTCTAGTGCCCTTGAACAGTGGTGGTGACTTCTAGACTAGATACTTCTAGAGATTTGGAAACAACACTAAAATACAATGTTTAACCTCGTTATATCATACTATAAGAGTACGTTTCATCATCATTACAGCCGTAGGACGTCCACTGCTGGACATAGGCCTCCCCCATCGATCTCCAAAACGGACGGTTAGAAGCGGCCTGCATCCAGCGTTTCCCTGCGGTCTCCTTAGAATAACTACACATAGAAACCAAGTACATTCGCAAAATTTAAGCCATTCAAATGGAGTCCGGATAGAGGACATATGGCTCCAAAAAAAAAAAATTACTGTGACAATTTGCGCGGTGAAATCGTACCACAACAAATCAGAAAAGCAGCATCAGAGTTATGGTGTGACATTCCACAGGTAATCCATTAATTTCCTTGCTTAAATCGTTTAAAATACCAATCGAAACGTAAGCTACAAAGCGAATTTGTCGCTTACGTTTTGAGAAGGCGTTGTTTGGAAACTTAACACAGAGATTTCTGTGTAATTAATCTAAGGCGGTCTCTTTTAGGTCGTCTGTCCATCTTGTGGGTGGACGTCCTACGCTTACCGGTCCGTGGTCTCTATTCCAGAACCTTTCGGCCCCATCGGTTATCTGTTCTGCGTGAAATGTGCCCTGTCCACTGCCATTTCAACTTACTAATCCGGTGGGCTATGTCGGTGACTTTCGTTCGTCTACGGATCTCCTCATTTCGGATTCGATCTCGTAGAGAAACCCCGTAGAGAGTACGTTTGCGAACCCTTAATAAATAATAATCCACCATTATTACACATCAAACTTATCTACACAATTTTAGGAAAATAATACAATGAGGCAATATGTTTTTTTTCACGTTGGTGCCAAAACTTCGGGTATCTTTTCCCAAGAGTGGAAAATTATAAAGGTTTAAATAGCTCAAAAACGATGAAGGAATACATCGTGAGGAAACCGGTATGTCCAAGAACCTCAAAAGTTCAAAAACAAATGACATTTGACAACACCGGAAGCAGATGATCTTAATTTTAGACGAGCTGTGTGTAAACAGTGATATACGTGAGAGCAAAAGGAATGCAGCAATGAAGCAGATAAAGTAAAGTTGAGGAAAGAAAACTTATTGTGTCATAGTGGAATAAAATCGCACTCCTTGTTTCCTGATAGATATAATTTAGTTTTTTCAAGGTCAGAGAGTATAGGTATCTTCTTAGTCAGCGTGCATCAGCTTTGACCACAATGCAGTATGAAGTTGGTAGTGAACCATGAAGAGAAAAATAATACTCTCTAAAATTTGAAGTCGCATGTCACCCGCATACACCCGTGTTTATATTTTAACAATTAAGTCACGTTTGTTCGATTTGTTCGTTCGTTTTTCCTACCAGTAGCAGTAAAAGCGGACTCTACGTTTTATGGAAGTTTGTCGAGAGTTTTCGTGGTAATGCCACCAGCATGCTGAGTATCCTGCCTACTAGTAGTGGGCTTGAACATTTGAATTATCTTTAGACCTTGGGTAATACAAGCAGATTTTTGTATGATTTCTGTTTTAGTAATTTAAGTATTAAAAGCAAAGGTCACCCGAAAAATCCAACTCGGATGGGCAGCAGCGTTCGGGAAACTATGTGACATCTTCTCGTCCAAAATACTACAGTGCCTAAAGACAAGGGTCTTTAACCAGTGTGCGTTGCCACTGTTGCCAGTGATGACATGTTACTGAGACGTGGTTCTTAATTAATGTTGGCCTTTTGGAAAAACTCAGAGTCACACGGGGGCAATGGAAAGAGCTATGCTGGGATTGTCTCTGCGCGATAGAATCCGGAACGTGGATATTCGCCAAACAACCAGACTCACCGACATAGCTATTAAAATTTGCAAGTAGAAGTGGCAATGGGCAGGCCACATTGCATGCGAAGAACCGATAACCGTTGGGGAAGACAGGTTTTTGAGTGGAGACCACGAACCGGAAGACGCAGCGTAGGTAGGCCTCTCACTAAATGGACCAACGACGTCGTCAGAATTGCGGGCATCCAGAGGATGCAACATGGCAGGTTGTCGTTCAGAATTGGAGGTCTAAGGGGAGGCCTATATTCAGCAGTGAACGTCTTCTGGCTGCTGATGATGACGAATTTAAGTAATTAAGTGTTAGTATGGAGTAACGATAAATGTAAGGCAATGGCTGGAAGCGAAAAGCCGAAGTTCGGGGAGGAAGTTGAAGGAAGTCTATGCCCAGTAGTGGACTAATTATGATGATGATGAATAAAATTGAAGATACCATTAATTATATTAAAATTATAAATGTGAAAGTATGTTTTGTTTCTTGGTTTTTAGGCTTTCGTAACCAAAGGGTGTAAGCGGGACCCTAATACTAAACCTACGCTGTCTGTTTGTACCGAATCACGAAAAAAATATAAGCTGTTCCATAGAAAACGGTCTTTGACACTCGATAAAATGTATGGAACAGCTGATTTTATTTTCCGGTTTCAAGGTTGGTCCCATAGTAAAAGTTATTTATAATGTTGAGTACAATGACTTCTTTTCGGATTAGTACAGTCTATGCGTAAACCTGTACAAATTCTTAATTTAATTTGTATTTTATGGTGGTAATGTTTAAATTTAGTATCGATCGGCATCGGCTGTTTGCTGCTCCACATCCAAAGCGATGATGTAGTCCTTCGCAAATTTAGTCTTGCCAAATGTGTAAGCGCATGTTTTGACTCGAGTTGACTCCCACACATCGTCATCAATCAGGCAAAATGCTAAAAGATCAGATGCAGCCGCTTGCGTGTTTCAGCTTCATACATCATACTCGTATGCTTAAAATTAGTAATGATTTTAAAATAGTTTCAAAGTCTACTAAAAATTCAGCATTTACGTCATCAAAGCTCAAAAGCGGCTAAAGAGTTGAGCCACAGAAAACAAAAAAAAAACTTGTTGAGCGAAGCTACGTTGAGATTGTAACTATTTTGGCAAAAAAATTCTTAATGACACTTTAAAACGTGAATTCGATGAACACCTTCCGAAAAAAGTTGCTTTCGGATTTAAAAAAATCGTTACAAAAATGAGAGACGAAAATAATATACTTTCGAAAGCTTCGTGAACATGAGCGCAATCCAAGTATCTTATCACAGTCAAAGTGACCAATTTTTATTATTTTATTAATATTTTTGAAGGGCTTTGGCGTCCCGCTTCTTGTGCATTTGAAAGCGTTAAGCGATTGGTCAAGCGCCAAGCCCCATCAGTGACATCGGTTTGGGGCTGCCAAATGTGTACAAAATAGGTTCATTGGCTATTTATTGAGAACTCCTTACGCAGTTACTTCAGAAAAATCGGAACTACTCGACGATTGGGACGAAAGAAATTGTATTTCTAAACTTTTTTTACATGAGCTAAATTTTTACCCAGATCTGCTCTGCAGTAGAACCCAGATCGTAGGACGTAGCTATAGCCATATCTGGAATTCAGCATACAAGTTTTAAAATGTTCAACAGGAAAATTAGAGTTCTTTATGTATAAGACAAAACAGAAACGAAAACAGGCTTATCATAATGAACATTCCTGCATTTGTTTGCATTCACCATTCGCCAAATACCTATCTTTACACGATGATAATGGGGACGGATCGCAGAATGTATACTTACTTCGTATATTTTCTTAGTCTTATCTAACTAAATAGTGCATTTGTCATGCAAGTTAATAGCAAATAGTGACGAAATACCTGACCTGCTTATTTTGGTACATTTTGAAAGAATGCTTGAGGAATAATTAAAAAAAAAACTACGCGAATGCCCAAAAATAACTTCAAACGCCTGAAATGATTTACTAGTACGAATTGTTTATTGTATCGCTAGAATTTTTGCTAGAATATCTTCTTTCTATTTTTTTCTTATGTAACAGGATTGTTTATTTTGAAGTAGTTTTTTTCAGATTTTTCTTCTAATAAGTACTGCATTAAAGCAGTGTCATTTGATTTTGTCATTGTCAGTTTCTTCGAGTGTTTATACCGTGGACTCAATATTTTCTCTGGCCTTCAAGATTTACCTACGTTAGACATTGTGGAATAGAAGGGTCATACAAGATCCAGCAGCGCGTTTTATTTGAACGCATGGCTGGGATACGATTACAAGAAACTTGTAACGGGAAATATCCAACAGATAGGACAAGGATTGCAAACTCTTCGACCAAAATAAAATGAATGGACGGGCCATAACCATTGAAAAAACTCAGTAAAAACGAAAGAAATTGCTCAGTAAAAACCAGTCAAAACCGTCGGACATATACTTCAACACCTAATTATAACCATGTACAGTACATTTGTTACAAAAAATAGATAGTGTTTTTTTTGTTGTATATTAACACTTCGGAAAAGCACACGAAGACATAATTTTGTCAGATGTTTCGTTATCTTCTATCAATAGACTCCTGTTGCACTTCCTACGGCTAGAGACCGACTGAAACGAAGTGAGAGCCGGCGCTCATTCTGTAATCTTCAAAAATGCGCTTCTTCTGGGCCCGTTCATTTTGGTCGAAGCACAAACTAGGTTTTCAACAATCCAGTACCGATGTACAACAATTGGTTGTAATGGAATGTTGGAGAAAACGTTAAAATAATCAACTAATACTAAAACCTATGATGGAAATGAATGTTCAGATACAGATATACCTAGTCTCTTACGTAGTTTTATGATCAGTAGACAGATTAATCTAGGCTTAAATCTGAGTTAAGTCAGATTTATGGGGTCCGATCCCGTGGGCTAGTTGTACATGTAGGTACGTATCCCTTGTCGTAACATCAGCTACAAGTTCGTTAAGTTGGTTTAGCATAACAGCATAATCTGTAACGCCATAATATCGGACAAGATTTATCGACTACTTTATTGCCATTTTTAATTTATTACTCGAATTTAAAGGTAATGTTGTGTAACCTTGACTCAAGTTTGAGTTTTTTGGATAAGTTCGTTTTTTGGGGTTCTGTACCCAAAGGGTCTGAACGAGACCCTGTTACTAAGCCTACGCTGTCTGTCTGTCCGTCCGTCTGTCCCGTTTGTTAACATGAGACAAATTTTCTCATGATTCCAACTTTTTAAACAAAATAATGTAAACGAATGTATGTTTTTAATAATGTAAACTACCTTTTAACAAATGAATCTTTCGAACCGTGATAGATAGCCAGTTGAAATTTATCACAGAATATGTCACGATGTTACGGCAGGTTAACTAAGAAATAATACATTCAAAAAGTAAAAACTAAAGAGGGGTTCCCATACAACAATTATTTTTTTCAGAACGATTTTTTGAATTGGTATAATGCAAAAACGGTAATACGTACGAGTGTCAAACATCGCATGATTATAGTACACACTCTAAGAAACAACTAATAAATAATGGCCAAGTGCGAGTCGGAGACAAATTTCTGTTCACCACCAATTTAACAAAAACCGGCTACAATAGATAAAAGAGAGCTATAACTAATACATAAAATAAAAAATTATCTCTTAAAATTCTACTTAAAATTTGCAATTATCGTTTTTTTGACAGCGACCATCGCGCTTGTATCATGGCGACATTCTGTGAGTACTGGCGCATGCCAGCAAATCCTTCGTTCCAGTGCGTTAGCTTTCGGTGTCTGTACAAGGATTTATTTCAAAATATATTTTTTTTGTTGAAAATCAGAAACTCTATGAATTCCGATACATTCCGTTTTGTTACTTCAGTGTTCTAGTAATTGTTTTCTAATGTAACGCCTACTGCGTCTACACTAATTACCTGTATATCGCAAACTTAAACCAACCTGTAAAATAGTAGCAGTGTTAAAACATTCATATGGAACACACAAATCTCACACAAATGATCACAGTTACCGATTCATACGTTGTTTTCTATTTTAGACACAGTCACTTTCATCGGAAAAGGCTCTTTCGCAACTATAAAAGCTTTTGACGAGAGATCCATGTCACGTATTGTTATCTTTCCGCTATTATATATTGGACTCTAATTTGACATATTCTATACGTTTAGTTTTATTTATGAGAATATTCTATTAGCTAAATTTGTTTTTCAAAGGTTATTTATAAAGGTTCGTGCTATACGGTCAGCTGAATGCGTAAAAGTTTTTGTAAATCTTTCGTAAGACTGCAAAAATACGGTAAATTTTATAGATGCAATTGTATTTAGGTGATTTGCCAAATAAGAATGTTTTTTTTTTTCTTACAAACTTTAACTACTGACTTAAACACATATTTTTTTTAAAGTGCTGTTAAAAAACGTCACTTGTCTTCAAAAACTAAACGATTGAAGAGATAAGATTTTAGGGGCGTTTGAAATAATATAAGCGGGGCTTAAATAAACTCAGTGAGTAGAACGCATCAACCAGCGCCATTATGCCGTTATACCAGGCTATTTAAAAGTCTAAATAAAATATAAAAAAGAAAAACCAACGATTCGGAAAAAGGCTCATAAGTTTTGATAACAAATTTTGATCAAACATAACCAAGAACCATCGCAACGAAAGCAAGTTTAAATTGTTATAAATTCGTGATTTTTTGTATTGTATATATATTTTAACTGTGGAATATTGATTGATTTAGGTAAATGTAAAGTACTTTAGCAGTGCAAGTACCGTTCTTTTATCGTTCGTCAAATTGACAGTTGAGATCGTCAAATTCGATAAAATGCCATTAGATCACACTCGCTATGATCGATTCTATGGCATTTTATCGAATTTGACGACCGATAAAGAACGGTACTTGCACTGCTGTTAATATATAGGTAAGTATAAGTAAGTGCTAAATTTGCATGCCTAAAGGCAGCTATTCTGGCAGATACAATGGCGAACTATCATCTTCTACATGTGGACTGTTTGTAATTCCACTACACCAAAATAAATAATAAGATAATAATAAAAACCATATTCAAATCGGTGTAGCCGTTTTAAAGAAAAATAGTTACAGACTGACAGACGTACTTAATGCAGGAAGCTTGTCAATTACATTATAGATAAAAATAATAATTATGCACCTGATTATGTAGATATGTATTTATTTAGTATGTTTGAATCGTGGCAAATGATTGTACTACACCTTTATAATCATTTTAAAAAGTGCAAATTCCAATGTAGGCACATTATACGCATTGTTAAAACAATAAACACGGAAGCACGACGCTTCCCCTGAGTTATTGTCCATACAAAAGCTATTTTAAACGAATGTAAAGGAAAAAGTTGATTTTGCATTCTTTGAGAATTTACGAGGCCCACCTCACTCATGTTTTTGTTTTTGCGTATTTTCAGTGTTTGTTTGAATTGAAGGCGGAAGCCACACAGGCATAGACAATATAGACATTGGGGTGACGTTGCTTGGAAATGGAATTTGTACTGAGGTAATTAATCGCCGGATGGTGGCCGAACGGTAGCATGTGCGTTTTACAATGTGACGGCACCCGGTTCGATCCTCGGCCCTGCACCAATGACTTTATATAGTAACTAAATAAATTGTGTTCATTGCAGTTTCGATAACATCGCTTACGCTCAAAACGGTGAAGGAAAACATCACGAGGAAACCGGTATGTCCAAGAAACTCAAAAGTTCAAAGACATGACATTCACCATCATGCCCTGGGCCAGCATGGTGGATCAGGTTCCATGTGCCTGAAATAAGGCCTGTGTCCTAGAAGTGGGAACATTTTAGGCTAATAATGATGATGATGATGAATTAATACCAATATTAGTAACATTTGTTAAACTGCAAATCAGCGTAGTCTTACTGGGGCTCGTTTGTGTGGATGGTCAAACTATCTCCGACCCTTGAGTCCAGAAGTCCAAGATAGTAGGTAACGATGTCGTATTATACAGGTTTACGCGGAATGGGTGTACTAAGGCGAAAAGAGTACATAATACTCATAATTACGAACAACTTTTACTATAGGACCAACCCTGAAGCCGCGAAAAAATATCACAGTTCGATAAAAACGGTCATTCAAACACGACAAAATGTATGGAACTGATGATATTTTTTCCGGGTTCAGGGTTGGTCTCTTAGTAAAAGTTGTTCGTAAAGATAACCGCTTTCGGTTTAGTACATCTTTTCCGTGTAACCTTGTATCGGCAACAAGGTTATGCTTAGAAACCTTACAGGTGGGCAATGGTCTGCACAGATTGTAGGTACCCTTTACGGTTAAAAACTTCGCGGTCGCTCTCCGAAAACAGTTGCAACACGATCTCTGGTCTTTTCTCAAGGATCGGAAGTGGCTGGCCTATGAGCAAGAGGAATTGGGGAAAGCCATTGCCCAGTGACATTAAAGGTTGAATAAAAAAAGTATTTATTGTGTGCTTTTTGCTCTAATTTATAACAGTAATGCAATGTCAGGATTACAGTCCAGTTCGAAAATGTTTGGGCAGGTCCTGTATCAGTGAGTTATCGGTGCAAAGAGAAACTGCAGCTGATTTTCAGATGGCAACAATATAAGCTAAATTAGTTTTGACAGGTACTCTAAATTACAGTCGTTTGGACAGCTTCAAAGTAAACTAGGTTTCTTAGCTTCCGTGAAAGTACGTATCGTATAGTACAACGCATCGGCTATTCCATTTCTCCCACCCAGCCATCCCACCTAGGAGGGAAAAGTGGCTTTTCTTTTCCACTATTCCGTCCCAGGGTGGATAAGTGGAATCAGCTATTCCACTTATCGACCCATCTATTTCACTTAGAAGGGAAAAGTGGCTTTTTTTTCCACTATTCCGTCCCAGGGTGGATAGCTGGAATCAGCTATTCCACTTATCGACCCATCTATTACACTTAAAAGGCAAAAGTGGCTTTTCTTTTCCACTATTCCGTCCCAGGGTGGATGAATGGAATATATATTTCGAAAAAGTTTTGTTGAGAAAATAAAGCTCTTTAACCCGAATATATATTCCACAAAAGCCACTTTTTTCTCCTGGGTGGGATGGCTGTGTGGGATAAGTGGAATAGCCGCAACGTACGATAATATAAGTTAAGTTCTCATACCGATTATGTCGCTTGTAAGGATGACGCCTAAAGCTATCGTATGTATTTAGCTTTGACTGAGAATGTTGCGTTACTCATTTGTATGTAAAGCAATTTGCAAAACGATTATCTATTTCAAAATGCATTCGAAACAATGTTTTAAAGGGATAAGTGTTGTATCTAATGCGTTGATCATTATTTCTAAGCCATAATGCACGATTGCATGCTAAGCTTATCAGTTTCTCAATTATCTCGACTGATGCGTGGCGGTATGCTTGAGTTATTGATGGAATCAGTTGTAAAAATAAAAGACAAAAGGCATCCTGTGTAGTGGTTTTATCGAGCTATTGTTATTGTTATGTTCCCTGTCATATCGTTTTTTAATCAGTTAACTAGGAAAGTATCATCATCATCTTCATAATTTCTGTTTTTTTTTTGTTGGACCTCCACTGCTGGACATATACCTCCGCATCGATTTCCAAAAGGGCCGGTTGGAAGCGGCCTGCATCCAGCGTTTCCTTGGAGTATCTTTTAGGTTGTCTGTCCAACTTGTGGGTGGACGTCCTACGCTGAGCTTACCGATCCGTGGTCTCCATCCCAGACAGCATAGGCTTAGTAATAGGGTCCCACTTTCACCTTTTGGGTACGGAACCCTAAAAACGAACGATAAATCAATAAATCCATCAAAAACATAGAAAGGTTAAGACAAGGAAAAAAACCTCTAATAATGGGACCTCCGGGAACGAGCATGTTTAGTCAATTAAACTAGCCTCAAGCTATAAAAGCTATTACAGTGTGACCATCTTATTTGTGCAGATGGCCACATGAGTGAACTAAAAATATTGATAGTGATATCTATCAGTTTTGTTCAGTAAATATGAGAGTGGCTCCTCCCCTTAACTATCAGCAAAAGTTGATAGCACTGTACGGTTTAGGCACACCGCATCTGAAGAGATAATAAATTATTTTTTGCCATTACCCATTCGGTTTTAATGTTTTGACGTATTTTGCGTTACAGGGTTTTAGAGCAACCGTGAATCGGTCGTTAATTTAGCAATTAATCAAGATTCAAAACTTAAAACTAGGTAGTATATCTCTGTCTACTTCCGGTTATGTACAGCAGACTCTGACTTTAAGTACATCATTAAAAGTATGTACCTATCTAAGCCAAAAAAACTTGAATAAAATGCATGAAATATTATTGCATAAATTGAATTCCTCCCAACATAAGTATACAGGGTTACGTGGATAGAGTGTACTAAGTCGAAAGGGGTCCGTTCCTAGTTTTCCTACTCATTACTATGTACAAGTTTTACTATGCTGCCAACCCTGAAATCGAAAAAATAATAATTAAGCATATCAAATGTTTCTTAAAAAATGGATATTCGTACTCGACAAAATGTTTTTTTTTCGCGATTTCAGTGTTGGTCCCGCAGTACAATTTGTTCGTAATGATGAGTGCAATGACCCCTATCGGTTTAGTACACCCTTTCCACGTTACCACGTATAAAAAGAAAAATTTAATTAGCAACAAGCATTGCATAGCGAAATGTCTCATGTCTCGAGAATTTGTCTATGGTTAAAGTTTAATTGAAACCTTTAGTTTTAACCTTTGAACCGAATCCAATTGCAAAAACACGCTGGCGCCAAAGTCATAATGAGGTAGGGCTATAAAACATGACTCCTAAGGCGCCAGGTATGATGCAAGAACCCTGCTATTGTTAATCTAATCGAACGATGGAATTCCATGAAGATATCCATCAGATCACGTAACACTTTGGACATAGGTTCTTAACCTATGGTCCGTCGATCACTGCGTCCACATACACGCACAGGCGTAGCCTGCTTCGTTGCATCTCCCAATTTTAATATAATATTAATGTTTTAAATATTTATGGTTTCTAACCCCCAAATCTCCCTGGCTACATCCATGTCCGCAGGTATGTGGTCCGCGCTGACACAGGAGCTGACACAGCACAGACAAAATAGTTCTACGCAATAAGTTTGTACGCAATATTAGTCTGAAAGTACATCTGTTTATTTCTTTGTTCGTCTTTTAGGCAACAAAGAATCAGCGTGAATTTTGCAAAGAAATAGTTCATCATCATCATCATCAGCCAGAAGACGTCCACTGCTGAACATTAGCCTCCCTCTTTAACGACAGCTTGCCTTTTGCATCCACTGGATGCCAGTGTCACACTCTCACAATGTCGTCGGTCCATCTAGTGGGAGGCCTACCTACGCTGCGTCTTCCAGTTCGTGGAAGGAATAGTTACTCTAAGGAATAGTTAAGGAATAGTTAATTTTTAGGAATAGTTGGAGGCCTGGAAAGTGATATAGGATACTTTAAACTAGTAAAAATAGGGTTTCTGAGGGATTATCCATGTGGGTAAAACCGCGTGGCGCAGCTTATTTCATTATAAATGAGACGCAGTCTTATAATATTCATAAATATATAAATGAACCAATCCTAGGGAAGAGAGGTGGTTGATATTCTGTAGCGTGAGCACATACTAGCAAATGGTCCGACTTTACTGAAAAGGTTTAGAATCACTTGCACTAGCACGTCATAGCCCATGACCTTAGAATAATTAGACCCGTAACGGAGTTCAGTGCGAAGTGATGATTGGAATCCTTTTAAATAGTTAGCAGAACGATAAGGTTATATTTGTATTGTAGGTAGGTGTAAAAAGCCTCAGATTAACTACTAACTTTTAAAAGAGATCGATCAGACACTGACATTTTGAAAATCACCATTATTATGTTTTCACGGTCGGTTTTTTTTATAGTAGCGTTTTACCACAAAAATAATTTTCAAAGTCGTCTTTGTGACTTCTAGCAATGCGTTTGCCGCGATAAAGTCCCGACGTAAAATAATATTCTGTGTATGTTTATTTCTACTAGGGCTGAAGTGACTATTGAAGCACTGATTAACTAAACAAAATACAAACTAACAAATAATAAATACCTAAAAAAATTACTTAGTCTATTATACAAAAAAAGTTGGATTGCCGATAGGCGGTTGAAAATCTAGAGACAATTGAGACAATCCAAATGGTCACTACCGGTTGGCAGCGTACCCAGCATGCTGGCGGTATTACCACTAGCACAGATAGTCTGATGTTTATGCGTAAGTGAGTACTTCTAAGTATTTTTAAGCTAACCGCTATTGATTATGGTACTTAGCAGCCCCATATACATTTTATGGGTATCAATTAGCTACCATAAATAAGAAAGTAGTTTTCTAAGAAACTACCATACAAAAGTAAGTCTGTATTAGCTGGCTAAGCTAATAAGCTAATAATAAGCGAATAATAGCTAATGTCACAGATTTTAGTGCGGTGGTCTCTAACATGCCTACGTGGTTGTTGTTATAAGACAAAAAAAGGGTTGTTAATAGAGTATTTAAAAGTCAGCAACATATCTGTGATGCCACTGGTGTTACAGATATCTAGGTAGCGGTGACCGCTTACCATCAGGCGGCTCTTTAGCTTGTTTGCCACCTATGGCATAAAAACGTTACATCTTAGTGTGCATCGAATCTGCATGATCTAATTCCCTCCTGCCCATTTTTCTAACGGACTGCCAGAGTGGGTACGAAGAATCGTCACCACTTTATGGTTGATATTCCGAAAAGCCGTACGAAGCCCTTTGATTCCACTTTTATTGTGCGAACTGCTAGTCTGTGGAATGCGCTATCTGAATGGGTGTTCCCCATAGTTACAATCTGGATGTCTTCAAAAATCACGAGTGAATCGGTTTATTCTAGGCAAGCGTGCTCCATCGTAGACCGCATCATCGCTTAACATCAGGCTAGTTGGCGTCAAATGCAAGCCTATTATTAATAAAAAATATAAAAAAGAGGGATGAGGCATAAACCCTAAAGTGGACTGGATATGTATTGTTGCCGATGATGATGATAAGTTATAATCCAGCATGAATCTTCTATACTGAAAATTGATAACAAAAAAATGGCAACACACGTCACTACTCAGTCCCGCGGCACCACTGGCTTGTCATTACCCTACAATCAGGGTACGATTAATTTGTCTCCCGATCACTGTAAATACTGCTCCGGGCTCGCAACGCCATCTTACTGGTTTTAATTTATCGACCACCTTCCAATGCAACGCAATAATTGTACCTTAATCGGTACTTTTGAAAGGGTATGCTGCTGGGTGTTGAAATTATGACAGAGATTTAAGGAAGATTAACATCTTTGATATTGGAAATGGTGTGTCAGGACCATATTTAATTAATCAAAGGCAACGTGTAAGAAATAAAGTCAAAAACAACGTAACAACTTGGAAACTTGCCAATATATTAAGTTGGTGATACCTATTAGGCCTAAAAATTTTTTAAATGTTGGCCAATATAAAAACCGTTCGTAATTGTGCTCATTTGGCAGTTTTGCTTAAAGTGTATAAGCTTTGGGTCAAATTAATTCAAACTATAATAACAAAAAAGAAATGACTTCATCAAAACACGCGTGAGGATTCATTATAAATTATTATAACACCGGCTTGCACTCACGATTATGTTTCTATCGGCACCGCCGCCTGTCTGAAACATTATGTAGAGCCTAATTAAAAAAATGGTTTACAATTAGCGAAATAACCGAGTAACATATACAAAAAATACCGTCGAATTGAGAACTCTTTTGAAGCGGTTGAAAGGCAATTTTTTAACCTGTGTGAAGTTGGCAGCCAACTTTGGCTGCCTATAATCCGACTAAATTAAGATGACTTTTTTTGTGAAGTTAGCAGCCAACACGATTACGACCTCTTATTCTATAAAAGCAGCTACTAATTCATTTCGAATGGTTCGAAAAATGCAATAAGCATAAATTAAAAACAATATTAAAATGACAAAGTCCCATCAAGACATGTATCGCAACCAAACGCCATAAAAAAAATCACAACCTTAATTCCTCTTAAATATGCAACAAAACTTACTGAAACGTGTAGAAAAAATAAAAGGCTTTCAAATGAAACCTATTTTAGCCCGGTTAAACGATTGCTTATTGCCGGAAAAAAATAACGAAAATGGGAAAATCAAAATATTTTACGACTCTCAAATGACTCGGTGGATTTCGACCTGTAAACCCCTGAATTCGTGTAAAGCTGCTATATCATTGCATTTTCTTATGTTTAAGCTATCTTAAAAATATTCTGAAACGGGGCAAAACATTTATTTAACCCTGTAATGATCCGACGGAAACTTTATTTTACTTTGGCATTTTCATTCCAGAAAATCATTAAAAAAAACACCACACAACCCCTGATATTTGGATTTCTATGTGAATAATATCAAAGAATGTATATCTAGCTACAAAAAAAAAGTAAATGTTGTCTGGCTTATCGACAGCATGGTACCCAATTGTCACCTGAAGTCAAATCTAAAACTTAAATTTTCACGACTAAAGTTGGCTGCTGGTGAATGGCGACCTTTCATCCCCGTAATTATGAAACAATTGGTGCTCAAATAGCTTAACTAATATCTACCCTTTAAAATGAAACCTATTTCAGCCCGGCAGTCTGATTGCTTATTGCCCAAAAACACAAACGAAAAAAGGAAAATCAAAAATTTTACTACTCTCAAATGTCACGGTCGATTTCGACCCATGAACCCCTGAAAACGAATAAAACAGCTATTTCATTGAATTTTCTTATATTTTAGCCACCTGAAAAATATACTGAAAAGCTGGCAGAACTATTATTTAACCCTCTACTGGTCCGACGGAGAAAATTAACTTTTTTTATTGCATTTTTGTTCCTGAAAATCATAAAAAAATACCACACAACCCCTGTTATTTGAATTTTTATGTAAGAAGTTTTAAAGCCTGCGTAACTGGCTACAATATTTGATAAATTTGAGCCCTACTTAATTTCAGTTTCGTACCCAAATCATCACCGGAAATCAAATCTGAAACTTGAATTTTCACGACTAAAGTTGGCTGCTGGTGAATGGCGACCTTTCATCCCCGTAATTATGAAACAAATGGTGCTTAGATAGCCTAAATAATATCTAAGCTTTAAAATGAAACCTATTTCAGCCCGGCAGTCTGATTCCTTACTGCCCAAAAAATCAAACGAAAAAAGAAAATCTAAAATTTTACTACTCTCAAATGACACGGTCGATTTCGACCCCCCGTGAACCCCTGAAAACGAATAAAACTGCTATTTCCTAGAATTCTCTTATGTTTAAGCCACCTGAAAAATATACTGAAAAACTGGCAGAACTATTATTTAACCCTCTAATGGTCCGACGGAGAAAATTAACTTTTTTTATTACATTTTCGTTCCTGAAAATCATAAAAAAATACCACACAACCCCTGCTATTTGGATTTCTATGTACGTAGTTCTAAAGCCTGCGTACATAGCTACAATAATTAATAAATTTGAGCCCAACTAAATGAAAGATTCGTACCCAAATTATCACCTGAAATCAAATCTGAAACTTAAATTTTCACGACTAAAGTTGGCTGCTGGTGAATGGGGACCCTTCATCCCCGTAATTATGAAACAAATGGTACTTAAATAGCCCAACTAATATCTAGGCTTTAAAATGAAACCTATTTCAGCCCGGCAGTCTGATTATTTAATGCCCAAAAACACAAACGAAAAAAGGAAAATCAAAAATTTTACTACTCTCAAATGTCACGGTCGATTTCGACCCATGAACCCCTGAAAACGAATAAAACAGCTATTTCATTGAATTTTCTTATATTTTAGCCACCTGAAAAATATACTGAAAAGCTGGCAGAACTATTATTTAACCCTCTACTGGTCCGACGGAGAAAATTAACTTTTTTTATTGCATTTTTGTTCCTGAAAATCATAAAAAAATACCACACAACCCCTGTTATTTGAATTTTTATGTAAGAAGTTTTAAAGCCTGCGTAACTGGCTACAATATTTGATAAATTTGAGCCCTACTTAATTTCAGTTTCGTACCCAAATCATCACCGGAAATCAAATCTGAAACTTGAATTTTCACGACTAAAGTTGGCTGCTGGTGAATGGCGACCTTTCATCCCCGTAATTATGAAACAAATGGTGCTTAGATAGCCTAAATAATATCTAAGCTTTAAAATGAAACCTATTTCAGCCCGGCAGTCTGATTCCTTACTGCCCAAAAAATCAAACGAAAAAAGAAAATCTAAAATTTTACTACTCTCAAATGACACGGTCGATTTCGACCCCCCGTGAACCCCTGAAAACGAATAAAACTGCTATTTCCTAGAATTCTCTTATGTTTAAGCCACCTGAAAAATATACTGAAAAACTGGCAGAACTATTATTTAACCCTCTAATGGTCCGACGGAGAAAATTAACTTTTTTTATTACATTTTCGTTCCTGAAAATCATAAAAAAATACCACACAACCCCTGCTATTTGGATTTCTATGTACGTAGTTCTAAAGCCTGCGTACATAGCTACAATAATTAATAAATTTGAGCCCAACTAAATGAAAGATTCGTACCCAAATTATCACCTGAAATCAAATCTGAAACTTAAATTTTCACGACTAAAGTTGGCTGCTGGTGAATGGGGACCCTTCATCCCCGTAATTATGAAACAAATGGTACTTAAATAGCCCAACTAATATCTAGGCTTTAAAATGAAACCTATTTCAGCCCGGCAGTCTGATTATTTAATGCCCAAAAACACAAACGAAAAAAGAAAATCTAAAATTTTACAACTCTCAAATGTCACGGTCGATTTCGACCCGTGAACCCCTGAAAACGAATAAAACTGTTATTCCATCGAATTTTCTTATGTTTTAACCACCTGAAAAATATACTGAAAAACTGGCAGAACTATTATTTAACCCTCTAATGGTCCGACGGAGAAAATTAACTTTTTTTATTACATTTTCGTTCCTGAAAATCATAAAAAAATACCACACAACCCCTGCTATTTGGATTTCTATGTACGTAGTTCTAAAGCCTGCGTACATAGCTACAATAATTAATAAATTTGAGCCCAACTAAATGAAAGATTCGTACCCAAATTATCACCTGAAATCAAATCTGAAACTTAAATTTGCACGACTAAAGTTGGCTGCTGGTGAATGGCGACCCTTCATCCCCGTAATTATGAAACAAATGGTACTTAAATAGCCCAACTAATATCTAGGCTTTAAAATGAAACCTATTTCAGCCCGGCAGTCTGATGATTTAATGCCCAAAAACACAAACGAAAAAAGAAAATCTAAAATTTTACAACTCTCAAATGTCACGGTCGATTTCGACCCGTGAACCCCTGAAAACGAATAAAACTGTTATTCCATCGAATTTTCTTATGTTTTAACCACCTGAAAAATATACTGAAAAACTGGCAGAACTATTATTTAACCCTCTAATGGTCCGACGGAGAAAATTAACTTTTTTTATTACATTTTCGTTCCTGAAAATCATAAAAAAATACCACACAACCCCTGCTATTTGGATTTCTATGTACGTAGTTCTAAAGCCTGCGTACATAGCTACAATAATTAATAAACTTGAGCCCAACTAAATGAAAGATTCGTACCCAAATTATCACCTGAAATCAAATCTGAAACTTAAATTTTCACGACTAAAGTTGGCTGCTGGTGAATGGCGACCCTTCATCCCCGTAATTATGAAACAAATGGTACTTAAATAGCCCAACTAATATCTAGGCTTTAAAATGAAACCTATTTCAGCCCGGCAGTCTGATTATTTAATGCCCAAAAACACAAACGAAAAAAGAAAATCTAAAATTTTACAACTCTCAAATGTCACGGTCGATTTCGACCCGTGAACCCCTGAAAACGAATAAAACTGTTATTTCATCGAATTTTCTTATGTTTTAACCACCTGAAAAATATACTGAAAAACTGGCAGAACTATTATTTAACCCTCTAATGGTCCGACGGAGAAAATTAACTTTTTTTATGACATTTTTATTCCTGAAAATCATAAAAAAACACCACACAACCCCTGTTATTTGGATTTCTATGTACGTAGTTTTAAAGCCTGCGTAACTGGCTACAATAGTTGATAAATTTGAGCCCAACTTAATATCAGTTTCGTACCCAAATCATCACCGGAAATCAAATCTGAAACTTAAATTTTCACGACTAAAGTTGGCTGCTGGTGAATGGCGACCTTTCATCCCCGTAATTATGAAACAAATGGTGCTTAGATAGTCTAACTAATATCTAAGCTTTAAAATGAAACCTATTTCAGCCCGGCAGTCTGATTCCTTAATGCCCAAAAAATCAAACGAAAAAAGAAAATCTAAAATTTTACAACTCTCAAATGTCACGGTCGATTTCGACCCGTGAACCCCTGAAAACGAATAAAACTGCTATTTCATCGAATTTTCTTATGTTTTCGCCACCTGAAAAATATACTAAAAAACTGGCAGAACTATTATTTAACCCTCTAATGGTCCGACGGAGAAAATTAACTTTATTTATGACATTTTTATTCCTGAAAATCATAAAAAAACACCACACAACCCCTGTTATTTGGATTTCTATGTACGTAGTTTTAAAGCCTGCGTAACTGGATACAATAGTTGATAAATTTGAGCCCTACTTAATTTCAGTTTCGTACCCAAATCATCACCGGAAATCAAATCTGAAACTTGAATTTTCACGACTAAAGTTGGCTGCTGGTGAATGGCGACCTTTCATCCCCGTAATTATGAAACAAATGGTGCTTAGATAGCCTAAATAATATCTAAGCTTTAAAATGAAACCTATTTCAGCCCGGCAGTCTGATTCCTTACTGCCCAAAAAATCAAACGAAAAAAGAAAATCTAAAATTTTACTACTCTCAAATGACACGGTCGATTTCGACCCCCCGTGAACCCCTGAAAACGAATAAAACTGCTATTTCCTAGAATTCTCTTATGTTTAAGCCACCTGAAAAATATACTGAAAAACTGGCAGAACTATTATTTAACCCTCTAATGGTCCGACGGAGAAAATTAACTTTTTTTATTGCATTTTTGTTCTTGAAAATCATAAAAAAATACCACACAACCCCTGTTATTTGAATTTTTATGTAAGAAGTTTTAAAGCCTGCGTAACTGGCTACAATAGTTGATAAATTTGAGCCCTACTTAATTTCAGTTTCGTACCCAAATCATCACCGGAAATCAAATCTGAAACTTGAATTTTCACGACTAAAGTTGGCTGCTGGTGAATGGCGACCTTTCATCCCCGTAATTATGAAACAAATGGTACTTAAATAGCCCAACTAATATCTAGGCTTTAAAATGAAACCTATTTCAGCCCGGCAGTCTGATTATTTAATGCCCAAAAACACAAACGAAAAAAGAAAATCTAAAATTTTACAACCCTCAAATGTCACGGTCGATTTCGACCCGTGAACCCCTGAAAACGAATAAAACTGTTATTCCATCGAATTTTCTTATGTTTTAACCACCTGAAAAATATACTGAAAAACTGGCAGAACTATTATTTAACCCTCTAATGGTCCGACGGAGAAAATTAACTTTTTTTATGACATTTTTATTCCTGAAAATCATAAAAAAACACCACACAACCCCTGTTATTTGGATTTCTATGTACGTAGTTTTAAAGCCTGCGTAACTGGCTACAATAGTTGATAAATTTGAGCCCAACTTAATATCAGTTTCGTACCCAAATCATCACCGGAAATCAAATCTGAAACTTAAATTTTCACGACTAAAGTTGGCTGCTGGTGAATGGCGACCTTTCATCCCCGTAATTATGAAACAAATGGTGCTTAGATAGTCTAACTAATATCTAAGCTTTAAAATGAAACCTATTTCAGCCCGGCAGTCTGATTCCTTAATGCCCAAAAAATCAAACGAAAAAAGAAAATCTAAAATTTTACAACTCTCAAATGTCACGGTCGATTTCGACCCGTGAACCCCTGAAAACGAATAAAACTGCTATTTCATCGAATTTTCTTATGTTTTCGCCACCTGAAAAATATACTGAAAAACTGGCAGAACTATTATTTAACCCTCTAATGGTCCGACGGAGAAAATTAACTTTTTTTATGACATTTTTATTCCTGAAAATCATAAAAAAACACCACACAACCCCTGTTATTTGGATTTCTATGTACGTAGTTTTAAAGCCTGCGTAACTGGCTACAATAGTTGATAAATTTGAGCCCTACTTAATTTCAGTTTCGTACCCAAATCATCACCGGAAATCAAATCTGAAACTTAAATTTTCACGACTAAAGTTGGCTGCTGGTGAATGGCGACCTTTCATCCCCGTAATTATGAAAGAAATGGTACTTGAATAACCTAACTAATATCTAGGCTTTAAAATGTAACCTATTTCAGCCCGGCAGTCTGATTGCTTAATGCCCAAAAACACAAACGAAAAGAGAAAATCTAAAATTTTACAACTCTCAAATGTCACGGTCGATTTCGACCCGTGAACCCCTGAAAACGAATAAAACTGCTATTTCATAGAATTTTCTTATGTTTTAGCCACCTGAAAAATATATTGTAAAACTGGCAGAACTATTATTTAACCCTCTAATGGTCCGACGGAGAAAATTAACTTTTTTTATTACATTTTCGTTCCTGAAAATCATAAAAAAATACCACACAATCCCTGCTATTTGGATTTCTATGTATGTAGTTCTAAAGCCTGCGTACATAGCTATAATAATTAATAAATTTGAGCCCAACTAAATGACAGATTCGTACCCAAATTATCACCTGAAATCAAATCTGAAACTTAAATTTTCACGACTAAAGTTGGCTGCTGGTGAATGGCGACCCTTCATCCCCGTAATTATGAAACAAATGGTACTTAAATGGTAGCGTAACTGGCTACAATAGTTGATAAATTTGAGCCCTACTTAATTTCAGTTTCGTACCCAAATCATCACCGGAAATCAAATCTGAAACTTAAATTTTCACGACTAAAGTTGGCTGCTGGTGAATGGCGACCTTTCATCCCCGTAATTATGAAAGAAATGGTACTTGAATAACCTAACTAATATCTAGGCTTTAAAATGTAACCTATTTCAGCCCGGCAGTCTGATTGCTTAATGCCCAAAAACACAAACGAAAAGAGAAAATCTAAAATTTTACAACTCTCAAATGTCACGGTCGATTTCGACCCGTGAACCCCTGAAAACGAATAAAACTGCTATTTCATCGAATTTTCTTATGTTTTAGCCACCTGAAAAATATATTGTAAAACTGGCAGAACTATTATTTAACCCTCTAATGGTCCGACGGAGAAAATTAACTTTTTTTATTACATTTTCGTTCCTGAAAATCATAAAAAAATACCACACAATCCCTGCTATTTGGATTTCTATGTATGTAGTTCTAAAGCCTGCGTACATAGCTATAATAATTAATAAATTTGAGCCCAACTAAATGACAGATTCGTACCCAAATTATCACCTGAAATCAAATCTGAAACTTAAATTTTCACGACTAAAGTTGGCTGCTGGTGAATGGCGACCCTTCATCCCCGTAATTATGAAACAAATGGTACTTATATAGCCCAACTAATATCTAGGCTTTAAAATGAAACCTATTTCAGCCCGGCAGTCTGATTGCTTAATGCCCAAAAACACAAACGAAAAAAGAAAATCTAAAATTTTACAACTCTCAAATGTCACGGTCGATTTCGACCCGTGAACCCCTGAAAACGAATAAAACTGTTATTCCATCGAATTTTCTTATGTTTTAACCACCTGAAAAATATACTGAAAAACTGGCAGAACTATTATTTAACCCTCTAATGGTCCGACGGAGAAAATTAACTTTTTTTATTACATTTTCGTTCCTGAAAATCATAAAAAAATACCACACAACCCCTGCTATTTGGATTTCTATGTACGTAGTTCTAAAGCCTGCGTACAAAGCCACAATAATTAATAAATTTGAGCCCAACTAAATGACAGATTCGTACCCAAATTATCACCTGAAATTTTAGAGTAGTAAAATTTTAGATTTTCCTTTTTTCGTTTGTTTTTTTGGTTATTAAGCAATCAGACTGCCGGGCTGAAATAGGTTTCATTTTAAAGCCTAGATATTATTTGGGCTATTTAAGTACCATTTGTTTCATAATTACGGGGATGAAGGGTCGCTACTCACCAGCAGCCAACTTTAGTCGTGAAAATTTAAGTTTCAGATTTGAATTCAGGTGATAATTTGGGTACGAACCTGCCATTTAGTTGGGCTCAAATTTATTAATTATTGTAGCTATGTACGCAGGCTTTAGAACTACTTACATAGAAATCCAAATAGCAGGGGCTGTGTGGTATTTTTTTATGATTTTCAGGAACGAAAATGTAATAAAAAAAGTTAATTTTCTCCGTCGGACCATTAGAGGGTTAAATAATAGTTCTGCCAGTTTTTCAGTATATTTTTCAGGTGGCGAAAACATAAGAAAATTCGATGAAATAGCAGTTTTATTCGTTTTCAGGGGTTCACGGGTCGAAATCGACCGTGACATTTGAGAGTTGTAAAATTTTAGATTTTCTCTTTTCGTTTGTGTTTTTGGGCATTAAGCAATCAGACTGCCGGGCTGAAATAAGTTACATTTTAAAGCCTAGATATTAGTTAGGTTATTCAAGTACCATTTCTTTCATAATTACGGGGATGAAAGGTCGCCATTCACCAGCAGCCAACTTTAGTCGTGAAAATTTAAGTTTCAGATTTGATTTCAGGTGATAATTTGGGTACGAATCTTTCATTTAGTTGGGCTCAAATTTATTAATTATTGTAGCTATGTACGCAGGCTTTAGAACTACGTACATAGAAATCCAAATAGCAGGGGTTGTGTGGTATTTTTTTATGATTTTCAGGAACGAAAATGTAATAAAAAAAGTTAATTTTCTCCGTCGGACCATTAGAGGGTTAAATAATAGTTCTGCCAGTTTTTCAGTATATTTTTCAGGTGGTTAAAACATAAGAAAATTCGATGGAATAACAGTTTTATTCGTTTTCAGGGGTTCACGGGTCGAAATCGACCGTGACATTTGAGAGTTGTAAAATTTTAGATTTTCTTTTTTCGTTTGTGTTTTTGGGCATTAAATAATCAGACTGCCGGGCTGAAATAGGTTTCATTTTAAAGCCTAGATATTAGTTGGGCTATTTAAGTACCATTTGTTTCATAATTACGGGGATGAAGGGTCGCCATTCACCAGCAGCCAACTTTAGTCGTGAAAATTTAAGTTTCAGATTTGATTTCAGGTGATAATTTGGGTACGAATCTTTCATTTAGTTGGGCTCAAATTTATTAATTATTGTAGCTATGTACGCAGGCTTTAGAACTACGTACATAGAAATCCAAATAGCAGGGGTTGTGTGGTATTTTTTTATGATTTTCAGGAACGAAAATGTAATAAAAAAAGTTAATTTTCTCCGTCGGACCATTAGAGGGTTAAATAATAGTTCTGCCAGTTTTTCAGTATATTTTTCAGGTGGTTAAAACATAAGAAAATTCGATGGAATAACAGTTTTATTCGTTTTCAGGGGTTCACGGGTCGAAATCGACCGTGACATTTGAGAGTTGTAAAATTTTAGATTTTCTTTTTTCGTTTGTGTTTTTGGGCATTAAATAATCAGACTGCCGGGCTGAAATAGGTTTCATTTTAAAGCCTAGATATTAGTTGGGCTATTTAAGTACCATTTGTTTCATAATTACGGGGATGAAGGGTCGCCATTCACCAGCAGCCAACTTTAGTCGTGAAAATTTAAGTTTCAGATTTGATTTCAGGTGATAATTTGGGTACGAATCTTTCATTTAGTTGGGCTCAAATTTATTAATTATTGTAGCTATGTACGCAGGCTTTAGAACTACGTACATAGAAATCCAAATAGCAGGGGTTGTGTGGTATTTTTTTATGATTTTCAGGAACGAAAATGTAATAAAAAAAGTTAATTTTCTCCGTCGGACCATTAGAGGGTTAAATAATAGTTCTGCCAGTTTTTCAGTATATTTTAAGGTGGATTAAACATAAGAGAATTCTAGGAAATAGCAGTTTTATTCGTTTTCAGGGGTTCACGGGTCGAAATCGACCGTGACATTTGAGAGTTGTAAAATTTTAGATTTTCTTTTTTCGTTTGATTTTTTGGGCAGTAAGGAATCAGACTGCCGGGCTGAAATAGGTTTCATTTTAAAGCTTAGATATTATTTAGGCTATCTAAGCACCATTTGTTTCATAATTACGGGGATGAAAGGTCGCCATTCACCAGCAGCCAACTTTAGTCGTGAAAATTCAAGTTTCAGATTTGATTTCCGGTGATGATTTGGGTACGAAACTGAAATTAAGTAGGGCTCAAATTTATCAAATATTGTAGCCAGTTACGCAGGCTTTAAAACTTCTTACATAAAAATTCAAATAACAGGGGTTGTGTGGTATTTTTTTATGATTTTCAGGAACAAAAATGCAATAAAAAAAGTTAATTTTCTCCGTCGGACCAGTAGAGGGTTAAATAATAGTTCTGCCAGCTTTTCAGTATATTTTTCAGGTGGCTAAAATATAAGAAAATTCGATGAAATAGCTGTTTTATT
Organism: Agriopis aurantiaria; assembly: GCA_914767915.1. Classification (NCBI taxonomy): domain Eukaryota; kingdom Metazoa; phylum Arthropoda; class Insecta; order Lepidoptera; family Geometridae; genus Agriopis; species Agriopis aurantiaria. The sequence continues at coordinate 6,036,726 of OU611999.1, forward strand.
CGTTTTCAGGGGTTCATGGGTCGAAATCGACCGTGACATTTGAGAGTAGTAAAATTTTTGATTTTCCTTTTTTCGTTTGTGTTTTTGGGCAATAAGCAATCAGACTGCCGGGCTGAAATGGGTTTCATTTTAAAGGGTAGATATTAGTTAAGCTATTTGAGCACCAATTGTTTCATAATTACGGGGATGAAAGGTCGCCATTCACCAGCAGCCAACTTTAGTCGTGAAAATTTAAGTTTTAGATTTGACTTCAGGTGACAATTGGGTACCATGCTGTCGATAAGCCAGACAACATTTACTTTTTTTTTGTAGCTAGATATACATTCTTTGATATTATTCACATAGAAATCCAAATATCAGGGGTTGTGTGGTGTTTTTTTTAATGATTTTCAGGAATGAAAATGCCAAAGTAAAATAAAGTTTCCGTCGGATCATTACAGGGTTAAATAAATGTTTTGCCCCGTTTCAGAATATTTTTAAGATAGCTTAAACATAAGAAAATGCAATGATATAGCAGCTTTACACGAATTCAGGGGTTTACAGGTCGAAATCCACCGAGTCATTTGAGAGTCGTAAAATATTTTGATTTTCCCATTTTCGTTATTTTTTTCCGGCAATAAGCAATCGTTTAACCGGGCTAAAATAGGTTTCATTTGAAAGCCTTTTATTTTTTCTACACGTTTCAGTAAGTTTTGTTGCATATTTAAGAGGAATTAAGGTTGTGATTTTTGTTATGGCGTTTGGTTGCGATACATGTCTTGATGGGACTTTGTCATTTTAATATTGTTTTTAATTTATGCTTATTGCATTTTTCGAACCATTCGAAATGAATTAGTAGCTGCTTTTATAGAATAAGAGGTCGTAATCGTGTTGGCTGCTAACTTCACAAAAAAAGTCATCTTAATTTAGTCGGATTATAGGCAGCCAAAGTTGGCTGCCAACTTCACACAGGTAATTTTTTATTATCTGACTTGTAAGTACCTACTATGCAGAAGTTTACAATTTCATTGCAGCAATATCTAAGAAACTACCTAACTCTAAGCTATTTAATTTATGCAGTTACAAGTAAACAAGACATTATCAATAATCGGCTTCGAGAAAACTAGCGTAACCAACTTAATTCAATACATTTTGTTGCCCATAAATAATATTGGTAGTCTTTGATTACTGTCAATCGGTTTTTGCATAAAATGACCGGTGTCGCGAGATTGGTAGAAACCGAGCAATCAATCGGAACACCCTGGGAGAGTGACGTTTATTTTAATACCGGCTGGGCATTCCTCGAGAACTGTTGGTAAAATATCATCTAAAAAGATAAACTTAACATCTTAAAAAAAACACGTCTTGGTGTGACATGGCTTCAGTCTTTAGGAAAATCTATATCTGTATTAGATACGAAAAAATCCTTGTAACTTATCTAATAACTAGCGGTCCGCCCCAGCTTCGCACGGGTATAGATTATAGCTTATGTCACCCGAGGATAGTGTGGCTTCCCAATAGTGAAAGAATTTTTCAAATCGGTTCAGTAGTTTCGGAGCCTATTCAATGCAAACAAACAAACAAACAATCAACTCTTTCCTCTTTATAATATTAGTATAGAAGTATAGATTAAGTTGCTCTCAATGTCTACGTTTTATTTTAATTTTCTGCGTTATTTCCTCTTTAATATTGTGGTGACCGACATGTCATGTACCTACACATGTCTGATCGTCACTAACTAGGGCTTGAAAAACCGGTTAAAATAAAACCGTTTTGTGATTCGTGTCATTTAATTCCGAACGTGAACAAAATAAACAACTTTATAAAGATCTAAAATAGTTTTACGAGACCCAAACGTAGCCCGTGCCGTGAAGCGTGTATATCTAATCGTGTTCACTTCTCCGCCGCCACCGCTACGCCGAATAAACTGAATTAAACCCATACTATGCAGTTTTATTGAACTAATACCTACGTTCTTACAGCGAAAGAACGAATGAAACTGAAAAAAAAAACAATCAACTGTTCACAAGCTACTTAAAATTTAACCGGTTTGAAAATTGAACTGCTCTATCCAATCCCGCAAGCCATTCTTATCGGGATGTCTCGTCGTAAGTATACAACAGGGTACAGCTCTAGTTCTACAAGAAAATCAACCGACCATACGGTCTCTACCCGGCCTAGTAATGTCCTATCTGGCCCGTTAAAATAACTTAACAGCTCGCTATTGGGAGTGCCAAGAAATCAGGATAGTCGTACATTACCGGAGCGGACCTCGGGCGCAGATTATATAATAGTTACTACCACCTCAGGCAGTAACGGTACTCGATCGGTTGGCATTGTTCTGACAGTAATCGCACTGTATTGCCGTATTACAATGAATTGGCTGCAAAGCTGCGTATGACCTCTGATCATAGAAGGAGTTAAGTTTGAGATGACATAAACTGACAAAAAAAAATCGTTATTTATTGAAGGCTAAAGAGGGCTATTCGGAAAGGGTGTAATAAGCCGAAATAGGTCTATTAATACTCATATACTAAGGGTATAATTATAACATCCTTGGTTAATATGTACCTACCTATTTAATGAAATACCTACTCGTTTGACTTGCAATTATGTAAGTTAAAGTGTTTGTGGAATTGTTTGTTGGTCCCTGTATTATGTTAATCAAATAGCAATATTATATAATTATTTAGCAATTACCTACTTATTTTTATAGCCATAGTCATCTCATCATGATGTCTGTATACCATTTTCTAGGTAGAAGCTAGAGCACATACAACTGTTTTGACACCTATGTAACATATATTATTACTTACCTAGTTTCACAGACCAATAAAGCCATTGTATCATTGAACAACTTTTGTAATAGGACCAATCCTGAAATCGCGAATAAATTATCAGCTGTTCCATACATAATTATACATGATTGCGAATGACCGTTTTCTATGGAAAATCAGTATTTTTTTTGTGTTTTAAGTTTTGGTTCCATAGTAAAAGTTGTTCATAATGATGAGAATTACTTACCCCTTTCAGCTTAGTACAACCTTTTTCGCGTAACCCTGTATATGCATGGTGACGAAATTAAACTAAAATTGTTCAGTGCGTTTTAAAAACCTGTACCGATCCGTTCTTTTTGCAATAAAGTGCTGTGCAGTCATTTATTATTCTTTTCCATGTAAATATAAATCCAGTGCCTAAATATGGTCTCCATAAGTCATCAGAGACAGCCACGAAAACGAAACGATGCAGGCGAAGCAAAAACGAAGCCCCATGAGATCATATTATGATAGCAAAGAAGTCGGGCCCCGCCTCAGTGACCATGCTTGACGCACTGTAGTACCGCGGTACCCTCATAATAGTCGAATAATCGGAAGACACCGATTATTTTGTTACAGATTTTGGCAGTTTTCAAGGCAGGTCATACAAAATGTAATGAACATCAAACTTACCTTTTCCGACAAACTTAAAGCCACTCAGATCGTATTTTCATTGCGAAATACAGATTCTGGCAGCTTTCAAAGCAGGTCAGCAAAATATAAGAAACAGCTTTTTCCGACTGACCTCATTTTGTATCGCTCATATGATAATATTTTGCACGAAAATATCATGCGAAATTACCGACTTTCGAACAATATCTCAAACTAAAGAAGCAGTTTTGAAACAATCATATCACTCCATAACGCAACGAGTAGTTTGAACTATTCGAATTTGCTTCTATCAATTTCATCGCGCATGATTATTTTCGTGCGAAATAACATACGAGAGATTAAAAAATTGTGTCCTTTTAATACCCAACAAAATGTCACAGCTAACTTTAACCCTTTCCGACGAACTCTACTTGAAAACATTTAGATCATGTTTTTATTGGGAAACATACTTTCACCGCAAGGCAACGAAATGTAAGCAACAGATATTTTCGACTGACAAGTATGATTGTTTTATTTTCTGTTGTTGAAGTACGTAAGTAAATAGATGTTACACACTAAAACACTATTTTAAAATATTACAGTTATTTACTAAACTACTATTTACATATTACACGGTTTTAAACTGACACGGTTGAAAAAGAGGGTAGATCGTTTTGTCTGCACCTAACTTTGAACTGTTCGACCAACATTCTTCAGTTTTCCCGTGAACATGGTGCATGTAACTGCGCCGAAATATTGAGAGCTCCATCCACAACCTTACCACGGTAAATATCCCGTTAGTAATCAAATAACTGTAGATGTGACATTTCGTACTAAAATGTATATTGGAACCATATCTCTTTGTTTCTATGTTCTCCGCGTCTGACCGACCTGATGCGGTGGTCATTTGTAACAATAAAGTCGGGTGAAATTTGCCACGGTTGAGTGTAAATGGCCAGTACTGCTGTCTAAATTGGAAGCTTGTGACAAATAGGCTCACAGAGCTTTTATTATAAGTTGGTTGCAACATTTGCGTCGTATTAGTGCTATTATGTCTTCTGTGGTATTAGTACAAGTATTCAAGAACCTAGGTACTTAGGTATAGGTACTTGGTTTAAGTTTCAGCTCTGATAATCAGAGAAAGAGTCAGAGTCTCAGTTTCAGTCGATTGTAAAAAGCTGCATTTTTTTATTTAGGTAAAAATAAGGTACCTTACATTCGACGTATCACTTGAAAAATGTGATACACATTAGTTCCAGTTTATCAGGGAGCTGTGGTCAAACGGCTAGTTTGTCAAACATAAAAACCTAGGTCTTCTGCCTTTTCAGAAGTTTTTCGGCAATTTTGCCTTGAGTTGTTTAAGAAACGGTAAATTATGTCTGTGTCCAAAGGGCTCTAATGATCTACCGTTCTTCTGAACGACGGACATTTTCTGATAAGAGCGGGGTTGAACTTAAAAAGGTTTCTTTAGATTTTTTGTGTAGACCATAAACAAATAAAATATAGTAGGTATACCTACCGCAGTAGCGATATGTCAGAATTTGCTTAGTTGATTGAATCAGGCGTTACTTTGCGGAAGTCATAGATTCAGTATTGCTTTCTCCCTCTACGGCGGAAGTCCATTTTAGTCCGTTTTTTTTTTTTTTTTTTTTGTAGAAGCGGAATTACACTAGAAATTCATATACACATTCAGAATTTGCTTGTATTCGCTGAGAATGTAGGTGTGTGTCTCTTGGCTTCACCATCATCGGAGGAGGCCAAGAGTCTAACAATACTGTAGCTATTTCTCTTCGGAGGATCAAGCTCGTAGATTAGGTAATTGAGTATTTATATGTATAAATTGTAATTGGGGATCGTTTTAAGTACCTATGGGCCGTCGTGGCCTTAGTTAATTTTGTATGTAATATAAAAATATGTTAAATATGTAATTAGATTTATGGGAATCATCATCATCAGCCTGTAAACGTCCACTGCTGAACAAAGGCCTCCCTCGTAAAGAGAGGTGTTGCCATAATCCCCACGCTTGGCAGGCGGCTTGGGGATCGCAGTACGTTCACCTTGTACTAATAGGACGCTGCTGCCCATCCTCCGGTGGTTCTGGTCGCAGTTTTAGGACATACCCGGGTCCACGGGTTATTGGAATGGCATGGTCGAATATCGACAAATACCTTTAGTAAAAAAGGAATTTAAAAAACCTATCGTAGTAGTACGTACCTAGTATATGATTATACAGACATGACCCTGTAGATACCTCTTTCGGGCAAAAGTTTTTTTTATATTTTTTTATACAATAAGTGGCAAGCAAGCAATGGGCCACCTGATGGTAAGTGGTTACCGCCACCTATAGATACCTACAATACCCGGGGCATTGTCAGTGCGTTGCCTACCTTTGAGGACTCTATTCACCCTTCGTTTGAAGCAGTCCAAATTATATTTCGGAGGAAAAACCGAAGGTGGTAAGCTATTCCACAACTAACAGTAAAAAAAAAAAAAATCGGAACACCCTGAGAGTGACATTTATTTTAATACCGGCTGGGCATTCCTCGAGAACTGTTGGTAAAATATCATCTAAAAAGATAAACTTAACATCTTAAAAAAAACACGTCTTGGTGTGACATGGCTTCAGTCTTTAGGAAAATCTATATCTGTATTAGATACGAAAAAATCCTTGTAACTTATCTAATAACTAGCAGTCCGCCCCAGCTTCGCACGGGTATAGATTATAGCTTATGTCACCCGAGGATAGTGTAGCTTCCCAACAGTGAAAGAATTTTTCAAATCGGTTCAGTAGTTTCGGAGCCTATTCAATGCAAACAAATCAAACAATCAACTCTTTCCTCTTTATAATATTAGTATAGAAGTATAGATTAAGTTGCTCTCAATGTCTACGTTTTATTTTAATTTTCTGCGTTATTTCCTCTTTAATATTGTGGTGACCGACATGTCATGTACCTATACACATGTCTGATCGTCACTAACTAGGGCTTGAAAAACCGGTTAAAATAAAACCTTTTTAAATCGGTCTAGTTTTGTGATTCGTGTCATTTAATTCCGAACGTGAACAAAATAAAAAACTTTATAAAGATCTAAAATAGTTTTACGTTTTAGTTTTACAAGACCCAAACGTGGCCCGTGCCGTGAAGCGTGTACATCTAATCGTGTTCACTTCTCCGCCGCCACCGCTACGCCGAATAAACTGAATTAAACCCATACTATGCAGTTTTATTGAACTAATACCTACGTTCTTACAGGGAAAGAACGAAAGAAACTGAAAAAAAAACCGATCAACTGTTCACAAGCTACTTAAAATTTAACCGGTTTGAAAATTGAACTGCTCTATCCAATCCCGCAAGCCATTCTTATCGGGATGTCTCGTCGTAAGTATACAACAGCTCTAGTTCTACGAGAAAATCAACCGACCATACGGTCTCTACCCGGCCTAGTAATGTCCTATCTGGCCCGTTAAAATAACTTAACAGCTCGCTATTGGGAGTGCCAAGAAATCAGGATAGTCGTACATTACCGGAGCGGACCTCGGGCGCAGAATATATAATAGTTACTACCACCTCAGGCAGTAACGGTACTCGATCGGTTGGCATTGTTCTGACAGTAATCGCACTGTATTGCCGTATTACAATGAATTGGCTGCAAAGCTGCGTATGACCTCTGATCATAGAAGGAGTTAAGTTTGAGATGACATAAACTGACAAAAAAAATATCGTTATTTATTGAAGGCTAAACAGGGCTATGCGGAAACGGTGTAATAAGCCGAAATAGGTATATTAATACTCATCATTAATACTAAGGGTATATACTAAGGGTATAATTATAGCATCCTTGGTTAATATGTACCTACCTATGTAATGAAATACCTACTCGTTTGACTTGCAATTATGTATGTTAAAGTTTTTGTGGAATTGTTTGTTGGTCCCTGTATTTTGTTAATCAAATAGCAATATTATATAATTATTTAGCAATTACCTACTTATTTTTGTAGCCATAGTCATCTCATCATGATGTCTGTATACCATTTTCAACTGTTTCAATTATTACAATTGTTTTGAAACCTATGTAACATATATTATTACCTAGTTTCACAGACCAATAAAGTCATTGTATCATTATGAACAACTTTTGTTATAGGACCAATCCTGAAATCGCGAATAAATTATCAGCTGTTCCATACATAATTATACATAATTGCGAATGACCGTTTTCTATGGCAAAGCCGTTTTTTTCGTGTTTTAAGTATTGGTTCCATAGTAAAAGTTGTTCATAATGATGAGAATTACTTACCCCTTTCAGCTTAGTACAGCCTTTTTCGCGTAACCCTGTATATGCATGGTGACGAAATTAAACTAAAATTGTTCACTGCGTTTTAAAAAAACTGTACCCATCCGTTCTTATTGCAATAAAGTGCTGTGCGTAGTCATTTATTATTCTTTTCCATGTAAATATAAATCCAGTGCCTGAATATGGTCTCCATAAGTCATCAGAGACAACCACGAAAACGAAACGATGCAGGCGAAGCAAAAACGAAGCCCCACGAGATCATATTATTATGATAGCAAAGAAGTCGGGCCCCGCCTCAGTGACCATGCTTGACGCACTGTAGTACCGCGGTACCCTCATAATAGTCGAATAATCGGAAGACACCGATTATTTTGTTACAGATTTAGATTTTGGCAGTTTTCAAGGCAGGTCATACAAAATGTAATGAACATCAAACTTACCTTTTCCGACAAACTTAAAGCCACTCAGATCGTATTTTCATTGCGAAATACAGATTCTGGCAGCTTTCAAAGCAGGTCAGCAAAATATAAGAAACAGCTTTTTCCGACTGACCTCATTTTGTATCGCTCATATGATAATATTTTGCACGAAAATATCATGCGAAATTACCGACTTTCGAACAATATCCCAAACTAAAGAAGCAGTTTTGAAACAATCATATCACTCGATAACGCAACGAGTAGTTTGAACTATTCTAATTTGCTTCTATCAATTTCATCGCGCATGATTATTTTCGTGCGAAATAACATAGAGATTAAAAAATTGTGTCCTTTTAATACCCAACAAAATGTCACAGCTAACTTTAACCCTTTCCGACGAACTCTACTTGAAAACACTCAGATCATGTTTTTATTGGGAAACATACTTTCACCGCAAGGCAACGAAATGTAAGCAACAGATATTTTCGACTGACAAGTATGATTGTTTTATTTTCTGTTGTTGAAGTACGTAAGTAAATAGATGTTACACACTAAAACACTATTTTAAAATATTACAGTTATTTACTAAACTACTATTTACATATTACACGGTTTTAAACTGACACGGTTGAAAAAGAGGGTAGATCGTTTTGTCTGCACCTAACTTTGAACTGTTCGACCAACATTCTTCAGTTTTCCCGTGAATATGGTGCATGTAACTGCGCCGAAATAATGAGAGCTCCATCCACAACCTTACCACGGTAAATATCCCGTTAGTAATCAAATAACTGTAGATGTGACATTTCGTACTAAAATGTATATTGGAACCATATCTCTTTGTTTCTATGTTCTCCGCGTCTGACCGACCTGATGCGGTGGTCATTTGTAACAATAAAGTCGGGTGAAATTTGCCACGGTTGAGTGTAAATGGCCAGTACTGCTGTCTAAATTGGAAGCTTGTGACAAATAGGCTCACAGAGCTTTTATTATAAGTTGGTTGCAACATTTGCGTCGTATTAGTGCTATTATGTCTTCTGTGGTATTAGTACAAGTATTCAAGAACCTAGGTACTTAGGTATAGGTACTTGGTTTAAGTTTCAGCTCTGATAATCAGAGAAAGAGTCAGAGTCTCAGTTTCAGTCGATTGTAAAAAGCTGCATTTTTTTATTTAGGTAAAAATAAGGTACCTTACATTCGACGTATCACTTGAAAAATGTGATACACATTAGTTCCAGTTTATCAGGGAGCTGTGGTCAAACGCCTAGTTTGTCAAACATAAAAACCTAGGTCTTCTGCCTTTTCAGAAGTTTTTTGGCAATTTTGCCTTGAGTTGTTTAAGAAACGGTAAATTATGTCTGTGTCCAAAGGGCTCTAATGATCTACCGTTCTTCTGAACGACGGACATTTTCTGATAAGAGCGGGGTTGAACTTAAAAAGGTTTCTTTAGATTTTTTGTGTAGACCATAAACAAATAAAATATAGTAGGTATACCTACCGCAGTAGCGATATGTCAGAATTTGCTTAGTTGATTGAATCAGGCGTTACTTTGCGAAAGTCATAGATTCAGTATTGCTTTCTCCCTCTACGGCGGAAGTCCATTTTAGTCCTTTTTTTTTTTTTTTTAGAAGCGGAATTACACTAGAAATTCATATACACATTCAGAATTTGCTTGTATTCGCTGAGAATGTAGGTGTGTGTCTCTTGGCTTCACCATCATCGGAGGAGGCCAAGAGTCTAACAATACTGTAGCTATTTCTCTTCGGAGGATCAAGCTCGTAGATTACGTAATTGAGTATTTATATGTATAAATTGTAATTGGGGATCGTTTTAAGTACCTATGGGCCGTCGTGGCCTTAGTTAATTTTGTATGTAATATAAAAATATGTGAAATATGTAATTAGATTTATGGGAATCATCATCATCAGCCTGTAAACGTCAACTGCTGAACAAAGGCCTAGAGGCGTAGAGAGAGGTGTTGCCATAATCCCCACGCTTGGCAGGCGGCTTGGGGATCGCAGTACGTTCACCTTGTACTAATAGGACGCTGCTGCCCATCCTCCGGTGGTTCTGGTCGCAGTTTTAGGACATACCCGGGTCCACGGGTTATTGGAATGGCATGGTCGAATATCGACAAATACCTTTAGTAAAAAAGGAATTTAAAAAACCTATCGTAGTAGTACGTACCTAGTATATGATTATACAGACATGACCCTGTAGATACCTCTTTCGGGCAAAAGTTTTTTTTATATTTTTTTATACAATAAGTGGCAAGCAAGCAATGGGCCACCTGATGGTAAGTGGTTACCGCCACCTATAGATACCTACAATACCCGGGGCATTGTCAGTGCGTTGCCTACCTTTGAGGACTCTATTCACCCTTCGTTTGAAGCAGTCCAAATTATATTTCGGAGGAAAAACCGAAGGTGGTAAGCTATTCCACAACTAACAGTAAAAAAAAAAAAAATCGGAACACCCTGAGAGTGACATTTATTTTAATACCGGCTGGGCATTCCTCGAGAACTGTTGGTAAAATATCATCTAAAAAGATAAACTTAACATCTTAAAAAAAACACGTCTTGGTGTGACATGGCTTCAGTCTTTAGGAAAATCTATATCTGTATTAGATACGAAAAAATCCTTGTAACTTATCTAATAACTAGCAGTCCGCCCCAGCTTCGCACGGGTATAGATTATAGCTTATGTCACCCGAGGATAGTGTAGCTTCCCAACAGTGAAAGAATTTTTCAAATCGGTTCAGTAGTTTCGGAGCCTATTCAATGCAAACAAATCAAACAATCAACTCTTTCCTCTTTATAATATTAGTATAGAAGTATAGATTAAGTTGCTCTCAATGTCTACGTTTTATTTTAATTTTCTGCGTTATTTCCTCTTTAATATTGTGGTGACCGACATGTCATGTACCTACACATGTCTGATCGTCACTAACTAGGGCTTGAAAAACCGGTTAAAATAAAACCTTTTTAAATCGGTCTAGTTTTGTGATTCGTGTCATTTAATTCCGAACGTGAACAAAATAAAAAACTTTATAAAGATCTAAAATAGTTTTACGTTTTAGTTTTACAAGACCCAAACGTGGCCCGTGCCGTGAAGCGTGTACATCTAATCGTGTTCACTTCTCCGCCGCCACCGCTACGCCGAATAAACTGAATTAAACCCATACTATGCAGTTTTATTGAACTAATACCTACGTTCTTACAGGGAAAGAACGAAAGAAACTGAAAAAAAAACCGATCAACTGTTCACAAGCTACTTAAAATTTAACCGGTTTGAAAATTGAACTGCTCTATCCAATCCCGCAAGCCATTCTTATCGGGATGTCTCGTCGTAAGTATACAACAGCTCTAGTTCTACGAGAAAATCAACCGACCATACGGTCTCTACCCGGCCTAGTAATGTCCTATCTGGCCCGTTAAAATAACTTAACAGCTCGCTATTGGGAGTGCCAAGAAATCAGGATAGTCGTACATTACCGGAGCGGACCTCGGGCGCAGAATATATAATAGTTACTACCACCTCAGGCAGTAACGGTACTCGATCGGTTGGCATTGTTCTGACAGTAATCGCACTGTATTGCCGTATTACAATGAATTGGCTGCAAAGCTGCGTATGACCTCTGATCATAGAAGGAGTTAAGTTTGAGATGACATAAACTGACAAAAAAAATATCGTTATTTATTGAAGGCTAAACAGGGCTATGCGGAAACGGTGTAATAAGCCGAAATAGGTATATTAATACTCATCATTAATACTAAGGGTATATACTAAGGGTATAATTATAGCATCCTTGGTTAATATGTACCTACCTATGTAATGAAATACCTACTCGTTTGACTTGCAATTATGTATGTTAAAGTTTTTGTGGAATTGTTTGTTGGTCCCTGTATTTTGTTAATCAAATAGCAATATTATATAATTATTTAGCAATTACCTACTTATTTTTGTAGCCATAGTCATCTCATCATGATGTCTGTATACCATTTTCAACTGTTTCAATTATTACAATTGTTTTGAAACCTATGTAACATATATTATTACCTAGTTTCACAGACCAATAAAGTCATTGTATCATTATGAACAACTTTTGTTATAGGACCAATCCTGAAATCGCGAATAAATTATCAGCTGTTCCATACATAATTATACATAATTGCGAATGACCGTTTTCTATGGCAAAGCCGTTTTTTTCGTGTTTTAAGTATTGGTTCCATAGTAAAAGTTGTTCATAATGATGAGAATTACTTACCCCTTTCAGCTTAGTACAGCCTTTTTCGCGTAACCCTGTATATGCATGGTGACGAAATTAAACTAAAATTGTTCACTGCGTTTTAAAAAAACTGTACCCATCCGTTCTTATTGCAATAAAGTGCTGTGCGTAGTCATTTATTATTCTTTTCCATGTAAATATAAATCCAGTGCCTGAATATGGTCTCCATAAGTCATCAGAGACAACCACGAAAACGAAACGATGCAGGCGAAGCAAAAACGAAGCCCCACGAGATCATATTATTATGATAGCAAAGAAGTCGGGCCCCGCCTCAGTGACCATGCTTGACGCACTGTAGTACCGCGGTACCCTCATAATAGTCGAATAATCGGAAGACACCGATTATTTTGTTACAGATTTAGATTTTGGCAGTTTTCAAGGCAGGTCATACAAAATGTAATGAACATCAAACTTACCTTTTCCGACAAACTTAAAGCCACTCAGATCGTATTTTCATTGCGAAATACAGATTCTGGCAGCTTTCGAAGCAGGTCAGCAAAATATAAGAAACAGCTTTTTCCGACTGACCTCATTTTGTATCGCTCATATGATAATATTTTGCACGAAAATATCATGCGAAATTACCGACTTTCGAACAATATCCCAAACTAAAGAAGCAGTTTTGAAACAATCATATCACTCGATAACGCAACGAGTAGTTTGAACTATTCTAATTTGCTTCTATCAATTTCATCGCGCATGATTATTTTCGTGCGAAATAACAGAGATTAAAAAATTGTGTCCTTTTAATACCCAACAAAATGTCACAGCTAACTTTAACCCTTTCCGACGAACTCTACTTGAAAACACTCAGATCATGTTTTTATTGGGAAACATACTTTCACCGCAAGGCAACGAAATGTAAGCAACAGATATTTTCGACTGACAAGTATGATTGTTTTATTTTCTGTTGTTGAAGTACGTAAGTAAATAGATGTTACACACTAAAACACTATTTTAAAATATTACAGTTATTTACTAAACTACTATTTACATATTACACGGTTTTAAACTGACACGGTTGAAAAAGAGGGTAGATCGTTTTGTCTGCACCTAACTTTGAACTGTTCGACCAACATTCTTCAGTTTTCCCGTGAATATGGTGCATGTAACTGCGCCGAAATAATGAGAGCTCCATCCACAACCTTACCACGGTAAATATCCCGTTAGTAATCAAATAACTGTAGATGTGACATTTCGTACTAAAATGTATATTGGAACCATATCTCTTTGTTTCTATGTTCTCCGCGTCTGACCGACCTGATGCGGTGGTCATTTGTAACAATAAAGTCGGGTGAAATTTGCCACGGTTGAGTGTAAATGGCCAGTACTGCTGTCTAAATTGGAAGCTTGTGACAAATAGGCTCACAGAGCTTTTATTATAAGTTGGTTGCAACATTTGCGTCGTATTAGTGCTATTATGTCTTCTGTGGTATTAGTACAAGTATTCAAGAACCTAGGTACTTAGGTATAGGTACTTGGTTTAAGTTTCAGCTCTGATAATCAGAGAAAGAGTCAGAGTCTCAGTTTCAGTCGATTGTAAAAAGCTGCATTTTTTTATTTAGGTAAAAATAAGGTACCTTACATTCGACGTATCACTTGAAAAATGTGATACACATTAGTTCCAGTTTATCAGGGAGCTGTGGTCAAACGCCTAGTTTGTCAAACATAAAAACCTAGGTCTTCTGCCTTTTCAGAAGTTTTTTGGCAATTTTGCCTTGAGTTGTTTAAGAAACGGTAAATTATGTCTGTGTCCAAAGGGCTCTAATGATCTACCGTTCTTCTGAACGACGGACATTTTCTGATAAGAGCGGGGTTGAACTTAAAAAGGTTTCTTTAGATTTTTTGTGTAGACCATAAACAAATAAAATATAGTAGGTATACCTACCGCAGTAGCGATATGTCAGAATTTGCTTAGTTGATTGAATCAGGCGTTACTTTGCGAAAGTCATAGATTCAGTATTGCTTTCTCCCTCTACGGCGGAAGTCCATTTTAGTCCTTTTTTTTTTTTTTTTAGAAGCGGAATTACACTAGAAATTCATATACACATTCAGAATTTGCTTGTATTCGCTGAGAATGTAGGTGTGTGTCTCTTGGCTTCACCATCATCGGAGGAGGCCAAGAGTCTAACAATACTGTAGCTATTTCTCTTCGGAGGATCAAGCTCGTAGATTACGTAATTGAGTATTTATATGTATAAATTGTAATTGGGGATCGTTTTAAGTACCTATGGGCCGTCGTGGCCTTAGTTAATTTTGTATGTAATATAAAAATATGTGAAATATGTAATTAGATTTATGGGAATCATCATCATCAGCCTGTAAACGTCAACTGCTGAACAAAGGCCTAGAGGCGTAGAGAGAGGTGTTGCCATAATCCCCACGCTTGGCAGGCGGCTTGGGGATCGCAGTACGTTCACCTTGTACTAATAGGACGCTGCTGCCCATCCTCCGGTGGTTCTGGTCGCAGTTTTAGGACATACCCGGGTCCACGGGTTATTGGAATGGCATGGTCGAATATCGACAAATACCTTTAGTAAAAAAGGAATTTAAAAAACCTATCGTAGTAGTACGTACCTAGTATATGATTATACAGACATGACCCTGTAGATACCTCTTTCGGGCAAAAGTTTTTTTTATATTTTTTTATACAATAAGTGGCAAGCAAGCAATGGGCCACCTGATGGTAAGTGGTTACCGCCACCTATAGATACCTACAATACCCGGGGCATTGTCAGTGCGTTGCCTACCTTTGAGGACTCTATTCACCCTTCGTTTGAAGCAGTCCAAATTATATTTCGGAGGAAAAACCGAAGGTGGTAAGCTATTCCACAACTAACAGTAAAAAAAAAAAAAATCGGAACACCCTGAGAGTGACATTTATTTTAATACCGGCTGGGCATTCCTCGAGAACTGTTGGTAAAATATCATCTAAAAAGATAAACTTAACATCTTAAAAAAAACACGTCTTGGTGTGACATGGCTTCAGTCTTTAGGAAAATCTATATCTGTATTAGATACGAAAAAATCCTTGTAACTTATCTAATAACTAGCAGTCCGCCCCAGCTTCGCACGGGTATAGATTATAGCTTATGTCACCCGAGGATAGTGTAGCTTCCCAACAGTGAAAGAATTTTTCAAATCGGTTCAGTAGTTTCGGAGCCTATTCAATGCAAACAAATCAAACAATCAACTCTTTCCTCTTTATAATATTAGTATAGAAGTATAGATTAAGTTGCTCTCAATGTCTACGTTTTATTTTAATTTTCTGCGTTATTTCCTCTTTAATATTGTGGTGACCGACATGTCATGTACCTACACATGTCTGATCGTCACTAACTAGGGCTTGAAAAACCGGTTAAAATAAAACCTTTTTAAATCGGTCTAGTTTTGTGATTCGTGTCATTTAATTCCGAACGTGAACAAAATAAAAAACTTTATAAAGATCTAAAATAGTTTTACGTTTTAGTTTTACAAGACCCAAACGTGGCCCGTGCCGTGAAGCGTGTACATCTAATCGTGTTCACTTCTCCGCCGCCACCGCTACGCCGAATAAACTGAATTAAACCCATACTATGCAGTTTTATTGAACTAATACCTACGTTCTTACAGGGAAAGAACGAAAGAAACTGAAAAAAAAACCGATCAACTGTTCACAAGCTACTTAAAATTTAACCGGTTTGAAAATTGAACTGCTCTATCCAATCCCGCAAGCCATTCTTATCGGGATGTCTCGTCGTAAGTATACAACAGCTCTAGTTCTACGAGAAAATCAACCGACCATACGGTCTCTACCCGGCCTAGTAATGTCCTATCTGGCCCGTTAAAATAACTTAACAGCTCGCTATTGGGAGTGCCAAGAAATCAGGATAGTCGTACATTACCGGAGCGGACCTCGGGCGCAGAATATATAATAGTTACTACCACCTCAGGCAGTAACGGTACTCGATCGGTTGGCATTGTTCTGACAGTAATCGCACTGTATTGCCGTATTACAATGAATTGGCTGCAAAGCTGCGTATGACCTCTGATCATAGAAGGAGTTAAGTTTGAGATGACATAAACTGACAAAAAAAATATCGTTATTTATTGAAGGCTAAACAGGGCTATGCGGAAACGGTGTAATAAGCCGAAATAGGTATATTAATACTCATCATTAATACTAAGGGTATATACTAAGGGTATAATTATAGCATCCTTGGTTAATATGTACCTACCTATGTAATGAAATACCTACTCGTTTGACTTGCAATTATGTATGTTAAAGTTTTTGTGGAATTGTTTGTTGGTCCCTGTATTTTGTTAATCAAATAGCAATATTATATAATTATTTAGCAATTACCTACTTATTTTTGTAGCCATAGTCATCTCATCATGATGTCTGTATACCATTTTCAACTGTTTCAATTATTACAATTGTTTTGAAACCTATGTAACATATATTATTACCTAGTTTCACAGACCAATAAAGTCATTGTATCATTATGAACAACTTTTGTTATAGGACCAATCCTGAAATCGCGAATAAATTATCAGCTGTTCCATACATAATTATACATAATTGCGAATGACCGTTTTCTATGGCAAAGCCGTTTTTTTCGTGTTTTAAGTATTGGTTCCATAGTAAAAGTTGTTCATAATGATGAGAATTACTTACCCCTTTCAGCTTAGTACAGCCTTTTTCGCGTAACCCTGTATATGCATGGTGACGAAATTAAACTAAAATTGTTCACTGCGTTTTAAAAAAACTGTACCCATCCGTTCTTATTGCAATAAAGTGCTGTGCGTAGTCATTTATTATTCTTTTCCATGTAAATATAAATCCAGTGCCTGAATATGGTCTCCATAAGTCATCAGAGACAACCACGAAAACGAAACGATGCAGGCGAAGCAAAAACGAAGCCCCACGAGATCATATTATTATGATAGCAAAGAAGTCGGGCCCCGCCTCAGTGACCATGCTTGACGCACTGTAGTACCGCGGTACCCTCATAATAGTCGAATAATCGGAAGACACCGATTATTTTGTTACAGATTTAGATTTTGGCAGTTTTCAAGGCAGGTCATACAAAATGTAATGAACATCAAACTTACCTTTTCCGACAAACTTAAAGCCACTCAGATCGTATTTTCATTGCGAAATACAGATTCTGGCAGCTTTCAAAGCAGGTCAGCAAAATATAAGAAACAGCTTTTTCCGACTGACCTCATTTTGTATCGCTCATATGATAATATTTTGCACGAAAATATCATGCGAAATTACCGACTTTCGAACAATATCCCAAACTAAAGAAGCAGTTTTGAAACAATCATATCACTCGATAACGCAACGAGTAGTTTGAACTATTCTAATTTGCTTCTATCAATTTCATCGCGCATGATTATTTTCGTGCGAAATAACATAGAGATTAAAAAATTGTGTCCTTTTAATACCCAACAAAATGTCACAGCTAACTTTAACCCTTTCCGACGAACTCTACTTGAAAACACTCAGATCATGTTTTTATTGGGAAACATACTTTCACCGCAAGGCAACGAAATGTAAGCAACAGATATTTTCGACTGACAAGTATGATTGTTTTATTTTCTGTTGTTGAAGTACGTAAGTAAATAGATGTTACACACTAAAACACTATTTTAAAATATTACAGTTATTTACTAAACTACTATTTACATATTACACGGTTTTAAACTGACACGGTTGAAAAAGAGGGTAGATCGTTTTGTCTGCACCTAACTTTGAACTGTTCGACCAACATTCTTCAGTTTTCCCGTGAATATGGTGCATGTAACTGCGCCGAAATAATGAGAGCTCCATCCACAACCTTACCACGGTAAATATCCCGTTAGTAATCAAATAACTGTAGATGTGACATTTCGTACTAAAATGTATATTGGAACCATATCTCTTTGTTTCTATGTTCTCCGCGTCTGACCGACCTGATGCGGTGGTCATTTGTAACAATAAAGTCGGGTGAAATTTGCCACGGTTGAGTGTAAATGGCCAGTACTGCTGTCTAAATTGGAAGCTTGTGACAAATAGGCTCACAGAGCTTTTATTATAAGTTGGTTGCAACATTTGCGTCGTATTAGTGCTATTATGTCTTCTGTGGTATTAGTACAAGTATTCAAGAACCTAGGTACTTAGGTATAGGTACTTGGTTTAAGTTTCAGCTCTGATAATCAGAGAAAGAGTCAGAGTCTCAGTTTCAGTCGATTGTAAAAAGCTGCATTTTTTTATTTAGGTAAAAATAAGGTACCTTACATTCGACGTATCACTTGAAAAATGTGATACACATTAGTTCCAGTTTATCAGGGAGCTGTGGTCAAACGCCTAGTTTGTCAAACATAAAAACCTAGGTCTTCTGCCTTTTCAGAAGTTTTTTGGCAATTTTGCCTTGAGTTGTTTAAGAAACGGTAAATTATGTCTGTGTCCAAAGGGCTCTAATGATCTACCGTTCTTCTGAACGACGGACATTTTCTGATAAGAGCGGGGTTGAACTTAAAAAGGTTTCTTTAGATTTTTTGTGTAGACCATAAACAAATAAAATATAGTAGGTATACCTACCGCAGTAGCGATATGTCAGAATTTGCTTAGTTGATTGAATCAGGCGTTACTTTGCGAAAGTCATAGATTCAGTATTGCTTTCTCCCTCTACGGCGGAAGTCCATTTTAGTCCTTTTTTTTTTTTTTTGTAGAAGCGGAATTACACTAGAAATTCATATACACATTCAGAATTTGCTTGTATTCGCTGAGAATGTAGGTGTGTGTCTCTTGGCTTCACCATCATCGGAGGAGGCCAAGAGTCTAACAATACTGTAGCTATTTCTCTTCGGAGGGTCAAGCTCGTAGATTACGTAATTGAGTATTTATATGTATAAATTGTAATTGGGGATCGTTTTAAGTACCTATGGGCCGTCGTGGCCTTAGTTAATTTTGTATGTAATATAAAAATATGTGAAATATGTAATTAGATTTATGGGAATCATCATCATCAGCCTGTAAACGTCAACTGCTGAACAAAGGCCTAGAGGCGTAGAGAGAGGTGTTGCCATAATCCCCACGCTTGGCAGGCGGCTTGGGGATCGCAGTACGTTCACCTTGTACTAATAGGACGCTGCTGCCCATCCTCCGGTGGTTCTGGTCGAAGTTTTAGTACATACCCGGGTCCACGGGTTTATGGGAATGGCATGGTCGAATATCGACAAATACCTTTAGTAAAAAAGGAATTTAAAAAACCTATCGTAGTAGTACGTACCTAGTATATGATTATACAGACATGACCCTGTCGATACCTCTTTCGGGCTAAAGTTTTTTTTATATTTTTTTATACAATAAGTGGCAAGCAAGCAATGGGCCACCTGATGGTAAGTGGTTACCGCCACCTATAGATACCTACAATACCCGGGGCATTGTCAGTGCGTTGCCTACCTTTGAGGACTCTATTCACCCTTCGTTTGAAGCAGTCCAAATTATATTTCGGAGGAAAAACCGAAGGTGGTAAGCCATACCACAACTTACAGTAAAAAAAAAAACAGCCTAAATACTTAAATAAAATAAAAATCATTAAAAAGAGCTGATAATCTTCAAACGACAGAACAGATTTTGATTAAATCATTGCTAAGAACTATCGATCTAGATACATTTCAATTTTTTTTAATCAAAATCAATTTTAGTTTTTTTTTTTTATAAATCTCGTTCCTCTGTCCTCTGGGATTTATCGAAAACAACGCAGGAGACTTTTCCAGTAGTTAAAGCCCCACGTATTTTAAAATTTTATTGGATATCGTCAAACAAGTCATAGTCACAGTCTGAGTCAAGCAAAGTAATTCACGATCAAGTTAAATTCAAACATCTGCGTTTTTGGGAACCTGCGTAATAAGGTGTTTGATTAATCGCGTATTTTAAAGAAAAGAAAGAAAAAAAAAAAAATGTGACAGAAATAAAACAACGTTTAACCAAAACCGGTCAATTTGGTTAACTACGTGTTTGGTGTTATGCGTATCATCTGGCAAAATGCGTTTTTGTTACTTTTGCGGTTAGGGCACCCTGCGTCGAAACCCGTTCACCTGCCAAAGCGCTAAGGAGACAGATCAGAGGAACAAACAGGAATAGGTAATCCAAGATAAATTCTCCAAGCCCTTTAGCAAATTAAAAAAAAAAACTGAGAAACTTTTCAATACAAATTGGGCAATTTCTTTGGAAATGGTATACCTACTTAACGAAATTTTCGTGTTGATTGTTTAAATGCAGGGTGGGCAGCCGGCAAAATTAAATATACATAAAAAACCAACATAACAAACCTTTGCAATGAAATTTATTATTCCTTATAAATTATTTAAAAAAAAGCCTAATGGTTTATTTTTAATTCGAATAAGAATATGCGAAATTGCGAGGCCTGGAGCGCGGCCGTAAGGATAAAAAAAAGGACTTGCCTAAATAAATATTTAGTGGATCATCATCATCATCCACAGCCTTCTTTAACCCACTGCTGCGGACTGGGTACCATCTGCCTCGATCACATCGTATCTGGATTCGATCAGTGATGTAATTCAATTCAATTCTTTATTTGCTAGTTTATGGGAAACATACCTATTGAACATCATCATCATCGTTAGCCAGAAGATGTCCACTGCTGAATATAGGCCTCCCTCTACTGAACGACAGCCTGCCATCTGCATCCACTGGATGCCCGCAACTCTCACAATGTCGTCGGTCCATCTAGTGGGAGGCCTACTTATGCGTCTTCCGCACGCAGCGTACTTATAGATACCTATTGGGAATTCAGATGCTGTCGGTCTTTGTCACCAATATTCTACCTGGATAAGGCTGATCAACTCTAGATATGAAAGCCAGTAATTAATCGAAAGTGGTTCAGGCTAAATGACTATGACTGAACTAAACATTATAGAGAAAGTGATTTTATAAAAAAAGTTTATAGATACATTGTTAAGTAAAACCTTATTTGAACACGGGTCCGCGGTTAGGTACAGAAAACGTTGCTTAGAAGGTTTAATTAGTTTTCTAATATTATGCTATCCAATAAATCAGCGAGTGACAGAAATATTTCTAAATGTTCCGCAATAATCATAAATACAAAATTCTCCTTCTAAAACAATCATGGAAATATAATTTTTCAGCAAATTTCTCAATAACTACTGCTCGACAATAGATGGCGCTAGTACAATGCTGTTTAGTTGCAAGTACACACGCACCACACGTGGCACTTTGGTTCTGATAGTTGCAAGTTATAATTTTTCTACTCGCCAACAGATAGCGCTGTATCACAAGAAGTCTCCACTGTGAATAATCTAAGACTGTGAATTACTACTATCATATATAAACATATATCTACTATGTGACTATTTAGCAGTGCAAGTACCGTTCTTTATCGATCGACAAATTTGACAGTTGTGGTCGTCAAATTCGATTAATGCCATTTGATCACTACTCACTATGATCGATTCTATGGCATTTTATCGAATTTGACGATCGATAAAGAACGGTTCTTGCACTGGATCCAGAATAAGGCCAGCTGCTATTTCACACGGGTTTTTTTTTTTTTTAAATATTTGTAGCGAATTTTGAATAATTTGCTTTGGTCATTTTGCAAAGTTAAAATTAAGAAAAAAATAAAAAGTATTTTTTATTTTTTATTAAAACCACAAAAATGATATAAACTGTTTTCACCTTTTATTCTAGGTTTGAAATGGGTTAAAAATAAGTACTTACCTTGCAGGAGCCTTGAACGCAAATTGCTCGATAGCCAGGCTTGGTGCAGGGCGTGCCGTCAGTGACCAGTGCCAAAGAGGCATAGAACTGCTGCCCTCGAGGTCGGCAGTTCAGGGTGCATGGCGAATCACCTAGAATTAGCAAAAGAAGGATATTTTTTAATATAAACTACTTATATCCTTTATTCTCTTCAATACTACATACTAGTTTCCTATTACTAATGTTTATTACTATTTTTTAGGGATCCATACCTCTCAAGAACGCGTCGAAGTATAAAATTTAAATTTATATTAAATACATGGGTCTACGGTTTCTTTCAGCTGTGAAAAAATCAAACTTGTAAATCAACGCGATCAAAAGATATAACCGTTTAAGTCGCATATTTTGCGATTTCACAAGGGTACCAATACCTATAGGGTAGGTACTTCCCGTTGACCTAGAATCATGAAATTTGGCAAGAAACAAGACCTTATAGGACATATAAAGGAAAGTTGAATCCGAACGTTGTTAATTTGATATTACATCGCATAAAAATAATGGTTTTTGCTATTACAAATTATAGTTTTTTGGGTGGTATGTATGGCTGCACCTGTTTTCCAAGTACAACGTTAAGTTTGTCATTCGATATTTCAATATTTCTTCAAGACACGATTTCCGGGATGAATTTACATATATATTTATTACGTTTCTACGAAACTGTCAGGGTGCTAGTCCCACTCACACTTGTCCGGTTTTTTATCATTATAAAAAATCAGCCAGTAACACCAGCACCTGTTTTATATTCAGGTTTTCCTCCCTGGACATAGGCCTCCGCTAGAAGTTACAATGTTTGTCTATCTATGGCTATTCTGTGCCACCCTTTTGGGTAGGTCATCCTCCCACTTTCTTATTGATCGTCCCCTTGTTCTCTTCTCATAATCATAAGTTACTCACTGACAATATTTTGGCAACGAAAAGAACGCCTGCCCGCTGACGGTCTGGTAGTGGTCTGAGATTTTAAGGGTTACGCTACATTTGCAGTTTCTTTGTTTGTTTTTTATTTAATGTCATAGACTTTTTTAAACAAGCTGACGGTCCTAACGGTCAGCAGTCACCGTCTCCTATGGATACTTGTAACACCAGAAGCATCACAACTACGTTGCTAACCCTGTAGAAATCTTTTAACTCGCCTTTTGAAGAACCCCATGTTGTAGCTTCTCGGAAACACCGCGGAAGGTAGCTCATTCCACGTATTGCATGTGTGAGGCAAGAAAGAGCGTGTGAATCGCACAGTGTGTGATTTCCACTGATCTATAATATATATGTGGATGAACTTTCAGGCGGTGGCGGCGGTTTGTGTTGCACTCTAAAATCTTATCTTACTCCGACGGTTACGGTACGGTGACGGTCTACTTCAGCTTTACTTTCTCATCGTCATCATCATCATCAGCCAGAAGACGTCCACTGTTGAACATAGGTCTCCCCCTTTAACCTCCACACGGAACGACAGCCTGCCTTTTGCGTCCACTGGATGCCCGCGACTCTCACAATGTCGTCGATCCATCTAGAGGGAGGCCTACCTACGCTTCGTCTTACGGTTCGTGGTCTCCACTCTAGAACTTTTCTCCCCTATCGGTTATCGATTCTTCGAGCGATGTGGCCTGCCCATTGCTACTTCAACTTGAATATTTTAACAGCTATGTCGGTGACTTTGGTTCTTTGGCGAATATCCACATTTCGGATTCTATCACGCAAAGAAACCTCGGAGTTTCTTTGCGTGATAGAATCCGAAATGTGGATATTCGCCAAAGAACCAGAGTCACCGACATAGCTGTTAAAATATTCTCTCCATTGCCCACTGCGTGACTCTTAGTATTTCCAAAAAGGCCATCAGTTAAGGACCACGTCTCAGTACCATCTATAAAACCTTCCTTTCTTCTTTCTTTTTTCTTTTATTTTCTATAAAATTATAAATAATATGAAACTTACCATCTACATAAGGCACCCAGGTGTAGAACCGTCCCCGGAACGGCCTGCGGTCGTAGACAGCGCACTGCTCCGAGCGAGGTTCTCGCTGAGGCCCGGGACAGGGCTGGAAATTACAGACAATTCATTATTTACAGCTGAATGTCACTAATAACCGATGACGCGGTTCGATCCTCGGTCCTGCTTATTTATTAGTAATTATGTGGAGTTCTCGATGCCATCGCTCAAAAACGGTGATGGAAAACATCGTGAGGAAACCGTTAGGTAACCTCAAGAATTCAAAACCATACGACATTCGCCATCATGCACTGGGCCAGCATGGTGGATTAGGGCCCATCCTTTCTCCCTGAGAAGAGGCCAGTATGCCAGCAGTGGGAACACGAGCAGGCCGATAATGATTACACCTAAATTATAAATTAGAATAAATAAAAAAACAAGTTCGGTAAAAAGTTCATAACGTTTGAATTAATAGACAGATTTTGAGTAAACATAAGATTATGATATGATCTGCGTTGCGTAGGTAAATTGGATGAAAATAAAAGCTTCTGGGAGATCACAACTTTTCTTACCGCAGTATTACACTCGTGGTAACGGCGCGCTAGTCCGGGGCAGTCCGGAACCGATTCATGGGTTCTGGCAACATTCCGAGCTCGGCGCAAGTGCCCCACTGCGACGCTCCTCACTAACTTTCTTCTCTTCCTGCTGCGCCGCATCCTGGAAAAAAATATGTCTCTAAATTATTATACAGATTTTGACGTGTACACTTCTTCTTTTCTTCTTTTTTTCTATCTTTTCAGATTCCGGTTTGATACAATATCTACCTAGGACTTACTTACGCGCTTTTATTTCTTCTTCTATATCTTCTCTATATAATATATCTCTTCTTCTCTATCTAAACTTCTATACCTGTCCCTATCCCTATCCCTAAATCCCTATCCCTGTCCCTATCCCTATCCCTACATAGTATAAATTAAATTATTTCCGCGTCTGTCTGTCTGTCTGTCTGTATAACCGCTAACTCCTCCTAAACCACGCAACGGATTATAATGCGGTTTTCACCATCAGTTAGATAATATTTCACGGAGGTTAATATAGTATAACTAGCGACCCACCCCGGCTTCGCACGTAAATTAAACTCGTGCGAAACCGAGGCGGGTCACTAGTTTTTTTATAAATTGTATATTAAATAATAGACTTTTATTTATTTATTTATTAATTTTTCTATTATTAATGATTTTTACCTAATACAATAGTAACCTAACCAGGATTAACCTAATACAATTATAGTGAGTGTAGCAGACTTGCGTTTGACCGTCATCTCGCTTGATGATAATCGATAATGCGGTTTACGATGGAGCACGTTTGCCTAGAAGAAACCGACTCACTGGCGATTTCGTTAAATTACTGACGAAAAATAAACAATTTTAATTTTATGGTTTACTTGTTTTATATTTGTCTTGACAATTACGGCATTATTTTTTCGTTTTAAATCCATCCGAAAATCCATCCTTACTAATCCTTACTAATATTATACAAACATAAAAAAATATAAAAAAACATACAGTCGAATTGATAACCTCCTTCTTTTTGACGTCGGTTAAAAAGCTAAAGTAACTCTGTCTGTTTGGATGTTTGTTCGTTTCGTTCGTTCGTTTAGTTTCGTTCGTTCGTTATTCGTTTCGTTTTCGTTTCGTTCGTTTCGTTTTCGTTTTCGTTTCGGTGATCGGTGGTTTCGGTTTTTGTTTCGTTTCGTCTTACCGGTATGTCCGTCTATATGATGTGTGTACATCATATAGACGGACATAGAGTACTTATTCTCCCAGAAAATGCGGAAAAATTGGAAAATCGCGGGTAGCACCGCGGGATTCAACTAGTATAAATTATATAAGCGAAAGTAACTCTGTCTCTCTGTCTGGATGTTTGTTCGCTTTTCACGACTAAACCGCTAAGCCGATCTTAACAAATTTTGGCAGGATGATAGTATACATCATATTATGGACGGACATAGGGTAGGTACTTATTCTCCCAGAAAATGCGGGAAAATTGGAAAATCGCGGGTAGCACCGCGGGATTCAACTAGTATAAATTATATAAGCGAAAGTAAGTAACTCTGTCTCTCTGTCTCTCTGTCTGGATGTTTGTTCGCTTTTCACGACTAAACCGCTAAGCCGATCTTAACAAATTTTGGCAGGATGATAGTATATATCATATGGACGGACATAGGGTACTTATTCTCCCAGAAAATGCGAGAAAATTGGAAAATCTCTGGTAGCACCGCGGGATTCAGCTAGTTACCTATAATTGAACAATTGCATTTTGTAACAAAACTCTTTAAAGCAAACAGATTTTAGCACAGGAATGTAGTTAACAATCACGTCATCTACACTGTATATTAGTATTTTTTTAAAGGTGACTAAAGAGGTAAAATTCTCCAAGTCTGCATATCCATTTCATATAATGCAAATAGGTCGGTATCTGCTTTCATAGTTTAGTTGACGTATGCTAAAGTTGTCTAGTCTAGTCTAATGTTTGAACAGTCTGTTTATTTCACAAATAGTTGGATTCTACAACTCGCACACATAGACATGAAAACTATAGGTGACAGGGTTTCTCTTAAAATAATACCGAGACAATAGTTTTAATCTTCGTTGCAAGTTGGGATAACCTATAGGTAAGTGTATGTGCATCGATACACGTATTATAAGTACAGATATAGATACAGATAGATACTGGTAAATAACTTGAAATACAGCTTTGAGGCTATAAGTAATCGATTTTTAGATAGAGAAGTAAAGAAACCTTTTTTTGTACCGACGAAAAGAGGACGTTATCAATTTGACTGTATGTTTTTATTTTTATTTTTGTGGCGCAATTTCTCCGCCAATTATTAATAGATTTTGATGTTTTTTTTTGTTTGTTTGGTAGGACAAACTTCAGAGGTGGTCCCATATAAATTTTATCAAAATTGATTCAGCGCTTTTGAATAAATCTACAAAAACCATAGATTTCTCCCTCTACGACAAAAACCAAAAATATATACACAGATGACGTTTTGGTTCGTGGTTCCCATCAGCAAAAGTTTTGATAAGTACTCTCAATTTCTGTTTTAAGGGGCCGTCTGCAGCTCTCTCGCTCGCAAATTTTCACATTATAGAAGATATAAAATCAATGAGTGTGAATTTCCAAAAAGTAACAAAACCATGTCATGGTGTCTATCGTTACATTACAAACAAAACTGTGTGTAACATAGGTAACGTTCTTAGCTCAATTACACATAAAAATATCAACAGGAAAGGTAATTTTTGGGTATAGCACAATTCACTAAATAAATGGGTCAGTCAATGAGATCAGATGTATTTCTATCATATATCATAATATTTTTTTTTTTTTTTTTTTTTTTAAATTTTTAATTATTATTATGACACTTTATTTCAATATAAACACGGGTCTAGCCCGGACATTTGGTAGGCATTGGTGGGGCCCAAGCCAACACCAAGAGGCCCCGTTGAATTTAAAATACAATATTATTGAATGTGTATAAAATGGATTATAAAACTATTGTACAGTATAGGATATAAAACGTCTAGGCTATTGAGGTGAACAACTTGTGGATGGGATAACAGATCTATGGTATGAGGTACGGCACCTGCCAATTATGCCTCATTTCAAAATCCTAGGCAGGTGATGACTTGCCACTCACTAAATGGGCCCCCCATAATGGCTGCCGCATATTGGCACCGGAAGGGCAACATTGACGTGGGTGGCTTAGGGTGTCGAGAGGTGTGCTGCACTTTCACTAAGAGCTACTAGCGGCGTTATGCCCTTTAACACTTCCACCCTGGAGCTTAGGTTTTTAGCTCTTGCGGTTTCCACCCCCAGACGGCCGGTTAAGGCAAGCCAGGGGTCTGGGTCTCTGGGGTTTTAGACCCATGGAATCGGGGTTATTATTATTAATTATTATTATTATTATTATTATTTTTTTTAAGTGAAAATGTCAGGCCAATAAATGGTCATAGCAAGCTCTATCAAAACTGGAAGAGTACGTAGTTCCTAAATTTAGATACGTACTTACTTATTAAAATAAGTACGTTTGTTACCATAAAAAGTATAAACAATTTCCCGACCTGTGAAGAAGTCTGAAATTGTTCATCTGGTGTTTTCGAGATCGTCCATACCGTATTTTTCATTAAATTGTTCCCTCATGTCAAACAGTTAAAAGTATCAGGCAGCCAATGCAACTCAATCCGTAGGTCACTTCCGTAACCTTCCGATGCCCATGGAAATAGTAAATTTCGAGCCACTTCTCTTCACGTCATTCTCGTCAACCACACACTTAGTGTTTGATTGAATCTGTATTGTGATATTCTTGGTGCCAATGTAAGGTACAGTTGGCTGTACAAACGGCTACTTCCAATATACTAACGTTCTTTTTCTTCTCAACCTATACTTTCCCACTCCTGGGCAAAGGTCTTCTCCATCTCCTTCCACAAAGTGTGGATTAATCAGCGGTCAGTTTTTTTATTTTTTTTATTTAGCTTGATTATAAGCGATGAAGTGGTCTGTGATGAAGCCTGCTTGACAAAAAACTGACTCACTCGCGACGAAAAATAAAAAAATAAAATTGCTCCTTCAACTTCTTACTCTCAATGTTGTTTCTGCTCCAAGATTGATTTTAATGTTTGTTTTGGTTTTGTGCCTTCCATTTTTGGCGCTCTAGCAATACTGGAATTAAATTGCAAAGTCAAATTTTTAAGTTAGAAACGATAAGCTATGCATAAAGCTCGATCGATTTCTTGCCAACTGAAATTGTAGTACTAGGAGAGACCAAACAAATTTATATTAATACATGCTTATGTAAAAAATATTATTTCCAGAACTTTTTAAATTAACTCGTACAGACCAAATATCAAAGGGACAAAAACTAAAAAAAAGCTCGAGTACGATATAGCAGCAAAAATGCCCAATGTATGTAATGTATAAAAGTGTATATTATACCATCACTTACCATTTGTGGCTTTGGTCGGTTACATACTTGCAGGCAACATTAATTTGTATAGTTAGGCAGGTCGCATCTGGCCAAGATTATCGCGAGTCTGGAACGAGTCACCATGAAGAGAGACCGATACTCAGAAAGTGCGCGACTGGCTCAAAATAATGACAAGGCGACATTTCTAGTTAATTCCACAATAAATAAATAACGCTTTACTATCATAGCTTCAGAGTAGATTCACTGGGTTTGGGATGCCAAGAAACATACACGAAAATAAGGACAACTAACGCACATATCTGGAAGTGATATTTAATTTCATTATTCAAACATCTGCCATTCAACCCAGGAACTTTTGCGCCTGAGGCAGACGTGCTACCACTGAGCTATTCAATTTTTTCTTGATCCAAGTTTCCTAAGCATTTATGCATCCGCGTGCATATGCACAGTAGTCCCTGATTAGCCTCTTGTGTTCCGGGTCACGGCTCGACCTCCAGTCTGCGGTTATCCAAGCCTGATTACGATGCGGTTTGCGTTCTCGGCCGATATTTGATGGGGTTATGGGAGTGGAAATATAACTAGAGTTTGGAGTGAAACTGGGGTAAGTGAAATTTCCAACGTCCTACTTATTTCAAGACATGGAAATCAGAGTATCGCCGAAATATGTAATAGATAAGTTTACAGTGTATTTTTACGAAATAACTACTTTACTATTTTTTGTGAAATAAGTCCCGATGTAAAAAGTTATTCATTATGATGAGTACATAATATTTTATGATGCCTTCTTTCTTTGGTTTGCAATTGTCCTGATCGACTTTGTTCGTTATTAAATAAAACGTACACCGATTCGTATTTTTTTT
Source organism: Agriopis aurantiaria (assembly GCA_914767915.1). Classification (NCBI taxonomy): domain Eukaryota; kingdom Metazoa; phylum Arthropoda; class Insecta; order Lepidoptera; family Geometridae; genus Agriopis; species Agriopis aurantiaria. Next base: position 6,066,654 of record OU611999.1, read on the forward strand.
TTTCATAGTCCAAACAAGGTTTTTGCGGAACGAAAAACGGGATTTTTGTATAAACTATAACTCAAACAAAATTATTGCAAAGGCTTTGAAGATTTTGTATGGCCCTGACGTCACAGGCAGTATTTTTTTTAAATTATTATTGCGGTGCACAATAAAATCTGTAAACCTATTTCGGATGAGCTATAGACTAGCTGTGTGTGACTGTTGTTTTTATTTAACTACTAGCTGCTAGTAGCTATATAAAAACACGCTTAGCTATTGAACATTTCTACTATCTACCTCTCGGATTCATAATTAGATTAGTCCAGATATAGCAAATAGTAGTGTCATCAGGAATATAATTATTATATAATATACTTGCAAAGCTTGAATTTACTTTAGAAGTAGGTGAAAATTGACTTCCAAGATTTGTTTGTATAGTTCGTCAGTTATTAACTTTTTTACCACCTCGCGGGGTTCTTCTACATGATAAAAAAGAAACACGCAAATTGGTTTATAGATAAAACGCTGTAATTTTTTTTTAACGGGCTGAATGAGAACCTTTCTCCTTTTTCGTAGTCGGTTAAAAAGTATAAATGACCAATTCTCCAGGGTGCCGGTAAAAGTTCCAATGAACAGTAAACGTCGTGTGAGGTAACGTTTTGTATAGGTAGGCCTAAACTTAATCAAAGATCCTGATTGCCATAACGCCGCTGATAACGATCAGGAATCTGTAATTACTCATCCATTGAACACAAATTATTTGGTTGCGAGTACAGTCACGTAGAAATTGTTAACATTGTGTAGGGCGGAGGCCGCGGTTGAAGAACAAGGCTGTTTGGACGTCATGCCACAATTAGCCCTTAATAATCGACTGATAGGAAGCCTCTTTTTTTTTCTGAAATTCTTTCCATCCAATGGTTGCCTAAAAGAGATTGCATTTAGCGATAAGGCCGCCACTTGTGGTACTAGCTCGTAAGTGTTTTCTATCTGGTTGTAATTTTTATTTCTGGTGTACATAATCAAGAGTTTCTATCTATCTATCTACTCAGTCTCTTGCTTACTAAGGTATACTTATAAGTACTTTTTTAAAGTTTCTTTTTACCGGACAACGCAAAGCCAAACCTGACCCGGATTAGGACCCGGGTAAGTCCTACAATTGCAACCAGAACCCCACCCCTGGAGGATGGGCAATAGCGTTCTACTAGTACACGGTGAACGTACTGCGATCCCCAAGCCACCTGCTAAGCGTGAGGATTATGGCAACACTCCTATCTAAGAGGGAGACCTGGAATTTTGGCGCCAACGCGGAAAAAACATGTCGGCTCATTGGATTCTTTTCCTAAACTTGTGTATTTTCGAGTGTTAATGTGTACTAAATGGTGAATTATTATTCATTAAGTGCTCGTAAACGTGCTCGAGTGTGGTCAAGTGATATAACGAGGTGAAACGTGTCTTTTCGTGTTGTTTCCAAAACTCCATAGGAGCCTCTTGTAAAGTCTCCACCACTTTACAGGGGCATGAGTTTGACTTGACCGTCACTTACTTAGCTTGACTCTGACTGTGACTATGACTTGTTTGACGCTATTAAGACCATGCAAACTGTTTAATATTACGACTAAAGGACATTGAACCCTTGAAAATTTTAACAAAAAAAAAAAGAAAGAGGGATACCTTTGTTCAGCAGTGGACGTCTACTGGCTGATTGATTTTGATGACATTTGATGTATATGCAAAGCCAAAAGGGGATTTAGTTTTACATATTATGTAGGTATGTGCATCTACGACATAAATGTCTCAACCCATTTCAATAAATAAGGAGTCGATAGATTGTTCTAAGATTATTAATGGTTACTGGGTTACTGCATTTTTTTAAACTTTTATTGCTCATACTAAACAACAACAAAACAAACATATAAAACATTTTATGTGTAAATACACATTATTAGCAATAAAGGTTTTAAAACAACGCACTTATTGAAATAAGAAGGCAGCTGGCAGTGGCTGGAAGCTAAAAACCGAAGAAGGCCATGTCCACCCGTGGACTGATAACTGATGTAGAATAATAATCATGATGATAAAGAAACCTATCGAATCTTCCAACTAGAGCTTGTATGAACTTTTATACAAGTTGTATGAAAGTTAATTGGGGGTTCGAAAGATCGTCAAAGTGACTTAAAGGAGAGGAGGCATGTAAGATCAAAAAATTATGGGACCACCTATGAGTTATGATCTACCAACCAAAAAAATAATCATCAAAAACAATTCTAAATTGGCGGAGCAATCGCGTAACAAACATACAAAAAAAAAACATACAGTCGCATTGATAACCGCCTCTTTTTGGAAGTCGGTTAAAAATGGGTTGGCATTGGTTAAAATAATAACACTGTTTTACTCATATTCTAATATATCGGATTTCCCGGTTTAGTGTTCAGCGTGTCCTGTGACATTTTTATGGTGAACAGGCTAGGTGTTTGATCACTGCTTACTTGGTGGTAAGTGACAGTGTGATTAAAACATCTTAGCTGCTCTCTTTTGCTGTATTCTCAGCTGGAGTTTGGCCTCGTTGCGAAAAAACCAGCGGACAATCTTGAAAAGCTAATAATAACAGGAAAACTGAAAGGAAAAAAGAGTAAGGGGTAAAAACGCCATCGTGTCGGGCTATTTTACCCCTCGCTCGTTTTCCTAAGTGTCTAAGCATTTTGATAGGTACTAAAATCATTGACGCCATGAGGTACAAGGCCGCTGATTGGATAGACCGACAGAAAATTACCGATCGGAATCATCACGACGCTCAGCAATGAGCCGTACGACTAAAGAGGGAGTCCACAGCTGGACATAGGCCTCTCCTAAGGCACGCCACTTGATTTCCAGCCAGCTGCCTTACGTAATATCGTCACTCCACCAAGTTATTCCATTTTTATTTATTTACACATCTATTCTTCGACGCGTGCTATCGCCTCGATCGATTAATTCTGATTCCCGATAGTATCTATGGGCAACGAATCCTCATTGTTTCAGTTCGTCATTAGGGCATTCCTTGGCCCAGCGGGGTGCGTGATACCTTTGTATCGTAATTAAAATTATGAAACTCCATCGCTAGACGCCGACGTTTAATTGCATGTGATATTGATATGATGATAATGTGTTTTGTTTGTTAGGTGGTCGATTGGTCGCACGCGTTTTGATAGTGGGCGAGAGTTTGATTAAGTATCTACGAGTAAAAGAAAAATATATCAAAATCTGTGACTTGCGTGTATTATATTCTACACCGTCATTATAATTATCCCACCTTTGATGACCCACTGTTGGGCTTAGGCCTCTCTTTCCACATACTATTCACGTTGGCTAATCGCCTTCATTTGAATCCTGCCGCTTTTCTAATATCGTCGGATCACCACCATTTTCGGTCAGACTGAATTTATATACATAATTATATTTTTATTTAATAATATGCTTGCGTTTAACCGCCACCGCATCATCATCATCATCATTTCAGCCGTAAGACGTCCACTGCTGGACATAGGCCTCCCCCATCGATCCCCATCGATCGGCCGGTTGGAAGCGGCCTGCATCCAGCGTTTTCCTGTGGCCTGTGGTCTTTTTTAGGTCGTGTGTCCATCTTGTGAGTGTGACCGCCACCTCGTTGATGTTAATTTATTTATTTACTTCACACATAAACACCAACAATATACACATTAAATGACACTTTTTTATGCTTAATACAGTTCTGATAAAATGTGCATTGTGCACCCTTAACAGTTGTTTGCCATTGAAAGTGCGGTAAGTTTTATTTATTAAATGTGTATAATTCTACATTAAATTATTGTTTTTATGTATTAAAAAGCCCATCGACATAAGTCGGTTTTTGTGGATATATAGAAAGTGTTTTTAACTTATTGTGAAAATTTAATTGATCAATGGGACAGGGGCAAAAAAGCCGATGACTATAATGACAATTAGTATGACATACAAATTTTATGTTGACATATTTTTACAGCAATTTGTTGTATTTTTTATATTAGTAATTTTATAATATTATTCCTATTTTTACTAGGAAATCTATTTTAGTTTTAACAGTATGTGAGATAAATGTTAGTGGAATTTGTCCGTTTTTATTCTCATTAAATAATTTGTATTTGAATTTGAATGATGAAGTTCAAATTTCTGGGAAGAGAAAGTTCATAACCTAAATACCCTAAATAAGACTAAAAGTCACGTTAAAACCCTCAATCACTCAATCTAAATCTTCGAAAGCGATATCATAATGTTATATTAGGAAATTAACGACTACGAACCTACACCACGAATTCCCAGTAAGAGCATCAACTGTTTATTTATTCGACCAGGACACACGGAGTATTAAGACCAAAGAGATCTTAATGAGAACTCCATGGCATCGGCGGCCTTTGTACCAATCGTTAAAACAACCGGTCGCATTTGCTCGTAAAATAGATATAAAATAAATTGGAAAGCAATTTCGTAATGTATTCACCCTAACTGACTATTTGACAACTGAAATTGCTAGTAAAAACATCGTAAAGGACTTCTAAGATAGAATTTGATTCGCTATAGTTCCTGAGATTAATCCTCCTACATTTCATGACCAGAGTATTAAAGCCGATGACAATTAAGTACCTAATTATTTATTATTTAGATCAAATATAATATCTTGATGGAGGTAACTACTTCGTACGGTATTAAAATGATAATCCATCAACACCAAGAGGCCCCGTTGAATATAAAATACAATATTATTGAATGTGTATAAAATGGATTATAAAACTATTGTACAGTATAGGATATAAAACGTCTAGGCTATTGAGGTGAACAACTTGTGGATGGGATAACAGATCTATGGTATGAGGTACGGCACCTGCCAATTATGCCTCATTTCAAAATCCTAGGCAGGATTATTTTTATTATTATTATTTATTATTATTTTATTATTTCTCTGTTTTATTTTCTCATCCTATTAGTTTTATGTATTTTGGATTCACGGAACGGGGTTTCTAACCCAAAAGGAGGTAATGTACTCATCATTGCGGCCAACTTTTACTATAGGATCAATCCTTAAAATCGCAAAAAAATATCAGCTGTTCCATATTTTTTTGAGTCCAGCTCTTTTTTGCGATTTCAGGATTGGATGCATATTAAAAGTTGTTCGTATTTACGATTCCAATTACTTCTTTTCGGTTTAGTACCACTGTTCCGTTTAACCCTGTAGTAGAAAAGATAGACAGAAACGCGCTAAAAAGAATTCCAATGCCGACACCACGACCAAATACCAAAGTATCCGAAGTGATCTCGTACAGAGATAAACTCCTAATAGAATTGTTAAGCGAGATGCCAGCGGCCAATCACGATCCCGGCAGGTAATTAATATATTAACCGAGCTGAGGCTATACATCTCATCTAGACGTAGCTGGTAGAGAATTATCGGCATGTCGCCAAATAAATAGAGATGAACGCTTACGCGATCTTTTTGGTATCACACCTGCAATGCATGAGCATTCCTGCGTAATTTCCGTGGGGTTCTTCAAAAGAGTCATAAATGGTATCTAGAGGCCAGCAATGTATCTGTGATGCCCCTGGTGTTACAGATATCCATAGACGACGGTGGTCGCGTATCATTAGGCGGTCCGTTAGTTTATATTTCCTCTTGATCATCATCATCATCATTAGCCAGAATACGACCCCTGCTGAACATAGGCCTCCCTCTTAAACCTCCATACTGAACGACAGCTTGTCATAATATGCATCCACTGGATGGCCGCGACTCTCACAATGTCGTCGACCCATCTAATTTGAACCGGAAGACGCAGCGTAGGTAGGCCACCAACGTCTTCCTGTACGCGTGGTCTTCACTCAAAGACCTTCCTTCCCCATCGGTTATCAGTTCTTCAAACGATGTGGCCTGTACACTGCCACTTCAACTTGCGAATTTTATTAGCTAAGTTGGTGACTCTGGTTCTTTAGCGAATATCCACGTTCCGGATTCTATCGCGCTAACTCCAAGCATAGCTCTCTCGATTGCCCGCTGTGTGACTCTGAGTTTTTCTAAAAGACTAAGGACTACGTCCCTGTACCACAAGTTATTCTTAATATTTCCTCTTGTATTTATTTTTGTATTTACTTCAAAAACACAATGAATATAAGTTTATTCTTGCTTAGCATCCTCGCTTGCTTTTGATTTCTTGCTTCTTGATCCTCTCATATTTTTTAAATAATATAATAGAATATTAAAAAAATTACATGAAATGCTCTTGCGCGCAGTTCACAACATGTCTTTATCTCGTAAACATACTAAACCACTTTCATCTGTGCAAGATTCAGCCGACAATCTTGTAAATTATAGTCGAAGCTTGTAAACAAAATGATAACAATCATGCCATTAGCAAAAGAGCACTAAATTGTGAAGCTGTCAATCAAACTTGTGATTTTTTTAATGGGTAGATACTTACGTAGAGTAGTATGAAATCGTAAAGTATTTTAGTATTCAAGGAAAGTTAGGGAATTGTCGTGAAAAATATCAGCTTTCAATCAAATAATTGACTTAGCGTTGCGAAAGTTTTGGAGTTCAGGGGCTTTGCTTAGTTTGGGGTCAGACGACCGTGTGTGCAAAAATGTCCCGAATATTTATTTCTTTATATATCGGCCTTTTTATGTTTGTGTTTGTTCAACGTTAACGTGTGTACCGTTTATTACCTGCACGAGACTTTGTGCAAATTAGAAGAACATTTTTAAATACTAATTTAGTTTTAATTTATTATGTAAATAGCTTATTATTACCTGTTTTAAGTGTTTATCGGGATTTATCACGTATTATTTAATTTAGGTAAAAATATTTACCTTTCGCTCGACGTTTCGACCATGTTACAATGGCCGTGGTCACGAGCTGACTGAAAACTGCGGGTGAGTCCGGTGAGAAGGGCGGGTGTTTTGTTCCGAGTCCCGATAAACATTTAAAACATGTGTTCAAATCACTAAAGTTTAAAAATTATTATTACCTTCACCTCATTTCAATTTTCAATTGTGTTTTTTACATAATGCATTGATAGTAGGTACTTATAAACCTAAAATAAGTAGCTAAAATGAGCTAAACGACCTAGAACGGCCTTCAACAGTACCTAAACGAAAAAATCTAATGATAAATAATTTCATTGTGTTTGTTCTAATTCTGGGTGTTAATATCTATATCAGTATGCAATAAAAAATATAATATATATTATGTATGTATATCAGTCTCTGACATCCATAGTACAAGTGTACAAGCTTTGCTTAGTTTGCGGTCAGATATCGGTGTGAGCAAAAATGTCCCGAATATTATTCATTTAAGTATAGTATATCTATGTACCTATATAGTTTATCTGTGACCACGGACAGTGCAAATAGTTCTAAACGTTAGATATAAAAATAATTAAAATAAACACGATTCAATCTGATAGTGTTTAATTTCAATGATAAAAATCTACTCAAATCATTTTCGTGGGAAATAAATGTACGGTATTTCACACAAACATTCTATAACCTCGAACTTGAACGTTTACTCGTTGTTAACATCAATATTACCTTAATTCGGTACAATGGCAACTGTTACTTAATCTTGACAACATCGAACGCGAATAGGGCGGTCGGTAGAGGTCGTATTAACGAAAGCCGGTCGTGCACGAGGCAACGCAAACCAGAAATTTAAGTAGCACGAATATAGTCGTGAACTTATACTTTATTATAGGTATATATAGTCGATCAGAACATCATAGCAAAATAAACCGGCCAAGTGTGAGTCGGGCTCACGCACTGAGAGTTCTGTACCACCACAAAATACAATAATTATCATTTAAAAAAACTGACTTCTAAAATAGTAAAATATGGCATTTCAATTCGGTGAAATGATAAGGTCGTCCAAGTAACGAAATTACCAGTTATAACTTGGTAATGAATAGAAATTTGTCACCGACTGGCATTTGGCCATTATTTATTATTTGTTGTTATACTTTAGCATGTGTACTATAATCTTGCCATGTTTGACGCTTGTATGTATTACCGTTTTTCCATTAGAGCTAATACAAAAATACGTTTTTTACTTTATGACTTTTTTATTATTTCTTAGTTAATCCGCCGTTACATTACATATTTTGTGAAATTTAAACTGGCTATATATTACATTTCGAAAGATACAGCCGTTTAAAGGTAAGACGGACGGACGGACAGGCAGACGGACAGACGGAAAGGCGGACAGACGGGCATACGGACAAACAAACAGACAGCGTAGGTTCAGTAGTAGGGTCCTGTTATCACCCTTTGGGTACAGAACCCTAAAAACGAAAAAAAAAACAATAATTTTAATATAAATGACTATAATTATTATATTTCAGTCAAAATCATATTTTTTTGTGCCATGAGATTTACACCCCGTGACACGTCGCCGGCCATTTGATCGATGCGTGAAAGTACCAAAAGTTCAAGTTGTCAAGATTCAAATTATCAAGTTGCACTGCGAGATTTATGTCGCTACTTGAGTCGCCGAGTATATGATACCGTGGTTGCCTACTTGTACAAATGGCTATATTTTTAGACAAACAAAAAATACACAAGACGGCTCAAGTCAGTGAATCGAGTGGTATCATGTTGCGTCGCCTCATGTACGACCGGCCTTACAGTTAACCTTTGACACTAAAACGTTAACTTTTGACACAAGTGTGGCGAAATAGTTATTTAATTAAATGTTTGTGCCGATCATTTGAACTTATCAGGTACTTATCACTGCTTGAATGACAATGACGATCGGAGACAAGGTGATTATGGGATTACAAGATTGCACGACTTTTTATCCGTTTTTTTTTAAATACAGGGTTACGGTTTTATTAAGCCAAAAGGAGGTAATTATACATATAACTACATTATGAACGACGTTTAATATGGAAATATAACCTGAAATGGATATCCCATAGTTAAAAAAAAACATAATCAAATACAAATACAAATACAAATAATTTATTTTCATTATAGTACTTTCCAGAAGCAATAACTGCGCTAACCATCAAACTGGGTTTGATCACCCGTATCTTGAAGTTAGGCTTCCCTTACATGGCAAATAAATTTAAGTACATTGAGAATTATAAATAGTGAAATGAAATGAAAATTAATATCTTAATTAACATGCAAATATTATAATTATTAAATTTATGTCAGAAATATCATGCAAGTATATTATTATAAAATTATTAAATTGTTCCTAGATCAAATTTTAATTAATAGTTATAATGTCAATAATTGGAATAGTAGTCAGACTGTAATTAATTATTGTTTTTATTAAAAATATAATGCGTCTGTATGTGCAAGTATAATGATATGTTTAAAGTTTGTTTACCTACTCATTCACTCACAAATTCACTCACTTATTATGAGAAGGTTTTCAGTGTCATGGTATGTTAGGCTTTTCAGCCAAGGTTCAACCACCTTTTTACAGTTTGTCAGAGACATGCTGTAAATGTTAAGGGACTTGTTAATCCTATTATACAGGAGATAGCTTGTTGCATCAAAGTGTCGCATTGCTAGGGATGTCCTATGTCGTGTGACTTTGCAGACTTGGTACTTTCTTCGCTTGTCGCTAGGTTCGTATGGCAATAGTGAGTGTTTGCGAAGAAGCACATGTTTTATATATAATTGACGCACCGTGAGGACTGAGGCGTCATTGTAAAGTTGGGTAGTCGGATATCTTCGTGGTTTTCCGTACATGACTTTGAGAACCGCTCTTTGTGCCCTCTCCAGTGCAAGCATGTTAGTCACGTGTGTGCCACCCCATGCCGTAACACAGTACGACAGCACTGACTGAGCTAACGCAGTGTATATCGTTTTCAAAAGCTCAGGTGAGGCCACAGCTCGAAGTCGCTTAAAAACAAACATTAATTTCCTTATTCGGGGAACCAAGGCCTGTAGATGGTTGTTCCAATTTAGTGTGCTGTCAATAATCACACCTAGGTATCTTGCATGTGTACAACGATTTATCACGAGACAAGAACATGTTTCCTGTAGCTGGTCACAATTGTGAGCTTTTATCTTGAAAGACTCGAGTGGTGGTTGCACATTCATAGTAGGAGTGAAAGGAATAAATTGTGTCTTTTCTACGTTAAGCGTCAAGACATTGCACGCCAGCCAAGCCATCACGTCCTTCAAGGCAGCTTCCGCATATTTTCGAGTTATCTCCCAAGTACTACCATGAACCAGTAATGCAGTATCATCTGCATATGTTAAAATTTTACAATTTGGTAATGCAAGTTTGCAGAGATTATTTATATAAATGGTAAAAAGAGGGGGTCCAACGACACTACCTTGAGGCACTCCGTAGCCTATAGGGAGCTCAGTACTATTGTAGCTATCAATTTTCACCGATTGTTTTCTGCCCGATAAATAACTTTCAAAAAGTTTCAAAACCGATCCACGTATTCCGATATTCTCCATCTTTTGGAGTAAGATAGGTATGTCAACGATGTCGAAGGCCTTTGATAAATCAAGTAGAATGCACACGACTTTGTCTTTAGAGTCTAAGTGTCTCACAATATAATTTGTAAGCTCAAGAACCGCATCTTCGGTACACTTCCCTTTCCTGAAGCCATATTGGTTGTCCGCTATCAGTTTTTTGCTCTCTAAGTAACTAGCTAGTCTTTTGTTTATAATTTTTTCCAAGAGTTTGGAAAAACTAGATAATACTGAGATTGGTCTGTAATTATTCACGCTAGTTTTGTTTCCACCTTTGTGGATAGGATGGACCAGAGCAATCTTGAACGAGTCCGGGAATGTACTTGTTGAAATGCAGAGGTTAAAAACGTGTGTCATAGGAGGAATAAGATAACGTCGAGCATATTTAAGGACTTTAGTAGGAATGTTATCCCAACCTGTGGCACAATCATTTCGTAAACCCGTAATGAGGCAATCAATTTCTTTATAGTCAGTAGGTAACATCACCATAGAGTTAACACTATTGCTAGTGGACTGTTCATATATCACAGAGGGACTGATTCGATCTCTATCACTCATTACCTTATCAGCTAGTTCTTTACCAATATTGACAAAGTATGAATTAATTCTGTTTATGGATGCTTCCGGGTCATTGGTCAAATTTAGCAAGTCTATAGAGGAGGAAGAATTAGATTTAAGATTTGCTAAGTTTCTCACAACCTTCCAAGTTTCTTTGGGATTACGTTTAGCATTTTCGAGCTCTGTTCGTTCATATTCTAATTTTAATTTGCGTATTAGATTTGTGCAGTAGTTACGATATCTACAGTAAGTAGTTTTCAAGATCATACTTTCTGAATTTTTCCTCAGGTCGTTGTGCAATTTGTCCCGTTGTTTTATGCATCTTAAAACACCTGGTGTCATCCAAGGCTTAATTATTTTAGTCTTACGAGACCGTCTCACCACCCTTGTGTGGTTCCGAATAATATTGGAAATAGTAAATATCAGCAGGTCAGCAGCGCTATTTGCATCTAAACAAGCAAGTACTGGTGCAAAGTCAGTATTAGATAGGTCAGCGGTTATTTTGTGTATGTCCAATTGCGTTTTCTCTATAGCGTTGGTCTTCTTGGAAAGTGAAGAGCAATGCATGTGAAAGAGAAGTGGTGCATGGTCAGTTATATGAGAGTTCAGGACCAAAGTTGTAATGTCATTAAAATTTGATTTCAGAAGAACGTGATCTATGCAGCTGCCTTCTCTAGTTGGTAGAGTATGGGTTGGCAACAACCCATAGAACGCTGTTAAGTCCAGATATAATTCCCTGTGTTTATCAATAACTGTTTGCTTAGGATCAATATTTATATTGATATCCCCAACAACCAAGACAGTCTTGTATGTCGAAATTGTCTCAAGGAGCCCATCCAAACTGTTAAGGAAGTTGTCTGGGTTAGTAAAGGACGGAGATCTATAGATGGCGGCAACTACCATGTCTGGGTCACAAGATATCACAATGCAATTGCAGTCAGCTGTGTTAGGTTCCGTCATGTTATGATTAATGCTTGTTTTAACATATACAACAACACCGTCGTTTTGGTTCTGGAACCTAGATTTATAACTGACATAATTGTCTATATGTGGTACATTGTTCACCTTACTCAACCAACATTCTGTTAAAACTAAGATGTCAATCGATATGTCTACTCTAGACAATAAAATGCCAAGTTCATCAAAGTTACAGTTCACACTGCGAATGTTAACGCAAAATACTGTTAATGACTTTGGTGTTTTATGGATGTACTGCTTGCATTCTTCTGCAGAACATGAGCGGGATTCCGCTATGGATAGGGATTCAAGTTCTCGATGCAAGTGTTGTGTATTATCCATTAGTGGTAGTAGTAAAATATAGACGCTGTATTAAGGATCTGTCGACAATGTTAATGCGACCAAAACGACGTTCCGCTGAGCAAATCAAATCAAGATCAGTGCATGGGTGCGAAAAGTGAACAATGTACCATCTTCTGCCGATAAAACAAGTAGAACAAGTATTTTTGGTTATGGAGTTATCGCAATACCGAAGTGTGAGTGATGATGATGATGATGTAATGATGAGTACAATTAGCCTCCTGTCAGCTTAGCGCCACCATACCGCGTGTTTGCCTGTAGATATAATTTGGGAACCTTTGTTTTTAAGTAATTTATTAATAAATTGCTATTTAAAATAGTTATGATAAAAATAATAATAATATTTCCATTAGCTGAATAGACCTGGGGTGCAAGTACCGTTCTTTTATCGATCGTCAAATTGACAGTTGTGGTCGTCAAATTCGATAATATGCAATTTTTTCAGTACTCGCTGTGATCGATTCTATGGCATTTTAGCGAATTTGACGATCGATAAAGAACGGTACTTGCACTGCTGATTCATCAAAGCATGTAATCGATCGATGGCTTTTTATTATCGATTCCATTTCGATTACTACTTGATCGATTACAACCGGCGTATTTGCGAAGTACATCTGCGCTCTCGTCATTAGATCGAAAGATCGATTGTGCAATATATCTCTGCGATCCTTCCTGATTCTTGGCAGTACTTGTATTTAGAGATGATCAATTGCAGATTGTAGTACACATTGATATACGAATATACGGACAAAATAAATATGGTAATTTTTAAACTTTCGCGATTTGAACACATGTTTTAAAAAAACATGAAAAAACACAAAAACACAAAATAAATATTCATTTATAATTCTCTCTCTCATTTAGAAATCTAACAACCGATTAAGCATTGCCATACAACGTGGCAATGCTGCCAGCATTTTGGGAACGCTGCCCACCGGTAGCGGCTTGTTAGATTAGTTTTAGTTTTAGATTAGTTTTAGTATTTGATTAGTTATAGTTTGAGATTAGTTTTAGTTTTAGTTAGAAATTTATATTTAAGATAGTTTTTATTTTACTTGTATTTTTATTAAATAAATGTAACACCTCCAAAAGTGCAAAAAAAAACAACTGCCTTTTATTTTAAAAACTTGTTCGGCTCTTTAATCTAATAATTAGAACAATACTAAAGAAAGGAGACGAAATACATACAGTCAATTATGTTGCAATCTTGCTTAGGGAACAGTTCCGACAGGTACCAAATGAAAAATAAATAAACAAATACAAACTAAAATAAACTGGCCAAGTGCGAGTCAAGCTCGCGTACTGAGGGTTCTGTACCACCACAAAATACACAAAGTAGTGCAAAAAGACAACATCACGTCCAGGCGGTCATATTTAATTTTATTTATTTATTTACATTGCCATATAATGCGTTGTAACATTCAAAATGCACTAAATACACATTATACCCTGTTTATAGGGTGTTGCAAACAGTAAATGGTTTTACTTATTCTACTTAAAATTACACTAAGAATAATATTCATAAAATACTTATGAGATTGAAAGATTTTTCTTGTAAAAACTCGTCTATTGTGTAATAACATTTTTTTATCAAAAATAATTTCAGTTTATTTTGGAACTTTCCGTCATGTGTCTCTTCTCTTATTTCTTTCGGTAGGTGGTTGAATATTTTGTACATCATGTACTGAGGACCTCTTCATATCCAAGTACCAACCGCGCCCGACGTTGCTTCAATTGGTGGTGAGCAAAAAATTGTCACTGACTCGCACAGGGCCATTATTTATTATTTGTTGTTTTATTTTAGAGTGATATAATCATGCTAAGTTTGACGCTTGTTCGTATTACCTTTTTTGCATTAGAGCAAATTCAAAAATACGTTAAAAAACGTTTGTTGTATGGGGTCCCCTTTAGTTTTTACTTTTTGACTTTATTATTATTTCTTAGTCAATCCGCCGTAACATTATAATTATTATGTGAAAATTTTAACTAGCTATCTATTACGGTTAAGGTAGGACAGACAGATGGACAGACAGACAGACATACAGCGTATATAGACTCAGTGATAAAGTCCCGTTTTTACCCTTTCATCACGGAGCCCTAACAAATACCTATAAAAATAAAAACTTCAAAAAAAAAGTGGGGAAAACGCTAATTTAAAAGCCGAGCAAAAACGAGCAAACACTGAATACAGGAAACGCTCAGTTTTTGGCCAAACTATGCGCCAGCATTCTGGTGGTGACCAGACGGGTGCGTCGTCGCCTCCGCCGAAAATGTTTGGCCAGATCTCTTGGTAAAATAAACGTTTGTGAGAACTTTAAAAACTCTGGTTTACCTACTTAGGGAACCCTAAAATCTAGGAGATCACATTAATCTTCCTCAAGTGTCCACTAGTTTGTTTTCCTTTGTCAAACACGAATTTGGTTTTTAAATTGAAGAGAAATTAGAATAACGGCTACGCTATCTATTATTTTAGATAATCTTATCCTTTTATGCGTGTTTTGAATTTTGATAGGATTTTAAAGGATGTGGGGTGTTTTATTGGAGTTTTATTAATCTTTATTGGATGACAAAACTGTAACTTTATTGGCTTTTGACGATAGTTTATTATCGGTATCGCTTAGATTATCTTAGTTTCTTTATTATGTGTAGATATATACCCTGTTTTTTAACTGATGAATAAAGTTGTTCTCTACAAAAAAAAGTCTTGATGGAAGTTCTCTAGTTGACGCGTATACGTATTTTTTATTTATTAATGGCACTCGATATATTTTTCCACTGAAATTAATTCTTAAAACATCTTTACATTTTTTGAAGTATTCAAATCGATGTAAAATCAGTGCAGTATACATTGGCTATACAAGGCTACACATGACTATGGTACGTACTACGCCGAAAGAAGGTCATTGTATTATTCATCACGGACAACTTTTACTATTGGACCAACCTTGAAATCGCCATTTATTTCGTTGAGCACGAATGACATTTTTACAAAACAGCTGATTATTTCGCCATTTCTGAATTGATTTTATAGTAAAACTTATTCAAAGTTATAAGTACATTGACGTCGATACGACTCAGCGCCACGGTTCAGTGTAACCCTAAGGCATTATCTCGATGGATAAGCCTTGTATTTATTCACCAGAATACTAGAATTAGTATTCTTCACACCACATTTCCACGAAAGTCAGTATGCAGAGCTAAGGTAGAAACAATCACAGTGAAAATGGCCTCACACCTCGTAAGGATTTCCCTTGCTACATGACCTGAACCTAAATAGTGATAGCCAGAACATACTTTAGAGATGTAAACGCAGGTGAGAATTCTGTACTTCAATTGAATGTAATCAGGGAAGCTTACCTACTTGAGTAACGTAACAAGATTGGACTAAAATATATTTTCTGATTGAATTTTATGAAGGTAGAGCGATATAGTGGCCGAGCACAATCTGACGGGACCAGATCCTGGGCGTTGCATCAATCTTAGATCCTATATTATAGATTGATTTGCCTTAAGCTGGAGCTAGTACCCAAACAATTCTACCAAAAACTGAAGGAGGTGACATTAAACACGTATTGCGCACACTGACATTATTCATATTAGTTCTACAAACGCAACTTCAATATTGAGCGCCACAAAACTGCAAACGAGGTGATCAAAATATCATCAAATGGTCGATCAAGTGGGGGTCGTAGGTACGTACACTTCCATATTTTTTTTCTGAATGACCAACAACTTATTTATTGTACTCAAAGATCTTGTAATTCCATGTTTAAACTAGCTGACCTGACAAACGTCGTCCTGTCTTAGAACTGTCAAACACGCAAAGTTAAAATTGTAAATCTTATTTTTTTACACCTTGGGTTACATTATTGGAGTTTTAGTAAGGACACCTATTTAAAAAAAAATATAGCCTATGTTACCCGGAGATAGTGTAGCTTCCAAACAGTGAAAGAATTTTTCAAATCGGTTCAGTAGTTTCGGAGCCTATTCAATGCAAACAAACAAACAATCAAATCTTTCCTTTTTATAATATTAGTATAGATAGTATAGATAAATAACGTGAAGTTTCAATGCTTTCGCTCAAATAGGGTGAAGGAAAACATCGTAAGGAAACCAGTATATCCAAAAACTTTAAAAGTTCAAAGACATAAGACTTTGACCAACATGCACTGAACCGGCATGGTGGTACTAGTAGGGACCATTATCTCTCTCTCTCTGGGAAAATGCATGTGTACCGGCAGTGGAAACATGGTAGGCTGATAATGAAGACGATGATCTTTGCGATGATGAAATAAATAATTAAACAAATGGACCGATTAGGCATTTTTTTGGGCTTTTTAGAGTTTTTACTATAATTTTGCCAAGTTTGACGCTTGTAAGTATTACCGTTTTACATTAGATCTACTTAAATACGTAAAAAATGCTTATTGTCTAGTCCCTTTCTTTTTAACTTTTTGACTTTTTTTATTTTAAAATTATAATTACAATTTTTTTTTAATTATATATACTAGGTGTCTATTAGTTAGTAAATCTTAGTTAATCCGCCGTAACATTATATATTCTGTGAAAATTTCAACTGGCTATTACAGTTCGAAAGATACAGCCGTTTAAAGATAGGAGGGACAAACGGACGAACCACACAAAAAAAAACTGAGGGACGGACAGACGGGCGGACGGACGGCACGACAGACAGACAGACATCGTAGGTTTAGTATTAGGGTCCCGTTTTTAGCCTTTGGGTATGGAACCCTAAAAAGGGAATAATAATACCTTGCAGGATCCCTGGGCAGGCAGTACCGCTGTTGCACGGAGACGCCGCCGCCGCAGGTCCGCGAACACGGACTCCACTTCCCCCACGTGCTCCACGCGTACACCGTCGAGTTCGTTCGAGTCGTCTGCATTGTTCGAACCACCTGGAAATATTGGTATCACTGGGGGGTTAGACAAGACCCATTTGCTGTTAGCGTTAACGCCTGCGGAAAGATGAAATTGTATGAAAATGACATTGACAATGACATTAGCTTGAGATAAATTATCTCAAGCTATGTCATTTTCATACAATTTCGTCTTTCCACAGGCGTGAACGCTAACAGAAAGTACATTGACAATGACAGTGTGTATGTATAGTTATGGCCCGTCCATTAATTTTATTTTGGTCGAAGTTCTAATCAGCATTGTTGACAGAATTGTTCTGTCTGGTACAGAAGAATAATTTTCCCGCATTCTTTTTTACAAGGTTTTATTTTAATTGCCTCGTTAATCTTGCAACTGAATTTTAGACCAGTCATTTTCAACCGATTGAGCTGAAATTTGACGTACATAATAAATGGAAGTGTAGAGACAATGCAATTTTATGGTACCATCCAGCTGGTCTGATGATGGAGACAGACGGTGGCTATAGTAACTTCTAAACGAAATGTCGTAATCCCATCGAGTTTGGGTTCTTTAGATTTGTCTTCCCAAGCACTTTGGTCCTAGATGATGAGCAAACGTCTAAAAACTAAAATACCTGGCCAAGAACGTCTCGAGACACGCATATGGTAGGGTTCCGTTTTCCGTAGCCAAAGTCTTATAATTATGGTCACAATCATAGTTCAGAAATTGGTGGTTACAGAAAAAAACTAAAGATCGAAGCTGGACTATTTCAGAGGTGCATCATACCAACATAACATATTATACTTTTTATGGTTTAATCAAAAAGAAAACTTCTTGAGAAACATTCTTTGTCAAGACAATTTAGTGAAAAGGTCAATGACCTTTGAGCTAGAACATCTTGGATTTCACGCACACTAAGAAACTTGTAGTGACACCAATGAACTAACTAATAGCCCACATGCAAAAAAAGGGTGGCAAGGTTGTTTCCAGGGTGACTTAGACTAATAAGATTTGGGTCAGATGCGTTCGCACCCGCCACGCCTCTTTACCATATCTCCCTTGTTCGTCTGATCTGAGGATTAAGGCTAGATAAATTCCCTCAGTATTTACTTAAGAACATAAGCAGAAGCAGTTTTGCTAGATTGCCGTGCTAAGTCTAAGAATGTTTAGGATCCCGGAAGACTTCTAAAATAGCAAATTGTTTGAATAGTTCTAATTCTATTTCAGTCAAGTCTTCAAATCACGAGTGAATCGGTATCTTCTAGGTAAGCGTGCTCTATCCTAGACCACGGCGAGTTGGCGATCAAACTCAAGCCTAATACTAATATTATAAATGCGAAAGTGTGTTTGTTTGTTGGTTTGTTTGTTCCTCTTTCACGCAGCAACGGAGCAACAAATCGACCTGAATTTTTGCATAGGTCAATGCTCGGAGAATGACATAGGCTACTTTTCATCATCATCATCACCATCACCACTTTTCATCACTACGCGGGTTAAACCGCTGGGCGCAGCTAGTAATATATAAATATATTGTTTATACGGTACGGAGAGGAAATTTTGAAAATTCATTCAATTATGTTCTATAATTTAACTCACACAGCAAAATAAAACAGTCGTTTTTACCACGTCCCTAAAATTTTACTCAAGTTGACGTAACCTTGTTAGGACAGAATGGAAAATATGCCTGTTTTGTGATAATCCACACTAAATGCAATTCCGTTTTAAAGTTCAAATATACTTTTCCTATTTATTATGTATAGCACTTGCTATACATAATTAATAATAAAATAATATGCTATACTATTTATAGTAGTTTTACATGCAGAAAACCAGTGATCTTTGTGTTACAATTAACGGCCTCTTATACCAAACTTGACGGTTTTAAATCAATTTTATTCAGTTAAATTACAATATTTGAGCTAAAAAAAAATAATGTCACAGATACATCTGTGTTTGAGTTTATGATTTGGTACAAAAAACGACAGAATAAAATTTCCTCGATCAAAAAAAAATCTGAAACAAAGACGATTTAGTTTTTTTTTTTTTTTTATGCTCTAATGAAAGCTTGTAACAATTGTATGTACTGAAAGGCAATCCTATTATATTTTTTTTGGTTTGAATAGATTTTTGATAGTGAATAGTTTCGTTTTTTTGTGAAATTAAAAGCGTAAAAAGGTTGCGCGCGCCTCGCTTAGTCCTGCGCCAGGCGTCATCGAGGTCAGACCTATGTTCGTTTTTGTCGTTGCACTCCCCCCGCGGGCCTCTTGACTCATGCGTGGCAAAATACATCGTCGCTATAACTTGGCGGGGGCTGAGGGAGCGTTTTGTTGCCTACGCGACTCGGATAACCGGCCGTTAAATTAGCTACACGTTATTACAAAGACATGTCGTGAAATGCCTTCTTCTGTCATTTCAATCAAGCTACATTTAAAGGACTATAGCTCCGTTGCGCTGATGCTCAAGACTAAAAAAAAAAAAAATGAGTTTTGGCGCCAACGCGGAAAAAACATGTCGGCTCGTTGGATTATTTTCCTAAACTTGTGTATTTTCGAGTGTTAATGTGTACTAAATGGTGAATTATTATTCATTAAGTGCTCGTAAACGTGCTCGAGTGTGGGCAAGTGATATAACGAGGTGAAACGTGTCTTTTCGTGTTGTTTCCAAAACTCCATAGGAGCCTCTTGTAAAGTCTCCACCACTTTACAGGGGCATGAGCTCGACTTGGCCGTGACTTACTTAGCTTGACTTTGACTGTGACTATGACTTGTTTGACGCTATTAAGACGGGATAAACTGTTTAATATTACGAGTATTCTAAAACTAAACTCATACGACTTGTATATGGCAACTGCATCAATCATGCGGAGCCAAAAGCCCCAATTCGGGGAAGAAGAAAAAAAAAAAAGACTAAAAAGCTTAGTCTGAACAAGGGATTCGTTGCTGAGCCTCTTGGCACGGTACAAAACAATTATTGTGGTAAATGCAAATCACTACTACAAAGGTAATAAGTTTGATTGGTATAAGTGGTCATTCTATTAAACGTAGACTGATGGATGCCTTTGAGTTTGTATCAATTCTTCCACTCTCAAATTGGTGGTCCTTGGAACGAATTGCCCAGCTGTAGTACAAAGTAGCTGATGTGCCACTTTCGCGAAATTTAACAAG
Organism: Agriopis aurantiaria; assembly: GCA_914767915.1. Classification (NCBI taxonomy): domain Eukaryota; kingdom Metazoa; phylum Arthropoda; class Insecta; order Lepidoptera; family Geometridae; genus Agriopis; species Agriopis aurantiaria. The sequence continues at coordinate 6,087,029 of OU611999.1, forward strand.
CAATGAATTGCCTATTGTGGTGTATGAATGATGTATGAACGTAACATGTAAGGCATCATTGCTAAATGGAGGGCAAAATTAATAACAAAATTTGAGTGACCTTTAACTTAATACGATAGCTGAGTTAGTAGTGGCAACAATCTTCGACCAAAATAAACATTTTATTTTGGTCGAAGGCGCCAAGCTCAAGCTGAGCTAGCATATACCTACATAATAATCAATTTAAAAAAACTGACTTTACAAAATTAGTAAAATACGCAATTTCGGTTACTTGGGATGACATAGTATCGTCAACTAAGTAACCAAATTTATAATGTTCCAGATGTTTTGATATAAAAGCCAAACTACTAAACCGGTTTTGATGATATTTCTACGGGACCTGGAATCTAGAAATATCTTATAAAAAAAAAAACGAGTCACAAATATTAGAAGAAAAAACAACGGAATTTCCTGAACCGGGAAAAGGAAAGGTGTTCCGGAACGGAGAACCTTTCCTTTTTTTGTTCTATGTTTTTTTGTTGTGAAAAGTTTTTTTATTTAAATTAAAACATAGGTACTTATTTGTTCCGTTCGGAATTGAAACCATGGAACTGGCCGCTCGAGAGTTGGGTTAAAGAGTTGTCCAGACGTCTCGTAGATGTGACGGGAGACAAAAGAGCTGGCAAAAAATATTGGCCAAAGAATAAGCTTCGCCTTTCAACGTGGTAATGTCGTTAGCTTTTTGGCATCTTACCCGACAGCGTATATGTAGTTTGGGTAAACAGTTTAATTTACATTTAACTCAGTTAGGTATTTATTTAGTATCTTTAGACAAATTTTATTGTTGTTGAACTTAACATTTGAGCTATTTTATGGTAAGCTATAGTATTAATCCCAGAGACTCCCGAACTAGTCAGAGACCATGTGACGGGAGCCAATGACTAAAAGGTCTAAAGACAATCCCAATAGGTACTAAAGCTCATTTCAAGTTCTAACCTTGGGTTGTGTTTTTATGTTCCCAGGCTGTCATCCTGAACTTTTTGTACGAAATTCAATAACTATGTTCAACTTTGTCAGAATTGCACATTCAGGCGTGAACGACTCAGGCATGAGTAGGGTTGCCATACGTCCGGAATTATAGGCTTTTTTAGGCTTTTGTTTGAAATACGGGAGTAATTCAAAACGTCCGAAATTATAGGAATAAAATTAAAAAGACCGCCACGAATTCATTACGCTGCGAAATATGAACTTTGATTTTTTTCCCGGAGTTTTTTTAATGTGGTAACCCTAGGCAAAAGGCCTTGATTCCAAGTTCCAACGTTAGATCCATTCAGCACGGAAGTTCTCTAATATCAGCCTGTCAATGTACGACCGTGTATGGGTCGGATAACATCAACAAGATGCGAGTCAATTTCATTTAGATCGACAGTATAAAATAGGTAGATAGCTAATGGTTCTGGCAGAGGTCGGTGTTAAATTTGGCTTGTTTATTTTGCAGGCTAATAATAGAAGTAACAGTGATTTTCTGGAAATGTATAAAGTAGGTAGATTAGTTAAAAGAATAAAAAAAACTACTCACTATCTAAGCATTTATTTGCACTTCTATAAGATCAGGATCATTATATAAGGACTTCACAAAATGCCAAACTTTCACACAACTTTGAAACCAAAACAACAAAATTCCCTAAAAAATAATAATCATAAAACTTTCTCAAAGATATTTCGAGTTTAGCCAGGTCAAAAATGTGTGAAAAATTATTCGCTCAATTGCCACTTGGACTTGCCCTTGCTTAAAAGGAACCTGATGCCTTATTATGAATGATTCGGATCGTGATCGCGATCGCGTGCCATCTCACTTACGCACGTGGTGCGAGTAAATAGATACGAACGGGACGGCATGCAATCTCGATCCCGATCAAATAATCATAATAAGGTTTACTCTTGATTTGAAGACACTCATACTACGGCTAACTCTTAACGCGGGCTCGAATTAGCGCTGAAACAGCGCAATTCGGAAAATCATGCGAACGTGAACCTCAACGCGCCAAGATACGGTTTGCGGTCGCGCAACTTTTCTCATCACATGATCGCTTAAAACAGCTAGCCGTGAGGCCTTTGTAATTTTCATCAACAAATTTTCACAGTAATTGTTACAAAAAAAATATAACTTACCGGTCGTCCAACCTCTGTGTTTGTTGACTCTGCGTGCGTAACAGCATCCCTCGAAAACATCGGCAGAATCCTGTAACAATAACACCCGTTTTAGAACGAAATTTCATCTTTACAAACACTCGTGATGTCTCGTAACTCGTTCCTTACAAGATTTATGAAATTCACTAAGCTTGGGGAAAATTTTATGTGAGATTTACGGATCGAAGAAAGTGCTTTGCAAATATTAGGTAAGGAATCATATTTTATTTACATTACACGGGAATTACTCACGTTAGATTAAGCCGGTCACTCAGACTATAGTTTCAACTGCATTAGGCGGTCTTTTTCAAGGTGAATGCGCGCGTGCGGCTACGTCTCGCTTTCATCGTAATCATACTAAGATTACCCCCCAAATGCGTTGCGCACCGCATGTCGGCCTAAGCGAAAAGTGCTCCGACGCGCGTATTGTGTGTAAGACGATTCATACACAATACCAATGGTAGTTAAATAATATTATGCACGTATTTTATACATTTTTTTTTAATTATCTGTAGGTGAAAGTCTGTGTTTCTTTTACGCAGTAACAGAGCAATAAATTGACGTGACTAGTACATGGATATGGCTGTTCAAGTGGGCATGGGCAGAGATACGCTACTTTTTATCTAGAAAAATCTTACGGTTTCTTAAGGATTATCAAAGCGGTTATTGTAAGGTGCAGTTAATTAATCTTAAATCTTAGGTTGCTACAAAACAGCAGGGAGCTCAGATCATAAAAACAAAGGAGATATGCCTTAATACAATTTAATTATCGTTTGTGTTCAAATGTCTCCTTGTTTTACGCATTTGTTTCACTATAACGCTTCACAAAAGCAGTAAGTACGGCACACTTTAAAAAAAAAAATCACGCATACTAATAAACTTGTAGCGATGCTATTTAACTAACCTATAGTACACATACAAAAAGATCGCGTCAAATATTGATAGTCTGATCTGAGGGAGGGACCTTTTACACAAGAACAAACCGGCCAAGTGCGAGTCGGGCTCACGCACTGAGGGTTCCGTACCACCATAAAATAATACCCACAAGATGGACAGACGACCTAAAAGAGACCGCAGGGAAACGCTGGATGCAAGCCGCTTCCAACCAGCCCTTTTGGAGATCGATGGGGGAGGCCTATGTCCAGCAGTGGGCGTCCTACGGCTGAAATGATGATGATGATGATGATAAAATACAATAAGGTCGTCCAAGTAACCGAATTAGCAGTTATTATCAGTTATTACGCATCCCAAATTAGTCGAAGCAATTGCTACGCAGCCACAGTTAATTATTTTACTACAGGCGCTCGAGTATAACACAAATATAACTTGGTAATGAAATAAAATAAATAAAGGAGGCTTATTGTATTGAGCGTTAAGCGATGCGCTGACCATCAGTGGACTGATACAGACTTAAGATGATGATGATGATGATGATGATGATATGGTACTTGACATCGAACATTTATACACTAATAACAAGTAAGTACCTGAGCATGACACAATGACTGATCTCTCAAATATCTTTCTGACACATATTTTTTAAATGAATTGACAAAAATATGAGTTTCTATTTTTAATTCCTTGTTTACTTGCAATAACCATCTATTCAACTATCTAATTGACCTTTTAACATTTCTCGACATTTAGTTAATTTAGTTCATTCATCTTGCGGTTAAACGTAGTTGACAAAAATATAAGTCTATTAGCTAAATGCCCGCGACTCTATGCGAGTAGGCTCGGCCTTCAGTCTCGCCAATAGATGTACCCTTAGATTAACTACACAATTCTAAGGATGTACCTAATAAAAGAAACATTCAAAAGTCATTGGTGACTTAAGTGAAAACACGTCACATTAGCATGTTATTGACGCTGTCACATTAGCATTTCGGTGACGCGAACCCATATGTTTTACCCCTACCAAAATTTGATTTCGGCCAACGAAGTCGGTTCAGGAGTTTCCAAGTGGGCCATATATACATATACTAGCTGCGCTCCGCGGTTTCACCCGCGTAGTGATGAAAAATGGTGAAGATGATGATGATAAAAAGTAGCCTATTATCACTTTCCTGCCCTTGATCTATAACCATGCAAAAAATCAAGTCAATCTGTTGGTCTGTTGCTGTGTGAAAGAGGAACAAACAAACCAACAAACTAACAAACCTGCAAACTTTTCGCATTTATAATAATTAAGTAAGATGAGATGATGATGATGTGTAGTCTTGATTGAGGGGGATGACACTATTGACACTGTAAAATCTAGTAGCTTAATTTAAAACATCAAGTAAACGTGTGTCAACTTAAATTTACTTTGCTTTGTCTCGATTTAGCGCGTGACGATTTCCGACAGCAAGTGGTTATCAGTGAATTTTAAGCATAGATTAACTTAACTAACGTTTGTAAGTAAGACCTTATTTTGTTTTAGTGCGTTATATTACATGCAGCACATAATAGAGTATGAAAAATCTAAAAACGGACACCTAGAAACACAGCCGCAGATGCAGAGTAAATAACCAAATACAATAAAACTAATTTAAATCAGTGTGGTGCGTTCCGAATATCTATTTATGTCAAGGAATGCGTCCATGAACGAAGTTTGACAGACTGTGAAAACATTTGTAGGAAAACTCGCCTATTTGGGCATTGGAAGAGTTTTGGCTCGTTTTAATTTATTTTAATTGGCGATGGTTTTATAAGATTCGTTATAATCATAGTTACTATGATTAGTGACCAGCCCTAAAATAATATAATCAAACAAGAACGATATAGTATCTCGAGAACGATGCCTGCTGGCAGCACTTTATTAGATTAATTCACATTATATTTTAGTGCTTTGATATAAGTTTTAGTGTTTTGTTTATTGTATTATTTCCAAGTCAACTACTTTGTCTTGTTCTCATTTGTTTGTCATTTTATGTTTCCTAAAATAAGACATCGTAGATTTTGTCACAAAGCTTTTGTTACTCCTTTTTAACAGACTTCAAATAAGGAGGATGGTGCTCGATTTAATATGTATTTTCTTGAGACAAAACCAATGATATTGAACGAAACATATTTGGAAGAGTGGGCAATCCTCATGATCTAATTCCATCATGCCCATTTATTTATCAGAGAGCCAGAGCGGGTACGAAAAGGCGATACCGTTTCATAGTTGATATTCCGAAAACCCGTACGAAGTGCTTTGATTCCTATTTTATGGTGCAAACCGCTAGTTAGTGGAATGCGCTGCGTGAAATGGGTGTTCCCCGATGGTTATAATCTGGGTGTTTTTAAATAGCGAGAGAATCGATTTTTTTCTAGACAAGCGTGCTCTATCGTAGACCAAATCATCGCTTAACATAAAACAAGGTAGTGGTCAAACGTTAGTCCATTAATAAGTAAAAAAAAAAACTCTGATTTGGTTTAGCTTCCATACCTACCAGGGTTAGGGCTTTCTTTATTTCTGCCATTTAGGAATATTTAGCATGCATTTGACTTTTCTTTTTGATTGATGCTGATTGACCAATATTATAACTAACATATACCTAGTTATAATATCGGTGTGAAGAGGTTTATACTGTTTCTTATATTACAAAACAAGCGGAGGTTGCGTTCTAGCCATGCTGCTGCTGTCACGCGTTGGGTCAGTTGAAGGCTTTACTGTAATTAGTAAGAATGAATAAACTTTAGTAGCTACTTTTACCCTTTGACAAATTCCGCGCCGATGCCGATCACAAATCAATGTCCTACCATTCGTACTCCAATTAGGCGCATCTCGTTCGATCCCGTGATCTCATTCCTAAAGTCGAGTGATTTACCGCTGTATCGGTGACGCAAGTGTCCACCAGCCCATGACCGAACACTCCTTGTACCTATGTGGCCTATTTAGTGTTTACATATGCCAATGTGTCGTATTTGAAACGGCTGTGGAACATTCGTTTGGCTTGCATCGAAATTCTTTTGATGCGGTTTTGGTTCATTAGAATGGGGAAAATATTTTTGCTAAGCATTAAGCCATTTGGACCCAAATATGTTCTAAAACTGCGACAAGAACCACCGGAAGCTGGGCAGCAGCATTTTATTAGTACACGATGAACGCACTCTGATCATCAAGCCACGTGCCAAGCGTGGGGATTATGCCAACAACTCTCTCTAAGATCCCGGAGGCTTTTGTTCAGCAATAGACGTTTACTGACTTTTAATGGTGTGTGATATGTTATGACTAAATGAATAGCATATTCAAGGGAAGGGTTATGCCCAATGGGTTATCAAAGGTTAATGATGATGATGATGATAAAAATCGATGTTGCTATGGTTTTATCATTCTGCTGTTAATTCAGCTCCGTTCAGTTGTTTGTAAGTTGTTGCTTATTTACGAACTGCTTGATGACCTTCAATAAGTTTTGAAGGGCAAAAGAAGTAGGTTAGTAGGTCCTATAGGATCGCGGGTAAAACCGCGGATCACCGCGAGATTAAACATGTTTTTGTGAGTTTAAATAAAAATTAAAGCAATGGTGGATGACCGGTAGCATCTTGCGCTTTACAATCTGACGGCACCCGGTTCGATCCTCGGCCCTGCACCAAATGACTTATTTATTATTTAGCCAAATTATGCACACGATGAAGGTAAACATGGTGAGGAAACCAGTATGTCCAAGAATCTCAAAAGTTCCAAGACATAAATGACATTCACCAACATGCACTAGGCCACATGGTGGATTAAGGCCCATCTCTCTGAGAGAGGGCTTAGCCCCAGCACTGCGAACATGAAAGGCTGATGAAATAAAATTAAACAAGCAAACTTAATTATAACTAATTAATAAAGCTTAATCAATAAGTTTGGAATATAACACTAAAATCTTCTTTCTTTCGTCCCAACAACGAAATTTTCGGCGAATCTTATTTTGCAAACAGTATGTATCCCTGAACAAATAATGATGTACCGATCCTCATTCTTATTTTAAAATACCTATTCATAGATAATCACTTGTCTCATCACTTGTCAACGCAGTCAATCGATTTCTTCCAAGGACGTTTTATTCCTTGTTTTTTTTTTAATCTCTTCTTTGTATGCTGCCATCTTATATTTATGAGGGCGTTAAATACATAGTAACGATCTTAGAACTTACAGGAATCTATCGACAATTTATGTATCAAATTTGTCGAGGCGTTTAGGCTATAAAAGTCAACATACAAGCATTCAGCAAAACAAATTAAACGCAATCCCCTCTTTTTTGCTTTGCGCCGTCGAATAAAAATTCACAAATGTACGCTGCACGCTTTTATCCTGTCCAAGGCCCAGAATGTAACTGTTTACTTTAGATTCGTTAGCACCATTCTTGTTTTATCCAGATACACTCCAAATGGTGCCGCTATAAATGGAGCGGCTGATAAATCTAAATTTTGCTTTGTATTCACGCTCCTTGTGAATTTTAGGCGCGCTTCTTCTGTACAAGGAGCTTTATTGTGTACAAATGTCACAATAGTGTAGACTGTAGAGGGTACTGTTAGCCAGAGGGCAGCTTTTTATTAATACTGCCAAACGAACAGAAGATTAGAGAGACAGAGGGACAGAAAGATAGAGAGACAGAAGAAAAAATTAGCAAAAGGACAGGTCATATAGAAAAAAAATATTGCAATCACGGTCATCTGACCCCAAAATAAGCAAAGATTGTAATATGGCTGCCAGAGACTGATATACATACATAATTGTATATTTTTAAATACATGCTTAAATAGATATTAACACCCAGATATTGAGCAAACACAAATGTTCATCACTTTAATTGTTTGTCCTAGGTAGGAATTGCATCCACACCACCAAGCACAGAATGCAGGTTTACTACCAACTGGGCCACTGAGGCAAAAAGGTCAGAATGATGGAGTTAGTTTCGATTTTATAATAATATTCCAAGATATACTTATAAAACAGGACACAGGTTATCATCATCAATTCAGTCTATCATGTTCCCACTTCTGGGATACAGGCCTTCTCAGAGAAAAAGAGGATGGGCCTTAATCCACTATGCTGGCCCAGTGGATGCTGGTGAATGTTGTATGTCTTTGACTTAAGAAGTTCTTGGACATACCGGCTTCCTCGCGATGTTGTCTTTCACCGTTTTTGAGCGAAGGCATCGATACTGCACATAATTTTTTGCCGTCACGCAACGCATCATTTTCTTTGTATCGTCTAGAAATTTCTTTGAAAGAGAGCATTCACGCCTGCTTGCTTCTTATAAGTGTGTCTTGTGCCTAATGTTATAAAAGCTAAAGTAAATCCATCTATATGACCATCTGTCTGTGCCTCCCTGTCTTCTGCTTTTTTGTCACTGTGTTTCTCTAACTCACTATCTCTCTGTTCTTTGTCTCTCTCATCTTCAGTCACTCTATCCTTTCGTCCTCGTCTCTTGTGACCTTCATTTGATTAAGTAGGTGAACTGATAATATTTGATACGGATATAAATGGTATGCATCATAAAGACGAACACAGGATACAATTTATTCACTATATACTATTTACGCATTTACTTTTTTTTTTTTTTGAATTGGCAAAATATTGAAGAAAATTGCGGGTAGAACTAATATTGCGTGTTGCAGTGTTTAGCGTGGCGCATAAATAGGTACTTACCTAATTATATTTATGTCACGGATATCATGGAAAACCTGGCGCCTTGAATAGATACCGCCAAAGCTAAGGAAGCACTTGCTAATGCGATGCCAATTCTAATAATGGTAATTATAATCGTTATAATATCTTCGACTAATAGCATAATGCAAATATGATCAGAATAAGCTATGATAAAATTTGACGTATGCGGCATGCAAATTCAAGGTTTGGTGTCATATAAGTTTTTAATTTGCATGACCACTAGCATAGATTAAGAATATATCAACTTGAAATTAATTTGGATAAATGCATTTAGAAAAGAATGAGAATATGACTGCAGCTAAGTTGGCTTTTAGCAATATGCGTTTGCGCGGATCGTTGTGCCGCTGATTCCAATCCGGCCATGAAATCGCAAATTTACAATGAATAGCCTTTGCTATAAAATACTTACTTATCTTTAGATTTTTTTTTACAAACACATTTTGTGTGAAATGTCTTTGTTGAAAATTGAATAACGATTTATAAAAACTTGATTTTAAACGACTTTTGTCAGTTTTTTTTTATTCGTCCATCATCCTCTCATCCTCCCCATCCTCTAAAATACCCTGGGTTATATCTTGAAAACTCAAAGAGATCCTTAAATTACTAAAGATTGGTAGCTCGCCATGCGAGTCCCACCAACATGTATAGTTTCCCCGCAACATCTTTCAATGGAAACTCAAGGTCATTGGTAGGCTTTGGACCATCGACGAGAAAAAAATATTTGCGTTTATTTTGACACCACACCATGCGGCGTGGTGTACAAAAGCGCCAACTAGTGAACTAAGCTTCTTTTATAAATAAACATCGAGTTGCCATAGAATAGTTACTACATGTTTTATCTTAACTTCTAGTTAAAAAGTAAAATTTTGTTGAAAAAATTAAACACTGCAGTTATCCCAAGATTTCAAGGCATCCATGGTCTTTGATAAAGACATACCTATAGGTTGGCCATAATGATATTAACAAGGCCATTATTATTAGTACTTAGGTTGGTAGAGTTTACATTAAAAGCTTGCAGACAAAATTATCAAAATTAATTCCTTGTATGGTTAATAAGGTATTCCTTCAAAGTAACCCTCAACAATTTACCTCCACATATTCCCAATTCCCAATAAATAACTGTAAGCACAAAGTAACCGATTGCCACGTCGTTAATCTTTTTATTGGTTCATTGATAACCACTACTGTTTCCTAAAGCGAAGTATTCCGATCGTATCAGCTTATTTGTATGCAACCGGTGCCTATCGGCAGTATAAAGAAGGCGCCGGTTGTGATGGAAATTGTAATCAGTTGACACTCGTAGGATTGAGGCCCTTTGTCATAAATTTAATTAAGTACTTTAACCATTATGTTGAAGTGTATTTTAAATGCTTTAAAGTTTATGATAACAAGCTTTTGGGGCCCGATAAGGCACTGTTACGTGAACATGGTGATCAAACGTGATTACATACAAAACTATGAAGAATGTAAACGTCTGATTAGCTTTTGGGCCCCGATAAGGCACTGTTACGTGAACATGGTGATCAAACGTGATTACATACAAAACTATGAAGAATGTAAACGTCTGATTATGTTTTATTTGAATATCGGGACTTATTGTGCATTTGTTCAGGTAATTTACGCTTGACGTTTCGACCATGTTGCAATGGCCATGGTTATGAGCTGACTGAGAGCCTAATGGGAGTTATGCGAGTTTTTCAATTTTTTTTACATAAAATAGCGGCAAACAGGCGAACAGTCCGCCTAATAGTATTCGGTAATTGCCGCCTATGGACACCTGCAATAATTACAATTAAGGTGTTCAAAAAAGTGCTAAAGGTGGTTGGTTAAATGTTGAAGCTCGGCGGGATGATTTTCGGAGGAAGGTCATTCCAAACCTTAAAGGTCCGTCAAAAAGGAGCGGTAGAACCGTATGGTGTGAGATTTCCAGCTATGCAAGATCCTTTTGACGGTATCGGGATGTGTGGTACCTAGTAGAGTTTTGACGCAGATATGAGGTCAAAAAAATCTTTAGAGCATTCCTCGAAAAACAAGCGGCAGTAGATGCAAATAAACCCCACATCTCTACGGAGAACAAGTGGGTCCAACTTGCTTAGTTTTGCGTTTATCTAGTCTATGGCATTAGCGTTAACCCCCGAAGTGCCTTACGCAGTGCATCTCTGCTTAAGCAAATAGAACCTACACGCCATAAGCAGTAAAGGGGGGTGTAAGGAAATGGCTCCCATTCGTAAATTTTTTGCCGCGCGATCGATCTGTCTATCGATAATATAATTTATGTTCACTAGTCTGTAGCTAGCTTCAATAGCTAGAGACTGAATGCTTGTTTACGCTGTCGCTTCTACGATTTGTATGAAATAAGACCAGTACCATCTGCATGGCTCTAGAAGGCGCTGTTCATACATCATACAATTGAGCTGGTGAGTCCAGCGAGACGAGCGGTTGTTGTGTATTCAAATCGCGAAATTTTAAAAGTTCCAACATTGTTATTTAACATGTAGAAAAAATATAAGTTTGCGTTTGACCATCATCTTGCCTGATGTTAACCGACAATGCGGTCTACGTTGAAGCACGCTTGCCTAGAATAAACTGACCCATCCCATAGTAAAAGTTGTTCATAAATAATAAGTGCCATGAGCCGTGAGATCGGTCAGAATATAAAGACGGCGCCTCAGTGGTCTTTAGTTAATAATTTTAAGACGCTTGTTACAGTTATTTGAGTTTAATTATTTCCGTCCTGCTCAAAGCTGATGAAGCACAGTTTTGTTTAAGTTTAATTATTGTTTATGATTTTAATGGTTAAATGGAAGTCGCAATTGGAACCCGTTGTGATGCAATTAAGTTCTTCAATTTTATTGTTTTGAAACTAGGCAAAGTTCCTGTTTATTTAAAAGTGATACTAAATTCGTCTACAGTGCATATTTAGCCTAGATTAGCCTAGCTACCAATCAGCAGATTGAGGCTTTAATATTTTAACAACTCTGCAGTGCAAGTACCGTTCTTTATCAACCGTCAAATTCGCTAAAATGCCATAGAATCGATCACAGCGAGTACTGAAAAAATGGCATATTATCGAATTTGACGACCTCGACTGTCAATTTGACGATCGATAAAAGAACGGTACTTGCACTGCTGACGCACCAAAACTTCAAAAACAAATTGGGCGTTTTCTTTAATAAACAACAAAACATTGCAAATCATTTGCATTGTTATAAGCAGTGCAAATGTTTAAAGCAATTTTTATATTGATACTTTATATTTTAGCGAGGTTGAAAATATATTACAAAAAAATTTGGGTGTAAAATTAAAAATATTAATTAAAAATATTATTCCAAAGATAATAAAACGGGTTTTAAAATTCCATCTTTTTTTTCCTAATGTGCGAGTGAGTTATCTGTGATTCAAGTAGCTCAGATGTTACTATGTAAACGACTAAACGTGCTCTTTGTCCGCATCTTCGCTTTCCATCAGGCAAGATCGAATTCGATTCGAATTCCAATCCGAAGTGCAGTGGCTCCAAATCCCAACAATGAGCTTGAGTTGTCGGTGAAGGAAAACATCGTGAGGAAACCATAGCATAGTAATATAGGGCTACCTTATGTCCGGCTGGTTTGCTAACACCATATCACCATACTTCTACTTATACATAATATATTTATTTTATTTATTTATTAAGGCTTCACATTGATAACTACGTACATTATTACATACACTGATATCTTATAAATGAACTTAGCTAAATATGTTATCTTGTAAAAGAAGCACTGCATGCATTACTTGTTTCTGAATAATTAAATAAAAATAATCAAAAAATTTAATTAACAATAACAAAATAAATTTACTAAATGTGATCAGTAAAGTTGGCCATTTCGGCCATGGTTAAGTTTAATTTAATTTTGAATTTTGACAATGTGTCTCTGAAAATATCTAAATCTTTACTATGATATTATGTATTGATACATATAAGTAGAAGAACAGAACATTCACTCCGCAAAATCATTTAAATAAGTAGCGACTCTTGCTACTACACAATAAAGTGCAATTCAGGACGTGCGAGTGCTAACTACCTACAGCTATATTAACCTAGAAGCTGCCTCTCTGTCTATCGTGTAACTCTTGCCGTGTTATCTCTGTCTATCGCGCGGCAGCTGGTGCGGCAGGTCCGACAAGTCGGCTACTTGTAGCTTCATAACTAAACCTCAGAGTGAGCTAAGCCACCTCAAGAAAAAAATCGGTCACCAAGCACCTATCAGTGTGCTTCGGCAGCATCACTTGAGAGCCAGTTCCCTACACCGTCACTTAACATCAAATCAAAAAAAAAAGCAAGATGTAGTCAAAAGCAAGTCAAAAGCAGACTAGGCGTTTGAACCATACAAAAGAATTAAGAAAGCAGTGGCGGGGATTGGGTTTTTAAGGTGTAACTTAATAACAATAAATTGAAGTTGAGCCCCGTGTCAATCTGGATTCAATCAAAAGTAAGCTGTAATAAATCCATATCGATGCGCAAGTACAGTATGAGTCATGCACACTCTGTGGTTATGCATCTTAAACCGCGGGATTACTAAACTTCTATTTCAGTATTCCAACTTAGCACAAAGGTAGGTACCTATAGTTGTTTAACATTCCTTTTCATCCCAACAAAATTACACCAAAAAAGTTGGCTATCACGGGAAGCAGATATGAAACATGACGACACAAAAGAGCGTCGTGTTGTTTGCCATCACGGCATACGAGTCGGCACATACAGTGACGTCTCTTTCGTCTTTTTGCACTACTTGTTTGTACTTTAGTAGTTAACAATTTATTCGCTTACTTAACTGTGCTATTATATTTTCTGTGACTTAAGGCTCAGTGCGCGAGCCCGACTCGCACTTATCCGCTTTTTGTTGTTGTGGGAAACTCATCAGACTTCCATTTGCAGGTACTTGTGTAGTTAACCGCTCGTTTAACATTGCGTTTAAAAAACATAATTGAACTTATCATGCATTAAACCACTTGTTAAACGTTAACTATCGAGATAAAATTCCTATAGAGTCACAATCTCTCAGTGAAAACAGTCGAAAAACGTCCGACCGTCATTGTACATACATTTTATCAATTATATTTCACAATGCCACATTTACTCCAATTTAGACGTTATGTCGCTTGCATAGTGTTCAACGTTAGTTGTCCGATATGTCATCGTAGCTCTGGCATCGCGCGGTGTTTTAATCGGATCGCGGTTACCTTGTATTATTATAACTTATGCCAAAAAGTCTGCCCAATTCGTAACGTGCGCATCATCATTATCCTCATCTTTCATTCAATTTTATTTTAATTTTAATCTAAACTTTTATTTTTTCACAGACCACTAATTTTAAAATTAGAAAGCAAAGAAACAAAATACCGAGATGAAACTAAAATAAGGTTGAATGAAAGCTAAGGATGATGATGATAATAAAAGATATACTACTTACAAGTTTTGATTCCAGCATTTTTTTAACGATTGTGACTCTATTTATGGTATCTCGATTTCGCTAACCCAAATTTTATAACAAACGATCGAGAAGAATTACACCAATTATTTTTATGGGGTTTACACAAAGGCCCTTTACACGGTCGGCAAACAACATTTATAATTTGATTTGTCTGCAGTGCGGGTCAAAAAGACCCCATTTACATTAACAGCTCGTAAATTTACGTCCGGCTAACGAATGGCTAACGTAATTAGATGGTACACGCTTGTGTCCAATGGTGGTACATTAGTGGACATTAATAAAATTATAACGATCAAATCGTCAATAATTGTTATTCTACTTTTCTAGAAATATGAAGTTTAGTTACTTTGGCACTAATGTAGGTAGAAGCATATCTAAATTACCATATGTAATAGGGTTGGGAAAATCAACAAAATGAAATGATTTAATGTTTTAGAAAAAATAAGTCTTTTGCAGCCTTTGCATTTTGCGTATATCAATCAGCCTGTACTGACGGACCAAATGGAAATTCCCGCGTCGGTTCTTAATACCTCTGATCAGACAAACAATTGGAGCTTAGCCTGAGCTTACAATTATCGTTTTTTTACATATGTCATTTTTTTTAAACCTTTTTGTGGTCTCGCTACCCTCATTGCCAGCTTTAATATTAAGAGTAAGAATATCACCAGGCGTCCAGCGTGTTGTAGAGTCGAATGCTTAGCCAATCAGCGGGTTTGTCGTTTTTTTCTATTGATACGCGGAAATTTAACCATAATTAGACACCTATAAGGTGTCGGCGATTTGCACAGATAAAACTAATTTCCCAATAGTAGATACTCGTACAACACTCATCAAACAAGATGTCTTTTGATAGTTTTAAACACAGAAAAGAGAAGTAAAACAAAAAAATTACTTTTTCATCTCCCCACCTCGGAAAGAGTATTTTTGCTCTTCGATATCTTAGTGTAAAAGCCGTTTTTATCCACTAGCGGCTAGAGGATAAAGTAAAATTGAATTTAGAACATCGTGTGCACTAAGTTTGTGGATTCAAAATATCATTAAACATATATACTTCAGTCTCGATGGGGCCGAGTTTATCTTACAACCTTTTTTAATTTGTTAAAAACTCTGACTCGGAACCTTCTTGGTGTACTTTATTTTAATTTGCTTTGCGCGCGCCATTTTCTTTTCACGTCATATTGTTAAAACCTTAGGTTAAAAACAAGAAACTTGAAAACAAGTAAAAAACCTAAAACTAGTGATTTTAGCGTCGAGGAAGTTTATTTGACGCCAACAGAATTGACTGAAACTATTAAACTGTTAATAAGGCACAAATGTTTTTTTTTTTCTATTAGTCTTTTCCTCGCTGAGTAGGGATTAAAAGTTACGTGTTGCACTCGAGTGCAAAGATTTTTCACCTCGCGCTCTTTTGTTTCCTTCGCTTGCTCGGTCATCAAAATTGAGCACGCGGTTAAAAACCAACTTTGCACTCTTGTATAACAAATAACTATTCTGTGGTTTTGAAGTTTCTATCGTATGTATTAGATATTGCTGCGACGGTACATTTATAATTATAATTCGTCTAGCGATTCGATTAATTTCAGTTTCAATATTTCACTATTTAAATTTCAATATAGAGCTTGAACATGATTAATCTCTCTAACGAGGCAGTTATCCTTTTCTGCTAAATACGTAACTGGTTCAAAAATTCGTTTCAGTTCATTAACCGAACAATAGTTTTTTTTAATCAATCTGTGAATCACCAAATCTGCCGGTTTCTGCCATAATTGGTATTTTTTTCAGTCGCTATGGGTACAATGGAATAACTGTAGGCATGATGCAATGTTACGTGACATCATGTTACAATTGGTGACAAAGAACCTGTACAGGGTTATTTTTAATTACGGGAAAGCTTCCTGCGATAAATAAGTTGTTAGCTATCTACTTCTACAGGGTAAAGCGGAAAACGTTTACTAAGCCGGAAGGGATATTTTATCAATTTCCACTGTCGGTCAAGTTGACACCTAGAATGAACAACAATGGGAGCAAAACTGACATCGCAAAAAAAACAGCTGTTATTTTTTATTATTGGTTAATATTATTAGGTATGTTTCATAGAAAACAGCCATTCACACTCGACACAATGTATTTATTTATAATGATGGGTATACTATGGATCCCTTTCGGCTTAGCACCATTTCTGAGTAACCCAGTATAACTCTGTATAAACGTAGCACCTTGTATTTTTAATGACGTGATATAACTTTATATAGGCTTTATGCCAAAAAGACACTACGATTTATATAACGACACAGTTTTGAAGCAGTTTTTACACTGATTACATGTCAGACTTGGCAGATATTGGTACCACTCCTGTAGATGAAATGGAATGACATCGAATTCCATTGTCTTTGGAGCTAATTGCAGTAGTCAGACAGTGTTTCAGGACGGCTGCTGATTGCAATGGTCGAAATAATGTGGCGAGACTGCGTTGTGTTTTAGTATAGTTGTGTTGGTATATATATAGTTGCCTTGTGAATTGGGGCCGAAAGGTTCTCAAATGGAGGCCACGGCACAAACGCAGCGTAGGACGTCCTCCGACAAGATAGACAGACGACCTAAAAGAGACCACAGGGAAACGCTGGATGCAGGCCCCTTCCAACCAGCCCGCTTGGAGGAGGGGGGAGGCCTGTGTCCAGCAGTGGATGTCCAATGGCTGAAATGATAATGATGATTTTGTCTTGTTGGTAGGACAAACCCTTTTAAAACCTATTCATCCAGAATTAAATAGGTATACTCCTGACTGACTGACTCATCACGAAATCTTTTTTATAAGTAATAGGCTTGCGTTTGACCACCATCACGCCTGATGTTAAGCGATGATGCGGTCTACGTTGGAGCACGCTTGCCTAGAAGAAACCGATTCACTTGTGATTTGAAGACAACCAGATTGTAACCAATCTCGAAAACTACTTGACCTAAGAAGCCATGGGCAGGTGATTTTGCAGGAAATTTTCTTATGTGGTGTAAAGATCCGCTAAGTAAGGATTTTGCAAAACGGTCGAATTAAGGAAGGCAAAAGGGTGTAGAAAGTTTATATAAAATCAATATATAGGTCGTAATGTTGTCATCCATGCATAAATATCTCCTTGTTTTGACTCGAACACAGCTCCTGAACAAAACAATTGTAGTTACAGTTTGTAATATTGTAGCGATATTAGGAGGCGCTCGAGCAAAGTTATCCGTATTATTCGAGGTGGTTTAAAAACCACAGAGCCCAAAGTAATTAAATTTTGTGGAACCACCTCGGTAGTTTCTTCAACATGATAAAAAAAGAAACACGCGAATTGGTTAACATAATATAACAATAATATATCGTAATACGTGTATGTAATATAACGGCGTAACCGACGTAAATATTGAAAAAAAAAAACAATAAAAAAATGGCCTGAATTGAGAGCCTTCCTCCTTTTTCGAAGTCGGTTAAAATGGGGGCCGCATCGTCGCGTTGAATTTAACGCGTTGTGCAATATATCGAGCAGCATTTGGTCACAGGAAGACTAAAATAAATTAATTACATAGAAACAAAACTGTATTAAAATATAATTCTCATCCGGTTCTGGTACATATAATAACAAGGTGTAGGTGTACATTATCGTAGTTCGTTACACCTTTGCTTTTAGTCTAAACAATAACCAGCTCTTTATTATAAACACTAGTCTATTCTTTTCTACAATATCCAGATGCCAGGTCTGTTGAACCGTACTGTTGCTGACCAAAAGCTTTAAAACTATGTCCACACAACATCAGTCTATAATGTTTCCATTGCTGGGAAACATGCCTTCTAAAGTTAGAAGGTTCTAAAAAACTGGGACAGACGAACGGACAGGCAGACAGACAGACGTACGAACGGGCAGAACTCATTTCGAATCAGGGTTCCCTGTAGTTACGGAACTCCACAAAATTAAGAAAACGTGCGTAAGAGATAGCTGTGACCCGTGATCGCAGCCTTAAAGTAAGCCTAGTACTATTGACGGCTTTCATTCGGCTTTTTATAATCTACTGAAGCAGTCAGAGTCAAAATAAACCGACCAAGTGCGAGTCAGGCTCACGCACCGAGAGTTCTGTACCACCACAAAAAGTAATGGCAATAAAGAAAAGTGGTGCAAAAAGACAACATCACGCCCATCTAAGTACTAACCGTTCCCGACGTTGCTTAGCTTGGTGGTGAACAGAAATATGCCATCTACTAGCACTTAGCTAGTATTTATTATTTACTTTAGAGTGTGTACTATAAACATGCCAAGTTTGACGCTTGTACGTATTACTGTTTTTACACTAGAGCAAATATAAAAATATGTTAAAAAACATTTGACATTTTAGTAATTTTTTGACTATATTATTATATCTTAATTAAACCGCCGTAAAATTATAATTCTGTGAAAATTTCAACTGGCTATTTATTACGGTTCGAAAGATACAGCTGTTAAAAGGTACTTAGAACGAATGGACAGGCATATAACGTAAGCTTAGTAATAGGGTCCCGTTTACACCCTTTGGGTAACGAACCCTAAAAACTTGAAGCTACTTCCAAGGTCCAGGTCCAGGTTCCAAGATCCAGGTTCCAAGGTCCAGGTTTTTACCTTGATAGCTGCAGTAGAAGTTTCGGTTATTCATCACATACATTTGTGGCGCCAAGTTTCTCCATGGCATGGTTTTGTGTTTGCATCGTGCCTGCAGAATACTGTAGGGCTTTTTAACGGTGAAACTAGTATAAAATAGCATACCGTTGTATATAATTTCCTAATACGTATAATAGCTAAGTTTAGCGTTTAGAATTTACCCATCGACTTATTAGATTAAAGTAGGGCCAATTAATTTAATATTTCACATTTGACACATCATTAAAATCCAACATCGTATATAGCCTTGTAATTTTGTTTTATTTTCAAAGCACAATTGCTTATCTTTTTAGTTAAAATATATATTTATTGTAATGTTTACGAAAGAAAGCAATTTTACAATTTATTTTGAAAAATAATCAATAAATTGACAGATATCAAATGGGATCTATTAAATTGGCCACAGATCTATAGGTGTATATCTGTGAAATTGGCCTTACTGATATTTTAATTATTGACAGTGGTTACATATTTGAGGGGTCGAGACATTGGGCCCTTGGGGACCGGGAGCTCACCTCATTTTCAAAAATCTTTCAGAGCGCCTGGTTAATGCGACGCGTGACCAAAATGCTGGCGTGTTTCTGGCTCAACGCATTAGCATTGCCATTCAACGTTGTAATCCACGTTGAATGGCAATGCTAATCCACGTTGAATGGCAATGCTAATGCGTTGAGCCAGAAACACGCCAGCATTTTGGGTACGCTGCCAACTGGTAGTGGGCTTGAGCATTTGGATTGTCTTTAGACCTTCAACGGTCTATGGGCAGTCTAACTGTACTGTATTTGTAGTGTTTTAGCTTGTATTTTGTTTAGTTATTAAAGGCACATGCCCAGTAAAAAAAAAAAATTGACTAATATATATACGTCTAAAATTTTAAAAAAATAACAAGATAAGTAAGTACTAATAACTATGCCATTTCTCTAGATTTGTGCAGTAGCAAAACATGATACAACACTAATATTGTTTTAGCATGCGTGCATGCGTTTATAATTGTTTATATTTACTTACTCGTGTTTTGTGCAAATAAATGATCTAGTTAGAATAATCCATTATTTTCAAAATGTTTTAGGATAAGAAAATTTTTTTTTAAATTTTCTTTATCTCTTTCTTTCCTGTCTCTCTATTTTTTATTCTTTATTCTTTCTTTACACTGGCTAAACAGGCATGTCTGGAGCCAAACAAAAAACCCCACAAACTTTCCAGAGTGACAACCGTAAGAACTTTGTACTAAGATTTCAAAAAAATACTATGAAATTCTACAAAGTCAAAGAACCATTTGTAACTCTGATAGGGCTTAATATCGATTCATATTCGCAATACATTAAATCGATAGGCGTGATTCAAAAGCCAGTCTCATCTACTGGTTCGAGGATCAATTGATCTCCATTTGGAACCATATTTCAATGTCAAGTGCACGCAAATAGCAACAAGAAACTGTTGCCTGAGTAGGTATACAGTTAGGTCGTACGTCATCCATATAGTGTGATCTGGTTGTGTGTTACCGGCAAACGACTTGAACAAAAAGTGGCGTAGCAAGGAAAAGTTGGCGTACATGCACACACAACACTAATCGCGTGGATTCACGTGGTTGTGAACTCCAAGTACTTGTTTCGATTCGCCAAAGAAACAGCTAAAATCGACTATTGCATTCAAGACGTTAGGTGATCTTTGTAAGCCGTAACAAAGTGGAAACAAACATACACACATACTACGCATGTTTTTTTATTATTATTTTAGAATGTTTAGTGTGCAAGTAGTTAATTTCCATCTCCCGTGGTGACTAACTATATATGAAATTATTTATATATATTCGCAATATATATATATATTGCGAATGTAATTGTTTGAATACGTATGACTATTATATAATTATATTCCACTCGTGTCAACATGTCTTTAGTTTATTTATAATCAAATTGCTTCAACCATTCATTTATAGATCATATAAGTTTAAACCTATTTACTATTTAAGAGTTTTTGTCGAAATTAAAGTGATTAATAACATTGGCATAACAAAACGTGGAGTGGGAACCTGCTCAGTGTGGTTTCACTGTATTATAAGTGATACAGAATCATCAGTAATTTGAGTACGTAGTAAATTTACCTAGTCTGTGGAACACCTAAACGAAATGTGAGTTTGTAATTATTATTGTTTCATGTAGTTACATTCAAAAGTATATTTCTGTAGTAGTAGCATTATTTATTAGTCTGGCGAATTAAGTCCTTTGCTAGGGAGATAATCACCCACCAGGGAATAGAAAAAAAAAAAAAAACATCTGATCTGGGCAGCTTAAAACCATATGACCTTATTTTTCATGACTGTGTTCTGAATTTATAAAAAGTTTATTTTCAAGCTCTACCTCAAATTTTTAACTCTACAACTGCTTTATGGCCGACTTGATCAGATTGTCTCGTTACTAATAGTAAATACAATAACAGCAGCAGGAAATAGAAAAAAAATATAACTGAACGTAAACGTGTGGGCTGTAGCGTAGCTGAGGCCAGCGGACTTGAGTCCATAAAAATGAAAGTGTATAAAATACTTTTCTGAAACTATGCGGTAACTTTAATATGTCTTTAAAATATTGCGTAGAAAACAGATTCCGAAGAAAAAAAAAGGATTTCCAATTATTTTTACTTGTTTTTTTTTTGTTAAAATCTTCATGAGCGTGGATTCAATGTCCTTTACTCGTAATATTAAACAGTTAATTTTGTCTTATTAGCGTCAAACAAGTCATAGTCACAGTCAGAGTCAAGCTAAGTAAGTCACGGTCAAGTCGAACTCATGCCCCTGTAAAGTGGTGAAGACTTTACAAGAGGCTCCTATGGAGTTTTGGAAACAACACGAAAAGACACGTTTCACCTCGTTATATCACTTGCCCACACTCGAGCACGTTTACGAGCACTTAATGAATAATAATTCACCATTTAGTACACATTAACACTCGAAAATACACAAGTTTAGGAAAATAATCCAACGAGCCGACATGTTTATTCCGCGTTGGCGCCAAAACTCATTTTTACTTGTACTATAAACCAATAACAGAACACTGAAAATTTCAATTATTTTTTGTTTGTTAATTATAACATAACCTCTGTGCATTGGCGCTTTTTTAGTGTTCATAAAAAAAGTATTCAAACCTCTTTGCACATTCAAATATTATACGCATAATTATACCAAAAAAAATGGGAAGAGACAAAATCTCCATTATATTTTTTTAAGATCGAGGCCTCACAGTCCAGTTTTTGTGGAAGAGGATTCTTCATAGTTTGACCTCATCTACTACCTTTTTTTTCGTGGGGGAAATCTTCCAAAGCTACCCGGCTGCATTGAGGTGCAGCCAGTTTATGTGGGATTATTCATTATACCCACTAAAACCCACCCGGTGACCAGTCTTAGTGCTTGACAAGAGGGCTCCGGGATCTCCCGGAAGAACTCACCGGAGCCCTCGGCACTGCGCTATGGCTCCTCCCGAGATAACCGTGTTGTCTCATACGTTTTCTAAAATATGAAATAAATACCAATAGGTTATTTTCGAAGCTTCCGTAAAGTAACAAGGTACGACGTGACATAAGAGTTTACAATTATTACGGATGGTAAAAGTAGGCATGTATCATTGTTAGTCCGGCGCCACACAAGGAGGCGAAATAGTGATTTGCCAAATTAATGACTCGCGACCGTTTAGTCAGGAATCCGATCTGTGTAGAGTAATAAATCACAGAGAACTCGTTCGGGAGAGGCTTTCGGTTTTAATTTATTATTTAGATAATCGATTTGTAATCAAAAGCGTATCATGCTGATAGGTAGATAATAAAATTACCTATTCGAAGTAGGTACTTAGTATTTTTGAATGAAAATATTTTACTGTATATTTCACTGAAAAACCAGCTAGCAACCGGCTACCAGACTACCAGCTACTTACAATCTTACGTTCAAAAACCAAAAGTGTTCAGAAGTTTTCATTCGTCTTTTCATAATTTTTTGCAGCTATCAGAGCTAAAAAACCGGACAAGTGTGAGTAAGACTCGCATCCTGAGGGTTCCGTACACATTAATGAATATGTATGTAAATAGTTCATTCATCCCGCGAATCGAGGCATGACGAAAAAAGGTTAAAAAGGTTGAAATATTGGAGATCTTAACTTTGTTGTTAGCTTCCATACATACCATTTACAAAATGTAAGTTAGCAAATGGTATGTTTATTTAAGTGCAAAGAGAGACGCAGCCGCGCGCACGCATTCACCTTGAAAAAGACCGCCTAATGCGGTTGAAACTATAGTCGGAGTGACCGGCTTAATCTTTCGTGAGTAATTCCCGTGTAATACAAATAAAATCTGAATATATTTATTAATATTTTGTGCAGCAGTCTGATCTTACGACCTTTGCCATCATAAAATTACTCTAGCAAATTCATATAATAACTTTCGTGTGTGATTACAATTTAAATTGGAAATGTCGCTTTTCAAATATTTATTTTACCGGACCTATAAAATTACCATTTGAATAATAATAGAAACATAAAAATAATATTTATAATACTCAATTTGAATAACAAAACAATAAGAAGTATACTTATCAGTGGACCACCGGATATAACAATTCACTATTATGAGAGAAGGTTAGCGCCACAGTTCATAAAAAAATGTTTATAATATTTTTATGAACAACTTTTTGTACGTGGAGTGAAACGTAGGACAACCACGAATAGAATTTGCTTGCTAAGAATTCTGTATCTACAGGGTTACGTGGAGTGGTGGTACTAAGCTGAAAGGAGGTCACTGAACTCATCATTATAGACAACTTAATACCAAGATCCAAGACCAATCCTGAAAAAAGGAAAAAAAATCAGCTATAATATATCTATGAAGTGTAGATGCTGTTATTCGTTCAAACAAGAGGTTTTTTTTTGGATTTGCGACGGAAGGCCCCATGTAAAATTGTTTATAATCATGAGTACAGTGACTCGACTCTGGTAAGCCAAAAGTCCAGTGTATCCTTGTTTTAAGTATGATTTTTACGAGAGTATAAGTATACCCAATAAAACTTGTTTTAAAAGTTTAATTACGCAGAGGATACAATATGTTTTTTTTTAAATTTTTATTTAACTCACTTGAAAATTAAGTATAATTTTCTACGTAAATATTTGAATAAATTTTCCTACTGCAACATAACTTCTTGTTCCTAATGAGCAATACGAATTGCAAATATTGCCCAACGCAATGTGAGACAGTTTGTACAGAACGTTTCGGAGCGCCGTATCGTGAGATACGACGATAAACTTAGATAAGCACTACTACTTACTACCATTAGGAAGTAGACTTGAGATGTGTTCCAATTTGTCACATTATACTTGGTCCAAATGTTTTAGCCTTTCCAGTTGCATTAAATGCAGCGCCGGCCCTAGCCTTTGATCTGGGAGAATGTTTTTCGGACTCCGGGTACAAACCCTCCACATGTCATAATGTGCGTAAAGCCTCAGATAGCACGAGTGTCAAACTGTACAAAAGCCAAATCTTTAAAAAGGCGCGTTTCATTTCTGAATACTATCATACAGGAATCGATACCGGGATAAAAAGTACTTATTCCATACGCTAATCCAAGATATAAACTATATCCTCGTCAAAATTGTATGTTGTCTACTACAAACAAAACAAGTATGCCCCGTCACCTGGTATGCCGCCTCGACTCCGACGAGACACAAGGTGCATTTTTTTTCGGTTTTTAACACCCCTTGCCTAGTACCGGCGCTGATAAAATGGCAAAAACAAACAGAATATAAAAAAGACTAAAAAAGTAATTTCACGAATTTTCCATTTTTTATGAGACTGCCAAAGTCGGCACGAAAAATTGACACAGTTTTTTTGGTTAATATTCCGAAAGCCCGTACGATGCTCTGTGATTCCACTTTTATTATGTGAACTGCTAGTCTGTGGAATGCGCTGTCTTAATGGGTGTTCCCCAATAGTTACAATGTAAATTATGTGAATTGGTTTCTTCTAGGCAAGCGTGCTCCATCGCATCGCAGACCGCATCATCGCTTAACATCAGACGAAAGCCGATTAAATAGTTATTCCAGTATAATATAAACAAACACTCTCACTTTATCCTACTCTACGCAAAAATTTAAACAAAGCAGCGGCGCAGTTTAATTGAGACGTGTCTACTAAGTCCAATTTGTGTGTTCGTCTGTTTATTCAGTTGTTTTACGTCAAATGGCTACTACGAGCGAAGACCGACGACAAACGTTGTATCAATGTTTACTGACTGGATGTAAAGTTACATAATGCGTGTGAGCTTACCCTAATTTTATCTTATGATGAATGAGTATAAAAGGACACACATGAGTTTTTTGGCGCCAACGTGTTTGGTACGTATATTATGGGTTATTATTCATATGGGTGGTAGTCAGGGGCGGATCCAGGATTTCATTTTGGGGAGGGCCATTCAGACAAAGTGCACCTGAATCAATGAATGGGCCGATTTCCTACTTGTCCTGTAGTAGAAAGGGATGGTAGGATAAGGTCATGTAGCACCGATGCACATTCTCCGAAATGAATCCTGTAGAAAATTGACAGACTCTGTACTTTACGGGGGTGTTCTAGGCTGAGAAGTTTCTTAGCCACTAACTTTTCACCGCCTATTAGTCGAGCAGCACGCCGGTCTACCGATTCAAGAGCGTCGAGTTGGTATTAGGCTGAACCGTCCCAAAGATGAGAGCAGTATTCCACAATATCACTGTTTCATTTTCTCGCAATTAAAATAAAAGCCGAGAGTATAACTCGTGCATAAAACACATTTTATCATCGACTTAAATATCCGCCCTCGCCATCGGCTCGTTAGTAAACGTCTCGGCTAAAATTACTTGTTTTATGCACTTTTTGTACAATCTCGCGAGTTATATACTCGATAACGCGCCACATTACATGCATTAAAATGTATATGTAGCATGCTACAGCACCCTACCGTGTTGTCTTAGTGTAATTTCAGATTGACAGCTAACTAATACAGGGTTTCACATTGACACAGTCAGCTATCACGTAATCTCGGTATAACATCCCGTGCCGTCACTCACATGGCTTCTTTGTGTCACCACTGTCACCATGTCACCACCCGTGCCCTGGATCCAGCGACCAACTTATCTGTGCTGGTGGCTAAATCAGGGTACTAAACATTTTCAAAGGATGACTGTGAAGTTTTGTTCAGAAAATACGATGGTAATGCCACTCAACTCTACAGATAAGTTGGTTGGATTGTGTTAATCAAAACGAGCCGGATTAGACGACATGACAGCAATTTGTGTTAGTGTTAAAAATCGTTTCTGCAGAATATATTTATAACCATGTTAGCAAAGCTTTTGGAATATCTACCCTTTATGTGTTTTAAGCCTTTATTTAACTTGCCTTGTATACGGGTCACATCTTGCAACTGAACTGAATGGCGTCGATTCTGTCATACCACTCACTAAACTAAACCAATCTGACAGGCCTAAAATTATCTGCCTCTCTTTTCATTTTAATATGTGAGAGAAGGATGGCAACAATTTTAGAGGTGTCAAATTTAGTTTGGTTTAGTGTGCATCAGAATCGATAGCAATGCATGGTTGGCTATATGACGTTAGAATTTCAGAATGGAGTTAAAATTTCAATCATACCTAATTAGTATACAGGGTTACTGGTAACCAGTTAGCCTTAGCATCCTCTTAAGGGCGGCTTCAATACGTCAAAACAAACAACTTTTGAAATACGACTTATCAAAATTCGCGGGGGAAAATATCTGCTGTTTCATACATTTTGTAGGAAGAAATGATTTTTTTGTATGTAACGGCCATCGAGATACAATACACATAGATTCACAATCGTGCCAAAAAAAAATCTGATCCAAAACTCGGCGCACGCTACGAATTGCCCTGATTTTTTGGTTAGTTACAAGGTAACCGCGATCCGACTACCGATGTCAGAGCTACGACGACATAACGTCTAAATTGGAGTAAATGTGACATTGTGAAATATATAATGATTCAACCTAAGTATGTACAATGTCGCTCGGACGTTTTTTGACTGTTGATTCACTGAGAGATTGTGACTCTATAGGAATTGTATCTCGATGAGATCGGCTGATAGTTTTTTCGCTTATTTCGAAATGTCGTACAGCAAAAGTTGAAAATTTACTGAAGCCACCCTTAAGAGGATGCTAACTGATTACCAGTAACCCTGTATAATTATTACGCATCGAAAGATTCCAACCATCAATTTCTAAATTCTCCAAGTTTCCGACATTCCGATGATTCTTCCACGTGAGACCTTTGTACGGTAAGTCGGTAACATAAATAGAGATAAATAAATCAGAACATCATGGTAAGTTCGTAAATATCTCAAAATTTACGAGCGCTCTCACCGCCTACCGCAACTGAGATACTAAACCTCATGTAGGTAAGTTTTATTAAATCTAAAGTTGGACTTTAAACAGTGTTTAGAACCCTTTGTTCTGGTTGTCTTGACTCGTCTATTGACAATGCTCTAAGGCCACGCTCATCTATAAGAATTATCTCTTATGCAAGGTGCTCTACTGAGATTTAAAAAAGAAAAAATCGCATAAAATCGTCACGAGCACGTCTTTGGCGCAGCAAGATTTTGGGATTTTTAAATTTTATTTATCCCATATTTCTCGAAAAGTACCGACGTCATTTCGTAATTATATTTTGTCAAGGATATTTAGGTGCGAACTATTCTACAATGTTTTTAATACGCATTTTTTTTTAAACTCCATACATATATTATTTCTGCAGAAAGATGCAGCTTTTCACCTTATAAATGTTAAAAGCGAAAAATTTACAGTTTTACACTGTCAAATTTTCGCTGACTGGCCTTGATTGAGAGCAACCCTGAAATGACGAAAAAAATACAGTTCTATGATATTTTTCTCGCGAAATCAGGTGTAATAAAATGAACTCCTTTGGGCTCAGCATACCTTTTCCTTATAACCCTGTATAAAGTACTATGTGTTTAAAAAATCATAATATCTTTAAAAAATTGAGTGCGCGAGTGAGATTCACAAAGCATAGACTCTTATTGTAGAAATCTATTAGTTCTATTAATCCAATATTAATCTAACGTCACGTTGGTGGAGCGATGCTGATAATCTAGAATAGGCATGTGACGTTATCAGCACGTGCTACCAAGTGCACTCTCTGTCTGGCATGAAATTAAAATACTTATTTATTTTTAAACACATTTTAATATTGTTTTCGTTGATGGTCTCTATTTATGATCAGCTTTTTATGAGACATGAAATAAAAATTAGGACACAAAGCTTTACTAATATATCGTTATCCTGACCTAGTCACTTTCCCAACATCACAATATCAAAACACGTGTCCAAAACACGCCTGACTTTTTATGCTTGTAAAATTAATGTTCTATGCTATGATCAATCAGGCTTCTTACATATAATCCGTGTTGACTACTCTGTTTCCTCGTAATCTTCACATTTCACTGAGCTGAGCTGCTGAGCTTGTACACGTGCTGACGGTGATGAATGCACGTGCTGGCTTATGAATGTTTCTATGGAAATAATTAAAGTTATTAAATAATCTGTGTAGTAAATAGAGCTGCTTTTGTTTCTAAGAAATGTAAGTGTCAAATTGAAGGTATAATAAATAACAAATTTCCGTAGTATTTTCCTTATATTTTTTTGATGATGATGATTATGTGTTCGTGAACATGGTCGAGTGTGGGTAAGTGAAACCTCTTTTTGTGATGTTACATAGAAGTCCCTAGTAAAGTCTCCACCACTTTATAAGGGCATGAATTGGACTTGACCGTAAATTATTTTGCTTGACTCAGACAAATATTTTTTTTGCGGTTGGTGCCAAAAACTTTGGCATAGATTGCATTTCCTGTTTTACTAAAAAACAGATAATAATTTTTACTTTCAACGTGTGTAAAATTTGTTTTTTTTAAACCCCTTATGTTAGAGCTATTCATCTTCAAACGGCTAAACAAATTTCCTTGAATCATAGCTAAGAACAAAAGGCCGCCTGTTAAAAGCCTAGATAATATT
Source organism: Agriopis aurantiaria (assembly GCA_914767915.1). Lineage (NCBI taxonomy): Eukaryota > Metazoa > Arthropoda > Insecta > Lepidoptera > Geometridae > Agriopis > Agriopis aurantiaria. Next base: position 6,116,018 of record OU611999.1, read on the forward strand.
TTTGTTGTAATTTTTATGTTATCCTTGTTTTGTGTCGTTTTAATAAAGAGTTTTTGTATTGTATTGTATTGTAACACTCCCAATCAGTTTTCAAACAAAAAAGCTACAAATCGGTTCAACCGTTTGGTAGCTAGTAGCTACGATGCCACACACCCCGACACACAGGTACAGATATACAGACACACATCATCATCATCATCATCAGCCAGAAGACGTCCACTGCTGAACATAGGCCTCCCCCTTTAGCCTCCACACTGAACGACAGCCTGCCTTTTGCATCCACTGGATGCCAGCGACTCTTACTATGTCGTCGGTCCATCTAGTGGGAGGCCTACCTACGCTGCGTCTTCCGGTTCGTGGTCTCCACTCAAGAACCTTTCTTCCCCATCGGTCATCGGTTCTCCGAGCGATGTGGCCTGCCCATTGCCACTTCAACTTGCAAATTTTAACAGCTATGTCGGTGACTTTGGTTCTTTGGCGAATATCCACGTTTCGGATTCTATCGCGCAAAGAAACTCCGAGCATAGCTCTCTCCATTGCCCGCTGTGTGACTCTGAGTTTTTCCAAAAGGCCAACAGTTAAGGACCACATCTCAGTACCATATGTCATCACTGGCAACACACACTGGTCAAAGACCCTTGTCTTTAGGCACTGTGGTATCTTGGACGAGAAGATGCACGCAATTTCCCGAACATACAGACACACATAGACACACATTTATATACACACGTTACACTTATAAATCCACTCTTTTTGCGTACTTTTTTAAAATTTCCTAATAGGCTCGCGTTTTACCGCCAACTCGCCTGATGTAAAGCGATGATGCGGTCTACGGTGGAGCACGCTTGCCTAGAAGAAACCGATTCACTCGTGATTTGAATACATCCAGATTGTAACTTGTGGGGAACACCTATTCAGGCAGCGCATTCCACAGACTAGCAGTACGCATAATAAAAGTGTAATCAAAGCGCTTCGTACGGGTTTTCGGAATATCAATCATGAAGCAGTGTCGATTTTTTGTTTAAAACGTGCGATAGGATGGCTGTTGCCGGTAAGCATCTACAGATAGTCTCAGACATGGATAAGCAACGGCACTTGTAAAACTCGTGACTGAATAAACCTTTATAGGGAATCAGCAGATTGCAAATTAGTTTTCAGAAACTGCTGGTGATCTTGGGATTCTTACTTTAGGATGATTGTGGGAACCTTCTTGCGCAGGGCCTTATAGCTAGGAGTTTTAAGCGATTCTGTTTAGGTGATGATCTCGCCGTATCTCGGCGCGTTAAGGTTCACGTTCGCGTATATTTCCGAACTGCGCTGTTTTAGCGCTAATTCGAGCCTGCGTTAATAGATAGCCGTAAGGAGTTCATTTACATAGCGGTTGACTCAAGCTTGTTGGCTTGAATTAAAGCTCTTTAAACGAGACGATAAAATCTACGTAAGCTTTTTGTAGAGTAATTTATATATCCACTATGCAGGGTTACGCGGAAATGGCATACTAAGCCGAAAGGGGTCTATAATATCCATTATTATGAAAAAAAACAACGTTTGGAACAACCTGCCAGCTTCCTTGTTTCCTGAGAGATATAACCTGGGCCTTTTCAAGGCTAGAGTGAATATGTATCTTCTAAGTCTGCGTGCTTCATCTTCGACCACATCGTCGCTTACCAACAGGCGAGTTGGTGGTCAAACGCGGACTTATCAGCGTTAAAAAAAAAACTTTTATTATGGGATCAACTTTTAAAACGCGTCAAAAATGTCAGCAATTCCATAAAACACGGTCATGGACATACGACAAAAAAAAATTGCCACTTTAGCGGACAATATTTCACAAAGGATACCATTACCCACCCACTCAAGGGGTTTACAGCAAAATCACATGTACCAAACCCTCACCCAAACATACAAAATTATAATACTTTTTATACCTACCTACTTCTAAAATTGATATTTATGCCAACACTATAATTGTGCCAAATTTGCTCTTACTTTAATAACTATAGAAGTTAGAAGGTTCTAAACGATTAGGACGGACAGACAGACGGAGAGAACGAACTTTTAAGGGTTCCTTGTAGTACTACGGAACCCTAAAAAAGAATCGCGTAAATTGGTTTACAAATTGCAGATTAATCGGTGTAGGTAGGTACATATAAAAAAACAGATAAATGTGAGAAGGATACGGGGGGTTGCCATAATCCCCACGCTTGGCAGGCGGCTTGGGGATCGCAGGAGGTTCCACCATTCAAGTAGGAGGATGCTGCTGCCCATCCTCTGGTGGTTCTGGTCACAGTTTTAGGACATACCCGGGTCCATACATACCAACTACAAAATGTATATTTATAATAGCAAAAAAAAAAAAACAGATTTTTCCTTTATATGTGCTGTCAGCTGTGAGACCTTGTTTCTGGCCAAATTTTATTATTCTCGGTCAACGGGAAGTACCCTATACCTGTATGGTTTTGATACCCTTGCCTTGAGTCTTGCCATCAGACGGACAACGAAGTGATCCTATAATGGTAAATTTTTCCTTTTGAGGTACGGAACCCTAAAAATACGGACTGAACCTCTCCAGTAGCAGGCATGGCGCACTCCGGACTTTAGGTATGTTCAGCCGGTGTCCCTTCCCGAGAGGGTCATAACAGGGCAATCAGTGGCTGCTCGGCTCGCGCCCGGCCCGCACGCTACGCTAGCCACGTCGCGCCAATTATTTTCAACAGAATCAGCAAATTAGGGCTCCCAAATGAGGTCTCCATGCTTCATGTAGTTTTTACCTAAATATGCAGCGGGATGATGATCTTGTAATAGGCTTCTTAAACTTATACTTCTGCATGATTGTTATTAGACCAAATTCAGAATAAGCGTTAGTTTTTTTGTGCAGATTAAATGTCGTTCCAATTAAAGTAGAATATAAGTAATAGGTAGGTACTACATAGGATACATAGCTGGTAAGTAAATACTTATAAGTATTCTGTGTAACACCCCTCTCGAAGAGGAAGGCATGTGTTCAGCAGTGGAGGTTTACTGGCTGATGATGATGATGATTCTCTGTAAATATCTAGAAGACAACCCTAACGTTACACGTGCCGCGTCAGGAGAGATAGAGCTACGTGATAGAAAGCGAGCGGCCTTCTAGGTAAATATAGCGAGCGGTATCCAGCCATGTACGAGTTAAATTGCTACTTTATTGCCTCGTGAATAGAGTACTTATTTATTTAAATTTCTTCGCGGAGTGAACCTTCTGTGTCTATTATGTCTTCTGTGCCAGTAGTCAGAGAAATAGGCACAACTTTAATAGCTACATTTGCAAATGTTTTATCTCGCTTGAATTACAGCCGCAATTAGTGCACGCCTTTGTGTGGTCACTGCCTAGTTCGTGTAGGTTTTCACGAGTTAAGGGGCCTGTATACCCTCTGCAGCTCACTCGCTCGCACATTTTCACATTATTGAAGATATAAAATCAATGAATGTGAATTTCCAAAAAGTAACAAAATCATGTGTTGGTGTCTATCGTAACATTACAAACAAAGTAATTGTCAATTTGATATATTTTAATTTGACACAGTAAAATGGTAACAAGTGATTTTTATTTCTCGTGTCATGTTATTCTGTTAAATTACAAGATATCGAAACAAACAATTCTATGTTTGTAATGTTACGATAGACACCAACACATGATTTTGTTACTTTTTGGAAATTCACACTCATTGATTTTATATCTTCAATAATGTGAAAATGTGCGAGCGAGAGAGCTGCAGACGGTATACAGGCCCCTTAAATGCTCTCCTATTGATATTCAGCAGTAGTGGCGAAGTGACAGTCACCGTGGCGCTTTGTGTAACTCCGGAACGAGAGCGCGACGTTCCGGATCACCGGCTCCGGAATTGGGACGGTTTCATTCATGCTCACATCCTGATTGAGATTTTTGATGCGTTATAATTGCACGACTGAAAAATATACGGGGTGTAATGGAATCTATTCATATATAACATACATAACGCAAGTCTGTGCTTTGCAATACCTTTTAAAACTGGAGTCGACGTGACGAATTTGCCAGCATTGTCCGACACAGCACCATTACCACTTTCTTTCATGCGTAAACTAATACAAATAATGTTTAGAACACGAATTTTATACGTAAATTGTAGAATTTGCTATTATAATGTGTCAGGTTTTCAAAACATAACGGCAACTTTTATTTCAGGAATGACGTGCTTCACGGTTATTAGACCTGTCATTCGGTTTGGCTGAAGTGACATACTTATTAACACCCATTCGATGTGGGGATTAGGAACGAATTTTTACGTTACGAAACCAGTTGAAATATTTTAATTTGATCGTAGTTTTTTACTAGTTGTCAGCTGTTCTTGGATTGTTTGGGAAATTCTACGTTAGTATCACAAATTGTGAATAACGGGGTGTATGATGGCGAACATATTCGAGGATATTATTTCAGTCATCATTATAAACAACTTTTACTATGAGACCAACCATGTAATCCCGAAAAAACAGATACTACTTGTTTTTATTTTTATTTAATTAATAATAGGTATGCTTGCGTTTGATCGCCAACTCGCCCGATGTAAAGCGATGATGCAGTCTACGGTGGAGCACGCTTGCCTAGAAGAAACTCATAAAGACAACATGTTATGTCGTATAAATAATCGTCATAATCGAGCCCTTTTGGTTGTTATCATAACTTATTAAGTGACGAGACGAGCATGTCTCTCATCTAATGGTAAACGACATTTTTGCCCATAACAGTTCAGGCCACCCAGAATGTTGGACTTTAACATCTAATATCTCAAGGTGAAATATTAGATTTTAAATACATATCTTGATGCCTTTTAATGTCACTGGAAACATTCCTATTTAAACAGGAATACGGTAATGCTTGCTTGTACTGCGTGGTGGCTGAATTACCGTTAAAGGTAATACCCAGACGGATTCTGCCAAAGAATTCTGGTTTTGCTACAAAAAACTGAATGTCCCAGAAGCAGAATTTAACAGGCAAAAAGTCACACTCCACTGCTGTTTCTATATGCTAGAGGTTTACGAACCAGCTCATGGAATACGTGACAGTTTGACACTGTTCTAACTAATCTACTGCATGAAGTACTTAATGAAACGCAGATTTATTTCACTTAAGACAAAGAACTCTACACAAATGAGGTTAAAGCTTTTAATTGAATTGCGTTCATTATTTGAAGTGACAGACTTACAGCCTCATTGTTTCTCACCGCGTTGATTGTCTAATTGATAACTGGCAAGATGCTTGTTAGCATACAAAAACAATCATGCACTGACGTGAACTAAATGCCTCTCCCTTATTAAATCAGTAAAACTAATGCTATGTAGCAACTATATAAATTTTAAGGTAGACTTCCGTGAATCGCGGCCGATCGCAGCCGCGCACGTCTGATGGAAGCGTCTAACGCGCGCGGCTGATGCGACAAGTCTTCGCAATATGAAAATGTTTGGCTCCGCTTCTGAGGTCAGCATCAGACACGTGCGGCCGACGACAGACGTTGCCATACATTTTCAAATCGCATCATCTCGTCGCACATGCGTCAGACGCACGCGGCTGCGATCAGCCGCGATGCACGGAAGTCAACCTTTATTTTCAACTAGCTGTTGCCCGCGACATAACATAGCCTGTACGTTAATCTGGTCATAGCTAAGCATATTATTGAAAACCGCATTATATCCGTCCAGTGGTTCCAGGAGATGTGAAATAAAATAAAAAAACTTAACGTGTTCAGCTCCTGTGTGTGATTTTTTGTTGATATCTCGCAATTACAGATTTTTTTGTCTCTACGATTATAATATTATAATTATGTATAGATAAACTAGTTGACTCCGAAGGTTGACCCGACAGACGAAGCTACTTTTATCTAAAGTCTCTTTTAGGTCCCAATCTTATACGGCTAAGTCATCCAAATAATCTACATAAATCGGATACAACAACAGTACAAAGTTTATATTGATTTTACAAATATGAGTCACGCATCGGTTGCGAAGTAAAAAATAACAATTTGATAACAAACAATGTGAAACGACGCGTTTAGGTGAGAAAAGATTGAGTCATATGCTAACATTTAGCAATTTTTTCTGTCAAATAGTAGCGGGTTTCAATGTGATGACAAAGTCATTGAACTTGTTGAAACTGGAGGTTGTGTCAACTGACAATGTCAATGTTCGCGCTTCGTGATTAATTTGACATATTAAAAACGTATATTTATTCATAATGTTTGGAATTACGACGCCACTGTCACTGTCGTCTATATAGCGAGATTTATGGTGCGTATATAAAGAAATTAGCAGTTTAGGAACAAATGACAGTAGGTAGGTAAGTGTTTTGTTTAATCTGGTTGTCTACAAATCAAGAGTGAATTGTGTTTTTCTAGACAAGCGTGCGCCATCGTGGACCGCATCATGGCTTAACATCAGGCAAGTTGGCGGCCAAACGCAATCCAATTGACTATATTAAAAAAAGTATACTCATTTTAATATCACGAACATAAAACTGTCTTTTGTTTCGTTATGAATCTGATAAGTACACTTATAGCGATTCAAACTCATCCCGTCTATTTTACAGTTGTTCACCCCAACCCATGCAACCCTTATATCTCCGCAATCCCTGGACTTCTTTATCACATATTCCATATTAAAAATAATATTGGAGTGAACTATTTGCTTAATTTTTTTTATAAAGATCGGATCATCGATACGCATGTTGTCGTTGATCAAATATACGTATCTACAAATATACAAACAGAAATACCGACTTCTCCTTCGATTAAAATCTGATACTTCTCTTTGCTCGGACAATAGAAACAAATCAAAGGTTTAATTTTGTTTAATGCATTTTAATATTTTGGACACATTTTACAAATAACCATTTAGATTAATAACGGGATTTGGCGCCAGCATTAAATTTAAATAATTTGATAATATATAAAAGCGAATAAAATAACGATGTACTACCCAAATGTGTAAGGTTATGTAGAAATTATGTGAAAGAATTTGGCATGCATAATTTTCGAATAAAACTGTTTTGGGTTAATGCCGAAACAAAAGAATCTATTTCGTGAACCTAGTATTCGACCTTCTTAACTTTGGGATTAACATACAAAGATTTTAGATATATGTAATATTAAAATGCATGACAAAATAAATGTGGTTATAATGAAGTCACAGGTTTTTTGGTCCTATCTTAACCTACCCTAGTAAAAATACACACCAAAGTGCGTTCGGATAACCCCTTGGTAGCAATAATAACTATTACCAATGCCAATAACGATCACGTCATGTAGCGTTCATTTTGGGAATGTGAGAGCAAAAGTTGCATTTTTAACTTTTTTCGCTTACCGTTCGGATAGGTCGAAATCAGCTAAAATGACATCGTGAACTTTTGACCCACCTCGCGATATGGGTCGTTGTGATCATTTTTTGACATTTTGATTTTGAGGTTGGTTTGTTGCGGTATTTTGTTGTTTTGTTGCGCGCGCACAATGGCAAAAATAAAGGAATACCGCTGTGATTACTAGAGAAGGTAGAATCAGTTGTTCTAATTAGTTTGTGTATCACTACAATTAAGACCAAGATAAGAGAATAAAAAACAAAACAGCTTAAGTGCGTACTTTCAAGTGCTGTCCGTGTGACATTTACACCACCGCTGGTGATTCTAGTGTTTGTTTTGGGTAGGGAACAAAAGTTGCAAAAATTGCAAAATTCTCAAACCAAACGCCACTAATGCCAATTTTGCCAATGCTAAAAATGCCACCATAAGCTATCCGAACGCACCTTATGTAGTTACTAGTAAAACTAATTAAATAGATCACATTTGACACTTCAAAAAATTCAAAAATGTTTAACTTTTTTCAGTTAAAAACATATTTATTGCTTTGACGATGTACGTGTATTTTTTTATTGTAATAATGACAAAAGAAGGCAATTTTACGATTTACTTTGACATAATAAACAATAGACTGACAGGTGTCAAATATGATCTATTAAATTCATAAATTGTCCCTACTTCAGTTATAAAATTTTATTATTTTTACTGTCTCCTGCTTTGTCCAAGACATCCTCAATAGAATCAATTGAAATTTCATATTCGCACGGCTTATTTATTCCACCCATTGACATACTCGCCAACATTGGAGTTCGGATATATTGCTACAATGGCTTCCTTATTAGAAATGGTAGTAATGGCAATACAAGCACAGCGTGGTAATGCCACCTGTATGCTGCTGTATGCTGCCAACTGGTACGCATGGTACTATGAATAGCTATATGATTCAAGAAAATATGTTCAGCTGATTGAAGATAATCAGCTCTTTTAAATCCGTTTTTTTTTAAATTTATACTTGTTGAATTCTAAATCAACCAACTTTTTGCTGTTTGTGTTAATTTAAAACTGACATCTGTAAACGAACTCTCCTTAAGGTACAGGTTTAAGATCTAGTCGACCAATTACGTCCCAACAGAAGGTAATTCCAAGGTAACTGTTTGTAAATCGAAAGGCATAACTTTAAAAAGACATTATAACTTCGTAATTTCTAACGTTTGTATTAATAAACCTTTGAGAAGCATTTTATGCTTAGAAATGGCAGCCAGGGCAGAACTAAAGGAGGGTAAGGTAAATAATTTTATAGTTTATTATCACAAGTTTTTTTACGTTATGTACCTATACTTTTCGCAATTACATATTTTCATCAACCATTTATTTCCTCTTTATAGGTTTTAACCGACTTCAAAAAGGTGGAGGTTATCAATTCGGCTGTATGTTTTTCATTAGAATCTAAAATATAATACATCTTTTTTAGATTACCTTTTTTTAACCGACTTCAAAAATTAAGGTTACGCGATTACTCCGCCACTTATGAATTGATTTGATGTATTTTTTTTAAAGTAGGTCATACTTGAAAGGTGGTCCCATATAAATTTCATCAATATTTATTCAGTGCTTTTAGAAAAATCAACTAAAACAACAACAACAAAACAGACGACGTTTTGTGGTTCCATTCAACAAAGGTTAGTTTGTAGTCGTTTTTATTCTCTTTTTACATAAATTTATTATTTATGACTGAAATATCATCCCCATCCATAAAATTTTAAACATTGTGCCTTTACGTCACGAAATATTATGGAGACCCGATAAAATTACCTATAAAAACCCGACTGCATGAATACACTCAAAATATTTTGTAGATCACTAGTTTTATTAATGTCACCCTTACTTTCCGGGTTCAACTTGGAATGGTGATATATAAAAGTAAGTTCTTAGGTATTAGGTATATGTACTAATTTGATTTGTCAGACGACCTAAAAGTGACCACAGGGAAACGCTGGATGCAGGCCGCTTCCAACCGGCCCTTTTGGAGATCGATGGAGGCTTATGTCCAGCAGTGGACTTCCTGCGGCTTTTGATGATGATGATGATGACTAATTTTATATTAAATAAATAAATAAATATTCGGGACATTAAATTATTGAACGGCTTATGTTGATAGCTCCGTTAATCTATAGTGAACCTGCCTTCTACGTTTGGGGTTGGTAGGGCAAACACTAATGTGATGAACATTTGTATTTGTTCTAAACCTGGATGTTAATATGTTTTTTGAATATCTATTTAAAAATATATGTATGTATATCAGTCTCTGGCAGCCATATTACAAGCTTTGCTTAGTTTGGGGTCAGATGGTCGTGTGTGCAAAAATGTCCCGAATATTTATTTGTTTATCTAAACACTGTTTTCTGACAAACCTCTAGTGTAATTCCGCCGTCGCTTCAAGTACCCTCAAAGTACCACATGATTCAATAAAAATAAAAAAAAAATGTAAATCGGTCGATACGAGGGAGTGCGTGTAAGCCATTTTTGTCATAGTTTATAATGGATCCTCAGAATCTTCACGCGATTTTTGATGAAGTGGTTACTTACGATACATACTTTGGGCATAAAATCTAATTCTAATTGCACCTCACAATCCAAAAGAGGCAGTCAGCATAATAAAGCTCCCATTGAGGCTGACCGGAAACTTAATGAGACTGACACTATTTTTACATACTCAGACGAGACTGGGCATAACAATATCCTAACTATATAACATTAACTCAAACCAATCTCAACATCAGCTGGTGCAATATTATAAATATTGGCGTTGTGTTTCTGTTCCGCGGCGCGTCTGGTGCAGTGCTGACCTTAGTAAGCGAAGTTTCATTGTTATTAGGTGCTGAATTTATTTGCATCATTCCGTATTTTTAATGCCATCTTGTGAAAATATGAGGCTACCCGTAAATGCTGATATTCATCCAGTTTATAGCTTTAACATTAAAACTAACTTTAATGTACATCGTATTTGCTAGCTTTAAGTAGAGAATTCGGTTTAACTCGTATTTATTGATGATTAAGTGCCTAAATTTTTAACAGACTTCAAAAACGATATTTTATATTTTATTTAAATGTTTTTTACCTCAGAACTCCATAATTTATTAACCGATTTTTTTTAAATTGAAAGATTATTCTTTTTGATTGGTCCCATAGAAATTCCTCAAAATCGGTTCAGTAGTTTGGCTTTTAAATTAAAATAAGTGGAAAATTCACTTATTTACTTATTGGATGACATAGTAAATATTGTCATCAAAGTAACCGAAATTGCATATTTATACCTACGTATTTTGTTAAGTAGGTTTTTGAACTTGATTATTATGTAGGGTCAGTTTTTGAAATTTATGATTATGTGGTGTCGGTTTTTGATATTAATAATTATGTGGGGACAGTTTTTGAAATGTATAATTATATGATGTCGGTTTTGAAATTCATAATATGTGGTGTCGGTTCTTGAAAATGATAATTATGTGATGTCGATTTTTGAAATTGATAATTTTATAGAAAACTTTCTCCTTATCCTTGTCTTGTCTAGTATGTAGAAATTCGGTCAGTCGAGTACCGTGTTAACACGAGGTTAATCCACTCACACTGAGCTTTGTGCTTATCGAACAAAGCTGCAGTTTACGTAATTAGTACCATTATCCTCTTCCGCTTGTGCATGGACAGTTTTAGAAGAGAATGTGCCAGTAAGTACTTCAAATTCTTTTTATACTTAAATTATATTAAAGACAAATCTAAAAATACACTATATGTATGTGGTATATATTAGTATATACCATATTATAACTACTTTTGTTAAAAAACATTATCAGCAGTATTACACGCCGTAAGGAAATCATACAGTCATCATTATGAACCTTTTTACAATGTGACTAGCCCTGATATCGCGAAAAACGGTCTTCATAGAAAAATTACATTCATGCTTGACAAAATCTTTGGAACAGCAGTTTTTTTTCGTATGTTCAGGCTTAACCTATGGTTAACAGTGGTTCATAATGATAAGTACAACGAACTCTTTTCAGCTTAGTAAAGCCGTACCCGTAACCCTGTAAAACGCAAGCCACTAAGCCATTATCAGCAGGGTTTGCTTAAAGAGTTATCCAGACGTCTTATAGATGTGACGGGTGATCAAAGAGCTGGCGCTTATCTTGCCCAAAGAATAAGTTTGGCCATTCAATGTGGTAATGTCGCCAGCTTTTTGGGCACCTTACCCGAAGACAGCGACCTTAACGCAGTTTTTTATTTATAGTTTGGGTAGACAGTTTAATATCGATTTAATACAGTTAGGTTTTTATTTAGTAACTCTAGACAAGTTGTTGTAATATATTCTATTTTATAAACTTTAGTTTAGGATATATTTATTTATAAGTAGATTTAGTTCACTTGAAACTATATATGTTATATACTGAAGAATAATATAGAAAGCCATTTATAATAATTTTTATATTTAGTAAAAATCACAACTTGTACACTTTTTTTTGTATGTTGACATATTAATTACTAGCGATCCGCCCCAGCTTTGCACGGTTATAAATTATAGCCTATAGTCACCCGGGGATAGCGTAGCTTCCCGACAGTGAAATAATTTTTAAAATCGGCCCAGTACTTTTTGAGCCAATTCGTTACAAACATATATACAAACCTTTCCTCTTTATAATATTAAATATAATATATATATACTATAGTATAGATAGTATAGATTAACAAGAATGTATTACACAAGAATTCATCAGAATTAAAAAAAAAAGCGTTTAATTATGTATGTACATAGAAAAAATAACTAGCCATAACCACTAACTAAATACCAGCATTTTAGGAACGATGCCTGCTGGCAGCGTTCTATTAAATTAGTTTAGCTGTAGATATAATATATTAGTGTTAGTTTGTAAATAATTTATATTGAATTTAAACACTTTTTTTTTTAGATTTATTCGTTGTTACTAATTTCTTGTAGGTATATTATGCATGTATTATTATGACATTGTTCGTATTTATCTTTAATATAATATTATTTCATCTTGCATAGAGACATCCTTCGATCGAGACCGACACGGCGCTTTGGACCGCGCCAGGCCGTACTTATCGCACAACCATTAATCACCTCTTAGCTCTTAATAATCATAATTAATAATTTTATCACCTCCAGTCGGTCAGGTCCTTACAACTTACAAGTTTGTTTGAATTTGAGTTTCTTTTTAACGAGATTCATTAGTAAGTTACATAAATGATCTAAGATTATTTATATATGACCGTAATTCTTTCTTATTCTAGGTATGTTTCTAATAATTCTGTTTATGATAGATTTGGATGTATGCACTTATGATTTATAGGATTATTTTCAAACACAAATTTATAAGTTACGTGTATATAACTATTTTATGTACCGCCCGTAATGCTGGTATCAAACGTTGCCAGTTCACGTGTTTTTCTCTTGACATGTTCTTCTTTATTGTCGTTTGATGGTAACATTAAAGTATCACCATTAAACAATCTACAATCTATGTTTTCAATTCGCGATTAAATCGTTTTTTCTAGGCATGGTTGTTTAAAGTCTTAATTAGGTACCTACTATTTTTACTGAAATAATGCGATTTCCCTCATTGCTATTTGCTTGTGCAACGCTTACATTTAATGATCATAAAAGCATTTTTTTTTAAACAGCATAGTATAATTATATTGTGGTTTTTTAATTACTACGGGGAGGGTTAAAATTTAAATATCCAAAATTAAAGAGGAATTTCTAGATTTTTTTAGATGCACATTTTACACACACACATTTTTTTTTTTTTTTTACAGTTTTCCCCCCTAAAGGGGATTCTATCAGGGGGAAATAGTGGACCAAGCCATCGTAGATCACCATGTTGGTCAAGCCCAAGCCTATTTTCAATTTATAAAAGGTATGTATATAATATATTATATGTATAATGTATTATATATTATATTATATGTATAATGTATTATATACATATATTACATTTATACGTATAATGTATTATATAATGTATATAGTAGTCTACTGTATATAGGGTTACCAGATTGTAAATTTAAAAGTCTGAATAAAAAGCCTGATTTTCATTGTAAAATCCTGAGATTTTGTCGCAATTTGTAAACTTTCTCACAATCGTAATTTACAAGTTTGTGGAAAAATTAAATTTATTATTGATTTTTCTCTTATTGATTGTTTTTGTAACTTGTACCTAATCAAAAAGATTTGAAGAATCTACTCTATTTTATTGAAAATTCAAAAAATCCTGAGATTTACAAAATTCGCCTGCAGTTCTGAAAAAAGACAAAATCCTGAGATTGCAGAACAAATCCTTAGATATGGCTGTATAGGGTTTAGTTAATTTTTATTATTTTAAAAACACCTCAACACATGAAAATTTAAAAAAAATATACATAAATATATATATTGAGAATCGTAACAAACTTACCTAAACTAAAATCAATGTATATAGGGTTAAATTTTAAATACAAATTTACTCACATAAAACATTAAAGTGCGTCTCTGTATATCGCATATATAGCATGTATTAGTGTTAATCTAAAGACCACCATAGTAGAACAATCATGTCAATCTGTCACGTCTAAATGATAGCATAAAAATTAATTTAACCCACAGTTAAGCCTTAAAAACAAAATCACAAAGTTTGGAATTCTCGACATATTATGCTAAACGCTTCAATATTTACAAATAACAATAAGGAAACAGTTTTGTTGAGCATAATGTGAAAATAAGCATGCTTAAATCGATTTTATTACAGCAAATAACACGGAGGCGTGGATAGGAAATGCTCGTAAAATTGTAATATTATTATCTGTTAGAGCTCTTTAAGAAGTTTTATTTTAATAGGCTGAACGTCGTACTGTAAAAATGTTAATTAAATTGTTTATATTGTATTTTAGTTCTGTTAATAATAATTCTGAAGAGGCATTTAAATGGTACCCACCTTTTTTTTCTTTCCTCTTGAGAGAATTTTTGGAATCGCACGTCTTGTGCATTTGCCAGTGTAGTCACAAAATATTTTCAAGTTTAGATAGATATCATCAAACAAGTCTCAGTTAAATCTAAACCATGCCCTAGTAAAGTGGAGGAGTCTTTACTAGACTTCTATGGCGTTTCTGGAAATAACAAAATTACGTGTTTCGCTGTGTTATATCACTTGTCCATCCTCGAACACGTCCATTACCACTTAATACATAATAATTCACCATTATTACACATTAACACAAAAATACGTAAGTTTAGGAAAATAGTAAAATGAAGCGAATTTATTTTTTCACGTAGCTATCAAAACCTCCTTCCCGTATTTTCAAAGTTCATCATTATAAGGTGCCATATAAATAGTATCGATGTTTTGAGGTCAGTAGGTGGGCAAACCTCCTTGCAACTTCAGACTGCGTTCAATTAGAAATATTATATTGCAGTAATTGTACCAGTAAGTAAATTTGATAGAGCAATAATTTGCATTTCAACCAATTAGTATAATCGTCAAACAATCCACCAATAAATTATTAATTGTAATATAGTATTTCACTCGCATACTACTAGTTCCGATAAACTATTCATTAAGTGCCAATACACTGCCTAAGGACTTTGTATAACCCTACGTAGGCAACAACCGTTAGAAACACTGCACTTCTCAGGAGCTAGGAACCAATACAATGATTATGGTCAAATACATTTCCAATGAAGCTATACGTATAGGAAGTGATAAAAGCAAGTCATTTCCTTTTCACATTACAGGATGGTCTACTAACATTGTTTATACTTACAATGTTGAAACAAATCTGATGTCACTGTAGATTCCCAATGTACGTGAAGTTTACAATAGTAAAGCATATACCTAGTACAAGTATACGGAATACAATGTCACAAAGCTATTAGATGTACAGGAAACGTAATCAATTACCAAATCCATTGGATTACTCATTTGTCAAGGTATTGTCGATTGAGTTATATTCAATTCGCAATCGGACTATTTGGGTGATGAGGTAAATAAATATATCGATGTACCTACATACAATTTGTGACCTTGGCCAAAAGAACAATAGGAATAGAACATATTTTTGTCACGGAAACAAACTTTGCAGTTGTGTTATTTTGAAGATGACTGCTGTTTGGATTTTATTAGTAAAGGTCACATTCCTGATGTCGACCTGATGATGAAATAAGACTTAATTCAAACAACAAATAGAAAATTTTGTGGCAAATCCTAATAGAACCATTAAACTAGTGTGTTTTAAATATTTTGAGATAGCAAACGATAACAGATCGAAAATTTATTTGAATCAAAGCAAATTTTTCAGCAATTCAAAAAGAAAATTTTAAATGCAAAATAACAACCAATAAGAAAAATAAGTTTGAATATAAATACTTAACGTCTGATTAAGTAAGCTTTAATACCCTCAATTAGCTGTAACTTCCGTATTCCACCTACCTAGATTCACTAAACTGTACAATTTTGACATCCCCGGACCTCAATCTGTTAGGAAAGATACTGGTTAGCGCAGACCCGCAGACGGTGGTGACACAGAATTTGCTGGACCCGTTCGGTGTCCGGATCGCCCACGACTCGTCCGCACCATTCATAAAATATATACCACGCAATTACGCAATTTAGATTAACACTCAGTAAATGGCGTTAGGAATTAAAACGCGTTTAATCGAGATAGTGCAGGAATATTTCTGGACGTGTGTAATAAATTTAAAATAGCACAAATAAAATTCGTTCTTAAACCACAGGACGCTTAAAGCTAAAATCGTCTGGAAAGGCACTGATTTGTAAGTAGAGCACAATCGACATGTATAATGATATAAAGTGAGAAATGCTTTAGATAGCTTCTTTATTGGTCTTATAAAAGCGGGTCTCAATTCTATAACTTCGTTGTAATAGTATATCCCACGAACAAGTAGTAACTTTTTGCCATTTTTATTTGTCTACAAACATTACATTATATGTCAATTTAAAGTACTTACCTACTCAAAAAATTATAGAGCAAATAAAATTGTATTAATTCATAAATAGAAATAAATCTTAGGTAGTTGATATTCATAAATTATCTGATACAATTTCAAATTGATACAACAGAAATCTGTGGGTCATAAAATAAATCATCCAACAACTGAACAACCACAGCCAAAGGCATCGGTTGACAACTTTAGATCTATCTACAAGGATAAGGTGATTTTGTAGTCGTCAGTCAACATTGTAAATCATAATTATTATTTCTGGAGATTTTTATGGGTATCAATCCAAAACAGTCGATTAGAAATATAGAGATTCGATTCCATTAATTCCTATAACCTTGCATTTACGGTGGTATTTTACAGCTCTGTTTTGTGTTTATAGATAAACCAATAAACGTTAATAAACCCTTTTGTAACAACAAACTGAATTGAAGCTATACGATATCGCATGTGGCGGTGAATACTTACATTATTGAAATGTAGAACAGAAGAGGCCCTTGCAGCAACATGATGGCGGTACCGTATCGCTCCACACACGATCACCGTAACGAAATATCACTTATTGCAAAAGCGGGTGTCTATACAATTGATACCACTGAGTCACGCCATAAATTTAGCACTAGATTGAAAAATCTCGGTTGATTGAACTCTGTTAAACAAGTGTCTATCGATCAATCTTCTCATTACACGTTTCATTTTTCCACGGTCATGTGACACCGATGCTGGTCATCTTCCCAATTTGCCAGAACTCAAGTCGCCAAATTGTAGATCTGTAAAAAGGGGAATGAGTAAATTATTCATGTGCGAGACTTGGCGTAAAAATAACGAGATGCTTAAACGTCTGCTATCACTTTTCTAGGACAGCAATGGCGCCGTTGGGTAAACATTTGATATTATGAAATGGATTTATGAGCCCTTGGGTGCGTGGAAGAATGAAGTGTACTACAGTGTTTAATAAGATTTGTTGATTAAGATTTCCAAACATTGTAATGATGGCACGTGAGCGCGTGTCTAGCGATCGAAAATAGAATAAAAAACACAACGGGCAATGATCGATCAATTTCTGACGTTAAACAAATAACTCGGTTTATAAATCGTGCATCAATCGAACTGTAAAGCATGACTTCCCACACTGTCTAAATCGATACTAAGGCTAATAATCAAGGATTCAAACATGCTTTAAGTTCCTTAAAATTGGGTATATTCCTATGACGTACCCAGTAATTATTAAAATGGCAGCCGAAGCAATGGCTTTTTAACTGAATTGTAACAATACTAATTTCGTACACTTACAAAAACATGTTCATCGTTGAATAGGTAATAAAAAATGTAAAGTAAATAGACCAATTCTCACAAAAAATCTTTTAACTTTTGAAGACGGGCAAAAAGTCAAATCGAAAATAAACACTCATTGAATATTTGAATATCGGTATCAATAGACACACCTAACATGAATCATGCGTTGGACGTGAAGCTTCAACAGACTGAGTAGAAAAAGTACCAATACAGGTAGCAGCCAATATAAAGAGAACAATTATCTACATAAATCAAGATT
Source organism: Agriopis aurantiaria (assembly GCA_914767915.1). Classification (NCBI taxonomy): domain Eukaryota; kingdom Metazoa; phylum Arthropoda; class Insecta; order Lepidoptera; family Geometridae; genus Agriopis; species Agriopis aurantiaria. Next base: position 6,133,937 of record OU611999.1, read on the forward strand.
CATGCGTAGAACTTACAAAGAGTAAAATTACTTAGCTGTTTTGTTATTAGTAAATCTATCGTTTATTATCATGTTTTTTGATGTAGAGAAACCGTAAATTGAACTAAATTTTTGTCAGTATGCTGATCAATATACAAGGTCATAAAAAACGAAATAAAATCAGTTTAATGGCTTTTGAGATAGTATCAGATATATTCTTAACTATTTTAATTAGATTATTTAGTAATTAATAAAGCTGTTAATTTATTTTTACGCTTAATATTTTTTACTAATGACGATCATAATCGTTAAATTATAAACACTTTGGTGAAATAATAAATTGTTGTGACACGAGATTGGATCCTGATTTTAATTTAAAATTATCCTAATGTGAATTATATTGTGATAGGTAGAATTTGACCAAACTACTCAGACTTCTAATCTCTAAGTATAAAACATGAAACGTTCGTATATTTCACATACAAAATTTGCAGCTTTTAAAACATATCTAGGACATCCGCGAATCTGACATTCCTTTTCCATAAGCCTGCAGAGGTGGCCATTAACAGCTGTCCGACACTGTCCAGACGTGCGACCTGACAGGTGAGTCTCCAGACAAGTTATGGCTGTGAATGTTCTATTCTCAGACACCCCAGTTATAGCAACGATTATATTGCATCCTTTTTAACGCTATTTGGGTGGTCAGTTTTTGAGAGAGCACATGAAATGATAATGGTAAATGCATATTAAAATTTGTAATATAGACCTTCATCATTATCAGCCTATCATTTTCTTACTGTTGGGACACAGGCCTAGAGAAGAGAGAGAAAGAAAAAGGATGGGTCCTATAATCCCTATCTATGTATCCTTTAGATATAAGTTTTTGTGAAGGTGTCGAATAAAATTTATTTTCTTTCTTTCTTTCTTTCTTTCTTTCTTTCTTTCTTTCTTTCTATAATTCACCATGCTGGACCATGTTTATGAATGTCATATTATGTCTTTAAACTTTTTGAGATTCTTGGACATACTGGTTTCCAGCTAATTGCTTTGGTCCTTTACGATTATATTTAGTAGAATAGTTGCTAGCGTTATGATATCCGTTTTTTTAAGAAATACGGGAAATGACACTGCTTTTCAATCGATTTTCAGTATAATGAAATAAACGAATTGACTACATAAGAAATTGCGAGGGTTGGGCTATGAAGTGTACTTTTGTGACAGACTGATCTAACATATTTTAGTTAATCATTTGTTATTTAAAGTTTTATCATATCGGTATTTCAATTTACTGCAGAACATTAGATATTAAATTTACGTAACTCGTTCTGTCGTTGACGAATGTCTACATACAGTAATTATGTATTATCAATAGCGTTATAATACCTACGCTTAGATTATCATAATATTTCATAGCCAAAACTAGATTAAAACATTTCTTACTTATTAATAAGTTAAGCATTTAAGCTGATTTATTAATTACACGAAATGCTTCATCATTCATCATAAACATATATATCATAGTGATTGGTTTCATTTCACAAACGAAGTCATGCCTATCAATAAATGCTAATGACTACCCACAATTTACATTTCCACACACAAAGGTTGTTATATCAATAGCAGTTAGATATACTATTCCATATTTCATTTGCAATTATCTACAAACAAAAATATTAATCACTAAAATCAAACACACCTACAACGTTACCAGTTTTATTTGGAGCGTACTCTTGGACCAAGGGACTTCTATCTTGACCACAAAATAGATAAATTACAAAGATATTACTGATAGTGTAAGCTCTGACCTCAAAGCGATACAAATCAATAGATCTGACGTTTCAATTTGTATATTGACACGTTTTTAATCTTCTCGCATTGTTTATGAGTTCGGAAGCTCAGTTAACTATGGCTTAATAAATATTTAAAAAAATATATTTCATATTTTCGAGTAGATGGCATCTGTAAAGGAAACTCTCTCTCTCTCTCTCTCTCTCTTTCTTTCTCTCACGCTCTTTTTCTTGTCTTCTTATCACAATATTATCAGTAAATTAATATCTGTATCTGTAATATGTCTTGTATCAATTATAGAGAGCTTATGATATGAATATTTCAAATAACCATTGCTAATAAGTTTGTGACCAATTCAATAAGTTTTCAAACAATGATTTACTGACAATAATAACCAGAAGAATAGTTTTTAACTCGTATGAACCTTTGCTACTGTTTTGTTTTTACTGCCTCAATAATGACCATAAATCTTCACCTGTCTTTGACTGTTTTGTTTTTATTTCAATTTGATGTGTGTATCAACGCTGCGTCGTATTACAAATATTAATCTTGTATGAATGGCTGCACTATGACATTAGAAGATTGATTCAAAATCAAAAGATACTTTTACTCTTGTAACCTAGCTTTCACTGTATTCAAAACTTTTTAGTAACTATGTCCTTTTTTGAGGCAAAGAAAGTAACGGTACATTTTGTGTATTTGTTTTCAAAGGTTATGATTATACACAATAATAAATATAGAATATATTTTTTGTAATCACATAAAACAACTATTGTATGTGTGTATAACAAAAATAATTCATATTACTCAATATATTGTATTGTATATAATACTAAGTAGGTAGACAATTAAAGTTTCCTAATATTGCCAACGGAAAAACAGCTTTAACGTTACGACACCTTTTATTAAAATGTTCTAGCATTACCCTAGAAATTGTGTCAGTGACAATAGCCTGAACGGCACCACAACTGCGCAAATATGAGCTGCCATGAACCAATTTACAAGATAAATATACGACTGTATGACTATTTAAAGAACACTGCCTTTGGAATGTCATAGACATCTATATGACAAATTTATCAGATGCTATGGTTTTAGGGAGTTAGATACCGACACGTGTATGTTACTGTGTTAATTTGAAAAGAAACATTTTAATTGAGATAAATGTTGTTGGATATTTTATCATCCTTGTAAACTATATTTCCGATATCATAATAAAAGAGTTTAAAAAATACCCAAGCAAAACAATGCTGACATGTTTCTGGCTCAACGCATAAGCATTGCCATTCAGTGTAGTAATGCCGCTAGCATGCTGGGTACGCTGCAAACTGGTATTGTGTTTGAACATTTTGGATTGTCTTTAAACCTTTAACGATCTATGGGCAGTCTAACTGATTTTGAAGTGTTACTGTTAGCTTGTATTTTGTTTAGTTAATAAAGTAATTATTTAAGCTTTAAGTCTAAAAAATACGCGGTTTTGTTCCTCTAACTAAAACGATATTTATTGAGAAAATTGGTATGAAAAACATTATAATATCTATCCACGAGTGATTGTTTAGCATTTCACTATATGTAAAGCCTATATTATCTTCAAATTATACCGCACTCTAATTTTTTTTCAACTTGCACTGCAATCATAATAAACCTTGCAATCAATGTAGGGCAAAACGCTGCTTGTATTAAATTTCTGAATCATTAACAGTATCAATGACCCTCGGTGTTTAATAACATATATTTTATGAGTCATGTTGATGTTAGGTAATACCTTATCTGCAGAATTTCTGTTATAATTGTAGCAGGAATATGTGTGAGAATTAACGGATACTTTGTGATAATTTACGTGATAATTATTAAAATTCACAGAACATTTATCTAGTAATACTTCCTGTATATTTTTGAAGTAGTCAACTGGGTCGTATGAGCTACCCATGGCACAAAGATTTTCTTTAAATAAATATTTCATGATTTCTCTTTAGGTAAAGTTTTAAGTTCTGTGCAGAACTAAAAAAAGTGGGTAGGGAGGGAAGGTTATTACTCAGTTAAGGATTTTTTGGAAAAAGCGACGTGTCGCTATTACGTCTATCGCGAAGGATGTTGATATCAATTATTATTATTTTGAGCAATTATTTGTGACATATTATATTACTTCACCAAAACTCACGTGAGGATTAATTATAAATTATTATAACATCGGTTTGCACTCACGATGATGTTTTATTGGTCGAGACGATCGAAACACCATCGTGAATGCAAGCCGGTGTTGTAATAATTCAAATTATATTATATACATAATTATTAATTTGCATGCCTGATTTAAGGTTTTTTGGCTATAAAATCCTAATATAAAAATGTATTTAAGAAAGTTAAAATAATTACTAACTATAAGAATTTTCTCAGACCACACATAAAAAGTTAAATTTGCATGTCGCATTTTGCATTTCGACTATCAATCGAGTTTCTCTTGTCGCTTATTTTCAGATACCACTTTTTGTTGAAGCCACCAAAAATTTTAACGAGCCCAACAAAAAGTATAGTCTGCTGACCTAGATGCATATTCTCACTGGTGGCAGGAAGATAAAGAATATGTTCAACCTAAAAAGTTACGTAGATTACAAATCTGACAAACTTTCATAATATAAGGTCACTCGTGTGACCTAGTTTTAAAAAGTCAGGCATTTTTTCAGACCCATAGATAAATTCTAGCTGGAGGATCAATTCAATTCAATTCAATTCATTTGTTTCGGGTATTAGGTATAACTAATAAATACACTTGACGACGTCATTTACAGGATAAAAATCACAATTTATTATTTATACAATATCTGTGTGTATATTTACACCAAACCATTTCAAGCCACTTTAGGGTCTCCTAGCTCTCTTTCCCTTACTATTATTATACCTTAACATTTTGTTTGTCTAGTAATATCCCAAATATTACCTAGAATCACCAATTTCATTTCCACCAAGTTCTAAACCTTCAAATATGTCCCTTTGTCACTTGGCAAGTTTTTACTTGTAATGTGTACCTAAACTTCATGATTGCCAGGGACAACTTGCCAAGTTATTTAGTAACCAGAAACGGGAAAACGGGAACTGGTATAGAGTTTGGTATCCCGTAAGATCTCAAGACTTTTATCGGTGAAACCAGCCATTTCCCATAATCATAATCTACCGGTCGTTTGGCAATTTTTTTATATACGTAGTATATTTATGTCATTCACATGGTTATGTTTTTACTGGAATATAGTGATTATCTTCAAGCGGTGAAATAGTAAGTATAATAAATACTTTTTCTTTCGAAACAGCTACAAAAGTATCCCGCTCATTTAGAATCTGAACTTCACTTCAAATTATTTATTGAGCATTTACAAATACGCTCTTCCACTGGTGTGTATCAGTTCGCATTACGAAAGCGCGCCTGTTTTGTTCAGAGCACATATTTTTCTAACAATCTATTTGTTTATGAGATGGGTAACACTGAGATAACCTAATTGTGAGTAGACGCTTATCGCAGTGAATAGTATTAGAATAATTTCTTTGTAGTAAGCAGAAACATCGGAGACAATGAATGCCGACAATTTCGAATTCTGTATACCTACTTGTATAGGCTTACTGATTCATACTGTTTTGGCTTACAATGCTTGTTTTACATTATATAGTATAGATAGTAACACATTGGTACTTTTGAATAGAGTATGAATGAATATGGAATTGGATAGATACCTAAATGCGATAATGTGGCATGTTGCGGGTTTTAATCCCAACAGAACCTCCGATAAAGGAAAACATCGAGCATGGTTGTAGAGCATTTTCTAGTGTTCGATTATTTTGAATAGTTATCATCCTCAAGTCAAAAATATGTTGCCAGCTCAGATAGTTTAACTTGAAAGCCAGGTCTCAATCTATGCAAGGCGTGTTTGCTTCCATCTTCAACCATGTCGTCAATTACAATAATTTGTTAATCAAATTCAACTTTACACAAAATTAAATTAAATTTTGTGTATTCGTCATCATCATTGTCAGCCCATAATGTTCCCACTGCTGGGACACAGGCCTTCTCATAGAAAGAGAGAGAGGATGGGCCGTAATCCACCATGCTGCTCCAGTGCATGTTGGTGAATGTCATATTATGTCTTAACAACTTTTTTAAGGATCTTGGACACACCGGTTTCCACACAATGTTTTTCTCACCGTTGTTGAGCGATGAGAAATTCAGTCTATTAATTTCTACTAATCACAGATGCAGTTGAACTCTTGTCTTCATGAAAGTGGTTTTTAAGTGGATGTCTTTAATCAAACAGTCATTTACCGGATTTTTTTCTTGATTACAGTAGTCGACCGTCAGCCAATTACTGTCAAAGTATTGCAAAGACCACATATTATTTAGTTAACACTACAACATATAAATTTAAACCTTTTCTTGTCTCTACAAAGTCTATTTTTCTACAGCAATTTTCTGAATGTAGTAAAAATATATTCTTGCCATCACCTGGCCACACATGGAGAGTTTAAAAAGTCGTTTTTAATATATTTATGTAGGTACTTACGTATATTATTATGTAGAATAACAGAGGATAAGTTATATTTGAATCTGACCTTAGTTTTGTAATTATAAGTGTTCTATGAAATCACCTCTACAAATGGAATTATAGAAAAATCTAAATTATCTATCTTATTTTTAGTTTAAGCTTTTAGTTTTTATTTAGTTATTTATGTTTTAGTTTTTTCGTTAATTTTCTGTATTTTAAGTTGTGCATTTAATAAAGTTCTTTTACGATAAATCTAATCCAAAAATAAGTCAATAATACTAATACAGTAGCTAAAAGTTATTAGGTACATAATAGTCTACAACATTTCCATTCGTTTATTTGCTCTAACAGCTGCTATAATAACATTGTAAAAAACTGAATAAAAAATATTTATATATAAATTTTGTGTAATAATATACCACAGTGAAATATAGCAGGTACCGTACCTGCTACCTTTTAGGTTCAAAAACCTAGCGAAAGTGATCAGAATTCATGGTTTTCATTCAGCTTTTTACAATATTATCATAGCAGATGTCAGAGCAATTAAATTAATGGAAATAGTCTAAGCAGTGATATTAATATTGCACTATTATCAAAGTATCCGTATTTTATTAATGACTCAATTTCACCTTACTGCCACAAAAGAAAGATAATGTTTTACATGACTGTATGTAGGTAATATACGTTTGTAGTAGGAACTTGTTGGTTTTTATTATGTAGTAAACTTCTAGCTTGAAACCATTTGGAATGTAAGAAGTCACTGGATTCGACGATTACATTTTGCAGTCAAGTACTTCAGTCGAGTCAGTTTTATTTGCCATCTATACTTCTAGTTAATTTAAAATCAGACAATAATCGTTACTGTTCCTTTCTATAGGGCCCAATGTTATTTATGTATACATTGAAATTCACAGCATGCAAGTAGGTCGAAGTGTTACGATGTACGTCGATAAGCGGTAATAGTGGCGATAAGCCAGCAAAGGGCAAAGTTACATTTAGCTGTAGTTATTTTTACGTGTGAATTAAGAATCATTTGGTGAAAACCATGGAAAAAAACATGTACTAAATTATCTACTTACTTCTTACTTGGGGATCGCCTAAAGCATCCATAGGCCACGACGGCCCATGGGTACTTCAAGCGATCCCCAATTAAATATTTATACATATAAATATATATATATATTTTATATATATATTTTATATATTGGCCAAACGCTTGGTGGAGGCAACATATTGTGCCCGGAATGCTGGCGCCTACTTTGGTAAAAAAATTAGCATTGCCATCCAGCGTGGTAATGGTGCCAGCATTCTGGCCAGTTTTTCCTTAACCGAGGGGCTTTTAGATTAGTATATAGTTATTTTAAGTTTTAGTTTTTAGTTATTTATATAAGTTTTCGTTAATTTTCTGTTTTTTAAGTTATGCATAATAAAAATAGTTTTATTTAGTTATAGTATGTAATTCATATATTTTTTAGTTTGAACATGTTATTAGATTTACGGGAGTGGCATGGTCGAATATCCACAAAACTCCTTCAAAAAAAAAGAATTAAAAACAAAAAAAACTACTTTGATTTGAAAGCTCAGAATACAGAAAGAACTTTTCTGTATTCTGAGTTTGAAAGTATACAAGAATCAGTAAGATAAATACTGGGTTACGCGAAAAGGGTGTAACAAACCGAAAGGGAAATTGTAACAATCTATCATTATGAACTACTTTTTCAATGGGAGCAACTCTGAAATCGCAAAAAAAATATCAGCTGTTCCATAGAAAAAGAAAGAAAGAAAGATCATTCACAATTTCATAATCGACAAAATGTAAGGAACAGCTGATATTTTTTCGCGATATTTCAGGGTTGGTCCCATTGTAAAAATTGTTCATAATGATGCCTTTCCGCATAACCTTGTGTAATACCAAGAATTATAACATTATTGTCCTTAATAATACATATAAATAATGACATTATAAATTATGACATACTAATTTTATGTTGACACATTTTTACAGAAATTTGTTGTATGTATTATATAAGTTTTAAATTTTATTCCTGTTTTTACCAGGAAATCTATTTTAATTAAACAGTTTGTGAGATAAAAGTTAGTGGAACTTGTCCGTTTTTATTCTCAACTAGCGGTCCGCCCCAGCTTCGCACGGGTATAGATTATAGCCTATGTCACCCGGGGATAGTGTAGCTGCCCAGCAGTGAAAGAATTTTTCAAATCGGTTCAGTATTTTCGGAGCCTATTCAATGCAAACAAACAAACAAACAAATCTTTCCTCTTTATAATATTAGTATACATAAATAATTTTGAATTTGAAATTATTGCTGGTTATTCAGAGTTGGGACTTTAAAAAATCTGAATATCTAAACTTCATGACTTCTTTATCTTAACACTGTTTTAAACTATCACGGTTGTTCACTAAAGGTCAATGATTATTAACGGGATATTTACCGTGGTAAGTTTGTTTAATAAGCTCCCGATATTTCGGTGACTTTCCTGTGAACATGGTGCATGTAACTGCGCCGAAATATCGGGAGCACATTCCACAAACTTACCACGGTAAATATCTCGTAAATAATCATATAACTTTTTTATTTCATTTTTGTACTTCTCATTCTACGCCTAGACCTCAGATCAGACAAACAAGGGGATATGGTAAGGCGGCGTGGTTGGTGCGAACGCATCTGGCCTAAATCAGGCTTGATACATTTAGTTAAAATTACCTTTCAGACGACCTTTCCGCCTATTTATTTACTGCATGTGGATGTTCTGTTCATTCGTGTCGCTGCAATTGACAATTGCAACAGGGTGTGCGTGAAAAATGAGTAAGTGTGCCGTTCTTAACAGTTTTGTTTTTATATACAAACATTTTGGTCCAAGGCTTTAAAGTCTAACGCAATAAATTTTTAATTACTACATTTATCAATATAATTTGTAATTCTACATGGATCTGTGTTATCTGTAATAAAATTTTTTGATTTGATTTGATAATGAAAAAGTCTATAAAACATGTAGATATTCAAACGAACGATGTTAAATTGTACTAAGGTATAATTATCACCCTTGTTTATCATTCTGATCTGAGCCATAAACAAATGAGAGGGTTAGACATTAACGGCTTTACTATAAACGTTACTTAAATCTGCTCTGTTAACTTCTCGCCGACGGAAATTGTCACATATGAAAATGAGACAGCAATTTAAGGCATTGCTTAACTTAAGTAACGTTTATAAGTAAGGCAGTTAGAAACCAACGAAAATATTAAAATAAATTCATTGGAATGAAATTGCACAAGAAATACTGATAATGAGAATCAGTCAAATCGATTCTATTTCCAATTCTATTCGATTATTTTGTTAGGGGTCATCGCCCATTTCAATCTCAACTTAACTTAACCACAAGTCATGTAAATGACAGTTTCATAGATAGATCATATTATAACTACGCAAAAAGTGCAAAAAATATCAAAGATGAATAAGAATAGTACAATAAACACAATGAAATGAGTGGAGTGGAAGTACACCAATATTTTTTGGAACGATACATTATGTTTAATTTCAATGTGACATATTTGGTTTTGGTTGTAGCCAAGTGGATTTATTTCATTTATTTTTTTCCCCTTAGCTATAGTAAAAAGTGTTCCTGAATATAATATACTAGCTGACCTGACAGACGTTGTCCTGTCTTAGATTTCTAAGAAAAACATGCAAAGTTAAAATTGTAAATCTAATTTTTTTACACCTTGAGTTACATTATTGGAGTTTTAGTAAGGATCCCTATTTTTTTCTTGCAATTAAAATAGCCTATATTAATCAATGATAATGTAGCATTCAAATGGTCAAAGAATTTTTAAAATCGGTTCAGTACTTTTTGAGCCAATTCGTTACAAACATACTTACATACAAATCTATCCTCTTTATAATATTATTATTATTATAGTATAGATAACATACAAATTAACTTTTAATTCAGTGTTAGGAAGCTTGTATTTTGTTTTGGTAATAAAGGCACTTGCCCGAACAAAAATGTAAAATAATTTTTTTATTAATTTTTTAACATGATTTTTTTGTTTTCTTCTCATCAAACCCTTTTCATTTGATACCCTTATCATGATGGTACTTATATAAGTAAATTTGTCCGCCATCTTGGTGCATGCGCGATATTGAATTTAGTGTGACGTCATTTTATTTTTCGTATTCTCTTCAGCAAACCTTTCATTTGATATCCATATCATGGAAGTGCATAAAAATAACTGGTTTGCCGACTGGTTTGGTTTGGTTTGGTTTGTTGGTTTGGTTGGTTTGGGAGTCCGCCATATTGAATTTATAATGACGTCATTTAGCCAACCTTGCATTGTCATCCAAACTAAACGTGTATCCAAATTTCACCTCAATCGGTTGCGGATAACTGTTTTAAAAATAAATTGCAAGATTTGGCCCAAACTAACCTGTGCAAGTTAAAAAAAACTTAGCTAATTTTTTATTTTATTTTATTATATTAGCCTAGCTGAAATACTCTATTTATTAGAACATAATATCTACAATTATTATGCACAAATTAAAGAAAGAAAATTAACGAATAGGTACTTTAAAAAATTACTTAAAACTAAAACTTAAACTAAAAGACCATTAGTGGAGAAAAAGGTCCCCAGAATGCTGGTGGCATTGCTACGTTGAATGGCAATGCTCAATTTCTGGGTGATATAAAAGCCAGCATTCTGGACACCCGATACCTCGAATAAAAATACAATTAATTAAAAAAAATACAGAACAGCACAAGCGACGCAAATATCCTATATACCTCGGCAGTGGTTACATATTTGAGGCGTCGAGAAATTGGGCCCTTGGTGAAAGGGGGAGCTCACCTCATTTACAAAAATCTTTCAAAGCGCACGCGTGACCAAAATGCTGACGTTTCAGGCTCAACGCATAAGCATTGCCATTCAGCGTGGTAATGCCGCCAGCATGATAGGTACGCTGCCAACTGGTAGTGGGCTTAAGCATTTCGATTGTCTTTAACCCTTCAACGGTCTATGGGCAGTCTAACTGTATTTGTAGTGTTAGTGTATGCTTGTATTTTGTTTAGTTAACAAAGGTAAAAAACAAAACTTGTTCTATGTTTTCAACGTATTTTTTGCTGTGCGTAACAGGGCCGACGCAGCGCAGTTTAATGTAGGACTTCAATAAATATTTTATCAATCACTCATATCAATATGATCAGAACCGGCCGCGACAAAAAATTACGATCCGACATCTATCTATACCTACCACATGTCAGCGCACTGATAAGTCGATTGCATAAATTACAATCTTAATGAATGGAGCCGATTGCCCAATTAATTATACTGTTATAAAATATTTTAATCTGTACCGACCTGTTTATTACGCTTGTAAATAGAGCTGATGCTAATCCGCTTAAATTAGCAGAAAGTAAACTGATTTAGTTAATTTTTTACAACTACTTACAAGCGACATTTTGGTAGATAATATCAATCAACCTTAACGATAAAGTTTTAACAAATTATCTGCCTACATAATTGATTGAACTTATTAAAAGAAAACTGCATTTATATATAGTTATAACAATATCTACACTTTTGAGCACATACCATTAACAGCTGTGCTTTTCAGAATACTAACTTTACTGTTGGAATTTTGACGCCAACGTGAAAAAAACGTATCGTATTGTTGTTATTTTCAAGTATTAATCCGTAATAATGGTAGAAGCCTTCCAGTACGTAAAGTTTGCTCCACTTTATTAGGGCATATCTAAGACTTGACCGTGACTTACTTTTCTTAACTCTGACTATCAAACAAGTCATAGTCAATTTCGACGATATCTAATATTATAAAGTATAGATAAAATAAGATTTACCGAATGCCATTGTAGTTTTCTCTTATTAATTATGTTAGAAGTTCTTACATTAATTTTAACTAAAAATAAACCACAAAGTAGATACTATTCAGCTCAACAAAATACATAAATTTTTATTAAACGACAATAATCTACGTATAATGCTATGATTATGCTAAATTCTGTCTAAATTATTGCTCAAATAAATAAATTTTAATGATTTGCAAATCCTTTGAAAGTCTAATAAATACAAATCTATACCGGTACTTATAATAAAACATAATGAGAAAGAAAGTGTTAATTATGGGATTACATGAATTTGGAACAGTCAATGTTTATATAGGAAGATATTGATCGAAGTGTTTCCAGGGTTAAACAAAGTTGAAATATAAACGGTTGAAAATTTGAGAGTCTAGGTGCATGAAACCAATATTTTCGCATCATATAAAGGGTTATATGAAAGATGAAACGGAGGTACTAAGTCAAAAGGAGATCATTTGTACTCATTATTGTATAAATTTTACTACTTATAGGTAGGTAAAGACCAGCCATATACGTGAAATAAAACGGCTGTTACTTAGAAAAATGTCATGCAACAGTTGATATAATTTCACCGGCAAATTTATAAACATATAAAAGGCGATGTATGTATGTATGTATGTATGTATGTATGTATGTATGTATGTATGTATGTATGTATGTATGTATGTATGTATGTATGTATGTATGTATGTATGTATGTATGTATGTATGTATGTATGTATGTATGTATGTATATATGTATGTATGTATGTATGTATGTATGTATGTATGTATGTATGTATGTATGTATTCATGTATGTATGTATTTATCTATGTACTCCGAAACAGCTGGACCGATTTTTACGGGACTTTCACAGGCAGATAGCTTATGTTAAGTAATCGCTGCGGGGCGCATACATATTTGTAATATACACAATGAAGTATTTTCTTTATATACCTACTCAATACAATGTTATTTGCTTAGGTGTTCTCCAAAACGTTATTTACACTACTACACTAATGTTACTAATAGCTAATACTAATAACACAACACTAATAAGAGGTAAAGTTTGTGACATGGTATGTTTGTAGGAGGCAATCTCTTGAAGTACTGAACCGATTCGTTTTTTTTTTAAACTTATACATAGCTACTCTGTTCCTGAGTAACATAAGCTTTCAATTCCAACACGGGCAATGCAGCAAGTAAAAGCTATATTAGACGGAACCCAAACGTAAAACAAACTAAAAAAATAAAAAAACCTAGGCCAAAATTACGTGATTTATACTTATCGCAAATTATTTTAAAAATAGGTACCTTTCGCTCGAGTCCCAATTATTGATATTTAGGACTAAGTATGCAAATCGCGAAAGTTTAAATGTTGGTTAGTTCATAGATGATGTTATCTAAGCTAGTTGTTCACCCCGAACTGAGACCTCGACATTTACAGGGTTAAACATAACGACTGTACTAAGCCGAAAGGTGGTCATTGTACCCATCATTACTAACAACTTTTACTACTAGGATCAACCCTGTAATCGCGAACAAAATATCAACTGTTCCATAAAAAACGGTCGTTGCAACTCGACAAAATGTATAGAACAAAAATAATACCATTGTTTTTTCGTGATTTAAGAGTTGTTTGCATATAAAAAGTTTTTCATAATGATGAATACAATGACCTCCTTTTGGCTTAGTACAGTCTATATGCGTGACCCGGTATAAATCTGCGCAACCTCTCAACCAATATGGCCCATATTCGAATTTATCTTTAATTTTATTAAAATAAACTAAATCGTTTAACTAAATCGTGTCCCATTCAAATTCAAATTCAAAATATTTATTTTGCGGAAACATGGGTAACATGCGGATGTTAATATATTTACATAAGTTAAAGAACACCATGCTCTAGCATCATGGCATGCAAAACTTATAAAACACTCAATTATATCAAATCTAACATCAGAACAATTAAAGTTATATGATTATTTACGGGATATTTACCGTGGTAAGGTTGTGGAATGAGTGAGTGAGTGTGTTTTGTCGGGACTTAGGTTCGAGTTCGAGTTCCAGTGATAACCGTAGCAAAACACTAAGAAAGAGGGTAGATCGTTATGTCTGCACCTAACTTTTTAACTGTTCTCCAACCACCCGCATTCTTCAGTCTTCCCGTGAACATGGTGCATGTAACTGCGCCGAAATATCGGGAGCTCATTCCACAACCTTACCACGGTAAATATCCCGTAAATAATCATATAACTTTAGTGAACAACCGTGATAGTTTAAAACAGTGGATCAGAACAATTATTTATTTTAACAATTTGTCATTTAAATACTCTGTAATATCATTCCCATCCCATTATAATCAGAAATCTCTTTTCGTGCCGTCAATAATCTGCCTGTTTTCCATGATTACTTATCTATTTAATCAGGTATAGCTTTTGACAGGAGTGTTAATCTCATAGATTTTATGATTAAAGCATAAAGTATGTACAGAATACAGATAGACATTTTAAATCAATTTTATTTGGTACCAACCTAGCGAAAGAAGCGTAAAAATGTTTTTATCTACTGAATTATTTTAAGTAGCCAGATTAAAATGTAATAGAGACATTCGTTTTGATTTTTTATGCCATGGACAATGAAAAATTTAATTACCGGCTGGATTAAATAAATAATAGACTGATATCAATAATTCAATGGCTAGATGACAATAACATTAAAATAAATTTAGACAAAATGAACATCATCCATTTTCGATGGCGTAAAGAACATAGTATTGAAATACTATAATGGTAGTCATACAGAAAGTGGATACAACTAAATTTCTTGGATTGACCATTGATAGTAAACTTAACTGGAAAGCACACACAGTTATTTTATTTTATTAAAAATAGTCTTGGCAGCAACTCGCCTGATGGTAAGCGATGACTAGCAGTTTGCACAATAAATGTGGAATCAAAGCGCTTCGTACGGGCTCTATTGAGGGCATTATAGGAGCATTTAGGAGAAACAGGAAGGCAACCGTATTACCATAGCTTAGCAGTTACAGCAGTCGAGGCGTTTCTCCGGATTGCGAAGTTCGAATCACGTCAGTCATACAACTGTTGAATTGTCTATATCTAGGTATAACATAAATGATCAGTAAATCCTAAAGTTCCAGTGGATGCAAAAGGCAGGCTGTCACCTATGTTTAGCAATGGACATCTTCTGGCTGATGATGATGAAATCCCAAAGTGGGAAATTACACTTAAATATAAAATTTCTTTCTTTTTCTATGGTTGGCAGTATAAACGTTTCACCACAGCTCACGATTAGGGTTAATTTGAATATGGTAAACACCGAACTTAGTAGGAGTTTAACCGTCCTATTATATTATTTGTTACGTCATGTCCTTAAATGTTATTGTAAGTCCTATGTTGTCTTTTTTTACAGGAATGAAAAATGGAAAAAAGAAAAGGAAAAGCCAGAAATAAGGAAAGGGAAAAGGGGGACAAAGGAATAGGAGGACGTAGGAACAGGGTCACGGGTCACGGAATGGGAACTTTCCTATTCCGTGATCTCATCGTTGTCCACAACACCACCTGACATCAAGGTGAGAAGTGGTGAATGCCTGATTACTGCCTATCAACCAAAGCGATAAGGCCGCCTGTGAAAAGCCTAGATAAAAGCTTCATTATAATAATTTTATCTCTTATCCTTGTTTTTAGTAGTCATATTTTTTTTATTTTTTTTTTTGTAATCATTTAATAAAGAAAATTATCTTAATCTTATTCAACCATAAGAAGGTGTTCTAAGTCATGTGTAACGATACTTCCTTATTATACATTTTTTTGAGCTATCAACACTACCCCTTAGCACTACCCTCTTATCTCTCCGCTGAAGCATTCGCGGGGATGACGTTTAACTGCTCAAAGTAAACGATAACGCATAAAAATCATACCCATACCAATATTATCAATACTAGCAATGCTCAGCGGTTTAACCCACTATCTTAGGAAAACAGTTTACTTGTTCGCAATGAAAAGTATTGGCATGAGTTAAACTACCTCCTCAACAAATTTCATCAAAATCCATTTGCCCGTTACGGTGTAAGTGCCGACAGTTAAGAAACTTCCGCCTTGATAACATTGATGTAATACCAAAATTCACATCTCTATGGCAGACTAGATAGTTGTCTAATTGATGTATAGTTTGAGAATTCAACTATCCATTGTACTGATTCCATTTAAAATAAATAAGACCACCCAAAAATAGATAACTTAAGTGTACTCTAAGCCGAAGGGTTAAGGTTAACATGAACTTTACGCACGTCCGGCTTGCAATCAGAATTTCATTGATAGCCGCGACGAATCCATGCTCCGTATCGAATTAAATACATTATACTAAATGTTAATACAATTCAAAACAAACATACTAACCTTTTAAACTATGGGTCACATGAAAAATTCATTCACTGTTTCATTCACGACTCCAAAAAGTCAATTTGTAAAAAGAAAACTTTAGCTGAAAATTTAAAAAAGGTCTTATTTAAAAAGTTTGTAGAACTGGCCGGTAAGGTTTTTGAAAATTCGAAAATAGTGTCCGTAGTTTTCCCGCGTGTTCGGTCCGAGGCCGAGGCACGAAGCGCGTGTGAACTGAAACGCGGCTGGTTATGGACTATGGCCGGCCGGTGCCATGCCGGCATTGCTTTGCCGGTACGGTACTCAGGCGTTCCTACATCTAGTTTACTATTGTAGCACCTCGTGTCGTTTACCTTCAACGTTCCGAATTTGAGATTCGCGTGAGTTTAATTGGTTTATAATCTGTGATGTGACGGACGAGACTGCGCTGGGAGTTTTGGCGCCAACGTGGAAAACAACATGTCGGCTCGTTGGATTATTTTCCTAAACTTGCGTATTTTCGAGTGTTAATGTGTATTAAATGGTGAATTATTATTCATTAAGTGCTCGTAAACGTGCTCGAGTGTGGTCAAGTGATATAACGAGGTGAAACGTGTCTTTTCGTGTTGTTTTCGAAACTTCATAGGAGCCTCTTGTAAAGTCTCCACCACATACAGGGGCACGAGTTTGACTTGACCGTGACTTACTTTGCTTTGACTCTGACTGTGAATATGACTTGTTTGACGATAATACTATGTAAACTGTACTAAAGCACATCGATAGCTCCCTATAGTGATAGAGCAAAAGAATATTGTTAAAGTCACAACTAGACGTACTTAACTAAAATTATGACAGTTTTGTTTATCTAAATATTATATTCTACACATTATAGAAATAAGCTTCTTATTGAATAGTACCCATTTTAGGGCATAACAAAACTACGGAACCAAAGTTTTTTGACATTAGAGAGAGAGCTCTCATTGTAACATGAGAGCTTTTTCTACGTATTAAAAAAAGAATCCCGTAATTTTTTTCACAACACACAGCTTATTTTTTTTTAATATTTCAAGTACTTGTCTCCTTTACCAGTTAAAAATCTTACGTTCAAAAAACTTATTTTTTTCGTTTTGCAATAGTGACGTTATACTTGTTTTCGGTTTTCGGATTCAGGTTTTTACTTCAGTTGTCAGATACGAAAGTAACTTTGACTTTCTGCTTATGAACGGCTGCACCAATTATTGCGCAATTTGGCCAGTAAGGAGAATTGTGTCCCGAAAAATGCGAAAATCTGGAAAACTATTGGAAAAATCGCAGGGGGTAAGTAGCTAGAAAGCACAAATGAGCCTAAACAAACCAAAATATTTGGACAGTATAATACCAGACATAGAAAAAAATTACTTTTTCATCATCATCATCATCAACCTATACTAGTTCACTGCTGGACATAGGCCTCTCCCAAGTCACGCCACTCAGCCCTATCTTTGGCTTTTCTCTTCCAGTTAGCTACCAGCTGCTTTACATATATCGTCACTTCAAACGAGTCTCAGGGGCCTTACGGCTACCTGTTTTAAGCGTTTCTGTTTAGGTGATGAGAAAAGTTTCGCGACCGCAAACTGTATCTCGACGCGATAAGGTAAATTTTTCGAACTGCGCTGTTTCAGCGCTAATTCGAGTCCACGTTAAGAGTTAGCCGTAAGACCCCAGAGCCCCGATTCTACTAAACAAATTGTCTTTAAATTGTAATTGTTGCGATTTTAATTGTTAAATAACTGCCTCAATATATATTTTTATACTAGAAAGATACAACCACCTAATATTATAACTTAGTATAAAAAAATAATAAAACTGTAAATTTTGAGGCAGTTATTTAACAATTAAAATCGCAACAATTACAATTTAAAGACAATTTGTTTAGTAGAATCGGGGGGCAGGTAGTCCTACGCTACGTTTGCCATGTCGTTTTCCTTTTTAGTAGTCCCAAATCTCAGTAGTCCACTTACCTACTTAACAAACTAAATATTTTAACTACGCGTCAACACACACTGAGCTTAAATAGAGTTTGCCTATAATTGGGCCACTATTTCCTACTATTGCGCCAAATTTTTGCTCCTCATATCTATGTCGGTACGCTCTGAGAGGGTTCAGATAAATAAAGCGTGCGAAAATAAACAGAAACTGAGGTATAATTTGATTTCTGACCTGATTGACCTGATTTTTATATATAGTCTTTTATTCTAATGCTCCTGGTTTTGCCTAAACTTTCTCAAGAATAATTAAAAACAAGCTTCCCGCCACAGATATCCCGCTTGCACATATTTTACATTTTAACGAAAAAAAATCACTAAGGAAGTAAAAAAGAAAGAAAAGGGACGAAGGTTTTTTCTCTCTCTCTCTCTCTCTCTCTCTCTCTCTCTTTCTAACTTACTATATTTCTTTCTTTAACTCCATACTGACACACACTCTGCAGAAAGATACATCTCTTACCTAATCCGACCCAAAGCTTTAATTAACCCCCTTATTAATAAACGTGGAGTAGTCTTGGAATAGATACGCAGTGTTTTGTCTATTTCTCTCTTTCAAAATATGAACTCGATCGAAAAAGACAAAAGACGGAGTAACTATTCCAAGGCTACTCCAAGTTTATTAATAGGGGTATAAACGCTTATATACTTCAGAACTTTATTTGCCGATTTAAATAGTTTCTGAAGTATACCATGCTATAATAATATACTCCGCCAGATATAGCGCTCCGAGAAAAAATTTCACGTGGGCGTCCCGCAATGATGTCGTCAATGTCATGGATACACGTACACGTGCATAAGCAAGAGCAGAATAAGTAATTTACAACAAGTTCGAGAGAGATGACGATACACGAAACAATGGCGGACTCTCTATGATTTTCTGTGTTAACAGTAGCGTGAAATTATAACTCCCCAATATCCGTATATTACCTGTGGGAATCCAATAAATCAATGTGGTTTTGATAAAATTGTGTTTAATATATTCAATTCGTGCTTAACTTGCTTGAGCGGACAAACCAATTGACAATTGAAATGATTTTTGTATTTTATTTAATAGATTATTTAAAAATATGTTTCCCAGTATCTGTGTTTGTTACAATAAAGTGGCAACTGGACAGTGACGTCATTGCGGTACATCTCCCAGAGTGTTAGACCTTGTTTTCTTGGATCATGCTGAAGTGTACGTATTAAATTTATTTATATTTTTCACTGTACTTGTTATTTTCAACAAATCAAGCACTTGTCCGATAGCCTATTGATTTGATTCTAACATAGATTGATTGTGATCTTGGTGTTCCCCATTCTCGCTATTCTAGTCAAAAATCAGTCGAATGAATAAGGTCGATGTCGTCAGAACATTCTCATTTCCCGTCCATCAGTCAACGTCTTCATCCATTTTGATGCAAATGTTATTTTTGTTCGGTGATTTGACTTTTCCTCTGATACATCCAACGGCACCAGTGCGATTATAATGAATGTGAGCAGCGAGGGAAAATGTAAACGTGGAAAGTTAATGGGTATCTACAATATACCTATGACTACTTATTTTTTTCACAAGCAAGCGGCAGGGCTGCCTGCAATTTTCCGATTTCTTACATATTACTTTCGGGAACAATCGTATCTGATACCGGTACCTTATATGATGTGTTCGGCATCAATATTATCTAATATCATTATGTATTCCAGATCATTCTACCTGATATCGGTATTCGAGTACAACATATTTTTAATTTTGTAAAGAGAGGAAGAGTTATTTCTTATTCATAATATTATTACTTTATTTTCCTTCCCGTCTAATTTTCACACATCTCTGAACCCACCAGAAGTTTACTTTTTGTTTTATTTTTTTATCTTACTTTTAACCCACTTCCAATAAAAAAAAGTTACTACTAATATATAATAAAATGTCTGACACTAGGCTTATAATTATATTTGTGCTATTTAGGTTAATTAAGTGTAGTTACGGAGGGCCACTATTCATATTGTGCGATTTGAAAACAACAATATAATTTTATTGGTTTACGCTTCACACTTTTAAATTAACGCCCAATAAAGCACTGCGATGATATCAATTAGTTGTCTGGATATTTCACGCCAAAAATATAATTATTCTCGAACAGAAGTTTTTTATACAATGATTTCACCGAGTGTTGAGACTTCAAGTCGTTCGTCATTCGTATCTTAATAATATAAATAAATAAATAGAAGCGTTATACTTACAGCATTGGTCGTCCATTTTGCAGTTGTGTGCCGCTCAATATTGAAGTGTGCGTTTGTAGAACTAATGAATATGCCAGTGTGTGCAATACGTGTTTACCTCGCCCCTTTCAGTTTTTGGTAGACTTTTTTCGGTACTAGCTTGATCCAAGATAAATGACTTTGTAATGGTAGTAGGTATAGATTTTGCTGCGTTCATCTGGGAAAGTTTGCACATCTTTGCCAGTAGTAATGTGCAAACGTTACTGTTGCTATTCTACGTCTACTTATCAGATTAGGTAAACGGCCATTCAATGACAGGCAGACAATATTATGGATTTTGGTTTATCTGTCTTAGAATCACGTTTATAATTAGGAAATCCTTGAACTTTCCGAATTAAGTTACAATCATAAAACCTTTTGTCCAGCATGATACATATTTTGACATTGACAAACCTGCTAGATAGGTATCATCGTAAACACCTACGCAATGAACTTTGTTAACATTTTTATGGTAAAAAGCTAATTAGTTCGACGTTTTCCTGTTCAAAGTAGCAAGATAAACGACATGGAAATCTGACTGATATAGGGCATTACTTCAATGGCAAGTAATGAAAGCGTTTGATGGATAATTCTAACTATGAGGACATAGGTGAATTCGGGGCACACAAATGATAAGATGTTAAATTGATTTGTCTAAGTCTTTGTAGCAAGCAATTAGATAAGTAAATTAGTTGAACATAGCGAGATTATTACGGAAATACTATATGACAGTAACATTTGATCGCTTTTAAACTTTGTCTATACTATAATCTATACTAATATTATAAAGAGGAAAGATTTGATTGTTTGTTTGTTTGTTTGCATTGAATAGGCAAACAAAAAAATTCTTTCACTGTTGGGAAGCTACACTATCCCCGGGTAACATAGGCTATATTATATTTTCCAAAAAAATAGGGATCCTTACTAAAACTCCAATAATGTAACCCAAGGTGTAAAATAATAAGATTTTAAATTTTGACTTTGCGTGTTTGGCATTTCTAAGACAGGACAACGTCTGTCAGGTCAGCTAGTATATATTATTATTATAAAGAGGGAAAATTTGATTGTTTGTTTGTTTGCATTGAATAGGCTCCGAAACTACTGAACCGATTTGAAAAATTCTTTCACTGTTGGAAAGCTACTCTATCCCCGAGTAACATGGGCTATATTATATTTTCAAAAAAATAGGGATTCTTACTAAAACTCTAATAATGTAACCCAAGGTGTAAAAAAATAAGATTTACTATTTTAACTTTGCGTGTTTGACAGTTCTAAGACAGGACAACGTCTGTCAGGTCAGTTATTATATTATATTTTATCTTTATCTTTTGTGTTTTTCTTTCAATCAGCTTGTGACCGTACGGCCTTTTTATGGTCGAAACGTCGAGCGACAGGTGCCTATTTTTACCCAAATAAAATAACGGGTGTTGGCAACACCTAGAAGAACTGCATTCTCTGGTACACCGAGCAGTTTACGAAAAAAATTATGTGTCTATGGAAAATAAATAAAAAGGAGAAGCATAGACGACGGAGAGGACTTTTGGGGCCGAAGGGCAAGGTCGTGGTGTTTAAAAAGGGTAGTTGTTAGCTTGTCCGTGTTTTAATGTTTGGATTGTGGTTATTGGCTTGGTTTTGGTTACTCAAAATACCACGAGTTAATTAAATGCGAGCGAATGTAATTTAAATAACCTCACACTAATTTAATAGTTAACACGAGTCATAAACATTTAATACTATGACAGTCCATTCATACATCGATCCATCTAAGCATTTTCTAAATAACTGGCCAAGAGCGTGTCGACACACGCATAATATGGTAGAGTTCAGCAGCCAAACCAAAGTCAAATAATTGTGGTCATATTTATAACTAGCTGTACCCGCGCGACTTCGTCCGCGATTGCCATCCCTGCAGACTAATTATTCGCTCTTGGGCACAGTTCCGTTTGTCTCATATTTTAAGCAACACTGTGGTCTGCGGTGAAGCACTCTTATCAAGAAAGGAGCTTTTTACTTTGGATTTGAAAACTTTCAGGTTGTATTTCTCAGAAGACAATAACTCGGTAGCGTTCCTTCGCTATTCGACCAATAAATGTTGAAGCGAAGTGCTTTGTGCGAGTCTTTAGAATTTCGACAGTAAAACGGAGTCCTGTCACCGAGGTTCTCCTCGTTTTTTGGTGGAAGGAAGATGATATCAGAAGGATAATAAATTGTGCAGTTGCATTGCACGCAGTCTCCGAAATGTATCCGGTAAAAGACAGATAGTTTAGACAAATACAGACTCAATGCGGCGATGTTCTAGGTTAGCTAATTATTTACACCAAAAAACGCCTGCTATACCTAGGTACCTATGCTATAACCTAAACAAAATCCTAGAAATACATAAGAAACTAAGTACCTAATATTTATAGAAGACCAATAACTGAGTAAATAGTTCTGAAAAGAACTTTTATCCGAATTTAATTTAAATAAACCGGCCAAGTGCGAGTCGGGCTCGCGCACTGAGGGTTCCGTACCCCACAAAATACAATAAATAGTTGGCCAAGTAACCGAATTACCAGTTATTAAAACGCCTTCCAAAATTGTGGTAAGTAATTTGGTACGCAGTTTGCTACAGGCGCTCGGGTATAATAACTTGGTAATGACCATAAATTTTCACCAATTCGCACTTGTCCATTATTTATTATATTTTGTTATTATACTTTAGAATGTGTACTACAATCGTGTACACAAACAAGTACACATTTTGACTTTCATCCCCTCTCCCAAGGGAACCATGCAAAATTTCGGGATAAAATGTATCCTATAACCTACCTCGTAGTATGAACTCAAATTATGCTAAGTTTCATATGAATCCATTGAGTAGTTTTGGCGTGATGCGCGGCCCAGATACAGACAGACAGACAGAAAGACAGACCAAAATGAAAAAAATACAGTTTTGACTTCAGTATCGATTATAGAGAGCCGTCCAATATTTTTTTTCAAAATATCTTCAATGTACAGAATTGGACCTGTTACAGTTTTATATAGTTACAGTTTTATAAGTATAGATAGATTCAGGAATTGGTGGAAAGTGAAACATGCTAAATTCGAAAAGTATGGAAAGAATATTCGCATCTTGCTGTAAAAAATACCTAATGTCCTGAAAATTAAAACCATAAATAAAATAATAAAATAAAATAATAAACCTTTAGAATAACTACACAAAGAAACCAAGTACATTCGCAAAATTTAAACCATTCAAATGGTGTCATATATGGCTCCAAAAAAAAAAATTTACTATGATAATTTGCGCGGTGAAATCGTACCACAACAAATCAGAAAAGCACCATAAGAGTTATGGTGTGACATTCTACAGGTAATCCATTAATTTTCTTGCTTAAATTGTTTAAAATACCAATCGAAACGTAAGCTACAAAGCGATTTTGTAGCTTACGTTTTGAGAAGGCGTTGTTTGGAAACTTACCTTCTCTGAGTAGTTATTCTAAGAATAAACCATAATAAATATAATAAATACAATACAATGGCATCGATTCTGATGTACTCTAAACTAAACTAAATTTGACAGCTCTAAAGTTGTTGCCATCCTTCTCTCACATATTAAAATGAAAAGGTAGATAATTTTAGTCCTGTCAGATTGGTTTAGTTTAGTGAGCTGTATGACAGAATCGACGCCAATAAATCTTTATTACACACCGAAAATACAAATGAAACTTAACTAAAATAAAAAACAAATATACGTACGGCAGTATAATGGCCCTATCGCCTAAAGCAATATTTTCCAGGCAACCTTTCATAAAGTAAGTTAGCTCTTGAAAGCTACAACGTAAGTTAATCCTACGTGTATCTGATCAAGTTGTTTGTACTCAATTTATTTGGCCACAATAATTGATTGTCACATGACACGTGAACCAGGGGCGCTGGTTTCTGAATTGAAGACGGCATGCTCCACTTGGAGCCGGAATAAAAAAAAACAATTTACGGATTCAGATTCAGATTTTTACTAGCCTTATAACAATGATTCGTTATACTAGGTAGGTCAAATAAATTAGTCTTAAAAACAAAATCTACACAGTTAAAAATATAAAATTAAAATAAAGGTAGGTGCAAATAATAGTTTTTACAACACATTTGCTCAAAAAGTGCACTTACGAAGCCTGTATACATCGTTCGAAAGTTAAACATTACGCATCATACAACGGAGCGTGCGGTAATGAATTTTACCGCACGCTCAGATGTATAGCACCGTGCGTGTACTTTACGGTATTTTTTAAATTTCCATTTCCATAAAAATTGTTTCATTTGTAGCCTTTTTTCTCGCAAATGTGTTGTAAAACGTTGTATGGCACACGTGCGGATTGGTTATTACAAACTCGTGACTATCGTAAGTCCTCGACTTCGTCTCGGGCTTACATTCGTCTACTCGTTTGTAATAACCAACTTACCGCACTTGTATCATAAATAACAATTTTTTAAATGTCATATTTTTTTATATCACATGCTATCCAGTTTCCCACAATTTCCCATTATAAAGATATAATTACTTACAGATTAAAAATACTGAAAAAAAAAAAAATTATCTGATAGTACAATCGGATGTCTTCAATCACGAGTGAATCGGTTTGACTTAGGCAAGCGTGCTCAATCGTAAACTAAATCATCGCTGCGAGTTGACGCTCAAACGTGGTCAAACGCAAGCCTATTACGTACCAAATAAAAATAAACTGGCCAAGTGCGAGTCGGGATCGCGCACTGAGGGTTCCGTACCACACAAAATTTAATAACGAAATTACCAGCTATAACTTGGTAATGAACAGAAATTTGTCACCGACTCGCACTTTGCCATAATTTATTATTTGTTCTTATACTTTAGAGTGTGCGGATGGACGGACGGACAGACAGACATCGTAGGCAAAGGGTCAATAGGGTCCCATTTTTACCATTTGGGTACGGAACCCTAAAAATTGCTAATAAATTTCTGAGATATAAACTATAAAGTTTAAAGTTACACCGTCGCTTACCGTCAGGCGAGTTAGTGGCCAAACGTAGATCTATTCTATTAAAAAAGTTTTGGTGGGTATTATGTACTATTATGTCTTCTGTGGTATTGAGAGGAGATGTTTTGTCCCTTTCCCGCAAAGCATGTGATATACATAATATAATTACTAGCTGTTGCTCGCGACTTTGTATGCGTAGAATTTCACGTTAACTTTCAACCCCCTTTTGGTCCCTATAATTCGGCCCTTTCTAAATACCTATACAGGGTGTAAGGGGAACACTCTCGAAGCCAAAAGAAGGTAATTGTACTCATCATTATGAACCACTTTTAGTATGGGACCAACCCTGAAATCGCGAAAAAAAAAACTGCTGTTCCATACATTTTGTCGAGTGTCAATGACCGTTTTCTATAGAACAGCTGATATTTTTTTCGCGATTTCAGGGCTGGTCCCATAGTAAAAGTTGTTCATAATGATGAGTACAATTACCTTCTTTTGGCTTCGATAGTGTTCCCCTTACACCCTGTATAATGATTATGTGATGTGTGATAATAAACAAAACAAGTAATTTCAATTATTAAAAAAATATAGCCCGACTGCATTGTATACCTAACAAAAATAAGCACGATAATTCCCTCCTGCCCATTTTTCTATCGGACTGCCAGAGCGGGCACGAAAAATCGTCACCGCTTAATGGTTGATATTCCGAAAACCCGTACGAAGCGCTTTGATTCCACATTTATTGTGCGAACTGCTAGTCTGTGAAATGCGCTGCATGAATGGGTGTTCCCCGGTGGTTACAATCTGGGTGTCTTCAAATCACGAGTGAATCGGTTTCTTCTAGGCAACCGTGCTCCAACGTAGCATTCCAACGTAGCTCCAACCACATCATCGATTAACATCAGGCGAGATGGTGGTCAAACGCAAGGCCAAGGGTTTATCTATACTAATATTATAAAGAGGAAAGATTTGATTGTTTGTTTGTTTGTTTGCAATGAATAGGCTCCGAAACTACTGAACCGATTTGAAAAATTCTTTCACTGTTGGGAAGTTACACTATCCCCGGGTAACATAAGCTATATTATATTTTCAAAAAAAATAGGGATCCTTTCTAAAACTTCAATAATGTAACCCAAGGCGTAAAAAATAAGATTTACAATTTTAACTTTGCGTGTTTGACAGTTCTAAGACAGGACAACGTCTGTCAGGTCATCTAGTTTATAAATAAAAAAAGGTGTAATTTCGATCTTGGGGACCGGCGACAGCGGCCGCGTCGCCCTAATGTAGCTCCAAACAGAGCCCACCAATCGCGAGTAGGTACACACTGTAACACGATAATGTGTCCAAAGAAGTGACGGCTCTCACGCCCGAAAGCTCTGCGTAATCGTACACTTGGCGATATCGTCTATCTTCCTCGTATCACCTTATTAGTGGTCACTAAATATAGCTGTTATTAGCTAAGACATGTCACCTGTCGGCTTGGAAGATTCCAAGATTTTTCATCTAAGAATGAAATGTTTCTTTTACAAACGTACTACCAGCATCATAAATTATCTACTTTAGCTTCGTATGCTATCATTTCTAGCTTACTTTTCTCTTGTTGGCTCCTGGCTCGATATTTTAAATGGGTGGCAACACAGGCTAGGTAAAGCTACTACGTAGCCAGTCTTTGGTTGACAAGGTAGGAGTTCGACATCAAGGTGGCAGTCAACCCAATCGTCATCATCATCGTCTTCATTATCAGCCTATAATGTTGCCACTACAGGGACTCTATTTAACGTAGTAAGTTTCTACATAAGTCTACGCGTACGAAGTCGCGGACAACAGCAATGTGTTAGATAGTCGAGTTTATTTTATTTTATCTTGACTTGTTGCGTTAACCAAGTGCACTGTCATCATCATCATCATCATCAGCCAGAAGACGTCCACTGCTGAACATAGGCCTCCCCCTTTAACCTCCACACTGAACGACAGCCTGCCTTTTGCATCCACTGGATGCCAGCGACTCTTACTATGTCGTCGGTCCATCTAGTGGGAGGCCTACCTACGCTGCGTCTAAGTGCACTGTAGTGACAATTAATTTGTCTCAAAGGTCATAAGCATTTTACTTCGTCCAGTTCAGAGTTGTAATTTGCCCTTGAGACTATATGAGATGTCAACCTAATGAAAGAATCTCAAGTATTTGCCTAAATTAATGTTTATGGGACCATTTTTATGGGATAATTATATAGCGTGAGCCATATAGTGAATTGGGTAATTTCTAAAAGCGACTTGTAGTTTTGAATGACGTAATGCTCGGAATGTAACAACAAGTCTTTGTGATAGTATCAATGAGCTATTGAACCAATTATAAGTTTCAGTTTGTTATAAATTTCGTAAGCGCAGCGTATAGGACGTCCACCCACAAGATGGACAGATGACCTAAAAGAGACCGCAGGGAAACGCTGGATGCAGGCCGCTTCCAACCGGCCCTTTTGGAGATCGATGGGGGAGGCCTATGTCCAGCAGTGGACGTCCTACGGCTGAAATTATGATGATGATGATGATAAATTTCGTATCAACAAAATTCCTTGAGCGTTTGGGTTCGGAAATATTTATATATCGGCGATATACAGATTCATAGGTAACTAACGCAAAACCTCTTGGTGCATCAAAACTAACAACTTGTTATAGTAATATAAAGTTGCTAGTCTTGATGCACTTGCGTTAGTTACCTTTGACCAATGTCAATATAAATTATCTTTTCATTCCATATATTCGAAAAGGACGACTTGGTTCGCCTTTAAGTGCACCCAAATGTGGTGTTTTTTAAAACAAACTTTTAGCGGGCAGTAATGAGTTTTTAATCCTCTTTATAAAAATATCTCTAATAAATATCTCTAATATTAATATACCTATTCAAAAAGTGCGCCACAAAGATAATTGCGGCGCACTTTTTGAATTTGGAACATCTTAGTGTTCAGCGCCAAAGAAATCGAGCGCAATTAGTGTTTGAATAACGACTGGCTGGTACGACGGCACAAAGACGCGCCCCGCCAGCTGAATAAAAAAAATACAAATTAAAAACGCGGGAACTACAGCCAGCGTTTTCGTCAATTTTCACGGACTGTTAGAAACTCATGGTTTTGTGTAACAATAAACTTTCATAATTGCGAAAATGTCTCAAATATAAATATAAGTTTTTAGTTGTTTTATTATTAGATACTATTTAATTTCAATTTAGTTGTTACTCTATGTTTTATTAAATAATAATATTACAATAAAATATGAGGCGCCTTTTATTATCTCAATGTGGGCGATGAAAATTAGAGTGTATCACTCGGGCGCAAAATATTTTTTGGCTCGGGCGACGTACTTTGAATCGCTCACTTCGCTCTAGATTCAATAAAGCGCCCTCGCCGTAAAAATATAATTTTGCGCCCTTATGTTACAATCTACTATTGCCTTTGACCCTGTATAAAATATACCAATCGAAATACTTGATCCTAAATATACAGGTTTAGTGGCAAGAACAAAATCAGCTGTTGCATACATGTTGTTGTGTGTCAATGACCTTTTTCTATGGAACAGCTGATCGCAATTTTAGGCTTGGATTGGCACGCATTTGTTGGTTTTGTTGATTAGGTTAATTGGTTTGGTATTCCACCACTAAACTACTGGTGATATATATCTGGATTAGCACCCAGTGTAAAACCAATTTAATAAAAATAACCGGCCAAGATCGTGTTGAGACACGCACATGGTAGGGTTTCGTAGCCAAAGCCATAATTATAACAAAGTCATAGTTCAAAAATTGGCGGTTCTAGAAAAGATCGAACAAACGAAGCTCTGTTGACTTAGCTTTGGGCAAATTTCTGAGATATATCATCCCGACATATTATAGGTACTTTTAATGGTTTGGCTAAAGATTTTTTTTTTTATTGGGAAACAATTTTTGGGGCTAATAGAAGTTCAAAGGTTCTATAGAATTAGGATGGACGGACAGAAAACGAACTTATAAGCATTCCTTTTAGTACTGCGGAACCCTAAAAATGTGATACTTACTATAAAAATGGTGTTGAAATCTCGTTTCAAAATACATAGGTATAAAATAGCCATGCTATAAATAACGCACGCACATTTCTTCATCTTCTGCATGTTAGCTACTTCCTTGACAAATCTATTAACTGCCGTGTCCAATGCATAACTATAGGTCGGAGGGGGTCAAGTAGAATATGACACTGTCATGTTGGGTGTCGCGAAAGTCGAGATGGCTAACAACATCAGAAGCGCCGCGCCGCCCCAATTTGATTTGTTGGATTCCTCTCCGCCCGAATAGCAGAATAAATAGATATTTAAATATCGGAATAATCAAGAAAAAAAAATATGAAGAAAATTTATTTTGCAATACATTTCATATGGAACGGTAAGAATTGAAGTCTTACATAATTGACATATTACATCATAAACAAAAAAAAAACATCTTAGTCAAAGGGGGTTGCTGTCGCTACCATAAAAGGACCATAAGGAA
This sequence comes from Agriopis aurantiaria, assembly GCA_914767915.1. Classification (NCBI taxonomy): domain Eukaryota; kingdom Metazoa; phylum Arthropoda; class Insecta; order Lepidoptera; family Geometridae; genus Agriopis; species Agriopis aurantiaria. The sequence goes on from OU611999.1 coordinate 6,164,250, forward strand.
GTATATAACGGCGGAGCATAGGTAGTTAATATTTAAAAAATATATACAATTTCTAAAAACAATTAAGCTTAGAATAACTACACAAAGAAACCAAGTACATTCGCAAAATTTAAGCCATTCAAATAGTGTCGTATATGGCTCCAAAAAAAATGTTTAATGTTACTATGACAATTTGCGCGGTAAAATCGTACCACAACAAATCAGAAAAGCAGCATAAGAGTTATGGTGTGACATTCCACAGGTAATCCATTAATTTTCTCGGTTAAATCGTTTAAAATACCAATCGAAACGTAAGCTACAAAGCGAATTTGTAGCTTACGTTTTGATAAGGCGTTGTTTGGAAACCTACCTTCTCTGAGTAGTTATTCTAAGCAATTAAGCTTTAAAAATGTGAAAAATACCTATGTATACTTACCTACAACATTTTGTGTCCGTGTTAACCGTTAAAGAGTTCCTTTATCTGGAGCTAAACCTGGATGTCGATTCAGCAGTGCAAGTACCGTTCTTTATCGATCGTCAAATTCGATAAAATGCCATAGAATCGATCATAGCGAGTACTGATCAAAAGCATTTTATCGAATTTCACGATCTCAACTGTCAAATTTGACGATCGATAAAGAACGGTACTTGCACTGCAGGTATTAATGTTATAGGCATATAGGTACAATGTGCACCTTGTTCTTTTGAATATTTGCCCATATTGTCAAGATTTTATTTAAAACAGCCCCGTCTGTTGTCTAGATCTAGCTTAGGTACTATCGGAGAGACCAGCCCTATCCATTGTTTATAGTTACGATTTCCAACTTATTATTTTCTTGGGCTGCAAACTATTTATTTATGTTATTATTTCAGATGATACTGCACACTTACTCCACTGGTGCAGCGACCCGAAGTGGGTCTTGGCTTCCGACACCATAAAAACGCCGCGCCATCGGTCCTGATGTTGCACTATCTCTTGCCAGTCGGCGACAGCACTATATCACATATCTACTAATTACGTGTAAATCAAGCATAAGCCGTTGTTATAGTAATTTACCAACAAACACGTCTGACTCCTGTAAAATACTTTAAAAGGTGGATACTTCTACCCACGGCTGCGTCTAGCCACCAGTGGTGCGTCTGGTGGCTGCGTCTATATAGTGGCTTAGCCGTCAGTGGCTCAGTGTGCGGCGGCACTTAACAAGTCACCTAAGCGTATTTTTTAGTTTTGCATACTAACTATTAATATTTATATTAATTTCATAGATAAATTTATTTTCATACACAAAACCAAAACGCTAGAATTATATGATTATTTACGAGATATTTACCGTGGTAAGGTTGGTAGGTTGTGGAGCTCATTCCACAACCTTACCACGGTAAATATCCCGTAAATAATCATATAACTTTAGTGAACAACCACAAACAATTCACAAGATTTTGAATACAAAATCCAAGTGGGCCTGAAAATATCCTTCAACCCGCACATTGACCGCTCCTGCCGCAGCGTCTTCCACCTAGGGCGGTCGTGCTCATTGTTCATTGTCTACTCCAAAATATATGTTTTAAATAATATTTTACGATCCCTAGACATTGTAAGTTGGTATGACAAAGACTTGCGATGCATTCGTTCGGCAAGATATAGATTTTAATCTGCTTCCTAGTAGCCGCGCTAGCCGGGCCTATTGCATGCTAAAAGTGATTTATGGATACAGTAGCAGCAGAAGTTTATGAAAGTAGGTATTAGTTATTATTCCATGGTAGCGGTCTGGATCAAAGCAACTCGGATGGAATGAATTCTGCTTGATGATGTACTTAGACATACCTACACGATGTAGGTAAGTACCTACCACCTATAGACAACAGTTTATAGCCCGTTGGTCCAGTTGGTAGTGAACCTGCCTTCTGCGCTTGGGGGCGTAGGTTCGATTCCCACCTAGGACAAACATTTATGTGATGAACATTTGTGTTTGTTCTATATCTGGGTGTAATATCTATTTAAGCATTTAGATATGTATTTAAAAATATAAATGTAAGTATATCAGTATCTGGCAGCCATATCACAAGGTTTGCTTAGTTTGGGGTCAGTTGACTGTGTGTGCAAAAATTTCCCGAATATTTATTTATGTCATTTTATGTCGATGACCAAGTGCTACTCGCTACTCTATCAAGTTTGTCTGATGAAGTAGCAGTATTTTTGCAGTCGGTCAGCAATTTTTCAACCGACTACAAAAATGCCTGTGTTTCTGAATTCGGCTGCATACTAACATAGATAAATATCATCATCATCAGCCAGAAGACGTCCACTGCTGAACATAGGCCTCCCCCTTTAACCTCCACACTGAACGACAGCCTGCCTTTTGCATCCACTGGATGCCAGCGACTCGTACTATGTCGTCGGTCCATCTAGTGGGAGGCCTACCTACGCTGCGTCTTCCGGTTCGTGGTCTCCACTCAAGAACCTTTCTTCCCCATCGGTTATCGGTTCTCCGAGCGATGTGGCCATAGATAACATAGATAAATATACTAGTAAGTAAATGATACCTATCGTATATATAATTATATTATAAGAACCGAACTCAATTATTGTTAAAAAACAAACAGGTTCAATTGTGAACCTCCCCCTTTTTTGAAGTCGGATTATAATCATTGATATTTTAAAATTAAGATAAAAAATAAAAGTAAGTCAAAAAAAATACATTAAAATAAAACACTGTTTTAAACTATCACGGTTGTTCACTAAAGTTATATGATTATTTACGGGATATTTACCGTGGTAAGGTTGTGGAATGACCACGGTATTATTATCATTTACATTAAAATAACTTATACTTATTTTTTTTAAACGCATAAAAGCAAAAAGCTAAAAAAATTAAGATAAAACCTTAAAAAGTGCAGATTCAAAAGGGCACCATAAGAATTTCATTAATATTATAACGAATATTGGTTACGAATTACGTTAAACGTTTATTATACCTACTTCTCGCATCGATTTCGTTTTATTTGCTAATTATTTTTCGTTCCTGGGGTCTAGAATACCTATTACTTCTTGTACAATTGTAGGTACCTACATTACTCATAATTGTATATATTAGATACATGAATAAGTAGGCCTCCAAATCCTGCGATGACGTCATCTAATTCATTCACAAAGAAAACAAACTAATTAAGATTCGAAATAAATCACTAATGTCGCAATTTGTATCGAATTGAATTCTCTAACAATGGCGACACCGACCAGTAGGATAATCAGATCTTTAGAATATCATAACTCATCACAGAATTAGATAATATACCTACTAAAAGGTATAATTTAGCTATGGAAAAGTAATGATCATTAATAATTTGTAGGTAAACAATTTTCACGATTCAATTTTAGTCGCCATATAGATAAAAGATCGATCAACCAAAACGCAGACTATAAATTTGGATCTCAATAATTTTGTTTCTTACCCACAGACCTAATATACTTAGGTATATGTTCTTCTATACTAATTTATACTAATATTATAAAGAGGAAAGATTTGATTGTTTGTTTGTTTGTTTGCATTATATAGGCTCCGAAACTGCTGATCCAATTTGAAAAACTCTTTCACTATTGGGAAGCTACACTATCCCCGGGTGACATAGGCTATAATCTTTACCCGTGCGAAGCTGGGGCGGACCGAACAGAAACTAAACAGGAATAATAACGCGATCAAAAGATATGACCGTTTATATGACGCACTAGCTGAGCCCCGTGGTTTCACCCGCGTAGTGATGAAAAATAGTGATGATGATGATGAAAAGTGAAAATATACCCATGCAAAAAATCAGGTCGATCCGGTGCTCTGTTGCTGCGTGAAAGAGGAACAAACAAACCAACAAACTTTTCGCATTTATAATATTAGTATGATATTATCTTGTGGTCCTTAACTGCTGGCTTTTTGGAAAAACTCAGAGTCACACAGCGGGCAATGGAGAGAGCTATGCTCGGAGTTTCTTTGCGCGATAGAATCCGAAACGTGGATATTCGCCAAAGAACCAAAGTCACATAGCTATTAAAATTTGCAAGTTGAAGTGGCAATGGGCAGGCCACATCACTCGGAGAACCGATAACCGATGGGGAAGAAAGGTTCTTGAGTGGAGACCACGAACCGGAAAACGCAGCGTAGGTAGGCCTCCCACTAGATGGACCGACGACGTAGTAAGAGCCGCTGGCATCCAGTGGATGTAAGAGGCAGGCTGTCGTTCAGTGTGGAGGTTAAAGGGGGAGGCCTTTGTTCAGCAGTGGACGTCTTCTGGCTGATGATGATGATGATATTATCTACTGTAATTTCGGTAGTCTCCACCACTTGACTGGGGCATCGCTTGGACTCGACCTTTGACCGTGACTTGCTTTACTTGACTTCGACAGTGACTATGACTTGTTAAATTCTATAAAAATTAAAATTATCCACTACTTTAAAAAAATATAATTGTAGTTGACACTGGCTAAATAGACAAAATGTCTGCAGTATAAGCATAAACGAAAAAAAAATAAAAAAAATACGTGTTTAATAAGCATTATATTACGGTACCTGACTCATTCCTATAATTTCTTGTCACACAATCTGTCATCAGATATCGATTAATTGCTCCTATTTCTAAATATCTCATTGAAACGTTTTATCTTCACGGCGATAAGACTATCTCTTTGATATCGCCGCGCTGTATAAATAACTTATTGGTTTACCAATCACGATCTAATGTCAGATGCAATAAGTAAATTAATAGCGATTTCGTGAAGTAGGCAGCTGATGTCATCTTTAAATTAAGAAGAGACAGTAAAAGTTAGCTTTGGCATCATTTATCACAATGATATAACTATATTAAGTACTAGCTGTGCCCTGCGGTTTCACCCGCGTGTATCACTCCTTATAACATCAGCTATCTCCCAGTGTAAATCCCGGTAAAATCGGTCCAGCCGTTTTGAAGTCCATAGCGAGCATACGCACATACACACATCGCCTTTTATATATACGATATTATAACTATATGACATAGATGGAATTCTGGCGCTAACGTGAAAAAGTCGTGTTGCCTCATAGTGCTATTTTCCTAAACCTGTATAATATATTTTCGAGTGTCAATGTCTAATAGGGTATTTGACTACTTTTGGGAAACTATTGCACATTATTGTCTGATATAAAATAATGTATACTGCATTTATATTTTCTGGATATCAGTCGTATTTGCGATATAAATCGATGTTAAAGTTTGAATAAAAAAATATCGCGCCAAAACGCAGACCTGCGTCATAGCTCCGATCACGTGACTAATTGACGTCACACAAAACAAAACAACTGCAGCCAGGCTGCAAAAGTTTGATGATTAATTAATTTCTAATAGAAGTAATGGTTTATAAATATTGTGTAGTGCCAAAATGTACAAATACTTCCATAAAGACACCGGATAAAATATTTGTTCCTGTTCCAATGCACCCAAAACTCCCCAAAACTCGGAAAAAGTGGTTGGAACCAATCTAAGGTTGGAACTAAGTAGCTCGTAGAGAACCCAAAAGTATTGGAGCTAATTCAAGTGTTTCTATGTGCGAAGATCATTTTGAGGCACATATTTGAGTCTATATATTTCTATTATAATTTGTGTTTTTATTGCATTACTATTTTATGTACTGTTACTTTCTTTTTAAACATTGTAAAGCTCGACATAACCTAACAAAATAGTTATATCCACTTACTACAACATACTTTTTGTACAACTTGATTGAATGTTTTGCTTGGAGAACAATTAAAAATTAATACTGACATTGTAGTTTTTACGTTTTGAGTTCTGCAGCGTAGAAACAATGACGTGGATTATTATTAAAGAAATATGCAACCATAAAAACATTAATTTTGGGTAAGTTACTGCTGTCTGCTTGCACAAAATGTTTCTCCATTCTTCTCACATTTAACCTCCGGAATGTTTTTGGTGAAACTTTCTGGATAAATCGCTCTCAAAATAGCTTTACAACATTAAATTCGCAGATATCAATACAAAATCTGTTTGTTTAGATTTGTGTGACGTCACTAGGGATGAAGCCAGTTACAGACCGTTTTCGATCACGTGATCAAATGTCGAAAATACAGTTATTTTATTCGCGTTTTTTACAAAAAATAAGCATATTTTTATCAAAAAATCAATGAAATATGCTTTTTCATTATGTCATGTTTATGGATGGCGTCAATTGGCATAATATTTTTAATACAGTCAAGTACCCTATTGTCTATTAATGGTGGATAATTATTTGTAGACTATTTGACTAAGACACAACCATGGCTTATTTTGTTTGACTTTCACTAAGATTATAGCTTGTTTGTATTAAAAAACAAACTTTAAAACTGTTTTTTAAATAATTGATACTGGCAAATGCACAAGATTGGGCGGGCTAAGTCCATTATGGCAATACCATACCTCGTCTTTCGTATTTTACAGACATATAATCATAACTACCCCAGTAAAGTCGTGGAGATTTTTTAGGGACTTCTTTGGAGTTTTGTTCAACTCATTATGTCTCTAGCCTACACTCTAGTCACTAAAGCATTTACATACACTTAGTAAATTTTGATAATAATTTCATAATAAAAAAAGTCCCCAAATGTGTGAAATCCCCAGTGAAATCCCCAAAAAGTCTCCACTATATACTGTGTGGTGGCTTTAGCCCTGGCGCCGGGGCAATAGAATACGGTACCAGTAGCCCCTGCCTGTAGTAAGAGTATTAAAACGACCTCCGGGCTCAGGGTGGTCAAAGTTGGGGCTCTGACCATCCACTTAAGCGTGCCCAGGGAGAGAACGACAGCGTTGTGTGACCTACGTTGTCGTGGGCGATGGGGCTGAGACAACACGGTTGTCTCGGGAGGAGCCGTAGCGCAGTGCTGAGGGCTCCGGTGCATTCCTCTGGATATCCCGGAGCCCTCTTGTCAAGCACTAAGGCTGATCATCGGGAGGGTTTAGTGGGTATAATCCCACATAACCTGGCTGCACCCCAATGCAGCCGGGTATCTTTGGAAGATTCCCTCCTCGAAAAAAGGTACTCTGTAGTGGAATCAAAGCGCTTCGTACCTACTTATCTACCTATACACCAGAGTATAATAATACTGTGGCATTGCGCCGCCGCGCTGGACTGTGCTATATCTCTTTATTCCTTCTTATTATTTTCCTGCCAAGCCATTAGCAATAATAATAATCTTGGTAAGATATTAAAGAAAAAGTAAGTTTGCCATTAGGATGTTTGTTATTTTTCCGAGCGTCATTTTAAGTGCGCGACTTGTCAGACGGTGTGCGGTCTGTTTTCCTGACCAATTTATGCGTTCGGCGCCTTTGCAATCGTCGCGGGCGTGCTAACCAAATCAGTGATAATATAAATAATGTCTGTTTATAAATTCAATGCTATCTTTGTATTTGAAGCTACAGCTTGTGCTCGTGGAATGCGGAGCGAGTTTTAGCTGAGAAAATTACATGAAGTAAGAAAACCACCAAATACACCAAATTCATAATCGTAACTTACCTATTTAATTGGTTACGCAATACGCACAAATATAACAAACGTGTTTTTAACGTATTTTTGTATTAGCTCTAATGTAAAAACGGTAATACGTACAAACGTCAAACTTAGCGTGATTATAATACACACTCTAAAGTATAACAACAAATGATAAATAATGGCCAAGTGTGAGTCGGTGACAAGTTATACTTTTTTTACTGGGCAAGTGCCTTTATTAACTAAACAAAATACAAGCTAAAACTAACACTACAAATACAGTTAGACTGCCCATAGACCGTTGAAGGTCTAAAGACAATCCAAATGCTCAAGCCCACTACCAGTAACTTATAGTTAAGTAACTTTAGTTATACTTAACTGGTAATTTCGTTATTGAATTTTATGGTGGTACGGAACCCTCAGTGCGCGAACCTGACTCGCACTCGGCCGGTTTATTTAAATTTCTACTGTACATGTTGCTTCCTTGTAAATACATACCTAATTACCTACCCTAATTATTTACCCTGAACTCAGAGGAACAACCCATCAACAACCCATTTATCAAAATAGGATGAAACGTTTAGGCCGTAGGTATATGAGAACATAAATTCACAATTTAAATTTTTTGCGTAGTCAGATTAAAATTGACATAATAGACCAAAAATAATAGAAATATATATTTTTTTTAAAGGAGGAGGTTTATGTTCAGCAGTGGACGTCTTCTGGCAGATGATGATGATGATGAATAGACCAAATAGCTCAGACACTCAGAGTAAGCGAAGAATCTTTAGTAGCCGCGATGATCGGGCCACACTGATTCGTTTAATTGGCAACACAAAGTCACCAGGAATCTAGGCTACGATTGGGATGGGAGTTGAGAGCTAATTGGGGCTGTAAATCTTTCCGTATAGGTACAATTAATTACTCACTGACTATGATTTTACTGTTAATAAGGGAGATTATTTTTCGGCGCGTTTCATTTCTGAAAACTTATGTACAAGATTTCAATTACAGGACAAAATTTATCATCATCATCATCTGCCTCTAACTGTCCACTGCTGAACATAGGCCTCTCCTAATGGACGCCGCTGAGCTCGGTCACCAGTTATTTGCGTCTAGTTTTTACCCGCTGTTTTACGCAATTCGTCACTCCACTTGGACACAGGGTGTCCTACACTACGTTTGCCTAAACGAAGTCTCCACTCCAGAACTCGTCTACCCCATCGGTTATCGGTTCTTCGGGCAATGTGGCCAGCCCACTGCCACTTTAGCTTGCTAATCCTTTGAGCTATGTCGGTGACTCTGGTTCTTTGGCGAGTATCCACGTTCTGGATTCTATCGCGCAAAGAAACTCCGAGCATAGCTCTCTCCATTGCCCACTGTGTAACTCTGAGTTTCTCCAAAAATCTGAGTTTTTCACAAACTTTGTCGTCAGTTGAATTCTAATAAACTAAGTCCTGGTCATGTCACGTCATGTCCTAGTAGAGTGGAGAAGACTTTACACTACTACTGCAGGCTTAGCACGGGCCGTGGATAAATTGTCTTTCCATCGTTTTTATCCGCACGTAAACGCAACAAAGCTAGAATATGGATCCATACGTATATATTTTTCTCGCGGGATAAAAACAGTGGAAAGACAATTTGTCTACGGCCCGCGTAGGTACTAGGCATGCAGGCTTCTGAACTTTTTGAATTACCATGAAAATACAACTTCCACTGGAATGTATCATTTGCAAATACTTGTGTATACTTTATCGATCACTTCTAAAATACCTTCCCTCAAAATAAAGGACGTAGGTAAAATTTTAGGGCAGTAACCATGCATGTATTTTCTTTTTCTGACTTCACGGCTTCTTTTTCTTGTGATTACTTTTTCTGTCCATTTGCCCCGTACTAAAAAAGCAATATTGATACAAAGTTCCATTAATATGTGGTATCACGATGTGTATCTTATTGAATATTGATACATGTGAATGCCGATGGCACGATTCCTTTCAACCGCAGGCGCGAGTGGTTTGACCCAGCCAGGCTCTGTCTAGAAGTGTCTATTAGTTCTCGACATTGTATCAGAAACAGTACAGTTCGACCAACTTAACTTTGCTATTAGTATGGGACCAATAGGTACCTGAAATCGCGTTTTTTTTTACCTGAGCTGTTCCATTCAGTATAGGTCGTGTGTTCTTTTTCTATTGTATAACATATTTTTTGCGATTTCAGGTTTAGTCCCATAGTGTACTACGTACGTACCCACTATTTTCGGCTTAGTACACCTTTTTTGCCCAAATTATCACTGAATGAGTTTTTTTCTAACCGATTATGTTTAAAATAGCAAAGCAAATACTAAAAATAAATTTTTATTTTGATATTGCATAATGATGGCGGAGGAGAGTTAATACTTATTCTGCTATTCGGGTGAAAAGGAATCCAACAAATCAAAGATCATAAAAAGATCAGCTGTTCTTGAGTTATAAATGGTGCAACTAACCCGACTTTGTTTTATCTATACTAATATTATAAAGAGGAAAGATTTGTATGTAAGTACCTATGTTTGTAACGAATTGACTCAAAAATTACTGGACTGATTTTAAAAATTCTTTCACTGTCTACACTATCAATACAATACAATACAATACAAAACTCTTTATTAAAATACCACAAAACAAGGATAACATAAAAATTACAGCAAAAATATTATCTAGTCTTTTAACAGGCGGCCTTATCGCTTAAAGCGATCTCTTCCAGGCAACCGTACACGGAAAGGAATTATTTTTAATAATGTGAGGCCTTAACTAAAAATAAAAATAGAAAGTAAATACCTATGCAAATAACAACAAACAATCAATAGACTACAAATAAATATTACATACTAATAAATACATATACATAGACTACATAATATACTACCCCCGGGTACTACTATCCCCGGGTGACAAAGGCTATAATCTATACCCGTGCGAAGCTGGGGCGTACCGCTAGTATAATCTATACTAATATTATAAAGAGGAAAGATTTGATTGTTTGTTTGTTTGCATTGAATAGGCTCCGAAACTAATGAACCGATTTGAAAAATTCTTTCACTGTTGGGTAGCTACACTATCCCCGGTTAACATAGGCTATATTAAATTTTCAAAAAAATAGGGATCCTTACAAAACTCCAATAATGTAACCCAAGATGTAAAAAAATAAGATTTACAATTTTGACTTTGCGTGTTTGACAGTTCTAAGACAGGACAACGTCTGTCAGGTCTGCTAGTATATTATAATCGTGATTTTTTGTCTTTAAAGCCGTAGAACTCTGTGATTGAGTCGTATCCTGGCTCTTCTACAATAAGTAAAATATATTATAATATAATGGAAACAATTCCCACTGGTAACGGCTGAATAGATTAATAGTTATGTTTTAATTGGTGTTTTTTTTATTTTATTTTTTTGTCACGGAGTTAAAGATGGCATGTTATTAAAGTTACTGACATACAAAATAATTTATAATATATTTTATCTACAGAGTCTTCAAGTTTGCTTCATTGCTAGACAACAAGGTCTGCAAACATAACAAACAACAATTGATAAAGACCCTAATTATATCATCAATCAAGCTAAACCAACAATTAACATGAAAACGTTTATGACACATAAGTATTTCACTATTCATCTAATATATTTGTCCATTAAAATCTAAAAATCGCGTTTCTCAGCAAAATGTTAAAAAACGATGTGATTAATCGTGGAAAAAATGTCAACCACGTGCTAAATATAAATTAAATTAATTTGGACGTTAAACGTTATGGCCATAATAATTTGCCAAGTGAGCCATATTTATGGCTCAATAGACATTTGTCTGCCTTTCAATAGCGCACAAATGGCGCATCTGGACTTTACTGTGTAGGGTGACCACAAGTTAAAGAATGCGTTGTGGATTTGCCTTAGCACTTAATATTTTGGATTCTTTGTAAATTATTATTATGCTTAATTTCTAATAAAAATAATGGGCATTCTTGGGTTTTGACCCAAACTTTGAAACGTAGTAGATATATCATCATCTCACCTTATCATCTTCCCACTACTCAGGCCTTCTCTCAGAGAGACTGGACACAGTCAAGAAATGATGGAAAAAGTTTAAAAATTAAACTTGGCAAAACTTTGTGAAAAAGAAGGAAAAACAAATTATCAGGGCATGTAACTGTCTTTTAAAAAAAAAACAGTTTTACCTTCATGGTGACCCGACTAAAGTCAAATGCATAAAAACATTTTGTTGGATTCGTTTGTCGGATCCATGAATGAAAGTGGTTGAATGACTGTCTGTGCATGTTGATTTACGTTTATTGCTTTAAGTCATTTACTTACTCTACACTTTTGAATGATGAAACCTCAAAAGTTTATAAAATATTCACATTCACCACCATGCACTGGGCCAGCATGGTGAATTAGGGCCCATCCTCTCTCTCTGGGAGTAGTCCTAGCAATAGGCTGATGCTGTAACTAGTTAAATTTGATCTGTTTTCAGATCATTCAAACAAGGGAGATATGGTAAGGTGGCGTGGCGGGTGCGAACGCATCCAGTATAAATGAGTCTGGATGCCTGCATAGAGTCGAACTCACCCTGCAGACGACCTTGCCGCCTTTTTTGCATGCTGACTATTATTTAATTAGGAAGACATAATAGCACATTATATTTGTCGCTGCAAATTTATCAGTGTGTGTGAATTTTTTGTAAACCGTACTTACCGTTTTTGCGCGGTATAGTGAAAAATATGTATGAAAAATTTAGATATTGGAACACGAATTAAGTACTAAGACATTGACTGCCCCGGCGGCCCAGTTGGTAGCGAACCTGCCTTCCGCGCTTGGGGGCGTGGGTTCGATTTCCACCTAGGACAAACATTAATGTGATGTACATTTGTATTTGTTTTATATCTGGGTGCTAATATCTATTTAAGTACCTATGTATTTAAAAATATATAACTATGCATGTAAATCAGTCTCTGGCAGCATATTACCAGTTTTGCTTAGTTTGGGGTCAGATGACCGTGTCGTCGCTAGAAGAACCGATAGCCGATGGAGAAGAAAGGTTCTTGAGTAGAGACAAAGATTATAGGTAGAGACCACGAACCGGAAGACGCAGCGTAGGTAGGCCTCCCACTAGACGGACCGACGAGAGTGGCAGACATCCAGTGGATGCAGATGGCAGACTGTTGTTCAGTGTGAAGGTTAAAGGGGAGGCCTATGTTCAGCAGTGGACGTCTTCTGGCTGATGATGATGATAATGATGAACGTGTCAACCGTGTGTGCAAAAATGTCCCGAAATGTCCCAAAATGTCACATATCTCCCTTGTTTGTCTGATCTGAGGATCTGTGTATGCTCGCTTTGATCCGCCTCGCAAATATTTACATAGGTAGGTACTTGATATTATTTTCTATGGACAACTTTGGATTACTACTTCATTGTCTCGTTTTGTCACCCCATACAATACAGAATAGAGTCTGAGCGCTAAATTTATCGCCCTATATTTTATCTTCCACCATTGTTACTTATCTATTCTCCACCATAGAGATCGTACATGGACGAATAAATCATGGGATACGACCTCAAATCTTTATCAGGTTAGATACCACGAGCCATCTACTTTGCGTATTGTTGCCTATTTTAAGTTGGACTAATGCTCTAACTAAATTCAAGTCGATCTCTGTCGCCTTGGCAGTAAACGTATACTTCTCATTACAAAAAAGTTAAATTGCGCCATTGTAAACTGTAAAAACCCTTCGAAACCAGATGGTTGAGACTCGAGCGAATGGAGAAAATATTTACCACTAAATTCTTGCGACGTACAGAGTAGGTATGCGGCACGCTGCTGGGTTTTTATCCCCCGACGCAAACAGAGGGGTGTTATAAGTTTAACGTGTCTATCTGTGTGTTTGTCTGTGGCATCGTAGCTCCCAAACGGCTGAACCGGTTTTGATTTAGTTTGTGTTTGCTTGAAAGGTGACTAAGTGTTCTTAGCTATGATTCAAGAAAATCTTGAAGATTGTCAACTCTTTAAAAAAACCAATTTATACTTGTGACCGTTTGACGAGCTTTCGGCATCTGACCTGATAATGATCTGTGGATACGATATTTGACCATTCTCTCCTTTGGGTCCACTCTTCTTATCAAGGCGAATGCGCGCGTGCAGCTTCTTCTCGCTTTGCACACAAACAAAATGGGTGAAAACCACGTCAGTTTCCCAAGGACATTTTATACCCTGACGCAGTTTCCATAAAACATTGCTAATTGTTTTTTTTTAATCGTGTTGATATTTTATAGGATGGTGGAGGAGATACACTTTTTTTAAATACAATTTTACTCGAAAATTTACGGCCACTTTTCATCCCGATAAAATATCGGGTCCTGTAAAAGAGGGGCTGAAGCCGTGGGGCGCTGCTAGTATGTAATAGCACGTTCATCTTTCTCAACTTGGGCAACTATGCGCCGTGTGATGATGATTACACTTCCAGAGCGTCACACAAAAGTTAAGTAATTGCTTACTCGTAGTCAAATAACTTATTTGTCGGGCGTTTCATGTCCCGTGTTTTATTCGTCCGATATCACACCTAACTTGAGATAAAGAGATTTATGGAAGGATAAATGGATGTGTAACAGACTATATTAGGAGATAACCCTCCTTTGATAGGTTGTAAGTGATAACGTAGTCTGGTTATGTTATCAGTGTCACGAAGGTACCACTTTATCCTCGGTCCAAGTATTTATTAGCTCTAATAGGTACCTGCAATAACATTGTAACGAGCTGAATTAAAGTATCCAAAGGCGACGGTGACTGCTTAGACTTACTATCAGGAAGCCCGTCTGCTTGTGCACGGTTGCCTGAAAGAGATCGCTTTAAGCTTAAGCGATAAGGGCACCTGTTAATAGTTATTTATGATACAAGTGCGGTAAGTTGGTTATTACAAACGAGTAGACGAATGTAAGCCCGAGACGAGGTCGAGGGCTTACCATAGTCACGAGTTTGTAATAAAGAATCCGCACGTGTGCCATACAACGTTTTACAACACATTTGCGAGAAAAAAACAAAAAATGGAAATTAAAAAAATACCGTAAAGTACACGCACGGTGCTATACAACGGAGCGTGCGGTAAAATTCATTACAGCACGCTCCGTTGTATGATCCGTAATGTTTAACTTTCGAACGATGTATACAGGCTTCGTAAGTGCACTTTTAGCAAATGTGTTGTAAAAACCTATTTAGATAATAATCGTTTTATTGTTTTGTTAATTCAAATTCAAATTCAAAATATTTTATTACGGACAACTAAAAATCCATTGGGTTACTTAGTACAAACAAAACTTAAAACTATTGTTAGATAAAATACAAAAAATCGTACAAAAAGAATAATAATATGGCCTTTAAATAGTTTTAATGTTATCCTTGTTTTTTTTTTTTTTTGGTCTTTTATTAAAGAATTACCTTAGTTGCCACGTATGCCAAAAAAACACGAATTTTCTTTTTTATATATTTTTTTCTTTACTTTCGCTTGGTTTTTAACGCAAGGTTGTTGCAGGTAAGTAGGTAGGTATCCGATATAATTCAGTGAAATAAAAAATAAAAAAACTTTTTTATTACACCTTTCAGAGGAAATACATTTTACTAGGTACACTGCGATTATTTGAGAAAATACTATTAGAGCCCCGCTGTTTCACCCGCAGTAACCTACAGGAATCGTTCAATTTTGCGCGATAAAAAGTAAATTTATTTTATTTTATTTCGATTATACAATATTATAAAATTAGGACATTGAAATTAAACACTTTTAACCGATTTTATTGCGTTATTTACTCAATCCTAAGACATTATAAAATTAGTATCTGTAAGGTCAAATTACAGATAACAAAAAAAAAATGATGCTGTGTTTAACCAACCAGGTACCCTACGGACAACAGCTAATTGCGGCACCTAATCCGCTCAGTTGGAAAGTCACACGACCGAAAACCGTATCTGGGCGCGATAAGGTACACGTTCGCGTGATTTTACAACTGAGCGGATTAGGTGCCACAATTAGCTGTTGTCCGTAAGGCCCCTGGGCTATTATGTCTTCTGTAGCCAGTGTAGACTCTCCATCCAAATTCCTTTCAACCGTGTTGGTCTGGCTATTTTATATGATTTTAAATGGACTAAATATCTCATTATTCAAGACAATCGCCACATCTCAACGTTGACCGTACTAGCGTCTGTGACAATACAAAATTATTGTAAAGAAATGCGTATCATAATTTTAATCTACCTATCCAAATAATCTGATGTAATTGTGTCTGTTTACAGTAAATGTCTGTAACAAAAACTAGTTTGTAACTAGGGATACTTACTAGATTTTTTATTCTAAGTATATAAAAGTGTAGCCTACGTACCTACCCAATTAATTGTTATGCAGACTTTTATAAGATTAAATCATTATCAACACTTTGAGAAACAAACAAACGTAACTAAATACCTACTTAATTACTCTACCTAACTAAACTTAATCATAAAGTACCTATTAGGTATATCAGGTAAAACAATAAAGAACAAACTGCTATACTTAAATTTTGTCAGTACCTACGTAGCTCCCTAGTCTTAATGCAAAATTAAGCGAAAACCAGTTCACCTGATGCAACATGTTGCAGAGCTGAGTGGGAATTGGGACTAAACCTTAACACACTCTCTCACTCACACACACTTACGGATCGACAAAAACACATTTCACTTTTAAATAATATTAGGGTAATTTTAAACATTTATCTCTGTCACAGAAGACATTAGCACATCTCTGTTTGAAACCTACAAATTGAAACACTGTTTTAAACTATCGCGGTTGTTCACTAAAGTTATATGATTATTTACGGGATATTTACCGTTACAAATTCTACAAATTGAGTTCTAAATAAATACGCACGAAGTAAATTTAACAAAAATGTCAATGTATGGAGCCGTAAGCAATAGCTAGTCATAAAACGTATGTCCGTATCGATGACAAGCATTATAGAAGCTATTGTCAATGTTCACGCATAGTTAGTAAAGGGATGTAGACAGGACAATAAGGTAAGGGTATCAAAGCACACGGCACGGGCTTTAATCGATGTGTTGCCGGCAGAGTTGACCAAATATGGAATTTGGGAAAAGGACCATTGTTTTTTTTTTTGTTTGTCTGTAAGTTGATTTTGCCCAAAAACTCGCCTGTTAGTAAGTAACGGTGTGGTCGAAGATGAAGCACGCAGACTTAGAAGATACTATAATTTCCGACCTTGATAATTTATTTTATTTATTTATTAAAACAATAGGTACTTCTATCATTACAGGTTGTTCCCTAATACAATAGTCTTAGGATAGAACCCAAGAAGGGGGCGTGGCCAGCTGATTTCACGAGGAGCTTTTAATTTTAAAACGACTAAAAGATTTTCTTGAATCATAGCTAATAAGAATACTCTCGATCAAGTCACGTTTCAAACAAAAAAAACTAAATTAAAACCAATTCAGTTGTTTGAGAGCTATAATGCCACAGACAGACACACAGATACACATACACGCAGATACACACCGCCCCTTAATTTCTTTTTTAAGTTAGTAAACAAAATATTGTTCGTAATTTTTAAATTTTTGGGCCAATAAATTATTTTATTATTTTAAATCTAGCAAAGTCCAATTTCACACCTTTACCGCAACAAACGCTGTCCGGCTATTCAGATTTTATCGACATAGACTATCTATTGTGACTTTAGCCACACATTTTAAAGCGACAGCCTTCGTGTCTGGATGCTGTCTGCGGGACTGTTATCTATCGTAGATCTGACTGTTATCTATAATAAATATATACACCTGCCGCGAACGCCTTGAACAAAATGTTGATGCACTGTGTGTCGGATATTTGGACGGAAAATTGGTGTGGGTTCAGAAGTTACATTTTTCGCTACAAACGCATGTTTTCACAATTGTTTACTTATTCATCATCATCATCATCATCATCATTTCAGTCGTAGGACGTCCACTGCTGGCCATAGGCTTCCCCCATCGATCTCCAAATGGGGCCGGTTGGAAGCGGCCTGCATCCAGCGTTTCCCTGCGGTCTCTTTTAGGTCGAATGTCCATCTCGTGGGTGGACGTCCTACGCCTCGCTTAACGGTCCACGGTCTCCATTCGAGAACCTTTCGGCCCCATCGGCCATCTGTTCTGCGTGCTATGTGCCCTGGCCACTGCCACTTCAACTTGCTAATCTGCAGTGCAAGTACCGTTCTTTTATCGGTCGTCAAATTGACAGTTGAGGTCGCCAAATTCGATAATATGCAATTTTTTCAGTACTCGCTGTGATCGATTCTATGGCATTTTAGCGAATTTGACGTCCGATAAAGAACGGTACTTGCACCCCTGGTGGGCTATGTCGGTAACCTTCGTTCGTCTACGGATCTCCTCATTTCTGATACATATTAAATAATTTTATATATCTCAGTTGCTACCTCGTTGACGCAGTTATTGTACAGGATGGGCCCTAATCCACCATGCTGTCCCAGTGCATGTTGTTGAATGTCCAGTGTGTCCAGGGTGGTGCATGGTTGGTTTTGTTTGTGGTGACACACTATGCTCGGTCCAAGCATTTAATTGCTCAGACAGCTGCAATTACTTTGTAAAAAAAAAACATTTTCTTTTTATATTTCACTGAAGTATATCGGATACCTGCTCTTACGTTCAAAAACCTGGCGAAAGTAATCAGAATAAGCGTGTGTCCTAATGTTTCATTTATTACAAGTAGCGGGCTTAGCGAAGGTTTTTTTAATGCCATGTGTGGCAAACAAGCAGACGGGCCGTCTGATTGTAAGCAATCGCCGTCGTTTATTGATACTTGTAACACCAGAGGCATCACAAATACGTTGCCGACCCTTAGGGACTCTATTAACTTGCCTTTTGAAGAACCCCATGTTGTAGCTTCTCGGAAACATCGCGGAAGGTAGCTCATTCCACATTTTGTGTAGATATAATTAAATACCTACATTACACATACTGAAAAATAAATTTAAATTGGCTGATAAAATTCTGAGATATAAGCGTTTAAAGTTTGTGATTGGGATAGAGAGCGGATGCTCTGTTCGTCTCTCGCAAAGCGTGTGTTAGTAGGTATAGCATTTGTACTCATGGCTTGACGTCATAACGTGCTATAGTATTATTTAACAAAGTGGTGGCCGAGGCAAGGTAAGCGGCGCGTTGGTCGTTCAGCTGCAAGATGGGTCGACGATATTATTACTATCGCGGGTTGAACCTGGACTAGATTATAATTATAATAAGTTTTTTATTAGGACCAAGGCAGATGGCATAGCAAGAGATAGGCCTATACCCAGCAGTGGGATAAGGAAGGCTGTGGATGATGATGATGATGATAATATATTTATTTCGGCACAAATTTTAATTTTGTTTTCATTGATGTCTATTTGAGATCAGATTTTAAGGGGTAATAAAAAAATAGGACACAATATG
Source organism: Agriopis aurantiaria (assembly GCA_914767915.1). NCBI lineage: Eukaryota > Metazoa > Arthropoda > Insecta > Lepidoptera > Geometridae > Agriopis > Agriopis aurantiaria. The sequence continues at coordinate 6,183,219 of OU611999.1, forward strand.
CTTAATTCTACTTCAAAGTGGGGGTGATAAGACCTGCACTGACATCCCGCTTGGGTTGTATTATGCATTTGCTCCTGCCAGCCTACCCAAATAGCCAAGCTCCCTAAAACAACAAAGCACGGCTTTGGGTCGCTGACTAAACTGCTCTACCCCTATTTCACCGGGTGTTGTGGTATTGGAGACTTGTTGTTGTTGAGTTTCTTCAAGGAGTATCGATCTGTGGCCTTGCAATGCAGTATACATGATCCACGGTCTCGTTCTTCTGTAGACAGCCTCGGCACAGAGGGCTGTCTGTGGCTTCGCTTTTGTATAAGTGATTGTTAAGGTCACGGTGACCTGTGACTTATCATCAGACGAAGGAGAACACATGCCTATTCGCGGTTTTGTTTCAGCTTTTTACAATGTAATTGCAGCTGTCGGAGCAAATATATACTTGGACCGAGTTTAGGCTCTCCCATCCATGAGGTCACACCATTGTTGCCTCCACGGCAGACACGGTCCAATAACCCAGCTCTGCTTGGTCAGAAACTGCTGCGTACACTGTGTCACTGTCACCATTGTCTAACCACACGTCCCAAGAACCGTACGATTCTTAATGGACAATTTTAGGAGTTTTCTCTGAGATGTTTTTTACAGGGTTACGCGGAAAGGGTGTACTAAGCAGAATGGGGTCCATTATACTTATCATTTAGTATATTTTTTATTTATTTACTATTTTTCAAAAAAATAAATACGATTTTAGTTTTGGTACGGAAGTAAAGTTATTCATTATGTTGAGTTAAATGACCTCGTTTCGGACTGGTACCACCGCTCCGTGTAAATCCTGTAGGATATCGCGGCAGACAAGAGCTGCCTTTGTTGGATGAATGTCAAAAGGCTGGGGTGACGCCGAGGCACACATAACCTAAACTGCCCAGGCTTCTATTGTACTAGCACAGGTATTACTTTTCTCAAACATAGGGAGGTATGCACGTGAATACCACGAGTGCAACAATATGCAAGCATAATAATTAGAGAAAATAGATTAACAGCTCTAGTTGCAGAGTCACTCCTTTATTCAGACTTAACAGACGTAACGACGGAATCCTTTATGGTAATTTATGACACCTACTTCCACCCACAAACTTTAACTCAACGTACTGTCAATTAACGTCGCAATTAGTCATATTAAAATGGGATTAATACTTTACTAAGATCTCCCTATTAGCCGACGAAAAAACGACAACCAAGTTATCTTGACCTTTCAATTCTACCACGGCAAGAACTGACGAAGGTCTTGTTAAACTTGTTCTGTTTTACGCTGATGTAGTTATAGCACGCAATAGTGACTATTGTTTGAACTGTGACACATCCAGTTTATCTTGATCCCTCAATGTTTATTTATAGGTGTTAAAGTAAGGTCTTGTTAAATAGGTCTTGTTGTGGTTAATATGGGCCCGCAGGCATTCAGAAAGGCGATGGTTAATCGAATGAGTTATGCTTCGTTCCACGAATGCAGTTATCATTGTTAACAAGAGTTTCTGTGTTGTTGATGAAAATGTTTGCTGTCACCACCCTGGTAATGTCTACTTTAAGGCGAAATGGTAGAGAACCGTACACTTGTATGACGGTAATGCGGAGTGCGCGCTCTCAAATATTTTCAATATTTCTTTTTTCTTTATTTTCTACAAATAATCTTACGCTTTTACAAAAAACTGCGACCACTAAAGTATTTGAATGATTGTTAGGATAACACTTTTTTTTTAGTAAAAATATCTTCTATTGAATTTGGATAAAGTTGATTCAATTAATTGAAGGGAACGTAAAAACGGGTGTTTTTAGGAAAAATTACGTTTTTTTTTTCTATCGAACCAAATTTCTTTAATCGTGTATCGGTGAACACATCCGAATAAAATATTTCAAGAAAGTATTACACATAAAGAAATAATGTCAATTAATCGATTTTATAGGTCTACTTTTGAATATTCGTGAGGACGAATCATCAAATTTGAAAGCATAAGCAGTTGCTCATTGAGCATCATTGAGAGCTATCTCTATCGCACATTTTAAACACTTTTAACCAACGAATGATAAGGTGGTTATCAGAACGACTGTATGTTTTTTTTATGTTTGTTCCTCGATTACTCCGCTAACCACGACGTCTATTGACGTACCTATATTGACGTCTGAAAATCCCCAAATTTTTACTCACTCATCAAAATGTTAACCTTCTTCCAGCTATCCCAGAAACTTGAAATTAAACATAGTGGTTAGTGTTTTGTTCGGTCGTGTTAGTAAAAAATACGAAAATTGGCGTGCCTTGGCAGTAAGACCGACTCGTATGCCGTGATAGCAATCGATATAACGCTCCTTATGCCGTTATGTTTCACATCTGGGGAGCGTTCCGTGATGGCCAACTTTTTTAGGGTTCCATACGCAGAGGGTTAAAACGAGACCATATTTACTACCTATCCGTCTGAACGAAATGGGGGTCATACAACAAAGGTTTTTTTTTCGTATTTTTGTTCTGATGTAAAAACGGTAATACGTACAAGCGTCAAACTTGGCGTGATTATAGTAAGTACACACTCTAAAGTAACAACAAATCATAAATAACGGTTAAGTGTGGGTCGGTATCAAATTTCTGTTCACCACCGGTTCTCTTACAATCACCGAAGTGATAAGCAACGTCGGGCGCGGCCGGTACTTGGATGGGTACCCGCCTGAGCGTTGATGGGATCACTTTTTTGCACAATTTTTTTGTACTTTAGTAGCTAACAAGTTATGTGGTAGTAGGAACCCTCATTGCGCGAGCCAGACTCGCACTTGGCCGGTATTTTTCGTTTTCTTTAGGTGGACATAAAAAGCCCACACTCACCCCGTTGTCGTCGCCGTTATGAAACTTTGAGCGTGCCCGATCTTGGCGACCGAAACCAGCGACCGTGACCGGCGACCGCGACTGAAGGCAGCGGCCGCGTCGCGCGACGCAGTCAGGTCGCCAAGATCGGAATGCTACCTTCGGTGCCAGTTTCATCGCCAGAATCATCAAAGGGCCTCTAACGACGTGGCTTAGCGATTCTTGTAGGTAGCTAGGAGCGTTTAGCAGATCGCAGTAGGAACATGCAGCAGCAGGAGTAAATGCCACTCGCGGGTAACTGCGAAGTGGCATTTAAACTGCAACAATTACTGTAATTTACCTACACCATTAATACACATTAACACTCGAAAATACACAAGCTTAGGAAAATAATAAAAAAAGAAATTTCTTTTTCACTTTGGCGCCAAAATGTCTATTGCCCAATAATAATTATTTGCATAGTACGTCACTTCCTTTCTTTTTTTTTTTTTCCTCTTCCCCGAGTTGGGGCTTTTGGCTCCGCATGATTGATGCAGTTGCCATATTCAAGTCGTATGAGTTTAGTTTTAGAATTTAAAGGTAGGGAAACGATACGCGTAAAATCGTTTTCATCGTCAAGCTAAGTTACGGTCAAGTCAAACTCATGCCCCTGTAAAGTGGTGGAGACTTTACAAGAGGCTTCTATGGAGTTTTGGAAACAACACGAAAAGACACGTTTCACCTCGTTATATCACTTTCCCACACTCGAGCACGCTTAAGAGCACTTAATGAATAATAATTCCCCATTTAGTACACATTAACACTCGACAATACACAAGTTTAAGAAAATAATCCAACGAGCCGACATGTCTTTTCCGCGTTGGCGCCAAAAACCCACTTCCTTTCCTACATGGGAAATAAAATTTCGACATCGCCTGCCACGCTACCTGGCGTATAGTAGTAACACTATTTGCTACATTCCTTATTATTTACAGTTTATCTACTGACCACTAGATGGCAGTCAAAATAACAATGCGGCCTGCCATCTTGTGAGTGACATCAGTATCATTTTGCTACCAAGTAGCTTTACCTAGTCTGTGTTTGCTACATTCTAGACGAGTTCTTTGAATTTTCTCTACTTGTCACTAGATGGCAGGTCAAAAGCAGAATCAACTACTGAGGCGGTATGGCTTTAATCATAGATATACAGTAGATCTACAGATTAAGCCCGGCCAACCGATTTGTGAAAAACAAAATCGTAGCAGTATTCGTTATAATAAATTTTCAGTTATCAATGTCAATGTCGCTAAAACAAACAAAAACAGTTTTTTTGCATTGAGCTAAATTGCTGTAAGTTTTGGCGCGAACGACTATACAAAACAGATGAACAGGCAGTATGGCCTTAAAAGCTTTAGCCTGTCCGATGGGCGAATAATATATAAAAAAAAAAAAAAAAACGCAAGTGTCATTGATGGGTTTTGTGGGGTGTCTATAATGTACAACATGATATTTGCCGACACGATATTCCACGGCATGATAATGTACAGCATGATAATTGGTGTACATGTACATCGAATATCATGCTGTACAATCCATGTCGTACAATACTGGCCGTCAATTATCGGCTCGTGTCTATTAAGTACGGCAAGGAATGCACAGCCAGGATTGTACAGGCAATAATCCGTGTACGTGGGAAAAGTCCACGTTTTATCGGGCTGTACATTATTGTGCCGTACATTATCATGTCGTGCAATACGGGCCGTGTTTTGACGAAACGGGCCGAAAATGTACGACCAATAATGTACAACATGATAAAAGGTGGCATCGCCCGTATTGGCTAATATTCCTGAAATGTCTCTGCTCTTATTGGCTGTTGAGTCTATGACGTCTGTCGATTCCATGCTTCGTTTGAACAAGATAGTGTAAGATAGTCACAGATAAAAAATATGAGAACCATCAAAACTTTTTGATGGTGACGCGGAGTGAGGAGTACAACTGTGTTAGATCTGTCACTCATTTCGAACCTAACCAACTCAAGTCTGACTCCAGGTGGGCTCCCGCCAGAAGCTCTTGCGGTCGCCCCTGAGTATCGCTTCGCCACACTCGACCTTCGCTTCACTACGGAGGTCACCGGCTCGCTTCGCTCGCCACCTCCCCCCTTCGCTCCGCTCGGTCTCGTATGGCTCGCTCTCACTCAGGACCTCCCTAGAGCTTCTGGCTCCCGCGCTTTTTATATACACTCTAGGGGTAGGGACCACAAGACTAGGTGGAGTCGGGGTGCTCTGTGTCGGTTCTGTGGCCCATTTCGAACCTAACATACTCAAGTCAGAGTGCTCTGTGTCGGATCTGTCACTAATTTCTACCTAATACACTCGAGGTGGAGTCCGATGTCCAAGTCTAAAGGAAGCTTCAGATTTGAATTTTTATGGTCACCAATTATCGTGCTGTACAATATTGGGGTGTGCATTATTGAAACGTGTCAATAATGTACGGCATAATATTGTACGCCACAATATTGCACAGCATGATAATTCGTGTACTTGTACATCAAATATCATGCTGTACATTATTGTGTGTGCATTATTGGGCCGACCTGATAATGTACGGCATGATAATGCACGACACGATATTGTGCAACATGATATTCCATGTATATGTACACCAATTATCATGCTGTGCATTATTATGCCGTACAATATCATGGTGTACATTATCTGTGTCGTACATTATTGCCTCCCGGTTTTGTGCACAGAGTACTTTTTATCAGTGATATTTTAATTAAAAAAGACTATTTTGTACTTTTATTTTGAGTAACAGGTACAGAGGGGTTTATATTAGATTAATTTCAAAACATAAATGGCGTGATACACTTTCTTTTACAATTTACATTCTTGTAGCCAATCTGTAACAAAATGATGGTAGCTTATAGCTAGCCATTAGACGATTTCGCGACATCACTTCAAAGGCTATTTATAGCCAATATTATCGTTGTATTAAACAATGAATGTTCTGAAAATACAGGTATTCAGACAACATGAAGTACTTTTACGATATGCATGTAACATTTTACGGATGCATAAATATTTACCACCCATTTCATTTTACTCTGCAACTGTGGATGCCATTGACATTTTTGATACCGATTTACTACAAAGACAACGAGAGAAGATGACCAGCAAACAATTCATAGTATCAGACATGAGCACACAATATTTTGTGAAACCCGACGCCAAAACTAGAGACGTATCAGCGTTAACTGATGAAGAAATAGACAAGACTTTGCAGCAACTGCTATTGAAAAACAAAGATAAGCAAATTGAACAAATTTTGACAGACTGTCTAAGCCTTCGTAAACTTATAAGTGACTTAACACTGAAGACACTTCTGAAACATTACAGCAGTACTGGTAAGCCAGAAATGATCACTGCACTACAAAAATACAGTGCTAAAACTCTACCTAATGTGTACCGAAGAAATGGGGAGTTCAGTCATTATTTAGCCAAAGCTCAATGCTTCAAAGGTAACTCAGAAAAAGGCTTATCAATACTAAAAGACTGTTACATAAAAAATGAAAACCTAAGGTGCTTTTATAGGGTCATTTTCAGAGAGTTGATTCACGATTCAGTTTTGAACCGCTCTGAGGCTTCATTAGTTGTTTTCAAGAAGTATGTGCAAGAATTTAGCAATTCATGGGAGGAGCACTACCCATTGGTGTGCTTTTGGCATATCTGCTGGTTGAGCACGTGGTATTCTGATCAGATGCTGTCAAATGAACTGTGGGATGCATCGGAAGATTTGAGAGAGATTGTTAGCAAGAAGTAAGTAGTCACTTAAATGAATTCATATTTAATACCTGACTTAAAAAGATGTTGGCTCGGGTGAGTGCCAGGCTCGGCTACATGCTGGTGGGGGCTCGGGTAGGTGCTGGTAGGGGAAAATTCACAATACACCCCAAGCAGGACGTCAGTGCAGGACTTATCGCCCCCATCTCGAATAAGAATGGGTGTTGGAAATTTAATGTGTGTATCTGTCTGTGGCATTGTAGCTCCCAAATGGCTGAACTGATTTTGATTTAGTTTTTTTGTTTGAATGGTGACTTAATCGCGAATGTCAAGTCTGTTCAGCCATTTGAAGATTATGAGCTTTTTATCTGGGACTTTTTTTAATACACAACCGAGTGACCAGGTGACCCTTGTCTAATGGTAACTACCAAACTTGCACATAACAGTGCTGTGTTAGTGCCGTGCCGCCAAAAATTTTGTAACAACAAAAAAAATTGGTATTAGTAAGTAAATGTCTTGCGCTTGACTGCCACCCTGCCTAATGTTAAGCGATAATGTGGTCTACAATGGGGCATGCTTGCCTAGAAGGAACCAATTCACTCGCAACTTAAAACATCCAGAATCCATATGGTACGCACTTTATATCAAGAAATACCCATTCAGGCAGCGCATTCCACAGTCTAGCAGTTTGGACTATAAAGGAATTTAAGCACTTCATATATGTTTTTGTAATATCAAATATGAAACGGTGTTTCCTTTTTATGGACCATGACCATCCAATTGATGAATGAGCAGAACTATTCAGACCATAAACTGATAGTACATATTTATAAGTAATTTGCCACAGAACCAAAATCACCGACAGATCGACATATTAGCAAGCTGCAAGTGTCCGTAAGCCAGTTAAGAGCTGTCCATTAATCACGTGATGTTTTTTTTTTTTAATTTTTTAACCCCCCCCCCCCCCTCACATTTGGTGAGGTTTAAGACTATTGTTTGTTTAATGGACGATCCCTTATATCTATAGCAGAATCAAGAGCCATTAGGGTAGGAGTGGTCTAGAATGGAGACCACAAATCATCAACCACAGCATAGGACACCCTGAGTCTCGATGGAGTGACAATATAAAAGGCAGAGGCTGATGGCAAAAAGCGGACCTCAGTAGAGTGTCTTAAACGGCCTATATCCAATAGAGGACTAAAATAGGGTAATTATGATGACACAGAATGGTGGCAATAATAAAAATATAAAAAGGCCATAGTCGATGATGAGTAATTATGAACAACTGTACTATAGGACCAATGCTGAAATCGCAGAAAAAATATGCTGTTTCATTCATTTCGTTGAGTGAAATGACTTTCTATACAACAGTAAATTATTTTTTCAATTCTAGGTTTGGTCCAATAGTAAAAACTTTTTACAATGTGAAGAATGTTTACTACATTGCGTGTAACCCTTAGAATACTTGCACTTACTTTAATTCTTTACTCTGATCATTTTCAGGGTTACTGCATTAAGTATATCAGCTCTTAGAACCAACTACAATGAAGATGCAGTAGTGAGACTGCTGCAGACTTTACTCAAATATAAATTGATGGATGATTATACAAAGGTCCTTCAAGTATTCTTCAGTTATAAATGTAAGTTGTATCTCTTATTAGCACTTATTAGCAGCACATATCTATAATAGCAGTAATTGGACACTGCACAACGCACATGGTTTTAAAAAAAGTAGTCAAGTTCTGTTGGTCTTTTGGAAAAACTCAGAGTCACACAGCGGGCAATAGCGAGAGCTATGCTTGGAGTTTCTTTGCCCGATAGAATCCAAAACGTGGATATTTACCAACGAACCAGTCTCCAACATAGCTGTTAAAATTTGCAAGTTGAAGTGGCAATGCAGGCCACATTGCTCGAAGAACCGATAACCGATAGGGAAGAAAGGTTCTTGAGTGGAGACCACGAACCGGAAGACGCAGAGTAGGTAGGCCTCCCACTAGATGGACTGACGACATTGTGAGAGTCGCTGGCATCCAGTAGATGCAAAAGGCAGGCTGTCGTTCAGCGTGGAGGTTAAAGGGGGAGGCCTATGTTCAGCAGTGGACGTCTTCTAGCTGGTAATGATGATGATGAGACAAAGTCTTGCACTATGTCTGCCTAGCTGAGAATCTACTTCTGGTCGGCATACATGGCAGGCACCATACCATTTATTTGAAAAGGCAGCTAAATTCTTCCTCATAGAGTCTAAAGTATTTTGAAACACAGTTTGTATCGTATTGAGTTCACAGACAAAGCTATGGGTAGATTGCAAATTTATGCTAAACAAATTTTATCACTTATCAACATGGATAATGGCACAAGTAGTTAATAGTTTATCAACTTGTGCCAATTTGTACACTGATGCTATTGTCCTACATTGTTTTAACTAAGATATAAGTTACAATAACAGTCAGTAATAATACAAGTTTAAACTTCGAAAAGAGGTTCTTCAAAAAACTGTTTTTTATCTTCGCTTGTCATTATGTAAACAATTCTTGTAGGTTGATTTATAACTAATTCTATTGTAATATCGATTTGAAACCTTGCAAGTATAAGTAATTTGGATGATAATCCAAGATCCAAGCTATCCAAGTGATAATAACATTAATTAAGTACCATTGAACTTCGACCAAAATAAAATGAATGAACGGGCCATAACTGTTGAACTTGGTCAGTAAAAACGACTCAAAACCGTCGGACATATACTTCAACACCTAATTATAATAATGTACAGTACATTTGTTACAAAACATAGATAGTGGTTTTTGTTGTGTTTTTACACTTCGGGAAAGCACACAAAGGCATAATTTTGTCAGATGTATCGTTATCATGTAACAATAGACTCGTGTTGCATTTCCTACGGCTAGAGACCGACTGAAACTAAGTGAGCGCCGTTGCTCATTTTGTAATCTTCAAAAATGCTTTTCTTCTGGGCCCGTCCATTCATTTTATTTTGGTCGAAGCCGTTGAACTGATCGGATGATGCAAGCTAAGAGGTGTATAGTGGATTATTCAATGGTGAATCACAGTAACAGAGCCATCTAGCGGGAAAGACACCAGCCATCATGGGCACGAGCCGAGCGTCAAGGCGTTAAACCCCTTCTCCCATCTCCTCAGTTTTTTGAACAATATTGTTATTTTTATACTTTGTTTCGCATTAGAAGGTAAGCTACGCTAGATGGCGCTTATTTGATATACATATCGGAGGGTCCAAGTGGCGCTATCCTCGCTCGTTAGGTGTCTTCCTTCCGGTTAGTGTAGTACTGAGTTGACATTAGCTAGATGCGACCCACCAAGTCTGAGCCCGATGTCACAGGGGTTAGCATAATCTTAGTGTGTAAACAAAACACAATGACGGGAATTCTACCTACCTACCAAAGTACAGGAGTTGCCATGCATAGTTTGGCGACTATAGCTACAAATTCAATGTACCTGACGTTTTTTTTTTTTTCTTTTCTGTGAGGATTTTGGCGTCACACTCTTGTGCATTTGCCAGTGTCAAGTATTAAATTATTATGAAGTTTGAATGTTGTCAAGTCAGTCACAGTCAGAGTCAAGGAAAGTATATTTTGTTAAGTTAATAAAGGCACTTGATACATCGAGATACAATTCCTATAGTCACAATCTCTCAGTGAAAACACCCAAAAAACGTCCGAGCGTCATTGTACATGCATTGTATCAATTATTTACGCCACATTTATTCCAATTTAGACGTTATGTCGCTTGCATAGTGTTCAACGCTAGTTGTCCGCTATGTCATCGTAGCTCTAGCATCGCGCGGCGTTGTAGTCGGATCGTGGTTACGATGTAACTAACCAATAACTCTGCGCACTTCGTAGCGTGCGCCGAGTTTTGGTTCGGAGATTTTTTTTGGCACGATTGTGACTTTATACGTATTGTATCTCGATGACTAGCTACCATGCTCAGCAAGTTTGGATGATTCTGATAACATAACCAAATAAGACCAGTTGTTTGAGGATAATATAACAAACATTACTAATCAAATGACCTAATGAACCCAGTTCAGCATAGCTGACTATAATTATACTAGATGTTAGTTGGTATGAATTGAGTAATAATAGAATAATAAATTAAATAAACCGGTCAAGTGCGAGTCGGCCTCGCGCACTGAGGGTTCCGTACCACCACAAAATTCAATAACGAAATTACCAGTTATAACTTGGTAATGAACAGAAACTTGTCACCGACTCGCACTTGGCCATTTTTTATTATTTGTTGTTATACTTTACAGTGTGTACTATAATCATGTTAAGTTTGACGCTTGTTAGTATTACCGTTTTTACATTATAACAAAATACGTAATACAAAAATACGTAAAAAAACACGTTTGTTGTATGGTATGGGGACCCCCCCTTTCGTTTTTACTTTTTGACTTTTTTTATTATTTGTTAGTCAACATTGCATTACCGCCAAAACATTACATATTCTGTGAAAATTTCAACTGGCTATCTATTACGGTTCGAAAGATACAGCCGTTTAAATGTAGGACAGACAGACAGACAGACGGACAGACATACATCGTAGGCTTAGTAATAGGGTCCCGTTGGGTCGCTTTGGGTACGGAACCCTAAAAAACGGACCAATTAGAAAACCTCTCCCTCGCGAAAAAGAAAGTCGATTAAAAACATCCGCATTTTTGTGGTTTCTGAGTTAGTCCCATAGAAAAAATTGTTCGTACTGATGAGTACAATGACCTCCTTATGACTAAGTGCACGTCACGTCGGAACAGTTGCTGTCACTGTACCAAGCACAAGTTCGGTCGTGCATGGAGCCGGTCGGTCACGGTCGTGGAGTACTGCTCTCACCTTTGGGATGGATCAGCTAAGTATCAGCTTGAGGCGTTAGAGTCAATTGAGAAGCGTGCCAAGAGGTTCATCAGCAACGAATCCCTGGTTCAGACTTAACTCCTTAGTCTTGAGCATCGGCTCAAAGTTGCTAGTCTATCGGTTTTTTATCGGATACATTTCAGAGAGTGTGCATCGGATCTGCATGATCTAATTCCCTCCTGTCCATTTTTCTATCGGAATGCCAGAGCGGGCACAAAAAATCGACACCGCTTTATGGTTGACATTCCGAAAACTCGTACGAAGCGCTTTCCACTATGGGAACTGCTCGTCTGTGGAATGCGCTGCCTGAATGGGTGTTCCCCGATAGTTACAATCTGGGTCTTCAAATCACGAGTGAATCGGCTTGTTTTCGGCAAGCGTACTCCACCGTAGACCGCATCGTCGCTTTACATCAGGCGAGTTTGCGGTCAAAAGCAAGCCTATTATTAAAAAAAAATAGGTACACGCTTGCTGCGTAACCCTATATAAGTGAGAATACTAGCAGCTCTAGTTGAGAGCCAATTGTCTTCTAACATAGCGTGCTATCTCCTTCGACCACATCGTTACCATCAGGTATGAGTGTGGTCAAAAGCTAGATTTAATTACGCACGTTTTCTATTCATCTATTGGTAGATAGTGAGTTCATTACTTTTGAACTAGTTTTTATCTCATTGAATCTTTCCTATTAATTAAACAATACTTATCTAAGATGTAGGTACTTTCCTAACGTTTATCGAACATCAGCTGACATTAAGTTAATCGATAAAGATATTTAAACCTTTATACTAAAAGATGCTGTATCTCGAACAGTTTATCAACATTAGATAGTATAGCTTAAGTGCAGTTTCGATGCCATCGCTCAAAAACATTGGAGGAAAACATCGTGACGAAACTCATGTCCAAGAACCTAAAGGCATGGTATTATAATATACTCCGCCAGGTACTCCTAGAAAAAATGTCACGTGGGTGTCACACACTGACGTCATCAATGTCATGGATACACGTACCCATGCACAAGCAAGAGCAAAATAAGTAATTTACAACAAGTTCGAGAGAGATGACGATACACGAAACAATGGCTGAATCTCTATTAGACAGCTGATTTTCTGTGTTACCAGTAGCGTGAAATTATAACTCCCCAATCTCCGTATATAACCTGTGGGAATCCAATAAATCAATGTGGTTTTGATGTAAATAATGTGTTTAATATATTAAATTCGTGCTTAACTTAAATTGCTTTGCTTGAGCGGACAATGGAAATGCTTTTGGAACGCCCACGTGGGCATTTTTTCTCGGATTGCTATACCTGGCGGAGTATATTATTATACCATGTCGTTTCCAATCCACTTTTTTTAACAGAACAGCAGAGGTGCTTTCTTAACCTGCATTAGTCTTTTTTTTTCTTCCTTACCGTGTTGGGGTTTTTGGCTCCGTGTGATTGACGCAGTTGCCATATACAAGTCGTATCAGTTTTAGAATTTAAAGGTAGGGAAACTTTCCAAACAGATACAATCTAGGGTTGTCTAGAAAAAAGTTAATTTACTTTAGTAGTTTTTTTAAGTTAGTTATTTCCTAGGCAAATGTGTTACATTTTTGACCACATCTTCGCTTCCCATTAGGTGAAATTGTGGGCAAAAGTATGCCCAGTCTGTTGGAAAAAAAAAACTGGTTAACCAGTCATAATTTTCACACATGCAGCTTTGACCCGGCAAAATCTGGTTGTCTTCAAATCACGAGTGAATCGGTTTCTTCTAGGCAAGCGTGCTCCAACGTAGACCGCATCATCGCCTCATGTTAAACGATGATTCGATTCACTCGCAACTTTAAGACACCCAGACGCTATATGCTTTTCACATTTTCCCGCATCTTGTTACAGTGAAGAACAGAGATCTTCGAGGCTGTTCCGAGATCCTTCGGAACTGCGAAGTGCTCGGCATCACACTACCCTCTGACCAGCAGGGAAGGTACATCAAAATGCTCATCAACGGCGCCAGTGACTTGAAGCCCTCTAAAGATTTCAAACTTAAGTTCTAGGTTTGTGAGTGCATGTCATTTAGTAATTTTTAAACTTCGCGATTTGAACACATGTTTTAAACGTTTATCGGGACTTATCACGTATTATTTAATTTAGGTAAAAAATATGTACCTTTCGCTCCACGATCCGAAGGTCCTCTCCACTGAACGACATTATTTTTCTAGAATGGTTCGTGAAGCTGTTGAAATTAGAAAACATCGCAATTTCAACCGGGAAGATGGATTTAAGTTAGCGGCGTCGTGGAATCCCATATAGTAAGCAAGTGTACAAACCGCGGTGTAGGTACTAGGACATTTACCGGTACAGTCAGTGTTGTGTGTCGTAGTGACAACCCTGTCATTTTTCAAGATCAAGTGAGGGTAGGAGAACAAAACACCCGCTCTACTCGCCGGACTCACCCGCAGTTTTCAGTCAGCTCGTGACCACGGCCATTGTAACATGGTCGAAACGTCGAGCGAAAGGTACATATATTTTACCTAAATTAAATAATACGTGACAAGTCCCGATAAACGTTTAAAACATGCATGTCATTTATTTTTGTAAATAGAATGTATATATTGAATATAGTGTAGTGAAATTAGTTTGGTATTTTATTTATATAATGTGACTGTTACAATGACGAATTTGACTGAAAGATTTGCTTATTCTTACATGTCTAGTCTTTGGCAATAAATATTTATTTCTGCAGTGCAAGTACCGTTCTTTTATCGATCGTCAAAGTGACAGTTGAGGTCGTCAAATTCGATAATATGCCATTTTTTCAGTACTCGCTGTGATCGATTCTATGGCATTTTAGCGAATTTGACGTCCGATAAAGAACGGTACTTGCATTCCTGTTCCGAGTATAGTAAGTAATTATACCTACATGTTGAATTTAAAACATCTGTTATATACATTAGGTTTCTATGACGCTATAATATTTCCTATGACCTCTGCCACTCTCTTTAAAATGAAACTTAAACTCACTTATGGACATGTGTGTTTTCCCTACCCACACATATGGTGCTCAAATTTGGTCATTGACAGAAGTTCACTCTTGAAGTGATGGGAGCCTTATTATGGAGCGCAGTATCTTAGGAGTGAAACTTATTGACAATATAAGAAACAGTACCTACCACCTACTGCGCTCCACGACTCAGATTGCCGACGTAGCTGTGATGGCCGCTTGCCTAAAGTGGGACTGGGCCGGTCATGTCAGTCAACCGTCGGAGGATCGTTGGGCCAAATCCACGGCAAAGTGGCTTCTACAGGATGGCAAATGGCCTCTCGGACGGCCCAGGCGGAAATGGAGTGACGAACTGGACTTACTTGAAAGACTGGACTCAAATTTCCCAAAACAGAGGAGTGGAAGGAAGAAAGAAAGAAAATAAATTTTATTCGACACCTTTACAAAAACTTATATCTAAAGGATACAATCAGTGTCGAAAGGGTCCGTCTCGGCATTAATGCTGAAAGTCAATGACTATCAGCGCCGGTTTTCAGACGAACCCTTGAGTTTACACTTACATTACACTTAACACAAATTTACAAATATATTTTTAAGTATCTATATGCAATTTAAACAAATAGGACATAGAATAAAGTAGGACACAAAATATGTATACTAAATTTACAGTACTAAAATATACAGAAAAGGAACAGCAATTAATACATAACAAGACGGAGTATTTAATAAAAATAATAATAATGACAGCAGGAACGAAAAATGTATTGAAATAAAAATAGAAGGAGGGAAGCCTTTGCCCTGCAGTGGGACGATGCAGGCTAATAGAATATAATGTAATCATAATGACGCTATTTCTCTATAATAGAATATGCCGGAGAGATAATTGATGACAGGATGATGAGGTTATCACTGAATGTTATCTAGAATTTACCTGCCGCCTACCGTTACCTTGGCACCATGAACGAAAATTATTCTTTATACAACATCACAATTAGCTCGTACCTAACTAACCTATGTCGTACATAAAGCTACCTAATCGTTTTTTAGGGTTCCGTACCTCAAAAGGAAAAAAAACGGAACCCTTATAAGATCACTTCGTTGTCCGTCTGTCCGTCTGTCTGTCCGTCTGTCTGTCCGTCTGTCTGTCCGTCTGTCAAGACCCTTTTTCTCAAGAACGCGTAAAGGTATCAAGTTGAAATTTATACTAAATACTTGGGTCTACGGTTTCCTTCGGCTGTAAAAAAAAAAAAAAAGTTGTAAGTCAACGCAATATGAACGTTTATGTCGCATATTTTGCGATTTCACAGGGGAATCAAAACCTATAGGTTACTTCCCGTTGACCTAGAATCATGAAATTTGGCAAGAGGCAAGGTCTCATAGCACATATATAGAAATAAATCAGAAAGTCATAAATATGTAGTTATATCATTTACAAATAATTATTTTGCTATTACAAAATTTTGTAGTTGGAATGTATGGAAGAACCTTATTGTCAACTACAAAGTTAAGATTGTCTTTCAATATTTCAACTTCAGTTAGTTAGTTTTTTTGGCTCGCGCTTTGAGGGTTTCCTCCAACGGAACCCTCAGAGCACGAGTCCTACTCGTACTTGTCCGGTTTTTTTATGCCATAGGTGGCAAACAAGCAGACGATCTGTATGTATGTGATGGGAAGTAGTCACCGTCGTCTGTGGATACTTTTAATACCAGTGGCATCAGAAATGTTGCCGAATTAACTCGTCTTTTAAAGAACTTCTCGGAGACACCGCAGGAGGTAGCTCATTCCACGTGTGGATCGCACAGTGTGCGATTTCCACTGATTAAGTATGTGGATGAACTTTCAGGCGGATTGTAGATTAAAATTTTAACCCCAGAATGCCGTAGCATTATATTGCCGATTTGGTTACGGTCACGGTAGGCCCAGACCTCAGATCAGACAAAGAAGGGAGATATGCCTTAGTACAATTATCGTTCGTGTTCAAATGTCTCAATTTTTCATTATTAAAAAAATCACTATACCGCTCAATCGATTGACACAAAAACTGTAAGTAGGTACGGGCGCTTGCAGACGATGCGTGGCAAGTGGCAGTGGAAGGCGACGGTGACTGCTTACCATCAGGCAGCCGGTCTGCTTGTTTGCCACCTATGTCATTAAAAAAAGATGTGTTTATGTGTTCGCCGACTTTCTGTTGTAGAAGAAAAAGGCGTTTAGGTCGTGCAGCTTAAGCGCACACTCACCGAAATACAGCCTTAAAATTGCCAATCACGGTACCCTACAGGCTATACAAACTTTTGCATTGACAATATTAAATTTAAGCGAGTCCACTAGTCCGTGACTAAATTATTTGTGTTCAGTTGTTTTATCTTATTAGCTCTTGTCTTTGGACCAATTTCCAGTTTTCTTTATCTTAATTGTTTCTTTAT
The DNA here is from genome assembly GCA_914767915.1 of Agriopis aurantiaria. Classification (NCBI taxonomy): domain Eukaryota; kingdom Metazoa; phylum Arthropoda; class Insecta; order Lepidoptera; family Geometridae; genus Agriopis; species Agriopis aurantiaria. The sequence goes on from OU611999.1 coordinate 6,200,103, forward strand.
TTTATTTTATTCTTTGAGTGCTCCATTAAGGCGCCGTGACTAGCTGACTTTTATGTTTTTGAGGGGGTGAAGCAGAGGCAGTGGCGGCCGACTACAGCGGGGCGCACCGCGTGAATCTCGCAGAAACGTGACGACCTTCACCTATACACAGCTAAAGACAAGTAATTTCGTCGGTCCACAGCAAAGCTCTGTTGGCCTAGTGGTCTGGCACCGCGCTGGTAAACCACGAATGCCCGGTTCAAATCTAGTGCTATGTAGATATTTTTGGACTCAATTTTTTATCACGCACACAGCGACGGGACGACGGAGAACAAACAAACCATAATTCAATCAAACCAACTTGCTAGTTGTAATTATAAAAATTTACTTTCGTCGTACGTTTCAATATTTTATGTTTCTTTTTTGCACCAAATATTTTACCTATTATATTTATAGTTTATAGACTTACTCCTGGTATGATTCTACTAACTTGATGGTAGAGTTCGGAGACTGCTAAAACTGCTAAATAGGGAAAGCGAGATAAGTCAAGGTTGGGCTCGTTTTTTTAGTCTTAGTGAGAATTGTTAGTCAAGGAATGATTTGACTGAGCTGATGGTGGAATTCGGAGACTGCTGCTGGAACTGCTAGACGGGGAAGGCCTGATGTGTCGTGTTTGGGCTGGTTTCATTAGTCATCATGAGATCTTTCTCCGGGAATGTTTTGACTGACCTGATCGAGGACTTCGGAGACTACTATTGGAACTGCTAGACGGAAAGAGCTAGAAGTGTCGAGTTTGGGCTCGTTTCATTAGTCATGATGAGATCTTCTTCCAGGAATATTTTGACTGACCTGATCGAGGACTTCAGAGACTGCTACTGGAACTGCTAGACGGATAGAGATAGAATGGTCGAGTTTGGGCTCGTTTCATTAGTCGTGATGAGATCTTCTTCTAGGAATATTTTGACTGACCTGATCGAGGACTTCAGAGACTGCTACTGGAACTGCTAGACGGATAGAGATAGAATGGTCGAGTTTGGGCTCGTTTCATTAGTCGTGATGAGATCTTCTTCTAGGAATATTTTGACTGACCTGATCGAGAACTTCAGAGACTGCTACTGGAACTGCTAGACGGATAGAGATAGAATGGTCGAGTTTGGGCTCGTTTCATTAGTCGTGATGAGATCTTCTTCCAGGAATATTTTCACTGACCTGATCGAGGATTTCGGGGACTGCTACTGGAACTGCTAGACGGATAGAGATAGAATGGTCGACTTTGGGCTCGTTTCATTTGTCGTGATGAGATCTTCTTCCAGGAATATTTTGACTGACCTGATCGAGGACTTCGGAGACTACTACTGGAACTGCTAGACGGATAGAGATAGAATGGTCGAGTTTGGGCTCGTTTCATTAGTCGTGATGAGATCTTCTTCTAGGAATATTTTGACTGACCTGATCGAGGACTTCAGAGACTGCTACTGGAACTGCTAGACGGATAGAGATAGAATGGTCGAGTTTGGGCTCGTTTCATTAGTCGTGATGAGATCTTCTTCTAGGAATATTTCGACTGACCTGATCGAGAACTTCAGAGACTGTTACTGGAACTGCTAGACGGAAAGACCTAGAAGTGTCGAGTTTGGGCTCGTTTCATTAGTCGTGATGAGATCTTCTTCCAGGAATATTTTGACTGACCTGATCGAGGACTTCAGAGACTGCTACTGGAACTGCTAGACGGATAGAGATAGAATGGTCGAGTTTGGGCTCGTTTCATTAGTCGTGATGAGATCTTCTTCCATGAATATTTTGACAGACCTGATCGAGGATTTCGGGGACTGCTACTGGAACTGCTAGACGGAAAGACCTAGAAGTGTTGAGTTTGGGCTCGTTTCATTAGTCGTGATGAGATCTTCTTCCAGGAATATTTTGACTGACCTGATCGAGGACTTCGGAGACTGCTACTGGAACTGCTAGACGGAAAGAGCTAGAAGTGTCAAGTTTGGGCTCGTTTCATTAGTCGTGATGAGATCTTCTTCCAGGAATATTTTGACTGACCTGATCGAGGATTTCGGAGACTGCTACTGGAACTGCTAGACGGAAAGAGCTAGAAGTGTCAAGTTTGGGCTCGTTTCATTAGTTGTGAAAACCTAATTACGATTCACGACTAATGAAACGAGCCCAAACTCTACACTTCTATCTCTTTCCGTCTAGCAGTTCCAGTAGCGGTCTCCGAAATCCTCGATCAGGTCAGTCAAAATATTCCTGGAAGAAGATCTCATCACAACTAATGAAACAATCCCAAACTCGACGCTCCTATCTCTTTCCGTCTAGCAGTTCCAGTAGCAGTCTCCGAAATCCTCGATCAGGTCAGTCAAAATATTCCTGGAAGAAGATCTCATCACGACTAATGAAACGAGCCCAAACTCGACACTTCTAGCTCTTTCCGTCTAGCAGTTCCACTAGCAGGCTCCGAAATCCTCGATCAGGTCAGTCAAAATATTCCTGGAAGAAGATCTCATCACGACTAATGAAACAAGCCCAAACTCGACACTTCTAGCTCTATCCGTCTAGCAGTTCCAGTAGCAGTCTCCGAAGTTCTCGATCAGGTCAGTCAAAATATTCCTAGAAGAAGATCTCATCACCACTAATGAAACAAGCCCAAACTCGACACTTCTAGCTCTATCCGTCTAGCAGTTCCACTAGCAGGCTCCGAAATCCTCGATCAGGTCAGTCAAAATATTCGTGGAAGAAGATCTCATCACGACTAATAAAACGAGCCCAAACTCGACATTTCTAGCTCTATCCGTCTAGCAGTTCCGTAGCAGACTCCGAAGTCCTCGATCAGGTCAGTCAAAATATTCGTGGAAGAAGATCTCATCACGACTAATAAAACGAGCCCAAACTCGACACTTCTAGCTCTATCCGTCTAGCAGTTCCGTAGCAGACTCCGAAGTCCTCGATCAGGTCAGTCAAAATATTCCTAGAAGAAGATCTCATCACCACTAATGAAACAAGCCCAAACTCGACACTTCTAGCTCTATCCGTCTAGCAGTTCCACTAGCAGGCTCCGAAATCCTCGATCAGGTCAGTCAAAATATTCGTGGAAGAAGATCTCATCACGACTAATAAAACGAGCCCAAACTCGACACTTCTAGCTCTATCCGTCTAGCAGTTCCGTAGCAGACTCCGAAGTCCTCGATCAGGTCAGTCAAAATATTCCTGGAAGAAGATCTCATCACGACTAATGAAACGAGCCCAAACTCGACACTTCTAGCTCTTTCCGTCTAGCAGTTCCAGTAGCAGTCTCCGAAGTTCTCGATCAGGTCAGTCAAAATATTCCTAGAAGAAGATCTCATCACAACTAATGAAACAATCCCAAACTTGACACTTCTAGCTCTTTCCGTCTAGCAGTTCCAGTAGCAGTCTCCGAAGTCCTCGATCAGGTCAGTCAAAATATTCCTATAAGAAAACCTCATCACGATTCACGACTAATGAAACGAGCCCAAACTCTACACTTCTATCTCTTTCCGTCTAGCAGTTCCAGTAGCGGTCTCCGAAATCCTCGATCAGGTCAGTCAAAATATTCCTGGAAGAAGATCTCATCACAACTAATGAAACAATCCCAAACTCGACGCTCCTATCTCTTTCCGTCTAGCAGTTCCAGTAGCAGTCTCCGAAATCCTCGATCAGGTCAGTCAAAATATTCCTGGAAGAAGATCTCATCACGACTAATGAAACAAGCCCAAACTCGACACTTCTAGCTCTATCCGTCTAGCAGTTCCAGTAGCAGTCTCCGAAGTTCTCGATCAGGTCAGTCAAAATATTCCTAGAAGAAGATCTCATCACAACTAATGAAACGAGCCCAAACTCGACACTTCTAGCTCTTTCCGTCTAGCAGTTCCAGTAGCAGTCTCCAAAGTCCTCGATCAGGTCAGTCAAAATATTCCTGGAAGAAGATCTCATCACAACTAATGAAACAATCCCAAACTCGACGCTCCTATCTCTTTCCGTCTAGCAGTTCCAGTAGCGGTCTCCGAAATCCTCGATCAGGTCAGTCAAAATATTCCTGGAAGAAGATCTCATCACGACTAATGAAACGAGCCCAAACTCGACACTTCTAGCTCTTTCCGTCTAGCAGTTCCACTAGCAGGCTCCGAAATCCTCGATCAGGTCAGTCAAAATATTCCTGGAAGAAGATCTCATCACGACTAATGAAACAAGCCCAAACTCGACACTTCTAGCTCTATCCGTCTAGCAGTTCCAGTAGCAGTCTCCGAAGTTCTCGATCAGGTCAGTCAAAATATTCCTAGAAGAAGATCTCATCACAACTAATGAAACGAGCCCAAACTCGACACTTCTAGCTCTTTCCGTCTAGCAGTTCCAGTAGCAGTCTCCAAAGTCCTCGATCAGGTCAGTCAAAATATTCCTGGAAGAAGATCTCATCACGACTAATGAAACAAGCCCAAACTCGACACTTCTAGCTCTATCCGTCTAGCAGTTCCACTAGCAGGCTCCGAAATCCTCGATCAGGTCAGTCAAAATATTCCTGGAAGAAGATCTCATCACGACTAATGAAACAAGCCCAAACTCGACACTTCTAGCTCTATCCGTCTAGCAGTTCCACTAGCAGGCTCCGAAATCCTCGATCAGGTCAGTCAAAATATTCCTGGAAGAAGATCTCATCACCACTAATGAAACAAGCCCAAACTCGACACTTCTAGCTCTATCCGTCTAGCAGTTCCACTAGCAGGCTCCGAAATCCTCGATCAGGTCAGTCAAAATATTCCTGGAAGAAGATCTCATCACGACTAATGAAACAAGCCCAAACTCGACACTTCTAGCTCTATCCGTCTAGCAGTTCCACTAGCAGGCTCCGAAATCCTCGATCAGGTCAGTCAAAATATTCCTGGAAGAAGATCTCATCACCACTAATGAAACAAGCCCAAACTCGACACTTCTAGCTCTATCCGTCTAGCAGTTCCACTAGCAGGCTCCGAAATCCTCGATCAGGTCAGTCAAAATATTCGTGGAAGAAGATCTCATCACGACTAATAAAACGAGCCCAAACTCGACACTTCTAGCTCTATCCGTCTAGCAGTTCCACTAGCAGGCTCCGAAATCCTCGATCAGGTCAGTCAAAATATTCGTGGAAGAAGATCTCATCACGACTAATAAAACGAGCCCAAACTCGACACTTCTAGCTCTATCCGTCTAGCAGTTCCGTAGCAGACTCCGAAGTCCTCGATCAGGTCAGTCAAAATATTCGTGGAAGAAGATCTCATCACGACTAATAAAACGAGCCCAAACTCGACACTTCTAGCTCTATCCGTCTAGCAGTTCCGTAGCAGACTCCGAAGTCCTCGATCAGGTCAGTTAATCCGTTTCTGGAGAAAGTAACATCACGACTTACCAAACTAGCTCAAACTAAACTAAACTAAAAATTGGTGCTGATGATGACGATGATGATGAAAAGCAGCATTTTTTCCCCTCGTTATAACATCAGCTATCTGAGAGTGAAAATCCCATCAAAATCAGTTCAGCCATTTTGGAGTTTATACGTAATATCATCATCATCATCATCATCCTTCATAGGGAACATACATACATCGCTTTTTATATGTATATAGAAGAAAGATATACTCAAAGAAGACTGTAACACCTTTTTAGGGTTCCGTAGAATTACAAGGAACCCATATAAGTTCGTTCTGCCCATCCGTCTCTGTCTGTCCATCCCAAGTTGTTTAGGATTTCCTAACCATTATAGTAGACTGCGCCCCGCGCATTCACCTGCGTAGTAATGAAAAAATTGTGATGATGATGATGATGAAAAGTTGCTCGAATTTTTTTCAACATCAGCTATCTTACAGTGAAAATCCCATCAAAATCGGTCCTGCAGTTTTCGAGTCTATAAAGAACATTACAGACATACGCACACGACGAAATATTTCAAAAACATTATAAAAATAACATGGATATGTGAGAATTGAACCCGGAGCCTACTGAGTCACAGGAACTAATCCATTGCGTCAACCACTCTTCTAATTGATCTATGACGCAAGCGGTGAAATTATGCTTCTAATCTATAAAATAATATAAATGTACAAAGAAATCGTCACAAAATGTCATTTTCATTCGCCTGCCTGTTTAGTACTAAGTACTTACTTGAAGCCTGACCAAAGGAAGTAAGGGTGAGACCAATTTGTAAATTTTACGCGTAAATTACGTACTTCTCAAGGTATCAACTGGAATGTCTAATTAAACTGGACGGAAAGCTATTTTGTATGATAACGTCGCTGACTGTCCACTTTGTGTGACCTCTGCAAATGCTCGAGACTGCTTTGTTCTTATATTGCCCTGGTACACCGACCACCGATACTTGGAAGTAAATTATTACTATTCCTCTCCACTTATGTCACTCCTCCGTTAGACGGAACCCTCAGAGCGCGAGACCAAAAAAAAAATAACTGAAGTTAAAATATTGAAAAACAAACTTAAGTTTGTAGTTGACAATAAGGTTATTCCATACATTCCAACTACAAAATGTAAGTTTGTAATAGCAAAATAATTATTTTTAAATGATATAACTTCAAATTTATAACTTTCGGATTTATTCCTATATATGTGCTATGAGACCTTGCCTCTTGCCAAATTTCATGATTCTAGGTCAACGGGAAGTACCCTATAGGTTTAGATTCCCTTGTGAAATCGCAAAATATACGACATAAACGTTCATATCTTTTGATTGCTTTGACTTACAACTTTTATTTTTTACAGCCGAAAGAAACCGTAGGCCCAAGTATTTAGTATAAATTTCAACTTGATACCTTTACGCGTTCTTGAGAAAAAGGGTATTGACAGACGGACAGACAGACGGACAACGAAGTGATCTTATAAGGGTTCCGTTTTATCCTTTTGAGGTACGGGACCCTAAAAAAGTAGACTAACTGTGCTCTGCGGGTTCACCTGCGAAGTAATGAAAAAATGGTGATGATGATGATGATAAAAAAGATGCCAATTTTTTTTCTCCTCATAGAATCAGCTATCTGACAGTGAAAATCCCGTCCCTACCATTTTCGATTAAAGAACATTACACACATGCATACAAACACAAACATACACACACCCACGCACGCACGCACGAACCTGACGAATTATTTTAAAAACATAAGAAAAATTACAAAAATTAAAATTATTGGTGACTATGAGATTTGAACCCGGAGCTTACTCACAGAGTCGCAGAGAACTTATCCATTGCGTCAAACCATTCGGCCAACTGGACTATGACGATTTTGGTGAAATTATCCTTCGTAAACTAATATATACAAACAAATCGTTACAAAATGTAATTTTCATTCGCCTGCCTTTTTAGTACTTATAATGCAAGAAAACATTGCAGATAAGGTAGGTACTTACTTTACAACTTACGTCAAGGTGTTTTTGTGTCATAAAGTTGAGATTATATTTTGGAGCGGTTAGCGGAACAAAGCGACACACGTCCGTCTAGCAGCGCGCCTCAGCGGTCTCTGTCACATCGCGTAAAAATAAAAGAGAAGTGAAAAGGCGCCGCGGCGGCACGACGTTTCGTTCGACACGTTCGAGCCAATTTATGATTAAATTAATTAATAGATAGAAAAATTGAATTTTTATCAATAAATAAAATTAATGATGTTATTTGTTACAATATTTAACATCATTCTTGTAAATTTTGTAAAGATTTGTTCATTAATACTCGAGATAAAATTGTATGCGTTTAGGTAAATTTCAAGGTTAGAGGTTATTTCATGATTTTTTTCTATCGAGAAAATTTATCGGAAACGTGTTTTGGAACTAATGGTACACTCAGAAATATGATCAAGATTACCACATATTTTTTTTACTGCTTTAAAATGAATATATTGTCTTAATATTTTTTTCTGTGAAGCCTTTTTTGTCTGAAAGACCGCCTTAAGCTAGTTATTAAATTCCTATCACTTGTTGGGTCCACAAATAACTTTTCTAATTTGGACCTGGTCTAAAAGTAACCTTTATAATGCCTTTGTAATACAGTTTCTGGTCGCTTTCTAAGAATAGTTAATTTAGAAATACATTAAAATACTATTTTATTAATGCTTCATCACACATCACATCATCAGCCATTAACCGTCCACTGCTGAACAAAAGCCTCAATTTTTTTTTTTTTTTGTTTGATAAATTTTCATGACCGTGGATTCAATGTTCTTTAGTCGTAAACTTAAACAGTTTACATTGTCTCAATAGCGTCAAACAAGTCATAGTCACAGTCAGAGTCAAGCTAAGTAAGTCACGGTCAAGTCAAACTCATGCCCCTGTAAAGTGGTAGAGACTTTACAAGAGGCTCCTATGGAGTTTTGGAAACAACACGAAAAGACACGTTTCACCTCGTTATATAACTTTCCCACACTCGAGCACGTTTACGAGCACTTAATGAATAATAATTCACCATTTAGTACACATTAACACTCGAAAATACACAAGTTTAGGAAAATAATCCAACGAGCCGACATGTTTTTTTCCACGTTGGCGCCAAAACTCCGCCTTCCTCTTAGAGAGGGGTGTTGCCATAATCCCCACGCTTGGCAGGCGGCTTGGTGATCGCAGTGCATTCTACGTGTACTAATAGGATACTGCTGCCCATCTCCCGGTGTTTCTGGTCGCAGTTTTAGGACATATTACGTAACCTTAAATCCAATGGTTCTAATCTCAGATCAGATAAACAACGGAGATATGCCTCAGTACAAATATCATTCGTGTTCAAATGTCTATATTTTTTTTCACTATATCGCTAAACCGCCTGACGCAAAAACTGTAAGTAGGTTTACCACTAACTTATTAATTTTTATTACAATTATATATTTTTATAATAGGCTTGCGTTTGCCGCCCACTCGCCTGATGTTAAGCGATGATGCGGTCTACGAAGGATAAAGCACGCTTGCTTAGAAGAAACCGATTCACTCTTGATTTGAAGACACCCAGATTGTAACTATCGGGGAACACCCATTCGTGCAGTGCATTCCACAGACTAGCAGTTAGCACAATAAAAGTAGAATAAAAGCGCTTCACTTTTTACACACTTAGAAATTTGTAGCAATGAACCAACTAATATAACAACTAATAACTGTGAACACATGCAAAAAAAGTATGCAAGGTCGACTGCTGGGTGAGTTCGATTAAAAGCATCGAGCCTGATTTAGGCCAGATGCGTTCGCACCCGTCACTACACCTTTCCATACCTTGCTTGTCTGATCTGAGGTTCCAATATTGTGTATGTTTAATTTATAGATAATATGAGTACATGTGACACGTAGAATTTCTTTTTTATAGCATTCTATGTTGGTCAGGTTGCTTGCATATCATCTTGCAATGATGTCAATTTATCATTTGTTATGTCAATTATTATACTTTGTCTTATCTAATTGTTATTTAACCATTTGAAATGTCAGACATTTATAATATTTCTTATTCATTGACATCGCCTCTGCTGTATTCTCCCCAGCTTGCTTTCCAGCATAGGCCTCTTCCTGGGACATACTGGGCATCCTCTTCTTTTTTTATCGCGTTCATTTTGGAGAATGTGCTGGAGCTGTTTAAGCTGATCCCGTCAACCAATTTCCGTCATAGGTCATCGAGGCGGACATTCCATCCTTACATCGTGAACTTTGGTAAAGTCCGCACGCAGCGTTTCCAAAATTTCTTCCTAATACGAACTGCACAGGAATGGAATGCGCTCCCTGCCTCGGTGTTCCCTATAAGGTACAACCTGGGTCTTTTCAAGACAAGAGTGAGTAGGCGCCTCATGGGCAAGCGTGCCCCATCTTACACTGCATCAGGTCTGCATCACTTACTATCAGGTGAGTTGTGGTCAAACGCTAGCCCTATCATCATTAAAAAAAAAAAACTTCCATTCATGTCTCTTTTGTGTTGCGTCCAGCTTAGGCCAGCCAGTTTTGTCTTTGTAAATGTGAATTTTGTCTTTACGCTTTTGTAAACATGCTGATTTTCCAATTTTGCCGTAGATTTCCGGATATAAAATTTCATTTGTTCGTTCTCTTGATCTCACTATACAAGGCAAGGGTAAGGAATCCGTACCTCCCTCAATTTCTCTCGGTTTTGGCCAATGTCGTCATGGCCACACGTCATTTGTGTCAGCCAACGTTTCGAAGTGACTTGCGGTAATTTTTTGCCTGCCACGAAATCGTTTATTTGTTTTGGGATCAGAATACTTGTTATTTTGCTTCGAAATTATATGACAGCATAATTATTGTGATCTATATTCTAAACTTCTTGGTCCCTGTCAAATAAGGGAAAACTATGGTAGTGTAGTTAGGGAAATGGTTTGTGATAGAGATTGTGCGGGGATCGTATGCCACTTATTTCATCATCATTATTCTTATCATTCATCATCATCATCATTAGGACGTCCACTGCTGGGCATAGGCCTCCCCAATCGATCTCCAAAAGGGCCGGTTGGAAGCGGCCTGCATCCAGCGTTTCCCTGCGGTCTCTTTTTATTTCAATGAAATACTTAGTCCTATTTTTGACCGACCTATAAGCATTGCTATCAATAAAAAATTCATTACTTTTCCAACAACTGTTTTTTTTTGCCACTAAACCGGTTTCATTTCTTGACTTGATGCTGGCTTAAAAAAGAAACAGCGCTGGTCTTCCGTTGGGACCGCAATCAGGTTTCAGGTTGTTAGTCAGGCTTGTACTTATTTATTTTGTGGTTTGACGATAAAGGCGCAATTCCCATCCTTAGCACCTACTTAATAATTTATTGTGGTCCAAATATAAAAGCACACTCACCCTTTCCCATACCTACTTTTGGAATCAAAGAAAAAACATGCGATGCAATTACAAACCTTATATTTATTGAGATTTTTGAATAAAACATTAACAACAAACTTAAATTTAAATTCATAATGTCAAAACGGAGTGATTTCGTTTTCCTTCGCTTTGGCATCTGCTTCATTTTCTTCTTGTTTTTTGCTTTCTGAGGCGGCCTCCTCTTTTCGGAGATAGAAGATTAATCTGTAAACAAGGAAATAAATCACATAAGGTATAAATAACATTTTGCTTTGAGACGACTTCAAAGAAGAGGGATTCTCTCATTTGGACTGGCTTTGTTTATTTTAAGTACGCATTCTTCGGTATCAAGAATGTTGACAAACTCTGTTTTTGAAGTGAAAACTTTAGCCGCGTTGAGTGATTTTTGGCAGGGGGAAAACTTATACGTTCGCGTCACCGACATGCTAATGTGACGTATTATTTTTCACTTCTGTCGGCAGTCCCCATGACTGACTTTTTTTGTCTGATCTGCAGTGTACGTACCGTTCTTTATCGATCATCAAATTCGATAAAATGCCATAGAATCGATCATATCGAGTACTGATCAAATGTCATTTTATCGAATTTGACGATCTCAACTGTCAAATTAGACGATCGATAAAGAACGGTAAGGTAAACGCTGGTAATCTCGGCAGTGTCCCAATACTCGTCAGATTGTGAAAAAAGACCTGCTATTTATTTCTACTATGAACTAAATAAAAACTTTTTATGTAAACATATTTTTGGTAATATACTCCATAATTAAATGTTGTCACATTTAGTCAAAAATACAATGGAATTGGAGAAAAGAGCTGCTAAAGTTTGGGATTCCGAAATTTGTGTTTTTTTTAAAGTTTAGTTACTAAACCTGTAGTCCTGCGACCACTTTTGTTTTTGCGTTAAAGGATCAGTCGGTCACTTTGGTAAGTATATGATTATTTTGTGAAACACTCAAGTTAATTTTCTAATGATTATAAACTATAATGTGATCATATTTTTATTATTCGTTTATTTTTTTGTGTGTGACAGGTACTGGTACTTTATAATCCCTACTTGACCCATTACTCGTCAAAATTTCTATTATTTTGACGGCTTCTGGGACATGTATGACAAAATGCACGTAATATCGTCAATGTGTTTATTTTGAACCTTATTACACCGTGATACGGGTTTTTGTTTGCGGCAGGCGCGGCGGCGGTCAGATATTTACGTGAAAAATAATTAATAAATTAAATAGACAATAGACAATTTTTAATTTATGAAAGACAAGAAATAAGAATTAATAGAAATAAATACACATATTACAAATTGTTTTCCTCCACAAACCGGTTCCAACTCAGCATAATGCTGGTTGCGAACAACCAGCGCTAGTCTTCCGTTGGAGCCGCCGGTGACATCACCCATGGCCAACATTACACCCAACAGCACACGACAAATTAAATAATAATAATAATATAGCAACAACAACACATAATACATAACAAACATTTAATATAAACAAACTATAACATAAATACATAGTACTAATAAGGTTATTCGAACTATCTCAATAAAAAATTTATATGAAACTAATTAAAAGAAGAAATTTAGACATTTACTCAGACATGAAATAAAAAACACAATGGTAAAAAAAAACCCATATAGCACTGGTGTCTGTTATTATAAGGGCTTCGCATTTTTGATGCTCAAAAATAAATCTTTTAAGCTTAAGCTTAAATAAGTGTAAACTATGCAGGTTCCTTATATGATATATAAGGAACCTGATGAGGGTACATACTCCCTCTGAACTACTTTATTTAACTTGGATAATAAGGAATAAGTATGTATTTTAAAGTCTGGAAGCTATTGCGGTTTTCAATTAGGACATCGCTTATCGCACTAGTCTATAAATTTGTGTGTAAGATGTATTTATTTATGTAATTTTTTTCTTCATTAATAGGTTTGCGTTGTGTGAATCAGTCACACAACTGGCAACGGAGACAGCTATGCTATTCCAGCCATAGTTCTGAAGACATGTGCGCCTGAATTGTCTCCTATACTGACTCACCTCTTTCGTCTCTCGCTTGAGACTCGTTAAGTGCCGAAGTCGTGAAAGCTTGCAAACGTGCAACTTGTGCCCAAAATAGTAGTAGTGCCGATTCTGCCAACTACAGGCCAATCTCGATCACGTCGATACTCTGCAAGACTATGGAACGTGTCCTCAACAACAGGCTCCTGGCGTATCTAGAATCTAATGATCTCCTCAGTGACCGGCAATACGGATTCCTTCGAAACTGGTCCACTGGGGATCTTCTAGCGTAGGTAGGTATGCCACACACATCTGGAGTGAGGCCATCGAGAAATACGGAGAACGCTCGCCGTTTCCCTCGAAATTTCAAAGACTTTTGTGAGGGTTTGGCATGACGGCCTTATTAGCAAGCTCTCTTTATTTGGCTTGTCAGCTAGTTTTATTGCGTGGATATCGGACTTCCTGAGGGATAGATCGATTTGAGTTGTCATTGATGGCTGCTAGTCCGATCGAATAGCAATTAATGCCGGTGTGCCCCAGAAGTTGGTGCTCTCTGCAACGCTCTTTCTGCTGCACATCAACGATCTGCTAAATCTCGGTACCTTTGGCTATGCAGACGACAGCACAGTATAGTAGAGAGCTATACCTACATCTAATGCAAGAACCACTGGACAACAAATTCAGTTTCTCAGAGAGGCCATGGTTGAGCGCATGTACTTGTCCCTTATAGCAGTCTCCAATTGGGTTGATGCTTGATACCAACCTGGTCAATTTCAATGCCGCTAAGACCCAGGCGTGTCTGTTCGCCGCCAAAAGGACACCATTCTAACTGGCTCCTACTTTCCGGGATGTTACCATTCCGATAACTGACCAGCTTGAGCTTTTGGGGATTGCTTTGTCTCCTACCCTCAACTTTGGCTCCTATATTGAAAATAAGGCTCGATTGGCTGCCAAAAAGCTGGGTATCCTATCGAAAGTGCAACGGTACTTCACGTTGGAACAGTTGCTTTCACTTTACCAAGCACAAGTTCGGTCGTGCATGGAGTACTGCTCTCACGGCTCACCTTTGGGATGGATCAGCTAAGTACCAACTTGGGGCCTTGGAATCTATTTAGAAACGTACCAAGAGGCTCATTAGCAACCAATCCCTAGTTCGGACTAAGCTTCTTAGTCTTGAGCATCGGCGCAAAGTTGCTAGTCTATCGGTTTTTTATCGGATACATTTCGGGGAGTGTGGATTAGTTCGGCATGATTTAATTTTCTCCTGCCTATGTTTCTATCGAACTGCCAGAGCGGGCACGAAAAATCGACACTGCTTTATGAAAATGAAAATGAAAAAAATGAAAATGAAAATATATATTTGGTGTTTACAAACGTTGTCGATCATAAATTTTTACAATAGTTTGTTCCTTAAATAAATAATCCATGATGAGGAGCCTTGTTACCCAAGCTAGGAATTAACCTGTGTTATGGCGTAACAATACCCTCCGCCGGACAATATACATAATATTATATTATAGTCACGATTAAATATTATAAGACAAAAACTTACGGAATATGAAAGTACTAAATGTGAGAAAAAAAAATATTAAATAATTTGGAATATAATGTTTGGTATACACAATAATTTAAGAATCAGATAAGTGGGGAGGGGAGTGTGTGTGTGTGTGTGTGTATGTGTATTTATGTGTTTGTGTGTGTATGTATGTCTGTGAACGTGTGTGTGTGTGTGGGTGGGTGGTTTGATATTGAGTATTGATATTAGAAATTAAAAGATAAATAATAAAATAGGAAATAAATAAAAACTCTTGTTTTATTTAAGTGAGATGAATTAAAATATGTTCGGTAGATTCGTAGTCTTGTTTGAGCAGCCAATTCCTGAGTGTAAATTTACATTCATGTCGATTCATGTGATGCAACTTAAGAATTTTACATACTTTATTATAGATCTGTGAACCACGTGAGTATAAGTGTCTTTGGGCAAAAGTTGTATTACAGCGCTGTATTTTACAGACGTTCTTGTTACTCGTTGAACGTTCTGGGAATGTATGTTCATCATATTTAATAATTTTTTGGTGAGCAAGAACAAGGTATAATATAAAAAGTTGACGCACAGTTAGAATTTTGCACTCTGAGAACAGAAGATGTGTAGGATATCGGGAGGGCTTGTATGTCATTACCTTCAAAACTAAACGCTGAGCTCGTTCTAATTTTATAATTTTAGTTTTGCATGCGCCGCCCCATACTGGTATGCAATACCCGAGTACAGATTGGCATATAGAAAAATAGATAGTCTTAAGTAGATCGAAAGAAGTAATTTGGCGTAGGTTTTTAAAGATCCATATAAGTTTTCTGATACGACATGAAACAGCTTCAATCTGGGGCATCCAAGAGAGATTTTCGTCGATAATCACGCCAAGATACTTAATTGATTTGACTTGGTCAATATAAACACAGTTGCAATTAGTGTTAGGATTGTTCTCACAAGAGTGGGCCTGGATTTTAAAAATATCTTTAGGGGAACTGTATTTTTTTAAGATGCTAAATGAAACAAATTTGCTTTTAGTGTAATTAAGGGTGAGCAAGTTGGTTTGAAGCCACGATATAACGTCTCTAAGTCCATGTTCTGCATAATCACGTACTTGTTCCCAGGTCTCGCCTTCAAATACTAATGCTGTGTCGTCTGCAAATGTAAATATTTTGCCATGGGGTGGTTTGTAACAGCATAAGTCATTAATAAAGACTAAAAAGAGACTAGGGCCCAATATGGATCCTTGCGGAACCCCATATGTAACAGTTTCATCATCACTGACTATGTTATCTATACTGACACGTTGGGTCCTATTAGATAAATAATCTTCAAAAAGTCTAAGTGCCATTCCTCTTATACCAATAAGTTCCAGTTTTTTTAACAGATGAGGAGTAGAAACTGTATCGAAGGCTTTAGCCATATCTAAAAAGATTCCAATACACTTATTCTTTTTGTCTAAATTATTAACAATATAATTAGTGAGGTCAGAAACAGCTTGTTCAGTACATTTATTTGCTCTGAAACCAAATTGTGATTCAGACAGAAGCTTTTCTTGTTCAAGGAATAGCATTAGCCTTTTGTTTAGTATTTTTTCGATAATTTTCGACAATGCAGGTAGGATGGAAATTGGCCTAAAGTTGTTGACGTCATCTCTTGCTCCATTTTTGTGTATTGGGTGAATTATAGATATTTTAAAGGGCTTGGGGAAGGTACCGGTGCTAAAGCAGAGGTTAATTATGTGAGTTAGAGGGGGGACAATGAGATCTCTAGCAAGTTTGAGGAACACGTTTGAAATCCCATCCCACCCAGTTGCACATTCATTTTTTAGACCCAGAATGAGTTCTTCGACTTCTCCTTCATCTGTGTCAAGCAAAACAAATGAGCGGGAATGGGACTGCATCACGATGTTGGAAGAGTCACTAGATGTTCTTACTGCGCTAGAGATCTTGTCCGCTAATGTTTTACCTACATTAGCAAAAAAGGTGTTCACTTTGTTAACCGCAGCGTGTGGATCAGGGTCAGATTTTAAAAGATCAACGGGAGGTGATTTTGTTTGGGTAATATTGGCTAATCTTTTTAAGACTTTCCAGGTTTGTTTGGAGTTTTTGCTAGCCTTTTGAATTTCAGAGCGTTCATACTCAATTTTTAGCTTTTTGAGAAGATGGTTGCAAAAGTTTCTATACCTATGATAGCTTTTAGAAAGGATCAGGTCGTTAGGGTGGTTGCGAACTTTGAGATGCATGTTATCCCTATGCCGTATACATCTCAGTAAACCTGGTGTAATCCATGGTTTGGTAGTACGTTTCCTGCATAGCGATGATTTAGTTACAGTACATTGTTGCAAGGCGTTCATTAAAATTTCTACCAATGAATCAGCTGCCGCATTTGGATCAGTGGCTTCTAGAAGTGACGACAAGTTGGATGATTTCAGAACGGTTATAGCTCTGTCCATGTATGTCTTTTTTATAGGTGATAGATCACGTTTTTTGCTTAAAGGTATAGTAGAAAGGCACAAAAGAACTGGGAAATGGTCAGTTACAGCTGATTGTAAAACAAAAGACATTGCTGGGGACTTCGTTTTTAATAGTATATGATCCAGACAGGTTTTATCTCTTGTTGGAAATGTGTGAGCTGGTAAAAGACCATGTTCGGCAGCAAGATTAAGGTAAGGCTCACTTTTCAGGTCATCTTTGCTGGTATTTATGTTAATGTTAATATCTCCCACAACAATTATATTTTTAAACGACTTAAGCATATTTAAGGTTATTTCCAGAGAAACAAGAAATGAGCTTATACACTTGAAGGCCCAAGGACGGTATATAGCCAAAATTGCTGTATGGTCAGCAATCTTGACAAGTATACAATTTGCGCCCTCAAATGGCAACTCTTCAACCGTACAGCAAATTGATGTTTTTGAGTAAACAACTACGCCATCATTTTGGTTAAAAAGGCGTTTAGATGATGTAATGTTGTAGTTTGGGAGTTGCGGAAGGATTTTATTAGTAGAGAGCCAACATTCAGACAAGATCAAGAAATCACAGTCAAAGTTTAGGGATGCCAGAAAGACCGATAGCTTGTCAAAGTTGGCATTAATGCTTCTTATATTCTGTGCTAGGACTTTGAGGTGGTTGTTTGGTTGTAGAAGAGTGGCTGAGCAAATTTTTGGTGTGCACAAGAACGATTGTGAAATATTTAAGTTGTCTATTTCGTTATTAAGGTTATTATCCATTATTGAGCATTGAAATGGTAACATAAGTTTTAATCCATAATGACACATAAGTTATCTCTGCCACCGAAAGATGATCAATAAAGAGCTCACGTTGCATCATGATTACTGTTACAGCTTTTTGGAGAAGAGTTTTATTAGTTTGATAGTGTAATGTTTGAAGTGTGTAAGGGAATGCATGGAAATATAAAAATTTATGGTTGATATTCCGAAAACCCGTAGCGCGAAGCTCTTAGATTCCACTTTTTTATTCTGCGATCTGCTACAATATACTGCTACAGGAAAACAATTGTATCTGGGACTAATAAAAAAAATACGTAAGAATCTTACTCATAAAAATCTTATATATTTTACATACATTATACATTCACATTATAATTTTTGTTTATTTTGTGCGATAAATAATAAATTCAATGCAATTGCAGTTTGGTTTCATTTGTCACCGATATTGGACTCGTTTCGTTATTTTAGTAATATTTTTTCCCCTATATTTTCATTTTGAGGGTTACATATAAAAAAATTAACTAATAATGTGAACCTTAAGTCTTAAGTAACAGAGTTCAAATCAGTGTTAAAAATTGACGAGCACTGGGACATTTTGACGACAATTACGACAAATCTGCCGGATACTGGTACATGTCGCCTCTTTTTCAATTTTTCTATTATTTTATTACTTTATTGATTTTATTTAATTGTAAAAATAAATTAGCTGAAAAGAATGATAAATCAAGAATCACGTCACGCAATTTCAATTATCTAAGTTAACAAACAGAAACGTAGCAAAGGTGCAAAGACAGCTAAGTTCAGAACCTGACGAGTAATGGGCCGTTTACCTTACTTGCATAGGAGGTTAGTGGTTGATTCATACATGTGTAATGACGAACTGTACATAAACCTGCAGACCACAATATAACCGCAAAAAGTAATGTACTTAGTGGTACTTAGTTTTATTAAGTAGGTATATGTTTGGTACGTACCTATAAAATGTTTGTGTCTCTGACCTTACTTACTACTTACTTACCTTACTACCTACAGTACCTACGTAATAAAAGGTATATACGAAGCTTATACTGGGTTATGCGGAAAGGATGTACTAAGCCGAAAGGGGTCCATAGTTGTTAGTAGGTACCCATCATTATGAACAACTTTTACAATGGCAGCAACTCAGAAAATGCGAAAAATCAGCTGTTCCATAGAAAACGGTCATATAATGATGATATAAATTATTTATGTTCACACTCGACAAAATGCCCATATTACGTTTTGTCATCAACTGTTTTTTTTGCGCGCTTTCAGGGTTGGTGCCACAGTAAAAGTTGTTCATAATGATGGGTACTATGGAGCTCTTTCGGCTTAGTACACCCTTTTCGCGTAACCCTGTATATTATTTAGATAAGTAATTATGACTGTGTTCATAAAAAAGTAGCAAGTATTCGATCAGGTAAGTATGATACATCTCAACAACGCACTTCAAGGTTGCCCGGTAATTTCCACGATCAGAAATAGTTAATTTGCGATGACAAAATTGCTAGAATTACCGGCCTTTCTATTGCCTCGTAGGGCATGGAAGTAGATACGAAATAATGGTTAAATATAGAAAATGTCGGTTCAAGGTCGCAATCGAGAAATCGATCAGTTCAAATTACGTGGTACCTAATAAGGGCATTAGAGTTGTTGACCGCAAGGTCTCTTTTTTGCTGACATGTTGAAATTGGTTTCATTGTGTCTGTATAACGTAACGTCTAAGTGCACTTGACATTTCTACTCGAAAATTCTTTGTGTACCAATATAGTAGTAGGCCAAATGAATCCAAATCTTTCGAAGCAAACATTTTGGCTGAAACAAAGTGTCCATCAAAAGATCTTTGACTCTTAAGATCGTTACTCATAACAAACGAACAAAAACGCCAAAACGAAAAAATAATAATTTAGAAACATGGATATTGGATCTAGTAAGTAGAACATTCTTAAAAAGTGTCCTGTGTTTACGGGTCTATTCCACTTTGATCACCTGGAAATATAATCACCTGGGTGACCTGCCAGAGTGGGCACGAACAATCGACACTGCTTTATGGTTGATGTTCCGAAAACCCGTACGAAGCGAAATCAAATTACACTTCTATTATGCGAACTGCTAGTCTGTGGAATGCACTGCCTGAATGGGTATTCCTTGATAGTTACAATCTGGCTGTCTCAAATCGCGAGTGAATCGGCTTCTAAGTAAGCGTGCTCCAACGTAGACCACATCATGGCTTAAAATCAGGCGGGCTGCCGTTCAAGCGCAAGCCTATTATTTATTTATTAATTAAGAAAAAAAACAATTTAGATACATTTTAGCAATACGGACAAACAAATTATAATGTTATGGTAAAAGAATGTAAAAAAATTCAGTTTACAACAAATGTAGACATAACGCACCGTTTACTAAATAAGTTAGTATACTTAGAATAACTATATACAGAAACCAAATACATTCGCAAAATTTAAGCCGTTCAAATGGAGCCATGTATGACACCAAACGACGCTCGCGCGGTCAGTGCCTGCTGTAATAGTGTTCCGTGGTCAGTGCACTTAGTCAGGTGATAGTGTTAAAAGCCCCCAAAAAATTAACTTAATTATTGCAGCATAATTTTTGCGTCTGTGTGCGTGACGAGGCAAGTAAACACAGCACACGTAGCGAATTTGTAGCTTACGTTTTGAGAAGGCGTTGTTTGGAAACTTACCATCTCTGTGTAGTTAATCTAAGTTAGTATAGTATAACCCGCATATTTATAAACTCAATAAAGCTACCTCGAATCCTTACTTTGAGTGTTCACTTTGCTAAGGTTCTCTTTGTTGGTCCTCCAAGCCTCGGTCATGCATGTTTGACATGGTTATAATATAGTAGTCTCTCAATGTTCCATCAGTCCACCTCAAACGAGGACAAAGTAGGACATGTCATTACGTCATTAATCCTAATAATATTATAAACGCGAAAGTTTGTATGTATGGATGTATAGATGTATGGATGTTTGTTCCTCTTTCACGCTGCAACGGAACAACGGATCGACCTGATTTTTTGCATGGGTATAAGTCCAAGAGCCAGAGAGTGACATAGGCTACTTTTCATCATCATCATCACCATTTTTCATCAATACGCGGGCGAAACCGCGGGGCGCAGCTAGTGACGTCATAAAATCTTACGATCTAAGGGGGAAGCCTATGTCTACCTAGGACGACTCCTATGGTTGAAATCGCGATGATGATAAACATCTTTAGACATCCTTTATTGAGGTAACCTTTTTTACTGATAATGACAAAATACGACTTACGGTGGAATCTTACGTGTGAGGATTTGCAAAGGTAATGACTATACATTTGGTAGTTAGTCTACTTTTGGTTCGGATATTTTTAAACGCTGCCATATCGATATCCTTGACAAGAGCCCGTATGTTGTTACCAATAATAATATTATGCTGTCTGCGTATAGTACTATCTATATCAACTACACATTTCATTGATTACATACTACATTTTGATTTATTTACAACTAGCGGTCCGCCCCAGCTTCGCACGGATATAGATTATAGCCGGTGTTACCCGGCGAAAGTGTGGCTTCCCAACAGTGAAACAATTTTCCAAATCGGTTCAGTAGTTTTGGAGCCTATTCAATGCAAACAAACAAACAATCAAATCTTTGCTCTGTATAATATTATTAGTATAGAAGTATAGATAACAGAAAAACATAATATGTACAGAGAAAAACAAACTAAATCATACCTAACTGCCAAAAAACTATAATCTATTTAACTGATACCTGTGGTAATTCATCCCAAAATGCTTACAATTATGATCAGTGGGAATCGGTATTGGGAGCCAATTTTTTTTCTAAAGATTTGTCATCTCATCTGTTCGATGCAACACGTGACCAAAATGATTTACGGAATATTTAACGTGGTAGGTTGTGAAATGAGCTCCCGATATGACGAACATGATGTGTGTCTTCCCGTGAACATGGTGCATGTAACTGCGCCGAAATACCGGGAGCTCATTCCACAACCTTACCACGGTAAATATCCCGTAAAT
Source organism: Agriopis aurantiaria (assembly GCA_914767915.1). Classification (NCBI taxonomy): domain Eukaryota; kingdom Metazoa; phylum Arthropoda; class Insecta; order Lepidoptera; family Geometridae; genus Agriopis; species Agriopis aurantiaria. The sequence goes on from OU611999.1 coordinate 6,221,748, forward strand.
AGTCATGTAACTTTAATCAAATAAGATCTCAAGTATCGAGAATGCGATATCCCCGGAGAACAAGGATCTTGTTACCAAGACCATTAATATTCACTAAGCAGTGATTCGGGGTGGGGTTCGCCCACCCGTGTATCCCTCTAATGAGGATTAAGGACAATGCCCCGAGAACAGGCAAGATCAGAACATTGTAGGTATATACTACACCTCTACACATCTAGTTTCATGAACATGGACAAGAAAACAAGCTTGCGACATAAGACAAAAAAACAATAATGTCACTCATAGTATAAGATTTTTGCGTTAGATTTGTATCGCAACACGTTATTCATAATACCTACCTAAATCGGTTAAGGCGTTTGTAAGATATGGTGGAATATATAAAGTCACACTTACTCGTATATATGTCTGTGAATGGTCTCCTACTTTTTTCATCTATACCGTTAAATCAAATCAAATAATTTTTATTATCAGACACAAGTTCCATAAAAAATTACAAATAAAAATATGAAATTAAATTAATCAGAAATCAGAATTATACAATTATTATTACATGCAATGTTAACTTAACGCAAAAAATTATAATACGGTAAGTACACTTAATATTTGTTTTGCATTGCGCGATAGAATTCGGAATGTGGAAATTTGCCAAAGAACCAGTATCACCTAACCTATTACAACAACCTATTACGACATACCTATTAAAATTTTCAAGTTGAAGTGGCAATAGGTATGCCACATCGCTCGAAGAACCGATAACCGATGGGGAAGAAAGGTTCTTGAGTGGAGAACCGGAAGACGCAGCGTAGGTAAGCCTCCCACTGGATGGATCGACGACATCGTGAGAGTAGCGGGCATCCAGTAGCTGCAGATGGCAGGGTCTCGCTCAGTGTGGTACGTGGAGGTCAAAGGGGGAGGCCTATGTTCAGCAGTGGACTTCTTCTGGCATGATAATGAATCATTGTTTCACGCATAATAAGAAACTTGCAGTGATACTAATCTACTAACTAATAGTCCGCATGTAATAAAAAAAAGTGGCAAGGTTATTTGCAGGGTGAGTTCAACTAAAGGCATCAAGTCTGACTTAGGCCTGATGCGTTCGCACCCGTCACATCACTTTACCATACCTTAATTGTTTGTCTGATCTGAGGTGCAAACCATTTTTGGAAACAAAGACAAAACAGAATAAACAAAAGTTATCATCACATGGCCAAAGGTGCGAAAAAGGTGCGGTTGCCGACCTTCTTTACCTGTCGATGTGAATTAAAAAGAAGAGTGCTTAACATGTATGTATGTTCCTACCAAGCATTTTATATACCATAGGTAGAAAATACTTGGTTCCTACATACAGCCTAAACGTCTCGACCGACTTTGAAAAGTGACGTATCGATAAATTTCAAAATCTCTTTAAACGTTCAGGGATGGTCGGGTACGGGTAGTTGACCCTACATAGGGTAAGTATCCCTCTACGCCCTATTATGAATACAAGACGGTGACATAAGTGAGAATAAATGCTCCACTCCTGCCGTGTGACGTATCATCGAATCTTCTTCTCTCAGTGCCTATCTATTAAAGGAGGTTGGCAGTCAGATTCTTTAAAAAAAACTAGCCCACCGCAAGTCTGAAAATTTCTCTACATTTACCGTTAGCCCCGTGCACGGATTATATAATCCATTCCCTTATTATCATTGAATAGGTCTTTTAAAATAAAAGTATGATCCGCAAAAATAACGTTCTCGTGTTATTAATGTATATTTTTATTATAAGATATGTAATGATAGCTATATATGATATTTTGTCTATGATGATTGCATTTAATCACCAACTCGCCTGATGTTAAGCGATGATGCGGTCTACGATGGAGCACGCTTGCCTAGAAGGAACCGATTTACTCGTGATGTCTTCAAATCACGAGATCGCACAATTGTTACTATCGGGGAACACCCATTCAGGCAGCACATTCAACAGACTAGCAGTTCGCACAATAAATGTGGAATCATAACGCTTCGTACGACTACTTATAAAAAGAAAATTGCAAAAATAATAAAAAGAAATATGTAACTTACACTAATGTAACTATGGCGGGGAAGGCTAAAGCAGCACTGATCAGGTAGAAAGCGCCCGGGAACATATCCAAAGTGGTGAGGTACACCTTGCTGTATATCGGTGAGTATATAACAGGAACCAGCGCTTCCGATATGCTTATTAGAGAGCTTGTTTTACCTGTGAAAGAAAAACACTGGCGTTAGAATTTTATATTAGAAATTGCAGCGGCCAATTCAGCGGAGTAGCACAAACGGCGCAAATATGCTAACCGCGGCAGTGGTTACAAAATAATATTTGAGTAAAGACATTATTCTTGGGGAGCGAGAGCTCAACTGATTTTCAAGAGTCTTTCAAAACCGTGACCACTTCCACCTGAAAGCTCATCCATATAATTATCATAGATCAGCGGGAATCACACACTGTGCGATTTACATGATCTTTCTTGCTTCACACTTGCAAAATGTGGAATGAGTTCGCTTTCGAGGTGTTTCCGAAAAGCTACGACATGGGGTTCTAAGGCGAGTTAATAGATTATTTAAAGCTCGGCAACGTAGTCGTGATGCCTCTGGTGTTACAAGTATCCATAGACGACGGTGACTGCTTACCATCAGGCAGTACGTCAGCTTGTTTGCCACCTATGGCACATAAAAAGCCTGGTAAACGTGACTGTTGTCGCAAACCAAAATGGTGGCATTTTTCTAGCTCAAAGTATCTATAACCATTGCCATTCAGCATGGTAATGCCGCTAAATCAATTACATTAACAAAATTATACACTAAAAATAAAAGAGACAATTCCGACAGACATTCTTGCGGCCTGACAAGGCTTAAAACCAGTAAATATGGATATCAATAAAACGAAAAAATATATTTAGGCATCCTTGTGACTTTGGAAGTGTCTTTGCGTTGTGTAATGTTGAAAGTGTGCGGGTGGAAAAAATTGTTAATCGTTGATGAAACTGATATTTGATTATTGATAAAACAGTTTTTTTTTCGCGATAGAAAAAGTTGTTCATAATGATGATTACAATGATCTCCTTTGGGCTTAGTACAGTCTATATAAGTAACCCTGTATATGACTTTGTCTAGCTAGCAAGAGCTCACATGTGAATTAAATTAGGCACCTACCTATTTACCTATCAACGAAACTCAACGGAATATTTTAACAAAGCCTTAGTTAAAACATTTTTAATTCATAACATCATTAATAGAACCTCCGCGATGCACACTTTTATTAATCACAAATGAAGAATTCCGGCCGCTGTTTTTTTCCTTTATGCGTCTAATTACTCTTACGTATGATGCGTAAATATATGGAACGTTCCATGGTTGTTTACCAACAGAACCGACAGGTCTCTGCATTACGACTTTTCAGCTGTCAGATGCTATCTAGTGTAATGTAAACGCAATGACGATATAATGTAAACGGCACCGCGTTAGTGGAATTGTTTTCGTCACTTTTATTATGTTAGTGGCGACGGTCTAGGGAAAAATTTAAAACAATACTTCATAATAATCACTTTGGGGAAAACATTTATTTTTTGGTAGGTGTACCTAAAAACAAATGTCAATAAAATCTACAACTGTCGTCTTATCTTCTCCTTACATTTAAAGAGAGACAAATTTAGTAACATCGCTAGCTGCTCTACGATATCTACTAGTTTGAAATTGTGTTTAATTAGCAATAATTGGTATCTTTTTAACTTTTTGGAATTTGCGCCGACTATTTTCGCAGGCGCAGCGTCTGCGGCTATGACGTCACGATTTTAACACTCCATGTCAGTACCTATTGAACTTTCTGCAAACTGTCAAGCGTAATGGTGTTAGTTTTCATAACCGTGTCGTTGTTCGCTCTGATTGGTGTTTCATCATGGCTGATTGCTGTATTTCTTATTTTTATTTTATCAAAATACGAGTATAATTATTGACCTCTCTTTTTAGGGTTTCGTACACAAAGCGTGTAAACGTGACCCTATTACTAAGCCTATGCTGTCTATCTATCTGTCTGTCTGTCCTACCTTTAAACGGCTGTATCTTTCGAACCGTAATAGATAGCCAGTTAAAGCTTTCACAGAATACGTAATGTTACGGTGGATTAACTAAGATATAATAATAAAGTCAAAATGTATAAATAAAAGGTGCCCCCATACAACAAACGTATTTTTTATGTATTTTTGTATTTGCTCTAATGTAAAAACGGTAATACGTACAAACGTCAAACTTGGCATAATTAGATTACACACTAAAGTATATCAACAAATAAAAAACCGGACAAGTACGAGTAGGACTCGTGCTCTGAGGGTTCCGTTAGACGGAACCCTCAGAGCGCGAGACCAAAAAAAAACTAACTGAAGTTAAAATATTGAAAGACAAACTTAAGTTTGTAGTTTTTTTTACTGGGCAAGTGCCTTTAATAACTAAACAAAATACAAGCTAAAACTAACACTACAAATACAGTTAGACTGCCCATAGACCGTTGAAGGTCTAAAGACAATCCAAATGCTCAAGCCCACTACCAGTTGGCAGCGTACCCAACATGCTGACGGCATTACCACGTTGAATGGCAATGCTAATGCGTTGAGCCAGAAACACGCCAGAATTTTGGTCACGCGTCGCATTAACCAGGTGCTCTGAAAGATTTTTGAAAATGAGGTGAGCTCCCGGTCCCCAAGGGCCCAATGTCTCGACCCCAAACGCCTCAAATATATAACCACTGCCGAGGTTAGCATATTTGCGACGCTTGTGCTGCTCTGCCGAATTAGCAGCCGCGCCAGCCCTACCCTGTGTCTCAGGAAGATGTGACGGCGCCAAAGTATCGACACAAGTTGCGTCCCATACAAGGGGCCGCCCCAACCTCCAGGGCACAAGTGTCATACCGTCAGGCCTCTTTCCATCGTCACGCGCAAGACGCGCGACGCGCGCGAGTCGTGTCTCGGTTTGAGCACAGCTGCGACATTGGCGGTGGAAAGTGCCCTGCGTATGATGTCGTTCAGGCTAGCGTGTCGGCCAATACGACCAGCGCTTCTCGAGCAAGAGAGACCATGGTGACCGAGCTGGTCAACAGCAGTACCACACTGACAGCGATGGGCCTCACAGCACCTTGCACCCAAGCGTAAGCTGACAGCTAGACGAAATGCGGTTGGATCTAAAAGGCTACCTGTGTTAAAAGAGGGCATGGCTTGCAACCAAAGTCCCGATTCCCAAACAGAGACAGCAAGAATACGAGCGCGATCTGCAATACTAGGACACGTATCTAGTAGCGATTTCCATGCTAGTTTGCAGATCGGCCGATCCCACAGTCTCTGGGAAGACAACTTTGAAGTTAGTAGTTGACAATAAGGTTCTTCCATACATCCCAACTACAAAATGTAAGTTTGTAATAGCAAAATAATTATTTTTAAATACCTTTAAATTTATAACTTTCGGATTTATTCCTATATATGTACTATGAGACCTTGCCTCTTGCCAAATTTCATGATTCTAGGTCAACGGGAAGTACCCTATAGGTTTTGATTCCCCTGTGAAATCGCAAAATATACGACATAAAGGAACCCTAAGAGCGCGAGACCAAAAAAAAACTAACTGAAGTTAAAATATTGAAAGACAAACTTAAGTTTGTAGTTGACAATAAGGTTCTTCCATACATTCCAACTACAAAATGTAAGTTTGTAATAGCAAAATAATCATTTTTAAATGATATACCTTCATATTTATAACTTTCGGATTTATTCCTATATATGTGCTATGAGACCTTGCTTTTTGCCAAATTTCATGATTCTAGGTCAACGGGAAGTACCCTATAGGTTTTGGTTCCCCTGTGAAATCGCAAAATATGCAACATAAACGTTCATATCTTTTGATTGCGTTGACTTACAACTTTTATTTTTTTACAGCCGAAAGAAACCGTAGACCCAAGTATTTAGTATAAATTTCAACTTGCTACCTTTACGCGTTCTTGAGAAAAAGGGTCTTGACAGACGGACAGACAGCCAGACGGACAACGAAGTGATCCTATAAGGGTTCCGTTTTTTCCTTTTGAGGTACGGAACCCTAAAAATTATGGCCAAGTGCATGTCGGTGATAAATTTCTGTTCACTACCTAGTAAAGCAACGTCGGGCGTGGTCAGTACTTGGATGGGTGACCGCCTGGGTGTAACTGGTGGTACGTAACTCTCAGTGCGCGAGCCCGACTCGCACTTGGCTGGTTTATTCAATTAAAATGAATGTAGCTAATGGACTTATTCTAACCTATTTAATTATTTAAAATAATATTTTCGGCTTTTTTTAAACTGGCAAGTATCTTTGTGAACAAAACAATATACAAACTACCAATAAATACCAAAACTATTTGACCTGTTTTTCAGAACAGTGATTCTTTGTCTAGCCCATGATAAGTTGTAATTTGTTGCACTAAACACAGAACGCATGTTTCACAATATTTTTCATTCTAATTTTGCTTACAATATATCTATTGTTTGCATTATTGTTTGTTGAAAAAATGTCACCGTTAAGATTAACAATGAAGGTTAGCGGTGAAAAGTACCTACTCGGTAGTTTAACAAGAATTTAATTGTTTAATTTAAGATAAAACAAGCTATTCTGCGTTGGAAATTCAGTGAATGTTTGTCGATGAAAATGCCATTTCGTTATCTTGATTTTTTTAAATGCTTCTCATGCCTAAGTACAATTGAGATTGAGAAACAAAACACGTATGATATTGAGAGACGTAGTTTCAAATCGGTTACAAAATTACATGTGAAATAAAAACTGCATACAAGATTGTAATATTATGTTAATTCGTTCCATTTATACACGTTTATTATGTACTTTTTGTGCAACCGTTACTGTCTCACCTCAAAGGCTGGCAAAGACCTTCTTTCCTTTTTTCCACTTCTCTCTATTTTGTGCTAGAGGACCAGTAATTTTTGGTCAAAACGACGACCGGGTGACTTCTACAAGTAATACGACCACCTGAAAGGATTATGCGAAGATGGCGGGGAAAAAAAATCCCACACAAATAAATACCTACATACGGTATAACACAAATAATTTCCTTCGTAAAAAGCATGTGTAAACGTCTACCTTGCTTGGGACCTAATTACTACGTGAACTCTTAGTTGAGATTTTTACAAGTTAATTAGCTTGTGTGAACTCAGTCCTGTGTCTGACAACGATGCAAACGTACGATGCGCGATTTTGGAGTATGAAAAACTAGCGGTCTGCCCCGGCTTCGCACGGGTATAGATTATAGCCTATGTCTCCCGGGGATAGTGTAGCTTCCCAACAGTGAAAGAATTTTTCTAATCGGTTCAGTAGTTTCGGAGCCTATTCAATGCAAACAAGCAAACAAACAAACAATCAAATCTTTCCTCTGTATAATATTAGTAAAGATAATCAAAAATGCCATGTTGTGTGTTAGGAAAGTGAAAAACTTATAATGGGACGGCTGTAAAAAGCTGTCTGGCTGTGTAAAGTTCTATGGGTCTTATGCAGGTACAGAAAGAAAAATAAATTAAATTTTATTCGACATGTTTAGAAAAAACCAGCTAGACAGCTAGCTACCGCTGGTGCTGCTGCTAGTGGCCGGCAGGCTGGCTGGCTGACTGGCTGGCTGACTGGCTGGCTTTAGATAGTTAGGTATGGTAAAATATTGCCATGTTTTTAGTGACTTTTTAATGAGTATGACGCCTCTATTGGTAAAACCTCATTGGGACAAACATATATACATTCGCTTCATTTAAAGTATGAAATGCAGTGACCGGCTTACATCTTACGTCTAAAGCGACGTAGTGAGGAAAAATTGGTGCAAGAACCTTTATTTTTACACATGCACACACTACGACGAATCGCGCGATCGAAATCCCCGCGTACCCACTTCGGTCCCTCAAAGAGAACTAAAATTTCGATTATTGCGCAGTCAATGTAATTTTTCAATAATATGTAATTGGCGATCTCTGTACCTAGAGTAGGTACTTACCGTTTAATTAAGTAGCTAGTAGTAGATAACTGTCTACGTGCTCAAATCAAAATCATTGACCTGAAACGCAAGCCTGTTATTAAATAAAAAATAAAAAATAAACTAGTGAAAAAAATGTATCGGTTTCACATACGCACATCATGCATGTGTGCCTATAATTAGAAATAGAATATGCATTTTATGTAAATGATAATTTGGTTTATTACACAATAAATTTATCTACCAATTAGGTACATTAGCAAACTACATTGTTGGAATAACCGGAAATATCATGCTGAAACCAGTTCTGATTACGATAAAATATATAAACAAGTATGGTTGCATATAAGGTATGCTAAAACGACACAGTAAAACCTCAACAACAAAAACTTTAAAAGGGGAAAAACGAAACTGTGTGCATTCTTTAAAAATGCAAAGTGCGTGTCTTGAAGTGCTCAACGTAGAGTTCCGTTGCCATGGCAACGTATACGTGGCTCAAATACAATATTATTATTTAAGGTCGCGCTCATCGGCCACATACCGCTATCTCTTTCGCACATATTCAACACAATTAAATGCGCAAGCCTATTATTCAATTAAAAAATATTATATTTGACGATAAAATATCAATGAGTGAGGTTTTTTTTAAATATAAAAACAATTATGCATTATCTATTTACAAAATAACATTGCAATGGTAGCTGTATGGAGACCGACAAAACTTAGTTTTTTTTTCGATCTCTTATCTAGGTACGTATCTACCTACACTATTAAAAGATTAAAACGAAAATTACTCTATATCTACTACTAATTATTTTTTTCATCCGCTAAAATAAAACATTAATAACGTTAAAATTACATTAAAATCGTTTCCAATCTACATATTATGATAATATAGATATATTGATATTCATTATTCCTTACGATATAAGGTGGAAGTTGAATTAATGATAGCCCGTTGGTCCAGTACGTAGTGAACCTGCCTTCTGAGCTTGGGGGCGTGGGTTCGATTCCCACCTAGGACAAACATTTGTGTGACGAACATTTGTGTTTGTTCTATATCTGGTTGTTAATATCTATTTAAGTATGTATTTAAAAATATATATGTATGTATATCAGTCTCTGGCAGCCATATCACAAGCTTTGCTTAGTTTGGGGTCAGATGACCGTGTGTGCAAAAATGTCCCGAAATGTCCCGATTTTTTTTTTTAATTATATATGTTCCCTATGGACTCCAAAACGACTGGACTGATTTTAACGAGACTTTCACTGGCAGATAACTGATATTATAAAGAGTATATAAGTAGGAGGTATTATAAGGTGAAACCGCGGGGTGCAGCTAGTTTTATTATAAAAACTAGCTGACCTGACAGACGTTGTCCTGTCTTAGAACTGTCAAACACGCAAGTCTAAATTGTAAATCTTATTTTTACACCTTGGGTTACATTATTGAAGTTTTAGTAAGGATCCCTATTTTTTTGAAAATATAATATAGCCTATGTTACCCGGGGATAGTGAAAGAATTTTTCAAATCGGTTTAGTAGTTTCGAGTTTCGGAGCATATTCAATGCAAACAAACAAACAATCAAATCTTTTCTCTTTATAGGTAATATTAGTATAGAAGTATTAGTATAGATATAGATAATGCCCAATCGTTTTTTATTTCTACTTTGCGAATAATGATCTCAAAATGCTGAAAATGCTCTGGGTGGTGAGCGCGATCCTATCTGTGACTGTCCCACTGCAGCGACTGGACCACAAAAGCCGCCCCTTCGAAGTGGATGGACGAAAGAAAGACCCCTGCCTGCAGTGCCCTGCACTTGATAAGTATTTTTGTTCTGTTATCTTACTTGATTTTTTATACGTGTGCTAAATTTTGGTAAGCCTTATAGCTTATAGTCTCCTTAATTAAAATTATGATATATGATTATGATATACAGACAGACGAATACAGATAAACTATAACGGTTCATCCACTGGGCCAGCATGGTGGATTATGGCCCATCCTCTCTCTGAGAGAAGGCCTGTGTCACACCAGGAACATGATAAGCATGTAATGATGATTATGAGAAGGGTTCCAGTGTTCTAAGGAACCCTAAAAATGAAATTTTACGCAGCCATTGTTATTGGGGCCCAGATGTTTTATGAATTGCCGTAAAAAACCGCACCAACGAAAGGAGTTTTAAATTTATCGATGACCGACCGAAACATTTGCTTACTTGAAGAAAAAAACAACGATAAAATATTTATTGTTACCTCTGTTCTCTCGAAAATGTCTTATTCTATCTGTAAATAAAGATAGAATCCCCAAAACGAAATAATAATTATCGGGTGCTCAAAATTAACAATCGGACTCTTAAAAAAACTTTTTCAAATATTTATAACACAAATGTCAAAATAACTTCACCTAAACGCTCCCCCGCGCGTCGTTCACCATCGGGAGTAGGAAATTGGACGAAGTGAGAGTTTTTAATTCAATAATAATAATAATAAAATAGGGCCGAAACGGGCATAACACAACGGCCTAAAAACCAGAATTTCTTAAGCGGGAGAAAACCCTGGGAGATGAATCAGGCAAAAATCCCTCGTCCTCTATTAGTTACCGGACCTTCAACTCTTATCTATTCAGTGATAGACTCACATAATTTAAAAAAATATAAAGAACTAAACCGGCCAAGTGCGAGTCGGACTGGCGTACTGAGGGTTCCGTACCACCACAAAATACAATAATTGTGAATGTAAAATACCGACCTCTAATTTTTTTTTTTACATTATGGCTAGTACAAAAATACATAAAAAATATGTTTATTGTATTGGGCTGCCCCCTGCCGGTTTTACTTTTTTATTATTTGTTAGTTTATCCGCCCGTAACTTAACATATTCTGTGAAAATTTCAACTGGCATATTACGGCCGTTTAAAGGTAGGACGGACAGCCTGACTACTGTTTACACGATCTAAACAAAGTAACCCTGTATAACGTACTATTCTCGATTAAATCCACTCCAATCACATCTAGTTAGTAAGTATCTGACCAGTCAGGATCACGGTATAACCCGATGATATGGTTATCGTAAAACATGTGTCAAGCGTTGAACCAACAGACTCTGAGTGTCTCGATAACTGTAACGAGGTAGACCTTTGTCTGTCTCAAAGAAGATAGAGCATGTAGGTACTGTGTGTTTAAGGAAGTGATGATATTGGGTCATGCCATAGTAGGTATCTACCTACATTATAATCGAAGTAGCATTTTAGTTGAGTCTTTGATTCATAACACAGACAAGTTTAGAAGTGTGCAAATTGTTTTAAATAACCTCTTGAATAAATTATTTAGAATATAAATAGTAATTTTCATTGAAAGTTACACTGGGCAAGTCAAGTTTACAAAAATATTTAAGTAGTTATATCAAACTAGCGGTCCGCCCCAGCTTCGCACGGGTATAGATTATAGCCTATGTCACCCGGGGATAGTGCAGCTTCCCAACAGTGAAAGAATTTTTAAAATCGGTCCAGTACTTTTTGATCCAATTCACTTGTTACTTGGTACTTGTTACTTACATACAAATCTTTCCTCTTTATAATATTAGTATAGATTAGTATAGATAAGCAAATTAGAGGTAATATCAAAATGTCAAAATAAACTAATGAGATTAAATAAATAACAAATGAAAAAAGATTAATAATAATGTTAGACAGGTTTAAGATAAATTAAAATATGACAAACTTTTATTATAACTCTAAAAATGTCCGCATAACATAATCTATACTAATATTATAAAGAGGAAAGATTTGATTGTTTGTTTGTTTGTTTGTTTGTTTGTTTGTTTGCATTGAATAGGCTCCGAAACTACTGAATCGATTTGAAATCTTCTTTCACTGTTGGGAAGCTACACTATCCCCGGTTAACATAGGCTATATTTTTTTTTTTTAAATTGGGATCGTTACTAAAACTCCAATAATGAAACCAAAGGTGTAAAAAATAAGATTTGCAATTTTGACTTAGCGTGTTTGACAGTTCTAAGACAGGACAACGTCTGTCAGGTCAGCTAGTTATATATAAATATTATTTTGGCTATGTGTATGTATGTTCATCAACCTCATATGAACAAGAACCTCAAAAAAGTTCAAAGACCTTCTAAGGAAACATATGACCTTCACCAACATGCACTCACCCAGGATTAGGGGAATATTATAGGCTAATAATAACAATGATGATTGCAATGACTAAGTGGCAATTTCAATTATACTCATACTTTAATTATTATTATGTGAAGCGTAATCGAACATTGAACATCTAGCTGGTCTGGGACAAAGCAAATACAAAATAAGGGGTTGTCCCTTATTCACCAATGGTTCGGAAGCACGTTATTAATTATGCTATAAATACACGGAACGGTTCCAAATCATTTCCGAAATGAGTTCATTGTACTGTGATCATTTTGAACAGCGTTTATGATGGGACCAAACCTGAATAAAAAATCAAATGTTCCTTATACAATTCCAATTTGCTTTTACTCTCGGATTTAGCTCAGACATTTGAGATGCATTAGTTGCGGCCGAAGCTAACGCCAAAAAGCCTTAAAGATAAAATCATTGAGCATGTATAAAAAAGTATATGAAACTATTGTACAGATGTGTGAACATTGATAGTGTTAAGCTGCTCAAAGGTATTAAGTACGGCAACCGCCAATTATTAAAAGTCTAATTATTACTAAGAGAAGAGAAAAAAAACGACAAATAAACCCCCAAAAAACCCGACTGCAAAATTTACCTATAGCCTATGACACTCTGGATATAGTGGGACGAGCCAACCGTAACCTTAGAAATCAAAATCGGATAAGCCGTTTATCAGAAACTTGGAAGTGGTTGAAAAATCAATTAGGTAGTTTTTAAGATTTCGTGGAGTGTGCATGACATTTCTACCCGATTGCCTAAAAAGAGTAGTATAATATTGTGTTTGTGGCATATGTATGTTTATATTTTGGATCGAATCCAGGGACAGTTATCATTATTTCAGTCATACGACGTCCACTTCTAGACATAGGCCTCCCCCCATCGATCTGCAAACGGGCCGGTTAGAAACGGCCAGCGTTTCGCTGCGGTCACTTTTAGGTCCTTTGGCCATCTTGTGGGTGGACGTCCTACGCTGCGTTTACCGGTCCAGGTCTCCAGGGACAGTGGATTCGGTTTATCTTCTGAGGGAACCATAAAACTCTATTAGGATCTTTCTCTCTATACCTATGATTGATGCTTGTGCTTAAATTTCAGAATTGTGAAATGCATTCGTTTCGAAAACTTTCAGATTGACGTGCGGAATCACCTTTCGAATGATTTAGAATAATGCAGCTGTTCTAAATCCACTATTGATTTCCCAACAGATGCAACATCTGTTTCCGAATTCTATTACAGTCTATTCAATACGATCATGTCAAGTCAACCGTAACACGGTTACTTGGCCATTTGTCATTGTTATGAAATGACTTGATGTTTTATTTATAAAAACAATTTTTTAACAACTGTGTTCTCAGTTAACATTTTTATGTTAGAAAAATCGGATACATTCTTAAAACTTCAACAGTTCTTTCATATTATTTTTCTGTTGGGTAAATTCGAATTTTGCCAGACGTTGAGTTTTTAATTAATTGTCTGTGACATTTAGATAGCTCTTTCGTATTGTAAAGTTAATTTATGATGTGGATAGTAAAATCTAACTGAATAAATCGACAGGTCATTGGCCTTTCGTTAAAAAATATAGGTACAGTTTTTATTATTATCTATACGCAAAATGGCGACATATATGAAACTGTCAGGAAGCCAGTTAATAAATCAATGGACGTTTATTAGTGTCGTCTTTCTAATGATAGTTTTTTTATTAAAAAGATAACATAAATAAAGAAAATATCCACTTTAAATGTATTAAATGTGAGTTTTATGTAAATATTTTTAGTAGTTATCTGGTTTTCTCAACATAAAAAAATCTTCGTGAATTTGCCTATGTGACAACGGGTTTTGGATTGGTTTGCGAGAACAGTGGAAAATTCCTTAAAAAGTAGGTACCTGCCGTTTAAGTGAGTTTATTGTTTCAGTGTAGGTATAGTTCATAACTTAAATCATTGCCACAAGAACACAATATGTGTAACTAGCTGTTGCCCATGACTTCGTACGCGTAGACTTTCATGTGGTTTAGTCGACATTGGACCTATTAGCAAAATGACCTATATATACCCTTATAAGGACCTATTCTTTATCATTAACATACATACAATACACAAAATAAAATAAGAAAACATGAAAGTCAGCTAGGTAAAATCAGGTGTGATCATTATCAATAATAATGTTAATTCATTCGTTTCCCATTCTACAAGTTATTCACCTCAAAACCCCAGTTTATTTATAACCCCATAGAGTCAATAGTCCATTTAGTAACATTTTCACAATCCACAAAGTTAAATTTATTATTTTTAAACATGTTGGCTTTGTTGCCCCATGATGCCAGTTCCGGGCTTGTCCCGAAAATCGGATGGTCATCATCATCATCATCATCATCATTTCAGCCATAGGACATCCACTGTTGGACATAGGCCTCCCCTATCGATCTCCAAAAAGGCCGGTTGGAAGCGGTCTGCATCCAGCGCTTCCCTGCGGTCTCTTTTAGGACGTCTGTTCATCTTGTGGGTGGACGTCTTACGCTGCGCTTACCGGTCCGTGGTCTCCATTCCAGAACCTTTCGGCCCCATCGGCTATCTGTTCTGCGTGATATGTGCCCTGCCCACTGCCACTTCAACTTGCAATCGAATGGTAAATAATAGTAATTAAATCCAAAAAAAACTTACCAATTTCATCATCATGCACGAGTTTAGTAGCTATCGAGCGGAGTGAGGTCGCTCCAGCAGAGCTGAACATGTCCAGCACTGGGCCCAGGAAGTAAATCGTCCTCGTCGGGGCCACAGCATAGACCACACTGGCCGCGATTCTGCTCAGGCAAGCGATCACGCCAATGATGCTGTCGTCTATGTTCCATCTTTTGCTGAACAGATATATCGTTATGAACGAACCTGTACAAAAAAACATTAGATTTTGTACTGGGGATACGTTTTTATATGTTTTAGAAGTAATTGAAATAGTAAAATGAAATAGTACTAAAACTAGTTGAAATGTCTTGAAGATCTAAAAACTTTTTTTTTTTTTAATATTACTAAGTTGGAATGTTATTTACGTTACTGAAATAAATGTCATTTAAGTATTGAGACAAAAACATTTCAATTTCAAAAAGGTAGACTTTCTAGTTAGTAGACAGTACTTTATTCGCATTTTGAATTTTAAAAAGGCACAAAACACATTCCAAAAAGATTTCAAAATGAACGTTCTATATCAAATGTTACATGAGTAAATGTTTTTATAACCTGCCTCTACTACATATAATTAAATTTTGAATTTTAAAAAAGGACAAAACACATTTAAAAAGATTCCAAAATGAACGTTCTATATCAAATGTTATATGAGTATATGTTTTATAACCTGCCTCTACTACATATAATTAAATACGCGTGAGTGACCTTTAATAAAGTTTTATCATTGTCATGACAATTATGATTTCAAACTGTTTGTTCTCGAAACATTTTATTGCTCCGCAATACGGCGGAAGCTATAAGCTCATGAGAAAATTTAATTTCCGGTTAATATTTACTTTATTTTATCAGTTAATTTGTTCTACTAAATTGCTAACCAATGATGTACTTATATTTTTTTATCAAAATTCATATAGACCAACGGAAACCTCTGTTTGTCATGTATTTTCTCAACTATTTTTGAAGTCACATTCTCATCTTATCGTTGTTTTACTTCACAATGACTGTGTAAATTACAGAATAACTAATTCAACAAACCGGATAATCAACTTTTAAGTAGCTCTCGATCATCTAACATTTCGAAAATACTTTCATACCTACTAGGTATGATAAGAAATAAAATTGACGTTAATTCGCATGCGTACTTATTAGAGACTAGCTGACCTGACAGACGTTGTCCTGTCTTAGAACTGTCAAACACCCAAAGTCAAAATTACAAATCTTATTTTTTACACCTTGGGTTACATTATTGGAGTTTAGTAAGGATCCCTATTTTTTTTTTGAAAATATAATATAGCCTATGTTAACCGGGGATAGTGTAGCTACCCAACAGTGAAAGAATTTTTCAAATCGGTTCATTAGTTTCGGAGCCTATTCAATACAAACAAACAAACAAACAAACAATCAAATCTTTCCTCTTTATAATATTAGTATAGACTACGGTGAATACCTACAAATTTTTACTGAAAACATGCCCGTATAAACATTTCGATTTACTAAAGCGTGCGCCATTAATGTCCTCAGTAGGTAATGTAAAGCTAGAAACGCCAAAGTTCCAATTAGAGGTAAATAAAATGATGGTAACAAAAAAAAATAAGATGATCATGAGTTACTCACCAACAGTGCCTATGAGGACGGAGTAAGTCAGGAACAAGCTGTAGTCCACCTCGGTGAACTTGAACTTGTAGCGGGTGAACCAGTATGTCATCTGCGCCTCACCTTTATCCCAAACGATACAGGTATTAGTCAAGTGCCAATGCGACGGATAGCTGGAAACATTTGGCGTTACAGCTTATAGGCATAATAGCTAGATTGCGATGATTGGCGGCCAGTCATTTCGAGCATCATCTTTCTCATCATATTTTTCAATGTCTTTATCATCAACTTTATCATCATCTTCTTCAATATATTTCGTAACATCTTGCTTATTTTTAAAATGTATAGAAGACTCAGAAGTAGTTTAAACGATCCCTAATGTCAGACTAGTCTAATATGCTGACAGCGTGCTTTGAATCTTTGGATAGCGAGGCATAACCTTCAGTTTAAATACAGTCCATATTTTATCCATATTCTGATATGACATAATATGGATAGGATATAACAGGCATATTTGTTAGATATAGAATTAGAGATGCGTTAACGGAAAACTTCACTAAGGCAGGCTTCAGAGTTTATAAACTTGAAATGAGCCAAAATGAGGTCATTGTACTCGTCATAATGAACAACTTTAACTAAGGGACAAACCGCTGTTGCATACATTTCTTTGAGAGTACCTAAATGACACTTTTCTATGGAACAGCTAATTTATTTTTCAATTTCTGGGTTGGCCCCATAGTAAAAGTTGTTTACAATCATTACTACAATGGTCTCCTTTCGGCTTAGTGCACCCCAAAGCTTACAACCATGGTAAATTTATTCGATTATTTTTTCTGATCAAGTTACATTATAGTACTCCGATGCAAAATTTTCCCAACACTTAATAATTAATTCACAATCACAACACGGCATATCTTTAGTACCTATCACATTAAAAGTAGATTTACAAACAAAAATTTATACTCATATGTTTATAAATTAATATTAGGAAAGTCCCCAATGTAGAGCAAATACGAACATAATTCAAAATACATTAATAAATAGAGATAAGAAATAAAATGTGGAACGATCGAATACCTTTTTGTCCCGATTTATACTAGCTGCTTTCTGTGACTTCGTAAGTTCGTACACGTTGACTTAAACTTACAACCATTTGCCTTCTTAGTTTGGCCTCTTCGAATATTATTTTCTTAGTCTCACAAGGAATCTACCTGTCAAGCTTCATCTTTGAAGGTCAAGTAATTTTCGATATTTTGTGAAGAGTCAGTCAGTCAGTTTCAGTCAGTGAGTGCATGGTATATCGCTTTTATATTAGATACTAGGTGACCTGACAGACGTTGTCCTGTCTTAGAACTGTCAAACACGCAAAGTTATTATTGTAAATCTTATTTTTTTACACTTTGGGTTACATTATTGGAGTTTTAGTAAGGATCCCTATTTAAAAAAAAAATATAATATAGCCTATGTTACCCGGGGATAGTGTAGGTTCCCAACAGTGAAATAATTTTTCAAATCGGTTCAGTAGTTTCTGAGCCTATTCAATGCAAACAAACAAACAAACAATCAAATCTTTCCTCTTTATAATATTAGTATAGAAGTATAGATATAAGTATTAGATATGAATTCGTATAACTTTCAGTTAATAGCAGTTATCATATTGACTGCATGACATTTTGTTTTATCAGAAAATGTTTTTCACTTAGAAGAAAATTTGGGTCAAGGCAACCTAATAAAACTAAAAAGTCCAGTATCGAGTCCAGGGGCCTTACGGCTAACTCTTAAAGCGGGCTCGAATTGAAACCTTAACGCGCCGAGATATGGTTTGCGGTCGCGCATTTTTTCTCATCGCCTATACAAAAACGCTTAAAACAGGTAGCCGTAAGGCCCCAGTAAAGAGAATAGTAAAATCATGCACTTTAAGTTTGTTATAAATTAAGGACAAATTGAGTTAAGCTAAGGCCGCTTGCGGACGATGCGTAGTACAAGTACAAGTTGCAAGTAGCTACTACGCATCGTCTGCGTCGTTTTGCTTAGTGCAACTGGCAGTGAAAGTGGTTAGTACCACTTGTAAATTATACTTGTACTATAGGTACGCATCGTCTGCAAGCGCTTTTAGACGTCGATTTTGGTGTCACTGAAAAGAGCTCGCAAAACACTATCAGATACAAAAAAAAATTTAAACCTCTACTGTCCCCACTCCTGAGCAAAGGTCTCCCCCATCTCTTTTCATAATTGCCAGTATAAAAAACCGACTTCAAAATTAGTAAATACGGAATTTCGGTTACTTGGACGATATATTTTTCCAGTTATTTTGATTTAAAAACCATACTACTGTATTGGTTTTGATAAAATTTTGATAATCATAAGTATGCCAAGTCACAATCTTGGGCCGCTGCGCCATTAAATTTGGTTCTATGGATACTGGACAAGTAGACAGGTGTGACACGGGGCAAAAAAAGTTAAACGTACGGAAGTATAGGAGCAAGTAAGTAATTGGAACAATTACCAGCAATCATCTCGTTGCGTTTATTACCAGCGTGTTTTGGAGTTTTGCTATTGTTAGACCAAGGAACCGATAAGGTATTACTTTGCGTATTTTGTCATCAGACCTGCTCAATTATGTAATAAAATTGCAGTTGTGAGCGATTAATAGTTGTCTATACTCGGTCATAGTTTTTTTTAGCTTTGACTCCTACTATAGCACTGTAAAAATCTGAAACAGTTGTTGCTGGAATATCAAAGTGAAGATCACGTTTGTGCTAAGTAATCAAATCACTATTAACTTTATTTCATAGATAATACAAAATACAAATACAAATACAAAAATATTTATTTGTCTCTTAATAACAGATATACAAGCTAGGTGAATCTCTGACTCCTATAATAATAATCCTATAATATGTATAATGATTTGGTAACTATAACATGGGGTTCTTCAAAAGAGCTATTAGAAGAGTATTTAAGGGTCGGCAACGTATGTGTATTATAGATAGGTATCCATATAGGCGTCGGTGATCGCTTACCATCAGGCGGCCCGTTAGCATTTTTGCTCCTATGGCATAAAAAAAGAATAGCAGAATACGGACGACCTGGCTGGTGGCAAGTGGAGTAGAAAAGCCAGAAGATTGTGCTTTGTGGCGTTCTTTAAGAGAGACCTACTGCTGGGCAGCAGTAAACGAAAATAGGCTGATGATGATGATGACGAATATGATTAACGCGAAAGAAACTCGTCACTTTTTCACGAGGAACGAGGAAACGGCTGAACCGATTTTGAATAATTTGTTATTCGCACATAAGCATATCATTATCCTAAAACACGCATAAATATGTTCCTTCCGCAATATGAAATATTCATTTATTAATTTATCTACGAATATATTATATATATTTGTTTTGCATCTGGGTATACCCGTGACAACATTCCCAGTCTGGGAATGTTGTTGGGGCAATGGAATAAAGTATTAGAATTTCCTGTAAAGCTACGTCCAGTTGGTAGTGAACCTAACTTCTGAGCGTGGGGGCGTGGGTTCGATTCCTACCAAGACAAACATTTATGTGATGAACATTTGTGTTTGTTCTATATCTGGATCTATTTAAATATGTATTTAAAACTATATATGTATGTATATCAGTCTCTGGCAGCCATATCACAAGCTTTGCTTAGTTTGGGGTCAGATGACCGTGTGTGCTAAAATGTCCCGAATATTTATTTATTTATAATAATTCTATAAAATTCCCCCCCAACGAAAACTAAATTCGCCAAAGCGCGAGTAAAACTCGCTCGTGAAGGGTTCAGTACGACACAGAAATATTTTTTAAATTACTAGCTAAAAAGATTTTAATATTTTTAATGTAAGCTACCTAATAATAATAAATTTGGTGAACCGCCTTATAGCGAAGAGCCTCGACCAACTCGCTAGACGGTTGGCTCAAGGGTTTGAAGGCTAATCCTGGACACAGCGCGCATTGTCAGGAGGCTCCTCAGTCCTAACATTCAGTAGCTTGGGCCCTGCCCCGCTGCCAGCGGCACTCTAGGTTTAGTTTTTTTAAATAATATTTTATGTTTTATAGGTAAATATTGTCAAGAAATCTTAGATTTAAGAAAGAAAATAAATATTACACATATTTAATCAATAGTAATTTTAATATTTTTAATGTGCCTACCTAAAGTGATCTGATTTTTTCGCACGTACCTAAATTGGGAGGAAAGTCTCATTTCTTAATTTAAAAAAAAACAGTATTTAAACAATAAACATCAGATCTTTCTAGGCTGGCAAAGCATCGACAACACCGTTAGTGTTACAGGTGTCCGTAGACGGTGGGCACAGCTTACCACCAGGCGGACAGACGCCCGTTTGCCGCTCTTTTTATTTAAAAAAATAAGACCTTTTAAATGACACCACTTGACCACATTGCAAATTTTTTGGGTAATACCATCCACTTTTGACCATATTTTCATCAAAAAAAAACACCATAACGTGTCAGCACACGTTACAGCACAGCTAGAGTTTTGCCAAATTTCAAGTCGATAGCTATATGATTATATAGAGAAAATCGGCTGTGACATGTCATACGTACAGAACAGACATTCAATTATGATATGACACCAAATTCATAGTTCTAATTTCTATACAATTCTAGATAACGTACTTTTAAAACAGCAGAATATCAGTCGAGACCGTCTTAACCACCGGAGTCTCCCCATAAGGGTTTCTTTTTACCATTTGACTCGGGACCCTACAAAGAAAGGTATACCGAGAGATATTTCAAAATGAAAGAAGTATTAACTATTATATTGTTAATTAGGTGTTGCGGTCTTGTCCTGTTGTTGAATCATCCTCAAAGATGAATCAGGCAGCATTAGTGGGTCCTATTACTCAGCCTTTTTTATACCTAAGTATTATATGTATCAGTCTCTCGACTCCTAAAGTAAACGTAGATGATTAATAATTAGAACAGTTATAATTTACACGATGTGTAGTTTTTTTAATTTATTTTTTATCCCTGTGAGGATTTTTGCTACACACTTCTTGTGAATTTGCCAGTGTCAAGTATTAAAATATTATTAAGATGAAATGTCGTCAAACAAGTAATAGTCACAGTCAGAGTCAAGCAAAGTAAGTTCCGATCAAGTCAAAGTCATGTCCAAGTTAAGTGGTGGAGACTTTACAAGAGGCTTCTGTGGAGACTGATTAAATTTTTAAGGTTCTTAGACAAATCGGTTTCCTCATCATCATTACTTCATCATCATCATCATCATCGCCATAATCATTCTATACTAGTCCACTGGTCTAGGCCTCTCCGAAGGCACGCCACTCAGCCCGATTTTCGGCTTTCTTCGAGCCACTGCCAGCCGTCTTACGTATATCGTCACTCCAACTACTCTCAGGGCGTCCTACGCTATTACGCTGATTCGTGCCCCCCAGTTTAGAACACGTCTACCCCAACGATTAGGTACACTTGGGGCTGCCAAAATTTCGCCTATCCATCACCCTCGTCATAATCCCTTGTAAAGCGTCATCGAGAGCGAGGTTTTGGCAGCTCCATGAAAGTATTGTTCCAATCGAGCTATTATACAACTAGCTGTCTGCCCCGGCTTCGCACGGATATTATTAGAGTTTTAGTAAGGATCTCTAATTTTTTGAAAATATAATATAGCCTCATATATGTCAACCGGGGATAGTGTAGCTTCCCAGCAGTGAAAAAAATGTTCAAATCGGTTCAGTAGTTTCGGAGCCTATTCAATGCAAACAAACAAACAAACAATCAAATATTTCCTCTTTATAATATTAGTATAGATAATAAGTGACGTAATAATTTTATTTGCTGTAGTTATTTGTGCAAAAACAAATGAGGTTTGTCATTTGCACTTATGAGGAAAAACAATTGAATATTATGTCCAATTCAAAAATACTGATGGATATGAACCAATTAAAGATGGAAATATGAAATGTAGAATAATAGAGAAGAGATTAAAAAAAAAATACAAGCGCTGTCGTGGCTGTAGATAAGGTGTAACACAATTCACTGTCCCTAAGCATTCCTATGTTTGTTAGGGAACTTAAAAAAAATGAAATAGATTTTTTATAGGATAAAGGTTACAATATTTAATCTTACAGTGACTTTTATTTAATGCCAATGTTGGCATTCCTCCAGACAGGCTGCCTGATGGTAAGCAGTCACCGTCGCCTATGAATACTTGTAACACCAGAGGCATCACAACTACTACGATGCGGACCCTTAAGACTCTATTAACTCGCCTTTTGAAGAACCCCATGTTGGAGCTTTTCAGAAACACCGCAAAGAGCACATTTTGCAGGTGTGAGACAGGAAAAATCGTGTGAATCGCACAGTGTGCAATTTCCACTGTTGATTGTTGACTATGATATGTGCTGAGCTTTCAAGCGGCGGCGGCTAGGCAATGGTAAAACCGCGACGCTGGCATCAGATAAACAGTACTTCAGAAAACACCCCGTTGTAAATGCGGTAAAAGACACAGAGAGACTCAACGTCTTTGCGCATGCTGAGCTTACTCATATTATATTATTATGATAATAGTAATGCTAAAAGTAGGTATAAATTTAAAATAACCGGGTTAAGTGAACTACGCTTAAAGATCAATTGTCAATGCTATGGCAGATAAGGTTTAATCTAATTAACGAGCCAACGGAATTTAACTTGGAAATCCAAGAAACTTGCTTAAAATGGTAAATTAAATTACTATTACACTGATGAACACCGGCA
Organism: Agriopis aurantiaria; assembly: GCA_914767915.1. NCBI lineage: Eukaryota > Metazoa > Arthropoda > Insecta > Lepidoptera > Geometridae > Agriopis > Agriopis aurantiaria. The sequence continues at coordinate 6,244,932 of OU611999.1, forward strand.
AACATGAGTCGGAATCGCGCACTGAGGGTTCCGCATCTAAAATGTTTTCTTTCATTCGGTTCGGGATCTTTAGCACGTGTCTGACTTGCACTTGACCGGTGTTTATTATTTTGTTGTTTAATAGAGTTTTAATCATGCCTAGTTTGACGCTTTTACATTAGAACATCCTTCTTTGTCTTGGGGACCCACCCTCTTTTTTATAATTATTATTTCTTAGTTAATCTGCCGTAACATTATATATATACATATATTTTTTAACCTATTCTGTCCCACTGCTTGGCAAAGGTCTCCCCCACCTCCCTCCACAAATCTCGGTCCTCCGCCACCTCTTGCCAACCTCTCCGGAATGAGTCAAGATCGTCACGCCAGCGTTTCTTGGGCCTGCCTTGACTGCGCCGTCCGTCGGGCATCCACTGCGTGACGATCCTGGCCCATCGGTCGGTATGCATACGCGCCACATGTCGTCCCGCCCAATCCCATTTTAGTCTGGCGGCTTTTTGGCTAGGGCCAGATAGTCTCCTTCGAGAACCGGCAAGACAAGGAAATTGAGCGCCGCGTCGAAAACGCTTGGAGGAGCTACTGGTCTATGAAAGAGCTGATGAAGGGTGACCTGCCGATATCACTGAAGCGTAAACTTATCCAGCACCTACAAGCTTTGCTTAGTTTGGATTCAGATCTTCGACCAAAATAAAATGTATGGACGGGCCCAGAAGAAGCGCATTTTTGAAGATTACAAAATGAGCGCTGGCACTCACTTCATTTCAGTCGGTCTCTAGTCGTAGCAAGTGCGACACGCGTCTATTGTTACATGATTACGAAACATCTGACAAAATTATGCCTTCGTGTGCTTTCCCGAATTGTAAATACACATCAAAAGACCGCTATCTATTTTTTGCAACAAATGTACTGTACATGGTTATAATTAGGCGGTGGAGTATATGCCTCGTTTTTACTGAGCAATTTCAATGGTTATGGCCCGTCCATTCACTTTATTTTGGTCGAAGATTCAGATGGCGGTGTGTGCAAAAATTGTCCCGAAAATGTCTTTATTTATTTTATTTCAAAAGAGAGAGTGAGACCATCTAAGCGAAACTAATTTATATATAATATGTATTTCCATGTTCCTATTCAAAACTCGATATAATATTTCTGTAATAATAAACGAATATGCGATAAACCATCGATATTCGCCATTTGGTATCGAATGTGTAAAGTTTTACATTCGATCGTAAAATCACAATAGAACCAACTGATCTCAGATCGTGCGTTGAATTTTATGTCGCGTTGTGACTGCGATGTTTTATTGCAAAAACAAACATAAATCATTATAACTTATATTGTGTTCCTATATCTTTTTAACCGTCTTATAAAAAAGGAGGAGGTTCTCGATTCGACTGTATACAGAATATATCTACCTTTGGGCACCAACACGCCTGATGGTCAAGTGGTGGTGTGGCCGAGGATGTAACATGTTGATATAGAAGAAGTATTTTCTCTATAGCCTTGAAGATGCCTAGATTGTAGTACTCAGGAAACAGGGAGGACGGCAAGGAGTTCCATTATTGGGCATTAAGTATCATAAATGACGACCCAAATCGTTGATTACGAATCTTTGGAATTTTCACGAGGAAGGGGTGGTAGTGTGCAGTCCTTCTACTTGTCCTGTAGTAAAAGGGGGAGGGTGGAATAGGGTCATAAAGCTCTTGCGCACACGCCGAAATGTATCCGATAGAAAATAGACAGACACGCTACTTTACGGCGGTGCTCGAGGCTTTGCAATTTAATTTATGTATATATGTTACGCGATTACTACGCCAATTCACTGATCAACAAAAAAACGTTTTTTTCTGTGTAACAAGAAAATTTTTGGCTGATTCTATTAGGAATAAGATCAAGTAGAGTAGAATTAGTAGTCTAGTATTTCAGATACGAATAGTTTTATTGTAATATGATTTTTTTGACTTTTCTTAAATTACAAGTTATTTTAATAAGAATTAAATTATTATCAATGTTATAATATTAATATGAGTACATTTTTATGATTTTCTCCTGTATTTTGCGTCAGGAACATCCCTCTGTAATCCCCAGCAATAATCTGTCAGCATAGTTGGACTCCATTGGTATCGTTTTTCTATGGTAAAAATGTCTTGGTGGAATCGTTCCCCGTGTTCATCACTAACAGCACCCAAGTTTGGAGGAAATAAGTCTAAATGTGAATGTAAAAAATGTATTTTTAAGGACATATTGCAGCCTAAGGCTTTATAATTCTCTAAAAGTTCCTCGACAATAGTTTGATAGTCATTTGATCGGTGATTTCCAAGAAAATTTTCAGTGATTTTTATAAATGATTCCCAAGCTGGTTTTTCCAAATCATCGAGTTGTTCTTTAAATTTATCGTCTTTTATCACTTGCCTTATTAGATGACCTTCAAACACACCCTCTTTAATCTTGGCGTCACTGATTTTAGGGAATTTTTCTTTTAGGTATTGAAATCCAGCGCCATTTTTATCCATTGCTTTCGCAAAATTTATCATCAGGCCAAGTTTTATATGGAGAGGTGGTAAAAATATATCTTTAGGTTGTACTAATGGAGATGACACATCAGGGTACTTAATATTTTTTTTAGTTTTAATTGTAATGCCTTATGTATTAGTTAGACAAAAATAACAATTAGTTGAATGGTCTGTCGGTTCCATCCAAATCATCGGAATTCGAAAAGGCATAGATCGAGATCTTTTTTCCCATGCTGTAAGAAGTCCTACACATGTAACACAACAGATGTGAGGAACCCACACTTTATCTTGCTGGCCAACAGGAAAACCGAAATAACTTTCATAATTTTTTTTTATTAAAGGTGTTAAATTTCTTCGTTGAGATGCAAAAGTAATTTCACCACAAATGTAACAGAACTTGTCAGGATCATTTTTACACTTTCTTGACATTCTTTGAGAATCACTTCACTCAGCAAACACAAAACACAGCCACTTTTCCGAAAAATAAAACAATGAATTAAAAAATAATAAGGAAAAACAATTAAGAGTGCGTATAAAGCGAGGAAAATTTCTGATTTCACCCGCGCGTCTCGCATCACCCGCATTAGTGTGAAACACAACCACGGCAGCGCGGCAGTCGCGCGCAGCTCCAGTACACATAACTCGCGTAGTCGAACTCGTCATGCGGCAAGGAGTAATAAACACAGGATAAGCATAATGTTGGCGTTTTGGCGATTAGCTGGGTTCGGTCGCGGCGCGCAAAACCGTAAATTGTTTATTTCAATTTTCAAAATTGTGTTTGTTGTATATTTTTAAACTTAATTTTTAAGTTTTCTACAATATCAATATAAAATTAATAAATTATATAAATTAAATTGAAATTGCCTAAATTAATTTTCAAATTAAAATTTTACGCTTGAGACAGAGAGTCAGAGATCGTTAAACATTAAATCAAACTAAACTAAACTAATGCTATGCTATGCTATGCTACGCTACGCTATGCTATACTATACTAAACGAAACACGCGAAACGAAATACCCGAAAGCCCGTTGGTCCAGTTGGTAGTGAACCTACCTTCTGAGCTTCGGGCGTGGGTTCGATTCCCACCTAGGACAAAATTAATGTGATGAACATTTTGTGTTTGTTCTACGAGTATACCTGGTTGTTAATATCTATTTAAGTATGATTTATTTAATTTAATTTAATGTAATTTAATGCAATGCAATTCAATTCCATTCCATTCAATTCAATTTACTAAAAAATATCATCATCATCCTTCACAGAACCTTCCTCATTATTTGAAGTCGGCCTAATATACCTACTGTTTGACCTACCAGTACCTACCCGAGCCAACCCGGCCGGTCTAACAGTAGGTATTACTACTTACCTTTTTATCCGACTTCAAATAAGGAGGAAGGTTCTCAATGCGACTTGTATAATCTTAGTGTCTCTGTCTACTTGGTCCACAGTGTTGCACCGCAGTGTTGTAAAGCAGTGTTGCACCGCAGTGTTGCAACGCAGTGTTGCAACGCAGTGTTGCAACGCAGTGTTGCAACGCGGTGTGGCAACGCAGTGTTGCATCGCACTGTTGCGCCGCAGTGTTGCAACGCACTGTTGCACCGCAGTGTTGCAACGCAGTGATTGATAATTTTATTGCATACCTACCTTGCCAAAAGATTCGCTTTTTTACCAGCTAAGGAAACATTAACTTTTTTCTGAGATTCGCCACTGTCAAGAAACATTTTACTGTTTAAAGGCAAAGTTTATTTTTATTGTTTCATTCAAGAGCAATGTTTATAACCTCAAATAAGCCACAAATGACAGCACCAGCGAAGGTGGCGCCATCTGAGATAAGTTTTGCCGTGGTTTGCCTGTAGCTTCTCATTACCCAAAATGTATGAAAAATACTGCGTTAGTTCCCTAATACTCACCCTGTGAAATCATTTACCACTGAATAAAACTCAAAATATGTAGTGATGGTCAAAATATTTTCGGATTTGAATTAAATAAAGAAATTTCGTTAGTGAAGCTACTTCTCAAAATCTCTGAAATATTGGTGCCGTCGTTTGGCTTTAGACCTCAGCAGCCATAAATCGATGCCACAGACTTAAAATATTCAAGGATGGCTGAAATATTTTCTGATTTAACGTCTTCACTGAAATATTGAAGATGTCTTCTAGTATTAGAACTGAACAATCTATAATCACCGTTACTGATTTAAAATATGCAAGGATGGCAGAAATATTTTACGATACAAGTCATGATTCTCTGAAATATAAGAAACATTTTACTGTTTAAAGGCAAAGTTTATTTTTATTGTTTCATTCAAGAGCAATGTTTATAACCTCAAATAAGCCACAAATGACAGCACCAGCGAAGGTGGCGCCATCTGAGATAAGTTTTGCCGTGGTTTGCCTGTGGCTTCTCATTACCCAAAATGTATGAAAAATACTGCGTTAGTTCCCTAATACTCACCCTGTGAAATCATTTACCACTGAATAAAACTCAAAATATGTAGTGATGGTCAAAATATTTTCGGATTTGAATTAAATAAAGAAATTTCGTTAGTGAAGCTACTTCTCAAAATCTCTGAAATATTGGTGCCGTCGTTTGGCTTTAGACCTCAGCAGCCATTAATCGATGCCACAGACTTAAAATATTCAAGGATGGCTGAAATATTTTCTGATTTAACGTCTTCACTGAAATATTGAAGATGTCTTCTAGTATTAGAACTGAACAATCTATAATCACCGTTACTGATTTAAAATATGCAAGGATGGCAGAAATATTTTACGATACAAGTCAAGATTCTCTGAAATATAAATGCTCTCATCTAGTGTTGGACGCAAATCACGCAAAACCTCACCTAATCCTCAAAAAAAACTCACCTATGTTTCCAACCAATTAGTTCAAAATATTCAAAAATAGCTATTTATTTTTGATATAACTTCACTTTGCTGAAATACTGGTGGTGCCACCTAGCGTTTGATCTGAGAAACTCGTATTTTATGCTACTGATTCAAAATATTTAAAGATGGTACCGCACTGTTGTACCGCACTGTTGTACCACACTGTTGCACCGCACTGTTGCACCGCACTGTTGCACCGCAGTGTTGCAACGCAGTGTTGCACCGCATTGTTGCACCGCAGTGGTGGACTGCAATTCAACCAGTATAAAAAATACTGGTCGAATTGAAGGTACTCTAAGGTAAATGAGAACCTTCCTCCTTATTTGAAGTCGGATAAAAAGGTAAGTAGTATTTGACTTTGACTAAGGTAAGTAGTCCCGCTAGTGTATTGTGCATTTCCCCTTACCAGCACATACCCGAGCCAACCCAACTGGTCAAACAGTAGGTACTTATGTTTTTAACCGACTTCAAAGAAGGAGGAAGGTCCTCAATTCGACTAGTATTTTTTTATACCGGTTGAATTGAGAACCTTGCCCCTGTTTTGAAGTCGGTTAAAAACATAAGTACCTATTGTTTGACTTTCCACATTTAATTTTTTTTTTATTAGAAGATGTTTTTTTGCTTCCATTATTACCAAGCTATTTTTTGTCTGTTAAAATTGAGAACCTTCCTCCTTTTGCAGAAAGCCGCTTCTCGTAAAAACGTGAGAAAATGTGGATGGAACTCTCAAGTCAAATTAACCATCACATTAATTTAAATGATTTTTAATTTTAATTTTATAAAATTATAATGAATCTAAATTATTTTATAATGTCATTTAATTTTTAGTTCTATCTTTCTGACTCTCTCTCTCTGCTTCTCTCCGTCTCTCTCTCTCTCTCTCTCTCTCTCTGTCTGTTTGTCTGTCACAAAGAAACACTCCGACTCTAATAGTTATATTACTGAGCATACATAATAATGGATTCGTTAGGGCCTAGTCGTATCCATTTTATTTGTATCTATGTTATTTTTTCGTAGTAGCTTTACCTAGTCTGTGCTCTAAGGTCATTGTCACCACTTGGTAGCCGCATCAAGTGGTCGCGTTCGAGCCATCGATTTTTTATATTATCCTTTGTTTGAAAATACAGTAGGTGTTGATATAATCGCACTCGGAAGATAAAACCAAGGCGAAAAGCAAGCGCGTGCGTCCTTCCCCGTTGAGGCACAGTGCGGTACTGAGGTTAAACGGAGCATGTTTCGCTATTTAGATGCAAAGCGCAACAGAATAAGACTGAATATCGGACTTGCCGTTTGACCGAATAGTTGCTTAGAACTAAAGGACGTAAGTCTCAAATCGAATATAATTTATTATGAGAGTACTAATTAATCTAGGTAAATTTTGTCTTAACACTGGAAAACAAACTATATTTTCCTTCGGTGAGTATTTATTTTAGATATGTAACTGAAGTACTTTCCAAGTAAAATCAAAAAAATTAGCAAAAAGGCACCATTTTCAAAACATTAAAGTATCGAGTAAATATCTTGCTATTATGTTTCTGTCTTAATGGCGGAAAGAAAATGAATTGAAAATTCACATATATCAATTATTACGGTGATCGGATATTTGGTTTAGTTAGAATATCATGGCAAATTAGCATAAAATTTCGGTTGCCCCCTCTTAATATTAAATTTTACTGATAAGTGCCGGTACACGAAAACTAGTCCTAATCAAATTAATATACATATGATTTTGTGGAGAGGTTAGGTAGATATTTCGAAATTACTGCTTACTTTTCTTGTTACAAAATTTTGTTGATCAGTGTTATGAATAATTGATTTTGATGATTCTTTTTTGTCTGGGAAAAATTATCAGTCTCAGAGGCCACACTAAACAAAACACTAACTCACTCACTTATATAAACTGTATCGAAATTGATAATGCGCTTTTTGAAAAAAATGAACAAAAACTGAAAAAAAATATTTTTAATTTGTGGTCCCTCCAGCAAAAGTTTTGATGAGGACTTTCAATCTCTGTTTTAACTCAAATTTTCAATTTTATTTTATGTTTATACATGTAGGTATAGTCTAGAAGTAACTTTTTTTTTTTTTTTTACTAAATAAATATCTATATTTCTATACTGGCAATGGGGACGCTAGAAGTGTAGACGCTGTTTTACCACCATAACTTAAGTTCGATAAATTCCAATGCTTATGATTGCATTTTATTGATGGTCAAACGCGGACTTATCAGCGTTAAAAAAAAAACTTATGGTGGTAAAACAGCGTCTACACTATTTCCATTCGTTTATTTGCACAGACAGCTGCAATAACATTGTAAAAGAAAGCTGGCTAAAAACATTTTTAACTGAATCAAAAGGGAAGGGGGGGAGGGGTTCTTTTTTTACCCCCTCTCTTCTCTTCTCGGGAGGTTATCTTTTTTAATGATTGTTACCTCAGAACTCCGTGATTTAAAGACCGATTTGAAATGTCTTCTTTCATTTAAAAGGAGATTTGAAAAGTCTGTTGCCCGCGACTTCGTACGCGTAGACTTTCATATAAACTTTCAACCCCCTTTTGTCATCCTTAATTCGGCCCTTTCGTAAAATTCTTTCTTAGCGAACCTCTACACCCCATAAGGAATCTACTTGCCAAATTTCAGCTTCGTAGGTCAAGTAGTTTTCGAGATGAGTGAGTGAGTAGATGAATTTCGCTTTTATATATATATAGATAGATTATATTCTCATATAATAAGATCTCTTATAATAAGCTTTTAGAGGGGGAATGATATAAAACAAATAGGTTCAAGCATTTATTTGCTATAGAGCATTAAAGCCGAGTTAAATTGTTACCCAACTTTAGAATACTAAAACTTTTTTTAACCTAAGTTAATTTAGTTAGTTGAGTTAATTTAATCTAAGAATCTAAGTTTTTTTTAAATCCTTTTAGTAGTTTCACATAATGTTCACAGTAATCAGTCATGAATGTCGCAAAATGAAAAAAAATATGTTTATTTGATCATGTCAAACTAGTTAAAGTAAACTAGTATAAACCAAAATAAAACAATAAGTTCAGTAAACTTTTCTGAGTTTTGTGAAAATTTGGCGCTGCATTATCTCCTTAACCTGGTGTGATCAGACAAATAAGGGAGATAATAATTATATGGTAAGGTGGCGTTTCGGGTGCGAACGAATCAGACCTAAATCAGGCTTGCCTTTCGAGTCAATTTCACCCTGCAGACGACCTTGCCGCCCTTTTTTCATACGGACTATTAATTCATTCATTTGTGTTGCTGCAAATACCTTAGTGTACATGAAAATGTGCAGTTTGTGTGCCGTACTTATTTAGCGGTATTGACAAAGAAAAGTGAAAGAAGGAGACAGTTAAACAAGATTGATAATTATACTAAGGCATATCTCCATTCTTTGTCTGATCTGAGATTAAGATTCTTTCATTCCAGAAATAATGTTTTATAAGTGATAGATAGTTACCTAGTACTGGTCCCACGATGAGCATATAAGCGAACAGTATTAGGAATATCTGCAGACGACGCGAGTAATCCCTCTTCTTTACTGCCACATTCACTGTCGCCACTAAGTCATTGATCGAGAACATTGACACACAACCTTCCTTGCTCTCATTTTCTTCCACAATCTTCTTCGGCTTCGTCTTTAGCCTCAGAGCAATGTAAACAAACCCCACCAAATAAAAAACACACGCGACTGAGAAAATCCCGTAATAGCCGAAACGGTGGGTCATATAACCGCTGAGAGCGAGACCTATAGGTCTGCTAAGAGTCAATGTAGCGGTGATGATCCCCAATCTGAAAGTCCTCTCGGATTCAGTGGTAATATCTGTGACATAACTGTAAACAGCCATGGTGACGGCCACGCGGCCGCCGGCCAGGGCAGGTGGGAGACCCTCTATGAGGGCGGTTTCGTTTACTCCTATTTGGAGGAAGAAAACTGTGCTCATTATGCAACCCAAAGCCGCTATGAACTTGCCGAAAATAGGAAGCATCATGAACGGTTTCCTGTTGCCCGTCCGGTCGCTCCACGCTCCGAGGAAAAGCGTGAGGATGCCAGGCAGTGCAGTCTGTAAAGGATAGCTCCACGCTGTCATCGTCGCGACCATTGTCTGCACACTTTTCTCCTGTTCTGTATAATTGTAAGTTTTCCCTTGCATTATATGTGAGCATGTAATTTCGTCGTAATTTAAATTGACTAAACATGATTTCTCTAAACACAAATTCTGAACGGCTAAGCCAGCAAGCACGCTTGGCAACATGTAACATACTACGAAAGGTTCCACTGTAACTTTGGATCTGAAAGCCCACGTCTCTTTGATGTATTGCTTGAGTCGTCGATTCCATTGCATTTCTTTCTTGAGTTCAGGGTATGCAGGGCCATAGGGGTTGCACTTGCATTCTGTGTTCAAAACTTTTTCGGGCACTTCGACCCGCAACGTCATTTTGAAAACTTCTCACTCTAACGTTCATTTGTTTTAAACATAACAATTCCTAATTTTTTAAAGTAAATTTTCACTTGCTTTCAGAATTTTTAGGGTAACAATTTTTATTATTATTTTTCCATTTATTCAAGTATTAATTGTTTTGTTCGCACGTAGCAGCGTCAGGGCGTGACTGCGTGCTCCGCGCGTTTGTGTCACTCTGGCTGCGGCTGCTGCGTGCGCGCCGAGATCCGCGACTAGCTATCAGCTGGCCGCTGGTACAGTTTAATTTGTACTTTATCAATGTTCAGCGTTATCACGTGGGCGCGCTCGTATACCACTCACGTATGCTCAATAATAAGGTTCTATGGAACTTGTCTTCACCGTGATCGACCTTGGGCAGGTCATTGCTGAAACGTTTCGAAATCGATTATGGCTGGCACCTGCGTTTGTGGTTAGTACATTGTGGTAAGTTCACTATCACAATAGTTTTATTTAATTTTCAATCATTGGTTTAATATTATATTGTTATCGTAACTTTCAATACCATATAATGTGATTCTAATTGACAGTTATATTTTAATCAGATTTATTAACATAACCAGTTAATTAAGTTTATCATAATCATGATTAGAAACGGTAATTATAATTATTTTAATATTAAGATAATAAGTACTAATGATATAACTGAAATAAACTGTTTTGCTACTGTGTAATGCACCTAGATATAAATCGTAGAAAAAAATAAACTGGCCAAGTGCGAAACGGGCTCGCGCACTGAGGGTTCCCTAACACCAGAAAATACAATAAAGTCGGCCAAGTAAGTAACTGAATTACCAATTATTATAACGCCTTCCAAAATAGTCGAAACAATTGCTACTCAGCCACAGTTAATTATTTTGCTTAAGGCGCTCGAGTATAACACATTTATAACTTGATAATGAACAGAAATTTGTCACCGACTCGCACTTGGCCATTATTTATAATTTTTTTGTTATACTTTAGAGTAGTTTAAAGTGTGTACTGCAATCATGTCATGTTTGACGCTTGTACGTATTCCCGTTTTTACATTAGAGCTAATACAAAAATACGTTAAAAAGAACTTGTTTGTTGTATGGCCCCATTTCGTTTTTACTTTATAACTTTTTTTGTATTTCTTAGTTAATTCGCCGTAACAGTACATATACATACTGTCAAAATTTCAACTGAATGTCTATAACGGTTCCAAAGATACAGCCGTTAATAGGTTGGACAGACGGACAGACGGACAGATGGACAGACGAACAGACGGACAGACAGACATCGTAGGCTTAGTAATAGGGTCCATTTTTACCCTTTGGTTACAGAACTAAAAACGTAGAACGCAATTGTACAAAAGAAAGAAAAATATATATTGTAAGTCTGAGGCGTCATTAACCAGAATAAAACAAAATTTAAACAACAATATCTGAAACCATTGAGTAAAATAAACACAAAACAAAGAGATAGGTACAATACTTACATTTATTTTTTATTTCTTTGTGTGTCATAGATACACGTAACTGGAAGTAACTGGTAACTGTTGGTGGTCTCGTAACTGGTAGTCTAGTATTTATGTTTAACTTTACATCATACCTCTGTCGTTAGTCACGGTAATCTTTTTAGGGTTCCGTGCTCAAACGGTGTAAGCGGAACCCTAAGCCTACGCTTTCTGTCTATCTGGGCTGTTTCTTTCGAACCGTAATATATAGCTCTATTGCAAAAATGTTAATACGTACATTGTACAAGCGTCAAACTTGGCATGATTATAGTACACACTCTAAAGTAAAACAACAAATAATAATCAAGGTCGGGTGCGATCGGTACTTAGATGGGTGACCGCCTGGGCGTAGGCTTAAATTTAAAAGTCTGGAGAAAAAGCCTGATTTCCATTGAAAAATCTCCTGACATTTTGACACAATTTACGAATTTTTCCGCAAACGTAATTTATGTAGGTTGTGTTATGTGTTTGAGATGTATGGTTTTGTGCACGAGGGGGGGGGGGGTCACCCACCGGCCGTGCGATGATATTTTTTTGTAAATTTGTATTAAAAAAGATCTGAAAAACTATATATCTGGCTATATTATTTTATTGAACATTCTAAAAATCCTGAAACTTCCTGTGATTTACAAAATCCGGCGTCAATCCTGAAAAATGCTAAAAATCCTGAGATCTCAGGACAAATCATGGTAACCTCACCTGAGCGTGATGTTGTCTTTTTGCACTGCTCATTTGTACTTTAGTATAGTTAACAATTTATGTGTTGGTACGGAATTGTGTACCCTCAGTGCACGAGCCCAGACCGAACTTGGCCGGTTTTATTAAAATATTTATAGGTTTACTTTTGAAAACTAGATTTACAAACATATTTTATATTTTTGATCTAACTTCCTCATTATGAAGGCCTACTCAGCACTGATGACAAGAAATAAAAAAACACAACGGCTTAGATTATGGTAATTATTCTACCATAACAGCGTGATACTACTTACTATCCAAATAGATTCAGGTAGTACCTAAATGGTAAAATAATAGAACACTGAGTGTCCCGTACCACCACATAGCTTGTTAGCTGTTAAAGTACAAAAGAATAGTGCAAAAAGACAAAATCCCATCATTGCCCAGGCGGTCACCCATCCAAGTACCGACCGCGCCCGACGTTGCTTCACTTCGGTGATCGTACGAGAACCGGTGGTGAACAGAAACTTGACACCGACTCGCACTTGGCCATTATTTATTATTTGTTGTTACTTGTCACTTGGCCGGTTTTATTCAAATTGATAAATATTACCTATTTAATTTAGATACGTTTTAGAAATAATAAAGAACTAATTTAAATCAAATGTCGTTATAGCTTGCAAGAAATGTAGCACTGTTTATCTGTAGTCTTGATTTCGCTTGGACGTTTTAGAGCATTGACCCAATATCCAATAATATTTAGTTTTTTAAATGTTCAAAACTCGCGAGTTAAATACTCGCGATACCTATACTAGTAAATAACTTTATGAGTAGGAGAAGTGACAAAGAGTTTTTTCTTCATGGCTCTATCGTAAGAACGGTAATGCGCACAAACGTCAAACTTAGTGCGATATAGTGCTAACTTTACAGTAAAACAACAAATAATAAAAATTGGTCAAGTGCGAGGCGGGCGCGCGCTAAAGACCCCGAACGAAATGACAGAAAACATATTTTTGGGTGCGAGCGTGGTGCGACTTGCACTTGGTCGGTGTTTATTTATTAAATATTCTATACTTACCTATCTCTTTATATCTCCCAATTAAATTTGAAAAAATTAAATCTTCCTCTAAGGGTATAAAATTAGGAAATGAATCCTAAGTATGGAGCAGAGTGCGTAGTGCGAGTTTTTCCAAATGTTCGATCACGTTACTTACTACCTACTTACTACTTCTAGTATATATTTATCTATGTTACTACGATTTGTATAAAATAAAAACAGCGCCATCTAGCGCCATTACAATACCATTTATAAGAGTGTACTCAAGCCAATATGGTATTCAAATGTGGGGAATCGCTTTTAACTCAAACATCTCAGTTAACCAAAGGATGCAAAGCACTATTTTGAGAAGCAAAAGCGAAGTGTCCAGGTGCCTTACGGACAACTGCTATTACAGGCACCTAATCCGCTCAGTTGGAAAATCACGCGACCGCAAACCTTATCGCGCCCAGATACGGTTGTCCGTAAGGCCCCTGGTACTTAACCAATGCAGAAATCCACAACAATCTAGAGATAAGCACAATTGCGAAAACTGGCTAAAAACTATAGGCATCGCCTACTCAGACACTCCAATAGCTAGCCAAGCTGAACTGATGGAACAAAGATACAAGATAAGCCTAAACATAAAGCGCGTTATCCCCAGCGATTAACCAAAAGTTCAACAAGAAAATAAATAAAAAGAGATGTCTTCACTGGAGGGCACACTTTACACGATATACCCTGCTCTCAAGACATCTGCTTATAGTACGTAGGTACATACCTATAACAGGGGCATTATTATGATTCTTTGGTCGGGATCGAAATTACATGCCGTCCCGTTCGTATCTATTTACTCGCACCACGTGCGTAAGTGAGATGGCACGCGATCGCGATCACGATCCGAATCATCCATAATAAGGCATCTGATTGCAGATAAAGTCTGAACACAGAAGAAAAAACTAGCGCCATGTAGATTGAACGCATCAGTCTGTCAGACAAAACAAAACAACGCAACGTCAAAATCGTAATTATCTTTTTTTTTAAGTAACGTCAAATTTTTGTCTCGACTTTAGTATTCGTACGCTTTACCAGTTACCATTCTTCGTATGAACATTGAACCAATTTTTCCACAGAAAAGAGAAGTAAATAGAACGGAAAAGAGAAGGAAAGTTTTAAACTTTAACAAAATGGCTTTCATAACCTTTTGGATTAATAATAATCTTGACGAATTATTGGAATAGCCCGTTGGTCCAGTTCTTAGTGCACCTGCCTTCTGAGCTTGGGGGCGTGGGTTCGATTCCCACCTAGGACAAACATTTGTGTGACGAACATTTGTGTTTGTTCTATATCTGGTTGTTAATATCTATTTAAGTATGTATTTAAAAATATAAATGTATGTATATCAGTCTCTGGCAGCCATATCACAAGCTTTGCTTAGTTTGGGGTAAGATGACCGTGTGTGAAAAAATGTCCCGAATATTTATTTATTTTATTTATTGCATTCCTTCCTATGTAGTTATATTATGACGTTTCGTTTGCATGCGTGCAACTGGCTACAACGGATTTCTTGCAAAAATGCCTTGACAACCGTTCTATTTTAGACGTTTTTTTTTTCTGTGAATTTTTCATTCACAAACAGAAAAAAATTGTCGCGTAGTATTTTTTATGTCAACCACAGCTGTCTTGTCAATGCAACTGAACGTATAATAATCTCACGTACGAAGTTAATGCGTTCCAATTTTTTGTCGGTCAATGGGACCAACATTGCGTAATGCATTTGTGTTTTGAATGTCATTGTTCAATGATCTTTGAAGTAGGTACATTGAAATTCAGCACAATGAATGATTCCATGAAAAAACTAAGCTGTATAGTTTTGTTCTACTCGGAAATCTCGTTTCATGCAGTATCTTGTACCTATACTTTCTCTAGTTAGTTCATCTTCTGTACACAGTTTTGACAATTAAATGATTTCTGATTCTGAGTCTTTTGGTACTTTTGGTCCCATTGACCTCAGCTATCCATCCGCGATAGTTTTAGAATAACTCCTCTCAACGACTCTGGCCATACCGCCGTTGTCTTCTCTGTCTCTTAACCCTGGTGCTGGGGCAATAGAATACGGCACCGGTAGCCTCTGCCTGTAGTAAGGGGCTACTCCAGGCCTGCTAAGAAGGGGACCTCCAAGCTCGGGATGGTACTTAAGCGTGCCCATAGAGAGAACGACAACGTTGTGTGACCAATGTTGTCGTGGGCGGAGGGGCTGAAACAACTCGGTTGTCTCGGGAGGAGCCGTAGCACAGTGCTGAGGGCTCCGGTGCCTTCCTCTGGAGATCACGCAGTCCTGTTGTCAAGCACTAAGGCTGGTCAGCGGGGGGTTTTTAGTGGGTATACCTAATCCCACATAACCTGACTGCATCCCAATGCAGCTGGGTATCTTAAGGTTTCCCCCTCGAAAACAAAAAAAATGGCAGGCTTATAAACGTGAAGTCAGATCTCCAAACCTGACAGACAGCGTAGGAACCTTTCGGCCCATCGATGTTCAAGTATGACGCTTGTACGAATATGAAATATTGAGCCCGATTCTCTAAAATTAAGCATAATATTGGCGTAAGCTCATAGGTATTTGGCCCAGATTTTTTCAAATACAACGTTCAGTATTCTTCCCAAATCTAAATTAAGGCGGGACATTACATATTCTGTAAAAATGTCTCTAGCTATCTATTACGGTTCGAAAGATACAGCCGTTAAAAGATAGGACGAACGGACAGACAGACAGCGTAAGCTTAGTAGGGTGAGGGTCCCGTTTACACCCTTTGGGTACGAAACACTAAAAATGATATTGTCTTTAGGATAACGTTGCAAATGGTGTAGAGCATCTTTCGTATTAATACTTTATAGTTTATGGGATAGCGAAGGAAATTGAAAAAATTAATAGTTTTTCCTATCTCTTTTGCCAAATTAAAACATATCAACATAAAAAAAAGTTTGCAATGTTAATACAAAAAAAAAAAATTAAATTAAATTTTTTTTTTTTTTATAAGCCCATTTTTAGCTATTCAAATTTTGAAAATGAGAGAAAAAGATTGCTCTGGGCGTAGCACAGAAGGCATAATAGCACAGTAATAGCCGTTGATTCATCATCATCAGTCAGAAGACGTCCACTGCTGAACATAGGCCTCCCTTTTTGACCTCCACATTGAACGAAAGCCTGCCATCTGCATCCACTGGATGCCCGCCACTCACAATATCGTCGGTCCATCTAGTGGGAGGCCTAACTACGCTGCGTCTTCCGGTTCGTGGTCTCCACTCTAGACTCATCGGTTATCGGTTTTTCGAGCGATGTGGCCTTCCCATTGCTACTTCAACTTGCAAATTTTAACAGCTATGTCGGTGACTCTGGTTTTTTGGCGAATATCCACGTTCCGCATTCTATCGCGCAAAGAAACTCCGAGCATAGCTATCTCAATTGCCCGCTGTGTGACCAGTGTGACTCGGAGTTTTTCCAAAAGGCCACCAGTCAAGGAACACGTCTCAGTACCATACCAACCGTTGATTACGAACAAAAAAAATCAGAACAAATTTAACAATGCTATGGATTACTTAAATACGCTTGTTATTGCAGAAATTTCATATCGATAACACGTTTTGTAACAAACACATAAAGAAATAATACGCATCGATATTACATATACCATTTCAAAAGTAGGTACTATGCAATGTTATTGTATTGTTTTTAGCAAGTCGATGTAAATTGGGGTACCAGGAAACTCTTTATTCGTTGGTAAACATTATAGACATTTAGCACGATTTCAAAATAGTTGTATTTTAGGAGAAGCTAAATATAACATAAGGTAGTTAGGTAGGTAATTAGGTATAGGTATACCTAAGCTTTAGGCAATGACGATATAAATAAATCTTTGGCTATAGGTAACTAGATGCGCTCCAAGGTTTCACCCGCGTGAATTTTATAGAAACAGTTGCCCGCGACTTTGTACGCATAGCCTTTCATATAAACTTTCAACCCCCCATTTTCCACCCTTAATTCGGCTCTTTCGCAAAATCCTTTCTTAGCGGATCTCTATACTCCAATTGAATTTACCTGCCAAATTTCACCTAGTAGGTAGGTGAAGTAGTTTTTGAGATTTCATGATGAGTCAGTGAGTGAGCGAGTAGGTGAATTTCTCTTTTATGTAAGTACCTACCTATATAGATTAAACATTAGAAACCCCACATTTTTCTGAGATTAAAAGTGACCTGTGTCGCTCTCCAGCCCTCAAAATTTTACATACTAGGTATAGCAATGGACGAGGCTTAAATTTCGAATAGGAGGGTTCTTCAACTTATGAACACAATATTATGTTATGATATTTCGCACGAAAATATCAAATGACTGACTTTCGGACGAAATCCCATTTAAAAAGTCGCATGTTTATTTGCTTACTATCAATATAATACCTATCTTTCATTCTGCATAATCATTTAGTGCAAAATCATACGAGCCATACAAAAATCGAGCCCCTGATTGTATGAAAATTACTGACTTCTATAGTCCAGTCATATAAGCTTAAATGAGGTAAGAATATCGGAATTCGAGATACCCAGCTGTAAGTCTGTAAATACTTGTATATTGACACCCTAAAAGTTGTCTCAAAACCTACATATGGTAGAGTGTACGCAACTATTACATTTCAAGGTCAAAGGTCACAAAAATCGGTTTGTTGTGCTTTTTTTGTAAATATCTCATGTCCTATGGGTTTTTTGCTATTTGTATTTACAATCAATATTGTAGAATACAAAATTCTATACAAATTTTGTTTAAAAAAAATTTCATACGGTGAACCGTTTTCGAGATAGAGGGCGGAAAGCGCGCGATCACAGCATCACTTCAGGTCAACTGGTGCCTCCGGTCGAAAACGCGCCATATATAGTTGATGAACTATCGATAAATCAATGATTATAAATATTTGTAACTATAATATTATATTTTATCATTTTCTTCATGCATTAAATCTATATCTATTCAATAATACTGATAACCGTTTCCTAAAATTAAAAAATAGCTCTCCGCCCTCTACCTCGAAAACGGTTCACCGTATGAAATTTTTTTATGATCAATATTTGTAGAGAATTTTGTATTCTACAATATTGATAATAAATACAAACAGCAAAAAACCCATAGGAAATGAGATATTTACAAAAAAGCGCAAAAAACGATTTTTGTGACCTTTGACCTTGAAATTTAATAGTTGCGTACACTCTACCATATGTAGATTTGAGACAACTTTTAGGGTGTCAATATACAAGTATTTACAGACTTACAGCTGGCTATCTTGAATTCCGAGGTGAACTTACTATAATGACTGGACTATCTACGCGAATCAACAAGACGGAAAGAATAATGGTGGGCGCTGATAAAATGTGGGTACCTACTGCTGCTGCTGATAACTAATTTATATAAGAAATTTTTTTGAGTTATGTGGTGTTAACCCACCAAACAAGTCTGGTAGCCTTCAATCACTCATTTTGGTAAACACCTTGTTTTGATTTTAAATTTTATTTTAGGATTGTCTACCAAATATTTTATTCTTGATTTGAAATTATTTTTTATTTTATCTTTCTATTCTTGTGACTTTTCGAAAGTGTATCCTAGTGGCCGGTTGAACTTATTTGAATGATAAATATACAATGCTTAAAATTGCTCTGTCAACTTTTCGCTGATGGTATTTGTCACTAACGAAAACGAGTTAGCAATTTTAAGCATTTTTAATTTAACTAACGTTTCTGAGTTACCACGTATATACAAAGACACAGACGAAATACAAAATTTTCTCAGGTGCATTTTTTCTTGGTCTGACTGTAAATCAAGACGCGGCAGCAAAGTTCGCACCGCACGCCGTTACCTGCCGTGTATACTTACCTATATTGAGGTATATAGGTACACGAGCCACTTTCATTTTGGGTCCTTCATTTTGTACGTCTCTCGTCCCCGGAAAACGAAACATTGGTGTGTATGGAGCAATGTAAAACCACGCCACAGAAGGCATAAATTAATAAAGTCGCGACTCCTTGAAGAATTCCTCAACAAGTCTCCTATACTAAGTACCTACTAGATAAAGTTAAATGACTATTTATGGGATATTTACCGCAGCGGCGAGATATTCGGCGCAGTTACATGCACCATGTTCACGGGAAGATACGGGATGGGGATATAACTTTAGTGAACAACCGTGATAGTTTAAAACAGTGTTTTAAGTAAGTACTAGATATCTGGAATTTTCTGATAATGTTTTATTTGTATTATTTATCATTAAATTTCATAAACGCCTAACAATTTATTTATAGCAACGCAGATATTGCACCGATCTTCAACTAGGTATCATTGTGAATGAAAACTTGCAGCCATGAATGTAGTATCCTATGGATACAGTGAATGCTTTGGCAGCGTGGTCATTTTATGTTGGTGTGCGTATCTAGAACTGTTTGAGTGTGCGTGAGTAGGGAAGTGACTGCTAGTGCAGATCTATCGATAAAAATGTCCACAAATGTAGTGTTTTACAATGTTATTATACAAATGTACAGTTATTTTACAAATTAAAAATACAATTTACTACAAATTTATTACAAAATACAATTTACTACAATCTTATTACAAAATACAATTTTTAAGGTCGTCCAAGTAACCGAATACGTTGCTTAACTTGGTAATGAACAGTAATTTGTCACCGACTCGCTCTTGCCCTTTATTTTTTATTTGTTGTTATACTTTAGAGTGTGTACTATAAATCTATAATCATGCTAAGTTTGACGCTTGTATATATTACCGTTTCTACACTACAGCAAAGACAAAAATACGTGTGTCGTATCCCGCCTGGACCCCACTTTAGTTTTAACTTTTTGACTTTATTATTATTTCTTATAGTTGACTCGCCGTAACATTACATATTCTGTGAAAATCTCAACAGGCTGTCTATTACGGTTCGAAAGATACTGCCGTTGATAGGTTGGGCTGACGTACAGACAGACATACATCGTAGGCTTAGTAAATAATAGGGTCCCAATTTTACCATTTGGATTCGGTACCCTAAAAAAAATTTATTTGATGATACACAGCTAAAACCCAGCTAAGTGGTCTATCATTACGAAATTTCATCAATATCCGTTCAGCCGTAGCAGAATAAGAAATAGCGGGCAATAAAGTTATATGATTATTTACGGGATATTTACCGTGGTAAGGTTGTGGAATGAGCTCCCGATATTTCGGCGCAGTTACATGCACCCGTAAATAATCATATAACTTTAGTGAACAACCGTGATAGTTTAAAACAATAACGGGCAATGTTTCACTTTTTAATATTATGTAGGATACACACAAGACTACCTATGATTAGTTAAATGTCGACCATAATATCGCCGAAGTTTGAAATGTGCAGTGGTACATCACTAGCAGGAATACGTAAAACAATGCATCTAATTCTCTTAAATTAAAGCTTTAATTTATAACTATTTATCACTACGTGATAGTTATATGACGACTAAGATGTATATTTTTTTAAGTGAAATCAATATTTTGCTTTGAAACTGGTTATTTTACGTAATAAATGCTACAAAAGACTTGCGTGTGAAATGATAATTCTGGATCTTTTACTCCTCCTGTAGTTGTTCTTGATGCAAAACACAGCACAACACGACATAATGTCACTATGTAAAAGAGTATTCAGTTTTTACAGCGATATTTCTGTTTAATTTAACTTTTAAGTATGACGCGCAATGTTATGGCCTACTAGTCGGTCATAAAGTGAACACCGAGTGCGAGGTTGCCAATCTTACAATAGCTCTCTCGTGTACTCTTCGTAACGATCTGTGTAACAATAAATTTAGTATAAATGTGTTGAAATAATGAACGTCGGAGCGGCAACGCCTCTTGGCTCTATCCATGGATACAACATTCTTGCTTGCAGCAAAAGCTCAACAAAAAATGCCCAGATAGGTTCAGACGGAATTAGTCTTACATTGTTGACACTGTAGGCTTTCAGATGAGTTTGATTGTGTTTATTTTAAATAACAGGAACCACTTGACTGCAACCTCACTGGAAATGGTAAGCGAAAATGAAGCCGATGATGGAATACGCTTGTCCAGATAAAACTCTATAATCTGCTTTTGAAAACACTCTGCCGAACCGAACTCTGCCCAGCCGAGTTGGATTCACCGATTGACCTCTTTTTTGAAGTTGGACCTACCTAGTTCGACTGTTTGTCCTAGATAGACATACGCATCAATAGCTTCAAGAACTGAGTTCCCAACTGATACTGGGGTGGGCACAACATAACGTATTCACAACATTACATACTCTGTGAAGATTTCAACTAGCTATCCATTACGGTTCGAAAGATACAGCCGTTAATAGGTAGAACTGACAGACAGACAGACAAACATCGTAGGCTTAGTAGTAGGGTCCCGTTTTTACCCTTTGCGTACGGAACCCTAAAAATCTCTGGCGATACTTGTAACTAATTTCATAACATTTCTATAGACATCCTTTATTTAATCTACCTGTGACCACGCACACTGCAAAATGTACACGTCAGGAATAAAATAATGTAAAATACACGTGAGTAAAATAATCGCGACAACCTAAGAAATTGTAATTTTTTACCGACGAAAGTAGACTGTGTTTTGTTTTTTGTATGTTTGTTACGCGATTACTCCGCCCTTATTATGTAATGATTTCTGTTGTAACTGAATTTTTCAACTTTTTAAAAGTTTGTATGTCTTGAAGTCGGTTAATTTTTGCTCCAAAAATTATCATAACTAAAAATTTCGCTCCTTACTTTAAATCAGCAGTGGAGCACCTTGTGTAGGATGCAACATAAAAATTAAATAATTTCTAATGATAAATGCGTGAAGTTGTTCGAGATTTATTTATTGTACGGGTTTTATAATTTTTGGAAATCAGTATGATGGAGTACTTTAGGAAACAATTTTGTATACTTTATGGGTTTTTTTGTGACAATTATTAGCCTGTTTCCTCGGAAGATTTCAAAAAGATCCGCCAGAGGCAGCACTGCAAAACACTAGCAGCAGCGTCAGTATGGGTAAAATATGTTTAAAAACTAGTTTCAAACTTTTATGATTTTTACAAGTATAGGTATTTGTTTGTTGTGTGTGTGTGTGTGTTTTCTTCGTGAGTGACCATTGATATTACCTAACATTGTGGTATTGTTACTTGATTAAAAACGGGTTCGTTCTTTGATGCATTTGGTGAAAAAGTGTCAGTGCCGGCGGCCAGTCGCCTGTCGACCGTGTGGTGAAAAACTACATTTGGACATATAGCGTGTGTTGTTTGAAAGTTGATTTAGATAATAATTCAGTAATGTAAAATGTCTTCAGAATGACACGGAATATTGAATCTGATACTGAGCTCACAGAAACGAACCTAAACCGACCAACCCCGGAATCAAATGGGAAAAATGAAGCGAATGGAAAAAATCACACCAAAAAATATGAATCCTTAACTTGCAAAGACATAATAAATAAAATATTGACATTCTTTACGGTTGAACCGTTTCTATTATGTTACATTATACCATTAGGTATGTCGGGACTCGCTGTAAACCAACTTAACACAGAGAAAGCCTGCCGCGTGGACTTGAATTATACGGAAGAAATCTGCACCAAGGTCATCAATGGTAGCACTGATAACATTACTGAAGCCGTGAAGGTGGAGGCTATAACGTTGCTAACAAATATGGAAACATGGCAGAATCCTATTGCGAGCAGCATCCCAATGCTCGTCGTGCTATTTGTTGGTGCATGGAGCGACCGAACCGGCAACAGGAAGATGCTGATGCTCATTCCAATTATAGGAGAAATGATATCGTCACTTGGGCTGCTTTTGACTACGTATTTCTTCCTCGAGTGGCCATTATGGATTACAGCGTTAATAGAAGCGATTCCATCAGCATTCTCAGGTGGACCTTCCATTGCGCTGATGGGTTCTTTCAGCTATATCGCCGATGTAACGACGCTTGAGTCTCGTACTTTAAGAATGGGCATAGTCGCCGTCATTGTTTCCTTAGGACTTCCATTCGGGGTGTCCATAAGCGGCCGTTTGACAAAAGCTGTCGGATATTATGGTGTTTTCAGTATTAATATTGCGTTATACTTGATCGGGTTTATATACACGTCTTGGAGAATTCACGATATAAACAGAATAGAGCAACAAGGGACGCTCTTCGAACAAATAAAGCTATTTTTCCATCCGAAGAATGTGTGGGACACACTGTCTGTGATATTTTTGTCCCGCGGAAGGCAGCGTTTACAAATTATTTTGGTGATATGTGCCCATATTGTTATCGTGGGACCTGCTGTGGGTACGTTTTTTTTAATATGACTATTTTAGCGGGTAAGTGCCTTTATTAAGTGAAAATTGGCGAAAGAAAAAAGCGGCATTTACTCTGCAGTGGGCTGAATAATCTCAATAACCACGGGGTCGTGGTCCAACTACTAGTTGGACTACAGGCTTTTGATAGGAGCAGTGGTCCAACTATTATTTACCCTATCCAGCCAGTTGGACCACGGACCTTCGATATTCCACTCGACCCATTCGATCTAGCAACATCGAATGTTATATATATTTACATAATTTTTTATATAAATATATGTAAAAAAAAAACATATTTTTTTTAATAGTTGGACAATGACCCCCACCTAGACGATCTATTCCTCATTGATCACCTGAATGATATCTCCTGGGTTATCATGGGTGACTCTTTAGTGTCCTTTGATCACCTGTGAATACTCCATAAAAATTATTTTATTGTTATTACTTTATTTACTTAATACTCAACTAATGAAGGACTAAAGATAATCCAAACTGGCACAAAAAAGCTCGATCCGGCATTAATAAGAATTTAGAATTAGCATCCAGTATTCTTTGTTTTGATGAAAAAAAAACTGCTTTTATTTATTTTAAATGTGTTTTCAGGCGAAGGCAGCATATCCTACAAATACATGCTAACAAGATTCAATATGGACCTCGAAGAACAGAGTTGGTTTAACACGTATTCGATGTTAATGGGAATAACTGGTACGTATAGACCTACAGTTTTAAATTAAACTTTAAAAGGGTGAATAATTAATTATCTTGTGGGCAAGCGTGCTAACTTACGATCTCTGCATATTTTGTGAAAGTCCAAGAAACAACTTCAGGCCATTCTTCTTAAAAATATAAATGCCTCATTATAAGATTTAAGGCGACATCGTTTTATGGCTGATATTCTAATCTGAGAACCAGTAGGAAGCGCTTTGATTTAACCACGAACTGCTAGACTTTGAAATGCGCTGCCTTAATCCTCGATACCTAGATATAAGTGAATCAGTTTCTTCTAGGCGAGGGTGTCCATACTTTCCATCGTAGACCGTATCGGACGAGATAGCGACGAAACGCAAGCCTCATTTTTTTTTGTTCTTACTAATATTAGTTTTGCCCACTTTGTGAATTTCACATATTTCATCTACACAGGGCTAAAAAATCTGTCAGTAAAAAAAAAAACAGAATCGGTTCACTCGTTTTAGAGATTGTTTTCACCTACCTAACTTACAATCATACGAGGACATTAGCAAATAATTTGTATATGACGAATCTATAGTGTGATGCGCTTCTACGTCGCTTCGAGTACAATAAGGATTTTGGGATTAATAAATTTTGTCTATAGTATTTTTTTTAACCTATACTGTCCCACTGCTGGGCAAAGGTCTCCCCCATTTCCTTCCAGCTCGGTCCTCCGCCACCTCTTGCCAACCTCTCCGGAATGCGTCAAGATCGTCACGCCAGCGTTTCTTGGGCCTGCCTTGACTGCGCCGTTCATCGGGCATCCACTGCGTGACGATCCTGGCCCATAGATATTAGTGATGAAAATTTTAACCTAATCTGAAATAAAATATTTATTACATGCAAAAGGAAAATTCACCTAACCTGTAATAAAAAATTCGTTATAGAGCTATATTCGCTAGAGTCGCTCAGCATGCGCAGAGACGTTGGGTCTCTTTGTGTCTTTACAACGGGGAATGTTTTGAAGAACTGTTCAATCTGATGCTAGCATCGCGGTTGTATCATCGCACTAAAAAACTGATTGCACTAGCCGCAACCGCCTGAAAGTTCATCCACATAATCATAATACATAACCATATAATCATCATCATCACAATCACATAATCATATATCTATGGAAATCGGAGTAGGTGTCGTTGTGCGGCACGGCGTGGCGCCGCAAAATATTTTTTCTATGGATTTGAATGACGCTATCCACACTAAATACCTCAGTGCCTTAAGACGAAAGTCTTCAACCAGTGTGTGTTACCATTGATGACATACGGCACTGAAACGTGGTCTCTGACTATGGGCCTCGACATAAGCAAACTTAAAGTCTTACAACGAGCTATGAAGAAGGCTATGCTCGCGGTTTCTTTACGAAATCGAATCAGAAATGAGATCTGTAGACGAACGAAAGTCACCGACATAGCCCACAGGATTAGCAAGTTGAAGTAGCAGTGGGCAGGGTACATATCACGTAGAACAGATGGCCGATGGAGCCGAAAGGTTCTGGAATGGAGATCATGGACCGGTAAGCGCAGCGTACTATGTCCATCCACTAGATGGACAGACGACCTAAAAGAGACCGCAGGGAAATGCTGGATGCAGGCCGCTTCCAACCGGCCCTTTTGGAGATCGATGGGGGAGGCCTATGTCCAGCAGTGGACGTCGTATGGCTGAAATTATGATCCACACTAGCGCCTATAGCGGCGTGGTGTGGCGTTGGGCTGCGCGGCGCGGCCGAGCTGCTAGGAGAATATATTGCGGCGCCGCGCCGCCTAAATGCGATTTGACCTTTAGTGTGAGACCCTGACCCTCAAATAACTTGTTCGTAAATTTAAATGGCAACAAAATAGCATTCCTTTTACATTTATTTTATCTTCTTTATCAATTTATTGATCATAAAACATAATACCTAAACTGACTAGAGAGCCGCCCTGGCTTTGCATAGTTGTAATTTACGTGCGAAGTTAAGGGGTGTTGCTAGTTATATATATAAAGCATCCGTTAAAAATTATCTAACTGATGGTGAAAACCGCAACAAAATCGGTTTCGTGGTTTAGGAGGTAACGTATATACACACAGAAAAACAGACGCGGAAAGCGACTTTAATTTATACTATATAGAGAAGAGAAGACATAGAGATAGAGAAGGGAAGAGATACAGATAGAGAAGACATAGAGAAGAGTATAAATTAACGACCCCCCAGGGGGTCGCGACACGTTGAAAAACACTACCCTAACCTGTAAACTATAGTTAAAAGTTAAAAGCCGACATTATACTCATGACTAGCAAATTTTACTTGGGACTTCCTAAAAATTCAATATATCAATATAACACTTATAAAAAATGCAACAGTTTATTTCATGTAGGCGCCAAAACTCTATAGCCATTATTATTGTTACGTGAACTTACATCTTTTTTCTAATCTTCTTTTCCAGGAACTGCAGTAGCAGTAACGCTGTTCAGCAAGCTGCTCAAAATGCACGACTCTGTTTTGGGCATGATAGCTACTTCTTGTAAAACTGTATCCTCCGTCGTGTACGGACTGGCTCCGACCAAGGGGTGGTATTACAGTGGGCCAGCGTTCGACTTCTTTGGGAGCTCCTCTTCGACTGCGATTAGGTCCCTTGGGACCAAGGTGGTGGAGCCTGAAAATGTTGGTAAGTCTGGTTGGAACCTTGTTGTTTTATACGGATTGATGTTGAGCCAGGTCTGGCGCACTCCGCACTTTAGGTATGAAGCTACAAGTAGCCGACTTGTTGGACCTGCCGCGCCATAGACTGAGATAACGCTAAAAGAGTTACGCGATAGACAGAGAGGCAACTTCTAGGTTAATATAGCTGTAGGTATAGTTAGAGCTCGCACGTCCTGAATTGCATTTTATTGTGCAGTAGCAAGAGTCGCAAATGATTTTGCGGAGTGCATCTTCTGTACTTGTCATCATCATCATCATCATTATCAGCCAGAAAACGTCCACTGCTGAACATAGGCCGCCCCCTTTAACCACCACACTGAACGACAGCCTGCTTTTTGCATCCACTGGATGCCAGCGACTCTCACTCTCACTCTCCATCTAGTAGGAGGCCTACCTACGCTGCGTCTTCCAGTTCGTGGTCTCCACTCCAGAACCTTTCTTCCCCATCGGTTTTCGGTTTTTCGAGCTATATGGCCTGCCCATTGTCACTTCAACTTGCAAATTTTAACAGCTATGTCGGTGACTCTTGTTCTTTGGCGAATATCCACGTTTCAGATTCTATCGCGCAAAGAAACTCGTATATACGAACGATATTTTTAACCAACTTCGAAAAAAGGAGGTTATCAATTCGACTGTATGTTTTTTTTATAACAATTTGACATTTTGGTATCCGGATGCGGTATCTATTTCTATACTCTCGTCTCGACCACTAGAAATCTCAATTGCTGACATCAGGTTTAGTTATTAAATACCAGCACGAGCGTAGAAGTGTCATCATTTGAATTATTAATACCATCTTTTAGAATTATTATTTACCTTATTTTTGGTTTCTGATGATTCTTAAGTTTATTAAGTTATAACATGGAACACTAGTGCACAATTTTGTCGTTTTTTCAGAAAGACGGGGGAGGCATATGTCCAGTGTACGTCCTATGGCTGAAATGATGACGATGATGATTCAGAAAAGGTAACGCTCAAAAGTGTTCATGGCACATAATAAGCAAACCCTGAAAATGCAAAAAATATAAAATTATATAGAATAATGACATTTAGAGCTTTGGAGCCGCTGTTTTTATGATTGGAAGCGCTGATTGCAGGGTCGGTTTCAAGTTAAAAATAGTTGTGTGAACTCTCGATCCCACTAGATGGAAAGACGCCATTGTGAGAGTCGCTGGCATCCAGTGGATGCAGATGGCAGGCTGTGGTTCAGTGTGGAAGTTAAAGGGGGATGCCTGTTTTCAGCAGTGGAAGTCTTCTGGCTGATGATCATGATGATGATATAAAAGTGCCTTGCACTTAGGGTTACCATGTCAGGACAAATCCTTAGATTTCAGGATTTTTAGGATCTTTTATATCAGGATTGCGGCCGGCTTTTGTAAATTTGTGGAAATATTTGTTATTATTATTATTTATTTATCTTTATAGGGTCTAGCCCGGACCTTTGAAAGGCATTGGTGGGGCAACATTGGCGTCTATGGCTTAGGGTGTCGAGAGGTTTTATTTATTATATTACTAGCTGAAACCAGCTACTTCGTACGCGTAGAGCTCGGCCTTCGGCCTCGCTACTACAACCCGTTATAGCCTATGTGTTATTCTAATGTATAAGCTATATTATTGTAAACTTTCATTAATTTGCATTCGGTAGTTTTTTGCGTGAAGGAGGAACAAACATCCATACATCCATACAAACAAACGGTCGCGTTTATAATATTAGTAGGATTAATGGTAGGCTTGCGTTTGACCGCCATCTCGCCGATGTTAAGCGTTGCTGCGGTCTATGATGGAGCACGACTGCCTAAAAGAAACCGAAAAAAGCGAAATCGATTTTTTTATTTTCTATAGAGTGTATTTTCCAGATCGTTTTTAATAGAAATATACAAAAAAAGTTCTTTATAAATATATTATCTGCGTATATCTGCGCGCATCGATCACACGTCGCGCTTTGCACGGCAGCGCGTGACCCCCAGGCTCCCAGCCCTCAGTGCACAAAACCAATAATCCTTTAGCTTTTCGCTTTATATCAGGCGAGTTGGTGGTCAAACGCAAGCCTATTATAAAAAAAAACTTTTTTCCACATAATTTTAAATTACGTTTGCGAGTAAATTCGCAAGTTGCGACAATGTCAGGATTTTTCAATGGAAATTAGACTTTTTATATGGACTTTCAAATTTTCCATCCGGTCATCCGACAATCCATCCGGTCCATCTTACTTGCATTAATTGTATCTTTGATTATTTGACTATGTAAAGTTTAATTCAAAAATCACCAAAAACTGACAAAACGCATAAAATCAAAAGACGATCAGTTTTCTTCTAATAATATGAAAACTCCTTGGTGGCACGCGGCCAGCACTCCACGTCTTGATTGATTCCCGAATAATAACTACTTATTTCTTCTTTCAGCTAAAATGATCTCTCTGATTGGGTTTGCCGAAACGATAATACCGATGGTGTACACGCCGATGTATCTGCAGATATTCAAAAACACCATCGAGTCGTTCATCGGAGCTACTTACTTCGTCGGTGCAGCGATGACTGTGCCAGCTCTAATCATATTCACGTGAGTTATTAAATACATATCAGCAGCCATTAAACGTCTACTGCTGGACAAAGGCCTTCGGCATAGAGAGGGGTGTCGCCATAATCACCACGCTGGCGGCTTGGGGGTCGCAGTATGTTCACCGTTAACTAATAGGACGCTGCTGCCCATCCTCCGGTGGTTCTGGTCGCAGTTTTAGGACATACCCGGGTCCAATTGTTATTAAATATAAATTATATATTTAATTAATCTTGGTAAATCGGCGGCCCTTGCTTGTCCGCAGTTCTCTTGAAAGCGACACTGATTTTATTCCCTTTGGTAAATAATCTACTATTCTCTATACTCTTCTCTATCTCTATCTTATCTCTATCTCTATCTTCTCTATTTCTATCTTCTCTATCTCTATCTTCACTATCTCTATCTTCTCTATCCTATCTTCTCTATCTCTATCTTCTCTATCTCTATCTTCTCTATTTCTATCTTCTCTATCTCTATATTCTTTATCTCTATCTTGTATATCTCTATCTTTATTATTACTTAGTATAAATTAAAGTCACTTTCCGCGTCTTTCTGTATGTCTGTCTGTATTACCGCTAGCTCCTCCTAAACCACGCAACGGATTTTGGTGCGGTTTTCACCATCAGTTAGATACATTTTCACGGAAAGTTTAAATAGGTAACGAGCAACCCGCCCTGGTTTTGCACGTAAATTACACCCGTGCGAAACTAGGGCGGGTCGCTAGTAAACTATAAATATAACGAAGGACAATCATTGACTGTAACTACTGGGTAACTGGTGAGACGGTAGAAATATTTATAGATAGATTCATTGTACTTATCATTACGAACAACTTTTACTAAGGGACTAATACTGAAATTGCCGTGCCATAGATTTTATCGAGTGTCAATGAACTTTTTGTATGGAACAGCTGATATTTTTCCCGCGTTCTGGGTTGGTCCCATAGTAAAACTGAGGTGAGGTAGGATGCGCGAGTGGGGAGGAGTTAAGTGATACGTCCGAGCCATGTAATAATCTATTTAATACTAACTTTACATCTTACATTACAATAAGTACTAACTTATTAACCACTACTCTACCATTGCAAAATTTGTTAATAACGATAAGTGCAATGATATCCTCGATTACTTCCACTGTCTCATTATAGTCACCCATTATATAATGTTGTCACAGGCGACGAAACCTGGGCATAAGTAGGTACTACTTTCAACTTGAAATGAAAAACCCAATCCGTAATAATTATAGGTAATTTAGTTATGCGGAATTATTACTGTCGAACCCCAATGAAGGTATTTGTTTCTTTGCAGAGTACTCTACATTTTTAACAAGAAACAAGAGAAGGATACTGTTCGGAACCCAGCTGAAAAACAAATGCACGCTTACGATAATGACGTCACTGCCTTCTAACTTAACTATAATAAAAGCGTTCGTACACGAGGCGATGCAAACTGGCGACTCGAGAAGCGTCACGGTTCTCCACGTTGTCGACCTTTTGTCGAGTCGTGTAGTTTGCTCAAATTGACTGGTCTTGCCTTATTAAGTACACAATTTTTCATTATGTCAGTTTTCAAGACAAATGTCATAAAATATGCGACAGCAGCGCCGCGTCTGGGATACAAGTTAATTTGAATAAACACTATGTAACTCTTTTTCAAGTGCACTGTGAACCGCGGTTCGCGACTACTCTACTGCGAGTACTACCACGTACTACTACTATAGGTACTCTAAAGCAAATTTTGCACCCAGCGCCGCCGTCACTGCCTGTCATGTGTATATTTACAGGAACCACTTTCGTTTTGGCCCTTAATTTTTTATGGGCACTTCTTAAAGAATTCCTTAACGAGTCTCCATAACTAGAATTTCCTAAAATGTTTTACTTGAATTTTTTTACCTTATTTTTAAGAGAGAATTTTAAGTAACATTGTTTATTACTATTAGAATGTATGTGTATGAAATAAGTAAACATTTAATAGTCTATCCTCTATTGCACACCCCGTCTTCTACAAATCCTTTCCATCCTAAGGTTGCCTGGAAGAGATCGCTTTTAGCGATAAGGCCGCCAGTTGTTACACTAGTTTTTAAGAGTTTTTGTCCTCAATGTATGAATAATAAAGAGTTAATCAATCAATCAATCTTTACTATTAAATTGTATAAACGCCCAACAATGTATTTATAGCAACGCAGAGATCGCACCGATCTTCAACTAGGTATATAGTTATGCAGGTCTAGGTAAACTTGCAGTAAAAGCTCAACAAAAAATGCCCAGATAGGTTCAGACGGAATATAGGCGTGCACTGCTGTCACTGTACTCAGATGGCTCTGATTGTCTTCATTTTAGATTAGAGGAATGACTTAACTGCACCTCACTTGAAATGGTATGCGAAAATCAAGTCGAATATGGAATACGCTTGCCCAGATAAAACCTTATAAAATACCTTTTGAAAATACCCACTTTTGTTATACGTGCTTGGAAAAACTATGATGCGGTTCTATTCCCTTCTTAAACAAATCATGAATGAACACTGGGTCCGTATACATAGTACGAGGAATTGGCAAATTCGAATGAAAAGGGATGAAGGCTCCACAAGTAGGTATAATGGAAGCAATGTAATGAGGTGAATTAAATTCTTGATCTCATTCGCCAATGCAAATTAAGTAGAAATACTGACATACACGAAATGCTTGTTCCAATATGAATTCCGATTGATTAATCTTCGGGCACAGATTTCGAAGAACTTTTATGCAAATAAAATTAATTCATCCTAACACTTTAATACTGAGGGTCTCGGAATTGTTGCATAAGATGTAAACAATATTAAATCGTTTCTACATTTACCTGTAGTTACTAGTATATAGTAGTACTCAAACTTGCGTTACTCAAACAAGAAGTAATTTGAGATGTATATAACTATTGAATTCGTAGAAGCAATTAAGTATGTCACTTTTTATCACATGTTTTAAATATTGTTACCAAACAAAAACAATATTTATTTGCAATGAAAATAAAATAAATAATTTTATAAATAATACCTATTACTATTTAAAAATAAATATACTCAATTATGAATTAGGCATTGATATTTCTTTTAAAAGTGTGTGTTTAATCAAGAGGTTGTCTAACTGTGTATACTTTTATAGATGCTTTTTGAGATTTTTATGTTCAAATATCTAGAGCTTACGTAAGCAAAACTATCGTACCTTTAAAAAAAAAATAGTTACAACTTTAATCTTTATGACCTTCACAAGTAGGTATTTGTTTGGATCATCTTCGTAAGTGACCATCGTAATTATTATTGTGGTATTGCTACTTGAGAAAAAAACGGGTTCTTTGATGCCTTAGAACGTGTCAGTGCCGGCGGCCAGTCGCCTGCCGACCGTGTGTAAAACTACATTTGGACATACGTGTGTTGTTTGAAAGTTGATCTAGATAATAATTCAGTGATGTAAAATTTCTCCACCATGACACAGAAGATTGAACCTGATACTGAGCTAAGAGAAACAAACCTAAACCGACCACTCCCGGAAACAAATGAGAAAAATGAAGCGAATGGAAAACATCACGCCAAAAAAGAAGAATCGTTAACTTGCAGCGAAATAATAAATAAAGCATTGACATTCTTCACGGTCGAACCGTTTCTATTATGTTACATTTTACCAATAGCTATTTCGGCACTCGCTGTAAACAAACTTAACACAGAGAAAGCTTGCCGCGTGGACTTGAATTATACAGAAGAAATCTGCACCAAGGCCATCAATGGTGACACTGACGACAACATTACTAAAGCCGCGCAGCTGGAGGCTCTGACGTTGGTAACAAATATGCAATCATGGCAAACCCCTGTAGCGAGCAGCATCCCAGCGATCGTCGTGCTATTTGTTGGTGCATGGAGTGACCGAACCGGCAACAGGAAGACGTTGATGCTCATTCCAATTATAGGAGAAATGATATCGTCACTTGGGTTGCTCTTGGCTACTTATTTCTTCCTCGAGTGGCCATTATGGGTTACAGCATTAATAGAAGCGGTTCCCACAGCATTATCTGGTGGACAAACCATAGCACTGATGGGCTCGTTTAGCTATATCGCCGATGTAACGACGCTTGAGGCTCGAACTTTCAGAATGGGCATTGTCGCTGTCATTGTTACCTTAGGACTCCCATTCGGGACGTCCATAAGCGGCGTTTTGACACAAAATCTCGGATATTACGGCGTGTTCGGTATAGGTTTTGTGTTATACTTGATCGGTTTTATACACACGTCCTGGAGAATTCACGATGTAAACAGAATAGAGCAACAGGGGACGCTCATCGAACAAATAAAGCTGTTTTTCCATCCGAAGAATTTGTGGGACACATTGTCAGTGATATTTTTGTCCCGCGGAAGGCAGCGTTTACAAATAATTTTAGTGATATGTGCCCATATTGTTATCATGGGACCTGTTGTGGGTATGTTTTTTATATTATGGTTATTTTAGCGGGCATATTTCTTGATATTGGCGAAAGAGGAAGTGGCTTTTAAACTGCTGTGGCCAAGCAATGATGAGTCAGTGATGTTAATGATTATTAAGTGCCTATATCGACTAAACAAAACTATAGCTAACACTAAATACCTAAACTGCTTGCTTAGTTACCCAATTTTTTTACGTAATACCTACCAAACCAATGAAGGTCTAAAGATATTCTAAATTTATTATCCCACTACCAGTTGGCATAAAAAAGTTCGATATATAAGAATTTAGAATTAATATCCAGTATTCCTTGTTTTGTGTGAAGTGACAATGGGCAGGCTACATCGCTCGAAGAACCGATAACCGATGGGGAAGAAAGGTTCTGGAGTGGAGACCACGAACCGGAAGACGCAGCGTAGGGAGGCCTCCCACTAGATGGACCGACGACATTGTGAGAGTCGCGGGCATCCAGTAGATGTAAAAGGCAGGCTGTCGTTCAGTGTGGAGGTTAAAGGGGGAGGCCTATGTTCAGCAGTGGACGTCTTCCGGCTGATGATGATGATGATTCCTTGTTTTGATAGAAAAGGCGACGCTTTTTTTATTTTAATGTAATAGTAGACAAACAAGCGACGGGCCACCTGATGGTAAGTAGTCACCGTCGCGTATGGACACCTAACAATACCCGGGGGGCATTGGCAGTGCGTTGCCTACCTTTAAGGATTCTATTTACTCTTCGCTTGAAGCAATTGAGGTCATATTTTGGAGGAAAAACCGAAGGTGGTAAGCCATTCCACAACTTACAGATAAGTAATTTCAAATGTGTTTTCAGGCGAAGCCAACATACTCTACCAATACACGCTGGCAAGATTCGATATGGATGTCGTTGAGCTGAGTTTGTTCAGCACGTATTCGATATTACTGGGAACAGCTGGTACGTAGTCTTTCTTATAATATTCGTGAATAGGTATCCTGTAGGTAAGCGTGCTAACATTCGACTTTCTCTGTATTTATGTGAGGAAATGACACACATGAGCCAATATTCTTCCTGAAAATTTGATACCATATTATAAGTAAATATTACACACACTCCACCTTCCACACACACCCACTCACATGTAAACATACATTTATTATAATATACGACTGTAGTTATTAGATTAATCATAATAATGTAAATCCTTAACTGTCCGTAAGTTAAGTTCGTAGTTTATTGTTTTGATTTTTAAAGGGTTGTGGATTTTGTGTTTAATAATTCATACGCATACCTACTCCGAATATTCCGATATTCCGAAAGCCGATACGAAGTTCTTTGATTTATTGTGTGCGAACCGCTAGACTTCGTTTTCTTAACTTACGATATTTCGGTGCAGTTCACGGGAAGACCGGTTCTTCCCGTGAACATGGTGCATGTAACTGCGCCGAAATATCGAGAGCTCATTCCACAACCTTACCACGGTAAATATCACTTAAATAATCATATAACTTTAGTGAACAACCGTGGAAGCTTAAAATAGTGTTTTACTCTTTGGAAGTTTTTGTAATATTCTATTCTTTGACCATAACCAGTCCTGGATTTTGGCAATATTGTTGGTATTTGCGTTTATTCCTTAGCACTAAGTACTAAGCTACACTGCTTGTATTTTCCCAACTTCCGCTCTACCGACTGAGTCTACTGATGTCATTTTACACGGGCTCATATATTCATTCCCACGACTACCAATCTTTTGTCCCCGAACATTACTATCAATTACTATCAAGGAACATTACTATTCTAAAAATAATTTGGTACAGCGATATCTGATCACTCTAAATAGTCTTGAGCCACAATGACATCAGAATGAAGGATAATAAATATAACCTTGTTTGATGGTTAAAGTTGCACTATAAAGCAACTAAATAGCTAGTCCTAAAAATTAATTTTTAATCTATATTTATTTTGGTGCTTGAGTCGCTTTGTCAGCTCCATTCTGTACATTCAGTATCGTGTACAATTGTACATATCATATCACATCACACAAAAGTTTAAGGTATTCGTGCAGCACTCAGTGGAGCGGACAGGACACTTTGACCCGTGTTTACCCTTTGGGTACGGAACCCTAAAAATTACCGGAAAAATTCAAACTTGTGCCACCTGGCTTTACTAAGGGCTTTTTGTTTATTTTTTGTTTGTTTTAGATAATTTTTTATATACCATGTTCAATATAATTATATTATTAATTGACTTGTAAATTTAAATTTACTAATAAATGACTTTGACTTTGACTTTAAGTTAGTTAAGTTTCACTAACACATTAGCACTACACAAGCTAAATTCAAATTCAATTCAAATTAATTTATTTCAGGCAATAAAATAACCCATACAATTCAATTATTAGGTACATCAAAAAATATATAAATAAATTAAAGCAATAAAATCTAAATAATAAAGTGACACAATACACTGTTTTAAACTATCACGGTTGTTCACTAAAGTTATATGATTATCTACGGGATATCAGTCATCCCGTGAACATGGTGCATGTAACTGCGCCGAAATATCGGGAGCTCATTCCACAACCTTACCACGGTAAATACCCCGTAAATAATCATATAACTTTAGTGACACAATACAATTCAAAAGTAAAAAAGTAATAAGCAATGTCCAGTAAAATAATATGTCAAAATAATAATAGTTCAGTTAATTTAGTCAATCATTAATTAAATCAATACAAAAATCAAACAAAAATACAATTCAAATGTCCATAGTCAAACATAGCTAAGCTAAACTATTATAATTACGAGATTAATGTGCAGTGTGTGTTTGTTCCTTTGTTCGCACTTAAATCCGTAACAGCTGAACTCGTTCGGATAAAATTTTGTAAAGAGGTAACTTATTCTAAGGTTTGGGGCATTACTTATAGCGTATACCTATATGTAGGTGGGTAATATAGAGCAGTAATTGATCATTATACCTAATCATACTAATATTATAAAATAGATGTGAAAAGTTTGTAGCATTGTAGGTTTGTTTGGTTGTTCCTCTTTGACGCAGCAACAGAGCAACGGATTGATTTTTGCATGGGTATAGTTCAAGGGCTGGAGAGTGGTGAGACATAGGCTACTTTTTATCATCATCACCATTTTTCATCACTACGTGGGTGAAACCGCGGGGCGCAGCTAGTTATTTATAAGAAGAATAATTATTATGTTTTATTTTCAATATTAATATCGTGTCTGGGATATTTTAAAATCTCGTGTACCCATTAATAATAAAATGAAGTAAAAGGAATGCTACGTTGTTGTCATTCAAATTAATAAACAAGTTATTTGAGTGTCAGGGTCTCCGACTGGAATTATACTTTACACTAATTTACCATCAATATATGTATTACGTATAATTATAACTCGACGTATAATACAAATACGAAAGAGTGTGAGGCCGCAGAAAAAGTTGGATGCAGGCCGCTTCCAACCGGCTCTTTTGGAGATCGATTAGGGAGGCCTATGTCCAGCAGTAGACGTCCTACGGCTGAAATGATGATGATGATGGCGAGTGTGTTTGTTGGTTACCCGATGACTTTTAGGTACATATGCAATGCTAGTTAAATACCCTAAAATAAAATATCTATACAGGGTTAAAAGCCAACAAGAGTACATTAAAGACATGACTAGCAAATTTTACTATGGGACTAACCCCGAAAACTAAACTATCAAAACCATGTTTTTAAAGAAAAAACTATATATTTTTTAGCTAGACTTGTAACTAACTATATATTGGATATCGATTTTACCGTACTTCTCTAATTGCCGTATCGGTTTGAAACTTTGCTGGTATAGTAATCTGGATGACAATACTTATAACACAATAATTTGGCTCCATCGAACTGATACATCCTTTGGACTCCATTGTTTGATACTGAAACTTTTCAATAGTTCATCACATCATCATTTCAGCCATAGGATGTCCACTGCTGGGCATAGGCCTCCCCCATCGATCTTTAGAAGGACCGGTTGGATGCGAACTGCATCCAACGTTGTCCTGCGTCTCTTTTTGGTCGTCTGTCCATCGTGTGTTTCAATGGATACCTACTAGCAAACCCCTCTTGTTTCTCCTTTAACGAGAAGTGTGTTTTTTGTCTTTAAACCATGACCTTTATTATTATGACATGAACTTATATTTTCTTTCTAATCTGCTTTTCCAGGAACCGCAGTTGCAGTGACGCTGTTCAGCAAGCTGCTCAAAATGCACGACTCAGTTTTAGGCATGATAGCTACTTCTTGTAAAACTGTATCCTCCGTCGTGTACGGACTAGCTCCGACCAAGGAGTGGTATTACAGTGGGCCAGCGTTTGACTTCTTCGGGAACTCCGCTGCGACCGCGATTAGGTCCCTTGGGACTAAGGTGGTGGACCCTGAAAATGTTGGTGAGTCTTGTTGGAACCTTGTTAATTTACACTGATTGGTGTGAGGCAAAAACGCCTACTGTGCTCGTAATTATGATCAACTTCTACTGAGACAACAAAGATTAAAATAATTAAAAATAGTGTGTCATAAAGTCAATTTACATTTAAATTTTTAACTACATAAAATTTATTCAAGTATTTTCAAGTAAATCTTTGACGAGAACAACCGTAATATCGCGAAAAATACATACACTATTTCCATTCATCTATTTGCTCTGCAATATGACAGCTGCAACAACATTGTAAAAAAGAACTGATTGAAAATATTTTATTTTAATATTTCACTGAAGTATTTCGGGTATCTGCTACAGTCTTACGTTTAAAGCCCTAGCGAAAGGGGTCAGATTTTGTGGTTTTCATTCTGCTTTTTACAATGCATCAGCTGTATTATGCTTTTGAATTGCAGCTGTTAGAGCTAATAAATCGTTAGAAGGAGTTTAATGTGAATGGTTCTTTTACTTTTCGGTAAGAGTTTTTTTTGTCTATACACGTAACTCATACCTAATTATGAACGAGTTTTAACTTGAAACCAGCCCCAGGAATCGAAAGAAAGTTCCGCCGCTATTCCAAACATTTCATTCTATGAGACAGCTGGGGTTTTCGCAATTTCAGGGTTTGTTTCAAGTTAAAAGTTGTTCATAATAGGTATTATGAGTTTTGTGTAACCCTGTATAAAATAAAAAGACCTTGTACCTACTAAAACTTGTTCATAATGATTTGCGATGGTTTTATTCTGTTTTTCTGATTTTTTTTTTTTTTTTACTAGACTTCCATATTATAAATTAAATAAACTTTAGAATCATCAGAAAAACCAGACAAGGTAAAAAATAATTGAAAAGGATGCTATAATGATGTTACTCCTACGCTCGTGCTGGTTTTATATCTAATGTTGATGTCAGCAACAAGGTATTTGAGATTTCTAGTGGTCGAGAGTAGCCAGAATTAGATTCCACAACCGGATTCCAAAATGCCAAATTGTTATTAAAAAACAAAAAATAACGTTGGTAATATGCCTTGCACTTAGCTAGACACGAATCTATTAGGTTAGCCCCGCGGTTTCACTTGCGTGGAAATTTCCTTAGGAACTGTAAATTTTTAACCCCTGACGCAAACGGAGGGTATACCTAATAAGTTTAACGTGTGTATTTGTGTCTGTCTGTGGCATAATACCTTACAAGAACCGTTTTTTTAACCGTTGTAAGATAACTATATTTCTAACTAGCCATTTCAAAATTATCAGCTCTTTTATGGGGGGCTTTTTTAAATTTCTAATGTAGGTATACTCGTTCAGAGATACTTAATTTTATTTACGTACTACGTATACATATTTACACACAAACTTTCGCATTTATTACATTAGTGTGACTAACTACACCCCGTGGTACTACCCGTTATACTAGAAGAACAGTGTTTTTTTCGGCACAAAAGGTAGTTTATGTGTAAATCCATTGTCTATGCTACTTTCATACCAAAGAAGACAATTTTTCTTGGGCCCACCAATGTTTTTTTTCTTAGGCCCACCTAATTTAGCATATATTGATGGGACCAGCACTATAAAATTTGTCGTTTTTTTTGTACCATTCGGACGAAAGATAAGGGAAAAATGAAACCGGAATAATAATATCAAGAATAAAATGTGTTGTTTTGATTTTAGCCACAATTCATTCATTTCCCTTATAGTCACTTGACCGGAACGTTTTTAATACGAAAAAGGATGCATGCTCAGGAATTTATATACAAAAATAAATAGACCATATTTTACAACAGTGGCCATAGTAATCGGCTTTTAAGTAAAAATAATTATACAATAGTCGCTAATGGTATTATAGACGCTTATAATTAGCGGCTTGAATATGTTTTTAATCCTAGTTTTAAATATTTACTAATATTGATTTACCGAAACCGTAATACTATGGTTTCGTAAAATTATAGAGGAATGGAACGTAAATCCGCCATCTTGACGTTTGTTGGTTTGAAATTGACAGCAGTTATGACTTATTTCAAGTTACTTCATACTAGTGATGTATCATACTTTAGTTTTTATGACTCGAATTACTTAAGTAACTCGTGCTATTGACTCAAGTTGCAACTGAGCTTGAATCGGCGGTAGTGGGTTCTGGTGATGTGTCTCGTCAGTATTTGTATGAGTTGACACTGGAATGATTACTAACTCGATGCAAGTGTCAACGCGAATAGGTCCTGCTAGTTGGTACTACTCCGTTGATTGAACGTGGACCGTGGAACATGTGACACGCACTGCTTTCGTTTTTTTATTGGTTTGAACAGTCGCTCGTATAATTATAATTACGTATAATATGTATATGTCCGAAATAACTTGATATTCCGAAAACGCAAAAACAGAAAATTTGCGGGGCAACTTGTATTTTTAAACAAGGAAGTTCAATGTTACCTGCCATTTGCATGGACCGTGATGTAAAGTAAATACATAAATTAATGTTTGTAACAGGTTTCTGTATTTCATTGAATAAATATTCAAAGCTTTCAGTTCATGAAAGTTATGCTTATTCTAATTTGCTAAATTATGCTTTGGATAGCCCGTTGGTCTAGTTGGTAGTGAACCTGCCTTCTGCGCTTGGGGGCGTGGGTTCGATTCCCACCTAGGACAAACATTCATGTGATGAACATTTGTGTGTGTTCTATATCTGGGTGTTAATATATATTTAAGTTT
The DNA here is from genome assembly GCA_914767915.1 of Agriopis aurantiaria. Classification (NCBI taxonomy): domain Eukaryota; kingdom Metazoa; phylum Arthropoda; class Insecta; order Lepidoptera; family Geometridae; genus Agriopis; species Agriopis aurantiaria. Next base: position 6,285,913 of record OU611999.1, read on the forward strand.
GTATTTAGAAATTAATATGTATGTATATCAGTCTCTAATCTGTATGTATATTACAAGTTTTGCTTAGTTTGGGGTCAGATGACCGTTTGTGCAAATGTGTCCCGAATATTAAAAAAATATATATACATAAAAATACGGAATTCACTGTGTTCTTTTCAATTTTAATCATAATAGCATGGTATGCTTTACGTGAAATTCGTTCAATCCTAATAATTTTCCCAGGGATTCAAAAGGGATTCCGGAAAAGCCAATCGGATGAAAAGTTATAAGGTTAAGCCGTTATAAAATATAAATTTGTGTTTCTTCATTTATGGAGTGTCTCCTTTTAATCGCGTCATTTAGTTTTGTGCAGTTATCAATATATATATCAATAAATAAAAATGGCATAAAAATGAATCCCTATTTACCGTGGTCACGCCATAACTTAAGAACGACTTTACCGATTTCATTCAATTTTCTAATCAAAGATTTCTAATACTTTGTAGAAGGTTCTCACGGAAGGAAAAATTCAGTTAATTGCGCAGAAAATTGGAAACACTTAACTACGATTTTAACTCTTTGTTGTCACACATATATTTGACGAGGCGCGCCTGGATGCGTGAGGCGGGGGCACCGGTCGGTGGATGGCCGATCTTCATCAGATTAATCTTGTTTCTATGGCGTGAGTATAGTGGCCGAGGAGAATGAGACATTACACGTACATTGTTACAGTTTTTATTTCGAAGCGCTATGATTACTAATTACAATATCCAAATTACTTGAAAATTACTTGGGGACAAGGTGTTCCGCCTTGTAACGAACGCTACCACCCTCCAACCAACAATTCCAATTTCCAACCTCAAAGTGACAATCCCAATTCAGACACCAAAGTATAAGTGTGCTCCATCGAGCCTCGCGCACGTGTCCGCTGCGCCGCGCTCACTAGCGCCTCTGCCGGACGGTATACCAACTTACTAAACTCTGATTGGTTGTCAACGACACAACTTCACAACGAACTTCAGCAGAGTAGGTTACTGCAGCGTTACACCAGTGACGGCGCCACCTCCATCACTAGTCCACCAAAACAAAGCTAGGTGACGCCTACCTACATAATCTAAGCCTTAAAAACTATCCGACGGTAGTTGCGCCCGAATGCTAAAACTTCAACGCGCCGACATATTTATATCCAATATTATAATTAGTATGTCTAAAATGTTGTGTTCTGTGTGTGATGATGAAATTTTGTATAGATAATAGATGTCTGCCTATAAACTGCTATGCAGTTTGGCAGAGTTGTGTTATAATATAATAACATATTGTATGTTATTCAATAAGATAAATAATAAATTTAAAAAAAAAAACTTCGCGCTTTTGACTGTTCTATGATAAGACGTCTGTCGGGTCAGCTAGTTTTGTAGCAGCTGTATTATAGAAACTGACGTGGTGATTAGATAATAAATAATGTTTATATTGTACGATAATTACTCACGTAAGATTAAGCCGGTTACTTCGACTATAGTTTAAGTCGCACTGTTGCGGCGGCGACGGCGAGGTTGAAACTATAGTCGGAGTATATTTTTTTAATCCAAGCTGTGGTGGTCTTTTGAGCGAGTAGCTCACGTTGCAATGCACAGGGTGTTCGAATCGAACATGTATTACACCCAGTTCTGCACAGTCAGCAATGACCCACTTGCAAGCAGTGGCAACAACCTTGTGGGTCATCGGACGGAGCGATGCAATTCATTCAAGCGCTGATTCAGCAGTCTACATCGACCGCAGACATCTAAATAATTGTAAATGTGTACAGTAGGTTAACTTAGTATAAAATATGCTAGAATAAAGAGAAACCCTATCTGTAAATAAATACAACTAATATTATTATTCAAATAAATGAATCATTATTTCGAGCCTGGCTTTGACTCAACCACCACCAAGAAGCACCGCCACGAAGACAGGCTCCATGAAGATGGGTACGAAGTGACTATGGCACGCCAACTAGGCCTTTAGACCGGAACATTACAATCCCGCCCTCGGAGGTACACCCGCACCACACCGCAGAGACCAGCCACCACCAAGCTGGTTGCCGGACGCCGTTTCTGAGAATCAAAACCGCCCCTGTGTTGTGATTCACACCTTCACGGGCCCCGCTACCAGGGAGCCCTGGCTGGCTGGATGGCCACTAAGACGACCAGCTGCCGAGGTTTTTCCACTACAAAGAGAGTTTCAGATACCCACCACTTACCAACGAGGTCTAGCTGTACGAGGGTCTACATCGACGTTTAGCTACCACCACCATCTCTACTGGATATCCAGCAGTAACTGAAGCAGCTGGGTCCAGCGACCACCTAGTTCAACAACTACAACTAGGTGGGCCCACTTACAAGTACTGCACAATTACTGAAGAAGTGGAGCCTGTTCCTGAAAGGTGCCAGGATGTTTAAACATGAACAATAACAACGCAACCCTACAACTACCGCAGCACATATACAACGCTATATACATACGCTCTATACAACGTCAGCGACCAGCCACTGTGCACAATAATGATGTCTGCAAATAACATACGCCATAATTCACAAGCTGATTAGATCCAGGACCGACGAAACCGATAAAGCATTTGGACCACCTGATATTAAAGACACTTCAACTGTTGACTGTTTCTTCCGGAAAATTCCCAGAATGTTTGAACCGCACATGTATTACGCCCAGTTCTGCACGGTCAGCAATGACCCATTTGCAAGCAATAGTGGCTACAACCTATACCTAAAATTGAAGTATATAATACATTGTATAATGAGTGATATATCATTGACCCGGAACTTAGTAAACATACTGCCCAGTCAAAATAAAACAATGAAACTGTCCACGTGCACTCTCTTTAAAAATACCGTCTCATGATTTTGCACTAGTTGGTCTGTTCAGTTGATCGTAGTAGACTTACTGGGGATGAAACCGCAGTCGGAGTATCCGGCTCAATCTTGATTGAACCATAGTCGGAGTATCCGGCTCAATTTTGATTGAACTATAGTCGGAGTATCCGACTCAACCTTGATTGAACTATAATCGGAGTATGCGGCTTAATCTTGATTGATTCCCGAATAGGTAAGATAACATTTTATTTCCGTGTTTCAGCTAAAATGTGCTCTCTGATCGGGTTTGCCGAAGCAATAATACCGATGGTGTATGGGCCGATGTATCTGCAGATATTCGCCAACACCTTCGAGTCGGTGCCCGGAGCGACTTACTTCGTCGGTGGAGCGATGACTGTGCCAGCTCTAATTATATTTATGTGAGTTTATAATTAATCATACCTATATAGTCTCGGTAAACCAAGACTATAAATATATGTAGGTATATTAGTATTAGTATTGGTTTATTAAGACTTAAGAGCTTTAGCCCGAACCAAATTTAAGGTGACTCTTCCTGTCCGCTGTTCTCAAATAATATATATTTTATTATTTATTTCAATATAAACACGGGTCTAGCCCGGACATTTGGTAGGCATTGGTGGGGCCCAAGCCAACACCAAGAGGCCCCGTTGAATATAAAATACAATATTATTGAATGTGTATAAAATGGATTATAAAACTATTGTACAGTATAGGATATAAAATGTCTAGGCTATTGAGGTGAACAACTTGTGGATGGGATAACAGATCTATGGTATGAGGTACGGCACCTGCCAATTATGCCTCATTTCAAAATACTTAGGCAGGTGATGACTTGCCACTCACTAAATGGGCCCCCCATAATGGCTGCCGCATATTGGCACCGGAAGGGCAACATTGACGTGGGTGGCTTAGGGTGTCGAGAGGTGTGCTGCACTTTCACTAAGAGCTACTAGCGGCGTTATGCCCTTTAACACTTCCACCCTGGAGCTTAGGTTTTTAGCTCTTGCGGTTTCCACCCCCAGACGGCCGGTTAAGGCAAGCCAGGGGTCTGGGTCTCTGGGGTTTTAGACCCATGGAATCGGGGTACGCGGTGTCGCCACACACCGACGGCTCGCCATAAAGCCGCCCCTGCGTATTTATTATTTATTTATTATTATTTGCTCTAGTGTTAAACTGATGAAACGTACAAGCGTCAAACTTGGCATGAATACAAACTATAAAGTAACGCAAGACGCTGTCCGAGTGAGAGTCGAGCATGCGCTAAAGATTCCAAACTGAACGAAAGATCTATTCTGTATTATAAAAAAAATTAAATTGGGAATGATGATAATGATGACTACCAGATGTGTGGATTTGGTACGCCAGACCTTTCTCCTTCTTTCACTCCCGATGGTTGGACGGCTCGGTGGCGGTCCGTCAACCAAATCCGACACGTCTGTTAGGGCTTTTAATATCGCCGCATATTGGTATTGGTATCGGTTTATTGTCATGATAATTATGATAAAGAACAAGGTGCATCAGTTTAAATTTCTAAGCAACGCACATGATGTAGGTACATTTCAAAACATTCAGGCGTATGTCTTGTCAGCGAAACTTCTGCGCTTCACGGTCTTCTGCGAACGTTTTCACCTTGTACGACATGACATTTTGCCTTCTCTTTGATTTGTTTTAAGAATACTCTTTTTTGCCTTCCTGTTCTTAAACACTCAATAATTTATTGCGTATTCTGAAATTCACATTCAGGTTTTTGGTAACATGTTTAAGGTATCGCATACCCTGATCCTGATTGGGTATGGCAACCAAGTGCAGAGCGGATCGATTTATTCCATAATTGATTTGCCTTCAGTATCTGAGTACTTGCTCGTCTAAGCTATAGTAACATTTAGCGAAGACTGTGTCTTTTAGGGTTTTGGCAAATTGATTCTCATTTTCTATTTATATCTTTTATGCTGCACTGCTAATTTGTTGTAGGTATATTTTGGTGATTGTGTAGTTTAGAGGTCCAACCTCTAAAGATCAATTTATGTTTAAAATTGGGCCTTATTAATTAGTTTCGATAATCAGTTATTTGTTTTAAAAGTTGTTAAGTATTTTTCATTAATGGTAATTTCGAATAAAAAAAATAATCTTTTAATTAATTTGTCATGTCGCATAGTGTCAGGTAGCCTATTTCATAACATACTGGCAGAATATAACTAGCTCAGTAATTCAGAATTCGATTTGATTTTTAATCACATCTCAACCAAGCTCGGTCTTATGCATTGACTCACAATGTTATAAAAGGAAATATGCACAAGTCAAATTACCCGAACAAATACCACAGCACGTATATTGAATGGGTACCGCAAAAGGTCTAGGACGTTTTTTTATTGAAATTTTAACGAGTTAAGATCATGTCGGCATTTACGGTCAGTAAGTAGCTAAGGTTGTTATTTTTTGGTGGTGTTTTAATAGTGTTCGTAATGGCGAAGCACATAGACAAGATGACAGTAACAAAGAACCGTTAAAATTATGATTTTAAATAAAAAAATGCCAAGAAAGATTAATTCATTTTCCATTTTTATGAGACCGTGATATATATTATGTAAAAATAATAATATAAAATATAGCCGAAAAGCAATCAGAGCAAAATATGACATTACGAATATGAAAATCAACATTGTGTTTGAAAGTTCGCAGAAAGTTCAGTATTGTTGTCATGGAGTGACGTCATAAATAGGTGCAATCGCCTGCGAGTGTTTTTGGCGATAATTAAAAAAAAAAAAAAACACACAAATATAAGTTGTTTTCTGGAAATAATAGATGCGTAGAAACATCGTAGAACAGTATTGGTTAAACATAAATCATCATAGGTATCTATAAAAAAAAAAGGATACTTACCTAACAACCGCACTCAGAGACGTTACTTAAGCTAAGGAATACTTAAAATTGCTCTGTCTCGTTTTCATGTGTCACAATTTCCGTCTCTAAGTATTCTTAGCTTAAGTAACGTCTCTTGAGTGCGGCCGCAAGACTGGTAATGCTAAGATTACTTAGACAAATTTATTGGACGTGTACACTGTACATAACACAAACATTTTATCCGAAGCTCTTTCTGAACTTTACTAGCAAGCTATATATGCTATATATAGTTACATATGTTATTGCTTTTTTTGTAAATCGTCTCAAAGCAAGGAAATATAATTGGAAATGGAAACGCTACTTTTTTGGACTGTATTACATTTTCATCTTATAGCTCTACAGTCTTAACAACTAACACAACAAGATCAATCAAGAGCATATCTTCCTGTGTTAGCTGTTACCAGTTCTACAAATCTATACTATCTACTTCGAATAACTACACATAGAAACCAAGTACATTCGCAAAATTTAAGCCATTCAAAAGGAGTCATATATGGATCAAAAAAAAAAAAATTTACTATGACAATTTGCGCGGTGAAATCGTACCACAACAAATCAGAAAAGCAGCATAAGAGTTATGGTGTGACATTCCACAGGTAATCCATTAATTTTCTTGCTTAAATCGTTTAAAATACCAATCGAAACGTAAGCTACAAAGCGAATTTGTAGCTTACGTTTTGAGAAGGTGTTGTTTGGAAACCTACCTTCTCTGAGTAGTTATTCTATCTATCTATTTAAAATCTATTAATCTAGAAAGCTATAAAATAAAGCTCTAGTGTATGGCCATCATAGATAAGCGTTATGGCAAGCTAAAGTGGCAGGGGCCGGTCATATTTATCGCATAACCGATAACATTGTTTAGATAAACGTATTGATAGCCCGTTGGTCTAGTTGGTAGTGAACCTGCCTTCTGAGCTTGGGGGCGCGGGTTCGATTCCCATCTAGAACAAAAATTTGTATGATGGACATTTGTGTTTTTTCTATATCTGGTTGTTAGAATCTATTTAAGTATGTATTTAAAACTATATATGTATGTATATCAGTCTCTGGCAGCCATATCACAAGCTTTGCTTAGTTTGGGGTCAGATGACCGTGTGTGAAAAAATAAAATAATAAATTTGGTAAAAAAAGCTTGAATCGGCAAACGTAGAGTAGGAAACTCTGAGACTCGATAGACGGGAAGCAGCTCTGGCAGTCGCTGGAAGCAAAAAGACGAAGATTTAATGATGTAAACTAGCCTGATTGTCACACATTTTATTTATAATACTAGCAGTCCGCCCCAGCTTCGCACGGGTATAGATTATAGCCTATGTCACCCGGGGACAGTGTAGATTTCCAACAGTGAAAGAATTTTTCAAATCGGTTAAGTAGTTTTGGAGCCTATTCAATGCAAACAAACAAACAATCAAATCTTTCTTCTTTATAATAGAGAAGAAGAAGAAGAAGAAGAGAAGAAGAAGAAAAAAGAAAGAATAGAAGAATAGATGACACGTATGATTAAGCCGGCTACTCCGACTACAGTGTGAACTATACTCCGACTATAGTCTTTTAAAATGTAAGTGCGTGCGTGGGACTCCTTCTCGCTTTGCACTGAAAACCGCCAAATGCGGTTGAAACTATAGTCGGAGTAACCGGCTTAAAACGTGAGTGATTCCCGTGTCATATAAGTAAAAAGATGAAGATTAATATTATATTTAAAAAAAAAACACTGCTGGACATAGTTCTGGCAGTGGACTCAATTAGGAAAATATTGTTGCATAATATGTCAAAAATAAAGATAAAAATATTGGCACCCAATAAGGTTCTTTCTCGTCAATCGACCGAGCAAAGGGAGGTCTCAGATTCTAATGGGACACGTCAGAATTTCTATGTATGTTTGTATATTAATTTGTATGTTGGTATTTGTATTTGTATGTGGTGTGCGACGATAACTTATTGAACACTGTTTTAAACTATCACGGTTGTTCACTAAAGTTCTATGATTGTTTACGGGATATTTACCGTGGTAAGGTTGTGGAAACACCTACCACGGTAAATATCCCGTAAATATGAAATTTGGTAGGCTAGTACTTAGTTTTTTTTATATGCGCTTTTTTATAAAATAGATCGAGAGTTTGCGAAATATATGTAGGGGTCGTGAGGTATCGTTCAGGGCAAACAATTAGTTACAGGTAATTTGGTCATAATTATAACTGTCAAAATGCAACCCATAGTATTTATATTCTCTTTGATCCAACCAAGATGTTTGTTTCTTTGCAGAGTACTCTACATTTTTCACAAGAAACAAGAGAAGGATACTGTCCAGAACCCAGCTGAAAAACAAATGCACGCTTATGACAATGACGTCACTTCCCTGTAACTTAACTATTATAAGAGAGTTCGTAAACGAGGCGACGCAAACAATACTGGCTAACACCTCAAGCAGCGTCCCGGTTCTCCACGTCTCGTCGATTGTCGATTCGTGTAAAGTGTGTGCAAATTGACTGGTCCTGTCTTTTTTAAGTACTTCCCCATTTTTGTATTAAGCATGTCAGTTATCAAGACAAATGTAATACAAAATATGCGGCTGCAGTGCTGGGTCTGGAGTACAAGTTAATTTGAACCAACTCTACGAAGCTCATTTCAAGTGCTCTGTGAACCACGGTCTGCGACGACTCTACCGCGAGACAACAAAGAAATATTTGCTACTTTGGTCGCCTTGTGTACGAAAAACTTAACTTGTTTTCCCCTGTGATTAAGTTAATTAAAAGACTGTACAGCGTACCGTCTTTGTATTTTATTTTTTGAATTAAGTTTTTGTGCCATCTTTGTTGGAAGGGGTCTATGGCAATCAAAGTATGGAGTATGTAGAGGTGATAACAAAGGTGACCGGAGCTGGGTTAAAATGTCCCATTTCTTTTCAAAGATTTTCTGAAAAATGTTTTTTACGTGTTTCGTTTATTTCAAACTAGCAGTGCCCCGCGGTGTCACCCGATATTCTGCAGGAACCATGATTTTTCCAGAGTTAAAAGTAGCCCATATGTTCAGCTACCAGCAATGATCTCCATACTAAATTTAATTCAAACCCGTTCAGATGATACGGAGGTGAGTACGGACAAACTTACACAAACACACAAACATTGCATTTATAATATATATATTTTAATGTGATTTTGTTATTGAAATATTGTTTACATATAAATAAATAAATACCATTTGTGATAGATAATTTTTTGATTTCCAAGAATTTAAGTACCTACAGATTTTTGTTGTGTGAAATTTGTACCGGGTGTTTGTGTGTGGAATTTTTGGTAAAGTGTACACTCTTTGCTATTTCATGTAATTAGATGCTTTATTTAAGTATTTACAATAAGTATCTGTAATAAACGAAACTAACTGCGAAAACTAACTAATTGGAGGTCGTTTGTACTATCTATGAGCAACGAAAGCCTATAAATAGTTCAAACAATCTCTCATTTCAGGCAACATAGTCAAAATGTTGGCTGCGAAAACCTCGCTGGCTTTCAAGGCTAACATTCTGCCTATTTTGGAAACTCCTACCTTTATCTTAATGGCAATGTACAGAACTGGACTTGGGTATAAGGCTTCGACAAAAATAAAATGAATGGACGGGCCCAGAAGAAGCGCATTTTTTGAAGATTACAAATTGAGCGCCGGCGCTCACTTTGTTTCAGTCAGTTTCTAGTCGTAGGAAGTGCAACACAAGACTATTGTTACATGAAAACGAAACATCTGTCAAAATTATGCCTTCGTGTGCTTTTCCGACGTGTAAATACACAACAAAAACCGCTATCTATTTTTTTATTTACTGTGCATGGTTATAATTAGGTGTTGAAGTTTTGACTTTTGACTGGTTTTTACTGAATAAGTTCAATGGTTATGGCCCGTCCACTCATTTTATTTTGGTCGAAGGTATAAAGTATCTATGTAAACAGGTATTTGCAGACAAAATCCAACGTATCAATGGATTGGTATAAAAGATAGGTATGTAAGTATATGCGTATTAGCTCAGAAAAAATAGAGATATTGTAGCGTGGCGGTTGCGAACGCATTAGGCCTGAATCAGGACATAGACAAAACTATGATCCTTGGTCAGGATTAATGCCTTTTGTTGAACTCAACCTGTAGACGAGCTTTTCGACCTTTTTTGGCATGTGGACTATTAGTTCATTGGTGTCGCTGCAAGTTTCATAATGGGCGTAAAACATGAGTAAGTGTGCCGTACTTATACAGTTTTGGTACCTCATCATCAGCCAGAAGACGTCCACTGCTGAACATTGGCCTCCCCGTTTAACCTCCACACTGAACGACAGCATGCCTTTTGCATCCACTGGATGCCAGCGACTCTCACAATGTAGTCGGTCCATCTAGTGGGTTTTGGTACCTATAGGGGGAAAATCGGGAAAGACGGAGATATTTGAACACGAACAATAATTGTACTACGGCATATCTCCCTTGTTTGTCTAATCTGAGGCTCAGATGGAGTCTTGGATTTATTGAAGGGAGTTTTATGACTGTTTATTGTTTTTTTATGCTATCCAACCTTCCGCGGCGTGCCGTCTTGGTAAACGTTTCTACTCACAAAGGAAAGTCTATTCGACATATTACTACCCGACGATGCAAAGCCAAAATGAGAGTTTTCTAGTTAGTGTGTTTGTAACTCCTCAAGGTTTCTCAAGAGCATTGGAATCCTAAGAGTCGAGATTTCTGCGAATGTACAGTTTCACGGTCAAATTGCGAGTAAGGCCAAGTTTGCCTCTAAGAAACTTGATGTGCCCAACAACATGAAGCGGTATTTCACGTCGATACACAGACTTTTGCTTTACAAACCGGAACTCCAACCTCACATGGAGTACTGCTCCCATCTTTGGAAAGGAGCACCCAAGTGTCAGCTTGAGCCACTTGATGCATTACAGCGTAGAGTTGTCAGAATTGCCGACGATCCTAAGCTCACTGAACATCTGGAACCGCTCAGCATGCGCAGAGACGTTGGGTCTCATTGTGTCTTTTATCGCATTTACAACGGGGAATATTCTGAGAAACTGTTCGATCTGATGCAAACGTCGCGGTTTTATCATCGCACTAGCAGCCACCACCTGAAAGCTCATCCACATATCATAATTATATCTGTGGAAATCTCACACTATGCGTTTTACGCAATCGTCCTGCGGCATTTCCGAGTATAACATGGGGTTCTTCAAAAGGCTGTTAGAGTATTTAAACGTTGGCAACGTATGTGTGATGCTCTTAGTGTTACAGGTATACATAGGCGACGGTGATCGCTTACCATCACGCTGCCCTAGTGCTTGAATGTCCAACAGACCAATTCCACCCAAAACAACATTTTTGTTTTAAAATTTAGAGAAAAAAATTACTCTCTTTACCATATTGATTATTTTATTTTATTTTCAATATTATTCGTACTTTTTGCAAAAATAAAATATCCTATCTCCGTAATTAAAATAGTCTTTAGTGCTTCTTTGGCCTAACTCCATAATTAGCTCAAATGACCGCATCCAAATATCAAGCTCCGTTCTTGTTTGTCCAACCTCCATAGGCCAACCAATCACAGCTAAGTATTTACGCTGTGAGCTGTGACGTTTCGCCGTCTTGTTTGCATAATGTTTGTTTTGTCAATGAGTTAGCAGCGTTTCTAAGCTCCTGTGATAAATGAAAGAGTTTAAGTAGTTAAATAGTTTTTAAATGAGTGCTTGAAAATGTCAGTAACAACTAAAAACCATCAATATAAGCAACCGGAACTGAATTTAGAAAGAAACGTTGGCATTTAATTTGTTTAACAGTGATAGAATGTTGTATGTCACATACCACAGTATACGTACAGGCTGATTTAAAATCGAATGCATTAAATAGCAGATCATTCATCGCTTAGTCTACGTAAAAATTATCTAAAATATCATTAAATATCAATTTTTTTTATTTTTTTTTGGTTTTTCATTCGACTGTATTTTTTTGTTTTTATGTTACACGATAAATTTAATAATATAATAATTTTCTTTATTATTAATTATACATAATTTTATTAATAATAAGGAAAATTATTTCGTGATTAGGAATATTTAGGAATTAGTATGTGCTAGGGTTACGTTAGATTTTTGATAAGACTACGATATAGATTGCTAGTAATGTATTGTAGATATATTGTGTACTGAACCTTGCGACATAATATGGAACGTTAAAATATACTCATTTGAATAGATTAGAGATAAAACTTGGTTACAGGGATATGTTAGCTTAACTAGCTTAGGGTTCAAACATCGTCTTACGCTAGGTATTAGACTATTATGTGACTATTTTGCTATAGCACTAAATTGCCATGGCAAGTTCATCTATGTAAATATTGCGTCATCTTGCGGCTACCTGTGGGTTCAAACTCAACGGTACATTTTGGCAGGGTGCGTGTAACGGGACCTTACGGGACTCATAAAATGCCCCATCTCCGCTTTCTCGCGAAAGAATTATACCTGGACAGAATAAGTGTCCTATTATCTTTGGGCAAGCATAAACGTTTATTGCCGTTCTAACGGGATCGCAGATGTACGGAGTTTGCGTAAGCTTCCAAAGACTTTATCAAAACTCGTATAACCATTAATAATAACACCTATTAATATTATGTACTATAGATCACCTCAATCCACCACTACCACCATCCAGTCACCTCACAAGTCTCAAATTTGAATGCCTACTATACCCAGTTTTTATTTTATTTTATGTATTCATCTAAATTTAGACTTTCTGCAGTCCTGGCCCAAGGGGGACACAAAGTAGTTAAATTCATTAAAAAGTTGAACATGCTGTATACGTCTTGATGGTAGATAGGACAAACAAGCACTGAACTCTCTAATCATTTTCATGGGCTATCTCCATGTCGTTATGTCCAACCTCCAGTTACATAATTTCTACGGAGGCATTTTGTCCAACCTCCACAAATAAATGAAAAAATATCGGTCTTATGCTTATCATATTAAAATACAATATAGACAATCATATAAATATATACAACATTATTCCTAAATCATCAAATATTTTTATAAATTTTAGATACATTAATAACAAACTAAAAAAAACGTCTCCTGTATAATTTGGTAAATGGTTGCTTGGCCATTCAAGCACTAAGGCGGCGATCAGGCGACCCGTTAGCTTGTTTGTGGTTTGTTTTTTATGTATGTGTAATCCGTTCAGCCATGTTATAGTGTTAACACACGTATGGATTTGGTTGACCTCAACCGCCGTCTGACCAGCGGGAGAGAAAGAGAGGGTAATATGATATTCTCACTCTTTCTCTCCCGTTGGTTGGACGGCGGTCCGTCAACCAAATCAATACGTGTGTTAACACTATTAGAGACGGCCTAAATTTAAACTGACATAAAAGGCTGGCCACTCAACTTAAATGTTTGTATAGAGCAAGGATCCATCTGATCTTCCTTGATAGTAGGTAGTACCTACCTATAGTGTATTTTAATAGTTCCGAACAGAGCAGTAGAACATGAAATTGAAAAAGATATAGCAAAAGTAGGTACTTAAGTTTAGATACAATAACTCTTTCGTTTGCAACTTGATTTGAAATAATAAACATTAAAAATCAACGCTTTTCCAAAACTCATTTGTGATTCTTCAAATTTCTGACGATAAAATATTATGAATAACCAATCTTAAGGAAAAAGGCAAAACCAGGAGGTATAATAAACATTTATGATTAAATTATTTACTGTAAATATTTACAAAGATATCTCTACTGGAATAGAAATACCTACTTAATTTTATTACTGTAGGTACCTACTTAAGATTAAGTGAGTAAAGATAAAAATAATAAAATGGAAATATATCGCAAAAAAGTAGGAATCAATAACTGTTTGAATGATCCCACTATTTTATTATAGAACAAAGAATAATTTTATCGGTATACTGATAAAAATAGGTTATTAAAACTTAGATACCTGTATATAAAGAACTTTAGTGTAGGTACGCCGTACGGCGTAGGGAAGAGAAAATTGTCTTTCGGCATGATTCATTTCTAAAAACTATCGTACAGGACATCGATTCCGAGATGAAAAGTATTTAATGTGCTAATTGAAGACATAAACTATTTCCACATCAAAATTATATTATGCAGTCTACAAACAACACTAGTGTTCCCCGCCACTTGCCAGTTGCCACGCCGCGCGCCCTCACCCTAAGGCACGAAGCGCCATAAAAATTTTATTTTTCGTTTTGCCTGTTGGCGCCCCTCGCGCTCGTTCTACCCCAAGACCAGCACTGCGGAAAGGCTGTGCTAGTCCGAAAGGAGGTTATAAAAATCAACTTTACGAACGTTTGTGACGTCTAACTCTCAAAACGCGAAAAATGATTCAGCTGTTCGATAAAAACAAAATAAATAGTACTACCAGCAGATTTAACTTAATTTTATTTATAAATTCTACCTTAGTAAATACATCAATGGGAGAGTCAGTCAAGAGTTTTAGGAGTGCAATTCGTCCCAACAAAATTAATTAAAGTGGGACACAGTAGTTTTTTTTTAAATTGTTTTACTCCTAAGTACCAGTACCAGGACAACTTCATAGGGCAGATTAAAATTACCTACTCAATAAAAAAATGTGTGGAATAGATGAAAGAGCAGATTTTATCCATTTTATAAATGAACCGACCCATGGAATGAAGCTGTCAACATCTTTTATTGTGCGAACTGCTAGTCTGTGGAATGCGCTGCCTGAATGGGTGTATCCCACAGACATCTATCTGTGGTGTAACCCGATAGTTACAATCTGAGTGTCTTCAAATCACGAGTGAATCGGTTTCTTCTAGGCAAGCGCAGATCAACCGAACCTAACCGATCTGACTACGGATACCTGTGACGGATACCTAACGCTTCGTAGACCGCATCATCAACGAGGGCGCGATCAAACGCAAGCCCATTGTAAAAAATTCAATAAAAATTATAACTTCGACACACTCCAGTGTGACCCTCAGTCACAAACTTTCGCAATCAATGTGATTATATAAAAATGATAATATGAAAACAGCAAAGATGATGAAAGACCAAGTGCCTAGTTTTCACACAATTTTGACTCACCCAAAACATGAAAAGTATACTTACCTTTTATAACTTCCTTATCTCCGTTCTGCCCATCTTAATTCTTTAGCACTTTCTAAATTCTATATTTATTAAGGTAAGTACATGGAACTGCCCAATTACAGTTTTGGATCTCAATTTTAAAATAATAATATATATTTATATAAAATACTAGCTGAATCCCGCTACTTCGTACGCGTAGAGCTCGGCCTTCGGCCTCGCTACTATAAACCTATATGCTATAAACCTCACGGAGCCCGAGACCTTTCCAACGAATGCAAAACCGTGGAAATCGGTTCGTGCGTTCTGGAGTTATAGCGTCAGGAAGGAAAACCCGACTTATTTTTATATAGTAGATTAGGGGTCGTGGAGGGGTGGAGGTGGGGTGTCCCACCTCAATCACCAATCATGTGATTTATTTATTTTTTGAGGCTGGGGGGGGGGGGGGGGCGTAAAATTGGCTAAACCCCCTCAGCCCTTCTTCTCCGGGGTCCACTTCCGGGGTTGCATTTCTAAACTATCAGACATAGAAACTTAACTATTATAACTTGCTAATAGGTTACCTTAAAATCTTACATTAAATCTTATTATCTTACTACTTTTTGAAATCGGTTAATAATTAGAATTGAATTAAAAATGTTCGTATTTTGTGATCACAAGTTTTTTAACCGATTTCAGGAGGAGGTTATCAATTCGACTGTATGTTTTAATAAAATTGGTACCGATGGGACGGGACGGGTTGCTAGTTATATATAGGTATCTCTGTGAAAAATTATATAACTTATGGTGAACATAGCATCATCAGTGACATACCTCAGAGGTGGTCCCAAATAAACTTTATCAAAATTGATTCAGCGCTTTTTCGAATAAATCCAAATAAACCAAAAACATATACAGGTGACGCTTTGGTTTGTGGTTTCAAATCAAATCTTTAACCACCAATTTCCAATTTAACTGCAAATTATAGTAAGACTACGACTACGTACCCGTACCATATCTGACACGCCGTGTCTTGGCACGCTTTTGGCCACAACTAGCTACTTAAACCGTTAACTAAAAGTAAACGAAAAATATATTTTATTACCTACTAATGACATTTTATTCGCATTTTTATAGTCTTTATAATTTTTAAAAACATCAAGGCATGTCCTTAACTATGTGAAACTAATAGAGTTACTAAATAAAACAATATATGGAATACATTTCAAGTTTTCGCAGGTCAAAGTTGAATGAAAATTATTTGCTGAGTCGCCACCGTCGTCGCTGTGTTATTTGTTAACTCTGCTTTAAAATCTTAACAATGACCTAAAAATAAAGTTTACATCGAATCTCACCGAGTTATGACGTAACTGCGCCATATAATTACATAAGAGAAGCTGTCAAAAAGTTACACACAGAAAAAATGTGAGGAGCCATTAACATGCACGATCAACGCGAGTTTTTGCTACCACCAAACTTATTTAGTAATACTGACGTCACAAGAGAAAGTGTACCTACCACTTTATTAAGATACCCACTTAGGGACACATTTTAGTTTAGGCATTATTTCTCCTGTGGTTCTGGTAGCGTCAAATGATCTATGTAAACAACCGATCTACTCAATTTAACAAGCAAACTCGACCCTGTACACGAAACGGTCGACAGAAAAAAGGTTGACGACCTCATCGTACGTTCATTAGAGCACCACAACTTAAGTTTTAGACGATTGATTCGGTTGTATCAATCTTACACCAGTTTTAAGCCATGATTGATACGGGCTGCTTTTTATTTATCAACAAATTAATGCCCGCTTCGTAAAGTAGGTTCAAAAGTACAACAACACGGCACAAAAACCATTTTCTTAAAGTATTTGAACAGTTGTGATGCTAACTGTTGTTAGTTATTAATTGCCGTTTAAAGGACGAGCGGCACTCGTCAAGTCATTCAATGGTAGGTATCAGCGCACAATGCCGGTTGATGCGTAACTTAGGTAGATAAATGAACTACATATTTATTAAATCTTGTGTCGTCGGCCTGTGTTATCGTAGGAGCCGAGATGTAAGCACCTCGTATGCGCCGACGCACTCATATCGCGCTCGATTTTACAACCTGACATTTACTGCTCAGGTTTTTGGAAACGACAGTCGAAAGACACGGATTAAGCGTATAGTCACCAACGAGTGCCGGCGACGCAGTGTCGTGTGTGGAGTTAAATAACGAAGACTTTTACTGACTCTCACTTTTACAATAAACATGATCGGGACCATCGTAAGCATCAGCAAAGTCAACGACTTGACGGACTCAAACATTCATCTCACACAAGACTCGAGAAGAAAAACTTGGAGGGAAAATTCGAAGAGCGCCTTGAAGGCGATAAAAAACATTTTACGGGAGACCACGGTCGAGCCATGTCTGTTTATTTACATGCTCTGTACCGCCATCTCGTCTCTAGCCGTCCAGAATATGCACTTAGAAAAGGCATGCAGAGTGAACTTTAACTTCAGTGATTACGTTTGTGATCGCATCAGAGATCGCAACACTTCCGGTCTCGAAGAAGAACTCATTCAGATTCACTCGTTGGTAGCAAAAGTCGTCGCTTGGAAGTTTCCTCTGCAGACAGCCATTCCAGCTGTAATGGTTATATTTGTCGGAGCGTGGAGCGATAAATACAAGAAGAGAAAAATATGCATACTCTTTCCTTTTATTGGTGAGATAATTGCAAACATTGGGCTACTGCTGGCGACTTATTACTTTAGAGAGCTGCCTCTAAGAGGGACGGCGCTGATCGAAGCGCTGCCGGCAGCACTGACCGGAAGTTACGTGATTATATTTATGGGTATGTTCAGCTTCATGGCAGACCGTACTTCGGTAGAAAACAGGACTTTTCGTCTTGGATTAGTCACGATATGCGTTACATTGGGAACGCCAACTGGGACAGCTCTCAGCGGCATTTTACTGAGAGCTATGGGATACTATGGAGTCTTCAGTTTGTTACTTGGACTGTACACGGTTTCTTTTTTGTATGGACTAATCAAGCTTGAGGATGTTTTACCAAGTGATGAAGTGCAAAGTGAGAGATGTGATGTAGGTAATAAATGTTTGAAAATGTCGTGCGAAGTGTTGCAACTTGTCGCTAACACAGTGAAGGTTGCGTTAAAACGTAGGGAATTCAGTGGTAGAACTCAGATCTTTTGTGTTCTTTTTCTATACCTGCTGATGGTTGGACCTCTTTATGGTAAGTTATTTGAACATATTTTTTAAAATTTTATGATAGGCTTGCGTTTGACTGCCTACTCGCCTGATGTAAAGTGATGATGCGGTCTACGGTGGAGCACGTTGTTTAGGAGAAACCGTTTCACTCGTGATTTAAAGACACCCAGATTGGAACTATCGAGGAAAACACCCATTCGGCAGCGCTTTCCACAGACTAGCAGTTCGCATAATAAAAGTGGAATCAAAGCGCTTCGTACGGGTTTTCGGAATATCAACCATAAAGCGGTGTCAATTTTGTGTGCCCGCTCTGGCATTCCGATAGAAAAATGGGCAGTAGGGAATTATTTCTCATGGTCACTAATTTGAGTTGATTTTAAGCTAATCATCACTTACCGAGTGAATCGGTTTTAGAGTCTATAGGCACCAATCAATGTTTGTATGTATCTACTGTATGGCTTCAGATACAGAACACGTTCTGAATTGGTTTTAGGAGCTAAGTTTCTCATATCTTGTATTTATTTGTTTGTAGTTCATGTTATTCTTTAATTTAATTTAGAGTATTATTTTTAATTGTTTTTCTTTTTTCTCCCTATCTTATGTTTATAATATACTAGTATATGTAGTGTATATATATATATATATATATATATATATATATATATATATATATATATATAGAGATTTCATTAAAGTGTAAGCGCGCGCGATATTTAGTTCATTAAATCTTTTTCGGATCTCAAGATACAGGCATATTTGAAACCCTCGGGAAATTACTTTCTTGTATTAGTTATCTTTGGTGAAATCAATAACTTGCATTTCTAAGTATGTTCAGAAGTTTGTTTGTTTGACAATAACTTTCATACCGTTAATCTGATTGCCATGAAATAGTAGGCAAGTAGTTTATGAGCTAAGTCAAGGCATTGTGAAGATATAGTATTGGTCTCGAAGTTACAGTTCGGTGTGAATTGCTTATATTTTATAACATCTTAGATCGAATCTAGCATTCAAAATATAAAAGCTATATCATGCTCTATTTTGACTCATAACATGTAAGCATATTCTGAGTCAAACTACAGCCGTTCAATTACTGGGAAACTCATTAATTCAGGTAGATTGTGACCTTTACAAAGTTCAAGGTAAGTAATGCCATTTTACTAAGTAAGTAAGCTGTAGTAAGTGTGTGTTGTTTTATTTATTTGCTGACCTTCACATAAATACGTGGATGCGCAATTCGGATAAAAGATAAAACAATATTCTCTTCGGCTTGCTGAATCCGAATCGTCGAGTAAAGTATTTAGCTTAATGGAGGAAGTGGTTTAGGTAATGAACTGTTTATTTTGTAAGATAACAATTCGAATTACGGTCTGTTAAAGGTAGAATTGCCACTAAGGACGACGGAAGGTTTATTTGAAAATCGTTTTTACACTATTCTTTTTTGTGCTTAAATTAGGAAAATAGAATTCCTCGTTCTTGACCCGCACTGGTCTGCACTTGGATTGAAATACTTCACAACAAGTTAGAAGGAGGAATGTTTTGATGCTGCAGAGCAAATTATATTAAAACTGTGGATTTTGGGTCAGCTCCCAGAAATATCTGAACATAAGATAGACTAACCGCCAATCCATAGACTACAAATTGTTGCAAGGTACACTTACATAAAATATTGATATGATGAATCTAAATTTATAGAAGGTGATTGCTGTAGAGTCTTTTCCATCAAAGGCGTGCCTAACAAACTACGTTTTGTTTAGGATCTGCGAAAATATTTTGTGTTAATTTTTCTCTACAGGGTTACGCGGAAGAGTGTACTAAGTCGAAAGGGGTCCGTTATACTCATCAAAACAATTTTTACTAATGACTTAGCAATCCTTGCAATCTGACCTTTATGAACAACTTTTACAATGGGACCAATCCCAAAATCAGGAAAAAATATCAACTGGCCCATACATTTTGTCGAGAGGCAATGACCGTTTTCTATGGAAGAACAAATTTTTTTCGTTATTTCAGAGCTGCTTCCGAAGTATAAGTTATTCACAATGATGGGTACTATGGATCCCTTTCGGCTTAGTACAACCCTTTCTGCGTAACCCAGTACAGAGTTTACAGGCTATTTTAAGCGATACATTAGTTGAGTGAAAGTTAATGGTTATACATTTATTTAAAATTCTGTGAACATTAAATAACTAAACAAAATACAAGCTAAAACTAACACTACAAATACAGTTAGACTGCCCATAGACCGTTGAAGGTCTAAAGACAATCCAAATGCTCAAGCCCACTACCAGTTGGCAGCGTACCCAACATGCTGGCGGCATTACCACGTTGAATGGCAATGCTAATGCGTTGAGCCAGAAACACGCCAGCATTTTGGTCACGCGTCGCATTAACCAGGCGCTCTGAAAGATTTTTGAAAATGAGGTGAGCTCCCGGTCCCCAAGGGCCCAATGTCTCGACCCCAAACGCCTCAAATATGTAACCACTGCCGAGGTTAGCATATTTGCGACGCTTGTGCTGCTCTGCCGAATTGGCAGCCGCGCCAGCCCTACCTTGTGTCTCAGGAAGATGTGACGGCGCCAAAGTATCGACACAAGTTGCGTCCCATACAAGGGGCCGCCCCAACCTCCAGGGCACAAGTGTCATACCGTCAGGCCTCTTTCCATCGCCACGCGCAAGACCACTCGGTTCGAGCACAGCCGCGACATTGGCGGTGGAAAGTGCCCTGCGTATGATATCGTTCAGGCTAGCGTGTCGGCCAATACGACCAGCGCTTCTCGAGCAAGAGAGACCATGGTGACCGAGCTGGTCAACAGCAGTACCACACTGACAGCGATGGGCCTCACAGCACCTTGCACCCAAGCGTAAGCTGACAGCTAGACGAAATGCGGTTGGATCTAAAAGGCTACCTGTGTTAAAAGAGGGCATGGCTTGCAACCAAAGTCCCGATTCCCAAACAGAGACAGCAAGAATACGAGCGCGATCTGCAATACTAGGACACGTATCTAGTAGCGATTTCCGTGCTAGTTCGCAGATCGGCCGATCCCACAGTCTCTGGGAAGACAACTTAAATGTTGAAAAAAATGTTTAAATAAAATGTTTTCCCCTTTTTTAGTACCTCAAAAGGAAAAAACGGAGCCCTTATAGGATCACTTCGTTGTCCGTCTGTCTGTCCGTCTGTCTATCCGCCTGTCAAGGCCCTTTTTCTCAAGAACGCGTATAGTTATCAAGTTGAAATTTATACTAAATACTTGGGTCTGCGGTTTCTTTCGGCTGTAAAAAAATAAAAATTGTAAGTGAACGCAATCAAAAGATATGAACATTTATGTCGCATATTTTGCGATTTCACAGGAGAATCAAAACCTATAGGGTGCTTCCCGTTGACCTAGAATCATGAAATTTGGCAAAAGGCAAGGTCTTATAGCACATATATACGAATAAATCCGAAAGTTACTAATTTAAAGATATATCATTTAAAAATAATTATTTTGCTATTACAAACATACATTTTGTAGTTGGAATGTATGGAAGAACCTTATAGTCAACTACAAAGTTAAGTTTGTCTTTCAATATTTCAACCTCAGTTAGCTTTTTTTTGGACTCACGCTCCGTCCAACGGTACCCTCAGAGCACGAGTCCTACTCGTACTTGTCCAGTTTTTTTATTTGGCCTAAATCCAGTGATTTTCATATTGCATAATATGTACAATAAGTAAATAAATAAATAAATTAATTTAAACTTTTTTAAATGTGAAAAATACCTTAGTAATTCTCATCAAAAACAACTTTTAGTGTGAGTGCAACTCTGAAGTCGCAAGAAAAAACAGTTGTTCCATATTATATTTCGTCGAGTGATAACAAAAATTTTCTGTGAACTACTGATTTTGTTTCGAGATTTCAGTGTTGGTCCCATAGTAAAAGTTGTTTATAATGATGAGTACAATTACCTCCTTGTATATATCCGTCGTCTAGACATATACGCGGTATAACAGCATAATTATTATTATAATTCAAGCTGGACCCCGCGGTGTCACCCGCGTTACATAATATTATACCTCCTTGAAGTAACGTCCTTGGTAGCGACAGCAATTAACCTTCTTTGACATGGATTGAACTTTTTTTTTCTATGATTTAATATGTCAATTACCTACTTCAATTCCTGCCGTTTAATACAAAATGCATTGGAAAATATGGATTTTCTTAATAAATTTAGATTTTATTACTTATTCTGCTATTCGGGGCGGAGCGAAATCCAACAAATCATATATCATAAAAATCGGGTCAGCCGTACTGGAGTTATAAATGGTGTAACTAACATGACTATGTTTTATGTAAGTAATTATATTATATAGATTTGGTAGTTGTTTTATTTTTATTTTATTTGTGTTTTCGAAATGACTCGAGACAGGACATTTCAAATATATAGAATAGAGGCCTTTCAGACTGATAGATAGACAGAGATTATGAATAAAGCTGGTATTTTTGTCAGGCAATGACCAGCTGTGCCCCGTGGCTTCACGTGGACGATACTAAAGGAATAGTAAGTTTTCATGGGATAAAAAGTATCCCATGTCACTCTGCGGCACTTCAACTATCTCTGTGCATAAAATATGTACTTAGAAAAATGATCTTTTGCTGCGTGAGAGAGGAACAAACAGACACACTTTTGTGTTTGTAATATTAGTATAGGTATTATTATAGTATGACGATTTTAATGAGTTCTTTGACATTCTTAGTTGTGCAAAGTTCATGGTCAGATTCTAATCAAGTTTAAATACTTAGGTCTTAGGTTCACTTAAAATATATCATATTATTAAAATATAAAATGTATCGCAAAAATAAATCATTAATACGAACAAACGTCAAACTTGGCATCATTATAAAAAATACTCCAAAGAAAATAAATAATGGCCAAGTGCGAGTCAGTGTCAAATTTTTGTGCAACGTCGGGCGCGGTTGTTACGGAACTCTCAGTGCGCAAGGCCAACTCGCACTTGGCCGGTTTATTACATTAGTGTAAATACAAAAAAATACGTTCAAAAAAACATTTGTTGTGTGTTTAGCTTTTACTTTTTGACTGGCAGATCTGCCATAACAATACATATTCTGTGAAAATTTCAATTTGCTATAATTAGGTATATTACGGTTCTTAAGATACAGCCGTTAAAAGGCAGGGCGGGCGTTCGAACAGACAGACAGCGTAGGCTTAGTAATAGGGTCCCATTTACACCTTATAGATACGGAACCTGAAAAACGAAATTTTCAGAGTGCTGGTGCCCTGCCCACTGCTACTTCAACTTCCTATGTCGGTAACTTTCGTTCGTCTACGGATCTCCTCATTTCTGATTCGATCTCGTAGATAAACTTAGAACATAGCCCCATGGCTCGTTGTGCGACTTTGAGCTTGCTTATGAGGCCCATAGTGAAAGACCACGTTTCAGTGCCGTATGTCATCATTAATAGTTAGGTACCTATTTAGTAATGTATTTATTGAGTTTAGTTTTTGTTTTGTTTAGTAGCTCATGACAGACGTTATTTCTCAAGTTTGTCTTATCTGAAGGAGCAGAGCAAAAATATATGAGTCGCAAACAAAGTAAGAAACTCCATTATACATTCGTATTTCACCAATAACTAACAAGGTAAACTTCTAAGTAACCAGGCAGCCTTGACTTCATTGAGATACTGGCAGCGACAGAATTAACTGAATATTTGCTAAGTATATTAACAAAACTTAGTTATACTATGAAAATAATAATTGATAAGCATCGATTTTGTTGTAGCACTCACTGAATTAAAACAATTGACAGGACTAAAATTATCTTCGTTTCTTTTCATTTCAATGTATGAAAACGGATGCCAACAGTTTTAGAGTTGGCAAATTTAGTTTAGACATGTTTATATTTTTTTAACCACCTATCAAAAAACTTTATAACCTTCAAACGGCTGAGATTTTCTTGGATTATTATCCTTGGATTACTATGTCTCGATCAAGACATCTTTCAAACAGCAATTCTAAATCAAAATCGGTTCAGCCGTTTGTGGGCTACAATGCCACAAACAGACACACAAGTTAAACTTATAACAGTCCTCTTTTTGCGGTGGTTAATAATGGTATATCAGAATCGGCGTCTTTTCAAACTAGTATACGCCTATTTTGTCACAAGGCGTTTCTTTGTAATGGCCACAATTACTCTTTCTTACCTATCTATGGTTAATGTCAACTTCAAATATCAACCAAAAAACAATTTCAAACGGGCAAGAGCGACGCCCTCATAAATAAATATAACAGGTAAGTACATTAAAAGATAAGTAAATAAAAATTCGACTACCCCGGGTTCTTTCAGGTACAAAAAAGGGCGGCAAAGTCGTCTGCAGGATGAGTTCGACTAAAAACGTCAAGCCTGATTTAGGCCTGGTGCGTTCGCGAGAACAGCCTAATCTCTAAAAACTCCTAGCTCGACTGATCACTACCAGGGTCTCTTCAACAGGGTAGGAACCCATCAATAACCTTACAGCACGTCTCCTTATGGGTCCGGAGTATGTCCTAAAACTGCGACCAGAACCACTGGAGGATGGGCAGCAGCGTCCTATTAGTACACGGTGAACATACTGCGATCCCCAAGCCGCCTGCCAAGCGTGGGGATTATGGCAACACCCTTCTCTAAGAGGGAGGCATTTGTTCAGCAGTGGACTTTTACTGGCTGATGATGATGATGATGATGACGTCTCTTTACCATATCTCCGTTGTTTGTATGATCTGGGGCATATACCTTCTCTCTTCCGTTGTAGGTAAAAATAGGTAAACGCAGGTATTGGCTGTCAAATAGCTGGTAAAAATGTGCTAAACAGATAATAATTCGCGGTTTGAAATACTTACGTATTCTGAATTATATACGCTGGCTATATAATTATATCTCGCTCTACAAGTTCTGGAGCTTGTTCTGGGCGTAGACAGTGGGCGCATAAAATCACTGCTGGAACGTTTGTAATATAAAAATGAGTTATCCTCTATGCATTAGTGCTTTTGCTATCTGGGACCAATAAGTGGTTGTTAATAGCTTAACAAGCCACTCTCAAAGCTAATTTGCTTGTGAAAACTCTTTTTACAAACTTCACGCAAAGCCAAAAGGGGGTATTGCGGGGGAGGGACAAGGCCGTATCCAGGAATTCGTTTCGGGGGGCGAGCTCTGGATGGGGGAGGGAGGGAGTACCAGTAGAACACTACCCCTCCGCTTCGCGTTCAAGTATAAAACAACGGGTTGGCCAAGATATTTCGGGGCCTTAACGGTGTTTTTAAGGATTTCTCGATTATTACACTTCAGAATTAAAAACTGACGGATAACAACGCGTGTATTTTGCATTATTTTAATTCTTGAACTTTTTGAACCCTTAAAAATCTGTTAGCAGCCGTATTAGAAAATGCAATCGTTCAATTTTAGGTCTGAATTTTCGGGTATAAAACAAAAAATATATAAGTATTAAGTTATTGGCAAGACGAATATAAAACAAATAAAGCATAACATTAAAATTGTTTATGTCAATAATTTAACGAAATCCATTCTCAAACTTCCCCTCGTTGAGTTGTTTCCTTAGACCCTTTTTGGCTTAGTAC
The DNA here is from genome assembly GCA_914767915.1 of Agriopis aurantiaria. NCBI lineage: Eukaryota > Metazoa > Arthropoda > Insecta > Lepidoptera > Geometridae > Agriopis > Agriopis aurantiaria. Next base: position 6,311,569 of record OU611999.1, read on the forward strand.
AACTACGTAACTCAGCATAGTCCCCGAAGACTACAATTTTCAATGGGTTAAATTACCTAAAACTACGAAGGTTTGCGAGAATAGGAGTTATTGATAATTCATTCGCACTTATCCATCTTATCTAAGCCCGAGGCTTCAGAAACCAAATGGACTAATGCAAACCACCAAGTGCTAGATTAATGGCATGCAGGAAAATTACCGCTCAGATTGGACAACGAACTTTGAAGAGTTATTTTTGGATGTTTCCAAATATTACTTGAAAATACCACTTCCAATCAACGCTGCTGTATGAGGACGATGCATAATAGTAGATTATGCACTAAGGGAATAAAGCAGTGTCCTACGTCGCGGGCGGCATATTGAATCCTGAGCGTAACGAGTGAGTTATATAGAGTCCTGAGTGAAGCGAGGGGTTCAAACTGCTCAAGACGAAGACAGGCTTTATTCCAGAGGAGAATACTCTACTTTTCACACCTCTGCGAGACAATAAAAAGCTAAAATTACAGCACCAAACACCGTCTTTTTTTAGTTCTGCTTATGGTGGCCAGTTTAGTTTCCGAACAAACCTCTTTACAATGCCATATGGGTATTTTTTTACTTAGAGTTTTCCACGAGTTTCCACACGAATTTGACATTTCAAATTCAAAGCACTTTATTCCCTAGGGAGTTTAATACAACTTTAATGATTTACTTTACGTTGAGGTTGCATTACATGTAATTGGACATTGTGGAGCAGGTGGTGTGAAGATAGTATTTTTTTCATCATCATCAGCATTATCAGCCTATCATGTTCCCACTGCTGGGACTCAGGCCTTCTATCAGAGAGAGAGTGAGGATGGGCCCTAGCCCATGCTGGCCCATTGCATGTTGGTTGGAATGTCACGTCTTTGAACTTTTGAGGTTCTTGGACATACCGGTTTCCTTATGATTTTTTCCCCACCGTTTTTGAGCGATAAGTACTAAATAAGTCATTGGTCCGAGGGGGGCAGGGCCGAGGATTGAATCGAGTGCCGTCAGAGTGTAAAGAGAACATTTTACCAGATGGCCACCATTGCTTTTTTTTGTAGTAAGTATATATAAGGGTACGTAGGCTTTTTTTACAACGATATATTAGTGTATTCTGTGCTATTAGGACCCATATTTTGTTTAGTCAGTCTTGTTAATACCCTGAATACCTAGTTCGAACAAAATGTAAAGGTCTTAATTACTTATCTAATGAAGATAATGTTATCAATGCCTATATATAAAGCTTTCTCGTATTCACGCATGAGAATTTCCATCAGCAAAAAGTTGACAGAGCAATTTTAAGTATGGGTTAACTTAAGTAACGTTTTTAAATAAGGGCAGCCAAGTACGAAGCTTGAGATTCGGTAGACCAGCGTGCTGTGAGACTGATTGGTGGCGGAAAACTAATCGCTAATAATTATCCAGTATTTTGGGCACGTTGCCCTGAAATTTGATTTGATTTGAATTTGAACTATATATAGGCCTTCGTTGTCTGTAGATACATGTCATTACAAACAATCTCAATTAGTATTTTTTTTAAGTTTTGTGTTAAGATTATAAAAAATAAGTGTTGCATGTTGTTATTGGTTTTTAATATCGAATAAGTATCAATAAATTGATTCTTGTCATAATAATTTACGTAGTGAAAACTCTTTTTATTTCCGAACCAATCGAGTCACTTTTGACATCGATTCGTTCTGACTCGTTTTAAAGGTACCTACTTCATCTAGGAATCGGATGATCGTCAGAATTCTTATTATGAGAAAAAAAGTGTACAGTAAGAATTAATACCAAGGATCCGGTTCAAGTTGAAGAACCTTTTGTTGAAATATTTATAAAAACCTTATCCAGCCAAAACCTATATTCCTTTTTCCTTGTTCTCTATCTTATGGGCAAAGTTTTTATTCTTTCCTATTAATTGGCCGATTTTGGCTTTGCACGTTTTGTGGATTGCATTTCCAGTATTGAAATATCAAGTTAAAGGTTAATTTAGATAGCCCGTTGGTCCAGTTGGTAGTGAACCTGCCTTTTGAGCTTGGGGGCGTGGGTTCGATTCCCATCTAGGACAAACATTTGTGTGATGAACATTTGTGTATGTTCTATATCTGGTTGTTAATATCTATTTAAGTATGTATTTAAAACTATATATGTATGTATATCAGTCTCTGGCAGCCATATCACAAGCTTTGCTTAGTTTGGGGTGAGATGACCGTGTGTGAAAAATGTCCCGAAATATTTATTTTTATTTATTTATTTTTATTAAATATCTTCAAATATGTCTTAGTCACGGCCACAAGTCCAAGGCACGAAGTCGTAAGGCTTATCATAGGGTATGAGATACCATCATTGTAATTTAATTATTCATCGCATATCCGCTAAAAACAAAAATTTACGCACTTGAATAGTGTCACTTTCGCTTACTTTTGCGAGCTCATTAGGAGTTTATCTAATATTCTTACATAAATGACTGTTATTGCGTTTGTACATTACGTTGCTATGATTACGAGTGGTAACATAATTTAAAATTTCACCACGTACAATACAATGTTTGCAAACCTGTTCGTATAAGACTATGTCGTTATCAATGTTTAGGCATATTCCTTTTTGATTAAAGCAAAAATGATACGTTTTCATTATTACAGGGTGTTTTCAGATTGTGTGTTCATTGTGAGCTGGCATGTCTTGTCACGTAGAATATCTACGGCCGTGACCGATGCGAACATATTGTTATTGCCGTTGACAATGTGAAATAATGTAGGCACCGTACACAATATGTATCTGTAATACAATACTATACATACCTACATACCAATAGCCTTACTAAAAACATTAGTTAAAATAATCAATGCTTAAAATTGCTCTGTCTCATTTTCACGTGTGAAAATTTCTTTCAGCGACACACAGAGCAATTTTAAGCATTCTTTAAATTAAGTAACGTTTTTTTTAAGTAAGGTCACAAATACTTCGTTGAAAATATGTACTCACATACCTAATTATACATAGACAAATAGACTTTGAGATGACATGAAAACCTACAAGCTTTGCCGAGGAAGATGATAACAACTGTGCAAAGCGGAGAAGTCACACTACGAAAGATGGCTTTGGCTTGAGCCGGAGAAAGAAAGAAACATACAAATATGCTTTCAATAAAATATCATCTACAGGCTTCCTTATCCCACTGCTGGGTGTAGGCCTCTCACTTGCTATGCCATCTGCTTCAATCCTGTGCTAATCGAGTCCAGGTTCGAGCTGCGATAGTAATATCGTCGACCCATCTTGCAGCTGGACGACCAACGCTCCGCTTACCTTGCCTCGGCCACCACAATAAAATATACCTTAACCATTTATTAGCTTATATTATTTGAAACTCTCTACTCTAAAATGAGTAATTAGTAAGTTGGCAAACATTATACATTTCTAATACATATCTAGATACTCACACTTATTTTAAAATGTGGAAAACATTTTGTAAAAACAATTATAGAACGTTATTATTGCTCGATGTCTAAAATGGTCAGATACTTCAAATCACAGAAAATAATACATTTTTCGTCATATCGGTGCTTCAACCAGCCCATTGACACAGAAAAACATAATAGCCATTGATATCAGGTCATCACTATATACCTACTTAACGCTGGTACTAAGTAAAAAGGATGTCATCTAACTAACTAACATCAATATACGGAACAGCTTTTTTTTTTTTTTATGCCATAGGTGGCAAACAAGCTGACGGGCTGCCTGATGGTAAGCAGCCTGATGATAAATATACCAGCTGGTATATTTTCATGATTTCAGGGTTGGTCCCATACTTAAAGCTGTTCCATAATGATAAGTATAATGGCTTCCTTTGGACTTATTACTACTGATCCCTATAATCCTGTATAATCGTTTACCGCCCTACTTCTTCTCTCAGTGCCTCTCCGTTAAAGACGATTGGCAATCAACTTCTACAAGTTTTCCTTGGCCAACTCAAGTTTGAATCTGAAGTTGATCTATTTATCCCCATCCACTCACTGATATCCCTGGTACTTGGAGCGATGGTGGCCGAGCGGTAGCATTTGCACTGTACAATCTGACGGCACCCGGTTTAATTCTTGGCCCTGCCTGCACCAATGACTTAATGTAGTAATTAAATAAATTATGTGCAGTTTCGATGCCATCGTTCAAAAACAGTGAAGGAAAACATCGCGAGGAAACCGGTATGTAAAAAAAACTCAAAGTTCAAAGACATTATCCAACCTATCTCTTTGAGAGAAGGCCTGTGTCCAAGCAATAGGAAAATGATAGGCTGAAATGACGACACTCTGATATTACGAAGCCACAATATCTTACGTGAAGCGGTTGTAAGGTCGGAAGCGACCGCTTCATTATCCTACCCAAATTTTATAATGTGTTAACGAGAAAGGTTTTGATAATCCATTAGCCTCCAAAATACCTTATTTATCCACATACTTATTCCTTTTTTCTTCACAGGTGACTCACAAGTGTCGTACCTGTACAGCATTCGGAAATTCAACTTCACCGAAGTGGAATACAGCATTTACGGCACCATAAACATCGTCCTCGGGTTATTTGGTATGTTAATTATAAAAAAGTACCTCCGCACACTTGGTTACGTTTTATGTTGGCATCACTTTACTTGCGTTTGACCGCCAACTCACCTAAAGTTAAACGATGATGCGGTCTACGATGAAGCCCGCCTGCCTAGAAGAAACCAATTCACTCGTGATTTGAAGACACCCAGTTTGTAGCTATCGGGGAAGTATTCAGGCAGCCTTTTCCACAGATTAGCAGTTCGCACAATGAAAGTGGAATCAAAGCGCTTCGTACTGATTTTCGGGATATCAGCCATAAAGCAGTGTTGATTTTTAAGTTAACAACTAAGTTGACGACCCATATGGCTTAGTTGGAAACGCGTCTGCCTTCTGATTCCCGGGTTAAATTCCCGGGTTAAATTCCCAGCCACGAACATATTTTTTTTAAGAAGAATTTATCCATGTTCATATAAATTTTTATCATGGTTCATATATACAGTAACTTTTTTTTCGAGGGGGAATGTCTTCCAAATACACCCAGCATTGGGGTGCAGCCAGGCTATGTGGAATTATACCCATTATAACCCTCCTGGTGATCAGCATTAGTGCTTAACAAGAGGGCTCCGAGATCTCCAGAGGACCGCACCGAAGCCCTAAGCACTGCGCTACGGTTCCTCCCGAGACAGCTGCGTATTGTCTCAGCTCCTCTGCCACGAGAACATCGGTAACAAAACGTTGTTGTCCTCTCCCGAGGCTCGGTTGGGTGTATGGCCAGATCCGTTCAATACCTTATTGGGTATTGGTGTAGTAAGAGCATGGATTGAATTTGGCTATTGGTGCCAAATTCTATTGCTCCGGCGTCAGGGCTAATACAGAGACACTTAGTGCGACTCTACATGTTGCGTGCATGCGAATGCGAAGCGTTATTAATTTGTATCGGTGTAATGCTAGTCTGCTTAGTTAAAAGCTTGAAGCATTGGATGTCGTGAATGAAGGTGATTTGAAAGACAAGCTCATCATGCATTCTGAAACTAAATATTAATCACATGATAAAACGTATATCATCGGGTTTCACCGTATAGTATTTTATTAGTCGTATAGGCTCTATCTTACATCAAACACTGGGTCATGTTTAGTTTCATGATGTTTTTTAATGCCATACGTGGCAAACAAGTAGATGTGCTGCCTGATGGTAAGCAGACACCGTTGCCTATGGATACTTGTAACACCAGAGGCATCATTACGTTACCGACCCTTTAAGTCTCTATTAACCAGTCCTTTTAAAGAACCCTCCCATGTTGTAGCTTCTTGCAAACACCGTGGAAAGTAGCCCATTGTACATTTTGGAAGTGTGAGGCAAGAAAGATCGTGTGAATCGCTGCGATTTCCATTGAACTATGATATGTGAATGAACTTTCGGGTGGTGGCGGCGTGCGATGGTAAAACCGCGATGCTGGCATCAGATCAAACTGTTCTTCAGAACTCTCCCCGTTGTAAATCTGATAAAAAAATACGAGATAAGACTCTGCGCATGTTGAGTGGCTCTATGTGTGCGCTGGGCATGAGGTTGTCCACAATTTTTACAGCTCTATACGCTGTAATGCAAGAACAGGTTCAAGTTGATACTTGGTTGTTCCGTTTCAGAGATAGGAGCAGTGCTCCATGTGAGGTTAGACATGCGCTTTATAAAGCAAAAGTCTTTGACTCGACGTGAAGTATCGCTCCGCCTCGTTGAGCAGACCAAGTTTCTTGGAAGCAAGCTTGGCTTTGCTTGCGACGTTTTTCTTCTGTATGTATGCTACATCATCATACATCTCAAGTGTGCGCATGTTCTTAAGGTATCTTGTATTGATTGCTTTTATTGTAATGTTGGTCCCTATATTGTCAGGGTTTACAATGTGCCTTTTAGCGGTTTGGTTATATTAAGTATTGGCAGAACAAGTGTCGGTATTGGTTTTTTTAATGGTTTTTTTTAGGAAAAATAATACCTATCCCTAGGTACTCTGAGGAACGTTACGATATCGTCGACGAGAGTAATATATATGATTTTATTTTATTTCATAGGATATAATTATCTCTCCCTGGTTACTGGACATAGCTTATTGAAATATACCGTGATTATTTTTTCCTTATATAATTTGAAAAAAAATCGCCTTTCCCTGAATTTCACTAATTTCCCATATAGGCCATTGGAATTAGACCAAAAAATTTGATGAGTCGGATTTAATTGCTACAAAAGGTTTTATTGTTTTAATAGCTTCATTTATAGCCCAATATGACTACCCTAAGTTTTCCTGGAGTTGTGCATAAGTGGTGGGGGGTCAAAATGTACCCCGTGAAGGGGTATTTTTGAGGTTTTACGATAATATCTCGTGAAAGACTCACAATATTGAAACATGGTTCTTCTATGAGTTGTAGGGCATTAAATTTTGCATTGAATGAGACTAAATGCATATTTTTTGGACCACCCGTACCCGTACTAGTGCTCATCGACCTGACCCCCCACCACTGATGCACAACTCCCCCGAGGAGGAAAACTTAGGGTAGTCATATTGGGCTATAAATGAAGCTATTAAAACAATAAAACCTTTTGTAGCAATGAAATCCGATTTGTTTTCTAATTCCAATGGCCTAATAAAGTAGTTTAAAAAAAAAAACTTTATATCTTAGGTAGGTACCTAAATGATAAAATTAAAGAAATGTATCATAAACTATTTCACCTCTTATCACTGCGTAACGCTGTCCATAATTTTAAATATCTTTTAGGAATATTAAACAAATAAAAAAGAGAGTAGGTAGTAAGATGGTAAGTAAAAAAATATACGTAGTTGCTTGTGCACCATTTAGCACAACTTGTGGATTCAACCTAGGTCAAGGAATCGAGATAAAGTACGCACTCACGCAATGCTTAAACAAAATATCTTTAAAATATACTTTATTTTTATATCATAAGAGCTATTATCGAGTATTTAACGGGAAAATCATTAATAAATTAATTGGTAATATCAATCTAAGTTCCAAGTTTAAGTGCATAAAGATATTGGTTATTATTTACTATAGTTTTATACAGGATGTAAATTACATCTTATCTTCTTAATATTGATTGGAAATTTATGACATATTCCTAAACGAACAAATGATTTGATTTAAATGAAATTTGGACTTACCATTGATTTTGTACATGTGTGCTACATATATAAATTAATGGAACAACTAGCTGATTCAAGCCTCGACCACTCGAAATTGTTTTTACCGTAGACATCATCGTAGGTTGCCCATATCAATTAATAAATATCTGCACAGCCGGGAATATAACCTAGGACCTCCTGTTTCTGCTGCAGACTACCAGTTGCGCTACCACTGATCCATTTCGGTCGCACAATAAATAAACGGACGAGAAACTTACACTGGATATACCTAAAACATGACTAGTCTGCTTAATATAAGAGTACCATTATTTTCCCTTAGAACTATGCAGGTGAAGCCGCGGGCAGAAACTAGTTACTAATGACACTGTCATCATTATCATCATCATTTCAGCCATAGGACGTCCACTGCTGAGCATAGGCCTCCCCCAAACATCTCAAAAGGTTGGTAGCTGCCTGCATCCAGCGTTTTACTGCATTATCTTTTATACCCAAAGGACTAGAGATCCTACGCTGCGCTTACCGGTCCGTGGTCTCCGTTCAAGAACATTTCAGTTCCATCGGCCATCTGTTCTGCGTGCTATGTGCCCTTACTTCTGCCACTTCAACTTGCTAATCCGGTGGGCTATGTCGGTAACTCTCGTTCGGCTACGGATCTCCTCATTTCTGATTTGATCTCGTAGAGAAACTCCCGAGCATATCCCTCGGAGCCATAGCCTCTCCATAGCTCGTTTTGCGACTTTGAGCATGCTTATAAGGCCCATAGTGAGAGACCACGTTTCAGTGCCGTATGACATCACTGGCAACACACTCTGGTCGAAGGCTTTTGTCTCAAGAAACTGGGGTATTTTGGACGAGAAGACGTATAAACCCCGTATATTGGTCAAATTGCCTTTTGCAAACAAAATACGTAAACAGTAATTGGGTTTACTTAAACGCGAAGCAATGCTCATTATAATGAATACACCTGTGTGTTATCTACCTGAAGATGTAGGTACTTTGTATATAATTATGTACATTGACGTTACCATTATGTACAATTCGACTCGCATTAACATTCTTATCTTCAACAATCTTCAAACTAAAAAAAACATACAATCGAATTGATAACCTCCTCCTTTTTGAAGTTGTTTAATAATGAATATGAATTTGGGCCCTCAGTTTAACTGATGTGTCATTGTTTTTTTCTTGTTTTTTTTTTGTCTTTAAGGGTTGGCAACGTACCTGTGGTGTTGGTTTGCCGCCTATGGCATCTTTACAGAATTTGAGACCTATTTATTTTTATTTATTACTAGCTGCGCTTCGCGGGTCATTTTGTTACATCGCCCTAAAAAAAGATAAAAGTTATTCAAGAGCTGAGTAAATCCACTTTTTAGGTTATTCAGATTTTAAACTTACCATTTTTTTTTGAGAAATCCATCTTGTTTAATATTATGTGTTTTTTTTTTTCAGGGACCGTCTTCTGCATATTTGTGCTCAGTAAGAAGTTCCACGTGCAGGACAGTGCTATTGGTGGTCTGGCGGGGGTGAGCAGGATAGCTGGGTGCTTCATGTTTGCCTTTGCTCCTACCAGGCAGTGGTTCTACGCGGCTCCGGTAGTGAATATCTTCAGCCATACTGGTCTGACCGCGGTCAGGTCGATTGCCAGTAAAAGCGTGCCTACGGAAGAAGTTGGTTAGTTTAATCATTTTATTTCAATCTATATATATGGCTGTATATATCAAAACAAACAACTTTTGTTCCACAACTTCTCAAAATTCGCGGAAAAAGCCGTTCTATACAAAAAAAAAATAACATTCACTCCCTACAAAAAATATGAAACAGCTGATTTTTTCCCCCCGCAAATTTTGAAGTGGTAGTACAAAAGTTATTTGTTTTGACGTATTGAAGCCCTTAAGAGGATGCTTATTACCAGTAACCCTGTAGATACCTATATAAAAGCGAAATATCACTGACTGACTGACTAACTAATTCTATTCTAAATGAGGTGGACTGATGACGTCAAAAGTATTGTCGGGAACGAGTGAATGTGATTAGCGAGAGACCGGGGAGAGTGGCATAAACAAAGGGGGCGTATACCCAGCAGTGTGTTATTCAGGGCTGATGATGATGACTTGATCTACGATGCTGAAATTAAGCAGGTAAATTCCTTATACCGTAGAGACCCGCAAAGAAATAATTTTGCAAACGGGCGAAATAAAGGAGGGAAAGGGGGGGGGGGGGGTTGAAAGTTTATTTAAGTTTACTCTTACGAAGACGTGGGCACCTCAAAAGTTCAAAGACACCAATGACATCACCAACATGCACTGGGCCAGCATGGTGGGTTAGGGCCCATCCTCTTATCTTAGAGAAGGCCGGTCTCCTAGCACTGGGAATATGAAAGGATGATGATGGAATGTAAAATGAAACGGCAGATTAGAATAGAAGCGGTAGAGTACACGATGACTCTCATATATTTCCAAGAAAACCCTCATAGATAACCACATGGCGTACCTCCTTTAATTACATAAATTGTTACAAAACTACGCAGGTTACAAAATTGTAGAAAGCTTATACATCACTAAATACCTATTGTATCACAAAGCACGGTAATCTGAGAAGTTTCATGAATAAATTAACATTAAAAAAACCGACTTAAAAAAAATATACTCCAATTTTAAAGGCGAGAACTATATTTTATTATCAAACTCAGATTTAAAATTTTCATTTTTTTTTAGTTCCCAGTCCCACCCGTAAGTATTGTAAGTGATTTGTTATAGTGAAATTCGTAGGCGCTCTAGCAAAAAATCCATATAATTTGAGCTCAGTTAAAAACCACTGAGCCCTAATTAATGAAACTTTTCTGGGACCACCCCGCGTGTTTCTCTTACATGATAAAAAAAAATAAACACGCAAATTGGTTTACAGGTGTAGGCGTAATCGCTGTACATACATAAAAAAATATAAAAAATAAATACCTACGGGTCGAATTGAGAACCTTCCTCCTTTTTCGAAGTCGGTTAAACATCGTAATTATTTAAGATGCCACTTGTACTCAAGTAGATATGTACGCGTAAACACGCGATAAAATCCGATAAAAGTGTTAATTTCAGTTCGTAAGTAAGTTCAGTTAGTGTATCAATGTTAAAGCCATCATTACGAAAACTGTGAATATCCAAACCTCTGAAATATCCAATCTTTTAGTCATTATTCAAATTCAAATACGCGAGTGCAAAGATTTTATACATACCTAGTATAGTATGAGATCTTTGCGCGAGTTCAGTATTTGAGTAAGAAAAATACGGCCGCCGTTAGTCCCGGAAAAGATATTACTTAGGGATACATGGATTACAAGCCTTCAAAGCGAGGTTAGGAAACATAAATAAAATTGTTATTCATATTATACATAAATTGATTCAAAGGATTATTTTTTCTATCTGATTTATTTTGGAACTTTGTATAAATGTTTTAGCGTTCATAAGGATTCTCTATATAATTTTATTATACTACTTCTTTTGGGGTCGAGACTTTGGGCAATTAGGGAGCTCGCTCACCTTAGTTTTTAAAATCTTATAGAGGGTTACGCGGAGAGGGTGTACTAAGCCGAACGAACGTTCGTTATACTCATCATTATAAATAACTTTTGTTATGGAACCAATCGACGGAATAATAATATGGCACAACGCGAAAAAATATCAGGTGCTCCCTTAGAATAACTAAAGGGTGCTCCATACATTTTGTTAAGTGTCAATGAAAGTTTTCAAAGGAACAGCTAATATTTTTTCGCCATTTTTTAGTGTTGGTCCTATAGTAAAAGTTGTTCACAATGATGGGACTATTATGGACTTTTTCGGCTTAGTACATCATTTCCGCATAACCCAGTATAGCGCCTGATTATGCGACGCATGACCAAATTATTGACGTTTTTCTGGCTCATCGCGTAAGCATTTCCATTCAGCATGGTAATGCCGCAAGCATGCTGGATACGCTGCCAACTGGCTAGAGCATTTGGATTGTTTCTTGACCGACAACGGTCTACAGGAAATACAATCAAATAACCTTCGAAGTAGTGCCGTGCATAAGCGACATCTTTACCGACATTTTGCTAGTTTTCAGTCTACAAAGCTCGCATTAGGTACATAATTGCACAAGTTACATGCATCGTGTAAGGAATTGCGAGAATTTAGTAATTAACGCATGTATCAACGCAAAAATCTGCGGCACTGTTCTTGTGCGGTGTTACATTCGCGGATTAGTGCACATACCCCTAACAACCCACAAGCGTACAAAACGATACAACAACTCTTTATTGCCACCACAGTTAGGACATTACAAGAAATTATATGCATATATAGACAAGGCGATCGTTATTGCTAAGAACGACTTTTTCAGACAACCTTCGAATAATTAGATGAGATTCTTTATGGAGTATTTACGGCCATGTAGAAAACAAAGCGTAGCAAGTGTTCAAGAAAATCCTTATCTTTTCCAGCAAAACTAAACGCTCTCATTGGCGTGACAGAAGCAATAGCGCCGTCTATCTACTTGCCAGCGTCGAGTTACATCTACATGTGGACTATTGAGACCTTCCCTGGAGCCTTCTACATGTTCGACGCTGGACTCACTGTGCTCGCTTTAGGACTCTTCACGTAAGTAGCAAAACTAAACGCGCTTATAGGCGAGACAAAAGCAATAGCGCTGTCGGTGTTACATGCTAGCGTAGAGTTATATCTACATGTGGACTATTCAGACCTTCCCCGCTATCTCACTCGCACATTTGATGTTTTGGGTTCCATACCAAAAGGGTAAAAACGGGACCCTATTACTGAGCCTGCGATGTCTGTCTGTATGTATGTCCTACCTAATTAATATTATTTTTTAGTTAATCCGCCATAACATTTCATATTCTGTGAATATTTCAACTAGCTATCTATTACGGTTCGAAAGATACAGCCGTTAAAAGATAGGACAGACAGACAGACAGACAGACGGACAGACAACGTAGGCTCAGTAATAGGGTCCTGTTTTTACCCTTTGGGTACGGAACCCTAAAAACACATCAAGTGCGCGAGTGAGATCGCCGCACTCGGTATTCTGGTCCAATATAATTATTTAAGTACAAATTTCAAGCACCTAATCCAATCATGCTTCTCTATATAAATTCCTACCTTCTACTTAAAACTGAACAAGCTGTGATCGTCCAGCTAGTAAATCACGTAACCCGGTAGTTAGAACAATTACAGTTAATTTAGAAGTAGTGATCATTAATTACGGACTGCAGAAGGTCCCTTGTTCTCTTTTGAATTGCACTTTATGCTTTGAACTAAAGTTACCTAATTGAACCTTTTGATGCTAGTGGAAATTAGAGGGTGTTTGTGGATGCTTTTGCTATCAAATTTGTTTTGATTAATGTTTTTGTTTGTAACTGTACCTATCTATAACAATGAAAATAGGCATGAAGACTAATATTTTTTATTACCTCATAAAAAAGCTGATCATAAATAGAGCCCATCAATGAAAACAAAATTAAAATTAGTTCAAAAATAAATAAGATATAAGCAGATATAAGCATTTAAATTTCATGCTAGACAGAGAGCGCACTATACTGAGCCGTGACGTCACGGCTCAGGAGCGCCATACAAATGCTATACTAAGACACGCTTTGTGAGAAAGAGATAGAGCATCCCCTCCCTATCCCCACCTAAAACTTTAAACGCTCATATCTCAGAGATTTATCAGTCAATTTAAATAATTGTTTTAGTATGTATAATGTATTTAGTTATATTCCTCGCTAAGCCGGTTATTTGTAATAAATTAAACATGAGTACACATGCCTATTATACGTTGATTTACTTCCTAATCATTGGATCAAGCGAAAAAAAGTCTTAAGAGTAGTTCTAGTAATTTTTGACAAAAAAAGGTACTAAAGAGCTGTAGGCGTCCTAAAAATCAATCTCTGTAATAGGTAATTTATACCTAGATATGTATTTTTTATGCAAAAAAACGGCTGCAAATTTGGAAAAACTCAACAAATTTATCAACTTATTACCTCCAATTTACAAAACTAATTCTTCATTACACTCTGGGACGGAAAATTTGAGTGTTTTTCCTTAAATAACTGACATAAATTAACAATTTTAATGTTATGGTTTATATACATTTTTCTTGAAAATAACGGCTTTAATTTATTAATTTATGCCTAAAAATCCAGATACCAGATATGATTGCATTTTGTAATACTTTATTATGTTACTTTTCTAGTAAGAGCCTTTACCTTCATAAAACCCAAACTGGACTTTATGAGAGCCACACTGGGTTTCATAAAAGCGATGGTCATTATCAAAAAAAATACGTAATAATGCCGCTGATTGCGTTTGTATATTTAATCGACAATAACATGCGTACCGTCGATCCGATAATCTTCTTGAAATTTTGTAAGCAAGTAACTACTTGCTATATACTTGAATATAGTAATATAAAAAAAAAAACTATTTTTTTAGTTTTTTACTGGGCAAGTGCCTTTAATAACTAAACAAAATACAAGCTAAAACTAACACTACAAATACAGTTAGACTGCCCATAGACCGTTGAAGGTCTAAAGACAATCCAAATGCTCAAGCCTACTACCAGTTGGCAGCGTACCCAACATGCTGGCGGCATTACCACGTTGAATGACAATGCTAATGCGTTGAGCCAGAAACACGCCAGCATTTTGGTCACGCGTCGCATTCTAATATTATTATAATAGGAGCAAAATTGGTAATGAGGTTGTAAAGATATATTATATAGGTGGCTTATATTATGGCTTATAGGGCTATTTAATAGTGCTAACAGACGCTCGATCGCGGCTGACCTCAACCGCCGTCTGATCAGTGGGAGAGAAAGAGAAAAATATGATATTCTCACTCTTTTTCTCTCGTTGGCTGGACTGTGGTTCGTCAGCCGCGTTCGAGCATCTGTTAGCACTATCAGCACCTGAACCACCGGTGTAAAGTCGCAAGCTTGTCGGTATTTTACAAGATTTTCCACGGAGAGTGTGCAACGGAACTTCACGAACTTGTTCCCCCATCACCTTTTCAATACCGGACGTCCAGACGAACGGCAAGGCGTCACCGTTACTTGGTTGAAATGCCATTTATTCGCACCAAGCGTTTTGACTCCTCTTTATTATAAACAGCAAAACAATGGAATGCCTTGCCCTTGTCTTTGTTTCCGCAGCATTACAATCTTAGAGTGTTCAAGTCTAGGGTTAATAGGTTATTACTGGGCAAACGTGCTCCATCTTCGACCGCATCATCGCTTTCCATCAGGCGAGATTGCGGTCAAACGTTATCCTAGTCCGAAGTTTAAAAAAAAGGTGGGAACAGTGTAATTAGGACAAACAAAGAGAGACTAAAGAGGCAAGATGTTTGGCCACCTTGTACGACATGACAAATTAATAAAAACAATCATAGAGGAGAAGCAGTGAATCAATCAAGAGCCAATCTTTAGTCTGATCAAGAACAGAAAGAAGGAGGGGACCGGGAAGACCACAAATTTTAATTTTTTCAATTAGAACGGCTGTCAAGGCATTTTTGTAATAAACTTGTTGTAGCCAGTTGCACCCATATAAAAGAAACGTCAGTCATTCGAAATCAGTTAGCAACTGTGATGCGGAGTTCGACGCGTTGATCTAAATAAGAATGTTCAATCATATGCCTGATAACAGACTTTCCTTCTCATTTCCGTTCTATTTATTTCTCTTTTCTGTGGGGGAGACCTAGAAGAGTATTCTTAGGCCATATAAAGAAAAGGCAAATGTCATGTCGTACAGGGAGATAAAAACGCTGGCAGACGATCGTCAAGCTTGAAAGTAGCTTTGAAGAAAAGCGCAAATTTTTGAATGTTTTTTTGGTAATTAAAACTGTGTTTTTGTATTTCACAGACTAATCTACGTGCTAGTGAAACGGACAGATGCGGCTACAGTCAAAGATCCAAGCAGAAAGGAAGAGTTCGCGCGCACAAACGAAGCGTCTAGATTTTAACTTATCAAAGATTTATTTTAAGAAACAACCTTAGACATAAATAAAACAAAAGGATATGCGCTACTTTCCAACAATATCAATGAAATTGAAAGTGGCACTTTGAAAAAACCTTTTTAGCTTATTCAACTCTCACTCAATAGCACTCGAGTTTTTTTATTTGTCAATTCAATGAACTGGCGTATTATTTAAATTGTTTCTTGAATACTATTGACTGATTAAATACCATTTTGTAAGTAGTAGGTACGTAGTTGTCAAAGGCTGAAACTGCACAGCACAGCGAAGGCTTCGCCGGAGCTTAGGAGGCTAGCACTTAGATGTCATAGGACAATAATTATTATTATTGTAGTTAAAATAAAATAAATGAATATTACATAACATCTTTTATTTTAAAATTTTGTAAACTGACACTTAGAATTCTGGTGATGGGAATGAATTTTATTATTATCTGATCTGAGGGGCATATGACTCAGTAACCAAGGAAACTCACTAGTATCTAAGCTTGAAGCCTTGTATCCCATTGGTTAGTAACGCATCTTCCTTTTTAAAACATATCAAATAATATTACAATGAGACATTAAAAACTTGGATGCCATATTATAAAAATTTCAAATTTATCTCGTTTACTTAGATGACTAGAAGTTCAATGTTCCCTTATCAGGGTAAATAGTGTTGAAAATACCAAGTTTACTCATACCTACCCAATGATTGTGACACTCGTGATTACTGCCAGTATTATCGGCTTAGTCGAGTAATTAGCTTGTTTTTTTTTTTATCTAGGCCGTTCATCCCAATTACAAATGAAGTAGGTATCTAAAATAGTATGCACATAAAAATACAAAGTCTGGCAACTTAGTCTGGAAATATTAGTAATGTCAAAAACCGGCCAAGTGCGAGTCGGGCTCGCGCATTGAGGGTTCCGTACCACCACAAAATGCAATAAAAAGTAACCGAATTAAAAATTATTATAACGCCTTCCAAAATTTGACGGAGTAATTGCTACGCAGTTTGCTACAGGCGCTCGCTTATTATAACACAATTATAACTTGGTAATGAACAGAAATTTGTCACCGACTCGCACTTGCCCATTTTTTTATTTTTTTTGTTATACTTTAGAGTGTGTCCTATAACCGTGCCAAGTTTGACACTTGAACGTATTATCGTTTTTACATTAGAGCTAATGAGCTAAAATTACAAAAATACGTTAAAAAATACGTTACTTGCGTGGGGATTTAATTATATATTTTTTTTTTTTATTAATTTAATTTTACCTTTAGCTTTTACGTTTTGACTTTTTTATTATTTCTTAATTGATCCGCCGTAGCATTACAGATTTTGTGAAAATTTCAACAGGCTATCTATTACGGTTCGAAAGATACAGCCGTTAATAGGTAGGACTTTTTTTTTGGCTACGGCCCCATTGATTTTTGGGGCAATTTTGCCATTAACAGTGATGGGAGGTCATCGTAGGCTTAGTAATAGGGTCCCGATTTTACCCTATGGGTACAGAACCCTAAAAACTATCTCAAAACCAAACTTTGTAAATCTCAACTATTCTCAAGTATAACTTACCACAATCTCTATGATAATGATTTCAGGCGTGTTCAAAAGTTAGTTTTGCAGGAAACTCCGACTGAAGTTCAGAGCTACCGACTCTACCGAGGCGAAACTGCGGAGTGATAATGTGGTACATTCAATGATTTGACGAGTTTTTGGGTGAATTTCAGAAACAGCGATGGAGCTTATTTTCTTGCCATCAAAGTCGTTACGTCAAAATCATAAGAAAATTACTAGTTTGTTTTCATGCTAAGTCATGCCTATTTCGAGTCAAAACTTATACCGATAAGATTAATTGATTGCTATTTACTAAGTAAAATTGGCGACTCGATCCGTGCTTGTGGTATAAAATAGGTAATATATTAATATATATCTATAAAATAGGATAGGTAAGTACTAATAGTAAAACTTGGACTACTTAGACTTATTTTAAAAGCTTAATTTAGCGCCTATTTTTGAAATTGTTGACCCACCTGACCTTAAAAAGTATAATACCTACTTTTTGTTTCATTACGTTATTCTACTAGTTTTACATTCTCGTAATTATACATGTCATTACCAAAAGAAAAAATATAAAATTTTATATGGCAACTTTTTCCAACATTTTATTGATTAATTTTGTAACTAGCAGGGTTAAAAAAAATGGGTTGGTTTTTAACACATTTGACACTCAACTCGCTTGTTGGTAAGCGACGATTTGGTCGAAGATGAAGCAAGCAGACTTGGAAGATACCTATTCACTCTGGCCTTGAAAAGGCCCATGACTGATTTTTTTCCAGTTGACACTGGTAACTCAGTACTAGCATTGAAGTCTGCATATCTATTCTGCTGGATTACCTAAGTGAGTACTCTATAAACTCTAACAATGCACCCGCATGGATAAAAGAGAAACGCTATAATAGGGAGATAAGGTCTTTCGTATGTCACTTGGTTAATGGAATGTCCGCTATAGAATCCGCCCAGACTTCAAATCGTACCACTAGAATAATAGGGCTTACAGTTTTGTTACCCTAAAAAAAATATCTATAGTAGGATGATTATTTTAAGAACTAGAAAATGTATATACTTAGGTAATTATATTTACAGAGCTTTTTCTGAAGGAAGCGTAAACCTTTCTCACGTCTACAAGGTGACCCGTGCGAGTTTTATACAACGACGATACAGCCCTACGTTGTGACCCTAATAACAGTAATAAGGAAATTCATTTTTCATCTCCTTCCTTGCAAGGGGTTCTCGGAGGAATTCCTCCACAAAGGTAACCACTCAGCGCCAGCGGGAATTCTACTAGTAATGACTTTAGGTGCGGTATCACAAGAAATAGTTTACCTATAGATAAAATGATGGTTTGATAAAATTATTTTTAAATAACGCATAGTTTTTCACATTCCGTCAAATTCTGTAATTTTTTAATATTACAATAGGATTTAGTGTAATATCCATATACCTTATATGTACCTATGTACCTTATGATGGTCCAGAATGTTTTATTTGGTAGCGAATCTACCTTCTGTATCGGAAGTCGCAGGTTCAATTTATACGAGGCGCACAATAATATTTGAATGGCGTTAGTCGTATTGTGTTCCATGACACAACATGCCTCAGCCCTCAATTTATGTTTTCCCACTCATAACGTTTTTTAAGATAGTATGCGCGTCGCACATCTTGTGCATTTGCCAGTTTCAAGCAATGATCTTATATAACTCTTTGGTTTCAAGTATTCTAATATAATCGGGCTTAAAATTATTATAAGTAAATAGCAAGTCATAGTATGAACTCAAGAAAAGTGTCGCAGTCAAGTCCAAGTCACACCATAGGTCTATGGAGTTTTACAACAACACGAAAAGACATAATTATAATTTAAAATAAATAAATATTTGGGACATTTTTGCACACACGGTCATCTGACCCCAAACTAAGCAAAGCTTGTGATATGGCTGCCAGAGACTGATATACATACATATATAGTTTTTTAAATACATACTTAAACAGATATTAACAACCAGATATAGAACAAAAACAAATGTTCATCACACAAATGTTTGTCCTACGTGGGAATCGAACCCACGTCCTCAGGCTCAGAAGGTAGGTTCACTACCAACTGGACCAACGGGCTATCTAATTATGCTATTATGTTATTTTCATCACATTATATCATAGATAAATAATCGAATACCTAATAATCTACCATTCAATATGGCGACATGATTTTTTCACGTTGGCGGCAAAACAGACTGTATACCATTTTTTTTTTTTTTTTTGTTCCTTTTTTTTTTTACTAAGCAGGTTCAAATCAGTACGCGTCTAAATGTAAAGGAACTTTAATATAAAAAAAAAAAACTATACTTATAAGAGCAAGAAGGGCTAGAAATCTTAGCAATAATATTGCGATGTTTTTTCGTGTAAAAAGTATAAAGTTTTCGTAGATATCTAGGTACTTACTATTATGATACTTAATGTCCAGAGAATTATAGCAATCTATATATACAAAAATGTCGTCTCTAAAAGACAAAACGTTTTATCTGAAATATGATACTGAAGCTTTTTCGGGACTGTTGTCTTTGTATTGCCGAGATAGCTGAGAGGTATCTTCAATTGTACCTGTTGTATAGAATTTCAAAGTTGTCAGATGGTACAGCTATTTCCTTTAGATGCTGACCGAGAATGAAACGGAAATGATAGAATGATGTTTTGGGTAGTACCTACCTAAAAATTTTCTTTCTATTATGGACTTTATTTTGTGACTAAGAATGCTGCGTGCATATAAATATAATTTTTCATTTCTCATACTCGGAAAGTCGGTCTGAAGTTGCCTGAGGAGCGGATTGAAAGTAATACATTTCAGCCGTGATTTCAGCCCTAGGAAGAATCACTTTCAACTGACAGTGACCGTTGAAAACTGACAGACATTCAAATTATTAAGAAAACTAGTTCTGAGTTTTGGCGCCAACGCGGAAAAAACATGTCGGCTCGTTGGATTATTTTCCTAAACTTGTGTATTTTCGAGTGTTAATGTGTACTAAATGGTGAATTATTATTCATTAAGTGCTCGTAAACGTGCTCGAGTGTGGGCAAGTGATATAACGAGGTGAAACGTGTCTTTTCGTGTTGTTTCCAAAACTCCATAGGAGCCTCTTGTAAAGTCTCCACCACTTTACAGCGGCATGAGCTCGACTTGGCCGTGACTTACTTAGCTTGACTTTGACTGTGACTATGACTTGTTTGACGCTATTAAGACGGGGTAAACTGTTTAATATTACGAGTATTCTAAAACTAAACTCATACGACTTGTATATGGCAACTGCATCAATCATGCGGAGCCAAAAGCCCCAATTCGGGGAAGAAGAAAAAAAAAAAAAAAAAACTAGTTCTATTTTTACATTTGTATTATATACTGAATCTATGTGTATTATCCATGTTCCAAATTTTTTTCTCAGGGTATTATGGTCCAGCATGGTGGTTAAAATTTTCATGACCGTGGATTCAATGTCCTTTAGTCGTAATATTAAACAGTTTGCATGGTCTTAATAGCGTCAAACAAGTCATAGTCACAGTCAGAGTCAAGCTAAGTAAGTCACGGTCAAGTCAAACTCATGCCCCTGTAAAGTGGTGGCGACTTTAAAAGAGGCTCCTATGGAGTTTTGGATACAACACGAAAAGACACGTTTCACCTCGTTATATCACTTGCCCACGCTCGAGCACGTTTACGAGCACTTAATGAATAATAATTCACCATTTAGTACACATTAACACTCGAAAATACACAAGTTTAGGAAAATAATCCAACGAGCCGACATGTTTTTTTCCACGTTGGCGCCAAAACTCTATGGTCCTGCACTTCTCGTGCAGTAGCCAATGTCAAGAAGTTAAAAAAAATTGGCGGGAATCCGATCTTCATTGTAGAGTTTTGTTCATACTTCCGTATAGCAGATTTGTATTAACACAATCAGTTCATGTTTTTATTTTTAGTTTCCTTGAATTCGTAATGAAAAGCACAGTGTTTACCTCGGGGTTAAAGAGCGGCGCCAAACCCCGTCTCGCGACTAAATAAGTTGTACTTCTACTTAACAATGTACTATAGAAGACTAGACTGACTAGAATTGAATTATAAATAACGGGATATTTACTGTGATAAGATTGTGGGTGGAGCAGCCGATACAACTATAAACATTACCATCCGCAACCTTATCACGGTAAATATCCCATTAATAATCATGTAACTGTAGCGAACAACCGTGATAGTTTAAAACAGTGCTTTATAAATATTTTGGATCCATAAAATAAATTACTCAATGTTATCGTAACTTCTGTGCATTCGCCTTGTTGTGGAAAACGTAAGCAAACCTCTTTGCACATTGAAATCATAGAGTAATATATACTTACAACGATTGAAATATTTTACACAAATACCTGCAAGAAATAAGAAGGTCCAAAAATCGATACAATAACTAAATTGCCACGAGGAAATTGCATCCACCGCACGGCATGGAAGTAACAGCCGGATGTCTGGCCGTGTGGGGGAGAAAATTGTTTTACTTACCCAATGTACCACCTTGAAAATAAAGAACAATTGCAACCTTGGTACGAGTGCTTTGAAATCTAACGGAAACAGCGGAACTAAATTTCGATGTTGTAGTTGTCAGATGTTGTTACTGTGTTTGGACGCTAGTGAGGTTTTTATTAATATGCCATCGTTAAAGAGTCATGTACGATGCCTAAAGTTGTTAAAAATGGTGCTTGAGAAATTATACTGAAAGTGATTGATACGCAATAACAACGCCGCGTCTGGCGGACTTCTTTCATGAAAAGCGCTCTAGGTTTGACTTTAAGCAACCTTACCTTTTTATCATAATCGTGGGTCTATCGATGATATCTTACAGAGGTACACTAAGATAACTTTTAGTCTTACAGTTATGTGAATTTCATACTTCTTATCTTGCCTTAAATAGGTAGATTATTAGATTTAATCATTAGTTTTTTTAGTAGTTTGTTTCTTTATTTGTCTTGATAGGATTTTGGGATCGTATAAAATTCTCAGCATCGCGCTCGGAGAGTCAACACGTCCTGAGGATGCCTCGTGAAGAGGCGAAACACGCGTCGATAAAGTGCACTGAGGAAACGGGTATAGGTAATTGTTTATTTCATTTACATTTCAATTAAATAATATTAATACTCATTGCATATTCATTTCAAAAAGTTTCAAATATTTAATTTAACATCATTAGTACAAATTGTTATAACGAATGTTTTGTTACAGAATTAATTAATTTTTTTTTCAGGTTAGGTAAACTTTTCTTAGACCGCATTATCGCTTAATATTAGACGAGTTGGCAGTCAAACGCAAGCCTACTACAAAAAAAACAGTACAGCTTTTTTTTTTATCTGTCCTGTACCCCTGTATAATTAGTAAGAAGTACCTAACCATGTAGGTGCAATTTGTAAATTGGGTTGATCCTGAGTATTGTATGTCTTCCAAATTATACCACAGATTATACTTACTATCAAGACTCAAAGAGTACTTCGAAGAAACGTAATTAGTCAGTTAAAGTGAAGCTCAACACGGATGGACGCATTCAAGAGCTTACCTATTGTTTTCTGTTGGAGAGTAAACAGATCTGTACCTTTTGATACAAAACAAATCAGCAAATTAGGCAAACAAAAACAAAACTTAATACTGTTTTTGTTGACGTATAGAGTTACATGGATCGGTGGTTCTAAGCTGAAGGGAGGATATTGTAATCATCATAATTAACTCACACCTGCAATTCGTGGAATCAGCTCCGATCCTGCGGCATTTCCGCGTAACTATAACAGGGGGTTCTTCAAAAGGGTTGTTAATAGAGTCTTTCAGGGTCGGCAACGTATCTTTGATGCCCCTATGACTTGACATGTAAAATAACATTTTATTAATAAATATGAATATTAAGGTCCCATTGTTTTTTTCCCTTATTAACTTAACAAAATACAAGCTAATACTAACACTACAAATACAGTTAGACTGCCTGTAGACCGTTGAAGGCCTAAATGCAATCCAAATGCTCAAGCCCACTACCAGTTGGCAGCGTACCCAGCATGCTGGCAGCATTACCACGCTGAATGTCAATGCTTATGCGTTGAGCCAGAAACACGCCAGTATTTTGGACACGCTTCGGACTAACCAGGCGCTCTGAAAGATTTTTTTAAATGAGGTCTCCAAGGGCCCAATGTCTCGACCCCAAACGTCTCAAATATGTAGGCACTGCCGAGGCTAGCATATTTAAAAAATTGTTAATTATGGTGATTAAATGATCTCTTTTCGGCGAATCACCTAGCACCATTCTATATTACATATTACTTAGATTCGATTGAATAGGGAGGCATTTCAGAATACTAACAGTTCAAAACCCTTCGCGGCAATGCACAGCGCTCGGCATGAGATATTCGATTTAAATTTATTTATGCTTAGTAATTTCGGTGAAGGAAAACCTCGTGAGAAAACTTGCACACGTACGGAGAAGAAATTCAATGGCATGTGTGAATCCACCAACCCGCAACTGGGCAGCGTGGCCCTATCACCCTTTCGGGGGTAGGCTAAAAATCCAGCAGTGGACTGTTGAAAGGCTGATTATGATGCCTAGTAATTTATTGGAAATCTAAATACAAAGCACACTACTTGCCAGGCAGTTGAATAACTGGCAAGATACAAAAAAAAAAGATCGACAAACGAAACAATTTACAGAGGTGACCAAAATTGGAACTATTCTCTACGAATTGATTACGGTTTTCTGATTCACTCATCACAACACATCATCAGCCAGTAAACGTCACCACCGGAGGATGGGCAGCAGCGTACTACATGATGAACGTACTGCGGTCCCCAAGAACCTGCCAAGCGTGGGGCTTATAGAAACACCCTTTTCTAAGAGGGAATTCTTTGTTCCGGTTTTCTGATGAACTGCGCAAAATTACAACAGGGGCTCTCCCATTTTTTCAACTCTACAGTTAAATTGGTTCTGCTTTAGTCCAATTCCGATGATTCCAAGAGCAATGATGGCCGAGCGGTAGCATTAGCGTTTTACAATCTGACGCACCCGGTTCGAACCTCGGCCCTGCACCAATGACTAATAATAACTGCATAATAAATCATTTATGCAGTTTCGATGCCATCGCTCAAAAACGGTGAAGGAAAACATCGCGAGGAAACCGGTATGTCCAAGCACCTCTCAAGTTCAAAGACATAAGATATTCACCAACATGCACTGGGCCAGCATAGTGGATTAGGGTCCATCTTCTCTCTCTGAGAGGAGGCCCGAGTCCCAGCAGAGGGAACAAGACAGCCTGAAATGATGATGCTAGTCAAATTCCCTGTACATGCTTGTCATTTGCTCTTGTGTGCCACAATATATTGTAAAACAATTATTAGGTAGGTTTATTGCTTTTTGGAGAATGTATGCCCAACTCAACTTCACACAAATTGTTTCTTCGACAAATTACCTATAGCTCCTTGAAATAGCGAGCAGACACAATAATCGTGTATTGAATATAGAATTTGCTCCCATCAGTTAGAAGGCGTTAGCATTTCACAGCCATCGCTCCGACACTAATTGAAATAACTTTCCAAGTCATAAAGGTACAGTAACTATATCTTAACTGTATTATGAGTTAGGAACTATCAAGCTAGCTAGTTAGTAACTTATAAAGATAGGTACAGTAAATGTACCTTTATAAGTTAAGAAAGTTCATGATGTTATTAAATATCAAACTGTTTGATCAGTTAAACAAAATTTTGTCCAATGATATGCAGCTGTTTTTTTTCCAATTATATGCAGCTGTTTTTTTCCCGCGATTTCAGTGTTGGTCCTTTAGTAAAAGTTATTCATTATGATGATACAATGACCTCCTTTTGGCTTTCCTCGTGGTCATACTAGTTTTTCATACCAGTATGACCTAGATAATATTTTTGTTGTAATGTTTATGTTATCTTTGTTTTGTGGTATTTTAATAAAGTGTTTGGTATTGTATTGTATGACCGTGAGGATATACAATAGGTATACATGTCCTCATGTTCCTACTGTAACATCAATTATTGAGATCAGATTGAAATGCAATTTTCCGATCATTATCTTTTTGTAAGCTATATGATACCTAATTTTTTAACGCATTTCTATATTTTTAATGTCAATATACGTATTGTACCTAGTTATATGCGTAAAGTTCTTATAAGCTAGGCAAGTAAAAGTGAAAGAAAGTTACCGACATAGCCCACCGGATTAGCAAGTTGAAGTGTCAGTGAGCAGGGCTCGTATAGCACGCAGAACAGATGACCGATGGGCCTGAAGGGTACTCGAATGGAGACCACGGACCAGCCCGGTAAGCGCAACGTAGGACGTCCACCCACAAGATGGAAAAACGACCTAAAAGAGACCGCAGGGAAACGCTGGATGCAGGCCGCTTCCAACGGCCCTTTTGGAGAAGGCCTATGTCCAGCAGTGGACGTCTTATGACTGAAATGATGACGACGATGAGGCAAGTAAATTACACGCACTTGAGCATTCGACATTTTAGTTTAGTAAATAATCATATTACAACCTTTAGATAATTATGTATTTTATAGTAATGACGAATAAATGTTGGTTTCTTTATTCTTTCTTTCTTTCTTTCATTAGTTTCCCAAAAAAACACATTTATATATATAAACAAAATAAGTGGCCAGGTACAATTACAATATATTACATTACATTTTATTAAACCTTCCTAACAATGATTAAAGTAGGTACATTCTATTTTAATAAATTTAATGTTAAGGTTCATTCAAACTTCATTGCAAAACTTGAAACGACTTGTTCACGGTTTTGCTGCTATCATTAAAATTGTATTCCAAAGTTTCTCTCTCATTTCTGCAGGAGTACACTTAAAAAGTTTTAGCTCGTTATAGGTATTAATAAAATCTATTTTTCTGAGACCCGAGATGAATTTCATGATCAGATTAATATTCAGCGTGCACAAAAATTCTACGCCATAATTTAAGGGCCCGCTTCCCGCTGCAGCTATCTCGATTTAGGCAAAGGAAATTAAAATAAAACTATTACTCTTCAAGAATTTTTTCGTTCTTGTCAGTCACGCAGTGATGCAGCCAGTCGTCCTAAGCCAGCCTCCTCGTTAGAACGCCTTCATGGGCGAGCATAGACGAGACATAGACAATATAATATTTTCAAAAAAAATCGGGGATCCTTACTAGAACTCCAATAATACCCGTGCGAAGCCGGACCGCTTGACTAATATAAAATAATTGAAATGTTGGCTTAAATGCAATAAACGCATTTTGTGGTTAATAAACAACTTTTTAACACACCCCTGGGCCGCTAATGGTTCTCTTCCACCAAATATAAAATAATAACAAAAAATTTATTGAAAACATTTGCAATGGTTTTCTAAAAATATAAATTCATTACTTCTTTTTTAAATCCATCTTTAATCATCCATCCATCTTCATTAATCTTTATTGTGCAAACTGCTAGTATGTGGAATGCGCTGCCTGAATGGATGTTCCTCGATGGTTACAATCTGGGTGTCTTCAAATCACGAGTGAAGCGGTTTCTTCTAGGCAAGCGTGCTCCAACGTAGACCGCATCATCAGGCGAGATGGTGGTAAAACGCAAGCCTATAATTTATTTTAAAAAAAACTGTTTTTTATTTACTATTTTAGATTGCTAATTCTTAATTCACTTAGTAAATTGGGTGATTGGGAGATGTTTTTTAAAGCCTGGTCCGCTGTGCTGAGTTTTTCTTCCAGTGCTAAAGTGTACATGAAATGGTTTACAATTTATAGAATTGTATATACGCAAGGGCGGATCCAGGATTTAATTTGGGGGGGGGGGGCATTCTGACAAGGTTCGAAAGAATCAAATCGAAAAATTGAGTCGAATGTATGGAATTGCCAGGTGTTTTGGGGGGGGCATGGCCCCCATGCCCCCTAGATCCGCCAATGATAGTACGAGTATTGTTAGACAACCTAAAAACACGCTGCACTGTGATTGTTCGCTAGCGGGCTTTGTTTTGGTAAAACATTGTGGTTTAATCCTAGTCAGCTTTTAGGCAATTCAGGTTTCATACGAGTGACAAGAGGTTATGGCATGCCACAATTTAATGTACCTAGTCGAAACCAAAATAAAATACAGATGTAATAACTCTTTCTCTCTCACTGGACTGAAGTACTTAGTAGTTATTGAAACTCTGTGGTTTAATTGAAATCTGCTTTTCACATGAAATAATAACTCATTTTCTATACATACAAAGTGCTTTTGAATTAGGTAACGAAACATCTCTCTCAGACAGCTTTACTACATCATATAAACTATTACCTTACATCGTTCGATGAATTAATCATCGTTATCAGCCAGCAGACCACCGTCCACACTGAACGACAGCCTGCCATCTACATCCACTGGATGCCCGCGACTCTCACGCCGATGTCTCGGAAGCTTACCTACGCTGCGTCTTCCGGTTCGCGATCTCCACTCAAGAACCTTTCTTCCCCAAGAACCTTTTTTCGATGACTATTCACCAATTGTTATTTATTAATTATGTGATATTTTTTTACTTTATATTCAAAGGTGCAAAAGTTATCTCTTCAGCTTCGGCCGGGCCTCCGAGTTCCTTCTCATTTGAGATTGCGTAAAACTGTTGCCAATAAGAGTCTTAATTTATTTATTTTATTATTGTACGAAACAAATGAGACGAATTATTAAGTCATGGAAAGCTGCCTCAGAAAGTTCTTGGTTGATTCTAGAGCACGTTGCATACCTCGATCTTTGCATTAAAATAACACAGCAAATTCTTCAATTCCATCAAAGAAAAAACAGACGATAAATCTCTGACGACTGCAGAAGCATTAGTTACCTAAGTACTGGTACGTTCTTGAAAAGATAAATCACTCCTCACTTGATGGACATCGCGTTCAAAGTGGAAATTTATCTACAGTTTTCCCAGTTCCTTACACTGGTAACTTTACCTACCTCTAGGGTGTGGTTACTTTGTAAAAGAGTAGGTTAGAAAGCCTTTTCTACCAACCTATCTGAAAGGAAGAGGAAATAAAACTATATTTTCAAAAAGGAGGGGGTTTTCTATTTAGTTTTTTTTTAAATCTTTGTGATCTCATAACTCCTTCATTTATGAACCAATTTGGAAATTATACATATATTTTTTCCATATAAACGGATATACCTACGTTCAGATTCGTTCCTTAGACCTTTCATTAAAATCGTTTAGTAGTATTTAAATAAAAAAAATAAGGAGTGTTTTTTTTTTTATATGTAATATTGAAATTTATCTAAGTTTACGCTTTTATGTTAGTGCGTATAGTAAAGCTTAGTATCGATACAAACAGCATAGTTTTTCGATACTAATTTAGATCAATTATGTGTATATATATATATATATGTAATAAATTAATAAAAAGACAAAAAAATCGAAGTCGGTTAGTAACTAGGAAAATTGCTCATTTTACTCATTTTAAAGTTGGTTTTTAAATTGATTATTATAATAATAAAATGAAAATTACAAAATAATGGCGTCAAGATATTTATACTTATGCCTTCTGTAAATAATCTAACTGTTAACTTTTCCAAATGAGAAAATTCTCATCTTCCTAAACAAGTTAATCTAAATGAACGTCTTTTGCGTGACCGAATTTCGTACCTGACTTCTAAGGAATAAATACATCCTTGACTGCGCTCAATTAAAACGTAAAGTGAGAAAATACAAGAAAGCAATGTGAACTGATGATAAATTAAGGAACTTTATCATTTTGCCAAGAGCTTGTTATGACTTGGAGGGAAAGCGAAATGTATGAGCTGCACCCAGGCCAAAAATAATATAACTACTTGATCGCGCATGTAGTCAAAATTCCCTTTTGCAAAATGATGCCACGTAGGTCGCGGGGGCCAGCTTGTGATTGGAGACTCGACGCGACTCGACGCTTGTGATTGGAGAATCAACTCATTCATTCAATTCGCGCCTAGGATTGGCCCCGTTCGAAATAGTATAGGTTGACATGTGAACCTGTGGCTTATGCGGGGTAAAGGATGAGCAGTCAAATGGTTATATTGTCATTGACCCAGGCCAAGTGTTACTTCATCATCATTATCATCATCAGTCAGAAGACGTCCACTGCTGAACATAGGCCTTAGAACTTCACACTGAACAACAACCCTGTCATCGGCATCCTCTGGATGGCCGCGACTCTCACGATGTCGTTGGTCCACCTAAACTACCGCATCGCGCTACCACAAATGCCTACCTACGCTGCGTCTTCCGGTTCGTGGTCTTCGGATTCTATCACGCAAAGAAACTCCGAGCATAGCTCGCTCTATTGCCTGCTGTGTGATGTGACACTTAGTTTTTCCAAAAGGCCAACAGATGGACCACGTCTCAATACCATACCATATAGTCATCACTGGCAACTGGATTTCAGGGTTGGTCCCATAGTAAAAGTTGTTCATAATGATGAGTATAATGGACCCCTTTCGGCTTATTCTTACCTTACACCCTTTCCTCGTAGCCCTATAACATCTGGCCAGCGAGCGGTTTTAAGGACTAAGGTCACTTTTCGTGATTCCTATACCTTGAAACCTATCAATTTCAACATGCAGAGAAAATTTTTGACTCATGACTTAGTTAGGTATGTACTCTGGGGAACGAGATTGAATAATCCGGTGTATCTAGCTGTTAACGCCGGCACTAGGGTGAACACACAATATTACTTCCTGGCGTATGTATATTGGCTTAGAGCTATGGCACTTGCAACATGTCGTCAAGCGACCGAGTCTAATAGGCAATATTGTGACCTCAGATCAGACAAACAAGGGAGATATGGTGAGGTGGCGTAGTCGGTGCGAACGCATCTGGCCTAAATTATGCTTAATTTCTTTAGTCAAGCTCAGGGTGAGTTTAAAAAAAAGAGCACCAAGACTTACGACCTTGCTACTTTTTGTTTTGCATGTGGACTTAGTCAGTTCATTGGTGAGGCTACAATTTTCTTAGTGTACGTGAAAAATGAGTAAGTGAGCCGTACCATACAGTTTTTGCGTTAAGCAGTATAGGGGTTAAGTAAAAAAAATTAAACACGGACACATTTAAACAAGAAAGACAATGGGCTTGTCTCCTAATTTTAATTTAATATGTTATAAAAAAGCTGAATTTATATAGATCATATAGCCCATCAACGAAAGCAATTCTTTTTTCATATATAAATGTTATAAGTATTTTTATTATGGAAATTGATGTGGCTTTCACACATTTTATTTATATTACACGGGCATTACTCACGTATTTTAATTTTATGATAGACAAAGAGCACACTATAGTACGTGATGACGTCAAGCCGTGCGCGCGCCATACAAATGCTATACTAACAAACGCTTTGCGAGGAAGTGACAAAGCATCTGCTCTATATCCCCACCAAAAACTTTAAACGCTCATAAATCTCAGTATTCTGATAGCCCGTTCGTCCAGTTGCCTTCTGATGCTTGGGGGCGTGGGTTCGATTCTAGGACAAACATTAGTGTGATGAACATTTGTGTTTGTTCTATATCTGGGTGTTAATATTAAGTATGTAAGGACACATTCATACTCACACCTCAGTGCGAATGACTACATTTAAATCACTTGAGTGATTTACACCGTGGTGCGAACTAAATGCGGTGCAAATAGCTGCATTTCCCAAAAAAAAAATACCCAATTTTTTATCTAGGTACTTTCTTACCGAGCGACCTTATATTCCATGTGTGTTGTGGCAGTGTGTCCAATTCCTATAACAGGAAAATAGGAACCAAAATACACCGACAAAGATTACAGTACCAAAAGTGTAAACGACAAAACTCAACGAAAGATTTAAATTGCAAATTTCGTATTCCTCTAAAAAGCTTTCAATTCAAGCTCAATGCAGGAACATTTTGTAGCTACTGTGAATATTTGATCAAAGCTTTGAACGCACCTTTATCTTATTTATTCAGGGATACATAAACAGGGGTAGCGCACAGCGTAGGCGTTGAATCCTACAATGGCAGAGGTTAGCAGGTTGTATTCGATAATAACTAATAATTAGGTACCTATTTCACTTTTTATTTTAGAATAGTTTTCTTTTCTAACTAAACATAATTATCAATTTAAAAAACCGACTTCAAAATTAGGAAAATACGCAATTTTGTTTACTTGGATGACATAATATTGGTCAGCCAGTTATTATGATTTAATAACAATTTCATATACATTTTCCAGTTATTTTGATTTAATAACCAAACTACTGAACTTGATTTTGTTGAAACTTCTATGGGATAATGGGACCCAACTGAAAGTACATATCCTTTCAAATAAAAACTTTTACCGGGGTTTAAAAAATATATATTTATAATTGTTTCTTTTAGGGAAAATTTATTCAATAAAAAATACAAATAAAATAAAAACTATCTTAAATTTAAATTTATAACTAAAACTAATCTAAAACTAAAATTAATGTAAAACCAATCTAACAAGCCGCTACCAGTGGGCAGCGTTCCCAAAATGCTGGCAGAATTCCACGTTGTATGGCAATGCTTAGTCTTTGGGCAAAATAAAGGCCAGCATTTTGGTCACGAGTTGCTTCGACCAGTCGCCCTGATAGGTCTTTAAATATTCGATGGGCTCCTGGTCTCCACGGTATCCTTGTTTCTTGTATTTTAACCAAAATTCAAAAAAGGAAGGGGTCCTCAATTTGGTTGTATATATTATTTATATTATTTAATATTTGTTTCCTCAGAACTCCGTCATTTACTAACCAATAAAAAATATATTTTGATTTGAAAGATATGTACATAATATATATGTAATTTCAGATTGGTCCCAACGAAATTTTATCAAACGCGGTTCAGTAGTTAAGTTTTTAAAACAAAATAACTGGAAGAAATATTTCATCCTAGTAAAGGAAATTGCGTAGGTATTAACTATTTATGAAGTCGATTTTTTTAATTGATAATATGAATTCAGTTGAAAAATTATAAAATATTCAACAAAATGCATTGAAATGTTTATATTTTTTTGTGTTTTCGAGTTGGTTCCTTTGTTAATAATGATGAGTACCTTCTTTCGGGTTCCGTGTTACCTTGTAGAAATATCGATCTTTTACTGAATACGAACCTTTAGGCCTACAATTCTGTTACATTTTCACAAAATCAAAGAGATAAATATCAAAGAAATCTTATATGTACAAGTACGTAAACAAGACAGAGCTGCCGTCACGATGTCGGCAGAACATCGGAAATCCACCAAATTGAATCCAATGTGACAATTTCGCCTCCGGAAATCAACTCCTCACATTCTCCTACAAAATTCCCGCAAAGTGTTATTTGATGGACTAGATTTCCCGATTCAGGTCAAGTGTAAAGTAAATTAGGGTGAGCACACACGCAACGGTCGCTCGTGGCCGACGCGACCCAATCGGTCAATTATACCAGTCGAGGAACTTGGGGCGTTCAGACGGATGCACATACATGGACAACTGGGTAAACACTCGTGGCAATAGGTGCACGGGTTAAAATTATTAACTGAACAATAATTAATTAGTTATTTCTTAGTAGATAGTGTAGTACTTTGTTACATTTTGTTATTTAAATGGTTTGCGCTTTGGTTTTACTGTAGGCATTCTGTTGATGAATAAATAAATAAACAATAATAATGATTGCAAGCTACGTTAACCCCCAATGCAAAAAGAGGGGTGTTATAAGTTTAACGTGTCTGTATCTGTGTTTCTGTGTCTGTGGCATCGTAGCTCTCAAACGGCTTCATTCATTCAACAACAGTTAAGGGCGTAGCTCTAAAACGAATTTCCTAATTTTCCGACCTTACAGGTGGAATATTTTCATAAAAGTTACCAAATTGGGAACCTCAACACAGCCTATTCAAGATAGACCTTAAAAAACAATCGAATTGCGAACCTCCTTTATGAAGTAGATTAAAAATAATACTCGTATACTTTTTTATAAAATTCCTTCGTTGTCACAGATCTATGTTCGTTGTTCGTTCACTGCTTGCCAGTGTGATACGAACTTTAGATATGTTCTCCATCGCAGTATCCCGAGGGCATTTGCTGGTTATTAGCCACATAATCGAGTAGAGTGGCTGATAATGCACTTGCACTATTGAATCTTAGGAGATTGCATTACGAGAGAGGAGCTGGTTATATCTTCTAATACAATTAAAATTCTATCAAAAGATAGTTAGGTAGCGTTTGTTTGCGATAGTTTTTAACAGATACGATGAATAGGATTTTAATTTTACACGTTTCAAACTAATTGACAGTGTAATCAAATCTTGGAAATTGATTTTTATTACATAGTTTACCTAGTTACTTAGGCGTGGTTTTTTTTAGCTAAGTATAATTATAAAAAAGCAGTTGTGATCTTATGAATTCTTGTTGACTAGCAAACTCTGCTGTTGGCCATACGAGGCAAACAAGCAGATAGGCTGCCTGATGGTAAGCAGTCACCATCGCCTATGGGTACCCACTTGTAACACCAGAGGAATCAAATTATTAACTCGCCTTTTTAAGTTACCACCCCATGTTGTTTAGAGCATTACTACAAAATGCATCGTTCAATTTTAGTCATTAGAATTTTCGTGCAATAAACGAAAAAAAAGCCATAATTATCGAGATGATTATATAACAAGTAAAACAACATTAAAATTGTTTATTTTATGTCGGTAATTTAACGAAATTCACTCTCAAACTTTCCCTCCGAGAGTTTCACGAAAAACTACTTTTGTGAATTGGAGGCAATACGTTAATAAATATGTAGTAAAAAAAAAATTGAGACGTCATTTTCAACAAAAATACAGTTCTATTTATTACAAAAATTGCTTTTCTATACATATTTCTATTTGATAGAATCAGAACGCGAATCCAGTATTCGTTGCTTTTTTTCGCCAAATAATGTGAGAGGCTATTAATCAAATTAAAGCTCAAGTTTATATACCTATTACCTAGTATATCTACTCTTATTTAGACTTTGAATACGGGCTTTTTGAATCGCTTTGAAGATAACGTTAGTTTCTCAACTTAGCGACACCCTCAGCCAAGTAGATTGCCACAACTGTCGAAGCTACTACCAGGCACTTTGCCGTCCACAGAGACTTCTCAACTTGGACGTGAAAGTTTCTCAGATTGGTCCATTCAAGTAATTAACGAAGCAAACACGCGCAGATAGGGACTGGATGAAACAAATCGTTCTGGAGATAGTTTTGTTTGTTTAATCTGGTTTGAGTTCGTTTTTTAGGGTTCCGTACCTCAAAAGGAAAAAACGGAACCCTTATAGGATCACTTCGTTGTCCGTCTGTCTGTCTGTCTGTCTGTCCGTCTGTCAAGACCCTTTTTCTCAAGAACGCGTAAAGGTAGCAAGTTGAAATTTATACTAAATACTTGGGTCTACGGTTTCTTTCGGCTGTAAAAAAATAAAAGTTGTAAGTCAACGCAATCAAAAGATATGAACGTTTATGTCGCATATTTTGCGATTTCACAGGGGAACCAAAACCTATAGGGTACTTCCCGTTGACCTAGAATCATGAAATTTGGCAAAAAGCAAGGTCTCATAGCACATATATAGGAATAAATCCGAAAGTTATAAATATGAAGGTATATCATTTATAAATGATTATTTTGCTATTACAAACTTACATTTTGTAGTTGGAATGTATCGAAGAACCTTATTGTCAACTACAAACTTAAGTTTGTCTTTCAATATTTTAACTTCAGTTAGTTTTTTTTTGGTCTCTCGCTCTTAGGGTTCCTTTATGTCGTATATTTTGCGATTTCACAGGGGAATCAAAACCTATAGGGTACTTCCCGTTGACCTAGAATCATGAAATTTGGCAAGAGGCAAGGTCTCATAGTACATATATAGGAATAAATCCGAAAGTTATAAATTTGAAGGTATTTAAAAATAATTATTTTGCTATTACAAACTTACATTTTGTAGTTGGGATGTATGGAAGAACTTTATTGTCAACTACAAACTTCAAAGTTGTCTTCCCAGAGACTGTGGGATCGGCCGATCTGCGAACTAGCATGGAAATCGCTACTAGATACGTGTCCTAGTATTGCAGATCGCGCTCGTATTCTTGCTGTCTCTGTTTGGGAATCGGGACTTTGGTTGCAAGCCATGCCCTCTTTTAACACAGGTAGCCTTTTAGATCCAACCGCATTTCGTCTAGCTGTCAGCTTACGCTTGGGTGCAAGGTGCTGTGAGGCCCATCGCTGTCAGTGTGGTACTGCTGTTGACCAGCTCGGTCACCATGGTCTCTCTTGCTCGAGAAGCGCTGGTCGTATTGGCCGACACGCTAGCCTGAACGACATCATACGCAGGGCACTTTCCACCGCCAATGTCGCAGCTGTGCTCAAACCGAGTGGTCTTGCGCGTGACGATGGAAAGAGGCCTGACGGTATGACACTTGTGCCCTGGAGGTTGGGGCGGCCCCTTGTATGGGACGCAACTTGTGTCGATACTTTGGCGCCGTCACATCTTCCTGAGACACAGGGTAGGGCTGGCGCGGCTGCTAATTCGGCAGAGCAGCACAAGCGTCGCAAATATGCTAACCTCGGCAGTGGTTACATATTTGAGGCGTTTGGGGTCGAGACATTGGGCCCTTGGGGACCGGGAGCTCACCTCATTTTCAAAAATCTTTCAGAGCGCCTGGTTAATGCGACGCGTGACCAAAATGCTGGCGTGTTTCTGGCTCAACGCATTAGCATTGCCATTCAACGTGGTAATGCCGCCAGCATGTTGGGTACGCTGCCAACTGGTAGTGGGCTTGAGCATTTGGATTGTCTTTAGACCTTCAACGGTCTATGGGCAGTCTAACTGTATTTGTAGTGTTAGTTTTAGCTTGTATTTTGTTTAGTTATTAAAGGCACTTGCCCAGTAAAAAAAAACTACAAACTTAAGTTTGTCTTTCAATATTTTAACTTCAGTTAGTTTTTTTTTTTGGTCTCGCGCTCTGAGCGTTCCGTCTAACGGAACCCTCAGAGCACGAGTCCTACTCGTACTTGTCCGGTTTTTCTTTAGTTTTTAGGGTTCCGTATCCAAACGGTGTAAATAAGACCTTATTACTAAGCAAACGCTGTTAAACCGCGGTTTTTTATCGGCTTTCAAACCGTAATTGATAACCAGTTGAAATTTTCACAGAATATTTAATGTTACGGCGTGATTAGCTCTAATGGAAAAAACGATAATACGTACACGCATCAAATTTGGCACAATTATAGTACACACTCTGAAATATAACAACAAATAATACACAATGGCCAAGTGCGAGTCAGTGACAAGTTTCTGTTCATTACCAAGCTATAACTAATAATTTCGTTATTGAATTTTGTGGTGGTACGGAACCCTCAGTGCGCGAGCCCGACTCGCACTTGGCCGGTTTATTTTGTATTATGCCCGAAAATCCAGATAACTAAAATTGAAATATGTTTTTTCAACATAACAATTTATTTATTTAAGTACAAAGGTATAAAGGTACATCAAACAAAGAAAATAAAAAAGCCTTAATTATTATCACTAATATAATTATTATATACTAATTATCACTAAAAATAAAAAACAAGATGTTGTCCGTGTGGTAAAGTGCCAAGAACACTGGCTGCATTCCCGCGTTGAATTGCTAAAGAAATTCTCTGCGCGAGGAATGAGCCAGCTCTCTTATCACCAGCGGCGTCGATTAAATGTGGCGAATTTTTTTTTTTTACTTTTTGGTACATGGACCCCATGGCACAAATATATATTCAAATATGTATTACAAATATGTTTTTTGTAATACGGTTCATAAGCACTACAAAAAACAAATAAGTTAAAATATTTAGTTTATAAGTTTGACTCGCTAAGTACAAAACTTTTGAATGGACTAAATTAAAATATCTACATAAACGTACACGAAAACAAAATAATATAAGATGAGTTCAGGTTTTAAGAACTTCTAAAAGCTTGTTGGTGTAAGTGCTTATTTGTGTAATTTTGTTTTTTGCTGAACTCCTAAATTAGTTTAGCAAAGTTTTGTGCGAGCAACCACAAAGATTTACAATTAAATTGTTGGAATGCTTTTGATCTTATATTCAACTAATGTCGCCATTACACTTTAGTATGTACACGATACATAAAAAAATCCTACATCCTACTAATATTATAAAAGCGAAAGTTTGTATGTATGGATGTATAGATGTATGGATGTATGGATGTTTGTTCCTCGTTCACGCTGCAATGGAACAACAGATCGACCTGATTTTTTGCATGGGTATAGTTCAAAAGCCAGAAAGTGACATAAGCTACTTTTCATAATCGTCATCACCATTTTTCATTACTACGCGGGTGAAACCGCGGGGTGCAGCTAGCTATTAGAAAATATAATTTTACTAAAATGTAAAAAAAAAGCTAAATATACAATGTTTTTTTCCTTAGTTTTTCTGAACACTAAAACAAATAAGGAAAAAAAAACATTTATTCAGTATTTGAGAGCGTAGCTCTAGTGGGTTGATTAACTTCCAGGCTTGACGGTCTTCTGCCAGCGTTTTCACTTCCCTGTACGATTTATGACATTTGCCTTTTCTTTTATTTATGCTCTAAAATTACACTTCTTGGTCTACCCGGTCCTTTTTTTCCCTCTATGAAGTTTTTCATTAATTTGTCATGTCGTACAAGGTGGCCAAAATAAATATCCATTTAACCTTATTTTAATGGGGTATCTTGTTGCGTTCAGTAGTTCTTTGGCCACTTTCCGTCATCATCATCAAACCTTGAATATCACCTAGGGGTATCTATGGTACTCATCAAGACCGTACTAAAGAGCCCAAACTCGCTGGGGTTATCTTGTGGCGTTCATTATTTCCTACGACCTCTCGATTCTATCATCAAAAAAGCTCCACGGTACCACTTTAATGGATTGTCATTCAAGTAGCCTAAGTGTACCAAATTTCAACCCAATTGAACGCTGGGAAGTGGGTAAAATTAGGCTTGCAAGATTTGTGTTTAACATACTTAATATACATACAAACATCTAAAGTTAAATAAAAGCTTTTAAAAAATACGCGTTGACTAAAGAACCTCCTTCATTATTTTGGTGTAGCTGTTTCATACATTTTGTCGGGAGTGAATGTTTTTATTTTTTTCGTATGGAACAGCTGATTTTTTACCCGCGAATTTTGTTAAGCTGTTTTTTATGTACTGAGGCCGCTTTTATGAGGATGATGAGTGATTACCAGTAAGCCTGTATACCTATACTTATTTAAATATCATGTTTTACCACGTTACGAAATTAATTAAATTTTTGTTATTAATTACTGCTAAAGGCGAATTTAGCCTGAGTAGTCATATATATTTATGTTATCTACAATTGTTAAGAATTTAAGTAAGAATGATAAATATATAATATAATATCTATCTATCTTTCTATATATATATAAAAAATATCCTTATTTACCTTGGTCACGCCATAACTTGAGAACGCCTTTAACGATTTCATTAATTTTTTTAAGCTTACGTTTAGTTTACATTGTAAAACGTTCTTACGGAAAGAAAAATTAAGAAAAGTGCGCAGAAAATTGGAAAATTTCAGAAAACTTAACGACGTTATTAAATTCGTGCGTTTGACAGTTCTAAGACAGGACAACGTCTGTCGGGTCAGCTAGTTAAGATATAAATAAGATACGATCAAAGGAAACTCCATATTTTATTTAAGGTTCTTTTTCCTTAGCGATCCTTAACCTACTTATATTTTCATGCCCCGGTTAAAAGTAGCCAAGTAAACATTAATACCGGCCTTTTCATAACAGTTCCCTTAGCCTGACCTAAGAAGCCTTTCATTATTGGAAATTGAAAGATTATAGAATGCTTTGTAAATGTGAATAAAGCCAAAAAAGTCGAATTTATAATGACTTTACTTTGAAGAATTAACTTGGCTGCGTAGAAAATTTTAAAATGTTTAATTATGAGTTAAGTACGAAGTGTTTTTACTGAAAATTGCTGTTTAATCTCTTTAAAACACGGCTTTGAAATTTGGTAAGAACCTAAGTACTTAGTGATGCCTCATCAAATGTTGTCTTGGCTTCAAAGACAAGTTTATTTCAGAGCGCGTAGACTTATTACGCGCCCTCGCGCCTGCACAGTGAAAATTTCTTATAAAGAAAATATTAAACAATATTTTGCATTCATTTTCTTTACTATAATATTTATAACTAGCGGTCCGCCCCAGCTTCGCACGGGTATATATTATAGCCTATGTCACCCGGGGATAGTGTAGCTTACCAACAGCGAAAGAATTTTTCAAATCGGTTCAGTAGTTTCGGAGCCTATTCAATGCAAACAAACAAACAAACAAACAAACAAACAAACAATCAAATCTTTCCTCTTTATAATATTAGTATAGATTATAATGTAATGTATAAATAATAATTGATAAAAACAACTTTTTTTAAGTTTATTGAAATAGCACACAGTTGTTGTCGTATTTTTAACTTGGCTACTGCCCTTTGGTTTGGTTCCATTGATGCCGTATAAAAGACAGAGATTTTGTCTCGAGTATAGAATGTGACATCAGAAATAAACAAAATAAAAAATCAAAATAGTTATTATTTTAATGTATCATGTAATAAAAAAAATTGTCCGTCCAAACTAGAGGGCGCGTAATCCGTCTACAAATACTTAACAGAACAGTCAATGACGTTCTTTGTATTTTTTACTAGCACCGCCCCACTGTTTCACCCGCTATCCCACAGAAATCAATTTTTTTTCCGGATAAACCATGTGTTAATCTAGGCTAACAGTTACTTCCATACCAAATTTAAATCAAATCCTTTGAGCTATATACGGAGTTGAGTGTAGACAAATATACACACTCACACACAAACTTTTGCATTAATAATATTAGTGTAATTTCAGCAAAAAAATATTGTATAGCTGGCTGTTTTAGGAAAGTAGGCGTCGAGTCGCTGGCATCCAGTGCATGCAAAAGGCAGGTTATCGTTCAGTGTGGAGGTTAAAGGGGGAGGCCTATGTTCAGCAGTGGACGTCTTCCGGCT
Source organism: Agriopis aurantiaria (assembly GCA_914767915.1). Lineage (NCBI taxonomy): Eukaryota > Metazoa > Arthropoda > Insecta > Lepidoptera > Geometridae > Agriopis > Agriopis aurantiaria. The sequence continues at coordinate 6,351,887 of OU611999.1, forward strand.
GATGATGATGATGAGGCGTCTAGTAAAATTCTCGTTACTTTTCTGTATAAGAGCAGAAATAACACAATTTCTTCAAATCTGACCGGCCAGTAAACAACAAAAAAGTAATTTTCTTCGAAACTTTTTCATGTCCACAGCCATCGGACAATTTTATAAACATAGATCAAGGAAAGGAAATAGAGCAAGGAAACCTCCTTTGTTATAGAATAAATATTGTAACAATGTTTGTTGATAGAGTTTGTTCTGTCTGGTTATTTTCAGCGACGACTAGCAAACAGTGTTTTCTTGTTCTGTTTTGTTTATCATGTAATTGTTTAGGGCGTTGTTGTAAGTCACAAGAAACAAATGGGTAATTATTCTGGCAAACTATTCAAGTCACCGTTAAGTGTATTTTTATTCTGTTTTGTTATTATTATGTTATTTATAATATTTAAATATTTATAATACATTATAATTAATGTATTTTTAAGGTTAATTTAAGTATAACTATGCTAGCTGGGCCACGCGGCTTCACTCGCGTAGTGATAAAAAATGGTGATGATGATTAAAAGTAGCCTATGTCACTCTCCTGCCCTTGAACTGTACTCATGCAAAAAATTAGTTAGATCCGTTCCTCTGTTGCTGCGTGAAAGAGGAAGGAAGAAACAAACCAACAAACAAACACAGTTTTGCAAGTCAATTTGTAGTGTAGGTATATGTGTCATTCAACATACAGAGTTAATTTTATTCTCGTCTTTGTTTCACTTGCTCTTAATTTCGTTTTTATAATAACTGCAGATCATTTTGTCTCTCTCGCTAAATGCGTACAGTGCAGTGGGCAAAGTACGTATAATGGAACATAAAATTTACTAGTATTGTCTATTGTTTATTATGAAAAAGTTTGCTTATATTTTAACTTTGGTAAGATGCAGGACCAAAATTAATGTGACGTGGTAGGACAATAATAAAAGTTCAGCCAAGTTCGAGTTGGGATCACGCATTGAGGATTCCGTATAAACACAAAATACAATAATTATACTTACAATAAAAAAAGGACTTCTAAATTAGTAAAATATGGCATTTTGATTTGGTGAAATGATAAGGCCGACGTTACAATAACGAAAAATAGACGTCTAAATAACGAAATTACAAGTTTTAACTTGGTAATGAACAGAAATTCATCACCGACTTGCTCTTGGCCATTTTTAGGGTTCCGTACCTCAAAAAGAAAAAACGGAACCCTTATAGGATCACTTCGTTGTCCGTCTGTCTGTCTGTCCGTCTGTCAAGACCCATTTTCTCAAGAACGCGTAAAGGTATCAAGTTGAAATTTATATTAAATACTTGAGTCTACAGTTTCTTTCGGCTGTAAAAAAATAAAAGTTGTAAGTCAACGCAATCAAAAGATATGAACGTTTATGTCGCATATTTTGCGATTTCACAGGGGAATCAAAACCTATAGGGTACTTCCCGTTGACCTAGAATCATGAAATTTGGCAATAGGCAAGGTCTCATAGTACATATACAGGAATAAATCTAAAAGTCATAAATTTTAAGTTATATCACTTAAAAATAATTATTTTGCTATTACAAACTTACATTTTGTAGTTGGAATGTATGGAAGAACCTTATTGTCAACTACAAAGTTAAGTTTGTCTTTCAATATTTCAACTTCAGTTATTTATTTATTTATTTTTGACTCGCGTTCTGAGAGTTTCGTCCAACGGAACCCTCAGCGCACGAGTCCTACTCGTACTTGTCCGGTTTTTTTATATACTTGAGAGTGTATACTATAATCATACCAAGTTTGACGCTTGTACGTATTACCGTTTTTACATTAGAGCTAATACAAAATTCTTTTTTAAAAAGTATTCTGTGTTAGCATCTTGTACTAATAGCGTTTGTTGTATACCCCCCCTTTATTTTTTACTTTTTAGTTTTTTTTTATTTGTTAGTTAATCCGCCGTAACATTACATATTCTATGAAAATATCAACTGACTATCTGTTACCGGTCGAAAGATACAGCCGTTAGACGTAATGACGGACAGACAGACACCGTAGGCTTAGTAATACGGTCCCGTTTTTACCCTATGGGTACGGAACCCTAAAAAATTACGTCCAGAATTATCAGAGATTCGTGTTCAGATCAATGAAATCTGATATCGGGATCCTCTGGGAGCCAGTTAACTCTGAGTAGGTACATTCTCATCTATAGCTCTTATTTTAAAACGAATTATGAATTTCATTGTCGTTTCAAGTTTACTAAAAATTTCCCAAAGGTCAACTTAAATAAACTTTAAAATATTGTACGACTAGCAGAGAGCTTTAAACTATAAAGTTAAAATTGAAATTGATATCAAAATTTTACACAAGATTAATAGTTTAAAAGACCAGTTTAGTTAGTCAATTTAGACTAAAACCTTTGACAATAATTAATTCAAGTAAGCACCTTACATTTATTTTAGTTTTAGGTTTTAGTAATTTTACTCCAAAAATATGTAAGTAAATCAAAACATTTTTTTTTATAATTTTTTTGTGTAAACAGTATTTTACGTCATTTTCTCTGTCACATTTTTCTTTTTAATTTTTAAGCTTTTTAGTCGTGAAAAATTATGCACAAAGATTTTCGAGCCACCTAAGCGATCAGCGTTGCCTTTGGTTACCTGTAACACTAGGGGCATCACAGATCTGTGATGGTATGGTCATCACCATTATTAAAAACTAGAAAAACCTCATGTTATAGTTACTCGGATATGCCGCAGGAAATGCTAGTTCTACATTTTGCAGGTGGGAAACAAAAAAGATCCCGTAAAATGCAAAGCGTGTGATTTCCACAGATCTATGGAACTGTAGATGAGTTTGCAGCTGTTGATAGTGTGATGGTAAGTGGTAAAAAGGTTACTTTCACATACATGATATTGGTGAAATGTGATGTGATAGTATCAGGGGTACAAGTGTTATAGAGTAGAGACCATGAAGTCCCGATATACGCAAGCTATCTGGCAATGACTGAAAGTGAAAAGCTGAGGATCAGGCTGCGTGCCTTAGGAAAGATCTGTGTGTACGAAGGTAAGATGATGATAATGTTATGTGATTTTATAATTTTACAGCAAAGAACTACACTTCTTAGAAGTTTGTCTATAGATGTCTCGTCTATAAAAATGTCTAAATCATGTGACTTCTCACTCATAAGTTATCCTTGGGGTCGAGCCTACCCAAATCCGCAAAGATCTGTTGACAGGCACGTCTTACCAAGTCTAAACAGCTGCTGAAGTTTCCTAAAGTTACCCTAATCAAATCCCAAGTCGACTGTTTATAACTAGTTCTAGTTCTCTGTTTTGTCCTCTATTTTGTAAATTTCAAACGAGCCTTCTTGATAGAACATAAAAAAAAAATTTCAACCTTAATAAACCGCCCCGTGGAAAATGAGAAAATGAACGTAAAACTACTTAGCCTATTAATTATACAAAAACAGTTGGTTTGTCCTTCGTTAGACCGTTGAAGGTCTAGAGACAATGAAAATGCTCATGCCCACTACCAGTTTGCAGCATATCCTACATATTGGCGGCATTACCATGCTGAATGGCTATATATGCTTATAGTTATGTTGAACCAGAAAAATGCCAGCATTGGAGGAGGTTGATATTATTTTTTATAAAACTACTTACACAATACCACAATACAGATTTCAATCACTTAATTCATTATTCTAATATAAATACTTACCAAAATCTGAACTGAATTGTAACTTTCGACGTAGGTGACTATAGGCGACGGTGAACCATCAGGCGGCCCATCAGCTGGTTTGCCACCTAGGGCATTAAAAAAATCAAATATATATACATAAAAACATATACAAAAAAAGCGTTAATTAAGATATAACGAAACGAACGCGATGAAATTACCCATCCGCAAAGCAATAAGCCGTCTTGGGGATGCCTACTAATCACCCCTAAGACGGTATAACGTTTAAGTATTATAATTGAGTAGGTACCTACCTAATCTCTTTTGTAAAGTACGCCAGCTGAAAATTTGGTTACCTACGCGTACGTACCTTTGATGCTTATACGTATAACTCTAGACATGAAACGTGCCGTGTCGTCTTTGTAACTTCCCGAAAGCTTTGGCAAGGAAACTACTGAAAGTTCGAGCTTGCATAGTAATATCGAACTAGTTTTGTCATGTAAGCGGAATGTTAAAAGTTAACTATGAAACTTGATAGGTATCAAATTATTATTCCTAATTTCACACATAACTTGGGTAGTTTCTGTTAAAATTTCATCTTGAATATTAATATTTGGGACGTCGTTTCTAGTGTAAATAATTTTTGTAAACATAAGCAAAGGCAAAATTCCATATTATCTAAATATAGTTTTAAACAACCGCATTTAATGCTTTTCTATAATGGAAAAAGTTGATATATTTTTAGTTACGCTGCAAACAAATTATTATCGGACGCGTTCATAAGCCACGGCTGGCGGACGCGATCTAGCTTAATGTTCACATTAGGCTGTGGCTATACTAGGTAACGCAAAAAGGCTGTACTAAGGCGAATGAGGTTCTTAGTACCCATTATTATGAACAACTTTTACTACGGGAGCAACTTTCAAATCGCAACAAAAAAAGCAGCCGCTATTATATTATTATAGAAAACAGTCATTATCACTCGACAAAATGTACGGAACACCTTATATTTTTTCGCGATTTCATTGTTGGTGTAACTTTCTTTAGTATCGGTCATGAGTCGCGGACGTGACCTTGCGCCGACTTCGAGCAAAGCGGACATCCAAAGGCGATCTGGCGCACTGGATGTTTTTTGAAGCCGAAGATGCGTCCGAACAAACGCGCAATCAATCGTGTCCGTCAGTCTGGCAATAGTGGCAATCCATCCGGCTTACGATGCGTTCGATAGTTTTTTGCAGCTTTGAGTTACTGACTTTAGCATAACAATAAATATCAATTTAAAAAACCAACTTCAAAATTAGTAAAATACGCAATTTCGTTTACTGGATGGGTAATATATGTCATCCAAAAAGACAAATCCAGTTATTTTGATTTTAAAACCAAACTATTAAACCGATTTAAATGAAAAGTAAATGCTTTCATAATCTTCTACAAAGTCGTGTATAACTCAAGTAACTAACATTTATAACTCAAGAATGGCTGGACTGATTTTCATGATCTTTGATTTGTTGGATTCCTCTCCGCCTTGAACAGCAGAATAAGTATAAAATATCGAAATTTCACGGGAAAATTTTTTTCAAGAAAATTAATTTTCCCATACATTTTATATAGAACGGCAAGAATTGAAGTCTTATATTTATACATTCTTGTGTGATTCTTGTATATTTCTTATTTCTTTTACATTTCTTATACATTGACATATTACATTATTACTTCATAGACAAAAAAAAATTTAACCCAAGTCAAAGAAGGTTGCTGTTGCTATACCAACGAGATTTCTTCAAGGAAGTAAATATATAACGCGGGTGAAACTGCCAAGCGGAGCTAGTATAAAATAAAATATATAAATTACATACAAAATATAAATTACGGAGCTCTGAGGTAACAAATATTAAAAATACAACCTAATTGAGAACCCTCTCCTTTTATGCAGTCGGTTAAAAGGACTGAAAATAGTTTGACCTGCGTACTCCATATTTTTACCCAATCTACGCAGTGTCGAATGTAGCTTGTTTGCACACTTTGCACCCGAGGTAGAGTCTATTATTTATTATCTGGTACGGCTAACAACCCTTAGAAACCGAACTGGAAACTCTTTTGTCACGTAAAAACCGTCAGCGGATCGGCCTTCGGTCCACTGGCTGCTCGAGAGGCTCCGTCGCGTCGCCTTGATCTGTGGAGTGTCACTTTCCGTGTCAATAATAATGTAAGGAAACCTGGAGGGCCTGTTCTGACGACACTTGACTGTGAAAAATGTTACAGTCAGGTGGATTTAGGTCGCCTTGTAAGGGCTCATTTAGGATACGCAGTTAGCTTTATATTTGTTTAGGTTGGTGAAACTGCGCTTCTCACAAATTTTTACTCTCAGATTAGACAAAGAAGGTAGATCAGTATTGGTGGCGTGGCGGATGCAAACACTATGCCTGATATCTTAGTCGAACTCATCCTGCAGATAACCTTACCACCCTTTTTTTGCATGTGGATTATCTGCCATTGAAAGTTCCATAAAATCGATCCAACCATTTTGGAGTCCATATGAAACACACATATCGCCTTTTATAATTTTGTTTTACTTTATTATCAGTTTTTATGTAATTTGTGTCAAAATGTATATTTTGAAGTAAATGATTAATAATTAATAATAATAATAAATAAGAAGATATTCTGCTGTAAACGTCTAAAAAGATAAATAATGATATGTAGCATAGCGGAATTACAGGTAAAGTTGGCGTAGCATAAGCTACGCTTCGTAGACATTGTTTTGATAAATCGTACAAAAAACTCCGAAGGAGTGACTTTACTTTTTCAAGGTATTCTTAAGTAGAAAACAAGCGGACGGTCTGCCTTACCCATACATACAAACGCATACCCCACCCCATTCACGCTGTGGGTACAAATACTCCTAAAAATAAATACTGATAAAAGAAAATTAAGCCAGCATGTAGGTAGTTTTTCACACACGCTCTAGCTTGGTTGTAGCTACAGGGAGTACCTGAATGATGTCACTACGTGCTCCATCGTAAACCGCATCATCGCTTAACATCAGCCGAGTTGACGGTCAAACGCAAGCCTATTACCAAATAAATAAATAAAAGAGCTCCTGGAAAAATAACTCTCAGGGTGATCCCAGTTACAAAGTAACTCCACGTAGTGACAGCCGACATTATCATCTTTCTCTCTCTGTCGTTGTCACTGGCCGTCTGTCTCTCTATGACTGTATCCAGTAACTGACTATGAGATACGATTCGACCAACTTATATGGGAGAGCCGCCTGCGCGGCCACTCCACTTATCGCAAGTGAATCGCGGTTTCTTCTAGACTTCATAGACCTCATCTTCGCTTAATATCAGCCAAGGAGCAGTCAATCGCATGGCTATAACATGATTTAAAAAAAGTTTAGTATTTATACTGACATAAGCAATGACACAAGAAGATGTAGTTACCTATGGCCATAGAGCACATTATATTATATGCCTATGGCAATAAAGAATACGAATATAAAATTATCACAAAATTATAGACTTCTCAGTATCAATCAATAGGCCAATGGGGAAGCGGGAAAAATAAAAACATTTGTCTCGTTGCCCCCGTTAAATGAAGACAGGGTAATGTAGACAACGAGAACACACCGTTTGTTCTAATAACAATAACTGGTAAGCCACACAGATCTACTATCTGTGGGTAAGCCATGTCAGATTTCAGGCGGCCTAAACCTGACATCAGGGCCAGCCACTCATCCAATTCGAAATTACATTTATAGTTATTAATTACTTAGTTTACTTTACTTCACACACAAATATTATAAAAGTCAAACTGTGTGTTAGTGTGTCTATTTGTACGCACATAAGTGTGTACTTAACGGATTTCGATACGGAGGTAGCCGTGGATCTACACCTATCTACTTTTGTACCGACGATGCGGTGTCAGGAGGATAGCGAAAGAAACCGAGCGGTGCAGCTAGTATGAAATAAGAACGAATAATCTAATTTACAAAAGTGGTAGGTATATACTTACTTGATCCTGTCAAGGGCAACAGTCATTTGGCTGGCAGCCAAAATCTGTAGATCTACTGAAATAATACACTGCTAATAAGATTTACTCAAAGACGCTCCATAAAGTAGACGCGTAACAAACGACAAAATAATATTATCTGAAATCTTCTTGCGTTACGTCTGCCATGTTTGCATACCTGTCAAGCGGTACGTTAGCTGTTAAAAACAATAAACAATAACAAGGACGCTCAATCAAGGACGTTTTATGTCCCTTGGGTGCTTTAGGGTATACAACGTCCTTGCACTCTATAGAGTGGACATGCCACAAAGTAACATAAGACGCAGAATATGACACGCCGCTATCTCGCATTTAGTGTTTTCTAAAGATATAAAATGATTCTTCTTTTGAAAAATGTACTTCAATCGAAATGTACTCGAAATAGGCGTGTTTGTAATTTAGCGAGGTTAATATTATTATATTGCTAAATGTTTTTTTTTTATTTTTTTTACTGTTTATAGTGACCAGAATAAATAGAAAAAAACTGTTTATCCCATTTTTATGGTCATTATAAAAAAGGACGCGCCATAAAGTAGCATAATCTAGGATATCCTTGTGGTACATATTCCATGTTGGCTTACCTGCTAAGAATTATATCAAATATCAATAATAATCAATAAAAAAAAACTACTTTAAAATTTGTATTATAAATACGCAATTTTGTTAATATGGATGACAATTTTTTTATTTTTTTTTAAATTTGAAACCAAACTACTGAACCAATTTTAATGAAGTTTCTATGGGACCAATCGAAATAATATCAAACAAAATAATTTTCGTAATCGGTTTATAAATAACGGCGTTATAAATGGAAACAAACATTTTTTTTAAATACAAAAAAAAAAATTTGAGAGCCCCCTCCTTTTTTGAAGTGGGAAAACAGTAAAAATCCCTATTGAATGATGACATTTATTATGAAATCAATGTGCCGCAAATCTTCGATCTAATTACCTATCCACTACCATACAAGAAGGCTTTACACAGCGTTACTTTATACCCGTCCAAGTCTTATAAGCCAAAAATTCTCATGCGTACCTATTCATTTTGAAAATATTCCCCACATGCAAATTCCCGAAGTCTACACACACTTGGAAAAAATCCATCACTTTTGCTGAAAGAACGAAATTAGCCTCATAGGCGTGTACACTGCCGGGGGCTCTTATCACAAATTGAATCGTAAAAGACGCTCCCCTTTCCCGCAACACACGAAAATCAAGGCCAGAATATCGAACTAAATACGAACATTTTCATAAACTTATGAATTTTTTATTTATGATAAAATTTAAAGCCCAAAGGTACAAAAGGATTCGGGCTAAGACTGTTTACACATTTAAAATCCCTTGAATACGTTACACGACCTCTGGTTAAATATCAAATAATGTTGCCCGTGACTTCGTACCTACGCGCAGACTTTCATGTAAACTTTCACTCCCCCCTTCCCCCTTTTGACCCCACTCCTTAGCACAAGGAATGTACCTGCTAAATTTCAGCTATGTAAGCTACGTAGTTTTCGAAATTTGAAATGAGTTACTGGTATTTCGCTTTTAAATATTCAACAGATTCAGCCAAATCGTGGTATAATAATTTACTTCGCCAGGTATGATATTCCGAGACGCAATGGTCACGTGGGTAACACAAACCTACGTCATCTATGTTTAATATATTTCAACTTCATAATGACTTAAATTGCTTCGCGGAAAAACAAAATGACAATTGAAATGCTTTTTGCATTTTATTTCAAAGATTTTTAACAGATTTGTTTTCCAATGAAGTGGCAACTGTACAGTGACGCAGGCTTGTGTCACTCCCGAAATATCAGACCTTGTTATATTGGATGTTTTATTGTAGCATGAGTCGAATCAATTAAGTTCTCTAGGCTAAGTTTCATTTTAGTAAATCTAAGTTCGGGTAAAGGTTAGAAAGACGGATCTTTTTTATCACTGGTTAGCAATGCACATCTCACCAGCTTTAAAACACATATTCGGAAAATGTTATGGTCAATCAGGCCAGTTATATCATATCATAGTAGATTGCACGGTAACCAGAGGTTGTAGAACTCTACCTTAGAGTAGACTCTTCAGTGTCAGTTCAGCCGTTTCAGTTTGGTCAGTGCAATCGGAGCATTGTCGACGGACGGACGCGCGCCGCCGCTCCTTTTCAACACTCGTCGAATATAAGTTATCGAACAAATTAATTTGCAAATGATAAATAGAAATATACGATCCATATCCATTTCCATAGATGAGAAAGTGTTCAGTGTATGTGAATGTTCAAGTGATTTGGAAGCCGCATTAACTTTTTCAGCGCCAGAGGCAGTTTTCATCAAACTTCAGTAGGAGATCGCTTTTGAAGTAAGTTTATTTATGTATATTTCATCATCATCATTATCATCGACATCAGCCAGAAGACGATATGTATATTTAGTTACAATTGAATTTTATTAAAATTTTCAGAGTGAATCAGTTATGAGAAAGCCGTTTTTTTACAATACAAATATTACCTAAACTAGTTTATGCTCCAGTTCTTCCTGTAGTAGTAAAAAAATATAGAAACCAATATGTGTTTAGATTTAATGAAGCAAAACATTAAAAAGGAAATTTAAAGAAAAACAACAACAGTTTCCTTTCCTCGAACACTTCACTGCCAGTAATTAAAATATCAATGAAAATATACAATTGACTGAACAAATGGTGGTCTAAGACTTTCCCGGAACTATTCATCGTCATTTACCGTCTTACCACAAAAGATTTAAGCACGGTTTAGACAACTGTTTAGCATATTTTTCGCAGTGAAACAATTGCTAAATACGTGTCTAAAGCGTTCTTAAATCTTTTGTGGTAAGACAGTTATTGTTTTGTTTTTAATCAATACCTTACGTTTCGATTATTCGATCTTTATAAAACTTTGTATGCAAGTAGTTAATCGGTCATAGGATTGTAAAGATATCAAGCTACAAAATCTCAATTCGGAGCGACTGCTTACTACAGTAAGTACCTAAGGGGATGTGTACAAGACTGTATAGTAGAGCAGCACACATATCAATGTGTTGAATATCATCTAGCCTCGTTATCTTGTGACCCCGGCATTGAAGTGATTGAGAGTTGTTTGCGTTCGGATTTATAGGCATCAGTATAAGGACGTGTCATGTGGAATCTTCGAATTACGCGCATCAAACCTCTATTCAACACCTCCTTTTGTGGCTTCATGTAAAAGGGAAGTGATAATTTGTATTTGCATAGTTAAAAATATATAAGTAACCTACAACATAAGATTGGTCATAGGTATTTTTTATGCAATACAATACAATTCTTTATTAATAACTCCATAGTTACAAGTCAAACTTCTCCAGTACACTTTCTACAACGATTTATATACTTATATAAACAGTATATGTTAATAATATTATTATCTGTATATAATTCAAATTAAATAATAACTTATTCAATTAAAAATATTATGAGCAATTTATTACAATACATTATGTCAGTATTACAATACGTCAAATTAATTCATTAATAATTATTTATTAACGCAGCTACCTGAAATATTTATGGACAAATCCATTAATATTTCAGGCAGTTTAACATAGTCATCAAAATTATAGAATTGTTGGTCAAGGAGCCAAGTTTTAAGCCTGCCAATAGGTGGTAAACAAGCAGACGGGCCACCTGATGGTAAGCAGTCACTGTCGCCTATATATACTTGTACCACCAGAGGCTTCACAAATACGGTGCCGACACTATAAGACTCTATTAACTCGTCTTTTGAAGAACCCCAAATAGTAGCTTCTCGGAAACACCGTGAAAGGTCAATCCATATTTTACAGGCATGAGGCAAGAAAGATCGTGTGAATCGTACAGGTACTTCGAAAACAATATTTTCTATCTTGGGATACAGTCGGCTTACAGTTCCTAAGAGATTTATCTACAAACAAGAGTTTTAAAGTACATAGGTACTTAAGAGCCGAATGCATCTTCAAATTTTAGGTATATGGATTTTCAGGCATAAAACGAAAAAATAAAGCCGTTATCTTCAAGATGAATACAGGGTTACGCATATAGACTGCACTAAGCTGAAAGGAGGTCATTGTACTCGTCATTGAGTTGTTCAAAATGATGAGTAAAATTACCTTTTTTCGGCTTAGTACAGTCTTTATGCGCAATCTTTTATAAAACAAGTAAACTATAGCATTGTCTATTTTCCGTCAGTAATTTAACGAAATCCATTCTCAAACTTTTCCTCCGAGAGTTTGACGAAAAACTACTTTTGTAAATAGGAGGTACCTAATAAGTTGATATGGTCTATGTATTACATTAATTGAGTTTTCTATAGGTCTTTCTTTTTGATATAATCGGAACAACAAAAATCCAGTTTTTGCTGCTTTACAAGTCTGCAGAATACGTTGAGATCATCTTGCCTTAGATTCCTGGGAATACCTTTAGGCCGTTTCCCGTTTTTAGGCAACCGTAGTGTGACTTTCTTTACATCTCTTTCTGGATTCATTCTGTAAACCAGTCCACCCACTCCTATTTAATCTTAGCACTATTGTCAGCAATTGAAGTCCTGGCCCGCAGCGCTGTGTTCCGGACATGGTCAATTCTCAAATACGGAACCCCAATAAGATATTGTATTAATTTTCTATCTGTAATAACCATTGTATCCATAATATCGTAAGAACTTACCAATTCGTTATCTAAAAGTTACCGTGACCTTTTTAAACCTACCAGGATTGATTATTACGAATCATTATTTAATTACAGTTGACATAATATAATGCAGCTTAATTATTATTAAACAATGGACACTTACTAGACTTCATTGAAATCGCATTCTAAACAGTACACGAGTACGAGATATGGTGTTGTTTGTAAGAAACTACTGATTAAAAAATACTGAGTAGAAAAAAAACTATTTGGAATTGGGTTTTCAAATGTACTCTTACTTACAACTATGAGCTAAGGATAATTTTGTCGGGATATTAATACATAACGATTTTTTATTTGATCATTTTTAGAGGTTTCTAATTTTTAGAGATTTTCATGATAATAATATATAATACTAGCTGACCTGACAGACGTTGTCCTGTCTTAGAACTGTCAAACACGCAAAGTCAAAATGGTAAATCTTATTTTTTTACACCTACATTATTGGAGTTTTAGTAAGGATCCTTATTTTCTATGAAAATATAATATAACCTATGTTACCCGGGAATAGTGTAGCTTCTCAACAGTGAACGAATTTTTCAAATCGGTTCAGTAGTTTCGAAGCCTACTCAATGCAAACAAACAAACAAACAATCAAATCTTTCCTCTTTATAATATTAGTATAGATTAAATTTTTGCTCAGATCTGATTGTTTTTATCGTCAGAACGCTTGAGATGCCTCACCATTGTGTCGTCTCAATAAATAAACAACTGTGGATTTAAACCCTAACAATTAGGATAAACAGCCGGTAAAGCGTCCAGAAAAAATGTAAAAAAGAAATAATTTGACCTGGATGCTGGCTCTTAATTTAATTAAATAATCAAATTAATCTTATTTCTAATTTGGGCTTGACTTTAAAGTAAAAGGTTACTAAGTACCCTCAGTAACTCGTGTGGGTTAAAACCGTGAATTGTGGACATTACGGCCGACCCTCCTACCTTTATCTTTACCTCTTCTCTCTATTGGGTTATTTAGAGCAAATTTTCTACATGTTTTTATTTTACCACTGGGCATAAAAAAAAAATTGTCTGACTGTCCATGAAGGAAGAAATGAAGGAATGTTTTTCGGGTGTATGTAAGTATGCACAGATATACACAACCAGATCGGCAATATCTTTTAGTGAAAGAGACAACTTGATATGGCTCAGCACAAGTACGAAAAGGACATAAATAGATTTTGTTGTCCTTATCGACGTGACCTGTTTTTGGTACCTCAAGTGTCAAAATCTGTAATAATCAGTGACAAACAAAACGGGTCTGAATTATATTTATTGCCTTTTTTTGGTGATTTAATGTGATAAATGCGTGTTTCCTCTGAGAAATAATTGTAAAAGATATTTTACAATGGTTGGTTGTAGCATTTTGGGCTGCAAGAAGCGCAGTGAGCGAAAATACGATGAAATATCATTTCACACGTAAGTAAACATATAAAGCTTGTAACGATCACCTAAATAAATTCAGGATATCAATTCGATTTATCAAAAATATTTTATTCATAATTAGTCAGTTTTTAGGTCGATTTGTGGTCTAATTCTATGAATTTTATCAAATTATTCACTTAGAAAATAAATTTTGAATGTTGCCAGTTTATGAAAGAAATTACCCACCGCAACTAACATAAATTATTTGTTCTGCAGGTTTCCAACTGATCCTGTCACATTGCTGAAAAAAGCTGGCACATTGCAAGAAGTGCAAAATACCGACCCTTTTATGCCCATATGAATATGGTGAATGTGAATATTAAATATATATTAATGAGGCCACAGTTATGAAGCTGGAAAAGCAAAAGGCGATTTCGGCGAACCGATTCAAAAAGCTACGCGCTGTTCGTGAAATTTGTACTGTAAACATTAAAGAGTCTATTTATCTAATTATTTGGAATGTTATACATAATTCCATTCATGAAAAAACTAAACTGACCAAGCGCGAGTCGGGCTCGCGCGCTGAGAGTTCTTTACAATCACAAAATACAAAAAGTTGTGCAAAAAGACAACATCACGCCCAGGCTGTCACCCATCCAAGTACCGACCGCGCCCGACGTTGCTTAGCTTAGTGGTAAACAGAAATTTGTCATTGACTCGCACTTGGCCAGTGTTTATTATTTGTTGTTTTACTTATGTTCACTATAATCCGCTAAATTTGACGCTTGTACGGATTACCGTTTTTACACTAGAACAAATCCAAAAATACGTTTAACGTTTGTTGCATGAGGGACCCCCGTTCCGTTTTAACTCTGACTTTTTTATTATATTTTATTAATTATAAAAAATCATGCTATGGTTACTTTTCAACCTTTTTTCTAGTACTATATTCTAATCCTAACAAATAATTATAATAAAAACGCAAGTAACTTTCTGTCTGTTTTTACGAGGAAATGGCTAAGTCATGGTATAATAATATACTCCGCCAGGTATAGCAAACCGAGAAAAAATGTTTACGTGGGCGTCCCGCAATGATGTCATGATGTCAATTTACAACAGGTTTGAGAGAGATGACGATACACCACGTAACAGCTGATTGAATAAAGTGGCAACTGGTCAGTGACGTCATTGCGGGACCACTCTCAAATTGCTAGACCTTGTTTTCTTAGATCATGGGCTAAGTAAAATTTTGTCAGGACGATAGGGGTGTGTCATGAGGACAGACAACGTACTTTTCTTCCCAGAACATTGCAGGTAGCTCCGTGGGTTGCAGCAGATAGTGTATAAAATATAAATATTTAAAAGGTAGTATTGTTTCCAAAGTACTCATTGAAGATTCACTACCCATCATAGTAGGTAAATTACCCTAACTTATAGCAAATCATTTTAATGTGGCAACACACCTTGTTGAAGCGAGAGGCACTGAGCTAGCCACGCTCATTGAAAATCTATAGGTAGTAGATCTGTGTAAGTATGTGTGTCTGTCAATGTGAGAACTAAACAAGCTTTAATTTAAAAACCTTTTTAGGGTACCCAAATAGTAAAAACGTGACCCTATTACTAAGCCTACGATGTTTATCTGCCTGTCCGTCAGTTTGTCCGTTCTACCTTTAAACGGCTGTATCTTTCGAACCGTAATAGATAGCCAGTTGAAATTTTCCTGAAATATGTAATATTAGGGCGGTTTAATTAAGAAAAAATTAAAAAGATCAATTAAATTCCCTGTATAACAAACGTATTTTTTACGTATTTTTGTATGTGCTCTAATGTAAAAACGTGTAAACGGGATGACATATAAAACACGCAGAGTGGCGACTACTTCATTTATTCAGCAATCGAAATGAACAGAGAGAGAGTTAGCTGGCAGGCTGGCTTATATATACACTCCCCTCAAAGGCTTGGCGAGCTTGACAGTGGCATGGCGTGAGGGAGGGGGTGTGTCATGGCGGCTGGCTGGTTGTCATTCGTAGTTTCGCAGGCAACGTCACGTCCGTTTTGTTACACTCGACCATCCTGCAACAATTGCTCCCGCAATTGGGAACAAACAACAAGGTTTAGTTTCTAATAAATTAACAATGTGTGCAGTCTGAGGCTGACTACACGACTGGCAATTATTAGGTCTACGGGCAACATTAAGGGCTGGTGGTAATATTAAGGGTCAATGGCAATATTTAGGGTCATTGGCAATATTAAGAGCCAATGGCAATATTAAGGGTCACTGGCAATATTAAGGGCCGCTGGCAATATTAAGGGCCGCTGGCAATATTAAGGGCCGCTGGCAATATTAAGGGCCGCTGGCAATATTAAGGGCCGCTGGCAATATTAAGGGCCACTGGCAATATTAAGGCGTACTGTCAATAATAAGGGCTTATTGATGATAGCTTATAACGATCAGTGATTCATTGGTTCCATCAAACCTGTCGGTACCATCAAGGCTATGGTTACCATCAAAGCTATAGTTACCATCAAAGCTATAGTTACCATCAAAGCTATAGTTACCATCAAAGCTATAGTTACCATCAAAGCTATAGTTACCATCAAAGCTATAGTAACCATCAAAGCTATAGTAACCATCAAAGCTATAGTAACCATCAAAGCTATAGTAACCATCAAAGCTATAGTAACCATCAAAGCAATAGTTACCATCAAAGCAATAGTTACCATCAAAGCAATAGTTACCATCAAAGCAATAGTTACCATCAAAGCAATAGTTACCATCAAAGCAATAGTTACCATCAAAGCAATAGCTACCATCAAAGCTATAGTTACTATCAAAGCTATAGTTACTATCAAGACTATTGAGGCTGTTAAAACTATTGAAGCCACCGAAACTATTTTCAATATACTACCGAAGATGTTAAAACTACTGGCAGTTGCTACTGGGAAAGTTAGAACTACAGAAATATCAGGACTAATATCAAAACCATAATAATTAATTACTATCACCATCAGAACAATCGACACTATCAGCAACTTAATTGGAAACAAACAGAACTACTACACTGCGCAAATGCGCTGCGCTGCGCAAATTCCTCTCGCTACAATTCATACGAAGATACTACTTATTTGTAACTTGACCATAACATCAAAATATAGACAGCAACTAATGAATGGTAAGTGCTAAGTTCATCTTTGGAGCAGTAAAGGTATAACAGCTATGCCTATCTAACAATATCACAATGTAATAATTCCGTGGCAAACATCAAATCTGACACACCTGTTACATAATGAATATAAGGTACGTAGGTACTTAAAGTGCTCATATAAATTTATAGCACTGACAATCCTAAACTTATTTTAAAGATACATCATAACAACTAAACTAAAACAACGGCGTAAGGCCATTTATTAAGGTACCTACACTTTGCATAGTTAAGCACTAAATTAATTTTAAACTGGCAATGCTATTCCTATGCTATCAGCAAACTATTGCTATCAGTGCCTATCCATTACTTTCGTGAGAATCAACCAACTCGTTATGAGTTTATATTATGTGTTTAACTTCGAGTTGCGTTGCATCAATTTGCGCGGTTAAGTATGTCTAACAGTAACAAATTCATATTTTGGTTATTAATACTTAATTGAGGACATAAACAAGTTTAATGTAATTTTGGAAACATGATTGAAACTTAAATGGTTCCTTAATAATCTACAGTTTTATTATTTGTTGCTTGCACTTATTTTTTAGTTCTAAGGCGTGCGCCGACTCTTGCGTAATAATTCCTGCAGGCGCAGATCGCACAGATTTGTCACTGTTTCGTGCAGGGGCAAAACTTGGCTTTGAGCTGACGACGTGGTACCGAGTATCGACTCAGCATAGATTTGAAATAAGCTACCCCCATGTGTTTCAGTTTTAACTGTGGTTTTATCATGCTCAGTACTGGAAATGCAATATCCCTTTGCGTTAAGGTGTGCGTTATTTTAGGTACAGCTTCCAAGACTAGTATCGACTAAAGAATCCTTTGACAAACTTCGTCAACAAGATTGAAACGTACAACTTTATGTAAAATTTTCTAGTAAATAAAATCTATGTCGAAGGTTGTCATATCTCCTAGGCTCAGTAGAGATGTCATGACTAGGCTTTGCATTGCTATTTGCTAGGCTCACTATAGATTTATTTCCAGAAAATCAGGCTTCTTTCGCCAACTGAATAATTATCAGGTTTTTAATGACTAATTTTCTGTCTGTCATGATTCAATTGTAACACCAGTCCAATTCACCAGTACCTAATCTGAATCACATTCCATCACAAATTACTATTTTGCAACGCGAGAAATTCCCCAGTCTACCCGCAGACATGACAATAAAAGTTATTTTCCATCCCACCCACAGACTCGACTTAGAAATAAAATGAGGTATCGAACTAACGAAGCTAGCACTTCCAAAATGTAATTTTTCTAATCTACCTACAGGTTTCGTAGTTTCTCTGATCAAAAGTGTAAAAGTCAATTATAAATCTTTAGACAAACTCGGCATCGATTAAACTGGAGTGAATAGTTGTATCTAATCTATGTATGATATGTAAAGGCTGTTTAACCTAAATCTTACATGTTCATAAGCACGTACTATTGGGATTACCCTCAAGTTGTGCGTAAGGAGTGTGATTGCACGTCAATCTACCAACCATTGCAGTTTTATTTTATGATCACGGAAGAAAATTATCGAACTTTCGAGTGCATCTGATACAATTTTTTTTGTTTCGTTTTGACCTACCAATGAGTAGTCACTAATAATATGCAAATTAGAAAGCAAAGCACGGGCCAAAGACAATGATTTAGTTTTCGTCTTTTCTTCTGTACAGTCTAAATCACGCCTGTAGGTACAATCAAATCTATCGGAATTGGAACTAGGCAATTAGGTACGATAGTTACTTAGGAAATGTGCATGGTTTGCTCACTGCTATCAGTTAATGGTCATATTTTGAAGTCATATACTTGTAAATTTTCTAATACTAACTTGAATTAGTGGCAATAAGGTCAAAAATAGGTATATCTCATAAGCATAATGGCAAGTAGAAACAAACACACCTGGCTATTAGGCTAAGGCTCCTCGCTAGCTCCAACTGATGCAGGCTGGCCTCCGCTGCTTTAGGCCCTAGTTAGGTTAGGACCTCGCCCGGCTGCTACACGTCACACGGATGCAGGCCCCATGCTGGCAGGCAGACAGGCAGATTGGCACGCAGGCGGGCAGGCTGGTAGGCAGGTAGGCAGGTAGACAGTAGTATCTTGCCACGTGTCTTGCGGCCCGAGATGGAATCTTGAAATCTTCGATGTCACAGTTTTCGCACGCAGTGGGTAGTAAGGTCACGGGCAGAAAGTAGGGTTCGCCGTGTTTAAATGCCACGGAAGCGGCAACAAGCAATATCCTTATTTCTTCTTCTTGCTCAGTACGTGGCGTCGAATGATGAGAAAACAGGGTGGGTGGTGTTAGATCTTCATGATTGTGGCGACATTATTCTGCATTTTTACTTCGTTTTTCATTAGGCCAACTAAGTAGCACGATGCTTTAGCTTGGCAGAGTCGACCTTCTTGCAGTACATAATTACGTCATCGTAAATTCTTCTCAAGCAGTAACTTCGCCGTTATAGACAGGATTATGCAGTCTTCTTCGAGGATCAGAATCAATTTGACCAAGCGTCATGAAGCCGCAATGCGCGTAGGTATTAAATTTTCTTCTTTATCCCTCTTCTGATTGTAAACGGGATGACATATAAAACACGCAGAGTGGCGACTACTTCATTTATTCAGCAATCGAAATGAACAGAGAGAGAGTTAGCTGGCAGGCTGGCTTATATATACACTCCCCTCAAAGGCTTGGCGAGCTTGACAGTGGCATGGCGTGAGGGAGGGGGTGTGTCATGGCGGCTGGCTGGTTGTCATTCGTAGTTTCGCAGGCAACGTCACGTCCGTTTTGTTACAAACGGTAATATGTACATCGTACAAGCGTCAAACTTGGCATGATTTATATATAGTATATACATATATATATATATGCGCATTTATATATATTGCATATGTTTGCAATATATATATATATATAGTTATTTATTTGTAGTATAGATATATAGTATTATATATAATTATGTTAAGATAGAGTACACACCTACTATGACAATCAAACTTAGCATAACTACCAAAAGAAAATATATGAAGCCTGTTTCAGCCTTTTAAGAAAATCACCCCTTAAGTTTTTCGTTTAAAAATATTGTGATAAGAGTACAAAACCCTATCTATAAGTAGGTTTGTGTCAAACAGTTCCGGATGTGAAAATGTACCGGCGTCAATTTATATGATTTGGAAGGGAAATCCCGGGAGTAAACCCATTCTTTACAAGGGAAATGGGAAATTGAGAAATTATGATAAATGTGTACCTGAATATGTTTATCGCTAAGATTATTTCAATGTGTACCCAAAAGGTAGTTGGGGACAGCGCAAATAATACAAAGTTAATAGCCGCTTAAAATTACAAAACCCGTGTGTAATATTAGGTTGTTTACCAAGTTGTGAAAGGAATCTGTTTCACACATTTTTTATTTCGAGTGTGAATAAAGTGGTTTCTCCTGAGTTACTCTCCTATCTCTCTATGTTTTCGAGTGTAAGGGAACTTAAATTTATTATTTTACATGTAACTGGAAAAATACGTGAACTGTAAAGAACTGTAAGATTAAAGTAATAGAAACCGCGCAAAAAATCTAACATTTTATCAATTAACTTAATAATAAATAATGTTACGCTAGGGCGACTTTGTGACGAGCCATCGGGAGTGGTGACACTGCGTATTTCCTATATTAAAAAGTACTCTTTGACTGCGTACCCCGATTCCATGGGGCTAAATGAGATCCCTGTCCCATGTGGAGGTCTAGACAAGAGCCACACACTGCTATATAACGTTCACGCCTGCGGAAAGATGACATTGTATGAAAATATCATTGACAATGACATTAGCATTAGATAAATTATCTGAAGCTAATGTCATTTTGAAATTGTATGAAAATGACATTGACAATGACATTAGCATGAGATAAATTATCTCAAGCTAATGACATTTTCATGCAATTTTATCTTTCCGCAGGCGTGAACGCTAACAGTGTGTGGCTCTTGTCTAGACCCCCTGGAGGTGAAAACTGCAAGAAATACAAACCTAAGCTCTAGGATGGAAGTGTTAAATGCATAAAGCCGCGAGTAGCGTTTAGTAAAAGTACAGCGAACCACTTGACTGTTTAAGGGAGAGGCTTTAACATTGCGGTGCGGTGATGCGTTGCAAAAACGAGGCCGCGCCGCTATGCGATGCGTCGCCGCAACGCAAAACCACAATCCTAAAAAGTGTAATTTTCAGTCAATTTCAAAATCATGGCAATTAATTATCAATAGCTTTGGGACACAATATTTTTTTATCTTATATCTACTCTAATCAAATCAAAAATCTAATATTTGTAATAGTTTTACTTCTAATATTAAAGTTCTATGTAACTTAAAAACTTCTTTTAATGAACTTTAATAGATTAGTGATATTGATGGATGGATGATAAGTATAAGTAGGTAAGACTCGTGCCAGTCAAAGCGAACATTATGTATCGAGTTTACTAGAAAACTTTGGCTGGACTTAGCTGTAACTTTCGGCTGAACATAACTTTCTTAGCACAATGTGGGGATGACAGCGAGCTCTTGGAACTTTCGTTCTTTACTTGATTGACTGCTGACATTTCGTAAAGGTTGCCGATAAATAATGCAGCTAAATCGAGGTTTTAGTGCCTAACGTCGTTTGGTTGGTAAGATAATTTGGTAGGGTGGAGGTTGTATCAGAAGCGACATAGTCCAAAGCACATCAACACCGCAACAAAAATTAGCCTCATAATTTATTGAGAGATAATGTAAAACGTTTAAAAATAATGTATTTACTGTATCGATCCGACTTGTTTACGTATTCTTATGATCATTCGTTATTAGTAGGTATATTATCTTATTTCACTCTAACGTTGAAGAAATATCTAGTTATACGTAAGTATACATCTACCTACTCGTAGATGTCGTTACAAGAGGCAGCGTAGCCTTTTGTAGCTCGGCGCAAAGATATTTAGTTATATCGTCGTTGTAGCTCGTCGATGGATATTTTTTTGTCTTTCCTCATTTGAAGATTTTGGCATCGCACATTTTGTGCATTTTCCAGTTTGACCAATTCAAATTCAAAATATTTAATTTAAAACCACTTTAAAATCGATTGGGTTAAGCTTAAAGCTATTGTTAGACAATAAATACAAAAATATTGAGACTTAAAATTGTACTAATAATGACTTAGTGTAGAAATAACGTATTTCCAACTCAGTCATCATCCGCACAAAATGCCCGAATATAGGCGCAATTCAGTGAGTTGTGGTCAAACGGTTAAACTCGATCCAAGTATTTACTTGCTCTGACAGCTGCAATAACGTTGTATAAAAGCTTTGAATGAAAACCACGAATTCTGATCACTTTTGCTAGTTTTTGTAAATGTAATATTTGCAGCAGGTACCCGATATATTTCAGGGAAATATAACAAGAAAATATTTTATTTTAATAAAAACAGTGTCAAGTCAGTGTCAGTGTCAATCATAAAAAAATTACAAAAAAAAGGTGTTTAACAACCATTAATATGCTTAACTCTAGATGTACTGGACAAGGATGATACTAGATAATCATCCTTGGTACTAAAGTATCCAGCACGCACTTAAAGTTCCAATAACTACAAAAGTGTTGCACGCACACTCAAGCCGCTCAAGCTAATCTATATTGGATAGTTCCCGCTTAATTAGTGGGTATCAATTGTGCGCAAGAGACGCGGAATGGCTATCGCTAATACAGATGATAAAAAACAATTCAAAAGCGACGTTATTTTAAAAATTAATTTGCTATGTATCTTATAACACTACGCATGCAAGAGAAATTACAATGGCAAGACTTTTCTCCGGGATACATTAAAGATCTGGGAATACATTAAAGATACCCTGAGAATTGAAATGGACAGCACTGAACCAGTTCTTCGAGATGCCAACGCCGCTGTTTCTGCCACGCTGAGGCATTATGACGCGTTCGCACGCTAAGTCGGGCTGAACTCATAAAAATATGACCACACTTTTATTCGTAGTTATTATTATTGTAGCAGTTTTTTGGCTGTGACCTTATCCTAATATTTATATCAATGGTTGTCAAATAGCAATTGTTATTCAAGAACCCTATTTTTCGCCTCAAAATTGAATATTTCGCATAGTGCCCATCCAATATTATAGGTACGCGAATAACTTTAACCAAATAACGCGATTATATGAATAGGTATAATCATAAATAGATACCGAAAGTAAATATGGATCGGTTACCTTGCTACTTAGATATTTGTTGTCAAACTCAAATATTATACTTCGGGTCTCAACCGAAGACGATTATATTATTTACATGCAGTACATGGATTGTGCTGTCTTCTTCACACTTTTAGATATTAAACTACTATAAAAACAAAATTCCATTTCCTGTCTCCCTCTATGGCCGGAGGATGGCGCCTGCAACTTGTCATTACGTGTTTTTGTGTCGTCGGAATCACACTGTAATTAATTGATTAAGTGAAAAAAGTGTTATCGCCTGATTTAAATACGCGATAAAGAAAACTTTTACGATCTAATTGTAGTGAATACGAAAATATATGCAACAAAGTGAAGAAATTCGAGAAAATACTCCATAAATACAGGCGAAGTAACTCATCGTCGTCTACCGACCATTCCCGCCAACACCATAATGATTCACCATATTGCAGTGGTTATTACGAGCCTGACATGGATGGTGAATATCGAGAGAAAACAGGTACCTAACATAGTCTATGATAAGCGTATTACGCAAATTCGCATACCTAGGGCGAACTGAATAATTTGTTAAAAAATAAAGTTTTCTATAATACCCTCTTACCAAACTTATCAAGGCAATTACATAATTTAGCAATTGGATTGTCTTTAGACCTTTAACGGTCTATGGGCAGTCTAACTGTGTTTGTAGTGTTAGTTTTAGCTTGTATTTTGTTTAGTTATTAAAGGCAAAAAAAAAAAAAAATTAATTCAAAAGAAAATTTTGCGTGTGAATCTAAATGAGAATTTATAAGTAGTTAATAATGGACAAAAGCAAATTTTCGCGATAATAAGGTGGGTAGTTCTGCGCATGGCACAGTCAGAAGGATTGAATAGAACGTTTTATTATAAACATACCTACTTAATACCTACGTAGATACTTTTTAGTTTATTTTTTCCATGTAGTTTTTTCCATGACGTTTTAAACGTGTTATGCTTAGAAGAACTCTTCTAAGGTGTTATAGCTACCAACACAGATCTACTACCTAGCTACCAAAGACATTTTACCTCTTTAGGGTATATACCCATAAGACCGTTGATTGCAACTTATTCTCTATGTACAATATAAATCATGTCGCTACTTTTAATTACCTTCACACGTAAACCGTGTTAAGGTAACATATTCTCCACGTAAATCGTGTTGAGGTAACATCATATTTTCTACGTAAATCGTGTTGAGGTAACATCATATTATCCACGTAAATCGTGTTGAGGTAACATCATAATATTATCCACGTAAATCGTGTTGAGGTAACATCACATTCTCCACGTAAATCGTGTTGAGGTAACATATTGTCCACGTAAATCGTGTTGAGGTAACGTATTCTCCACGTAAACCGTGTTGAGGTAACATGATATTCTTCAGGTAAATCGTGTTGAGGTTAAATATATTCTCCACGTAAACCGTGTTGAGGCGCATTTACTTCACGTATATCGTGTAAGTTTTTCATCGCGTATATCACGTTGATATATACCAACTCATTTTATTCTTCGATGAGGCCTCCTCAAAAGGATATGACATTGAAGAAACAGATGCGCTAGTAGAAAGTGCACTGAATGCACCACCGTCAAAAGAAACACCAGCGCGCCCACATCTGAAAAACGGAAGAAATGCTCGACCCTGAAATTTTGATGATGCTTGGAGAGAACCCTTCCACACAAAGGGAATATAGTGACGATTTACATAAGGATATTGCTGCTATATATATTATGTAATGGCTTGCCTATATAAACAGAGCAAAACAGACTTGCTGAAAGAGTACCTATTTGCCCGCTAAGAATTGCATTAATATGAAGGCACCGAAGCTCAATATAGAAATTTCAATTTTTATTTATTTATTTTAGCAGCGATAGGGAACGTCCTTAATTGGGCTTTATCGTCCAAGGACGTTTTTCCACAAGCACATAATATAATAAAATGCTCATAATATAATCGTCGCTTGCTAAGTGACTGTCATTATAGAGAATCACAGGCGGTGCTGATATTCAATTATAAACAATCGCAATAAACAAACTTGAGATAGTGTTAAAAAGACCAAAATCAACAAGTTTGTATTCGGCACTAATCTGGCCGAGCACCTCAAGTCTTCGAAGGCGATTTCAAGGCCAGGTTCAAAGATGAATAGCGTGAGCGCGCTCCATTCGAACCACCACCTCCAATCACACAAAATCAGCGAAGAGCTTTAAACGCGAGGGGGAAGACGTGAGCTGTAAGCCTACGAGCCCTGCCAGAACCCCGCTCCCTGGAGGTAGGCACCAGTGTCGCGGGATCGCCACCAGGAATACAATCGCTGGAACGGTTCTTTGCGCAGAAGAGCCAGGAGACAGTAACGCCGACAGCTTAGGTACCTATTGCCGGCAGACTGCAATATTTTTATGACAAGTGGTGCACCATAACAAATGACCCTGTTGTTTTATCTTAGATACAAGGGAACAGTATACCACTTAAAGAGAAACCGATACAAATAAGTCTGCATCTGACAGTATAATCATTGATCACTATCATAGATTTATTTTGTCCAAATTCATTTCGACATGCGAGCCGTGTCAAGGTCATTTCTTATCACCTAGATATATTTACTATACCAAAAGCTATCGGCGATCACCGATTCATTTTAAAACTCAAAAGCCTAAATAAATTTGTTCACTTAGATCACTTTAAAATGGCATGTTTTTACTGGCTATAAATTAACATGATAAAAAGAAGTTACGTTTCATCTGGAAGTCACAAATGTACCAATTTTGCCGTGTGTGTTTTGCCGTTTGGTTTTTATGCCGCACTGTTTGCGTTTACTAAACTGTCGAAGCCAGTCTAAAATACCTACGTAGGATTAAGAGGTCTGACTTCTGTAAATTTATTAGATGATTTTATTGCTATTGGACAGTCTTATTCGGAGTGATCTCATAATATAAATATACAACAATTAATGTTTTACAATAATTGGGCTTCAAAATAAACTGGGATACGAGCTATAGCATGCGAATTCCTAGGGTTCATTTTCAATACCGAAAATATGACTCTTTATTTACCCGAATGGAAAAAACAGCGCATAATCGATAAAATAGTAGAACTTTTAAGAACCACCAAATGTACTAAGACAACAACAAATGTAATAAGATTCTTTGCAAAATTCATTAGTATTTTGACTTCTTCGTGTTTAGTTGTTAGATACGGATGGATTACACAAAATACCACACCAAAAAATTGTTTGAACAAGAAGTTTTTATTTTTTAACATTCAGTAACTCCAAAAACTATAACAAAAAGATGGTTATAGCAAAATCACTCAAAAAAAAAAAAAGTTGAGATGGTGGAACTTAAAGATCAATAACTTGTTTTGCCCTATACGCACTAGCGATTACTGTTTTGAGATCTAGAATAGTGACGCATCAAGTACCGGTTGGGGGTAGCTTGTGGTGGTCAAAGTTCACACGGCAATTGGACAGAACTGGAGCTCAGTATGGATATCTTGGAATTAAAAGCCGCTCTTTATGGGCTAATATTTACAAATATTTGCTTCTGAGCTTCAATCTTGCGGTATCTTATAGTAGATAACACGACAGCAATTGCTACACAAATCGAATAGGAGGTGTGCAACACACAGTTAAATGACTTAGCTCGCACTATTTGGCAATGGTGTGAGCTTAGAAACATTCATGTATTGTCATCGTATATAAAATCATCTGATTACATTGTTGCTGATCATGAATCTCATAAGATTAATGTACGAAAGAATGACAGAATAAATTATGATAAATTAGACACAGAAGGGGAGCTAGCCGATTACGCATTTACTGAAATAACTGGATATTTGGTGTACCTGCTTTCGACCTTTTTGCAAGTTCACAAAGTTATAAATGTGATCGATAAGTGTCATGGAAGATCGAGCCAAACGCAGAAATATTCATTAAAAATATACATATATATATATATAAAATAATAATATGGCACCGAGATTATCAGGCACTCGATGATAAAACTAGATGTTCCAGGGGCGTCATTATGTATTGTCATGGCCTCATTTGCAAACCAAACGTTAAAGCAATACGATTCGTCTATCAAATCATGGTCCTTTTGTGAAGAAAATAATTACAATGTCTTTAATGCAAATCATACCCAACTATTCTAATTTCTAACAATGAAATTCGATCAAGGGGCCATTTATAGTTTAGTTAACATACATAGGTCAGTTTTGTCTACAGTCTTAGAAACTGAAATCACACTAGATGTCAACAGATTTATAAAGGGTGTATATCGGTTAAAACCACCTAAACCTAAATACTCACTGACTTGGGACACGAATAAAGTTCTAGATTTTGTCTCAAAGTTATATCCTTACACGGATATTACCCGTGAATATTTGTTTCAAAAGACCATTGCTGTTCAAGCAATTTACCTCTGCACAGAGAGTGCAAATGTTAGTTTAATAATATTAAAAAATATAATAATATATACATAAATAGAAATTTATAAAATTATAACTAAAGTTCCAGATTTAATTAAAAACTTCGCAACCTGGAGGAGCCTTCCAACCACTAAGTAGACTACCTTTTATTAGAGAGCAACCGTCTATAATGACCTGCGTTAGCTTTACAAACGTATATTGAGAAAACGTTACCCCTAAGGTGTGAGCCGTTAAATGACCACTTCTTTAATAGCATTCGAAAACCGAATAAAAAGATAGGCTCACAAACTGTACGATAGCGGTATTGACATATCGATATTTGGACCGCATATCACTTGCCATGCTTCCGCATCGACAGCTCATCGACTTGGAGTTATCTTGGAAGTGGTTCGGAAGGCTGCAGACAGGAGAAAATCCTCTAATAATTATATTATTAAAATATTATAATACGAGTAGATATGTTACCAATCCTGACGATAATGAATTTGCGGAAGCTATATTCAATAATTTTTGCTAAATATGTATATCATAATAAGCTAACAAGACTATATGAGATGAATTTATTGGATTGAATTCATTGTTAAGATGAATGTATATACATAACTATTTTGCTTTTCATTTCTTTATCGGATGAAAGCTCTCTAAACATCTGCATGTAAATAATATAATCGTCTTCGGTTGAGACCCGAAGTATAATTAAGAATCAAACGATACTTACCTTGAAGTTTGATTCCAATTATGCGAGGGTCTCAACCGAAGACGATTACACTCCCAACCCACCCAAAACGTAAGGCCCAAGTAAACAAACAAACAAAAAGCAAAACATTATATATATTTATAGAGTGTATAGATCCTTATATCTCTAAAAGTAATGACAAGTTGCAGGCGCCATCCTCCGGCCATAGAGGGAGACAGGAAATGGAATTTTGTTTTTATAGTAGTTTAATATCTAAAAGTGTGAAGAAGACAGCACAATCCATGTACTGCATGTAAATAATATAATCGTCTTCGGTTGAGACCCTCGCATAATTGGAATCAAACTTCAAGGTAAGTATCGTTTGATTCTTAATTATATGTTACTAGCTGCGCCCCGCGGTTTTATCCGCGTGGATTACTCCTTATAACATCAGCTATCTTCCAGTGAAAGTCCCGTCAAAATCAGTCCAGCCGCTTGGGAATCCATAGCGAACATAGTTACATACACTACTATACACTGTCAGTTATCTAACCCACTATATACAGATATATACCTTTTATATAATTATATATATCTGACCCCAAACTAAGCAAAGCTTGTGATGTGGCTGCCAGAGACTGATATACATACATTAATATATAATTTTAAATACATACTTAAATAGATATTAACAACCAGATAAAGAACAAACACAAATGATTGTCCTACGTGGGAATCGAACCAGCGCCCCCAATCTCAGAAGGTAGGTTCACTACCGACTGGACCAACGGGCTATCAAATAGGATGTAAATATTAGATGTAAGAGTCGCACTCCGATTCGTCATCTTGACTTTTGCCAATATTGAATTTTCCCCCTTATTGGCCAGGTACGATACTTAAACAAAAGAACTATAAGTGTACTTGCAATCCAATATCGACTTTAGGCTCTAGTGGGCAGTAAAGTACCATGCAATATATTGCTAAGAGTCAGCGATAGCATAAAGGTGTGGTTATTTCAATAAGTAAGTTTATTGTATCGTCTGTGAAGAGAAGTGCTTGCCTTAACGAGGTCTGAGCTCGTTTTATGGTCAGTTTTACGGCGAGTGTGGCTGACTGGATAGAGTGTGTTACTCATGTCGTTATCTGTTACTTTCTAGACGTTTCTAGTTAAAACTGTCACGTTGGCTGTGTCCGCGCGACATTAGCCCGATTAAGATAGCCCGTTGGTCCAGTTGGTAGTGAACCTACCTTCTGAGCTTGGGGGCGTGGGTTCGATTCCCACCTAGGACAAACATTTTGTGTTTGTTCTATATCTGGTTGTTAATATATATTTAAGTATGTATTTAAAACTATATATGTATGTATATCAGTCTCTGGCAGCTGTATCACAAGCTTTGCTTAGTTTGGAGTCAGATGACCGTGTGTGCAAATATGTCCCGAATTTATTATTTATATATTAAGTTAAGGTGGTACGTTTTACCTATGGCGGGAAATACAAATTTCAAACAGTTTTCTTGTCCTAGCAGCTAGGCCGGGTAATTATTGTAAACGATCATGTTTGCGCAAATTGAGTAATTATTCTTTACAAAATCATGTAAAGCTATTTATCTCTAATGCACATTATTACTTACATTTGTCAATAAACAAATTTTTACTGTTTCAAACGGTTTATTTACAAAAGTAAGCAATATGGTGCGTTATTGAATAGCTTTACATGATAATGTAAAGAACAACCAAAGATTTGCGCAAACACTGTGTTATTTTACAATACTTACCCGGATACCCGGCCTAGCTACAAGGACAAACAAACTGTTTGAAATTTGAATTTCCCGCCATATATCTATCGTACCACCACGACTGCCCAAAAAAAGTTTTATATTTATAATTCTTTAATTTGTGGGAATTTTAACGTCGCACTTCTTGTGCATTTGCAAGTGTCAAGTATTAAAATATTTCCAAGTTTGATGATATTTATATCGTCAAACAAGTCATAGTCGTAAGTCATAGTCAAGAAAAGTAAATCACGGTGGATTCAAAGTCATGCTCTAGTAAAGTGGTGGAAGCTTTACAAGAGGCTTCACTGGAGTTTTGGAAATAACACGAAAATACGTGTTTCACCGCATTATATCACTTTTCCACACTCGAGTACGTCCACAAACACTTAATAAATAAATAATAATCCAACATTATTACACACTCGAAAATACACAAGTTAAGAAAAAAAAAACAAGTTTTTTTCCACGTTAGTGCCAAAACTCTTTTATACATGTACCTATTTAAAATTGACGTTTCCACGTAGCCGTCAATAGAATCCGTAGAATTAGGTAGTCGGCGAACACGCCAACCTAATTCTTTATTGCTACAGACCGTTAACTTGTTTCCTCCTACCCTCAAACAAACAACTTGATTGAATTGAAAATTTAACACTCAATTTTCCCATACAATTTTGCAATATTATTTTAATTTGCAATAAATTAATTACGAATTGAAATGAATCAATCTAATTGAAACGCTCATTAATACCAATTTTAATCCAAATTCATTATTAATACGTAACCTTAATTTTGTGCTATTTATGAGTATTTTATAAGATTGTAGAATTTCAGAATGACTTACACAATCAACTAAATTTATGAAACTGTTAATAGTTCCCTTTTGCGACTTCTGGGTTGATCCCATAGTAAAATTTGTTCGTAATGATAAGTACAGTGACCTCCTTTCGGCTTAGTACCACTGGTCTGTGTAACCCTATATAAGCATGATAATATATTCTTATCACAAATGTCTGTTATGTCATAAAATAAACATTCAATTAAGATAATTAGGCCAATCGTGTTGACCCTAGAGTAGGAGGTACATATAAAACATATAATAGTGAATGGAGATTAATAAATAAATACATTTTTGATGACTTTATATTGCTGAAGGAATGTAACTTGTACCTTAAATAGGGTTACCAACTGTACTGTTAAAACAGTATTATAGTGTTTTTAACCCTACAATACTGTTTACTGTTCAACAAAAAGAAAGTATCCAAAATACTGTCTATTTCATCCTTTTTGTAATATTTTTTGTTGCGCGCGCCTTTTTTACGAGAATCTAAAAAGTTCTTATTGTATCTTTTTTTACAAAATACTGTTATTTTCCTTCTATCACCTTACTTTATTTCTTTTGCAAAAAGTTGGCAACCCTAACCTGGAAGATTGGCAAACAATAGCATTAGAAAGATATACGTGTAAATAGGGTACTTACGTCCGACGCGCTGCGGCACGCGCATCGAATACGATCGGTGCCTCACCGATTCGCTAGGACTGCTGAATTGGTGCATGTGACTGCACCGCTCATTTACAATAGGCTACCGCAAGAGGTGAGAAGTGCTCCATCGAGAGAGTCCATCAAACGAAAATTTAAAAATTGTCCTGTCCAACAGGCATTCTATAAACTCAATGACGTGACAAAAATAACTTAATTTTTGATTATTTTATTTTATTTCATTTTTGACTATAAATTAATATACTATTATTTTTCTTTTTTGTTTGAAAATTAAATTTCTTATATTATTGTAAGAATTTTAAATTATTTTATTATCATTTATTTTCTGTGACGTGTACCTGTGACTTGTTATCAATAAAATACTACGACTATGGCTATGAGGCCTTGGCACAGCGGGAAAAATAAATTATACCTACATAAAAAATAGGGACAAATCAGGAGTTTGAAACGGGACGAAAGAAGAGTTTCTAACTCGAAAATTAATCAAATGTTTTTACGGCCGAAACAGGCATAAAATGCGGACCAAAACCAGAAATGTTTATGCAGGTCGAAACTCTGAGGGACGAGTCGGACATAATACTCCCATCCTATTGAATTCAGTAAAGAGAACCCTTCCAAGTTCGCGCTACAATTAATACAAAAGTTACCAGAACGTGCGTACCGTAGTAACGCTGATTATTAAGCTCGTAATACCAACCTTACGAATGTTACGTTTAGTATCTCTGCCCTTAAATATAAAAATACCCAAAACAAAACATGAAAATTTTGAAAATGTGTGTAAGATATCTTGGACTGGAGAGCGTGCCCCTAAAAGGCACTCCCCGGTCCACACAGAAATTAGTGTGTAGAAATTTCCCAGGGAATTCTCTCAGTTATTTACTTAGTAAAGTTACATAATTCATTTTTTATTATTAACTTGCCTTAGCAACAGACGACTTTAATAAAAGAAAGTAAACATTAAAAGACTAACCAAGTAGGTGTTAAAGTCGATTTGTTGGGCATAGTTTATCTTTATTGCTGAATAACACAGCTCTATCAGTGGGTTAAAAGTGCTTGACACTATTTAATTGCACATATATTTGGCGTTGATAAACACAGAATTACTTAACCTTGCGTACCAGTATATGTTATAAAACAAAACCAAAATACATGTAAGTAAAGGCTGTATCAGCAAAAATTGCTCGCTATAGAGCAGTTTTAAGCATTTCTCAGTAGGTCCGAACCGCAAAGCCATGTTATTTTCAAGCTTAAATTTGATTTTCATAGCCTTGGTTGACTGCCTAAATTAATTAACGTAAATTCGGCTCAAAATATTATTATGATCTAATTTTGTGGATCAAACAAAGAGAAGTTTGTGACCGTAGACAAAATGTACCTGCTGAATATCCAATAAACTGCTCGAGAGGTTTTCTGATACCTTTGATTTCCATTACATTGAGGTACTCTGGGAAGACTATTTTTACCTTTTCCGAAATCTCAATAATTTATCCCTTAATAACATTATGCGCATCGTCTTCATAACCTATACTAAAAACTATCCAAAAGTACTTAAAACTCACGTAAAAACATATCTTTCATTATTAATATAATTATATATCAATAAAAATTAAATGAACAGCATTTAATTTTATGTTGGTAATCACATCCCTTGAAAAGACTGGACTGATTTGGCAATTTTTATTTTAAAATAGTCAAAATAGTCCAAATGGGTTTTTTATGGAGAAAAATTTGAAATGTCTCCGGTAAATCCCTTTTTTTAATGGGATTTTTTGTATTAACTAAAATCATTAAAAACAGTCATAATTCAACTGAAAAAAAACGACAGAAGATCGCGAAAAAACAAAAGCTAAAAAGCAAAGAGGTTTGAATCAGTTTGATTTATTACCATCTTGGGAACATGCAAACAAAAAAAACATAACAACGTCTGTTGGCTCCAATGACGAAATAATACTTAAAAGTCTTCAATAGTTGGATCAGCATTTTTCAAATAATTGTCAACTGATTACACCGACGAGTACATTCAAAGCTCGAGCCATGAGGCATAAGCGCAGCTATCATTCACTCCATCATCATTTTGCCGAAACCCATCTACAAGAAAATATTTAGGTAGGTATGTATCATAATAAAACCATAGGCTAAGTATACTACGTATAAAGCACTAGGTGACCTGACAGACGTTGTCCTGTCTTAGAACTGTCAAACACGCAAAGTCAAAATTGTAAATCTTATTTTTTAACACATTGGGTTACATTATAGAAATTTTAGTAAGGATCCCTATTTTTTTGAAAATATAATATAGCCTATGTTACCCGGGGATAGTTTAGCTTCCCAACATTGAAGGAATTTTTCAAATCGGTTTAGTAGTTTCGGAGCCTATGCAATGCAAACAATCAAATCTTTCCTCTTTATAATATTAGTATAGAGTATAATAGACAACAGTGCTCAAGGCTAAAAAACACTTATCCTTATGTTCAATTGTCTAGTCTAGAGTCAAATGTCAAAGAAAAAAGAAATTGTTTAACTGTTAGCCGTATTACTAAGCTAAAACATTGTAGAAAGTTTAGAAACATGGATTATCCTTTTTGAGACGATACTTTTAATAACTCGGGACATCGAATAAATACTTACCCTTTCTTCTATGCTTAGAAATCATACTATAAATGCAAAAGTACATTTATATTTGAAACGAAATCTCTGTAAAAAACATTATAAACTCTGTTTAACATATCTAATCAAATTTCCAGTTGCTCACGTGTCTGTGTCTCTCCACTCGGAATTTATCCCAAGCATAAACTGAAATAATCGAACTTTCCGCGAGAAACAACTTTCCGTATTGTTGGAGGCAAACAGAGAAATCCCGTTTATCCTCTTTATCCCTTTTACTCCGTCAACGACGTATTATAAATCAGCTTATTTTGGGAACTTAGACAATCTGTGTAAGCATTGTATCTAAGGAAACTTAGTGTTGAAATCATCGATTAAATTTACATTCTGGCTTGAGGCCTAAGTAAAGATACGGGGCTGGCAGTAAAGCCGCATTTTGACTACAGCGGGCAGCGGGCAAAAAAAGTACGCAGAATCGTTCTAGGCAACCACATGGCTCTTATATAAAAGTGTTAATGGTTTTCGGCATTTTTTGCTTCAAGCCTTCAAGAGTCTTAACTTAAGTTAAGAATAGATAGATGCTGGTTTTAAATAATTATCATCATCATCAGCTTCTAACTGTCCACTGCTGGACATAGGCCACTCCCATTTTTTTAAATTTAATTATGAATGATAACAATTATTTAGTTGACTATTACAATATTTATGATTTTTATTCATCCAAACTATGGTATCCCGACATTGATGTAAGTAAACTTTAAAACAGAATAAAAAAAAATGATGTGATAATAAAAATCCGCGCGAAAAATGTAGTAAATTGAATTTAAAAGCAATATTAGTAGACAGGTGTCTACTGTCAAATTTACGTCAAACCCAAAGAATGTACCTAATCGCACCTAATCGTTTATTTCGTGGAGCCACTATTGCGTTCACGAACGACGTTTACAAATTGGTATGATTGATAGTTAGCTGACTGTCCCGAGGGTTTTAGAACGCTTATTACGACTTCAAGCATCGTCGGACGACGTTTACGAAGCTATCACTGTCAATTCAATTTCTTCTTCGTGGCTTCGTGCGGTATTGCCACATCTTGCCAATGTCTTGTTTAGAGTCGAGTAGGCAAATATTCTGGAGATTGTCCGGTTCATTTCGCTCCGCCCGCTGAGTATAAAACCCAGCCTTATTTTGTAGTCCTAGCTGTTTACAAGTCTACGAAGCCAGAAGGCTGTATAATGTACCAGACACATAACCCTGTTGTAGACCCGTTGTTGTGTTGTAGTCATGAAACCCATAATGTATCCAGACCAGAACGGTTATGAAGTAAATAAAGTCATCACTGTCTATTTGTAGACTATATTTGTAGACTCTGTTTGTAGTCGCCAAATCGATCTTATGATGGTGTAACTACAGTATTATATTTTTATTTTAAATTTAACCTTTAATAAATACGAAACACCCGAAAGCAAGTAGGTACCTACACATTTTTGTCAGTTGGTTTTTTTTGATGACCGCTTATATATCTATCGCTATAAGAAGTTGATCGAATGGAGTACGCCGTTAAAAACTTTTTACAGACTGTACTAGCATATGACTAGCATAGATTTTTAGTAGGTTTTTATGGAAAATATCAAATAGACCAATCTCAAAGTGTCAAGAGTCAAGATAGCACAGCACAGCTTTTTAGTTCTTTTTAGTAGCTTTTTATATTTGGAAAATATAAAATAGACCAAATCTCAAAGTGTCAAGAGTCAAAATTCTCGAGTGTCACTGACCGTTTTTTAAGGAATAAGGAATTGGAATAGCCATAGATTCAGTGGAATAGCTTTATGGTTTTCGTAATTTATACTTTAAACATGTATGACGTCAATGACTTTAAATAAAAAAGTCTATACTAAATCCAGTTGCATGTAAGAATGTCGGTGATATGAATATTACACGGTGAAAAAGTAACATTTAGTTTGTAAACGATATTAAAACGGACATGACAAGGCCAAGGCTGAAAACGAATAGAGTTACTATCCGTTGTGAAAACGATGAATAAATTACTACTCTAATTATATCAAGGTTGAGAGTAACCGAATGAAGGCATATAAGTTTTTACTTGTTTATTTTGTTTTTAGTCTAGTAGAATACTCAACTTTTTGATAGCATGTACCTATTATTTTGGATCATAATAATGTATAGCTATTAGTTTACATAATAGGCATGTGTCCTAATTATTTTTATTACCTTATTAAAATAAGAGCCCAAAACAAAAACAAAATTGTAAATGGTTTAAAATTAAAGGGAGATTTATAAACATTTTAACGATGTGCGTGATAGACAGAGAGCACACTATACTTACGTATGACGTCACATGTAAGTACACAAAAAACTTCATACCCACTGACACTCGCCTCGCGGAAAAGGGACAAAGCATCCCTACCTAATCAGAACAAAAACTGTAAACCTAGATCCTGCAACACAGGCTTCGCCTAGTGCAGGGTCTATAGGGCACATCAGGTAGGTTTTAAAATCTAGAGTAAGGTAAAAAAAAACGCTCTTATCTCAGAATTTTATTTGAAAATTTAAATAGTTTCTTCAGTTAGTTAGTATACACTTAGTATTACATTTTATAATATTTTACTAAGCCTGCTAAAATAACAAATCAAACACCTGTCCGAAATCTTATTATTGAGTATCAAATGATTAATTAGGTGGCGGCAATACAACAACGTAACAAGCTACCATGAAAAATTGTGTCAGCTGGCCACTGATTGATTACGCCGAAACAATTTGTATTGTTTGGGGTTGCCAGTTATTTATTTACCGCGTTTGGGCATTCTCGTGAATTTTGAAAGCTCTCAAAAGCTTATCGTTATTATTGGTGTCAAGACCCGGCGAGATTGTTTGAATTTAATAAAGTTTACGTGCAAACAATGGAGCTTTATGAGAAATGATCATGATCGGAGTTTGAAACTCATTAATGTAATTTTTAGGGTTCCGTACCCAAATGGTAAAAGTTAATTTTTAATAAACAAAAAAATCGACTTTAATACTATACCTACATGTAAAAACTTAAACTAAATAAAAGAAAAGTAACAGTGAAAGTCCTCATCAAAACTTTTGCTGAAAACCAAACTTTTTTGCTGAGAAGCACAAACCAATACGTCATGTGTTTTTTTTTGAAGCTGTGAATCAATTTGATAATATTTATATGGGACTACCTCCAGAGTATGATCTACCAAACAATAAAAATAATCATTAAAATCAATTCATAATTGGCGGAGTAATCGCGTGATAAACATACAGTTCAAATGAGAACAAATTCAAATCATCCTATTTTGAAGTCGGTTAATAAAATAATTTTTTGCTGAATTCACAGAAGAAATAGTAAAACTTGGCTCTTTCGAATTCGTTCCAATAGCTTTGTGCTGGCACAAAGCAATATATTGCTAGATAATAGTTATTTATGATACAAGTACGGAAAGTTGGTTATTACAAACGAGTAGACGAATGTAAGCCCGAGACGAAGTCGAGGGCTTACCATAGTCACGAGTTTGTAATAACCAATCCGCACGTGTGCCATACAACGTTTTACAACACATTTGCGAGAAAAAAAAGGCTACAAATGAAACAATTTTTGTTTATAACTTAATATCAGTCACAACAATAGTTTCTATAATATAATAAGAAAATGGCGCCAACATGCAAATAGCGCCACTATCACGTGGTGAAAATTAGAACTACATATTTCGTCTCATTTTCTCTTTAGTATTAAACTGAGACAAACGTATTGAGCAAAAGCGCTTCCAAGGAGGTTTGATCATTCAGCTTATTTATTCTCGTAATATGAAACTCTTTTGTGGAATTCTTATGTAATTATGATGGAAATTAAAAAAATACCGTAAATCAGACGCACGGTGCTATACATCTGAGCGTGCGGACAAATTCATTACCGCACGCTCCGTTGTATGATCCGTAATGTTTAACTTTCGAACGATGTATACAGGCTTCGTAAGTGCACTTTTTGAGCAAATGTGTTGTAAATAAATTATTGCACCTTCCGTTGATGTTCATTTTTCACTCTGCGCCGGATTACTGTTATTCCAGTTTGAACACAAAAAGAATACTAAATCTGATTACCTACCATTCCATGCAACCTAAACCTATTCCCACTTTTAGCAATTTTGGTCATTCTAGTTTTAGTTTGTCTACCTAATTCCGTGGTTAGCTAAAATTGAATTGAATGATTTATCTAGACAACCGGTAAGACCAAAACACGGTTAAGGACATTTCGCTTTAAAATAAAAAGTAACACTGATTTGCGCTCTTGTCCCTGTTTTTTTTTAATTCTAATACCTATTTACTAAATGATGTCTACAATATCTTGACTTGTAAATTTAAATTTACTAATAAATGACTTTGACTTTCTTAATATACAGGTTTAATAATAATGTCATCATAATCAGCCTTTTAACAGTCCACTGCTGGACTTTTAGCCTATTGGGCCATATCCACCACGCTAGCCCAGGGTTGGTGGATTCACATACGTCATTGAATTTCTTCTCCGTACGTATGCAGGTTTCCTAGCGATGTTTTCTTTCACTGAAAAGCCAGTGGTATGAAAATCCGTACATAAACTCCAAAGAGCTCATTGGTACGGACCCGGGTTTTGAACCCGCGACCTCACGCTTTCAAGTCTAGCGGTCTCCCAAATAGGCAACCACGGCTTTTAATAATAATGTAGGGAACCATAAAAGTACATTTTACGTTACAGTTGCGACTGCGACATTAATACAATATAGTCACCTGTAGTAACAAGCGTTGCTTAAATTGGGAAAACCTCGCCTTGAATGAGGTACTGTGCTAAAAAGAGACAAACTTTACTAAGACGTTATCTTAGAGGGAGAGCAATGCCGAAAAAAATCTTTCAGATGTCTCTAAGTGGCATTCTGTCATTTCTTTTTGTGTCTCTCCGAAACGATAAGTGGCTCTTCATTTTCTGGTGGTAACAGACGGTCATGATAAATTGAAAGTAATTTCGATGTTTTGTGACGTATGTGAAGACATACCGTCTGCAATCATATGAAACAATGAGAGCTTTTCTGAGAGAAAATTTAAAAGTGAAACACATATTTTGTATTTTTGTGATGTTTCCAAAACTTCATAGAAACCTCTTGTAAAGCCTCCGCCACTTGATATGCATGCATGCCTTTGACCCTTGACCGTGACTTACTTTGCTTGTCTCTGACTGTGACTATGTCTTGTTTATATTGTGAATATTTTAATACTTGACACTGGTAAATGCACAAGGAGTGCGACACCAAAATCCTCACAGAGGAAAAAATTAAACAAGAAAAAACTGATTTCAGGATATTTTTTTTAGTTGACTTGTTATAATGGCAATACAACCGCAACTATCTGGCCCAAATTATAACTTCAAGGACTTGTTGGGTATCAGCGCCTACCGGAACCCCCTTTTACCGCATACAACAAACGTAATTTTTTACCATATTTTTGTATTAGCTCTAATGTAAAAACGGTAATACGTACTAGTCGTACAAGCGTCAAACTTGGCACGGTTATAGTACATAGTCTAAAATACAACAACAAATAATAAATAAAGGCCAAGTGCGAGTCGGTGACAAGTTTCTGTTAATTACCAAGTTATAAATGGTAATTTTGTGGTGGTACGGAACCCCTCAGTGCGCGAGCCCGACTCGCTCTTGGCCAGTTTATTTTAATAAGTAATCATACCGCTAAAGCAACAAATGGTTTGAACCGTTCGAACTTGCTTCTATCAATAGAAAATCTTTCATTTCGCATGATATTTGATAAATATCTACAAGCCCCTGTTAAAAAAAGATAAAAATTTAACCCCTGTTCTTAATCGTTTACTGACAAAACGAATAACAATTTACATATGTAACGAGTTTATTATTGATGCGAGCTATCGAAACAATTGAATAGCTACAGACGTTAGTTATTTAGCTTGACGTCTAACATTCACAAGGCAAATATAGTACACTGGATAGTGGATCGGAAGCCAAAAAAATATCAAAGATTTATCTTCACGTCTGGTCGATGCAACTCGTGACCAAAATGCCGGCCTCTACTTTGCTCAAAGGGTGAGCATCGCCATACAACGTGGTACTGGGGCCAGCATTTTGGGAACAATTCCCAGTGGTAACGGTTTAATAGATTAATAGTTAATTAGATTTAATTTGTTGTTTTTTATTTTTATTTTAATGTTACGAAGTTAAAGATGGCATGTCACTTAAGGCTAAGTTGTTATCTTCGCACGGATTCCGTATATAATCCCTAATAATTTTTAAATTATCTCAGAAAAGACAATTTACAGCGTATACTCATGTAACAAGCTTTTTAATTAAAATCGCTCGGAGCGGAAACTGTTTAATTTGTTCAGGTGTCCTGTTAAAACATTTTAAAATCGTGCAAAGAAAAGCAAACTGGTAATTACTTGGGTTAACGGAGCGGGGAAAATTCGTCGTACAAATAAACTTTATTCGGTCCGCGTGGTTTTTATTCGGTATCGATACCAAATAAAGTTCCGAATGAACCTAATTACAAATATTTATTTATTTTATATTCATTAAAAGCCCCATTTGTTTTAGCTCCTAGCCTCACTTTCAGAACATTCTTTTTGTTTGTTTATATATAATATATTATAATATTTATTTCTCAAAAAAAAAAAAAACTTTGCCTATTATTACTTACATGATTCCATAACAAAATATTGTAGGTAGGTTGTTGTATTTTTAAAAGGTCAAAATATAAAAGTGAGGCTTAAAAAACTAGGAATCGTTTTGGAATTGGCATAGGTTATAATTTTTGCTTAGCATACCGAATTGTCATAACTCACAATGAGTTATCCAATGCCATATTATTGCAAAAAACTTTACTTAAGAATGAGGCTTTATTATACTTTAAAGTATTATAATAATTGTTTCTTTCTAATCGATGAAAGTACTTTCACGGTGTACATCAATACAATACTGCCGTCCGCTATCTATAATGCCGTTAAGCCACAGGTGGTCAATTTTTACTTTTAAACATGGTTGGATAGAGTTCAAAATTGTCTATCGATCTGTCTAAGAATCGCATCCCTATCTGTCTTAGTTTCTGAAATAAAAATAGCGTAAATGCCGCTATGTGACATTTCTTTTTAACTTTACACGCTATTAAAGTCGTTATCCATCATTACTTAACTAAAAAACCGCTTTAATCCCATAACTACATAAATATATTGATAATCAACAAATGATTGCCTACCTATAAAGCCGTTAATTGTGTTTAGTATCCTAAAACATAGTTAAAGTGCTTTAACTGCTTTTAAGTTGAGTTTTGTGATGTTATTATTATATAAATTCCTTAACTAAAATGCTGTTATTAGAAAATATTTTGCATAAACAACGTTAAGGTCGCTTAACCGCTTTTTAGATAAGTATTCACCTGATTTTAATATATAATTTACTACTCTTACTAGCCATTAATGGAAATTCACAGATAAATCTAAAAATATTTATGTACGTTTCCTCCACTAAAAAAACGTTAAACAGCATTCCTTCACTAAAGTGCAGTTATTTGCTGGTACCCCGCGCCGTGCCGATATCCCCGCGCCCGCGCGTTCGCGTGGTTTTGGAAGGACTTTCTTTTATTTGACTTCAGACCTAGCTTAGTATCTACAAGGTCAGCGGTTTTCGACTAAGCAAACGTCGCGTCGGGGAGTATTCCTGTCAATATTCTTGCCATGGCACTAGGCAATTTTTTTTATAGGCACCAGCAACACCGGGGTACTAAGTCGTTACACATTTAGGACATTCTATCATACTAGACTAACGTTCACCAGACAACTAACACTAGATAAATACTGCATACAATGCAGTAATTATTTTATTTCTAAGTTATTGTGTGAGTATTTTAATCGTAGAGTATTTAAAACTCATTTATTAATGAATTATATGCGCAGCCGTATTCCATGACAGGACCCATTTACGGCAATTTTTGTGAAACACAAACAACTCATAACTCCTATCACATGACTGATATATCCACACATAAACACATTACAAAACATGATCCCTATGACATAAAATATGTATGAGAGACATATAGATTTGACGTGTAAAGAAGTAATGTCACCACAAAAATCATCCATTTAGTTCCAGGGCATTCCCATGAAAATTTTAAAGAATTTGGAGGGAGATCCTCGGCGTAAACATTTCTAGTGAGGACCAGTTCGGGGTCACTTAGAGACCAAAGCTAAACTTGCTTTCAAGAAGCTAGGTGCGCTTAACAGAGTGAAGCGATACTTCACGCTGGTCAGTGGCTTCTTCTTTATGAACCACAAGTACGGTCCCACGTGGAGTATTGCTCCCACCTCTGGAATGGCGCACCAGAATACCAGCTGCAACTTCTTGACTCCCTACAGAGGCGAGCCACTACAATTTTTGACGATCCCAAGCAAGCTGGATTTATTTAGCCTCCGAAGAGATCTTGGTTCCCTCTGCATGTTTAATCGTTTGTTTTTTGGGGAATGCTCTGAAGACCTATTTGATCTTATTCATACATCATACTTCTACTAGCGCACATCCCGACACCGTCAAAAAGTTCACCACCACATCTTGCAAAGCTGGAAATCTCACACCGTCCGATTCTTTCACTCCTTTATTCCGGGAACCTGCAAGGTATGGAATATCCTTCCCGCGTTGGTCTTCCACATGAAGCGTTTCAAAAAGGGTTTCTACAACTACCTCTCCGGGCTGGCAAAGCACCATCAACACCGCTAGTGTTGCAGGTGTCCATAGGCGGCGGTTTCTGCTTACAATCAGGCGAACCGCATGCTTGTTTACCGCTTTTTTTACTAAAAAAATAAATAAATATTTGGGACATGGGACATTTTTGCACACACGGTCATCTGACCCTAAACTAAGCAAAGCTTGTGATATGGCTGCCAGAGACTGATATACATACATATATATTTTTTAAATACATACTTAAATAGATATTAACAACCAGATATAGAACAAACACAAATGTTCATCACACAAATGTTTGTCCTACATGGGAATCGAACCCACGCCCTCAGGCTCAGAAGGTAGGTTCACTACGAACTGGACCAACGGGCTATCAAAGGATAAGGGGTAGACGTCGTTTTGATAGAGTATTCTTTTAGCAAAGTCCTTACCTTACCCGTCACTCCTCTATCAATACATAAACAAATAAAACATGAAAATCGCGAAAATTTATAAGTTAATTGTAAAGTATATATTTTATATTGTTTATTTGTTACGACTTATTGTGATCTCATATCTACGAGTAAGTAGGTACATAATTTGTGATAAAATTTGAAATTCATACAACTTGTGATTTTATGCATGTATATTTTTGTTTAGTACCTAAGCTTACTTAATTGTGATCTCATTGATACCTAGATTTATCGAGTCGGTATTGTTCCTTATTAATTTGTAAGGTTTAATCTCTC
Source organism: Agriopis aurantiaria (assembly GCA_914767915.1). Classification (NCBI taxonomy): domain Eukaryota; kingdom Metazoa; phylum Arthropoda; class Insecta; order Lepidoptera; family Geometridae; genus Agriopis; species Agriopis aurantiaria. The sequence goes on from OU611999.1 coordinate 6,395,535, forward strand.
TATAACCGAAACAGTTATGGGTAAGTATAAAATACATAGTTTTTGTGCAGAATAGCAAATATTCATTAATAAAAAACATCTTTTGTAGAATATTTGCATGGTTTGATTTTAGAAGTAAACTTTAATTTAAATGGTATTCTCAATTATTAAGTAGTAAATGCTTAGCTAAAAAGTGGCTATGTAAAGATTTTCAATATTTAACCGTATTATAGTTAAGTTTAAAAAAAGTTTTAAATTAATTTATCCTTAATTCTTGTCAAAATTGCGACTAAAATTCATTAACGGCTATTTAGCTATGGACAGATCACCACCAAGGAAGTTGTAATGCATAGCTGTATTGCCGTTATCATTCTAAACGGCATTTTAGTTAAGTAAAATCAGTTAAATTTATAATACATGCTTTTCAGTATCCAGTTACCTACTAATACTACACTTAAATGTCGTTAAGGTGTACTTAACCGCATTTAAGCGTTTGATTTCTAATGTTAATCCAAATTTAAAGCATAGCTATAACTCAAAAAATGTATTTTACCTATTATAAAATAGATGTTTTAATTTTGAAGTATATCTACTTGAAAGTACGACTAAAAGGCAATATTTTAATATCAATAAATCTCGTATATGTTTCATGGTTTTAAAGTAGCTACAATTTTAAAATTCTACCGCGTTTTTCGCTGATATCTCGAAACTTAGTTTTGAGGCTTAACGGCATTATAGATAGTGGACGGCAGAATAGATCAAAAAATTTTTTTTTAATATATTTTTTGTGTACACTGAAGTAGGTGCTTATCCACAAAATTTGAAGCATTATGACTTACGTGATAAAGGAAGGTCGCTGAGGCGCGACTCCATTAGAACACTGACAAATATTTGCCGTCGTCAAACAAACCTTGGCATGTCGTGTCCACAGGATTTGTTACGTCACTGTAGAAAGTGGATAAACTATAGCCTATAAAATTTTCGAAGTTTATAAGGTAAGGTTTAAAAGTAAAACTTTGGCGTAAAAACTGGTGCGTTAAATTGCAACTCGTTTTAAAATGATCGACGCCCATCCTAGTGAGAATGATAAGGTGATCGGTATAATATTACTGGTTTACACGGAACGCATTAAGCCGAAAGGAGGTCACTAAGTCATTATACTCATCATTATGAACAACTTTTACTACCTACCTTTTATTACCAAACACAACGAAATTGTGAAACATATTAGTTGTTCCATTTTGCAAAAATATCACATTTCGTTGAGTTTGAATCAGTCATTCCACTCCGACCAACTGAACAGACCAACTAGTTGAGCGGAATGGAACTTGATAAAGTGTTTTGTTCCAATCAAATCAACTAGTTGGTTAGTTACTTACTTTGGTAAAATTTTGTTCCTCACGAACCAACTTGATAAAATGGGTTCATCGAGTTCCATCCCGCTCAACTAGTTAGTCCGTTCAGTTCGTCGGTTTTATATTAAACAGTTGTTTTTTCGCTATTTCAGAGTTGATTGCGCAGTAAGAGTTGTTCATAATGATTAATATAATAAGCTCTTGGTTTGGCTTAGTATAGGTACCACCACTTCAGCCATGTATAGCTGTTCATTTTGTTAGAAAATAACATAGGCAAAAATGTATAGAGTTCGGTCTAACTTCCACCACCAAACACGCACAATAAAATAGTGTTGCTAGTAAGTTTCAGTATTATAAATAAAGAGGATTCAATCTGCTAAGAATAGCCTACATTGTTTTCCGTGTCTACATTCCTTTTCCAGCATATTTTTTTTATACCTGCATAGAATAGATCTACGTTTGGCCTCTAGATGCAGGGGACAGTCCCCTGGGGACTAGAGTGCCAGTTTCGCACCGCCACCACTGTCGTCGGAGCGGTGCAGGGCGGCGCACGCGGCGACCGACTAAAGGCATCAAGCCTAATAGGCCCAACCGTTCGCACCCGCTGCACCACCTTACCATATCACTTGTTTATCTGATCTGAGGTAACAGCCATATTGTAAGACGTTATTGGCAATGTAGACAAGACAGAACCAATATTAATTAAAAGCTCCACTGATTGAAGTCGATAGCACCAGATTGAACATTGACGCAATCCGAACCTTTGTAATTATTGCGGGCGGACCGTCCTGCGGTCTTACCTGATAATACACAGGAGCCATTCATTTTGATAAAATAAGAACTATTGAAGTAGCCCATCGGTTTACATGAACAAAATTCACGAGAGAAAAAAAGGGGTCTGATTTTACCTGTAAAAAATTTGGATAATTAGATTTTAGGAAGAATTTATTCTGATAAATATGTACATAATTTACAGGAAAAAAAACAACAAATTAAAACCTAACTAAAAATACTAATCTATTAAACCGCTATATAGTGGGAATTGTTTACAAAATGCTGGCTCCATTATATACTTCTAGGTATATGCTTCTGGAACTTCTAGTCTTTGGAATGCGCTACCTGAATAATGTTCCCCAATAGGAGTGCCCCATTGTAGACCGCATCATCGCTTAACATCAAGCGAGGTGGCGGTCAAACGCAAGGCTTGATTTTCCTTGAAAATTGTATGCCCTTGTAGATGGTAGACGCATGGCTACTTTATTAGTAAGTTATTACATTAGGCTAGTCCGGTGTAAAAAAAACTATTCTATTCCATATTGCAGCTACACGTGTACTCAGACAATAATATTTTATTAAAAGTAAACTGAAAGTGGTTGCCGAAAATCAAAGCGTGATAGCGGAATCATTCATGTCGCTACCAATTCACAATTCGCCTCTAGATTGCTACTAATTTAGCAGATAGGTTCAAGGCTACGGAATCAATATCGCGGAAACGTATAACTTATTACGATCCACATAAATTGATAGCATGATGATTGGGCGGTGCTAACTCAGATAAGAATTCAAATTATTTATTGAGAATAAAAACGGACAAATTCCACTAACATTTATCTCACATACTGTTAAAACTAAAATAGATTTCCTAGTGAAAATAGGAATAATCACAGTAATATTATAAAATTACTTGACTTGACTTGACTTGACTTCTTGGGTTAATGGCCTCTGCGACTATATAGTCACAATTTCTGCCAATGTCCGTTTCGTGGCAGCTTCATAAACGGTATTATTTGACGCGAAATAAAAATATATAAAATTACTAATATAATAAATACAACAAATTGCTGTCAACATAAAATTAGTAAGTATGTCATACAAATTATCATTACAGTCATCGGCTTTTTTGCCCCTGTCCCATTGATCAGTAAAATTTTCACAATAAGTTAATAGTTATTTATGATACAAGTGCGGTAAGTTGGTTATTACAAACGAGTAGACGAATGTAAGCCCGAGACGAAGTCGAGGGCTTACCATAGTCACGAGTTTGTAATAACCAATCCGCACGTGTGCCATACAACGTTTTACAACACATTTGCGAGAAAAAAAGGCTACAAATGAAACAATTTTATTATTTTGTTTAGAACTTAATATCAGTCACAACAATAGTTTCTATAATATAATAAGAAAATGGCGCGAACATGCAAATAGCGCCACTATCACGTGGTGAAAATTAGAATTACATCTTTCGTCTCATTTTCTCTTTAGTATTAAACTGAGACAAACGTATTGAGCAAAAGCGCTTCCAAGGAGGTTTGATCATTCAGCTTATTTATTCTCGTAATATGAAACTCTTTTGTGGAATTCTTATGTAATTATAATGGAAATTAAAAAAATACCGTAAAGTACACGCACGGTGCTATACATCTGAGCGTGCGGACAAATTCATTACCGCACGCTCCGTTGTATGATCCGTAATGTTTAACTTTCGAACGATGTATACAGGCTTCGTAAGTGCACTTTTTGAGCAAATGTGTTGTAAAAACACTTTCGTTACTGTTTTCCAATTGTCACAAATAATATCACAATCAGTGTTGGCGGAAAAGAGTGCATTGAAGTGGCGGCGGGCGCGAATCAGGGGAGACAAGGGAAACAAGGGAGACATGGTAAGGTGGCGTGGTGGGTGCGAACGCATCTGGCCTAAATAGGGCTTGATATCTTTAGTCGAACTCACCCAGCACACGACCTTGCTGCCTATTTTTTTGACATATGGACTATTAGTTAGTTCATTGGTATTAGCAGCTTACCTAGTACAGCTGCTTATGAGATAAACTGTTTTAGAACAAAATGTTAATGGACGGGCCGGGCCATATAACCATTGAACTTGCTCAGTAAAAACGAGTCAAAACCGTCGGACATATATACTCCAACACCTAATTATAACCATGAACAGTACATTTGTTACAAAAAATAGATAGCGGTTTTTTGTTGTGTTTTTACACTTCGGAAAAGCACATGAATGCATAATTTTGTCAGATGTTTCGTTATCATGTCACAATAGTCTTGTGTTGCACTTTCTACGGCTAGAGACCGACTGAAACGAAGTGAGCGCTGGCGCTCATTTTATAATCTTTGAAAATGCGCTCCTTCTGGGCCTGTACATTAATTTTATTTTGGTCGTAGCTCAAATGCATGTATCTAAATTTTCCACGATCAAAGATAGAAGGTACATTTTGTAAATTTCCTAATTACATCAGCCGTTACAAATGAGTAATCTATTAAAGGAACAATCAAAACACCCGTATTTGGAGCAGAGCTGTTAAATGGGACGTGAGAATACAAGGTATTTTATCAGGACACAACAGACGCCTGCCTGCGGACTCGCTTGCCGTTACTCGAGGGTTTGTTTTTAGGGTTCCGTACCCAAAGGGTTAAATCGGGACCCTATTACTAAGCCTACGCCGTCGTGTGTGTGACGAACGGACGGATAGATTGACAGACAGACGGACAGACACAGACAGCGTAGGCTTAGTAATAGGGTCCCGTTTACACCCTTGGTTGCGGAACCCGAAAAACGATAATACGTATAAGCGTCAAACTTGGCATGATTATAGTATACACTCTGAAGTAAAACAACAAAATAAATACTGGCCAAGTGCGAGTCGGTGACAAACGTTAGTTTTTGTTTACCAAAGTTAAGCAACGTCGGGTGCGGTCAGTACTTGGATGAGATACCGCCTGGGTGAGATGTAGTATTATTGCACTACTTTTTTGTACTCTAGTAGTTAACAATTTATGTGTTGGTACGGAACCCTCAGAACACGAGCCTGACTCGCACTTGGCCAGTTTATTTCATAGTTATAAATGGAAGGTTAGATAGTGACATAGGATACTTATTTTTACGGAAAATGTACGGTTCCTTGTTTCCTGAGAACTACAATCTAGGCATTTTCAAGGCTAGAATGAATAGATTTCATCTAATGTAGATCTATTCTTTATATATGTATTTTTTTATCTAGACGGGTGAAATAGCGGGGCGCATTCTTCGACCAAAATAAGTTTATTTTGGTAGGGAGGCGCATTGCTAGTTGCATAAACGGAGAATCCACGATCGAAACCACAGCGCTGCTAGTCGGTTTACATCACATCCCCATAAGTCCCCTGCGGCTTTCTTGGCGGTATCCGTTGCGAATAAGCTTGGATGGCTTTAGAATATCTTTGGAATATAATATTTATGCCAGCCCAGAAAGGGTAAACCACGCCAAAATTATATACTTGGGTTGATTAACCTAGGTATAGGTACTTAAAAATGCTGCGTAATTTTCTGTAAAACTAAGATAAATACTTGAAAGATTATTCTGTGTCATTATAACCAGGTTTTTTTTAAATTATGTAACACACAAAAATATTTTTTTAATATTTTTTTTTTAAATAATTAACTGGCTTGCGTGTGACCACCATCACGCCTGATGTTAAGCGATGATGCGGTCTAAGTTGGAGCACGCTTGCCTAGAAGAAACCGATTCACTCGCGATTTGAAGACACCCAGGTTGTAACCATCTTAGAATAGGTAGTTATTCTAAGTTTCACATAATTTTTCATACAAATGCTATACCGCACGCGTTGCGGAAAAAAGGCAGAGCATCCCCTCAATCTCCACCAAAATCTTTAAGCGATTATATCTCAGAAATTTATCAGCAAATTTAAATTATTTTTATCAATATGTGTAATATATAAATTTATTTATTTGTATCCTTTGCTAAGCGTCTTATTTGTAATAAATGAACACCAGTCAACTAGCCTATTATCCAACTGAACAAACATTAGTGTCTAAAAGAATGCGGGGTCGATCTAGAATTTTCAATCATATCCACGATAATAGAATGATCCATCACATTTGTTTATTATACCAGTAAAATCACCTTCCCGTTATGATATTCACGAAAATGACACTGATGACACGCCTCATCACACTTTCGGGAATAAACTCCAGTAATATTAGAGCTGGTTATACATGATTTTTCGTTGGTTACCGCTTCCGATAATGCACGGTATACGGCAAACAGTACCGAAGCTAGCCACATTCTTGATGAGCATTGTGAAAAAAAAATTGTATTTTCTAAATAAAAATCCCATATAGTTTTTTTATTTATTTATGTTTGTTACCTCAGTACTCCGTCATTTATGAACCAATTTAGAAAATTCCCATAGAAATTTCATCAAAATCGGTTTAGTAGTTTAGGTTTTAAATCAAAAATATCTGGGGAATGGAACAACACTACAAATAAAAATAAACTTTTGGGCTTACATTTCTTATTCCAGGATGAGCTACCTATAATGTTTTATCCAAATCCATTTAACCGTTGTAAAGTGTGAACAAACATAAACAACAAACAAACTTTTGGATTTAAAATGTTAGTGTGAATTAGTGTAACTATTAAAAAAACCCATAAAAAATGCCGTCACCGGCCGCCCAGCAGATGTTAAATATAAAATTACGGCATAGGAGAGCGTCATGCCATTTGCCGTCACGGTATATGAGTTATTTTTACTGCCAAGGCGCGCCAATAGATGTTTCACATCCAAAATGCCATGATGATTTCAGTTTATAAATCAAGTAAAAAAAGTAAAGTTGAAACACTGACTGCATCGTATATTTACTATGAAGTCTACCATGACAAGCATGACTTATTCATGATGTCATTACAATATCACCTTGTTTATATGGAAATTAACTTTTTCAGCCATTTACATTACAGTGTTCGTTGGTTTTCGTAATAATAGTAGATATATCATAAGGGTTATTATTATAAAATCCTTATTGTACTCCAGAATTGACTACCTATATCTTGTTGAAATTCCCTGTTTAATTTCTACTGCGTATAGTATAGTATGAGATCATTTGTCTATAGTTCAGACTAAGCTTCTTAGGCTCGAGCGTCGGCGCAAAATTACTAGTCTATCAGTTTAACTGGCTCCTACTTTCCGTGATGTATCCATTCCGATAACTGACCAGCTTGAGCTTTTGGGCGTTTCTCTGACATCCACCTCAACTTTGGCTCCTATATTGAGAGCAAAACTCAATTGGCTGCCAAAAAGCTGGGTATTCTAACGAAGGTGCGATGGTACTTCACGTCGGAACAGTTGCTAACACTGTACCAAGCACAAGTTCGGTCGTGCATGGAGTACTGTTCTCACCTTTGGGATGGATCAGCTAAGTACCAGCTTGAGGCATTGGAGTGAGAGAGAAACGTCCCAAGAAGCTTATCAGCAACGAATCCTTAGTTCAGACTAAGCTTCTTAGTCTTGCGCATAGACGTAAAGTTGCTATAGTCTATCAGTTTTTTATCGGATACATTTCGGAGTGTGAATCAGATCTGCATGATGAAATTCCCTCCTGCCTATTTTTCTATCGGACTGCCAGAGGGAACACGAAAAATGGACACCGCTTTATGGTTTATATTCCGAAAACCCGTACAAAGCGCTTTGATTCCACTTTTAATATAAGAACTGCTAGTCTGTGGAATGCGCTGCTTGAATGGCGTTCTCCGATAGTTACAATCAACTGACTTCAAATCACAAGGGAATCGGTTTCTTCTATATGCAAGTGTGCTCCATCGTAGACCGCATCGTCGCTTAAAATCAGGCGAGTTGGCGGTCAAAAACAAAAATATTTTTTTTTTTGATAAAAGTGAAATAAAATTTCCTGTGTAAGTTTACATAGCTTTTCCCGCACTGGTTAATTAAGGTAAGGTCCAAGTTCTTTGGGTAATTTTTTTAATTTATAATCTGAGAGGAAATATAATGTTAGTGACATTATGTCATTATTTTTTGCCATAACCAGCCTCAGACTGCTGCGTACGGCTACGTTTGACGCGGCTGCTTGGAAAGGTTTCCTGTATTATTCCCTCCTAGTTATGACGTAGCTTTTAAGATCAAATAGGCCGTGATATTAGTTTTTTTTTTGTCTAGATAATACTTATTGGAAAAACACATAATTACTTTTAATTTAAAACACTGTTTTAAACTATCACGGTTGTTCACTAAAGCTATCGGGAGCTCATTCCACAACCTTACCACGGTAAATATCCCGTAAATAATCATATAACTTTTAATTTAATACAAAATACAAATACAAATAATTTACTTTGATACATTGTATTAGCGATATTTCTATTCATTCCTTTTCTATATGGAATATTATTAGTACCTACTTATTAATAAATTAATACTAAACCAGCATGAAATTACTTAACTTTATCACACTACGTTCATATTAATTTATGTTCCCATAAAAGTAGTAGCATCATTCCGCACCAATTAGGCATCAAGACAGCATTTGATTCGTGTCAACAACAATGCACCACAATTGTTATCGTACCAATAATTACAATCATTGACTCATCCTTTCATATCTGGCATGCATGTAATGATGAGCGCACGCATGACCGCCAAACGTGGCCCAATTAATTGAGAAATAGAAACACAAGCTAGCCTAAAGGTTGTCTTCTGTGCATCGCGACCGATTGCAGCTGCGCGCGTATTACTCACGCGTCTAACGCGCGCGACTGATGCGACAATACTTCGCACTATGAAAATGTATGGCGCCGCTCAGGCTCAGCCCCCCGATTCTACTAAACAAATTGTCTTTAAATTGTAATTATTGCGTTTTTTTTTTTTTTATTTGCCTCAAAAAAAAAGTTTTATTAAAAACAAATTTATAATATTAGGTGGTTGTATATTTCTAGTATAATAATTTTTTTTTAAACTGTAAATTTTGAGGCAATTATTAAACAATTAAAATCGCAACAATTACAATTTAAAAACAATTTCTTTAGTAGAATCGGGACCCAGGTCTGCTTCAGACGCGTGCGGCCTACGACTGGCGTCGCCATACATTTTCAAATCCCATCAGCCGCGTGTGGATGCGATCGGCCGTAATGCACGGAAGTCTACGTTTTGGGTGTTGTTCGTAGTACATAATATAATAATAATGTAAGGAAAGCGCTCCGCTTAAAGCCACTTGGAGAGACTGAGTAAAGTTATTTGATGACATGCGTTTTACTTATTCCTAAACTCGTGCTATTCATGCGGGTAGCCCGAAAACTCTGACGTTACAGCTGACCACCCCGTTTAGATCTACGACGACGTAAAAAGAGAAGTATGTGGGTAGTAAAGGATAACAAGCCACAAGGTCTACATCGTGTATAACATTTTGTAGACTTAAACACTCGATGGAATAATTTGTTATTTTCTGTCTCGTTGTCACGCTCGTCAGCGGGAAGTTGACAAAACATTTCATAGCATAGATTAGCTTAAGGTGGTACGTTTCACATATGGCGAAAATTCAAATTTCAAACAGTTTTCTTGTTCTTGTAGCTAGGCCGGATAACTATTGTAATCGTTCATGATGTTTGCGCAAATTGATTATTATGATTTGATTATTTGTTTATTGACAAATGTAAGTAATATGGTGCGTTACTGTTAAATAGCTGTACATGATAATGTCAAGAATAACCAACGATTTGCGCAAACACTGTGTCATTTTAAAATAATTACCCGGTCTTGCTACAAGGACAAAAAAACTGTTTGTTATTTGAATTTCCCGCTATACTAATCTTTGATGAAACGTACCATCTTAATATATCTCGTTAAGACAAATGTGTACTATATTTTTTAACACCTACAAGTGCTTTTTCATGATACGCTGGCAGAAAGTTTCTTAAACCGTAAATATTTACAGATCGTTAAGTTTGAAGGTATTTTAAATGAAAAACGGGTATTCGAGTTGAAGACTCAGAACGTGACTCATTAGCTACGAAGTCATTGACTTGCCCCCGTATTTTCATGCAACATGTTTTAATTTCGGTATTGTAGTTAGAAAACGAATTCAGAACTTTACTTAGTCCGTTTTAGACATTTATTCGTTTTAGATACATGCGTGCATTACACGCGTGGGTTAGTGGTTACACAATAAAACTACCAAATACTCGATTTGTTGAGGTCAGGAAATCTTGAGATTACATCTACGAAAAGGGGCGCGATTACGAAAGTTCAAACAATCTGAAAATATTTACTCTCACAAAGTAACGGCTTATATATACGGCGTAAATTAGAAACGCAAATAGAAATTGTCATGTAGTATACTTAGACTTCAGCTGGCCACAAAAAACTCTCGAAATGTCCATACGAAATATAAATTCAGACTACATGCTATTAAAAAACGAGAGTTAGGTTTTGAATATAAGTTAGTTAAGTTTAATGTTACGAAGTTAAGAAGTAAGTATGATTGTAACTCTTATGATATAAAATTATTTAGTAGGGAGATATATGTATTTTGTTTGATAGTCAATTTCACTCTTGAACAAATTACAATACCAGAGGAAAATGTCGGTGGCCTTTATTTTGTACCTACTCGTATCTTCCAGAATAAAATAACAAACGAGAAGACATTTTATTTCTACGAATTGATTTCATATGGAAAATGAAATGTCTATGGCACCGCTTCCATAACACTTGACGAGTTTGACAGGATCTGATAGAGGAAGTAATACATTAACAAAAAATTGGTAAAGAAATACTCTTCCTAGGGATTCGTCAGTTAAAATTGATGGAAAATAAGTTGCTTGATCACAGAAAAGAGAATGTTTTTTTTTCCCTAGTGAGCTTAGTGGTTGTCACTGGTAAGTGAGTTTTGGCGCCAACGTGGAAAAAAAACATGTCGGCTCGTTGGATTATTTTCCTAAACTTGTGTATTTTTGAGTTTTAATGTAAACTAAATGGTGAATTATTAAGTGCTCGTGAACGTGCTCGAGTGTAGGAAAGTGGTATAACGAGGTGGCTTTACGTGTTGTTTCAAAAACTCCATAAGAGCCTCTTGTAAAGTCTCCACCACTTTACAGGGGCATGAGTTTGACTTGATCGTGACTTATTTAGCTTGACTCTGACTGTGACTTGTTTGACGCTATTAAGACTATGTAAACTGTTTAAGATTACGACTAAAAGACATTGAATTCAAGGTCATGAAAATTTTAACAAAAAAAAAAAACAACATCACTGGTAACTCACGTCTCATCATAGCACTTGGACCTTAAATTTTCTACTAGGTTCGAATAATTACGTCTCATAAAATGGCAGATCGAGTCAATGATGTTTTACCAAAACATCTTTAGATCGAGCAGTAAAACAACTGCTCGGTACTCTTTGGACAAATTTTCTAATTGATTTTTTCTAATTGTTATGGATTTAATTAGATTAACTGTAATTTTCCTTTTTAATTTATTATTTGATTTGTATCATTTCTGAGTTTTTACTGAGCAAGTTCACTGGTCATGGCCTGTTCATTCTTTTTATTTTCGTATTCGTTTGGAAGGTAGATACTTCAGATTATTCTTTCTATGATTCAAGCAAACAAATTCCACTTACTATTTATAATACATCGCCAACGAATGCTCTTCTATTTATTTTGCTGTCTGTGGTAACTCCCCTGGAAGTTACAAGTCATTTATTTATTACACTTTCCACTTGTTTCGAGTTTATGTGTATGTCTGTGTTTGAATAACTAAAAGAGTATCGTTCATAATAGTTATGAGTATGTAGTTTTACTCCGTTAATCAAAATGAATCAGTATGTGACCAGTTAGTTTTTTATTTATTTACCTTAAGTTTTAGTCGCCTGGAGCCAAAACGTTATATAGTCTTATCTATTTAATGTCTATAGTAAGTACAATGGCGTAACTTCCTTTCTCAAAGAGTAAGTAGTTGTGTTTTTGCTATCATAAATTGACATTTGATTTGCCATTTTCAGAAACAAATTGAGCGATCTTTGTTGTCTTGAAAGCTATGACGAAACATTTTTACCACATTGTACGATACATTCCGTCTTACTACAAAAGATTTAAGAACGCTTTAGACATGTGTTTACCAGTTGTTTCCCTGTGAAAAATATGCTAAACACATGTCTAAAGCGTTCTTAAATCTTTTGTAGTAAGACGGATTATGTTTTGACATATTCATTTTGTCACAAGCACAGACTTCTAATATACAGTAGGTAACAAGGTTTTTTTTCACGATATTCTTTTCTTTTAAAATGTTGAATGTGCGAAAGAGTAAGCCCTGGCTGTTAAGCGGGCCTTAATTAAATCGATTTCCGTCTAAATGTTTATTAATATCTCTCGAGGAAGAATTGCTCGTTACAAAATTTGTAACCGTTTATATAATAAACAATTTTCTCAAACTTGTAAGACTTTGCATAATTAATTAGTTCAAATATTTATTCATCCCCAAGGCTCTTGCAGCTAATATTATAGTAAGCCGATGTTTACCGAAGGATGAAAGCAATATATTTCGCACGAGATGTTTTACATGATTTGCGCTTGTATTTCGAAATACAGGAATAATTTGTTACTCTGCTTTTCATTTCGAGTGAAAAAAAAACTTTTAATAGTTTTATTTTGACTATTGTAATTATTGACACATTATTACATGCTGATTTAATAAATGTTATTGGTATAACCGTGTTGATTAAATTAAAAAATACATTTTATTATAGAAACTGACGTGGTTTTCACACATTTTATTTATATTACACGGGAATTACTCACGAGCCAAGCGAGACGCAGCCGCGCGCGCGCATTCACCTTGAAAAAGACTGCCTAATGCGGTTGAAACTATAGTCGGAGTGACCGGCTTAATCTTACGTGAGTAATTCCCGTGTAATATAAATAAAAAATACATATATAATTTTGTAACATCAGCAACATTTATAACACCAAACAAAACACTGACCAAATACACTAATTGCCTGAAGCCAAAATGTAAAAATAGAAATAGCGGCAACGTTAATTTAAAATATAATGCCCCTATAATATCTTTAGTACCATTTGCTTCGTGATATATTGTTCTTTATTCAAATTACTTTTTATATAGGTTTGGAAACCTCTATTGAAAAGCAGCACTTTGAACCGAGGTTTTAGCGGTTTTACGAACAACTTTCCAAACACGTGTTATGAAAGTATAATGTGAAATCGGAAATCGGGAAATTTTTACGTAAGAAACGGAGTAACCGACTTACGGTTACTCTGACTATATAATAGTTTCAACCGCAAAGTGAGAACTCTACTAGAAGAAGACCGCCAAATGCGGTTAAAACTATAGTCAAAGTAGCCGGCTTAATCTTAAGTGAGTAAATACCTAATTCATGAATAATAAAAATAAAATGCAGATCTCTGATATAATTTGTGAAAACGACGTCAGTTTCCATACTTTTTTATTGTTTGGGAAAGAAAAACAACGGACAAAACACCTTTACGTAAGTAGTACCATAGACAAAAAGAATAGTTTGTCTATGGTAAATCCATTAGCTAGTACCACTGAAAATAAAATAAAACATTTAGTTCCATTAACATTTCAAATCCCAAACTTGACTAATTGTGCACCAAGGACGTTTTATACCCTAACTTCCATGTTGTGCACACTTGTCTTTTAAAACTTGACATATCTAAAATGTTGGTTTACTTTTTTGTGCAACTTCAATTAAAGAGTGTTTCAATTTGACCTCTACCTTTTTTTACTTATTCAGATATTACTGGTACTACCTACTTACTATCTTATTCAATTTGAAGAACGGTATTACTATGTTAACCGAAAAAGCTAATTAACACGAACAAAGTATTTTTCTTCACTTAATTAACCACAATATACCTGTCTTACCTACACCTACAAGAACAAAGCTCAAACTTGTATCAAGACATGTGAACAGAAGCTTCCCGAAATCCCTCCAATTCCCTGAATAAATATGTCGCCGTCCACATAACAGAGACACATTTTATTTTATTTTATTTTATTAATGAACAGCAACATGATGTACGTCCTTGCTTACATGACGGAGACAAGACACAAGAAGTAAACTAAACGCCACCACAATTATAGGTGCACATGCTATTAAAAAACGAGAGTTAGTTTTTGGAATATGAGTTAGTACATTACAAATTAAAAATTCAATTAATTTTTGTCTGATTAAAGGAATCCAAGAATAAGAGAAAAACATTACTTATTACAGCAGTTTGATAGTTTGCTACGAATAGATAGTTTGCACCTACCCACCACCTTTGACGAATAACCTTTGCCCACCACATTTGAACCACATTACGAAGTTACTATCGTAATACGACCCGAAAATAGAAATTTACAACACATTTGCTCAAAAAGTGCACTTACGATAACTGAATACATCTTTCGAAAGTTAAACATTACGGATCATACAACGGAGCGTGCTATAATGAAACGCATCATACAACGGAGCGTGCTGTAATGAATTTGTCCGCACGCTCCGTTGTATAGCACCGTGCGTGTACGTTACGGTATTTTTTTAATTTCCATTTTTTGTTTTTTTCTCGCAAATGTGTTGTAAAACGTTGTATGGCACACGTGCGGATTGGTTATTACAAACTCGTGACTATGGTAAGCCCTCGACTTCGTCTCGGGCTTACATTCGTCTACTCCTTTGTAATAACCAACTTTCCGCACTTGTATCATAAATAACTATTGTTGATACTAGTACTATTAAATAAATATTATTTTGTTTTAGTAGCAGCGCTCCGCGTCTTTACTTGCTACCTTACATAATACGTGTTTCCGAGATAATAGGCTTGAGACCCAATGTTTAATTTATTACAAATAACAGAATTAGCAAAGGATATTACTAAAATCCATTTCACGCACTGAAGAAAATAACTAAATTGGCTAAATCTCTGAGATATAACCGCTTAAAGTTTTTAAGTTTTTTCTTCTTAATCCAAACGAAAACTTTTAAAACTTACTTATATCTCATAATTTTATCAGCCGATTTAAATAATTTCTTCAGTAGTTGTATAACATTAGGGTATGAATCCCATTGATGTAAGTAAAAAAACTGTCATTTATGAATCCCGTTTATTAAACTTCCCGTTTTTTTGTAAACATGTACGACACATACACACGCACACATCATGTACAAATACATGTACATGTATGTGTTGTTGTGTGTGGTTTTTGTGTATTGTATTATCATAAACTCAGAATAATAATAGATTATAAATTTGTATTTTGATGCCGGTGTCAACCTCTCAACATGAGTAACGCATGATTACCATTTTTTTTTTTAAACACCTACAAAAAGTAGATAGTTTTTGTGCAGAGTCCACTTCCCGCCATAGACAATATTACCGTTCGCGCGTTTTCAACATTTTGATAGACCAAAATCACTAAGCGAGATTAAAAAAACAGGCACTATCTTTAAAATAACATTGCAAAGGTTTCCAAGCAATTTTCATGACGAAATAGAAAATTTCGTCATGATTATTAGAAAAAGGAGAATGAAAAAGAATTACATGAAAAAGGAGAAGGAAAAACCTCGAATAAATAGTTATTATATCCTCTTTCTTTGACAAAATATAAAATATCTTAGCCGGGAGCGGAACTTCGTTAAGAAAGACAGTGAGAATAGATTATATCGCATTTCAAAACAATCTGTTATTCAGTAATCAATATAGTCTGTATAGCGTACGCTGCAGCCTAGCATCTACTAATCTACTAATATTGTACAAATGGTCATCGAGAAATGTAGGTCACGCGACGACTTGAGAAAAGCGGCTGATGTGAACGCCTAGCAAAGAATCGTGAAGACGTTTTCAGTTGAGGCCGTCGAGCATCAGAATGGTTGACGTCCATAAATAAACTGTAAAAATACCATACCAATCTAACTCCCTCAATTGTGCGTTCAACGGCTTTTTAATTGGCTTTTTATTAACTGTCTATATCAAATATATTTCAAGTATAAAATATTTTCGGGTTTATAAAAAAGCGTCATCTGTCAGTCAGCTTTGGGGCTGTTAAGGTTCTAGCTGAGAGATTACTTGCAGGTAGCAAGAATTATAGGTGACATCATGATCACATTACTTTTAAGGTGAAAGGTAAGCTAAAGTGGCGCCCTCATTTAAAATAACGTAACAGGTATACTAAAAGATAAGTAAGTAAAAATTTGACTCTCCTAGTAGGTCGAGAATGTAATGAAGTGTTGTAACGGTGTAAACAAAAGAAAATAAAAAATAATCTTTTCTGTGGTGTAAACGGCCGTGTTTTGGCGGTAATGAGTTTTATAAATCTATATGATACTTTACATAATATGGCGTTAATGAGTTTTATAACTAAGTATTTATGATAACTTTTGTTACTAAAAATAATAGTAAAAAAAATATTTCATTACCTTCTCGAGAACCAGAGTGTTACATTTTTTTTCCTTATCTTTTAGTCTGTTAAGTTTTTTTTTAATGAGAGAGCCACTTTTGTTTCCTATAATAATATGAAATAAAGGCTATTGCAAATATAAGAATATTGCCAATAAAAAAATGCATTTAGTCTACATAATTATGTTGCAAGCCAATTTAGACATTGTTAAAGTAACAGGATTTGAACTAGGCTATCGGTGAAACTTATTCTTGTTATTACATAATAGATGCTTTATATGTACAAGTTAGTTGCAAGTTAGTTAGTTAGAGCATGGATTTAAGAACGGGCTAATGAGGGTGGCACGATCATGTTTGATCAAACCAAACCCTCCTTATATATATTTTTATTCGTAAACGTTGTCTAGACCGCATCCATGCACGTATTTGTAAATCAATGCTGTCGGATACCTATTTAATTGTTCTATAGAAAGAAACGTCTTGTTTACTTGTGTAATTAACACAGGTTATTACTTCCTTCTTAGAATTAAAAACACTACATTAAGTACTAATTGAGCCAATTGTGCACTGGAAGTGTGTAAGCATCAGTATTTACTGCACCATTAGTACAGATTAAAGTGGGCTGCAGCCCGCATCTTCCGCTGTAATCTCGAATGCCCACATCGCCCACTTACAAATTGCTTCAATCCACGCCACAGTCAAGGTTCAGAACGTAAAACTTGTGCCCACGAGGAGAATAAGTAATGATCCGCGGTAGACTGAAAAAGTGTTTCAACAATTGGTTTAGACGCATGAAACTTTGTATAGATGCTGGTAAATAGTTCTCGCAGGAGCTGGTAGATTTAACTAAAAAAATTACTCATTGAACTAATTAGCCCTATTGAAAGATCTTACATACAGTTGACAATAAATTATTTCAGATTTCTGAACTTTTCTGAATTTCGTTTCGCAAACTCTGAGTGCCCTACGTATGCCAAGGTAACTAGAGATACAATTTAACATTAAAATGTATTAATTTTCTGCAAATAAAATTATTAATGTATCTTAAGTTTATTGTATTTTAATACTTTATCCAAATCTAACGAGACATTATGTAATATGGCAAGATAATTTTATAAATTCTGTCTATAATTAATCACTATCGAGATTGGGTAGATGTTATATATAATGCTTGGATGTTATATATAGTATCTAGATGAATTACCTACTATAGCTGTTATATATACGTAAATAACTAAAATATAGATACTATGAGCCGAGTAATATATGAAGACGCATTAAAACATGGCAGTCACATGTAACTAATCTAGTACTATCTACACTGGTTGGGTAATCCGTTGGAGCCAGTTTATAACTTTACTTTAGGTTAAAATCTGAAAGATATCTGCTGATATCACTGTGTTAGTGTAACGCACACTGGCCTGTCATGCCATCTTACTATTGTGATAAAAACCAGAACAGGACATTTCAGTTGAGTAACTGTTTTTTTATTTCGCTGTGGCACAGTTTGGAAGTAGCTAAAGGTTAATCATGGCTAATAGAATGAAACCACAAGCTTATTGGTCAGACGGCCTATTTTGTGTACGGAGTTACATGGAAAAGTGGTACAAGCCAAAAGAAGGTCATTGTACTCGTCATTATTAAAACTTTCACTAAGTTACCTAAACTACCGAAAAATTATCCGCGTAATTATAGTGTTTTTTTAGGATTTAATGTTTTAATTTAATAATAATAACTATAATTTATATAGACCGTTTTGTTTTGTTTTTAGCTCCAACAAATGCTAGGTCGCTATATGCGAACTTTATTTAAATGAAAGAGTTATGATCTAAGAAGGTTCTTAATGTTTTACGATAGAATAAACTTGAAAATCATCTGAAATACAGACAAAATGGATGATATTTAATAGTTATATCTTTTTTGTTTTATTTGTTATTTTTGCGCACCAATAGCTAGGTACATGACAAAAATAAACCTATTATAAAATAAAATAAAATTAACCTATTTGCATAAACCGTGCAGAGCCGAAACTTAAAACGTGAAACTTTCTTTTCAGAAAGTTTCATCTATAGGGCTAATTTTGTTTAAGCTTTAATTGATTTTATCATAAAAATATAACAAAAATTCATGGAAAATTCTAAAAAAAAGGTATGGAAAAAAAACACTGTATAAATCACAATCACAGATTTGAAACTAGGGTGGATTACAGCGTTCGCTATATACCTTCGTTCAAAATTTGTTCGATTACCCGCCGCGTAAAGTAATGTAGTTTCGATCTCTTCCGCAAAAGTAAAACATATGAATAAAAAAAGTGCTTTACAACATATTAAATGTTATCATCATCATCATTGACTAATCAGTCAGCCCACTGGATGGCATACGCCTCTTTCCTCTTTCGCCAATTTTCCCCGTTTAACGCTAATATTTTCCATGTAGTTCCGCTAATTTTTTTTGTTATTCCCATTAAAAGTGATATTTTTTCTTCGAAATGTTGGAAAACAATCGAGCAACGCAGCCTGTGTCGGGAAACTTACCGTCTTACCACAAAAGATTTAAGCACGCTTTAGACAAGTGTTTAGCAATTGTTTCACTGCGAAAAATATGCTAAACACTTGTCTAAAGCGTGCTTAAATCTTTTGTGGTAAGACGGGATGTGTTTTGAGGTAGGTACCAGAAGCGATTGCACAAATCAGATAAGAACGTTCAGAATTTGAAACTAGATTTCATATAATTTCCGAATGAAGCCCAAATTTCAATGTCAGGTAGACAGGTACAGGTGTCCAAAAAATTAAAGAGTCGCTGGAAAAATACTTACTCTTTGTGAAAAAAGTAATAAATACATTTTCGACGGATGTTTGAAAGGAAATATTCATTTCCTGTAAGCTTTCTCCGGCCTCTGTAAATATACTGTCCGCTTATCTGCTATTGGAGAAAAATGTTTGTCTGTAATTCAGTTTAGAAAAGGGATTCTGGACAATACACACTCCGACTTTGTTCCGCTGTACTGAATTTTTTGAATTTAATCCTCTGTATTTTGCTTTTAGAAAAAAAAAAACAATATAACTACAACCCAATATGGTGGTATTGTTAGTGTAGTTAGTGGTGGGAATACTGGTATAAGAAACTGGCAGCGAAAAGCTGACCTCAGAGAAATGTACCTAAAATCGGGCTGAGTAATCTCGTGCCTTAATGTGAGAGGCCAATGTCCAGGAGTGAACTGAGGGGGTCTGATTACGATGATAATAATGATGACGATGATGATGATGATGATAGAAAGTAATAAATATTAAGTAAGCAAATTAATCTTGGGGGCCGGAAAACTTCCTAAGAATGCTCCTAATTTCAATAATGTTTATTACTATCTGTAAATTAAACAGAATCAAACGGTGAACGTATTTTAGGAAACAATATTTTAGTATCTAAATATTTTTGTGAGTGATTGATAACTTTATTATGATACTAAGTTTTTTACTCAAGGTTTGGACTCAAGACCGTGTTCGATTTCTGGACAAAAATACCAGGAGTATATTCATGAATCCCGCCCTTTTCTTTTCAGTGCCGCATCCGTCCTGTAAATCCTGTAATTCCTTCAACTCCCAGTTCGCCTTTAATTTTATTAATCACATTATCAGCCATTAAATGTCCACTGCTGAACAAAGGCCTCTTGGAGAGAGGTGTTGCCATAATCTCGACGCTTGGCAGGCGGCTTGGCGATCGCAGTACGTTCACCGTGTACTAATAGCACAGCTAATAGGATGCTCCTGCCCATCCTCCGGTGGTTCTGGTCGCAGTTTTAGTACATACCCGGGTCCATTTTATTTATATTACCTACATGCAAATCACTCACGTATGATTAAGCCACAACCACTTAATCATACGTGAGTAATTCCCATGTTACTTATATGAAAAATAAATATGAATCTCCATATACGCAAATGACTTTTGTGGTGTAATGAAACTTGAACAATTTTCTAATTTGATTACAGGTACTGCGACGACGGCTGCACAGGATTAGATGAACTTCCCATCCAGTAAGTATTTATAATTTTTATTCCTTTTGTTTTTAGTACGTGTGATAAAAATAAAACCGGACAAGTATGAGTAGGACTCGCACCCTGAAGGTTCCGTACAAACTCAATAAATATGTAGGTATTTAGATCCATCCCCGGAATCGAGTCTTGACGAAAAAGGCTAAAAAGATAGAAAGAAATATTGAATGACAAACTTAACTTTGTAGTTGGAAAACAGATGCTCCCATACATGCCAACTATAAAATATAAGTTTGTAATAGCAAAAACATTTTTTTAAGTGATGTAATATCAGATTAATTATTTTCTAATTTTTTCCTTTATATGTGCTATAAGAGCTTTTTTGCCAAATTTCTATGTCCACGGGAATAAATAAATAAATAAATAAATATTCGGGACATTTTTCACACACGGTCATCTGACCCCAAATAATCTTTGCCCCAAACTAAGCAAAGCTTGTGATATGGCTGCCAGAGACTGATATACATACATATATAGTTTTAAATACATACTTAAATAGATATTAACAACCAGATATAGAACAAACACAAATGTTCATCACACAAATGTTTGTCCTAGATGGGAATCGAACCCACGCCCCCAAGCTCAGAAGGCAGGTTCACTACCAACTGGACCAACGGGCTATCTAAGTACTCTATAGGTTTTGATTCCTCTATGAAACCGCAAAATATGCTAAAATATGCGACATAAACGGACATATCTTTTGATCGCGCTTATTAACAAGTTTGTTTTTTTTTCAGCTGAAAGAAACCATTGACCCAAGTATTTGATATAAATTTCAACTTGATACCTCTACGCGTTCTTGAGAAAAAGGGTCTTGACAGAGGGACAGGCGGACAATAAAGTGATCCTATATAAGGGTTCCGTTTTTTCCTTTTGAGGTACGGAACCCTAAAAATCATCAACTAATATCTCACTTGCCTTTTAAAAGGCGTGAACACTCCCACCTAGAGTGGCTCATTTACTAATTAGGGCGTCCTGCGAACCGGAAATAGCTGGCGCAAAATTCTGGCCCGAACCGATCGTCAGCCGATATCCGGTGTCAAATTAGATTTAGGCCATGAGCCTTCGTAATCAATGGAATTAGGAAATTAGAGCCAAGCTTAATGAGGTTATTCTAGGACAATCGATATTTTTCTGTCAATCTCACTGAGGTGTTATTTACTAAATAAATAAATAAAATAAATAAATATTCGGGACATTTTTTCACACACGGTCATCTGACCCCAAACTAAGCAAAGCTTGTGATATGGCTGCCAGAGACTGATATACATACATATATAGTTATAAATACATACTTAAATAGATAGAAACAACCAGATATAGAACAAACACAAATGTTCATCACACAAATGTTTGTCCTAGGCGGGAATCGAACCCACGCCCCCAAGCTCAGAAGGCAGGTTCACTACCAACTCGACCAACGGGCTATCAAAAAACTACTGTCTAAATGTCTAGACTGTCTAAAGATGAATAGCTGATAATTACAGGGTTACATAAAACAGTGGTAGTACTGCTGAAAGGAGGTCATTGTACTCATCATTATGAACCACTTTTACTATGAAATCAACCTTGAAATCGTGAAAAAAAATATCAGCTGTATGGAGCGTTTGTCACTGTTGGTTGCGTATCGATGTTCATTACCAAATTATAACTGGTAATTGGGTTATTTGGATGACCTCATTTTCTTTCACCGAATCGTAATGCTATATTTAATAATTTCGAAGTCGGTTTTTTAAATTGATTATTATTGTATTCTGTTTTGGTACGGAACCTTACGGAACCGGCAGACGTAGCGTAGGTAGGCCTCCGACACCGACATTGTGAGAGTCGCCAGCATCCAGTAGATGCAAAAGGTCTGTCGTTCAGTGTGGAGGTTAAAGGGGGAGGCCTATGTTCAACAGTGGACGTCGTCTGGCTGATGATGATGATGATGACGAAAACTTCAGTGCGCGAGCCCGACTCGCACTTGGCTGGTTTAATTTTTTTCACAATCTTGAATACTACGAACTTTCGGCATTATACCACCGTTCCGCGTAGGTAACTCTGTCTGTATGGCCGTAACATGTATGCGTACCCCTAGTTTTAATTATTATTACTACAGAACATAATATTATATTTAGGTACTAAGGAAGTAAGTAGGGGAATTGTGCTTAAGATGACATACTCAGGTAAGATGACACAGTGTTTGCATCCGTTAAACTATACGCGTCTCAAGTGCCTAGATGGCGTTTACATGCCGGCTCACAGATGGCGGTACCGCTCAAAACTTTAGTGACCGCTCGTTTGCGTTGTTTGGATGTGGTGTGCAAATTTTTGATTTTGTCACATAAAAATATTTTTGTTATGAAAGTGTTTGTGCCGGTAAATTTGTATCAGGTATGTTTTTTATTGTATTGACTACTTCGTTATGAACTGTGATTAATATGGGCTTTGAATATCGAGAAATGATTTAAGTAACCTCAAAGTTTAAAGTCACAAAAGGCGGCAAATATAAATATTACCTCGCAGGGTAAGATGACATAACAATCGTCTGCTCAAGTTGACATAGTATGTCATCTTACCCTGAAGTTCTCGTCGTGTAAAGATACTTTAAGATATTGTTTTATTTACTTTCAGGATGCCCGGAAATTATAAACGGAAGTCTGCACGTCATTCGTGGTCAAAGGAAGATATGGCGAAGGCCATTAAAAGTGTCAAAGAAAACAAAATGGGATGGCTTATGGCCTCGAAAAGATTCAATGTGCCCCAGGCCACACTTCGTCGACACTTTGTAAATATTCCTGTAAATCTTGGTCGTTTTAAGCCTACCTTTGAATCGGCCATAGAACAGCAGTTAGTGGAGCATATACTTCATTTTGAACAGAGATTCTTTGGGTTTAACACCACTGATGTCAGAAAATTAGCATATGAATTTGCAAAAAAGGCAGGATTGTGTAATAGATTCGACGAAAATACACAAATGGCAGGTTGGGATTGGTTAAAGGGGTTTAGGGAGCGCAACCCCTCTATTTCGTTGAGAGCTCCTGAGGCCACTTCCGCAGCAAGGGCAAGAGCTTTTAATAAGCCCCAAGTGATGAAGTTCTTCGAGCTCTTAGAGAAGCTGGTGACCGATAATGATATTCCACCGTCGAAAATTTATAACATGGATGAATCTGGCCTCAGCACCGTCCAAAAGCCACCAAAAATATTTGCACAGAAAGGGAAAAAGCAAGTCGGTGCATTGACAAGTGCCGAACGAGGCCAGCATATCTCTATCGCTGTGTGTGCCAATGCTGCTGGGAATTTCATTCCACCTGCAATGATTATCCCAAGAAAGAACTATAAACCTGAATATTTTGATGGAGCACCTCCAGGAACCTTGCAGCTATGTTATGAAAGTGGTTACATGGTTGGTGACTTATTTGTCAAATGGATGAAACATTTCGTCAGTTCCACTGGCTGCAACTCTGAAAACAAAGTTATTCTGATCCTCGATGGCCACAGTAGCCACAAAAATCTAGAGGCACTGGAATTCGCTAAGGCCAATGGAGTCCTATTGCTGTGTCTACCACCGCATTGCACCCATAGAATGCAGCCACTTGATGTCTCATTTTTTGGGCCACTGGATGCATATTACAACCGAGAAATGAGCACCTGGCTAAAAACGCACCCTGGTAGAACTGTAGGGCTTCACCAAGTCGCTGGTATTTTTGGGAGAGCGTACGGAAGTGCTGCCTCGGTCGGAAACATAATGAGTGGCTTTGAAAAAACTGGAATATATCCGTTGAACGCACATGTTTTTCCGGATCACTTGTTTTTGCCCAGCGAAGTCACCGAAAATGTTATTGAGACGGATGATGGAGGACACGAGGAGGAAAATTTTGAAGAATTTCCTGAACCAGCAAGTGGTTTCACGCAACCTCATTATTTTTCATCAGCCGGTCCAGTCCAGCGTGATTGCCAAGCTATTGCTGGATCGTCCACGACCCAGGATATGCTAAATGAGATTTCACCATTACCTAAATCAGTGTCTACGGGGCATGCAAGAAATACAAAGAGGAAAATCACTGGCGCTCAGGTTCTCACAGGCACTCCTTTTATGGATGAAGTAAAAGCCCAAGTCCAAAATAAAAAAGAGAAAGAAAATCGCAAGAGCATTAGAGCTCGAAAGCAAGTGAAGCGTGCTATCCTTCAGGATGACTCAGATGCTGAACCTGTGGAAGATTTTACTCAAGACGCTGTTGATGATGATGACTCCGATGCTGCATGCCTTTATTGCAACGAATTATATAGCAAATCAAAGCCAGGAGAGCATTGGGTATGTTGCCAGTTATGTAAGCGATGGTGCCACACTCTATGTGCTGGCGTTGCAGCAAGAACTAAGCTGTTCAAATGTGAATTGTGCACCGATAATTAGGTATGTCAACTTAGACTGATATGTGTCAACTTACCCACTTGGACATGATTGGTGTTTTCTTTTGATAAAATTTTGATTCTGTATTTTTTTTTGCGTTTAGATAATTTTGTGTGCTTCGTAAATAAACGTTTTTAATGTATACCCTGAGAATTATTTTTTATCACCTTTGAATAATTAAATATTTGCCTCCAAACAAAAAGTATGTCATCTTAAGCACAATTCCCCTACTAGTTAATCACGCACATTTGGTATTGTTTTGACACTGTACAAGATAGGGGCGGAGTTACAGCTCGTGTCATACATGTAACGTGAGTATTAACTATGCAAGCACTATAGTGTTAACATAGTTAATACTTACTTACTCACCCACTACTGTCTTTCTTTCTCTGTCTCTCTCTAATAAAATGTGCAAGTTGAAAAGGGTAAGAAGTTAAAGCGCTCTGGACGTAAACTCGGATGGCGCAAGTTCAAATCCTGCCGGTCGTCATATTTTTTTATAAATAGATCATCATCATCATCATCCACAGCCTTCCTTATCCCACTGCTGGGTATAGGCCTCTCACTTGCTATGCCATCTGCTTCAATCCTGTGCTAATCGAGTCCAGGTTCGACCCGCGATAGTAATAATATCGTCGACCCATCTTGCAGCTGGACGACCAACGCTCCGCTTACCTTGCCTCGGCCACCACTCCTATATATATATACCAAAAAAGGCAAATCCGAAATGGCTATACCGATTTTGACAGGACTTTCACTGACAGATAGCTGATGTTATAAAGAGAAATCTCCACTGGTGAAACCGTGGGGCACAGCTAGTCGTCTATGATATTATAATTTAATGATTTAAATGATAAATCATAAAGAGTGTTTTTTTATTTTATTTGGCCGTCAGGCGACGCCTAGCAGATGTGACACATGACGGCATAAGAAAGTGTCATGTAGTTTACCGAACTTAAAAACTCCTCCTTTCACTTTTATACTTAGGTGCCGGATTACTGGACGTACCGTTATCTGAACGCCGGATTAGTGAGGGTCTACTGCACAAACACTTCGCTCTAATTAAGGGCCGTCCAAAAGACTGACGTAATAGCTTACTCCCAATGCCCACTCGATATCCGTTCACAAATTAGTTTCAGCCGCAAACGATTAATGCGTTTGATTAGGACTTATGTGAATGTACCACTTGAAATCAGATTCGGTTACCGCAAATGTAGTCAGCGGCAGTCCGGAGTGGGCATGAATAGGCAGGCCGCTTTATTCTCCGCAGTCGGGTTATATTGAGTTTTTACAAAAACAGAAAATACAAGCTACAAGTACAATATTATACAATACAAGTTTTTACAACATTTTTTTTTTAGATTATGTAGTTGAAATCTTTTACAACAACCCCTTTTTAGAATACTACCTACACATACACTGGGCCAGGATGGTGAATTACGGCCCATCTTATTTCTCTGAGAGATAGTCTGTGTCCCATCAGCGGAAACATGAGAATTATAAGTATATGCACAAACATATAACATAATATCTTTCAGAGCGCCTGGTTAATGCAACGCGTAACCAAAATGCTGGTGTGTTTCTGGCTCAACGCATAAGCATTGCCATTCAGCATAGTAATGCCACCAGCATGCTGGGTACGCTGCCAACTAATAATGGGCTTGAGCATTTGGATTGTATAAGGTTCTTCCATACATTCCAACTACAAAATGTAAGTTTGTAATAGCAAAATAATAATTTTTAAATGATATAACTTCAAATTCAACTTTCGGATCCTATAAGGATTCCGTTTTTTCTTTTTGATGTACGGAACCCTAAAAACTAACACCCCGACGCGCACTTGGCCAGTGTTTGCTACAGAATATTTTATTATGACAAAAATACATACTCTTTAACTAGTAAAGAAGTTGACTAGATGCACAAAGTGACGTACTACTGAATGTGACAGCGACAAAATTGCTAATGTGACGAAAAGGCATAGGCTAAGTATACTAATCCTCTACGTGAAAAGGCATCAAAACCAATTTATTTTATTTATTTGTTGGAAAACAGATTATATAAAAAAACTTCAAAATATTTCAACTGCGTTGGCGTCACCGTTTCTTTGAATGCTGGCATAAGGAATTCTACAAACGGCATCACCGCTTTATTCAAAGGGTATATCATTCCACTCCTCTGCTACTGACATTTATTAAAACCACAGATTCAATTCCTTCAATTCCGAGCGCACTTTACTTTTGGGATGCTATTTAACCGCGCATCAAAAAACCACTTTAAAAAAAACATTAAATTTAATGTTTGGAAAATTAAGAAAACACCAAAATATGCGCATCCATAAAAGGGAATATCTGTGACAGAGTATCAAAAGAATGATAGCAGAACGTTTACTAAATTTTGACGTCCACATGAAAAAAAGCATGTCGGCTCATTGAATTATTTTCTCGAACTTTAATAGTGGATTATTTATTGAGAATTTGCTTGCAATTTCAAATGAACTACCTAAAACTATTTCATAAAAAATATACCCCCACTAAGCTAGAAAAAAACAATATGCTGGCAACATTGATTGTTTTACGGCAATGCAAATTTTTGGCCAAACAGCACGCCAGCACTTTGGTCACAATTGGCTCTATCAAACATTTGGACAGGTCCCTATAAAGTTGAACTAAAACGGCTACAACCGTTGAGTAGAACGGTTGGCTCCCACGGTCCTAAAGTATCTACCCCCAACGGCACAACCATGTGAGTACCTACAATCTACATCCTGTCTAAATATCCATAATTGAGCCGTTCTTTGTTTCCAACTTTAGTTGCAGCAACGCCAACCCGATCGATTGTTGCAGAAAGATGAGACTGCGCTAGTGTCGAATCGTGTAGTAGGTATCCCAAACCAGAGGCCACCCCATCTTCCAAAGGATAATGGTAATTTAAAAAAAACTTGATGTTTTTCTAATGGTAATGTAAATTAATGTTGGATTATTATTTACTAACTGTGCCCGCTGTTTCACCCACGTGGACATTTCCTAAGAATCCGTATATTTTTCCAGTATACAAATTATTCAATGGCACTCTCCGGCCTCCGGTACAGATGTAAACATTCAAACACACATTACTTATGACCATACTAATATAGTATGGATGTATGATCAAGTGTTCGTGAACATGTTTGAGTATAGGAAAGTGATAATAATGAGATGGAACTTGACTTTTATATTGCGTCCAAAACTCCATAGAAGCCTCCGGTAAAGTCTCCACCGCTTTACCGGGACATGACTTGGACTTGACAGTGGCTTACTTTGCTTGACCTTGACTGTGAATATGCTCGATTGCTACTACTATACTATGTAACTACTTGACATGAAATTGGCAAATACATAAAACGTGCGGGAATCCAAAATCCGAATAAACACTCCAGCCTTCTAAACTGCTGCTGAACGCTTTTTGGACCAGCAAATATAAAATAAATGCAACGTAGGACGTCCACCCACAAAATTGACAGACGACCTAAGAGACCGCAGGGAAACGCTAGATGAAGGCCGCTTCCAACCGGTCCTTTGGGAGATCGATGGGGAGGTCTGTCCAGCAGTGGACGTCCTATGGCTGAAATGGTGATGATGAAATATAAAATATGTTATTCTGATACGCAAGATATATTTTCTGATGTGCGATTTAACATTTATTTTACTTTATCCGGAAAGGAAGTTGCAAGGGACTTTTCTCTCATTAAACGGGCTGAAATCCCTCTTATTTCTAAATTGGGTTATTTGACTTGCTATTCAGTGTCATTCTTGGGTTTATGGTTAGCAGTTATTAACGGTTCGCTAGCTTGATGATTGTCACTCTGCAAACATTCTTGAACAAATA
Organism: Agriopis aurantiaria; assembly: GCA_914767915.1. Lineage (NCBI taxonomy): Eukaryota > Metazoa > Arthropoda > Insecta > Lepidoptera > Geometridae > Agriopis > Agriopis aurantiaria. The sequence continues at coordinate 6,424,395 of OU611999.1, forward strand.
AGGGCGTTATTTGAAATTGATTTTAATTCTATTTCAAATTATAGGCGATGGGGTCTTTTTACAGCACAACGACGCTATTGACGTGGTCTTTATGCAGCGATGTATACCTACCTATCATTAAATGGGTCTATACAATATAATTATTATAAAATCAAAAAAACACACTTTTGAGACTCATTAAAACAATTCAAAGGAACCCAAACTCGGCTTTACTGTAAATAATAAAGATTTCTACTATTCAAACTTCTGACTCACTCCACTTCACTTCACTTTTCTTTCACTTTTTTGCTGTTATTTTTTCTACTCATCATCAGACGGACACGGATAATTTATTATGCACAACTTAAAAAACAGAAAATTAACGAAAACTTATATAAATAACTAAAAACTAAAACTTAAAATAACTAAATACAAACTAAAAACTTAAACTAAAAGACCATTAGTGGAGGGAAAAGTCCTCAAAATGCTGGCAGCATTGCCACGTTGAATGGCAATGCTCAATTTCTGGGCGAAATAGAAGCCAGCACTCTGGACACCCGACGCTTCCACCAATCGCCTGGCCAAGTCCCGATAAAGGCCCACTAAGTGTACTAAATTAAGCTGGCCATAAACAGAGCCGATCACCCGATCACCGAAACTAATTTAAATTATGATTTCAACAATAGAGATATGACCATTTTAATATGTCTTGCTAGATAGAGAGCGCAATATAGGTACTTATGAATGATGTCACTTGTAAGTACGCCATACGAACTCCATACTGATACTCACCCTGCATGAAAGGGACAGAGGTTCACCTTCTAATCCGAAAATTAATCTAAAATTATTCTAAAAAAAAAAAACGCTTATAAAATTTATAAGGCGACTTTAATAATTTCTTCTGTATGCATTATATTATGCATATATGTTGTGTATATTTTTTACTAAGCTTGTTCATTTAAGAAAAACCCTATCCAATAGCCCCATATTTTCATTGTGAAGGATTGTCATTTGCAGCGATGTGTACGAACATAATTTTTTTACACAGTCGTATAAATGTTTATGCCTTGTTTCTATAAGTATTGAGCACAGGTATTGAGTATACTTATAAGTATTGACTTTGTATTGTCAATGACAACTTGTCATCATGATTTGACTGTCATTCAATTCAGTTTGTAATTCAATTGTAATTTTTTTACTCCTATGCTATCAACTTCGGTTTTTTTAATTTGATTTGTGTAATCAAAACTCACATTTTGTCAATTAAGCAAATCAAAAGAGAGCTTTAAAAAGTAAATTGAACGTAACAACTGAGGTTCGGGACCGTGCGTGGGCCTCAAGGCCTCAGTAAATGGTATTTTCATTTCATTTTAAATTCAATTATCTTCAACAAACTTTGGTTGCTACTTCGTTTCATTACCTATCTATATTCTATTAGAATATGGCTACTACGACTCTAAATTTCTAATAAAAACAATTGTTTCTGTGATAAATTTTCCTAAACCATTTAAAAAACTTTAAAAAAAGTTTTAATACATAATATGACATTCACCCACATGCACTATGCCTGCATGGTGGATTAGGGCCCATCCACTTTCTCTCTCTCTCTCTCTGAAGAAGCCCTGTGTCCCATCCCAGCAGTGGGAAATGATAGGCTGATAATGATGATGATGTAAAAAACATTACTTACAACTTTGCTACTTGAATTGTTTATTGTTATTTTTGTGTGAAACGTGTATAATTTTGATTTAAAAGTCAAATCATAACATCGATTTGATGAAATGTCTATGAGGCCCATCTGAAAGTACATGCCTTCAATTGAAAAACCGGTTCATAAATGCCGATTTTTGAATGCAAACAATAAAAAAATAAAACGAATTGAGAACGAATCTTAGAATTTTAAACATAGTCAAATCTATAACCTTCTTATTGCTATGGTTGAAAATGTTTTCGCTTGTTTTCTATTTAATTTCACACAAATATTATAAATGCGAAAGCTCTTGCTGTCTGTTACCTTTTCACGACAAAACGGCTAAGCCGATCTAGATGAAATTAGACAAGGAAATAGTATACATCATGAAATTGAATACTTTTTCTGAGAATAAAAATAATAAGAATAAGAATAAAATATATTTATTGCCAAAAAACAAAAACAATGGACATACACTATAAGAAACATAATAAGATACAATGTTTGGCAATAGGGGTACGCTCAGCGCTGTACTGCGAGGTCCCGAAGGGTCACGCAGGGCTGGTTTTCAGCATACCCCTTTGCTCAGAAATAGATGGTAGGTGAGCATTAGGCGACGGCGGGTATTACTATATCAACTAATAAAATCTTTCGTTAATCGTAAATGCACTATAATTACTATTTTCATTACCTGTTAAATATTAGAGCACTTAGGTTTGTGTATGGTGTGTGAGTGTGAGTGTGTGTGTGTGTGTGTACTGTGTGTGAGTGTATGTGTGAGTGTGTGTGGTGTTAACGCGTAATTTTAAAAGTTGCTTCAAAGTTCTTCTTTTGTATTTCGTATAATAGACCCTTGTATTTTTGCTTAAAATTATCAGAATTCATTTTTTTTCTCATAGGAGGGGGCAGGTTATTCCAAATTTTAGTCGCACTGTGTTTGAAGCAGCCTTTAAATCGTGTGGTCTTGTGCTTATGGAATGATAAAGCATTTAGGGACTTAGAGCGAGTATTACACAAATGAATGTCTTTTAACCAAGTTAATTTTTCAAATAAATATTCGGGTTGCTTGTTCCAAAGAACTTTTTGAACTAGGCAAGCAAGATGAAGCTCCCACCTGGCTTTCATATTTAGCATTTTATTTTTGACGAGAAAAGGAGTAACATGTTCTCTTCTTGGAACGTTGAAGCAGAATCTCACGCACGCATTCTGTACTCTCTGTATAGCTTTTTCTGTTTTGGCATATATCAACGACCCATAAACTGCGCTGCAGTAATTAAAAGGCGACAATACTAGTAGATCACATAATAATATTCTCACCTCTTTCGAGAGATGTTTCCTAAGGCAATAGAGATTCTTCAATTTATAGAAAGCTGTTCTAATTTTCTCGTTAATATGTTTATCAAATCTCATTTCACTATCAAGGATGAGACCTAAATTTCTAGCTTCTGACTCAACTGAAATATCTACTCCATTTATTGACACTTTAGGGTTATGACATAAGGCTTTATGAGTTTGAGATTTAGTACCCAATATAAGCAGTTTTGTTTTTGAAGGATTTAGAATAAGTGAATTACGTTGAGACCATTTGTAAATCTCATTCAAGTCATTATTCATTAGAGACATTGCATCTGATGTAGCTTCAGGATTGAAAGAATAGTATATTTGAGTGTCGTCAGCGTACAGATGGTACTTACAGGTTTTAATATTATTCGGCATATCTGCAGTGAAAAAAGAAAATAGTATTGGGCTCACAATCGATCCTTGGGGGACTCCACTGGATAAATTACCTACACTAGATATGAGTTTGCTTCCGTTAGATGATTCAGTTTCTACATACTGCTCTCTATCGCTCAGGAATGTATGAAACCATTTGCAGGTTTCATCGGTAAAGCCATAATATGAGAGCTTTGCAGTGAGCATATCAGGGTTCAAAGAGTCAAATGCACGTGAGAAATCTAAGAGAACCAGCGCACTACATTGCCCCGAATCCGAAGCCGTTAGTAGGTCGTCGGTCACAGTCAGGAGCGCTGTTTCTGTTCCGTGGCCCTTCCTAAAACCAGATTGGTATGGTGGTATTATTTTTTCTAAGCAGGCATATTTTTCCAACTGTGTGAGCACGACCCTCTCAAGCACTTTTGATAAGACAGGAAGAATACTGATTGGTCGCAAATCTTTAAGCTGCAGTATTGATTGTGACTTAGGAATAGGTCGAACAAGAGCCCGTTTCCATGTGTCAGGGAACACATTCATCACAATGGAGCGGTTTACGATGTCTGTAATGACCGGTAAGGTTTCAGATAGAGTAAGTTTTATCATATCATTATTTATTAGATCGTGGCCTGTCGCATTGGTTTTAATGTTTAATATAATTTTACTAACAGTAGCCGCGGATACAGGTTTTAAAGTGAAAACGCCGGTTGTAGCTTTACAAGTTTTATAAAAATTCAGGGTTTTATTATCTATACATCCATCCCCAGGAATATTCAAAAAATGTTCATTAATCAAATTTGGGTCATTTAAATTGTCAGGGATCATTGTGGAGTCTTTATTGTTCAATCCATTAATATTCTTGAAATATCTCCACATTTTTTTTGGTTCATGTAAATTTTTGTTTACATAGTGTGTAAAGTAAGCTTTCTTCTCTCTTTCTATAGCACCAGTAACTAGGTTTTTTAGGCTTTTATAGTACGCTTTAGATGAACTTGTTTTTTTAAATTGAGATTTTACTAACGCTTTGTCTCTTAATGTCATCATGAACCGGATCATGTCAGTTATCCAAGGCTTAGGTGATTCTTTTACCCGTTTTCGATTAAGAGGGGCGTGCCTATTAAACAGTGTAACCAGTTTTTCATTAAAATTTAAGATCATATCGTGAGGCTCTGACAACATAGAGACTTCACTCCATGGAATAGATTTAAGATCACGAGTGAAGCACTCGTCATTAATGTTTGACAAGTCCCGCTTTTCCATGAATCGAACTACCGGATTAGGTTTTTTGATATTAAATTCACTAAGTACAAGAGCGTGATCACTCAAACATGTGTTGTGGACTATTGTTACCTTTTTGCATTTCTCAGGAACATTAGTCATAACCAGATCTATGAGACTAATCGAGTCATCCGTCCTTCGGGTTGGCTCTTTTACAACCTGTTCAAGACTAAGTTGTGTACAAAAAGTCAACAGTTCCCTAGCTCTTGAACTGTGTGGGGTAAGTAAGTCAACATTAAAATCCGTCAGAATGCATATGTACTCACAGTTAGCACATACACAAAGTGACTCATTGAGCGCGTCCAGAGCCGTACTCAGTTTAACCGTTTCCGGCCTGTACGCTGTCCCAATTGCCATGCGCGCCCCGGGCAGGGTGAGCTCTAGCCACAACTGTTCAAGCTGCGAATCTGGATGTGCGCGCACCCGAGCACGCAAGCCTTTTCTAACGTAGAAGCCTACGCCGCCTCCCCTTCTATTTGATTTTCGAGCTCTGTGTTTAAAAACATAGCCAGGCAGGGGGGGAACAAATATTTCTTGTCCTTCCCGGATCCAAGTTTCGTTCAGCGCAAGTACATCTGGTTTGTAAGTGACAATGGTGGCCTCTAACTCGTCTCTGCCCGTGTTAAGCGACCTAATATTGAGAAGACCAAGTTTCAAACTGACCTTTACTGGGCTAGCCATTATAAATGTGATACAATAATGGAAACCCCGTATCAGTTTTAATTTTATCTGACCGGTTTTTGTAACGTGTGTGAGTGTGTAAAGTGAGAGTGATGAGTATGAAATGATGTGTGTGTAAGTGTATGCATAAAAAAAGTACTCTAATAAATATAAACATAAAAACACATAGTTTAATTGTGACCTTCCAAGCTACACAATTTAAGAGTAAATTTAAGAATAAATAGCCTCGACTGGGCCGCTTAGAATCGAATAAAGTGATTGCAAAATTCAAATCTACAAGTTTTACATAATATTGATATAAGAGTGACTCGAAAGCGCAGATAACACAGAACTGATCAGAGTTAGTTACGGAAACTAAATATCCCTCTATATAGTATCTACGTGCAGACAACTGGAGCGTCACATTATTGAATACGTCTGATCGACATATTATAATATTATTTCTTGAAATATTACTTTTGTACGAGCTTTTCGAGGTCCTCTTCGCAACGTATACGAAATGCAGTCTTCCCGTCCCCTTCTCTGACAAGAATCTTCCCCTCGCGCGTCCAAGCGTACCTCCAACCGTGCTGTTTACACAACGACCGGGCCTTATTGAAAAGCAGCCTATAATATTTAGTCAGCCGCTCGTTGACATAGATAGGGCTCGGTGCGCCAGGCAAGTCAAGGTCACTCGTGGTAATGTTGCGGCGAGCGCGCGCGCAGCGCAGCACTTGTTCATGCACAGCGCGGCGAGTTACACGCATAATTATGGGGCGCGGCCACTGTTTACCGTCCTGTTCAGCACGGACCGGGCCCACTCGGTGAGCCTGCACAATGTCCCGCTCATCCACCTTGGAGCCAATTTTATTCATAAGAAGCCCTGTGACGTGCATCACGTTCTCTCCATTATGCTCAGTCACTCCATTGATCTCAATGTCGAATTGGAGTGCAGTTTGCTCCTTAAATTGCAGTTCCTGTTTCAGAGAGTAAATCTGTGCTTTAAGACCCTGTGTCTCCTTGCCGGACGCCTCAAGCTGCGCGAGCCTTGTCTCTTGGTCGTCCAGTCGCTCAGTAAAAGTATCTATTCTACTGTCACAACCCTGATAAAGCGCCCTCAGGTCCCTCATTTCTTCCCGGACTTCAGTTCGAAAGCTACCGAGCTCACTTCGAAAGCTGTTCATTTCGCTCCTTAAGGCCCGTATTTCCTCGAGCACCAAATTCTGCACCTGCTCACCCTCACCAGTACGCTGAAAAGGTTGGTCGGGTACCTGTTTGACCAGCTCGTTTTCCAGACTCTTAGACTCCGGTTCCTTCAGGGGGGTGTTGGAGTTGTCCTTCCGTGGTGCCGAGGCAGTACAACACGGACATAGCCAGCCTTTGGGTGTCTGGTTCGACGTAATATTGACACACTGCCTGTGGTACACAGCATTGCATTTGGAACAGGCAGCGCCACCTGTCAGAAATTTACCACAACCGCCACACTTATTCATGGCTGCGCTGCGACGGCAACGTGAAAATCACTCTCGTAAACAAAATATAGTCTTAAAAACTCAAAAATTATCTCCAGGGCTCGACTTTCTTGTGTCGCAGCGCAGTGTACGAGTATATCCTGCGCGTTGACGATAATTTTTAGTACCTTTTTGATACTTCGCTTTTTGTAGGTATTTCCTTGCTTTTTCCAGGGGATTGGTCCAATTTCAGCTTCCGAGGTGTCGACTGGCAGGTCTTGAGTGTCCGCACGCTGCCCAGCTGTCAGAACTGATCTCAAACTTTTGGGGCCTGGACCACGTAGCTACGCGGTTTTTTAAACTTTCTTCAGTAGGTTGTCGAGTTCAACCGGAAAAGAATCCGGGACTCAGCCAAAATGCTTCGTTTCAAGCTACTTCGATTGTCAGTTGAAAAAAGTTAGGTCGTCACTCAAAATCTAGCAGCGTTTTTGTTAATAGTGGCGGAGTACGGGTTTTTTGAGGTTATTTTCCGGGATATTTCTTAGTAACTCGGTCAAAAATCATCCAATTTCGTCTTTTTTATTTCACTGTAATGATTCACTAGTTCATCGCACACAATCACGTATTGCACTGTGAAACTTTTGCACTTTTTCTAATTATCTGTTTTTTTTTTAGCACGGAGCATCTTATTCGTAACGCTTACCCGCTTTTTTTTTTTTATAACTTTATCGGATCAGGGCCCCAAGTACCGTTCTTTATCGACCGTCAAATTCGATAGAATGCCATAGAATGGATCATAGTGAGTACTGATCAAATGACATTTTATCGAATTTGACGACCTCAACTGTCAGTTTGACGATCGATAAAAGAACGGTACTTGCACTGCAGTGCTTAAAAATATCTGAACTCAAAAGAAGACTAAATCATACTAACTATTTAGGTATCTGTTCATTTAGTATACATTTGTTGGAAGCCAAATAAGACATTTGTTATGTAAACTAATTTATATAAATTAGTTTGATAGTATTTTCAAAATATCTCCCATTCAGAAAAACATTTAGAAAAACATTTAGAAACGTGCCGACAGGCTCATCTACAACGACTCCTTAATTCAGACTAACCTTCTTAGTCTTGAGCAGCAGCATCAGCTAGAGTATATCGGTTTTTTATCGGATATATTTTGGAGTGTGCATCGGATCTGCATGTTCTAATTTCCGCCTGTCTATTTTATCGGACAGCCAGGGTGGGCACGAAAAATCGACATCCCTTCTATACTTCTATACTAATGTAATAAAGAGGAAAGATTTGTATGTAAGTATGTTTGTAACGAATTGGCACAAAAGTACTGGACCGATTTAAAAAATTATTTCACTGTTGGGAAGCTACACTATCCCCGGGTGACATAGGCTATAATCTATATCCGTGCAAAGCTGGGGCGAACCGCTAGTGTTTGATATTCTGAAAACCCGTACGAAGCTCTCTGATTCCACCTTTATTGTACGAACTGCAAGTCTGTGGAATGCGCTACCTGAATGGGTGTATTCCAATAATTACAATCTGGGTATCTTCAAATCACGGGTGAATCGGTTTCTTCTAGGCAAGCGTATTCCATCGTAGATCAGGCGAGTTGGCGGTGAAACGTAAGCCTATTATTCAATAAGTAAACTCAGGAAAACTTTAACTATGGGACCATAGTACAATTTGTTCGTAATGATGATTACAATAACCTCTTTTCGGGTTAGTATCACCATTCTGTCTAGCCCAGTATATTTTGAGTGCTATCTAATCTAACACTGCTAAACATTTTAGATGGATCTCTGGACTAGGGCCAAATTCACACTGATGATGCCTCGAAATAGATACATCTTATCGTTTATTTTGATCTATCGTTCTAAGAGTTATTGATAGACAAATCAATTGTGGCGTAGACGTCTAGATTTATCTTGCTTAAAGTCGGTTCGGGTAACGTTTGAACAAAAATATTCTGAAAGCAATATTGCTACAGATTTGACGGCATTTTTTAAACTAATTGGTGTTAGATCTTAACATATCCAGTCATTGTCTTTGATTTTTCACTAAAAAGATTTAACACATATTTCACTTCTTTATTATGTTTGTTATATTATTTTCACGGCTTAAATCACTAAACAGTCTTAAGGAAGCTGTGCATCATAAAAAACCTAAAGTACCGTAAACACTTTTTTGGTGCAAGGTTCGTGTTGTAAATTGTATGTAAGACGTCATATGTAGGACGTCGGCCATAAGACGTCCACTGCTGAACATAGGCATCTCGCTTAGAACGCCACACTGAACGACAGCCTGCCATTTGCGTCCACTGGATGCCCGCGACTCTCATGATGTCGTCAGTCCACCTAATGGGTAAGCTAACTATGATGACGATCAAGATCATTATGCATCATCATCTACCGATTCATGGTCTCTCCACTCAAGAACCTTTCTTCCCCATCGGTTTAATTTGTTAATTAATTGTAATTTATTATAATGATCTTGATCGTAATCATAGTTAGCTTATATTTGTTCACTGCTAGACATAAACCTGCTACAAATCACACCATGATCATCGGCTTTTAGCTTCCAGGCACTGCCAGCTGCTTTACGAATATCGTAAGCCTATCATCTTACCGAATTGCTTTTGGGTTGTACGTATTGCCAGAGCCAGTGAGGTTTGAATTAATGCGGCCAAACTGGAAACTAAGCTTCATCATTATCGTCATCATTACCAGCCTACTTATGTTCCCACTGCTGGGAATCAGGCCTTCTCTCAGAAAGTGGGAGGATGAGCCCTAATTCACTATTCTGGCCCAGTACATGTTGGTGAATGTCATAATTATTTCTTTGATTTTTTGAGGTTTTTGGACATACCAGTTTCCTCGCGATGTTTTTCTTTCACCGTTTTTGAGCAATGGCATCGAAACTAACTTGCGGGATCAGTATTGAGTATCACCAAACTATGCCTACGTAATAATTACCTACATCAATCACTAAGCACACAAGCACAGCACAGCACAGTTTTCTGGTGTACACAATAAAGAGTTTCTATCTATCTATCTATCTATCTAAGCCTACCCACGAAACAGATTGCACGCTTGACATTCCTCAACATAACACGACTTTTTATTCCTCATCATTCACGGTAAAAGCTATTAAACTCTGGAATGACTTGCCGCTTGAAATCAAGCGTGCCCTTCGACGTTTTCTAACTCCGCGTAAAAGCGCACTATCTCGCACTATAGCTGCTATCTAGACTCTAATTTCTGTGACAAATATAATGTATGTAAGTATCAACATGTGTATGTATCTTTGATAACAGTAGGTATGTTAAATATTTTTTATGTAGTTTATTAATTATGTAGGTAGGTATGTAGTATGTTGTTTATATTATGTAGTCTATGTATATGTATATATTAGTATGTAATATTTATTTGTAGTCTATCGTTTGTTGTTATTTGCATAGGTATTTACTTTCTATTTTTTATTTTTAGTTAAGGCCACACATTATTAAATATAATTCCTTTCCGTGCACGGTTGCCTGGAAGAGATCGCTTTAAGCGATAAGGCCGCCTGTTAAAAGACTAGATAATATTTTTGTTGTAATTTTTATGTTATCCTTGTTTTGTGGTATTTTAATAAAGAGTTTTGTATTGTATTGTATTATTGCATTGTATCAAACTGACTCAGCACTTAAAACCCAAGACACCGTAAAAAGAAAATTGCTTTTTTTGTAACTTATTAGGACAGAATCTCGAATTGTTTCTTTAACCTCTGACGTTGAATTAATTAGAATTTCTGAAATTCGAGAAAGCAAAACAACTACTCCGTTTATCTTTGGAATATCTTTCGACACAAACATTATTTAGGTAGCTATTTAGGAAAATTACTGCCTAATTTAGCAGCTTGATCGTGTGCCCTTTATGTCAATGTGACTGCTGTTAATGAAGATAGGCGTATTGGTCAAGATTACAAAAAACAAGTGTTTTTTGGCAAGGCCCTGTGGATTTAATTCATATTCGTATCAAAGAAATGTTATTTTATTTAAAAAGCTTTCAAACAAAAAAATTACAAATATTCGTGACAATATTTTTTTTCGGGGAAAACTCAGTCTATTAGGTACAGTCGTTTTGGTAAAAATGTGATAGATATACAAACATAAGCATTTTTACCCCAAACGCATATAAATAATCTATAAAAATAAATTTTCTCCATTTCCGTCTTGGATTGAAATACTTGGATTGAATTAACATATCATTTGCTTATCTTTAGATAACTATTCACCTCAAACTTGCACCTGAGGAAACAAAGATAACAATTTATTGTATTTAAATTATTCCAGAACAAAATTTCAACAATTCCAACCTAAATTGCCAATTTTTATACCTTTTGTCTATAGAATATCCAATGTACATTTTTGTAAAATTATTTGCAAGCTACAAAATATTTATCTAAAATGTATTAAATACTTTCCGAATTGCTCTCTAAAGCTGCGTTTATAAAGGTTATTCTTAGCAACGTCAGAAACAGCCAATCGTTACGGGAAATGCATGACTTCGTGTGGATTTGAATTCGAGCTTGTTTCACATGAAATATGGCCGAAAATGAAGGTTGTATTTTCCAAAAAGATGAGAAATATTCTGGATTGAGATAACGAGCTTGAAGATAAAAGATTTTAAGTCCATTGTTAGCAACTTCTGAAATGGAAAGTCGATATGAAGAGAGCTTTTGGCTTATTACCTACCATCGTTCCATGTAACCCATATAGCGGTCAAAAAACCTCCAAAACCTCCAAAAAAAGGTAATTTCTCACCAATATGATTTCAGTTTGAGGCTTAAAAAAGTCGGAATAGGTCTGTTTGGCCATCTGATAGTAAGCGACGGTATGGCCGAGGATGGCACACGTTAATCTAGAAGAAATATATTCACTCTATATAGCCTTGAAAATGCCTAGATTGTAGTTCTCAGGAAACAAGGACAGCAGGGAGTTTCTTTGGTAGTACGTATCATAATCGTATGTAACAAATCGTTGTGTACGAATTTTTCGAATTTCCACGAGGTTAACTGGTGGTAGTGTGCAGTCCTTATATTTGTCTTATAGTAAAAGGGCGAGGGTGGAATAAGGTCATAAAGCTCTTGAAAAAAAATAGACAGCCAAGCTACTATACGGCGGTGCTTCAGGTTTTTTTCAATTTTTGGCGACTAGTATGTTGTCATCAATCAGCCTCGTAGCCATAGCACGTGTCAACAGAATCTAAAGCTTCCAGCTGGTACTTGGCAGCTCCGTCAAATAGGTGGCAGCAATACTCCATACATGATCGGTCTTGATGATATCTTGATGATTTATGCAAATCTAACTATGAATTCGTGAAAAAAACGTACGCAAACATGTCGCATGTCCTGCAAGGAGATCCTAGAATACGTTAAAGTTACTTTGTGGCGCGTCTACACTCTGGAGCGTCCTAGGAAACGCTCAAAAATCGAAGCTTGACACACGTGACTTTGCGTAACCGCCATATTTTTGCTCTAGTAAATGCGACCCTATGTGATACAGAAATCGACAGCGGTAACAAACGTGTTCGCACCGCAGGATAAGCCCGCCTTCAAGCTTGTAACTCCAATGAAATGAAGTCATAGCAACAAACTTAATTGTGTAGAAAAAACTATATGGGCGACGTTATTTACACGGAGTGGAAGCTCACTTTTGTTCCATAGCTCTGTATACCTATTTTTATTGTACATGCTTCTTTGTAAACATTGCTTAATGCCTCCGCGAAACATATTTGTTTTGTATGTTTTGGTATACTTTAGGAAAATTATCTCAGTCAGAGAAACTCATGGCGTAACTCAACTGATTGGTTTCAACAAATCAATAACCGTTCAAGAGTAGTACTCGCGTTTTTATTGATTGACTAGCTGTTGGCCTAAGGTAGCATCGACAGCGTGACGTGAGGTTGGTTGGCAAATGCAGATGGTGTTAGGCCTTACTGGTTGGAGGCGATTAGCGCAAGGCACCCGCGCAACCTTTTGGCAATTGCAACTAAACGCTAACGTATAGCGAATGACAAATACAGATCCTAATTTTTATCCTAGAACAGCAATTGCTATGCCACGCACAGCAGAGCCATTGCTTGCACAGCGGGCAATGGAGTGAGCTATACTTGAAGTTTCTTTTAGCGATAAAATATTCACCGGATCAAGGATATTCGCTGAAAAACTGCAGTCACAGACACAGCTGCTAAGATTTGCACGTTGAAGTGGCAATAAGCAGGCCACATCACTCGAAGAACCGATAACCGAGGGGTAAGAAAGGCTCTTGAGTGGAGACCACAAATCGGAAGACACAGCGTAGGTAGGCCTCCCACTAGATGAACCGACGACATCGTGAGAGTCGCAGGCATTCGCTGGATTCAGATAGCAGGCTGATGTTTAGTGTGTCGTGCTAAGGTGGCTTATTTCAGCAGTAGACGTCTTATGGCTGAGGATGATGATGCTGGTTGAAAACCTAAAAACCTAACATCTTGATCACACCCACAATTCTTTATTATTTGTGATGATTAAAAGGGATTTTCTTAAGATACACGACTGCATTAGGTAGCAGCCTCGTTACGAAAGATTTCACCCAGTAAATCCTCTTGGTGGTTAGCCTCTGTGCTCGACAAAGGGGCTTTTCCGAGATCTCCATAAGAACGGACCAGTTCTCCCTAGCATGTTGCCTGGGGCAACATTCCCAGAAAACTGCTACTTTGTCCCTCCTCACAAAAACGACACGAGCTGAATACCTTCCCAAAGTACGTCCGTCGTTAAACCGCCCACTATACAAATATAAACAAAACAAACAAAACTTGCTCCGGTTTTCTCTTAAAGCCAAACTTATCTCAGTTACCCTAAATTCAGTTGATTTTCTCTAAAAAAGGCCTCCAACCATTAATATCTGACCAGGAAAATGCCGCGCCGAGGGAAAGACGTGACAAATTGGCGTGTCACCATTTTGACTTTCACTTTGTTGGCAGACTAGGGCTACTTTGATTACTCTTAGTTTTATTACTCGGCAAGCTTTATTCAAGCTCGGCATTACCCACGGAACAGAGACTGTATAATTATGCGATCGAAGTCAGACGTTGTGTGTTAGTTTGTTTGTTGTGAGTATAAGTGATGCGTATGTTTTTTTGATTGTATATCACTTTCGCTGGATTTTGGCACGTAAGACTTTACTGGTGCCCGTTATACTTCAGTGAAATATTAAAAGATATTAAAATATGATTATTTACGGCATAAACTTTTAACTGTTTTAACGTTTAACTTTTTAACTATTAGACCAACCTACCGCATTCTTCAGTCTGCCCGTAAACATGGTCTTGTAACTCCGCCGAAATATCGGGAGCTCATTTCACAACCTTACCACGGTAAATATACCTACCGTAAATAATCATATATAGCTTTAGTAAACAACCGTGATAGTTTAAAACAGTGTTTTATTAAAAGTTATTGTTTTTATTCAGCTTTTTACAATGTTATTTCACATATCAAAGCCAATAAATGCTTGCTTTAACGTGTTTAAATTATGGAAACTAGTGTGTTATTGTACAATCAAACCTTAAGGTAATAATTTTTATCCATAGCTCTTGACCTACATGGGCTATCTGTCACTCGTACCTACGAGCGCAGCGGCTAATGAAAATTGCAATCTTTCGCACTCTACTGACAGTGATATGGTATACCAATTTATATGGATGAGGAGTTGGCTCTAACTAGATCTGAAGAAATTTTATATGAAATTGTACACAAATATTAAGGAGATAAAGTTTTAAGGTTATTTGTTTGTTGTTTGTTTGTATTTGATAATGTCTAGAACTATTTAATAAATGAACCACAAAATCTATTCTGAAAATGTCAAGACTTCTGAGCTCGGCTTGGCTCCGTTCTGAGGTCATACAATGACGATTGGTTATCGGGTCATTACAACACTTTTCATAAAACGTCAACTACTGGTATGAGCACAAAGGAAAATTAAACTTTCTTGCATGTATTGATTCAGGAAACTCAAAAGAGAAGGGATTTTATACGTACCTAACCACCTTACTTTCAGGCGTAATTAATACTGCAAACTAGTAAAAATTTTCGGAAAATAGTTATCCGATTTTGGTAAAATTTGGTAGGAGGGTCCGGGTCACTGTCACCTCAGTAAAAATTGATTCCAGCTAAACCTTGAATTGAATCTACTAAAATGTAAGCTCTTACTTTTTTTCTTATTTATTAACTTAGCATAATACTACTTGTCCTATTATTTATAGAGTTATTATAAATTGAGCGTATAAAAATAACTAGGCGACTTAAAATGAAAGTATATTGGGCGGTATTTAATTAAATAAGCATACGACTAATATTGATTAGCATTTTTTTTTATTAGTTACTAATAATGACCCATTGTAAATCTATGTCGGTTAATCCGACTGGGATTACTGACTCGAATCGAATATACAGTATCGAATATCAGGGCAGATCCGAATTATGTTAGGTTAGTGTCGGTTATGTATTTTTTTATAACAACGCAGATTCTTCCTCCTCGACACCTCTATCAGGGCAGATTCATATACTGTTGGTTAGGCCACATCGATTAGTTTATAACGCAGTATTCCTCAAATAAAATATAATGTAAAATGTTTAATATAATGTGAGCCATTTTCAATATTTGTATTCGCCCACAGTCTTTCGCCCACTTAGTATTTCAGGAATTCGTATTTAGCATTTATGACACCTTTAATTTGAATTTACATTCACTCGTTTAAATACTACCCTTTTACAAGCTTTTATTTAACTTGCCTGTTGTATGTTCGTTCGTATGTGTGGGACAAATTTTGCAACTGAATTTTAGATCTTCAATCTTCAACTGATTGAGCTCAATTTGGCATACTTATGTAAGTTCGGTGACAATGCAATGTTATGCTACCTTCGAGCTGGTCTAACGATGGAGACAGAAAGTGGCCAAAGGAAATTCTAAACGAAACGACGTAGCCCCGTCGAGTTTGGGTTCGTTGGATTTGTCTTCCTAAGCACTTTGGTCCTAGATCAGGGGTGTCCAACATACGGCCTGCGGGCTACAATGCGGCCCGCCAAGGTGCCTAATCCGGCTCGCGAATGAGTCAAAAGTTGGGTGACTTTAAACTTTTTTTAGACGTAATTTTGTAAAGGGAATCTCCCTTTATCTATATCATTGTGCCTGTGCATCCAGTTACAAGTGAAACCTGCTGTGAATTCCGCCAAAATATTATAATTATACCCTTTCTACCATTTTACTTATATTAGTCTTGATTTGCTCAGTTACGAAACATCTCTTGGCCCGCCATAGTTACAAAGTTACTTAATCCGGCCTGCCACATAATTTAGTTGGACACCCCTGTCCTAGATGATAAATTCAATATGGCGGACGCCCTAAGATGGTCGACAAAATGTTCTTATTTACCATCATAATATGGGTATCAAATTAAAGGGTTTGCTGAGAAGCTTACGAAAACTCTACTTTTTTTTAAAGTATTTTTTTTTAAAGTTAATAAAGCTTATTTATAAAAAAAACAGTTGTACTGCCCATAGCTCTTAGTTGACATAATATTAGTAGATAATAATACCGACCTATAAAATCTACTGAAGCACAATGACGATATAAGAATATCTTTGCTCAAGCATGATCAAATAACTACTCAGCCGCTCTTCCTATATTTGAAACTCATTCACCAAACACTCCACGCACTTAACATGAGTTCGAGTGATTCTACGAATTTTCCTTACCCCTACGAACACTATATAAATATACACAGGAAAAGTTTATTCCATATTGTAAAGAAGTTTATTTTATTTATAGCCTAAAATTGGAATATCTGGATACAACCGTAATAGTTTAAAGCAGTGTTTTATCTAGATACAGCTTGATGGTAATAGTCTATTGGAAATCGATTAGCGAATATAAATCGACTTAGTTGGGATCACTAAAGTCTATGCCTAGTTTTGACAGCTATCTTTTAAGATGTTATCTGTGGATGTTATGTTGTATCTCTCTTCCTTGGCGCAATATGGCGTAGGATGTAGAAAACCTTTGTAAACTTAATTCATTCTTAATAAACGTGATCTACCGAATTTGGGGATTCCAATATAATCGTTAAGGAAACAAATCTAGGACGCCTTTTTATGCCACAACATTGACCCGTAAAATAATACCTTTTTTGGATAGGAACCATAAAAAATTTGAATCTATAAAAAAAAAAGATTTTTTTAATTTCATTTTAAGCTGACATCAAGAGGCAGCGTTTCTAAATTCAGTTTGTATTTCTTTATTTCTGTCCACCGATTACTCCGGCATTCTGTGAACCAATTATTGTGAATATTTTTATTCTCAACGTTTTGTTGGTTGCGAATAATTTTTTTCTATGTAACAGTTTTAATTTTATATTTCAGTGTAGGTATTATTGTAAAAGTGTTCATAATGATGACTACAATGACCTCATTTAAGTGGTACCTACTTCCTGAATAAAAAAAAACAAATCCGATCACTTTAAAAAAATACTACAGTCGAGTCGATAACCTTATCAATTAAATCGACTTGTATTTTTGCTCTTTTGGAGTCGTTAAAAAATATGTGTAACAAAGATTTAATGTCAAATTATTACTCCAATAATACCCAATGCGGTTTGTAACCAATTCGTAATTAATACCAGGGATTGTGTCGAAACAAACAGACGCGCGTTTTAGCATATTCATGAGGAGTTACCAAAGGCCGAGTATCGGTAACCTTTTTGTAAGCTTTCAGGTTTCAATGGAACGCCTTAGATCGTGTCCAAAAACCTCCACCGCAGCTCAAATTGTAAATGAAAATTAATTAGTATCGGCTAATATTTTAAAGAAGCTGGAATTAAAATTTCCATATTTTAAGCTGTTCTAATAGGCACATCTTTAAAACTAGAAAATTATTTACCTATTAAAAAGTTTACTTTTTGATTGGCTTTTGTGTAGGATTTCTTTGAAGAAAAAATAAATTTAAGTGTAAATTGTATTATTTTTAAATTTTGTGCACAAGGTAGATATTGCGTACATTTGTTCGGTTATACGATGGAAATATTCGAAGATATCATTGTACTGATCATTACAAAACAACTTTTACTATGAAACCAACCCTGACATAAATTATGTATCAACACTCAACGAAATCTAAGCAACTGTTTTTTTATATTTTTATTTATAATTATAAGTACAAGGATAAGCTTTAAAATGTCCATTATCTAGACGAACATCCAGTACCTATATATAAAAGAACAAGCGTTTTCTAGGAATTAACGCACATACCAAACCGTTAATGACAGAAACGTAAAAGTACACAATTTATTCATAAACTAATGAAAACTCAAAAGTTCAACGTTTCAAATTATTAGAAGTTGTAAAGTTAGTAAAAATTTAATGCCTAGATTTTATTGCTGACTGTACTTGGTACATGATAATTAGGAGGGAAAGCTTTTGGGAGTATCTGTGGCAAGCAGATTTCATGCGTGAAATGGGTTGTGAGACCCTTGGAATCCGCAAAACATTCCCACAGCTCTAATAGAGACACTGATGTGGGATAATATGAGTATTCATTAGTAATTTTATCAGTTACAGCAACATAGAAATATCGGTTCGTTAAACCTAAAAACATAAGCTGGCGTTTTTCTGGCTCAACGCATTAGCATTGCCATTCAACGTGGTAACGCCGCCAGCATGTTGGGTACGCTGCCAACTGGCAGTGGGCTTGAGCATTTGGATTGTCTTTAGACCTTCAACGGTCTATGGGCAGTCTAACTGTATTTCTAGTGTTAGTTTTAGCTTGTATTTTGTTTAGTTAAAAAACACAAGTACCATCATAACTACTTACAGGCTGCTCGAAACTGTTTTTCTGACGAATCTAATGTATTTCCGCTTCTAAAGTAATAGTGCGCGCGCTGTAGCTGTATTGCGCTTGTAAAAACGTCCAAAAAACAGTTTTGAAGATGAACTACAGACTGTTTGGTTAAACGATGCACAAACTTTGGGAGGTTTTCAGTTCTAGATTCTAAACAAAATGTAACAAAATTAAGTCAATTAGAATCGAGTCGAACTTGGACCCGATTGAGGTGACCGACGTGATCGAGGCAGATTGTTACGGTACACAGGACGGTAAGGTAGGAAATCTATAGACAAAATGTGTAAGGTGCAGAATAGTTCTAGTTTACTACCGTATATTACAAACAAACAATTGGATTATCCATAGACCGTTTGACGCCTACAGCATAGAAGACATAATAGCACACCCAAAGGTAAAGTCAATACAAGTTTCATAAAGTGAGTAATAAGCGCTACAATTTCTCAAGACCCACCCTATGAAATCTGAAAATCATTGATGTAATTAGAAACTTGACCCTTTCGTTATTGCTCTTTCGGAGACTGAAAATAAAATCAATTAATTAAGACGTTCAGTCTCTGCAAAAGGTCCGGGTCACAGTGTCAGTATCCGGTGCTTAATTGCTTTTGTCCGCTTTTGCGCTATTAATTTGTCTGTCTCGCTGTCTCACCTTGAGGCTAATTACATAGTATTTTAGATGTATTTATCTGATTAGTTTTCCTTTGCTAAGGCTATATTTTATTCAGATGATAAAAGCAAATCACCGTCTTCAAGCAAGTCTTGATTTTGCTCCTCAAATATTGCATCATTATTATAGTTACTAATATTGTTTTCACACCTAAAATAATTATGCATCCGTAATAAAAATCCATCCGTTTTTAAATGTGTCCAGGACATACACGTATTTTTTGAAAATAGATTATCTGTATCAATATAATTAACCCGATTAAACTGACATTTCCCGACAGAATGTTAGAAATCTGCTGTTAGATGGGAGCTCTTAGATGATTAAATTCGATTGCGCAGTGTACTTTTTTTTTAAATTGTTACTAACGTCTCTAATATTAATCAAAACTGTTAAATAGTTGTTATGTTTAACTCATTGAGCTGTCTTATCTGGTTTTATGAAAGCAAACATGAATTTTATGAACATCGATTAATCATCGTAACAAAAGCAAACACATCATATTTGTTTACACATCTTGTTATTTTATTCTACATATTTCAAAAATAGCACCCTGCATTTTCACCAGCGAGGGATTTTTTTAAAGTACAGTAAATTTTTTCCGTAAGATTAAAATTATTGGCTAAAAATCTTTTTAAAAACAAGGCTTTTAGACGCCCGCCATATAAAATTTTGTGTAACGTCATTTTATATTTCGTGTTCGTCTCAGCAAACATCTTCATTTGATACCCATATCATGGAGGTTCATAAAAACATACTGGTCCACCGTCTTTGGGAGCCCCATATTGAATTTAGAATGACGTCATTTAACTAACCATCTAAATGTATGTGTATGCAAAATGCCAGATCGGTTAGGGATAACAATTTAATAATTATGTTGCAATCATACTAACAAGGCAAGTTAAATAAGAGCTTGGAAAAATCAGGTAAATCCGTTACTCTAGAGTAGCGTGAAAAAAGGACAAACAGACCAACAAACAAACACACTTATACATTTATAATAATGAGTATGATAATTAACTACATCATATTTTATTTTTTATGACATAATGTTACTTACATATATTACATGTTTACGGTCACCAAAAAACCTCGCAGATACGTTCACCAAAAAAACCTCGCAGAGGTTTATCTGGGTGATAGGTTCTCTTAGATTAAATAATTAATTGCGGCTGTAATAAGGTTATATGCTTATAACCACAAAAGCGGTAATTTCGGTTCGTGTACAAACTATTTATGTATTTCCTTTGTTAAATTCGCGAGCAGGGTTAGAACCATACAACCGTAATTAACGGGCATTGATATTGGAATGTGAGCCTTTTAATTTGGAAGATAAGAATCAGACTGGAAGGATATACTTTAAGTAGATACGGCCATCTGGCTTTTATGTTGGAAATTGAAACGCTTACTAATTCACCAGTTTTGCTTTACGTGTGTACTCATGTTTGTTTTAAAGTCCATAAGAATTAATAGTTGATACAAATATTGTTGTTTGGGAAATGGATATTAAAATTGAGTATGGGTATGAATCAGACCCAAAAGCCACCCACCCAAAATCATACTTGAATAAAGTATTCGTTTAACCTGTCATAATATGCTTAGAAGATTAGATAATTTTCACTTATGTGAATAGTAAAGTAGGTATGTATGTACATTACTGAAGCGGCAGGTAATAGAAGCATTATGAACTAACTGAAAATGGGAGCCAAGGTATAGCCGAGACCAGCTATGTAAGTCCAAAATGCCGTTCGAGTTAGTGTAGTGAAAACCCAAGTATCATTAACAAGCAGTGTATATAGACCCATGGTATAATAATATACTCCGCCAGGTATAGTGCTCCGAGAAAAAATGTCACGTGAGCGTCCCGCAGTGATGTCGTCAATGTCATGGATACACGTACACGTGCATAAGCAAGAGCAGAATAAGTAATTTACAACAAGTTCGAGAGAGATGACGATACACGAAACAATCCGACTCTCTATGATTTTCTATGTTAACAGTAGCGAGAAATTATAACTCCCCAATATCCGTATATTACCTGTAGGAATCCAATAAATCAATGTGGTTTTGATATAATAGTTTTTGATATAATAGTGTTTAATATATTCAATTCGTGCTTAACTTGCTTGAACGGACAAACCAAATGACAATTGAAATGCTTATTGTATTTAATTTAATAGATAAAAAAAAAACAGTATTTGTTTGTTACAATAAAGTGGCAACTGGACAGTGACGTCATTGCGGTACATCTCCCAGAGCGTTAGACCTTGTTTTCTTGGATCATGTATAGAGTTACCTCAATTGGAACACGTAAAAAAGTGTCTTCCCCTGAATAAAGACAATAAAAGATGTGTAATTGGACACATGCTAGTTATTAAAATTACATAGGTACGAAATTTGCGTTAAATGCGTTAAAGTTTAGACTAGAATTAAATTACGTACTAGCCTAACATTAGGCTAGTAATTAAATTAAGGGGCGTCTTTTATCAGCGCACATTAACAAAAGGAAAAAAAATGCCTAGCTACCGCCAAGGCTTGTATTAGTACTTTTCTCAAACTTTGCCTGGAAATTCACGTAAATATTTTGAGAATAATAATATTTTCACATTTAGGAACCTAATTTCAAACAAAAAACATTACTTGATAGCATGGTTATTACTACGAGCCAATCACAGAAAACCAGCCATAAACATCAGGAAATGACATCAAATTTTTATGTTTTTTAAATTCTGACATAATCTAGGTGCACTATGCACTGAGGTAGTATGTTCTACGTAGTACATACTATCTCAGTGGCACTATGTGACTCTTTTCAGAACGAAATCCTAATCAAACCCATTTTATAATATCTCAAAATATAATTTGATATATTTCAATTTAATCAGATACTTCAAATTTTTTTTGTTCAACGATTTTGAATAACATAGATATTATTTAACGTAACACACCAACAATAGAAAAGTCAACCAAAGCTTATACTAAGTTACTCGTAATACCTACGCTGAAACCAGCTACGTGCTTCTTTACCAAATTGAATATTTTATAACATTTGTGTACAAACATAAAGCTCGGGTACTCCGGGGCCTTTACAAAGTTTATATACTGAAATGATAGACATTACAATACAATGATAGACTTACATTTGCCCCACAACAGCTTTGTAACCTACATTGCAATGCTTGATGACAGTAACAAAGAATAAATAATATTATTTTGAAGAGAGCATTTCCTCTTTTGATTATAATAGCTAAGTACGTTATGAATAAAAAAATCGTTTCTATAAATTAAAACGTTATTGAAATTAAATACTTTTAGCGGATGTTTTCGCGTTTAATTTATATATTTCTAATTCCTGACGTTTCGAACACTTTGCAGTGTCCTTGGTCGCAGGTAAACTAGATGATAGCCTCGGACCCGTATTAAAGAAAATATAGCTAACATGAAAAGTAGACGCTTGACCTAGTCTGGAGCTTGTGAGCATGCCCTTGAAAACCCCACAGTTATTTTGATAATCGTTGAAAACCAAGGATGCTACGCGAAGCCATTGCAATAAAAAAATATCAACATTTTAACAGAGAGGATGGTTGGTACGTACCTCCTTCTTGGGATCTTTGAATCTCAAGCCCGGCGCAGAACGGCAAGATGGACGTAGTGAGCGAGGAACGTTTTGACTAGAGATAATTAGCGGCACCTACTCGTAAATACTTATATTACAATTCTATGGACATATCTGTCATTTAGTATATCTGAGACCAGAGACAGCAGTGTTCGAAATGCCAGAAATTTTAATAATGCAAAAAACACCCGAGAAATTTCGTTAAAGGTGATTAATATCAATGTCCAATAATTTCAAATACCAACGAGAACATTACGCGTTTATTACTTTTGCGCTATTGCTTATCAAGGATTAGGGGCACCCAAAACACTCAACAGTCTAATTGGGCTTATGAAATTTACGAATTTACAGGCTTGGGGCATCTCAGAGCTTGCTCATTACGAATCATGGTAGAGCCCACGGCGAGGCCTGGTTAATTAAATAAAGGGGGCTCTAACAATTATCACCCCTTAATTCTGCCCTTCTGGGGTTGTTGCGGCGTTTAGAATTCAACAAGCTGGTCTGTTGAGTTGCTTCACGACTTACAACCTTTAGGGTAAACTTGGACTTGGCTTTTTCTATGTAGATTAAATACGATTGAGGTAAGTAATACCTACTTGAAGATTAAGTGACATAACTTTACGTTTACTGTTTTACCGTCTTACCACAAAAGATTTAAGCACGCTTTAGACAAGTGTTTAGCATATTTTTCGCAGTGAAACAATTGCTAAACACATATCTAAAGCGTTCTTAAATCTTTTGTGGTAAGACGGTTATTGTTTAATGCCATAGTTAGCAAACAAGCGCCTATTGATAGCTGTAGTACCAGAGGCATCACAGATACGTTGCCAACGTTTAAATATTCTATGCTATAGTTACTCCGAAATGCTGCAGTATATGGGAGCTCATTCCACATATTCACATATTGTTTTTATCTACAACGGAACGGAAAAGGCACAAATGGAATAGTTGAATGCATTTAGAGAAGGAGGTTGTGTTATGCGTACGTTCGTCTATTACACGATTTTTATTCTAAAGCAGGTTTTATTTTAAGTAGGCAAAAGTCTTTAGGCTGATTTCACAGCTGTGCAGGAGACTCATGCGGGTTGCCCGTACTACGGGAGACGGGATCTACGCGGAAGCATGTCCCGTATGAAACAATCCGCGTCACTGTGAACCTGTGAAAACATTGTTCTAGCGCCTCACGTACCTATGTTTCCGCTCCAGGAGCCCGTGCGGGTGATCCACACGTGTCTCCCGTACAGCTGTGAAACCAGCGTTACCTATGTTTGATCAACATCTATCAAACGGTTCGAAAGTTTTGAGAATCTTTTTAACATAGTCGTGCGTTTATTTTAGTTTTTAGTTTTTGTAAGTCAACTTTAGTTTCGTAAAAGCAGTGAAATCTAGCTGCATGAGTATTGAGAATAAAACTATGTAATGGTCTTAGATAATATAGATACCAGTGGTATTAGTTACCAGTATCATCTCTATTGAAAATATCCAGTCCTCTAAAACCCTGTAAATAACATAATGGACAAAAAAAATATCACCGCAATTAATCTATTTCTGAAGCTATTGACCCCTCTATTAGATCGGAAATTCCGATAGTTTCCGTTGTTAAACGGAGTACCTTCTTTTTCCAATTGGAAAAACATTATCAATTCATTGCATTCTCCAGCAGGTTTGTTTTCTTGATAAACATTCGTTTCCGTTTCGAAGAAACTAGAAACCGTTCCGTATTATATATTTTCCGATATCTAGGGATATACTTAATAGTCTCTATTTACGTCCAATTATATTTATTGTTTTTTGGTAATAAAGTCGCAATTTACTCTTGTTTTGTTTGTAATATTAGGTTGTCTGAAAGAGATTTAAGCAATAAGACCGCCTTTTGTATATATTTCTTACTCATCCTTCTTGTTGTGTTCTTTATGTGGTGTCATTAAAGTGTTATTGTATTGTTTTATATTTTGTATACTACTTAATTATGTTACCCCGAACGTTCTATATCTTTATAATAGCTTGACTGATTTTGCTCAATTTCTTAATTTCAATTTTATTTGCATGAGTTACGCTTTCTAAATTTCATGATGATCAATTCAATGACACTCAAGTTATCTGCAAAGAAAATTAATATACACAGCAGTTATATAATTACTAACG
Organism: Agriopis aurantiaria; assembly: GCA_914767915.1. Lineage (NCBI taxonomy): Eukaryota > Metazoa > Arthropoda > Insecta > Lepidoptera > Geometridae > Agriopis > Agriopis aurantiaria. Next base: position 6,449,520 of record OU611999.1, read on the forward strand.
AGATACACCGTGATAAGTTTGTGGATGGACTCCGATATTTCGGAACAGTGAAATAAGCGCCGCGCCATCTAGCGTCATGCAGATGGCACAGGACTTATTTCATACAAATTATGAAAAACTCGCACCAGGCATTCTGTCGTGATCTACGGTGTCGTAACATGTATACTTATCAGTTGAATCAGTAAAGTCGTTCAACGAGCTATGGCAAAAACTATATACTAGGTGCTTTTCTCGTATCCGGAACAAAGTAATTCGCCAGAGAGCTGAAGTCATAGCTCACCGTATTGGCTAGGTGAAGCGGGTGTGGGCCGGTCATATCTATCGCTGAACCGATAACAGTTGGGGTCATGTGATCTAGAGTGTCACTAATTACTAGATTACTAATCGGCAAACGTGGCGTAGGACACCTTGAGACTCGACTGAGTAGCAGATCGCAATACTGAAAGTTAGAAGCCGAAGAAATCGTTCTAAATCCCAAATAATAGTCCTTCCTGCCAGAATAGGCATGATGACTAATAATTATTTTTACCTCATACAAATCTGATCATGAATAGAGCCAGCCCATCAAAGAAAACAAAACTAAAATTAATTCAAAAATAACGTACTATACCGAGTTATGACGTCACGTCTCAGGAGCGCCATACCAAATGCTATACTAAAACACGCTTTGCGAGAAAGGGACAGTATCCCCTCTCTATCCCCGTCTGAGTATTATCAGCAAATTTATTTTAATTTTTTCAGTATGTGTTATTTATTTAGTTATATTCATCTATACTAATATTATAAAGAGGAAAGATTTGATTGTTTGTTTGTTTGCATTGAATAGGTTCCGAAACTACTAAACCGATTTGAAAAATTCTTTCACTGTTGGGAAGCTACATTATCCCCGGGTGAAATAGGCTATATTATATTTTCAAAAAAAATAGTGATCCTTACTAAAACTCCAATAATGTAACCCAAAGTGTAAAAAAATAAGACTTACAGCCGTGCGACGCCAGGATGCGTTGCTAGTTTGTTATAAATAAATATTAGGACACATGCCTATTGATCTTGTTTTGAATTGCGGAGTATCAACGTACAGTTAATATTTTCTGGGACCTTTCGTACATAATTAGTGTTTTTAATAGGATTAAAGATCATCCTTTAAATTATAGCATTTAAATTGTGCCTTTTGTATTATAAATTATAGCGTTGACATACCATAATCATTACGAAGGTTATTTGAGGCACGAGTAATGTTCATGGGAAAATTCCCCAAATGTAATCATGGTTTACGACATCCCATCGTACTAGATCAAAGCCTATTAATAAAATTTAACGTCTTCGATCATAAAATACCGATTGATTACATCAAAGAAAAAAGGTATCACTGGTCCGAGTTTGTTACTTTACCACGGACGCACATTTGGCTGTTTTCGACCTTATTCCGCATGAAATGTGGTTTTTGAGGTCATAGACAAACCGCTGTCGGTTTCAGGTAGGTAGAAATTATTTTTGGGCCCCGACGCAAAAAGAAGAGTGTTATAAGTTTAACGACTGTATATTCTGTGTTCGTTCGAAGAACCCATAACCGACGGGGAAGAAAGGTTCGTGAGTGGAGACCACGAACCAGAAGACGCAGCGTTGACCTCTCACTAGGTGGACCGACGACATTGTGAGAGTCGCGGGCATCCAGTGCATGCAAAAGGCAGGCTGTCGTTCAGTGTGGAGGTTAAAGGGAGTGGCCTATGTTCAGCAGTGGAAGTCTTCTTTTTTACTCAAATAACGTTTCTTAGTAAGGCCGTTAGTATCATTGCCGCCTGCGTTTGTTAAATAACATTTATTTGTTATGACAACAAATATTAATAAAACTGCTAACAAACATTTAATCATGACTATATAATGTATTTAAATCTGATATAATATCCATTACAAAAGTGTTCTTATTGCCTAAATTTCGAGATCTATTCATATTTTAGCAATTGCGAATTTCTCTGGCGGCAACTAAGTTGAAAAAGTAATTTACTATTTGAAAGAAATTTTCTAAGACGTTTTCTTTTTTTTCGTTTTTTTTCGTAGACGTATCTTTTTGGTGGTTAATTTACTTACCATCCTCAATTTTTTTTTTCATTAAATATTGTGACAAACAAACAAATAGGCTAGATGATAAGTGGTCACTGCCGCCTATGGACTAGTTTACGTTTTTTTATTTTATTTATTGGCAATTGGTACAATGTCCTTAATGACTAGTTTAAGTAACTCTTTTTTTTTGTTAAAATTTTCATAACCTTGGATTTAATGTCCTGTAGTCGTAATATAAACATGTTCACATAGTATTAAAAGCGTCAAACAAGTCATAGTCACAGTCAGAGTCAAGCAAAGTAAGTCACGGTCAAGTCAAACTCATGCCCCTGTAAAGTGGTGGAGACTTTACAAGAGGCTCCTATGGAGATTTGGAAACAACACGAAAAGACATGTTTCACCTCGTTATGCCACTTGTCCACACTCGAGCACGTTTACGAGCACTTAATAAATAATAATTTACCATGCTACACATTAACACTCGAAAATACACAAGTTAGGAAAATGATCCAACGAGCCGACATGTTTTTTTCCCACGTTGGCGCCAAAACTCACTAGTTTACCTTTTTTTTATTTATTTATTGGTGCGCACTCGCCACTTTTTTTTTTTTTTTTTTTTTTGTTAAAATCTTCATGAGCTTGGATTCAATATCCATTACTCGTAATATTAAACAGTTCACTTTGTCTTAATAGCGTCAAACAAGTCATAGTCACAGTCAGAGTCAAGCTAAGTAAGTCACGGTCAAGTCGAACTCATGCCTCTGTAAAGGGGTGGAGACTTTACAAGAGGCTCCTATGGAGTTTTGGAAACAACACGAAAAGACACGTTTCACCTCGTTATATCACTTGGCCACACTCGAGCACGTTTACGAGCACTTAATGAATAATAATTCACCATTTAGTACACATTAACACTCGAAAATACACAAGTTTAGGAAAATAATCCAACGAGCTGACATGTTTTCTTCCCACGTTGGCGCCAAAACTCACTAGTTTACCTTTTTTTTTTTTAATTTATTGGTACGGACTCCCCATTTTAACAAAAGTGTTGCCTGTGCGTTGCTTATTCTTCAGAAAAAGGATTTTATTCACATTTTAAACGCAGCTAAGTCACACAACAAATTGTTATACAGAATTTAATATTTTTAATTTTCTTTCCAATTAGGTTTTAAGTTTATCTTCACTACAAAACTACTTCCTTGACAAAGTTCATCAATACTGGTCCAACTGCTTACTTGGCAAAAAGGGCAACAAATATACGCACGTAGCATTTAGCCTGCGCAACTTTGTTTTAATAAATTTAAGTGACGAGACAAACACTATAGTTCAGTTCAAATCTTTGATGTCCAAACAAACTGTTTACTTAGTTATGCCTAGATAAGCATTTAAATGCAGCTTAGGGCAGCTTAAACTTTGAGCACATCATAGCACTTAAAGCTTATAAAGGCTTCAACAATTTCACGGCGATCTTTAAAACTTTTCGGTTGTAAGAGAGTTTCCTGTGTTCTCCTGTGAAGCTTCATGAATGACAAGAAATCTTGCTTTTTATCTACTAATATCATAAATGCGAAAAAGTGTTTTTTGGTCTATTTGTCCTTCTGTCACGCAACAACAATAAAAAAAACGGATTGACCTAATTTTTTGAATAAAGAAATACTTGGATTCTGGGCTGAAGAGTGAGTGTGAGTGAGTGACTACTAATATATCCCAAAAAATATACGGTTCCCGATGAATTGTATACGCGGATGAAGCCGCACTTTTGTAAAAAATAACCTGCATCATGCACAGTTTTTTTTCAATTTGACTACTTTCTTGCCATATCATTATTTTCGTATGGTTGTGAATGGGTATATTTTTTTCAATATATATATTAATATATAGAATTTATACAAAGACAAATAATATATTTTCATTATAGTACTTTTCAGAAACAATTACTGCGCTAACCATCAAACTGGGTTTGATCACCCGTATCTTGGTGTTAGGCTTTACATGGAAAATAATTTTAAGTACAGTGTGAGAATTATATGTTGTGAAATTAAATTAAATGAAATTAATATCTCAATTAACTATACTTTATTAACTGATGTTTAATGTATTTTGTTTTCATTTTTATATATTAGTATAAACACGACGACTTATAAAATAACTTATAAAACAGGAAATTTACGAAAACCTAAATTAATGACTAAAACTAAAACTGCCAACAACAACATTGCCACGCTGAATGGCTATGGCCAACCTTTGCACAAGGTACGAGCCGGAGCGAGGGTTACTAACTATATATAGAATTATAGAATTTATGCTGCAACTTGTTACATTATTTTAAGGCCTGTTCCATCCCCATCCCAAGTCATAAAGGGAAGAATGGGAAATACCCACGATGGAACGGAGAAAGTATATGCCAAAGACTTTCTTAGCTTTACCCAGTCCGTGGTATATATTATGTTTCGAGTAAGAGGTTGTCTATCAATTTGTTTGTAATGCAGTTAACTATATTGTCCAAAACGGCTGGACCGAATTTAACATGTTTTGTTATTTTAAAGCAGTTTTCACAGTTTTCACTAAGGCTTTTAGCTATGTTCGATCAAAATTCGTTTAGCGGCTTAAAGTTAATAAGCTGTTTTCCGGGTTGGTCGTGAGTATTTTATTTAAAAGTGTTTTCTTTATTTTATTTACACGTGTTTTCTTAATTTTATTTAAACTTTTTGGGTCATATTATTTTAATTTGTGATTGCATGCTTGTTGTGTTGTTACTTGTCTTTGTTTTTCTTGTTTTTGTTTTGTTGTTGATGTTGACTGGCAGAGATCGTTTTTGCGATAATACTTTTCTGTCGTCTTTTAATAGCATAAAGATTTCTTTAAAACAACAGTAACAAAAAAGAAGTAAAATAACCGTAATTTCAATACCGTCTGTTGTACCTACTTCTAACGTATTCTTCATGGAATGTCAGTTTGTATACCGTCAATAAAAAAAATTGTTTTTTTGTGTTATATCGTTATTCTAATTTATTTTAATATCTTATTAAGACCAACGAAAGTTGATTATATCTAGCCAATAAAATCGACTCGGTCGTTCGTAATCGTCGATCGTGGTCGTTCTCTCATTATCGTTGTGATTGAATCGATGAAAACGGCATAATTCTAGAAAGTACTTACCAGCTTCCTAAAATCATGCATCAATAAATAATGGAAATGCATTGTGTTCTAGTGCAGAACCGTTTCCGATGAGTTTCGTAAAACCATCCACCATCGTTCGACCTATTAATACCTAAGAACTACATTATCAGACAGCTCTTCTTATACTGGGCATTTTAGCAATATATCCGCTGTAATCTGAGCTGCATTGCCTCCAAAAATATATACGAACATAGAGATCTTTACTGACTGGATATTTTAACGGCCCTCAAATCGTTCCCAATTTTACACAGTTGAAGGAGCCTTTTGATCCCTTCCCTTTCCTTAATAAGATTATGGACAGAATGCATTAATGCTTCTAAGATTTTGCATCTAATATTCTGTTTACTTACTTAATAGTGGCTAAGACATCTTAGTTAAGTTAACAGTATTGGCAGCCAATTTTCTTCAGGATCCACGACTTCTATATTATGGTATAAACAAAAATATAGAAAGCAAAGCGAGACACAGCCGCGCGCGCGCATTCCTTGAAAAAGACCTCTAAATGCGGTTGAAACTATAGTCTGAGTGACCGGCAGTGATTCCCGTGTCATATAAATAAAATGTGTGAAAACCACGTCAGCTTCCATAATAAAAACATAGAAAGTGGATTTTTTGCATTTATGTATGGATGTAACCGCCGCCGAATTAGTTATTTATGATACAAGTGCGGTAAGTTGGTTATTACAAACAAGTAGACGAATGTAAGCCCGAGACGAAGTCGAGGGCTTACCATAGTCACGAGTTTGTAATAACCAATCCGCACGTGTGCCATACAACGTTTTACAACACATTTGCGAGAAAAAAACAAAAAATGGAAATAAAAAAAATACCGTAAAGTACACGCACGGTGCTATACAACGGAGCGTGCGGTAAAATTCATTACCGCACGCTCCGTTGTATGATCCGTAATGTTCAACTTTCGAACGATGTATACAGGCTTCGTAAGTGCACTTTTTGAGCAAATGTGTTGTAAAAACTATTTTGAAGGATAGTCATTGGGTAGGCGACGTTATCATAAATAAGGAATGAAGAAAACAATCTTTAAATGGGTTTTTTAACATGATCCAATCAACTAGACTGCGGAATATGTTGCCTGTATGGGTGTTCCCACATAGTCACAATCTGGGGCCTTACGGCTAGCTAAGTGGTCCAGTTTCAGTGATGAAAAAATGTTGCGCGATCGCAAACCATATCTGGGCGCGTTAAGGTTCACGTTCGCGTGATTTTACAAACTGCGCGGCTTTAACGTTAGTTTGATACCGCGTAAGCAGTTGGCCGTAAGGCCTGGACGTCTAGTGGATCGGTTTCTTCTAAGCAAGCGTGCTCCATCGTAAACCGTATTAGGCGAGATGGTGGTCAAGCGCAAGCCTATTTTAACCAACTTCTAAAAAGGAGGTTTTCTCTATTCTATTGTTGTTATTTTTTATGTTTGTCACCTCAGAACTCCATAGTTATAAACTGATTTGGTTTTTTTTTTTTATTTGAAATGATAATACTTTCACATAAGGCCTGTAGAAGCTTCATCAAAATCGGTTCAGTAGTTTAAAATAACTAGAAAAATTATGCCATCCAAGTAACTAAAATTGCGTATTTACAAAAAAATAAATAGATAATTATTCAATAAAAAAACTACTTTCAAACTTTTTTCTTTTTCAGGTAAACCATTGTGAAATATCAAAGATAATATTGTCATTGCAAAATATGAACCGCCCAAAATACCTTAGTCAAGTTTTTTTAAAGAAATAAACTTGCATTCCTGTACAAACATCACACTTGGGGTTACCACATAGTTATGAACATTCCTTAGCTTGTAGGTTTCCATACAAGGCGAGCCATTCTCATTAAAGTACATAACTATCTACCTACACTAACGGCAAGCCCTCCGGTCCTAGGTATAACAAGTAAGTTTTCAGTGAAGTCCATTTTAGCGTAGCCAAATCATATTACTCAAGTGGACGACGAACATAAAATATTTAAAATTTCACTACATTAAAAATTCAATTTAGCTTCATATAAAGGCCATCTACTGTAAGTGACAAAAAACGATAATAAGTTTATTTTCCTCCGCATACATTTTGGCACCAATCCATAGCAGTCTGGAATTTTAATTGAAGGCATACATTTTGTCAGGTTTTATTTTATTGAAGTACGAGAGGTTGTCGTCAGGTCGTGACCTCACCTGATGTTAAGAGATGATGCGGTCTACGATGGAGCATACTTGCCTAAAAGAAACTGATGATAAAAATAAATTGCAACATAGTGCTTTTTAAAAAACTGTTCAATTAGTTACTAAATACAAGACTGCAAAAAAACAATGGGAAACAAAAGATTAAAGATTACTATCTACTAATTCTTTTCATACAATAATTAAATACATATTTTAATCATATATGAAAACAAATGAGTTTATACAGGGTTTCGCGGAGCGTTGGTACTAAGTCAAAAGGAGGTCGTTGTACTCATCGTTATGATCAACGTTTAAGATGGGATCAACCCTGATATCGCAAAAAATCAACTGCTCCAAGCATTTCGTTCATTGAGTGTAAACAAATATATTCATACACTATCTAAAGGCCCCTTGGTGGGGAAAAGTGGCCATGCTACAATCATTGCCACGTTCAATGGAACACCTAAATTTATCATGATTTTTATGGCTGGACATATCGTAAAAGTTCTGTACAAATCACAATGCTAAGTGCACTGACCTTCTTTACTCTCCTTACCTCCTTTAGTACCACCGTTCTGTGTAGCCTTTGAGTGAAGAAATATTTGGCAGTTAAAATCATCAGTAGAAATGTTTGCATTTGAAGACGGAGATTGAATCATATGTGCCCTGAATTCTGAATTTCGCTGCGAGTTTGATTAGATCAGGGTATATTTGTCACTCAGGTGGTGAACTGGGGAAATATCGTACATGCATAACGTAACTTCCAATCTGGAATACTACTGAGATTTGATTAGATCAGTGCAAAGCTCAGTTACTTTATGTACTTGTAGCTGACTGACTGATATGTAGGTATGTAAAAATTTAGGGTGTGTATACAGCCTTGATGACAAAGTTTAGGCCTCTAACATGGCTTAACAGTTTTTGTTATATACAGAACAACCGGGACTTACAATCAAACGTGTCATGGCGATCCAGTGAAAAGCTCATTTACTTTACATAGGTACTTTTAAGTACATAATTTAGCATAATTTTGTACAAAAAACATCGTGATGGGAAGGCCACCAAAATACAAGTGTTGCCACTATTGTACTTTAATGCAATAAATTACTTTTAATTTAATTTGTACTAAAAAATTTAGTCAAAAATCATCCCTATCCTGAAATTGGTTGAAAATATAAAATATAGAAGGCCTATGCTGTTATGACAGGGCGATTCCAGCTGTATTGTCGTTTATTTGACAACACCGGCCAATAACGGGGTGGTTCTGGACGGTATAGAACAGTTTTGGCACTGAAACGCCTCATATCGGGCCAAGAGGCGTATTGAGCTAAAAGTTTCATAATGGTCCGTTGGTAGAGGAAACAGTCTTCAGGGATATTGTAAAACTTGGACGTGGAACGTAGCTTGAGATGGGTGAGACTATTTGAGTTTTAGATGTTGTCAAAGCCAACAAATATTTGTTAAAATTCAAAAACCTAATGGGAGCAACCGCTGTTTATTGATAATTCCTGGGAAAGACGTTCGATATAGAGTGGAAATCACAAATCAGCAAACGTCGCGTAGAACCCTGAGACTTTATGAAGTGATAGAGCATTGATTTTATGGAGTGAGGATAAGTCGGTTTGCATTATTGGCAACCGAATTACTTTTCGATTAATTACAGATGGCCTGATTAACCGAACTATAAGAGAGGTCTCTGATTCTACTGAAACAAGTCAGCGTTTCATTTTTTTTAAATTGCTTGTGCTTTTATTAACAAAACAAAATACAAGCTAACAATAACACTAAAAAACAGTTAGACTGCCCGTGCCCATAGACCATGGACCTGCGCTGGTAAGCGCAGCGTAGGACGTTCACCCACAAGATGGACAGATGACCTAAAAGAGACCGCAGGGAAACGCTGGATGCAGGCCGCTTCCAACCGGCCCTTTTGGAGATCAATGGGGGGGAGGCCTATGTCCAGCAGTGGACGTCCTATGGATGAAATGATGATGATGATGATGATGAAGCCACGGAAGGTTTAGGCAATACTTATGCGTTGAGCCAGAAACACACCAGCATTTTCGTCTGGTATAACTGAAAAAACTGGTCCACATGTTTGAGAGCCATATTGAATTTAGAATGTTACTTAGCTTACCATGCATTATCATCCAAACTAAACGTGTATGTGAAATTTCATCTCAATCGGATATGCATATCTGTTTTAAAACTCAATTGCTGCATGATTTGACCCAAACTCACAAGGTAAATTAAATAAAACCTTGTAAAAATACGTAAGTTCGTAACTTCGGTTCGTTGAACAAATATAATATATATACAAACATACATACAGGTAGATACAAACGCCGATTGGTTTCTTCAGACTCTGCGAAGTCACTTCGCTCGGTCAGATATGATGTACTATATTTCTAGTAAGTGAAACCCAATTCACTGTTCACATGTGCAATTAGATTCATGCCCTGGGGGGTTGTTTTTGCTCGCAACAACGCGGGTAACCTTTTCACCGAAAATCCTAACACATGGTAGAGTTTCACCCTTCAATTTCATTTATAATGTTATTGTTAAATTACAAAGCCTGAAAAAACAAAAGATCATGCTTAGCTTGTTTACAGCAACTCGATCTCGTAGTATAAAAATAACAAAATGTTTTTCAAATGCTTTAATGTGTTGGAACAAATTGTGTTTTATTAGAACAAAGTTTTTATTCGTAATTATTGAATACATCATTTTAAAACTAAACTCTAATTTTTGGTTGCTGAAAATAATATTTTATGGTAAAAATAACAACATTAAATAAGTAAAAAAAAAAAAAACAATGTTCTAATTTTTGGTTGCTGAAAATAATATTTTATGGTAAAAATAACAACATTAAATAAGTAAAAAAAAAAAAAACAATGTTCTAATTTTTCGTTGCTGAAAATAATATTTTATGGTAAAAATAACAACATTAAATAGGTAAAAAAAAAAAAAAAAACAATCCTCTCCGCACTTTGTTGCCATGACCAATCAGGGTTGTTCATTATCTCATACCTATCCTAAACAATCTACCAAAGATCTGGATGTAAATTTCCTAACTTAAAATTAATTTATACAGTATTGGGTAAGTAAATATATTACTTAAAAAGTTACTTAAGTTAAACAATGCTTAAAAAATGGCAGTCTATATCTAATCGTGAACGATTTCGCGTGTGAACCGGAGCGTTGTGCAATTTTAAGCATTGTTTAAAAGCGCAGGCGCCCCCATAAAAAAGCACATAAAAGGCATACTAAAAGATAAGCAAAAAAAAATTATACCTATCTTTGAAGTATTACTTCCAGCACCATAACGTATTGCATAGGTTATAAAACGCATATTAGCTAAAAGCTGCCGCTTTTTGCGGTAATAAGTTTTATAACTATACTAGCTGAATACCGCGGTGCTATATACCCGTGATTTTCAAATTATCCCGCTTTTTCTGGGAGAATAAGTACCCTATGTCCGTCCATATGATGAACACTAACATCCTGCCAAAATTCGTTAAGATCGGCTTAGCGGTTTAGTCGTGAAAAGCGAACAAACATCCAGACAGAGAGACAGAGTTACTTTAGCTTTTATAATATTAGTGAGGATTCCATGTTACCAAAAATAATAGTTCAAAAACACTTCATCACCTTCCCGAGCGACTATGGGAGTCGAATCCTCATTTCGCTATGATATAGTATAACTGTAATGCCTTTCCCCAAAGAGGGCGCCACTCCTGCGCCCCTTTCATTTCACCTCCTTAAGTAAGTGTAGCTTTGTTATTAAAACAAAAGGCACATATGGCTCTACCAACTGCACCCCGTGGTTTCACCCCTCATAGTGATAAAAATGGTCATGATGATGATGATGATGAAAAGTAGCCTATGTCACTCTCCGACCTTTGAACCATACCCATGCAAAAAATCAGGTCAACAACTATGTTGCTGCGTGAAAGAGGAACAAACAAACCAACAAACAAACACACTTTCGCATTTATAATACAAGTATGATTGCTGAAAAGCTTCAAGCTATGTGAGCTGTCTGTGTTCAAAGTCTAGGTAGTTTCTAAGACATCGATCCCACATCATACCTATTTATAGAAACATAGAAACACGACAGGCACCCCTGGGGACCGATCCGTACGTATGTGGCGCGGTATCTGACCCTGATAACAATAGGTACTCAGTCTCTGCCCTATACATCTCATAAATGTTTCCGGATTCAGAGTCCATTGCCAAATGGCCTCTTTAGTGCCCACTCCAAGCTGACTGAAATCTATGTCTATACTGTATATTTAAACGTCTTTGTTTTATTATAAATAATTTGAAAACTTGCATGCTACATGGTGAATTGGGCCTTTTTTGTGACAGAAATCTGTTTTTTTTATTGCATGAATTAAAAATATGCTCAATACTCAACTTTATTGCACAATTTGCATATAGATCTTAGGTAGCATGTTTAAAGTAGATATATTATTATAATTCTAATGTCGCTAATTGACCCTGTATGTTATTTATTAGCTTTTCTCTTTTTATCTCTTCTCTTTACGTAATTTCTGCCCTTAATTCATGCCATCAAGCAGTCAAACTAAACATGGAATCTATTTGGACACCAAGTTCAATGCAAATTGATCAAAACGGTTTTAGATAGAACAAATCCAATTCTAATTTAAAATGAAAGAATGCGTTTGATCCGCTTTATGTCAAAGAGGGATACATTTTCTCATTTAACAAAAAAATCTTATTAACATTTTATTTCCAAGCATAGATGGCAGCAAGGAATGCATCATATAAAAGCTTGTTCAACTTTTAAACTAGATGTACCTAATCCCACGTTGCATACCTTGTCACAATTTACAGTCAAAGGAGACAAACGATATGAGATCTTTAACCCTACACCGGGAGATAACAACCAGTGTTACAAGATACTTTGAGTCCTGGGACTAGTAAATTACGTTGTCTGGTTGGTGACTGGTACAATATTATACGTGAGCTGTTGAACAGTATAATAGTAATTAAAAAAAAAAATTTTACTCAGTCCAAGCATTTTATTTGTATATTTCACTAATCCACTTCCTGGTTTTATCATCAGATCAGTTCGATGGTACCAAAACTATATTGTATTAACAATTAGAAATAGATTATCAACTTCCAAGATTTGTTTACAAGTTATGTTGGGCAAAGCGTATCAATAAAAAACTCTTTTGCGAATGGTCTTTCTATAGTAAGTTTTCTTCTAGTAAACTTTTGGGCGCTGAACTTCCTGCTTGACCCACCACTTGTACTATTATGTATTCTATGCCAATACCTGAGTTTTCAAACCCGCATAAAGCACTGACAATCAAGCAAAATAATAAAAAGTTACCTCTTACTGCTTTGCATTCAAAACTGACGTTGCACATTTTAACTGCCCGTCTACATGAAGCATGCAAGTTTTGGAAGCAAACTTTTACGATCGAGCTACGAGAATTGAGTAGTTAATGTTCAGCGTCCTCGTACACTTCAAAAAATAGAAAGCTGTTCACCTGAAATTGCAAGGCTATTGGCTGTTGTCCCACCGTGAACGTGGAAAACTGAGCGAAACTCGTTATCTGTGAAATTTACAAAGAAAACACTGCACGAGTGGGTACAAACTATGGATGAAACTAAAATTGCTTGATAAATATCACAACGGTGAAAAATTAATAAAAAGCAATTTTAAGCCGTAACAAAAAATAAGCCTGTCGTTATCGCCATTTGATCTACTGCTTGCGATAATTATGTTTCTTCTAGCACATCATTTTCTCAGGACCAAACACATCAAAGGGGCCTGTATACCCTCTGCAGCTCACTCGCTCGCACATTTTCACATTATTGAAGATATAAAATCAATGAATGTGAATTTCCAAAAAGTAACAAAATCATGTCTTGGTTTCTATCGTAACATTACAAACAAAGAAATTGTCAATTTGATATATTTTAATTTGACACAGTAAAATGGTAACAAGTTATTTTTATTTCTCGTGTCATGTTATTCCGTCAAATTACAAGATATCGAAACAAACATTAAATCACTGTTTTAAACTATCACGGTTATTCACTAAAGTTATATGATTATTTACGGGACATTTACCGGAATATAGCATGGTGCATGTAACTGCGCCGAAATATCGGGAGCTCATTCCACAAATTTAGCAAACATTAAATGTCTATGTTTGTAATGTTACGATAGACACCAAGACATGATTTTGTTACTTTTTGGAAATTCACACTCATTGATTTTATATCTTCAATAATGTGAAAATGTGCGAGCGAGAGAGCTGCAGACGGGAACAGTCCCCTTAAATCAAACCAATACGTAGAAACGTTATGTATACTTCGTGGTAAGGTTAAAAAGAGTAAGCATCGAGCAAGTAAAAATCCAGAAAGAAAAAACATTCCGTCCATAAAGCGTAGTGTAGCTGGTCATGTCTACTCCACAATCTAAGCAGGTATACTAGAGCATAAGTATACTAGAGTATACCTGCATACCACAGACTAGCCCCGCTTTTCATTTCAGTGCACCCTTTCAAGCAGAACTGAACCTTGCCACAGTTGGTACACGCAAGCAGAATACTACTTACAATCATTTGCAAAGTTCTGTTTAGAAGATTCTAGAAGATAAAGGAACTTGGTGATTAGAACACGTAGAGCGTAGACCGCTTAGGCAATTATTATGCAAGGATCTATTAGCCTTTATATGCAAAGCAAAACAGATCCAAAATATGTCAATATAATAAAATTTTATTATTTTAATAACTTGCCATCTTCCTTGTATAATCTGGGCATTTTCAAAGCCAGCGTGAATATGTATCTTCTAAGTCCGTATGCTTCATCTTCGACCACATCTTCGCTTACCAACAGGCGAGTTGGGGGTCAAACAAGGATTAATCCGCGATAAAAAAAATGCTCTGAAATAATAATGATGTTCACTATTTAAAGATTTGAGACCTTTTGTAAAAAACCTTTTTTTCTGTCTATTTAAACTATACTTAGGGAGTCAGCAGTCATCAAAAATCTATACTAATATTATAAAGAGGAAAGATTTGATTGTTTGTTTGTTTGCATTGAATAGGCTTCGAAACTACTGAACCGATTTGTAAAACAACCCTTTCTAAATGGAAGTAAGTAGTTACAGCTCGAAAATGACCTACAAGTGTTGCAAATTAGCTTACTGGTCGAATGCACTGTGACCTGCATTCTGCGGGGTTTGATCCTCATAATGAAAGCTTTATCTTTACGGCTCGAGTATCGCAGGCTTGAAGAGCGGTGCGAAGCAACTACGCTCGTAAAGAAAACTTGATTAGATTTAGAGAAAGCAACCTGATTAGTGGGATGAGCTGGTACTGATTACATAAAGTTTATTACATGGGTGTTAAAACCCACTTTCGGAATAACATAAACTTGCAGTAGGTACACCGTGGTAGCCTATTTGGGAGACCGTCAAACTTGTAAACGTGAGGTCGCGGGTTCAAATCTCGGGCCCGCACCAATAAGCTCTTTGGAGTTTATGTACAGATTTTCATACAAACATCGTGAGAAAATCTGCATACGTACAGAGAAGAAATTCAATGGCTATGTGAATCCACCAACCCGAAACTGGGCCACCGTGGTGGATATGGCCCAATCGCCCTTTAGTAGCGTTTAGTTTAGTTTAGTAGGCCTTAATCCAGCAGTGGACTATTAAAAACTGATTATGCTTATGTTTATGCAGATATAAAAAGAAGAATTCAAGTTTAACAGTATTTTATCTTAGCATCTATAATATAAAAGTTAAATAAAGGTTACTTCGCCTGTTAAACGATAAAACTAAAACAGAAAAGAGAGAATATGACAAGTATTCGCCTCTATTTATTTTAACTTAAAATAAATTTGACTTAAGTACCATTGACAGGCTTGCTTTAAGTTTGTATCGAAACTAATTGGAAAGATCAACAAGAATCTGATTAAATATGCAACAGTGGTAACACGTTCATTTAATCAAACGCAAGTCTTCGAGAGCCAATTTTACTTTAATGTTTGTAAAGTCTTAATTAATTCCATTCAAATGAACCAAACATTAGAACTAATAGGATCGTCGACCCAAGGGCAACGTGCAGTAATACAAATTAACCTATAGGGATCACCAATAATAAATATTCATATTTATTGTGTAGACAAAATAAAATAGATGATAATGATGTTTAAACTTACTTTTGATTTAATTTTCTATCATAGCATTCTTTTACTGACCATCAAATAACTTACTCGTAAATAAACATACTTTATCGTAAATTATCTTCAGCTGAATTCAGAATAAAATGTTCAAAAACAAATTAAACTACGAAGAATATAATGTAATTATATTCAAAAACCGCCAATGATCCAAAACAATAATTTGAATCGAGTCGCCTATGGTCACCTAGGTGAAGGTGATCAAAGAATACTCAAATAATAATTTTAATGGAGTCGCCTATTATCACCCAGGTGATTAAAGTGGAATAGACCTTTTAAAACATAATAGTCACTATCAACGTAATAGTCGATCACAACAAAAACAAAGAAAGAAAAAAAAAAATACGAATCTTCCAATTATCAATCGATGGGTACCTACGGTATTTTTAACCAACCCATGGCCATTTTTAAAGTAACGGAAACCTCCATACAGAAATATTCCTAAATCATACTTAATAACTTTTATTCGAAAGCTTTTAATAACTCGTCTCTTTCTGTTCCATACAAATTTACGCGGTCTCAATGAAGCTTATGGGAGCCAATACTTACACCTACAAAATACAACACTATAAATGATTTTACAACACATTTGCTCAAAAAGTGCACTTACGAAGCCTGTATACATCGTTCGAAAGTTAAACATTACGGATCATACAACGGAGCGTGCGGAAATGAATTTGTCCGCACGCTCAGATGTATAGCACCGTGCGTGTGATTTACGGTATTTTTTTAATTTCCATCATAATTACATAAGAATTCCACAAAAGAGTTTCATATTACGAGAATAAATAAGCTGAATGATCAAACCTCCTTGGAAGCGCTTTTGCTCAATACGTTTGTCTCAGTTTAATACTAAAGAGAAAATGAGACGAAAGATGTAGTTCTAATTTTCACCACGTGATAGTGGCGCTATTTGCATGTTCACGCCATTTTCTTATTATATTATAGAAACTATTGTTGTGACTGATATTAAGTTATAAACAAAAATTGTTTCATTTGTAGCCTTTTTTTCTCGCAAATGTGTTGTAAAACGTTGTATGGCACACGTGCGGATTGGTTATTACAAACTCGTGACTATGGTAAGCCCTCGACTTCGTCTCGGGCTTACATTCGTCTACTCGTTTGTAATAACCAACTTTCCGCACTTGTATCATAAATAACTATTCTAACAGATCATTTTACTGTAGTAGGTACAATTTGTGAAAAGTCTTGGACAAAAGTTGTTAAATATGATAAAGGAGAGGTCTCCGACACATTTAAAACAGGAAATTTCTATTTTCTCTACATTTTCTAGTAAAGTACTGTTTTCTAGTGCATCGCTAATGAAAGTAAACACGGCTTACTGTCAACACCAGGATGCTCCCAGTCTCCGAGCCCCAGAGAATAAGAAGGAAGTATCTTAGCACCGTAAATAGTAGTTCTCAGGAAAGTAGAATATATATCCACTTTAATCGTACATTTTAAAAGAAGCTCCGTCCGTAGACTCTACTTCCTGAAATAGCAAAGATGATTTGATTGGAATTGCTGAACGAGGGACAGATTGCGTATATGTACTATACAACAGCAAAAAGTGGCGTAGAGGGAAAAGTCTGTGCATTTACGTGCACACAATACAACCAATCTCTCTCAGACTCACAATATTACCAGCTACGATTTTACGTTCAAGAAGCTAGTTTTCATCATCATCATCATCCACAGCCTTCCTTATCCCACTGCTGGGTATAGGCATCTCTCTTGCTATGCCATCTGCCTCGGTCCTGTGCCAATCTAGTCCAGGTTCGACCCACGATATTAATAATATCGTCGACCCATCTTGCAGCTGGACGACCAACGCTCCGCTTACCTTGCCTCGGCCACCACTCTGTTAAGACCTTACTCCACCTGTCATCACTGCGCCTAGCAACGTGTCCTGCCCAGCTCCACTTCAACCTCATAACCGCGATTCCGACGTCTCGAACCTTTGTCCTTCGTCGGATTTCGGTATTACGAACTCGGTCTTGGAGTTTGATGCCTAGCATGGATCTCCCCATGGCTCTCTGTGCTACTCTGATTTTGTGCACAGCCTCATGTGTGAGAGTCCATGTTTTGGCACTATAAGTCATGGTGGGCAAAACACATTGGTTGAAGAGGCGAGTTTTCAGACATTGTGGCATATGGCGATACTTGACGATGTCGTCCAGTTTTTTGAATGCTGCCCATCCAAGCTGTATGCGCCTGGAGACCTCCTTCTTTTGATGTTCTATGCCGAAAGATAGAGTATGACCAAGATACACGTAACTGTCAACCGTCTCTAGTATCTCATTCCCTATCATGATTGGGCTTGAGGTCCCAGAAACGTTCGACATCGCAAAGCACAAGGTCGTCTGCAAATCTAAGATGAGACAAGAAGACGCAGTCCCATGCAAGCATTTTTAAGACGTCTTCTAAGACCGCCGTAAAAAGCTTTGGTGATATAGTGTCCCCCTGTCTCACCCTACGTTTGGTCGGAATTGGGTTAAATAGGTCATGTAGATTACAGATTTTACAGATCAGAATTTACTGTTTTCGTTCAGCTTTTAACAATTTTATGGCAACTCTGATGCATGACGGTCTGACGCATTTTTTCAACGGCTGCACTTAAGGCACGGTCCAATCGCGAAATTAACCAAAAGAAGTGTTTTAAACGCATGTGATGTGACGAAATTAACTGATCAGATTTAAAAAATACTGCAAGTATAAAAAGCTCATATTAAACATAGAAGAATAAAATTTTGACAAATTATCTAAACTCTATAAAAAATTTGCAACAAAAATAGCTTTTGAATTGAAGCGACAACAACATATATTTTGTACGAATTGTATAGCCAGACTAGTGTTTTAAAACTTTAACCAGTTAATTGTTAAAATTAATTTTTATAATTCGATAAAAAACCTCAAAATAATATAAACACAAGCACAAAGTCATCATCATCAAATATGATGATAATATACTATTTTCGACTTTAACCAGCGAGCCGTTTTAAATAGCAAATAGATCATGGCGTGAGCTGATGAAAAACTGGCGAATTTGAAATCGTGATCAGATCGCGCCTTAAGTAATAAATAACAGCTGACGGGCTGAGATTTTACGATCAAATGCTTATTTAAGTCGGCCACTATATAAAAAAATACAACTCAATTTAATTAATCAAATGTTGATAACGTGTCATTTAACATCACTCTATTAACACTTGACTCGTTGAATTGAATGCAAACTTTTCGGTTATCTTTACCACTACAAATTGAGCAACGGACTGTATGGTCAGTCTTCGGATAGGCAACTACGAGCAACATCTATTACAACTGAGCACTACCATGATTGGGTGACGTTTTCAGTTTGAGATGCCATTTGTTTGTTCTAAACATTGAAGAAACAAACGTTAAGCAATGTCAGATGCCTTGGGGCCTTGCCTTTAACATCAGGGTTGGCCAATGGCTTATTCCCACTATTACAACCAATAAGTTCAACCGTTGTACTAGTAGGAGTTTCCTTTCCCAGTAGTTCAACAAAGTGTATTTTTTTAATTAGTGGATCTACTAGGACAAACTAGTTCGTTTATACCTGATTAATTCAATCTTTGAAGGTTAGTGGGCTGAACGAGCTTACTTACTTACCACTACAACTAGCAAGTTAAGCATCATCATCATAATCAGCACACTGCTGGGCAGAGGTTACTCCCAAGGCACTCCACTCAGCTTCAGCTTTTCGATTTCAGCCATTGCTGCTTTACGTATATCATCACTCCATCGAGTCCCAGCGTGCCCAACAAAGTTTGCCAACGTTTGCCAATTCGTGGTACGTTTGCCGATTCGCTTCCAAATTAGCCAGAAACTTTTTCATTTCACAAAAACGAGACAAACCAACAATTTCAATTTTAATTTCAAAGCAAGCAAAAAGCTTTTAAAATACGGGTTCTCGACATCTGCGCAGAATATCGTTGGAAAAACATAAAAATGTAAGGGAAAAATCGCCTTCCCTGTCCCCTCGAGGTCGAGATGCCCTCGTCGGCTCTGATTCAGCATAATACATCGAAAACAATGCTTCAGGCAAACCTTTGCCTTGAGATGCTCTTATGAAAGTTTGATTAAGCAATTCCTTTGGTGTGCAGATTTATTACAATATGCTAGCCTTTTGTCGGCTGGGTTGGTAGTTGAAATGGGTAATCCGGTCTGAAATGCGAGTAAAATTAGTTAGATTTCATCTCCAGGTAAAGGTATCTTAAGGCAACATCATTACAGACAGCAACATCTAAGTAAATAGGTACGTAAGAAGTTATATCTATGTATGTTTATGTTAGTTTGAATGTTACGCTAGAAAACACGTATTTCGACTTTTTAGGGTTCCGTACCCAAAAAGTAAAAATGGGATCCTATTACTGAGCCTACGGTGTCTGTCTGTCTATACATCTGTCCTACCTTTAAACGGCTGTATCTTTCCAATCGTAATAGATAGCCAGTTGTTTTTTAGGGTTCCGTACCTCAAAAGGAAAAAACGGAACCCTTATATGATCACTTCGTTGTCCGTCTGTCTGTCCGTCTGTCCGTCTGTCAAGACCCTTTTTCTCAAGAACGCGTAAAGGTATCAAGTTGAAATTTGTACTAAATACTTGGGTCTACTGTTTCTTTTGGCTGTAAAAAAATAAAAGTTCTAAGTCAACGCAATCAAAAGATTTGAACGTTTATGTCGCATATTTTGCGATTTCACAGGGGAATCAAAACCTATAGGGTACTTCCCGTTGACCTAGAATCATGAAATTTGGCAAAAGGCAAGGTCTCATAGCACATATATAGGAATAAATCTGAAAGTTACAAATTTGAAGTTATATAATTTAAAAATATTTTTTTTGCCCCTATTACAAACTTACATTTTGTAGTTGGAATGTATGGAAGAACAACTACAACTACAAAGTTAAGTTTGTCTTTCAATATTTCAACTTCAGTTTTTTTTTTGGACTCGCGGTCTGAGTTTTCCGTCCAACGGAACCCTTAGAGCACGAGTCCTACTCGTACTTGTCCGCTTTTTTTATACAGATTGTGTAATGTTACGGTGTATTAAATAATAAATAATAATAGTTATTATTATAATTTAGGATAATAGTATATAATAGAATATAGTTATAAATTATGTATATGTGTCAAAATAAGTTAAATTGCAGCGCCCTAACAGGGTCTTTGTACCGACATGTAGTGTTAAGGACCTCATGTAATGTGTACACTGGCAAAATAAACAATAAACAATAAAGTAAAAAGGTAAAAACTGAAGGGGTCCCATACATCAAACGTATTTTTAAGGTATTTTTGTATTTGCTTTTGATTTTAAGTATTTTTGTATTTGCTTTAATGGTAATACGTACATGCGTCTAACTTGGCACGATTATAGTACACACTCTAAAGTAAAGCAATAAATAATAAATAATTGCCAAGTGCGTGTCGGTGACGA
The DNA here is from genome assembly GCA_914767915.1 of Agriopis aurantiaria. Taxonomy (NCBI): domain Eukaryota; kingdom Metazoa; phylum Arthropoda; class Insecta; order Lepidoptera; family Geometridae; genus Agriopis; species Agriopis aurantiaria. Next base: position 6,470,618 of record OU611999.1, read on the forward strand.
ATCGATATGCCGTATTTTACTAATTTTGAAGTTGGTTTTTTAAATTGATAAATATTGTATTTTGATCCTCAGTGCGCGAGCACGACTCGCACTTGGCTGGTTTATTTAAACTGACTTCAGGTGGAAGGTTTTCTTTTTTTTGTGTATGTACACCGTTTACTCTGAAATTTGTTGACCAATTTTCGTTGTAATTTTTTAATAATATAGTTAAAAGTTTCTGGGTGGTCCTACAAAAGTTTCATCATCTTTGGCGCAGTTGTTTATTAACCAGCTTCAATTGTATGAATAATTTTGTTCGAGCGCCTGTTAATTTGACAAAAGCAATAGTCTTTTTCATTCGCTTACTAGTTTTGAAGTCCGTTTTTGTATTGATAATTTTTCAAGAAAGAAACTTGTGTGCCGTTAAGTATAAGAGATCGGTTACCTACGTGAAAACGAAATAATAGTTGTTGATATCGAAAATGTTTCCTTCCACGGTGTTTCTGAAAAGCTACAACAAGGGGTTCTATAAAAGCCAAGTTAATAGTTTTAAAGGGTGGGCAACGTATTTGTGATGCCTCTGTTGTTACAAGTGTCCTTAGGCGACAGTGACTGCTTACCATCAGTGTCTATTATGTCTTCTGTGCCATCAGGCAGCCCGTCTGCTTGTTTGCCACCAAAAAATGCAGACAGAAAACGCATACCTATTTTTGTTTAGGTAATTTGTTGATCGTCGTCTGCCTAGATAACCATATTTTATTCAGTCGTAGCAAAAGCATATACCTACTTTGTTTTCCGCCAGAGATAAAGAGACGTGATAAAATTTATGTTAAACTTGCTCTACACACAACAAAGTTAATTCAAAACATGCGAGGTCTTCTAAATATTTAGGCTCTGGTACCCATTTTCACCGCTAAAGGTTAGGAAAACGAGAACCAACTCGAACGAACCGATACGAAGTTAATTCTGCGTGGGCCGGACAATCTTTTTGAGCGCAAAATAAATAAGACTTCTTTTAGGGATTAATAAAATCCTAAAGTCGAACCATCTAAGACTAAATAAGAAATAGTAAGAAATTTACTGTAAAAGTTTTCTAGATTTTTCAACCATCCAGCATTTCTGAGAGCTTCTACAAACGGTATTTTTTTAATCCTATCTCTTAGATCAATGTAGATTTGCCTCTTCTACAACGAGAAGTTTAAGTATATTTTTATAATTTAGTTTAGTTTAGTGTTTTAGTGTTATTTAGTGTCGCTTCCAACCGGCCCTTTTGGAGATCGATAGGGGAGGCCTATGTCCAGCAGTGGACGTCCTATGGTTGAAATGATGATGATGATGATGATTTTATTGTATATTTATTTTTAAGTAGTTTTATGTTTTAATTCATCTGAAATAGTACATTAATTATCAAATTCCTAATAAACAATTTTAAGAATAACATTGTAATCATATACGCTGCCAACTGATAGTGGGTTTGAGCATTTGTATTGTCTTTAAACCTTCAACGGTCTATGGGCAAATCTAACTGTTAGCTTGTATTTTGTATAGTTAATAAAGGCACTTGCCCTTTTTAGTTATCATATTAATAATGTTATATTATACTTATCTTACCGAGGATGAGATGGACTGATGACATTATGATACTGGTGGGATCGAGTGGATGTGACTAGCGAGAAACCGGGGAGAGTGGCATAAACAAAGGGAGGCCTATACCCAAAAGTAGGTCATTCAGAGCTGATGATGATGATGATGATGATGATATACCTTGGACAGAATGTCTAATTATACAATACAATATAATATTTCTTTATTACACACCGAAAATACAAATAAAACTTAAACTAACATAATAAAACAAATATACGTCAGTATAATGGGCGGCCTTATCACCTAAAGGGATTTCTTCCAAGCAACCTTTGGATGGACAGGACTAAATAAATTGAAAAACGGTCGGGGCGTACATAAAATATACCTAACATAATTTACATATCCCTACATTTATGTATACAATAAATACACAATACTACATACATACTTTAAATATTATAAATAGAATACATACATACTGTACCAATTAACATAAACTAAAATAATGTGTATAAACGCGATTCTTAAAACTAGAAATAGATTTGGCCTGCCTGATAGAAGCAGGCAGCGCATTCCACAGTAGGACAGCTTGAAAAGTGAAGGACTTACAGTAGGAAAGATTGACGTGGGAAGAAGGAGGAATCTTTAGTTGGAGGGCACGACAGGATCGCAAGGTACTGGAGCTGGAGTGAGCTTGAATAAATTCAAAGCGCTCCTTTTTATAATTATGTGTCTGACTAAGGCAAAGAGGTCGCCCGAAGAATCCATACGAGCGATTCAAAAATTGAGCACCAGGAGAGGAGAGCTACGGAATCTCGTAGTAAAATCACACTACAGCTTCAACTAATGCAGAGCAAACAATAGAATAAGGCTACTACTTACTTCCAAAAACACCTGGAACGAATAACTCCGTGCAAACTAATTTTGTTAGACCAACAGAACTTTAAGATAAAAGCTATTTAAGTCGTATGAGTCCTTTTAATTTGGAACTTACGTTTGTTTTCCTCTATAAATGGACTTTTATTGCGAAAGTTAAAGTGATTATGAGAAAATATCATCCCATTTTCTTTTTAATGTAGAAGTGTGGTATTTTTATACTGGTAACGAACACTAACTCCTTTAAATGGTAACTAGGTGTGGTGGTGTATGGTATTTGTTAGGGTTCTATGCTAGGTCCAAAATATAATCCATTGTACATGCATCAAAATTACTAAAATAAAGTTTTGAGATTTCGTACAATCGTAGGTCCAGTTGGTGGATAGCCCGTTGGTCTAGTTGGTGGATAGCCTGTTGGTCCAGTTGACAGTGAACCTACCTTCTTAGCTAGGAGGCGTGGGTTCGATACCCACCTAGGACAAACATTAATGTGATGAACATTTGTGTTTGTTCTATATCTGGTTGTTAATATCTATTTAAGTATGTATTTAAAATATATATGTATGTTTATCAGTCTTTGGCAGCCATATCACAAGCTTTGCTTAGCTTGGGGTCAGATGACCGTGTGTGCAAATATGTCCAGAATATTTATTCACAGCTATTTGCAAAAACCATGATTTCTCGAGTCGACTTGTCAGATACACTCCACGTATTGTCGATTTTTAATAATTATCATATTTTACTGGCGATGAAACTTCTCGAGCGTGTAATGAAATCTTGAATTAGTTAACTAGTCTATAGCACCCTGTCTGAGGCAGACCTCGAGTTTGCTGTTTGACAACTTGGGAAGTAAAGTTGGACCTGTGTGGGGAAGTAGATCGGAACAACTTTTTGTAGAAGTTTTACAGATAGATGCATTATTAACTTTTCCCATATATACATTTGTCAGGAAAGACACACATCAGACACACATTTATTTTGCGTGGCTGTAACCATTCTTAATTTAGAGCAATGCTCCAATCAGCACACCGCATAATTCAGTTCATCTCCGTCGTCTTGGCACTAGCACATCAGACGTCAAAAAAAAAAACAATACACTCGTAGAGTCTGTGCAAAAAGAGAACCGTCGTGACATAACGGTGAATTTAATTTTAGTCGTTAATTTTAGCTTCATACCTAAAGTGCGGAGTGCGCCAGGCCTGGACAAACTACCACTTAATTGCTCTCGTGACGTCATAGCAGGTCAAAAAAATGTGGCACACTGGGTTCTCATACAAGTTGATGTACTCGCGGCATCTATCTAAATAACTGTGACCTTTCTGTGTTCATAAAACTTTTATAGGAAACACGTCCATAATAAACTCAAAAGCACTGGTTACACTGTAGGGTTCGTACCGCTAGTCGGTAAACAAGAATAAATAATTTTTTTAACCTCTGATATATGAGCTGATAATCTTCAAAAGGATGTAAAAAAAAATCTTGAACCATACTAAGAACAATTTCGATCAAGTCAACTTCCAACCAAAAAAATCTAAATCAAAATCGGTTTAGCCGTTTGGGAGCTACAATGCCACAGACAGATACACTTCCACAGATACGCATATACGCAGATAATCCACACTAATCACACCATACTAATATAAAAATGCATTTTTTTTTGTAAGTTTGAAAGTTGGTCCGTTGTTATCTCTACGGCTAAGCGGCTTGCATGAAATTTGGGCAAAACCGCAGTGTGCAAAAATTTTCTAATAATTTTTAAATATCATCATTTTTATTCAACTGAGTGACGAAATGAGCAAGTCAGGCTGATGATCGTCAGCGTCACGTTAGCTCATAACAGTTCAATGTCAACCAGAATTTTGAAAATGAGCAACTGTTCGTTCAAGTATGAACGTTTAAGTTCAACTGAACTTGAAAATTCCTGCGCGGCAATGAACTGCGTTTGTCACCTTGAGAATTTCCAGTAATATTACTGGTACATTAGTGAGATGTGCTGTGAAATATTAGTCCTTTATTACTACAATTTATGTGTTCAGTTCTAGGTGAACTAAACCGTAATAAAAAAACAGCTTTAAAAACAATTAACTAAACGTAAAATACGAGCTTTTCGCCGCAAACGATTTAGTACTGCAAAACACTTCGAACAAACAATCTTCTAAATCGCTGTTCACCATCCACCGGTAATGTGCCGTAGCGCCGTAGTTTCCACGTAGTTTGTTTTAGTTTCACCAGAACATTAGCCGTAGAGGCTCTACGGCGTAGCATTACGATAGGCTATTGTCATTCAAATGTCCTAGCAAAGTACTTGAGAATTAACACATGTTTAAAAGTCAGTCTAGATCGTTTTTACATTTATCTCAGCAAAACCTAAATATAAGTATCTTTCTCCGTATAGATGCGGTAAAATGAAGTACGGTGCGGCTAAATAACTTTTATGACGAAAATATGCACAAATGCACATGTTAGTTAGTTAAAACTTGAATTAATGTCTTGATTGCTAGTCTTGGTGTTTTTTTTTTTTTTTTGTAGTAGCTAGAAGATCCCCCGTAAGTTGTTTTCTTCGGAATCCGTATTACCGGTCTGAATCATTTACTGCCAGGTACACCAGGAGCCCGTTGTTGAGGACACGTTCTATAGTCTTGCAGAGTATGAACATGACAAAGATTGGCCTTTAGTCAGTAGAACCGGCACGACTACCTTTTTTGGGCACAGGTGGCAAGTTTGTAAGCTTCCACGATTTTAGCACTTGAGCAGTCTCAAGAGAGACGAAAGAGGCGTGTTAGCACAGTAGACATCTCAGGCGAAAATGTCTGTTTGAGAATTATGCGGCTGATTTTCGTATATACTTATCATAAGAACAACTCCGCAAACTTATTTAGTACAAAGATAATTAAAACTTTATATTCTACAATGATGCGTCAAAACCGGCAAACAAATTATGCGCTTATATTATAATTTTAGACAAAAAGCACGCCATTACTCATAGACCTCATGATCGCATTTGAGAAGTGACTTTTAGCTGTATAGAAATATGGTTGATATTTGTGAATCGTAACATCGTTTATTTCAAAAGTCGTGTATTACCCATGTGTAAATTCAAGATAAATGCTAGCTTTATTTAAATGTATACAGCTATTATGGAGTTGAGTGCAAATAAATATTTATAAACTTACACGCATACTCACTTTGATGTAAAATTTCGAATTTAAAATATTAATGTGATGTAACATTTAATATACTTTAAATAGACTTAGTAGCAAAATCAATGTTTTTGTATCTAGAAAGTATGTATGTAAGTATGGAGGTAACATAAATAATAAATACAGCACACTCATTTCCAATGCTGAAAAACTTCCAAGCCAATTCCTGAGCCATTAGAAGAAGACAAGATTAATGCGACGCGTGACTAAAATACCGGCTTTTTTCTAGCTCAACTCATAATGCCATTCATCGTGGTAATGCTGCCAGCATGCTGGGAACACTGCGAACTGGTACTGGGCTTAAGCATTTGGATTGTCTCTAGACCTTTAACGATCTATGGGTGGCCCGTTTTAGAATTTTGTCTAGTTAATAAAAGCAGTTGCCCGAATAATAATAAATAAAAAGATGTGGTTGTTTCATAACACAATATAATATAATTTAATGAAAACGTTTGCCTAAATACACAGATTAAAATAAATATTAATGTTTGAAATTACGAGCGTTTTCGTTGAGTACCATCACGGAGGCCCACGTCCGTTTTTGACAAATTAAATTTCCCATTTTTCAACTCTACAAGCTTTTTGAGTACAATATGTCCAACATGTGAGATCAAAGGGTGCCTTCGTCAAAATAGAATAAGCTTTCATCCATAGCAAGACAAATACATTACCTCTCCCCTCTCGGCCTCTCATATGGTCCGTATTTTATTCGGTGGGCAGAACCCATCCATCATGACGGGTGACATTGTCTGAAATTGTGAACTTTGCTGCCGAGAAACTCTGAGCGATGATAATTAATTGACTAGAAGAAATTGTTTCTCTTTGAACCTCAGAGATAGGTTTTTTCGGAGTTGGCATGTTTCATGGAATTACTAAACTTACCTAAAAAAACATTACTGTTGCCTAACATTACTGGTACTACCAATCGTACTATACAATACTTTGATATTATAAACGCAGAAGTGTGTTTGTTTATTGGTTTGATTTCCTCTTTCACGCAGCAACAGAAAGCATCAACGTATTTTTTTGCAGAAAGATAGTTACACAAGAACATAAACATAGAAAGATAGTTCGAAGGCCGGAGAGTGATATACAAGGTTACGAATATGGACTTGTACTAAGCCGAAAGAAGGTCGTTGAATCATTATGAACAACTTTTACTAAGAGGGCAATCCTGAAATCGCGATAAAAATATCAGCTGTTCCATTGTAAACGGTCATTGACACTACAAAATGTATGGAAAAACTGCGTTTTTTTTTCTTCGTGATTCCATAGTAATAGTTGTTCATAATTCTGAGTATAATGACCTCTTTTCCTCTTAGTACAGTCTATATGCGTAACCCTGTAGAATACGAAAATGTGCGGTTCTTGAGAAAATTACCACGTGATTAAAACTGCGGGCGCAGCTAGATGTCAATATAATAGAAGCCAATCAAATCATTCAAATCAAATCAAATCAAAATATATTTATTGCAGTTTGTTGGTAAACCTAGATGTAATACAGAATATAATCTGTTATTAATAGCTCCGAAAACAAACTTGTCACTAATTGGACATGCAATATTAGCACTGGCATTCATAACTCACTAATTATAAGTTATTAGTATTGTTAGTTTACAAAGGAAATGTCATAGTATAGTAGTTATGTCAAGTTAAATAGGTACAATGTCTACAATGTTATAATGTCATTATTAGTTAGTCAATGTTAGTATTCCAATTTAATCTCTTATCATTTGAACGTAAAGTAACATAACTTTTTAGCTTTCACGCTTTGAACACATGTTTTAAATGTTTATGGGGACGTATTGTGCATTATTTTATTTAGGTTAAAATTGGTACCTTACGACTATGTTTCTAACATGTTACAATAGCTATGGTCACGAGCTGAGTTAGCTCGATAAGCGCGATTAGTCTCAATAGCCATTTAAAACATATAAAGTACGCGAGTTGGCGGTCAAACGCAAGCCTATTACTAAGCTCTAATTGGTTATATTTTATTTTCACGATTTTTTTTCATCTGTTGAATAATATTGTGTTCATAGTATTTTTGCCACAAAAAAACTACAGCAATGAAGTTCGACCATGTTTGATAATTTCAGTTATCAGCTATTATCCTAAACCTACTTTATGATTCAATGTAATAAATAAATACAATATGCTGTGTGTACAATATACGGCATTATTTAGAAATAATTCAATGCTGTAACTTTTCGCTAACGAAACTTGTCACGCGTGATAATGAGGCAACGTGCGAGCTACAATATTGTTGACCAAATAATACGACATACGAGTAGAGAACAGGAGCCTTACGGCTACTTGTTTTAAGCGAATCTGTTTAGGTGATTGCAAAAAGTTACGTAAAAACCATATCGTGTCGCTCAGTCATAGCTCAGTCGTCCCTACGTTAGCGTAATGTATGGGCGAATTGCTGTAAATTTTACCAATAGAATGTTGGACTTTTCTCTGGGTTCCATAACCTGGATACCACCGACACGACACACGTCATATTCGGCAAAGGTTTATGAATCTGTCTTTCTTTTGAACATACTAAGACTTGCTGATTGCACATTAACATCACTATAGTCGTCATAGAAATTCTGAGTATTATAATTTATAGTAATTGAATTATATAAACGCGGTGATTACATTCAATTGTAAATGGATTCCTGAGCTTCTGGTAATTGTTTCTCTGCCGTACGAGATTAGTCGGGATTACGACTGAGTTAATCCTCGATTAAGAGCAGCTATTTACGGGACCTCACTACCTTCTGCATTGCCACAGAATACATATTAGCGCAAGGCATCGCGTCGTTAAGAGGAATTGTGATTACTTTGCTACTATTATTGTCAACGCAGGTGTGCCTCTGCGAGCCTCTTTAAAGATTATTACCTATGTCCACAGATACCTATGTATATGTTGGTCAAGTTGTAAAATTTTTCAATTATGTGTTTTATTTACTCTTTTTTTTTTTTGTTGGACGTCGTATTTTTTTATGCATTAACATTTTGCCAATGTCAAGTATTTTTACAAGCTTTTATTTAACTTGCTATGTTTGTATTATAAATAAAACACGTTCTTCCGCTATGGCTGAATCAAAGTGACGTTTAATAACAAAAATACTAATAACTACCCTACACCACAGATGGCAACATTACAGTGATTTGATACCACAGATTAACACCCCAACTTATCAAAATAAAGTTATATTATGTATAATAGAAAACATTAATTGTCTTATTCTACTATACCCAACATTTTCATGAATTTATAATGCTTCACAGATGGTAAGCCTTTTGTTAACAAGTCAGCAGGCATTTCTTGCGTTGAAGTATATAATACTTTAATTAAATTATTTTTAACAGCGTCTCTAACATAATGAAATCGCACATCAATGTGTTTTGTTCGGTTATTTGACTGTTGACTTGTTGCCAATTTTAGGGCACTCTGGTTATCACAATGCAATTTAATTACACATAGCTTTCCCGTTAATTCATACAGTAAATTTCTTAAATATATAGCCTCTCTCGAAGCCTCTGAAAGACTAACATACTCCGCTTCAGTACTAGACAATGAGACAGTCTGTTGTTTTCTACTCTGCCATGAAATAACAGAACCAGACATAATAAAGCAGTGGCCGCTGAATGATTTCCTATCTAATTCACAGCTAGCCCAGTCTGAGTCAACAAATCCTTCTAACTCTACTTCATTTACAATGCTATACTTTAAACGGTAATGTTTAGTTTTCTGTAAATATTTTAGAATCCTTTTAGCATAATTATAATGCGTTTCATTATAACAATTGTTGAATTGGCTCAAATAACTTATTGGATATGCAATATCGGGTCGAGTCAAGACAGCTAAATACATCAAACTTCCTATCAATTGTTGATATGGGATGTCAGGTTCTTTTTCAGACTTGTCAAGATTCAATTTACATTCAATAGGAGTATCTACAGGTTTACAATCAGACATGTCAAATTTTGATAACAACTGCTCAACATATTGTTGCTGATCTACAGTTATGATGTTAAGTTCTTTGTCAACAATAATTCTCATACCTAAGTATCTTCTGACACAACCTAAGTCTTTAATTTTGAACTCTGAGCTTAATGCAGCCTTTAACTTTTCTGTTGCATGTACATTGTTTGAAAAAATCAAAAAATCATCCACGTACAATGTCACAATTAATTTTATATCATTATCAATCTTAGTAAATAAGCAGGGCTCATATTTACTATTTTTAAATCCTAGATTACACAGTAGATCTTTTACTTTTTCATACCATACTAAAGAAGATTGCTTTAGTCCATAAATAGCCCGTTTAAGTTTTAATACTTTTCCATTACATTCATTTATGAAACCTTCTGGAATAGACATGTAAATATCTTCTTTTAAGTGTCCATTTAAAAAAGCAGTATTAACATCTAGGTGAGTAATGTCCATACCTTTCTGTACACTTAGCGCAAAAAGCATTCGAAGTGTCGAATGTTTCACAACCGGGGAAAAAGTGTCTGTATAATCAATACCACGTTTTTGTGTAAATCCTTTGGCCACAAGCCTAGCACGATATCTCACTTTATCATTCACATCAAGTTTTTTATTCAAAACCCACTTACATTGCACTATGGACGCACCACTAGGAAAATCAACGAGCTCCCATGCATCGTTGCACTCAAACGAATGTAGCTCTTCCTCCATAGCTTGCTTCCACTGGGGTGCTTCTGGACCCTTCAGTGCATCTGAGAAGACAATCTGCTCGACTTCTGGAGTGCTAGAAACACACATATTCGTAAAACCATACCTCTGAGGTGATTTCCTTTTCCTTTTACTGGTCTCTACTGGTACATCAAGAATTGATACATCAGTAGTGTCATTACTGGATGGTACTAATGTGTCATCGCTATCATCACTTTCTGGATCAATGTATTCAGATGTGCTGGAATCTGAGAGCAGAGATTCTTCTGCTGTAGTCTCCCCCACTGAATCTCTGGTATCTTCTGCACGTTCTGGAGTTACACCCACTGAATCTTCTTGTTCATTCTGTATCCAGATAGCGGTATCTGTATCATAGCTTCCAGTCTTTTGCTCCATCACAATTACATCCCTGCTGGTAGTAATGGTGTTTTTCTTTGGGTTGTATATCCGGTACCCTTTTACATTTTCTGAGAATCCAACAAGTATGTGCTCTTCAGATTTCTTATCCCATTTTAGTCTTTTCTCTTTGGGTATATGTACCATTACGGGGCTGCCAAATACACGAATGTGACATATGTCTGGCTTTCTCCCATACCATGCTTCATAGGGTGTCTTGTTGTTTAATGCTGAAGTTGGCGATCTATTTTTAAGATACACAGCTGTGTTGGCAGCCTCAGCCCAAAACTTCTTCTCTAGTTTAGCATCAAATATCAAGCATCTTGCTTTTTCCACAACTGTCCGGTTCGCTCTTTCACAAACTCCGTTCTGTTCTGGTGTATATGCGTTTGTTTTCTGATGTATTATCCCTTCATTTTTGAGGTAGTTTTCAAATTCATGACTACAGAGATCACCTGCATTATCTGTTCTGAACATCTTAATTTTCTTGTTTTGCTGGTTTTCTACAATCGCTTTAAATTGTTTGAATGTTTGGAACACTTCATGTTTATGTTTCAAAAAATATATGAAAGTCATGCGGCTGTAGTCGTCTATGAATAATATGAAATATTGGGCACCTCCAATCGATTTTGATTCCATTTTGCCACAGACATCGGCATGTATGATTTCTAATATTTCTTTGCTTCTTGTGGCAAAATGAGGAAAAGGTAGCCTCATTTGCTTACCTTCACAGCAAGTTACACATTTTGCCTTTGTTGTGTCATAATTTTCTGGAAATGATAATCCATCCACAACTCCATTCTTCATTTTATTCATATCACTGCTGTTGATATGTGCTAACCGTCTGTGCCAAAGTTCTCCACTTACTTTTGCTGTACCTGCCAACATACTATCTCGGATCTGTATATTCAGTTTGTATACTCCGTCTGTTAGTACTGCTGTAGCGACCAACTCATTTTTCTGGTTATAGATGTAGCAATGATTCTTTTTGAATATCACATTGTTTCCATTCCCAATAAGTTCACTTACAGACAACAGATTCGTTGTTAGGCTTGGCACACATAGCACATTCTGTACTGTGATGTCGTACTTACAATCTGTTTTAATATTTACGCTTCCAACACACAACACCGGTAATTTTGTTTGATTTGCAACTATTATTTCTGGAAGAGTCTGTGAATAATTTGGGTTCACCATCCAGTCTTTGTTAGCCGTCATGTGTGCACTTGCGCCGGAATCTACGTAGAATTCGTTTTTATTGTATTTTCCATTTAAAAATACAGCACTAAAAGCATTTGTTTGCTTGTTTTTCTGCAATAAAGGGCACTGATTTCGATAATGTCCCTCTTGTTTACAACGGTAACAGGTTATATTTTTTTCTTCTGTCATTTTTGACGTTCCCGCACTACTTTTTGCGTTCCAGTTCCCGCCTTTTTTGTGTGTAAACTTTTTCGCAGCGAATGCAGCGCTGGAATCCGTTTTTTCTGTCGGAATTTCCATATCTAGCAATTTTGACTTGATTACATCTGCCGTTATCTGTATGCCTGAGTGTTCTATAGCCATAATCATAGGCGAAAATTTTTCTGGCAGTCCTGCTAATAACAATGAGCCGACCCACTCATCACCGATTGTAAATCCTGTTCCATTAAGACGATGCGCTGTTTCGACTAGTTGCGTCACGTAGGTAGTCATTGAATCACAGTTATCTCTTCTGATTGATATCAAATGTCTTAGTAAGGAGATTCTTCTGCTGAAGCCGGAATCATCGAATAACGATTTTAACTTGTCCCACAATTCCTTTGTCTTCGTGGCACTTTTAATGTGAACGTACAATCCGGGGTCTATTGTTAAAATTAGCTTTGCCTTCGTCTTCGCATCATCGCTCGGTTTCTGTTCAGTGCCCGAGATTGGTTTGATGTACTGGACCATGCCTTCCAAGACGAGCAAGTTTTCCGCCGCGAAACTCCATTCGTCGTAGTTTTCGCGACCTTTCAATTTCGGAACACTTTGAATATAGTTCGTGGTCATACTAGCGGTTTGTTTTCCACTATTTTTTCACAAAAACTGAAAAAATATGGGATATTTCGCCCATAACCTATAAATAAAACACGTTCTTCCGCTATGGCTGAATCAAAGTGACGTTTAATAACAAAAATACTAATAACTACCCTACACCACAGATGGCAACATTACAGTGATTTGATACCACAGATTAACATGTATGTTAGTTTGTTTGTTTAGGCTAAATCTTGCAAGCTGAATTAGAAATACTTTCTCCTAACCGATTTTGCTGAAATTTTGCATACGCACCTTTAGTTCTAGTGATAATACAATATGTAATAGGTACATGACCCGCGCCACAAGATCGGATGGTGTATTTTGTCAACCCTGTTAATATGGATATCAAATGAAAGGACTTGAATCAAACTTAATTCAATATGGCCGCCGCTCCAAAATTGTGGATTACATTTTCTTTGCTTAATCTAAAAACTCGTCTAAATAAGTTTTTTTCAATGATTAACTTATTAAATTTCACATTTTATATTAATATCGTCAACAAAGCCAAAGTCAAGAGTCAGACTCATGTCATGTCAGAAATCATGCCCCAGTTAAGTGATGGAGACTATTACAATAGGATGCTTTAGTTTTGAAAACAACAGTTAAAGTTAAGGATCACCTTTTCACATTAAAATATTGTACGTACAAGATAATTAGATACTTAGAGATACAAAAACATAGATTAGATGAGATGGATTAGATTAGATAATTAGAGGATACAAAAAAAAACGAATTACTTCAGCAATGGTCAAGACCTTAAAGTACAACTTTGGTCGTGGAGTTGTCTTCAAAAATGGATACATTAAACATCATATTTCAGAAAATATATTAACACTCAAAATAACTCAAGTTCTGGAAAATAAATGTTTCGACATTACTGCTTTACGTTGGCGCTACAACTCTCCCTAAATTAGGTTAGGCATAAGTATTAGGGCTTATACTGTACTGTATAGGCTCGCATAGGCAGATCAAAAATACTGTGGTTGCGCATGGTCACGCGTGTCAAACAACGATTTTTGAGATTTTTCTCATATTTCTCGAAAAGTAAAAACAAATCCTGGGTCATGTTTTTGAAAAGTTTAAAAACGTTTTAACTAATTCTGTTTTATATACCTCCAGTCACTGAAACATTTTTGCTAATTACCGCAGTTTGTAACTCTATTGAAATAAAAGCTTTAATTAAGGCTTCGCCTTCCGAAAGACAATGGAATATTATAAGGAAGTTTTCGCCATTGAATAATGATGGTAAAATATATCTACCTGACTTCAGTAAAGCTTCAGTGAAATCTTGAAAGTTCCGAGTGGATGCGAGCAAAGGATTTAAGGCATTATCTCTTCTCTGTATGCTAGCATAGTCTTGAAAACAGACATTAATTTTATGCAGCGTCTTGAAGCTATTATTATAAAACTCGTCTAGCAAAAGGATCAAGTCAAGAAAATTATTAGCAGATTTTAATTCTATGCACTTTTTCTACAACTTATCGCAGTGGAAGAGAAAATTTTCATGAACTGAAGGGTGGCCTGTACAGTGTAAGATAACACTAGCAGCGCTTCACGTTTTCACCTGCTATACTACACAAATCATGTTTTTTTTCCCTGGGACTAACGGTCTCATTTGAAGGCCAACCAAATTTGACGCTTTTAAATGAATTTTATTCAGTTAAATTACAATATTTGAGCTGGAAAAAAAATACATGTCACAGATACATCTGTGTTTGAGTTTAAGATTTGGTTCAAAACACGATAGAATAAAATTTCCTTGATCAAAAAAAAAACTGAAACTAAGTCGATTTAGTTTATTGTTTTCGTTTTATGCTCTAATGAAGGCTCGTAACAACCTGGAAATTGCATGTACTGAAAAGCCATCCTATTCAAAAAAAATTGGTTTGGATAGATTTTTGATAGTGAATAGTTTCGTTTTTTAGTGAAATTAAAAGCGTAAGAAGGTCGCGAGCATTTGCGCGCGCCTCGCTCAGTCCCGCACCAGGCGTCATCGAAGTCGGACCTATGTTCGTTTTTGTCGTTGCACTCCCCCGCGGGCCTCCTGACGCTTGCGTGGCAAAATACATCGTCGCTATAACTTGGCGGGGGCTGAGGGAGCGTTTTGTTGCCTACGCGACTCGGATAACTGGCCGTAAAAGTAACCTGTCTGTTAATCGAGGGTATAAGTTACCTGATACCTCTATCTCTACACCAAGTTTCATTTAAATCCGTTCAACTGTTATGAAGTTAAGTTTGGACAAACATACACACTAACACATAGTTTCGCATTCAAAAACACTCGATAAATTAAAACGAGACAATTTTATAGAACAGAGTGAGAGTAATGCCATTTAGATGGCGCTAGATGACGCTGGTTTTATTTCATGCAAATCTAGTAGGTAACCTACTCAGCAGTGCAAGTACCGTTCTTTTAGCGATCGTCAAATTGACAGTTGAGGTCGTCAAATTCGATAATATGCCATTTTTTCAGTACTCACTGTGGTCGATTCTATGGCATTTTAGCGAATTTGACGATCGATAAAGAACGGTACTTGCACTGTAGCCTATATCGAGCATTTATGTACAAGG
Organism: Agriopis aurantiaria; assembly: GCA_914767915.1. Classification (NCBI taxonomy): domain Eukaryota; kingdom Metazoa; phylum Arthropoda; class Insecta; order Lepidoptera; family Geometridae; genus Agriopis; species Agriopis aurantiaria. Next base: position 6,485,981 of record OU611999.1, read on the forward strand.
CGGTTTTTTATTTTCTTTTATCATGTTTCAGCATAAAAGGGAAACTAAATATTATATAGATATTTTGTTTTGTTTTAGGTGTTTCCAGAAACTGAATCATTTTGGAGCGCTGTTTCTACATCATTTCAGAGGTAATTACAATACAACTTTACCTCACTAGTACTACTAGTTACCTATTTATTTTTTTGGAATAGGCTTGTGTTTGACCGCCAACTCATCTGATGTTAAGCAATGATGCGGTCTACGATAGAGCACGCTTGCCTAGAAGAAACTGATTCACTCGAGGTATTTGATAATATGATTAGTGTGGATCTGCCTTAAATTCAAGCTAGTGCCGAAAAACGTGTGCCAAAAATTGAAGGGGCGAAGTAAACACGTATTGCACATAATGACATATTCTTACTAGTTTTACAAACGCACACTACAATATTGAGCGACACACAAATACAAACGATATTTTCAAAAGTCATCAAATTGACAACCAAATAGGGGGTGTAAATGCTAAAAGGGAAACTGTAGGTTCCGCTTCCATTTATTAATTTTTTATGAGCTCTTGGTTTGAAGACACCTAGATTGTAACAATCGGGAAACACTTATACTTAACTTATTTTACCTTTGCATTTTCAAACCTGGGAACTTATCAATTACTGTCCAATAAAAGCGATGGTAGCCAAGCATGTGATGGCATGTGCGCTTTACTAAGTCTATTGCAAACTAATAAAGCTTTAAAGGACTTAGCGCCTAATTTTCACCTAACCTTGACCTGCGAAAACTTGTTAAATATACTTTTTTGTATTACTTTGTTATACTACCAGTTTCATAAAATAAAAAACACGTCGTTGATAGACATTAAAATAATTAGGAACAAAAAAGGTTAACTTTTCAACTTTGGCGGGAGAAAGTTGTGTGAAAATTAAGCGCTGTGCCACCTTAACTGTTGGACAGTGTGAATTAGGGTGAGTTTTCACTGCGACCAACATCTGCAAAGTGGATAAGAAACATCACTTAGTTACAATACATTATGAAGACAGTATCACAACTGATAGCGAGATACTTTTTTATGTTGAATATTCAACACCGTTATACAAGTTAACATGGCCTAGATCATTTTTGTACCAAAAAATATGGTAGATTTATATTAATAAAACTTTTTTCTACCTTTTAAAATTTTTATAAGATTAAAATTCGCTAATGTGGTCTAAAAACAATTGGGTATTAGTTTAAGAACAACATTGGAAACGTTTTAAAGTAATTTTTTGTTGGCATATTTTATTTTGGCTTTGAACAAAACATTTTCTTGCTATCGCAGCTATAGTAATGTTAAAAAATCTAGTAACTTGACCTTTTTCGTCATCACAATAAAATCTTACCTTAGTCCACTACTGGACCTAATCTTTATTACGCAACAACAAATAATTTACATCCTTCGTGTGACCCTGTGGTGCATCTTCTATTTCAATCGCAATTTTTTTTTACAATATGAAACTATTGAATATTGCCTAAAATATTAAATATAAGCAGAACGAATAATTAAAATTACTTTATATAATCAATATATTTTTAACTACAAATATTTTTAAATGCTCGAACGAGATAAAATACGCACAAAACATAGACTCTTAGATAAATATTTATGCAAATTAATGTACACATTGAGATCTGAGTTACTGTATCCATGTTTGTATGAAATGTTCACTCGGTGAAGATTAATCGGTTTCGTAATATTACTGCGTTATGCGTGCTCGCCTCACGTTTGTCTTGTTTACAATATTTATTAAGATAAGTTTTTTTATGAAACAAAACTGAGGCGTCGAGGTTGTCTTGATTCAAAACGTATTACTTAACGTACACATTAGACCTAGATGCAGAGCAAGAACTATGACGTACTCATACCTACTCATAATTTCGATCATTTTTAACCACAAATACAGAAGTATCAATTTGTGTTTTAGTTTTTTTTTTTTATATATAGGACTAGCGGTCCGCCCCAGCTTCGCACGAGTATAGATAATAGCCTATGTCACCCGGGGATAGTGTAGCTTCCCGGCAGTGAAAGATTTTTTTTAAATTGGTTCAGTATTTTTTGAGCCCATTCGTTACAAACATACTTACATACAAATCTTTCCTCTTTATAATATTATAGTATAAATAAGATAACCCTTATTATAATACCACAATACCAAGGATAACATAATAATATACATTACAATAAAATTATTTTCTAGGCTTTATAATGTGTTTTTAGGTATAATATAACAATTGAAACAAACAGTTTTCGCCCTGAAGTAGTCCTCCTGACTATTTGTATAATTTTGCTATTGATTCTGATTATTCTCTATTAAATATTTATCTATCTACGTTTTATGACTAAATCTAAGTATATTTTAATGGGTTTGTTCCATTTTAAACCCATTTTCTCGGACATTGTATTTCACGCTGCGCTGTCTATTTACGATCATTTGTTTGAATTTAGATAAGCATTTAAACATGAATACTTGGATTTATAGTCTTTGCCAGTTTTATGTGGTAAATAGAATTTAAAGGACTTTTGGTACATAACATAACATAAGTGTTTAATTAAACGTTTAAAACCCTTCATCTATGCATTTAGAGGTTATTATTTATTAGAAATTTGCTTATTTATGTCAATTCTCAACCAAAACAAACCAACCAATAAACTAAAACCTAAAACTACATAAAAATAAATATAGCCTAAACTAAACTAAAAAAAGCGGTCAAGTTAGAGTTGGGCTCGTGCACTGAGGGTTCCGTATCACCACATAAAATGTTATACTAATACTAAAGTACAAAAAAGTAGTGCAAAAAGACATCATGCCCAAGCGGTCTCCCATCCAAGTAGTACCGACCGCGCCCGATGTTGCTTCAATTCGGTGATCGTACGACAACCAGTGATGAATAGAAATTTTTCACCGACTCACACACTCTACTACTACTATCGACTCGCACTTGACCAGTATTTATTATTTGTTGTTTTGCTTTAGATTGTGTACCATAATCATGCTAAATTTGACGCTTGTAGGTACGTATTACCGTTTTGCACTATAGCAAGTACGAAAATACGTTTAACTTAAAAGCATCATATAGTACATACTCTAAAGTATAACAACAAGTAATAAATAATGGCCAAGTGCGAGTCGGTGACAAATTTCTGTTCATTACCAAGTTATAACTGGTAATTTCGTTGTTAAGTTGGATGACCTTATCATTCGAATTTTGTGGTGGTACGAACACAGTGCGCAAGCCTGACTCGCATTTGGCCCCTTTACTGAAAAACAATACCACCAACCACGCTCTGTTCCATGCCTGCGGAGTTCTCTCGGTGTTAAACAATTCTTGGAGCTCACACAAACTTTTGCATTTATAATATTAGTGTTATTTTCTTAGTACCTATTATTCCGGTCCATTTGCAAAATTTATTTGAAAAACGGTTTTGTATTATTTGCCCACGCACGAGGTCCACAACAATGCCACTATTGAAATGGCTATATTTGCACACATACATTTAATACGTCTCAAGCCTCTTCAGACAACGCTAACGCCTAACACTCAACTAGCATGTGGTGACGCACGCGCGGGTGTGCGGTGCGGGGCTAGCGGGTGGTGGCGCCACGGTCGCGAGCTGCGTCCCTTCAACACAATGAAAATCACATCATGTTTTAAATGTTTACTAGGATTTATCGCGCATTTTTTATTTAAGTATAAAAATTACCTAAGTTGAGCGGATGCGCTGTCCCTCTCCCGCAAAGTGTGTGTTAGTGTATAGCATTTGTATAGCGCGCGCACGTCTTGGTTTCATAACGTTTTTTATAATGCGCTCTCTGTCTAGCATGAAATTAAAAAACATAACTTATTTTTAAACAATTTTTTTTTGTTTTCTTTTATGAGGTCTATTTATGATCGCCTTTTTATGTTATAATAAAAAAATGCCAATACCAAACGCTCTCATGCATTTTGTATGGACGTGCTCACACTTTATATCTCGGGGAAGAAAAGTTAGTAACAATAATTATTATACAGCCTTTATAATTGTACCGTAATCTGAAAAGGGCGTCGCGTGCAAACAAATGTGAGCGGAATGTGTACTATTAAAAGCGTAACAAAAGTTTCAAAGCGGTGTTTAATATCAACAAGTTTCTTTCAACTACTGAGGCCATGAACTGTTTGGTTTATTGCAACAGCTATTAGAGGTTTTATAAGATCTGTGATTGGGTTCTAGTTCTTTGAATATGTAAGCTAGTTAAAGATGAAACGTAAAAGTATGAATGTAAACTATGGTTTTAGGGAAAATAAAACGCGGCTCATCGCGGGTACGGCGTGCGGCGGCGCACGGTGGGCGGCCCGCAGTGTAAAGCAAGACAACGACGCCGAAGCCGCGCGCGCGCATTTAGCTTGAATGATTATTAGCATTGGCGTATAATTATATTTTTTTCTTAGAAAACTAAAGAAAACCTATAATACTAAATAACCATGAAATTGTTTACATATTATTTTTTCATACACTCGAGCCACGACATTTTTATGCCAACGTACCTATATACACGAACGTACACGGGTGTATTTGTTGAACGGTCTACGCAAGATTAATTTTTAATTAAGTTTTTACTCCAAAACACAGCTGGGTCAACTTAACAAACCCCGGTTTCATTAAACTAACTTCCTACTCGTCGAGAGCAAAAGCTTATAAAATTCAATGTTTTTTCCCAATAGTGTGAAGTATGTTCACGTAAAATTATTAATTAATTAACCAGCAGTTAAGATAGGTAACCTAAGATGAGGCTAGAATATTTATTGCAACGCTATACAGCCATGCTAATAATCAACCATGCTGGCCCAATATCATTATGTCGTCGGACTTTTTCAGGTTCTTGGACATACCGGTTTCCTCAAGATGTTTGCACATAATATACTTAAGTACTAAATAAGCCATGGGGCAGAGGTCGAGGATCGAAACGAGTGCCGTTAGATTGTAAAGTGCACATGCTGGGCCATCATTGCTCTTCTTTTTTTTAAATTCAATACACGACTGTATTTCTCACATCAACAATATTGAAACGTTTAGTACCCGTGTTAACACGTCTCCTAACAAAGTAATGGCAGTCTGGTTGTTCGTGTTCCAATCTAGCATTCGTCTTCGAAGCGGTCATAAAACAAATTTAGAGCCTCTAAAACGCACAATAGCTTCGATTTCCTTTATTGTGTACCGCGCGCGTCACCCGAGTCTTTTTATGTAGTCAACACGCAAGTATATTTCTTTTGTCACGAGTTATGTCTGGAGTTTATGCATTGTTTTTTAAATACGGTTTAAACGAAGCCATTGGTGTCAGACACAGATAGGATGTGGTGGTAGAGTCTGTGCAAAAAGAGAAGCGTCGTAGGGATTGAAGTCGCGCGTGTGTAAATTTACTGTTTTTGTTGCATTCACAACACTGCTCTGTCATTGCCAGAACGACAAAAAAAAAATACTTGGTAAGTGCCTATATTATCTAAACAAAATACTAGCTAAAACTAACACTACAAAAACAGTTAGGTCCATAGACCGTTGAAGGTCTAAAGACAATCCAAATGCTCAAGCCCACTATTAGTTGGCAGCTTACCTAGCATGCTGGTAGAATTGCCGCACTTGTAAAACCTAACGAAAGTGATCAGAATTTGTGGTTTTCATTTAGATTTTTACAATGTTATTGCAGCTGTCAGAGTAAATAAACACTTGGTCCGAGTTTATGATCTTTGTAGTAGTTGACATTTGTGTATATTATGACAACTGACAGTTTCCAAACAAAAAAACGCAAAGATCTTGTATATACCCTAAACTAGGTCCATGCAAAAACGTGGCAAACAAAAACCTTTATAAATATAGTAAGAACTTTACAACAATATATGTTCAATATGAACATATATGGAACAAATATATGTTCCTGATCTAAGGATAAGAACTAAGTTAGCGTAAAATATTATCTATTAGAAAATAGAAAATAGGACGTTAGAGGAAAAAGCTTACTAGGCATTCAGTAAACTGGATGTAACGAACTTAAACTCTCTTCTCCTAGGTACAATCAAATATTCCAGTAACTATATTATGCTAGTATCACTCGCTGTCCAAATTCGCTTGATTCCTGACTCCAGACGTTGTTTACATCGTATAGTTCGCATTTGGTTACTATGCAAATAAAGCTATATGTCACGGAGAATTATGTCTAGAAAATTGAAGCTAAAGAAATTTTATTGTCTTTGGCAAATATCTGCAACTTATGAATAACTCATGCGGCTCTCTATTTTATAGCCAACATTTTTAAAATGGGATTTTTCACGAATGCCTAGTTTAAAAACTAAGATGTTTATTCTGTTTAAGTATATTTAGTCTACCACGCCTTTAGTTTGTTTTAATCAAGCCAATTATGTATATTAATATTTTTTTTAAACGTTTTCTTTATTCGTACAGCTTAGATTTTAAATAAGTACATCAATCCCTTTATATCTTTAGTAAAAACCAGTCAAGTGCGAGTTGGGCTCGCGTACCGAGGGATACGTGCCAACCACACAGCTCAATACTTTCCATTCGATTTGAGATCATTCCACGCGCTTGGCCGGTTTTTAGTATTTGCGGCAAAATACAGAATACGATACATAATATACAGACCTCATATTTTTCAATCTCATAGTTTTTTAAAATCGCGAATATTTATTATTATTTTCATGCGAGATAGCGGCCTAGCGCAATCTTATCTACTATAAAAAAACTACCTTTGAACTCACCTGTTGCAGCTAGTTTGGTTTTTTAAGATAGAATCCCGTAACAAAAAGGGTCAAAAAATTACAGCTTTGACGGACACCAATGACTTTATTTTATTAAATAAATATACATAAATATATATATTTCTTTCACTTAACTTAACATGCTTTAGCCAATGATAATCCATAAGCTAGCGTCAGAAAAAAAATTGGTGCGTTTTGCTATGTATTTAAAAAAAAAATTTAATTCAATATTCGATATTTGGGCTTATTACATGTTATAATAAAATTTCAAGTCTACAGACTTGTTTCTTTAACTTATCCTGTTTAGGACATGGACGGACGGACGGACGGACGGTGAAGCGGGAGCAATAAGGGTACGTTTGTCTTCTGGGTACGTAACCCTAAACATATTTAAATCCACGAGCAATTAATACGCACAAAACATTGCCTCTCAAATATATTTTTCTCCTAATCCACATGCCTACGGATCCATAAATCAGAAAGAAGTCGATTTTTTTTCATTCCACTTTAAAAATTAATATATTTACGCTCAAATTTTTAATGAAGAAAAACTGTTCATTGAAATAAAGTATTCATAATTCGCGAGGAAACAAGGCGTGCAAATGTAATTTCTAACAAACTTCCGGGCTCAAGCGAGCGTGAATTATTTCTTGGCTGGAATATGAAAGATCTAACCGAGCTTGTAACATTATAAGAGTTTCTACGGTAACATTGGAATGTAAATTATTACAAAAGTATATTTTGTTTAGGTGTATGACACGGGAATTAATCACGTATGATTTAGCCGTATGATATCTCTACGCGCACCCACCCCCGCACCCGATCAGCAGCCGTTGTCATCGCTTGCGTGTCACGCGGCGGCCCGCAGTGCAAAGCAAGACGCAGATGCGCGCATTCACCTTGAAAAATACCGCCGAATGCGCTTGCAACTATAGTCAGAAAGACCGTGAGTAATTCCCGTGTCATATAAATAAAATTTGTAAAAGCCACGTCAGTTTCCATAATAAAATATTACAAAAGTACCCACTATTGAACGGTGTCGTATTTGCTGGCCTATCACCCACATTAGTCCACTCTCCCAAGGCATGCCGCTCAATTCTATCTTCAACGCACTGCCAATCGCCTTACGTTTATCACATACTAGCGACCCGCCCGCCTGGCTTCGCACGGGTGTAATTTACGTGCAAAGCCGGGGCGGGTCGCTTATTATATATATAAACCTTCCGTGAAAATGTATCTAACTGATGGTGAAAACCGCATCAAAATCAATTGCGTGGTTTAGGAGGAGTTAGCGGCCATACAGACAGACAGACGCGGAAAGGGACTTCAATTTATACTATGTAGAGATGTAGAGATAATGAAAGAAATTGGAGGAGACCAACTGTGGGACAAATAGGTGTAATTTTATTCTTAACCTACTTCAAAAAGGAGGGGGTTCTTTTTAATGTTTGTTATCTCAGAACTCCGTCATTAATGAACCGATTTTAAACTTTTTTTTTAAAGGTTGAATAGAAATTTCATAAAAATCAGTTCAGAAATTAGCTTTGAAATCAAAATAACTAGAAAATTCATTCACTTTTGGATGGCATGATATTGTCATCGAAATTACCGAAAATGCGTTTTTTACTAAGTTTGAAGTCGGTTTTTTAAACTGATTATTATTTATTATACTTTTTTAACAGTGACTGTCCCTTAGCTGGGCAAAAGCTTTCCGTCCTTCCACTTCTCACAGTCGAGAGCTTTTTTGGCGCACCGCTGCAATGGGAGGCAAGATCGTCGCGGCTAGTTCTTAAACAGGTTAACTAACTTTGAGATACAATTCCTATAGAGTCACAATCTCTCAGTGAAAACAGTCAAAAACCGTCCGAGTTCAACGTTAGTTGTCCGCTATGTCATCGTATCTCTGGCATCGCGCGGCGTTGTAGTCGGATCGCGGTTACCTTGTAACTAACCAAAAAGTCTGCGCAATTCGTAGCGTGCGCCGAGTTTTGGTGCGGACATGTTTTTGGTACGATTGTGACTCTATGTTAACTAACCTAAATATTATCACTTCTTACTCAAGGTCCTAAAGTACTTTTACCAATTAGTTTTTTTTTTTCCTGCGAAGAATATGACCGGCCCACTATCGATTTAGCTTCATTACCAATATAAATAAATCAGCTACAAAAATCGAACTTTGTCTATTTATCTTGTGAAATTAATTAAATAGTAAACAGGAAAAATTGAGCAGATATCCGGAAAATGTATCAACGACGCCGATCCCGTCCTCACTTTTCTCAATTACGTTGACACCACCATTGATTTAGCAGATTAACGGAGGCTACCAAATGGACATTTCATTATTTAGGTGTTTGGCACCAAACAGGTAGATACCCGTGCCATAATATATTTATTCATGTGTAGAATGTTCGGCGAAGGTATTGGTATGCGATCTCCTAGGTTTCCTTAGTTTGGGCACAAGCATTTTCAATGGCACCACCAGTGGCGCTGACCAGTATACTGCGCCCCAGTATCAAGTCATTCGTTAAACGACTTAGCTGGTGAGTGGTCATGGCGCTTTGCGTCATTCTTGGGAGCAAACATAAATAGACATATAAGTAATATATAAACGTATAGGCACGCCATGATGCGATGTAGTAGTAGTTAGTAGAGATTTCGACTGACGGTATATTTTACATGGTATTAAATAATATTGGGGCACAACCTCCAGAATGCTCTTGACATTTAGCTCTATGCAAAAATTAGACATCTCTTAATGCGCTGACAAAATTCTTTCAATAATTTAATTATATTTTTCACAGTTTATTTTTTTATTTGAAAATAAGTCACAAATTGCTATTTCGTATAGAAATTGGTATCATATTTGCGGTTTCCAAAGCTAAAGAAATATCCGAACAGAATCTTCGGAAATATTATCAAAGTTATTTTCTTTATATTTAACTTTAACATCTACCAGCGACGCCTAAACTTTGATTACGAGTAAGTTAATGAGCCCCGAAGTTTCAGAATCACGTACTTCGAAATCACGTCTTGTACAACTGCGGTTATATAACACAGTCTTTATAATGAGGGGGTTTTGAAATTTTCTACGCAGCGCGGCTGCGGTGAGAACAAATGAAAACTTTCCCTTGTTTCCTGTTGTTGCTCGTCATTATGGGATTGTCAGATCCCTGACGGCTAAAGGTTTTTATGTTGAAGTAGGTATTATTTTTCGCTTCATGATTTAAAAAAAGGTAAATCTAGTATCGCAGACAAAATTGGTACATTCGAAGACCGCTGAGCTGGAAAAATTTTCAGGGTTTCCAGATTGGGAGATTTTCTCGGGACTTTATGGGATATCCTTTAATATCTCTACTGTCTGTCTAACCATTCACCCAGTATAAAAACCAATATTTTAGATATTTCTTTTTACCAGATGTTCTTGCCAAACAGATTGAAAAAAATATTCGAGATCCCAATTCCGATATTTTATCGAGGTTTTTAAACTTAAACTGATGTTATAAATTTTCTCTACGATTTAATCCATCTATCTATCAACTTACACCTGAATAGCTGTCAAGAGGAATGTGAATTAAACATCGATCAATTACGATTTACGTTACAGTCGTTTTACAACGTTAGTGAAAATATTTCAAACTTTCCTCTTAAATAAATGGTGGTAGAGCAGAATCAATCTTCATTTGACATAAAAAAGCTTACAATTCTAAGCTTACAATAAATGAATAGAGTTAACAACTACGTATACCTTCTTGTTTTTGTTTTCGATGACTAAATCTTCCAAAGATACCCGGCTGCATTGGGGTGCAGCCAGGCTATGTAGAATTAGAAACGCCGTTTTTTTTTTAAGTTTATATTTCTTTAGACATGCTGTCCCTTAATTTTGTGGGTATTAAATGAGACTGAGCCGTCACTATGTAACGCTCGTTCGGGTAAAGCAGCACCTTAACAGGGTCCATGTACTGAGTTACTATCCTTAGTTATTAATAATTATATTTAAGGCGTCCTATCTAAAAACCCTGGGGTGTTTCTGCCTGGCGGCCGAAAGCTTAGCCTACGGAGACGCTTTCGCAAGCGTCCGCGGCTCCGCGGCGGCGGGGTCCCGTCTTTGTACTGTTTTAGTTTCCATCGCAGTTACCGGTCACAGTCACCTGCGTTATAATGTTCCAGAAAAATATTATAAATGAAGTAGCTGCGGCCCGCAACATTGTACGTACTTTTATACAGTGAGGTGTAGTAATAATAGAGACGTTATAGGCGAACAACACGTCTTTACCAACTGACTAAACGCGGCATATACCATACCTACGCATGTTTATGTTCATTTTGTGAAATAAGGGAAAGAATATGAAAGACTTTTTACGCTATATCTTTTGTTAGAAAGAGCCAAAATACAATTTGTTGTGGACACTCGCCCCCTTATTAATAAACGTGGAGTAGCCTTGGAATAGGTACTCTGTCTTTTGTCTTTTTCGATCTAGTTCAAAATGTGAAAGAGAGAAGAAGACAAAATACGGCGTAACTATTCCAAGACTACTCCACGTTTATTAATAAGGGGGTTGGAGTGCATGACTGAGGGACGGCTGAACGCCGTCCCAGCCTTGCATTCGTCTAGTCAATATGGTGGCGGGCACAACCTATCTACAGGTGAAAATATCTTAGCTTTGATATACATTTTCAACCTATATTTGTTTATAACCTTAGGTTTAGTTGCTGATGATCCTCTTGGCACGTTTCTCAATAAACTCCAACGCCTCAAGCTGGATGCATATACGCGATACCATCCGGTAAAAGTGTGTATATGGTATAATGTTTTAAAACTGGAACTTAGTTATGTGTCTAAATTTATTCACCTGGAAATGCGACTAAGATTCAAAATAAACTTACTTTATCCTAAGACAATTATTTAAAGATTTTAAGCGGAGATTGTGGGCGGTGACCTTTGTTTTGTTTAACTTTAGGTAATTTTGAATGTTCAAAGGCGGTAGTTGATAATATATTTTACACTGTTCTTAATTCTGTGAATAATCACTTGATTGGTTTGATAGCTTGTAAATGTTGACTTAACATTTAGAACGAATACTGATACCATATCTATTATTGGAGATGATTTTAAACTTACACGTAAGTAATCCCTGAAATTAACCTGGAACTCTTATTTGGGTAGTTTTATAATCAGTAGCTTCTTTTTCGTATATAAAAGTAGCTTCTTTTTTATTATCACCATAATCATTTCAGCTGTAGGACGTCCACTACTGGACATAGGCCTCCCCCATCGATCTCCAAAAGGGCGGGTTGGAAGCGGCTTGCATCCAGCGTTTCCTTGCGGTCTCTTTTATGTTGTCTGTCCAGCTCAGTCTGTCGTTAGGTAGCTTCTTTTTATTATAGTTAACGCTTAAGAATAATAATATTTTAATATTTTCATCACCTGCCTAAATGTATTTTGAGATGAGACAGGACAAGACAGGTGCCGTTTCTCATCCTACGGATCTGTTCTGCTATCCACAAGTTGTTCATCTCAATAGCCCAATATATTTGTAACCCCATAGCATATATAGTCCATTTACCAACATCATCCCAATCCGCAAAAAGCTTAATTTATTTTTATACACAAGAAAGCCTCTTTGTTTTGGCCTTGGCTCCACTGATGCCGTGTAATGGTATAAATAAAATATTTGTTTATAAAAAAAGTATTTTTTTAATTAAAAGCTTGTTTTAAAATAATGTTGTCAAAAAGCTTGTTTAATTTTTTTTTTTTTTTTTGATAAGCTTGTTTGAAAAGGTTATTGACGCCTGGCACTACTCAACGCATATACGGAACTGCGGAACTGATTTTTTGTTTCACAATTTTAGGCTTCGGCGCTTTCCTTTAATCTGTAGGTTTTAAGGTCTTCTACCACCTAGCATTTTTTCAGTTTACACCATGCTTGGCTGGTATCGCATGTCTATATTATTATCATGTCGCCTATTAGAAGCTTTACTGGCTATTGAGAAAGCAAGGGAACGTGACTACAGGGAAAATTTTCCGCTATTCTTTAAGCTTTTGTCCCCCTTATTTATTTTTAGATGACGACAATTTTTTAAACATCACATGTCCATGAACATGCCCTATGTAACAACAAAACGTACGCTGCCAACTGGTAGTGGGCTTGAGAATTTGGATTGTCTTTAGACATTCAACGGTCTATGGGCAGTCTAACTGTATTTGTAGTGTTAGTTTTAGTTTGTATTTTGTTTAGTTAATAAAGGTACTTGCCCAGTAAAAAAAAAACTCTGTTATGTAATTTAGTACAATATATTGAGTTTTAAACGAATGACTCCATTTTAGATCTTGATCCCTTAATGATACATGAGACATTATTTCTCTATTGATAATAGTCGATTCAGCTAAGAATAAATACTTAGCCGTAATACCTACTATTTTGATATTTTTCTGGCATGTTGCGCCAATTTTAGTTTATTAACATTATGGCTCCTAACCAAACCTGTGTTCAAATATATTTTTTAGCTCTTACATCTGTAATATTTTTAGTATGGAAACTGACGTGGTTCTCACACTTTTTACTCCGACTATAGTTTCAACCGCGTTCAGCGGTCTTTGTCAAATAGGCATGTGTCCTAATGTTTAATTTATTACAAATAACCGGCTTAGCGATGAATATAACTAAATACATTACACATACTCAAAAAAATATTTGAATTGGCTGATAAATCTCTGAGATATGAGTATTTAAAGTTTTAGGTGGGGATAGAGCGGATGCTCTATCCCTTTCTCGCAAAGCGGGTGTTAGTATAGCATTTGTATGGCGCTCCTGAGCCGTGACGTCACGGCTCAGTATAGTGCGCTCTCTGTCTAGCATGAAATTAAAATGCGTATATCTTATTTATTTATTATAACCAATTTTAATTTTGTTTTTGTTGATGTGCTCTATTTATGATCAGTTTTTTATGAGGTAATAAAAAAGTATCAGTCATCATGCCTATTAATGATCAAAATCAGCTAAATCGCCCCAGCCGTTCTCGAGTTTTAGCGAGACAAAAGAACAGCAATTGATGTATATGTCGGCGCGTGTGTGCGAGGGGCGGGACGCTGGTCGATGGCTGATCTTCATCAGATTATCTTGGTTCTATGGCGTGAGTATAGCGGCCGAGGAGAATGAGACATCGCACGTACATTGACACAGCTTTTATTTCGTAGAACTATGATTAATTTCACAATATCAAATTACTTGAAAATTACTTGGGGACAAGGTGTTCCGCTTTGTAACGAACGCTGCCACCCTCCAACCAACAACTCCAATTCCAACCTCAAACTGAGCTCCACCGAGCCTCACATGTCCACGCGCCCTTACTAGCACCTCTGCCGGACGGTATACCAACTTGCTAAACTCTGATTGGTTGTCAACGACACAACTTCACAACGTTAAGAACTTCAGCAGATTAAGTTACTGCAGCGTTACACCAGTGATGGCACCACCTCCATCACTAGTCCACCAAAACTAAGCTATATAGGTGACGCCTACCTACATAATCTAAGCCATAAAAACTATCCGACAATAGTTGCGCCCAAGTGCTGAAACGTCAACGCTTCGATATATATATATATATATATATATATTATAGATTCCAGGCAACTAAAAGCTAAATAAAGAATGAAGCTGAAATATTTTTCTATTTCGCTGAGCTCCATGAACTGTAATTGCTATGCCATTTGTTTTGTTCCTGTTGTTTTTATTCCGTTTATTTTACTCGATGAAAGCGTACAAAAATAAAACATTTGATTTTCCTCGAGTAGCGATTTCACGGTGAATAAACCATCTGTCCAGGAAAATGTGGGAAAACTGGAAAATCATGGACAAATCCGTAGAACACAGTTTGTTTAGCTAATAATATTATTGTCACTTAGTTTTGAATTTCAATTCATGTTTCTATACATTACCCGAAATAGAAGTGGCATGCTCAAATATTAATTAGTCAAAGTTATTGACATTCCTCAACACCTTTATTGAAACTTGTAAGAAATTATTATTAATCCAGACATTAATTTGGAATTAATTGGTTATTATGAACTTTGGAACTTTAGGTTCAAACTTCGACACATAATTTTCGTTTCTTTATGAACATTCGAATGCCACATTTATTACAAAACTAGTTTTTTTTTTTGTTAAAATTTTCATGACCTTGGATTCGGTGTCCTTTAGTCGTAATATTAAACAGTTTACATAGTCTTAATAGCGTCAAACAAGTCATAGTCACAGTCAGAGTCAAGCTAAATAAGTCACGGTCAAGTCAAACTCATGCCCCTGTAAAGTGGTGGAGACTTTACAAGAGGCTCCTATGGAGTTTTGGAAACAGCACGAAAAGACTGTTTCACCTCGAGCACGTTTACGAGCACTTAATGAATAATAATTCACCATTTAGTACACATTAACACTCGAAAATACACAAGTTTAGGAAAATAATCCAACGAGCCGACATGTTTTTTTCCACGTTGGCGCCTAAACTCCTTTACAGAACTTGAAACATATAACTACAACACAATAACCACGGGCATGTGCTACATTTGTATTTGTACAAGGTGAATGTAAAGCATTTTCAACCCCCGACGCAAAAAGAGAGGTGTTATAAGTTTAACGTGTGTATCCGTAACTGTGTGTCTGTCTGTGGCATCGCATCTTCCAAGCAGCAGAACCGATTTTGATTTAGGTTTTATTTTTTATTGGCAGGCTAGATTGTTCTTAGCAATTCATGAAAATCTATTCAGCTGCTTGAAGAATATCAATTTATACTTGTCAATAGTACCATCCTACACCTGGTGAACGGTAATCTTCTTATATATAAAAGGCGATGTGTGTATGTATGTAAGTACTAGGTAATATTTATATTCCCTATGGACTCCGAAACGCCTGGACCGATTTTGACGTGACTTTTACTGGCAGATAGCTGATGTTATAAGGAGTAATTCTCGCGGGTGAAACCATGGGGCACAGCTAGTAAACAATAAACCTAATAACGGTGTTGTAGGCAGGTTATTTTTTGCAAAAAGTACATCTAAAAAAAATTTGCATAAAACCTTACTTTCATTTTATAAACTATCTATTCAATGGATATAAATTTGATAGCCCGTTGGTCCAGTTGGTAGTGAACCTGCTTTCTAAGCTTGGGGGCGTGGGTTCGATTCCCACCTAGGACAAACATTCATATGATGAACATTTGTGTTTGTTCTATATCTGGTTGTTAAGTTCTATTTAAGTATGTATTTAAAACTATATATGTATGTATATCAGTCTCTGGCAGCCATATCACAAGCTTTGCTTAGTTTGGGGTCTGATGACCGTGTATGCAAAAATATCCCGAATATTTATTTATTTATTTACAATGATACGTCACATGAAGGAGCTGCAATTATCCAACCCCCTTTATAAAACTCAGATGGAGCACGCGTTTGAAAAAAATTGCGTTGACCTAACATGTTGCATACAGATGCTATGATTACATTTTGAAATACTGCTACGGCGTAGCAAACGAATGTGGTAAAAAGACTACCACGACAATAATAATTAAAATAGATTGCTACGGCGGCGTAGCATACAGTATGCAAATAAAACTCATATAGCGTAGCACCCGTAAAAAGCAGTGTTTTAATATAATATAACCTTTATGCGCCGATTTTCTTACCAATGTTAACAAAGCCAGTAAAATTTCAATGCCTATAATTTTACCTTTCATCGTAGCCATTTAATCCGATTTCGTAAAACAGAAAATTGGTTTCGCTGTGATCTCTCAATTTATCAATTTATTGGTTTTAAATTGTAGGTACGATTTGTCGTAACCACAGTCGCTTATTAGGGGTCCGTACCTCAAATGGAAAAAATAACCCTTATAGGATCACTACATCAGATAGACAGATGGACAAACAGACGGACAACGAAATAATCCTCTAAATGTTTCTTTTTTATTTTGGAGGTACGGTACCCCAAAAATGGAGACATTTGAACACGGACAATAATTGTGCTTTTTGTACTAAGGCATATCTCCCTAGTTGTTCTGATCTGAGATCGAAAAACACGTTAAATTGTAGGCCGCAGTTAAACCGCTTAGCCATATCAAGGGCTTTCGGGCAGCCTAAATACTTTGACAATAAGGCTATCCACTCAGTCCATACGAACTACTTATTGAAATGTTTTACGGCATTTATATATATATATATATGACGGGGCGAGCCTGGATGCGTGAAGCGGGGGCACCGGTCGGTGGATGGCCAATCTTCATCAGATTAATCTTGGTTCTATGGCGTGAGTATAGTGGCCGAGGAGAATGAGACATCACACGTACATTGTTACAGTTTTTATTTCGAAGCGCTATGATTACTAATTACAATATCCAAATTACTTGAAAATTACTTGGGGACAAGGTGTTCCGCCTTGTAACGAACGCTACCACCCTCCAACCAACAATTCCAATTTCCAACCTCAAAGTGACAATCCCAATTCAGACACCAAAGTAAAAGTGAGCTCCACAGAGCCTCGCGCACGTGTCCGCCGCGCCGCGCTCACTCGCGCCTCTGCCGGACGGTATACCAACTTACTAAACTCTGATTGGTTGTCAACGACACAACTTCACAACGAACTTCAGCAGAGTAAGTTACTGCAGCGTTACACCAGTGATGGCGCCACCTCCATCACTAGTCCACCAAAACAAAGCTAGGTGACGCCTACCTACATAATCTAAGCCTTAAAAACTATCCGACGGTAGTTGCGCCCGAATGCTAAAACTTCAACGCGCCGACATATATAAATATGTATATTTTATCAGGGCACCACATTCACGAATAAAATAGCATTGAACTAAAAAACCCGACATTGGACAACAATAAACGTAAATCAGAATAACCTTCATCACGCCGAAGTTAAATTGGCTCGAAATCAAACAAAAAGTCGCGTCCATTTGTTTTCAGTTAAATGATGGGATTAGTAATTTTGAACCCGATGTTTTTCTTGTTTTCAATTAGGCTTAGGAAGGTCAAAGAAATGATTATTCAAACGCAGTAGGATATTTATTTTATTTGTATAAAAATGGAAAACAGTTATGCGGTCCACCTAACCGTAAGTAGTCACCGGCACCTATGGAAAAATATTTACTTCAAATGAACAGAAACATCCTATTTTTTTAATGTATAATAGTAGACAAACCAGCAACAACCCACCTGATGGTAAGTGGTCACCGCTGCCTATCAAACCCTTTAGCATCGGCAGTGCCTGCCTTTGTGGACTGCATGCTGTAGCTAAGATAGGTAATGATAAGAGTACTGGGTCTCCCAATCTTGTCAAATAAATATAATCCGTGTTTTGTTTTTTACTATTGATCGCTAACGCACGAAAGGACATTATTGTGTCCGCGCGCAAAAACCCGTAGCTGAACAGACTATGGCGCCCGCGAGTTTCTTTGCGAACTTCACAATTATCGTTTTGTTCTTCACATACCTATTGAATAAGACTATGTCTGTCTCATCTAGTTGAACTAAACGTCAGGTCTGGAATATTCCCAGTCTATGGTAAAACAAAGGTTCGAGACGTCGGAATCGCGGTAATGAAATTAAAGTGGAGCTGGGCAGGACACGTTGCTAGGCGCAGTGGAGTAAGGTTTTAACAGAGTGGTGGCCGAGGCAAGGTAAGCGGAGCGTTGTTCGTCCGGCTGCAAGATGGGTCGACGATATTACTATCGCGGCTCGAACCTGGATTCGAGGCAGATGGCATAGCAAGAGAGAGGCCTATACCCAGCAGTGGGATAAGGAAGGCTGTTGATGATGATGATGGTACCGTGCCCCACACCAAGAACAACAATTTGTTTCAGTCTCGGCGTGTGTATGTATGTGTGTTTTATGGCGTTCCTTACAATAAGGAAACCCAGCTATTGTTATACTTTATAACCTTCTTTAATTTATTAGCAAAATTATTTATGTGTGATGGCTTAGCATATTTGGGACATTTTTGCACACACGGTCATCTGACCCCAAACTAAGCAAAGCTTGTAATATGGCTGCCAGAGACTGATATACATATAGCATATAGCATATTGGTTAAGTTGGTAGCAGAGGTAAGTATTTAAGTAATCTCTACCTCAGGGATAATACTCAAATATACGAAACCAATGACCCGAAATGATTACTGGCGAAGCGAAAAATTTTACGAGGCAGAAAGTCGTTAATATTGATCAATTTATTTATAAGAAACTGTACAGTATAGATACTTTTAAGTGACTTTGATCTAAAGGTTAACAATAATATTGATACTGGCCATAATTAGCCCACCTTAGTATCTACTTCTGAACTTAGGCCTCTCCCAAGGCACGCCACTCGGACCAATTTTTATATTTTTACTCTTCACTCCATCTATTCTTAAGCCCACTGAAACCGAAGCAACGTCGCGACCTTCATGTGGCCAAGCATGGAAAAGTCAACCCTTTTCAGTTTACGCTAGGATCGAAAATGGTCCAACTCTCCGATTGACTTTGGTTCTCAGGATGTCCTACGCTACGTTTGCTGGTTCGTGGTCTCCACTCTCCACAAGTCTAACTCAGCGTTTATCGATTACATGACAGATATGACCGGCCCACTGCCACTTTAGCTTGATAATATGGTTTGCTTTGTCCGTGACGGTAGTTTTTTTGTCGAATTATTTTGTAGATTTCGTTCCTGACACAATACACTAAGCATAGCCATTTCCATAACTCGCTAAGTGACTCTGAAGTTGTGGATCGCTCAAACTGTAACCGTCTTACCACAAAAGAATTAAGCACGCTTTAGACAATTGTTTAGCATATTTTTCGCTGTGAAACAATTGCTAAACACATGTCTAAAGCGTTCTTAAATCTTTTGTGGTAAGACGGTAAGTGTCTACATTTCGGCACCAAACAGTTGAACTGGGCTGCATTCGGAAAACTCCACTTTTTCGTCACCGATCCCGCAACGTCTAAAAAAAAGTCATAGTTAGTTCCTAATTCTAAACAAGTTTAGCGTCTTATTAAGCCTCAACTGGGACGTTAATTATTGCAAGTTCCCAAAATATATTGAGTCTATTTCAGAAACTATTCGGTTATCAACAATAGTTTCGCTTTCACCAGTATAAAAATATCATTAAACAAATTATTTTTAAATCCATTAAATTCTACATATTTTACACTCGTATTTTTGAAATACTGAATATATTAAATGGCATGTTATAATCCAAATAAAATTATGAATTATTTTCATAGGTGATAAATTATAATTGGCTTGGCCAACTGATTAATTTTCGGTCGCATTTCGTTTCATTATTAATTGGCTTCATAAAATGTTTATTAGTATTGGAGTGCTCATATCTACTCATTCAAATAAACCTGAAAACTTTGTGATTGCGAAATAGGCTGTTTAAACCGAATAGTTTATTAAACAGTGATACAAATCACATCAATTTCGTAAACATGAAAACGTAAATGTTGCTGTTGTCTGAAAGGTTGTCTGTTACCTTTTTGCAGTTGTTGGCTGAGCAAGTAGATCTATTTCTGTACATTTCATTAAAAAAACAGTAGGTTCACTGTTCATATCTTATGCTTATTTTATAAATCATGTAGATCTTGATAAGTAACTTAACCAAAAAAGTGTATCATCAAGAGGACAAAATACAGATAGCAGAAACTCTCTTTTTAGGATTCTGTACCCAAAGGGTGTAAACGGGACTATTAAATCACCACTATTTGAACTGTTTTTCGCTAGATAACAAAGAAGAATTCACTTGATACCAAGTAGAGTTTGGCAAACAGTTAAATAAATAAAACAGCAGCATAAAACAACATACAGTAAGAAATAAAACAACTGATTTTTGAGGCCTAAATAATAACTATTTAACTAGATTTACCCACAACAATTGTTATTCCAAAAACCTTTTTCAAAATTGCTCGAACGTAGCTTTTATTCTACAAAGAGCTTTTAAAACGTAGTCTTTTTTGCACCTGTGACAGAAGTTAATCTAATATTTTTGCGATTCGCTATCGAAGTGAGGAACGTATTGGCAATTTGAAATTCTCACCTTTCCTTACCCACGTATTGTCACCCACTATATACCACCCGGGAAATTACGTGACATCTGCTCGTCTAAAATACCACGATGCCTAAAGACAAGGGTTTTTGACCAGTGAGTGTTGCCAATGATGATTATATAGTACTGAGACATGGTCCTTTTAACTGATGTTTTTTTGGAAAAACTGAGAGTCACACAGCAGGCAATGGAGAGAACTATGCTCGGAGCATAGATTAAAGTAACATACGTAGTAATATTATGAAATCTTTGGCTCGGAGTTTCTTGGCGCAATAGAATCCGGAACGTGAATATTCGCCAAAGAACCAGAGTCACCCACATAGCTATTCAAATGTGCAAGTTGAAGTGGCTAAGGGCAGGCCACATCGCTCGAAGAACCGATAACCAATGTGGAAGAAAAGTGGAGACCACGAACCGGAAGACGCAGCGTAGGTAGGCCTCCCTCCCACTAGATGGACTGATGATATATTGAGAGTCGCAGGCATCCAATAGATGCTGATGGTGTGCTGCCGATCAGTGTGGTGGTCTAACGGGGAGGCCTATATTCGGCAGTGGACGTCTTTTGGCTGGTGATGATATGCCACCCGCTTTCCATACTGTTTACTGATCACCGTAGGTGACATGATAATAAGTGAGTAGGAAGTACATCTATGTGCCTATTTTTATGACATAAGTAGCAAGCAAGCTAACGGACTGCCTGATAGTAAGTGATCACCGTTGTTTATGGATACCTGTAACACGTTGCCTTTAAATACTTTATTAACAGCCCTTTTGAAAGAGCCCATGTTAAAGTTACTGGTTATACAAAAAAGATCGCTTAAAACGCACAGTGTGCTATTCCCTCAGATCTATGATATGTGGATGAGCTTTTAGGTGATGGCGATATGTATGAAGACGTCATAATATATTATCGTACATAATGTATCGATTATAATTATATGTATTGAGGCGTAAGTCTAAGAAACTTGGTGTGCTCAACAAGACGAAGCGGTACTTCACGTCGAGACAAAGACTCTTGCTTTACAAAGCGCAAGTCCGTCCGCACATGGAGTACTGCTCCCATCTTTGGAACGGAGCACCCAAGTATCAGCTTGACCCACTTGATGCATTAGAGCTGTCAGAATTGTCGACGATCCCAAGCTCACTGAACACCTAGAGCTGCTCAGCATGCGCAGAGACGTTGGGTCTCTTTGTATCTTTTATCGCATTTACAACGGGGAGTGTTCTGAGGAACTCTATCCGATTCACTCGATCCTTCTTGCCTCATACTTGCAAAATGTGGAATGAGCTACGTTCCACGGTGTTTCCGAGAAGCTACAACATGGGGCTCTTCAAAAGGCGAGTTAATCGAGTCCTAAAGGGTCGGCATCGTATCTGTGATGCCTCTGGTGCCTACAAGTATCCATAGGCGACGGTGACTGCTTAACATCAGGGAGCCCGTCTGATTGTTTGCCACGTATAGCATAAAAAAAAGTACATAATCAACATTCATACACGCTTACTACTAAACCTTCTTTTTGGCTTTGTTTCGTCGGTTATAAAATACCTACGAGCAAAGTGAAACCTCAGTGAAAACTTCATCTTTTTTGAAGATAGAGTTGGTTAAACATGCAGAGCTGTACAATTTGATTTACAATCGACATTGATTGCAATTGAATTTAGGTTCGCAATTTTATCGCCTTCCGATACTTTGATTCGATATCTGTTTTAGAAGAAAGATTTATTACTGTTTTTTTTTTACTTTACTTTTTTCTTTTACTTTGAGTTATTGATTTTTAACAATGTTTGGATTTTCATTCTTTTCAGTCTAGTTATTTCCAATGATAATTTTACATTATATCTTTGAGAAAAGTAATGTTCAAGTTTTGGTGACAACTTAACATCAGGGCCCCGATTCTACTAAACCAATTGTTTTTAAATTGTTAAAGAATTGCATCAAAAATTACATTTAAAGTATAAAAAAAGTGTAATAAGTGACAATTTGTGTAACTAAACCATTTTCTTTTAATTGTTTATGAATTGCCTCAAAATTATCACTATTGACACATAAAAGTATAAAAAAGTGTAAATTTTTGATGCAATCCATTAAGCAACTACAAGTAAACAATTACAATTTAAAAACAATTGGTTTGGTAAAATCGGGGCCCAGGTGAGCTAGAAAAGCTAGGCATTGATAGACTACACCTATGTGTGCCTAGACTTCACCACAGCTAACATTTTATCGTGTGCGTCGAAACAAATGCCTTCGAAAAAAAACATATTTTTTTGTGTTTATTAAACGTAGAATATCTTTACCATAACACGAAGTTTCACATAAATCTAGCAAACAATATTAGAACGCTCATTAAAATAAATTTTATTGGATTGTTAAACATGGGTTCGCATTTCAAGTATTCAAAGCAAAAACATGCTTTTCCTTTCCTTCAAAATCTGCCTGCACATTAATTGAATCAAAACGATGCTATTGAACTTGAATCAACACACTCTATTGATTCAACTCAGGAAAGTCGAGAGTTTATTTACTTTTCATTACTCCTTCAAACCAGTCTACTGTAGACACGTACAGCATTGAGAAATGAATCAAACAGCCAATATAAATAACACGTTTTTGTATCATGTTTTTATTAGGTACCAATGGAATGGAATGAGATTTCCTAAGAGACACGCTAGGACTGGATTTTTTATGAAACCTGTAAAGGAATCAAAATATAGAAATTTAAAATGTATACGATTAGAGTTTAAGGTTCAGAATCTATAATTAGCTGTTAGGTTTATGTGTCTTAGACATTATGTTTTTCAGCTTCTGTATTTTCTATACTTATAATATACCTGTAGAGTCACAATCTCTCAGTGAAAACAGTCAAAAATCGTGCGAGCGTCGTTGTACATACCTAAACATCAATTAAGTAGTTCGCAATGCCACATTTATTCTAATTTAGTCGTTATGTCGCTTGCACAGTGTTCAACGTCGCTTGCCCGCTATGTCATCATAGCACTGGCATCGCGCGGCGTTGTAGTTGAATCGCGGTTGCCTTACAACTAACCATAAAATCGGCTAATTCTTCCCCTAATTTTTTAAAGATTATACGCATAATAGAGAATTCTTGTAATCGGCACATTCTAGCTCTAAATTCAATAACAGATCTGTTGATTTCAGATAGCTATTAAAAATTAAAAGGTATAATTATCTCTTCATCAAAACTCGATTATCTGAGGATTCATTATAAATTACTATAACAACGCCTTACACTCACTATTCTATTTATCGGTCGAGACGATCCGGTTTCGGAACCATTAGAGCTCCTTCATCAGGGAATGCGCGCGATTCTGGAGACGGTTGCCCGCGTACAAAATAATAATAATAAAATGTATAGAAAATAATATACGCGCGTAATATTATCAATTACTTGTGACGCTGTTAAATAAAAGCAGTGTTGCGAGAATGGAATGAAACGCGGTGTTCAGTCGTCCTTACTGCGCAATGTAGCGGAAACCTTTGGGAATACAATACACATATTAACTTGCTAGCTGCGCCCCGTGGTTCCACCCACAAAGATAGTATTTCAGGAACCGGGGTAAAAAGTCTTGTGTCACTCTCCGGTCTTCAAACTATCTCTATTTGCAAAAAAATCACGTCGAAACTATGTTGCTGCGTGATGGAGGAGTAAATCGAATTATCTACGGAACTCTACCATTTTATGACATTTCCGACATGTTCCCAAGAAAAAGAAAAATAAGTAGAAGTGTGTCATATGCGTTTTTATTATTATTATTTTATACACATAATACACGTTACATTTGATGTTTGTAAGTTATCCTAAAACCTATCGTAGATTTAACTAGATAACTATAGTTCTCGGTACATAAACACAGCCTTGACAACTTATCGCGTTTATAAAATTAGATTCTTTTTATAGATACATTTAGGATAAACCGTCCAATTGGAACCGTCAAATCTAGGACAAACAGTCCAACTAGGTAGGTCCAACTTCAAGAAAGAGTTCAATCGGCGAATCCATCTCAGCTGGGCAATGTTCGGTAAACTTCGCAACGTCTTCTCAAAAAATCACCTGTAAATTACCGTTATTAAATCTATGTTAACAGTTATCTACAAGCTGACATTTTTTGTAAATTTAAACAAAATAAGCAAAGAAATGTTCAAGTACATACCAAGTCTGTACCAAGTATACAAGTCTGTTATTTTCTCAAATCAAAGCTACAAAAAGGAATCGGCAGATCTTACAACAACAAAATTTATACGGCTGAGAGCAGCCCTTCCACATTAAATTCATCTTGTTTCCATCGTTTGACGAAGGAATGGCCGTTTAAAATTCGGAAACGGCAAAATAAGTGAAGTTTTATTTGAATTAGCATCCACAGACCGACTGAAAAAGGAACAAAAAAAAAAGCAAGGCTTCGTTAAGATCTCCTACTTTTTGTCCATGAAAAATAAATGGCTGTAGAATTGTTCAAATCGACGCGTTCCATAATTGATTGGATATACCAATCCATCGTGTGGCATGATATTAATTGATTTCGACGCAAAGAACCAGAAATGCAAAGATCCAAAGGACACATGTAGGTAGTAGTCATTCACATTATTTCAATGATTTTAAAGGCGAATTATCAAATTAGCATTGTCCCGTTTTCGCATATATGACCAAAATCAAACTATTTGGTTATCTTTAACTTTGCCAATCCAACTGGTTTTTTTTAAATCATTATTTGCTCGTATTTTATTTATTTATTTAGTTAATGAAGGCGCTTCCTGATAACTCAAAATGTTGGATATTTACTTTATGTGAAAATAGTAAAAAATAAATAAAAAAGGTTTGTTTTTTTTTCCAACTATTTTCACACATTTTTATTACGCCAAAACTTATACATATTAAGTTTTGGCGGGATAAAATTGTGTGAAAATTAGGCGAGTTATGTTTTAGTAAAGTTATGTTGTATCATTTCTCGTAGATTTACATTATTAAAAAGAAAGAAGTAAGTCACAAAAAACTAACAGTGTTCCGAAATTTAATCCAAACTTTTTCACGGTCCATCGTTTTGCTACAGCGTTATGCTACAAAGGCTTTCCGCTAAGCCGTCCTTACTCATTCTATTATGTAGGTTTAAAAAATAATAATTTCAACCCGCAATAACAGTTAGATCAATAATTAAAGAACAATATTTTTTTAACAACCACTTCTAAAAACAGTATTTTCATAATATTGTATGATTCCAAGAAGTAGGAGCGTGCTTGATATATGTTTGTTTACGTAGTCAGGCTGATTTACGAGGATCGTAATTATAATAACGTCTACATAAATCACAGAGCATGAGCGATGCAGTGGCACAGAGAGCCACGAAAACAAAATCCTTCAGTGTGTGAGACAGCTATGGTCTCCACGACAGCTATCTCACTCACACGTTTTTGAGAAAACATCTTTAATAATAGGATACTAGCTGAATCCCGTGGTGTTTTCTTTTACTATTAGGCTTGCGTTTGACCGCCAACTTGCCTAATACTAAGCGATGATGCGGTCTACGATGAACCACGCTTGCCTACAAGACACCGATTTACTCGTAGTAATGAAGACACCCGCGATTGGCCTGTTTTTCCGCAATTCCTGGGGAGCAGTACCCTATGTCCGTCCTTGTGATGTACACCATCATTCTGCCAAATTTCGTTAAAATCGGCTTAGCTGCTTAGTGGCGAAAAGCGAACGATCAAACAGACAGAGAGACAGAGATACTTTCGCCTTTATAATATTAGGAAGTTAGGGTTTTATAAGATGACAGAGCTAGGAGGTGGATAGAATTCTTCAAGCTCCGAATTGTTTTTACGAGTTGCATGTTTTTTTGTTTTTCTTTAAGTATTAATTTCTTTCTCACCAGAGAACTAAGATAAGCGGTTTATACTATTGATGAAGATGTTTAGTTATCGTTAATTATGTTCGCTTTTTTTTCAAATTTTTATCAAAAAGAAAATTCTTACTGTGTGAAATGTACATGGGCATCATATAAATAAATTTACTGAGTTCCCGGATGCCGAGATTCAGTGCAAACCGGTGTGCTGGTGTCTGGAGTGGATTATCGCCAGCCGCGTCTTTTATTGCTTAGTACTTGGTTTGCTTCTGTGTATTCCTTTGAACTATGATTACTACTACACTTTAATTTCATTGATTAACGGCTTATCTTACCTGAATGCTCAAGAAAGATATAGTAGTACTCTTCAGGTATATGTATTGTATATACAGGGTTATTAGGAAAGAGTATGCTTATATCTTATAGCCCTGTATTTGACCACCAAGACTGTATTGATATTTTTGGTATAAATTATTTAAATTTAAAAAAAGATGTACGAATTATTGTTTTTACGGTCCATAATAAAAGTAGCTTCATGGTGGTAGTAGTATGGTATAAACTAAAAATTAATTAATATGTACTAGTGGCGCCTCGTAGTTTCACCCTCGCAGTTTCCCTGGAACCATGGAGAAACCATTTTTTTCTGAATAAAAATAACCTCTTTGTTAATAATTTACCTCCATAGCAAACTCCATCCAAATCTGATCCGCCGTTACAGAATTGAGTGCGGATAAACTAACAAACTTCTAACTTTCGAATTTATAATATTAGTGTGAAGTGTTATGTATGTATGTATATCTGTTTCCACCTGTAGCCTAAATGGCTTGACAGATTTTTAAGTGCGATGTGTCGTTACATTCGTTTTTACAAGTCCCCCCCCCCTCACGTCACGTTTACACTCATAATATTTTTATGGTAAAATTTAAAACTCACGAACATAATTATAACCCCAATGCCAATTTTTTTATATTTCAATCATGTCAAAACAACAAACTCCTCTTTGCTATACCTCTGTCAAAAACAGCTCTAGATATTTACATTTATTTGAAACCGGTCGCAAAACTGAAACAAAAAGTACAAAGCTATCCGACGCAGGAAACCGATTGCGGTGTTTTCAGCCATGACTCGTTCCGCCCGCTCCTGCCCGCTGCTATGCTCGCAAAATTACGCGGTATGTTTTAAAAGCAGGAACAAAAGGAGTTTTTATGCAAGCTACATAATTAAAACAATTACAAACACCTATGCCCGAATTACTCACTACTTTTCAAGTTTCAAGTTTATTTATTACATTGATACAAAAACCACTAAATTTAATACTTAAAAATACTAAGCTAGCTACTTAGTATTTTCATTATAGTATCTAAGTATATACACAATATTCGGCTTAAGATAACATGCAGGTTGGTCCACAGAACCTACACTAAGCAAAGCTTGTGTTGTAGGTATCTGTATACCTTCAGAGAACAATTTAGCGCAATAAAAATAAACAAAGTTAACTATTGTAATGTTAGTAGTAATAAAATGTGTATGTGTGTGCATGCGCGCGCGCGCGTGTGTGCGTGGGTGTGTGTGTGTGCGGCGCTGCGCGATAGAAAATCGCGCAGCGACGTTATTCTAATGGCTATATACTTTTATTAAACTGCTGTATATTTTATATATTATATTATGTATATTGTAGAGTCGCGGGTATCCAGTGGATGCAAAAGGCGGGCTGTCGTTCAGTGTGGAGGTTAAAGGGGGAGGCCTATGTTCAGCAGTGGACGTCTTCCGGCTGATGATGATGATGATGATATTTTATAGTACATGTCCTAACCTAATTACATCCACACCTGCATTACATAAGAAGATTCCATAGGTCCGATATATGGTATGCTTTAGCCAGAAATAGGACCCTTCCTGAGCTATGTTTAGACATTCTGACCGTAATCCATCGAGCTCGGGCATTTATCACTGGATTTATCTTGTTGAGTTTACATAAATATTCACAATACAGATCAGTACTGCTCGAATTATTATCATGCATTTCGGATCTTATTTTAGGCTATTGCTAGTTAATACAGAGTAACGCAGAAAGAGTGTACTAAGCCGAAATGGGTACGTCGTCATGCCGGCGCGATTTCTGATCTACCAATGCTTTTGGAAGCCAATGGTAGCCCGTTGGTCCAGTTGGTAGTGAACTTACCTTCTGAGCTTGGGGGCGTGGATTCGATTCCCACCTAGGACAAATATTTATGTGATGAACATTTGTGTTTGTTCTATGTCTGGTTGTTAATATTTATTTATATATGTATTTAAAAATAAATATTAGCATGTTATATCAGTTTCTGGCAGCGATATCACAAGCTTTGCTTAGTTTGGGGTCAGATTACCGTATGAGCAAAAATGTCCCTAATATATTTTAAAAAATGAATTCCAAGAACAATGCAAGATATTTACACAAAACGGCAAAATATAATAAGTATAAATAAGTATGTTCTAAGTACATAACAATATTCAATTCAGAATATATATATATATATATATATTTCGCTGGCCGATATCTTGCACAGCGTATTAGCATTGCAATTCAACGCGGCAATGCGGCCAGCATTTTGGGTACGATGCCTACTGGCAGCGGATTATTAGATTAGTTTAGTTTTATATTTTGGTACTAGCTTGTATGTATTTTAAGTAGTTTTTAGTTGTGTTTTTTATTTATTTATTAGAATGTAAAATATATATTCAGAATCAAACTTTTAAGTGGGTTTTGCGACTCTGTAGGTTAGTCTTATTGCAAAAAGATATATTTCCTTATTACTTTCGTTATTTTTATCCTATAAAAGTTCGTCATCTCATTCCATAACTTCCATAAATGTGGTCGGATCAACTTAGGAGGATACATATAAAAGAAACAGTACGCGCGGCTCATAATATCTTAGGTATACTTAATATACTTGTGATACACAATATTTCCTTCATCATCATCATTATCAGCCAGAAGACGTCCACTGCTGAACATAGGCCTCCCCCTTTAACCTCCACACTGAACGACAGCCTGCCTTTTGCATCCACTGGATGCCCGCAACTGTCAAAATGTCGTCGGTCCATCTAGTTGGAGGCCTACCTACGCTGCGTCTTCCGGTTCGTGGTCTCCACTCTAGAACCTTTCTTCCCCATTGGTTATCGGTTCTTCGAGCGATGTGGCCTGCCCATTGCCACTTCAGCTTGCAAATTTTAACAGTTATGTCGGTGACTCTGTGGCGAACATCCACGTTCCGGATTCTATCGCGCAAAGAAACTCCGAGCATAGCTCTTTCCATTGCCCGCTGTGTGACTCTGAGTTTTTCTAAAAGGCCAACAGTTAAGGACCAAGTCTCAGTACCATATGTCATCACTTTTTCCTTAAGGCCCTTTTAAGACCCTTTTCCCCACTTTTAGCAATTTTGATCATTCTAGTTTTAGTTTGTTTACTTCCATGGTAGACCACGAATCGTACCGGTACATGCAGCGTAGAACGTCCACCTACAAGATGGATAGATGAACTAATTCCTTCCATGATTAGCTTAAAATTATAAAAATGGTGACATATCAAAATTGAATGTTTTAACTATAGGAAACCATAAAGATCGAAACACGATTAAGTTCATTTCGCTTGATAGAAAAAACCTAATATGTTTTTTCTATCAATACTCAATAGTTTATTGCAAACATATGTAGGTACATGGAGTTCTTAAATTAACATGTTTAAATATAAAGTAATACATAATATGACTCTATTTGGGTATGGCAATAGTCGGAACGGAACGATCTATGTACATTTCGTCAAAATTGTAATTGAAAAATTCTTCTAAGTTGTAAGAACATTTGGATTCTAAAATACCTTTTAAGTTATTCATGAAAGATACTTATTTTTAACCGACTTCCAAAAAGAGGAGGTTATCAATTCGACTGTATGTTTTTTTTTTTTGTTTCAATTGTAAGTACACTTATTATTTTTTTCACAAAAGCTCAATATAACTTGCAATGACACTAATTAACTAATAGTCCACTCCACGTACAAAAAAAAGGTGCTGAGGTGCTGTTTTTTTTTTAACTTGGATAAGTCCGCTTTTGACCACAAACTCGCCTGTTGGTAAGCGACGATGAGGTTGAAGATGAATCACGCAGATTTAGAAGATACCTGTTCACTCTGGCCTTAAAAAGGCCCTGATTATATCTGGGCAATAATATAAGTATATTACACTATATTATACTTATATTTGATATTCGATACAGATTATGGCTTTCGAATTAGGAAGCAACGGATATATGCCCTCTGGTCATAAAACATGAATATTATATGGTGTTTACTGCTCTAGGGAGCTATTTCAATTTATAAGGTCGCTCGTTAAAGTGTAGTTATCATAACTACCAACCGGGACGTAAAGTGGCACTCTCCGGAGCGTTAACTTTAGACTGAGAGCGCTATCAACTGCGGGAGTAACTAAAGTGAAAAAGTTGTCTTCAACACCGCCGGTATATTGAAGATTAGTTTGTAGGTAACGCTGTGACATCAAAAGTTAGCGGTTAGGTGTGGTTTTTTACTTAGTTAACAAAGAAAGAAATAATCTGAGTCTTTTCGAGGCCAAAGTGAATATAGGTCTTCATCTTCAACTACATCGTCGCTTACCAAAAGGCGAGTTGGTGGTCAAACGCGGACTTATCCGCGATAATAAAAATGCTATTGTTGCAGCACATTTTCCACACACACACACACCCTACACACACACTCATCCCATGTCAAAGATGTTCTATATAGGAAGAACAGGAACTCTTAAAACAGGCATTTTTTGGGTTGTTCCATATTTATCCTATGACGTCTCATTTGCTTAAAAGGAATCGCTGGTCGCTTGAAACTGATTTCCTAGTAAAAATAGGAATAAAATTAAAAAACTAATATTTTAAATACAACAAATTGCTGTAAAAATATGTCATCATAAAATTTATGTCATAAAAATTATCATCATTATTATAATAGTCATCGGCTTTTTTTATCCGGTCAGTTAAGTTTTCACAATAAGTCAAAAACACATTCGCTACAGTTTTCCAATTGTCACAAATAATGTCAAAATCAATGTTGGCGAATGGTCAAGTAAAAGTTGTTCATATTGATGAGTACAATGGCTTCCTTTATTCTTTGTTCCGTTCTGTTTAACCCTGTATATGTATTAAAAGACAACAATACCCGTATTTTATTAACAACGATACTTCAAGAGCCCGACCAGGACCGAGCCAATAAGCAACACTATTCACGTGAGGAAGTACCCCAGACAAATATAACATTTGAATTCGAAATGAGCCAACTCGTCTTTGTGGCAGTAAATTGCTCACAAAACGGCCGGCCTCGATCCTACGATCGTGGACCTCAAACACTTAGGTACATAATTTATCTTCTTATTTGGTTTACGCATGGCAACCCAGGTCATGTTGCCAGGATTTCTTACATAAATTCTTACCCAGCATTTTTCTAGAAAACACATTAGTCTTCTATTTTGTTTGCAAGACAAGACGAAAGTGAAATATACGGGATGTTGATTTGCGAACGTGCTTATATCTAAAGAGTGTACTTTAATGGTGATACTGAACCCAAACTCGTAAAAAAAACATTTAAGCTGTGTTGCCACCGGGACCGAACCGCTCCGTTATATTGACCTTAACACACAAAAATAGCTGGCGATTTTACCGGCTTTGTACGACACTTATTCTGGTAATTTAGTGGCATAATCTGAATTGACCAAACACCAAATTCACAAAAAAAGCAGTAAATTAGATGTAAATTACACATTACAAAGGACCACGTGGTTCCTTTATGTGTAATGGTTTTTTTATGGGTTTAATTTAATTACCAGAAATTAATTATTTTAATTTACTTTATGTTACAAATAAAAGTGCCTCCCATTTGGATTTTGTTTGAGTACGTCATAGACTAATTCTAAAAACACGTTTCATAAAAATTGGTTCATAATGAAATGCAGGTTTTTAGTTTTTAAACTTTTTTAATGCTCTACTTTGTGCTCTGCTAATATTGCACGAATGCCAATCAACACTCTGTATTTTTACTATCGAATAACAACTCTATTTTATTGAAAGATACGCCCCAAACCCTAACCCAAGAATCTGAAGGGTTAAAGCGGTCCAATAAACTAAAATATGTAGCCTAGCTAGTGAAACCTAATGGGTAGGTATTTCCTTTTCATTATAGAATCTAAAACCTTGGGCTCGAGTGAAAGAAAAATATTTCTTTGTCCAAAAAGCAGACTTATTTATTTATTTATTTAATACTTTATTGCACACTTACAAATTAAGTAGATATGTACAATTGGAGGACTTAATGCTAAGCATTTTCTACCAGTCATCCACCAGGTTGGAACAAATGGTAGGTAGGCGTGCATCAAAAACACCTTATAAAAGACAAACAGAAATAAATAGAAATACCAAAGTTTTACAAGATAATATACAAAACAACAAATTACAATAAATATAAATCTAACTTAAATTATTTATAAATACAAAATTATACTATTATATTACTACATAAATTATAATTAATATTAGACATATAAATAAAAATTATAATAAATATATATATATATATATATATATAAGTGAGTGATTTAAGATGATAGATGAGCTTTTAAATAATGTTCACGTAAAATTCGCTTGAAAACCGCTTTTGATGGCGCTTGCCGAATAATTAGAGGGATCTCATTCCACAGTCGCACTGCTACAACTCTGAAAGAGTCACCTACAAACGAAGTACTGTGACTAGGGGTTTTGAGAAGCAAGGTACTACTAGCTCTAGAGGGATTGATACGAACGTCCGAGAAGTAGGTAAGGGAGTCTTTAAGATAGGAAGGTAATTTAGGATCATTTAAGATGGAATACAGTAAGCCAAGAATCCTGGCGTTTCTCCTTTCGCGAATCTTGAGCCACCTAAGTTTAGACCGATACTCAGAGATATGGTCATACTTACGCAGACAATATACAAAGCGAATACAGGTGTTGAGTAATCGTTCAAGCTTGTTAAGTTACTCTTCAGTAATATCTAGGTAGCATATGTCAGCGTAATCGATGATTGGCAAGAGAAGGGTGTTTACTAGGGAAATTTTAGTATCGATAGGTAGGAATCTTTTAAAACGAATTATGGAATGAAGGGAGGCGTAAAACTTGCGGGAAACTTCGTTAATTTGAGGATGCCAAGTCAAGTTTGAATCTATTATGATACCAAGGTCTTTAACTGTGGTGGAGAATGGGATGACACAGTTGTTATAACTCAGCGGAGTCAGTGTGGTAAGATTTACACTGTTGAGGCGACGAGAACTACCCACTATGATCGCTTGACATTTCTCCGGGTTAACCTGAATACCATAACGCCTTGACCATGACTGAAGTCGAATAAGGTCATTATTAAGAGAAGAAATAGCTACATCCAAGTCCTGAACACTAGTATGTTGATACAGTTGGAGATCGTCAGCGTAAAAGTGATAACGGCAAGACAATAGAGTCGAAAGCATATTGATAAACGAAGAAAAGAGCAAGGGTGACAAAAAGCCACCCTGAGGGACCCCTGCAATCAACTCACACCAATCTGACAAGGTCTGATCGGCACGAATCGCCTGCTGACGTCCTTTAAGGTATGAACAAAACCAGTCGATTGAGGTACTAGAAAAATTTAAGTGGCGCAGGACTGCCAATAGGAGATCATGGTCAACTGCGTTAAAGGCATTGCTGAAATCAATCAAAACCAGAACAGTAACTTGGCCATTTTCCATGGCTCGCCTCCAGACTTTCGCCTCCTCGAAATTTAACCATTAATATATTAAAAAATGAACTATTATAGTTCTCATCATTACTTTAACTTTTGACATTAGTTAGAAACGTTAGGTTAATCAATGCTTAAAATCGCTCTGTCTGGTTTTTGCGAGTGAAAAGTTACGACTTAACTAACGTATCTAAGTAAGGACGATTAAGGTATGGTTCGGAGCTCGGCAGCAAGCAGCATTGCTGCCGTGACAGTGCTGCTGCAGCAGTGCCGCACAGCAGTGCTGCCTACCGCGGTGATTCCGAGCACAGCAGCAGCAGCAGTGTTGCGCTGTTCGTAGTATTTCGCTGTTGTGTATTTATTCAGTTGCTTTGAGTTGACAAAATGTCGATTGAGGACCAACTTTTATTTATATTGTCGGAAGAGGAAGAAGATGACGATGATTTGTTGTTGTTTTATGCCAATAGAAGAAATGAACCAGATTCGTTTCATAAAAAGCAGAAAGCTTTTCTAATGAGCCCCTAGTGAGAGACCACGTTTCAGTGCCGTATGTAAAATATGCCGTATGTATATCACTGGCAAAAAACCATATTCTGAGAACATTTATCATAGTAATGTATTTTTTATACCATCAGAAAGTAGAGATTTCAACAAACAAAAAGCCTACTGACTTTTTTAAAAAGGCTTATATTTTGACGGGATAATTTTCGATTGAAAATCAAGGTGCTTTTTCGATATTATGTCAAAATAAGCTGAAAAAATTTATATTTAAAATCAAAAAAATTACAGCGTATTTGGGACTTAAAAATTTAAGTTTTCACCAAGTTTCGTGTTTTTTTTTTTGATAAAGATAAAAATAAAAACCCAAAACTTGGTTATTTGAATTAACCTCAAAATTTAAGTGAAAAGAAGTGTATACAAAAGTTGTAGATTTTTTATTACATACAACTGCCATATAACTTTTTTCCATAAGACTTGTAATTTTGCCGGAAATCGAGAGAAATAATTTTTTACTCTTAAAAACTCACCCCCTTCCACTTCCCGACCTCAGATCGTCGGTAATTTATTTTTCCTCCATTTTTAGGGTTCCGTACCTCAAAAGGAAAAAACGGAACCCTTATAGGATCACTTCGTTGTCCGTCTGTCTGTCTGTCTGTCCGTCTGTCAAGACCCTTTTTCTCAAGAACGCGTAAAGGTAGCAAGTTGAAATTTATAATAAATACTTGGGTTTACGGTTTCTTTCGGCAGTAAAAAAATAAAAGTTGTAAATCAAACCAATCAAAAGATATGAACGTTTATGTCGTATATTTTGCGATTCCCGTTGACCTAGAATCATGAAATTTGACAAGAGGCAAGGTCTCATAGTACATATATAGGAATAAATCCGAAAGTTAGAAATTTGAAGTTATATCATTTAAAAATAATTATTTTGCTAATACAAACTTACATTTTGTAGTTGGAATGTATTTAATAACCTTATTGTCAACTACAAACTTAAGTTTGTCTTTCAATATTTTAACTTCAGTTAGTTTTTTTATTGGTCTCGCGCTCTGAGGGTTCCGTCTAACGGAACCCTCAGAGCACGAGTCCTACTCGTACTTGTCCGGTTTTTTTGTTATATTCTCTTCCCTTTCCAATGGGTTTCATCTTACTATTATTTTTTTCACTTCACGCATCACTACTGACTGGTCTGTCGCGGCTGCGCAGCAGTGTTGCCACTGCACTGCTGCCGCGGCATTGCTGCTTTGCTCGGAATGTATTCTCATATAAACCTATAGAGAATGTATGGGGACCAGTTGTGCTGCAGCAGCACTGTTGCGGCAACACTGCTGCTTCCTGCCGAGCTCGGAACCATACCTTTATGTGTTGCACGTAAAGCTGACCCTCTGACGCTCACCACAGAGTGCAGCTTATTTCTACAAAGTACACTAGCGTTTCAAAAGGCTGACTTCACAGGTCTCTGCCGATATTAGACGCATGTAAATGACGCATACCTAATTTAAGAAACTTGCTTTCAAGTTTTACACACCGAAGCTGCTTTTCACAACGGATCTAGAAGTCTGTTTAGATGCTAATGCTATGGAAATATACGTCATTTTGTGTCAGAAAACTCCTATCTCACGTCAAGAATCGTATTGAACAGGGCTTCATGGAACGGTGACACTAAGCTGAAAGTAGTTCATTATCTTCATGAACCATTTTTACTGGTTAATGCGCCGCGTGACCAAAATGCTGGGGCGTGTTTCTGGTTCAACGCATAAGCATTGCCATTTGGCGTGGTAATGCCGCCAGCATGCTGGGTACGCTGACAACTGATAGTACGCTTGACCATTTGGATTGTCTTTAGACATTCAATGGTCTATGGGCAGGATGTTTTTATAGTGTTAGTGTTAGCTTGTATTTTATTTAGTAATAAAGGCACTTCCAACAAAAAAAAACTATAATAATATTAATGAGGCATAACGGGTACCGTACCCCATACCATAGACCAGCTCAACACCAGTTTTTTTTAAATTCTTTATATTACAATAGTTTCATAATTCCCATTCACACACATCCAATAATTGTATTTTGTATTCAACAGGGCCCTCTTGGCTTCGGCCCCGCCATGGCGTCTATTCTGTCATACTACTCACTAAACTAAACCAATCTGACAGGACTAAAATTATCTGACTCTCTTTTCATTTTAATACGTGAGAGAAGGATGGCAACAATTTTGGAGCTGTCAAATTTAGTTTAGTTTAGTTTAGTTTAGAGTGCATCAGAATCGATGCCAATGTCTCTCAAATGTCCGTGCTAGACCTATGAAGAAATCATAATAGTGAGTCATTTATATCAGACTCATTAAAAGTTCATAGTACATTGCATAATTAAATTTATAAATTAATTTTAAAAAATACAACAACTTATTATTAATAAAAATCTCAATTTAAATACATTACGAAAACCTCGGCAGTGGCTACACATTTATTTGAGCGGTTTGGGGTTGAGGAATCGGTCCCTTGAAGATTTGAGCTCACCTTATTTTCGAAAATCTTTCAGAGCGCTGGAGTGGTTATGCGCTTATGCGACGCGTGACCAAAATACTGGCGTGTTTCTGGCTCAACGCATAAGCATTGCCATCCAGCGTGGTAATGCCGCCAGTATGCTGGTTACACTGGTAGCGGGCTTGAGCATTTGGATTGTCTTTATCAGTTGCTGTTCCATACATTTCGTTGAATACCTATGGCATTTTACTATTAAACATTTAAAAAAACAGGTTTGGTCCCAATTAAAATGTCCTTTCAGATAAGAACCACCGTACCGCATACCCCTTTATTCATGCAGACTGTGGTCGAATATGCATCGGTTGAAGCATTTTCTCCGAACAGGGCAATTTCGGGTAGAAAATTTTATGCTAGACAATTTCCATATCTCACCGAGTGACTAACGAGTCCCAGAGGTTAAGAAAAATCAGACACAGACTTTATCTAACGAAGGGTTTTCTTTTCGACAATGTTTGTGTTATGAAAATATTCCAAGTTTTCTAATATTCAAGAAACATTATTTGTTCAGAAACGCTTTCGTTTTTAATGCTAAGCCAAATAAATCCCCTGGCTTTGAAACTTTAAATATCACAATCTTTGAACTTTCGAAGGCTCTTAATTAAAACTAACATCCGTGGTTAATCTTGAGGACTTAGCTTCGCAACTGTTAAAACTGAATATAAAAGAGGTTCTAGTACATGAAATAAACTTTCAGCAAAGAATTCTGTAGTATAACTTCGTAAAAGGACAAATTTGAATTTTAGCGCCAACGAGAAAAAAAAACATGTCGCCTCTTAAACTTGTGCATTTACGAGAGTTAATAATATAATAATCATGGATTATTATTTATTTATTGTTTGTGAACGTGCTCGAGTGTGGAACAGTGATATAAAAAAGAGAAACGTGTATTTTCGTGTTGTTTCCAAAACTACATAGGAGAACCTGGAGGAGTTCTGAACAGTCAAAATAACGTGGACTAAGTACCGCGTTTCGAGCGCGTTTGTCAAAAGAATGTAGTATCCATTCTAGTTACTGTGTTATAGCACGCTGAAATCGTGTTATAACACAGTAACCATAACACGTTTTCAGTGTTATTGCGTGTTTTGTATTTTTTACGGAATTAGAGCCTTGGTGTAGGTTCATCTCATATAAAACCAGTATTTTTTTAAATTTGTCTGGTAATGTATTTGTTTAAATGAAAAAATACCCTGATTTCTGTTTTCCTAATGATTTCTTAGGGTTTCGCAATTATTACACATTGAAATAAACATATCTTAAAACAGAAATGATTTTGTCGATACCAGGTACCAGGATAGCAGAAATGATGGAGAGGTATTTCACTCTAGATTTACTAATATATTATATAGTGTTAACACTATAAGAGTGTGACACGAGTCCTGAGGGGGAAAACCTGATCTTCATGGTTTATGCATTCCTGGTACTTGGAATAGTAGTTTTTTTGTTTAAAATACTTGTTGTAACAATAATTATGGTACAAGTTTACTTATATTATTTCTTGACGTTTCGAACACTGCGATGTCACAAATATAGACTAGATTACGGATGTCTATAGGAATGTTATGAACTTATTTACAGGTACCGCCAATGATTTTATAATTTAAACGTAAAAGGTCCTTAATCAGTTAAGTGTTCAATTTTAATGTATATTCCTAACTACAAAGCATTCGTAACTTTATAACAAACTTCTTACAAGTGCCTTTAAAGACTCGATAATGTTATCTATCACCAAACGTCCCCGAAAAAATTCCGCCCCATTGATTCACCTCCAGCTAACTATTTACTAACGGTCTTTACGCCCACGAGTCGATGACTTACAATATTTGACATTCGAGTATGCTGCTACATTATTTACAAAACCTAACCACAGTTATACACATCTGAAAGTAACTCTGTATGCCCTTCTGTCTGTTTGTTACGTACCTTTTTAGCTTACAGCAGATTAGGACTGAATAACAAATACAAATACGAATATTTATTAATAACACCTATGTTACATGTCAATAAAAGGTAAATTCTGTCTTATTATAGTTACACATTTAAATTCATTTGCTTATAATAATTGTAAAATTGTATAAAAAAATTATAAATAATAATTTCATATAGATTTAATCAACAAATTAATGGTCCGGCAATCAACACAACGGTATCAAAACAACTTTTTCCCAAAAGCCCGAAATATACTTACAAAAAGACTATTTCCAAAATCAATCAATCTTTACAACATTACAAATAAATACTGAAGAAGTGAAGAAAAGTTTCAATGTTCATAAACGGCGAAAGAAACCTCAAAAGTTCAAAGAGATATTATGACATTCACCAAAACGCATGGTGGATCCTCTCTCTCTCTCTCTCTCTCTCTCTCTCTCTCTCTCTCTCTGAGAAAAGACCTGTGTCCCAGTAGTAGAAACATGATAGGCTGGTAATGAGTGAAGTTTACTTCACATAGGAAAACGCCTATCTCGGAAAATAGGAAAAAACTGCGGGCGAAACCGTGTTCCGCTACTAGTAAGATATAAATAAATAAGTTGATACCACACAAGGTTACATAGGCTTATTACATTATCAGTGAAAATTAGCGGTACATTAATGTTTGTAGTCATGTTTTAATGGCTGATGTTCGGCGCTGTATGAGTACTAAAATTGTAACCATAATCGTATAGTTAACACAGCATTATCAGACGATAACATGACCAATGTCTCTTTGCAGGTCGCGCGAGGAAGGCTACAATGAAACGAAGGCAATTAAATAAAAACTAGAGTTCCTTGCACGATACACAAATACTCCTACAGACTGCTGATGTTTGCTCAGAGAGCGTTATCACTTGATAAGTTAGAACACAAGCCGAGAGTAAACACTCTTATCATGGTAACGTTCTCACTGAGGACTCAGAGGTACTCCGCAGGCTCCGCTCCGGCGAGCACCTGCCCGCAAAACACCTGAAATTGTGAATATTCGAGATGGAAGAGTCCACAGTTGAAACGAGATAGAGTGACTATGAATATGACTTTATAGTGTATAGTGCAAATACTAAAGCCAAAGAACAAACCAAAGCTGCTGAGCTCGGATTTTTAGTTGGAGAGTTGAGTTGAATTGGACAAACTGGAGGACTTACAGACCTTGGAGAGCGCTGAGAGGGTGGTGGAAAATGCCAGTGCAAAGGTGGAAGAGTGCCTGGGGAGGAACCTCAACCTGTCGGAGAACTACTGCCCGGCGTACTATGACGGGCTGCTCTGCTGGGATCCCACTCCATGGAACACGCTTGCGGTGCAGCCATGCTTCAAAGAGTTTCATGGAGTTCAGTACGACGACACGCGTAAGTATTCATTTTTTTGTGTTTTGGCTCCAGACATCTCCTCTATTTAGCAAGTTCCCAGTATTGTATAATTTTCAAGTATGCCATTATATTTTTATTTTTTTTTATATCTTGAAAAAGTCACAGCATCAAGTCGCAGTAAGCAAACTAAGTTACAGTCAAGTCCCAATCAAGCTCCAGTAAAGTGATGGAAACTTTACTAGATGCTTCTATAGAGATTTGGAAACAACACGAAAAAACACGTTTCACAGCATTATATTAAATACCTACACTCAGATACGTGTACAATGTGTACATTAAATAATCCTCTGATAATACACATTAACACGAAATAATACAAGTTTTGGAAAATAATACAATACCGCAAACACAAAAACATGTTACTTGTGATCTGTATCTAAATTTCGTATTGAATTCTGTTCTTTTGTCGTAGTACCATTATACAGTACCATTAATGGTACTGCTCACCTTAGCGTCATACTTTTCTTTTAATATTTTATATGACACGTTAAATTAATTAAATTGTACATCTTGATTTTCCTATAACAACGATAACTAAGCCGTGACGGGGGCCTTAAAAACTCTAACAATAGGGCTGGCTATTACATGAAATAAGACCGACTATGACATAAAATATTATTTAGCATTTTAGCTCTGTTACATGTGAAATGTAGTTTTTTTTTTTACAAGTTTATATTTGACATAGAAATTTGTAACTTATACAATGCTGATAAGTCATAAAAAATTTCTTAACAAAGAATGTATCCCTGGTAGTTTTCTTCTTAACTAAACCGTTAAAAATATATATCTTATATTGGGATGATACGTCTCTGAAATTTGCAGAGTATAATCAATTGATAAAGTGGTCTATTCCACTTTGGTCACTTGGGTGCTAATAAACGACTTTTTAGTGTCCTTCGATCACCCGTGAATATAATCACTTGGGTGACCCCATTCAAATTATTATTATGGTACCTATAAATCACCTGTAAATGTAAAATATAATGTTCTTATTTTGTTAAGAAAGGCCAAAGCAATAGATAGATATATATCTATAGAATATGAATATATGATTCTATTTATATGATAGAAACTCTTTATTGTGTACAGTAGAAATAAAAATAACAAAACAAAACTAACAAGATAGAAAACACTTACGAGCTAGTGCCACAAGTGACGGCCTTATCGGTAAAAGCGATGTCTTCAATGCACCATTACCGGCAATTTTTATCGGCAAAGATTTTGTTTCTAAATTCTGGGACACCAACGATAAAGTCATGAACCTGTAACTTTATT
Source organism: Agriopis aurantiaria (assembly GCA_914767915.1). Lineage (NCBI taxonomy): Eukaryota > Metazoa > Arthropoda > Insecta > Lepidoptera > Geometridae > Agriopis > Agriopis aurantiaria. The sequence goes on from OU611999.1 coordinate 6,528,120, forward strand.
CTAAGATTTTGTCATCTCGAACTGTTTTCAGATTGCGCTTTAGATAGACGTTGATGAATAAGGAGATAAATCACTGATTTATAACGTTTATTTAGGGTTAATGCCTCTTTTCACAACAATGTTGTTTAATCAACGATGTCTTGGAGATAGAAATCATGTACTCAGATCAGATTATGTACAAGAAAGATCTCAGCAGGATAAAGCTAACATACCAACAACTTCATTGATACTTTTGTTTTCAACTGTATGCAAATGCTAACCGAAGTCGATCGACTTAAAACTTTGAACGATTTGATGAATAATTTAACAGAGTTTTATCTGTTTTTACAAAAGCTGTTTGTAAAATCCCACCACTGTTCAGGACCTTTTTTATTAAAAAAATTACAGATAAGAATGATTGTAATTTGTAGAGCAACCCAAAAGTTTCCAGCCGCTGGGACCGTTGTTCCATTTTTTCCAATTGTGACTGGAACGGTAAATAAAAGTTAGGAAATACAATTTCGATATCCCACAAAAAATGTTGTACACAAATGAGATTTTTAACAAATGACTGACGATTCTGTTGTTTCTAAAACGGGACAGTTTACGGAGTTAAACCGGCTTTTATGTTTATAAAACATAAATAGCTATGTTGGAAATGGAATAGGCTTTTCTTTTATTACGCTTGCAGCTATTTTAAGTCCGTCTTATTGAAAACCCCCGCAGGCTGTTTTTCATTTATCTTGCTTCGTCTGTTGTTCTGGGATCCCGGTGTAGCATCGTAGATTAACGCAAAGATAGATTCAAGTTTTATCTGATGGCTTAACCTTCGCCGGATGCTTGGCGTCACGACGTGACGTAGGGTTAACCACAAGATAAAGGTTAAAAAACTAAAACCCAACTATGAAAAGTTGATAAATGAATAAGGTTATTCTTTCGAACATCAGGATTCGAACCTGCGTAGTCCGGGTTTACGTCCTGAGTGCTCTTTCCGCTAAGCTACAGTCGCTTTCCTTAGCAGTCTTTGCAACCAATCTGAGCGTTAGTGATGTCATCTATAATTCTTGCTACCTGCAAGTAACTACTCAGTGAGTCCTTTACAGGCCCCAAAGCTGACTGGGAGATGATGCCTTTTTACTAACTTCAAAGTACTTTTTACATTGGTAGTGTTTTTCCATAGTTTAGGATTCACTATTTAAATGTTTTGTTAGAATTATAAATTTAATGGAGTCACTACATTTTTTTTTGTTATAAGCTTGCTTTTGACAGAACATTTAAATGGTACCTAAATCCTATAGTATGAAACAAAAATTACTCATTATCATCATCATCAGCCAGAAGACGTCCACTGCTGAACATAGACCTCACCCTTTAACCTCCACACTGAACGACAGCCTGCCTTTTGCATCCACTGGATGCCCGTGACTCTCACAATGTCGTCGGTCCATCTAGTGGGAGGCCTACCTACGCTGCGTCTTCCGGTTCGTGGTCTCCACTCCAGAACCTTTCTTCCCCGTCGGTTATCGGTTCTTCGAGCGATGTGGCCTCCCATTGCCACTTCAACTTGCAAATTTTAACAGCTATGTCGGTGACTTTGGTTCTTTGGCGAATATCTACGTTCCGAATTCTATCGCGCAAAGAAACTCCGAGCATAGCTCTCTCCATTGCCCGCTGTGTGACTGTGAAAATTACTACCTATCGATATTTGCATAGGTACCTAATTGTTATTTTATAGTAATAATGTTCTTTAAATACCACATTTTGTCAATTTATATAGACCACATTGATCGTTATAGTTAACTGTACAAAATACTTATTTCATTTGTCTTCCTAAAAAATCACATTTTTATTCTTACCGTGATTAACGTCAAGTCTTCACAGAGTATATCGGTCAGAAACAATTCCTGTTTGTGAAATTAAATCTCCATTCTGTTTTTCCGTGGTATTACGAAAATTCCTTATTGTTTTCTTTTTTGAAAAATTCAATGCCTTCTCTTATTTGGACTATTCATATTTTTCTTTAGAGCTTTTCCTTAATAAAGCCAGATTTATTTGACTTTGAAATAGCGCACGTGTAATGTTTTCGTGAATAAAGCGTATTATTTACTTGAAGGATTGCTTTTTTATTCATCACACGTCTGGATGTATCTAACGAACTGTGACTGTTTTGTAGATAATGAGAGATGTCTCATCAAAAAATAAAACAAGAATATTTAATTTAGAAGAACAAAACAAAGTTCATTCCCCTTACAACCTTTCGAATGTATACAGGGTTATTATAACTTTATTATCTGACAACCCCTCGTAAGCAGCATAATTAACTACTTTTGCTCCATGTTCACCAATTTTCTCGTTGTTGGGTATTTTAGAGCTGCAATAGTTGGCTTCTAAGTTTTGCCCGGACCCTGCGTTCCTTCTCATCGTCTGAAACCGCGTAAATTTATTGCAATTTATAGCCCTTATACTTAAATATTTGAAGTAAACTACGTAGTGTTAAGTTGTACCAAATAAAGTTTAAATATATCAGTAAATAAAAACCCTGATAACGTTAGGGAGTAGCTCGCGGGCCGGGTCCACAAGCGCCTGGACAGAAAAAAATAAATGACCGAGCAAAAAGAGGTTTCATACTATAATGGGACAAGTCGGTGTTTCTATGTATGTTTCTATATATTTGATAGACGATAACTTGCGTATCTGATCTGATCTTCGAGTTTTTTTTAAGCAAGTAGTTTTTTTCTAAGCAGTTTTTAAGTTCAAATGTGGGAAAACCTGGTTGAGGGTTTGAAATATACGGATCGCGAGGTCACAGTTCGAAGCAAACAACTAGTTTAGTTTTTATATATAAAAAACCGGACAAGTGTGACTAGATTTGCACCCTTAGGTTCCGTACAAACTTAATAAATATGTAAGTAGATAGTTTATCCATCCCAGGAATCGAGTCTCGACGAAAAAACGTTAAAAAGTTAAAATATTGAAGGACAAACTGAACTTTGTAGTTTGCAAACAATACCAACTACAAAATGTACGTTTGTAATATAGCAAAAATGTTTTTTTCATGTGATGTAACTTCAAATTAACAACTTTCGGATGTTCCCATTATATGTGCTGTGACACCTTGCTTCTTGCCAAATTACATGATTCTAGGTCAGCGGGAAGTAACCTTATAGGTTTTGATCCCCTTACAAAAATATACGGCATAAGCGGCCGTGTCTTTTGGTTGCGGAAAAAATTTAGTTACTGTGACAACATGAACAAAAACATGTCTTGCCGTATTATTTTCCTAAGCTTGTGTATTTTCTAATTTTAATACGTAATAATGGTGGATTATTATTTATTAAGTGTTCGTGGACGTGCTCGAGTGTGGGTCAGTGATATTATGCGGTAAAAAATATATTTTAGTGTTGTTTCCAAAGCTCCTTAATAGAAGCCTCTTATAAAATCTCCACCACTTTACTAGGGTATGACTTTGACTTGACCGTGAATTACTTTGCTTGACTCTGACTGTGACTGACTTGTTTGACTACATTTCATTAAACTTGATAATAATATAATACTTGACACTGGCAAATGCACAGGAGTGCAACGCCAAACTTCTTACAGAGAAATTAATTGAAGAACCATTGTATGACTTGTTTGACTACATTTCATTAAACTTGATAATAATATAATACTTGACACTGGCAAATGCACAGGAGTGCAACGCCAAACTCCTTACAGAGAAATTAATTGAAGAACCATTGTATGACTTTAAAACCCGTTACTCCAGTCAATGTAGTTCTCGACTATAATTAATAGCTAGGTCAGATCTGCGAGCTAGTTCTTATCTCTGCTCGACTTCCGAAGTTTGTTTACATAGTTACTAGTAAAGCTAATAAAAGGCGTGTAAATAATCCTCTTTGTACTTTTATGCACAAAAAAAACTTGCCTCCTTAGTGGATTTTGGCATCGCACCTCTTATGCATTTGCCAGTCAAGTATTTTTTTAAAGATTTACTAAATATCGTCAAACTTGGCATAGTCAGAGTCAATAAAAGTAAGTCACTGTCAAGTTCAAGTCGTGCCCTAGTAAAGTGGTGGAGACTTTACTTGAGGCTTTGTGGAGTTTTGGAAACATCACGAGCATTATCACGAGCACTTAATAAACAATAATCCACCATTATTACACAATAACATTCGACAACAGAGGCTTAGGATAATAATACACTAAGGCGATATGTTTTTTTCACGTTGGCGCCAAAAGCCCAAGCCAACTATGTTATGTTTTTTTTTTCGCCCAGCGGGCAGGCTAGAGCCTTTGAACTCTCTTTTTATGCATTTTGTATGTCTTTTGTTTGCAGAGAACGCATCGCGGTTATGCATGGACGGCACTTGGCACAACTACACGAACTACGTGAACTGCACGGAACGCATCGCCAACGTAAACCCGACGGAAGTGACTAGTCTAATCTACCTCGCTGGCTACTCGCTCAGCCTCGCTGTGCTCTCGCTAGCTGTCTTCGTGTTTCTATATTTTAAGTAAGTACTTAAACACAAACGGCGCTAATATTTAACCTAGGCAGTGATTACATTTTGAGCCGTTTAGGGTCGAGACATTGGGCCAAGGAGTTCACCTCATTTACAAAAATCTTTCAAAGCGCTTTGTTAATGCGACGCGTGACCAAAAAGCTGGCGTCTCAGCATGGTAACGCAACCAACATGCTAGAAAACTGCCCTGCTTAGTCCTGGATAGACCTTAGACCTTACATTATAATTTGAAATAAAAATATCATAGTTTTATTTCAAATTACCAACAAAAAACAAATTACCACACCTACTACTATTCTCGCAGTGATTTGAACACATTGATTATTTAATATTTATCCGTTCGTTCGTGTTTTTTTAAGGCTACAAAATTTGGTAAGGCCATGTCCTTTTGCTGTTTTCATCTAAATAAATACCACATATTATATTATGATATGCTACCAAAATGTCGATGCGTAAATTGCAAAAAAAATCTAAAGGTAGTTTTGAATTTTTGTTGTCTGAATAGTCTACATGCCTTGCTACTTCGCACTGTCTTTTCACCGACGTTTCTATTTATTGTCTACATTTCCTTTCCACTCCAAATTAAGCCCCGTTAGAGCATTAACGTAAAAATATCGAGGAATATTCACGCCAATCTTCATGGAGAATCACTCTATGGCGGGCTAACGACTCTGACCCACATCGTCCAAGGAGATTTCCTAAATGACTAGACATTACCCCGAACGATATTACAATCGTTCATGAATAATATTCCTGTTTCACCGCTGAAACTCCTGACGTGACTAACTACAATATTGCATTTCACATCCGCTTTTGTTTTTGTTGTAAATAGCATAAATAAGCCATAGGCAGGGTATGTTAGGCAGTTGGTATATCGTATCGAGCATTTTTCACATGATTTTCGTATTTTTACATAATTACTTAACTACCCCGGTGGCCCAGTTGGCATTGAGCCTGCCTTCTGCGCTTGGGAGCGTGGGTTCGATTCCCATCTAGGACAAACATTCATGTATTGTGATGAACATTTGTGTTTTTATATCTGGGTGCTATTATCTTTTTAATTATTTATTTTATTTTATTTCACACTATTCGGAAAACAAACAGATGAACTAACTAATTATAGTAAGGATGTAGTAGACGCAAGCCATAAAGAGTTTTCCGGCTCGTAAGCAAGTCCAATTCGACCACTCGGCATTGTGCATCAATTACGTACCAAAGAGGATTTGTCAAGCTGCCAGTCATAAAACGAGGTCAACATTTATAAACATATGGAGTGAAAAACCATTTAAATAGTATTTATATTCGCATAAATAAATTTCATACAACAAGCAGTTCATAATAATATTATTATCTAAGTACAACATTAATTAGATGATTTGCATATTTCGAACCCGTGCTAGGTTATGTATTTACCACAAACATTGCTTGCTCGTAATCTTTTCTTTGCAAATAATAAAGTAAACTTACAAACCAAGTTTCGCTATCTCGTCATCTACCTTTACGAATAGATTTTTTTAAAAGTATTTTGCTTCCTTTTGTTCTGAAGTTTGACACAGCGCAGCGGCCCAAAATGTGTCATTTCCTCTTGAGGCCTTACGGTTACCTATTTTAAGCGATTCTGTTTAGGTGATGGTGTAAATTTGCGCGACCGCAAACTGTAACGCGGTGCGTTCGCGACGTCCACCTACTAAAATGCAGCACCCTTCATGCCATGTTCACGTTCATGCCAAGCATCAACGTCCAGCATCCGCAGATCTTTTTCTACTTCCCCTTTTCATCTACACTTGCGACGGTCGAGGAGTCTTCAACCCTCTGGCCGTCCCAAGTATGCCCGTTTTACGGCGCAATCCTCTACATCCTTTCCAGATGTTCAAGCATCAAGCAAGTTCAAGCTAGCGGAGCCTATGGAACTTTATTTCACCAATGATGCTTAGTACACGATTGTTCTTTTTTTTACTTTCACAAAGTAATATAATAGTTAGTAATGTAATAAAACAGTTTCTGCCTATGGGCGATTTTTGTGACGGAATATAATTTGAACCAAATCTTAATTAGGTATATTTATATCTATCCACTTAATTCGATAGGCTTTTTAGGTATACGATAATTCACATTAAATTTACACAATAATACAAAAACAAATAGAAAAATAGTTTTAGAACAAGGTGCAAAAAAAAAACTTCTAGGCATGCGTGCTCCAACGTAGACCGCATCATCGCTTAGCATCAGGCGTGATGGTGGTCAAACGCAAGCCTATTAATTATAAAAAAAAGGTCTGAAATAAATATTAATGTGTTACTTTAATTAATTTAGCCACTCAGAAAAGACTGATGTTACAAAAAAACGTTGTAGAAATTGATAACTGATAACTAAAATGATCTATATTAGTATTATTTTTGTTTTTCCATTTCCGCTAATTACTCGTTTCCATAACATGTTGACATGACATGACCTCGCGAAATGTTTATTGAGTTAATGAGCAATTAGATGAAAAGAAATAAGAGACGAAACAAATGAGGGTACACTCCAAAATAAACAAAAAAAATGTTTGATACAAAAATGTTTACACAATATAAGATTTTTTCCTGATATATCAGGAATTCTTATTATTTACCTATTCAATTCAATTCAATTCTTTATTTGCTAACTTATTTCAAACCTAGTGAGTCTCTGCATGGTAATTGATCCTAACTGAAGTAACGTCCAAGCAAAATTCTTGACCTTACGTCACGAACCCAATCGTTTCATTTTAGTTCTCACTTAATAACATTTTTATTTCCTGTCCGAAAAATCTCTATCCGGTGAGCGCGGCTTTAAAACCAACTGCAGAAAACAGATTCTATCAGATTTTCAATTACAGTCATCCTAGCCTATTGTAATTGCTTGCACTACAAGACAGTTCTTCAAAATTCTCATTGATTTTATCGTAAAAGACATGTAGTCAGACAGCCTGCTTAATTAAAATATATTATGAACAAGTGCTTTAAAATACCTTATAAAAATAACTCATTTTTTTAATTCGTTTCTAGCGGTTCTAAATCAATTCAGTATTAAAAGTCAAGTAGCAAATAGTTCTTAAAACTTAGTAATGAAATTATTATTCAGAAAATAATGAACGGCGCTGTTGGCAGTTCTTTGAAGATACAAAGAGATCACAAAAGAACACTGTTTTACAGCCTTTTACTAAGATTATTCTCTGTATAAAATTATCTTCACAGAATACAAATATTTTGACGTTACAACTTTGGCCTGGAGCGCTCGACGAGCGTGGGCCAGCATGCCAAACAAAACTTAAATATCAGGGTGAAACTTAACTACGGTCAAAACATTTATTACAAATTCGTTTTTTTTAGTTTTATTTAAACACGCAAAGGTCAAGCCAATAAAAGAAAATAGAAATAATTTTATAAATAAGTAACCTAGAATTTGAACCCGTGACTTTGGTCATGAAGTTATTTCAGGCAATTTTTTTTAAATTATATATTTACTAACACATTAAACGTATTTGGAATCATAACGAACTTAACAAAATTAAAATTAATTTATATAACTTAACTAATCTAATAGATCGCTGTTCGCAGACATTGTTCCCAAAATTCTGGGCATTGCTGTGTTACATTTGTTTGCATACTGACACGTTGCGTTAAGCACCGTCCATGTCACGGGATGCTTCAACCAGCATAGACCTTATAAATTCCCCGAAAGGGTGTGATTGGGCCATATCCACCACCACGCTGGCCAAGTTGCGGGTTGCTGGATGCCCATACGCCATTCGCCATTGAATTTCTTCTCCGTACGCAGATTTTCTCACGATTGTTTCCTTCGCCGAAAAGCCACTGGTATAAAAATCAGTACTTACATAAACTCTAAAGAGCTCATTGGTACGGGCCCGGAATTTCTACCCGCGACCTCATGCTTTCAAATATAGTGGTCTTCCAAATAGGCTACCACGGCTTTGACCAGACGTGTAGATAATTCTATTCCTTCTTATTTTAATTATGCTGATTGAAGCAAAATCCTTCACTCTTACGGCTCCTACCTAACCTCACCACCACTTCTATTTATTGATTGACTTATCACACTAGCAGTGATTCCAAGACGTGTGACGAGTCAGGAAGAAAATCAAGGGTTACAGGAATAACTTTTACAGTGCGATGAATCCTGAATTCGCAAAAAAATCTGCTGTACCAATTGGAATAGTTGATATTATTTTCTCGATATAGGTTCTATAGTAACAGCCGTTCAATGAAATGAAATGATATGCGAGAAATGACCTCCTTTTTAGTAATTTTTAAATTTTCGAGATTTGAACACATGTTTTAAATGTTTATCAGGTTTGTTTGTCAGCTCGTGACCACGGCCATTGTAACATGGTCGAAACGTCGAGCGAAAGGTACATATTTTTACCTAAATTAAATAATACGTGATAAGTCCTGGGGCCTTACGGACAACAGCTAATTGCGACACCTAATCCGCTCAGTTGGAAAATCACGCGAACGTGAACCTTATCGCGCCCAGATACGGTTTGCGGTCGCGTGATTTTCCAACTGAGCGGATTAGGTGCCGCAATTAGCTGTTGTCCGTAAGGCCCCTGATAAACATTTAAAACATGACCTCCTTTTTGTTTAGTGCCACCGTAAATTTGCCCTGTAAATTTTTCATCTTTGTTTATTTATCCATTTTCTTTTGGTTTCAGGGATCTTCGATGTTTGAGGAACACGATTCACACAAACCTTATGTCAACGTATATTTTATCAGCGTGTAGCTGGATATTAAATTTAGCTTTACAAGTGAGTATTCAATATTTTTCTTTTTCTCTCGTGTAAATTTTCCATTTTATGTATTTTTCTGGATTTTAAATATTTTACATTCCTCTTTCTGATGAGTGACTTCTACATCTTTGTGATGTAAAAACCTACATTATACCTACACCATTTTCTGACCAAATTTTATCAGGATTGGTTCAACCGCTTAGTCGAGAAAAAATAATAAACAGTATGAAGTGTCTGACTGTATATTCACTGAGAGCAGTGATTATTGAGAGCAGTAACTATTGAATTTAGGTTTTTACCTATATTCAATAGTTACTGCTTAAACACAGCTATCTAGATGCAAATAATAAGATTAATTTAATACATCCTCATGGTATCGCTATTTGGAAGTGAACACGGCTGACACCTAGCAGAGACACATTACAGACTTGAGAGAGCAATTAAGAAGGTGATTCATAAATAACTAAAGAGATGCGATTACTTTTTGAACCACATTAAATAAACCAACAGTAACTGCTGAAAACAGTTATTACTGAGAGCAGTAATGTCTGAGAGCAGTGTTATTTTTAGGGAAGTGATTACTGAGAGCAATGACTACTGAGGTCAGTGATTACTGAGAGCAGTAATTTCTGAGAGCAATGTTATTAAGGGAAGTGATTACTGAGAGCAATGACTACTGAGGACAGTGATTACTGAGAGCAGTATTTTCTGAGAGCAGTGTTATTTAGGGAAGCGATTACTGAGAGCAATGACTACTGAGGACAATGATTACTGAGAGCAGTAATTTCTGAGAGCAGTGATTATTGAAAGCAGTAATTTCTGAGAGCAGTGATTACTGAAAGCAGTAACTACTAAGAACAGTGATTACTGAGAGCAGTAATTTCTGAGAACATTGTCATTTAGGGAAGTGATTACTGAGAGCAATGACTACTGAGGACAGTGATTACTGGCAGTAATTTCTGAGCAGTGATTATTGAAAGCAGTATTATAAAGGGCAGTGATTACTGAGAGCAGTGATTATTGAAAGCAGTGTTATTTAGGGCAGCGATTACTGAACGGATTCAGAGCAATTGGTCAGAGAGATAAAGCAAAATAGTCACCTTTGAAAGTAAGATTGCCTTGTCTGTTGCATTCCAAAATAAATTCAAGTCACAGCCATAAAATTATTCAAAAGCAAGTAAAGTTCCGTCGAAAAGGAATGTTCATGAATAAATATACTCAGGTGCGAAAGAAGGGCGTCATCAGAATTCAGATCTGGTTCTTTAACGCTATTAAACGGATTTCGTGATAAATTTGGTTCTCTGTGAAATTACAAATTCTAAGAAAACACTCAGCAAATTTCAGAAGTGTAACGGTAGTAACGCGAAAGGTGATGTATTAAAAGGGACATTTCGCAGAAAAATATTACGGCAAGGTATTACGTATAAGCTGAGTGCCGAACTTACATACTGACTGGAACTACGGCAAAACAGCCATTGTGTAATCTGTTACAGGTTACAGGTATGAATAGATAATTCAAAATACTTCCAACTACTAGTTAACAATGAATACAAATAAATCGTTTCATTAAATTCTGGCAGTCGTCCTTCAGGGCAGGTTTTTAACCAACTTCAAAAAAGGAGGACTTCAATTCGTCTTTTTATGTTTGTTGTCTCAGTACTCCGTTATTTATGAACCGATATAATTTTTCAGTTTTTATTAAAAGGATTTACTTCCAGATATTGATAATAAAAATATTAATAAAAAACTAACATTTGTACGCTGTAACAGGCAAGGACATGAGATACGTCTCCATTCTTACGACCATGTATGCTACTTTATATGTATGTGTACCTACCATGTTCTGACAAATAAATAATTTGAATTTGAATTTGATAATAAAAATATAATAATTTATTTGGTGATAAAATTATATAATATTTTGATGTCGCCTTGTTTGTAGACAGCATAAAATTTTATAGGGACTGAGCATTTGGATTGTCTTTAGTCTGTTTTTGTAGTGTTATTTTTAGCTAGCTTTAGCTTTAGCTAGTATTATGTTTAGTTAATAAAGGCAATTAATTGCCTATTAAAAATATAAAATTCTGATATGGCTATGATTTATATCCTGGATTAGCATATGTAATTTTTTATAATCCTCGAATCGATCCCTGTACGATAAGTTTCAGAAATGAAATGCGTCGAAAGACAATCTCGCCCTCTGATCAAAGGCTAGGGCTGGTGCTGACAAGCGTATCAAGACACGCATAGGTAGGGTTCCGATATAGTAGCACATAATAGATAATAAGTTTATGCTGCATAGCTTAGAAATTAGGTTTTAGAATTAGAATGCGTCTTTATAATTAAGATAGCGTTTCGAACGAAGTTCTGCGAGCTCAGTCAAACTTCATAGATGTTGGTATACCATATCGACATAACACAATTTTCTTTATGATTTAGCTAATCAGATAACTAATATAGATTTTCTTTGTATCATATTACGAAATGTAGGTATATGATCTTTAAGCGTCTTAAATGTATTACAGTTTTATCGCTACTATCCACTGTTCCATAGTTTTGTACTTGTTCATAATGATGAGTACAATGACCTCCTTGCAGCTTAGTACAGTCTATATGCGTAACGATGTGCATTAAGAAAAAAATATGGTTGGGCCAACACAAAACTACACTAAACAGATATTTTTTTCTCAATGTATATATACCTAGAACCTACCTTACCTATATAAATTGAGGTAAAGTTTATTGATCAAACATAATAAGGGTACGCTATAAATTAGGGTAGGTATGTATACCTACCTAATTTTCACAGAATAAATAATAGTAAACACTATTACCCACATCTGCGCCGCCGCCTGACACTGATGTGCTGTAAACGAGAATATATAACGCTAGGATGAAGCATATAATTGGATCTGACATCCAAATGTCAATACCAGAAACATAATACAGAAACGCTTAGTATGATATATACAGGGTCAATATTTTATTTTAAAAACTACCCAACTGCGCAAGAAGTAGGCTTATGTTTTCGAGTGTGTGTATGTATGTATCTAAATACAAAAGTCAATAATTAGTGTAAATTGTACGTTTAGGTAGCCATTTTAACCACTTCTTAAAGGTACTTTACATTGATGTTTGGGCCTAGACAGACAGATACTAACAGACTGCTAGTGGTAATTTGTTTACAAAAAAAAAACAAGAAACAAATAAATTTGGCCTTTACAATCACATAACCTTACGAGGTCTCAAATAAGAATGAATACCACCTTAGCAAAAATTAGGAACCGCAAAGTGAAAAAAAAAATATAAGGCAAAAAAAAATTAAAAAAGTTTGGTATTACGTACATTTTGTGAAAAGTCATGGTAGAAAAGTTGTCAGGTGTGATGTAGAGAAGCTGACTACGTGAGACTTTAGGTGAATTGAAAATAACCCTGTATAATATCTATTTGTTTCAGAATTGGTCTGATGATGAACACCAAGAACAAACTTCGTGTATGGTGTTAGTGATATGTACACATTACTTCTATTTAACTAACTTCTTTTGGATGCTAGTTGAAGGTAAGAAAGATCCTTATTTTTTTTTTATTAATCTCTCTTTTAAGGATACGCTCACCTCAACTATCTGTTTCACAAGTTTCCATCTAAAATACCGATGTAATGTGTATGTTTTCGAGGTTTTTTATGCCATTTTAATTTTTCTTCTTCGTCATCCTATAAAATATCAACATGAAAATTGATTTTCACACCACCTGCTCGTCAATTACATATCATGCAACCTCAACTTAAAGTAAAGCATTATCTTTTAAGGGATATAAAGTTGTATGAAAAACCCTAGGGAATAAAGTGATTTAAATTTGGAACGTCAAATTTGTATGGAAACTCGTGGAAAACTCTAATAAAAAAATGCCCATATGGCATTGTAAAGAGGTTTGTTTTAAAATCGAACTGGCCACCATAAGCAGAACTCAAAAAAAAGGTGCATTTTCAAAGAATATGAAACAAAAGACGGTGTTTGGTGCTGTGGTTTTCAGTGAAACCTTGCTTTTTTTGTCTCGCAGAAGGTGTGAAAAGTAAAGTATGCTCCTCTGGAATAAAGCTTGTCTTTGTCTTGGGCAGCTTGAACCCCTCGCTTCACTCATATGTAACTCTAGAGTCCCTCGTTACGCTCAGGGTTCAATATGCCGCCCGCGACGTAAGGCACTGCTTTATTCCCTTAGTACATAATCTACTATAATACTATTTGCGATTTTATTGATAATGCTGAATCAGTTTTTTGAAGTGAAAACGTCTTAATGCACGTTGGTCACTTTTTGTGACGGGGAAAAGGCACCGAACTCGTGTGACCATCACGCTCAGATACTCGTTCGGGTAAAATCGGCCCGAATCGACTAACGGAGCGACAGAGATAATAGTCACCCTTGATGAAATTTTCACTACTGTCGTGTAGTCAAGCACACACTTTTTTTTATTCTCACTTAGTTGTTATTTTTTTTCTTCAAAAATATTTATGCATGTTGTGGCTGTAGAGCGTGGCCTTAAAATAATTTTGATAATAATATATTCCATTATTTAAAATAATAATTTCTGTGATTATTTATAAACGTCTTATGTTTAGTCCTTGCCTACATTGAATACAATATTATTTTTTTTAAACTACATACGTATGATGATTATTGTTTTTTTTTTCAGGGTTATACTTGTATATGCTAGTCGTGGAAACCTTCACAGCAGAAAATATTAAGCTTAAAGTATATGCTACAATAGGCTGGGGTAAGTTAAACCTGCACAGTACATGATAACAATTCTTTTATTTTATTATATACCCTTACGAAAAATCGTACTGATACGTCGTTGAATCCAAGTTTGTCGTTTGCAAGAAGATTGAAGAACAAGTTGGCATCTGCTTCTAAATTAAATAACGTAAGCGATAAACGATCAAAACTCCAGATTACTCAATAACTGTTTTAAAATAAAACATATTCACATTAAATTACATTATTTAAATTGAAACGAGATGTGAGATAATCAAAAGTTTTGTCTGCCACATAATTTAAGTGATGGTTAGCAAGTAGGTTCTTTAATAGCAGAGTCTGAAACAAACCGTAAGCCTGTCATTTTTAACAAATTCCACTGTCCGGTAGCCTATTACGTACTTACCTGCACGATTCGTTGGTTTATGCTGAACTTGCCGTGAAGGTCGAAGTTCATAGAGGTAGGTATATCTATACTTGGTCTGTTACAGGTGCTCCAGCAATTTTTATCACGGTATGGGTGATATCACGATGTCTCGTCACAGTAGTACCGGCTACGAGTGCCGATGGCGTAAGTTTTATCTATTTGATAATTATTCGGTATTTCAGGCTCTCATTTGTGTTATTAGAAATATGTATTGCTATAGTTTATCTATTTTCCAGCATTTACAAATAACTACTTGAACAGTATACAAGCGTTCCTCGCGAACAGTATACAGACAATAGTATACAGGGTTACTAGTAATCATTTAGCATTATCTGTAGGGCGGCCTCTGTACATAAAAACAAACAACTTTTATTCTATGACTTTGCGAAATTCGTGGGGAAAAAACAGCCGTTCCGTACAAAAACAAAAAACATTAACTCCCGACAAAATATAGTTTAACAAAAGTTGTTAGTTTTGACGTATTGAAGCCGCCTTAAGAGGATGCTAACTGATTACCAGTAACCCTGTATATAAATAGTCGTCGGGTAAATATTGACTTTCTCAAGTATTTCTAAGCTATCGATCTTGTCAATTTATGTTACGTTTTTTCTGATTCTTTACCCATAACATAGACGCACAAAATTTAGAGAAAGTAGGTTTGCTCCTACCATTTCCACGTCACCAATCCTGTAATTTTCCGTCACGTTTTCCCTCTCGTTTCACAAAACACGTATATTTCATACTTGTAAAATATTTCTTGGGCATCCGTGCTCGAACCCTTGTATCGTTTCCCCTCAATCACGTTCTTGCATTGTACTTACGTTACGTATATCGAGAACCAACGATAAAATATTAAAACGAGCGCGATTCAACGTGAAGAGGGTACTAAAATGTGAATTGTATTCAAATAGGGTGCATTAAGGACGTACAAGCTTTCTACTTGCATTTGCTATTTGAATAAAGTGGGAGTGATCCTAATTCTGTATGAAACTACCTTAGGAAACTACATAATATGCCAATAACATGCCGTAAACGTGTATAACGCGGTAGCCATGGTTACAAATAACAAGGTATCCATTGTTACAATATTTAAACGCGTCTTCCGATTGGATATACTACATTCACTTGACATTCGCTTCCTCTACGTTATTTTGACCGTTCAAAACGAACGCGGTATATGCACCTCATCGCATTAGCAACTTGACAGTGCCCATTCCACGCAGATAACGTAACGCGGCTGCAACTTTATGTGGTCATAGCATTGATGTAAGTAAATAGGGGGAAGATACGGGACGAACTTCTTGACGTGAACCGCACAATATAGGCTCCGGGGCACAATCCACTTCAGTCACAATCTAACTGGCGTTTTGAGAGCACGTGAATTACTTGTCAAAATTGTGTGAAATAAAGCAGCAAACATTACTTCCTGCGTTTTTACAAGGTGCACCAACAGTTCGAAGACAAAAAACAAGTTTCAAAAAACAAGTTTCAGGGCATTACTTTTCACTCGTAAATCATCATCATCATCATCATCAGCCAGAAGACGTCCACTGCTGAACATAGGCCTCCCCCTTTAACCTCCACACTGAACGACAGCCTGCCTTTTGCATCCACTGGATGCCAGCGACTCTTACTATGTCGTCGGTCCATCTAGTGGGAGGCCTACCTACGCTGCGTCTTCCGGTTCGTGGTCTCCACTCAAGAACCTTTCTTCCCCATCGGTTATCGGTTCTCCGAGCGATGTGGCCTGCCCATTGCCACTTCAACTTGCAAATTTTAACAGCTATGTCGGTGACTTTGGTTCTTTGGCGAATATACACGTTTCGGATTCTATCGCGCAAAGAAACTCCGAGCATAGCTCTCTCCATTGCCCGCTGTGTGACTCTGAGTTTTTCCAAAAGGCCAACAGTTAAGGACCACGTCTCAGTACCATATGTCATCACTGGCAACACACACTGGTCAAAGACCCTTGTCTTTAGGCACTGTGGTATCTTGGACGAGAAGATGTCACGCAATTTCCCGAACGCTGCCCATCCGAGTTGGATTCTTCGGGCGACCTCTTTGCCTAAGTTGGACTTACCTAACTGAACAATCTGCCCAAGATAGGTGTAATGGTCAACAACTTCGAGAGTATCGTTCCCAACGACTACCGGCACGGGTTCAACATGGACATTGGACATGATTTTTGTCTTGTCCATGTTCATTTTAAGACCCACCTGTTGGGAAAGGCTACTGAGGTCGCTGAGCATCGTATTTAGGTCCTCCAGCGACTCTGCCATGATGACTATATCATCGGCAAAACGAAGGTGAGTGATGTATTCGCCATTGATGTTGATGCCTAATCCGTTCCAGTCCAAGAGCTTGAAAACGTCCTCCAATGCGTTCGTGAACAGTTTCGGAGAGATAACATCTCCCTGTCTCACGCCTTTCTGCAATTGGATTGGTTCCGTGCTCTCGTCCTGTAATCGGATCGACATGGTGGCGTTTCTATACAAACACTTCAACACTTCGATATACCTATAGTCGATATGACAACGCTGGAGGGACTGTAATACTGCCCAGGTCTCGATGGAATCAAAGGCTTTCTCATAGTCCACAAACGCCAGGCATAATGGCCGATTATACTCCTCAGTCTTCTGTATAATCTGGCGGAGGGTGTGTATGTGGTCTATGGTGCTCCAGCCTTTACGGAAACCGGCTTGTTCGGGAGGCTGAAAGTCATCAAACCTGCTTTCGAGACGGTTCGTAATGACTCTAGAGAACAACTTGTACACATGGCTCAGGAGTGAGATGGGTCTATAATTCTTCAATAAGGTGTTATCACCTTTTTTGAAGAAGAGCACCACCACACTCCTGTGCCATGCTTCAGGCGTAGTACCATCGAGTATGACGGAATTAAATAACTTCTGGAGGACTAACAGTACCGGTTTTCCATCCGCTCGCAGTAGTTCTGTCGTGATTCCGTCATCACCCGGTGCCTTGTTGTTCTTAAGCTGTTTCAGAGCCATTCTAATCTCGTACAAGCTGATGTCTGGGATGTCCTCAGTGTAGTGTCGGGTCAGTTTAGCTCTCTTGTCCTGAGCTGTACTGACAATAGGCTGTCGTGTCGAGGTGTACAACTGTCCGTAAAACCTCTCAAGCTCTCTCAGAATCTCCGACTTTGACGAAATGATACTGCCATCCTCGATCTTCAGCTTTGTCATTTGGCTTTTCCCAATAGACGAATTTTTCGCGAACACTTTCGAGCCCTGGTTCCGCTCAATTGCATCCCTAATACATCTTGTATTGTAGGAACGCAGATCGTGTCGCACCGATTTCGAGATTCGTCTATTAAGTTGGCCATATTCCGACATATCAGCTGAAGATTGCAGTCTCATCTCAGTCCGGTCCTTCATTAGCTTAATGGTTTCGTCTGAGAGCTTCTGAGGTCTTTTTCGGGGTGGGGTCTTAAAGAACTTGGACCCCACTGCTTGGACAGTTTCCACCAGCCCATTGTTTAATTCGTCCACAGTTCCGCTTTCGGCAAGGCTCTGGAAGCGATTATGCAGTTCGAGTTGGAAGTCATTTGGGTTTTGGATTTGGGCATGACCAGGACGGAGCGTGGACTTCACCAGACGCGACCTCTCTAGCTTGATGTTGATATTCAATGTGCCTCTGACAATACGGTGATCACTACCGGTTTTCACCCTGCTGATCACGGAGACATCATTGAATATTCGCTTCTTGGTCGTCATGATGAAGTCGATCTCATTTTTGGTCGAACCATCTGGGCTCATCCACGTCCACTTTCTGGATGGTCGCTTCTGAAAGAAGGAGTTCATCAAATAGAGTTCCTCCTTCTCCATGAAGTCGACCAGCCGCTGGCCCCTCGGATTCCGCCGTCCATACCCATATGACCCCACTCTTAACTCATCGACATTCCGTGTGCCCACCTTTGCGTTAAAGTCACCCATAACAACGGTGAAGTATGTTTCGGAGGAATGTATGGCTTCGGATATCTCCTCATACAGAGCCTCTACTTCATCGTCAGGGTATGTCGAGGTCGGCGCATATACCTGTATGACCTTCAGCGAATAACGATCGGTTATTCTGAGTATAAGGTATGCTACCCTGCTCGACACACTATCGACCTTAATCACGTTGTTAATGAGTGACTTGCGGACGATAAAACCTACACCACCCTGGGACTTTCGTTCTCCTTCCCGGAAGAAGAGCATGTTCCCGGAATCCAGAACTATCGTATCCTGTCCCTCTCGTCGGATTTCTGATAGTCCTATGATGTCCCATCGTATTTTGCTCAATTCTTCCTCCAGCTCTACAATCTTCTCGTCGGTCCTCAGTGTGCGAACATTGTGCGTTACCAGGGCCAAATTATGTTGGGGGTGGTAGCGGGGCAACTGCCGGAGATTTTTCGCACCCCCTGCTCCACCGTTACCTGACCCGCTACCTTGATCAGGGATAGAGGAGCTGCCGGGGACTAGGGGCCGTGATATCGTTTTGTCTGTCATGGGGGGGGGGGGGGTTGCCATAATCCCCACGCTTGGCAGGCGGCTTGGAGATCGCAGAAGGATTCACCATTAAAGTAGGAGGATGCTGCTGCCCATCCTCTGGTGGTTTCTGGTCGCAGTTTTAGGACGTGCCCGGGTCACTCGTAAATACTTAAAAACAATTAACTAAATTTTCTTTAAATGTCACTTCTATGGTCTAGTGTAGTATCTAATGAAGCGGTGAAGTTGACGTTTACAGTGTAGACGTCAACGTCACCGCTGACTCGAGCCGAAACAGAGCCATATTTATTGGGTACAATGTTTGGATGTCACGCGTCTTCCCCTTTTTAAAACTGTCATTGGGTCATAGAGACTAAGTGCACAGAGTCAATTTTTAATTACATTTTCATATTATGACTTCGCTCGTTTATTTTATTTTTATTATCTTAGAGAAACTAACGCTCTTAATTAACAGAGTTAATAATTAGGTAGAGACAAAAGGGCCTTATAAAAGTATTTGAAGTATTTTACGGCAAAGAATCTCTTGACAGATAGAAAGTAAGGTCATTTAAGCTTTTTAAGCAAAGATTCAAAGAAAAAAGAAGGCTACTTATTGTGTTTAACGGGGATAAGTATAGGTATATCCCCACCCACAGCCTAAACGACTCGACCAATTTTAGTAAATGAGATGCCGAAAGATTCCTCTAAATGCAGGGATGGTCACTGAAAAGATCATCATAACTCTAAGATGATGACATGCAATGATAGGAAGAAAAAATAAATGACTGTAACATATTATTATTGTTGAATAGATTTTTTAGAGGAAACTGAGGTTTGCAACATCACTTTTTGTTCTAAGCATTTCAGGTGTACATAGGTAGCGGTTTCTGCTCACTATCAAGAGAACGGCACGCTTTTTCCCGCACTTTTTATGTAAAAAATGTAGGTATTATTTGCGAAAAATATTGCCAAAAATTCTGTTGTCAGGTTTTTAATATTTATGAATTTGTGGCAGCCTACTATTAAAACAGTGCTATGATACTTTTCAGCCCGGTCGGTTACTCTTGTATCTGCGATATTGTTTCTGTCTCCCTGTGTTGATAAAGTTAAACCTATTGCAGGCTCTGGAAATAAAGTCACATCAAATATTAAAACTCGCACAGACTCTATGTTTATAAAACCAATATTTAAAAAAGACAACAAAGAAAAAATATAATGCTATAGACCCATCGCATTTTTATCAATATTTTCAAAGATTATTGAAAAATATATATATATATATATGGCGAATTAAATAACTATTTACAGAAAAAAAATATTCTTTGCAAAGAACAAAAAGGTTTTCGAAAAAACAGAACTATTAATATGGCCATTTATGATTTTATGAAATCAGTATTACCAAATGTAGATAAAACCTCTCCAGTATGTGCAGTATTTTGTGACATGACACAGGCATTTGACTACGTGGATCATAAAATATTATTGAGTAAACTAGAAGCATACGGAATAAGAGGAAATATTTTAAATCTAATAAAATCTTATCTAACTGAAAGAAAACAAATTACTGAAATTAGCAGAGTTAATATTAAAACAAAGCGTGAAGAGGTATCAAGGTCAAAAGAACATAATGTAATATATGGGGTTCCGCAAGGAAGTGTCCTGTGGCCTCTTTTATTTATAATATATATTAATGATTTACCTAAAAAAAAAAAAAAAAAAAAAAAATTGGGACATTTTGCACACACGGTCATCTGACCCCAAACTAAGCAAAGCTTGTGATATGGCTGCCAGAGACTGATATACATACATATATAGTTTTAAATACATACTTAAATAGATATTAACAACCAGATATAGAACAAACACAAATGTTCATCACACAAATGTTTGTCCTAGATGGGAATCGAACCCACGCCCCCAAGCTCAGAAGGCAGGTTCACTACCAACTGGACCAACGGGCTACCTAACGCTACAATTCAACCAATGACACTGTTTGCTGATGACAGTACAATAACGATAGCACGTAAAAACATTGTCTCTTATGAAACTGATATTAATAAATCTTTATCAGCTATAATTTCATGGCTTAATAATAACAATTTAAAAATTAACATAAATAAAACAAATGTAAATAATAGGACCTGTAATTAGCTTCTGGATCTATCAAGATTGTTATATTTTTTTAAGGCTGTTGAGGCTGTTGGTCTTCCTTTGAAATAAAAATAAAAATAAATAAATAAAATAAATAGTAATGCATTTTAGACAAAGAGGGCCACCAAAATCTAACCTTACAGTAAGCCATGGCAGCAATATGGTTAACGAAGTAGATACTGCAAAATTTCTGGGCTTAAAAATTGACAGACAACTAAATTGGAAAAATCAAATAGCTAGTCTTTCTAAGAAGGTCTCAAGCTTGGCCTATGTACTTCATAAACTGTCTAGTACCTTAAACACAGGTGCATTGCTTTCCACTTACTATGGTTTAGTTGAGTCCGTCCTCAGATACGGGATTACATTTTGGGGTAACTCAACCGACAAAGAGATAATTTTTAAAAGGCAAAAACGCTGTATCAGAGCGATGTTTAGATTAGAAAGTACTGTTACAGCACGCCTTACTTCACTAAACATAAAATTCTTATGCTTCCGTCTCTATATATATTGGAAACTGCCTTATTCGTAAAAACTAATCCAGAATTATTCCCGGCAATATCTGACTTAGCGGTAAAAAATCGTAGAGACCCAAACAGATGTCGTAAGCGCCCATCTAAAACCACTTTGATGAACCACAGTATAATGTGTATAGGACCGATTATCTACAACACTATACCGATTTCAATAAGGGATCTAAAATCTACTTAATTTAAAATAAAACTAAAAAATCTTTTAGTCAAGAAATGTTATTATAAAGTTAGTGATTTTATGAATGATAAATTTTTGTAATGACTGCAGTAGGTCAATTTGTTTATCATATAATAATAGTAGTCTATCTGTTAACAATTTTATTATAATATTAATAACATCATATCTAAACATTTGAAATTGTTTCGACAGTTAATTAAATTAATACTTTTTTATATAAATAATATTTACGGTATTTTTATACCATCTCTCTAGATTTGTACGCCAATAAACTAGGCAAAACATGATACAAAGTGACAAATATTTTAAACCACCTACTGTGCATGCGTTTTAAATGTGTGTATGATTTACTCGTGTTTTGTGCAAATAAATAATCTTTGTCTTTATCTTTATCCCTCGCACTTATGTTTATACCAATTTGAATGACGGTGACAAAAATAATATCGCAAGTGAAAGTTGAAGTCATCGCAGTTTGTACCTAAATTTTTGCTATGTTTCTTTGCCATAAGCTATAGAAAATATATCCCAGCCAAAATATATCATTTAGTTCCCCTATATCATTTACATATGCCAAATCCCACACTCTAACGAAGAAAATAACATCACATTACATAGATTCAATATCAACGCTACGAATATTCCTATTTACAAAATCCCTTTCCAAATATAAACAGAAATAAGCGTATCATGAAATTATAATGCCAGCTGTACACTCAGCGAAACACCCCGAGACGTACATAGCGGGAAACGAAGAGTCCCTTTATCTCGCGTACACGACACGTTACGTGACCGAGATCGCACAAGGCGAGGCGTTAACGAGTGACGATCCCACGAGAGCCTTTAAAGCCCGATGCGTATCAGTGACGTGACACTTGTTTTAACCAGGGACCTCAAGTGTCCTATCACATTTTTTGACGAAAAAAGCATCGAAAACTGTTTTTTTTTAATAATTTTTCTTACAACTATTAAGATTTGTAAAAAAATCAGTTGCTGTATTAAATTAATCTGTATTTTTTATTAAATGTAGCGGCTTCAGATTTTGGTAAAACCCAACATATTATCCATTTGTTACCTCCAATTTACAAAATTAGTTTTTCGTAAAACTTTAGGAGAAAAAGTTTGAGAATGGATTTCGTTAAATTACTGCCATAAAATAAACATTTTTATGTTATGGTTTACTTATTTTTTATTTATCTTGATAATTGCGGCTTCATTTATTCGTATTATGCCTGAAAATACAAATACTTAAAAATTAACGGTTCATTTTGTAATAACGCGTAACGCGTAGTTGTTTCGTTTCTCTTAACGCGTAAGTCTAGTAGCTGTTCATCTGCCGTCCTGCTTGCGCGAATGGTGCAAGTAGGTTGCCGCGAGCAGGATAGCATGCGAGTTGGCCATTGCCGCCAGACTTACAATAAGACCCCAGTTTTCTTATCGCGAAACGGCAACATTTAAAGCGTTTGTATGAAGACTGGTCAGATCACGTGTCAACGGGCGACCTCGGTCGCCCTCGGCCTGTCTCGGCGAGAGTGAACAACTGGCATTACGTACGCACCCTCATATGATTTTATTAAGCAATATATATTTGTAGCAATCTGGTTTGATGTTGCAGCTGGCACTCGCAGGGGAGGAGAAGATGTGTTTGTGGATGCATGAGCACCAGGTGGACTGGATCCACAAGGCGCCGTCACTCGCTGGCCTGGCCTTGAACCTCTTCTTTCTTATAAGGATCATGTGGGTAGGTGTTATTGGATATTGTCCTACATTTAGCGCTTCATTTTGGCTTACAAGAGCAGGACTGCTCTGCAAGTCCGCAACTTAAAGGTCACTCCACGAACTATGGAAATAGTGTGTTGTTTCTTCAAGGGATCATGTTCGAGACAAAGTAATTTACCAGAGAACCAAAGTCATCGACATAGGCAGTTATCTGCTGTACCGATAATCGCCTGGGTAGACGTGTGATAGATTGGAGACCACGAATTGGCAAACGTAGCGAATAACTTCTGGAGACTCGATGGAGTGACAATATAAATGATACGTAAGGTAGCCAGCGCTGTTTTGAAGCAGAAAGTAGAAAATAGTTTTAATTAATTTTATTGCAATTACAACAAGCCCGCCTATTAAATATTTAATTTGGGAAGAAAAGATCGGTTCAGGCAGGACTCAAAGGTAACAAACAGACAGACATAGTTATTAATATTAGTGTGGAATTTAAGATGTACATTCTATACCGCAACCGACATAGCCCCTGGAATAAGATATGGAGTGTGTTCATTTTTGTTAGGACTTTTATTAAATCAATAATTTTTACATTATTTTACAGGTTCTTATCACAAAGCTACGGTCAGCAAACACGCTAGAAACGGAACAGTACCGGAAAGCGACTAAGGCGCTACTAGTCCTAATCCCACTGCTGGGCATCACAAACCTGCTGGTGCTCTGCGGGCCCAGTGATGATGGCTGGTTTGCGGATGCGTTCGACTATACAAGAGCGCTTATGTTATCAACACAGGTAACTCTACACGCTTAGGATCGCTTTCATACTTACCTTATTAACACAGCGACCCAAAGTGAGTCCTCCGATACTAAAAGAAGCCACTTCCTCCTGCCCTGTGATGCCACCTGCCACGAGACGGCCTGGAGCTTACACAGATCTTTGTCCAATTAATTCTTCTCGCTATACCTGGTGGCCGACGGACCGTTCGGCAATACTAGGCCTCTTCCATTGTTTCTTCGTGGCCAAACTAACAAATTTCGACAAATTTGGACACTAACGTAAAAGGAGGAAAATGGAAGGTACTCGTGAAAGTCCTCGCGCCGACCAAGAGAATGGAAGCTGGAGAATCAGGAAAACGCCAGACAAAATCTCATATAATTCACTGACTCGGTCACGTGGAAAAAACGCTTTCATGAATGTTTCTTTATTTATCACTAACCCGTGGTTTCACTCGCATTGATATTTTAACGGGAATCTTTTTTTTTTTGTTACCGGATAAAAAATATCCTATGACACTCTTCGGTTCTTCAGTTGTCTTCACAGAAAAGTTTTTTTTTTTTTTTTATCAGGCTGTTGGCTGTTGAGGCATATTTGTGAGAAATTTGTTGTAATCAGTTAGCAACTGTGATGCGGACAAAGAACTTTGAGACCTAGCACAAAAAGATAAGGGCCAAGTTCTTTGGATGCGAATTTCGACGCGTTGACATAAATAAGAATGTTCAATTAAGGTTCTGTCATAAGGCCTGGCGACAGATTTTCCTTCTCATTTCCGTTCTATTTACTTCTCTTTTCTATGGTTGTCTCTACGCAAAAAGAATCCCGTCTATTCATTGTTCTATTACTGCGTGAAAGAAGAACTAACAAACAAACTCACTTTCGCATTAATGATATTAGTATGATGAACTGCCTCGCTTCTGAGCAAATATTTCCTTCCAATTCCCATCACTTACTCCTATATCTATCTTTATAAAAGAGACATACCACTCGATCACTCACTCAATGATGACTCATCACGAAATCTCGAAAACTACTTGGCCTACATAGCCTGAAATTTGGCAGTTTTCCTATAGGTCTGCAAATATATTTTTTTTACGAAAGGGCCGAATTCAAGGATGCAAAGGGGGATTGAACGTTTATATGAAGTCGCGGGCAGCAGCTAGTTACGGTTATATGTATATATAATACCATCCAATCTCTTTTAAAATACACAAACTCATCACGTCTTTATATTGTGGAGGGCGATTTCATAGTTTTTCGAGAGACAATGTAGTTTTTTGTTCAGCTATGATAAAAAAAATAAAAAAAAAATCGAATATTGCTGTACCTATTGCGATTTTCAATCGTGTGTCCCAAAAAACTACGAAGATGCGATTTTGTTTTTCATAAACAAAAACAAACATCTCTGACTGACCTGCGTCAAAAATAACTACCGTCTAAGTATCCTTAAAGCCATCCTAAATCGGCTTAAGAGACTGCCAACCACTTGAGACCGGCGCTTAGGCTCGCTGTTTCTCCAAAGTATGCCTTCCCCTTCAAAGCTGCCCATACCACAGAAAAAATAACAGTATTGCAACCACTGCTCCCTTTGAATTGTGCGAGTATATTATTTCCAAACTGATGTTATTTAATAGGTCACCAAAAAACTCCCCTTTTCACATCAAGATACAATAATACATATAAATTGTATCTCGATACCTTTTCATAATAAATTACCTGTAAACAAAAAAATACTAAATGTAAAAATGCACATCAAAGTATGAATAGATACTTACCAAAAAAATACACTGTCTGTAGCAGGAGTAGATTAGAATTTTCCCCCAAACTATTTACGGCGGCACACGCGTGGCAAAAGACGATTAGATTAGATCAGACTATACGCAGTCGAGGACGGAACGACACTTTAAAATATGGAATGGACCCCTCCGAGCGTCGCTTTGAAGAGTGGATCCCTCCTAGGGTAGCTTTGGAGTGGACCTCTCTAAGGGTTGCTTTGGAGTGGACCCCTCCTAGGGTTGCTTTGGAGTAGACCCCTCCGAGGGTCACTTTGAGGAGTGCCGCAACACCTACCAGACGAGGCAATTTTTCAAGGTAAGGCTCTTGCAGACTTTTTTCAAGTTTCGTTCTAGAACCTCCAGTAGACTGCCGTTTTCGTCATTCTTTTGCAAATTCCATTTGACATCATGTTCTATATTTAAATCATCAAATGGCCTGTTGCAAAGAAAATAGGTACATTATATATTTAAAAAGAGGTGGTATGAGAATGATGATGATGAAAGATGTACGACTTATGGAATAACGTACCACTATATGTCGTTCTCAATTTGTCTGTCGCGTATCTTGACCTTAAATCGGATCGGACCGTGGGTCGTGAGTAAACGCACGAAAGCGAAATCTCCACTTCTCTATCTACTATCTGTTAAATTTAGATCTGCAAAGATATATTATTTTGATGCACGTTCAGTACTTCCGATGAGCAATAAAATATTTCCCCTTTCAAACAATCAAACACAATCTAAGTAAAGTATGGCAGAGCGATATATTTCGAAATGAAGTTGGGAACTTACGCCTCGGTACGGTATTGCATTGTTATCTCCAGCAAATGAGTTTTCAAGTAATCGACACAGATTTGTTGTCTCAGAAGAGAATCTCGAGTTTGAACGACTATTTTAAGTATA
Organism: Agriopis aurantiaria; assembly: GCA_914767915.1. Classification (NCBI taxonomy): domain Eukaryota; kingdom Metazoa; phylum Arthropoda; class Insecta; order Lepidoptera; family Geometridae; genus Agriopis; species Agriopis aurantiaria. The sequence goes on from OU611999.1 coordinate 6,555,091, forward strand.
GCTTTAATGATGTTTTGTTTTGAGATCCGATAAAGTGACTGTGGGAGAACTTTTAAACTTTAAAAGGTTGATGAGAATTGTTGATGAACTTTTCAAGTCGATAGTCATTAAATTAAAATTTATAACAATAGACAGCGTGCTCGAGTAAGTAAAGTAATATGAACCCTTTGAGCCCTCTCATATTTTTTGACGAAAAAAGCAACGACAACGGGATTTTTGGCGTTCTGATTCTATCAAAATAGAAACAGATCTAAGTATAGAAAATTCAATTACTGTAATAAATATTATGTATTTCTTGTTGAAAATTACGGCTTAAATTTTTTTATACAACTTATCTCGTAAACCACTGAATATTTCATAGTAGTTTTACATTATTTTTGAAATTTGCTATGAGCTTTTAAAATTATGAATCACGTTACTAAGAATACATTTCCCAATCCAATACTGCCTAAAAGTTTTTATATATTCAGCTAAAACTACCTGAAATGGGCTTATTTAGGTGCTTAATACTCGAATAATAATCATCGGCATAAAATTGGGGTTTGGTTATGTAGACCAAATCGGTTAAAAGGGTTGAGTTGAATGGATAATAAGGCCATCTCGTAAGGTTTTTATATGCCTGGAAAAAGTACAGAATTAGGTAATTTGCCCTTTGATCAAATGAATAGAGGATATAAAATCAAATCAAAATATTACTTTTAAAATTTTTTTGCTCTGCAAACCTTATCCTGCCCAAATTCCATAGAAAAAAGAACTTTCAGTATTTCCCGAATTTACTGGGCAAATTTTCCAATTTTATTTTTCTTCTAACCAAACCTTGTTTGTAGATTCCAACAACATACCAACCCTGATTATATTTTTTATTGTCTTACCAACCCTGGTATCTTCTAAACCAAACTTGTTTGTATAGAGGTGAAAAAAAAACGAAAAAAAAAAAAAGGGTCAAGCCATTTTTTAGTTTTAGCGAGGCTAACGATATAAAAGATGAAAGATAACGGCTTTAAATTTCGGGAAAACTCATATCAAATTATTAATTCCAATTTACCAAAGTACTTAAGCGTAAAAAAAAACTCTAGCAACTATTTTCACAATATATAGTTGTGATTTCTTCGCACCCTCTTCATCAATGATGACACTTTCTTCCGAATAAGAGCATGAAAACCATCGGTCCGTCATGTTTACACATCGTTAGGTAACAAGTAACTGAACGCAAACTGCTGCACCAGCGCGTTTTGGCGGAGTTTTAGGTAGGCCGCGGTTGGTGGTTGGTGCTACAGAAAAGATCTTACTGTGGTTGATGCAATATCCTCAGTACAAATATTTCATACTATACAATCCTCTGATAATTTGAGCCAAGAATTTACCTAATAAACTCTAATGGACTTACGATAGCTAAGATATTTTTGCAAATTTTTGTCTATATTTACAAACCTTTGAAGACACGTTTTAGTAATTTAATTGTATATTCAGCTGGTCTTACAAAAGAGCCAAAAAAATCTAGCAATGTTTGCTTTGGTCTAGTTCGTTAGAATCTTTTCTCTCTATTATACAGCTAAAAGTTTAAGTGCCTAACCTTCTTTTCAATAAGTTTTTTGCTGGTTAGAGATTCCCTGTCAAAGTCAGTTTTAGAACTGGCTCGAAGAATTTCGTGTATTTGTGTTTCAATTTATTCAGTCGACCTTAACAGTTTTTCTTTTCTTAAATTTAACGAGTCGGATTTTCAAGCTGTCTGAGGTTGTGATAAAAGTCCTTACCCCTTTTCACTTTCACCGCTGTTGTTGGTAAAAAATGACACTTACAAATTTTTCACGCACACTAAGAAATTTGTAGCGATATTGACTTGGAAATAGCCATTTTATCAATAAATACTTATGACTTTTTTTTCTCCAGGGTTTCACAGTGGCGTTGTTCTACTGCTTCATGAATACGGAAGTACGTCACGCGATACGATACCACGTGGAGAGGTGGAAGACTGGCCGGAACATCGGTGGCGGCAGGCGGAGGGGCGCCTCTTACTCCAAGGACTGGTCTCCACGGTCCAGGACTGAGAGCATCAGGTAGTGACTGGTTTTGATTTGGAATGACTGTTGCCGTTGGCCCCAGATGGCGTTAACAGCACTGGGCTTAACACGTGGTTTATTTTGTTCTGCAAGATATACTAAAGGTAGACACCACAGAAAACAGACGTAAAGTAAATGGACTTTCCCTCTCTCTCTTTCTCATTTTAACCCACGGGAAAAAATTCTAGTCAAGCTGATTTTTTGTCGCGCTGTATAATATCTAACCAGGCTATGACTGACACTTTTTTGCATTAAAAATAATAAGGTAGGTACCTACCTGCTACTGCTTTATTATGTAGGTACCTACCTACCTAATAAAGCAGTCGAAGCCGGGGGGTAGAAGCTAAAAAAGTATCCCACGTAAAACAGGCGAAGTTTCCGATTCAAACAGGCAATTCAATAGAATTCGTAAATTGTAGATATAAAGATAGCTCTGCATTAATAATCCACATATTAAAAGATAACAAATACATGATGTTGATTTGCACCATATTAAATTTACTACATATAAACCAAATGAAACTTTTTGTAATAATATATTCCGGTTTATGATAATAGGTATTTTACTCGTTTTTTTTTATATGAAAAGTAATATCTTAAACCATAAACCATATTTATAACTGTGCAATATTCAGATATATCACCTAGTAAACGCTGAATAAGTAGGTTTACCTAGCTGCGTAAACACATATATTTAAAAATCTGGATTAATAATGAACGATTGTTTAAATGAAATTTAAGTCCACCACAAATAAGGACACAAAAAATATCAGAATAAGCGCCGAAACAAGGTGCAAGGTGGGTGGTGGTGATAACATAATGATCCGCCAGCCACTTTTTTGTCTACACAACGAAGCCGTGCTATCTCCAGCACAACCCAGCCGATATTAAGTACCAACAGTATTAAACATTACCATTATCAAATATTACACGGTTGAAATCAACACCCTGTATGATGAACAGTCAGATAATATTAATCGGCATTGTGAATAGTACCTACTAGGCTTTTGATTTGCAGCCTTTCTGTTTGTCTTCTTTTTCGCGCGCGACTAGCACTGAATCGTATGACGTATCACACTACAATATACCTATCCAAGTAGCTACCTACATATTGACTCCCCTTTCCACTGCTAAATATGTTATAGACCTCACTTTTGCCAGCCCCTACCTACACATACATTGTATATCGACTGTAAGTAATTCTATCAAGCGAACTCATTCTCAAAGACCTAACATTTCCACGAGGTTACTTTAATACCCACCTTCACTTATCGGCTTCACATAAATTAAATTTTCATACACTCAAACCTTTCGAGAGAAGCTTCATTATAACCTCGTTAAAATTCGCACGCGTCCCGTTCCTGGAGTTTATTTGCCATAACTGGTTTCTAATAAACATGATTATTATACAGAGTACTCGGTGGGTACTTCAATTCTTTCTGAAAGAACCTTTTTTAGGTACGGTAGGTAACAATTTCAGGAAAAAAACTGGTAAAAATCTGAGAATTTATACTTGAACCTAGACTAGATTTATTTAACTGGCAAGTGCTTAAACTTTAACTAGCATTACAAAAACAGCTACACTGCTCGTAGACTTTCCAAATGCTCAAGCCCTAGCATGTTGGCGGTACTAGGTACCACGCCGAATAACAAATGCTTATGCATTGAGCCAGAAACACGCTAGCATTTTGGTCACGCATCGCATTAAGCAGGCTCTCTGAAAGGTTTTTGAAAATAAGGTGAACTCCTAGTCCCCAAGGGCCCAATGTCTAGACCTCCAAACGGCTCAAGTATGTAACCACTAGACAAGATAGAGGTCTTTATGAGAATCGTTATCATACCGTTATCATACCGATATTATACTTAAATGCGAAAGTTTGTGTGTGTGGAGATAGGTAGGTGTGTCTGTAAGTATGTTTGTTTCCACTAAATTCCGTAACAGCTAGACGCAAATTGCATGAAATTTGGTATGGGGTAGCATATGCCCTGGATTAAAATAAACAGGTTCTTTTTTACCTTTCTAAAATTAACATCGCCCGTAGGATACTTTATAGTTTTCTCGCATTTTCATGAGTTTGGTCAAAACCGCTTTCACAGGTTGCTTGCTTAATACCTAGAGCTTAAGAGTTGGCTGGCTACTCAACCAGAACAAATAAATAATTATGTTCTAAAGGCGACTGGCGCAGCGGCAAGTGCGCAGTGCGGCTGATTCTTGCTTCGGGCCATCTGACCATCAAACCTCACCACCACCGGTGGTAAGTTGGCATACCGATTTCCCAACTGGCCACCAGAATCCAAATGACCTTTCTTTCCAAATGAATTTTCACTCCTATATCAACACCAGTGGTGAAAATTGGGACGAAACGCTTCCCATTTTACCACTGGTGGCAAATTAGGACAAACTGCTCCCAATTTACTACCAGTAAAATGAGAAGTGAGACTGGTGGTGGTCAGATGGTCCAAAGAGCCGGAAGTGTTTTAGAACATTTTGTTTTATGACTGAGTAGTCAGGCAACTGGACAGACTCTAGACGCCGAGCAAGCCAGCTGCTAGTGTGATTTTGGCTTTAGTTTTTATCGCTTTTCCAAATCCATATTTGATAAAGTATTTTTCCTCACTAGGCTCACAGTGTGAAGACATCTGGATTGTTCTGGGTACCGAGATAGCCGGACCAACTTTATGCATTTATGAAGAAATTATTATTAGATTATGTGGATTTGGATTACGTTTTTATTTTTGTTTACAATAAACAGTATTATAACCTTCTTTTTTAATTTGGTTTTACTTTAATTTCTATTAGAAACACTAGACTAACACCTTCCTTAACAGACTCACATTAATGCACGCAATAATGCATGAAAAATTAACATTTTTGTCAAAAGAAATATCTTACATTGGGTAAGTTTATATCTAGCTAGATACTCTGTGGCGCTACTACAGAACTAAAACAAACAAGCCAATTATTTTAATATTCGCCCATAGGGCAGGCTAAAACATTTAAGGCCATACCGCCTGTTCATCTGTTTTGTATAGTCTTAATAGCGTCAAACAAGTCATAGTCACAGTCAAAGTCAAGCTAAGTAAGTCACGGTCAAGTCAAACTCATGCCCCTGTAAAGTGGTGGAGACTTTACAAGAGGCTCCTATGGAGTTTTGGAAACAACACGAAAAGACACATTTCACCTCGTTATATCACTTACCCACACTCGAGCACGTTTACAAGCACTTAATGAATAATAATTCACCGTTTAATACACATTAACACTCGAAAATACACAAGTTTAGGAAAATAATAGCACAAGCCGACATGTTCTTTCAACGATGGCGCCAAAAACCCACAAACAAGTGCAAGAAATTTAACAGCTCTAAAATATTATAGTTGCCATCCTTCTCTCACATATTAAAAATAAAAGAGAGCAATAATTTTAGTCCTATTAGATTGGTTTAGTTTAGTGAGTGGTATGACAGAATCGACGCCATATATCCCAAAAAAACAGTGAGGTTCTTGCAGCACACCGGTAAGGCCTCAGGTAACAGGTAAAACCCTTTCAACAACAGCTTCTTAGTAAATAATACCAAAACAGGTAAGGAGTAACAAAGATAGGAATAATCAAATCTCATTTAAATGTAAATAGGATTACTTACATGTATTCCATCATGGTTTTTTCATCGAAAGGTTCCTTAAGTAATACGTAACAAGTGTTCCTTCAGTCGGTCTCACACGGGCTCTAGGGGAATAACTCGCATGAAATAATGTTCCTATGGTAAATAAGCATGTAAAACATTACCTTCAAGCTCCCGTTTAACCTTTTATATTCATTATCATCAGTCAGAAGACGTACACTGCTCAACATAGGCCTCCCTCTTTAACCTCCACACTGAACGACAGCCTGCCATCTGCATCCACTGGAAGCCCGCGACTCTCACAATGTCGTCGGTCATAATGTTGTGGTCAATGTCCTTTTATATTATACAGGATAATTATTACATTTAGAAAGCAAGTTGTTTTATTATGCACAATTTAAAAGCAGAAAACTAACGAGATTATTTACGCCCCTCGTCTATAAATACAGTGCAAACTCTATAAAGCGACGCTCGATTTAACGACTTACTCCCTAAAACGTCGAAATTACTTGACATTAGTTGGTTTACCTTGTTGTCCATACAATGATACACTCTATGTAGCATCACACTCACTCAAAATAACGACAACAATAAGTCTATTTCTTTGCAATTTTCTTTTTTTGTCTTTCTGTTAGAACCTTCTACAAAGCATAAAAAAAAATGAAATCGGTAAAGTCGTTCTTAAGTTAAGGCCAACGTAAATAGGGATTCATTTTTAAATATAAATAGTCATATCGTCTAGTAAATACATATAAATATATTTAAATAATATAAATTTTTCTTCTATCTATTTAACGACAACTCTCAATAACGATTACTTGATTACTTTAATGCGCAGTAGTAGGTAGTTACACTGTATGTTTATTGTTTAGGTAAGAAAGTACTACCAGCCCTACCTTATTTTCATTGAATTTAAATATTCAGGGTCCGACAAAACCGCTTTGTACTACGAATAAAGATATTATAGGTACTTATGTAGGTATATAACTTAAAAGCAAACCCCAAAAGGGAATAACTAAAAGGGGTGTTTTCATATCTATTGGCATCCTACCTGTGAAATAAGAAATTGTGACGTACTTATTTTGATGTCTACCTACAATTTTCTCTCTGAATAATTTTTTTCTTGAATTGAAGAATAGTTAATAGATTTTGTAACAAAACAGTTGTGATTTGTTTATGAAGTCAACGCTACACGGCCACTCTGTCGTTTACAATCCGATGTAAATCTTATCAACAATAATTTAACCAGATAGTTTCTTTCTTTGCCGTTAAAATCTGCGTGCAAAAGTAGTTTTTATCCGCTAGCGCGTAGAGCAAATATGAAATTCAAACATTGTCTAACCTTCACATTTTCAGTATTAAAATACTCCAACCTCTTTTAATAACGCCTCTAATAGTTCGATTCAAGGAGGTTCGTATCTTAAAAGAACTTAAAATAAATCAATAATATTATAAATTTTATAGTACAAGAATTTGCTTAGTTTGGGGTCAGATGACCGTGTGCGCAAAAATGTCCCGTTTTTTCTTTTTTTGGTTTGACATTTAACAAAAAAATAAAAAGATGTGCCATTTAAATTTTATTTCAAACTTTATTACACTCCCATACTTTCTCTTCTGATTCATCAAAACTATTAAAAAAACACTTTTAAGATTGAATGAAAATGCTGTTAAGAAATGTTGATTAGCCCTCAACGTGGAACATGTTTTCAGCGGTCAGTCGACTTTCCTCCATTTAAAATCATATATGGATACAGATGTAATAAAACCGGGTGTTAACAAGAGCCTGTGGGGCAGGTTGTACCACCACCCGTCGAAGAGAGAGTCAGCAGCATCCGAGACTACCACCACCACGCTCCTGGTGCCGAGGACCTCGCTACTGCCGCCGCTGGATGGACGGCATCTGCATGCTGTGAGTAGATAGGTACACCCTTCGGTTTTACTTCTATTTATCACTAATCAGCTCATTTGGAAGTCCATAAACCGGCCTCAAGTGCCTTAAGTGCTAGTAGGCCGTTGCAGACACTATAATAGATATGTGCAAATGGGGTCTAGCTGATCCACAGAAGAGAAAAAAAATCTACTTCTCTTTTCTGTGAGCTGATCCTTCGGTATGAGACTGTGAAGACTGTCACTGTGAGAAAAACCTTAAAAATATATGTAGCGAAACGCACGACTGTGTGTAAGCGCCATGCTTTTGCTCCACTAAATGCGACTTTAAATGCGACTTTCGATAATATTAAGCCTTATAGTCATTTGCAGTAACAGTGGTCGCTTTAATTCCCTTTCAATAAACGTAGAAGCCTTAGAATTTACTCGACAATTATGAATTTCATTTCGACAATTTTTTCCTCATTCGATCGAGTACAATTTTTCAAATAGAGAACAAGACAAAACACCGATTAATTATTCCAAGCCTATTCCACGTTTATAAGGGTAAGGGGGTATTAATGTTGCTAGTACCTGATTTTTGCATACGTCGTAGATGCATAACAGTGATCAACGATAAATAATCCCTAGTGAGGGACATACCTATTTACTTGGATATGGTTTGTCCTAAAACTGCGACCAGAACTACCGGAGGATGGGCAGCAGCGTCCTATTAGTACACGGTGAACGTACTGCGATCTACAAGCCGCCTGCCAAGCGTGGGGATTATGGCAACACCCCTCTCTTATAGGGAGGCTTTTGTTCAGCAGTGAAACAGTGGATTGAGTGGTTGATGATGTAAGGGACATATTTGAAAAATATACAGCTCAGTTACAGCAACTTTATTTCTGAATACGCAGGATTACATCGGCAGCGCAAGCGGGGATCAGTCGCCAGTGTGAGGTGGGGGGCGGGGGAGGCTTTCGCGCCTGCTCACATTGCCCGAGGAGGACGCTACTGCTACCCTTGATGCGTCTCTCCCGGCCTCTCCCGCCTCTACATCACCTCTTCGCTCTATCACCCACGTCGCTTGGCTTGAAACTACCAATCCATTACATACAACCAGTATTTCAACAAGTGAAAGTGGTCCCACCTGCACTTCTACCAACCATATCACACCAAATGATCCAACTAGTAACAACAGATGCAACGCTGCGAGAAACAAAGATCCAACTGATAACAGTTCAACTACTGGAAATGGTCCTTGCGCTGCAATCAACCACAGCAGCTCAACCTGCGTTTCAAACATTAAATCTCCAACCTATATCTCTAACAACCACTCTGATGCTTACTTCTTAAACAATAATGCTAATTCGAACTACACTCCTAAGCATTTCCATGCTGATTCTTCTAAAAATGAATATGGTGAACTAAAATCTCCAAATGGCTTGTACTTGATGAGTCAGTCGGAAATATCGAAGGCATCTACTCCAAATTCTACGAATTCTAGCCCTAATAGAAAATGTTTCAACTATTAGAAGAAATTAGAGTATAAATATATCAGTGAGTTTATGGCCCAACGAAACTAATATAAATGTCCTTTCCTGGCCCCCAATTCTACTAAAGAAATTGTCTTTAAATTGTAATTGTTGCGATTTTAATTGTTAAATAACTGCCTCAATATTTTTTTATTTTTTTTTAAATAATAAGTTATAATATTAAGTGGTTGTATTTTTCTAGTATAAAAAAATATTTTTAAACTGTCAATTTTGAGCAAGTTATTTAACAATTAAAATCGCAACAATTACAATTTAAAAACAATTTCTTTAGCAGAATCGGGACCCTGGAACAAAATCATCGACCCTTGAGAAGGCGTGGAAATCATTAAAAGTGTGATTCCGACTGACTCGTAGAGACACCCCCAGGTACCAGCTGATACGTCCATTTGACTCGGGGGCAGAACGACTAGGACCGCGCGAGATGAAGCGCGAGTGCGTAATAATCAACGTCTCATGTGCTACTTGTCTCTTGTTTATTGTGTACTCTCGCTCTTGTCGAGACGATGATATACAACCTACATGGCAAAATAACGTGACTTGTCAATATGTTAGCTTTTTCAAAGGATAAAAGAAACGGGCACGTTATACGCATCATCCTCAATCACCTGATGGGAAGCAATTCCTATCCATGTTGCCTTGTTTTTATATCAAAATGCGTAGGTCACGCTTTTTATTGACTACATAATAGCAAGGTAATTGCCCGGCATTCGCTTAGTTACGCATCACTCAGCGTAGCGGCTAGACGTCACTAATGCCGGTTCAAGTTATGCTGTTTTTAGTGCAATGATGTTGGCGACGCAACTGTATATAAGACGTTAAAGCATATTGCTATATTTATACCAATCGGACTCTTTAGTGCATTTATATGAATAAAAATAACATAAGTAGTTACTAAGTAAAATTGGTTGCGAATAAATAAATGTAATTAGAATTTAATTGATCGATCTGTTTTGTATACCGTTTTACCGAATGGTTACTTTTTTCATGACTGCTTGTAAATATTTGTTACTTAAGGGAATTGTTTTATTTCGTTATCCTACTAGTTTCTTATATTTAAGGACATGCCGTTAACTAAAAATGAATAAATTATTATATTATATAAATATGTGACAACGTGAGAATCTCCTTTTTATTATAGAAACTGACGTGGTTTTCACACATTTTATTTATATTACACGGGAATTACTCACGTAAGATTAAGCCGGTCACTCCGACTATAGTTTCAACCGCATTAGGCAGTCTTTTTCAAGGTGAATGCGCGCGCGCGGCTGCGTCTCGCTTGGCACAGACAACTTGGCTTTGGCTATAGTCGGAGTGACCGGCTTAATCTTACGTGAGTAATTCCCGTGTAATATAAATAAAAAGTGAGAATCTCCTCTTTTTTGTTGTTTAAAATTCGCAATATTTTTACAGTTCTCTTCACATATTTTTAATTTTAGTTCTGGCCTGTCAAAATTAAGGTCTACAAATCAAATTTAAAAATACTTAAATATACCTATAGGTACTACTTAGGTACCTTTATTGATAAAAATATGTAAATAATGGAACTTTTATACTTCTTTACACAAAATATTTTAACGAATGGTAGGCAAATAGGTAAGGCTAGGTGTTATAATTACGATCTAAATAAGTGCACTTGAGTAAGAATGCTAACGAATTTATCAAAAAGATTTTTATTTATTCGAAGTGTTAAACCACTCTTTAGAATTCACTATTTAAAATGTTATAGACAATTAACTGCGCATCGCGGTTCTTGAAGCAACCTCCTTGGTAGCGACAGCAACCTCCTTTGCCTTCAACTTTAACTTCAACTCTTATTTAATGGCCTCTTTTGTGGAGTGGGGCCACCACAATTTCGCCATTTTTCCTATGATGTTATATTATGTCAATGTATACCTAGACTTCAATTCTTTTTCTTGTTATTGGAGGGAAAATACCACAGAATAAGGACTAGTTTTATTAAGAACACGTCCTTATTTGCCGTTAGTTATCAAAGCCTACTCCATCCGAGTTTGTATCCACGGATCCTGGTATCGGTTTGAATTAGCCACAGATCCCGACGAGTTGTATCGACCGATACCGGGGTCCGTTTCCTCCAAAAAATCAGGTGCAATTTTTTTTTTTTTGTTAACTTTTGGATTTTTCAAGCTTACAGCGCAACTAATCCTAGTTTTATTTTCTATAGTTTGTCATAATATTTACCATAGTTAGGGAAAATCTTTGGTTATAGCATTGGTTATAACTACGTTTAAAAATGAAACTTCACAGTAAAACTCGAAAGTAATGTTTATGTGTTTGAAGTGTTGTTCCACTCTTTTTGACAGGAATAATCTACAAGTCCTGTACTAAAAAACTATCAATTGAAACTTTCAGAACCTCTCATTTCTAACTCCTCTAATTTCCCCATGTTGATCTACGAGCCAAATTTCGGGTTCGTGGGTCAAGTTGTTATCGAGATTTCGTGATTAGAGTGTATCTTCTTCTATATCGAAGCATATAAAAAAACAATCACTCCCGACAAAATATATGTAACAGTTGATTTTTTTTCGCGAATCTTGATAAGTATTAGAACAAAAGTTGTTTGTTTTGACGTATTGAAACTGCCCTTAAGAGGATGCTAACTGATTACCAGTAACCCTGTATATAATATATTTATGTAAAAATATATATAATATAAGTGATGTTTTTGATTATATAATTCATTTTTAGTTAAAAACAAAAACCGACTTCAAGACTATGCCTAAATAGTTTAAACAGAGATTGAAAGTCCCAATCAAAACTTTTGAACCACAAACCAAAACGTCATTTGTGTATGTGTTATTGGTGTTTGTTGAATTTTTCAAAAAGCGCTGTATCAATTTTGATAAAATTTTTATGGGACCACATCTGAGATATGGCTTACTAAACAAACAAAAAAAAAATGAAGAAAAAAAAAAGGGGAAAAAAACAACATACAGTCGAATTGATAACCTCCTTCTTTCGTCGGTTAAAAATAATACGCACCTTTACTCAACCAATGGTACCCAATAAAAAATATTTTTGAAGTACTGTAATGCACTGTCATTATTTTAAATTTATATTAACTCGTTAATTGAATCAGGCATTGCTTTGCGGAAGAATTCATATTCAATACTGTTTCTTTGACGAACTCTGGAACGTCGCAAGTCGCAAAGGAATTTGGGATCAATTATTTTTGTTTTACTCTACAGAAATTTGTCAATGATGCCAGTTGAGACAATAAAAATTAATACCTAAAAAAAAAAGTTGTTTTACGTTTTTTAGGGTTCCGTACATAAAAAAACCGGTCAAGTACGAGTAGGACTCGTGCTATGAGGGTTCCGTCAAACGGAAGTTGGAAGACGGTGTCTTTTTTTTCATATTCATTTCTTTTCTTTACAAAATGCACATAAAATTATGCATGCATAGGTAAGTAAAAGTGCTGCTTTTAGTTAGTTTTTAAAGCAGTGTTGTTCGCCTATTACTCCTCTATTTATTGCATATCACTGATCCCAAATTTCAATGTATTTAATGCGATTTTGCGGAAATACACTAGAGACCAGTGAAAGAAACGGTTTTCATATTAGTTTATTGAAATGTCTATAATGAACATTATTTGTAAACAAGTTTGAGAGTAAGTAAATGTTGCCAAACCTTTATACTTTTCCTGTAATAAAAATTAGTTAGATTTATCATCTAGTGGTTTAAGGATTAAATCGGGAAACAAAGCGCTATTTGTATTATAAATTTTTATAGCATATCGATAACTAAATTTGTCAAAATAAATTTTGAATTGGTCATTTAAATATTAGGTAAGAATTTATTAATTGCAAGTATGCTTACATTAAAATGTTAGTTATTTATCTTGTTTGATAGTCTTTATAAAGTACTAGTAGTCATAGTGATGTGGTAACTATAACTAAAATAGGTGTAAGGAGGTATTTATATTGTAGAGTGCTTTTTAAAAGCGATGCAATTGCAAGTTAAAAAAATAAAAAAATTACTTTAGTAATTATTTTCGGCCTTCGGCGTCTGTATCGCATTTACATTGTAGGTGTTATGAAATAATTTAAATTGGTTATTTCAAATTAAATAATAATGTAAAATACCTTTCCTGATTTAGAGAGCAACTGGGCCCTGATTCCGTAACCTTAACACGCATGTAACGCGGTGCGTTAAGATAACCTCTAGAAGTTGGCCTTTTTTCCCTAGGAAATAGAGCTCAAATTTTTAGAGGTTAATTTAACGCGCAGCGTTACGGGCATGTTTGAATTTAAAAAATCAGGGCCTTGCTATTTTCACCTCAAAACTTCTAAAAACAGGGTTACACGTACTAATGGCGCTAACCTAAAAAGGAGTCATTGCACTAATGAATTAATTTTAATACAGGGCCAACCCTAAAATTGCAAAAAAACAGCTATTCTATAAAAAAATGTCATTACCACTGAACGAATGTTATGAAACCAGCTCCGGCCCAAGGGTAGAGAATAGCGGTCGCTCTAGGCGCCAGATTGCAATGGGCGGCAAAATGCCAATAGCGAAAAATATAATTTTGATGGCACTTCTTGCCTCGGGGCAGGGGCGACTTGGCGAGCGTTTCCGCTTGCTCCTATTGGGTATTCCTACTAGTAGGAGCACGAGGACTAATATGTCCTTATGCACCTACTGGTAGAACCATAAGAATAAGTATATCATCGTGATCCTACTAATGTGTCACCTGCCACACATATACCTAACAAGTCTATTAAAATTCACTTATTCATAAATACGTAATGATTGCAATAGTTTACTTTCCTTCACTGCACTTCACTTTGAAATTTCGGCGGGGCACACTTGTGTTGTTTGTAGTCAGCATAACATTTTGATTTGGAAATAGTTTATATCCCGGATTAGCACATGGAACATTTTTTATCTCGGAATCGATTCCTGTACGATCGTTTTCAGAAATGAAGCTTGCCGAAATACTATCGCGCTCTATACCCGATCAAAGGCTAGGGCCGGCTCTGCGCTGTATGGTACCTACTGCTGATTTCTCGCGATTTCAGCATTGGTTCCGAATTAAAAGTTGTACATTATTATGAGTCTTCTAGCCAAGCGAGCTCCATCGTAAGCTGCATCATCGCTTAACATCAGGCGAGTTGGAGGCCAAGCGCAAGCCATTTTTTTTTTTTAATGCGTACAATCAAATGGGGGCCCATTTGGCACCACCGTTTCGTGTAACCCTGTATGAACTACCTTGGAATCCATAACTAATTATGTATATACATTGTGGCCTCCGATTGTAGCTAGATTTACATATTTTTGTCTTGGCTTTAACCCGTTTTTTTTTTTAGTATTTAATATAATATTGATTATCTAAATCAGACTTATTAATACCTAGATATAGCTATCATGTATGTATGTATGTCGTATTAATGTAACATATAGATAGGAACATGTACAGACAAAAAATCTAACTTTCTGAAATATTTCAATACACATACCTAAATGTATGAGAAAGTCATACTTCGCATATCTCATTGTAATAAACATTATTTAATTTATACACAAACTATTTAATTAGTTAAAATATTGTTTAATAATTTTATTATTATAGTTAGGCATAGGTCAGAATGAAAATAAATAAATAAATATTTGCTAAAATAGTAATCAGTTATTGAGATAACTAACGTTTCTTTTTTATAAGTATGTAAATTTCTATGTACTTTATTTCGAATAAATGTCTTGAAAAATAGCAGTCTTTTACTCCACATTCCACTTTATTAAGAAAATTAGGAAACATTACATAGAAAAAATATGAGTTTGAATGTGTTTCTAAATTATTAGTTAACTAGCAGGGCCCTGATTCCGTAACTTTAACACGCACGTAACGTGCCGCGTTAAGTTAACCTCTTAAAATATGGACTCTATTCCCTAGGAATAAAGACCAACTTTTAGAGGTAAACTTAACACGGCGCGTTACGTGCATGTTTGTAGTTACAGAATCAGGGCCCAGCAGCGGCCCATGGTTTCACCCTCCAATCAGACAAACAAGGGAGAATTCACCACACACCGCACCGTCGCTTACCATCGTGCGAGAATTGAATACGTTTGGTCACCAAACGGTTCTATAAAAAAAATGCTATTAAAATTTTATTATCGTTTGTTTCAATGTCTCCGTGATTCATTTCTTTCCACTATAGCTCTACAGCATCATCATCATCATCCACATTGTCTGCTGGGTGAGTTCGACTAAAGACATCAAGCCTGATTTGGGCCAGATGCGTTCGCAGCCACCACGCCACCTTAAGATATGCCTAGAGGTATCCTTTTCTTGTCTGATCTGAGGTTTCACCCATTATACTACAGGAACCATAACATATTTTTATATGCGTCTGCTTTAATCTAGGTTATAATCTACCTCCATATCTAACTTCATTCAAATAAGTTCAGCTGTTACGGATTTGAGTGCGGAACTGCGGACAAACATACACACTTGCTCACTACATACTTTCGCATATAAAATATTGTATGAAGTGTGTAGTTTAGACAATCCAGTACTAGCAAATTTAGATAAGTCAAGCTCTAACAGACGTGTGGAACTGTGGATTTAGTTGACGGACCGCTGTCCAACCAATGGGAGAGAAAAAGTCAGAATAACATATTTCCCTCTCTTTCTCTCCCGTTGGTCAGATGGTTGGTCTTGTCACAAAGGGAATTTCATTCTTTCTACAAGCAAGAGCATTCCAAAGACGATTTTATTTTTACATAATGGCAGATGTTAAGTAGCTAACGGACTCGTGGATATGGTTGACGGACCACCGTCCAACCAGCAGGAGAGAAAGAGTGAGAATAACATATATTTCTCTCTCTTTCTCTCCTGCTGGTTGGAAGGCGGTTTAGTTCAACCAAATCCACACGACTGTTAGCTACTTAACAATACTCTCCTTATGCCTTTCTGTCATCGAATAAAAATAAAATAGTCTTTGGAACGTTCTTGCTTGTAGAATTAATGAAATTCCCTTTGTGACTTACAACAAGAATTTTGGCAAATTCTTCGTAGTTCCGAAAAAAGCTCATCTGAGACCGACGCGGCGTAAAATTGGATATTATTGGACGATATTTATCTTTTATGTTATGTATTATCCATTGCAAATACATAGGTATTTCTATAATATGAAAATGAGCCTGGGAAAGCCTTGGGGGATCAGAATTTTTTTCACTCGTAACAAAAAATACTTTCCTACTTTTACTACTAAACTGGTAAGAGTAGGTACGTTTACTTTCTCAGGGCGCAGCGGGTACATAAAGACACTTGCACAGTTTATATTATGCATTAAACCTTGACGTCTGCAGTCAAGTACTGTGTGAACTTTCAAATTTAAATTCTTTACTAATTTCTTTATTTCTGAACAAAAAATTACATTTATTTCAGTTACGTGAGAAAATACTCAATGTACTTACTATGTAGGTCACTTGCTAGAACATTTGGTAAGCATAAATATACTATGGTAACTGACGTGGTTATCACACATCATCATCAGCCAGAAGACGTCCACTGCTGAACATAGGTCTGCCTCTTCGAACTCCACTCTGAACGACAGCCTGCCATCTGCATCTACTGGATGCCCGCGACAATGTCGTCGGTCCAAATGTCCAATCTCTAGTGGGAGGCCTACTTACGCTGCGTCTTTCGGTTTATGGTCTCCACTCAAGACACTTTCTTCCCCATCGGTTATCGGTTCTTCGAGTGATGTGGCCTGCCCATCGCCACTTCAACTTGCAAATTTTAATAGCTATGTCGGTGACTCTGATTTTTGGCGAATATCCACGTTCCGGATTCTAACGCGCAAAGAAACTTCGAGCCTAGCTCTGTCCATTGCCTGCTGTGTGACTCTGAGTTTTTCCAAAAGGCCATCAGTTAAGAACCGCGTCTCAGTACCATAATATGTGGTTTTCACACATTTTGTTTATATTATATTTATACGAGAATAACTCACGTAAGAATAAGCCAATCGTTTCGCCTATAGCTTCATTTCAACCGCATTTGGCGGTCTTTTTCAAGACGTGTTTGTGTGGCGCTTTGCAAAACAAAAATCGGTCGAAATTTTACCTTGAAAAAATAAAAATACGGGCTGAATGGAGAACCTTCCTCCTTTTAGAAGTCAGTCAAAAATGACCGCCAAATGAGGTTGAAACTATATTCGGAATAGTGTAAACAAAAATAAATAAATAAATTAGGTATAATATAAGTAAGCTTTTTCCGCTTCTTTATTCTGCGGACCTGCAAGGCGTGGAATTTCTTTCCTCCAAAGGTCTTTCCGCCGAGCTTCAATATGAAACGTTTCAAATAGGGTGTTTACAACTACCTCTCCAGGCTGGCAAAGCACCGTCAACACCGCTAGTGTTGCAGGTGTCCACATAGGCGGTGGTTTCTGCTTACCATCAGGAGGACCGCATGCTAGTTCGTAGCTCTGATTTAAAATGAAAAAGTACCATGGCAGTTAAATGAAAAATACTTACCTACAACAGACATTGAATAAATGCACTAATTATATTGCGAAACAAAACGATTGCTATAACAATAGACAAAATGTAATCTCTGTGACTATGTGAGAGGACTTCAACTGATTAATTTGCCGGAACGAACCTCGATTAAAAAATGTCCCGTAAGTAATCCAAAGTTAAAATGGACAGACGGGGCGAACTCTAATTTATTTGATAAGAATTCCGTCTCTGATGTTTTACCTAACGCCCAACCAATCTGTCTGACTGCGATTTTATGAGCTTTATAAAGTTCTCATAAACTTGCTATTTCATGAGATCTGCAAAACAGAGGAGAAATGTAAATAAAACATAGTTAAGACGAGACACTTTTATGGTGTTTTTTTATATTAGATTCAGTATCCATGTTTTTAAGATTCTGTACCCAAAGGGTAATAACGCCTATTACTAAGCCTACATTATCTGTCTGTCTATCTGTCTGTCCTAACTTTAAACGGCTGTATCTTTCGAACCGTAATAGATAGCCGGAGCCGATTGAAATTTTCACATAATATGTAATGTTACATGGATTAACTGATAAATAATAAAAAAGTCAAAAATAAAAACAAAAGGGGCGTCCCTATATAACAAACGTATTTTTTTACGTATTTTTGTATTAGCTGTAATGTGAAAACAGTAATAGATACAAGCGTCTAACTTGGCATGATTTTAGTAAGTACACTACAAATAATAAATAATGGCCAAATGCGAGTCGATGATAAATTTCTGTAGATTACCAAGTTATAAGTGGTAATTTCGTTATTGAATTTGGTGGTGGTACGGAACCCTCAGTGCGCGAGCCCGACTTGCATTTGGCCGGTTTATTTGTAAATCAATGACCCATACACTGCAGTAATA
Source organism: Agriopis aurantiaria (assembly GCA_914767915.1). Classification (NCBI taxonomy): domain Eukaryota; kingdom Metazoa; phylum Arthropoda; class Insecta; order Lepidoptera; family Geometridae; genus Agriopis; species Agriopis aurantiaria. Next base: position 6,573,577 of record OU611999.1, read on the forward strand.
TATACCCCCATCATGTACTCGTTTCTATCTATTCTGCAACACTTTCTTTACTCTTGTCTTGGATACACTATAAAGTTTCACTCAAGTCTTCTTTTACAGCATTCTTTCCGTTTGAGTGCTTCGTATTTGATATAAGAATAGTTCAGTAGAGTTTCCAATGGCGTGAGATTTTTACTTCGAGTGTTGTATTGTACAAGTGGGATAAGAACTTTTAAGCTTCTATTTACTTTTTATTGAAAATACAGTATGATTGCAATAGTATATTATGCAATTGGTGAATAAAGGACGGATAAAGCAAAGGCCATTGATGAATCACGAGCAAGTGAATTATTCTAACAACTTAATTATGACCGTAGAAATTCAAGTGTTAGAATCCTGAGCTACGCGAGTGATTCAGGGCCCTCTATATAAATCCGTTTTATTCAAGAGTTGCATACCTACTATACTCTAAAGTTTAGAGTCTAAGTCTAAAAAGGAAGATTTAAGGAGTTTGTATCGAGTATTTTTTGCGCAAGGAGGTTGTATAGCTTTGAGATGGAGGTCGATTATATTGGTGCGTTCTAAATTCAATGCTTTTTATTCACTGTTTTCAATGAATAAAATAAGCATTTTAGAGGGAGAATGGTAAAAACATATTTTATGCGTAGGTTACGTAAAGCACTGAGAGAAAACAAAGCACAAGGATGTTAAAATCATGATTATTCACGACTATGTTTCAACGTGAACGTGACGTAGTCTCTCACTATGGGCCTCATAAGCAAGCTCAAAGTCGCACAACGAGCTATGGAGAGGGCTATGCTCGGGGTTTCTCTGCGAGATCGAATCCGAAATGAGGAGATCCGTAGACGAACGAAAGTCACCGACATAGCCCATCGGATTAGCAAGTTGAAATGGCAGTGGGGCAGAGCACATAACACGAAGAACAGATGGCCGGTGGGGCCGAAAGGTTCTGGAATGGAGACCACGGACTGGTAAGCGCAGCGTAGGACGTCCACCCACAAGATGGACAGACGACCTAAAAGAGACCGCAGGGAAACGCTGGATGCAGGCCGCTTCCAACCAGCCCTTTTGGAGATCGATGGGGGAGGCCTATGTCCAGCAGTGGACGTCCTATGGCTGAAATGATGATGATAATGATGTTTCAACGGCGTACTGCCGAAAGTGAAGTCAAAACTACGTGCCCGATTCCAAAACCAAGTGCCTACCAAGTAAAAATACGCCTCACCTACACATACGCATTCAAAACCAGTATGTGCCTGTGTGCTACTTTATATATGTATGTGTTCTTACCATGTTCTGACAAATAAATAATTTGATTTGATTTGAAACCTCGTGCGCATCGCCCGTCAGAATTAGTCAGAATGTGACGGAGCGTGTACTACTTAGGTATATTTTCTCTGAGCCATAATATTTTTTATTTTAAAGGACCCGTTATTTCGTTTGCACGGAAAGCTATCTAGACAGATGGATTTCAAGACCCCCTAATGCTATCGGATCTTACATAAGAATAGGGTTCCCCAAGGTTTTAACCTTTTTTATCTGCACAACGCTCGCGTCTTTAGATCCGCTACGAGATTTAGGTGCTTTCGAAAATCCTTTTATAATTTGAAAAGTAACCTAAAGGTACCTTTCGATACAATGTATATATTGAGGACTATGCCTTACTTTATTCCTTTAGAAATTAATAATGGCTACAAGAAAAACTTGTATCCTTTGTTGGGTTTTCAGCAATTTCCATTAGGACCTACGCCTACGGAAACCCAGACCATTCTTAAGTAACATTATTATCATTAAGTACCTACTTAAAAATGTAACTTTTAAATTTTCGCGATTTGAAGACATGTTTATATTGTTTATCGGAACTTTTGCGCAATGTTTAATTTTGGTAAAAATAGTACATTTCGCTCTATGTTTCGACCATGTACAATGATCGTGATCACAAGTCAAAGATATATTTATATTGTCACGAGCTGACTGAAAACTGCGAGTCTGGCGATAACAGCGGGTGTTTTGTTCTTCTACCCTACCTTGATCTTGAAAAATCGCAGGGTTGTCACTACGACACACAACACTGACTGTATCGGTAATATATATAGGCGTAGCCTAGTTTGGGATCCACAGATTACCACGTATTTTGGGTACTTTCACAAAGCTGTGAGGACTAACTCTGTTATTTATATATTAGTTTAATAATTACTATAAATAAAAACTCGTCATAGGTATTAATTTAATGTTTGTTAGTATCCATTGTATATTCTTTAAGGAAAATAAATTTAATTCAATTGAATTGAATAGAATATGTCCTAGTACCTACCTACACCGCGGTTTATACACTTGCTTACTACTCCATGACGCCGCTACGTGAACCTTAACGAGTTACGGTTTGCAGTGGCGCAACTTTCCGCATCACCTCATCAGAATCGCTGAAAACAGGTAGCCATAAGATCCCTGGGCTCAAAATATTTAGCTAGTTCTACGTTATATATACGGTTACACTCTTTTTGCATATCCCAGTATAGCCTTGCGAAAGAGTAATATTAGATCTCGGTACCTAAATAACGGGTCGATTTGACGAAACCATACAGCTCAATGAAATTTTGACTCTGTTACGTGAATTTATAAGTAAACTAGCTGTTGCCCGCTACTTTGCACGCGTAGACTTTCATATAAACTTTCAACCCCCTTTTGTCATCCGTAATTCGGCCCTTTCGTAAAATCTTTTACGAAACCTCTACACCCCATAAGGAATCTACCTGCCAAATTTCAGCTTCGTAGGTCAAGTGGTTTTCGAGATTTCGTGATTAATGAGTGAGTAGATGAATTTCGCTTTTATATATATAATATATATATAGATTATCCAAACATAATTCGCTTAGCTAATAGCCACTGTCGACAACCCTACAGGAGGGATACCAAGATCCGCGGTAAGCTCTTTATATATGTAAGGATGATCCCGCGGGAATCATCCCAGGTTCGCGCCAAATCTGTAGTTTGTCACGTGTAGCTACCAATTGTCAGATTGTTTCCATTGGGAAAAACCATTTTCTATTTTATGTATCATTGACTTACAGTCGAGACAGGCGAATGAACTTTTCCAATGGAAAAGTAAAATTTCTATGTTTATTTAAATGAAAAACAGTAAGTGGGAACAAAAAAGAACCGTTTGGGATGGTATTATACAAGGTTACGCATATAGACTGTTCTAAGCCGAAAGAAGGTCATTTTATTCCTTTATGAAAAACTTTTACTATGGGATCAACCCTGAAATCATGAAAATATCAAGTGTTCCATAGAAAACGGTCATTGGCATGCGACAAAATGTACTTCTGGAACAGCTGATTTTTTTCGCAATTTCAGGGTTGGTCCCAGATTAAAAATTGTTCATAATGATGAGTACAATGACCTCTTTTCGGATTAGTACAGTATGTAGTATGTAGTACAGTATGCGTAACCCTGTATTCAAATTAATATTGCAGATGTTCAAAGCAATTTTCGAGTTAATATTTAAAAACACCTTAAATATTAACTCTAAAATTAAAATACGCGTATAGTATCAACACAAAAATTGCTCTAATTAAAAAGATATTATACAATGTTATTACGCCAATCGGTTTATCTCTTGATTTTTTGGCCTTTAAATTTGCGAGTGAGATAGCTGTGGGAAATATTTGGCTTTTTGACATCGAGATACAATTCCTATAGAGACACAATCTCTCAGTGAAAACAGTCAAAAAAACGTCCGAGCGTCATTGTACATACATTGTATCAATTAAATACTTCACAATGCCACTTTTAGCCCGTTTGATAGCCCGTTGGTCCAGTTGGTAGTGAACCTGCCTTCTGAGCTTGGGGGCGTGGGTTCGATTCCCGCCTAGGACAAACATTTATGTGATGAACATTTGTGTTTGTTCTATATCTGGTTGTTTATATCTATTTAAGTATGTATTTAAAACTATATATGTATGTATATCAGTCTCTGGCAGCCATATCACAAGCTTTGCTTAGTTTGGGGTCAGATGACCGTGTGTGAAATAATGTCCAGAATATTTATTTATTTATTTATTATTTATTTACTCCAATTTAGACGTTATGTCGCTTGCACAGTGTTCAAGACGTAAGTGTTGACGTAGTTGTCCGCTATAATATGTCATTGTCGCTCTGGCATCGCGCGGCATTGAAGGCGGATCGCGGTTACCTTGTTACTAACCAAAAAATCTGCGCAATTTGTACCGTACGCCGAGGAATGGTTCGGACAATTTTTTTGCACAATTGTTCAATTCAATTCAATTCAAAATTCTTAACTGATTGTTTATAAAACATAGGTGTTTGGCCTCTCCTGTTAAGTTTTGACAACCTGTGTTAGGAGAGACCGCAGATCGTGACTCTAAATGTTTTTTATCTCGATGCTTTTTTATCATAAACCTTACACTATAGTAAAAACATGCCGTTTATTATGTAGTTAGTTCACATAAGGTATCATATACACAAACGATATCGCAGAATGTAATTTTTTTATTTTTTTATTTCATTGAACGTAGTTTAAAAAATATTGCGGTTGCGGTCAAATGTAAATGGCACAGTCCATTCACATTATCATAAAAACTGGGCCAGAAAAATCGTTTTGTACCCTTTTCCCTCGTTAGGGGTCTCAGATAACGACTTCCGGTACGTTTTATAGTTACGTAAATCATTTCTTAATGTTGCCTAACATGCATGGATAAGTTTTGTTGTACATATTACTATTCGCGATCCAGCGAGGCAACGCGGCCAGCATTTTGGGCCCTCTGACTGAAATTAGAGATCGTTTGTACTGTCTATAGGCCTTCGTTGCTTATAGATAGTATAAATGATCTTCAATTAGTTTAGTTTTCTAACAGCCGCACTCAGAGACGTTACTTAAGCTAAGGAATACTTAAAATTGTTCTGTCAATTTCTCGTTGACGAAAATTGTCACACATGAAAACGAGACAGAGCATAGTTAAATATTCCTTAGCTTAAGTAACGTCTCTGAGTGCGGCTGTAAGTATTATTTAGTAGTTTTTAACATTTTTAGTAGTTTTTAACATTTTTAAACCGTGGTCAACGATGCTGGTTTTTTTAGTATAAGTTTCAAAAGAATGCTATTTATTCGCGCACAGAACAAAGCTTTATACGGGGTGACTGGTTAGACAGTGGAAATATTCGGGGATATCATTGTACTTATCATTATGAACAACTTATACTATGCGACCAAGCCTGATATCGCGGAATAAACAGCTGTTCTAAACATTTGATAGCCAGTTGGTCCAGTTGGTAGTGAACCTACCTTCTGAGCCCGAGGGCGTGGGTTCGATTCCCACGTAGGACAAACATTTTTGTGATGAACATTTGTGTTTGTTCTATATCTGGTTGTTAATATCTATTTAAGTATGTATTTAAAAACTATATATCTCTGGCAGCCATATCACAAGCTTTGCTTAGTTTGGGGACAGATGACCGTGTGTGCAAAAATGTCCCAAAATATTTATTTATTATAACGAGTGTCAATGAACTTTTTGTATGGAACAGCATTATTTTGCGATTTCTGGGAAAAAGGATATTTTTGATCCAGAATAATGAGGGGTAGACCGTGTGGTTAAAACCTTGCACAATAATACAGTTCGTACTCAAAATCTACCATCTGAAAAACTGTAAGTACAAAAAAATATAAACACCTCATATAAAAAACCGAGTTATCAATCACTGCTGGTATTTATCATATTGAAGTGATAGAAAAATCGTATGTCTTCAGATTTGTTGATCGCTATATCATGGGGGCGTGAGCCTGACAAACGTTTTTCCATATATCACAAAATGACTAACAAGACGTCGCGGCGCCCCTTATTAAGGGGCATCTACACTATTTCTATTCGCTTGTTTGCTCTGACAGCTGCAATAACAATGTAAAAAGATTTCACCGAAGTATAACGGGTACCTACTGAGTGCATGCAATCTTACTCTGGGCCGTTTAAACTGTGTAGATTTCTTTATTTTGCCACGAATTTATGGCTCCTGCAGAAATAAGCTAGGACGCCATTAAGTCTTTATTTAAATGGTAATGGGTATACAGAGTCTTAAAATAATGATATCCATCCATTCACAGGCGTTATAGGCGTGCAAAATATAGTTAATTCACCACTTGGGTGCTCTACTTTACTCTGTTTTACATTTTAAAACTTTGAAGCTAGCTACAGACTAGTGAACATAAATTGTCGATGGATCGATCGTTCGCGCGGCAAAAATTGACGAATTTCTTACGCACCCCTTTACTGCTTATGGCGCGTCGGTCCTGCAGTGCAAGTACCGTTCTTTATCGGTCGTCAAATTCGATAAAATGCCATAGAATCGATCATGGCGAGTACCTACTTATTCAAATAGCATTTAATCGAATTTGTCGATCTCAACTGTCAAATTTGACGATTGATAAAGAACGATACTTGCACTGCTGTTTTGCTTACGCAGACATACACTGCGTAAGGCACTTAGGGGAAAAGACAATATCAAAAAATTCAAATATAAATTTACAACAGTTGTTATGATTATCAACGGAATATTTACCGTGATTCCATACTCATGGGCCTGTGAACATGGTGCATGCAACTGCGCCGATATTTCGGGAGCTCCAACCAATCTTACAAATATCCCGTTAATAATCATATAACAGTTAGTGAAGAACCGTGATAGTTTAAAACAGCATATATTTACTACCATACACTAGGTTTGGAGGAATATTAAACAAGATAAACACAAAGATACACGAATAAAGCATTTTATTGTGCGCGTTCTAGTTTTTAGTGTCGTATTTTTATTGTTTTAGTGTGATACAATCTCTAATAGCTATTGAAGTGTCAGAAACGATCCATAAGAATAATAAACGGAATCAAAAAAAGAATGTCAGCTAAAAAATATTTTTTGCAGAATGAGATAATGACTGTTGTTTCCCTATATATATACAAGTGCTTCATAGAAATACATACTGATAGAGAGAAAAAATACCCGAGAAAAATGGACACACATAAACATAACTTCACCTTAAGAAATAATGATAGGCTAGTTCTACCCCGAGTGAGACTTTGTAAAGTTGAAAAGCAGGGAGTTCATAATAAACTAGTAATGTATAATAAGCTACCAGCTGCTCTAAGAAATTTAACAATTCTAGATTTTAAAAGAAAAATTAAGCCCTTCTTCATTCGCAATGCGTTTTACAAGCTTAATGACTTCATGAAAATTAATTTAAGGGAATGCTCATTTGCGTATGATATCAATAAATATAGTTTAAGGTCTATATCTAAATGACATTTTTTAAAGTAATGAACAACAGTGTTTAATGATAATAAATTTTATACAGACAATTTTTTATGTAACAATGCAGTTTTTTACAAAACTATTCATGTTATAACAAAGTTTAATCCAGCTAGGTTATGTTATTCAATTGCTCTAACGAAATTACATTTAAAAAAGGTTATTGTATTGTGCACCTATATTTTATTTATTTTATATTAACTTTTTAAATTATTTTAACTACGTATAATTTGTTTTTAAGACTAATGTATTTGACCTACCTAGTATAACGAATCATTGTTATAAGGCTAATAAAAATCTGAATCTGAATCTAATATGCTATACAGGGTAACATATGGAACGATGGTAAAAAGCCAATAAGGGTTAATATTACTAATTAACCATTACTATGGAACCAACCCTGAAAACGCGATAAAAAAGTCATCTTTTTTTGATAGAAAAATAGCGCATGTGAAAATTTATCGCAACCTATAGACATAGGTAGGTAACTACCAAATACTTAATTTCTTTTTCGAGTCTATGAAACCTAAGGATATCATAGCGTCAGGCCTAAACTTTACATATTAAAAACTCAATTAAAGACAGCATAAATCTTGTAAACCACCTGAGCGACGTTACCAAACGTCTCTCGATTCATTACGAAAATATCCGCTGCTGTCAAATACAAGGGCCTTTGAGACAAGCAGAGCATCAAAAGCACAACCCTGGCCTGTTTCACCTTCATCAGCTCCCATCCGCTCGCGTATACCGCCGCAGACATGTCAGTACGAGCAGATATCAGCAACTCCCCACCAAAACAGTATATAAACAAAGGCAGTACCCCAGTGAGGCCAGTCAAAATCGTGTTCCTAATATCCCACTGGTTCAGAGTCTGTAATGTCGTCACTAGAACTATGGTCATCATAAAGAAATGTGCACCAAATATAATTTTATACAACTCTCTTATCATGCCGTGGAACTTTAGCAAGAATTGATGCTGTTTGATGCAGAATTTCAACTTTTCGTCAATAGACTCGCGTTCTTCAATCTGTGTAGATTTGGTCAGAATGTTATGGATTTCGTTCAATGTGGCAGTGATGGAGTACAAGTGTCCAAGCTCATGGGCCAGGAGGGTCACGAAAAGCACGATGTAGCCGGTCTGGTTTACAGCGGAAAAGAAAGTTCCGAGGGTCGTCACAGCGAACGTTATCTCGTAGAATGGGGTCTCGTACTTTGGAGAAAGACCTGAAATTTTTGAACAGATTTTTTTTTTTTTATATAAGGGTCTTCAGGGCAAACATGTATTTAGGCGAGCATGCACTGCGATTTGAGCTTTTGTAACCGCTGCCGATCATTTGGGCTTATAATATTCAGGTAATATAGGATCGCGTTCAGAACAAAAAAATATGGTGTCTAAACAATGACGTGTCAAAACTTAATTTTTTAAGATTTTTCTCCAATTTCTCGTTTAGTAAGAAAAGAAATAAATTTTTATTCTCATAATGATTCAAAAACTAAAAATGCTTTAAGTGGTGTAACTTTGACATGCTTTTATAATTAAATCTCTAAGCAGTACGAGTACAGTTGAAATTTGTACAGCCTTACCATAAGAGTCTCCAGGTGTGGTTGGTAAGTACCGATCATTTCCAAAGACAGTTATCGTGAAAGGTACAAACAGGTAGAGCAGATGGGACAACCCCTGGTTGAACACGACGAGCCAGGAGGCATATCGCGCTTTGTGAAGAGTCGTCAGCATCACTTCCTGAGCTGGACTACCAACGGGAATAGAGCATAGACCTTCACGACTCATCTCGAAGATAGTTTGGAGACGAGACCTGTAGGTAAGCAAGTATCTAGGTAATTGAACACTTGGGACCCTGTTTGTCTCCTCGTGGGAACATGATGAGGGGACAGACAGGAATATATCTAAAATTTAGTAGTCGACACTAAAATTACAAAAAAAAGTTAAGTTTGCGACTTTTTTCTAGGCAAAGTGTCTTTATTAACTAAACAAAATTCAAGTTAATGTTATGACGCTGTATGTTGTTATAGAGGAATGTTTGGAGAAGAATCTCTAGAATTACTAAGCCGATAAAAATCCTGACACAGGGACAAAGGTAGCAATAATGTTTTGGCATTGTCACTACACTTGATTACTAATCCTGAAAGAAGCAGTAAGCAATATTTGGATAGTTTGTAGTAACCACAAACATTGCGATTGCCTAATTCCCTCCTGCCCATTTTTCTGTCGGAATGCCAGAACGGGCACAAAAAATCGACACCGCTTTATGGTTGATATTCCGAAGCGCTTTGACTCGCCTTTTAGTATGCGAACTGCTAGTCTGTGGAATGCGCTACCTGAATGGGTGTTCCCCGATAGTTACAATCTGGGTGTCTTCAAATCACGAGTGAATCGGTTTCTTCTAGGCAAGCGTGCTCCATCGTAGACCGCATCGTCGCTTTACATTAGGTGAGATGGCGGTCGAACGCAAGCCTATTATTAAAAAAAAAAGTCTTAATTCGGTCACGAGGTGTGGTTAGGGTTGCCAATTATATTTTTAACCGGCTTCAAAAAGGAGGAGATTATCATTTCGACTATGTTTTTATTTTATTTTTTTATTAATAGTATCCTACTTTATTTTGCTTTTTACTTTTGCTTAAACGTTTACTTTATACTTACCTGGCGGTCCACATGAAAATGTACTTCGAAAACGGCACAGAGGTGGCACTCACGCAATTGAGCACTTTAAAAGACTCCACCTTGTCAGGAAACACCTGCACTAAATACACCAGCTGACTGAGCGAGCCGACGTACACGTGTGCTCCGGCAAAGAGCATGATTGCTAACAAGTGGAAGACAGTAAAACCTGCAAAATAATATTTAAAGAGGATCGTATTAAAATGCATAAATGCGGGCATCCAGTGGATGGAGAAGGCAGACTGTCGTTCAGTGTGGAGGTTAAAGAGGGAGGCCTATGTTCAGCAGTAGACGTCTTCTGGCTGATGATGGTGAATGTGATGATGATGATGGTGGTGATGACGACATAAAATGACAACACTATACCTATTTTGCACAGAACTTAGACCCGCCAAAGTGGGAACTAGACGTTTTTTGTTTCATTTTGATTTTCCTACTAGTTGCATACCAACTAAATGTTATATTTTATGATCGAAGTTACATACACACAAGAAAGGACATAGCGATAACCATTGAGGAAATATGTTATTTTCTCAATGGCGATACCTGATAATAAAAATTTTTTTTTACAAAATATCCCCAACCATGATTTCTTAGGCTTTCGCGAGTTTTTTTATTATTATTTAAATTAAACATTTTATATCAGATTTTATTTCAATGAACGCGATAAAATCATCCGCTAATAGTATTTAATTTCAATACTCTGAACATTTTTGTGTTAAACTATAGTAAGATCAAGAATTAAATAAAAAGTTTAGGTACTTTCAATTTTTGGTTTGTTGCAAAGTTAATTTGCAACAAGTTTAGTGTAATTTTTAACCCCCAATGCAAAAAGATGTATAAGAATTATAAGTTTGACATGTGTATCTATGTGTGTCTGTAATGTGGCATCGTAGCTCCCAAACGGCTGATCCGATTTTGATTTAATTTCTTTTTTGTTGGACAGGTGACTTGATCGAAAGTGTTTTAGGTGATACATAAAATTAGCTCTTTTATAGGGGCTTTAAAAAAATTATAACTTGTGAGTTTTAGGGACGCTTTAAAACGGCACAAAAAAGGTATATTTTTAATGCCTACTGGGCAAGCAGTGCCATTAAAAACTGCAGTGCCCAGTGTACATAGTATAACAGAGGTCAGTGATCTAAACACAAAAACGTCGATGACCACTGGGAATAACTCGTTAATAGTGTTTTATAAAGAGATGGAGAACTTAAGATACTTACGTCGATCGTTGTCTCCGAAAACATTGTGAATCCCAACCAAGTTCAGGATGTTGCTGACCATATTTTTCTCTTCGTCTATAGGATCCCCAACACCATTTCGGAATAACAATTCAAAGCGTTTTTGAAAAAAGTCTAGTAACTTCATTGTTTTCCTGTCGATTCTGTAAGACCTGCTTTTCAATTTCGTAGACCCTCTACGGTGGCAACTGCTACGAGATAACTTATTAATATGTACAAAAATTCTTGTCGTTTTAGTGATTATAGGTACAATTATTGTTTCCACTTCAATTACTATCAAAATACCTATAATTACAATTATGTTACAATTCCGTTTAACAATTCTCTGATATGCCACCAATAAATTTTATGAAAACCAATTTTTCAATTAAGTACCTACCTACATCTAGAAATTGGTGTTGTTATAATTTGTTGAGTAAAACGAAACGTTATTACCGACACTTATTAAAAAAGTTTGTACATGCGTACACGTATGCGTATGACGTGCCTATAAATAATAAGCTTTTTAAAGCTTGTTTTTAGCATATTACGGATTTAAATTTCGTTAATACACTAAAAGCTAAATAGGTAGGTACTCATATCTACCCTACTTAATTATTTATGTTAGAGTTGCCTAAGTACCCTTATCTTTTCATGGTAACCTATTGTTCACAGAATACTATTACTCCAACTAAAGTTTGTCTCCATGTATAAGTACCTACCTTTCATCAATAAAATCAATCAACACTGGAACTCCAAGTATTCCAATCAACAGTAAACTTAGAATAACTACTCAGAGAAGGTATGTTGCCAAACAACGCCTTCTCAAAACGTAAGCTACAAATTCGCTTTGTAGCTTACGTTTCGATTGGTATTTTAAACGATTTAAGCAAGAAAATTAATGGATTACCTGTGGAATGTCACGCCATAACTCTTATGCTGCTTTTCTGATTTGTTGTGGTACGATTTCACCGCGCAAATTGTCATAGTAAAATTTTTACATTTTTTTTGGAGCCACATTGACACCATTTGAATGGCTTAAATTTTGGGAATGTACTTGGTTTCTTTGTGTAGTTATTCTAAGACAGTAAATATATTTTATTAAAAGTAGAATGGCGAATATTACAATTTTACTTTCAAAGGGCAAATCTTACAAACAAACTGAATAGGTAAACCGTTCGGTCTATCTTCTTTCAATTCTGCAAAATTAATTTTCTTTTATGACCATTGGCATTTTATTAAGTTCCAAAGGAGTTTTCCACCTGGGGATTTTATTTCTCGAATTCCATCAAGAGAGAAGAATCGTTTGTTTTAGGGTAAATTAAGTATTATTGCTTTTGAATTGTTTTTGCCTTTTGGTTGTTTGCTCACGAATCGGCCCGTGTAGTTTATCGGAATATTTTTTTCCTTTACGTAGCAAGCCCGTATATACGGGGGAGGAGAATATCCAAACACTCCGTAAATTATGACATGTAGTCAAAATTCCCTTTTGCAAAATTCAGCCACATCGGTCGCGGGGGGCAGCTTGTGATTGGAGACTCGACGCGACTCGACGCTTGTGTTTGGTGACTCAAAAGTCATTCATTCATTTCGCGCCTAGGATTAGCCCGCTCGAAATAGTTTAGGTTGAAAATTTAGAACCTTTGGCTAACGGCAGGGTAAAGAATGAGCTGAAAATCTGAAATCATTGAGCTCGTGCATTAATAAAATTAGTCTGTTCATTAAATATTGACCAAAAAAGGTCCTAACAACCTCCGAACACGAATCCCGGGTACGGACACAGAATACATAATGGTATAATAGGATTAATGGGGTAGTTGATTTGCCAAAAAAAACTATCCATCCGTAAAAGATCCATTCGTTGAATTTTTCTATTCTTCATGAAAAATTCTGCACTTTCCTCGTAGGAATGGTAAAAATACTACCATAGGCTTCGAAGAAAGCTTACTTTCGTCGAAGCCTATAGGTACATCACTTGTGGGGGAACTACAGATTTTAAACTCGGGTTGACTGCGGCCCTCTCTACGCTCGTGCAGCAAATGCGCTACCTTCGTTAAAACATTACGTTTACCCCCGCGTAAAGTAACGTAGTACTACTAATGCAAAACAGATTGAAGTCTAAGCAAAAAATACAGACAACTGTTTATTGACATTATCGGTTATTGTTTTTTATATATTTTTTTTGTTTTGTAATAACGAATTCTGATTTTGAGAACCAAATTAAACAAAACAGCGATAAAACAAAAATATTAATATTACAACCATATATAATAATATTTTAAGGGCCTTACGGCCAACTCCTTACGCGATCTCAAATTAACGCTAAAACAGTGCAGTTCCGCCGAGTTTAGCTTTATTTTTGAACTGATTTGAGCCTTAATGGTTTGCGGTCGTGCAACTTTTTTTTTTTTTTGCTGGCACCGACTCCAAAAATAACTGATTATAAATATAGGTATTAGGTATATATAATATGTATCAATAATTTCGTTGGTTGGTTGTTAATGATCTTTGCTTTGAAGTAATTAAAATACTTATTATTTGTAAGTTGGTACATGTAGGTATAGTCTTAAAGTAGTTTTTTTTTCTCTAAAAACTCACTTAAGTCTAAATTGAAGACCACAGTATACTGATTTATTTATTTTTATGTAAAGAGTATATTTATTTTAGTATTTCTTTGCATATACTATGTAGGTATAATTGCCTACCAGGTAAAATTACCTGCTGGTTACTGCGGTGTAAAGTGGGGTGATTTGTTTTTACTCACGATAATTGTGTTGACAGGAATATGACTTTTATGTCCGCACTACTTCAAGTGCTTTTAAAATTCACTGCGCGAAGTGGCGTATGAACAGAAAGTTTAGGAATAGCAGCCAGATGTTGGTGTAATTTTTAGGGTTCCGTATACTTCAAAAGATATTTTTTTTTTATCCTTATAGGATCACTTTGTTGTCCGTCTGTCTGTCTGTCCATGTATCAAAACTCTTTCACAGGAACGCGTACAGGTATCAAATTGAAATTAATATAAAATACAGTGACAGAAACTACAATCCACAGTCCCTTACCGCCCAAAAATATTTCAAGGATCTTATTCAATGCAATGCAAAAGATAGGGCAATTTAAATATTTTTAATCATAACCTCACTAATCGAAACTTGTAGCACATGTAAAGGAAAACCTTTGAAAGTCATTTATTTGATATTCAATAAAAATAGTAAGTCATAAGTATAGTAGTAGATCTGTGAGTATAGGTACAAATTGCGTTTACAAACTTACATTTTGCAGTTTTTCCACTGCAAAGTTTGTCCTTCAGTGTTTCAACCTTTTTATTCGACTCAGCTGGAGGGTAACGTTTTTCAGCTGTACCTACCCATATAACTATGATACTTATATATTTATTAAGTTTATACCTACAGAACCCTCAGTGTGCGAGTCGCATTTGGTGAGTTTTTTTTTACTATATAGCTTGGATTAGGTATCAGTAAGTCCGCATTCTGATGCGGAAAATATGTCTGCTAAAAACTGACGACGCACTTTGAGGGGTGGTTCCACACATTCCACTTGTAGAGCGTTTATTGAACTAGATTTTATTATATCCAGTTCCAACTCTAAGAGAATTTGCTTGGATAGCGTCCAGGTGGTCCAGCTTGAGCATAGGCCTTGTCCGTAAGGCTGATTTGACTTCTGCGACTATCGATAGATAATAATAATGTTACCTCAGTATATTTTTTACATTTAGCTAATATTTAAATGTTATAGACAATTACTTAATTCAAAAATTATCATTTATTTAGGTAGGTAAGAATAAAATACTACTAAAATACTATAACATTTAAATACTATTAACCTTATCGAAAACATCTATTGTCAGTTTTTATTTAGTCTAGTATAGCGGCTACGACATATTACTTTACCTTAGAAAAACTGACAAGGTTAATTCACTGGAAAATTAACTGCAGCTTAGAGCGATAATCTCACAGAAATCTTTTTTCTTTTCTGTGGATAATCCTATAGCGAACTGTCTATAGAGGTTGGTAATCGAAGCCTAATATGTTTCTCAAAACAGTTCTCTATTTCATGTGAAATTAAACTCCGGAAAAACACGAACAAATCGACGTTACGTGGAGGAAATAGGCGTGCCTCCTCACTCGTGAAAGAGTGTTTAATTTCCGTCCTCGAACGAGCTGTAATGGAAAGAGCGGGATGATAATTACAGCGGACGTGGAGTGGAGTCTACAGATAGATACAGACTGATGCTAACCACTAGTCCTATTGTTCTATACTATCCTAAAAAAAAAGAAAAGGATAGGATCCCAAAAGAATCCTATATAATCTACAGGATTCTTTCTTATCGATATTTGAATGGCTAAATGCAAGAACGGCACTTGTAATTTTTTTTGGATACTAATTTATAGACGTTACGCTATCCTCACCTGACGGGTTAAAAATCCCGTATGTCGTGTTTTGGCATTTTAAGTCTATAAGATAAGGGTTAGGTACCTTAATAAAAAATGTCTACAGATCTAATGATTTTATTTATGACACGGGAATTTCTCACGTATGATTAAGCCGGTGCAAAGCGAAACGCAATTAAAAAAATGGGAAGATGTTTACTGAAATTTTTAGGATCCGAATAAAGGGTATTCACTGTGGGTATTATTGAAAGCTGCGCCCCCGGTTTCACCCGCGAGTTAAAATCGTCAAGTTTTCCGAAAATTACCGATTTTTATATTGATTTCTATTATTATTATTTCACTTTGCAATTTTCTTAATTTTTCTTTGCGTAAAACCCTTCTACAAAGTATTAGATTACTTTAGATCACGCCTTCAAGTGAATTTTTAGATAATATCCTAATAATAAACAAAGAAACAAAAGAAATAGTCAACAATTAGTCTTTAATTTCATTCAGCCGTTCACTCACGCATTCTACAAAAACTAGTATGTACAATAATTATATTTATACGAACTATACTACGAGATAAAGCCTATACTTGCTGAGTTTTAATACAATTAAACTCGGTCCAAGCATTTATTTTCTCTGACAGCTGCACTCCAGTTTGTATTAAAAATCAGCAATCACAATTAATTTGAGCTATAGATACCTACGAGGAAAAATCGCATTAACGGCACCGCCCCATTCAATAGAGTAATTGACTATATTAAATATATAATTCACGCTGGAAGATTATCCTAAATCTTAGAAGAGTATCTTAGAAGATTTAATTTTTTTAATTATTTAATTAATAAAAAATAAAGAACCGATTTTCAGTAAAATACCTTAGATAAATATGATTTTAATTGATCACGTGCCTAGAGTGCAAACACTATGTAGGTCGAATGTCCTTATGACGTCATACAAAACTAAATAGAGGCAACAATTGTATGGCCAGAAGCACTCGTTTGCTTATTTGTGATGTCACTAATGTCACATGGCCCCATAAATGCCAATGGGAGCGTTTACGTGGTAGTTTAATAACTTGATTTGCCATTGAAAACACAAATACTGAAAATTATGAGGAGGAAATATTAATTCACAAGATTGCTTTATTTTATAATAATAAACAATTTAAGATGGTTTCTTAAAATCATATAATTATACCCAATTGCGTCGATATGGGCGAACTTGTTTCAGTCACTCGCTAACATAGGCTAAGTAACGCTCGCTAAACATTCGCGGTGTGGTCACTTGTAGAGTTATTAAACGTGTTAGATTCGTTGTGAAAACCCACAGACTAGGTAAAGCTATTGTGAAAATCAAACATTAATGTTTGTGATAATGTCACTGTCACATAAAAAACTAATATAACTGTTATAGATCTGTCAATTTTGCTTTTCCGTAAACCCACACAAGAAACTAGAATCACTACCTGGTTGAATTAGGCATCATCATCCATGTCACTACAACAGTTAAGACTGCTTTTCATCACCATCACCTCTATCTATGCCACTGGAGCAACTGTGCCAGCGCCTCAAGCGTTTCGCTTCGGTATATTTCAAAGAGCTGGATTGGCTTGGATATATGCCGATAAGGGGAAATGCGCAATAAAATCTAAGCGAGACGTCAGTGCAGTCCTAAGCACCCATCCCACCATCCACCCATGACGAACAAAAGTTTCTTTTTTTTTAAGTTTTTTTTTCTCTAGCAAGTGACTATATCGCCGAAATTGAATGGGACAGCGTCTTGAAGTGCGTTGTCTCCTACGTACTACATAACAGCTCAATGCAATCAAATGAAACCACAGAAGAAATAAATCATTTCCTCCGTGTATGAAACAGATCAACTCAGCTGTACACTTCTGCAGAGACCCAAGTTATTTTTGTACTCTTCGCTAGAACCGACGAGTCCCAACCACACGGGCGCAAAACAGACGCGAATGAAACCGCGCGTCACGAGGCGCGCAGAGCCAACTGAGCCAAGAGCATGTATAGTCCTTTTCAAATAGCTTGACACTTGACAGGTGGCTTGACAGTGCGATAGAATGTAACGTGATTCGTAAATATTGAATGTGACAGAACTAAATTAAAGATTTACATTTTGCGGCGTGAAATATACAGTTAAGCGCAACGGTGAAAACTAGTCTGTTAAGGCGCTTGCAGACGATGCATAGTAAAAGTAACAAGTACACGTAGCAAGTACAAGTAGGGGTTCAAACGATAAGTAACCAATGGCGCGGTGACGCCGCAACTCGCGTGCGAGTAAGTAGTCGCGTGCGAGTAAGTACTCGCACGAGTGTTCGAACGAGACGAACGATGCGCAGTGGCCGTCGCGCGAGCAGGGCGGGGAAACGAAGCTTCACTTGGCACCAAGATCACTGCCACGTTCACTATACACACCTGTAGGCGATGCGTAGTAGGCACTTTCTACTTGTACTACGCATCGTCTGCAAGCGCCTTTAGTGGTGGTTGTCAAGTGCCATGCCATTTGAAAAGGATTATAGTAAGACAATACAGTCTTGCTTGGCCTGTCGTAGCGAGTGTACAGGCGGCATAACAAACATTTCACATTATTTGACGGCAGTTTTCTTCCTCATTCCGTACGGCATCTGCTTGAACTGGTTTCTCCCGGGCAGGCCCTGCGCCTGCGCACCTTTACTCGTCACCGTGATCTCAGCAAGTAACAGCTGGTCCAGTGACTACACAAACAAACACAACATTAACGGTGTAATCTACAACAAGGTATATAATAATTATATATAGTTTTATGTAAGTTTTACGTAAAAAATTAAGATGAAAATTCATTAAAAACTCTGCAACTTCCTTTCAGGTTAGAAGTAGTATACATCTCTTGGGAGAAACTACAGATTGTAAAGGCAAGGGTGACTTACCACCTTTTTGATTATAAAAACCAGCCATAAATCAGCAAGTATTTTCCTTCCTATTTTCTTGTCAGATTTCTATAGATTTCTGGCCTTATAAACGTTACTTAAGTTAAGCAATGCTTAAAATTGCTCTGTTAACTTTTCGCTGACGGAAATTGTCACACATGAATTACAGACAGTATAAAAACAAACATTGCTTAACTTTAGTAACTTTATAAGTAATGCCGTTAGTGTTCTATCTATTCTTAGATATTGATGTTTTATTACCTGAGAGTCAATAAGCCCTCTGTCTTTTAATGCCATTTCGATATCTCCAAATTCTTTTACTATTTCTTTCTTGTTCGACTTTTCCACTGCTTGTCGGACTCGCTCCACCTGTAAAACAATGATTTACATTATTGCACTTAATTTTACACAAATCCAGGGACAACAGGTCAGGTGCAGTGAAAGGGCACAGTGCGATTGTGGAGATTCTGCGCAAACTATGTAACCCCCCCCCCCCCCCCCCCCTCGTGCCCCCGCAACCCTTGTCCATTACAATAAGTATGACAATACTGCAGTGCAAGTACCGTTCTTTATCGATGGTCAAATTTGACAGTTGTCGTCAAATTCGATAAAACGCCATTTGATCAATACTCGCTATGATCGATTCTATGGCATTTTATCGAGTTTGACGAGCGATAAAGAACGGTACTTGCACTGCTGGTTATTAATATAGGTTCTATAGGTGACGGTGACCACTTACCATCAGGATAAACCGGCTAAGTGCGAGTCGGGCTCGCGCACTGCCCAAACCAGTTATTGTTCAGGCTTTACGCCTTCCAAAATAGTCGAAGCAATTACTAATTAAAAAAATATGACATTTCAATTCGGTGAAATGATATTCGGTGGTCGACGTTACAATAAGGTCGTCTAAATAAATAGAAACATGTCACCGACTCGCACTTGGCCATTTTATTTTATTTGTTGTTATACTTTAGAGTGTGTATTATAATCGTGCCAAGTTTGACGCTTGTATGTATTACCGTTTTTACATTAGAGCTAATACAAAAATTCATTTGAAAAATACGTTTGTAGTATGGCGTCCTTTCGTTTTGACTTTTTTATTATTTCTTAGGTAATCCGCCGTAACACTAAATATTCTGTGAAAATTTCAACTGGCTATCTATTACGGTTCGAAAGATACAACCGTTAATAGGTAGGACAGACGAACAGACAGACAGACATCGTAGGCTTAGTAATAGGGTCCCGTTGTTACCCTTTGGGTACGGAACCCTAAAAAGTATCATACCGTTTCCTTAAAGAATGTGTGCTTGCCTTCCTGCTCTGGCCTGTCGATGTCTAAGACTTGCTTCAGAACCGGGAGTGCGTCGTCAACCCGCCCCATGTCTGCTAAAGCTATCGCCTGAAACCAGTTATGATACATTTGAGCATTGGCGGATCCAGGGGGGGGCATGGGGGCCATGGCCCACCCAAAACACCTAGCATTTTCAAACATTCGACTCAATTTTTCGATTTGATTTCTTCGAACTTTGGCAGAATGCCCCCCCCCCCCCCCTCCCTAAATGAAATCCTGGATCCACCCCTGCATTTGAGGCCACATCGCTCGAAGAACCGATAACCGATGGGGAAGAAAGGTTCTTGAGTGGAGACCACGAACCGGAAGCATAGGTAGGCCTCCCACTAGATGGACCGACGACATTGTGAGTCGCGGACATCCAGTGGATGCAGATGGCAGGCTGTCGTTCAGTGGGGAGGTCAAAGGATACGTATGTTCAGCAGTGGACATCTTCTGGCTGATGATGATGACATTTGAAATTCTTATAAGTACCTAGATAACTGACTGAGTTTAAATTCATTGTACAAGGCTTGAACTCGGTCTGAGCATTTATTTGCTCTGACAGTTGCAATAACATCATAAAAAGCTAGATAAAAACAGTTTTTTTATATTTCAAAGAAGTATATCAGGTACCTGCTAATCTTGCGTTCGAAAACGTTCGAAATTGATCTGAATTCGTGGTTTTCATTCACTATTGTGGTTAAAGATATTTATTATTCTCATAAAGAAATAACCTAAACCAGCTAAATAACCAGCTGTCAGGGCAAATAAATGCTTGGAAAGAGTTATACTACATGCCAAACATTGCCCCCTCCACACTAGTTTTTGGTTAAGATGTTAATATGTTTGGTTTAAGGTGCGCGCACATTATGCCGGGACGCAGAGGGCCGGGTCGCATACGTTTATAAAATGTATGAAAGCAATTTTTGCGATTCGACCCAGCCCGCTGTAATGTGCGCGTACTTTTACTGTACCTTGATGTTTCTTATTGTGACATAGTGCTGTCTCTGCATTGATATAGATTCTAACGCAATGTGTGGAGCTCCTTGTTTTAACGCCAGAGCTGGAAAGATACAATATTATAGAATTAGATACGTTTGCGTTTATTTGCGTTTTATGATTTTGAACGACCAACCAATTTTCCCAATATTTTTCTAGAATAAATAAGTACCCTATACCTAAGTCCTCAGATCAGACAAACAAGGGAGAAATGGTAAGGTGGCGTAGCCGGTGCGAACGCATCTTGCCTAAATCAGGCTTGATGGCTTTAGTCTAAATCACCCAGCAGACGACCTTATCGCCATTTGTTTACATGTGGACTGTTAGTTAGTTCACGGGTGTCACCTCACTGCAAGTTTCTTCGTATGCGTGAAAAATTTGTAAGAGAGGCGTACTTAATATAGTTTTTGCGTCAAGCGGTTTAGCTGTATAGTGAAAAAAATAAAGAAAAATTTAGACATTTGAACACAAACAATAATTGTACCTACTAAAGCATATCTCCCTTGTTTGTCTGATCTGAACCTATATCCATCTACAAGATGCATAATTAATCAATAGAGAATTATAGAGGAATGGACAAAAACAGTCACAACAAGTCATTTGCTTTTACAATTGCCTATCAACATCGACCGAGAAAAAACTGTGTGCATCATGAGAAAGATCACGGAAAACCGCGGATACACCCATAGAACCCATAAATATAAAAAAAAAATCACAAATTTATTTAGCTCAAACCTGCAAATAATGTTGAAGCTCTTCTCAAAGGCACTGTACCAACATTGAGCATGTCTGTCCACAGATTTGAAGCATATTCTAAACTCTTCGGCGTATTCTGAAACAATACAATAAATATAAAGAATCTGGTTATATCTCAGAAAAAATAAAGGGAAGCGTTATATATACCTAGTTTCCCCATTAGCACTTACATCCCCTTCATTCGTCCATTCGTTTACATTTTGAGCACATTGTTTGCAGTTGTGTGCCGCTCAATATTGAAGTGTGTGTTTGTAGAACTATTAAGAATATGTCAGTGTGTGCAGTACGTGTGTAAACACGTACCCTTCATTTTTGGCAAACTTTTTTTGGCACCAGCTCGAGTTTAAGGCAGATCCAAATACTATCAAAGGGTTATACCTTTACTACTCACTGTGATATCTTGAACCCGCTGGACCAGGCACTATTATATTTAACCAAAGGCGTGCAAAATGACGGCTATTTTGTAAGGGTAAGTAGTACAATATAATATCAGATTCCAAGCTCACTTCAAGCACGTTTTTGTTTTAAAAACTAGTTGTGCCCGCGTTTTTTTGTTGTTATTGGTTAACAGGCTTGCGTTTAATTGCCACTTCGCCTGATTTTAAGCGATGATGTGGTCCACAATGGAGCACATTCCTAGAAGAAACCGGTTCATTCCGACCCATATTTTGTCTGTTTGGACAACCATAAATTTTTCCAAGATAAAAAGTATCATGTCACTGGCCGTCTTAACTTAAAAAAAAACAACAAAAAAAAAAAAAATTACAACTGTCCATTGCTCTGTCGTTGGGCGATATGGAAACAAACAAACACACTTTCGCATTTATTATAATTATTACTGAAGTTGAACTTACCTTACCTTACTTTAACACTTACTTGCTTATAACAGGCTGCCAAAATGAGAACGACAGGGTATTTAGGATATTTGGACATGTTGATTTGCTTCTCCTTGACCTTTTCAAATACTTGGTACATTTGATCGTACATTTCATTATTGTATAGCAAGTCTAACAGTATTTGATATGACACTAGCTGGTCAAAGAAACCGTTGTTCGCTGGGTCATTTAAACACTGGGAAACGAAAAAAATATACTCAGTATAAGCTCTTTTAGTTCTGAGAGTGCATTAGAATATAAAAATGTAAATGTAAATTCTGATCACTTTGGCTCTGTGGTTTGTTTTAATAATATGCTTGCGCTTGACCGCCACCTTGGCTGATGGTAAGAGAATGGTCTACCAATGCTATTTTGACGCAGTAGGTATTTTGAAATCGTATAAAGGTAGCATTCCGATATTGGCGACCGCGACCGGCAGCCGCGGCTGCGTCACGCGACCCACTACGACCCACTACGACAAACGCTTTTTTTACCGACTTCAAAAAAGGAGGGGTTCTCAATTCACTTGAATTGTTTTTTGTTTGTTACCCAGAACTCGGTCATTTATCAACCGATTTGGAAAATATAGTGTCACTTGAATAAAGTATCATCAAAACTACGTGAGTGTAAGCCGGTGTTATAATAATTTATTTTGAATAAATTTATTGATAAAATTATTCAGTGTGGAGGTTAATGGGGGAGGCCTATGTTCAGCAGTGGACGTCTTCTGGCTGATGATGATGATGAAAGTTATTGATGAAAGTTTTATTTTACCTGTAAAGCTTGTTCTGGCGCATTGAGAAAATAGAACATCCTCATAACTACTGGACCAAATATGAACGAGCCAAAACGAAATTCACTACTTTGAGAGTTGAACCTGAAAATACAATAATAATGATTTAGTTTTTTACAATAATGATGAAAAATGTTGCTATCTCATCCTTTGAGCGTAATAATAAAACTGACAGTGTAACAAATTAACTATTACATACTGGGTCACGCGGAAAGAGTACACTTAGCCGAAAGGGGTCCATAATACCCATCATTATGAACAACTTTTACTATGGATGCAAACCTAAAATCGCAGGAAAAAAACAGCTGTTCCATAGAAAACGGTTATTGACACGTTGACACTTAACAAATGTGTGAAACAGCTGATATTTTTTACGATTTCAGGATTGGTCCCGCTTGCAGCAGACCGCAGGAACCCCGCTAGGCCTGTAGAAGTATTTACAAATGTAATTATTTGTTGATATATTATGACAATACTAATTATTTATTGAATTTTTTTTTTACTATAGTGATTATTTTTTATTGACATAATGTAATTATTTAATGTACCTACTTTTAATAATATTATAATAAATATTTTAATAATATTATTTTAATATTATTGTAATATTTATTATTTTATTTCTTGCAATCAAATTTACACTATAATAATAATTTAATACTGTGTGCTGCGTTGCGGCCAATCCAGACACAAGGTGGGCGATTGCTTGATCGAGCCGCACTGCGCAGTTTGTAAAGCCGCAGGGAAGCTGGCCGGGAACTGCGTGAGAGGCAGCGGGTGGCCTGCCCTGTCCCCAGCGGAAACTTCGGGTGGCAGGTTCACGGAAACCCATTGCTCGACAATCAAAGTTCCGTGAGTTCAATGTGTGATTGTAAAAGTTGTTTATAATGATGAGTACAATGACTTTTCAGCTTAGTACTACTATTTTGTGTAACCGTGTATTGTTCTTTTGACATAGTTGTATTGTGGTTCACTTTATTACCAAAGATTTAAAAAAGACATAATATGGTGTAACTTTGTAACTTTCCAAGGATACCTTGTATTAACTCAGAGAGTTTCATGTCATGCTTTGCCTTTGGAAAGGCTCATGTATGGGACTTACGGAGAAATTAATTCACTCTTTTAGTTCCGCGTGAAAAAGACAGATATCTATATTCTAATTTGGTCGCCTTTGCACGCAGATAAAAATTGTGGACAACATTTTATTACGGCTCGCGTGTTACGATTGCTACAGTGGACTGTTGTGACTGGATGATGATCTAGATTAAACTCACTTTTGAACCATTTTAACTACTAACTCCAAGTCCGATGGCTCTGCCATGTGCACCATGTTCTTCAGATCTTCAGTGAATATCATATTTTTGGGATCCGATACAAAGTCATTCATCTTTGCACGAAATTTATCGGAGAAATTGGCAAACTGCTCTTGAATTCTCTTCCTTGCATGAATGTAGTTGTCGACACCAATTGCGGCAGGCGTATACAGATGGT
This sequence comes from Agriopis aurantiaria, assembly GCA_914767915.1. Taxonomy (NCBI): domain Eukaryota; kingdom Metazoa; phylum Arthropoda; class Insecta; order Lepidoptera; family Geometridae; genus Agriopis; species Agriopis aurantiaria. Next base: position 6,598,364 of record OU611999.1, read on the forward strand.
TTACTGGAACATGTATTATTAATGGGTAGAGTAACTCTGTGTTATCTTCACGTTCGATATTCGACGATATTTTATTTTACTTTACCTGTAGTAATATGAATATTTCTGCATGGTACCAATAACCGAAAATTGGGATTAAGTGAGATCTTCACAACTGCATTGAGAAAAACAGACATCTCTTTATTCGGAAATATGTTAACAACTAAAAATCTTCGAGTGAATTACTTATTTCTCCCGAATGCCGATTAACTTCAAGACCTTTAAATTTTTATTTTTAGAGGTTATAAACACAGAGTACTTTTTTAAAAATGACAAATTATATTCCCCACAGATATGTGATATTCCCCAACAAAACATCTGGGGTCGGACTGACAGTAACATTGACAGCATCATATCGATATCAAAAACGTCAATGTCACTGGTTTTTAGCGCTAACGTGAAAAAACCAAATACCATTTATTTATTTGATGCAGCATAGGCACGCCTATGCTGACCATATCATCACTTATCACATACGTAGTATCACACGTAGTATAGTTAATAAATCGCTAGTCATCACATTTCTTTATGTATTTTCGAGTTTCCTGTCAATGTGTAATAATGGTGGATTATTCATTATTAGCAAAGATCTTATAATTATAATATACCCTATTATTAGGTGTTGTGAATGTGATTAAGTGTGACAGGTGATATAATAAAGTAAGGCGTGTATTTTAATGCTATTTTCAAAACTCCCTAAAAGCCCGTAACCAAATTATGGCTCAAAGCCATTCAGCGTGGCAATCAATGCCACCACTGCCACGAGCATGCAGTGTCCACTATTGCAGTCCACGTTGCGGACCATGCGTAGTACAAGTACAACACAACAACACTGTGTACAGCAAGTACACAGTGTTGTTGTGTTGTGTTATGTTGCTGTAGCAGTATTTTAGCCAATGTTTTAACAAGTACAAGTTGCAAGTGCCTACTACACCACGCATCGTCTGCATCGTTTTGCTTAGTGCAAGTGGCAGTGGAAGTGGTTAGTAGCACTTCCACTGCCACCTGCAACGGCCACTTGCCATTTTCAATGCGTTGCAGACTATGTTGTTGGTCTGCAACGGCCAGTCACTGCCAGCTCGTCAATAAAATACGTAATAGTGCTAACATACGAGACGTACTTGGTTGACGAACCGCCGTCCAACCAACGGGAGAGAATGAGAAATTTTTCTCTTTCCCACTCGTTGGTTGGACGGCGGTTCGTCAACCAAGTACGTCTCGTGTGTTAGCACTATAAGAGGTGTTATGACTTAAAGCCTTTATACAGCAGCACACTAATGGATGAAAAACAAAAAAAAAATCGCTATAGAAAATCGACTAAAACTAAAATGTAAAGTCTCTAGCTACATCCCTAAAAAACATAAACCATGAAACCATAAACTTAAGCCAAAGCCAAGTTTTGGCGCCAACGTTGAAAAAACATGTCGGCTTGTGCTATTATTTTCCTAAACTTGTGTATTTTCGAGTGTTAATGTCTATTAAATGGTGAATTATTATTCATTAAGTGCTCGTAAACGTGCTCGAGTGTGAAACGTGTCTTTTTGTGTTGTTTCCAAAACTCCATAGGAGCCTCTTGTAAAGTCCCACCACTTTACAGGGGCATGAGTTTGACTTGACCGTGACTTACTTAGCTTGAATCAGACTGTGACTATGACTTGTTTCACGATATTAAGACTATACAAAACAGATGAACAGGCGGTATGGCCTTAAAGGTTTTAGCCTGCCCGATGGGCGAATATAAAAAAAAAAAAAGCCAAACATGGTGGAATGTAAAAAAATAGAAAGTTACCTCATACGAAATTTTGGTTTTTACGGAATAATCTTTGCGTTTTCATAACTAAAAATGTAATTAAGTGTCTAAGAAAGGCATTTTATATTTTACCAGCCTTCGGTAGAATATAAAATGCTTATAATTACTAAGTACAGAATGTCAAGTTGAATATTAAAATATGATTTCATTTTACAAGAGATATTAACCTGATTTTTGTGTATTTGTGTAACTCAAGGAATCCTTTTAGTTAAATTATCTTCAAACTTTACATCAACAAGGCTTTTATCATTGCTTATATTGTAATAATTTACCAACAGATAGATAACTTTTATGATTCATGCAATTTGTTAAAAACCTTATTACCTACCATTTATAAATAAGTACCTATAGTGAATTAATTGAACCTTACCAATAACCTGACTGAACCTTTCAAAACTAAAATAGGATTGTTTGTGTTACATTTTAATGTGTTTTCCTGTTATTATGTAGCTACAGTACTCATGCCATGAAGCATACCTAGTTTGAACAAATTATATATTATGTTTATTGCACGATGACTCACTTATGATAGTTTAACCTATTGCCATTGCAGGTCACACTTTGTGCACTGCACAGAAATACCAACTCAATGAAATATTTGCAAAGTAGCTTTTTGTATGGGATTGGGGAGCATTTCTCTGAGTGTATAAAGTAATTTATAATAATTCAGTCTTCATGTATTGAGTACTGTTCAAATAAAAAAAGTAGTTTCTATCCCATTTCTGAATGCCACTGTTGATGTGGCAAACAGGAATGGATGTTCTGTTACAAAAAATGAAACATTGGGATGAGTACCTACTATCCTACTAATAATTTTATCTTGTTGAATCCATGAGTAATTGCCCTATTAATATTACTACATATTACCTATTAACATGTGTATTTTTTCTAGTTGGGAAAAAAAATACATAGATGCCAACACTCAAAAGTCAAAATGCAATAGCCATACGCTATAAAACCATGGATGGTACTGTCAAATGAATAAAGCAACAGAAAGCATGACTGGACAAAATTTTATAACAATAGAGGATGTGAGAAGATGAAATAATGAAACGAGCAAATACTAGTGACTGAGTAATGTTGGCTCTTATGGAACATGGTGGAAATGTAATCAAAGATATAGTTTAAAATATTTTTTACCACATTGATGTGCTATGCATCAGTCATTTTTGTGACAGTTGTTTTGAACAAAAAAATACAGTTTTCATTATTACAAACAACATTCATGGAATTGACTCTCAAAGCTTCAAATACAATGAAATGTTATGTGAAAAACTTGTTTTTATTTCAATTTTAATTTTATGCTTTATTAGGTAATGTCAAACTAACTGTATAAGTAATTGAATTTTAACTTTATGCTTACAGATGAAAATTGCTGAATTAAAACAGAACAAGTGAAAGAACAGTGCACAAAAGTACCAAGAAAATCAAAATGTCAGGCAGATACAGCCGACATGACTCTAAATCTTCAAGAAGACCCAAGGAAGATTCTACAAAAGCCAAAACAAAAAAATACAGTTACCAAAATATTTCACAACATGAACGACGCTCTAAAACTCCTCCCTTACCCGCTAGCAATTATGAAATAGTAGATCTTTTGAAAAGAAGACATTCATTAAAACAAGAACTGGAAAGATTGGAACATAATAATGACAAAGACTCTAGAAGCAAAAACACAACACGAGAAAGAAAGAAACGTAAACACTCAGAACATAAAACACTGAGCAGTCAAAACTCTAGGTACCAAGAAAAAATCTCTAAGAAAGAGACAAAAACGAAAGAACGTTCGCCAGATTATCAAGACATTCACCTAGATTCAGAAGATGAAGAAAACATCATTGAGCAAAGGCGAAAACAACGCAAACAGCTCTTAGAAAAGTTTAATGGTAATGAACCAAATGTAAAAAGGGAAAATAAAAATTACATTGATCAAGTAGAAAAAGCTTTGCAAAGTGACACAAACAAAAAAGTTGTAAAAATAAAAGAAGCTAAAGATAATTTGATCACAGACATGTTTTCAGAAAAAGATGATTTTGTTCACAAAAGCACTGCCGGAACCATTGCGAAAGATGAAACCAACTCCCAATTAACTGATAACTGGGATGATGCTGATGGGTACTATAATGTTAGATCGGGCGATGTTATTAACAAAAGATACACTCTGAAATACATTTTAGGACAAGGTGTCTTTGCCAATGTAGTTCGAGCACATGACAGTGAAGCTAACTCACAAGTGGCTATAAAAATTGTAAGAAATAATGAGTTGATGTACAAAACCAGTCTCAAAGAAATCTCGATACTTAACGAAATTAATGAGGCGGACCCAGAAAACAAATACCACTGTGTCAGATTTATAACTCATTTTATGCACAAAGGACACTTGTGTTTAGTTCTAGAATCGCTTCACATGGACTTGAGGGCCGTCCTCAAAAAATATGGCAAACATCACGGGATTCACATGAAAGCACTAATAAGTTATAGTAGACAATTGCTCTTGGCTCTGAGATTGTTGAAAAAAATTGGCATTATACATGCTGATATTAAACCTGACAATATCTTAGTCAATGAAAAGAAAAACATTTTGAAGTTATGTGACTTTGGGTCAGCAGCTAAAGTGGATGACAGTGATCTCACACCATATCTAGTATCTAGATTTTACAGAGCCCCTGAAATTATACTCGGCATAGCATATAACCACAGTATAGATATTTGGTCAACTGCATGTACCATCTACGAGATGGCCACTGGAAAGATAATGTTCACAGGAGGCTCAAACAATAAAATGCTCAAATGTTTTATGGATTTAAAAGGTAAAATCTCCAGCAAGTTGGTAAAAAAAGGAAGATTCAAGGACCAACATTTTAACTACAACAATAACTTTCTACTGCACAAAAAAGATGAATTCTCCGGAAGAGATAAAGTAGTCGAAATATGTAATAATAATGTCACCAGAGATATTTATAAAGAGCTACAGAAATCTTGCAAAAATCTGTCCACGGGGGAAGAGAAAAAGTTGGTGCAGCTGAAAGATTTGTTAGAGAAGATGCTTATGTTAGATTCCAACCAAAGAGCGTCAGTCAGTGATTGTTTGAGACATCCATTCATCCATGAACAATTTGAAAAGTGAACTGCCAATAATTTTGTATTACATACCACCTGCAGAACTTTGTTGTAACAGAAATAAAACAAAGTTTCAGTAAAAGTATTTTATTTTTATTTTAAGATATGAAATCAACAAAAATATACACCACCTACTAACCAAAATATCACTTAGTACATCTAATGGACTATCACAATGAAAAGGAAAAATTGACAAGATCAATAGTTGAATCTGCAATTGACATGGCTGGCTAGCCAAATAACAAAAAATAAATTGAAATTAAAATACATAACTACAGCATTTCAAAATCATCTGGAAATAATCTACATACATCTACTTATGTATAATTTTTATAGATACAATTTACATGCCTCAGAGCCTAAAACTCGTAGAGCTGAATTTCTTGAAAATAACTTAAGTATACAAGTTTAGTTGAAAATGTTGAGAATTCTATTGATTCGTTAATATTGGCTGATTTGCATAAAAGAAAACCTGCAATAAAATAAATATATTTACACAGAACAAAAAAATATAAACAGGTAAACCAATAGTCAACAAATTTCGATCAGAAAAAGCAAATCATAAAACCAGTCTTAAAATCTTTAGAAATAAGTTGTAAAAAAATAAAGTCAAAATGCAGACATGAAGTGTCAAAAAAATTGGTATACTTAAAACATTAACAAAATATCCCAGACCTATGGATTAACTTGTGAATGTTAATAATAGTTGCATAGAGTAAACAAAGGAAATATTAGGAACTAACTTCCACTACCTTTTGGGGAGGAAATCATTTCGTTCCTTGTCACTCGCACATTCTGTATTTTTTGATGATGTATAATTACAAAAAAAATTAAAAATGTATATGAAACATTTTCTTTATTACTTATAACATTTAGGATAGGCTACCACAATCAAACAACTCTTCCAATTAATTAATAACTGTTAACATTAAATATATTGCTTGTTTGTGATAAAATTATTTATCAGGTAGGAAAGTGATATGAAAATAACGACCTTCATACTCCAAACCAAAACTGTTCTAACTGCAGCGATTTTGCTTTAAGTCAATTCAGTCGCAATGCAAATGATGAAATTATGTCTACTACTCGCATATCCACTTTATGCACTTAAGAATAAAGTAGATATTCATATGGGGAGAGAGCAGGAAACCATTACCAAATCAATCCATCTTTTCTCTATCTCTACATTGTATAAAATAAAGTCGCTTTCCGTGTCTGTCTGGATAGCCACTAACTCCTAAACCACGAACGGATTTTGATGAGGTTTTCACCATCAGTTAGATATATTTTCACGGAAGGTTTATATAATATAACTACATGTATAACTCAATGAAGCGGCAACTCTGCAATTAATTTTCACACACATTTTTGATACTGCAAAACATTAACAGTCCCTCATAAAATAACGAACTAATAAAACAAAAAAGGTACTTTTCGAGTTTTGCAGGGTCAAAGCTGTATAAAAAATAAAGCGGACATTCAATTAGCATGTTTTTCAACAATGAAATTGGGATTGAACCTGGACGTAAAGCAGAATTATACTGCTGGTCGAACTGTGTCTGTTGGTCATCTAACAATAAAGAGAAAATTGTCAGCAGTTAGTAATATTACATGCATTGTGAACCTAATTAGTTGCAATGCCTTATTTATCATTCATACATTCGGGACATTCGGGACATTTTTTTTCACACACGGTCATCTGACCCCAAACTAAGCAAAGCTTGTGATATGGCTGCCAGAGACTGATATACATACATATATAGTTTTAAATACATACTTAAATAGATAGAAACAACCAGATATAGAACAAACACAAATGTTCATCACACAAATGTTTGTCCTAGGCGGGAATCGAACCCACGCCCCCAAGCTCAGAAGGCAGGTTCACTACCAACTGGACCAACGGGCTATCATACATTATAATGACATAGAAATTAAATTTGTGAGTGAATTAGGACTAAGGTATACTAAAAACTTTTATGTGTGAACGAGTAGGTGACTATAAAAATAACTTTTCTTATTGCTATTTACAGTAGTTGAGGCTGAACTGATTTCAAATCTCGAGATAATAATTAGATATTGATTAATGGATATTTCCATAATTCAGAACAAAACGAAGCTTGCATCAGTTATGGAAAGACAATATTAGGAATTAAAAACCCGAAACCCATCAAGTGTCGTAACACGTGATCTGACAAGTCCCCATACAATGCATGACAAGTAGCAGATTAGGCGCAAGGAAAATTTGCCAGATCCTGTGCGTCACATTAATGGGTTTTACGCCATAACAAAGATAATATCGTCATTGGGCCATAGCGTAAACAAACCATGGTACCGATCAATCGTACCATTTTCTATGGCTAAAGGCGCTTGCAGACGATGCGTAGTACAAGTAGAAGTTGTAAGTAGCTACTGCGCATCGTCTGCAACGTTTTGCTTAATGCAAGTGGCAGAGGTAGTGCTTAGTAGTAATTCCATGTTTAATAGTAGCATGTTATATAGTTCAATTAAATACTCATGAAAGAATTTTTGACGTAGGTATTAATTTGGAAATGTAACGGTTAAGATTTTCCAATAGCGTGTTTGATGTGGTGACGTTTAATTGCATTATATAATCGTTGTTGATATTTCAATATTTATTAATACATTTCTACTGTTAATATAAAACAATGTGTACAAACATTAGCGCATTAACAGAAGCTGTTAACTGGCTATAGGGCGCCCAAGATACAGGCTTTGCCTAGTTTGGGGCCCATTGGCACAACTATTTTTGCTGCTAGTAAACTGTTCGTTGGTAATTATTATATGATTGTTAATTTAAATAACTGGATTTGGGATTAAATGAATTATTATTATTATTATTATTACCGACCGCTGCTAACCCTCTAGAACATTTCGTGACCCTTAAAATAGATCCAAAGTGATTGTTTAGATGGCGCTAGGAGTATCGAATTAGACTGAAACTGTACGAAAACACAGAATATAATAATAGTTAGTACTACGGCAACGAAACCAATAACTTACCGAACTTACCTTTGCAAGCACCTTTAGTAATACAATCGATATCCAGTAGATGGCGCTTTACAATAAAATAATCCTACTTTAAAATGTCTTATAATAATACATTTTTTTAGTTAAATAATTTAGAATGTAAATAATTAACATTTAACTAAAATAATATCAGGAATTTCAACATTACTATTTTTTCATGGATAATTAAGTTGATAGTTTTCGTAAACTTTTTTCATTTACGTATTGTTCCATACATTTTAGTAAAGCGCTTCCAGCGGAAACGCGAAGGAACTAAAATCAGCGGTATAGATTGCTTCACTCTAATTTGAAAAAAGATTTCGAATACCTTTCAGCCCAGCAATGTATGGAACGAAACGTATACGAAAAAAGTTTTCGAAAACTATCAAATCTGCCCCCTGATCAAATGGCATTTTGTCGATCTCAAGGTACATTTTTGTCTTGAAAAGTACTTTAATAATCAATAAAATTATATAGAAAAGGTTGTGTTTTTTATTTAAACATCGCCTCATTGTTTTACTTTCTTAACTTGTGTACTTTTCTCGTTCGCGTGATTTTCCAACTGAGCGGATCTAACGTTAGTTTGGTGCCGCAATAGCAGTTGTCCGTAAGGCCCCTGGGGCCTTACCTACGGCCAACTGCTAACTCGGTATCAAACTAACGTTAATACAGCGCAGTTCGGAAAATCACGCGAACGTGAACCTTAACGCGCTCAGATACGGTTTGCGGTCGCGCAACATTTTTTCATCACCTAAACTGGATTGCTTTAACAGCTAGCTGTAAGGCCCCAGGACCCAGGAGAGTCACTCCACAAAACCATAGCAACTCTTGCTACTACACAATAAAGTGCAATTCAGGACGCGCGAGCGCTAACTACCTATAGCTATATTAACCTAGAAGTTGCCTCTCTGTCTATCGCGTAACTCTTCGCGTCGCGTTATCTCTGTGTATCGCGTGAGAGTGAGCACGGGAGTTCCCGCTTCCGATAAGTCGGCTACTTGTAGCTTGATAGGTACCTAAAGTGCGGAGAGCGCCAGGTCTGGCCAGGCCTGCCAGCGCGAAGGTTAAGTAGGTACTTAGGTAGGTAAGTATTGGACCTACCTACTAAAACAGTAATTACATTCCAGCCTAGAAGTTCATAGGTATTTTGTGCTCATCTTTACGGTAGCTATCAGGAAAGTAGTGTGTTTATTGATGTAGTAGTCTAGTTGTGTGCTTTATTTACCTATTTACTTGAATAAAATTTTGACGAGACAGTAGGTAAGTACCTTCTAGGTACCTGTAAAGGAGACTGGATTTGTGCGCGTTCAGTCGGTAAGTACCTACCTAATTTACCAAAAGCGGACATGGCTATGATTCTTATACCTACCTACTAAAAAAACCGGACAAGTGTGAGTAGGACTCGCACTCTGAGGGTTCCGTACAAATACTCGCACGAAGCGGCAACGTCGCACTCTGCTTTTTTGCTCTGCTATGTAGGTAGGTATATGAAGATAACTGCCTATAAGGTCAAACCGCATCAAGGCGGTGCGGTACAGTACTGCAAGATTATTTAACCGACTTCAAAAAATAAGGAGGTTCTCAATGATTCGGTTGTTTGTTACTTTAGAACTCCATCATTTAAAAACTGATTTGGATTTTTAGATTGGTCCCATAGATATTTCATTAAATTTGTACAATAATTTCGTTGGTTTCGTTCAGTAGTTTTAGGTACCTACTATTAATTTTGAAGTCGGTTTTTTAAATTGATAATTACCTAACTCGGGCGAATAAACATAAATACAGAAAAGTATCTCCATTGTATGTATGGCTTTGGATAAGGAACCATACCACCAAAATTATGTGTGTCTTGAACGCTCTTCTTTAAGAGGGGGCATCCGAAATTTTATGCTAATTTGCCATGATATTATAACTAAACCAAATATCCGATCAACGTAATAATTGATACATATGATTTTTCAATTCATTTTCTTTCCGCCATTAAGACAGAAACATAATAGCAAGATATTTACTCGATACTTTAATGTTTTGAAAATGGTGCCTTTTTGCTAATTTTTTTGATTTTACTTGGAAAGTACTTCAGTTACATATCTAAAATAAATAATCACCGAAGGAAAATATAGTTTGTTTTCCAGTGTTAAGACAAAATTTACCTAGATTAATTAGTACTCTCATAATAAATTATAATAAACTTAAATTAATTCCCGTGTAATATAAATAAAATGTGTGAAAACCACGTCAGTTTCTATAATAAAACTTAAATTATTTTATATTATCTTTTAATTTTTAGTTTTATCTTTCTGACTCTCTCTCTCTCTGCTTCTCTCCGTCTCTCTCTCTCTCTCTGTCTGTTTGTCTGTCACAAAGAAACACTCCGACTCTAATAGTTATATTACTGAGCATACATAATAATGGATGCGTTACGGCCTAGTCATATCCATTTTATTTGTATCTATGTTATTTTTTCGTAGTAGCTTTACCTAGTCTGCGCTCTAAGGTCATTGGCACCACTTGGTTGCCGCGTCAAGTGGTCGCGTTCGAGCCATCGATTTTTTATATTATCCTTTGTTTGAAAATACAGTAGGTGTTGATATAATCGCACTCGGAAGATAAAACCAAGGCGAAAAGCAAGCGCGTGCGTCCTTCCCCGTTGAGGCATAGTGCGGTACTGAGGTTGAACGGAGCATGTTTCGCTATTTAGATGCAAAGCGCAACAGAATAAGACTGAATATCGGACTTACCGTTTGACCGAATAGTTGCTTAGAACTAAAGGACGTAAGTCTCAAATCGAATATAATTTATTATGAGAGTACTAATTAATCTAGGTAAATTTTGTCTTAACTATGGAAAACAAACTATATATTCTTCGATGAGTATTTATTTTAGATATGTAACTGAAGTACTTTCCAAGTAAAATCAAAAAAATTAGCAAAAAGGCACTATTTTCAAAACATTAAAGTATCGAGTAAATATCTTGCTATTATGTTTCTGTCTTAATGGCGGAAAAAACATGAATTGAAAAATCATATATATCAATTATTACGTTGATAGGATATTTGGTTTAGTTATAATATCATGGCAAATTTGCATAAAATTTCGGATGCCCCCTCTTAACATGAATTTCCGGTTACGTAATTACAAACCCAATTTGGGGTCTTTAGGGGTAGGTCCTAAAGCCGAGTTTTTGAGTTTAACGTCATCGTCTGCTAGAAAAAATGAGGTTTATGACGTCAGATATTTGATTGGACCTTTGTGTCCGAAGTTATGGACCTTCAAAAAATCGGGTATTTAGGCTCTGTCTCGCTACTTAGTAGCTCTAGTACCTAAGAGTCTTAAAATACTAAATGACCTATCGTTGGAAAGCCAGTGAAGGTCACTATCCTTGCCTGGATTGACCTGGGACAAAATGCTTGAGGAGCCGGGTATTTCAGGTCGTCAAAATCGTAAGACCTAACTTAGACTATAATTTAAACTAAAAACTAGAACTAGTTGTATTTCCTAAACCAGAGCCTTAAAAAATATGCAAAAAATATACTAAAACTTAAAATGAGCTTTACTACCTCGAGCCAAAATTTGGGCGTGGTAGGGTGTTGTTTTCTCCACTACTTTACTGGGGCAGACAGGACAGTAAATTACGAAAGACGAGGCGGTATGACCTCTATAGCTTTAGCCTGCTCAGTAATGTGCTAAAATAAATGCTAACGTGGTTAGGTGTGAATTGCGGGGATTTCTTCTCATATTGTTTATCTGTACCTGGGGCCTTACGATTTGGAAAATCACGCGACCGCAAACCGTATCTGGGCGCGATAAGGTTCACGTTCGCCCCTGTGACCCCTGCAAGTGAATCTGGGCTCCGATTATCTACATTTAAACTGTGACTCCTGCAACTAAGTGAATCTAGGGCCTTACGGACAACAGCTATTGCGGCACCAAACTAACGTTAGATCCGCTCAGTTGGAAAATCACGCGAACGTGAACCTTAACGCGCCCAGATACGGTTTGCGGTCGCGTGATTTTCCAACTGAGCGGATCTAACGTTAGTTTGGTGCCGCAATGACTGTTGTCCGAAAGGTTCCTGGACTCTAATAACTGCTTCCTTTGATTTTATGACTATCTACACTCAAGCATCGACCTCTGCTAGTCGCCTATGTACCTAAAGTACCTATACCTATATTCTATATTCAAAATGTCATACACAAAATGTGTTTACCAAAACTAGTCGGGACATAGTAGGTAACTAACTGCCTTCGCTTCCCAGTTCACGATCAAGGTCGGATGATTGTATGGATTCGGAAATCAGGTACCTACCTATTTAATACCTAGTTCTAGGTAATAATGTAGGTAGGTACCTATAGGTATTTTTTGAATAGTGTGGATGTTTTGTAATTTTTAAGGTTTTTATTCATGGTATTCATGAGTAGATAGGTAGGTACCTAACCTTCTTTGCAAAATATGGTCCGCCGAAGTATGTATGCGTACCTATAGAAGTTGCCTCTATCGCGTAACTCTTGTCGCGTTATCTCTGTGTATCGCACGACAGTGGACACGGAAGTTTCCGGTTCTGAGAAGTCGGCTACTTGTAGCTTTATAGGTACCTAGAGTGCGGAGTGCGTCAGGTCTGGCCAGGCCTGCCCGCGCGAAGGTTAAGTAGGTACTTAGGTAGGTAAGTATTGTACCTACTAAAACAGTAATTACATTCCAGCCTAGAAGTTCATAGGTATTTTGTACTCATCTTTACGGTAGGTATCAGGAAAGCAGTGTGTTTGTTTGTGTAGTAGGTAGTCTAGTAGTGTACCGACTTCATAGTAGGTAGTAGTTGTGTGCTTTATTTATTTACTAGAATAAAATTACGTAAAATTTTGACGATACAGTAGGTAGGTACCTGTAATGGAGAGTGGATTTGTGCGCGTTCAGTCGGTAAATACCTACCTAATTTATCTAGAATTTTACTAGTAGCCTATGTCACTCTCCGGTTGAGAACTATAACCCATGCATAAAATCAAGTCGATACAGCGCTGGCAACGTCGCACAGCGCGGGCCTAACTCTCAGCACGAACTGGCAACGTCGCATTGTGAAACGAAACTGACCCGACTACTACGTCCTATTCTGTGATGCATTCTGTGAGCGCGAAGAAAAGCGCCATCTACTGATATCTGGTGCGCTTCTCTTGAAATGTTGCGCTACCGTAATTTTTCGTACGCCATCTCACGTAAGTTCGAGACAACCTATTGCCCGGACAAATTGTGGCGCCCTCTAAGTTTCAACAGGTATTTTGGCAAATTTCCGGGGTACGGTACAAAGTACTGCTATCATCAATCTTCTCTAGTATATAATCTTTGTTATTACTTACAACGTCTACTTGTTACTTGTACTACGCATCGTCTGCAAGCGCCTTAAACTAAATTTGACAGCTCGAAATTGTTTCTACCCTTTACTCACTTATTGATATAAAAAGAAATAAACAATTTCAATTAGAATATGACCACGGCGAGGGAGACTATAACTAATCATCCTCACGCGGTCTCAATGCGATCTAATTGTTAAAAGTTATAATTTGAAATCAATATGACCTTTACTATATTTCATTGTTAGGTACACAAGTATGACTGTTAAGGGATGATTTAAATTAAACTTTGCGCGTCAGAGCCCATTTTAAAATGCGGTGAAGGAACACTATATTTATAGTACATAATTATTTGTATGGAACTCATACATCTTAGTAACTGGTCGGATAAACACGCACTCTGCGGTAGCCGGACGATTGAATTACTATTTACTGTATACACTTTAATTTCCTTACCGCTTTGTAAGATGCGACAGGACGCGTGCCGTTACGTATAAACCGTACCTTAGATTGTTATAAACAGAATGGTTAACTAAATAAATCACAAGACGAGTCTCTCAAACGTCACAGTAAACTTTTATATCTACATCTTATTAGTACGTCTCTAACTCTAATGTCAATTATTTGGATGGATCCATTACAAGACTATAAGAAGTGGGATGTAACACAGTCTCAATTTATTCGATTTGATCACTGGCTTCAAATATATCACAAACATAAATGGTAAGTAATTCGATGAAATAATGCCTAAGGCCGGGGCAAACCTGGCGAAACTCTGGGGCCTTACGGCTACCTATTAACGCGGGCTCGAAACAGCGCAGTGCGGAAAATCACGCGAACGTGAACCTTAACCCGCCGAGATATGGTTTGCGGTCGCGCAACTTTTCGCAATTTATCGAATTTGACGATCTCAACTGTATAATTTGAATTTCGATAAAGAACGGTACTTGCACTGCAGAATCGCTTAAAACAGGTAGCCGTAAGGTATGTAGCCGTTTTCACTCCCAACAATTTTACCGAAGTTGAAACTCTTTGATAATTTATCCGATTTTCAAATCCTTTCACAGCTAACAATAGTTGTGAATTTCTTCTATGAAATTATTAATCACAGAAGGCGTCACCAAATTTTCACCAATTTTAATAACGCAAACATTGTTTGTGTAAATGACCAACATAAAAATTAGCGAAAATGCTATTCAATTCTAAGTCGAAATAAGTCTAAATTATACTGCCACTAGTCTGAGATTCAAAAAATAATAATTCGACTAGCAATTCGCGCTTTACCAGGTCTGCACCAGTCTATAGAAGCCTAAATTATTTCGAGATTCCGTTACTAGTTGAAATAATAGCTCCTCTATATAGTGCTAAAGTTACGAGATTTTATGCTAAAATTTAATGATGCCGATAGTTCAGTGGATAGCGGCCAATCCTTCGAACATCGCCAATGTCTATATAATAATGCATCTTGCACACTGTGCAAGTAAGCTGCTCAACTTAGAAGGGCACGAGATGCAGGATACAAGTATGTACTGATACGTGCCTTTTCCAATTCGGCAGGTTAGATGCGCCGTGTGCATGACGCATAAACCATCTCGAATTTTGATTGGAAATATTAACATTCTACAATATCAAACAAACACTAATCTGACTGACAATAACGCCCTTTCCATATCAAACATTGGGAAATACGGTCAAAGAAAGAAAACCAATAAACGTCGCCGAAAATGACGTGTTATCTTTGCGCGATTGGTCGCCTTTGCCATCCGCTAGCCAATGAACATCGAGCACTTTCTTTGGATGTCTCATGTGATTATTTGGGTGCTTGTTATGTTGAAGGCATGTTTTGGTGATAGCCCGCGGCGGGTGATACCTCTATGGACTGGCCGGAGGCTATCGAGTCTGGGCTTTGGAGGGAAGCGCTGTACACCGGGTTCATGGGAGTATTGCCGCCTGCCTCAAACAACGTGCTGTCGTACACGCTGTTACTCTGCTGGAATATAATATGTTTTAAGACTTTCCACGAACTTGTACACATTAGAAATTATCGGAGAACACAAATTTGTGTGAACTAGTGAAATAAGAGTCATCAGCTAGAATGAGCCGCAAGCAAGCCAAGCCAGATTCACGAGTGAATCGGTTTCTTCTAGGCAAGTGTGCTCCAACATAGACCGTATCATCGCTTAACATCAGGCGAGATGATGGTCAAACGCAACCCTGTTATATATTTTTTTTAAACCGGACAAGTACAAGTTGGACTAGCTGTCTGAGGGTTCCATCGAACTTGATCTAACGGAACCCTCAAACTAACGGAACCCTCAAAGCGAGAGCACTACTCGTACTTGTCCAGTTAAAAAAAAAAATTGGTTTGTAGTGGTTTATTAAATAGTGACGAAGGGAAGCGACTCGCACCTGGTAGATGTAGTCGGAGTCCGTCTTCAGCGAGCTGAAGCTCTGCTGGTGAGGCAGCGAGACCTGGTCCTCATCCATCGGCTCGTCCATCTGCGCCTTGTACGAGAACATTATGCTGGGCTGAGACACACTGTTGACAGAAAAACAATCACATTATTATCTGTGACTTTTATTAAACTTAACTACAATGATTTTGTTAGGGCCGATTTTTCAATCCTCAGATAAACAGCCAGAGATCATTTTTTTTTTTTTATTAATTAATAGGCATGCGTTTTACCACCATCACCATTTATTCGACCAATAGCAAGATATTGAATTTTTCAATCCTCAGATAGGGTTTATTGAAAGAATAACTCTTCTATCTGAGGAATAAATTTATCTGTCGTTTGAACGGCCAGATAACCGGTTATTCTACAGAATAAACATTGCATTCAATGAGTTGTGGGTTGTCAACAAAGCGTTTACTGTTTTTGGTTATAAAATAACGCAGTTTATTCTGGATTTTGTACTTATTACAAAGAATTTCAGTAGATTTCGATCGCCGATTCAGTCTTTCAAAGGAATCTGTGCTATATTTACTTCCTATGTATGTGATAAGAGATAAAATCGAGCACAAAACACAAAGGTATAAAGCGTTTTACACAGTAAAATACTGATGATATGAGTAGCTATAAAATACAATTGTGTTATAAATAAATTTCTCCAGATTCTCCAGCATTTATTCCAGATTAAAAATCCATATTATGTGAAATTAATAAAAATTTAAAAACAAAGATTTATAGCCTAGATACTTACTTTTGACCTACTTTTGTCTTAGCATTGATTTCATTTACCTATTTACAATAAAAAAAATCTCCACTAATCTCACAAGGATTTCAATGCTCTCTTTTCTTTGATTTTATTGTAATTTTTAATGTAAAAACACAAGTTTACCTCTATTTATACCCATATAACACCACTGGAATGAATGAAAGCGAACAACAAAAAGCTATGCCACCTGTGTCAAAAGCGACCATAGCCCGTCCTGCTCTAACGCGTATACATTTAATATATTTGTTTCACTTGTCTTGACTTTGCTTTGTAAATAAAAGATCAGTTAGCTATTCATGGTCTAAATGACAATTGAAAAATGCACCAACGTTTATGAGACCAATAAACAGCGTAATAAATTTATTCCCTTGGTAGTTATAAGGTGATTTATTAGAGGATTGAAAAATTAAATGAATTCACTTTAGTTATTCACAATACAGGGAGATTTAGTAATATTATACTATATAAAGTTGTCTTAATCTAAGGTTGAAACAATTTGGTCATGTTACTACTAGTTTGTGTGTATACCGCGAGCAGACCAGCGACCCGCAAGCAGCACCCGATAGCGAGTAGGACACATGTGCCAGCCGTCGCCCTCCTCAACCATATCTGAAGGAAGAGAGCGACCCGACACGACGCCGCCTACTTACTTACTTACTTGTGTAGCGGGCATTTTCCGCAACTAGGCCATTCATTGGCCCATTTTGCGTCACCCGGCTGCAGCTAATTCAGCCACCCGGTCTCCTCCAGGAAAGCCAGCAGCTCGCTTATGCCTGCGCAGGCCTCCCAGAGCGTCCTCGGTGATCCGAGGATAGTGTTTCGTTGTTCTGCCACGCTGCTGCACTCCAGCAGCATATGTGCGGCCGTTTCTTCAGTCTCCAGACACCCTCTACATAGGGGACTGTCAGTAACCCCAATTTTAAAAAGGTGTTTGTTTAAAAGGCAATGCCCTGTGATAACCCCAACAATTTGCCGGAGTTTGCCACGTTTTAGATTCAACAATCTACGGGAGTATCTCGGATTGAGTTCCGGGAAAGCTTCCCTTGATTGTCTACAGTTTTTAGTACTTGCCCAGTATTCTTTGTGAAGTCTTGTAGTACGTTGACGAATCCAGGATCTGATTTGGCTAAAAGGTAAGGGGATTATCGGCTCGGGCCCTACCGGTCGTATGCTCGAGCCTCTCCGCGCCAGTTCATCAGCCGCATCATTTCCCCTAGACCCACTGTGCCCCTTGATCCATTGGAGAGTAACATGATTGTGTTTACTTACGGTCTCCAGCAGGTCATGGCACTGTATGGTTAGTCCTGAGGTATGCTCGTATCTCTGTAATGCTTTTAGCACTGCAGCACTATCCGAGAGAATTCTGATAGTTTGGTCAGTTACCTGTCTTTGTAATACCGCTGTTGCCGCCTGGATGATACCTACACATTCTGCTTGGAAAATGGAGTTATATTCACCCAAGGTTGTTGATAAATGTATATTGAGGTCTTCCGAGAACGTACCAGACCCGGTGCCTCTATCTGTTTTAGACCCATCTGTATAAATTCTCACTTCCCTTATCCCAGAGCTGTCGCTGTGTTCTTCATATAATTGGATATTGTAGCTCCTTGTGAAGATATGTTTCTTTGGCACCCTATCATATAGTGAGACCATTGTTGGGTTACAGTCTGCGTAGGCAGCTAGTATGGTGGTATGTTTGGCTAGATCATCTTGTACCCAGAGGCCTAAAGCTCTGAGCCTGTATGCGGATGCTGCTGCTTCTTGCTGTATGAAGAACTGCAGCGGTGTCAGCCCCAGTAGTGCTTCCAGCGCTACCGTGGGTGCAGAGCTCATGCAACCTGTCGCCGCTACACAAGCTAATCTCTGTATCGTGGCTAGTTTATCTATTGTTGTACTTAGTTTGGTTCTGGGCCACCATACTACTGCACCATAAGTCAGAGAGGGTCTGACTACGGTATTATATAGCCAAAGTGTTATTTTGGGGTTGAGACCCCAAGATTTCCCTATCATTTTCCTACACTGCCAGAATGATATGGTAGCCTTCTTTGCTTTGTTTTCGAGATGTTTGGCCCAATTTAGTTTTCTATCTAGTGTGATTCCCAAATATTTTACTTCTTCCGACAAGGAGAGCTGTTGTCCAAAGAGGGAGGGTAGTTTATAAGGTCCCAGATTCCTTTTGTTTGTAAACATTACAAGTTCTGTTTTACCCGGGTTGACGGTTAGCTCATATTCATTACACCATCTTTCTACAATTTTTAGTGCATTATTCATGAGGTTGCATGCAACGCTGGCGAATTGGCCTGAGATCAGGATCGTCAGGTCATCAGCGTACCCCACCGTAAGAAAGCGTTCTGTGTTCAGTCTCGTAATTAGGACATTTACTACCATGTTCCATAGGATCGGCGATGCTACGCCACCTTGTGGGCAGCCCTTCATCACCATTCCCCTCGTCGCGCCATCCAGGTCAATCCGCACTGCCCTTAGTCGCAGCATGTTTAGTGTCCATTCTATCAGCGTTGGGTTAGTGTTGTGTTTTATCAGTGCTGTTTCGATGCTATTAAAATTTGTCTTATCAAAAGCACCTTCTATGTCTATAAAAGCTCCCAGACATAGGGCTTTATTGTTGATATCTCGTTCTATGACTTGTACAACTCTGTGTAGAGCTGACTCAGTGGATTTCCCCGAGCTGTATGCATGTTGTTGTGGGTGTAAAGGGTTGTTGATTAGAACGTTGTCCCTAATGTGCCTTTCTACTAGTCTTTCTAGAGTTTTTAATAGGAAAGATGAGAGACTGATTGGTCTATAGGCTTTCGGATTTGTGTAGTCGCTTTTACCCGGTTTTGGAATGAAGAGTACTCTTACCTCTCTCCATCCAAGCGGAATATACTTAAAGGCTAGGCAGGCCCTGAAGAGTTGTTTTATGGTTTCATTTAGTAAGTGTTCTCCCCATTGTAGGAGTCCTGGAAAGACTCCATCTAGTCCAGGTGACTTGAAAGTTTGGAATGATTTTATTGCCCAGGTTAGCTTATCGCTTGTTACTACTGACCGTGCGGCCGCCCAGTCTGAGTCTGTTGCTATGGTCCCATTGTTCTCGATCCATGTGGATTGATTACTAATAAGACATCCTGGGAAGTGTGTTTGTAGTAGTAGGTTATTAGTTTCTATTTCTGTTCTAGTGTAGGTGTTATCGGATCTTTTGAGTGTTCCTATATCACGGTTTGGATCAGCCGCTAGGATTTTCCTGACTCTGTTCGCTGCAGAGTTAGACTCAATATTACTAGTAAATTTTTTCCATGATCGTCGCTTGTTAGTTCGTATAATTTTTTTATATTCTCGCATCGCCATTTTATAATTGTCCCAATCTACATCGCCATAGGTGTTCATGGCGCGATTGTACAGCTTACGTGTCTTCTTTCTTAGCTTCTCTGCGTCCCTGGACCAACACCGGTTACCTTTACTTTGGCCTCCCGGAGTTGATAGTGGGCACGCTGCCCTGAAGCTTGTGGTAAGGTTGTCTGTCAGTACAGTCACAGCATTTTCTATTTCTTTAATGTGCGTATAGGTTGTACCCGGGTGAATAGGGTTAAGGTTTAGTTTTAGGGCTGATATGTAACCTACCTTGTTAGTTCTACGAGGGTTTCTCGTCGGTGTTGGCATTGTCTGGGTCAGTGCTAGGTCATACCTGATCCACCTGTGGTCTGAGCCGGAGTGCTCGTTTGAGACTCTCCAGTTCTTCACAAGGCTGCAGTCACCCGAGACTAAGGTTAGGTCTATGATGGTGCGGCTTTGCCTTGTCACAAATGTTGGCTCTGCCCCTAAATTCGCAATAGAGAGATTAGTAGTAAATAAAAAGTTTACCAGTTCCTCCCCCCGACCGTTTGATGATGGCATTCCCCACAGAGGATGATGTGCATTTCCATCTGTTGAGATAATAAGCTTGAAGTCGTTAGTTTCACAGTAGCTTACCAGATCTGTCACCGCTTTAGGCGGTGCTGACTCATCAGCAGGCATGTATGCCGATGCGATAATAAGTTCTTCGGTGTCCTCCCCATTTCCACTCTGGAGTCTGGCTGTTGCCAGGTCTCTAGAGCAAAATTGTGTGACCGGTACTGCTGTTATGTTTCTCGGGAAGTACATGCACGCTCGGATATTGTCACAGGTATAATCGAGTATTAACTTACCCCTTAAGCTTTTGAGACCACATACCCGTCCTGTCCTAATCCAGGGCTCCTGGATCAAAGCTATGGTCTCTACGTTTGCCTCCAGCATTCTGCGCAGGTTAGCTGTCGCCGTGATGTTGTGCTGAAGGTTTACTTGGAGGACGCTAATCTTTGAGGAGTTATTAAGTTCACGTCCTTGGCCTCTGCCACCAACAGATCCGTCAGTCATCGCGGACAAGTCCACGGTGTCTGACGGCGGTGCAGCCGGCTTAGGGATGCAGTTAGTATTATTATTGTTATTCGTTATTATCTTGCTCTTACTGCGCTTCACTCCGGGGACGTGAGCCACCTCGGAGTGAGGTATACTGGCGCTAGGACCTCCGGCCAAAAGCCGTTGCCCCCCAGCCCGGTTCCCCTGCCTGCCTTTCGGCCTTACAACCGTCCTGCCAGCTATGTCCACGTCACGGCCGGCGTATACAGCCGCAACATTGGTCACCGCGGCTATAAGTCGGGACGGTCCGGCAGAGCTAGTAAAGCAATCCGTTTCCATTGGTGTGTTAGGTAAATTAGTTGGGTTGGATGAGCTATCCATATTAATGCTCTTATAGTTCGTCCCCCAGGCTCCCCACCCTCCACGGAGCCCGCACCTAGGGGATGTCTTGTTAAGACACCAGGGCTACCTGGAAGGATATAGAGGGGCAGATTAAGTTGTTCACGAGACACAGACAGCACCACCGAAACCGACGCCAACTATTCGCCGAAATACGGCGTGCACTGCGGACTGCAGACCCCAGAAACCCACCCCTCTCGCCAGGCAGTAGCAGAGGGCTGCCTACCATGCTGGATTGCCAATGGTGGCTAGTCATTGGCCCCCCGTTTTAGGTGAAATTCACACCAAAGAGGAGTGTCGCGACAGAGCTGTACCGTAACTGACAGCTCTTTGCTCAGCCCCCAGGATTGTTGCATCCCCCCGTACGGGCTACCACGCGCAGCATCAAACACG
This sequence comes from Agriopis aurantiaria, assembly GCA_914767915.1. Classification (NCBI taxonomy): domain Eukaryota; kingdom Metazoa; phylum Arthropoda; class Insecta; order Lepidoptera; family Geometridae; genus Agriopis; species Agriopis aurantiaria. Next base: position 6,620,090 of record OU611999.1, read on the forward strand.
TGGGTGGTCAACCCCCCACCCACCGTCTCTCCTTTGGGGATGGCGGGCCCACAATGACCTGACCACTACGTCATCACAGCTGCTTGGAATGGAATAGGATTGGAGATGATGGTGCGGTAGAGGAATAAAGAAGATCCTACCAAGCATGCCTGAACATGCCTATCCAGTACCTAGGAGTTTCAGGATGGGAGGGGAAGGTTGGGAGTTAAGAGTTGCGTCTATAAGTTTTGGTTACATCCGTTCCTGAGGGGACCAGACCAATAACAGGCGGCAACCACGTGTAGGAGACTTATTAGACTTGTTATGGATATCGCTGCGACCTGCGCTCCTTCCGTAACCATTCACCGAACCTGCTCACCGGACAGGTGGCCAGGTTAGGGTTAGTCCTGTGGTCATCAGCTTCGGAGTGTGACGTAGTCCTAACCCTGCCTCACTTCAATGCTCTCTTTTCTTTGATTTTATTGTAATTTTTAATGTAAAAACACAAGTTTACCTCTATTTATACCCATATAACACCACTGGAATGAATGAAAGCGAACAACAAAAAGCTATGCCACCTGTGTCAAAAGCGACCATAGCCCGTCCTGCTCTAACGCGTATACATTTAATATATTTGTTTCACTTGTCTTGACTTTGCTTTGTAAATAAAAGATCAGTTAGCTATTCATGGTCTAAATGACAATTGAAAAATGCACCAACGTTTATGAGACCAATAAACAGCGTAATAAATTTATTCCCTTGGTAGTTATAAGGTGATTTATTAGAGGATTGAAAAATTAAATGAATTCACTTTAGTTATTCACAATACAGGGAGATTTAGTAATATTATACTATATAAAGTTGTCTTAATCTAAGGTTGAAACAATTTGGTCATGTTACTACTAGTTTGTGTGTATACCGCGAGCAGACCAGCGACCCGCAAGCAGCACCCGATAGCGAGTAGGACACATGTGCCAGCCGTCGCCCTCCTCAACCATATCTGAAGGAAGAGAGCGACCCGACACGACGCCGCCGCAAGAATGTGCCTTCGATGGTGAGCATTAATGCTCAAAACATACATACAATCTTTATTTCTAAACGCTTTCTTTTTACATTTCAATCATCATTTCAGCCGTAGGACGTCCACTGCTGGACATAGGCCTCCCCCATCGATCTCCAGAAGGGCCGGTTGGAAGCGGCCTGCATCTAGCGTTTCCCTCCGGTCTCTTTTAGGTCGTCTGTCCATCTCGTGGGTGGAAGTCCTACGCTGCGCTTACCAGTCCGTGGTCTCCATTCGAGAACCTTTTGGCCCCATCGGCCATCTGTTCTGCGTGCTATATGCCCTGCTCACTGCCACTTCAATTTGCTAATTCGGTGGGCTATGTCGGTAACCTTGTTCGTCCACGGATCTCCTCATTTCTGATTCGATCTCGTAGAGAAACCCCGAGCTTAGCCCTCTCCATAGCTCGTGTGACTTTGAGCTTGTTTATGAGGCCCATAGTGAGAGACCACGTTTCACTGCCGTATGTCATCACTGGTAACACACACTGGTAACACACATTTCAATCGCCTCCTCTAAACTAAGTCCTCACCTAAAGAAGTCGCTCAAGAAGGTGTGATATACGAGCGGCGTGTAAAGAGAGAAGTAGAGCCACGTGGTGACGTCGACGACACACAGCCCCGGCTGCATGGAGCCCCAGCCGAGCAGGCCCGCACCCACCGCCTGCGTGGCGTCTAGTAGAGCCAGCAATAACACGTACAGGTAGAACGACAGCTTCGCTGGAATTAGAAAGCCTTCTGTAAGACCACATTATCATCATCAGCCTATCATGTTCCCAATGCTGGGACACAGGGGGTGCTGGGACCTTCTCTCAATAAATAAATAAATAAATATTCGGGACATTTGCACACACGGTCATCTGACCCTAAACTAAGCAAAGCTTGTGATATGGCTGTCAGAGAATGATATACATACATATATAGTTTTAAATACATACTTAAATAGATATTAATAACCAGATATAGAACAAACACATAAATCATCACATAAATCACCGGAACTGGATTGTATCTCTGTTTGATTTGTGAAAACTTTTAAGTGTTGTTTATTCTTATTTTTCTTACTATGTCTTATGTTGTTTAAGCTGTTTGTTTTCCGTAAATAAATAAATGTTTGTACTAGGTGGGATTCGAACCCAAGCCCCTAAGCTCAAAAGGCAGGTTCACTACCAACTGGACCAACGGGCTATCAGTGAGTGGATGGGCCCTAATCCACCATGCTGGCCCAGTGCATGTTGGTGAATGTTATATGTCTTTGAACTTTTTGATGTGCTTAGACATAACCGGTTTCCTCACGATGTTTACTTAACCGTTTTTGAGCGTTGGCATCGAAACTGCACGTAATTTATTTAGGTAATAAACAAGTAACTGGTGCGGGGCCGAGGATCGAACCGGTTGCCGTCAGATTGTAAAGCGTACACATGTTTCCGCAACAGCAGTGGGAACATGAAAGGCTGATAACGATGAAGATGATATTATGATGTCACTGGACTTGGAGCTGCTCATGACCCAGCCGATCTCAAAAAGAAGGAAATAATATGAAGGGAAAAAAATTAGACGCCACTTATAAATACCTATGTCATGAGAAAGATAATTAATATATAAATATTATAAAACAACTAGCTGAGCCCCGCGGTTTCATCCACGTGGTGATGAAAAATGGTGATGATGATGATGAAAAGTAAGCTTATGTTACTCTCCAGCCCTTGAACTATACTCATGCAAAAAATCAGGTCGATCCGTAGCTCTGTTACTGCGTGAAAGAGGAACAAACAAACCAATAGACTTTTCGCATTTATAGTATTAGTATGATTAACGTGTTCCTTCCTCGGCCACACCGTCGCTTATCATCAAGCGAGTAGGAGGCCAAACGTAGATCAATACTAAATAAAAAAAATTATAAACAATATAAATTAAAAATTAATTATATAGTAAATAATTATGTTATTCTAAAAGGGAGGACTAAACTATTGTGAAATGTTGATTTATTATTATAGAGCAAATTAATATCTCGACAGTGTACTCTATACAGCTCTATGGTAATCAGAAGCAGTTTTACCGTCCACTGTATATTTGCAGTGAGTCATACAAATGGCTATGAAGTTTAGTGGAACCAAATGATGACTAAGCGTTCTGAAAAGTATAACAATAAACAAACCACGCTTCCACATCCACAATGGCTTTTTTTTTTACATTGACACCATTGTAGTTCAGAATGTTCCAGAAAGGAACTTAGAAATTTTTAAAATTACGATAGTGAGATAAAATCTTGTTAATATATTTTATGCTATTTCTATTTATTGATTTTTTAATCCTAGTTGGCTTTCCACGTTCTCTCAAGATTTAATAATCTCCTCATTATTAGCCTATCATGTTCCCACTGCTGGGCTTTCTCTCAGAGAAAGTGGACGGGCCCTAATCCACCATGCTGGCCCATGTTGTTGAATGTCATATTATATCTTTGAAGTTTTTGATGTTCTTAAACATACCGGGTATCCTCACGATGTTATCCTTCACCGTTATTGAGCGATGGCATCGAAACTACACATAATTTATCTAAATACTAAATAAGTCATTGGTGCAGGGCTGAGGATCGAACAGGGTGCCGTCAGATTGTAAAGCGCACATGCTACCGCTCAGCCACCATAAGACAGATATTTTGTACAATTGAACCGAATGAAATGAAACTGAACTTATGATACGAGTCAGGAGGGTTAGTGAAATATAATATAGTGAAACTCTTTTAATTCCTACTAGTCAACCCTTCGAGTTTTGTCTACTTTTGTTCGATTTTGTTTTTCAACTATAATAATTATTTCAGTCCTTGTTAGCAATCCTCTCGCTCTATCTACAGTGAAGAGAGTGAGATAAAGTTTATAGAGATATTCATAGGTCTCTGGAGATTGAGAATGAATGGCCTGAGAACTCCCTGGGACATTAATTTAACTAAATGGGAAACTAGAAAATTGCAAAGAAAACTGCTAGAAAACTTTAACACAAATGTTGCATTAGCTACCAAAAAATGTTGATAACTAGGTTTCGAATGAAGAAATCTTGGTATAATTGTTCAGGCAACACAATATATAAAGAGATAACAGTAAATTATCTACAAAAAATCCTTGACCCAATGTATCTACGTCGGTTATTTCCAGTCAATGACTCGAAGCATTAAGTTCTCATAGAGTTAAGATAGGTCTTTGGTGTAAAATACTGTTGCCTGGAATAAACATAGAATATTATGTGCTGCCCTTAGAAGAACTAAGGTGCTGCCTGAATCCCTGTTAATTACCTCGGATTAGTTAATAGTGGTATCTTTAAAAGCCGTGAGTATCATATCAAAATTTGAAAAGTCTGCCTTCCGTCTAGGCTTACATGGTCCATCATGGACCGCATCAACCCTATTATTCAATAAAAAAACATGATTAAAAAATGATTTGATTGTGTTTCTTAATGCACAGTATAATATGTGGTTGGATAAAAAGTATTGCTAGTAGTTTCGCATGTAATGTACTACCCCCTCAAGTGCGCACAGTCATTTATGACGGTATGTCTAGCTTTTCTCGAAGAGTTCATAATCAATGTCAGGCGAAGGGTTATCAAAGTTCTGATTGGCCTGCAGTCTGATTATGTTATTTGTCAATCGCAATCTTAATCAGGCATTACTCCTCGCTCAATCTGATGCTGTATACAGACCCAGCAAATGCGACGCGTCACTTTCATTTCAATTGTTTTTATTTAATAATAGGCTTGCGTTTGACGGCCAACTCGCCTAATGTTAATCTATGATGCGGTCTACGATGGAGCACGCTTGCCTAGAAGAAACCGATTCACTCGTGATTTGAAGACACCCAGATTACGACTATCGGGTAACAACCATTCATGCAGCGCATTCCACAGACTACCAATTGAAACAAGATGCAATGCATTCATTAATTTCGCTAGGTTTTGCGCCATACACATGAGTACTGCCCCCCGATTCTACTAAACAAATTGTCTTTAAATTGTAATTGTTGCGATTTTAATTGTTAAATAACTGCCTCAAAATTGAGAGTATTTAATATTTTTTTATACTTAGTTATTATATTAGGTGGTTGTATTTTTCTAGTATAAAAAATATTTAAAATTGTAAATTTTGAGGCAGTTATTTAACAATTAAAATCGCAACAATTACAATTTTAAGTCAATTTCTTTAGTAGAATCGGGGCCCTGAACTATTGCGATTGCGAGTCACAGTTAATGCTATCAGCCTGCTGTCATACCATCCCTATTGAGTAAACAATTGATGTATTACCCTACAACATTTATTGATATTATAGAGGAAATGCCATTTGGATTGAAATTATCAACAATTTGCAGTTTTGTTTACAAACATCTATTTGTGTCTGCATAGTTGACCAATTACATCATTTTAATTATTCTATTTTGAAAATTGCATAAAATAGAAACTATCAAGAGCTGTTATAATTTTTATACCAATTAGTTATTATCTAATTTAACTACAAATTAAGTTAACTAAAATATTCAATTAAGGCAAACATAACACAATAGAATGTATCAAGAAAGTCAGACTGCATAATTATTTATCTTAAATATGTGTAAAACAGCAATAAACTGTTTAATAGACTTTTAAAGTATTAGCAGCTTGTTAAGGCAACATGAAAAGTCCATAATAAACTCTAACAAAATAGACTTTAATACACAGTAAAGAGAAGTAAATAGAACGGAAATTAGAAGAAAAATCTGTTACCAGGGATTATGAGTGAACCTTGATTGAACATTCTTATTTAGATCAACGCATCGAACTCCGGATCACAGTTGCTACCTGATTTCGAATGACTGGCGTTTCGTTTATATGGGCGCAACTGGCTACAACAAATTTCTTACAAAAATGACTTGATAGCCGATCTAACTTTAGCAAAAAAAAAAATTTTTCAGTGCTTTAATTACTGTTATAATGCAACTATACTATGCCGGCGGCGGCGGATGGAGTTTTCATGCACTTACCACAAATACTATAGAAGTTAGAAGGTTCTAAAGAATTAGGACGGACAGACAGATAGACAAAACGAACTTATAAGGATTCCTCGAATTACTATGTAACCCTAAAAAAACATACAAAATATAAGATAATCTCATCTAAACTATCTACACTAATATTATAAAGAGGTGAAGCTTGTAACTTTGTATGAATAGCCTACAAGGTAATATCTGGAACCACTGACTGAAAAGATTCTAAAAAAAACACTGATGGAAAGCTATACCCTATCACCGAATGTCCCTAGTGACATTGTCTATGTATTATTTATATTTGAGTGAAGCCGTATGTGTTAGCTAGTCTATTATAAGTACACAATTACTTACATGGTAGAGCAAGATACTCTCTCAAAGGGATCCACGGCAGAAGCAGTATTAAGAGGTAGATCAGTGCAAACACCACAGAAGATGTGAACCAGAACAGCATGCCTCCGTGTCCGAAGAGGTTGTAGTCTCTCGCTTCAATGTGGAATATGTCATCCGGCATGACAATCTCCAACGTGCCCTGTGTCACCGTGAACGCCAGTGATATGAGGGATGTGGCAAGGAGGACGTATCTGATACTGCTTCGGCTGTCCAAGTGACCTGAAAATTTATTTTTTACTATTTAACTTTATTCACGTTGAGTTACAATGAAAGATGTACCCATAAGACAGGAAGTGGACATGGGTATTCTCTTTGAAAGCAATTTCAACATAAGTGTAATTTTTAACCCTGACGCTCAAAAAGGGGTGTTATACGGGCGTACCCCTATTGCCAAACATTGTTGCTCCTTATGTTTCTAATAGTATATGTCCATTGTTATTGTTTGGCAATTAATATATATCTTATCTTATAATATAACGTGTGTAACTGTGTGTCGGTCTGTGGCATCGTAGGTCTCAAACAACTGAACCGATTTAAATTTGGGTTTTTTTTTAATGAAAAGCGACTTAAACCATTAATAAACAACTAATTAAAGACAAAACTAATAACTAACTAATTTAAGAAAATCCATTTAACCATTTGAAGATTATAATCTTTTTATCATAATACAACTAGTTTGGCTCAGTGGTAGCAAGTTCGCCTTATAAGCAAGAGGGTTCAATTCGTGGCAGGGCAGATGATTTAATGATTAATTTAAATATCTGTTCTAGGTTTGGGTGTAAGATGTCCTTGTCTTTGTGAATGTTCCGTGGCATCCTTGAAACAGGGAAACCCAGTGGAGCTTATAAACATATGATGTCTGTTACCATGTTTCTTCAAAACGACTGTGCTGATTTTGGCTGATTTTTGCTTAATTAAAAGCAGGTTTCATTGCAGTGGATAATTTTTGATCAAAAACTGTCAAGCAATTTAAAAGTTCTAATAATTACTAATTGGTGGTGGGTTTTTACACATTTTGATATAATATACTAGCTATTGCCTGCAACGTTGTACGCGTAGAATTTCATATAAACTTTCAGTCCCTATTTGCTCCCCTTAATTCGGCCCTTTTGCAATATCCTTTCTTAGCGGACCTCTACATCCCATGAGGAATTTACATGCCAAATTTCAGCTTTGTAGATTTTCGAGATATTGTGATGAGTGAGTGAATGAGTAGATGATTTTCGCTTTTATTTACATAGATTGTTGTTTCACATAATTTTATCCCCCCAGGCCATAAAGAACCATGGCCCACTCGAAAACCCCTAAACCGACTTAGGTCCCAAGTGTGCCTAAGTCGGGATAACATAGCAAAGTGAGGTTACATAAAAGACTCTGATTTTTGTCTTTGTAACAGACAATGTCACACTACTTGATGAACTGTTCAGCGTGCCATACAACCTGCACACTAGACAACCGAATGAAGCCATGGAGTGTGCCATTGAGCCATCGGTGTGGCCAAATTTAGGTCCAAATACTAAATTTAATAACTAATAAATAACTTACGAAACAAAATCTCAAACGAAGAAGATATTTTTTATGGAAGATATAAAGTAAGGTTGGGTATTACAAGGTAATTGTTGATAAAATGTAACATAATTAAATACTGAACAGTTAAAAATTCAGTATAAATCTGTTTTCTAAATTTAAATTAAGACTGATAAGTTTTTGCAGAAATATTCTAGTTTGAAATCTTGTCAACAAAAAACTGGTTTTAGGTCACTGCTATCTGCATTTGTGTAACAGTTAGTTACACAAGCTAGGACACTTGTTTTAATAAATAGAGATTTTTTTCTATTCTTTTTTAGGGTTCCGTAACCAAAGGGTAAAAACGGGACCCCATTGCTAAGCCTATGATGTCTGTCTGTCCTACCTATTAACGGCTGTATCTTTCGAACCGTAATAGATAGCCAATTAAAATTTTCACAGAATATGTAATGTTACGGCGGATTGACTAACGAAGAATGAAGAATAAAAAAGTCAAAAAGTAAAAACTAAAGGGGGGTCCCCATACAACAAACGTATTTTTTTAACGAATTTTGTATTATTAGCTATCTGCCACTGAAAGTCCCATCAAAATCAGTCCAGTCGTTTTGGAGTCTATAGGGAACAAACATAAATACATACTCACACCGCCTTTTATGTATATATAAGATTTATAAAAGTTGAAAAAAGTGACCCAAGAGGTGTAAAGCTGCAATACAAATTAATTAAAAAAGAATGTGAAGTGGGGACAAACACAAACAAACTGTCACATTAAATAATATCGGTGTTGTACTTAAATTAAGCATAAACTTACCAAAGGCCAGACCAAAGATGACAACACTCATTTCAGTTGCAAGGAGAAAGAATCGTACCACCACCCATAGCACTTTATCCACCAGGCCACCAATTGGGTCGGCTGGATTTACAGTCATCGACACTGCACATCGCACCACACTGATAATCACATTCCCCCATACCAAAGTATAGAAGGTAAGAAATATCGGACTACTCGTGGCACGCAATTTCAGTTGAGCCTTATTAAACCTTACAACTAGAAATAGCACAAACAGAGCATTCGGTATCAAAATTATCAAATCCCAGATACGGACCCTGCGAACAAATACGATAAACGAATATTAGAGAGCGAACAGCACAAAAAACAACACAAGGACGAAATTTTTCATAGCATTTACCAACCTTGAATTATTTATTTCGTAGTACAAAACATATTTACAAAAAGTGTCCTCTTTTACTGGAGGCAAGCCTGTGGTGGTCGTGTCGTTCATCTTTATAATGCAAACTACTGTTTCGCCATTTATTATTTCATATTACGACAGCCTTTTTAGTCCGAGGCAGACGCTTGGCTCACATTTAATCGAATTATTAAGATATTTTATGTGTGCGTTACGTCAACTGAGCCAGATCATTATAAACATATACACTCCACTTGTAGGGCAGAATAATCGAGCTTTCTAATTTAATTTGCGGTGACGACACAATAACGCACTAAAAAATCTGTAAAATAGTTTTCGTGCGTTTTCGTGCTTCAGCTTTCGTTTCGTTGCTTTCCGACTCAAAGAGAATACAATAGAGAGTTCCGACTTTCCGAGACTGACTGACACTGACAGCACAGAAGTGACAGACTGCAGCAGTTGCTTGTAAAAGTCATTTTGTAAAAAATAAATAAATAATGTCAAAAATCCAAAATTTAAAAAAAAACTTAATCCGGCAGCCCTAGTCTGCAGAAGAGTTTTGGCGCCAACGTTGAAAAAACATGTCGGCTTGTATTATTATTTTCCTAAACTTGTGTATTTTTGAGTGTTAATGTCTATTAAATGGTGAATTATTATTCATTAAGTGCTCGTAAACGTGCTCGAGTGTGGGCAAGTGATATAACGAGGTGAAACGTGTCTTTTCGTGTTGTTTCCAAAACTCCATAGGAGCCTCTTGTAAAGTCCCACCACTTTACAGGGGCATGAGTTTGACTTGACCGTGACGTACTTAGCTTGAATCTGACTGTGACTATGACTTGTTTGACGATATTAAGACTACAAAACAGATGAACAGGCGGTATGGCCTTAAAGGCTTTAGCCTGCCCGATGGGCGAATTAAAAAAAAATACATATCTGTGCTGCAGAAGCACAGTGCAGAAGTATCAACCCACCACAGATCTACTACCAAACGCACAGATATACACAACCAGATCGGCAATATATTTTAGTGAAAGAGACAACTTGATATGGCTCAGCACAAGTACGAAAAGGACATAAATAGATTTTGTTGTCCTTATCGGCGTGACCTGTTTTTGGTACCTCAAGTGTCAAAATCTGTAATAATCAGTGACAAACAAAACGGGTCTGAATTATATTTATTGCCTTTTTTTGGTGATTAAATGTGATAAATGCGTGTTTCCTCTGAGAAATAATTGGAAAAGATATTTTACAATGGTTGGTTGTAGCATTTTGGGCTGCAAGAAGCGCAGTGAGCGAAAATACGATGAAATATCATTTCACACGTAAGTAAACATATAAAGCTTGTAACGATCACCTAAATAAATTCAGGATATCAATTCGCAAATGTTTTATTCATAATTAGTCAGTTTTTAGGTCGATTTGTGGTCTAATTCTATGAATTTTATCAAATTATTCACTTAGAAAATAAATTATGAATGTTGCCAGTTTATGAAAGAAATTACCCACCGCAACTAACATAAATTATTCGTTCTGCAGGTTTCCAACTGATCCTGTCACATTGCTGAAAAAAGCTGGCACATTGCAAGAAGTGCAAAATACCGACCCTTTTATGCCCATATGAATATGGTGGATGTTAATATTAAATATATATTAATGAGGCCACAGTTATGAAGCTGGAAAAGCAAAAGGCGATTTCAGCGAACTGATTCAAAAAGCTACGCGCTGTTCGTGAAATTTGTACTGTAAACATTAAAGAGTCTATTTATCTAATTATTTGGAATGTTATACATAATTCCATTCATGAAAAAACTAAACTGACCAAGCGCGAGTCGGGCTCGCGCGCTGAGAGTTCTTTACAATCACAAAATACAAAAAGTTGTGCAAAAAGACAACATCACACCCAGGCTGTCACCCATCCAAGTACCGACCGCGCCCGACGTTGCTTAGCTTAGTGGTAAACAGAAATTTGTCACTGACTCGCACTTGGCCAGTGTTTATTATTTGTTGTTTTACTTATGCTCACTATAATCCGCTAAATTTGACGCTTGTACGGATTACCGTTTTTACACTAGAACAAATCCAAAAATACGTTTAACGTTTGTTGCATGGGGGCCCTTCCTTTGCCCTTCCGTTTTAACTCTTTGACGTTTTTATTATTTTTAATTAATCATAAAAAATCATGCTATGGTTACTTTATGACCTTTTTTCTAGTACTATATTCTAATCCAAACAAATAATTATAATAAAAACGCAAGTAAGTTTGTAACTTTCTGTCTGTTTTTTTACGAGGAAACGGCTAAGTCATGGTGTAATAATATACTCCGCCAGGTATAGCAATTCGAGAAAAAATGTTTACGTAGGCGTCCCGCAATGATGTCATGATGTCAATTTACAACTGGTTCGAGAGAGATGACGATACACCACGTAACAGCTGATTGAATAAAGTGGCAACTGGACAGTGACGTCATTCCGGGACCACTCCCAGATTGCTAGACCTTGTTTTCTTAGATCATGGGCTAAGTCAAATTTTGTCAGGACGATAGGGTGTGTCATGAGGACAGACAACGTACGTTTCTTCCCAGAACATTGCAGGTAGCTCCGCGGGTTGCAGCAGATAGTGTATAAAATATAAATATTTAAAAGGTAGTATTGTTTCCAAAGTACTCATTGAAGATTCACTACCCATCATAGTAGGTAAATTACCCTAACTTATAGCAAATCATTTTAATGTGGCAACACACCTTGTTGAAGTGAGAGGCACTGAGCTAGCCACGCTCATTGAAAATCTATAGGTAGTAGATCTGTGACCAAACGTTATAATTACCCTGCTGTCAAATTTGACAGCAGAAAGCACAGATCTATCTGTGGCAGAAAGTAATTTGTTTAAATCGGTTTATGGCTTGATTGATTAGTTAGCAAGCGATTAATCGACTAATTTGCTTTATTTAAGTTTGATAATCACTACCTGAACGAGAATTAATCGAATGTAACTCTGTGGTATCAAAGACAGCCGTTAATACACAGAGGTAGTAGATCTGTGCGTTAATACCACTTTTTGTCTTTTGTGACACTGACAGCAGAATCAGCTGTTTTGTTAAAGGTTTGATAAAAAGATTGGACTTGGAGGACATCTCTATTGTATTCTCTATTGTTGGACATTAGTCTAGGTTATGTTATATAATAATTTTAGGTCAAAAAATCAAACGTTTATTTTTGTGCTATTGTATTGAATTTTAAAGTAAATCTTGAGAGTTTACCATGCACTGTTAATTCTCCGGTCACATAAACTTACCCTTATAACCAAACCCTCAAATATTTTCACTTCTAGCTGAAACTGGAATATCCAGTCATGTCAGCGAGATTGCGGTTTATTTGGAATAGATTTTCACGTCTAGCAATTGGTTTTAAACCTGTACCATTACCAATTGGAATATCACATCAAATACCTAAAAGGAACAATGCAGTACCATACATGCTCGGTTTTTCTCTGTTTACTTGGCTAGGATTCGACAAAAAAATGACAGCAGAAGATGATCTTATTCATACAATAAAACACTGTATTCTCTTCATCCAACGAACAGATTATGAAAAAGCTGAACAGCTCCTTCACGTTGCTCTGAGGCAAGCACAACAGATTCATCATAATCTTGGCATCACATACATTTACGATATAATGGCGAACTTAGCTTTAGAACGAGAACAGCTAAACAAAGCTAAAACTCTGTTTATCAATCTTACACAAAGAATCATGTCCAATGGCGCAACGGAAGATGACCCCCGAGTTGTCCACATTAGTGTCAAACTAGCCCGAATAAGTCATTTGCAAAGAGAATACACTACAGCGCAACTAGGATTTGAATTTTGCCTTGAAAAATTGCAGAAACTATTTACAAATGATCCAAGTGAGGACAATTTAAAACTTCTAGCTTTAGCTAATGATTGGTACGGAAGACTTTATTTAGATACCCACCAGATGGAACAAGCAGCCAAATTAATGACCAAGGCATTAGATCTGATGAAACAAGTACCAAATCTGGAGCAAGAGCATGTGGTCTACCAGTTGAATGACATTGGCACAGTCTATGACAGACTAGGAAAAGCTGACGAAAGCATAACTTATTTCCAAGAAGCAATCAATCTAGGAACAACTGTAAAACTAGAAGATTTAGGAACAATGTACGTCAATCTTGGAAGAGCCTACTTGAAGAAACAGCTCATTGATGAAGCTCGGAGAAATTGTGGCCATGGTTGGAAACTTGGCATAGTGAACAAAAATAAGGAGGTAAAAGATGAAGCTGAGGCATGCTTACAAGAAATAAAACGCTTGAGTTAAAGATTGTTTTTTACTTCACAAAAATATTTCTTGTAAATCAAAGAATCTCCAGTAATATTAAAAATTGTGACAGAAATCTTAAATGCATTATTAAATGCATGGAAAAATGAAACTGGTTTTACACTTAAAACTACTTGTATATTAAAATTATTTTTGCTATTCCTTTGCGACACTGTAAGGTTCAAGGACTTCCTCGACGTGAACGTCAGCTACAAGGACATCCTTGACGGGGCGGTCGTTGGCACCAGTTGGGGTTTTCTCAATAATACGTACAACATCCTGAAAAGATAATTAATTTAGTTTATTGTTTAGTCTAAATGCCAATGATCAGGGTTTTTATATAACTGGTCACTCGCTATTGTCATTTGTGCCATCCACAGACCTATACCCAAGTAAACGCTACAAGTCGACCTATCTTGCATGTCAGATTTGCAACACAATTATGACGAATAGTCTTAATTGAGTCTGGCTAAAACCAGTCTGCTCAATCGGTGCCGCGACAACACGTGTCAGTTTGAAACGAAAATGGGTAATTGTGCAATACTGAGTTGTAAGAATACCACAAATAGACAGAATAAAGATATTACTTTTCAATTTTAGGTACGAAAAATTTGACACGTGTAGATTTCATACAGTTGTCCAAACTGTCGCTTGTAATTCTACTTAGATATAGGTCTGTGGTTGGACAACTGTATTTTTGGCAGTGTTTCCACTTTTAGGGATTTCGCCCTTTTTTAGGGCGAAACTACTTATTTCATGTACAGCTTAGGGCTTTTTTTATTGCGACAGGGAATTTTAGGGCAAAAATTACTATTAGCCTAATAGGTACTAATACGAAACTAATTTGGGGATTCCCCAAAGTAGTTTCGTATTATAATCCGACCAATGTTGGTTTACCTTTTGGATAGTACTATTTATTTACCTTTGTTGTAAAGGACAATGGACATCATAAATTAGTAACAAGATTTATGGATTATTTTCGATTGCTATTTTTCTATCGGTCACGAAACAATAGTAACTAATTGTATTATCCTAATTCATTGCTTTTATATTTGAAAATGGAAGACACGGGTGATGATAGTGAGCAAGTGCCTTCTTCATCTAAAGATAAAGGAGAAAAGTCAGCTGCAAGTAAAGATACTAAGAAATATGCGCAAAAATTTAAAACGTCTTGGTTGGAGCATCCAGATTTTAAGTCTTGGCTAAAGAGATCTGATAAAGGTGAGACAAAAGCTTTCTGTAAAGTATGTGATTGTGATATTGTGTGTGGAATGTCTGAATTACTGCGACACAACAGAAGTGCCAAGCACTCAAAGCAGATGGCTATTGTATCACAAAGTGCAAAAATTACAACTTTTTTGAGCAAAAATCAAACGTATACTACTAAGGTATTAGAAATGGAATTAAAAATGTGCGGCTTTCTTGCAAAACACGATCTGCCTATTTCCTTAATAGATGATTTTATGGCACTTATGACAAATTTGTTTCCGGAATCGAAATGTTTAGAAGATGTTCATCTTGGAAAACAAAAAGCAACAAATATTTTACGACAAGTCACAGGATCCACCTATAAACAAGAAGTTATAGAAACAATGAAGAAAAGCTACTTCAATATTATAATTGACGAAACAACAGATCTGTCTGTGAAAAAACAGTTGGCTATAATCGTGACATATTTTAACAGCGTTACAAAAAAAGTGGATTGCAGATTTTTCGATATGATTGATATACATGATGGGTCAGCAAAAGGCATATTTCAAACATTGAAAGATATATTTGCAAAACATGAAATACCTCTTAATCATGTTTTTGGATTCACTTCTGATACAACAAATGTTATGATGGGAAAACACAACTCAGTTCAGGCCTTACTAAAAAAATAAATTCCACATCTTGTCGTTGTAGGGTGCACATGCCACCTAATTCACCTTGCAACATCACATGCTTCCCGAAAACTGCCTAAAAATTTAGAAGATTTGTGCCGCAATATACCAGCATATTTTCACATGAGCCCGAAACGAACCGAATCATTGAAACAGTTCCAAGATTTTCTGAAGATTGACCATCATAAATTGTTAACCGCAGCTAATACAAGATGGCTGTCACTTCAAGCTTGCATCGACAGAATACTGGAACAATATGATGCCTTGAAATTATTTTTCACAGAGGCAGTTTTTCAGGATCCCTCTAACACAAATGATTCCATACTGACCAGTCTTAATAACCCATTTAATCGTGCATTTTTGCATTTCATGAGTTATGTCTTCTCGGTAACAAATGAGTTTAATACCTTTTTTCAATCAAGGTCACCTCAACTTTACATGCTGCCAGATATGATTCGAAAAATGTTACAAAGTTTTCTGTGCAACTTCATTAAAAAACAGTACCTGACCCCTGCAGATCTAAACCATTTTATGACAATAGATGTAACTAAACCAGAAATACACCTTAATGACGACCACATCTATGTCGGTATGGGAGCATATGACATTCTACAAGATTTAAAGAAGAAAGCTCCAATAGAAGAGGTTAGCAAATTTTATACAAATTGCCGGGAATTTTATGTAGAAATAATTTTACAGATTCAGAAGCGGTTTGAGTTAGACGAGAAACTTTTTGATTTGATTAAATATGTGGATCCTGATGTAGCAAGAAATCTTGAAAAGCAGTCTACGAAAGATGTATTTGACCATTTTGGTTTTTTGGCCACAAAATGCAACATGCAAAAAGCTGATAACGAATGGCGAAATCAGGCTCTAATCGAACCCAAGTATTTTGGAGTTGATGATGAAGAACAAATAAAAAGAATGCCAGCAGAACTTTACTGGAATAAGGTATTAAGCCTGAAAGACCACCGTGGCAATTTTTTATACGAAAACCTCGAAGTGGTGGTTTCACTATTACTAGGAGTTCCATCTTCAAACACTGAAGTAGAAAGATTGTTCAGTGTTCTGAAAAACGTAAAAACAGACAAAAGAAACAGGCTGAGTAATCAAACCCTCAATGGAGTACTGCATACTAAGCTAGGAATGCTGGCTAATAACTGCTCAATTTTGGAACCAACTAGTGCCATGCTTAATGCCGCTAAAATCTGCAAAAGTAATGCTTCGGCTTCTGAGTCTTCAAATTAAGTAGTTATGTTTAATTTATTTTCATATTAAAATATGCAAAATGGACTTTTTTCTTTTAATTATCATGCGCCCTAAATTAGGGCATTTTGAAAAAAAAAATAGGGTTTTTTAGGGATAATTTCTAAAGAATTTAGGGCGAAACCAAAATCATAAGTGGAAACACTGATTTTTGGTATTCTTACAACTCAGTATTGCACAATTCAACATTTTCGTTTCCAATTGGCACGTGTTGTCAAGGCACTGATTGATTGATTGATCGATTAATTCTTTATTGTTCACACCATAAAAATTTCTACAGAGGACAAAAAACTTTTAAAAACTAGTGTAACAACTGGCGGCGTTATCGCCAAAAGCGATCTCTTCCAGGCAACCTTAGGTTGGAAAGGATTTATAGAAGACGGGTGTGCATTAGAGGATCGACTATTAAATGGAAGAAAAAAACTAATGTTTTAGAGAAGACTGGCTTTAGCTGTACTCCCGACGATAAATCAGAGTTGTATAGGAGATATGACATGCAAGGCAGGTCGGCTTGTGGCGTCTACTTGGATTTGGTATGTGGTATCATACATTTCACAAGCTATAGTGATGGCAAGTGATACTTTACATAATAACCCCACATGTGTTAAAACAAGCTCCAGATTACAGAAAAATGCCTGTAATCTGAGAGTAAATCAGTGTTGTATAGGAGATATGACATGCATGGTAGGTCGGCTTGTGGCGTCTACTTGGATTTGGTATTTGGTATCATACATTTCACATGCTATAGTGATGGCAAGTGATACTTTACAAATAACCCCACATGTTTTAAAACAAGCTCCAGATTACAGAAAAATGCCTGTAATCTGAGAGTAAATCAGTGTTGTATAGGAGATATGACATGCATGGTAGGTCGGCTTGTGGCGTCTACTTGGATTTGGTATGTGGTATCATACATTTCACAAGCTATAGTGATAGCAAGTGATACTTTACATAATAACCCCACATGTTTTAAAACAAGCTCCAGATTACAGAAAAATGCCTGTAATCTGAGTCTGCTATGTTGAAATATCAAACAGGATGTTACCCATACTGTTCATTATACTGTTGCATTTAAAGTCTGACAAAACAAACGTGTACTGTCAGCAGCAGCGCAGTTCGGACTGCATATTATAACATAAGAACTGTACGGACCAGACACCGCACGAAGCACTAGGAAACACTAGCTGCGCTGCTCACATTCTGTTGGCATATTTGGTGTGTAGCAATTCATATGGTACTTTGTATTATTGGCATACCCGTGTTCAAGGTGTGTTGCCGCAGCTATTGGTTGATAAAACACTTAATTGAACAAGACTAGGTTTTTTACCAATTAATTCCTTTTAGAAAATAATCTTGCTAAATGATATTTAATTATCAAGGAGGACCTTATTCATTTAGTAATTAGAAGAAAAGAATTGCATAACAACAAACATCCTTAGTATGCAACAAGTGTCTAAAGATACCAGGTTCAGTTATTTTAATGGGCGAGATTGGCAGGATGAAAAAAAGGCCGTTAAACCCATTGGGAATCCATATAGTAGTATTTTAGTTAAAAAGCTTACATAAATTATTATTGATTAATAAAAAAATTAATTAAACAGATACTTACCATGCCTTCCAAGATCTTGCCGAAGACAACGTGTCTGTTGTCCAGCCAGGGGGTCTTCACGGTGGTGATGAAGAACTGAGAGCCATTGGTGTCCTTGCCAGCATTAGCCATCGACAGCCAGCCTGGGCCGTAGTGGCGCAGCTTGAAGTTCTCGTCTTCGAAACGCTCACCGTAAATGCTGCGGCCTGTAGCAATTTATTTTATAGTTAAGTTTACGACTATGGCTCATCTAATGTTAAGTGACTGTATGGTTGAAGGTAACACCTGTGGCCACGTGGTTCGATCGATCGGTCTATGTGGTGTTTTTTTTCCAGTCAGTGCAATCCATCAGTGTATCTACATGAACTCTTTTTTCGAAGTCTACTGGGACAAATTAGACTTTTATATATGTTTGTATATTTTGTTCGATGATTACTTGAGTACCGTTGATTTGATCTTCATTTTTTACTATGAGTTTGAATTATGTGGTCCTAAAGTTCAATAGTCCGGGTGGTGATTCTGAAATCGAACCTGTTGGAAAAAAGTTCTGAGTCTGATGGATCGAACTATGCGGTCGAACCACGTGGCCAGAGACCCTGGAATGGGAACTAGCTCTTAAGTGATACTGCCCGACACTTTTTTTTCCTCCGTGTTAAAAAAATGATTAATAAAAAAAGGTGCTTGGCGGCAAATTTTCAACTTGAGTGTGGTAGCTCCCTGTTGGCCATTAGAAAATGCCTAACCGCTATGGTTTCCTAACAGTGTTATCCTTCACTTCGAATTTTTATATCTTTTCTGAAAAATATTTTTAAATAACACACAAAGTTTTAACAGAATATTAACCTAATGAATTCAAAAAGTTATTTACCACCAGTGCCGTCTCCTTTAGTGAAGTCACCACCCTGGATCATAAAGTTATCAATCACCCTGTGGAACTTGCTGCCCTTGTATCCTTGTCCAGCAGCCTTCTGGGCTAGCTGGTAGAAGTTCTCCACAGTCTTTGGCACAGTCTTTCCGAAGAGACCAATTTTAATGGTACCAACATCCTGATCTCCAATCTTCATGTCAAAGGATACCTGAGATACAGAAATATTTGATGTTCAAAGTATGATTTCAAAATATAATATTTTTACTGTCCAACCTTTAATTTAGTACAAGCTATTGCCCACAATTTCATACGCATAAACTGTCAACCCCTTTTGCCCTCCTTAATTAAGCCCTTTCGCAAAATCCTTTCTTAGCTGACCTCTACACCCCATAAGGAATCTATCATCCTACCTGCCAATTTTCATAGGCCAAGTCTTAAGATTAGCTGAGGTGGCTGTCAAGCTCAAGTCAATGATCAAATATAAATATGTAAAGAAAATATTACTAACTAACAGGGCAGGTTCTTATTCTTATTGGAGATGGGAGCGATAAGTCCTGCACTGACGTCCCGTTTGGGGTGTATTGTGCATTTCCCCCTACCAGGCCACCCGAGCCAACCCAACTCCTTGAAATATCGGAGTGAGGCTCTGGGGCGCTGGCACAGTTGCTCCAGTGGCGTAGATGGTAGTGTAAATAATGATGATGAAAAGCAGTCTAGCTAACAGGGCAGGTTAAATAAAACCTTGTAAAAAGCAAATGTACAAGGAAGTCAAAAGGCTGGCTGAAAGCTGAAAACTACACCATCAACAAAGCATAGCTTTCTATAAGATTAGTTACAATAATTATGTCATCTGGCCAAGCAGATAGCAATGGACAAGAATAAACTGCTTATCATATTTCTGGCAGAAAGTTAATCAATACAAAGTTACAGCAACAGTAACATTAATTTAATTACAGATTCACATGTACAAATCTAAGAAACATTCAATTTCAAGATTAAATTGCTACAACTGGTATTATAGCTATGGCTGTATCATATCTTACAAAGGTCAATAGAGTAGATTGGACTGTGAGGGGACTACAAAGACCATATTAAATTACAGTTGGATTTCATTGAATGATTGGTTTTGTAGCTGTTGATGTTTTATAAGATGATCTATCTTGGTCAGATTTCTGGACACAATTCCAAGCAGGTACCTACTACCTACATAAGAGATGATCAAGATTCAGAGTGTTGCAATCAGCGTTGCCAGATTTTTTTTCTTGCCAAGTTAGGATTTTGGAACTTTTTGAAGGAAAAAAGCGGGACATAGTAAAAAAAACCGGACAAGTACGTATAGGACTCGTGCTCTGAGGGTTCCGTTGGACGGAACCCTCAGAGCGTTGACAAAAAAAACTAACTGGAGTTGAAATATTGAAAGACAAACTTAACTTTGTAGTTGACAATAAGGTTCTTCCATACATTCCAACTACAAAATGTAAGTTTGTAATAGCAAAATAATTATTTTTAAATGATATAACATCAAATTTGTAACTTTAGGATTTATTCCTATATATGTGTTATGAGACCTTGCCTTTTGTCAAATTTCATGATTCTAGGTCAACGGGAAGTACCCTATAGGTTTTGATTCCCCTGTGAAATCGCAAAATATGCGACATAAACGTTAATATCTTTTGATTGCGTTGACTTACAAGTTTTATTTTTTTACAGCCGAAAGAAACCGTAGACCCAATCATTTAATATAAATTTCAACTTGACACCTTTACGCGTTCTTGAGAAAAAGGGTCTTGACAGACGGACAGACAGATGGACAGACAGACGGACAACGAAGTGATCCTATAAGGGTTCCGTTTTTTCCTTTTGAGGTACGGAACCCTAAAAACGTATATAATCAGAAGTTTTTAATATTTATCTTTTTATTTGAGTTCAATTTATGTTTACGTGACAATAGATAGCAAAAATAGCCATAGAAAATGTATTTTAATAAAGATATGATATTTTAAATCAGATTTACGAGTCTTATTCGTCTTCTGAATATCGAGTTATCCCCGAAAAGTGGGACTGAGCCTGTCCTGCGCGGGACATTTAGTTTTGATTTAAAAATCGGGACGTCTGGCAACGCTGGTTGCAATGGTGAAATTAAATCTATCTATGTATATAAATAAAAATGAAATGCTATTCGTTCGTAAGCGCATCACTTGAGGAAGGCTAGACCGAATTGGCTACTTAATTTTTCTTTACATTCGTAATAGTCGGAAAAGGGTTTTTAGGGAAAGATAAATTGGAATATTCGTACTTAGCATTATTTTTCATTGAGATTTTTTGAATGAACCATCACTATGTTGGAAAAATGGACAGGACGTCTGTCAGATCAGCTAGTTTAAATTAAAGACTGATGTAGATTTTCACAAAAAATTTACGTACAAATATTATGTCTTGCCTTAAAATGCCTTGTTCTTGCCTCAATAAGACGGGTTCAGCCATATCTATATATCGTATATAAAAGAACCTCGTGTTAGTTACACTATTTATAACTCAAGAACGGCTGAACCAATTTGGCTGAAAATTGGTGGGGAGGTAGCTTAGAACCAGGAGACGGACATAGGCTACTTTTCATCAGCATCATCACCATTTTTCATCACTACGAGGGTGAAACCGCGTGGCGCAGCTAGTTATACAATGAATTTGAAAAGGTACCTAATAAGCAGAGACTTACTTTTGCGTTTGGAATACTAGAGTAAAAAGCTTATTTTTTACAAGCTATTATTTAACTTGCAATGTCTGTTTGTTTAGGTCAAATGAATTGTTCCCAATTCAAGCAAGCTGAATTAGAACCTGTTCCTCCAAACTGATTTTGCTGAATTGTGCATACACCTTTAGTTTTGGTGACAATAGAATATTATGCAATACCCAATTATTGTAATATTTTCAAAATGGCCGCCAGAATCATAAAACTTTTTTAAAACAAGCTTTTCATATTCTCTTTTTAACAAAACCTTTCATTTGATATCCATATCATGGGGGTGCATAAAAAATAACTGTTCCCTGGTCCGCCATCTTTGGGAGTCCGCCATGTTGGATTTAGAATGACGTCATTTAGCTAACCATGCATTGTCATCAAAACTAAAAGTGTAAGCCAAATTTCAGCTGAATCGGTTGAAGATTTATCATCTGCTTCAAAAATAAGTTGCTAGATTCCACCCGAACAAACATTGTTAAATACATACACTGCAAGTTAAATAAAAGTTTGTAAAAATGAAAATATTGTTTTCAAGCATATATATTAGTGATAAAATTGGTATATATGCCAAGTGACTAGCCCTAATGTCATAGTTTAAAAGAATTAATGTTGGAAATAAAACCAAGCAAAGTCTAGAAAAAATATTTACTACCTAAGAAAGTCATAACACAGGTATACACATGCCAAACAATCTGCAAATCAATTACTATGGCATTCAGGCGATAAGATAAAACCTGAGTTAATAGTCCAATTCATCCAATTAAATAAACTCAATCAAAGAGTGAAAATTAATGAATTTGAGGAGATATAAATAAAAGTGAATTGGCGATGTTTCAAAAAGTTTTAAGTACAGATAAATAACAAAGAAAGTTGTAGCTTTGCTTCGTTATAAGAATAATAGGAAATGTTGCCAGAATGATTCTGTAGTAGACCGTTATATAAACTGTACAATCTTTTTTTATCACATTTTTTATTCTGCTTTCAGCAAGCTATAAAGCAGTCAATGGCATTCAATGACAAGTGTGTCAGTTATCGCCCCCATCTTGAATAAGACTAAGGGTGGGTTGCATCATGTTACTTTAGCTTTAACAAACATCGACATTTCAATTAAAGTACCGGTTAGGCAAAAATTTAGTTGCACCTTCTGACAATTGTTAAATGACGTCATAACTTTAGCTGTTAACCGTAACTGCCCACGATTCGCTATTGTTTATTTTAAATATCTGTCAGATGTATAAAATATAATTCCACCTATGCATCTGGAGTAAATAAGGTCTCATTTGACTTGCAACCCTGGTAACTTTAACTATGCTAGTGAATACGCTGGTGCAACGCATTTCGCAGTAACTGCTAAAGTCAGCGTTAATGTTACTGTCAAATTTGTCATAATTCTTAACTTTAACTGCTACTATGGTGCAACCAAGCCTAAGTGTGGGTTGCACCATCTTACTTTAGCTTTAACAAACGTCGACATTTCGGTTAAAGTACCGGTTAGCCTAAAAATTAGTTGCACCATCTGACAATTGTTAAATGACGTCATAACTTTAACTGTTAACCGTAACTGCCCACGATTCGCTATTGTTTATTTTAAATATCTGTCAGATGCATAAAATATAATTCCAGCTATGCATCTGGAGTAAATAAGGTCTCATTTGACTTGCAACCCGGGTAACTTTAACTATGCTAAGGAATACGCTGGTGCAACGCATTTTGCAGTAACTGCTAAATTCAGCGTTATTGTTATTGTCAATTTTGTCATAAACCTTAACTTTAACTACTACTTGGTGCAACCAAGCCTAATTGTGGGTTGCACCGTCTTACTTTAGCTTTAACAAACGTCGACATTTTGGTTAAAGTACCGGTTAGGCTAAAAATTAGTTGCACCATCTGACAATTGTTAAATGACGTCATAACTTTAACTGTTAACCGTAACTGCCCAAGATTCGCTATTTTTTATTGTAAATATCTGTCAGATGCATAAAATATAATTCCAGCTATGCATCTGGAGTAAATGAGGTCTCATTTGACTTGCGACCCTGGTGACTTTAACTATGCTAAGGAATACGCTGGTGCAACGCATTTTGCAGTAACTGCTAAATTCAGCGTTATTGTTATTGTCAATTTTGTCATAAACCTTAACTTTAACTACTACTTGGTGCAACCAAGCCTAATTGTGGGTTGCACCGTCTTACTTTAGCTTTAACAAACGTCGACATTTTGGTTAAAGTACCGGTTAGGCTAAAAATTAGTTGCACCATCTGACAATTGTTAAATGACGTCATAACTTTAACTGTTAACCGTAACTGCCCAAGATTCGCTATTTTTTATTGTAAATATCTGTCAGATGCATAAAATATAATTCCAGCTATGCATCTGGAGTAAATGAGGTCTCATTTGACTTGCGACCCTGGTGACTTTAACTATGCTAAGGAATACGCTGGTGCAACGCATTTTGCAGTAACTCCTAAGTCAGCGTTATTGTTATTGTCAATTTTGTCATAAACCTTAACTTTAACTACTACTTGGTGCAACCAAGCCTAAGTATATCAGTTAAATTAATGGCTTTTAGCTTAGGCAGTATTAGAAACCTACCTAAAGACACTCTGCGTTCCAATGAGAAAATAGAATACCTAGAGAGGGCATTTCAAGATTGTACTGATACATTTTCAAATTTTATTTGTGTTCTAATTACAATTTTACATTATTTGAAATACGCAATAAATTTCGTCCCATAGCATGATTATACACACCACAGAAAAGATTTTTTTTTTGTTTAAATTAGGATGACTCTAAGGCCCGTATTCCAAAACGACGCTCAGTCAAGATTCTCTACTTAAAACTAGTTTTAAGTAGAGATTTTATTCTAGAACTAAACTTGAGTCAATATTCTACGATCGTAGTTCACCTGTATTCTAAAACGTCACTCAGTTGCCAATCTGTACTCAAGTTGACATATGATCTGCGATCACGCAAGTGACGTCTGTATCACGCTTGAGCAGAGATTTCTGTATAGTGTACTTGGTTTGGTTGTTATTAAACTTGTTATTATTTACTTTGCACCATGGATATTTCCGAAGATATCGAATATTATGATCAAATTTTCCCAGTGAATAGACAGATCACTGTTAGCATTCCAATGCGACACTTGAGAGATGCTGAAGATCAATGGATGCAAATAATTTTAAAATGCGCTATCGCAGGTACATCTGATGGGTTTGCAGTTAGAGCTTCCATTATTAGCAGTTTTGATTGACTGAAGCATGGTCTCCTATACAACTTTAACAAATTGGTTAAAAAACTGTCTGTATTAATTAACTCATTTGTTAATCATATAGCTTTTAAATGAATATAAAAATTAAACAAAACTACTAAATAATAAGGTCAGTCTTTTATTTATAATCATTTTAATTACTCATACCATAGATCTGTTATCCCATCCACAAGTTGTTCACATCAATAGCCTAGACGTTTTATATCCTATACTGTACAATAGTTTTATAATCCATTTTATACACATTCAATAATATTGTATTTTATATTCAACGGGGCCTCTTGGTGTTGGCTTCTGCCCCACCAATGCCTACCAAATGTCCGGGCTAGACCCGTGTTTATATTGATATAATAATACTAATATGTTTTTAATAGAAAATTTTCTTTCCAAACTGTAGGGGATATCCTTAAAATATCCAAATATAGGCAGGATAAGATACTACTATTTCGTAGCACAGTTCTTTACTTCCTTGATTTACTTGAATTGAATTAAATTTCCAAAGAAAATCGCGAAAAAATAAACAAGACTAATATGACATTTCACAATACATTGACATTGTTGACGTTCCGTATTACATAATTTTTCTTGAAATTATTTGACGAAAAATGCTTTGAGTAGATTCTAGGGTTTTAAGCATAAAGATGTATAAAACCTTTATGATATAGTGTAGATCATTACCTAAATAGTTAAATACTTAATAATTTCAAACTACATTACTGTTTATTTAGTTAATTAAATTATTGTAACATTTTTAATTATGCGTTACGCGGAACGACATTGTTAAACTAAAATAAAAATGTAAACGAAAACAGACTGATTCATAGACAAAAAGAATATCCGCTTGAAACTCTACTTAAATCTAGATTCAGCTGAGTTGAGTCTAAGGGCAGTTTTGGAATAAGAACAATACTTAAGCAACGATTCTAGGCTCAAGTAATAATCAGGTGAACTAAGATCAAACGATACTTGAGTCTTGTTTTAGAATACGGGCCTTAAAGGCATTGTTGTAAGAAATTTGTTGTAGCCAGTTGCACCTATACATAAACGAAAAGTCAGTTACCAACTGTGATGCGGAGTTCACAGCATTGATCTAAATAAGAATGTTCAATCACGGTTATCTCATATGCCTGGTAACAGGTACACGCTCTAAAGTATAAAAACAAATAATAAATAATGGCCAAGAGTGAGTCGGTGAAAAATTTCTGTTCATTATCAAGTTATAACTGGTAATTTGGTTGATTCGACTACTTAATCATTTCTTGCACCGAATCAAAATTCCATATTTTGCTAATTTTGAAGTTGGTTTTTTTATGGATAATTATTGTATTTTGTGGTGGTACAGAACCCTTAGAGCGCGAGCCAGACTCACACTTAGCCGGTTTATTTAAAAGATAGCGAGGATTGATACATCATTATTTGTTTAGGTAAATTATATATTTGATAAATATAATTATGTACCATAAATATCAGTCAGGTTATAATTTTTTAAGGATATTTAATTGGATTGATTTTCATTTAAATATCTCTATAAAAAAAAACTATTATCCTTTGTAGCCATTATTCCATTGTCCCAATTGTTGTTAGTCTGTAATAAAATGTCTGTCTACAATTGCCTACATAATAACATAAAAAAGTTGTAGCGTCATCAAAAGCTTGCAAAGCTTCATCGAAAGGTCACCGACCGGACAGGACACGACCACAGGACACGACAATGATCTCATAAAATACCGTTACATTCAGAAATCGAATTATTCTTTTATCAAATAAATAATATTTTTTCTCACCGTGTGGGTAACTTTAGGGCCTTTGGGAGAATCATCAGATCGGGCCGTCGCAAATGTGAGGAGCAGGAGGCCTAGAACCGTCGTCAGCGCACCCATAATGATGATAATAAGTCTACTTCTTTTCCTAAGTATTTTTACAATATAGCCTAATAGGCAAACGTAATTAAAACTAAAATAACAGTAAGTAAAAAATATTTTGAACTTAAATCACGCCTTTGGGCCGGCAACTTAGCCCACAAAAGCGAGAACGAGTAAAATGAAAATTAAATTAGAATCAAAAGCATAGTACTTAGCCTAAAATGTAGGTGTTGCCAAGTGTTAAGGCATTTTCAGCTAATGCGTGAACGAACGCGGGGTTTTGTCAAAACGTACAAGGCCCTGATTCTGTAACTTAAACACGCAAGTAACGCGGCACGTTAAATTAACCACAAAAAAATTGACTTCTATTTCCTAGGGAGTAGGTAAAGGCCAACTTCTAGAAGTTAACTTAACGCGCCACGTTACGCACGTGTTTGAGGTTATAGAATCAAGGCCCGGTAATGAAATTTGAAGATTGGCTTATCAGAAACGCATTCTTTGGAAATTAAGAGCACATAAGTATGAGATCAACCAATAGTTACTGTTAGCACTTAAAAAAAACAAAATGTTTAAAACGTCGGGAATGAAAATAATGTAAAATACACGCGATAAAATATTTAACAAGTAACTAATTAATTTCTATGAGCCAAAATATGAAAAGTATATCTGTCAGTCCGTATATTCTAGTATATTTATCTATGGTATATCAGTCTCTGGCAGCCATATCATAAGCTTTGCTTAGTTTGGGGTCAGATGCCAGTGTGTGAAATATTTCCCGAATACTTATTTATTTATCATTAGTCATAATTATTATTATACATGTGTTTTCGAGTAGGTTTAAAGTTTTACGATTTTCCAGCAAAATTTCGTAATTAGCCATAAATTGCTAGATCTGGCACCACTGCACTGACGTGTACTTGTGAATGACAAGTCACCATAGTAGGTGACTTGTCATTCACAAGTACACGTCAGTTTTAACTTGACACATCCACAGACTATAATTTCGATCTTGTCAACTTTTCAAATAAAAATCGACAGCCATTGACATTAAGTCGATTAAAAGATATGTCCACGAGAAAAATGCACGACTCAGAACTCTAGGCCTGTTGCAAGTAGTGCGAAGTACAACAGCTACTACGCATCGTCTGCAACGTTTTGCTTAGTGCAAGTTGCAGTATAAGTGCTATTAACCCCTTCCAACTGCCACTTGCACTAAGCAAAACGTTTCAGACGATGCGTAGTAATCAAAATTTAATCAAATGGACCACCAAAGGGTGAGACTAGTGTTAATGGGACAAGTGTAGGTGAAAAGCTTCCATTTATGTATTTATTTTTTCTTAGACTCAGAATATCCTGCTGTTCCTTTTCACGAATTATTTAGATTATCTGGCCAAACCAGGCCAAACGCTACATGTTGTCACAGCTTATAATAATGTTGAATATAATTATAAATATATACAATTATATATATTATTATAAACATTTTCGCCAGTTTGGTATCCGCCTGGAACAAAAATGTATTAACAGTGCATATGTAACGCCAAATTAAGTATTATATTATCCACTGTCCCATTTGGAAAAATATGGAATTTACGTTAAATATGGTACCTACTAAAAGAGATACTACGTATAAACTTACAACTTTTCTAGATTTTCAATAAAATGAACTTGTTCCCTGTTTTGCTCATCTTCGCATCTGCTTAGCCATTGTTTTGTAGGCGCCATAACTCGCTCAATATCTTGTTTGCTTAAGATTTTTTGAATTGGCTTAATTAATTCGTGTTTCTTTTTCATCTGGACACATTTTGACTGTCGACTATTCCCAACGTCATTTTGCACTAGTATATTATCCGAAACTTTTCTAATGGATCTTCTATTAGATTTCCATTTATCAATTGCAGTTTGTTGTTTTGACTTAAAAAACAAATATTTCTTATACCATTCCATGTGTGACAGTAAATTTTTCTTATTAAAGCCTAGAAATATAAAAAGTTTATTTTTAATATAAAATTTAAGCTAAGGTACATGTGTGAGCATATAGCATTATCTTTATTATTGAGGCACATAGATCATGCCTGCCTACCTACTTTATAACAAATTAACCAACCTTGTAATTTAAATAGGGACTCTTCAACAAAATTGTCTAAAGCTAGGATTTCAACAACTGAATCACAATTTCCTGTATCAGCTGAATTTCCGAAATGCTTCTGCCACATGGTAACAAATATATTATGATGGTACTCATTCCAACCTCCATAACGATTAGGGCTAGTTTTCATGAAGTCTAGAAACTCTTGAACTTCCTGTAAAAGAAAAAAATATTATGAAGCATATTAGGTAGGCGAAGCCGTAAATTTCATTTTAAGCAAATTATGCAAATCTTTCGCAATGGTAAAGTAGGTACTCGTACCCATTGATACTATAATTATAGTACTATCAATGCTCGTACTTTACCTGTAACGGAAACTTTGCCGTGACGTATAAAGAGATAAAATATTAGCGCAAATTTTTTGCGCAAAGCACCTACTACTACTACTACTAAAAGCTCAAAGCACCTACTTAATTTAATATAATAATATTATTATAACTTTGATATGAAATAACATCTCAGGGCGAGGTTTTCCTACTTCTATGAAACGCTTATTACTATACATGACATTGTGGCTTCATATATTGTTTTAAAGTCGCATTTAGTGGAGAAAAACCATGGCGCTTACACACAGTCGTGCGTTTCACTTCTTCTATTTTAAGGTTTTTCTCATATTTTTCGAAAAGTATGGCTGTGTTGTAAAATATACCTTTGCGGTTCCCTCCATACAACGATCTATTACTATAAGTACTTACTACGCTAAGCCTCCAAATTAAGAAAACTGTATTGTACCTAAACATCATTTATAATTAGGTATATGAACGAATAAAAAAAAATCAGAGAGAAAAACGCGATGTAAAAAAAATAATATTAAAAAACACCTTCGACCAAAATAAATATAATTCATTTATTTTATTTTGGTCGAAGAAAAACACACGTGTTAGTGAGATAGCGGCGCGCCATTAGGTACTGATAAAATCTAAGTTGTGCCTACGAAGGCTACGAATAAAGAATTACAAGTTTGTACAACGAATGCACTTAAGCACTTAAGGTTGCAGGACTTATGCAGTTTTTTATGTCATTAATATTGTAAACCTACACCTTCTATAATATATTTCTTTTATTAAATAAACGTTGGATCGATATTTTTTTAACAATGATGACACGGGAAGGTCTTTTTAAATAAGTATTGAATAGATCTACGTTTCTGTCGCCACCTACTCGCCTGATAGAAGAGCGATGGTGTTTAATGTTTTTTTAATATTGCCTATTTTGTTTTTTACTTACTTACTGGTTGAGATTGTTCAAAAGTAATAGTTCGAAATCATAGTTTGACATGCGTGACCTATCCACCATATTTTGTTCTCATAGATAAATGTGACCCTAAATTATTTGGTCACTAGCAAACGACCACGTCATATCAAAAGTTGACCTAAAGGGTAGACTGGGGTAGACCATTAAAGTGGTACGTTTCACCTATAGTACAAGTACAAGAAAACTGTTTGAAATTTGAATTTTGCGCTGTATGTGAAACGTACCACCATAAGCTAAAGTAAAAATAACTCACAGTGCACTTTAACGGTGAAGTCATCAAAAGTCGAACAGGACTGGGAACAGCTTGTTTGAAGCTTGCTGAGGAAATTTTAGCTCGTTTCTTGATATTGGCATCTTTATAGTTTATTTCTTCTAGCTAATAACAGAACAGAATAACTTACTTTTAAAACCTATCAATCATCTTTGGTGTATTTACCAAGTATTTACCCTTACTTGTTTTATTAACTCATGTTCAGCACTTTTTAACGAGCTTAGTTCAGCACTAAGGTATAACTTAAAAGATCTCATTGTCGTTTCCAATTCTAGTACCTTCCTTTTAATATCATCGATTTCTGTAAAAGTAAACCCCATTACACTACATGCATTCGTTTATAAATATGCTCTGACAGCTGCATTAATATTGTAGTACATAGTAACATGCAGACGATGCGTAGTAGCTACTTGCTACATGTACTACGCATCGTCTGCAAGCGCTATTACAGCTGTCATGTAAGGGACGGAGATTACTCACGTGTTCTCGGTCTCCTCGAACCTTCCCAGTCCGCACAACGAAGGCGGCGTTTTTAGTGCACTACGTGCATTAAGAGCTACGACAGGGCGCCCCGCTCGATGATGTTGGTAAATGGACTATTGATGCTATAGGGTTACAAATATACTGGGCCATTGAGGTGAACAACTTGTAGATGAGAGCAGATATCTAAGATGAGAAAAGGCACCTGCCTTGTCCTGGCTCATCTCAAAATACATTTAGACAGGCTGCCGTATATTGGCACCAGAGGGGCAACATTGCCTTAGGGTGTCGAGAGGTGTGCGTGAGTTGCACTTTCACTAAACGCTACTCGCGGCGTTATGTCCTTTAACACTTAGATTATCATCTCTTGCGGACTCCCAACAGACGGCCGATTAAGGCAAGTCAGAGGTCGGGGTCTCATATAGCTCCATGGAATCAGGGTACATGGTGTCGCCGACGGTTCGCCCTGCGTTTTTATTTTTATTTTAAGTTCGAAAAATTACTTACCTAGTTCTGCAAGTAGTTCTTGAGAGCTTGTTACGAATTTAATGTCATCAAATAATTTTTTTACTTTTAGGTACGTGTCGTTGAGATTTATTATCGTGTTTTTACAGTCGACGTCGTCGTTAGATTTATCTGATTCAGATATTTCATAATTTCTTTTTTGATCAAGTTTTTTTAGACTTTGCAAGAGCAGGTTTTCTTCAATTTTCAATCGCCGCAGTTTGGATACGACATTGTTATTACGTTTTGTTTCGTTCAAATTCGAAGATTTTGAAGAAAATGGCTTATTCATTATTTTAAAAGAGTTTTACTGACATGTATTATAACCCTGTACAAACATCTCTCCGACTAGTATAGTAGTTATCATAATAATATAGTTGTCTTTGGTAGTTAACTGGGAACATATCGATCAAACAGGTTTTCGAATGTCGCGCTCGCCCACGTTACTGATATTGCCAGTGAAAATAATATTAAAATCGAATGAAGTGATCGAAATCGACAAAATTTTTGCGTTTGACAGGTTTGAATTTTGATGCTAAATATTTGATACATGAAGTCGTCATTTTGTATTATTTTACTAATCGTGTGTATTTCGAGCGTAGAGAGCACAGATCTTTGTGGTAGAGGGAGATACTTAGCCTATGATTTCGAGCAATGAGTCGGATTATGTTCGAGACTGAGCATAGATAGCAATGAATTTGAGTGCAAAACGTAAGTCAAGTTGTTTCCAAAACTACACGATACATTTTTACAGGGTCGTAAGCTGTGGTCGTAAGGCAAGCCTCTATGGGCATACCGGCCATAATAGCAAGTGGCGTAAAAAAAAATGTGGGAGTGACACTGTGACATTGAGAAACCATTGATTGGTTGACATTTGACATGAACATGAATGAATGACATAAATATATGAATAAAAGTCCCTATAGTTTGTTGTGTTTCGCTAATTTGGAATATAATTTTAATTTGTGGAATGGTTTAAAAGTTTAATTTAATTTCAGATTATTGTTCTTCAACATGTTTACCCGATCCAGGCTGTTTCTCACTAAAGTGATACCTCTTAAAGTGAGCAATATTGACTAAATGTATAGTTCTTTTCATTATTTTTGAACATAACCTTAATTTTAGTAATATTCTTTCAGAATATTTTCGTGCCAGACTATCAAAACAATGCTCGTGTATTGTTCAATATCACAGCGGCAAGATGCCGCTCAACCACTCCGCTAAACACAATTATAATGTTTGTGCCACAACAAGAGGTTAGTATGATATTTCTCACTCATGGAACTGAATGCATATATAATTGATTTACAATATATACACCTGCACTGCTTCACTACAAGTCATAATTATCTGAAGACTATGCAAAGTTACTTTTGTTCAGTACGAGAATTACCAGCCATGATTCTCATAATGTGATGTAATGAGACAATGTTATTTTGTAATTTTTACCTGATTCCCTAAGAAAGAGGGAATTTTGTTCGGGTGTATGTATGATACTCTCTGCATTACTATATAGCCTGAAAAGTTTGACAGAACACATTGTGTCTTTCGTTGATTCATAAAGTATCATTACTAACCAGTTGCGAAAATGAACTGGTTCTTTCGACCCATTCAACCAATTGATAGATTTCAAACATCTTTTTGCACTCGCATACACACTAGTAACAGTTACTAAAATAGTGTACTTAGTTACACAATTCGGTCGCCAATGCAGGTGAGACGAGGCAAAGAGATGTGCAGCTGCTTGTGTGGCTACCTTGGTTTGCTGCGAGCTGCAACCTAAGCGAGCCTAAATGCCGTGCAATTGATTGTATGGCTCATATAGATCCCCATGAGTCGCGACCCATACGAGCCAAAAAGCCATGCGGTTGCACATACTGCTATTTCGGATCGCTGGGAGTTGCAATCCGTCGCCATCATCCATCCGAAAACGGTTCGATCCAACCAACAAATACTTTTCGTCAGTGTTCACATCAAACGCGCGGATATCGCGACTTGTATATTTGATTCGTTCTTTCGCGAACGACACATTGCTACTTGACGGATTTTGAAATGTGAGATTGATCTAACTACAGTGCACTTGGAGTGTCATAAGTCCTGCCGGGGTTTTGTTTTTCTTTTCATCATTCACTTATTAGATATTTTCTGTGATTCAGGCATGGGTGGTGGAGCGAATGGGCAAATTCCATCGGATATTAGAGCCTGGACTGAACCTGCTATGGCCTGTCGTAGATAAGGTCAAGTATGTGCAGAGCCTCAAAGAAATAGCCATCGATGTGCCAAAGCAGAGTGCCATTACATCAGACAATGTGACGCTAAGCATTGATGGGGTGCTGTATCTCAGAATTTTTGATCCTTATTTAGGTAAGAATTGAACACTGCCTTACACTGCACACAACTAATGCAGAACACTTCATTACAAATGCAATAGTTTGTCTGATCCTGTCTCCTGATCTGTTTTTTTTTCACTTTTATTTGCAATAATCTAATCTGAATTAAGTATCAAATCATTTATTTGTCAAAAGGTAAGTACACAACTACACATACATACAAAGTAGCGTACAGGGTCGTACAAACGAAAACTTATCTCATGGTTTTGCCAGGTCCAGGTCCAGTTTGGTAAGGAAGTAGTGTTCAGCACAAGTATATAATATGATAGACAAAGAATACTTTTTATCTCGGAAACATTGTATGTATCTGTATCATATCTAGCTAGTAGTGATGTGAAAAATTGTGATATTTCTCATAGAATATACATAACATATCCTGATTTTTATTTAATGTTGATATTTAGGTTTAACTTTTATTCATCTTTGGAACATATCACATTTAAAAGCATAGTTTAAAAATAAATTTGACATACTGTGTAAACTATCTGTAGGTATCTATATATATGAAAGCGAAATTCACCTACTCACTCACTCACTTATCACGAAATCTCGAAAACTACTTGACCTACGAAGCTTAAATTTGGCAGGTAAATTCTTTATGAGGTGTAGAGGTCCGCTAAGAAAGAATTCTTTGGGTAAACCAACCACAATACTTTCGTTGTCATAAATTATTGTAAAGTTTTTTATTGCGTTATGTAAATGTATACACTGTATTTCTTCATTATGTATTTTGAACGCATTATTGCTGCTGCGTTGCTTTAGCTGCGTTGTCCCACTGCTGGGCAAAGGTCTCCCACACCTCCTCTCACATGTCTCTGTCCTGGGCCAGCACCAACCAATGTTTATCCTCCCGAGCTTGTGCCATTGGGTCCGAGGGCAACCTGGGCACACAATCCAGTGGAGATAAAGTAAAAGCATATTTCCTTTATAATTTCAGCATCATACGGTGTTGAAGATCCTGAATTCGCCATCACCCAGCTAGCACAAACCACTATGCGTTCAGAACTTGGTCAGATATCACTGGACAAAGTATTCAGAGAGAGGGAATCTTTGAACATCGCCATAGTGGAAGCAATCAATAAGGCGAGTGAAGCATGGGGCATCACATGTCTGCGTTATGAAATTCGTAAGTAGGCTTTGTATATATTGTATAGCATTAGCCCCACAGACATGTAACCAAGTAGACACCACAAGTTGACCTACCTTGCATGTAATATTTCCAACACAGTTATGACGAATAGTCGTAATTGAGTCTGGCTAAAACCAGTCTGCTCTATCGGTGCTACGACCAAATGTGTCAGTTTGAAACGAAATTGGGTAATTGTGCAATACTGAGTTGTAAGAATACCACAAATAGAGTTGGCCGACAGAATAAAGATATTTCTTTTCACTTCAGGTACGAAAAATTTGACATGCTTAGTTTTCATACAGTTTGGGCCACTTGTGAAGTCTACTTAGATATAGGTCTGTGATTGGCCCAGTTTGCCTTAAGAAATGACTAGGCTGGGTTTAACAGAATCCTGGACGGTAGGTCAACAAATAAACAAACATCTATGAGTCACGATTTTTTAATAAATCAATAATAAAGTAATAATAACAATTTTTTTACTTAAAACGGAACGCGCCCTTTCCTGTCGGCGAAAAGGGGAATCTCAAGAGAAGATATATCTTAAGAATCATAAGAGCTTTACAGTCTGACGGCACCCGGTTCAGCCCTCGGCCCTGCACCAATTACTTATTTAGTACTTAAATAAATTATGTACAGTTACGATTCCATCGCTCAACAACAGTGAACACAGCTCAAACATCGTGAGAAAACCGGTATATCTAAGAACCTCAAAAAGTTCTTACATATAAATGCAATGCCGTGTAACACTCCTAGCTGCCTTACCTACAATAACTTCAGATGCGGTAGATAGAGAAATTAGAACAGCAATGAGGTTAACGAGATCTATAATAAGTAAAAAAGTTAAAGCATACAAAATTAATAAAAAGGGTAGGTAGATAAATTTTAGGAAATAATTAAGTTACATTTAGACAGGGTCGGGGTAAGGTACATTCATGGATCGAGACGTGTTGTTCGACCGTAGAGAGACACTGGCCTTGAATTTGTAGTGCGCGGCACCACAGCGACGAAACAGATGTCGAATGGGGCAGTAGGGCAAATAACCCTTAAGTGGTCAGCATGATCTCCAGGTAGCGGGTTAGGTCCGCGCAACGTAGGGAAGCAGCAGGAGCTAGTACACCAGCGGGGCAGGTCTGCACGAGGTAGTGGGGCAGTAGGGCACCAAGCACCAAGTCATCCAGTCGTCGAGTAGGTTCGTCTGCGTCGAGTGATGGAGCAGTAGGGCAGCTAACAGAGGTGCGGGTGAACCCTGGAAGTTCACATTATTGGTCGTCTTAGAAATTGTCCACTTTCGGAGTTTGACTGCCACATCTGTTTAAGTCGCTCGAAGTTAAAACAAGTACCAAGTGAATCCAATGCAATGAATAGTGTCTAGGATGAGGCAGTCAACTTGTACATAGTACACATACTACAACGTATAATAGATTTAGCAGTTAATATGATACAATAGTAATTACTGATTAAAACTATCTAGGTACATTCAGACATGCTCGTAACAAGAAGGTAACGGTTCGGTAATGTAAACCAGAACAAATAGCTAAAATATAAGCAAAGGTTTATGCTATTTGAGTTTAGAATCTGAATTTGTCATAAACACATTTCAAGCAGTATTTCGAATGAAATAGTACAGTGAGTTAAATAAAATGGCCGTTAGTACGACGCACGAACATATCTGAATATACTCACGTCATTCACACGATTGAAAGCAGAACTACAATGAATCCATGAAACACTCACCCAATTCGGGGTAAACACAAGGCACAGAATCACAGATTTGATAATTGATAATATATAATAGGTGGCGAGATTATGTACGTGCGGTCTCGGCCAAAATCCAGCGTGTCTGTCCGCCAGGCGATCAGGTGAGTCACGGCCGTTAGGTTGGTTCCCGCGTCCAAGCGTCGCTAGCTCATTGGCTGAGGCGCGTGACTTTATAAATTACATTCGCAAAGACAGCATTCGAGTTATTTAGGTAATATAAGGTAGTTAAAAATAACAGTAGTAAAAAGGGTTAGTAGGTTAGTGATAATTAAAACAAATAATAAACTTTGTATTTTAAATTGATGTTTATAGAGAATACATCCTGATGGATAAGGAACCGTTACAGCCGTTTTCAAAAAACCGGACAAGTACGAGTAGGACTCGTCCCCTGAAGGTTCCTTTGGACAGAACCCTCAGAGCGCGAGTCAAAACAAACAACAAAGTTGAAATATTAGAATGGCGATAAATATTTCGAATTAGAAATGAGGAGATCCGTAGACGAACGAAAGTCACCAACATAGCCCCCCGGATTAGCAAGTTGAAGTGGCAGTGGGCAGGGCACATATCACGCAGAACAGGTGGCCGATGGGGCCGAAAGGTTCTGGAATGGAGAACACGGACCGGTAAGCGCAGCGTAGGACGTCCACACACAAGATGGACAGACGACCTAAAAGAGACGGCAGGGAAATGCTGGATGCAGGCCGCTTCCAACCGGCCCTTTTGGAGATCGATGGGGGAGGCCTATGTCCAGCAGTGGACGTCCTATGGCTGAAATGATGATAAATATTTGCTCCAGCACAATGAATAATGAGGAATGATGAAATGTTTCGCCAGGTGACATAAAGCTACCGACGCGAGTGCACGAGGCAATGCAGATGCAAGTGGAAGCCGAGCGGAAGAAACGCGCAGCGATCCTGGAGTCTGAGGGAGTGCGGGCCGCTGACATTAACGTAGCGGAGGGCAAGCGGCAGTCCAGGATACTTGCCTCAGGTTAGATTTCTATACAGGGTTACGCATATAGACTTTTAGCTGTGCCCTGCGGTTTCTCCCACGTAGTGATGAAAAATTGTGAAAATGATGATGATGAATAGTAGTCTATGTCACTCTCCAGCCCTTGAACTATACCCATGTAAAAAATCAGGTCGATCCATTGCTCTGTTGCTGCGTGAAAGAGGAACAAACAAACCAACAAACTTTTCACATGCCGAAAGAAGGTCATTATAAACAACTTTGACTATGAGTCCAACACTGAAATCGCGAAAAAAATCTGTTGTGCCATACATTTTGTCCAGTTTCAATGACCATTTGCTATGGAACAGCTGATTTTTTGCGCGATGATATTCGCTATTCTTCCATAATGCGTATCTATTGGACTAGGAAAAGTGGACTCATGCCTATTGTAATAGCAACACTGTTTTTGGCTACAGAGGCTGAGAAACAAGAGCAAATCAACAAGGCATCAGGAGAGGCGAACGCGATGCTGGCGGTGGCGGAGGCGCGAGCAAAGGGGCTCCGGCTTCTCGGCAGCGCTCTTTCTCACGTGGTATGTTAGCTTAGGACGTGTTCCGAATCACGCAAACAGCACCAACGACGCCTACTGCGGTAATGAACAATCTTCGTGCCGCATTTTCTCTTTGGCGCTGTTGCGGCGTTGATTCGGAACATGCTCTTTGTATAGTTTTTAGGGTGATCTCTGAAAAATCAGAATAAAGGCGGATATATATCAATAAAAGTCTGAACATTTTAGTCACGAAATTCAAACAATGTGCACAACATTAAAGGCAGATTTAATTAAAACATGTAGTCTGATCGATCGTACAAAACGGTTACACCACGTTAGTTAGAGTGCTTGTGTTACTAGGACCAACAAGAAAAATATACATTGTCCGTTCGATCGGACTAAGTCCGATCGATTACTGTCAGACCATGTTAGAGTGATTGTGGTCAGCTTCTCTACAAAGAACAACAGGAAAAAAACATGTAGACCGGTCTACGGATAAATTTGTCACACCATATAACAGTGCTGTGCTTTAATATATACAATGGCGCTTATTCTGTCATACCACTCACTAAACTAAACCAATCTGACAGGACTAACAATTTTATAGTTGTCAAATTTAGTTTAGACAATGGTACATCAGAATCGACGTCATTGTCCGATCTTTCGGACTAAGCTGTCACACCAAATAAAGTGCTTGTGGTCTGCTTCAGAGCCGTAGCCAAGAAATATTTCGGAAGGGGGGGTGTTAACACTACCTCTCCGCTTCGCGTTCTTTAAGATGTTGATTATTTAAGTAAGTACCTACGTATAAAGCGGTGGGTTGGCCAAGACATTTCGGGGGGTTTGAACCCCCGAACCCACGCACTGCCTACGGCCTTGGTCTGCTTCTCTACTAGGACCAACAGGAACAAAAAACATGTTGTGCGATCGAACAGGGGGTCTTTTTGGTTCTTTACCAAGTAAACTCAGTTTCGGTATTTCATTTTACCCCTAGTGTAATCCGTCGTTCACAGTTCTTTTGTATTCCAGGATAACAAGCACGCGGCTTCCCTGACGCTCGCAGAGCAGTACGTATCTGCGTTCAACAAGCTTGCGCGCACCAACAATACCCTCATTCTACCCGCCAATGCTGGGGACGTCTCTAACTTAGTCGCACAGGTACGAATGGGTTCTTTTTTCTTCTTCTGATTCTTTTAAGTTGATAGCGGCTAGGCGTCTGACCATTGCACACGACATGATAGTGT
The DNA here is from genome assembly GCA_914767915.1 of Agriopis aurantiaria. Classification (NCBI taxonomy): domain Eukaryota; kingdom Metazoa; phylum Arthropoda; class Insecta; order Lepidoptera; family Geometridae; genus Agriopis; species Agriopis aurantiaria. The sequence goes on from OU611999.1 coordinate 6,659,736, forward strand.
GGTCGAGGATAATCCTACTTAATATTATAAACGCGAAAGTTTGTGTGTATGTATGGATGTATGTTTGTTCCTCTTTCACGCTGCAACGGAACAACGGATCGACCTGATTTTTTGCATGGGTATAGTTCAAGAGCCAAAGAGTGACATAGGCTACTTTTCATCATCATCATCACCATTTTTATCACTACGCGGGTGAAACCGCGGGGCGCAGCTAGTATGTTTATAATCCTGTTAACGTAATGATGGTTTATATGTTTGAGAACATGCTTTAGTATAGGCAAGTGATATAATGAGTTGAAACATGTCTTTTCATGTTGTTTCCAATACTCCGTAGAAGCCTTAAAGTCTCCGCCATTTTAGATTGGCATGACGTAAACTTCGCCATGACATTGGTTGACTATGACTTTTTAAGCAAAACTTGAACATCTTTCAAAATATTACACTGGCAAATGCCTAAGACGTGGGACGCCAAAATCCTCTTATTTATGAGGAAAAAAAACACCTATGTAATGTTATGTTGTTCCTTATTCAAACCGTCGACCAAAACAAAATGAATGGACCTAATTATAACCATGTACAGTACATTTGTTACAAAACATAGATAGCGGTTTTTTGTTGTGTTATTACACTTCGGAAAAGCACACGAAGACATAATTTTGTCAGATGTTTTGTTATCGTGTAACAAAAGTCATGTGTCGCACTTCCTACGGCTAGAGACCGACTGAAACGAAGTGAGCGCCGGCGCTCATTTTGTAATCTTCAAAAATGCGCTTCTTCTGGGCCCGTCCATTCATTTTATTTTGGTCGAAGTTTTAAACCGCAATTTTTCTTACTTGCTAAATCTGTACTAGATAGTGGCATCGATTCTGATGTTCCCTAACTAAATTTGATAGCTCTAAAATTGTTGCCATCCTTCTCTCACATATTAAAATAAAAATGGCAGATAATTTTAATCCTGTCAGATTGGTTTAGTTTAGTGAGTGGTATGACAGAATTGACGCCATTGTCGAATTTGTAATATCGAAATTTCATTAATCTTTTTCCGAGTGAGCATGTTAAAAATAACTTCATGACTTCACAGGCTATGTCAATATATTCCACCGTGACGGCTCACAACACGCAGCCAGTCCAAAACCAGCCTGAGCTGGACTCCACGTCCTTCGACGAGCCTCTAGTCAAAATCAACGCTCTCACGGCAAAGGGCTCTACTTTGGCTGGTCAAGCGATCCCTGAAAACGACAGCCTAGCAGAATACTTCTCAGATGACGAGGAGAGAGAAAAAGCGCTGCAAGCACAAAAAGAGAAGAAGAATCAGCAGTTGAATAAGATAGAAAGAGATACATAGATGTTCCGTAGATGTTGTTAAATAAAATGTATTTAAGAATTTATTTGTGTTGACTTGTTCTTTGATAGTATTGGTCGATAGATTGATATTGTTATAGATTCTAAACAGATTTTGTAGGTTAACTGACACTTGCATCTGTCAACCTGGTTGCTTGTGTCTGTAAGGGCCACCACAGACTTCGGATTTTAGGCAAGCACAAAACGTGAGAAAATCGTGGAAAAAATTCTACGCGAGTTAGAGCAAGAGAGTCTGTCGTCTATTGTCTGTGGTGGTCTTAACGCATGGTTCACGGACGCATTTGCGCGCGTCCTACGCGAAAGAGTTTAATTTATTCTCGACTATTTTAATAGCACTAAAGTTTTCGTGAAAGCAAACATTGCCAAAGTATGCAAAGTACTGTCAAAATACGAGATAATTTACTAGACGAAAAACAGTTAAATGGTAAAATAAAATCGAGAATAAAATAATCTTAGTGTTTCTGTAATGTGAATGACGCGTAAAAGAGAATGCATAACTTTAACATGTTACAGATTTTTTTCGTGCATCTAGTAGAATAATTAGCATACCTACTCTTTTTTTGCTGACCGTGACCTCAAAAAGGAAAGGTTCGAAAACATTCACGATTGCCACCAGTGGCAAAGATAGTGGTGGCAATCGGGAATAGACGATATTTAAGGCGCTTTGCTGTTTCCACTGATATATATGGTGATATCAAATATATTTTCCCAAGTTTTATCTCAAACATCGCCAATAGACTACGAGACCATTTTGAAGCCAGTCGTAAATCTCGTCTCACAAAAAGGCGGTTCTTCCCGTACGCAGTTCTCTTGTGGACACATGTTTTTATATATTTTTTAAAATAAAATATATCAAAACGAAAAAGGATCGTTTGTAATCTATACTAATATTATAAAGAGGAAATATTTGATTGTTTGTTTGTTTGCTCAATAGGCTCCGAAACTACTGAACCGATTTGAAAAATTATTTCACTGTTGGGAAGCTACACTATCCCCGGGTGACATAGGCTATAATCTATACTTGGGCGAAGCTGGGGCGGACCGCTAGTGTTATGATATACAAGAAAACAAAGTTTCGTCACTATTTGTAAATTATATTTCACAGTGATTTTATATCTTCAATAATGTGATGAGCGAAAATGCTCGATGCGAGCCTACAGACTGCCGACGATCCCCTGAGGCCTTCCGGCTGCCTCTTATCGCGGACTCAAAACAGCACAGTACTGAAAATCATCCGAATGTGAACCTTAAAGCGCCGAAATAAAGTTTACGGTCGCGCAACTTTTCGCAATCACTTAAATAGAATCACTTAAAACAGGTAGCCTTAAGGCCTCTAACGAGGTGTTATAACGATTTTCGCGTCTTCCACCCGGAACGGCCGAACTTGGCGGAAGATAAGGATGCGTTGAAGGAAATGAGGGTCTTTGCTCAACAGTGGGACAAGACAAGATGAAAAATAACTAAAAATGCGCGAGCGAGAACTACGGATGGAAATAGCTGCCTTAATCTGACTTTTATAGTTCCTTTAAAATAAATCTAGTGGATTTTTTGTAACCTTCGCATAACAGTTGACCTAATGAAATAATAGACTGTTAATATGTAATATAATTGCATTTATTTTTATATAAACTACTTACAGTAACTACCAATATCAATATAAAATTTATGAAAACTTATTAATCCTATTTTGGAATCATTGAACAGTCTCATGGATTTCGCCCATATTATTGTTAGTCATATCATAATGTATGATAAGGCATGAGAGTTAATAAAAGTTTCGTTGCAAGCTTACAAAATTTAGTGTTTTATTACAAAACTACCTAATCAACTAATTTGGACTAGCGCTCTAAGCGGATAAATTCATATTTAACATTCACAATCAACAATAAAGGGGTTCTTATCGAAATAACTAGTAAAAAACCTATACTAATACAATCCATTAATTTCCAAACCATATAAAAACGACTCTACCTCCGGTCAGGGGCGGATCCAGGCTTTCGAGGTTCGAAGGAATTAAATCGAAAAATTGAGTCGAATGTATGGAATTGCTAGGTGTTTTGGGGATCTGGATCCGCCAATGCCTCCGGTCTCTTATTCATACTTTTCATGCTAAGTACTTCTTTTTTCTCTTTTATAATAGTTTTTTTTAAACTAGAAAACTCGCATACTATTTTGATGAAAACTGGTAATTCTAAATAGCTTACATGCATTACTAATATTAAATAATAATATATAGTTTGAATCTGCCTTAAACTCGAATTAGTACCGAAAAAAGTCTCAAAAACTGACACGACACTCACTGACATATACTTACTAGTTCTACAAACGCACACTTCAATATTGAGCGGCACACAATGGCAAATGGCATGCTCAAAATTTAAACGAAATGTTCTTTTCTGTTCTCAAAATGTAATTAAAAGGACGAAGGGGGCGGCGGAAAGAATATGTGCTAAAGGGGAAACTGTATATATAACGCTTAAATTTTTTTCTGAGAATACTAATATGATTTCTTTTTTTAAAATATATACAAAGAATATTTTTCAAACTTCGAAAAAAGAGGAAGGTTCTCAATTCGGCCCGTATTTTTTTTACTAGGCATTTTCCGAAAATGTTACTTCTGTCTTGTTGTTATCACGTTTTACATTTCATTACAGAACTCTTTTTTTTACACTTTTTCATTTGATCATTCAGTATGCCATTTACCCACCCACCAGTAGGTAAAATGTCGCAAGATACAGTAACTTTAGCGATATCTGGTCTGCCTGGAATTGAGTATGTTTGCATATAGACGAGGTCAGTGACATATTACACTAGTAATATGTAATATATTCAGTGTATGTATGATAAAAACATTTCACAGTATGAAACTGGTTTCCTTCCTCTATTGAACAACATGACTATAATATAGAACTTTTAGTCCTACACATTTTTGAGCAACGAAGGAAATATACATCGATATTACTTTGACAAAGTTTCATCGAGTTCTTAGTGTAACCAATGAAGTTTACGCCATAATACTAATGTTTTAGATTAGAATCTTTTAAAATGAAACATGTAAAATAATCCATTAGCAAAATACGGCTAATAGTGACTATTGCTTATCCTAATATTTCTTCGCAATATTTTAGAGACTTCTTATCTAAAGATGTTTATAAAATTTACTTCAGCAAAGCTAAGGTCAGAGCTTATTACTGACACGCGAGGCACATTTTTTTTGCTGTTTGATTGCTTATCGAAGATTTTTGTAATGCGACGCGTTTTAGTATATTATGAGAGAGCCTTTACACGACACTGCACTAGCGGGTTGTAACTATAACCGTTGTTAACTAACTTTAAACTGTTACTAAGAACCATTCGCGACCCTGACGTCAGTGACGACTGTAATTTTTTTGCCGCAAACAAAATGATTCAGTGTAGTCTTGGACGTCGCCGTCGGGTGCACACTAACTAAACTAATAACGCCGATAACAGTTGCACTGACAATGGTATTGCAGCTGTTAAGTTAAGGCCTTATTTAAGTTGAGGCGCGGTCTGATCACGATTTCAAATACTTTTTTCATCCGCTCAAGCCATGATCAATTTGCTATCTAAAACGGCTTTGTTTAAAGTTGAAAATTGTTATTTCATCATATTTGATGATGATGACTTTTTGCTTGTGTTTATATTATTTAGAGGATTTTTATTTAATATATCGAAATATAAAAATGAATTTTAACAAAAAGTTAAAGTTTAAGTTAAGTTTTGGTTAAAGTTTTAAAACACTAGTCTAGCTATAAATTTCGTACAAAAAATATGTTGGTATCGCTGAAAATTCAGAGCACTTCAATTCAAAAGATTTTTTTTTTGCATAATTTGTATATTTTTTTTAAATCCATATAATTTATCAAAATTTTATTCGGTTTAGATTATTAACAGGTGTTTTTTCTACTTGTAGTATTTTTTTAATCTTTGTCACGTCAGACTAAGTTTTAAAAACACTTCTTTTGGTTAATTTCGGAATTGTACCGCGCCTTAAGAGTATAAATAATAAAACCTGTCGCTGTGCCTGCAAGAGCTCGCTGTTGAGTACTCTGCTCAATATTGCGCCATACTACAATAGTCTTCCTCAGGTTTACTAAACATAATTAACAAGTTTACGTTATTTTGACGTATTTCTCCCGCTGGTTGAAGTAGCTCACCGTTCCTTCGTCTGGGTTACAGTTGGAAGGCGCCGGCATTTTGTGGAGACTCAGATACGAAGGCGAGAGCTCCGTGCCTTCGAATTGTCGGAGGTGAATCTGTAAATGAAATAAAACAATGGGTGAAGTACATCAAGTTACACAAGTTGCTAGTCTATCGGTTTTTTATGAGATACATTTCGGAGAGTGTGCATCACATCTGCTTGATTTAATTTCCTCCTGCCCATTTTTCGAGAGTGAATCGGAACAATTTTTTTTGCACACACGGTCATCTGACCTTAATATAAGCAAAGCTTGTGATATGGCTGCCAGAGATTGATATACATACATATATAGTTTTAAATACATAGATAATAACACCCAGATATATAAATAGATAATAACACCCAGATATATAAATAGATATTAACACCCAGATATAGAACAAACAAAATGTTCATCACATGAATGTTGAAAAATCGGGTTCTTCTAGGCAAGCGTGCTCCATCGTAGACCGCATCATCGCTTAACATCAGGCGAGTTGGTGGCCAAGCGCAAGCCTATTTTTAATATATATAAAAACATACTTTATTCTAGCTCGCGTTTATCTGTTCATACATTTTGAGATATGGAGATCAAAAATGTATGGATAGACTGTGTGAAACGATGTAAGGCTAGGGGGGTTGGAGGTTCAAACCCTCCCCCCCTCGAAATGTCTTGATGAGTTGAATTTGAACCAATCATTAAACAACAAAACGGTGAATATCAATTTTTTTAGATTCTGTTATGTAGTACTTTGATCATGTATAGTTTTAATAAGAATAATTTTGCTCGAGCGCCTACCAAATTCGCTACGATATTACAAACTGTAAATACACTGCTACCGCTGCTGCTGCTGTAGGTACTGAAGAAATCGCTTTTAGCGATAAGGCCGCCACTTGTGGCACTTTCTATCTGTTTGTAATTTTTATTTCTGGTGGACACAATAAAGTGTTTCTATCTATGTACAATAGTTTTGTTCAGGCGCTTTGTTCGAGTCGAAAAAAGTAAGTATTCAAGCATGGATGTGTAATTATAGGTCGTAATGTTGTTTCACTACAAATTCTAATATAAATTATCTTTTAAAAAACCGACTTCAAAAAACCACAAACGTTGTGCCACTACAAAGAACAAAATTGTATTTTTTTTTTTTTTTAAGATAATTTATTTAATTCCCACGGAAGCATTTTTGATTATTGATATTTACAAAAGAGATAGAACCAGCACTCAGCTGGAACTTATATTTTTTATGCTTCTGTGTTCATTGTACACAATGCATCAATATTTTGACCTTTCTTACGAACGAAACTATAGAAATGTTGTAAAACAGGATTGGTTTTATCAATTTTATATTTCTGTCATGTTAATATGTGTTAAAAAACAGGAAAAAACGAGTTGTAACAGCTTAAATGGCACATTCAGTGATATGTCACCTAACAATTATTATATATTTATTTGATGACTAGCGGTCCGCCCCGGCTTCGCACGGGTATTATTAGAGTTTTAGTAAGGATCCCTAATTTAAAAAAAATTATAATATAGCCCTTGTCACCCGGGGATAGTGCAGCTTCACAACAGTGGAAGAATTTTTTAAATCGGTTTATTTACGGTATTTGTTTCGGAGCCTATTCAAACGCAAACAAACAATCAAATGTTTCCTCTTTATAATATTAGTTATAGATAGGCGAGCACTTTGTTCATTATATAGCTTGGATTTGCCTTAAACATGAGTTTAGTTGAGCTAGTACTGAAAAAAGTCTGCCAAAAACTGAAGGTAAACACGTATTGCACACACTGACAAATTCTTACTAGTTCTACAAACGCACACTTCAGTATTAAGTGGCACACAACTGCAATGTTTGTGTTTTGTGGTTTTTTGAAGTCTGTGTTTTAAGAGATAATTTATCTTAGAATTTGTATGAAACAACATTACGACCTATAATTACACATCCATACTTGAATACCTCTTTATTTTGACGTAGTAGTTTTTACCCAGCTCTAATGGTATGAATTATTTCGTACAGGCATTTCGATTTGCCAATAGCAATAATTTTACTAATTTTGATGTCAACTTTTTTGTTGTAGTCCGCTGTAAACGAAATTCAATTGTGCGCGCGACTACAGAGGTGACGGTTAAAATCTTACCAGTAAATGCAAGTTGACTTCATCACTTCTGCTGAGATAGGGGAAGTTGCCTCCGCTCTTGAGGTGCGCGAGCTTGGCATGAGGGTAGGACTTATATAGGTCCTCCCTGACGCGGGAGCTCAACGCACTCTCGTCCCACACGTCCATGACGGTGATGGGCAGGTCGTTCAGTAACTGGGGTTGCACATAGCACGGGCTGCAGTTCAGTGTTAGCCGGGATGCCAGTTCAGACTGAGTAAGTGATTCCAGCTGGGGGAAATTTGGCAGTTTTTAGTTTTTAAAATTTATATTGTTGGAGATGGTGGCCGAGTGGTTGCATGAGCGCTTAACACTATAATTTTAGTCAAAACACAAACAGGAATTTAGAAAAAAAACAAACAGGAAAGGAATTGTAAGATTTCAGAATTGTTTAAGAATTCAATACTTACTCTTTCAACCATAAAATCTATAGCTTCTGCCATCCTGCGATCAACCTTGTCTGTAGTAAAGTTGCCCATCAGCATTCGCTTTAACACCAGGGAAGGTAGAAGCCAGAACAGTGCGGAAGAATCATGATACTCAAACACCGTAGTGTCCGTAAACGTGTTACAGAGTATTAAAGATACTACTCTGGGACAGTTTTTTGTTACTTCCGTAAATTTCTGTGCTATGAAACCACCTGAAACAGAGAGATTTGTCTATTTTAACCCGTGAGGTGCCTTAAGTTCTAATCTGAACTTAAGCAAAACAGGCTAATTATAAACCTTAATTCATAGACGTTAACGGAAAGACATGGTAATTTTTGGCTATACAAGGGCTCCAGTCTGGCGCAACACGGGATAAAACAAGCCATGTTACTCCAAAAACAGAACACGAAACTGTTTAGCAGAGTTCGGAAAATCATTACTGTGAATTTGCATTTATCATTTGCCTAGTGTCAAATTTCACAGAAATAAACAAATCATAGAACTTTACAGCCATACAGCCTTTTACAGCCATTCCATTATAAGTATTACACTTTCTAAACACTCAGCATGACATTTTTGGTAATTTTTCATAATTCAAAGTCACGTATCGTATGTTTGTGTCGTTGCCAGATACAGGACAGACTGAGTTCACTCAAGCTAATTAACTTGTGTTTGTATTGCTGTGCAGACCTCGGTAAAACGTATCTACCTCAGTTTATATATAACATCATTGGTAATAAATAACTTGTTTGACTTTTAAATGCTGTTAAGAAACTTTGATTTATCTCTTTAGTGTGGTGAGACTGTGAATTTTGATAACCTAATTCAATATTAGGATTGGTTTTTTACTAACCCTGTGCAAAGGAATTTATCTTTTGTTTATATTTCTTATCTACATAGGCATCTACATTTATTTTTATCCAATGTTATCTAGGATTCAGCAAAAGTAGGAGATGGATGATAATTACCTAAAGAAGCTCCAAAAATGTGAACCTTATCAAGCTCCAGATAATCTATAAGTCGTTTGAATCCATCGCACCATTCCTTCATATTCCAGTACGGAGGAGGCTCCGCTGCGATGACTCTGACTCCTCGGGACGAGAGCCCCATCACTTGGTTGAAGAACACGTCAGCAGTGCCAGATACAGGCGGGAGACATATCAGTGGGCAGGTTACTGACTTCGGCCCCGAGTCAAATATTCGCCAAGCCTGTAGGTATATTGTCACATTTTTTTCTTTACTTGTTGTAAAGGGGTTTTGACACGCAGTGACTATGCCACCCCCGTGAGCCAAACACAAATATAAACAAATTATACAATCACACGCTTATAAAATTTTAACAGCATTTTGGCTTCCTCAGGAACTGGCGAAGCCAAAATGCTGTTACATAGACTGACAACATAAATTTTCTAATAAAACATCCTGATTCAGAGCCTCGTTCCGGAGTCTGAGACACACTCCATCAGCACGTGATGTACACATACAATATTTATTCTAATAAAACGAAAAAATAAATAATATTGTAAACATTTAGTAATGTTTACATTTTTTTCGATCGTTCGGTAAGAATTTTGGCAAAAGTTATTTTTACCTTAATTGTACGACTTTACTATAAACTTATAATTTATCCTAATCCCAGAAAACTATTCTCTTTGCAGATAACTACTATAATATCCTAATGAAGAGAAAACAAGGCTATAATTGTAATAATACTTTTTTCTGTTTACCTTGGTACCATCTGAATCCACAACTATTTTCCTCAGTGGAATACTGCTTCTGAAGCTTAGATATTCGTTAGACTGCGCTAAATCACTAACACAACTCATTATTGCAAGAATTTCTTCAAAAACTTCTTGAAGACCAGCATAAAATAATTAAATTCAACAAAAATTGACCACTTGTCCGTCGTGTTTACTTTCAAAAAACAAACAGCTTGTGACCAGGCTCCCTAATCTTAGAACAAATCACAGGGTAATACAAGCGTTAAAACCCTGACAAACTAAAAAGCACATTCAAGGCCTTCACAGTTAAACTATAATGGTGATTTTTCATTTTGTAGCATTATAATTCTTATATGTTAACTTGAGCGGAGAGATGGCATTTTTGCAGCATTACAAACCTTCACATGGCAATTAATTTAACATGATTTGAATAGATGGCGCTGTATAATATTACTAGTAGTAATGATAACTTTTAATTACATTTTAACTGGTTAAAATATGATAATTAACTCTTATTTACAATAAAATAAATTAATAAACCCTTTTCAAGCCTTGTTCAGATTAATGTTTATAGATATTAATAATGGTCGTTCGCAAAATGGCTTAACTTGTCTAGTGCTGCCATCTTAGCTAGTTATAGCTAGATTTAGCTTCTTTTTAATCCTTAATAGTACAGAATACACAATAATAATTAATTAATCAAGTAAAATAATTCTTAATGTTTACTGATTAATGATTCTATTTTTAGCGCACTGGGACTACCACAACCTCAAAAACATTCTTATAATTATTATAAATTGAGCTTGTCTCGCTCTCCCAGCTCACGACAGAGCAAGACAAAAGATAATTTCATAGATGTTTTTGATGTTGTGGCAGACCACGTAATATAATGCATAATTATAATGTATTTGGACCTTGAAAGGTCTATGGGCAGTCCAAACTATTTGTGTACTATTATGTTTTATTGGTACGAATCGGTAAGAACAAGCTCTAACAAGCAGATTATTATATTCTAAATCTGTATCCTTGTGAAAAAAACATAAATATAAATTTAATATATACGATCTAAAGCTTACGTCCCAAATTTTATGCCTGTACGGATGAATCAGTACCTTAATTTTAAACTTTAAAGGTTGATTTAGTTTTATTACACAAAATCCTATATATTATATACAAATACAGTCACCTTACTCTACGTTTTACTACCTTATTAAACAGATCTCAGGTTTTTTTTACTGCTTAGTTTTATATTTATTATATCACCTAAGATATATTTGTTTAGTTAATATTTATGTAAAGACGGATTTATAATCTAAATAGATTTAATTTATGTACCTACCCATTGTAAATATTACGATGTTGCACGTCCGCTAGGGCAGACCGTAGAAACTAAGACTGTAGAATTTGACAATCATTACAAAAATTTATAATAATAATAATGGCCCTGAGGCACCTGCCAAATAAATAAAAAATCAGGAACGTTACCATTTTTTAACGTCTAGGTTTAAAATTTTACATTGTGCTGGCAATACTGAATGTCATATTCCGAGCTTTCAATTTCAAACGTCTGCCGAAACCGTTGCCGTTGTGCTGCTGTGTTTCGTGTGGTATTTTTGTGATTTATAGTGCGCTGTATTTATCCATCGAGTCGAGCTAAAGTTCCTGCGGTAAATACCTCTACTGTGATCTCAACTATAAGGCTAATTTCTAAGTGAAAAGAACTTGAGATAGGACTGTGTCTGTGCTGCGTGGTGTTTTGGTTTCCGGGAAAGGACCCTTTAACGTGTCTTGTTTGAATAAGTATGTCTTCAGATAAGCATTGTTGTGTTCCTGGGTGCAAGGACAGTAGAGGTAAGTTTGCATAATGGAGGTTTTTTTAAATCCTTTAAGTTCGCACTCCACCCCTCAACAAACTCGCCATCCAGTACCTAGTTAACGCTGTGGGCGCTAGCAGATGATGCGTAGTAAATGTGCGAGTACAAGATGCATCATCTGCATCGTTTTGCTCAGTGGAAGTGTTTAGCTACTACGAATCGTCTGCATTGCTTTCAACGATGCAGACGATGCGTAATAGCTACTTGCAACTTGTACTCGCACTTGTAGTACGCATCATCTGCAAGCGCCTTGTGGGTTGATATATTGTCAGTGATCAGTCTGGGCTGGCATTGTTAGTTGGGACACGGGATAGAACAGGGCTGAATTACAGAGGGCCTTATTATAATATATACAGTGTAAACCCTATATACTAATAATTATGCTATATAAATAAAAATATAATGTCGTCGGTCCATCTAGTGGGAGGCCTACCTACGCTGCGTCTTCCGGTTCGTGGTCTCCACTCAAGAACCTTTCTTCCCCATCAGTTATCGGTTCTTCGAGCGATGTGGCCTGCCCATTGCCACTTCAACTTGCAAATTTTATATTACAAATATTTAACTAGCAACAATGTGTTTTTTCAGGTGCAATGTTATCATCAAAAATGTCTCAACCGTATAAAACATATGGCAAAAGAAAGCCAATGCAAGAAATTGTCAATCAGCCTGGATCACCAATACCATCAGGTACTTACAAAGCATTATTCATCTTTGAGCACTTTATTTTTTGTTCAGTTAATTTCCTAATTTTGTGTAGGTATTTGACATTAATAAAAAAAACATTTTCAAAACTTGCATCATGATGATAAACTAATAAAAAGGCTTACAATGAAATTATATTTATCGGTTGAGACGAGTGCCTGACCAGTTCATCCTTACTCATCTCGACCGTTAAATATAATGTAAGCCGTGTCATAGTTAATAATAAAAAAAATATCTTTCTTACATATTTATCTTTATTGGAACCTACGAAATCAATAGATATTAGAAAAGATACTTGCAAAGAAAATGTTGGTAAATGTCAAATTAATAAAATAAACACATATATGTTTTTTTTTATAGGCTTCGGCTTGGCCTCCAACTGACCTGATGCTAAGCGATGATGTGGTCTACGATGGAGCATGCTTGCCTAGAAGAAACCGATTCAACTTCAATCTTTGTCCGTCTATCTGTCTGTCCATCTTTTAACGACTGTATCTTTCGAACCAAAAAGATAGCCAGTTGAAATTTTTACAAAATATGCAATTTTACGGCGAATTAACTAAGAAATAATAATAAAGTAAAAACTAAAGTGGGGTGTCCCCATACAACAAACGTATTTTTTTAAAGTATTTTTGTATTAGCTCTAGCTTAGCGCGGTCGATTGGATGGGTGACCGCCTGGGCGTTGATGGGATGTTGTCTTTTTGCACTACTTTTTGTACCTTAGTAGCTAACAAGTTATGTGGTGGTACGGAACCCTCAGTACGCGAGCCCAACTCGCACTTGGCCAGTTTTATTTTCTCTAATTTAATAATAATTATTATTCATTTTAGCTCCTGTGACGTTCCAGCGTGAATGTTCAGCAAACATGCTGTCAATAAGCATGGACATAAAGGACCATGATATGCACGGTATGTTTTATGTACACAGAATCAACCAACATACTTGTATGATAGCCCGTTGGTCCAATTGGTAGTGAACCTGCCTTCTGAGCTTGGGGGCGTGGGTTCGATTCCCATCTAGGACAAACATTTGTGTGATGAACATTTGTGTTTGTTCTATATCTGGTTGTTAATACCTATTTAAGTATGTATTTAAAACTATATATGTATGTATATCAATCTCTGGCAGCCATATCACAAGCTTTGCTTAGTTTGGGGTCAGATGACCGTGTGTGAAAAAATGACCCGAATATTTATTTATTTATTTATGTGTCTTATAGTATTTTTTAAACTTTAGCTATTTAAACACAATTATATTTTATGTTTACCTAAATGTTTGTCGGGACTTATCGCACATTATTTTATTTAGGTAAAAATAGGTACCTTTAGCTCGTTTCGACCATGTTACAATGGCCGTAATCAGTAAAAATGGAGTAGGTGTTTTGTTCTCTTAGTTCTTAGTTCTTCCACCCTCACTTGATCACGGCCATTGTAACATGGTCGAAATGTCGAGCAAAAGGTACGTATTTTTACCTAAATAAAATAATGAGCGATAAGTCCCACCGCAGGTATATAAACATCATCATCATATTTTATCAATCAGCTTATATTATTTCACTGCTGGACGTGGGTCTCTCCCAAGGCACACCGCTCAGCCTGACAATACAGGCTATAAACCATCTCCATTCCAAATTTCATCCAAATAAATTCAGCTCTTTCGGCATGAAGATGTAAAAACAGTGTTGAAATCAAATCTAATATATATATAACTTTTCAATTTCAGACAAAGGCATCCTTCCAGAGGACTGTAAAGAAACTGCCGATTTACTCCTATTTATGGACTCCATATTTGATTCGGTGAACGGCAGTTTCACGAAGAATAAAAATGCCAAACCATTACTGGGCCCAGCGACTCCAAACTCACTCCACCATAAAATATGGCAGGAAGGGAAAAAAGTATTCCAAAGTATGGCCTTTGTTGCTCCAGTTGGAAAAGTCTGTACCCTACAGTGGAAAACTGGGTGTGGACACTGGAAGGAATTTAAGTGTTATTAAAAAAAACTACTCGGTGACTACCAAATATCATCAGTTTGGTTGAGGCACTTAAACCAGGACCCACTGGAAAACTTTTTTGGGGCTGTAAGAAGCCATGGGTGCCGCAACGTCAATCCGACATGCGACCAATTTGAGTCTGCATTTGCGACACTGCTAATAAATAATATAAACAGTGTCCACACCCATGGTAAAAATTGTGACGCAGATTACTGTAACACTATGCAAACGCTCATCATCAACGAAAATGCTGAAGCAACGTCGTCCGAACTAACTTTTGATTTTGCTGATTTATTAGAGTTGGAGCTAGTATCAATAGAGGTCAAAGAAAATGATCCTAGTAAATCAAATGTATTTTAAATATGTGCGGAATGTACATCTGATTTGTCATCTCGTGATGAAATTGAATACATTCGGAACAGAGAATATGAATAACGACGGCGATGGCTTTGCACTCCCAGCAATGAATTAGTAAAAATGATTTCTAATATGCAGGACATCATAAATGAAACGATGAAAACAAAATTAGAATCTCCTAATCTGAAGCAGGCAATAAAAACAGTAGTGTTGATAATAGTTGATTTTAGATTTATTAAGTGCAATGTCCATAAAGACAAACTGATTAATTATTTTATAAATATAGTTATTCGATGCCCTGCTTCATAACTTTTGCAAAAATATAAATCAAATATTGGCTGGGAGAAGGCAAGTCGATGATGATGATGATTTGCAAGTGAAAGCAAAGACACATAACAGATGCTATAAAAGATGTAAATAATATTGTTAAAGCAGGACCCTTCTTAACAAAAATTCCAGTGTAATTTATTGATAATTGTGTTATCTGGGTCCCGATTCTACTAAACCAATGTTTTTAAATCGTAGTTGTTTAATGAATTGCCTTAAAATTGACAATTTTTACACTTTTTTATACTATAAGTGTCAATGTTGAGTAAATTTATTAATAATTTAGAAACAATTGGTTTAGCCGCACAAATTGCCACTTATGACACTTGTTTATCCTATAAGTGTAATTTTTTATGAAATTCATTATCAATTAAAAAACAATTGGTTTAATAGAATCGGTGCTCTGGTATCTTACAATTTCAATACCTATTGTGTTATTTCATGAGAAATAAAATAGTAAATAGTAAGAGACTAGAAAGAATAGAAAGTGGTATTCCTGAACCATTTTTTTATTAGTAATTCTTTGTTGTTCGATTGGGTTTTGCCAATATCGTTTATATGTAGTAACCGAGGAACACATCTTCATAACCCCGGTGGAACCAAGGTTACTTCTACCTTATTCTAGATCAGTCCTAACATCCTAGCAAAAAGTTTTTATTTCTCATTCAGTAATCCAATAGGTACTTATTTTATCAAACATGTTCATTCTCATGTTTTACCCTTAGAGGGCGCGTCCCAGAGTGGTGGATCCGGAATGCTCACCGGGCCCCGTGAAGGGCTTGGAGGGTAGGGGGTATTATTAGTATAACTGTAATAGGTCTTCTTACTTATTATATTGTTGTGTTGTGTTATGTTAGCGATGTGATGTGAGAAGCCACTATAGCAAGGTTTTGCCTCTGGCAATGTTTTTGAGGGTATGACAATGTACCAAAATAAATACTTCATTTTCATTATAACAAGTTTATCATGTTTAAATAAAAAGGACAAAAAATAATAGATAAAAAAATAGTTTCAATCAAAATATTTTTTTTTTGGTACATTCAGTAATTAGAAATCTTCAAATTACAAAATGTGCAACCTAGAGCAACCCTTTTGCTGTGGTAGCATGTTAACTGAAACTTAACTGTTTATTGAAATCCGCCTTGAATGTAATACATGAAAAAATCACAAATACTAAACTAATAGAATATGTTCAAATGTTACTGCTGCATGAAGGGTCCCGCTGGGTGTGGTCATGTGATAGTGCCTATAGTAATAAATAAGGATTTCAACGAATAAAATTTAGGTGATGTGAATTGTGATTACCGTGATTTAGGTGTCATATCTTATTAACCACTAAAGCTATTTCGATAAAGCTTTTATCGATCCATAATCAATTATGTTGAAAGATACTTGGCCACGAATTATTAAAATTGATTAGTAGTGTCTAAGAAACTTGTGACCAAACTTACATTACATTTTATGATATGACAGGAATTTTTGTTACTTAAATAATAAATATGTTTTAATATAAATAATAATTCCATTAATTAGTCATAAAATTATATAATTATTTTGAAATTCCTACTTTTCCGCGTTCATAGAGGCCGTTATTTTCCTCCTTATAAGAATGTATTGTAAAAACAATTGATAAACTTGGTGTCATTAGTATCTAACCTAGATCACGGTATGAGTAATTACTAATATTGAATATAGGTTCCTGCTATAAATTAGACAACAGAAGATGCATAACATAAGATTAAAACAAACTAAATTAACTAAATATATTATCTTTACTCACAGCATAAAACGATGCCTAAGCAATTGTCCTGAAATTCTTTATTACGAAATATGGTATGTATAATCCCTATATTATGATGCAGTATTTTCTTTATAATTATGAAGTAATCATGTTTCCGGTTAATAAATAAAAGCACTTTGTAAACAATTAAGTATTTAATTTAAATACCTCAGAAAACCTGTTTTATCGAGTAGGATTAGCTATAGTAATATATATATTATATAATATGGGTGTGTATCCATACCTAGATGTAGGTATATACCTATATTTAGGGACCAAGCGTCGCCGTAACACTCGCTCGAAAGTCCAGATGGCGCTATTTACGACTTTCCCGTTTTGACGCCGAGATAGGTCTCTATTTCAGTATATAAAAGGTACTCTTTGCTTGTGACATTGACAAGTTTAGACGTCACGTAAAATTGACAGCTACAACTTTTTTAGTGTTGTCTTCAAAATAATCGACTAAAACTCCCTGATTTTATTGTTTTATCTTACGGTAGAGCCACCGAATGAGAACGATTTGTACCACAGATTTGTACCTAGGTAGGTATAAAACGTCCTTGGAGCTAAGTGCTGTACTATTTTTAAATTAAAAAATCTTGTTAGGGTTTCCTACCCAAAGGGTGTAAATGGGACTTCTATCTATTCATCCAAGATGGGACCCCATTACTAAGCATACACCGTCTGTCCCTGTATTTTTCTTTTCACCGTAATAGATAGTTAAAATTTTGTAATCAAAAAGTAAAAAAGGAGGAGTCCCCCATACAACAAATGTATTTGCTCTAATGTAAAAACGGTAATACGTACAAGGGTCAAACTTGGCATGATTATAGTACAAACTTAAAAGTATAACAACAAATAATAATGGCCAAGTGCGAGTCGGTGAACAATTTCTGCTCACCACCTTCGACCACAATAAAATGAATGGACAGGCCCAGCAGAAGCGCATTTTTGAAGATAACAAAATGAGCGCCGGCACTCATTTCGTTTCAGTCGGTCTATTAGACACGTGTTGCACTTCCTACGGCTAGAGATAACGAAACTTTTGACAAAAATATGCTTTCCCGAAGTGTAAATACACAAATAAACCCGGGATCTATTTATTGTAACAAATATACTGTACATTTTTATAATTAGGTGTTGAAGTATCATATGTCCGACGGTTTTGGCTCGTTTTTACAGAGCAATTTCAATGGTTAGGGCCCGTCCATTCATTATATTTTAGTCGAAGCTCACCATCGGTTCTCGTACGATCACCGAAGGGAAGCAACATCAGGCGCGGTCGGTACATTGATATGACCGCCTGGGCGTCGATGGAATGTTGTCTTTTTGCACAACTTTTTTGTACTAACTATTTTTAGTAGCTAACAAGTTATGTGGTGGTACTTTGATAGACGATAAAAGAAGCGCCACCAGTTTATAATAAAACAGAAATCTCTTTCAACACACATCTTTTATTATCATTAAATAGGTACTATCATTAAGTAATTAACATGCTCGTCGCGAAATTTTCCTACACTGATTTTCCAAACCACTTACGTAACTTAAGATCTAACTAACATTTAAGTTTTGGACGATTTTAGCTGAATTTAATGAGAACAATCACCAGACTGGATTAGAGACCGCGCTACTTCAAGAAGATACTTGATATCGCGACCAAGTAATTCGAAGGTAAAGATAGAAGCTAAAATCGTAAAATGTAGTCTAATTCTTACATACAATTATACAAGTTATCTAGGGATAGTTTTAACTTAGCACACGCTAACCATAATACCTAATTCACTTTTATAGGTTTCATTACCTACATTACTGTTAATTTAGTTCATGAACCATATAATTTTACGCTTGCTTTGCGTTTTTATAAGATTACTTGTACCCTATGAATACGCTGAATATTTTATATGATTTGAGCATAATTCTCTAATCAAACTTGCATTTGATAACATATCTGTACATTAAAATTTTGATTAAGTTACAGGCTGTCAGTACATTATAATTATGTAGTATTTTTTTACATTTTACTAGAGTTACATATAATCATATATTTTACATAGAATAGAACAGAGCAGATGTTATCAACACAAACTCTTAAATTACAATGAACAAGTAAAGTTATACAAGATCAAATTGTTCCTAGTTATGATTCTAAAAAATAATTAAACTAAAACACAATAAAAAATTCAAATATGCATAAGGCGACAATGTTTTTATAATCACAGAAGTATTGTTAGTAAAAACGTATAAACAACAAAACCTACATATTTTTATATCATCAAAAATGTACATTACATAATGAGAACATATTTGTTATTCTATGTATTGTAATAGTTGGCATATAAACGAAGCATGACTAATTCACTACTACATTAATTAATTAATTATGTAATAATTATTAGTAATTTATTTACCCAGTTTAGGCAAGAGATACCTACAGACAAGAGATTGAGGAAAGGACTCTAAAAGACATCCGTTGTCAACCACCGATGGGAAAATCGAAGCAGGCATCGCAGCATATAAGCGCCCGTCAACTCTTTTCAGCTTATGCTATGTTGAAAATTGTCATTCATTTTCTTATTTAAAATAGACAAGGCGCAAAAATTTTAACCTGCAAAACTAGAAGATTTGAAGTTTTCCTTGGCGCTTGTACCCGTGTAGCCGGTTCGAGCGTTGGGCCTAAGACTACAAGCTGACTTCTCGTCATTGAAGACCATTTGCAATAATATAAAGAACCACTGCTAATGGTTTCATACCACAGCAGAAAATTGGGCTAGTATTATACTCAGTCTGAGTATTTTAGATGATAGCTGCAATAAAGTTGTAAAAAGCGTAATAACATAGTTTTTGCCGAAGGAGGATATCTGCTCCAATTTTATGTTCAAAAAACTAGCAAAAGTGATCGGAATTTATAGATTTCATTTATCAAACACATAACACTTACACCAACTCATCATTTATGAAACACTTTTTAACACTTCGGTTTCATTAAACAGTCAGTATTTATTTAATATCCAAATATGACATTGCATTTCCTTATTGAAATTTAACTCTTGTAACCGACTTAAAAAAAGGTTCCCAATTGGTTTTTATTACTGTTTTTAACGCGTGTATTTTACATTATTTTAATTACTGACATTTACACATTGACAGGTAGTTCCACAGGTAGAAGAAGACAGGTAGATGGTAGTTTTCGTTCAGCTTTGTGCAACTATTGCAGCTGTTAAAACTAACAAATACTTAGACTGATTATAAATGTTAGTGCCAGTAGCTCTCACCTAGTGAGAAGTTGTAAAATAATTTATTAAAGTACCTATCTACTTGATGTAAAGTGATGTTGGCAAAGACATCAAATTGGTTAAGTTTTCATAAGAAACGAAATGCATTGAAGACATCTTCCTTACACGAACATAGGGAGTACACTTTCGAGACGCACTCAACGGTAAAGAACATGAGACTACCTAAAAGTTCCTGGTGACAACAAAACAAATACTAGGTCACAAAAATTGGCTGGTTAAATATAACTATCGTTGACATTTGTCTTTAAAAAAATATAAAAAATTGTGGTTATATCATCTTGTAATTTTTAATTTGAGCTAACAAATGGTAAAGAACTAGAGATTACCCAAAAATGGCCTGGTTTGGTGCATGGGGAGGCACCAAGGTTAACAAGTCACAAATTGGTTGGTTAAATTTAACAATCAATGAAATTCTTCTTCAAACCTTTTTTACATGAATGGTGGTTAAATAAATTAAATGTTATGTAATTTTTAATTCAAGCTAACAAATAGTTAAAAACAAGAGATTATCCAAAAGTTGCATGGCCATAACAAGCCACAAATTGATTGGTTAAAAACGACCATTCTTGACGTTTGTCTTCTTATTGTCAAGAATAGTATTTAAATCGTTGCCTTGTTAAATTTTATTTATTACGGCATGAGAGTTAGTCTAGATATTCGAATGCAGTATACACAAAACAGCAGGAAATATAATTGCATAGTGTTCCGAAAAAGTGTTGAAATAATGTTTATATTTATTATAAATCTAGTTTACTTACTAAACCTGTTTATTGCTTTTGAATACTATTGATTTCCATTTGCATTGTCTTATATCTGTAACTAACGCGTTATCAATTTTGAAACTCACCAATGCTGATTTTGAAAGTTTTAAATGTTACATATAGTCCGATAGTGAATTCACTACAAGTGTTGCTGTACTATTCTGACAGATTGAGATGAAAAATACATAGTGATATAGAGTTATTGATAATTGGCTAACGACCCCTCGCAGGCAACATCCCAAAATTACATTAAACAACTTTATTTCCATGACTTCTCTTACACTTTTACTTCTACAATCTATCCAAAGAAAATATTGAATGTATTAAGTTTTCTCATGGAACAAAAATAGTTAAGTAAAAGCTACAAGAAAAGCTACAAGAAGTTTTTAGCTAAATATCAATAGCCCTGTCAATAAGTCGATTTTGTCATATAAAACATTCAAAATCAACGTGACTATCAGCACAATTTGGCAGACCATTGACATTCATTTCACTCAGCCCAAGCTTTAAGTCTAATTAAATTAATGTGCCAGCAACATCGATATACAATAACTATAGTCACAATCTCTAAGTGATAACAGCCACAAGTCGACCGAGTGTCGTTGTATAGACCTAGAATCATATATATAGTTCGCAATGCCACATTTTCTCCAATTTAGACGTTATGTCGCTTGTCCGCTATGTCATCATAGCACTGGCACGCGTGCGTTGTAGTCAGATCGCGGTTGCTCTACAACTAAACAAAAAGTCGGCGTAATGCGTAGCGTGCGCCGAGTTTTGGTACGGAATTTTTTTTGCAAGTTTGTGTCACTATATTGTATCTCGATGGCCAGTAAACACACTTTACGTATTTATAAGCGATTTAGCTCATCCTGCGGGGTATATTACATAAGTTAGCACTCGCTATCGAATCATCCCACTCGCGCGTATGGTGCGAGTACGTTGGCGGGAGCGAGATGGCACGATAGCGAGTGTCAACTTGTGTAGTAATAAAATAACACCCCACAATTGCCAGTAGTACACTCGGGAACTTCGAATCACATTCTCTACCTTTTTAACCCCCGACGCAAACAGATGGTTGTTATAAGTTTAACATGTGTACCTGTGGCATCGTAGCTCCTAAATGGATGAACTGATTTTGATTTTATTTTTGTTTGTTTGAAAGGTGACTTGACCGAGAAGCAAGCTATGATTCAAGATAATCAGTTCAGCCATTTGAAGATCATCAGCTCGTGTCTGGGGTTTTTATTACATTTATACTATTTTTAAATATTAAAAACAAAATACAGACTTGATATAGCCAACGTTTAGGGCGGGGTACTGAGAAAAATGTAGGAAAGAAGTACACCTTTGAAAGCGATTCAGTATTGCTTATCGAAATTCTAAGCCCCAATCAGTGTTGGCCGTATGATTAAAATAAGTTATACTTATTTCAGCCACTCAAACAAATGTTGCATGGAGTCCATAATGGAGTTACATAAATCATCATCTATCTAAGGCCTTACTGTCGCATACCATCAGGTCAATCGGTGGCCAAACCGCACAACCACAAAAGTATGCAAACACAGTTATCGGAGGTTTGTAGTACTCTTTTAATTTTTATCATGTTTACCGCACCCTATACGTCAGCTATATCTATAACGACACTAAAGGCCCCCAGTGCAGTGGTTCGCGAGTGATTAATCGACACGAGGGCCCAAAGGAGTGGTTCACCTACAGTTTAGGTCTCTCAGTGTAGAGATTTGCAAATGATTCACTGATACTAGGGTTCCCAAGGCAGTGGTACGCAAGTGGTTTTCCAACACTAGGGCCCTCAGCGCAGTGGTTTACGAGTGATTCATCGACACTAGGTCCCCTAGTGCAGTGATTCATCTACAGTAGGTCTCTCAGTGTAGAGCTTTGCAAGTGATTTACTGTTACTAGGGTTCCCAAGGCAGTGGTACGCAAGTGGTTTACCAACACTAGGGCCCCCAGCGCAGTGATTCACCGACACTAGGTGCCCTAGTGCAGTGATTCATCTACAGTAGGTCTACCCGTGTAGAGCTTCGCGAGTAATTCACCAACACTAGTGATTTCATTGCGGTAGTTCGCTGATACTAGGGCCCCTAGTGTAGTGGTTAACCTACACTAGGGCTCCCAGTGCAGTAGTTCGCGAGTGTTACACCGACAGTAGAGCCCCAGTGCAGTGGTTCGCGAGTGGTTCGCCCACAAGGCTCACGACTCGCCGTTGCCGCTGTCGTCGGCGTCTCCCTCGCCGCCCTCGAGCTCCTCGTCGGACTCCGTGTCCAGATCATCGTAGTCATCGTCGTAGAAGTCTGTCATGTCTAGCTGCAATGCACAACATTTTATAACATTTTACAACAACATTTTATAACATACAGAACCATGTTTCAGTAGACACATCAAGACATTTAATACATATGGCTAGACTCAGATCAGACAAACAATTGTACTAAGGCATATCTCCCTTGTTAAGCATAATTATCGTTGTGTTCCAATGTCTCCATTTTTCAGTTTTTTTTTTTCGCTATACCGCTAAACCGCTTAACGCTTGTCTCTCTGTCTGTCTGTTTGCTTTTCACGATTAAACGTTTAAGGCGATGTTATCAAAATTTGGCAAGAAGATATTGTGCATCATAAGAACGGAAATAGAAGGCTTTTTCCTCCAGAAAAGTAGAAAAACTGGAAATTCACGGGTATAACACCGCGAGTTTTAGCTAGTTTCTAATAATAACTAGCTGCGCCCCGCTATTTCACCGCAGACATTCAGGAACCGTACTTATTCCGCGACAAATGTACAATTTGTTGCTCTGTTACTGCATGAAAGAGGAATAAACAAACACACTTTTACAATTATTATAAGTATGATAGAAGACCATGACCTATGGTGCCGAAATATTGACGCTCACACGGCTTCACACACGTGCACAAAATCAGGGTAGCACAGTGAGCCATGGAGAATTCTATTCTAGGCATTTAACTCCAAGATCGAGTTCGTAATACCGAAAATACGTATCTAACTAAAGTAGATCTGGGCAGGGCACGTTGCTAGGCGCAGTGAAGATAGGTGGAGTAAGGTTTTTACAGAGTGGTGGCTGAGGCAAGATAAGCAGAGCGTTGGTCCTCCAGCTGCAAGATGGGTTGACAATATTATCACCACCGCGGGTCGAACCTGGACTCGAGTAGCACAGGACCGAAGGAGATGGCATAGCAAGAGAGAGGCATAATATACCCAGCAGTGGGATAAGGAAGGCTGTTGATGATAGAAGAAGTAGTATAAATCAAAGCGAACAGTGAAGTGCTACAAGTCATACACATCGTAGTAGGTGGAATTTGGAAAAACTCGCACTAGGCACTCAGGTGGAACTGAAAGGAAACTGATCAAGTTTGGTGTTATTTTTAGAGCGAATAAATAGACAAACCTGTGGTTCTTGCGTCGACGACTTGACTTGAGTCTTGATGCAATAGTCTTCTAACGTGAGCGGCACCACGATGCCTTCCTTCTCGGCGTCTATGCGCGCTACTTGAGCTTGCTTTCTGGGAAACAGAAATAGTCATAGTGAGTAATGAGCATAATGAAATGAATGTGTAATAGCTGCAGCAGATTCCATCATCTTCCTCTTCTAAGATACACTGCAACCAAACAAGGTCAAAGCCTCCTTTGGATGAAGAGGATCTAAGAGAAAGAGACGATTTTTATCAGCTGAGGCAGTTGTTCCACAATTGTTAAGTAGTTTTGGCCCCTGAGTAACATTTCTGGTGTTTTTTTTTATATTCATGAAATTGGTTGACTACGCAAGCTGACTGCACCCGGACAGGTAGATGAAGGTACCACTCAAGTCGACTCCCCCAGAGGTCAACCCCGGACTTGATGGCACGACGAGTTCGTGAGATTTAATATAGATCAGACAGGGATGGACAGAGACAAGTGGAAAGAGTTGGGCAGCTGTAGGACAATGCAGGTTAACATAATTACAGGGATATTATCACCAGCCTATACTAGTCCACTGATGTGCATAGGCCTCATCCAAGGCACGCCACTCAACCCGATCTTCTAACTTACAGCCACTGCCAGCCGTCTTACGTATATTGTCACTCCAACTCCGGGGTCCTACGATACGTTTACCGATTCGTGGTCTCCAATCTAAAACACGTCTACCCCAACGGTTATCAGGTCTGCGACCAGCCCACTGCCACTTCAGCTTTTAGCTTCTGCTAATACACTGAGCTATGTCGGTGACTTTGGTTCTTTGACAAATAGCTTTGTTCCGGATATGATTCCTCAGAGAAACGCCGAGCATAGCTCTTTCATAGCTCGCTGAGCGACCATGAATATAGTATAGGGTTTGTCTTTGAAGGCTGCACTGTCCTATGACATATTATACATTAAATTCTGGACAAATTAAGAAATTGTAAGGCGCCAGTATCAAAAGCTGTCTATACAATCAAATACCAATAGTAACCAGAGTAACCAGACACTAGACCGTCATGATTCGGTAGAATATTACAGATTTGAAACTTGGTAATCGCCAATACAGACGCCTGCTGAAATTCGGGTAGGTACAGTTATTTAGTGCTGACCTAGCTTAGCTACAGGATTTTGGACATGCCATTCAATCTTTTGTTCGCCTACTGCTTTAGGACTACCCACACTGTTTTATAACAAAGATATTTAAAACTATGGATGGCGGAGTAGCTATTAAAAATGACAATGGGCGGGCCTCGAAGGATTCCCTCTTATCCCACTGGTGGGAGTACGGGTCTTGAGGCATTACCCCCTTATCCCACTGGTGGGTTAAGCTGGTGGGTGCCTCAGTAAAACCATATTAACTGGTAAGGTGCATTAAGTCTACATTTGATGCAAGACCCCATCCTACATCCTGTTTTTAAATGAATGACCTATAATCATATTGGTTAAAAATAATAACAAAGTGTTACAGTGTAACTGTAAGTGCTAACCAAATAATGACTCACCTTTAGTTAGGTGGGACTGTGGGAGGTACTTCACACTTTCTCAATCAATAGATAATGATAAGAAAAAACTAGTTTCTTTGCTATGTGCCGTTAAATTCGCAAACAATGAAATATATAGCATAACTTTTTGCTGCAATTATTCGTAATTGAGACAGAACATTGAACCCTAGCAATAAACTATATGGAATTCGGTATGTAAAGTTATTTTTTTGTATTTTTTTATATTTTTATTTCGTAGATAAGGCTATTTTAAGAAACTAATTTCAATATTTTTGTTTTCTATTGAGTAGTTATATTACAATATTTTTTTTAAATTGAAATTATGTGACTTCACCATATAGCACAAAATTTCGTTGCGTTGAGAAGTCTAAAAAAGCACCCCATATTGTCAGCCCTGAAAAAAACCAGACAGTCAAACCACAGAAATGAAAAAATATTCTATTCTGTGTGACGAACAGTGTGTCAAATGTATAATATTTTTATTCTTAAAAGGCACAGAAAATAAAATGCTACACCGTGACGTCATTTAGAGGTCAATGAAAGTCGAATGATTTCTAAGAACTAAAACTATCACTTCCTAATTATTAATACAGATTAATAATTATTAATGATTTCTTAGTTTTATGTTAAAATAAATGGCATCTTATCGTTTTAAAGGGTCAGAGTAGAAAAATAAGGGTTAGTAACATAAAATCTCGAAATGGTTTTGGAATTGGCATAGGTTAATTTTTTTTAGCATACCGAATTGTATTTGCCTGTTATCGGTCTATCTAGTGGGAGGCCTACCTACGCTGCGTCTTCCGGTTCGTGGTCTCCACTCAAGCCGTTCTTCCCCATCGGTTATGGGTTCTTCAAGCGATGTGGCCTGCCCATTGCCACTTCAACTTGCACATTTTAACAGTTATGTCGGTGACTCTGGTTCTTTGGCGAATAACCTCGTTCCGGATTCTATCGCACAAAGATACCTCTGAAGAGAGGTATGCTCAGAATATTTCCTCTCTTGAGAGTCGCGGGCAACCAGTGGATGCAGCAGATGGCAGGCTGTCGTTTATTGTGGCGTTCTAAAGGGGAGGCGTATGTTCAGCAGTGGACGTCTTATGACTGATGATGATAATGATTTGCCTGTTGTCTGTCTTATTATTAGGGTGACGCATTGATCAGAATCCTTTGCTTGTAGTAATAGGCTACTAAAAGGGGACCCAAGCGAACCCCGAGAGAGGACGACAACGTTGTGACAACCAAAGTCGTCGTAGGTGGAGGAGCCGAGACAACACGCAGTTGTCTCGGGAGGAGCTTCAGCGCAATGCCTCAGCCAGCCCCGGAGCCTTTTTATCAATCACTAAGACTCGTCATTCATCGGGGGTGTTTCAGTGAGTAAAATTCCACATAACCCGGCTGCACCCCAATGCAGCAGGGTAGATTACCCCTCGTCAACCAAAAAAAGGAGAAGCATCGACCCAAACTGACTTCTCGCCTCTGGATACTAAGAGACCCCACTTCTACCTATCCTATGTCTTCTCCGTTCAAATTTCTAGTCCCATTGGTAGCGGTAGAGGTATACAATACATACACCCCTAATTTGTTTCTGAATATAAGGAGCAGAAAATGAGAACCGCGATAAAAAACAGCAGAGTCTTTATTACTGGCAAAAACTTGCAATTTTATTTTATTCGTAACCTAGCTGTGCCCTGCGATTTTACTCGCATGGACAATCCGATAGAAAATGTACATTTTCCGAAATAAAAGTAGCCTAAGTGGCCCTCCGATATCTCTGTGCAAAAATCACGTCGATCAGTTCGTTTGTTGTTGCGTGAATGAAGGACAAACAAAAGAAAACAAAAAACTTCCGCATTAATAACATTAGGTCGGATAGTCTTGCTTGTTTTACGTCGGTTGCGCGGGCGCACAGCTTCACTCGTGGTTAGACGGCTTGGCCGTCACTTTCATTGGTTCGGATACGGTCCACTTTCTCCTTCATCATAGCTGATCAGATAGCCTGACACTGCCTTTCTAACTAAAATATGACGCAGTTTTTTTGCGTTTTTTTAAAGAGCTGATAATTTTCAAACGGCTGCACAGATTTTCTTGAATCATGGCTAAGAACACTCTCGATCAATTCAGCTTTTAAACAAACAAAAAAAAACTAAATCAAAATCGGTGGTCTACGATGCCACGGACGAACAGACCCACATAATCATGCATAATCAGCCTTTTAATAGACCACTGCTGGACTTTGGCCTACCCCCGAAAGGGCCAAGATACCCACGTTAAGGCCTCCCACTAGATGGACCGACGACATAGTGAGAGTTGCTGGCATCCAGTGGATGCAAAAGGCAGGCTGTTGTTCAGTGTGGAGGTTAAAGGGGGAGGCCTATGTTCAGCAGTTGACGTCTTCTGGCTGATGATGATGATGACCCACGTTAAACTTGTAACACCCCTCATTTTGTATCGGGGGTTAAAATTAGCTTCTATGTCTACATATGTTAGGAGGAGGATGAGAAGTTTGCTAATCTTGTGTATGTGCTATTGTTTCTGTCCTTGTCGCACTCATATGAATTGGAATGAGATTAACAGCGGCAAAACTTATGTCGCAGGTCCTGGTATAACCCGCCAGGATTCTGGAGACTGCGTATCGGCAAACGAATAGGCCCTTCTGCCAGGTAAAGTGGCAGACTAGGCTAGTTGCAGTGGATGTGTGATGCAGAAGATCGATAGAGTTATTCAGGTGAGTCGTACGTGTAATAGTGGAAAACATTACATATAAGCTGTTCGCTGTTGGACAACATAGGACAGAATATATAAAAGACAGGAAGTCAATGAAAATTCAATAGCGATTACGTAATTCTCACCTGATGATGTTCTCATATTCTTTGTCCTTGCCCTTGGAGTCGCGCCAGCGGCGGTACATGACACTGGCATCCACGTTGGCGGGGCTGAAGGTGTTGGGCTCGTTGAGCAGCGAGATCACGGAGAGCAGCACGGTGCGCACTGACTGCGTGGGGTTCCAGCGCTCGCACGGCAGCTCGCCCGACTGCGGGTCGTCCACCGGCGGATGCAAGATGGATATACACAGATCGCCGTTCTGCAATTAATTAAATACGTGTTTTTGAGCGATGGCATAAAATTGCACTAATTTAATTAAGCCCTAAATAAGACATTGGTAAAACGTATTATAGATTATAATCATAACGCACAAGCTACAAGACCACTATGCTCGGCCATACCACCGCTAAGGAAACCGGTCAAGAACCTCAAAAGGTTATTATATATGGTGCATTAGGGTCCATCCTCTATCTCTCTGAGAGAAGGCCTATGTCCCAGCAGTGGGAACATGAAAGACCGATAATGATGTATGATTTAGATAGTGGCTCTAGCGCCTCTAGCTGACGTAAGAAATACCTTGTTATTTTTTTTTTGTTAAAATCTTCATGAGCTTGGATTCAATGTCCTTTACTCGTAATATTAACAGTTTACTTTGTCTTAATAGCGTCAAACAAGTCATAGTCAGAGTCAAGCTAAGTAAGTCACGGTCAAGTCAAACTCATGCCCCTGTAAAGTGGTGGAGACTTTACAAGAGGCTCCTATGGAGTTTTGGAAACAACACGAAAAGACACGTTTCACCTCGTTATATCACTTGCCCACACTCGAGCACGTTTACGAGCACACAATGAATAATAATTCACCATTTAATACACATTAACACTCGACAATACACAAGTTTAGGAAAATAATCCAACGAGCCGACATGTTTTTTCCGCGTTGGCGCCAAAACTCCAGAAATACCTTGTACCGCCCAATGTTGCAATAATTTTGCAACATCACAAATTTAAGGAAGTTAGGGAAGCATTTGAAAAATTCTTGGTATATTGATGAATTTGAAAGGTTTGGGTTCCCAATCGTCATAAAAGTGGAGATACTTATGTTATTATCTGCCAGCAGCCAACAAAATGATTGCTCAAGTTTGAGTTATAAAATAGTCAATCCTAATATAAAAGATATAAGAACTAACATTGATTAGATTCAAAATTAATTAAGTAGGTACAATACTTAAAAAAACTACGTGGACATGATTATGTATTTCGTAGAATTGTGATACATCTGAATCTCATTTAAAACGCATTTCATCACATTTTTGGTTCATTGTACCTGATTCATACGTAAAATAATTTTCATTACTCATTCATACCTACTATAAGTGCGATGTCTAATAAAGATACACCTAGTTCATTGCTTACGGGTATAGCCAAGAGGAAGTTAGCAAATTTTTTGTGGCATGTAAGGTCAGATGGACTGAGGCCAGTACAACCGTCTGCTCCCTTTGTTTACTGTCGAAGACTGTAACTAGATTAGCAAGAGATTAGAGCAATGTTAAGTTATGAAGAACGGAATGGCTGCCGAGGTCGGAGATTGGCAGACCTCCCACTGTGGCTAGACCAGGGGTGTCCAACTAAAATTTGTGGCGGGCCGGATTTATTAACTTTGTAACTATGGCGGGCCAAGAGATGTTTCGTAACTGAGCAAATCAAGACAAGTAAAATGGTAGAAAGGGTATAATTATAAGTAACCTTTTGACGGAATTCACAGCAGGTTTCACTTGTAACTGAATGCACAGGCACACTGATATAGATATGAATTTCCGTTCTTTACAAAGTTACGTCTAAAAAAGGTTAAGAGTTACCCAACTTTTGACTCATTCGCGGGCCGGATTAGGAACCTTGGCGGGCCGCATTGTGGCTTGCGGGCCGTATGTTGGACACCCCTGGGCTAGACGATGCACGACGCGAAGTCGTCAACACAGGAAGGTATCGGAAAATTTATAGGTATGTGTGTTCAGTGTTGTCAAGTGAACTGATGTAGATGTTTAGAGTAACGACCCGTCCACCCACCGGCTTCACCCACTAGTGGGACGGGTAATTCGCATTTACCTCTGAACCCACTACATTAGAGTTTGAAACTAATAAAAAAAAACTATATTTATGAAAAGCAAGAATAGTTTTTTCATCAAATCCAAGTACCGGGAATGCATAGACCATGAAGAGGTTTAACCCCTCACAACCAGTGATAACACTCTTTGTGAATCTAGAGTGAAATATCTCTCCATTGCTTCTGCTATCCTGGTACCTTATATCGACTAAATCATTTGTCTGTTTTAAATTAGTTATGTAGTGAGTGAGGAGAGAAGTTCGTTTTGCTTATGGCGACTAAATCGTAAAACTCGTGATTGCAATTTGTTGGTATCGTAAAATGCTTTCAAATTCTGCAGTAGGTCACTAGGGTAACCCGATACGAATTTAACTAAGTGCGAACGGTCTTTTTAACTGTCATCTACCGAAAAATAAAACTTTCAAGGAAATGTAATTGAATTTGGAGCAGGCCAGATCGACTATCGAGTTATCAAACTCGTTTTAACGAGCCACTTTCCCTAATTCTCAGTATCGACGAATGTTGCTTTGCTTTTCAAATAATTCTTTGGGAAGAAACCCGCCAGTTATTTCGCAAACAAAACCTTTCTTCCCTCTGAAAGTTTTGAAGGAGTTTCTAAGTTACATTACAACCCTATAGTTAACTTTCCGTTTGACAATGAATATAATAGAGACCAGTTTGTGGCGTCTTTGTTTGTTACTTTTCTCCATTTGTACGGTGTCGTTACGTTAGATCACAGATCTGTATATCTGTGCGTTGGAAAATATTTATTAGTTGACATTTTCCGTTATTGTCACCTCTTTTAAGTACGACGTGAAAAAATATCCTGAATATATACTTCACTCATTTCCTGCTACCCACATATTAGAGGTATATTACGTCCACGTTAGCAGGAAATGCTTTTTGATTAATGTAGTAAATTCTTGTACAGGAACTAAGGCAAGATTTTGTGATATTTCAACGTCAGTCCCAGCTCAGTGCAGGAAGGCCTGCACGTTCAGATGACATACGATACACCTACAAGAAGCATTGATTGTCTTGCGGAACGACTGACGAAGGTCACCGTTATTAAATCTTCGTATGGCTGAATGGGTATGAAGCCAGGCATGTAGATTTCTTTTCGTTCGTAACAAAGTTAAGTTACATAAAATTTATTATTTCTACCTTCCCGCCACCAACCGGGTTCATAACAACGCCTGTTCGTAACACGTTGAGGAAATTGAATTTCACATGTAAAGCTCGGAGATTAGTTTCGTTGCGTTCATCGATCTTTCAATGTTTCGTTTATAATAGCGCCCCGTTTTCGAACGTTTGAAATCTTACACGTTCTTAGTTAATTTATTTTTCAATGTTATATAGGAAGCGATAAAGATTTAGTGCACATTACGAAGCAAATTACAAAATGCACGCGCTGTTATGTTATGAGCGTTAAATACTACGATAATCTCGTCGACAACTTCAAGGAACTCATTGTACCATCACACATGCACCGAATATTAACTGGAAAAAACGACAAGTGCGTAATTGAGTACCACCGCAGTTTTTATAGCAAGACTTATTATTCATAACTGTTGATAAACAATCAATATGATGGATAGACAGGAAATTTATGCCGATATTTTTAAATTAGGTTTGGATCATAATATTTGTATTATGATCCAAACGCTACCTTGCTTTGACAATAAAAGATATACGAATTTCAATAGATAAATATAACATAACAGCAGGGACTGCTGCAGTACGTCAGTCATAAATCAATCTCAAATACAAAATCCCTCATAAAAATCTAGATTATGCTATTAGTCAGGGTCAGAATAGCATATCTCTGTAAGGAGATAGCGGAAGAACGAATCGGAAATACAAGGTATTACTTCCGCAAGTGCAACTTAGCCTTGACGTACTCTATATAAGCCCGCAGCAAAGCGTGTTTGCTTCGTTGGCAACGAATCCAAATGAATTTATAAAAAGGGATGCAATTAGGTTAGGTACTGTTCATGTCCAAACTAGTTATCTTCCTGAAAAAGGCAAGGACATCGTTTCGCTATATTGTGCGGAATTGAATACATTTCCACAAAACATTTGATCTCGAAAAGTTCATGCCAAATGGCAAGATCCTTGCCATTTATCTTTGCCGGCAGGATAAATTGCGAATTGCCAAAGTATAGAACAAAAAAGTTGCAGATTCCAGGGGATCAATAGGCGAATTCTCAGCAGATGTAAGCGATGTGAAACATACGTTCATAATATTACAAGTGAAGGTTACTTAAAACACGGAGGTTTTAGAAAACAATTGGAGTATTTTGTAACTTGAACAAGCCGGTGAGTAGTATATAATTGGGGTTTCTGGATCAAAAGTACTTCAAATAGGTCCAGTTATAAACAACTAAATCTATTCACGCTATCTATTCAAATAGATGAATAAAGTAGTTATTGAATAGAGAAATATTTTTTTAAAAAACGTTAGTTTTCGATAAGAAGTCATACCTGGCGCAGAGAAGCGCAGGTCTTCTTATCAAAAACTAACGTTTTTTAAAAAAATATTTCTCTATTCAATAACTACTTTATTCAACTATTTGAATAGATAGCGTGAATAGATTTAGTTGTTTATAACTGGACCTATTTGAAGTACTTTTGATCCAGAAACCCCAATTATATCCTTGTGAAAAGAAAATACTACTTCGCCAACAGCAAATAAATCGAAAACTGGTGCATTTTCGTCAACGGATAAGGAACAGGTGTGTTTCAGCACCAGTTCAACATAGCAGTTTACCATGTTTGTCTACATCAGTTCATCATATTCATCTAGAGTTATTATACTCTGGGTGCACTATCATGTTCTGAACAATAAAGATGTATTCAATCAATCACCAACTTGCGAACTGCATGTTTTACAATAGGTGTTTATTTTAAGTATCCTCCATTATTTATAAATGGTTCTTTTCAAATTAATGAAATTGTTTATGTAAGTATAAATTTTCGTAATTAATTATAACTTACAGGCGTGGGTAGATATAATTAAAATAATCAATTTTATGTACTTAACTTTTTATTTTCCACATACCACTTATTTAACATAGTTACATTTTTCATTGCACATATATTTGAATGGTACATACAACTAAAAATACCGGGTGTGCTATCATATTTCTCATACAATGAATAGATACTTGGACATCCATGATCTTCTAAATTTAATACATTATCATGACCAACAATATTTTTTATCCATAACGTTTTTTCAACACCTTTTACATAAATAATTTTATTTTTTAAAAACTCAGCAATTCTAGTAGACGTCTGATAATTAAAATAAGGTATATTCCCTTCATTCCAAAATATATTCCTATTTCTTTCTATCCAGCATACTTCACGTCTTTCTTTTTTTGTCAAGTTATAGAATGGATATGGAGGTTTCATTAAAAATACATGTAACCGTTGTTCATCCATTAGAGCTATTTCTTTAACTATCATATTATTTGTTTCATCTTTAAATCCTTGAATATCTACAAAAGTATTCATGATAGTTTCCTCACAATATTGCTTAACGGCTTATACTCAAATAAGCGGTCGTTAATAATTAGACAGTAAGCGGTTGTGTTATCTGGTATATTTTCCGAACATTCAATTTCCAATCGCACATCGACTGGTCCAGTTTTCAATGTTTCACTCTGTCTTGAACAATCAATGACAAAAAGTGGAGCTTTTTCTTTATATTTTTTCAAATCAAGCAGTGGCTCAGATGGCTTGTTGTAATAAGACTGACGGAATCGAGTATACATTTCGTATAATATACTATATTTCTCGTCAACAAAATTTAGGTTTAATGACTCATAAGGATAATATTGTGAGTTCAAAAATAGTGTAACATTTTTTAACTTGCAGTGATCAAATATAGTACTATCTTTACTTTCACTATGTTTTCTACTTGTTTGCAAACCAAAAATCACGTAACGGGGTTTTTCAAGCTGTGACGCTGTTTTAACAGACCAGGAATGTTTCGAAGTTTTTGGTAACAATGGATATTCATATAAATCCCAATTCCGAAATGCAAATTGTATTGCTCGATCTTTCTCCAAGCGTTTTAGCAAAGAAAGTCTTTCCCTGTCTGACACTTTGACATGAGGCACCCGCCATTGAACTTTTTGAATAATTATGTCAAACGAATTATAATCAGGTTCATATAAAACACTATCTAAACTACTGGAACTTCTATTTAGTACGAGTTCATGTTTGCAATTAATCATGATTTTATTATAATCCTCCGCAAAGCCTAATATCTTATTCAACGGTACTACCACACAAAAATTACCATCAGCATTTTTTATTCCATTCCACCCCCACATTTCAGCTGCTCTATCTTCACCATCATTCATCGAAACGTATGATTTCATAGTTGTTGTTATGCCAACATTTTTGCAACGGTCAATTTCGACGCCATTTATTTCATATCTAATACTTTGAAAGAGAAATGTTATTGGATTATTTGTGAAACGAACACTTTTATGTAGACGTTTTCCATCTTTTCCAGTAATTTTACCATATCCTTCAATTAAAATTGAACTAGCGGAAGGCAAAACATATAAATCTTGCTGGTGGATTGGTATACGAATTTCGTCGTTTTCTTTAAAACTGTTTCCATACGGATTGTATGTATGGATTTCATAACTTTCAATTGAATTATCGTATTGTGCAGAGTCTGTTATATTCAATATACTCATATTTTAAAACCCAGAGCTCTTAGAAATTCTTTATTTATTTTAGTAATCTGTTTCGTTACTTTACGACTGTGCAGTATCGCTGTTCGAGTGGAAGTAACATGTTTATCTTTTTCACATACACTTTTATTAAAAACAATCATTTTCTTTTACGTAAATGAAGACACAGTGTTATATTTTCTTCTCTAAAATTAATTATGTTTCCATGTAAGTCAACCAGTTTAATGGTTATAGAAGAAATGCTCTCCTTATTAACAGGGAAGTATATAATATTTCCTGGATTTTCTATAAAACGATGTCCTGGTGGAACGTTTGGTACGAATTCATATATTATATGTGACGCTGATCCGTTAGTAAAAGAGTCCTTAACTAAGTCACATTCAACTCGTATCACTGACAGTGGTAGAATGCTTATAGCATTTGCTGAATCATGCCATTTATTGGCTTCAAGACGTACTTTTGAAAATCCTAAAAGTGAGCTAAAACTTAAACTATTCTGAAAATTTACTGTTTTTGTACTGAACAAAGAACATGTTAATGTATTGTTATTAGCTTTGAGATTGAATTCACAGTTTTTGATATTATTCTTGATATATTCACATAAGTCTTTAATATCATAGGTACCCGTAGGAACTTTTATTTGGTCTCCGTCGTCTCCATAAGAAAATATGTTATTATTTTCACTGATATTAGGTATAGAATTAAAAACGGATATATATAACAAACCACACTCATAATCACTGTCAATATTCAGTGGTGGTAAAAAATAGGTATGCAGCACAGATTTATTACCACTGATGGTAACAGTAACAGACATTTTGACAGACTAAATAGAGTTGTTTACAGCACTCTTTAATATATTCATATTATTTTATCTACTCATCCAGAATCTTTCAAGAAAACGAATACATAAATGACCACAGTTATAGGCATTATCACGCTGTAAGTTCTCATAATTATAAAATATAGATGGCCCTAAGTATTTAATCAACTCTTTAGGAGGTTTCAAATTTCCATAACTGTCAAAGTATTCAACATAGTTGTAAATTTTTGCATATGCTACCCAATGGGTCCCAGGGTTTTTCGAAGAATCTAGGTTTATAATACCACATTCTTTTTTAAATGTGTTTTTTGGTAACCTATCTCTCATGAATACTCCTCGAAAATATGGAACATGTTTTGTATACTTTAAGATATCTATGTTGGTTAGTGCTCTATTGGGTAGCTGATATATTAGTTTTTTTTCTTATGCGCTACAAAAATTCCAAAGCCTTTTTTGTAAGGCTTTAATTGTAATCCTTTTCCTATGCACATAGATTCTATTTGTTTATTATGTCTTTCTAGTTCTGCTAATCGTTGCTGTGCAATTTTGTATTCATTAACGGCCTTTGCTATTCCTGCAGCTCCTCCTGCCAAGCTACCAACAGCAGACAAGCCAGCAAATAGCGGTATTAATGGAAGAAAGCCGCCAGTTTTCGGTACTGGAATAACTCTAGGAACTGTAACTGTTGAATCTGACACTATTTCTTTAGCAGCTGCTATAGCTAATTTTATAGCCATCTTTTTGCACTTTGGTTTTATTTTTCTGATTTGTTTCTTTGTATGAGTCACAACTTTTCGAAAAGTCTTCTTTAATCCAGCTCCTGTAGAAACCTTTGCTATCATAGCTTTGTTCACCAAATTAGCAGCAAGTTTTTCTCCTATATTTGCATCGGCTGCATTTTGTCGTTTTCTAGCCATTTTCATTAAAATTAAATCAGCTTTATGTCTTTCTTCTAAGTTTCTTGATTTGCTGTATGCAATATCGTGCCTCTTGCAATACTCGTCTAATAAATTTATACCTTTATCTCTTCTTAACAATCGCTCTTTCAATTTCGTTCCTGGACCACAGAAATTATAACCAGGCAAGTGAAGTTCAATTGGTAACCTGTTTATTAAATTATTGAACAGTCCATCGTTTAGCATAACCACACATAGAATGATTGAATCAAAACATCTTCATAGAATTTATACATTTCTCGAGTTAAAGTATATTAGTGCTATCTATCCAACTATTTTCGGTAATTGGTAATCCAAGCCATTTTACTAAAACTTGATTTTTCCGTCTTTTTAAAACTTTTTCTACTAGATAAACATCGGGTTGTTTAGTTTTTTGAAGTTCTTGCTTATAAAATGCACCTAAAATAGGTTGATGTTTTCTATCTTCTAATAAATAAGTTACAGGATTAGTATTTTGTAAGCGAATTATTTTAAAAATTTCTGTTGACCAATTAGGTGTGAACCCTTTTTCGAAACAGCCTTTGTATTTACTTATTCGAACAAAATCTCCTAAACTAAATTTATTTTTATATTTTGGTTTTGATTGAGCGAGGGCTATGTACCTTCTTAAAATTTCATTTTTATTCTTTTCACTTATCTTTGCAGGTTGTTTTCCTATAGTTCTATGAACTGTGTGATTATATTTATCTACGATAGCCTCTAATATACCACCAATCCATCGATAACTCCCTTGAAGACTAAACTGCTTGTAAAGTTTGCTCTTCAATGTTCTTATTAGTCTTTCTACAATTGAAGCCTTTTTTGTAGAGTATGTAGAGTAATGATTTATATTGAAATGTTGTGTTATTTTTTTAAATTCATTATTATAAAACTCTTTTCCTAAATCGGTTTGCAAGTTCTTCGGATTACGCCCTTTTTTTAATATAGAATTAAATGCATTAGAGACTATTTCTTTGGTTTTATTTTTTAAAGGAACAGCCCAACCAAATTTGGAGAACGAATCAATCACAATTAAAACATATCTATAGTCTGCGTTTTCTTCCGAAAAAGATTGCATATCCATTAAATCAGCTTGCCACAAATCATCGATATCTTTTAAAATTACATGTCTTCTGGGAAAATGTATCCTTGCATTTCTATGGATTTCATTTACTACGTCCTTTTTGCTCATGTTTAGTTTTTAATAATGCACATATTTTTTCAAGCTTTGTTAATTTGTCATTCATAGCTATAACTCGTTCATTTAGAGATGAATAGCTTCTTGTATAATCTGCAAGTTGGCTGTCTACATACTCTTTTGTACAAGCATCAAATGATTCAATGGGTGTCAATAGATTTCTTATATTTTTATGCTGTACATCTAAACACTTATCACTCTCTGACAACTTAAAGTGACACCAAGGGAGTGTAATTGGTGCTTCATTAGTTTTTTTTCGTTTAAATATATTTAGCCCGAATTTATCAACATCCATGTTCGATAAACAGATCACTACTAAGTACTTCAATCGTTTGAAGCTGCTTTTATGATTTTATTATACCAGCTTCTTTCAGTTCTTCTATTATTGAAATAATTTCATTGTCATGATTACAATTGCCAGCGTCTCTTGAAGCAACCAAAAGTTTAAGTCTTTCAATTAATTCGTTGGGATCATCCCAATAAATTAAATCAGTATTCTTTTTATACATTTTCAGACTTGGTAAACTACCTCCAGATTTAGTTGTATTTTCATAAAACATTGGTTTTATAATTTCACGATATTTTACACCTTTATCACCCCTTATTTGTTCGTTAGGGTTATAATTTCTTTTATGAACACTCGTATTTACCAAAATATCTTTGTAAATAAGTTTATCTTCTTCAGTAATTAATTTTAAATCTGGTGTTTTATGTAATAATACCTCTTTTAAGCCAGGAGTTAATTCATATGGCACACCATCGATTGATATACATGTCTTTTCATAATCGTCATCTTTAACAGTAAATTTTGCAATTGAATTTCCGACAAAAATTTCTTGACCCTTTTTTCTCACACCGAAAGGTATATTCATATTTTCATATAAATCAGCTAAGTCATTTTTACTAAGTGATGTTTCCATAAACTCTTTGTTATTATACTTATACGCTTCATCAACATCTTCTTTGTCATAGCTCTTCAAAGATGAACTACTTTCATCCGAATCCATAGCATCTTCAAATTCAGATGATGGAAAAGATGT
The DNA here is from genome assembly GCA_914767915.1 of Agriopis aurantiaria. Classification (NCBI taxonomy): domain Eukaryota; kingdom Metazoa; phylum Arthropoda; class Insecta; order Lepidoptera; family Geometridae; genus Agriopis; species Agriopis aurantiaria. Next base: position 6,699,301 of record OU611999.1, read on the forward strand.
GTTATCAACGCTTTTACTTTCATTTTGTCGATTATACATTTGATGGTTGTTATCCACCAGAACTTGCAAAGGTGCTGTTATAGGCTTAAACATTTTATTCATTTTTAAATTTGTATTTTGTTCTTCATCTCGCATTTGTTTCAACTTGTGTTTTATTGAATTAACCGATTTAATTAGCTGTTTTTTTATATTGTGTTCCATAATTTACAATCTTAGCTAAAGTAGAAACCACTGGTATGGTAGAAGTAACAGTGATGAGAAAATAAAATATTTTGACTTATATGTACCAATGAGATATGACACAGACTGTGTAGTTAGCTAAAACAAATAAAAGTGTCGAATGCTTTTCTATATCTTCCATTGTCAAGTTCGCACTCTTTATTAACTATTAAAAAATTGTGTGGTTTATGCCATATACTAGAACACATGTTCTTGAATTGTAACCAATTCATGTCAGTGTTAACATGTTCTCTATAAATATGCTTTAAATTAATGTCATCCTGCTTGAATACTATCAAAAAGTTTACATTGTCTCTTAATAATTGTTTCGGAATTTTGGAATATGTTTGAGACAAATAAAAGCAATCTATTTGCTTATGCCTACCCATAGAAAAGTAATTACGAATGTTAGCTTGATTTTCGCAAGCAATGTCATCAAATATAAAAACAGATTGTGATAAAGCTTCATTAGGATGAATAACATATTTATCATCACTGATTGTAAAATATCTAACTCCTGGAACTCTTTTCAATACTTCATTCAGGAACTGGTATTTTGGTTGAAATGCGGTTTTTGAATACAGGTAAACGTTTCGAAATTTCAGCCCATTTTCATGCATTAGTAATGATAGCATTACATTAGTCTTCCCACAGTTGGATGGTCCACATATAATACATCGAATCCGGTTGGGTAGAAGCAAACTGTGGTTTACATAATTGATAGATGGTTCTAAATCAATGGCTTGTACTTCTAAGGACAGTGGTTGCTTAATCAACTTCATGGTAGCGTGTGAAACACTAAATAAAAAGCCATCCTTTATATAAAGAAATATTATAGTTCCTAAATAGTTCGGTAAGGCAATGAATAAATAAAATATTCTAAGATATTTACACAATTTTTATTTATTATCAAGCTCAATAAAATATATCGTACACTATACAAACTTATTATGTTTTGCACTCATCTATTCTATCTTTATAAAATATTTTAACTACAGAATCAAGACATCTCTATCCATACAATACATCTTAGATTTTAATCGATATAATTTTTACTGATAGGTATTTCTCCTACCACGTTCAAGGGTAGCTAGGTCTAAAACGTAACTTTCTTAGTCCATGATATAAAATATTAACAGCTACATTATTATGTATGATGTTGCTGATGAACACATCTTCAAAATACAGTGTCACAATGTCCCCAAGGTAGCGTGTTAACTTGATTTGGAAGAATTTGTCTCTTATCATCGTTTCTATTCAAGACTAGCTTGTTAACTTCGTGCGTATATAAAACATGCTTTATGGATTTTATCATGTTCATTTTGCATCTCAAATTTGTATTTTTTACGAGTGTTTCATAATAATCTGTTATGTTGAGCTTTTTAGTTACAGTTTTTGATATACCTTTCGCTTTTTTAATTTGAACCTTTACGCTTTTTATACAATACAGTTTAGCTCTTAGTCCTATAAATTCAGCAATCACATCACCGCCTAATTCGTCCTTGAACAGACCGGGAACTTTAGCATTAGCTATGGGTATATTGAAAGGATTATCAAGTTTGAAATTACTAGTATCAAATACCGACAAATCTTCTTTCATGTCTTCATAAAAATCATTGGTGTGAATCAAATAAAGTAAGCTGTCTGTGTCGGTGTAGCATAGTTCTACGTTGTTTTTATACTTCTTTTTTATAAAATTATAGTGGAACTGATAAAGGTGAGTCTTTGCATATTCCAGTACACTGAACCCAATATAGATGGGGCGATCTAGCTTTATTTTTTCGTGTTTAAGCTGAATTGCAGCAAAGTTTTCAGAAAATATCGTTGCACTGTGAAAATTTGGCTTTGTAATAAGTACCTTTGCGCCGATTACTTTATTCGTTTTGTTTTTACTATCACTCCATTGGGTGACCAACTTCACATTAACATGCTTTCTTTTGTTCTCGATTGTTTTGCCGAAAATAGCATTGTTAAGTAATTTGAAGAAATCTTTTTCAAAAGCAGACGTGGATTTTTGACGTAACTGAGTATTTAAATCTATGTACTTTTTTAAGTAATTATCTTGACGAAAGCTTAAAATTTTATGAATTTTTTTTAGTTGTAATCCATGTTTAATACATTCTTTCAAATGTGTATAATGGATTACATAATGATATTTATCATAGAGATTTGCTATCAGTTTGGGATTTTTACCACCAGGTGGTATGAGTTTCTCGCTTGCGAATGGTAAATCGCTGTGAAAACCATGTAAGTAATCACTATATTTCAAATCAACTTCAAGAATATATCCATAATCATCATCTTCTCGTGTATTCATAATATCAAAATCATTAATTTCGCTATTATTTAAAAACCGGAACTCGGCAATAGGCATTTTTTTTGTCATAGCATAACCGTATAGATTGTTACAATCAAGGTATACTAAAAAAGAAGAATCTATTCGTTCATCATAATGGGGAAGGTATTTATTGTTTGCTTTTGCATGTCTAAGTGAACACTGAGCTAAACCTCCACGAATACCTTTCTCGAGTAACTGATATATTTCTATATCATTAATTAATTCCAAATTTACTTTTGAACACAACAACATTGAATCCCAACTAAGACCAGGCGAGGTCATATAATAAGCTGGATCTAATTTATAATATCGTAAACATGTATTTCGAAAATTCTCAAATATATCACAAAGAATTAAGACATCACTTTTTAAATACAAATCTGTGTATTCTCCAAGCGACTGAATATTAAATATATTCCAAACATGTAAAGCTCGAGCATAGTCTTCGTCTGATATATGCTCTTGTGTTAAACTATTAAAAAACATTTCTTTTTCTGGGAGTTTATCATTCTTATACTTTGACCATGAGTCTACATAATCATATGGATAAACTCCTTTCTTCTGCATTAGATCAAATTGATCTTTCTTTGTAAACTCTTGAGATAAATGTATAAAGTCTTTCTCGCATAAGGTTTTACACAAATTATCTAAACTTGAGCTGAGAAATTGAAAAGAGTCCAAAAATTTTATTTGAATGGTCTGTGGTGAGTTTTCCGTAGTCAAATACTTTGTTATACTCAAGTATTTTTCCTTTGTTTGGGGTATAATTTTAATTTCACCCTTATAGTTAGCTAATTCTTTTATAAATAGGTGGCTGTCATAACCGGATAAATTGTGAAAGACCACTGGTACGAAAGGGCAGACTCTATACAATAGATTACATTGGTTGTGAGCTGCTCCTCTGTATTCACCCGTAATATGATCATGATCCATCACTTTATCATCAAAGAGAAAGTTATTACAAATGTGACATACACTTTCCTTTTCATATTCTTCCTGCTGGTGTTTAGATAATTTTAATATCGATTTTTTACATTGTAAAATACTACGTATCTCTGTCACATCTCTGATTAGATACTCTATGAAAACTTTGGGACAGTCGGAACCCCTATACGTTACATATTTATTCAGGTTTGAATCATGTGAACAGCATATGTAATACCCGAAACAAGAAGGTTCGTGTTTTTTAATCGTTTTCGTATTAATACTCAAATCATTACTTTCTGGACAATTAAGTAGAATGCTTTCAAAATCCGCATATATTACAAAGTTTATTTTCTGTTGCCTTTCGTAGTGTTCAAATTTTAGTACGCTATTCTTAGGCGGTAAAACCGATAACACTTCAGAACAAGAATGTGCAGTATACTTAGAAACACTGGAAAAAAATTGCAAGCAATTTTCACATAAGTACATTTTGCCTTTGTGTCCGGAAATTTGTCTTCGTACAAGTTTCAAAAGATCTTTTATGAGACAGTAGTGAAACTTGCCATTTTTTTCTATGTACAGCAAGTTCACATGATTAGATTTTCTTGAATCAGACTTGTACAGAGGCCCAGTTACATTACACTTATTACTTAATCCATAGATATTTACACTCACATCAGAATTGTTTTTTTCGAAAATTCTTACATCACTTAATGTGGGAGGAAAACTCATACCCTCGATATTTAATACGTTACTATAGTGTGGATAAGAACTTACTCTACAAGCATTTCGCTCGCGTGGATGTAAGGCAGCCACTATAGACCATAACAGGCAGTGATTATCATTATTCTGTATGTTTATACAACTTTTTGTGTTTTTAACTTTGTCTGGTAAATCAATATAAGAACCACCTCGCATAGGGCAGTATTTGTTAATATTGATTTCTAGATGACTTATTGATAAAAAAGACCACCCGGACTCACAGTGTTCAAACTCTGTTAATTTCTGTTTTATCGTGTTTAATGCATCTATATATTTCTCTTTTAGATCCGTATGTTTTAAAATAACAGTATTTTTAGTATTAAAAGACTTGAGCTGCTGCTGGTCTGAATGTGGTAATATAAAATTAGCAAACAACTCGATATTCACTTTTAAGCAGCTATGTTTTGACTGAATCATTTCAACTAGTTTTGTCACATATTTCATACTGTCATATAAAAATGCTTCAGGTGTCTCAAAGTGTACTTCATACGGATTCAATCTGTATGTAAGGATTCGATTCTTAAATGCTGTTGCAATAATCTCAATATTTTTAAATACAGTTTTTAATAAACAATTTGATTTATGCACATTACTTCTCAAATGATACTTGAATTCAGATTTTCGTAAAATCTGTTTACATTTGTGGCATACTATGGTTTCATTGCTTTGTGACTGATACTCGACATCACTGGTTGGGCTGGCTGTAATTAAAAAATAACAACATAATTAAGACAAGGAAATCATATTTATTCAATTTAACTTAAAACTACGATTACATTTTGATTACATGAGTATACAATTATAAAATGATAAATGAAGTATAAAAATTAAATATCTACTTATTATGTTTACTAAAAATAATTCGATATGAATGTGGGTGATATGTTTTTAAACTCTTTTCTACTAGAACATATAAATTTTGTTAAATTGCTCCAGACTTCTGTGTTGTCATTAGTTTTATATTTTAATGACATCACAGCCTGACGCCACCTATTCATAGGAGCAATTTTTTCAATATCCGAGACTTTGTACACTTTTAACTCGACATAATGCGTCCCCTCTTTATCGGGAAAAATCTGTCGAGAGACGCCGTTGGCCAACCTTCTTGTTATACTAGATACTAAAGCATTTGGTTTTTTTGAAGATGAAGCACAGGCCGCCTCCTGCGCTTCATCTTCACTATCCGTACCAAATAATTCCCTAGCCGTCGGCCGGGAGACAGGGCGAATCTGGGTTTTCGTTTTCTTCGAAGCTCGCTGCGCGCTGCGCTCTGGTGCGTCCGAAAGGCGTCGTGATGCAGTTTTTTCCTCCCTCCGTTTCGGCTTTTCCACTGGCTCCTCCGTTAAAGGTGGCATGCTAGAGCACGAAGAACGAGACTCGTCTCTGGATTTTTGCTTACTCGCCTTCTTTTGAGGGCGAGTCTCTTCAATGCTTTCATCGGAAGAGCGCGATTCATCCCTGGATCGTTTCACTGCTTTTTTTGAACGGCGGGTCTCTTCAATTTCTTCTTCTGAAGGAAAAAGGTCGTCAGCGTTTGATGATTTTGACCTGAAAATAATAAAAATAAACTATGAAATGATTTTTAAACTATACAGTTATTCTCTTTTTACATTAATAGGCCACTCATATAAAATTGTAATACTAAGAAATAAATTCTAACAACATGACTACAAAAAAGATCGTACCTACTAATAATGCTCGTTTGCTTTGAATTGAATTAATATAAATCTCAATTGATTCACGGGTATATAGCCTTTAATTTTAAGATGCATTAGTGGGGGGTGAACCTCCTGAAGCCGAGAGGCTCTGTTCAATATAAAATACTATTATGGAATGTAAATGGATATAAAACTATTGTACAGTATTATGATTGAAAATTGATTTGCTATTGTGGTGAGTTCTTGATGGTGTTGAGTCAGTCTATGGTATGAGGTACTGTACGTCTATGTAAATATTATGGTTATTAGGGTATTATTATTATTATTTGATAAGCCGATACGTAAGTAAAAAAGGACAGTCACATTAATTTGACTCTTTTAAAATACTATTAGATTATAAGTACTTACATTTTGTTAAATTGCAGAATTGAATCTCGAAGCACTGATGATTGAAAAACGAAGTGCAGCGTATAGTGCTGAAACAAACATTAAAAAATTATTACAATTGTCAATATGAACTTATTAATTATTATTTAAGAATTCGTTTATTTTAACTATTCATTCACTCAAGACATTACATAAAACTTTATCAAGACACAAACGATAAAGAAATAAATAATAAGGATGTCAGCAAGTTCGGATTACCTATGTAAAAAGTGGAAATTTTAATATGTTGAGAACATGGGATATTTCACTTATCAGAGTACACACAAAGAAATTTTCTTGTTTTTAAATAAAATATGTTTTTAAATCAATACATAAATATGCAATGATAGTTACTCACAATTAATTGAATAGATGACTTGAGTTCAATCCAACCGAGCAATCTGACACGCACCCTTACTCGAATGAAGTTGAAACTGAAAAAAATAAAAAAACATTCTATGAATTAAAATAAATATAACATTTTTATTAAAAAAAAATGTTCGTTAGAGAATATGCAATTTTAATTAGCAAATTAATGTTAAACATTCAAAATCCTATCAAGATACAAATGATCAATGATTAAAATACTAAGTCAGCATGCATCAAATATTAAAAGTTAAACGGGTTTATAACTTCAAAAATAAGAACATTTTAATGAATCGTCAGAGTAATCACTAACTCAATTATATAGACGTCCTTGTTCTTTTCATTTCTAAATCAAAACGTTAATATATAATAATAATAATAATACTCACAATTGATTGAATAGAAGACCAAACTGCAATCGTAACACTTGCACAAACACGCACAAAATACTTTTTCTACACTTGTTGTCCTTCAGGAAGCAATTACTGTAGTGACTCAGGTTTTCTTAAGCTTTATATAAATATTGAGGATGTCAATGTGTACGTTCGAATTGACGTTAGTGTTAAACAAAAATAGTTTACGTCAGCAATTTTTCCATATCGAGCTAAATCAAACATTAACTAGCTGCACTCTTCTGTTTCACTTGCGGCTTTTTGGTTAGAAAATGGTACCTGTTATACTTTATGATCTAGGTCTCAATACAATACCTCAATACATTAAGAAATCAATTCAGCTATTTTGATAATTTAATGACAAACAAACCAACAAATTTTTGCATTTGTATCTAAGGACAATTATCACATTAACAAGACTGTCTAATCTGTGACACATACTTAAAAAATAATCCGTAAACATTTAATTAATATGCAACTTTATTACTACTCTATAGAAAACAGTATTGTACCTACCGACATTTACAATTGAGATGTTTTGGTAATCATTACTATAAACACAGACGGATCATCTGACGCCCGGCGCCTCGCTCAATACATTCCTCCCGTTTAGGAAAACGACGGAATAGTTTAGATATAATTTAAAAAATTGTCTTATTTTAGACCTTAAAGTCATTATTAGCAATTATATAAAAGAAAGATAAATTAATATTGTGAAATTATTATTTTTTCGACCTTTGCAAGGAACACAACCAACGGATCATGTCGGTAAGTTTAAATTCTTTTACCTATTATAGTAAATTAATTAGACTATTTACATACTCAATTAATTTGATTCCTAGACATGATTGTAACGTAAATAGTAGTTCACTGTGTTGAATAGGTTTAATTGGTTAAATACGTTAAAATAACTCGCTAAGCTGCTTGTTTCAGGAATCTGGAGATCTATTCAACTTCTTGCCGAACAATCAAGAGAAATCGAGAAAAAGAGCACACCGAGATGACATGACTTACTCCTGCGTGAGAATGCCGTCAAGAGGAACAAAAATTATACGAATAGAGTTATATGACGTGGAAACAATACCTGAAGAATTATTAACGTGCAAATGTAATGCTGATCTATGTGTACAACACGTTGTCAAAAACGTATACATGGATGATGTATATAGATCATTTAGAGATATAGTCTCCCTTATAAAAGATAAAATCAATGTTACAAATTAACCTAGATTATAATTATTAGCTTATTTAATATTAAATAATTATACTGAAGCATTAAAAACAAGTATGTAATTGGGGTTTCTGGATTAAAAGTACTTCAAATAGGTCCAGTTATAAACAACTAAATCTATTCACGCTATCTATTCAAATAGATGAATAAAGTAGTTATTGAATAGAGAAATATTTTTTAAAAAAACGTTAGTTTTTGATAAGAAGACCTGCGCTTCTCTGCGCCAGGTATGACTTCTTATCGAAAACTAACGTTTTTTAAAAAAATATTTCTCTATTCAATAACTACTTTATTCATCTATTTGAATAGATAGCGTGAATAGATTTAGTTGTTTATAACTGGACCTATTTGAAGTACTTTTGATCCAGAAACCCCAATTATATACTACTCCGGTGGCCTACTCCAGTTTCCAAATGACCTAGATGAGAAGCTACAGTGCGCGATAGTCGACTACCTACTGCAACATGTACTAAGTACTTCTAGATGGCTAGATGCGTGTGGGCATCCTCGTCGAAATGATCAGATAGAACGGCAGATTTCTTATCTATAACTAACAAAATTTATACACGACGCATATGGGAAAGTTTACAGGATTTTATGATTAATAACTTGTTAGTGTCGCAAACATTGCGCGTATAATAGTTAGAAATTCCATTATGATCAGAAAAACGTCTGATTTCAATTCGATAACTTAAATAATCCTTACACAATTATACACTGTGAATGTATAAAAATAATTTATTGAGGTTCAACAATACGCGACTCATATAAATGTGGGAATGTTTACAGACTTCGGTTCGTTCTGTTGTGTCGCAAAACACAGAGCTTAGCGCTTAGATAGGTATTCCATCATCAACGCAATGTGGGCAAACACCACACGGCACAGTGAAAGTGGTAGCGTCTAACGGTCCTTTCCGCCGCTCATCAAACCAGTCTGCACAACTAAAGAAGATAACAATTAAAAAACCGCATTTTCTCCCAAACATTGTGTTCGTAAACGACTGTATTTTTGCACCTGCCCGAGTTACTTTTGGAGGTGGACATACATGGACGCGTACATATTTGGCGTGTGTCGATGAACTCTGCCAAATTGGACAGCAATGGTAAACACATCCAGCATTCAAGTATTTTCAGAGATAAGAAACTCAATAATTTTTAAACAATTTAGAATTTGGGCCATTTAGCAAGATATCGATCAAAAGAAACACGGTGAACGATGATCGGCAGTCACAAGAAAATTTCAATTTGAAGAAATAACTTTGTGACAAGACGTTTATAAAACAAAGAAAAAAAGAGACTAGACTTAGGACTAAGAATCTTAGGACAACTAGATATTCTGCAATGCAGTATCTGCGTATCTGGCTAGAGAATAATATAAATGTGTTAGTTGTTTTTTACTTTTGATGTCACGATGATAGCGCAAAAGAGGCGAGCGTCTCGGACGACTACGCGGTAGAGCGACGCCCCCGGCTAAAAATATGCCACCGGTTCACCGAGCGATTCCTCACAAAGAAAACGCGTGGTGCGTCTGACTCTGACCTCTAAATCGGGAAACACTGGGAGCACGGGAATAACGCATTACTTCGCGCTCTAGAAACTACGGACGTCGCACGCTGGTGCTAGGATTATGGATGTCAAGGTTCGTCCGGTCACGGTCACGGCCACGAATCGTTCACAATCGATGAAGCCGAAAAATCTTTGTGATTTTAGTAACCTACCCACGGCAGTAAAGAGCTTTTTCTCCACTTTACTGCCATGAGCAGATTGAGCAGGTTCAAAAAAGAACGGAAGAGCAAAGTTATGGAACAACACGCCCAATGATTATCAACCAAGATTTGCTAGTTACCTAGTAAAGATGAATCAGAGGAACGTCCGGTTGAGTTAGGTGCGCTAAAACGAAAACTATAAAACTGAATATTGTTTCTAGAAACATTGAAATCAAAAACGATTTATTATTTGTATAGCTGTTCTATTTTATATAGATGTTCGGTAATTGATTCAGATTGTTATATTACAGTATAAGATGACGTCAAATGTGCGCAGCTAAGTTCTCGTGTGCTCCCTTGTTATCTAGGTATTTGTAAATATCGTGCAAAATATTGTTGCAACGGAATTATTTTGCTGAGATTAAGTAACTCGGGCTGAGTAATCGAGGAGGCCCTAGCGAGTCGACGGAGGTAGGTCGAAGGCCTGTGACGCACAGCGATAGCCACGGAACGGAAGCATCGCCGCGTATTGAGCCCATGGATCTTGACGATTCTAAATAGGACACGCTTGATCGCTTGAAGTTTAAGTATTCGCGCCTGATGAAAAGCTGCGAGGCAATCGTTAATTCAAGCAGTCACAATTCCTACCATGAATTGCAACTCTTTGCAACTGAAGTCTTAACAAATTACAGAAGATTGAGAAGTTCTCAAATCAAAGCAGCATTAGCAGCTAGTTTTTTCTCGGACTTCTAATGTAGCCACGTGCCCATTAGACGAAGTGTCTAATTGAAATGTTGGCACGGGCTTCGACTGTTGAGACGAAATCGCGTCTCTGGGGCGTTATTTAAAGAAGATCACGTATGTAGCACAAGTTCAAAGCGGCCACCGAAACTCGGCTGGTGAATAAGGTTAATTACCCCCAAGGCCGGGGGAGTACCAACCAGAGCAGCCACCGAGGAAAAGACGTAATTTCTATACGGAAATCAAAACGAGCAGTTTGACATTGCGCCGAGTTGATTTTATTGAAACTTATTGTAGTCGATTGCGTTTTAGACGACGCCAGAACAACAAACGATGGCCCGTGATGAAATCACAAGCGAATAAAGTGCGCGTAAATTCATTTCCATTGTCCTTACAAACATTTATCACTTTACACCTTTGCCAGAATTTTGCTCCACAATTGATTCATGATGCGTTTAAATATGCTGTCGGTTGCCATTGCTCCATGTAGTACAGGTCATTCAACCATGTTGTAGGTACATCCTGTTTTATGTAGTTAGTGTTAATGTGGTTGACACCATGATAAATACAAGATAACTTATACGGCATCAGATTGATATCAACGGATTATAGTTTTACACATGTTTAGGTTTTTGTTTGCGTGTTTTTATTGTTTATTATTGGAAAACCTAGACCACAGCGGTGAGTCACCGTGTTTTGTTTTACTCGAAGATATGTCGGTTTCAGCCGTTTCAATACTAATGTAGCTACATTACTCAGCAGTTTTCAATGCCCCAATACGTCATGCCTACATTTATGTCGTACATATGCAAAGAGTTTCCTGGAAGCTCGGTCTAGCGACAGGGACGGTCGAGCGCGCACGTCATTCTGTGAATCAGAGACTTAGTAGGTCTGATGACCCCGGTGCAGACTTCACCGTACGTTATTTCGCGTCAGCGAGGCAGTGCGAGCTCTTCTAAAAGCTAACGGTAATGTCATAGTACTGAGTTAGCAGTAAGCAAACGGTAGTTATTTTGGAAATCCGAATTACCCAAAAGACTATTACCTAATTTACCTATAGCTTTCCACAAATGGCCGTAGCATAAGTAGTTAGTAGTATTTGTCTAACTTGAGTAACAAATTCAAGTGGCCTGATCTGTCAACAAGGGGCTACCAACATAAAATACCATTCTCGCTATTCCAAGTATGATGACGACACAACCTTATAAAGTTTACCATGAACGGATTGCCGGTGACGATTCCGTCTAGGTCACGCTAGGTCCGCCCACGTTACGAGCATCGCGCGATAATGAAATCGTGCCTCCGAACGGAGATACCCTACTATCCACCCTGTGGTTATTGCTTGTATACGCCGCAGTATTCGATACAGTAAACTGTGCGACAAAGTTTTCTGTACAGTTCAGAGGGAGCCCTCATCATAACTTCTGAAGAAAACTGTTCGCTTACTATTGAAAATGTTAGTTACATCATTTGACCACCTAAAATAAATATATCTAAAATAAGTTAGACGGGTTGTAACTGGCCAGGCAGCGTTGAGTTTTGTGAGCTGACGGATACAGATATGACGAGTTCATTGAATAATGCAGGAGCGTTGACGTTTTAAACTGTCGCGCTTCGTATCTAGATGTAAATGATTAAGGGAATGGGGAGCCTGTTGGTTGACATTACAATGCGACTTCTTCGTATTTTATTCAGTTATACACACATAATATCTATGAATTCCATCCTATTTTGGTGATGATTTAATATATTTGAACTTTAGGTTCTTATCACAGAAAAGTTTTTTTTTTGTTTGATTTAGAACGGTGTCAAGGCAATTTTGTAAGAAATTTGTTGTAGCCAGTCCCACCCATATAAATGAAACGTCAGTCATTCGAAATCAGTTAGCAACTGTGATGCGGACAAAGAACTTTGAGACCTAACCCAAAAAGGTAAGGTCCAAGTTCTTTGGATGCGGAGTTCGACGCGTTGACACAAATAAGAATGTTCAATCAAGGTTGTCATAATGCCTGGCGACTGATTTTCCTTCTCATTTCCGTTCTATTTAATTCTTTTTTCTGTGGTTATTATGTCAGAGTTTGAACTCTAGACAGATAATTGAGATCAAAGGTTAACATTCAAATTGTGATTATTTATATGAAACATCAGCTAATTTTTAAATAGGAAAGCTAAATTGAACAAGTGGGTCAAACCACGACACTAAGAAATGTCTTCAAGCCCGGGGTCAAAGACGTCGAACGGTCGAGAGTATGTCGCAACTAAGTACCTCTATACCGAGTAAGTAGCCAGAAGAACTTTGGCACCTACTTGTCCAAGATTGATTTCAAAATGTATGACGCACTTGTCCAGTTTATGAACAGTTCCATATTTCTAGATTAGACAAAGCACAATGAACAGCGTTGAATCAAATAAGTAAATCAATAGAGTTATATAAATTAGCTAGTACAATAATATCACTGTCAATAAAATGATAGGGAACGATGAAATTCTCACGATTAAAGTAGGTATGAGAACTAATAATATATAATAACAATATTGAATGCTATTTTGTACAATAGGTTGTAGTGAGTAGGTAATAGTATTTTAAATAACAGGCCATGATCATAGTAACCGAGTCATCGCGTCAGCATCGCGACAAGGAATGTCACTAAAGCTTGCGCCAACAATTGCTATTGTGCGATGTTTTTCCTGTATTTGGAGTCTATAGAAACTATTGTCACTGACTCTCCGGAAGTGAATCAGTATTCTTCGCGAATATTGAGTTTACAGGTACCTACCTACATTATTAGTTTTTAGGGTTCCGTACCTCATCATGATCAACCATTCTCCACCCACTGCTGGGTATAGGTCTCCTCTTCAGCGCGCCATCTTTTCCGGTCCTGTGCTAACCTTGTCCATTGCTTTCCTGCTGTCTTAACCACAAGCGGGCTGGTGGTTCCTAACCTCAAAAGGAAAAAACTGAACTCTTATAGGATCACTTTGTTGTCCGTCTGTCCGTCTGTCAAGACCTTTTTTCTCAAGAACGCGTAAATATCAAGTTGAAATTTATATCAAATTTTTTATAATTTTTACAGAACCCTTGGAGCTGTAAACATGTCAACCAGCTCCCACCGGAACCGCATTGCAGGATGAGGATTGAGGGTTCGACCTTAGTAATAAACCGGCCAAGTGCGAGTCGGGCTCGCGCACTGAGGGTTCCGTACCACCACAAAATTCAATAACGAAACTTGTCAAGGACTCGCAGACAGACGGACAATGCAGGATTAGTAATAAGATCCCGTTTTTACCCTTTGGGTACGGAACCCTAAAAAGCGAGTTAAATGGAAACAAATAGGTACCTGTTTGAAAAAGGTACCTTGAAAAAGGTGTTTTATAACAATCTCGAGTGTATTTTGATTGTGCGCGTGTTTTGAGTGTGTGTGTGTGTGTGTGTTTTAGTGTAGTGTGTTCTTCTAGTAATATTTTGTTTTAGTTAGGATCAATAATAATTAGGCTTTCAAATTCCTGTTAAATGAGAAATGAATAAATTGATCCGTCATTTCTTGTTGCACTTGACAATTGACACGCCATTGAAGCGGAAATACGCTATTAAAAACGCCTCGTAGTTACAATCAGGCATCAATTAAGTTAACAAAGAATAAATCTAATTTAAATGCGAGTGTTTTGAGCATAGATAATGATAAGCATTATGCAGCATTTCTACATGCATAGTAAAGAAATGTGTCCAGGAACAAACTGCATAGTAAAAATAATAAAAAACCGGCCAAGTGTGTTCGAGCTCGCCCACTGAGGGTTCCTTACCACCTCAAAATACAGAAAGTAGTGCAAAAAGACAACATCACGCCCAGGCGGGCACCCATCCAAGTACTGACCGCGCCCGATGTTGCTTAACTTGGTGGCGAAAATAAATTTGCACCGACACACTTTGATATTATTTATGATTTTTTGTTATACTATAGAGTGTTTACTATAATCATGCCAAGTTTGACGCTTGTACGTATTACCGCTTTTACATTAGAGCTAACACAAAAATATGTATCGGGACCTTCTTATCGTTTTTACTTTTTGACTTTTTTATTATTTCCTAGTTAATCCGCCGTAACATTACATATTCTGTGAAAATTTTAACTGGCTATCTATTACGATTTGAAAGATATAGCCGTTTAAAGGAAGGACAGACAGACAGACAGACATCGTAGGCTTAGTAATAGGGTCCCGTTTTTACCCTTTGGGTACGGAACCCCAAAAACAATCGAATTGAAAACCCCCTCCTTTTTTGAAGTCGGTTAAAAACAAAGTAATGTTGATCGCTGTTTTATTGTTTTACTAACACTCATTCCACAACCTTACCACGGTAAATACCCCGTAAATAATCATATAACTTTAAAGTAATGTTGAATACTTGGTGGAGACCACGAAACCTTCCAAGCCTCCCACTAGATGGACCGACGACATTGTGAGAGTCGTTGGCATCCAGTGGATGCAAAAGGCAAAAGTCGTTCAGTGTGGAGGTTAAAGGGGGAGGCCTATGTTCAGCAGTGGACGTCTTCTGGCTGATGATGATGAATGTTGAATAGTTTATTTATAGTAGAAATAATAATTGTTATCACTTACCTCATACACATTTGGATGCCATACTTTTGTTAAAAACCTAATGGATGGTGGTGAGTATGGATAGTCCGGAGGGAATTTCATATGTGCCTGAAATAAAAGGAAAACATTATTAAGGAAGGTAATCATAAAAAATAATTATCACAACTCCGGTTTAGTTAAGTTTCTTAATTCCCACTTTTAGCTATTGAGGTCATTCTAGTTTTAATTGTCTACTTCCATGGTTAGCATAAAATTATGAAAATGGTGTCATATCAAAATGTTATATTTTATCTAGGAAACCGTAAAGACCGAAACACGATTAAGGACATAATATCGTGCGATGGAAAAAAAGATGAAAGTGACACTGATTTGCGTTTTTGCTTTTTTTGCATATTCAAATACCTATTTATACTAAATGCCAAATGATATATCGATATCTTAATATACAGATTTATTAATTATGGAGAGAACTGTAAAGGTAAATTTTATATTATTACAGTATATTTTTCGAAAAATATGATAAAGACCTCAAAGTAGAGTAGCGAAACGCACGACTGTGTAAGCGCTATGGTTATGCTCCACTAAATGCAAGTTATAATAGGTACAATAGGTATATATTAAAATGCATTATTTGTAGTAACAAATGCATTGCTTAAAAGTGGGAAAATCTCGCCTTAATGGGCGAAATATTTTCATTCAGTTTTTTTTTTATGTGTTTGCAGATATTAGTGCTAAAAAAATGCAAATACACTACAAAACCGAGAGAGAAAAGTTTGTCAAAAAGTCAAGCAACATTGTTTGCTTGTCAGTCAGCAAAACAAAAAAAAAGTCAGTAAAATAAAATTTAATGTAACATGGTTTAAATTTGAAAAAAAAACTTTGCCTCTGCTTTCTATCAGCTAATGTTTTTAACCCCCGACTCAAACAGTGGCGAGTTATAAGTCAACCATTGAGCACATGCAAATGATACCCGAGATGACATCTATTGTCGGCGTCACTGTTAACTTGAAGACCCCAGTTCTCTATGCTTTAGGTTCTGTTGGATACTCACCTCTGCTGTCCTGTCGCACAGCAGAGGTGAGAAGAAAACCAGGCTCACCGAATATCTAGTTGAGGGGGATGGGGTGGATGCAGCTCAACTAAAGTACCCCACGGCCCAATTAGTGTTACTGGGGCACTTTAACAGTCACCACCAGGAGTGGCTATTCCCATACCGAGACACTGATTATGCTGGGACAAAGACGGGATAACTTGCTTTAAGGCTAGATCTCACACAGCTGGTCCAAGGAGCTACGGGTACTGGACATTGATACGTACACGCCTTATTGCTTGAACCTGCTGACAAGCAATCCAGACCTCTACAAGAGTCGGTTTCTTCACCTCTGGGTAATTCTGTCCATTGCCTGGTGAAATCTGTCTACTCTCTGCCCGATCTAGAAGCACTCGACAGGTGTGGCGATACAAGTCAGTTGATTGGGTAAGATGTGATTGCGTCTTATTCTTGGTAGTCAGAGTGGTTTACTTCTAATGTTCCTTCGAACTGCGCAAATGCTGTGACAGCTGAGTTGCGTCAGGCTATGGAGTATTAAATTCCTTACTTCGATGTTACTGCTACTGTCAGGCAAAGCTTGCAATTATAGTTTGGACCTCAATGTAGCCACGTTGAAGAGCTTGAACATGAGGCATATCTAAGCTGGGCCTTTGCTCGACACCATAAAGAGAAGGATTTGCATCAGAAGAAGACAGAGAGGCCATGGTTGAGTGCATAAACTTGCGTCTCCAATTAGGGTGATGCCTACCTGGTCAGGTTCAATGCTTCTAAGACCCAGGAGTGTCTGTTCTCCGCCACAAGGATGCCATTCGAACTCTGGCTTTTGCTTTCGGGGATGTATACATTCCGATAACTGACCGGCTTGAGCTATTGGGCATTGCTCTGACATCTACTGTCAAAAAAAACCACCCGTGAACATAACTGCGCCGAAATAGCGGGAGCTTATTCCAAAACCTTACCACAGTAAAAATCCCGTAAATAATCATATAACTTTAGTGAACAACCATGATAGTTTGAAATAGTGATCTACCCTCAACTCTGACCTAAAGCTGTCTGACAAACATCAGAACAGTTGCTATCACTGTACCATGCACAAGTTCGGTTGTGCATGAAGTACTGCTCTCACCTTTGGGATGGATCAGCTAAGTTCCAGCCTCAGGCTTTGGAGTCTATTGAGAAATGTGCCAAGAGGCTCATTAGCAACGAGTCCCTAGTTCAGACTAGGGTTCTTAGACTTGAGCATCGGCACAAATCTAGCCTATAATATATCGGTTTTTTATCAGATACCTACATTTCCGAGTGTGTTTCGGATCTGTGTGATTTAATTCCCTACTGCCTATATTTTTATCAAACTGCCAGAGTGTGCACGTAATATGGACATCACTTTCATGGCATTGCTCGAAAAGCACAATCACTTTTATTGAGCAAATTGCTACTGTGGAATGTGCTGCCTGAATAAATGTTCCACGATAGTGACAACCTAAGGTCTTCAAGTCACGAGTGAATTGGTTTCTTCTAGGCAAGCATGCTCCATTGTAGACTGCATCATCAAACAAGGTGGCATGTTCGCGACAGAAAACTAACCAAACTGCCAATGTGACTGAGGTGAGATAGATAGAAACTCTTTCTTTTGTGTACACCAGAACCATAAAAATTACAAACAGATATAAAAAACACCGGGTGAGGTGTCCGGTGAGAGATCTAGTTGGGGAAAATAGACTTATAACTTGCTCATTGATGAAACTTTGTAAGATAATCCAGAGTATCAAGATTGCTATTAAGTTTTGTAGGCAACTGAATAATTTTTGAATGTGTGCTGATAATTTGCAAGTAGATACTATCTATAACTTAATTTTACAGAAACGGAGATGTTATTTATCTTTCATTGTGCCAACTGTAGCTTTTTAGATCAGTTTTATAAAAAGAGTCGGAAATTTCCAGGTAACATTGAACACTGCATTAATGTCAACTTTTTGTGGTTAACTTGGCTTTATTGTTAGATGCCTATAGTTTTATGTTTGACTGATAATAATAAAATTTGTGTATTTACAGCTTGCTCACAAATTATTTTGCTTGGTATCTGCAACTTTAGGTACCTAGGCATTTTCTTTTGTAGCTAGGTATAAAAGTCTTACCTTAAAATATCCACCCTGGTACAGCGTGTCAGGGGGTCCAAATATTGCCACTTCCCATTCAAACAGATTGTCCTCTCCCAACAACTTCACTCGGAAGCCTTCTACAGGCTCCTCCTGCAGGCTCTTATACTCCAAGGCCAAGGCCCTCAGAGCAGAACTACTCGGAACCATATTAGACATTGTCAATAACTAAAATTTATAAAACCACTATCTAAATGAGATTCTATTGACATAACACTGTGAAACTCTTCTCGCACTCCACGTATTCACGAGGCATTTCAAACCGAATCACAATAACAACGAATGTTTTTTGGTAAACATAGCCACGAATGTTGGTAACGGATTAATGATTCACACACTTCGAACGCCAATACTGCTTCTCGCACACAGTAATAAACGTTGAAAAATGGAAAGAACAGTCCAGACCACACGGTGAGTTGTACAACAATGAGAAAGCACACCGAGCGAGTTGAGCAAGTCCAAACAATCGTGATCCAAGGAAAACGTCTACGGGGCTGCGTCAGTCAGTCAGGCTGCGTACAGATCACACATAAAATACAGCTGCTGCTTTTGCCTGAGTTGCCCGAACAAAATTATTGTAGAAGTAGAACAGCTGTTTATTTCCGTTCTCACAATGGCCAATGCGCAAAACCACAGATTATAATAAAGGTTACAGAAAGTTGGCTCCGGAGTCCAGCTGACCTTGATTTTAATTACCTACTCACCGTAGTGATAGGGTTGGCAAAGTAACTAGGTATAATGATGTGTTTATTAGGCGAATAGAGTATTTGACTATTGAAAATATTATGCCAATTGACATCATCCATAAACATGACATAATGAAAAAGCATATTTCATTGTTTTTTTTAGTAAAAATATGCTTTTTTTTTTAATAACGCGTATAAAATAACTGTATTTTCGACATTTGATCACGTGATCGAAAACGGTCTGTAATTGGCTTCATCCCTAGTGACGTCACACAGATCTAAACAAACAGATTTTGTATTGATATTTGCGAATTTAATGTTGTAAAGCTATTTTGAGAACGATTTATCCAGAAATTTTCACCAAAATCAGTCCGGAGGTTAAAAGGAGAAACATTTTGTGCAAGCAGACAGCAGTAACTTACCTAAAATTAATGTATTTATGGTTGCATAGGTATTACTTCAATAATAATCCTGATTTCTACGTCATTGTTTCCACGCTGCAGAACTCAAAACATAAAAACCTCAGAATACAGAAAAACTACAATGTAAGTATTGATATTTAATTGTTCTCCAAGCAAAACATTCAATCAAGTTGTACAAAAAGTATGTCGTAGTAAGTGGATATCACTATTTTGTTAGGTTATGTCAAGCTTTACAATGTTTAAAAAGAAAGTAACAGTACATAAAATAGTAATGCAATAAAAACACAAATTATAATAGAAATATATAGCTCAAATATGTACCTCAAAATGATCTTCGCACATAGAAACACTTGAATTAGCTCCAATACTTTTGGGTTCTCTACGAGCTACTTAGTTCCAACCACTTTTTGCGAGTTTTGGGGTCCATTGGAACAAGAATGAATAGTTTTTCCGGTGTCTTTAAGGAAGTATTTGTATATTGTGGCACTACACAACATTTATAAACCATTACTTTTATTAGAAATTTAGTGATTAACAAAACTTTTGCTGCCTGGCTGCAGTTGTTTATATCTGTGTGACGTCAATGAGTCACTCGACCGGAGCTATGACGCAGGTCTGCGTTTTGGCGCGATATTTTTTTATTCAAACTTTAACATCGATTTATATCGCAAATACGACTGATATCCAGAAAATATAAATGCAGTATACATTAAATTATATCAGGCAATAATGTGCAATAGTTTCCCAATAGTAGTCAAATACCCTATTACGTGTAGTGCCCTCGTGGTGCGTTGACCGATTCGATCCAAGATCGCCGTAAGTGCGCGTCTTCGTGTGCGTGCGCATTTACGCTCGATGTATGCAGCCGACCTTCTGTACTGTTCTAGTGCTAACAGACGCTCGAACGCGGCTGACCTTAACCACTGTCTGACCAATGGGAGAGAAAGAGAGGGAAATATGATATTCTCACTCTTTCTCTCCCGTTGGTTGGACGGCGGTCCGTCAGCCGCGTTCATGCGTCTGTTAGCACTATTATGTGGCACAACGCCGCGTTTGGCAGCGTGTGTGTGACGCTGACCGCTTGACGCGTGGCTGACGCACACGTCGCGGCCATTTATCGACTGTCTCGGCTGTCTCCTGTCAACTGTCAAAATTTAACTAACTAGTAGCGCCATCTGTCTGTTTCTGTCATTGATAATGAAAACGCTGTGAGCTAGTTGTAAGACTTGCAAACAAGTGCAATAATAGGGTGTTTGACTGCATTGAAAATATTATGCCAATTGACATCATCCATAAACATGAACTAATGAAAAAGCATATTTCATTGATTTTTTAATAAAAATATGCTTATTTTTTGTAAAAAACGCAAATAAAATAACTGTATTTTCGACATTTGATCACGTGATCGAAAACGGTCTGTAATTGGCTTCATCCCTAGTGACGTCACACAAATCTAAACAAACAGATTTTGTATTGATATTTGCGAATTTAATGTTGTAAAGCTATTTTGAGAGCTATTTCATCCAGAAATTATCACCAAAAACAGTCCGGAAGTTAAATGTGAGAAGAATGGAGAAACATTTTGTGCAAGCAGACAGCAGTAACTTACCCAAAATTAATGTATTTATGGTTGCATATTTCTTCAATAATAATCTACGTCATTGTTTCTACGCTGCAGAACTCAAAACGTAAAAACTACAATGTAAGTATTAATTTTTAATTGTTCTCCAAGCAAAACATTCAATCAAGTTGTACAAAAAGTATGTTGTAGTAGGTGGATATCACTATTTTGTTAGGTTATGTCTTTACAATGTTTAAAAAGAAAGTAACAGTACATAAAATAGTAATGCAATAAAAACACAAATTGTAATAGAAATATATAGACTCAAATATGTACCTCAAAATGATCTTCGCACATAGAAACACTTGAATTAGCTCCAATACTTTTGGGTTATCTACGAGCTACTTAGTTCCAACCACTTTTTGCGAGTTTTGGGGTCCATTGGAACAGAAACGAATAGTTTTTCCGGTGTTTTATGGAAGTATTTGTACATTGTGGCACTACACAACATTTATAAACCATTACTTCTATTAGAAAATTAGTGATTATCAAACTTTTGCTGCCTGGCTGCAGCTGTTTTGTTTTGTGTGACGTCAATCGTCGCTCGACCGGAGCTATGACGCAGGTCTGCGTTTTGGCGCGATATTTTTTTATTCAAACTTTAACATCGATTTATATCGCAAATACGACTGATATCCAGAAAATATAAATGCAGTATACATTAAATTATATCAGGCAATAATGTGCAATAGTTTCCCAAAAGTAGTCAAATACCCTATTGATTGTCATGATAGTGTCTTTACAAGACGCTAGAGGACGCTGCTACGTTGAATTATCTTTGGTTGAGTTGAGTCACAGTACGTCTTTGCGTTGAGTTCATCACTGCGTTACGTTTCATTTCATTGATGAAATTCAAACCAAGTCAAAGAGATGGCACTAGTAGGAATAATAAACCCCAATATTTTTATTATAAAAAAACATGCGACCAAATTGATAACCTCCTCCTGAAGTCGGTTAAAAATTATAATTTATCTTTGGTTAGCACAAGAGAGCGAGCATTTATTCAACTTTTAAGTTTTGCGTTTGGTTCCAGATTTATCTTGTCTATTTAGCCCTCAGATCAGACAAACAAGGGAGATATGCCTAAGTATAATTATATAGTGTTCAAAAATGTCTCAATTCTTCATACAATTTTTTTTTACTATGCACGGCCCTGATTCTGTAACATGCACGTAACGCGCCGTGTTAAGTTAACCTCTAAAAGTTGGTCTTTATTCCTAGGGAATAGAGTCCAAATTTTAAGAGGGGCGCCTTTGCATAATGCCCGTGGAGCGTTACGACGGAATAATGGCCCAGCTAAACCGGCAAGTACGGCTCACTCAAATGTTTCACACACACTAATAAACTTGCTGCGGATCTGATGAAGTGAACTAACTATTAGTAGTTCACATGCAAAAATGGGCGGACTAGACGGAATAGACGACCTTGCCAGTCTTTTTTGCATTTGGACTCTCGTGTTGCCTGATCTGAAGATTTTTCGTCATGGCAAAAAAAGTTACGCCGTTTAAGGGGGTTGCTATATTTTCTGAGGCAATTGACAGACCTTGAACCGTGGGGCGCACCGTGCGGCACGGCGGCGTGCACCGTGCAAGTGTGCGCCTGTGCGGAAGAGGGTAGGATGATCGAAGGCCAGGTGGTACGAGACGCACTGCGCCACCACGATGACGATCAGAGGCACGCACGTCAGTGTGTCAATAGCTCTGTGCTGGATAGTGGTGGCCCGTGACTGAAGTAACTTGTAAGTACCTACCTTTACTTTTAACGAGCAGGCATGAACGATCACCTTAAAAAAACACCCGACTGCTCTACCCTCTCCCTCTACCGTTTAAGACCTTACTTACTTAGGTTTGATAGCTCAAAGTGCTTTGTCATAAAAACGTAATAAGTTAGGCTAGGTACAATGACGATATATATAACCACGTACCTATATTATCTTTGGGTAGGTACTTCGATTCCATCAATGAAGCGCTCTTCGATGTAACAAGACGCATCGTTATGAGACTTACCGTAAACGTGCCTAATTCACAAATTTTGTCATGATGGTTTTCGTCAGCTTTACTAAAGTAACATCTGTCAAAATTCGTAATATAACGATGTTATACCGTCGATAGGTACGTTACAAAAAACTTTAATCGGGACCCAGAGTTACACGTGCCTTACGGCTAGCTGGTCCAATTTAGGTGATGAAAAAAGTTGCGCGACCGCAAACCGTATCGGTTCACGTTCGTGTGATTTTCTGAACTGCGCTGTTTTAACGTTCGTTTGAGACCGCGTAAGGAGTTGGCCTCTGGTGTAATTCAAAAACAATGTCAATGAAAAGTACACTAGTACACTTTACCTAGTCTGTGCCTCTACTAACACTATTATTTCCGCGCGCCTTTTCCCAGTTCGATGTCATCTGTCTGTTGGGTAAATATGTGCTGTGTCAGGATAAACGCTATAACTAATATAGTAGGTACAGTAAGAGATGAAAATGATGGCAAATTATAATTTTTGTTTTTGCCATTTCTAAGTTAGGTGGTGTTGAGATACTTGGGTAGGTAGTCCTACTAGCATTAGTAAAGAAATACTTGTATTTCTTTTATATGGCACTGACACTTATTTTTTTTTAAATGTACTTAGATTAGACCTACGTTTGTCACAAACTCGCCTGATGGTAAGCGACGGTGTGGCCGAGGATGGAACACGTTGATCTACAAGAAATCTATTTACTCCAGCCTAGATGCCTAGATTGTAGTTCTCAGGAAACAAAGGGGATGGCTCATGGCAGGTAGGTATACCTACTAAATCATAGTACTTACTTATTTTAGTCTACCGATAAACCTACCTATGTAATATTTTAAAGAGGTATTTATGTAGTAACTTAGTTTATACCTGCCATTTCTTATAGTCTTTCAGGAATCGGAAGGCTGATAGTGAAAAAGGTGTACTTATACAATGTCGCACACACGAGTAAAAAGCCAAGTCTGGCTACATTTCAGCGACGTGAATTCAGAGAAGAAAGTTCAGTGTCTGTATTGTCCACAAATATTATCAGTGACCAACAAATCCACGTACAGTCTCATACGGCATTTGACGAAGAAACATCCGCATATTTTGATAAAGCAGCCAGAGGCTTGTTGCTTGGACTTGGAACCTGTGAGTATTATTAGTAATTTTAGTAGGTGATCGTAGGTGATGGTGTTCATTATTACAGCCTATCACGTTTCCACTACTGGGACTCACTGCTCTCAGAGAGAGATAGAGAGAGGATGGGCCCTAAGCCCTAACCTATACCTAGCTGGCCCAGGCATGTTGTTGAATGTGATTTATTTAGGTTCTTGGACATACTGTTTCCTCAATGTTTTCTTTTACCGTTTTTGAGCGATGGCATCCAAACTCAACATTTTTTTTAGTACTAAATAAGTCATTGGTGCAGGCGAGGATCCGGATGCTGCATGTGCCACCATTGCTCTGTAGCAAAGATATTTAATAGCTCACTAAAAATATAACAAAAATAGGTAGGTAATACAAAAATACGAACTGGTCATGGTCACCAAAATAGGTATACCTACAAACGAAATCTTGAAATGTCTTTGCAGCAACTGGGATAGAGTGGCATTCTCTCGAAGGTGCGACAGTACTATATACGTCGGAACAGTAAACTGTTGCTGTAACTGTACCAAGCACAAGATCGGTCGTACATAGAGTACCTACTTACTACTCGCACCTTTGAGATGGATCAGCCAAGTACCAGCTAAAAAGCGTTGAACATCGGCGTAAACATGCTAGTTTATCGATTTTTTATCGGATACATTTCGGGAAGTGTGTGTCGCATCTACATGTCCTCATTCCCTTCGGAGCTCCCAAACAGCTGAACCTATTTTGAGTTAGTTTATTGTTTGATCGAGAGTGTCAAGCTATGATTCAAGAAAATTTCTTCAGTCGTTTGAAGCCTCTTTTTTATTGGGGTTTTTTAAACACATTATACTATAAAACTTGTAGCGATACCAATGAACTAATATAGTCCACATGCAAAAAAGGGTGACGAGATCGTCTGCTCGATGAGTTCAACTATCAAGCCTGATTTAGGCCAGATGCGTTCGTACCCACCACGCCACCTTACCATATCTTCCTTGTATGTCTAATCTGAGGTAGGTACCAAGGAACTTAACAGCTTAATTCATGCTTATAAGAAACGCATAATGATTTGTTTCAGTTGTCTACAGATTCTGATGAACATTGTCTCGGGTGCGAGATAGAAGAACTATTAGAATCTACTGAAGACCACGAAGCTGTCGACGACCCAGACCACAAGGCCCTTGTGCCGAGAACTAGGCGTCTGCACACTATTTATGTTAAACAACCCGAGAAGCATGTACTTACGTCCATAAGTGAAGCCAAAAAACACATAAACGAAGCGTTATTGTCCATGAAATCCTTGACAATCAAACGGCAGCTAGAAGAGTTGGATGAATATGACCATTTCGCTCAAATGATTGCAGTTAAAATAAGGAGAATCCAAGATTTGGATGAAAGGGAAACAGTTATGAACTCCATTCACAATGTTGTTTATCAAGCTTTACAACACAATATCTAGTTTGGAACCTATGATAATAGACATTTGTTTATGTATAATCAAAGTTTGGAAGCACTTGTAGTTTGTAGCCACGTTGACTAAGTAATTTTCAAAAACAGTTCCACGATGTTTTTCCGCATCTATAATTCCAGAAATAGTACATTATTGTAGCGGCAGACTACAGAAGTATTTATGGACAATGTGAAAATTTAGGCGTAAATGAGGCCAGTAGTAGGTATAATTATGTGAGTCCATAAATGCTAAGTTGTACCTTAAGCTTGTAGTAGGTATTTTTCTGAAACATTGCGTTGATATTCACGTTAAAATATGTATAAAATATATTGCGCAACTTTCACATTTAATTAAAATGTTGCCTAACACCTTAGATCCTAGCAAAACTAAGCTAGCAAAATATGCGAACCACAAAACTTTCCAAATGGCTATGGCTTATATAATTATTACTTTACTCAATGGCTTGTACTCATGTACATTAGTCAAAGCTTGTACCTATGAGCCGATCACCACAGGACACCACCTAGAAATGTCAATTATTTTTTGTTTTTAAATTTAAACCAAGGACGTTGTATACGATTTAAAACGTGCATAATAATATAAAGAGCTAGCCGTTGATCGTAGTACTTAGATTCTAAACATCGATCTATTCTTTGATTCTAAAGGATGGACGGACGGAGGGATTGAGGATAGATGGATGGACTGAACGAATTTACATGGGTTTCTTGTAGTACTAAGTACAATACAACACTTTATTGACACCACTGAGGCGCTGAGAGCACAATATGCGACAGAGGCACAAAAAGCGGTCTTATGGATAAAAGCGGATCTCTTTCAGACAACCTTCCCTTCCCTCTTCTTTTATTTTTCCCTCTTACGTTTTATGGAACCCCAAAAAGGGTTTATTGCACACCTTCATTCATAATTAAATTGTAGGTAGGTAAAGTAAGTATCGTTATTATAGAGTTAGACTATTCTTGTGTTTCATTTCTACTTGGGGTAGATCAAAAATAAGTATACTTGACATATCAGTCAAAGAACACGCCCGTTTTGAAGATGGAGAGTAGACTAACCGTTAGCCATCCAGCAATATTACAACTGCCGGTTCATTTGACATGATAAAAACTAATTGTTATGATACATAACGGTGTAAAATCGGTGAATAATGGACTTTATCTGGGCTGCAGGCAGACAATCAGCCGTGGGCGCGTGATTCAATGGTCGCCCACCGGCCTGCCACCGCCTTGTATAGGCAGGCAACGACAAGCCTTGCGCAACCCACGCCGAAAGCCTTCGCATTTGGCAGTCTCGGTGGTTATTGGTTTTGGTGGATTATGGAATTGCAGATATCGGCGAATGTGCTGTAATGCACCAACTTTCATTGAGTTTCGGTACTATATCCCACGCACAAGTTTAGTGACAAAATTAACCAAAGTTTTGGTCAAACGCCTGTCAACCTAGGTAAGTATATAGGTAGTATAGGTACTTAACTACAAGTTTTTTTTTTCAGCTCTCAAAGCTGCATTAATATTGTAGTACCTAAGCTGCAAGAAAACATTTGTTTTGTACTATAGCAAGGATCCATATGATAGAATATTCCTTTTGTCTATGGTACTAGGTAAATCTGCTCTTACGTTCAAAAACATACAAAAATTGATTAGAATTTCAATGTACTTACGATATTCTTTCTTTCTTTATTAATTTGTATTAATTTGACACTGATTATTTGTTTTTGTAATTGTTAGATATGATAGGTACACTATTAGTACATTTTTACCAATTACCTAGTTTAAGTTAGAATAGATCTTATAATTATTTACTTTAGTACCTTGATACTAGTAACAAAGATGACTTGTAATTATTAGTTACCAATAAAATGATTATGATTATGATTATTCATATAGCTTTATACAACCTGCAGCACTGAAAAAAAATTGGACCAACTACAATTATCTACGTAGGTAATCGCACAAACCTGCCACACTCGAAGATAATATAACCACTTGGTCGCGCACGAGTCATAATTTGCTTGTGCACTATGTAAGCCACGTCGGTCGCGGGGAGGGTATCGTATGACGCTTGTGATTGGGGACTAGACGCGATTCGACGCTTGTGATTGGAAACTCAAAAGCCATTAATTCAATTGGCGCCTAGGATAGGCCTGCTCGAAAAAGATGTAGGCTGAAAATTTATACCTTTGGCTTACGTAGCGTAGGGTATAAAGGATGAGCAGTCAAGTTGCTATATAGCAAGGACTTATACTACTTCCATGCTATATAGTCATTGGCCACATTAGAAGAATCGGGGTTACAGTTCTTAGTCTTTGGTCGGGGCCTTTATCCAGGTATTTGTCCAACAGAGGGAATTTATAGGCTCGCAGTATGTACCTAGATACCTATAAATAAGTAGGTACTTATTACCTAACCTAATCAATTAATATGCATGTCATTCAATGTGGAAACCAAATAGTAGGTAGGTAATATAAATAAATAGCTAACATAAACCTACAACTATTGAACATTGATAGCTGGGACAGGACAGATGGAAGCTCTTGGGTCTATGACCTACCGCAGCAATCAGAATACTTTATGTATAGATAGTAGGTATATATCCTAAAATATCTCTTACAATTCGTACATACATAGTTATTTATAAACATGAGTTAATAAGAACTTAATTATAAATATGACTCCTGTGTGACTCTCTGAATGACCTACATAGTATCTAACCTTCAATTAATTATATGAAGAAATCTTCGCAGTATAGGTAAGTAAGTATCTAACGCACTTTATGTATTTAGGTAAGTATATAAAATAGGTCACTAAATGATGTTTTTATCCTCATACTTTGCTGAATCATTTGTTTGTGGCTGAACGACGGTTCACATTGTTTTAGGAGGAGGTCAACCTTGACTTAAAAACTAAGGTCGTCGATACCTAACTAGATAGGTATACCGGCCCTATATAGGCTTTGATCAGGGTAGAGCGAGATTATATTGACGCGTTTCATTAAAAAACCCGTCTCGTTTCAATTAATTTCATTAAAAAAAATACTGAAAACTATCGTACAAGAATCGATAATTTTTCGGAATAAAAAGTAGCCCATGTGCAAATCCAAGGTGTAAACTATATACACATCAAAATTTTCCAAAATTTTTAAATTGTGTCCCACCGCGCCCTTATGCGCGACCATAGGCACCATAGGTGCGGTGCGCCAGCAAAATTTTATGTTGAGCTCGTTTTTTTTCCTCTTTTGGCATTTTGGCGCTCCTTGCTATCTGGCGCCTAGAGCGACCGCTCCGCTCGCCTACCTCAGGGCCGGCGCCGCGGCGCTGCGAACCCCTTATGTCAGTTAATATGCCTGCATCAGTACGTGAAACCTCAGAACAACTTATATTCTGGAGTGGATCTTCAATTTTGAATGTAAGTAGGTATTTTGGCCTGGTGAGCTAACGATGCAACTTTTTCAAGCATGTTAAATAAAGGATTGGTCCTTTTGAACGCGGTTAAACTAAGTAGGTATTCTACCATGGGCAAGCAAGACTGGTTGACATCGGAGATTGCAGTACGCCAAAAAATTATGCAAATCTTACATCTGTGCCACTTGTGTGGTGATATCTTCAGTAGATACAGAATCAGCATCAATTTGTTGGGGAATAAGGTGTTGGCGCATTTATATTTCATTGCATAATGTTTGGTAATATAATCATTGATCAGCCCGTGGGTGTATTTACCTACTTGTACTCACTAACCGAGCTATGACTATCTTGATATCTTGATATCTTGATGCTCGTAATGTTTTTTCAACAACGAATAAGACAATTTCGCGTTTAATACCACCTGAAAAAAAATACATTGTTCTACCTTTTACATCTGAAATCTATAGTCGCAGGCTCTACCTTTCTTCGTAAGTATAAAATAGGCGTTTATGGTAAGATATTTAAACACGACTGTGACTGACTTTGGTTGACTCTGACTATGACATTTGTGTTTGTTCCATATCTGGTTGGTTAGTATTTAAAGCTATGTATATCAGTCTCTGGCAGCCATATCACAAGCTTTGCTTAGCTTGGGGTCAGATGACCGTGAATACAATTTGCTTTTAACTTGTATGACGATATCTAGCAAAATTTGAAAGTATTTCAATACTTGTCACTGGCAAATACAAGACGTGAGATGTGACGCTAAAATCCTCACAAAAGGAATGAATGAAAAAACCTTCATACTCACATGCGCGAGTTTATCTATGGGAAAAGCACCTGTAAGTATTGCTGTATTGTAGCTAATTGAAATAAATAAGTATGTATAATGAACTGCGCGTGGCGTTAGGAAAATCTGTTTCCGCCTATTTTATAAAAGAATTTTCTCTGGTCATAATTTTTTCTTTCTTTAGTGATTTTCGTTTATGTCATAACTATGCCAAGACTTTTGTTAGTATAATAATATTTAGTGTAGGTATATAGTTCTCTTTCTAGGTAATATCGTGTTCGCAATAAAATGTGTGCGAATCTGTACATAATCTGGATACACAAATTTAATAAAGAATCAAGTTGTACCTGCGCGGCGTGTAGTACTCCATACCACAGAAGAGAGAATTTCTTTCTCTAAAACTTCTAAAACTTTTCTGTGCTCCACACTATCAGACAACTTTCCACGCTCTTGGTCCAGTGCCCGTGGAAACTGCATGATTTTACCCGACTACGGCAAAAGGAGGGCGTAGTCTGCGCTGGCGTAGTCTGATGCTAATATTGAGGCAAAATAACATCAAACTACGCCGGCTGTAGACACAAAAATATATTATTATAATGTTTGGATGATTACATTTTGAATTTCAACTCAATTATAAATTGTCCTGTTTCATACTTTTTTCTTCTATAATTATTTTTACGTTCAAAATATTTCTTAGACTGCCCCGGTGGCCCAGTTTGGTAGTGAACCTGTCTTCTGCGCTTGGGGGCGTGGGTTTGATTCCCACCTAAGACAAACATTTGTGTTTGTTCCATATCAGGCTGTTAATATCTATTTAAAAATATATGTGTATGTATATCAGTCTCTGGCAGCCATATAGTACAAGCTTTGTTTAGTTTGGGGTTAGATGGCCAAGTATTGTGTGCAAAAATGTCACGATTTTTTATTATTATTCTTATTCTACAATTATTTTTTTCGTTGTTGGGTTTAATTTTTTTTATTTCTTAATCCTCCAGTTTTATGCATTCAAACAGCTGTGCCTTGCGATTGTACGAGATTTATGACTTTTAATTCTAGATCAGACTTAATAGGAAGCTAGCTTACGTTTAATATTACTTTATTATTATTATCGATAATCTGAAAACTAAACTAAACACAATAACAATTTAAGAACCCTGTGATTTCCATAACGTGAAACAATGATTGCGGTACAATCATTTTTTGGTCTATCTAGAAAAGATGTGTTAATTTTAAACGTTCAGATCTTTAAAAAATATATTTTGAAGCCTTTTCTCAAGGTTTTAGATTTTTTTAAATGCCTGTGTATTACGGGAAAGGCAAGTATGGCTCTTATTTACTTAGTGGGCATCTTTTCTGCCTTAAAAGTTAACTTATGTCATTGGAGCTGACGACGATGACTAAATTTTAGCAGTAAGTGGAACTCGATAAGGTTAAGTTTAATCCATTTTTGGTATGAGTCCAACAGCGCGTTGAGGTGAGATGTGATCGCTTACGTGTCTCGAAGGTTGGTGGGCGGGCGCGAGCGCGAGGGGGGCCTGCGCCGGCGCACGCTCAGACTCCGCGAGCCAGTCGCGAACAGCGCGCGCGCACCCGCGACATACGACACGAACGACTCTCGCGACCATTTATTTATCTTCTCGTTACATGGCAATTGTTTGATTTTACTGTTGTGATAATTTTTAATTTAAGAATATTTAATCGTGTTTATTTAAAAATAAGAATCTCCTATACCTATTTATTAGTTTTAAATCGTAAAATAGTGGGACCAAAATGACGATAAAAAATAAAAAGACTAAAGACACAAAGTCCTCTGCGGTGTCTTCTACCAGTGCGTCGACGAGTGTTCAAAAGACCAGCACAAGCTCTTCGGTACAGAGCAGCAATACGCTGCAGAAGGTTTCTTCCGGTAAGAAGATTCGCTACATCGACGTCAAGGTCGAGGAAGATGACCCGTTGATGATAACTGACGTGAGCGACCACGCGTCGATAAGTGGTTCAACCATTTCTGAACATTACAACAGTCATCCGCACTACATCATCACTGAAGCGCCGTCGATAAGTGACCTTTCGCAAGTAAGATCTCATGAACACAACGTAAGTGACATGGCACAATCGACCACTGGTGAGTTTATCTCCAATTCTGTGATACAAGAATCCTCTTCACACCAACAGAGTTCTAAAAACGAAACATTCCAGAGTTCTTCGACTTCCGTCCAGCATTCCGGGTCGAACCAGAGTCAATCATTTGACAGAACTGCCGACTCTTCTGCTCCGAATCAGACCTTGAACACGGGCTTCATTGATAGCTCCGCCGGAAATGTTCCAGGTTCTAGCACAACTTATACTACCCGGTCACACAATGCGAATGCATCGAATAATTTCTTACAATCTGAAAGACAGAATTTAGTATCACAGACTCAAACGGGGTACTCAACTAACGCAAAGGACAAAAACGTTAGGCAGCGCGAGAATGTAACTTACAGAAACTCACCAGAGCCATCACAAAAAAATCAGACAATCAAATCTGATACTTCAAATTTTTACGGCGGTGAAGGAAGCCTGGACAAAAACGGTAGGACTAAGCAGTTTACCAGCACGTCTCAGACAAGTGAATCTAAGAGCAGCAACATCACAAAATCTTCATCGTCTTCTCAGGTGATTGAAATTGTTGACGGAAAAGAAAGAGTTATCGATAGCTCAAACAGAGAATGGGGAGATGCTAAAGAACATGCCACGAACGAATCATATGCTAGCGTTAGTGGTACAGGCATGAAGCCTCAGTCTGTGCACAGCATCCATAACCGTGATATGCAATCAAACTTCGATACGGGCAAAGATGGACAAAAACCAACAAGTGGTATGGTCCTAAAAGAAGATTCGAAACTTATAAGAGATGGCAAAGAGGTAACTAAGCACGCCAACATGATTACGGAAAAAGATGACGCTCGTCATCAGCAATACATAAGAGACCAGCTATCTTCAGGAGATGATCAGAGACAATCAAGAATAACTTCTGATAATGTTAATCAACAACATTACATTCAAGACCAGCTAACCACCGGAAATAACCAGGTATACTCGCAACATGTTTCTGATAATACAAACATAAATCAGACTAACAGAAGTAATATCGAAAATGTGACAACTAACCGAGAAACAGTTACTGATGAAAGACGTAATGTTAGTCACACAGATTCATATGAAAATGTCTCGACTAATAAGCAACTTGTTCAAGATAGAAGAAGAAATGTTAATCAAACCGATTCATCAAATTTCTACGGCTATGATTCTACTATTCAAAATGAACTTAAGAAAGTTGGTGACATTTTGCAAGTAAAAAATTTAGATAACGTGAACTATTCTACAAAAATTATGAAGAGTAACACAAGCAGCGCTCAGGAAGCTACGACATCATCTTATGGCGTTGAAATTATTAATGGCAAAGAAGTAATCGTAGATAGGTCTCACCGAGAATGGGGTGACAGCAAAGAACATTCCACACATGAAAAGAGTCACAATTTCAGTGGCACTGGAATAAAACCTCAGCACGAATACTCCCGTCATGTTTTAGACAAAGAATCTCATTATGATACTGGCAAGAAAGGACAGCAACCAACAAGCGGGACTTTAATATCAGAAGAGTCTGCTTTGTACAAAGACGGGAAAGAAATTGCTTCTACTAGTAACACTTACATTGGCGACTTTACTAAAAAGAAGGCGATTACTGACCATATCACAAATACAGATAATGTACAGAACCAGCGAATCCAAGACACAACTGATAAAGATATTCGTTCAAGTACTTATCAATCAACATCTACTGACACTCAATCCACAACTAGGGATACTAAAGATGTAACCAAAACAACGGAGTTTCTATCCACTGAGAAGCAGAATTTAACTAAAGAAACAACCGACTCTCAATCTAAAGATACGTTAACCACCTATGAGAGGAGCACGGGTACTTGGAACGGAAAGTTTGTTTATGAAACAGACGACGATAGACCTAAAAGACCTAAAGAGATGTCCCCCTTTGGAAAGCCTGAGCAACCTAGGCACCACCTTAAACGCCAAGATACTCAAGAAAACATTATACTATCTTCGAGAGACATAAAGGACTTTACTTCTATAAGCGATTTGCGTAAGATTATTGAAAGTTCCCAATACAAGAAGGATGTAAAAGTGAGCAACAAAAACATCGTTATCAACAGAAACATAGATGATCGCATCCTTAAGGAAATCATTGATACTGTGAAGAAATATCCTTTCAAACGTATCGAAAAGGTAACATTTGGAACGAAAATCAACGAAGATGTTAAAGACCTTTACGAAGGAGTTGACACTGAAGACACCACTGTTCTGACATCTACCACTGGTGAAACTACAAGAAAAACTTTTGAAATAGAAAAGAAGAGAAGCCAAGTCGAAGTAACTCGGTACGTAACCAAGAATGGTATCACAAGAAAAATAACAACTTATGAAGATGCGAAGGAAGACGACAAGATAAAGACTGACGTTTTCGTTGACAAGAGTGCAGTAGACTTCAAAAACCTGGTAAGTCCATCATTCAAAAATTCCCTAGATACACTAAAAAGCTACTAGTTTTTAATGATTTTAAATGATTTTAGCGCGATGTCCAAACGACTGAAGACGTCATCCGGGAACACGATGTGGTGGACCATGCAATTACGGACACTACAAGGCAAGAAGTCGTCAGCACCGTTTACGACGAGACCATCATCGATGATAGGAAAACGGTGCGTGACGACCGAACTACAGTTGAGGAGACCGTCTACATTGACGAGACCAGGCCGCGGCACGGTGGCCCTAAGAAACATGAACCGAAGGAACAATGCATCTGCGAAATGTGCACTTGTGGGTGAGTAGCTCACGTTATTAATAATACTACTTTCTTTGTTAATTTATAAACCTTTTGACACGATAATAACGGTTGTTTCGCGCATTGTAATCAAAGCATTAGCATGCTCAACATGCATCGATCGTTCATGTAATTTGCAGGCGTCCACTGAGTGACCATGTTTGACCATCGTCTAATGAAGCTCTATTGTGTTCCTCTGTACATCACTGATTACGGCCTGTTACAAATTGATGAATGTAAATAGGTGCCCATTTTGTATGGGAAAATTGCTGTCAGTAGAATAAGTTTAATTGCTACAGTGGCATCATTTCTATTTCCATGGAAATGTCAGACTAGACGATTGCTTCGAAATTTTAATGTTACTGACTGCAAGCTACGTTAAAAAATGTACCTATTTCGTACGACGTGAGTAACAGTGGGTAGGTATAAATTGAATTATGCGCCAACATGTTAGAGGCGAATAAAAGTAGTCACGATTCTTATATACATAAATGAATCAGATATTTAAATAAGTTTTACATCATTTGGCGAGAAAGGAACTCACTTATTTATGCTAATAACGTCGAAGGACTTGAAGGACATATAAACTTTTTTAATTGCACGTAATATTTTATATCAACCGCATAGATCAGGCAGGTGACAAAATATGGTGTAGGTAATTATAAAGCCATAATAAATCCACCCTAGTTTGAAAAAAATAAGCACATTCGTAATCATTTGGTGTGACCAAAGATAAAATCTTCAGGGAGTGGTTCCAATCTGATATAATATCGTATCGATTATGAAATATTTTGGCTTAGTTTTGATACTGCTGTACCTACAATAACAAGGATGTAATATACCTGTTGACTGAACTGAAACAGGTGACCTATTGATACCGTACTTTGTAAGTCTGTACCTAACTGCATTATTTACTGCCGCAAACATGGTTTTGTTAAAAGGCCTAGACTTCATAGAGTCGTCAACAATATCAAAACGGAAAATATTTTCTATTACATTTCTTTCTGAAACCAATATAATATGCTACCAGATAACACAAAGAATACTAATACTTATAAGGATAATGTTTATTTAAACGTTTTGAAAGCATTTTGTCTGCGTACAAATGATCCGCGATAAACCCGAGTGACGGACTTCTAAACGAGGTGATGCTTACGTAACACATTCTAACGAAAACGTCTCAGTCGTGCCACGGTAACTAGTGCTCTTAGATTAAAGTAGGTATGTATAGTATGAAATCTTTGCTAGTGCTATTGCTTCGCCTAGAAAAGTAACTGAATCCTTTTGAATTGCCCGTGTTTTAATATTCTTGCTATTATGTTCGAAACTAAAATACTTATCTGTCAGTTCAACGTCAGAGCTCTAACCAAAGAATTACATAGAATAAGAGTTGTTCTCAAAATATGAAAACAGCTTAGTTCATTGAACTTCATTTGCTTTCAATAGTTCTGACTTCTGATAAGTTAAACCGATTTTAGCTGTAGGTAAAATACTAAAGATTTTCCACAAGTCACTTTTAACCACACCAGATTTTGATCGTAAATCTCACCGAGTAGCTCAATAGCTTAAAATTAAGGTTTTAGTACTGGCAATATTAAGTGGATAGAGGCAAACAGCCTACGCAAAATCAAGCCTGTTTGACGACACGTCTTACAAACATTTTTGCGTATTTATGTTACAATTAACAGACACATTGTCGAAGTTTCCAAATTTCTTATCATTGTTTTCCCATATTAAAGATTTCGGCATTGTTGAAATGAGTACTAAAATTCTGGCAGTTAGCCCACTCGTCTGTTTCTCCATAATTTTGTTCTCGTCTTCACTAATGTCATGGTCAAATAATGACTAAGCCCGATATCTATGTAATGGTGTGTACCTACAATAAATAGTTCACTGTGAGGTAAACATGAATGACGGTGTTATTGTTGTCTGGCAGGTTGTCTTCTTTTCGGTAAATAACAAATTTATCCACTCATCAAAATACTGAAACCACAACAAGTAGGTAAAACCTGCCTAATTTTCTTAATCTGAGCTGAATATAAATAAATAAATATTTTGGGACATTTTTGCACACACGGTCATCTGACCCCAAACTAAGCAAAGCTTGTGATATGGCTGCCAGAGACTGATATACATACATATATAGTTTTAAATACATACTTAAATAGATATTAACAACCAGATATAGAACAAACACAAATGTTCATCACACAAATGTTTGTCCTACGTGGGAATCGAACCCACGCCCTCAGGCTCAGAAGGTAGGTTCACTACCAACTGGACCAACGGGCTATATAGCGAGCTCTATCAGAATATCTTTTTGAATTTAATATAAAAACAAAGAAAAGGTAACTTAAGCTTACTTGACGTTTTAAGTAAGTCCGATAGATAACTAATGTCTTAAGTAATTTTAAACGTGTGGCTAATTTTTCTTCGAACCATCTGAGAAGATAAATATGTCACTTGTTATGTCTTCTGAATACGATTTATATTTTCTAGAAATTCTAGTTGTCTTTACCGTATTGAGCAAGGACACATGGTGTTTGTGACTCAGCGTTGGTTTACCAAGAGCCTTTTATTGATTGCCTCACCCGCGTAGGTGGCATCAAGCTGCATTCTGTGCTGTTCTTAATAAGACTCGTTTGGGTTCTGCAATTAACTTTTACAGTTTAGTACTTTTAGTAGGTACTTAATACGTATGTACTCATTAATTAACGCTTTTGTTTAATCTAAATAGGTTCAAGATCTTAATTTGGAGTGTCTACTCTTTCTTAGCTCTACGTCCTACCTATTTCGGTTATTTAGTCATTTTATAAAACCAATTAGCTTTAGCTTCAATCTCATAAGTATTAGGATTTACTTACATCAATGGTATTAGGTAAGCAGTTTTTTAAAGTCTGCCGAATTAAAAATAAACCTATCGCATTGATAATTTTTATAAGGAAATAGCCAGGAATAACGCTATGGATATTAGCAGTCGCATTTTCAGCAGCCGCATTATAATCCATATTTTACCTAACACTTGTTAGACAGAATAATATGAATAATTTTAATCATTTCTGTACTAGCTATTGCCCGCGATTTCGTACGAGTAGATTTTCAGAGTTAAACCTTCAAACCCCTTTGACCCCATTTATTCGTCTCTGTTGTAAATCCTTTCTAAACGGATGTTTACACCCTTCATGGAATCTTCCTGTCAAAATTTCGGCTTCGTAGGTCAAGTGGTTTTCGATATTAGTCAGTGTTAGTCAGTGAGTGCGCGAGTGGTACTTCACCCTTATACTATTTCAGTAGTTATTCGTGGAATAACAATTGGTAGAGTACCAATTTGATCAACGACTGTGTCAATTGGCCTACTCTCTATAACGCTAAATTAACGTCCATTGATACTAATTGATGGTTAAACAACATTTTAAAATAAATTTCTTTTTTTATTATAATTATGGATTCCAAACATTTTTGCAAAACATTTTCGATCAATGGTATTGATAATGCCAGCATAGATAGTACTTTTTATTAGGGGTAATGATAAATGTCGTATAGACAAATGCCATAAAGACAAAAAGTACTAGATTTTGTAATTTACGTTCGAGTCTTGCCGCCAACGTGAAAATAACATGTCGCCTCATTGTATTATAAATTATAATCCTAAAATTATGTATTTTCGAGTGTTAATGTTAAATAATGCAGGGGATTATTATTTATTAAGCGTTCGTGAACATTCTCGAGTGTGGGAAAGTGACGAGATGAAACGTGGACTTGATCGTGACTTACTTGGATTGCCTCTGACTGTGACTTCTTTGACGATATTAAATAAAACTTGAAATATTTCAATACTTGACACTGGAAGTGCGACGCCAAAATCCTCACAAGGGATTTTTTTTTCAATGCTGGCTATGCTTAGCGCTTGCTATGCCTTTGCCAGTTGCCAACCGACCCCTTTTACCCACAAACCTCGCATTTTTTTATTTTTTTTTGCTTTTGCCTGTGGAACATAATTATGTATTTGTGAGTAGAACGCACACTGTACATGGTAGAATGCAAGGACATTTTAGGCTAATTTGCTAATGATTTGGTACGTCACATTGACGTTTAATCACGTCATAATAAAATCAGCTAACCACAGCATTGCGACCTGACTAACTGCAAACATACAATCATACCTAATACAAAATTGATGACTATGTACCGTAGGTCACGCAAGAAGGTTTATTCATAGTTTAGCTTCTGTTTCACTGAAACTATTTCCTCATTTGGTCAGGTATTTATCTTTAACGAGACAAGTGCTAACGTTCTTTTCAACAACTGATTAAACACGTTTCTGTATAAAGAATTTAAAGGTCCACAATTGTGTTTCTTTTAACGGTGACAATAGCAGTGAGAACGTTTTAGTTGTTCAGAAAAAAAGTGGGTAAGAACTAAAAACCCAAATAGAGTTATTAGATGAAAATATAAAATCTATAAAAATTTGTGTCATTGGTGTTTGTTTGTTTGTAGGAGGTAATCTCTAGAGCACCTGAACCAATTCTGAAAATTCTTTCACCAACAAAAAACTACACTCTCCCTGAATGATATAGGCTTATATGTTTTCCTCACAATATTTGCGAAGCCGCAGGCAAAAGCTGATAAGTCGATATACTCGTTCATATAAGTATCTATACTAAATCACTGGGCAGGTAGGATCGTCTTCATACGAAAACCTACTCAATACAACGGATTTACAGAATATAAGGATTTGTTTATGTTCGCAAATAGAGCCGCTATTGATTTGATCGCGATGTCACAGTTACCGATTTTTTACAATTTCAGCATCTGACTTATATACCTACTACACTATTTACTGCATCGCATCACGCTATGGCGTGCAGTTGATAGTGCTGTTACAAAACAAAGAATCAAAAACTTTACGAGTAGGTTACCACGTATACAGAATACAGATTTTA
The DNA here is from genome assembly GCA_914767915.1 of Agriopis aurantiaria. Lineage (NCBI taxonomy): Eukaryota > Metazoa > Arthropoda > Insecta > Lepidoptera > Geometridae > Agriopis > Agriopis aurantiaria. Next base: position 6,739,193 of record OU611999.1, read on the forward strand.
TTGATAACACCAAAAGTTACAAGTCAGGTTTGCATTAAATGAATATAAGTATATATCGAAGCTCTACTTATTTGTTTCGTATCGTACTTTGTTTGGTGTGAAACCATGATTCAAGCTTCAAGGTCATCTTAAAATGGTAATGACATTCTAATAATAACTTCAACGTTATTATTTCGTACCTATGTATTATGTAAGTCGTTACAGTTCCATCCATACGCTATAAATATTACTTTACCAAATTTCGTTTTCAGTATCTATTAATGATGTAGTAAGTAATTGCCAAACTTTATTCCGTGACTGGCAAAGTTTCGTGGACCACACGTGAACAACTAAACTAAGTATACCTACCTACTACTTTCAAGGCAATGTAACACGGCTAATCATGTTAAATGGCTCGAAAACATGTACCTACTCGCGCCTTACTGTACCCGGCACCTTTCTTTGCATATTAAACATTAGACATCTAATCTCTACATGAATCTCTATTTTATACTTAGTTAAAGCGATTACTAAATTATCTTTGGTTAAAGGGGCATACCTATACAGTTACATACAGTTGCATTTGCATAATAATCGGATTAATCTAATCCTATCTCATATCTAATGAGACTATGAGGGCTGCAATGCCTGCTCGATAAAATCACAAATACATCCGATTACAAAGTTTGATTATCAATAATTTACTAATAGGCTTACGAGTTAAGTATGTACCGCACTAATGGATGCTCACCTTAGTCGAAAGTATTAAAATTCCTTAACAAAATCCTTCTTAACCCGATTACGTCATGTCTAAAGTTCGTTGTGTACCGTTGACCCCTGCTGAACATTGCAGTCGTCATGAAATTGACGATTTATAGGAAAGCAGGAAGAAATCGGAACAAGTTTGTGCAGGTTTAGAGAGAGCGGTTGATTTTCTTTCCTATTCTGATAACCTGATATCTAGGTAAGCGACTAGTATGGATTGTAACAGATTTGACGAAAGAGAGCGTGTATCTCTATTGATATTTGATAACACAGATAAAATCTTGCACTACCCAAGGCTTATTGTGTGTTGATAATAATATTGAAGATAACTCTGTTTTGCTAAATATTTTGAAAGCACACCATGTCTTTGATATCCGTATCTTTTTTTATGAAAAGAGTTTATTATAAAGGAGACTAAATAAAACGCGTGATATTTTATTGCGTAACTAATGCAAGTTATCTTTAGTAGCCAAATAATTATCAATGTTCTTGATAATTATTATCGAATCGATGTGCACTTGTTTTTATTAGAGTCTAAATCATATCTTTAAAATAATTTCTGATAAGATTTTAATTTTAGGTGTAATTTGAGCGTTGTTTCTTTGTATATTTGTTTTAGTAAAAGTTATATCTGTATTTGTGTTTATTAGTTGCGCTAGCTGTGGCCTTCTATCAGCTGACCTTATAGACAGACTAACCCTGATAATGAGATGACAGTTATAATCTCTCAGTGCGTTTATTTACATTTTGTGACCGCTCAATTATCTAGCGTCAAGAGTTTCACAAACATATGAGCTGGATCTATATTCGGACATGATTCGAATTCGTACACAAGAAAGAATCGTTTACGTGTGAACGTCATAAGCTGATTAACCTCTTGTGACATTTAGTACCTATTGTAAGCAACAACAGACATCATTATTGAGATGCATGGACTAATTGTTATCCAAGAATCAACTGTTGGAAACCTGTTGTCTTAGAATTGTGCACAAGTAAAGTGTTCGGAAATAGTGGAACAGTAAAGGGAACATCCAGCAAACGTTCTGTGACTTCAATGAATTCAGGAGGAGTAATGGCCAAAAAAAAATTATACCTACTTTGGTGAAATTTAAGTAATTTGAATTAAATAATGAAAATTTACATAATTATTTTTGTTATATTATTTTGTTTTTTGTATATAGTTTTTTTATATATAATGTATAATACTAATTTGAATTAAATTTAAATTTACGAATAAATTTACGACTTTGACTTTGAACAGTCTGAAATGATGCGGGATTAGTCAGTTCTACCCATCGAACTAATTACAGATCGATGGTCCACAAAATTAATTTATTGGATTAGAAATAGTTGACTCTGGGGTTTAGGATACAATTATTACGATAATTAATAATAAAATGATAAGACTGTAATGTAAGGTATTGTAATTGATATTTAGATAGAATAATAAAAATATTTTTTAATAAAGTAGATAATCTCAAAAAATTCAAAATTCAGAATCTAAGGTCAGAATTGAAATTTCTGAATTTTAATTTTACATAAAAAGTAATACCGCAAGCACATAAAAATAATAGCAAACAAAGAACTTGTTATCTTATGAACGTACTACAGCATAAAAAAGTATCCGTGCCTACTACAAATAAGTATTAGAAGTAATTAGGTACGTCATATATTTCAAAAGACAAGAGTATCGTTCACAATTTAACTGTTATTGATTTCAAAGTCATGACATGTACCTGATTTTAATAATTAAAGCTGTAGGTTGTAAGACAGTCGCCCACTGCCCCTACTGAAAATAGGCCGATCAATTTCAGTGTTACATGCTCTAGTTTTCCACATCAGTCAATACTGATAAATATTATAGAGTAAAACTTACTAAGACTGTTTTCATTGGAATGAGAATGTTATAACTCTTTATTCAGATAATCATTGGCCAATATTTTGAAATGTTAATTATGTGGGTATTTTTAAATTTAAAAACATTGTCAGATTCTCCTTGTTTACCATATTTGGGGTGGATGAATCTTGACCTTCGTTTTGCAATGAATTTAAATACTGTACCTACTCCTTTCAATAATAATGAAGTAGGCACTGTAAAGTCACTTCGTCGATCGTAAAGTACTTTTAATGTTTTTCTTAACTGCGATGATGTCATTTCCTCCTTCATATGGAGCCTCCATGCAAATCTTAAAGCTGCAGTTCCGGCATTGAAGCCTCGCTTAAAAGATGATTGATACACAGCTTCACAATTTCGCCTTTACATTTTTATACATACAAGGCCAATGCTATAACTTAATATAGCTCTTCAATTCCATTGAGTTGTTATAATTTACGCTTCGCTGGGATTTGTAGCGTGTCGACGAGATTTAACTTTGATAACTTCTTCGTTCATAAAATTTGCGTCGTAAATTCGTGAAAGCCGGCGGGAGCACCGGCAGATTCACTCGAGCTGCGCTGGCGCAGGTTACTCGACTGTGACACGAGTTTATAGTCACTGTTACTGCTTCTATACACACGTGCCCGTACCGTGACCGAGTGTTTTGTTATGGCTTGCAACACGCCGGTAGCACTGAAAGGGCTTTGTGCTTCAGCCATTTGATTCCGTTGAGAAACATCTGGTGAATCAAATCTTGTACTCATTTGGCGTATTAGCGCCAATGTTTCGTGCGTTTGTGTGAAAACTTGTTTCAATCAAAATGATAATTTTACTGAAAATTTGTAATACAATTTTCTTTAGTCGTCTATTCGCTAATTTTATACCTTCAAAAACATTATTGCCTCTAAAATCAATCAATAAAAACCTTGTGTAGCTAACACGTCCAGAAGCTAAGTTTGTTACAGCAAGGGCTATGTTATTTGATGCTGCTAAGAAACATCTGTATGTAAAACAAGCAATACTCACACAACACAATCTTGTTTGAGTCGAGTTTACGACGTGGACGTCGGTTAATAAAGTGATGATGAATTTATGTGAACACGCATCCCGATTTAAACTAATGACAAAACTAGGGACGAAGCCACAGTCTGTATTGATGACAAACTGTTTTTCACACAGCCGAAAGTAAATAGGATGACAAACTCAAAGCTACTTAGAAAAAATCGTCTGAGCTCATCCTAAAGCTCATAACATTATTCTTTCTCAACAACACGAGTCATAGCTATTGAATCATGGAGATTAATAATTTCTAGCCTTGTATGGATGCTGATAAATCACAATCAAAGCGCAATTGGAACAAATATCAGCAGCCTCTATAGGCATCGGCATACACATGACATCGGCGCCCGGCTATGATAACCGCTGCTGGTTTGCATGCATGGCACGTTTAGACTCACAACACTCCGACAAGCATGATAGCCATATCTGGTAACTCCAAAGAAATGATTGCCATATAACATAAGACAACGCTCCAAGGAGAACTGAGGCGGCTTGGCGTAGATAATTGCACGTTCCTGTGGCGAGACTCGTTTTAAACAAGTTTTTGTTAGAATAGTTGTTTTGGATATTTGCGCATGATGGCCATTTTGGTGGCTGGAATAACGCAAAAACTTATCTCAAAGTAATGACTTTGGAGAACGTAGCGAGCGAGCGTAACAGTTTTCGGTTAAAGTCAACGTCCCAAAGTTTCAAGTTGCTTTTTTAAGCTAACATTTTATTGTCATCACGACTTATTTCACGAACTTTTATACCTACTTGTAAGCACTAGATATACATTTATAAGTCTATTGTATGCAAATCTCAAGTGGGAGCTTGCTCCAGGACACGATAACCAACCAACCAACCACCAACTTGACGTGACATCCATAACATTTGCGCTAATTTTGTTTATAGCAGAAATCGGCAAGCTATTCACATTCTTTCACGATTTAGAAACGAAACGAATTTTAAGAAGTTGGAATATAATAAGTACCTAACCTAGGTATTATTTATTGCAAATCGAAAATATTTTATGAGATAATACTGCATTCGGATGCAACCTTATCAAAGAATTCGATTTTGTGACGTCAGCCGAGATAGCGTCACTATCTTGTTTAAATACCTTGAGATAAGTTTGTTTTATTTCTAGATTTTGATTGCAGTTTTATTGTCACCTGTCGCGTGCAAAGTGAGTGATGGCAACACATGAAACTAACGAGAGCAAATGAGTAAAGTGTCCGAAGGAGCATTACTCGCCCACTTGTCCGGTTCAATTGAAAAATGTTCAGCCATCTTTGAATTGACCTTACAGCGTCCTACTCACTCATACTATCCAACATATATAATAGTATATTATTATGTGAAAGACTACGTAGGCTCTGTATTTATGCCCCAGGTATTAGCCGCTCACGATCCCCGATAACATCTAAATTCACAAGTTGTTGCTTAAGTTGTTTTGGATGTTTATTGAGCTCGGATTTTATGCGCAGGCCAATTCTGGCAAATTCGTGGGCTGGTATTATGGTCGTCTAATTATAACATAATAGACACATTATAATCTAAAAAAACAGCTGGTTTTTCAGAAATGTCTTGGTAGATTACGTTCAACCTTGAGTAGAAAGCTTAATTTGTTTTTCTTTGCAAAGCACCAGCATTTCTCATGGACTTATCGTCGCGTGAGAGCCGTGGAAAGCATTCATTGTAAACAAAATCGGCACGGCAATTAGAAAGATACGTGACGTGTAAAGTGGTGCAGGCTGCGACCTCAGGCGTCTTTATTCGCGGCGGTGATCTCACCGCGCCGTGAGCCCACGTCCTCGCTCAAACTCGTTTGTTGTTTACTTGCCTGGCTGTAAGAACTTAACGTTTTCGAATACAGGACGCTCTGTATCAACTGCGGCGGCCTTACGTCATCGCTTGTCACTTCGTCGAATTTCCTAATTAAACCTATACACCCACAAAATTACTGAAGTCTTCTCCCTCTAAGCTTTACAATTCTTGGTATTTAGAAAAAAGTCTTCTTTGTTACGATTTTGTTGGCATTTTGCAACGATATTTAGCAAACATCGTTGGGTTGGAATGCCAGCTAAAACCGGATAAAGTACCTACTCAGCTTTAGATATATTGTGAGATCTATTTTTTTGAGTATTTTTGTTCGAGAGGAAGTTAGCAAGGCAGATCATTGGTGGATTTTCAAGAACAAATCAATTTGTGGCAGGAAACTTAACAATAAATTGGAACCGATGCAATTAGGCTCATATAGCCAGTCTCGTAGAGGTCACTACGAATACGGTGCGATTTAAAAGAGATTGAAATCACCGGCGCACGACTTGCGTAATTTTCAGAATGAGATTTGCGTGATACTGGCTGGTTTACAGACAGGTACGCCATATGGTCGACGACCTTGTCTAGCTGCGCTGGTGACTGGAGAACTGTTCCTACACCCACACGCCTTAATATTTCCGATTCTTTACACCCGCCATTTGCAAACGACAAAAAACAAAGCTATATTTATGTAGTATGTCATTCAAAGAAACACTCCTTCACGTATATGGCGACATATTACGATTATGTATCTTATCTATGCCGGTTTAAATAACAATGACCTTTTTAAAACAAATGTGAAAAGAACCGAACGTATGTATATAGCTGTTTCGAATGAGAGTTCTTTCATTTGCATTGATAAATTTTATTTCTGCGGATAGGTACGCGTTGTTGAGTTTTATTATTATGTATGTACTTATGTAGTTTTAAATTACACAACGGATTGGTCTGCGGTTTCGTATGTTGTCTGACATCAGGTATACCATACGTTTACTCGTTTGGATCGGCGACGAGCCGTTTTTGGACGAACTCTCGAGACAACTTTCAACTCCTGCGCATTGGGGTCGCGCTTTTTGTGATCGCCATAAACTTATGCTAAGGATTCTGATGAATTGAACAGGTAGGTACCTATATGTGGCGCAATGGAGAAAAACATTCAAGATACATTTTTGCACAAACATAATTGTTTATTGACTATTCGCTCGCTCTTTTTGAATTCATGTATCAGATACCACTGTTGGTGTATCTAACTGATTCAAATTAGCATTTGATACTATATGAATGAAAAATATATCATAAACTCTACGAAATTGTATCGTAGGTATGTTAATCATATTTTCTCGGAACTAATTTCAATTTATAAATACATGGAAATGCGCCAGACAGACGCATTAGCATTTAGTAATTTTGAACTTTATTTTCGCACTTGCAGCCAAATGTGAAATGTTGAGTAATCTCCAGATATAGCCAAGCGCCTTCCACCAGTAATATGATGCCTTTACAATGAGTCAGTACTTAAAACAGATGCTGGATGCATTTGTGCATTCTTGCACTGACATATTTGTCATAAATTTGTGATCGATTTACTGCCAGGAGTAGGAATTTTGCACAGATGCTCAATGGCATTGCATTACATGCGTGAGAGCTGCTATATAAGTGTTCTTTACTTTTTTCATTAGTTGGCTGTTCGATTGTTTTAATTTCAAGTGCGTTCGTTCGTTGTTTTTAATTTAAGTTCAAGTAGAAATGTTAGTTGGTAGACTGATATTATTTTATTATGGTATACTTAGTTGTATTTCTTATTGGCGATGTTATATCATCGCTCGTACGGTCGGGAAGATTAACTCACGAGTTAGGGGCGGAAATATATAACTGTTTGCCAAAGGATATCACGAGTATCGCAATACAATATATTTAAAAACTAGTTCGTTACAGAACCTTTTACTCTATTGACGACTTTTATTAATGTGAGACAATTGCTATTTACAATCATAACTACATACGCAATTTAAAATATATTTTTATGAATCAATATATTAATTGTAATGTTTTATTATGAATTAATTCTCATATTTTATTACTGACTTATTCACACAGTTATTAATAAAAATGTTTATCTTTTTATCACCATCCAGGGATTTTTTCTTGTAAAAAATAACATTCAAAACGTCGATATCAAAAACACAGGGAATTTTTGTATGGTACCTATAGTTATAACGTAAGATAATATGAATATAAATGCAGTCGCATTATGTAGATACCTATTTAATGTCATGTTTATATACGACGATTTCGTCATCGATGTTATGGTTTCCGTCCTTAGCCGACGTATCGGAGGTTTGCTGTTAGTTTACATACTTCATATTATGTTCTTCTATTTATACATGTTTACCAACTCGAATGTTTCCTGTAACAATGTATTGTTGTTTTTTGTAAACATACTATTTTCTGTATTTGAGTGGCCTTTGTTACTTTTCATTAATGTACCTTACCTACTTTGATGCATTCCGCCGATCATTCCCTCGTATTATGATGCGCTTACGCAGGTGCACGACAATTTATGATTCTATCGTTGTACTTATACGCTTACGAACTGGGCATACAATAGGCAATTTCCTAATACCTAGACAGTAACTTAAACTTTCTCTTTTGGTGTTATGTAATCATTTAAATGTTTATAGGGTAAGAATACACAAGCATTGCGAAAATGGATAGGAGACCATAAAACATCAATGCGCGAAAGTTCCAAGAGGACTTTCTAGTCTTTACTCATCTTTTTAGCCAAAAAATCAATCATGCAGAGCCTTTAGAATTCTAAGAATAATGATCTAGATGAAGTTTACCCCGTGTTGTGAGGAGCTTTTATAAGTATCTTCCAAAAATCCTGGAAACGGACAAGTTAAAAGTAGATGTCCAGGATTAAACCAACGCTTCATGTTAATGACATCACATGCTAGGAATGCAAGCACATAGGAAGCTAACAGGAAACTTAACCTCGATAGAGTCAAGACGAAGTCTATTTGTAGCGATGTCTCACTCGCAGATTCGAAATTGTAGTTAAACCTCTTCATTAACGGTATAATTGTCTCACAGTTGCTGTGTTCTCTAAAAATGTGCTTTATAATAATAACTTACTTACATACAATCTATAATCATTTAAAACAAAGCAAGGGAGCCTAAACTCAAAGGATTTACCTGTAGCTATTGAAGAATTCCACTATGCACCTCCTGGCTTCATCATAAGGAACTTTATTTCGATGGTACCAAATGCTTATTTATCATCCGGGTTACATATAGTTACTCTTACTTATATAGTTTTGAATCGACACGACAATTAGCAGATGGTTAGTACTAGATTATTCAGCAAGTAAAAAATAAAGTAATTTAATTCGAGGGATTAAATTGGATCCTGAGAGCAGCGAAGGATCCTAGAGAAGAATCCTGAGCGGAACGAGGGATCCAAGGAACGAAATGTTTTTTTCCCCACGAATGCTTAATTTAATTTCCAATGACATAAAATAACAGCAAAGAAACTATTAAAAAATTGGCGATATAATTTTTTCTGAATTTAAATTGGATAGCAAAAATAATAGCTTCATTCAGCCAGCCAGTAGCGTTTTATTTATTTTATGTATATTATTCTTATAATTCGTGCTGTTTTCTAATAGTGCTAACACACGAGACGTACTTGGTTGACGAACCGCCGTCCAACCAACGAGTGGGAAAGAGAAAAATTTCTCATTCTCTCCCGTTGGTTGGACGGCGGTTCATCAACCAACCGTCTCGTGTGTTAGCACTATATAACAAATGTTTTTATTCACTCTGTGACTTATTTATTTCAGAGTTTTATTCACTGTTATCGATGTATCAAATGCCCTTTTTCGCGTGGCAATGGTAAAAATAGATTTCAAGATTTGTTTACATAGTTAGTTGTCTTCCCGTGAACATGGTGCATGTAACTGCGCCGAAATATCGGGAGCTCATTCCACAATCTTACCACGGTAAATATCCCGTAAATAATCATATAACTATAGTTAGTTATAGCATAGATAAACATATAGAGTTACAGTTACAAGTGAGGTTAATAAAAGTGGGTTAAAAAGTAATGAGTAGGTAAACAAGTGTATAAATCACCGGCTGGTCAACCCGTCTTTAGTCATGAATATTTCAAGCAGTATGCCTGTCAGGGTTCCTTTCTCAGAATATTTCATTGCCACTTCGATTCTTTACCTACTTACTCAATTATACTGGTTATTTTAAGAGGTTAACGCAATGCTATGTTTTTGCAGTACCAGCTGTTTTTCATATGATTATTTGTTTTTACGATTATTTAGTGGTGTTATTGTAAATGTTTGAAGTCGGAACAAAACTTTGTGAAGAAAGTGAAGGTATCGGCGTGTGAAAATAATGATAAAGGCTGCGTTTGTATCAGCTGCAAACTTATATTTCATTGATTGATAACCCGTTGGTCCAGTTGGTAGTGAACCTAACTTCTGAGCTAGGGGGCGTGGGTTCGATTCCCATCTAGGACAAACATTTATGTGATGAACATTTGTGTTTGTTCTATATCTGGTTGTTAATATCTATTTAAGTATGTATTTAACACTATATACGTATGTATATCAGTCTCTGGCAGCCATATCACAAGCTTTGCTTAGTTTGGGGTCAGATGACCGTGTGTGCAAAAATGTCCCGAATATTTATTTATTTATTTATTATTTATTGATTGGTAGCGGTTTACATCTCAAAAAAATCAGAACCAGATAAGACGGGTTCGATAGCCTTAAAAATTAACACAAGCGGTTTTGATTTTTTGTATCTGAATATAGCCTTTGCTTAGGTAGTTATATTTTATGAAAATTGAATACAAAAAACTTAACTTGTACCAAAGCTTGTACTAATGTATCTGGCTCTACATTTTTAGATGGTGAATAGAATTGCATTTTTTATTATTAATATTGATGTATTTCAAGTTTTCTTGCACAAAAGTAACTTCTTGATCTTTCTTGGTCTCCTAGACCCACACCTTCCCATAAGTTTTTGTTAGCGAGTTTGAAATTTATGCCTAACTCGGCTTAACTATGCTAATGGGGGTCTTTAGACCTTCAACGGTCTATGGGCAGTCTTAACTATTTGTCGTGTTAGCTCGTATTTTGTATAGATTGATTGATTAACTCTTTATTGTTCACACCATAAAATTTGATACAGAGGACAAAAATCTCTTAAAAACTAGTGTAACAACTGGCGGCCTTATCGCTAAAAGCGATCTCTTCCAGGCAACCTTAGGATGGAAAGGATTATAGTCAAAAGGCACCGCCCGTTAAAAAATATGTTGAATGTCTCAATATGTTCACGTTTAGGTACTCGTGTTAGACCTATCTACTGTTTCATTCCACCCCTTATAAGGGCGCAACTCCGAGTTGAGGCGCACAAGCGACCATGGAAAAGTCATCTTTTTTCGGTTTCCGCTAGGGTTAAAATTATACTACCTCATTTACTAGAGAAGGAAAGGCGCCGTGGCGGGTAAATTTTTTGAACCTGACGTTTTATTTATACACAGCATGATGGGTCAGCTTCCGCAGGGGTAGTTGTGAATAAATAGCATAGGGTATAGCCATGGGACCCACACTACCACCAGGCGTGTGGCCATGAGACACTCCATAACACCAGGGGTATAGCCATGAGACCCACAATACCACCAGGGGTATGGCTAGTGGTAAGATGGGTCCGCAAGGCAGTAAACTATGAAGAGTTGACTTTTCCACGGCCACTTGTACGCTGCGACGCCACCTCGTCTCTGAAGTCGGCGTTAGGCCCAATAATATTATATTTTATTTCATCAAGTACTCTCGAAAGCGTACTTCGTCAAGAGCTTCAACCGACATTGTCACCTGATAGCTTCCACGCATGGCAGCCCCGTAATCACGCAATAAACCTATGAGTTTTGGCGCCAACGCGGAAAAAACATGTCGGCTCGTTGGATTATTTTCCTAATCTTGTGTATTTTCGAGTGTTAATGTGTACTAAATGGTGAATTATTATTCATTAAGTGCTCGTAAACGTGCTCGAGTGTGGGCAAGTGATATAACGAGGTGAAACGTGTCTTTTCGTGTTGTTTCCAAAACTCCATAGGAGCCTCTTGTAAAGTCTCCACCACTTTACAGGGGCATGAGCTCGACTTGACCGTGACTTACTTAGCTTGACTCTGACTGTGACTATGACTTGTTTGACGCTATTAAGACAAAGTAAACTGTTTAATATTACGAGTAAAGGACACTGAATCCACGCTCACGAAGATTTAAAAAAAAAAAAAAAAAAAAGCAATAAACCTATTGTTATCTACGTAATGACGCCATTACGTGTGGTTACCGGTATTTTTATTCAGAAGCCAACCGTAAATGTCTTGTACCGTTACATTTCTCCTCACTCATCTGCGAAATTCTTTGCCAATGTTGTGGTGAAGGTTAGACATTTATTTGTGAGATGGTGCAATTTTTCAGGTAACTATTTGGTTTCTTCCATTCTTTCCTTCAAATTCTTTAAATTTGCCTACTTCAAGAGCTCTACCTTCTACTACATTAAACTTTCTCTAGCTGTTCTGCACAGGAAAAAGTTTTTTTTTGTCGCGTATAAATCCGCGTCTGACCACCAACTCGCCAGTCGGTAAGCGACGATGTGGTCAAGGATGAAGCACGCAGACACAGAAGATCCCTATATTCACTGTGGCCTTGAAAATGCCCAGATTATATCTCTCAAGAAACAATGTCGCTGGCAGGTTGGTCCAATAATCGTGTAATATACTTTTAAAGCATACCTACTCGAATATTATTCGATGATAACATAATAATATCATCTCATGTATAAAAATGTACGATGTTTCACAGAAGATATACCTACCCGCAACCCGGTGTATCTAATCCAATTGAGCGACAAATTAACTGTTTCATGGAAATAAGTGTTGATCCATGTCCCTGTCTTATCAGCTAATGATCAGGTTGACCTTTTAAAGACTTGATTCCGAGATATCGATCGCAATTAGGCTGTAGATAGATTTAGGACATGTTTGCCTCCAATGGCGATATAATCATCTTTGTTTGCTTCTCATCGCTAGGCGACAGCAACAGTCTACTTTTGAACTATTAAATAACATTCACCATAGTCATGCCTATATGCTACTTACTAATCCAGTCTGGAGACCTACCATAATGTGCCATCTGACAAGTTTAATGGTGGCTCAACCATTTGAGTATCTATGGGGTTAACTTTCTATAGGCACCGAGGAATATAAATGATATATATAGGTAATCTAAACAAGGAATATCCGTGACTTTTAGAGGAAAGTACATTTACTTCAATTATTTGAATATTTTGCTTGTAATTTTTATTTATTATGGTTTCTTCAGCAGGATCTACTGCTGAGTATAGATCTATACTCAGCAGTGAGTGGAAAATGGTTGATGATGTATACATGCATCTCATGACAGTGTTAGACATAAATTTTGTTAAAACATTTGTTTTACTTAATAATACCATGAGAAAAGCGATGGTTTGCCACTGTAACTCGTATCAAGGATATTTGTCTAACGTTCTAAGATATCGCGTTTCCCTTCTTGCAAATAACAGACTGCAGATAGAGGCACTCTGTTCTCGAAAGTGGTCTAAATGAGTCACTCCTATATTTGAATTGGTTCTTGCGAACTGCAGCCGCCCACATCTGCCCTCTGTAACGTGTGTACAGAGAAATCTGAATTAATCTCGCATTCCATTTGATTTACGGTATTGCTCTGAAAGCCTGTGCGATTAAAAGCGAGGCGTGAAGTAAGCATGCCTAATACGATTGTCTTAAGACTTGGATGACGTCAGTGAAGCCAAAACTGACGAAGATTATGAGCCACCAGTACCTAGGAGCTCTATAAGGAATTATTTAAAATCTGGTATTTGGATGATCTGTTTTTTTTTGTGGTTTATTTTCTAGAGGTTCACATCTAAATACCTATATTTGTCTCAAAATAAACATTTTATTTCTATGGCGCTCAATGAACAATGGAAAAAACTATGCTCGGCGTTTCTCTGAGGAGTGCTAAGTATAGAAGTATTTCGTCAGAGAGCCTAAGTCACTTAGCTTAGCGTAAAAAGCAAGCTGATGTGGCAGTGGGCCGGTCATACTTTTGGGTAGACGTGTTTTAGAGTGGAGACCACGAACCGGCAAACTTAGGGCAGGGCTCCCTGGACTTGGTGGAGTGACCATAGAGAGAAGTTAGCAGCCACTGGAAGCCAAAAGTCGAAGATTGGGCTGAACGGCATGCCTTGGATGGATCCAGATAGGCTGATTATGATAATAGCGCAAACCAGTTTAAATAAACTTGTCTTTGATGATAGATTTTTCTTCATAAAAATAACGCTTCAATAATATCATCATCATCATCAGCCCTGAGTGACCCACTGCTGGATATAGGCCTCCCTTTGTTTATGCCACTCTTCCCGGTCTCTCACCACTCGCCAGTCGCATCTACTCGTTTCCAACAGCTCTTTTGATGTCGTCGGCATCGACTAAAATAAAATGAATGGACGGGCCTTAACCATTGAAATGTAACCATGTAAAAACGAGTCAAAACCGTCGGACATATACTTCAACACCTAATTATAAAAATGTACAGTATATTTGTAAAAAAAAATAGATCCCGGTTTTATTTGTGTAGGTATTTACACTTCGGGAAAGCATAATTTTGTCAGATGTTTCGTTATCACGTAACAATAGACACGTGTTGCACTTCCTACGGCTAGAGGCCGACTGAAACGAAATGAGAGCCGGCGCTCATTTTGTTATCTTCAAAAACGCGCTTCTACTGGGCCTGTCCATTCATTTTATTTTGGTCGAAGATTGTCGGTCGACCTTATACTCGGTCGGCCACCACGCCGTTACTGCTGTGCAGTTCAACTGCCACTTCAACTTGCTAACCCGGTGGGCTATGTCGGTAACTTTCGTTACGGATCTTCTTATTTCTGATTTGATCTCGTATAGAAACCCCGAGCATAGCCCTCCATGTTTATATCGCATAGTTAGTAGTATAGGTAAAGAAAAGGGAGAGTTTCTTTATTGTCCTATTTATTAATCAAAAATGAAAGACAGAGGTAAGTAATGAATAACCGTATTCCATACATATTATTTCAGTCACATTCTGATAAAAAATTCAGTAGCTATCATTACCGTTGTCATAGTAACCGTATAGGTACTAGGTCACGCCACGTTTGTTTTCAGCAGGTACCTCGTAGAGCGTTGAACTAAGCTTCTAAGCAAAAGGAGGTACCTACCATGATAACGTTATTGATTCATTATAAGGTTTCAGATGCCATAATCAGTCCTATGTTTAGGCATTGGGTTCAGTTCATGTGGACAATAATAAATGACTACGCACAGCATTTTATTGCTAAAAGACGGACTGATACTTCATAATAAAATCCTCATTTCTCTATATATAGGTGTAAATATTGTACCCACTGTTTAATTTTGTCGCCTATGGTATTTATGCCCGCAATAATTTTTAATTTATTTATTTTATTAGTCCTTAAAATAGTTACACCGTGATAATATGTCTTTTTACCCAACTGCCCAAGAAGGAGGGTAATGTTTTAGGGGCGTATGTATGTTTTTATGTGTTTCCAGCCTAAACGGCTTGACCAATTTTAATATGTCACATAGGTTAAAAAAAATTGTACTTTTGAATTCGCTCAAAGAAGACAAATGATGGATTAACTATTTCATAGGTTTAGTTCACGTTTATTAATAGAATCCCCATTCATTCTTAGGTAATAGATCATTGTAAGGTAATAGAATAACTGAAGAGTTCTTTTTAAAATTATCTGTTAGATGGTGCTGATGCTGATATAGACATTTTCGGCGTTTTACGTTGTTTAGTTTGCATAGGACGTCAGGAAGTTTTTTAAAATCTAAAAACTGTTGTCTAAAAACCAAAACATGAAACAAAAAGACATCTGCTTTTTTACCTGTTAAATTAAATAGAGAAGTAATGTACAAGTAGTGTCGATACATACTTGTTGAAATAGCGTGAAGCCTTCTCAGTGAGGCGGGACCCACGCGGCGACTGCGGCAGTGTGCGCCGCGGCGTCGAATCGCCGCCGCGTCCGTCCTACAGTCACGAATACGGTCGGTCTGCTTCTCTGAACTGAAATGTTAAACGATAACGCTTTGTTACCGGGTTTTAGGAAGAAATAATTGAAAAAAAACCTAACGTGATAGTAACATTGTAAAATTTTAACCAATTTAAGTATAACATGCAGGAAACATTCTTTAAAAGTATTAGTAAAAATATTATTTCATTGAGAAATTATGCTTAGTTGAAACATAATTGCAGGAAATGATTATGTATCTTTGCAAAGGAATTGTTAGTAAACGGCGCGAAACTTACATGAGGAACAGCTGTGAAGTGCCCTGAGCACCATTGCATTGTGACTCGTATAATATATACATGAGTACCGGACGGTCGAGGTGAGCGCAATGGACGCGTGCGATGGCCGAGCCTCTGACGCTGCCGCCGTTGCCGCTGCCTCGAAGGTTCCCGCTCATTCTACACCCTTATCGTGTCAAAAGGTGTCAAAGACATGCTCTTATCTTCCAGCACTAACTTTAGTAAGGATTTGGCTCAATTCTAAGCGTATCGTGATTGTCAACAGGCGCCACCGTTGCCCACACAACGATGTCCCGGAGCCATTGTTCGATGTGGAGCACACGACGAGCGTGGTCTCCGCGTACCAGCGCGACTACGACGAGAAGCACGTCAGCCGCACCACCGCCGTGCACCACGAGGACCACCTGCGCCTCGAGGGCGACTTCCAGCAACCCGAGCGGACCCACTGGCAGCCCGCAGAAAGACCTAAACAGAAAAAACCTGAAGACAATCTAAAACCTGAGGGTGATTTTGAAAAGAGACGTCCCGAGGAATGGCGTCCGGGTGAGAGGGCTCCAGTACGTAGACCAGAGGACAACCTTCGTCCTGAGGGAGATTTCACCACGCCAGATAAGGAGCAATGGCGCCCCGCTGATAGACAGAAACCCATAAAGCCCGAAGACAACTTAAAACCTGAAGGTGATTTCGATAGATATCGACCTGACGAGTGGCGTCCGGGTGACAGAGCACCAGTTCGTAGACCCGAAGACAATCTTAGACCCGAAGGTGAATTCACGACACCAGATAAAGAAAAATGGCGCCCCGCTGACAGACAGAAACCCATAAAACCGGAAGACAATTTAAAACCAGAGGGTGATTTTGACAGACGTCAACCTGAAGAATGGCGCCCAGGTGACAGAGCGCCCGTGCGTCGTCCAGAAGATAACCTTAGACCAGAGGGTGAATTCACGTCTCCCGAAAAAGAGCGTTGGCGGCCAGCTGAGCGACCAGTTCAAAAACGACCTGAAGATA
Organism: Agriopis aurantiaria; assembly: GCA_914767915.1. Lineage (NCBI taxonomy): Eukaryota > Metazoa > Arthropoda > Insecta > Lepidoptera > Geometridae > Agriopis > Agriopis aurantiaria. The sequence goes on from OU611999.1 coordinate 6,756,113, forward strand.
ATTTAAAACCAGAAGGTGAATTTGACGCTCCCAAGAAGGACAAATGGCAACCGGCTGATCGTCGTGATGCTGTTAAACCTAAAGACAATCTGAAACCTGAGGGAGAATTTGAACAGCCAAAACATGATGAATGGCGTCCAGCAGAAAAAGTTATACAAAAGAAACCTAAAGACAATCTTAAACCTGAAGGGGAATTTGAGAAGCCGAAACATGATGAATGGCGCCCAGCTGAACGACCGACTCAAAAGAGACCTGAAGATAATTTGAGACCAGAAGGTGAGTTCGAGACACCGAAAAAAGACCAATGGCGTCCAGCTGACAAGCGAGAAGGTGTCAAACCCAAAGACAATCTAAAACCTGAAGGCGAATTTGAACAGCCCAAACACGAAGAATGGCGCCCAGCTGAAAAAGTTACACAGAAAAGACCTAAGGATAATCTGAAACCGGAAGGAGAATTTGAACAACCAAAACACGACGAGTGGAGACCAGCTGATCGTCCAAAACAGAAAAAACCACAGGATAACTTGAAACCAGAAGGAGACTTCGAACAGCCAAAACAAGATGAATGGCGCCCAGCTGAAAGAGTTACGCAAAAGAGACCCGAAGATAATTTGAAACCAGAAGGTGAATTCGAATCACCTAAAAAAGATCAATGGCGCCCAGCCGACAAACGTGAACCTGTTAAGCCCAAGGATAATCTAAAACCCGAGGGAGAATTTGAACAACCGAAACATGATGAGTGGCGTCCTGCTGATCGCCCAATTCAAAAGAAACCAGAGGACAATTTAAGACCAGAAGGTGAATTTGAAACACCTAAAAAAGACCAGTGGCGTCCCGCTGACCGACGCGAAATAATTCGACACACTGATAATATTATCACCGAAGGAGAATTCACAGGTAAATATTTTATCATCTATAATATTACACTAGTATATTTACATATTAATCCGTGTAAGTTTTTCACATTGCCTAAGTAGCGCCACGTACAGTGGTTACTTCAATAAACTAACATTTTGATTTAACCTCACCGTGGATGATAAAACCTTCATAGGTCTATAGACTTAAACACCTTACAGACCTTATCTAAAATAGTCATGGTCTATAGATGCTGAGATATGAAATGGTTGAATGTTTTTAAAATTAGTGCGGTAACTCAGTAATTAAAATTAATTAAATTAGTTTTTTTTACAATTGGTGAATGAAACTACGTGATTACACACTTGGGAATTAGCCCAAACACTCATTGTGTTTGTGACCTTAAATTTTCTGTAATATTCGCGATAGAAAATAGATTTTTTAAGCTGACTAGATGATGGATGTCTCTAGAGAAATCATTTTCACAAGTATCTCATGTTTTTGATCAAAACGTTCTGAAACTCAAACTGACAAACATGCTCATAAAATAGCATGCCTATCAGCTTGTTCACATTTGCTTTGATTTACCTGCTAACTACTAAGTAGCATTTGTTAATTATTAGCATGATTTTGGGCTACAAGAGAGCATGTCTGTCAGTACCTTTAGTCTCTGAACATTGAGTAACCTTATTGATTGGTATGTTGGTCTTCCAGCACGTTTTAAAAATCCTGACCCAAAATAAGTTCACGAGAAATCGCTGCAGGCACCGCATTCTTTACCACAAGCCATTAGGCCGTGTGCGTATACATTTACAAACATCCAAAGCTGTTACAAAACTGCTGTTACTAAATGTATTGACAGAATATTTCATTTTTTTCTCATTTCATTACAGATACTACAACGAGCCGTACTGAGTATACTGTTAAGCCAGTGGAAAGGCCAAAACAGGTTCGCCGTAATACTTGGACTAAGATTGAGGGAGAAATGACAACGGAAACTACAAACAAATCAGAATATGTCGATTACACGGACATAGTAGAGAGGTCAACAATGGTCGCGCGGAGAACAGACAACATAATTCGAGAAGGTGAAATTGAATTCGTTACGTCCAATCAAGAAGATTTCCCTGAAAAACAAGCACCGGTTGAGCGACCTCAAAGACGTCGCACATGGACCAAAGAAGACTTTGAAAAGTTCTATTCTACCGATGACTTACAAAAAGTTACCACTTCTCAAGAAGAATACAGGACCTATGAAGAGACCGATGTAAGGCAGCAGCAAATTATACGAAAGGACAATTTGCACATGGAAGGTACGTTTGAAAGTCATACTGTGTCGCAAGACACATACCAACCCAAGATTTCTGAGAGAACAAAGCAAAAGAAGCCTGTTGACAACTTGAAGCCTGAAGGTGACTTTGAACAACCTAAACATGAAGAGTGGCGCCCAGCTGATCGACCAGTCCAAAAGAAACCTGAAGATAATTTAAAACCGGAAGGTGAGTTTGAAACTCCGAAAAAAGACAAGTGGCAACCTGCTGACCGCCGTGAAGCTGTTAAACCAAAGGATAATCTCAAACCAGAGGGTGAATTTGAACAACCTAAACACGATGAATGGCGCCCAGCTGAGCGACCAGTCCAAAAGAGACCAGAGGACAATTTAAAACCTGAAGGCGAGTTTGATACTCCTACAAAAGATAAGTGGCGCCCTGCTGATAGACGTGAAGCTGTTAAGCCAAAGGATAATTTGAAACCAGAGGGTGACTTCGAACAACCTAAACACGACGAGTGGCGTCCTGCTGAAAAAGTTGTTCAAAAGAAGCCTAAAGATAATCTCAAACCAGAAGGTGAATTTGAACAACCTAAACACGATGAATGGCGCCCAGCTGAGCGACCAGTCCAAAAGAGACCTGAGGACAATTTAAAACCTGAAGGCGAGTTTGATACTCCTACAAAAGATAAATGGCGCCCTGCTGATAGGCGTGAAGCTGTTAGGCCAAAGGATAATTTGAAACCAGAGGGCGACTTCGAACAACCTAAACACGATGAATGGCGCCCAGCTGAGCGACCAGTCCAAAAGAGACCGGAGGATAATTTAAAACCAGAAGGCGAGTTCGATACTCCTACAAAAGATAAGTGGCGCCCTGCTGATAGGCGTGAAGCTGTTAAGCCAAAGGATAATTTGAAACCAGAGGGCGATTTCGCACAACCTAAACACGATGAATGGCGCCCAGCTGAGCGACCAGTCCAAAAGAGACCTGAGGATAATTTAAAACCTGAAGGCGAGTTTGATACTCCTACAAAAGATAAGTGGCGCCCTGCTGATAGACGTGAAGCTGTTAAGCCAAAGGATAATTTGAAACCAGAAGGAGAATTTGAGCAGCCGAAACACGACGAGTGGCGTCCTGCTGAAAAGGTTGTTCAAAAGAAGCCTAAAGATAATCTTAAACCAGAAGGTGAATTTGAGCAACCTAAACACGATGAATGGCGGCCAGCTGATCGACCAGTTCAAAAGAGACCAGAGGACAATTTAAAACCTGAAGGCGAGTTTGATACTCCCACAAAAGATAAGTGGCGACCTGCTGATAGGCGTGAAGCTGTTAAACCAAAGGATAATTTGAAACCAGAGGGCGACTTCGAACAACCTAAACATGATGAATGGCGCCCAGCTGAGAGACCAGTACAAAAGAGACCAGAGGACAATTTAAAACCTGAAGGCGAGTTTGATACTCCAACAAAAGATAAGTGGCGCCCTGCTGATAGGCGTGAAGCTGTTAAACCGAAAGATAATTTGAAACCAGAAGGAGAATTTGAGCAGCCGAAACACGACGAGTGGCGTCCTGCTGAAAAGGTTGTTCAAAAGAAGCCTAAAGATAATCTTAAACCAGAAGGTGAGTTTGAGCAACCTAAACACGATGAATGGCGGCCAGCTGATCGACCAGTTCAAAAGAGACCAGAGGACAATTTAAAACCTGAAGGCGAGTTTGATACTCCCACAAAAGATAAGTGGCGACCTGCTGATAGGCGTGAAGCTGTTAGGCCTAGGGATAATTTGAAACCAGAAGGAGAATTTGAACAGCCAAAACACGACGAGTGGCGTCCTGCTGAGAAGGTTGTTCAAAAGAAGCCTAAAGATAATCTTAAGCCAGAAGGTGAATTTGAGCAACCTAAACACGATGAATGGCGGCCAGCTGATCGACCAGTTCAAAAGAGACCAGAGGACAATTTAAAACCTGAAGGTGAGTTTGATACTCCTACAAAAGATAAGTGGCGACCTGCTGATAGGCGTGAAGCTGTTAAGCCTAGGGATAATTTAAAACCAGAAGGAGAATTTGAACAGCCAAAACATGACGAATGGCGCCCTGCTGAAAAGGTTACGCAAAAGAAGCCTAAAGATAATCTTAAACCAGAAGGTGAATTCGAACAACCGAAACATGATGAATGGCGGCCAGCTGATCGACCAGTTCAAAAGAGACCAGAGGACAATTTAAAACCTGAGGGCGAGTTTGATACTCCTACAAAAGATAAGTGGCGACCTGCTGATAGGCGTGAAGCTGTTAAGCCTAGGGATAATTTGAAACCAGAAGGAGAATTTGAACAGCCAAAACATGACGAATGGCGCCCTGCTGAAAAGGTTACGCAAAAGAAGCCTAAAGATAATCTTAAACCAGAAGGTGAATTCGAACAACCGAAACATGATGAATGGCGTCCTGCTGAAAAAGTTACACAAAAGAAGCCCAAAGATAATCTCAAACCAGAAGGTGAATTTGAACCTAAACACGATGAATGGCACCCTGCTGAGCGAACTGTTCAAAAGAGACCAGAGGACAATTTAAAACCTGAAGGCGAGTTCGATACTCCGACTAAAGATAAGTGGCGCCCTGCTGATAGGCGTGAAGCTGTCAAGCCAAAGGATAATTTGAAACCAGAAGGGGAATTCGAACAGCCAAAACACGACGAATGGCGTCCTGCTGAAAAAGTTATTCAAAAGAAGCCTAAAGATAATCTCAAACCAGAAGGTGAATTTGAACAACCTAAACACGATGAATGGCGCCCAGCTGAGCGACCAGTCCAAAAGAGACCTGAGGACAATTTAAAACCTGAAGGCGAGTTTGATACTCCTACAAAAGATAAATGGCGCCCTGCTGATAGGCGTGAAGCTGTTAGGCCAAAGGATAATTTGAAACCAGAGGGCGACTTCGAACAACCTAAACACGATGAATGGCGCCCAGCTGAGCGACCAGTCCAAAAGAGACCGGAGGATAATTTAAAACCAGAAGGCGAGTTCGATACTCCTACAAAAGATAAGTGGCGTCCTGCTGATAGGCGTGAAGCTGTTAAGCCAAAGGATAATTTAAAACCAGAAGGAGAATTCGAACAGCCAAAACACGACGAATGGCGCCCTGCTGAAAAAGTTTCGCAAAGGAAGCCCAAAGATAATCTCAAGCCAGAGGGTGAATTTGAGCAACCTAAACACGACGAATGGCGTCCAGCTGAGCGACCAGTGCAAAAGAGACCGGAAGACAATTTAAAACCGGAAGGTGAGTTTGATACTCCTACAAAGGATAAGTGGCGCCCTGCTGATAGGCGTGAAGCTGTTAGGCCAAAGGATAATTTGAAACCGGAAGGAGAATTTGAACAGCCAATACACGACAAATGGCGTCCTGCTGAAAAAGTTACGCAAAAGAAGCCTAAAGATAACCTCAGACCAGAAGGAGACTTTGAACAACCTAAACATGATGAATGGCGACCAGCTGAAAGACCCCAACAAAAGCGCCCTGAAGACAACTTAAAACCAGAAGGCGACTTTGAGAGTCCCAAAAAAGATAAGTGGCAGCCCGCTGATAAACGGGAAGCTGTTAAACCAAAAGATAATTTGAAACCTGAAGGAGAATTTGAACAACCCAAACATGATGAATGGCGTCCAGCTGAACGACCTATACAAAAGCGCCCTGAAGACAACTTAAGACCGGAAGGTGAATTTGAAACGCCTAAAAAAGACAAATGGCGCCCTGCTGACAGACCCGAAGCTGTTAAGCCTAAAGATAATCTTAAACCTGAAGGCGAGTTTGAACAACCCAAACATGACAAATGGCGTCCAGCTGAGCGGCCAACTCAAAAACGTCCAGAGGACAATTTAAGACCAGAAGGTGAATTTGAAACACCTAAAAAAGATAAATGGCGACCAGCTGATAGACCTGATGCTGTTAGACCAAGAGATAATCTGAAACCGGAGGGTGATTTTGAACAACCTAAGCATGATAAGTGGCGTCCCGCTGAAAAGGTGACACAAAAGAAACCAAAAGACAATCTCAAACCCGAAGGTGAGTTCGAGAAACCGAAACATGATGAATGGCGCCCAGCTGACAGACAAACTCCTAAAAAACCTAAAGATAATTTGAAGCCGGAAGGTGATATGGAAGTTATTAGACGCACTGATTACACAGCCACTCGCGGAGATAGAGTAGACATCGTAAAACATGAAGATCACCTCAAGATGGAAGGAGTTATCGATGTTCATCGTTCTCGTGACGATTACAAGCGAATCGATAAAACGGAAAGAGTTGTAATTCAAAGGCATGAAGATAACTTACGAACAGAGGGTGAGTTTATTGATCTCGAAGTAAGAAATGACTATAGTGCTACAAAAGGAGAAAGAGCGCTTGTAGTCAAGCCTGAAGACAACTTAAAGCCTGACGGCAAGTTTTATAAGCCTGAAGTAGTCCCATCGCAGCCAGCTGAGAGACGGCGACCTTTTAAACAAGTGGACAACATAACCATTGAACGTGATACGGATACACGCCGTCAACAAAAGATAGAACGACTAGATATAATTCGAAGAGAAGATAACCTTAAGATAGAAGGTGAATTTATAGATATGAAACAAAGAAATGATTATAGCATTGTGACGGGAGAAAGAACGGCTGTGGTTAAACACGAGGATAATTTGAAAATGGAAGGGAAAATGGAAAATATCAGAACTTCTGACACTTACCGAGTAGTCAAGGGACAGCGAGTTAAATTAACTCGTCGTGAAGATAACCTAAAAATTGAAGGTGTATTTGAAGACCATACGCGCAGAGACGATTACAAAGTCACAAAAGGTGAAAGATCTGCTATTATTTATCATCCCGATAATTTAAAACCAGAAGGAGACTTCGAAAGGAGACCTATTCAGGAGCCGGTTACTGGAGAAAAACGGACGCCCATAAAACAAACAGATAGTTTAAAACCCGAAGGAGATTTTGACCGTCCAGTGAAAACGACTTGGAAACCGGCAGACCGCCCTGATCTGAAGAAACCAGAAGACAACTTACGACCGGACGGTGAATTTGAAAAACGGCCTAAAGATCACTGGCAACCGGGAGACACACCAGATCAAGTGCGTCCTAAGGACAATCTGAAGCCCGAAGGCGACTTTGATAGACCTTCTCAGCAAAAGTGGACACCTGCTGATAGACCTGAACAAACCAAACCGAAAGATAACTTACACCCCGAAGGAGACTTTGAAAAACGTCCTAAAACGAAATGGCAGCCTGGCGAAACACCTGCTCAAGTGCGCCATAGAGACAACTTAAGACCCGAAGGTGAATTTGACCGACCTGCGAGACAAAAATGGCCAACTGGAGATAGGCCAGATCAAGTAAGACCAAAAGATAACCTAAAGACAGAAGGTGACTTCCAAGATAGACCTCAATCTCAATGGCAACCAGGAGAAACACCAGCCCAAGTTCGACCAAAAGACAACCTTAGACCAGAAGGTGATTTTGATCGCCCAAATAAACCCAAATGGGCTCCAGGAGAAAAACCTTCCCAAGTACGACCGAAGGACAATCTTAGATCGGAAGGAGATTTTGATCACCCGGAAAGACCAAAATGGCAACCTGGTGATAGGTCAACCCCTGTCAAACCTAGAGATAATCTATATCCCGAAGGTAATATGGACTCACGTAAACCTACTAAATGGGCACCCGGAGAAACACCTGCCCAGGTTCGACCAAAAGACAATCTTAAGCCAGAAGGTGACTTTGATCAGCCACAGAGGTCAAAATGGGCACCAGGAGAAACCCCAGCTCAAGTAAGGCCAAAAGATAATTTAAAACCAGAGGGAGACTTTGAGAGACCTGGGCCACAGAAATGGTCTCCAGGTGAAAAGTCAGGACCAATAAGACCTAAGGACAATTTATATACTAACGGGGACGTAACAAAACAAGATACGACCAAATCAAGCGAGATAACTAGAAAGACCTTAGAGTCTCATTCTACGACAGGACGGGACGATCGCGATGTGAAATCGCATGTCACCAGAGTAGTCAGAAATGGCGTTGAACAATACCACGATGATCAAACACATGTTACTCGCAATGAGATGCATGTAAAACAATCACATTCACAAACCTCTGCTGACCATACCACTTCAAAACATATTCACACGGGTACTGTTGTCAAGCACTCTACTTCTTCACAAGACGTAGTAGATCGAGGCACTGTTAAACACATTGACCAACTATCTACTCAAGATGTTAAAGATCGCACACAAGTTAAGAACGTCACTGATCGTTCTATATCCAGAGGTACAGTAGACAAGAACGTTGTTAACAGAAGTGACACAAAAAATATAAAACATATCACATCTACAACGTCAACTACGAAGACGGTTAAGCAAATAACAGAGAAGAAACTTAGAGGAGGAAAATGGGTTATGGTTACGCGAAATGTCGAAGTCGATGTAGTGACTGCCGGAGATAAAGGTCCGTCCATAACGCAGCGACCAGTACCACGTGGAGAACCGGACGATCGCACGCCACGCAATAGACAAGTGGTTGGCGGAGATAGCACTCAAAGGGTGGTTTCATCCGACCATGTCTCTTCATCAACAAATCAAGAAATACATCACGCATCTTCGTCTGATATATTGAACCAAAGGAACGTTAGCCATGTCACTCACATTACGAAAGGCACACATGTAGAGCAAAATGTATCTCGTTCCCATCAACAGGTTATAGGTGAAAATACCCAACGAATAATTGCATCAGATCAGCCAGTATCATCTACCACAAACCAAGGCTTAAGCCAACGACAGACAACTGAGAGTCAGTCACAGAAAAACTTTGGCTCTAGTTCTTCTACAATTTCGACTACCACGACTCGCGCTGATCAAAACACAACAAGATCGACACAACAGCGTTTGGTCTCCGACAGCCACCAAACTAGACAAAGTGGAGGCGACACTACACAGAGAATAGTATCATCTGATCAACGCAATATCACCCAAGGTAACAATCAGCGTTTGGTCTCCGACAGCCACCAAACTAGACAAAGTGGAGGCGACACTACACAGAGAATAGTATCATCTGATCAACGCAATATCACCCAAGGTAACAATCAGAGAATCGTATCATCTGACCATTCAACTAACAACTCGAATCAACGCCACATAGTCGACAGCCAAAATCAGAGAACTACTGATTCGACAACCTACGTCACTAAAGGCAGTCACGTGGAACAAAGTTCAACCTCAAGGACTTCACAACATGCAACTACGAGAAACCAGCTCAGTGACAGTGTCACAAAGACCAGCATCGAGTTTCAGAAGGCAATGCACGGCGGGAACGATACCACATACATCGTAGACAAGTCGTCTCGTGGCGGCCATCACAAACGCACATCGGATCTAGTCTCTGATGTGTCGGCTGCGAATTCCGTGTTACATCGTAAAGGCGTTTCTTCAACCACTGAAGCTCATCACTCCATTAGCTCCACCGCTGCAGCCCAGAGAAAGAGCATCGGAAACCTTTGCGACCGTGGCGAATACATCACTAATTCTTCTCAGAGCGCTGACAGGAAGAGCATCAGTTCCATGCATAGATCGACCCGCGATAACATGGCTGTGATCTCGCAGCACTCGGATACGGTGGACTCGCGTCGTAGTCAGGTACGCGACGGCCAGTCCACGGCGGGGATCGATCGCCAACAGCGCGGCAACGCGAGAGACAACCTGCGAGTCGGCGGAGAGTTATACGGCCATTCAGAGTCACGCTCCTACGGGAACTTCTCGCGTTCGGACACTCAGAGAGCCGAGAGGACGGATCGCGTGGAGCGTGTCGTGCGCCACGGCAATACATCCAGCTTCGTCCTGGGTGACGGAAGCACCAGCTATAAGCGCGAGTTCACGTCCCATGTCCACGGCACTTGCCCCGCAACCTTGATAGAAGCTCCTCGCACGCCTTACAAGCACACGCGTGACACTCGGGAGCACAAGTTCTACACTCCGAAAGTTAATCAGAAGTAAAATCTAAATAATTTGCCTTTTATGTCATTCCTTTCTACTATGTTAAGCTTTTGAATACATTTAAAGTTGTTATAAGAACGAGCTAACTTTTTGCTAGTCTTAATACTATTAACCGACCTTCTATTACTATTATTTTTATGCAAACATAATACGTATTTCAAATGTAATGAGTAGATTATATTTAACGTTTAAATTTAATATATTATTTTGACAAACTTTGCCATGTAATAAAAAAAATTATTATAAAGTGGTGTTTTGATGTTCCTTTCCCCTCTAACTCCAAATATGAAAACAAATTCGTTAAAACATTTTAGTGTATTAAATTAGAAATTATAATAGGTGTACAGCTAGGAAACAAAAACAATTATTATAAGTAGGAAGTACAACATTTTCATAATAAGAGTATAAGACTAGAATCTCCCTAGAAATAAATTAAACCAATATTGTACCCACATAATAAAGAAACTTAAAATGGGGCCTCTAAAAGAATCAATGTGCAGGTAGTAAAACTGAACTGAAATCTTCATCGAACTAATGTACAATACTTACTACACATTAATACTAGATCGTAAATAATTGAATTTTTTCAAGAGTTGAAATTGTTGTTTTCTTTGAGGCAAAGTAAACAACAACAATAAGTAATCTAAAATCTACCTTTTGATTTGAGTTATAATATATTTTACTCAATTTCTTTCGTTTTAACAATTACTAATCTTTAACCTACATTAAAAGCACTTGTTGAGCTTTGCACTTACATAATTTGCATGACAATAGTGAGAAATTTTAAAACAGCGTTATGTAATAATATTTAGGTATAAGAGCCGGTATATTTGTTTATCGCGTATAAGTCCGCGTCTGACCAACTCCACTCCAACCAACTCGCCTGTTGACTAATTTATTTATTGATCATGCGCTAGCTGGGGGAGCTTCGGGGACGTGTGATTGTTTTACTCTTCTTATTCTTTTATATCGTCCTAAATCCCCTTCGTAGCTGCGTGGGAAACCTCCGAAGGAGTCGTTATCTTGGTAATTTGGAACATTTACATCGTTGTTAGATATAGACTTCATCTCACCGTTGGGCGCTTTGCTCTGCTCAGATTGGACCAGACTGTTTCCATCCACGTGTTCAACAAAACTTCCTTCTGTTTTGCGCCTGTTACGTAACCCACTGTTGAACATTAAAATTTCGTCTGCACCTTCAACGCCAGAGAGGACATTGTCTGTATCTGATCCCAAATTCATTGTGTTATCATTAATTGAAGATTTTGATTGATCTACTGTATTCAGCTTACAGCTATTCATATCTCTTCCTACTTGTCCAGAGTTGCTATCCACATTTTTATTGTCATTGCTCACTAAATTTGGAGTAGGATCGTAAAAACCGTCATCGTCAAACTCATTGCCTTCATCAGAGTCTTCATCGTTATTGTCAGATTTATAAGGATAGAACCCAACTTTAGCATCTGGCAATACCGCAGCCGATCGTTTTTTCATAGCTTGCTCAGCATTATTTCTTTTAACTCTGATTAAAGGACCAGAGTAAGGGCCAGAATCATGATATGCCTCAGAGTTTGGGAAAGACTCCTCTAAGGACTTCAGTTTAGAATCCAGTTCAGATTGATCGTCCACATCTCGTTTATAGATTTTTGAACTATCGTAAGATCGTGACTGTTCCACATCGTCTAAAAATTGAGACATATCCTCATCCTGAGGAAAAATATAGCTATCGTCTGCGTGAACTTCTTTAGTATCTTCACTTCCTAACTTAGAATCTTCAAAGGATTCTTGTACAGTTTCAGTATTCGTTTCTCGTTTATTATCATTTTTTGGTATCTGTTCGTTTGGTGCAATTTCTGCTGAGCTTTTTTTGGGATCGGTGTCAGAGACAAACGAGTTGTCTGACTTTTCTGGATTCCTTTCGATGTTACCGTTTAAATTTGCTTTATTTTCCGAATTTGTTTCTTGTGATGACTTTTGTTGATTAGATATTACTGTACTATCTGACGGATTTTCATTTTGTTTAGTTGTCGGATCGGAGTCTTGTGCCACAGGGAATGCAGTTGTAACATCGAGAGAAGAGAATCCGCCTTGGAGTTTACTAGATTCTGACTGACTACTTTCTATGTAGCCATTATCTTCAACAGCCCCAGCTTTTTTTGTAATCTCTCTTTTATTAATACTGTCGTATGATTTTTCCGACATGTCGTCGTCATCCATAATTTTTTTCAGAAGAGCTCTTTTTTCTTCAGTTAAAGAATTTAAAAGTTGTTCTAACTCATCTCCTGTCATTTTTTTAATATGCCTCTTTATTGCCGTTTCTTCATTTTCATCAGATTTTTCTAAACTTTCTTTTCCGCTATCAACACCTGAAATGCTTTCAGCGTCACCTTGGTTAGATTTTTTGGTCTCGCGTCTATCCCGGCTGTAGTACAAGAAATCATTATCCCGGCTGTTCACATCTAACATGGCTTTCTCAGGTTTAATTTGATTGTAATATTGTTTCGCATACGACGTTCGCTGGTTAATATCGACCGGTTCATTGAAATATTTATTTTTGTCCGCTCTGCTTATTTGGTCACGGTTGTTTTCAAATAACAATTCGCCTTCGTCGGTTTGTGCCTTCTTAGAGTTAAAAGTTCTTTTATTGAGTGGACTTTCTAGTAGCATTTCGTTGTGCAAACGATTATTTTTGAAGTTATTAACGTCATGATTAGTAAAATGCTGTGCAACTTCTGACTGTTCGTTCGCATCACTGTTTTCTATGTATCTACGTCGTTTGCCGTAAGTTTGGAATTCATCGTTATTATTTGCTGCTTCATAAGTTTTATCGTTTCGTGCATCCCTGCTTCTTGTAGGCTTGAAGTCAGGAGCCTAAAATTTTTTATTCTACATTTAGACGCAAGGCACACTCGTGATTCAAAATAAACAATTATTAGTCAGACCACCAAGGTGGATATTTGAGTGGTTCGTTAGTAATAGGTAAACGTACAAAATGAGGACATTATGAAAATGAAAGCATTACTCACATCTAAGTTAGTTCGAGGCACTTGATCCTCTGCTAGGTTTTTTTGTAGATAATTATTTCTATTCAGCTCCAGAAGACGGCGGCTTTGATCTGTATCTTGGTTATTGGTGTCCTGAAATTAAAACAAATATTTTAAAAAGTTATTATATAATGTTTTCTTAGATGTTTGATGTATTGAGGTTTAGAAGGCAAGTGGTGGTTACTTCGTCTCCGAACCGCGAGTCATCTAGATTGTCTTCGGCAGAAGGTGCATTGTCTTCTTCGTATTCTAATTCTTCTTGACTGTACAAAATGAAGATAAATAACGTTTAGTGTAATTTTAACAAATATGTCTTGAATGATGGAGATATATACATTGAATGATGGAGATATATACATTAGATACATACACGGGCAAAGGTCAGATCAGATGATAGTGCATACCTTTCGTTATTCTCTTCAGATTGTGATGGTCTGCTGTTAATTGCCACCACGGAAAATCCTAGTAAAACCAATAAAAATAGATAATACATTTTGCAGTTGGCTTTTAAATTTATAGGAAAATTGACAAATGGTGTGGCAAAAATTTCGATTGTTTTTATTTTTTCTAAAGTCAAACTAAAAAAGAAGGTTGAGAAATGTTTGAGGAAGCTGGTTGTACAACGGTTCTTTTAAGTGACATTATTTTGTACTGGTCTGAATCATCATCATCATTTCAGCCGTAGGACGTTCACTGCTGGACATAGGTCTCCCATCGTTCTCCAAAAGGGCCGGTTGGAAGCGGCCTGCATCCAGCGTTTCCGTGCGGTCTCTTTTAGGTCGTCTGTCCATCTTGTGGGTGGACGTCTTACGCTGCGCTTATCGACCTGAATGAAATAAAAGAATTATTGAAATTAATAAGATATAATCAGTATGTTATAGCATATGGATTCAATTGTGGTAGTTAATAACCCCGTTATTAGCCTTTTCACAATCGTAGTCAACTTAGAGATGACGAGAAATGTTATGCGCGAAAATGTGTCTAACCCATAGAAAATGCTTTTTTCTCTTAAATTCAAACCCGGGTGGGTTTATCATAATCAAGCTGATTTCGAGTGTTCGTTCCTCTTTCACGCGGTAACGGAGCAACGGATCAACGCGATTTTTTACATAAATAAGTTGGAGGGCCTGAGCGTAACATAGGATTATAAACTTTTTATCCCAGAAAAAATTGAGGTTCGTGAGGGAATGTCCACACGGGTGAAACAGCGGGGCGCAGCTAGTGTTCTAATTAACGAAGATTATTGAGTATTACTCTCCGTACCAAACCGGAAGTCGTAGTTTAGGTAGACCTCTCACTAGATGGGCCGACATCGTGAGTTGCGGGTACGCCGTCGTTAAGCGTAGTGCTCTAGGGGGTGGGGGGTCCTATGTTCAGCAGTGGACGTGTTCAGGCTCATGATTATGATGATTACACTCTACCTAAGTACGGCTGAAAACCTAAAAATCCGTCCTAAACAAGTCGTACAGACCCGAACGTCATTCGTCGTCTTTCTAATAAACGAAGAACCTGAATACTCCCCTTTCATAATAAACTTGACTCATTAACCACACTAAATAAATAAAATGTCAGCATTACTTACAACAACTTTATTTTAAATGAGACCGATTCATCTCTATCACACTTGGTTTAAATAAAACAAACCTTACACATTTCACTGCAAAATCCTCAAGTTTGTGCATAGTTGAAATAATGAACATTTAGGTCTTACAATTACTTTTCGTATAAATTGATCTGACCAAATAGATTTAAAGTATATTTTTTTTACAAATATTCGATCACACGATTTGGTGTTTCATTGCTTCCAATGTCATAGAAAGCATGCTCGAATGTACATAAGTACATTTATACGATCTACACCACAAAAAAACAGTACAGGCAGCGGGTTCAAGTCAACAGATTAGATAACCTCAAGTAGGTTGCTTGCAGAAAATCTAAAGGGAATTATAAGCGCAGCAAAAATTGATTAGATAACATCCAGGCACTGCCAGTACTGTCTAGGACTCGCCTTAACTATTCATATCTTATCTCCAAAATGCAAAAGGTAGAGAATAAAAAACAGATTTCGATACAAGAGTAATAATAAACTTTAGACATTTACAACTATACCACCATTGTGGACGACGTACTGAGTTTCTACGTACACAAAATGTTTCGTAAATGTAGTTTAATAAAACATTGCCTTTGTACTTTTGAAAATGAATGAACTTAAACATTTAAATAATAACATCGAATCACATGTCCTAGATCCCATCACATCAAACAATATTGCACCTGATTCAGACTCAAATCTAACCCAATACATTTTAATCGTAAAATTCTGCGTAAAACAGATACTATCTTACAATACATAACATGTACATAATGTATCTCTAATTTTAGAAAAAACACTTAAAATTTTTATAAGAAAAAGAGAAACTTAATTTTAACGTCAGATTAGGCTTCACTATGAATTATCTTGTGCTTTTTTTACTTTATCACATTTATAGTACAATAACTATTAAGCAATAGTTAATCTCTCCTGTCATACAGTACATACCGTTGAAGAGGAATTTGAAATAAAACTTAGAACCACATCGACGGATCAATACAATTGGTGCTGCGTACAGCGACACTGTATACGAAGCAAACAGAAATACCAGTGGGACAAGCAACTTTCAATATCGAAATTTAAAATTCGTACTTCGCCCACTGGCATGACATCGCAAACGAAGAGATTACAATTATACTCCGTCCAAGTTTTTTACCTTAACTGCAGTAACATTGTAAAGACCTGAATGAAAACATTTTGTTTTTTATTATATTGTGGTGCGTAGGACGTCCACCCATAAGATGGACATACGACCTAAAAGGGACCGCAGGGAAACGCTGGATGCAGTCCGCTTCCAACCAGCCCTTTTGGAGATCGATGGGGGAGGCCTATGTCCAGCAGTGGACATCCTACGGCTGTAATGATGATGATGATGATAACCGGCCTCATTACGGGGTCAAAATCAATAGGCTATCAGACTGATATTTTTTGTCTTTAAAGCCGAACTTCGAAAACATTTTTTTTTAAATGTATTCCTAAACAGAGAGCGCCCTATACACTAATGCCGTCACATGTAATGTAAGTACGCCACACAAACTCTATACTGCCACTCACTTTGGAGGAAAGGGACAAATCATCATATTCCAAACTAAAACGCTTATATTTCAGAACTTTAGTTAATTTAAATAATTTCTTCAGTATATGTAATACATTTAATGATATTTTTTTACTATGCCTGTTATTTCAAATCGAACACCTGTCTCATAGACTATTGTATGGCAGCCATCTTGAGAAATGGCGGAATCACAAGTGATAAGTATTTACGTTATTCAACTTTATACAATCTTATGCAGATGTTAGAGCTAAAAAACTTGGGACTGAGTATATTTACGAAACTATCGACAGCTTATCTACCGGTCAAACGCCTTCTTTTAAAGCAGTAATAAATAGATTATTTTACCGATGTACCATCAGTTTGATTAAGACAAAAAACCATTTGACAGCTATTCCGCGAAGAAATGATTCTCAATTTTCAGCTTAATCTTTTCTATGCGGGCCAATCGTAGGCACGAAGTGCACGACTTTTGAGTCTCCAATCACAAGCGCCTTTCGATACCCCCCGCCCGCGATCGACGCGGCTTATGTACCCGTGCAAAAATATATTTTGACTTCACGCGCGATCAAGTGGTCGTATCTTTGGATTAAGACAAACATTCCTGGACTGAATTTAGGATATAGTGTATTGTTTAACATGCTTTGTTCCGATATTGTCGACAGCTATCGATAGATTCCAATAATTACAGACAAATATACAAACATTTGTCGAAGTGCGCCCAAATATTGGCGCAGAGAATTTAAGTTAACCACGTGATATCCAGAAGGCCGCTTGCCTAAAGTGGGATTGGGGCGGTCATGTCAGTCGAATGTCGGAGGATCGTTGGGCCAAAACCACAGCAAAATGGCTTCCACAGGATGGCAAACGACCTTCCGGACGGCCCAGACGAACATGGGCCAGAGATGGAGGGACGAACTGGACACTCAAATTGCCCAAAACAGCGAAAAATAGAAGCGAGGGATAGGAGGCCTTTGCCCTACAGTGAGACGATGCAAACTAATAATATATGTGATATTAATGAATTGGGACAATGTGTCATGGATACTGGACCAACCAGCGAATCTAGTACAAGTTTACTTGGTTAAGAGCAGATCATGAATTTTCCAATTCGTTATTCGTTCCGGCAATTTGGAAAAACATTATTTATTTTCGCTAAATTTTGCTTTGCACAAGCGACTGAGTTAGGGAGAACCAAAAAAAATATTTCGATTTAGATCCCGACTTCAAAATGAGTAAATACGCAATTTTATTTACTTGGATGACATCATCATCATTTCAGCCATAGGACATAGGCTTCCACCTATATGTATTATTAGATTATCATGAATTGTTTATTTGTAATGATTTATCAAACATAAAACTGGTCAGAGACATGCAAAGTAGGTGAACTCGCGGTTTCTATCCTACAAAGCTAATTTATAACCTACCAGATATTTTGAGGTTTTATCATATACGAAAATAAATAACAGCGATATTTTGCACTAGCACTTTTACAAGGCTTGATTTAGCGTAGCGCAAATATCCAAGCAATTCGGGGGGTTAGACAAGACCCACTTTACGTACAATCTCATCTTTCCGCAGGCTTTAACGCTAACAGAAAGTGGGTATTGTCTAACCCCCTTGTTTCCGTAACCTACATTTCAGTTTAAAACCTGGGCCAATATATGAGCGCACTGTCACCGAACCATTCCGTATAGCCACACGAACACTCCCCGCATACATTTGGATTGGAATGGTAATGAAACTGTACGAACAAACAGTCCGAAGAAAATTCTATTCCGTCTGAAATTCATAACTTGTTGACTAGACTCTTAAAACATAATAATGAGCATTTACAAAACAAACAAAAAAACATGTCTATTGGTATGTCGATACACTCACAAAATTCATTTACAATTTGTCTCTCCCACGCCGATTTATTTACATTCTGTGGCATGAAAGATCTTCAGATGGGTTTATCGGTTTCACATGATAAAACATGGTGTCGGTCTACTCAGTAAAAAAAATGTTATATAGAACCTTGTAAACCATCCCGTGAGATATCTGACAGAAGACAGAGCAGTTATTTATCCAAGCCTAGAGGAGAGACAAAGTAATAATAAATAAATAATAGAATGAAGTCAACCAATAGAATTGCATAAAAATTACGCAGTAACGCAGACGTCAATTTCGTGGAATCCTATTGGCCAACATCTCAACGCGTGTAACGGAGACGTCAATTTTGTAGAACGCTATTGGTCGAATCTGGCTCCGTCTCTCCTCCTAAACTTTTAGAATAGTAGCCCTTAGGAATAGTGTAAATATATTTCTTGATACAGAAAAGAAAATATCATAGAGATTTAAAAAAGTTTTTTTTTAAATTATTCTCGGCTCACCCTTGCCTTACCAAAGTGTAGACATGACGAATATGATTTTGATGTGAAACCTTGGGGCAGTCGTATGCCGTGACGTCATAATGTTTTCGCTAGCTCTGGTTTCCTATGATAGCGGTGCCGTCACGTAGCGGACGCAACATTACGGACGCTAAGTCCGTTATGCAAATGGCAGCACCACTTTTTGACGTTACGGTGTCAATTACCGCTCTATAGGAAACCGCGCTGGTTGTTAACATAGACAACGTTCTAGTGACGTCATTCACCCGCTATGTTGCGGAAACACCGTTATGTACGGTATAATAAATGAATATTGCGAATGCATCGAAGGTATAACAACTAATTATAAGTAGAAACTTAACTAGTTAAAGTATAACTTCAGATAGTTACTACCCTATACAGATGAAAATGCAGACAGATCCAGTTGTGTCGAGTGTTTGTCTAAAACATTCTGTCCATGCTCAATGAACTTTAAGCTCGTAAACATTGAGATAAAATTCCAATAAAGTCACAATCTCAGTTAAAACAGTAAAAAAAAACGTCCGACCTTCATTGTACATACGTTGTATGAATTATATACTTCACAATGCCACATTTACTCAAATTTAAACGTTATGTCGCTTACAGTGTTCAACGTTAGTTGTCCGCTATGTCATCGTAGCTCTTGCATCGCGCGGCGGCGTTGTAGTCGGATCACGGTTATCTTGTAACTAAAAAACACTCGGCGTAATTCGTAGCCTGCGCCAAGTTTTGGTTAGGACATTTTTTTGGCATGATTGTGTCTCTATACCTATTATAATCTCGATGCTCGCAAAACGTTAGGGAATGGCGACAGGCATTTATTTAACTTTTAAACTATTGCTATAACAACTCTTACGCAAGTTTTAGCGACACGAAAGAAGCATTAAGAACGCGTGGACTGAAAACGTGCTGTCTGGCTCGACCAGTAACATTTTTAATTGTGTTAAATTAGTAAAAGTGATATCAAAAAAATTGCCTTTATCATTACAGTTTAACGTACAAAATTTTATTTTATAAACATATAATAATTGACCAATAAGAAAACGTCAATCGTGTATGTATATCAATGAAAATTTGTTTGAATCAATTTGAGAATAGGGTTTGTTGTGGTTTGTGGAAAAAAAATTGCAATGTGTGTTTTATAATATAAAATATATGTGTTTTTGTCATCGAGATACAATTCCTATGTATTGTATCTCGACGGTTTTTGTCCTACAATAAAAATATGTCTATTGTAAAAGCAATCAATTTCACAACACCACTCTCAGTAAATTTATTATAATTAATAATGTTGATTGTGCGAGCGAGAGAGCGCGTAATATGTCAAAGCGTCCTCAACAATATTCTTTGTATCATTAGAATTGATTTTACTAAAATAAGCTTGCTTGCAACCAATCATTGATCGACTCACGTATTTGTGCCTAATTCCACCAACCAATTCTTGATTGCCGGCCGTTGCAAAAACGTTCTATATATCGAACTTACTAGGTTAACGAAAGTTATAAGCACTTTGAATTATTTGAAGTGTTATGGGAATAGAAGAAAATACTATAGAATAATGTAGGACTTCGTCAATGTTATTCAATACAATGTATAAAATAGTCTTGATTAATTGACATTAGAATGAGTCCTTCAGTCTTCAGTGGAATCAATAAAACAAGCAAACATAAGTAGAAACAGGCGAAGGCTTGTTTGGACTGATTTGTTTTTTTTTTTTTAAATATTTGTAGTGTTGTTCCCGGGGTATTGTTTCTTGGATTTTTCGCAGGTACATTTAGTAGTTTTATGTCTTCAGAGCGATCGAAACAAAGCTGAGAATTAAATAAACTCAGTGAGCATCTGTGATGAGAACGAGGCCACAGACAAGATTAAAGAACTGATGCCTTAACGCTTAACGCGGGCTCGAAACAGCGCAGTGCGGAAAATCACGTGAACGTGAACCTTAACGCGCCGAGACACGGATCGCGGTCGCGCAATTTTTCGCAATCACCTAAAAAGAATCGCTTAAAGCAGGTGCTAACGTGAAACTCGCCATTCCCTAACTGTATACCCCCGAATGATAGTGAGAAACGTCACAAATAATAACTAAATAACCACAACACAGTACTGTCTCAAACACGTACGCACATGACATATAGATATGTTTGCGACAAAAGCTTAAAATCATCAACTCGTCTCCTATTTACAACGCACTAACAGGTATATCTATAGAATAATAACATTTAGAAAGGAATTGGGGCGTGCAGCGCGACCTACTCTCTGCCGTCCGTAACCTGGGAAGCAGTCAATTGACATATAGCCCAACGTAAGTTGACCCGCGTCTATTGTTAAGCTAGAAAGCAGTCAACGTAGGGTTGCCTGATTTAAAAAAAAAAACGGACGCTTCAAGATATTTCCGGACATTTCCTTCAAAGTTCATATTTAGCTGTATAATAACTCATGTGGCGATAGTAGCATTAACGCGTACCGCTCTCAACGCGTCAGCATAATATATGGCGCGTAGTATTTCCGGACGTTTTAGAATTCCCCTCGCATTCCGCACAAAAGCCAAAATTTTCGGACATGTCCGTAAATTTCAGGAGTATGGCAACCCTAAGTCAACAACTATGTGTCAGTTGACTGCTTTATAGCTTGCGTACGGCAGTCCTGTAAAGTTGAGTGGGGGGCACCACTATCGAATTTTCTCAACAAAACTAATGGTGAACACATAATTTTCAGTTTCCTCATTCACCTCTACAGGTAAGTTGATCGCGCTGTGAAGATGCTAAATAACTTATAAAAAGCGACTGCCGAACATTCGGTAAAACGTTAAAGGATGGACGCGATTAAAGCTAAAAACATCGGTACGATATCGTTTTAAGAGTTCAATATTCAGTCACCGCTTGAGCAATCGCTGCACGACAATAGTACAAAAAAAAAGTCACAGAACGAGACGGCGTACGAAGATCATCGACACTGAAAAATCTAAAGACTCTTATTTCATAACACATAAGGCGTAAATTAGCACAGTTACCATACAAAAATGTTACGTTACGCCCTAAATATTATAAATGTAGATGCGCCAATCACTCACGCACGTCGGCTTAAATGCATAATCGTCAAGTGAACACTTTCGAGTTTATTTACAAAAAGAATCGACCGCGACGGTCGCACGTAGATAAAAAACGTCATTAGATCCGAATTAAATTTAATGATATTCGAGTACATTCAGGGCCGATTCACACCAAGATGGCCGCGCTAATATAACCTTTGTCACAATAAATTTAACATGCTACGTAAGTCGCGAGCGCGACCTATATAGCATTTTAGACTTTACATATACAGTGTGATTCTTGATAAAAGCAAACCTGCCAGGTGAAACTAGACCGCAAACAGTAAAAATAATAATATAAAAAAAAAAAAAAACAGTATTTAAACATAATATTGAATGAAAATCTGGGGCAATTTCGATTTAGTAAGAAAGCCAAATATTTAGCAGTGAAGATGAAACAATAACTCCAGTGATCTACAATCATACTTATACGCGATAAAAAAAACATTGATGTATTCTAGTATTTATACTAGAGTTTACACAGTTCACAAAAACACATGAAAAATTGTCCCAAGCTTATATAAACTTAGATACATATATAGAAATACCGACAATTTCAATAATTTTAATTTGCATCCTATGTCGTCATAACAATGCCTAATCTGGCTTGCAAAAAAAATTTGACATAATAATGTTGCAGCATTGATTCATCTACCATTTATAGTTTATATACATTTAGTTTTAAAAAAAATTAAACACTGAACATAAATACATGATTCTCAATCAATGGCTAGTTCGCAAAAATATTTTTTTTTAAAGTTTTTTGTTAGACGCCGTTGCTTTGAAAGCAGGATTTAGGTTTCATCATACAAGATAAAAGAACAGGATTCTAGATCTGATGATCGGTATAGCAGTGTTAGCAGGGAGCAGAAAGGTCCTGGGATATATCTTCTGGGTCTAGGCGTGACTTGTCCTTGTATGTGAACCAATGCATCCCCGACACGGACTCCTAATGGGGAGCTACGAGTGAGCAAAGTACAAATATTCAATACATAACATACGTATTGAATTCCTTACAAATTTTGTAATTGGTGTTTACATGGCATGCGATACGTATTTAATATTTGTATTCCAGCCACAGCATTCAGGTTTGCGGTATCGAGAATCACACTGTATGCAGGGTTAGGTTACCGCCGGTAGGTCGGCACAATACCCCACTAGTACGGAGGGTCCGTGTACTACAAGCGGTCGAGGCGGAACTCGTGCTCCACGCTGGAGTCGGGCAGCAGCGAGGAAGGTTCCTCCAGCAGGCTGAGGTCGTCCAGGTCGAGTCCAGCGCGCAGCTGCGCCTCCTCGCCCAGGAACATGCCGCTCTCGAGCTCGGCGCTGTACTCTGTAACACGGTCGAAGTCTACACACAGCATGTTGGTATGCTCTCACACAGTTACAACGGACGCGAAAATGTTGTTGATTCTGTTATTTAGAATAGGGTCAACATCATCATCAGCCAGAAGACGTCCACTGCTGAACATAGGCCTCCCTCCCTCTTTATCCTCCACACTGAACGACAGCCTGCTTTTTCCATCCACTTTAATAAACCTAACTAAATAAACCCACCTAAATAAATTTTATTTCCATAAAAATACATTTCCTATGTGACACTGCAGATAAGTACATATTCGTTATTATTTCAGTTCAGAAAGTTATGTTACATAGTCAGTGCTATACCAATGGGCCCCAAACTAGGCGAGGCCTGTATCTAGGTGGCCCGGTTCAATCGGGTTACAAAAATTGCTTACGCGCGACTACGTGTACAGTATACATTATTTAAAATACTAAACGATCAAGAGTTTAAAGATACAATGTGAGATACAGGGGCCTTATTATGATTCTTTGATCGGGATCGAAATTGCATGCCGTCCCGTTCGCATCTATTTACTCGCACCACGTGCGCAAGTGGGATGGCACGCGCTCGCGATCACGATCCGAATCATCCATAATAAGGCAGCAGAGTGCATAGAAATATTAGTATTAAAATTAGTGTATTTTTTGGGGAAGAAAGGTTCTTGAGTGGAGACCACGAACCGGAAGACGCAGCGTAGGTAGGCCTCCCACTAAATGGACCGACGACATTGTGTGAGTCGCTGGCATCCAGTGGATGCAAAAGGCAGGCTGTCGTTCAGTGTGGAGGTTAAAGGGGGAGGCGTGTGGACGTCTTCTGGCTGATGATGATGGATGCCTTCTCTCTCTGAGACTACATCCATTACCGCGGTGCTCCGCTAGTTGCAATGTGATAGTCACCAGTGAGTATGATGTCCGGTATGCTGGCGGGCGTGGCCGGCGTGGGAGGGGCGGAGGGCGAGGCGAGCGGCGGGAATCCCCCCCCGCCCGGCACAGGGTCGCGCGCTCGCGGCCGCGACTCGCTCGTCCCGCTCGCACTACTGCACGCTTCGCTCGTCTGTAACACAATAGTTATTATACACTCTTAAAATACGCAACGGGACCTGGGGGTCTAGACAAGAGCCACTTTCTGTTAGCGTTAACGCCTGCGGAAAGATGAAATTGTGTGAAAATGACATTAGCTTGAGAATGGCTCTTGTCTAGACCCCCTGGACCTGGACAACGGAAATTTAGTGTCCGAATCGTCAGTAACAAAAATATGTAAACGTAAAAATGTGACGATTCGGACACTGTCTGAATCGTTACATTCGTCAGATACTCTTTTAATAACAACCGAAAATCAGAAAGTTTAATTTAGTATCCAAGGAAATGTTAGAGCCTGAATGAGTCCATCTTTGCGCGCCGTGACATAAAAAAGTGAATTTGATATACGAAATGTACATCCAACTCTATCGCACAATGAAAAAAGGAATAGGTCGCGCCACGCGTGTGAAGTATGCAGGAATTGCTGGATTATCCATTAACCCGGCATTAAGAACATTGTATTTCCTTGTTTGACTATTTTATATATATATATAGGCCTACGTTTGGCCAACAACTCACCTGATGGAAAGCGATGTTGTGGCCGAAAATGGAGATCTAGAAGGTATATACTTATTCACTCTGGCCTTGAAGACACCCAGGTTAATAGCTTTCAGGAAACAAGGACGGTGGCAAAGCATTCCAGTACCTAGTTCCCGGTTCGCATTAAGGTAGAGGCAAATCGGCTAGTTCGAGCCGGTGGAATTAGGGTACAATATAGAAAAGCAACTAACCTGTGGGTACGTGTGCGCTGAATTACTCGTTTGTGGCGAGTGCGGTGAACTGTGGTTCATGTACGTCGTGTTGTACGTCGTTACTGGGTGATCCAACTGGACAAACAAACACGCTGCTCAAAAATCGCACTACGGGCTTTATACAGAACGCACAATCTACCTTGGCAGGCGTGAGTTAGGTTGATCTTTAATTCCTTCATGACCGGTACTCTTTTGTTAGCTGTCAATCGCAATCGCAACATCTTCAGATGAAATTCACAGTAATAGGACGAGACGAGGATGCGGGGTGCTCCTTTAAAGTAATTTCAACCTAAGTGTCCTTTAATGAGAAACAATAAAAAAAAGGTCACAAGCGTGTCCCACGTTCTCTGCCGTCACGCAACGCGTCTCTTTGTTTGTAACGTTTTAAAATGACACTAAGGTCGAAATTGCTTTAAAGGACAGCGCCACTCCAAACCTCATGTTATGAGTGTCTTGCCACAGTGACTACCGAAGCGGAGCGGTGTAGCGAATCAGTAGAATTGTACAAAATTCCCATTTCTGTCCCGGACCCGGATATGTCCTAAAAATGCAACCAGATCCACCGGAGGATAAGCAGCATCCTACTAATACACGATAAACGTACTGCGATCCCCAAGCCGCCTGCCAAGCGTGCGGATTATGACAACACTTCTCTCGAAGAGGGAGGCCTTTGTTCAGCAGTGAACATTTTATGGCTGCTGATGTGATGTGTGTGATGCTGTTTCTGACACATAATGACGAAATTGTGCAATCCCATCGGTTAATGTTTTGCTGCTCTGGTTGGGTGAAGTGTTACTTTTAATAGATTTGGATGTTTGGATAGGGATTGCGATTGCGAAAGACAACTTATGTGATCAGGCTGCAATTTCATGTACGAATACGAGTAGTTTTGCTCACGATAGTTTAATTTTGATATATTTCCATTCAAAAATTAAGCCATTTGTAAATAAAACTATCCGTTTTACAATATGGAAATTATGGGCGCCAATTATTCGAATAATCAATATACAGGTCGGCCAAGATAATGCGCGTTCTGTACTTATAGGAAGCGAAATAAAGAATAATGCAGTAACTGTTCCAAACGATTTCACTATGACTACCATTCTATAGGAAAATACTTAAAGCTAAGAAATAAGATCGAGTAAGCACGATTTGAAATTTTTAAACGTAATGTGAAAGAGATTCGTGAAAGGGTGCTAATGCTAAATAACAAACTGACGCGTATAGACTTGCTTTTATGTTTAAGAGTATGCAATTTGAACATAACATAAATAGTGATGTACAAAACATGTCAACACTTGGTTTAAATAAGGCCTCGTTTATGGAAACGCTGAGCGTCGGGCGGCGTGTTGAGCGTGCGCTTAACACACACCGCGACCACGTCAAGTTGGATATAAACCCAGCGTGTCTCATTTTGTGTACCTGGTCTGCAACGTCACGAAGGCATGGGTATTTGTATTATAAATGCACAATCAAAATTCAAATTATTACACTGCCGCGTAAACGCCCACTACGACATTTATGGGGTGTTTACGTGACTTATGTGACGTCATAAACAAGCAAACAAGATCTACGTTTGGCCACCAACTCGCCTGATGGTAAGCGACGGTGTGGCCGAGGATGGAACATAATCTATTCACTCTGCCTTGAAGATGCCTAGATTATCAGGAAACAAGACGGCAGGGAGTTCTATTCACGGGCAGCACGTATCATAACGTGACCGAAATCGTTGTGTACTGCTTTCAAGTCTAGGGGTCTCCCAAATCGTTGAGTACGAATCTTTGTAATTTCCATGAGCAAGGGGTGGTAGTGTGCAGTCATTCAGTGTGCATTTACAGTTTATTATGGAGCAATTATGGCAATGGGCAGGCCACATCGCTCGAAGAACCGATTACCGATGGGGAAGAAAGGTTCTTGAGTGGAGACCACGAACCGGAAGACGCAGCGTAGGTAGGCCTCCCACTAGATGGACCGACGACATAGTAAGAGTCGCTGGCATCCAGTGGATGCAAAAGGCAGGATGTCGTTCAGTATGAAGGTTAAAGGGGGAGGCCTATGTTCAGCAGTGGACGTCTACTGGATGATGATGGAACAATTTGGCATTTTTTGTATTGATGACTGATGTGCTACTGACGACGGAGACATAACTGAATTATGCGGGGTGTTCGTTGGAGGATTGATCCAACTTAAGACAGGACACAGACATGCAATGTATATAGGTGAACTTGCAGGATCTATTCTGAACTCCTGATAAAGGTCTGCGGTATAAGTAGCGTTTGGCAGTGTTGGGGAAACGCTCCGCCCAAGCGCTGCGCTACGCCCCGCGTATCCGTAAACGAGGCCTAATTTGTCTTTATAAAACCATGCTTTAGATGCGATTTCAACGATATCGTAATATATCAACTTTGAAATAACAATGTATTCATCACTTGTTACAAAATTAGCCTTTCAAATAATGTTATCCAGAATAATAGAGAATTGGAATTGAAATAGGGTAACAATATTACATAACAATAAGATCGTAAATAAAATATAGTTATCTAATTGACATGTGTGAGACTGATCCAAAGGAATTCTTTAATTCCGTTGTAATGTATTACTTTTTTTATTTTTTAAATTTTCATTACTGTTGGTGTTTTGGAAACAACACGAAAAGACACGTTTCACTTCGTTATATCACTTCCCCACACTCGAGCACGTTTACGAGCACTTAATGAATAATAATTCACCATTTAGTATACATTAACACTCGAAAATACACAAGTTTAGGAAAATAATCCAACGAGCTGACATGTTTTTTTTCCCCGTTGGCGCCAAAACTCCTCAGTGAATCGTAATGTATTAGTGAGTAGTAGTGCTGCCAGTTGAGAAAACTACATTAAGTTATAATTATACAGGGTTATAAGGAAATGGTATGCTAAGCTGAAAGGGGTTCGTTATACTCATCATTATGAACAACTTTTACTATGGGACCAAAACTGAAATCGCGAAATAAAAATTACAAAAAAACCGCTGTTCAAAGTAAGTATTTAATAAATAAAAAAAAGTTGAGAAATTTATTTAAAAAAAAACCCCAGATAATTTAACGAAATGTTATTCGGTTAAGATTGTTAACAGATGTTTTCTTTACTTGTAGTATGTCACGTCACACTAAGCGTAAAAACACATCTTTTGGTTAATTTTGAGATTATTCCTTGCCTTAATGCGTGGTATTTTTTTTTGATCCATAGAATAATTTTAGGTATAACTTGGACCAGTCTAACAGCAAGTAATAGTGCATACAAATACTATACAAGATATGAAAATTGTTGATCATGCCTAATGTACTACTCGGTAGAAATAGTTGCTAGGTTTAGATTAAAACGAAGCTCCAAAATAAGGTCAGCAAATAACAAAATTATAGATAAACTTAAATTATGAAACAAAAAGTAACGAACTATGGAACAAGCTAGTTCATTCCAATTTGTGTATGTTCAGAATATTAATAGATGTAACCGCACAATGCAATACCACAAAAATATAAATAAAAGTACCTTAACAATTTATTAAGAAGTAATGACACAAATAAAATTAAAAACCCTAAATGCAATAAGTGGCTGTTTTGACTAGATATTTGAAATCTATTTTGTTACGCGGAAAGTACTGTGTTTTCAAACGTTTCGCTTTTATTCACAAACGTTTGTTAAGCTAATCTATCTATGCCATAAATTGCTCTGTGGACGTTTTGCTGACGAAAATTGTTATGCGCCAAAACGAGTCAAAACGTTTAGATGGGATTATTGCATCTGGCCTTCGACTAAAATAACCATTGAAATTGCTCAGTAAAAACGAGTCAAAACCGTCGTACATATACTTCCAACACCTAATTATAAAAATGTACAGTATATTTGTTACAAAAAATAGATCCCGGTTTTATTTGTGTATTTACAGTTCGGGAAAGCATATGAATGCATAATTTTGTCAGATGTTTCGTTATCGCGTAACAATAGACACGCGTTGCAGTTCTTACGGCTAGAGACCGACTGAAACGAAATGAGAGCCGGCGCTCATTTTGTTATCTTCAAAATGCGCTTCTACTAGGCCTGTCCATTCATTTTATTTTGGTCGAAGCATCTGGCTGTAGATATTGAATTTAATCTGTTTTTCTTTTTGGAATATTTGACCTAGCGAATAAAAGTAGCTGATTTCGCTATTATAACAATATTTTTTCTATAGAGAGTATCCTTTCGGTTGATCGCCACCTCGCCTGATGTTAAGCGGTGATGCGGTTTACGATGGAGCTCACTTGCCTAGAAGAAACCGATTCACCTGCGACTTGAAGACACCCAAATTGCAAGTATCGGGGAACAACCATTCAGGCAGCGCATTCCAGTCTAGTAGTTCGCACAATAAAAGTGGAAACAACGCTCGGCTCGTTTCGTACGGCTTGCCAAAATATCAAACAGACGGTGTCGCCGACAGTTCCTGCCCTGGCCGTCCGATATCAGATCATGCAGATCCGACGCATACTCTGCGAAATGCGTTTTGTCTTTGTTAGTTGGTATTGCACATCAACAAAGCATCTCAGGCATAAAATTATTTAAATAGTTCGTTAAACATGTGATTTCCAGCCACTTATAGCCCTAGGGTGCTACAATGCAATGTGTAATAATGTCGTACATTATCCGCCACTTGGACGTGCGCGGTCCAGCCCGACTCCACGAGACTCTGCACCAACTGCGCCCAGTCCTTGGCCAACATCCACCAACGTTATACAGGTAGTAACAAGGAACGTTGTGAGGGCCAACATTTGAATGACCAATATTTGTCAAATACTTGGATCAAACTCGTTTGCAAACATAGATGTACCCCAAAAGGAGTTGATAATCCTGAGCAGAACGCTCAGGTAAGTTGTAAATTGATACTTTATGTAAAATTTTACATTCTAGTGAATCAACAAAGATTTTGTTCGATTTTTTTGCCAGTCGTAAAATTTATACCTTTCTCAAAAAGGGTTGAATACTTTAAGTCCAATGTATTTTTGACGAGAACTTTTGACAAAGTACTCGTTGTTTTGCCTGTTCTTGGCGAATTGGCATGATTTAGGAAAGGGAAACGATTTGCTCAGAGCTGTCATCGCTAAAACTGCGATGAGGTCGAATGTTAGCCCTCAATTTGTTAAACATATTGGATACGGATATAAATAGGTTTGCAATACATATTATATTATTGTTTTGAATAATGATACAAATCTTTTAGACTATGCATTATCTGACCAAACAAATTTTTATCCGGGTTCAATGCGTTTAGTAATAAATAGATTCTGCCGAAGTATTTAGACATAATATCTTTTCCAATCATAAGAAAAAAACGAGAATATGCTTTGGCAAAATGTATTGAAACACTATATTTAAAATTTAACTAAAACAATTGTGTCGAACAGCAATGCAAATCATAATACAGGATGGATGTTCGTCGTTTCATTTCTATGTTCGTGAAAACTAGGACCAATTATGTTGCATTCATTATGTGCGATTTACTTTTCTTCATTTTATTTGCAACTATGTTCGTTTGAAATAAATACAATTTTGTCGCATCTAATTTCAAAATATAAGGTAATATATCAGTGCAAATATTTAAGCCTCAGCACATATCAGTGTGACTCAAAAAGTATGAAAATTAAAATGGTACTTACAACTCCCTGCTATAAATCCGAATGATGCATAGAAACATTTCAAATTTACATAGAAAATGACGTCACAATTTCTACTTTACTATGTAAATAATTTTAAAAAAAATTGAAGAAAAAAAACAAAAACCGACTTCAAATGACAGTTAAAACAGAGATTGAAAGTCCTCATCAAAACTTGCTGAAGGGAACCACAAACCAAAATGTCACCTGTGCATATATTTTTGGTTTTTGTTGATTTTTTCAAAAAGCTCTGCATCAACTTTATTAAATTTATATGGGACCACCTCTGAAATATGTCTTACCAACCAAAAAAGATTCATCAAAATCAATTCATAATTGGCGGAGCTATCGCGTACCAAACATAAAAAAACAGTCGTATTGATAACCGTCGGTTAAAATTGTACATAATAATAATAAAAAATGTATGAGATAAAGACGTCGATTCTGATGTACCATTATTTAAACTAAACTAAATTTGACAGCTCTATAATGGTTGCTATCCTTTTCTGGCATACTGATATGAAAAGAGACGCTGATAATTTTAGTCCTGTCAGATTAGTTTAGTTTAGAGAATGGTACAACAGAATTGACGCCAACATAAGTGGGTTCATATTAATCTTAAATGAGTGTACAATAGTTGGGGCATATAAGACTGGTTGACTCACCATTGTGATTTGTTCGAAGGGCTGTAATAACGCTTGATGTAAATTACTGTAGTCGTTTTGTGGTGATTCTACCGGACTGCCTGGACTGTTCACCATCTACGAAATTTATTTATTCCATTAATTTTAAATGAGTTTGCTCCATTTCAATTTGGGATAATAAATAATAATAATAATAATGATAATAATAATATTGTATTTTATATTCAACGGGGCCTCTTGGTGTTGGCTTGGGCCCCACCAATGCCTACCAAATGTCCGGGCTAGACCCGTGTTTATATTGAAATAAAGTGAAATAATAATAATGATATCGTGTTGGTCGACCGATCCCAACGCCGGGCAGTGCTCGTCGATATCACCATCCCACATGACGAGAACCTCGTGAAGGCCGAGAAGGACAAACTCAGCAAGTACCTTGACTTGGCTCACGAGGTTACCGCCATGTGGGATGTTGACTCGACGATCATTGTCCCGATAGTCGTATCGGTGAACGGCCTTATAGCGAAGAGCCTCGACCAACATCTTAAGAGGCTCTCGCTAGATGGTTGGGTCAAGGGTCAGATGCAGAAGGCGGTAATCCTTGACACGGCACGTATTGTCAGGAGGTTCCTCACTCTGCAGCCCTAACCACCGGTAGCTTGGGCCCTGCCCCGCTGCCGGTGGCACCCTAGTTTTTAAGTTTTTTTATGTTTTTTATGTAATTTTTTATTATATATTTGATGTAAAAAACTTAAAAATTAAGATATAAAATAAATAAAGTGAATAATAATAAATATTCGGGACATTTTTTCACACGATCATCTGACCCCAAACTAAGCAAAGCTTGTAATATGGCTGCCAGAGACTGATATACATACATATATAGTTTTAAATACATACTTAAATAGATATTAATATTAATATTGGATGCTGAGTACAGTGAAAAATTATACAGTTTAATAATGGATTTGAATACTGCATAATTATGAATATATTATATTTACAGCCCCTGATAAAAAAATAATAAGCCTTCTGACAATCCATCTAGAAATAAGTCTCTAAAGAATTAAGACAGATGTACAGAACAAACTTATAAGGGGCAAATAATACAGCACCTTAAAAACGTGTTATAGAAGGAATGTTTTACCCACATATAGAGTTGTTTTACTTCATAGTCCTAAAATCACGTTAAACTTATTTATAATTTCAAAATATTTATAACCAAAATTGACACCTTCTTTATTGATTATTTAGAGTCACCGACATAGTTGTAAAAACTTGCAATTTGAAGTGGCAATAGGCAGGCCACATCGCTCAAAGAACCGTTAATCAATGGGGAAGAAAGGTTCTTGAGTGGAGACCACGAACCGGAAGACGTAGCGTAGATAGGCCTCCTACTAGATCGACCGACGACATTGTGAGAGTCGCTGGCATCCAGTGGATGGAAAAAGCAGGCTGTCGTTCAGTGTGGAGGATAAAGAGGGAGGGAGGCCTATGTTCAGCAGTGGACGTCTTCTGGCTGATGATGATGGGAACCAAAATATTAATTTGGTTGCCATCACCATTCAAATTGGTGCAACGGAACCCAAGTTGACGACATACGAGTATCAAGGCTTAAGTTACTGAGACTTTACATACCGTTGGTGAGGGTATGTTGATATTTGACGTTGAGGAATATTGCGAGGGCGGACTACAGTGTGACTGGTACCCTGACGTCATCCACCCGTGATCCAGAGGCGACATATTCTGTAACCAGCGAGAAACGTACACTCAACTACACATACACCAATTTCAACTTTATAGTAACGTGTTATGTGCGAAAATAGTGTGATTGGTAAACGATTTCGAACAGCTTGTCTAAAGAATTTAATGGAGGAGCATCGAGATACAATTCCTATAGTCACAATGTGTCAGTGGAAAGTAAAAAAACGCCCGAGGATCATTGTACATACATTGTAGCAATTATATACTTCACAATGCCACATTTACTCCAATTTAGACGTTATGTCGCTTGCATAGTGTTCAACGTTAGTTGTCCGCTATGTCATCGTAGCTCTGGCATCGCGCGGCGTTGTAGTCGCGGTTACCTTGTAACTAACCAAAAAGTCTCCGCAATTCGTAGCGTGCGCCGAGTTTAGGTTCAGACATTTTTTTGGCACGATTGTGACTCTATATGTATTGTATCTCGATGTGGAGTAGCCACATTATATTTTTTTAACTGACAGCTATCCGTAGACAATTGTTAGTTCATAATTTGGCGAATTCTGCAGATAAGTTTGTTTGAATTGTATTTTCTTTTCAGTATTAGCAATCACACTCTTGGCGAAGCCAGCAGAAACATGCAGTTAGAAAGTTAATAAAAACTAAAACTATATTATGTGTCGATACAAACCATTGTTATTTTTTTGCATTTTATTTCGAACCCCATGAAGTATGATATCAGCTTTGAGGTGCTATCAGACTATAGTAAACGCATTATCATCTGAGTCGTCAGGTCATAAATCATTGTCTGTCTATCTCGCTCGCACCCACATGTCATATCTGTCTATCTCGCTCGCACTTACAGGTCTTATGGTATGACGTTTAATGCTCGACGACTCAGTTGGTAACGCGGTGACTATAGCTTTGACGGGTTAATGGAACCACGCCGTGATTTTGCCTTAACGATTCCATGGACACATTTTGGAGGTCATGGTAGAATTTTTTGTTTGGGACACCATTAGTTTACTGTATTCCAGTCTGATAGGACCACTATTTACTGTACAATGGTAGTTAAAATATGAAACGTGAGTGTTAAACACTGTTACAATAATGCGTAAGTGTTCTTCCATGCTTTATAACTAATGTGAATCTTGCGTAAGCTCTCCATGTATTGCTAGATTTCGGTTACTTACAGTGAGGTTAGTATATACTATGAAATGCATGTCGAAAAACTACCAATGGGATCGATTTTGAAGGTGTATTTAACAGTCGTAACTAAATAAATATTCGGGGCATTTTTGCACACACGGTCTTGTGACCCCAAACTAAGCAAAGCTTGTAATATTGCTGCAAGATACTGATATACATACATATATATTTTTAAATACATACTTAAATAAATATGAACACTCAGATATAGAACAAACACAAATGTTCATCACATAAATGTCTGTTCTAGGTGGGAATCGAACCCACGCCCCCAAACGCAGAAGGCAGGTTCACTACCAACTAGACCAACGGGCTATCTAAATAAAAGTGCAGCTGTATTTATTTCGCCTAAAATAACAAACGAAACCGATATTTTTGGTAAGTTTACTTTGCGTCGAAACCGTTTAAAATTGTCAACTAAACCTTCAAAATGGACCCACTATCTATGGTTATAAACTCAAACGGCGCACTTTCACGTAAGCCTATTTTTAACGCGTTGGTAGTTTTTCGACACTGATGATTTGAAAAGTTAATATAAATATTTATACAAAAACTGATTTTAATAAAATTGTTACGTGTATTCAAATAATAACAAAGAAATAAAAACCGTATGTAAACGTGTTAATTAAGTTTATATAAAATGACAAGAGTAAAATATTCAGTGGAAATGTTAGTGGAAAATCATGTTAGAAGGGAACCAAACACTGGTAATTTGTGCGGTAGTAAAAAGTCACGTACAACGATCGATTTCTCCGACCGTTCCATTAGTGCCTTAAAACATAAGCAAGTAATTTAGAATTTTGATTCATGCAAGTTTTCGCCAATTGAAGCTCCAATGAGAAAAGTCCAACTTTTAATAGTGAAATACTGGAAATATGAATACAAAATTTAAATGTTAAAAAAAATTGTGATTCGACAGCGTTGTAGCGTCGAAACCGACCGCAGACAGCGTTGTTAAAGCGCACAAGCGATCGGCTGCAAAATGGATGAATCGGAAACTTTTTAGAGGAGGTTAAAAAAGAAAACGAACCTTATTACGATGAAGATAATTATTTGTGTTTGGTACAGATAAGTGATTCTGAAATAAACAAAAAATGATTTGTGTTGAAAGCAAATAAAACACAAAGAGAACAAAACAACGGAAATTTGTTAAGTTTCCCCTACAGGGAGTACGGCTGACTTGAAACGGACATGTTATCGTATTTCAAAGCCAGTGTTAGACGTAACATTTATTTCTACAGCTAACATCTAGACCAGCTAGTCACAGTAGCGCTAGTGAAAGAATTGCAACGCATTTAGCAGTCGCAATTTCACGGTATTTTTGTCTTACGTATTTTATTACTTACTTTCGCCTTTAAAGACATGAAAATAAAGTGTAACTGCGTTGCAATGGTATCACAGTAACATTAACATAGTTCTGGACAACAGGAAACATAGCGTTAAAGAAAGTGGCTTTGGTTGTTATAACTTACATTTTATGCGTGCAAATTTCTTTCGCGTTATGTTTCCGTTCTAATTTTAGTTTCAAATTGTAGCAGTAATGGTCTATGATCACATATTTTTTTTTTATTCTGCTTTAAACTGTCATTAATAACAGTCTTTTGTTTTAAATCTGATAATATTTTCTTTTAGTAGTAATAGGGTCCCGTAGGATCAAAAAAATATGTATTTCATTATCATTTTAAAATATGTATTTAATGAGGGTTCCATGAGGGAGTCCTGTCAATTTTTTTTTCATTCAAATTTTACTTGCGCTAGCTAGTCGCCATCTTGTATGTATGATGACGTAAAACCAATTTGGCTTCTTTTTGCGTTGTTGGATAAAAAGTTTTAATAATTACATTTTGTTACATTATTTCTTAAAGTTATTTTTTTCCTTCTTATTTTTGTAAAGTAGGGCCAATTTAATAGATCTCAATGACAATTCATCAAAGTTCAACAACGTAACATTGTAATGGAGGAATATTATTTTCTCAAAGTTAAACAATAGCTTAACTTTTTTTACAGTTAAAAATACAAATTAATCGCAATACTGCAGAATTACAAATTAATACAAAAGAAGGCAAATTTACTTTTGACTTATAAACAATAGACTGACAGATGTCAAAAGTGATCTATTAAATTGGCCCTACTTTAGGCTAAAGAGTTTTTAATCAACTTCAATGCGATATTTAGCATCGCGAATTGACCTTGTAAGTAATGTACGCTGGTTCGCATGACTAGAGAGATAATGGCGAATAAAGTCGAATATCGAATAATAGCAACTAATCGCGGCATCTCTAATACAAACATACGTACTGTACTGTACATAACTCTAATTATAAAAAAAACAAAAAAAAAACTTACTTACAAATGCCGATTTGTTCCATTAGAACCTGAGACAGATTCTCTTTGTCTATCAATAAAATAGGTAAAGTTATCAATGCTCGCAAGCATTTTTAGTGAGTTCTATGGAAATCTCTGACACCAGTGCCGGGTACCAGTTTGACTGTATAGTCACTTTTATGGGTCAGGTTTAAAAAAATAATTATAGATCTTCGTTTGGCCACCAACCAACTCGCCTGGTGGTAAGCGACGTTGTACGTTCTGTGTTCTAGTTATAGGTGTGTTGTTTCGTACCTGTGTGTCGTAGAGTTGTGGGTTGTGGTCGTGCGGGTGGTGCAGTGCAGAGAGCGGCACCGTGGCCCCCACAGGGGACCCCGACGCGGGGGACAGACCCCCCGTCGCGGGGGACACGCTGCCGCCGGGGGAACTCGGACTCTGGAATTAGGGACATCGAAACTATTATCTTAACTTTCGCTATTGGAACAAATAGTTTAGTTAGATAAATAGATGGATAAATAACAGCTTAAAAGACTAGTTCAACAATCGCGGCTTTATCGCTAAGAGCGATGTTCCAGGCAACCTTAGTATGGAGAGGATTCATACCAGAAAGAAGAGGAAGAAGACGGGGTATGCAATAATGAATAAATCACCTGACTTTAACTTAACTCACATTAATCACATACAATATAAATACCATACAAGACATATCGTAAATAAGAAATATTTAAATTTCCTCTCTAATAGTATTTTCAGATTTTTTAGTGCAGGACATCTGTAGGTACCTTTCCCAGCAATCAATGACATGACAGTATTATTTTAGTAACCGCAGCGTAGGACGTCCACCCACAAGATGGACTGACGGCCTAAAAAAGACCGCAGGGAAACGCTGGATGCAGGCCGCTTCCAACCGGCCCTTTTGGAGATCGATGGGGGAGGCCTATGTCCAGCAGTGGAAATCCTATGGCTGAAGTCCTACACTGCGCTTACCGGTCCGTGGTCTCCATTCGAGAACATTTCGGCCCCATCAGCCTGGCATCGGCATCTGTTCTGCGTGATATGTGCCCTGCCCACTGCCACTTCAACTTGCTAATTCGGTGGGCTATGTCGGTAACTTTCGTTCGTCTACGGATCTCCTCATTTTCTATTCGATTTCGTAGAGAAACCCCGAGTATAGCCCTCTCCATAGCTCGTTGTGCGAGTTGCTTATGAGGCCCATAGTGAAAGACGTAAGTCTCCTTCAATCATCATCATCACCAGCCAGACGTCCACTGCTGAACATAGGCCTCCCCCTTTAACCTCCACACTGAACGACAGCCTGCCTTTTGCATCCACTAGATGCCCGCGACTCTCACAATGTCGTCGGTCCATCTAGTGGGAGGCCTACCTACGCTGCGTCTACCGGTTCGTGGTCTCCACTCCAAAACCTTTCTTCCCCATCGGTTATCGGTTCTTAGAGCGATGTGGCCTGCCCATTGCCACTTCAATTTGCAAATTTTAACAGCGTCTGTCCGTTGCCAATAGCAGTGTATATACGTACATATCGGGGCTGGTAGTCTGGCGAGGCGCGGTAGTGTGGCTGGGGGAAGTGCACGGAGGTAAGGTCTGGTAGTGAGCCGCCTGGTACTTGCAGCTCGCCGCACGCTAGGGACCCGCCGCCGCCGCCGCCCGTCCCACTATCATACACACTAGAATCATTACAAAATTACACTTCAATCAAGATGCTAAACTTGTCATAATGTGTAGGGAAAAACGGTGTGCTTGAACTTAGAAAAGTGTATTGACCAAATTATACAAAGACAAAATGTTGACAAAACTTATCAACCCGATTTGACGTACAGTGCCACCAACTTAGCTGTGCAGGTGGCCAAAATTAGAACTACAGTTATTTCTTGGTGAATTTTTTAGGTGGAAATACTTTGTTCTCCACTAGCTATGTTGTCAACATAACAGCAAAGATGGTGGTATTGTAGTTTGCGCCACCCCGTTAGGTCGAAACCACAATGACAGGTTCAACCAGAGCAATATAGAAATTGTGGCGGCTTCAGTGTGAAAATAACTCGCCAACCTAGCGCACTCCGCACTTTAGGTATGAAGCTACAAGTAGCCGACTTGTCGGACCTACCGCGCTATAGACAGATAACGCGACAAGAGTTACGCGATAGGCAAAGACGCAACTTCTAGGTTAATATAGCTGTAGGTAGTTAGCGCTCGCACGTCCTGAACTGCACTTTATTGTGTAGTAGCAAAAGTTGCTACTTATTTAAACGATTTTGCGGAGTGAATGTTCTGTACTTTTACTTATAATATACTAGCTGACCCGACAGACGTTGTCCTGTCTTAGAACTAACAAACGGGCGAAGTTAAAATCGTCGTTTAGTTTTCTGAAATTATACAATTTTATGCGCAATTTTCTTAATTTTTCTTTCTGTAAGAACCTTCTACAAATTATTAGAAAACTTGAAAGAAATTGATGAATGAAATCGGTGAAGTCGTTCACAAGTTATGTTGTGACCAAGGTAAATACGCGTGAGGGTGGTCAAACGAAAGCCTATTAATTTAAAAAAAAAAAAAAAATTGTGTAGATGTTGTATTCTTTCTGTGGTAAGGCACCTTCGGTCACAAATTTTTGCACCTTTTTAATATCATGTGATTAATTCAGGCTATGACGTCAAACAACGGTTCTTACTTTCGTGTTTATGTGATAAGTAATCAAGATTGTCTTACAAGTTCTGTTTTGCGTCAATGGAACCGGAAAAAAGTTCATCCAACACGTGAATAATGAAATGTTAATAGAATATCATCTACTATTTCAATATTGTATTGTAATATAAAACGACGCGTAATGTCGCAAGTATACTCACATTTAACAAAACTTGAAAATCTCAATACTTGACACTGGCAAATGCACAAGACGTGCGACACCAAACTCCGCAAGATGAAAGAATAAAAAAACTCACTTATTATTGTTTGGTATCCTGGGTATTTCACACGAGGACCGCGGCCGGTTATTTGGATTCATTCCCATTGTGTTTAACACGTCTACGTTTATGTCGGCTGAAACAGAAAAGGTCAAATATAAACAATAAATATTTTCTGATCTTTGAACAATACGCATAATGGTTAACAATTAGTAACGAATACAAGGACAAATTCCAAGATATGCCCTCATTTTAAAATAAGACTAGGTATTTTTTCTGTTTTTCCCCGAGAGTATAACGTTTTTCGAGAAGTGAATGTTTGTCTATCTCTATATCTTAATACCTTTTGTAGGCTAAACAACATGCCGGATTTTAAGTGCGGGGTCCAGCGGGGTGTCGTTCGATTCGTTTTCATGTCCGAAATGTCAAGCTACATTTTGCAGTCTCATTCCGCTATAGCGCCGCTCTGCGAAACTTCTTTCATGGACACTTAGCGCGTGTTCACGTCGAGCTCACGGGCGCGGGCGCGGCGGAGCGGGCGAGTACGTGTTCACATTGGCCGCCCCGCGTCTGCGCGGGTGTGAAGCGGGAATCGCGCATTTCCCGCTAGTTCGACGTGAACACACACAAACAACTCCATACGTTTCATAAGAGCCGCGAGCTTGCCCGCTACTTCAACTGCACGTGCGTTTTGTTCGTGAACACTTACATGTTAGACCATTTATAATGTTTGATATTTCGCGCCCTCGCCTACGAGTTAACGTGAACACGCGCTTACAATAGTAGGCTCGAGTGAACAGATTTCTTCTAGATCAACGTGTTTCATCCTCGGCCGCACCAGTCGCGTACCATCAGGCGAGTTGGTGGCCAAAAGTAGATCAATTCAATTAGAAAAAAAAAAGGGAAAAAGACACGCATTATTGCAATAAAAACAGTAGGTACTTTTTTATCAGATCATAAGCATAGTAGAAACAAATTCTACTACGACAAAAAAAAAATACAGTAGAATTGATAACCTCCTCCTTTTTGAAGTCGGTTAATAAAGAGATCCCGCGATTGATTACCGACAGGATAATCAAGCGGCGCGGAAGTCGTCACATATTAGCTTGGAACGTCTGTTTCTGAATGAAACAGGTTTGGCGAAACCGCGCTGTTTGAATAACTTTATTAACGTCATCGATGGTGAATATTAATTTAGAGAACACATATAGACTACGGTGATTGTTGAGGGAAAATATGAAAATACAGTCACAAGGGGGAAAAATATGACGTCATCAATGTGGATTTACAACTGTATTTACCCGCCTTTTGTAAATACACGTGGGTTTTTCGCTGTAATAGATATTATATTATCACACCAATATTGTGTTTGCGAAAGTTTGCACGTTTGTCCAAACTCAACTCAACTCGGTGACGCGGCAGAGAAAGAGTAAGCACTATAACATTCTCACTGTTTCTCTCCCGTTGGTCAGTTGGCGGTCCAGCGTAACAAATCCACACGTCTGTTAGCACTTTTCGGTTAACATAGCATAAGCAATATTCGTCCTGAGGCGTTGAAAAAAAAAACTTTATTTAAAAATCAAACTACTGAACCGATTTTAATGAAATTTCCATGGGACTAATCAGAAAGTACTATATCATTTCAAATAAATGAATAAAAACATATCGGTTTATAAATGATGCGAATTCTGAGGTAGCAAATATTTTAAAAAATACAACCGAATTGAGAACCTCCTCTTTTTTTGAAGTAGGTTAAGATGTCCGATATGCGCTCTAGCCGGTGAGCGACCGCGTAAGACCACATTCATACATTCTCAGCGATGGCAGATAAAATTGAAAAGCTGAGTGGCGTCTGTCTAGCAGCTACGCACTCGCGTTTCGCGGGAGAACATATTGTGGAAGAATTGTTTTATAGCCAACGGCGATAGCATCTCTATATAATAATAATTGTGCGTCGTAAACAAGTTGTAAACTTAAAATTGTTTTTTTTTCTTCATTTAATTGGTGTAATGGTGAGTATCTGCATTGTAGAATAAGATTAACGTTTTTGATGACAGATACAACATGGAGCAATTTAAAACGGGTGTCTTCAAGTATATCTGAGACTCGATGGAATAGGGCAGCT
Source organism: Agriopis aurantiaria (assembly GCA_914767915.1). Taxonomy (NCBI): domain Eukaryota; kingdom Metazoa; phylum Arthropoda; class Insecta; order Lepidoptera; family Geometridae; genus Agriopis; species Agriopis aurantiaria. The sequence continues at coordinate 6,797,700 of OU611999.1, forward strand.
GGCAGTGATTGGAAGCGAAAAGCCGAGGATCGCTGAGTGATCGTTGTAATAGGTCTATCTCAAGTAGTGTACTGAGATGGTCAGGTTTTGAGGAGGCTGTGGTTGTCGCTATCCATCAGTGTCGTCTGATTGTTTGACGTATTTTTAGGCGGATCGCAAGCCGCACGGGCGCTGACGAGTATGTCAGTTTCTTTTGCCGTCACGTGTCTGACGCTTCTAGTTGGCGAGGAATGCAACAGCAGTCGATGCCTAGTTTTTTTCTTTGCATTGTTGTAAAGAAACCATTTGAAGGAAAAGTCTCCCGATCACGAGTCATACATTTTTGTTGTAAAATAATGGCTGATGATGTATATTTTGACTGATCGACTCATCATAAAAACATCAAAACTACTTGACCTACGAACCTAAAATTTAGCAGGTAAATTCTTTATGGGGTTGCAGAGGTCACTAAGAAATCATTTTGCGAAATGGATGAATTAAGAAGGACAAATTGATATTGAAAATTTATATAAAAGTCTACGCGTACGAAGTCGCGGGCAACAGGGAGTTGTCTACAGGGTTGCCCATATAGCCTGTACTAAGCCGAAAGGAGGTAATTGTACTCATCATTATAAACAACTTTTACTATGGGAGCAACACTGAAATCGGCTGAAAAAAAAAGAAAAAAAAAAGCTGTTCCAATTTCCAATAGAAAACAGTCGTTGACACTCGACAAAATATATGGAACAGCTGATTTCTTTTCGCGATTTTAGGGTTGGTCCCATAGTAACCCTATATATATATCCGCTTGCTGCAGCTCACCTCTGTGGTGGTTTTGGTGGGGCATGAGGTGGTGGTGCTGGTGCGAGCGCAGCGGGTGGTGGTGCGGAGACAGCGGCTGCGGCGTGGCCGGCTGCTCGCCGCCGCACGACTGGTGCAGCGCCGAGTCACTATGCGTCCGCCGCCAGTTGCTGTCTGCCGGTGGACTGCCAACACAAAATTAGTTCATTAGCATCACAGTCTATACTCAAAGCTGAATATGCCCTCAACGAAAGCTTTTTAGCGATGTGACAGCTTTTTTCTATGTTGTTGTAGGTGTCAGAGCAAATTAACGAATGGAAATCATTATCATCAGCCAGAAGACGTTCACTGCTGAACATAGGCCTCCCCCTTAGAACTCCACACTGAACGCCAGCCAGCCATGTGCATCCATTGGATGCACGCGACTCTCACGATGCCGTCGGTCTTTCTAATGGGAGGCCTACCTACGCTGCGTCTTCCGGTTCGTGGTCTCTACTCAAGAGCCTTTCTTCCCCATCGGTTATCGGTTCTTAGCGATGTGGCCCATTACCACGGTGACTCCGATTGGCCAGGTCAGCCCATCGATCGGCCGATCGTCAAACAGTGGGTGCCTGATGGACACCCAAGGAAGGCAAGTCAAGGAAGGCGCTGGCGTGACGACCTTGACTCACTCCGTAGATGTTAGCAAGAAGTGGCGGTGGACCGGGTTTTATAGGAGGAAATGGGAGAGACCTTTGCAAAAAAGTCGGTATTCTTTAAATAAAGTTAAATCTATCTAAATGTATACAGAAAAAACTCTAAACTCTTATTTTCGTATAAATGTTGTACTAGATACAATACCCGCATGTCTTTGTTTCAATCAGAAATGATGCACGAATCAAAAATGTATCCTGAACGTGTATAAGTAAATACCTATTATACGCAAGATGACTAATAAGCTATGCGGTTATAATCATTTATCATACTAACATTATAAATTCTGGTGTGTTTGTTTATCCTTTCACGCAACAAATAATCAACGAATCGATGTGATTGATTGCCCGTTGGTCCAGTTGGTAGTGAACCTGCCTTCTGCGCTTGAGGGTGTGGGTTCGATTCCCACCTAGGACAAACATTCATGTGATGAACATTTGTGTTTGTTCTATATCTGGGTGTTAATGGCATCGATTCTGATGTTTACTAAACTAAACTAAATTTGACAGCTCTAAAATGGTTGCCATCCTTCTCTCAGATATTAAAATTAAAAGAGAGGCAGATAATTTTAGTCCTGTCAGATTGTTTTAGTTTAGTGCGTGGTATGACAGAATGGTATGAATAATCAGACTCCTGTGTCTATTTAAAAATATACATATTATGTATGTATATTAGTCTCTAGCAGCCATATCACAACCTTTGCTTAGTTTGGGGTCAGGTGACCGTGTGTGCAAAAATGTCCTGAATATTTATTTATTTCTTGCATGGAGATTGGAGACAGTTGGAGGATCGGACATAGGACTTTTTACCCGGAACAATGTACGGTTCCTGGGGCCTATGCGAGAGAAACCGCGGGGCTAGTTAATAATACAATTGTGACGTATAGATAGGCACGCCTTGTTTCCCGCCTGTCTGACTATTTTGTAGAGCATTTTCCGCTACACTCACAACAATACGAGATTGTTTACCTCACAAAAAACTGTCGTGTGAAATTCCCATTGCTGGACTAAATAAGGGAATAATTACGAATGATTTCATTATTCAGCAAATGCAATCGTAGAGTGCAATGCAATTAAAATGGAAATAAATAAATATTCGGGACATTTTTTCACACACGGTCATCTGACTCCAAACTAAGCAAAGCTTGTGATATGGCTGCCAGAGACTGATATACATACATATATAGGTTTAAATACATACTTAAATAGATATTAACAACCAGATATAGAACAAACACAAATGTACATCACATAAATGTTTGTCCTAGGTGGGAATCGAACCCACGCCCCCAAGCTCAGAAGGCAGGTTCACTACCAACTGGACCAGCGGGCTATCTAAATGATAGTGTATTACGTGCGACCTTTGAACCGGAAGGCGATAGCGACCCCGCAAAGTTTTTTTTGGTTTCCGTACCTCAAAAGGAAAAAACGGAACCCTTATAGGATCACTTTGTTGTCCGTCTGTCAAGACCCTTTTTCTCAGGAACGCGTAAAGTTATCAAGTTGTATATATCAGATACTCGGAAAACTTTTAAGTCAACGCAATCAATAGATATGACTGTTTATGTTGCATATTTTCGCATATTTTGCGATTTCACAAGGGAATCAAAACCTATAGTGTCCTTCCCGTTGACCTAGAATCATGAAATTTAGCAAGCAGCATATATAAAGGAAAAAATCCGAAAGTTGTTAATTTAAAGTTATATCATTATAAAAAATATTGTTTTGCACATACAAACTTACATTTTGTAGTTGGTATGTATGGAAACACCTTAAAGTCCACTACAAAGTTAAGTTTGTCTATAAATATAATTTTTTGTTGTTGTTTTTTTTGTTTGGACTCGCGCTCTGTTGGTTCCGTCCAATGGAACCCTCGGAGCGCGAGTCCTACTCGTACTTGTCCGGTTTTTAAATTGAAGAATAACCTTGAGTTTGTCCGGCAACTCGCATGATGCGATCTACGATGGAGCACGCTTTCATAGAAGTAACCGAGTCACTCTTAATTTGAAGACACCCAGATTATAACTATCGGGGAACACCCATTCAGGCAGTGTATTCCACAGACTAGCGGTTAGTACAATAAAAGTGGAGTTAAAGCGCTTTTAATAGCAACCTTAGGTAACAACCATGAAACGGTTTCGCCTTTTCGTGCTCGCCCTGTACTGGCCGTCCGATAGAAAACAGGGCAGAACAGAATTAGGTTATGCAGTGTGCATTGACTACATTCTCCAGTATGTACTAACTGCAGTCCAGAAGGCAATTTCTGCCTGAAAATGCGATGATGGTTTCTCCACTCAACAGATAAGTTGGCCACTCTGTACTGTAGTAGAGACCGGCCATTTTATTTATAGAGTTGGCGAAATGACGGCACTGAACAGTAAAGAATAAGAATAAGAAGAAGAATAATTACTACGAAAGGCATTCTTTGTCAAACGCTCGACTTCAAAATCCATGTATAAATATTACGTTGTTCTTTGTAGTGGCACAACGTTTGTGTTTTGTGGTTTATTGAAGTCGTTTTTTTAAAAGATAATTTATTTTATAATTTGTTGTGATACAACATTACGACCTATTTACATATCCATGCATGAATACCTCCTTGTTTTGACTCGAACAAAGCGCCTGAACAAAACTATTGTAGTTACAGTTTGTAATATTGTAGTGAAATTGGTAGGCGCTCGAAAAAATTATCCGTATTATTCGAGCTAGTTTAAAAACTACAGAGCCACAAAACAATGAAATTTTTGTGGGATCACCTCGAGAGTTTCCTCTACATGATAAAAAAAAAACACGCAAATTGGTTTACAGATGCCGGCGTAATCGACGTACACACATAAAAAAGAATACGAGCCTGTTGTAAAATAACTATTTTATAACACAATTAAACCTCTTTATGAGTTTTTAGGTTTAAAAAGAAGTGTTGTTTTTATAATTTATTTAAAACAATGTGATGTTCTTTTAAAGTTACTTGAAAATAAAACTTCAACCGACCAACACGTTTTTCTCTATTATTTTATACTCAGAATACAGAAAAAACCAGAAGGCGTGAACGAACCCAATAGTGAAGCGACAAAAACTACTCAAATATAGACTAGTTTTACGCGAACGCGATTAGTTACTCTGTGACCATAAATCGCGCGTGACGTGTTTTACCGTTGCAATATTATTTAAGTTATGCCTTCCTGTGTCGTCCTAACGTGTAAAAATTCAGCTGGGCTACAAAAAAAACAAGATGGGATCACATTCCATACGAAAGTAGCGCATTTAGATGTTTTTTAATTTGATAATTGAATAAATTGTTCAGTCTTTCATTGTCGTAAGTAATGATACCTCCATTTTGTCGGTGTTGCCAAATATCGAGAGTTGCAATTTTCCCTAGAATGAAAACTTTTATTGGTTGGTAGTTCTATATTATATACTTATTTTCAAAAAATCTTAACAGCTTACAAATAGTTATACAGGGTTACTGGTAATCACTTAGTCAGCGTGCTTTTAGGGGAATTTTGTCTGTACAACTTTTGTTCAGCTGCTTTTGAAAATTCTACTGAAGAAAAATCTACTGTCCCATACATTTTGTCGGAAATCGGTGAACTTTTTGTATGGGGCAATCGGTTTTTTACCGACTTCCAAAAAGGAGGAGGTACTATGTTCGACTGTATGTATGTTTTTTGTTTGTATGTTCAAGATATTTTCGTCAATTGTGAACCGATTTAAAAGATAAATTTTTAATTCGAAAGGGTATATATACTCCCGAGGTGGTCATTTCCATCTGATGATGGAATCTCAAGGAAATCGAGGAAAAACTAACTAATTAACAATATTTGACCGGTTTCCCGGTTTCCTATTGCGCTGAAATTTTGCATACTTATGTAAGTTTAGTAACAATGCAATAATCTGGTACTATTGAGCTGATCTGATGATAGAGCCAGGAGGTTGATTGTGGAACTCCTCAACGGCGAACAGCAAAGGCGCGAAATTTTGTAAATCGATTTAACTATAATATAGCATGTTCTAAACTCCATCATGACATGGCTGCCGCATCCAGGGTTGACTTCCGGCGAGGGAACTCCTCAACGGTGAATAGTACAGACACAAAAATTTGTAAATGGATTAAAAGGATTAAATATTGTAAACTACCATTATGAATCATATTTTTTGCACTGGTAACCCTTTTGTTTACATAAAAGATCTAAGATTAAAAAACGGAGTATAAGTTAGTTTCACGTTTAATATGCAGTACACGGGTTGTCTGTTTGGGGTGCACTAAGCCACCAAAAAAGAGGTACCATTGTGCTCACCATTATGAATAACTGATTTTTTTCTATGAACCGCTGTTTTTTTCCGCAATTTCAAGTACCATAGTAAAAGTCGTTTATAAAGATGAGTGCAATGATGATGATAATGATGAGTACCCTTTCAGCTTTGTACACCCCAAACATATTATAACCTTGTATATGTATAAAAAGTAGTAGCTAGTAATTATATTTTTATTTACTTGTTTGTTTTTGTGTCAATCCGATCAGTATATTGATTTCATTAAAAGTGTGTGTGAATAGTATCTGACCTAAAACATTTAACCATAAACGGGTAAGTAATGTCTAAGCTGGCAACATTACGCGGGTGGAGGTGAGACAGGCGCGGGACGTGGGTTTTGTTTTTTGGACTCAGCGTGCGGCTTGCAATCACAGCTTAAGGCGGGTTCTGTCGAATTCTGTGATTTTATAAAATACAACAGAGCCGAATTGAGATCTTTCCTCATTTTTCGAAGTCGGTTAAAAATACGACTTTCCCATTCAACTCCATACAAAAGTTGGTAGCACTGTAGAGCCTACAACACCGACGGTGTAGCTTGTCTATGAATAAGGTAGTCTATGTCAAGACTTATAATTATATAACTTACATCACTTGTTTGTCTAACAGCCGCACTCAGAGATGTTACTTAAGCTAAGGAATACTTAAAATTGCTCTGTCTCGTTTTCATGTGTGACAATTTCCGTCAACGAGCAGTTAACAGGGCAATTTTAAGTATTCCTAGCTTAAGTAACGTCTCTGAGGTGCGGCTGTAAGGTGCAGAGCAGAAACCGAGACGTCTGTTTTGAACGGAGGTATTTTCTCGACACGACTGACCCGAAAGGTGATTTTCATTGCGTAAATCCTCAACAGCAGTGGGACAATGACTGCATAATTTTGAAAATAATTACGTAGGTAGCAATTATTGCAATAATTTGTATAATTTGTTTAGCGCTTTATGTAGTACATAAAGGGTCGCCCTGGAAAGCCATGGAAGCGCCCGGGTTTGACCAGTACGAATAATTTGCAAAAAATTGAAGAATTTTTCCAATTATATGTAGGGATAGTGGAAAAATTACAAATTTTATGAACAATTTAAACCAGTAATATTAAAGTGCTAAAAAATTACAACTGACTTAAAAATTGTTTTTTGAAGTATGTATACTTAATTCTTTTTGTGTAGGTATGTTCCGCGATTCTTCGCATTGTAAACATACTAAGTATAATGTTTTTTTATTTTTATTGAATAGTGTATATCTCTAGGGGTGGTGGTGCCTTAAGTTTAAATAAATTATTCCATCAGGCAAGTCAAGTCGTCATTGACTTGACTTGGCGTGGGTTCGATTCCCACCTAGGACAAACATTTATGTGATGAACATTTGTGTTCTGATATCTGGTTGTTAATATTTATTTAAGTATGTATTTAAAACTATATATGTAAGCATATCAGTCTCTGGCAGCCATATCACAAGCTTTGCTTAGTTTGGGGTCAGATGACCGTGTGTGCCAAAATGTCCCGAAAATATTTATTTATTATTATTATTATTTATTGTCAAGTCATTGAAATATTAAAAAACACATCTAAGTCTAAGGTGATGGTTCCTGTCGCTACCAAGAAGGTATATACCGCAGGTGAAACCGCGGGTCGCAGCTAGTATATATATCATAAAGAGCCAAAATTATCCCTATATAAGTTGTTTAAAAAGTTTCCACATCATAGGAAAAATGTTAACAAAATAATCTACGCTTTGAAGGCCTACAAGTATACAATTGACTCGCGTCAGCATATTTTCCTGTACAAAATAAGCCACTACCAAACATAAAACAATTATTATTAATAATGAATGAGATTTCTTAGAACATACAATGGAACTTGAATTAATTTCAACGTGACTCATTGAGCGTTCATTCCTTGAACCTAGTCATGTTAGAACATTATTTGGACAAATATTGCTGTATCTTTCATAATCTGCTTACAGCATAATTATGTTTCGGGGAGCGCGTAGATACTAACATTATTTTAAGGATGCTGTTCCCGTCCGTAGCTCTGTCGCTCACACACTTTAATATTATTGTATTATTGAAGAATATTATTGTTTTATTGAAGATATAAAATCACTGAATGTGATTTCCAATAGCAATAAAGTAAATTTTTAGGATTCCGTACCCAAAGTAAAAACGGGACCCTATTACTGAGCCTACTATCAGTGGCGTCCCTAGCTCGTAATCAAGGTAGAGCGAGGTTCTCTTTCGGCGCCCTTTTTATGGTCGACGCTTTTAAACAATAAATTGTATTTAAGTTTATATAATATGTTAAACTAGCTTCTTCACGCGGCTTCGCCCGTGTAGTTCTAAAGAATAATAATGCAACTCTATTAAGCAGAGTATGGCAACATTTTAGGTATACGCTGTGTAAGTGCCACATTCCATTGGTTATTGCCGGCCGATATGGATCAGTGGTAGCGCGACTGCCTATATAGTCCGCAGCAGGAACCCGGGTTTTAGGTCCTAGGTTATATTTTCGGCTAGGCAGATACTTATTTAAATTATTTTAAATATCTGCCCGGTTCCCTTCATCAAAACTTTTGCTGAAGGGAACCACAAATCAAAACGTCATCAGTGTGTATATTTTTTTGTTGTTGATTTTTTTCAAAAAACCCAAAAATTATTTTGATAAAATTTCTATGGGTACTATTCTGAAGTATGAACTACCAAAACAAACAAAAAAAAACAATTAGTAATTAGCGGAGTAATCGCGTAACAAACATTAAAAAAACATATTGTCGAATTGATAACCTCCTTCTTTGCAGTCGGTATAAAAGTGACAAAACCATGTTTTGCTGTTATCATAATATTACAAACAAAGAAATTTTGAATCAGATGTATTTTAATTTGACGGAGTAAAATGTTAACAATACTTAGTTATATGTTGATTATTTAAGGTTGTGGAGGGACCTATTGAAGTTGCAACGACAGGACCTTCGCCTGATAGTAGGTCTTATAACCGGTCATTGTAACTTCAATAGTCACTTGTATAAGCTAGGAGTCACGGATAGTCCACTGTGTCGTGGCTGCATGAAAAAGAACGAAACTGTAGAGCATGTGCTGTGGCATTGTGAAGCCAGAGAAGAAACTAGAAACGCTACCGGGTTGCATGGGGCACCGTTGCCTCTTTCATCCACGTCGCCACTACAGCTAGACTGCTTTTCATCATTACTTACACTACCATCTACACCACTGGAGCAACTGTGCCAGCACCCCAGAGCCTCACTCCGATATTTCAAGGAGCTGGGTTGGCTCGGGTAGGTGCTAGTAGGGGGAAATGCACAACACACCCCAAACGGGACGTCAGTGCAGGACCTATCGCCCCCATCTCGAATAAGAATTAAAAAAAAGAAGGTCGTGGATGGAGCTCCAGATATTTTGGCTCAGTTACGTTCACCATGAACACGGGAAGACAAGAATGCGGATGCTCTTTCTTAGTATTTTGCTATGGTAATCACTGGAACTAGAACACGAACCTAAAATGGTATAAGTGAATTTTTGCTTGTTACCATGTTACTCCGTCAAATTAAAAGATATTGACACATAAAATTCTTTGTTTGTAAACTTTTACGATAAACAGCAATTAGAGCCACCTTAATTAAGAAGGCGTCGAGGAAGCTGAGAATATAACTATGTACAGTAATGTGTTGATTTGTTTTAATTAAAACCTTTTTTACAGGCTCCACAAGGCCTATTTGCTTGTTTTTACAAACCACCTGTGGAATGTAATAAATGACCAAGAGTATAATAATATTTTTGATAATCTATACTTAATATATAATAATATTATAAAGAGGAAAGATTTGTATGTAAGTATGTTTGTAACGAATTGGCTCAAAAAGTCCTAGACCGATTTAAAAAATTCTTTCACTATTTGAATGCTACATTATCACTGATTAATATAGGCTATATATCTATACCCGTGCGAAGCCGGGGCGGGCCGCTAGTTAACTATATTACAGTGCCTGGGAACATTAAAGGGCTAAAGGATTTTGGTAATAACTTATTTGTGTTGGACTATCTACGCCCTAAATGTCCACAAAAGTGTTATTTTAATACACTTAGGCGTTGAAAATGCCGTTGACCGATCTATTCTATGTCAGACTCGAATAGCACCGCAGACAAGTTTTTAATTCACTTTACCACCCGCGCGACCTTGTATGATAAACGGTACAAACAATTACTACATTCAATCATGTAGTATTGTACCATATCGAATTTATGTCTTCGATATTACTCGAATTATTGTAAGGGTAAGTAACTTAAATTGTATTGCGGTAAAGAACTAAAGCTTTGGTAGGGGCAGTAATAGGTATTCCGTAAGGTTCATGTTGGGGTTTTAAACTTTAAAAGCAACTTTCTTAAATTGCAATATCGCTTGCTGTATGGGCTTTAGTTTATCTTTAGTAGCAAGTTATCTGAGGGCTTCGATCCGACCTTTCCGACGGGTACCAGATCAGGCAAACAAGGTACCCCAGACTTATATCAGGACTAGCTGCAGCCTGCGGTTTCATCCGCGAAGTGATGAAATATGGTGATGATTATGAAAAGTAGCCGATGTTACTCTCCGACCCTTGAATTATAACCATGCAAAAAATCAGGTCGATCCTTTGCTGTGTTCCTGCGTGAAAGAGGAACAAACAAACAAACAAACAAACACACTTTCGCATTTATAATATAAGTATGAATTAGAAAATCAATTGAAATTTTTATTGGAACGGATACATTCAGATTAGTCCCATAGAATCAAAATCAGTTTCATCATCATCATCATCATAATTTCAGCAATAGGAGGTCCACTGCTGGACATAGGCCTCCCCCACCGATCTCCAAAAGGGCCGGTTGGAAGCGGCCTGCATCCAGCGTTTCCCTGCGGTCTCTTTTAGGTCGTCTGTCCATCTTGTGGGTGGACATCCTACGCTGCGCTTACCGGTCCGTGATCTCCATTCCAGAACCTTTCGGCCCCATCGGCCATCTGTTCTGCGTCATATGTGCCCTGTCCACTGCCACTTCAACTTGCTAATCCGGTGGGCTATGACCCGAGCATAGTCATAGAGCATAGCACTTACCTTAAATAGACAGTACTTCCATATGGGCTGGTGTCGTGTTTCCTATCGGAGGGCCGCCGCATGGGTCCCACGGAGGAGGATGTCCGGCCTCTCTGGCCAGGCGAGCGCGAGGGCGAAGCGCCGCCGCTCCGGCCACCGCCTCCAAGCCCATACTGTGTCGCTAGTGTCGTCTCTTCCGGCTACGGACAATGCACGACATACCTTAGCAGCTATGAACTACATTACGCAGTGTTAAATACAGATACAGTGTAAACTCTATATAGCGACACTTAACGGACTGCACATTTTATGGCGTTAATTAAAATTGTCGTTAAATTGAGATAAGAAAAATCAATATTATAATACAATACATATTATAGTACTGATGCTAAAAAACTACAGGCATGTGCATGTAGATAATAAGTGTAAGTGGCGTTAGACGTTCTTATTATTATTCAATAAAAATAAAATAAAAATGTGCATCTGCATGTGTTTAAATGCTATTGTGGCACCAAACTAACGTTAAATCAGCTCAGTGATTTTCCAACTGAGCGGATTTAACGTTAGTATGGTGCCGCAATAGCAGACGTCCGTAAGGCCCCAGGCCTTACTATTTAGGTATAATTTCCATGTTTGTACCAGCCTCAGATCAGACAAACAAGGGAGATATACCTTAGTACATTATCGTTCGTGTTCATATGTCTCAATTTTAATTTTTTTATAACTATACCGTTAAACCACTTAACGCAAAAACGTTAAGTACAGCTTGTCTACTAATTTTTCACATAAACTTGCAGCGAGACTAATGAACTAAATAATAGTCCACATTCAAAAAAAGGGCGGCAAGGTCCTCGCAGGGTGAGTTCCTTTAGTCGTCGACTAAAGACATCAGGACACATATAATTTGGATGCATTCGCACCCGCCACGCCATCTTACCATATCTCCTTTGTTTAAATGATCTGAGGTGACAACAATCTCAAGCAACAATGAATTTTCTTTGGCATTTTAGATACACTATAAAAGTACCAATTTAATTCAATATCTTGGACATTGTGTCATGCTCACTACACTGCCCAGCCGAGTACATCCTACAAATATTCGGCATGCAAACATGACATAATAGCACACATAGCCACCAATATTCAACAAGACACTGTACTACAGAACACAAAAGATGAAAACATAATAATTCTATTCTAAGAAGTCAGGTTGTTGACTGAAATCTAATTTCAACTTAATAAACTTAAATATATGTTACATTTGACTTAAAATTTTTTGGTTGTTAAAAATAATGATATACCCTTAATTAAATTAAATTTATTAAATCACTAAAGCATGCTGCTATGCCACCAGGCTAAACCTTTTTAAAGCCTCGTTCACATTACAGACGCAGGTGAATAATTTGACTCGTACCCATCGAGATAAAATACCTATAGATCGCAAGCGTGCAAAAAATGTCCGAACCAAAAGTACACGCTACGAATAGGGTACTTGACTGTATTAAAAATATTATGCCAATTGACGCCATCCATAAACATGACATAATGAAAAAGCATATTTCATTGATTTTTTGATAAAAATATGCTTATTTTTTGTAAAAAACGCGAATAAAATAACTGTATTTTCGACATTTGATCACGTGATCGAAAACGGTCTGTAACTGGCTTCATCCCTAGTGACGTCACACAAATCTAAACAAACAGATTTTGTATTGATATTTGCGAATTTAATGTTGTAAAGCTATTTTGAGAGCGATTTATCCAGAAATTTTCACCAAATACATTCCGGAGGTTAAATGTGACAAGAATGGAGAAACATTTTGTGCAAGCAGACAGCAGTAACTTACCCAAAATTAATGTTTTTATGGTTGCATATTTCTTTAATAATAATCCACGTCATTGTTTCTACGCTGCAGAACTCAAAACGTAAAAACTACAATGTCAGTATTAATTTTTAATTGTTCTCCAAGCAAAACATTCAATCAAGTTGTACAAAAAGTATGTTGTAGTAAGTGGATATAACTATTTTGTTAGGTTATGTCAAGCCTACAATGTTTAAAAAGAAAGTAACAGTACATAAAATAGTAATGCAATAAAAACACAAATTATAATAGAAATATATAGACTTAAATATGTACCTCAAAATGATCTTCGCACATAGAAACACTTGAATTAGCTCCAATACTTTTGGGTTCTCTACGAGCTACTTAGTTCCAACCTTAGATTGGTTACAACCACTTTTTTCGAGTTTTGGGGAGTTTTGGGTGCATTGGAACAGGAACAAATAGATTTTCCAGTGTCTTTATGGAAGTATTTGTACATTTTGGCACTACACAATATTTATAAACCATTACTTCTATTAGAAATTAATTAATCATCAAACTTTTGCAGCCTGGCTGCAGTTGTTTTGTTTTGTGTGACGTCAATTAGTCACGTGATCGGAGCTATGACGCAGGTCTGCGTTTTGGCGCGATATTTTTTTATTCAAACTTTAACATCGATTTATATCGCAAATACGACTGATATCCAGAAAATATAAATGCAGTATACATTATTTTATATCAGACAATAATGTGCAATAGTTTCCCAAAAGTAGTCAAATACCCTATTGCGCCGACTTTTTGGTTAGTTGTAAGGCAACCGCGATCCGACTACAACGCCGCGCGATGCCAGTGCTACAATGACCTAGCGGACAAGCGACGTTGCGCACTATGCAAGCAACAAAACGTCTAAATTGGAGTAAATGTGGCATTGGGAACCATATAATTGATGTCTAGGTATGTACAACGAAACTCAGACGATTTCGTGAATGTTTTTACATAGTTAGTGACTCTATAGATATTGTATCTCAATGCTCGGACCCTATTAGTAGTCATGGAACAGTTACTTCATTTTTGTCTTTATAAAGCAAACTAAAAAAAAAGAGGCTTAACTTCACGGCTGCTACGCTTTTATTAATAAAGGGGTCTGAGTTTACTTTTATCACCGTTAAGACCTCATTTCTTTAATCGTGAACTGTTTTGTTTCTCTCGTATGTTATGTATTTTGACTGTATACTGTGCATACTTTGGCAACTTTGTGTTTGCTTTGCTTTGAAAATAATGACAAGAATAAAATAAACTCACTGTCTGTAATGTGAACGATGCGTAAATTATGACATGCCAAAATGACATGCTCATATTTCAAATTCTAAATTGAAAACAGGTATGTCTATTCCATCTACTAAGTAGGTGAAATGTTCTATTGTAAAATGGTAACATGCCACTTCTAAAATCTTAGCATTACAAACTAAAAAGATCACACTATATAGTCATTGTCAAAAGTATTGCTAAAGGTCAGAGTTTAGTGCAAATCAAGTCATTCTAATGGGGTACTTTCACCAGGCCATCTGATGAGCCATTTTACCAAGTCAAGCCATCATTGTCGTTGTGTAAATAGGGACATTCCATTACATAGCCGGCTGTCGACTACGGCAATCGGCTGGCTGTCTACTACGGCAATCGGCTGGCTCAGTGGCAAATGGCCTGGTGTAAAAGCTTTATGAAAGCACACATGAAAATGTATGTATGTAGTCCTATGTACCTACTCTGAATACTCAATGGTACCTACCTATCTTTTTAACTCTTAGGTTCAATTCATACTGAGATGGCAGCGCTTCAGAGTACATGCTCAACACCTATGTAGTATAGATGAGGTTTAATAATAATCAATTTAAAAAACAGACTTCTCAAAATTAGTAAAATGCGCAGTTTCAGTCATTTTGATTTAAAATTCAAGCTACTATAACCAATTTTAATGAAATTTCTATATGACAAATATGAAAGTATATCCTTTCAATTAAAAAAAAACAATTTTCATTACTCATACTCGGAAAGTAGGTCTGAAGTGGCCGGAGGAGAAAGTAATACATTTCAGCCCTAGGGAGAATCACTTTCAACTGACAGACACTCAAATTATTTTAAAAAAACTAGTTCTATTTTCACATTTTGTATTAAACCATGTTCCAACTTTTTTTTCTCAGGGGATTATGGTCCTGCACTTCTCGTGCAGTTGCCAGTGTCAAGAAGTAAAAAAAAAAATTGGCGGGAATCCGATCTTCATTGTAGAGTTTTGTTTATACTTCCGTATAGCAGATTTGTATTAACACAGTCAGTTCATGTTTTTATTTTTAGTTTCCTTGTATTCGTAATGAAAAGCACAATGTTTACCTCGGGGTTAAAGACTTATTTAGTCCCCGAATGAGTTACTTCCACCGCTAGGATAACAATGTACTATTAAATTTTCCAAATTGGTTCATAAATGACGGAGTTCTAAAGTAACAAACATTAAAATAAATAACAAAAAACGAAATGAGAACCTCCCCCTTTTTTGAAGTTGGTTAAAAATTATGTGTAGGACTACATTCTTTATATTCATTAGATTAGATGTTTGTTTGGATTAGTGTTGCTAGGTACTGTCATCTCGGTGTGAATTGGCCATAGCAGTTACTCTCAGAATGCATTCAGGATTTCTATGATACTTTCATACTGATTTTTCATACAATGCTAGAGAGCTGTCCATCTAAGTGTCTTCTGAGCTTGACACAATATTTTTTTTTATAAGTACAGACCAAAACCTGGTATAATTGTGTTTTTACACTCAATAATCTGTCTTGTTTATTTAATAAAGTGAACAGATGATGTTGGACAGTTAACAAGAATAAGAATAATTTTACGAACACATGTTCTAAAGTAAATATAAGTTGAATGCTCAACACACCCAGTTACACTGCCCAAGTGTTTATTATGACATGGATTAGATCCTATTTAGTAACACTTATGTGTGATAATTTAATTAACACCTTGTATTTGATGCATTTAAATGCTTCTCGGACACTTTTTGGGTATTATATTGTAAGAATTTGAGCACAATATCACTTGTTGCTAGTTTTTTATAGTACAAGCATCCACTACGAAGGTTCAGGGTTTCAAGACAGTGAACTAAAAGGAGCACTTGACAGAATTTACAGCTACTTACAACTGCACCACTATGAAATGAAAATAGCAAAATCTACAATAATTCCAGTTGGTACACAATCGTGTTCACTGTTTCAAGATAATTGGATTAATATACGTGGTCAACGATGCTGGTATTTCAACTAGTTATTTTTCTGTATACTTCTTTAGTTTTAAATTTTGTTGTATATTGTTTGTTGATTGTTAAATAAATAAAAAATAAATAAACACTTTTGACATTATTTTTAAAATACCAAACATGAAAAGAAATCACTTTACTCAGTTCTCTAATTAGAATCTTCTTTAAAATGTACTTTGAATAAATTTTTTTAGCTACGCCTTTTGTTATGGCTTTATAAATGTATACTATTTTGCCATAGACAGTGAAGAGACGAAAAATCTATTTAGGGTTTTTTTTTTGTAAATAGGACCAGTTAATGAGATTGCGCTCTGCTTGATAGTATGCGGTAATCACTGCCTATGGACGCCTGCAACAGTAGTGGTTTTGATGATATACTTAAATAAAAACAAGGGGATGGAACGTTAATAATGAAAATATAGATAATCGATACAATTAAATTAGTTAATGCAAAAATTTTATTTTTATTCAGAAAAAAAGGAACTTTGAATTTAGTGATTAAAAAAAAAATGCCTAGGCCTGAACTCTAAAATTCAGAAAAAATCTGAGTCTAAAATTTTGAATTTAAATATTGAATACCACACATACCAGAAGATTATTCACCCAGATCAATGACAAGTTCATACAAATAAATGCTATGAATATAAAAAACCATTTAAATCAGTTCACAAATGTCGGAGTAATTGGTATAATCAGGCGGCAATCATACACAAGCCCCTTAATAAAAAAAATATTAAGAAAAAACCTCTTTCAATGTTTGTTAAAAATAATTGTACAGCAGTAACTGTCACTTAACAAGTTATAGTTCTCAATCCTGGCTCTAGTTTGCTTAATTAACTCAACCTTGATAATAATGTTTTGACTGATAAATTTATATGCAAATTGCAGGTTATGATTTAACTAACAGTCCTAGTAACTAATATTGCATTCATTTTGTATCCAAGTGTCTTGAAATTTTTGGCGTCAACAAAAAAGTGTACCACTCGGTGTAAATACTTCACATAATACTCTACAGGTGATTAAGGATAATTTTTGATCATTATATTTTTTATTTATTGTTTAGGAAAACCCAGATGTGCACTAACCACTGGCATCGTTATGCATTGCAACAATATGTTAATTCATTTTAATTAAGTTTGACTCTAATCACACCTGTAAAGTTGAAAGTTTATACATTTACATTATGAAAGGTACAATGATTCCAAAATATAGGAACCTTAATGTTTTCCGTCTCTGTGTGCTCAACTTGTGGTGCAGCCACATTTGGCAAGGAGCCACTTCTGAATGTGCCCCAGCCTGGCTGGCTCTGTATGGGCCGGAGTGTTGTGTCAACAATCTCTACATCTGGCTCGGGAGATTTTGTTCTAGCATGTCTGCTACTTGAATTTACCTGCAATCATGTCTCTCTAACATCTCACACAACACTGCACTTTAAATTAACTCTTGTATATCATTGATCAAACTGTGAGTACCATTATGTTTACAAAAATATGTTTTTAATCCGTACTTAATAATGGGCACTTTTTGTGATGCAAAAGAATTGTTGTCACACATTACCGAGACACAAACACATGGAGTTATGTTTCCTTAGATGTAACATTAATAAACAACTAACTGGCTATTGTGTAGAATCTAAATAGACCTGAAACACATTTGACAATGACAATTGAGAACTATACACAGAACATGGGTCACAATATTTTGTTGGTGTATAGAAACAATATCGCTGGTGGACTGAGTCGCAATACGCATTTTGTAATGATTATTGTTTACGTCGGCGGGCACATTTGACGGCCAGGAAGCGATTGCCTGAGTAAATAGGCGACAGACCTACCTTATTGGTTGCGTCGGAAACTTCGCGCATAATCTTCTCAAAAGCAGCTGTTTCTTCGGCCTGCTTTTGATTGTGAAGCGCTATTTTTTCACTAAATTTTCTTGGATTCGCCATGATGGCCAGTAAACATTTATTTTTTTCTTTTTACATTACAATTCTCAGCGCTCCATGAAATAAACGCGCTTGTCTGAGCTGTCAAGCAAGTGGCAAATAGCCACAGAGTAAGTATTTTCAATGTTGCTGCTTAAGAAAAATAGTGATATACTTAAAATAATCGACTAAGCTTTCACTGGACAGAATTTGGCTCCAGTAAACCATTTTAAGGGTTTCGTAGTTCAACAAGGAACCCTTAAAAGTTCGTTCAGTTCATCCGTCCATCTGTCCGTTCATCCAAATTAAGTGGCTTTATTAATATATCCTAATAATATTATAAACGCGAAAGTTTGTATGTATGGATGTTTGTTCCTCTTTCACGCTGCAACGGAACAACGGATCTACCTTATTTTATGCATGGGTATAGTTCAAGAGCCAGAGAGTAACATAGGCTACTTTTCATCATCATTATCACCATTTTTCATCACTACGTGGGCGAAACCGCGGGGCGCAACTAGTATATTTAAATACATGAAATTACACAATGAGGATTTTCGATATTTTTTCAGATGTCGCTACGTACGAGTCAGGGGCCTGACCATAAGCGTTACACAAAATAACAATGCTGCGTGAACATAGCGTTCCGAGCGCAAAACATTTTTACTTTTGACCATACCATAGCCGTCAAAACGTTTCCGCTTTATTATGAAAGCACGAGACGACGCTCTACGTTAATACAGAGTTCTCACTCACACACCCGATCATAGTTCGTTAGATTCCGTTCATTATTCCGTAATACAAAAGTTTTAAATTAAACCCGTACCATAGTTGGTTTTAACAACGCGAATAACATTATTTTTGCGTCTATGAGGCTCCATTCTAGCGATAATAAAAAAGTTAGTCAGGACCAACTTTTTTACTATCGCATTGAAATTAAAACTGCTTTATGCCTCCCGAAGGCCTCTGACAAATACTTAAATCATAAACCAAGTTTATAAAGACTAAGCGGTAGACCCAAATGTCAGTTTTAGGCCGCTGGGAGGCCTCCGACAAATACGTGTCATTCACTAAAATATATGTAGTAAGCAAGATAATATAGGCTGAATTGGCAACCCTAGCGTCAGAATCATTAGGCCTCCCGAAGGCCTCCGCCAAAAATCTGTTTTAGTCACCAAAATATGTAGGAGCATTAAACAACTGGCTGTATTGGTAACCTTAGTGTTAGGACTTTAGGCCACTCGAAGGCCTCCGACGAATATGTAGTTATATCGCTAGAATATGTAGTAGATAACATAGTAAAGGCTGAATTATCAATCCTAGTGTGAGAACTATTAGGCCTCCTAAAGGCCTCCAACAAATGTGTGTTCCAGTCACCAAAATATGTACGAGGCATGAAAATATTGGTTGTATTATCCAACCCTAGTGTCAGAATCTTAGGCCACCGGAAGGACTCCGATGAATAAATAGATATATCACTAGAATAATATTGTAGTAGGCACACAATAGTACAGGCTGAGTTGCCAACCCTAGTGTTAGAGCTTCTAGGCCTCCCACAGATATAGATCTGTGAGGCCTCCGACAATCAAACGTGACACTTTCTCGAACTTGACCGTGACTTTTTTACTTGATATTTAATAGAACTTGATATAATTCAGGCAAACGCACTAGACGTGCAACGCCAAAATTTTCTCATTGGGAAATTATTCTGGAAAATATTCAAAACACAGTGCGATAACGCGGCGCGTTATGTTAACCTCTATAAATATTAACTCTAATAAATAAATAACGGAATAAAGGCAAACTTTTAGAAGCAGGAACCACTTCAAGCTGACCTTACCCGAAATACTACGAATACATGGCCGTAGCCAGGAAACCATTTCGCGGGGTCGAGTAACAACTTTACTATACCCCCAACGCAAACCGGTGATTGATTTATTACGTTTTTAAAATCTGCTCGAGATTATGAAGAGGAGAAACAATGTATTTTCGTGATGTTTCCAATACTCCACAAGCCACCTAAAGTATCTACCACTTTACTAGGGCATGACTTGCACTTGACCGTGACTTATTTACCTTGACTTTGACTGTGATTGTGACTTGTTTGACGATTTATACTACCCTGTAAAGCATTTTTTTTCTTATTTATTATTCCCGTGTACGGCATTAGTATTTCGACTGAAGGTCACTACTTCCATGGTCATGAAATACATTAAAAAGACGGGTAATATGTCACTGTCATGTCAAGTAAGATAATGGCGTCGATTCTGTCATACTCACTAAACTAAACCAATCGACAGGGCTAAAATTATCTGCCTCTCTTTTCAATTTAATATGTGAGAGAAGGATGGCAACAATTTTATAGCTGTCAGATTTAGTTTAGTTTAGAATGCATCAGAATTATACTCTTTGGGTGGTTGTCAAAAAGTTAAATCTTTGAGTTTAGTAAAGGGAGTGCAAACTTTCGCGTATCGTTTCCCTACCTTTAAATAGGGTATTTGACTACTTTTGGGAAACTATTGCACATTATTGTCTGATATAAAATAATGTATACTGCATTTATATTTTCTGGATATCAGTCGTATTTGCGATATAAATCGATGTTAAAGTTTGAATAAAAAAATATCGCGCCAAAACGCAGACCTGCGTCATAGCTCCGGTCGAGCGACGATTGACGTCACACAAAACAAAACAGCTGCAGCCAGGCAGCAAAAGTTTGATGATTAATTAATTTCTAATAGAAGTAATGGTTTATAAATATTGTGTAGTGCCAAAATGTACAAATACTTCCATAAAGACACCCGAAAAAATATTTGTTCCTGTTCCAATGGACCCAAAACTCCCCATAACTCGAAAAAAGTGGTTGGAATCAATCTAAGGTTGGAACTAAGTAGCTCGTAGAGAACCCAAAAGTATTGGAGCTAATTCAAGTGTTTCTATGTGCGAAGATCATTTTGAGGTACATATTTGAGTCTATATATTTCTATTATAATTTGTGTTTTTATTGCATCACTATTTTATGTACTGTTACTTTCTTTTTAAAAATTGTAAAGACATAACCTAACAAAATAGTGATATCCACCTACTACAACATACTTTTTGTACAACTTGATTGAATGTTTTGCTTGGAGAACAATTAAAAATTAATACTGACATTGTAGTTTTTACGTTTTGAGTTCTGCAGCGTAGAAACAATGACGTGGATTATTATTAAAGAAATATGCAACCATAAAAACATTAATTTTGGGTAAGTTACTGCTGTCTGCTTGCACAAAATGTTTCTCCATTCTTCTCACATTTAACCTCCGGACTGTTTTTGGTGAAAATTTCTGGATAAATCGCTCTTAAAATAGCTTTACTACATTAAATTCGCAAATATCAATACAAAATCTGTTTGTTTAGATTTGTGTGACGTCACTAGGGATGAAGCCAGTTACAGACCGTTTTCGATCACGTGATCAAATGTCGAAAATACAGTTATTTTAATCGCATTTTTTACAAAAAATAAGCATATTTTTATCAAAAAATCAATGAAATATGCTTTTTCATTATGTCATGTTTATGGATGGCGTCAATTGGCATAATATTTTTAATACAGTCAAGTACCCTATTCTAAAACTAAACTCATACGACTTGAATATGGCAACTGCATCAATCATGCGGAGCCAAAAGCCCCAACTCGGGGAAGAAGGAAAAAAAAAAGAAGGAGTGCAAACTGCAAAGACTACTATTGGTTAGCGGTTGCACAGATTGGTTGCTTAAAGTAATTGAGTAATATATACTCTATAGGGTACTTGACTGTATTAAAAATATTATGCCAATTGACGCCATCCATAAACATGACATAATGAAAAAGCATATTTCATTGATTTTTTGATAAAAATATGCTTATTTTTTGTAAAAAACGCGATTAAAATAACTGTATTTTCGACATTTGATCACGTGATCGAAAACGGTCTGTAACTGGCTTCATCCCTAGTGACGTCACACAAATCTAAACAAACAGATTTTGTATTGATATTTGCGAATTTAATGTAGTAAAGCTATTTTGAGAGCGATTTATCCAGAAATTTTCACCAAAAACAGTCCGGAGGTTAAATGTGAGAAGAATGGAGAAACATTTTGTGCAAGCAGACAGCAGTAACTTACCCAAAATTAATGTTTTTATGGTTGCATATTTCTTTAATAATAATCCACGTCATTGTTTCTACGCTGCAGAACTCAAAACGTAAAAACTACAATGTCAGTATTAATTTTTAATTGTTCTCCAAGCAAAACATTCAATCAAGTTGTACAAAAAGTATGTTGTAGTAAGTGGATATCACTATTTTGTTAGGTTATGTCTTTACAATGTTTAAAAAGAAAGTAACAGTACATAAAATAGTAATGCAATAAAAACACAAATTATAATAGAAATATATAGACTCAAATATGTACTTCAAAATGATCTTCGCACATAGAAACACTTGAATTAGCTCCAATACTTTTGGGTTCTCTACGAGCTACTTAGTTCCAACCTTAGATTGATTCCAACCACTTTTTTCGAGTTATGGGGAGTTTTGGGTCCATTGGAACAGTAACAAATATTTTTTCGGGTGTCTTTATGGAAGTATTTGTACATTTTGGCACTACACAATATTTATAAACCATTACTTCTATTAGAAATTAATTAATCATCAAACTTTTGCAGCCTGGCTGCAGTTGTTTTGTTTTGAGTGACGTCAATTAGTCACGTGATCGGAGCTATGACGCAGGTCTGCGTTTTGGCGCGATATTTTTTTATTCAAACTTTAACATCGATTTATATCGCAAATACGACTGATATCCAGAAAATATTAATGCAGTATACATTATTTTATATCAGACAATAATGTGCAATAGTTTCCCAAAAGTAGTCAAATACCCTATTGTATTCTCTTTGTTTATATTCTGTGTTGCGAGAGTGCAGCAGAGTGCAGTGAGGAGTAATAGTGTTCCGTGGTGCAGTGCAGAATATATTTATCAAGATTTCGCACAAAATAAAATAAATTGAATTAGAAATTAGAACACAATAAAATGGAAAATTATTATATATTATTATAATCATTAAATGCGTCTGAGTATGTTGCTCTAAAACTATTCGTGTACAACCGAACTGAATTTTGTAACAAGAATAATGGAAGAAAAATATATTCTAACTCTTGATATTGGGACTACAACTATTCGCTCTTACATTTATAATTCCAGAACAGAGACTGTAGCGAAGGCTGTCGATCAGGTAATAAAGATTTTATTCAAAACCACTATATTTTGCAATCCTGGTGTTGATACTATGAAATGCACTCCTAGAGATTTACTTATATTTACTCTTTTTTTTTTCTATTTTGGCATTAATCACTTTATTTATTCCGGTCTACAGGTGATACTTCACTATCCTAAACCAGGGTATGTTGAAATAGACCCTGATGAGTTATGGGATTCTGTGGTGGAAGTCGTCCAAAAGTCTCTCAGCAGTAAGTTATTGATTTTTCATAACTAATAGAACTTGTATTCCAACTCTGGAACGAATGCTCATTGCAGATGATGCGTAGTATTCGCGCGAGTTAGTAATACTCGGGTAGTTAATAATAATACGCAGGTACTTTTTGCTTAGTGGCAGTGGGAGTTGCTTAGTAGTCCGCTCTAAGCAAAATGTGTTGTGGCTCATTACAGTACTCGTGTGGGTTACTTTTGTGATTTTACTATGCATCTGCTGCATCGGGCTTATATCACAGTTTTAATGTATGCTCTAGGCCAGTGGTTCCCAACTAGTGGTACGCGAAGGGATGATTAGGGGTGTCTGCATCAAGAGTTACGCGCGCCAATCTCTTGACTAGGAGAAATTCTATTAAAGACGTCACACCGTAAGTAGTTCATTTTATAGTCAGTCTGCAGTCCAACTAACTGCATACAGCGTAACGTCTTTCCGTCTTCAATAGAATTTCATACTTTACTGGACCTCACAAACAGTCTGAACCGGACCAAACAGCATTTGGTGTGGTTGAGCGGAGTTCGAGGGGTACGTGAGTTTGAGGTATTTCTTGAAGTGGTACGCAGGAAAAACTGATTGGGAACCACTGCTCTTAGCTCTAGGCAATCTTATTACTAAAGTTTTTCCCTCTTTAAAGTTCAGTGGGAAACCAATAAATCTGGAAATCTTAAGTGTATCATGGAGGGTTGTGTACCGCACAAGATTACTGAGAGGTCTAGCCTCAAGGTAGTTATGGTTTACTCACCCTGGAATGCATACCCAGATTCCATAGTGGAAGCTTTGTACTAGGAATAATTACCCTAAGCCTTGTATAACAACTTCAGAGCCCACTGCAATGTTGTTTTGGGTAGGATTGTAATGCTAAAATGGGAGTATGAACCAGGAGCGAAATCTGCCAAAACCGTGTGGTCCTACATAATATGGTACAAATACTCAACTAAAACAAACTTTTAAAAGTAGACATCTCAAATGATTGAAGATGATAAAAAGCAGTACAATACAATCTTTTATTTATAACTCCATAGTTACAAGTCAAACTTATTAATCTAGTAAATTTCTCTGCAACAATGTACAGTTGTTTAATTAAAAGCATCCTATAACTGTGGTGGTGATGTGGATGATTAAGATAATGATGCAACGCGGTAGCGATTCTAGTTTCTCCTGTGGCTGCACAATTCTACATGTCGAGCTCTACAGTTTTGTTCTCCTTCATGCAGCCAGGACATGATGACACAGTGGACTGTTCGTGGCTCCCTGTTTATACAAGTGAATATTGAAATTGCTGCTGCACACTGTGCAGCGTGTCCTACAACTTGCACACTAGACGACCTTGAATGAAGCCACGGAGAGTGGCATTGTGTGGCAAAATTTTGGTCTAGATACTTAATTTGAAAAGAAAATAATAATTTATGGAGCATCGATCGAAAGAAGAAGAAGATTGACATTGCAATGACTGGTTATAAGGCCTAATAACTAAAATGAGTACTCTTTTCCAGATGCAAGTTTGTCGGCGGGCCAAATGACTGGAATGGGTATATCGACCCAGCGGAGCACCTTCCTCACATGGTCCAAAGAGAGTGGCAAGCCGTTCCACAAGTTCATTACATGGAAAGACATGAGGGCAGACAAACTAGTCAAGCAGTGGAACACTAGTGTTACTTTTAAGGTAAATAATATTTTATACCATTCCCCCTCTAAAAAGCTTATTTTAATCACTGTTTTAGTGTTTGAATTTAGAACACTCCAATATATTCGACCTCCATCTCAATGCTATAACAACCTCTTTGCGCCAAAAATACTCGATACAAACTCTTTAAATTTTTATTTTTCTCGTAGTTATGGTATAAAGTATAGTATGCAACTCTTGAATAAAACGGATTTATATTGAGGGCCAATCACTCGCGTTGCTCAGGATTCTAGCACTCGCTATATGATTCAGTCATTAGAATCCTTCACTTGCTCTTGATTCATCTATGGCCCTCGCTTTAAATCCGTCCTTAATTCACTAATTGCATAAACGAAAAAGGGCATTTGATTCATCAATAACAATGAAAAAAAACTCTTTTTTTGTCACTGAGTTAATAAAATCATTTTGAATTTGCAAAAAACACGAATTATGTACAAAAGATACTGAATGCTGAGCGTACCTAACTTACTGGCTGGCTGAAAGGAGCAGTGAGCTATTCAATCTCAATTAAGAAATAAAATATCCCACCAATTTCAGTTAGTTTCTTTTCTGTTATCATGGTTGTTTTATGTCATTGGAAATATAAATACAATACTACTATTTATTTTCTCGCAGTCAATAGTAATAAGTAAAGTACCTACATAACTCATGAAAAAAATATTAATCTCGGTCCTTGTACCCCTCGCTCTGTTTAGGATTCTCCTCTAGAATCCTTCACTGCTCTCGGGATCCAACTTAGTCCTTCGAATTAAACTGTTTTTTTCTTGCTGTATAATCTACACAACTACCTGAGGCCACTGTCACTGTAAAGAGGTATAAACGTCAGCAATGACAATGAAATAAAATAAAGATAATTTTTAGAAAAAAAAAAGAACCGAC
The DNA here is from genome assembly GCA_914767915.1 of Agriopis aurantiaria. NCBI lineage: Eukaryota > Metazoa > Arthropoda > Insecta > Lepidoptera > Geometridae > Agriopis > Agriopis aurantiaria. Next base: position 6,823,687 of record OU611999.1, read on the forward strand.
TTCATGATTATACAAACAAACTAAAACTAAAAAGTTGAAAATAATATTTAAATAACTCCAAAGCAATGAGCATTAAAGGACAATCAACGAAATTATTAATACATATATTACCTACTTATATACATATTTACAATTTATAATCAGTTATTTTTGGAGTCGGTGGCAGCCAAAGCAAAGTCCAGGTGCCATCACCCGTCACTAAGGATGGTATATATACCCTAATAACTTCCTTGCCCCGTCACCCATCCAAGTACCGACTTCGCTCTACGTTAACATGGTATTGAACAGACATTTGTCACTGACCCACACTTTGCCATTATTTATTACCTACTGGGGCCTTACGGACAACTGCTATTACAGGCACGTAATCCGCTCAGTTGGAAAATCACGCGACCGCAAACCTTATCGCGCCCAGATACGGTTTGCGGTCGTGTGATTTTCCAACTGAGCGGATTAGGTGCCTGTAATAGCAGTTGTCCGTAAGGCCCCTGTTATACTTTAGAGTGTGTACTATAATCATGCCAAGTTTGACGCTGGTACCTACATATTGCCGTTTTTACTTTTTGATTTTATTATTATTTGTTAAGTTAATACGCGGTAATTTACAAGTTCTGTAAAAAAAAACTGGCTATCTATTACGGTTCAAAAGACAGCCGTTAAAAGGTAGGACAGACATCACATGCAGATAGCGTAGGCTCAGTTAACCCGTAGGTCCCGTTTTTACCCTTTAGATACGGAACCCTAAAAATGAATAATTAACCCTAATAAGGGTCCAAAACTCCATAGAAGCCTCTTGTAAAGCCTCCACCCACTTTACTGGTGCATGAGTTTGACTTGACCGTGCATGATTAGCTCTGCTTGACTGGCTTGTTTGACGCTATTGAACACTATATAAAATATTTAATACTAAATACACGACACTATTTAATATTACGACTCAAATACTCTGTATCCATGGTCATGAAAAATTTAACGAAAAAGAAACAGGGCATGGTGGCCATCACAGATATACACAACCAGATCGGCAATATATTTTAGTGAAAGAGACAACTTGATATGGCTCAGCACAAGTACGAAAAGGACATAAATAGATTTTGTTGTCCTTATCGGCGTGACCTGTTTTTGGTACCTCAAGTGTCAAAATCTGTAATAATCAGTGACAAACAAAACGGGTCTGAATTATATTTATTGCCTTTTTTTGGTGATATACTGTGATAAATGCGTGTTTCCTCTGAGAAATAATTGTAAAAGATATTTTACAATGGTTGGTTGTAGCATTTTGGGCTGCAAGAAGCGCAGTGAGCGAAAATACGATGAAATATCATTTCACACGTAAGTAAACATATAAAGCTTGTAACGATCACCTAAATAAATTCAGGATATCAATTCGCAAATATTTTATTCATAATTAGTCAGTTTTTAGGTCGATTTGTGGTCTAATTCTATGAATTTTATCAAATTTTCACTTAGAAAATAAATTATGAATGTTGCCAGTTTATGAAAGAAATTACCCACCGCAACTAACATAAATTATTCGTTCTGCAGGTTTCCAACTGATCCTGTCACATTGCTGAAAAAAGCTGGCACATTGCAAGAAGTGCAAAATACCGACCCTTTTATGCCCATATGAATATGGTGAATGTTAATATTAAATATATATTAATGAGGCCACAGTTATGAAGCTGGAAAAGCAAAAGGCGATTTCGGCGAACCGATTCAAAAAGCTACGCGCTGTTCGTGAAATTTGTACTGTAAACATTAAAGAGTCTATTTATCTAATTATTTGGAATGTTATACATAAATCCATTCATGAAAAAACTAAACTGACCAAGCGCGAGTCGGGCTCGCGCGCTGAGAGTTCTTTACAATCACAAAATACAAAAAGTTGTGCAAAAAGACAACATCACGCCCAGGCTGTCACCCATCCAAGTACCGACCGCGCCCGACGTTGCTTAGCTTAGTGGTAAACAGAAATTTGTCACTGACTCGCACTTGGCTAGTGTTTATTATTTGTTGTTTTACTTATGTTCACTATAATCAGCTAAATTTGACGCTTGTACGGATTACCGTTTTTACACTAGAACAAATCCAAAAATACGTTTAACGTTTGTTGCATGGGGGCCCTTAGTTTGCCCTTCCGTTTTAACTCTTTGACTTTTTTATTATTTTTAATTAATCATAAAAAATCATGCTATGGTTACTTTACAACCTTTTTTCTAGTACTATATTCTAATCCTAACAAATAATTATAATAAAAACGCAAGTAAGTTTGTAACTTTCTGTCTGTTTTTTTACGAGGAAACGGCTAAGTCATGGTATAATAATATACTCCGCCAGGTATAGCAATTCGAGAAAAAATGTTTACGTAGGCGTCCCGCAATGATGTCATGATGTCAATTTACAACAGGTTCGAGAGAGATGACGATACACCACGTAACAGCTGATTGAATAAAGTGGCAACTGGACAGTGACGTCATTGCGGGACCACTCCCAGATTGCTAGACCTTGTTTTCTTAGATCATGGGCTAAGTCAAATTTTGTCAGGACGATAGGGTGTGTCATGAGGACAGACAACGTACTTTTCTTCCCAGAAAATTGCAGGTAGCTCCGCGGGTTGCAGCAGATAGTGTATAAAATATAAATATTTAAAAGGTAGTATTGTTTCCAAAGTACTCATTGAAGATTCACACCCATCATAGTAGGTAAATTACCCTAACTTATAGCAAATCATTTTAATGTGGCAACACACCTTGTTGAAGCGAGAGGCACTGAGCTAGCCACGCTCATTGAAAATCTATAGGTAGTAGATCTGTGGTGGCCATGGAGACACTTCTTTGTTTTTTGAAGTCTGTTCCTCTATGTCTGTCAGTAGTAGATCTGTGATGTTTGCTGTTTAGTTGACAGCGTCGCTAGTGGAGAGCAAAGTATGAAGTTCACCAAGAAATAACTGTAGTTCCAATGTTGCCCACCTTAACAGCTAAGTTGGTGGCACTGCACAATGTTTACAATGTACATTGAATTTGTAGATATTTTTGTAGATTTTTCAAAAAGCACTGAATCAATGTCGATAAAAAAATTATGGGACCACCTATGAGTTATGACCTACCAACCAAAAAAAGAATCATCAAAAACAATTCTAAATTGGCGGAGTAATCACGTAACAAACATACAAAAAAAACAAAAAAACAGTCGAATTGATAACCGCCTCTTTTTGGAAGTCGGTAAAAAAAAAAAATTACAATGTAAAATACTTGCTATAAAATTCGTTAAACGTGCTTAACTATTATAGTAGTTATCTGGGGTGCTTAATTTCGATGTGTCATCATCATCATCAGCCAAAAAACGTCCACTGCTGAACATAGGCCTCCCCCTTTAACCTCCACACTGATCGACAGCCTGCCTTTTGCATCCACTGGATGCCCGCGACTCTCACAATGTCGTCGGTCATTAATCAATAATCGCGGAAACCTAAGAAATTATTATGCTGAAAATGTTATTGTGTTGCAGTTCATCAAAGTAAGCTCCTACGTTCTCTACTTACTGACAAGAAGTAAAAGATTTAAAGCTGGCAGCGCCTTCAAATTCATGAACTCACAGGTATGTATAATTTTAAGACTAAGGTGCTGGCCTGACCTTACGCGAGTATTCTGTGGTCTATGTTTGTGATGCCTTGGCGCCATACTCACTGAAAAGCAAGTATGGTGATAGCGGTGAAACTCTAAACTCTAGATGGCTCGCTGTAGGGCTGTCGCTCTGTTGTCAGGAACCGAGTTTGCATTACTTGCCCACCTGTGGATATCTACCAAATCTTTACAATAAAGTAGTTTTCCTATATAAGTGTGAGCCGCCCCGACACGACATGGTTCGCTCGACTGCTGTCTTGATTTCATGACCCGTAACCATCGTACTAAAGGTCCACTACACTGGACTATGCCATAATTAGCCTATACTATGACAGGAACCATACGGCAAATAAAAAAAAAAAACAGTAGGAATGTTGGTATGCCCTCTCACGTAAAATCAAATCAACGAATCAATGTGCTTTTTGCTCTGACTGTGATTTATGATAATATTATATTGTTTTCTATACTAATATTATAAAGAGGAAATATTTGATTGTTTGTTTGCATTGAATAGGCTCCGAAACTACTGAACCGATTTGAAAAACTTTTTCACTGTTGGGAAGCTACACTATCCCCGGGTAACATAGGCTATGTATATCTATACCCGTGCGAAGCCGGGTGGCCTAATAGTATTCTGATAAATGTATGGTTTTGGAGAAATTGTCCATGTTGGTCAAACTACGGAGCGAAGCTGGTTATGAATAAATTCTTATGAAATAAAGCCGACTAGGCCGTTCCGTCATCGACCAACACCAGAGTGTCATGACAGTGAATAAATCTATCGACTTTAAAGCATAGATGATACTGTTCCATGGTATGTATTTTTTTCGTCTCTGGGTATTTTTCTTTGAGAAATGAAGTGTATTTTTTCCCATTGTTTGTCATTATGGGTTTTGTAAATTTTACTATAGCAGAACTGTCATAATTTGTACCTACTTAGTTAAAAATAAAACGTCGTTACGCAAAATCCGAATGGAGCCCTTGACGTTCATAGCACGTGCGTATTGTGCATAGTATACGTCTGTGTAGTAGGCAGAGTCCTTTGATGCTGTTCGTTTGTTATGTTTTCACAATTTACCGGCTGAAGAGATCTTGATAAAATTTGGCAGGAAAGTAGTGCGCATCATGAGGGCGGACCTAGTGTACTTTTTAGAGTGTTCAAATGAAATTGGTTGTCTACAGACCTCTTTAAGACTGTGCTGGGCGATGCAAAACGTTGCTGCGCTAAAGACCGCCATTCAAAACAACGACGCAATGTTCGGTACTTTGGATACTTGGCTCTTGTATAAACTCACAGGTAAGTACATACTCATTTTTAGTAGTGATATCGCCCGATCTGTAGAAATAGTCAAAATGAGGCTAAAATTTACGTTTGCTCCAGGTACGGTGATCCCACTGTATTCGATATCTGTGGGCTACAAAAACTCATTATTTGCATACTCAAAAAATATCTGTAATATAGAACTATTATTTATGGTTGACAAGCTAGGTGTATGACCACAGCTTATTGATGATATTTGACGCCAGCCTAGGCTGGCCTGGTATGGGTACTGGCTTTCAAGTGATACTTCCGAGACATTTTAGATAGATTTTCAACCTGAGGATGGTAGCTAGCCAGTTGGGTATTAGAAAATACCTTACCACCATGCTATGGTTTCTTCACGATTTTTACCTTCACCGACAGCTCAAGAACATTGCAGGGTTTTGCACCCACACTGATTTGGAATTTTAAATCGTCACCCACTGAGCTATTATCGTCTAGATCAGAGATTCCCAAACTATTTTGGGCAAGAGACCCCTGTTCCAAAATGAACTGACACCTCAATTTAAAAACTTTGCGGTTGGTTAAGTGAGTAAACTTGACATCATTTTCTCATCAAAATTTAACAAAATAGGCGTCTGTTTTTAGACCTCGTCGACCTCCAAAATCAGTTTTCGTTTATGTCGAACCCAAAGGGTCGATATCAACCACTTTAGGAATCTCTGGTCCAGATCATTGTTACATAGGAATTAAAAACTTTTAACGTAATATCATTAAAAAGAAAAACAAAATCCTTAGGTACGTAATAATATTCTAAACTCAGTCCAAGCATTTATGTGTTCTGACAGCGGCAAATACATTTTGAACAAGTTAAATGTAAACCACGAATTCTGATCACTTTTGCTAGGTATTTGAACGTAAGACTGCAGCAGGTACACCAAAAACTCGAGTGAAAAAAAAAATACTGCTTTATAAAATGTTATTGCAGCTGTTATAGCAAATAAATGCTGGAACTTTGTTAAGTTTGAGGAGGTTTTTTTTTTCTGCATTAGTGTGTTTGCGTCATTTGTGTGTTGTTGTTCGCGTTGAACATGAAGCGTAACTACTATGCGGTATTTTTTGTACCGATAGCTATGGAGAAATCGTATTATATCGCAGTAGGTCGCAAACAAGCAGACGGGCCGCCTTATGGTCACCGTCGTCGTCTATGCTTCGTTGCCGACCCTTTAAGACTATTAACTCTCCTTTTGATGAACCCCATGTGGTAGCTTCTCGGAAACACCGCGGAATGTAGCTCATTTCACATTTTGCATGTATGAGGCAAGAAAGAACATTACACATACTGAAAAATTATTTAAATCGGGTGATGAATCTCTGAGATATAAGCTTTTAATGTTTTTGGTCGGGATAGAGAGCAGATCGGCAACCTTATCATTTCTTTCACCGAATTGAAATTCCATATTTTACTAATTTTGAAGTCGGTTTTTTAAAATTGATAATTATTGTATCTGGTGGTGGTATGAAACCCTCACTGCGCGAGCCCGACTTGCACTTGGCCGGTTTATAAGTTTTTCACGTTTTTGTTATTTCTTTGTTAATCCACCGTAACATTTCATATTCTGTGAAAATTTTAACTGACTATCTATTACGGGTCGAAAGATAATGTACAGCTGTTTAAAGGTAGAATGGACGGACAGACGGACGACGGACGGACAGACGAACATACAGACAGACATCGTAGGCTTAGTAATAGGGTCCCGTTTTTACCCGTAGAGTACGGAACCATAAAAAAGACGGCAAGGTCGTCTGCTGGGTGAGTTCGACTTAAGGTATCAAGCCTGATTTAGGCCAGATGCGTTCGCCCCCGCCACGCCACCATGTCTCCCTTGTTTTTCTTATCTGAGGATTTGTCATACGTAGAAGCGAGTATTTTCCTTGTAAACCGAGGTCACGGACACGGTTCACGGTCCAAACCCCAGTTAGCCTTGCTTTGTACAACGTCATAATCGTACCATTTCAACAACAGGTGGCAAGGTTCACATGACAGACGTGTCATCAGCGTCAGCGACCGGTTTCTACGACCCGTTCACCATGCAGTGGGCCAGTTGGGGCAGTGTGTTGCTGAAGATACCATCAGCCACGCTGCCGGTGGTCGTGGACACCGCCGGCGATCATTTCACCTCCACGCTGCCAGAGATATGGGGCCATGCGATACCTATACGGAGCTGTGTAAGTATCAGATGTTTGACAGTTTAGGTTTTTACTACAGCTTCCTTTATCCCACTGCTGGGTATAAGAAGTATCACTTGTTGTGTTACCTGCTTCGGTCACGCGCCAATCGGTTTAAGTTTCGATTCAGAATTCAACAATTCTCTACTCATCTTGCTGGTGATCGATCAACGTCACGGAAGAAATAATATTAGAATTCGCGTAGCCATGTGTTCTGCCCTGCTTTACTTGAGATTTATTAGTACGGTTCCGACGTCCTTCGCCGTCGGAACCGTAGTACCTTCGGCTTCATAACTTCGTCTTAGCCGGATATCACCCCAGTTCACCGGATGTTAAGTGTTGTGGTAGATGATAAACACGCCTAGTCTGGAATGGAAACTAGCGCTCAGGTGCTTGGAGACTTGAGATATAATTAATGGCTGTACTTTAAAATAACTAATTAAAACTAATGTATATATTTTTGTGCTGTTCGTCTTGAATAAAGATAAAATAAAATAATACCAAAAGGAAAAAAAACGACGCTGCTTTATGGTTGGTAATTGGTATTCCGATATCCCGTACGAAGTGCTTTGATTCCACTTTTATTTTGCACACTGCTAGTCTGTTGAATGCGTTGCCTGAATGAGTGTTCCCCAATAGGTAGTTACAATCTGGGTGTGTCCAAATCGAGTGAATTGGTTTCTTCTAAGCAAGCGTGCTCCATCGTAGACCGCATGATCGCTTACCATCAGGCGAGTTTGCAGCCAAACGCAAGCCTGTAATCAAGGATCCATATAAAGTCTGATCTTCCTTGTTATTACTAAATAATAATAATAAAAAGTGAGTTATCATCATAATGCCAGCTCTATATAGCCGGCATTCTTGAGCATGTGTTATTGTTACTGTCCCAGTCGCTCATATATGTCAATCCGAAATTCACATTCATTCTGATTCCGAATGAATGTGACAGTGACAAACCTAATATCGCAGGCCCTGGAATAACCCACCTGAACAATCTAGGCTCTGAATATACAATCTTTTATGGCCACAGATCTACTACCTATAGATTTTCAATGAGCGTGGCTAGCTCAGTGCCTCTCGCTTCAACAAGGTGTGTTGCCACATTAAAATGATTTTCTATAAGTTAGGGTAATTTACCTACTATGATGGGTAGTGAATCTTCAATGAGTACTTTGGAAACAATACTACCTTTTAAATATTTATATTTTATACACTATCTGCTGCAACCCGCGGAGCTACCTGCAATTTTCTGGGAAGAAAAGTACGTTGTCTGTCTTCATGACACACCCTATCGTCCTGACAAATTTTATTAAGGTTGACTTAGCCGTTTCCTCGTAAAAAACAGACAGAAAGTTACTTTCGTTTTTATTATAATTATTTGTTAGGATTAGAATATAGTACTAGAAAAAAGGTTGTGAAGTAACCATAGCATGATGGCTGGGCACTTTGTAGTGTTTGGCTTGCCTAACTACAACTTTCAAGATGTAGGTAAGTAGGAAGTACCTTACAGTGTGTTATAATAATAACTAGCTGGTGCCCGCGACTTCGTCTGCATGGTGTTAAAAATAAAATAAAAAATATCCTAGGTAAAAGGGATGGAAGGATAATCTGAAAAATAGTAAGCAACAAAACAAATTAATAAATTAAGATACAAATCTGTCCATACAAATCACATGGCTTTAAATAATTTATTTTTGCCCTTTCTGATATTGGATTCGGCATTGAAATGACTCGAACAAATTCTAGCATGTTTTGATGGCACCCAATTTTCACGACCAGTAGCACTGATCCATTTTATTCGTAAGCCAGGATCGGTTGAAAACCTGCAGAACGAATAATTTATGTTAATTGTGGTGGGTAATTTCATTTATAAACTGGTTACATTTATTGTTATTCTTCTAAGTAATATTTTTGATAAAACACAGGAAAAGACCACAAATCGACCTAAAAACTGACTAATTATGAATAAAATATTTGCGAATTGATATCCTGAATTTATTTAGGTGATCGTTATAAGCTTTATATGTTAACTTACGTGTGAAATGATATTTCATCGTTTTTGCGCTCACTGCGCTTCTTGCAGCCCAAAATGCTACAACCAACCATTGTAAAATATCTTTTACAATTATTTCTCAGAGGAAACACGCATTTATCACATTTAATCACCAAAAATAGGCAATAAATAATATTCAGACCCGTTTTGTTTGTCACTGATTATGACAGATTTTGACACTTCAGGTACCAAAAACAGGTCACGCCGATAAGGACAACAAAATCTATTTATGTCCTTTTCGTACTTATGCTGAGCCATATCAAGTTGTCTCTTTCACTAAAATATATTGCCGATCTGGTTGTGTATATCTGTGTTTATGGCACACTATTCTTCTGAGTCGATCTCATTAATCTGGTTTGACCTTTGTGACTCCACGGGATGTCGAGGTGTCAAATGCCAGTGCTATACTTACAAATGGGCCATTGTGTGTAGATCCAAGAAATACATGTTTAAAATACAAATAAGCTTGAAGGTAGGTAAAAGGCTATGAATTAATGATTTTTTTTCTTTATAAATATTTATATTGTTTTTTGTAAATAATATAAAGATGATTTATTTGCACAAAACGCTAGTAAATCATACGCATAACACACATTGACGCATAAGAAATAAAAAAACTCAGCAAGAAAGATAGATAAAAATTTTTTTACACCTCTTATGAACAGCTGAACAATAGCCAAAAAAATAACTTTGTATTGGACAGTAAGGTTCTTCCATACATACCCAATACAAAATGTAAATTTGTAATCGCAAAACAATATTTTTTATATGATATATATTATTTATTTTTATTGACAACTTTCGGATTTTTTCCTTTATATTTATATCCTAAGGACTCAGGATAAAGTTTTCCCAAAAAAATATTGAAAATTGCGGGTAACACCCCGGGATTCAACTATTAATACATAATCTTCTCTTCTCTATTTAAAGTCGCTTTCCGCGTCTTTCTGTCTGTTTGTCTGTATGGCCGCTAACTCCTTCTAAACCACGCAACGGATTTTGATGCGGTTTTCACCATCAGTTAGATAAATTTTCACGGAAGGTTTATATATATATATAACTAACAACCCGCCCCGGCTTCGCACGTAAATTACACCCGTGCGAAGCCGGGCGGGCGGGTTGCTAGTATAAATATAAATTAATACAATTCTGTAGGTACTTACATCGGTTGAATAACGAAAAAAAAACAGCGCAGAAGGCTATTAAATAACAATAAAAATATATACTGTTTTGAATCGACCAAGGTTAACTAGATTTTCACACGTTTTTTACAGAGAAACATGTATGTTTATAATGTATGATTTGCACGCCTTCTAGAAGTTGCATCAACGTCATTACCATTCACATATTTATTTTCTGTTCTTAGTATAGGTACTGGTACATGTTACATTGTATGGAATTCATTGTGACTAACTGGTCATCAAGGTGCATCATGTGTTTGTATTTAATTTATCGGGCAAGTGCCTTTATTAACTTCTTTTTTTTCGCGAATAAGTTCGCATTTGGATATCAATACGCCTGTTGGTAACAATATGGTCGAAGATGAAGCACGCAGCCTTAGAGATACCTATTCACGCTGACTTTGAAAAGACCCAGATTATATCTCTGACAAGGAAGACAAAGTTTCCAAGTCGCTAGCAGGTTCCATCCTCCATCTGTATTGAAGGTCGGACGTCGACCGATCTCAATGGCTTCTCTAACTTTACGGGGAATAAATAATTTCTCCCGTGCCACCATTTTCGCTCTGTCGAACCTGGGGTGCAAGTACCGTTCTTTTAGCGATCGAAAATTCGCTAAAATGCCATAGAATCGATCACAGCGAGTACTGAAAAAATGGCATATTATCGAATTTGACGACCTCAACTGTCAGTTTGACGATCGCTAAAAGAACGGTACTTGCACTGCTGATATAGTGCTGCATGTCGGAGCCCAGATAATGTTCTGCCACCTACCAGCTAGGTACCAAGTACCTACTTATTATATTTATCATTTTTGTAATGACATCTGACGTGCTACTGACGGAGATTGAACTGAATTAAGTTGGAGCCAGGATCAAACTTTAAATGGGAAACAGACACGCAAAGTAGTAAGTGAACTCGAGAGAACCTGATAAAAATAATCTGCGGCTTTACCACAAACTATCACGCCATCAGCTAGCTATAGTAGACCTTAGTTTAGTGATTCAATCAATTATCTTTTTTCGTAGATGGCAGACCAGACGGCCTCCATGTGGGGCTCGTGCTGTTTCGACGTCGGAGACGTGAAGCTTACGATGGGAACAGGAACATTCTTCAACATAAACTCAGGATCCCAGCCCCATGCCAGCGTTTCGGGTCTCTACCCCGTAGTAGGATGGCGACTCGGCGACGAACTGGTCTTCTCGGCAGAGGGCGCTAATAATGATACCGCGTCGATTATAAAGTGGGCACAGAACTTAGGTAAGTGTATTAATAATGTTAGAATATTTTAGATTGTAGATATCTGGCTAGCGTGTAGGCCGTATTAAGGTGGCGACTCGGCGATGAACTTCTTTCTACTCAGCGGAGGGTGATAATAATGATACCGCGTCGATTATAAAGCAGGCACAGAACTCAAGTAAGTAGTTATAAAGAAAAAAAAAATGTTTTTTGTTTATGTTCATTATTCATGGGTCATTTTGAATGTAGATAAGCCATTGTTATAGGCTCTACCCTGTAGTAGGGCCAGTAGGGTGCTAGGGTGGCGGCTCGGCAACGAACTGGTGTATTCGGCATAAAGCGCTCATACATAACGGTACCGTTATTCGAATAAAATGTGGGTACAGAGTACAGACCACGTGTGTTGATGTTGGAACATTCCAGCTAGAACAGATAAACCAACATGGCGGGCCTTTACTTCGTAACAGTTTGGTGACTCGGCAACGAACTGTTAAAAAGGGGCTAGTAATAATACCGCGTCGATTAAAAATGTGAACGAAAACAATGTGTTACAAAGTTGTTGGAACATTTATATTGGATCTATGGCACCATACCTTGTAAGTTAGGTTGACGACTGGCCGAGAATAATTTTACTCACCTCCCCGGAAAAAAATACGAATAATAATTACGATAATCATGAACATTCATGCATTGTAGAATGACATTTTCATACATTTTACGGCCGCTTTTAAATAAATTACTGAGGGTGAAATTGCAAAATGATTTCGATACTTACATTTAAAATATATATATATACAAAACTAATTTGTTCGGGCATAATGTATGGTAAGCTTTAGTATTGATCCGAGAGGCTCCCGAACTAGTCAGACTGTGTGACGCGAGCCAAAAATTAAGATGAACTTTCATGTTGATCTAGTCTGTTTATATTTCTGTTTGTCTGTTTGTATTATTTTTCTTTTAATTATTGGCTTGTACTTTATCTTAATTTATCTGTAGATTTATCTGAGAGTGACAAACAAGCAGACCGGCTGCCTGATGGTAAGCAGTCACCGTCGCCTATGGATACTTGTAACACCAGAGGCGTCACAGATACGTTGCCGACCCTTTAGGACTCGATTAACTCGCCTTTTGAATAACCCCATGTTGTAGCTTCTCGAGAACACCGTGAGGGTTAACATATTGACGTTTATAAAACTCGTGATGGGCCAGATACCAAATTGACTCGAGTTTTTCTCTTGTACAGCGGTCATTTGTTTGCGAGGCGCTGTTCTGAACAAAATGAAAGTAAAAGTCGCATGCTCAAACAAAACTGCGCATATTGTGGTGAAAGTAATTTTCGTCGCATGTTTAAATGTGTACTAAATGATGATTGGGAACTGTTTTGTAGTTCATCAATGGTCTACATCACCTAATGTAATGTAGACCGGGGCCTTCCGCCTAGCAGCTTAAAGCAATCCAGTTAGGTGATGAAAAAATGTTGCGCGACCGCAAAACCGCATCTGCGCGCGATAAGGTTTACGTTCGCGTGATTTTCCGAACTGCGCGGTTTTAACGTTAGTTTGATACCGCGTTAGGAGTTGGGCGTAAGGCCCCTGTATCTTCGAACAAGGCGTATAATTTTAGAGAATTATAACTTAGTCCAAGAATGGACACACTTAAGAGCCTTATTACAAAATGCAATCATTCAATTTTAGGTATTTTCGGGCATAAAATTTTGATGTCAAGTTTTTCCAAAATTTTAAGACTTTCATATTAAAAAAATACAGATCTATTTATTACAGAAATTTAATTTTCTATGTCTTTCTATTCGATAGAATCAGAAAACCAGTTTTCTTCCCTTTTTTGTCAAAATGTGAGAGCATAGCGCCTGTCGCGTCGCCTATGAATACCTGTAACACCAAGATACGTTGCAGATTTTTAAATATTTTATTAGCAGCCCGTTTTGTTCTTGTGTTTTGGGACCAGATTACCGCGAACGAGATGTTAATTTAATTCAGTGACATAACGTTTACCTAATACTCCAATGCGAAATCAAAGAAACGAAGGTGATATAACACCTTCACTTCTTTGTGTTCGTAACTTGTTTTTATAGGCCTGTAATAGCCCTCACCTCACGTGATGTATCACCGAATAGGTATTTTAAAATAAAATTAAGGTTTGGCACGCGATAGTTTTTAGTGAAATATTAAAAAAAAATTATTCAGCTTTTCACTATGTTATAGAAGCTGCCAGAGCAAACATTTGCTTGGACCGAGTGTAGCGACTTTTCGTCGATGTTTTAGGCTAAGAAGCTTGTTGTAATAATAATAATTATTTAGAAAATGTATTAAAAAAAGTGTGTTTTAATAAAATGCGTTAAAACCACGTCAGTTTCTATAATAAAATGTATTTATTTAATTTATTCGTAATGTTTATTATTTTGCTTTTTTTATAAGCTTCTTTACACTACAATAATAATTTAGATACTGTATGAGATATATTTATTAATTTTTATTATCTTAGAGAAACTAACGGTCTTAATTAACAGAGTTAATAATTCGCTAGAGACAAAGGGGCCATTTAGAAGTTTCTAAAAAACAGAGTACATTATATGAACGCTAAATCATGTGAATAAAAATATAGAAGTAGAATATTACAATAGACTCTAAATAAACTAAGACAAACTAAGATGTGCACTTAAAAACTAAATTTAATATAAAAGTTGTCACTTATCACTTATCATATCACTTATCTACTGCATAACACTGTATAGCTACTTGTTACGAATGAAAAGTATAAGTATAAAAGCAAGTAAACAAGCAGTGTACAAATGTACTCAGTATTGGTACGTAACGGTCAAACGCATGCAAATTATAAAAAAAAAAAACTGCTAGGCGTATCTATCAATGGTTTCAGGTCTTTTCGAAAACCCTGAGGAGACGGCTGAAATAGCAACCTCGGTCCCCGACACGGATGGCGTGTACTTCATACCGGCTTTCAGTGGACTGGGGGTGAGAAAATAACATTAAAAACTACGAAAGACGGCCTACTAACATTGTAGATTTTCCTTGGATGCGTACCAGAAGATTTGATTTCTAAACTGACTGCTAAACATAGGCCTCCCCCTTTGACCTCCACGCTGAACGACAGCCTGCCATTTGCATCCACTGGATGCCCGCGACTCTCATGATGTCGTCAGTCCATCTAGGCGTTGGTAGGCCTGGGAAGACCTACCTACTCTACGTCTTCTGGTTCGTGGTCTCCACTCAAGAACCTTTCTTCCCCATTGGCTATCGGTTCTTCGAGCGATGTGACTATTTCCACTTCAACTTGCAAATTTTAATAGCTATGTCGGTGAATCAGGTTCTTCGAATATCCACGTTCCGGATTCTATCGCGTAAAGAAACTCCAAGCACAGCTCTTATTTCTCCATTGCCAGATGTTTGACTCTGAGTTTTTCCAAAAGGCCAACAGTTAAGGACCACGAGAGAGATGAGTATAATCTATCAAAACGTTTATATATCTGTCCTTGTTTCTCACAGCCCCCGTATAACGACGGCACCGCCGCATCCGGTTTCATCGGCATGAAGCCATCGACCACGAAGGCGCATCTCGTGCGCGCCGTGCTGGAATCTCTCGCTTTTAGGACGGCTCAGCTTTATGCGTGCGTGCGCGCAGAAAGCGACTACGAATTCACTAGCATCAAGTGAGTATTCTTTGGGGTCAGCACATTTATTCTGCGGCCACATAAAACTGCGAGGACGAAAAGGACAGGAGAAAAAAACTAGCGTGAGTTATAGCGGTAAAGAGAAAGTCTTTCAGTTATCGATGTCAAACTGCGAGCGGTATTTGTAATTTTAACAAGCTTTTAACTTGCCCTGTTAGTGTGGGACAAATCTTTCAACTGTATTTTAGATCAGTTATCCTCTTTTACTTTTAGTTTGGATGACAGTGCATGGTTAGCTAAATGACGTCATTCTAAATCCAATATGGCGGAACAGTTATTTTTTATACACCTTCACGATATGGGTATCCAATGAAAGGGATATTAAAGGTATTGGAAAAATACGAAAGATAAAATGACGTCACACTAAATTCAATATGGCGGCCACACAATGATGGTGGATACAATTTTCGTATCTACCAACATGATATGGGTATCAAATGAAAAAGTTGGCTAAGAAGAATACGAAAAAATTTCAAGTTTTTTTAAAATAATATTTTTATTTTGTCAACTGAGTGTCGAGACGACGCTTGCCTGATAGTAAGCGAAGCGCTTGCCCATAGCAGTGCAGTGTCCCCCAGAATTTGGAACTTCAACAGTCAAAACCCTACGCAGCAATGCATTGCGCTAGTCACTGATATATTTCTTCACGCCCAGTAATTTGACTGGAAACATTGCTCTTCAATCTTAAATACAGTATTGTTTGTATACTACCCCTACTATTCAAACACTCATATTGAAATGTGCTAAAAACCTTGCTGCGTTTGCACTTTGATAAGTGCGAGTACAAGTGATTATTGATTAGTAATTTTGCGAGTGATTAAAGTAAACACTTGCACTAATCAGTTACGGTCCAAATGTGTTTAGTAATAATCATTAAGCATCTGCATTAATCACTCGCACTAATCACTAATCAAACTATAATCAGGCCTTTACGCGAGCGACTTCCGTAGAGTGAGGGGTATCCGAGTGAACTTGGACATCTTTAGGGGTCTAATCATAACAATTGAACTGTACAAGAGTTAAAATGGTTGTTACATACGTTGCATAGCGTGCGTTTTCCGCAATGACAATATAACCACTTGACTGCTCATCCTTTACCCCGCATAAGCCAAAGATTCTAACATGTCAACCTAAACTATCTCGAGCGGGGCCAATCCTAGGCGCGAATTGAATGAATGACTTTTGATTCTCCAATCACAAGCGTCGAATCGCGTCGAGTCTCCAATCACAAGCTGCCCCCCGCGACCGACGTGGCATCATTTTTCAAAAGGGAATTTTGACTATAAGCCCGATCAAGTAGTTATATTATGTTTGGTTTTCCACAACTAAGCCAACCAACTAAGCTGGGTGGCTGCGGCTAGTTCAGCCACCCGGTCTCCTCCGGAAAGGCCAGTAGCTCGCTGACGCAGGCTTCCCAGATCGTTTTCGGTGACTCAAGGATGTTGTTTCGCTGTACTCTAGCAGCAGAAATAGAATGTTTGTGATATCCGTTTCCAGGCTAGACGGAGGAGTGTCGAACAATAATTTCATCGCTCAGCTGATCGCCGACCTCACGGGCCTGAGAGTGGAGCGTCCATTGCAGGTCGAGATGTCTTCGCTGGGCTGTGCACATATCGTGGGACTAGAATTAGGTGAGTTTTTTTTATATTTAGGGAAATTGTCTGGGTGTCTTCAAATCAAGATTGAATCGGTTTCTTCTAGGCAAGCGTGCTCCATTGTAGACGGCATTTAAAAAAAATACAATTTAGATTCACGATTGAAGAATGAAAAGCCAATTGGGATAACCTTTATCCAAGTCTTGATAGGCGTATTAACTATGATTATAATTTCAGTCACTGTGGCCAATCAACTTTTATAAAAGCCTTTATCCAAGTCTTGATAGGCGTATTAACTATGATTATAATTTCAGTCACTGTGGCCAATCAACTTTTATAAAAGCTTAAGCCTTTTATAAATGTTGTTTGGCCTATACTTAAGACGTTTTAGCTTACAATTAAAGTAGACCAATCTAGTTTTTTTACCCTAAAATGATAGATACTTACCAATCGATAGAAATGTCAAAGCGATTCATTCGAACACTAATCCCGTAGCTCTCCCCGTATCCAACATAATGTTCGAATGGAAGTTGTAATTCTTACTTTTTAAACCCCCCCACGCAATATGATGTTTGTTATAAGTGTGTCTGTCTGTGGCATCGTCGCTCACAAATGGTTGAACAGATGTTTGCTTTGTTTGAAAGGGGATTTGAGGGTGTTGTAGGAAAATATGATTCAAGAAAATCTGTTTAGCTGCTTTGAAGATTATCTGCACATTTATCGGGGTTAAAAATCTGTTTATACTTGTTTATTTTAACTATCAGGCTAGGCGTTTGACCACAACTCATCTGATTTTAAATAACGCGTGGTCGAAGATAGTAATCACACATAGCGTAGAAGCCTCAAGAAGGCTACCTTCAAACATACTTACCTTTGCTATGTGATAGATTTTCGACTTGAGGGTGAAAGCTAGCGAGCCGAGTAATAGAAAGTCATAAATAAAATGTGTGGAAACCACGTCAGTTTCCATAATAAAATTCATATAAAGTACCATACTACCATACTATAGCTTCTTCGCGATGTTTTCCTTTACCGACAGCTCAAGCATATTTAAAACTCGAGAGGTCGAACGCAACCATCTTTGAAACTAAAACTCAATACACTGTTTATACTATCACGGTTGTTCACTATAGTTATATGATTATTTACGGGACATTTACCGTAGCAAGGTTGTGGTGGTTGTGGTGTGTGAAAAATCAATAAGATACATAGATAAATTTTATTTCCAAAAATACGAATTAACTACATTTTTAACAAAATAATTATAATTAAGGTACATTAAAATTTATGTAGACAAGTTGCAGACATTTCTGCGGTCCCACACTAGGCTCAAGGCCCGTAATATGGAGACCAATAAAACGAAACACAATATAACTATCATTATTTTAGGAGGATTTTAATAGTTTCCATTACATATCTTAGCGCTTTTCAACTGTATTACTCAATTTCAGGTATATGGAAATCGAAAGAAGAACTCAAATCGATGCGCAAAATCGGTTGCGTATTCCACCCACGCCCATACACCAGGAAAGCTTACGAACACATAGTGCTACAATGGGAGGACGCGGCTAAAAGAATGTGCGGATGGTATTCCAAACCAAACTCTACAAAGTCCCCCTGTATTGCAGACTCTAGTAACAATTCAACATCTCGCTGCTCTTTCAAAATCAACGATACGAAAAACGGGACAACGTCAAAATAGCGGTGGCTTTTCTCTCTGCTCGCCTTTTTAATCTGGTGGACGGTTAGCAGATGATATCAGGCCAGTGAGGCGGTTCGTTCTCACTTGAGTAAACTATGGTGACGGTACAGTATAAGTGTAGGTATACATTGATTCTGTCTACGATTTTAGTATAGATATGGCGTGGTTTTACTAGCGTTTTTCAGCATTTTCCGGTATACAAAGTATTCTATGTCCATCCTCAACATCGGCTTAATCGTATAGTCGCAAAAGGTAACAAATGATACAGTTGCTTTTGTTATAAAGTATAGACAATTCAAAAATTCGGTTACGATCCAAAGTGTGGAACACTTGGAAGTAAAACTATTTTCGAGTAGCTTTTCTGTTTGTAATAGTGTTGGAACCAGCTGTACACTCGAAACACATTTGCAAAAATCGTCCAGTTCTTTTGGCTCGGACGCAAAATAGTTTTAAATTAACGATATCTCACAAGGTGAAGCGAGAGCGAACTAAAAATGAACGTCTATACTCTATCCACGGGAATGATTAATAGGGGGAATAGGGACTACGCCATTGGTTGCTGATGACGATATTACCAATAGTCAGACAAATCCGTCTCTCGCGCGTATTTCTTTTTATCCATATTCGGTACCGCACGAAGCATGTAATTAAACATATAAATATACTTTGTAGTGAACAACACCGTATATTTATACCCACAGACTGCCCATAAATGCCCAATTATTGG
The DNA here is from genome assembly GCA_914767915.1 of Agriopis aurantiaria. NCBI lineage: Eukaryota > Metazoa > Arthropoda > Insecta > Lepidoptera > Geometridae > Agriopis > Agriopis aurantiaria. Next base: position 6,843,000 of record OU611999.1, read on the forward strand.
TATTGACAGTCCTTTTCCATAGTATTGTGCAAGAGAAAGCGCCTATATTAGTGCCTAGCTGTGCCTCGTAGTTTCACCTGTGTGGACAATGCTCTCATGAACTGTAATTTTTTCCAGGACAAATATGTCACTCTCCAGCCCTCTAACTATCACTGTGCGAAAAATCACTTTGATCCGTAGCTCTGTTGCTGCGTGAAAAAAGGATAAACAAACCAGCAAACACATTTTTTATATGATTAGGATTCTCCGTTGATTGGGTATAGACTATAGTATTTTCTCGCTCCCGGTCTGACTCGATGAGTGTACAATCGGCATATACTAAGAAACTGGAAAGACTCAACATATTGCTGAATTCTTGCCTCCTTTGATATTGACGTTCTAATATATTGTTTAGTCACTTGCCGTAAGTCCATGACTTTAGCTAACTAGCTGCATTATAAATGCGTAGATGATAATTATATAAGTATTATGATAAGTACATGTTTATATCTACCGGTTACTATATTGCTCAGAAACATAGCACTTTATGACGCAAACAATAGGGATCAAATTGCTCAAGAAACAATTGTAACGCTGGGCGGTGAAGGGCATATGAGTATTATCAACTAAAACACGAATATGGTACGAATATGCTTATATTTCACACGCGTTAAAAAGAGATAGTTGTATATCAGTCAGACGTGTTCAAGTGAGAAGCACGACGTACATACCAGTATTTTTATTTTATATTTCGTGCCGAGTTTTGTATCTAGCTTCATTAATGTGTAAGTTTGTAAAGCATTCCACTTTTGACCCAGCATCTGGGCTTTTATTCACAAATCGCCAATTTAATATACGCCATTACGCTGCATAGCTGCGTCCCTTTTTTCCGGCAAACAAGGCGATGTGTAGTGCCATCATTAGACGAATCTAGCGTGTATTTCCTCTTCAATATCGTGTCAAGTACAAATAAGAAGAAACCAAATATATTTTTTTCACTTTATTTTATTTTATTTTTTTATAATAATATTAATATTTATTTTTCACTTGTGTTTTTTTTAATTTTGTTATTAAAAAAAACGAAATTATTACACTGATATATATCACACAGGTCTTTGATCTTTATTTCGTGTTCGAAAAGTCACCATAGTTCAGGGGAGTATATTTGCTTTTCACATGTGTACACAGGGCTGACATTGATAATTAAGTACTTTTTTTAGTTTCGGAGCGTCGTGATAAGTATGTGTTACTTTCCGAGTCGGACACATCATCATATTCTTTTTCTGGGCGTGTCAAAGTGATACGGATTGTATATCTCTTTATAGTGTAGCTAAAGGATACATCTCTACTTTTGGTCATTGTCCTTGTTGCAGGATTGTACAGTCTATATTCAATATTACAATAACCTAAGATAATCGTTTTTAACTAGCGTCCCATTTCTTTATTTTTCTTTGGTTTGATTCATTATCACCTCGCAGCTGTAGTCGCCCTCATATTGTTTATGTCAGTCTTGGATCCGGTTTACTTCTCTTCAGGTGTTTTATAGTGCGGAGCTCGCGTTCGTGAACGATTTGTAATGTAAGCTGCAGTTGTTGTTGCCTCAGCCCACAGGTCCTTCCGTAATTTAGCATTAATTAACAATATGCAACTGGCTTTTTCCAACAATGTTCTGTGCAGACAGACGGTTCTCAAAACCGTTCTGCTGCTGATGTTTAATGCTGTGATGACTTTAGAAAGTCAGCAAAGTTTCTGTTAACATATTCAGTTCCACAATCTACGCGGAAAACTTTGATTTTCACAGTTAGCTAATTTTCTGTGGGATTGTTAAATTCTTTGAACTTTTCTAGATATTCTGACTTTGCTTTCAGCTTTCATAAAAAAAAAAAACCAGAACAGCCCTCTATGAATGTGAGAAAATACCTTGCTCCTCCAAGTGAATTCACTTCCATTGGACCAGCTATGTCCGAGTGGACTACTTGCTCGAGATCCATCCTCTTTGAACGGCAGCTGCGCCTGAGCAAGAGACACAGATCATCTTGTCATTGCTCTGGTGTATCTTCGCACCTTCGTGCGACTTTAAAGTTCAAATGGCCCATTCGCTGGTGCCAAAGATAGAAGTAATTATTACAAGATTCAGACACATATTATGCTTAAACGGAGTTAATGTTCAGCCTGTACATGTTATTAATCAAATCTGCGGTAGTCACTTTTATCGGTAGCCTGGATTGTGGTCGATCCTTTTTCCTGCTGGAAGTTGATATTTACCTTCTTGCAGCTCTCCACTTTCAGTTCCTAGTTCTACCTGGATAAGGCTGCCTGGATGCTGCTTATCGGTGGTTATACACCATACAAGCAGTCCTTTGACTTGGTTAGTTGAAGCGATGCTCCAGAGTTTGGGTAGCATCCTGACTCATAGTTATTTGTACTGGTAGAGATGACAGCTCGGAATTAATATCCTTCTGTTTTTTTCTGTTTTTTTTAATTCTTTCCATCCAATGGTTGTTTGGAAGAGTTCGCTTTTAGCGATAAGACCGCCACTTGTGACACTGGCTCGTAAGTGTTTTCTATCGTGTTGTAATTTTTATTTCTGGTGTTCACAATAATGAGTTTCTATCTATCTATCTATACTTGGATCTGCAATTCTTTGCTATATGTCCATAAAGTATTTATTGGTCCCTTCTTAATTGTTAGTTGTTTGTTTATAGAAAACACCCGTCTCTATTTTCATTTCTTGCAGAAGTGCTTTTTTTGCCGATAAATTCACATAAGAGTTTTCTATCGCCATTATCATTGGTTTATACCGCTTGGAGAAGTAGCGAGTAGTAACGCTCTAATGTACTCATCATCAATCTTGAAACCAATATTGCGCTGCTTGTGTGCGGTGCTCATGATCTTATTTAGGTATTTTTCTATATTTTGACAGGTTTCTAGTGTTATGGTGATGAGCTCTCTCATGACTGCGCCTGAGGCTGGAGTCGTCGAATGTCTTAAGTTGTTCTAGACCCTCCTCGAAGTTTTTGCATCTTGAATATGGATGTAGATAATCGGTTCCACCAAGCACTATTTTCGACCTTGCCTTTGTATCTCTTTTGTTATCTATAGCGTCAGCACCGGTGATGCAATCCCACAGGTCCTCATGTTCGAGGTATGTCTGACTGTCTGTATTGCAAAACCCCAACTTGCGTAGTTTTCTCGTCCCGTCAGTTTTTCTATCAACGTGGTAGGAATGTTGGTGTTGGATTCATCTTGAGTCTTGAAATCTATTACGGAGATGCCGGATTCCTTGCTGACCAACATATGGCGCGAGTTGGGGATAATATGGCGGCAGTGTGCGAAGCCGGGTGTGGCGTAGATCGTTTTACACTCATAATTAGGTACATAAGCTAGAATAAAACCCCAACCTACGGACGTGCTGGGCCCATAACCTATCGAATTTACCTTTTTTTTTGCACCAGAACGAAGATCCCTTTCGTCATCCTTCTTTCCTGAAAACTACAATCTGGGCATCTTCAAGGCTAGAGTAATTAGATTTCTTCTAGATTTACGTGCTCCATCCTCGGCCACACTGTCGCTTACCATCAGGCGAGCTGTCGGCCAAAATAAGATCTACATTCAATAATAATGAATTTATATTGGCCTTAATTAAAAATAATAAACATATGTATATTTTATTCTACGTTCATATAAAAAGTTTACTGTTGTATTAATATTTTACAAATTATGGGAGTAACATAATCGAAACACTATTGAACATAATACACACACACACACAATACACTATTGAAGTGGAAATACACTAAAAGATTCGTCTAAGACACAGTTTGAAGAAGGTTTTTTCAAAGTAACGCCTGATTCAATAAATTGCGTTGTAGAATTTATGGATGCGTCAATGGTTTTTAAGAACCCCTAACACCCGGTCTTTCGAACTAATCTTTACGCCGTACACAATTCATTGGCTCACGTCAAATCTAGTCTGCAAAAACGCATATCTGCATTTTTATCATAAAATATGTACCAACTCGTACTTCTTACACTTTTGCTAATGGTATTATGTATTGATTATTGCGAAGTAGGTTTTATATAATGTAGCTATAGCTTTGGAGAAGGTATTGTAATTGTAGGTATTTTATTTAGGTTAAGTAGAAAAACAAAATAATTATCTAGAATTCTAGAACATTCCATTGTAACCATACCGGGTCACTTTTATAAAAAAAAAAAATTATCTCGATGCCCGGTATAAGTGAAATAAAGAGTGATACTTTAAGAAAAAACATAAAATAAGGCCATGATTAATACGTCAAAGTAATAGAATGGCTAACTAGGCAAATGCGTTGGACGTTTTGTTCAGTAAAAGTTTTGCTACTTAGACATATTGACCCTTTCAATATTTTAGATTTTTTATCAATGACTGCATTGTAACTATTAGCTGTGCTGCACAGCCATTGCGTCGATAATATAACCAAACATTCTTTATTTTATTTTTAAGTTCAGGGGCCTTACGGCTACCTCTAACAGCGCAGTCCAGAAATTCACGCGAACGTGAACCTCAACGCGCCGAAATATGGTTTGTGGTCGCGCAAACTTTTTGCAACATCTAAATAGAATCGTTTACAGGTAGCCGTAAGACTCCAGTTTTGATTGTCATTACATTTTGTTTTACAACATGCTCAAATGAATATTATAAGACTGGTTCGGAACAGTTACTGTTGCACTCGTGTTGTGATCAACTTATATTCTAGGAACCTTGATTTTGTACCTATTAGAGTGAGAGATCATCTCGTGTCTGACGTAACATCACAAAATTATGCGTCTACCCTCTGTTTCTGCGCTATAAGGGTCAAGTTGGATAAAATTCATTTTTGTTGTATATTATGTTCTAATTAGCTGTGGCCAGCGGTTTTACAGGTCGGTTAACTAAAGCTCACAGTACTCACACTAATGCAATTTCATTATACAATAACATGTTTAAAAATAAAGATTTTCGATTGAAAATGCATTATTTTTAAAGCGTTCGATTAAAACACTGTTTTAAGACTAGGAAAGAGGGTAGATCGTTATGTCTGCACCTAACTTTTTAACTGTTCTCCAACCACCCGCATTCATCAGTCTTCCCGTGAACATGGTGCATGTAACTGCGCCGAAATATCGGGAGCTCATTCCACAACCTTACCACGGTAAATATCCCGTAAATAATTATATAACTTCGTTCGATTAAAGTTTTGTAGAGTTCGGTTTTGGTTAGCAAAAATGTTTTTTTATAACAATAATAATCACACACAATACTGCGCGTCGATTGACACGTGACTGAAGCTAACGGACGAATGCAAAGACTGTATTTACTATTACACTCTGTATTTAAAAACAATAGCAATAGCAAAACTATAACTATATCATTCATACTTATAAACTTAACCGCGCGCGAGAGAGACAGACAGACTTTTCATGATGCGCATGCAGTGCGACGTCACGCGTTTATTCACAGACACTGCACAGGCGCAACGTGTAAATGTGTTGAAGGTAGCCAGTATTAGTTAACCGACCTGTACTTACGTGGACATTCCCTCAGGAACCAGGATTAAACGTTTTCCGGGATGAAACGTATCCTATATTACACTTAGCACAACAGGCCTAGCAAGAGCCGTGGGCAAATTGTCTTTCCACCGTTTTTATCCCGTGAGTAAGAAAAGTATCCATATTCTAGCTTTGTCGCGTCTACGTGTGGATAAAAACGGGGACAAGACAATTTGTCCACAGGCCATGCTAGGCCTGCTGGCCTTCTAATTATCTCTATGCAAAAACTCAAGGCGATCCGTTCCTCTGTTGCTGCCTGAAAGAGAAACAAACAAACACTATTTCGCATTTATAATATTAGTTTTATAACGCTGACTCTATTTAAAACGGTATCTCTGTACAATGCTCTCAGTATTTATCACATACTAAAATGTCATAACTGACAATTAAGCAATGGTCTTGCCATACTTTTTAAAATTGTATAGCTTTAGGGGTGATTTAATTGCAACATTGTATAAATTAATATAATGTAAAAGGACAATATTTATGTATGTTTGTGTTTATAAAGTTTATTGTAATTTTTAGCGGCTAAAAGTGGCTCTTGTATGTCTCCATCACTTTGTTAGGGCATGACCGTGACTTACTTTGTTTGACACTGACTGTTACTATGACTTGTCTGACGCTATTTAATACTTCAACCTTATTATTATTCCGCCAAAAGGACCACGTATACATGGTCATGAACAAATTAAAAAAAAAACAAGCTAGCGAGCGCCATATAGAAAAAAAATTACTGACGTCTGAATACTTGATCCCCAGATAACTACTATACTAGATGTGATCATGCCTTACAAATGTTTTAGTGAATTTTAAATATATAAAACGGTATTAATTGTCTTGTTAAAATTGTGTATTGAATTGTTTGCTGTTATTGTGATAATTATGAAGTAATTTGGTGACATGGTTATAAACTTATCATCTAATTATGTTGAAATAAATCATTTTAAATGACTCTACATATTGTTTATCACTACAATTACAAGTCTAATAATTTTACTACAATAAATACAATAAGGTATTTGAATGTATTAAAAACATAATTCATGCTGGTGTGATGGTAAAGTTTTTTTAAATTAATTATTTAATTACTAAAAACTATAAAATAAAGTACCTACCGATTTTCAGAAAAATACATGATAAAAATATGATTTTCATTGATCACGTGACTTGACTGCAAAAACTCCATGTATGTCGAATGTCCTTATGACGTCACATAAAAGTGAATAGAGGCAACAGTTGTATGGCGAGAAGAACTCGTTTGCTTATGTGTGACATAACTAATGTCGCGTGGCCCCATAAATGTCAAAGGGCGCGTTTACGCGGGAGTTTAATCATTTGAATTTTGTTCTGCCATTTAAAACACAAATACTGAAAATTATGAGAATTAAATCAGAAACTTGCTTTATTTTAATATAATAAACAATTTAATTTCGTAAAATCAGTCAAATACCCTATTGTATGCTACTTGTGTAAGCCTAGGTCTCGCCTATGTAGCTTATTCCTCGCCATTTTTAATTACTAAAACTTAGTAAAAAGTCTACTCTATTAGGCAAACCTAACTTAGGATGCAACTCTATTTGCATGCTTATGACGCTTATGTTTTAATATTACTTATGTAATACGAAATCGGTAAAAGTGCCTAGTTATAACAAGCCTATTAATGTCGACATACCACAGAATACATGTAAGTTAAAAGTACAGAAGATTCATTCCGCAAAATCATTTAAATAAGTTGCGACTCTTGCTACGTCATAATAAAGTTTAATCCAGGACGTGCGAGCGCTAACTACCTAAAACACAGATATACACTACCTAAGATCTGTGACCTACAGCTATACCTAACCTAGAAGCTGCCTCTGTCTATCGCGTAACTCTTGTCGAGTTATCTCGGTCTATCGCGCGGCATGTCCGACAAGTCGGCTACTTGTAGCTTCGTACCTAAAGTGTGGAGTGCGCCAGGCTTGGGCATACTATGGTGAGTTCCATTCCAAAACTAACTTCAAAGATAATAAGGGTAGAGTGAATTTTAGACAAAAAAAAAACACAGCCGCTATAGGAAATTGAAACGCTCATAACTCGAGAACCGTTACAGATATCAGATGAGGGTAAGATGGCGTATTCACGATGGCCGATGTGCCTCACTTTTGGATCAAATGAGAAAAGTATAGCGCTAATTTTAGAGCTTTGAAATCAGTCCTCACCGCCCATCGGCTGCGATGGCACTAAGCAAAAACTAACAACATTACTTGCAATTATACTAGAGAAATGGTGCAACAGAATCTGTGTAAATAATGAACGAAACGAAATTAATCCTAATTTCCAATTTCAGATGTGCACGATTGTGAAACAGCGTATTTTTTCATCGACTGTCCCTTGTACACTTCTACAAGAAAGGAAAACGTGGACAGCAGGCTACCGGTTGCCAGGAGAGAGAACGCGACCCTCAAGTCGCTAACTGTCATCTGGTCTGCCGGACGTGGCTCCGACCCGGTCTTGGGGTAAGTATCTCCAAAAAACTTTAAGGTACGGCGAGTCCAAATGTAGTACTTCTTAGGGAGCCCCGCTTCTAGCAAGCGCATCATGAACCGATGCGTTTCTTCGTTGAATAAGAAACCTGCAACAAAAAAATATGTAGGTATACAAAAATTAGAATCTTTAGTTCAGTGTGTATATCGTATCCCGCATCTTTTTACCCGACTGCCCAAGAAGGAAAGTAATATTTTTGAGGCGTATGTATGTATTGTAATGTTTCTATATTACCTGCTGGCTATACGGCTTAACCAATTTTGATGTGTGAGGTCAGTGTCATAGGTTACATTTTGTAGTGAGGTATATTTTTTTCTTTTAATGACCTACTTGAAGAAGTTCAACGCCAAGCAGTTATTACAAACCCGCAGGATTGGCCAGAAATTTGCCTCTACCAAAAAACCATTCCTTCCCCTTGAAGCCATCCTTAGGCATAAAGCCTTTTCTTATAGTAAATCTGTGCCCTTTTTATGGATGTTTGTTCGTGATTCTGATAGTGATAGTTTGCAATCCCATTCTCGGCAATTTACTCGCACATGCTCGTAAGCGGGATGGTAAGTGATCACACAATTATGTGATCAAACGGGAATTCATAAGAAGGATAATGGCTCTGGTCATAACTGTAAAATTTACAAATGTCAGATCAGATGAAACGTACCAGCTCTGCAGATGTAAGACACGTAATAAACGTGGAAGGGCTCGTCGACGACGTACATGAGCGGCGAGCCGGTGTCGTCGGTAAAGTTGAGTAGCACTTGGATAAGCACGTCCTCGCCGCGAGTCGTCGTGGCTGCGTGCTCGTTTTCCAGGACATAGCCTGCAACACGAGTGTCATTCAGTGGCATTCTAGGTAACTGACTTGACCGGTTAGGATCAGTGGTAGCACGTCTGTCTATGTCTGTCTAGTGGTATCTGCATGATCTAATTCCCTGCCCTTTTTTCTATCGGACTGCCAGAGTTTGCACGAAAAATCTACACCGCTTTATGTTTGATATTCCAAAAACCCGTACGAAGCCCTTTGATTCTACTTTTATAGTGCGAACCGCTAGTCTGTTGAATGCGCTGCCTGAATGGGTGTTCCCCGATAGTGTAACTATCTGGGTGTCTTTAAATCTCGAGTGAGTGTTTCTTCTAGGCAAGCGTGCACCATCGTAGACCGCATCATGAGTTGGCGGTCAAACGTAGACCTCTATATCTATATCTTAATATTGTCTCATTGGTGTAATTGGCGCCAGCCGTATTTGAATAAACAAATACAAGGGTGAGGATAGGGATGGGCAACGGGATAAATATATCAATAAATATGTGGGTTTATCTGCTTACTAATGCCTAAAGTTTCATTCTTCAATTGCGTGCGGTTTAAATATGCCAGCTGATCCATATCTTGTTCGTTTCTGTCATTGATCAGTAGATTTAGTATTGAGGGAGAAGTAAACAGCGTATATTGTGAACGATACAACTGATTTAGAGTCCTTATATCTCTGTGTCGCGTTCTTGTGGTGAATTGGTAGTTTATGTTACCCTGAAAGAGAAAACAGTCAATTCAGTGACTAACTTTCACATATATTGGACGCGGCAAATCTCGAAAACTACCTTGTTTGCTTTATTTTGCTAACTAGGATTACATAATTAGGGACATGCCCTTAAACGAAATCTGTCTTTTTATCATGGTTTCACACTGATATCTACATTAAAACATCCACTTTAATCTTATACATATTATATGCAAACTACATGTGATAACGTATCTATTATGGAAAGTACAATATACATTCATCATCATCATCATCATTTCAGCCGTAGGACGTCCACTGCTGGACATAGACCTCCCCCATCGATCTCCAAAAGGGCCGGTTGGAAGCGGCCTGCATCCAGCGTTTCCCTGCGGTGTCTTTTAGGTCTATTTTTTTCAATACACATTATTTGTTACAAATACCTAATTATAAATAATTATAAACGATACGCCAAATAAGGGGTGCAGTGCAAAAAATATTTATACCTATCTCGCATGTATCAGAGCCACTTCTAAAATGCAAAATTATATTTTTTGTATACTTTTAAAACTGAGATCTATATAAATCTATTATAAAACTGTAATTATGAAAAATATCGAAAAGGTTCGAGGGTTCTAACTAAACTAAAGAACTAGGACGGAACGACAGACTGACCGACGGACGGACGGACATAGCGACGTATAAGGGTTCCTTGTAGCACCTACTGCGAAACCCTAAAAAGGCTATAAATATTAAATGTACAATATCTGATTCTTTCATTTTAGTTCGTTCCATTTCTTACCTGGTAATATGCTAATAAGATGATTGAACAAAAAAAAGATGTTCCCCTCAGAATTCTAAATACGTTGGTTCGTTTTATAAGGAATCCAAACAACGTACTCGTGATGGCATTGAAAATGTAAACGTACAGAGGTCGCGGCTCTTGGTCGTCTATTTCCTTGGCTATCCACGCAGAAGACCACGTTATAACACCCAGTACTAGTATGAGCATATATAAAATAAACCCTGCTCTAAGGCCAAAACAGTTGAAAGCGTAGTGCCAGAGTGGTATTTCGGTTGGTCTCTTCAGAACAGCAGCCAGCGTATCCGTTGTGATGTAATACAAGTAGAAAAAGTGTTTCGTCGTATACATCACCATAAATCTCGAATTAAACGATATGTCCATTTTATTGTCTATTATACATCCAAGGCTCCCTGTCATGTGCTGGGTATCGGGGTCTACAAACCCGTAGATGTCACACGTCTCATCTTTTGGTACTGATAATTGGAAATTGTAGTGATTTATGTAATCGTGCATCACCAACCCGTCCAGCCCGCAGAAACCATTCGTGTAATTCAAATTTACTTGCATGTAGACATCAATATTATCGCATAATTTTATAGATGTTGGAAATCTTTCGAAAATGTTAGCCCTAAGCGGGTAACCGGCTGTAAGTTGTTTAAAATCACTGTTTACCTCAATAGCCGTCTTTAACTCCTTTTTGTTTTTCGCCATTATTATTTTTATAGTTCTATCGTACAGTTCCACATTTGATTCTTTCTTTTCACCATAAATTATGAAATGGTAAGGGCAGGTGTATGGAAATGAGACGATCATTCGAACAACTCTATGCTTGTGCCATATATAATTCATGCAACTTTGCATTTCCTCGAGAAAATCTTCATTAAATATTCCGTTTTCACAAGTTTCGCTTCCGTTTTGTACTGTTATAATAAGATATAAGGGAGACCAGTAAGAATTTAGAATAATACTAAAAGGCTTTGAATTTAGCTCATTCACACTTATTCTTGTATTAGACAATAAGATGATATTAGAATCTCTATTACGTATACCTTTTCTCACGTTGGAAACGTCTGTACCTCTCGATAGTATTATGGATTGATCGGAATAAAGTCCAACAACTAGGGACCTAATTAGCATATCGTCAGTATTATTATGTTTCAAAAACACCATTGAAGTGTTTATGCCTCTAATATTTACAATAGGAACGTAGTACTGTGGGACTGTCACATTTGGAAACCGGTAACACTTGGATGCCACCAAATAAATGGTGAAAACAATGAGCACAGTTTTCATAGTGTCGTCATTTACTATTCACTAATCGAGATTGTTTTGAAGACTGTGGAAGAACGCGTGGGTTTAACCCTAAAATAGGGCTGAACAAGACAGGTCCGGGTAAGATTAAATCGACAACTTCGCCTATCATTAAATATTTGACATGTCACAGCGACACGCACACAAATATGTAAGTAATTTAGTCGTAATGGTAGAGTCAAGATTGATATGTTATCAAATGTAGAGATTTCATAGTGTTTACCTAAAATCCAATTACTTAATGCGCGATAAAGCAAGGAAATCCAGCTAGCACCTACCTATTAACTTACAATAAAGCATCAAATACAATACAAAGTACCAATTAGTATTATGTTTTGAGGTTCTAACGATTTGCGACAATATAATTTATTCTATGCAATTTATAGAGCAGAAATAAATTAGCTAGTCATGTTACTGGTTCACCTGCACAGATATGATTATAATAATATACAATTATTACTTACTCGTTAAATAAATCAATGTTATTAATGAATCATAGAAAAGTTTTATCTAAACGATATTTTAGACTGTCATGGTTGTTTCCTACATTTGAACTGGGGTATTTACCTTCAGTTTTTATCTTTATACCTTACTAAACCACACTCTGCAAACATTTGTCTATCTCGTTTAGACTTCAGAGAGCAAATCCTATTACGAATTAGCACCTTCACTAAACTGACGAAGCTGCACTAGCTATTCCCATATAAAAAGTTAACAATACGAAGAAAATGAGTAATTGTCCAGCGGAAGCCGAGAATGGCTAATCTCGCAGTATTTTTGGTACTTTATATTTTCCTAAGCCTTGCAAGTGGTCGGTTATTGGATGGACTATATTTGAGTCCAGAAGTATTGAAGACTACTACAGAAGTACACGCTGGGAATGACTATATAGATTACAATCCAGATCACATTATACGAGAAGTCACAATCGTAGAAATTCCTATATGGGACTCTAACGGTGTGGAAGAAATTATAGAATTCATAGAAGAAGATATCTTTGTTGAACAAGATGGAGCAAGAAATGTTCAGTAGCAGGATTGACAATGCTTTATGTTAGTTAAGTGATGTAGAGAGATAAATAAATAATGTCATAATGACTGTCACTAATGTATGCGTAATAAAACAAAGGCTTTGAAATAAATTTCATGTGCTATCACTACTGAAAATTTTCTTCATTTGAACAATCCAAATACATGGTCCAAATAGTGATTATTAACATTAATCAGACCTTAACAGAAAAAAAAAATTGCCTTCATTGCAAAATTAAGATAATCTCCACCTTATTTACGATACTGAATAAAATTAAAGGTATTTCATTTAAAAAAATTGAGTTAGCTTCAAAATATTTTATTCATAAAAAATATGCATACATTTAGGTATTTTTGGTAAAAACTATTCATAACTCATTAAGTTCCTTTACATGGGACGCTGGAGTTACAAAAAACATACACGTACACTTACATTAATACTTCTCAAAATATTGCACTTTTAAAAACCCGACAGTGAATCCATTCTGACTCCAAAACACAAGTTATTATTTTAAATATACTAAATTCTCTTATAATTATTTGCCTACCCATGAAGGCAGGGTCTTGATTCTGCGTCCTGCTAGCCCCGTTAATCCATTATCATAGTTGAGTCCATCGAAGTCACTTAGCAAGTCGTTGCTTGGGTTGTCTCCTCTAAGTGATCTCCTCGCCACTTTATGCGTGACTTCTTCGGGCACTTCCGTTGTTGTGGCTTCTACGAATGCGACAATCTCTGGTACTTCCTCGACGACTTCCACCACTGCATACAGTGGAACAACTTCTTCATAATCAGCTGTTGTAGTCGTTTCTGCTCCTTCCGGAACAGGTGATGCGATAGTGTACGCAAATAGCGCAAGCGAGAGAAGGACGCACAACGTGGAAGCCATGTTCTTCAGGGGCTTCAAGTTACTTCTCCGCGATACAATGGGAAATGCTCCCAAAAACTTGGGTACGAGTACACGGTCTTACGTTTATTTGGATTCTAATCAAGCCCTCGACATGCATTAGTTTTTATACTCGTCAGTCTCGTCCACGATGCTAATAAACATTTCCAGAATTGGAATTTATTGACGCATTGTGTACCTGGGATACTAACACTTTCAGTAAATATTCTCAATAACATAATGACCATGAATGTGTTTTGTCGTGGATTATATTGAAAAACGGTGATAAATAGTTTATATTGGCGATTGTTAGTGGAAAACGCAGTTGAGCGTGACGCGCCTATCCTTCCGTTTATAGATGAGTAAGGCCTTCGAGTATATTGTGCTCTAGATCTTCAGGCACATGTTGTTTGTGAGCTGTGTTTGTTATGTCGTCTATTTATGGCGCAAGTTTTCCACAACCCATAATGTTTGTCTGTGTCATGGTTAAAATAACAAGTGTCTATGTTTTGACATGTTATTCTCACTGAGTACCTACACATTAAGTATCTATTTTCTGTGATTTTACTGAACAACGTAGAGTTTGTTTTCTATGCACGTTTTATGATATTGACGCAATGATTGTACCTATACATCGTGCCATCGAAATAACGCAAAACCTCGGACATTAACTGATATTTAATGTAGTAACAAATAATTATCAATATAAAAAAACTGACTTTAAAATTAGTAAACGCTAAACAAAATTATTATTATAGCCAAATCAGCTGGCAAAAAAAACGACTGCGCCAAAGTAAATGAAATTTTCGTGAGACCACTTCGGGAGCTTCGTCTACATAATAAATAACTTGGAAAGAATCATGTAAATTGGTCCACACATTTCGGATAATAGGTGTATTATATTTTTAAATAAAACTTTCAACGGTATGCAATGCAATCATTGGTAACCAGTGGTATGCGATTTCGGACTGCGTACATAAATGACCTTTTCGATAATTTTGGTGGACTAAACAGAACGCTCAATTTGACGCTGACTGTACCTGCAACTACCTACAATTACTTATGGAACAGGATATTAAATTTAAAGTTGATTTTTTACGATTATCAAAGGTGGAGTGAGTATTTTATTCATCATCATCATCATCAGCCAGAAGACGTCCACTGCTGCGCATAGGCCTCCCCCTTTAACCACCACACTGAACGACAGCCTGCCTTTTACATCCACTGGATGCCAGCGACTCTCACGATGTCGTCGGTTCATCTAGTGGGAGGCCTCCCTACGCTGCGTCTTCCGGTTCGTGGTCTCCACTCAAGAACCTTTCTTCCTCATCGGTTATCGGTTCTTCGAATGATGTGGCCTGCCCATTGCCACTTTAACTTGCAAATGTATTATTACCACGTATTAGTATTTTATTACCACGTGCCATTTAAGGCATTGTAAGATAAAATTTAAGTCATAATGAAACAAGATAATTGTCTTTGAATCAATACATATATAGATACATCAAAATTTGGGTAGAGGTTGATAGAATAAAGTGGCGGTTATCTACGTCTAGTTTTTAATTTATTTAACTGCTAGCTACATGCCTGCGACTTTTTACACGTAGGCCGCGGCTTTCAGTCTCATAACAATAGGTGTAATTTTCAAAAAATAAGTGCTCTTCTACGTTATATAAAGAATACTTGTGCAATTCATGCTTCTAGACCCAGCGGTTAAGGCTGTGCGCTGTATGTTAGTATCAACATAGTATATATATAAAACAGCAATAACTCTTGAGAGAAATATCTCACAGTTAGCATTGAAATAAAGTAGTTTAAGAATGTTGACTCTGGGATTTAGCTGATCAGCTTTTATCAAGTTCAGTCAAGTTAGTCAGTCACTACTGTTGCTTCAAACGAAGGGTGAATAGAGTCCTGCAAGGTAGGCAACGCACCGTCAGCGTTCCGGGTATTGTAGGTGTCAATAGGTGGCGGTGACTTTTGTTACAAAAAATATTGTCACGCTATCTAGTCTTAGGGTGCTCATGCTCAACGCTGCGTTTGCCAATTCGTGGTATCCGCTCTAGAATGTCTACCCCAGTCGTTATCGGTGCGACAGATATGACCGGCCTACTGCCACCGCCAGCTAAGTAATACGCTGATCTATGTCGGTGACTGGTTCTCCGTTGAATTACTTTGTTCTGTAAAGTTATATGATTATTTACGGGATATTTACCGTGGTAAGGTTGTGGAATGAGCTCCCGATATTTCGGCGCAGTTACATGCACCATGTTCACGGGAAGACATGAACAAGACATCTTCCCGTGAACATGGTGCATGTAACTGCGCCGAAATATCGGGAGCTCATTCCACAACCTTACCACGGTAAATATCCCGTAAATAATCATATAACTTTAGTGAACGACCGTGATAGTTTAAAACAGTGTTTTACTTTGTTCTGGTTCTGTTTTTTGGCTTTTGGCTTTGTTTTCCCCAAGCAAACGCCGAGCCGAGCTGTTTCAATAGCTTGTTGCGCGACTTTGATAGTTAACGATGAATACAAGAAAATGCTTTGTTAAGGTATTAAGTACTTACTCAACGCATAATTTTCTCACGAGTTTGATACGGCAAAACTATTTTTTTGTGGTATTTATTTTTAAGATAAAATAAAACAAAAATGGTATACTCAACAAGCTATGCCGGGTTAAAATGTATTATTCTCTGCGTTGCTACTTTAATGGCATGTTCTCTTTTCTTGATTTTAGTATTGTCGTTGTGACTAACTATTTAATTATATTGGTAAAGATAAAAATAATTTATTTGCATAAAAAACGAGTAAATCATACACACATTTAAAGTCGTAAGCACAATGTGTGTATAACCAGTATTAATTAGTCACTTTTAAACTATCACGGTTGTTCACTAAAGTTATATGATTATTTACAGGATCACCCCACCTCCCATGTGGTGGTGTCCTTACCACGGTAAATATCCCGTAAATAAGTTTATAATATTAGTCACTTTGTATAATGTTTTGCCTAGTAGTACAAATGTAGAGAGATGATGGCATAAACAAAAACATACCGTAAATTCTATAATTATGTTGAAATATGAAATAGTCGAACAATATTGAATTAAACTTTTTTAACAGATTTCATTGCGTGTATTTTACATTATTTTAATTCCTGACGTACGAACACTTTGCAGTTTTCGCGCGGTCACAGGTAGGATCCCAAGCAGGTGCATGGTACTTGGCAACCATACTCTCTATAAAAATTTGGAGGTTTTTTTAAATTTCTTTAGCCTCGCGTAGCATCCTGAATATATAGCGGTTCTCCTTGGCAAGAATTTGAGGATTGTCAAAACGAATAGTGGCTAGGGTTGTCAAAGGGCATGCTCACAATTCTCACAAACTGCAGACTTGGTCGAGCGTCTATTTTTCTTGTCAGCTATATGTTCTTCAACACGGATACCGATGCTCCTAAAAATGCAATGATAAATGATGCGTTAAAAGTGTTTAATTTCAAAGTGTAATAATGAAGTCGAAACAATGTCTATAAATTTATTTATTTATTTAAGTCCACCTACACTGTGTACATCAATACAATTTATCAAAATTTTAAACAGAAATAAAAATATAACTAAATGTCACAATAATTACAGGCGAAGACAGCATGCAATAATATTGAGCGATAAAATAAAATAGTTGTAGTTAAATTAGTTAAACATACACACAAATCATACTAATATTATAAAATAATGCGAAAGTGTGTATGTTTGGCTGGACTCAACACCGAAACTACTCAACCGATTTAGATGAAATTTGGTATGGAGTTTGCTTATACCCTGGATTAACACATAGGCTACTTTTTATGCCGAAAAACATTATCATCATTTCAACATTTTCACCATCATCATCATCACCATTTTTCATTACAATGCGGGTGAAACCGCGGGGCTCAGCTAGTTAGATATAAAACGAAAAAAAATAATTAAAATTAACAGTCAAAGTTTTGTCTGGATTAAAAATTAAAAATTAAATGTCAAGTAATAAATGACACAAAGAAAATACAAATAATTAAAAACTGTTCAGATAGTCAGAGACCTCAGAGACTTCTTAAAACTAATAACGCTGTCACCAAATATGTCGATATCGGTTGTCTTAGACAGAGTGTTATACTGACGGACCATTCTAGATTCTAGATTTAAAAAAAATATAGATTAAAAAGTTTTAAACATTTACTTACATCAATGTTATAAATTTAATTAGATTTTTAACATTGATGTAAGTAAATTTTTAAAACTGTCATTGATTTATAGCATTAAATTTTATTTATTGACATTGTTTCGACTTCATTATTACACTTTGAAATTTAACACTTTTAACGCATCATTTATTACATTTCTATAATTGCAAAATTAACAATATGACCTACTGCCACCACAGCTAAAATTTATTAATAATATTTGACTAAAAGTTTTTTGGTTTTACCTTAAATAGATTCGAGAGTATTATAAATGGTAGGTCTCATCCCATAAATTAAACTGTGATGACAGGTTCCATACATTACATTACATACTGTGGTTCATTATGGTTTTACATATATAGATGAGCGATTACGGATAACGACGTCTGTGTTGGTCTCTACGATTTTTTACCGTCAAGTCAGATTTGCCGGAAATATTTTTGGATTTGTTATCACGAATGTGGCAGTTTCCAAAATAAATCAGATATTTAAAAAATGTAGTAATAAAATAATTAATTTAGTTTAAATTAGTTTTTTTGTTATTCAGTTTAATGTTTAGTAAAATTAGGCTGGAACTATCAGTATTTTCTAATACAATAAGACACGATGCAGCGTTTTCGCCTTTTTATTTATATTTTTTGTAATCTTCTTGTCTTTTGAATTGCCCCGAAATATAATACCATATCTGAGGACGGACTTAACCATAGTAAGCGGAAAGTAATGCATCTGTGTATGGTACCACACAGCTCATGCAGTACCTACATAGGCTAAGCTAGTGACCCTCTTAGAAAAACTTTCTACTTATTTGTTTTTTCCAATACAGGTGTCTGTCAATTACTAAGCAAAGAAATTTTGCAGAATCTACTTCATTAATTATATTTTTGCCATTGGCGGATCCAGGGGGGGATCCAAAACACCTAGCAATTCCATACATTCGACTAAATTTTTCGATTTGATTCCTTTGAACCTTGTCTGAATGCCCCCCCCCCCCCCCAAAACGAAATCCTGGATCCACCCCTGATTTTTGCCATGGGTTATGGGCTATATTTTGCAGGGTTACTGTAATAGTACGGTCTGCAGTATTATAACCTCCAATTAGTTAATTTCTGAAGTTACATGATGCACGATTTGTTCCATATTATATAACTTATATACAATGTATCGTTATCGTTACCCATGTAAAACATGATGGACCGATCAGATCAAATCTCCTGTCCCGTGTATGAGAGCATGTATTTGATTTCTAACAAAGAGAGATGGCGAGATATAGTTTTGCGCATTACATCTGCATCTGCGAGTAAAACTATTCACAATTACCACGATCTTCCGGTCAAGAGTGTAGCGACCAAGAATAGTAGAAGTCAATAGTATAATTTTGTAATAGTTCGAAATCACAATCACAAAAGTATAATACAGATATGACTTTTACAGCATAATGAGGAGGTGCTAACCGATGCTTTGTTGCCTTTTATCTTTATCAGCTCGCTCTACCGCATTTGGCGATTTATTAGCGTCTCGTCCAGAGTCAAGGCTCGTGATCAGACGATCACTCCCTCGCTGCTTACAGAATTTTCTGTACAAAGCTCGTGCGTCAGATTTGCTCTACAAATAACAATGCGCATTATTCTTATATGCTGTTTCAATGATTTATAATTCTTTATGTCAGCAATGGCTTCCGATATAAGCCGGATCGATTGCCGAGATTTATATCAGTTTGAAAAGTGAGAAGTTAAGCAACATAGGATCTTTCGAGAATGCATTCAACGTTATTAGTCGTCGCGTCGCTGGCGCTGCTCGCAGTTTGCGATTGCGCGCCGGCGGGAGAGGAAGTGATCCAGCACATACCAGCAAAGCAAGAAACACCATCAGCTATAGGAAAAGACGGTGCGGGATCTGGTGCTTCGGCAAAGGGTGCTGGTGTCTCTGAGCACAAGGACAGGGCTCGCCGTGACATCGGCGGACTAGAGAGTGACTTGCTGCCTTCTGGAGATGATGTAGACGCCTCTCCGTTCGGAGAAAGTCGTCCCCTCGCGGGACGCGGCCGTATTAGAGTGCTGCCCGCTTTCCTCGGTTAAAAATGATGATCATCGCTTAAATAACGGAACCCCAAATGCCTCGCCCACAGATAATAATTTAGTATAAGAATTTATAAGACATTGATTAAGCTGTTTGCATATTGTACAAAATTATGTTTATTTAAGTTTAGAAATTTTTAATGTATTACATTTTAAGTATGTATATTGATGTAGTAGAAATACATCTCTGTAACATATATCTTATTTTATTTTATCGCATAGCGGTGCAAACTAGAGATTTCACAAACATATGTTAACGTCATTATTATTAGCTGTTAATTTAAAGGATGAAGATTAGGGCTCGTTAGAGTATGGTAGTAATTAGCGTTGTTTCTCTATAAATAAGCGAATGCTGCTGATCTCGGCTTACAGTATCTGAACAAAGATGTTAGTGCTTCGTTTACTTGTTTTAGCAATCATAATTCTGAGTAGTGTTTCTCTAAATGTACCTCAAAAGTCATCCGGGGAACTACTGACTACGTACATTCCTGATGATGCTTATGACTCTAGGAAAAATTCTAAGGATGTGACACACTTAAATAAGAGAGACGTATCTTCACATATAGACAGCAAAGAAGAAAAATTGGTTATTAGCAAAAGAGATTTGTCTTCAGGTGGAAGTGTAGATATGGATACTGGAGCAAGTCAAAATAACTACGTATATCGACCATTATTTGTATACAGAAGAATAGAACACAGTAAAAGAAGAATAACTATGTACAATTCTTTTGCCGGTTAGAGTTTATGTGACACAAGTAAGTACCTCTATCTAGTTTAGTAAATTATTTGCTAGGTTTATTATTGATTTCAAAAGTTACAGTAAAATCTCCAGTTAACAAGTGCTTGTTAAAATAACGACCAATTAAAATACTTTCTAGTTATGTTATACATTTCTCTGATTCGGGTTCGAACCTTGGTGTGCCGTGTTACCTTATTTAGTAAAATGGATTTCCGGATTTTGAATATTTTGGTTCCCTTCGTAAGCATAAAGACTAAAATATAACATGATATTTTCAATATAATATGATACTCTATCGATACATTTGTTCGTTGGTTAATTTACAGGTGACATTGGTTGCTGCTGGTGTATCGCCTGTTCATGATTTCAAAGAAAAGATAAATTCTAAAGTTTTCGGCCAAAAATATGTTATGAACTCACCGCATAAAGTTCTCAAACATTTGGACGATACAATACTTAAGGGAACTAAAAATGTGACACAAAATCCTGCCATGGAAGAAAGTCTGTATCAATTGTCTACGGATTTAGTTTCTGCTATATTATCCAAACTAGAAATTCAGGACAAGATAACGAGAATCACTAGGGAAGCACTAGAAGCTCCTGGCAAAAATAAAGGAGTCACAGCTATAGAGACGAGACGAATTCTAGACTATATATCGAGGACATTGTCTGGCCATATCTTGACACTAACGAGGGCTTCTACAGAACCGGAACTTCATCGATTGGTTTATGGACTAGCTCAAATTGCAGCTGAAGTATCAATAGTATCTGCACTTAAAGACATCACGTATGCTACAGCTTTGTCTAAGAAGCAATCGGTTGAATTGTCTTTGCGAAAGAAACGATCTATCGAAGCCAGCCCTAAAACTATATCGACTACTCATGCTTCTGTATCAATTAAACCATCAACAGTTTATAACGCCATACTGAATAAAACTATTAAATCTACTTTGAATCACACCAATAGTGTAGTTGTGGTAAAATCAGATAAACAAGCGCCGCACTCGGTAATTTCTAGAAGTAACAAAAAAACAATTCATGTTTTTAGTAATAAGCACGAAGTTATTCCACTAAAAGGATTTTTAAATCAAACTGCATTAGACATTGAAAACAATCGAGCCACAAATGACTCTGATGCTATACTAATGGATAAGTTTATAAATAGCACAAACTATGCAAGAATTGATTCGCTAGATACACAAGAAATAAATGCTCCCGAATTGATCGACGATTGGATGGATCCCAAAGATAACATTTTTAAGCCCGCTCTAAATTCCGATGTTATGGCTGACATAGAAATAGATAGGCCTGATGTGGAAGACGAAGTAGCAAATGAAAAGAAAATAAAGTTGAAGTTAGAGAAGCTTGAAGTAAAAGCAAAGAAAGCTATTCTCTACGCCGGAGATGTAGCGTATTTGGCTGCGGCTAGTGTGGTGGCTTTGAGAAGAGCCTTGACTGCGTCTATTGAGGTACAGATGTCTGTAAGATACGCTCAGAATGGTATGTCGAACCACCAAGATCTGATGATGAATTTAGCAAAAACAGCGGCGCAGCAAGCGGGCAAAGAAGCAAAAAGTGCATCCTCAAAGTCACTTGCATGTGAGCGAGTCACTAAACTGGCTTTAAAATATACAGCTCAATCACAAGGAGCTAATCTAAACCATGTTGCTAATAGAATAGTTATGGATACGTTATCGTTGTCGACGTTGGCTAAATCCATGGCCTTTGTATCATCTGATATAGCAATTAATTCCTTATACATGGCTACTGATGTAAAACCTCCTTCCTAAAGATGTATTTTACCATTACTACGAGTCCCTATTTTGCTGTAAAATTTGCATATACCTATCATTGGCGAATAAATGATTAATTAATGCAAAATATTATATTACTAAACATATATATGAAGTTATGCTTAGGCCTAGCGCCTAGGGTATTAAGGCCGCACACACAGGCCAGTACTATCTCTTTCGCACATTTTAGTCCGTAACAACCTATAAATAGCTCTGACCAGGGAGCGCGGTCTTAATATTTATACTCTGCAATCAAATTCAAATTAATTTATTTCGACTTATTTGATCATACAAATAATATCAAAACATAAAATTAGCTAACACACACCTTTCACAATTTGATTGTTAGTCAGTACAGGTACCATTGAGCAGTGGTTCATGACGGTACTGACAGTCAAACCTATTCGCAAATACGATTAGGATGGTGTTGGGGCTGGCCCGGACCCTGCGCGCCAGGGATGTGCACCGTTTTCGCATGGTCGTGTAGAAACAATCGACACGTGACTCGGCGAACATCAGCGACGCGCTGCAAGCACGAGGCAGCCGCATCAGCACCCTAAACGCATTATTGTACTGCACACGAAGGGCATTGTACTATTACGTGTCTGCTTATATGACACCTACATACTGCTTGTGTAGAAGGTACGTACAAAATGATCTGAAAAGAGTAACTTTGACGTCCCTCGAACAACGTGCGAACCTGCGGACAATTATATTAGCCCTCACCGAAAAAGGCCTTCGCTCCCTCTCACATCTGCATCGTCCTTCAGGTCAGAGGTTAGGCACTAAATGCCTGAGATACTTGAACTGTTCGACCCTTTTAATCGTTTAAACGAATGGCTGGTATTGTATCCGGACATTTCCCTCTGGACCGAAAGTCCATGCATTCGCTCTTTTTTGCGTTATAGAGCAAACCATGACGCTGCACGTACTGTTCACATATGCCTAACAGTTTGGTAAGCCCGCAGACAGAAGGACTCAGCAGCACCATGTCGTCTGCGTAGCTAATATTATTGAGACAAACTCCATCAATATGGCAGCCGACACGTGTATATACCTACTGCTGTGCTTCTCTATAGTTATCTGTTATAACCATACCATGAGCGATTGTGGTAAATTATGTGCTCTTTATAATCAGACGGTACCAGGTTCGATCCTCGGCCCTACACCAATGACTTATTTAGTAAGCATATCAAAGCATTCGCCAACATTTTGCGAATATAAACGGCAGAAAAAACAGAATATAAAACAATATTAGGTAAATACAACAAACATTTATTTCTATTCATTTTAATAAGAACAACTTTTAGCAATTACATTTATTACTAAGTACTAGCTGCAGGCGGCGGCTTCGCTCGTGTAGTATAGAAGAAATCCACTTTACACCCTTCCCTGCCCTTCCCGCCCTTTCAGTTTCAGTCCCGCATCCGTCCTGTCCACGTTCACGCCATCTATCAAGAAAACTTAAGACTATCACTACCAAGGATTTGTTGTGTACTCTGTTAGAAGCTAGCAGTGGTTCTTGTACTACTGAACGTATTTTTAAACAGTGTTGTAATTTGAGAAAAAGCCGAAAGATGGAGACACTTTATATAGTAAACTTGATTTAAAAAAAATACTTTGGGCAGGCTAAATCACAGATCTACTACCTAGGCTAAATGGACTTAATAACATTATGTCAAAAGAAGAAAAACTGTAGTAGGTAATGAGTAGGTACATGTATGTATGTAAACTTCCTAAATCTACCATAACATTAACACATCTAACCGCTTAGCCCTAATATAAGTTCTTTAACTCACCGCCATGTGCCACTGCGACATCGGCAGCATAGAGCCTTGAAATGTAACAAATTGCAAAGACAACATTTTCTACGTTCCAAGCACGTTTCGAAAGGCGGTCTCGAAGGGGCCACCGCCTGTGCCGGGCAAAGTCCAGAATCGCGGTCATGCGGGTATTTCTAGCAGACAAGCACAACTTGTCGCTGCAGTTAAATCAAAGAGCCACCATTGTGTTTCCTGAACAATGCTGACAGCCATCGGTAGTTATTTTTAGATCACTCAGTTGTCCAACTCTATCTGATAAGTTGGTTGGTCTGCTGGTAGGTATCGTCTTAACTTTATATGCGGTTATGATTGCATTATTTATTCATTATTCTTACTGATTCCACGTATAATTTAAAGCATCGTAGGTTTACTAATGCTTCTTAAGATTACAACTCAGGGTTTTTTATGAATGGTTTCTGTTAGATAGTGGAAGAAAACTCGTGGCACTGCTAGTAAAAACTAATGGCCAAGAGCTAGTCGAGTCACGCATACATACCGTCCCTACCGTACCCTTTCCTAGCCAAAACTATGTTTAGCTTTGGCTACGTAAACGTGCTAGCTCAATAAATATAAATATGTAATTGTGGTCATATTCATAGCACAAACATAGTTCAGAAATTGGTGCTCATACATTTTTTTTTACGAACGAAGCTCTATGGATCTTATTTCTCTAATTGGCTTACACAAGAGCCAACAAGAGCTGATGTAGATATACCTATCATCCTGACAGAACACATAATTTTTATGGTTTCAACCTTCAAAGAGGAAACTTTTTTGTTGAAATAATTTTTATGAAAAGGTCAATGACCTTTTAGTTGTAACGCAATAAGTTGTTATCAGAAAATGTTCAAAATATTTTTGAATGAAGGTGTTTAAGATAACCTATCTGCATGGCAAGTTATTTATTTATTTATTGCACAATGTACAAGTTATGTACAATTTATATCTTGCACAAATTGTACAATGTTATGTACATATTACAATTTTCTATCAAATTTTATTAATAGTTTACATACATACATACATTTAGTAGAACATTTGCTCGCTGCCTACCTAAAACGCAGATGCTGCGTTTACCACAATATAAAAAAGTTATGTATGAAACCTTCATGTTAAAAATTATATTTAACGAAACGCCACACAAAGTGGTGCAGCCAACGACAAAAATATAATGGTGCAGCGAAAAAAAAAAACACCGCCATTTTACATGTACCACAGCCACCACAGAAAAGAGAAGTAAATAGAACAGAAATTAGAAGGAAAATCTGTCGCCAGGCATTATGACAGAACCTTGATTGAACATTCTTATTTATGTCAATGCGTCGAACTCCGCATCCAAAAAACTTTGAGCTTATCTTTTTGGGTTAGGTCTCAAAGTTCCTGTGCAAAGTCCTTTGTCCGCATCACAGTTGCTAACCGATTTCGAATGACTGACGTTTCGTTTACATGTGTTAGCTTTTCAGCCAAGAAATCACCTTTTAAACTGTTTTACACACAATTCGTTTACACTTGTTATCGCTTCGAGGTTCGAGCAAAGAAAGAGGGTGATTGCAATGCAACCGCCACTTATATACTGTGTTCGTTGGCAGTCGACAAAAGACTGTCAACTGTCAACGAACACGTGTGAACTTCGCCAATACAGTTTCATTATAATGGTGTTGTTAGTTCATCTATCCATTAAATGATTAAACTAAAGTTGTTCTACATTCGGCCATCCGACTCAATTACACGTCCTCGTGTATACGTGTCATGTATTATATGATAATAGACGTTATACGTGTTAATTAAATGTGTACTTTACAATCTTATTTTGAAGTCTTATACTATCGTTTTATGTTACATAATATCAGAATGCAACTGCATACTGAAAAGCACATCATATCAGACTAAAACCGAATCTGGTTTAGTTAAGTCAGTACGCAACTGCGTACACTGTCTCTTACGCAACTGCGTACATCGGCTCTTACGCGACTACGTACACCGGATCTTACGCAACTGCGTACAATGTCTCTTACGCAACTGCGTACATCGGCTCTTACGCGACTACGTACACCGGATCTTACGCAACTGCGTACAATGTCTCTTACGCAACTGCGTACATCGGCTCTTACGCGACTACGTACACCGGATCTTACGCAACTGCGTACAATGTCTCTTACGCAACTGCGTACATCGGCTCTTACGCGACTACGTACACCGGATCTTACGCAACTGCGTACAATGTCTCTTACGTAACTGCGTACTGGAGGCTCCGCTGCAGGCTCAGCTGGCAGGTTCGACGGCAGGCTCAGCCGCAGGCTCAGCCGCAGGCTCGACAGCAGGCTCAGCCGCAGACTCCGCGGCAGGCTCAGCCGCAGGCTCGACAGCAGGCTCAGCCGCAGACTTCGCGGCAGGCTCCACTGCAGGCTCCACTGTATGCTTCGCCGCAGACTCGACCGCAGGCTCGACAGCAGGCTCAGCCGCAGGCTCGACAGCAGGCTCAACGGCAGGCTCGACAGCAGGCTCAGCCGCAGGCTCAGCCGCAGGCTCAGCCGCAGGCTCAGCCGCAGGCTCGACAGCAGGCTCAGCCGCAGACTCGACAGCAGGCTCAGCGGCAGGCTCGACAGCAGGCTCAGCCGCAGAATCGGCGGCAGAAATTTGCATATATAACAATAAGTACACTAATCGGATATATAATCTGAAGAACTTTTAACATGAGCACAGTTATTTAGTAATTAGTATTAAATTAATCATTAGTAAATAAATTATAATCAAGAAAACGCAAGGAATAAAACAGCCACTTTGTAAAATAACTATTAATTAGGGCTCTAAAAAAAACATGACTAGCAAACAGGTTTTGAACCACTTAACAAAAGACAAATTACACTCTGTGGACATGGGAAAATAAGAAGACATCTGTAACTTATTAATCCCGATTCTGATTTGTTAGCTTTTCAGCCAAGAAATCACCTTTTAAACTGTTTTACACACAATTCGTTTACACTTGTTATCGCTTCGAGGTTCGAGCAAAGAAAGAGGGTGATTGCAATGCAACCGCCACTTATATACTGTGTTCGTTGGCAGTCGACAAAAGACTGTCAACTGTCAACGAACACGTGTGAACTTCGCCAATACAGTTTCATTATAATGGTGTTGTTAGTTCATCTATCCATTAAATGATTAAACTAAAGTTGTTCTACACATGGGTGCAACTGGATAAAAAAAAAACTTACAAAAATGCCTGAGAGCCGTAGAGGGAGAAGTACTTATACTGAATCTATGCTGAGAGCCGTTCTAAGTTTAACATGGTTTTACAACAAAAAAAAAAAGCTGACAGCCACCGTTATAATACAAAATTATATATTTTTCTGCTTTGAAAACTTAGAGCTATACCAAAAACTGTACTTCTGTAGTTTCATAGGTACACTAGCTGTAATAGACACTGGAAGGTTCTAAAGGATTTGGACGGACGGACAAAAGGGTTACCTGTGGTACGGAATCCTAAAAAAAAAGGTAAACTTTTCAAGTTTCGGCGGGCAATACTTAGTTGTGTGAAAATTAGTTAAGCCCTTAACGCGAATGTTAACCATGACCTTACAAAAATAATACCTCCAATAAAGATAACCATCATCAAATACTGTGAATTTGTGACGACCTAAAGTTTATAGATATGTCGATAGATGATCGGCGATTTCGATGATACGTCGATAGATAGAAACTCTTTATTGTATACACCGGAAATAAAATTACAAACATATACAAATCACTTACGAGCTAGTGCCACAAGTGACGGCCTTATCGCTAAAAGCGATCTCTACCAGGCAACCATTACCTTTTTTTAAATACCTATTATTTTTTATTCTTTTGATTGCACTTATACATGCTTAGATAACTACGGTCTTAATAAGCAGTTACTTTAGATTCATTAAACGGGGTTGCATGAAACGGTGAAGCCGAAAGGAGGTCATAGTACTCATTATTATGAACAATGTTTACTTTGGAAACCATTCAGAGTCGTTTCACGATTTTACGCTACCATAGTAATCACAGACCGTAATAGTTATTCATAATGATGAATACAAATACCCCCTTTCGGCTAAGTGCCACCGTTCCGTGTATTCCGTGTTCCTGTAATTTTGAATTAATGTCAAAGAGATATGAAACAAACAAAAGAAAATTTATAAGAAAAAAACACCGAAACCACAGCGAAACCTTTATTATAACTATGTACAAACTTACACTTAAAAAATTATTGAATGGATCGAGCGTTGCTTTGCGGAAGTTTATCTCACGGAACACTATTACTCCTAGGTTTATCTTCAAACTGTTTCTTTCACGAACCTCTAGTGTATTTTCCGTCACGGCAGATGTGAAACATGACGGAATAAGAGAGCGTCATATTGTTTGCTGTCACGGCACACCAGTCGGTTTTACTGTCAAACTGCGCCAATAGACTTTTCACATCAGAATCAGAATCAGAATCAGAAATCATTTAATTGTAAAAACTGTGTACAAAAGATGGTAAAAACATTGTAGTATCAACAGTCTGCCCTTTGCGAGCGTACAATAACTTAAAGCTAGTAGGTATTATGCTAACTTAAAATAACTGGTTTATAAAGTTATTATTCTAATCATAATAATAAGTAAATAAATAAATATTCGGGACATTCCCGCACACACGCTCATCTGACCCCAAACTAAGCAAATAAAAATTGTAATAAAATTGTAATTATAATATTAACAATAAAAATTTAATTAGTCACCAAAATATTCCTTTAAATTGTAATATCCTTTGGAAACAAGCCATGATTTTACAAAATTACAGAGGCGAATTGAGAACCTTTTTTAGACATAATCATCATCATCATAATCTTCATAATCTTTATTTGGCACAAGGAAAAATACAAACAAAACAATTGAATCCACTGGCTCCGAACTAGTAAAAAACTGTGTTTCGGAAGCCAGTGGCTTCTCCCAGTATTTAAAAATTAAATATTATGTGTTAAATAAAGATATAAAATCAAATTTAATTAGTATAAAATTTAGAAAAAAAAGAATAATAAAAAAACAAATATAACACACATTTAGTACTTAATAATTTCTAAATAGAAAATTATACAATTATAAATGAACTGTGAGTACAGTACAGTTGTAATTTATTAAGAAACATTATATTACGAAATTTAACGAAATTTATAACATAGCTATAGCCATAGCATAGGTATGCTAGTATTATATATTTTTAAGTATCATTAATAACTTAACTGGCAAAATTGTCAGTGATATACAATTCAGTACCTTTATAATCCATGCCTTTTAGTATTTGGGTAGTCTTACTTTTACATTGAAAATAGTTTAGGTTGTGTATCTTTGATACCGTATTGATTTTATTATATAAGTAAGGGCCCAAGTAGTGGCCAAAACGATTTGCAAAAGCTGTATTGGTCTGACGCACCTTGCAAATTCTAGAAGTTTTTTTAGTTTTTCGCTTTTTGGATTCATCAGTATCTGTCTCAACCGGAGTTTTAATATGTTGGAAAAGAATTGTTTGTAATATAAACAGTTGACGTACGGTAAGAACGTTGCATTCTTTAAATAACTCAGCAGTAGGGTAAAGACGTGGCTTAAAGTTTGCTACCTTTAAGATAGCTCTTTGGGCACATTCTAATGGCAAAAGATTTGTTTTGCAACTCCCTCCCCAGCTAGAAATGCAATAGGTTAATAACGATTGACATAAAGTATAATAAATAGTCTTCAGTAGATCAGAGTCAGCTATATGTCGAAGAGTTTTAAATATAGGAAGCAGTTTTCTTACTCGACCTTTTAGACTTATAATATGTTGCTGAAAAGAGAGATTACTGTCGATAATGATTCCTAAATACTTAATTGAACTAGTTCGTAGTAAAATTGGACAAGAACAATACGTTTTAGGGCAACATGAACAATGCACCCGGAGTTTGAGGTATTCAGATTCAGTCGGTTGAGAGGAATTTAAAATTGAAAATGTGACATATTTAGTCTTATCTATGTTTAGACTAAGTGAATTGTTATATAGCCACGTGTTTACTGAATTAAAACCAGACTGAGCGGCTAAGTAGACACGAAGCCAAGATTCATCACGGAAAAGTAATACTGTATCATCTGCAAAAGTTAGAATTTTAGAGTTTGGTAGATCAAGGTTACATAGATCGTTTATAAAGCATAAAAAGAGGGTAGGGCCAAGAATACTTCCTTGGGGAACACCATAAACTACTGGTAGGGAATCACTAATATACTCTCCAATCTTTACACACTGTTGTCTATCAGAGAGGTAGTTTGTCAGAAGTTGATGTGGAAGCCCACGAATTCCAAGGTTTTCCAGTTTTTTTAATAAGCCAGGAATGGGCACGGTATCAAACGCCTTCTGTAGATCAAGGAATATGGCTAGACATTTATCACCGTTGTCGATACCCTCCGCTATAGAGTTACTCAAATTAAACACAGCATCCGCCGTGGAAATTCCTCGGCGAAAACCAAACTGATTAGGGCTAAGAAGGTTGTATTTTTCCAAATATGCTACAAGACGTTTATTTATTAATCGCTCCAGTACCTTCGAAAGAGCAGGCAAGACAGAGATAGGTCTGTAATTAGTATAAGCTGTTTTATCTCCGTTTTTAAATATAGGATGAACCAAGGCCCTTTTGAGTGGGATTGGAAAAACACCTGAGTTGAAACTCAGGTTACAAATATGGGAGATAACTGGGGCCAATAAAACAGCATTTTGCTTTAATATAGACGAAGGAATACCATCCCAACCAGGAGAACTATCAACCTTCAGACTAGCAAGAATGTGATGTACCTCTGTTGGATCAGTTTCTAAAAGAACGAAGGAATTTGAGGACATCGAAGTACCAGCATCACCTGGAGTTGCTGAAGTAGCTTCTGGAGTTATTTTTTCAGCAAGACTCTTGCCTATCTCTACAAAAAATTTGTTTACATCTTCCACGATTACATTCGGAGGATCCTTGCTAGCATTAAGAAGTACATCCCCAGACAACTTGCCAGCTTTATAATTCGTAACCTCATGGATAACCTGCCACGTTTTTTAAATATTAGATTTAGCTTTTGTTAGCTGATCTTTTTCATACTCTAATCTTACTTTTTTTATTAAAGAGTTGCAGAAGTTTCTATATCTTACATAACTAATCCTAAGTATATCATTATTAGGATCTTCTCTCACTTTTGCATGCATTTTATCACGACTTCTGATGCATCGTAAAAGACCTCGGGTCATCCATGGTTTAATAGGATTTAATTTGCGAGACAGCGAAACAGTGACTGTATTTTCCCTAAGTATTTGAGCCATAGAAGACAAAAATTGATCAGTAGCCCCATCACAGTTTTCAATTGCTAATATAGAAGAAAAGTTAAATTCCATTAAAGTCTCAGATATCTTGGGGTAATCAATTTTAATTTTATTTTTATTTCTAGACATAGACATAATTTATTTGTGGCAAAAAAATACAATAACACAATATACACGGAAAAATTAAATTAAATTAAAAATAAAACTAAATAAGAACTTATTATATATTTTTTTTTTTTTTTTTTTTTAGGGTTCCGTACCTCAAAAGGAAAAAACGGAACCCTTATAGGATCACTTCGTTGTCGGTCTGTCTGTCTGTCCGTCTGTCAAGACCCTTTTTCTCAAGAACGCGTAAAGGTAGCAAGTTGAAATTTATACTAAATATTTGGGTCTACGGTTTCTTTCGGCTGTAAAAAAATAAAAGTTGTAAGTCAACGCAATCAAAAGATATGAACGTTTATGTCGCATATTTTGCGATTTCACAGGGAAATCAAAACCTATAGGGTAGTTCCCGTTG
Organism: Agriopis aurantiaria; assembly: GCA_914767915.1. NCBI lineage: Eukaryota > Metazoa > Arthropoda > Insecta > Lepidoptera > Geometridae > Agriopis > Agriopis aurantiaria. The sequence continues at coordinate 6,875,094 of OU611999.1, forward strand.
ACCTAGAATCATGAAATTTGGCAAAAAGCAAGGTCTCATAGCACATATATAGGAATAAATCCGAAAGTTAGAAATATGAAGGTATATCATTTGAAAATGATTATTTTGCTATTACAAACTTACATTTTGTAGTTGGAATGTATGGAAGAACCTTATTGTCAACTACAAACTTAAGTTTGTCTTTCAATATTTTAACTTCAGTTAGTTTTTTTTTTGGTCACGCGCTCTTAGGGTTCCTTTATGTCGTATATTTTGCGATTTCACAGGGGAATCAAAACCTATAGGGTACTTCCCGTTGACCTAGAATCATGAAATTTGGCAAGAGGCAAGGTCTCATAGTACATATATAGGAATAAATCCGAAAGTTATAAATTTGAAGGTATTTAAAAATAATTATTTTGCTATTACAATCTTACATTTTGTAGTTGGGATGTATGGAAGAACCTTATTGTCAACTACAAACTTCAAAGTTGTCTTCCCAGAGACTGTGGGATCGGCCGATCTGCGAACTAGCATGGAAATCGCTACTAGATACGTGTCCTAGTATTGCAGATCGCGCTCGTATTCTTGCTGTCTCTGTTTGGGAATCGGGACTTTGGTTGCAAGCCATGCCCTCTTTTAACACAGGTAGCCTTTTAGATCCAACCGCATTTCGTCTAGCTGTCAGCTTACGCTTGGGTGCAAGGTGCTGTGAGGCCCATCGCTGTCAGTGTGGTACTGCTGTTGACCAGCTCGGTCACCATGGTCTCTCTTGCTCGAGAAGCGCTGGTCGTATTGGCCGACACGCTAGCCTGAACGACATCATACGCAGGGCACTTTCCACCGCCAATTTCGCAGCTGTGCTCAAACCGAGTGGTCTTGCGCGTGACGATGGAAAGAGGCCTGACGGTATGACACTTGTGCCCTGGAGGTTGGGGCGGCCCCTTGTATGGGACGCAACTTGTGTCGATACTTTGGCGCCGTCACATCTTCCTGAGAGGGTAGGGCTGGCGCGGCTGCTAATTCGGCAGAGCAGTACAAGCGTCGCAAATATGCTAACCTCGGCAGTGGTTACATATTTGAGGCGTTTGGGGTCGAGACATTGGGCCCTTGGGGACCGGGAGCTCACCTCATTTTCAAAAATCTTTCAGAGCGCCTGGTTAATGCGACGCGTGACCAAAATGCTGGCGTGTTTCTGGCTCAACGCATTAGCATTGCCATTCAACGTGGTAATGCCGCCAGCATGTTGGGTACGCTGCCAACTGGTAGTGGGCTTGAGCATTTGGATTGTCTTTAGACCTTCAACGGTCTATGGGCAGTCTAACTGTATTTGTAGTGTTAGTTTTAGCTTGTATTTTGTTTAGTTATTAAAGGCACTTGCCCAGTAAAAAAAAACTACAAACTTAAGTTTTTCTTTCAATATTTTAACTTCAGTTAGTTTTTTTTTGTGGGCTCGCGCTCTGAGGGTTCCGTCTAACGGAACCCTCAGAGCACGAGTCCTACTCGTACTTGTCCGGTTATTTTTTTTTAAATAGGTTTAAAAGTTACACATTACCTGATAAGTCTTCTCTTCTGTGATATTACCTACTGCAGATTCTCTGTGGTAACAATGGGGTGTCAGTACCTCATTCGTATTCATTATAAAGTATGTATATGTATGATACCTACTCAGATCAGATAAACAAGGGAGATACCGCGTTACAAGTTGCTTCCGTTGCTTCTGAGCTGCTTCAACTGGAAATCGAATCTGGGCGAAAATGCCCCTGTTATCAGAAAAGTCAGACCCGAGATGATTCCGTGGACTTATTCGCTGGTGACGCAGGTAAGTTTAAATCATCTATTTTTAGCTTAATATTGAACTGCTGTAATAAATAATGTTTTTTCGACGACGGACTCGTGGTCACATTATTTTGCTACACCAGTATGACTACGAGTAATTTCTTTTACTCGTGGTAACACTGCAGTCTCCGATTCACCCTTTATTCAGTCAAATGTCTCTTGTTATTTATAGCATGTAGTATCTGCACCTATAACTATTATTGTGGTGACTTTTAGTTGAATTATTCTTGTGCCTTGTCTCCGTTATGTAATGCAATGTCGTACCTTCATCACGTAGGTAAAATAAAAATGTAACGCAATGTCGTACATCATGTAGGTGTTCAGGAATAAATAAATATGTCCTAATATATATGTCCTATGTTTCCGTGTTTCATATCACAAGCTTTGCTTAGTTTTTTTTTAGTTTTTTTTATGCCATAGGTGGCAAACAAGCAGACGGGCTGCCTGATGGTAAGCAGTCACCGTCGCCTATGGATACTTGTAACACCAGAGGCATCACAAATACGTTGCCGACCCTTTAGTTTGGGGTCAGATGACCGTGTGTGCAAAAATGTCCCAAATATTTATTTATTTACTAACGCTACACCGCCTAAAAAGTACGGCATTTACTAATTTTTCACGCTCACTAAGAAACTTGCAACGACACCATTGATCTATTAGGACATGCAAAACAGGGCGACAAGATCGTCTGCAGGGTGAATTCGACTAAAAGAATCAAGTCTGATTTAGGCCTGATGCGTTCACATTCGCCACACCACCTTGCCACATCTCCCTTATTTGTCTGATCTGAGGTATGATACCTACTTATGTTGCTCGTGTTTACTGTGTGTCACGCCCACAATGCGTCTACCTTATGTACCTACTCCTAGCGCGTATTTATGCATTATTTTACCCTCCGACCTCTTTACTACCTGCTTAGGTTACTTTGGCTACTTGCTGGCCTAGTTATATCCTTGTGATCTATAATTTAGTAGCCCGTACTTCGTGCGCCTTCCCTCTATCACGCTCATATATCTATATTTTTAATGATAACATTTTCCGAGAAAAACATTATAAAAATGTGTAATCAATTTTTCATTTTGATTTAAACAAGTTTTCATTAGGTCATCAAAGTCAAGTCAATTCGATCAATTCTGGTTTTTTAAGTCATACTGCTTAGGATAACTACTCAGAGAAGGTACAAATTCGCTCTGTAGCTTACGTTTCGATTGGTATTTTAAACGATTTAAGCAAGAAAATTAATGGATTACCTGTGGAATGTCACACCATAACTCTTATGCTGCTTTTCTGATTTGTTGTGGTACGATTTCACCGCGCAAATTGTCATAGTAAATTTTATTTTTATTTTTGGTGTCATATAATTATGACACCATTTGAATGGCTTCAATTTTGCGAATGTACTTGGTTTCTTTGTGTAGTTATTCTAAGGTGTAATCAATTTTTCATTTTGATTTAAACAAGTTTTCATTAGGTCATCAAAGTCAAGTCAATTCGATCAATTCAGGTTTTTTAAGTCATACTGATAATTTACTTTTAATTTCAAATATTATTAACGATATGCATAGTTTATTTTTTACATAAGTACTCGTAAGTGCAGTCAAAGTCAAAGACAAAATCAAATCATTTATTAGATTATGCTAAATAGGCGACACTTATTTTAATACAATTACACATTTATGGTATGCCAGTTTATGTTTTAAACGTTTATCGGGACTTATCACGTATTATTTAATTTAGGTAAAAAATATGTACCTTTCGCTCGACGTTTCGACCATGTTACAATGGCCGTGGTCACGAGCTGACTGAAAACTGCGGGTGAGTCCGGCGAGAAGAGCGGGTGTTTTGTTCTCCTACCCTCACTTGATCTTGAAAAATCGCAGGGTTGTCACTACGACACACAACACTGACTGTATTGGTGTTGTGTTTATTTATGATTTTTTGGGTATGTGATGTTCATAATAATATCTCCAATAATGCTGAAATGCGCGAGCGAGAAAAAGGATGGACGAAGTGTGGCCTCTTAAATAAAATTAATCACACCTAAATTAATCGGAGCAATTATACCCGAGTTGGTCTATAAATAAAGTTAGTTTGACTAAACCTTGATTTTGAGGTCAAGATTTTTTGTTATTCTTACTCATATGTATACCCAATTATACTATTTAAACACAATTTCTGATTAACCCGCATTTGTTTTCTGTAAATGGTATAGTTTAAATAGATATATATTTTATTTCCGTAGAGAATATTAATTTTAAAATGACATTGCATACAGGGTTATTGATAATTAGCTAAGCTACCTCTCGCAGGAAGCTTCTCTACCTACATCATAATTTATACAACAACTTTTGGTAAAAAAAAAATTACATAATGAAATACTTACATTGTTTTTTTTGGGTTTGTATGTTTTTAGGGTTCCGTAAGCAAAGGGTGTAAACGGGAGTCTATACTAAGCCTATTGTCATAGGTAATAAATATGTATGTATATCAGTCTCTGACAGCCATATTACAACCCTCACTTAGTTTGGGGTCAGATGATCGTGTGTGCCAAAATGTTCGGAATATTTATTTTATTTATTTATTTAATGTTACGGAAGATTAACTAAGAAATAATGATAAAATCAAAAACTAAATACTAAAGGGGAGTCCCCCATACACCAAACGTTTATTATAGTAATTATTCTAAAGTAAAACAACAAATAATAAAATATGGCCAAGTGCGAGTCAGATACCAAACTACTGTACATCACCAAGTTAAGCAACGCCGGGCGCGGTCGGTACTTGAATGGATGAACACCTGGGCGTGATGTTGTCCTTTTGCTCTACTTTTTGTATTTTATTGTGGAAAGGAACCATCAGTTCGTGAGCCCGACTTGCACTTGGCTGGTTTTATTTGTTTGTGTAAGAGTACGGCCGGGGCCTCGTGTCTCTCAGTTGAATCCGTGTAAGTTTATGACCATTTTGAGCCCTAATTAAAATAGTTTAGCTATTGCGTGGAAGAAAAAAATGTGGAACTAAAATTGTTTGGTGTGATGTAGAGAAACTGCCTGGAAGAGGCTGTAAATTATTTAATAGCCATGCACTGCACATACAGACATCGACCTAATCTGTTTCACGACAAATCGGAAATCAGTGCAAGCTAAACACGCTATCAATTTTTCCAGAAGACTGATTTAAGATTTGAATGAACATTTAAGTAGGTAGGTAGTTAGCCAACATTCAAGCAAAGAAAGATGAATATTTATAAATAGAATAATTACCTATTATAATAGCCATTATTTTGGCACTTGTCGAGGTTGGCTCGATATTGTATCTTCGGTACCTATCTACTAGCTAACATCTAACCTTCCTCAGGCCATAGACAAAATCCGGTCAAGTGCGAGTCGGGCTCGCGCACTGAGGGTTCCGTACCACCACAAAATACAAAAAGTTGTGTACAAAGACAACATCACGCCCTGGCGGTCACTCATACAAGTACCGATCGCGCCCTACGTTACTTAACTTGCTAATGAACAGAAATTTTTCACCGACTCGCACTTGGCCAGTATTTATTATTTGTTGTTTTACTTTATTTAAGAGTGTGTAAGTACTTTAATCATGCCAAGTTTGACACTAGTACACAAACAAATACGTTAAAAATACGTTTGTTGTATGGGAGCCCCAATTAATTTTAACTTTTTGACTCAATTCAATTAATTTATTTCGGGTCTTAGGTATAACTAATATACACTTGACGACGTCATTTACAGGATAAAAATCACAATTTAAAATTATAATGACAATTATACAATATAGGTACACCTTAGCGGCTGTAAAATGGCCTTGTCAATAATTTTGCAGCTGTAAAGAGTCTTTGTAAGATTATTAATAATTGAAAAAAATAAATTAAGTACCTAATAATTAATTAAGTCCGGTATAGTCGGAGTAACCGGCTTAATCTTACTATATTATAATTTCTTAGTTAATCCGCCATAACATTTCATATTCTGTCAAAATTTCAAGTGGCTATCTATGACGGTTTGAAAAATACAGCCATTAACAGGCAGGTCGGACGGACGGACAGACAGACAGACATACAGTGTAGGCAATAGCGTCTCGTTTTTACCCTTTGGGTACGGAACCCTAAAAATCGTTCTTGCTTAGTCGCAGTAATGGGTGACATGGGTGTGTCGCTCTACGCAATCGCCGGGTGACGTCCTTGTGCCGCATTTTGCACTGAGTTTATTTTAAAACTAACTCCTATAGATGCTTATTCATTTGCCTTCTTTGCCAGGTCAGTGTACTCAAATGTCCGGTGAATTTGTTTAGTTTGTGAGACTCTTCCCTTTTCTCTGTCGCAAACACATCTTGAATCTGGCCCTAAGCTACGAAATAGACCGGAAGCAAAGTTCAGGGGCTCAGATCTGACAAAAAAGGGATATATGGTAAGGAGTGTGGCGATGCAAACGCATCAGGTCTAAATTGGGCTGGATACCTTTTGTCAAACTCACCCAGCAGACGACCTTGTTGTCTAAAAAAGACCGCAGGGAAACGCTGGATGCAGGCCGCTTCCAACCGGCCCTTTTGGAGATCGATGGGGAGGCCTATGGTCCAGCAGAGGACGTCCTATGGCTGAAATGATGATGATGATACAAGATGTAGAGCATATATAGAGTCTATATATATAGTCTATATATCTATTATAGACACCTAAGGTATTTTTTTGCATTTACGTAATAATTATACTTATTCTATTACCAACTTCCAGCACCACCTCGTTAGGTTCATTTTCATATGGACTACTGGTTTGTACCCCTAGACTAGTAAAGAGGCTATCTATATACAAACCTATTACATACTCTACGAATGTCGCGTCGTGTGCGACATGATTTATTACGAGTATAATGCGATCAAAGGTTAATTCTACGAGTATTCACCTATGTCAATATCCTCAACACGTTTTAGATAAGAATAGGTAATTAGAAAATAATTGGAAATTGCATAAAACCTTGGTAATGTAACTTTCCACCACCCACCAGTTCACAACCACCGGAGGATGGGCAGCAGCGTCCTATTAGTACACGGTGAATGTACTGCAATCTCCAAGCCGCCTGCCAAACGTGGGGATTATGGCAACGCCCCTCTAAGAGGGAGACCTTTGTTCAGCAGTGGACATTTACTGGATGATGATGTAATGTGTGTGGAATGTAATTTTCCATGCGTTTTTAGGGTTCCGTACCCAAAGGGTAAAAACGGGACCCTATTAATAAGCCTACGCTGTCTGTTTGTCTGTCAGTCCTACCTATAAACGGCTGTATCTTTCGAACCGTAATAGATAGCCCGTTAACATTTTCACAGAATATGTAAATAATAAAAAGTCAAAAAGTAAAAACAAAAAGGTTTTTTTTTTGTATTAGCTCTGTAATACGTACAAGCGTCCAACTTGGCAAGATTACACACTCAAAAGTATCATCATCATTTCAGCCGTAGGACGTCCACTGCTGGTCATAGGCCTCCCCCATCGATCTCCAAAAACAACCAATTATAAATAATGGCCAATTGCGAGTCGGTGACAAATTTCTGTTCATTATCAAGTTACAACTGGTAATTTTGTTATAATTTCATCGAATCGAAATGCTATATTTTATAAGTCGGTTTTTTACGTCGATAATTATTGTATTTTGTGTTGGTATGGTACGGAACCCTCAGTGCGCGAGCCCAACTCTTACATGGCTGGTTTATTATTTATTAACACCTAAAGAATATTCGTCACGATTGAACACATCTTGCTAATTATAACGACTGATAAAGGAATAAACCTTAAAAGGTAAGAAGGAAATACGCAGAACGTCATGCATGAGCTGGTATATCTACTTGTACATAAATGTTGCATGAGTACGTAGGGTAGTCAGTCGCAAAATACCGAAGTCCGAACGTCTTTCGAAGCTTCTAGAAAGGTGGAGGGTCATCGCTCTGCACTACACAGTTGCTGTATGAAAACTGCGCAATTCTTGATCATTTCTTTAAGTAGGTACCTAAGCTTTTACTCGCAGATACTGTAGTAGTGCATAAAAATACAAACGGTAGGTAGGTAAGTAGGTATAGACTAATTTTCGTCTTTATATTTTATTAGCTTCTGCCCACGACGTTATATGCGTATACTTTCATAGGTATAAACTTTCAGTCCCCATTTGCCCTCTGAATTCGGCCCTTTCGCAAAATCCTGTCTTGGCTGACCTCTACGCCCATAAGGTATCTACTATCTACCTGCCGAATTTCAGCTTCGTAGGTCAAGTAGTTTTCGAGATTTCGTGATGAGTCAGTGAATGAGTGAGTGAATTAGTAGATGAATTTAGCTTTTATTATATTTAGATAGATTTGATGAGAGATGAGATTCGTCAATTAAGTTGGCCATATTCCGACATATCAGCTGAAGATTGCAGTCTCATCTCAGTCCGGTCTTTCATTAACTTAATGGTTTCATCTGAGAGCTTCTGAGGTGTTTTCCGGCGTGGGGTCTTAAAGAACTTGGACCCCACTGCTTGGACAGTTTCCACCAGCTCATTGTCTATTTCGTCCACAGTTCCGCTTTCGGCTAGGCCCTGAAAGCGATTATGCAGTTCGAGTTGGAAGTCATTGGGGTTTTGGATTTGGGCATGATCAGGACGGAGCGTGGATTTCACCAGCCGCGCGACCTCTCCAGCTTGATGTTGATATTCAATGTGCCTCTGACAATACGGTGATCGCTACCGGTTTTCACCTTGCTGATCATGGAGACATCATTGAATATTGTATATATTGATAAATATGATAGAATCCGGAACGTAGATATTCGCCAAAGAACCTGAGTCACCGAAATAGCTGTTATAATTTGCAAGTTAAAGTGGCATGAGCAGGCCACATCGGTTGAAGAACCGATAACCGATGGGGAAGAAAGGTTCTGGAGTGGAGACCACGAACCGGAAGACGCAGCGTAGGTAGGCCTCCCACTAGATGGACCGACGAAATTGCTAGAGTCGCTGGCATCCAGTGGATGCAAAAGGCAGGCTGTCGTTCAGTGTGGAGGTTAAAGGGGGAGGCCTATGTTCAGCAGTGGACGTCTTCTGGCTGATGATGATGATGATTCAATGTAAACAAGGTCCGTACATGTGTATGAAAACATTAGTTTGAATGATTTTAGACCGGACGATAGCAATTAATTATGATTTACATCAAAATTTTTACCTTGATTAATACAAATTATTGCTCTAAATATGCTGCTTTGTTAAATAGAGCTGACTCTTTGCAGTTATGAAATTATTCACAAATCACAATGCGTGATGATATCTAAATAGAAACGCTATTATTATTATTATTTATTAGGGGAAGAGGGGGAATGATGGGGACGCGAGGTAAGATGGGGCACGCGAATATACAAGAAACTAGACGTTTGCGAACAGAAAGCAACAACTCACTCACTCAGAAAGACACTCTCGATCAACGGTCAGTGCGAGACAAACAGTAAGTGGCGCGCGCGCGCGTTGTTTGTTTACAAGCGGAAAACTAGTTGAGCGTCTTGACGATATAATTTTGTGTAGTTAAACATCTTTATTGGTAGGTAATTGTGACCATTTAATTTATGTCTTTTCTAGTATTTGGTTGCTAGTTCAGTTAATCGATATATTTTTGAGGATTTTTTTTCTTGGTCCTAAGCTTTGGGGCAAGATGGGATAATGGGTATGGGGTAGGCTGCCAGATCTGTGCACGTTGGGCTCATAATGCTTGTCGGTGTAGATTATGAAAACGCAGAAGAATTTTTGTGTATTGTGACAATAATTAACTTACCCCATCTTGCCCCATTTTCAATAACTCCATCATACCCGTATATAACATCGTACGGGGCAAGATGGGTTTGCACAAGTTTCTTTTTACATAAAAATGTGATAAGTTGATCTCCCAAAGACAGTGCCAAAATGTAGTTAAATTAATACTACATGTGCCATAAATAAATAAAAATAATAAACAATGCCATCATCATCATCATTTCAGCCGTAGGACGTCCACTGCTGGACATAGGCCTTCCCCATCGATCTCCAAAAGGGCCGGTTGGAAGCGGCCTGCATCCAGCGTTTCCCTGCGGTCTCTTTTAGGTCGTCTGTCCATCTTGTGGGTGGACGTCCTACGCTGCGCTTACCAGTCCGTGGTCTCCATTCCAGAACCTTTCGGCCCCATCGGCCATCTGTTCTGCGTGATATGTGCCCTGCCCACTGCCATTTCAACTTACTAATCCGGTAAAACAATGCCATAATGCTGTCTTTTTGTTATATTCGCTTAAATACCCCATTATGCCCCTTTTCCCGTAATAGGCTTTCGTTTGACCGCCAACTCGCCTGTATTCGCAAGACGGGACGCATGTACAAATATGTACTAACTTATTAAATGAAAGTGCAAAATCTTTGATTTGCTTTTAAATCGCATATAACTTTAAATGGATATATTCAATATCAGACTGATACCTGAAGACAAAATGACGTCACGATAATGAAAACAAACAGCATTTCGTTTGAAAGTTCGCAGAAAGCTCACGCTATAATTGAAACGGCGTACGTGAAAATTTTGTCGTGTATTCAAAAAGTTTAAAAATAGAATATTTTCATTTTCTAATACCCGCAGTTTTTTTTTTTCGGAAAAAGTATCTAAAGGTAACAAAATAGAATTATTTTTGACAATTAGTCATCATGCATTGTTGCTGTTACCACGAGATAACCTATTTTACTAAGCATGCGGTTTGGTTAGGTATTGGTACAAACTATAGTTACAAACGGATGGTTTGGCTTTTGAAACGAGCAAATTATTATCTCAGTACCCACAAATGTGTACTAACTATTAAATTAATGGCACTTAAAATGAGGTAAGCTGATTTTTAAGTTTCCTTTATAGGTATTTTTATCGAGTGATAAAAAATTGCGGGTACCGTATTTTATACCTACCCTCATTTTTCCTCGCTGAATCATTCCAAATAACAAAATATATAATATTTCAAAATATTTTTGAAGCTTTTCTAGATAGGTTTCTACTTCGGCTACTGCTTTATTTACGTCTAGAGTATAAGTAGGTAGGTATACAGCTGCTGAAAAACCGTCACAAATGTGATTTATACTAAGCAAGCGCAGTAAATTAAAGAGCAATAAAATGGGTTTGTACGTTCAGTGAAATGATACATGATCTTTTATCCTGTGTATATAAAGTAAGTAGGTACCTACCTATGTTATGTACAAAATTTACACAAATGATTTTGTCGCGTGGGTTTTACATTATTTTCCACCAAATACGTTTCCTATGTAACTATATACCTACGCAGTGGTCGCTCATACAAGTACCTATAATCAAGCCTATTTTACTTTTGAATCATACTACCTAATATTATAAATGCGAAAGTGTGTTCGTTTGTTGGTTTGTTTGTTCCTCTTTCCAAGGCAACAGAACATCGGATCGACCTAATTTTTTTCATGGATATATGTAGTTCAATGAACAGAGAGTGTCATATGATACTTTTCATCATCATCATCATCACTATTTTTCATCACTACGCGGGTGAAACCGCGGGGCGCAGCTAGTACAAAAATATAACTGCGTGCTCAAGAAGTTTGACGCAGAGTTGGACTTTGCCCCGCCAGGCCTTGATTTTAGCTCGAGAGAGCGATATTCGACAGAAATCTGGTTTTTTCGCTGATATATTTAGTACAAATGCATAAATTATTATGTTTGGTTATGGCTGGTAGAACTGTAGAAAACCATCTAATTCGTATCAAGCATCCGGGTTCACTTATCTAAACAAATTGATATTTGTTTAATCTGTTAGGTATGTATATATGTCGGTACCACCACTAGCTATCAAGTAGGTAACTACCTAGATAGATACCTTCTTATCAAGTTACCTCATTAACAATTTAATACCTACACTTCATAGGCTAAGCCCTCTACGCTACACTTCAATACACCACGCTGACGATAGTGGAAATTGTTAGGTAGGCCTACCTATAAAAAAACTACAAGTTAGATAAGACGACTCGAATAGTAGTAGTTTTCAGCACTAGGCGGATTTCCAACTAAAATTTGAATTTTCCAATATTTTTTTTCAATTCTTGACTTCTATAATTTTTTACCACCGACGAAAACAGAGGGGTGTTATAAGTTTAACGTGTGTATCTTTGTGTCTGTTTGTGGCATCGTAGCTCCCAAACGGCTGAACCGATATTGACTTAGTTATTTTTGTTTGAAAGGTGACTTGATCGAAGGGTTTCTTGGCTATGAAAATCACGAAATTATTATATTCACGAAAATCTGTTTAGCTGATAGAAAAATATCAGCTCTTAAATCGGGGGTTTCTATATAAATAAACAATATATTATACTATTATTCAGTGTTATTTTTTTAAGGATCAAAAGCTCAGGTAATCAGCAGGCAGCTTTCTTAAATCATGTTTAACTTTGGTTTAACTACTTTTGTTCAGTGACTATTCACAAAACATTCCCAATAAATAAAATTTGAATGAACTGGAGGTGCAGGAATCGGCTTAGTTTCGCCCAAGCCCCACATTCCTCCTCATTCAAGACTGTGTAAAATAAGTCATTACCATTTACAGCCCTAGATTTATAAATAAAAATGTATAGAACAAAAAGGTGACTAATTTTATTTATTCCCATATACGATAAGTATTAAGATGTGCCGATGAAACTTATGTTTGTGTGATGTTTAATGTAAGGAAAATACTTACTTGCCAGAAGATAAAACCTATCGCAGGCAGTTAAATTACAAATAACCCTGTATAAGATATCTAATAAACTATGCAAAAAAGCTTATAAGTATAATTTTATTGTTTACCAATGGCATGTGTAAGTGCTAAAGGGGAAACTGTAGGTATAACACAATAGGTACCACTTCCATTTACTTTATGAGATTGTCAAGAATGCCCGTTTGCCTCCACTATCCACGGACACCCAGAGACTGAAATGCTTTGCCAACATCCTTGTTTCTTATAACTTATAACCTGGATATCTGCAAGGCCAGAGTCTAAGTAAGTACTTAACTTCTGGGTCTATGTCTTCTTTATTCGGCCACATTGCCACTTTCCGAGTTCCGAGGCGAGTTGATGGCTAAACATAGAGCTTATTCCACTTCTGGCAAGAGCAAGTCCAAATTTTGCATTGTGCATTTTATTACTTATGTAAACACCTTACTAATACGTATACCGATTATAGGTACAACGAATACCTACCTATACAATCATTGCTTCGCTTCGAATCACCTTCAATGTTCTGTTGAAGTGAATGGCCGCTACAGGGAAACTATACACGCGAAGTCGATTTACGCAGTCTGCTTAGTGTTCAAAGAATATAAGAAGATCTAGGTACTCACATCGGCATCGCAGATAAGGTATCTGGGAGTTTTACTTATATGTTTGACAGGCCAGGCGTTTTACCACAGCTTACCAGTGTTGGTGATGGTGAACAAACACCCCTAGTTCTTTATCTAACACCTCTCTATATACCTATACGTACGGGTCTATCTTATGCCGTGCACAGACCTAGCGAATGAACTCGAACGAACAATTTGGTTAAGACTAATTAACGAAATGATAATGATAATGATAATTTTATTCATAGTAATAATTTCATGTCAACATTTAAAAATATGAAAAAATACACCGCACACCGCGAAAAAAGCGAGCACACCTGAAAGCATTCGCTCGCGTTAGTTAGCCAGTGCTCTTCGGATGTTGGTACGTTGCGAGCGAAACGATCGAGTAAGCACAACAACAGTGATTAGCGCGCGGTGTCTAGTGTCACATTCGCCTACCCTTACGTTAGGCTGTAAGTGATCGCTCGCGTTCGATGGCTAAATGGTCTGTACATGGCATTACAGAGACCTACCTACCTTTTGCCGAATGTAGAGTCGTAGGGGTTGTGTGGTAGAGTCTAAGTACCTACCATCAGGGACTAGACTTCAAAATTCCCTATTAAATTAGGTTAGAGTTATCTGTTTTCCAACTACTATCTCCACAATGTCACCACTGCAGCTTGGCCGCAGACTACACAGCACACTCTGGAGGAGTGCTCAGCGTAAAGCGTGGAGCGCCTGGGCTGGGTAGCTAAGGTGGGGCAGAATAAATCACTGTCAAGCGTGGTTTCCGCCATGCTGGCAGACGAAATAACTTGGACAGCAACGATTGACTTATGCGAAAGAGTAATCCTGCAGAAGGAAAAGCGAGCGAGCCGATCCAGCAAGGAGAAGACGCCGTAGGGGTGGCGGAATTGAACGCCCTATCCCTGTATCCCTGGAGGCGGTTTTAGAATATTGTTTCGGTATCCCCTGCCTGTTGTAAGAGCGGACTAAAAGGAGGCTTTTGGGCTCGTGGGTCAGATTTGGGGATCAGACCACCCATTCACCAGAGTCTATTGAAGACAACGGCGCGGAGCGATGTGGCCCACGCCGTTGTAAAGGAAAGGAGCGGAAATGCTCTGAGCTTTTCCCGGGAGTGTTGCTTTAGGCAGCGTGCTAGGAGGGCACCGGTGCGATCCCATGGACAACCCGGTACTATGTCTGGCACAGAAACTGGTCACCAAGGGGGTTTTAGTATGTGCAATTTCACATAGCCCGGCTACGCCCCAATGAAGCTGGGGACCTTTTGAAGATTTCCCATCACGTCACAAAAAAAGAAGAAATCATAGTAGTAGGCGTACCTAGTTACCTACCTAATGTAGGTATCTATCCACCGTAGTTCTTGACACACTTCAGCTGATAAAGGTGTCTAGACGTCGACTTTGAGCGAAGAAAGAATAGGATCGTGCCGAGCCCTCAACATACCTACTCCATATCTGGTATTTATTATATGTATTGGACTTATTTGATTAGGTATCTCACCGATAGTAAAATTTGCATTGCGTCACGATTTCAGTTTCTCAGTAGTTAGACCTATACCTACTTTTCAAGGCTGTAATAACATGTAAGATGTAGATATTAAATGTATGTAGTAGGTACCTACTAATTGATATGAACATGTACAGCTTAGCAAAAAAAAGAGTACCTACCTACCTAGAAATTAATGGGGGTGCCATTATCGTAAATAGTTCTACAACCCTGTAGTACCTAAGTACCTGCATGAGGACATCTGAGGATGTTTTTTATTATTGAATGAGTTTCTTACACTGACGTGTTTTTCATAGTATTGTCAGAAGAAGGGAAAAAACTGGGGTAGTAGGACTCGCGCTCTGAGGGTTCCACTGGTCTGGACGGAACCCTCAGAACGCGAGTCCAAACAAAATTGAAATACTGAAAGACAATCTTAAGTCTGTAGTGGACACTAAGGTTCTTCAATACATACCAACTACAAAATATAAGTTTGTAATCGCAAAACAATATTTTTATATGATATAACTTCAAATTAACAATTTTCGGATTTTTCCTTTTATAGGTATGTGCTATGAGATCTTGCCTCTTGCCAAATTTCATGATTCTAGGTCAATGGGAAGTGAGGTTTTGATTCCCTTGTGTAATCGCAAAATATGCGACATAAACGGTCATACCTAGGTATCTTTTGATCGCGTTAATTTATAACTTTGATTTTCACAGCTGAAAGAGACCATAATCATTTGAAGTAGGTAGATATTTGATATAAATTTCAATAATATGATACCTCTACTCTACAGGGTTCCGTACCCAAAGGGTAAAAACTGGACCCTATTACTAAGCCTACATTGTCTGTGTCTGTTTGTCCGTCCGTCCGTCTGTCCTACCTATTAACAGCTATATCTTTCGAACCTTAATAGATAGACAGTTGAAATACCTATGTAACGTTACGGCGGATTAACTAACAAATAATAAAAAGTCAAAAATTAAAAACTAAAAGGGGGTGGATCCCCATACAACAAATGTATTATTTTTTTTCGTATTTTTTTGTAGCTCTAATGTAAAAACGATAATACTTACAAGCGTCAAACTTGGCACAATTGTAGTACACACTCTATATAGTATAACAATAAATAATAAATAATGGCCAAGTGCGAGTCGGTAACAAATTTCTGTTCATTACCAAGTCATTATGCTCGAGCGCCTGTAGCAAACTGTGTAGCAAATTACTCCGACATTTTTGGAAGGCTTTATAATAACTGGTAATTCGGTTACTTGGGCAACCTTATTGTATTTTGTCATATTTTGTGGTGGTTCGGAACCCTAAGTGCCCGAGCCCGACTCGCACTTGACGAGTCGGTGTCAAATTCCTGTTCATTACCAAGTTAGAATAATTGGTAATTTCGTTTTTTAATTTTGTGGTGTACGGATAGCGGAACCCTCACTGCGCGAGCCCGACTCGTACTTGGCCGGTTTATTAGTCTATTGAATTGAAAGTGGAAAGTAAATGTGGTGTGCGCTTGCGCCTATTTCTAGAAACGTCTGACTGATATTTGTGCCGAGTAATTAGGACACGATAGGAGGTGTGTACTGTGTATCATAAATAGCCAATAACTAAGCTGTGACGTTTAGCCCCTATAGTACCTACTTACCTGCGTAGGAACAATTAAATCAGTAGGTGGGTGTGCGCTATTATACAAGCAACAAAAGAAAAAGCTTCTAATACTACGTTTCTTGTATAGAAAACTTTATTTAAAACGATATCTACTGTCCAACATAAAATGGTCGTATAATAATTCAAGGTTTCGTATACAGCGCGGCAGTTGTTTTGAGTTGCGGTCAAACACCACGACTCAGTGCTGTTTGTCGGACGTCTAACGAATTTTCCCGTGTCGGTTTTCACGTAGTTTATCTTCTTTTTCTAATAAGAATAGATAGCAAGAAAATGTATACTATCGCTGAAGCCACTTTAGCTTTCATAGTCCTTTACCTATTTTCTCTAGTATTTGATGTTGTGACGGGCCTTTACGCGTAAAATAAAAATGTTAAATAATTTAAAATGTGATATTATTTAGTTGTAAAATTATAAGTGTTAGGTAGATTTAAGATTAAAGTCAATTAAATATAATATCAATGCAAACATTACACAAATTTTTAATCAATTAAATCAAATCAAATCTCAGAGCGTACCCAGCAACATAAATCGGCTACTGTTGGTAAGTCAAATAAATATATTTATTAATTTTTATTCGATCGATTGTCCTAAAAAAAACAACCGTTCAGCCATGTCAGAGGCCTTCGGTCGGAGCGGCCTAAACAACTAACATTAGGGCTAGCCAGTCAGTCTATATAAACCAAGGACGTTTTATACCCTATTGGGTATACAAACTGGAGTAGGTACTTAGTTTTTTATGCCTACCCACATAGGATTTTTTTTTGTAAACCAAGGGCCTAAATATATTTTGACTGGAATATTCAAGTTATAATTATTACATAGTTTTGCAGGAATGTGCATGCAAAACTTCCAAACTATTAATGTGTGGCCAGCGAAATAATAATGTGTGGCATTGTTTTTTATTTATTGCATGATTAGTACGATCATAATCACCATTTTCAGCCGCTAATTTTGGGACTTATTTATCTGTGGTACCTCAACGTCAGTGTCAAATCAAATTAATGTCAAAATCAAAGACAGCTGTTGCTTGACTTTGTTTTGTTTTGGTTTTGTGGATTTGTGGTTTTATTTTATAAAATAATCACCATTCAGTGCAAAAGTTTTAGAAATGCGGTTTCTTAAATTACACAATCTTATGAACCTTAGAAAAAATAAAACTTTCGTGCGGAGCTACTCGTCTGAGTCCGGCAAGCAGTGGCAAAGTGTAGTAGGGTTAGAAGTGCACGCGCAACTAAACACCGAGTCCAAACTATTTTCTGGAGCTGAGAACACTTTTGGTGGTGTTGTAAATAATTGTGTAGCGTTATTCGATGCCTCTATACCCGGGACATTGCCTGTGCTCAATCGAAGATGCGTAGAATTCGGCATCAAGACGGCCTTGGCACTGTCTTGTAAAGTGAATGAAGTTTCAAGTTTTGACAGAAAGCATTATTTCTATGCCGATCTTCCGGCTGGGTATCAAATAACGCAGCAGCGAGCACCTTTAGCAAGTGATGGTGCCATACATTTTCAGGTAGGTAGGTTTTGTCAACAGCTGCTAAATTTCGAAATAAAGTTTATTTATAGGATAAGTACGTACATACGCCAGGTTATCTGGTGGCCTCACAGCCAGTCAGGGAGACCACCATCCCGTTTTTTGTAAATTAAAATTGCATAATTAATGTATGCTCTCGGTTGTCTTTTAGGTATTTACGCCGGGCATCCACAAGAAACCTTACAAGAAAAGCTCAAAGATCAAACAGATACAACTGGAGCAGGACAGTGGCAAGTCTCTGCATGATGATGAATTGAAACGCAGCCTGGTTGATTTGAATAGAGCAGGAGCACCGCTCATTGAATTGGTCTTTGAACCTGATTTAGAGGTAAGTTCTTCTAGGAATTTACGTAAAGTATGTTTTAAATGTTTTTCGGGATTATTGCACATTATTTTAGTTAGGTATAAATACCTTTTGCTTTGATGTTTTGACCAGGTTACAATGACCGTGATCACGATCTAAACATTCAAAACATGTGCTCAATCATGAAAGCTTAAAAGTTAGAAAGCTTTAAAGTTATGGAAGGTCTTTAGATATTACCCATACGGAGTACTAGCTTCTGCCCACGGCTTCACTCCCCCCACTCCCATACTGTTCTCTTTCTACTTTACACCCACTTCCGTTCTAATTCTGTGATGCTCCCATACTGTCCTGTTTCCGACCCATTTTTTTCAGCCAGTACTGATCACATTTCATTCCCATCTTTCCCTCTCTCTCTTATCCACCCTTTTCCCGCTTCCATCCCATTATCGTCTCAGTTCTGCCTCGCTGCTATCCCAATAACATGACGCTCCCTACCTCTGTTCTGCCTTTGACAGGCTCTTATCTCACCACAGTCCAACAGCTAGACTGCTATTCATCATCATCAATATCTACACTTCCATCTACACCATTGGAGCAACTGTGATATTTCAAGGTGCTGGATTGACTCAGGTAGATGCTGGTAGAGGGAAATGCATAATACATCCCAAGTGAGACATCAGTGTGGGACTTATTGCCCCTATCCCAAATAAGAATACCTTTTATAGTGGATTTCATTTCAAGTAGGTAATAATTTAACAGACAAAAGAAACCCTCCCATCACAATATAATAACACTGCAAAAATTCCCATGTGTTATACATAATAATTAGTTCCGTTAGTGTTTAATAAATTAAAAGACTCATTAAATAAAAAGTACCTATTATTATTAACATTAACAAAGCAATACTTGCATTGCATTTCTGTCATTACCTTTTTTACGGTAATTAAATAGTTTTTTTTTTTTTTTTTTAATGTAAAATTATAAATGATGTCTATTAGCCACAGCTCACCTGATGTTAAAGAATGGTGTGGTCAAAGATAGTAAACACACCTATCATAGTTTTTTTTAGATCTACGTTTGGCCACCAACTCGCCTGATGGTAAGCGATGGTGTGGCCGAGGATGGAATACTTTGATCTAGAACAAATCTATTCAACTATAGAAACTGGCTCTAAAGTGATGGTGCCGGATCACACCATTAGAGTTTGAAAGACAGACAGATTTTCAACTAGAGGGTGGTAGCTAGCCAGCCGGGCTTTAAGAAGCCTGCCCAAATGCCTGCCTGTCTTTTTTTTAGGTCCACTAAACAAAAGTCTGAGTACGGAAGTTGCAATATTAACCCGTAATGCATGTTACTATTTTCTATTAATTTTAGCTCAAAGCTGTGTAAAATGTCTTAATTTTTTGACACTATTGCAAAAATACTACAAATTTCATTACCAACATCCAAATAAACAGTTAAGCATCACCCTTATATTTACATAATGCTTTATCTACAACCGCATCATCACTTTCCATCAGGTGAAATCGATATTACGTTAGCCTAGTCCGAAGTAAAATAAGTTAATAGTAATAAATATATTTTTAAACAAGCTTAGCCTTAGCAAAGAAAATGTAAACCGCCATCTTGAAATGGCGGCTATATTGATTTTAGTGGGATTAACTTTATCGTTCACTTCAAGCTCTTTCATTTGATACCCATATTAATAGGGTTAGCAAAAATATACCATTTTGTGGCAGCGGTCATTTTGAAAATATTACAATATTGGGTATTGCATATTGTATTGTTACCAGAACTAAATGTGTATGCAAAATGTCAGCAAAATCGATTAGGAGAAACTGTTTCTAATTCAGCTTGCAAGATTTGACCTAAACAAACAAACTAACATACAAACATTGCAAGTTAAAAGCTTGTAAAAATATTGTTGAAACTTTTCCAACTGTACTTGCCAGTCATACATATCTATAAAATGTTTAGTTTTGCTTTTAGAGCATAAATTGACATTCTTCAATGTAATCATGTATGTAATCGGAGCACCCATTGTCCTATAATTAAATCAAAGCATTCCATTGTGTGGTAAATCCATACTGTACTCAATATCTACTAGGTAAATTACATTCTAATGATGTTATAATGTAGCTAAAATACAGAGGGTATGTGGAAAATGTAGCACATTACCCCGTTAATTCTTATTTTAAATACTTCAAACCAATCAACACCAGCCAAGCAGGCCAAATCAAACTAACCGAACCTTGATTAAACCTTGATTTAAATATACTTGTAGAATGATTGCTGTTCAGGGATTTTCCGTAGATGGCGTTAGTAGCTCGTTTGAGAGGGTAAAGTGTAAATACCTGATTTAGCTGCAGTTGTATTGCTAATACCATTTATCAAATCAGCAGCAAATTTATTTTTAATCGTCTCTGAAAAGCTCTTTTTAGGGTTCCGTACCCAAAGAATGTAAACTACACCATTACTACGCCGTTACCGTTTAACCGTTTATTACTAAACCTACGCTGTCTGTCTGTCTGTCCATCCGTCTTACCTTTTAACGGCTGTATCTTACGAAGCGTAATAGCCAGCTGAAATTTTCACAAAATATGTTATGTTCCGGCGGATTAACTAAGAACCAATAATAAAGTCAAAAAGTAAAAACTAAATGGGGGTTGTCTACATACAACAATCGTTTTTTTTAAACAGATTTTTGTATTTGCTCTTTTATAAAATCGATTATACGTACAAGCGTCAAACTTGGCATGTAAAGTACACACTCTAAAGTAAAACAACAAACTATAAAAACCGGTCAAGTGTGAGTTGGACTTATTATTGTGGAGGTATGGAACCCTCGGTGTAGTCACGACTCCCACTTACCTGGTTATTATAATGAATCCTGTCAATCTTTTGTCAAACATGTATCCTATGTTTTAAATGTTTATCGGGACTTATTACGTATTATTTAATTTAGGTAAAAATATGTACCTTTCTGTATGTATGTATTTATGTGTTAAATATGTATATTTTACTAAAGATTACTATGTATCCTATGATTCTACTACGCTCATAAGGCTTCCACGAGGGAGAAGTTCGGCCAGCCCTGCTTGTCTCTATATCTTCTCTTTTCTACATCATCGTCTGTCTGTATGTCTGTATGGCCGCTAACTCCTAAACCACGCAACGGATTCTGATGCGGTTTTCACCATCAGTTAGATACCTTTTCACGGAAGGTTTATATATATAACTAGCGACCCGCGGGTCGCTAGTATGGAATAATTCGAGGTCGTAATGCCACCTGTTAAATTGACTGTGTATAGTAAATATGTCAATATATTAATTTGCAGGATGGCGAGGAAGCAGCGGCACTAGTCAAGGAGCTGGTGCTGATAGTGCAGCGGCTCGGAGCATGTACTGGCCGAATGGAAGAAGGGGCTCTGCGGGTTGACGCTAATGTCTCTCTGCGGCGGCCCGGCGAACCTCTGTCTACTAGGACTGAAGTATGTATCTAAGTACATAAAAACTAACAAATTACATCTATATAATATATACATTTTTTATTTATTTATGCCATAGGTGGCAAACAAGCAGGCGGGCTGCCTGATGGTAAGCAGTCACCGTCGCCTATGGATACTTGTAACACCAGAGGCATCACAAATATGTTGCCGACCCTTTAGAACTCGATTAACTCGCCTTTTGAAGAACCCCATGTTGTAACTTCTCGGAAACACCGTAGAAGGTAGCTCATTCCACATTTTGCAGGTATGAGGCAAGAAGGGTCGTGTGAATCGCACAATGTGCGATTTCCACTGATCTATGATGTATGGATGAGCCTTCAGGCGGTGGCGGCTAGTGCGATGGTAAAACCGCGACGCCTATCTATTTATCTATACGATACGATATAGATAAAGATCAAGACAAGTTAGTAAATAGGGTAAAAATTGTCTGTATTACTGCCTATTTTTATCCTTGTACGGTTTTGTAGAATAGCGGGTAAAACACCGGGACTAAACTGGATTAGATTGGGATGAACTCTGTATTTTACCTGTTCGAAAAGATAGATGTATAAGGAGTAGCACGCTACTGCTGTTTTGACCAAAAATGTGGATCGGAAATGCTTAGTGCGGAAATGGAGTTTCTACCATAAGATAATTTCTTATTTTCATACGCCTGCAAGCCTAGCACGGGCCGTGGACAAATTGTCTTTCCACCGTTTTTATCCCGCGAGTAAAAGACAACGTATCCATATTCTAGCTTTGTCGCGTCTAGGCGTGGATAAAAACCGTGGAAAGACAATTTATCCACAGCCCATGCTAGGCCTGCTGGTACTGGTATGAAAGAAGGGTGATGTCACCTTGATTCTCATTCAGATTTTGGCAACCAAAAATTATTACCTACCCAATAAATTACGATAAAATAACAATAAAATTTAGAACTCATTATTGGTATTTAAAATATTTCCGCAATGACGTCATTCGATAAATAAACTGGTTTAATTAATTGTACCAGTTTGTCGATCGTTTGCATTATTAAAAGAACTCTTACCTTGAAGTAAATAGTGCCTTACATAATTATTGATGACAAAACTGAACAAAGACATGATGTTTTTTTTTTGTTTTTAGGCATTAGGTAGCAAATAATTATCATTTTTAAAAGCAAACTTCACAAAATTTGTATAATACACAATTTCGGCTATTTGGATGACATAATAATGGCGTCGATTCTGTCATACCACTCAATAAACTAAACCAACCTGACAGGACTAAAATTATCTGCCTCTCTTTTAATTTTAATATGTGAGAGAAGAATGGCAACAATTTTAGAGCTGTCAAATTTAGTTTAGTTTAGAGAACATCAGAATCGATGTCATTGTCATCCAAATAACTGTATTTTCCAGTTATTTTGATTTAAAAGCTAAACTACTGAACCGTTTTCATGAAATTTCTATGGGAGCAATTCTGAAAGTATATATAATTTTACAAATCGGTTCATAAATGACGGAATTCTGAGGTAAAAGCAAAAAAAAAAAAACAATTGTGAACCCCATTTTTTTTATAAGTCGGTTAAACACCAGCCCGGTGACAGCTTATAATACTAATATTATGAATGCAAAAGTGTTTTTGTTTGTTCCTCTTTCATGCAGCAACAGACCTGGGCCCTGATTCTGTAATTACAAACACGCACGTAACGCGCCGTGTTAAGTTTACCTCAAAAAGTTGGCCTATATTCCTAAGGAATAGAGTCCAAATTGTAAGAGGTTAACTTAACGCAGCGCGTTACGTGCCCGTTAAAGTTACGGAATCAGGGCCCAGCAGACTGACATGATGTTTTTCATTGTTATATTCAAGGGTCGGGGAGTGACACAGGCTACTTTGTGTCTTAATAATATGTACGGTTTCTGAAAGACTAACCATGCGGGCGAAACTGCGGGGCGCAGTTAGTGTATAATATGTAAAACACTGTTTTAAACTATCACGGTTGTTCACTAAAGTTATATGATTATTTACGGGATATTTACCGTGGTAAGGTTGTGGAATGAGCTCCCGGCTCCGGCTTGTGGCTGAGCACAACCTTACCACGATAAATATCCCGTAAATAATCATATAACTTTAGTATAATATGTAAGTCAAAAACGAGCACCAAGAAACAGCGCCGACCTTTCAGGATAGATCGAGATAGTCACTCGGCGCGCTTTATTTCTGAAAGCTATCGTACGCAGGAATCGATTCTGGGATAAAAAGTATTCCATGTGCTAATCCAGGATATATAGATGGACTTCGACTTCTTTCGTTCGTCGTTCTTCGTTTTTAATTAAAAGTTAGTTGTATCATGTTTTTTTAAACTCATTCCCTAAAGATATTTTTACCTGTAGATAGGTTGTGCCCGCCACCATATTGACTAGATGAATGCAAGGCTGGCTGCCGACTTCGTTCAGCCGTCTCTCAGTCATACACTCCGAGTGTCCACAACAAATTGTATTATTGTCTCTTTCTAACAACAGATATAGCGTAAAAAGTCTTTCATATTCTTTCCTTTATTTCACAAAATGCACATACACATGCGTATGTAAGCTATGCTATGTTATGGTATATGCTGCGTTTAGTCAGTTTTTAAAGCCGTGTTGTTCACCTATAACGTCTCTATTATTACACCTCACTGGCTGCACGTAGGTACTTTGTACTGTCTAGAAATAGATCCGCTTTGTTAATTTCCATCAAAATAAGTACGCAGTAACCTACGTAATTAGTACCTACTACCTTTTTTGCGATTAAATCCCTAATTGGATGATATACAAAAACATCTACTTCTAAGTAAGTAACCACTGTTATTATATTCGTATCAAAAGCGTAAACTTTGCTGGACTTTAGACCGTAACCTGTTTGCACAGTTGCTTCTCCAACCGTCGGTCGATGACGCTGCCTTTCAATACATTCTCTAACTAGCGAAACAGTTGAATATTAACTAGGGTTTTGTATGAGCTACGCATTTGGCCATATAGTTTGGTAACTATTGCGGCATCAGACATTGACATTTCAAATATACGGTTTATAGGCTTAACAAATTATCAAAGGCTATACAGCGAAGATTCTAGACGTCTAGACCAGTATTTGCTGTGGCAAAAAGCTACAAACTACAACTGCTACAAAGTTACTTTAAGAAGTGCATGCAGTTATGCATACTTACGTAATTAAATGACACTTTTGCGCCGTCATAATCTTTCCAGAAAGCAGAGTAGGACACGGAGGCTGAATACGCAGAAAACCTCGCACCAATTAATACCTACCCTCAATAGTGGGTGCACTTTTGAGCCGTTTGGGGTCGAAACCGCACGTGGGGGTCGTGTGCAATCATTTTTTAAAAGTTTTGTCATCACGTCTTGGCGATGCAACTCGTAACCAAAATGTCGGCCTCTAGTGAGCATTGCTAAACAACGTAGGTAGTAATGGCCAGCTTTTTGGGAACTTTTCCCACTGGTACCGTTTTAATGCTCTTTTATTTATTTTTTATTTAATATTAGGCTTGCGTTTGACAGCCAACTCGCCTGACGTGAAGCGACGATGCGGTCTACGATGGAGCAAGCATACGATGTTTTTTTTCTCTGTACATTATAAGAATACTTGTTTTCTCATTGCCGTAATTAAATAACCTACTAACTGAGAAACATTACAAAATTAAGACGTAAACACAAATCAGAAACTCGCAAAATAACTTGGGGTAAAGCTAAGATGTTTCGTATCGATATTACTAGAGAAAGCAACAAAAAGCTACATCCGTTTCGCAAGCCACTTTGCTGGCACTTATGTCGCCATTTCGCCGCATTCTCTGACGAAAGCTTACCTTTCCTTTTTCTCCTCCGAGGGACACGTGACACTAAGAAAAGGTCAACTGTATTATATTCATCTTCTCTATCCCTAGGGACCGTCCATTAATCACGTGAGACTTGAAAGAGGGGGGAGGGGGTTTAGCAAAAATCACGAAATATCACAAGGGGGGTTAAGGACCATGGTTCTTAATTTCAGAATAAAATTAGATTATACCTGTATTTAAAGATAAAATAAAATAAAATAAGATTCTTTGTAGGTACTAAAAACATCCGTGATTTTAGGTGGGGGGGAGGGGGGGGGGTTAGTCTTAAACCTCACCATGTATCACCAAGGGGGAGGGGGGGTTAAAAAATGCTAAAAAAAAACATAACGTGATTAATGGACGGCCCCCTACACAGTAGAGATTAAAGTTGCTTTCCGCGTGTCTGTCTGTATAACCGCTAACTCCTAAACTACGCAACGGATTTTGATGCTGTTTTCACCATCAGTTAAAGAATTTTTCAAGGAAGGTTTTTACATACAACTAGCGACCCGCCCCGGCTTCGCACGTAAATTCGTTAAGAAAACGCGCTAAATATATAGAGTAACAGTGGAAGTTGAAAACAGCGTTTAACCCTTTGTTCTCTTTAATTCCAGATAAAGAACATAGGTTCTGTCCGTGGCGTGGCGGGCGCCATAAGGCATGAGATCGAACGTCAGCGGAGCATCCTGGAGGCCGGGGGGCGGATACTCAACGAGACTCGATCGTGGGACGCGGCCGCTAGAGCCACCGTGGCCATGCGGGACAAAGAGGTCGTGCAGGATTACAGGTATAAATACTTTTTTAATCGACCTCAAAAAGGAGGGGGAACTTTTTTTGTTTGTTACTTCAGAACTCCTTCAAATTATGAACCGATTTTGAAAATTATTATTTATTGAAATTATATACTTTCATATTGGTCTCATAGAAATTTCATCAAAATCGGTTTAGTAGTTTGGCTTTAAAATCAAAATAACTGGAAATTTGGTTACTTGGATGACATCCAAGTAACTGAAATTTTGTATTTTATACTAATTTTGTGAAATCTTTTCCTATATCCATACGAACAAGGTCCATAAGGTATAAAACATTAGATAGATAGATAGGAACTCTTTGAATCAATATTATAGGTTTTAAGTGACCCGTTTAAACAAACCCAAGAGAAATTTACTGGCGAGGCGAACCTGAGCTTAGGCAACTATGAGGCAAAAGTAACTGCTTTGAGTTCCTTCAATTTCTACAGGTTTTCATAACTAGGTACGCCATCTATTGGTGACAATATAAATCATTGTCTCTCCCAATAAACGGCAGTGGCTTCTAAGGTAGAAACCAAAGAAAAGAGAAGTAAATAGAACGGAAATGAGAAGGGAAATCTGTTACCAGGCATCATGAGTGAACCTTGATTGAACATTCTTATTTACATCAACGCATTGAACTCCGCGTCACAGTTGCTAACTGATTTCGAATGACTGACGTTTCGTTTATATGCATGCAACTGGCTACAACAAATTTCTTACAAAAATGCATTTGAAATCCGTTCTAATTTAACTTAAAAAAAATCTTTTCTGTGGTAGAATCTTACTATAAAAGCTATTAAAGTGTTCCACTATCCACCTTCAGGCTCCATCATCAGATCAGTTTGACGGTATCAAATAATTGTACTGTCTTCCGGATTACGTATATTTGCATAGTTTAAAATAGATCATCATCATCATCATCATCAGCCAGAAGACGTCCACTGCTGAACATAGGCCTCCCCCTTTAACCTCCACCCTGAACGACAGCCTGCCTTTTGCATCCACTGGATGCCAGCGACTCTTACAATGTCGTCGGTCCATCTAGTGGGAGGCCTACCTACGCTGCGTCTTCCGGTTCGTGGTCTCCACTCAAGAAGCTTTCCTCCCCATCGGTTATCGGTTCTCCGAGCGATGTGGCCTGCCCATTGCCACTTCAACTTGCAAATTTTAACAGCTATGTCGGTGACTTTGGTTCTTTGGCGAATATCCACGTTTCGGATTCTATCGCGCAAAGAAACTCCGAGCATAGCTCTCTCCATTGCCCGCTGTGTGACTCTGAATTTTTCCAAAAGGCCAACAGTTAAGGACCACGTCTCAGTACCATATGTCATCACTGGCAACACACACTGGTCAAAGACCCTTGTCTTTAGGCACTGTGGTATTTTGGACGAGGTAGTTTAAAATAGATACGACAATTAAACTAGGTTAAAATCGTTTTTCTTTTTCTAATATTTTTTTATACTATAATACTCCGTCTTGTTATGTACCTATTCATTCCTGTTCCTTTTCTATATATATTAGTACTGTAAATTTAGTATACATATGTCTGTGTCCTACCTTATTCTATTTCCTACGTCCTATTTGTTTAAATTGCATATAGATACTTAAAAATACATGTAAATTTGTGTTAAGTGTAATGTAAGTGTAAACTCAAGGGTTCGTCTGAAAACCGGCGCTGATAACCTTGACTTTCCTTGACTTTCAGTTTGCCCATTCGACACTGATTGTATCCTTTAGATATAAGTTTTTGTAAAGGTGTCGAATAATAATTACTTATTTGTTATACAAGAGTGCAAAGTTGCTTTTTAACCGCGTGCTCAATTTTGATGACCGAGTAAGCGAAGGATTCTAAAATTAGAATCCTAAACTAACGCTCAGGATTCTAATTTTAGGATATTTTTTTCTAACGCGAGGGAATCAAAAGAGCACGAGGTGAAAAATCTTTGCACTCGAGTGCAACACGTAACTTTTCATCCCTCCTAAGCGAGGAAATGACTAAATAAAAAAATATAAAAACTTTTGCGCATTATTAACAGTTTCAGTCAATTCTGTTGGCGTCAAATAAACTTCCTCGTCGCTAAAATCATTCAATTTAGGTTTTTCACTAGTTTTCAAGTTTCTTGTTTTTAACCTAAGGTTTTAACAATATGGCGTGAAAATAAAATGGCGCGCGCTAAGCAAATTAAAATAAAGTTCACCAAGAAAGTTCCGAGTCTGAGTTTTTAACAAATTAAAAAAATATTAAATTCGGCGCCATGGAGGTAGAAGTAGGTAGTATGGGTAGTATGGAGGTAGAAGTAGGTAGGTTTAATGATGTTTAGAATTCACAAACATAGTGCACACGATGTTCTTAATTCAATTTTACTTTATCCTCTAGCGGATATTAAAAACGGCGTTTGCAATCAGATATCGAAGAACAAAAATACTCTTTCCGAGGTGGGGGGATGAAAAATGTATTTTATTTATTTTCTTTCTTTCTTTCTTTTGATATTTGGGCGATTTATCTATTTTGGTATAAAAATATAATAATTATGCTAAACGTATTAATGAAGAATAAGTAACGTGCAGCAAACAAAGCATAAACAAAGCATTTACTTGCATAATAAAAAAGGTTATACTCCACCGAAGTGGATCGAGCATATATATATTTTTTTTGGATTCATTATAATATATCTATTTACTAAATGATGTCTACGATATCTTAATATACAGATTTCATAATTATGGAGGTAACCGTAAAGGTACATTTTACATTACAGCTATACTTTTTGAAAAATATGAGAAAAACCTTAAAAATGGAAGTAGCGCCGCGACTATGTTTAAGCGCCGTGGTTTTACTCCACTAAATGCGACTTTAATACAATATAGGTCATCTGTAGTAACCATCTGTAGGGAAAACCTCTCCCTAAATTAATAATCATTGTGTAAAATTTTGGTGTACATGGACCTTAAACTTTGTTCCGACGACAGCTCTAGCTGGTCAACATCTCGCCTCGCTGTAAGCATAATCAATGAACGAGTGACACGAGTTCACTGAAATACAAGAGAGGTCGTGTCTCCCGGAAACTACACAGTTTCACCTCGAATTATTTGCCAATTATCATTAAAGGCGTGTTCAGAACCGGTTTCCACCGGAAACAAGTCGAGAGTTGCCTGCATAATTATTACAAAACAAAGTCATCCTATTTCCCGTCTGCCTAAAGTATCTCAGAAGCCGCCGAATAGATTATCTTATATTTTTTTATACATTTATGCCGTTCGACACATTGGCGTCGATTCTATCATAGTTATCATACCATTCACTAAACTAAACCAATCTGACAGGACTAAAATTATCTGCCTCTCTTTTCATTTTAATATGTGAGAGAAGGATGGCAACAATTTTAGAGCTGGTGATTGGGCCATATCCACCACGCTGCCCCAGTGCGGGTTGGTGGATTCAGATACGCCATTGAATTCCTTCTTCGTACGTATGCAGGTTTCCTCACGATGTTTTCCTTCACCGAAAAGCCAGTAGTATGAAAATCCGTACATAAACTCCAAAGAGCTCATTGGTACGGGCCCGGGGTTTGAACCCGCGACCTCACGATTTCAAGTCTAGCGGTTGATCCAAATAAGAATGTTCAATCAAGGTTCACTCATAATCCCTGGTAACAGATTTTCCTTCTCATTTCCGTTCTATTTACTTCTCTTTTCTGTGGATTAAATCACTCAATCCATGGATCGCATCGACCTGCAAACTAAGTGTACTAGGTTTTGCGTAGGTGTAGGACTTTTTTCGCTAAGCCCGCATAGGGAAGTAATTGTCAAGCAGTGTGTGCCAAAAACGTTTGGCCCTTTTTGGTAATTGAGTTTCGTAATCAGCTATGATTGAGGAATTTTGGTTCCCTTTTCGTAATCACTATAAAGTCGCTGTCGCTGTCTGTCCGTCCCTATGTCATATGTCATTAAATCTTTAAAACTACGCAACGGATTTTGAAGCGGTTTTCACCATCAGTTACATAATTTTTCACGGAAGGTTTATATATATAACTAGCGACCCGACCCGACTTCGCACGTAAATTACACCCGTGCAAAGCCGGGCGGGCGGGTCGCTAGTCAATTAATAAACAAGAATTTCGGTGCTGTTTTGTACAAGGCGCTTATGAAGTGAATCTGTTCTTGACTGCGATATTGTTTCCGTCCCTATCGAGCTTATGTCAATCTGTTCAAGAGCGACAGGTGACAAAACTGATATCGCTATTCACCTAACCTTTCACGAATTTTTTGAAGTAGCATATTCTTCTTCTTATATATAAAAAATTCTTATAATAAAAGGCGATGTGTATATGTATGTTCCCGATGGACTCCAAAACGACTGGACCGATGTTGACGGGACTTTCACTGGCAGATAGCTGATAGTACAAGGAGTAATCCACGCGAGTGAAACAGCGGTGCGCAGCTTGTTTAGAATATTGCCAATTTATAATTGTATGGTTTTGTTCACAGATACATGCCGGAACCGAACCTTCCTCCTTTACGCGTCAACCTGAAAACAAAAGACGATCAACAGGACGTCATCAGCGTGCCCCTTATAAGAGACAGACTGCCCGAACTCCCCGAAGAAACTCGCTCCAGGCTCATACAAGATTACCAGCTACGATCAGAATCCGCCATCCAACTCGTCAACGAGCCCGTCTTACTTGACTATTTCACAGAACTGACGCCCGAGCCCAAAACTGCGACAAAAATCGCCAACCTCCTCTTAAACGACCTATTGACGGTACTTAACAAAAAAAAGCTAGACATTGACGACTGCCCTATAACTATAAGACAGATGAAAGAATTATTAGACTTATATTTGGACGGTCAAATCAATTTAGAAATTTGTAGAAAAGTATTCGATGAACTTGTGGACTTATCTGATAGTGATATTAGACCAGCGGAACTGATCAAAGACAAAGAATGGTCACTTATAATAGATACAGATTTTATAACAAAGCAATGTGAAGCAGTTATAGACAACAATCCAAAATTAGTGAAACAGTATAAAGAAGGCAAATCAAAGGTATTTAAAGCGTTGCTAGGCATATTGTTTAAGAATTCTCATAATAAGCTGGATATGTCGGTAGCGTCTAAGAAAATGGAAGAATTGTTGAAAAAGTGATAAATATATTTATTGATTAATTTTATAGATGACTTTATTTTCAATCCCATTACGCCATTGATTTACAAATTCATGGATGTTGAATTCAGTACAAAATTCACGAAATAAGTGTTTAGATTTAGGTATGTACATGTATGTATATACATTTTAGAAATACCAACTAATTTGATTCCTTTTGACTATATAATTATATTGGCATCGATTCTAAACTAAATTTGACAGCTCTTAAATTGTTGCCATCCTTCTCTCACATATTAAAATGAAAAGAGAGGCAGATAATTTTAGTCCTGTCAGATTGGTTTGACAGAATCGACGCCAATGTCTTATCTAACTTGAATCAAATGTAGACTAAATGCACAGATTACCTAGATACTTATGTTCTACTTATGGTTCAAACATTTTTCAGCGCTGATTCGTTAGGTGTCCATAGTTTTAAATATTTTTGCATAACGAACTTTAGGTACTCATCGCACTGCAGGGCGAAAATTTACAAAAATATATACACACCTGCTCTCACATACACACCTTTCATACACGCCTCTTTCCCATTGGATTAGGCAGATACAACATCTCTACACTTGCTGCGATCTTTACGCACATTTTTCGCGTCTTTTTCATACAAGCTCGTCGGTTACGGATACTTGACGAGGCATTTTCGTAAAAGGTCTTCGATTTGTGCTTAATATATTTGCCTATCGCACAAAGAAACTGCGAGCATAGCTCTCTTCATTGCCCGTTGTGTGACTTAAGTTTTTCCAAAAGGCCAACAGTTAATGACCACGTCTCAGTAGGTACCATACGTCATCACTGGCAGCACACACTGGTCAAAGACCCTTGTCTTTATTTAGCGTAGGTACAGTTAGCTATTTAAATATGTGCATTTTTCCTCGCACGAAACAGAAGTAGAGAAAGAAGTAAGTAAGTAAAGAAGTAGAGTCTTTAAGCACTGTGCTATCTTGGACGAGATGTCATGTCACGCAATTTCCCGAACGCTGACCGATCCGAGTTGGTTTATTCGTTGGTATTTCGCGACCTCTTTGCCTAAGTTGGAAATACCTAACTGAACAATCTGTCCAAGATAGGTGTAATGGTCAACAACTTCGAGAGTATCGTTCCCAATGAATACCGTTACGACTGACGACATTGTAAGTCGCTGGCAGCATCCAGTGGATGCAGATGGCAGGCTGTCGTTCAGTGTGAAGGTTAAATGAAAGAAAGAAAGAAAGAAAAAGTTTATTTGTGACCAAATTACGTTTTTTTTAAACAGTTTAAAGACACACAAATGAGGAGGCCTATGTTCAACAGTGGACGACCTATGGCTGAAATGATGAATTATGATGATGATTTTGTTGAACCGAACCCTATGGCTACGTCCATGCAACATCTATTGGCGCGCCTTGGCAGTAAAACCAACTCGTATGCCGTGACGACAAACATTATTACTGTCGTGTTTCACATCTGTCGGGTGCCCCGTGACGACCAACTTTTTTACTTACATTTACAATTTATTCAAGTTTTTAGATTTTTTAGCTGTGGACACATACCTACCTACGTACTTTATTTGTGTAGGAAGCTCCTAAGACTTGTCCGGCAATTTATTGCCATTTAGATGCCTAATTTAAATATTCAAATAAAATAATCAAGTATTGAAATATTTTCATGGTTTATTAAATATCGTCAAACAAGTCACAGTCAGAGTCAAGCAAAGTAAGTCATGGTCAAGTCAATAAGTAATGTAGGTAGAGGTAGGTACCTAAATCTTCTATGTAGTTTTGGAAACAATACGAAAAGATGTTTTTCCTCGTGATATCATACCCACACTCGAGCACTTAATAAAGAATAGTCCAAAATTTTAATACACTATTTAGTTTATTTTTAATAATACAGGTTTAGGAAAATAACTACTCGTAGGCCACGTTTTTTTTCTCACGTTGGTGCCAAAAGTTTTTAGATAATTAAAATACTATAGATCGAGCTGAGAACCTTCTCCCTTTTTTAAATCGATTAAAATAACCCTGTACCTATTGTGAGAAAAAGAAAAACTTATAATGTACTATAAACTATAAGCAAGAAGTACTTTTCTCGAAAGATTAATTAGCATTGATGTAAGTAAACAGGGGGAAGATACGGCACGAACTTCTTGACGTGGACCGCACAATATAGGGGCACAATCCACTTCAGTCACAATCGAACTGGCGTTTTGATAGCACGTGAATTACTTGTCAAAATTGTGTAAAATAAAGCAGCAAAAATTACTTCCTCCGTTTTCACAAGGTGCACCTGACTCGAGCCGAAACAGAGCCATATTTATTGGGTACAATGTTTGGATGTCACGCGTCTTCCCCCTTTTTAAAACAGTCATTGGTTATTTTAGTTTAATAAAATAGGCATGATTTTATGTGACACTAAATCACTGTGAAGACCTTGCCAAATGTCAGTGTATAACATTAGGTAGTATATATAATTCTACGGTCTAGTTAACTTGACCTTAAAAACTGGAATTAAAATATTTTTTATCATTATGTATGCAGATTTATTAAGATAAATGCATAAAGTTCTTGATTTTTTTTAATTAAAATTTAGCAAGTAAATCATAAGGCATAGCCACACGATTCTTTGATTGCGGTGGTGCGGCGGCGGCACAAGACGCGATTGCGGCGCGCGGGCAGCCGTGTGTCTCGCTTGAGCGACCGGGCTTGTAATAGGTAGCCTAACCGGGGTATGTGAAGGTGAGCGTTGAAACGGCCACTACATTTTTTTTCGAGCAAAATGCGGTGTAATTAATATGAAATATTTATTATACCTACTTTAAAAACTAAAATATGTTGCTTTTGGAGAGTTCCACTATCCACCTCCGGTTCCACTATCAGATCCAAGTGTATTCAAGTGTAGTCCAATACTAGTTTAAACGAACCAAATGAGTTCAAACTCGAGAGGTTTAGTAGCGGCCATTGAAGACTTTCATTATCATCCTCCTGGCTTTATCATCAAATCAGTTCGGTAGTACCAAATCATTGTATTGCATACCTAATATTACAAATTATCAGATATAGGTAATTGCATTATCGGATTGCAAAGTTTTAAATCGATACGACAAACAAATTTAAGTAGGTAGTATGTTGAAATTGCCTTCCAAGAATTGCTTATAATAGGCATGATTCCTAATGTTTAATTTATTAGCCGGCTTAGCGATGAATATAACTAAATACATTACACATACTACGATAAGGTCGCCTATTATTCTACCGGTTTTGCATTATTTTAAAGTTACCTACTTTTGTATTTTTTTATTTCGGTGTAAGTATAATAAAGTTATATATTATTATTGTTATTATACTGAAAAAATAATTTGAATTGGCTGATAAATCTCTGAGATATGAATATTTAAAGTTTTAGGTGGGGATGGAGAGGGGATGTTCTATCCCTTTCTCGCAAAGCGTGTGTTAGTATAGCATTTCAAGTATGGCGCTCCTGAGCCGTGACGTCACGGCTCAGTATAGTGCGCTCTCTGTCTAGCATGAAATTAAATTAAAATGCTTATATCTTATTTATTTTTGAACTAATTTTAATTTTGTTTTTGTTGATGTGCTCTATTTATGATCAGCTTTTTTATGAGGTAATAAAAAATATTAGTCATCATGCCTATTATGGTTAGTTAATTAATAAAAATTTAAGCTATTATAAGCGTGTTAGAAAACATTACAGAGACGCTCGCTGGCCGCATCGCTTGCCACTGCACCCGCGTAGCTGCCAAGTGCCAGCCTACACATTGCACTTCGACAACGACACTGCGCGCCGCGTCTGTAATGCATTGTATGGCCAGGCCTCAATTTTTTTTAAATATTTTTTTCACTGGCCTAGACATTTTTTATATAATCGCTATGTAGTAGATGAACTTGCTTTATAATATTATGACAAAGTACAAACACACATCAATCACAGTAACTCACGCTGGTGTTATAAAGAGTTAGTGTATAAGTCTGTAAGTTTGTAGGTTTGTCTCCACTTAACTCCCAAACCAACATAGCCCTTAGAATTAGCAAGTTGAAGTGGCAGTGGGCAGGGCACATAGCACGCAGAACAGATGGCCGATGGAGCCAAAAGGTTTTCGAACGGAGACCACCACGGACCGGTAAGCGCAGCGTAGGACATCCACTCAGAAGTAATTTTTAAACTTTCGCGATTTGAACACATGTTTTAAACGTTTATCGGGACTTATCACGTATTATTTAATTTAGGTAAAAAATATATACCTTTCGCTCCCTTTTATACGTGATAAGTCCCGATAAACGTTTAAAACATCCACTCAGAAGATGGAAAGACGACCTAAAAGAGACCACAGGGAAACGCTGGGTGCATGCCGCTTCCAACTGGCCCTTTTGGAGTTCGATGGGGGAGGCCTATGTCCAGCAGTGGACGTCCTATGGCTGAAATGATGATGATAATAATGAACTCCCAAACGCCTGAATAGATTGGAATGAAATTTGGTATTGAGATAGCTCGTACCCTGGATTAACACATGGGCTACTTTTTCCGGTAAGATAAATGGTTCCTGAATCATAGCAGGCGAAATCGCGCGGTGCAGCTAGTGAAGTAGGTATACAAAAATGCATATGTCCTAGTGGTAAGTAATGTATTATAGGCAGTAGTCATAAACATTTGGTACGTGAATTACACTTACATAACTACGCCCGAGAGGAAAATTCGTCATCATGACATTGGAACGTCAACATTTTTTAATTATGTGCATTTGGTATGCGAATGCCAGCGAAGGTTGTTTATTGATGCCGCACGCGCCCCGAATAACATGCACAAGTTACACACCAGGTGTTAGAAACATTTAATCACAGAATTCCAGCATGAATATATAAGTACCTACCTACATAGCGTTGGGTGCTCCAAAGAGGGTCATAGGCCGACAAAATTGTTAGGTTATAGGTGATCTTTGAACTGCCACTGAATATGTTAACGAAGTGTAAAATCTACTTTCAACTCAATAGCGCTTTTTGGAAGTTCAAGGGTTAAGGCTTTAACTTGGAACCCGCCAAGATTTTCAGCTCTGACTCTGCACTTCCGACCATTCAATTGATTTAATGTAGGTACGATAAATTTTATTAGCATAGAGGTATTTTTGCTAATCAACTGGATGGACAGTTTTTTGACATAGTGAGACGGTATGTGGTTTTCACAGATCTATAATATGTGGATGAGCTTTCAGGCGGTGGCGGCTAGTGCGATGATAAAACCGCGATACTGGCATCAGATTTTAATAGTTATTCAGAACACTACGTTGTTAATGCGATAAAAGATAAGTACAAAGAGATCCAACGTCTCTGCGCATGCTGAGCGGCTCTAGGTTTTCAGTAAGCGTGGGATCGTTACTTTTACATAATTATGTTGAGAAAGTAGGTACCTATTCCTACTAGGTTTATCATACTTCCTTAGTTATGCAAAAAATCGATAAAGAAATACCGCAAGTTTCGAATAATTACGCCAATTGCTATAGTCGTATCTCTCCACATCAGCGTATTGAAATATACCTACAAAATAAATAAATCAGGTTTCACTTTTTCTTTAGGAACCACTTCCACTTGACATTTGATCATACTTTAAAAACCAAGTGTCAGCGAACTCTGTCTCAGATGCCAATCGTCCTACAAGAAAGTAGCATCAAGGAATCAAGCAATTAAAAAGTTGCTGACACCTGAACATCCCAATCGTGTTGTTGTTGAATATTCCTGTTGAATAATTAGTTTATCAATACACTTGATTGCATCACGTGAAGCGGTCACGAATTCGAGAGCTCACAGTAGAAACAAGAGTATTTCGCCTCAGACAGTGAAGACGTTGACCAGTATGTGGGCTCAAGCAGTATACTTAGTTGGTGTATTCAGTATCATTTTGAGTGAGACAATTGCTCCTGGTATACACCGAACTGTCAGCAATGGCGTCAAGAGTCAAGGGTTCAAAGTGATGTACGCAGGCGAGGACATGATGATGTTCAACGAGGTGAGGACGGATGCAGAGAAGGACGTTTTGAAGAGTAAGGTGAACGTAAACGACGCTCTGCCCCCACTGCCTCCAGAAGATGTCAAGTGCCTCATGTCCGTAGATCAGTACTGCTCTGCAGAAATGGGCAAGGTTAAAGGTAAGCAATCATGCTAGATGTCAAACTATATAATGTTCGGTCCAAGCATCTGTTTGCTCCAATAACATTGTAAAAAGCTCAATAAAAAATATTCGTTTATTATTTTACTGCAGTATATCAGGTACCTGCTTCAGTCTTATGATCAAAAACCTAGCGAAAGTGATCGGAATTCGTGGTTTTCATTCAGCTTTTTACTCATGTTATTGCAGCTGTCAGAGCAAATAAATGCTTGGACTAAGTTATATTATAAATGCGAAGGTTTGTGTTTAAGTGAGAAAGTGTGTTAGTATGTGCTTGTCTGCACCACAGATAATAAATAACCAAATCGTCATTAGCGTCATTGGCCTGCAATTTTGTGACTCCGTAACAACTAAACGGATTTGAATGAAATTTGGCATGGAGTTACTTTAAATTAAATATCATCTAATAAGATAATTTCTAGAGCCTTTGTTGTGTAAGTTTGAATAAACAGGGTTTGGTTGACAAACAAACAATGGTTTAAGTATTTGTAGAATTGGCCATATGATGGAAACTGAAATTTTCCAAGGCAGAAATTAAGGTGGATGCTTTTACATTTAACTGTACTGGGTGCCTGCTGGTAGACGAATAGTTCTCGCATGTCTGAAGCATTTGAATTTAGGAGAAACACTGAAAACATTTTAGAAGGTAGGTAGTAGGAAGGTAGGTATACTAATCGAGTCCTATTCGAAAATTAAGTCCAAATCTAAGTGTTAAATTGACAAAGGGCTGGCAAGCCCTTGGGTTGCTGGCGAGACCTATTTTTTTAGAAGTTTTTATTCAACTTGCCCTGTTAGTATGTGTGGGACAAATATTGCAACTGAATTTTGTCCCCAATCGATTGAGCTGAAATTTTGCATACCACGTTTAATTTGGATGAAAAGGCATGTTTACCTAAGTGGCGTGATTCTTAATTCAATATGGCGGACTCCCAAAGATGGTGGACCAGTAATTTTTTATGTACGTCCCTATGGTATGGGTTCAAATGAAAGGGTTTGTTGAAAAGAATACGAAAAATAAAATGACGTCACACTAAATTCCGTATAGCGGACGCCTAAAACTTGTTATAAAAAACCAATATTTCTTTTTCAAATGAATTTTTTATTTTTGTTTCTCATTTAACGAAATGGGTACTGGGTAACTAATATATTTTTAAGGTAGGTACGTGGGATAAAGACGCCGTCAATCGCACGTCTGAAACTGTTGCTAGGGGCCTGCTAGTTTATTATTTCTGAACCTTACTTGACCGATGCAACGTTAGTGCATTTAGCATTACATCGACCAATAAAATCGTAAAATCAATGTCTTTTTAACGGCCTCTTATAGCAAATTTGACGGTTTTAAATCAATTTTATTCAGTTAAATTACAATATTTTTGCTGGAAAAAAAACATGTCACAGATACATCTGTTTGAGTTTATGATTTGGTTCAAAACACGATATAATAAACTTTCATCGATCAAAAAAAAATCTGAAACATAGTCGATTCAGTTTATTATTACTTTTTATGCTCTAATGAAAGCTCGTAACAACCTGGAAATTGCATGTACTGAAAGGCAATTTTATTCAACATTTTTTTATTTGGATATAATTTTGATAGTGAATAGTTTCGTTTTTTAGTGAAATTAAAAGCGTAAAAAGGTCGCGAGAATTTGCACGCACCGCGTTCAGTACCGCGCCAGGCGTCATCGAGGTCGGACATATGTTCGTTTTTGTCGTTGCACTCCCCCCGCGGGCGTCCTGATTCTTGGGTGGAAAAATACATCGTCGCTATAACTTGGCGGGGGCAGAGGGAGCGTTTTGTTGCCTACGCGACTCGGATAACTGGCCGTTAAAACAATTAATATCGATGTTAGAAGCTTTCGCGCATAGAAGTAATCAACCATTGTACTATTGAGCTTTCGATACATAATGTTCGCAGTAAAAAGTTTAGAGCAGAGGCCTTACGGGTACCTGTTTTAAGCGATTTTGTTTAGGTGATTGTGAAATGTAGCGCGACCGCAAACCGTATCTCGGCGCGTTAAGGTTCACGTTCGCGTGGTTTTCCACACTGCGTTGTTTCGAACCCGCGTAAAGAGCTTAAAGCCCCAGGTTTCAATTTCACGTATCCATTTCTAACAGCTATACTGTAAAAATTTCAGGTGTGTTGATCCAAGCCCTCAAAGATGACTGTAAGTCGTGTACTAACAAGCAGAAGGAGCAGGCTGGTAAGGTGGCTGGCTCCATGATGGCAAACGACCCCGTAGCGTGGAAGATGTTCCTTACCA
Organism: Agriopis aurantiaria; assembly: GCA_914767915.1. Lineage (NCBI taxonomy): Eukaryota > Metazoa > Arthropoda > Insecta > Lepidoptera > Geometridae > Agriopis > Agriopis aurantiaria. The sequence goes on from OU611999.1 coordinate 6,915,002, forward strand.
GGTACGACGGGCAGCACAGGGTTCAGAGGATACTTGGCTGAATACAAACTAGCTTAATAAATTTGATAATGTAGGAATATTGGAAATAATCGACAGGTAATTAGATCTACTCTGTGAAATTAGTTTACGTATTTAAAGGCTGGATTTTGTTTGTTGTCTAGCTGTATGAACTAAGTATAGCACGACAAACATCCACTCAGCTGTCTGCGGATACTACACACATATTCCTAACAGTCTTGCCTGTCCGTGGATACGGATCTACCTACGGTCCGTGGATATTGTGTTTGTTCTATATCTGGTTGTTAATATCTATTTAAGTATGTGTTTAAAACTATATATGTATGTATATATAGTCTCTTGCAGCCATATCACAAGCTTTGCTTAGTTTGGGGTCAGATGCAAGTGTGTTCAAAAATGTCCCGATAAAAAAAAAGGTTTGGTCCAATTACTACAAGCTAAATACAGTAACCTCCGCTTAAAAAGATTTAAATTTATTACGATTGCCTGTATACTAACGACTCGCGTTATGCTTACTTGCATTTTGTAACGCTTGTGTTACATTTCTAGTGTATTAAAGACTCCTCCGCAGTCATAGCCTTCGACCAAAATAAAATGAATGGACGACCATTGAACTTGCTCAGTAAAAACGAGTCAAACCATCAGACATATACTTCAACACCTAATTATAACCATGTACAGTACATTTGTTACAAAAAGTTGACAGCGGTTTTTTGTTGTGTATTTACTCTTCGGGAAAGCACACGAAGGCATAATTTTGTCAGATGTTTGGTTATCATGTAACAAAAGTCGCGTGTTGCACTTCCTACGGCTAGATACCGACTGAAACGAAGTAAGCGCCGGCGCTCATTTTGTAATCTCCAAAAATGCGCTTCTTCTCCCATCCATTCATTTTATTTTGGTCAAAGATCATACAGGGAGAACGAATCTGCGCAAATCCTGACGTAGTTGGCTTGTTTTCTGCACGGTTTGCCTTCCCACTTAATACGCCATTTTCATCATTTCCGTTCACTACAATAATCACAAATATGAGTCGATAAAAAAGAAACATCCAAAGACATTCTTGATGAAAATGAGTCAACCCCAATTTTGTCAAACTAACATCTAGACGACATCTAATGTTTTTTTTCAATCTTCGGACCCTTGGGATATATGGAGCAGCCCACAGAAAAGAAAAAAGAAATGTTTCTCTATTCTGTGGAGCAGCCCGTCAGCAGTTACTGTTGACGATTAAAGGTGTTGATTGATTAACAATTAGGTATATATCTTTGGTGATAGCAGAAGATGCAAAAGTAAAGCATAATTTGTATGTGCTAAAGTGCTAAGCTACTAAAATACTTGATTCCATTCCTGCTTGATACGCGATCCTACAAAGCGTTTTACAATTTTATTTTAATTTTAAGTCCCTTTAGAATCGTCTTAGGCGGGTTTTATGTATCTTAAATATATATAATTTAATGTGTTGTATTGTACAGTAGTTTTACAGTGATATTCTTGTAGGTCTGCTCTACAGAATGCTCCACAAAAGGAAATTCCTAACCCTAAAGATTTGCGGTATAAGACTTTAGGGGAACCAGAAGAAATAGTGAAATCCAAATATCGGTACATTAAACATGGATTTAAAGTTAGAGTAAAACGGTATGCAGCGGTAGAGATTGCCTGAAGTCTGTCGAATGTATTAGTAATTAGCTTAAATTATTTATTATTTGTTTAAGAAATAAATAATGTAAAAATTTGCTATTTTTTGTTTTTCTCACAGTTATGTTTAAAAGGAAAATCCGGTTTCACATCCCGATAATTAATTTTATTAGCGACTTTTCGTACCATTTATCGATTTGTTTCAGAGTCCTTTTATACAGTTTATTTTGTGTGTGTGCTGTTGTTATTATGAAGTCGTATCTAAATTGTATTTGACCACATCTGGGAGCTAAAGGCTATTCACCACGGTATAAGTATATCAAAGCAGATCTTGGCGGATTTGGGTCGAAGGCACAGGATGTAAACGAGTGTCTCATTTTCCTACCCAGCACCGCTTGACTACATAATAAATAGGTAATACAATATTTGTATTAATTTCCGTGGATTCCGGCTTTATAAGTAGTGGTCAAATAAGAGACGGCCTACGTTATCATGATTTGTTTTTTTCTTTAGACTCTTGCTTGTCGTTATCGTTTTCTTCTGTTGAATTACTTTCTTCTGTTTGTTTTCTGGCTAAGTATTTGAGTTTGTAGCTGCCATCTTCGTTATATCTGTTGGTGTCGAATAAAAATGAGAATAAGTTTTGGAAATACAAACAGAGTACACGTTACGTACGCACGTTATAAACGAGGTTCTAAAAATAGGCAGAAAACGCCTACTTTGATAGATAAAATTTGTAAGTTGAAGTGGCAATGGGCAGGCCACATCGCTCAAAGAACCGATAACTGATGGGGAAGAAAGGTTCTTGAATGGAGACCACGCGCCGGAATAAGCAGCGTAGGTAAGTCTCCCACTAGATGTACCGACGACATCGTGAGAGTCGTGGGTATCAGTGTGGAGGTTTAAGGGGGTGGCCTATGTTCAGCAGTGGACGTCTTCTGGCTGATGATGATGATAGAAGCTGGAAACGCATTATTCCACAGCTGAATAGCTTGCATACATGTAAACACCTATCTATCAACTCAGTCGTATTCAGTTCATGCTTAGGTACATCTTGCGCCACAACTGAGTACTTTTTAAGTAACTCATTTGAATAATGGGTCAGTTGTTTAACTAATTAGAACTATTTAAATGCCAGTCTCCGTCTTTTGCTACAACTACTGAAGAGGTATAGCGTACCATAAATACCATCTTGATTGCGCTATCCGAATATCTAGTCAACACAGTAAAAAATTACAACTGGTTATGTTCTGAAGAACTGTTCAAACTGATGCCACTAATGCGTCGCGGTTTTGTCATCGCAATAACCTCCCCCGCCTGAAAGTTCATCCACATAAATATCATAATAGATATAGATCTGTGGAAATAGCACACTGTGCGTTTTACACGATCTTATTTGCCTCACACTTGCAATTTGTGGAATGAGCTGTGGCATTTCCAAGTAAATATAACATGGGAGTTCTTCAAAAGGACTGTTAAGTAAATATAGACTTTAAGGGACGGCAACGTATCTGTGTCTTGCGAGTTACATGCGACGGTGGTTTCTTACCATCAGGATAAGATACCAGGTAGCTTGTTTGCCACGTATAATATTAAAAATATGTTATGTAAAAAATTCGATCACTTATTGCAAGGACTTCTATAAAGAAGATGCATCACAAAGTTACCATAATCTGGGACCTGTTTGCGACACATAAGCCATTTTGCATGCCTGAGAGCTAGTAGGAAGGCTAGAGTAACAGGAGTTTTGGAATCAACGCGAAAATAGCAGTCACTTCAATGTATTATTTTCCTAAACTAGTGTTACAGAGTATTAATGGTGGATCATCGAATGTGGGCAATTGATCTAACGGGGTGAAACATGACTTTTCGTGATATTTTCAAAACTTCATGGAAGCCTTTAAAGTCTCCACACTACTAGAGCATGACCTGCGCTTGACCGTGATTAACTATTTATTAGCTGACTGTGACTATGACTTGTTTGACGATATCTACCTAATATAACGTGAAAATATACAAGCATTGGCAAATTCACAAGACATGCGAAGCCGAAATCATCTCAAGTGGAAAAAAAAAACTAGTAAGTATGTTAACTATCAAAAACAAAAAAACATGATTTCATACTGTGCTTGCAAATTGCCGCACTCCAAGTTACCTTATTATATCTCAATGAGCTGTTCCATACATTTTGTCGAGTGTCAATTACCGTTTTCAATGAAACGGCTGATATGAGCTGATATTTATTTTGGCGATTTCAAGGTTAGTCCCATATTCAAAGTTGTTCAAAATGATGAGTAAAATGACCTCCTTTCGGGTTAGTACAGTCTATAAGCGTAGCTCTGAATATTTTTAAATCTGCGGGTTGGCAACGTATCTGTGATGTCTCTGGTTGCAGGTATCCATAAGCGACAGTGGTCGCTTACCATTAAGCAGCCCGTTAGCTTGTTTGCCACCTATGGCATTTAGAAAACATGTAAGACGATGATATTAAATTTTGTCACATAAAAAAAAGTGGTTTCATCATGTCCCATCCATACTTAGTTGTAACTTTTTTTATGTAATTTACGATACTACTCACATCCAAATCGGTTCAGGCATTCAGGAGTTATAAGTGGAATTGATGACTCACTTTCATTATGTCTAAGAAAGAACTCTGTTTACGGGCAGTACTGTAGTGTAAATAAATTCATGCCAAATGAGGAACGATACTTACATTTATTCCTTATCATCATCGGCCAGACGATGCTCACTGCTAAACATAAGCCTCCCCCTTAATTGACATTCATTGGGTGCTAACATCGATCTATATGTACAGGTGGTAATAATAAGATATTCTGTTTTAGAAAGAACAAGACATTGAGGAAGTATGAAGGAATGTAGTACTTTTGTTCTAGCTTCACCCAGTCATCAGGGCAGTGGTCAATGAGGTGATGCATGACTTGGTCGGCGCCCTCTCGCTGCCGCTCCGTGCACTTCTCGCAGTCATTCTCTATCGCGTCAGGCAGGTTCTCTATAACAAATAACAAGTCTACGTTATTGTTTTGCTGTTTATTTACTTTTGTGATCGTTTTTGCGTATACGTTGATGATATTTGGGCATGTACGACTTAGCCTAGACCATGCTAAAATTAAACTTGAAGTCAAAAAGCTTCCTAGTATAACAGGTCTGCTAAAGCAGAAAAGGTAACGTTGGGTAAGGTCATCATTTATGGAGCCCTCTTGTATGCCGAGAGAAATGCTTTTAGCTGAAATTTGCCCTCCAAGGTTGCGGGTCCCGTATAAGCCTCTTTAGTCACGAACGTCAGTGCTCTGACGCTTCTCTATACATGTGATAGTGATGAAAAAAACCTACGATCATGACGTAGGAAACTTAGCACTAACTTTCCTTTCACGGTCAAAAATTCAGAAATAGACTAGGTGGAAAGATGTCGTGCAAAAGGATACGAAAGAGTGTAAGGTCTTTGAAGACAATATCGAGAATAGAGCGATTAGGAGGGGAAAAAAAAACAAGGAAAGCTTTCCCACTCCCATGTGGGATTCTTAGTCGGGAAGGGAGAAAAAGAGGTAGTAAATAGGCATGGATAGAGATACGCAGTAAATAGAACTCAAATTCAGCTAAGATTGATTATGGCGCGTATTTTTAGGGGTTCCGTATCCCAAAAGATGTAAACGGGACCCTATTACTATGCCCGCGTTGTGTGTCTGTCTATCCGCTGTATCTTTGAAACCGTAATAGATAGCCAGTTGAAATTTTCACAGAATATGTAATGTTACAGTGGATTAACTAGGAAATAATAATAAAGTACAAAGTAAAACCTAAAAAGGTCCCCATACAAAAAACGTATTTTTTAAACATATTACTCTCTAAAGTATAAAAACAAATAATAAATAATGGCCAAGTACGAGTCGGTGATAAATTTCTGTGGACGATCTTTATTTGGATGGGTGACCTGCGTTTTTGTATTAAATGTGGTGATACAGAGCCCTCAGTGTGCGAGCCCGGTTCGCACTTTCATTTAGTACCTATTTTTGCTTATCGTAAGAAATCTTCGACGAGAATTAAAAAAAAGCATTAAAAGGTCACGGATTGATGTGACTGGCACGGAAACACGGGGAGTGGTAGAAGCAACGGGAGGCCTATTTCAGTTTATGCAAGGCCTTACCGGATGATGACAATTTCATATAGTCTAGTTAGGTAATCGACGGATAAAATGAACTATGACGATTCGTTTCGTTTTAGAATCAACAATCAAAATGTACTAACTCTTGAGCTCCTTAGCGTCCGGCGTGCAGGGTCCCAGGTCCAGTAGGCAGTTGACGTAGCCAGTGAGGAGGCGCTCGCTAGTCAGGACCTCTGCAAGATCGACCCCATCGTACTTATTGGTGTATATCTCCTCGCAATGGATGTAGACCAGCGCGAATGTACTGAGCAGGTAGAGTGCTAACATTGTTGCCTGGAAAAATTGTAGTTATTCTGTGCATTCGTTCCTTGAGAAAGAATAAGATTGTGTAAAAGTGTAGGCGTTGAAAACTGTTTGATACGTGAATCTTTAGCGAATTTCCGCTACAACGTCGTGTTTCGTACAATAAGAAATAAGGCATTAAATATTTATCGTTAACTTTACAAAAAAAAAACTGTTTCCTGGTGATTTCTTTTCCTGTTTTTAAGTCTTTTCAGATGGACATCCGAAAATTAACGCCTGCTTCAATCAATTATCAAGGCGTTATAATTTAGTACTTTAAGCAAAATTACTTGTACTATGTATTCTGTGGCATAACTCAAAATATACACTTTTTAGGAGAGCCAAAAAACAAGCAGTAGGTTATATGAATTTATTTCTCTGTATGTTTAGAACACACTGGATTGACACGGAATTATGTCTCTTAAGGCGCTTGCAGACGAAGTGTAGTACCTACAAGGACAAGTAGAAGGAAGTAGCAAGTACAAGTTGGCGTTCAAATGATAAGTACCTACACGTGCGGTGACGCCCCAACTTGCGTGCGGATGTTCGAACGAGACGAACGATGCGCAGAGGGCATCGCGTGAGTATAGCGCGGAGAAACGAAGCTTCATTTGGCGCCAAGTAACCGTGCTAAGTACCACTTGTATGGCGCTTGCAGATGATCATCGCGATGCGCAAAACAAGTAGCAAGTACAATTTGTAAGTAACTGCGTAGTAGCTACTTGCAACTTGTATACTTGCTACGTATACATTGCTTAATACAAGTGCACACCGTTGCAGACGATGCGTAGTAGTCACTTGATACTTCTACTTGTTGCTTGTACTACGCATCGTCTGCAAGCATCTTGAGATACCTATCGTAATTTACGCCCAGATTATATAAATAACAAGTAAAATTACCTATCCTTTCGGCTTTGTACCACCGTACCGTGTGACCCTGTATTAGGGAAAATATATTTGCTACTTACGTAGGTTAGGCAGCCTTCTAACGATCACTCAAACAATACAACATGCAGGGAAGGATGGAAGGCTTTATATGCAGAAAAAAAGAAAATTGAAGTTGCAATTTTCATCTTATTATGGTAATAGGACAAAATTACTCTTATTTTCTTGTATTACCTGATATTTACATTCAATTTGAGTGCACTAGCGTTTACCAGTAACTTTACTTTCATTCAGAATAGACAGATAAAAATAAAAATAATTATCAAACTTCAAAATTAGTAAACGCTCGAATTAATGATTGCTATTGCAAACTCAACAGGCGCTGTGAGGTAATTATATTTTTGTGATCCTCGAGAACTTGTTCTACATAATAAAATAAGTTGAGAATGTTCCTTGGAAATTGGGATGGAATGGACCCTTGTATGGGACGTGACGTGTTGATACTGTGACTTGCGTTGATACTACGCCCCCGACACACAGCACAAAGACAGAGCTATAGGTATATCGCGGTCAAACGTTAGCCTAGTCCGATGTAAAAAATAAAATAAAATATATACGGCCAGATTTAGTTTGTTTTTTGGTAGATAATGTATTTATATTCCGGAGGGACTGGTCTTCGGCCGTTATCATCGTCTTCAGACTTCGCGGGTGCATGGGTGTCGCCAGGTTTTAATTTATGGAGGGGCAAAAAATTAAAATCTAGAGTAGGTATTGAAAACATCATAACTTAAACAATAATCGTAAAAAAGTACACTATATATATTTTGAAAATTTCATTTACAACTAGCCCACGAAGATTTTGGCTAAATCTAGTCAGAATTTCAGTTTTAATTATTTTTTCGCTTCTTGAACCCTTTTCAATGCACAGTGGCCACTCATCTTACACAAGCCAACAAACCGGTTTTATATCGTTGTTGACAGTAACCAAGTTTGGTGTTATCATTGTAATCATTGAAGCCTGGGTAATGGTAATACCCAAAAATTTGCATTCTACAACACATTCATGCTTTAGGTTCTATGAATGCAAAAAATATAAACGGAAGAAAGGAAAACCATCCTATGAGTATAGAGTGGTGTAAAATAAAACAAATCGCCCCCCAGTGGTCATGCTAGGGTCAGCTAGGCCAGCCAGCGCCACACCCTGCTCCAACGTGCTTACGACTATGCGTGGAAATCATACCAAATGAGAATACACTCTTGAACTTTTCACAAATTATGGAAGGTAATAACGGAAACGGTAGGAAACTTGCTGGATGTCACTTTACGATCATTGGGTAGTGAATATCTTACACAGAGTCGAACGATAATACCATGGCTTTGTTGGAAGCGTACCGAAGTGAAGTTGGGCCTACTGACGTGACATTGGCGCACTTCTCGTTTCGTTGAAGGTGGTACGTTTCATTTATGGTAGTAAATTTAAATTTTAAGCAGTTTTTTTGTCCTTGTAGCTAGTTCGGGTAATTATTGTAAAATGACAGTGTTTGCGATGTCCGAATGAGACATAATTATATTATATTTCCATTAAAGTTTCGTATTCTTATTTTATTAAGGGTTTTTATGCTTTATGCTTTATCTATATTTTTTATATGCCATAGGTGGCAAACAAGCTGACATTAACAGAGATGTAAAATTATAAATAATGTTAACACCTATAGGACAGTAATGCGCGTTGAAGTCTTTTGTGGGAAGTAATAAATTTCGTAGTGTCGGAATTTTGGTAGACGTTCTACGATTTTCGGCTAACAAACAAAATATTTCAGGGAGCACAGGACTTGATGTTTTTTTTAACCGTATTTTGAATTCTGGGATCACATTACTTAATATAGTGAATGCGAAAGTTTGTGTCAAAGATTTTATGTATAGTGTAAAATTTTCGGTTGGTGTGTTTAAGAAAATTATGTTTGTTTGTGCTTCTCAACTCCGTAACAACTTAATTAATAAAAAACTTAAGATTTAAAAAATCATATGGATATGGGTAATATTTTGTATGGAGATAGCTTATAACTAGGAGATTTTATCCCAAAAATATAGTTCCTATAGAAAAGCGGGTGAAACCGCAGGGGTGGTTATTCTTCTACTATATAAAAATAAGTCGGGTTTTCCTTCCTGACGCTATAACTCCAGAACGCACGAACCGATTTCCACGGTTTTGCATTCGTTGGAAAGGTCTCGGGCTCCGTGAAGCCGAAGGCCGAGCTCTACGCGTACGAAGTAGCGGGATTCAGCTAGTTTTACATATACGTCACATTTTAATTGATCATAATTATTTATTAACGTCATCATCATACATTTATCAATAACTTGTATAAAAATATAACTATTCTTTTTACAAGCTGTTACTTAACTTGCAATGTATGTATGTATAACTATGTTTGTTCGGGTGGAATCTTGCAACTCAATTTGAAACAGATATCTTCAACCGATTGAGCTGAAATTTGGCATACTTATGTAAGTTTGGTGACAATGCAATGTTATAGTACCATCGAGCTGATGATGGAGACAGAAGGTGGCCATAGGAACTTCTAAACGAAACGACGTATCCCCGTCGAGTTTGGGTTCATTGGATTTGTCTTCCCAAGCACTTTGGTTCTAGATGATAAATTCAATATGGCGGACAATCCAAGATGGCGGATAAAATGTACACATCATGATATGGGCATAAAAAGAAAGGGTTTGCTGAGAAGAATACGAAAAAGCTTTAGTCTTTAAAAAGTTTTTTTAAATTAAAAAGCTTATTTCTTAAAAAAATAATTATTGTACATTTACGTATCCCTCTGACGAAGTAAGTATGTTTTTAGGCTTCCGTAGTCTTACAAGGAACCTTTATAAGTTCGTCGTAAGTATCTGTCCTTCTATTAGGTCTAAAGTATCTCTTATATCTTAAACTGCCACGCTCGAGTATTACCGAAAATTAACCCCCTAACCACCGCCTCCCTAACTATTCCGACCGTAAATTTTTTTTTGGACCTTCTAACTTTTATAGTTATTAAGATAAGTGCATGAAACTTTGCACAATTACAGTTGGTTTACAATAAATCTTAATTTTAAAAGTATATAAAAAAATTGCAATGTCCCTCCATTGCCCCCCTGCATTTCCACACTATTTGACACTTGTAACTTGCATAATCCATATTAAAAACTTTAATTCAAAATCGTTTTGAACCTTTCTGATAATAACTTTTTGAGTTTTAGCGATAATAATAATTAATTGAGCTAGAACAGCTCTTAGCAAATATTGTTTTTCTAGTAGTTTTCTTTTTACTAAACCATAAAAAGTATATATCAGGGCAGGAACAGGATGATACAAGGATGATACATCTCTGAAATGGAGTAAGTCCACAGAACTTTATTCCTTCGATTTATTCAGTAGCCACCAATTTCAGAACTATTAATGTGACAATAATTAAGTACGTATTTGGTTACGGTACCCTACCACATGAGTGTATTGAAACGCTCTTGGCCAGTTATAACTTTTAGGAAATATCGTTACTGACCGAGCCAAGTGAAGGTTGACACACACGGTTGACAAAATGAATGGACGGGCCTTAACCATTGAAATTGCTCAGTAAAGGTTGACACCTTCGTTTCGGCGAATTCGGTCGGAGTATACAGGAACAAGGTGTTTTTTTTTAAATCTTTATTTTTAAAGAGGGTTTGGTCAGACATGACCATGTCACCCTCATTGGCACATTCTTAAAACTAAATCCTTCTTTTAATACATAACGTCACGATCTTGCACAGTATTCTGCACTCCTCCGATAAGGGATCAGCCAGCACGCTGTTACAGCACCCAACATCATTTAAATTAAGGTTGGTATTCTGGTTGAAGTCGAACCTTTCAGCCTCTGTCCGGACACACTCCATCATAACATGACATACGTCTTCGACTACCCCACACTCGGTGCAGTTTGGTGAGTCGGATTTGCCTATCAAATGTAGAAATTTGTTCAGTGGGATTGTACGAATATTTTGGTTCAACGATAACTTGCGTGTCAATGCTGATCTTCCTGAAAGGATAATGCTCTTTTGGTACCCATTTACAATCAAGATGAGTCATACATTGTTGGATAGCTCTTTTCATGTGAACAAAAATACTGTGAAGAAAAACTCGTATATTTGTCTGTTTTGAAAATATACCCTTCAGAAGAGGCTGGATGTTAAGCTCGAAATAGAATTACCATCAGGCGAGTTGGTAGCCAAAAGAGATAAATATTTTATATAAAAAAAACCGACCAAGTACGAGTAGGACTCGTGCTCTGAGGGTTCCGTTAGACGGAACCCTCAGAGCGCGAGACCAAAAAAAAAACGAACTGAAGTTAAAATATTGAGAGACAAACTTAAGTTTGTAGTTGACAATAAGGTTCTTCCATACATTCCAACTACAAAATGTAAGTTTGTAATAGAAAAATTATTATTTTTAAATGATATAATTTCAAATTTATAACTTTCGGATTTATTCCTACATATTATATGCTATGAGACCTTGCCTCTTGCCAAATTTCATGATTCTAGGTCAACGGGAAGTACCCTATAGGTTTTGATTCCCCTGTGAAATCGCAAAATAATTGATATGGTAAATGAAGCTAAATTCCTAGGCATAACTATAGATGCCAACTTAAATTGGAAAGCACACATCAGTAAAATCAACAATAAAATAAATAAGCATATACACTCCTTATATGTATTAACAAATGTGTCTTCAAAAAATATTGCAATAAATGCATATTATGGTTTTGTTTATCCTCTTTTAAGCTATGGGGTAATATTCTGGGGTAATTCTACTGATGTCGAATCAACATTTCTATTACAAAAAAAATGTCTTCGAGCAATATTTAATATGAGTAGTTTTGATACTCTCCGTGGTATTTTTAAGAAATACAAAATCCTGACACTCACTTGTTTATATATATATGAAATTTGTCGGTTCGTGAAGCATAATCGTAGTGATTTCTTTAATTCTTCCAGCCGAACTGACATTTTAAGATCTAAATACAAAAATAACATTTTCATTCCTCAAGCAAATAACGCCCTATATCACAAAAACTCATACTTTACTGCAATTAAAATTTTTAACAATTTACCTCATGATATAAAACTTTTAGAAAGTCCTATTTTTAACAGAAAATTAAAGAAATGGCTATTGTCTAAGGGATTCTATGACCTAAAGGAATATTTTAATGATGGTAATAAAGATTATTTATCATTTTATTAATTTATTATTATGCTTGTGTAAATATTCATGCTTTTGTTAATTATTCTTTAGTTACACTGATCTCGTTTAGTTTTATCTATGTACCTAATTTTAAGTTTGTATGAATGTAATAATAGGTTTTAAAAAAAAAATCTTGTGTATTAGAGTATGTATGTCAGTACCTAATTGATAATGCAATATTACTGTACTTATCTAGATGTATATAATACACTCAAATATTGCACGTCCGCGAGGATAAACTGTTGAGACTACCTTAACTTACTCCATCATTGTACACAGTTTTATGCAATAAAATTTTACTTTACTTTACTTTACGACATAACGGAACCCTCAGAGCGCGAGACAAAAAAAAAACTAACTGAAGTTAAAATATTGAAAGACAAACTTAAGTTTGTAGTTGACAATAAGGTTCTTCCATACATTCCAACTACAAAATGTAAGTTTGTAATAGCAAAATAATTATTTTTAAATGATATAACTTCAAATTTATAACTTTCGGATATATTCCTATATATGTACTATGAGAACTTGCCTCTTGCCAAATTTCATGATTCTAGGTCAACGGGAAGTACCCTATAGGTTTTGATTACCCTGTGAAATCGCAAAATATACGACATAAACGTTTATATCTTTTGATTGCTTTGACTTACAACTTTTATTTTTTTACAGCCGAAAGAAACCGTAAACCCAAGCATTTAGTATAAATTTCAACTTGCTACCTTTACGCGTTCTTGAGAAAAAGGGTCTTGACAGACGGACAGACGGACAGACAGACAGACGGACAGACAGACGGACAACGAAGTAATCCTATAAGGGTTCCGTTTTTTCCTTTTGAGGAACCCTAAAAAACATAACTTCGGTACAGCTTGAAAACTTTGATGATTTTACTATCGAGATGTAGTTAAAAGTAATAATAGTAAACATCTTGCTTGGTTAGAATCTCAGGGAAAATCAAAATAAATAATAGTAGGTACAAATACCTGGAGTGTAAGTAAGTAAATGACTAGTAACCACGGACAAAATCCAAGTAGACGCCATAAGTCGACCTACCTTGCATGTCATATTTCCAATATAATTATGATTAATCGTCATAATTGAGTCCGGCTAAAATCAGTCTGCTCAATCGGTGCCGCGACAACACGTGTCATGTCAGTTTGAAACGAAAATGGGTAATTGTGCAATATTGAGTTATAAGAATACCGCAAATAGAGTTGGCCGACAGAATAAATATATTTCTTTTCACTTTTAGGCATGAAAAATTTGACACGCTTGTTTTCATACAGTTTGGACCGCTTGTGAAGTCTACTGTGCTAGTAACGCAGGAACTGGTATTGAATATTAATAAACCAAAATGGAGAAAAAATTCACACATTGAAATTTTAATATGTAGGTACTTTGATAAGAAGTTACAAAATACTCTTCAAAAATAAATAACTTTCAAGGGTGGATTACTCCGATCGGCAAGTGATTCGGGACTAGCACCATTGTTATTCTTATTTCACACAAAAATAACTTTCCAACGATATATTTTATCATTCATTTCGATCGATGCTGGTACCAAGTTCCATACACTTGTGCCCATCATCCTTTCGTAGAAAAGAATTTTAAAATTCAAATAGAAGCAATATCGGTCGAGGTACTGTGAAGATATAGTATAGGGGTTTGGAGTTCCCAGTTCAGGGAGAACCACTCGTTCACAATCTGTCAGGGCTGCAGGTTTGTTAATCGGGGTCAATATAAAGTTGCAGAGTAATGGCAAGAACCAGTTATGTGGTGACGGTATACAACCCATTGTTTTTCATACTATCATGCATTTTTACAATACTTAATTTTGTTATTAAAGTGCCACTTTATAGCCCAGAATATGGCGTGATTATATTATGGTGAGATATATCTCAATCGCACATTAGATGATAATTATAAAATTAGTGTCTCTTTTTAGGTTAGGTAGTTCATTTTACGAAGTTATTATTTAATTTTGAAAACATTTATAACAAATTTATGTTATAATATTTTTTATTTTGACCTCAATAAATGGTGTAAATATAAACAGTTGTTCCCATTTATTCTGATCGTTATAGTAGGACTAAGGCTGAAAACCTCAAACTGCACAAATATCGATTTTTAGTTTTTTTTTTAGATTACACGGGAATTACTCACTATAGTGTCCTGCACTATAGTGTCCTATTTTACAGGCTGATTATGGTGATTATTATAAACAAACGAGAAGATGAATCAATCTTTTACAGTTTTACTATGTTAATCTTTAATTATTTTTTTGTAATAGGTATTTATAGTTGAATAATCATTGATGTAAGTAAATAGAGTTTAATTATAACACTGTTTTAAACTATTATGGTTGTCCACTGTACATTATAACTACTCAATAATGTCCACTGGACACCAGCTTGATATCCAGACTTTTGCTTCCAGTCACTGCCTTGCGTATTTTGTCATTCCGGTCTGACTGCGCCCCGCATTTTCAAAATTCCTGAGGAACCATACGTTTTTCCGGGATAAAAAGTAGCCTCGAGTTATTCTCCAGCCTTTCCACTACAGAGTTACGCATATAGAGTGTACCACAGAAAAGAGAAGTAGATAGAACGGAAAAGAGAAGGAACATCTGTTACCAGGCATACGAGTGAACATTCTTATTTACGTCAACGCGTTGAACTCCGTATCACAATTGCTAACTGATTTTGAACGCGTAGCTGCTCCATCGAATTTATTCCACAATTCCTTCTTGCGCTGTAATTACGAGTCGCCTAGCTAGCAAAGATTTTATTTAAAAAAAAGGAAGCATATCCTATCACCGGTATGTCTAAATTGTTTATAATTTTATTATTTCACCGTGTTTTAATTACAAAGCTGTTGACAAGCCGTTGACAATAATAGTGGTTACCATTATTTTATCGATATCGATACATTTAGATTTTTCTTATAGTACTAACAGACGTATGGACCAAGTCCGTCTCGTCTATTAGCACTATTACATTTCCCGTAATTTTCTATTGTATAAATAGACATTGAATTTATTACAGTTTTCCAGGCAATCCGTCTACTAGTCAAAAATGGATTGATGCAACAGGAAGACGTGATTGGATTCCTACTATACAAACACAATTTGTTCAAAAAATTTTTTGGACATATATTTATCACGACAAATAAAAGATACTTGAAGCCATTAGCAATATCACAAAAATAAATTATTTATTTACATTCAGTGGTTAAAAATTAAATCATATCACCAACACCAACGTCTTCATACTACTCTCAGACAACCTCATTTGAATCTCCAAAGAGGCTTAAAATAGCTTCACCTGCCTGTTCAAATTCTTCGACTCCCAAGAAAACGCAAACTAAAGGAAGTTATAAAGTTATAAATTATTTTTCTTAATAGATATTTGTGATGCACATTTGAGACTTCCGTAAAGTGACGCCTGATTCAATCAACTAACTTTGATATTCATTATTGATAATTTTATTCAATAAAAAACCTAGCCAGCTTCAATTACGATCCCGAAACTTTAAACTCCACTTTTTAAAATATCCCGGTTGTTCACTATAGTTGTATGATTACGGAATATTTACACATTATTTATAGCGTTTTTGAGTCATTTCCTGTGCCGAAACATTAGGAACTCCATATCCACAACATAATCACGGTAAATAAGTCGTTAATAATCATACAACTGTACTAAAACTCCACGTTTTTAAATAAGTCACACCCACGATTCCATAATATTTAATGGTATAGACAGACGGACAGACTTAGTAAGTTAGTAGACTTAGACTCGTAGGCTTAGTAATAGGGTTCCGTTTTTACCCTTTGGCTACGAAACCCTAAAAAGTCAAAAAGTTAAAACGAAAGAGGCGTCCCCATACAGCAAACGTATTTTAACGTATTTTTGTATTAGATCTAATGTATATGTAATGTAGTGTAACGATAATACGTACAAGCGTAATAATTGGCATGAATATAGTACACAGACACACTCTAACTAAAGTATAACAAAAAATAATAAATAATGATCAAATGCGAATCAGTGACTAATCTCTGTTCATAGGAACTAAGCAAGTCAATCTTGCTATTTTTTTTAAACGACTAGTGGAATTCCTACCATCTAATATGCTAAAGTATATAATAGGCATGTGTCCTAATGTTTAATTTGTTACAATTAACCGGCTTAGCGATGAATATAACTAAATACATTACACATAGGTACTGATAAAATAAATGAAATTGCCTGATAAATCTCTGAGATATGAGTGTTTAAAGTTTTAGGTGGGGATAGAGAGGGGATGCTCTATTCATTTCTCGCAAAGCGTGTGTTAGTACAGCATTTGTATAGTGCTCCTGAGGTGTGACGTCGCGGCTCAGTATAGTGCGCTCTCTGTCTAGCACGAAATTAAAATGTTCATATCTCATTTATTTTTAACTAATTTTTATTTTGTTTTCGTTGATGTGCTCTATTTATGATCAGCTTTTTTATGAGGTACTAAAAAAAATATTAGTCATGCCTATTAAGATTATCGATAAAATTAAAACTGCACACAAAACTTTCCCATCACTAGCTGTGATACCACATTCTAAATTTTAGGGTGAGGTTTTTTTTTTAATGGCTCCTCACTAAAATAGCATTTAACCGTATCAAGTAATATATTTATTTTTCTACCCATTTAAAGTCACATAAAACGAACTCTAAACATAGCCTACGTCAATATCATGGTCAAATCATGACCTAGTAAGGTCATGGAAACTTTTTAATCAAGTTTCTATGGAGTTTTGGGGCAAAACAAAAAAATCACATTTGCAACTTCCCATTGTTTGCCTACACTCACGAAAACCTACGGATTTGCCTTAATCTTATTTAACGGATAATAATTCAATATTATTACACAAGCACATGCGTTAATACACTAGTTTTGTTAAATAAAAAAAGCAAAATCGATGAAAAACTCTTAGCTAAATTATTTTAACCCTCGTGCTTATCGTGCAGTTTAATTTGGAACTATTTTAACTATGTCGTAGATAAATTTACGTTAAGGACTGTTGAACTCGTACTAGTTTTTTGAACTGCACAAGAATCGTGCAGTTTTTTTGGAATAGCAGCATTTACCGAAATAATTGCGCAAAATGCACAGGGAACTGAACCGTATTGCACCACGAGAAGGTCAGTTTTAAACTTTAACAATATGGCGTTCATAACCTTTTGGATTAATAATAATCTTGACGAATTATTGCATTCCTTCCTATGTAGTTATATTATGACGTTTCGTTTACATGTGTGCAACTGGCTACAACGGATTTCTTGCAAAAATGCCTTGACAGCCGTTCTATTTTAAACGAAAAATTTTTCTCTTCTGTGGAGTGTACTAAACCGTAAGGAGGTTACTTTACTTATCATTATGAACAACTTGTACTATGGGACCAACCATGAAATCGCGAAAAAACAGCTCTTCCATAAATTTTGTCGAGTTACAATGATCATTGAGTAAAGCGTTTACAATGATCATGATGCTGATATTTTTTTCGTGATTCTAGGCTTGGTCCTATAGTAAAAGTTATTCATAGTGATGAGTACAATGAACTCCTTTCGGCTTAGCATAGTCTATATGCGTAACCCTGTATACCCATGCAAATAAAATCACGCTTGCTCTTTTTCTGCGTGAAGAGAAAACAAACACTTTTGCATTTATAATATACTAGTAAGATATTATAGTACAGTATGAGGTACGTTAATAGTAGGTATGTTGTTTTTCCTCTTTCCTGCATTATTACCTACAGTAGGTAGCAACGTGGTTACGTTTTACTGATGATCGGATAATTAACAAGACAGTATAAAAACCTGCGGTTTTCTTGACCTCAGCATAGAATAGAGCAAGGGCGTGCTTCATTATATTAGTGTCACATGAAATCACACAAAGGAAATAACAACCCACAAACATCCTTGTTCGCATAAACATAAAGTTTCAATTTCCATATCCTACTAACGCATATGACCTTAGCTAGCATAGAATTAAATATATTGTGACAATTCCGCGATACATATATTAATATCCAATGATTTTTCCTCATATTTTCCTCTATATTATAATCATAAAAAAGTATGATAAAAACAAATAACATTTCTCAGTACATGGTAAACATCGGAATATTTCGCGGTGCGAATCGGCTTGCAATCAAACTTGACGTCAAGAAAGCCGGTTTACCATTCAGGCCGTTGGTTATGTTATAGCAAAAAACAGACTATGGTTAGGTAGTCTGGAATATTTTGATCGTTTTAATTTTAATTTTTTATGCTCTTGGTGGCAAACAAGCTGACAAGCCGCCTGATGGTAAGCGATCACCGTCACCTATGGATACCTGCAACACTAGGGGCATCACACATACTTTGCCGAGCCTTAAAGACTCTATTAACAGTTCTTTTGAAGAATCCCATGTTATAGGTATTCGTTAACGCCACAAGAGGGCTCATTCCACAAATTACAGGTGTGAGGCAAAAAAGATCGCGTAAAACGCACCGTGTGCGAGTTCCACCGATCTATGATATGTGGATGAAATTTCAGGTGGTGGCGGCTGGTGCGATGATAAAACCGCGATGCTGGCATCAGATCGAACAGTTCTTCAGAACATTCCCTGTTGTAAATGCGACAAAAGACATAAAGAAAGGTAATTTTATTATATTTAGTGTAATAAGTAGGCAAAACTAATGTTTTTCTAAATTTTTGGAAATAAATGTAAGTACATATTTGTATTGATGAAATACTCTACAGCTTAGTTGAAAACCAATAAACATACATGACAAAGAAACAAATGCATAGATTCTACATTAACGTGCCAAAACGGCAACAAAAGGTAGTGCGGAAATTATGCCATTACATTGTACTAATATGTATTCTGTGCCATTACTCACAGCCGTGCATTTGACAAATGAGTTTCTTTAGGTAACCTACCAGTATGGAAATGTGTTTGGTTTTTGTCAATAGTCGTTTATTGTAAATTATGTGGATCCAATAGTTTTAAATATGTTCGAACAAATTGGTTAAAAACTTTTGGCCAAGTACATATTTTTGCAATAAATAATTATAAATACTCTCCTTGGATAGTCCCATAGAACCTGTACATTTATTTACTGTGTAAAAAAACAAAACAATTTCTTACTACGTTGTTGTCTCAGTAGTAAAATCCCATTCGTAGGTCTCTATGTACTCTACATTGCCTTGAAAGGACAAATGACAAAAGAAAAAAACAAACCTTCGGATTGGGTATTGGGTATTTGTAAGATTTCCTATATACATATAAAATCTAAAGTTAAATAAGTTAATTAAGTTAAGTTTTCGTAAATTTTCCTTGTTTTTTGTTGTGCATAATAAAGTACTATTATACTTTAAAAAAAAAATCTAAAGTTTTATGTTTTAGGTCATTTAAAATTGTATGTACTCGTATATGACTTTCTTGTGTAAATATAAAAAACTTATCTTAATATTCTTATAAATGAATAAAAATGGAATCATTATCAAAACAATGCGTAATCCAAACTCTCAACGGATTTTACCTAAAACTCTGACTTTAATACCGATGGAAGAAAATTTAAAATGGATATGTTTATTTTTATCTCGCGCTGTTTAATATGCAAAGACCTGTCGTCATGCTTGAGATCAAGCTGAGAGATCAAGATCTTGTAGGTACCTACCGCGTTCTCTATATACGTCAGACAAAATTATCCGTCGACGTGTAGTTCAAGAAAACGAGACGCATTAATTTGCCCGTAAAAAATTGCAAAATAATAAACTAGACTTTTTCCTTATGAATTAATGTACCCATAGATAACACCTTTAAAGCAAAATACTGGATAAATAATACCAACCCATACGTTACTAATTTACAAAAGAAAGTAATCGACGAGAGACTTTATGTTAGATAGTTATGTTTTTTTTTTTGACATGCATAATTACAAAAAAAAAAAAAAACCTGATGATCTTCAAATGACTGAATAGATTTTCTTGAATTCTAAGAATTCTTCTTCTAAGAATAAACTCGAGTAAGTCACAGGTGACTTACTCCAGTAAAAAAAAAAACGGTTAATCCATTTGGGAGCTACGATGCCAGTACATATAGATCGATGATGCCACAGACACCTATAACACCCCTCTGTTGCGTCGGGGGTTAATAATAGGGTTGACCGGTAGAAAGGACAGATGGCGATAGCTTGGTTTGTAAATTTTTTGAATTATTTAGTAAATATCAAATAGACAAATATGACCATAACTAAGGTAAAAGCTAAAGTAAGGATATGTTTCACCGACAACACACACAAGTGATTTACAAACACAAGTTTTAAACGAAATACAAGCTAGCACTACAAAAACAGTTAGACTGTCCATAGACCGTTAAAGGTCTAAAGACAATCCAAATGCTCCAAGCCCACTATCAGCTGGTGGTGTACCCAGCATGCTGGCGGCATTACCATGCTGAATGGAAATTCTTATGCACTGAGTCAGAAATACGCCAGCATTTTGGTCACGCGTCCCATTGATGAGGCGCTCTGAGAGTTTTAAATATTTTTGATCGACGTGTTTATTTAGCGTCTCGAAGTGGGTCTTGGCCTTTGACACAAGAGAACGCCATCGGTCCCGGTCTCGCGCTGTTTTTCTCCAGTCGGTGACTTGGAGTTCGCGCAAGTCCGACTCAACGGCATCTTTCCAGTGATCCGACGGATTGTCGGCCATTGGGAACTCCAAGATACGCCTTCTTGACATTGCGACCCTCTCCCATTCTCAGAAGGTGGCCTGTCCACCTTTCCAGCGGAGTCTCTGGGCTTTGGTCTCTTCCATGATAAGGTATTACAAGTTATTACAAACGGCCTACACTCACGATTATATTTATCGGTCTAGATCTAGACGATAGACCGTTTTCGCAGCCATTAGAGCTCCTTCGTCAGGGAATACGCGCGCGCTCCCAGAGACGGACGCCATGATGTTTGGCTCGGCGATAAGCTCCTCAGTCTCCACGTTTTCCATCCAACTCTCGTCTTCTTTTTGTACTGGACCTTATAACCTTGCGCATAATTTTCCCATCCGCCACTAAGAGTTTATTCTTCCTTAAGGGTCAGCGTCCATGCCTCACTTCCGTACATCAAGATCAGTCTGATAACAGTCGTGCTTAATTAATTTTGGTTTAATAAAAAAGGTTTATTAAGGTTATTTAAGGTTTTATTTATAATTACTTACGTATGATTAAGCCGGATCCTCCGACTATAGTTCAGTTAGTTTGTTTAAGGTTTTATTACATAGTTAAATAAATAAATAAAATATGGGTCTGAGAAAGTCATCACCGTTCTTGTGAGCAATACCATGGAGAATGTTATTTAACCCTGTATAAAGCGCGATAGTTTATTTCTTAGTACTGGTTATATAACGCTATAAGTTCAATGCCCTAGCTTGAGTTTGAACTTGATTGAGATTTTTTATGAAAGAGCTAAGCCGCATATTGCCACATTTACTTTTAGACAGAAACTGGCCTCGACGTTGCTTTAGATTATTCAGAGTGGGATCTATTTTTTATCGTGGTAAAGTATCGAAGAGCGGTTATGTTTATAGATAGAAATAATTAAACGATACATGGCCGGGAAATTGATGTTATAATCACAACCACATTAAACTATATTAAATACGTAACTACTGTTGTGACTAACATATTATTATCTACCATCATCATCATCATCACTATGATTATCATCACGACTACCACCACCACCACCATCATCATCATCATCAGCCATTAAACGTCCACTGCTGAACAGAGGCTTCCCTCTTAGAGAGGGGTGTTGCCATAATCCCCACGCTTGGCAGGCGGCTTGGGGATTGCAGTACGTTCACCGTGTACTAATTAGAACGCTGCTGTCCATCCAGTTGTTCTGGTCGCAGTTTTAGGACATACCCGGGTCCATTATATACCTAATGTTTTATTTTATTTACCTTGAATTTACCTGTATAATCCAGTAATCCGAACATTCCAATAATCCGGCGCCTTAGTTTTTAGAACGGGTAAAAACGGGTCCCTATTAATGATCCTACGCTGTCTGTCTGTCTGTGCGTCTGGCCTACCTTTTAACGGCGGTATCTTTTGAGCCGTAATAGATAGCCAGTTGATATTTTTTTACAAAATGTGTAATGTTATAGCGGATTAACAAAAAATATTATTAAATCAAAAAGTATAAACTAAAGCGGGGTGGGTCATCACAAACGTATTTTTTAAACGTATTTTTGTATTTGCTCTAATATTAAAACTGTAATACGTACGTACAAGCGTCAAACTTGGCATGATTATAGAACACACTCTAACTAAATTATAACAATAAAAATTAAATCAGGGGTAAGTGCGAGTCGGTGATAAATTTCTGTTCATTACCAAGTTAAGCAACGTAGGGCGCAGTCGGTATTTGGATGGGTGACCGCCTGGGCGAGATGTTGTATTTTTGCACTACTTTTTGGATTTTGGGGGGTACGTAACCCTCAGTGCGTGAGCACGACTCGCACTTGGCCGGTTTATCAATAGTGCCGTATTACTGTACTAACGTAAATATTATGTACAATTCATGAATTCTTGAAATGATTTGATGAATTGATTTGTGAGCAAATACCAAGAATAATCGAATAATAACATAATAATAAAACAGGCTCTACGATTTCCACTGAAGTGATTAGCCCCTACATGCAAATTAAATAACTCTACGATGATCGATTGTTCCACTGAGATGATTTCAAGTAAGACGTCAATGCGTCTATGCGTCAAATACTCAGAATATGTTGTTTGTTGTGATACAAGTCAATATTATCTCAATAGGCATTTAACTACTGTGATGTACTTTTGTTTCTATTAGTAGACACTAGGTAGTTTTTTCTTTTAGGATTTTACTAAGTTAGCATTCTTTAAGACGAGTGCATTAATTAACTAAACAAAAAACAAGTAGTAGCAGTTTATTGCTAGTTTATTTGTAAGTAGTTAACTAGCTGCATTTCCTGGTAGGTATTTCTAGTTGTTTCAACCAACGACTTTGTATGTTTTTTTACGCTTTAACCTTAAAGAATACATTACGGTCTACCTCTTCGATAAACATCAAAGTAATTGTTTTACCAGCCAAAAAAAAAGCCTTGTCATCAAGCCTGGTCGATGCAAACCGAGACCAAAATTTCTACTTTGCTCAAAGCGTGAGCATTGGTATACTATACAACGTGATAACGCGGCCAGCATTTTGGGAACAATTCACACTGGTAACGGTTTTAATAGATTTTGTTTTAGTAGTCAGGATTTAATATTTTTTTATCTGTACATAACTTTTTACTGTAATTGTTAGCCTATGGAACAACACATGTAAAAACGATATTAATGTCAAAATAAATTACTTTGTTTGTTTGTTTGTTTGATGTTGTGGTTGAAGATGGAGCGCGTAGACCTAGATAGTATTAGGTACCGAAGGATATTAGTTGCTATGTTGTTGTATGAAAGAGGAACAAACAAACCAACAAAAACACTTTCGCATTTAGAATTTAAAGGGGAAGGCCTATGTTCAGCAGTGGACGTTTTCCGGCTGGTAATGATGATGATGATTTAGAATTTTAGTATGATTACAAACCGCATGCCACGCTCCCGTTCCGCCCATGCGTCACTCGCAGCACTTTCATACCATAATGCCACAAAAAACCAGACCTTCAGTTGTTATTTAGGTAATAAAATAATTCGTTAACTCATCGTTTGACGTAGAGCTAACTATATGGTTATTAAAAGTTATTTTGGTCTTCCTCGAATTAGGTAAACCGTAAACCGGACGGAATGTTTTGTAGACATCAAAACATACACGAAAATATTATCGTTAGGCCGAGCTTTTTGCGCAATAAATGTTTTATCATTGTACCTAAAGTTATATGACTATTTACGGGATATTTACCGTGGTAAGATTGTGGAATGAAAGAGGGTAGATCGTTATGTCTGCACCTAACTTTTTAACTGTTCTCCAACCACCCGCATTCTTCAGTCTTCCCGTGAACATGGTGCATGTAACTGCGCCGAAATATCGGGAGCTCATTCCACAATCTTACCACGGTAAATATCCCATAAATAGTCATATAACTTTAGTGAACAACCGTGATAGTTTAAAACAATGTTGTACCTACTACTCAATACGGTGACGTACAATGACGATATTATTATCTTTGGTGACGCATTATCAAATATTTAATAATATATTATTATAAATATGGGCAAGTCAAAAAAAAATGTGAAATTTACCCTCTAATATTAGTGACGCCACTTTTTCTTATCCTGTGAATTCCTGTGTAATCTCCTGCCATGGATCGATCTGGAGTTTGCACTTGCCGTTTAAGTACTTCTCCGTCCTGCCGTCTGTCCGTCTGTCTGTCTGTCGGTCTGTCCGTCTGTCCGCCTGTATCTCCGTCTGTTTTACCTAGTTTTACTAGGTAATTATTTGTAACTAGCAAACCTGACAGACGTCGTCCTGTCTTAAAACTGTCAAACACGCAAAGTCAAAATTGTAAATCTTATTTTTTACACCTTGGGTTACATTATTGGAGTTTTAGTAAGGATCCCTATTTTTATTGAAAATATAAAATAGCCTATGTTAACCGGAGATAGTGTAGCTTCCCAACAGTGAAAGAATTTTTCAAATCGGTTCAGTAGTTTCGGAGCCTATTCAATGCAAACAAACAAACAAACAAACAATCAAATCTTTCCTCTTTATAATATTATATTATAGTATAGATTAATTTCCTAGATTTATGTTTTAATTGCTTGTACAATTAGTATAATTAGTGTCTAATTAGAAACTTGCGAATTACTTGATTGTATCTATGAAGGTTATTATTCAATAATATTTGGCCAACTGATATTTTTATTCTTGTTTGAAGAATATGGTTCTATAATCAAAACAAATACTTATTATTGATATAAATTATGCCTATCTTCTAGCTTTTTTATGTTAGTGTGATTCATTGGAGATTGCATTCAAGTAGGTATCTTAGATGTTTATTAGCCAATACAAATAGTTTCTTCAGTAAGTGTACATTTAATATATACATGTGTACAATTAATTATAAATATCTAACCATAGAGGTACAATTGTACTTCTATGTATGTATGTCCTAAAACTGCAACCAGAACCACTGGAGGATGGGCAGCAGCATCTTATTAGTACACGGTGAACGGACTGCGATCCCCAAGCCACCTGCCAAGTGTGAGGATTGTAGCAACACCTCCTCTACCACCTCTCAGAGGGAGGCCTTTATTCAGCAGTGGACGTTTACTGGCTGATGATGTGGTGTACATCTATGTATCTAACTTTCCTTTCCCTGCCCAGTATTGGAAAAATCCTTTAAGTAAAAAAATAAAAAAAAATTGTTATGTATAACAAAAGTCACGGACCCCAGAGTCCGTGGAGTTGATTATAAAATAAAATAAAATTACAACCCCTCTCCGATAGGTTATTGAAGGTTTTCATAAAGTTTGTCTATGATACCAGTAAAACTAGACAAGGAAACGTTTTTAAGCGTAATAAAACTCTTTAGGTAGGTTAGGTATATTTTGAAAACGTACTTAATATTCACTTTTATTGGAGTTAGAACTTCGTCAAGTGGCGGACCATCCACGCAGTGCAGGGTTTCGTAGTAATCCCTAAGTTCAATATATTGATAAGCTCTGGGGCTTTAGGGGTACTGTTTAACGCGGGCTCGAAACAGCGCAGTACGGAAAATCACCTTAACGCGCTGAAATACGGATTGCAGTCGCACAACTTAACAGAATCGCTTAAAACAGATAGCCGTAAGGCCCTGAAATCATTGACTTAAAGATGTTCTATAACTTAAAATAGACAAGAAAGTCATAATTTTATTACGCTTACGCTTAAAGCGATAAAGCCGTACGTTGCATTTAATTCTTTGCCCTGTGTGTGATTTCTAGTGTGAATAACAAACAGTTATCTATTAGATAGCCCGTTGGTCCAGTTGGTATAGTGAGCCTACCTTCTGAGCTTGGGGGCGTGGGTTCGATTCCCACCTAGGACAAACATTTATGTTTGTTCTATATCTGGGTGTTAATATCTGTTTAAGTATGTATTTAAAACTATATATATATATATGTATGTATATCAGTCTCTGGCAGCCATATCACAAGTTTTGCTTAGTTTGGTGTCAGACCGTGTGTGCACAAAAAAAGTCCTGAATATTTATAATATTTATATCCACCTAATTTCTACTGCAAAATTCATTTGTTGTAGAAGTAATTTTGGTCCGCCTTACTCTTTAACAAGTTGTACATTACTGGATTTAAAAAATATCCACAAGGTAGTCAGGTAACTTCTTTATAAATCGTAACCATCAGCGAGTAATGCATTGTTTAATGACAGAGTGACGAAATGGCATTTCGAGGAATTGTATACTTGTCATAAACGGCAAAACTAGTTTACGTGCCGAGGAAAAGTGCTAAGTGCTATAGTATAAAAACTCAATGTTACCATGTAGTTTAAATTAATAAACGCATCGCTTTGCTGTGAACCAGACTCCCTTGCACCTATATTTTAAAAGGTAGGTTCTATTATTATTTCTTACCTCATATTTAGAGAGCCCGTTGGTCCAGTTGGTAGTGAACCTGCCTTCTGAGCTTGGGGGCGTGGGTTCGATTCCCATCTAGGACAAACATTCATATTGTGATGAACATTTGTGTTTGTTCTATATCTGGTTGTTAATATCTATTTGAATATGTATTTAAAAAACTATATATGTATGTATATCAGTCTCTGGCAGCCATGTCACAAGCTTTGCTTAGTTTGGGGTCAGATGACCGTGTGTGAAAAAGATGTCACGAATATTTATATATTTATTATTTATTTAACAGGGAATTGAAAATAAATACTCTTAGAATAATTTACAATGAGTTGAACCCTAACTGCGAGTTGTATTACAATTTTAGTGAACAAAGCTATGGGCTAGTAATGTCGAATTTTCTCAGTTGTTTTTGTATGCATTAATTGTTTTATGCCTAAGTGATAAAAACGTGATGCTGATGTATAGCTTCACGTGATTTTTTTGATGACTATAAAACAATAATTATAGGTGTAATCATAGACTTTGTAACTAACAAGCTTCTTAAGAGCCCTCTCACATTCTTTACGAAAAAACAGCGAAAATTGAAATTTTGGCATTCTGATTCTATTAAATAGAAAGATCTATAGAAAAATCCATTTCTGTAATTAATATAATTGTATTTTTATTGAAAATTAACGCAAATTCTCAAATGAAAATTAATGCAAATTAAAATCTTGGAAAACTCACCATAGCAACTTAATGCCTCGGATTTACAAAAAGTCTGAGAGTAGATTTCGTTAAATTACTGATATAAAATAAACAATTTTAATGTTATGGTTTACTTGTTTTATATTTGTCTTTATTTTTTCGATTTATGGCCGAAAATCCAGATACCTAAATTTTAATGATATTATCTACTTAATACGTTTGCTCTTAAATTACGTTTCGTAAAACAAGTAGGCCTTACATTGTTGCTTTTTTTCTTGCTTTGCGCTTGATATGAGAGATGATGATATAGTAAAAATACGAGAGAAATACCATCTGATGGTATTGTTTATATTGGTATTGGTTGGTATTGGTATTTGTCTATGTTATTGTTTTTACCGATCTCTAAATTTGTAATGCATAGCTTCAGACCACACACATTGGCCATAAAAATATTTAATAAACAACCAGTAGGTACAAATAAAAATACAGATGAATGAATTTGCCATATAATCCTAAAAGAAAGAAGTGCTCTCGAAGTGCTACTATAGCATAGACAAATAACGTTTCACCTATGGCGAGAATAATTCAATCTTAAAACTGTTTTTTTTGGCATTTTATTAGCTAGTCCAGGCAATTATATTAAATGATCACGGTGTTTGCAAATATCGATGGTTATCTTTACACTATCATGTACTAAAGCTATTCACCAGTAACGCATCTTGTTATAAAAAAAAAAATTATTGAAATATTTTTACTATTTCAAATAGTTAGGTATATATATTAATGGAAAAATGTAAGTAATAAGATACTATAATAATATATAGTTTTACATGATAACGTAAGGAATAATCATCGATTGTATCATTTACAATACATTACCCGGCCTAGCTACAAGGACAAGAAAACTATTTGAAAATTGAATTTCTCGGCAGAGGCGAAACAAGACAAATCTATCATGAAATAACTCGATCTGCTCCACACATTGTTGCTATACCCAATAAGGGTCATTATGTAAAGCCTACCTACCTTTAACATGCTACCGAAGATCTGTGTGGAAACTTTATGATGTTGTGATAGTTTATTAGGTAGGTATAATATTTAATGCCTTGTGAGAATGTTATGAGTACCATATTTAGCTTAAAACCGTTTCTGCAGTTTCAGATTAAAATGAAGGGAGCCATAATTCTCTGTTTCCTTGGCGTGGCAACCGTCAGCTTGGCGCTTCCTGCCGACAATGCTCGATACACCAGCAAATACGACGGGGTTGACCTTGACGAGATCCTCGGCAACAAAAGGCTGCTGATGCCGTATGTCAAGTGTATACTTGATGAAGGCAGGTGCACTCCTGACGGCAAAGAGTTGAAATGTAAGTTTTCACCATTTATATGGATCTTACTACATGCCAACTATACCTAATATATACCTAATATATATATACTAAACATATATGTTTCGGCATCCGCTCTCGAGCGTCATTCAATGATTCTTTACATTTACTTACATTATGCATTTTGGATATTTATAATGGAAATATCGTTTCTAGTAATAATTTTATCCATGACTTGAACCAGTCATTCAAGTCCAACAAAATCCGATTGTGCTGTGCTTATCGGATCTTAATTTTAAAAGTATTATTTGGAAAATGGTTTGTTTTCCTTACAGCGGGATAATGTTGTAAGTAATTTTTTGTTATTGGAGTTTTAAATCTAGATTCGATATTTTTTGTATTACCTATTTGACTGAGGCGTAGGTGAACGGCAAGACATTAACTAGATAATACCTATATCACCGAGCTTTATGAGAACGCAGCAATGAGATTTCTGAACCTTTGTCTTAAAATTCCGTGTGAAGATGAACATAATGATGATTTTTGTAGCAATAAAAATACATTTGTTCTAATCGGATCCCCCCTTACTTTTAAAGACATAATGTTTTATTTATTAACTAAAGAAAATGTAAGCTAACACTACAAAAACAGTTAGACTGCCCATAGACCGCTAAAGTTCTAAAGGCAATCCAAATGCTCAAGCCCACTATCAGTTGGCAGCGTACCCAGCATGCTGGCGGCATTATCACGCTTAATGGCTTTGAGCCAGAAACACGCCAGCATTTTGGTCACGCGTTGTATTCACCAGGCATTTTGAATTATATTCTTAAACAAGCTTTGACATTTCTCAGCTCACATTATAGAAGCCTTGGAGACTGACTGCGTCAAGTGCACCGACACCCAGAAGAAGGGCTCCGAGAAAGTATTCCGCCACCTCGTCAAACATGAGCCTCAGAGCTGGGACCAGCTCAAAAACAAGTACGACCCTTCCGGGAAGTATTACAAGAAGCACGAGGCTGAACTTACGGCGCTTTAGGATCACAAAAAATCCCAAATCCTATTCCTGACTCCATTCCAAGCTTCGTCTTAGTATACCTACTCTTCCCTCATCCCCTTCCCTGTTCTTAGGACCAACAGAACCCACCAACCAGACCAACAATTTCAAAGTTGCTGGAATATTTTTGTACAATAGGTGTATCCCCGGATTTTGTCAGGGGCATCCAATAAAACATAGATGACTGATTGAGGAAACAACAGTTTAAGATTGAAAAATCAGCAGTTGGTTTGACACTAACTTCTATGATATAGTTTACCAAATTAAGAACATTCTAAGCCATAGAAATTGTATTTATCAGTTACGTTCTAAATTATATGCAATTTTTTAATGGGCCAATTATTAACTTCTACCAAAAAAGGATGTAAGCATTTATTAGTATCGACTTTCCATACAGATCTGATTTCCGGAAGTTGACGTTATTTAATACGAATACTTTTCGATAGATAAATGTTCCTGGCTCACTGATAAAAGCAAAATTTTCGAACTTACATAGTGCTCTATTTTTGAATCGCTCGTATGATATTTCGCATGATATCTACGTGCGAAATCATGCAAGCAATAAAAAAATCAAGCCGTTGATAATTTTATTATTATTTACTATTTACTTTAGAGGTACATATTTGTATATTGTTTGACGGGATTGATTAACATTACTCTAATCTTATAAAGGAGACTGAGTACTCATACGGTACCTATCGAAAATTGCTCAACTAGTGTAAGATAAAATTTGGAATACATGTGACAATCATTGCATAAAAATAAAAATAAAATAAAAACACTTTAATTCCAACTACATCTAAAATATTTGCACGGCTATTATTGTTAATATTACAATGTAAATATTACACGCAGATTAACTTTTTAGAAATTATCATTATTACTTTTGTAAAAAATGCGGTGAACTGTGGAGCCTTGTAAACTAGATTTCTGTAATAAATTACTGTTTTGTTTAACATTGTCTTTTATTTGTTAACCACCTTCGAAATGGGGGGAAGGATCCCGAACAGGCCCGTATTTAAAAAAAAAATTATGGACTGCAATAACGCCGGCGTCTGTAAACCAATTTGCGTGTTTCTTTTTATATCATGTAGAAAAAACTCTCGAGGTGGTCCCACAAAAATTTCATTACTTTGGGCTCAGTAGTTTTTAAACCAGCTCTAATAAAA
This sequence comes from Agriopis aurantiaria, assembly GCA_914767915.1. Taxonomy (NCBI): domain Eukaryota; kingdom Metazoa; phylum Arthropoda; class Insecta; order Lepidoptera; family Geometridae; genus Agriopis; species Agriopis aurantiaria. The sequence continues at coordinate 6,946,133 of OU611999.1, forward strand.
CAGATAATTTTTCTCGAGTGCCTACCTATTTCGTTACTATATTACAATAGTTTTGTTCAGGCGTTTAGTTTGAGTAAAAACAAGGAGGTATTCATGCATGGATTTATAAATAAGTCGTAATGTTGTTTCACTACAAATACTAAAATAATTATAAATTTTTGTTTGTGTCAACGTTTGTGTTTAGTGGTTTTTAGAAGTAGGGTTTTAAAAATATAATTTATTATCATCATACTTATAAAATTATTTATTAACGAATGTTGACTTATTTACTATAATTTGATTAAATTATCAAGAATTGTTATAAAAGAACATGTGATTGACTCACATCTTTTACTTAGTTCGAATACGTTTTTTTTTTACTGGGCAAGTGCCTTTATTAACTAAACAAAATACAAGCTAAAACTAACACTACAAATACAGTTAGACTGCCCATAGACTGTTGAAGGTATAAAGACAATCCAAATGCTCAAGCCCACTACCAGTTTGCAGCGTACCCAGTATGCTGGCGGCATTACCACGTTGAATGGCAATGCTAATACGTTGATTGTATTTATCTAACCTTTATTTAACCTATAAATGCGTATTTGCTTATTGTTTACTGTTCTTTCTCTCGCTCATTGCGTTTTTTGCAAACTATATGTGGTTTTTGAGCCCATGCAAGTCCGTTTGTGATGTACGGACAACATAAATAGCCCAATGGCGGAAATATCAAAAATTTATATAAGTCATAACAAAAAAAAAAAAAAGCAATTGCGTGTGACCGCCTAGTCGCCTGATGTTTAGTGATGATACGGTCTACGATAGAATACGCTTGCCTAGATGCAACCAATTCATCAGTGATTTAAACACATATATTTTAACTATGAACTATTCAGGCCCTGAATTTCAGGCAGCGCATTCGAGACTAGCAGTTCGCACAATAAAAGTTGAATCAAAGCACTTCATATAGGTTTTCGGAATATCAACCATGAGCGGTGTTGATTTTTCGTGCCCGCTCTGGCACCGATAGAAGAAAGATAGAAGAAATGGGCAGGAGGGAATTAGATCATGCAGATTCGATGCACACTCCGAAATGTACTCGATAAAATACCGACGGACTAGCAACTTTGCGGCGATGCTCAAGACTAAGAAGCTTAGTCTGAACTATGGGTTTTAAATTCCATCAAGGGAGTTGTGGCCAAATAAAGCTATTCTAAATAATAAATACTCTAAAGAAGGCATGAATGCTTACGTACTTAGAACTAATGATAATTACTGAGCCATGATAATAAATTACATTGAGGCAGTTAATGATAATGTCTTTGAGGAAGTAATAAGAGAATACAATAAAGGATGATACCAATGTCAATTTATTCTTCACTATGAGCTGAAAGGTGTAAGTCACTACAAGTGACTATCAATTTATCTATAAAACACTAGCTACGCCCCATGGATTCACACGCATGGATTACTCCGTAATCCATCAGCTACCTGCCAGAGAAACTCACGTCAAAATCGATCCCGCCGCTTTGAAATCCTTAGGAAACATACATACACACATCGATTTATATACAACGTGTAACAAAAAGGTGTGATAATACTGAAGGGCGTGTATATACTCATCATTACAAACAACTTCTACTATGATTTTTACTTTTCTTTATCTTTTTTTTCCTTTAAATCTTTTTTTTAATGAGATAAACGATGAAATTGCAAAAAAAATCTGTTCCAAACATTTTGTTGAGTGTCAATGACCGTTTTAGATAGATAGATAGAAACTCTTTATTGTGTACTCCAGATATAAAAATTACAACAAGATAGAAAATCATTTTCTATGGAACAGCAGTTTTTTTTCTCAATTTCACGTTTGTTTCCATCACAGGTTTCCATAGTAAAAGGTTTTCATAATGATGAATACATACCCGTCAGTATACTCACACCGTTATGAAACACGTTGTATAATGAGCTGAATACAGGCGCTCTAAAAGATTTTTGAAAATGAAGTGAGCTTGAACCCAAACGGCTCAAATATGTAACCACTGCCGAGGTAAGCATAAAAATATAAAATTATTTGATGGTCAATGATACATCACATTGACGTCAACTGCAGCTGCTGCTTACCCCTTGTCAAAAACTACCATGGCAGTCATGTTTGACTGGTTTTTAACTACCAAAATATTTTTAAAAGTACTTTAAAATTTTAAATTTATTAGTAGTCCGTACTAATCTTATTTACTATTACTACATTTATCTTCTATCCATAGCGAAATAGCACTCGAAAACTACTTGACCTACGAAGCTGAAATTTGGCAGGTGGATTTCTTATACATTGTCTAGTACAATCAAGAGGTCCGCTAAGAAAGGATTTTGCGACAGGGCGGAATTAAAGGAAGCAGGTTGAAAATAATATGTAAATGTTACATTTAATTCTAAGTGGTAAATAAAGTCAAATAAACACCAGCCAAGTGCGAGTCTGACTCAAGCACCGTATTGCAATGAATGATATCAAAACTATAAAACATTATGTACGTATACAGATTGCTGAGAAGGTATTGCTTGCACTTACCTAAGTACTGCCAGTACGATTTAAGTGTAAATATTTGCATAGGTACGTCTAGTAGGTAAATATAATGTTGAATACCTGTCTTCATCATCATCATCATCATTTCAGACATAGGATGTCAACTGCTGGACGTAGACCTATCCATCGATTTCCAAAAGGGTCGGTTGGAAGCGGCCTGCTTCCAGCGTTTTGCTGCGGTCTCTTTTATCGTCTGTCCATCTTGTGGGTGGACATCCTTCGCTGCGCTTACTGGTCAGTGGTCTCCATTCGAGAACCTTTCGGCTCAATCGGACATCTATTCTGCGTGCTATGTGCCCTGCCCACTGCCACTTCAACTTGTTAATCCAATATTTGCCTGAATAACTATATAATATAATCTAATAAAAACTAGAGCCAAAATTCTTAATCATATTCGTGTAGATACCATTTGGTCCCTTGAAACTTCATTCAACATAGTTACGACACTGTCTTTTTAGTCTTTTGATGCAAAATTATGATATAGCTTCGTAATGTTTTGAACATTTTTACTGGCATTTGAAAAATAAAGTTTTAGCGCTTCAAATATTCCCAAGCAACGATTGCCGAAACATCAGTTTTGGGTTTGAAGATACCTAAAAAAAAGCCATCTCGATTGTGCGTACTGGAATTACCGTGAAATCTTTATCTTTGAAATTTCAGCTCATACAGATTCCATCAGCAGCATCGAACAAAAACTATTTGCTAGTCATGCTACATATAGGTGTAAAATGTATTACCTTCCTAATAACTTTATAAAAATAACATTATTCCAATCTTAACAAATATAAGAAGGAATAGGTATATAACATTGATTTTATGAGATGTACCGTCGAGATAAATAATATGGGAAAAAAACGCACAAGGTACATAACGCCAAAAGATACGCTTTAGGCTGCCCTTTGCACTGTGTTACTTTAAATTTTCTTCATGTGTAGGTGCTTAGTATATAATTTTTATATTATTATTCTTTAGTGCACCTTTAATTTTCATCACAGTACGAGTAAATTGACTTTTAATACCTATATCCATCTACAAGACATAAAAAAATCAAATCAAATCATTTATTTGCTAGAATACATTACATTAAAAGGTTTTAATATTATATTTATGACACTTTGTACTCAGTCTGCAAGCAGACGTGCAAATGATCATTTTTATACTAAAGAATTTAAATATTTTAGAAACGAATAATATTAGAATTATATTCCACAAATTCCTTAACACTATAAAAACAATGGTTAAGAAGCCAATTAGTCAGGTCTTTTTTAAATATGTTACCGTTTAACATTTTAATATCATTAGGCACCTTATTATAAATGGATATACACATATTACACACATTTCTTTTATACAAGTCTTTTCTGACAAGAGGTTGTAAATTAAAAATTCTGTAAATAGTTTATGAAACTAACAATAAGCCTCAAAAAATCAACTTCTTTATACTTATTTCGATAAACTATAAAAAAGACTATATGCTAAAGAGATCAATGTTTATATGTACTCATATTTTTTAGTTAAATGACCAGAAAATTTATAAATTAAATACACGACGTGAAGCGGGATTTTTTTCACACTTTCACGCATAATCCGGTACCGTAGATCTGTGCCGGTACCGGTCGTTAGCAAAAACAAATGAAATCAGCTATGTAAACAAGATGGCTGTCAAAATGTCAAATCAAGGTAAGTGCGTTTCGATCCAAGCATATTATTATTAACTTATTTAAAAAAAACAATCCAGATAATCCCGCGATTCATTAATTTTGATCCCGAAAATTTCGGGACTAAAATATGATCGGGATCCCGGGATCCCGAAATCCGGGATCCCGGGATCGAATCCTATAATTACAACCCGTACCTATACTGCTTAAAACTGGAATTTATAGTGGGCAAGTGCCTTTATTAAGTAAACTAAATAAAAGATTAATATTATTATGATTCGTTTTTACTTTGGAATAATTAATACATAAACAAATATTAGATACCTTTTTGGTTTTCTACGGATTAAAATTTTATGGAATTGAAGCTTACGGTGAAATAAATAATCTGGATTTTGTTATCACGGGAAAAGGTTTTGGTGTCATCTGTCTTAAAAACTGATAATGTTACTTTTGAAAATATGAATATTGTATTATCGGAAAATGATAATAATATGTATTAATAGAGGAAACGTTTTCGGGAAATCAATAACGATGGTATAAAATGTGAAACTATGATAGGTAACTCTAATGTTATAAGGCTTCTATACTCTATTCTACTAACTACAACTAAAATGCATGACAACTAATATTTTTTATTACCTTATAAAAAAAGCTAATAAACGAAAACTAAATTAAAATGGGTATAAAAATAAATAAGGTACAAGTATTTTAATTTCATGCTAGACAGAGAGCGCACTATACTGAGTTATGACGTCACGCCTCAAGTACGCCATACACATGCTATACTAACACACGCTTTGCAAGAAAGGGACAGAGTATGCCCTCTCTATCCCCACCTAAAACTTTAAACGCTCATATCTCAGAGATTAATAAGCCAATTTAATATTTTTTTTCAGTATGCGTAATATATTTAGTTATATTCATAGCTAAGCCTGTTATAAGTAATTAATTAAATATTAGGTAGGACACATGACTATATGATGATTGAAAATTATTCCTAAGAATTTTATTTGTATAAATTTTTATCCAGGACGGAACGAAGATAGTACATAATTATATCCATTTGGGGCAAAGACTTTCGGCTACGTAGTAGCTTTACCTAGTCTGTCATTTGGGGGAGTGTGTGCATGTAGTATGTATGAGAGTGTGTTGGTATTGCCATTAAATTTTTTTCGCAAAACTGCTGGACAGATTTGAATGCGTTTTTTTATTTGTCTTTTCCAATTCGGTCGTGGATTTGTTATTTCAATTTATTATTGTAATATTTATGTTTAGATTTCACACTAAGCTACTCCTCCGTCTAAGTAACCGATGTAAACAACTTACAACGAGTCTGAGGTGAATGGAAATTTCTCGACCGACGTAAGCTCGCTGCGGTTTTATGGCCAGTTTTTTTGATATTCAAGAATAACATGAGTTTATGGTTATGTTTATTAAGATAGGTATTTCCGATTCCTTATTGACGTAAATAACATAGAACGCACGCAATTCAGAATTAACAGATACATCAGATTAACCAGTCAATCGAAAATAGAGATAACCAGTCAATAAGGAAATTCGAGGGTTGCCAAAGTCAAGAGTTATAATTTATTGCACACTAGCTGACCCGACAGACGTTGTCCTGTCTTAGAACTGTCAAACGGACAAAATTAAAACTGTCATTATGTTTATGAAATTTTCAAATTTTCTGGGCAATTTTCTTAATTATTCTTTCCGTAAAAATCTCCTACAGAGTAATAGAAAACTAAAAAAATTATGAATGAAATCGCTAAATTCGTTCTCAAGCGTGACCAAGGTAAATAGGGACAATTATGCTAAATCTAGGTAGTAGCTTTAACTAGAGTGTTTTTCGTGAAAGAAGTCTCCCAGGTGCGGCGCTGTCATCGCGTATCAATCCCTATCATTTCTCGAGCACCACTTTTAACAACTTTAGGCATCGTACATGACTCTTTAACGATGGCAAATCAATAAAAATCTCACTAGCGTCCTAACACAGTAACAACACCTGACAAATACAACAGGAAATGTAGTTCCGCTGTTTGCCGTGGGACTTTTTCCATGTAAAGCACTCTAGTCTGTGTGCTAAATAGATGATAGGTACTTACGAGTATGTTAACATAATTACCCGAACAGGGGGCTATTTATTTTTTATAAAAATGTATGCATGGAGCGGCAGTATTATTAATAATGTTTTGTCACTCAGAAAATGTTTTACTGAATAATAACACTTTTTAATTAATATCTATAGACAATAAATAGGTGTTTTAGTTTTTTTTTTGCAATACTACGTTTTCGTTTGTTTTCATCACTTTTTAATTCGGCAGTTAAAATATTTAATATTTTATAGCCATTGCATGAGGACCACTACTTACTACCTAGGCATTTCTAGTCTTGAGAATGCCCGCTCTTATCTATCTAATTAAAATATACTTTCAAGGCCTCGCTCATTGTATCACCTGAGCTGTCTCTTTCGTATATTTTCAACATTTTTGAAGATACAAATTCACTGATTGTGGATAAAAAAATATATTTGGGCATTATCTTTAGAATAACATTTCAAATGCTAATGTTAATGTACAATATATAAAGCTGATATTTTATAGGATGTAAGAAATCGAAAAAAAAAAATTGTGATGGATTTACGGGTTCACCTTCTTTTTCTATAGTTGTACTAAAACTTTGGATTTGATGGTCATATTATAATTTTAGATTCGTTAGAAATTTAAAATTATATTATGTATTTAATTTTTTTTTGTTTTTGCTAATTACTAAGCAGGTTAAAGCCATAAAAGCCATAGCGTCTTCCGTATCCGTATTTACCACAGAAAAGATAAAAAAAACTGTGGTATTTACTGTCATTATAGTATATCTCAGTAAAGTTAGGAGGGAATTTACTAGGCGTCCCTTTGGAGTTTTTGAATCGACATGAAAATACACGTTTTACCACAATATATCCATTTTCCACACTCAAATATATTCACGAACACTTAATAAATAATTATCCACTATTATTATTCAATAACACTTGAAAATACACAAGTTTAAGAAAATAATACAATGAGGAGACATTTTTTTTCCATGTTGGCGCCAAAACTCCTCACTTATACTATTGTCCTCACTATTGTCCTCAAGTGAGGACTCACTTATGTCAAAGACAAGCAGCCAACACAAAAAATCGGCAAGTCCTGCCATATCTGTTACGCATATCGTCACTCCATCGTACTTCCGTATCAATAGGTACTGATCTACCCGAAAACATAAAAGCTTATGCATGTTGTCTAAAATAATCAAAAGTGCCTCGTTCTTTGAAAGGGGTTTGAAACAATAGGCAGCTTTCGAGGTTGTGATAAAAACTTTGGTGGATTCATTTTACGTACAATGAATACATTATTATATATACCTAATTACGTTTACATAATTGCGCACAGGAAGCGACACGTCTAATGTAATATTTCTTTGTTTTTTGTCGTCTTTGAGTTTTGTATTTAAACCACGGAAACAATCAGTGGAGTTACAGTTTCGAGTTTGCAATCTGTGAATTAACATTACTCAGGTTAATAAGTTTTTAATTTAATAAGAATACGGTCATTTTATAACGCCTCTATTTAGTAACAAAAAGGGTCATATTTTTTGTTTATGTTGCCTTGTTCCATTGTTCATTACTGTGCTTCCCGACGACGTCTCAATCGACCACGAACATTTAGAGTATTTCAATTAAAACCTTTTTTTTTTTGCGCAATTTGTATCTAGATCAGGAAAGAATCCAGATAATTTAACATAATGTCATTTGGTTAAGATTATTAACAAGTTTTTTATCTAGTTGTAATATATTTTTGATCCTGATCAATTAATTTCGTCACATCACACTAAGCGTTTAAAAACACTTCTTTTGGGTAATTTTGCGATTTATCCGCGCCTTAACTTTACGTGTAACTAAATAACTTTCTAGGAATAAAGATGAAGGCAATGATCTGCATGTGCTTGTTCGCGATGATGGCTGCCGTGGCGCTTGCTCGCCCCGATGAGAAGTACACCGATAGGTACGATGACGTGAACCTGGATGAGGTCCTCCCGAATGACCGCCTTCGGAAGCCATACTTCCAGTGCATATTAGATGAGGGGAAATGCGCACCCGACGCTAAGGAACTTAAGAGTAAGTAATAATCTATTATTAACCAACTGAAGGCTATCCACTCGAATGATCGTCTTTGGAAGCCATACTTCCTGTGCGCAATAGATCAGGGAAAATGCACACCCGAAACTAAGAGAAGAAATATAATTATATTGATAAATTCTTGACTTCAGGGTCTTCTTAATTCGTTAATTTTTTTGTATGGCGGTATAGGCAACTCCCCCACTCTCATAACACTATAACAGATAAGCGTTACGTACGGCCCTCAGACCCCGGCAAATCTTCTATCCCTGACCAAGGGAGCCAGGTAATGGTGGAGCAGGGGGTGTATATATATATACTAGCTGTGCCCGCGGTTTTTATGAAAAAATTGTGACGATGATGATGAAAAGCCTATGTCACTCTCCAGCCCTTTAACTATACCAATGCAAAAAATCAGGTCGATCCGCTGCTCTGTTGCTGCGTGAAAGAGGAACCAAAAAACTTTTCGCATTTATAATATTTAGAATGATATATATTTTTATTTGTTCACAGGCCACATAAAGGAAGCCCTTGAAAATGGCTGCGCCAAGTGTAGCGAGAAGCACCGCGCGGGCGTCAACAAAGTGTGCAAATACTTGATCAACCACCACCCAGAGGAATGGAAACAACTGACTGCCAAATACGACCCCGAAGGAAAATACAGCGAGAAATATGAAAAAGAGCTCAAAGAAATTAAGGCCTAAGCTCTGCACAGTTCAAATACAATGTAATTGATAATGTAATCACCTTTAATACGTTTTGATAAGTTGCCTATTACATTTTTTAATATCAATAAAAACTGTTAATTCTTTTTGCTAAATACTGTTCTTTGTATATGTTTTATGCCATAGGTGGCAAACTAGCAGACGGGCTGTCTGATGGTAAGCAGTCACCATCGCCTATGGATACTTGTAACACAGTGGTATCAGAAATACGTTGCCGACTCTTTAGAATATCTCTATATATTTAAAAGCGATATACCACTCATTCATTTACTTACTCACTGACTTATCACGAAATTTCGATATTTTGGCAGGTAGATTCTTTATAGGGTGTAGAAGTCCCAAAGAAAGGATTTTGTGAAAGGGAAATAAGGAAAGGGAAGGGAAATTAAAGGAGGAAAAAGGTTTTTTAAAAAGTTTATATGAATATCTACGCGTACAAAGAATCAGGCTACACTAGTGTTAGTCAACAACTAGTCTATACTAATATTATGAAGAGGAAAGGTTTGATTGTTTGCATTGTATTCAATGCTCTGAAACTACTGAACCGATTTGAAAAATTCTTTCACTGTTGGGAAGCTACACTATCCCTGGGTGACATAGGCTATAATCTATACTCGTGCGAAGCTGGGGCGAATCGCTAGTTTTATAATATAAAAGCGAAATACCACTTACTTACATAAAGGCTTACCACGAAACTCGAAAACTACTTGAATTCCGCACCTGAAAGGTAGGTAAATGTTTTATGGGGTGAAGAGGTCCGCAAAGAACACATTTATGGTCAGTTTTAACACAATAAAAATCAATCCGATAGCATATTGGTAGCGGTCATTCAATAATATAATCTTTATAGTTTTTACAGTCAGAATGTCCTTCTTCTGAGGTCTATACGGTGATTCAACTGTTTTTGTATAATATGCTAAGTAGTTTAGGTAAGTACTTAGTATTAATTAGTATTAAGGTAGCTTGTATATTGTATATGTATGTATGTACGTATGGACTCCGAAACGGCTGGATCGATTATGATGAAATTTTCAGGCTATCCTCAAATAGCCCAGCAACAGTTAATAATTTTTTTTGTGTTTCAATCACCTATTAAGGACTAGTAGCATAGATGCTTACAATCACATAGAAGTAGTGCTAATTTTCGACGATTTAAACATGTTACATTCTTTACTCATATGCCAAAATTGTTGTTACCAGAACGAAACAGATATATTTTTGACCGGACGGCAAATTGCGGGGTTGTAGGTACACTGTTTTAATGTACAAGGGACCTGTAAACGGCTCCAAGGACTACATTATATGCAAAGACTTGTACGCTTTGTAAATCACGTGACGGATTCTATTCTAGTCCATTTTCTTAGGTTTCAATAAACATTATTAAATATTAAAAAAAGTCATCTAAGTCAAAGGAGGTCACTATCGCTACCAAGGAGGTAGCTTCAAGGAGGTATATAAGGTGAGTGTAACCGCGGAGAGCAGCTAGTAGTTAATAAAAGGCACTTGAACTATTGTTAACTATTTAAAAATCTTTACTTCACACCCCTTACCTCCATCATCACGCCACTTTGATCGCATTGTTACCACATTTGTATTTAAGTTTGCAAAGTTTCCATACTAAGTATACAACATTAAAACGCAACATAATTATTATTATTATTAACTTATATAGGTATATTTATAATAAAATAAAATAAAATAAACTATATTATTTATTTTATACTAGCTGAAACCCGCTACTTCGTACGCGTAGAGCTCGGCTTTCGGCCTCGCTACTACAACCCGTTATAGCCTATGTGTTATTCTAATGTATAAGCTATATTATTGTAAACTTTCATTAAAATCCATTCGATAGTTTTTGCGTGAAAGAGGAACAAACATTCATACATCCATAATCCATACATAAAAACTTTCGCGTTTATAATATTATAGTAGGACTTACAATCTAAAACATATACTTTATATTACGTTACATTTATTTATATAACTAACTACACTTATCTACCTATTCATGTTTTATTAATCTCCTGACAATATTGCATAATTAAGGCTATCTAAATTGGCCAATTAAATGTTAACAAATCAGAAAACTGCGTAAGCAACATGTTCAGCTTGACAATGTCACCGGCAAATACAGGTGGAACAAAAAAAAAAAACAACAAGTAATATTTTGCAATTTTTTTTACACGTCGTTTAAGTCAATATCGATGCTAAAGTAATTACGGTTTGTATGAAGCCCGTGCAATGGTAGCCATTTAAAAAATAAAGTTCCGTAAATGAGCTCTGGACAAATCCATTATGTTGACCATGATAGAGTCTCACAGGTGCAATGAAGAACCGCGGACAATTAATTCTTAATTGTTCTTGTGAAGTCAACCGGTCCACTCCCAATTCATTCATTCATATGCTTCATGTAAGTTCATAGCCCTTGTCAGCGGAGTAACTTTCAGGTTTCGCGGTTTTCTGTCAGCTTTTTCACCTTCTTGTACGACATACCATTACACAGGGTTACGCATATAGACTGTACTAAACCAAAAAGAGGTCATTGTTCTCATCGTAATAAATAAAAATTAATAAGGGATCAACATATCACGAATAAAAATATCTGCTGTTCCATAGAAAACGGTTATCGACACTCGACAAAATGTATGAAACAGCTGTTTTTTTCCCGCGATTTCAGGGTTGGTCCCATAGTAAAAGTTATTCATAATTATTAATAATTTAATACCTCGTGAGTATTGTACCCGCTCTAATATACCTACCTACCTTCTATTCAGAACTTAGTTTGAAGTTTCTAGATGGGACAAGCATCAAAAAAAAAAATATTAGCCCTTTATTTACATATTTGATGTCTACATACTGTTTTTAAATAACCTACTGTAAGATGGAAGTCACTGAATCTCACAGCACAGGACTCCCCTAGTGTGAGAATCAGGGTTTACTATCCGAAGATTATGCTCTTGTACCTGCTACCACTAGAAATAAGTACTTACCTATATTTACTAACTTTATAATCATGTTATTTGTTCAAATAAAGTTTTTTACAAATTACAATTATTATTAGTACAATGCCCTCCTTTCAATAGACAATAGACAATAGACAAATTTTTATTTATGGAAGAAAAAATCATAATATATACATTTCTGAGAACACACATTACAAATGATTCCCTCCACAAACCGGTTCCAACTCAGCATATTGCTGGTTGCGAACAACCAGCGCTGGTCTTCCGTTGGAGCCACCGGTGACATCACCCACGGCCAACACCGAACAGTACACGAGAAATTAAATAATAACAAAAATAATATAGCAACAACAACACATAACAAAAACATGCAAACTAACATTTAAATAAATAAACTTAGCAGTAATATAAACAAACCATAAATAAATACATAATACTATAAGGTGATTTGACTAAGACAACGTTTTAAACAAACTAATAAATTAGGTATATGCGAGTAACCTAGGCAACACTACCTCAATAAAAATTAACTACGTAACTAATAAAATAAAATAAAGAAATTTACACATTTACTCTGACATTAAATAAAAATAACAAAGGTAAGTCCCCACAAAAAAGGTTCCCTATATAGCACTGGTGTCTGTTAATAAAAGTTCTTCGCTTTTTTGATGCTCAAAAAGAAATCTTTTAAGCTTAAGCTTAAATGAATGTAAACTATGCAGGTTCCTTATTGGCGGCGGAATGTTGTTCCAACACTTGGAACACACTTACACTTTCGGCTTAGTACAGTCTGTATGCGTAACCCTGTATAGCCTTCCCTTTAATTTGATCTAAGAATGTTTTCCTTGGTTTTCCTGGTCCTCTCTTTCATTATTATTTTCCCTTCTATGATAGTTTTAATAGAGTTACAAGGCGCCTAAAAACTTTTAAAAAACAGCTAATGCCCTGGTGCGTGCGTTACATGGTGCGTTGGCTTTTAAAATCGATATTTAAATAATGCTCTTTTCTGACAGATATATATAACTAAAATGCATTTGAAAAGCATAAAGTATTTTTTTAGAAGTTTGGCTTAAATTTATTGTTCTGTTTACATATTTTTTGTTAACGTAAATAAAATATTTAGGTATTTTAAAAAAGGTTTGAGAATACTTTTTAAATTTTAATTTATGCGACATACCTTATCAGCTCACCGCTCATGATTTTATTGGTCTCTGAGTATAAATTTTATAAATTACCTATCATTTAAATCGTGCAGATCGAATAACGACAAAAAAAAAGAATTAAAAAAAAATTAAAAATCGTACAGATGTCAGTGAGAGCAAAGTCTCCGAGACAATCATTGGAAAGAAAACTTGCAGATTGCAATTGCAAAGAACACCCGAGAATAATGGACACATGTAAACATAATCAAGGGTAGTTCTACCCCGAATGAGACTTTACAAAGTTGTAAAGCAGTAAACTAGTAATGTATAATATGCTACCAGTAGCTCTGAAAAATTAAAAGATTCTTGATTTTAAAAGAAAAATTAACCCCTTTTCCATTCGGAATGCGTTTCACAAGATTAATGACTTCATGAAAATGTATTTAAGGGAATGCTCATTTTCGTAAGATATCAATAATCATTATCTAAATGACATGTTTTGAAGTAATTTACAAAAGTGCTTAGTATTAATTAATTTTATTCAAACAAATTTTTAATACTAAAGTATTTAGCTGCTGGAGCTAGCTGGATGTAAATTTGTTAATCTAAATACCTAAAAGAGACCGCAAGGAAACGCTAGATGCAGTCCGCTTCCAACCGGCTCGTTTGGAGATCGATAGGGGAGGCCTGGCCTGCTCGTATGTCCAGAAGTGGAGTCCGTCTTATGGCTGAAATGATGACGATGATATCTAAATATATTTTATTTTTTTATTGTTCTGACGAAATGACATATTTTTAATATTTTTGTTAATCAACTTCAATGCTATTATGTGTACCTATATTCTAATGATATATAAACTTTGTAACTTATTTTAAGTGTGCATACTTAATTTGTTTTTAAGACTTTAATGTATTTGACCCACCTAGTATAACGAATCATTGTAATAAGGCTAATAAAAAAATCTGAATTTGAATCTGAAAATAATGCAGTAGATGCGGTGTACTGCACGAATCTAACAAGTCAGGACTGAAAAAGAATTTTAGATTTATGAAATAAGAGTTTTTGTCCCTCGTTGTCTCTTTTTACCATTTCTATTATTTAGCTGCCTTTCTCTGAATCAATCCTACAAAAATGTACAAGTAAATAATATTGAAATAGATCAAGAATTTCGGAAAGGACAGAACTCTTACCTATTTTTCAGGATTCCGTATCCAAAGGATGTAAACGGGACCCTATTACTAAGCCTACGCTGTCTGTCTATCTGTCCTACAACTGTATTTTTCGAATCTTAATAACCAGTTAAAATTTTCATAGAATATGTAAACTTACGGTGGATTAACTAAGAAATAATAATAAAGTAAAAACTATACAGCAAACGTTTTTTAAACGTATTTCCGTATTTGTTTTAGTGTAATAACGGTAAAATGTACAAGCGTCAAACTTGGCATGATTATAATAGTACACACTCTAAAGTAAGACAACAAATAATTAATACTGGCCAAGTGTGAGCCGGTGACAAATTTCTGTTCACCACCGCACCGGTCTTGTACGATCACCGAAGTTAAGCAACGTCGGGCGCGGTCGGTGCTTGGATGGGGAACCGCCTCGGAGTGATATTGTGTATTAGTTTAAAAAAATGTACTTTAGTAGTTAAAATTTATGCGGTAGTACGGAACCTTCAGTGCGCGAGCTCAACTCGCACTTGGCCGGATTTTATAGCCGGCCATAGTATTATTTGCATATTCAGTATTTATTTGTATGTATTTATATTAATGTATTGTCTACACCGCCGACCCTACTCCTCAGCTATGTCCATCCAAAGGTTGCCTGGAAGAAATCGCTTAAGGCGATAAGGCCGCCTATAATACTGCCGGTTTTGCATATTTTTAATTTACCTACTTTTGTATTTTTTTATTTCGGTGTAAGTATAATAAAGTTTTATTATTATTTTCTCTTGATAAGATGTTGGTGTCATCTTCGGCATTTGCCAGTGTCAAGTATTGAAATATTTTCAAGTTTAATCAGATATCATCAAACCAACAAAGTCACAGTCAGAGTCAAGCAAAGTAAGTCACGGCCAAGTCTAAGTTATACCCTACTAAGGTGCATTGTCGGATCCAGCCCCCCCCCCCCCCCCAAATCACCCAGTGATTCCATACATTCGACTCAACTTTTCGATTTGATTCAGGTGCAACTTGTCTGAATGTAATGAAAATGAAATCCTGGATCCGCCCCTGCTAAAGTGGTGGAGACTTTACTACAGCGGTGTGTCTATGGAGTTTTGGAAGATACACGAAAATATTCGTTTCATCGCGTTATGTTACTTTCTACACTCGAGCACGTTCCCGAACACTTAATAAATAATAATCCAACATTATTAAACATTAACACTCGAAAATACACTAGTTTTGGAAAAAATATTCAATCAGACATGTTTTTTCTCGTTAGCGCCAAAACACCAACACTTAACCCAATGTCGCAAAAAATTAAGGAAACTTAGAAAAACTCGCTGGAAAAAGCGCGAGATACAATGACTTTTTTTTTGTAAAAATTTTCATGACCGTGGATTTAATGTCCTTTAGTCGTAATCTTAAACAGTTTACATAAGCTTTATAGCGTCAAACAAGTCAGAGTCAAGCTAAATAAGTCACGGTCAAGTCAAACTCATGCCCCTGTAAAGTGGTGGAGACTTTACAAGAGGCTCCTATGGAGTTTTGGAAACAACACGAAAAGACACGTTATATCACTTGCCCACACTCGAGCACGTTTACGAGCACTTAATAAATAATAATTCACCATTTAGTACACATTAACACTCGAAAATACACAAGTTTAGGAAAATAATCCAACGAGCCGACATGTTTTTTTCCACGTTGGCGCCAAACACCGATACAATATTACAATGATTTACACTTCAATGTTGCCATAGACGATAAATACATAATTATGTATATCAAAATAAAATATGTAGGTACTACTCGTAGATACGAGGAAGTATGAATAATAATGTAGGCACTGAAGTTCAGTGGAAAAGTTTTTGGTTCGTCACTTTAGATTTAACAGATTAGATACAATTACAAAAAAATATGCAACAAATATGAATTAAAAATATATTTCCAGTCAGATTATTATTCTAAGAGTCATAATTATCGTCTAAAAGCGACTTAACAGGGCCCCAATTCTACCAAAGTTTTTTTTTTTTTTTGTTAATAGGCTTGCGCTTGGTAGCCAACTTGCCTGATGTTAGGCGATGATGCGGCCTACGATGGAGCACGCTTGCCTAGAAGAAACCTATTCACTCTCGACTTGAAGACACCCAGATTGTAACCATCGGGGAACACCCACTCAGGCAGCGAATTCTACAGACTAGTAGTTCGCATAATAAATGTGGAATCATAGCGCTTCGTACGGGTTCTCAGAATATCAAACATAAAGCGGTGTCGATTCTTCGTACCCACTCTGGCAGTCCGATAGAAAAATGGGCAGGAGGGAATCAAATCATGCAGATTCAGAATAGAAATTGTTTTTAAAATGTAATTGTTGCGATTTTAATTGTTAAATAGCTGCCTCAAAATTGACTATTCCATTTTTTTTTATACTAGAAAAATAAAACCATCTAATATTATAACTTAGTATATAAAAAATAAAAAAACTGTCATTATTTTTTTACAATTAAAATCGCAACAATTACAATTTAAAAACAATTTCTTTAGTAGAATCGGGGGGCTGGTCAACTGCATTGAGCGTACAAATTTTTTATTATTTATAATTATTGCAAACGGTGGTTTATATCAAAACTAGAAAACCTTGATCTTCAAAAAGGTAAACAATAGAATCTTTAACTTGAGATGAAAACACTAATAAAATCACTTATACCTAAATACCCATGGCGTCAGCAAACGTACTTACTTGTTGTTTTTTGTTGTGCGAGCTTCTATATAAAAACACGGCTGTACCACTGAAGCAGTACAGTTCTAAGTTCTCCATCAGTGGAATAACAACTAACAGGTAAAATTATTTTAATAATAATTGATCACCACGCTTAATAAATATTCAACCTCGCGATATCTGCATATAAAATGCATATTTTCCCACTCTACCAGTCTATATTAGTACTATACTAATAACGCTAGAAACATCCGCTGATCAACCAAAATTACCTTATGATAAATTGCAATATGTTTAAAATAATTTTGATTGTTTACAATGAATACAATTAAATTAGGTATGAAATGTATATATTTTGATAATATTCTAACATTTACATATATTTTTTAATATTCACAACTAAATAACAGAAAATTAACGAAAACCTGTATGTATACTATGTAATCGCATCGTCGCTAAACATAAGGCGAGTTGGCGGTTATTATTAGATAAATAAATATGTATACTATACATAACTTTTAATAATTACTGTTAAAAGCTAGTTAAACGCTGTCTCATTAAATCTTCAAAGCATAAAATGTTACTCTACCAAATTTTAATGGAATTTTTAGTTTTTAATCTCAATGGAATTATTCCGTAAAAATAACGTAGAACTTAGCGGGTGCGGGAGTTTTTTGTTCTAAATATTGTGTATCAATAGAAAGATAAGACGAATAAGACGAATACCCAGAATGCTTTAGCCGCTTCCCGGCCAAACATAAAATTGCTTTTCATTACCTACTCATACTCGGAAAGTAGGTCTGAAGTTGCCTGAGATGCGGGTTGAAAGTAAAGTCCTTTTCATGAAAGAAGTCCCACGGCAAACAGCGGAACTAAATTTCCATGTTGTAGTTGTCAGGTGTTGTTACTGTGTTTGGACGCTAGTGAGATTTTTATTAATTTTCCATCGTTAAAGAGTCGTGTACGATGCCAAAAGTTGTTAAAGTTCTACTCGAGAAATGATACTGATCACTGATTGATACGCGATGACAGCGCCGCGTCTGGGGGACTTCTTTCATGAAAAGCACTTTAATACATTTCAGCTCTAGGGAGAATCACTTTCAACTGACAGTGACAGTTGACAATTGACAGACAATCAAATTATTTAAAAAAATTGTTCTATTTTCAGTGATTTTCACATTTTTTAAACTATCACGGTTGTTCACTAAAGTTATATGATTATTTACGGGATATTTACCGTGGTAAGGTTGTGGAATGAGCTCCCGATATTTCGGCGCAGTTACATGCACCATGTTCACGGGAAGACTCGTCCACAACCTTACCACGGTAAATATCCCGTAAATAATCATATAACTTTATTTTCACATTTGTATTGAACCATGTTCCGTTTTTTTTCTCTCAGAGGATTATGGTCCCGCACTTCTCGTGCACTTGCCAGAGTCAGGATGTTCCAAAAAAAAAAATAACTTATCCGCGATAAAAAAAATCTTCTAAAATATTTAAAATGTGCGATTGAGATTGCTCTGGCGGTAAACGGGTTCTAAACAGTTTTTTTTCTTCCAGAAATAAACATGAAGGGTATTGTCTGCATTTGCTTAATCGCCGTGGTGGCTACCGCACTCGCTCGTCCCAACGAGAAGTACACCACTAAGTACGACAATGTCAACATCCAAGAAATCCTAGATAACGACCGCTTGTTAAATGCGTACGTAGATTGCTTGTTGGATAAAGTCAAGTGTACGTCTGAAGGCAAGGAGCTCAAGAGTAAGTGTCTGGATAGAGCAGCGCCTTTACCTGCATATTTTATCACTTACCTACCGTCGAGATGATACATCATCTAGTATAAAATTACTGACATATGCATATGCAATTTTTTTTTGCTTAATTCTAGCCCAAAAGCATGCAAATTTTGTGAAAACATGAGTACCTAAAAAGTATTTTCATTACTAGCTAGCTCAAAAATCAATTAGATGAACTCTTTATTGTTTATACCACGAATTACATAAATACGATAAAACTGCTTAAAACTAGTACAACAATCGGCGGCCTTATCGCTAAGAGCGATCACTTCCAGGTAACCTTAGGATGAAGAGTATTCATACAAAAGGTAGAAGGTGGGGTACGCAAAAGTGAATAATGTGATAGTTATATAAACCGTAAATTCTAATAACAATACATACTAATACTTAAATTACATAAAATTACAATAATACAAAAAAATAAAATGAAAAAAATAAAAATAAAATATATAAATAGTTAACAATAATAGCGTCAACAAGGTGGCAACAGCGCCAATAAAATTGCTTAACATGCTCTTTAAAAACAGCGAGCTATATATATATCTAACAGACACGGGCAAAGCGTTCCACAATTTAACTGCCTGAAATGCAAACGATTTGCCATAAAAAGTCAATTTTGATCTGCGGGTAGAAAAGGTGTGCGATGAACCTAAAATCAGTTACTCTTCATGATACATATATATTGATTGAATTGTTATTTACCAATGCAAATGATCATTCTGCATCAACTCTAATGCCCTTTGCAGATGTGTAGTAATTGCGCAAGTATTACTTGCACGAGTCCTGAGCATCGCCTGCAATGAACTACAACACTTTTTGCTTAGTGACAGTGCCAGTGGAAGTTGTTTAATTGTCTCGCTCTAAGCACAAAGTGTTGTACAACGTTGCAGGTGGTGCGCAGTACGGTTTACTTTACATCCTCTGCAACCCGGCTTAAGCCCTGGATTATGAATTGTAGTGTTACTTGTTTACATTCCAATATTTAGCTAGGTCCATATAAATGCAGTGTCTTTTAGAGGTTCAATATGCGTATTTTTCATATATGCATATTTTTAAATAAACTTTTGTTACTATGCAACAGACACTATGGAATTGGTTTAGTTTCTGCTACGTAATGCTGTTGTTGTAATTATGTTTGTAAAATTATATTTGTGTTCCAGGTCATATGCAGGAGGCTTTAGAGACGCACTGTGAGAAGTGCACCGATCACCAGAAGGAAGAAACCGAGCATGTTATCGGTCACTTGATTAACAATAAACCTGACATCTGGGAGCTATTGTGCAATAAGTACGACCCTGACCGCAAGTTCAGCACGAAGTACGAAGATGATCTCAAGAAAGCCAAGAAAACCCCGAAGTAGATCCTTTGCCATGGATTTCATTGTGATATTATGTTAAGGAATTTCAAATAAAAATTTGAATCAAATTAAGCCGTTTAAACTGTCACTGGAACCATTTTGCGCAACTAATGCAGGGCATGGAATTTTTAGTTTCGAAATTTTCTAATCATAATATCTACATATAAATAATAGGTAAACACGCATATAGGACATATAGGCAGTCAGGATTTTAGATTATATCTTTTGTATATTCATGTGGGTAGTTTTTGATTTTAATTTCCGTTTTTCAATTACTTTATTATATCAAAGTTTTTCTTTTCTATAAATAATTCGTTATTTTTGATATAACGTTCTTTGTTGTTGACGGGGGGGAATCTTCAAAAGATACCCAGCTGCATTTGGGTGTAGTTGGGTTATGTGAGATTGCTCCCACTAAAACCCCCTCGGTGGCCGACTTCTGTGCCAGATGGAGGGCACCGAAATCTCCATAGGAACGCACCGGTACCCTCCTAGCACACTGTCTGAAGCAACACTCCCGGAAAAGCCACACCGCACTGTTGTTTCCCTAGGCTTGCAGCAATGAGAAGTCAGATCCTCAATTTTGCCACTTATAAGCCCAAATGCGGCTTTTAGTTGGGTCTTACGACGGGCAGGGGATACCGAAGCAGTATTCTAAGACTCCGGCTCCTGGGATTTCATATTACCCACAAAATTTCGATGAGTTTAATATCTTAACTATATTTTAAATGTTAATCGGGACTTATCACGTATTATTTAATTTAGGTAAAAAGTGATAAGTCCCGATTAACATTTAAAATATGTGTTCAAATCGCGAAAGTTTAAAAATTAGTATTTTAACTATATTTTTTAACCACACATAATCAGTAATCAATCGCACTTTTAGGACTCGAAGTAATCTATCCAACATATTTGATGGAGTACAGTATCATGAGGATACCGTGAATAGAGTTTTGGCGTCAACGTTATTTTCCGGAACATGTGTATTTTCGGGTATTAATGCGTACCAATGGTGAATATTTTTTTATTTAGTGTTCATAGACGTGCTCGAGTTTGGGAGGTGATATTTATAACGCGGTGAAACAAGTATTTTCGTGTTGTTTCCAAAGCTCCATAGAAGCTTCTTCCCGAAGTCTTCACTACTTTACTAAGCTTGACTCTGACTGTGACTCCCGTTGCCGTGGAGACCATG
Source organism: Agriopis aurantiaria (assembly GCA_914767915.1). Taxonomy (NCBI): domain Eukaryota; kingdom Metazoa; phylum Arthropoda; class Insecta; order Lepidoptera; family Geometridae; genus Agriopis; species Agriopis aurantiaria. Next base: position 6,967,574 of record OU611999.1, read on the forward strand.
GGTTGTTGGGGGACTGAGGTCATGAAGCTCATTTCGGAGATAGGGCACAGGCTCAAAGAGATGTGTGGTGACTCCCGCTCCGGCTCGTTCCTGGTGCAAAGGTTGGCCATTGCCATCCAACGCGGTAACGCAGCGAGTGTTTTGGGTACATTTGCGCTGGGAACGGTTAGGGGTGGGTTATTTGAATAGATAATAATAAAATAATAACAAAATAAAAAAAAATTACAAATGGAGATCTGTCTTCTATATCTACACTTATAATAAAACTGTATCAGGTCCAATTCTGTACATTGAAGATATATTGTTTTTTTTTTGACGGCACTCTATAGTCGATACTGAAGTCAAAACTGTATTTTTTTAATTTTTGTTTGTCTTTCTGTCTGTCTGTCTGTATCTGGGCCGCGCATCACGCCGAAACTACTGAATGGATTCAAATGAAACTTAGCATAATTTGATTTCATACTACGTGGTAGGTTATAGGATACATTTGATCCCGAAATTTTTATTTACTTATAATAAAACTGTAACAGGTCCAATTCTGTACATTGAAGATAATATTTTTTTTTTGGACGGCACTCTATTTTCGATACTGAAATCAAAACTGTAATTTTTTTTCATTTTTGTCTGGCTGTCTGTCTGTCTGTATCTGGGCCGCGCATCACGCCGAATCTACTAAATGGATTCGAATGAAACTTAGCATAACTTGAGTTCATACTCTGAGGTAGATTATAGAATACTTTTTATCCCGAAATTTCCCTTGGGAGAGGGGATGAAAGTTAAAATGTGTTGTAAAGCAATACGCGTAGTCCGATTTCAATAAAAAAAATATTTAGAAAGGAAGTTCATTAAAAAACATCCCGTAAAAATTTCAAGGTTTCATCGATTTCGTAGTTCAGAAATTACAGACATCACAACCGTCAGTATAAGGTCCAAATAAATTGACCTCCGGAATGTACAGGATCCTTTGAACGTACGGCTCATCTTAAGCTGGAAATAGCTTTGTAGCGCACTTTGTAGTGTACGACTCTACGTTGAGTAGGTACTTAGTAAATCTATTAATTAATAAATCCTATTAAAAAAAAAAAGCCAAAAAGGGTCTGCAAATCACGTGATTCAAATTAATGGGGGTTACTATATTTTGTAGAAGGTTCTTATGGAATGAAAAATTAGGAAAATTTGAAAATTTCAGAAAACTTATCAACGATTTTAACTTCGCGCGTTTTTCATTTCTAAGACAGGACAACGTCTGTCGGGTCAGCTAGTCTATAATATAATGGTAATTTTGCAGTTTCGTACACTTAACGCAATAAATATAAAATTTAATAAAAAATATCCATTTAATACTTTACACAGGGAAATGCACAAAAGTACGATGCCAAAATCCTCGCAGAGGAAAGAAAAAAATACTGCAGGCTGCACCAATCGACAACAGAAGCATTTATAACGAACGTGAAAATGAGGGCCGAGGCATAGCCGAGGCCAACATACATGGCTGCATAAAAATGTTTAACTATAGGCCACCAAGGCTTATAGTGCTTTTCTGAAACAATGCGATCAAATTAACGGAAATATATGCAAAAATATTTTGCGGTAACTTTCTCATTTAAATTTTTTTTCTTCTTGTCTCTTGAGAGGATTTTGTCGTCTCACGTCTTGTGCATTTGCCAGTGTCAAATGTTGTGATTTTATCAAGTTTTATTAAATATCGTCAAACAAGTCATAGTCAAAGTAAGAATCAAGCAAAGTGAGTCACGGTCAAGTTCAAGTCATGCCTTAATAAAGTGGTGGAGACTTTACAAGAGGCTTCTATGGAGCTTTGGAAACAACAGAAAAATACATGTTTCAACGCGTTATATCATTTACCCACACTCGAGCACGTTCACGAACACTTAATATTATCGTCTTAGTTCGTGATTGCCCAAATCAACAAGATCGTTTGCCATCACCCCATGGATTCAAATTATATATATAAAATACATATAAATACTATAGGCTAGATTTATAGACGTACTAATAATATAATATTTGATTGGGAACTATGTATTTAGGTCTATAAGTATCGTAATCGTAATAGACCGTAATGATTATTATTTATGACATCCTTGCGCGTCTAGCACCGACGACATCGTGAGAATCGCGGGCATCCAGTGGATGCAGATGGCAGGCTGTCGTTCAGTGTGGAGGTTAAAGGGCTATGTTCAGCAGCGGACGTCTTCAGGCTCATGATGAAGTGCGCGTCTGCTTTGATGACGTACTCTCGATGACGGTGGACACAATCCGTTTCAATAGTCCTTTTCTAATTTACTATAATCACTGAATTATCACATTCATCGTTCCCCTAATCTCCCTTTATAACAAAACAATTTTAATAACAAAACTACGGTTATATTTAGGAAATTCGAATGAAATCGCACTTCTGCTCTACAGTTATCAAGACAAGAGAACGATCAAGTTCTTTGTCGCAGCAAACACTGTGATCACCTGAGACTGATCGACGATCCTATTTGATGACCTACTTATTTTGACAAAGTTCGTAAGAGATAGCGCATCTAAGCTGACAAACGTGATAGGTAAATACTACTTTCGGTAAAATGCCCCAAACTAGATGTTGACGTCTTTTTGAGACGGGTTCTCCGAAGTCCAAAACTTGTTTATCTTTAGACCTCGAGCGCCGATGTTAATGTCCTACTCACTATATAAAAAGAACTTTTTTTTTCTCTGGTCATAATGTTTTTGGACTAGGCGACTAGAGCTAGTGACATTTTCAACGTATTTTACAATATTCAAGGTAAATTTGCCTTTTGCATTATTCTCAAACTTTGAAATAGGTACGTACCTACAAAGATAATATAACGTTATTGCGTATCTATGTAAGCTCAGACATTGATATTACCAGCTCCATTTTAAAAATCCCATATATTCTTTTAATAAATAGCCAATTCTGTGAGCCAACGACAAAAAAAAAAAAAATAGTCAAATTCACCATTACCTACAATATTAAGGTGGTTCGTTTCACAAATGGCGGGAAATTCAAATTTCAAACAGTTTTCTTGTCCTTGTAGCTAGGCCGGGTAATTATTTGAAACAACCATAATGTTTGCGCAAATTGATTATTATTCTTTATAAAATCATGTAAAGCTCTAATGCACATTATTACTTACATTTGTGGATAAACATATTTTTGCTGTTTCAAATGGTTTATTCACAAATGTAAGTAAATTAGTGCGTTACTGTTAAATAATTTTACATTATAATGTAAAGAACAGCCAACATTTAGCGCAAACACTGTGTTATCTAAAAATAATTACCTGGCCTGGCTACTAGGACCAAAAAAACTGTTTAAAATTTGAATTTCCCGCCATAGATTAATCGTACCACCTTACTACCATGTACACGGGAAGACTGAAGAATGCGGGTGGTTGGTCGAACAGTTAAAAAGAAGACTAAGAAAGAGGGTAGATCGTATTGTCTGCAATTTTTTAACTGTTCGACCAACCACCCTCATTTTTCAGTCTTCCCGTGAATATGGTGCATGTAACTGCGCCGAAATATCGGGCGTTCATTCCACAACCTTACCACGGTAAATATCCTGAAAATAAACATATAAAAAATGAACAAATGAACAAATTATTTTTATTTATTTCAGAATGAAAACCGCAACAGTAATATGTTTTTTCGTGGTGATAGCTCTCGGTTCCGGCAAGCCTAACGCCAACAAATATACTGATCGATACGACACCATCAACCTGGACGATATCGTTAAAAATAAAAGATTGCTTGTTCCGTACATTAAGTGCGTGCTCGAGGAAGGCAAGTGCTCACCCGAGGGCAAGGAACTAAAATGTGAGTACACGAGCTATACAGGGTTTTAAGGAAAGGGTATGCTAAGCCGAAAGGACTTACTATGGACCAAACGCGAAATCACGAAAAGTTGAAATATAATCAGGTGTCAACGGTCATTGTTACTCGACAAAATATATGGAACAGCAGTTTTTTTTTTCGCGATTTCATGTTTTGTCACTTTGTAAAAGTTGTTCATACTGATGAGTATAGAGAACCTTTCGGCTTAGCATACCCTTTCCTTATAGCCTTGTATACATGGTTATTATTATAGATAACTAGCTAACAACTTCTCGCGGGCAGTTTACTTACATTATACTTGACAATTTTTGTTCCATAGCTGTTTATATAACTCTGTATTAAGTTTCTGAATGTGTATTCAACAAATATTTAACTTGTACTAAAAAATGTGTTTTGTTAGTGCAAAAGTAGGATTCTTCGCTTTTTGTATATAAATTCGCCAAAACGCGTGTATAACTGGGTTTGACTCACTCGTCGAGGGTTCCGTATTTTATACCGTGTATATATTAATATTAAAATTTCATAAAACATTTATCATCTTTCAAATGACACCAAAAACTTTAAATATACTCAATGTTGGTATGCACATTTTCTACCCCCCATTTCAGGCCCCAATTTAAACAGATTCTTTTTCACAATATTTTTTCAGCTAAATGAGCAGTGAAACTTTTTCTAAATCTGTTCCCAATTTGAAATCTTTTATGGTTATTGAGAAAATCAGTTGTGAAGTACAGACATCTGTCGCCAAGCATCTAACGGGTAGTTCCAGCATTCCAATCCAGGCTAGGCGTGTTCACTATCTTCGACCATACCGTCTCTTGACATGAGAAGAGCGGCGATCGAACGCCTAGCCTGTAAACCATATAAAAAACAAAGAAATACCGGGCTCGCCATAAAAGTTTGCTTTTAAGCATATTGGTTAGGAGCTCTAAAAAGGAGCATTGAGCGTTGAGATTACTTAGGTAGGTAGAATTAGAAAAAATATGATCAAAATATTTATATCGGGTAGCGACAAAGGATTCTAATAATAGACAGGTTTTTTGCTTGAGGTTCGTGTAGAAAAACAAGATGAGATTTAGACGGGTACCCACTATAATTTTTTTGTATCAACTGTAAAACTAGTGTTTAAGTACTAATGACGTGGTTCAAACCGTCGGCGTCGTTGAAAAAGTTTTGGAAGTGTTTTGCATATTGATTACTTTACCATAAATCATTCAAGGTTTAATTATCTAGAAGAGAAGTCTAGATGAGAGTAGATATATCTAAATATCTAGGTACCTTTAAACTAGTTTTAGCCAATCCTGATAATAAAATTTGAACATCGTTTTTTTAACGTTAATATGTCCGCGTTTGACCACCAACTCGCCTGTTGGTAAATGATGATGTGGTCGAAGATGAAGCACGCAGACTTAGATGATACCTATTCACTCTGGCCTTGAAAAGGTCCAGATTATATATCTCAGGAAACAAGGAAGCCGGCAGTTTGTTCCAATCTATTCCAGCAGGCTGTTTGTTCCATTGTTGTTTGTATGTTTTTTCGTTCGTATTTTAATTCAAAAATTTAGAGAATTGAGAGCGAAGTTTTCTGTGATTAAGCACCTGACAAAAGAAAGTGTCCGTAGGTCACAGGTAGGTAAAATCCATTATAAAAAGCGTAAATTCCGATCACTTTTGCTATGCGTTTCAACGTAAGCTTCTGTGACGTATCACGTGTATTTTTTTAGCTGTAGCTAAAATTAGTACTATGTAATATTAAAAAAAAAAAAACAGGTTTTCAAAATGTTGTTGCAGCCATCAGAACTTTAAAAACTTGATACGAGTTTATATTTAAACGTGTATTTCCCGTAAAAAATAAACAAAATGTATCAAAACTATGTTACTTTCCGCAGTAAGATGGTCATTTGCTTATTTTCCGGCATGTAAGCAGTACAAGATTTGATAGTTTTTGAAATATTATTGTTCTATACATTTTAGTAAAGCACCTCCAACGGAAACGCGAAGAAACTAAAATCGGTAGTAAGCGGTTGCTTCACTCAAATATGGAAAAAGGTTTTCGAATAGCTGTCTGCCCAGTAATGTATGGAACAATACGTAAACCAAAAAGTTCTGTGGCATTCCCGACACAGGGAATCCTAGTGATCTGATGCCGGCGTCACGGTTGTATCATTGTAGTAGCCGCCACCGCCTGAAACATAGATCAGTGGAAATCACACACTGTGCGATTCAAACGACCTTTCTTGCGATGATACCTGCAAAATGTAGAATGAGCTACCTTCCTCGGTGTTTCCGAGAAGCTACAACATAGAGTTTTTCAAAAGGCGAGTTACTAGGGTCGGCAACGTATTTCTGATACCTCTGATGTTTCAAGTATCCATAAGCGACGGTGACTGCTTACCATCAGGCGGCTTGTCTGCTTGTTTGCCACCTATGGCATAAAAAGTGAGCTATAAGTATATCATCATCATCATCATCAACCAGAAGACGTCCACTGCTGAACATAGGCCTCCCCCTTTAACCTCCACACTAAACGACAGCCTGCCTTTAAAGTAAAAGTATATAAAGAGCAATATTTTTTATTATTTCAGCTCACATCAGAGAAGCATTGGAGACGTATTGCGAGAAGTGCACGGACGTCCAGCGCAGTGGCACCCGTAAAGTCATAGGTCACCTCATCAACCACGAGCCTAACTACTGGGGACAGCTATCCAAGAAGTACGACCCAGCGCACAAATACGTCGTCCGCTACGAGAATGAGCTTAGACAAGTGAAAAATTAGGTTAGATATTTAATAAGATGTGGATGAAATGTGAAAACTGAGAAAATATAGTGTTTTAATAACTTTTTTGTGTGTTGTTTTAATGTCTATCCGGACTTATCGCGCATCAATTTATTTAGTTCAAAAAGGTACCTTATGCTCGATGTTTCGACCATGTTATAATGGACGTGGTCACGAGCTGATTTAAAACTGCGGGCGAGTCCGGCGAGAAGAATGGGTACACAATTTATCTAGAAAAATTTAAGGGTTATTACTACGACCTTGTACTATTATGTCTTTAACACAACACTGACTGTATCGGTAGATGTCCTAGTACCTACACCGCGGCTTGCACACTTGCTGACTATTAGATTCCACGGCGCATCGCGGTTGACATTGCGATGTTTTTTTGAAAATTTCAGTCGGTTCACAAAACATTTTTGAAAAATAATTACGTTTAGTGGAGTAGACCTTCGGATTGTGGAGCTTGATCACGGAACACTATTACTCAAGAAGAGCTTGATCCAGTGATCAGATTCGGCCTCAAGCAATTGTTCTGCAATAGCAGACTTCTGTGTCTAGAAATTTTTGACGGCTGTCATATTTCATCATATTTAATCATATTCATATTTTATTTTGTCATAGTTCTTTGATCCAGATGAAATTCTTGATGAAAAATTACTGTGATGTTAAGGTACGCTTCATTTAAATTGACATAATTTAGGAACTACCGCAGCTGCAATCAACATTGAGTTCTCCAAAAGATGAACTTGCGATTACATACAAATTATGTCTTTAGACCTTCAACGGTCTATGGGCAGTCTAAATGTATTTGTAGTGTTAGTATTAGCTTGTATTTTGTTTAGCTTGTATTTTGTATTAGCTTGTATTTTAATAAAGGCACTTGCACAGTAAAAAAATACAAGTTCGCTATATCACATATTTATAGCTTTGTAACAGAAATCTGGATGACAATACAATAATGACTATTGAACTGATCTGATGATAAAGTCAGGGGTAGTTAGCGGAACGCTTCAACGCTTTTCCAAGCTGTTGAGCCACCAGTTCGGAAAGGCATTCTTTATCGTTTAAAATCGGCGCTCAAAAGTCGTCTTGGCCGCTAGGGTGGAAAGTAAATTCGAAAATGAAATGTGATGAATTTGTCAAACCTTAGCTTAGCATCTCACATTCAAGAAGGTCCCGAAGGAAGAAAATCTTAACTTAGAAGAAATACAATATTTTCATATATTTAAGGTGAGATGAAAAGTTGTGTTTCGCTCGGCAGCAAAATTATTCTGCTTCTCATACCTTTTAAATCCTCGCTACGCTCAGGTTTCAATATTAGTACTCGCGCCAAAAAAACTACTTTGCAGCCTTGTATAACAAATAACTATTTCTATTCTGTGATTTTTCTATTTAATTTTTATGTAAGCGAGATATCTGACGAGCCTGTCATAAACGCCTCCAAACTTTTCACACAATTTTGACCTGCAAAAACTTGAAAAGCATTCCTTTATATTTTATTTTGTTATTCTATACATTAATTAAGAACATGCCGTTAAATGACAATGAAAACAATTTAGCGACATTTTTTTAGTAAATTTTATTGCTGTTTTTTTTTTGCGTGGCAACATTTCGGCTATGTGACATTGAATAATGTTAAGCTGGATTTTAATCGTCGAAGCACGTCATCACGAGGTCAATGACACAATTTAGTTGTCGATCAACCACACGAAAAAACGAAATAGACCTTAGCAAACTTTAAAACAAAACTTTTGTATAGAAACAGATGTTAGACTACATATTTGAGAGCCAGTTCTTATTGCATTCTTGGCATGTTTACTACACCATTGTTTAACATTAAGTGATTTGTGGTCAAATACCTAGACTAGCAATAATAAAATATGCTTTAACAGACAAATGTATCGATCGATACCCAATAGATAATTACAAAAATAAACCTAGAAACCAGAAATAACTCGTAACCCATAATATACCATCTATGAACCCATAAACACATATAACCCAAAAAATCATGTACCCCAAGTGTTTGGGTGAATCATGTACCCAAAGCGGAAATATCATTTAAACATGAAAATTTCCTTTATTGAGAAAAAATCTAATACAATACGTTTTGCTGAATAACGTCATCTTTATTCTGTGAAGTAATTGTCATTAAAAATCTTATTCTTATTATATATAAAAACCAATGTGTGTGTATGTATGTATATACCCTATGGACTCTGAACTCCGGACTCCGGACGCAAAATTCGTGCTGTTTCAAATCACACTCCCCCACTCATTATTATGAACAACTTTTATTTTGGGACAAACACTTCGTTGAGTTTTAATGACATTGATCTGCGGAACAATATTTTTTCGCGATATCAGTGTTGGTTACAAATTTAAAGGTATTTATAAAATTATTAGTACAATGATATCCTTGAATATGTCCTTCATTTAGCTACCCGATTAGATATACCCGGAAAATTGCATTTACTAAAACCTTATCGCTGGTTTGCCACTGTGTCTGAACTCCCTTAAACGGGAGATCAAACCCCAAATCTGACCACACACGAGTCCAAAAGCTCCCTCTTATTATGTACCTCAACGATAGACAGGGATAGAGAGTGCGAATTCGAAGACCCCAGCTCCAGGGTCAAGTGCATGATACCTTGATAAACATAGGAATCTCCACGTAGTTTATGAGTTCCTGGTTATGACGCCAAAGCCATTATACTTGACGCACGATGCGTTGACGTAATAACCATGCACAGGTCTAGATTCTGTTTAATGTCTAATTTCATTACTGTCTATAACTGATCTAATCGTATAGCATCTAGCCTGGGATTTCCATGTTTGGTCTTTAATTATTTCTGTATAAGGGTACTTCTTCAAAGACAAAATTTTGGACTTCTATGGGTTTATTTCTGAAACTAACTAACAAAACGGCGTGTAATTTTTTTTAAATACAGTTTAGCTTTAACTCTAACTGGGACAAGTGATATTTTTCAAATAATTGCAGTTTAAGTATAAATAAAAAATCTTTGAACTTTGTTCTTCTGATTCATATAACGCGTCCGCTTGCCATTTTGCGGAAGAAAATGGTCGATATCGCATTTTCCTTTTGATTAATCATTACGAATTATAATTATATCAAAAGGAAATGAATTGCCCTCTTATAAAAAAATATTCTATTAGTTATACCTACCTTAGTTTGTTTATAAATAGGCAAATAAGAAGTGTCCGGCACATAATACTGATTAATGTGGCGTAAGCTGCGCTTGACCGTGCTTGGTCGGGTAATAACAATGAGAGTCTGACTTCCCGCGCGGGGGGAAGCCATTCGTGTAACGGACGAGCCAGAAGGTGGACGTGCGGCTGGTTCGCTTGGATCCCGGAGTTACAAGGGTAAATATCTGATTCATATGTGCTTTGTTCAGGTGGCATTTTGATTACAATGTCTACCTTATAAAATTTATTTTATTGTTTTACAACTTCAATTTGCATTTCGTGTAATGCTTTTGGGTTATAGATTCAACTACAATAATTACAATACTGACGTCAGTATGTATGATGAGTTATGCATGTGTGAAGGGAAAATCCTGATTCATCTGTGCCTGATTCATACGGTCAAAACACCATTTGAATCATAAAACAACTTCGTTTTTCTCCTCTCCAGCACGAAAGGAACGCTTTTGTTACGTAATTCTCCTTGTCCAATTTTTTACCGTGTACAAATCAGTAGTTCTTGTCTTATTTATTATATTTACTACGGTATAACCGTTTAAATAATTCAAATATTACAGTAGTATTCTACATAATTATTAAACTTTTTTGATATGTGTCTTAGTTAAGAATTAATAATTGTTATTTAGAATTAACAATCATACCAGTGTTTTTATTACTAACAATAATGTAATAAAATTGTGATCACTAACAATTAAGTGGCACATTTGACAACAATCTTCAGTGTTAAAAAAGCTATTTATTAAAAGTTAAAACCTCTAATTTCTGTTATTTTAATATTGCAGTTCACAAAAATGCCAGAAAGTCACGATAAAAAGAAGGAGAAAAAGAGACTCGCAGAACGCAAAAGAATGCAAAACATAAGAAAAGATCCAGACAAGTATGCTTTGTGGAAATTAAAAATGAAAGAAACATATTTGAAAAGAAAGAGAGAAGGTATAATAGTTTCAGTTCAGAATTTGATACCCTGTTTGGGTGTCAAATTCTGAACTGAACCAAAAACAGCTAGGAAGAAAAGTAGAAAAAGTTCTTGAAGATGGTATGCTAAAAAGAAATTAAAAGAACGTGATATTCCTTCAGAAGAGGAAATAATTGAAGAATGTGATCCAGCAGACGATACCGAAGTAAATGATCCTTTAGATTTGGAATTACCATCATCTCCAGAAGTTTCGATAATACCAAGGTTTCCAAAAATTCCCAGCTCATCACAGGTATTAACTCAATCTTCACCATTTTCTCAACGTATAACAAGATCCACTATAAGACAACAAAGGACACTTGGAATTGATTTGAACCTAACAGAAAATGAAACTGATGTATCATTCAATGCTGACGTCCCTTCGAGAATAATATAATCAATAAAATGTTTTACAAGAATTATTGTTGATCATCAGATTTTTTCCGTGCTAAGATCACTGATAATTGTTGTCATAAATACATATTATTTTATGTGTGTGAATATGATTCTTTCCTAATACAGAGCCAAACGACATAAAGTTTTTCATTTTTAGTTCAGATTCTGATTCATCTGTAATACATTCTGATTCATCTGAGCACAAAATATTTGAACGTAGATATCTTGAAAACTACTTTATAAAAACAAGTCCCTCATTGAAATATATGTTCTTTAGTCAACTTTTTTACATATGAACATGTGTGACAAAGCAGAAAGTGAAACAAAATTTTGGCCAGATGAATCAGTCGAAGAATGAAATTTCGAAGAAGTACCCATAAATAAACATGTGGTTTTCCATTGTTTACAAGTTCACGCTGTGAACAGAGTAATAATTGAAAACCTTAATAGCTATCATAGATTATAGACTACTTTATTATTATACTAAAATACTGTATATTTATATACGGTGTTACGGTAACTAACAGACATAAGGGCAGTTTCTGTAGGTAATAATTTAAAAAAAATCACGGCTAAAAAGCCAGCTGTTCCATAAAAAGTTCATTAACATGCGACTAAATGTATGGAACAGCATTTTTTTATCGCGAATTTTCAAAACTCGTAGAACAAAAGCCGTCTTACCACAAAAGATTTAAGAACGCTTTAGACATGTGTTTAGCATATTTTTCGCAGTGAAACAATTGCTAAACACATGTCTAAAGCGTTCTTAAATCTTTTGTGGTAAGACGGATAATGTTTGATATGATGTACAGAAACTGCACTTAGGAAGATGTCAGTTAGTTATCAGTATCCCAGCATATAAAAGCGAAATACGCATTCCATTCACATGCACTCACTGATTCATCACGAAATCTCAACAACTACTTGACCTAAGAAGCTGTTGAAGAAGGCGATGAGGTGTCTGATGATGATGAGAATGCAGGTTGATGGGGTCTGCTAAGAAATAATTTTGCAAAAGGGCCGAATTAAGGGGGAAAAATGGAGGTTGGAAGTTTATATGAAAGTCATTGGTTTTTTTATGTTAGTGACATGGAATTTGGTATTCAGATTATAGGTTTAATATAACTAAATACTGTGCAATTTTTTTACAAAATTAACGGGTTAAGGAGGTGCAATTCGAATATTAATGTTGTGTTGCAAACTATGCAACACGAAGCTGTAATTTGGCAAGTATTGATTCCTTATGAATGGGACGTTCAATAAAACATTTTTTTCGAAAGAGCATCATATGGAAAAAAAACGGGATCGCAAGTTAATATGAAAATGTACGCGTACAAAGTCGCGGGCAATAGCTAGAAATGTATAAATATGATATACTACTAGCTTTCTTGATGCAAGTAAATTAGTAACATACACATATCATCAAAGCATTTTTCTAAGAAAATATCATTTTGTTGTTAAATGTTTATTTTGAATTTCAAATGACACGCATAGTAATAAATAAACAGAAATATTTAGAATGTTTTTGTTCATACAATCTAAACCCTATGTGTTTTCATAAATGTGTTAGCAAAATTACTAATATACATAAGAATATACAAAAATTGTGATTGGATTTAGTCATCATCTCTTACCCCCTTATTAATAAACGTGGAGTAGGCTTGGAATAGTTACACCGCCTTTTGTCTTTTTCGATCGAGTTCAAAATGTGAAAGAGAGAAATAGACAAAACACGGCGTAACTATTCCAAGACTACTCCACGTTTATTAATAAGGGGGTTAATGTATATCAGACTTTCATTTACCTTTTTAGCAATACAATGAGGTAATCATTTCGATGACCATTTAGTATTTTTGATGTGCAGAGTAATTCCCCTCATAAAATATCTTGATATAGTCTTTAAACTGGCTTAAGAAGCATATATACAAAATATAGGTTTTTTTAAATTAACATTTTTTGGTCCTATATAACAATAAAAATGGCAGTCCAATTGTACGTTCTAATCTAGAAGACTCAAAATTAACACACAAAACTCAGACAACAAACAAACATAGGGTCGATGGTCACTTGAGTTCATTCACATATCCGAACAGCTGCGTCTGAATTGGGTTCAGCCACTGATCAACATCTAGCCGGTTCAGATCGCAAGTCACCTCAAGTCTCCGTCTATATTTATGATTTGTTAATCTGTACGAGCAAGGAACGCCTCATAGGTCTCTTTGTGCTTGTTTTCAGGGTCAAACTTGAGCTTGAGTTGTTCCCAGTCGTCTTTTTTGTGTTCCTTAATATGATTGACTACTATCCTCGATTTTTGGCGCTGTTTTTCAGTACATTTGGTGCACCCTGATTGCATGCCGTCTTGGATGTGAGCTGGAATGGCACAAAATTATTAGTAGTAATATTAGTTAGTAATATAATATTAATAGTAATATTAGTCTTGGTTAAAGCTTCCATATCACCATATAATAACAGTCGCGCTGAGTCCCGCAGCATCCTAGAATACCTACTTTTATTGTTATCTTTCTACACAAACTGGTAGAGTCATCAAACCACTGTTTAATTGACACAACGCCAACCTGAGATTGATCTTAACTTTGTTGTTTTTTGTACTAATAAAACGAATTTCTTTAGTTCATCTCTAGTGTATTTCCGCTTTAACGTCACATTAAGTACAATAAGGATTCGAGTTAGGGATCAACGGTTTATGTTAATATATTTTACATTTATAAAGATGCTAACCTAACCTAACCTGAAACTAAGAAGTAATAAAAGTGAAAAAAATAGTAATAAAAATTCTACTCGATTAGATGACTTCATCATAGCTCGCGTTTTTCAATTAGATGACTTGATTTTTAAGATTTAGAGATTCGTTAAAAAAATAGTTTTGAACATAGTATTCCGTAAAGTAGCGCCTGATTAAATCTACTGTATTTCTTGATGTTTCGAACATTTTGCAGTGTTCGTGGTCACAGGTAAACTTTAAAATAAACGCGACTAAATACGTTAAAAGTGTTTCATTTCAGTGTAATTATCGCAAAAACCTAAGAATTTCATATTTTATTAACAAAACCTTCATGCCACCATTGTAAATTAATTTAAATATTTTCGTTGTACCTTTACTCACAAATGTATCGTATTGCGTTGCAACGTTGCAACAGTATAATTTGCGGTGTTGTTAATTGCAACACAGGAAAATTTTACAGTTAAAATCGCCTTATCAAAGAAAAACACTTTTTTGTGCTGAAAACTTACCTTTCAATTGTTTTCCCTCGGCAGTGCATTTCCCTTTATCTAATACGCAATTCATATAAGCTTTAAACAATTTATCGTTTTCCAAAATTTCGTTCACGTTGATGTTATCGTATCTATCAGTATATAATTCTTCTGCAGCACTGAACGCTGCCAAAACCAAAACGGATGACAAGATTAGCAAGTTCATCCTGAAAACATAGAAAATATATAAGGGCTATTCCCAGCCAAAACAATCTCTGTCGCGCGTTTTCAGATAAAAATCGCTGAGTGGGATAATTTCAAAATATAAAACACAAATATTCTAAACAAAGTTTTATGCCTCATATTATAAACGCGATAGTTTGTGTAATTTATTTGTAAAGTAAAATTATTTCATATAATCCTTAAATCCATTTAAACAGTAGCTCGCATGAATAGATAACGTTCTAAGTAATGAATAAAAATCCCTTACTTTTGAATTGTGTCCTGCTCTCTGCCTCACTTGAACAGTTACAAATTGAAGAACTGAAGTTCACGACTAAACCATCATTTTATATCCACTAGTACTTTGATATCAACATCATCGATGCAGAAATAAACAATAGATATTTTCCTCGATTTCCCTAATACTTTAGCACCTTACCGCAGTAAAAACTCTCTTCCCTTACATCAAAATCTGCCCATTATTGATCTATAGTATTTTGACAAAGTTATTCAACGTCAGTGTGGTATAAGATGTGACTGATACTATTGTTAAGAAAGACAATTGCGCAAGGGCTGAAAGAGCATCTATTAATGGTGTTGTAATTATGTAAATTAAATACTCATAAACAATAAAAACATCAGAGATTAACAGAAAGAACATAAAAATATGTTTCTTTATTCTAGACTGTGAAATAGTTTCCTATTTATCTCATTATAATTTTCTGTCTGATCACCTCCAGATATATTTTAGTTTTGGACCAATAGAAAATACTTATTCGTAAGTGTTGTTTAGCTACTTTTATTTTTGGCCTTTTACTCGCACTGATTGTGGCAATTTTGACTATATGGTATCAAAAAAAATAATATTCAAATTAAAAACCCATGTCGGTAGGTTATATTGAAGATAACGATAATATTTAAGGGTTACGAAAGTTAATTTTTAGAAAAAAACTGTTTCGTGGCTATATGTACAAACTTAAATTAAAAAAGAAAAAACAGTTTGAAAAAAGTTTAAAAGTCCTCATCAAGACTTTTGCTGAAAGGAACCACAAACCAGAACGACATTTGTGTATGTTTTTGTTTTTGTTGATTTTTTCAGAGCCCTGATTCAATTTCGATAAGATTTATATGGTGTACAACTTTGAAGTATGACCTACAAAAAAACAAAAAAACATCAAATCAATTCATAATTGGCGGAGTAATTGCGCAACAATCACAAAAAATATATAAAGTCGGATAACCTCCTCCTTTTTTGAAATTGCTTAAAAAGAAAAACACTGTTTTAAACTATCATGGTTGTTCACTAAAGTTATATGATGTTAGTTATGTTTTTGCTTAAAAAGGCCTCTGTGGCTGAAGCAAATAAATTGTCATGTATGTTAGAAGTAAACCTTTTTGTTAATATATGGCTATCCCACTCTCGGACAAAGGTTTCCCCCATTTCTTTCCAGGCAGTGCGATCACGCAAAGTCTACCTGAAACGTTTCAAGGTCATCGCGCCTAGGGTTTTCAGCGTACCTTGGTTCCTGCGTCCATTTTCAGGCACCTTGCATGATCCTCTTGGCCCATCTATCAGGGCTCGATATGGCCACATGTCCTGTCTACTTTTTAGATTGGCAGCTTTGAGGACAACATCAGTGATTCCATTATTATAAAGCAGTATCATATTTCGGTTCGTTCAGCTCAGTCCGTTCTTTGATACTAAAAATGCTGCGCTTTTCTTTATTGTTTGACTAGCTGACCTGACAGACGTTGTCCTGTCTTATAACTGTCAGACACGCAAAGTCAAAATTGTAAATCTTATTTTTTTACACCTTGGGTTACATTATTGGAGTTTTAGTAAGGATCTATTTTTTTGAAAATATAATATCGCCTATGTCACCCGGGGATAGTGTAGCTTCCCAACAGTGAAAGAATTTTTCAAATCGGTTCAGTAGTTTCGGAGTCTATTCAACGCAAACAAACAAACAAACAATCAAATCTTTCCTCTTTATAATATTAGTATAGATAACTTACGGTATTCAGACGGGGACCGTTTCTCAAAATTCCATTCCTACACGGGGACATGTTCAGCCTTTTGAAAAACGGTCCAGGACTGAACACCGTAAGTTAGGACTGGCAGGAGATGTAACAAATCTAAACAGTAAAACTTATAAGTACAATCAATGTAACTATCCAATCAAAGCATTAATTTCATAGTCATTCACTTCATAACCAAAATCAATAACGCCTGACTGAGTTTACAAGCAATATGATTGCGCGTTGAAGTCTTTTACACGAACCTTTTTAAACGTTTTTAGTTCTTTGTTTTCGTAGTTCGGATTGTAATTTATAAGCACTCTGGCAACAATAAACACTTTTTAATTATTGAAAAGACTAAAATAAATGGAACACGATAAAAGTAGTAAAAATTTATCGTCAAATTCATAGATTTCTGTAATTTTTCAAAGCAATTTTGTTGTAGAAAACTATCAATTATATATTATGAAAAAGTGGATTCAAAGCTAATTATAGTTTTTCATTGGTTTTTTAAAAGTACTATCTGAAACTACTACGGTACTAAATCTGTATATAATTTTTCTAAATCAAGTCAATGTGTTATTTTATTTAAGAACTCTCTTTGACGAAAATTGTACTTTTGGGTCTCGACCATTGCGAAAGTTTATATTTTAAATGTATGTACTCACGTTTTCTAGCCTCGGGTACACCTTTACCCACATTTTCACACTTTAATGATTCTATGACTGACGCTGCTAATGTAATATTATTAAACACAATCCTATTTATGGCAGGTAATAAAAATATGTCAGCAATATACACGCGAGCGATTCCATCCTATTCTTTTGTAAGTGATTCGGAGATCAATAAAACAGGTACTCAATTTGTTAAAAAAACTTTATAAAAATACTAAATTCTACCAAACTTCCTCCCTTCTTACCACTGTTACGCGAATTCTTTGTTATGCTGAATTTTTACAAAAAGAGTTGCAAACCACCTGATGGAATGCGGTTAGCAATAGCAAAATGCCTGCAACTTTATTAGTGATTGGGATTGGCACTGAAATGGAAAAGCAGGTATTTCTAGAGACCCTTTTTAAAGCTCTCCATGTTACAAGATTGGCGGGAAGCCCTTCGGGAGAAGAACATTCCGCAAAAGAATCGAGCAAAAAAAACAGGACTTTACGATGTCAGGAAATGCAGCGTGATTCTGAAGCAGGAATGAAGTCAATAAGGTCTTTAGAACATTTCCTAAAAATAAATGATTCTACTTCTCTCTGGAGGCTAAGTTGGTCCAGCTTGTTGGTGAGCTGAGGTTCATCCAAAATTACCGAGGGTTGAGAAAATATCGATTTTTTTTATCTGTGATCTGGCAGAGTTCACGTTATCTATAGGTATCTTTTGTTGACACATAAATAGATTGTTTGTTATAATAGCGGTCAAGCATTTTTCAATCTGGCGGCACCTGGTTCGATCCTCTAGCAATCACTTATTTATAACCTATATTATTTATTATACCAATGATTTATTTAGTGCATAAATAAATTATGAGCAGTTGCGATGATATGGCTCAAGAACAGTGAAGTAAAACATAGTGATGAGTAAAAAAAAAAACAGCGAAAGAAAACATCGGGAACCGTTAGGTAGTATTTCCATGCAGATAGCAGGCTCTCGTTCAGTGTGAAGGTCTAAGAGGGAGGTCTATGGTCAACAGTGGACATTTTCTGGCTGATGATGATCATGATGAGGTAAACACGCTACCACTGAGCCAAACCGATCGTCGATGAGGCAGCGGTATATACTTATACCGCAATGATACATCTTGAGTCGCAATTCATCTATTAACCGATGATGATATGTTTAAATATTAGAGACAATACAAAAATTCGACGACCGGCAGGAATAATGACATACTGTATGTACTGTAATTGCTTTGTAATGCACAAACAATAAAAGTACCATTTAAAACATTGACATGCCAGTGATATTTAACCTCTGACAATGAGTTATTATATTGCAAGACTCTGTATAGGCAGCTGCGACATTGACCCAACCGCATCGTGCATTGTGTTGTATTAGTTAGACCCATGCACTTCGATGATTGCCTTCTTCACACACGTTTCAACACGTGATTATCAGTCCATAGAACGTCTTGTCGTCCAGAGAAAGGTGGAAGGCAATAGACCGCGTGGAAAGTCATCCATGCGATGGACCGATGCAGATCAAGTCTGCATCTCTCTTTAACGAGTGCAGCAGGATGACCTCCAGCAGAAAGATATGTCAAGACATCGTAAAGCGCATTGTATCTGCCCGCCCAATACTACGAGTACATGATGACCACGACCACTCTGCCAAGAGCAAAACGACTGAGAAGGAGGCCCAAAATTTCAACCCCTTTTGCCCCCCTTAATTCAGCCATTTCGCAGAATCCTTTCTTAGCGGATCTCTACACCACATAAGGAATCTTACCAACATCAGTTTTGTAGGTCGAGTAGTTTTCTAGATTTCAGGAGTCAATGAGTGATAGAATGAGTATTTCGCTTTTTAGGGTTCCGTACCAAAAAGGTATACGGGCCCTATTACTAAGCCTATGCTGTCTGTCTATGGCCAGTTGAAAGTTTCACAAAATATGTAATCTTACGGCGGATTACTAAGAAATAATAAAAAAGTCAAAATTTAAACATTTTACTCCCCAATACGTCATATAACAAACGTATTTTTGTAATTGCTCTAATGTAAAAACGGTACTACGTACAAGCGTCAAACTTGGCATGATTATAAACCACACTTTAAAATATATTTTTTTTAAATCACTAATGACCAAGTGTGAGTCGGTGACGAATTTCCGTTCATTACCAAGTTAAGTAACGTATTCGGTTACTTCGACGACCTTATCATTTTCTTTCACCGCATTTTCAAAATACATTTTTATGTATAAATACATATATTTTTATGTCGGTTTTAAATTGATAATTTTATTTTTGTATTTTGTGGCGGTACGGAACCCGCAGTGCGCCAGCCTGGCTCGCACTTGGCCAGTTTATTAGATACTATAAAAAGATTGAATAATTCAAACGACAATGAATAAGAAAAACTTATTTATTAGAAAACAGGTTTTTAAATAATAAAAACATACAGTCGAATTGATAACCGCCTCTTTTTGGAAGTCGGTTAAAAAATAAGTTTGATATTTAAAATCTCAATAGATCCATCGAGGCACTACTATTAGATCTAGTGAAAAAAAAACTTGATAGATCCATAATTGTAAAATGGGATCTAAAGAGAGAAAAAAATATCTATAGATCCATTATGGATCTTAGCAATGGATCTATTGAGAAAGATCCAAATAAAATGTTATATGTGTTTTAGTATAGCATTATAAAATCACATCTGTTGGTGGTCCATCCGCTCTAATCGTCGGGGATGATAATGCCGTTAGCCTTAGCGCGGTCTTCGTACTTCTTACGCCACTTGCCGTCGGAGTCGAACTTAGCGGCGACCTCTCGCCAAATTTCTAGCTCGTTCTTGATGAGGTGCTCGATCACGGTGTAGGATCCCTTCTCTTGGGCTTCCGTGCATTTCTCGCATCCAGTCTCGATGGCGTCTTGAAGGTGTTCTGTAACAACATATATTTTTGACTAAGCAAGTTTTTTATTACAACAGGAATTTCATAATAACACAGCTCACACATCAAGGACAATTTCGCAGAATGCATATCATACACACATACTATACATGCGAGAGTATGTTTGTTTGTTTGTATCTCTATCACAGCATCAGAACAAACCAGATCTACACAGGAAAGGACAGGGTCAACTTGTACTTTAAAAAAATAGTAACTAGTGAAGGCGAGTTAATAGAGTCCTTAAGGGTCGGCAACGTATTTGTGATGCCTCTGGTGTTACAAATATCCATAGGCGACGGTGACTGCTTACCATCAGGCGGCCTACCTGCTTGTTTGCCACCTGTGGTATAAAAAAAAACTATAGTTTCTAAGTTAGCATTTTGTTACTTTACTAAACGGCTTCAGCGTTAATTACCACAACAAGCGACATAACGTCTAAATTGGAGTAAATGTGGCATTGTGAAATATATAATTGATACAATGTATGTACAATGACGCTCGGACGTTTTTTGACTGTTTTCACTGAGAGATTGTGACTCTATAGGAATTGTATTGTCGATGGCCTTAATGACTAACATTTTAGATCCCGTCAAAGTAACAATCTAATGACAAATTGGAGGTTGATGGATAGAGCAAAGGAAGTCGAACATTATGAGGTACCAATCGTCACAACTGTACAAAAAATATCAAATAATTTGGCAAGATGTTTCTCAAATCGTTCAGCTAACCTGCTGATGCAATAGTTTGAGTCGGATGGGCTAGCAATATGGTCCTAACTAATTACTGTACATGTGCCCGTAAGTGTGATTATTCATCACGATTTTTTTCTTCAGTTCTTTCTACAGGGTTATAAGAAAAAGTATTGCTAAGCCGAAAAGAGTTAATTGTACTCATAATTATGAACAACTTCTACTATGGGGGGCCCAAACCTGAAATCGCGAAAAATATATCAGTTGTTCCATAGAAAACGCTCATTGACATTCGACAAAATGTATGGAACAGCTGATTTTTTACGCGTTTTCTAGTTTGGTCCCATAGTAAACGGTGTTCATAATTATGAGTATAACGAACCGCTTTTGGCTTCATATTTTTTCCTTATAACCCTGTACTATATGTATAATTAGCATCGAAGTTCACAGATTAGCCAATTTATGTTAGAGTACGTGTGCTTAAATAGAACTCTGAGACTACATTGCTCTCTATTAAATAATTTACCGAAATATATCATACCTTTTAGTTCCTTTCCTTCAGGGCTGCACTTTCCCCTGTCCAAGAGACAGTCGACATATGCCTTTAGGAGACGCTTGTTTTCGAGGATCTCTTGCAAATTTATGTTATCATATTTATCCGTGTACTTATCCGCGAAAACGCCTACAGCCAAGCAGCCGAGTACCAGCAGAAATTTCATGTTGTACTGGAATCAAACAATATCTTTAAGTAAAACAGTGTTCTAAACTATCACGGTTGTTAAACTTATTTATATAACTTGTGGCCCAGTTGGTGGTGAACATGCCTTCTGCACTTGGGGGCGTGGGTTCCATTTCCACCTAGGATAAACATTCATGTAATGAACATTTGTGTTCTGAGTGTTAATATCTACTTAAGTATGATTTAAAAATATGTATGTATATCAGTCTCTGGCAGCCATAGTACAAGCTTTTCTTAGTATAGGGTCAGATAGATGACCGTGTGTGCAAAAAATGTCTCGAATATTTAAATTGTCCCGAATATTCCAGAATATTTATTTACCATGATATGGTAATGGATAGAGCTCTCCATACTTCGGCGCTGTTACATGGACCAAGTTCACGAAAACTTGAGCTTCAACCTCAACTTCTACAACCTTATCACGATAAATGTTCCGTTAATAATCATATAACTATATTTAATTTTAATAACTAGAGTCACATAAATCTTAGAAATGCGAAAATTGATTTTGGCATCGATTCTGTTACCATTAAGCTAAACAAATCTGACAGCACTAAAATTATTTGCGTCTCTTTTTAATTTAATATGTGAGATAAAATAAGAGCTGTCAAATTTAGTTTGGTTTAGAAATTTGTGCCTATCTGTTTGCAATTTTTTTTCGACTAGTCTAACCGATCTTGACAAAATTTGGCAAGGATGTATTGCGTGACAATAGAAATTATTTTAATTATTACAGTTAAAAATAAATAAAACGCTCATTAAAAAAAACGACTGAAGAGTTCCACTATCCACTTGCTGGTTCCATCATCTGATCAGGCCAATTATTATACTGGGTTACGCGGAAAGGGTGTAATAAACTGAAAGGGGTCCATAGTACCCATCATTACGGACAACTTTTTCTATGAGACCAAAACTGCAATTGAGAAAAAAAAACTTTTGTTTTATAGAAAACGGCCATTCACACTCGACAAAATGTACGGAACAGCTGGTATGTTTTCGTGATTTCAGTGTTGGGCCCATAATAAAAGTTGTTCATAGTATTGAGTACAATGATATCCCTAAATATTTCCACTTTCTAACTAGTCATCCAGTATAGTCATCCGAATTTTATATACATACTAGCAAAGTTTCAAATCGATACGATAATTCACAAGTGTGTTAAAATTGGCTCACAGGATTTGTTTACATAGTTAGTTAGTTAGTTAAAAGTGAAGCTCATAAAAGGTTGATAACAAGCTTTTTAATTTAAAAAAAAAGTGAACCGGCAGACGGTACTTAATCTATCATCTGTTTTCTTTCTTATATTGTAAAAATCAATTGCTGTTTGTTAGTCTCGCTAAACCTCAAAAACGCCTTAAACGAATTGAATAATTTTTGTTTTGTTTTGTTCGCCAGGTGTAGTTTAAAAGTATAATAAAATTGGATTTTTTTTTACCTGAAAATTTGGAAATTCTGTTGAAGATGCATTTTCTTTTAATATTTCACTGCAGTAAATTGGCTACAAGCTACAATCTTACGATCAAAAAGCTAGTAAACTTGATCAAAATGTACTGTTTATTTTTCAGCTTTTTACAATGTTATGGCAACTGTGTGACGCACTTTTTCAGCAGCTCACTTTTAAGTATTGAATATGAACTGACGATTGTAAATGACAGTAGAATATGCAATAGGATCATAATAATAACCCTCTTTTGGCTTTACGTCGTTGGGTAATAAACCATTGTTCTTGTTTTGGTAATGAGCAGATGATAACATTCAATTGATATGACTAATACTGTCGTCAACAGGCGGCGATGAAAACAAATCTGCAGTGCAAGTACCGTTCTTTTATCGATCGTCAAATTGACAGTTGAGGTCGTCAAATTCGATAATATGCCATTTTTTCAGTACTCGCTGTGATCGATTCTATGGCATTTCAGCAAATTTGACGTCCGATAAAGAACGGTACTTGCACCCCAGAATCACTATCTATACTATAATAATATTACAAATAGAAAAGATTTGATTATTTGTTAGTTTGCATTGAATAGGCTCCGAAACTACTGAACCGATTTGAAAAATTCTTTCACTATTGGGAAGCTACACTATCCCCGGGTGACACAGGCTGTATTATGTTTTTAAACAAATAGGGATCCTTACTAAAACTCCAATAATGTAACCCAAGGTGTAAAAAAATAAGATTTACACCCTTGCGAAGCCAGGGTGCGTTGCTTGTAAGAAAGTCGTGTTAGTTACACTATTTATAACTCAAGAACGGCTAAACTGATTTTGCTGAAAATTGGTGGGGAGGTAGCTTAGAACCAGGAGACGGACATAGGCTACTTTTCATCAGCATCATCACCATTTTTCATCACTACGTGGGTGAAACCGCGGGTCGCAGCTATAGTTAGCCATAAATTAACCAATACTGACACTGGGCCTACTTTTAATACATAACTCTCCTTGGTCTTTTTTTACAAGCTTTTATTCAACTTGCTCAATTCAAAGAGCTGTAACTTTAATGTAACTTTTGTTATGTAACAGATTTGTTCAAATAAATTTTATTATATTTAATTTGCAATGTTTGAGCAAATCTTGCAAGATCCACCAATTCCTCTTAACAGATTCTGAAAATTTGCCTTTAGTTCTCATGACAATACAATATATTATAATCCCCAATATTGTAATATTTTCAAAATTGCCCCCGCCACAAGAAGGCGGGTGGTGTATTTTTATTTATCAACCCTGTCAATATACGTATCACATGAAATGGTTTGAAGAGTAGAAAACGATAAAGTGAGTGACATCACACTAAATTCAATATGGCCGCAGCTCCAAGATGGTGGATTACATTGGATTACGTTGGTCCAGTTGGTAGTGAACCTACCTTCTGAGCTTGGGGGCGTGGGTTCGATTCCCACCTAGAACAAACATTTGTGTGATGAACAGTTGTGTTTGTTCTATATCTGGTTGTTAATATCTATTTAAGTATGTATTTAAAACTATATATGTATGTATGTCAGTCTCTGGCAGCCATATCACAAGCTTTGCTTAGTTTGGGGTCAGATGTCCGTGTGTGAAAAAATGTCCTGAATATTTTTTTAAATATATTTTCTTCACTGAAAATAAAAGCTTGTTTAAAATAATGTTTTTTTTTTAAATTAACTCATTTTTATATTCGAGTTCACAAAATGAAAGTAACATTTAGTGAAAGGGGATATTTTAACCTTATTAAACCAAGCACATAAATGCATTAGCACTCAAAAACGCACGTCGCGTCGGCCAGACACAGTGACCTAGTCTTTAAAGTAAAAGCATTACGTTATGTACTTCCACTAGTATTTTCAAACGTAACTGCGAACACTGCGACAAACGTATGACCTACCATTAAGATCCTCCCGTGAACTGTAATCACTAGAAGCCGTGAGTGACTTATGAAGGTAGTGTAATGATATGCCTCTATTTATACTGGACGAGGTGCTTCAAGCATCTAATTTGTCCCTGGTTCGTTCATTATTTCAGTTTGTTTGCGACGCGTAATAACCACACGATCATAATTATTGCAGACGGCTTATGTACGTAGAGTAGATTAAGTATCTAGAAACGCATAAGCTCGGAAAATTTATGTACTGGTGATGTAGTCAAGATTATTGATTATTATATACAAGTCGATTATGTCAAATCACTCACTAAACTAAACCAATCTTTGACTAAAATTATCTGCATTTACTTTCATTTCAACATGTGAGGAAACGATTGCAACTATTATAAAACTGTCAAATTTGGTTTAGTTTCGATAATTGTACAACAAAGTCGACACTTATGACTTTCAAATACGAAATCTATACAAATATAAATTAAATGCCGTTTGTTGGTACGACGGACATATCCAAGAATATCATTGTATCTACTCATCATTATAAAAGAACTTATAATTTGGCAGCAACACAGATATCGCAAAAAAAAAACAGTTGAACCAAACAATTATTATTATTACATAAAAATGTCAACACTCAACGTGACTCAACGAAATGATGGAACACATCATTTCGTTGAGTCACGTTGAGTGTTGACACTGTTTTTTTTTCGTTATCAGGGTTGGTCCCTTAGGAATAGAGGGAGTAAAAACTGTAATAGACGGATAAAAGGCGAGTTGGCGGTCAAAGACAAGCCTACTATGAAATATGTATATTAAAAAAAACGGTATGGATGCAGAGGTAAGACTTTTCCCGACAAAAAGAATGGTTTCTGTAAGATGTAGTGATACTTATAGATAAAGCTCTTTGGATGTGGCAGTGTTCGAATTCAATCTGAGAGATAAATAATAATATAAATGAATAAATAAAATAAACGCGCTATCTAATAATAGAGAGTTACTTTATAAATTGAAATGATAACAAATTTACGAAAAAAAATGTGTTCTTATGTGTATTTACTCTAAAAAATCTGCAGAATACTAGAATATAAAAAATTAATAAAATGTATGTTAATCACGCTTTTAAATATAAAAAAACAAACATCATTCAACATCTACAACATCTTTGTAAAAAGGTTTATCATAATAAACAGCCTATAACCAGCATAGTCCACTGTGACTGTGGGACACTAACTACAGCGAAACAAGACAAAATTGAAAATCATACTTAATAATATTATAAATGCGAAAGTGTGTTTGTTCCTCTTTCACGCAGCAACAGAGCAACGGATTTTACTGATTTTTTGCAAAGGTATAGTCCAAATGCCGGGGGCATAGCTACATAGGCTACTTTTCATCATCACCATTTTTCATCACTACGCGGGTGAAGCCGCAGGGCGTAGCTAGTAGGTTATAATATTAATCATAATACAGCTCAAAAATTTGGAGGTCGCCAGGATAGGAACCGTACCTTCGTGGAAACAGCGCTGGGGCGTATACCCAATGGCGCAGGTTCGAATCCAATCAGATTACAAATTTTTGCATTGTCTATAACATTTAAATAATAAATCATGTTATTGCCATCTGGCCTAAGTAACTGCAAGGATTAATTAATGAAATATTTAATGCTTTTACATAATTTAAATGCGCTAACAAGTTTCGCTAACAGATAACGAGGATAACGAGGTTGGCCTTGTCAATTTTAAAACTGAATTAAATAGAAAATTATGCAAGAAGTTGCTCGCACAAATTCAATATTTGACTAACTTTGCAACTAAAAACGTAGGTATATGTAATGGAAGGACAAAGGTGAATTGGAATCATTTTGTTGTCTGATTATTGATGTCCCGACGTTGTTGACCATTACACCACCTATCTTGGCCAGATTGTTCAGTTAGGTAAGAACAACTTAAGCAAAGAGGTCGCCTGATAAATCTAACTCGGATGAGCAGCGTTCGGGAAATTACGTGACATCTCTTCCAAAATACCACAGTGCCTAAAGACGGACTCTTTAACCAGTGATGACATAATGGTACTGATACGTGGTCCTTAAGGACGTTAGCCCGTCAACTGATAAAATAAGCTAACTTTAGGTTCCGTTTCCGACGACTATGTAATACTTAGTCATTTAGTATTATTATCTACAGATAGAAACCTCTTTTTTTACACTATCAACGCAAAAACTATACATAAAATGATTATCAATAATTAATTAAAAATATTTTTCGTAGCCTCCTACCACAAAAGTTACGAAAACTAGTGGTGTTTCGGAACACATTTCTCAAAAAATATATGTTTTTAATCAATTAAAAAAATACAATCCATTAGTATGCATATTTATAAACAAAACGACGCAAAAATGTTCAAATATGTTTCAAATAGGCATAGGAAAAATAAAAGAGTTTTACTAACGTTTTGTAATATTTTGCTAGAACCGACATGGCTTAAATTATGCACAATAAGGTTTGTTTTCTTTTGATTATTTTTGTCTAATTTTGTCTATCATTTGAAACGGCGTGTCAGTTAGCGCTCGGACGCCGTCGAAAGCAGACCTACGCCGCTTGACACCAGCACCTCGAACTCGAAAACATCGCTGTATGTACACGGAAAGTAGTAGTACGACTAACTAAGTGCGCGTGTAGTAGTACGACTTTTATACCTACGCATTCTGCAAAGGGACCCTTAACTGTTGGCCTTTTGGAAAAACTCATAGTCACACAGCGGGCAATGGAGAGAGCTATGCTCGGAGTTTCTTTGCGTGATAAAATCCAGAACGTGGATATTCGCCAAATAACCAGAGTCACCGACATATTATACCTATTAAAATTTGCAAGTTAAAGTGGCAATGGGCAGGCTCCATTGCTCGAAGAACCGATAACCGACGGGGAAGAAAGGTTCTTGAGTGGAGACCACGAACCGAAAGACGCAGCGCAGGTAGGTCTCCCACTAGATGGACCGATGACATCGTGAGAGTCGCGGGCATCCAGTGGATGCAGATGGCAGGCTGTTTTTCAGTGTGAAGGTCTAAGGGGGAGGCCTATGTTCAACAGTGGACGTTTTCTGGCTGAGCATGATGAAGATGAGATGCGCAATGTAGTACAGTAACCCTGTAGTTTATTATAGTTTTCCTGTTTGGTTTAATTAAGCTATTTTTTTTGTGTGTTTCTACTTGTAATATTTTGTAATTTGATACACAAATGTTAGCTTACGGCTATCTTGTTACGAATTGGCTAATTCGTAACAAGAATGAATGAATCCTTAACATAGGTATTCGATAATAAAATACTTTGTATTTAGTATTATTATGCATTGTGAATCTTGTAAAAATCACCAATTGTGTTCTACGTATATTTTAAATATAATTGTATCCGGCTAGTTTGTACAGGCATCATCAAAAAATTGTCTAGAACAATACGAGGCCACCGACGTCTTACGCCTACCTGTTTTAAGCGTTTCTGTTTAGGTGATGAGAAAAGTTGCGCGACCGCAAACCGTATCTCAGTGCGTAAAGGTTCACGTACGCGTGATTTTCCGAACTGCGCTGTTTAAGCGCTAATTTGAGCCCGCGTTAAGAGTTAGCCGTAAGGCCCCAAGTCTAGGTTTGAAGCAGTTTTTTTTCTAAATCAGTTAATACAATATTGTTACATAACGATACAACTGGTAATTATGCCAATCACACTAATAAAATGCGATAGTTTGTCTATAAATATAGCTGTTTGTCCGCACTCACTTGGTAACGGCTGAACGGATTTGGATGAAAATTAATACGAAAGTAAAATAGACCTTGGATTAACACGTAGGTTACTTTTAATCCCTATAAAATGGAGCTTTAGAAATAACACGAAAATTTTACCTATTACCCACACTCTAGCACGTTCAAGAACACTTAAGGGTGACCTGCCTCTATGACAAATGGAGGACACCGGGATCTCTATAGAAATGCACCGGTAAACTATCAAACACCTAACAAATTTATGATAGCCACGCGTCAACAAACATCGAATGAGTACCATAACGCATATCTAACGCAATCGGTGGAAGACCTTCGAGATCTTCATTGTTCACTGAAGTAGTAGCTCATTATGGAAGCCTTTGTTTATGAGAGTGACTCATTATCACGGGGACGCCTAACGACCAGGAAACGTCAATGGGGACGTTCCTACGCAAGCAAACATGAACAGAATTAGTTCGTCAGTGACTCGATTAAAAACTACACCAATCAGCATATTTAAGCCGGTTAGCGCATGGTATAATAATATACATACATACATTGCCTTTTTATATAGACTAGGTGATCCGACGGACGTTGTCCCGTCTTAGAACTGTCAAACGAGCGAAGTTAAAATCGACGTTAGTTTTCTGAAATTCCTATTTCCGTAAGAACCTTCTACAAAGTATTAGAATGATTTGAACAAAAAGATCGGTAAAGTCGTTCTGAAGTTATTGCTTGGCAAGGTAAATAGGGATTAATTTTTATATATATATAGAAGATAGATAGATATAGATTTCACCCACGTTACATCTATTTCAATGGGTGCAGGTAAAATAATAATTGAGGGTATAATATAACAAAAAAGTCTAAAACTAAGGTACAAATTTGGACTCGAAAAACTAGTTGTTTGCCCTAAACTGAGACCTCGCGAACCCTATAATGATTTACTTAACAATCCTGGGCTAATTTTGCTTATATTTATAACTTCAAAATTGTATTTGCTTGAACTTCTTGGCTACAAAAAAAAATCTTCATCGAAAGAGAACCTGACGCTGAAACTAATCGACGATACGCAAATATTTACGTACAAAATTATACAAATGCTCATTTATTGTCCGTAGAGTCAGAGACCTTCAGTTCTCTCAGTAATCATGTAAACGCATCGTGTGTAATCTAGACAGGTAAATTGTATGTTAAGGCAAGGTTTTCTCACTTTGTTACTACGATACGTTAGTTAAAAGTAGGTTAAAATTAACTTCTAAGATTTGTTTATTATAAGTTAGTTAGATACAGACAAGAAGATAGTAAAAGAGTGTTAATGTGAAGAAAAGAGTGAATAGAGTGTGCTTTTTTATTGTTAATATTTGTTTCTATTCGAAAATAGACGTTATGTTTGTCAATAAGTGCGAGAAAAGTAGGTCTTTTCCGATAGGGTTTTAATAAGTGCGAATAAAACAGTTTTGAAATTGGAATATATTCATGTTTCTTAGAATATTTCTCGACGCCCTCATCCAAAGAGATTATTATAGATTACTAGCTGCACCCGGTTGGTACACCCGCAATTTAAAATCGTTGTCAAGTTTTTAGAAATTTTCTTTTTGTAAGAACCTTCTGCGGAGTATTAGAAAACTATTAAAAAAAGATGAATGAAATCGGTATAGTCGTTCCCATGTTATGACGTGACTAAGGTTAATAGGGATTCATTTTTATATATTTAGGATATTATTTCTCCTATTATTAAAACAATTTATTTTGCGGAATCGAAAACATCTATTTTTCACCTCTTGACAGATCTCTTATATCTCTTAAAAAACAAAACACAACTCTATTGAAATAAAATAATAAAGGCGGCCGCGAAGGTCTCACTGGTGAAAAAGAGTTCCGCCACATATATATACATATATATATATATATAGAGATTATTAGAGTAAATGCAAAACAAGTTTGCAGTTAAGGGTGGCACCACTGTATTTTTTACATTCATTCGTTCATTTTTTCGCCGTACTTAGACATTTTAAATTTTAACCGGCTGCCACGGCGCTATGCCTGTGCCACGCTGTGAATGTTGTCTTTTATTTATTTTTTCTCATAGAAAAGTAAAGTGAAAAGTAGAGTGTATCACTCGGTGGTTACAGAATTTTTGCCTTGGGCGACGTACTTTGTATCTCCTACTTCACTCAGGATGCTACGTTAGAATCCTTCGCTACGTTCTGGAATCACAATAACGCCCGCGATTTAAAAATATTATTTTGCTCCCTTGTCATACAATCTACTATTATCACAGACTAGGTAAAGCTACTCTGACTATTATCATCTCTTCAACTGTTTACCACAAAGCTGATCGTATCTTGTGGATCAAGATGTCAGTTAACATTAGCGTGTAGGTACGTCAAAGTGCAACATTAAACGTTTTCCTTGACGTCATTTACTTTATGTAGGTGCCTACTAAATCTGGTATGGAAAATAGTTTTAAATAGAGATTTTCGCTTAACGGAATAAGAGCACAGTAAAAACGTTTATGAGTGATGGTGGCCGAGCGGTAGCATGTGCGCTTTACAATCTGACGGTACCTGCTTCGATCCTCAGCCAGTTCAAGAACCAATGACTCATTTGGTATCTGAATTAATTACAGTTTCGATGCCATCATTCAAAAACTGTGAAGGAAAACTTCGCGAGGAAACCTTATGTCCCAAAACTTCAACAGTTCAAATACATATTATGACATTCACCAACGTGCACTAGGCCAGCAATCCAGCATGGTGGATTAGAGCCCATTCTCCCGTGCCGAAATCCCAATCCCGTATATGTCACCCGTGACTTGTATTTTGTAGTTGACATTTGTAGTTTTTCCGCATTTCTGGAGGGAAAAGTACTCTATGTCAGTCCTCGTGACGCAGATTTTCTTCCTGGCAATTTTCGGTAAAATCGGCCTGATCGGCTACTTCACAGATATACACAACCAGATCGGCAATATATTTTAGTGAAAGAGACAACTTGATATGGCTCAGCACAAGTACGAAAAGGACATAAATAGATTTTGTTGTCCTTATCGGCGTGACCTGTTTTTGGTACCTCAAGTGTCAAAATCTGTAATAATCAGTGACAAACAAAACGGGTCTGAATTATATTTATTGCCTTTTTTTGGTGATTAAATGTGAAAAATGCGTGTTTCCTCTGAGAAATAATTGTAAAAGATATTTTACAATGGTTGGTTGTAGCATTTTGGGCTGCAAGAAGCGCAGTGAGCGAAAATACGATGAAATATCATTTCACACGTAAGTAAACATATAAAGCTTGTAACGATCACCTAAATAAATTCAGGATATCAATTCGCAAATATTTTATTCATCATTAGTCAGTTTTTAGGTCGATTTGTGGTCTAATTCTATGAATTTTATCAAATTATTCACTTAGAAAATAAATTATGAATGTTGCCAGTTTATGAAAGAAATTACCCACCGCAATTAACATAAATTATTCGTTCTGCAGGTTTCCAACTGATCCTGTCACATTGCTGAAAAAAGCTGGCACATTGCAAGAAGTGCAAAATACCGACCCTTTTATGCCCATATGAATATGGTGAATGTTAATATAAAATATATATTAATGAGGCCACAGTTATGAAGCTGGAAAAGCAAAAGGCGATTTCGGCGAACCGATTCAAAAAGCTACGCGCTGTTCGTGAAATTTGCACTGTAAACATTAAAGAGTCTATTTATCTAATTATTTGGAATGTTATACATAATTCCATTCATAAAAAACTAAACTGACCAAGCGCGAGTCGGGCTCGCGCTATGAGAGTTCTTTACAATCACAAAATACAAAAAGTTGTGCAAAAAGACAACATCACGCCCAGGCTGTCACCCATCCAAGTACCGACCGCGCCCGACGTTGCTTAGCTTAGTGGTAAACAGAAATTTGTCACTGACTCGCACTTGGCCAGTGTTTATTATTTGTTGTTTTACTTATGTTCACTATAATCCGCTAAATTTGACGCTTGTACGGATTACCGTTTTTACACTAGAACAAATCCAAAAATACGTTTAACGTTTGTTGCATGGGGGCCCTTCCTTTGCCCTTCCATTTTAACCCTTTGACTTTTTTATTATTTTTAATTAATCATAAAAAAATCATGCTATGGTTACTTTAAACCTTTTTTCTAGTACTATATTCTAATCCTAACAAATAATTATAATAAAAACGCAAGTAAGTTTGTAACTTTCTGTCTGTTTTTTTACGAGGAAACGGCTAAGTCATGGTATAATAATATACTCCGCCAGGTATAGCAATTCGAGAATTTTTTTTTACGTAGGCGTCCCGCAATGATGTCATGATGTCAATTTACAACAGGTTCGAGAGAGATGACGATACACCACGTAACAGCTGATTGAATAAAGTGGCAACTGGACAGTGACGTCATTGCGGGACCACTCCCAGATTGCTAGACCTTGTTTTCTTAGATCATGGGCTAAGTCAAATTTTGTCAGGACGATAGGGTGTGTCATGAGGACAGACAACGTACTTTTCTTCCCAGAAAATTGCAGGTAGCTCCGCGGGTTGCAGCAGATAGTGTATAAAATATAAATATTTAAAAGGTAGTATTGTTTCCAAAGTACTCATTGAAGATTCACACCCATCATAGTAGGTAAATTACCCTAACTTATAGCAAATCATTTTAATGTGGCAACACACCTTGTTGATGCGAGAGGCACTGAGCTAGCCACGCTCATTGAAAATCTATAGGTAGTAGATCTGTGGGCTACTTGGTGGTGATAAGCATTTTAGTTTGAGTTACTTTCGCTTTTTAAGCGACTTTGAAAAAAGAGGAATGTTCTCAATTCGGCCCGTATTTTATAATAATAAGTTGTGTATAAGATCATTGTGTTACTTTTATTGTGTCAGTGTAGGTAAAATAGGAATGTTAAAAATAAAAAAAACATGCTGCTAACGCAGTATCCTGATTTGTGAAATTGCCTGATCCTATTGCCTGCATTCACCATTTTATTATTTCTTTAGATCTAAGCCGTATTTCATTCCATCAGTATTAAATTTCATCAGCCAGCCTGCAAAACGCAGCTACTTCTAAACTCATGATAAGTTCGAACAATGCTAATCAGCACGCAAGAGGTTGGACACAGCACGGATAGAACCACAGTCGCGCCTTGCATTTGACTGCAAATCAGGGTACCTACAACGTGTTTATTATTTTTCAGAAAAATTTATATCATGGGGCATTTGAGTTCGCTTGAATGCTTGACAAAATACTTGACCCAATACCCTTTCATATTGTAACTATTGGCAAGAGCCCCGGTTTGGCTACTTGCTGATTTGCAAGCTGATAACTAAGATATAGAGAAACACATTGGTTTTAATTATGGGGGGAAAACCTTCGTTTATGGTACGTTTCGACAAGTGACATCATTAATGCGAAATTTGGTTTGTTTGTTCCTGTTTCACTCTTTCAAGCAAACGGATCTACGTAAACGTAAAGTTGGAGGGCCTGACAGTGACATAAAATAGTTTAACGGAATGTCCGCGTGGCGCAGCAAGTACCAACGCTTTAACAAAAATAAAAAACGGCGTATTTCTAATGTTCTGCATAGGTGAGTGCTAAGTCTATCTGCATTTAGCTCTTTTCTGTTTAATTTGCTTTGATGAAGTTATAATTTTTGTCTACATGAGACTAATACTTAAAACTGAAAAAGCCGTAGCCCATAGAAGTTGTAGTATTATTATATCAAGAGACATGGAACCTAAAAAAAATTGATCACAATCTACCACAGAAATAGAAATCATGATGAGTTGATTACAACTATTGGTTGTGTAGGCCTCCCACTAGATGGACCGACGACATTGTGAGAGTCGCAGGCATCCAGTGGATGCAAAAGGCAGGCTGTCGTTCAGTGTGGAGGTTAAAGGGGGAGGCCTATGTTCAGTAGTGGACGTCTTCTGACTGATGATGATGATGATTACAACTACACTACGAGTTGCAATTGACATCTTGACAGAATTGTAATCTTGAAGTTGATATCATGACGAGTTAAAATAATAAGTTGAAATAATGCCAAGTTTAAAATCATATCAAGTTTAAGTCATACCGAGTTAAAATCATACCGAGTTAAAATCATGACAAGTTGCAATCATGACGAGTTGAAATCATGAGTTGAAATCTTGACATCTCACAATGATTTCATCTCGGCATGATTTAAAATCATGAGTTGAACTCAACTCATGATCAACTCAACTTATCGTTTTACAAGGAAAATTAAAACCTGCTAAATTGAGGATTCTCCACGCCTCTAAATATTAATATAGGCTATTGATTGGTAACCGTGTGATATTTGATCTGTCATCTGTCAAACTAGAGTGAGGTTGTGTTTTTGCGCTTAATCACGATTTTAATACTTTTTTGGCTAATTTCCCTCGTAAAACCTGCAAAATCTTAAATTTGGCCCATAATATTAGTGATTGAGTGTTTCTCAGTGTTCGAAACGGTTTCCGGCTGTTGCAATGAACGATCAAAAGTGCTGTCCTAACACCCTAAAAGGGGTTCAGCTCCTGGTGTGTTGCCGCTGCCAGGGTAAATACCACTACTCCTGCGTGAATTTCAGTGAGGACGACTTTCAAGGGTTCACTAAAGATTTCAAAGATACGTGGGTGTGCCCGTCCTGCCGCTGCAAAGAACCCAGGAAAGGCGACAATTCTAACACTCCGCTACGTGTCTCGGCCCCCGAGAACTGGACTGCGACCGAAAACGTCACGCTTCGC
This sequence comes from Agriopis aurantiaria, assembly GCA_914767915.1. Lineage (NCBI taxonomy): Eukaryota > Metazoa > Arthropoda > Insecta > Lepidoptera > Geometridae > Agriopis > Agriopis aurantiaria. The sequence continues at coordinate 7,003,152 of OU611999.1, forward strand.
AACAAGCAGCGCAGCTCTGCCAACTGTGGCTGCCTTTCCGCCGACATCATACGCGAAATAATCAGAGAAGAACTTGATAGAAAACTAGACACTAAAATAAAAGACTTCGAGTCAAAGTTAGAGAAATTCGAACAGTGTCTGGCTGTTTCAAACAGTGAGTATGAAAGAATAAATAGTGATAGTGAAGCTCAAAAATCTACACTGGCCCATTTGCGCTCTGAGAACGAGGAGCTGCGCACTGCAACTCGCAACCTATCGCGGCGCCTGCTCCAAGCCGAGCAGCTGTCCCGCACTACCAACATTGAGATTCAATGTGTGCCTGAGAACGACAAGGAAAACTTATATAAAACAGTACAACAACTAGGCAATACCATCAAGTGCCCCGTTGCAGACTCTGACTTGGAATATTGCAGCCGGATTGCTAAGCTCAATGCTGCCAGCCTGCGTCCTCGATCCATCCTGGTAAAGTTCAATAGCCGACGGCTGCGTGACAGTTTTCTTGCTGGAGTTGTCAAGTTCAACAGAAACAATCCTGGTAGTAAGCTAAACACAAGCCACCTTGGCATCGGTGGCAGTAAGAGTGGTGCTGTCTTCGTATCAGAACATCTAATCCCGGAGTCCAAAGCGTTGCATGCTGCTGCTCGACAGAAGGCCAAGGAGCTAAATTATAGATTTGTCTGGGTGCGCGACGGTAAAGTGTTTATGAGAAAAACAGAAAACTCGCACTTCATCTTAGTCAAGGACATTGAAAATTTAAATAAGTTAGGCTAAATAGGCCATAAGATAATTAGCTTGGATAAACAACTCAAACCGTGGTGTCATTTTAAATAATTTGATTTCATTTGTCTCAACTGCTGTCATCTTCATAAGTTATAAGGTTATAAGGTTGCCCGGTCAAACAAAAACATAACATAACTTGTAACTTAACTCATATTATATGTAATAGCTACAACATCTCAGTAAGTTCTCCCATAAGGTATATTAATCTGCCAGCTGATTCTTACTTGCATTGTTTCTGTAATATCAAAATTCAACCATAAGAAATATCTAACTTGTAAATTGATTCATGCATTGGTTTTGTAAAGTCAACATCTGTTTAGGTTAAGCTATATCAATCATAGGAAGTTTTTAATTAGGTAATTTATTCTTTATTGTTTCGGCTCAGTATTGTCAACATTTAAAAGGAAGGTTAAGTAATTTCAATTGAAAGCAGTACCTAATTCGTAATCCAATTCATACTTAATTAATTCAGACTGTCATAGTTGGGATCTATAGTGTGGTACAGATATTGTTGAAGTACTTGGGTTATATAAAAAAAAAAAAAAAAAAAAAAAAGTACAAAAGTCAAGTCATCTCATCCATAAGTATTGTACCTATATAAAGTGCCTTACACCTGATTTAATTCATAAAAAAAGTTTTTAGTTCAATCCAGCCATCGATAACCTAAAATTTCTCTTAATCTTTCTTTAACAACTACATGATACAAGTTTATTACCAAAATGTAAGAGGCTTAAGGCTGAAAACTATTGACTTGTTTAATAATGTTGTATGTAATAATTTTGATGTGATTGCACTAACGGAGACTTGGTGTAACAGCGGCATTTTCGATTCTGAGTTGTTCGATGGCCGTTATGTAGTTTATAGAAGAGACGGAGAGTCTAGTGGAATCCATGGGAAAAGAGACGGAGGTGGGGTAGCTGTGGCAGTTTCTAAGCAACTCAGTTCCAGGCGTCTGCAGTACTGTGAGTCTAACTGTGAGGACCTGTGGCTGGAGATAGAGTGTCTTAACGACGATGGTCGGACCGAGCATTTATATTTTTGTGCTGTTTATCTACGTTCACCCCTTAAACTTAATTCTTTGGAGGAATTCGTTAACAATTCTAATCTAGTGATGGAAACAAATAATTTTAATAATGTCATATTTCTTGGTGATTTCAACCTTTCATGCATTTCCTGGAAGATCGACAGTAGTACTGGGTCACTTATTGGCGTGCCTTGCGAAAATGCACTTGCTAACATGCTCCTTGATTTCGGTAGGTTGAACGACCTACAGCAATACAATCATACTCTTAATAGGGATAACAAAATTTTGGATCTGGTACTCAGCAACAAATCTTGTATCTCGAACTTGCATATTAACACTAGTCCGCTTTCTATAGTTGACAACTATCACCCACCTATCAATTTCAATGTATCTTTTCACGCTGAGAAGAAAAACTTAAATCCTAATACCACTTTTAAATTTTGCTTTTTTAAGGCGGACTATGACAATATAATCGGAGACCTCAACGGTATTAACTGGGACGAGTTATTTGTAGATTGTGCGTCGGTAAATGATATGCTTTCGTTCTTTTACAAGCATCTTCGGGAGTTAATAGAAAAGTATGTTCCAAGATCGCAGCCAAGAGCTAAAAAGTATCCCATTTGGTTTTCTCGTGACCTAATAAACCTTTTAAAAGAAAAGCTTAAATACAGAAACAAACTAAAAAAATACAATAATAATCCGCTTGATAAGTTATCGTATGAACTGCTCAAGAAGCGCTCGGAACGCCTTATTACTACTTGTTATAATACCTACATATCTCGCCTTGAATCTAATCTACATTCGAATCCTAAACTGTTCTGGTCCTTTATTAAAAGCAAGAAGAAAAATCAAAGTCATTACCCTGCACAGATGAACTTAGGTGACAAGTGTGCCTGTAATGGTAAAGATATTTGCAATCTCTTTGCCCAAAACTTTTCCTCTGTATACAATCGCACAATTAGCGGCCCGCTACCCAATTACAACAATCCTGTTAGCAATCCTGTTTCTAAGTCAACCAATAATTATTTAACAACAATACAATTTAAAGACGATCAGGTTATCAAGGTGTTAAAAAGACTTGACAGTAGTAAGGGAGCAGGATCGGATGGTATCCCGGCAATCTTTGTAGCAAGGTGTGCACCAGCACTTGCGCATCCTTTGCGCTTAATCTTTAATAAATCTATGAGTACTGGCATTTTCCCTTCTGCCTGGAAAGTAGCGTTGGTTGTGCCCTTGCATAAGGAGGGCCCTAAGGAGCTCATTAAGAACTACAGACCCATATCCATACTCCCTGTATTTGCTAAGATCTTCGAGCAAATGATACAGCCTATTTTGGCATGGCACTTTAAATGTATAATTAGCCCTCGTCAGCATGGTTTCATGAAGTCTAGGTCGACTGCGACTAATTTGGTCTCTTTTATTAACGATGTTTCCCTGGAGGTTGACAGAAGTTCGAATGTTGACGCGATTTACACCGACTTCAGCAAGGCGTTCGACTGTGTGAACCACCAGACACTGCTCCAGAAACTCTCTGCTAATGGCATTTCTGAGCCCTTGCTGAGTTGGTGTGCATCGTACTTGACTACCCGGGAGTCGATGGTTGTGGCTAGTGGTTTTTCATCTGACGCGTTCTCGGTGCTTTCAGGAGTCCCACAAGGCTCTCACTTAGGCCCGCTATTTTTTAACATATTTATTAATGATATTGGGGATTGTTTTCACCATTGCAATTACTACTTGTTTGCGGATGATCTAAAATTGTTCAAAGTTGTAAACAGCACGTCGGATGTGGAACTTCTGCAGGCTGATCTCGATCGTCTCATCTCATGGTGTCAATCCAATGGGATGGACCTCAATGTAGCTAAGTGTTACTCCATTCAATTCTCCAGAAAGGTAAAATATGCTCATAATAAATACAAAATTAATAATCTCGTGCTGAGCGAGGCAGACAGTATTAGAGATCTGGGAATAGTGCTCGATAAAAAACTAAGGTTGAACTTGCACATTGATAACATATGCTCAAAGGCGCTCAAGTCCCTGGGCTTTGTGCTCCGCAACTCCAAAGACTTTAAAAGCCCTAAGACTAAAATACTTATTTTTAACTCGCTGGTCCGCAGTTGCTTGGAGTACTGCAGCGTAGCCTGGAACCCTTTTTACGACATCTATACCAAAAGACTCGAAAGCATACAAAAGCGCTTCCTGTGGCATCTCACTTACTCATGTAATTTAGCTAAATCTATAAAAAGCTACCCCGAAAGATTGAAGTACTTTCATATGGATTCCCTTTTTGATCGAAGACGCATGCTGGACCTACAGTTTCTGTTTAAGCTCGCTAATGGTTTACTTGATACCCCGGAACTATTAGCTATTTTGAACTTCTCTGCGCCAACTAGATCGATTAGACCGTCTCGTTATAAGCTTCTGAGCTGCTCCAACTGGAAAACAAATCTGGGCAAAAATGCCCCTGTTAACAGACTAGCCAGGGAGTTTGATGTTTTCTCCCGAGATGACGTAGTAGACTTATTCGCTGGTGGCGTGGGTAGGTTCAAACTATCTATTCGTAGTAAACTATCAAACTGCTGTAATAAGTAATGTTTTTCTCTTATTCTTAGATTCCTTTAATCAGTCAAATATTGATTGAATTTTTAATGTTTAATGTATAATGTACTAACTTATATTCCAAAAACGAACTCTCATTATTATTATTTTTAATAGCATGTAGTCTGCACCTATAATTGTGGTGGCGTTTAGTCTACTTCTTGTGCCTTGTCTCCGTCATGTTAAGCAAGGACGTACATCATGTTGGTGTTCATTAATAAAATAAAAATAAAATAAAATAAAAATTTCTGAAGTATACTGTACTGTAGATATTGAAACAAATTTATGAAAAAATCATAATCTAGTTTTGAACAATGAGTCTAAAAATAACCAGGTGAGCTCACTAATACTTACCAAGGAACAGCGTCAGTGACTATAAAATGAGTATAAGGTCTATAGTAGTCCCCATCTTGCGCAATTCGTTTGTATGTAAATAAGACAATTTGCACACAATTCTAAATAGATACTAGCGGACAGTTTAGACATTATTGAATCGGTTATATCCAATAACTCTTTTTTACCTAATCAATCATTGTGTTAAGAAAATCATAATTTTATCATGACCTAATTTTCATAACACTAAAATACCACATAATCTACCAAAATAATAATGGGAATGTCGAGTATTAAAATAAAATAAATAAATAAATATTCGGGACATTTTTCACACACGGTCATCTGACCCCAAACTAAGCAAAGCTTGTGATATGGCTGCGAGAGACTGATATACATACATATATAGTTTTAAATACATACTTAAATAGATATTAACAACTAGATATAGAACAAACACAAATGTTCATCACACAAATGTTTGTCCTACGTGGGAATCGAACCCACGCCCTCAGGCTCAGAAGGTAGGTTCACTACCAACTGGACTAACGGGCTATCAATTGATTGGCCGCTTTGATAATATATAGTTAGGATCTGCCTTTAACTCGAGCTAGTACCGAAAAAAATCTGCCAAAAACTAAAGGAGGCGAGGTAAACACGTATTGCACACACTGATATATCACACTTCAATATTGAGTGGCACACAACTGCAAACGATATGCTCAAAAGTCAACAAATGGACGACCAAGGGTGTAAGTGCTAAAGGGGAGGGAAACTGTAAGTATATCGCTTCCATTTATTAATTTATTCTGAGGTTGGTAAGTATAACGATAAATAACGCACTACTGGCGGAATGACATTTTAAACCAATGTAAAAATATATTTTTGTTACCCAGATTGTTCTGTCTAAGCGTTTAAAATCGTTTAAAAGTTTTTTTAGCTCCAGCTGCTCTCAAGCGAAAATTGTTATTTGGAACTAACTGACTTGACAAATGTATTTCTGTTTTGTTTGAGTTATGATCCACTTCATCCACATTCATATCTTAAGCATGCAAAATCCCATAGGAAAAAGCGTGTTAATTTTATTTCTGAATTTTCCAATTATCAGGGTAACATTTTTATTTTTCCCTAAACAGTTACTCGAACTATTCCTGTAAAAAGTACTGGCTAACCCATAGAAATAGAATCATCATCATAATCAGCTAGAAGACGTCCGGTGCTGAACACAGGTCTCCCCCTTTAACCTCCACAGTGAACAAAAACCTGCCATCTGCATCCACTGGATGGCCACATCACTCGAAGAACTGATAACCGATGGGGAAGAAAGGTTCTTGAGTGGAGACCACGAACCGGAAGACGCAGCGTAGGTAGGCCTCCCACTACATGGACCTACGACATTGTGAGAGTCACGGGCATCCAGAAATAGAATACCGGACCCCAATCATGACCCCAAATTAAAGGACACGGTGTAAAATTTTCAAGCTTAACTCATGCTTACATCAGCAATAACTAAACCAACTCATAAACATAAACTTAGTAGTGGTTAATTATCCTCAATGCTTCTACTTCTGTTGAGGAAAACTAGCTACGGAAGAGATGTGATCTGATTTCGCTACCGGAAGATTTAAGGAGTAAGGAACTTTAGGAAGGAAATGTGTGTACTAATATAAAATCCCAACGGTTTTCAAGGTTCTACGGAACAGTGGTACTAATCAGAAAGGAAGTCATTGTACCAACCCTGAAATCGCAAATAATATTATCTTATCATCATCAGCCTTTTACACTAGTTACAGCTAGTACACAGGCCTTCTCTCAGAGAGAGAGAGAGAGATGATGAGCCGTAATCCACCATGCTGGCCCAGTGCTTGTTGATGAATGTTGTACGTCTTCGAACTTTTAAGCTTCTTTGACGTACTCAAAAAATATCTTCCAAGAATTATTAATTATACGCAAAGTGACATTTCTATTCTGTTTATACGCTAAATGACATTTCTTTACGGTCCCATAGTAAAAGCTGTTTATATTGTTGCGTACAATGTAACGTACATAGACAATGACATTAGCTAGAGAGAAATTATCTCAAGCTAATGTCATTTTCATACAATTTCATCTTTCCGCAGGCGTGAACGCTAACAGAAAGTGGCTCTTGTCTAGACCCCCAGACTACTAAGACGAAAAAGACTCATCAGTCCGAAAATTGGACTATATACAAATACATATATCGGACTACTAAAACTACGCGTGCTACATTCTGCTTTCTACATTTCATACTATTTATACTAGACGTAGTTTAGCCGGTAGTATTTTTAAGGTATGGCTGGAATAGGTACACATCTAAAAACTCAAAGAGTTCTAAAGTCTGGAAATAAATTTTCGATATGTACGTAGTATTTCCGTGATATGATGACGTTTTACTCAATTAAAACTATGAAGATACTTAACTAGCGATTGATAAATATTCCGTTGCCAAGCTATTGTTTTCCATCTGGTCCCTACAATTTCATAATTTGAAAAAGGCGTCATAGATCCAGCTAGAGACTACAGTATAAATGGTTCTATAATTGCGTTTCCTTCGTCACAGCCCAACGAAGGGTCGATCGGAGCTCACGAAGGATAAAACATGTAAGTAGTCATGTCTTGATTTATCGGTATTTATCCAGATAAATATTCAATATGATAACTATTGCATTTATTGCCAATATTATCTTTGTGCTATAATTGTGTTCAACTAATTGAAACTTTATGGCAGAATAACCAGTTCCCTAGCTACTTCCCATTAATTATGTGGCCACGTACCTAATATAGAAAGGCTATATAAACTAGATATATATAGGCTTAATCTAGCTAAATCATCAAATTTAATGTTCATAAAATGTTGATCAGCCAAAACGTATTTTTTATTTCTTACCCGACTGCCTAAGAAGGAAGGAATGTTTTTTGGATGCGTAAGCTTGTTTGTTTGTATTTTTCCAACGATCAACTCCTAAAGCCAAAATGCATTGACCGATTTTGATGTGTGTGGGGTCGTAAAATTTGTCTTTATCTCTAGATTGCCATTGGCTACTTTTTGCAGTGCGACATTTTTTCCCCCTAATCTACGTGTTTTTATTATTACTTACAGATATAAATGTACTCATATATTGTCACGGACGATCAGCTCATTGAAAACTAATAAAAAAACTCTCAAAATATTGCTCATTTTGTTTAGCTGATGAGTCAGCGACATTGGTGATATTTTTGTGAAATCATATGAGCAATTAAAATATCGAGCCCCAAAAGCTGCCTTTACGAGGTGGCTGGTTAATTAAAAGTAACCCCGTGAAATATAGTTATTATACTGAATACAGTTAATAGTCTATTAGCGTTTTATCGGATACAATTCGGAGAGTGTGCATAGGAACTACATAATCTAATTCCCTCCTGTACAGTTTGTGATGATCCGAAATCCCGTACAAAACGCAATGCCTGAATGGTAATCCTTGATAGTTACTATCTGGCTATCTTCAAGTCGCGAGCGAAAGTTGCAAAAAAAAAACTTCTCTTTGCTGTGATTTATTGTAGGCAAGTAATATCAGGAGGGGTGGCGATCAAACGCAAGCCAGAAAAAAAAAGAACAGAAAAAAAACTTTTTTTTTTTAAAGCTTAGCAAAAAAAAGAACTTTACAGTGGACACTAATCCTTTATTTAATTAGCTTTTATTTATCTTGCCCTGTTATTATGTATGTATGTATGTGTGGGACACATCCTGAACTTGACACACAGTTATCCCCAACCGATTGAGCTGAAATTTTGCAAATGCATACACGTTTAGTTTGGGTGACAATGCATAGTTAGCTAAGTGACGTCATTTTAAATCCAATATGGCGGACTCCCAAAGATAGCGGATCAGTTATTTTTTATGCACTTCAATAATATGGGTATCAAATGAAAGACTTCAATTGCGAAATAATACGAAAATAAAATGACGCCACCTAAATTCAGTATGGCCGACGCGTGAAAAAGGTATTTTTTTATATAATAATATTTATTATGTAACGTAATATGACTAAGATCACTGACATTATAATCAAACCAGACCAAGAAATTATGATTAATGCATGTGTATCAGTATAACTAACAGAGAGACAGACACGTCATGCTCTACAATTAATACACGGAAATGGAAATATACCGACGCCACAAGGAAATGAATACTTGAGTAGGTAACATTTAAGGCGATTACACAATGATTTGATAACTGAAGTGATACTAGTCTACATGGGGAAATGCATTTCCTTTAATCAGCTAAGCAATACTTTTTACTATGCTTAAATAATTTTGTTATTTAAAGCAAATTCTTTTATTCTTCATCCGAATTACATTTTTTGCAAAGTTTTAAATCGATACTGTTAAAAATCAGTTAAATAGACTTAGAAGGTTTGATTACTTTATTAGTTATCTAGTTAAAAGAAAGGCGTATAAAAATAAAATTAAAACCGCAAACCAAATCCATAAATCAATAGAATTATCAATGTTTTTAAAGTAGAAATGTAACGAGGTGAGATTGCTGTATATAGGTAGGTACATTGTAAAAGTTTGTAATTTATCGTGCGCTATAAATAATCTTTGGCTATTTTCTTAGCAATGTAGAGATTAATATCTTCCAGAAGGTTGCACATCTAGTATGCAGACTCACAATAATAATTTTCAAACGAACAATAAGACAATGGCCAATCAAAGTAATTAAAGAAACCTGCCTTAAGTATATACATGTCCGTGAACTTTTATACCAACATTAAATACTATTGTTTAGATAGACGAATGAGTTTTACTTACAATATTCAGAATCAGAATCAGAATCCATTTATTGTAACACTGTGTACATTATATGCAAGTATGTATGTGTGTATATATGTATTAAGAGCTTAACAGGGACTTAACTAGAAGGGACTAGCTAGAAAAAAGATCCTGTTTAGTTTTGTATTGTTTGTTACCTGCTAGTTTCATATAACATTTTCTTTTAAAATTTATTTATAGTTTTAATTTAAAGAATTATAATTTTTAGTATTTAGTAATATATTTTTAGTTTCCCATGCGCAACTACTAAACATAAACACGGTAAACGTTCTAAAAAGATGAAAAAAATATATTTTTCTTTTAATATTTCACTGAAGTATTTCGGGTACATGCCAGTCTTATGTTCAACAGGCTAGCGAAAGTAATCAGAATTCGTGGTTTTACAATGCTATTGCAGCTTTCAGAGCAAATAAATGATTGAACTGACCTTAGTGAAGCCATGTATAAAGATACAAAAAGGAATAGCTAAAGGTACATCCAATGTAGATACCACCCTCTCTCTTTCTGGCTATGCCATCCCCATATCCCATGGGGTCAGTTTTCTTGTTTTTCTCCTCCACTTCGCTCTACCATGACATCATCGATGCCTAAATCGACCTATAACTACCTAAAATGTTCTAAAAGATAAATTGTGTCTTTCAGATTCAATATGAAGCTGTTACTCCTAATTACAATGACATCCGTGGTAGCCATTGCGTACGGCAAGCCGGGTACATACACCGACAAATGGGACCACATCAATGTGGAAGAAATTCTCGTTTCGGACCGTCTAACGAAAGGCTACGTCGATTGTCTTCTAGATAGAGGTCGCTGCACTCCCGATGGCAAAGCCCTAAAAGAAACACTCCCTGACGCTTTGGAGCACGAATGCTCTAAATGTACTGCAAAACAAAAAACCAGCTCCGATAAAGTCATCAAACATTTAGTCAACAAACGTCCTAACCTGTGGAAGGAACTGGGAGCCAAATATGACCCTGACAATATATACCAGCAGAGATACAAGGACCAGATCGAGTCTGCCAAGGAGAAACCGTAAATTAAGAATTAGTTTTAAGTAGTCATGTAACCAAATTCGTCTCAAATTCGGATTTAATGTAGTTGTAATACATATCTATATTGTAAAATATCGGTTGTTTAATTTTGTGATGAATCCTATGTTATATCTTTTGCTATGATAATCCTACGTTATTATCTATATTATTGTAATTATAACTTTATTTGTGGCCAGTGCTTGATATGGATAGTACGCTTAGAAACACAATTTATTAAGGGTTTAATACAATACAATACAATAGCCATTTATTCCGAATAAGATATTAACATAAATTATTTCTACAGTTTTATAAAATGTCTCTTAGTTCGGTGTGCCTTTTGGCATAGGCCTCCTCCAACTGTCTCCATTGCTCTCTATCATCTGCCACTCTTGTCCAGTATGGCCCAAGGGTCAGCCGAATGTCATCATCCCATCTTCTTGTTGGACGTCCCTGTCTTCTTGTGCTGTCCCTTGGGTACCATAGAGTGACCGGCTTACTAAGGGTTTAAAGCTGTACTTAATTTTCACACGAGTTTGGCCCAATACTTGAAAAGTATACCTGTTTTATCTTAATTTGTTATTCTACTCATTTCACATATATACGTAAAGACTATGATGTTATATAAAAAAAAAATTTTTTTTTTGACTATTTCTTTTTTTACTACTACTAGGACTAGGTCCTAGTGGTGGATGGTTTCGGTCAGGTTTGGGAACGCCTAGCCAATCAATAATTTTTAATAATTTTTTACAGCCACCTAATTTTTTTATTTATTTTTATAAATTTGTGTTCTGAGATAGTGTGAGATCGATGGTGGCCGAGCGGTAGCATGAGCATTTTACAATCTGTCGGTACCCGGTTCGATCCTCGGCCCTGTACCAATGACTTATGTAGTACTTAAATTAAATCAATTATTTGCAGTTTCGATGCCACCGCCAAGAAACGGTAACACATCGTCAGGATACTAAAACCTCAAAATTTCAAACACATGACATTCACCAACATGTATTGGGCCAGGGATTAGGGTTCATCTTCTCTCTCTCCAAGAAAAGGTCTGCAGGCTAGCAGTGGGAACATGATAGGCTGAAGTGATGAGATAGTGTTTGAAATTGGGTAATACAAATAAACAAAATTCTTTTCTATATCACTTGTCTACGACCTGAGCAAGTTCACGAATAATAAATGCACCATACTTTAGCACTGCTGGTTTTTCTGAGAGATTACAAATTTCACAGCTAACACTAAAACCATAAACTACGTGGCTTATTATCGAAAAGGACAAAACACGGAATAACGTTTCCAACATTACGATTCGTTTATTGATAAGAGGGTAGAATTATATTTAGTTTCTTTTGTCCAACGTTTAAATTGTTCTGCAGAATCTCAAAATACCCTTTGAATATTCTAATCCGTGCCAGCTATGAACTGATTGAAGGATTCCTTGTACTTGTCACCTGGGTCGTACATTGCTGTGAGCTCTTTCCAAGCCTCAGGGTGCTTCTCCATGACGGCTCCAATCACCTTCCGGATTAGCTGTTTCTGTTTGTTGGTACACTTTCCACACGACGTTTCGAGTGCTTCGGGAATTATTTCTGTATTAAAGAAAGCAAGTATACGTAGGTTACTTCAATTCTCCATAGGGTTTCACGGGACTATTGTTGTGGTGGTGGTAGTGACTGGGCTTTGGATGCCGAAATGAGGTCATTGTACTTGTCATTATGAACAATTTTTATTATCGGATCAACCCTGAACAAATAATTCGTTCAGTGTAAATTAAATTTTTGACAGAACAGTTACGTAATTTTTTTCCGATTGCAGGGTTGGTCCCGTATTAATAGTTAGTAATAATAGTTGTTCATTTTTTTCCTTTGTAAACTAAACAAAATACAAGCCAATACTAACACTACAAATACAGTGGTTTGCAGCTAGTAATGATATTATAACACAAAAATTAAGCCTATTTAGGTATATCTATAACTTAGCCGTAGTGTTTAATTAAGGTAGGTGCTGGTAAATTTTTTGTTCCTTATTACTAACAGTGGCATTCTACAATGGCAATTGAGTTTGCGTCACGAATAGAGCCCTTAAATAATAAACTACACGAACACACGTACCTTTTTTAATGCCGTAAGTGGGAAACAAGCAGATGGGCTGACTGATGGTAAGCAGTCACCGTCGCCTATAGATACTTGTAACACCAGTGACATCACAACTACGTTGCTGACCCCCTAAGAATCTATTAACTCGCCTTTTGAAGAACCCAATGTTGTAGCTTCTCGGAAACAGCGCGGAAGGTAGCTACAAAATAACAGATACAAAAACAAAAATAATAGCGTCCTTATAATCCTTACTTCTAAAATCCTTAGCATCCGGCGTACAAGGCCCCTGATCGAGGAAGCATTTTGAGTAACTTAACATTATTCTGTCATTTTCTATGATTGGTTGAACATCAAAGTCATCGTATTTTGAACTATAGAAATCTGCTGCCACAAAACTTAAGGCAAAAACTACTAGCACTACAGCTTGCAACATTTTTTAAAAGTTATTATATAATGTTTGCTTCACTGGGATGACAATTCTTGGTCGTGCTTTATTGTAACTGAGAGGAAAGAAGATCAACCAACATGTTTATAGGAGTTGTTTGTCATTGTCCATAAATACATAATCCCTAACAATTAGATCGCTAGTAGAGACGTTCATGCCGTGTGGATCATTCTAATGTGCTTGTTATGAGATTAACTACCAGAGTATCGTACTTACTCACACATATACAAGATTGGCTCCATTAGCGCTTATAACGATTCATTGGCAAAATCCACGTTACAGAATTTGCTTCCTGAGGGGCTACCACACCTATATTTTTTAAAATAATATTGTTATATTGAATTTTGTCGAAAGGTTTTGGGCCGAATGGAGACCACGGACTGGTAAGAGCAGCGTAGGACGTCCACCCACAAGATGGACAGACGACCTAAAAGAGACCGCAGCGAAAAGCTGGATGCAGGCCGCTTTCAACCGGCCCTTTTGGAGATCGATGGGGAGGCCTATGTCCACAATGGACGTCCTATAGCTGAAATGATGATGATGATGATTGAATTTTGTCTTGCTCTCTCGACTAATAAGGGAGCTAGCGAGCTAGCTAGAGCTAGAAAGCTAGAGTGCATAGATTTCTTCTAGATCAACGTGTTGCATCCTCGGCCACACCGTTGCTTACCATCAGGCGAGTTGGTGGCCAAACGTAGATCTATTCTGTATAAAAAAAGGGATACAAAGCTCAATGTAAGATTATTATAAGGATGTTTTTTTGGTTGTGGTACGCCCTCTAGCTTGAAGTTTCTATAGCCTCTCGGTGTTCTTATGGATGGTGTGTGTTGTATAAGAATGGTGATGGCATGATTAACTCATGAATACAGTTCTACTAGAACTGTATTCATGACTTAATCCTGATATACGCACATAACATCAGCTAAACGGACAATTGGGGATGTCCTGGAACACACACAAAGACGCAAGCAACTAGCATCCAGACCCAAAGCAGACATTACATTAAATTCACACCATTCAAACATCTGCTCGGCCAAGAATCTAACCTGGAATCACCTGCTTATAAGTTGCGCTACCACTGAGCCATATCGGTCGGCAATAACCAAAAGGTTGAGGCCCTTATGCAATAGCATCCTAAAAGATTGCTACTCTGCTAATTGATTATTTTTCCTTAGAACAGTGCGGACGAAGCCGCAGGAAGAAGCTAGTAGTAATATAAAAAGTGTAGTCGAAGGATACTATAAAAGAAGGAGGATATTTTGTAAATTAAAAAAAAAATTACTGTCATGGAACAAAACAAATATATTGCTGTCAACGTCAACGGTGTCAACAAGCCTAAGGCCCACTTATAGTGCTTTGATCTTGTTATATAATTTACTATATTATTTTAAGAAAATTCTGACTCCATGCCTTTAGAATGCCAACGGTCTACGTCTGGTGGTAAGGGCAATCTTGGTAAGTTCATAGAAAGAGACCCACGAATATGTGCTGCTGGATTACCTTCTTCTCAGGCTGACGAGGACGTAAAAGGAGCTTTACAGTGTTACCTATTAAAGGATGAGGTGGATGCTCTCATTGGCGATGCTTTGCTTCCTCCACATAAACCTAAACCACTCCCACCGCTACGACATCCTATACCACTAGACAGTCGTCATGGTATCTATACTGAAGCCGCTATACTTTTACGCCCACCAATCAAAACTAAATTCCAAACACTGGTAGATGACTTCAAAGACACAGTGTACACTTCCTATTGGAAAAAACGCGTTGGTGGTTTACCAGATCCCGTTCCTATGATGCCTGAAGGTTTCGATAAATTTGGGACAACCTATGGGAAAAAAACCCCATGCCATGGACGACTCTACGATATTGTGATGCCGAAAGAACCATTTCCAGATAAGACACCAAGATCACGACAAGCTGGTGCTCAAACAAATCGCAAATTTTGCTCGCCTCCGTTTAATGCAGAACTCACCTATGGGCATAGAACTGGCGTTGATACACGAGGTACATACGCAAAATGTTGTATGACTGATGACAGAATCGTGAGAGGAAATCCTAACCACACCATTTTAAACGCCATACAAACTAATTTTCAACATGCAAATCAACCTAAAACAGGCACTGTCTTAACACCGAATAATAATGTAAGATGTGTACCGGAAGGATACTCATTTGGTATACTGAAACCTCCAGACAATTTACCGGAATGTCTGACTACTTGTGAACTTAACCCTGGGCGTGAAGAATTCAAAAAATGTTTAAAAGCTCTCAATACACTTCGAAAGGTTCTAAGCACTAGATTTCTTCCTACATTTTTTCAACAGTTATACTTGAGTTTAAAATATTTCGATAAAGATAAAACAGGCTGGCTTCCTAAAAGTGTGGTGTATAATTTTTGTGGGACAAAGTTTATAAGGTTTGATCCTTCATTGATCGAACCGTTACTCTCTATGTGGTCAGCATTCGATGGATCAAACATTAAATACAAAACATTCGTACATGTGTTAAATTATCGAGAGCCTTCTCCCGAAATGCCTAAAGTACCAGATATACCGGATGATTGTCTTGATTTTAAGACTACATACACAGAAATGGTAAATCCAAATCAAAAACCAAATTTGAGTCGCATGGCCGGATTGCCGTCGGGAAGATATTTGGATATGGACTATCCTATTACTCCAGATTTTTGCTGTCAGGCAGACAGGGCTTGCTTTCTTCATGAATCTGATACGAAGTCTTGCATCAACCCTAGCGTTTTAACATTGCTTCATGTAAATCATCGAGACATGTATGAAAAAAGGAAACCTGACATTGTAAGAAGAGTATTTGAAGCAGCATACGGCAAATTCACTGATGATCAATTCGACACATATTGGCAAGCAGCCAAAAAGTATCACTCAGAAGGGTGGGTTTGTTACCAAACATTTCGACGTGCATTTGAGAATATAACGGAACCTTGTATTTCAGAGCCGAAAAAAAAAGGTCATCATTGAATGTTTAAAATAATTTTATTACTTTTGAAAGTATGTACCTGAATGTATGAAAATTTGTTTCCAAATCTAGAGTCATGATAAATATAAATTATTATTGTTTGTTTTTTTTCGAGCAGCTGCAATCTCAAGTGTAGCAAGGAGTCTTGGAGTCATGTTTCTATGGCGCTACAAGGAAGTCTCGGAAGGCCTGCTGATGTTTTCCTTGAGGATCGTACGTCGCCACAAGATCTTTCCATAGGTCTGGGTGGTGTTTTTTCACTTCACGAGCCAGTTGTTTTCCCATTTGCTTTTGTTTTTCAGTGCACTTGGCACACCTAGTCTCTAATGCTTCGGGTAGTTTTTCTGAAATAAAAAAAAGAGTTTATCAACTATTTACATAATGTTAGTGGTTTGGATAAAAGAAGGATCCCAAAATGTTACTGTACTTATTTAATATATAACTAGCTGTTGCTAGCGACTTCGTATGCGTAGACTTTCATATAAAATTTCAACACCCTTTTGCCCCCCTTAATTCAGCCTTTTCGCAAAATCCTTTCTGAGCGGACCTCTACACCCCATAAGTAATCTACTTGGCAAATTTCAGCTTAGTAAATACAAAACTGTCAACAAAAAATTAAAGCACCCATTTCCCATCTTTAATCCGTCTTTTTCGAAGAAAAAAAACCCAGTATTTATTTATTTTAAACCTTTAACCGGAATACCAAATTTCATTTCCCTAACATCAAAAAAAAACATCTTTCATACCTTTAACCTTCATCTGCCCCCCTTAATACAGCTCTTTCGCAAAATCCTAAATTTTAGCTGACCTCAACACCCTATTTGGAATCTACCTGCCAAATTTCAGCTTCGTAAGTTCAATAGTTTTCGAGATATCTCAATTCTAAAATGTCCATATACAGACGTTTAAATATATGAAGTAGTTTATTAACACAAAGACAAATTTGTCACTTATGTGATAAAATCACCATCAGCCTATTTGATGTTCATCCACTGCTGGACGTAGGCCTCTCCTAAAGGACGCCACGAGGCACGATCTTCTGCTTTTCGCATCCACTTGCCACCAGCCGCCTTGCGTAGGTCCCAAACCAGGGTAGGTTGCGTAGGTGGGGTTTGCGTACGTTTGCCGATACGCGGTCTCCACTCTCAAACCCGTCTACCTCAGCGGTTGTCAGTGATAACATATTAATGGGATAACAAATTTTAATTAAAATGATAGTGTCTGTCGTCGCATACACTAAGAAAAAAAAACATAAATACATAAATGAAATAAATAAATAAAAAAATGCTGAATAAATAAATGGTTATAATATAAATAAACGGTACGGAAGGTACTCTTACGGTACCTACATAATAATTTGTGAAGGACCCACTTCACTCTAACGAGAAAATATTTGTCTCACATTCACACTAAAGACAAAATAAGACAACAGCCGTAGCTCCTCTTATGAATTAGGGTAATTCTTAACTCATTCATATTTTTGGCACACTGTATTTTGAAGTAAGTTGTACAAAAATCATATACTTATATATGATTATGATAAAAATCACTACCTATGTATAGAAGAAATAATTCTGAGGATGAATGATATAGGATTTGGTCATTGCTATAATATAAATACTACGTCGAATTAATTGGATTTGGCCTTTATTTAGCATGTATATTTTTAGATATGCATATTTATAGAGTTTACTGTAGTTCGCAATCACATTGAATTATAAACAAAATAAACACATTAAATTCAAGAAGATAAAACCACAGTATTTTACCCATTACATAGAATGTAAAAAAAAGATCATTGTAACAGGGAGCAGCATTTTTCATAAACGAGAAAATACTCTTTTGGAATATGTACATTTGATATACTCATGATATACTATTAGTTTTACGTGAGTTTTACAATTTTTTTTTAAAGTAACAAACTTCAAATTATCAAGACTTGATAAAGATAAACAAAACGAAAAATAAAGTGTACGATAAGAAATAAGAGTAAAAATGCAAAAAAAAATCCGCAATAGATCGAAGGAGGCAAGGGAAACATGGGAATGTTTATTGAACGAAATCCAAAAGTATGTGCGGCTGGAATACCTAGTGCGCAGGTCGAAGACTCAGTCGGAGGTTGTCTTAGGCACTACTCCCTCCAAGATGAAGTAGACTCTCTAATTAGAGACTCGATTAAACCAGATCTAAATCCTTCCAAATTGCCCCCCTTGAGAAAACCACCCAGGAAAGACTGCCGAAATACGGGGCCGTTCACTGAAGCTAAAAACCTCATAAATCTGCCGATGGAAACCAAGTTCCAAACACTAGTAGAAGACTTTAAAAACACAGTTTATAAATCTTACTGGGAAAAAAAATTAGGAGTTGTTCCCGATCCAACACCAAATTTACCAAAAAATTTCGATTTTGCAACAACTCTAGGCAAGAAAACTGAAGATCATGGCCGCTTATATGACATAGTAATGCCCATAAACCCTACGCCTAATAAAACTCTTGCAGCAAAAGAAGCAGGGTTCCAAACTGAGCGTAATTACTCCAGGCCAACTTATCAATCCCGACAACATATTTGGAAGAAGAATGAAACCAGATTACCGCGGTAAGTGTATGAATTTATGCTTGACAGACGATAGAGTACCATTAGGTCTGTATAATATGGCACAAAATAAACAGTTAGTAGATTTTAATAAAAGCACAAGATCTCAACTGGGAAAAATACTAACGCCTAATAACAACATCAGTTGCGTGCCTGCAGAGACTGCAGGGTATTCTTTTGGAATACTTAAGCCACCAGACAATCTACCTGAATGCCTTACAAATTGTAGAACCAATCCAGAGAGAGAACTATTCAGAAAATGCCTAAATTTCTTAAATACGCTCAGAAAATGTTTAAGATCACGATTTGATAAGGCGTTTTTCATAGATCTGTATATAAAAATTAAATATTTTGATAAATTTAAAACCGGGTGGTTACCTAAACAATTTGTTTATGATTTTTGCAACCGCAGACTTATAACATTTAATAATTTACTGCTGGAGCCATTGTTAGCAAAGTTTAATGCTTTTGATGGATCCCAAATATATTATAAAATTTTCGTTCGTTCAACTATACAATACCGACTCCTGAGTTTCCTAAAGTTTGGGACGTCCCTAAAGAGTGTATCGACTTCCGCACAACTTACTCTCAAAAGCCCGATGAAGGTAAAATGGCTGGCCTTCCATTGGGGAGATATGTTGATTTGGATTATCCTGTTACGCCCAATGGATTCTGTAAGGCAGATAGAACGAACCTCCCGGAAGAATCCGACGCTAGAGCCTGTTTGAATTCAAGTTTACTAACACTGCTTGGTGTATCACATCGAGATATGTACGAGAAACGAACCCCGGCAGTAATCAGGAAAGTGTTCGTAGCTGTTGGTGAAACATTCACGGACGCAAAATTTAAAGCAGTTTGGAAATCTGCTGAAAAAGAACACTCCCAAGAATGGGTGTCCTGTGAAAGTATTCGCAGAGCTTTAGATAAAGTTGACAATATAAGTAAGAGTTCAAAGTGAAGTTAGACATTAATCTTAAGACACATTCTAAATTGTTTGTATTTAAATTTACAAATAATTTAGAATAATTAGTTTAGTTTAATTTTAAGCTGCTATTAAACGATGAAGTTCTTAATTCTTTTACAATAAATACTTAATATCCTAGTACTTTTATTTATTCTTACCTTTGACTTGTTTTATCTCAGGAGTACAGGGACCCCTGTTTAGTAAGCATTTGCCGTAAGACATCAGTAACCTGTCATTGTTAAGCACTTCATCAAGGTTAAAGTTGTCATTAATATCTTCGTATTTATTATCAGCAAACACCACGGCTACCAAACATAGAGCAATGATTGCAAGATTCATTTTCTATTCACAATAAAAGTCACAGACAGATAATGACACCTTCGTGGTTCGTGTACGTTATGGTTCACCTCAGAATCAATGCTTTATTTATAGGAAAGAATCATGACTAGAATCTAACTACCTATTATTCCTCGGAAAGGAAGAAAACATTACAAGTATGTCACTACAAATTACATGTAGGTATGTCCAATCATGCATAGTTAGTAGTTGTAGTATTATGCGCTTAATTTAACCTCAACTGAAGTTTTATGAGCAAGCTATAATTATGGCATAATATTAAGTTTAACTAAGGAAAACGCTATGAAATAATAGTAAAACGATTATAATTAATTTCAGCTTAAGATAGTTAAATTAACAATTTAAATAATTTATAAATGCACGGGTTTCTAAGGATCGATGTTTAAAGGCCAATTATTTGAGTTGGATCCTTAAGAGTATTTTTTTGTTAACCTAGGTAAATTGGCATAATATGCCCGGTTTCTATGTTCCTAAATGGATCGATTCATCTATCAATTTTTAAATTTTGAAACTTGTATTTTAGAAAATATCTCATAGTTTAAATTTGATAGAAAAAACGATGCGCATTTTAATATAGAAGCCATATATGAATTATAAGAAGACTTTAGACTCCAGTGACGAGGAATTTATAGAGAGCTTCTCTGTTGGTTTGTTCTGGGTC
This sequence comes from Agriopis aurantiaria, assembly GCA_914767915.1. NCBI lineage: Eukaryota > Metazoa > Arthropoda > Insecta > Lepidoptera > Geometridae > Agriopis > Agriopis aurantiaria. Next base: position 7,023,864 of record OU611999.1, read on the forward strand.
GTATTTATCAAGCAACTCGAAGAACCGGGGCTCGCTTTTCGCTCTGATGCCGAGTAGCATCTTGCGCACGACTTGCTTCTGTTTGGGGCTGCAGCGTGAGCACGCAGTTGTCAGTGTCTCTGGTAGAACTCCTGTAATGAAACGTGTGTTTTTTAGAGTTTATGATACAAGATACCTAATAAAACATATTGTAATAGACGACCAAGGGTTGAAACTATAGTCGGAGTGACCGGCTTAATCTAACGTGAGTAATTCCTGTGTAATATAAATAAAATATGTTAACTATGTCATTGGCTTCTACACAAAGTGTCATTTCCGTTTAGACATGTTACGATAAAAAATGACATCCGTAATGGGTGCTCCCGGTATGGTGGTGGTTTACATTGGGAGTTAGGTGATCATCATCTTGTCATTACATTTTTTCTTTAGTAATCCTCGTGATGTCTGTATACTATGTCTAGATAGAAGCTAGAGCACATACAACTGTTTTGTCACCTATGTACCATATAATTACCTAGTTTAACAGTCCAATAAAGTCAAGTCATCATCAGCCAGAAGACGTCCACTTCTGAACATAGACCTTAGAACACCACACTGAACGACAGGGTGCCATCTGCACCCACTGGATGCCCGCGACTCTCATGATGTCGTCGGTCCATCTAATCGGAGGCCTACATACACTGCGTCTTCCGGTTCATGGTCTCCACTCAAGTGGTCTAGTCTATGAACCATTTTCTTCATTCGTTTCTTCGAGTTGTCTGTCTGTTAGTATGTGTAGGAGATTAGTCATATTGAAAAAAATCACGCAGTTGATGGATTTATTGCATTAGTTTTGGACATTAAACGTTTGTAACCACTGCGCGTCTGACCTCTATAAGACATACGTTTCTAAGTTAATAGTATAAATGTGTATAATGGGCTTAAACGTTTTATATCAAAGAAAATACAGCATTTACTTAGTTGGAAAATCATTGTAGAGACATTGAGAGAATAAGACGTAAGTATCCATGTAAATATTAAAATATTTTTAATCCCCCCACTTCACATGTCGTATTTATGATGACTTCACATAACCAGTGGCCATCCTTGAAATTAAACATTGAGAATTAAAAAAAACCGGCAAGTACGAGTAGGACTCGTGCTCTGAGGGTTCCGTTGGACAAAACCCTCAGAGCGCGCGTCCAAAAAAAAAACTAAAGTTGAAATATTGAAAGACAAACTTAACTTTGTAGTTGACTATAAGGTTCTTCTATACATTCCAACTACAAAATGTAAGTTTGTAATAGCAAAATAATTATCTTTAAATGATATAACTTTAAATTTGTAACTTTCAGATTTATTCCTATATATGTGCTATGAGACCTTGCCTTTTGCCAAATTTCATGATTCTAGGTCAACGGAAAGTACCCTATAGGTTTTGCTTTCCCTGTGAAATCGCAAAATATGCAACATAAACGTTCACATCTTTTGATTGCGTTGATTTACAACTTTTATTTTTTACAGCCGAAAGAAACCGTAGACACAAGTATTTAGTATAAATTTCAACTTGATACCTTTACGCGTTCTTGAGAAAAAGGGCCTTGACAGACGGACAGACAGACGGACAGACAGACGGACAGACAGACGGACAACGAAGTGATCCTATAAGGGTTCCGTTTTTTCCTTTTCAGGTACGGAACCCTAAAAAGATGTCTACTAGCGAGTATGGAGACTAGAAGAGGCAAGATGTTATGCCACATTGTACGAAATGACAAATTAATGACAAAATAGAGGGAAATGTAGAAGAAAGGATAGGAACGATCATATAAAAATGTCATGCGGTGTGTCATGTCGTATGTGTGTGTGTGTGTGTTTTAGTAAGTAGGTACTAGGCTTGCGTTTGACCGCCGATGCGGTCTACGATAGAGCACGCTTCCCTAGAAAAAAACAATACACTCGTGATTTGAAGACACCTAGATTGTAACTATCTATGAATGAAATGTGACATACGTTTGAAGTTCTTTCCATCCTTAGTACACGGCCCTTTGTCCATGACGCACTTGTAGTAAGCCAGCAGGATCCGCTCGTTCTGGATGACGGCATCTGTGTTGAAGTTCTCGTACCGGTTGGGGTACTGCTGGGCCGAGACCACCACCGTCAGCGCGCACAGGACTAGCAACCAGCTCTTCATGGTGTCAGTTTCTGGGAGCACGAGATATAACCTTTTACAAGAGATTTATTCAGAGATGTTGAATAATTCAACATCAATTAAAAACTCTTTTAACCGACTAAAGGAGGAGGTTACCTATACGACAGTTTTTTTTTCGACTTCAAAATCCGTGTAAAAATATTATTTTGTTCTTTGTAGTGGCATATTAAATTAGATTGTTTGTGTTTTTAAAGACAATTTATTTTAGATTTTTTACTGAAAAACCTATGATAATGGAATGCTTAAAACCTTCTTCAACTCTGTTTGAGGCGAACTACTAGTTTATTTATAGATACGATTACACATCCATGTATGAATACCTCCTTGTTTTGATTCTACAAAAGACAAAACAAAAGTATTGTAGTGATTTGCTATCGCGAAATTCGTAGGCGCTCTAGAGCACCTACGAATTTGAATTTGGGCTGGTTCAAAAACTACTGATCTCTAATTAATGAAATTTTTTGAAAAACGCAAATTCGTTTACATCGTATAATGGCAGCACATACATGTTAAAAAAACGGGTGGTTCTCAATTGAGAACTTTCCTCCATTTTCGAAGTCGGTTAATGAACAATGATGCTTATTGAAAACCTATGTGGCCGACTGGAATTACTGATTTGGTATCTGTAATATGAAATTAGTATTTAATATCAGGGCAGATCTGAATATTGTTAGTTAGAAGGCTAAAACTTCATGCCCTTCAACCCCTTTATCAGGGCAGATTACCTCGATTAGGAGACAACGCAGCATTCTTGAAATCTATATTATTTATATTATCAAAGAGATATTATTATATAAAAGCGAAATTCATCTACTCACTCACTCATCACGAAATCTCGAAAACTACATGACCTACCAAGCTGAAATTTGGCAGATAGGTTCCTTATGGGGTGTAGAGATCCACTAAGAAAGGATTTTGCGAAAGGGCTGAATTAGGGGGGCAAATGGGGGGCTGAAAGTTTATATGAAAGGCTACGAATACAAAGTCGCGGGTAACAGCTAGTAAAATATATGCATAATATTGAATATAATGTGAGCCCTTTTCAATATTTGTATTCGCCCACTTAGTATTTCAGTAAGTAATGTTTAGTGTTTTTGACACCTTTAATTAGAATTTAAATTCACTCCTTTAAATATACTACCTTTTATAATATTAGTCTAATTTGCGTATAAAGTACATAAATCCAGCAGCTTCAAGAAACGATCCTCTAACAATACAAAACCATAACCACAACAAACCCCGTTTACCTTAAAATTATGCACGGCCTTGACCGTTACGAGCACACACAAAAAATTCAAATACTTTCTCCAAACAAGCGGAAAACATTTACGTATTAATAAATCTATAAACTACAAAGAAACAATAGCTGGTTCGTTATAATTTGATAGGTAAAGTTTAACTTTCTCGCAAACCTGATGAAACTTTCTAAGTAATGGAACATTTTACTCACGGTTTAAAGGAAAGTATGTGTTCCTGATGCGACGGCTGCTGGCGGTATGGCTGCGTCTTGCTGCCCAGAAGCCAACAAACCAGTCGAGGGGGAAGAAAGGTCGAACTAACGGGCCGCATACAAATAGCTCCGTCTGCCCGCAAAGAAAGTACGGGACGGGCTCTACTATTGAACGTCGATCGACTTCATTCTTTCACTCGAATCCAGAAGAACATTTCATTGATTTAAAATAATTATGTTCGTATAGGCCACAGACTAGGTAAAGAATTCTTTGGTTTAGGCTCAGTTACCAGCCTAAGTTATGTAAATTTCAAGCCGCCCAAAGGCTTTATTGTTTTTAGTAAGTTGGTTAGTTCCCTTTCTAGGTTAGGCATGATTACCTTCTTCGACCACACCGTAACTTAACATCAGGTGAGCTGTGGTCATGCACCTAGCCTGTCAACAATAAAATCGCACGTGTGTTTTGTGTGTAGTGTATTTTAAGTCTGTAGAAATGCCTCTGTTTCTTTAATGGAAGAACATTTTTTTACCCAGTTAGTAACCATAGTTGTACATTTGTAATAATATTAATTCAAGTTGTTTATTTTTTATTTATAAAATACTACAAATTAAAAAGAAAACTACTAATATGAAAATAGGTTAAAAAAACAGATTGTCTGCCTGATAGTGATCACCAAAAATAACGACACTTCGCTCCCTTTTTTTAGTTTAAAGCGAGTAAAAAATAACAAAGACCAACTGTGATCATCTGTTTGACACAGCTCCAAGTTTTGATGAAGAAATTATCAAAGCTTTGTTCTACTCGTACCCAGGTAGTAGTAGTAGGCGCCATGCAACAAAGTTATTCTCGAAGTAATGTTGCTCCAGTTAAATTTGCCGGAAACTGGCGCAATCCGTATAGGTATAATACTTAGCATTTAAGAAACTGGCAGCAATGAAAATCTTGATCACCTCATCTCAAGAGTAACCCTCTTATGCACAAACGCTCAATATGATCTTAGTAGTATAATCTTATCTGATAAATTAAATAAACCTACGTTTAATAAATATTTTGTCTCACTTTCACGCGTGATATTTATCCTCAGCGAGAAGTTGATAGATCATTTTTAACCGACGAAAGGAGGAGGTCATCAATTTGACTGTTTTTTTAAATGTTTGTTACGCCATTACTTCGCCAATTAGGAATTTATTTTGATGATTTTTTTGTTTGTTTTGTAGGTCACATTTCAGAGCAGTGAGAGTGAGGCGACTGGCTGCTAGAGCCTTCTACTTATTGCCAAAAATGACGATGTCTAGCCGAGTCGAAATGTCTACGAATTAAGTTCTAAAACTAGCCTGTTTTAAGGTCAGTTTAGAACATAAGGCACTTCGGGGGTTAAACGAATCCGAGTCTATGGAATAAATGTATGATAATTAATGTAAATTTAACTATACGTAGTTTTGTTTCTAATTAATTAACAAACAATTTTTTAAATGCATTGTACCCAGTGATCAATATTATAATCATTGATTGTATCTTTTCGACCAACCTGTAGCTTTGCTATTCATAAATATATCATTTCATTTTTATATGCATAAATATTCAAAACAGATAACAAAATTTTGGTTGCCGAAATCAACAACAGTACCATCTCGTTGGTTCAACACTGTTAAGTTATGTGAGGATCAAAGAAACCCGTTATTTTAATTTTATACCAGCAGCCCTCAAAACGGGTTCTACAGAATCAATAACCCCTGTTATGTACCCCATATTGAAGTGACATAATAAACATTATGATTTCCATTACTAAAGGTAGGAAACATGGTTCAGGCTTAAGCTTAAGCTTTTTGTTAGTTCATAATTATAATAACATACTTCTATTTAAAAACCTGACTTCAAAATTAGCTTAAATACAATTATTGGTATTTAGCCAAATTTACAGGCACTTGAACAAAATGATTCATATTATTGGAGGTGGTTAAAAACTACTGAGCCAAAGATAACGAAATTTTTGTTGAACCACCTCGAGAGCTTTCTCTACGTAAACAAAAAAGAAACGCGTAAATCGGTAAACACTTTTCGGAGTAACCGGTGTACATACACAGGTACATTTACAGCAACAAAAAACTACGGGGCAAGTGGAGAACCTCCTTCCTGAAATCGGTAAAAAATGCATACGTTTCAAACCACTTTACAGTATTGCTCTCTGGTTCGCTCGTGATTATCTCGGTCGTTCTCACTCTAGTGAGATTATTCCAATAAAGAGACAGCGAAGTAAATAATTTCATCAGCTCTTCAGCAACGAACGAAGTTTCGGCGCAAAGTTGCTAGCCTAGTTGGTTTTTTATCGGATACATTTCGGAGAGTGTGCATCGGATCTGCATGATCTAATTCCCTGTTGCCCATTTTCTTATCGGACTGCAGAAATAGACACCGCTCTAGGATCAATATTCCGAAAACCCGTACGAATTGCTTTGATTCCACTTGTATTGAGCAAATTGCTAAGTCTGTGAAATTCACTGCCAAATGGGTATTCCCCAATAGTTAAAATCTGGGTGTCTTCAAATAAAGAGTGAATAGGGTTCTTCTAAGCAAGCTTGCTCCATCGTAGACCACATACATCATCACTTAACATAAGACGAGTTGGGACCAAAGGAAAGCATAATATTGAATTAAAAAAACCTTTGTAATTAAATAAATAAAAATCTATATTAGTCATTTAAAAAAAAACGAGTGAACCTGAAAAATCCTTTTACCAAAAAAAATATCAAATCAAATAAAAAAATAAATAAAATAAAAATACTACTAGATGTCTAGCTAGATGTTACGAACTTGGCACAGTGACCGAAAATGAGTCTCGGCCTCAGAATAAAAGTTACTACGTCTCTTAATTTGAATCAATGTTGATGAATAAATAGTTAAGTGGGATTATAGGTTGCGAAACTAAACGGTACATCTGATAACTTGTTTGCCAGTAGCCGATCCATTGTTCGTAACTTAAGTATAGGTAGGTTCTACGAGGTAGGTGCGCAAAAAATTGATACTCGTAAACCAGAAAGTAGGCAAGCTGTGAATAAATTGAGAACGAATAACAAATAAACTTGGCATTTGGTTAGTATAACCTATAGTAGGATTGCAGGTATGATTTATGCCTGATTCGGTCCAGAAGTGTTCCTTAAAAACCTGGTTTCGGCCCACATTTTATACTGGTTTAGGCTTTTCAAACAGTTTGTATTAATTTTCGAATCATAAACTCTTAAAGTTATATGATTATTTACGGGATATTTACCGTGGTATATCCCGTAAATAATCATATAACTTTAGTGAACAACCGTGATAGTTTAAAACAGTGTTTTTTTCATAAACTCTTGTTCCGACCCTTTTGCTAATTCTGGTCCGGCCCTAGTTTCTTTATGAAGGTATAAAATGATTACATATAAGTACATTCGAAGTCAAAACTCTATAAACTTGACTTAGTTGGTATTTATATTTATGTAACTTCGTACTTAGTAGAACTTAGTTCGTTTTTATTTTTATTGTAGAATTTCACGCGTTTGACCACAACACATCTGCTGTGCTGTTGATGATAATCATCTTTAGATGACAACATTGAAAGTATTAGCCAGTAAAACAATATTGACACTTCTAGAGCGATAAGTCCTCAAATCGCGAATGTTTAATAGTTATACATACAAACGTCAATTTGTTTCCGTAGACTCTGCGCTCGCTTCGCTCGGTCAAATATAAGACAGATAGAGAGAGAGAAACTCTTTATTGTGTACCTATACCAGAAATAAAAATTACAAACAGAAAAAAATAGATTCTGTGCCATCCTTGGTTACGTCATGCGTCCATATGTCATATTTGCTTTATTTCATACTTGGATTTAAAATGTAAGTAAAGTTCTGGATAACGCTCAGCTGCTAAGTCTCGATATTTATGGTACAATTCCGATTCTTTCTGTGAGCAGGAAGCGCAATCAGTTTTCCAGTAAATTGGAATTATTTCTGAAATATAACATTGTAAAAGTAAATACATTTTTAATCACGTTAATCGTGAGTATGCACATCACATACCAATGGCTAAGTAGGGCCATGTTAATAGATAACATTTGACACTGCATAAAATTCAACAACGTAACCTTGGCACACAATATTATAAATTTTTTCAAAGTTAGAACTGCACAAATAACTTAACTTTTTTTGAGTTTAAAATACATTATACATAATTTATTGTAATAATCCACGTTGCATAACCTACCATTAGGTTATGAAACGTCCTTGTATACTAATGAGAAAAGAAGGCAATTTAACGATTTACTTTGACTAATAAACAATAGAATGACAGATGTTGAATGTGATCTATTAAATTGGCACTACTTTTAGAATGCCAAATATACATATATTATGTAGGAATTGAACAGCAAAGTTGTGAAACTTCAGGTCGGAGTATATTCCCCGAAAAAAACTAATACGTCTTCAAATCGACAGTAAACAGGTTCCTTTAGGCAAAGGTTTATACAGGATTACGTGAAAAGGGTATACTAAGCCGAAAGAGGTCCATAGTACTCATAATTATTAACAACTTTTACAATGGGAGTAACTCTGAACTATCGAAAAAAGAAGCTTTTCCATACATTTGTCTAGTGTGAATGATACTTATCAATGGAACAGCTGATATTTTAATTGCATTTCAGAGTTGGTCCCAGTAATAGTATATTATGCAATTAGTGAATAAAGGACGGATTTAAAGCGAGGGCCATAGATGAATCACGAGCAAGTGAAAGATTGTAACGACTGAATGAAAAGCTAAAGAAAAAAAAAAAACTCGACCGTAGGTATTTCACCGTTCCGATCGTTCATGATGATTGAATCACGCTTCGCTTCATGGCCTTCGATATAAATCCGTTTTATTCAAGAATTGCATACTGTACTTTATACCATGACTATGAGAAAAAAAAGAAAGATTTAAGGAGTTTCGACCCTTTCCGCGTAACTCAGTATATAAATAAAAATGTAATGCTGTTCGTTGGTAAACGCATCACTTAAGAAAGGCTGTCCTGAGTCGTTTTTTTTTTACATTTGTAAAAGTCTGAATAAGGTTTTATGGGAAAGAAAAATTGGAAAAGTTGCCAGAGAAATTCATAAATTCAGGAAAAACCAAAAGTGCTTCTATGGGATGTTTGTATGAACTGAAGACTATAAAATCCTACCACAAATAAATGCCTGTCGGGTCAGCTAGTTGTGATGTAAAAAACTAACCTTTGTATAGTTTATTTTCGTTTTCACACGGGCCCTGATCCATCATGCAGTCATAGAATTTCTGAAATCGTGTCGCGTCTTTTATAAGCGTTTCTTCTTTTGCGCTGAGAATATCTTCCGCTCCAGCCACAGCTGCGGCTAAAATTATGACGCATAAGACGAAAACGGGTCTCATTTTGAAGCTTCTGAAAACCAAGTTTAACACCATAGTGACCAAAACAACATAATGACGTTTTTTTAAACTGGCAAGTACCCTTATTAACTAAACAAAAGACAAGCTAGCACTAACACTACACTACCCACAGACCGTTGAACGCACGTTAAACGTCAATTACAAATCATCTATGACTTGTGTCATTGATAATTTATAATTTTTTGCTAATAAGTGCATAGCTTAATAACTTTTCGCTTTCATGTTCAGAATTTCATTCATATCTCCACCAAAACTTTTTATTGAAAAATACACTTATTATTAGATGTTTTATAATATATAACCTATATTAAATTATTTCGAATGCAGAGTAATGAACTACTCAGCAAAAATAATGGGTTATGTACGCTATGATACAATACATTTTCAAACAGTTTTTTTTATTTTATGTTGTTTGTCAAATGAAATAATTATTTTTTAGTATCCTTAAATTCGATATAAAAAGTAAAACATTTATGTTGAGAGAATCAAGCGCATAAGTGAAACGAGGGTGTATCGTCAACACATCTCGTGTGAAATAGATTGGTTCCCTTGGTAAACAATCTAATAAAAGCGATCAGAAATTATAATGTGTATCATAATATACAGGGTTACGCGGAAAGAATGTTAGTACAAAGCGGTCCATAATACCAAGGATTGATCCTATTTCATCCTTGATAATACCTAATACTCAGCATTATGAACAAATTTTACCTTGAGACCAACCCTTTAATTGCAAATAAAATATCAGGTCTTCTATACATAATTTCAAGTGTGAGAGACCGTTTTCTGTGGAAAAGTTCGTATTTTTTATTCGATTTCAGGGTTGATAGTAAAAGATATTCATAATTATGGTTATTATGGACCCCATTTTGACTCACTATCAGAGAAGGTAGGTTTCCAAACAACGCCTTCTCAAAACGTAAGCTAAAAATTCGCTTTGTAGCTTACGTTTCGATTGGTATTTTAAACGATTTAAGCAAGAAAATTAATGGTTTACCTGTGGAATGTCACACCATAACTTTTATGCTGCTTTTCTGATTTGTTGTGGTACGATTTCACCGTTAATTAATGTCCATATTGTCAATGTTGGGTGAAAATGCAGGGCAAAACTAGGATACAAATATTTAAAAAAACAATAAAAAGGTACCCGATCTTTATATTTTGCATATTTTTAGGTCTTTAACGATAACGTTATTAACGTTTATCATAATAAAATAACGTTGATGCATATAAATATATACCATGGTATGCATGGTGCAAATAAATGTATACCATGTTTTTCTTACCTTAGTTTATTTTGTTCCAATTGTATGAAGCGTTATAGTCACTAGATTTTAATTCACCATTTATAAGGATACAAAATTAATTAGTATTCAGAAAAAAATATTCAATGTGACCATAAATTACAAAAACTTGCGTCTGCGCAAGTTTTTGTTATCATTATTGTCTATTGTTCTCGTAACTACATTTAGAACTGATATGGTTGGAGGTAATAGGGTTTCGAAATGTTAAACTAATGGTAAAATATATACATACTAGCTGTTGCCAGCGATTACGTACGCGTTGATTTTCATATAAACTTCCAACTCTTTTTGCTCCACTTAATTCCCCTTTTTGCAAACCTTAATTCGGCCCTTTGCAAAATAATTTTTTACTAGTATCACTTCATCATCATCATCATCAGCCTATTTAATGTTCGTCCACTGCTGGACGTAGGCCTCTCCTAAAGAACGCCACGGAACGCCACGCCACTAGTATCACTTATTCACCCATAAAGAATTTACTCGCCAAATTACAGCTTTGTAGTTGCATATACACGACATTCAAACTCCAATTTCACCTCCCGAATCCATCCTTTTTACAAAAATCTTATAACAGTATTTATCAATTTTAATCTATCAACATGTACAATATACCAATATGAACAACATAAAATTGTCAGATACATTTTCAACCTCCATTCTGTTTCGCAAATTAACATAGCCTGTAAGTCAATTTGGTCTTTGCTTAGCATATTCCTGAAAACCGCATAAAAATCCGTATATATGTGGTTTAGAAGATGTGCGTGATCAAATAAACAAACACACAAATTCTAAAAACTGTCTTAACGTGTTCAGCTTGTTATTTTAATACGCCGTGTGTTTTTTTTCATATCTCGCAATAAGCATGTATCCTAATGTTAAATTTATTACAAATAGCAGGCTTAGCGATGAATATAACTAAAAACATTAGACAAATACTGAAAAAATACACTAAATTGACTGATAAATCTCTGAGATATAAGCGTTTAAAGTTTTAGGTCGGGATAGAGAGGAGATACTATGTCCCTTCTCGCAAAGCGTGTGTTAGTATAGCATTTGTATGGCGCGCCTGAGGCGCCTGGTGCGTACTTATAGTACGATAAGACCGCAATGAAAGTAAGGTTGGTGGATGATCCTAGCCACTTGCCTATTTATGTGCAACTACTCGCCATTAGCAATATGCAAACAACCAGAAAAGATAATTATGTCGGAGAGACTCATATTATTATCTTCTTTTTATTGTAGGTAAGTATTGGGCTTATAAGGGTAATGTTAAGCGAGGGAAATTATAAACACTTGTTATTTCACATTTTATTTCCCAACCAGTAGGTATAACAGAATATGGTCCAATATGTCAAATTCCATGAATGTCTAGTTGGTCAATCCTCTTTCCTAAACTCTTAAAAATATAATATTTTGTATCGAACGTTCCGTAATCCAAACGTCCAGTGTGTTCATCATATACTCGCCTTACGTATTACTCAAGTTTTGGGTCAAATTTATTTTTCAAATCTGCGAACATTTTTGGGTACAGCTCGGCTACTAAATCCTTGTGTTTTAAAAACAATTCTCTTTCTTTCGGAGAACAGGAGCCGCAAGAAGTTTTATAGTAAACTGGAATGATATCTGTAATGAAACGTCAGTGAAATGTTAAGTATCAAAAAGTCCAACCATCATAATACGTCCCGACTCCGACGTACCTACTACCGTAAGTAATATCTTTGGCAGGATGTAGATTGTAGGTAAACAAAAAATTAAATAAAAATCCCTAAATTATGGATTTTGATATAATTCTTGGAATTCGTAACTCCCAAACGTCAGTTGTTACACTAGTTTTTTGTACTTTGTAACAAATTTTATGATGTGAACAAGGGTTAATCAATCAATCAATCAATCAAACGGTTTAACCGATTTTGATTTAGTAGAATAAAAAACTCACGTGTGTATTTTTTTAATTTATCTGGACACGGGCCCGTCTCCATGAGACAGTCGTGGAACTTCTGGAACCAGTGCTCGTCTTCTATCAGTTCTTCATCATGTTCGTTGAGAACATCAGCACCAAGTACTGCTAATATAGTAATGGCACCGAATATTATAAATGATCTCATTTTGAAGCACCTGAAAACAAAGTTAAGTGATAATGTGCTTAGGTGATAAGGTATCCAATAGCTATGTTCCAAAACTAAGAAAAAAAGACAATAGACAATTTTTTTTTTTTTTAATGACGAATAAAATGTATTTTTCGTTCTCCTCCTCCGCCATTGTTTAAAATATGAAAACGAAAAATGCTTCATACTATTTGCAATGTATGGGGCCTCCCCCTTTAACCTCCACACTGAACGACAGCCTGCCATCTGCATCCACTGGATGCCCGCGACTCTCACAATGTCATCGGTCCATCTAATATATATATAAACATATATATACTATAATATATATATAGCACACAGTCATAAGCATAATCATTAGCATTCAATATTTTACGTAAACTGCGTTTTAATTCCCAGAAAGCAAATAAAAAATGGAAACAAAACGCAGTTTGCTCTTAATTTGAAACGTCAAAATTGACAGTTTTTTTTTGTTTTTCCCTATTCGGAACTTTTGGTTTCGCGCGATAAAAAAATTTGAAAACGTTTTATTGATTGATAGCTGTTGAGCGTGGCCTATGTTACACCCGCGATTTGAACAATACCGACGTAATCTCACTATCAGAAGACCAACGCTCCGCTTATTAAAAATTATAAAATTATTTTAAACGAACCTACTGGAAACAAATTTATCACTAAAGTAATTCTTACTTTTGTACGTTTGTTTCTATGAAATAAGTTTAAATGGTATCTTGAATAAACAATGAACCATTTATAAGAGAAGGTTGGTCTCGCAAACTATACCTAAATCATTGTTATTAAAATAGGTAGTTTGGAAATTCTTTTAGAGTTTTTGTTTTGCGATTGTTTATTGTTATCCTGATTAAATAAATTTACTCTGATTAATGTACTAAAGTTGGCAAATTATGTGTTCAAAATTGATTAAAATTTGACTATGCATGTTTAAATCTACTTCACAAAGGTACCTACTTTTATTAACGGTTTCATTTTTTAATATTTGCACTAGAAAATAATCCACCAGATATATAATTAAATAATAATTTATACAATAATAAAAATAATAACCATCTTTTCGATATATGGAATTCATCCCCTTATTTATCACCTTTTTTTTAATAAAGGAGTTTTGTCGATATTTGACCATGACACTCCCATGCCACTAATGCCACTAATTACATATATTAGTACTATTTTATCTGAGTACATACTAAAAACGTACAGTGAATTTGAGAACTTTATGAACCTAGTCCAATCTAACAAAACCTAGAGCATAGGTTTTGACTATGGTTAAATATTATTTAAAACTGAACCGGAAAACGCAGCATAGGTAGACTACGCTACTGGATGGACCGACGACATTGTGAGAGTCGCGGGCATCCAGTGGATACAGATGTCAGGGTGTCGTTCAGGGTGGACGTTAAAGGGGCAGGCCTATGTTCAGCAGTGGACGTCTTCTGGCTGATGATTAAATATTATTTAGTAACAAGAAACAAGATATTTTCTTTGGATGTTAATATTAAAAACGTGTTTATTGTTGTTGCAGTTAGATCTCCAGAGACAACTTCCATAATATAATAATATTATAATATGTTAATACCTAGTTACGTACCTGCCGGTCGTTTGGCCCGTTTTCACATAATTATGCTTTTGGTGGGAAACAATAATTTTTAAACCTTTGTGAAGTTAGCTGTACATTTTGTTCTATAATCTATAAGTAAACTTCACTTGATAGATTCGTATAGGTATCGTATTTTTAAAAATCTTTTTCGGGTTTGACGGGAACCTATTACTAAACAATATTTGACTTTTCTTCTTTGAATTTCTTAGTTAATCTGCCGTAACATTACCATATTCTGTGAAAATTTCAACCGGCTATCTACCCAACAAACATTGCAGGTAGTTTTAAAGCTGTAGAGTACTACTTCTGATGTATAATGGAATCGATTGTCGTCAAAGGTTACCTATAGGTATATTGTATACCTATTAGTTGACCCGACAGACGCTGTCCTGTCTTAGAACTGTCATAATTATGCGTAAAGTTAAAATCGTCGTTAAGTTTTCTGAAGTTTTCCAATTTTCTGCTCAATTTTCTTAATTTTTCTTTCCGTAAGAACCTTCTACACAGTATTAGAAAACATTAAAAAAAATTGAATGAAATCGGTAAAGTCGTTCTCAAGTTATGGCGTGACCAAGGTAAATAGGGATTCATTTTTATATTATACTAGTAGGCCGCCCTAGCTTCGCACGGGTATAGATATATAGCCTATATCAACCAGGGATAATGTAGCTTCCCAACAGTGAAAGAATTTTTCAAATCGGTTCAGTAGTTTCGGAGCCTTTTCAATGCAAACAAACAAACAAATCTTTTCTCTTTATAATATTATAAGTATAGATTATGTAGATGAGTTATGAAATAAACTTAGCAAGGTACTTAGGTATATAGGTGGTATCAAAACTGTAAATAATAATTTCAAATTAAAACAGTCTTTGTAGTCAGAGTAAAGGTAGTGGTTGCTTGTATACTTACAACGCAAAAGCTTTTTGCATCCTGTAGCGTTGAAAGCTGTAAGGGTATTCACAAAATCCCTCTAATTCTTATTGGTATTTATATTTGCTATAGTAAAGTTGCTTAGATATTTTAAGGTTATATATCAATTTCAATAACGTTATTGGTTCTACAATGGACTTAACTGAGAGTGTACCAAGTAGAACCAAACTCTATCCAAATGTTATGTAACTCTTTTAAGCCTTTTATACTAAGGACAACGAAGGGTAAAAAAAGTTATAGCAGTTTTGTACGATCTTGATTTTAAAGTTTTGGTGTCAGATAAATAAGTTGTAGTAATTCTTCAATGACACCATAATTATGTATCTAACCCTTAAAACTGTTGTGCTGTACTTTTGACTACCGATACTATATAATTTAGTTTATTTTAATACGATTAAGGGAAGATTAAAGCTCCCATATTTTAAAATGTTATATATACATATTTGCTCTAAAATTTTACTAATGCAAATAACTTTTAAACAAGGAAATACTACATAGTAAGATTATTTCATATATTTTATGAATGACGGGCACTAAAACTGAGCACCATTTGAGATTGATTATCTAAATACTATTTTTGGGTGTAGGTATATAACCGTGTAAAATAAATTGATCTCAGTAACGATTTAGAAACGTATAATTATGCGATAATTATAATTAATTATAGTCATAAAATCAACTTATTGGGCTTTCGGTGTAAGCTTGTCCGTCAACTCTTTAAACTCTTTGGGATACTTCTCAGCTACCACTTTGGTTAGTTTCCCAAACAGATCCTTTTCCTTTAGAGAGCAGGAACCGCATTTAGTCTCGAGGTACTTCGGAATCGTTTCTGTAATAACAATAATTAATATGTATTATGTTCTTTTAATTTGTATATAATAATTAGGTAGTGATAGTTTTAGTTCTTATTAAATAGCAATATATAATTCTTCTTTCTAACAATTTGTACTAACATTTCAATTAAATAATTATAATTATGTAGTAACGGGATATTTACAAATTTATATACAAGAAGATTAAAACTCTGTTTTAAACTATCAAGGTTGCTCACACAGTGACAGTTTTAAGATTATTAGCAGGATATTTACCGTGATAAGGTTGTGAATAGAGCTCCCGATATTATGGCGCAGTTACATGCACCATGTTCAACAGAAGAAACTTCCAACATTTCAGCGCAGTATTTTTTTTAATATATTTTTTTATTTAATAATAGGCTTGCGTTTGACTGCCTACTCGCCTGTTGTTGCATGTTCACAGCAAGACTTCTTTGTGTGAACATGGTGCATGTAACTGTGTCCAAATAATGGAGCTCCATCCACAACCTTATCACGGTACATATACGTGCACACACACCCCCCCACTCATTAACATGGTATATCCTCTCACACATTAACTTGTACACCCTCTCATACATTTACGTGTACATCCTCTCCACACTCACAATCACACATCTACACTTACTACTTACATGTACACACATACGATCGCACCCACCACTCCCACTCAACCATACACTGTCACTCACTCACTCTCTCTCACTCACTCACAACACACACACACACACATACACACACACTAGATAGCTAAGTCAAAGATGTTCTATTCTAAGAAGAGCAGGGACTCCTAACACAGACAATTTTTTTGTCTAAATGGAATTCCTGGTCATTTGAAACTGTTTTGTACTATGATTAATGAATAAACAATTATTATTATTATTATATTATATCCCGTTAATAATCTTAAAACTGTAGTTAACAATCGTAATGGCTTAAAATAGTGTTTTAATCTTCTTATGTATAGAAGGCGATGTGTGTAAGTTTCAAATAGACTCCAAAACGGCTTTCTGATTTTGACGAGACTATCACTGGCTGGATATAAGGGCTAATCCATGCATGTGAAAACAAGGAGAGTAGCTATTTGACTACTAAAATAATTACAGAAAGCGTACAAATTTATTTTAACAACTGAAAAACAATTTTACAGTAATAAATTTCTAATATAAATAATATTAATGACTTTTCATAAAATATTATAAAAGCCAACGGTGACATGTTTTAACTTTATTATCGTACAATGTAGCTGTAGAGAAAAGGGTTTGGGTAAGTATTTCACGAGTTTGAAGTTTCAGGGGCCTTACCGGGCTCGAAACAGCGCAGAAACAACGCGGTGCGGAAAAATCAAGCTAACGTGCAGTTCAAGTACCGTTCTTTATCGATAGTCAAATTTGACAGATAAGATCGTCAAATTCGTTAAAATGCAATGTTAGTCTCAGTAAAAAAATCAGTACTCGCTATGATTTATTCTATGGCATTTTATCGAATTTGATGATCAATAAAGAACGGTAATTGCACTGGTGAACCTTAACGCGCCGAGATACGGTTTGCGGTCTTGCAATTTTTCGGATCACCTAAACAGAATCGCTTATAACAGGTAGCCGTAAGGCCCCAGGATACTGATCTCGTCCGTAGTTCAATCGGTAGCACATTTCGACGTTATTGAAGATATAAAATTCACTAGTGTGAATTTCGTAAAAACTGCCAAAACCTTTTTTGCCATGTGTCATAAAATTAAAAACAAAGTTTTTTTTCTTCTTTTAATTTGACTAATTATAACGGGACGGGTGGAAACTGCCAAAACCTTTTTTGCCATGTGTCATAAAAATAAAAACAAAGTTTTTTTTTCTGTTAAGTTGACTAATTATAACGGGACGGATGGAAACTGCCAAAACCTTTTTTGCCATGTGTCATAAAATTAAAAACAAAGTTTTTTTTTCTGTTAATTTGACCAATTATAACGGGACGGATGGAAACTGCCTAAACCTTTTTTGCCACGTGTCATAAAATTAAAAACAAAGTTTTTCTTCTTCTTTTAATTTGACTAATTATAACGGGACGGATGGAAACTGCCTAAACCTTTTTTGCCATGTGTCATAAAATTAAAAACAAAGTTTTTTTTTCTTTTAATTTGACTGATTATAACGGGACGGATGGTAACAAATGATTTTTTTGCTTGTATTGACGAGAAGCGAAAGTTCTGGTTACTAAAGATAATAATAATGTATGTCCTAGACCAGCTCAACACCCATAAGAATTCATCATAATAGCCCAGATTTTAAAAACTACATAATATATGCCTACTGTTCAATAGTTTTCAAATTCCTATTCGCACACACTCCATAATTTGTATTATATACGTACGTACCTACTCAACAAGGCCACTTGGTGTTGGCTTCGGTCCCGCCAATGCCTCTCAAATATCCGGATTAAACCCGTGAATTAATTTTAATTTGGATGTATGTCCACATATTCGTACAGTTACACACAGGATTGGTTACGACATTAACCTTTTCTAAAACGACCAACACCCAGAATTCTAAATAAACCTACCTCGGTAAATGACCATTTTCTCCGGACAAGGCTCCTGATCCATCATACAGGCGTAGAGTTCTGGAAACCATTTTTCATCCTGTACGAGTGCTATGTCTTCTTCTTTCAGGATGTCTTCGGCTTCTACTAGTACAAAGGCTAGGGTTATGGCGCAGAGGATAACAGCTCTCATTTTTATAATCTGTGAAAAAATTACCTACATGTCGTGGTAAGTATGCTATTTTATTTTTTTAACTTATATAATTGGCTTGCGCTTTCCCGCCAGCTTAACTGATATTAAGTGATTCTTTGGTCTATGATGAATTACGTTTGTTTAGAAGACTTAAATATACCCAGATTGGAATTACTTAAAAATCATAAAATAGTTTTGATACAAAAGTCATAAGATATTTTATGTAACATTTGCAAAACACACTCGACTCGTAACGTAAGTCCATTAATGATTATATGCCGGAGACGCTTGTATATTTTCTCTAACCAGGATATTGACGGAAATATCACGATGGTAATAAATGGATGTATACGTATGTTTGATAACACAACTTATTTACCTGCTAGTTCTGGCTTAGAAAACTTCCATTATAGACCACAATCATCGCTTAAAATCAGGCGAGATCATCACCTCTACGCTTGACCGCCACCTCACCACCATAAAATCACTTCTAAATTGCAGGATTGAGAGATTACCCAATCGTTTCTTTTGTTAAAAATGTTTTCTTACCTCGTATGATCGTTGTAGTGGATGCAGTGCTAATGATGTCCTGAATATGGCGCACCATTTTATAGGAAAACGTGGGAATCAACTGTCATTTTACAACATCATAATAGGAAGCCTAGTAGCTGCACTGTTGTTTCATAATTGTTATATTTTCCATTGTCTCCTGGTATGATTTCTACGATAGGTCATTATCGTTAGAGTTCCCTGTAGCTGAGCTGAGAATATGTGAACAGAATATGTAATAATATGTATTAGTAGAGTATTATTTCACTTCATTTATATATATTCACGGGTCTAGCTCGGACCTTTCTACGGCATTAGTGGGGCCAAAGCCAACACTGAGAGGCCTTTTTGTCTATAAAGATAAATTAAGCTATGCTGATTGGGATGATGTTGGTACATGGACTATTGATGCTTGGGGTTACAAATATTATTATACTGGGCTATTGAGGTGAACAATTTGTGGATATGAGAACATATATATATAGGATGAGAAACGGCACCTGCTTGGTCCTGTCTCATCTCAAAATAGAGAATTATTAGTTTACTGTTTAGTAGTAGTTTAAACAAGGATATATTTTTAAGCCACCCGTATAAGATCTGATAATCTCCAAACGGCTGAACAAATTTTCTTGAATCAAGAACACTTTTGATCAAGTCCCTTTCAAACGAAATAAACTAAATCAAAAACGGTGCAGCTGTTTGGGAGCTACGATACCACAGACAGATATACACACGGTAAACTTGTGACACCCTTCTTTTTACGTCGGAGGCTATAAACAAAAAAATACGCTTATGGGACTCTAGAAAACAGACTAAAGGAACTCAAACTTGAGAGGCTCTCAACACCTTAAGAGGCTCTCGCTAGACGTTGGGTCAAAAGAACGCAGTCATCTTGGCTAAGGTGCACATTGTTAGGAGGTTGTTCACTCTCCAGCCCTGACCACTGGTAGCTTTGGCTCCGCCCGTGGTACATTATACTCACCATTATGAACACCTTTTACTATGGGACTATCACTGAAACCGCGAAAAAATATATCAACTGTTCCATACATTTAGTTAGCCGTTGGTCCAGCTCGTAGTGAACCTGCCTTCTGCGCTTAGGGGCGTGGGTTCGATTCCCACATAGGACAAACATTTATGTGATGAACATTTGTGTTTGTTCTATATCTGGGTGTTAATACCTGATTTGAAAATAGAATTGTATTTTGTGGAACTTCGACTCGAAAGAAGAAGAATATCTATTTAAGTATGTATTTTAAAATATATATGTATGTATATATCAGTGATATCAGTCAATGGCAGCCATATCCCAAGCTTTGCTAGGTTTAGGCTCAGATGACCGTGTGTGCAAAAATGTCCCGAATATTAATTTATTTTATTTTGTCAAGTCAACAACCGTTTTTTTAGGAACTACTCATATTTTTTTCGCAATTTCATGGTCGCTCTTATAAAATTTGGTAAAACTTGTTCATATGAAGGATACTATGGATCAGCTTAGTACACCCTTTCCGCGTAACGCGGTATAAAGTTTCAATATGCAGTATTCTTTTTCTCAACAAAGTCTAGAAACAAATTCACTGATACGTTGATACCAGCTTTTTTTTTAATTGCTTTAACTTAATTAGTCACACAATGCATACGAAGACTTCCTTGTCGTTGCAATAACGTATCAACTCGTCATAATAACATTTATTAGAGCAAGTTAATCTGCCGTATGTTCAGGTAAACAATTACATCGTTATTTTTCATTCTAAAAATAAAATAATAATGACTTTGCATGTTAAAAGATTATTGTAATTTTCTAAGCAGCGATACAACTATATTAGCTTAGGCGGTGTCCTTACGCGATATCGTTCGCATGAACAAACGATAATCGTTTGCTTGAATGAACTTATGAACTAACATACAATTATCTCTCGATGTTTACAATGTGTTTATTTTATTTTAGTTATTAAATAACAGGCTTGCGCTTGACCGCCACCTTGCCTGATGTAAGCAATGATGTATGTATGATGTATGATGGAGCAAGCTTGTAGAGACGAAACCGATTTGAAGACATTTTGTAACTATCTGGGAATTGTGGGAACATGGTGGGAACACCTATTCAGGCAGCGCGTTCCACAGACTAGCAGTTCGTGGCAAAAGTGGAATCAAAGCGCTTCGTACGGGTTTTCAAACATGAAACGGTGATGCCTTTTCATGCCCACTCTGGCAGTCTGATATAAAAATAGGCAGGAGATAATTAGATCAAGCAGATCCGATGTATAATCTCCGAAATGTATCCGATAAAAAACCGATAGACTAGAAAGTTTACGCCGATGCTCAAGACTAAGAAGCTTAGTCTGAATAAGAGATTCGTCACTGATGATGCTCTTGGCACGTTTCTCAATGGACTTTAACGCTCCAAGCTGGCACTTGGCTGATCCATCCCAAAGGTGTGAGCAGTACTCCATGCACGACTGAGCTTATGCTTGGTACAGTGAAAGCAACTGTTCCGACGTGAAGTACCGTCGCACCATTGATAAAATACCTAGCTTTTTGGCAGCCAATTGAGCTTTGTTCTCAATATAGGAGCCAAAGTTATCACCCGACGGCGACGACGCGAAGTAAAACGAAGGGTACCTATTGTATTTATATGTTGGGCACATATCCCAGATGCAAAATCCTCGATGCATAGGCCTCCCACTAGATGGACCGACGACATTGTGAGAGTCACGAGCATCCAGTGGATGCAGATGGCAGGCTGTCGTTCAGTGTGGAGGTTAAAGGGGGAGGCCTGTGTTCAGCAGTAGACGTCTTTATGATGATGATGATCCCCGATGCTACAGACAGACACACACAGTTACACACGTTAAACTTCTAACACCCCTCTGTTTGCGTCGGGGGAATTCGTCTTTTTATAATATCATTACGAATTTTCCTCTTTTGTTCGCGCGAACGTTTGATTATTAAGGTGCAAGAATTGGTCCATTAGAACGCTGCCTTATAAAAATGTTGAAAACATGCAAATGACAATGCGACGTAATAAAAATTGTTTATTGGTAACTAGCCTTGACTTCGTCCATGACTTCGTACTCGTAGATTTTAATTCACACGTTGAACCCCCTTTTGCCCTTCCCATAATTCAATAAGGATGACTTTCGCATAATCATTTCTCAACACTCGGTTAGAAGGGATGACGGACGGTGGACCAAAGCAGTCACAGAATGGTGGCCGCGGAACGGAAAGCGACCACCGGGCAGACCACCAGCCCGCTGGTCGGACGACATCGTTAAGGAAGCAGGAAAGCAGTGGACAAGGCTAGCACAGGACCGGAAAAGATGGCGCGCTGAAGAGGAGACCTATACTCAGCAGTGGGTGGAGAATTGTTGATGATGATGATGATTTCTTAGCGGAACTCTACATCCCATTAGGAACCTATTTGCCAAATTTTTGCTTCGTAGGTCAAGTAGGTTTTGAATTTCATGAGTACCTAGTCAGCGAGTGAGTAGTATTTCGGTTTTATACAAGGCAACTGGTAATCAGTTAGCGTGTATATATTTTTCAAAAAATAACATAATGATTACTATACGTTGAATTCATATTTATTATTTTAAATTTAACCAACCATATTTATTTCAGATCTAATCCGATCATGTGATTCAACCCCAATTATTTCGTCCAAGGTTCGTTCATACATTAGTAATAATAACCATCGGGCTTATCTGAAATTGACAAAATTACCTACGAACTATTACAGCAAAACAATTGGATATTTGGCCAAATGAAATTAAAATAATTGAGCCTTTCCGTCACTCTATGGTATATAAAGAAGGACATTTTGATGGGTAACCAGAGTCTCAGAGAGTAGCTGTATATTTAAGTACCTAGATTTTGGTAAGTGATTGTTCTTGTGTTGACAGTGCATAATACTTTACATAAGTAATTAAATACGAGGCGATACTAATTTTGTTCTGCCATACATCTTATCAACTAGGTAAATAAACAAGTAATTTTCTTTTCACACCACCTGCTCGACAATGTCCAATTACATATCATGCAACCTCAACGTAAAGTAAAGCATTATCTCTTAAAGTTGTATGAAACTCCCTAGGGAATAAAGTGATTTGAATTTGGAATGTCAAATTCGTGTGGAAACTCGTGGAAAACTCTAAGTAAAAAAATGCGCATATGGCATTATGAAGAGGTTTGTTCGAAAATAGAACTGGACATCATAAGCTGAACTCAAAAAAAAGTTGAAGGTGCATTTACAAAGAATGTGAAACAAACTACGGTTGTTCGGTTTTCAGTGAAACCTGGCTTTTTATTGTCTTGCAGAGGTGTGAAAAGTAGGTAATGCTCCTCTGGAATAAAACCTGTCTTCGTCTTGGGCAGCTTGAACCCGTCGCTTCACTCTGGACTCTATATAACTCTAGAGTCCTTGTTACACTCAGGGTTCAATATGCCGCCCGCGACGTAAAACACTGCTTTATTCCCTTAGTGCATAATCTACTATTGTCGAATCTCGAGTGTATTTCCGCTTTGTTTTAAAGATGAACTAAGAACACTTGATTAACAAATAATCAACTAAATTGTATTCTTAAAATATTAAAATAACTGGCTAAAAGCGTGTCGAGTCTTGAGACATGCATAATATGGTAGGGTTCCGTTTTTCGTAGGCAGTCATAATTTTGGTCACAATCGTCATAGTTCAGAAATTGGTGATCACATAAAAATTCGAAAGAACGATGAATTAACGATGGATTTTCTTGGTGGTTTGGTATGGTTGGACTTAACCAAATTTCAACATGCATCATGGTGCATCACACCAACATAACATAGTTATACTTTTTATGGTTTAGTCCAAATTTTTTTTATGAAAAACATTCTTTGTTAAGACGATTTTACGATAAGGTCAATGACCTTTGAGCTAAAACGTCTTGAATTTATTACAGTTTTGTCACTATAACTCAAACAGTTATAATCAGAAAATGCTTGAAATAATATTGATTAAGGTTTTTAATCTCTTAAGAGCTTATGCTGATTTATTTATCACAACACATTTCAAATCCGTTGTTTCAGAAATTACGTCTAAAATGAACACTCTACTAATAATGGCCGTGGTGACCCTAGCAGTCCCTCTAGTGATGTGCTACGATGAAGTGTACGATAAAATCGATGTCGATAACATTATAGCAGACGACAATCTCTTCACTAAGTATATCGACTGCATGTTGGACAAAGGCCCTTGTGACGTGGAACACTCAGGAGAATTTAAAAGTAAGTTGAACTTCGTTTCAATGTATTGTAATACTAGCTGCGCCCTGCGGTTTCACCCGCGTAGTGATGAAAAATGGTGATGATGATGATGAAAAGTATGACATAAAAAGCCTATGTCACTCTCTAGCTCTTGAACTATATCCATGGAAAAAATCAGGTTGATCCGTTGTTTCGTTGCAGCGTGAAAGAGGAACAAACATCCAAACATCCTTACATCTATACATCCATACATACAAACTTTCGCGTTTAAAATATTAGTAGGATTTAATTAAGTTTTTGTTATTTTATATAAATATATATTTTGGATCATCTTCATATTGTCTGCGGTTTTATTAAATTAGTTAATACTAGCAGATATAGCTTTCCAAAGTAATTGGATTAATATTGGTGTAATACTTCTGTATGTGTTTTTTTCTCGTTGTATCATTTCTGTGTTACTCGGTCCAAGTTATTTTTAGGTCGGACAGCTGCAATAACATTGAACATTACCACTGAACATTAATATTGTTCACGAACTAAATAATACATTTTCTATTCATGTTTTACATTTAAAACAGTCATTGATATTTTACTGCAGTATATTGACTACCAGTTACGGTTTTGTTTTCAAAAACTTAGCAAAAGCAATAAGATTTTACAGTTTTCATTCAAATTTTTACAATCTACTGTCGCTGTCATATAAAAAACTTGGACCGAATAGGACCTATTGGTTCACACCACACATTGTGTTTACCAGCACTTACTAAAAGAAGTAGAAAGATCCGAGCAAGAAGCAAACGTGCGATTGCTATAACTATTACAACAATACTGACCGCCATCTACATGTTTTACCATATAATTATGGTTGTTGAACAAGACAAACAGGCGTTATCAGAAATTGTCTTCTATATATATAATTATATAAGAATCAATTGCCTTACTTTGGTCTCGAAAATGGCGGGACCGATTTTTTATTTATTTTTTGGTTTGGTTAATTTAATATTGGAGTGGTTAGAAAAAACTGGAAAATTAATTTATTGAAATTTGGACATCATTTGTCTGATCAGCCTTCATCTACCAGCTTTTTCATGCAGCTTGTTCATCATTTTATTTACAATCGTATGGAAGTTGAATTCAGTAACAATTCATGAAAAAAGTGCATTCAGTTTACAAACATTTTAGGAATGCCGCAAATGATTTTGAATTTTGTTACGTTACAACAATGTATAATTTAACTTGCAATAAATCTATTATTTAATCTAATTTTGATAAGGGGCTCGATTTTTGAATCGATTGTACGTACCTATAATATTTCGCACGAAAATATCATAACTGACTTTCGAACGAAATCCGAAACAACAGTTTTTTTTTTTTTAATAATCGTATCACTCGCTAACGCAACGAGTGGTTTGAACCATTTGAATTTGCTTTCGATCAATAGAAAATCTTTTATTTCGCTAGATATTTTCGTGCGAAATATACAAGCGATTCAAAACTCGAGCCCCAGGTTTACCGGATATAAATCGTATTAAATATATTTTTTAAATTGATACTTTTGTGAATCAACTTTTACGCACGTCGAAACGTCGTCCTTAACTATTATTATTTTTATCTCATTCAAAATTCATGTGTAATTTTGTAAATGCTTTTCTATCGCAATATCTAGCACCCTGTAAAAGAAACTCACTCCGAAACGCCTTGTAATTTGAACTACCTTCCCCAGAACTGCTGCCAGAGGTGATTGCAACATCCTGCGGAAAATGTTCACCGATCCAGAAAAAACACGTCAAGAAGACCGTCAAAGCTTTAGGAGAGAAGAAACCTGCTGAACTTATAGAGTTCAGGAAAATGTATGATCCGAAAGGGGAGCATGAGAAGGATTTCACTGCTTTCGTGCTTTCTCCTGATGAAAATTAGTTATTTGATCTTTTTCCGAGTTTGTTTCGCTTCTCAGCAGTGCAAGTACCGTTCTTTATCGCTCGTCAAATTCGATAAAATGCCATAGAATCGATCATAGCGAGTATTGATCAAATGGCATTTAATTGAATTTGACGACTACAACTGTCAAATTTGACCATCGATAAAGAACGGTACTTGCACTGCTGGTGCCGATACTATGGTATTAGCATCATTGGATCTATCGGACAAACGGGATAAACTAACGACCTTACTTTGATGATTTTATGGCGATTTGTACAACTGACTTGACTTCAAGCACTGTGTGGAGCATTAAAACTATTTTTACCATAATAAATAGCAAACGTGTATACAGTTTTTCTATTACATCGAGGTTCCTGTTTAGGGTTCCGTACCCAAAGGGTGTAAACGGGACCCTATTACTAAGCCTACGCTATCTGTCTGTCTGTCCGTCCGTGTATCTTTCTAACCGTAATAGACAGCCAGTTGAAATTTTCACAGAATATGTATACGGCGGATTAACTAAGTAATAATAATAAAGTAAAAACGAAAGAGAGTCCCCATACAACAAACTTTTTTTGCGTATTTTTGTATTAGCTTTAGTCTAAAAACGGTAATACATACAAACGTCGAACTTGGCATGATTAATGATTATCGTATAGTACATACTCTAAAGTAAAACGATAAATAATTGCCAAGTGCGATTCGGTGACAAATTTCTGTTCATTAAATGTGTGACAAGTTATAACTGGAAATTTGGTTACTTGGACGACCTCATCACTTCTTTCACCAAATCGAAATTGCATATTTTACTGACTTTGAAGATGGTTTTTACACAGAAAAGAGTTATTTTTATGTTTTCTGTGTTTTTTTTTTATTTTGATAATTATTGTATTTTGTAGTGGTACGACGCGTGTGCGTGAGCCCGACTCGCACTTGGCTGGTGTATTACTATTACCTAATCTACTTAGCCTACTATATCAGATTTTTTTAAACAATTCTATCCCACTCCTGGGCAAAGGTCCCTTTGAGAATTCAGTACAATTCTCAAAGGTCTTCCCCATCTTCTTCCTGCCAGACAGTGCGATCACCCGCCAGATTTAACCACTTTAACTGGAACGTATCGAGGTAATCGCGCCAGCGTTTTCTCCTTCTACCTTGGCTCCTTTGTCCGTTTTCAGGCACCTACTATGTGATCCTCTGAGTCCATCTATATTTTTATTTAATGACAAGAAAGAGTAATAAAGCCCTCAGAAATACTAATTATTACCTAAAACTACTTAAAATCAAATATAAATAAACTAGCACTAAAATATAAAAATAAATTAATATACCTAATACAAAGTTACTTTTCACAGTGATTTTTCCTGTTTGTTTTTGTATCAGATCGACCGTCAAAACATCTACGTATATCCACGAAACGTGACGTGGTTTGTGGTACTAATTTAAATAATTATGTTTACAAAAATAGCTGCAAATACCTAAAATTATGTTCGTACCAGTGGCGGCCCTAGCCCATAATCAAGGTAGAGCGAGATTCTCTTTCGGCGCCCCTTTTTTTGGTCGACGCTTTCTCACCATTAATTGTATTTCAGTTTATACGTGCATTTTTTTTTATTACTTTTATTTTAATAATCAAGAAACGTGGGCGCCGTCGTGAAGCTATGCTTATGACTAATTTTATTTTCATGAATTCAAATATCATTTGCTTTCGGGGCAGCCCTCAAAAGGCTCCTAAAAATAAAATTTTCGCTCGTAAATATTATTTTTCGCATTTGACATTTTGGCGCCCCTAGCTAACTGGCGCCTAGAGACACCGCTCCTCTGGTTCCTAGGGCCGCCACTAGTTCGTACACAGCTACAATTTTTTGTGTGTTACAAGTTTTATAATGAAGTTGTTACGTTGATACGATCGTAACATCTTTTCTAAAAGTCAAGGTCACTAAACCTGATCTCATGAGTCGTACCCTGTTAGACGCCATCGAATCTAAGGCCCACCGTATACAAAGGGGAAAGGGGGGAAATTCGAGTTGCCGTAGAAAAGTCGACTCTTCCTGGTTTACGATATAGGTTCAAATATCTTACTTAGAAAATGGTCATTCACACTCGACAAAACGTATGGAACAGATACTAATACTGATACTGATATTTACTGATATTTTTTTCGCTATTTCGGGGTTGGTCCCATAGTAAAAGTTGTTCGTAAAGATCAGTATGATAGAGCCCTTTCGGCTTAGTATGCCCTTGCCGCATATCTGTATAGTCGGCGATGGTCCTTCAGGGTCATCACGACATCAGATGGATTGTAGAACCATGATTGTGGTTACTCGTGATTACGTGACAATGGGTAGTTAAACGTAAAATTGGAAATCGATTTTTAAAAAAATGCACAAAAATTTCCAGATTTGTTGGTCAATAACCTTACTTATTACAAATAAGAAAGTTAGGTTAGGAAATGTTAATAAAACAATTCCTCCAAAGCTCCCCTTTTTCCATCTTTCCACAAACTTTTCTCCACAGATGCAGTCATCCCTTTATCCAGATTTCTCTCTATTGTGCCACACCACTTCTATTAGTAACTTCTTCAAATTTGTGCCTATAACAGAGTTTAGAATTGTTGACCGTACATCACGTCCGTCACGGCATACGTCGGTTTTAATGCGAAGGTGCGCCAATAGATGTTTCACATCAAAAGACAACAATTCATGTCAAGAGGAATGTTTCACATCAAAAGACATTATACAATAAGGTCGTAACAATATTGTGCTGAAATCCGAAGAATCCGGTCCGAATAAGGCATGAAACGCTACGAACAAACCGCGCCAATTAATTATAATATGTGAACGTATACCGCGATCCCCAAGCCGTAGCGAAAGTAAGCCGTAAGCGTCGGGATTATGACAACAGCCCTCTTTATACGAGGGAGGCCTTTGTTCAGCAGTAGACGTTTAATGGCTGCAAGTGATGAGTGATAAATTTTGGCTTTTTATATGGACTAGTGCGCTGCGGACATTTCTCAGAATCTCTCCGGCTCAAGTACTGAGAAGATTGATGTAGTGTGACGAGATTACTCAATAATAAAGTTACATCGGTCTCGCTGCGGTGCGCTGGCGCAACAGCTCGCTGCCGCTGCTTGCATGACACGAAAACCGACATCCAACCTGTTTGCCGATTTCGTTGCTAATCCAAATCTGACTGTTGCTGCAATGAACTGGCAGGCTTTATGCGTAGCAACTATAATAATGATAGCTGAAATACAAGTAAAGAATATATTGTACAACAGTACAATTAATGCAAGTTCTTAGATATATTAATAGGTAGATTTATAGATATAAGTATGCTGCCTGCCATTTCGAGGTGGTTACATATTACTTCTTTAAGTGGGTTACGCGGATAGTGTACTTAGCCGAAAGGGGTCCATATTACCTATCATTATGAACAACTTTTACTTATGGGACCAACCTTGAAATCGCGAAAAAAATATCAGCTGTTCCATTTAAATCGGTCATTTGCACTCGACAAAATGTTTGGAGTAGATGATATATTTTTTCGATTTCAGGGTTGGTATAGGTACTATGGACCCCTTTCGGCTTAGTACATCTTTTCCGCGTAACCCTGAAAAGGTGAAGGTGGAGGTAGGCGAAAAAATTCGTAATATTACTAAAATATGTAGTTATTTAGAATAAAGAAAACGTGATAAAAATTATATATTTTTATTTACGTACAATATCAGTCATTGTGACATTGAAATAAATTACAAAACAATAAATTTTCGGAGTCTAACTTAAAATTAACTTAACACATTGGAACAAATATCACAATTGCTATTCCAACAAGAGTTTTTTTTTTTTTGGCATGAATCTGCAAGGCCTACTTCTTTTCTAAACAATTCGTAAAAAATCATAGACAGCCTATTTCAGTTTATAAAAAATGGTAGATTGTGATTTAGCAAAATAGTGTTTATTTTGCACATTTTGTCTACAACAATTTTCTTAACATTGCCTTTCGACCTTGCAAAAGTCATACATAGAGAGCGTAGGTAAATCACAAAATGCTTATTCCAGCAACGACCATGCCAACTGTTTTCCTGCTTCCAAAACTAATGCTATTTCTAACCTACTTACAAAGTATAATAATTTAGCTTCCTTGGATAAATTTCTCGAAGTTGTCGCGATGGGTGCCTGAAGGGTCGTTTTTGTTGACAAGCTCATTCCACTGTTTAGCGTGCTTCTGTTGGATGGCTTTGATGACCCTGCGGATGTTACCCTTCTGTTTGTCTGAGCACTTGGAGCAAGTCGTTTCTATCGCTTCTGGGAGGGCTTCTGAAATAGAAAAAAAAAACTTAAATGCAAAATAAAATTTATTTAAGTTTGCGTTATTGCCAGTGCTTGTAATGAAGCTTAGTATCGGTACAAACATCCTAGTTTTTCGATACTTACTACCCGAACTATTACGTACCTCAATAGAGAGAGAGAGCCTCAAAAGGCGCAAATATAGTACCCTAGACAGCGGGTATATATGTGAGCCTTTTGGGGTTGAGACGCTTGGACCGTGGGGACCAGGAGCCCATCGAATATTTAAAGACATATGATGATAACACTGACATCTGTCACACTGACATCTGTCAACGCCCACATCTAGTAAGCTAATGATGATGATGGTGGATTAGGGCCCATCCTCTCCCTGAGAGAAGGCCTGTGTCCCAGCAGTGGGAACATGATAGGATGAAATGAAGGTGATGATATTTCTAATGCGAACCATTTTTTATCCATGGGTGATCAAAAGACACCAAAACAATAATTTGAATCGAGTCGCCTATGGTCACCTAGGTGCAGGTGATCAAAGGATACTCAAATAATAATTTAAACGGAGTCGCCTATTATCACCCAGGTGATTATATTCCCAGGAGATCAAAGTCGACTAAAGAGTCGACTTTTAGCACCCAGGTGATATCACCCAGGTGATTAAAGTGGAATAGACCATCAGGGCGACTGGTTGAAGCAACTCGTCACCAAAATGCTGGCCTTGATTTTGCCCAAAGAATAAGCATTGCCATACAACGTGGCAATGCTGCCAGCATTTTGGGAACGCTGCCCACCGGTAGCGGATTGTTAGATTAGTTTTAGTTTTAGATTAATTTTAGTTTTAGATTAGTTTTAGTTACGTACCTAAATTTAAGTTTTTTTTTCGTTTTTTTTAGTAAATTGTTTTTTAATTGCTTATAGTTTAAGAACTAAAAAACTTATTTGAACTCGTTGAAACAAACTAAATTACCCAAACTCGAGGGGTTTAGTTTTTGAAGAGTTCCCACTAACCATCTTCCTGACTCTCCATTATTTATTATCAGTTCGATGGCACAAAATTATTGCATTGTCATCAGAATTAGGTACATGCAAAGTTTCAAATTGATACGACAAACACAATGGGCTCCAAAACGGCTAAACCGATATTGACGGGACTTTCAATGGTAGATAGCTGATGTTATAATGATTAATCCACGAGGGTAAAACCGAGGGGCGCAGCTAGTTAGTTAATAAACGTAAAGTGAAATTTTAAGTTTTTTGTGAAGCTAATGAAAGCATATTAAGTAACAAGGACCAGCCTATGTGTGGGTGGATGTCACATGTGGCCAGCGAAAAAATAACAATTTCACTGTTTTAAACTGTCACGGTTGTTCACTAAAGTAATATATGATTAATTACGGGATAAATAAGTTTTTTACGGGTTTTATAGAAAGTTAAGCTTATAGAAAATGTAAAGATATGAAGGCCTCATAAATTTTTATAAATTAGGAGTTAATAACTTTGATTGTTTTCTCTAGAAATTAACAATAGATTATGATTCAGGTACCTAAAGGTGAGTAAATGTAGGTTAAGTATACAATATTGTTTTATGTCACGATTCGATAGGCATTATTATTATATTGCGAAATCCTAAGTCTGTCTGTACACGGTCTAAATTAACATCGTAGATTAAATATGAAACTTATTCGTTTTGTATGTGAAGCAAAATTACTTAACTCATGCTCTATTAATATTAAATGTGCCCGAACAATAAAAGTATTAAATCAATTTAGTATGGGCTAAAATTAGATTAGTAACGATGAACAAAAATAAATACAAAAAAAACTCGGTCAAAAGTCAAAACCTGTATGTCGTAAAAAATCTTGGACAAGGCAATCGGTATAATCTTGATGTGGCCTCACGGAAACCTCCCAAATATTCATGTATAAATATGATTCTTGTTATTACATTATCTCGTATTATGTAGCTTGATATATGAATCACGATTTCCTTCGTTGCGGCCTTAACCTCGTCTTGATATGTATGTAGCCTTCTTGGCCAACAATAGGCGGGCAATAATGATGTCCTAAGTTATATATTATATAAGCATTTGCGCAAGTACCCAAGTCCATAATAATTGAAATCGGTATTGGTTAGGTTGGTGATGATTTTAATTATGAGTAATTTTTTCTTGTGTGCTGATTTCTGGTAACCATTCCTATCCTACACGAATCAACATCACATAATAAACCGGCCAAGTGCGAGTCGGCCTCGCGCACTGAGGGTTCCGTATCACCACAAAATTCATTAACGAAATTACCAGTTATAACTTGGTAATGAAGGGAAACTTGTCACCGACTCGCACTTGGCCATTATTTATTATTTTATGTTATATTAAAAAAAAAAGTTTTTACTAAATTTGACGCTTATATACCGTTATTACATTAGAGCTAATACAAAAATACGTTAAAAACATACGTTTGTTGTATGGGCCCTTTAGTTTTTACTTTTTGACTTTTTTATTATTTCGCAGTTAATCCGTCGTAACATTACATACTTTGTGAAAAATTCAACTGGCTATCTATTATGGTTCGAAAAATACAGCCGTTTAAAAGTAGGACAGACCGACAGACAGACATACATCGTAGGCTTAGTAATAGGGTCCTGTTTTTACCCTTTGGGTACGGAACCCTAAAAATGGAGAAAGTATTAAGGCTGTAGCACAGGCTAGATAAAGCTACGTCGTAGTAATGTCTTTGGGCTGTAGGTATGGGAATATACAGACACGCGCTAACTTTACAACACCCTGCTTTTGACTTTGTCATTGTCGGGTAAAAATTTAAAACTTCGTAAGTGAACTTTAAAATTATAATCGAAATTACGATTCAGGTGCCATTTATTGTAACATTTTTTAAATAAAATCTAGATAAGGAAAACCTCAACCGATGACGCGTATTGTGAAAGATTTTTATGGACACGGTGTCTATAGCAGTGCAATAAAAAATAGGGTAAAGGAGAACGACTTACTTTTAAAATCAGCTCCTTCAGGAGTGCACCTTCCTTTGTCCAAAAAGCAGTTGATGTAAGCCTTCAGAAGACGGTCATTGGAGATCAGCGTGTTCACGTCAAAGTTATCGTACTTGGAGTTATATTTATCCGCAGCCAGCACCGCCGCGACCAGGCAAGCAAAAACTACGAAGACCCTCATAATAAATTCTGGAAACAAAGATTACTCCTTACAAAAACCTATCACGTCTGTTCCCACGTAGAGAATGGCAGAAAATGTCCTGGATATAACGAAAACTCTTTAGCAAGTTGTCGCCATGGACATTGGACGAACATATAACGTGAATCGAATAAGTATTAGAGAACGATCATTTGTATTCGTATTTATAGAGAATCACGATGACCAATTCGAGTCCAGTTTAACATGCGAATTTTGTAATTATAATAGAACGTCACACGTGTTGATCACTATTTGCGTATCACCGCTCACGTAACTATATGACACTTGTTCATTTTGTCTGCCGTTCGTTCACCCACCTTTTACTCTCGATAATGGGCCCAAAGAACTAGCGGCTGCAGAAAGCGACAGTGGCTTATATTGACGTCTTCGTATACCCACTACCTTTGTTGGCTCATGGGTCGGTTGCAATGGTTACTCGATCGAAATTCAGCCTTTTGCCCGATGTATACGAATCTAATTTTCTATCAAGGGAACAGTGGTAGAGCCTTCTGTGCGTTACTAGTGAAATGTATCGTTAACAGTTCATAACCCAAAACATATCACACACCGTTGATATTACTTGGTAACTTAAGCAATCCTTGGGATTTTGACTGTGCATTTGCATAAGGAAAATAAATGAAGTAATGCTGAATATAACGAATACCTATATACTATGGTTGTACTACATGCAGAATGCACATTGCGCTCCCAATGCTGCATAGCAAATGCTAATAATTTTTATATGTCAATGTATCAATGGGAATAAAAAATATTATACCTAGTAGCAAGTTGAAGTTATTTTAACTTGGCAAGTTGGCCTTTTGGATGTTGGGGAAATTTTGCCATCAACAGTGAGTGAAGAGATAGTAATATCGTTTCATAACAGAAAAAATCCTGGTTGATGACACTACAAAATAAATAACAAATTAAAAACTAGAGACGGAAATTGGACATTTCACCACAGATCTACTACCATATCCACAGATCTACTACCTATAGATTTTCAATGAGCGTGGCTAGCTCAGTGCCTCTCGCTCATCATCGTATTTTCGCTCACTGCGCTTCTTGCAGCCCAAAATGCTACAACCAACCATTGTAAAATATCTTTTACAATTATTTCTCAGAGGAAACACGCATTTATCACATTAAATCACCAAAAAAAGGCAATAAATATAATTCAGACCCGTTTTGTTTGTCACTGATTATTACAGATTTTGACACTTGAGGTACCAAAAACAGGTCACGCCGATAAGGACAACAAAATCTATTTATGTCCTTTTCGTACTTGTGCTGAGCCATATCAAGTTGTCTCTTTCACTAAAATATATTGCCGATCTGGTTGTGTATATCTGTGACCATATCTGTGCATTTCACGGATGTTTTGAGACCTTTGGATTGACATTTACAGAATTTGGCAAAATGTCATCAAGGTTTGTTTTTAGGGTTCCGTACCCAAGGGGTAAAAACAGGACCCTATTACTAAGCCTACGATGTCTGTCTGTCCGTCTGACTTACCTTTAAACGGCTGTATCTTTCAAACCGTAATAGATAGCCAGTTGAAAATCACAAAATATCTAATGTTACGGTGGATTAACCAAGAAATATGTAATAAAAAGTCAAAAAGTAAAAACTAAACGCTTTGATTCCACATTTATTGTGCGAACTGCTAGTCTGTGGAATGCGCTACCTGAATAGGTGTTCCCCGATGGTTACAATCTGGGTGTCTTCAATTCACGAGTGAATCGGTTTCTTCTAGGCAAGCGTGCTCCAACGTAGACCGCACCATCGCTTAATATCAGGCGTGATGGTGGTCAAACGCAAGCCTATTACTTATTAAAAAAAAAACTAAAGGGACTGCAAACGTATTTTGTCAACGTGTTTTTGTATTAGCTTTAATGTAAAAACGGTAATACGTACAATTTTATTTTGTTACGCGAATACTCCGCCAATTATGAATTGATTTTGATGACTTTTTTGTTTGATAGGTATATAATATAAATTTTATCGAAATTGATTATGCGCTTTTTGAATATACACAGAATAATAAATATATATACACAGAATTCTGATGACGACCTTATCTTATACGATATTTTGGTTTGTAGTTACCTTCAGCAATAATTTTGATGAGGACTTTCTTTAATTTAAGTGTACCTATATTTTTTAATTTTTAGTATAAGTTTTTACATATAGATAAATAGGGTTGAAGTCACCATTTTTTTCTTCTCAAAATTAACCTTCATCTCCCCATATTGGAAAGAGTATTTTTGCTCTTCGATATCTGAGTGCAAAAGCCGTTTTTCCGTTAAAGGATAAAGTAAATTGAATTTAGAACATCGTGTGCACTAAGTTTGTGAATTCAAAACATCATTAAACCTATTTACTTCTATCTCCATGGTGCCGAATTAATCATACAACGTTTTTTAATTTGTTGAAAACTCAGACTCAGAAACTTCTTGGTGTACCGCCTTTTTTTTATTTGCTTAGCGCGCGCCATTTTCTTTTCACGTCATATTGTTAAAACCTTAGGTTAAAAACAAGAAACTTGAAAACAAATGAAAAACCTAAAATGAGTGATTCTAGCATCGAGGAATTTTATTTGACACCAACAGAATAGGGTACTTGACTGTATTAAAAATATTATGCCAATAGACGCCATCCATAAACATAACATAATGAAAAAGCATATTTCATTGATTTTTTGATAAAAATATGCTTATTTTTTGTAAAAAACGCGAATAAAATAACTGTATTTTCGACATTTGATCACTTGATCGAAAACGGTCTGTAACTGGCTTCATCCCTAGTGACGTCACACAAATCTAAACAAACAGATTTTGTATTGATATTTGCGAATTTAATGTTGTAAAGCTATTTTGAGAGCGATTTATCCAGAAATTTTCACCAAAAACATTCCGGAGGTTAAATGTGAGAAGAATGGAGAAACATTTTGTGCAAGCAGACAGCAGTAACTTACCCAAAATTAATGTTTTTATGGTTGCATATTTCTTTAATAATAATCCACGTCATTGTTTCTACGCTGCAGAACTCAAAACGTAAAAACTACAATGTCAGTATTAATTTTTAATTGTTCTCCAAGCAAAACATTCAATCAAGTTGTACAAAAAGTATGTTGTAGTAAGTGGATATAACTATTTTGTTAGGTTATGTCGAGCTTTACAATGTTTAAAAAGAAAGTAACAGTACATAAAATAGTGATGCAATAAAAACACAAATTATAATAGAAATATATAGACTCAAATATGTACCTCAAAATGATCTTCGCATATAGAAACACTTGAATTAGCTCCAATACTTTTGGGTTCTCTACGAGCTACTTAGTTCCAACCTTAGATTGGTTCCAACCACTTTTTTCGAGTTTTGGGGAGTTTTGGGTGCATTGGAACAGGAACAAATAGATTTTCCAGTGTCTTTATGGAAGTATTTGTACATTTTGGCACTACACAATATTTATAAACCATTACTTCTATTAGAAATTAATTAATCATCAAAATTTTGCAGCCTGGCTGCAGTTGTTTTGTTTTGTGTGACGTCAATTAGTCACGTGATCGGAGCTATGACGCAGGTCTGCGTTTTGGCGCGATATTTTTTTATTCAAACTTTAACATCGATTTATATCGCAAATACGACTGATATCCAGAAAATATAAATGCAGTATACATTATTTTATATCAAACAATAATGTGCAATAGTTTCCCAAAAGTAGTCAAATACCCTATTGACTGAAACTGTTGGATGAAAAGTTAGTACGTATTGCACTCGAGTACAAAGATTTTTCACCTCGTGCTCTTTTGATTCCCTCGCTAACGCTCAGGATTCTAATTTTAGAATCCTTCGCTTACTCGGCCATCAAAATTGAGCACGCGGTTAAAAAGCAACTTTGCACTCTTGTATAACAAATAACTATTATTATTGTTTAAAAAACTGCTATTACGTAGTATGAAATCATCATACAATTTATAAAGCCTAGTTTTTAGGTCAATCACTAGCTCTCAAATCTACAATCAACCTAACATTAGATGCTTATCTTTGAAGAGCAATCATTAAGCACGCATCGATGATTCAGAAAAATACTTGTGGACATGTCTCGAAGAAAAATCGTTTGTCATCGATTAAATGCAAATGTATTCAAGGATCTTCAGTGTTCCTTTGTACTTACCTTCTATACATACTAAACAAATTGCAAGGAGGTGATTACGCTGATGCTATCGTCTTTTCAAACGTATCATAGTATTTGTTCTGTGGATCGTATTTCTTTTTGAGCCGTTCAAGCATTTCAGGTAACATAGTTTTGAAAGCATTGAAAGCTTTCTTGGTGAATCTTTTCTGCAGCGGAGTGCATTTTTTGCACGCCGTAGCGATGACTTCGGGTAGAACTTCTGAAAATAACAATTTCAAAAGATTTGAAATGAAGAAATAGTTGTTACGTAATATGTTATTATTACAAACTAGGACTCATAAACATAATGGCCGAAGGATATACAAACGTCATAATTACGTATTGATCAAATATTCGAAGTTAAAGTCGCAGTTTCTAGTCAACTTCTACATTAAGCATTTTTGTTTTGATTTGG
Source organism: Agriopis aurantiaria (assembly GCA_914767915.1). Classification (NCBI taxonomy): domain Eukaryota; kingdom Metazoa; phylum Arthropoda; class Insecta; order Lepidoptera; family Geometridae; genus Agriopis; species Agriopis aurantiaria. Next base: position 7,062,259 of record OU611999.1, read on the forward strand.
CTCAAGGCCGCGCTCACTTGCCAGAGCAAACTCTCTCGCTCATAAAAAAATTAAGATAAAATATCATTGAGATACTCTTAAAAACCGATTGGGGCATTATCTTTAGAATAACATTGTAAAGCAATTTTCTTGTAGATATTTTATAGGAATAGGATCATCCGGCAGGAGACCAAAAAAAACTCAAGAAATGTATTTCTTAAACTCACAACCCATTGGGATTTTACCATAACTTTTAAACGGCTAAACAGATTTTGATCAAACTGCAATTAGACCTGCTTTAGAAATAAAAAATCTGCATCCTAATCGTTCTAACCATTTTGGAGAAAAGTGGTTACAAACAAACACACACAATTTCTTACTCCAAACATATGCCGTCTCCGTGGGTAATTATTTATCATATTTTCACTTACGTTTAAAAACCCTTCCAACCGGCGTGCACGGTCCTTGGTCCAGAAAACAATCCAAGTACTTCTTCAGCAGTCTCGGATTGTTCACAAAGTAATCTATTTCAAAATAATCATACCTTCTGTCGTAATACTTGTCCTGAGCCAACACTGTCGTTAATAATATCAAACTCGCGACTAAAATCACAGTCATTTTCGAATGCAACGCACGTCTGATTCAATATTTACTGCGAAGATCCACCTTATGAAGTAATTCGACAAATGATGTAGATATCTAAGATGGTTCTATATAAAACCACACGACCCGGCCTTCAATTAAAAGCAATATTTACGAGGAAGGAGTTAACAAAAAATCTAAGTGGCTTGTTCAATCTCTGGAACCTTCCACGGCTAGAATACTTATTTGAAAAAATACATTTCAAATTCATCTTGTGTTACAAGTGATCGGAATTGATCGCAAATACAGCTAGGTTTTCCCTGTGATGCATGCCTAACAGTAGGTAAATGTTTGTCGTAGGTGTCTCTATTATATCCAAAATTAAAGAAAAATATTTGAACGGACAAACTAAGATCATGGAAATACCATTTTGTTGAATACATTTTCTATCCAGAGTATTATGTAGATTTTTTAATACGACTTTGTAACATGTACGTGATTGTGATTTTAATTTGTATTAATCTAGTTACTAAATAATAACTGTTTGTTTTAAGTTATGCCCGTTATTTGTTTGTTTTCGTCAATACAGGGTTACGAAGAAAGGGTGAAGTAAGCCCAATGGCGATTTATCTTCGAGTAAGCCGATAGGAGTTTATTGTACCTGTACTCGGTTTTGGTCAAATCTTACAAGCTGAATTAGAACCAGCCTAACCAATTTAGCTGAAATTTTGCATACACCTTTTAGGTCTGGTGACAATACAATATGCAATACTCAATCTCTTCTCTATCTCTAATATGTACTTCTTCTTTTTTGGCAAATAAATATTACTATACTATACTATCTCTACATAGTATAAATTAAAGTCGTTTAGTAGCTTAGTAATAGGGTCCCGTTTTTACCCTTTGGGTACGGAACCCTAAAAACCATACAACAAAGGTATTTTTCTATTAGCTCTAATGTAAAAACGATAATACGTACAAGCGTCAAATTTGGCATGATTATAGTACACACTCTAAACTATAACGAATGGCCAAGTGCGACTCGGTGACAAATTTCTGTTCATTACCAAGTTATAATTGTGTTATAATACTCGAGCGCCTGTAGCAAAACAATTAACTGTGGCTGCGTAGCAATTGCTTCGACTATTTTGGAAAGCGTGATAATAACTGGTAATTCGGTTACTTGTAACCGAACTTGTTGTACTGGTGGCCGTACGGACCCCCAGTGCGCGAGCCCGACTCTCACTTGGCTGGTTTATTTTTTTGTTTCAAAGGTGAGTTGGTCGACATTGTTCTTAGCTATTTCAGTTCAGCCGTTTGAAGATTATAAGCTTTTTCATCGGAGGTATAAAAAAATCTATTTTCATCCCCCCATCTCGGAAAGAGTATTTTTTGCTTCTCGATATCTGAGTGCAAAAGCCGTTTATATCTGCTAAAGGATAAAGTAAAATTGAATTTAGAACATCGTGTGAACTAAGTTTGTGAATTCAAAACATCATTAAATATATTTACTTCTACCTCCATGGTGCCGAATTTATCATACAACATTTTTGAATTTGTTAAAAACTCTGACTCAGAACCTTCTTGGTGTACTTTATTTTAATTTGCTTTGCGCGCGCCATTTTATTTCACGTCATATTGTTAAAACCTTAGGTTAAAAACAAGAAACTTGAAAACAAGTGATAAACCTAAAATGAGTGATTTTAGCGACGAGGAAGTTTATTTGACGCTAACAATATTGACTGAAACTGTTAATAATGTTTGGGAAGAAAAGTTACACTCGAGTGCAAAGATTTTTCACCTTGTGCTCTTTTGATTCCCTCGCTAACGCTCCGGATTCAAATTTTTGAATCACTCGCTCGTGATTAAATTTTAGAGTCCTTCGCTTGCTCGGTCATCAAAATTGAGCACGCGGTTAAAAATCAACTTTGCACTCTTGTATAACAAATAACTATTATACTTGTTGAATTGTTATTAAATCAGGGATTGTCAAGTAATATTTCATTTCCACTCAAAAAGGTTTTAATTGTGTTAAAATAACAGCCAGTATAAAATATAACGAAAACAGTAGTATTATCTTTTCATGGATTCTGCGTATAGCCAAAGCATATACCTACATAGTATCACAGAACTATGATGCGACAAACACACTAGTAAGTGCTAAGCATAAGGTACCTAAAGTATGTTAGCATTGATAAGGTACCTTATGCTTAACGGTGTGTTTTTGTTTCGCTCAACAGTTTCGTATATGAATATAATTTGATCTACGTTAAAACATTTGACTGATTAAGTGCGAGAAATTATTACACTGAGTAGTTTTAGTTAATGATGACCAGCAACAGCCGCGTCCAAAGCTGGGAACAGTTTGTTGTCAGCGTCAAATTTCTGCTGCAGAGCTTCGAATTCAGCAGGGACGTACTTCTTGGCGGCTGACAAGAAGGATGCGGCGTTGATTTTCTGCTGTTCAGTGCACTTAGAGCAGGCGTTGCTGAGCGCATCGGAAAAGTCTCCTAGAATCATTGAGTACATAATATTATTGATTAACTCTTCAACAAGACTAACTTCGTCTCCGTCATCGTCGTCGTCTTTCGACTTAGACTTTATTTTCTAATTGACTTTATGACTATATTTTATAATTGTAGATACAGGATTCCGAAATGTTTCTGATTAATTGTAGGGTTCTGTTGCAAAACAAGGAACCTTCAGAGATTTGGAGTGTCAGTTTGTTCATCTGTATGTCACGCTATTATTTTTTGGAATGATTTTGGGTGTGTCATTGATTATGTGACACTAGTAGAATTGTAAAATGAAACCCAAACCTTTTAAAATTTTGGTTGGCCAAAGTTTGGTGAAAATTGGCGCTGCGTTACGGCCTATTATTTTGTAATTTGAAAAAGTTATGTGTCAATTAATCGATCTTTATTAGTACCAGTATGATTATTATCAACTAACGGTCCGCCTCAGCTTCGCACGGGTATAGATTATAGCCTATGTCACCCAGGGATAGTGTAGCTTCCCAACAGTGAAATAATTTTTCAAATCGGTTCAATAGTTTCGGAGCCTATTCAATGCAAACAAACAAACAAACAATCAAATCTTTCCTCTTTATAATATTAGTATAGAAGTATAGATAAGTAACTCTTATACTAACTTTTTAAGGCAGCGTGCTGAGCAGTGCAATCTGACTTGGCAGTGAAGCATTCTATAATTTTCTGCACCTCCTGTTTGTTTCCCACCAGGCTGTCGACATCCAGGTCTGTGTCCGAAGTGTAGGTGTCAGCAACGCAGACTGCCACAAGGGCCAAAGTAACGGTGCAGAAGAATTTCATCTTGAAGTAATGTTACTGCAAAACAAACATATAAGATTGGATTGGATTACAAGCAGTGCCCCGCGATTTCAGAGGTTGAGAGGAAAGCCACCGTAGCTTGGCGAATAGAGCACTCATGGCGTAAGCCCGGATGGTGCAAGCTCAAATCCTGCCGGTCGTAATTTTTTTCATTTACATTATCAGCCTATCATGTTCTCACTGCTGGGACACAGGCCTTCTCTCAGAGAGATGATGGGCCCTAATCCACAATGCTAGCCCAGTGCGTGTTGATGAATGACGTACTATATCTTTGAATCTTTGATGTTCTTGGATGTGACTACTGGTTTCCTCACAATGTTTTCCTTCACCGTTTTGAGCGATAGCATCAAAACTGACATAATTGAACAAGGCTGCAAGTATCGAACTGGGTGCCATCAAATTATAAAGCGCACATGGTACTGCTCGGCCACCATCGCTCTCTGAAGAAAATGATAATATCAAACACAGATGTCTTTGTAAAGATAATTTCGAGTGACGATACAAGGCTAAAAGTGACAAGCCGAAGATCGGGCTGACAGGCGTGCCCTGGGAGAAGCCTAAGTCTAGCATAGTGGACTGAGATGGACATAGTCATTATTGTGATAATGAAATCAAATAGTACAAAAACCAGGTATGTTTTGAAAATACCACTAACCAAGCAAGTTGTTCTCCAAAACACGGGGATGCCAACTGGTGATGATTCTAGGCAGACTACTGCATTTATACTAGATAAATGAAACCCTAATGAATAGCTAATAATTGAAGAGGTGAGCTTTAGTTTTTATGAGATAAGTTTATCTCATATTTATAAGATGTAATGTTAAAAAACGTAATGTTAAAGTCTAAAAAACTATCATGTGCGAGTCGAGATACTTCTACGAGACAGGGTTCTGTAGTTAAGTTAAAAATAAATCATCATAGGCACAGTTCTAATCGTGCAAAATTGTTTTAGAAGCCCTGTTTTTTATCCGTTTTTTTCTCTGTTTTTTTCTACCCTGTTTCAATGTTTTCCCTGGTAACGTGTACATTTGTGAACCATACTTCAGTGCTATACTTATATAGGCTATGACAAAAGGAAAGTAAACTTTTGTCGAAGTACTTAGGTATAATTCAAATTCAAGTCCTTATTGTAGTCTATGAGTAATAATAAAGATAGTTTAAAAAAACTAAAAAAACTTGCGTTAGCGACTCTTTTAAACCAATGATGATGATGGTGGTGGGTTGGATAGTGAAACTCTTGGTGTGGGACTCCAAACCAAACGAACGGAAACTCGCTTACTAGTGGTCATTGAAGAGTTCCACTATCCACCACCTGGCTCCATCATCAGATCACTTCGATGGTACCAAATTATTGTATTGTCATCTGAATTACATATACTTACAAAGTTTGGAATCGTTACGACAATTATTTAAAGCAAGTTAAAATCGTTTTCTTAGATTTGTTTACATCTATACTAATATTATAAAGAGGAAAGAATGATTGTTTGATTGTTTGTTTGTTTGTTTGTTTGTTTGCATTGAATAGGCTCCGAAACTACTAAACCGATTTGTTAAATTATTTCACTGTTGGGAAGCTACACTATCCCCGGGTAAGATAGGGTAAATTATATTATCAAAAAATAATAGGGATCCTTACTAAAACTCCAATAATGTAACCCAAGGTGTAAAAAAATAAGATTTTCAATTTTGACCTTGCGTGTTTGACATTTCTAAGAGAGGACAACGTCTGTCAGGTCTGCTAGTTGTACAATATATATAATACAAGCTAATACTAACACTACAATAACAGTTTGACTGCCCCCATAGACTGTTGAAGGTCTAATGACAATCCAAATGCTCAAGCCCACTACCAGTTGGCAGCGTACCAAACGTACTCGTTACATTGTTAGTTGTAACTACCTATATGAGGTAATTAAGTTATTAAGTAAATTAATTGGTTTTCTGATTTGCCACGGAACCTTAAAAATATAGCCTTGAAAGATAAGCAACTTCATAAGAGTGATTGAATCATAGATATTATTGAATTCACTAGCATGTTAATGCGGATTGGTCTGTCGGATTGGTCTGTCTGATTTTAATCACAGAGGAAGCTTTGATTGTGTGCTATCTTCGACTAAACATTTTATTTTGGTCAAAGTGTGCTATAAGTTGTTTATACAACTTATTTAGATACAGTAATCTCACGCACAACTGTTGATAACAATAATATATAGCCAGTAGATTATAATCTACCGGCTTGTACCAAGTACAATGGAACTATCGCGCCCTAACAAGGTCTTTGTACCGAATAGTACCGACGAGTAGCTTTAAGGACCTCATGTAATGTGCACACTGGCAAAATATATAAATATTATTGATATTAAACACTTAAAACTGATTATATTGCATATATTTTTTCTAGAGTAGCAGGTGTCCAATGCGGCGGTTTCTTTTCACCATCAGGCAGACTACATGCTTGTTTTCCGAAAGTAAACTGGCTAAGTGCAAGTCAAGCTTGCGCATTGAGGGTCCGTACCACCAGAAAATACAATAAGGTCGTCCAAGTAACCGAATTACCAGTTCAGGCTTAACGCCTGGCAAAATATTTCGTTTTTAGGGTTCCATACCCAAAGGGTAAAAACGGGACCCTATTACTAAGCCTACGATGTATGTCTGTCTGACTGTCCTACTTATTAACGGCTATATCTTTCGAACCGTAATAGATAGCCAGTTGAAATTTTTACAGAATATGTAATGTTACGGCGGATATTAACTAAAAAATAATAAAATAGTCAATAAGTAAAAATTTAAGGGGGTACCCCATACAACAAACGTAATTTTTTTACATATTTTTGTATTAGCTCTAATGTAAAAACTATAATACATACGTCGTACAAGCGTCAGACTTGGCATGATTATATAGTACACACTCTAAAGTATAACAACATATAATAAATAATGGCCAAGTGTGAGTCGGTGTCAAATTTTTGTTCATTACTTACCTAGTTATAACTGGTAATTCCGTACCTGGATGACCTCTTTATCATTTCGCCGGATCGAAATGCCATATCTTACCAATTTCGAAGTCGGTTTTTTAAATTGATAATTATTGTTTTTTGTGGTGGTATGGAACCCTCAGTGCGCAAGCCCGACTTGCACTTGGCCAGTTTATTTTAAATAAAGATATTTACAACCTAAAATTATTACTACTTAGTAAATATTTGATTAAGTATACAAATATAATAAAACATAAAAAAAGACAATCTATTAGGTGGAAAGAAAGTGGCCAGTATGCAGGCGGCATTGCCAAGCTGGATGGCAATGCAATTTGTTTGGCCAAAGTAGGCGCAGCCTACGAAGAGTCTACAAGATCAAATCAGAGGAGATCTGTAGTCAAACAAAAGTTACCGACATAGCCCACCGGATTAGCAAGCTGAAGTGGCAGTGGGCAGGCACGCAAAGGTTCTCGAATAAAGACTACAGACCGCCAAGCGCAGCGTAGGACGTCCAACCACAAGATGTACAGACGACATAAAAGAGACCGCGGGAAACGCTGGATGCAGGCCGCTTCCAACCGGCCCTTTTGGTTGATGATGGCCCGGAGGTTGATGGGGAGGCCTATGTCCAATGCAGTGGACGTCCTATGGCTGAAATGATGATGATGATGAGGCGTCAGCATTCTGGTCACCCGTCGCCACCACCAAGTAATAAGTTGTCAATAAATAGGGTCGTTCCGGTGGTTGTATCTGCAGAAGGTCCAATTAAAATATTATATATCATATAATATTATTAACTGTCGAAACAATTTCAATTATTAATATCATATTATTAATTTAAATAGTTAACAAATGGACATATCTATAATTGTATGATAAACAAATTGACCTATTGCCGTCATTACTAAAATTTATCTATACTTATATAATACTAATATTATAAAGAGAAAAGATTTGTTTGTTTGTTTATTTGTTTGCATTGAATAGGCTCCAAAACTACTGAACCGATTTGAAAAATTCTTTCACTGTTGGGAACCTTCACTATCCCCGGGTGACATAGGCTATAATCTGTACCAGTGCGAAGCTGGGGCGGACCGCTAGTCATTTATAAAATCAGGTTCACTTTTTTTTTCAATTATGTCACATTTCTCGACAAAAGTTTTTTTTAGTTTTATCTTAAATTGACTCGGTTTTAGATCCCTTATTGAAATCGGTATGGTATTGTAGATAATCGGTCCCATACACATTATACTGTGGTAGTTTTAGATGGGCGTTTACGACATTTGTTTTGGTCTCTACGATTTCTTACCGCCAAATCAGATATTGACGGGAATAATTCTGGATTATTTTTTACGAATAAGGCAGTTTTAAATATAATTATAGAGATTATTTGATTTAGATAAGATAGTTATGATTTCAATATCTATAATTTTCTTGTGTTAATAAATATAATACATATTACATTTTTAACTTGTTTACCTGACAAACAGTATGTGCAGTAATTTATTAGTTTCTATAATTGCATAGTACCTAAGTATGATAGTAACATTAACTTTTGCTGCTAAAAGTTGCATAGTCATCGTGAACAAGCTAAAAATTATTAAAATTATCAAAAAATCATATACTTTATAATTAATGCAAAAGTTTGCTTGTTTGTTGATTTGTTAATTCCTCTTTCACGCAACAGCAAAATTATGGATAGACGTGATTCTTTGCATAGAGATAGCTAGAGGGATTACTATTTAAATATTTAATAATAGGTTTTTTTTATCGCGAATAAGTCCGTGTTTGTCCACCAACTCGCCTGTTGGTGTTGGTGGCAATCGCCAATGTGGTTGAAGATGAAACACGCAGACTTAGAAGATACCTGTTCACTCTGGCTTTAAAAAGGCCCAGATTATATCTCTCAGGAAACAAGGAAGCCGGCAGGTTGTTCGAATCCTTGAACGTACGGATTAGAAACGTAGAATCGAAACGTTGCTTGCGTTTGCACACTTGCCTAGAAGAAACCAATTTACTATGACATCCAAATAGTAACTATTGGGGAACACCTGGGGATACTTTTTAACCTGCAAAAATGTATACGGTGCCTTATGAATAGTCCACGCAGGTGAATCCTCGGGAAGCAGCTAGCTATCTAACTTGCTCATGATCCCCACTACTATAAATAAGCATGTTATAGTTATATAGTTACTATAAATAAGCATGTTAGACTAAGATTATTTCCCTTTTAAATTATTTAAAATTGCGTTCAGATCGGCACGTTACTATTTTTACATAGTCTCGGGAAAGATCTATTTTTTTTTTAATCAATATCGATCTCAATAGTATTAAAAGCAAAAGTTTGTGTGTAAGCCTATAATTTGGGTTTTTAATTGTGTTTTTTGCACTCAACTCTGTAATAACTTGATATGTTTGGATAAACCACTGTTTTGAACTATCACGGTTGTTCACTAAAGCTATATGATTATTTACGGGACATTTACCGTGGTAAGGTTGTGGAATGAGCTCCCGATATTTCGGCGCAGTTACATGCACCATGTTCACGGGAAGACAGTCTTCCCGTGAACATGGTGCATGTAACTATTTCAGTGTTGGTCCCATAGTAAAACTTGTTAATGAAGAGTATAATGACCTCCTTTTGGCTTAATTCAGGGTAAATGCGTAACCCTGTATAAGCTGCTTTTTATCCTGAAAATGTGAACTGATACTGATAGATAGCGGATAAAACTGCGGGGTAAATATGCTGCTATAGTAAACAAAAATATTTTGTAATAAACAGGTCAAGCGCCATCAAAAGCGGTTTTCAAGCGAATTTTACGTGAACATTATGTAAAAGCTCATCTATCATCTTAAATCACTCACTTATACATAAATAAATATTAATATATGTCTAATATTAATTATAATTTGTGTAATAATATGTAATAATATATTAGTATAATTTTGTATTTATAAATAATTTAAGTTAGCTTTATATTTATTGTAATTTGTTGTTTTGTATATTATCTTGTAAAACATTGGTATTTCGATTTATTTCTTTTTGTCTTTTATAAGGTGTTTTTGATGCACGCCTACTTATCATTTGTTCCAACCTGGTGGATGACTGGTAGAAAATGCTTAGCATTAAGTCCTCCAATTGTACATATCTACTTAATTTGTAAGTGTGCAATAAAGTATTAAATAAATAAATAAAGTGCGAGTCGGGCTCGGTTCTGAGGGTACTGAGGTTTCCGTACCACCACAAAATACAATAATTATCAATAAAAAACCGACTTCAAAATTAGTAAAATATGTCATTTCGATTTGCTGAGACGAATTTCTGATAAAGTCATCTAAGTAGCAATATACGTTGCTTAAATTGGTAATGAACAGAAAGTTGTCACCGACACGTACTTGGCCATTATTTATGTGTTTTTTTTCTCTGTTTGTGTGTTTTAGTATAGTTTAGTGTGTGTTCTTTACCAATTTTTATAATAATATATTACATTAGAGCAATTACAATAAATTATCTATGAAAAAAACCGCCTTCAAAAAACCACAAAACACAAACATTCTAAGTTAATATGCCACAAAGAACAAAATAATATTTACAACACATTTGCTCAAAAAGTGCACTTACGAAGCCTGTATACATCGTTCGAAAGTTAAACATTACGGATCATACAACGGAGCGTGCGGTAATGAATTTGTCCGCACGCTCAGATGTATAGCACCGTGCGTGTACTTTACGGTATTTTTTTAATTTCCATCATAATTACATAAGAATTCCACAAAAGAGTTTCATATTACGAGAATAAATAAGCTGAATGATCAAACCTCCTTGGAAACGCTTTTGCTCAATACGTTTGTCTCAGTTTAATACTAAAGAGAAAATGAGACGAAAGATGTAGTTCTAATTTTCACCACGTGATAGTGGCGCTAATTGCATGTTCGCGCCATTTTCTTATTATACCTATTATAGAAACTATTGTTGTGACTGATATTAAGTTATAAACAAAATAATAAAACTGTAGCCTTTTTTCTCGCAAATGTGTTGTAAAACGTTGTATGGCACACGTGCGGATTGGTTTTTACAAACTCGTGACTATGGTAAGCCCTCGACTTCGTCTCGGGCTTACATTCGTCTACTCGTTTGTAATAACCAACTTACCGCACTTGTAACATAAATAACTATTTTACACCGATTTTGAAGTCGGATTTTACTCTGCCACTGGTTATGCCAGTTACGGCAATGAGACAATATTGAATTTGGGACATTTGGGAAATTTGGGACATTTTTGCACACAGCACGGTCATCTGACCCCAAACTAAGCAAAGCTTGTGATATGGCTGCCAGAGACTGATATACATACATATATAGTTTTTAAATACATACTTAAATAGATATTAACAACCAGATATAGAACAAACACAAATGTACATCACACAAATGTTTGTCCTACGTGGGAATCGAACCCACGCCCTCAGGCTCAGAAGGTAGGTTCACTACCATCTGGACCAACGGGCGATCAACAGAAGTTGTACACTACATTGGTTGTGTTGATGAAAATTCATCAGAAGATTCTGAAAAAAGTACACATTTAATCTGTAAAATTTATTGTAAACATAATATAAATTTATATGAAGAATGTGATCAGTTAAAAAGACACTTTGCCATTAAAAAATATAAGAAAAGAAAAATGTAAATTTATTTTCAACACAAAGCTAAATCTTAGGAATTAGCAATAGCCGCTTCCAAAGCCGCGAAGTATTTGTTGTCGGGGTCGTACTTGCTCCTGTACGCTGTGTTTTGAGCCGGAAGCTTCTCCTTGAGACCTTTAAGGAATCCATTGAAGATGTGTTTCTGAGCGTCAGTGCACTTGGCGCAAGCCTGCTGGATCGCTTCAGTCATGTCCTCTGGAAAAAGACATCAGAGATTAAAGTAAGGTTGGGCTAACCGGTTAGAGTTAATTATCGCACATATTAAAAAATCGCTGAGTGTGAATAAAAAAACGAGAGGATATTTCAAACTTTTTAAAAGTAATTAAGCTTTAATATGGATACGTTTCTTTGTCTTTTTCTCGCGGGATACAAATACAAAATACAAAATACAAAATTTATTTATTGTTATATAAGAAGCACAAAATACATAAATAAAAACGATGGTAAGACGATTTGTCCATGGTTCGTGCCTCTGCTAGGTCTGCAGGAGGTCCCGGGTTCGATTCCCGACCGGGCAAATGTTTAAATGAGGAATTTAAATAAACATGCTCTGAGTCCGGATAATGTTTTTTTTTTATAGTAGGCTTGCGCTTGGCCACTAATTCGCCTGATGGTAAGCGATGATGCGGTTTACTATGGAGCACGCTTGCCTAGAAGAAACCGATTCATTCTCGACTTGTGTTCTATGGTAATGTAAAAGTCACATAATAAAATCCGTTAAAAGTATGATTTCAATGATGTCCTTTACCACATATTTTTTAATGCTATAGGTGGGACGGCAAGCATACGGGCTGCTTAACAGTCACCGTCGCCTATGGATAGGTACTTGTAACACCAGAGGCATCACAACTACGTTGCCAGCCCTTTAAGAATCTGTTAACTCGCCTTTTGAAGAACCCAATGTTGTAGCTTCTCGGAAACACCGCGGAAAGCAGCTCATTCCATATTTTGCAAGTGTGAGGCAAGAAAGATCGTGTGAATCGCACAGTGCGCAATTTCCGCTGATCTATGATAAGTGGATGAGCTTTCAGGCAGTGGCGGCTAGTGCGATGGTAAAACCGCGCCGCCGGCATCAGAACAACACAACTCTTCAGAACACTCCCCGTTTTAAATGCGATAAAAGATACACAATTACACATATGCCCATTATTTTCTTTTCAAATTCCGCTGTTCAGTCTTAGAAAGATAAAAATAAGACTAAAATACTTTCACTATTAAGTATAATATTCGTTTTATAGATCTGTTATTTCACATCACATCATCAGTCAGTAAACGTCCACTGCTGAACAAAGGCCTCCCTTTTAGAGAGGGGTGTTGCCATAATCCCCACGCTTGAAAAGCGGGTTGGGAATCGCAGTACGTTCACCGTGTACTAATAGGATGCTGATGCCCATCCTCCGGTGGTTCTGGTCGCAGTTTTAGGACATACCTGGGTCTGTTATTTATCTGTGAATAATAGCTAGTAAATAGAAGGGCGCATTTAAGTAGGTAGTTAATAAAAAAGTAGTTAACAATAAGAAGGTAACCGACTTTACCGAATGTAAATAATAATCATAAAAAGTAAGAACAATAAGCTGTTATCTGTGAGAGCCAAACCAAAGAATCAACAATCTTAATTGTAATAATATGTAAGTGTAAATAAAGCGCACACATTCATAAGACGGGGCGTAAACGCGGTGCTCTTCTTCAAAGCAATTTCAACCTTAGCATTTTTTTATTACGATTTAAACAAAGAGAAACGTCGCACAATAGCGTGGGATACAAGCGCAACTCGGGCGAGGTGCTTTAACATTTTGTCCTCTACAGAAAAGTTGGTCACTTTGTACTCACTTTTGAAGTCAGCTGACCGAGGGTCGCAATCACCAGTCTCAGTGAAGCAGTCGACAAACGCCTTCAGGGCCTGGGTGTCTGCAACCAGTGCTACTACGTCCAAATCATCGTTCTCCGTAGTGTAGGTTTCTGCAGAGCAGACAGCTACAAGGGCCAATGCGAAGATGAAGCAGGACTTCATTATGAGGAGACTGCAAAACATATTACACGTAAAAGATGGTATAGAAGTCATAAAATTCTACATAAAACACATTGTCTAGTGCGTTTCATGACATGCTCATGGTAGAGTTCCGTAACTATGCTATAAATAAATAACAATCATTGGCCAAGATTGCATTATTGGTAAAGTTTTTGCTGAATATAAATTTGTTTGACTCTACATAAGCATAAATTATACACTGGATGCAAATATTTTTTCATCTCCACTTCTCGTATTGGCTACCAGAACCTTGTTTTTACAAAATGACGACAATATGACATGTTTTGAATGAAGCGCTTAGTATTTTTATGTATAATATAACACCGTGCGACAGACGAATGGATACGGCAAAACTATAAAGATTTCGTTTTGCTACGGAACCCTAAAATTGGACACAAAGCGTTGAGCATTACCTGTTATAATAGTTCATATCATAAATCAACCCACCGCAACAATCACATGCAATAAAATACAAGGAAAATTCATAGTTTTCAAAGGTAACTCTGACAATAGAACATTATTCACAGAGTTAGGAATCTCATACAAATATAACACAAGTTAAAGTTGTTGTCCCTTACCAAAAGTATGTACTTCTCCAGAACACAGTAGCTGAGTGATGTTTGTTCTCATCGGTCTGATGCTATTTATACTTAAAGCTACTCAGCTAACGAGTTCGTTTACTGATATAGATACGTTGACGTTTTTATCGCAGCAGGAACAAAACTTGTACACGAGAAAAATAATGTACATTCCACTGGAATCATCTTAACAATGTTACCGATTGATTGGATTTTGTTTTCGCTTGAATTGAGTAAAAATTCTTAATTGAACTCTGAACATTAAATAAGAATAACCAGTTTAATATTGAAAGCTTGAGAGTCTTGACATACAGTTTCATAATTGTGATCGGTATCAACTATCTATAGTGATAAACTTATTTTTGCATAATAAACAAATTATATTATAGAAACTGACGTGGTTTTCACACATTTTATTTATATTACACGGGAATTACTACGTAAGATTAAGCCGGTCACTCCGACTATAGTTTCAACCGCATTAGGCAGTCTTTTTCAAGGTGAATGCGCGCGCGTGGCTGCGTCTCGTTTGGCACTACGGACCGCCGCGTAATTCCCGTGTAATATAAATAAAATGCAATAATGTTATTAAAATTATAGTAACAGAAATCCTGACTACAAAATTGATCCTATGTTATGACACTCGTAAAGCAAAGATAATCAAAGTATTTTTTAATCTTACTTTATTGTACTAGAGAGACCATACATTTTCCCCGGCTGCCTTTGCCAATATTTTTTGGATATATTATTATATTTCTATGTGATCTCTTGTAGCCTAAACGGTATGACAGATTTTATGTGTATGCGATGTGCGATGCGACTATTTCAATGTATAAACACAAAAAAAAACACAAATTCAATAATATGACCCGATGTATTTGAATTTAGATCAATTATGTGTATACATATATGAAATAAATGAATTTAAAAAAAAAATGGTTTTCGCCTCGGGCGGTCCCAGAGCTGGGGCATATTTCGATCAAAAATTAAGACTTGCAATCCAGGGGGGCAATGCTGCCAGCATTCTGGGGACCCTTGCCGCACGGTGGCGATTTGTTCACCTAGTAAAAGAATACCAGTTTTTTTATTTACTTTCTTTCTCTGTATATATATTTTTAGTAGTAATAGTTTATATAATATTATAAATGTTTTTGTACAATAACAAAATACTGTTTTCCTTAAACCGGCAAAGACACGAAATAAACGTGTTCAAACATGGAGTTCCACGTTTGGCTGATATCTTCAGAATCGCACTCAGAATATAGTTATTTTCAAAATAGGCTTGTGTCCGTAGAACTTTAAGTTAGAATTAAATTACTTATTAGCCTATACAACATTAGCTAGATTAAATTAAATTAAGAGGCGCCTCATATCAGAAAACGAATAAAGGTATGTGAGTTTTTTTTTACTTAGGTGTTTTTTTTTTTTTGGGCTGATCATACACTTCGCTCTCTAAAATCTGTCAAACCGTTTAGGCTACAAGAGATCACATAGAAATATAATAATATATCCAAAAAATATTAGCAAAGGCAGCCGGGGAGAAGAGCTAAGAAGAATTAGCAAGAATTTAAGATGGTGCCTCCAACCCTTTCATTATTTCACCTTCATGAACCCTACGCGTCATGACACGCTCTCGGGCAGTTATTTTCAATATTTTACACTCATAGCTTCCCACTAGGATTCCCTGTGTCGAAAATGTCTTACAATGTACATAAATACACGGACAACTTACACCTAGAGCAGATATTTAAATGTATCATTCAAACTTCTGTCCGGCCGAGAATCGTACTCGGTACCTCTTACTTATAAGACAGACATGCTACCACTGAGCCAAACAAGTCGTCAAATGTATCCTCTTCGAGAGTGGCCTAGATTACTTACAGCGAAAAAGTATTACAATAATTTAAAGTTTTTTTTGTCCTCTGTACTCGTATGTAATTTCTGGTGTGAACAATAATATCCATGACAATTACAAATGAACTGTCCAAATAGTCATCAATCAGGAAGATTGAGAAACGACCGGTGGTGACAACATAACGACGAGGAAGTGAGGTGTGGTAACGGTGCTTACTGGTCACCGTCATGCATGGCTGACTGCGAGGCGCTGGCAACACCATGCTTTTTATGGACATTACCAAAGGTTTTGGCGCCAACGTGGAAAAAAACATGTCGGCTCGTTGGATTATTTTCCTAAACTTGTGTATTTTCGAGTGTTAATGTGTACTAAATAGTAAATTATTATTCATTAAGTGCTTGTAAGCGTGCTCGAGTGTGGGCAAGTGATATAACGAGGTGAAACGTGTCTTTTCGTGTTGTTTCCAAAACTCCATAGGAGCCTCTTGTAAAGTTTCCACCACTTTACAGGGGCATGAGTTTGACTTGACCGTGACTTACTTAGCTTGACTCTGACTGTGACTATGACTTGTTTGACGCTATTAAGACTATGTAAACTGTTTAAGATTACGACTAAAGGACATTGAATCCACGGTCATGAAAATTTTAACAAAAAAATATGCACAGTACCTGCTGTATTAAGAGTATAATAACAACACAAATTTCACTTACTTTTACAGTCATAGTTCATCATCACCGTCATTATCAGCCTTTCATGTCCTCACTGCTGGGACACAGGCCTTCCCTCAGAGAGAGAGGATGGGCGCTAATCCACCATGCTGGCCCAGTGCATGTTGGTGAATGCCATATGTATTACGGACATACCGGTTTCCTTACGATGTTTACTTTCACTGTTTTTAGCGATGGTTTCAAAACTGCACTTATTTTATTCAGTCATAATTGCATAAGCCATTTATTCTGTGAAGAATTAATATAGTATAAAAATGCACAGATTACCTTATAGTTAGTGATTAGAATGATTTTAATCTACAAACGTTTGGTTCGGACATTTTTGAGCGTTGACCCAATATACATAGTTTTAAATATAATATCAACCTCAGACCAGACAAACAAATGATAAATGGTACGGCGTGGCCGATGCGAACGCATGAGGCTGAAAACAGGCTTGATGCGAGTTTCTGTCATATCATCAGTTGAAATCACCATGCAGATAGCTTCGCCGCTTTTTTGCGTGCGCACACGCAACGTTTGTTAGTTTTTTTGGCGTTACTCCAAATATCTATAGTGAGTATGAGTAATATAAATTGTATGGAGAAACATGGAGATTTGAACGCGAACAATAACGAACTCGCAAGTACCGAGGCCCGGCTTGACGGCCTCACCACGCTCGGTACATTATTGTGCTAAGGCATGTCTCTCTCAGTTATCTGTTCTGAGATTTCAACCTATTGAATTTAACGCCTGAAATAAATGTGAACTTTCCTATTTATACTACAGTAGGCACAGCGGACCTTTGTGTCTCTGAAGTTAGGCTCTGCGAATCATTGCGTAAGTAGCACACAGAAATAGCTACTGCGCCGCCTTGTAGCCAACTTGAGAGATACAAAGATCCGCTGTGCCTCCTGTCGCGAAACGCGAGATCGCTAGTGCATTTCTAGGCAATATTGGGACTGAACTGGCCGAGTATTATTAACTATTAAAAAAGGTAATTGTCTATGGAGATTTCAGATATATCAAAAATAAAATAAAGAAAAAGATGGGGTCGAATTTATAATAAAATTATGATAAAATAATTAGCGAAGACGGAGAGTAGAAAAGTGAGTGGGAGATAGATAGATAGGTAGGATATGATTTTAAGATGAGCCAGGATGAAAATATGTATGTGAGTGGTATTCAACGAATACCTAGTAACTCTGTTACAATACCGACGCTACGAGCAGAAAGAAGTAAGGAATCGTCAAAGGTCTGCGGACCTACCAAAACCTGCGGGCTACCGAAGGTCTAAGGATCTATCAAGGCCTGCGGGCTACTGAAGAATTAAGGACCTGCTAAAGCCTGCGGGCTACCCGAGGTCTAAGGACCTACTAAAGCCTGCGGACTACCCGAGGTCTAAGGACCTGTTAAAGCCTGCGGGCTATCTGAGGTCTGAGAGCCTATCAAAGGTTGCGGGCTGTCCAAGCTCTGCGGGGCTACTCAAGCCTGAGGGCTACTGAAGCCTGCGGGTTACCAAACCATGAAAAGAAGTCTGAAGAAGGACAGTTGGAGAGTCAGCGTGCTCAAGGGCTGGAGAAGTACAAGCTGAGTCAAGTCTGGAAACTGATAGATGGCAAATAGTTTCCTATTAGCAGTCAAAATGCAAGTTGTATTTTTCATGGTATGAGGATATTGATGTCAAACTATCACAACTTATATTTCTTTTCTAACCGAACTCTACACAACTCAGGCTCAATAAGTAGATAAATAATTCGCATAGAAGAGGGCTTTGCGACACCTCCTGTATTTATTTAGAAAATGTCGTGCACCTGGTCACCTACAATAATACTACCCTATGCTCACACAAATGGGTGAACAGATTTATCGGAAAAAAATAACGCTTCTGAAGGAATGTCCACTCAAAAACCAAAAAACCGCAGCGCGCAGCTAGTGAGGAATAAAAGGCGTAGAATAGAGAATGAAGTCTTGCTGGCATGGATTCATAAACATTATTATATATACACAATTACACAAGTATGCAAAAGAAGCCATTTACCTACGCCTACTATTAATTCTTATGTGTCAATGAGTAATATAGTGGATGCAAAGAGCTGCCGACCGATTTAAGAGAGGCCTATTTCCTGCAGTAGACAGTTAAAGGTATGAA
Source organism: Agriopis aurantiaria (assembly GCA_914767915.1). Classification (NCBI taxonomy): domain Eukaryota; kingdom Metazoa; phylum Arthropoda; class Insecta; order Lepidoptera; family Geometridae; genus Agriopis; species Agriopis aurantiaria. The sequence goes on from OU611999.1 coordinate 7,081,167, forward strand.
TAAGGAATGCATAATATTTATCTTACATGCGTTTTGGCTCTTTGGATAAAAATCATACTCAAAATAATTTTTTTAAAAGCTTTATTGAGAAATAAATGTTTCAATAAATAATAAATAGTATTAAATCCTAAACACCTTAATTAAAATGTGATGTAGCGTAACAAGTATTTTATAATAATTTACAGGCAATGCCAAACTAGCGTAATTTGCTATAATATATGAATATTGTACCTATCCAATGTCACAATTTCTATAGATACAATACAACATTTCAACAATTAGGCATGACGCTTGAAGAATTAAAGCTTGAAGTAGTGATAGAATATTCATCATTGATTCCTTTGGTTTTCTGATTTAACCATTAACTGTGAGATACTGAGATGTTATTGTAATCACAAGTCACAAGTTTGCCCATCACTTAGCACTTCAATCAATGCTAAGTGTTCGATAAACTTACGACGTCATTTTGTCTTTTCTGGGAACCTACCACTTAACATGTTTTAAGGTCCATTCGGACGCATCGGATAGATCGCTTTACGCCGATTTCAACTACTTGCATCTGTGATAATTGTCACAGCTTAGGAATTAGTCAGTATGAATTCAGCAAAATTAGATTCGTCCAATGCGTACAAACAATGTGGACAAGTGGATGCATTGGAAGTATTATTTCAAGCAAATTTACTCACATTATTTGCAATGCAAGCAAAAAAGTGTTGATGCACGATTTTGTTACGTGCATACAATAGTTAGAAGTTCATAGCTAAGACAAATCTATTAGGAGAACCTCAATCATCCAAACTAATAAGTGCTTTATGGCGCAGCAGCGCAAGTGCAGACGGGTGCAGACGCAGCGTTCTCCTTCAAGGCAATTTTAACCTTAATACTTTTACATACGATACAAAAGAAAGCATCTCATACGCTCATGACTTGTATTTTGTATCATATTAAAAGGTCTCTACAGAAAATAGAAAGAAGGGTTGAAATAGCTTTGCAGAAGAGCACACACATCCACTCTCCGACTTATGAGTGCATCTTCCTCCTTTGGTCCAGTGTTAGATACATGCCTGCTCATAATTATAAAGGTCTGTTTAGATCTAGTCGGAGGCTTTGAGGAAGGCGTCGAAGTCAGCCTTGTACAGTCCTTTAGGGTCTTCTTTCTTGACGAGTTCCTGCCAGAGTTCCGGCAGCTTCTCCTGAAGCGCGTTAACGACGACTCGGATCAACTCCCTTTGCTTGGCGTTGCATTTGGCACATTTGGTTTGGACAGCGTCGGGGATGGTTTCTGAAATTACAAGTGGGTTAAGGTAAGAAGCCGTGGTAGCCTATTTAGAAGACCGCTAGACTTGAAAGCGTAAGGTCGTGGGTTTATTAAATCCCGGGCCCGTATACCAATGAGTTCTATGGAGCTTATGTACGGATTTTCATACCACTGGGTTTTCGGTGAAGGAAAACATCGTGAGGAAACCTGCATACGTCTGGAGAAGAAATTCAATGGCGTATGTGAATCCGCCAACCTGCAACTGGGCCAGCCTGATGGATATGGCCCAATCCCCCTTTTGTGGGTAGACCTAAAGCCAGCAGTGGACTATTAAAAGACTGATTATGCTGTTATGCTAAGGTAAAATAAGAAAATTTGTTAACGGCCCGGTATTTGGGTAAAGTTATTGGCACTGGAAAGACCAAACTGAGCCGAAGTCGAGATGACATGGCAATGTGGGATTACATAAAAGGCTCCGATACCGAACGCCTCTGTTGTGTGAACCCTCAATCAATGCGACACTTGATGGACAGTGTAGCATGCCCTATAACCTACACTCTGGAAGATCTGAATGAGGCCACAGAGAGTGCCATTGGAATCGCCAAATTCTGATAAATCTTAAAAATAATGTTTTACTATTCACAAAACATCGACTCGATAAGATTGGGAAATTATGCTTAGTATGGTATCTTCTGACACTGATTGTATGGGTTTGTATCCACGGATCCCGGTATCGGTTTTATTAGCCACGGATCCGGGCGAGTTGTATCCACCGATACCGTGATCCGTTTCCTTCAAAAAAAACAATTTTCAATCCTTTAGATATAAGTTTTTGTAAAGGTGTCGAATAAAATTTATTTTCTTTCTTTTTTTCTCTGTATAATAACTGATGTCGAATCGTTTATAATCTAAAGATTAGATTATAAAAGATTCTAATGTAAAGAAATTATTTTGGTAGCAAAATGAAACCTATAGTAAAATATATATAGAAACATATAGTGTCTGTCTGCCCGTCCGTTCGACCACAGAGACTATACAAATACATATTTTTTAAATGCCATAGGTGGCAAAGAAGCAGTCGGGCTGCCCGATGGTAAGCAGTCACCGTCGCCCATGGATACTTGTAACACCAGAGGCATCACAAATACGTTGCCGACCATTTAGGACTCGATTAACTCGCCTTTTGAAGAACCCCATGTTGTAGCTTCTCGGAAACACCGCGGAAGGAAGCTCATTCCACATTTTGCAAGCCACTTTGCTACTTTACAGAGATTCCTTGCTACAAGGGAAAATATTGATATTTTGGAGAAAAAAAATCGCCTCCTGCATGAAAAGTGAGGATGAAAAAAAATGGTTACCCCATAGAGTAATGTATCGTAAAAAAGTAAATTTAAAATCATTAATGTTTCTTAAATCACGTCCCATTTTTAATTTCAATTCTATTTCGTACTAGAAATAGGGGAAAATTTGAAAATAGCCGGTACAGCCGCGAGTAGCTAGTAACAAATAACAAAAAGAGTGTCTTACTTTTGAAATCGGTTCCTTCAGCCGTGCAAGGTCCCGTGCCCAGGAAGCACTTGCCGTAGTTCTTCAGCAAGCGAACGTTTCCAGCCACCTCTTGTGCATTGAAGTTGTCGTACTGCGTGCTGTAGTATGATGTCTCTTCGGGACGGCAGACTACGACGGCCGCGAGGGCGCAGAGTACCAGTACTGTCTTCATTTTACTGGAAACAAACAGTTAAGTTAGTGAATAGTACCTACACAGCTTACGGCCTTACGGCTAGTTGTAGGTTTAAAGTAATCTAGTTTAGGTGATGAATAAATGTTGCGCGACCGCAAACTGTCTCTGGGCGCGTTAAGGTTCACGTTCGCGTGATTTTCCGTACTGCGCGTTTTTAACGTTATTTTGATACCGCGTAAGCAGTTGGCCGTAAGGCCCTGGATATTCCTAGTGGGCAGAGAATGAAAAGTGCGACGCAAATTGCCTCTCGATACTTTGGAGCAGTAGGTCTAGTTGTTATATCGTTGAGTGCACTATTGTACGTAGGTATATCATGTTAGCGCGTATTTTGGTTGCAATTCGGTATGCTAAAAAAAAATAACCTATGCCAATTCCAAAACCATTTCGAGATTTTATCTTACCAACCCTTATTTTTCTACTCTGACCTTTTAAAACGATAAGATGCCATTTATTTTAACATAAAACTAAGAAATCATTCGACTTTCATTGACCTCTAAATGACGTCACATTGTAGCATTTTATTTTCTGTGCCTTTTAAGAATAAAAATATTATATACATTAGACACACTGTTCGTCACACAGAATAGAATATTTTTTCATTTCTGTGGTTTGACTGTCTGGTTTTTTTCAGGGCTGCCAATATGGGGTGCTTTTTTAGGCTTCTCAACGCAACGAAATTTTGTGCTATATGGTGACGTCACATAATTTCAATTTTCAAAAAAATATTGTAAAATAACTACTGAATAGAAAACAAAAATATTGAAATTAAATTATTAAAATAGCCGATTATGTGACCGGCTTAATCTTACGTGAGTAATTCCCGTGTAATATAAATAAAATATTAAAATAGCCTTATCTACGAAATAAAAATATAAAAAAAATACAAAAAAAAAACTTTACATACCGAATTCTGTACTGGGGTCTTACGGCCAACTGCTAACGTGGTATCAAACTAGCGTTAAATCTGCTCAGTTGGAAAAACACGACGCCCAGGTACGGTTTGCGGTCGCGTGATTTTCCGACTGAGCTGATTTAACGCTAGTTACTACCGCGTTAGCAGTTGACCGTAAGGCCCCAGCTCCGGTAGACAGATAGAGCTCATAAAAAAGATATATTACAGAATTAAGTATTGGGTAACATTGTTTTTAATTATTTTTTTTTGTTGCTGTCAGCCTTGCCGCTGGCTTAGTGGATAGTGCGCTCGAGCCTATACTCGATGGCGCAGGTTCGAATCCTGAAAATCGTACATTTTTTTTAATGTTTTATAGTAAAACTAGTAAATTGTAATCAATGACAGTTTTAAAAAGGGGAAGATGCGTGACATCCTAACATTGTACCCAATAAATATGGCTCTGTTTCGGCTCGAGTCAGCGGCGATGTTGACGTCTACACGGTAAACGTCAACTTCACCGCTCCATTAGACACTACACTAGACCATAGAAGTGACATTTAAAGAAAATTAAGTTATTTGTTTTTAAGTATTTACGAGTGAAAAGTAATGCCGTGAAACTTGTTTTTTGTCTTCGAACTGTTTGTGCACCTTGTGAAAACGCAGGAAGTAATTTTTGCTACCTTATTTCACACAATTTTGACAAGTAATTCACGTGCTATCAAAACGCCATACGATTGTGACTGAAGTGGATTGTGCCCCGGAGCCTATATTGTGCGGTCCACGTCAAGAAGTTCGTCCCGTATCTTCCCCCTATTTACTTACATCAATGATTGTAATAGTAGTAGCTTATGAAGTAAATCCTCAAGTGTGGAACAACACTTCAAATTTCAAACAAAAATCCCTTATTAAAAACTATGAGGTACAGAGAAAAAAATATGCGAAATGAATTCTGTATCTCCGAAGTCGGTTACACTTCTTCAATTGATTAAGGTACAACACAAAAATTTGTTCAAAATTGCAATGACCAACTCACCTCAAGTGCGTCGTTTCCTAGTCCTAACTAGACTGCGCTAATGCAAAAACTGAAATTCTTATTTATATAAAAGTATAGGAAGACATCACGTTGTGCGTCAACATGATCTAACATTTACAGGGGCAAAGTGCTGACGCTTAGAGTTAATGAAACGTGTAAACTTCCAGTCTTGGCGATAATGCTTATATTTTGTCAATCGTATTTACCAAGCCATGATCGCACGTCTTCATGGACTTTAAAAAGGTACGGGGTAAACTTACGTTTGTAAAAACGAGTAAAATTAACATTAAAAACCCCCAACACCTCATCACTTTTAACTGTGCAGATTTTCATCAAACATAGATAAAACCACCGCAATAATTCAAATCAGTCTCGCTGTTTTAGAGAAATATTGTAACATACATACAAACATTCACACTAACATGGGCGTGCCCAGGTTTTAATTAAGAGTGGGGCAAAAAATTAAAATTGGGGAGGTACCGAAAATTTCGTTTGGTTATAATAACAAAAACTCCTATACAACTAACATAAAACTAACATTGAAATTTTCTTTTAAAACTAGCACACGAGGATTTTGGTAATATATTTTTCAGAATTTCAGTTTAAAAAATGTTCACACGCATCATAACACAAGCCAATGAGCTGTTTTCTGTCGTTGTTGATGTAACTATTGTAATTATTGATACCTGCTTTTTGGAAATTCTCTAAAAGTAGGCTTACACAACACATTCACGCTATAGGCTCTATGAATACAAAAAAAATATGAACGGAAGAAAGGAAAACCATCCTATGAGATGAAGTGCTGTAAATATGAAGAAAAATTATTATTTACCATGGATTCAATTTGTTGATGAATCTGGCTGATTCTGAGAATAAGACGATATCATCAGCAAATCTGAGGTGGTTTAGCCGTTTCCCTTTGATAAGTATGCCTTTACTTGTCCAGGATTTCATACCTGACTGCTAATTAACTCGGTTTGTACCTATAGATTTAATAATACCATTCAATAAATATTGTTTAGGTGCAATTTTAGATCTAAAGGTTTAATAAGCAAGTAAATTTGAAAAAAAAATTGTGAGTAATTGAAACAACAAATAGACGGAAGGCAGCGTACTTAGTCTATGGAAGGAAGTGATTTTTGCATAGACAAAGTTGGAGTTAAAATGACTGATACTTTCTATCCCGAAAAAATATAAGAAATCCAGAGAAATGGAACCCCGGCCGAAACCGCAGAGCGCAGCTAGTTTATGATATTTACGTAGATACAACGTAATGAGGTAGTTTTGCATAAGACTCGTAAGAAAAACATCATGCGTGGGGTTAACTTGTCAGTAATTACCTTGACACTTCGACGCGAAAGCTGACGAAAACAGCAATGCAATGCGAACCACAGAAAAGAAAAAAAATACTGTGATATGAACAGTTTTTTCTTTCCTAAAAGTGGTACCTATAAACCTATTTAGTTAGTATTAAAACTTTATTTAATTTTATAATTTCTTTCCATGTGACGTTACACAACTGAAGCTGATGTTTGGAGTGCAATTATTATTCTTGAAATGTCAAATGAAATTCTCAGAATCCATTCTTGACTTTAAAAAACAGAGTCAGCATATTAGTCAATATGCAGACTCTGTTGTTTTTCCACGGATCTCTTTATTAATGCACAAACGAATAAATACAAAAATAACGGGCCTATAACGTTTTTTATGCCAATAAATTGAATAAACATAGGTATTCAACCTTTTCAGATTTCATTAAAACCTGAAAGTAGATAAGGCTTGTTAGAATAGACCTATCTATGTGAATGCACGAGGAAAATACACGAGAGAACGTGACAAAAGATAACAATTGTCACGACTTGATTCGTGTGACCTTATGACACGTTTGAAACTTATCAAGACCATTTTGTTTTTTAATACACACAAAATAAATGATATGTAAACACAAACTATAAACAAAGAATTTCTTAGAATTCCAGTGGAAATAGGTGCTCAGTTATTTGTTTTAATCTTTAAAATTATCAACCACGCAACCAGAAAACAAGTTAATTTTACTACAATGACATGGTATCTTTACAATATGGTGATGGTACTATAATCAATAATCATATAACAATTATATATTGTTTTTTTTAGACCCACAGTAAAAGAACGTTAACAGGTTTTCGTGAATCATACACTTTCGATCAAGTCACCTTTCAAACAAAAATAAACCGCCAAGTGCGAGTTGGGCTCGCGCACTGAGGGTTCCGTACCACAAAAAAATACAATAATAATTAATTTTTTTTTTAGTCTTGTTAAAAAATTAGGTTAATATTTTAAATTATAAATATTGGTGAATAAATGAACTGAATTGAATCGAATTAAATTTAAAAAACCGACTTTAAAATTAGTATAATATGGCATTTCTATTCGGTGAAAGTTTAAGGAGTTTAAGGAGTGTGTACTATAATCATACCAAGTTTGACGCTTGTACGTATTATTGTTTTTACATTTCGGTTTTGTTTTTACTTTTGTCGGTGACAAGTTTCTGTTCATTGCCAAGTTATAAATGGTAATTTCGTTATTGAATTTTGTGGTGGTACGGAACCCTCAGTGCGCTAGCCTGACTTGCACTTGGCTGATTTTTATTATATAGTCTAACCGCTTCAAACTGTTGATTTATTTTGTACCGATATTTACCTTTTTATCTCGGCCTTTGTCTTACCGGTCAGTGTACATAGCGGCTCTGGTCAGGGGTTATCTTATCGACTAGTCGGCTTTATCAATATTTGATGATTCTCAGTATATAAGATGTTTTCCTCTTTGACATTTAGTTGGTTTGACTGCTAAGTAGAAATAACCTGTGTTAACCATGGCAAAATTCACGGTACGTAATATTTTTTGTGGAAATAATTATTGCCTGTTTTATGTACTTACTATCAAATTTTTCTTTTAGAAGTAGTTTTAAATTATTACGTAAATTAAGGTAGTTTTAACTTATTAATTTGTGTTTGGTGGCCCAACTTACTTGTGGCAGTGGCTGGAAGCGAAAAGCCAAAAATCGGGCTGAATGGCGTGTCTTGGGAGAGGCATATTATGTCCAGCAATGGGCTAAGATAGGCGAATAATTTATGGTGATGATGAGCTTACTCGAATGTGGTTAAAACCTTCGACGAAAATAAAATGAATGGACGGGCCATAACCATAGAACTTGCTCAGTAAAAACGAGGCAAAACCGTCGGACATATACTTCAACACCTAATTATAACCATGTACAGGACATTTGTTACAAAACATAGATAGCAGTTTTTTGTTGTGTATTTACACTTCGGGAAAACAAACAAAGACATAATTTTGTTATCATGTAACAAAAGACGCGTGTTGCACTTCCTACGGAGGAAGAAGAGACCGACTGACGCGAAGTGAGCGCCGGCGCTCATTTAGTAATCTTCAAAAATGCGTTTCTTCTGGGCCCGTCCATTCATTTTATTTTCGTCGAAGGTTAAAACTATGTTTTGTTTGTTTCAGATTCTTTTGGCGCTGGTCGCTCTATTCGCGCTTACAGCAGCGATGCCACAAGGTGAGAATAATAATTTCAAATCACATCAGATTACCCCACTAATATTATAAATCCGAACGTTTGTATGTACTCAACTAAGTCACGACAAAGGCGCAGGTATAAATACTCAACTCCGTAACAGTATACTCAATGAATTTAAGATGAAGGGAACCGGTTTAAGATGAAGGCAAGATGAAGGTAGAAAATAATCTGAATTATAGAATTTTTTTCCCGAGAAATACAGTTCCTGTAGCCCACATAGCGCTGCTAGTATGTGATAATATGGTTTGCTTTAGTTCAAAATACCTGGGAAAATGCAGCAGTAATAATTCCTATTAATCATTAATACCATCATATATGTTCACTTCTCTATCACTACTGTATAGATCTGCGTCTCTTCGCAATTTTCCTTACCGATAATTTGCCGTCTCCTCTAGGCCATCCTCATTCCTCATACTTGTACTTCCACATTTCATTCTTGCCTTTTAGCTCATCTTTAAAATATAGTGATTGTGTTTACAGTAGTTGTAATATTATTTCTTCTGTGTCAGTAAGCACCAATGACGATACCAATAATTATCTTTGCTAGGCTTCTATCTTTTGATCTCTATAGAAGATATGATTTCCATACACTTTATAGTTGCACGGCTAGCATTCGCCCATCAATCGCCAATGATCTAGACAAGTGAACTAGTTTTTTCAGCCTTTTTTGTAGTATTTCAGATTTAGTCTGTTATTGTCTGTACATACCTTTTTATGCATAGATTCAGTTATTTTTACTCATAGATTCTTATACTGAATCTATGTTTTTACTAAATTATTTATCTGACGTTTTTAACAGACTTCAAAAAAGGAGGTTCTCAATTAGACTGTATTTTTGTGTTTGCTCTGCGATATTTTTACAGATTATGAACCAATTTAATGGTTCTATTTTTTTAAAGCAATTTTAACTTGTTTATGTTCGAGGGTGATCCAATTTATCAAACAATTGTAACTTAGTTTTAATTCGAGGGTGGTCCCATTTATACCTACCTTCTGAGCTTGGGGGCGTGGGTCCGATTCCCACCTAAGACAAATATTTATGTGATGAACATTTGTGTTTGTTCTATATATGGTTGTTAATATCTATTTAAGTATGTATTTAAAACTATATATGTATGTACATCAGTCTCTGGCTGCCATATCACAAGCTTTGCTTAGTTTGGCGTCAGATGACCGTGTGTGAAAAATGTCCCGAAATATTTTTATATATTTTTATTTTTATTTGAAGAATATCCACCTCAGGCCCAGAGCAAATAGAAATATATTTATATTTCCTCTGAGCTCTAAGAATGAATATCAGAGGATCAATTTTGGTTACTTCCCGTGAAGTCACTTGTATGATTTTTTATATTAATTATTTAGAGTTGCTGTTTATAATTGAATTTTTTTTATTTACTGTATACTTGCATTTTTTTAATTGTATTTTTATTAACTGTCTAATTGCAGTAAATATTGCTGGTGGTCCCAGCCCTGGAGAAGGAGGAGGTAAGCAACACCAAAGTTGTTTAATATTTGCCAAATATACCTACTATAATAATTAACAAATAATAATTAGTTAATTTTTCAAATACGATTTCGTTTATGAGGGTTGGTATACCTACATGTTGTAGCCCGACCGTAGAATTGGCCGTATCTCAAGGCTTGTAATTTTATGAAACTACCAAAACTCTTGGCCATATAGTTGAACGCTAAATGTTTCTTGATTTAGCTGGTAACCTTTGGTCATAACGTACAGTGCAATTTATACAGCATTTTAATTATTAGCAAAATCATTAAGAACTTTAAATTTTTTGTATTTTTTCGCACTTACACCGTAAACAAAACGTTTTATTACAAAATCCTCATCACTGTTTTCGGTCGCAATGATCGGAGTCAAGTGTTTCTAGGCCTTGGAAATGGCCAAATGTGTTTTGGGTATTTCATAAAGTGGCCACGCAATAATTTTGTAATATAAAAACCCGATTGGTATTTTATCGATCGGGGTAGGAAACTTCGCGATGTGGCGAGTAGATCGCTGAAATTTCATGAAATAGCGTCATTTTATGAAATGTCTGGCCTTTGTCATGATATACCAAATTTTACGATCGGACTAAGACTATTAATAAATGTCAGATTGCTAATACAATGTAAATAGGTGCTGTTCCGTTTTTTTTTCAAGATCTATCTAACATCAAACTTCTTATATTTCAGTGAACGTCGTTGATGGCCCAGGTAAGTTTTTTGAACTTCATCTTCGGATATAGGCTTAAAACAAAATTATTTATTCTTTTAAATAAAATAAACATTATAATGACCTACGTTTTTAGTAATACCACAATAATATACTTAGGCTAAATATAAATATCTATAAAATAATCAAATATTTATTTTATTTGTTGTAGGTCCAGTGAACATTGTCGACGATGAACATCAAGGTGAATTTAAATTTTACATAATCTAGCTTTACTTAAAATTAAATATTAATATTATCTATATATATTTTTTTATTTTTTTTATCATATATAACTTTATTTGCATAACATTCTTTTAATTATTATTATTATTGACTAGAAAGTATATTACTTTACTCTATTATTTATATTCTATTATTAATAATTAAAATTTTATATTAATGAAATATAATACAATTATATTTCTTTGGTATAACGACCTTACTTCCACCCGTTCCTCGAGGAAATTCCAAAAATAAGTACACAATGATTTGTAATGATTGGCCAAAGAATCAGAGTCACCGACATAGCTATTAAAATTTGCATGTTGAAGTGCCAATGGCCAGGCCACATCGCTCGAAGAACCGATAACCGATGGGGAAGAAAGGTTCTTGAGAGGAGACCACGAATCGGAAGACGCAGCGTTGGTAGGCCTCTCACTAGATGGACCGACGACAACGTGAGAGTCCTGGGCATCTAGTGGATGTAGATGGCACGTTCAGTGTGGAGTTCTAAGGGGGAGAACTATGTTCAGCAGTGGACGTCTTCTGGCTGATGATGATGAACGTGTTCCATCCTCGGCCACACCGTTGCTTACCATCATCAAGTTAGAGGCCAACCGTAGATCTATACTATGTAAAAAAAACGTTGAATCTGATTTAAATTGTCACCCGCGAAAACGAGACAAATCAAGTTTTCGTTATCACCGCTTTCAAAGTATGGTTGATGCTGGTAGATTTATTTTGTACTAGCAGACCTGACAGACGTCGTCCTGTCTTAGAACTGTCAAACACGCAAAGTTAAAATTGTAAACCTAATTTTTTACACCTTGGGTTACATTATTGGAGTTTAAGTAAGGATCCCTATTTTTTTTTTAAATATTATATAGCCTATGTCACCCGGGGATAGTGTAGGTTACCAACAGTGAAATAATTTTTCAAATCGGTTCAGTAGTCAATGCAAACAAACAAACAAAGAAACAATCAAATTTTTCCTCGTTATAATATTAGTATAGATGTTATATAATTATTTTTGAAACTTAAATAATTTGCTTACGTATTTGTTCTTTTTTTTCAGTAAATTTCGATGATGGACCTCAAGGTACGTACCTTCTATAAGTAAATCTCTCTTATGCAGATAACAGGTACCTCTCAATAAGCTAACCAAATACCTAAAGGCAGGTATGGCATTCCAAGAGACAAAGGTCACATGGGTGACACAAGCGTACGTCATCAACGCTGTGTTATCAGTAGCCAAACTCCGTGAGTGGGTATCTGATAAAGCTATGTGGTTTTGATGTTTACCCCCACATAATTATGTTAATTTGAAATGTTTGGTTTATTAATTCGAGTTTAACTTAAATTGCTTCGCTTGAGCGGACATACAAAATTACAAATGAAATGATTTTACCATTTTATTTAAAAGATTGCTAATAAATTTGTATCCCAATTTTTGTGTTTGTTGCAATGAAGTGGCAACTGGACAGTGCCGTAAGCATGTGTTACTCTCGGAATGTTAGACCTTGTTTTATTGGATCATGCTTAAAGTTAAAGGTAGGCAGGCAGTTTTTTCCTGCTCCAATCGATTAATTTATTTTAAATACGAAGCACAGTTTATTGCTTAAAAATGACGTATTGTTGTCGTTATTTAGAGTAAAAACCAACCAAAGTCATGTAATTTTGACGTTTTAGGGAGTTTGTCGTCAAATCGAGTGTCGCAATATAGAGTTTACACTGTATCTATAATGTTAGCATCAACTGATTGCTGAGCATCATCATCATTACCAGCTTATCATGTTCCCACTGCTGGGACACAGACCTTCTCTCAGAGACAGGATGGATCGTAATCCACCTGACTTGCTCAATGCATGTTGGTAAATGTCATAATAATATACCTGTCTTTGAACTTTAGAGGATTTTGGATATACCGGTTTCCTCACGATGTTTTCCTTCATTTTTTTGCTAAGCATAAAAATGCAACAAGTCTGTGAAATAGTGGCGTCATCGGACATGATGATATGAATCGATATCGCGATACCACATATTTCACTATGGCGGGCGATGGGTTACTTGGGTGGTTTTTAGTGCTGCTGAAGTATGGCGATCTCAGATCAGGCAAACAAGACAGATATGACTATATTATCGTTCGTATTCAAATATCTCCGTGTTCCATCCACGTTTTTCACTATACTACTAAAAAAAATATTATTCAATTTACCCTGTTACTATGTATGTTCGTATGTGCGGCACAAATTTTGCAACTGAATTTTAGACCAGTCCTCAACCCAGGGGCGGATCCAGGATTTCATTTTGGGGGGGGGGCATAAGAAATCAAATCGAAAAATTGAGTCGAATGTATGGAATTGCTAGGTGTTTTGGTGGGGCCATGGCCCCCGTGGCCTCCCCCCTGGATCCGCCAATGCCTCAACCGATTGAGCTGAAATTTTACATACTTATGTAAGTTCGGGGACAATGCAATGTTATGGTACCATCTAGCTAGTCTGATGATGGAAACAGAAGGTGGCCATAGGAACTCTTAAACGAAACGACGTAACCCAGTCAAGTTTGGGTTCATTGGATTTTTCTTCCCAAGCACTTTGGTCCTAGATGGTAAATTCAATATGGTGGACGCCCCAAGATGGCAGACAAAATGTTCTTATCTACCATCATGATATGGGTATGAAATCAAAGGGTTTGCTGAGAAAAAAGCTTGTATTTATTAATAATAATAATAATATTGTATTTTATATTCAACGGGGCCTCTTGGTGTTGGCTTCAGCCCCACCAATGCCTATCAAAGGTCCGGGCTAGACCCGTGTTTATATTGAAATAAAGTGAAATAATAATATTAATATTTAATATTTTGATTAGATTATGATTTTTATTTTTTTGCAGGACCTCAACCCCGTGATGGACCAGCGAGGCGATAAATGAAATTGTATCGGTAGTGCTAATTTTAAATAGTTTTAAATTTATTTGTCAGTGATCACCTTTCATGTAATTTGGTGCAATTTCAAACAGTTTTACACTATTGAATAATTATTTACCATAATATTGCAATTTTTTTTATATACCTTTTATTAAATATGTTTTTTTTAATTATAATTATTATTTTCACTTCTCATACCCGAACGTTCTTGTTTATGCAGATTTAAACTGTTTTTATGCTCTAGTGCATATAAAACTATTGCATGAAGTCTGTGTTTGTGGACTGCATAAAAATTTATTTAGTAGGTACTTAGTAAAACTGTTGTAGTTACAGTTTGTAATATTATAGCGAAATTGGTAGGCGCTCGAGCAAAATTATCTGTAATATTGGAGCTGGTTTAAAAAATACTGAGCTCAAAGTAATTAAAATTTTGTAGGACCAGCTCGAGAGTTTCTTCTACATGATATAAAAAAACACGCAAGTTAGTTTACAGGTGCCGTAATCGACGTACATACATTAACAAAAATACGGGCCGAATTCAGAACCTTCCTCCTTTCAAGTTTTGATACTCTAAATCCAAAGATATGTGAAAATTAGACACTGACGAATGAGAGAAGAGAGAAGATGAGAGAACCGGATTAAACCCTTAACGCTGTCAGGAGAGCATCCTCCCTCTCTCTCTCTCTCTCTCTCTCTCTCTGGTATAACATTTAATTAGTTAGTAACAAAAAGAAGAACTCTACTGTTTTTTTTATTAACACGGTACTCAGTGTATTGCTAAACACCTTGACTCCTTGTCTTCCAGTGGCCTAATATTAGGCCCAACAATAAAAACCAGTCAATTAGGTCAAGTACGTGGTATGTCCAATCTCTGCAACCGAGATCTTGACCTCACATCCAAATTAAATTTTTGATAAGCACATAATTGTGAACAACATATAAACAACGTAATTTTTGAATCTTTTTTAGACATATTGCTGGCTATATTGGCTATTTTTAATGTAAATACCAAAAAATCTTTTTGAGGTTTTTTAGCCTACACTGTACATAACAACTCCATGACTTTTCACAAAACATAAGTATTTTTATTTGAATTGTTTATTTATGCATTTTTAGGTGTAAGATTTGGCTCCCCCGGGCCTGCTTTTGCGGTTTTGCTTTGCCCGGGCCCGTGCTACTTTGTATTATTTGAGACCACGTAAAGTTATTTCCATTTAAAGCCATAATGTTAAGAGGTTACCACCGAACCGGTCGCCATCGCCAAAAATGCCATCCGCACATTATAGATGCGTGGAAGACTAGCACTGTTCGATTTGATCGATTGTTTCTGCCACGTACCTGTAAGTTGTGGAATGGCTTACCACCTTCGGTTTTTCCTCCGAAATATAATTTGGACTGCTTCAAACGAAGGGTGAATAGAGTCCTCAAAGGTAGGCAACGCACTGACAATGCCCCGGGTATTGTAGGTGTCTATAGGCGGCGGTGACCACTTACCATCAGGTGGCCCGTTGCTTGTTTGCAACTTATTCTATTAAAAAAATGTTAATGATATGTAGGAAAACTGCCTGCAAGAGGTTTTCGTTACATTAAGTTACATTAAAAATGATCCTGTGTGACCTATGACATTTATGGGGTCAAAGTACGAGGTTAGATCGAGTAGACTGGCCAATACAAGGATAATAATTTAAAAGTGCAACCATTAACACTAGCAAAAAAAGGGAACGTTACCTGCACATTTTTAAAAGAAAAAATCTTATTTTATATACTTATAGTAACTCAGTTCGATGGTATATAATCATAGATTAACCACACTAACCACTAGTGCAGACGTCCTCACGCGTACAAACTTGACACTTGCGTACCCAGATTCCACATTAAAATAGATCCCATTGTGCTCATTGTGGCTCCTTAAACTCCCGATGACATCACTGACTAAAAGTGCCTCAAGTACCAGCTGGCACTAATTGAATGCGACGACATCAGGACCGATCGCAGCCAGCGACTCTTCCAATCTAACTCGTTTGCACTACTCGTCTCTCCACTTTTAAATATTATATTCGATATAATGGGTGTCGACATCATCGGTTTCATAGTCGCCCTTGTTCTGGTGAGTCTATATTTTAATTTAGTACCGGAATTTCTGTTTTGAACTTAAAGCGCTGACTGATGATGTTTCCCACAGGCAGCAATAGTAGTCGGTTGGATAGCGTACTGCCTGTTCATACGAGAACGTCACAAATCCGAGCTCTATCAGTACGACATTGCTGACTTAAAACACAGAAACGACATACTTTCTATGAAAGATGATAAAGTCGAGAAGCAAACGGAAGTGACGGCCGGAGTAATATTTCTGCCGTCTCGTCGCAGACAGAATTATGATGATTACGAGAAAAGGCCAGATTACCCGGAGAGTCCCGCTCCAATAACCCCGAAACCTGACGTCCGGCTGATTGAAATATTCGATGACAACGGTGTGGAAACCACAGCGCATTATCAGGATGGAATTTATGAGGTCGACAGCATGCCCGAGCCGTACCACTCTGACGTGTAGCCTTACCTTGTTACAAACCTACTTATAAGTTGCAACAATTTAGAACAAAGATTTGCGCTAGCTGGCTTCATGTTAATATTATTTAATACAATTTTTTTAACTAAATTCATGAACTATTAAGTCATCTTTGTTTTTATACTCTAACAACACAATAATAAAAGTAACTAGTAAATTCCTATATAAAGTCACATTGATAATAACAAAATATTTAAAAAAAACTATGATATCGCTTCCATAAAAGAAAAATACCTCTTTTTAGTGTATGAGTATAATAGTAATACACACAAAAAAAACACCGATTAATTAAAAATCCGTAAAATTGTAAGTGCAGTCACAATATCGGATAAAAATTAATATTAAATTTTCCAACATTATTT
Source organism: Agriopis aurantiaria (assembly GCA_914767915.1). Classification (NCBI taxonomy): domain Eukaryota; kingdom Metazoa; phylum Arthropoda; class Insecta; order Lepidoptera; family Geometridae; genus Agriopis; species Agriopis aurantiaria. The sequence continues at coordinate 7,097,959 of OU611999.1, forward strand.
TTAACAAAACCTCGTTGGAACGATATTTTTAGAACAAAAAAAAGTAAGCGTAAACCCGAATAATGCAATAGGTACCTACAATAACATGATGCAATGTTTATGCATCGATGCAAGCAAGATAACTGGTTATTGGCCAATACTTTTGACGCTGTCGGCTATCTTGTCGATGGTGCTCTTTTCAGTGGGTTTAAAGACGTGCACTACAGCATCCCCGGCATCGCTGAACGTCTTGACAACTTCGCCCCACGCATTCTTCATAGAATCCATCACATCTCGTTTCTCTCGGAGACCGTCAGAAGGTAATGCAGCGGCGAGCGCGATCGTGAACTGAAATTAATTGGAAGTTAATAGACTAACGCATCACGCTATCGATTTGTGCCTTAAGGTTAATTGACTAAGAACTCTACGCAGAAATAATTACTTAGGTACGACCACTATTAGACTAGTTCTATATCTATGTAATCGTGCTGGGGTGGGTATTAATTTTTAAGATAAATTTTGATAAATACTAAAACTATTTTAAAAGAAACAGCACATATAAATGTATAAATGTAAATCAGCAAATCTGAATAGTAATAACATACTTTTACTTACAAGAACAAAGAAGAATGTCAGCCGATAGAACATGATTATGCCTTTGATGTTTGGTGCCGAAATTCCAAATGATAGAGATTGTTGATTGTTTATTTCTCTTATTTCAACTCAATGTTAGTGTGTGGTCACTTCCAAAGTGTGTCTCTTACTGTGCAGGGGAGACAGGAAGGTCTGATTTCACGATAGCACTCCAAATTGCTGGACAATCGAGCACAGACGCACTACACAAGGGCGTAGTAAGTACGAGCGGTCATCGGGCCGTCACAGCCGTTATCGAATTTGATGTAAGGTGTTGCAAATACTGCTTAAAAAATATATTTTGAATTTGGACATTTACTTAGCTAAAATACCAAATAATATGGCAATTGCATTCGTCCGTGAGTATAGTCAGGAGAAATCAGAACGCAGTCTTCCGCAAATTTACCGTTGGTTTTCATTAGACACCATTATTCTAGCTAGATTATATAAAATGGTCATCATCATAATCATTTCAGCCATAGGATGTCTACTGCTAGACATAGGTCTCCCCCGTCGATCTCCGGTCTCTTTTAGGTCGTCTGTCTATCTTGTGGGTGGACGTCCTACGCTGCGCTTACCGGTCCGTGGTCTCCATTCCTGAACCTTTCGGCCCCATCAGCCATTTGTTCTGCGTGATATGTGCCCTAATATAAAATGGTACTTTACGGAAACCAACATCATCGCTTCCAAGCTAGAATAATTCATGGAAAAAAGAGTAGGTATCAGAAAGGAAAAGTATCAGAGTGCCTGATTAATGCGACGTGGCCAAAAATGCTGGCGTTTATTTGTCTCAACGTAATTATATATAAGGACTATTTAGCTGTTGCAACGGTTAAAAGACGTACCTATAAGACTTACCCATTCGTCTAAATAGTTTTACAGCCTTATTTCGTCTAGTATACATTTCGTCCAGTATACATTTCGTCCAGTCCAACGCCACAAGCACGCTGCGGGTATGCTGTCAACTGGTAGTGGGTAATCTTGGGCATTTGCATTATATGAGTAATGTTGTTACCCATATAATGCAAACGTTCTTTTTTTTGTTTTTTATATATATTAGCCTAAGCTTATTAGCTTAGGTGTTTAATGTTATATTGCTCGTATTTTGTAGTTTAAATAAATTAGCCTCTCTCCCATTTCACACATTTTTATACATATCTTACAGATTAAGTAAGAGCTCCGTTTCGAGCAGATTATTTTTGGTTTTACAATGTATTAATTGTATCAAAATTGGCAACCCTGTGCGATTAACAACGCAGAATGTGTCACCCGCGTCTAATCGTCACTGAGATGAATCGAATCTGAATTGTAACCACGGTTTATTGTTTGTATAAATGTAACACGAAATAGCCCAGATAAATTTAATTCAATTCTAAAACTCACTAGTTTTGAAAGCAGGGCACCTAGCCACCATCAACCTGTATGTATTAATGTATCTACCCCCTGTACAATACTTGCGCCTTCGCGCTAGCCTTATTCTGGGGAAATGTGATGGCGTTAGCATCAATTCTCAACACCGTCTTACGTACCCACCCACATACTAGGTAAAGCTACTAAGAAAGTCTTTGGATGTACCCTACCCATGTACATTGTTTATTTAAAAATCATAACAAAAAAAAATTACTCAAAGAAATCTATTTAATTACGTTATAATATAATTTTCTCTCCGAAGCGAACCTAACAATAAGCATAGCGTTTTGGATTTACAATCTAGCCAATGAATGAATTAACATCATTGATCGTTTTCATCCCACTGCTGAGCATGAGTCTATCTCTTATTGTGTTACCTATCTATGTCTTGTATTAATCAGCTGGTTATTCGTTTTCACAATATTGTCAATTAAATTCAATTTCTTCTTCGAGGCTTCGTGCGGTATTGCTGCAACTTGCCAATGTCTTTTGTAGAGTCGGGTAGGCAGTTATTCTGGAGCTTGTCCAGTTTATGGGTGGCGGGATCCCAATTTGCGAAGATGATCAGTGAAGTCTTGGGTCTTGAAGATCTTCTTGTCAACTCATTTCGCTACAGAACGTCCAATTCTCCATCAGCTCTGCATCGCCACCTCTTTGTCGCTGCCATTATGTTATCTGTCTTTACGTCACCTGACCAAGGTTTTAATTGATGTCAGCTGGTGATTTTGAATGTGATGATGAACGCGTGCCAACCCCTCGCGCGCATGTTGCGACTCGTTGGCGCAAGGGCATGTCAAACGACAACTATTATAATCAAAATCGCGAACTGTATCCATAAGGCTGCGGGTACTTAAATAATTGAACTGCTAGTCTGTGGAATGCTCTACCTGAATGAGTGTTCCTCGATAGTTACAATCTAGGTTGCTTCTTGGCAAGCGTACTCCATTGTAAACCGCATCATTGCGGTTGGATGTCAAACGCAAGATTACTATTTCGTTTAAAAAAATCAACTAAAAGTTTCTTAAACTGGATATTGTTACTCAAACTTGAAATAACGTTTTCAATCAATCTTGAACTACGAAATTTGATAACTACCCTCAGATTTTGAAAATAAGCGTGATATAAACTGAAATAAAGGCTCTTCCAGCGGATTATAAGCGGAAACTGCCGAATATCAGCCAGATAACACTAATATAGATACCCGTCAATTCTATTAATTGAAATTTCAAAACATTATCCAAAATTATCTCCACTATTAAAATTATCTCTATTATCTTATTGGTGGTCAAACGCGGACTTATCAGCGTTAAAAAAAAAACTTATATTATCTCCATCTTCCAACAGCTAGTCACCCCAGCGCTCTTGAATTGAATAATGGCACGCCGGAGGTGGCAAGTAGCACTTAGTTATGAATAATCCGATGCGTAATGTAGAGAATTGATTTGTTTTTGTCATAACAGGAAAACTAATAAAAGTAAAGTTATATGATTATTTACGGGATATTAACTTTAGTGAACAACCGTGATAGTTTAAAACAGTGTTCTAATAAAAGTAGTTCTTGAAGTTCGCAATTTTTTCCCAGAAAGAGTTTTTGAACTTTTGCTTTTTTAGACCTAAGTAAATTATAGGCTTAGGATCCATATAACTACATAATCAAATGCTATAGGATCACCGTCCATTGTTGTAGGCATATTTAAAACTATTATAGTATACTAGCTTCAACCCGCGGTTTTACTGGCGTGAATTAATCCTTATAACATCAGCTATCTGCCAGTGAAAGTCCCGTTAAAATCGGTGCAGCCGTTTTTTTTTATAGGCTTGCCTTTGACCGCCAACTCGCCTGATGTTAAGTGATGTTTTGAAGTCCAACAAACACACAGCGATTTTTTGTATAGATACTCAACACCATGCGCCATAAACAACAAAATATGCTTTGCCAAAATGTGCAGAAAGCACGCCTCTTTACCCTTACAGTCGCCCAACTAAGAATTGAAGTCGTGACGGCATAAGCTTTGCTTGTTTTTTTTAAATGATCGATTATTTGGCTATCGCTCCAAAATTTGATGACAATTGGTAAAGTTTAATCTGTAGTTTTGAGTATATTGTATGCCTACAAGCAAATAGTATAATTATTACCTGGGGCAGATGGGACAAACCAAAAATATTTTTTTAACAATTATACGGTGATGTTAGTCCATAGTTATACAAATTTTAAAAAGCACAGTTTTTTATTATAATAAATTACTAGATAACTACTTAAATATCGATCCCATTACAATTAGGTCTTTTAACATCATACATTGATGTTTTGCTGGAACCAATTTCCAGCTCTATTCGCCCAATTTTTCATGCCGTATCCAGCGTCCTGTAACGTAGAGTAGACTTTGCTTCCAAAGTCTTTCACAGTGTCCACAAAACTTTTTATAGAATCCCGCTTCCATCTGTGTTTGCCTGCTTCGCTTGACACGACCGCTTGAAGGAATATTACCTAAAAATATAATACAGTATCATGAATTACAAACCAAGTTAGAAGTATTCAGTTATACAGTAGTCTAAATAAGTATAAATACAGTTATTGAATGTGAATAAAAATAAATATAAACCTTTTGTACAGTATAGGATTAAAAAATTCGGGGCTATTGTTGTGAGTTCTTGATGGCGTTGTGCTGGTCTATGGTATGAGATACTTTGAACTACACGAACACATAGGTAGTAGATCTGTGTACACCACGTGTACACGAAGAATATTTGGCACCCGCCAATTATTCTTAGTGTCAAAAATTATAATTATAGTTTTTACAAACTTTTATTTAACTGGCAATGTTTTTTATTTTGTTTAGGTCGAATCTTGCAAGCCGGTTAGAGCCAGTTCCCCCTAACCAATTTTGCTGGAATGTTGCGTACACTTTTAGTTATAGTGACAATTTAACTATTGTAAATACATTGAATACAAAATACAATTATTATTAGCCAATAACTTAATCAGAAAATAGTGAAATCTTACCAAGACTATTAAGATCACGGTTCGTCTCATAGCTTCCACAAAAATTCAAAACAATCATGATAGATTCGATGACACCGCATTTATGCGTTTTTCATTCATCAATTCAGTAATGAATCACGTAGTGGCGTGCTGTATCAGTATCTAGGTTATTTGCTGACAGTAAAATTTGATCATATCGGCATCGATTGAGCTGGTCAGCTGATTATACGAATCAGACACGCTTTTTACCCACAACGCCGATGGAACGGAGAAGGTATGTATAATATGTATATGGGCGAGGTTGGGTTATTATAATTGCGCGTTTGTTTGTCTGTTACCTTGCTTGGACCCGGGTATGTCTTAAAACTGCAACCAGAACCACCGGAGAGGGGGCAGCAGCGTCCTATTAGTACACGGTGAACGTACTGCGATCCCAAAGCCGCCTGCCAAGCGTGGGGATTATGGCTACACTCTTCTGAGGGAGACCTTTGCTCAGCAGTGGACGTTTACTGACTGATGATGATTATAATCATGATGATGATGATGATGATGATTGTAAAAAAAAACTCTAAAACGCCTAGACCTCAGATTAGATTATCAAAGGAGATATGGTAAGGTGGCGTGGCCAGTGGCTTATATAGTGACACATCAGGCTTAAATCAGGCTTAAATCATTTTCCAACTGAGAGGATCTAACGTTAGTTTGGTGCCGCAATACCTGTTGTCCGTAAGGCCCCAGGCCCGAAATCACGAAAAAAAAAATCAGCTGTTCCATACATTTTCCACATACATTCCATAGTAAAAGCTGATCTAAGAGTAAAAGTTGATAATAATGATTGGTACTATAGACTCCTTCCGGCTTAGTACACCCTTTCCACATATCCCAGTACACACAATACTGGGAGAGGAAAGTGAGACCACATCGTCGCTTACCAACAGGCGAGTTGATGGTCAAACGCGGAGTTACCAGCTTTAAAAATAATAATATATATATATATATATATGTATTAGATATTAATCTAATCTCCTTTCCGTTTAGTACATCAGTTCTGTATAACCCTGTAGGTATGTATAGGTATACCTAAGTGTTGTTTCACCTTGTGATGTATCCAAATGTCCTAATTACGGCAGGATGTGCGAATGCAATTGTGTTTCAATTGTCTTACTCACCAAATTATTTTGGGTTATCAACTTTAAAAGTTAATTAGTGTCTTCAAGAGTTATTGAATTTCCGCACAAAATAGATATGCATTTGTATAAATGCTGCAGCTGCTTTTCGGATAAACCACACTTGGAAGAAGCAAGGTTCTATGACAATACCAGCAAAGGTAAGTTATATTGTATTTGTTCAAAGGGATAAAAGAGTCTTCTAAGATCAAATTTAAATCAAATTTAAATTATTTTACGGAGTTGCGTATAAACAAACAAATACGGACACAGGTGAGTATAGGGGACACAAACTTTCGCAGATTCGATTCAATTCAATTCATTTATTTACCAATATTTATAATTTAACAATATTAACCGATTAACCTTTTTAACATAGATCATACAAACAAGGGAGATATGCCTTAGTAGTATGGTTTAGTTCACTTCCCACTTTTTTCACTATCACCACAAACGCAAAAACTGTAAGAATAGGTATATACGGTACACTTACTCATTTGCTCAGGCGCAGTTAGAAAACTAATAGTCAACTTGCAAAAAAGGGCGGCCTGGAAACCTAAAGTGAGTTTGACTAAAGGCAGAAGCAGCATCAAGCCTGATTTAGACCAGATGAGTTCGCACCTGCCCCGCCAATTTACAGCATATCCCTTTTTGTCTGATTTTTTTCAGCTTAAAAAAATACATACATATAAATTTATTTGAATTCTTAATTTTGAAGATAAAAAATACACAATTGTAATTTTTTTTCTTTATTTTTAAATATTATATAATTGTTTAAGGCTTGACATTATTTTCTACATTAAAACATCCACTATAATGTTATACATGTTATATGTAAAGTAAATGCGATATAATATATTAGGGGAATGAGGGGAATACACAGCATGTATTATTTATTATCACATCTTATTATAAAATGATTATAAGTTCATAATTACAACTACAACAAAAACTAAGAAGAGTTAGCCAAAAACTAACAAGAAAGTTGGCCCTTTCGGCCAACCTGTTTGGCTTACAGAAGCTTCTAATCTTCAGAACGAAAACTGCCCTCTTTACTCGTACTGCCTTACTCGTACTATTTCAAGGCTTTTCGTTAATTTTTCAGATGCATTTCACGTCGTTCTTCCTGCTTGCGTGTTTGGGTTCCATGACCTGCGCAATTCATAAACGCGAAGCTGGATCTACAGTATCCGTACCTGATCTAGGTAACAACAACTTGTTTTTTTTTTTTATGAGTGACTTTTACTGTTGGCCTTTTGGCCTCTACAGCTTGACCGGACTAGTTAGCGAACGCAGAGTGCGTTCGGCATAACTTGGTGGTTAAGTTTATAGGCGACTAGCACAAGGGCACCTCGAAGGTACGAACCTCGGCTTGGGCCGTCGCCGGGAGTGGGAATCAGACTTGCCCAGGCACCCCAGAGGGGGTGTGCCCTGGAGCCCTAACGGTTTGTTGAACTGAATGATTATTTGGAGAGAAACTAACCGATCTTCTAACAGATCCTGTGGGTCTACGATCCTGAACAACTTTACAAGCCTTTTATAGCTATCTGTGCACCGTGGTTTAATTTGTTGCTGGATGAAACACATAAACACAGACGAGTTGGTGATCAAACGCGGACATATACGCGAAAAAAAAAGTATTCTGTGTATTCCCTAAAATCATCATCATTATTTCAGCCTATCATTTTCCCACTGCTGGGACTCAGATCTTCTCTCAGAAAGCCCCCTCTAATCCACCATGCTGGCCCAGTGCATGAATGTCAAATGTCTTTGAACTTTTTGATGATCTTGGACATACCAGTTTCCTCGAGACGGTTTTCCTTTCCATTTTTGAGCGATGACATCAAAACTGCACATAATTTATTAAGGTACCAAATAAGTCATTAGTGCAGGGCCGAGGATCAAACCGAAGTCAGATTGAAGCGCACATGCCAACACCTAATAATGCACACAATTTATGTAAAATTTTATCAAATACTGTATTTAGAGTGATTATGGGAAAATATCACCACAAATACAAAGGATTCTTATTGGTCATTTCAATAATGATAAATTATGCTAGTATGACCACCAATAAACACCAAATGGAAATAGTATAAAAAGAGTGAATTAAATCCAACACCCTCTGGAAAGTCAAGGCAATTTCACGGGGTACAAGCGGCTGTAGAAAATTCAACTCTTCCTTGATTCGCATAGGCTGAAAATTGCGTGCCGTGCTGCCAAGACACTTTGCGCGTCCGTCGCGCCTGACCTGTAAACTCTGGTGCATAAGGTATAATTTTGAACCTAGCGTAAGCTGATAAGATTTTACTTTTCCGAGACCGCTTGTAAGCCACGATGCTGTGCAACTCTTTAGTCGACGTTTTGGGCGACTCCACACACTAAGTGTTGAAAAAATAATTGCTAAATTGCAGCTACGCCTAGCTAAGACTAGCCTTTTCACAACTCGTAAAGGTCAATAGTAAACCCACAGAGTAAACCTAATAAAACTCATTGTTCTTTGACAGGTACTGGCTCTCCCCCTTTTGACGTAGGATCGTGGTGGACTTCCGTCAACAAGGAATATGGCACTGATAAGTGGGCCAGTGAGACACAGAACTGGTTCGACAAAGCGCCATCTTGGTTGCAGTTCGGAAACAAGAAGGAGTAATTTCTTGTATCTCTTGCAAAAACAGATTGATCAACTTATTTGTGGAGTTGGCCAACTATTGGAACGATAATTTCCCAGTGGAGGCTGTAAGTTTTGCTCAAAAAATACAATAGTGGCTCTCCCACTCAGCTCTATAAATAAGTTGGTCGCATTGTACCAGTGTACTAAATAAACAATTAAGCAACACACAACACACACGTTATTTCATTTAAGGTGAAATGGGTGCAGAAGTGGCGTCCTCATTGGCGTAAGGCATAACAGATATACTATAACATAGCTAAATGAGGGTTCGTCTCCCATAGTCGCTCAGGAAGGTGATGAAGTGTTTTTTTAAACTATTATTTTTGGTAACATGGGGTATCTGATATTTAAAAATCTTATTACGACCAAATAAACAGCAATTTTAGCTAATCTGGGATTTATAACCTAAGCATTACATCGTGTTGCTGGAAGTAGTAGGTACTCCAAAAAAGAACTACTTCCAGCAACGCAAGTAGTACGTCAAAAAGTAAAAAATAAAGGGCCCCCATACAAAGAACGTTTTTATTTTACGTATTTTTGTATTAATTCTAATGTAAAAACGGTAATACGGACAAGCGTCAAACTTGGCATGATTATAGTACGCACTCTAAAATATAACATCAAATAATAAATAATGGCCAAGTGCGAGCCGGTGACAAATTTCTCTTCATTACCAAATGATTGATTATTGAGTTATTTAGATGACCTCATTTTCTTTCACCGAATCGTAATACCATATTTTACTAATTTTGAAGTCGGTTTTTTAAATTGATAATTACCTATTGTATTTTTTGATGGTACGGAATACTCAGTGTGCGAGCCCGACTCGCACTTGGCCGGGCTTATATATATCATTAGCTAATTTTTCATCCTGTCCAATGATATACGTCTTTTTATGTGTGTCATTAACCAGGATTATATCCTCTCTTTAATCAATCTCACTATCTCCTCCCTCACGGTTGATAGCGAAATTGCTCCAACATCCAAAGGGGCAGTAGCAAAGGGCAGAAGCCAAGTAAAAAAATGTGTAAAAGCGCCTATAGCAAGAGACATAACACTTTTGTCTGCAGTGTTTCTTAGCATAAAACTTCAAGGCAACAACATCAGCAAAAAGTAAGTATATAGGTACCTATAAATCAGTTGGTATTTATAGTTATCAGTTGTTGGTTTAAATTGTAGTTAAGTACGGAAACTGCAGATAAGTAAACATTAGATTTTTGGTTTTTCCAGTAGTTATTTTTACAGATAGGTAAAGCTACTTTTGCACGACCTGCATGCATGCCTTTTTTGTTTTCGAGGGGAAGTCATCCATAGATACCCGGCTGCATTAGGGTGCAGCCAGGTTATGTGAATTATACCCACTAAAACCCCTCTGGTGACCAGCCTTAGTGCTTGACACGAGGGCTCCGGGATCTCCAGAGGAACGCACCGGAGCCCTCAGCACTGCACTACGGCTCCAACAACCGGCTGAGACAACTGCCCTGCTGAGTGTTGTCTTGGGCCTCGGCCCCTCCACCTGCACGCTGCGCCCTACGTTATAGATGACGTCGTCATATCTGTAGACATCCTCTATTGTGGTAACCTTAATAGGTTCCCTTATTTTATCGATTAAAAATGCTAAAACACGACTAAAGAGAACCTTAAATGCGAGGATAAGGAGAAGTAACGTCTATTAAAATATAGGGGTAAAGTCTTGATTAATTTCAATACGCAGATAGGTAATTTGCAACCTGATACTAATAACCGAGATAAATATTCTGTTTAGATCGTAATTTTTTAGATCTGAATAATAGATATGCGGATAATTCTTTATTGTTCACACTATAAATGTAGTATATAAGACTAAAACAACTTTAAACTAGTGTAATAACTGGCGGCCTTATCTCTTTACGCGATCACTACCAGGAAACCAACAAATAAATTATGTTGGTAAAATTAAGATGTGATCAGTCTGAACGCTTCCTTTTCTGAAACCAATTTAGCAACTAAGTATTGAACAAGGGCACAGATAACAACGGCTGTAACATCAATGAAGATAACCCTAATCCGTAAACGAGTACCTACGGAAGGCTTATAAAGGCTTTTTCAACCTACTGTCTCCAGTCATTTGCTGAAACAAACATGTATTCGCCACTGCTGATTTTACTTTTAATTCTTGCTAAAGTTAGTGCTGAAAATGAAGATTCTGACGATGTCCAGTCCTATTATGAGCCATATCCTTGGCGCCCTGTTTCGGGACCTTATGGAGATCGTCTGAAGCCTACAAAACCGAAGGATCCCAAGCCTGACGATAGTAAATTCTACAATGGGGCGTATTCTAAGCCTTATTACCCGTCGTCTTACATCCAGGGGGTGTATACCTATCCGTATTTTGGATATGGGGATGTGGCACCGTGGTATCCACGGCCTTACCTAGCAGGGTCATATGGTGGATATTACTTGAAGAAGGAGAATAAGGATAAGTATTCTCCAGTGATTAAGAATTAGTATGGCAATAAATGACGTTTGATTTTTCATAGTAAAAAAACTTTTATTTAATGCTATCGTATTTTTTTCTATGTTTCACAGGCAATTTTTTTGACCACAGTGCATCTGATGTTTGGTGACGGTTGCGTCAAAGATAGTAAGAACGCCTAGCCTGGAATGGGAACTGGCTCTCAAGTGTTGCTGCCGAACACACTGTTAGGTGCTTAGTGACAGCATTTCAACTTGAGTGTGGTACTAGACAGTCAAGCCCTAGACCACCACCACCAACCCTACCACCAAATTCAATTCTAATTACTAGCTATTGACCGCGTCTTCGTACGCGTATTCTTTCATATAAACCTTCAACCCCCTATTGTTCTCCTTAATGAATATAACGAATTAAACGAATAGACCTTAATAAACGAATGAGTGAGTAGGTGAATTTCGCTTTTATATATTACTAGCGGTCCGCCCCAGCTTCGCACGGGTATAGATTATAGCCTACTAGCGACCTGCCCGCCTGGCTTCGCACGAGTGTAATTTACGCGCGAAGCCGGGGCGGGTCGCTTGTTATACATATAAACCTTCCGTGAAAAATTATCTTACTGATGGTGAAAACCACATCAAAATCCGTTGCGTGGTTTAGGAGTTAGCGGCCATACAGACACACAGACAGACACACAGACAGACAGACAGACGCGGAAAGTAACTTTATTTTATACTATGTAGAGATAGAGATAGACAAGATAAGAAGAGATGTCACCCGGGGATAGTGTAGCTTCCCAACAGTGAAAGAATTTTTTTAATCGGTTCAGTAGATTCGGAGCCTATTCAATGCAAACAAACAATCAAATATTTTCTCTTTATAATATTATAGTATTGAAGTATAGATATAGATAGATAGATTAAGTATACAAAAAGTATGTTAAACTAGAGTGTACGTAGTTGGTCCTCAATGTTTGACCGAGCAAAGAGAGATCTCAGATTCTAATGGCTAATGGGACAAGTCGGCATTTTGCATGGTTTGTTCGACGATAACTTGCGTATCGTTGATCCGATATTTATTAAACTTTGTAGGCAAGTAGTTAATTCCAATAAAAATAAAAAGTTAGAGTATGGGTAAAATCAATTACGGGGTTCCGAAGATTAACTGAAAGTTACTTAGTGTGAAAATTAGAATATTATTAACAAAAACGTACTTAAAATGGTTACCCTTGTTAACCCCTGTCCGGCGTGCTCTGTGACTCCAGAATGCCCGTGAAAACCAAAGGCAAGGTTTATAAGACAGTCGTAAGACCAGCCCTGATGTACGGATCAGAGTGCTGGACCACCAAGAAGACTCATGAACCACAACTACATGTAGCAGAAATGAAGATGCTAAGATAGGCCGGGGGAGTAACACGCTTGGATAGGGTTAGGACTTAGGAACGAATACTTCTGGGGTTCGTCCAATCACGGAAAAACTGAAAGAGTCCAGATTACGGTGGGATGGACAATTTTGAGACGGGACGATAACTACGTCGTAAAAAAGGCAGTTAACATCCCGAACAAACCCAGAGGCAGAGGCAGACACGTGCTGGGCCAATATACAAAAAGATGTGAAGAGCCAACGACGACAACCCAGGATAGAGTCCTCGCGACGAGCAACGAGGAGGCCCGACCCCAGATGAACTGAGACCAGGGGCAAGACAAAGAAGAGTACTTAAAATATTCGTGTCAAGCGGTTTAGCGGTAAATCAAAAAAAGTGGGTGAAAAACGGAGACATTTGAACACAAACGATAATAATTGTACCGAGGCATATCTCCCTTCTTTGTTTGATCTGAGAGTGTGCTCTCATGCACAATAACTGTGGTGACCCAAATGTTTATAGGTCACCCTTAATAGTTCTAGCTGAGTTCTTGATGTGATTTACAGTATTGAACAATCAATCAGGGCAATTATGACAATAATTTTCTGCTATATTGAATGCAAAGTGTAGCTGCCTAAATGCATAGCATAGGATGGAACACGTTTCACTGCGTTATATCACTTTCCCACACTCGAGTAGGTCTACGAACACTTAATAAATAATAATCCACCATTTAACACTTGAAAATACACAAGTTTAGGAAATAGTTATTTGTTATACAAGAGTGCAAAGTTGCTTTTTAACCGCGTGCTCAATTTTAAAGAGCACGAGGTGAAAAATCTTTGCACTCGAGTGCAACACGTAACTTTTCATCCTACCTCAGCGAGGAAATGACTAATGCAAAAAAAACATATGCGCATTCTTAACAGTTTCAGTCAATTCTGTTGGCATCAAATAAACTGCCTCGTCGCTAAAATCTGCATTTTAGGTCTTTTACTTTTTTTCAAGTTTCTTGTTTTTAACCTAAGATTTCTATTGTATTCTCTTTGTAAGATTTTAACAATATGACGTGAAAAGAAAATGGCGCATGCGCAGCAAGTTAAAATAAAAAACACCAAGAAGGTTCCGAGTCTGAGTTTTTAAGAAATTAAAAAAGGTTGTATGATAAATTCGACACCGAGGAGGTAGAAGTAAATAGGTTTACTGATGTTTTGAATTCCCTAACTTAGTGCACACGATGTTCTAAATTCAATTTTACTTTATTCTCTAGCGGATAAAAACGGCTTTTGCACTCAGATATCGAAGAACAAAAATACTCTTTCCGAGGTGGGGGGAGGAAAATAATTTATTATAATGAGGTGACCTGTTTTTTTCACGTTGGCGCCAAAACTCCAGCTTTCCTTTAACATATCTAATAAAAATATGCTGTGTAACTATAGTCCGAGGTAAAATACCCAGAACATTTTCCTCTCCAGTAGCTTTAGCAAACTCTAATTTCTACGAAACGTCCGCAAACAATATTCATTGTCAATATCATGATGTATACAGGGTTATGAGGAAAAAGTGTACAAAGCCGAAAGAAGTTTTTTGTACTCATTATTAGTATGATGGAGTGAAGATATCTGAGATCCTTCAAATCGCGAGTGAATCGGTTTCTTCTATAAGCAAGCGTGCGCCATCATAGGGTGCACCATCGCTTATCATCAAGTGAAATGACGGTCAAACGCAGTAGTCTTGCGTTTGAATATTTTTTTACCGACTTCAAACAGGAGGGGTTTCTCAATTCAGTTGTATTTTTAATGTTTGTTTCCTCAGAACTGCGTCATTTATGAACCGATTGGTATTTTTTTTAATTTAAAGGATACACCTACTGTCAGATTGGTCTCATAAAAATTACATCAAAATAAGTTCAGTATTTTGGCTTTTTGATCAAAATAACTGAAAAATTCGGTTACTTTGATGAACCGAAATTTTGTATTCGACTTATTTTGTGAAATTGGTTTTTTAAATTAATAATAATTTTTTTTCTTTATATTAATAACTTCGGGGCGTCGGCAGCGTCTGGAAGCGAAATACCGATGATTGGACTGAGTAGCATGTCTTGGGATGCATGATATTATATCCAGCAGTGGACAAATGTGGGCTGATTATCGTAATGTAAGTACTAATCTGATGAACACCCTGAAATCGTAAAAAAAAAACTTCTGTACATTTCGTCGAGTGTGAATGACATTTTTGTATGGGACTGGTTGTTCCTAAAATGTATAGTATAGGTTGTTCATAACAATGAGTAAGATGACCTCCTCTCAGCTTAGTTCCACACCCTTTCCGTTTAACCCAGTATGACATAATTTTATGTTACACCAAACTAAATCCACCAAATAAAGTGTCCGCAAACTCACATTGGTGATTTTCGCACCGAACTGTGGCTAATGAAACGCAGATGCTCAAACTTTTGACGCAAACATGTCTGAAAAAATTTGTCTCGCTGTATTATTTTCCTTAACTTGTGTATTTTCGAGGGTTAATGCGTACCTAATAATGGTGTATTAATTTATTAACGAGCATGTGTTCAAATCGCGAAAGTTTAAAAATTACTATACTTAAGGGTGTTGACTTACCTAGGCACCAAAATGAACAACTTTTAGAACACGAGTTAGCTGAATTAGAGAAAAAAATATGGTGGACTTTTACAAAATGGATCACGTTATCGGTCATGTTGCATGAGGCCATAAATAGTTTTTTCACGAATGTAGCAAACTTGTGTTCTACTAGTTGTACACTTTGATGGGTAGATCAGCACCCTTAACTCACATTTAAGTTACACACTGTATTAGCATAGGAACTTATAAATCAAGCTAAGCGCCACAAAGTTCCCAATAATCCTTACTTAGACCTTTAACATTTTTCGTAACGATGCGATGGTTTAACATTGAAAATGTAAAAATAATAGTTATTTACTATGGGCAAAGCAGTCGAAAGCCGTCATAACGAAATTTATGAATACTGCCCTTTGCTTCCCATCCCCACAGTAGATAATCCTTGGTTGTACCATTTTCTCAACTAAACTTTTGAAAGCAAGCGGATATTTTTATTATTACTAAAACTAAAAAACTTCTACTACTACTTACTTACTACTTAAAAACTTTTTTAAGACTGCTAACTAAAGCTGGAAAAAAAATCGTGAAAAATATTCCTTTTGTATCGGATATTTGAAAAATCATCACTAAAGCTTTGAGAATCACATTTGTTTGCTATACAAATTATCAGATTCCTGGAAACTAATAACACAGCAGAATACATTGAAATGTATATAAGGTCGGAGGCTGGTGTGATCTGCACAGTTCACAAGGTGTTCTAACCACAATGGCTTCAATCAAGGTAACACTTTGCAGATTTAACACTATTTAAAATACATTTATATTAATCGCTCCCTGCAATATTGCCCCCAATTTCACATACCTAAATGCATACCCAGTATGTTCACACAAGATGTTACTCTGATGCTCCTAAGTCCATAAATTACATTCAGGGTTGGTTCAGACCAGTTAAGACCTCAAATGAGAGTCAAGCAATACAAAAGTTGAGTACAAAAAGTTTTATTAGTAGTATTAAGTATTTCATAAAAAAATATTTCAAAAATGGTTTTTACCACACTCGCTTGGAAATAGGTTCATTAAATCTTCAAAAAGTAAATACATTATCTATATTATTATTAAACAAAAGATTTGAAGAGAAAATAAAAGCCGTTTGAATTTAAGAAAACCTATGTAATAGTTTTCATAGATAGGTGTTTTTTTATGCTCACATTGTTTGTAAAAAAATTCATGACTGTGGATTCAATGTCCTTTAGTCGTAATATTAAACAGTTTACTTGGTCTTAATAGCGTCAAACAAGTCATAGTCAGAGTCAAGCTAAGTAAGTCACGGTCAAGTCAAACTCATGCCCCTGAAAAGTGGTGGAGACTTTACAAGAGGACTTTCCTATGGAGTTTTGGAAACAACACGAAAAGACACGTTTCACCTCGTTATATCACTTGCCCACACTCGAGCACGTTTACGAGCACTTAATGAATATTAATTCCCCATTTAGTACACATTAACACTCGGAAATACACAAGTTTAAGAAAATAATCCAACGAGCCGACATGTTTTTTCCGCGTTGGCGCCAAAACCCTTTTATGCTCACAACAAAATCTAGGTGGCCATACCTACGCAAACTTTGTCAACATGAAAAAAAAAATTCTAAGGAGGTTCTTAATGTTTTTAGAAAGTTTCATATTAGTAGGTTCAATTTGAGCTTTAAATAATAATTACATAAATATATTACAGTAATTCATAAGAAATTCTTTCGTATGTATGATAAAAAGCACTATACGACACTTGGGGAAAACGACTGCCGCAAAAGCTATACAAAATCTTTAAAATTCTGTTCTTTTACTCCCGCTTACAGTAATGTACTGTACAATAATAGCCTTATTTTTTTTTTCAATAATGATTGTTAAATTGTCATGTCATATAATTATGATTTCCTATTTTCAGACTCTGCTTGTTTTCGGTGTAATGTTGGCTCTCGTGGTCATGACATTCGCCCAAGGCCGTGGAAGCGGTGGTCAAGGAGGCTACGGAGGCGGCCAAGGAGGCTACGGAGGCAGCCAAGGAGGTTACGGTGGCAGCCAAGGAGGTTTCGGTGGTAGCCAAGGTTTCGGTGGTAGCCAGGGAGGTTTCGGTGGCGGCCAAGGAGGCTACGGTGGTGGCCAAGGAGGCTACGGTGGTGGCCAAGGAGGTTACGGTGGTGGACGCGGTTAATAAAACTTGATAAAACACGATGACCTAGTTTCTAACTATAATTGGACTTGTTAAACTTGACCTGAGATTTTGCCTAGCTGTAAATTGTACCTGAATAAATGGTTGTTTTTGTTTGTATCAACGTAATTTTAGTATACCAACCCATCCTAATTCCCGCTATTATTACCATAAGTAATATAATTTCTAAGTTACTTGTAATATGTGCTAGAAAGCTAAAATAGATAGATAGAAACTCTTTATTGTGTACACCAGATATAAAAATTTCAAACAGATAGAAATCACTTAGGAGCCAGAGTGCTACAAGTAGCGGCCTTATTGTTAAAAGCGATCTCATCCAGGCAACTATTGGACGGAAATAATTTAAAAAACAAGATAGACGGGCGGGGTGCAAAAACACTTTTAATTATAGCATAAAATAAATACTACCAAATGACTTAAACCAAAATAAACTAAGTAGTAAAACAATGATTATTTAGTCCTATCTAAAATAGCAAACCGAATGTAGTTAATTATATTGCGGGTTATGGTCACACGTCGTTAGTGAACATTTTAGGAAATCTTCATCGAGCTATTAATATGCGTAGTAATAATAGATCAATGGAAACCTTTGGTTAATTTAGAACAGTACCTTCATAATCTGTTCTGACAGATTATCGTAGAGTATTCGTCTACTCGCATATTAGTATCGATAACAAGAGCGCGAAAACTTTGCATGTGAGCGTGCTATTTCTATATAGTTTCAGATTTTAAGCTGAAAATAGGCCCCACCTGATGGCCCGGGGTGGACTGTAACTTTTTATCATCATTCATCATTTCAGCCTATCGTGTTGGACAGGCTGAGACTGCTGGGACACAGAGATGGGCCGTAATCCACCATGCTGACCCAGTGCATATTGGTGAACGTCATAATTATGTCTTTGAAATTCTTGGACAAACCGGTTTCCTCACGATGTTTTTCCTTCGCCGTTTTTGAGTGATGGCATCGAAACTGTACATAGTTTATTAGGGTACTAAATAAGTCATTGGCGCAGAGCTGAGGATCGTACCGGGTGCCGTCAGATTTTAAAGCGCACATGCAACCGCTCAGCCACCATCAATCTCCAACATTTCATATAAGCAACATAATTTAAAAAAAACTGTGTACAACTATTACATAGTGACAATATCTCTATCAAAATCGAATTATAATTGTCAATCACTTTTTTTACTAAACAATAATTGGGAATGAGTTTATTTGTCTGTAATAATTTAATACCCTGCAAGTAGTCAAATAAAACATCGGGATACTTTCTTCCAGGTCATTTTTCGATAAATTATTGACCGAGCGAAAAGAGGTCGGCAAATTAAATTTTTTATTTTATTTTATTTATTAAAAAGCTTGCGCTGGGCCGCCAACTCTTAGCCGCCTCCTCTTAGCTCTTAGGCGCTTACCATCAGGCCGCTTAACCTGATGGTAAGTGATGATGCGGTCTACGATGGAGCACGCTTGCCTAGAAGAAACCGATTGACTCTCGACTTGAAGACACCCAGATTGATTGCCAGATTGCTAATGGGACAAGTCAGCATTTCGGCGTGCGACGCCAAAATCCTCTCAATTAGAAAGAAAAAAAAATAAGTACGGAATCCTGAAATAGGATTTTCCAAACCAAACTCAAAAGAATTTTCATTTATTCATTTTCGTTTTATCAAAAAAAAGAATAAACAGGCCAAGTGCGAGTCGGGCTCGCGCACTGAGGGTTCCATATCACCACAAAATACAATAAAGTCGTCCAAGTAACCGAATTTTTTATAACTAGTGAATGCCTTCCAAAATAGTCGAAGCCATTGCCACGTAGTCACATAGTTATTTTTGCTACAGTGACGCTCGAGTATAACACAATTATAACAGAAATTTGTCACCGACTCGCACTTGGCCATTATTCATTATTTGTTGTTTTACTTTAGAGTATGTACGTAGTATGTGTTTAGAGTATGTTGGTATAATCATACCAAGTTTGAAGTTTATAGAACTTTAATTTAACTGACGTTGGACATAACTAAAACAGCAAATTGATTAAAAAATTTAGATAAGAGTTCATAGTAGGTGAAAGTAAATACCTCGAGTATTTCCTTGCTTTATTTCAGATACAAATCGCGTTTGTTTCCTAAATGACGGGAAAAGTCTTATTTAGTTAATACCTATATATACCTAGTATATATGGCAACTGGTAATCAGTAAATTTTTGTTCTACGACTTTTTGTATTACGCGAAAACAAATCAGCTGTTCCATACATAAAAAACATTCACTCCACACACTGATATAATGTATGACACTTTTGTTTTTTAACCGACTTCAAGAGAAGGTTATCCATTCGATTGTATGTTTTTTATTGTGTGTATTTGATCCGCGAATTTTGATTAATCGTTGAACAAAAAGTTGTTTGTTTTTACGTATTGGAGCCGCACTTAAGAGGATGCTAACTGATTACCAGTAACCCTGTATAAGTATATTATCTAATGTATTTTTTTACTGATTAATATCTTTTGCCTTTGACCGCAACATCGCCTGATGTTAAGCGATGATGTTATTTTTGAGCTGGTCAGTATTATTAATTTTAACTTTAAACTATTTTAGGACAATTATCACGTCTGATTTTCAAAGCAATCTTGAAAAAACCAATGAATTGATATTTTAATATTTTATTGATCATAATGATGTTTATCTTAATTTCCTATCGTCTAATAACATGGAAATAATTTTGTTAATTAACTAAATACTATTATTTTTTGCTCCGTTTATGGTGCGTTGTCGAATTGGAAATGATCTTCAATCAACTCGTAAATTTACCTCACGAATAAACGCTAATATTAGCAGGTTTATGTTTGCGTTATTAGTTATCAGACAGTGTTTCTAAAGCATTTATGCGTAAGATTACATCTATTAAGTCCAACGATGATTCTAGTTCCTGTACCTTTACGACTTAGGCAACTTCTTTGAAAACCTTACTTACGTCATACCAACGTATTATCATTATAATCAGTATATCATTAAAAAACGGCAGGAAATTAAAAACATACTTAGATGACAACACTGAATGCAGTCAGTAAAGCAATTTTTATACTTGTTTTTTGTTTGACATTACCATTGACAAAAATGTGTGTGTGTGTACTGATTTTTTAATTTTTTTAATGTGTAAATAAGCACAATGCGATTAAAATAAGAATAGAACCAGCCTAGCGCCATTTTGTGACGCCAAAACGGCAAATTGCAAAGATATAAATTAAAAAATACAAAAAGAATATCATGACATTAAAAATAAACAATATTTGAAAGAAAAAATGTCAAATAGTACTGAGAATTACCGTCTTGACGTCACAAAATGATGCTAGGCCGGTTCTATTCTTATTTTGATGGCATTTTAGTTATAAATTATTTTCTTGTTTGCCATTTTTGTCTGCTGAGGTCTTAATCCTAATATTATCATCAAAACTTTCGTTTCATTTTTCAATGCCTACAACGCTCTTGGTGGCCGCGAAAAATACTGTTGTGTGAAGGTTTTACAAAAACCATTGGTGAAGATTATCATACCTATTTTGAGAGCAAGGCGCTAAAAGTACATAAATTGATTTGCTGAAAGTTTGAGAACCACTACATAAATATTTTTTCACGGAAATCAAAATTAGTGAATTCCCATATTCTAGAGATACATTAACATGACTATTTAAAGGTATTCTAGCAAGTCTGGTGGTCAGTATCTTAGAGATAGAGAACTTGGTATATACGGCTTTACAATGGCAGTTTCAAAAGTAACTACTCGTTCCCAAAATATTTTGTTATTATCATAGCAATTTTAGACATTTTATTTGGAAAAATTGTAAAACTTGTTGCGTGTCGCGGTTTTACCCGCTATCCCATAGGAACCGTAAAAAGTCAGAAGACTGGGGAGATAGTTCGAGTATAAGTTACAGTGGGGACAAACTGAGGGTATCACTCACTCATACTTACATATCTATTTATATGGTGAGATCTAATTTTATTTTTTCTTGTTTCAGGTTTTGTTAGCCATCACAGTTCTTTTGGCAGTGTTGTCACTGGCAACTGCTCAGTTTGGAATCGGATTCAGTGGATTCGGAAGACCCGGTGGCTACGGTGGTGGTTACAACCAAGGTGGTTTCGGCCAAGGAGGCTACGGCGGTGGTTACAACCAAGGTGGTTTTGGCCAAGGAGGCTACGGTGGTGGTTACAACCAAGGAGGTTTCAACCAAGGAGGCTTTCAAGGTGGTTTTGGCCCAGGAGGTTATGGTGGTTTTGGAGGAGGATTTGGCCGCCGATGATAAGTACATTATATAAAAAGATTTTCAGATTCATTAGGTGTTACGTTTTTGTAAATGCCAACATTAGTTATGTTAAAGCCCTCTTTTGCCATTTAATTGTTTCAATTTAATTTTATTTTATCTTCTGCCATGGTTAGATTAAAATTATATAAATGTTGACTTATTAGAATTGAATGTAATATCTAGGAAATCGTATAGACCAAAACACGATTAAGAACATTTCGCTCCATGGATAAAATATATGAAAGTAACACTGATTTGCGCTTTTCTCTCTGTATTTTTATTCATTCAAATACTTATTTACTTAAAGATGTCTACGATATCTTAATATATAGATTTCATAATTATGGAGGGATCCGTAAAGGTACATTTTACATATACCTTTAAAAGAATATGAGAAAAACCTTAAAAATAGAAGTAGCGTAACGCACGACTGTGTGTAAGCGACATGGTTTTGCTCCACTAAATGCGAATTAACCTCGCCTTAAAGAAATCTATACTAATATTATAAAGAGGAAATATTTGATTGTTTGTTTGTTTGTTTGTTTGTTTGCATTGAATAGGCTCCGAAACTACTGAACCGATTTGAAAAATTCTATCACTGTTGGGAAGCTACACTATCCCCGGGTAACATAGGCTATATTATATGTATTTTCAAAAAAAATAGGGATCCTTACTAAAACTCCAATAATGTAACCCAAGGTGTAAAAAATAAGATTTACAATTTTGACATTGCGTGTTTGACAGTTCTAAGACATGACAACGTCTGTCAGGTCAGCTAGTGTAAAATAAGACAGCTATGTTTATCCTTTACACTTAATTGACGTTTTTAAGTAAGACCGAAATCACAACCGAAATGAACCGACGTATTGGATTAACGCGTAGGCTTAGAATAGTTACGCCGTGTTTTGTTTTTTTCTCTCTTTTCAATTTGGGTCTCGATCGAAAATGACAATAGACGGAGTAGCTGTTCCAAGGATAGATAATCCACGTTTATTGATAAGGGCGTATTTTTTATATATATATAAAATTTATTGTTATTTTCTGAATATGGTGTTGACATTAATAGGTAATTTCACATTGACCTTAGCCCTCAGAATAATACTGAACCCTACTCCAGTAGGATTCGCCCACAACAAAACCTTGACAACTTGAGTCGAGCAAAATCATGGCATAGACCCCTATGAAAATACCATAGATATAAGTAAAAAAAAAAAAAAAACAGCAAAATTGGTCGTAAAAATGTCGTCGTACGTCTAAGTTGTTATTGACTTTATTCTCCGACTAGTATAGTAGCTAAATGTAAACTTAAAAACGTAGAGTAAACAATAAAACTTCAAATCAATAGCAATAATTGCAGTTTTTATTACAACCTACGTAATTCAAACAATTACAACCTATAAAATTACAAGGCTTTTGATGTAACAATCGTAAAATTCAATCATTCGTACTTATAAACTTAGAATTCGTCGAATTCCTTTAAAATCTCTCTTTTAAAACATATGTAATATACAATATATAAAAATTAGTTATTTATAGGTACTGCAGGCGGTAATGATGGTGACCTTAGCTGACTTATTCGTAATCGAGCGCTAGTGATAAATTGGGATACCAATTGCAAAAAAATATTACCATAATATAGAGCTAGTTTGGATCCTCTAGCCAAAGGTCCATCTGTTGGAGGAATCTCAGACAAGAGAACGTTAGGAGCAAAAAGAGATCGAGGTGGTGGCGTTATTATAGGAACCACTTCTTGCGACACTGGCAACTGTCCCTGTCCAGGAATTAAACTAATTGGTTGTACCAGAATAGAGCTCACTGGTTGTACAGGAAAGGAACCAACTGGTAGTAAACGCGTTGGACTAGCTGGTTGTATAAATACTGGGCTCACTGGTTGTATAGGCATTGGCCTAACTGGTTGTATAGACACTGGGCTCACTGGTTGTATAGGCACTGGTCTGACTGATTGTGGAGGGATGTTAGCAGCTACTTCGGGAACAGGCCCGACTGGTCGTGGCGGCAACTCTCCAAACAATTCTCCTATAACTGGCTGACCAGTTTTTTCTGGAATATTATTCGCAGGTAGGTTTCGGTTTATGTTTGTGTAAAGACCTTGCATAGGGGGATTATAGCTCTCCGTCAAAGGAATTCCTATAAGATTTGACGATAGTGGTTTCAAAAGTTCTAGTCCTGGACTAATTACTGTGGCTGATGCTTCAATATTGTCTCCTCTTTCATCGTTTGGCTTGCCTTCATCGACTTCTTCAAATACAGGCGCAGGATACATTATAACTGGTGGAGACAAATCGCGTTTTTGTATTCCTTTTCGAATTCCAAATCTGCCGAATGATGACCATTTTTCTTTAAAAATCGATAATGGCTTAAATTGAAATGGTTGTAATTTCACTTCAAATTCTTTCTGAGCGCTGAATCCTTGAAATAATGGAGTGCTTTGAGCTGTTTCCAACCAAACTAGTAAAATGAACGAGGAACATACCTGAGGAAAAAACAATTTATCATGTAAGAGATTAATAGTTAAAAAGTTAAACAAGCTTTTATAATGCGTATACGACATTTCGTGTCTGTGGTGTTACCGTTGAGGAGTTCCCTTGTTAGGAGCTAACCTTGAGTGAAATAGCCATGTCATGGTGACACTTAGAATCGTTTATCATGATTGAAAGCATAATAATACAACATGCTATTGATGCCGATAACCATTGTGGAGTGCCCTTGTCAGCCCAACCCCGAATGCAGCATCCATGTCATGGCAAAAATTAACTTAAACGTTTTTTTTTTTTGCTAAAAAGCTTAAAATAAAGAGGTTTAACGAGTCAATAAGCGTATTTTTTAAGGTTTTCAACTATATCATCATTCATGTATTAAAGAAACTTATGAAACAACGAATGAAATGGAAAATTTGCTTAAACATTACTGACCTGAAATAAACGCGACATCTTCCTCCGAAGACAATAGGAACAATCAGAAAATAACAATCATGACCACATTAAATATTCACCTAGTTTCCGTCGGAAAATTAACGATTATCATCAACAATTAGAAGACCTTTAAGAAATTGCACGCCATGGTGACGCCTCTTCATGGAAACCGAGGTCAATTACTCGTCCATTTACTGGATTTATATACTCACCCAGTAAACATGACAAACTATCATTAGAAATCAGTGATAGACACTGCAGTCCATGTACATGATTATTTACTAATCAAAAAAAAAATATGAAGGAAAACATCGTGAGGAAACAGATATGTCCAAGAATCTCAAAAAACTCAGGACATAACAACCGGCCCTTTTAGAGATTGATGGGGGAGGCCTATGGCCAACAGTAGACGTCCTACGGCTGATGATCCTAAACAAGCTCTACTTTTTTTTTCAAAGAAAGAATAGGTTTACTTTTGACCTCCAACTCACCTGATGGAAAACGATGTTGTGGCCGATGATAGAACAACAATACCTACCTACTAAGCTACCTACAATAAAAGCAAGTTACTTATAGTTACATCATTTCTGCTCCGTTTTTAAACTAGTTTTATTCTATGGTTATAGCATGTTATAGTTGAAATATGAGAGAGACTATCGTTACGTGAAAGGCAGCCCAACATTAATTTAAATGCCTAGTCTGTGAGTTAAATTCGTTGGAGAAAAAAATTGCATACATTATTAATAACATGGCCTGGCACCGTGACGTCCATACAAACGGCTATTTGAAAGTGAATATTCTGGTTCCGAAATGTGCTCTGAATAGTGATATCATACTTAATGGCTAGTTTTGAAGCAAAGTAGCTAAACAGGCTTATTTTGTAATAAATCAAAAGAACTTGCTCCTGATCAGTAATCGGTACAGGAGTTTATTAGAAGAATACCTACCTTATTGCACTGATATGGACGTGTGTGTTGATGAAGCTTCTTTATCATTATCAGCTTAGCAAGGGTCGCAAAACTTAGGGTCTTTCTTTGTGTGTTGCCAGTGATGACATACGGTACTGAAACGTGGTCCCTGTTGGCCATTTGGAAAAACTTGGAGTCACACAGTGGGCAATGGAGAGAGTTATGCTCGGAGTTTCTTTGCGCGATAAAATCCAAAACGAGGATATCCGCCAAAGAACCAGAGTCACCGAAATAACTGTTAAAATTTGCAAGTTGAAGTGGCAATGTGGAGGCCACATCGCTCGAAGAACGGATACCCTATGGGGAAGAAAAGTTCTTGAGTGGAGACCACAAACCAGAAGACGCAGCGTAGGTAGGCCTCCCACTAGATGGACCGACGGATATTGTGAGATTCGCTGGCATCCAGTGGATGTAAAAGGCAGGCAGTCGTTCAGTGTGGAGGTTAAAGGGGGAGGCCTATGTTCAGCAGTGGACGTCTTCCGGCTGATGATGATGATGAATGTTATTGTAGCTGTCAGAGCAAACAAACGAACGGAAATAGCCAGGTATCTTTTTTTACAAAAATAAAAATGCCCTGGTGCTCATAGTAAGAGTACGCAGTAGGAGCATGCGGAAACCAATCATATTCACCATATTCTTTAGTGCAATCTCCACAGGACTTCAGAAATTTAAAAGTTAATAATCTAAAAACACAATTTTTAACTATCACGGTTGTTCACTAAAGTTATATGAAGTTTAATAATCTGCTCAGTAACTCTGCTTATAGCATAGTATAGCATACATATTTTTTTACAATAATTTATTTTTCAATATCCTTTTTGATAAAATTACACTTTACACGTGCGACGAATCGGATCAACATGATCGGAAATAACTCTTAATTTGGGTAAAAGTTGTGGTATTTACAAATCTATTATGTTTACTCAATGTGTCAACACGCATGGCAGGAAAGTTTGGATTTCGTTATTTTACGTAATCTTGTGTTAATAGTCAGCCGGCGCTGAACTGATGGATTTTCCCCGCTATCGTCTAACTAAAAACGTTATAAGAAAGTGGGCATATGTGGAGGTGGTAGAAACTGCCTCTGTCAACTCAGTTACGAACCTAAGCCCAGTGCTGGTACTAAACTCATTCTGTCTAGCTATTTTGTTCGTAATATATACAGGAGTATTTATATCGTTGTTAAATATTGTACCTATAGAGCTAGTAATGCATTGTTTTTATTAAAGTGCGAAACGAAGTGCATGTGACAAAGATTATACAATACCAGTGGAAAAGTTTGGAGACATAATTATGGTTGTTTTTTGTTATCAATAGAACAATTCCAAGGTAAACATTATGACATGTATATGTCACGTATATGTATAAGCATATAAGTCTTTATTTTACCGACTTCAAAAACAAGTTTATCGATTCGACTGTGTTTAAAAAAAATAAGGTGTTTTTTCAAAGGCCAGCCTTTACACGTTCAATATAATTACAATTTAATTTTCATATAAGTTTATATACATCGTTGTAGAAAAGTGTACTGGAGAAGTTTTACTTGTAACTTTGGAGTTATTAATAAAGGATTGTATTTTTTTGCATTCTCGATGATTTTAATGGCATGAAATTAGTGAAATTTTGATTTCACATTTTATTCATATTCATATTTGGTTTATTGCGTATATATGGGTACTAACATTTACAAGGATATGACTTATTAAAAATTGATTTATATGTTCTAATACGGACCTACTTAGAAATTTTTAGGGTTCCGTACCCAAACGGTGTAAACTGGACCATACTACTGAGCCTACTCTGTCTGTCTGTCTATCCTACCTTCGGCTTTATCTTTCAAACCGTAATAGATAGCCAGTAATAAATAATGGTCAAGTGCGAGTCGGTAATAAATGATGTTGGCTTTTTGCACTACTTTTGTATTTTATGATGTTAAGGAACATTCAGAGCCCGACTCGCTTTTGGCCGGTTTATTTACGTAAAGAAAAAGGTAGGCAGACTCAAAGATATTTCTTAAACATGGTGCACATTCTGCCAGATTCTGTCAGTGTCAGACAATCCTCAACGGGAAAAATATTAATAATACATGAATATTTTGTGTTTTTAATACGACGTATATGTACAGATTGTAGTGTGTACCTAGACTTTAGGTGAATGAACTATAGCTTCATTAATATTCATCAGATCGTGACCGTTCTACTTTAATTTTCTTTTGGTATATATAAAAACAGGCTATTAGTTAGGAACAGTATACCTAACTACGTAGATAATCAATAATATAGGTACCAAAAAAATTAACTTAATTATTGCCGCATAATTTTTGCGTCTGTGTGCGTGACGAGGCAAGTAAACACAGCACACGTAGCGAATTTGTAGCTTACGTTTTGAGAAGGCGTTGTTTGGAAACTTACCATCTCTGTGTAGTTAATCTAAGTTAACACCCAACAAAATTTATGGAACTACTGATTATTTATTTTCGGGATTTTAGGGTTGTTTCCGTAGTAAAAGGTTTTCATAATAAATTATGAGTACAATGACCTCTTTTCAGCTTTGTACGACCGTCCCGTGTAGCCCTATACGTTTTATGTAAATCATACCGTGCTAGGATGACTCTACTTACAGTCTCCACTTATCAAAAGTACCTAAACGACCGAGGTACACTCACCCGTTAAACACGAAGAAATCAGATATAAGTATAGATTGATTGTTCACCCCAGGTATAGCAAATTGTATCGAAATCTATAAAGCCGTATTCGAGATAGCAATTGATTACAAACAAATAAGTAAATTTTCCCAAATATACTTGGGAATTCGATCATTATTTTGACAATCTTCTTCGAGCGATATTGAAACTGGTCAAATACACGCAAGCAGCGGCTGGCAAAGTTAGTATGAAAATCCATAACTACCTTGTTTAGCAGGCAGAATTAATTACAATGAAAACCACATACTAGATAAAGCTAAGTCTCTGATGAAAACCCTGTCATGTTATTTGAAAATGGAATTAAAGTTTTACTCCGAAACATTCAACAACTGTATTTTCCTTCGATCATATAAACTGGTATTTCCAAATTAAAAAAACATATAGGTAGGTACTACTTATTTTGAATTTCCGCGCGTTAACTGAGAAAAGTTCTATACCTACAACCTACAACTCATGGCCATAACCAACCATAACTGAGCATTTATGGCATATTGCACTATTACAAATGTCAAAATACATAATCAGGCTTAAAAAGTAAAACCTTTGCCGTCTTACTACAAAAGATTTAAGAACGCTTTAGACATGTGTTTAATATGTTTTTCAGAGTGAAACAACTGCTAAACGCATGTCTAAATCGTTCTTAAATCTTTTGTAGTAAGACGGTTTGTCTTTTTGTATTCTATATCATCCTTTTAGAGGCCACCTTCACGATTGATTTACATAAACAGCTTATAACCTTCGTACTGATCGTAGGGTATTTCCATTGTTTAGAATTAAATTAGCAACTTTGAAACACACTGTTAATTAGATTACAAGCAACAAAATAACCAAAGTAACGAACCAGACTAACTAGCTGAGTCCTGCGGTGTTACCCGCGATTTTTCAGTTTCTCCACATTTCTGAGGGGGAAAGTACCTTAAGAATGTCCTTTACATCTTGCACCTTATCTTCGTGCCACATATTGATAGCCGCTTAGTCGTGAAAATCAAGCAAACAGACAGCGAGATAGAACGATACAGTTACTTTCGCTTCTATAATTCTATCTGTTGCCCGCGACTTCGTACGCGTAGACTTTCATATAAACTTTCAACCCCCTTTTGTCATCCTTAATTCGGCCCTTTCGTAAAATCCTTTCTTAGAGGACCTCTACAGCCCATAAGGAATCTACCAGCCGTATTTCAGCTTCGTAGGTCAAGTAGTTTTCGAGATTTCGTGATTAATGAGTGAGTGAGTGAGTGAGTAGATGAATTTCGCTTTTATATATATAGGTTAGTTAAGATATGTGAATCCCGTGGTGCAACTGCGATTTTCCAGTTTCTCGTAGTTCTTGGAGGAAAAGTTACTTTGTCCATCCTTATGATGTACAGTATGTACACTACTTTGGCAGAAGCGTAGTTAAGATCGGCCTAGCCATTTAGTAGTGAAAAGCAAGCAAGAGATATATATGTAGACTAGCTGACCTGATAGACGCTGTCCTGTCTTAGAACTGTCAAACACGCAAAGTTAAAATTGTAAATCTTATTTTTTTACACTTTGGGTTACATTATTGGAGTTTTAGTAAGGATCCCTATTTTAAAAAAAATCTAATATAGCCTATGTTACCCGGGGATAGTGTAGCTTCTCAACAGTGAAAGAATTTTTCAAATCGGTTCAGTAGTTTCGGTGCCTATTCAATGCAAACAAACAATCAAATCTTTCCTCTTTATAATATTAATATTACAGTATATAGATATAGATAGATATAGAGAGCTACTTTCGCTTTTATAATGTTATGAAGTTAGGATAGTATTCAATCAAGTAATAGGCCCATAAACCTACACATAATTATATCGGGAGGAGAATGTAGGTACGATTTCTAAGTAAAAACTGGAGAACAACAAAGTTAGCGAATAGAGCTTGTACTTGACGATATGTTATCGTTGATAAACTGTCATTAAAAAAGTAATAACGATTAACAACCAATTAAAATTGTTTCGGCTGTTAATTCAATAAAAGCTTTTCAAAGACAAAAAAGAAATAGTGTAAGAAATATAGTTTCAGCTGACTCGATAGATGGATAGAAATAAAAATTACAATAAGATAGAAAACACTTACGAGCTAGTGCCACAAGTGGCGGCCTTATCGCTAAAAGTGATCTCTTCCAGGCAACCATTAGGCAGGCAGATAGCAATGTAATCTCAACTATCTAGCCCAATTATTATAAAAACTCATCGGATTCGGTTAGGTATCGGTGCTTGCGAAAAACTACTGAACTATCCTTTGAAAAAAACCCTAAAAGACATATTACTTGCAAAATGTAACTAATAACATTGTTACTATGGCCTAAACAAGTATTTCTAAGACAAATCAATTATGGAACAAATCGATCCGCGCAGCACTTTACACATGAAACACACCTTAAACATTCAACCTAAGATCTATATGTGTTGTAATTTCATAATTCTACAAAAAGTTATTGAGTACTAGCTGCTGCCCGTGACTTCGTACGCGTAGTTTTAAGTATAAACTCTCAATCCTTTTCTCCTCTCAATTCGGACCTTTGGCAAAATCATTTCTTAATAGACCTATACACCCTATAAGAAGTCTTTCACCAAATTACAACTAAGTATGTAGTTGCATTACTTTCAACACAACATTCAAACTCTAGTTTCACATCCTCCATCCTTCCTTAATCAATATTATAACAGTATTTTTTAAACCATCAACCTGAATAATAAAATTTTATCTCCCTATCATAAAAATATAAGATATTCAAACTCCATTTGCCCCCTTAATTCGGCCCTTTCGCAAAATCATTTCTTAACGAACCTCTACACCCCACAAGGTTTTTTAATCAAATTTAAGTAATTACAAAATTCGTAATTACAAAATTTTCAACACAAAATTCAAACCTCCATTTCACCTCCTTAATCCGTTCTACTCGGAAAAATCTCACAACATGGTGACAAAATTTGGCTTTAAGTTAATGTTTGTCTTTGTATGGTTCCAGGAACACCACAAGAAACATGATTAGAAGAACACTTGCGACGGTTATAATAACATTGTTCATAGCTGCATGTGAAGCAGGACTTTTCGAAGACTGGCTGAATCAAGAGGATCGGGGAAACAGCCAAAGAAGAGGCATGGCCGAAACATTGACTGATTTCTTAGACTTAGTGTACCCAAAAGACGACCAAGAAACTAGTATTATGAAGCGTATATTCATGATGTTTGCTGAAGAAGGAATGCCGGATTTAGGCAACATTATGTCGGGATTAGAATTTGCTCTAGAATAATCTATTAATTAAATATTTATATTGAAAATAGTTTGCT
Source organism: Agriopis aurantiaria (assembly GCA_914767915.1). Lineage (NCBI taxonomy): Eukaryota > Metazoa > Arthropoda > Insecta > Lepidoptera > Geometridae > Agriopis > Agriopis aurantiaria. Next base: position 7,129,660 of record OU611999.1, read on the forward strand.
ATTTATATCAAATCAGGGGTGCAAGTACCGTTCTTTTATCGATCGTCAAATAGGGATATTGACAAAATTTTGCAATGGCCTTTAATTTAAAGAATATGGTGCATATTCACTTTAAAAAATACTTTTACCTCCATTAGTTCATTTATTGAATAATTATTAGCTCTTTTTATTTCAATTTTTAAATGACGCATCAAAACGCGCCAAATCGACGTTGTGACGTCAATATACTTAACTACAGAGTTGCGTTCAAGGCATGCGATAGAATAAAGCACCACCGTTTACAACATCATCGTCAGTGTGAAAAACAACCGAGACACAACTTGGCTGTTACGAGTATTTGAGCGTACACTTCAGTTGCAATTGAACAATAGTGAAATCGATGGTTAAAAAAACACTGATGTTCATCTGTCATTCATTTTCAAATCTCACTCTAGGTGCCCCGAACGCATCTTTCGAACGGAATCTGCCCATTATATTACTCTATGCTGCCCATGTAAATAAACAAACATCTGTCACAGTCGGCCGTGAAATGCTGCCGTTGTTGTTATTTATTTGTAAAATTATTTAGTTGAAAATGGATCGTAAAACTTATCATTGGTGTGTAGTGCCTCAGTGTCCTAATGTTTCGAATGCAATACTTGCGAAATTATTCATAATTGTACCGTCTAAAGCTGAAATACGAAGAAATTGGTTGTGACTTGAAAGAAGATAGAATGCTTAACAAATATTAACAACTTCGTCGATTTACGTTTGTGAAAATCATTTTGAAGTGAGTATCACCATAATAAACTCGTTCTATACTGAGAAATTCAGTAAACTTTTACAGAAAATGGATTTGATTTCGATATGTTTGCTTTGTTTTGTTTTGGTTGTGCTGTCATCACCATATTGACGTCACGCACTGTGATTGGATTTTCGAGTCACGTGACACATAGATAAAAAATCGTGATTTTGAAATCGAAATAATTAAATTTAGGAGTGATTATTATTATTGAAAAAATATTGAAAAAATCTCTTAATATAAAACCTTTCAATATGGCTAGGTTTCATATTTTATTTCCACCATTGTCAAATACCCTATTGACAGTTGAGGTCGTCAAATTCGATAATAGGTATGCAATTTTTTCAGTACTCGCTGTGATCGATTCTATGGCATTTTAGCTAATTTGACGATTGATAAAGAACGGTACTTGCACTGCAGAAGCGCCTATAAATATACCTAATATGCACCCCAACCTAAAAATAGTTTTCTAACAGGCGCAAACAGAATTGTTGACGATCCCCCAAGCTCACCGAACACCGCCGCTCTTAGAGCCGCTCAACATGCGCAGAGACGTTGGGTCTCCCTGTATCTTTTATAAAGGAAGTTTATCTGATGCCGTCATTGCAGGTAAATATATCTTAGCGTCGTTGCGGAAGGTGTAGCTTGTCAAACATAACGTTAGGTACATTGTTTTAGATATTTAATTATAATAACCCATCTAAAAACAAACCATCCATCCTGCCCAAGTTTCATAAAAAAAATATAGTTCAGTGAATTGTTTGGTTTGTTATGCTCCCGAGATGACAATAACGTAAGCTGATTCAAACCTCTTTGTAGAAACAAAGAGGTTTGAATCTTATGTTTTTCAGTTATTTATTGTCAGCTGAACTGTGGGTTCCGACGCTTTTTCGTCACACTAGCCAAAGAGAATATAAATACTACACACTAGCTATTTCGTCGCTATCTTTTATATGTCACATTAAACAGTACGTCACTTTTTCCTTAAATTAAAAAATTTATTGAAAATGTTTCTTACATGCTTAATTGTACAAACGCAACGGACTAATTGGGAAAAAGTCGAGATTCATCATGAAACGAGTTAAAGAAATTTACTAGATGCACAAGGTGACGTCATATTGAATGTGACGTATAAGGGATAGCGACGAAATACCTAGTGTGACTTAAAGATTTCGGAATCGAATTGTGATTAATCTCCAACGAGTATATTAGATACTAGCTGACCTGACAGACGTTGTCCTGTCTTAGAACTGTCAAACACGCAAAGTCAAAATTGTAAATCTTATTTTTTACACCTTGGGTTACATTATTGGAGTTTTAGTAAGGATCCCTATTTTTATTGAAAATATAATATAGCCTATGTTACCCGAGGATAGTGTAGCTTCCCAACAGAGAAAGAATTTTTCAAATAGGTTCAGTAGTTTCGGAGCCTATTCAATGCAAATAAACAAACAAACAATCAAATCTTTCCTCTTTATAATATTAGTTTAGATAATGAGGTGATTACGTTTTTAGTTAATAAAAAAAATCCATAGAATAAAAAGAATCATTTCTAATTGATGCGCTTACCAACGAACAGATTTTTTTTTTATATAGAATATAGAGTTGATCTTCAATAGCAATCCGTAGGAGACAGAAAGTATTAAAAGGGGCTTAATTTTTTAATCGTTTGTATGATTTCGCACGAAAATATCATGCGAAATAAAAGAATTTCTATTGATAGTAAGTAAATTCGAATGGTTCAAACCACTGGTTGCGTTAACGAGTAATATGATTATTTAAAAAAAATGACTTTTGTTTGGGATTTAGTTCGAAAGTCAGTTATTTCGCATGGCATTTTCGTGCGAATATCATACGAGCGATTCAAAAATCGAGCTCCTGGTCGATATCCATCGAATCGATATCCAAAGAATTATATTTATTGTTCATGTATACTTGGTGTTTTCCATTCCCTGCCATAAAATATCTGCAAAATGGACAAAAACACGTCCAATTATCTACGCCAACCCAAATAATATTTTCTTGGATATTTTTTCATATTCCATGACTTTAAAGTGACCCAGAAAATGGTTTACTAAAAATGAAACCTATAACCTAATCAACAACGTGTATATATTTTAATTGTAACATTATCAAGATTTATTTATCAAACCCTAAGATTCATTACAAATAATTTTAGGTCTTAACTTAATTAAAATTATTATGTTGTTGTTTGTATGTTGTTACTCTATTATTTATTAAAAATCGGTTAAGATACCCGATATATATTTTTTGCAAGCAAAGCATTAACTAAAAGGCATTGCTCATGATAATTTCATTGTCTACGACTCACTATGTCACACTTACGACATTACCACACTATCCGCTTATTAATTTCTACACATTTTGTGACAGCACTTATTAATTTCCTCATCTTTATTAATCTAGAGCCGTTCCTTTTTGGATTCAATTTTTCATTTAATAATTACCGATAAATATTTATTGCAAGCATAGCATTAACTAAAAAGCTTTCCATGATTATTTCATTGCTTACGACTGTTTGCACACTATCCGCGCGTTAATTTCTACACATTTTGTGACAGCACTCATTTCTTTCTTCATCTTTATTATTCTGGAGCCGTTCCTTTTTGGGTTCATTTTTTCATTTAATAATAACCTACCGTCGTGAGTCTCATCATAATATATAGGGTCTTCTAAGTCTGAATCTGCATTAGAAGAAACAACAAAATCACCGACATTGTTCCACGCAGGAGGTCTTCTTAAATTATTGAAGGGTCCCTGTTCGTACCCGCATTCTAACCTGCCTCCGCGAATCCTACAACCACCACTTAGTCCTATGGGTTCAGCGTCATTTTCGGGTTTACCTATATTCCTGTTGTAACCACATAGCACTCTGTCGTTTACAACTTGGCATAGCCTGCTGTCAAAGTTATAAGGGCAGCATTTTCTCCGTGGTCTTCCAGTCTCCGCAGGCATGGAACTCCCTGTAGTAACGTCGGCGCTTCCCTGTCTTAGAGTATCTAAATAACCTGGCTTTTCCAGTTGGTTTGGAGAATCTCTCGCATTGCAAGGTGAACATATTGCCGGTGCACATAAAGTGTTCGTAACCGTCTGTAAAATAAAAACTTAATAGCATATATCTCTAGCGTGTCAATGTTAAGATCTTTAAAGGATAAAAAAGTACATCTGTTGCGATTAATTCAGAATTATTTGTACTTATAACCATGTACATAATTTCCGACAGCTTCGCTTGAGAGCCAGTTTCCGTTCCCAACTATGCGTAAATTACCACCTTAGTCCACACCGTCACTTAACATCAAGTGAGCTATGGTCAACCCTTAATTAAAAAACAACATTTAACAATAAACAAAACTTATGTGAAATACCTACTACTGAGGTTGTACATTAAGTGATGCGTTAAGAAAATTAGTAAATTACAGTGTCATAAATAATTGATCGTGTCCATAGAATTATAATTAATGTTAAAAATTGTGAATACCTAGTGATGTCCATTCCATATTATGAAATATCTGCAAAATTGACTAAACATGTCCCTAATAATTAAATCTCTTTTGCAAACACGTTTGAATTCAAAGCCAATATTAACTAGAGTATTTTCCAAAATAATATTTGAATTCCAAACTAACCACAGCAGCTATAGCAAAACAGTAACTCAGCATCGCCTTTATCACAAAGCAACAAGCGTTTCAATCAACTTTACAAAATTATTAATCAACAGGTAAAGTCTGCATCAAAATAATCTTACCGCAAGGAATCTGAAGTCTATAGGCACTTTCTTTTTTTAGCTATACTTATTTTATTTTAATAACATCACTTTAACAGCCAGGAAATGGTTCGTTTCACAAATTTATTTTTAATTCCCAACGCATCTATATTTATAATACTGTGATCAATTGCTTCTGGGTTTATATTATCGATATTTATATTATTTTCTGCAAGCAATGATTGCCAGTGTGCATTTGATTTAATAGTATTCTTTGCTAATTTCCATACTTGGCTTCTCATTTTTCGTTTTAGTAAGCCAGTTTTGTTGTCGTTGCCAGTAACAGTTGGATATGAGGCCAAACTACGTTCCCGTCGCAACCTCCTGATATTTACTTCACTAAAACTCTTATCTGGTAGTGAATCCGAAATTTTCAACTTCGATTTATTATTCTTCACATCTTTTTTAGCCGGTTTTTCCACGATTAAACTGCGTCGCCGTCGTAAACTTAATTCACTCTTGTTTGGTGAATCCAAAATTTTTAAATTTTTAGATTTACTCTTTGTTTCAGTTTTTTCAACCGATTTTTTACCAACCCGGTTTTTATTTTTCATACTCATGGCATCGTCTTTCTTTGCACGTTTCTTTTCTTTGATTGGATGCTTTACTTGACTATTAACCATAAAATTTAATAATTTTGTATTTATTATAGGGATACGGATATTTGCCTTCGTCTGAGTCAGAGAATCATAATTGAGAACCTCCGTCTGCTTTTTTGTTTTTAAGAGGTTTCGTTGTGTTTGCTGTACATTAATTGTTTTTTTAGATCGTATGTCTTCGGCTCGACCAGATTTATTATTTGTAACTTCCGCCACGCCCCGTGTTTGACGTTTCCGCGATATGTTTTTCGAAGAACTTGGTTTTTCTATTCCTAAAATGAAAATGTGAAGAAAATGTGTAGTATTAGTGAAATTAGATTCAAACGAGAAAAAGTTTCAGTTACAGCTTTTTTTTTTATACATTCGTGTATTTTATAAACGTGTTATTCAAAATGTACACGGCTATCCGATTATTACATGATTATCAATAAATATTTATAAAATAAAATATAAGTACCTTTTTTGTTTTTAAAAATGTTTTGATTAGCATCTTTTGCTTTAATTGCTTTTTTAGATACTATTTCATCGGTGCGAGCGGGTTTATTTTTTGTAACCCATAAAGATGGTTTCCGCAATAAATTCTTTGAAAAACTTGGATATTCCATTCCTGTTGCTTTGGGCAAAACAATATTTCAGAAAGAGAAAATAGTGTTTTTAAAACATAATACATAAGGAAATTACTTGCGCCACGTTCAAGTAAATGTGGCGCAAGTAATTTCCTTATGTATTATGTTTTATACTTATAAAATTTGTAAAAAAAAATTACACTGGGGATTTATACAGAACTTAATACAACATAATATTTTCTTGCATATGTTGCAATTAATTTCCCCTGAAAACACATTCTTATTTTAAAATCAGTTAGATATTAATATTTGATCGAAAGTCAATAGGGAATAGAACCAAAACATCACATTTTTGACGATGAAATTTTTATGGGTACTTACTTCTAAATGTTGAATAATATCGTAGTTTACTCGATATTAATTTTTGATTACTTTAGATATGCTATATATCTTATTTTTAGATGCAGCAAAATAAACTTTTTTTTTCGCCTGATTAATTAGCGACTGGTAATTTTTGAGACTTTTGAAGTCTTCCATAAAGTTCGAATATTTGCTTTTTGATTTCTTAAACCACGGTTTCTTTTTTTGTTCTGTTTCGTACTTATTTAATATGTTATTCAATTGATTTTTGTTTAATTTATTAGGGTCGAATCCACTTTTACTGACAAATTTCGTAGCAGACACTTGTCCATTTTTATAGTCTTCCATGAATTTTTCTAAAATGCTCTCTTTAGAGGCTTTAAGAGAAAATTTTCTTGCTAAAAAAGGAGGACTTTTCTCGTACTTTTGGAGCAAGTTGTTTAATTTTTCTTGATTAAGTTTTTTAGGATCTAATCCATGCATATTAGAAAAAGCAGTTGCAGAAAGTTTTCCTTTTTTATAATCATCAACTAATCTGTCAAGAACTATTTCTTGAGACTTATTAATCTTAAATTTCTGTTTTAATTCTTCAGCATTTAAGTCGGCGTATTTTTCTTTTTGTGCCGTTTGATAATCATTCAACATATTGTGCAGTTGTTTTTTATCAAGTTTTCTCATATTATACTTAGACTTCTGTACATTTGATAGAGACAATCGTCCTCTTCTGTAATCATTCATCATATTTTTCATTATTTTCTCTTTAGATCCCGTTATTGAATACTTTTTTTTTAATTCATTGAGTTCAACATCTTCTATCAAATCTATATTTTTAAGAGAAGTATTCCAATTTGAATTTTTTATATCAAGAGCCTTTTTAAACAACGTTAACACAGAACCCGTATCTTTTAATTTTAACTTTTTATTTACATTTCCAACGTCATCTACTTCGTTATCGCCCAAATCTGAAGTGGACTTCTTTTTTGATTTTGTCTGAGTGGAGGAATTTTTCTTTCCTGAAATGTGAAAAAATATTTTCATAAAACCATGACAATGTTGTTATGAGAGTATAGGTGTATTTGTAGGGAAGATGACGGTATAAAAAAGCGTCATTGACTGTATATATTCATATTCATTTATGCAATGCCTAAGTTATATTAATATAAACCTTTAAAAATTTGATAACAGGTACTGGTTTATATTTTGATATTGAAACATATTTGTTGTCATCTAAGAATCACCACCACCTAGCACGTAGGAGTGCGTCTAGGACTGATTACAAGTCAGCAGATTGGGATGAGATGCGATCTTTCTGATACTTCGCTTACTTTACTGACTTTATACTACCAGGTACTAGTAGATAAGCGTTTCAGTCCGAAGCGAACTTTGGCCACACTTGACTACCTCCACTGCTAAAACCTGATGGGACTCACACCGCTAAAGAGGGGAAAACTTGTTTGCTTCTCAATTTGGTGAACCTTCACATCTAGATGGTGGCACGATACCTCCAACTTCACCTGGCTGAACGAAATTTACGTCTAAATTTCGCATTCGGCAAATTAAGGTTCATAAAAACAAAACAATCCGATTGCTCCACAATCTTGCCTTGAACAAAGCTAGTGGCCCGGATGGTATTCTAGCCATAGTTCTGAAGACATGTGCACGTGAGTTGTCTCTTGTACTGACACGCCTTTTTCGTCTCTCTCCTGAGACTGTTCAAGAATCGTAGAAGCTTACAAACGTGCAACTTGGGCCCAAAAAAGGTAGTCGTGCCACCCTTACCAACTACAAGCCAATCTCTATCACGTCCACACTCTGTAATAATACAGAACTTGTCAGGAACAACAGGTTCCTGGCGTTCCATCATCGTTTATAACAGGCAAGGTAGCAGTCAAAAGTAAGCCTATTAAACAATTTAAAAAAATCTTCAATGCAGTAACATTTCTTTGAAAGTATGTTTTAAATTAAATGATAATATGAGAGCTTAAAGGCTTCGAGGTATTCTAAAGATTTTGATTCATTGTGAATATCTATATAGGTACTACGCAGGTTATTCGTCAAAGGTACTACGTTGATTGTGAATGATAATTAACTCGTAATATGAGAAGATTTTATAAAATTGCTGTAACTAATTATGGTACTTACCGTTTCGGCTAAAACACATTTTATTCGTTTAGTATACATTATTATGTTCTGACTTTCGACAAAGTTAGGGCTTGAAACAAGTTTTTTAGTATCAGAGTTGGTCAATCTTCTCATAATTACGGGTTTTATCCATTCCATGTATTGATTTTGATTTCATTTTTTTATTATTGAACTCAGATTGACCCCAATAATAAAATCTATGTTTGTGTGATGCCCAGATAACTAATATTACTTGGTGTGATGCAAAGAGAATATAAATACTACGGTGTGATGTTTGTAAATAAAATCAAATAAATGTAACTGAATCTACTGAATTGATATGAATAAAATTAACATTGACGTTTGACATATAATTATTTAGACACTAAGAAGATTAAGTAGATCAAGAAGATTGGTTAAGGTAGGTATAATAGCAATGAGATTCTAAATCATGGCACATAATCGAGGATATACATAATTATCGGTAAAACAAAGAATACAAAAGTACCTATTAGCGATATAAATAGGAAAGTAAAAACTATAGTTTTAAAGTTTATGAAGTATAGTTTTGAAGATAGATAATGTTTACAATCGAAACAAAATATAACATATTAAATTATATGTAATATTCGTTCAATTTAGTTAAAAAATAAACATAATTTTGTTTACTTTTGGTATAAAAAATTGATTTGTGAAGTTTGACTAGTTAGCATAATTTTTTTAGCAAATTTTTGTAGTTTTGGTCCTTTTTTATCACTCTTTTGCACAAATGATATTGCCAGCGGTGTCAGGTTTTTTGTCTAACTTTAGCTATTCATCTTTTTACATCTGTAATTACTGTAAACATCAAATAGGTACCAAGTCAGTGACACCAGTATCAGTTACACATGATGAGAGCACTTTGAATAGCAATAAAAAAATATTAAGTAATTTAAAATATTTATTTATTATAACAGTAAATGTTACAACTCGCCATCACTATGTTGCTGCTTGTACGTATTTCAATCAAGGATCTTAATTATGTACTACCTGGGTATAAGATTTCAATCAAATATATGAGTATCGTACCGCAGAGTAAATAAAAGCCCGATCAGTAAAATATTTCCTTGAAAAATAGAAAAGATGGCAGTGTTGGTAGGTAAGCAAATAAACTTTGAGCTACTTTAATCCAATAGTACTTTGATAACATAGATGAAGCAAGTAGGTAGCTAATAATAAAAAACACTTTATTGCAGATTTATTTATTTTTGACTAAAACTTTGATAGGCATAAATTGTGCACCTAATCTTAACCACACTATCTACGATACTCCAAATTTGGACTCTACTAAACTTGACAAACCAAACAAAACTATCAATGATGACATGAATTCTCCAGCCGATGTTACAGAAGAAAATAAAACGATGCAGAATATAATACCTCACAAAGAAGATATAGTGGAGTCTGAAGATCAACCAAATATCACACAATCGATCAAAGGCAATAAATCTTATGTAGAAATAAGAGTCACTGAACCAGATAGTGGAATTGCTAAATCTAACACAGAAGCCCAAAGTCAAAATATGTTATCGCAAGAGAATGACATTCCGGATACTGATGCATCATTAGAGTGGTTGGATCCAGAAATTGTGACTAAAGAAACAACCGAAAGTAATCAGACATTCAAACAAACTTTGCGCGTACAAGCGGTAACAAAATGCATCCAATGTACAGATGCCGTCCAGATATCTACCGAAAACGAGAAAACACTGGTTAATAAAAATATTTTAAATGAAAATTTTACAGTAGAACCCCTTTATGACGATACGATAAGAACCGAAGAGACTTCTAAGCGAGAAATACCAACACCACAAAAAATATTTATGAAAATATTAAGAAGCGTAGCTGTTAATCCACTACAAGTCCTTGGAAACCATAAAATAAACATCGATGGCTACGATTATGATATCCAAATATGCAGACACATTGGCAATAGAAATCTGTGTGGCTACAACAAAAACATTGGAGAGTTAAAAAACTCCGAGGAAATCGAAAAGCTGGACAATGGATGTGTAATACGTGGTGAAAGATTGGAGTGTGGTTATCAAGTAGGACCATGGAATATTGAGAATTATAATAGACCGTCATTGTTATTGAAAGGGTTTAATGGGACGAGCCCTATTATACGACCATTACAACCATCAAAGGATGCCAACCAACCGCCATCTCTTGGTGGCATGCCAAAGACCCCTGTTAGTTCTTCGAGTTTACCTGACCAAATTAAAGGGAATGGAAGAAAAACATGTTATGAACACGATGACCGAATAATCTGTTACGAAGTTCCTACGTAGTATAAGTAAATTTTTCGAATTACCTTTTAAAAAAAATTGGTACATATTTCGTCAAACTACCTAATATTTTCGAACAGATATAAGTTAAATACAAATTTTACACTCGGTTCGAGTTTTTTAGCTCGTATAGCTGCATTAAGTGCTAAAAGCTCAATGTAACGCGAATTAAAACATTTTCTTAATTTTTTACTGTATACCCGGCTACCAGCTCAAATCTTACGTGAATAATAATTATAACTTTGCGCGAGCACCTATTGATTTGGCAATAGCAATAATTTGGTTCGAGCGCTTGCAAATTTTGTTTGTATTGAAAATTATTATTCACGTAAGATTTTAGCTGGTAGCCGATATACAGTAAAAAATTAAGAAAAAGAGCTGGTTTAAAAACTGCTGACCCTAATTAAATTAAATGTTTGTGGGATCACCTTGAAAGCTTCCTCTACATACTAAAACAAACCGGCCAAGTGTGAGTTAGGATCGCGCACTGAGGGTTCCGTACCACCACTAAATACAATAATTATCAATTTAAAAAACTATTTTGGTCCGAACAAAGCGCCTATCAAAATAGCCAAGCAATTGTATTTTGCAAGTGACGCTCGGTATAAATTTAATGAACAGAAACTTGTCACTGACTTGCACTTGGCCATTATTTATTATTTGTTGTTATAATTTTTAAAGTGTTTACTATAATCATGCCAAGTTTTTCGCTTGTAAATATTACCGTTTTCACATTAGAGCTATTACAAAAATACGTAAAAAATGTACGTTTGTTGTACTCTTCCCCTTATATTTTTGACTTTTTTAATTATTTGTTATTTAATCCGCCGTAACATTACATCGTTCAGTGTGGAGGTTAAAGGGGGAGGATATGTTCAGCAGTGGACATCTTATGGCTGATGATGATGATGAACATTACATATGCTGTGAAAATTTCAACTGGCTATCTATTACGATTCGAAAGATACTGTAATTATTATAGTTTTAGCAGCCGTTAATAGGTAGGACAGACGGACAAACGGCCTGACGGACAGACGGACAGACATCGTAGGCTTAGTCATAGGGACCCGTTTTTACCCTTTGGGTATGGGACCCTAAAAAGAACCATACAAATAGGTTTACAAATTTGGAAGTAAACGGAAACACATTTAAAAAACGGACTTTATTGAAGACCTCCTATCTGAAGTCGGATAACCCCTCAAATTTGGGTTTCTTTGTTTTAACAAGTCACAAAAGTGTGCTTCTTTAAATTTAATACTACAATAATTATTCGAAAGTGCAACAAAGATGTTAATAATCCATATTATACACCTAACTTTTGACTTTTATGTTTAATTGTTATTTATTACGAAAAAAAAATAACTGCTTTTAATCGACTTCAAAAAAAGTGTATTTCTCAATTCAATATTTTTTATATGTATGGAATGTACACCATCAGTCTACTTGTATACAAGGCTACTCAATATGATGGTTCATGGTACCATAGATAAATATTTACTAGATGGTACTTAGCTGGGAGGAGGTTATTATTAACAACTTTTACTATGGGTCCAACTCTGAAATCCCAAAATAAATATTTATATAAACTGTTCCACATATTTCATTAAATGTGAATGAAATATTTCTGTGGAACAGACATTTTTTTTCGTAATTTCAGAGTCCCATAGTAAAGATGTTCATAACGATGTGTATGTGATGACCTCTTTTCAAGTTAGTACCATAGTAATAATTTATAATTTTTCAAAAAAGTTGTACAACAAAGTCAAGGTCGGCTATGTTTTATTCTACTAATTTAAATTCTGAGACCAAAATGCGTATTAAGGTATTAACATTTTTGAAAACCAGTTCGTATCCTGGCGAATATAACGGGTTTCCCAGCATCACTGACAGGCTCTTTTTTCATACGTTTGTTGAATCGCAATTACCCACTTTAGAGCAATAACCAAAAATATAGGTACCCAGAAGTACAGGTAGTGACCAAAGATACACTGTAACTCATGGGCGTAGGCACGTTGAGCCGCTTGCCCCACCCTGGCTGGCCCTGGAATGGAATCCGAGGTGACCGATTTTTTCAAATTTACAGCACTTCTTACTCATAGAATGGTTTTTGTTTATTCTGTTCGTATTATTTGTATTCATAGAGCCTCAAGCGTCAATGTGTTGTAGAAGCCAACTTTTTGTAAATTCTCACTAAGCAGGCTTTAATGATTAGGTACAATGATTACACCAAAGCAGTTTACGGTCAACAATGACATAAAACCGGCTTGTTAGCTTGTGTATGAAGTGGTCATAGAACAAGGGTTCTAGAAGCGAAAAATTATTTAAAACTGAAATCGATCTCTTCCAGGCAACCTTAGGATGGAAAAGATTTATAGAAGACGTAGAAGTGGCGTGCAATAGAGGATAGATTATGAAATTATTTTATATAAACCATAATCATTCATTCTAATAGTAATATACACTAGTACTTAACCCTATACTAGGCGGAGTGCATTTTTATGCACGTTGAATTTAAAAAAAAATGAGACTACAAGTAGTAGTTTTAAATAAATTGCATCCTATATCAGTCTTCGCGGTTTAGTATCATCCCAAATGATATGAGGCGACGATACAGCCTACGATAGAGCATGCCTAGAAGAAACCGATTCACTCGCAATTTGAAGACAACCGGATTATATCTATCGACGCACTAAGACAACACATTGCACTGGCTAGCATCGTCGTTCGCAGTTGATACAAATAGCTTTGTTATGGTTAATTCGTACAATTAAAATGGAATCAAATAAAACCAGAACAAAAGTTTCCTATTTGGTTTAGCTTCTTGTTTAATGTGGCCTATTGTTTTTTTTTTGTCATTAAACAAACGATATCTATGTTTATAGAAGTCTTTGCTTGTAAGTATGGGCGTATAGGGGGTCCGTTTTTTTTGCTAAGGAATACGACGAAAAAAGACCGTGAAATATTGACGAAAATAATCGTGCTTGCCACCGTTGCCTAAAAAAACAAAGGACGATAGCTATGTGAGAGATTCACTCAGAAATCTGCCTATACACAAAATTTTTGGACCCGCGGAAAGCTTTGCAAGCTATAGCTACGACCATGCTTGTAGGTAATATCCAAAGGATAAAATAAATTTAATGATAATCTGTGGTATTATACCTATACATAATTGTTTTTTTTTTTTAATCTAAAGATATTTTAAATAAATATTTCAAATATAATTAAGAATTTGTGTCAGAAGGTGCTTTAGAAGGTTACTAGGTACTTAAGTTTTATAAGTCTGTTTTGATAAATAATTAGCTATTATTTAGCGCCGTGTTGTTGTTGACACCATACGGTTTAACAAAATGATTTGGAGAAAAACTAGTTAGTGAATCACTATGAGGTTGAGAGTAATTTGTAATTAAGCATACGAGTATATAGGTATACTGAATAGTTCACCCATGAAACCAGTCTCGATCATTCTTGTCTTGACCTACTTTAAATTCCAATGACCTAAAACTCGTTTTTAAAAATCACCATTTGTTGATTAAAGCTGGTTTTTAAATTAAATATATGGGTTGTCAATATTGACCCATGCTTATTTATTAAGGAAGTTGTAAAACAAGATCTTTGTTTTTAAACCAGTGGCGTATAGATGACACACCCATTTATGTTGAAGAAAAATAAAATAATCCGACTACAAAATCTCTGCTAAATGTTGCTTATAATACTTTGCGCATGAAGGATTGATTCTAACGATACCTCACACATCACAATCGGTCGTATAAGATACAAACATACATACATAAGCCCGAAATTCATTACCCTCCCTGAAAGTCGCAATTAGTTGCTATTTTGATTAGATAGGTGCACTACTAGGAAGAATCAGAAAACGCATCGTACGACTCGATGGACTTACGTAATTTGTCGATATCATGGAAGTCCTTTAGGGTATACAAAGTCCTTGGTCGATATACCTACGTCAGGCAGTTGGCAGTGACTGGAAGTTGCTGGAAGTAAAAAGCCGAAGTCTAGCGGTTGACAAACACAATTTTCAATTTAAAAATCACAGAATAGAAAAAAATACTCTTTTCTGTGGTTTTATTATTGTTATTATGTTTTACACATTTGATAATTTTTTACACAGAAAAGAGAAGTTACCTATATAATTATGTAAAATAAAGACAAAATAGTTTGCTGTTATTAGGTCCAATATTATGGTAATTAGATAAATATAATCATGGTGGAAATTCCATTTAGACGCACTAACCTGTTCCAATCCACTTTTCTGAACAGAACAACAGAGGTGTGGAACTCCTTACCTGCGTCCGTCTCCGAACAGGTACAATCCGGGGTTATTCGAGAAAAAATAAATAGGCATTTCCTAGGCAAGCATACTAAATCTTTGACCACATCATCGCTTCCCATCAGGTCAGACACATGCCTAGTCCGTTGTAAAAAAAACAATTCTACTAATACAAACAACCCGGAATAGACGCAAAAACAATATTACCTTGATGACCATCATCTGCTTTGCCGTACTCATTAGAATATTACACATTGTAATGCAATATTATCGCCAGTTCTTATTATTTACTTTATATCTAGGTACTTACTTATATTACGTCATTATTATCTTTGAAGTTTTCATTGTACTTTATTTTCCCAAACTGAACGAACACTTAACTTAGGTGAATAAATTCACAGTTAATTAAACATACCCAAACTCCTACTCTAGAATTTAGTTTGTGCAAAATTTATTCAGGTAAGCTATTACCTGAATAAATTTTATAACAACGGAATAAAATATATAAGTAGGTATTTATGTATTATGTAATAAGCAAAATCCAAGTAAAATGCCGATGACAATTACATTGTGCTATATTTAACTAGCTGGGTAACGCAGTTTTACGTGCGATTCTCCCGTTTTCCGCACTTTTCCGGGGGTGGGGAGAGGGAGCGTCCTATGTCCATTCTCGTGATGCACACTACCGCCTTCTTAAATGTCGTCTAGGTCGGTCCAGCCGTTTAGTCGTGGAAAGGTAGTACACCAGGCAGACAGACAGACAGTTACGGTCATAGCATAGCTAGCAGCGCCCCGTGATTTTACCCGCTATCCTAGAGGAACAATATTTTCCCGGGAGAAAAGTCTCTGTTCTAATCGAGGGTCTAATCTAATATAATACCAAATTTGATCCAAATTCGTTCAGCTATTATGAAGTCATGTGCATACAAACATGTGTAGGTATATTACGTACGTCTTACATCAAACTTTTGCTTTTCTAATAATTAGTGTATATTATTTTTATCTATCAGTTCAAGAACTGAAAACCACTGGGGTAGACGGGTTCTAGAGTGGAGACTGCGTATCGGCAAACGTAGAGTAGAACGCTCTGCAGCCAGGTGGAGTGACGACCTGTGAAAGGCGGCTGGTGGTAAGTGGATGCGAAAAGCAGAAGGTCGTGCCTTGTGGCGTTCTTTAGGAGAGGCCTACGTCCAGCAGTGGACGAACATCAAATAGGCTGATGATGATGATGATTTTTATCTATAGCCTTTGTTTTTCTTTTGCTAGTCCGAGCATTTCCACCGTGCTGATTTGATAATGTTTTACTTTAGTCTTGCAGTCAATTTAAAGACATATTCTTTTAGTTTTTAGAGCTCATATTTCGAAAAACAATGATGATCTATTTATTGTCCAAATGCGTAGGTAATCTTTCTTCTACAGTCTTGCCATTGTGCCATTTGTGCTTGCCATTGCATAATACTAGACAAAACATTAGCTGAAGTTTCATACTACGATGTGCTTAGGTACCTATCGTAATTTTGCTTAAAAACTAATTTAAGTACATAATTTTTTTGAAAAATTCCAAACCGGTATAAAAACTTGATATGTAGATCCAAGATATAATGAATCAGTCCTTCATGACAGTGGGAAGGTGAAAACATAAGTCGAAGCAATCATAATTTCATTATTGAGAATAGTGCTGGTTCATGCTCACATGAACATCTGCTACTATATTAACTAAACAAAATACAAGCTAAAACTAACACTACAAATACAGTTAGACTGCCCATAGGCCGTTGAAGGTCTAAAGACAATCCAAATGCTCAAGCCCAAAGACAATCCAAATGCTCAAGCCCACTACCAGTGTCTATTATCTACCAGTTGGTAACGTACTCAGCATGCTGGCGGCATTACGTACGTCTGCTACTTAGATAATCTATCTATATCTAAATATATTATATGAAAAATAAAGTAACTAACCCGAGTTACACCATTTATAACTCAAGCACAACTGGACCGATTTTCATGATCATTAATTTGTTGGATTCCTCTCCGCCCCGAATAGCAGAATACATATTAATATATCGGAAAACTCAAGAAAAATAAATATGAAAAAGAAAAAAAAAAAAAGAAAAAAAAAAACATAAATTTTGTATGGAATGCATGGAATGTGCATGGAATGGCAAGAATTAAAGTCACTTTGACATATTTCATCATAGTTTTTTTTTTTTTTATCTAAGTCAAATGCGGTTACTATCGCTATCAAGGAGGTGTAGGTATATGTATATATAACGCGGGTGAAGCGGGCGCAACTAGTTATATTAACAGGTATGATGACAGTTACAAAAAATCTCTGAAATGATGATTTTTAATAATGGAATAGATTAGAAAGTTTCTAACTACTTTACGAAGAATGCGGGTGATTGGTCGAACAGTTAAAAAGTTAAGTGCAGACAAAACGATTTACCGTTTCTTAGTCTTTTGCTACGGTTATCACTGGAACTCGAAACCTACTGTTCGACCAACCATCCTCATTCTTCAGTCTTCCCGTGAACATGGTGCATGTAACTGCGCCGAAATGATCGGAAGCTCATTCCACAACCTTACCACGGTAAACATAGTAAATAATAATATATTTACTTTATGGTTGTGAAGTTTGTAAATGGACTTAGTTTTTTGTTTGTAGGTACTTGAACGGTTAGTAGGAAAATCTCACCTAATATCATTTTTACAGACTTTTAAACCTCATTTAACGCAATTTACTGTAATTGTACTGATTAGCATTGTATTTATCGACGTAATCCATCCATACATAGTTGCTCTCAAGCAAAAACCTTTAAATGGCCTTAATAGATCCTAATTCAGTACATACATCCTGTGATAGATCATGCACAGGCCGAATTATGACAATTAAAATGTCTATTATGGAATCTTTGTGTTTTAATGCCTGACTAAGCATTAATATTTAGTTAATAATTATAACAGTGGCGGAATGAGGCACTAATTATAGCTATATATAAAACATGATTTTCATGATCTTTGATTTGTTGGATTCCTCTCCGCCCCAAATAGCAGAATAAGTATTATTATATATGAAGAAAATTAATTATCTCATACATTTTGTATGAAACGGTAAGGGAACGGTAAGAATTAAAATCTATACATTGACATATAACATCATAGACACCACTGTCTGTCGCTACCAAGGAGGTTGCTTCAAGGAGGTATATATAACGCCGGTGAAGCCGCGGGGCGCAGCTAGTGAGTAAATAAAAAAACTTAGGTATGAGTTAACAAACAGATTAGTATTACATTCATTTATTATATACCTAACGGCGCCCGGATATCGGGTAATTTCATTATACATAATATTATCTTTTGATAATTATCATACTTTTCATAAAAACTTACAAGTAATTTTTTTTTTTTCAGAAACTACTCTTCCCATTTTGATTAAACTTGATTAGCATATTTTTGTTAGCAATATGAACGTCTAATATGACGTTAAAGGAAAAAATATATATTTTCAGTGTACAGGCTAGGCTTTTGACCACAGCTCTCTTGATGTTTAGTGTCGGCGTGGTAAGAGTTAAACACGGCTTAAATGAATGTTTTAAAAATGACTCGAGAAATGAATGTTAGGTATTATTACAATGTCAAACCTTAGACGATAGAGTAGATTATTTCTTGTTTATTTGTATGAAGGACTCATATCATCAAACTTTATATTATTAATGCGAAAGTGTGTTTGTTTGTTACTCTTTCACGCAGCAACAGAGCAACAGATCGACCTGATTTTTTACATGAGTTCAAGGTCTGGAAAATGACAGGCTACTTTTCATTATCATCGTCATCATCACTACGCGGGTGAAATCGCGGGGCGCAGCTAGTTTGAAATATTGCCAGCTAAATTGTTTATCATCAGGCGAGTTGGTGGTCAAATTCAAATTCAAAATGAAATTATTTATTGCCAATGCAGACCTATTCCCGAAAACAAAAACGAAATAATAACCAATACAATAAAATATAGTCTACATGCAGCTACAACCACAGAGTAAGTATTTAACTGGTTTTAATTCAGTAAAGCAATTATAAACATTTACGTTTAATACAAAATTAAAATCCAACTGACTGAACATGACCCACATAATTTTGAACTTTGAAAACATTGAGTACCTACTTCATATCTGATTAAACTGATTATCTGATTTTAACCCGACGATGCAAAGTCAAAGGGGTGATGTGTTTATTCTTGGCAATAACCATGCCTAACTTTGAACGCAAGCTGCTTGCCACAAGCATCGCACCATCTTGAACAGCATTCAATTTCAAAGTATCTTTATAAGAGTGTGTTAAACTAGTGTACGTAGTTGGTCCTTGATTACAACAATTTTTTTAAAATTTTATTTAACAGGTGTACTAACTTATATTGAACAGCAGGTATCCATATATTAAAACACTTTTTTATATTTGTTTGGCTATTAAATGATACGACTTAAAAAATAAAACTATTATACGCAGCGTCTTCAATAGCGTGATCCGTATTCCGTCGAACTCCTTACCCCTTAGATCAGGTCCGCCCCTGTTGAACTTGGACTTGCCAGCGGTTATTTACCTGCGTTTAGTCACAACACAACACAAGAAGTTCGCACGCGTATAAATACTCACAACAACGTCCACCAGCATCATTGACCAACAGGAACTGTCACTATGAACACTGTGAGTAAAAAACCAAATGTGAATTTAGTAATTTAGATATCCAGCGGTACCCTTAGATACCTTCAGGGATTTTATAGAAGTACTAGAAACGTATAGAAAAGTGAAAAATATAAAATCCAATTTCAAGTTGCATAAATGAGAATCCTAAATATATTTTGACGAATTTTTACCGACTTCAAAAAATAAGGGCGTTGGTTCTCAACTCAGTTGTATTTTTTTTTGGTATACCTCAAAACTCCTTTTAGTTAAACCAATTTGGAAAATTATTTTTAAAAGGATATACTTGCAGATTGGATCGGATCAGTAGTTTGGTTTATAAATACAATACAACATAATATAGTTCCACAGTACAGTTTATAAATCAGAATAACTGGAAAAAATATATCATGCAATTAAACGAAACTAAGTATTTACAAAAAAAATACGGTTTTTAAATTGATAATTATTTTCTACGAGCTTTATTATTATTGTGGCTTAGATTTATTATTGTGACATGTAGTGTTAGGTGTCCTCCAAGTTGCGATAATTAATTAATTAATTAGATACCTACTTAGCAAAAAACAGCTTATTGTTATTTCGTAACAATGAGAAAAGTTACTATGCCGTATAATTGATTAAAGTCAAGTGTTTTGTTTGCGTACTGGTGTCGCTAATTGTAAGGTTACATCGGATCTGAGCCTCTGGACCAGAACCCAAGAACCAGAAACACTGGATTAGAATTCGTGACTTTGTTGGGAGCGGTTACTGCTCTGGGTACACCATGCTATGCACATGTATCAGCCATGGGTGTACCCACAGCAGTAACCGCTCCCAACAAATTCACGAATTCTAATCCAGTGTTTCTGGTTCTTGGGTTCTGGTCCAGAGGCTCAGAGGCTAACGACGCCAATACGCAAACAAAACACTTGACTTTAATCAATTATACGGCATAGTAACTTTTCTCATTGTTAAGAAATAACAATGATCCAACAAATAAAAAAAATGAATCATCAAAAACAATTCATAATTTGCGAAGATTGCGAATAACAAACATACAGTTGAATTGAGTAATTTTAGAAATCAGTACAAAATTAGGTACCTACCTACGTTAAGTAAAATCTTTGACTAATATAGTAAAATTAGGTAAATTATTCGTACTTCTCCCGCTGTAATCGGATGTAGTAATTTTATTATCATGTTTCGTCTTTCTAGACACTGTGCGTGGGTCTTCTAATGTGCGCGTGCGTCGCGTACGCCTCGGCGCTACCAGCCGCGATCCCGGTTCCGGAGCTGCAGATTGAAGCTGTGGAACAAGAGAGCCTGCAGCCTGAGGAAACCCGCGGATATGGACACAGGCACCATGGCGGCGGCGGCTGGGGTAATAGAGGTAAGTGTCACTTTGAAACCTCCCTGATTTGAACTCTCTTCGCTTCGTCGATAAAATTATGGCTGTTCTTTACTATGAACCAATCCTGAAATCTGCAAAAAAAAATCTAATGTTCCATACATATTGTCGAGTATAAATGACCGTTTTTTTATGGAACAGCTGATATTTATTCAAGATTTTAGGGTAGGGATTTTATTAAAAGTTGTTCATAATGGTGGGTGTTACCGTGTTATGTACCCCTATCGGTTTGGTACACCCTCTCCGCGTAACCCTGTAAAGATTAAAAAAAAAAAATTTGAATGTATGAAAAGGTTTTTTCATTACTCATACTCGGAAAGTAGGTCTGAAGTTGCCTGAGGAGCGGGTTGAAAGTAATACATTTCAGCCCTAGGGAGAATCACTTTCAAGTGACAGACACAAATTATTTAAAAAAAACTAGTTCTATTTTCACATTTTTACTAAACCATGTTCCAACTTTTTTTTTCTCAGGGTATTATGGTCCTGCACTTCTCGTGCAGTTACCAGTGGGAAGTTAAAAAAAATGGCGGGAATCCGATCTTCATTGTAGAGCTTTGTTTATGCTTCCGTATAGCAGATTTCTATTAACACAATCAGTTCATGTTTTTATTTTTAGTTTCCTTGCATTCGTAATTAAAAGCACAGTGTTTACCTCGGGGTTAAAGACTTATTTAGTCCCTCGAACTATTAGCGCCCTCGCTACGCTCGGGCGCCAAACCCCGTCTCGAGACTAAATAAGTTACTTCCACCCCTAGGATAACAATGTACTATAGTGAGACTAAACGCTAATCATTATTTTATCTGTGTTTTTTTAGGATATGGCGGTTACGGCGGAGGCTTCGGCTATGGAGGCGGTTACGGAGGCGGTTACGGTGGCCGTCACGGAGGCGGTTATGGCGGCGGTTACGGAGGCGGTTATGGAGGCGGTTACGGTGGCGGTTACGGGGGTGGTTGGGGCCGTGGATATGGCGGCTACTATGGACGCTAAAATATCACTTATAATCCACCGGCCACCACCACTTAATAGCGTGACTCAAACAAATGCCAATTATATTTTGCTGGAATCCAAAACTCAATGCAAGGAATGTAAGCGACATTTGTCTAATATCCTCAATTGTATTGTGTCGCGCTATCAGCGCGGCCTTCCTTAGACTTTAGACCATTACACCTTCCTTATTCCTCAATTGATTTAGAGCACACAACACTTAGCTTTGTCATAGGTGTCAGCTCAGTTCAGTCACCCGGTTCATACAATGATAGAGGGCGTAAAACTATTTTTTTAATGAGGCGTCTAGCAGAGAGCTGCCTGCTCCTCACTCCGTCAACCCTCCGTTGAAACCAAGGATGCTCTATAGAAAGGATGGGTTACAAAGTAACATAATATAGCCAAGCAAATCCGTTAGCTGTGTGAAAAAACATCCTTAAAAGATGCCTTTTTGTGCAATTAAAGTGTTGCAAATCACGGGACCTTGATAGAATCCCAATCCCCATAATAGAAAACTCCTTGGTTAAAACCTTACACAGGCAAAGGCGGTAGAGTTTATTTTTTCTTCCCCGTATTGGGGCTTTTGGCTCCGCGTAATTGACGCAGTGGCGGTAGATTGATGATGAATATGTAAAGTTTTGACAGTTTTGTCAAACAACCATTTAAAACATAGATTCAGTATAGTATCTATGATTTAAAACCAGTTTTAGTATCAAAAAAGAAAAAAACAATTTAAAAACTAGATCTAAATTAGTCACCACGTATGCGACAAGCCGGATCTTCCTTAACTCATCTACGGTCCACATTTATCAGTAACACTTATGCATACCTCGGCAGACAAGCTTTTACATGACGGACTTTTTTGTACTTATATTTAACATTTTGTACCGGTATTACAATCTGTGATTTGAATATTACTTTTAAAGAAAATAAAACTTAGATTAATTGTATGGTTGGTTGTTTTATTGCTTTATTTTGTTGGAACAATGAAATAATAATGATTGAGCAGTGATGACTAAGAACTTTACTCATTAGCTCTTAAACGCACTGGAATAAGAAATATCTACTAGTGCCTATTCCATGTGGCATACCTAATGATGTAATTATTTGGTAATTATTAATATTTTTGTTTTTATTATTATTATTTTTTTTTTTTTTATTTCATCAACATCATTATCCGCCTATCATGTTCCAACTGCTAGGACACAGGCCTTCTTTCAGAGAGAGGATGAGCCATAATCCACCATGCTGACCAGTCATCATCATCAACAGCCATTAAACGTCCACTGCTGAACACAGGCCTCCCTCTTAGAGAGGGGTGTTGCCATAATCCCCACGCTTGGCAGGCGGCTTGGGGATCGCAGTACGTTCACCGTGTACTAATAGGACGCTGCTGCCCATCTTCCGGTGGTTCTGGTCGCAGTTTTAGGACCAGGGTCCAGACAGGGTGCTGACCAGTGCATGTTGGTTAATGTCATAATGTCTGAAATTTTGAGGTTCTTAGACATACTGGTTTCCCAACGATATTTTATTTCACCGTTTTTGAGCGACGGCATCGAAACTCTACATAATTTATGTATGTAGGTACTAAATAAGTCATTGGTCGAGGATCAAACCGGATGCCGTGAAATTGTAAAGCGCACATACTACCGCTCGGCCACCATCGGCATCGCTCAATTTTCTTTGTGTTAATTAAAAGCCAATTTTAGTTCATTAATGTATTTTGAACTAGATTAAACTTAAAAGTAATATTTTGAAAAAATTTAGTAGAAGTACCTTATATAGTTTTGGCGCCTACATGAAAAGAACATTTATCGTCTCGTTGGTGTGGGTAAGTGATATAACGCGATGAAACATGTATTTTCGAGTTGTTTCCAAAGCTCCATAGAAACCTCTTGTAAAGTCTCCACCACTTTACTACGGCATCTCTTTGACTTGACCGTGACATAATTTGCTTGACTCTGTCTTTGACTTGTTTGACTACATTTCATCAAACTTGATATTTAATACTTGACACTGGTTAATTCACAGGAGTGCGACGCCAAACACCTCACAGAAAAAAGCATTAAAAAAATACCTATAGAGTATGAATAATTATGAGAACCTATATAAGTACCTACTGCAAGCAAGCGATAAGCCAGCGGCTATATCTGTAGGTATATAACGTGAGAAACAGTTTATGTAGGTATGTAAACAAATTCTTCAAGAAGTTCTTACATAGTTTATGGGGTTTTTCTGTGGTAAGAACGCTCGCTAAGAATACCGTATGTTTTCTGATGTTTGTGTGGCCATTGTGTCTGCTAATTATTGAGGTCACTCAACTGAGTCATTAGCGAATAGACTGTTAGACGAATAAAGGAAAAAAGTAGTTGGACCAGTTTTTTACAAGCTTGCGATTGACTGGTCTACGATAGAGCACGCTTGCCTAGAAGAAACCGATTCACTCGTCGTGACGTCTTTGAACTTTTTGAGGTTCTTGGACGTACCGGTTTCCTCGCTATGTTTTCTTTCGGCATTTATTTATATATAGATTAGATCTACGTTTGGGCACCAACTCGCCTGATGATAAGCGACGGTGTGGCCGAGACTGGAAGACGTTGATCTAGAAGAAATATATTTACTATATCCTTGAAGATGCCTAGATTGTAGTTCTCACGAAATAAGGAGGACGGCATAGTACGGCGGCCGGTACGGTAGGTACGGCCATTTTTGAGCGCTGGCATCAATACTGCACATAATTTATTTAAGTACTAAATAAGTAACTGGTTCAGGGCCGAGGATCAAACCGGGTGCCGTCAGATTGTAAAGCGCATATGCTACCGCCCGGCCACCATCGCTCACACTCTACCTATGTAGGACACGCTTTTGACATTTTATATGGTTGAAATGGTTAAGAAGAGCACCGTGTCTGCACCACGCCTTATGAATACGTCTAAACTTTTTTTAATTTTAATTATTTAAACAAACCTGCATAATTTCTTATTTTATGTGAACGATGCCTGGAACTAGTTAAAAGTATTTTAAAGGTTCGGTACCCAAAAGTTGTCAACGAAACCCTATTATTAAGCCTACTGTTCTGTATGTCTGTCCTACCTTTTTTGAACTGTATACTATACCATTTAGGGTATATATAAGATCTTTGGCTATACACGATAAAATATTATATCTCTCTCTCTTTATCTTTCTTTCTCTCTCTATCTCTCTTTCACTCGCTCATTACCTACCAATATCTTAGTACCGAGTGCTTACAAAAACCATTCTACTAAATATTTAATGGACGCAAAAACGCGGATCGTTTGGAGTAAAGCTAATGATCACGTATTATGATAATAACATAATATTATAATCACAACTTGCTCGTCATTAATCTTCGCGCGATCTATACTATAGGCACGTGTAGTGTATACGGTGCTTATGTATATACATATACCTACCGGGTGACTTTTTTACAAATAAAAGATGGACTCACTAGTATTTAAGTTTAATTTCAGTGTCGTAAAATTTTCGTAAATCTAACGCTTTAGAGAAAAAAATATTTGATGTCAATGATGTCTTTTTCAACTTTTAGCAATTTGGGTCATTCTAGTTTACGTGTGTACTGTTACTTCCATGGTCAGCTTAAAATTATAAAGACGGTGTCATATCAAAATTGAATGTTTTAAATTCAAGAGAAAAAAACTACATATTTCTACTCCATGTCCATAACCAATAACCATCCAAACACAAGTGGCTAAAGTGACCGAATCGACGGGCAGAACTTTTGCGTGTACTTGCGGGAAAAGTAATGTGCGAGTATTTTTTTAATAATTTCATCGTAGTCTGAAGCAGCTAGCACAGATCTTTATAACAGACATTTTAAAACTACATAGACAAAAAACTGTTTGAAATTTGATTTTCCTGCCATAGGTGTTAATGTACGACCAAGCAACCGACCGATGAATAGCTAATAGCAGCAATGAGGGTCATTTTAAGTCTTAAACACAAGGATGGGATCCACAGATCAGACAAACAAGAGAGATATGCCTTAGTACAATTATCGTCCGTGTTTAAATATCTCCGTGTTTCACCCACAGAAGGTATTTGTCACTACACCGCTAAACCGCTTGATACAAATAAAAATTGGTAAGATATTCTTACTAATTTTTCATGCATGCTAAGGAACTTTCAGCACATCAATGAACTAAATAATAGTCCACGTGCAAAAAAAGCAACCGAGGTCGTTTGCAGGGTGAGTTCCTTCGACCAAAATAAAATTAACGGAAGGGCCATAACCATTGAACTTGCTCAATAAAAACGAGTCAAAACCGTCGGACATATACTTCAACGCCTGATTTAAACCAATATTTACATTAGTTACATTTGTTACAAAAATAGATAGTGGTTTTTTGTTGTGTATTTACACTTCGCGAAAGCACACGAAGACATAATTTTATCAGATGTTTCGTTATCATGTAACAATATTCTTGTGTCGCACTTCGACTAGAGACCGACTGAAACGAAGTAAGCGCAGGCGCTCATTTTGTAGTCTTCAAAAATGAGCTCCTTCTGAGCCCGTCCATTCATTTTATTTTGGTCGAAGTTGAGTTCGACTAAAAGCATCAAGCTTGATTTAGGCCTGATGCGTTCACACCCACAACGTCACCTTAGCATATCTCCTGTTTCTCTAATCTGAAGGTGGGTCATCTTAGATATCCACCAACCAGCTCGAAGCCATTAAAAAAATCATATTGTATTTCTTTCATTCAATTTTTTTTTGTTTCATTCGTCCTCTGGTTTCAGTTTCTGTGTTTGTTTCGTGTATTGCTGTACAGAGTAAAATTTTATTTAGGTGAATTAAGTTTCACCTGCTCGGGAGTAGGCGAAACCATAGAGGGCGAAACCTTATGTAGGTTTCGCGTTTGCATAAAGGTTTTACATAAAGATGGATAGGCTTATCCCACATAACCTGGCTGCACCCCAATGCACCCGGGGTACATTTGAAGATTTCCTCATCGAAAACAAAAAAAGGAGCAGAGCGTCTTAAATGGGTTAATCCTCCGTTTCCACTACTTCAAGTTCTTTTCCCTCTTTCAGTCTTTGCTTTCAGTTCTTCCTTACGTCAATGTTAGTACAAGACAGTCCTCTGTCGTCCTTTTTCAAATTTTCGTTTGACATCATATTAATTCATAACAACAAGTGGCTTTTAGCGAAGAAAATAGGTAAACAAAATAGGTAGGAAAATAGGTATTATGCGTAAGAAAAGGGGTGGTATGAGAATGATGATTGAGAAGTGAACCTTACTTTATTGCACAGCTAGCCTTTTCATGCATTTGACCGTTTTAGTTATTGTAGGCATACATACGGCAGAAATATAAAGTACTAGCTGAGTCCCGCGGTGTTACCCACGGTTTTCCAGTTTTTACGCATTTTCTGGGGACTACTATAAGCTAAGCTAAGCAGCTATACTATATATGTCCATCCTTATGATATACACTATTATCCTGCCAAATTTCGTTAAGATCGACCTTATAGGTGGATATCGCCATATATATATATCGGCTATAGCCGTTTAGTCATGAAAACGAACAAACAGACAGACATAGAGACAGAGTTACTCTCGCTTTTATAATATTAGTTAGGATTTATGTTTCTGTGACAAGTAACTTTAGAGCCTACACTTAGGTACACACTTACTCACACATGCGTAGGAAATACGATCATGCAGGTAAATTGATATTTTCTGTCAATATATAGTAATCACGCATAGATAACATATACCTACCTACTTCAGTTAGGTATTTACAACATATGACATCATGGGAAACGCCCTTAATTTAGAATAAAAAAGAAAAGAGTTCTTAAGTTCATTTACCTACAAGCATCAATTATTTTTATGAAGGATCATGCATCCAAATTGATTAACCCCAATTTCGAAGGCAATTTGACCCCCAAGAGGAAGGTTTTGAAAAACATTACGTACATGGTGTTAACAAAAAACATCATCAACAAAAAGAACTCGTTTCTTAGAAAGAAAAAATCAAAATAATTTGCAAAACAAGTAACAGTTAACCGCATCGCTTTTAATAAGTACTAAATCATAATGTTCTTAGTCAATACTGCCTTGATTCTTTGTAATGTGCGAGTTAGAACCTTTTTGATGTGGAGTACAGTAATCGCATATATTAGGTCTCCCCGAGAGTTCTAAACATACTCCAGAGAGATCTGCTACAATGAACACTGTAAGTCCATACTAATTCTTAATAAATGATACAATATTCTGAATAAGCCACTGGTATTACATGCCAGTTAACGAGGCAATTTTGTATTCGGACCTAAATAAAAATTATTAGAAATTTACAAAATCAATTTTAATACAATGACTGTTGACATTGCTTTAAAATTTGTAAATTACGCAATTTATTTTACTAAGATGACATATTTTTTCCAGTTATTTTGATTTAAAAACTAAACTACTGAATCTATTTTGGCGAAATGTATATGGAACCACCTCTGAAATATGACATATCGAAAAAAAAATAACAAAATCAAAAAAAAAACAGTCGAATTGTAAAATTCTTTATTTGAAATAGGTTAAAAAGCATTTTATTTAGTTATTCAATTAACGCCTTTGTTGACAGCTAACTATTGCCATTTTGGTGGTGTGCGCTACGGCAGCGTATGCGTCAGCCCTCCCCGGGAACCCCGCTGAAGAAGTAAATGCTCTGCCTGTTGCGGCGGCAGCACCGGCAGAAGAACTTCTGGAAGGTATGGCATTGAACTACAATGTCTGAAGATAATTCCAGTTTTTTTTCTTTCATATAGATTAAGTGGCAAACAAGCTACGGGCCACCTGATGTTAAGGCAAAATGGTAGAGAACCGTACACTTGTAAGACGGTAATGCGGCGTGCGCGCTTTCAAATATTTTCAATATTTATTTTTTCTTTATTTTCTACAAATAATCTTACGCTTTTACGTGCGACCACTAAAGTATTTGAATCATTGTTAGGATAACAAACAATTTTTTTTAATAAAAATATCTTCTATGGAATTTAAATGAAGTTGATTCAATCCATTGATGGGAACGTAAAAACTGGTGTTTTTTAGGAATGTTTACGATTTTTTTCTATCGAGCCAAATTTCTTTAATCGTGTATCGGTGATCACATCCGAATAAAATATTTCAAGAACATTTATTAAACATAAAGAAATGATATCAATCAATCGATTTTAAAGGTCTACTTTTGAATATTCGTGATGACGAATCGTCAAATTTGAAACATATTTCGTCTTAAGTGGTCACCGCTGCCTACAGACACCTGTAATACACCCGGGGCATTGAAACTACAACCTTTGATTATTTGAGTGTTTGATTGGAAAAGCCTTAAGATACCACAAAGAGGGCAACCTCTTTGTGGTATCTTTAACTTGTTAAGGCCGCTTTTCGCCAAATTTATTTTGCTGACAAATGTTTAATCATAATAATAATATTAAAAATATTTTAAAAGAATTTTGAAAAAGAGCATAATAAATGTTAATATAGTTTTATAATATTCACACAGGTGCCGAGAACAGACACGGAGGCGGTGGCTGGGGCGGCGGTGGATATAACCGCGGCTGGGGCGGTGGTGGATACAACCGCGGCGGGGGTGGTGGATACAACCGCGGCGGAGGTGGTGGATACAACCGCGGCGGGGGTGGTGGATACAACCACGGATGGGGCGGAGGCAACTACTACGGCTGATGGGGCTGGAGAAAGTGATGTCATATCATAAACTGCATCTGATATGAAAATTGGCTTAATTTTGAAAATAAAAGTATAACAACACCACTTTTTCTATTACTTCATCTACGAGTATGTATGGTAGAGCAAAGTCACATCTAGGAGTTATAATAATGACCTCCATAAAATAAAATAGCATAAAAACGTACAAAAACAATTTTGTGTTGAAATGCAAGACTATTAACTAATATTCATTCCAATAATCGGGTGTTGATCTATATAATTATTTATATAAAAATCGATGTGTGTATTATGTTCCCTATGGACTCCAAAACGGCTAGACCGCTTTGGACTGGACTTTCACTGGCAGATAGCTGATGTTATAAAAAGTAACTTAGGTTACATTTGTCGAGGGTAGCCTCGCGGATAAAACCACGGGGCGCAGCTAGTAATCCATAAATAATGTTTATCCAATACTGGACGTAAGCCTATATTAAAAAGTATCACAAAAGAAGAAAATTTCTGATTTACGTATTATCAACTTGTCTATCCCAATATTCCCATAGTGTTGTCCCATAATGGGACAACTGACACCAATATTTAATGTTCTGTAATGTCGTCTCTCTAGACCAATTGCGATGTTGACAAGGGTAGAAAAACATAAGAAGGTCGGAAAAACAAATGAATTGTTTTTCCATCCTCATCAACCTTCACGATCGTGACTAGTGCCAAGAGTCATACAAGATATTCATTCTCCACGACACAGCCAACCACAGAAAAGTTTTTTTTTTTTACTTTTCTTTTCTATGCTGGTAACTATAATTTTTATCCGACTTTTGTTAAATTTGTTTTACCGATATTTATTTCTTTGTATGTATGTACCTATATTGATTTTGATTTTTTGACAATAACTCTGAAAATCATTATTAATCATAGCGACTGAAAATCGTCGATCAAATTGGCTGTGAACTAGAGGCTAACAGTATTTTATTATAATTATAAGTTAATAACTTAGATAAATATTTTGCCTACAAACATGATTTTATAAGGAAAATCGTTTAATAAACAGGCGTAGGCGTCAAGTTAGTTAATGTTGTTTTGATTAAATATGATTAAATTATGCAGATAATACATATGTACTTACTTAAGATACGCTAATCTTTCATGTGTTTACCTAATAACACATAAAGGTATACAATACATTTTTTTTTAAACTGGACATGTATGAGTAAGACTCGTTTCTGAGGGTTCCGTCCAACGGACACCGCTGTCTGTCGCTACCAAGGAGGTTGCTTCAAGGAGGTATATAACGCCGGTGAAGCCGCGGGGCGCAGCTAATAAGTAAATAAAAAAACCAGACAAGTACGAGTAGGACTCGTGCTCTGAGGGTTCCGTTGGACAGAACCCTCAGAGCACGAGCCCAAAAAAAAACTAACTGAAGTTGAAATATTGACAGACAAACTTCACTTTGTAGTTGACTATAAGGTTCTTTCATACATTCCAACTACAAAATGTAAGTTTGTAATAGCAAAATAATAATTTTTAAATGATATAACTTTAAATTTGTAACTTTCGGATTTATTCCTATATATGTGTTATGAGACCATACCTTTTACCAAATTTCATGATTCTCTAGGTCAACGGGAAGTACCCTATAGGTTTTGATTCCCCTGTGAAATCGCAAAATATGCGACATAAACGTTCATATCTTTTGATTGCGTTGACTTACAACTTTTATTTTTTTACAGCTGAAAGAAACTGCAAACTCAAGTATTTAGTCTAAATTTCAACTTGATACCTTTACGCGTTCTTGAGAAAAAGGGTCTTAACAGACGGACAGACGGACAGACAGACGGACAACAAATTGATTCTATAAGGGTTCCGTTTTTTCCTTTTGAGGTACGGAACCCTAAAAATGTATAAAGTAAAATAAATGTTGCAGGCAGGCAACATTTGTTTGCCACAAATGTGGCAGGATGCGAAAATCGAATACTGAGCAGGTGGTTCTCAGAGGAAAATGTCCTTATAGGCATTTAGCCCCCAGACTATAATGTCTGTTGAACCAAAATGACCACACCCGAAGAAAGGCCGGGGATCAAAGCGTCCGCAAAAAATAACCCTTAAAGCAAGGTCATGGACACAACTAAAGTTATATTATTATTTACGGGATATATTTACCGTGGTAAGGTTGTGGAATGAGCTCCCGATATGTCGGCGCAGTTACGGAACGGTAAATATCCCGTAAATAATCATATAACTTTAGTGAACTACCGTGATAGTTTAAAACAATGGACATAACTTTACTGTTACAACGTATAACACCAGTGCAAGTACCATTCTACCACCAGTACCGGTACCAGTACCACCGTACCAGTTAGGCTGATGACTATTTTAGACATACGATACATAATCAAATATTTTAAATAATTACAAAAAAAATACAAAAATGTTCACATATAAATAAGTTGATGTATTATAATATCGAGTTTTCCGAGTAGTTTTTCAAATTTGGTTTGCAAAACAATTTCATCGTTTATTTTATTACTATGTTAATGACAACTCAACTAACTCCTTATGTTGTAGTTTTAACAGGAAATATATCTAATATATACCTATATATATAGGTCTCCTCAACGCTTCTAAAACATAATCTTCCAAGATTTGCTACAATGAACACAGTGAGTTGACTTTGTTTAAAAAGCATGTATTCATAAATAAATTTAAACACGTTCGCGCACTTTTCTTGATTTACATTTGTATTGACAAATTATCGAATTCATTCTTTGTTAAAATTTATTTTACTTTTATTGATTTAAATTAATTTATTAGAATTTAGAATTTATTAGGTCTTTGCTATTACTATCAACCCACTTACGGTCACATAAAGCGAATGAAAAACGTTGATATAAGACGCTGATGAAGTCTTCTACTGTTTTGATTGAACCTAAACTTTTTCTCGTGTATTTACAACTGATGAGATAAGCAAGTCGT
This sequence comes from Agriopis aurantiaria, assembly GCA_914767915.1. Lineage (NCBI taxonomy): Eukaryota > Metazoa > Arthropoda > Insecta > Lepidoptera > Geometridae > Agriopis > Agriopis aurantiaria. The sequence continues at coordinate 7,162,243 of OU611999.1, forward strand.
TCGCATTCAGGGCACAACACTTCAGTGTCATTTAAGTTCAAGCCGGTTAGCCATGTAAGACGCTTTCAGGCGGCTTTAAACTCTGACATTAGATCTTCATCATCATTTCAGCCATAGGACATCCACTGCTGGACATAGGCCTCCCCATCGATCTCCTAAAGGGCTGGTTGGAAGCGGCTTGCATCCAGCGTTTCTCTGCGGTCTCCGCCAATACAAACAAAATTTTTAACATTTCAATACTTCGTATCATTTCACTGCAGTTTGCGTTTATCGATGTAAATATGTTTAATTGTATCGTTTAGTACCTTTAGTAGAACTTAACATTTTCAATGAAAGAAAGCAGCCTCCCGAAATATTTATTATTTGTATTAGCCGTAAGTGGATCTCTAAGGAACAGAAGCGAAACTTTTCTAAGTGTCTCTACGGGGAAAGTGTATCTCTGGGGAATAAATCATATTAATAGTAGAATTTGTTATTTTGGATGTTTGTTTGTTTCGGTCAAATCTTGCAAGCTGAATTAGAACTAGTTCCTTTTAACCAATTTTGCTGAAATATTGCATACACCTTTAGTTCTGATGATACAATAATTATGCAACATCTAATATTGTAATATTTTCAAAATGGCCGCCGCCATAAGATGGCAAATGGTGTAATTATTGAAGTGAAAACTTCTTAAGGCACATTGGGCATTTTTTTTCTTAACCCTGTTAATATGGGTATCAAATGAAGAGTAAAAATTGATAGTTACATGATGGTGGATTACGTTTTTTTTTTTATTTACCTTATTTTAAACGTAAACTTTACTTATGAAACTCAATGTTGACAGCTAACTATTGCCATTCTGGTGGTGTGCGCCACGGCGGCGTATGCTTCGGTTCTTCCCGGACCCTCGGCCGTGGAACCCTTGCCTGCTGCATCGGCGCCAGCTGTAGAACTATTGCAAGGTAAGTGTTGCTGGGGTTAAATAAGCAACAAATTTTTATACAACACTACCTGTTGCCCGCGACCTTGGTGCGCGTATATTTTCATACAAAATTTCGGACCCCTTTTGCTTAATTCAGTAATATCCAAAAAACCTTTCTTAGTCGAAATTAAATCTACGCCCCATTATGAATCTACCTGCCAAATTTCAGCTTCGTAGATCATGAGTTTTCGAGATTACGTGATGAGTCGTTGAGTGAATGACCAGCCAGCCATAGACCAGCGCTGGTTGTTCGCAACCAGCATTATGCTGAGTTGGAACCGGTTTGTGGAGGAAAACAATTTGTAATGTGTGTGTTTTTCATTAAATCACAAAATATGTGTTATTTTGTTAAAAACACAAAAATCCTCGAATGTAGCAGCGGCTTGAAATTGTTTTTAAGCTTCCTCTATTGTCTCTAGCTGAAGAGTCTAAGCACAGTGGCGGTCACCATCATGGCGGCGGCGGCGGAAACCACGGAGGTGGTGGCTACAACCACGGAGGTGGCGGCTACAACCACGGAGGTGGCGGCTACAACCACGGAGGTGGTGGCTACAACCACGGAGGTGGCGGCAACAACCACGGAGGTGGTGGACACCACCAAGGCGGACACGGATATGGAAAATAATGTGATACAACGTGATATTTAAAACATAAGGTTAAATAAGAAAATAGAATTAAGACTTTTAAATAAAAGTATTACTTACGCACCACCTACATTTAAGACTTTTGACTTTTTTAGATCTTTAGCAATTTGAGTTAAAACTCGTGTTCCCATCGCACCATACCAAAGACACTGACTGCTTACCATCAGGTGGTCCGTCTACTTGTTTGCCACCAATGGCATTAAAAAAACAATAAACTTGCATGGTTTCTGGTACACGCTATATGAAGCGAAAAATTTGTCGGTAGGGACGCGTTGATGTATTTTACTCCAATACTGGATATTTTATAATTTAAAAAAAATATTATGTAACTTACTTCTGACACTGAATAAGTATCAGCTACTACTTAGTGGATAAAGTACGTGTAAAACGGAGTTAATAGATTTGATATGGTGAATAAAGACGAAACTTAAAATGAAAAAAAAAAACTTTTTTGTTGTTCGATAAATAGTCAAGTCATGGATGGAGTAAAAGACATCAACGCGTCCTGATATTTTCACTTTATCTCGCCTCTGCTTATTTTTTTGCATCTTTAACACAGACAAGTTTGTTGTGTAATTCTGTTGTATTGAATTTATATTGTACTAGCTGCATCACTCCCTGTTTCATTCGCGTGGACGTTCCTTCAGGAACTTGGGACAAAAAGTATCATTTGTCACTATTCGGTTATTCAACTATCTTTATGCCAAAAAAATTCATCGACCCGTTGCTGTGTTGCTACGTGAAACAGTAACAAATAAAGAAACAAACACACGAACTTTCGTATTTATAATATTATAACTAGACATAGATTCAGTATTTCTCCCTCTACGTGTGCTCTACGTAACTCTATGCATAGCACAGATAGATCTGTGTCGCATAGTTTGCACCATGGTTTGCACACTGTGTTTGCTAAAATAATAATTATGTCATTATCCATTGACAAAAAGTTGCCATTAGAATAGTTACTGGTGAGTAGTGGTTACTGGTACATTTACTGGGTAGATTATTTCACGACTTTTGAAAGGATTCACAAAACCCGGTCCCCTACACGTGCTGCTCAGAGAACGTGCTTTAAACCTGTTATGTACGATAACTTGAACTATGTAATTATTCAGATAACTTTTATCTCTTGTACATATAAAAAACATATCTTGTGCCAAAAAACTAGGTATTTGTAATTGGCACTAATTGGCCTTACATTTTTGTAAAAGATTATCTAAGCACATAATAATATTGTTATTATATCAAGTTCATATGTCATAATATCTCATACCTGTCGGTAGATGGCGCATATTTTTATTTTGTTTTCGTATTGTGTAAACCAACAAAAATGCGAGGTGTGTGGTAAACTCTCTACATAATATTGTCATTTTATCTCTACGTACACACGTACTACGTACGTACGTACGTTAGGTAGGTACATCGTGAGGAAACCTGCATACGTACGGAGAAGAAATTCAATGGCTTATGTGAATCCACCAACCCGCAACTGGGCCAGCGTGGTGGATATGGCCCAATTACCCTTTCGGAGGTAGGCTTAAAGTCCAGCAGTTACAGCAGTCAAGTAACAACGTAAAAGTAACAGTGGACTTGTTTATTCTAGAGACGAAAATATTGATTGAAAGCTCCAAAAATACAGACGGGTGTCAGGTACAAGACAAGTCTTAATAAGATTGTTTTTAATCAACAATTGCCGCGCAACTTGAGATTCTCAACAAACAACGTTTGACAACGTTCCACAACAGCACGCAACGTTGCCAGATGACGCACAAATGACTTAGACAGAAGTTCCGCGTTGTCGTTGAGCAACATGTTGCGCGGCAATTGTTACCTAATGAATTCATAGGTTCAAAGTCAATTGTCAGAAAAACAGTAAGAAGATTAGTTATTTATGATACAAGTGCGGAAAGTTGGTTATTACAAACGAGTAGACGAATGTAAGCCCGAGACGAAGTCGAGGGCTTACCATAGTCACGAGTTTGTAATAACCAATCCGCACGTGTGCCATACAACGTTTTACAACACATTTGCGAGAAAAAAAGGCTACAAATGAAACAATTTTTGTTTATAACTTAATATCAGTCACAACAATAGTTTCTATAATATAATAAGAAAATGGCGCGAACATGCAAATAGCGCCACTATCACGTGGTGAAAATTAGAACTACATCTTTCGTCTCATTTTCTCTTTAGTATTAAACTGAGACAAACGTATTGAGCAAAAGCGCTTCCAAGGAGGTTTGATCATTCAGCTTATTTATTCTCGTAATATGAAACTCTTTTGTGGAATTCTTATGTAATTATGATGGAAATTAAAAAAATACCGTAAATCACACGCACGGTGCTATACATCTGAGCGTGCGGACAAATTCATTTCCGCACGCTCCGTTGTATGATCCGTAATGTTTAACTTTCGAACGATGTATACAGGCTTCGTAAGTGCACTTTTTGAGCAAATGTGTTGTAAAATATATTACCTATTTAAACTGTCGTAGTACGTAAGGTCAAAGATAATTAAGCTGACCACAAAGTGTGGATGACATTGTAAGATTTAACTGGGTACAACTGACTCACATTAAACAAGTACTATTTACATGAAAAACCCATATGAATGACGGTGGTGACATCAATAAACTTGTACAAACAAAGACAACGCATTTGTAGATCGTCACTAAACATTTACACAGGATCTGGTAAAAAATACGCAAAATATGTTTCCAAACATCATAAAAACTGAGCCTGAGCTGTTAGGGAACTGCTTTAGTCAAATATAGAACAATATTTAGCTTTAGCAAAGGTTGTCACATTAAATTTCACTAAATTCAAGCATCATACAGCTTCACCCGCTATCCTACATGAACCGTATTATTTTCGAAATCAAAAACCTGTGTTAATTCAAGGTGTAGGTATTTTCCTTTAGTAGTATCATCAACCAGGATAATTTTCCCTCTTAAACACTCATTCTGCTATCTCCCTCACTGTGAATGCCAAAATAATTGTCCCAATCCCAAACGGAGCAGCAGCAAAAAAAGTTTAAAAAAGAAGCCTTCTCCATACCAAATTTCATTCAAATTTGTTAAGCTGTGACGAAGTTGAAACATACACACATTCATAATCATAATCATAAATCATATATTTCCGAAAGAACAGCACATAAATTTCCTAAAAGACATACAATATAGAAAAACACAAAAAAAGAAGTCTGCAGTGGGCCCCAAACTAGGCTAGGCCTGTATCTTGGGTACCCGGAAAGATCAGAGCATACGTAATTCCAGATTAGCGCTGACAGTAATTAACAGATTCCAAATATTATTGATTAGTGATTATAAATTATTAAATAGGTTCAATATATGTGTACACACAATACAAGCATCGCATTCGCCTATATTAGTAGTAATATAAATACAGCAAAATAGTGGTATTTCACTGGTATTAAGTAAATCAAGAAACAAAAGAAAACGCTACCAGTTTTATAATCATGAACAAAATATTGTCATCAGCCATGAAATAAAATTAGTAAGTAGGTAAGTATAGGTAATTTTTTTTTAAATATATAAGTCACTTTGATGAAGTGACTCGTGAGTTTTGATTGTTTTGATGACTATGCGAGAATCATTTATACGTAAGTAATTGAAAAGTGTTGGTTAGCAAAAACTTAGAGGACGATGAATTCAAAAGCCCGACAACTGATACTTAGAAAAAATATTTATAATGACAAAAATAGTATAGCATTGGTAATCTTGTCACCGGACAACATATAAAAAAGACAGTCATGAGAATTCTGCCGACAGAAATGAAAACTTAAAATTCAGTCTGGCGCAACACGCAAGGACGTTTTATACCCTAAAGGGGCGCAACACGTCACATTAACATGTCAGTGACGCGAACCAATAAGTTTTGCCCCTACCAAAAACCGCCGGACCTCTAGGTACACTCCATAAGAAACCTGCGAAATTTTAGCTTCGTAGGTTAAATTCGTTGTCATAAAGCTACCCAATATAAAGTTTGTAACTTTGTGTATTTGCAGGAGGTATCTCTGGAATCAAAGAACCGATACTGAACATTATTTCACTATATCCCTGAGTGACATAGGCTACGTCGAGTGAACAACGCGGGGGAAGTAGCGAGAAAAACCTAGTTTATACAACGTCAACGTGTACCAAAAAGGTGTGATTATACTGAAGGGTATGTAATATGTATGTACTCATCATTAAAAACAACTTTGGATCAACTCTGTAATCGCGAAAAAAATCAGCTGTTCCATACATTTTGTCGAGTGTCAATGACCGTTGTCAGCTGTTTTTTTAGCGATTTCAGGTTTGGTCCCATAGTAAAAGTTGTTCATAATGATGACAATCATAATGGTAACAAACCGTACAGTATTACCAGTTACCACACTCTTTTGTTAGAAAGAGGTCAATCGGCGAATCCAACTCGGCTGGGCATGGCTGGTCTTCTCGTCCAAAATACCTCAGTGCCTTAAGACGAAAGTCTTCGACCAGTGTGTGTTACCAGTGATGACATACGGCACTGAAACGTGGTCTCTCACTATGGGCCTCATAAGCAAGCTCAAAGTCGCACAACGAGCTATGGAGAGGATGCTCGGGGTTTCTCTACGAGATCGAATCCGAAATGAGGAGATCCGTAGACGAACGAAAGTCACCGACATAGCCCACCGGATTAGTAAGTTGAAATGGCAGTGGGCAGGGCACATATCACGCAGAACAGATGGCCGATGGGGCCGAAAGGTTCTGGAATGGAGACCACGGACTGGTAAGCGCAGCGTAGGATGTCCACCCACAAGATGGACAGACGACCTAAAAGAGACCGCAGGGAAACGCTGGATGCAGGCCGCTTCCAACCGGCCCTTTTGGAGATCGATGGGGGAGGCCTATGTCCAGCAGTGGACGTCCTACGGCTGAAATGATGATGATGATGATGATGACACTCTTTTGTTACACGTTTATGTAGATAGATATTCCTCGAAATTCCTTCATATTGTTAAAATTCAGCGATGACGCAGCGGCTAAGCTACGAATAAAATAATAATTGTATACGAGTAAGTATGTTACTATCCCAACTTTCTAGCCATAATATGTTACAAGTATTTCGTAACACCTACATTATGGTCATTCAATTCGTCGTGTAACCTTGACCGTGGTCGTAAAACCTCCTCCAGAGTGGGAGAGAGGCTTTCTCCTCACATCGAGTTTAGATTTGGTCATTCTATGCGTTACGTTATTTTGTGCAACATTGCTCCTGCAACATTGGCCGGTGTTTTGAAGCCTGCGCTAATATGATTGTAAGTGATCTAATTTAAATTGATCGAATTATTTATGTAACCGAATAAAAAAATACCTATTCAGCTCAAGACTTTGCTCCGACATAGTAAAAACCTTTTTTTTTTATATTTTAATGTTACCTACGTCGGAACCAGCTTAAAATAATTTAACGTTTTTTCATTCAAAGCCCTAGCAAAATTGGCCAAAATTTATTGTTTTCATTCATAAAATACTTATAACATACCTATTTATTTTTCTACATCAAAAAGTTTTGTATATATTTTGAACATATTAAATTTTTGTTTTCTTTGATGGCTCTTTTTATGGGATAATTGTATTTTTTTATAAAGTCGAGAAGTCGGTAGTCTTTCAGGGATTTGTTTCAAAATTAATATGCCAAAGATATAGATCGAAGTTTTCATTTAATCCATTGTCTAACAGAGCAAGGGTAGTAATATTTTTGTCAATTGTGATTTTTTTTATTAACTTTTTTATTCAAACTCGGTTCAAGTATTTATTTGCTTTGACAGCTGCAATAACAATGTAAAAAGATTAATTAAAACCATGAATTCGGATCACTTTCACTAAGTTTTTGAACGGAATATTGTAGCAGGTATCCGTGTATGTAATGAAGGTATGTATGTAAATTTTTTTTTTTTACAATGTTATTGCAATTGTCACAGCAAATAAACTGATGGAAATAGTGTAGAGTGGTGGTATAATTGATGGAACCTTTAGGCAGCGCAAATATACCACCATAAAAACTATATCTATCAATTTGGGTGCGGATCTGTGCTTCACCTAGGTTCTCCACCTGAGTGAAGCACGGGGTACTATTTTGACGATATCGAAAACTGAAGAGATCTAACTTGGATGTATTTATTTTTTCTGTGACACCTACCGATTGAAATAAACCACACCGTAATTGTTCATGTAAATTTCAAATTTCATTTATTTTTTAGTTTTAGTTGTTTAAATCTTGTTAACATAAACAAATAAGTAATACATTACTGAATGCTATGATTTACAAACGAACTGTTAAATGGAGGATGCATTAGGTACTCGTTAATTTTTCCAAGTATTAATAATTTACTGATTTTATCGTACCTAGTGTGAGCAATATCGTAAACGCAATCAGCATGCAGGAAAATAAATGAAATAAATAACATGATGGGTAATTATATGGTACAATCAAAGTGGATATAAGTGCTTGTAAATAGTGTGGTTCGTACACGAGGCGACGCAAGTATAGGTACTCGGTCGGATAATCGGAGAGTCGAGTATCGTCAGCGCCGCGTTGTGGGCTGGTTTTCTTCATTTCGATCGTCGGCGATGTCGATCGTTGGCGATGGCGGTCGTTGGCGATGGCGATCGACGCGCAGTTAAAAGCGCCGATCGCTCAATTCATGAAATTCGTGTCGCGCTGATCACCGCCAAGTACAGCCGCGGACAATGCCTAGCACAATGTTCGTTAAAGTGTTTTCGGAATTAGACCTAACGCTTTTTAAAGCCTTTTAGTTTCTTATTTTGTTAACAATTTTCGGCTAGGAGTAGTGGAAAATGTAGCGCTGTTTATGAATTCATTTCTATACATGAAAGAAAATACTTATTAGCCTAGCAACATGAACTTTTTCACTGCGGTGTAAAAAAAGTATCATCATCACCATCATTTCAGGCATAGGACGTCCACTGCTGGACATAGGCCTCCCCATAGATCTCCAAAAGCGTCGGTTGGAAGCGGCTTGCATCCAGCGTTTCTCTGCGGTCTCTTTTAGGTCGTCTGTCCATCTTGTGGGAGGACGTCCTACGCACGGCGCTTACTGGTCCGTGGTCTCCATTCCAGAACCTTGCGGCCCCATCGGCCATCTGTTCTGCGTGATATGTGCCCTGTCCACTGCCACTTCAACTTGCTAATCTGGTGGGCTATGTCGGTGACTTTCGTTCGTCTACGGATCTCCTCATAAATACAGTGACTGAAAAAAAAAAACGTTTCTAGCGCTTATATTTTCAAATCAAGTTCAAACCAACCGAACACGTGAAAATATAGTGCTTTTTGGCATTCTAGCGGATTGAAGAGCTTATTTCAATGCAATTAGTGTCCAACGTCCAATTACAGCTGGCAGCAATGGTAGCGTAGCGACTCTCGTCGTCGCGCGTCACTACGTAAGTCACCGACTTGCGTCGCCTTGTGTACGAACTACGAATGGCTCGTTTTGATAAGTTTAGAAGCCTACACCTAGTGTAGTGAGTGATCTCTAATTTGCAATAGATATAATTTATGAAACCTTGATGTGAATCCATTATCCACTTAATACACTATACCTATCGAATTGCTGTAAAAGTATAAGTAAGTAGAGGTATAACAAGTAGGTATTTACACTACTTACCTAGATGTAGGTACCTAGCTGTTTATGTTTACAATGAATTGGATAAAGTAATAAGCTTTAAAATTTATGAGTTAATTAAGCAGGTGCCTTTATTATTTCTTGCTAGTATATTTTAAATATTTTTCGTAAATAAATCTTCATTTAGTATCCTTGTATATATTGCCTATAGTTATACCTTAGATATTGGTCTGTGATTATTGATAGTTAATATATTTTTTGTTGACCGACAGAACCAGATACCCGGATTTTATGCTCGTCTCGTACATATACAGGTTCAAGTCATATCAGACTTTTTTTTAACTTCCTACAATAAAAAGTAGGTAAATGTCTGATAATGGCTACTTCATTTTTTATGTACAAAAGCGTTATTTTAATATGTTAACCTTGTGACTTGAATAAAGATAATTTTTAGAAAAAAAAAGAACCGACTTCATGATTATACCTTCATTTACAAACTAAAACTAAAAAGTAGAAAATAATATTTAAATAACTTCAAAGCAATGAGCATTAAAGGACAATCAACGAAATTATTAATACATATATTACCTACTTATATACATATTTACAATTTATAATCAGTTATTTTTGGAGTCGGTGCCAGCAAAGGGTTAATCCTGCCTTTGTAGGAAAATACTTTTCTACAGTCTATTTTGATATTATGTTTTCTGCACTGAAGTTTAATTTTTGGCACCGTAGTCTTACAGCTGATGTGCGGAATTCACGTTGACGGTTGTGTCTAAATGCATATAATTTTTGATGCGCTTCTTTTCAATTATTAGCCTTCGTTCGATTTCTTTTAAATTTATCTCTATTTCACATTCATATCATAAATATTAATAGATTAATCAAGTAGGTATCTATTAAGGTTATTTTTGCTTTGGCTGGCACCGACACCAAAAATAACTGATTATAAATTGTAAATATGTATATAAGTAGGTAATATATGTATTAATAATTTCGTTGATTGTCCTTTAATGCTCATTGCTTTGAAGTTATTTAAATATTATTTTCTACTTTTTAGTTTTAGTTTGTAAATGAATGTATAATCATGAAGTCGGTTCTTTTTTTTTCTAAAAATTATCTTTATTTTTAAATTTTTAGTGGGATTTATTCCGCAGAGATAAAAAAAGTGCGTTTCGGGCTCGCGCACTGAGCGCGCTCGCGTACGTTCCGTACCACCACTAAATACAAAAAGTGATCATGACATCATGACATCATGAAAAAGACATCATGTCCAGGTGCCATCACCCGTCACCAAGGATGGTATATATACCCTAATAACTTCCTTGCCCCGTCACCCATCTAAGTACCGACCGCGCTCTGCGTTGGTTAACATGGTATTGAACAGACATTTGTCACTGACTTACACTTTGCCATTATTTATTACCTACTGTTATACTTTAGAGTGTGTACTATAATACACGACACTATTTAATATTACGACTCAAATACACTGTATCCATGGTCATAAAAAATTTAACGAAAAACAACAGGGGATGGTCGCCATGGAGACACTTCTTTGTTTTTTGAAGTCTGTTCCTCTATGTTTGTCAGTAGTAGATCTGTGATGTTTGCTGTTTAGTTGACAGCGTCGCTAGTGGAGAACAAAGTATGAAATTAACCAAGAAATAACGGTAGTTCCAATGTTGCCCACCATAACAGCTAAGTTGGTGGCACTGTCCAATGTTTACAATGTACATTAAATTCGTAGATATTTTTGTAGATTTTTCAAAAAGCACTGAATCAATGTCGATAAAAAAATTATGGGACCACCTATGACCTATGACCTACCAACCAAAAAAAGAATCATCAAAAACAATTCTAAATTGGCGGAGTAATCGCGTAACAAACATACAAAAAAAAAAAAAAAAAAAAAACAACATTCAGTCGAATTGATAACCTCCTCTTTTTCGAAGTCGGTTAAAAATGATTTATAGACTTATCCAACAAATACATTAAAAATAAATTGTGTTTAGTTATACTTGTAATCACAGCTTGTAATAAAATAACCCAATCGCACGGAACACTATTACCCCTGCCCAATCGGTAAATAGGAAGATTCTAGTAATGTAAATAGATATTTTCATTGCAGTACCTGTATTTTTTCTTCTTTCCTCTTGACTGTATTTTGGCATCACACGTCTTATGCATTTGCTAGTATCAAGATCAAATGTATCGACATATTTTTAAGATTTACTAAATTTCGACAGTCTTAGTCACAGTCTGAGTCAAGCAAAGTAGGTCACGGTCAAGTCTAAGTCACACCCAAGTAAAGTTGTGAAGACTTTCCATGGCGTTTTGGAAACAGAATACATGTTTTACATCGTTTTATCACTTTCCCACGGTTGACCACGTTTAGAATATTTCCTACAGAATAATCAACCATTATTACACCTTAACACTCGAAATAACTCGAGTTAACGAAAATAATACAATGAGGCGTCATGTTGGCGCCAAAAGTCGTACATTTTACAAAAACAAAATACTGTTGTTATAGATCACTGCAACATTTTTCATACTGGCAGCTTGGACAGCAGAAAGCGCACTGCTTGATCCAGCACTATACCTAGTGCCAAGCCCGCCTCTAGTGCCAGCCAGTGGCAGCATATCTCCAGCAGAAATGTGGGGACGCTCTTTAGAAGACAGAATTGCGAGAGATGTTCGCGAAGAAGAGAATATTGGTAAGCTGATAGTAGAATTCCATCATCATTTCTTAGAAACTCAACTGTCCTATTTTAAATGCGTTTTAAAGCATGTGGCTTGTACGTGCTCGTACTATTATTTCTTCTGAGGCTGTGGTAAAAATAAAATAGATAATCTGTACGTTCAAAAACCTAGCGAAAGTGATCAGAATTCGTGTTTTTCATTCAGTTTTTTTTTACAATGTTAATGCAGCAGTCACAGCAAGCAAATGCTTGGACCAAGTATAGTATTTTTATTTATTTACTGAGCTATATTTTAAGGTGATTCGCATTTAAATTCAAAGAAAATATTCCACTCTTGAGGAAGGTAAATTAGGGGATGAATCCCGGAATTTCCGTGAAGTCTGTTGTTATTTTGTTGTACAATTGTATTCATTATTGCACTGCCAGTAAAGGACATCAAGGTGATGTTCGTGTTAAAATGTAGAATAAAAACATTAACATGAAACATACCGGTACTTACACATTGCAGGAAAATCATTTCCACAACTCTTCATTGCAATAATTATTTTCCTCCAAAGTTAAAAGTGTAAATATTTTCTGATTCCAGAAGAAACTACACAAAAGCCAAGCGCTATCGCAAGCCGCATGTTCTGGCCACGAACCAGCTCTTCTGAACCTGTCCTCGGTGTCCAAATACCTCTGACATTCAGCCTATCAGGTTCCTATGGAAAAGCGGCTCCGTTGTCCGCTAGCGTCATTGGGAATACTTACACAAGCATAGGAGGGTTAGGGACAAAAAGCGCAAGTCTAGGCTCCTCTTTGTTCGGGAAGTCAGGTGTTGCTAGCGTGTATGGGAACTATGGAAGGTCAGCTTTAGCCGGAAGCAGCTATGGCTCGTATGGAAGTGGAATGAGGATCTATGGCAGTGACAATGTATCGGCTTGGAGTGGCTGGGGTAACGGAAAGTGGGGACACTATGGCAAGGGGTAAATTCGTTTTCTTGTACGGGTGAGGAAAGGTTATGCTAACTTAGAGATCTTTATACTTCGAAAAGTAATTTTATATTAACGTGTTTCACACATTAGCTTTAGCTTAGTGGCTAGAGCAAGGGGGCATTTACCCGGATCGTTGTGCAGGTTCGAATCCTGCTAGTAGTATTTTCTTTAAACAACTTCTAATATAAAACCAACCCTATTAGGCGAGTTGTCGGTAAAACTCAAGCCAATTATCTAAATTTAAAAAAAAACGCGAAAAATTATCAGCTGTTCCCATGGACGTAGGTAGCAACTGTGGTAGCAACCCTTTTTACGTCCTTAACCGTTTGTTTTTTTTACTATCCTCTGTGAGGAGTTTGGCGTCACACTCTTATGCATTTGTCAGTATCAAGAAATTTGTTGAAATGTAGTCAAACAAATCAGTCAGAGTCAAGCAAAGTAAGTCACGGTCAAGTCAAAGTCATGCCCTATTAAAGTGATGGAGACTTTACATGAGGCTTCTATGGAGCTTTGGATACAACACCAAAATACATGTTTCAACGAGTTACATCACTTTCCACATTTGAAAACTTAATAAATAATAATCCACCATCATTACGCATTACCACTTGAAAATACACAAGTTTTGGAAAATAATACAATGAGACGACATGTTTTTTTATGTTGGCGCCAAAACTCTCTCCATAAAGCAAGTAGGTATCTATCTACTTACATGTTTTCGAGTGACAATGACCTATTTCTAAGAAACAGATATTTTTACCAATTTCTGTATTGGTCTTCTAATAACAAATTATCACTATGATGATTACAGTGATCTTTTTTTGGATTCGCATTCTGTTTCTGACTTACCCCATACTTAGGTACTTAGATTTTCTAGCGGCATCTTTGTTGTTCGTTGAATTATCCCAGCATAAGTACCCATAGGTATTAAGTAGGACTAGGTCATTTCTTATCATTGGACGCTCATATAGAGCCATTAATCAATTTCATATTGTTAACGATGAAGGAATTACTTCTTGCATGAATAAATTATTATCAAATATGACACACCTTCGTTTGATTTATTACAACTGGTTTACAAATTATTGTTTACGACTACAAGTAGGTAAGGGTAAGTTTTATTTTAACATAATTATTTTAAAGAAGTGAATACACCCAATGACGATATAACCATAATAACCACATGCGTTGCATTGACTGCTCATCCTTTCCCCCGCGCGAAAAAAAACATTTTTTTTTTTTCATGTATTTTTTTTTCCAAGCAGGCCGTTCCTGGACGACCCTAGGGCAATTTTGACATCATGCGGTAAGAGGGTATATTATCTTTGGATACGCTAAATGGTTACGCCATAGTTTCCGCAGCGTTCTTCCGGGATAAAAACATTTTGTGCATATAACAACAACAAATTTAAAAGTGCAGGCGTATTTAAAAGACAAAAAATTAAATTGTTCTACTCCGGTGATTTTAATATGGGGGCTACAGAATCAGTGGGTAGCCACGATTTGAGCTGTAGGCGTGATTTGGAACGCGCTGATATTGACAGGACTAAAATATTGCCGGGAAATATCGTAGAGGGAGAAAGGGAAATATACTGAATCTATGCGGGAAATCGATCCGCCAATAACAGCGCAAGATTTTAGCGCGCTCTACTTTCACAAATTTAACTTTCCCGCGCTTTTAATATTGGTCTACTACCGTGCGTAGGTAGGTACATCAGACACAGGTCATCATTTTCATTATGAGCATGCATTATTTAGTTGCCGGAAAATCCCTCAACGGTCACATAAATTATGGTAATGATACCTACCTTATCTACTTACTCGTAAGTGCTCAGATGCATTAAAGTACTACGGCTAATGTTTTTATGCAATTGTTGAGCTATTTTATTCCTGTTTTTCAATAATATGATTTTATCATCACTCTAGGCGTCTCAAAAATAGAACCACGTTTCGACAAATTACTAAAAAATAAACAGGCACAGCCTTCTCACCAAACTTGTACTTTTTTTTGTGTTGGACCTACAAACACGTTTTTCCTTTTTTTCGGGTTCCGTACCCAAAGGGTAAAAACGGGACCCTATTACTAAGCCTACGATGTCTGTCTGTCCGTCTATCCTACTTATAAACGGCTGTATCTTTCGAACCATAATAGATAGCCAGTTTTCCCAGAATTTTCAAATTTTCACAGAATATGTAATGTTACGGCGGATTAGTGAAGAAATAATAAAAAAAGTCCAAACAATAATACAAACAACAAACGTCTTTTTTAACGTATTTGTGTATTAGCTCTAATGTAAAAACGGTAATACGTAGAAGCGTCAAACTTGGCATGATTATATAGTAAAAAGTATAACAAATAATAAATAATGGCCAAGTGCGAGTCGGTGACAAATTTCTGTTCACTACCAAATTAACTCGAGCACCTGTAGCAAAATAATTAAACTGTGGCTGCGTAGAAATTGCTTCGACTAATTTGGAAGACGTTATAATAACCGGTAATGTGGTTACTTGGACCTTATTGCATTTTGTGGTGGTACGGAACCCTCAGTGCGCGAGCCGGACTCGCACTTGGCTGGTTTATTTTAAAATCACGATGAAATTATTATTATTGTAGGAATAGGTATATACCAATTACAGTCAACATTAAAATACCACTGTCCAATGCCGGAACCGCTGCATGAAATCCATTACATTGACTACAATCACGTCAAACTTAACTACCCAGCATCCTGTGCTATCCTCATTATAAGCAAAAAAATCTGCGCTCCCACTCAGTCTGTACAATGCTTTCGACTGTAATACTTCTACTGCTGCCTGTTCTGGCGAAATGCGCAGAAGGTAACATTCGCTTATTACAAGAGGAAGTCGCTGCAGCGCTGAAATCGTGCTCTGAAAGCGACAGCACAAACCCACAGGCTCAGCGACAAAAGCGCTTCGTTGACAACGCAGCTCGGATAGACGACAGCACAAAAGCAGACACGAATCCTTACAGCCATGAAAGAAGGAACGTTACAGACATGGAAGGTCAGATCTTTGTGATAAACGTGACGGATTCAGACTACGATGGGTATGGTAGTAGGAATATGGGAGAGAAGTTTGTAAACTCGATGCCTAAGGCAGTTGAAGGGAGCTACCCCGATATGAACGCAAATGGAACCACCAGGACAAGACGCAGCGAACCCTTGTTAAATAAGCCGGACAATGAACAGGTAGGAACCAAAGATTATGATATACGTAGTAAGTATAATAAATCTTTGGTAGGAACTTTTTTTTTAATATAAATAATTGGCTTGCGTTTAACCACCATCACGCCTTTTTTATGCCATAGGTGGCAAACAAGCTGACAGGCCGCCTGATGGTAAGCGACCACCTTCGCCTATGGATACCTGCAACACCAGGGGGCATCACAGATACGTTGCCGACTCTTAAAGACTCTATTAACAGCCTTTTTGAAGAACCCCATGTTATAATTACTCGGAAATGCCGCAGGATAGCTCATTCCACAAATTGCAGGTGTGAGGCAAAAAAGATCGCGTAAAACGCACCGTGTGCGATTTCCACCGATCTATGATATGTGGATGAACTTTCAGGCGGTGGCGGCTGGTGCGATTATAAAACCGTGATGCTTGCCTGATGTTAAGCGATGATGCGGTCTACGTTTGAGCACGCTTACCTAAAATAAACCGATACACTCGTGATTTGAAGACACCCAGATTGTAACCATCGGGGAACACCCCATTCAGGCAGCGCATTCCATATACTAGCAGTTCGCACAATAAATATCAACCATAAAGCATTGATTGTTTTTCTGATTTCTAAATAATTGATGCAACTAATCCTTAGAGAAACGTTTAGGAAAGATAAAGTTATATGATTATTTACGGGATATTTACCGTGGTAAGACTAAGAAAGAGGGTTGATCGTTATGTCTGCACCTAACTTTTTAACTGTTCTCCAACCACCCGCATTCTTCAGTCTTCCCGTGAACATGGTGCATGTAACTGCGCCGAAATATCGGGAGCTCATTCCACAACCTTACCACGGTAAATATCCCGTAAATAATCATATAACTTTAGTGAACAACCGTGATAGTTTAAAACAGTGTTTAGGAAAGATGTTTCCGATCTTACACACTGGTGTGAACGTAAGGAGATAATTTTCAAGATTGTTTTTCCCCGTTTACCTGAACAAAATTGACAGGCGTCTGAAGTTAATTTTTAGTTCCATGGGTAATTTTAGCTTATATCTACTCTTCAGATGTTAGTCTGGTCTACTATATTTATATACCTAACGATTTTTTTGTAATGCTTATACCTTATACCTATATTAAAAATCTATGTAATGTTAATGTTAAAAACAATAGTGACTTTTTACGCAACTATTTTGCTAAATGGGAATAACTGTTAGGTACCTACTACCTACTTTGCAGATTTTCAAAAAATAAAAAATATGTAGCTACTAAATCTCGGTCCAAGCATTTATTTCCTGTGACAGCTGCAATAACATTGTAAAAAAAACTTACGTTTATAAACCTAGCGAAAGCGATCGGAATTCGAGGTTTTCCATCAGCTTTTTACAATAAAATAGTCAGAGCTAAAAAATAATTATGCTTGAACCTTAGAATAACTACACATAGAAACCAAGTGCATTCGCAAAATTTAAGCCATTCAAATGGAGTCATAATATAAGGCAACAAAAAAAAAACTATGACAGTTTGCGCGGTGAAATCGTACCACAACAAATCATAAAAGCAGTATAAGAGTTATGGTGTGACATTCCACAGGTAATCCATTAATTATCGTTTAAAATACCAATCGAAACGTAAGCTACAAAGCGAATTTGTAGCTTACGTTTTGAGAAGGCGTTGTTTGGAAACCTACCTTCTCTGAGTAGTTATTCTAAGGCTTGAACCGAGTTTAGTACAAAGAGGACAACAATAATATATCTACCTATACCTATACCTAGGTACTGCCTATGTACCTAGGTACCTATACCTGCCTACCTGCCTATCGATGAAGTCACCCATCTGATGATCTTTTTAATCATTTCAGTGTCTGAGTCAGTGTGTGTTCGCCAATTTACAAATGGTAAGTACCTTCAATTGCCGCAGGTTTGTAAATAATAACGACAAAGTCGACAAATGATATTCTAATTGCCATAATGCGTGACAGGTGGACAGTAGAGGAATTCCCCGAGAAGCGGAGTTATGGAACAAAGTGCAGACTTCTGTGACGTCACAGCAGTCCAGGGCTGCTTTGAAGGATCAGATCAGTGCTTGCTTCCAAGAGTTGCAATCAGGTAATCTTTATAAACAATGCACATTGGGATGAAACAGCCTTTGATCATATTTGGAAAGGGGGCGAGGTAAACACGTATCTACCTATTGAATACGCTTACATATTCTTACCTGGAGCCTTACGGACAACTGCTATTACAGGCACCTAATCCGCTCAGTTGGAAAATCACGCGACCGCAAACCTTATCGCGCCCAGATACGGTTTGCGGTCGCGTGATTTTCCAACTGAGCGGATTAGGTGCCTGTAATAGCAGTTGTCCGTAAGGCCCCAGTTCTAGGTTTTTTTTTTATTATCTTCACAAATCATGAAGTTCTGGCCCCCGATTCTACTAAACAAATTGCTTTTAAATTATAGCCGCAAAATATATATATTTTTTTTTACACTAAGTTATAATATTAGGTGGTGGTATTTTTCTAGTATAAAAAAATTTTAAACATTCAATTTTAAGGCAATTATTTAAAAATTATAAGTGAAACAATTACTATTTAAAAACAATTTGTTTAGTAGAATCGGGGCCCTGAAGCTTTTCTCTCCCATTTTGAAATTGTATGACGCACGGCGTCCGGGCAAGCGCTGACGTCTCAAGTCTCGCTGGGCTCGGGGACGACGCGGCGACTGTTCATATCATCATCATCATCAGCCAGAAGACGTCCACTACTGAACAAAGGCTCCCGTCTTTAACCTCCACACTGAACGACAGCCTGCCTTTTGCATCCACTGGACGCCAGCGACTCTCACAATGTCGTCGGTCCATCTAGTGGGAAGCCTACCTACGCTGCGTCTTCCGGTACTGTTCATAAATATATCTATGCATATCCTGTAACTTTTACTGGTTTCTATGTCTATGTTTATTTGCCTGTTTGTTTGACATGACGATACTACTGAAACACCCGTGGATATTTCGTCACAATATAACACACACAAATTCTCAGTCACACAGTCGCACTGCGATAAGACACGATGAGATGATAGATGCATGTTATCAATAGGTATTTTAGATTCCCTTCCTCATAAAGTATCTATTAGAATAATACATTTTTATTTTTCTATCTGCGTTTTGTAAAATCCAATTGTTCATTATGAGACTTCAGGCGTTAATAAACACAAAACTGAAGCCAACAAAATTAAAACATTCTTCAGTAAAAAAAAGACTTCAAACAAGTTGGCTTGATCGAACATTCATTCAGTTTTTTAATGATTTACATAATGTATTATTAAACTAGCGGTCTCGCTTCGCACGGGTATAGATTATAGCTTAAGTCACCCGGGGATAGTGTGGCTTATCCCAACAGTGAAAGAATTTTTCAAATCGGTTCAGTAGTTTCGGAGCCTATTCAATGCAAACAAAAAATCAAACAAATCTTTCCTCTTTATCTATACTAATATTATAAAGAGGAAAGATTTTATTGTTTGTTTGTTTGTTTGCATTGAATAGACTCCGAAACTACTGAACCGATTTGAAAAATTCTTTCACTGTTGGGAAGCTACACTATCCCCGGGTGACATAGGCTATATATCTAAAGCCGTGCGAAGCCGGGGCGGACCGCTAGTAATATTATAAGTATAGATAAACCGGCCAAGCTATGTATCGCATTTTTGTCGGAGTAACCGGCTTAATCTTACGTAATTCCCTTACAAAAACCACTTTAGTTTATACTTTTCTTACTTTCCACCAGAAGCTGAAGACAACGGTTGCTCTTATTCCAACAAATTGGAAAGATGTCTGATGCTGCGCTTCTCTGACAGAAAACCATCAAGCGCTCAAAATAACGAAAAAAGACAAGGAACCAAACCTACTCGGTGAAAATACCTATTTAAAACAGAAAGTACTACCTAAACTGAAAAAGGATGAATATCTGATAGTTTATGGTTTTGTTAAAAATTTCTTCAATAGGAATATTATTATTTTAATATGCTTGTGTTATGTAATCATGAAGTTATAAAATAACCATTTGTAAATATACCTACGTTTAGTACCTAAGTAGATAGTCGTTATATAAAATAGTAATATTGTTGAGTGAATAGATTAGGAAAATATATAAAAATGAAATCAGATTGTAAAATCCATTGTCTTTTATTAATCTAAAATTATAAATTAATATTTCTATCTTAGTCGTAATGTAACATACAATCAATCTATTCCAAAGATAATATAACCACTTGATCGCGCACGAGTCATAATTTGCTTGTGCAAGATATCAGCCACTTCGGTCGCGGGGGCGTAACGTATGGCGCTTGTAATTGGAGACTCAAAAGTCATTCATTCAATTCGCTGCAGATTAAGCGCCTATGTTTTGTACGTCCTTTAACTCGATCGCGATTTTAACATTATTCAAGACATAAAAAGACTGATTTTACATATGCAAAATATAAGCTACATTAATAAAGAAAATAACAACAATTTAATGTTTAGCAATTTTATTTAATTTTGCTCCAACTAAAAATCCATTGGAGTAAAATTTTGTTTGATTGATGAAAATTTTACTTCACATTTTAAATTGCATTTTCTTTATATGGCTTAGGTTTTATATGAGTAAATTCTGACCTGTGCGAGATAGAGGATGCCAGATGCCATTGAGCCCTTATGAAGACATATTACCCCTTCTAAAATGTATGAAGGGGCGTGCTTTCGCAAATTCCTGGACTACTCAATCTCGGGGAGTCTCGGCGAGTATACGTTGGTATAAGGAAGGTACAATTATTTCAACATTATATGTAAACAATTACTGGGTAGCCAGGGTATGAAAATGGTTGAGGGTGATACACAAAAGGCTTTGTCATTTTCGAGTTTTTGAGCTCGTGCGGGAAAAGCTGCTTTGGCAGTGGGTACAATTTTCGGATTTTCGTCGTTTCTACCAACTGAAATTGTAATCATTATTGTTACACAAAAAAATAAACTGACTTTAATTGCATTGGTTTTGGACATATCTAGTAAGAGTATTTCGTAAAATTCGTAAATCTTCGTAAAACGGTCGAATGTTGATAACATTGAAATATTCCATCTTGAAGGCAACTTCTTTCTTTAGCCACTTCATCATAACTCGCGTGCAGATCCATTATAAACTATGACAAAACGGCATACACTCACGTTATGTTTATTGGATTAGTTTCAAAGCCATTAGAGCTTCTTCGTCAGGAAATACGCGCGCTCACATAGCCAGTCCTTTCTTTAGTCGTTAATGTACTTTACAGAAACATACTTGGTTTTTATCATTATTTAGGGAACTGTTCTTGAGATAAATCGAACTTTTAGTCAAAGACTGTCTTACTGATACATATTTTTTTTGGAATACAAATATATTTAAAACTACATATGCATTTCAATGTCAGCGTAAAAAAATGTCCAAAAAAGATGACAATCATACTAACTTAAAGGTACATAGTCTGTGCATTTATAAAATATTCGGGACATTTTTCACACACGGTCATCTGGCCCCAAACTAAGCAAAGCTTGTGATATGGCTGCCAGAGACTGATATACATACATATAGTTTTAAATACATACTTAAATAGATATTAACAACCAGATATAGAACAAACACAAATGTTCATCACACAAATGTTTGTCCTAGATGGGAATCGAACCCACGCCCCCAAGCTCAGAAGGCAGGTTCACTACCAACTGGACCAACGGGCTATCAAATAACATCATACCTTCTTTTTTTTTATGACCGCCTAATGCGGTTGAAACTATAGTCGGAGTGACCGGCTTAATCTTACGTGAGTAATTCCCGTGTAATATAAATAAAATGTGTGAAAACCACTTCAGTTTCCATAATAAAACAGCATACCTACTTACGAGTACCTACTAATATTATAAATGTGAAAGTGTGTTTGTTTGTTCCTCTTTCACGCAGCAACAGAGCAATGGGTCGATCTGATTTTTTCCACGGGTATAGTGCGGGGCGGGGATTGACATCGGCTACTTTTCATCATCATCATCATCATCACCATTTTTATCACTATATTGTATTTTTACAACCACCCACGTGTTTGTAAAAATACAATAACTAAATAAACATTGATATCCAGTAAATGTACTCACACAAGCAGCAAAACATAGAACATAAACCACTATGCATGTTTTTCTTGAGGAAATCATTGTTATGTAACATTGTATTTTATCACCATGAATGCATTTTTATTGCAATATAAAAATTTTACTAACCAATCAAAATAAGTACCTGATTTATGGGTTTATAGAAAAGTTAAGTTTAAGGCTATGAGTAAGATGCTTTTTAATACACCTAATACCATAATAAACCAGACAAGTGCTAGTCGAGCTCGCGCTCTGAAGGTTCCGTACAACCACAAAATACAAAAAGTAGTACAAAAAGACAATATCACGCCCATGCGGTCACCCATCCAAGACCGAGCGCGCCCGACGTTGCATAACTACGGTGAACACAAATTTATCACCAACTCGCACTTGGCCATTATTTATTATTTGTTGTTTGTTTTACTTTAGAGTGTGTACATGCCAAGTTTGTATGTATTACCGTTTTTTCACTAGAGAAATACTTTTTTTTTAAACGTTTGTTGTATGGGGACCCCTTTAGTTTTTACTTTCTCACTTTATTATTATTTCTTAGTTGATCCGCCGTAAGATTACAAATTCTGTGAAAATTTCAACTGGCTATCTATTACGGTTCTAAAGATACAGCCGTTATAAGGTAGGACGGTCAGACAGACAGACACCATAGGCTTAGTAATAGGGTCCCGTTTTCACCCGTTGGGTACGGAACCCTAATAAAAATAGGTGTTCGTCAAGGTGACCCGCTAGAGATATACAATGGTACATTATCATACTAATATTATAAATGCGAAAGTGTGTTTGTTTGTTGGTTTGTTGGTTTTTATTTTATTTTATTTTTATTGTTTATATTGATTCACCACGGACTCCTGGGTTCGTGCCCTTTGTCAACTATTAAAATTTTTAGGTTTGTTGGTTTGTTTGTTCCTCTTTCACGCTGCAACGGAACAACGGATCGACCTGATTTTTTGCATGGGTATAGTTCAAAAGCCAGAGAGTGACATAGGCTACTTTTCATCATCATAATCACCATCACCATTTTTCATCACTACGCGAGTGAAACCGCGGGGCGCAGCTAGTAATAAATAAATCATGTTCAAAGTTTTATGTGTAATAATAATTATATTATTGTCAATTATAATACTTTTGTTCAGCAAATTTTACATTTCATAAAAGTTCGTCAGTTCCGCTTTTAAAATTTTAGCATTCTCAACAACATATATAATAAAACTAGACCATTAAAATAAGTTCACTTACCAAGATAATTCATAAAATCATGCTCAATCACACTCATATTGTGAATGCGAAGCGAACTGTTTGTTGTCTTTTTTCGTGTATAAAATCCCAGAGTAGACAGTTTAATAAAATGTACACCAGACCATATACCTGATAAGGACACCGCGAGCACGTCAAGTTATATGTACTTACTGTGACGTCAGTACCCTTTGTCCCAGATTTGATAGTTTTCGAAAACTTTTTTCGTTTACGTATTGTTCCATACATTTTAGTAAAGCGCCTCCAGCGGAAACGCGGAGGAACTAAAATCGGTAGTAATCGGCGGTATAGATTATTTCACTCTAATACGAAAAAAGTTTTCGAATACCTATCAGCCCAGCAGTGTATGGAACAATACGTAAACGTACAAAGTTTTCGAATACTATCAAAACTTGTACTAAGGGTACAGAAGAGTAATTTAGTGGTCATTTTAATTCCATACGCACTGCCAACTGCGTTTGAAGAGTTTTTAGTTTACTATGGCGCATTTTTTTTTCTAAGAATTCTGAGTCCTTTCTGAATTATGCGGCGTGCTAGCTGGATCACTGATCCAACTAAGACAAGCCACAGACATGCAAAGTAAGTGAACTCAAGGTGTCTATCGTGATAAAGATCTGTGCACCAGATTCAAAGACGGACAAAGTAGGTAGGAAGGCAGTAGAACTTTGGTAAAATTATGGTCAAAAATTTGCATTCAAATTAATTAATAAAAAAAAAAAATAACTTAATGAGATGCAGGAGCCAACGTTTTGAGAGCCAGAGTGCTGAACTGCAAAGGAGGTTTGGAGGAACACACTTTGGGCTGTGCTTGAATGTGCTTGGACCACCGACAAAGATGAAGCAGAGATTCTTTTTCAAGAACTGATAGACGATCCTGAAATTAAACAATAACATCAAGCTTAGTAAGAGCCGCTTTGCAATCGAGGCATATTTAACATCTATGATAACATTGTCATTTGACATCCGGGGAGACTGTGGCCCACATTTACATTTAACATCGGAGGATCTCTACACTCTATAAGAAATCCAACTGCTAAGTTTCAGCTTCGTAGATAAAGTTGTTTTCGAGATTTTGTGATAAGTCAGTGAGTGAGTGAATGAATGAGTCGTATTTCGCTTTTATAAATATAGATAGAGATTGGGACTACTAAATACTTACCAACAGTGGATATAGCACGTAGTAAGCAGCAATATCAGTCACTGTTAACTGTTGTCCAGTTAAATAAGAGTTCTTTTCTAGGGCTTTATTGAGGTCCTGAAATAATAAAACATTTTAACAACAAAAATAATTCATTGTACTGGGCCCTTACGGCCAACTGCTTACGCGGTAACAAACTAACGTTAAAACTGCGCAGTTCGGAAAATCACGCGAATTGTGAACGTTAAGGTTCACGTTGTAGTATATCTTTTATGTCATTATCATCATCATCCTTCATCAAACCTTTTTTTTAAATCATATATAAAGATTAGTTTATATTATAATTAGAATTAAGTAGTTTGTTAATTTGTGACGTATTAATTATGTAATATTAATAATATGTATTAATTGACATTTTTATATTTAAAAAATTATACTATTAGAATCATATATTAACTCTTTTTTTTCTTATGTTAAACACAGGCACTTTACAATTCGTCAATTTTTTTAAAATTCGGAATATGTAACAAAAGAATAACCAGAGATGGGCACTCAGAGACGGGCTTGGAAGCAAGACGGAGGTGTCGGAGAAATTGGAGAAATTACCAGAAGAACTGGACTTCCTGGCTGCCCTTGATATTGACTTTCCTCCGAAAAACCTTAAAACCTAGAACTGGACTTCCCTGGCAGCCCTTGATGTTGACTTCCCTCTGAAAATCTTTAAAACCTAGAACTGGACTTCCCTGGCAGCCCTTGATGTTGACTTCCCTCTGAAAATCTTCGAAACCTAGAACCTGGACCTAGATTGGCTAAAATTAAGTATTCCACCTTAAAAACGTGTGCTGATTTTTTTTTTCTTTTCTGTGTTTCTCCTAAAGACTGTGGACTGTTTTTTTTTTTTTTAAATAAACGTATCTTTGAAAATTGTGTTCTTTCTGGCAATAGGATAGGTAGGGTCCTAGACGTGTCTTATCCCTTGTAACTGGGTGTGACAGACGTGCTCCTGGCTTAGGTAGATCTGGCCTGGTGGTAGGCGAAGCCGGAGCCGTCTGCTTCACTACAACGTGAACCTTAACGTGCCCAGAAAAGGTTTGCGGTCATGCAACATTTATTCATCACTTAAATTGAATTGCTTTTAACTGCTAGCCGTAAGGCCCCAGTACTTCGCCCCGAGGTTTTATCCTATAGTAACCATTGTAGCCGTTATGTGAATATAGTGTATATGTGCTGTATCGGTCTCTAGAAGTACTTGGATAAAACCGATTCCCATTAATGGCTTAACTCTAGAGATTATCCAAAGTATGTTTAACTAGGGCAGGTGCTAAAACTGGGCAACAACAATTTTGAGAGTGAAGCCAAGACAAAAATACAGCTGGGCTGAGCAATTCATGAATCTCCGCCGAGTGTCATCCCATCCTGCAGTCTGAAGACTGAAGTAATGACTTCTGGTGGCGAAACATTGACACTTACAGGTGGAGTCCACAAGTTCACATTCCTCTGAGGGAACGTATCTGGAAAATAGTAATTAGCTAGAAACCCCACTGACATAGCAAAACGTAAGCTGAAGTGGCAGTGGGACGGTCATATTTGTCTTAGAACCAATAACTATAAGTGTAGACATGTTTTAGAGTATGGAGTAGAGTACCACGTATTGGCAAATGTAGTGTAGGACACTCAAGACTCAATGAAATCACATTATACGTAAAACATCTGGCAGTGGCTGAAAGCAACAACCTGAAGATTGGGATGTGCATGCCTCGGAAGAGGTCTAACTATGTCCAGCAGTGGACTGATAAAATTGTAGTAAGATGGACTGTTATTATGATGATAATAATGACTTAACCATAATTATAATTTGCAAATGTTTGTTTAAAACAACATTTATTACTATAACAGACTCTAATTCTAGCTGATTTACCTCTAAAAATCCTTTCGCAAAGGAGGGGTTACTCGCAGCTTGATTAGCATACATTGCTATGTGTTCCAACCACTGATAAATCTGCAGGCCTTGCTCTTGATTCGTGTTAGGGGCATTTTTTGCCACTAACCTTAAAACTATAGTGGCGAAACCCTCAACGTTTTCCTTGTCAAGTACAGTTGTTGGCACCTGTAAATATAATAGATATTTGGTGAAATTAACTTAGACCCCTGGATTTATGCAAAATATTATGGTTATGGTAATCATCGTCTGGTTTTTAAGCTTTAAAATACAGTGTTTACCTTATCGGTGTTATAGCAAACAGTCCCCACAGGCACATTGTAATACTTGCCAATCAATTTTATAACATCAACATTACAAGCGGCCATTTTAATATCGTACTATAAATTGTGGAAAATATATTTTCTAGCGTCAATAATTTATTAAAATAAACATGAAATAAAATTAATTGTTCTCTTGAAGATGGCACATAACATAACCTAAAAAAAACTGTCAGACTGACACCTTCACCGACTGACAATGACATCGACCGAACTTTTTTGTTTTTTCGCCCATGACTGGACAGGTTAAAGCATGGGCTTAAAGGCCATACTTATTCTACTATCATAGGTATGCAACATTGATAGTTCATGGTATGCACCAGTAAAGTAGTGAAGTCTTCATTATATCCATGAATGCATAATAGGTATGCCTTTTCCATTCTAGTTTTTCTGAGACGCACGGGGCTAAGTCTGTAAAATACGTAAGTGAGGTGGTATGGCCTTAATTTGTTAAGTTTGTCCGGTGGGCGAAAAAAAACAACAAAAAAACGATAAGTCAATGTCAAATGTTATCACATAGCTAGTTTTCCAAAAAGATTATCGTTTCGTTCATTCATAAAATAAAATATTTCGATACTTTCCGTGTTATAAATACGAATTTAACCACTGTTCAAGATAATTATTCATATATTGTACGAATCTTTGTTAAGTGTTAACGTAACCGTGCATTCTTAGCCATCGAAAAGCGCATGTGAAATTATGAGTGTAAAACAACACAAAATATAGGTATCAGTTTTCTATGATTGCTTTGAATTCGGCTTGATGTTGCCTTTATGCCATAACTATTTTCGAGTTTCGCCCGGCAACAAGAATAACAACAATGGGACCCAACCCTTTAATAAGAGAAAATATGCGTTTGGAATATTCATCCTTCTATTGGTGGTTGTACTATGGGTTCTATCTTCAGAGGTGACTAAAGTGAGTATTCTTTCTGTAATATTAACATTACTCATTAAAACGGTACCGTTATGGGTTCCTTAAAACTACTTTGACCACTAAATTGTTTAAATTTCTTTTCAGTATTTATATACAGAGAAGCACTTAGAAAGACCATTCCTTGTGACATATATGCGAAGTTCACTATTATTTATTTATCTGTTGGTGCTGTGCTTCACCCCTCCTACTAAAGACCCTTGTCGACCAGCAGACTACACTGTAAGTTCTAAAAACAGAATTATAATCCTAAAAGTATTTTGCTAATTATTTTTTAAGCAGTGAATTTGAAGATCTTTAAAACTATAGATTCAACATCACCACTATTAGGGCAATGAGTTTAAAATAAACATCCATTCACAATATTAACACCATTTTAGTAAATCATTACTACATATTTTTCAAATGCACGACTTAGCTAATAGCAACCTACCCACCTACCTGCCACCCGCAACTTTTACCATGTTGAATCTACAGTCTTAAAAATTACTGCAGTGAGTCATAAATATATTCATATTGTGACGTCATTTGAATAACTTAACATCAAGAAAACTGTCTAAATATGTATGATGAATTATTTAAAGAATTTTGTATGCTTTTCTCAAACTGGGTGTATAATAAAAATTGTTCGAGCGATTGTACTCTTGAATCTGTAGTGTTAAAGATCTTTGCAGTGAACCATAAAGATATTCATATTGCAAAGACATTTGACTAACTTACTATTAAAAAAACCATCTAAATGTGTATGACGAATTATTTAAAGAATTTTACATACTTATCATAAACTGGGTATAAAAGAAATATTATTCATGCAAAATATTCCATGACGTATATCTACTATACAGGGTTATGCGAAAAGTGGTCATCATTATGAACAAGTATTACTATGGGACCAACCATGGAATCACAAAAAAAATCAGCTGTTCCATACATTTTGTCAGTGATGACAGTTTTCTATGGAAAACTGTAAACTGTCAATAAAGCTAATATACAAAAGTATATAAAACTGTCATCACTGACAAAATGTAAGGAAAAGCGTATATTTTTAAAAAAATTAAAAATTTGGTCTCAGATTTGGTCAAAACTTGTTCATAATTATGGGTATTATAGACCCTTTGCAGCTTAGTATACTCATTCTGCGTAACCCTATATATTATAAGCTAGCTGAATCCCGCGGTGTTGCCTGAGATTTTCCAGTTAATGCCCCGAGATTTCTAGGGAGGAAAGTACCGTATGTCTGTTCTTATGATGCACACTATCTTCCTGCCAAATTTCGTTAAAATCGGACTAGTTGTTTAGTCATGAAAAGCAAGCAAACAGACAGAGACAGAGTTATTTTCGATTCACAATATTAATTAGGATGCTTTTATCTTCTTTCTGTAAGGTATGTTATATTCACAGCAACTATTAGAACCCACTGCGGAAACAGATGACGAGAATTATTTCAATGAATCAGGAAACAGTTTGGTAAGTATATCATGATAGTTACTCATTGTTTTAAGCTGTCACTGTTGTTCATTAAAGTTATATGATTATTTACGGAATATTAACCGTGGTAAGGTTGTGGAATGAGCTCCCCACATTCCACAATCATGCTCATTCCACAACCTTACCACGGTAAATATCCCGTAAATAATCATATAACCTTAATGATAGTTACTGTCTCTTATTGCATTTTATGCTGGTAATACTGCACTACTGGGTTGACAAATGTCAAGTGGCGCTAGCATAGCTTTTACTTTTGTTGTGGGAATTTCGTCTATATGACATTTTCCAAGTGCGAAAATAAACTTTATACAAAAAGATTTGGCAAGAAAACTTTTTTCAAAATTTTTATTTATATTGTATCGTATTTCCTCTTATTGTATTTCCTCTGTACTCGCATATGATTGAGCCGTTTACTCTGACTATTGTTTCAAAAGAGACAATACTGTGCGCGCACTCACCTTGGCGAAAGCAGTGTTGAAAATAGTTTCAAATGGTTATGCAGTTGAAAAAAAAAAAAAAAAAAAAAAAACGTTTTGTAAACCATTTTGTTTTGTTTGTTAAACCATTTTGTATAACAAATGTTCATACAAAATGTGTGAAAACCATGTCAGTTACCAAATAGAAATTTTCATAACAAAACCTTTCTTATAAAGTGTTTTTTTTACTTGGATTATGTAATACTTATAGCCAAAATTCCCACAGCAAAGGTGAGTGTGCCTGTAGCATCGTCTCTGTTAAAACTATAGTCTGAGAGAAACCGGCGTGATATTATGTAACTCCGGTAAAATATAAACAAAAAGTTAAATCTTTCCTTGCGCCATCTGTCAAAAGTTTCTACCAGGCAACCTCAATGTGATTCAAATTTCCACATTGCTTATTCTTTTGTGTAATTAGTCAAAATGTGATAAACATACTGTGATATATCATTGCCAGCAATAGTGTCGCTTAGCTTAACGCAGCGAGCACTGTCTTTACTATTATCTTTAAGAAATTATTTCCATAAGCACTTACACAAAATGTATTGATAAAAAATAACAAAATTTCATTGATAAAAATAACAAAATGACTATTAGTTCATTTGTCACTTATAAAGCTAGCTATAAGGTATAATATCTATAATATTTTGCTATACAGGGTGGCTGCCAAGGCCCTCCTGAAAGCAGCACTAAGGTAGCTCACTAGCATTTTAGCTCATTGCAACTCTAGAAGTTGATCAATTTCAATCACAAATAGCTTTTAAGATTTAACATAATATTCAGATTGGTAGCCTCTCTTTGATTGAACAATAACCCTATAAAAAATAGATTTAAAAAAATACTAACAAATTATATTTTATTTTTTGTTACAAAAAAGTCCATAAATATACTAAAACTACCACAGAACTTTTAACAGGATAGACACCGCGAGGTCACCTACTTTGCATGTCTATGGCCTATGTAAAGTAACAGCATAATATGCTAGTTGCTTGCTAATAGCAGGCTTAGCGAAATAAAATTATAAATAAATACATTACACATACTGAAAAAATAAATTAATTGGCCGATAAATTTCTGAGATAAAAGCAGTTAAACTGGGTGGGGATTGAGAAACGCTAGCGGGGATGCTATGTCCTTTTCCCGCAAAGCGTGTGTTAGTATGATAATTGTACGTCGTCCGCAAAATTTGACGTCATAATTTGCTATAGTGCGCTCTCTGTCTTGCATGAAATAAAAATATTTATTTATTTTTGAAGGAACTTAAATTTTATTTTCGTTTGCCATAGTAAACTGTGAAAACTCTTTAAAAGCAGCTGGCCTTGCAAATAGATTTAAACTAAATTGCTCTTGTAACATCATAGTAGATACCAAAAATGTGGTGTTAATAGGGCTGTTAATAATCTTCACAAGTCGGCAACCTATCTGTGATGCCCCTGGTGTTACTGGTAACATAGGCGACGGTGATCGCTTTACCATCAGGTGGTCAAAGCTTGTTTACCACCTTTGGCAAAAAAAAAACTCACGGTGTCTATCCAAATAAAGGCCCATGATCACTAACAAATGTAAGGTTGTTCATCACTTAATACTGCAAAAGTTCTAACCTTCTCATAATTTCAGGGTGACTCCACTTTTGTTCCCGTCAGAGCCGGGGAAACGACTGACAGTGATGATGCCGCGCCAAGAGCTGTACGCTTCAATAAAGTGGCTGAGGTATAATTATTTACATCTATTCTTAACTAATTATTAAAAGTTTTTTTTGTTTTTAGGTTTCCGTACCTCAAAAGGAAAAAACGGAACCCTTATAGGATCACTTCGTTGTCCGTCTGTCTGTCCGTCTATCAAGACCCTTTTTCTCAAGAACGCGTAAAGGTATCAAGTTGAAATTTATACTAAATACTTGGGTTTACGGTTTCTTTCGGCTGTAAAAAAATAAAAGTTGTAAGTCAACGCAATCAAAAGATATGAACGTTTATGTCGCATATTTTGCGCGTTCACAGGGAAATCAAAACCTATAGGGTAGTTCCCGTTGACCTAGAATCATGAAATTTGGCAAAAGGCAAGGTCTTATAGCACATATATAGGAATAAATCTGAAAGTTACAAATTTGAAGTTATATCATTTAAAAATAATTATTTTGCTATTACAAACTTACATTTTGTAGTTGGAAAGTATAGAAGACCCTTATAGTCAACTACAAAGTTAAGTTTGTCTTACAATATTTCAACTTTAGTTTTTTTTTTTGGACTCGCGCTCTGAGGGTTCTGTCCAACGGAACCCTCAGAGCATGAGTCCTACTCGTACTTGTCCAGTTTTTTTACATATGACTGCGCCCCGTGGTTTCACCTGCGTGGTTCCACCAGCTATCTTCCAGTGAAAGTCCCGTCAAAATTAGTCCAGCCATAGGAAACATGAAAACATGAACTGAACATATCGTCTTTTTATATAAATAAAAAGATAACGGGTGTAAGGGAAACGAAACGAAGACTAGTGATAGCAAGTTTTCAAAATTTACCGTTTTCATTCAACTTTTTGTTATCTACTGCAGCTGTCAGAACCAAAAAACTTTATTTACATCCAATAACGAGTTTGCATTGTGCATTGTGTATTCGCAATACACCCTAAAGGAGACATCAGTGCGGGGCCCCGATTCTACTAAAGAAATTGTCTTTAAATTGTAACTGTTGCGATTTTAATTGTTAAATAACTGCCTCAAAATTGACATTTTTAGATATTTTTTTATACTAGAAAAATACAACCACCTAATATTATAATTTTGTATAAAAAAATATTAAAATTAACAATTTTGAGGCAGTTATTTAACAATTAAAATCGCAACAATTACAATTTAAAGACAATTTGTTTAGTAGAATCGGGGGGTGGGTCTCATCACCCTCACTTTGACTCCACCTTGGCCTGATTGTATTTGGACTGAATACAAAATTATTATTTTGTCATCAGGTGCGTGTAATGTCAGCGGCGATGGCAGGTGAAGCCCTGCTCGCGAGGCTGTCATGGGCGGCATCGGTGAGGGCGACTGAACATGCACAGAGGCGCGCCGCGGCGGCTGCCACGAGGCGGCACTTGCGACTCGCGTTGCTGTTCTTTTTCCCTGTAAGTTTCGTGAAGCTAAGTACTCAAGCTGTAACTTTTTTATTGCACATTCATCAACACCATTATCAGCTTATCATGTTCCCACTGTTGGGACACAGGCCTTCTCTTACAAAGAGGATCCACCATGCTGGCCTAGTGCATGTTGGTGTATAATTGTATATCATACCTCTAGTTTTGTAGCTCATATTGGGTTAATAACATATTATGTATGATTTTCTTGAGTTAATTTAAAAAAAAAACGAGATCGATGGTGGCCGGGCGTTAGCATGTGCACAATCTAATAGCACCTGGTTCGTTCCTCGGCCTGCACCAATGACGTTATTTAGTACTTAAATAAATTATGTGCAGTTTCGATACCATCGCTTAACAACGGTGAAGGAAAACATCGTGAGGAAACTGGTATGTCCAAGAACCGCAAAAGTTCAAATACATGAAATTCATCAACATGCACTGGGCCAGCGTGGTGGATGGCCATGCCCAACTCCTCTCTCTGAGAGAAGGCCTGTATCCCAGCAGAGGGAACACAGTAGGCTGACGATGATGAAGAATTAATAAAAAAACGCCATTAACAGCCTAGAACAGGGGTGTCCAACTAAATTTTGTGGCGGGCCGTATTTATTAACTTTGTAACTATAGCGGGCCAAGAGATGTTTCGTAACTTTTTTTTAATGCCATAGGTGGCAAACAAGCAGACGGGCTGCCTGATGGTAAGCAGTCACTGTCGCCTATGGATACTTGTAACACCAGAGGCATCACAAATACGTTGCCGACCCTTTAGGACTCGATTAACTCGCCTTTTGAAGAACCCCATGTTGTAGCTTCTGAGCAAATCAAGACTAATATAAGTAAAATGGTAGAAAGGCTATAAATATAACCTTTTGGCGGAATTCACAACAGGTTTCACTTGTAACTGCATGCACAGGCACACTGATATAGATGATATAGATATAAATCTCTGTTCTTTACTAAATTACGCTTAAAAAAGTTATAAGTTACCCAACTTTTAACTCATTCGCGGGCCGGATTAGGAACTTCGGCGGGCCGTATGTTGGACACCCCTGGCCTAGAACTATAACTTATGACTTAACAATTTTATCACAGTAAAGTTGTTGCAACTATAAACTTTGTATTGACAGTGCTCAGCAGTTCAATATTGGATTTCATAACCATGTTACAAGGTCATGCAATCCAATATTGAACTGAACTTCTACAAGGTCCCTGTAGAAGTTACTTGCTAGACGAGTTTTCCAACTTTGTTTTGCATTGATATTAACTGATTTCCTATATGCAATAAATAATTGCGATTATATGTATCTATGGCTCCTGGAAAATGTTTTATTATTTAAATGAGAATTTTGATTTTACAAGCCAATATAATCATTTATTTGGATAGCATAGTTTAAAGGCTTACTCGTTTATAATTTAGGTTAGTAAATTTCTCTAAAACTTGAGTGTATACCTAGCTAGTGTTATGTAACTGCTGATCTCAATAGTATCTGTATTGTTATCTTAGTTTCTAAAAGTAGGTACGCACTTATTTATTGTATGTCCGTAAGGATAGTGACTGTTGACACTTATAATTATTTTAAGACCTTTGTTGACATACAGCTGTTATGCACAATAAAAGTTTATTCTATTATACTACAATTATACTACAATTCCCCGCGATTTCACCCGCGTAGACACTACCTCAGGAAATAGAAATTTTTCGGGATAGTAAGTGTCGTATGTCACTCCCCGGCCTACAAATTATCCCTATGAAAAAAATTGCTTTGATATGTTGATCTATTGCTGCACACAAACAAACAAACGCTCTCGCGTTTATAATTTTGGTAAGTGTAATAAATCTCAAGTAAGGCAAATATATGTCCAACAATTTACAACTTTTTCGTCACAAATTTCATCATCATCATTATCTGCCTATCATGTTCCCACTGCTGGGACACAGGCATTCTCTTAAAGGGAGAGAGTTGAACTTTTGATGTTCTTGGACATACCGGTTTCCTCACGACCACGATGACGAAGGACGATGTATTCCTTCACCGTTGTTGAGCGATATAATAAATAAATAAATAATACACTGTTTTAAACTATCACGGTTGTTCACTAAAGTTATGACTATTTACGGGATTATTTACCGTAACCGTACCGGGACCGAGCTCCCGATATTTCGGCGCAGTTACATGCACCATGTTCACGGTAAATATCCCGTAAATAATCATCTAACTTTAAATAAATTATAAATAAATATTCGGGACATTTTTTTCACACACGTTCATCTGACTCCAAACTAAGCAAAGCTTGTGATATGGCTGCCAGAGACTGATATACATACATACTTATATAGTTTTAAATACAAATACAAATACAAAATACAAAAACTCTTTATTAAAACACCACAAAACAAGGATAACATAAAAATTACAACAAAAATATTATCTAGGCTACAAAACACATACAAAACACATACTTACACATACACATACTAAATACATACTTAAATAGATATTAACAACCAGATATAGAACTGACAAAAATGTTCATCACATAAATGTTTGTCCTAGGTGGGAATCGAACCCACGCCCCCAAGCTCAGAAGGTAGGTTCACTACCAACTGGACCAACGGGCTATCTAACTTATACCATATATAAACAATATATGGCATCGAAACTGTACATTATTTAAGGACTAAATAAGTCATTAGTGCAGGGCCGAGGATCAAACCGGGAGCCGTTAGATTGTAAGGCGCACGTGCTACCGCATTACCGCAATCGCTCGATGGAATTCTCAGATAATCAATCCTCAATTCCAGTCGTTGAAGGCTCGGCCATATTTGCTTGCTGCTTCGCTCAAACAGCTCAAGCTACCTAATTTTGTTCCAGTGGTTCATATCAAACTACCTGTACAGGCTGAGTATACTGCACACTACTACCAGCTCGGCTACTATCTACACGTCGACGGCCGGAGCGTTCGCGCTTTCACTGGGCGCTCTTTTCGCTCAAGTGCCACACGATAGGTTCACCGTGTCGAAGAGTGTCGCTGTATTGTTCACCGCAGCCGGTCTGGTGAGAACCTTTTTAATAGTTATTTGTCATGCAAAGCTGCAAAGTTGTTTTTTGGCGCGAGTAGGTACTTGTATTAAAACCTGAGCAAGCAAAGGATTCTAGGATTGAAATATAGAATCCTGAGCGTAGCAAGGGTTTCAAAGGTATGAGGCGCAGAATAACTGCTGCCGAGCGAAAGACACAACTTTTCATCTCATCTTACCGACGAAAATATTGTGTACCTTTTAAGTTAAGGGACCTTCTTGAATCAAACTATTTGAGGTGCTATCGAACGAGGTTGGAATGTTTTAAAACCGAAAAAATTTAAAGGTTCGACAAATTCATCACGTTTAAATTTCGAATTTACGTTCCACGCTAGCCTGTGACGCTAGCGGCAAAAAACGACTATTGCACGCAGATTTTAAACGATAAAGAAAGCCTTTCCGATCTGGTGACATGAAAATTATATTTACAGTAGCAGTACACCGAGATTTTTTCGGTATAAAATGTCTTTGCTGGGTTACGCGGAAAGGGTGTACTAAAGCCGAAAGGGGTCCATAGTAAGATTAGTACCCATCTTTATGGACAACTTTTATTATGAGAGCAACTATGAAATCCCGAAAAAAAAACTGTTCCATAGAAAAGATCATTGACACTCGACAAAATGTATGGAACGGACCTCGAATTTATTTCAATGAATGCATTTTGACAAAAAAAACCGGTCAAGTGTGAGTAGAGAGTAGAGGACTCACACTCTGAGCGTGTTACATTCAGATCTCCAAAATTTGCTGTTTTAATCAAATTTTTAGATCGCGACCTCGATTCTTTTCATGGCTCGTTGCTTAATAAAACAATGGAACAAGAAGAAATATAATCCGCGAATACAATCCCTTATGTATTCTTTTTGGATATAAAAATAAGTACTTTGTATTTACCAGCGATTTCCAGTTTTCCCATGACTCGCTGGCATAATAATGTCCTGAATATTCGTATAATTATAACGACAGATAAGGATTAAGAACAAATGTTATAGGACATTATGGATACTTGTCCCTTACCAAATTTCATCTCCGCTTGGTCCAGCAATGAACATCGTGTTTATTAATTTAATCACACTAATATTGTAAATGCAAAAGTTTGTCTATTTAGTGTGTATATTTGTCAGCACAGCACCAATGACGATATAACCACTTGACTGCTCATCCTTTACCCCGCCGTAAGCCAAAGTTACACTTTTTCAGCATAATCTTTTTCGAGTGGGCCAATCCTAGGATTTATCATAGGTAGGTTAAAACCGACTTCCGGAATTTGTGTATATCATAACATAACCATCATTGACAGCTCATTCAGCTCACTGCAGAATATAACCCTCCTCCCTCTTCCACCAATGTATATATAACGCCAATCTTGTCCATGTCCACTCCGTCCACTGCTGGACATAGGCATCTCCCATCGATCTCCATAAGGGCCGATTGGAAGCGGGTTGCATCCAGCATTTTCCTGCGTTCTCTTTTAGGTCGTCTGTTCATTTTTTGAGTGGACTTCCTACGCTGCGCCTTCTGGTCCGTGGTCTCTATTCGAGAACCGTTCGACCCTATCGGCTATCTGTTTTGCGTGCTATGCGCCCTGCCCATTGCCACTTTAACTTGCTAATTCGGTGGGCATAGTGTGTACACTCGCCGTTATTTACAAGTGAAGCTTATAAAAGGGTGGTTAAAATCTAGATACCTGTACATTTGCCAGGCCATGTCCTAACCCCTTTTTGTCTGTATCTCAGGTGGTGCTGGGCCTATCAGAGAGCCACCAGAACGAGTGGATAGCCGTGCTATCTTCGCTTGGTTCAGCTCTGTTTTACGCAATACATTTGTTGTTGTTCCGACAAGAGTTGAGGCAAGGAGACGGCATCAACTCACCTCTACTTGTTGGTAAGTTGTTGTGTAACACTCTCATGGTATAGTTCCGTAGCTAACTTAAAAACAATCATCATTGGCAGAGTTCTTAGCGTGCAAAAGCTTTGCAGTTTTCTAAAACATTTTGATTGACTCTCCACATAAGCGCTAAATCCATTATCACTTATCGACCCTTCACGTTCCTACTGCTGGGACGCAGGCCTTCTCTCAGAGAGAGGATAGACCCTAATCCACCATGCTGCTTGTTGGTTATTGTCATATTTCTTTGAACTTTTGAAGTTCTTGGACATACCGGTTTCCTCATAATGTTTTCCTTCAGTGTTTTTGAGTGATGGCATCGAAACTGCACATAATTTAGTTAAGTTTTATTAAAACCTACCAAATTAACGCTTTGCTATGGGCTCGGCCCTGCACCAATGACTCATTCAGTACTCATGAAAGACTGGCGTAAACACATTTAAGTCAAATATTTTTTATTTCACCATTAGATAGAGAAAAGTCTAATACACATACTCAAAAAAAATCAAATTTTTATTCCAATAAATGACGGATATAATTAAATTTAAAAAATCAGTACGAAAATATATTTTTTATAAATTACCTGGTAAACTTATGCAAATTTTGTTACGCAAATACTTTTATAGACTTGCCTTTTAATATTAGCTTAAACGAAATTATGCAATTATTCTACGTCTTTCTAAAACAACTTATTCACATAAGTGAACTTACATACTTTTTCCACGTGATAAAATACGGAAATATACGCTTATATACAAGTTACTATAAATTTCCTCTTTATTTTCCCGTGGAAGAAAAGAGTATCATTTTTGTTGCTACGGAAATCAGACGAAGTCGTCTGATTTCCGTAGCAACAAAGCATTAACTTTAGATGCTTCTAAATTTCATATTGTTATTCCGGGGATTAATGGAGTAACCACCTAATTTCAGATTTCCGCAAAAACTGCAAGTTTTTCCTAAAAATGAAGTATGTAGGTATCTGTAAGTTAATTTTTGCTAGCATGTTGCTAAAGAAACCAATTGTCTAGGTCTTCTAATTTCTCCCCAAATCAGTTTTTTGACGCTCCTGATAAGTTGGTGTTTTCAACTTACTCCAGTCTTCCATGGGTAGTTAAAAAAAACATATTCTCAGATCAGAGAGTTTGATTCAAGTTGAACGTTGTTTATCAGAGTTCATCATCATTTCAGCCAATGGCTGCCAGACACTGATATACATACATATATAGTTTTGAATATATACTTAAATAGATATTAACAACCAGATATAGTACAAACACAAATGTTCATCACATAAATGTTTGTCCTAGGCGGAAATCGAACCCACGCCCCCAAGCTCGGAAGGTAGGTTCACTACCAACTGGACCAACGAGCTACCTAGTTACCGTGTATGTTTATGGGTAAATTTTTGCAGGACTAGTGGGGTCCCTGTGCGGGTGCGTGACGTGGGCGACGGGCGGGCTGCTGGCTGTGGCTGGCGTGGAGCCAGCCTCGCTACCGCCGCCGCGACACTGGAGCTGGCTCCTGCTAGACGCGGCGCTCGGCCCGCTGCTGCTCGACTCGCTCTGGCTCTGGTCAGTACAGTGATGATTGATCAGATATTATTTACTAAACTTGATCGTCAACCCGTTAATATAGACAGTAACATGATCCAAGAAAACAAGGTCTAGCGCTCCGGGAGTTGTCCCCCAATTACGTTCACTTTCCAGTTGCCACATAATTGCAACAAACACAGATAATGGGAAACAAATTTGTTAATAATCTATTAAATAAAGTACAAAAAGCATATCAATTGTCATTTGGTTTGTCCGCTCAAGCAAAGCAATTCAAGTTAAGCACGAATTTAATATATTAAATACATTTATATCAAAACCACGTTGATTTATTGGATTCCCACAGCTCTCCCAACACCCCCCAATAATAATAAAATAAAATAATAAAAAAATTATTTAGATAAACATTTTGTGGATACAGTTTGAAACAGTAAACAGTTCCAACAGTAAACAGTTTCAATCTCCGTATATTACATATGTACATTGGGGGAGTTATAATTTCACGCTACTGGTAACACAGAACAGCTGTCTCATAGAGATTCTGCCATCTTTCGTGTATCGTCATCTCATCAGTCTATAAATTCTTTATTTATAGAATCACTGACAATAATAAACTGAACAATTAAAAAAAATATGTTTACGTAAGCATACGAGGTAAGAGCTTTGCTTATTATGGCTGACAAGGGGTGGGGAAGGATTAAAAATAACAAAAATTCTGCTTACGTAATATTTGAATGCCCCCTAATACATGTGCAAAACATCGCATATTGCTTGTCATTTGCTTGCAGCTTGGCAGCACATTTGTATTCATATCACTTGTTTTGTTATCCAGGGGCAGGTCGCTAACGTCGTCCGGCACAGCGACCGGCATGCTAGGCCTGGTGCCTCCGCTGGCCGCGCTAGTGGACACGTGGCGCGGCGGCGGCGGCGCGTGGCGCTGTCTCGCGGCCGTGCTGGCCAGTGTAGGCTGGACCGCGGCCGTACTACACGTGCCTATAGACTGCAACTACATTACTAATAAGATGCGTGCCGCTGAGGGATTCACGTAAGTTGGTGGATTACTTGCGTATGTATAGAAATTATACAAAGAAACTCTTCGAGGAGATTCTACCCGTTTGCAGCTATCTCGCTCGCACATATCACTGATATACTAGATTAAAGATATAAAACCACTGGATGTGAATTTTCGAAAAGGTGACAAACCAGGGTTTGCTGAAATATAACTGATATTTATCATGATATACAGGGTTACATGGAAAGGGTGTAGTAAGCTGTAAGGAGATCACAGCAACCATCAGTATGAAAAACTTACTATGGGGAGTATCAGCAAGTCATACATTTTGTCGAGTGAATGACCGTTTTATATGGAACATTAGATTTTTTTTCGCGATTGCAGAGTTGCATAGTAAAAGTCGTTTATAATGACTGGTACTATGGACCTCTTTCGGCTTAGTAGACCCTCTCGGCCTAACCCAGTAGAAATTAGAAATTATAGAAAAGGATGTTCAAGTCTGTAGGGCGCAAGCTCGCACGTGAGACTCAAAAAAATCACCTCAAAAATGATAATCACGTTATGAATTTTCAAAAAGCGACATATCCATGTTATGCTGTGTAGACAGCAATCTGTCCCGGAAAATTCTAAAACTAGGGAAAACTGAACGTCCTTTTATCTAAGAAAAAAATCAAGTCTGGTTGCCTGGAAGAGATCGCTTTTAGCGATAAGGCCGCCAGTTGTTACACTAGTATTTAAGAGGTTTTTGTCCTCTGTATCAAATTTCATGGTGTGAACAATAAAGAGTTAATCAATCAATCAAGTCATTACCATTTCGAAAGCATAAATTCAAATTCAATTCAAAGCACGATTACAAACAGTATTTTTTTTAACACGTCTACGTCCTTCGTGACAGCTTATAAACCATAACAAAAAACAAAGGATTTAATTTAATCAGCCGAATTGTATCTGTCCACAGAGTTATAAGAAACTTGCCAGACCTTGATGAGCAGAGCGAAGCGCTAATGTCATCCGAAGAGCCTACGTAGCACTACGCGGGCCATTCTTCGCTGAGGAACCGCGGCAAAGTCTGAGCACTGAGTCCTATAGTCAAGTTCAATACACCGATCTGTATCAGAGGGCCGTGTGTGAGCTTTTCCAATTGCGTTTACTTACTCGATCGCTTCAACTTTAATCAATTTGTGGGGGGGAAACAGCGCCATCTAACGTACGTAGATGGAACTGCTCTTTATTCATAGAAACCGTAGTTATCGAATAAGTAAACGCCGCTGGTAAAACTTGCACTAGGCCCCCAAGTTAGACACCGCGAGTTCACCTACTTTGCGTGTCTGTTTTACGTTTTAAGTTGCATCAATGCGCCAACTTAACGGCCTGTTATCCGAGTCGCGTAGGCAACAAAACGCTCCCTCAGCCCCCGCCAAGTTAGAGCGACGATGTATTTTGTCGCGCAAGAGTCAGGAGGCCAGTGCAACAACAAAAACGAACATAGATCCGACCTCGATGACGCCTGGCGCGGGACTGAGCGCGGCGTGCGCAAATTCTCGCGTCCTTTTTACGCTTTTAATTTCACTAAAAAACGAAACTATTCTCTATCAAAAATCTATCCAATGAAAAAAATGTTGAATAAGATTGCCTTTCCGTACATGCAATTTCCAGGTTGTTACGAGCTTTCATTAGAGCATAAAACGAAAAAAATAAACTAAATCGACTTTGTTTCAGATTTTTTTTTGACTGAGGAAATTATGTTCTATCAAATTTTGAACCAATGAATAAACTCAAACACAGATGTGACATGTATTTTTTTCCAGCTCAAATATTGTAATTTAACTGAATAAAATTGATTTAAAACCGACAAATTTGGTATAACAGGCCGTTAAGGTGACGAGAGCGCAAAAGTGGCGCCCCCATCTAAAAAAATATAACAGGCATACTAAAAGATATGCAAATAAAGATTTGACTCCGATGGTCGAGAATGCAATGAAGCACCTTTGGAGTACTATTTCCAGCAAAACACAACGTCGTGCATCTCTTCTCTACATAGCGTTTCGCGTTTCCGCGTCTGTCTGTATGGTCGCTAACTCCTAAACCCACAACAGATTTTAATGCGGTTTTCACCATCAGTTTGATACATTTTCACGGAAGGTTTATATATGTAACTAGCGACCCGCCCTGTCTTCGCACGTAAATTACACCCGTGCAAAGCCGGGCGGGTCGCTAGTAGGTAATAAAACGCAGTTTAGCCAAAAACTGCACTTTTTGGCGGTAATGAGTTTTATATCTATGTATTATGATACCCCATGCTACCAAAAATAATAGTTCACAAATCACCTTCCCGAGCGACAATGGGAGTCGAACCCTCATTTAGCCATGTTATATTATACCTGTAATTTCTTTCCCCAATGAGGCCGCCACTCCTGCGCCGCCACTCCTGCGCCGCTTTCACCTTAATTCAATATGAACGCCGTCGTCTGGGCAGTAACATGTCGGACATCAATAGAAAAACTTCAAATTGCGGCATAGTAAACTGTATAACCCTTCGCTAACAGCCTTGCAAGTGGAGACTCCACTTGCAAGAGTCTTGGCCGGAGTCAGGGCTTGGAGACTCCAAGTCCTGACTCCGGCTCCGGCCACTCCACTGTGGAGTTAAACTACCACTAAATTACTCTGGCGACGTACAAAAAAGCGGCTGGGTTTTCATACAATTTGACGTGTGGCTTCTAACTTGATAAAGATCTGTGACCATAGTACACTCCTCAATCGCTAGTGCAAGTGTACTACCGTAGTAACTATTTACTAATCTGTGGATCTATTAAATTGTTTCAACTTAAATTAAACATTGTTATGACGACATAGGATTGAAATTAGTTTGTCGGTATTTCTTAAATGTATCGAAATTGATATACGTAGGTTAACTCAGGGCGGCTTTTTCGTGAGTTTTGTTCTAGACTTAACACCATAGTTGCTGCAAATCTGTGTGTAACCGTAAAAGGCCTAACTCGAGCCGAACAGAAGTAGCGTCGTGACAAGCGGCTGTGGAAAAATGAACTCTTTGTGGTTTACTATAGTTTCAAAATCGTCACGCCGCGCCGCGCCTCGCTCGCGCCTCATTGTGCTTTATTTAGGCCCAGAATATGGACTATATACACGCGAATATACACGCGCAACAATTTTTTTTTTATACCATAAAATTTCTCTACTTTTGATTTGAT
This sequence comes from Agriopis aurantiaria, assembly GCA_914767915.1. Classification (NCBI taxonomy): domain Eukaryota; kingdom Metazoa; phylum Arthropoda; class Insecta; order Lepidoptera; family Geometridae; genus Agriopis; species Agriopis aurantiaria. The sequence continues at coordinate 7,205,913 of OU611999.1, forward strand.
TTGTCATTTTTACGGGTTAATATTTCAAATTATTTGTAACAAATTTTTGTTATAATATTTTTATGAACACAAAAATATGGGATTTACACTTTTTCCCAGTTATTCTGATCATTGCAAAAAATAATAAAACAAAAATTTGTTTTAAATATTTTGAAAAATTAACTTTGTAAAATGACTTGCACATTTACACATTACACACTCTTTTATATATAAAAAAAAACAAATGCGCGATCGATATCGCTGCACTCAGTATTCTAGCCCTTAAATGAGGTACAAATTTGAAATATACAGCCTTACTTATAAACGTTACTTCAGTTAAGCAATGTCTAATACTGCTGTCTCGTTTTCATTTGTAACAAATTTTTTTTCAGCGAGAAGTTAACAGAGCAATTTTAAGCATTGGTTAACTTAAGTAACGTTTATAAGTAAAGCGGATAATAGGTAAACCTTTTCTACAACCGCTTGCGTGTGCCGTTGGGTCACAAATGGTCAGAACATTGCCATCTTGCATTTAAAGCGATTAGGAGAGAGGGTGGTGGAGTCTTCGTGGCTTGAACTCAAAGTGGCTGCTACTTCTCAGGTAGGTTTACTCAGTACTGTTATTGGGGATAATGTAGCGCCGAATTTTGATACAACTTTGATCAATCATAAAGTGCATGAATCTTTTTTGTTTGATTCATCATAATCAGCCTTTTAACAGTCCACTGGTGGACTTTAAGCCTACCCCCGAAAGGGTGATTGGGCCCTATCCACCACGCTGCCCCAGTGCGGGTTGGTGGATTCACATACGCCATTGAATTTCTTCTCCGTACGTATGCAGTTTTCCTCACGATGTTTTTCCTTCACCGAAAAGCCAGTGGTATGAAAATCCGTACTTATATAAACTCCAAAGAGCTCATTGGTACGGGCCCGGGGTTTGAACCTGTGACCTCACACTTTCAAGTCTAGCTGTGTCCCAAATTAGCTACCAAGGCTTTGTTTGATTTTATTCCACTTATCATCATCAGCCAGAAGACGTCCACTGTTGAATATAGGCCTCCCCCTTTAACTTCCACACTAAACTAAAGCCTGCCATCTGCATCCACTGGATGTCCGCGACTCTCACAATGTCGTCGGTCCATCTAGTGGGAGGCCTACCTACGCTGCGTGTTCCGGTTCGTGGTCTCCACTAAAGAACCTTCCCCATCGGTTATCGGTTCTTCGAGCGATGTGGCCTGCCCATTGCCACTTCAACTTGCTGTCGGTGACTGGTTCTTTGGCGAATAAATAAAATAAAATAAATATTTTTGGGACATTTTTGCACACACGGTCATCTGACCCCAAACTAAGCGAATATCCACGTTCCGGATTATATCGCGCAAAGAAACTCCGAGCATAGCTCTCTCCATTGCCCGTTGTGTGACTAGAGTTTTTCCAGAAGGCCATTAGTTAAGAACCACGTCTCAGTACCATAAGTCGTGTTTTTTTTCTCCACTAATAGCTCAAACAAAATAAAGAAAAATCTGTTTAATAAAATTTCGTTATTTTTCGTGTTCACGGCATTTTCTAGATTATGTAAAATGAGTAGTGAGTAGGATGACAAAATACAATAAAAAAAGTTATACTTTTGCACTGGTGATTGGTCGGAGAGTGGGCAAATTTGTATGGGAAGTGTTCCGTGAACCAATGGCGAAATGGTTTTTGTATTCGTGTAGGGACACCTCAACTATACCCGTGTGCAAAGCGGCATCAAATCTCAACAGTTTAGACAAAAAAAAACTCTTAGAAAGTTTTTACTTAAAAAACAGTATTCTTTTTCTCAAAACAGCTGGATCAGATTTTGATTCCCCTTTGCACAATGGTTAGTTGAGGTATCCGTATTAATATTTGATCATAGACAACAGTGGCCATTGAATCATTGACCACTTTTGTTTAGTCTCCTTTGTATGAAAATTAGGCACTGCTTTACCACCTCGAAACAACTTTGCAAATTTGTATGAATACTACATGAGTACTACATGAACTACTACATAATAATTGTTTTAAAATAAAAAATGTAAACCTATCTCACTTTATGCACTTTGGATTTGTGTGTACACACTGTATAATGACTAGTCTAATATTAGTAATAGCATTTAAAAAAAACTATTAGAATAACTGTAGATAATTATCACCATTCCAAAATGTCTCTGTATTTGTATTATTAGTGTATTGTTGACGTGAAATTTGTATAATTGTTTTATATTATAGTACTTAAAAATGTATAACCATTTTGATTATTTAGAGACATAGGCAAAACTATATGCTAACACAAAATAACCTAGTCTGACAGAACTGCTAAATTGAGGCCAAATTAGGTGGTTGATGTACTTATTATCACAGAATAAATATAAAGGGTACAGAAAGTCGGTTCCGGCTGACCTTGATATTAATTACCTACTCGCCGTAGCGCTAGGTTTGGCAAAGCAACTGTAATGCTGTGTTTATCGGGCGAATCATCGCGCGAAACTATAATTACGTGTAGTGCCCTCGCGACTGCCGTCGACCGATTCGATCAGAGATCGATGTAAGTGCGCGTCTTTGTGTGCGTGCGCCTGTTTACGCTCGATGTATGCAGCCGACCTTCTGTACTGTTCTGTGCTATTAGTGTGTTCTTAGTAGACAGTTGAGACTCGAGAAGGCGTAAAAGCAGACATGCCGCCTCAAAAGTCAACTCTTTCCAGTAAATGAGGTTTAATTTGGAACTTAGCTCTCCTTGGGGCCTTGTGGCACCCTTACGGCTACCTTTTAAAGCAGGCTCGAAACAGCGCAGGGCGGAATGTTATGCGAATGTGAACCTGCAGTGCAAGTACTGTTCTTTTATCGATCGTCAAATTGACAGTTGAGGTCGTCAAATTAGATAAAATGTCATTTGATCAGTACCTACTCACTATGATCGATTCTTTGGCATTCTATCGAATTTGATGATCGATAAAGAACGGTACTTGCACTGCTGAATCGCCTATAACAGGTAGTCTTAAAGCCACTGTAGGGGGTTGGGCTTAATAGTGTTCAATTAGATAAAAGACAGACGATGAGTGTAAGAGAGAGACAAAAACCATACATAGATCTATGATAAAAAATATATTTAATTAATAAAAAAAAATAACATGTTTCTTTATTCAATTGACAAATATTATTTTACTAGTGCAATGTAGGTGAAATGCTTTATTTAATTGTAAATAAATAATATAGTCATTGATAACTTTAATTATTATTATTACCTCATACAATAGAAAATTCTAAATCGACGAATAAATTATTGACTTGTTCTTGCATAAACTTGGGGTGGTCTATTTTACTGAGAAATATGTAGTTTTATTCAAATCATACATAAATACACAATAGATTAAATAGGCCACCGGTCAGGTGTTTGATTCGATAAACAGGCGTCATGCTCATACGAGTTCTGAGATTTTGATCGGATTAAGAAGGGACGCATCGTCCCTTTTCTGCAGTCAGTTCCAGGATGAAGTTTGTATGGCGTATTTACAAAGAACATCATTAGAGTTCAGTTCAGTATCTTTATTTCAATTGGGTACAAATACAAGTACACTTTCGAAAGGTCATAAATTAAACATTAAAAGTACATAGTCTCAAAGAAAAAAGGAATACTTCTACATAATCATTATAAAATCGATTACTTACTAGAATTGGTGTTGTCAAGTTCCCGTGTTGGAAAGCTACCAGACTTCAATTTGGTAGATTTACACCAGTTAGTATAGTGCGCTCTGTCTAACAAGACTTTAAAATCTTCCTTCATTTTGTCAGCGGTGGTTGGGTCTAGCTTAACTAGCTAGAGCTAGAAGACCAGCTGGTCTGGTGGTAGAAGACTATAAAAACAATCCGGTACTTCCGGTAGCATATAATCCTGTTTTTTTTTTTATAAGACAAAAAATACAGGATTATATTATTATGGACCTCACACATGAAGCTATGAACAAAATCAAATTTGCTTAGAAATCCGTAGAAAGGTTCATGATCGCATTAAACTCTAATATTGAGTTTGTAGCATTAATACCCGGCAAAGAATAAAAGTTACACTAGATGGACCGACGACATAGTAAGAGTCGCTGGCATCCAGTGGATGCAAAAGGCAGGCTGTCGTTCAGTGTGGAGGTTAAAGGGGGAGGCCTATGTTCAGCAGTGGACGTCTTCCGGCTGATGATTATGATGAAAGAACAAAAGTTAGGAACACTGGAACCACAGTTAGTAATGTCCTCGAGTGGAGCTGGGCTATGCGTGGTAAGAGAGGCAGGGGCGGATCCAGGATTTCATTTGGGGGGGGGACATTCTGACCAGGTCCGAAGGAATCAAATCGAAAAATTGAGTCGAATGTATGGAATTGCTAGGTGTTTTGGGGGGGGGGGGGGGCATGGCCCACATGGCCATGGATGAGGGGCCATTCCCTGGATCCGCTAATGAAGAGAGGCTTAGGGCGCTTGCAGACGATGCGCGATGTGTAGTACAAGTGCGAGAACAAGTTGCAATTAGCTACTAAGCATCGTCTGCAACATTATGCTTGGTGCAATTGGCTGTGGAAGTGCTTAATAAGCACTTCCACTGCAACTGCCAACAATGCGCAAAGGGCGGTACGTGAGTAGCGCGAAGAAACGAAGATTCAGTTGCGCAAGATCCAGTGCGAAAGGCCGTTGCAGTCCATGCGCAGTAGGCACTTGCGACTTGTACTTCTTGCTACTTTGTATTACGCAGGGTCTACAACGGCCTTTCGCGTTGTTTCGTGCGCAAGAGAAGCTTCGTTTCCCCGCGCTACTCGAATGACGTGTGCTCGAACAAGTGCTAAAATTATGTTAAAATGACTGATTGTGACTTGTTTGACGTTAGCTATTTAAACTTGCGTAAATATTACGACTAAAGGACTCTATATCCATGGTCGTGAAAAAAAAATAACAACCCAAAGCTGACATTGGACTGACATATCACATAACCTTACTTTCTTGTTGCTTTCTTGTAGTCATGTCTTTTTAATGAAAATTTATTTGCCTATTTTGTTTAACAAAACATCAAAATGGCCACACGTTTATTTATAGGAAATTTGCCTGATAATACTGCTGAAGACGACTTACGCAGTGCCTTCTCTAGCTATGGTGAAATAAAAAACTTGGATTTAAAGGCGAAATCTGCTGCAGGCAATGAGAAAAAATTCGCATTTGTAACTATCTCAGGATCAAATTACGATATAGAAACATGTAAGTAATTTAATAAATAAACACTTAATAAAGATTTTAAAACCACATATGTTTATAATCTCCAAGATTTAAAACTAAAACTTATGATAAGAGCATGGTCAGGCATAGGCATTCTGTGATTGTTATCAAGCTACGATCAAAAAATACAATTACGTTGTTATCAAGTGCGTACTTTATCACAGGTATAAAACATTTCTCAAATGAAGAGTTCAACGGGAACAGACTGTATGTGACACGAGCTCGTGAAAGTTTTCTTGAAAGGCTGCAAAGAGAAAGGCTAGAGGCACAGCAGAAAGAAGCAGAAAAGGTACAATATTTTACATAATCTAGACTTATGTACGGTAATGATTCGCGTAGTTTTTGTCGACTTCTTAATTGGAATGATGGTGCTGTCCGTCAGGCTGCTCGCTCACCGAAAACGCGACGGAAAGTGCGTATAGCTCCACACTCGAAAATGCAGCGGGATCATTCCGTTCGAAATAAAGATGCTGGTGGTGTGAGTGAAGACGGAGCATGTGCGTCTCATTTACGAAGCCGCAGCAACACCAAAGGAAAGAAAGTCTCCCCGTTAAGAAATCGCCAAAAACAATGTGAGTCATTTAGTCCTAACTTTCATAACAAATCATAGGCTTTTCGAGCCTCTTCAGGGTTACGAGGAAAGTTACGCTAAGTATAGCCTTTCCATGTAACCCAGTATTTGTGTAAAAACTGAATGTTTTTTTTACTGGCTGCATGAGTTATATCTTTGAAGTCATATCCTCGGGAACTGTGCATTTCTTTCAGATGAAAATATTGCAAAAAAACATTTTGTTCTGTTGTTAAAGAGGAACAAACAAAAAACTAATAAACACTTTTATATTTTATTTTTAGTGTGATTAAATTTTTGCTTAATTTTACAGGCTGAAGAACAAAAAGTGGCCAAAACGACACCCATACTTAAACTAGGAGAAAAACTGAATCCCCGTAAAAGAAAAATTGAGGAACCAATACCACATCAAAAAGTTTTTAATAATTCCAAAATATTTGAAAAAAATAGAAATGTACCAGACATTTCCGAAACACACAATACAACAAATGAATTTGAACACGGCGATAATCCTCGTAAAAAGGAAATCAGAAATGATGTATTTGTTACAAAGTTACAAAATGGAGATGCGATGGGAGAGAAAAGGTCAGGTAATATATTAGAAATGTCCAAGAAAAAACAGGATTCTGATCACAAGAGAATGGAAGCAATGAAAAAGAAAAGTCAGGAGTTCAAACAGAAAAAAATGATTGTGAAAACTGGATTGACTGACGTTGTATGTATTGACTTATTTATATCAACCAAAGAGTTTTTATTTTAATTCTTTCAGGGTATGCCATCTTAACTTTAAAACTATAGATTTAATATTGCCAAATTGGGGACCAGGGTTCAAATAATTGGCCATGCGTATAACCAATATTGATATGGTTACGACTCATTCCTCAAATGCGTGACTGTGATGGCAATACAATTTGAATTTTTTATTGGCTGATGTAATTGGCGTTGTGTGCTGTTTTAGTTATTAAACAATGGCACGTGTTCTGTATAAGCACTGCATTTTGTAGGCATTTTTGGTGTGTTGATGGTAAATCAATTAGTATTAAATATCTCAGATCAGATTGTGCCCAGGATCAATCAAGGGGGAAACCAAGTAGTGTGAAAACCTTTTGTTCTATTCCAACAATTAAGTCCTGTTCCACATACTCTTATTTGACTTGGATACCAACTCACTACCCATCTCCACGATCCTCGCGAAATATAAGTCTTTTAAGAACGTCCAGGGGGAAAATCCCGATATTGTCCAAATGGCTCTGGGGTTTAGTAATCTTTGTCGGGTAATGGCTATTTAGGTTATGGCAGCCCTACTTCCTTGCAAAACTTTGACATCTACAATGTTGGTGTGATTAAAATTTATTATTGTACCTAACTGATAATATGAATTTTCTACTGTACGGTACTGTACTGTATTTCAAAACGGCTTTTAATCAGAATAGAAATTTTCTAGTTTCAATATTCCACTCTTGAAAATCACTTCTGTACTGTATGAGAAAAGTAGTTTGCTATTTCTAAGGTTGGATTCACAGCTGTACGGGAACACTGTGCGGGTCGCCCCTACGGGCTCCCGGAGCGGAGTCATAAGTGTGACGCGGATTGTTCCGTACAGGACTTGCTCCGCGTAGATCTCGTACAACGTCACCCGCGTCCTATCGTCCCCGCTTCGTTTCAGAGCATTGCGGGCGCTACCCGTACCGGTCTCCCGTACAGCTGTGAAACCAGCCTAAATCTAACCTAACCTAAGCTGGTCTAATAGACTTGATCCTGTAGGCAAATTGTATAAGCCACAGACGAAGTTAAAAATGTTTCAGGCAGCAAAAAATGAACTGATTCCAGCTGCTGTAGAAATTTCATTCCCGATATTAAGCAGAATTGATGTTTATCTCCCTGAAGCAGACCTAGCCTGTATCATTTACTAGTTTCTGTTTTCAGGACAAAGTGGCCAACAAAAAAATTATATTTTCTGACAATGAAGAAAACACAAATGCTGTAAATGGTTATGAAAAGAAATCAACAAAAAATAAACCCGAAAAAAAGAAGACATTATTTGATAATGATGATGATGATAGCGGTGATGAACTAAATTTTGAAATCAAGAAACAGTTTGAAGGCAAAAAAGGACAAAAGGTATTGCAATTTAGTCATTAATGTTTAAGTTTCCTAGCTGCTCTTTACCGACATACTTGCGACTTTCATGATAAAAAAATTCATTATGCGTAAAATGTGACGTTATAATACGGTAAAAGATGGCTTAATTTTTTTTTGCTAATAAAAAAAAATTTGTAATTTTCACATTTTATTAAAACAATGCCTGGCAATCAAATTGTGAAAATAAAAAAAATAAGATTGCTGTGTCTTGTACTTAGTATGAGGCAATCACAGGACACCATCTGAAAATATCAATTATGTTTAAATTCTAAATCTAACAAACCTGTCTGCATTCGCCTTTTTAGTGGAAAAGCGTAATCAATAGTAGATTGTTGCATCGAGCGCAAAGTGACTTATTAATGCACGAGTGTAAATTAACACGAGTACATTAATTTCTCACTTTAGCAAGGTGCGTAATCTACTTTTCTTTCAACTACTTACCAATCTACCTACCGTGATAAAATATACCTACTCAAAATAAAAACTCAAGATAATGAAAACAAAGTTTAGTAAATTATTTATATCTAAATAAAAAACAGTGCATTAATGAAAAACTATGCAACAATAAGATTTCATATAACATTTCTGCACTGTTTTGGTTCTAAGCAAAAAATACGTCCTTTGTGATCGGTTTTGTAGTGATTAATGATAAGAACTACGTAGTTGAAAGAAAACATCTTTTGCATACTGAATGCACATTGAAATATTGTATGCACATACGTACAAGTTATTAGAGGAGACAAATTTTGAGACCAATAAACATTTAAATTATCGCCACATTCAATACCATGTTTAAGAAAAAATATTTGTATTGCTAAAAAACTTGCTGAAAATTTATTTATTCAAATATTTTCATTTCCCTTGAAAGTCTATAGTTAGATATCATTAGTATAGTATGACATCTTTGGTTATCATGTATTATTAGGAATATCTGGCTCTCCATTGCTAGAAAGTTTAGCCCACATAGTCCAACTATCAAAATTTTACATGTATTTTTGTAATTTCACCCTTTCTACATTAGGTTTTAGATTTGCAATCGAGGTACAAATCTGATAAACGTTTCGTCTTAGATGAAAGGTTTATTGAAGACGAAGCGGAGGCAGAAAAAGACCAAGAGACCATTGAAGAAAACAATCAAATTGAATTTAACCATGTAGACGAAAAAGATAAGCAGATGAGTATATTGCAAGATGTCCTTGGTGTTCAAATAAGAAAAAAAGTACCCGAGGAAGAAAGAGATGGAAAGAAAAATAAGTTAGTATAATATACATTCAAATCTTAGAAACCTTTAGAGTAAAGGGTAGCATGGACACATGAAATAGAAGATCTTACCATCATTATTGGCTTACTAACATTTATAAGAGACTGTGACTTCGTATAGACTTTGAACCTCCATTTACTCGTCTTTATTCGGCCCTTTCGCAAAATCCTTTTTTAGCGGACCGTAGAGATCCGCTCTTTGTAGGGCTTCTTCGCTCTGGTAGGCTTTCATTTTGTAGGTCAATTTTTTTTTGAGATTTCGTCATGAGTCAGTCAATGTATTTGCATGAGTATTTCGCTTTTATGTAGTTTAAATACCATTGTGTTTTGTAGGTTAATTATGTTTTTAAGACCGAATCGGGGGAAAAATGCGGGTAAAGTGCGGGCCGTAACCAGAATTTTTTATGCAAGCTGATACTCTGGGGGACGAATAGGGCATAAAGATACTAGAATAATACCTATACCAGAGCCAAGCTAAGAAGCGTAAATTTTATTGAATATAATTAGATATTATGAATATGTACACTGACGAAATTATTGAAATCATCTTATAAAGTTCTGTGATACCATTTAAAGTTTTTGGTATCCCTTTCTAATGAAGGGATGCCCTGTCTATTTCCTGCAAAGTGAGTATGAAGTTTGTATGGCGTACTTACAAGTGACGTCATTCATAAGTACAGTTCGCTTTCTGTCTAGCATAACACAAAAAATTTGATATCATCACTGAGGTAGTATATAGTAGGTACATCTTCCCTAATTTTGAACATACGTTAATTTTGCGTTTTAATTCGGCTTTACATATTTATGGTCAGCTTTTTTGTAATACTATAAAGAATAATCAGTATATTAGCCTGTTGTACAAAAAAATATAGTTGTATTACAGAGTAGAAAATGTCAATAATGGCCTGTCTGTTAAAACGGGCAGCAGCTGCTTGAATATATTATTAATTATTATTTTATTACATTTTTATTTACTAATATTTACATGTTGCAGGCCCAAATTAGGAATGTTACGTTTCGACCCCAGCCAACCTGAGCATGCAAGATTCTTAGCACCAATAGACACAAAACAGGAATACACAAAGAAAAACAAAAAGAAAAAAGATAAACAAACAGATAACGATATACAAGAACAACCAAAACCAGAGGAACCGAGGCCTGAAGTTTCCAAAGAACAGTTCTATAAAGTCAGCGACACTTTAAAAGAAGCTATCGCACAACCTACTACGTTTAGCTTAAGGAGTCTATTTGGGAATACGGAACCTGCTGAAAAAGGTATTAAAATAAATAAATAAATATTTCGGGACATTTTTCACACACGGTCATCTGACCCCAAACTAAGCAAAGCTTGTGATATGGCTGCCAGAGACTGATATACATATGTTTTGACCTTGGGATAAATCGGGTGAACTGGAAAATCACTGGTAAATCTACGCGGTGTAGCTTCTTAAATATTAATTGTAACTAGCAAAGCACCAGTTTCTCCTGCCTTCCTACAGGAACTGTACGTTTTCCTGGGATAAAATATAGTAGTTTGTTAATCCAAGGTATAAGCTTCCTCCATACCTAATTTCATTATAATCTGTTCAGATGTTACAAAACCTAAAACCTGACACCACCTAAAACCAAAATCAAATATATTTATACAAACTAGCATTAGACTTTTCACATTAATATTCAAATTCAAAATTCTTTATTAACTGATTTTTATAAAACATAAGTGTTTGGCCTCTCCTGTTAAGTTTTGACAACCTGTGTTAGGAGAGACCGCAAATGTTATTATTATTCACTTTATTTATTTTATATCTTAATTTTTAAGTTTTTTACATTAAATAAATAATAAAAAATTACACATAAAACATAAAAAACTTAAAACTAGGGTGTCGCCGGCAGCGGGGCAGGGCCCAAGCTACCGGTGGTTAGGGCTGCAGAGTGAGGAACCTCCTGACAATGTGCGCCGTGTCCAGGATGACCGCTGATGATTATTAATGATGTCCGATTATTATTATTATTATATTTCAATCAAGACACTCTTTTGTAAAGTTAAATTATTTTCAGAATCTAAAGAAGAAGCAGACTACATACCATTAGAACTGCCGAAGAAGTCCAAAATAAAAAATCCTTTACAGCCTGGAGACAAAAATCCATTTGTCTATGACTCATCTGATTCTGAAACTGAAGAGGTTGAAAAGGAAACCAAATCTGCAACAACACAAGGGATCACTGAAAGCAAGGCTGTTTGGAAAGAGAGCCTCTTCTTTGGCTTGACTGATCAGAGATTTGAAGGTAAAAAAATATTCACATTATAATGTCAATTGTAAGGATTTGTCATTGTGGTTTACAGCTTTTTTGCCTTTTTGTACCCAAAGGGTGTCAACAAGGCAAGGCAATAACTAAACCCATGTGGTCTATCAGTCCTAATATTCTATTAAAAAATTTCAGAGGGCCTAGCCTTCTTCACCAGGTCAAATGAGACAGAAGTTCATAAAGAAAGGAGAGAATTAAAATCGCTAATGAAAAAGCGAATTTACAACAAAGAAAGAAAGGATCAAATGCAAATGTTCCGGAAGAAGATTGGTGGGCGAAAGAAAACCATGAAGAAAAGCTTCAGAAGGAAAAATTAAAATTGTCAGTGTGTAACAAGCTCTGTTTCATGTTATTAATGAAAAATAAACAATTGTTCATAACTAATTTATTGTTTGAATACTAAAGTATTATCGCTTCTTCCATGTAGGCTTCTTTCTTGCTCCGGGCTGGCCAGGCTTCTTACGTTCACGTTTTCGGGCGTCCCTTGTGAGTAAACCAGCTAACTGCATTTTTTCAATCATATCTTTTTCTACAAAACTGCGTAGTCCCCAAGCAATGCCCCATCGTAAAGCCCCGGATTGTCCAGATGGCCCACCTCCTTCAATATTACATTCAACATCAACTCTGTTTTGCATTTCTGTGAAGATTAGTGGAAAAATCACTTGTTCCCTTGACTGTACATCATCAAAGTATGTGATATCTTTACCATTTATTGTTATTTTCCCACTGCCGGGAGAACGAATGGTCACATCACCTCTTGCCTTCTTTCTCAAACATTCATAAGTTGTTATGTAAGCTCGTCCCTCATCATCATAATTCGGTTTTGGTATCTCCAAAGCAAACTTTTGTGTGGCCAAAGGTTTTCTAAACTTGTCTATGAATTCCTTGTGTCGGTACGAATTTGGTATACTGACAAGTCTTTCCATGACCACTTTGAAATTGTCATATTCCAGATCTGTGATTTTCTCTACCAAAATATTTTCTAACTCTTCTTTGCTCAGCCATAAAGTACCATCTAACTGCAATTTTCCATTAGGGTCTGGTGTAGCCTTTTTCCGTATAACTTTATCTTCAAAGGCATACAGTTGTTGTATGTTTTCAGCTGCATCATACAAAAGCTTGTGCAGGTTTGGCTTTGCAGTGTAAAATAAGAAGTGATGGGGTCTTCCTGCTTCATCAAACTCTGCTGCTTTGCGTGCTGGAAATACTTCTTCTGGAGGTTTCATCAATGGCCGAGCTGCAGGATCGTAGATACCACTCGGGAACAAGTACTCAATTGCACGATCAACATCTTTCTGAGTGAAGGTTTCAGGGTCTTCTCCCATCATGTTAGCGAGATGTCTCTTACCAATATTGTACTCAAAATGTTCCCTTTTCATGAATTCGTCGTGTTCCCTGGCTCTTTCTAGATAAGCTTTCATAGCTTTACTGACCTGTTTTTTCTTGCTTAGCTCTTCCCAGTCAGTCATGTTAGGAACATTTTTAGAACCGGTTGTGTTGGTGCTGTACTTGTTTGTACTATAAACTACAGCGTTCCTGAAGGGAACATAGACTCTTGAAACTGGAAGTAGTTGTTTTAGGCTTACCATTGCCATTTTTTTATAATGATAGTCGCTTCTAAATCATAACTTTATTTAACAAGATTATTCAATCAATACAAAGCGATCAAGTCGAGTGTCGAGTTTCAAAAATTCAATCAAAGAAGAACCGTAGTTACGTACCTTATCGTACATAACCTAAAAAAACAATATTTCGATTTGATGTCAGTCAATTTATTGCTCTTGTGTCATTGTCACAAAGTGATAATTGTCACAGACTGTAAAGTTATAATGTAAGTTCCACAGAAAACGTAAAATACTTTTTTTTAATTCGCCCATCGGGTAGGCTAAATCCTTTAGAGCCATACCGCCTGTAATGTGGAATACTTTCAACTCTAGATCCAGTGACAGCACTCCTCAACTGGGCTGATTCCGTAACTAACACGCACGTAACGTAACGGGACGCGTTAATTTAACCTTTAATAATGGTACTCAATATAATATATCATTGGGTTAAGTATAGACTCTCACTTAAAATAATAATAATTACGAAAGTGAGATATAAATATTCGGGACATTTTTCACACACGGCATCTGACCCCAAACTAAGCAAAGCTTGTGATATGGCTGCGAGAGACTGATATACATACATATATAGTTTTAAATGCATACTTAAATAGACCAGATATAGAACAAACACAAATATTCATCACACAGATGTTTGTCCTAGATGGGAATCGAACCCACGACCCCAAACTCAGAAGGCAGGTTCACTACCAACTGGACCAACGGGCTATCATCAGATAACGTATATGAACAACTTTGTGAGAGTGAGCAGGACAGAGATTATATATTTTGTCCCTTACTGGTGTAGAGGGTTTTTGTTGTTTGCCATCGACTGATCTGACACTTGAGGTGGCAGGCAAATTGTGGCGTCGTTGTAAATAACTATAAAAGACCTCATCAGGTTTTTTATTTGTGACTTTCTAAGTGGATTTAGTGCGCGGTGCAGTTTAATAGGGTGTAAAAGCCGTAGTGAGTGAACGGAATGAACCGAACATAACCTTTCATCGGTAATTTACGGAACATCGACTCGAAAGAAGAAGAACATCGGTAAGTACCTCACATAAAAAAGTAAGTACTAAAATCGAACTATCGCTATCGCATTTGTATACGCTGAGGACTAGACTATACCTATCCTTAGTCAATGCCATAAGGCCATAAGGTAACTGATAAGAGCTGTGTATCATTCACAGATCTACTACCTATGATACAATAGGGTACTTGACTGTATTAAAAATATTATGCCAATTGACGCCATCCATAAACATGACATAATGAAAAAGCATATTTCATTGATTTTTTGATAAAAATATGCTTATTTTTTTTAAAAAACGCGAATAAAATAACTGTATTTTCGACATTTGATCACGTGATCGAAAACGGTCTGTAACTGGCTTCATCCCTAGTGACGTCACACAAATCTAAACAAACAGATTTTGTATTGATATTTGCGAATTTAATGTTGTAAAGCTATTTTGAGAGCGATTTATCCAGAAATTTTCACCAAAAACATTCCGGAGGTTAAATGTGAGAAGAATGGAGAAACATTTTGTGCAAGCAGACAGCAGTAACTTACCCAAAATTAATGTTTTTATGGTTGCATATTTCTTTAATAATAATCCACGTCATTGTTTCTACGCTGCAGAACTCAAAACGTAAAAACTACAATGTCAGTATTAATTTTTAATTGTTCTCCAAGCAAAACATTCAATCAAGTTGTACAAAAAGTATGTTGTAGTAAGTGGATATAACTATTTTGTTAGGTTATGTCGAGCTTTACAATGTTTAAAAAGAAAGTAACAGTACATAAAATAGTGATGCAATAAAAACACAAATTATAATAGAAATATATAGACTCAAATATGTACCTCAAAATGATCTTCGCACATAGAAACACTTGAATTAGCTCCAATACTTTTGGGTTCTCTACGAGCTACTTAGTTCCAACCTTAGATTGGTTCCAACCACTTTTTTCGAGTTTTGGGGAGTTTTGGGTGCATTGGAACAGGAACAAATAGATTTTCCAGTGTCTTTATGGAAGTATTTGTACATTTTGGCACTACACAATATTTATAAACCATTACTTCTATTAGAAATTAATTAATCATCAAACTTTTGCAGCCTGGCTGCAGTTGTTTTGTTTTGTGTGACGTCAATTAGTCACGTGATCGGAGCTATGACGCAGGTCTGCGTTTTGGCGCGATATTTTTTTATTCAAACTTTAACATCGATTTATATCGCAAATACGACTGATATCCAGAAAATATAAATGCAGTATACATTATTTTATATCAAACAATAATGTGCAATAGTTTCCCAAAAGTAGTCAAATACCCTATGCTGTGTAACTACTGTGCAATGGCCTTGCAACATAGAAAACCATGAAGGAAAAAAAAAGTATAGTAGATAGATAATTTAATTATCTGTGAAAAAATCCGTTAGAGATGAAAGTCTGAAAGATTGTGGTTAGAATTTTAGAATGTAAAATTATAATTAATAATAAACTGAATTAAAAAGTAGAAACTCAAAAAAAGAACACAAGTGTTTAAATGAAGTGGAGTAGAAAACATTGCTTTTATTCACAGATACACGTAGGTCTGTGCTTTTATTGTACAAAGCTGCTATCTACTAAGCTGGCCAAAGAATTCTAGCGTAACGCTAAAAATGAGTGATAGTGATAGTGATGGACTACTTACAAACGATGTGTTTACCTTCCAAAATGAAAACACGGTTTGTATTTTCAGTGCATTCTTCCTAATAATTGAACATTAATTCACCAGCACGGTTTTCCCTTCCTTTTATGAGAAGTACTTAGGTAGGACTCAGAAAACATTCATGAATAACATTCATCACTATAACCACTAGAAATTTTTAAATAATATTTTGTAATTGTTTATGTACCTAATAGGTTCTACTTACTCCTATAAAATTAGGATGTGATGTTCAAATATTTGTGATGTTTGATACCCCAACAGTAAAATCAATAAATAGCTGTAAACAAATATACTAATTTACAGCTTGTTTTTCAGACGGTATCACTAAAAGGTCCAAACAAGAACATGAACAACATAAAAGGAATAAGTTTTCAGAAGAATGTTTTTTCTTCAACATTGCAAATGCCCCGACACTGTGAAAGGCAGATATATGCAGAATCACGTTACGATCAACGGAGCATGTCCAATAGGAGAGAGATATCACCAATGTCAGTAAGGAGTGCCTATGATGTGAGACAAAGGCATTTTAACCATTCCTTTAATCGCCAAGCAATGGGTGTACCAAGATCAGCTTTCAATGGTAGAAGTGGATCTCCAGTGTCAATAAGGAGCATAGGTATGTTATCTCATACTTATTCACCTATTATAATAAACTGATCAAGATGTCACATTACATTGTTATGTTGTGGGTGGGATTCCAAAACTAGGCCATCGATAGGCCCTTTTTGCCAAACCAGCTAAAGCTAGTTCAGCCACAGGTTTTTTTTTAATATTATAAATAGGCTTGCGCTTGGCCGCCAACTCGCTTGATGTTAAGCGATGATGCGGTCTACGATGGAGCACATCTTCTAAAAGGCCAGCCAGCTTGATGACGCTGGTGCAGGCTTCCTGAAACTGCCATGGATGCGTGAATGTTGTTTCATTGTTGTGCTACCACACTGATGCACTCTAGCAGCAACTGCATGGCCATTTTTTCGACCTCCATATGCCATAGGTGGCAAACAAACAGATAGGCCGCCTGATGTTAAGCAGTCACCATTGCCTATGGATACTTGTAACACCAGAGGCATCATAAATACATTACTGACCCTTAAAGACTCTATTAACTTGCCTTTTGAAGAACCCCATATTGTAGCTTCTCGGAAACAACGTGGAAAGTAGCTCACAGCATCGCACTGACCATTTGCTAGTCGGGCTCCAGCCTGCACGGGCCCTACATGGGCCTGGCTTGCGGGGCTTACTGCAAGCCCTTAATTCTCTACTAATTCTAGCTGTTTTATCGTGTGTATGAAATTTGTGGTGTGAACAATAAAGAGTTTATCTATCTATCTATCTATAATTCTTATGTTTCAGATACATCTGCTAGTATGAGTGCAGAGGGCATAGCGAATGCTTTACGAACTGAGCACTTCAACAAACATGAGCTAAAAGTTATAAAAGAAGCTTACAACCAGTTTGTTAAACACCGAGTAAATAAAAAAATTTATAATCGTCGGTACCATAAATTCCACCATCGCAAAAGAAGTGGCTATGACTCAGGTGAACAGGGAAGTGACTCTTCACTCAGCAGCGACGATAGATCAATAAGAACTTATTACAAAGATAACATGTCCAGTTGCAGATCAACAATGACTGACATTTCGAATTTCAAAAGAAAAATTAAACAGAGTAATTTGTTAAAAGACCGTACCGACTGTTTCAGAACCAACTCTGTTCAAAACTCTGGGAGTCAAATGAATTTGAACACCACACAGACTTCTATTAGCTCTTACCGGAGCATGCCTGGGTCAACCATGTCTTCATTCAGAAATATGCCTATACCAGCATTCCATAATAACATGCAAAGAAAACCCCTTGCCCCTGTTATGTCTCAAAAGGAGAGATTTACAAATGGATACCCAAACCCATCACAAAGATTTAACAGATCTGTAATTCCAACTTCCATACCAGAGAATGTTGAAAAGGAACACCACAATGAAATAAACTCTCAAAATGAACAGTTAACCAATAACATAAACTCAGGTAGAAATATCGATACCGACAATGAAGACAATATATTCTCTGTTGCCACCAAACAAAAACCAAGTCACAGTAGAAAAAGAAGTATTGACTGTGAAGATATCTTTCTGCCTAATCAAAAGAGAACAAACACATTAGTACCTTGCAAAATAAGCATAGAAGCACGAGAACTAAAAGCTAGTAATGACGAAGCCAATGGTTTTGTATTTGCGAAACCAACATGTCCAGCAAGAAAGCCGTTCAAAGAAAAACTAATTTCAAAATCTGCTGCTCCGTTATTGGACATGATTCCACAAGCATCTATAATTCCTCCTGAAGTTAGACATGCAAGACAAGAAAAAGCTGTTGAGGAAGAGAAAGATAACTTTGAATATGAACAATCAAATTTCACATGTAACTCAACTAATATTTCATCAAGACCAAGTTTTATAAAAAGAAAGCTGTTCACTCAGAAACTCGAAGTAGCAGAAAAAAAAAACATGAGCACGGACAATTTGAACAGTCCCGAGAACAGTATGTATGGTGCCATCCAAAAGGAAAAACATAAAGCGAGAAAGCTTCAACAAGCCAAGACCCAATCATGCCTAAGTAGAGATATCCAACAGGACGAAAGTAGTTTACTAGATTTAATTCACAAAATAGTGCCCATGGACAAAATTAATACAACAAACAAGCCAAACAAAACTGAGTCTCATAGTAAAAATATGACTGAAGAAGATGACAGATGGGATGTGACTTCTATAATTTCTACACGCAAAAATGACGACAATGAAAGTGATACATACACTGATGAGGAAATATTAAATTCCACAGTAAAAGAACTACAAGTAGTTTCTAAAAAACATACTACAAAAGAAAGTGATTGTAAAGTAAAAAATAACATCACTAAGAAAACTTCTCCAGCCAAATCTAAGAGTTGTAAGGTACTTTTAGAAAAATTACCGACGAACATCAAACAATCAAGAATCAAACATTTTTGGGACACTGATTTTGAAAGCGACACTGAATTTCTACCATCGCACGGAACTAACAAAACAAATTCAAAAGAAAATCACAGACCAGGTAAAACAGACAGGCCATAGATTCAATATTTCAATTCAGCAAATAACGTCATAATCTTTATTTTACCTCTTTTTTCAGACATTATGCATCCAAAAGAAGCTCCAAAGACACAAGGATTTTCTAAAGTTGATTCTCAGAAACCCACTACTGCACCTATTCCTCAAAATTACACTTTTGACCCTACTCAGAAATTCAATAGCACCCTAAGAATCTGGTCACACAGAGCTCCTAAACAAAATAAACTTGATCAAACTAAAGATGAATACGCAAATGCATTCAACCTTGGATCTGAAAGTAAAAAAGAAAACCATCAAACAAGCAATTCTACAAATACATCTAACCCAGAGCCCGAAAACCAAACCAAAATAGAAAGTAATAAATCTAAAGAAACTGCAACTAAAAAAGATATGTCACCAAAAATTAAAAAACAAGCAACGAAAACAGACAAACAAATTCAAAGTGTTCAAAAACCCAATACTCAAACCCAAATTAAAAACAAAAATAAAGATACCAATGAAAAAAAAACAAAGGCTAAAAAGACTCAAGAACAGTTTATTAACAATAGTAAAAAGCAAGATGAAGACATTGATGCACAATATAAAAAATTATTAAATGCTAACAAAGAAGAAGTTGGTCCTAAGGTAACAAATAATAAAAATCGTAAAACCAAAAAGGCTACACAAAGAAAAAACTCACCTGTGATCGAAGAAAATAATAACAAAACCAGAGCAGTAAGATCATGTAGAGCAAATTCTAAAAATCAGTCTGCTAACAAATCAAATCTAGCCCTAAATGAGACACCGGACAGAACCTTGAGATCAAGAAAACTAGACTTAAATTCTACATCGAACAAAAATGACACGAAATCCATACGTAAAGGATCTAAAAATTATCTGATATCGAGGCTTAGTGACGTATCATTCTCACTAGCTGCAGAGAAAAACATCCTTTCTAAGAGAGCTGTGTCAAAAATTACCAATTCGCGTTTATTAAATGCTGATGAAAGTGACGTGTCATTTTCTCTTACTCAAAGTCCACGGAAAACTCGCGCTTCAAATGCAAGAATAAATAATACAATAAACACTACACCACCATTGAGAAAAAACACTTCACTGATCAAGGAACCTATTTCTAACATACAAAATAGAAAGAGGATTCCAACCAAGAGATATATGTATTGAAAATAACAATTTTCGAGAACTCATGCAAGTACAGAAATTATAGTCAATGTGCCATACCTACTAGAATTCAACAACCTTCGATCAATTAGGATTTAAGCAACCGAAACGCTGCGCTTCGGGCACGCGTTGACGATAATCAGGCGCACGCCCGTTTGATGTTTCGATGCCTGAAAACCTCTTAGCGTCACGGGCATAATGGGGCGCTCGCGGGTCGCCCGCCTCGTTTTCTATAGTTTGTTGCATATACTTTCATCCTGAATTTGCAAGGCGCGCGCCTCTGACGCTTGTTTTAAAGCATTAACAGTCAAACTATCGGATGCGTCCTTACGTACGTTTAGTTACTGGCTTCTGTACATACGTACAATGCTTTAAATATTGGTAAAGATTTAAGAAAACGTGTTCAGTCTTTACTGATTTTTTTATCCATAGATAAGTGACTACATAATTATAGCATTAGTAAATTATATTAAGTCGATGATTATTATAAGTAGGTACTAAAGTTAAAATCATGTATTAGCATTATAATGTAGTTGTAGAAAATTATGACACTATTATCTCAAGAACCCTACACAGTGCATGAGTACAGGGAAAATCCTGTTTATTGTTATTGTGTTATTGAAATGTACAATGGATTTCATTTGTAACAACCTTGGTTGTAACGGCTTTTTGGTTACAGCAAAGTAATAATTTGGATATAGCGACTAATTTTAATGAACACAACAAACAAACAAATACACATATTATATTTTATTTGTAACAAATTCCTAGAAAACTTGCTGATATTGCGGCCGAGTCTACACCACAGAATACACCAAGGAGCAGAAAGTTCACTCCGCAAAGAAATTAAAATAAATAAGGAGTAAGTCTACTATCTAAGAGGCAATAAAGTAGCAATTTAACTCGCACAGTGCTGGATACCGCTTGCTATATTCATCTAGAGAGCCGCTCTCTTTCTATCACGTAGCTTTATCTCTCCTGACGCGGCACGTGAAAAGTAAGGATTGTCTTCTTTAAAAAAATACATTTCGATTCCTTGTTCTGCCTTTTCTTTATACATCCGTAAGCACAATACTATCTTTAATACGGATTAAAAGATCGTTTAGGAGTCATTGTTCGTTTCAAAAAGCACAGAAAAGATGCTTATAATTACGCGCGACGTGGCTAGCGTGCGAGCCGAGTGGCCATTGCCCTGCCATACGCCTACCCGAAAGGCGCGCCGGCCGAACTTACCTAAACTGCGGAGTGACACTCCCCTGTCTACACCCAAAGATAGAGTCGATAAACAAGCACACAAAGGTTCATTCATAGAATCATAAAGCTTTTTTATCTTTTGTTTACATCCAGAGATGGTCGGGTCGTTCCCATTTGTTCTACCAATAGAACAAGTAGGAAAGATATTTCCCGGTTGTTCCATTGGTGCCAGCTGTTTTATGCAGCAGTAATAGGGTATTTGACTACTTTTGGGAAACTATTGCACATTATTGCCTGATATAATTTAATATATACTGCATTTATATTTTCTGGATATCAGTCGTATTTGCGATATAAATCGATGTTAAAGTTTGAATAAAAAAATATCGCGCCAAAACGCAGACCTGCGTCATAGCTCCGGTCGAGCGACGATTGACGTCACACAAAACAAAACAGCTGCAGCCAGGCAGCAAAAGTTTGATAATCACTAATTTTCTAATAGAAGTAATGGTTTATAAATGTTGTGTAGTGCCACAATGTACAAATACTTCCATAAAACACCGGAAAAACTATTCGTTTCTGTTCCAATGGACCCCAAAACTCGCAAAAAGTGGTTGGAACTAAGTAGCTCGTAGAGAACCCAAAAGTATTGGAGCTAATTCAAGTGTTTCTATGTGCGAAGATCATTTTGAGGTACATATTTGAATCTATATATTTCTATTACAATTTGTGTTTTTATTGCATTACTATTTTATGTACTGTTACTTTCTTTTTAAACATTGTAAAGACATAACCTAACAAAATAGTGATATCCACCTACTACAACATACTTTTTGTACAACTTGATTGATGTTTTGCTTGGAGAACAATTAAAAATTAATACTTACATTGTAGTTTTTACGTTTTGAGTTCTGCAGCGTAGAAACAATGACGTAGATTATTATTGAAGAAATATGCAACCATAAATACATTAATTTTTGGGTAAGTTACTGCTGTCTGCTTGCACAAAATGGTTCTCCATTCTTCTCACATTTAACCTCCGGACTGTTTTTGGTGATAATTTCTGGACAAATCGCTCTCAAAATAGCTTTACAACATTAAATTCGCAAATATCAATACAAAATCTGTTTGTTTAGATTTGTGTGACGTCACTAGGGATGAAGCCAATTACAGACCGTTTTCGATCACGTGATCAAATGTCGAAAATACAGTTATTTTATTCGCGTATTTTACAAAAAATAAGCATATTTTTATTAAAAAATCAATGAAATATGCTTTTTCATTGTGTCATGTTTATGGATGATGTCAATTGGCATAATATTTTCAATACAGTCAAACACCCTATTGTAATATTACGCTTTTATTTATAAATGTTCAAATAGATAAAGTTAAAAAAAAAAATACCTTTGTGTAAAAATGTGTAGTAGATACGATATATGCGCATTGCGCGGCTGTATTGTCTGGCAATAAAATTAAATATTGTTTTCTTTCTTGCTTTCTTTCTACCTATGTATATTTTTTTTTTTTTTTATTTATTTATGACATAATGTTACATATATTACATGTTTGCTGTCACCAAAAAACCTCGCAGAGGTTTATCTGGGTGACATGTTCTCAGCTTAAATAATTAGAACATTAATTAAGTAAACATAATAATATGTATCTACATCGGAAATAGCCGAGCGAGTGCATGCCCGTCACTCCGGATCATTCGGGTGGCTTCGGCTTGCTATGTCGTCGCCAGTAGAACAAAGCACTCGGCCCTCGCTCGTTCCTAGAACTTTATACATGATGCTCCGAATCAGTGCAATTTACTAATATAATAATTTTGCAAGACTCGTTTAATATTGACTGGTGTAATTTTGCTAAAGGTTTCGCGTGGTAAATTATTTATTAGATTAGGGATTATATATTGTGAGGTACGTTTCCCGTAAAAGTTTCTGAATGTAGGTATAACGAGTTTTTTGTTAGTCATGCTTCTTGTAATAACTGGATATTTTTTGTTATGTTGGATTTCAGTTCTAAAGAATTGTTCATTTAATATGCAATAGTCTATTTTATCGAGTATTGGTAGTACTTCACAATATTTAAATAATCCCATCGGATTATTTTTATATTTTTGTTTAGTTTTTCGTGGGACAATCAGTTTAAGCAATCTATACTGTAGGTTATAAATTTGTTCTACATACGTTTTGAACGTTCGACCGTAGCTACTCAGCCCGTAGGACACTATGCTCTCCACCAGGGCTCTGTACATTGTGAGTAAGACAGGGAACGGCACACGGCTTTTGATGATGTAGAAGTTGGCCAGTATTGCTCTAAGCTTGTCACACACTTTGTTCACATGCATAGCCCAGTTAAACCTATCGTCTATGACAAGACCTAAGTAGGTTTGTTCGTGCACTTGCTGCAGTTGCCGGTGAAGTAGTGACGTGTGAAGTACGTGTGGCAAAATATGTTCCTCAGAACTCTGAAAGGATATAGTTACTTTCAGATTGGTCCCACAGAAATTTTATCAAAATAGGTTCAGTAGTAGTTTGTTTTTTTAAATCAGTTTCAGTACCTACCACGACCGGGCAACCGAGAGTTTGAAACAAAGCTCAATGTGATATTCATAGAGAACATTATTATTATGAGGTGGTGGTAGCCCTCCAGATTGTGTAAGACCTTTTAGTTCCATGCTACTCCTTTTTTTTTTTTTTTTTTTTTTTTTTCATAATCATAAATCATATTTATTTCCAAAAGAAACAGCACATACAATTTCCATAAAAGACTTACAAAATATTAATTTTAAAACACAGAAAGTTTGCAGTGGGCCCCAAACTAGGCTAAGCCTGTATCTTGGGTACCCGGGGAAATCAAATAATAAATTATTTCCGCGCTGACAGTGTGTAAAAGTTTCTAATTGAATAGTACATGTTAGCAATGTAGTATAAGATAAATTAAGTTAATTACATGAATTCTGACAAGGTTCGAAGGAATCGACTAGAAAAATTGAGTCGAATGTATGGAATTGCTAGGTGTTTTGGGGGCATGGGGGCCATGCCCCCCCTGGATCAGCCAATGGAACAGGCCTACTATTAAATAAAATAAAAAACTTGTGTACATTATTAGAAGACAGTTATTGTTGCAATTTGTCATTTTTGTATTGATGCCTGAGGTGCTACACAATGCCTAATTGCAGGGAGTGAATTTTGATAAAGTACCTGGGGCCTTACGGACAACAGCTAATTGCGGCACCTAATCCGATCAGTTGGAAAATCACGCAACCGCAAACCGTATCTGGGGCGATAAGGTTCACGTTCGCGTGATTTTCCAACTGAGCGGATTAGGTGCCGCAATTAGCTGTTGTCCGTAAGGCCCCTACACCAGTCGGGCTAACATGCGCGCCGCGACAAAATTTTGTCGACTCTTTATCGTGCCAAAGCTAGACAGTCTTATACGAAACCGTAGGCGTCTTGTCGCGTTCTCACTCTACAAAGTGACGACAAGATTTTGTCGTGGTGCGCATGTTAGGCATGCAGGTACCACCTCCCTCCAATATTTGAAATAAAACAACATATTAAGTTATTTAGGTATATTTTATTCGATAAGACATTCACAATCTGAAAACCAGAGGCAATTAATATCTGCTGTAAGGCAATTTAAAAATGCTAAATTAAATAAATTAGTTTATTATTTGAACCAGCGATAAAGTTATATTGCGGTATCATGTCGTTACTTGTCCTGCGATCAAGGAACATGCTCTATTAAATAAAAAATATTACGAATATTCATTAGTATATTTCCTATAGTTAATATA
This sequence comes from Agriopis aurantiaria, assembly GCA_914767915.1. NCBI lineage: Eukaryota > Metazoa > Arthropoda > Insecta > Lepidoptera > Geometridae > Agriopis > Agriopis aurantiaria. The sequence continues at coordinate 7,231,006 of OU611999.1, forward strand.
GTGCGAAAACATTGTCAAGTCTTGTCTAGTAATTCCACTAACCTAGGTTTTATTAGCTCATTCTGATTCGGGTCATTTATCAAGAGCTGTATGAATTTGAACTGTGCTAGTGTCATCAACTTCGCTTTGAGCATAGCTTAGAATACAATAGTACACGTAATTTCGAAATAACTTTTTTCTAATCTATATATTAGCAATAGAGTTGAATGTTTTCAAAATGGCTATAGTGTTTAAGTTTTCTATTTTATAATGAAGAAAGATACAGTAGATTAGAGGTAAGATTATCATTTCAAAAAGCTTTCATTCTGTGACCCGAACTTAACCAAATCCAATATTTTACTGATTTTAATATCCATGAAATTACAATTATTTTTGCAATACAAAAAAAGCATCAGATCTCAATTTTGATCACCATTTGTCGTAATTTTAAAATCAAACAAATAATTACAATGCCAAATTGTTCACATAACAGGATTATTAAACGATTAACAGTAAACATCTTGCAATATATTTAACAATTATTAAATGCACATAGGGCCAAGGCCCTAGAATGGTGTTCGAGACAATATAAATTTGCACCACAATGCTTCCTTCTTATTTTTAGGATAATTACACTGAACGATCCATTCCTTCAACATACAAAACAATTAGAAAGAATCAGTCAAGACATCACGCTCCGATTTACTAGGAATGTACTTAGATATGACACAGCCACACTTGTCCAATGTGGTGATATTCTAAAAGCAATACTAATATCAATTCATAGTTTGCAAACAAGATTTCATTCTAAGTGAGAACGGGCCATTTTAATGAGATATTGTGCTTTGAGGTACATCTGATAACTATCTACATGTTATTGATATAGTAATATGGCCTCGGGCGAGTTGGCGGTCAAAAGCAAGCCTATTATTAAATAATAATTAAAAAATAGTGACCATTTGCATAAATGTTGCAAAGAAAATTTGCATTCCTAAAACAGGACTAGGGTGTCAGGTTATTTACGTACAAAATACTACTAGTGCTTTGCATGAAAGAAGTCCCACGGCAAACGGCGGAACTAAATTTCCATGTTGTAGTTGTCACTAGCGTCCAAACACGACTTTTTTTAACATACCTTTATGTTGCTAGAGTCGTGTACGATGCCTAAAGTTGTTAAAAGTGCTGCTAGAGAAATGATACTGATATTGACTGATACGCGATGGCAGAGCCGCGTCTGGGGGACTTCTTCCATGAAAAGCAACTCTACTTTTAATAAAATTTTCATCAAAATCGGTAAGTAGTTACCAAAGTGTAACTAGTAAGTTTGTATGACACCTAATGTCCGGGAACCGTTAAATACTAGTGGCCACATTACAATAAAATACAAGCAGTATTCACTAATAAATATACACTTGAGGCGATATAGAATAAATAATATTAAAATTATTTACCCAAATATTAAAATTACTCTCCAAAATGACCCCTAAAATTGTTCAACAATACAGATAGCATATTTTAATAACAAATAGGAACTAATGTAGTTCACAGACGCAATATCTAGTAGAAAATAACATGTCATTGTGTCTATACATATATGTAATTGTAAGCCTTATCGAGTTATATGGAAGCAGTCTAAAGATATTCCACTATTGTCACAGGTATTACCTAGCCATGGTGATTCTTAATTCATATTAGTAGTATTAATCATTAAAATTAAAATCCAAATTTTTTGTGATCTTGTTAATCTACAAGATGCCAAGTCATCCATTATTCTTCGCTTCGCTCCCGTCTTAGTCTAAGTGTTTTTTATACAACGCAAAATCCTCCTTATTATCAGGGCAGATTCAAAAATATTGTCAGTTAGGTTACCTCGATTACACTCGATTAGGATATAACGCAGCATTCTTGAAATAAAATATATGAAAACGAAAAAAAATTTGTAGCAAATGCGGTCCATATTAGGGTATACCAAGTCCTTGCGTCCATATGATAATGTTATAAACGTCAACAAAAAACAAAAGTGCCTCACGTTTGGACATTACAAGTACGTCATACAATATTTATCTACATCAAGGACGTTTTATACCATGATCTACATATTGTATTTTTTTTTGCAATATACTATTTTTTGTTAATTTATTTTTTTATTATTATTTTTTGTTGTTATTTTTTGCGAGCCATTTTCTATACTTGTATTCACCCAGTTAGGAAGTCATATTCAATACTTTTAATACCTTTAATTTGAATTTATATTTACTCGTTTAAATACTACCCATTAAAAGAAATCTAAGAAAATCGACGTTTCGTCATTTCAGCTAATGTTCAAGGAAGTTCAACGACTTACTCGACGACCACCGAAAGTGAACGGAATACAAAACATAGGCCACAAAAAATCCAAGTCATGCTACTTTAGTTTCCTGCGATAGCTTTCTGGGCATTGAAATTTTTAGTATTAACGTTGACAATAACGAGAATTATTCGATAAGCTACGCTATAAAGTGCTGACAACTTTCCTGATGAGCTTGTGCTCTTCTTATCACACGTGAAAATGAGACAGCACATTTTAGCTTTTCTTGTCACACGGTGAAAATGAGAGCACATTTTAGCTTTTCTTGTCACACGGTGAAAATGAGACAGCACATTTTAGCTTTTCTTGTCCCATGGTGTAAATGAGGCAGCTTATTTTAGCTATTCTTGTCATGCTGTAAAAACAAGACAGCACCTTATAGCCATTCTTGTCACACGGTGAAAACAAGATGCCTCATTTTAGTATCTACTCACATCGTTTAAACAAGACCGCTTATTCTAGCTATTCTTGTCAGGCAGTGAAAAGGAGGCTGGACATTTTAGCCGTTCTTGTCATGTGTGAAAATGAGATAACGCATTTTAGCTTTTTATGTCACACAGTGAAAACGAGACAACACATTTTAGCTAATTTTTTTTCTGGAATATTCTGAATAAGAATGTAGTATCTTTAATTGAATTATGTTGTTAAGAATCACCATTGCCATTAATTAGATTCTGACTCATTGGCTGTGTATACTAAGCACTCGGTTCTGTAGATGATTGTAAGCGATATAATTTCGATTTAGATACAATATACAAAGAGCACTATGATACGCGTTACCGCTGTAGTGTTCAGTACTCGTCCTCTTCAGGCGGATGAGGATTGTCACCATCTAGGTCTTCAGGTGGCGCGAATCCGTCCTGGAACAGACAAAGTTACAGTTAAAGGCTACCACTTAACTGAGTTTTCTTGAACTGCGGTGCTAGAGGTGTAGTGAGATGTGGCTTTGCTCACCTCGTCGCCCTCCCGTATCGGTTTTGCATCGTTTTCTAGTTTTCTTCATTATTCTGGGATAAAAAGTAATCTTTGTCTTTCCTCATGATGTACACTATACATCTTTATCAAACATCCAGATTGTATCATAATCGCGCTACTATTATAAATGCAAGTGTGTTTGTTCCTCTTTAATGCAGCAACAGAGCAATAAATCGACTTGATTATTTGCTTAGAAACTAAGAAAATCGGTTCGGAAATTGTGAGAATCAGTGTCTTTTAGGCAAGCGTGCTCCATCATAGCTTTAACATCGGACAAGGAGGCAGTGAAAGGCAAGCCTATTATTATACAGGGTTACTGGTAATCAGTTAGCATCCTCTTAAGGGCGGCTTCAATACGACAAAACGAACAACTTTTGTTCTTTAATTAATCTAAATTCGCGATTAAAAATTCAGCAGTTTAATTTTTTCTGTCGGGAGTGGATGTTTTTTTTGTTTGGAAGGGCTGTTTCCTTTTGGGAACAGTCGCAGAAAATGTGGTTTGTTTTGATGTACTGAGGCCTTAACAGGATGCTAGCTGAATACAAGTAACCCTGTATAATGAAAAATAATAATAAAAATATACTTTGACACCAGTAATAAAAGATTTTATTTTTTTAATTGCTTAATATTCTTGCGTTTGACTACTAACTCGCCAGATGTTAAGCGATAAACGGTCTAGATGGAGATAGATGGAGCTTGCTTGCCTAGTAGAAACCGATTCACTCGTGATTTGAAGACACCCAGATTGTAACATCGGGGAACACACATTAAGGCAGCGCATTCAAATATCAACCATAAAGCGGTTTCGATAAAAAAAAACATCATCATCATCAGCCAGAAGACGTCCACTGCTGAACATAGGCCTCCCCCTTTAACCTCCACACTGAATGACAGCCTGCCTTTTGCATTCACTGGATGCCAGCGACTCCTTGAAAAATTTACAGCAGGATAATACCGAGAGGACCAAAAGAAAAATCACAAGCGTAAAAAATAGCAAAGAGGTTTGAAACAGTTTAAGTTATTACCATCTCGGGAGCACAAACATAAAAGTCCACTTTATTTTATTTGACAGCATGACAAGCCTGCTTGCATGATATAATGAAGGTGCAGGCAAAAGGTATAAATAAATGATACGAATATATAGACTCAATAAATATATAGACATCGATAAATGTTTTTTAATTTTTTTTAAACAATGACTTCACAATCTATCATCCTGTCTCTGTCTCATAGAGCACACGACACGGACAACTAACACCCAGACTCTGTGAACCAATATTCAAATTCATCATTCAAACATCTGCATGGCCGGGAATCGAACCGGGATTCTGTTCTCATAAGACAGACACGCTACAACTGAGCCATACCAGGCCTCCAAATACAAAATCATTTATGCGGGCATAATTTATGTTAAGCTATAGTATTGATCCCAGAGGCTCCCGAGCTAGTCAGAGACTGTGACGGGAGACAAAATGACGGGAACCAATGTTTACTTATAATGTAGATCTTACCTCAGTTGCATAAAGAATATCCAAAATCTTCTGAACAATGGCTCCATTCTGTTGCTCCTCCATCTCTTGACAGATCACTTCTATGTCCCGTAGTTTGCCGAAATAGAAGTCCCTTTCCTTCTCCAAACCATCAACAGTTGCTTTCAATTCATTTATCTGCAAAAAAAACAAAGTTTATCTACAGGGTATAAGGGAAACGATCCCAAAAACTAAGACTAGTGATGGTGATTGCTAATACAAAGCTATAAACACAAATGCCTTGGAAATTAAATATCAGCTGACTCCAGAGGTCAACGAACGACCTGCGCCGCGCGCACGCTTGTACGCTTTACATTGCTGGTTCACATTATTAACCACAAAAACAACAAGAACAACAAGGCAAATGTTTTTTTAAATGTTTATTGGTATTTAGATAGTATTAATATTATAGTAATTATATATTTTCCTTACACACAGTGTATAAAGGTCTAACCCCCTGATTAGACAAACATGGAAGTACAATGTATTGCTCATGTTCCAATGTCTCTATCCGTTCTTTTCATTCTACCACTAAACTTCTCAAAAACTGTAAGTATGGGCACACTTACACATTTTTCACACAAACTAAGAAAGCTGTAGCGACATCAATGAACTAATAGTTCATATGTAAAAATAAAACCAGCCAAGTGAGAGTCAGGCTCGCGCACTGAGGGTTCCGTACCACCACATAAATTGTTAAAATGTTGGGCAAAAAGACATCACGACCGTCACCCATCCAAGTCATTAACGTGAGTCATTTCAGCTTCGGTGAATTTGTCACCGACTCGCACTTGGCCAGTATTTATTATTTTACTTTAGAGTGTGTACTATAATCATGCCTTGTTTGACGCTTGTACGTGTTACCGTTTTTACACTAAATCAAATACAAAAATATGTAATAAAAACGTTTGTTGTATGGGCACCCCTTTTAGTTTTTACTTTATGAACAATTTTAAAAAACGACGTAACGACTTACGTGAGTGATTCCCGGTAAAAATATAAATAAAATTTAAAAAAAGCCTAATTGAGAACTCCCTCCCTTTTTGATGTCGGTTAAAAAGGCAAAGCTTGTTACTTGTATGCAGAAAATTACCCCCTACAAGGGCGTAAATGGAGGGGGGGGGGGGGGGGGGGGGGACTCAGCTACACTGTCGCTGAGTGATAACATACATGAATGACAGACGATGCCGCGGGCAAAAGCAACTAAAATACAAGTTCAACTGATAAATGAGGTCATAGGTAATCATATCCCCTTATGACCTCTTAAATTTCATTTAGTTATCACTCAGCAACAGGGCGAACACCCACACAAACATCTAGCAATAAATAAGAGTTATCAATCAACAACATACAATTACCTGGTGATTTAGATCATCGATAACTTTTGAATCTCCCTTCGCGCTTTGATTTAATCTCTGCAAGTTCACGGGCGGAGACCTCACGGTGCTGTTGGGCGCCTTTTGAACTGTAAAATATATATGAAAGATTAATATTTAATCCTGTTCTTGAAGAAAACTGTAAAGCAGATCGTATATATATGTAGTAATACATATATTATCTTATTAGCATACAGGGTTACGCATATAGACTGTACTAAGCCGAAAGGACGTCAGTGTACTCATCATTATGAACAACTTTTGCTATGGGGCCACGACCTCGGCTTAATACAGTCTATATGCGTCACCCTGTATATTATGACTGTTTCTTCAATAATAGAAAACTTTATATGTATTAAGAGTAGAATTACAATAAAATTAATAATATGTTTGTGAATAATGAACAATGAAAGGAAATACTTCGAATATGCAAGCAGGAAGCATGCTGTGTAAATACATAATGAGTATATAAAACTGTGCAGATGCAAGCTAAATAAAGACGTACTGTCTGGTGTTTGTGATATTACTATGAATTTTATAAATATGTACTTGTACATTTATAAATGCAATGGTTCCATTTTTAAACAAATGCAGGTTGTATTGTTATTTTTGTTATCAAGGCGACGTGAGTCCCAAAATTAGCAGGTCTATACGTGTTGACAGAAACATCGATCGTAACCTCAGATGTTTTTAAATGTATATTTCACTTCCTAGTAATATAAATAAAAAATTAGCTCTCTAGGTGTCCGTGACATTATTTGGGTATTATGTCATACAAAAATAGATGTTGATTAAATAACCGAAAATAAATAATATAAAGTCACAACAAGACTCGTGTTCAAGTTTTTTTTTATCGAGTGAATTATTACGAATACTGTTTGGACTCCCAGTGAGCCTTAGATCTAACAATATAATAAATACTAAACTCAATAATTAATTTTCAAAATTAATTAATTTCAAATATATTTTCAACATTCAATAATTAATTCTTTTTGTAATTGAAATCCTGGCCATTGTATTAGTATTTTCAACTCACAGAAAAGCATTTTGGAACTCAATTTGCCTTAAATTAATAAATGACATTTCAATTCGAATAAAGTTATCTGCAAATTCCAATAAAACACAATGAAGCAACATGGGGAAAAGGAAAACAACAATCAAAAATAAAACAAATAGTACTGGTTTGGGGTCTGGCCGCGACTTTGGCGATGGGCGCGGGCGTCTTCTTAGGCTGGGCGGTGGAGCCTCGAGGCGCGTTCGAGCCCCCGTGCCCCATGGGCAAGCCCTCGCGCTGCGCCACAGCGTCATACTCCGCGCCTCCATAGTTGGCATCAAAGAATTTCTTGAACCATTGCAAAAACTCAAAGTTATCTTGGAAACGACCCTTCACCAGTTTGTCAATTGGCACTATCTACAAAAGAACAAAAGGGGAAGTATGAAAAAAAGAATCAAACATTCTAGTCTAGAGCTACGCACGGGCAAGAGTAAGGCATCACCACACTAAGAAACAAGCTTTCGTTCTTGTTGGACTGTCATTGAAGAGACTGACGTGCACGAGACAGTTTCGGAGTGTGATGAATGTATGTGCATGTAGATTATGCATACTGGCGGAGTGATGCGTTGGGAGTGCGCGGCGAGCCTTAGGCGGCGGCGGCGCGACCACTGCAATGGCACCACACAGAGGCACGCCTGCTTCACATGCTCCGGAACCAATTGTTAAGCCGCCCCGGGCCTCAAACGCGTCATACTCCCTCCCATCATAATTAGCATCGAAGAACTTTTTGAACCATTGTAAAAATTCGAAATTATCTTGAAATCTCCCTTTAATCAGCTTATCCACAGGTATTACCTATAAATTCACATTTTTACCGGTCAAAAGGTTAACATTGTAGTAAAATTTAATGAACACCTTGTACCAAATTCCAAGAGCGACCAGCGGGTGCCATGCCCTAGTTTTCCCGTTAATCTTAAAAGTAATAGGTATATTGGTAATTATTTCTTATGACCCAAATACAGGGTAAGCTTGGGGTGTACTAAACCGAGAGTTCTATAGAAAAATGTCATCCCATTGAAAAAAATATATCGAAGAGCTGTTTTGCAATTTCAGTGTTGATCCCATAGTAAAATTTGTTTGTAATGATGTGTACAATACCCGTTTTTGGCACAGTTCACTCCAAGCTTATAATCCTGTATAGTCTCCAGACCATAACTTGGTTAACCTGAGTATAGTGATGGTAGATATTTTCTAGGTTGTAGCATACGTATGACCAAATATTTAGTTCCTCCTTACCAAGATCTTTAAAATGATAGATTCAATATCAACACGCTAAAATGGTAACAAAATTCACGTAGGCAGAAAGCAAGTTGTTGGTCACAGTTGCACATATAAAAAGTTACTCTTATCAGTATGTCTATTGCCATAGTGTTTTAGCTGCAATTTCACGGAGGTGAAATCGCAGCTAGTTACCAATTCACCAAAGACATTCCCACTGTAACCATACATTTTTCTGGGATAAAAAGTATCCTATGTCATTCTTCAGCAGTCCAACTATGCAAAAAATCACATACATTCCATTGCTTTGTTGCTGCGTGAAAGAGGAATAAAGAAACAAACACATTTACTCATTTAAAATATTAGTATGATGTTAAATCTATGGTTTTTAAAGATTTTTCCTCACATATTTCTTAGCAACAATGTAAAATAAACTAGAAATCAGAACCAAGAGGTTTATTACAAAAGAAATAGTTTATCTAATATTAGGTATCTCACAGAAGCCCCCACCCACTATCTCCACTTTAGGTCAAAAGTAATAAAGCCAGTTTTAGGGTCAACATCTTAAATAAATCAGTTGACATTGAACTTATAAGGCAAATTGTAAACTGAACAGTATGTGTCAAGGATGACCATTTCACAGCCTTATTGAGATCGAGATAACCATGTAAGGTATTGGATTACATTGTGGTTATCATGTCTGGTATCAATACACCACAATATGGTTTTTATACAGGCATATTGGCTTGAATAAGACATTTCTCCAATCATTCTGTTGAAGTAAAATTATCAAGATAATACAGATAACAGCAAACAATTTTTCTAGAAACATATTGCTAACTAAATTAAGGACAGAATGTGTCACAGAAGTTTCAAGAATTCATGTTTATGTTTTACCAGGAGGGTTATTCTGGGACCTACAATATTAGTTTTGTCACAGCCACTCTCATGTGGATTGACATAAGTGCGATAGGGAAAGGAACAATATCGCATTCACAAGAATAGCTGACCAGGTGTGCCAAATCGACAGCAACTCTGCATACTTACTATATTATTAAATAAAACTGTATACATTTTTTTCATATGCATGTAGAATGATTCTTTTGAGTTTCTTTAGTAGTTATTGTACAGAGTAGAAACTTATAAAGGAGAACATAAGACTATAATTTTATAAAAAAACATCATACCTTGTCGACACCCATTTTTTTGAATGCGGCCTGTAATACTTTGAAGTTTTGTATGTACTCATGTTCTAGGTTCGTTTTGAATTTGATTCTTTTCATGGGCACACTGCCGGCGAATAGCATGTCCATAAACTGACAATAAGCCGCTCCTGTACATAGCTCCTCGATCTTTGCGAAGTTCGATTGGAGGCAGTCGTTTACCCACGCCAGCATATCATGCCGTGATAAATTCTCAGAAGTCACATTAGTAGAATACACGTTCACCGCCATTTTCACTCACTCTAAAACGAAACACCGACAAAACTTAGATTATTATGATGGGACCGGCTAAGTACTCACCAGCAATGCGGTTCGGAAAAAAGAAAGCCGATCTAAAAATAGGTCGTGGCATATTAGTGGACGAATAAAACTTTCTTAGTCAGACCACAAATCAGTAATAAGTTCTCACAATGATAAAGTTTCTGGAGCTATTAGCGAATTATAGGCACAGCTTGCGGAAAAATAACAGTAAACTTTTACAGTAGCGGATGTGGAATGACGGGCGAGACGAGATGAGGCGACTCATCAAGTCGTAACACACGGTATAGGAGATTTCTTCATTGTGAAGTTTTTACGCCACAACTCATACTGCAAATTACTCACCTTTATTTAACAAGCTTCGGAAGTTTACTTTCTTGCAATTTAGCGTCTTAAACGTAGGTATTATTGAGATTTTTTTGTGTAAAACGCTCGCCTTTTCTATTCTCCTTTCGTTCCGTAATTTCATAGACAAATCAAGCAAGTTTTATTTTGTTTTATTTTTAAACTAGTGATGTATAATATCGTCCGTATCGAAAAACTAGCACAGAGTAAATAAGTGTCATCGAATAGGGTGTTTGACTGTATTGAAAATATTATGCCAATTGACATCATCCATAAACATGACACAATGAAAAAGCATATTTCATTGATTTTTTTATAAAAATATGCTTATTTTTTGTAAAAAACGCGAATAAAATAACTGTATTTTCGACATTTGATCACGTGATCGAAAACGGTCTGTAATTGGCTTCATCCCTAGTGACGTCACACAAATCTAAACAAACAGATTTTGTATTGATATTTGCGAATTTAATGTTGTAAAGCTATTTTGAGAGCGATTTATCCAGAAATTATCACCAAAAACAGTCCGGAGGTTAAATGTGAGAAGAATGGAGAAACATTTTGTGCAAGCAGACAGCAGTAACTTACCCAAAATTAATGTATTTATGGTTGCATATTTCTTCAATAATAATCTACGTCATTGTTTCTACGCTGCAGAACTCAAAACGTAAAAACTACAATGTAAGTATTAATTTTTAATTGTTCTCCAAGCAAAACATTCAATCAAGTTGTACAAAAAGTATGTTGTAGTAGGTGGATATCACTATTTTGTTAGGTTATGTCTTTACAATGTTTAAAAAGAAAGTAACAGTACATAAAATAGTAATGCAATAAAAACACAAATTGTAATAGAAATATATAGACTCAAATAAGTACCTCAAAATTATCTTCGCACATAGAAACACTTGAATTAGCTCCAATACTTTTGGGTTATCTACGAGCTACTTAGTTCCAACCACTTTTTGCGAGTTTTGGGGTCCATTGGAACAGAAACGAATAGTTTTTCCGGTGTTTTATGGAAGTATTTGTACATTGTGGCACTACACAACATTTATAAACCATTACTTCTATTAGAAAATTAGTGATTATCAAACTTTTGCTGCCTGGCTGCAGCTGTTTTGTTTTGTGTGACGTCAATCGTCGCTCGACCGGAGCTATGACGCAGGTCTGCGTTTTGGCGCGATATTTTTTTATTCAAACTTTAACATCGATTTATATCGCAAATACGACTGATATCCAGAAAATATAAATGCAGTATACATTAAATTATATCAGGCAATAATGTGCAATAGTTTCCCAAAAGTAGTCAAATACCCTATTGATCGAGTAGAAATTAAAAGAATACCTACTGTTGTTGTCTTTGGTCGGCATTAAAAATTATTTGTTATCTATCAACACAAAATAACTGTCAATATTCTCTTTGGCTCTCAGATTTGTGGCTCTCACATTCTCGCTTGTAGCTACCTTCAGATCGTTCAAATCATTCAGGTTCCGCCTCATCTCATTCATTCATTCGCGCTTGATTCGCGCGCGCGCGATCTGTCAAGTTGGTGGTGTGTTTCTGTGTATATATTTTACATTTTTTTACGTAATTTTATTAAATTCTTTTGTATTATGTATCTCCAACATAAAGAATTAAAGAGTGCATACAAATTTTTATTGTACTAATTAATTTTATCTAGTTTAAAAGTGTATTTACTTCTAGCGTACACTCGTTTTTTCATAGTAATTTGGACAGTTTACTAAACAACAAAGTTAAAGTTTGAAAAAAAAATGGCACAAGACGAGGAACAAGTCACGGAGAGTAGCCCAGCGATTAATGACCATGACCATGTAGAAATAAGCGAAATTCCAGCAAGACCTTTTAGACTTACCATGGAATTGCCTCTTTTTATTTCGATCTTGAGTTTGTCCCTGTCTGGTAAGTTTTTTTTTGTAACACAATGTTAAAGCACCAACATAAGACCAACATCATTAATTATATTATAAGTACTTTTATTAGATATATTATTTTGAGTTTTGTTTTGACTACTAATATCTATTTGAGGTCAGTGGCGTAGATGGGTAAACAAAGGATCTGGTGCAAAAAAATAATTTGGGCCCTATCTGAACTGGTTTTATGAAGTATAAAACAAGGTGTGATAGTTAATGGGACTCAGTTTATACGAACGTACTTATTTTTAGTATCTCGATTCTAATTTAGGTTATCATTGATTGTTTATCATGCGCACACAGTAATATAACCTCTTTGAATATAACACTGCAAATGCTAATTGCTATTCTAATAAGGCACTGTTGGAGAAGGTTACTCTCTATACAGTTATATGGTAAAATTATGGTGGTACTAAACTAAGCCCTAAAGAAGTCTTTTATTGTATTTATCATTATGAACACCTATTACTATGGAAACAATAATAAAAAAGCAAAAAAAAAAAAAGTTGCTGTTCCATGGTACAATGTCATTCCCACTCAACAAAATGAAACAGCTGATTCGTAATGCCAAAGTCGAGGTCAAAGTTAATTAATTAAGGATACATACTTAATTTATTTTAATTTAATACACACGGTTATACCAATTTACGTTAAATGATAATGTCAAAACAACAACAGCCATTTACAATAAAGGTTCGTTTTAGAGTTCCGTACCCAAATGGTAAAAACGGGACCCTATTACTAAGCCTACGATGTCTGTTTGTCTGTCCTAGATACCTATTAACGGCTGTATCTTTCGAACCGTAATAGACAGCCAGTTGAAATTTTCAGAGTATGTTACGGTAAAAAAAGTCAAGAAGTAAAAACGAAAGGGTACCCCATACAACAGATGTATTTTTTAATATATTTTTGTAATTGCTCTAATGTAAAAAAGGTAATACGTACAAATGTCAAACTTGGCATGATTATAGTACACACCACAGAAAAGAAACGAAAAAATTTTCTCTTCTGTGGTACACACTCTAAAGTATAACAATAAATAATGTACAAGTGTGAGCCGGTAGCAAATTTCTGTTCATTACCAAGTTATAACTGGTAATTGGGTTACTTGGATGACCTTATCATTTCTTTCACCGAATCATAATGCCATATTTTACTATTTTTGAAATTGATTTTTTAAATTGATAATTATTGTATTTAGTGGTGGTACGGAAACATCAGTGCGCGAGCCCGACTCACACTTGGTTTATTTTGTAGGGTTGGTCTCATAGTAAAAGTGAATGCTTTAAAATTCGGTCTCCATTCTAGAGATTTACACATCTAAATCCCTAAAACATTTCAGGTGCAGCAATAAGCAACATAATCCTCTACCGGACATGTTACATCTCTCTAGGCCACTCCAAGATTGAATGCGCTGGCTTCCTCTCTCTCGATAAGACTAACGAAACACATGTCCTAGAAAAAGAGGTCCAGAAATACGCGACGTTCGTGTCGACGGTTAGAGCCATCATAGAGGCCTTGGCCCCGGCGGTCCTCTCTTGTTTTATGGGAGTCTGGTCTGATACTCACGGCAGGAAACCGCTGGTGGTCTGGCCGCTTTTAGGTAAGTGCCGAGGATGAGAATAAGTAAAATAAGAAGTAGACACCTAAACACACAATTAATGAATATTGGCAAAAAAATATTAGAACAGCAGAATGAATGTAGTTATGTAGTTATGTTAAAAATCATCACCACCGTGAGCCATAAGACGTCCACTGCTGAACATAGGCCTCCCTAGCCCTTACAAATCCACACTGAACGACAGTCTGCCATCTGCATCCACTCGATGCCCGCGACTCATGATGTCGTCGGTCTATCTAGTGGTAGGTCTACCTACGCTGCGTCTTTCGGTTCGTGGTCTCCACTCAAGAACCTATCTTCCCCATCGGTTATCGGGGCTTCGAGTGATGTGGCCTGCCCAGTGCCACTTCAACTTGCAATTTTTAATAGCTATGTTGGTGACTCTGGTTCTTCGGCAAATATCCACGTTTCGGATTTTATCACGCAAAGAAACTCCGAGCATAGCTCTCTCCAGTGCCCACTGTACGACTCTGAGTTTTTCCAAAAGACCAGCAGTTAAGGACCACGTCTCAGCACCATATTATTATGTCATCACCGGCAATCGGCAACACACTGGTTAAAGACTTTCTTTAGGCACTGTGGTACCTATTTATACGAAAAATAAGTCAAATAAAAAATTATACATAGAGTCCCTGATAAATGTCAGGGGTATTTGGTGGAAGTGGCCGGCAAAAAAAGTGCCGAATGTGAACCTAAACAAAGGCAAGCACGCATCCTCTCATTGGCACGCTTTTTTGCATGTGTATATGAGAGGGGAGCGACGTCCAGGTGAAAAAAGCTCTACCATTACTTCGTTTATAAAATTTTGAGTTTTCTTTGATACCTGAAAAAAATTAATTCCTCATCATTCGATCAATTCTTAGAATTCAAACATATTATGTAGAAAATAATAAGTAGAACAATCGCCTGATCCGAGATTACAATATTGTAAAGGAAAAAAATCCTACTCAAAGAGAAAATTAAACGCGCATTATCATATTTTTCTTTAGTTTCGTTGCACAGAAATGTTAAGACAGGCAGGACTTATAAGTTAGTGTTCACAAGGTGACCCCTTCTATGTTAGCACGCGAATGATTATCAGAGTCTAGCTAAGATATTTATTACACCTCACTGAGCCTGAGTCCCTATTCGCACGTAACGGTTTTGCTTTGATAAATTACAAGTTTTGTCAGATTTGGTATAGCAAAGATGTCAATACCGTCATGTATATATACCGTCATAACGGCCCAGCTACTGCAACATATTATGGTAGCGTGCAACGGCAGGATATTTTTAATTAGATTATGACGTAATGCGCATGCGAAAATATGCAGGCAATGATTCATTCGAATTAAACTGTTTTTGTGTAATTGTGGTCTTTGTTCCCAAGTCCAATCATGATCGACCATCTGACAATTATTCTAATCGCCATAATCCGAAGTATTATTTATCCGACGTCGCCATGATACATTTCGATGTCGGGTCGCCCGCTTGCAAATATACCCTCAAATAAGCTACCCGTGCGCACCCTCGATATCCTGCTATCAAAGCGAATGAGGATTAATTTTGACATCGTGGAGTGTGCACAATTTTATAATATAAATTTCTTGGACCTCTGTGAGAATTTATGCATTGAAACATTATTTACAGAGAACAATGGCTTAGACCCATTTACGAACAAGTCGTAGTGATTATTAAGACCAAAATATTACGTTAGAGATCTTTACAGGTTGGCGAGGTTTTACCACTTGCAACGCTTATTACTACAGATGACCAAGAGGCTTGGTTTATTGTATTAAAGTCGCATTTAGCGGAGCAAAACCATGGCGCTTACACACGGCCGTGCGTTTCTCTACTACAATTTTTGAGTTTTTTTTTTCGAAAAGTATAGCTGTTATGTAAAATGTACCTTTGCGGTTTCCTTCATAATTATGAAATCTGTATATTAAGATATCACAGGCATAAATTAATAAATAGGTATTTGAATGAATCCAAAAAATAGGGAGAAAAGCGCAAATAAGTCTTACTTTCATATTTTTATCTATCGAGCGAAATCCCTTAATCGAGTTTCGGTCTTTGGGGGTTCTTTCGGTCTAGATAAAACATTCAATTTTGATATTACACCGTAATATCAAAATTAAATATCATAATTTTAAGCTAACCATGGAAGTAAGTAGGCACATTTAAACTAGAATGACCAAAACTGCTAAAAGTCGGAAAAGAGGGCCTTAAATTGAGGCCTTAAAGTTATATATATATAACTAGCGACCCGCCCGCCCGGCTTTGCACGGATGTAATTAACGTGCGAAGTCGGGTCGGATCGCTAGTTATATATATAAACCTTCCGTGAAAAATTATGTAACTGATGGTGAAAACCGCTTCATAATCCGTTGCGTAGTTTTAAAGATTTAAGCATACATAGGGAATTAGGGACGGACAGACAGCGACAGCGACTTTATTTTATACTATGTAGTGACGATGATAGTGATGGAACAAAATGATGTAGGGAAATGTCTGCAAGACATTGTTAGCTAGTTTGCCACTAACCTTGTATATCGTTCCTTTCCCTTGTTCATGTGAGCGGCGGGATCAGGAATTAGCGGTTGCCATTTTATAGTACATTCGAGTGCCATGTTACAAATTGAAATGCGACACCCTTTATACCCTATTTACTGTACTTTGAACTGAAGACGGAGCGTGTGGTTTATTTACAATTCTTTTACTCATTTCCTCCTGTGATCAAGTTACATTGTTCAGACTTATATTTTAGCCCACAACAGAACCAAAAAGAGAGTGTTGTATGAACAAAATGTTGAAAATGTGCAACAAAGCCGGCGAGCGATTTCTCCAAAATGCTCTATTATTTTCCGCTGAGAAGAAAATTCTACGCAAAACGAATTTACAAGTAAATTACAAAGTCAGTAAGAAAGATTTCGAAAAAAACTTATTTTATTGATCATCATCATCATTTCAGCCATAGGACGTCCACTGCCTAACGTCCACAGACGACCTAAAAGAGACCGCAGGGAAACGCTGGATGCAGGCCGCTTCCAACCGGCCCTTTAGATCGATGGGGGAAGCCTATGTCCAGCAGTGGACGTTCTATGGCTGAAATGATGATGATGATGAAGTGCATAATTATCGAGATAAGTTTTGTAACCCTGATATTTTTGCCGTAAATGCCTTTTAAAAAACAACCGGCAAAGCAAAAACACCTCGGATCGGATCAAGACAAAGGACCGAGATCTCGCCTTGAACGGTTACAGGCTTCAATATCCACCTTATGCCGGAACATTTTAGTCCTTCTATCAAATAATTTCTCAGTTTTCTTTAAAAAACTGGTTTGATAAAATTAGAATAAGGATTTCTAAAGGTTGGTCGTTTGACATTTACCTGTAGGTATCATGATCAGCTTTTGTTTGGAAATATTATTTACATTTGCGTAGGTACATACACATTTGTTTTTATTTTGGAAATCTGGTTATACTCGTACCTAGCGTTACCAGATGTAAAATTTTAACTTCCGGTTATATAGCCTGATTTCCATTGAAAAATTCCTGAGATTTTGTCGCAGTTTGTGAATTTTCTCGCAAACGTAATTTACAACATTGTGAAAAAAAGCCAAATCGTTTGAAAAGTTTTTCATTATAATCTTTTTATATAGAATAAGACCTACGTTTGTCCTGCAATTCGCCCGATGGTAAGCGACGTTGCGGCAGAGGATGGAACACGTGCCTAACTTGATAAAAAAATTCTTAGCTATGATTAAAATAAAAAAAAACAGCTGTTGAAGATAAGCACTAGGTATATAAAACACTGTTTTAAACTATCACGGTTGTTCACTAAAGTTATATGATTGATTGTTTTGAGCTCATTCCACAATCCGTAAATCCAGTAATCACCACAGTAAATATCCCGTAAATAATCATACTAGGTATATAGTTCTATTATCGGTTTAAAAATACAATATAGGTATATTTGTTAGGTATAAAATTTGACGTCATATTTTAACAAGTAAATTGAGATGTCAACTAAATTGAGGACGTTGCATTGCAAGCGAAGTGTCCCTGCCCTGGGGTCAGCCAGTTCATGTTTAATACTTCCGCAACTCCAAAATAAGATTGCTTCAGTACCCTTAGTACAAGTTTTGATAGTATTCGAAAACTTTTTCGTATTAGAGTGAAGCAATCTATACCGCCGATTACTACCGATTTTAGTTCCTCCGCGTTTCCGCTGGAGGCGCTTTACTAAAATGTATGGAACAATATACGTAAACGAAAAAAGTTTTCGAAAACTATCAAATCTGGGACTAAGCATACAGTCCTTTGTTTGTTAGAGTTTTGTTTTTTTAAATTAGAAAGTAGTGTTTTGATTGACATCGAGATACAATACATATATAGAGTCACAATCGTGCCATAAAAATGTCCGAACCAAAACTCGGCGCTCGCTACGAGTTTTTTACGCCGACTTTTTGGTTAGTTACAAGGTAACCACGATCCGACTATAACGCCGCGCGATGCCAGAGCTACGATGACATAGCGGACAACTAACGTTGAACACTATGCAAGCGACAAAACGTCTAAATTGAAGTAAATGTGGCATTGTGAAGTATATAATTGGTAGTATACAATGTATGTACAATGACGCTCGGACGTTTTTAAATTTACCTATCAACAGATTATGCTATCGCATATCCACGAAATGTTTGGTATTTCCGCAGGGTATCATTCATCATTATCATCAACATTTCAGCCATAGGACGTCCACTGCTGGACATAGGCCTCATCGATCTCTAAAAGGGCCGGTTGGAAGCGGCCTGCATCCAGCGTTTCCCTGCGGTTTCTTTTACGTCGTCTGTCCATCTAGTGGCGGACGTCCTACGCTGCGCTTATCTCTCCATTCAAGAACCTTTCGGCCCCGTCGGCCAGGGTATTTATTTACTTTAATTTACATTGCCATATAATGCGTTGTATACATTTAAAATGCACTAAATACACATTATACCCTGTTTATAGGGTGTTGCAAACATTAAATGGTTTTACTTATTCTAATTAAAATTACACAAAGAATAATATTCATAAAATATTCATGAGATTGAAAGATTTTTCTTGTAAAAACTCGTCTATTATGTAATAACATATTTAAAGAAAAACGTTTATTTTGGTTTAATTGTATCATAGCACAAGCACATTTCAATTATCGCACTAATAATGACTTGAATATTTTTTTTTTTAATGTTTACCTGTATTATCCCCCTGCTGGCCAAAGGTCTCCCCTAATTCCCGGACAGGTGGGCGAAGGTCTCTACGGAGTTGAATACACCGAATAAATCATTATAGATATAAAACAAAATTAAGAACAACTCAAATGAACCCAAACTCGAGGGGTTTACTAGTAGCCATTGAAGAGTTGTACCGTCCACTTCCTGGCTCCATCATCAGATCAGATCGATGTTACCAGAATTGTTGTATGTGTGGTATTTGTAGTAGAAAAGTGTCTGAATTTTTGGTATCTTCCATGGTGAAACGCTCGAAGATAATGAGGGTGGAAATGGTTTATTTAATACTGCCATAAATGTGGAGAAACTAAAAAATTGCGGTTGAATCCACTGGATAGAGTTGGTACCTAAACCTACCTGAAATAAGTACATTATGGCACAGTGCCAAGTCAAATATGTTATTGTAAAAAAGAGACAAAGAAGAACGTGGACGATGACGATAGCTATGTACCTAATTATCGCGGCGTGTTTCTATATCATGCAAATGCATGTTTGTATGATTGTCGCCATTCAACGTCGAAAGGACCAAAACATGCACACGGCACGATGTGTTCAGTTCGAGATCTTTTAAGTCTGCCTTTGATCAGGCAGGTAGAGCGAGATTGTCTTTCGACGCGTTTCATTTCTGAAATATATATTACAGGTATCGATCATTTTCCGGAATAAAAAGTAGTTCATTTGCTAAGCGAACGTAGGTACCCGTAGTGACCCATTTTTTTACCCCCCTTCTCGGTTACCGACCACCCTCCACCCGTAGTATATGCTGAGACCCCTCCTAGCGCTCTTGCTTTCACGTAGAAATTAAAGGATTACTAATGACTATGTGACGAAAACATAAGCCCCCCGCCGCTGTGACCAAGCGTGGTATTTTGAAGTCTCCTGAACGGGTTAGTAAGGGTCATCATCATCATCATAATCAGCCAGAAGACGTCCACTGCTGAACATAGGCCTCCCCCTTTAAACGACAGCCTGTAAGGGTAAATATGTTCCCTAAATCAGGATGTAAACTATTTCCACATCAAATTTTATGCAGGTTACAAACCATGCAAGTGCGTTCGCCGCACAAGCACCGAGGCGCGAGGCGTCATAAAAAAAAAAATCGCTCGATTTTTATCGCTTAGGGCATTTTGCGCCCCCAGAAGCGACTGTTCCTCTCGATTTACCTCAGGGCCGGCGCTAGATAGACAGAGAGACAGCATAGGCTTAGCAAGGGTCCCGTTGATACTCTATGGATTCGGAACCCTGAAAAGTAAACAAGTTATTTGTTTCCAGGTCTAGCCCTGACTGCTATGCTGCAAGTAGTGTACAGCATGATAGACGACCTCGGCCCGTGGTGGTACATCGCCACAGCGATACCATATTCACTGTCCGGAGGATTCACGGTTCTGTTCACGGGAGCATTCTGCTATATTAGCGATATTTCGTCTACGGAGAAGCGATCTATTAGGTAACACCGTTATAAGTCATAGAAAATCAATGATTTAAAAAGTTGACATCCAGGAAAATGTACTACTCACTCTTTTCTTATTTTTATCCATCATCGCCTTGATCGCCTATAATTAGGATTCCGTACCCAAAGGGTAAAAACGGGACCCTATTACTGAGCCAACGATGTCTGTCCGTCCGTCCGTCTGTCCTACCTATTATAAATAAATAAATAAATATTCGGGACATTTTTTCACACACGGTAATCTTACCCCAAACTAAGCAAAGCCAGAGACTGATATACATACGTATATAGTTTTAAATACATACTCGACCAGATATAGAAGAAACACAAATGTTTGTCCTAGATGGGAATCGAACCCATGCCCCCAAGCTCAGAAGGTAGGTTTACTACCAATTGGACCAACGGGCTATCTGCTGTATCTTTCGAACCGTAATATATAGCCAGTTGACATTTTCACAGATATTGTAATGTTACGGCGATTAATTTTGAAATAATATAAAAGTCAAAAAGTAAAAACGAAAGGGGAGTACAACAAACGTATTTTTTTACGTATTTTTGTATTTTCTCTTATATAAAAACGGTAATATACGTACAAGCGTCAAACTAGACATGATTACAGTACACACTCTACACAGTATAACAGCAAATAATAAATAATGGCCAAATGCGAGTCGGTGACAAATTTCTGTTCATTACCAAGTTATAACTGGTAATTCCTTACTTGGATGACCGCCTTATCATTTCACCGATTAGAAATGCCATATTTTACTAATTTTGAAGTCGGATTTTTTATTGATAATTATTGTATTTTGTGTTGGTATGGAACCCTCAGTGTGCGAGTCCGACTCACACTTGGCCGGTTTATTTTATACGCACTGCAGCTGCCCAACCTTTCCTGCCGCCTTCAATGACACGCTTATTGAAGGCGGCAGGAAAGGTTGAGTTTTAAGTTTTTTTTCAAAGCTTTTATTTAACTTCTAATGTTTATTTAAGTCAAGCTTTCCTCCAAACAGATTTTGCTGAAATTTTTCATACAACTTTAGTTCTGGTAACAATACAATATCCAATATTGTAATATTTACAAAATGCCCGCTAAAATGAAAACATTTTAATAAAAATTAAAAGCATAAAATAAATAAAAGCTAGTTTAAAAAATATAGCTCGTTTACTATATTTTTTTATTTTTCCAAATTACTGAAACATTATAGTAAAAAAACAAAGAATATGAAAACTTAAAAACTAGAGCGCCACCGGCAGCGGGGCAGGGCCCAAAGCTACCAGTTGTTACAATGCCTTCAGGGCTGCAGACTGAGGGACCTCCTGCGCGCCGTGTCGAGGCTGACCGTCTTCTGCATCTGACCCTTGGCCCAACCGTCTACCAAGAGCCTCTTTTTTATTTTATTTCTTTAGCTTCCCAGGTGGAAGAAAAAAGCCTTGATCTGAGAATTTCTCTTTCAGGATGACAATCATGGAGGCTTCAGTGTCTCTGGGCAGCGTTTTAGGTGCAATCGCGAGCTCTTACGTGCTAAGGGCGGTCGGGAATGTCTATCTCCTTCTGATAACAGCTTCACTGAACGTGGTTGCGTATGTCTACACCAATGTCTGGATACAGGAGTCTTTGACAGGCGCAGTCTCGGTAAGAATTTTACATTTGCATACTTAGCGAACTGGAAGAAACACCGGCAAAGTGCGAGTCGGAATCTGGGACTGAAGGTTCCGCCAACAAAAAAAGTAGGTCTGAATTTGCCTGAGAAGCGGGTTGAAATTAAGTAATACATTTCAGCCCTAGGGAGAATCACTTTCAACTGACAGTGACAGTTGACAAATGACAGACACTCAAATAATTTAAAAAAAACTAGTTATATTTTCACATTTGTATTGAACCATGGTCCAACTTTTTTTTTCTCCTCAGAAGATTATGGTCCCGCACTCCTCGTGCATTTGCCAGAGTCAGGATGTTAAAAAAATTTGGCGGGAATTCGATCTTTATTGTAGAATTTTGTTTATACTTCCGTATAGCAGATTTAAAATTCGCTCAAATTTTCTTTACTCAGTTCATGTTTTTATTTTTAGTTTCCTTGTATTCGTAAAGAAAAGCACAGTGTTTACGTCGGGGTTAAAAACTTATTTAGTCCATATACCTATTAGCGTCCTCGCTACGCTCGGGCACCAAAACCCGTCTCCGGACTAAATAAGTTACTTTCACCCCTAGGGTAACATTGTGTACTATTTTTTCTTTTAGTTCGGGATCTATAGCGTATACCATTTATGTTTTATTTTGTATATAAACTTATACAAGGCCGTATTTATAATATCAATATGATTAAGATGTTATAATTTGCTATCTATTAAAACAACACGGAGGCGTCATGCGGACGATAACAATGATAAGCCATAAGTGCTTATCACTTAGCTATAATCAGTCAGTGCTGAGACGAGCGATAAAATTTGTTAGGCGCCGGGCTCACAGCAAGCTGTCTGAGTTTTGAGCTCTCGCGAGTTTCTTCACCGTCGTGTGGCCTAGTAGGTTACCAAGTTACCATAATCGGATAGCCCGTTGGTCCAGTTGGTAGTGAACCTGCCTTCTGAGCTGAGGTGTGGGTTCGATTCCCACCTAGGGCAAACATTTATGTGATGAACGTATATGTGTTTGTTCTATATCTATCTATTTAAGTATGACTGTATTTAAAAATATATATGTATGTATTTCAGTCTCTGGCAGCCATACAAGCTTTACTTTGCTGGGGTCAGATGACCGTGTGTGCAAAAATGTCCCGAATATTTATTTATTTTATCATTATTAAATCTAACAAACATCCTTACATTGTATTTTGTCTTGCTCTCTCGGCTAATGAGAGAGCAAGACATAAGAATGTTTTTGAGATGATGGTAACCCACCTGACCGCTCTGCCGTCCGGCGCGGCGCCAAGACATCGCATACATTATGGACCAACCATTCGCTCCAGGCCTGCATATTACAGAGCTCTAGCGTCGCTATGTGACCGGCGCTTTACTTATAAAAATAAAATTATGAGTCCAACAAAATTAGTTACGTAAAAATATTATGAGTCACCCCGATTGATAAACAATTAAATATTATGTACATTTATTATTGAACCGCATTTATTTACTGTTTGTAATTGTTAGTCACTAAACTGTTTCTTTATGAAAACTGTAACAGTTAGGTACCTATAATAGATGCCAAGCTTTTTGCTAGTTCTGACGAATGACCGAACTAGTTTGCATACCCACTCACCTCATTACCCTTGTGCCCTTGTCCGGACTTTGCTTGGCGGTTGATTTTTTCTTTGAGAGTAGAGTTAGCTGCTAATCAAAAACATAGTCTAGTGTTTTTGTTTTTGTTGTGTTTTTTAGCGCACAGACTGAACCGTCAAAGTCACCTTATGACCATACATGGGAAACACTGTTTATCCCTATTTTGTTTGTTCCAGGGTTCTCTCTCCTCAGTACTCGATATGCTGCTTGTAAAGGAAATGGTCCGCGAATGCTTCAAGTGGCGCCCCAACAAAGGACGGGCACAGATCCTTCTACTGACCCTAGCTAACAGCTTGACCGTCTTCATTCTATACGGACTCATTAGCCTGGAGTATTTGTACTCGAGGGAAAAACTACATTGGACTTTGCCGGTACCTATGCTCTAAAATTATGTATTTCAACTGTTTGTCAGTGTGGTCTAAGATGGATCACGCTTGCTTAAAAATGGCTTAAAAAACCCGATGAAGCAAAGGTAAAAGTAGGATATTTTAGTTAGCGTTTTACTTGACGTCTCATCGCCTTGTTTTTAAATGAGTACTTACACCTGATTAAAAACTGTACAGATACTAGTTTTTTAGATATAGTAAGTAGTGTACCATTTTCGAAACATGATCCGCCTAATATATCGTCGTTTTTTAGTGTTATTATCGGGTTTTTTAAAGAAAAAGAAACATACCCTGTGATTTGAAGTGCTCAATTTTGGGAAACACACCCTACCCTAACACATTTTGACACACCCTTGAGATAAACATTTTATTCACAAATTTAAAAAAAAACCCTTGGGCCTTGCCAGTTGCCTCCATTCCCGTTGCCTTCCTAACCCGACTTTCACACATTGGCCGTGTTGGTCCTAAGGTCCTCGTTCATACTTTTGCGCGATCATGTGTCGGGAAAAGCGGTTGTTGCCGAACAAATGAACGAAAACAATCTTGGGGTCTTGGGGTTGTCGGCCCCAAGATTGTTTTCGTTCATTACCTATTTCAGCCAATGCGTGAACGCGGATTAATATTGTGTTATATTAACCTATATACATATTTTTCTTTCAAGGACTACACTCGATTCTCAGCAACGCATACGACTGTGTCCTTCATTGGGGGGTTCTTTGGAGTGATTGTGGTCCAGAGGCTATTCAGGATAAGCGATTTGGCGTTCGCTAATATAGCCTTTATATCGACTGCCATAGAGTACACGGCTAAAGCTATGGCCACGCAAACTTGGCACATGTACTTGGGTAAGTTAAAAACGATCACACCTCTTAGCTTTCTAGCACATCTCTGGTAGATACGCAGCCTTAACCCTGGATACAAGCTATACGCATATCAAATTTAATCTAAATTTCATCTAGCCGTCACTAAGTTGATTAGTTCCTAACGGATCACCCAAGCCATCCATCTAGGTGGTCGGTTAGACCTTCAACGGTCTTGGGCAGTTAAACTGTTTTTGTAGTGTTAGTATTAGCTTGTATTTTGTTTAGTTAATAAAGGCACTTGCCCTATTTACTGTTTACAAACATACATACTTTATAAATACAAACTTTCGTATTTATAATATCAAAATGTGATGTGATATCAGTATCAGTTAAAACGTTAAAATGCTATGACTCATGAGATAGCAAATATTCATATCTGGTTTTTGTGCTCGGTTAAGTTTTGATTTTTGTTTTACTGAAATACCGGATACTTCTAGTTCTATAATGACCTCATACCTTAGCGAGTTTTGAAAATGTAATAAATCTAAATATTTAAAATAAAATAAAAGTCATTGTAAAAAGTAGGAAAACGCGTGATGCGTGATGTTACATATAGGTATTAGTATGTAGTGCCAAAAAAACAATAGATTATAAATAATATATAAAGTCTGGTTCATTAACATAAATAGTGGAAATTTCGATTAGACAAACGAAACTTTATTTTAATTTTATTTTCTATTATTATGCTCACAAGAAGCATGATTGCAAAATGCGCGTTGTATTAGAACACTTTACTGACTTTACTAACCAATTTCAATATCTTAGCATTATAATTATGATTCGACCTGCATGTGTTAATTTATTTTTTGGCCAAGAGCGAAATAAATACTGCATCTAAGTTTCTTTGTCTAACTTCGGATATTCGGAGCACTTTTAAGTAGGTACCTATATAAACTCATCTAAAACTTTTTTTATTTACCAATACTGTCCCACTCCTGGGCAAAGGTCTCCCCCATTTCTTTCCAGACGTATTACAAAACTAAAACAATATTAGTAAAAAAAACTATATTTAACTATACAGGGTTACGCATATAGACTGTAGGTACTAAGGCAAAAGGGGGTCATTGTACTCATTATAAACAACGTTTACTAAGGGACCAACCCAGAAATCGCGGAAAAAATATATAAGCTGCCACATAGAAAATGGTCATTGAGACTCGACAAAATGTTTGGAACAGCTGATTTTTTTCCGCGATTTCAGGTTTGGTCCCATAGTAAAAGTTGTTCATACTGATGAGTATAACGTACCCCTTACGGTTTAGCATAACCCAGTAACCATGTATACAATAGGATTTAAATGCAGGGATGATTCCAAATAAAATTAGTTGTCATCTAGATATCTGGATGATTCACTTGCCTCATAATCCCATTCATACAATCAATGTTTTCAGGGTCGGTCCTGTCGATGTTCCGCGGGCTGTCGTCTCCTCTAATCCGGTCGTTGCTCACGAAGATCTTGCCTCTGACGGACATAGCGAAAGTGTTTGCTCTAATGTCTGCGATAGAAGGAATCTGTCCGCTAATCTCGCCGGTCATGTACAACTCCCTGTACGAAGTGACGATATCAACGTTCCCCGCTGCGATCTACGTGCTGTGCATCGCTGTCACTGCTATCTGTGTCATATGTACAGGGTGAGTCTTAAGGCCGCGCTCTTCGGCTTCTATTTCTTTCGCATATTTTCACTATTTTTTATGATGAATCACAGAGTAAGAATTTACCAGGTTTAAGAGGCCTGTATATGTAGGTATATCCTCTGCAACTTTCTCGCTCGCGAATTTTCACATTATCACAGAAAAATCACAGAGTATGAATTTGCAAAAAGTGACAAAACATGTCCTTTTGATAACTATCATAATATTTAAAAAAAACTATATCTTTTACTTTGACGGAGTAATATGGTAACAAGTAAAAAAATCATCTGTTACCATAGATTCAGTCTGTTACCATTTTACTCCGTCAAATTAAAAGATATGGCAACAAAAAAATATATTTGTAAACTCAGGGTGACAGCACAGAACAGTAGGTACTTCGTCGCGTAGGATTTTGAACAAGTTTAAAATTCCGGGTGCCACTGAACTGTTATGAGCAAGCGTGACGCTTACCATCAGGCAAACGAATTGCTCGTGTTGTTGCTTAAGCTATTTATAAACTTGCGACGGGATCGAGAGGGTTTATAAGCTTGAACCTTACGTTCGTCCTAAATTACACACAAAAAGGCCAACGATAAAAGGTCTTATTTTATTTGGGTTGCTTGAATTTACGATTTTACAAACATCGCATGCGCTAAAAGGACAATAATATGAAAAGAGCTGTATTACAATTTGCATCGTTCAAATTTACGTATGTATCTGGATTTACGGCCATAAAACAAGTAAACTATAATGTAAAAAAAATATATTTTTATGTCAGTAACGAAATCCACTCTCAAAATTTCCCTCTGAGAGTATTACGAAAACCCACTTTTGTAAATCATCATCATCATCAGCCGGAAGACGTCCACTGCTGAACACACTGAACGACAGCCACGGCACTGAACGGCAGGTTTTGTAAATAGGAGGTAATTAATAACTTGATAGGTTGGGTTTGTCCAACAAGCCGTAATTATCAATACAAAATACAGGGGCATTACGGGCAACTCCTTACGCGGTATCAAATGGCGCAGTTCGGAAAATCACGCGAACGTGGACGTTAACGCGTCCAGACACGGTTTGCGGTCGCGCAACATTTTTTCATCAAAAAAACAAAACTACAGCTACAGCTAAACTACAGCTAGCTAAGGGCTATATATTACAGAAATTGAATTTTCTATTTGATATACTTACCTCTTTTATCGATCGTCAAATTGACAGTTGAGGTCGTCAAATTCGATAATATGCCATTTTTTCAGTACTCGCTGTGATCGATTCTATGGCATTTTAGCGAATTTGACGATCGATAAAGAACGGTACTTGCACTGCTCAACACCAAAAACCAAGTTTTCGTTGGCATTTTCGTCAAAAATTCACGATGTGAAGTCATTGCTTGGAGTATGCACTAATTTCATATTATCTCGTGACTTTTGGACTCATTTGGCCATCTGTTGAAATAGTACCTACCTAATTATTTAACGTTTGTAAACAAGATACTAACATTAGATTGATAATCGCGAGGGTTTTGACGGAGTCTGTACGCTGATTCTTCATCATCATCATTATCAGCCTATCATGTTCCCACTGCTAGGACACAGGTCTTCTCTCAGAGAGAATGGGCCCTGCATACTGTCCCAGTGCAGTGTTGGTAAATCTCGTCTATAAACTTTTGAGGTTCTTGGACATACTAGTTTCCTAACGATGTTCACCTTTCACCGAATGGCATCAAAGCTGCATAAAAAATAAGTCATTGGCGCAGGGACGAGGATCGAACCGGGTGCCGGCAGATTGTAAAGCGCACATGCTACCTACCAGCCACCATCGCTTGATTTTTATACAACGTGTCAATGGCTAATTGTGACTAAGCTATGAACTCACTGTTTTTCCTATTTTCAGATTCGTCCAGTACTTCCGGTGGAGTGTGGCCTCGCCTTATCAACGCCTAAATGATAGCTAGTCTGTAAAGTATATAATTAATTTACCTACAGGGGCCTTAAGGCTCCTCTTAGCGCTTGCGTGAAACAACGCAGTGCGGAAAATCACGCGAACGTGAACCTTAAAGCGCCCAGATACGGTTTTCAGTTGGGCAAAAAACAAATATCACCTAAACTGGATTGCTTTAAACAGCTAGGTGAAGGCCCCGTAAGTGACGTGCTTAGAAAACTCAAATTAAATTCCAGTGAGTATAACCATAGATAAACATATAGTATAACCTAGTATTAGTAGGTACTTTGGTAACATAGATTTAATTATTGGCCTGACGATGTGCCTTTTAACATTAATGTATGTACATTGACTACGGCGGGACTGAAATCTACAGAATCATAAAATATACAGGATTATCTAACATATCGTTTAGACTACGTAGTAAATGTACTCATTAGATATTTTTATGATATTTTATGTGCTGTGGAGGTCCGGCCTAAGAATAGACCTCCCCCTTCTCTTCCCGTGGGTGCCGTAGAAGTCGGCTAAGGGATCAACCAGAAGACGGGCAGCAGCGTCTTCTGAGTATAAAAACACCGACTGCGCTCGCCAACCCGCCTGCCAAGCGTGGCGAGTATTGGCAATCCCCCCCCATTATATGATGAATACAAAAAGGACCAGGCCCCCAGTCCCCGGCAGCCCCGCTATTCCTGGCTACGGTAGCGGTCATGGTAACGGCGGGGCCAGGGGTGCTAAGAATCCCCGGCAGACGCTCGGCTACCAACCCCAACGACGACGACTGGCCCTGGTAACACACAACATACGCACCATGAGGACTGATGAGAAGATTGTTGAGCTGGAAGAAGAAATGGGTAGGGTACGTTGGGATATCTTGGGTTTATCCGAAGTCCGTAGAGAGGGCGAGGACACGATAACCCTGAAATCCGGTAACCTACTCTACTACCGGGAGGGCGACCAACAGTCCCAAGGTGGTGTCGGCTTTCTCATCCACAAGTCCCTCATTAACAACATTATCACCATCGACAGTGTTTCGAGCAGGGTTGTATACCTAATACTCAGAATATCCAAGAGATATTCGTTGAAGGTCATTCAGGTATACGCACCGACCTCGTCACACCCAGATGATGAAGTGGAGGTTATGTATGAGGACATTAGTAGAGCCATAGATACGTCCGAGACCCACTTCACTGTTGTTATGGGGGACTTTAACGCGAAGTTGGGCAAGAGAAGTGATGATGAGTTGAAAGTGGGGAAATTTGGCTGTGGGCAACGGAACCCTAGGGGACAGAGGCTGGCCGACTTTCTGGAGAAAGAGGGACTTTTTATGATGAACTCTTTCTTTCAGAAGCCGCCTCACAGGAAATGGACCTGGATGAGCCCCGATGGTTCTACGAGAAATGAGATAGACTTCATTATGACCACCAAGAGACAAATATTCAATGATGTCTCTGTGATTCACAGGGTGAAAACCGGTAGTGATCACCGAATAGTAAGAGGCACATTGAATATTAACGTTAAAATTGAGAGGTCCCGCCTAATGAAGTCCACGCTCCGACCGAACCATGCCCATATTCAAAACCCCGAGAGCTTTCAACTCGAGCTGTCTAATCGCTTTGATTGCCTGGAGAACTTTGCTTCCGTGGATGAGATTAATAACAGGTTAGTGGAAACTGTCCATGCGGTAGGTTCTAAGTTTTTTAGACCTGGCCGGCGCACAGATAGACCTCAAAAATTATCCGACCATACCCGTAACCTCATGGCTGATCGACGCTCGTTACAACTACAATGTTCCGATGACGCTGACTCATATAGGCAGCTCAATAGACAAATTTGGAAGTCATTGCGGCACGACATACGTACCTTTAATACGAACAGTATTAAAGAGACGATTGAGCAAAACAAAGGCTCCAAAGTGTTTGCAAGAGACATGTCTATTGGGCAAAGCCAGCTGACAAAGCTGAAGAGGGAAGATGGTAGTGTAGCGTCGACCAAAGCCGAGGTATTAGGGGAAATCGAAAGGTTCTATGGACAGTTATACACTTCGGTTGCTAAACCTGTGAGCAGCTCGGCCAAAGACCCAAGAGCCAAGCTGAGCCGACACTATACTGAAGATATCCCGGACATCAGCCTGTACGAGATTAGGATGGCCCTGAAACAGCTCAAGAACAACAAGGCGCCGGGGGACGATGGAATCACATCAGAGCTTCTGAAAGCGGGTGGAACACCGGTACTCAGAGTCCTTCAGAAGCTCTTTAATTCTGTCTTACTCGAAGGTATAACGCCAGAAGCATGGAACAGAGGCGTGGTGGTGCTGTTCTTTAAGAAAGGTGACAAAACCTTGCTGAAGAACTACAGACCCATCTCGCTTCTGAGCCATGTTTATAAGCTGTTTTCGAGGGTCATCACGAATCGTCTCGATCGCAGGTTCGATGACTTCCAGCCTATCGAACAAGCCGGTTTCCGAAAAGGCTATAGTACCATAGACCACATCCACACGCTACGCCAAGTTATACAGAAGACCGAAGAATATAACTTGCCACTATGTTTAGCGTTTGTGGACTATGAGAAAGCCTTTGATTCGGTCGAGACATGGGCGGTGCTCGAGTCTCTCCAGCGATGCCGTATTGACTATCGGTATGTCGAAGTGTTGAAGTGTTTGTACAATAACGCCACCATGTCGGTCCGAGTACAGGAGCAGAGTTCGAAGGCAATTCCATTGCGAAGAGGCGTGAGACAGGGAGACGTTATCTCTCCGAAACTGTTCACTGCCACAATGGAAGATGCTTTCAAGCTCCTGGAATGGCAAGGACTCGGCATCAACATCAACGGCGAGTACATCACTCACCTTCGGTTTGCCGACGATATTGTGGTCATGGCAGAATCGATGGAAGATCTCAGCATGATGCTCGAAGGCCTCAATCGAGTCTCCCAACAGGTGGGCCTTAAAATGAACATGGACAAGACAAAGGTTATGTCAAATATCCATGTTGTGCCCACCCCAGTATCAGTTGGGAACTCAGTTCTTGAAGCTGTTGACGCGTACGTCTACCTAGGACAAACCGTCGAACTAGGTAGGTCCAACTTCAAGAAAGAGGTCAATCGGCGAATCCAACTCGGCTGGGCAGCGTTCGGTAAACTACGCAACGTCTTCTCGTCCAAAATACCTCAGTGCCTTAAGACGAAAGTCTTCGACCAGTGTGTGTTACCAGTGATGACATACGGCACTGAAACGTGGTCTCTCACTATGGGCCTCATAAGCAAGCTCAAAGTCGCACAACGAGCTATGGAGAGGGCTATGCTCGGGGTTTCTCTACGAGATCGAATCCGAAATGAGGAGATCCGTAGACGAACGAAAGTCACCGACATAGCCCACCGGATTAGTAAGTTGAAATGGCAGTGGGCAGGGCACATATCACGCAGAACAGATGGCCGATGGGGCCGAAAGGTTCTGGAATGGAGACCACGGACTGGCAAGCGCAGCGTAGGACGTCCACCCACAAGATGGACAGACGACCTAAAAGAGACCGCAGGGAAACGCTGGATGCAGGCCGCTTCCAACCGGCCCTTTTGGAGATCGATGGGGGAGGCCTATGTCCAGCAGTGGACGTCCTACGGCTGAAATGATGATGATGATGAGATATTTTTACATATCGTGGCTTGGGGTTGTTTAAAACTCAATTTTAGTTCCCATTAGGCCTTTTCAGCCAGCATCTAATTTTCACATGACTTAAAACCGCCAGAACTAGAAAAGTACTTTTTTTTGTTATTCTATACTAGCCCTAGCTTAATATGTATTTATATTTTTTATGAGATGGTGGTTTTCCTAGGTTCCCTACCCGTGGTTCACCTTCTAGTTCACCTGGGTGAATCTACGGATAGTTACACTGACCAGTAATCCACCTGGGTGGACCACGGGTACTTACACTGACCAGGGGCTTTACGGACAACAGCTAATTGCGGCACCTAATCCGCTCAGTTGGAAAATCACGCGACCGCAAACCATATATGGGCGCGATAAGGTTCACGTTCGCGTGATTTTCCAACTGAGCGGATTAGGTGCCCCGTGCCGCAATTGGCTGTTGTCCGTAAGGCCCCAGTTATCCACCTGCTTATCTAATACAAAACAACTATCACAAAAATGACTAGAGCAATAAATAAGAAAAAAAAGTTTCAATATGTAGTATACTAGCAATGTCCCGCGGTTTCATCCGCCATCCTACATGTTTTTTGCTGGATAAAAAGTAGCCTGGGTTAATTCATCCAGGAATTATACCTGACATGACGTCTCTCATTATGTCGACGTTACGTCGATATTAGGTTTAGGTTTAAAGAACTTTATTACCACAAAGACAATTATTTGTCACTTAAGATATTACACTGAGAAGACATTTTTACAGGTATCAAAGTGACAGATGTCACAATAACAATCATCAATCAAGTCAATCTGCAAAACATAATTTTTATCAGACTGACTTGGGTCTCTTCCAGGGTAGATGTTAGCGTTGACAAACGTCAGTGTGACAGCTGTCAAACTTG
The DNA here is from genome assembly GCA_914767915.1 of Agriopis aurantiaria. Lineage (NCBI taxonomy): Eukaryota > Metazoa > Arthropoda > Insecta > Lepidoptera > Geometridae > Agriopis > Agriopis aurantiaria. The sequence continues at coordinate 7,264,207 of OU611999.1, forward strand.
ATGAGGCTATATCTCGGAAACTATTGACCATGAACTAGTAGCTTCTTGACATAAGTGATACGACTTACAACACAAAAAATGAAATAAAAAAGTACTTTTCAAGTCTTGACGGGTCCAAGGTGTGTGCAATTATCTAAAATTGAGCTGTTGTATTTCACATCACTAGGCATGATTCCTAATGTTAAATTTATTACAAATAACCGGCTTAGCGATGAATCTAAATACATTACACATACTGAAAAAAATATTTGAATTGGTTGATAAATCTCTGAGATATGAGTATTTAAAGTTTTAGGTGGGGATAGGGAGGGGATGTTCTATCCCTTTCTCGCAAAGCGTGTGTTAGCATAGCATTTGTATGGCGCTCCTGAGCCGTGACGTCACGGCTCAGTATAGTGCGCTCTTTGTCTAGCATGAAATTAAATTAAAATGCTTATATCTTATTTATTTTTGAACTAATTTTAATTTTGTTTTTGTTGATGTGCTCTATTTATGATCAGCTATTTTAAGAGGTAATAAAAAAAAAAATAGTCATCATGCCTATTGTATCTGCCTGCCAACTTTATGTATGGTATGTTTTTTTTTTAAACAAACTTTTATTTCCCTTGCAATGTTTGATAGTTTAAATTACTATAACAATGGAAAAAACGAAATAAAATTTATAAAAAAACGTAATGAATTCTCACGCGAGTTTTGATGGTTTATTAGTTTGTTTAGGTCAAATATTGCAAGCTAAATTAGAACCACTTCCTCCTAGCCGATTTTGCTGAAATTTTGCATCCACCTTTAGTTCTGGTGACATAATATACAATATAATGTATATTTTCAAAATAACCGCGCAAATAAAAATAAAAACATTTATATAAAAATTTAAAGCATCATTTACATAAAAGCTTGTTCTTTGGCTCTAGTTTGATAGGTGCCAGTTATTTTGAGAAAATAATCTTTGTGATCATTTATGTGATAAGATTGTCAATGTGTTCATGTGTGTGTGATATTGTTAATAAGAACTAATTAGTTTATTTTTTTACATATTTTTAATTGAATGAAGTAAATAATATATTGTAATAAGTATAAAAATAGTGTTTTTATGCCTATAGGATAATATTATGTAGTTTTCCAATAAAAACAGGGTATTTATTACTCACGAAATAATCATTTTAATCAAGTAATTGAGTATATAACGGTTTTGTATGTATTATGCAGGGCTCTGTATGGTAAACTCGTTAACACAGGACAGTTAAAAACAAGCATTGTTAATTATTCACAGTACGAAATTGAATTTTTCACCACTTCTAAGGGTATCTAATACCATGGGTAAGTGAAACCGACCCTGCATTTTAGCAAAAAAAAATTAACAGATTTGGAAGAATTTGTATAGCAAATTATATACTATTTGTTTGAACTATTCTATGGCGTAGTATTACAAACAATGCAAGGACTATTTCTACTTATAATAATAATCATCACAGATTACAACTTTTATCAATCTAGAATTAAGTTGTTAGTTTGTATTTTTACAAGAATAAATGGTTAATTTATGTAAAAACTTACGCATTTCTAGTTCAGCGCTCAAGCCTCTTCACGGAAGGTCAGTTGCCACGAAATGAGATTCTAAAACCTGATTACAAGACTTAAAATGACTGTCATAGCGTGTTAGGGGTCATTAAGTATTACATAGGCACGTATTACAATGGGCATTCAATTCCTTTATAGTCTATTAATTCCTTATTTATAGACTCATGAATGAATAACATAAAGAAACTTGAACAGATTTTTAAATGTAAGCTTAGGAAAAACTACTCAAATTCTGCTTACGTAATAACCCCCTTACTTGAGAAGCGGGAATGAGATACTGAAAGGAATTTATACGTTAAAATCTATGCACACTCAACTATTTTAAATTTTTAACTGAGCAACTTTTATAATAGATCACAGTTTACAAATATATCCCAACTCGTCACAACTTTCAAACTAACCATAGACAAACAACAAAATAATCAAACTTACACGATAAAAACTAAACATATTGAAAAACAAGTTATGGAAAACTTAACTACTAAATAATAAAGAGAAAAATTAAGTACAACAGCATGATAAATGTATCTGTACAATTCAATGGGACTTATGCATAGATAGGATCTAATGATAAAACTGAGGCTATGAACATCTTAACAATAAAATCTTATTTCTAAATACTTTGTCAAAGCTAGCTACAGTCTTGCGAGTCGGTTTTAGATGGTTAGACCATCGTGTTAGCGTAAAAAAACAACTGATCTTACATAGGACACTTTTCTACATACACTTTGTTGACTCACGAGAGCGTTAGGTAGTACCTATATCTTGTATGAACTATGCCAACGAGAATCTAGTTAAGACACTACAATTATATACATGAAAATATAAACAATGTGTACAGTGTAAACTCTTTATAACGTTGTTCAACGTAGTGTTTTATAACGAACAAATTCCTATGTTGTAAAAATTTGTTCCAATTTGGTTGGTTACCTTAAATTTCTTTATAGCGCAACGGCCATTCTCTACTTTGAAGAAATAGGTTAATATTAAGACGTCAGTTAAATTTACAGTAAGTTCTACCAGTATTATTGTTCATGTAATCAGTTCACATAAGGCTCAATTAAATCCTTGAGATACCAAAATTTGTAAGAGAGACACCGGAGGTCGTAAACAGCTGCCTTGCTTTTGTTATTGTTGATAGTCTCAAACACTTGTGCCATTACTCTTGGATTGCATTGTCTTTAGGAAATTTAGGTCTCAGTTACTAAACACAATAGGCACTTACCGTATTATTACCCGTTAACCAACATTTTGTGTATTAATGACATTTGGTTATATTTCTTTCTTCACTCCAAATAACGAAAACTCTTTTTACCGAGAAATAATGTTCGGTTCCTTGAGTTTCGTTATAAAGAGTTTACACTGTATTTTACTTAATAATGAAAGTTAAATTATTGTTAAAATTTGTACTTATGAAGTTAACAAGTCGAAAAATAACTCCACTGGGTTAAGTTTAAAGTAGCACTGGTCAAATTTGGATGTCAGAAACATATTTTCTTTTGTGTGGACAAATGCGTGACGCCTCTTTAGTCCCAGCATAAGCACCAATGACGTCAAATACACAAACCACTTGTTGCATATAAAAAAAACACTTCTCGCGACGGACACATAGTACTTTCAAATTGTCTTTTAGGGTCCTACCACTCCTCATCAGGGTCTTGGCCCTGGTCGGCCGGGGCACTTGTGTTGTTGAAGCTCTGAAAAACAAAATTACAATCATTATATACAATGACATCACAGATAATATTAGCTAGAATCAAAGATAATATAACCACTTGATCGCGCATCAAAATTTTCTTTTGCAAAAGTAAGCCACGTCGGTCGCGGGGGCGGGGTATCGAATGGCGGCGAGACTCAAATGTCATTCATTCAATTCGCGTTTAGGTTTGACCCGCTCGGAGGATGAGCAGTCACGTGGTTATATCGTCATTGGCTAGAATCCATTAAAAAATTGGCTTGTTTGACCGCCATCTCGCCTGATGTTAAGCGATCATGCGGTCTACGATGGAACATGCTTGTCTAGATGAAACCGATTCACGACCGATTTGAAGACACCCAAAAATGAAGGGAAGCGCAGTGCCTTATAGGTTTTAAAAGTACGAATTACTGAGTGGCATTGCCACTGTTATGGGCTAGCATGGCGCTTACCATCCGACATGTGACTAGCTCGTATCTCCGATATTAATGTATTTGAAACTGACTAAACATCAGATAATTTGCAAATTCATATTAGTTTAATTGAGAAGAGAAAGTAAACATTTCAATACCTGTTCATCCTCCTTGAAAGCATTAGTAAAATTAAATATCAGAACCAATTATGTGACACTAAAGACATCTAAGATATTAAATATCTTGGATGTCTTTATAATTATAGATTCAATATCAAAAATGGCTACAAAATAAAGTGCTTGTAGACAGACTTGTATACTATTTTTATCGTCGCGGAAGTCTGAACAACATTAAAAAAACCGGACAAGTACGAGTAGGACTCGTGCTCTGAGGGTTCCGTCAAACGGAATCCTCAAAACGCGAGTCCAAAAAAAAAAAACTGAGGTTGAAATATTGAAAGACAAACTTAACTTTGTAGTTGACTATAAGGTTCTTCCATACATTACAACTACAAAATGTAAGTTTGTAATAGCAAAATAATTATTTTTAAATGACATAACTTCAAATTAGTAACTTTCGGATTTATTCCTATATATGTGCTATGAGACGTACCCTATAGGTTTTGATTCTCCTGTGAAATAGCAAAATATGCGACATAAACGTTCATATATTTTGATTGCATTGACTTACAACTTTAATTTTTTTACAGCCGAAAGAAACCATAGGCCCAAGTATTTAGTATAAATTTCAACTTGATACCTTTACGCGTTCTTGAGAAAAAGGGTCTTGACAGACGGACAGACAGACGGACAACGAAGTGATCCTATAAGGGTTCCGTTTTTACCTTTTGAGGTACGGAACCCTAAAAATACAACTGATTTGAGTACCCCTCGTTTGTTGAAGTCGATTCTGTCGATTAAAGGTACGCGCATATTATGACGGGCCGCAGCGGGCCGGGTCGCATCGCAATAATCACTTTCATACATTTTATATGGAAATCCGCCCCGCTGCGCCCCAGCATAATATGCGATACTTCATATAAAATGTATGATAGTGATTTTGCGATGCGCCCCGGCCCGCTGCGGCCCGTCCTAATGTGCTCTATCCTTTATAGAGTATAAATTGCTCATTTATTATCTCTCCCTTCACGCGTGAGAACGAGACAGGGTACATAGAGATAATGTCTCGCTACAAGTCGTGTAGAATTTTTCTCACATTGGCCTCAGTCTAGTAAAAGCACAGAAAAGTTAATTTTTTTATTAGAACGGCTGTCGAGGCATTTTTGTAAGAAATTTGTTGTAGCTAGTTGCATCCATATAAACGAAACGTCAATCATTCGAAATCAGTTAGCAACTGTGATGTGAACAAAGAACTTTGAGACCTAACCCAAAAAGGTAAGGTCCAAGTTCTTTGGATGCGGAGTTTGACGCGTTGACTTAAATAAGAATGTTCAATCAAGGTTCTGTCATAATGCTTGGCGACAGATTTTCCTTCTAATTTCTGTTCTATTTACTTTTCTGTAAGTAAAAGTGTAAAAATAAAGCGTAAGGTGAAGAGATTCAACTCACTCGAACATCGCTGCCTCCATACTTGTTGCCCTTATACGTGGCGGTGCCACCTCCTTGCAGGAAATCAGGCACGGGTTGCTCCGCTTGCCGAAGAATCTTGGCGAGGTCAGCCACCAAGTTCCCATCCTGAAAGTTTTTATTTTATGAAGCAAAGATATATTCTATGGCCTGAACGCGAAATAAATTTTTGTAACATAAAATTCGCTGCAAATTAGCTTGATTTAATTAATACATGCATATACATGCGTGAAATTCAATTGTAAAATTTATTTAATTATTTAAAATGGGCCTAGTTAGATACAATAGTGGCACTATCAATTCTACGCCACAATTGTATGTACGAAATGATAGGCCCTGTATAATAAAATTGTTAGTATGCAGTTTTTACAAGACGGCATTGAAAAATTAGGAAAATGAAGTCAGAATCGTAATCTACGTCCCAAAATAGGGTATTTGACTGATAACACGAAACCATCTTAAATAAAAAAACTAATTAAAATAAAGCAATCTTGTGACTTAATCCTCATAATTTTCAATATTTGTGTTTTAAATGATCTGCCATTTATCCAAATTAATAAACTACCACATAAACGCTCCCATGGGCATTTATGGGGCCATGTGACATTATTGACGTCGAAACAACGAGCAAACGAGTTCTCGCCATACAGTTGTTGCCTCTATTTACTTTTGTGTGACGTCATAACGAAATTCGACCTACATAGGAGTGTTAGCAGTCAAGTCACGTGACCAATGAAAATCCAATTTTGATTTTTCTGGGAATCGGTACGTAATTTTTTAGTTTTTAGTAATTAAATCATTTAAAAAAAATATAATCTTTTAGGATTTAGTCCAGCATGAATTATATTTTTAATACAGTCATATACTCTATTATATAATTCAAATGCAAAAATTGGCCACAGTTTTGGCGTCGTTCCGAAAGGGGTAGAGAAGCTAGGGGTGCGTGGAAGCCGCCTCGCGCGTTCTTCTCCGCTCTCCACGAACATAAGTCTGTTCTTGTATTATGTTAACTTACCTGATCAGCATCATAAAATGAAACTGCCTGGCCCCTGTTGCCTACACGACCGGTCCTGCCGATCCGATGTACGTATTCATCAATGCTCTTTGGCAGATCGTAGTTCACGACAATGTCTACATTCTTAATATCTGTAAAAAGGAATGGTTTGCACTATTAAATGTAGTGCATGTATTAAATGGCCAAATGCGGACTTATTAGCGTTAAAAAATTAAATTAACTATACTATTGTTAGCATCGGTTTCAATTGCAGGACCTCGTTGTTTAACACTGTTTTAAACTATCACGGTTGTTCACTAAAGTTAGGTAGTCGGATGAGCTTCCGATATTTCCCGATGTCTTCCCGTGAACATGGTGCATGTAACTGCGCCGGAATATCGGGAGCTCATTCCACAACCTTACCACGGTAACTATCCCGTAAATAATTATATCGTTGTTTAACTCTGATAACCCTATTTTTGGATTAGGACTATTCATTCCTGTACATCAACATATTAAGTCATTTGAGACACTTTAACACATTAAGTCTGGATGCTCCATTTTCGACTACATTGTTGCTTTCAGACGAGTTGGCGGTCAAAGGCAGAAATGGACATGAAAAAAAAAACAGAATATGGGACCTAACCCCGTCGAAGATATTTCTTGCTATTTGACATTTATAAAAAAGAAGCTCATGAGTTCAAATAGTTGAGATTGGAAAGTTGAAATGTAGTTCTTAGTTTATCAATTAAAGATAGTGAGGTTCCAGCATTTACTGATTTTATGATTACATTTTCGATACATAGTGCGAAAACAGCAGACGTAGCAGCAACAGCAGATTGGTTAAAATATAACAATTACATCCCAGAAGCCTATCTCTAAGTTGAAAAATGCTGGAGTGTTTCTGTCTGTTATCGGGGAACAACCATTCAGGCAGTGCTATCAAAAAACCAGCCAGTCACCTTTATCTTCAAAAATTTACAAGAGATAGTTCTGGCTGATGAGCGCGGCCTTAATTCAATGATTACTTACCAAGTCCTCGCGCGGCGACGGCTGTAGCGACCAGTATAAAATGACGGCCCCTCTTGAAGTTGTCAAGGGCTTCTTCTCTCTCTCGCTGCATTCTGTCTCCGTGGATTGATGAAGTCAGCAGTTGTTGCTCAGACAGCATGGCTGCTATGAAATCTGCATTGCGCTTCGTCTCGACGAACACTAGTATCCGCTTTCGATCTAGGAAACAAGTGGTTTTTATAAATTTATGTCATCATTATTTTCCTAGCATCAGCCTTCTTTCAGAAAGAGAGGATGGGCCCTAATTCACCATGCTGGCCCAGTGTATGTTGGTGAATGTCATATCTTTGAACTCTGAGATTCTTGGACATACTGGTTTCCTCACGATTTTTGAGTGATGGCATCGAAAAAGCACATCATTTATTAAAGTACTAATTAAGTCATTGGTGCAGGGCTGAGGATCGAACTGGGTGCCGTCAGATTGTAAAGAGCACATGCTACCGCTCCGCCACCATCACTTCCACCAAATTTACGTAAACGGTTTCAAATAAGACTGGAACTGTCTAAATTTCACCCGCTACGTTAAGCCAACTAAACAATATTTAGGTAGTCTTGCCTGGTTTTTTTTTACAAGGAAAGGGTTGAAATTGAGTCTTTGTCAACTAATTTATCAAACCACAACTAAGAACAAAAGTGCCATACAAAATAAGTGATTGCAATGCTCTCTGAGGTTTGTTCTCGACTACCCACCCCTATGAGCGACCCTATATAAATTGGCCATGGAATACGCCCGCTGGCGAGTTTCTAACGCAATTCATTTTAACGCAGAGAGCCTGAAAGCTCACTCCCATGTAAATAGTGTAACCATGAACCACTGGGAGTGGCTGCTGTTACCTTTTCTGATACCAAGTAATTGTTGTTTTCGTTATTTGAGTTTATCTATGTTTATGGTGTATGTATTTTTAACTAAAGTAGAAGAAAAAAAAATATGTATATTTTAATAAAAGAGCGTGTCCACTTGGTAATACAAAAAGTAATTTATTTTTATTTCACTTCATCAGCTAAACACAAAAAAATCTTTGTGTGCTCAGTTGACGAAACAATAAAATGTAAATATTTATTTTGCTTTTCACTAACTGATCACACGTGTGATCAATTGGTGACTATACGAACTTGACCAGTGTGAGTGACAGCAGTTTTGTAACGGTACGGGTTGAAGCTCTCACGCGCATTAATACACTATTTATCAGATTGGACATGTCTGGATCTTCAAGAATCGCTCACCATTATCCTCAATGAGTTTCTTGAGCACGTTCTTTTTCTCGTACTTGGTAACTTCATGGAATACTTGTTCGACGTCGGTGCTGGCGCCGCCGACGACCCCCACAGCTACGAAGAGGTAGTTGTTCAGGAAGCGGCCGGCCAAGTGCTGGATGTCTTCGGGGAATGTGGCGGAGAACATGAGCGTTTGACGCCGTTCCTATTGATAAAATTGATTTATGAGGCATTAAATATAGTACATTTTGGCCGATCATTAAGTTGGAGGGTAAAGGGTTAAATGTGTGCTGATCTCAGCTCCCATGATTCCATAAAAGAGAATAAGCAAGTCCATAAATGATTCTTATTCGAGATTGGGGCGATGAGAGAGATACGCAATATACTCTCAAGGCTCTGGGGCACTGGTACAGTTGCTCCATTGTCGTAGATGGAAGTTCATATACGAATGCACGAAGAAAAAAAAAGTATAACTAAATAATTATAAATGCAAAAGTTACTTACTACTAACTAAAAAACTAGTTTTTAACAATACACATTACAATACAATAACTCTTTATTAAAATACCACAAAACAAGGATAACATCAACTAAATAGTGGAACAGATCTTGAGAAAATCTCTCAAGTTGATCATCATTTCAGTCTATCATGTTCGTACTGTTGGGACACAGGCCTTCTCTCAAACAGGATGGGCCCTAATACACCATGCGGCCCAGTGCATGTTGGCGAATGTCATATGTCTTTGAACTTTTGAGGTTCTTGGACATACCGGTTTCCTGACAATGTTTTCCTTCGAGCAATAGCATCGATAGCTCAAAAACAGTGCACATCTAAATAAGTAATTGGTGCAGGGCCGAGGATCGAACTGGATGCCGTCAGATTGTAAAACACACAAGCTACCGCTCAGCCACTATCGCTCTTACATAGTTGTACATGATGAGGATAGAAAGGTCACTATCCCAAACCAAGGAAGTCTATCTTCCTTGTCCCAAACTAATGAAAACTAAGTAAAAGAGGTAATACTTACATTACCGACCATGGTTTCATGTGTCATCATCTTCTCGACGGCGGGCATGAAGCCCATATCCAGCATCCGATCAGCCTCATCCAGCACAATGAAGCGAATTTCCTCGAACGAGACGCGCTTCCGGTCCACGAAGTCATGCAGCCGTCCCGGAGTCGCCACAAGTATGTGGCAGCCTCGCTGTTGGTTACATCAGTTTAATTTAAATTATATAGAAAGATATCATATTACGGCCCCGCTTAATGTTCGCAAATTTGCCGCTAAAAGGCTCTGTCAGAGTGATTTACACCAAGAGTTCTGTAATCCACTTTCAGTATATTTTTTTACTTTTGCGATTTGAATACAAGTTTTAAATGTTTATCGGGACTTATCACGCATTATTTTATTTAGGTAAAAATAAGGTACCTTTCGCTTTTCGAAATTAGAAAACATCGCCATTTCAACCGAGAAGGTGGCGGCGTCGTGGAATCCCATAGTAAGCAAGTGTACAAACCGCGATGTACGTTTACAGGACATTTTACTAGGACATTTTACTAGGACATTTACCGATACAGTCAGTGTTGTGTGTAGTAGTGACAACCCTGCAATATTTCAAGATCAAGTGAGGGTAGAAGAATAATACATCCGCTCTTCTCACCAGACTCGCCCGCAGTCAGTTTCAGTCGGCTCATGACCACGGCCATTGTAACATGGCCGAAACGTCTAGCGAAAGGTACCTATTTTTACCTAAATAAAATGATGCATGATAAGTCCCTATATACATTTAAAACACCCACCTTCAGATCAGTTAGATTGTACAAAAATATTGTAACCAACCGAACTACATTTCAAAAGTTTGCGTTGGTTTTTCATATTTTTTAAGTTAGTTAGTTAAGTTTAGAAGTAGCCTAAAACAGACTTCCAAGATTAGATGACATTGTAAATTAGTTACAAGTGAACCTAATAAAGTCGCATTCTAACATTGGTGAGGATTCAGAAGTTATTTCCCTAGGGAACGCAAGCTAGCTGCAGCTAGTTTAAACTTTGTATAGAAATACTCACAGCAATATTGTCTCCCTGGTGTCGTACTGCGGTGCCGCCGTACGCGACGGCTATCTTCAAAACGGAGCCGTATGAAAACTTTCGTGCCTCGTTGAATATCTGCAGGGTCAGCTCGCGAGTTGGCGACATGATCACCACCTTAGGAACATGACAACATGGTTTTATCATAAATCTAGCTGCGCCCTGCGTTTTCACACGCATAGACATTCCCTCAGAAGGCAGCAAAAATTTCTTGTTACTCTTAGGCCCTCCAACTATCACAAAAAATTAAGGCAATTTGCTCACAATGTTTTCCTTCACTGTTGTTGAGCGATGGCATCGAAACTGCACATAATTTATGTAAGTACTAAATAAGTCATTGGTGCAGGGCTGAGGATCGAACATTGTGCCATTAGATTGTATAGCACACATGCTAGCGCTCGGCCACCATCGCTATGTATGTGTGTGGTGTAGTAGGACCATTCAATGGCAGAAGTGACCATGGGCTGGTACAGAGCTCTCTGTATAACGACAGCAAGTTTAAACGAGTCTCTAAGCCGTGGTTGGATCCTAAATGTTACAGAAAAGCTAGAGAATTGATTTGCTGCCTTGGAAAACACAATTTGGATCAGAAAGTCGGATGAAGTGATGCTCGTAGAAGTCCTCCGAGATGAGGGTGTGAAATTTTGAGATGGGTGTTAAAGACAAGTCAAAGCTTTTGAGAGAAACTCAGCAGCTAAAGCAGCAAGATTTTTTAGCCTGTCGTGTGTTATGCTATACAGATAACTGATGGGCCAGAAAGGTTCTCGAGTGGAGACTACAAACTGGAAGATACAACGTAGCTCTCCCATTAGATGGACTGACGACATCGTGAGTCGCAGGCATCCAGTGGATGTTAGGCTGTCATTCAGTGTGGCCTACGTTTTGCAGTAGATGTCTTATGGCTCATGATAATGATGTGTTATGCTATGCAGTTTTATTTTGATTCACAAAATTTTTGTTTGTCGTGTATATTGGCCATTACAATCATGTGACAATTCAATCAAAGATCGACTTGCTCGTCTTTTCACTCATTAGCATTTTTTTAGTATCCATATAACTTACCTGGGGTTGTGCGCAATAGTTGGCAGTCTTGGCTTCACACTGATCTTGTAACAGTTGATTTATAATGGGAAGCAGGAAAGCAGCCTGTTGAAAAATTAAATAATAAATGATTCGTTTTTATTTAATTTATCTCCTTCCAACTGCCTCATAAATCTATCTAGTTTATGCAGCAGTTGGTACATAAGTGAGACATGTCAAAATATTGGTCAGCATTAATAAATTCAGCCATAAACTTAACAAGTAACATTATTAAAAGAAAAATTAAACATATATTATACACCCTAAAAACATTATCCTCCTTGGGCAGTCGGGCAAAAAGAAATGCATATTGTAATTTTTATTTAGTGAAGTAAAAAGCTTTCTGACCGTCTTCCCGGAGCCAGTTTGAGCGCAGCCCATGAGATCCCTGCCGCTCATGATGATAGGAATGGCGTGCTTCTGTATGGGCGTCGGCTTCGTATACCCAGACTTGAGGATGTTGTCCAGGGCATACTTCCGCAGGTTGGCCGACTCGAAACTGTCTATGGGCCGCGGGGGGTTCTCACCGCTCACCTGAAATATTATCATATCTGTAATTACGTTGATTCCAAAACTAAGATAAATAAGATAAGATAAATTTATTTGCACTGACAAAAAATATAAATGAAGAATACAATGTCATAAAATAACAATCAATATTAATAGGACCCTAAATTGACTTAATAACATTAAGTTAGACAGCGTCAGTATCAGTCTTGACATGGGCAATTGGCCATGTCTAGTACACAACACTTGGCAACACCAAGTTTTAAAACAGGCTTATGCATCATAAATCAAAGGGGTTTAGTAGTAGCTATTGAAGAGTTCCACTATCCACCTTCTAGCTCCATCATCAGATCAGATCAAAGGTACCAAATAATTGTCACCTGGATTACATACTATGCTTACATCTTGCAGTTTCAAATCGATATGACAATTAGCAGGTAAAAATCCACTTAGTTTACATAGTTCGTTTGGTACATATTATAAAGTACTCACTTTGACGGCAATGTGATCGAATTTATCAAAGTTAATGCCGGAGCTAATTGTGCTGCTAAATATTTCAGTCTCATCAGTGGTCGGCTCGGGAGGTACGTATGTGACGGGAGGTTTCTTTGGCTCGCCGTTCTCGTCGAGTTCTGGGTCCTGGCCGCCTTCGTCGCCACCGCCGCGGTCGCCTCGTTCTCCGCGGTCGCCGCCTCCACCGCGGCCGCCGCCCCGTCCACCGCGCCCGCGCCCACGGCCTCGCTCGCCGCGGTCTCTGTCACCGCGCTCCTCCTCGTCATCACCTTTGAATGGAACATAAGATGGTATCAGATCCTCTAAATCGATTTTTAATCAATCTTAATACTACTAGGAGTACTAGGTACCTTATGGCACTCAATCCTAGGCAATCCTGTACGGCAAGAAGGCTAGTGTGGAGATATGTATAAAGCTGAACTAAAACAGCTACTCAAAGGCAAAAAAACAACTTATGCGCAATATTGGGGAAAATTTCTGATGCTGTAACTTATAATGCAGAGTTCTCTCTTGTTCGTGAAGCACTCACCACCATAGCCGCCACCACCACCGTAGCCACCGCCGCCACCGTTGGTGTCGAAGTCCCGGGAGCCCCCACGGCCGCCTCTGCCGCCACGACCCCCTCTGCCGCCGCGGCCACCACGGCCTCGCCTTTCGCCGTACCCGTTGGTTCTTTCCGAGTCATCTGAAATGATTAACAACTAACAATGTGTCTACCATCCTCTACTACCCACACCATCACATGAAACATGGCCTGCTAACATAAAAAATAAAATAAAACAATCTTAGTAACTGTGACTGTGACCACAGATCAGTAAGCGGAGCGTAGGACGTCCACCCACGAGATGGACAGACGACCTAAAGACTGTAGGGAAACGCTGGATGCAGGCCGCTTCCAACCCGCCGTTTTGGAGATCGATGGGGGAGACCTATATCCAGCAGTGGACGTTCTAAGGCTGAAATGATGATGATGATGATGATGAACTGTTGACTGACTAAGTTTCTCCTAATTTATTAGGAAGCATAATCCAACATAAGTACAGGAAATATTGAAAATTAGATAAAACTACATAACTAGTGTTGTTTGTATCAAATAGCAAGAACATATGAATTAAGTTACCTTAGAAGAAATATTATGGTAATAGGTATTATGCTTACCAATCAAAATTAATTATCAAAGCATTATTTAGACTTCTCTAAGCTTATAATATCTCAAAACAAGTTCTGAACTAATTTAATGTGCCTCTTAATTGTATGGTAACAAAGGTCAAAGGGTAATAAATAATATGTATCAACAGTAACATCTTAAGGATTTTGACCTTCAAGTCCTGCCAGATAAAGAGCATTGTGTTTGCTAGTTGGCACAAATTTTGTAAACAAATAATATCACTTTGGAATGTATGAGAAAAGTTTTGTATTACAATTACAAGAACTGAAGTGGATCACACCACACCAGTGTTGAATTCTAAGCATTTTTTTAAGGCAGAGATATAAAAAAATGTTTAAAAAAGTGCACTTAACTGACTCAAGTGATCTCAGATACAATATTTGGCTTTGAATATTTCATGAAGGGTTTCAGCACACACTTGAAATGCTGTTTTTTTTTGTTATTTTAGTAACCTTTTTTGTATTAGAGAAATGTAAGAATATTATTCTTCAAGTTTCATTCTCAGATTAGACAAGCAAGGGAGATTATGGTAAGGTAGCTAATGTGAAACACATCAGGCTTGATGCCTTTAGTTGAACTCACTGTACAGACGACCTTCAACATCATCATCAGCCAGAAGACGTTCACTGCTGAACATAGGCCTTGCTGTCCTTATATTATGACTTTTTGACTATTAGTTAGTAATTGGTGTGTCTGCAAGTATCTTACTGGAAACTGATGGCCGATGGGGCCGAAAGGTTCTCGAACAGAGACCACAGACCGGTAAGCATGAGGTAGGATGTCCATCCACAATACGGACAGATAACCTAAAAGAGACCGTATCCAGCAGTGGATGTCCTATGGCTGAAATGATGATGATGGTGCAAATGACATGCTATATTGTAGGAAGAAAAATGCTGGCTGTTCTAGAACAATCATATGACCATATCAGAGGTTCACAGACCCTAATACATTCACACAGCACACCAAACATTTGGATTCATGATATACCACATTCGGAAGTCACAAACTAAGTAGGTAGGTAAGCATTTCCCAAAAAAAAAATGATATTATTATGGAAACTGACTTTGGTTTTTATACATTTTGTTTATATCACATGAGAATTACTCACTAAGCTCGTTACTCCGACTAACCGAGACAATGATAGAGACCAAGACTAGGTACAAAGCGAGATGGAGTCACGCATGCGCACTAGCCTTGAAAAAGATAGCGGAATGCGGTTGAAACTGTAGTTTGATTAACTGGCTTAATCATACATTAGTAATAGGGTATTTGACAACTTTTGGGAAACTATTGCACATTATTGCCTGATATAATTTAATGTATACTGCATTTATATTTTCTGGATATCAGTCGTATTTGCGATATAAATCGATGTTAAAGTTTGAATAAAAAAATATCGCGCCAAAACGCAGACCTACGTCATAGCTCCGGTCGAGCGACGATTGACGTCACACAAAACAAAACAGCTGCAGCCAGGCAGCAAAAGTTTGATAATCACTAATTTTCTAATAGAAGTAATGGTTTATAAATGTTGTGTAGTGCCACAATGTACAAATACTTCCATAAAACACCGGAAAAACTATTCGTTTCTGTTCCAATGGACCCCAAAACTCGCAAAAAGTGGGTGGAACTAAGTAGCTCGTAGAGAACCCAAAAGTATTGGAGCTAATTCAAGTGTTTTGTTTTGTGCGAAGATCATTTTGAGGTACATATTTGAGTCTATATATTTCTATTACAATTTGTGTTTTTATTGCATTACTATTTTATGTACTGTTACTTTCTTTTTAAACATTGTAAAGACATAACCTAACAAAATAGTGATATCCACCTACTACAACATACTTTTTGTACAACTTGATTGAATGTTTTGCTTGGAGAACAATTAAAAATTAATACTTACATTGTAGTTTTTACGTTTTGAGTTCTGCAGCGTAGAAACAATGACGTAGATTATTATTGAAGAAATATGCAACCATAAATACATTAATTTTGGGTAAGTTACTGCTGTCTGCTTGCACAAAATGTTTCTCCATTCTTCTCACATTTAACCTCCGGACTGTTTTTGGTGATAATTTCTGGATAAATCGCTCTCAAAATAGCTTTACAACATTAAATTCGCAAATATCAATACAAAATCTGTTTGTTTAGATTTGTGTGACGTCACTAGGGATGAAGCCAATTACAGACCGTTTTCGATCACGTGATCAAATGTCGAAAATACAGTTATTTTATTCGCGTTTTTTACAAAAAATAAGCATATTTTTGTAAAAAAATCAATGAAATATGCTTTTTCATTATGTCATGTTTATGGATGATGTCAATTGGCATAATATTTTCAATACAGTCAAACACCCTATTCCCATGTAATATAAACAATAATCGGATGTATTGGCCAGACCAGCACTTAAAACTAAAATCATACCCTCATTTTCAAATGAAGGAAACCCTCGTCCTCGGGACAAGCTGTGGCCTTCATCTACAGACTCTTGTTTGTTATTGTTGAATCCTTGAGATACAGGAGGTGGCAGAACCTGCAATACATAAATTAATTATCAATTTAAAAGGGTTCAAAATTAGTAAATTGATTTCGTTTATCACTTGGATTACATAGTTTTTACAGTTATTTTGATTTGAAAACCAAACTACTGAACCGATTTTGATGAAATATCTATAGGAGCATGCGTATTCCCCAACGAAATTTTAAACATTGATCGAAGGTATTCCCTTTTTTTTTTTAAGTTATAGTAGACATACAAGCGACGGGCCACCTGATGGTAAGTATTCACCATCGCGAGGTCGTATTTTGGAGGAAAAACCGAAGGTGGTAAGCCATTCCACAATTTACAGGTGCGTGGCAGAAACAGTCGATCAAATCGAACAGTGCAAGACTTACATGCAGTTATAATTATGTGGATGGCTGTTTGGCGATGGCGGCCAAACAGCCTGAACAGATGAAAAAGTTCATCAGAGCATTCCCCATTATAAAGGATAAAGGAGCTCTTATGGCTCCGAAACCGGTCGCTCGTCTCAACCAATAATTAATATAACGTATTAATTGTTTTGTAATAGTTTGTATACTGCCAGGGCTACGTTTAGTTTGGGTGTCCAGAACCTCTTTTTTACCACATATTTCAGGCATGCATACCCTGCTGTGAGGCAAGGTAAGTTCATCAGTCAGTTTTGTCAAGACATGACTGCAAAGAGAAGCAAACATACTCCATTTTTCTCCAGCAGTATGGCAAGAGACCTATCAGATTTGAACAATGGGGGCAGAGGGGCGACAGATCATTTTCACCATAAGAAAATTTTGTCCCTATTGGTCATGTAGGTGAAGCATGCCTTTCTAATTTCCTTTCTGCGTGTCTTAACAGATTGCATTATTATTATTTTCTTTTGGTGCTTGTGAGGTTTTGCACTTACGAACCGATGCTCGCCTCTAACTAGATATATGTTTTAATAATTCCATATTTTTGAACTCAGTTTCTTAAGTAAATGGGTAAGGTTTGTGTATGAGATGTTGGGTATCTGAACATTAGACTGTGTCAGTGGACTTACAAAGACCCTGCGGGGACTCACTATTTATCAAAATATAGGTCTCTTATTGAACCAACTATGTTAGCAGCTCAAAAACAAATTCCAGTAATTCAGGAGCAGGGTTGGCTCAGGTAGATCTTAACAGGTGAAAATGCCCAATTGGGGTGTCTCAAGTGGAATATCATTGCAGGACTTATTACCCTCATCACATCAGGAATAAGATGTATGTAAGTATGGTATTGGCCACAATATGTTATTAATGTGGGTGGACATAAAAAACTTATTACAAAATTACATCCTATGGTGACAATGGTCATTTTCTTTTTTAATGTGGTTGCTTGGCATGACATTCTGCTGTTCATAGGAAAATGTTATAAGACTCAAAACATCTTACCACTTCAGCATTATCATCCCAATCATCATCCATACTATTTTCAGTAAGTATGTAGGTATTTAGTAGGTAATAAATTCAAATCTGTGAACAAAAGAAAAAAAATGTAGGTAGGTAAAAAAGGTGTCGGGAAAACCTGGCTTTTGGATTACCTGGGTACCTCTACCTAACTAAGTTCTAAATTCCTTAGTAGGATTTGATGCACATGACTTTAATTAACCTGTACAAAAGGAAACTAAAATTCTTGCGGGAACGAAAGAACTTGTAAGATCATCCTTAAAGAGCCGTAGTGCGAATCTAAGGTGGTTCAGAATCAGAAATGGCCTTCTCAAGATGCTTTGATAAGTAGATAGGTATATTTTTATACATATGATTTAAAAGCTGAGGGGCCATTGTCACAGTTTTAACTAATTCAAAAAAGATTTAAAAAATGGTTACCGGCTTTTATCAACCATCACATATTGCTTGCCTTGCACGTGCATTTCAGCAGAACTCTGTATTTATGAGTATAACAAACTTAAAAAAACTAAAATTCAAGTGACTTACCTTTCTGGTTTTTCAAAGTCTTGGTTTTACGTGTTTAAGGTCAATATTTGTAATAATTTCGATTTTGCAAATTACACAAAGACAACAATGAGCAGCTACAACAATGGCGTCGTCAAGCAGGCAAAAAACGGCAAAAATATAGAAAATGGTAATGACTTGATGAACGAATGAAATGAAATGCCAGTGTATTATGCAGTGTATATATTACTCTATGTGAAATGCTTTTTTTTTGTTAAAATGTTTATGACCTTGGATTCAATGTCCTTTAGTCGCAATATTATTATGTTTACATTGTCTTAATAGAGTCAAACAAGTCATAGTCACAGTCAGAGTCAAGTTAAGTAAGTGACGGTCAAGTCAAACTCATGCCCTTGTAAAGTGGTGGAGACTTTACAAGAGGCTCCTATGGAGTTTTGGAAACAACACGAAAAGACACGTTTCACCTCGTTATATCACTTTCCCACACTTGAGCACGTTTACGAGCACTTAATGAATAATAATTCACCATTTAGTACACATTAACACTCGAAAATACACAAGTTTAGGAAAATAATCCAACGAGCCGACATGTTTTTTTCCACGTTGGCGCCAAAACTCCTGAAATTCATCTGAGAAATAAGGGTTGCCAGACTTGCCAGATAGATCACAGATCTACTACCTATAGATTTTCAATGAGCGTGGCTAGCTCAGTGCCTCTCGCTTCAACAAGGTGTGTTGCCACATTAAAATGATTTGCTATAAGTTAGGGTAATTTACCTACTATGATGGGTAGGGAATCTTCAATGAGTACTTTGGAAACAATACTACCTTTTAAATATTTATATTTTATACACTATCTGCTGCAACCCACGGAGCTACCTTCAATTTTCTGGGAAGAAAAGTACGTTGTCTGTCCTCATGACACACCCTATCGTCCTGACAAAATTTGACTTAGCCCATGATCTAAGAAAACAAGGTCTAGCAATTTGAGAGTGATCCCGCAATGACGTCACTGTCCAGTTGCCACTTTATTCTATCAGCTGTTACGTGGCGTCATCTCTCTCGAACCTGTTGTAAATTGACATCATGACATCATTGCGGGACGCCCACGTAAACATTTTTTCTCGGATTGCTATACCTGGCGGAGTATATTATTGTACCATGACTTAGCCGTTTCCTCGTAAAAAACAGACAGAAAGTTACTTGCGTTTTTATTATAATTATTTGTTAGGATTAGAATATAGTACTAGAAAAAAGGTTGTTAAGTAACCATAGCATGATTTTTTATGATTAATTAAAAATAATAAAAAGTCAGAGTTAAAACGGAACGGGGGTCCCTCATGCAACAAACGTTAAACGTATTTTTGGATTTGTTCTAGTGTAAAAACGGTAATCCGTAGAAGCGTCAAATTTAGCGGATTATAGTGAACATAAGTAAAACAACAAATAATAAATACTGGCCAAGTGCGAGTCAGTGACAAATTTCTGTTTACCACTAAGCTAAGCAACGTCAGGCGCGGTCGGTACTTGGATGGGTGACAGCCTGGGCGTGATGTTGTCTTTTTGCACAACTTTTTGTATTTTGTGATTGTAAAGAACTCTCAGCGCGCGAGCCCGACTCGCGCTTGGTCAGTTTAGTTTTTTCATGAATGGAATTATGTATAACATTCCAAATAATTAGATAAATAGACTCTTTAATGTTTACAGTAAAAATTTCACGAACAGCGCGTAGCTTTTTGAATCGTTTCGCCGAAATCGCCTTTTGCTTTTCCAGCTTCATAACTGTAGCCTCATTAGTATATATTTAATATTAACATTCACCATATTCATATGGGCATAAAAGGGTCGGTATTTTGCACTTCTTGCAATGTGTCAGCTTTTTTCAGCAATGTGACAGGATTAGTTGGAAACCTGCAGAACGAATAATTTATGTTAGTTGCGGTGGGCAATTTCTTTCATAAACTGGCAACATTCGTCATTTATTTTCTAAGTGAATAATTTGATAAAATTCATAGAATTAGACACAAATCGACCCAAAAACTGACTAATTATGAATAAAATATTTATGAATTGATATCCTGAATGTCTTTAGGTGATCGTTACAAGCGTTATTATGTTTACTTACTTGTGAAATAATATTTCATCGTTTTGTCTCACTGCGCTTCTTGCAGCCCAAAATGCTACAACCAAGCATTGTAGAACCGTTTTTACAGTTATTACTCAGAGAAAAGACGCACATAACACATTAAATCACCAAAAAAAGGTAATAAATAATATTCAGACCCGTTTTGTTTGGCACTGAACCGTCAGATTTTGACATTTCAGGTTCAAAAAAGAGGCCACGCCGATTAGGACAAAAAAGTCTATATATGTCCTTTTTGTACTTGTGCTGAGCCATATCAAGTTGTCTCTTTCACTGAAATATATTGCCGATCTGGTTGTGTATATCTGTGAGATAGATGCTAAAGGTTAGGTTTTTTTTGTTAGTTTTTATGACTATGGATACAAAGTACTTCAGTCTTAATATTAATCTAATTGTTCTTGATGGACAAAACACATCACAAAACGACATAATGTCACTATGTAAAAGAGTATTCAATCTTAACAGCGATATTTTTACCTTTTAAATATGACGTGTTGCAATGTTATGGCCTACTTACTACTACTAAAATTTTTTTTTTTTTTTTTTTTTACTTAGAAATTACTAAAATTGTATTTTGTTTTTTTATCGATAGATCTATACTAGCAGTCACTTCCCTAGTCACGCACCCTCAAGCAGTTCTAGATTAGATACACACACCAATACAAAATGACATCGCTGCCAAACATAGATTCAGTATAGGTACGAATCTATGCTGCCAAACACAGATATACACAACCAGATCGGCAATATATTTTAGTGAAAGAGACAACTTGATATGGCTCAGCACAAGTACGAAAAGGACATAAACAGATTTTGTTGTCCTTATCGGCGTGACCTGTTTTTGGTACCTCAAGTGTCAAAATCTGTAATAATCAGTGACAAACAAAACGGGACTGAATTATATTTATTGCCTTTTTTTGGTCATTAAATGTGATAAATGCGTGTTTCCTCTGAGAAATAATTGTAAAAGATATTTTACAATGGTTGGTTGTAGCATTTTGGGCTGCAAGAAGCGCAGTGAGCGAAAATACGATGAAATATCATTTCACACGTAAGTAAACATATAAAGCTTGTAACGATCACCTAAATAAATTCAGGATATCAATTCGCAAATATTTTATTCATAATTAGTCAGTTTTTAGGTCGATTAGTGGTCTAATTCTATGAATTTTATCAAATTATTCACTTAGAAAATAAATTATGAATGTTGCCAGTTTATGAAAGAAATTACCCACCGCAACTAACATAAATTATTCGTTCTGCAGGTTTCCAACTGATCCTGTCACATTGCTGAAAAAAGCTGGCACATTGCAAGAAGTGCAAAATACCGACCCTTTTATGCCCATATGAATATGGTGAATGTTAATATTAAATATATATTAATGAGGCCACAGTTATGAAGCTGGAAAAGCAAAAGGCGATTTCGGCGAACCGATTCAAAAAGCTACGCGCTGTTCGTGAAATTTGTACAGTAAACATTAAAGAGTCTATTTATCTAATTATTTGGAATGTTATACATAATTCCATTCATGAAAAAACTAAACTGACCAAGCGCGAGTCGGGCTCGCGCGCTGAGAGTTCTTTACAATCACAAAATACAAAAAGTTGTGCAAAAAGACAACATCACACCCAGGCTGTCACCCATCCAAGTACCGACCGCGCCCGACGTTGCTTAGCTTAGTGGTAAACAGAAATTTGTCACTGACTCGCACTTGGCCAGTGTTTATTATTTGTTGTTTTACTTATGTTCACTATAATCCGCTAAATTTGACGCTTGTACGGATTACCGTTTTTACACTAGAACAAATCCAAAAATACGTTTAACGTTTGTTGCATGGGGTCCTTTGCCCTTCCGTTTTAACTCTTTGACTTTTTTATTATTTTTAATTAATCATAAAAAAATCATGCTATGGTTATTTTACAACCTTTTTTCTAGTACTATATTCTAATCCTAACAAATAATTATAATAAAAACGCAAGTAAGTTTGTAACTTTCTGTTTGTTTTTTTACGAGGAAACGGCTAAGTCATGGTATAATAATATACTCCGCCAGGTATAGCAATTCGAGAAAAAATGTTTACGTAGGCGTCCCACAATGATGTCATGATGTCAATTTACAACAGGTTCGAGAGCGATGACGATACACCACGTAACAGCTGATTGAATAAAGTGGCAACTGGACAGTGACGTCATTGCGGGACCTTTTCTTAGATCATGGGCTAAGTCAAATTTTGTCAGGACGATAGGGTGTGTCATGAGGACAGACAACGTACTTTTCTTCCCAGAAAATTGCAGGTAGCTCCGCGGGTTGCAGCAGATAGTGTATAAAATATAAATATTTAAAAGGTAGTATTGTTACCAAAGTACTCATTGAAGATTCACTACCCATCATAGTAGGTAAATTACCCTAACTTATAGCAAATCATTTTAATGTGGCAACACACCTTGTTGAAGCGAGAGGCACTGAGCTAGCCACGCTCATTGAAAATCTATAGGTAGTAGATCTGTGCTGCCAAAGCATTTACTCGGTCCATATGATAGTACGTTCATGATTTTAGGCCTTTTATAACAGATTAAAAAAACTTCAAAATTGTCATTATCAATTTATCATAAGATAGGCTGTCAGTGTCAACTGTCATGCATCGATGTGTGGAAACGAAACGAAGCAAGCAAAGCAAAGCAGCAAGCAAAGCGAAAGCGAACTCCAGTCTCTGAAGAAGAGCAATAAAAATGTAAAATATTCCGAGCAAAAACTACTTACTACGCGGAATATTATTGTATAAATAAAAACATTATATCTACAGTGTGTTTTGCAAGCAATATTTATTAGTGACGGTATTTGAGATGAACGGATCAGGAGATGTTGTATCATTGTTTTTATCAATGCGGGGTTGAATCTTATCTCTTGGCGTCCTCTTGTTTTTTATAAATGGTTCAAGTTCACGATGGCATCTATCGAAGAGACTGTTAAAGTGGCGGTGGTTACAGACCGCACACCGAATATAATACGGTGCTCTAGTTCGTCGACTGCAGAAGAGCTATGTATAATTTTATGCAAGAAGTACAACATACCTCCGCTTACTCGTACGCTATTTGCGCTGCGAGTCAAAGGTACAGATTACTTCCTTAAAGATAACTGCAGGGTCCTCTCTAGCACCAAAGATTATGAACTCAGGATTCGGTTCAAGGTAAGCTTATATAAGCTATGAAATTTGTAAACAATATAAAACAGCACAGCATGCATTTTATTTAACAACACACAATAACATTTTCCTCAAGAAGAAATTTGATCATTTTATCTGGAGTAAATTACCTACTTAGCAATAACAGCCTACAGACCTACCTACCTACTAAATGCCGAAAGACACCAGAAAAGCAACACCAAAACTTCTAAATTATTTTCAAAAATTTTTGGCACATTTGATTCGCATGTCCAAAAATCCCTACCGCGGTTTTGGTGAAACACCTTCCAGTATAATGCATGACTGAATAACTATGTTTATTATCTTTACACAAATGTATTATGGCTGAACATCTTGAATATATTTTATTAAAGAAATAGTGCGCATCATTCAGACTGACATATTATACATAATTGGCGACCGACTTGCGTCATATCCAACTGGAAGTCGAGCTTTTTGGTCACTAGCCAAGGCTGCTGAAGGCAACTTCTGTCAGTCCTCTCTACCAGCCCTGCGTAGGCCGGATGACACATTGGCCCACAACGCAAAGGAGAAAGCCGATATCCTTGGTACTCTCTTTGCCTCAAACTCGACTCTCGACGACGGGGGCGCCACATCACCCAACATTCCGCGGTGTGCGAGTTCCATGCCTGAAGTACGTTTCTCTCAGAGATCAGTACGGAAGGAACTCATGTCCCTTGATGTGCGTAAGTCGAGTGGGCCAGATGGCATTCCGGCTATCGTCCTTAAAACCTGTGCTCCTGAGTTGACTCCGGTCCTAACGCGTCTTTTCCTGCTTTCGTATTCAACTGGATGTGTGCCGTCATCATGGAGGACTGCCCTAGTCCATCCGATTCCTAAAAAAGGAGATTGGTCTGATCCGACTAATTACAGGCCCATTGCTATTACCTCCCTACTCTGTAAGGTGATGGAGCGTGTGGTAAACACCCAGCTCCTCGGATACCTGGAGGAACACCAGCTCATCAGTGATCGCCAGTACGGTTTTCGTCACGGCCGATCAGCTGGTGATCTTCTGGTATACCTCACTCACCGCTGGGCTGAAGCCGTTGAGAGTAGAGGGGAGGCGCTTGCAGTTAGTTTGGATATAGCCAAAGCTTTTGATCGGGTCTGGCATAGGGCACTCTTATCCAAGCTACCATCTTACGGCCTTCCCGAGGGGTTATGCACTTGGGTCGCCAGCTTCCTATCTGATCGGAGTATTAAGGTCGTTGTCGACGGTTCTTGCTCCGACAGCATGCCTATCAACGCTGGCGTCCCACAGGGTTCTGTGTTATCGCCAACGCTCTTCCTTCTCCACATCAATGACATGTTGCTTTCGAGCAATATGCATTGTTATGCGGACGATAGCACGGGCGATGCACAGTATACCGGTCGTGCTAACAACCCTCATGCCGTAGTTGAAGAAAGTAGGAGTAAACTTCTGTCTGAAGTCGAGACCTCTCTTGAGCAGGTCTCGGTCTGGGGTGAACTGAACCTGGTTCATTTTAACCCAACAAAGACGCAAGTTTGCGCGTTCACCGCTAAAAAAGCCCCATTTGTTGTAGCTCCTCATTTTCAAAACACTCCCCTCAAGGTTTCAGAAAGCATTGGAATCCTTGGAGTCGACATTTCTACGAATGTACAGTTCTGCGGTCACATCGCAAGTAAGGCCAAGCTCGCATCTAAGAAACTTGGTGTGCTCAACAAGGCGAAGCGGTACTTCACGTCGAGACAAAGACTCTTGCTTTACAAAGCGCAAGTCCGACCTCACATGGAGTACTGCTCCCATCTATGGAATGGAGCACCCAAGTATCAGCTTGACCCACTCGATGCATTACAGCGTAGAGCTGTCAGAATTGTCAACGATCCCAAGCTCGCTGAACACCTTGAGCCACTCAGCATGCGCAGAGACGTTGGGTCTCTTTGTATCTTTTATCGCATTTACAACGGGGAGTGTTCTGAAGAACTGTTTGATCTGATGCCGGCGTCGCGGTTTTACCATCGCACTAGCCGCCACCGCCTGAAGGCTCATCCACACATCATAGATCAGTGGAAATCGCACACTGTGCGATTCACAAGATCCTTCTTGCCTCATACCTGCAAAATGTGGAATGAGCTACCTTCTACGGTGTTTCCGAGAAGTTACAACATGGGGTTCTTCAAAAGGCGAGTTAATAGAGTTCTAAAGGGTCGGCAACGTATTTGTGATGCCTCTGGTGTTACAAGTATCCATAGGCGACGGTGACTGCTTACCATCAGGCAGCCCGTCTGCTTGTTTGCCACCTATGGCATAAAAAAAAAAAAAAAAAAAAAATTACCTATATAAAACTTTATTTTCGTTTTTTTTTGTGATAAGTGGAAAATAACAGCTAAGACACTACAAAGTCCATACACTATTGGATAGCTCGTAGCTGTAGTAGATATAAAAAAAAAATATGAAATCATCTTTTTTAGGGTTACATACCCAAAGGGTGCTATGAGAACCCTATTACTAAGCCTACACTGTCTGTCTGTCTGTCTGACCGTCCTTCTTTTTAACAGCATCTTTTGAACCATAATAGATACTTTTCACAGAATATGTATTGTTACAGTGAATTCACTTAGAAATAATAATAAAGCCAAACAATAAAATCTAAAGGGATGCCTAATACAACAAACTTTTTTATCATGCAGTTTATGATGGCGCACGCTTGCCTCTAGGCAAGCACAAAAACCACAAACCTAAAAAACCACATCACATACTACCTCTTGATGCTGTTATTATTTATTTAACTATTCATATCTATTTAATTGTTATAGGTGTATTAGTATATTTTCGTAATTTAAGTATTAGTATGTATTGTTATTAAGAATTTTTATTGTTATATATTAATTGTTATTAGAATGTACTGTTTTTATTATAACTCACATTATTCACTATTGCACTCCCCGCTTTCTACCTCTTGTATAAATCCTCTCCATCCTAAGGTTGCTAGGAAAAGATCGCTCTTAGCGATAAGTCCGCCGATTGCTGCACTAGTTTTTAAGCTGTTTTATAGTGTGTATGTAATTTGTGGTGTGAACAAATAGATCTATCTATTGTGAAGACACAATGTAACTATTGGGGATGATCAAAGTAACTGTTCATGAACTTTTCATGATTAACAGCTGAACCAATCTTTATTTAATTTGACAAGGCTTTGTAAATCACTATGCTTCACAAAGTTCACACTCATACCTTCCCCTCATTAGTTATGCCACTTTTCTTATTCTTATTCGAGATGGGGGCGATAAGTCCTGTACTGACGTCCCGCTTGGGGTGTATTGTGCATTTCCCCCTACCAGCACCTACCTGAGCCAACCCAACTCCTTGGAATATCGGAGTGAGGCTCTGGGGCCCTGGCACAGTTGGCTCTGCTCCAGTGGCGTAGATGGTAGTGTAAATAAGCCACTTTCTTTCGAATCATTGTCTTCTTGGTTTCAGGTCCCAAGGCTTGGTCTGCTTATAACACTTGATGAAACAACCTATGACTACTACTTTCAACAAGCCAGAAATGACATGAACGAGAACAAAATACCTGACATCAAATATCCTGAACACAAGCAGGAGCTACTTGGATTAGGAATTACTGATATGTAAGTATGGCTTAGAGATTATCAATCTACACACTAGTATACAGGGTTATGCGGAATGGTGCTACTAAACTAGAAGGAGGCCATTGTACTCATAATTCCACATTGGAAAAGTTACTAAATATTATTATACCAAGCTAAATAAAGTTTGGTTGTTTATGAAGTACTGCTCGCACCTTTGGAATGGATCGGCCAGCTTCAGGCGTAGGAAGGAGTCCATTGAGAATTGAGCCAAGAAGCTCATCATCAACAAATTACTTGTACAAACTAAGCTTCAAAGTCTTTTATTTGATGCATTTCGGAGAGTGTGCATCGGATCTGCATGACTTAATTCCCTCCTGCCCATTTTAATATCTGACGGCTAGGCCAGCCATGAAAAGGAAACACCATTTCATGGTTGGTATTATGTAAAACCCGAACGCAGCTCTCCACAGTCTAGCAGTTCGCACAATAAAAGCGGAATCAATCCAGTTTTATTGTGCGAACCGCTAGACTGGGGAATGCGCTGCCTGAATGGGTGTTCCCCGATGATTACAATTTAGGTGTCTCTAAAGTCGCGAGTGAATTGGTTTCTTCTAAGCAAGCGTGCTCCATCGTATAACCCCATCATCACTTAACATCAGGGGGTGGCGGTCAAGCGCAAACCTTATTTTATATTAACAAAATACTGAATTATAATCGAGTACTTTTTATCCCAGGGATGTAGTTTTTTTTATTGAATCATATGTAAATAAAACAATTATTAATTATTCACATTTTGTCCTAATTTGCTGTGATAGCCTTATGACCTTATGATAACACAACTGTTATAAGTTGGGAAAAAGTAGAGTTTTTGTAAAAGTTAATAAAACCACAAACAAAGCAAAGCGCTCAAAAATATCTATTTAATTTTATGGACTTCAAATCAACATACAGTAATTAACAAAATCATATAAAATATGAATATGAGTACATTTTCAATTATTTTTTAGGATTGGACTTTGGGACGGTATGTTTATCAAATGGAAATAGCTAGAACAGACTTTCTACCTGAGTGATCTGATTAAAAAGATAGCACAGGGTCCTTATTCTGGAAACCACAAAACATGCCAATAACACGCTGTAAACATGCTATTACACAATTGACGCATTTGAATTTTGTAACCATGGTTACCGTGTTATTTGTGACCATGGTTACGAAATTCAAATGCGTCAAAAGAATCAAACGCGTCTTATGATTGGATACTAAATTCCCTTGACAAACGCGCATGAAACGCGCTAGCTTGCTTCACACCTCTTTTACAACTCAAATGAGCGCGTTACGGGTTACGCATCTCATAACATTATCAACCTTGTGACAATGCCACGCAGACGTCGTAACGCGTTCGTGTTTATGTGGTCAAAGAGACTAAGAGCATAGAGTTTAATTTCAGTTACGTTTTCATGTTACTACGTCACGCTTTTATGCCAAGGAATCTTATGTGAGATAGAGAATAAAGGCCCAGATATGTTAACATGAAATATTTGTGTTTCATGACATTATTAAATAATACTTACCCCCTCATAAATTGTGATCATGATGTGGATAAAAATCACTTAACCTGGAAAACCACTTAATCTGCAAAGCTCAAATTCGGTAGGTAAATTCTTTATGCCCAGTTTATGGGGTAGACATCCACGAAGATTTTACAATAGGGACAAATAAAAGGAGTGAAAATGCGTTGAAAGTTAAATAAAAGTATATGTACAACAGCTACATTATAAATGTAACCAAAAAGCTGAAAATTAGGCAGAGGCGTGTCTTGAAATAGGCTTATCTCCAGCAGTAGACTGTTGATGATGATGATAATGTATATAACCGAAGGAAAAGACAAGGTATTGGAACCTCTAATATTTTCGAGTAGTGCAGTATTGATTGATCATAAATAATATTGGATTGATTAAAATAGAACAAAACAAATGCTCAATTTGTTAGATTTTATTCCTCTCTTCCCTCCACTGCTGGACTTACATTATGCATTTATATAATATACTGTCCGTGCTCATAAATAAATCGTATGATAGTTTAAATGCCATTACGGCCTCGCAACAATGGACTATTATATAAAGCTTTAATTGGTCATACCTTTACAAGGAAATAACTGCTCAATTATCAAGTGATCTGTACGTGATATCTGTGACATTGTTTTAAATGCAGGGGTTTTTCTGCTGCTAGTCTCGGCAAGTCGCCAAGTCGGCGGGATCGATGTATCGAGACATTTAGCTTGCAATGTGGGTTCACTATAACTATACTATGTAACTGTTATTGGTTTCGGTGACGTCTCATAGACAGTAAAAATAAAGCCGGCTGTCCTGCGCCAAAAATCTAACAAGACATGTTGAGCAAAAGTAGTTTTTTTTAAGGGTTTCGTACACAAAGGGTAAAAACGGGACCCTATTACAAAGCCTACGATGTCTGTCTGTCTTTCCGTCATTCTGGCTGTCTGTCCTACCTATTAACGGCTATATCTTTCGAACCGTTACAGAGAGCCAGTTAAATTTTTACAGAATATGTAATGATAAACTAAGAGATACTAAAAAAGTCTAAAAGTAAAAACGACCACAACAAACGTGTTTTTAAACGTATTTCTGTATTAGCACTAATGTAAAAACGGTAATAAGTACAAGCGTCATCTTGGCATGATTATATTACACACTCTAAAGTATAACTACAAATAATAAATAATGGCCAAGTGTGAGCCGGTGTCAAATTTTAATTCATTACCAAGTTATAACTAATAATTCCTTACCTGGATGACCTCTTTTATAATTTCACGGGATCGAAATGCCATATCTTACTAATGTTGAAGCCAGTTTTTAAATTGATAATTATTGTATTTTGGTGGTACGGAACCCTCAGTGCGCGAGCCCGAATCGCACTTGGCCGGCATATTTAATGCTCACAACAAACTAGGTGGCCATACGCAAACTTCATCGAAATGATAAAGTTTGCGTATGGCTAACATTTTTCATTGTTTGAGTAAAGCACTATACAAGCCTTGGTCCGTAATGACTGCCCTGCAGGCCAGTCTTTGACGGCCTCGAGCTAAGCTTAGCTGCGCTCTCGGCCTTCAAGGTTCAAGCAGGGTTCAAGCTTGGTCATCATCGCAGCCCTTGCTGTCCGCGCTATAAAGGCCTCGACATTCGGTCTCGGCCTTTATTCCAGCTTGTCCATCAAGGGCTGCATTGCTGACCGCGCTGTGATGGCCTAGACCTGTGCTACGCTGCGCTTTCGGCCATCATCATCGCTGCCAGCAACGCAATCAACTATTTCAAGACAAAGTAAAATAATTTATTAATTTCCGCGTTTAGTATTCGGAATACAATATTGCCTCTAGTTGTGATATGTTATTTCAAACTGTAATTGTTTATTAAATGATAACATTTTAATGCTTATATCACGGGTATTACCGTGTACGTGTGTAAATACCTAGTAAATGCCTAGTAATGAAATAAATTGATGATTAAAATGTTTATTAAAACACATTATATCGCTTAAGGCGATAAGGCCGCCTATTATACTGCCGGTTTTGAATTCTTTTTAAGTTACCTACTTTTGTATTTTTTTATTTCGGTGTAAGTATAATAAAGTTATATATTATATTATTATTATTACACACGTCTTCTATCTATATGTACAGGGTTACGCATATAGACTCTACTAAGTCAAAAGGGGGTTATTGTACTTATCATTATGAAAAACTTTTACTACGGGAGCAACCATGAAATTGCGAAAAATATATCAGTTGTTCCATAGAAAACGGTCATTGATACGATAAAATGTATTGAACGGCTGTTTTTTTGCGATTTCAGGGTTGGTCTCAAAGTAAAAGTTGTTCATAATGATGAGTACAATGACCTCTTTTCAGCTTAGTATATAGTCTATATGCGTAACTCTTGAGAACCTTCCGCCTTTTTGAAGTCGGTTAAAAACATGCCGCATCAGTCGACATAAGGCCTTCGAATAGATACACCGTTTAATTTTTTTTTATCTTAGTTTGAAAGATTCGTTCCATGGCTACTGCGTTATTATTATCATACGGGGGTTATTATACTCTTAAAATTCCTCGAGTCTAGCATTCTGATCTTGGCGACCGCGAAAGGCGATCGCGACCGGTCACTGCGGCTGCGTTGCGCGACCCACTGCTAAGTATAATTAGTATATGGAGTGCTAAGCAATACAATCGACCATATAAATTCATACTGAGCAGTGGGTCGCGCGACGCAGCCGCTGTCACC
Source organism: Agriopis aurantiaria (assembly GCA_914767915.1). Taxonomy (NCBI): domain Eukaryota; kingdom Metazoa; phylum Arthropoda; class Insecta; order Lepidoptera; family Geometridae; genus Agriopis; species Agriopis aurantiaria. The sequence continues at coordinate 7,295,762 of OU611999.1, forward strand.
GGTAGCAGTCGCCTGTCGCGGCGCCAATATCGGAATGGTCTTACGGGATCCTCAGGCACTTGACTTAGCAAATATTTTTTCAGGACCCGAGCTATATCTGAGGAGAAGTTGCAACTCAACGACGTCGTGAGAAATTACAAGAAATATGTACCCAAAGTGATAGTGAGGCGACATGGACCTTTCCCTAAGAAGCATGCTTTCGTGTTGCTGCCGCAGCTTGCTTCTGTTGGACATAATGTCAAGTAAGTGAACTTCTATATACAGGTTTACGCATATATATACTGTACTAAGCCGAGAATCAGCCGTACAGATTTAGGGTGTTAGTTTTAATCAGTGTTCCAAAGTTTTGACTTAATATTGCTTTCTTCACAGTTACGTAAAAAACCTGTACCTTCAGCAAATGTACGCCTTAGCGCCGAACTATTTAGCAGAAGAGTACGAAAACGTGTTGTGGCAGAACGGCAGTGACGTCACGCCTGTCAGGCTGGTCGTCGCGCCCTTCCATCCGCACCAGGCAGGGATAAGGCTCTACAACACACTCAAACGAGAGGTGAGACCTTATTTACTTTTCCTTTATTTTGTTGCATAAGACCCGTGTGGTCTAAGTCTAAATTAAGACTGCTCCTTGACTAGGCCTATGTTCTAATGTTTAATTTATTACCAACTACAGCTGACCCGACAGACGTTGTCCTGTCTTAGAATTGTCAAAGGCGCGAAGTTAAAATTGTCGTTAAGTTTTCTGAAGTTTTTCAATTTTCTGCGCAAGTTTCTTAGTTTTTCATTCCGTAAGAATCTTCTACAAAGTATTAGAAAACTTAAAAAAATGATCAATGTAATCGGTAAAGTCGTTTTCAAGTTATGGCGTGACCAAGGTAAATAGGGATTATATACTAATATTATAAAGAGGAAAGATTTGATTGTTTGTTTGTTTGCATTGAATAGGCTCCGAAACTACTGAACCGATTTGAAAAATTCGTTCACTGTTGGGAAGCTACACTATCCCCGGGTGACATAGGCTATATTATATTTTCAAAATAAATAGGGATCCTTACTAAAACTCCAATAATGTAACCCAAGGTGTAAACAAATAAGATTTACTATTTTAACCTTGCGTGTTTGACAGTTCTAAGACAGGACAACGTCTGTCAAGGTCAGCTAGTTTATATATATATAACAGGCTTAGCGAAGAATATAATTAAATACATTACACATACAGAAAAAATAATTTAGATTGGCTGATAAACTTTAGAGATATAAGCGTTAGAAAAAATTGTGGGGATAGAGAGCAGATTCGGTTTCCCTCTCCCGCAAAGCGTGCGTTAGTATAGCATTTGTATGGCGCGCGCACGGCTTGACGTCATAACGTGCTATAGTGAGCTTTCTTTCTTTTATAAAGTATGCTTTCTGTCTAGCATGAAAATAAACTATTTATAACATATTTATTTTTGACCTAATATTAATGTTGTTTTCGCTGATGGACTATATTTCTGATCAGCTTTTTAATGAGGTAATAAAAAAATAGGACAAAAAAATAGGCCTATTCTCGGGGGTGACTCAAACCATCTGAGAGACAGAGACGTAAGCCCTAGTAAACTTTTAGTAAATAAAGGGAAGCAAGATTTTGATGTAGAAGATTGATGCATGTTAGATATTTTCATTGAATTTCCAGAGTGGTTCTCAATTCATCATCATCATCACCAGCCTATCATGTTCCCACTGCTGGGACACAGGCCTTCTCTCAGAGAGAGGATGGGCGCTAATCCATCACGCCAGTGCATGTTGGTGAATGTCATATGTCTTTGAACTTTTTGAGGTTCTTGGAACCGGAAACTAGAATGGTTTCCTCACGATGTCGTCGTTGAGCGATGGCATCGAAACTGCACATAATTTCATGAGTAGGTACTAAATAAGTCATTGGTGCAGGACCGAGGATAGAACCGGGTGCTGTCAGATTATAAAGCAGACGTGCTACCGCTCGGCTGCCATCGCTATTTTTTTCGGCCATTACTTATGGGTCTCAATTAAAATGAATCAAATGTTAATTTCAGTGGTTCCACGTCTGCGCGATAGAAGAACTAATATATTTGACAAGGAACGGTGACCACTCAGTGGAGGTATCGAGACGGGGAACTCCCTTGTTCTTCAAATTCAAATCGGAAGAGCAGCTCTCTTCGTTTATATCAGTCTGTGATGGATATTATAGGTATTTTTATACAATCATATTGCAAATAATGCTTGCTTTCCATTTGCACAGCGGACTAACGTTACTTCACCACATTTTGTTTATATGACACGGGAATTACTCACGTACGATTAAGCCGGTTACACCGACTATAGTTTCAACCGTATTCGGCGATCTTTTTCAAGGTAAGTGCGCGCGCGCGCGACTGCCTTACGCTTTGCGGGCCACCGCGCGCCGCGTACAGGATTAAAGCGGCCATTGATCAGGTGCGGGGTGGGGGCGGGTACAGAAACATGTTGCGCCGGCTCACTGGAGCTCTTCCTCACAACAAATTTTCTGTGTGTTGGGAATACTCAAACACACGGAGCTGACCACATCGCCACCAGTCTCACCGTCACTCCCACTAACTTCATGAAGACAAGGTCTCCAAGTCGGTGTCAGGTTCCATCCTCCATCTCTATTGAAGGTCGGATGTCGACCAACCGAGTCTTCTCTGACTTTACGGAGCACAAAGAATTTCTCCCGTGTACGCATTTACGCTCTGTCGAACCTGATGTAGTGCAGATCTTAGATATCCAAGAATGTAAAACAAACAAGGTGTTCTTCGACCAATGACAGCATTGAATTTCTGATTATTTTTGGTTTGCTCTCTGACTTAATTGTTTACAATGTAAACTTTACATAGTTGGACTACTAAACAGGAACAGACTTCAGTGTCGTTAAGGTTTTATGGCATAAATATTGGTAATACCTAGAGACATTTTGTAAAAAAAATCATTCAATAAACAAATCATCGAAACCGTATGGCCATATAAAAGTACATAACTTTTTGCTTTTTGTTTAAGTTGATTAAATACTTAAGTTAACATTTTTCGTACAGGTTAATGGTAAAATGGACGTTCAATCTCTCAAAAGACGACGAGACGCCTTCTTTGAAAGAATTGCAGAGGATAAAATGTCACGGACCAGTGGGGTAAGCTAAACTTCGTCTCAGTTGGTCTCTTTCTAATGTATTTAACATCAACTTGTGTGAAAGAGACAACATGATCGCAACAGAAAAAAACTATGACTGTAACCTTTTTGTTTCAGAGGAGCATTCTCATATCGTAAGTTGGAAGAGAAACGAGCAAAGAAACACGGTTGTTACATTCTAAGACAATGTCAGGACGACTACAATGTTTACTACTTGGATGTTTGTACGAAGAATAGGTAAGACTTTTAATACCAAAAATCTAATTGAAATAATTTATGTATGGTATTTTGAAAAATATCACCGAATTTTTAGCTAGTATCAGTTTCCTGTAGACAGCCTTGGCACTGAGGTCTATCAGTTGCCATGGGTGTAGGCACGTTGGGGTTGGGAGGGCGCATTGGTCCCACACTGGCTGGCGTGGCTGGCCCTGGCATGATATCTGGGGTGATATTTTTATTTCCTTTACAGCATTTGATATTCATAGGATGGTTTTCCTTTCTTACGTTCATATAATTTGTATTTATAGAGCCTAAATCATGAATGTGTTGTAGAAGCCTGCTTTTTGGGAATCGATGATTTCACCAAACTTGGTTACGGTCAACAACGACAGAAAGCCGGCTTGTTGCCTTTTGTATGAGTGTGCATAGAAAAAAGGTTCTAGAAGCGAAAAATTAAGTTAAAACTGAAATTCCTACAAGATTTAGCCAGCGTAGGCTAGTTTTAAAAGAAAGTTCCAATGTTGGGATATATGTGTTTATAATTGATTATTATTTAACTAAAAAAAAAAACGGTATTAACTCTTGATTTTTATTTTTGGCCCCACCCTTAATTAAAACCTAACTGCGCCCATGTCTGTAGCTCCAAATTACGGCTGTAATGATATTTGTCTTATTATTAAATTTTCAGTACCACAGAGACGTATAGAATAGAATATAAAGGACACTGCTACATATTCAACAAGGAAGAATACTTCGGCATCGATAGGCTGGTCAGCTGCCATCAGAACCCTGAGGGCAGGATATTCCTGAACGAGTGCATACCACCTTCAGAATATGGTAAGTGGTATATGTGAATAGTGGACAGACTGAAATTGGTGATGGTGGTTCAATGACGTAAAAACGGATCAGAACCTTTTTGGATTCGGTTGAAAACTACCACAATACTGTTGATTTCTGAAGTGAACCTTAGTATGGACATCATGGATTATTTCTGAAATAACAGCGTTACTAATGATTTTGTTTATTTACAGATAAATCTCAATTATTGTTATGCGGTGAGCCCGTGAAGAAAGGAGTGCGGATTGACCAAGCGGAGCTACAAGAGATTCTAAAGGACAACAAAAGCCCTCGGTGTTTGCCCAACAAGGATATCCTCTTGTATACAGGTAAAATTGAAACTTATCCAGGATTTATATTTTTAGGCGCAGCGTTCCACATAAGTTGGTGGTGAAACGCGGAAATATACGCGTAAAAAAAAAGTTACGTGACATGTATAATTATGACTGACGTGATATGACTGCCATACATAATATATGACTTTGGCCATCACTTACCGAAAGTCATCACCAAGATAGATTTTAAAGCAAATTTAAGTGACTTCTTATAGCATTTTTTTAGCAGACTGCCTGAATGGGCACGAAATGGTGACACCGCTTCATAATTGATATTCCGAAAATCCGAACGAAGCTCTTTGTTTCCACCTTTATTGTGCGAACTGCTAGTCTTGTGGAATGCGCTGCCTAAATGGGTGATCCCCGATAGTTATAATCTGGGTGTCTTCAAATCACGAGTGAATCGGTTTCTACCAGGCAAGCAAGCGTGCTCTATCGTAGACTACATCATCGCTAACATCAGGAAAGGTGGCGATCAAACGCAAGTCTGTTATCTCTATCTCTCTTCTCTACATAGTAGATAAAGCTTTCCGCGTCTGTCTGTCTGTATGGCCGCTAACTCCTCCTAAACCACGCAACGGATTTTGATGCGGTTTTCACCATCAGTTAGATACATTTTCACGGAAGGTTTATATATATAACTAGCGATCCGCGCCGGCTTCGCACGTAAATTACACCCGTGCGAAGCCGGGCGGGCGGGTCGCTAGTTTAATATAAAAAAGGCAAGTCCGGCTCTGAACGAACTCATGCACAAAAATATCCGAACTTTATTTCAGCAATATCTAGAACAAAGAATGCAATCATCTTAACTGGTTAACAATAATTTTGCAGGATCTGAAAAGACTGGTTCCGAAAATATCACAGCGACATATAAAGCATTGTGGAGGCTCGACGAAACAAAGAAATTGGTTGTCGCCTTCAAGACATTACAAAGGGAGAAAGCCACTGACTACTTGAAGGTAAAAAAAAACTATATCAATGTTATAAAAATGTTTTTTTTTGTTCTTCTATCTTAGTAATAAGTCTACTGCACTTTACCGATGAGATTGTGGTGAAACGAAAGCTTAACCACGACTACGGAAAAAAAAAGAAAAAAACTAGATCTGCTCCATTATGTTTTGCACATTTTTATATCTCGTACATTGACCTATATGTAGTACTTAATTTCTTTGATCACGTATAAGTTAGCGTTTTAGGAAGAAGTATGCAGACTTAGGAGATGCGTATTCACTCTGACCTTGAAATGAACTATTATATCTCTCACAGATCTAGATGTAAGTTTAAGTAGTTCATTACTGCAGCGGCCGACTACAGAAGCATTTATGGACGAACGTGAAAATGACTTCAATTTGGACGTTATGTAGCTTGCATAGATTTCAACGTCGCTTGTCCGCTATGTCATCGTAGCACTGGCACTTGGCATCGCGCGTCGTTGTATTCACATCGCGGTTGCCTCAAGTAGTTGACAGACGTGACAGATTTGGCTGACGGACCGCCGCCGCCTGACCAACGGAAGAGAAAGAGAGTTTTCTCTTTCCCTCTCGTTGGTCAGACAAAGAGAAAATAAAGTTTTCTCTTTCTCTCCCGTTGGTCAGACGGCGGTCCGTCAACCAAATCCGACACGTCTGTTAGGGCTATTACAACTAACCAAAAAGTCGGCGCAATTCATAGCGTGCGCCGTGTTTTGGTTCGGATTTTTTTGCACGTTTGTAAAAAGAAAAACATAATTAAACCTCGTATCACTTTGAAATATTGTACGCACATACGAGATAAAAAGAAATGACAAAAATTGGCCCTCAAATACTTAGCAACGGTCTCGTTCGTTAAGTTCAATATTCGACGAAGAACATTCTTCAAATTATGAGCACATTTAATACAATGTTTCATAATAATTTTGATACATACTGTTCTGTGTAAAATATGTAATTGGACTTTGTTTTCAGGACTTCATAGAGCTTGCGAGTAAATGGGCGTGCGTCCAATCTAGCTCCATAGTTCGACTGTATGGCGTCACTTTAAGCTCTCCCACGGCGATGGTGCTAGAGTATCTACCATATGGACCGTTTGACGACTACCTCAGGTAATAAGACCGATCTTAATAAATCAGCAAAGTTTAATAACGTATGATCCGGACAGTTTATGGATGGGTGACCGCGAGGACCATTTACAATTCAGCATGTACTCCATGTTGTTGTTTTTTTTAGCTTGAACAATAATGCCATTTTGCTGCTACGTGATGCATTTTCGGGGGTTCAAAAACTAGTTGGATAGGTGAGCGTGGCGCTTACCATCAGACGAGTGACCTGATCGTCTCGTCACTTAGTTACTAGTCAGTTAATAAGTATGTATTATTCTTGTCACTGACCTAAAGACTCTGACACTAAGGCTCCATTCAAACTAACAACTTGCTAGTGTACTGGTAGTGTCGATTACATAAAGACTACTTACTCTTTTTTAATTCATTCCTCTGTGAGGATTTTAGCGTCGCACTTCTTGTACATAGCCAGTGTCAAGTATTAACATATTATCAAGTTAGATGAAATGTCGTCAAACAAGTCAGTCACAGTCAGAATCAAGCAAAGTCACGGTCAAGTCAAAGTCATGCCGTTAGTAAAGTGGTGGAGACTTACAAGAGGCTTCATCATAAACAACATGAAAATACATGTTTCACTGCGTTATACCACATGCCTACACTCGAGCACGTCCACGAACACTTAATAAATAATAATCCACCATTATTACACATTAACAGTAGATAATACACAAGTTTAGGAAAATAAAACGAGACGAAATTATTTTTTTCTTTGACGCCAGATCCCCTTTTTTATCTCTCTATTTTAAGTTTATAATAAATTTTTAAGTGCTAGCGCGTACTTTCGTCCAGTAAATCTATCATACAGATCTATAGGATGGGAAACAGCACCTGCCTGATCCCGCCTTATCTCAAAATACATGTAGGCAGTCGACGACTTATTGTAATTTATTATTATTGCAGAGAAAACGAAGACAAAATAAAGCCTCTCCACCTGAAGAAAGTCTCCGCTGGCTTAGCGCGTGCGTTGTGGGATCTGTCGGAGGCGGGTGTGGTTCACGGCTACATCCGCTGCGGACGGTTGTTACTGGCCGCTATGGAAGCGGACAGGATAGTGGTTAAACTCTCCGGACCTACACTGAGGACTTACACACATTATGAGTGAGTATTGGACAACATAGGAGTGCTAAACAGTGCTTTGCGTGTACTGAAGAATGCAAAATTATTATTGAAGAATGCATAGTAAGTATTAAATAATATAGAGCGAGTGTTAAAGAATGAGCACTGAAGAATGCATAGTAAGTATTAAATAAATAAATAAATATTCGGGACATTTTTCACACACGATCATCTGACCCCAAACTAAGCAAAGCTTGTGATATGGCTGCCAGAGACTGATATACATACATGTATAGTTTTAAATACATACTTAAATAGATATTAACAACCAGATATAGAACAAACACAAATGTTCATCACACAAATGTTTGTCCTAGATGGGAATCAAACCCACGCCCCCAAGCTCAGAAGGCAGGTTCACTACCAACTGGACCAACGGGCAATGGCTAAATAATACAGAGTGTGTGCTAAAGAATGCTTAGTGCCTAGTGAAGACGAGCAGTAGTGGCCGAGCGGTAGCATTTGCCCTTTACAATCTGACGGCATCCGGGGTGCAAGTACCGTTCTTTTAGCGATCGTCAAATTGACAGTTGAGGTCGTCAAATTCGATAATATGCCATTTTTTCAGTACTCGCTGTGATCGATTCTATGGCATTTTAGCGAATTTGACGATCGATAAAGAACGGTACTTGCACTGCCGGTTCGCTCCCCGGCCCTGCAAAAATGGCTTATTAAATAAATTATGTGCAATATCGATGCCTTCGCTCAAAAACGCTAAAGGAAAATATCTTGAGGAAATCGATATGTCCAAGAACCTCAAAACAAAAGTTAAAGAACACTGTTTTAAACTATCACGGTTGTTCACTAAAGTTATATGAACCATTCCACAAAAAAACAGGGTTAAATTAGGGTTTTTGTTTTTGAGTTATACGAGTCATTCCACAATCTTACCACGGTAAATATCCTGTAAATAATCTTTAAATTTTTGGAAAACTCAAAGACATGTGGCATTCACCAACACGCACTGGGCCAGCATGGTAGATTAGGGCCTATTCTCTCTGAGAGAAGGCCTGTGTCCCAGCAGTGGGAACATGATAGGCTGATATTGATGAGTACTGAAGAATGCAGAGTGAGAACCGAAAAATGCGGAGTGAGTATAAAATCGACTCAACATTCTGCATTGTAGCGTGAACTCTGAAAAATTGTGAGCATTCAAAAATGCTTAGCTAGTACAAAAGAGAGCTAAGTGACCGTGTCAGGTTAGATTTACGTCCCAATTTCCGTTTCACAGTGTCCACTGGATGCCCGTCGAGTTCTTTGCCGATATGAGCCTGGCTAAAAGATCGGTGGTAGGCGACATTTGGGCGTTCGCTACCACGCTATGGGAAGTATTCTCCTATGGGCAGTCTCCGAATGATAGCAACCCGGTTCTAACTGCGCGGGTGAGTTTTTTTATTACAATAACCAAGTGAGGAAGTGATAGGGCAATTATGTAACGGTCGATAACAGCCTGCACGCCGACTTCGAGAACCTTATAGGTACAATTAGCTTTTTCAAATCTACTGTGTTTAAAATGTTGTCCTCTCTGTTTATCTTCGCGTAAACGTGACTAATATAGAATGTGGATACAACTGTCCCGGCGAAAAAGAGCGGAGAAATTTCTTCCCAGCGCGCATGCTAGGCCTGCTGCTGTCACTGATCCCAGCGTGGATGGCGATTCTAACAAATGACCGAAGTAAAGAAATGGACCGAATTGCGTATTGGATGACATATTTTAGGGTTTTTGTTTTTTAACCACTATCGCTAAGTCATGTCAGGAGTTTTGGCGTTAACGTGAAAAAAACATGTCGTCTCATTGTATTATTTTCCCAAACTTGTGTATTTTCGAGTGTTAATGTGTAATAATGGTGGATTATTATTTAATAAGTGTTCGTGAACGTGCTCGAGTGTGGCAAGTAATATAACGCGGTGAAACATGTATTTTCGTGTTGTTTTCAAAGCTCCATAGAAGCATCTTGTAGTCTGCACTACTTTACTAGAGCATGACTGTGACTTTAATTGACTCTGACTGTGACTATGAATTGTTTGACGAAATTTTGTCAAACTTGATAATATTTTAATACATGACTGGCAAATGCACAAGAAGTGCGACGCCAAAATCCTCACACAGCAAAATAATAAAAAAAAGGCATGTAAGAGGCGGCTGTCAGTCAGGCTATACAAACGTACTTTCGTATGTTTAGAGCTACGAGATGGGTGACCGGTTGCTGCGGCCGGCGCGGTGCCCGAGCGAGGTGTGGGCGCTGATGCGGCAGTGCTGGCAGCCCGACCCGCTGCGGCCGCAGGAGATCATGCGAGACATGAACCACATGCTGCACAGGGGTAATGTATACATTACCTACAAGATAGGGTTTTTTTCATAAATAACTAGCTGCGCCCCGCGGTTTCACCCGCGTAGTGATGAAAAATGGTGATGATGATGATGATGTTAAAAAGTATTCTATGTCCGTCTCCTGGTTCTAAGCTACCTCCCCACCAATTTTCAGCCAAATCGGTTCAGCCGTTCTTAAGTTATAAATAGTGTAACTAACATGACTTTCTTTTAATTATATATACATATATAGATAGGCTTGCGTTTGACCACCATCTCGCCTGATGTTAAGCGATGATGCGGTCTACGTTGGAGCACGCTTGCCTAGAAGAAACCGATTCACTCGTGATTTGAAGACACCCAGATTAGAATCAAAGCGCTTAGTACGGGGTTTCATAATATCAACCATAAAGCGGTGACGATTTTTCGTGCCCGCTCTGGCACTCCGATAGAAAAATGGGGAGGAGGGAATTAGATCGTGCAGATCGCGCAGGTGATATTCTATAGCCCTTGTGTTAGAGCCAACAAAATCCAGCGAAGAGCAGCATTGTACAAAATCAATGTACAGCCAAAGCTTATACAGGGTTACGCATATAGAGTTTTTGATGAGTCAGCGAGAGATTGAGTTATATTTCGCTTTTATAAATCAGGATAAATAAAAAATTATGCGACCAATACTTTGGTTGAATCAATGTCGAAGAGCCATTTTGAGTTTGTTGAGTTGTATGCGCCTTCGGTTTTGGTTAAAGTAAAAAAAATGTCAAGTAGTGCATTAATTATATTATTATAACCTTTATTTAAACCATACCCGCAGGGAAACGCTGGATGCAGGCCGCTTTCAACTGGCCTTTTTGGAGGTCGATGCGGGAGGCCTATGTCCAGCAGTGGACGTCCTATGGCTGAAATGATGATGCTGATGATGATCCTTTATTTCAATTTGCTTCTTTCGTCTAAATATATCGCCTGTAAATAGCTAATTTGGCCATTTGTAAAATTTCTGTTAATTTAATATAATATTTTATTTATTTCCAAGTAACATAGACTCATACAAATCAAAAATAATAATAATAGTAGCTAGTCACATTACATTAATAATAATTATTACCATTTGAAATTTAAAATAATCAAACTAAAAATGTCAACATTATACAATAAATTAATTATTAATAATTAATAATTTGCCAATACCTAATCAATTAGTGTCTTTACAGAATATGTCCCGATTCACGACTATGAAGAACCAAAGATATCATTGGACATGGAACATGCAGAAACTGTTTCAAGTGAGTAAATAGAAAACCATGTGAGTTCAGAATTAACCTGAACTGCTATCCTAAGTACATAAAGAAAAGAGCAGAAAAGAGCCGGTGCAAAGAGCTACGTTCTGAGATTGCCAACCCGCCTGCCCAGTGTGGCAATTACGGGTAACTCCTCCAAACATGAACAGTAAAACCAAACCTTGTGGCGTTCTTTAGGAGAGGCCTACGTCCAGCAGTGAACGAACATCAAATAAGCTGATGATGATGAACATCCTAAGTGGACCCGGGTTTGTCATAAACCTGCAACCAGAACCACCGGAGGACGGGCAGCAGCGTTCTATTAGTACACGGTGAACGTACTGCGATCCCCAAGCCGCTTGCCAAGCGTGGGGATCATGGCAACACCCCAGTGGACGTTTACTGGCTGATGATGTGAATATCCTAAGCCTAAGAAGTAGGTAATTTTACTCGTCATTATGAACAACTTTTACTAAAGGAACAACCCTGAATTTGCGAAAAATTGTTCCATATGTTCCATAGGAATAGGCTGCCACTTGTTAAAATGTATGAAACAGCTGATGTATATTTGCGATTTCGTGATTCAGATGTTCAAAATAGTAAATTAGACATTGTTTACAATTTTTATTGTTTACACCAGTAATTATATACATCAATATGGTTTATAACTAGTAATAAATTGGTGGCCTTATCGCCAAAAGTGATCTCTTTCAGGACGAGTAAAATAAACACCTTTTTGCACCAGCGGGATTATTACAGAAGTATGATTGTGATCGAGATTGCATGCCATTTCGTTCGCTTTTACTCTCTCACATCACGCGCGTGACTGAGATGGCACGCGATCGCGGTCAATCACATCCATAATAAGCCATCAGTTATGTCTAACCCTGATTCTTTGCCAATGGTTGAAATTAATCTGTTTTCTTCAGGTGATAGATTTATACCGAGTGAACTGAGTGACGCCGGAAGCAACAAGTCATTGATATCGGATAGCAGTGTGCTCTCAACCAACGGGACTATGTCCGATCAGTACGATAACCCGGTGAGTCACTAAACCTTTTTACTATAATGCCAACTCAATGAGATAACAATTAATATTATTAACCCAACTACTCGCATGGGGTCCAATGTGGACTTTTACCCTGACCGTTGCGCAAGAAATTATCGACTATCCAAAACTAAGTAAAAAAATCTAAAGGAATCACTATACGAGGTGTAACTCTAGACAACAGACATAATTATCATTGAACTAATCATTTGATAGTATATTATGCAATTGGTGAATAAAGGACGGATTTAAAGCGAGGGCCATAGATGAATCACGAGCAAGTGAAGGATTCTAACGACTGAATCACGACCGTAGGGATTGGTTCATCATCATCATCATCAGCCGGAAGACGTCCACTGCTGAACATAGGCCTCCCCCTTTAACCTCCACACTGAACGACAGCCCGCCTTTTGCATCCACTGGATACCCGCGACTCTCACAATGTCGTCGATCCATCTAGTGGGAGGCCTCCCTACGCTGCGTCTTCCGGTTCGTGGTCTCCACTCCAGAACCTTTCTTCCCCATCGGTTATCGGTTCTTCGAGCGATGTGGCCTGCCCATTGCCACTTCAACTTGCAAATTTTAACAGCTATGTCGGTGACTCTGGTTTTTTGGCGAATATCCACGTTTCAGATCTTATCGCGCAAAGAAACTCCGAGCATAGCTCTCTCCATTGCCCGCTGTGTGACTCTGAGCTTTTCCAAAAGGCCAACAGTTAAGGACCACGTCTCAGTACCATAGGGATTGGTTCATGATGATTCAATTATTAGAATCCTGAGCGACGCGAGTGATTCATGGCCCTCGATATAAATCTGTTTTATTCAAGAGTTGCATACTATACTTTGTATACCATGACTACGAGAAAAAGAAACATTTAAAGAGTTGGTATCGAGTATTTTTTGCGCAAGGAGGTTGTATAGCATTGAGATGGAGGTCGAATATATTGGTGTGGTCTAAATTGAAATACCAAAATAGTGATCAAAAGCTTGTTGCTTTTTATTCACTTTTTTCAGTGAATAAAATACTCACTGTTTACTTTGCGACCAACACTGAAATCGTGAATAAAAAACAGCTGTTAAAACATTTATGTTTTAGTATGCATTTAAAATATATATATATATATATATATGTATGTATAGTCTCTGGCAGCCATATTACAAGCTTTGCTTAGTTTGGGGTCAGATGACCGTGTGTGCAAAAATGTCTCGAATATTTATTTCGTTTCCATACATTCAGCTTTTATACAACTTTTCCCCCCTTTTTTATTGCAGCTGTCAGAACAAATAAACGAATAGAAATAGTGAAAAAGGCCTAATAATTTTAACTCGATGGTAATAACCTCCTTTCCGTCGTGATATCACAATGTAGGTTCCATTTCCAGTTTGCGGACAACAAAAGCTCCAACTCCTTAGACAGCATGAACGCTCTAGCCTACGCTCTTCGCAACGAAGTGTCGGGGCGAAGCGCGAGCAGCCTCGGCGGAGCGCTCGGGACTACGCTCGACGACGGCGACGACGGAGCCTGGGCCGCGCCGCGCCTCATGGAGTCCATAGTGTCGCAGGGGAAGACGTACCTCGTCACTATTACCAAGAAGATAGGCAGCGTAAGTGTTGTTCTCAGTTTGCTCATTGCTCTCGTTTCCCTTGATGCGCTCTGTTTGATATATATGATATCATTATGTACAAATTTGGATGCCCACGATCTCTGTTGTTTTGTGAATAAAGTTTACGTTCCGAATCACGCTAACACTACTAATGACTCAGAAATAATAAATAAATGGAAGTGTTATACCTACAGTTTCCCCTTTAGCACTTACACCCCCTTGGTCGTCAATTCGTTTACATTTTGAACGTATCATTTGTAGATGTGTGCCGCTCAATATTGAAGTGTGCGTTTGTAGAACTAGTAAGAATATGTCTGTGTGCAATACGTGTTTACCTCGCCCCCATCTTTGTACCTTTGTAGTTAACAATTTAGGTGGTTATTGACGTCACACATAAGCAAACGAGTTCTTCTCGCCATACAATTGTTGCTCTTATTTACTTTTGTGTGACGTCATAATCTTTATTTGTATCTTTCTGTTTACTTTTGTTTGACGTCATAAGGACACGACCTACATAGTGTTTGCGGTCAAGTCACGGTGATCAATAGAAGTCATATTTTTATTTTGTATCTTTCTGAAAATCGGTACTTTATTTTTTAGTTTTTATTAATTAAATAATAATAAAAAAAACTTCTAGAATTACACCAGTACGAATTACATTTTTAATACAGTCAAATACCCTATTTCACAATGTACCACAATGTATGAAAGACATTGTCGAATCTAATATTACACTGTTACCGCAGGGTAACTACGGACACGTGTTCAAGGGATGGATGGAGCGTGATAATCAAGAATCTCAGCGGAAAGAAGTAGCCGTGAAGAAACTGACTCGACAGGCATCCGAGAGGAACGGCACCTTGTACGAGGATTTCAAGAACGAACTTGAGATTATGAAGGTTACTTGCCTTCGTTTATCAGCACAATCAAATAATAGGATCATTCATTCGTTCATTTCAGCCTATCATGTTCCCACTGCTGGGAATCAGGCCTCTCAGAGTAGAGAGGATGGGCCCTAACCCACCATGCTGGCCCAGTGCATGTTGGTGAATGTCATGTCTTTGAACTTTGAGATTCTTGGACATACCGGTTTCCTCACGATGTTTTCCTTCACCGTTGTTGTGTGATATTGAGTGCATCGAAACTGCACATAATTTATTTAGGTACTTAGATAGATAGATAGAAACTCTTTATTGTGTACACCAGAAATATAAATTTCATATAGAAAACACTTACGAGCTAGTGTCACAAGTGGCGGCCTTATCGATAAAAGCGATCTCTTCCAGGCAACCATTGGATGGAAAGAATTTACGTAACAGGATCGACGGGGGATGCTAAAATACTTTATAAGTCATTGTTGCAGCATCGAGGATAGAATCGGGTGCGGTCAGATTGTGAAGCGCACATGCTATCGGTCACTATAGTTCATATAATAGGATCACGTCTCATCTTATTGTATGCACCAAAAATTTGTCTATGTCTAATTCAGGGTATAAGCTATCTCCATATGAAATGTCATCCAAATCCGTTCAATTATTATGGAGTCGAGTGCGGACATACGCACTTACACACATTCCTTCGCATTTATAATATAAGTGAGATGTTTTGGTTGCAGTCGTTACAACACATCAATATAGTCGAGATCCTGGGCTACTCATGGGACCACGGCTCGGATGTTCTCATCGTCATGGAATATTTAGAAGAAGGCTCGCTCAACTATTACCTCAAGTTCCAAGGTGACAAACTAAGGACTGACCATCTGCTGAAATACGCCAAGGACATTGCCACGGTAAGAATAGATGTTTTTTCTAGCTGCGCTTCCCAATGACTGCCCCG
This sequence comes from Agriopis aurantiaria, assembly GCA_914767915.1. NCBI lineage: Eukaryota > Metazoa > Arthropoda > Insecta > Lepidoptera > Geometridae > Agriopis > Agriopis aurantiaria. The sequence continues at coordinate 7,311,593 of OU611999.1, forward strand.
GCGGCCCAGTTGGTATGGAACCTGCTTTCTGCCTAATCCATCATCTACTACATCTGCATCTGTCTGCTAACGCATACGGCCTTACTCAAACTTTCTCTAACTACTTATACCGTATAGTTGAATCGACTCATGCAGTGCGGAGGAAAACAAAAACAACGAACAAGTCATTAATCTGAACTTTCCAATTGAGAAAGTTTTTCATTATCCTTTTTATTGTAGGGTATGGATCACGTATCGGCCAAGAACGTGGTGCACCGCGACCTCGCGACTCGAAACATCCTCGTTGTCAACAAGTACCATGTCAAGATATCTGACTTTGGACTCGCGCGCATCATCCCCAAGGAGGAAAACGCGTACCGGCTCAAGACTGAACGGCTGCTGCCCATTAACTGGTAAGTGGCACTTGCACCTAATTTCCCTGGAGACAGTTTCCCCAAGCTAGCCTCGGGAAAGGAGATCCTCAAGTCAGATGTCCTATTTCCGCAACAAGACCAAGAAGGTAGAACAAGGATGAACAGGAATGGAAAACTAGTTTTGATCGACCCACATGGAAACATGTTTTCATAAATATGAGTTAGTCTAGTCTAGATCGTAGTGTGTTGGCTTGTAACAAATCTAACCTAGAAAAGGGACTGGGTCACAAGTGAGCTAAATGCGAGATGAGATGTATGATCTTAGAATGAGTCTTTGTACGAATAGGGTATTTCCCGAATAAGGCATATTGCGAACAGGTCCTTATAAGACTATAGGTCATTTTGCTAATAGGTCCAATGTCGACTAAACCATCCAAATTGCTATTTACTCCATAATTATTTCTAAGATTTTCGCGATTATCATCATTAGCAAGGAGACGTCCACTGTTGAACATGGGCCTCCCTTACGTCACATGTGTAATTTGAAAAAAAAAAAACATTTTCTCGGTGATATTTGTAGGTACGCACCCGAGTCGGCAGTGGAGCCGTGGCACTTCTCTACAAAGAGCGATGTGTGGTCGTATGGAGTGACGGCGTGGGAGATATTCACGCGCGCCAGGCAAGAGGTGCCCAAGTTCGACGTCGAGCGGCCTCGGGAGCGCGCTTCTTGGTAAGAAACTGAACTTGGCTTTACATACTGTCTTTATACATCCCCCTGTGATTTCACCTGCCATGTTTTTTTACCTGACTACCCAGAGGGTAATGTTTTTCGAGTGTAAGTATGTACAGGGTTACGCGTATAGACTGTACTAAACCGAAAGGGCATTGTAATTATAATTATGAACAACTTTTACTAAGGGACCAACCCTGAAATGGGAGCGATAAGTCCTGCACTGACGTCCTGTTTGGGGTATGGAGCATTTTCCCCAATGACAATATAACCACTTGACTGTTCTTCTTTACCCCGCATAAACTAAAGGTTCTAACATGTCAACCTAAACTATTTCGAGCGGGGCCAATCCTAGGCGTGAATTGAATGAACGACTTTTGATTCTCCAATCACAAGCGTCGAGTCGCGTCGAGTCTCCAATCACAAGCTGCCCCTCACGACCGACGTGGCATCATTTTGCAAAAGGGAATTTTGAGTACATGCGCGATCAAGTGGTTATAATATCTTTGGTTTCCCCCTACCAGGTAACAAACATTAAAAAAAAACCTAATTGAGTACCCCGTCCTTTTTTTGAAGTCGTTTTAAAATGTATTTATGTATTTACTAGCTGAGCCCCGCGGTTTCACCCGCATTGTGATGAAAAAAGGTGATGATGATGAAAATGATGATGATGTTTTTGCGAGATAAAAAGTAGCATGTGTGTGAATCCAGGATATAAGCTAACTTCATACCAAATTTCATCTAAATCGGTTTAGTAGTTTCGGCGTTGAGTCCAGCCAAACATACACACTTACATACAAACTTTCGCATTTATAATATTATAGTGAGATATTCATGACCTATGCAAGTTTACAAGTGGTTCACGCATGATTGTTTTAGCTTTCAAATCCCGGAAGGCTGCCCGTCGGAGATATTTCGACACCTGATGAAAGACTGCTGGAACCTGGACCCGAACCTGCGACCCAAGTTCATAGACCTCGTCCACATGTGCAAGCGATTTATTGACGAGTACAAATAAGAAAAGTTTGACGCTAAGACATGATATCTCGTTAACACGTACTTTAACAGTACACGTACAGGTCGGACACCTTCAGGCAAAATATAGGCACAAATAGCGCAAATTGGTCGGACCAATCAGCGAGCTCGGTTAGTTGTTTGAATGTTGCAATGCGTTGCAAATGCAAAGTCTATGAAAGAGTTGTTGACATTACGTCTTTAGAAGTAGGTACCGTTCAATGCGGTAAATAGACTGTGTATGTATCTAATTTGTTGTGAAATGGCTTTAAAGGTGTCGAAAAGGGTCGGGGCTTATCTAAAAAACGAGGTACGAGTTTGTTTTGCAATGGGGCTGGCAACTGACAAAGTGGCGTTAGAATAGCTTGTACGTTTGTTTTAGGAATTTTGACATTTGTGTATAGCTTAGCTTGACTAGGTGTTTCTAACCGATCACCGATGTTAAGTAACTGAAGACACGGTCGGCCTCTGGATGACCGCTAGTGGTATTTAGAACTGAGCGCTATCGTAGGTCGGATGACACGTTAATTTGCAGTGGTTACTTTTATAATAGCAACAAATCGAAATCACGCGAACGTGAACCTCGACGCGCCGAAATACGGCTTGCGGCACACAAACAGAATCGCTTAAAGCAGGTAAGGCTCAGGGCTACCCAACCGGCCTACATGGACTCATATAATTTAACTTTTACGATGTAAAATATGATATAGTAATGTTAATATTTAGTGGTTGTTAATGTTTTTCGTTGTTGCGTTTTGCACAAAACTGCCAATAAGAGTGTAGTAACGTTTATGTGGTTCCTCGAAGCATTTGCCTTAGTTCCGTATAAATAACTTTATATAGTATTATATGCACGTTTCATTTGTAAATATTTTGCTGTTAAGTAAATCGAATTAAGAAGCAATTTTATCATATCTCAGTTGAAATTGAATCTAAGTAAACATTTATACAGGTTGTTCGGTTAGATGATGGACATATTCAAGCATAGCATTGTACTCATCGTTATTAAACAACTTTTACTTTGGGACCAACCATAAAACCTAGAACAAAAATCAGCTATTCCATAGATTTTTTTTATAAAGGCGCAATGTGTTCCAAAATGCTTTTCTGTGAGTTGGAAATATTAGTATAGGTCCCGGATCTCAATACTGAAAAAAAAAAACTATGGCTCGCTCAGAGTCGAAACACGATTCATAATATTCGGTCGGCGCGCCTTTCGGGTAGGCGTATGGCAGGTCAATGGCCACTCGGCTCGCACGCTAGCCATGTCGCGCGTAATTAAGCATCTTTTTGTGATTTTTGCAACGACCAATGATTTCCAAACGATTTTGTAATCCGTATAAAAGATACTGTTGTGCTTGCGGGTGTATAAATAAAAGAAAAAACAAGGAATCGAAATTAGCATTTTTTAAGAAGACAACCCTAACGTTACACGTGCCGCGTCAAGAGAGATAGAGCTACGTGATAAAAAGAGAGCGGCTCTCTAGTAGAATATAGCAAACGGTATCCAGCGCTGTGCGAGTTGAAATGCTGCTTTATTGCCTTGTAGATAGAGTCCTTATTTATTTGAAATTCTTTTACTCCTTCTTCTTTCCTCTTTCTTTCTGTTCCTCGGTTTGTTCAGTGCCATAGTAAAAGTTGTTGCTATAAACGTCGTCTAACCGAACACCCCGTATTTGTGCAATTTTTGTAGATTAAGCTTTTTATAGATATCTCTCGCTACTTGATGTTTGATACCAGTTTGTTTCTAATTAAACATTAAGGGAACTGTTGTGTATAAAAATGCAAATCTGAAATGTACCTTTAAGCTTTGATGTAAGTACTTGCCGTGTAAAATTAAACTATAAGAATAATTTAAAATTAATTTTAAGTGTAGATTAATTTTTATTCGAAGCACATTTGTTTATTCTCTTTTGTTTGTCTGATCCGATATTTTGCGTCAGATCGGATGTTTAGTTTTCTTGAAGTAAGGATCGATTTGTTGTTATCTTTTTATGCTTATACGCTAACCTTTAAAGTCGGCCTTCCACTGCTAGCATATGAATTTACTTTTATAAAATTACTACAAACCATCTTATTGGTTTCTATACTTTATATGTTCAGCGCGATTGGACGGATGCATGATTCAATGAAACAAGGTCTGGCATTCCGGGATTGACACATGCCTACGTCACTGTCCAGTTGCCACTTCATCGTAACAAACACAGAAAACGAGAAACAAATTTGTAAATAATCTATTAAAGTACAAAAATGCATTTAAATTGTCATTTTCATTGTCCGCTCAAGCGAAGTATTTCAAGTTAAACACGAATTTAATATATTAAACATATTACCCTTACCACGGTAAATATCCCGTAAATAATCATATAACTTTACTAAATATATTATTTAAATCAATACCACATAGCTTTAGTCGGAGTCCACAGGTAATACACGGAGACTTCCCGGGAGTTATGATTACATGCTTCTGGTAACACAGCGTCGATGACGTATTCTTGTGTCACCCACGTGACCTCTGTGTCTCGGAATGCTATACCTGGCGGAGTATATTATTATATCATGGGCTGATGAAATGTCGACTCGCTGTGGAAGGCTTTATTGATAAAAGATTGTCGAGATTACTATTATTGTTAAGTGTTGAAGTATCACAAAGCTATGTGTTGCACTACAGTCGTGCCGCTGAGTGAATGTAACTGATAGCTGCAATAACATTGTAAAAAAATAATAATGAAATAATGTTATTTTAATATTTTACTGTAGTATATTGGCTATTAGCTTACTATCTTACATTAAAAAAAAACTACTAAAAATGATTAAAATTTACTGTTTTCGTTTAGCTTTTTACAATGAAAAGAAAAAAAGCTCAAATTTGTACAATGTTCTGGTATTATTCAACAATTGTTTTAAGTTTTACAATGTTATAGCAACTGTCAGACGCATTCTTTCCGCACCCGCACTTTACATAAACCGATTAATTAATTACATTAAGGCCTAACGTCCACTGCAGAATCGAGGCGGTTCCGCGGCGTACAAGCAGTCATAGAGAGGTCAATGTTGGCTGGTTTACCTTAGACTCTAAACTGTCACGCCGCGCCTCGACTACTAATCCCTGGATAATGTGGTACAATTTTAAAACTAGCATAAACCGAAAAAGAATCAACTTTTCTTTCTTACTCAACTTCTAGTTGCTTGTAAATATGGTTAAAAGATGAAGAAAAAAATCTCGGAAAAATCCGGACGCTTAAAAAAAAAACCGGACATTTCCTTCAAAGTTCACATTGCGCGGCATAATGAACTGTGGCGGTCTTTGTTTTATTTAACGGACGTTTTGGAATACTCATCGCATTCCGGACACAATCCAAAATTTCCGGATATGTCCGGAAAATTCCGGACGCATGGCAACCCTACTTGTATACTGCAACGCCGCCTCGACTGCATGTCGGCGTTGGGCCTGAAATGAAACAAAGAATGTAATTACATTGTAAAGGCCTCATAAGCTAAAGCTTGTGAATTTCAAACCAAATATAAAATGTTAAATCTAATCATCGGGATGCAATTCCTATAGTCACAATCATACCAAAAAATGTCCGAACAAAAACTCGGCGCACGCTACGAATTGCGCAGACTTTGGTTAGTTACAAGGTAACCGCGATCCGACTACAATGTCGCGCGATGCCAGAGCTACGATGACGTAGCGGACAACTAACGTTGAACACTATGCAAGTGATATAACGTCTAAATTGGAGTAAATGTGGCATTGTGAAGTATATAATTGATACAATATGTACAACTAGCGGTCCGCCCCAGCTTCGCACGGGTATAGATAATAGCCTATGTCACCCGGGGATAGTGTAGCTTCCCAACAGTGAAAGAATTTTTCAAATCGGTTCAGTAGTTTCGGAGCCTATTCGATGCAAACAAACAAACAAACAATCAAATCTTTCCTCTTTATAATATTATTATTATATTATATGTACAATGACGTTCGGACGTTTTTTGACTGTTTTCACTGAGAGATTCGACTATAGGGATTGTATCACGATGAATCTAACCCTAATTTTTGCGAATCAATTGTGATAAATAATTCAACTTGGTAAATCAAATAATCATGAAGTTTGTAAAAGAATGTTAGTTTTAGAGAGATGTTGTTAAATAACTGGTTATTAAATGCCATGATTAACAGTTGAGCCGTAAATTGACGTGTCAATACGTTGCGTTGCTTGACTATAAAACCAAAGATGATATTATAATATTGTCCTGATATCTAGAGAACAATTTATCTTTAAGAATTTATATAACGTGTATTTTTAATTTTATATGTAGCAAGTTTGCAATTCTACAAGGATACACGGAACGGTGGTACTAAGCCGAAAGGAGGTCATTATTATGTACAACTTTTACTATGAGAACAACTCTAAATCGTACAAAAAATATGATCTGTTTCTAACATTTTGTTAGGTGTAAATGTAATTTTTCAATGGGACAGCAATATTTTTTCTCTGTATCAAGGTTGGTAGTAAAAGTTATTGGTACAATGGCCTCCTTTCCGCTTAGTAGCACCATTCGGTTTAACCCTGCATATAGATGTTCGTATAATTAGTTTAAGTGAATATGATATAGTAGTTTGTTATAAATGTACATTGTTTTTTTAGATTTTGATATGATTGTTGTAAGATGACTATGCTAGATGTTTTATTAGATTGTTTATGCATTTATGAATGGCAACATCTGATTATAAATAACTATACAGGGTTACGCATTTACCCTGCACTAAGTCGAAAGGAGGTGTTTATACTCGTCATTACGATCAACTTTACTATGGCACCAACCCTGAAAACGTGATAAAAATCTGCTGTTTCATAGAAAACTGTCATTGACACTCGACGAAATGTATATGTATAGCACAGGGACCTCCTTTAGGCTTAGTACAGGGTTATGCGTAACCCTGTATAATGTTTTTGGCTTTTTAAGATTGTGATGACGTAGACTGAGAACGAGACGTATCGGTGCTAAGGATCGAAATTGGGCCTTATATTTTTCATGTTGATTGTTTGGAATAAAATAAGCTTTATGGCTGAAAGAATAAAGGATACAATCAGCCTAGATTTTTGACTGTTTACAATTTTCGCAAATATATTGATAATCACATAGTAGTATGAAAACAAATCATGGATTTTGTCGTAAAGCAACAACCGCCTAGTCATGTTGGAGGCCTTCGGGCGGCTTAAAACTGACATTAGGGCTGGACACTCAGCCTACAGAAACTTAATTTATGGGGTTTGCAAAGATTTGTGCCACATACATACAGGGTTACTAGTAAGTAACCAACAACCGCTCTAAGGGGCTGTTTAAGTACATCATAATAAACACTTTATGTTCCACGACTTTTGAAAATTCGCTGAAAAAAACAGCTGTTCCTCATAAAAAGTTCATTGCGTGCGACAAAACGTATGGAAGAGCTAATTTTTTTCTCGTGAATTCTCAAAAGTCGTAAAGCAACAGATGTTAATCGCTTTTTGACAGCTCATACAAAGTTGACGACATGACTTTGTAAAGCGTCTAGCAATAGGCATGATTCCTAATGTTTAATTTATTACAAATAACCGGTTTAGCGATGAATATAAGTAAATACATTACACATACTGAAAAAATAATTTGAATTAGCTGATAAATCTCTGAGATATGAGTATTTAAAGCTTTAGGTGGGGATGGAGAGGGGATGTTCTATCCCTTTCTCGCAAGGTGTGTGTTAGTATAGCATTTGTATGGCGCTCCTGAGCCGTGACGTCACGGCTCAGTATAGTGCGCTCTCTGTCTAGCATGTAAATAAATTAAATTAAAATGCTTATATCTTATTTATTTTTGAACTAATTTTAATTTTGTTTTCGTTGATGGGCTGGCTCTATTTATGATCAGCTTTTTTATGAGGTAATAAAAAAATATTAGTCATCATGCCTATTATATCCCACACAAATAAATACGTTTGATCTAGCATTACCTCTTTACAAGGTTACGTCAACTTGAAAATCTTGCCAATGGCTTGATCTAGCATTACATTTATTTACAGTATTTATTTGAATGGGATATAATTTGCTAGACGATTTACAAAGTTATGTCGTCAACTTTGTATGAGCTGTCAAAAAGCAATTGACATAATGACAGACTCGAGGTTTTCGGTTAGTTACCAGTATAACCCAATATGTACATTAATTTTGAATTATCCTATAAAAATATAGTTTACTCCACCGAGATACAATACAGAGTCACAAAATCTAAGTGAAAACAGTCAAAAAATGTCTGAGCGTCGAGACATCGATTATATAATTCACAATGCCACATTTACTCTAATTTAGACGTTCTGTCACTTGCATAGTTTTCAACGTCGCTAGTCTGCTATGTCATCGCAGCACTGTATCGGTGTAATTGTACCGCGGTTGCCTTGCAACTAACCAAAAAGTCGGCGCAATGCGTAGCGTGCGTAGAGTTTTGGTTCGGTTTTTTTGGCACGTTTGTGACTCTGTAGGTATTGTATTTCGATGGTTTACTCTTATTTAGTTGAATAACCTTTTCAGTAAGTATGATTTCTATATGAAGGTTAACGGGTGCCATAACAAAGGAACAACGAGGCAATAGTAATAGAAGCCAACAAGTCATACAAACTTAGATGTAGTTCGCTAAAGACTGCAATAGATGACAACCAATAGCATACAGGGTTATTGACAGGGGCAGATTTCCCTATAGACCCAGCAGGCCCGGGCCTAGGGCGGCAGAATTTAGGGGGTGGCAAAACTTGGTGTTTTTTTGTAGTCGCGCCCACTTTGATCTCACACGTCTGTAAGCACTAAACACACTGATGGAGATAATTTTATTATTTACAGTCTCGTTGTTTTTTTACTTTGTTTGAGACTTTCGGCGTTTTAACTTAATATTCGTTTTCGCGTTTGATACTTGCCATGAACAGGTTGATAAAACATATTTTAGCTAAAGTGCACTTGTCAGAAGTTGAGAGCTTGTTGAATGCAATGTTTAGTGGAAATGAGAACCGCCGCCTTTTACCCGACTACGACAAAAAGAGGATTATGAATGTGTACGGCATGGGTCTAACTTTTCGTGTTCTAATGAATTGGTCTACTCTGCTGCGAGTCATCTAGTCTGTAATGTTATTTTATATCAAAACAAAATCATTTTTATTAAAACAAATAATGCATCAATTCATCAATTATTTAACGAATGTTTTGTAATCAATTGTCAAATACGTCCTGTTTTCTGCACATTCAAAATAATGTATTATACACACGTACGTGTTTTACGTACCTTATGCTAGAAGGCTGCGTTTTTGGCATAGCGGGTAGCGTAACGAGTGCCAGTGTCACAGTGAACTGCAAAGAAATGGAATGCAATCCCTGCCTCGGTGTTCCCTATAAAGCACAACCTGGGTCAACATAGATTAGGCACATCTTGGGCACGCGTGCTTAATTTTAGACCACATCGTCGCTTACGCTTACGTCGCTCATGGTATTTTCCTAGTATATTTTTTTTAAACAGCCAGTTTTGACGCAATTATTTAAAAAATAAAATTGAAACAATTACAATTTAAAAACAAATTCCATAGTAGATACAGGGGCCAGTTGTTTAGCAATAAAGATGCGGACTAGACGCCACTTCTACACTACGCTATTCGCCCATTCTGACGCATTAAGCGTTTCCTAAACATATTTTTGATTAAAACAGCAGAGGTGTGGAGTCTTTCCTTCTTCGCCTGTCTATCTGAACAGGTACAAACCAATTAAAAAGTTATTTGTTATTTCTTAGGCAAGCATGTTACATCATCTTCGACCATATCATCGCTTTCTGTTAAGCGAGATTGTGGTCCTAGTGTGGCAAACAATATAATTATGAGCGATTCCATGTTATAAAATCGAAGGAGTCGATATTTTTTTCTCTCGTGAATAAGCCCGGTTTGACCACCAACTCTTCTGTTGGTAAGCGACAATGTGGTCGAAGATAATAAGTTAATAAAGAATTTTGAATTTGAATTTAAATATGAATTTTGAAAAAAAATATTAATTTGAAGATGAAGCACGCAGACTTAGAAGATACGTATTCACTCTAGCCTTGAAAGTTTATTGGTTATGGCTTTGAATTTGAATTGTTGCGTTCGCTCTCGCCCGCCGCCCGCTGAGGCCGAAAACGCGGCCGATTTTTTTTTGTGTATGTATAGTCTATTTTGAATCTAAACCATTGTTTTGCATTGTCGCTTCAGAATGTTGCTGTAAATATTGTTTAAGTAATTATCGATTTATTGTAATGTTATATTAAGACTGGATTATGTCGTTGTTTCGACCAATGTGAAAGGTAATTAAAATTAAATCTTTAAAAAATAAATCTCTCGGTCTCAAATTATGCTCGGCTTTTAAATATTTTTCTAGTTATCTAAGATATCTGAAAATATTAAATAAATAAATAATCGGGACATTTTGTTGCACACACGGTCATCTGACCCCAAACTAAGAAAAGCTTGTTATATGGCTGCCAGAAACTGATATACATACATATATATTTTTAAATACATTCTTAAATAGATATTAACATCCAGATATAGAACAAACACAAATGTTCGTCATATGAATGATGGTCCTAGGCGGGAATCGAACCCACACCCCCAAGCGCAGAAGGCAGGATCACTACCAATTAGACCAACGGGCTATTGTTTTTAAGCGGCTTTGAAATTACTCCTTAATTATGCTGCCTCATAAGAAGAATTTGCTTTCCGAACATGTACCTACTTTGCAAAACACCGTTTTAAACTATCACGGTTGTTCACTAAAGTTCAGTTAAGTAAAGTTAAGTTGTTCTATCCCGTAAATAATCAACTTTAATGTACTTTGCAATCAACGATAATTTATATTGTCATTGTTTGCAATGCTAGGTACTTAGTTAGAAAATAGGTTTTTGTACGTGATTCTGGTATAGATAGGATAGTCAATAGATAGGTGGATAGTCAATGACCTTCAGAAACATTTAAAATATGATAAATAACGTTTCATAAATTAATTTTAAAAAAGCAGAAATTATACATTTGCACTCCCAGGATATGCACTTATGCCCAAACTTGGTGTGGAAAACACCTGTATCTTGAGAATTAGGCTTCAGACCTTAGGCCTTAGACAATCATCGCTTCACTGAGAATTCTCCCTTATTCTCATGCTTAATAGCATAACGGAGGTAGAATAAAAAAAACCGATTGATTAAAATATAATTGCAAATATTGTAAAGCAATTTTCGTGTTGATATTTTATAGAATGGCAGCGAAGATCGAAAAAAAATATACTTTTGCTGCCCCCAAAATAAAACATCCACCTAAAAATTACAAACGTTTGCAATTTCAATTCATAAATAGTGTTCAATTGTTTTTTTTATTCCTACTGGCGCGACCTTAAGCTATCTGTAATACCAAGAATCCATTACTTTTGTCTATGGTAATAATACAGGACTAGCTGCGCCAATTCATTTATTATTTGACCAAACTCCAAAAGCACAAATTCATAGATACGCAATAGTTGTGCCATGTTATCCTGGCCCTCAGTCCTGGCCATAGGAATTGACTCTGAAAATAAACACCTATCATGTCATTAACCCTGTTACTCATCAACCAAATAACAATCTAATTTGATTTATTATCTACAGACACAATAAGAGTTATATTGACGTTGTAAATTATACGAAAGCTTGTCGAATACAATATTTCATTCAGCGGAGCTTAATACGAAAACAGATCGTTGTGGAATTTTCCGATAAGTACCTTTTATAAGGTAGGTAAGTAAAGGAATCTTGTGAACAAAAGTTGAAGGACTTTTAAATTTATTCAGGACATAGCTGAACTACGACGAATTGGAACGAATTCAAAGGAAGTTATGGAAGGCATTCAAATTACCTCGAATATAATGCAGGGAATGTTTGAATCAACTCATTCTATGCAAAGTTGTGCAAATCACAAACCTAAGCGAGCTATTCAACGTTTTTCTTGTTTTTGCATCAATTACATTTTTTTGACGAAAAAAGCATCGAAAACTGGATTTTTAGAACAATTTTTCTTACAAATAATAAGATCTGTATAAAATTCAGTTGCTGTATTAATTGTGTATTAATGTACTATGGCCCTGTATTTTTTATCGAATGTAAAGCTTCAGATTTTGGTAAAACTCAACATATCCATTTGTTACCTCTAATTTACAAAAGTAGTTTTTCGTAAAACTTTAGGAGGGAAAGTTTGAGAATGGATTTCATTGAATTACTGTCATAAAATAAACATTTTAAGTTATAGTTTACTCATTTTATATAATTTATCTTGAAAATTACGGCTTTATTTATTCGTTTTATGCCCAAAAATACATATGTTCATTTTGTATCATAGGCCTCTTAAGGAAATATATTTCTACGTATTAGATAGGTAGATTAGATACCTACCTAATAAGTCAGCTTTACCTTGTACATAGGAATTTTCCTTTTTGAATTCTTTCTTCTGGTTTGAACTTAACGTAAACACAATGGGAGCGTTTATCTAACACAAACGCACCCTTTCGATGCAACTTCCTAAATAAGGTAAAATATAAAGTTAAAATTGGGAATTTTGTCAAGCATATCGCAATCATTAGGTACAATAAATCCGTCTATGAATGACTTTCTAAACAAAGCTTTGTATTGATCGAAATGACGACACCTAATATTATTTGCCATGAATTTAAATAAATTATTGTCGGTAACACTGTTTTTAATTCAATCACCTTCTAAGGAAAGAGTAATCAGAGTACCTAACCGAGTTAGAGGGACTTCGAGAGTGGTGAGAAGTTCTATTCAATTATTTAAGATCAGCTAGGGTACTACCTACGATATTCTTAACAGGCTTAGAACTTAAAAGTTGGTCCCTACTCTATAACAGTGACATGCTTACGTATAATACGTATGTTATACTAGATGCAGAGTTGGATCGTAAAGGGCGAGTCTGAAGTAGATAAAATTATGGGACTAATGCACGGCTGACGTGGTAAATGTGGGACAGAAGAATAGTAGATTACGGGACGGAGCGGAAAGAGCCTGAAACGGAATATGCGGAACGAAAACTAAAAGTGAAAAGGCGGGAAGGGAGTTAAAGTTGATTTCTATACTACGTGAGTGAAGCCGCGGGCAACAGCTAGTAGCTTATAAATACAGGGTTACACGTAACGGCGATACCAAGGCGAAGTGAGTACATTGTACTTGTCATTATGAACAACTTTTACAAAGGGCTAACCCTGAAATTGAGAAAAAATCTGCTGTTCCATGTGTGGCCATGTGGCCAAAGAAATATTTAAATATCATGTCAGCGCTAAAAAATGTCCATACCAAAAGTAGACTAAACCATATAGTAAGGTAATTTTGTGCATTTAAAATTGATCCAAACATTTATTTGCTATAGGTATAACCAGGGAATTAATTATTTCCCTGGTTATATATCGTCGCTTACCAATAGACGAGTTTTATTATTTCAGTTGGTATAATTGGTATAACATACATCGTCGCTTACCAATAGACGAGTTTTATTATTTCAGTTGGTATAACATACATCGTCGCTTACCAATAGACGAGTTTTATTATTTCACTGGCTATAACACACATCGTCGCTCACCAACAGGTGAACCACGAATTCTGATCACTTTCGTTAGGTTTTCGTAATACTGTAGCAGTAGGTACGTATACCCGATATATTTAAGTGAAGTGTTTTTAGTCTGCTTTTCGACAATGATGTTGCAGCTGTCAGAGAAAAGGCGAAATGGTAGTCAAACGCAAGCCTATTATTTATTTAAAAAAAATGCTCGGACCTTACATTATGAAAGGCTCGGACCTAATATTGTCTACATTTATTACAAGCTAAATTGTTTTAGATTATTATTTGAACGATATAACATTTTAATTCGTTTATTTTTATTTCTATCTATAGTAGGTATAGAATATAATATGAATCTTGTACTAGAAGCAACATCTATGTGAGTAAGTATATCAATGATAGGATTAAATGAATAGTTGGGTATTAGCGATTGTGGGTTGGTCCTCAGATGTTAAGTTAAAAAGTTGATAATGATTAGTAAAATGACCTCCTTTCGGCTTGGTAAACGTTCTGTGTAACTGTAGAATTCTAAAATAGAACACGTTATTGTCTTTAGTAAAATATTGTAGCATGTAATGTGTGAGTAGGTAGGTACCTATATCTAGTGTAGTTTATTAGATTTATTTATCGAAAACGTGTCTGGAAAACGAATGATAGGAAAAATGAGACGTAGTATGAAAAGAGACGGAGGAAATGTAAAGGTAGCATTCCGATCGGCGACCGCGACCGGCGACTGGCGGCAGCGACAGCGCCGCGCGACCCACAGCTCAGTATGAATTTATAAGGACCCACATCTCGCGCGACGCGGTCGCTTGTATTGTTTAGCACTCTATATAAATTTATACCACCCAAATTAGATGGACAGACGACCTAAAAGAGACCGCAGGGAAATGCTGGATGCAGGCCGCTTCCAACCGGCTCTTTTGGAGATCGATGAGTGAGGCCTATGTCCAGCAGTGGACGTCCTATGGCTGAAATGATGATGATGATGATAAATTTATACTGAGCAGTGGGTCGCGCGACGCGGCCGCTGTCGGCTGTCGCGGTCGCCAAGATCGGAATGCTACCTTTAGGGTTTAGGTAATCTTATATGGTTAGGAAGAAGGGTGAGTCTTAGAGTTTTATGCGATGTTATATTTTCACAAAGAGTATGTATACAGTTGTGGAATTAACTACGTACATCTTAGATCAGACAAACAAAGGAGAAATGCCTTAGTAAAGATATAAATTAGCGTTCGTGTTCAAATGTCTAAATTTTTCGTTATTTTATTTCACTCATTTTTCACGCACAATAAGAAATTTGTGGCGACACCAATGAACTAATAGTCCACATTCAAAACGTCTGCAGGGTGAGTTTGCCTAAAGGCATCAAGCCCTTAGGCCAGACGCGTTCGCACCCGCCACGCCAACTTACCTACCATATCTCCCTTGTTTGTCTGATCTGAGACGTACATAAATAGGTATGTTACTTAAGAATTTACAGTAAAGTGTTTCTGAAAAAGTGTGGGATTTCTAGCTATGCAAGATGTGGGGGCGAGCTTATTGCCGGTGTCGGGAAGTGCATAAGAGATAATTCGACGCAACATGTAACCAAAAAGTTCCTCGATAAACAAACGACATACCTAAATATAGAGAGGCCCCCGCATCCCTTCGTAAGCTAAATGGGTTCCGTGCTATATGGTAGCACCTCTAGTATATCAAAACGACGTGACACCTCACACTCTATAAACGGCAGGCATCTATCGTGAAGCACTGGAGCGAGCGCTGTGACAAGACACATCGCGCTGCGCGACAGACGCGACAGACGCGACAGACGCGACGCCGCCGCCGCCGCCTCGTTGCATCGTCATCAGCGACAGTCACTCCGGACGCTACACTGACGGGTATTGATGGATTGTGCGGACATCGGTAGGTCACATACAGTGTAGCTATAAAACTAGGTAGGTATGTTATTTATTATTTCTTGGTAGGCAATAAGTAGATTGCTAGCTAGATTTCGCCCAATCGCCCTTTCGGGGGTAGGCCAAAGTCCAGCAGGTCGTACGTTTCACGTATGGCGGGAAATTCTAATTTCAAACTGTTTTCTTGCCCTTGCAGCTAGACTGGGTAATTATTTTAAACTGACAGTGTTTGCGCAAATCGTTGGTTGTTCTTTACATTATTTCGTACAGCATCGATTTCGTAAATAAATTATGTACAGTTTCGATGCCATCGCTCAAAAGCGGTGAAGGATACTTACATCGTGAGGAAACTGGTGTGTCCAAGAACCTTAAAAGATTAAAGACATATTATGACATTTACCAATATGCACATCTTCTCTCTCTGAGTAAAGGCCTGTGTCCCACCAGTGGAACATGATAGGGTGAAATGATGATGCTTTATGAATTATTGACTTATACCCAGTGTGACGAAATGTTATCAGGCCAATAAATTTCTGATTGAATGATTGATTGATTCTTAATTGTTCCCACCATAAAAATGCATAATGAGGACTAAAACTCTTTAAAACTAGCTTAGTAACAGGCTGCTTTATCACTGCAAGCCATCTCTTCCAGGCAACCTTTTCAAATCAAATCAAATAATTTATTTGTCAGAACATGGTTGGTAGGTAGGTACACATATTATACATAATTATAAAGTAGCATTCATGGTCGTAAGAATGGAAACGTATTTCATGTCCTTGCCAGGTACGGCTTACAAATGTATTTGCAAGTAAGTATGTATTTTTTGTTAGTTTTTGTTAAAGTTAAAAAAAGAAAGTTAGAATATTGTTAAAATCATATTTAAGTTATCATAAATCTATGATTCTATTCTATCGGCATCACCGTCTCTTTATCGTACACTGCAGGACAAAGGCCTCTACGTATACCCCAGTTTACATTGAGACTACTTCTGCGACAGTGAGCAGGAAAGTGAGCATGGCCGCGTGAGTAGGTAAACGGGTCACTTTTTTCCAACCCTTGCTGTTGGCGTTGCCCAGCGGCGTTTCCCTAAAAATCTCAACGCCTTATTTTTCACAAAATTGAACTGGCAAATCTAAAAAAAAAAAACACAAAAATAAAGAATATTCCATATTTTTAACTATAACTAGTAGAATAACAAAATAAAACAACTTTCCATGTTGGAACGCCTAGTTCAAAATGTGTGAAAACTAGTCTCTGAGTTGATTATTAATTTATCACTTAGTACTTACTTCAAAGGGGATGAATATGCTAGTTAGTGAGAAGTGTAAAAAAAAAGTTTTAAGGTTACAAATACCATTTGGTACGAATAAGGTTTAAATACCACTCACTCATTTCACTCACTCACTGATTCATCACGAAATCTCGAATACTACTTGACCAACGAAGCTGAAATTTGGCAGGTAGTTTGCTTATTGGATGTAGAGATCTGCTAAGAATGGATTTTGCGAAAGGGGTTGAAAGTTTATATGAAATATACGCGTACAAAGTCGCGGGTACAGCTAGTACCTATCATATAAAGGCACCGGTATTTTAGTAGAGAGTAGTATAAAGGTAGATCGATAGTGGATCGATAGGTTATTGCTCTAGGGTCTACTTTATTGTCTATGGTGTGCATGCCAAATATAAAATTTATCTTATCCTGTAGATACACCGCTAAGAATAGTGGTTGTTAATGCCACAGGACTGTGCTATATGATAGGTTATAGGTACACTAAGTTATTATTTCAATATACTCAAATTACCTATTAGGTACTTACTGATTTTGTGACCAATATAATCCTGCATTTAGCTAGGCTTGTGTCGAAGGAATCCCGTCGGCACGCAAAATCAGATAAATAATAGATTAGATATCACAAGAACATAATACCTTAGTGCAATATTTTCTGGACAATTTGGTAAACAAATTTTCGTAGAATTTTATTTTGGAATTTTGGTACCTACACACTGAATAGATGTTCCGACAATTATACCTGTTAAATAGATAATTTTTCAATGTCAAGCCAGCTTACCCTGTAAATTGACAAGTTATTATGTCCAGGAAGTCTGTACTTACATCTGGTTTTTGTGTACTTAGGTAATTTCGCGTAATCCAAGGTTACATTAATTCAAGGCTAAGGGCAAACAAGACATTCGGAAAGTTGGGTTCGCATTGAGCAAGGAATTAACTTCATTACGCATCTTAATTGAGGTCTGGAAGCTTAAGAAGGGATGTCTATGTCTATGAAAACACAGTAGCACCATCGAACGATTGCGTTTGTTTTTTCTAAGGTCTTGCGGCTGACCGCCATCTCGCCTGATGTTAAACTTAGATACGTTTTACGGTTTTCTTCTTCCTTTAATTTCTTCATCAGATCTTCAGATTGTACTTTTTACTATACAATACAAAATTATTTATCTCACAAAAGATAACTGACACATTAAAGTATTGCCTCAAGTACCTGGAGGCCGAAACAGGATTTAATAATTTTAATAGGTAGGTACTAGCGGTCCGCCCCGGGTCGCACGGGTATTATCACGAGATTTAGAAGGGTGCCAAATTTTTTTGAAAATATTTTATAGCCTATTTCACCCGGGGTAGTGTAGCTTCTCAGCAGTGCAAGAATTTTTCAAATCGGTTAGTAGTTTCGGAGCCTATTCAATGCAAACAAACAAACAAACAATCAAATCTTTCCTCTGTGGAGGACGTTGATATATTTGGTTTGAAGTATAATTGACATGGCATTTACGAACAAAAAGATTTATTTGAATTATAAGTAACAGATAGAAAAAACAGAAAATAAACAGTAAAAATAACAATTTGCATAAGAACTAGGTAATACGCGAGTAACAGATTACCGGCGCCTCGAACCGTCTTGGAGCAAGTGTCCGGCAGCCGACCGGTCGCCGTTACAGTTCTCTGCGTAGTTAGTACGCGCACCTCAGCAAAACCAGGTTTATCGGCGGCAGAGCGTGCCATTAGCGGTAGCGATTTCATAAACCTATTTAATTTAATATTCCCTAGTTTTGCCGAGGCGCGTGAGTTAGCACGCCACATATTCCCCCCGGCCAGACCGTGACTACGGTCGATAGAAATCCGGGAATCTAACTCTTCTACCGCTCCGGGTAACTTTTTCAGTTGGCGGTGGATTTGAAGTTGGCTTCGAGTTGTATGCCGGGAGAATTTCTTTTTCTGTTATGTTAGTCGTTGGTAAAGTGCATTCCTGCATCATGTACGCCGGTTTGAGCCTGTCGACAGTGACGTTGGCTTTCTTGCCTTTAACGTCAATGGTGAAGAACTTAGGCTGCCTTTTGATGACCAAGTAAGGGCCGGCGTAAGGTGGTTCTAATGAGCCACGCACGTGACCCTTACGCAGGAATACATGAGATGTATGTTGGAGGTCACGTGGGTAGTAGAATGGAGTTTCAGCATGCCAAGAAGTTGGTCTTGGAGTCAACTTCTGAATATGAGTTCGGAGTCGTGTTGCGTATTGCGTGATGTCATCTGAGCTGAAGTCGTCGCTCGGTGACAGGAACTGTCCAGGTAAACGCAGGGGTTCGCCGAAGACCAGTTCTGCGGCCGAAGTCTTCAAGTCTTCTTTCCACGCGCTGCGCATACCAAGAAGCACCAGAGGAAGAGCTTCGGTCCACTTCAAAGTAGTGTGGCACATTATGGCTGCTTTGAGTTGCCGATGGAGTCGCTCGATGATGCCATTGGCAGCAGGATGGTACGCTGTAGTGCAGAAATGACGTGCACCGACCAGCGAAGCAAGCGTCTTGAACAGCTGGCTGGTGAATTGGGTGCCACGATCGGTAGTTATGCGGGCGGGGCATCCAAATCTGGCAATCCAGCCAGATAAAAGGGCAGCAGCGCAAGTCTCAGCCGTGATGTCTTTCAGCGGGATTGCCTCAGGCCATCGAGTATATCTGTCGATGACGGTGAGGCAGTACCTGTAATCAGAAGCAAGAGGTAATGGCCCTACAATATCCAGGTGAATGTGAGAGAACCTGGAGGAGGGAGTTAGGAAGGGGGATAGGGAGGACTTAGTATGTCGGGAAACTTTTGACTGTTGGCATTGTAAACATTGCCTAGACCACTCTCTACAGTCCTTACGAATCCCTGGCCATACAAATCTTTCGGTGACCAGTCGTACTGTAGCTGAACTTCCGGGGTGATGAAACTGGTGAATCGTGTCGTAGACCTGTCTTCGTAGCTGTGGAGTGATGAAAGGACGAGGCTGTCCAAGCGAGGTGTCACAGTAGACTGAAACATTGCTATCCAGTGTTTGTACCTTTCGTAGCTTCAAGCTGGAACCACGAAGTAGCAAGTCTTGCAGTTCTGGATCCTCTTCCTGAAATCTTGCAAGAGCTTGATAGTCGATAGCTGTAGTAATCTCTTCCACACGAGACAATGCGTCCGCGACAATGTTCTTCTTTCCGGGTAAATATCGTAAGTCGGTGGTGAATTGAGAAATGAAATCCAAATGTCTAAATTGTCTGGGAGAACATTTCTCTTTGGACATTGAAAAAGCAAATGTCAAAGGCTTGTGATCGGTGTATACCGTAAAAGTCCTGGCTTCAACCATATGCCGAAAGTACTTGATGGCTTCGTACACAGCGAGCAGTTCCCGGTCATAGGGACTATACTTAGCCTGGGCACCAGCTAGTTTGTGCGAATAGAAAGCTAATGGTTGCCAGTCTGTTCCTTTGCGCTGTTGAAGAGCAGCACCGATTGCTAAGTCGGACGCATCAGTGACGATTGCCAAATCTACAGAAGCATCCGGATGAGCGAGCAAGGTAGCCTGCGACAATGAAGTTTTACAGTCTTCAAAAGCACGCAGGCGTTCAGGATTCAACTCAATAAGTTGAGTGCTTTTCACTTTAGGTCCGGACAGAAGAGCGTTCAACGGCGCTTGGAGTTGAGCTGCGTTGGGAATGAAACGCCGGTAAAAATTAATCATTCCGAGGAAGCGACGAAGCTCCTTAACGTTCTTAGGAACAGTGTAGTTCTGGATCGCTTGAACTTTAGTATCCAGTGGACGAGTACCAGCAGCTGAGACGCGATATCCTAAGAAGTCTACTTCAGACTTGCCTAAAACACACTTTGAAGTGTTGATTAGCACTCCATACTGCTTGAGTCGGTTGAATAGGTGGCAAAGGTGACTCTTGTGTTCTTCTCTCGAAGAAGAGAAAATAAGAATATCGTCAATGTACCCATAGCAGAAATCAAGGCCCAGAAGGACTTCATCCATAAATCTTTGGAAGGTTTGGGCAGCATTCCTTAGCCCAAAGGTCATGTACTCAAATTCGAATAATCCAAAGGGAGTCGTAAGGGCAGTCTTGGGTACATCCCCGGGATTAACACGGATCTGATTATAGGCCTTGACGAGATCGACCGTGGAGAAGATAGAACATCCTGATAGTTGCTGGGAGAAGTCCTGGATGTGACGGATCGGATACCTGTCAGGAATTGTTCGGGCGTTGAGTGAGCGATAGTCGCCACAGGGTCTCCATCCGTCATCCTTCTTCCTTACCAGGTGAAGTGCAGACGACCAGGGACTTCCTGACCTCCTTGCTACGCCACTTGACAGCATAGACTCAAACTCTTTCTTAGCAGCTTGCAAACGGACTGGATCAAGACGTCGTGGTCTGCTAGAGACAGGAGGACCTGGAGTAGTCCTGATATGGTGTAGTGTTGAATGTTTTGGAGCTGATGGAACTCCAGCCGGTCTTGTGATCTCAGGAAACTCGCGCAAGACATGGTGAAAGTCAGACTCTCCTGTGACAACTTTAATAGAACCGATGTCGTCAGGGGAGCTGGTGGAGATAGCCATGACCGAAAGTGATGTTACTCCATCTACTAGGCGATGATTCTTGCAGTCCACTAGTAAGCCATAGTAGCTGAGGAAGTCGATGCCTATAATAGGTCTTGAAACATCAGCGATAGTAAAACTCCAAGTGAAGGCACGTCGAAGTCCTAAATCTAGCTGCAACTGAGTGAGGCCGTAGGTATGAATTACCGAGTTATTTGCAGCAGTTAGATCATATTTTGATTTAGAGCAGGGCGTCCTGACAGACGATCGCGGGAAAACACACAGGTCGGAACCAGTGTCTACAAGAAACTGCGTCTTTGTTACGCGATCCGTGACAAATAATCGGCCTGCTGATGAAGGGCAATCGCTCGCCGCTACTTGCGACTGCCCTGGAAGTTTTCCGCGCTGTAGCTACAGGGTTGTTTACATTTCTGCGCTTTATCTCCATAAGTGAAGTGGTAAAAACAATGCGGGTGGTTCGCTGGCGGCTGGCTTGGGCGTGAGCGTGAGTATGAGCGAGAACGGCTACGTGGTCGGTTCTGTGAACGCGAACGGCTTCCAGCAGAAACCTGATCAGCCAGTTTAGCTACCTGGCGAGTCAGCTCGCACACTTGCTTGGCTAAATCTTCATAAGGTGGCGATGAAGTGCTTGCCACTTGAGGGTGTGCGTAGGGTGGGGCTATATCGTGCACTCGGTCCGCCAAGTCCGCTAATTTTTCTAGTGTAAGATCCGACTGGGACGCTATTACCGTCTGGATACCTGCTGGCAGACGGCTTGACCAAACAGTGGCCAGAAAGTCATTTGGTACGGCTGGACCAGCTAAGCTTTGTAAGTGGCGCAGGAAAGTTGAAGGCTTCCTGTCGCCAAGCTCCTCATGCATCAGCAGCTGCTTCACCCTTCTCTCCTGTGAAGCTGAAAGTCGCTTTATGAGCTCTGTTTTTAGCTTGACGTACTTATCTGTAGCTGGTGGGTTAGTAATTACATCCCTGACCTCCGCTGCGTACTGGTGATCAAGTTGCGCTACCAAATAGCAAAATTTTGTCTCATCAGTCGTTATCCTTGATAGGGTAAACTGGCTCTCTACCTGGGCAAACCAAAGGGCTGGCTCTTCCGGCCAGAACGGTGGAACTCGTATGGCTACCCTCAGCACCTCTGGAACACCATCTATTCTGGCATCAGTCGCCATTTTGTATTTAAAAAAAATATCGCTCACCGCTCGTGACTTGTACCACACACCAAATCGAATGGTCTCGAACGTTCCACAATTTTTAATGTCGGTTAAAACTCCTGAGTCCTGGATGCACACTGGAATACCTTGTACAGTCGTAGTAGTGGTCCTGGTTATCCAAATTCCCTTATTCCAAAAGCACTGACAATCCAGAAGGTTGATGTGGCGTCGAGGTCACCAGATGTGGAGGACGTTGATATATTTGGTTTGAAGTATAATTGACATGGCATTTACGAACAAAAAGATTTATTTGAATTATAAGTAACAGATAGAAAAAAACAGAAAATAAACAGTAAAAATAACAATTTGCATAAGAACTAGGTAATACGCGAGTAACAGATTACCGGCGCCTCGAACCGTCTTGGAGCAAGTGTCCGGCAGCCGACCGGTCGCCGTTACAGTTCTCTGCGTAGTTAGTACGCGCACCTCAGCAAAACCAGGTTTATCGGCGGCAGAGCGTGCCATTAGCGGTAGCGATTTCATAAACCTATTTAATTTAATATTCCCTAGTTTTGCCGAGGCGCGTGAGTTAGCACGCCACACCTCCTTATAATATTAGTATAGATATACGGAAATATTACTTTACTTGTATCTAACTATGTAAACAAATCTTGGAAGCTGTTTTAACCTATTTTTAATTGTCGTATTATTTTTGTGGCGAGTATATTTTTGCAAGTATTTTTCGTAAAACTGATGATGGTGCTGAATAGTACTCTTATAATATGGCTACTATATTTTAATTATATTTTTTTATAGAATAGTCTTCGTTTGGCCACGATGATAATCAGAGCTTCGTTACCAAGTGGCATGGATGGGACTCAAATCAGGCGAGTTGGTGAGTTGGCGGTGGTTAGTTGGTTAGTGGAACTCTCAATTGCTACCAATAAAACCCCTTGAAATTGGCTTCTTTGGATTATTTTACCGAGTCATAAGCGTGTTTTAGGGATAAGCAGGTTTACGAGAAAAGGGTGTAAGTACTAAGCTGAACGAAGCTGAGCTGATCGATGGGGGAGGCTTATGTCTACCAGTGGACGTCCTATGGCTGAAATTCTGATGATGATGATGATGACGACTAAGCTAAAAGGGGTCCGTTATATTTATTATTTAAAAAAAAACTTTAACTTTGGGACCAACCCTTAAATCACGAAAAAACAGCTGTTCCATACATTTTGAACAGTGTCACGATTTCAGGGTTGGTCCCAAAGTAAAAGTAGTTCATAATGGTGGGTAATATGGTAATATGAACCCCTTTCGGCTTAGTACACATTTTTCTTGTAAAACTAAAATAATAATAACAATTTACAGTTTTAGGTTACTAATGTATCTTCTAGAATTGAATACATGCACGATGAGCAAAGCCATAAAAAAACATTTAAAAAAATATAACCTACCGGGTGTATATCTAGACGATGAACATATTCGAGGATATCATCGTAACCATCATCATCATCACATCATTTCAGCCAAAGGACGCCCACTGCTGGGCATGGACATAGGCCTCCCAAAGCCCAGGTTTGTAGCGGCCTGCATCCAGCGTTTCCCTGCGTTCTCTTATTGTGAGGGGACGTCCTACGCTGCGCTTACCGGTCCGTGGTCTCCATTCGAGAACCTTTCTGCCCCATCAGCCATCTCTTCTGCGTGATATGTGCCCTGCCCACTGCCATTTCAGCTTGCTAATCCGGTGGACTATGTCGGTAACTTTCGTTCGTCTACGGATCTCCTCATTTCTAGTCGATTTTCATTTCTGATATCATTGTACTCATCACTATAAACAACTATTACTATGAAACCAGTTGACCAGTATGACCAGTCAGTCAGTTGAACATTGAAAAGTGTTACTAACACTCATCGAAATGTATGGAACGGTTGATTTTTATCCCGCTAGGATGAGTGCCATGATATCCTCGAATATAACCGTCATATTAAATAAAAC
This sequence comes from Agriopis aurantiaria, assembly GCA_914767915.1. NCBI lineage: Eukaryota > Metazoa > Arthropoda > Insecta > Lepidoptera > Geometridae > Agriopis > Agriopis aurantiaria. The sequence continues at coordinate 7,336,249 of OU611999.1, forward strand.
ACCCCGTATAATCTAGTAATAATATTAGACCTTCAACGGTCTATGGGCAGTCTAACTGTATTTGTAGTGTTAGTTTTTGCTTGTATTTTGTTTAGATATTAAAGGCACTTGCCCGAAAAAAAAAAGTAATAATATATAATGAGACTATAATACCGGGTGTATCTCTAGAGTATATTTTATACCATGACCTTCAACGGTCTATGGGCAGTCTAACAATATTTTTAGGGTTAGTATTAACTTGTATTTTGTTTATTTAATAAAGGCACATGCCATTATCATCATCATCATCATCATCAACCATTCTCCACCCACTGCTGGGTATTATAGGTCTCCTCTTCAGCGCGCCATCTTTTCCGGTCCTGTGCTAGCCTTGTCCACTGCTTTCCTGCTGTCTTAACCTAGTAATAAAAACAGACATAGTAGGTCTGTTGTAATAAATATCATCATAGCTATAATATAGATCTTATCAGTTCTATATTTATCTAGATCTATCTATCTACCTGTCGGCTACCTTAGAACAGGTAAGAGAATTTTAAGCGGGGTTGAGGTTTACTGATCTAAAAATAACTTCAGTTTCTCCGTTCATCTACGAGTTTGATTGATCGGGTGTTCCAGCTGAGGGAAATATTGAAATTAAAAATATTTATATACCTTGAAGATTTACTTCATATAGGGCACCTACACAATATGTAAGTAGATATAATACCTAGTTTTCGAGAAAGGTAGGTATATAATATTTACCTATGTTTGTACCATTAAAATAAATTTACTTGACTAGACATCACCCTTTACCTACTATTTGGCATAAACCACTTGCAGGTAAGTACCTTATGTATCCATGGGCGTATATAAGGGGGTGGTTTTGGGGGTCCGAATACTCATTTAGCATACGACGTTAAAAGTGGTGGAATATTGGACAGACACAAAATATAAATATGTGTACGCGCCGCTTGGTTGTCATAACCGAGCGGCGCGTACACATTATGACAGCAACGGTTCTTTGCTGTGTCAACGAACTATAGCCATAGTAGAAACAAAAACTATGCTATAGCTATGCGAGAGAAGCGCTTAGAATAGGCATGATGACTAATATTTTTTCAATACTTCATAAAAAGCTGATTATAAATAGAGCACATCAACAAAAACAAAACAAAAATTAGTTCAAAAATAAATAAGTATTTTAGTATTTTAGTAATTAGTATTTTAGTATTTTTTCAGTATGTGTAATGTATTTACAAAGCCGGTTATTTGTAATAAATTAAACATTAGGAATCATGCCTATTCTGCCTTTTTCTGCGTGAAGTCCGGGCAAAAACATTGCTCCCCATCCCCAAGCCTACAGAATCCTACCTAATTTCTGGTAATAACTTCTCTATAAACAGGTTAAGTTTCCTATCTGAGTAACGATTGCAATTGGGATCAAAAGTTTGTCTATTAGCATTTAGAGGGCTGCACTAACCCGCCTACAGCTAATTAATACCACAGCCCACACCTAAACACATGCTCATAAAATCTATTCCCTTATGAATATGTAGGTATATTTTGCGTGGGAGTCACGAGTCCCGAAACTGCCTTCAACTGTTGTCGTGAAATCCAAAGGAGTTGGAACTTAAATAAATTCCTTTTGACGGACCTAGAGGAGGCGACGTTGTTTTTTCTTTATTAAAGACCAACAGCAAAAAAAAAAAAACTATATCATTAATTAATTAAAAAAACACCCATTAACATACATTTTTGAGAATTCTTAATGGGTTAGAGGAAAATTGTTCGTGCATTGATAAATTTCTATTTCCGTTTTTTAGGCTGTCAGTTTTTATGATATTGTAAAAGTTGAATCAAAATTCTTTCTTTTGATATTTCATTATCGATATATCTAAACTATACCAGCTACGTTTACGTTCAAAAACCTAGAAAACGTGATAAGAATTTATGGTTTTAATTAGCTTTGACAAATCTACTGCTAAAGAATTGGACCAAGTGTAAGTATCCCAAGAATGCGAACTATTTATTGTACACCACCTTGACATAACTATGAATTAGCTACCTAATAAACTACAATTTTAAAATTGATAGTTTTCGTCCTGTTTTTGCAAAAATTTTAACATAGAAATGCCTCCTTATTTGAATGTCAAAGTGGAACATGTGAACATGTCGTTAAAATTCAAAAGTTGATGATTCCAGCACTATCACCAGTTCCAAATTTAGGTCTAACAACTATTAAAAAATCCCGGTCTGTGATGTTCGGAAAGCACTAATACCAAAGCTCAAAGTGTTGTTTGCCGCAAATACTACAATATTATGTAGGTTCGGGTTTGGCAGCCACCCACTTCCTATCAAAATAAACTAATCTTTGCGGACTAGCGCATCATTTCCAGCCTACTAAGCCCTACCACGTCCAACGATTCTGTATCTACATCTCCCTCGCCTATTTAACATGCGCGCAGCGGCGTTGGCCGTCGGGAGCTAAACTTGATATCAGCGTTAGAACGTCTTAATTCTATCTGTTTCACTTTAACATGTTATTGCTTTTAGGGAATGCGGGTTTCTGGAATTTTAAATGCTTTAGAATTTTTTAGACGTACCCGAGTACATGCATATCTAGCAAGTGTGTAGCAAAACTCTACGGCGTAGAGTTAAGCTACGTAGGCTACGATTCTACGATACTTTCTAAGCATTTTTTTAATAGACCTAAAGCTCACAAATACTGAGACACAGGCCTTCTCTCAGAGAGAGAGAGAGAGAGAGAGAGAGAGAGAGAGAGAAAGATGATGAGCTCTAATCCACCATGTTGGTAAATATCATATTATTATGTCTTTGAACTTTGAGGTGCTGTCAGATTGTAAAGCGCACATGCTACCGCTCGGCCACCATCGCATATCGTCACTATATATAGGGTACGTCCCTCAATCGAGTCTCAGGGCGTCCCACGCCACATATTTTGCTGATTCATCGTCAAAATCTAACGCTTATAATTTCTGATAGACCTACCATTCCCAAACTTCACACATAGTTTTTATGTACCTACCTCTATAAAGTTTCGCTTCAGTACTAAGCTCTCAAGAACCATTGAGGTTGCACTCCGTAAAAACTAATTAAACTTTGTTGATGTTCCTGTAAAACTTTATCGTTTTCCACACCGTCTACTAAATTATATAAATGGATTAAATTATAACGGGTGGTGATATTGTCGGGTTTATCGGCCGTTGTTTATGTTGCATTTAATGGGCGACCTTAGTAACTGAACTCTGAACGAATACCTTTCTGAGTTCGTAAAGTAATAGGTACGTATTATAATAATAAAAGTTCGCTACTGCAATGCTTAGTTAAGGAAGACAGTACCAGGAATCGCAGATTATTTTACAAAGATTTGTAATCTCCCCGTCCAGCGCTATATTTCTTTAGCACATTTTTGTGCCGAAATCGTGGAAACTTGCATACGTGCAACCTGTCTAGTCGTGCTGACCCTACCGACTACATGCCAATATCGTTCACGTCCATACTCTGTAAGAATATGCAGAACGTGTCCTCAACAACAGGCTCCTGGTGGACCTGGAAGCCCATGATCTACTCAGTGACCGGCAATACGGATTCCGTAATCGGTCTACTGGGAATATTCTAGCGTAAGCCACTTACAATTGAGCCATCAAGAAATACGGCTAGCTGTTTGCTGTTTTCCTGGACATCTTGAAGGTTTTTGACAGAGTTTTGCATTACGGGTTCCGTGTTTCTGGATCATTACCTATTAGCAAGAACTACTCGTATGGCTTGTTCTGCGGTTTCATCGCGTAGATATCAGACTTCCTGAGGAATAGAACGATTCGAGTGGTAATTGATGGCTGCTCGTCCTTGCGTATTGGCAATTAATGCCAGTGTCCACCAGGGTTCGGGACTCTCTGCAACGTTCTTCTTGCTACACATTAACGACCTGCTTAAGCCTACGCACGCTGATGACAACAGAGTTAAAGAGAGCTAACATTTATAAAAAATCTAGTGTATCAAACAACCAACGTACAAGATAACTCCCAATCGGTTTTTTTTAAAACCTACGTATAGTGATTTTTTATTAAAAAATTCATCAAGCGAGGTTTTTTGGCATAAACCCTGCTCTAAAATCACTTCGATGTTGCAAAGTGAAAATCGGCGACTATGCCCAAAAACGTAGAATCTTTGTGTTTTGGTGCAAGTAGCGTAATTACCTATGACTGTATTCAAAGGCTTTAATTGAGGCTCTTAGCATTGTCATAATATAGCATAATTAGCATAATATAGCATCGTATTCTATAGCTTTGGGGAAGAAAGGTTCTGGAGTGGAGACCACGAACTGGAAGACGCAGCGTAGGTAGGCCTCCTACTAGATGGACCGACGACATTGTGAGAGTCGTGGGCATCCAGTGGATGCAAAAGGCAGGCTGTCGTTCAGTGTGGAGGTTAAAGGGGGAGGCCTATGTGCAGCAGTGGTCTTCTGGCTGATGATGATGATGATGATTCTATTGCTTTGATGTTATCATGTGCCAGTACAAAGGTTTCTGGCATTTGTTGTTCCCTTTACTCTCCTCAATTAGCGTAAAGCTTCAAGATAGCCTACAAGTAATGGCGGAACTAAAGAGATTGATTAGTGCTGATTGCGAGAGCAAACCAGGGATAAGCAGCACGCCGTTTACAAACCGTGAAAGGTTTCCAGAGTTATTTACAAGCTAAAGTGAAAATGCTATTGAGTCTAATAAAATGCGTTGCGTTTAAATTGTTCTATAGCCCACCTGCATGCTCACTGCTCCTCCATTAAAGCGAACGTCTATGATAAGGGTCTTTATTATAAGAAAATGATTAATGTTCCTATCTTAGATTAGTATGAACTCTTTGATTCTTATGGTTTATAAGGGCTTTGGCAGACTAGCGACTTTTAGCATCAGCGATCGGTGATTCAGTTGCATTTCTGCAGCTTGATGCTGCCGCAAAATGCTTCAATCCGCACACATAATTAGAAAAGTCTTAGCGATCAAGATTTTGGACGCTCGAAGCAGAGACCGAACGCTACTTGAGCTATGTCTGCAGATGCCTAAGGCTCACTAAGACTGTACTAAGCGCATATAGACTGTACCAAGCGTATATAGACTGTACTAAGCCGAAAAGAGGTCATTGTAATCATCATCATGAATAACTTTTACTATGGGACCAAACCTGAATTCGCGGTGCCCTTTGCCCTGTGCCCTGTGCCTTGTGCCCTATGCGCTATGCCCAATGACATATATATACCGTATGTCCCTGTGCCCTGTGCTTTGTGCCCTATGCGCTATGCCCTATGACATATATATACCTTATGGACCATGTCCTATGCGGCGGGACACCTACTTGTGCCTTGTAATTGTAACTAAAATACAATTCTGAAAATTGAAATTAAAAACCAATGCGCGCCTAATCGCCAAATCGCAATGCAGCATCGATGCAGTCACAAAATAGCCGATCACCGATGCTTAAAGTCGCAAGTCTGTCCGAGCCCTAATGATGAGCTTTTGTCTTACACACACACACACACACACACACACACACACACAGTTTTTATGTCGTGGACTTTCTTCATATTGTACCAAAGCTCATAACCCAAATTTAGCACTAAATTCCATCCTGTCCGAGCCTTAGCTCGCCTTTCAGGCAGAATCACTTACTTTCTACGAAAGTTATGACGTCCCAGACGAATTCTTGTCCCTTATAACTTGGTTTGCAAAATTTCTTGAATGAATGGATGTCGGGTAATGAAATCCCTACACGATAATCAGCTATGTGAATAATTAATCTTTATCAAGTAAGGTTATCTTATGTTGTACGACCTGAAACAAAACACTGTTTTAAACTATCACGGTTGTTCCTAGAGTATGATTATTTACGGGATATTTACCGTGGTAAGGTTGTGGAATGATTTCCCAATATTTTGGCGCAGTTACATCTACCATGTTTACGGGAAGACTGAAGATGCGGGTGGGTGGTTGGTCGAACAGTTAAAAAGTTAGGTGCAGACATAACGATATACCCTCTTTCTTAATATCGGGAGCTCATTCCACAACCTTACCACGGTAAAAATCCCGTTAATAATCATATAACTTTAGAGAACAACCGTGATAGTTTAAAAAAGTGATTTATTTAATTATCTTCAGTTGGTGACATGTCCTTGACTGTGTGAAACTAATAGCAAACTAATAAAACACAAAAGGCATAAAACTTTAGAAATTTTGTCTGATCAAAGTTGTACGTTGAAATTAAAGTGTTAATAAATTTTAATAAAGGCCTTACGTAGGTTTTATTTAAGTTGGCATTTCAGTTTAAATGTCAGCTAAATTAGTAACCCATTAGCAAGGACCTTATATATACCCTAAAGGGTACTTAGGGTGTATATAAGGTCCTTGCCCATTAGGTTACGTTGTTTTAAGAAAACCTGGATAAACACCTTACTAATGTTTTTCTTAAATCTACGTTTATTTAATTGATTGAGTCACTTAAAAATGTTTTAGGGTTTTTAATTATTTTAGAGAAAGAAAATTGTTTAGAACAACGATAAGCTACGAGTATATTTTGGCCTTGGAATATTTTCGGTGACGAAACATTTTCAAATGATTTAATTATTAAAAATAAAAATAGCTATAACCTTCCAAACGGGGTGATTGAGTGATACCGAGGGGCTTACAGATATTTTTAGATAAGGTCAAGTTTAAGTAAATTGATTGTGACATAAAAGTTTGCTTTACTTGAACGAGGAGTTCTCTAACATTTAATTTATACCTACCTGGGAATATACAACGTGTAACAAAAAGGTGTGGTCATGGTATAATAATATACTCCGCCAGGTATAGCGCACCGAGAAAAAATGTCACGTGGGTGTCCCGCCATGATGTCATCAATGTCATGGATACACGTACACGTGCATAAGCAAGAGCAGAATAAGTAATTTACCACAAGTTCGAGAGAGATGACGATACACGAAACAATGGTGGACTCTCTATGATTTTCTATGTTAACAGTAGCGTGAAATTATAACTCCCCAATATCCGTATTTACCTGTGGGAATCCAATAAATCAATGTGGTTTTGATAAAATTGTGTTTAATATATTCAATTCGTGCTGAACTTGCTTGAGCGGACAAACCAAATGACAATTGAAATGCTTTTTGTATTTTATATAGTAGATTATTTAAAAAAATGTATCCCAGTATCTGTGTTTGTTACGATAAAGTGGACAGTGACGTCATTGCGGGATAACTACCAGAGCGCTAGACCTTGTTTTCTTGGATCATGGGTGTGGTAATGCTGAAGGGTAAGGTATGTATGTAATTATCATTATGAACAAAGTTTACTATCACGAAAAAAACCCAGCTGTTCCATAGAATGCAGTCGTTGATACTCGACAAAATGGATGGAACAGCTGATATTTTTTTTTCGCGATTTCAAGCTTGGTCCCATAGTGAAAGTTGTTTGTAATGATGATAAGTGATGTCATTAAAAGTATAATGAGCTCTCTGCTTATATTTTTTTTAACACATCTTATTTTTGTTTTCGGTGATGAGTATGGTCAGCTTTTTACAAGACAATAGGTAAATAACCAACACGGTAGCTTTTGAAAATAAGTGAAAATTATGATTTATTAAAAAACCTATTTAGCAATCATTGTCATTACTAATCTATACATCGTTTGTCTATTACGTACCTAATTGTCTCAACACAAACCGTGTTCAATCTTATGCTAGCGATTGATAGGATCGATCGATCTGCGACAACAATTAGCATCGGAAATTGAAACAAGGAAGTTTGTGATACAAAGCCTCTCTGCCATAATGGAGACAACTTCCTACCACAGGTTATGGTGCTTCCACACGGTGCGGGTAACATGCGCATGTTATTAAACTACCGAACCTCCAGCGCAAGTCTCGCGATATGCGGCCCGTGTAGACTGCTTTCTTGGTATTCTACTCTACTTAGCTACTATTTATCTCGCTTGTATTGTACGTTTATGTTGCCCGCCCTTGTCTTTTCTTGCTTCATCATGAGATAAACAGTAACAGTTCGTGGTTAGGTAGGTACTTTGTCCACATATGAAGTATAATTTTCAAAAGTACTTTTGATAGGTATTTAAAGTGTTCCTAAAGATAATTTCTGTGGCTGTTTTACGATTTGCTATTAGAATGTAACAAACAATTTTAAAACTTGACATTTTCATGATTCGTACCCGCGCCACCCGTATATCCGGTATTCGGTTATTTGTATTATAAAAATTATACTATTAAAACTTTATCATTTTTATTAGTATAATTTTTTACAACTTTGTATGGTCTACTTTTAGTGAAAATTAAGCAAAAAAATAAAGAGACAGAAAAAAACCCTTTTTTGGGTTTACCGCCATCCTTTAAAATATGAACACGAAAATTGCTTTATACTTATTTCAAGTATTTCTAATGTATTCCAAAGATGATGCCCAATCGCATTTTTGAAATTTTTAAAACATGCGAAAATGATAGCCTTAGGTAGTGTAGATCGAATTTTAACTTACTTTAGCTACTTACACAGTGTAGACGCACCCCTACCATTGTACCTACTTAACGGTCACATTGAATGCGGATAGTGGCGGGGAAAAGGGAGGACTCATATCAGTGCCGTCCTTTGTGCGAACTTATGATTAGTTACGGAGGAATAGTTCGGTAAGTGGATAAGTTTGGTTTTATGGCTATTTTATGGCAAATTTCACTTTTTTGTCGATATTCTCAAGTTGATATTATTATATCGATATTCCGAAATTCCTGTAAGTAGCTGGTTTCGTGAGCCCGATATCTTAAAATTATACAAACTGTTTCATTGATTATTTGTACGTAAGTAATGCTTTATTGGAATATAATGTTGTAACTCTAAAATAAAATCTGGATAGATTCAGATTCTATTTTTTTTTCTCTTTTCTCTGATTATATTAAGGTAGTCAGTTTCCGTGTGTTCTTATTTCTAGTAGTAGGTATTGGTATAAGGAGGTATACTTACCTAAAAGTTACGAGTGGGTAGATACATCTTATAAATTGAAGTTGCAGGTTTGAAGAAATGTAAAAAAATAGGCATTTCACCACCGTACGTTCTACGATAGCACGCTTACCTAAAATAAACCGATTCAAAAATATTTCTAGGTTAGAGTTAAAATCATCTAAATTAAACTTGGGTCGAAGTCAATACAATACAATTCAATTTAAATTCAATTTGGTCAACATCATCATCACCATCATTTCCATAGGACGTCCACTGCTGGACGTAGGCCTCCCCCATCGATCTCCAAAAGGGCCTGTTGGAAGCGGCCTGCATCCAGCGTCAATTGCACTGCTACAATTTAGTCACTTTGTCATAAAATTAAGCTAAAAGTCAATGATTCTTTGTTGCTATAAATAACGTTTTGTGGTTACCGGAAGCACCAAGTAGACGAACATTTAATTCGACGGACTATAATTTAAGTGCCAAAATAAACAACTTCCTGGACAATTAACTCGGTGTTCTGACCCCATGGAATTAAATGAATGATCTAGTTTCATTGTCCAAATTATTTGTCTCTTTTACGTGGTAAACTCCAATTTTTTTTATTTTTTTTCATAATGATATGTAACCTGACAATGAGATTTAGCGGATCATAAGTTGCAAACAGTATAGCTACACCTCAACAAATTGAAATATAATATCAGTGCTTTTTATACTGGTTGGCTTTACTTTGTACTGGTTCAGTACCATATCGCTACTTTACTAGGACAGTAATACAGTATACAGCAGTACTTAGGACAGTAAAATTACAGAAGACGTGGCAGTATGGCCTTAATAGCTTTAGCCAGCTCAAAAATAGGTGAAAAACAAAAAAGTGTTTTTATTTCATTTTTAGGACATTATTACTCCGTGCTCCTATTAATTAAACAATATATTTCTGGCTTTACTGTGTTGCTTTTTGTAAGTGCCTTTATTAACTAAACAAAACTAATACTAACACTACAAAATTAAATACAGTTAGACTGCCCGTAGACCGTTGAAGGTCTAAAGACAATCCAAATGCTCAAACCCACTATCAGTTCGCAGCGTACCCAGTATGCTGGCGGCATTATCATGCTGAATGGCGATGCTTATGCGTTGAGCCAGAAACAGGCCAGCATTTTGATCACGCGTCGCTCTAAAAGATTTTAGAAAATGAGGTGTTCTCGAGGTCCCCAAGGGCTCAATTTTTCTACCCCAAACGCCTCAAATGTGTCACCACTGCCGTGGTTAACAGTACAATACAATACAATACAATGACTTTATTAAAATACCACAAAACAAGGATAACATAAACATTACAATAAAAATATTATCTAGGCTTTTAACAGGCGGCCTTATCGCTTAAAGCGATCTCTTCCAGGCAACCGTACTTGAATTTCATTTTAAAAGAGTCACACACATCAAATTAGTGCAGTAAAATTATTTTTTTCTCCCCACTTTACATGTCATCATCTTATATATTATTTATGACCTCACCTGCCCAGTGACCATCTCGAAACAATGATGTCATTAGATAATTGTAGTTTTTACGTTTTCATACACCAATCGTCTGGATCCGGAGAGACCTTGACATTAAAATAAATAAATAAATAAATATTTCGGACATTTTCGCACACACGGTCATCTGACCCCAAACTAAGCAAAGCTTGTGAAAGGGTGCCAGAGACTGATATACATACATATATAGTTTTAAATACATACTTAAATATAGAACAAACACTAATGTTCATCACACAAATGTTTGTTCTAGATGGGAATCGAACCCACGCCCTCAAGCTCAGAAGGTAGGTTCACTACCAACTGGACCAACGGGCTATCTGGGAGTCATTACGGGTCATTGAAATGCATGACTACCTTTTTTGCTTCATACAGCAGACTTCAATGACATGTATCGTTTATCATACTTGCAGAGAGGGCACAACGATCCGTATTAAAAGTCATGATGAAGAAGCCACTTAGATACCCAACTGTAGATGTGTTCAAGGATAGTGGAGTTCTAAGCGTTCGACAGCTATTTATACTCAAAATTTCACTCTCCGTGCATAGATCTGTGCTAGCTGCCTCGAACTATGATGAAATTATTAAAAAAAGAACTCACAAATTACCTTTTCCGCAAGTACACACAAGTTTTGCCCGACGATTTGGCCAGTTTGTTAGAGCACATGTATACAATGTCGTAGATAAATACTGTAATTTAAAAGGAAAGAGTGTTTACGAAGTCAAAAAGACACTTTGCAAGTTTCTGACTTCACTTAGCTATAAGGAGACGGAAGATTTATTGAAGATCATATCCTAAATGTACAATAATAACTTACTTAATTATAAAATTATTATTTATTAACTGTAATTTAACTTTATTAACATACTTAATTATAAAATTAATTTTAGCATACATAATATATTCATATATATAATCAATAGAACCAACTCCTATAATACATATATATATATATATATAATACATTATTATGTGAATAAACCACAATATCTTAACTAGAGGTTTAAATCTATGAAAAACCGTACCAGATTCCCGCGATACAGGCCCAGCCTAGTGCGGGAATCGCTGTTATTATATAAACTACCCAACTCTCTCATAAGCATAAGCCTTACTATATTGTTCGATTGGTGCACATACCTTATTTAAGTCTATGTTTATGTTAATAAATATATTTTTCATTTTCATTTTCATTATGTACAGCGCATTTGTTATGTGTTTCACACAGTTTTTTTTGTAGTTGTAGGGCTCTTTTGTAGTGTCCTGGGGCCTTACGGCCATCGGCTAACTCGGTAGCGTTAAATCAGCTCACTTGGAAAATCACGCGAACGTGAACCGTAACGTGCCCAGATACGGTTTGCGGTCGCGTTTAGTTAGTTAGTTTAATACCGAGGAATCGGTTGAGGTTTTTAGGCTGTAGGTGGGAAAATCTAAACATGAAATACTTGCTAACTACAAAGTCTTTCTATTGCCTTTGGGTTGTCGGGAAAAAGGGAAAGGTTATTCGGAAGTCCTTTGTAAATAAATGCGGGCTATAAAGACTACAATTCCATTCGTTTGTACAAAGGAGCCGCAAACTCTTCGAGTAGAAACACAGGTCAAGGGTAATCAATGATTCGGTAAAGTTTTATCACCTCTATGTCGGTGGGGTAGAGTTGCAAATGACTCCTGGAGGAACGTTCAACACGAGCCGGGCATTGTGTGATGGAGGATCTAACATGATTATGAGATAAGTGTCACGGGAGCAATTCCAATTTTCCGAGGCCCAGCGGGGTTATGTCATTAGCAATGGAATGTGAAAGACACTGTTTTAAACTATCACGGTTGTTCAGTAAAGTTATATGATTATTTACGGGATATTTACCGTGGTAAGGTAATAAGTCTTCCCGTGAACATCCCCTTCCCTATGTTCGGAAGTGGACGTCTTCTGGCTGATGATGATGATGATAGAATAATGTTTTTCTTGATACGATATCGAAAAGGGTCTTGACACACGGACAGACAGACAGACAGATAACAAAGTGGAAAGGGTTCGGTTTATAACTATTGAGGTACGGAAATAACAAACTTTTTATTTTATCTGAGTTCTTACTATGTGATTATAATTCCTTGTTATTGACCTAATACAAATATGTAAATAGGATTTTTACATAACATCTCATTTTTAAGATAAATGAAATTAGTCAAAAATATGATTTTCTTGCAGAATCAAGTTCACCCGTTAGGTTTCATTGATGCTTTGATTGAAAAGGCGAAGTTTTTTTAGTGTAGCTGGCTTTCCTCTTGTAGTGAGATCCTGTAGTTTCTCTAACAAGGCTCCAACAGTAATCTGCGAGCATAGCAGGCTCCCATCTTCCTTGGAAACGTTTTTCGATTGCAGCCACATCTTGATGAAAGCGTTCCCCATGTTCATCGCTAACTGATCCCATATTTTCGGGGAAAAAGTCGAAGTGCGAATGAAGGAAATGCAGTTTTAATGACATATTACATCCCATTTTATGGAAACAGTCCAGCATCAGTTTAATTTTTTGGCGAAAGTCAGCGAATTTGTTGTTACCAAGAAAATTCTTTGTCACGTCAATAAAAGCATCCCATGCTTGTTTTTCAGTATGGTTAAGAGTAGACGTAAAAGACGAATCTTCAAACAGCTTTTTTATATCCGGACCTACGAATATGCCCTCATTGATTTTTGCCTCACTAAGCTTTTGCTTGAGAAATTGTAATGTAAATTGTAATCCTGTTCGTCACTTTTTTCGCTGTCTGTCGAAGAATAGCTTTCTAAAGTTTCTGTTTTCATTAAAGAAACTGGGACCTTGGGTACAAGTAACTCGTCAGAATGTGGCTGAGTTTTCCTTACCGATGACACATCAGCATACATAATACTTCGTTTGGATTTTTCAGAAAACCCCTTTAATTGTGTTAAACAGAAGTAACAATCCACGGCATAATTTGTTGGTTCAGTCCATACCATCGGCGTAGCAAATGGCATTTTTTTAACTCTTCCATTGTACCAACCGTTCAAATTCGTATAGCACCTTAGACATCACACTTTAGGAACCCACGTCTTATCTTGGTTTTTCTCATCACGGTCAAAATAGGCTAATTAATACTTTTTAATTAGGTCAGAAAGAGGATTTTTTTTTCGATTTTGGCGTAAATTTTCCACAAATGTAACAAAATAAGTTAGGACTGTTAACACACACGCGTGACATTTTCAAGTTTACCAATCAAACTAACGTATAAAGTAAGTTTTGTTAGTAAAATAATCTTATTTTCAAAATACCCGCAATATAAAAAACAAATTTCGTCAAAAACTAAAAAAATCATATTTATCAGTTTCTAGACGTAATATCAAAATAAAATGCCTACATATATTTATTATTAGTCAACCTCGATATGAAACAATATGAACCAAACCAGATATTTTTTTAGTGTTGAATAGTGAAACCTAAAAATCAAAATTCGCCCGTGCCGTGTGACCAAGAACGCTGGCTGCATTCCCGCGTTGAATGGCTGAAGGACTTCTCTGCAGCTGGCTCATTTGTGAGCACAGGGGCACCAACTGTATTATGATTTTTAGGGTTGCGTACCGCAAAATGAAAAACGGAATCCTTATCACTTTGTTAGCTCTCTTATGACCAGCGGCGTCCACTAACCATGGACCCCATATACCGATAGTTTTGACGCCAAGTGCTACAAGTATGCATTCCCAGTTCTAATTTCAAGTAAGCAACCAACCCGCTAAACTAATTGTATTAAGAAGCTGAGCCCCGCTAGCTTCATAATACAATTAGTTCTTGCGGGACAACACATTTTTTCTAGGCAAGCGTGCTCCATCGTAGACAGCTCAGGCGACTTGGCGGTCAAACGCAAATTAATAATAAAAAACTAATAAAACCATTTAAAAAACAAGCTTTTATTTAAATGCTTTTAACTGACAATTAGAATGGGTTATCATAATTGAATGCGTATACAATATTTCGTGTCTATGCGGATAACTATAGAGGAGTTCCCTAATCAGGACCCAACCCTGAATGGAACTATGTCATCGTAAAAACCGGCTATCATAATAAAACGCGTAGGTAAACAAAATTTCGTGTTTGCGCTGTTGACCGTTGAAGAGTCCCTTTATCTGAATCTAATCCTGGATGTCGACTCAGGTTATACTGAAAATGCATTGTCATCGGAACTGAACCAACATGTAAAAATTCAACTCTGTAGGAAAAGATAAAGTGGTTTTAATTCAGCTTGCGAGATTTGACCTAAACAAACTAACATTACAAGTTATTAAAAAGCTTGCAAAATTTGCTAAACGTAATTTTGCCTTTCAATATTGATACCAACGACGTTATAAAACCTAACCTAACTCAGCCTTCCCTTTAGGGGTTATAATATAACGTCCTTGATTGATACTTATACGTTATCATACTTCATACTATACTATACTATACTTACTAAGTATATAATATTGTAAAAGCGAAAAGTTTGTTGGTTTGTTTGTTCCTCTTTCACGCAGCAACAGAACAACGGATCGATCTGATTTTTTGCATGGGTATAGTTCAAGGGCCGGAGAATGACATAGGCTACTTTTCATCATCATCACAATCATCACCATTTTTCATCACTACGCGGGTGAAACCGCGGGACGCAGCTAGTGATATATAAAACAAAGTAAATACCAGCAGAGTGTCAGTTTTAAGTCAGTTAACATACTTTTAAAATATTGAGTTCTATAGTCGTATTAACTCTACTTAGATAATTATAATAGGAAAAAAAAAAGAATCATCAAAAACAATTCTAAATTGGCGGAGTAATCGCGTAACAAATATACAAAAAAAAAAAAAAACATACAATCGAATTGATAACCTCCTCCTTTTCGAAGTCGGTTAGTAAAAGTCTGAAAGGCCACCGTAGAAGCTTTCGCCGATTAGTTGAGAATATCAATTTTTTCTAGCGATATCATTACAAATGCTCTGATTATTGCAGATTCTGCAACGCGCTGACATTTTCAGGAAATTCGTTCAGACTCGTCTAGACATGGTCTCGTCTAAAGTCTAGACAACTGGATGGTAGGCCATCGAGCCACAGAGTCTTGCGAAGTAGTTTACACTGTAGAAAGATTTATTAATTCCAATTTGTCTCTATTAGAATAACAGGATTTGTAGATGATTGACTGAATATTCTGTAGAAGGGAATGAGTTTTCTATTAGATAATGTTTGAATAGAAACGTATTACAAAATGCGATCGTTCTGTTTTAGGTATCTAGATTTTCGGGCATAAAACTTAAATATTAAACCGTAATACATATCAAGACGAATATAAAACAAGTAAACCATAACATTACAATTGAATATTTAATGTCATTAATTTAACGAAAACCATTCTCAAACTTTCCTTCGAGAGTTTTACGAAAAACAACTTTTGTGAATTGGAGGTAAGTTGATAATAATCCAACATTTAAAGCCGTTATATTTAATACTAGCGGTCCGCCCCAGCTTCGCACGGGTATAGATTATAGCCTATGTAGGGGATAGTGTAGCTTCCCAACAGTGAAAGAATTTTTTAAATCGGTTCAGTAGTTTCGGAGCCTGTTCAATGCAAACAAACAAACAATCAAATCTTTCCTCTTTCTAATATTAGTAGATACTAGCTGACCTGACAGACGTTGTCCTGTCTTAGAACTGTCAAACACGCAAAGTTAAAATTGTAAATCTTATTTTTTTACACCTTGAGTTACATTATTGGAGTTTTAGTAAGGAACCTACTCTATTAAAAAAAAAAATAGCCTCAGAATACAGAATATAGCCTATGTTACCCGGGGGTATTGTAGCTACCCAACAGTGAAAGAATTTTTCAAATCGGTTGAGTAGTTTCGGAGCCTATTCAATGCAAACAAACAAACAAACAAACAATCAAATCTTTCCTCTTTATAATATTAGTATAGAAAAACAGATTTATTACCTAAGATATTTTTACCTGCATCTCATTATCATCATCATTTTATTACATCTCACTGTTTATTACAGAAATTGAATGTCCTATAGATCTTTCTATTTAGTAGAATCTTAACGCCAAAACTCCAGTTTTTGGTGCTTTTTTCGTCATAAAGTGTGACAGCGATGATAGCTCAGTGGACGGGTGGATGGCGCGTTCGATTTCCTTGCCAAAG
The DNA here is from genome assembly GCA_914767915.1 of Agriopis aurantiaria. Taxonomy (NCBI): domain Eukaryota; kingdom Metazoa; phylum Arthropoda; class Insecta; order Lepidoptera; family Geometridae; genus Agriopis; species Agriopis aurantiaria. Next base: position 7,352,946 of record OU611999.1, read on the forward strand.
GCGTAGATTTAATTCCCAACAGATAAATTCGAGCTTTTGGTGAAAGAAATCATTATGAGGGTACTTCGTAGTACTCGGTAGGCTAGCTACCACCCTCGAGTTGAAAATCTGTCGCCAAGTAGCAGTGTATTTTACCAGGAAGAGAGGCCTATGCACAGCAGTAGCAGATTACAAATCTGGACAAGAATGGCATAGGACCGCGATGGCTGGCGTACTAGAAGAGAGGCCTATTCACAGCAGTAGATGGTTACAAACCTGGACAATAATGTCATAAGACTGCGATGACTGGCGTACTAGAAAAGAAATCTATGCACATCAGTGCATGAATATGAACCTGGGCAAGAATGGCATAGGACCGCGATGACTGGCGTGCAAGAAGAGAGGCCATGCACAGCAGTGGATGAATTCGGGCTAAAAATGATGCTGATGACCTGGTTCAAACGCAACTACAAGCGCAAAACAATAAGTCTAAATATGTAGACAATGAAATTGTTTACGAAGAAACTTTCTGGAGTAGGCAGACGGCGTACGGCACTTGAATATGTGGGAGTAAGGTAATATAATAGGACCAATCTTATCGAACTTTTACAATATTCCATAGAAATTGAACAAGTTTTTCACGTGTTTCTAATTCTGCTTGTACGTAATATGCTTTTGAAGAGAGGTCAAAGTATTTATAACGCAACACGCCTACGTTCAAAGTTTAGGCGTAACACGACTCTCGGTCTATTTCTCCGGTTAATTAACTCAAGTTCTCTAAATCTGACAAAGCCACAGGATCAGCGGATTACCCGGAGATATGCATTGTTCGTTTGTTCTGATTTCACGTTAGTGGACACCTCAGATCAGGCAAACAAGTGAGATATGCCTTGGTGCAAATAATCGTTTTTTAGCAACGACATTACCAGCCGTACTACCAGTAGTGTCATCTACAATTAACGACACTACCAAGCCTATTTTAGATATAATTGTACAGACAACACAAAAAGTATAAGACTATGATATAATATTACGAGGTATTTAAAAAATACATATTTTGTAAAGGATTTTTGATTTAATTCTAGAATGTACAATTTTCTAAAATTGCAAACAAAGTTCTGCTGGCAGTTTATGTTGACCTGGTACTTCGTCTATAATGTTCGTGTTTAAATGTTTCATACACTTTTTTCACTATACCGCTAAACCATGTAACGCAAAAACTATAAGTAATGCCTTACTTACAGTTTTTGCGTTTCAGTACACAAATTTTTCACACACACTACGAATCTCGTAGCAATAACAATAATGAGCCGAGATTCCAAGCCTGATTACGGCCAGATGCGTTTCAGGCATGCCAAATCAAACCAGATAGATATGGTAAGGCACCATAAGGGAACCTTACTATAAATCTATAACCAGATATATATGGTAATTAAGGTACCTTAAGGGAACCTTTACCATAAATCTATAACCAAATAGATATGGTAAGGTACCTTAAGGGAACCTTACCATAAATCAACAACCAAATAGATATAGTAAGGTAGCTTAAGAGGACCTTACCATATAAATATCTGGTTAGTCCGATCTGTGGTATACACTAATTCGGAACTACGCACTCTATATCCTTGGTTTCTTGGTTAGGCACCTATAAAATTGTAGTGTATTATTATTGTCGCAGTGAAGTGAAGGTCCGAAGGTCGATGTGAGCGATGTCGGTCGAGCGGTAGGATGTGCGCTTTACAATCTAACTGCACCCGGTTCGATCCTCGTCCCTTCATCTAAATAAACTATGCGCAGTTTCGATGCTGTCACTCAAAAACTATGAAGGAAAACATCGTGAGGAAACCGGTATGTCTAAGAACCTCAAAGTTCAACTCATACGACATTCACAAGCATGCACTGGGTCAGCATTGTGAATTAGGGCCATCCTCTCTCTGAGAGGCCTGTGTCCCACCAGTGGGAACATGATAGGCTGAAACGATGATGATGAAGTAAAGGTTTCTGAGTCTACGGGAACAGATCAGCGTTTGTATGTTTGTTTGTATGTTTGTTCGTTAATAACTTGAGCACACTTGATCCGATTGTTATGAAATATTGTATAGTCTATTACAAAAGCACAGAGAAAACGGCCAATGATATATCGGTTGCACAACAGAAAAGAGAAAAAAAAAATCTCTTCTGTGGTTCGCACCGATAGAAAATGATAGTATCGCTCTTCATATATTTATACTTCCTTGTAGTTATTATTTTGCTGCCTAGAGCAAAATACAAACATACGTTAAAAAACCTTTTGTTGTAAGCCCCCCCGCCCCTTAGTTTTTTATTTTTTGACTTTATTATTGTTTCTTTGTTAATCCGCCGTAACATTACATATTCTGTTCAAAAAGTAGCTTGCTATCTATTACGGTTCGAAAGATACAGCCGTGAAAATGTAGGACAGATGGACAGACAGACGGCCAGACAGACTGATAGACATCGTAGGATTAGTAACAGGGTCCCGTTTTTACCCGTTTGAACCCTAAAAACCGCCAAAGTTATGACAGCACTTAGAAAATCCCAGGTTGATGAACTAGAATTGCGTTTTTCCTACGTCCAGTCACCGGTTCAGGGACAACTTATTTTCAATAAGAATCCTGCCATACACTTATTACTGGTTAGTCTCATATAATAGAAACACACAATACTGTTAGCGGTGATGAGAATGATCAGTTTATATGAACTGCAGGGCTTAAAAAAACTTTGACCGAATATTACTTATATTCTACTTACTTCAAAATTAAAAAAAAATCATTGAAGGTAAAAGAATAGCCGCTTCATTTTTTTGCCTAAACAAGTTACGACAAAAGAGCACTTGGCAATAAACCGAAAAATATTGTTTCGTTTTTTTGTGAAATTCATAAATTTTAGCTTTATCTCAGTTAGACTTTGTTTCTAGTTTTTAACTGCAGTAAAATGTAACGACTTGGCTGCTTTCCTGTGGTCTATTTGGTAGAAATTGTATTAACTATTCTGCACATTTCAATCTTATAAGTTATGCTTACGTCCATGATATATAGCAACAACGGTTTCTATGTATCACGATGTGTTTACAATCAATTTAAAAAAAAACATCGATTTACAACAGTTTTTTGACAAATCTCTGTATTTCGGCTAATACGTGGGATACTACCAGTGATATACTCCCAGTGATATACTCCAGTGATATACTCCCAGTGACAAACAAAAAAACAGTTATGAAGATGGACTTCCGCAAAGTAACGCCTGATTCAATCAGCTAAATCAGCAATTCTGTTATTTTTTTATTATTTCTGTAAATTATTTTCTTACGTCTAATTAAACGTAAAATAATATCAATAAGACTAGGCGAGTGGCGAGTTTTGGCGCCAACGTGAAAAAAACATGTCAGCTCGTATTATTTTCCTAAACTTGTGTATTTTCAAGTGTAAATGTGTAACAATGGTAGATTTTTATTTATTAAGAGTTCGTGAACGTGCTCGAGTGTGGGTTGTGATATAGAGAGGCGAAACATTTATTTTCGTGTTGTTTCCAAAACTCCACAGAAGCCTCTACCACTTTACTTGGGCATGAGTTTGACATGACCGTGACTTACTTTGCTTGACTCAGACTGTGCCTATGACTTGTTTGACTATATTAAATAACGATATGGTCAAAAGAGCTCTGTAGCTAGACCAAAAACCCCGCATCGTTGCTTAACATCAGGCGTGGCCAGGCGGTCAAATATGCTATTTATTAAAAAAAACGGACAAGTACGAGTAGGACTCGTGCTCTGAGGATTCCGTTGAACAGAACTCTCAGAGCGCGAGTCCAAAAAAAAAAACTGAAAAGAAAACTGAACAAAAAGTTGAAATATTGAAAGACAAACTTAATTTTATTTATATTACACGGGAATTACTCACGTAAGATTAAGCCCGTCACTCCGACTATAGTTTCAACCGCATTAGGCAGTCTTTTTCAAGGTGAATGCGCGCGCGCGGCTGCGTATCGCTTGACAAACTTAACTTTGTAGTTGACTATAAGTTTCTTCTATACATTCCAACTACAAAATGTAAGTTTGTAATAACGAAATAATTATTTTTAAATGATATAACTTCAAATTTGTAACTTTCAGATTTATTCCTATATATGTGAGACCTTGATTTTTGCAAAATTTCATGATTCTAGGTCAACGGGAAGTACCCTATAGGTTTTGATTTCCCTGTGAAATCGCAAAATATGCGACATAAACGTTCATATCTTTTGATTGCGTTGATTTACAACTTTTATTTTTTTACAGCCGAAAGAAACCGAGACCCATGTATTTAGTATAAATTTCAACTTGATACCTTTACGCATTCTTGAGAAAAAGGGTCTTGACAGACAGACAGACGGACAACGAAGTGATCCTATAAGGGTTCCGTTTTTTCCTTTTGAGGTGTGGAACTCTAAAAAAGCTAGTGATTTATTGCTTTGGCATCTTCTGTGGTTAATTGCTGAAACCGATAGAACCGAGATATAATCCAGAACGTAGATATTCGCCAAAGAACCATAGTCACCGACTTAGCTATTAAAATTTGCAAGTTGAATTGGCAATGGGCTGGCCATCGCTCGAAGAACCGATAACCGATGGAGAAGAAAGGTTCTTACGAACCGGAAGACGCAGCGTAGGTCCCACTAGCTAGATGGACCGACGACTTCGTGATAGTCGCGGGCATCCAATGGATGCGGATGGCAGGCTGTTGTTCAGTGTAGAGCTCAAAGCGAGAGGCTTATGTTCGGCAGTGGACGACTTTAGGCTGATGATGATGATTAGTGGTATTACGTTTTATTAGTTTACGTCTCATAAGTGTCATTCGTAATTCATTCTAGTCATTTCATTTCATTAATTCTTGAATCATTAAGGAAAGCCCGAATTATTATTTATTTACCTATTCAATTTCTGAAGAACTCTCAGGGGAAACCTTCAATGTTTTTTTTTTAACAAAAACTTCATTCGTACTCGTAGTAACCTAGTATTCGTAACCTAGCTTTTTCCTTCTTGTAGAATTTACTTATTCATTGTCTTGCAATTCCGACACGTAATACAAAGTATAATATACTTGACGCCTACTGATTACGAGTTGCTGGGTATACCGTATAACCTATAAACGTAAACTTATCAAAAAAAAAGTTAATCAAAAATAAACAAACAAAAAAAAAAAATGATTATATTTATTTAAATTTTAAATTTTAGTTTTTTGTTATTATATAAATTCTCGTTAATTTATTGTTTTTAATTTTTGTATAATATTTTTTTTTTTTAAAACACTGTTTTAAACTATCACGGTTGTTCAAAAAAAATAAAAGTTTTTTTTTTAATATCCCATAAATAATCATATAACTTTATTCATTTTTAATTTTTATTTATTATACTTCTGGTACCTGTGAAATGGGTAGGAATCTATTTGCTGCACTTTCTTGATTTGGGTACCGTTTAGTTTTTTTTTAAATAAAGGTAAGGATTCAGACATTATCTATGTACCATTCATTATCACCTTCATTAGGTGCCTATTCAATAGTTGGTTACAAGTAGTAAAGTCTCAACCACTTTATACTAGGCATGACTTGGACTTGAACGTGCCAAGACCGTCAGAGTCACGCAAGGTATAATTGCTTGACTGACTGTGACTTGTTTAACGTTATTTAATACCTTGTGAACCCTACTATTATTCTGACTGCAGGACTCTGTTTCAATGATCAAGAAATAAGTTTTAAAAACAGGTACATGTAGATATTTATCATGGCTAAACGTAACTCACCTCACATATTCATAAATTTTATTTCAATCAAATCAATGAAGAAGGAAAAATACCGCTAAACTGGAAAGTCGCAGGCGAACCCGCGGGCGCAGCTAGCAATGATAGTTATAAGCAGTTAAGTATATTTGATGACAACCTTTATACCAATAAAACGTTCGTCAAAAACATACTCAAGAGCGCAAATTTGTATTATCCTGCAAATAGTTCTAATTTTATGCCGTCTATAAGATTCGTGCAGACGTAATTATGTAAATCGTCGCACACGAATGTCATGTCAGTGCGAATGAATTTTCACCTATGTTTCACAAGTGTTAAAGTTTCCACGACGGATTGTTATCAGCGTATTCAGCATCACAGACGCGCGTCGCCGCCCTTAAAATGCGTTTACATTTTCAGTCGCTGTTCTGAGAGCGGTCGAGTAGCACACTTCTCAACTAGCACAACGAGAACTTTGCACAATTTTCGCACGAAGATAAAACTTGTGTTATTAATTTAACACGTTGATGTACTTTGAGTGGTTTTGTGAATGAATTGCGATTTGTTTGCGTTTCAAGATTGGCGGACTTGAAAAGTTTAAGAAGTTTGTTTTCGTCATGCTCGAGGGTGAGTGCAAACTTTTAATGAGTTTAATTATGAAGCTTGTGAGATGTTACGTATGAGTTTTTTTTCTTGTACGGTAATGTAGCCAGAGTAGAGTCGAATATTTTTTACCTTTTCAGTTAACGTTAGTTTGTTTGTCACATATAAAATAAAATAAGCCTTCATGCTAAGTTTAAAAAAAAAATTGCAATCTCATTCAAAAATTGTTTTGGTGTTATTTTTTTATTTTTTTAACTGGGCAAGTGCCTTTATTAACTAAACAAAATACAAGCTAAAACTAACACTACAAATACAGTTAGACTGCCCATACACCGTTGAAGGTCTAAAGACAATCCAAATGCTCAAGCCCACTACCACAGAAGACATAATAGCCACTACCATTTATTTAATTAATTATAGTACCTATATAATCAACTGTTAAAACTTTTACCTTCTACCGAACTTAAATAGAATGTTTACTGCAGGAAACAGCGAGTTTTTGTTGTCATTAAATTTTAAATTAATTTGTTATTTATTAATTAAATTATACTAAAGACTAAGAACGTGGTATGTAGTTTGTTTAATATATTTTTTAATTTCTTTCTTTTGTCTTCCGTAATGTGTTCCTTCTAGTTCCGTTAAATAAAAAAGAAAACTATATAACAATTTAAATGAAAAAAATATTTGTTCTACTCCCTGTGTAACAAAGGTATAAACCAATCTTATTGCGTGCTTGTCTATTTCAATAGTGGATTTATTCTTATTAAATTGGCATAAAAACTTGACTCATCGGATAAGTACTATCCTCTTGTATGGATAGTTCTGTCTGTCGTCTGGTAGTAATTTTTATTTCTGATGTACACATTAAATCGGGAGCTCATTCCACAACCAGATACAGATATTTACCGTGGTAACACGGTAAATATCCCGTAAATAATCATATTAATATTAATGAGTTTCCATCTATCTATAACGTCTTACATAATGATCGATAAATGTACCTAGGTAATTTCAGTCAATATTGCCATCAATCAATATGAGTTTTTGTTCTATTGAACCAGAAAAATATAAGTAGTTTTAAAATTTAAGATGAGTATTTAATATAAACTCTAAACAGTAGTTTTTTCATGTTTTGTCAACACTATTTAGGCCAGATGTGTTTGCACCCGCCATGTCACGTTACCACATCTCCCTTCTTTGTCTGATCTGAGTATAGCTATTACAGGGAGAAATAAAAACAAGCTCGACCACACAGATTGCCGACTTATTCGATTTAGTCGCTAATATCTCCGTGTAAACAATAAACATTTCATCGCCATCAGCTAATGTTGGCGGGATCGTAGATCACGTTTATTGACCATAGAACACGATTGATGGAAATCGCGTGCAAAGATAACTTCAAGAAAAAATTGCAAAAAACGCCAAGGTTAGAAAAAATGCGAAAAAGTTTCGATAATCGAACTTGGCTATCTTCTGGTTCATCATCATCAATCATCCTTTTATGTTCCCATTGCTGGGACACTGGCCTTCTCCCAGAGAGAGAAAGAGAGAGAGAGAGAGAGAGATTGGCCTCTAATCTACCGTGCTGGGCCTAGTGCATGTTGGTGAATGTCATATGTCTTTGAACTTTTAAGGATGTTGGACATACCGGTCACGATGTTTTTCTTTCTCCGTTTTTGAGCGATGGCATCGAAATTGCACTATGTAAATAGTTAAGGTTAAGGTAAGGTAGGTACTACATAGGTAAGTCATTAAGTAAGTCAGTCAGTAATCTTCTGGTTGGACTAGATAAAAATACGGTTTTATATATATTTTTATCAATATGAAAAATAAAAAAATATACAAAAAAAAAATATTACCAAATCAAAAAGAAGATTTTTTATGGCTGACAGCCTAGGCGTTTTTCTAAAAGTATATCCTTTCAATTAAAAAAATATAATATTATATAATATTCATAATTTTCCAAATTGGTTCAGAAAAATGTCTGAGGTAACAAACATAAAAAAACGAATTGACAGCCCCCTCCGTTTTTGAAGTCGGTTAAAACACAACGCTGTAAGCACAGCAAGCATTTGAACTTAAATAAAATAAAATAAACGCTTCACTGTTTGCCCCTTCTGCTGACCAACTTGCCAAAACTAAACATTACTTACAAAAAGGTACATATTTCTTAATAATAAGACTGCCTCTGTTACATGTTTTTCCACTTACCTGGTAGCCTGTTGGAATTAAATCGGAAAGTTTCACACACAGGGCTTTCGGAAAGAAAACATAACTTTGTATTTATTACTTTTTTAAGGCTACTTTATTGGAGTATGTACACTTACTCTCACACTAACTCATAAAATTATGTTTTTGTACCTACTTCATAAGCTTGCAAACTTTTGAGCAAATAAACGTTAATATTATATTATCTACCAACTACATAGTAATAATTCGACAGCGGTTTTTCTATTTAGCGCACTGTCCAATACAGACTCGGTTTTTTGTGTATTGAACATGCGTAGAATTAAATATATTATTATAAATCTTTTAAAGTTAAATATATGATGAACTGGATATTTACCGTGATAAGGTAAGGTGTGGTGCTGACTCACCACACACTGCCACCCACTAGTGGTGAGGTGAATAATTATAACTGTAGTAGTGAACAACCGTGATAATTTAAAACAGTGTTTTATATAGCGGTTTTACACCCGTCCCGTCATATTCCCACACAGTAGCGTAGCTACCGGAGGGCTAGGTGGAGTTGTAGCCCGGCGCCCTCAAGCTCAGGGGGCCCTTGGGCCCTGACCAGCAAATCTCAAATTGAACTTACGAAAATTTCTCCCACTTTCAGAATATAGGTCATACACATACAGGTACCTAATAAGTAGCTTTGCACTTTTAAAGTATTTATATAAATTTATATTTAAACTTAATAAAACTTAACTTGTTCAGATAGGGCCGCGATTCTTTTTTTGCACCTGGGCCTTTGGTTACCTAGCTACGCCACTGATTCCACTGTGCCTGAAAACTCGCCTCTTTAACCAATATATCCCGCCCAGCATGACTTATATAGTACCGGAATACGAACGCTCACAAATGAGGTTGTGTGGAATCAGGGTAGCATACAGACCCATGTAGAGATCCATGCTAGGCATTAAACTCCAAGACCAAGTTCGTATACCAAAATTCTGTCAAGAACAAAGGTTCAAGACATCGGAATCGCGGTAGTAAATCGTAAACGGAGCTGGGCAGGAAACGTTGCTAGGCTCTGTGATGACAAGCAGAGCAAGGTTGTGACATGAGAAATAATCGAAGATAAAAAAAACACTGAGATATTATGATCGAGCGTTACTCGTTTAGCTGCAAGTTGGGTCTACGATATTATCACCATCGCGGGTCGAACCAGCAGTGCAAGTACCGTTCTTTATCGATTGACGGTACTTGCACTGCTGGACTCGATTAGGTCAGGATCGAGGCAGATGGCATAGCCAGAGAGAGCGGCCTATACCCAGCAGTGGGATAAGCAATGCTGTGGAAGATGATGCTGATGATTTTTACGTTCAATAATTGTAATTAAGCTAAGTCCATCTAAAATTTATTTAGTGCGGCTGAAGTGTCATTTAATTGACGTCTTGCCCGTAAACCACTTATTGAATCGAGAAATTGGGCTTTTCAGATCAAATAGCTAGTGACCGCGGCCTAAGAAGCCTAAAAGAAATAATTTTTTATTTTGATAGGCCACTGTATTGTAGCTACTAAGTGACGGCCTAATATGACCCTGAAATAAAAATAAACCCATGACTGTTATTTCAGGCAACGTCGATAGCCAAATAAGTAATCAGGGATATTCTGTAATACTAAGTACTGACATTACTTACGAGTCTTACGACTATATTTCGACTCAGATATGCCACAATGCTCACGAATTTTTTAATGAAGCTTGTTGATTTTTCTATGTGCTTAATAATATCCTTCTGTTGGCGAAAGTAAGAAATCTAATAAATCTTTCGTTTATCCTCGGTAGGTTGATTTGCATTGCTACAGCTCACACGTACCTCAATAAAGTCACCGGCAATAAGTCCCCTGACTCGCTTTCTAAGCACGTGTATAGAATTCCGAGTCCTTAGTAAAAAGCGTTATCTTGAATAGTTTTCTGTACTTTCCTGTCTTTTGTTGCAATAATCTAAGCAGCTAGGTTCTGCATGATCTAATTCCCTCATGCCATTTTTATATCGGATGTCCAGTGTGGGCGCAACAAAGCGACACCGTCTCATGGTTGATATTCCGAAAATCCGTACGAAGCGCTTTGATTCCACGTTTATTGTGCGAAACCGCAAGAGTGTAGAAAACGCTGCCTGATTGGAGAGTGAACAATAGTTATTTGTTATACAAGAGTGCAAAGTTGCTTTTTAACCGCGTGCTCAGCTTTGATGACCGAGCAAGCGAAGGATTCTAAAATTGAAACACGAGCGTAGCGAGTGATTCGAAAATTAGAATCCTGAGCGTTAGCGAGGGAATCAAAAGAGCACGAGGTGAAAAATCTTTGCACTCGAGTGCAACACGTAACTTTTCATCCCACCTCAGCGAGGAATTGACAAAATGCAAAAAATATATATTGTAAGCATTATTAACAGTTTCAGTAAATTCTGTTGGCGTCAAATAAACTTCCTCGTAGCTAGAATCACTCATTTTAGGTTTATCACTTGTTTTCAAGTTTCTTGTTTTTAACCTAAGGTTTTAACAATATGACGTGAAAAGAAAATGGCGTGCCCAAACCAAATTTAAAAAAAATACACCAAGAAGGTTCTGAGTCTGAGCTTTTAACGAATTAAAAATGTTGTATGATAAATTCGGCACTATGGATTACTTTATTCTCTAGCGGATAAAAACGGCTTTTGCACTCAGATATCGAAGAGCAAAAATACTCTTTCCGAGATGGGGGGATGAAAAAATAATTATTTGGCTTTTCCATGGTAAACGTAAAATTAGAATACAGTGTAGTAGTGCAGTGTAGTAGAAAAATGTTAGTCATAAAAGTGGACAGTGGAAAAACTTCCACTAACCTACTAACTACGGACAGGCCTGGCGCACTGCGCACTTTAGGAATGAAGCTACAAGTAGCCGACTTGTCTGGGCTACCGCGCCCGCTGCCGCGCGATAAATAGAGATAACGCGACAAGAGTTACGCGATAGACAGAGAGGCAACTTCTATGCGCACGTCCTGAATTGTACTTTATTGTGTAGTAGCAAGAGTCGCTACTTATTTAAATGATTTTGCGGAGTGAATCTTTTGTACTTGTACTAATAAAACTTCTGTGCTACCAAGCTACGGATCGCAGGTTTTCTAAAGAAATTTAAGTCAAAACGCTGTACGAAGGTGAATTTTCAATAAATTTATCAGTTTCTAATAAATCTTTAAATTAATTTTCTTGAAACAAACTATAATTACGCGTTTATTACAAATACAGAAAACTTTCTGGAATTTCATTAAACTAGATTTGTGACAAATCTTGTATCTCTTCTCTCCACTGGGCTGATCTAAATTGCTTATTGTCAAGGCTATCGTAATATTATAAACAGGGCTAATTCTAATATAACTTTAAAAAATTGGTAAATATTTAAAAGTATTGAAAATATTTTAAAAACAGTTTACTTTGGAGAGTTTATTCGATTATAACTTTGCGGAAGCGGCTTCATTGAATTTATTATATATTTTTCCGTCATATTTTGCTAAAATACCGATAAAGTCCCATACAATAATCGAATATATGAAATGAAAATTCCTGAGCTGACTCAATGACAGCGAGCCAAAGTGGCAAATCGAGTAAATCCGATTGGGAGGTACTTATTCGATTTAGGTTATCCCTAGTGTGCCTAGATATTTTCTCTTTGACACGCATAATCTTGTTTGCCAAAACACTCTTGGCTACATTTCTAAGAGCGCGTCAAGGGAATCATTGAGCAGAATAAGTGTATTCTCTCACTTTGTGAAGATCTGAGTTAGATGTAAGTAGGTAACTACTACACATTTTTTATGATAAAAACTACGGCTTTGTCAGTCATCACATGTCATCACCATCCTAGTTAAATAGTTTACCATGACTTTTGAAACAAACTGCTGCATCAAGGTTGAAAGGAACAAGGTTGGGGGGGAATTTTTACCGACTTCACAAAAGAGGTTTCAATTCATTATCCACAAATATTACACATTTAATTTTGGATTCCAATTTCACGTTTCTATCATTAGCGTTCTGGACTGTGCGTTTATATCAAAGACTTTCCAGTAGCTTTACCTAGTTTGTGGTTGATTTCTAGAAAAACGCTTGTTCTTTTATTTATAAACTAGCTGCGCCATGCGGTTTCACCCGCGTTATATACTTCCTTGAAGGAACCTCATTAGTAATTTTTAAACTTTCGCGATTTATTTAGAAAACATCGCAATTTCAATCGGGAAGATGGATTTAAGTTAGCGGCGTCGTGGAATCCCATAGTAAGCAAGTGTACAAACCGCGGTGTAGGTACTAGGACATTTACCGATACTGTCAGTGTTGTGTGTCGTAGTGACAACCCTGTCATTTTTCAAGATCAAGTGAGGGTAGGAGAACAAAACACCCGCTCTTCTCGCCGGACTCACCCGCAGTTTTCAGTCAATTTTCAGTCAGCTCGTGACCACGGCCATTGTAACATGGTCGAAACGTCGAGCGAAAGGTACATATTTTTTACCTAAATTAAATAATACGTGAGAATACCCGATAAACGTTTAAAACAGGAACCTCATTGGTAGCGGCAGGAACCCCATATGACTTGGATGACTTTTTTTTTGGTCCATGATGTATTAATATGTGTCAATGTATAAGACAACGATTTAAATACGTAGTATGGTATGAATATAAGACATCAATTCTTGCCGTTTCATATAAAATGTATTGAAAAATCAATTTTCTTCATAATTTATTTTTTCTTGAATTTTTCCGATACTTTAATACTTATTCTGCTATTCGGGGCGAAAAGGAATCCAACAAAATTAAAGATCATGAAAATAAGTCCAGCCATTCTTGAGTTATAAATGGTGTAACATACAGTACGACTTTATTTTATACGTATAGATTAATACTAAAAACAAGTTTACAACGTGGCAACATATTTATTTTACGTTAGCGTCATAAATTCTCTTTTCCAAGTGTTGCAGATACATACGTACGTACAGTCGTTCAGTGTGAAGGTTAAAGGGGGAGGCCTATGTTCAGCAGTGGACGTCTTCCGGCTGATGATGATGATGATGACGTACGTACAAGTGTTTTGTGACGTAACATTCGTGTGGTTACAAGATAGGTGGAAGTTGCGTAGTATCTTAAAGTATCTTGACGAGACGTTTTCCTTATCCAAGTCTGCCGATGACTTGTTTACTTGTTTACAGCGTCCGTTCTTAATCGAGCGAGAGATTAAACGAAATAGCTCATTTCTTTTAATATACAATCATTTATCAAAATAAATAAGGAAACAGTGACAAAATAATCTTCAAATTACAGTTTGTTGGGAGTTTGTTTCTCTGTGAAAATGTAGTTCTATTCACTGTGACTTTGCAAACTTGGGCCCATGAAATTAATTAGAAGGGTGTCATGTTTGCGTTGTTATTTAATATTTATGGTGGTACACACCCTGCACTATGCGGAAGTGACCTGTTGGGTACTAATAACAACCGGGCAAGGAATATAAAGGGTTTGATCTTCAAGGTTGTATGGGGGATTGGGGGACCTGATGTTGAGAACGTGTCCCCAGGTATTTCCACAATGTTACTGCGGCGAAAGGGAAATAAAAGCAAGTATTTCAGCAGTAAAAACAAGACTACATAGAATAAAAATAAGAATAAAACCTGCTGTAAACTTAGAACTGAAATGAGAAGGAAAATCTGTTACCAGGCATTATGAGTGAACCTTGATTGAACATTCTTATTTAGATCACTGATCAACGCGTCGTTGATCAACATCACAACATCACAGTTGATAACTGATTTCGAATGACTGACGTTTCGTTTAAATGGATGCAACTGGCTACAACAAATTTTCTTACAAAAATGCCTTGATAGCCGTCCTAATAAAAAAAAAAAAAACTGTGAGTAAACCCACAGATATACACAACAGATCTGTGAGTAAACCCCTCGTAAGCGCGCAAAATAGTATTTTCAGAACTGACAGATTGTGACAGACAACAAAAGTGGCAATCGTAACCGAACGCTACAATTATTATTGACTTATCAAATCAATCAGCTGCTTTACCTACACAGATCTTATATCTGTGTTTAGGTAAACACAGATAGCTAGGTAGCTACAGAGGGAAAAATAGAAGAAAAGAGAGGACCGGGAAGACCAAGAAGCGTATTTACTCTTTTATAAGAGTATTTACTCAAATAAAAGAGAAGACAAATGTCATGTCGTACCTACCCCTGAGGTGAAACCGCTGGCAGAAGACCATCAAGCCTGGAAGTTACTTCACCGACAAGAGCTGCGATCTTAAATGTTGAATGAATACCTAGCTATAAAACTAAGCTTCAAAACTACAATGTACCTAATGTCCCGCCGTGTAATGATAATTTGAGAAGGCAATTTAAGTTCTTATGTGCGTGAAATTAGATAGGTGCCTATACAAATAGAGTTGACTACCTTTACCGAAAAGTTGTAGGGTCGTTGAAATATCTGTGAGTCACGTGGTCACGGTACGGGGTTACAAGTTCTTAAAGTTATCATCATCATATATCATCTACATATTTAATGTAAGTACCTAGGTATGTTTACTTTCACCTACGTAAGTGATAACTTTAGGAGTACAAAATTAGCACGTTCTTGTTTCAAATAATGTAAGGCGGAACAAAATGTTGAAACTTGCCCCTGTAGAGAGTTCACGTGATTGCATGCCATGCTGGTTATAAAGGTATTTGGTTATAAAGGTACATGCTGGTAATTAAGGCTGGTTATGTGGTACGTCATACATAAAGGATTCTAAACACTCGTGATTTTTAGAAGTTGTAATTGCAAAATGACAAGCGGCCAGCACGTAGGTAGTGTTCTGCAACGATCATTTTCTGCTTGAGGAAGGCGCTTGTAGCGCACAGAAAGCGCATATACACGGAGACACAGCGAAAACAGAGATATGAGACAACACGATGCGACCCACGATACGACAAATGTGCGACCAATTGATTGACGTTGAAATCGTCGTTTTTATATTTCTTTTTTCATAAGTATTGGTCATATTCTTCATTATGTGAAACTAGTAGGAAACCAAATCTAAACATACTTTCAAGCATGCCAGAACGCAAGTCAATGTTGTGCAGAAATTAGGCACGAAGTTAAAGTCTTAAATACATAAAAACTTAGGGTATTAAGTACCAACTTATTAGGTACTTACCTATTTTCATTTAAAACAAAATTGTCAAATTAATGGAATAAGAGGTTTTTTCCCATTTATAGGTTATTTTTTCCTGTAACACAATACCAAGGCTGTAGCTATTACTTCTTTTGTCTTGACTTAAGAGCTTTCGAAGCTTTCCTTAATATTGCTGAACGACATTGTTTTTAGTTTAGTGTGGGAGGACTATCTAATTACAGACATGTTTGTTTCTATCTGCCTATAACTATAGCCTTCTGCTTACCTTTAGCTGGTTCTGAGACGTGGTCCTTAACTGCTGGCCTTTTGGAAAAACTCAGAGTCGCACAGCGGACAACGGAGAGAGCTATGCTCGGAGTTTCTTTGCGCGATAAAATCAGGAACGAAAATATTCGCCGAAGAACCACAATCACCAACATAGCTGCTCAGATTTGCAAGTTGAAGTAGCAATGAGCAGGCCACATCACTCGTAGAACCGATAACTGATGGGGAAGAAAGGTTCTTGAGTGGAGACTACGAACCAGAAGACGCAGTCGACCGATAACATCGTGAGAGTCACGGGCATCCAGTGGATGCAGATATATGGGAGACTGTTGTTCAGTGTGTAGTTTTAGAGGGAGCCCTATGTTCAGCAGTGATGATAAATGCTTCAGAAAACATTTTAAGGGGCACCAGAATGGGGACCGGGTGTTCCTATGGAGATTTCGGTGCCCTCTGTCAGTCAGGCACACAGATAGGTTACTGAATGGGTCTTAGTGGGCGTAATCTCACTGAAATCTGTATCGGAGAGCTGCTGGAATCTTTGGAAGATTTGCCCCCTCCGTCAGCATAAAACGTGCCTATGGTGAAATCAATAGGAATAAGAGGTGTCAATAGTACCAAATACTTCTAAAAATAGCTGTAATGGAAAACTCTGCATTATGAAAAACTACTCGTAAAGTTTATTCCTTTGGCGACAATATTTCTAGCAAACATTTCTACCTTGAATAAGTAGGTACTTACTAAACTATCCACTTCAGAGATTTGAAAGCTTTTCAGTTTTATAAGTATTTACAACCTTGCGTATTTTATATGCAAATACCTCATTAAAAACAGCTTATCCTGAACATGCGCTTCATTATTGTGTTCTTCACTTCGTTCCACTTGCATTGTACGAAAGAAGATCTAAGATAATATCTGTGTAGAACTACACTAGCTTGGTGAAATGGAAAATTCGGCGACGAATTGACGACAAGTTCATTCAAGTGAACAATTGATACAAAAAACCAATACGTTACCGAAAGTAATCGGTCGGTCGAGGCCATTCGATGAATACTTTTACACAAACCAAATTTCCTGATGTTGTAACAAACGTTTCAGTTTTTTTGTATCCTATACCAGTTGCGCCCACAATTTTTTGACACGCTTTTATTAGCTTGGTAGGTGTATATAATATATGTATGTATGTATGTTGGAACAGAATATTTGAACGTGATTTTCACCCCCATCATAACGTCGAATCAAATTGAAATTTTGCTCACTTAACAAGGACCATGTTGACAATGCAATAATTTAAATAGTTTGTCCCATTATCCTTACCAAATCTTCAGGATTGGCAATTTTTTTATTTTTTTTACTAATTATTATTTCTTAATTTTTGTGTACACCTGCAGTTTTCTAGTATAAAAGTATTATAGACGCAAACTATTTTCTGCATATTAACATTTTCTTGTTAAATGTTTCAACGAATTTTATATTGTGCTGTGCTCAATATTGATTACGATTTGTATGAATTTCGACGTGATCTTATAGTGTTTATATGTGATCTGTCATTGTCACTGGGAATTGGCCCATTATTTTCTCATTGTCCTATTATAGGTCTCAGGAACACTCGCTGGTGTTTCCCACCATCGCGCCCATCACTCGTATATCGTCATATACCTACTATCTTAAATCTTCGAAATAATGTCGATTGAATGGATTATTGAATAACTGGTAAAACCTTTTTACAATACCGCAAGTATAGCTTGTTATTTTATATGTTTTATTTTATTTAGGTCGTATCAAATATGATTTAGACTCAGATACAAATGATTATTAATCGGATATTTACCGTGGTAAGACCAAGAAAGAGGGTAGATCGTTTTGTCTGCACCTAACTGAACTTTTCGACTAACCTCCCGCAATCTTCAGTCTTCCCGTGAACTTGATGCATGTTACTGCGCCAAAATGTCGGGAGCTCCTTCCACAACTTTGTGACGATAAATATCCCGTTAATAATCATATAACTAATGAACAACCGTGATAGTTTTTAACATTGTTATGATATAGGTAAATGTTAGATAACATACTGACAAAACTACAAGGACGCGCCATAGAGTGAACGCGTCACAAATCATAATCTAGAATCTTCTTACAGCTTCGACCATATTTGCCATATTTGCATACCTGTCCTGTCAAGCAAGCGGTCATGGAAGGTCCCTTTAGGATACCTATATACAAGATCTTTGCAAGCAGTACTTTAGCTGTCAAAAACAATAACTATCCCCCGTGACAGACACCATTTTGAGCAATAAACGTGCCTCACATCACGTTACTTTGTTTCCTTTTCACTACCATAAAGAGAACCCTTGCAAAACATATAAATAAAATAATACAGGCCAACGTGTGAGGCCAAATCATAAAAATAATTTACGTTTCCAAAAACATGCAAGTCTCTAGAAAAAACTTTTTTAGTTTACTGGGGCAACTTGAACTTAACCGCGACTACTAAGTGTTAGACGATATCACTAAAATTTCAAATTAGGAACTACATATTCTATAGGTACATTGACACTGGCTACATAAAAAAGATGTCTGGAGCCAAAACTGTAAAGAAAAAGAAATGTTACTAGCCATATTATTATACCACGGTACTAGTACATAATTTATTCACATTTTGACCGTTGTTAACCCCATCGTGCCACGTTAAGGTGGTATAATTTACCGAATCAACAAAAGACGCGAGCCTATATTTAAATAAATGTTATTTTTTATTGAAACGTCAAATTGTAGGCCCAGTTGTTTGTCATTATAACATCAAACGGTTAAACCATATCAGATGAGGCCTTCGGCTTATAAGAAAATATTTATGTTTGAAGTGAAATGTTCGAGTAAAATTCGAAGGGATAGGTGCTTCTAATTAAAATTAATGGAAACACTAGCATTCATTTTGTAGTGATGTTTCTTCTATTGCAGGGTAAATTTCAATCGATTCTTTAAATTGTCGCCTTTTAAAGCAATGCAAGCAATTCGTGACTGGTTTTCAAATGGAAGCTACTATGCGCAATAAATTATGTATTTCAGAATAGTGCTAGCAAATACCTGCTTCAGGTCTACCTTTTTGCTAAATTAAGCTTTGTAATTATGCTGAAGGTGTAGTCAACTAAATTGCAGGATAGTACGAAAAAATCTATACAGATTTACAATCGAAATAACAAAAGAGATGGGATTCGAAATGAATGAACAGATATTTTTCTCAGTTTTTTTTACTGAACCGGAAAGTGATTTGTGTTTTTACAGCAGCCTGCGCAAAAACGCTTTCCTTACACTTTTCTGAGGAAACGGTAAATATCACAATACCTGACAGAAAAGCAGTGGACATCAATAATAGAGGAAGAAAAAAAGAATTATGATAGTCGTGGAAAAGGTCATAAGCTGCCTATAAGCTTTGAGAGGTTTCTGATACTTTAAAAACAACCATGTATTACAGTCTGTTATTTAATAATAAGCCTGCTCCTTATTGAGACTGGTGATAGAAAATACGCATCGAGATACAATACCACTCCCCACCAAAAGCCCACTCCCTGTTGAGCAGAATGCGTGGTAGCAACAACAGCATCCTTAGTACAATAACCGATAAGCCTGATTGTTCCATCCAGAGATACTGGAATAATCTTATTATAGGTCTCGTTAGTTAAGTATAGTTTTATATTAATGTTGTATTTTCATATGTATGTAGTATTTTTTAATATTTTATTAATTTTATTGTAAAAATGTATGGTTATGCCAAAGTGAGTTAATTTTCAATAATGTAAGGAACTCGATCTCATTTGTACCTACTTAATATGGACCACTGTAGTCTGAAATAAAGATTATTATTATTATATTATTAATTACATTTATAGAGTCATAATCGTGCCAGAAAATGTCTGAAGCAAAACTCGGAGCACGCTACGAATTGCGCCGACTTTTGGTTAGTTACAAGGTAACCGCGATCCGACTACAACGCCGGCGCCGCGCGATGGCAGAGCTACGATGACGAGCGGACAGCTAACGTTGAACACTATGCAAGCGAAATAACGTCTAAATTGGAGTAAATGTGGCACGTGAACTATATAATTGATACAATGACGCTCGGACGTTTTTTGACTGATTTCACTGAGAGATTGTGACATTATAGAAATTTTATCTCGATGGAAGTACGCAATAAATTCAAAATGAGACGACTATTCCTACATCGAATAAGAAAATATCTATATGCTAAGAAAGATATGCCATGTGAATCTATATACACTAATAATAAAAAGATACAATTTGTAAGTTTGTGACTTTGTGTGTTTTGTATGTTTGTAATCTCTACAACTAGGTACTACATTTGTTCTGAAAATGTTTTCATTGATTGAAAGCTACACTATCCTTTAGTGACATAGACTCAAAGCGGACAAAACCACGGGAAAAGCTAGTATATTATATTCATTTTGAGCAGCTGTAACATCTGTGTGAAATCCAAAATCACATCAACGAGATCAGATGAATCTACGGTCCTTATTAGAACCTACGGGAGAAAGCGGAAAACCCTTTCTCTGTAAATTTCATTGCCCTTGGAATAAAATTGCATCGGGCAAGTAAATGGATGTATAGATGTGTTTATTCATTATTCACTTCTTCATCGCTCGCCACGTCTATTCTATAAAAAAAGTCGAATAAATTTTGTTTTCTACAGCAAAACTTGAATGAATCCCGAGAGAGTAAAGTAAAACGCGATTTATTCTTTTACCTTTTTATCGCGTAAAAGTGCGCGTTAGATCACCGACTCAAACTGTTGGTAAGCAACGATGTGGTCGAAGATGAAGTACGCAAAAGATACCTACTCATTTTGACCTGGAAAAGAACAAGTAATAAAAAATATGGTTAAAATACATATCTCTTTAATTAAATAAAACACTCTTAAAAATATAGTTCACAATTTCTACCAAGCAAGATTTGCTATAATAAAGTTAAAAAAGTATAATTTTTGTTATAAAACATGAGTAGGTATCTAACTACACTATTTCCATTAGTTTCTTTGCTCATAGCTGCAATAACATCGTAAAAGCTAGCGAATGGGATGGCGAATTAAATATTATAAAATTGTATTCTGCTTTTTTTTGTCAAATAAAATTTATCTGCCAGGCCAGATGCCTTCGGGCAATTTAAAAATTTAATTCCTAGTAAGACTAACTTATCGTCAAAGTGAATCAAGCAACTAAAATAAAGAGATTATAATAAGCTACCAACTACGAGATAACAAGTTTTTTACCATTGCCACTCGAAAAAGAGCATTTGATTTATCGATAAAAGTGAATAAAAACATTATTAATTTCGAAAAAATACGAATTATTTACAAAATAAAATAAAACTTGCTGAATGTACTACCTACCTACCTAAGTACGTCCTGGCAGGCTGAATGGAGTAATTTAATTGAACCATCCAATTTAAATTAAGTAAAATAAAAACTATGAGTAATTACGAAAAACATATCTATGATAGGTACTACTATTTCTTTTCACGGAGTCAATATAGTCTGTATTTTCGGTGTGTAATAAAGTTGTATTGTATTGTATTGTATAGTAAAAAGTATAATACACAACTCGTATTAAAAAAACCATCACGATCCTTATATCCCTCGCTCAGCTCAGGATTCTGTTCTAAAATCCTTCGCTGCCCTCGAGAACCATCTCAGTCCCTCAAATTGAATTAATTTTTTCACTTGTATAATCTACATTACATTCTTTTAGAAAAATATTGAATTAGTTAAATCTATCATATATATTTTATTAAAATGTCAGTCATGATTATCTATCGACGGCTTAGACCTTCTATATCCACGGTCTTTATCGAACATTCTTCCGTTTTCCCTTTCGTGTCATTTTTCTTTTCCTAGTCGCCAAAATGTCAGCACCAGAAATAATGATAAGTTATTTTGAGTCGGTGGATAAACTGAAAGAAAAAGTTTTCACTCTCGCTTTACTGAAAGGACACATTAAATTTACGCAGCACTGCCACATAAAGTAGGTACCTGTTACTTAACCACATTTTTATGAAAGGGCTCGTGTTAGTCCCTAAACTTTAGGGACCTATGAAATACGTTGTCAATTTGTCAAGTAATGAAAATATTATGAATAAATTGTTGCAGGGCTGAATAACCAGCTAGTTTAAAAAAAAATAACCAGACGCATGTACTACTTTATCTGTTCTTTTGTGGGAAATAAAAACGCAATCATAATAAACGGTACACTTACTTTACCAAAATGCTGAAAACTGTTTAAATCTTTTAATGAAAATTTTCACGAGCTAATAAACTAAAAAAAAAACATAATGGTGGAACGTGAATTTTTTTGAAATATTTGTGTTAATTTTAGTTTTGTCGTGAGAATTTTAACTCGTTAGCTTAACAATTTCTGTAATGTTTATCAGTAATCTGCAACGTAATTTAGTTTGGGGTAATTTATGGAGATAGATAGTTTTGTAGTCCTTGATAACTTAAATTATTTGTTTAGGTATAGCCTAAGTTATAATGGTATTTGTGGTACGTTATTCTTGTTTTGTATTTAAATGGTTTGGATATAGGTACTTCTATAATTGTTGATTCTACCTATATATTAAGAACAACTTTTATTACGGGACCATGTACCCTGAAATCGTGTAAATATATTAGTTTATGGAACAGTAGCTTTAATAGTGCTAACAAACGCATGGATTTGGTTGACCTCAACCGCCGTCTGACCAACGGGAGAGAAAGAGAGAAAGAGTGAGAATATCATTTATACCTCTGTTAGCACTATTAGGCGGTATCAGGGTTGGTAAATTTTTTTCCGATTTCTGCGTTGGTCCCAAAGTAAAACTTGTTCATAATTATGAGTAGGTAAGGCATTTCTTCGTTCTTTGTGCTTAGCATCACTGGTCTGTGTCCTGGTGGTGTAACCTTATACATTTCGGCGAGATATGCACAATAGCTTCATGACCTTATTCTTCTCTCCCTATTTACTACAGGAAAAGTAGAAGGACTGCACACTACCTCCCATTCCTCGTGGAAATTTCAAAAATTCGTAGGATTATCATTTATGATGCGTACTGCCCAAGAATGGAACTCCCTGCCGTCCTCCTTGTTTCCTGAGAACTGCAATCTAGGCATCTTCGTGGCTAGAGTGAATAGATTTCTTGTAGATCAATGTGTTCCATCCTCGGCCACGCTGTCGCTTACCATCAGGCGAGTTGGTGGCCAAATGTAGATCTATTATTTCTAAAATAAAACGGTATAGGTGCCTGATTTATTTTCTCAATATTGTGAAAAGTTTACCGAGAAAGATATGAGATAAAATGGAGATTCTGAGAAAGTTGCAGCTCGCAATATTCTTTGAAAATGTGAACGTAATAATGTATGTGTTTGTAGATGGGGCTTAGAACAAGCTCCTACTTTGGTAGATTCTAATTTATTGAAAACACAACATTCAACAACTACCTATAAACCAAACATTTAAAAAAGACACTAACTGAAGATCGTTCTTTATACTATCTATAGGCAACGAAGACCTAATAGATAGTTCCAGTCCAAACAATCTCTAATTTCAATCAACGTGCCCAAAATACTGGCCACGTTGCTTCGCTGAATTGCGTGGCTAACTTTCAGACCAAAATACAGGATAGGCCAGCATTTGGTCACGTAAAGAATCTTTCAAACTCCCCGACAAATCGAAAGGCCCTCAAGGGCCAAGTTTTCTACCAGGTACAAATAAGTAACCTCTGCCAGGGCTGGAATTTGCGCCGCTTGAGGCATTCAACCACAGATAAGAGAAGTAAATAGAACGGAAATGAGAAGGAAAATCTGTCGCCAGGCATTATGACAGAACCTTGATTAAACATTCTTATTTATGTCAACGCGCCGAACTCCGCATCCAAAGAACTTGGACCTTACCATTTTGGGTTAGGTCTCAAAGTTCTTTGTCCGGCCTCACAGTTGCTGATTTCGAATGACTGACGTTTCGTTTATATGGGTGCAACGGGCTACAACAAATTTCTAATTTAAAACAAACAAAAAAAAACCGTGATAGCAGCAAATATATATAAATAGTACACAGATATACATATTAAGATTTTTTGTTGTTATTGCGCCTCACGGATTTTTAATGTAATTTTTCTTCATCATCTGGGATAAAATATACCATTTTTCATATACCACCAATTTGTAAAATTTCGTTAAGATCAACAAAAAGTTAATTATTGAGGAGGGTATCCCCACATAAGACATTTGTTTTTTAAATGTTTACTTGGCCTGTCCTAAAAATGGAAATACACAAGCGTCAAAACTGGTGTAATAGGGATGAAAAGTCTCAAGTTTAATTTACTTAATTATATAAATTGTACACATTTGAAAAAAAGCGAAAAACGTATTTAAACTTATGTCATCTTAAAATATAAATAAAAAATAATAAACGAATCTAAAAACCGGAATCGGTTGAAGCTCGGAGTATGCTCCGATACTCCGACTATAGTTATAATATAATACATATCCGACTATACTAACATGAATAAATTGAGTAATTCCCACGTAATAAAAACAAATTAAACGCAACCTAACAGTATTTTTTTGTAAATGTAGTGGCAGCGGACGGAATCTTCTTTGGTGTGCGAGCCCGACTCGTACTTGTCACGATATTAAAGAAACTATAATTAATTTACTTTTAGGCCATTTTCCAAGTCTACAAAAGAGCATGCGAAAAATAAGGCTCTCTAGATAGATATTCGTTCTAATGCCTAGAGCTATAAAATCGTACCTATTTGGCCAATTTGTTACCGAAAATAATCATTTATTACAGAATTTAATGATGTCATAAAATTGCGAGGTATGGAATTACGTAACTAAGTCTAGTCAATGTATTTCTATAGGATAAGGATTTATTTTGCTATGAAAACAAACTAAAATAATATAATCCAAAGGTTGTGACCATTGCTCTACAAACACATGGATTCGGTCAAATACAAAATCCACGAAAAATGTATCCTGAGGCACAGAATACATATTAGTAGGTACAAGTACAGAAGAATCACTCCGCAAAATCATTTAAATAAGTAGCGGCTTTTGCTACTACACAACAAAGAGCAATTCAGGACGTGCG
The DNA here is from genome assembly GCA_914767915.1 of Agriopis aurantiaria. NCBI lineage: Eukaryota > Metazoa > Arthropoda > Insecta > Lepidoptera > Geometridae > Agriopis > Agriopis aurantiaria. The sequence goes on from OU611999.1 coordinate 7,378,066, forward strand.
AGCGCTAAATACCTACAGGTGCCTTATTAATATACTAGTTAAGATGATGAAAAAATGTTGCGCGACCGCAAACCGTATCTGGGTGCGTTAGGGTTCACGTTCGCGTGATTTTCCGAACTGCGCGGTTTTAACGTTAGTTTGACACCTCGTAAGGAGTTGGTTATAAGGCCCCAGCTATAATAGCCTAGAAGTTGCCTCTCTGTCTGTCGCGTAACTCTTGTCGCGTTATCTCTGTCTAACGCGTGGCTGCGGGCTCGGCAGGTCCGACAAGTCGACTACTTGTAGCTTCATACCTAAAGTTTTGCCTATATAAATTAAGATCTCTTACAAATACCGATTAAGTAATGTTAATCTTGCCGTAATAATTAATTGTGCTGGTTTTTGTCTCTTTTGGTTCGGTAATTTTTGAGATACCGTAAAAACCGTACCGTTTGTAATTTTTGTTTTTTTGTGATATCCATACTTTTAAATACCTTCGTACCTAACTCAAACGTTAAAAGGTTTTTTCGAGAATAAATACCTCCTCGTATATGTAAAGTAATATAAAAATATCCCGGAAGAAATACACTTTGAAGTAAAGTTGAACTTTGTGCGTACAGGTTCACTACCAACTGGACCGACGGGTTATCATATTTATACTCGTACATACGTGTTTGAATGTATAGGGTAGGTTTGAGTGGTATATATTTCGTATCTGCTATAGGTACTGGATTAGTCAGCTTTCTGTGAGTACACCATTTGGTGTAATAAGCCGAGAGCGGTACGTTATACTCATAGCTGTATTACGTTACTGGGAAGTACAGACTGGGAATAATGTTATTGCGAAGCGCGTTACCGCAAAAACCAAAGACCGCGAAAGAACAGAACTGCTATATTGTGAATCATTAAAACCCCGTAATCACAAACTACGACGCACTTTATTGCAAACATTCAAATTCTTCAAAAAACTAAGGATCATCATGAACAAACTTTACTACGGTACCAAATCTGAAAATCCAAGGCTGAGAAAAAAAACAGCTTTTCCATTCGTTTTGTCGAGTGTCAATGACCATTTTATGCGCGATTTCAGGATTGGTCTCATTTTAAAAGTTTTATATCAATGGGTATAAGGCTCTTTCGGCTCAGTACACCCTTTCCGCGTAATCCTGTATATACTTATGTACCATAGTCTACTTTCCGTTTATTTGTATTGGGCGTGACATATTTATAATTAGCATTTATCTGTAAAGTTTGCTATTTAGCACTTCGCGCATGTTGGTTTAGAAGATTGAAAATAAACTATGTTTTATAGCTTCTAATAAAATATTAGCACTTACTCTACAATTTGGTACCCGATACACTCCAATCGAAAATAGTTATTTATTGTACTGAAAAGTTGTTATTTGGTGGGAGTGCCTGGTATTGAATACAGAGCAAGCGAAGGATTCTAAAATATAATACTGAGCGTAGCGATGGATTCAATTGGTACGAGACGCAAATAAATTTAGCAGCCGATTGGAAAATACAATTTTTCATCTCACCTGCGAAGAAAATGGTTCACGTGTTTTCTCTGATGTATAGAAGAAAGATATTATCAGTTCAACATTATTAGGTAACACTTTCCACTAATTATATTAAATCATTAATTTTATTAGTTTTCTAAGGGTTTATAACAAAACAAAAAAAAACTTTTTTTTGTTATAATGTAACCGCGATCCGACTACGTACCTACTTACAACGCTCGCGATGCCAGTGCTACGAAGACACGTTGAACACTACGAAAGTGACATAACATACTAGTAACGTCTAAATTGGAGTAAATGTGGCTTTACGAACTATTGGTATCATTGATGTCTAACGACGCTCGGATAATTTTTGACGGTTTTCACTCAGAGATTGTGACTCTATACTACTCTATAGGTATAGTGTCTCGATGGTATCAACATCTTATTTTATTTTACTATAATAGCGTTTTTGTTCTTTTTATATCCTTTATAGGTACCTATTGGTTTAAAACTATATCAAAACTATATCCGAGCAGCTCTAAGAAACATTTTTACATGTTACCTACTGCAGCTGACATCTACAGTAAATTGTGAAAAGTTGAATGAAATTCGAGTATTCTCAAAAGTTTTGCTGTTTTTGAACGTAAGATTGTATGTAGCTAGTGGCTGATATACTCGTACTTCAGTGAAATACCAAACGAAAAGGTTTTAGTTCAGAATTTTACAATTAATTGCAGCCATAGACAAAAGGAAAATAAAATGTAATTTAAAAAACAAACTTCACAAAATTAGTAAAATACGCAATTTCGGTTATTTGATTTAAAAGCCAAACTACGGAACCGATTTTGATGAAATTTCTATGGGACCAAACATAAAGTATTTAAAAAAAAACGGTTCATAAACGACGGAGATCTGAGGTAACAAGATTAAAAAAAAATATATATTACTAGCTGCGCCCTGCGATTTCACTTGCGTAGTGATGAAAAATGGTGATAGTGATGATGATGATGAATAGTAGCCTATGTCACTCTCCGACCCTTGAACTATATCCATGCAAAAATCAGGTCGATCCGTTGCTCTGTTGCTGCGTGAAAGAGACAAACAAACCAACAAACAAACACACTTTCGCATTTATAATTATAGTATGATGATAACCTATTGAAAATCCTTCTTTTTGAAGTCGGTTAGAAAATGAAATGCTCTTAAAACTTTCCTCAATTTAAAATTGGAAAATTGCCAGTTCTCAGCGTTCTTGGAAGAAATATTTACTTTAGCTGGTTTGTTTTTATTAGATGGCACATTAAGAACTTAGAAAATATTTATGTAAATAGCGGATTGAAATTAATCTGCCGCTAGAATGATAATGCGGTGCTTAAACTCAATTTTAATAAAGTGACTTTTAACTTATTTCAAACTTTAAACTTGCGTTTAACGCAACAACGTTTAATTTAGAAATGAAATTGTTTTATTTTGAAACTCGAACAATCAGTTCAGTATAGAAGTTAAACTGAAATTGGTTTTTGACTGTCTTCGTATGAAAACAATTTAGGATCAAAAAATTATTTCGATAATGAATGAAATGATAAATAAGAACTATATAACGTTACTTAAAATAAAACTTAAAATCATTTATACTATTCATCGGCAGCGAAGGCCTAAAGATAGTTAAAACCTCAGATCAGACAAACAAGAGAGAAATGCTTTAGTTAAATTATTGTTTGTGTTTAAAAGTCTCCATTTTTTTGCCACTTTTTTTACTATACTTAACTAGCGACACCTTTACAAATTTTTCAGTCACACTAAGAAACTTGTAGCTACACCATCATTGGTTTCGCTACAAGTTTTTTAGGTCATACTAACTAATAGTCCACATACAAAAAAAGGTGTCAATGTCATCTGCAGGGTGAGTTCGACTAAAAGCATTTAGGCCTGATGCGTTTGCACTGCCACGCCGCTTACCATATCGCCATTGTCTGACCCGATGTTCAAAGGGTCACGGGCTCCTGGAGCGGAGACATACGTGAGGCGCTAGAATATCATTTCACAGCGACGCGGATTGTTCCGTACTGACTTGCCTTCGCGTAGATCCCGTCTCCCGTAGTACGGGCGACCCGCACGGGTCTCCCGCGCAGCTATGAAACCAGTCTAATTTTAGGCAACGTGCCCAAAATGCAAATTGTTATAAATATTATGTATACTGAAGAAATTATTTAAATCGGCTAGTAAAGTTTTGAGATATAAGTAAGAGTTTAAAGTTTACGTTTGGATGTGGAAAGGCTGCTCTGCCCTTTTCCCGCAAAGTGATTGATTAATTCTTTATTGTTCACACCATGAAAGTTAATACAGTAAGAGAGTGTCAGTATGGAGTTTGTATAACAAGTGACAAGTGACGTCATTTGAAAGTATAGTGCGCTTTAATGTCTTGCTAGCCAGAGAGGCTAGCATGACATTAAAGTGCTTATGAACAGATTTTAGTTTTGGTTTTCGGTGATCGGCTCTGCTTTATGAACAGCTTTTTAACTAAATAAGATAACATAAAAAATACCGTCACGGGACGCAAGGCAGATGTGAAACATGACGGCATAAATATGACGTGTCGTCACGGCATACGAATCAGTTTTACTGCAAAAGCGCGCGCCAATAGATGTTTAACTTTTTTTTAAACAGTCCTTAATCCCAGAAAATTTATGAGCACTAAATAATCTAAGTACTCATAAAACTCACTCTACAGAGCAAATTGAAACATGTCTGCACATAAAACATTTTTTAATTTCAACCCTACAGCTTATTCAGGTGAACTCCAAAGACTCCACTTCACCTCTGTCTCGCACTTAAAAAACAAATTATTTCAAAATAATGGACAGAACGTGAACAATATTTTAACGACACCTCAGGCACGATAGGAAAATATTATATTATAAAAATTAAACTCGGTATATTAAAATATTATACCGAGTAAGCGTCTCCTTAGTATAGACAATGTTTTTATCTGAGCATTTCTCCCACAGGTGCTACCAAGTCTACGGTGCGCAGAAAGAACCACAGCCGACGAGCTTAAGTTTTAAACAAAATAGAAGAATACCAAAAACAGTAGAGATGTCGAACAAATCCCAAACTCTTTTTAACATCTTCCAAGAAATTCTTGCTGCTTCTGGGAATTCATCTGAGGGTGTGATCAATGAGACTCAGATTTTGTCAGTCATGAGGGAACAGGCCTCTGGAGTGCATGGGAGCGAAGACTTTGAGTCCTTACTGGTGAAGATGATGAGAGATGCTCAGAATAAGCTGGGTCCGAGCGAGCCGCCTGACCCTTGCTGGGACTATTGTGCTCCAGGAGACTTCAGAAACGTGATCGAATCTTACAACAGCGTGCATGGTTACGCCACCTTACTGGTAAGCACATTTACTAATAACTTACTCTGTGTATATTAATAGATTTACATTAATACCGGCATGGATTAAGGGTTAGGGCTCAAAAAAATCTGAACTAAAGGTAGACTAAAACCGTAGTAACGATTGTCATCTGTGAAAATTGATGCAAGCTAAATTAGGCATAGTTTTGATAACATCAGGATCCAACAGCTAGACTGTTTTTCACAACAGTTAGACGGTTTTCATCATCATTATTTACACTACCATCTACGCCACTGAAGCAACTGTGCCAGCTCCCCAGAACCTCACTCCGATATTTCAAGAAGTTGGGTTGGCTCGGGTAGGTGCTGGTAGGGGAAAATTCACAACACACCCCAAGCGGGACGTCAGCGCAGGACTTATCGCCCCCATCTCGAATAAGAATAAGAATGACTAAGGATTTAAATTAGTTTCATGGTATTTTTACTAAGATTATAAACTTATTCTCTGCTACTGATAGCTGCAAAAACATTGTAAAAAAACCGAATGAAAACTACGGATTCTGATCACTTTCACTAGGTTTTTGAACGTAAGACAGTAGCAGGTACCCGATATACTTACTTTAGTGCAATATTAAAGTTATTTTTTTATGACCAATCTCTAGTGTAATTCCGCTTCTACGTCGCTTCGAGTACAATAAGCATTTTGGGATAAATTATATTTCTTTATAGATATTTGTGCTGCTAATTTTAATCTAACCTGAAATAAAATATTAATAACACAAAAGAAAAAAATTACCTAACCTGAAACAAAAATGAATTAAATCTGGAACAAAAAAATCGTGATCATAATTTGTATAATATTATGTATAAATGTATATTACGTAAAAGATATTAATTTTACATAAAATATTTGAAACTTTCATCAATTAACATGCAATGACTATAAATATTATTTAATTGAAATAAACAATTATACCCGTTTCCTCAATCCACCTTGTTAACACGTGTAGAGAAAAATAATTTATCCCAAAATCGTTATTGTATTCGAAGCAACGTAGAAGTGGAATTACACTAGATTGGTCATATACAAATAAAACATGGACTTGCGCAAAGTGACACCTGATTCAATCAACTAAAAATGGTTTTATTCAGACTTTTACAGCAGATATTTTTTGCTCCTGTCAGATCAAATAAATGGTCGGACCGAGTTTTGGACACTTTTTTTGTGAATTTTGTACTAGACCAACATCCATTTGTGTTGGTAAATATATTATGATTTAATAAATTTATTCTACTTGTAGCATCTGTAGCAAAGTACGAATGGCTCACCAGCTGGCTGATCATGGTAGATCAAAGTGAAATAAATCCATTCAGAGTTTAAGCATAGAGAAATAAATAATTGTCATCTATCCTGTTGTCGTAATCACTTAGGTAACTAAACCAATTTGACAGAACTAAAACTATCAGCTTATCTTTCCATTTCAATGTGTAAAAAAAGGATGGCATTATTTTAGAGCAGTCAAATTTAGTTTAATTTAGAAAATGGAATAACAGAATCGTTGTCATTCCCAAAACTTACGGTTTAGGTTTCACGCGGAAAAGAATGACGACTTTTGAGTTAGCAATACCTAATGTGATGTTTCTAGACGCTTTCTCTACTTTCTGTTTAGTTACAAGAAATTATATACGTACTCGTACGTGTATCTAAAAATGTCATAACTGTGTTGGCAATTTGCCACTGTTCGTTGCGGGTGGCGATATATCCTGACCGGATCTGTAAGACCAGAACTTAATATCAGCACACATTTAAGCTGCATTTATAGTTGTTATATTGTACTATTTATACAAATATTCTAATAAAATGTGGAATGAGCTTCCTTCCACGGTGTTTCCGAGAAGCTACAACATGGGGTTCTTCAAAAGGCGAGTTAATCGAGTCCTAAAGGGTCGGCAACGTATTTGGGATGCCTCTGGTGTTACAAGTATCCATAGGCAACAGTGACTGTTTACCATCAGGCAGCCCGTCTGCTTGCTTGACACCTATAAAAAAAACTATTCCTCATATTTAAGCCCGGGTATGTCCTAAAACTACGACCAGAACCACCGGAGGCAGCTGCAGCATTCTATTAGTACTAGTCCAGTTGAACGTACTGCGATTCCCAAGCCGCCTGCCATTCGGCAACACTTCTCTCTAAAGCTTTTATTCAGCAATGGAAGTTTACTGGCTCATGATGTGATGTGAAGTACGTAGATATATCACAACACAAAAAAAGAAAATTGTGAGATAAATATTTTCTTATTCCAAGTGTCCCAAACATTTAGCTACAAACGGGACAAAGATCTAATTAGAGAGAAACAGTAAATCAATTTTACGAGTTGCTTTATTAGAGCTTTATCTAGTAAGTCTCACTTTCAGCGTTCTTTCCCTAACGGCCATTATGGCTTCACTATTATTTTTCGCCAGAGCACACCCAGGAACCCGACCCTTATCGCCCCTTTAAAAAACTTTTTGCGAATGAAAAATTACGTTGCGACCTACTTCTTCGTTATCTGGTAGAAGTATAAATAAAATTAAATATAGATAGGGAAGATCAGCTTGCACCCGAGACTAGGTACCTACTACATGTGTAACAGCAATTGGTCAATGAACAAATTTTGTTGACTAGCTACGCCCCGCGGTTTGTGATTTGAGGGTACAGTCCATCGCCTTACTCTTTTGTTGTTAAGAGCTGGTAAGAGTTAAACTTTTAGCTCTTTTTTGGGTTCAGTACCTCAATAGGAAAAAAGGAACCCTTATAGGATCATTTCGTTGTCCGCCTGTCCACCTGTCCGTCTGTCAAGACCACAGACTAGGTAAAAAGCTACCAAGTCTTTGGTCAAGACTCAAGGGAATCAAAACCTATATAGGGTATTTCCCGTTGACCTAGAATAATGAAATTTGGCAAGAAGCAAGTCTCACAGCATATATATTATAAAAGAAAAAATCCGAAAGTTGTTAATTTGATGTTACATCACATAAAAAATGTTTTTGCTATTATAAACTTGCATTTTGTAGTTGGTATGTATGGAATCACCTGTTTGCCAACTACAAAGTTAAGTTTGCCAATCAATATTTCAACCTTTCAAGACTCGATTTCCGGGATGGATGAACTCTACCTATACACATATTTGTTAAGTTTGTATATTGCTTAGGGTTCCCCTAAGGGTGCGAGTCCTACTCACACTTGTCCGGTTCTATTTCCATTTAATAAGGCACGTGTGGCAAATTTCACTTATCGGCACAGCGGCTCTTAAACTCATTCCATCCCACATCAAAAGTTTCCTGATTTAACGCCTGCCATGTCAGACAGGGGTTGCTACGCGGAAGCTATAATTTTGACAAGTTCAGTAAATCCGCTTGGTTTATCCTCGAAATATGTGTCTATATATTTATCAGGGTTGCATTGAACGGTGCTACTCAGTTGAAAGGAGATTAGTGTGCTCAACATTATAAATAATTTTTACTGTGAAACCAACCCTGAAATCCAGAACATGAAAAAATCTGCTGTTCCCAAAAACTTAGTAATAATAGAAAAATGATATTCACTCTCAACGAAATGTACGGAGCAGTAGATTTTTTCCCGATTTTTGGGTTAGTCCCGTCTTAAATTATGTTCTTAATGATAAGGATAATTACCTACTCCTTTCGAGAGTACCACCGTTCCATGTAAACCTATATATTACAGATCTTATATCTACTTCTTACGTGCGTTGTAAACAAAACAATGCTAATAAATCATGAATATTGTCCAATCTTATTTTTATTCATAGATACTAAGTACCTACCTATCTGTAGTTAGATAGATGTTGCCTCGGAGACTTTCGGATGCCCTTTAAATGTAGCATTAGGACATCGCAGGGTAGCGAGTTATTTTTCTAGTCTACGCGTGGATCCAGGCAAATTTTCTTCAAAACGCGTGATTTGTTAGATAAAAATGGGACATAATATAAAGTATTAAACAAACCAATGTACCAATGTATGTATGATTTATATAGATGATGTTTTGTCAACGTTACAAAGCAATGTGTAAGATTTTTTCTGTTTAGGGCTATAAACAGAAAAAATCTTGGCAACCTCATCATTCATCATTAACATCCTTTTATGTTCCTACTGCTGGGACACAAGCATTCTCTCAGATAGATGGAATAGGATTAGGTCCCAACGATAGGCCCTAATTCACCATGCTGGTCCAGTGCATGTTGGTGAATGTCATATTTTATGTCTTTGAAGTTTTGTGGTTCTTGGATATACCGGTTTCCTTACGATGTTTTCCTTCGCCGTTTTTGAGTGATGGCATCGAACTGCACATAAATTATTTAGATAATTAATAAGCCATTGGTCTAAGGCCGAGGATCGAACCCGGTGCCGTAAGATTGACCAACCCGGGCAACCCGAAAAACGTGATATACAAATAAGAAATGGGCGAGCGCTGAAAAGTGAATTTTTGTCAAATTAGAAGAGATTTAAGTGATTTGCAAAAAAAAAAATTACTGGTATAAAAAAATGCGAACAATTCGTTTTTTTGTTTGTTAATAATGTGATTTAGGTTGCTCCTTGTGGGACACAAGATTATGTAACCAAAAACCAGAACTTTCCGCACCAAAAGCTACTCAGACAACTGGCAACTCAGATATTATGTCGCTATGGAAGTGAGTAGCAAAGTATGAGCGGAAGGTGAAAAAAAACAGACATGATGGTTATTTTTTGTACAAATTGTCTTGGCAACAGAGCAAACGATATGGGCAGAAAAGTACACCGAAGTCTTTACCAAAAATAAATTGGGGTTTGTGTTGCTGATTAGTAAATGTTTTGTCGTTTCGTAGCTTTTTGTTACGATTACTTTCTGTAATGATGACGGCGGTACGATTAAATTGGAATTTGATACGATTGAATTCCGTAGGTCGAAGAATTAAAATAGTAGTATAAAATATTCGGTGGCGTATTAAACGAACTATTTTACAAAATCCTGTTTGGCAAATCAACGACGCTTTGTAAAAACGTCTTGATTTCAATATATCTAAGCATATGTAGCAATGATAGCGTCAACGCCGCTTGAGTCGAGTCGGGTCAAATACTTTTATTTACACAATGTTTTATATTCGTCTTGACAATTGCGGCTTTATTTTTAGGGTTCACTACCCAAAGGGTAAAAACAGGACCCTATTACTAAGCCTACGATGTTTGTACGTCTGTCTGTCTGTCTGTCAGTCCGTCTATTTATGCTCGAAAATCCAGATACCTAAAATATAAACATGCATTTTGTAATACAGCTCTTAAGATGAAAAAAAGTAAGTAGAGTCGTAACTATTAAGCATGTGAGTATTTAAATAGGTGCGTTGATCGATGAGTCTGTGATCTTTGGGACGGTTTAGTGACCCGGCGCTAACACCTATCAGATCCGGCGGCAGATGCTCGCTCAAGCATCAAGGCTGCTTTCCTCACGATTCTCCAATATCTGCTAAATAATATTAAGATCGAAACTATAAATATTCAACTGTAACGTTACCGAAAAAGAGCACACTTTAACTAACTTAGTATATGCTGCGTATAATAGACAGATTTTTAGAAAATTAAAAAAATCTGCAAAGAAACTTTTTCTTAGGCTTCTACTCCGCTCGTAACCGATCGCTATTTTGAATTCCTGCGCTTTTGAGGTTGAATCAAATCGCCGCGCGGTGTATGGACCCGGGTAGGTATGTCCTAAAACTGCGACCAGAACTACCGGAGGATGGGCAGCAGCGTCCTATTAGTACACGGTGAACGTACTGCGATCCACAATCCGTCTGCCAAACGTGGGGATTCTGGCAACACCCCTCTCTAAGAGGGAGGCTTTTGTTCAGCTGTGGACGTTTACTGGCTGATCTTCGAAGAAAAATCTTGTTCATCACAAATATTGTTGTTGGGTCTGGGTGCTATCTCGGGTTTTGTGAACGTTTAAACCCCTTGTCGCGGAGATCCATTGACTTGTGAACCTGTAAAAACTATTTGGGACCTCTAAATTGATGGTCATCGCACGAGAGAGGTACTTTTTCTTAGCCAAATGAGGTTAGGACCTAAGTATTGAATCTAGAACTTGCGTGTGGATCATCTTGGGACAACGCGAGGTTACCGGCCGGCAGGATGGTAACTTTTTTTGGTGAATGTTTTAGCGAATAATCACTCACTTTGTATAATAGAGACGTGTATCGCGCCAGTGTAGAACAAGTGTAATTGTAAGAGTCGACTTTCTGAAGTCACATTTGGGTGGTCCGAATTAGAGGTTAAACCTAGTCACATTTTCCCCTGGAAGTCGGGTCTCGTTTAATACATACTTCATGTATCTGTTTTTTTTTTGTTTCAGTAAAAAGAATTCACCAGGTATTTTTCCTATTTAACCTGCCTATTTATATAGGTAAACAACTTGTAATTGTTTTTTTTAAAGGTAGTTTGCAACTCGGCCAAGTTTTCATTTTGTACGTGAATAGCGCAGCAGACAGCAAGTTTTATACGGTCGTCTCGACAGTTTTCCCGGAACCGGAAAATAGTAATTTGTCCCGTGTAAGCTGAGGCTCAGCTGAATAATTGAGTTTTGGAGTAATCACCGTTAATTGTGGCGAGATTTGGTGGCTCTGTTTACGGTCTGCTGCTTCCGCCTTGGTGGTTAGCGTTCAGCATTTGTCACTGACAACGGTTAAGACCTAGACCGCAGTCATTTGGTAACTTTATGCACCCTGATTACGGGAGACACGAGGCTGATTCTGTTAAGTTTTAGATACTACTATTATGTAGCGGTGCCCAATTCAGAGTAATTACTTTATAGAACATGGTAATTACGCCGTACACATACTTACATACGTAGCTAACAGGATCGAACAAATGTAATTGGTATAAGTCATGTCATTTTGTGGTGCAGCGTTCAAACATGGAAAAAATTACATAATTGTGATAACTTTACAAAATAATAGTAATGTGTATTTGCTAAATCACTTACGACTTTGTTATACGTACTAAAGTTGTCAAATTCCGTAATGAACGAAAATGTTAAATTGTGTATGTTTCGTCATAGCGCTTTTTATCATCAATAGCAAATCTGCCTAAATTCATAATTTATCAAAAATAAACTGTCTTTATGAAAAATTACAAGATTCTTAATAATACTCTTTTACTTGCGGCCAATATATTATATTTGTGGCACTAGTACGTAAGTGTTTTTTTTTATTGTAATTTTTATTTCTAGTGTTCACAATAAAGAGTTTCTATCTAACTATCTAACACAGAAACAGTTTAATTAAAAAAAAAACAGACAGGAAAATATATCATTGGCTCTTTTAAATAATAATTGAACTGTAGACTATTTTAAAATTAATCGCATTTCACAAACTATGCTTTTAATTCAATGTAGCCAAAAAACCCTAAACTTTGCGTTTGGGTAAAAACAGTAACGTAAGTTTCTAACTACTTAGAGTAGGAACTAGGAATCTACGTAGGAAATACCAGAATTCAGTTAAATAATACGATTGTTGGTTCGATGAGTAAGATTCTAATTTGGTATTTAGCTGGCTCTGTAGAGTGAGACAAAAACAATTGATCCCAAATTCCTTATTGTACCTACTTAATGCGACGTTGAAGTGGCAATAAACTATAAATTCGTCAAAGACACAGTTCTAATTTGGAATTATTCTATTTTCACAAATGTTAAAATGTTGTATGTTGAAGCTCCTTCATTTTTCCCGGTTGGTAGCTTACGCAACGATTCAGTCAGATTGTTTACGTTGGCTTATGAAAACGTCGGTTCGTTTTATTTTCCCTATCGAAAACTTCGTTATGGATTGACAACTGATTGATGACTAACATACTACAGAATGAATGAATCTTCTCTGCAATATGCCGCATCTCTTTATTGGTTCGATAGTCAGGAAAAAGATTTCCACTCATCGAGATAAAATAGAGGCACAAACGTGCAAAAAAATGTCCGAACCAAAACTCGGCGTACGCTAGGTATTGCGCCGACTTTTTGGTTAGTTGTAAGGCAACCGCGACTATAACGCCGCGCGATGCCAGAGCTACGATGACATAGCGGACAAGCGACGTTGAACACTATGCAAATGATATAACGTCTCAATTGGAGTAAATGTGGCATTGCGAACTATATAATTGATGTCTAGGTATGTACAACGACGCTCGGACGATTATAGACTGTTTTAATTTAGATGTTGTGACTCTATAGGTATTGTATCTCGATATTCCCAGCTCTAAATTTCAATAGCAATCACTCATACAAAAATAAATACATTTTATACACTTTTGATATTCACATAAAATATTTTCTTGATGAATACCAATAAAAGCGAGTGTCTTCCTTTGACGATCGCCAATCGAGCTTTGGATATCAGTGAAGTAAAGTAAACCTAGTACCTATGTTGAAAATTATTCTTGAATTTGCATGAGTACCTATTTTATACTTAATGATATTATACTTAGACCCGGGCACGTCCTAAAACTGCGACCAGAACCACCAGAGGATGGGCAGCAGCATCCTCCTACTTTAATGGTGAATCCTTCTGCGATCTCCAAGCCGCCTGCCAAGCGTGGGGATTATGGCAACCCCCCCCCCCCCCCCCCCCCCCCCCATGACAGACAAAACAATATCACGGCCCCTAGTCCCCGGCAGCTCCTCTATCCCTGACCAAGGTAGCGGGTCAGGTAACGGTGGAGCAGGGTGCGAAAAATCTCCGGCAGTTGCCCCGCTACCACCCCCAACATAATTTGGCCCTGGTAACGCACAATGTTCGCACACTGAGGACCGACGAGAAGATTGTAGAGCTGGAGGAAGAATTGAGCAAAATACGATGGGACATCATAGGACTATCAGAAATCCGACGAGAGGGACAGGATACGATAGTTCTGGATTCCGGGAACATGCTCTTCTTCCGGGAAGGAGAACGAAAGTCCCAGGGTGGTGTAGGTTTTATCGTCCGCAAGTCACTCATTAACAACGTGATTAAGGTCGATAGTGTGTCGAGCAGGGTAGCATACCTTATACTCAGAATAACCGATCGTTATTCGCTGAAGGTCATACAGGTATATGCGCCGACCTCGACATACCCTGACGATGAAGTAGAGGCTCTGTATGAGGAAATATCCGAAGCCATACATTCCTCCGAAACATACTTCACCGTTGTTATGGGTGACTTTAACGCAAAGGTGGGCACACGGAATGTCGATGAGCTAAGAGTGGGGTCATATGGGTATGGACGGCGGAATCCGAGGGGCCAGCGGCTGGTCGACTTCATGGAGAAGGAGGAACTCTATTTGATGAACTCCTTCTTTCAGAAGCGACCATCCAGAAAGTGGACGTGGATGAGCCCAGATGGTTCGACCAAAAATGAGATCGACTTCATCATGACGACCAAGAAGCGAATATTCAATGATGTCTCCGTGATCAGCAGGGTGAAAACCGGTAGTGATCACCGTATTGTCAGAGGCACATTGAATATCAACATCAAGCTAGAGAGGTCGCGTCTGGTGAAGTCCACGCTCCGTCCTGGTCATGCCCAAATCCAAAACCCAAATGACTTCCAACTCGAACTGCATAATCGCTTCCAGGGCCTTGCCGAAAGCGGAACTGTGGACGAATTAAACAATGGGCTGGTGGAAACTGTCCAAGCAGTGGGGTCCAAGTTCTTTAAGACCCCACCCCGAAAAAGACCTCAGAAGCTCTCAGACGAAACCATTAAGCTAATGAAGGACCGGACTGAGATGAGACTGCAATCTTCAGCTGATATGTCGGAATATGGCCAACTTAATAGACGAATCTCGAAATCGGTGCGACACGATCTGCGTTCCTACAATACAAGATGTATTAGGGATGCAATTGAGCGGAACCAGGGCTCGAAAGTGTTCGCGAAAAATTCGTCTATTGGGAAAAGCCAAATGACAAAGCTGAAGATCGAGGATGGCAGTATCATTTCGTCAAAGTCGGAGATTCTGAGAGAGCTTGAGAGGTTTTACGGACAGTTGTACACCTCGACACGACAGCCTATTGTCAGTACAGCTCAGGACAAGAGAGCTAAACTGACCCGACACTACACTGAGGACATCCCAGACATCAGCTTGTACGAGATTAGAATGGCTCTGAAACAGCTTAAGAACAACAAGGCACCGGGTGATGACGGAATCACGACAGAACTACTGCGAGCGGGTGGAAAACCGGTACTGTTAGTCCTCCAGAAGTTATTTAATTCCGTCATACTCGATGGTACTACGCCTGAAGCATGGCACAGGAGTGTGGTGGTGCTCTTCTTCAAAAAAGGTGATAACACCTTATTGAAGAATTATAGACCCATCTCACTCCTGAGCCATGTGTACAAGTTGTTCTCTAGAGTCATTACGAACCGTCTCGAAAGCAGGTTTGATGACTTTCAGCCTCCCGAACAAGCCGGTTTCCGTAAAGGCTGGAGCACCATAGACCACATACACACCCTCCGCCAGATTATACAGAAGACTGAGGAGTATAATCGGCCATTATGCCTGGCGTTTGTGGACTATGAGAAAGCCTTTGATTCCATCGAGACCTGGGCAGTATTACAGTCCCTCCAGCGTTGTCATATCGACTATAGGTATATCGAAGTGTTGAAGTGTTTGTATAGAAACGCCACCATGTCGATCCGATTACAGGACGAGAGCACGGAACCAATCCAATTGCAGAAAGGCGTGAGACAGGGAGATGTTATCTCTCCGAAACTGTTCACGAACGCATTGGAGGACGTTTTCAAGCTCTTGGACTGGAACGGATTAGGCATCAACATCAATGGCGAATACATCACTCACCTTCGTTTTGCCGATGATATAGTCATCATGGCAGAGTCGCTGGAGGACCTAAATACGATGCTCAGCGACCTCAGTAGCCTTTCCCAACAGGTGGGTCTTAAAATGAACATGGACAAGACAAAAATCATGTCCAATGTCCATGTTGAACCCGTGCCGGTAGTCGTTGGGAACGATACTCTCGAAGTTGTTGACCATTACACCTATCTTGGACAGATTGTTCAGTTAGGTAAGTCCAACTTAGGCAAAGAGGTCGCCCGAAGAATCCAACTCGGATGGGCAGCGTTCGGGAAATTGCGTGACATCTTCTCGTCCAAGATACCACAGTGCCTAAAGACAAGGGTCTTTGACCAGTGTGTGTTGCCAGTGATGACATATGGTACTGAGACGTGGTCCTTAACTGTTGGCCTTTTGGAAAAACTCAGAGTCACACAGCGGGCAATGGAGAGAGCTATGCTCGGAGTTTCTTTGCGCGATAGAATCCGAAACGTGGATATTCGCCAAAGAACCAAAGTCACCGACATAGCTGTTAAAATTTGCAAGTTGAAGTGGCAATGGGCAGGCCACATCGCTCGGAGAACCGATAACCGATGGGGAAGAAAGGTTCTTGAGTGGAGACCACGAACCGGAAGACGCAGCGTAGGTAGGCCTCCCACTAGATGGACCGACGACATAGTAAGAGTCGCTGGCATCCAGTGGATGCAAAAGGCAGGCTGTCGTTCAGTGTGGAGGTTAAAGGGGGAGGCCTATGTTCAGCAGTGGACGTCTTCTGGCTGATGATGATGATGATGATGATGATATTATACTTTTACAGTTACGTAAGTATTGTACATTATTTTGAATCATCACATTTTGCACTACCTTCTCTTATATACTCTTTCACTGCGTCTTTAAGTTTTTGGAAATATACCAAAATAATCCCGCTATTCGGGATCCAAAAACGTCCTACCGAAAGATAAAAAGAAAGTAAATAAAACTAAGTAGTTTTTTTTTATATTCTATTAAGTACATATTTCGTCTTGTATTCATTAAATAAATATCAGCCGTTGCAATAACTTCTATGTCTTCCATATCGGCCCACATTTGGATAGCTCTACAAAAACTCGTGTATATTGGCGGTTGGCATTGGCTTGATCAAACTTGAGATTCACAATATAGAATGTAGCACTCAATTGCATAGGCCGACGCTGTGCGAGCTATGACCAACATGTATTGCCGCGGTTTTATGGAACAGGTACTTACTACATATTATGTAAGGATTGTAAGGCATTTCCACTGGCCAACAAAGTTATTTCAATCAAACTTTAGAAATCAACAACTGACAAAATACAATCAGAGAAACGCCCAAGTCAAAACAAAATATGCTGCGAAAACTCATAAATTGCGCAGTTAAGTGAAAATTGGGGCAATTTTCGGTATTACTGACGTTTAATGGTACTGCTGCCTGAAATTGAAATCAAATACCTATCAAGAAAATATTAAATAAGTAAGCAATCATTTAATTTTCTCTTCACAGTCATAATATTTTGACGACGCGACGTCAAACGGAAAAGTCGAGCGATATTAATCAAAGACGGATTTTTGGAGTGGCCAATTTTGCGATGCAGTTCTATCTGAATTATTTAAATAAAGAATTTCAGGGTAAACTCCACCAGGCCCCATCAAAGTTCTAAAATTTACTTACCAGTAAAATCTCACGGGTGTTGATTTAGGACAATTAATAATAGCTTTTCGTCGGACTACTTCACTGTTGTTTGTACTCCTATAACTAATAATATTTTAAGTTATTCAAACTTTCTTCCGGTTCAGGTACTTCCGGGTTCATTCCATCACTGGAGTGTTTACTTTACGCTTGTTAGATAAATTTTGTTCCTGACGTAAACATGAGAAATATCATTTCCCTACTTTATAGACGTAGGTACTTACGACCAAAACAACAACTTTCCTCCGTTCACATTTTATGCTGACTATTTCAAACTTACCAACTACTTATTTACGGACGTTATTGAGTAAAACATTCGTCGTATTTCAGTACCTCACTTCACGTTTTCTGTACATTGATCAAATGTTATTCTTTATCAAGTTTACTCGACGGTGCTCTAAGAGCGCGTCCACATATTGTCCGCATTGGTTTCAAGAACGTTTCCGTTCAACTTTTCACCGACGTCAGGCCTGGCGCACTTTACGTATGAAGCTAGCTTGGACTAGTTTGTACTAATATGTCTTTTGTGCCAACGTGTGTGTCGGTTTTTGTTGTTTGGCGAAAGTATAGACCAGTGTTTCTCAGACATTGTTTTGAGGTAGTATTATTTAAAAAAAACAAGGCGGGAATGCTGCGACCCGGTATATTATTTTGATGGCCCTGTAACCAATCGCGACTTGCGACTCACCAAATGGGCAACGCTGGAATAGACGAAAACGATGTTGGCATCTCGACTAATGTGTGGGTGCGGCATAAGACACGGGGCGGAATAAAGGCAATAACAAAACAATAGCTGAAAAATATCAGTCTATTTTATTATGGTCCCTTAGGGCAGAACTTCAATTGCGAGAAATGCAATACATAAAGACACAACAACTTTGCGCAGTAATTTTTAAAACATCTTTATCTTGTGGAAAGTTTTTCATTTGGCAAGCAGTTGAAAATGTTGAAAGGTTGTTTTTTTTCAAGGATTTAGACATAAGCAACAATAGACATATACATAATTTATTTGTAGCAAAAAAATACAATGAACACAATATACAGCGAAAAATAATAATAAAACATGAATATAAAAATTATATTAAATTAGAGCTTGTTTGTATATGTAAAACCAGCCAACATTTTGAAACCTTTCCCTTGGCAATTCCACATCTTTCATATTAGGTACTTATAAACAAATATAATATATTTACGTTGTGTAGGTTTGTTTACATACACATTGCTCAAGTTACCAATATAGTCATCCCAAAGGATCCAAGAAACCAATGTAACCTAATTACCCATGTGGTCGCCAATATCGATAATCTATCCGGGGAAAATTATCTGGACGACAAGAGCAAAATAACTTGTGTCAGTTAGCTAAGAGAAGTTGATAGTATTCTTGATGACCTTAATCAATTATTAATATCCAGATCTTTAATTATTTTGTCCTTTACGTTAACTCCATTTTAGTTGTTGTTTGGGGGCTACCAAAACTTTAAAAACATTCTTATTTTAATCTTAGGCACATTGAGCTTTGAATTGCTCTCTCATTAGCCGAAAGCGCAAAATAAAGCTCAATATACTTAATATAAGAATGCTTTTGAGATTATGGTATGCCGAGGCTCCGTCAATATTTTCTCCTTTGTTCAAGGTTTTACCCGTTTCCGGTAAGTTTGATAATGAGGCCTATTCTGTCATACTCACTAAACTAAAAATCTGACAGGACTAAAATTATCTGCATCTCTTTTCACTTTAATACGTGAGAGAAGGATGGCAACAATTTTAGAGCTGTCAAATTCAGTTTAGTTTAGTTTAGAGTGCATCAGAATCGATGCCTAATGAATGTTAATTAAGGACTTTAAAGTGTAGTTTATTTCCAGGTGTGCACAATCGGCGTTTTGTCGAACACGTTGAACATAGCCGTGTTGACTAGAAAGGACATGGCAGCGGCGCCTATCAACCGCCTGCTCAAGTGGCTGGCGGTGGCAGATGTCTTTGTCATGGTCGAGTACATTCCCTTCGCTATTTATCGATATTTGGTAAGACCTTCCCTTATTTATAATGGCCTTGTCTTAATTTTTTTATTACCTTATAAAAAAGCTGATCATAAATAGAGCCCATCAATGAAAACAAAATTAATATATTTTGTTCTAAAATAAAGACATTATATAGTACTGGCTGGAACCCGCTACTTCGTACGCGTAAAGCTCGCTACTACAACCTGTTATAGCATATGTGTTATTCTAATGTATAAGCTATATTATTGTAAACTTTCATTAAAATCCATTCGGTAGTTTTTGCCTGAAAGAGGAACAAACATCCATACATCCATACATACAAACTTTCGCGTATATAATTTATTAGTAGGATTTTAATTTCATGCTAGACATAGAACGCACTATATCCAAAGACTATATCACGTTATGACGTCAACCCGTGTGCGCGCTATACAAATGCTTAAGAGTGCGTATAAAGCGAGGAAAATTTCTGATTTCACCCGCGCGTCTCGCATCACCCGCATTAGTGTGAAACACAACCACGGCAGCGCGGCAGTCGCGCGCAGCTCCAGTACACATAACTCGCGTAGTCGAACTCGTCATGCGGCAAGGAGTAATAAACACAGGATAAGCATAATGTTGGCGTTTTGGCGATTAGCTGGGTTCGGTCGCGGCGCGCAAAACCATAAATTGTTTATTTCAATTTTCAAAATTGTGTTTGTTGTATATTTTTAAACTTAATTTTTAAGTTTTCTACAATATCAATATAAAATTAATAAATTATATAAATTAAATTGAAATTGCCTAAATTAATTTTGAAATTAAAATTTTACGCTTGAGACAGAGAGTCAGAGATCGTTAAACATTAAATCAAACTAAACTAAACTAATGCTATGCTATGCTATGCTACGCTACGCTATGCTATACTATACTAAACGAAACACGCGAAACGAAATACCCGAAAGCCCGTTGGTCCAGTTGGTAGTGAACCTACCTTCTGAGCTTCGGGCGTGGGTTCGATTCCCACCTAGGACAAAATTAATGTGATGAACATTTTGTGTTTGTTCTACGAGTATACCTGGTTGTTAATATCTATTTAAGTATGATTTATTTAATTTAATTTAATGTAATTTAATGCAATGCAATTCAATTCCATTCCATTCAATTCAATTTACTAAAAAATATCATCATCATCCTTCACAGAACCTTCCTCATTATTTGAAGTCGGCCTAATATACCTACTGTTTGACCTACCAGTACCTACCCGAGCCAACCCGGCCGGTCTAACAGTAGGTATTACTACTTACCTTTTTATCCGACTTCAAATAAGGAGGAAGGTTCTCAATGCGATTTGTATAATCTTAGTGTCTCTGTCTACTTGGTCCACAGTGTTGCACCGCAGTGTTGTAAAGCAGTGTTGCACCGCAGTGTTGCAACGCAGTGTTGCAACGCAGTGTTGCAACGCAGTGTTGCAACGCAGTGTGGCAACGCAGTGTTGCATCGCACTGTTGCGCCGCAGTGTTGCAACGCACTGTTGCACCGCAGTGTTGCAACGCAGTGATTGATAATTTTATTGCATACCTACCTTGCCAAAAGATTCGCTTTTTTACCAGCTAAGGAAACATTAACTTTTTTCTGAGATTCGCCACTGTCAAGAAACATTTTACTGTTTAAAGGCAAAGTTTATTTTTATTGTTTCATTCAAGAGCAATGTTTATAACCTCAAATAAGCCACAAATGACAGCACCAGCGAAGGTGGCGCCATCTGAGATAAGTTTTGCCGTGGTTTGCCTGTAGCTTCTCATTACCCAAAATGTATGAAAAATACTGCGTTAGTTCCCTAATACTCACCCTGTGAAATCATTTACCACTGAATAAAACTCAAAATATGTAGTGATGGTCAAAATATTTTCGGATTTGAATTAAATAAAGAAATTTCGTTAGTGAAGCTACTTCTCAAAATCTCTGAAATATTGGTGCCGTCGTTTGGCTTTAGACCTCAGCAGCCATAAATCGATGCCACAGACTTAAAATATTCAAGGATGGCTGAAATATTTTCTGATTTAACGTCTTCACTGAAATATTGAAGATGTCTTCTAGTATTAGAACTGAACAATCTATAATCACCGTTACTGATTTAAAATATGCAAGGATGGCAGAAATATTTTACGATACAAGTCATGATTCTCTGAAATATAAGAAACATTTTACTGTTTAAAGGCAAAGTTTATTTTTATTGTTTCATTCAAGAGCAATGTTTATAACCTCAAATAAGCCACAAATGACAGCACCAGCGAAGGTGGCGCCATCTGAGATAAGTTTTGCCGTGGTTTGCCTGTGGCTTCTCATTACCCAAAATGTATGAAAAATACTGCGTTAGTTCCCTAATACTCACCCTGTGAAATCATTTACCACTGAATAAAACTCAAAATATGTAGTGATGGTCAAAATATTTTCGGATTTGAATTAAATAAAGAAATTTCGTTAGTGAAGCTACTTCTCAAAATCTCTGAAATATTGGTGCCGTCGTTTGGCTTTAGACCTCAGCAGCCATTAATCGATGCCACAGACTTAAAATATTCAAGGATGGCTGAAATATTTTCTGATTTAACGTCTTCACTGAAATATTGAAGATGTCTTCTAGTATTAGAACTGAACAATCTATAATCACCGTTACTGATTTAAAATATGCAAGGATGGCAGAAATATTTTACGATACAAGTCATGATTCTCTGAAATATAAGAAACATTTTACTGTTTAAAGGCAAAGTTTATTTTTATTGTTTCATTCAAGAGCAATGTTTATAACCTCAAATAAGCCACAAATGACAGCACCAGCGAAGGTGGCGCCATCTGAGATAAGTTTTGCCGTGGTTTGCCTGTGGCTTCTCATTACCCAAAATGTATGAAAAATACTGCGTTAGTTCCCTAATACTCACCCTGTGAAATCATTTACCACTGAATAAAACTCAAAATATGTAGTGATGGTCAAAATATTTTCGGATTTGAATTAAATAAAGAAATTTCGTTAGTGAAGCTACTTCTCAAAATCTCTGAAATATTGGTGCCGTCGTTTGGCTTTAGACCTCAGCAGCCATTAATCGATGCCACAGACTTAAAATATTCAAGGATGGCTGAAATATTTTCTGATTTAACGTCTTCACTGAAATATTGAAGATGTCTTCTAGTATTAGAACTGAACAATCTATAATCACCGTTACTGATTTAAAATATGCAAGGATGGCAGAAATATTTTACGATACAAGTCAAGATTCTCTGAAATATAAATGCTCTCATCTAGTGTTGGACGCAAATCACGCAAAACCTCACCTAATCCTCAAAAAAAAAACTCACCTATGTTTCCAACCAATTAGTTCAAAATATTCAAAAATAGCTATTTATTTTTTGATATAACTTCACTTTGCTGAAATACTGGTGGTGCCACCTAGCGTTTGATCTGAGAAACTCGTATTTTATGCTACTGATTCAAAATATTTAAAGATGGTACCGCACTGTTGTACCGCACTGTTGTACCACACTGTTGCACCGCACTGTTGCACCGCAGTGTTGCAACGCAGTGTTGCACCGCAGTGGTGGACTGCAATTCAACCAGTATAAAAAAATACTGGTCGAATTGAAGGTACTCTAAGGTAAATGAGAACCTTCCTCCTTATTTGAAGTCGGATAAAAAGGTAAGTAGTATTTGACTTTGACTAAGGTAAGTAGTCCCGCTAGTGTATTGTGCATTTCCCCTTACCAGCACATACCCGAGCCAACCCAACTGGTCAAACAGTAGGTACTTATGTTTTTAACCGACTTCAAAGAAGGAGGAAGGTCCTCAATTCGACTAGTATTTTTTTATACCGGTTGAATTGAGAACCTTGCCCCTGTTTTGAAGTCGGTTAAAAACATAAGTACCTATTGTTTGACTTTCCACATTTAAATTTTTTTTTATTAGAAGATGTTTTTTTGCTTCCATTATTACCAAGCTATTTTTTGTCTGTTAAAATTGAGAACCTTCCTCCTTTTGCAGAAAGCCGCTTCTCGTAAAAACGTGAGAAAATGTGGATGGAACTCTCAAGTCAAATTAACCATCACATTAATTTAAATGATTTTTAATTTTAATTTTATAAAATTATAATGAATCTAAATTATTTTATAATGTCATTTAATTTTTAGTTTTATCTTTCTGACTCTCTCTCTCTGCTTCTCTCCGTCTCTCTCTCTCTCTCTCTCTCTCTCTCTCTGTCTGTTTGTCTGTCACAAAGAAACACTCCGACTCTAATAGTTATATTACTGAGCATACATAATAATGGATTCGTTAGGGCCTAGTCGTATCCATTTTATTTGTATCTATGTTATTTTTTCGTAGTAGCTTTACCTAGTCTGTGCTCTAAGGTCATTGTCACCACTTGGTAGCCGCATCAAGTGGTCGCGTTCGAGCCATCGATTTTTTATATTATCCTTTGTTTGAAAATACAGTAGGTGTTGATATAATCGCACTCGGAAGATAAAACCAAGGCGAAAAGCAAGCGCGTGCGTCCTTCCCCGTTGAGGCACAGTGCGGTACTGAGGTTAAACGGAGCATGTTTCGCTATTTAGATGCAAAGCGCAACAGAATAAGACTGAATATCGGACTTGCCGTTTGACCGAATAGTTGCTTAGAACTAAAGGACGTAAGTCTCAAATCGAATATAATTTATTATGAGAGTACTAATTAATCTAGGTAAATTTTGTCTTAACACTGGAAAACAAACTATATTTTCCTTCGGTGAGTATTTATTTTAGATATGTAACTGAAGTACTTTCCAAGTAAAATCAAAAAAATTAGCAAAAAGGCACCATTTTCAAAACATTAAAGTATCGAGTAAATATCTTGCTATTATGTTTCTGTCTTAATGGCGGAAAGAAAATGAATTGAAAATTCACATATATCAATTATTACGGTGATCGGATATTTGGTTTAGTTAGAATATCATGGCAAATTAGCATAAAATTTCGGTTGCCCCCTCTTAAGGTAGCATTCCGATCGTGGCGACCGCGACCGGTGACCGCGACCGGCGGCAGCGGCAGCATCGCGCGACCCACTGTTCAGTATGAATTTATATGGAGTGCTAAATAATACAAGCGACCCACACGTGGGTCGCACGACACAGTCTTTGCCACCGGTCGCGGTCGCCACGATCGGAATGCCACCTTAAGAGGGACAGAGTTCCGTTCTCTATCCCCACCAAAAACTTTAGACGCTTTATATCTCAGTTTATCAGCCAGTATGTGTAATGTATATATTTATAATACATATAATTATATTATTATCCTTCGCTAAGGCTGCTATTTGTAATAAATGAAATATTAGGACAGAAGCCTATTATATTGTACTATCGTGAGCACTGGCTTCGCATGTATTTTAAATTGTGGTTTAATCTCCTTAAATCATCTTTTTACATGCTCTATACTAGTTTCACCAGTAACTAATTAACAATGTACTTAATCAAATATTGGAATTCGATTTTTAATTTCTGATAGGCGTATATCGATTTGAAACTTTGCTAATATACAGCTTGGAAAAAAGTCTTGAAACGAAAACTTTTATCTTACAATAATGTGGAAAACGCGTTAGTGGAAGAATTTCATTCATCACCTTCCTCAGATGTACTACAGGGTTGCTGTTATTTGCTGTTATTGTTATTTGCGATAGTGGTTTCTACTCTTTTTTGCAATGCTGTACCTATGTAATTCAGATGACAACACAATAAATTGATAGGTACCATCGAACTGATCTGATGAGGATCAGGAGGTGAAACGTTGAACTCTTGAATGGCGTGAATGATACTGACAAAGCGATCTAGCGGCCAAAGATGCCAAGCATCAACCGCGGCGTGGCGTAAGATGTAATGTATGGCGTCATTCCGCTAGATGGCTCTGTCATTTGTTTAGATATTTAACTTGATTACTAAGCGTGTTTTTTCGTTTTTAAAACTATTATTATATATGTTTTTTATGGGTTGGCCCCTTAGTAAAAGTATTTCATATTGATGAGTCCAATAACATTCTTTTGGATTAGTACCTCTTTTCCTTGTAACCCTGTATGAAAATAATGTTTGTTTGTCTGTTATTTTTGTGCATTCGTACATCGTTCATTTTGCACCTTTGTTTACACTACGCGGATGATATGAGTTTCAGTTCACTAGACCATGTGTATTCACAAAACATCACGAAGGGCAATCCCAGGTAATGCAAACATGCTAAAATGTTAAGAGAGACTAAAAAAACTTTTTCAAATCTGCTAATTGACTCTTTTATTATGTAGCTACTTACCGCACATGCAATTTTTTCACAATCAATATCAAAATAACAAAAAAATTGCCTCGATAAATATAAAAAACTAAAAGATGCGAAAAAGCCGTTTTGCCAGACCCTTTGAGTAAAGCGAATAAGACCTTCGGGCAAAGTAGATACGACATTATTTTTACGTATTAATTAAAGATATCACACAATATAATATGAGCATGCATAATAATTTATTGTAATATTTATATTATTATGGCATTATCGAATAACATATTCTTAAACAAAATAACAAAACAAACAAAAAAAAAAAAACATTCAAGAAATTAACACAATCACAATAATTTTAATGAACTTAAAATCAGAATGAGATCAAAATCTATAACAAATAAACCTGAGATAATTATTCAGCCCGAAAATTGGTTTGGAAATTAATCTCCGCACTCATCGCAGAAATTGCTTCAATGTCTTCCTATGTACTTTGCCCCTGTCCGCTTTGCCCAAACACCATTTTTTTTTACGATAACAATAAAAAACATGTTCTAGGAATAAATGTTAGGTACAAGTTCGAATATTACTTCAATACGATCATAATTCATTAATCATATACCAATTCCTATTTGCTAATAAACACAAGAAAATTAGACACACACACTCAAAAATCGTAAGAAAATTGCTAAAAATCTATTTTCTTGCACCATGTTTACTCAGACGCGTGTGAATTGTTTTGTTTGTACTATCATGGCGTCGCTGCGCGGATTGAGAGTCAATAACCTAATAGCGCTATCTGTATAGTTTTCTTGAAAAACGAGTTATCCTCTTTACCTCAGTTATGATCTTTGCCCGGGCTTCCCCTACCTAAGTAATTGGTTATTATTTCGTTACCATATCTACACAGAAGGTATACCTTCAATTATTTATATATTAGGCATAAAGGAAAATAGGTAGATGTTTAATAGTGGTTATAATAGTATATTATTATTATAGAAACTGACGTGGTTTTCACACATTTTATTTATATTACACGGGAATTACTCACGTAAGATTAAGCCGGTCACTCCGACTATAGTTTCAACCGCATTAGGCAGTCTTTTTCAAGGTGAATGCGCGCGCGCGACTGCGTCTCGCTTGGCACTCTTGACACTTGGTTGAAACTATAGTCGGAGTGACCGGCTTAATCTTACGTGAGTAATTCCCGTGTAATATAAATAAAATAGTATATTATTGTTTATTTTGCAATTAGAGAAATGTCTACATGTTTTAAATATATACCTAAGAGTTAGTAAATGGTAATTATAATTCTTATAAAGTTTCCCCAATCCTGATATTACTTACAAACGACTTGGGAAAGTTTTCCACAAAGTTCTTCTGATAGGATAAAATCAGAAAATCAATTAAAGAAACTTTCGGTAAGCACGAGTTTTCTTCCTTTATCATATTTGGTAGGTAAAGCCACGCCTAAACTGGTAATTTCACAGAACTGGCAATTTTAAAGAACTGCCTATTTTACAGATATTATATGTATTCGCCCGTCTTTGCCTCCCAACCAAAACGTCAGGATTTTTTTGGTAATATTAGCGTGTTTTTCTCCTAACCTAGTTCCTGCAGTTAAATGAAAGACGATAATTTTCCTAATAACTGTACTATTTCTATATTACGAGCATTCATTGCTTGGACTAAACCAGCAACATCGGATATAATATTGCCACTATTATCGTTCTTATTTGCGAAATATATGACAGTACATTGCACATGGCACATGACAGGCATGGATGGCCTTCACCCAGATTCGGGTTTGCCCTAAAGGAAATTTATATTTAAGTACCTACATTACTTGGAGTTTTCGCACAAACGTGAAAAAAACATGTGGTCTCATTGACGATAGTCCCGTTGGTCCAGTTGGTAATGAACCTGCCTTCTGCGCTTAGGGGCGTGGGTTCGATTCCCACCTAGGACAAACATTCATGTGATGAAAATTTGTGTTTTTTCTGTATCTGGGTGTAATTATCTAATTAATTACTGTATTTAAAAATAAATATGTATGTAAATCCGTCTCTGGCAGCCATATCACAAGCTTTGCTTAGTTTGGGGTCAGATGACCGTGTGTCCAAAAATGTCTCGAATAGTTATTGTATTTTTTTGCACAATAATGGTGGATTATTGTTTATTAAGTGTTCGTAGACGTGCTCGAGTGTGAGAAAGTGATAGAACGCAGTGAAACAAATATTTTGTTGTTGTTTCCAAAGCTCCATAGGAACCTGTTGTAAAGTCTCCACCACTTTAATAGGGCATGACTTTGACTTGACCGTGACCTACTTGCTTGACTCTGACTGTGACTGACTTGACTACATTTCATCAAACTTGATAATAATATAATATGTACTTGACACCGGCAAATGTACAAGACGCCAATAACCTCACATAAAATAATATAAAAAAATGTACTTTACTCCAACGTGAGTCAATAAATTATTATTTTGGGGCAATTTTAACGTCACCTAATTTAGAGGAAAAAAACCAGGTTGGTACTGTGAGCCAATGTCAGGACGGTTTTATTATAATTATTACAAACTGTTAGTTTGCGACAATTCTTGCAACTGAATTGTTGCAAGCTCAACAGTTGTTTTTGTTTTTTGGCAATAAATATATCTTATTCTTATTATAAAACACTGTTTTAAACTATCACGGTTGTTCACTAAAGTTATATGATTATTTACGGGATATTTGCCGTGGTAAGGTTGTTGATATCCCGTAAATAATCATATAACTTTTATTCTTATTATATCTTATTCTGAATTTTAAAACAGTTATCCCGAACCGATTGAGCTGAAATTTTACATACGTCTTATTTGGATGACAATGCATGGTTAGTTAAGTGCGTCATTTTAAATCCAATATGGCGGACTCCCAAAGACGGCGGACCAGTTATTTTTTATGCAATTCATGATATGGGTATCAATGAATGGTTCGCTGAGAAGAATACAAAAAAAGCACCGAATCAATGTTGATAAAAAAATTATGGGACCACCTATGAGATATGACCTACCAACCAAAAGAATCATCAAAAACAATTCTAAATTGGCGGAGTAATCGCGTAACAAACATATAAAAAAAAAAAACAGTCGAATTGATAACCTCCTTCTTTTTGAAGTCGGTTAAAAATAAAATGACGTCTCACTAAATTCAAAATAGCGAATGCAGCAAAAACAAAGTAATTTTTTTTTAAATCATAATTTAAATTTGTTTCAAATTGTGATTGAATGGTATTCCTTATTTTGTAATCGTTTGATAAACACGCTTTGAGTAATAATGCTCTATCGGATATTTATCGATTCTTGCGTAGCTTTATTAGTAGTTTGTACTCGTAGTAGTGTCATGTATGAGATAGACATGTCGAACGTTCGTTGATAAGCCATAATTATCTATTATACTCACTCACTACGCTTTCTTGTGCGAGTATGGTAATGATAGGAATTACATAAATGTGGTTCTATACTTTTCTCGATACTATCATAGTACCTGCGTTCCGTTGTTTTAATCGCGTGGATTACCTACTCCTTATAACATTAGCTATCTGCCAGAGAAAGTCCCGTCAAAATCGGTCCAGTCGTTTCGGAGTCC
This sequence comes from Agriopis aurantiaria, assembly GCA_914767915.1. Taxonomy (NCBI): domain Eukaryota; kingdom Metazoa; phylum Arthropoda; class Insecta; order Lepidoptera; family Geometridae; genus Agriopis; species Agriopis aurantiaria. The sequence continues at coordinate 7,407,339 of OU611999.1, forward strand.
ATCGGAAACATACATCGTCTTTTATACATAAGAATACTGGTCAAATACACGCAAACAGCGGCCGGCAAAGTTAGTATGAAAATCCACGAGTTTAGCAGGCCGAATGATTATGAAAACTCATAACTGTCGTGTTGAAAATGGAATGAACTTTTTACTCCGAAACATGGCAATGGAGGTAACTTATCCAAGATTTTAAGTTTCGAACTAGATTGCAATCGTAGGAAGAGACGCACAACTTCTAAAAAAAATCCTGTCTTTTCTATTTCCTCATGCTAAATTTTCACATGCATTTTAGAGTTAGCAGCTTTTCATAATTACAATAATTTATATGCCAAAGTTTGATCTAGCTTTCTTCTTCTTGTTTGTTACCTGTTTTTACGAGTAAACTGTAAAACGAATGATGGTGAAATTTAGCAAGAAATAGTTTGATTCCTTAACTAGAATGTTACTTAGATAATAATATAGGATAATTTATTCCACATGTAGCGAAAACTTTACAAGTCAAAAGTGTCGGGTACGCTGCCAACTGGTAGTGGGCTTGAGCATTTGGATTGTCTTTAGACCTTCAACGGTCTATGGGCAGTCTAACTGTATTTGTAGTGTTAGTTTTAGCTTGTATTTTGTTTAGTTATAAAAGGCACTTGCCCAGTAAAAGTAAAAAGTGGCAGACTATTTTATTATGAAAACCAAATGGTTGGAGATTTGGACATTTCGTCATTACCAATTTTAAGGGTATTAATTACGACAATTCACGACGTATTGAGTCGGAAACTCTCGGCTGTAGTTTCAACCACATTCAAGTGGTATTTTTAAAGCCGCGCTTATGCCAGATCTATCGCTATCGCACATTTTCAACATTTTAAAAGATACTCTAACAGAGTAAAAAATAACAAAACGATTAGACATTCTTTTTAGAATAACTTTGTAATTATGTTGATGTTTTTATTTTGGCGGAAAAGTATTTTTCGATCTCCTCCTCCATCCTATAAAATATCAACTCGAAAATACTTTATATTATTTTCAATGTTATTCTAAAGATAATTTCTAATCTATTGTTTTAAATACCCACTTATTATTATTTTTATATTTAATTATGAAAAGTTTGCGTAAGATATACAGCAGCTCTAGTAGGTGAGCGCTGCCAAAGCGCGGGGCTTCGCTTTGTCTCGCGTGAAATAAGAACAAAAGTTGGCTGAATTCTCTGTCTTACGCATTTATTATTCAAACTCACTACATTCTTTTATTTGCAGATCTTGCCGGAGCTGGATTTCCGCTACTCCAAAGCAACGTACATTCTATTTCACATGCATTACGCGCAAATCCTGCACACCGCGTCTATATTTCTGACGCTATCTTTAGCTATATGGAGATACGTAGCTATAAAGTAAGTTACTTTGTCCTGTCCATGTATATTACAAAATTTATCGATCTTAGTTGGTAGTCTCTTCATTTTTCTTGGGCCGTTTTTCTGTCGTGATCTTGTTTATATACTTATGTACCTACTGTTTTCATCTTTTCTATTTTTTGGAGGGAAGAATGGAAAGACTTTCTCCTAGACCCTTGAGGATCTTGATAGAATGTACTTATTTCCTTGGCACAACCTGTCAAATCTAGAAAACGACTAAGCACGAACAGTTTCATTCAAAAGTTTTAAACACTATGCGACTGATCAGGGCTAAGTATCTAATTGTATTTTGTATGGTCTATAACGCCTTCAGCATAAAGAACTTTGTATACTCGTATAGTATATAATAGAATTTTTATAATAAGGCTTAATTTACAATCATCCACCAGTCTCACGCTACCGCTAACATCTCGTAAGTTGGCAGCTCAAAGTGAAATAATTAAAAAAAAAAAAAGTTTGCAGCTGGTTACGAAAGTTCAGTTACAAACGTGGACAAAAGGTAAAAATCGGGTTATATAATACACTGCATAATATAATAATGTATCGTACATCATCCATTTAAAATTTGAACCATAATGTTCCGGCAATATTTACTACCGCCGTAATTTCTCACAAAGCTCCCCTTTAAAAGCTTACTTAACTAAAAAGGCTTTTTATATTGGGATGGTAAATCATTATTAAGTTTGAGTAGGTATGTATATTTAGCATTAACAATATTACCATTAGCTATTATTTATGTTGTGCCATTAATAGGTGCCTGTTTTATAGAAGTGATGAATGAAACTAACTTGGGTAGGTTAATAGACGCACGGCAGTGTGTCAAGCAAATAACGCCAACTGCTTGCACACCGCGACGCCGTGCTGCCTCGTTGGGCCCTCAGATCAGACAAACGTAGGTAGATCTAGATATGATAAGATGCCTTTAGTATACAATACAATACAAAACTCTTTATTAAAATACCACAAAACATATATAATAATAATAATAATAAATTTATTTCCAAAAAGAACACATAATAATTTACAGTAGGTATCACAAGAGAAAATCATATCTCACCCTGCAGCCTGCAGATGACCTTGCCGCCCTTTATTGAATGTGGACTATTAGTTAGTTCATTGGTGCCACTATAAGTTACTTACCTAGTGTAAAGTTATATGATTATTTACGGGATATTTACCGTGGTAAGGTTGTGGAATGAACTCCCGATATTTCAGCGCAGTTACATGCACCATGTTCACGCAGTCTTACCATGTTCACGGGAAGACTCCCGTGTCCAGTAAGTTCACGGGAAGACACACTTGTCCAGTCTTACTGGACACGGGAGTCTTTCCGTGAACACGGATATTTACCGGATATTTACCGTGGTAAGGTTACACGGGTTACACAACCTTACCACGGTAAATATCCCATAAATAATCATATAGCTTTAGTGAACAACCCTGATAGTTTAAAACAGTGTTTGACCTAGTGTATGTGAAAAATTTGTAAGCGTGCCGCACTTACAGTTGCAGTTTAGCGGTAAAGTGAAAAAAACTGGGTGAAACACGGAGACATTTTGACACGAACGATAATTGTACTAAGGCATATTTCCCTTATTTGTCTGATCTGTAGTTGGGCATTGTATGGCAACTGAAGTCGGTGGCATTAAGCTTTTTTTTTGTAAATATAATAAATTGTAATATTACAGGTATTCCGACAAAAGCCGCGTTCTGTGCACGGAGCGACGGTGTAGCATCGCAATACTTACTAGTTTTCTATTGCCGCCAGTACTCTGCATCCCTACTTTTATGGTAAGTGTCGCTCTCGCGTTGATGAAAATACGCATTTTTATGAGTGGTGTTGGGTTTCCGAACGTCGTCCTCAATTTTTATTTAAACAAATTGTGAAGAAATTTTTGTTTGAAAGGTAACTCCTAAAGGTATCATCTGGTATCTATGCTTAAATTAGCTCCTAGCCAAATAGTAGGTTTGAGTTTTGTTATTTTATCATGTAATCAATAACGAGCGTCTAATTTTGACCAGCCCAAATTGGACAAGTATATAATTTTTTGTTTTATTATGTAACCCTACTATAATTTAAGTCCGTAATCTAGGATAGAACTATTAATATTCGATGATGAAAGTTAATTCGAAAGCGTAGTAATACGTAACGTTAGTAGCAAAACGATTCTGTCGATTGGTAGTTTATAGCACCATCATTGTTTTACACTGAATTCCATCGTACATTCGTTGTACAATCCTAGGTTATGGACTCGTTGTGACATGCCACTGACTGAAAAAGAAAAAGAAACATTATACAACAAAAGACATGCCGAGAACAAAAAATGCCTTTACATTAAAAAATTTAGGGGGTCAAAATTTGTGATAATTTAGCGCTGACTTAAAAACCCTTGATTTACTAGGTGTTTTTTTAAATATTAGATTTCATCCATCTTCAAAATTTTCATATATGCGGATTGCGGGTAATCATATGGAGTATTCATTTATGATTAATACTATTTGAAAAGAGTTAATCTACAATTTAATTCATTTAAATTAATCTATTCATTTCAACTATTTTGACAGGATTAACCTAATACAATAGTGTAGTTACGAAATTCAACCTTGAACAAAAAAAAACATTTTTTTATTATTCAATAATTATTTTCTTATACGTCACTTGACATTATTTTTCATGTAAGGGAAGCCTATCATCAAGATACGGGTGATTAAACCCACTTTGATGGTTACGCGTATTAGAAAATAAATTATTTGTATTCCTGAACCTGCGATACTAGTGTTGTCACCATCTCACTCTCATTCGGATTGACAGAAATAATATCACATGTACATGAATAGCCGGTGTGCTTACTAATATACGAGTAACTCAACTACGAGTATAATCACTTTGCTTACAATGTCAATTTTAAATTTAAATTGAACGTACAATCACCACTGTTTTTCATCCATAGGTGTTCAATATTCACGAGAAGCCAACAACGGATCTATATGGCAACCATATCACCGCCTACCACGTCGATTCCGACCACCACGGCACTCTCTACCAGATAAACTTCTGGGTTCACGCCGTGGTCATCAAACTCCTGCCTTGTTTCATCTTAACAGTTATTAGCGTATGGCTCATTAGAGCTCTGTACAGCGCAAACCAACATCAAAAGAATTTGAGAAATTATAATAACTGTTCCGCTGGTGAAAAGATGGTGAAAAGACAGCACAAAGCTGACAAGCGAACTGACAGAACGACAAAGATGCTGCTTGCAGTTCTGTTGCTGTTCTTGGTGACAGAGCTGCCTCAAGGAATTCTCGGGTTGCTGAGTGGCTTGATGGGCTGGTGCTTCTTCCTGAAATGCTACAACCTGTTCGGGGAAATGATGGATTTCTTGGCGCTTCTGAACGGGTCGATCAACTTCGTGTTGTACTGCTCGATGTCGCGCCAGTTCCGGCAGACGTTTCGCCAGATGCTGCTACGGCCACCCTTGATGAGGTTCCTGCCGCCAACTGCATCGCATTCCGACTCACATAATATGAACACGTAAGTCCATACTTTTCTACTTCACAGTTTAGCATATTATGTATGAGTATTATTTTGGCTAAGGCACTATTGGAGAATATACGAGCGTAGATTAAAGAGCTTTTTAGAGAGACGATTAAAAGAAAATAATTACTTCTTGATGACTATACAGATGACGATACAACCGAATCTAATTCTAAGCTATGATCCAAATTTCAATGTAGTCCTAATTTTCTTTGTGAATAAAGTTCAAAAGGAAACTTAAGCCAGTTGAGTTATTAGCATCAAGTGAAAAAAACGGAGGAATGGCCCTAAAAATCCCTGAGGGATTATTAAACAAAAAAAAAATCCTGCTGACGTGATATATGCATGGCAATACAACCGCAACGAAGACAAAGATTGGTATCATAAAAGGAAATTTTGGCCTAAATATCCTTTTGGACTACCCCAATAACTCCCAATACTTTCAATCCCCAATTGAGTTGATTTATTAGTGCCATTTATTGTGGGAAGGAATCTCTCATTCCAAAATCGATTGATGACATGACAAAAATTCCAATATTGTGCGATTCTTTTGGTTAACATTTAAGTTATTGCTGTGGTGGCTATCGGCCTTTAATTACGTAAGTTTAGGTATAGCCTATACAATCGTTTCCACTACTGAACTAGTTATTTATACTGTAGTACGGCCTGCAGGTAAACAAGTCACATCTCAGAAGGCAGTCGGTTTGTTCAGGGGCTTGGGCGTTTGAAATTAGGCGCGCACCTATTTGTGATCGTTAATCTTTTGACTAGCTTTGTGACGCAACAGGTCAAGCCTACCTACTTGCCTGTTTCATAAAGTAGGGTGTCAAAATCAGTTGCTATTTTGATTGTAAATACAAAGTTCGTAATTTTTTACTAACTTCAAAAAATGAGGAGGTCTCAATTCGTTTTTTTCTTTTCTTCATGCTTTCTACCTCAGAACTCCGTAGTTTATGAACCGATTTGGAAAATTATAATTTTTTATTGAAAGGATACTCTTTCAGATTAGTCTCATAGAAATTGCATAAATATCGGTTTAGTAGCTTTTAAATCAAAATACCTAGAAAATTTTGTTACTTATATGACAATAATATAATTATTATAGTCACCCAAGTAACCGATATTGCATATTTTTTCTAATTTTGTGATGTTGGTTTTTAAATTGATAATTATAGCCATGTCTTCAAAGTTTATTTACCTCTAGAATTTCGTGATTTCTGAAGTTTCTAAAATTTAAGTTGGTTCCATAGAGGCTTATAATCCTTTAATGGATTAGAATGGAACGGTGAAAATTACTTTTTTATAACTCATACTCGGAAAGTAGGTCTGAAGTTGCCTGAGGAGCGGGTTGAATACATTTTAGCCCTAGGGAGAATCACTTTGAACTGACAGTGATAGTTAACAAATGACAGACAGAAAATATTTAAAAAAACCAGTTATATTTTCACATTTGTATTGAACCATGTCCCAACTTTTTGTTCTTCTCATGCAGAGGATTATGTTTTCGCACTTCTCGTGCATTTGCCAGTGTCAGGGTGTTACAAAAAAATTTGGCGGGAATCCGATCTTCATTGTCACATTGTAGAGTTTTGTTTATACTTACGTATAGCAGATTTGTATTAACACAATGAGCTCATCTGATTTTGATGTGGATTTAACGCCTGATTTCAGAAGAAAAAACGCTAAAGCAGTAGTGGAAAACCTTTCACCACCTAAATCAAAAAAAGAAACTTAAAATCGTACAACAGTTTTATAAAATCAAATTCACTAATTTTTTTTTGTCAGTTGATGTTTTTATTTTACGTTTCCTTGTATTCGTAATGAAAAGCACAGTGATTACCTCGGGGTTAAAGAATTATTTAGTCCCGAGACGGGGTTTGATAGTTACGCTAATTGTTCGAGGGTTACTTTCACTCCTGGGGTAACAATGTACTATTCCACTTAAATGTAGGCAAAAGTTTTTTCTGCAGCTTCTGAAGCTCGTACTCTTACCGAAACTCTTGGTCTAATAAAGACTTTCAGTCTTTACATATAAAGACCAAAAAAACATGAAGGAACATGAAGGACATTATTTTTTTCCGAAAACTCAAATTCTCCTGCTTACTGTAAAATAAATTGTTTCCAAAGTCTATAAGTAAATACTAATCAAAATGACTCCAAATTCTATGTCTTTTCAGACCGTTTTTATAGGCTCCTGGAGTGATAATGTTTATCGTCTTTTAAAATGACTGACCATAAATAAAGCCGTGCACCGAAAAAAAAAAATTGTTTCGTAATTAAAGATGATATAAGCAGCTTAATGTCTTGCTAGTAGGAAAGCGCACGTCATATATGTAGTTACAATTGACGTCACTTGTAATTATAAGTACACCACACTGAAACGGCGGGAAAGGAACATAGAATCTCTTCCTAAGCCGACCAAAAACTTTAAGCGCATATATATCTCAAAATGTTTTATTTTTATTTTATTATTTAAAAATTGGCTTGCCAACCGCCAATTTGCCTGGTGTTAAGCGATGATGCGGTCTACGGTGGAGCACGCTTGCCTAGAAGAAACCGATTAACTCGTGATGCTATAAGCCAATTTAAATTTTGTCAGTTTACGTATTACATCAAATTATATTTTTCACAAAAGCTATAATTAAAAAAAAAAACAGCACCTGTTATATAGTTTCCAACTGTAGAATATTCCCGCTGATACAAGTGAAATACTATAATAGATTTGTTGATAAAAGCGGCATTGCGGTAGGTATTCGCTACATTTCAACGAGTATCGTCAGCCTGTAACAACCCATTGCTGGGTATAGGTCTCCTCTCCTTTGCGCCATTGATATCTGTCTCGGGCCAATTTCATCCACGTATGACCTGCGATGGGTCTGATGTCATCGACCCATCGGGCTGGTAGTCTGCCTACGGAACGCTTATCCGCTATCGGTAACCACTCTGTCAGGGCTCTACTCCACCTGCCGTCACCACGCCTAGCCACGTGCTCAGACCAGCGCCACTTGTGTCGCATAATACGGTACACATATAATACAGAGTATTATACATAATAAAATTATAGGTAATCCCTTGCTCCCGACGTCGGTCATGTATTGTTAGCATACCTTCCAAGCATTGATTCTTTAGTCTGAGCTTCCAAGCAGTGCATGAGCTGTCAAAAACAATAAACATTTCTAGTGAAAGACGCCATTTTGAGCAATTAACATCACGTGAACTTGTTGTTCCTATTATTACCTACACACGATTTATGCAACTGTTGAACAAGTGTGACTTTTTGTCCTATTAGCTCAACTGTGTATAGTTTGTAAGAGTTGCTAGGACGAGTCATTCTATTACATCCGATTAGTTCAACCGTTGAACTAGAGGGTTTTTTTTTGTATGCGTTTGTTTAAGGGTTGAAGTACTGGGACAGACTAATTGAACACACAGGAAAATGACTCACTCAATTTTATTAAAAGATGTGTATATACTTTTACTGAATCGTATTGGTTACTTTTCTAGAAATTTTTGCTGAACAAGTACCTGCCAGTTTTGACATTACAAGATATATATCTACTGAAACAATAATCTGCATTTCATTTTCCTTGAACGTTTTCAAGCGTTATATTTTACCTTCACAGTTTGTAGAATCGCTTTGTGCTTGCTTTCTTCTTCACAAATATCCATTTATTTTAACCAACTCCTTTCTGTATATTTACTAGAAATGCTTTGACATTGTGCGTTTGATCGTGTGCCATGAAATTGTTTCCTTCCCGCAGGTGCACGGAAAAGATTAAAAGATACAGCTGAGTTTGAGTATCGATATGTAAGTACCTAAGTTTAACTTATGGCACAGAATACATATTAGTACAGCTACAGAAGATTCACTCCGCAAAATCATGTATATAAGTAGCGACTCTCGATACTACACAATAAAGTGCAATTCAGGACGCGCGAGTGCTAACTACTTACATCCTTCGACCAAAATACAATGACTGGATGAGCCCTAACCATTGAACTTGCTCAGTAAAAACGAGTCAAAACCATCGAACATAATTATACTTCAACGCCTAATTATGAAAATGTACCAGTATATTTGTTACAAAAAATAGATACCGGTTTTATTTGTGTATTTCCAAAACGGGAAAGCATACGAATGCATAATTTTGTAAGATGTTTCGTTATCACGTAACAATAGACTCGTGTTGCACTTCCTACGGGTAAAGACCGACTGAAACGAAGTGAGCGCCGGCGCTCATATTGTAATCTTCAAAAATGCGCTTCTACTGGGCCCATCCATTCATTTTATTTTGGTCGAAGCTTACAGCTATATTAACCTCTCTGTCTATCGTCACGTTATCTCTGTCTATCACGCGGCAGTTTTGTATAGCTAGACGGTTCTCGCCACGTACTTGTAGCTTCATACCTAAAGTGCGGAGTGTGCAGGGGTGGCAAACTCGCACAATTTTGACCTGCCAAAACTTGAAAACTACATCTTTTTGGTTTTATTTTGCTATCCACTCACATAATCCAGTTTCACATTCCTACTTAAGTACACATCGCGCACCGTAGATATAACAAGCAACGAAAAAAAAACCAATACAATATTTTTGAGAGTTTAATATGTACATAAATTAACAAAGTTTTACTTTTCAAGTTTTAACGATTCAATGTAGTGTAACAGGAGACGCTGACTTAATCCTTTAAAAATGCATGAAGCTTATCTATGCATGAAATTCATAGCACTAAAAAATGAGGTAGTCTGTCAAAATATCTCGCCATACAAACTGGTACTATATAGGGCATGGCTGATTTGAAAAGATTCATATGGATATCTCCTAAGTCAAGTTGTAATGTTGCCTAAGTGAGCTTGCGGCTGATAAAACATTTCAAATTAATTCATTAGTGAAGGTAAAAGCGTGAACAATATTCGCCTTAGGGCGGCTTAAAAGCCTGACTACTATGAAGTCGGCCATTTGACAAAATTTATGTAATGAAGGAAACAAATCCGTTTGTTATAAGGTATACCTACTAAGTAACTGCGGCTTGCAATGATCCAGGTTTCCCGTATTTTCAAATTTACAAAATATCATAATGAAAATGTATGGACAGATATTTTTTCCGCGATTACAGGGTTGGTCCCACAGTAAAAGTTGTTCATAATGATGGGTACTATGGACCCCTTTCGGCTTAGCACACCCTTTCCGCGTAACCCTGTATTTGTTTTCTATGGCATCCCCGGTACAAGAAATATTTGTGGGATCCTTTTTTATTTAATTAGCGCTATGATATTGTCGCGTATTGTATAACTTCGAGAAACAATAATCCAAATAACACTCATAAACTAGGTAAAATTTGAACATAATAATAGAGCTTTCATTATCTTTGTTTTGTGTAGTTTATCTCATATAACGAATCGGTATTATATTGTTTTGGAAATAGGTTTATTTAGGTTTGGATTAGAATTTAGGCTCGAACAACTTATTGTTATTATTGGTTGTGGAGATACATAATATTGGAAAAAAAAGTTGAGAACATTAGTAGTTATAAATTTAATATTTATATATGCTGGATCCAAGTATTTATTTGCTCTGACAGCTGCAATAACATTTTAAAAAAGCAGAATAAAAATCAGCAATCGTAGGTTTTGAACGAAAGACGTAGCAGGTACCGGATATAATTCAGTGAAATATTATATTCAATACGATTGCAGCTGTCAGAGCAAATAAGTGCGTAGACCGAGTTTAGTAAGTAGGTAATACTAGCTGTTGGCCATGACTTCGTTTATGCATAATAATTACATATACGCGAAGACTTCATAAGTAAACTTTCAACCTCCTTTGACCCGTTAATTGGTTCCGCTAACAAAATACCAAAATACAAGGTATCCGTTCTGTAATCCTTATCAATTAATTTTTTTGTGGGTGTCAGAAACCCATAAGAAATATACGTGCCTAATTTCAGAGTTGTAGAATGCACTTCTAACCTAACTGGCAGCATTCGGATCTGCCCTGATATGCAATACTCATTTGATATTACAGTCGCCACACAGTAATTCCAGTCGGACACATAGTTTTTTAATGTCCATAATGGATGTATAATTGGTAATTTTTAGTAACTCATATTCAACTTTATCACTAAACAATATTTGTCAACTGTTTATTTAACTTTCCACAAAAATAATTAAAATTAATAAATTAATAAAAAATTAAGTATTTTAATACCGCCCAAGTAGTACCTATAACATACTCTCATTTTCATTCCCCAAGTTATTTTTTACTCACTCGATTGACATTATTAACTGAGTGTTATATAACCCAGAATTTGGCTCGACTGGAGTATAGTTTTTTAGCAAAATTGGCAGAAATCGTATAAAAATAATTGCATATACACTAAGTTGTATAAACACATTTGTTTATATGTGTTTTGTTACCTTTAAAAGTTTTATTAATACTACATCGATAAAAAGTCTAAAGCCGCACTAAGCATAAATTATTTTAGAAATTACTTATGCAAAAATTTAAGGTCGTCTGTTTCAAACTTTCTGCTAGATTTGCGTTCCGTTATCTTCAAATAACCAGCTTTCGAGGCGTTTGCGTAACAAGCCCTCTAAACGCTATTACGGAGCTCGTTAAGCCCGACACCGTGGTCGGGCTGTAGACATGAAAATGTTCTACGATGAACCTGTGAGACTAAAATTCATCATTGTTTACTGTTCCGTTCTATCCTAGTTGTATCTCTAGAAGGCGGAGATATGTCATTGTAATCGTCATTTAAACCAACTTTTACAATGGGACCAACCCTAAAATCGCGGGAAAATACATCTGTTACTATTTTTCGTTAACAACCATACATTTCGTTCAATGCTAATAACATTATTCTATGGAACAACTGTTTTTTTTCGTGGTTTCAAGGTTGGTCCTATTGTAAAAGTTGTACAATAATATTCTCGAACATATCCGACGTCTAGAATTACACCCGGCATATTTGAACGATAGCACTAAGCCGAAAGTAGGTCATTATACTCATGAAAGACTTTTATTATGGGCCCAAATCTAAAATCGTAATAGTTATTTATGATACAAGTGCGGAAAGTTGGTTATTACAAACGAGTAGACGAATGTAAGCCCGAGACGAAGTCGAGGGCTTACCATAGTCACGAGTTTGTAATAACCAATCCGCACGTGTGCCATACAACGTTTTACAACACATTTGCGAGAAAAAAACAAAAATGGAAATTAAAAAAATACCGTAAAGTACACGCACGGTGCACAACGGAGCGTGCGGACAAATTCATTACAGCACGCTCCGTTGTATGATGCGTTTCATTATAGCACGCTCCGTTGTATGATCCGTAATGTTTAACTTTCGAAAGATGTATTCAGTTATCGTAAGTGCACTTTTTGAGCAAATGTGTTGTAAAAAAATATCCGTTGTTTCATCCATTTCTTTGAGCTGAATGAAGTTAGTTCTATAATTTGTCGTGTCGTGCCGTCCTGTCGTATCGTCTCGTGAGACGACGCGCTAGGGTGTACTAGTCCCGTGGACTTTTCGCTCATGTAAGGATGTCATTGTGTGACATTATACGCACAGTAATATTTTTGCGGAAAAAATATTCATTGCGCGTTCGTTGCTGTAGATTCGGTACGTGTGTAGTAAGAAACTTGCAATTTATCGCTTGTCATTGCAAATTTCTGGGTGCGGGCTACTCAAGGATTGTCTATGGTAGAGGATAGGAAATAAGGTCACGTTATATGAGGCACGTTGAATTGCGTCTTTCACTAGGGAAATGTACCGCTTGGCAGGTATGCAATTATCGATGTGCCGCAACGAGATTCTAGATTATGTAACTTTGTGGCGCGTCCATTCTATGGAGAGTCTTAGGCCGTCTAGTTATCAGATATATTGGTGCTTACCAGCAGGCCAGTAAAACAGTCGTCACGTCGCAGTTCTATAAAAAAATTAAACTCACAAATACAGATCAAAAAGAAAAAAATCTTTGGAGAAATATCTCAAGCGGAACTCCGATAACCGCCTACGTACTTAGGTTTCCTTTTCACGAATGCCTTAGAAAGATCTGAGTACTTAGGTACGCCACAAAAAGGAAAACTTTTATAAATCTGAATGTTGGTAGACATATCAGACATAACATATCGAATTAAGGGTTTAGTGATGTGTATTTAATATGTCTGATCAAAGAGTATTTTTTCGTGGCTCAGTGAATTTATCTACATTTACTAAAAGTACGAATTTTTTCATCAGCAACTCACGACACGTTTTCATTGTACGTCATATTTAGCAGGCGAGGTGGAGACAGGATGTTTTGGGCCCGTTCAGTAAAAATATGAGGTGTACGCACGTACGGTATAGTATAAGTAGGTATATTATAATGCGTCAGCTTGATACATTGTTATGCGACTGTCTCATAAGGAGTGTTGATATTATCAACTAATTTCAAAACAGGAGGTTCTCAGTACCTACACCTGTTTTTTTTATGTTACGTTTGCTGATTGTGAACCGATTTTCGTAATACTTTTTTATTGCATACGGTCTATATTATCTATGGTGGTCCCATTTTAATTTGGAGAAAATGTTGCACCTGTAAGTTTAGTGTGGAAAATTAGGGGATGAATCTCGTTTAGTAAACTTCCGGTAAAGTAAACAGTTATTTAAAAAAAAAAATGTCGTATGTAAGTAGGTTTGTTTGTATCTCTGGTTATCTGAGCCTATGCGTCCCCTTGTACCCAGCTTTTTTGTTGTATCGGTGGGGAAATCTTCTAAAGATACCCGCATGTATTGGGGTACAGCCAAGTTATGTAAGATTGGCACCTACTAAAATCCCCTCAGTCACCTGCCTCTGGGCCTGCCTCTGTTCCTTCTAACCTAGAAGGTATAAGTTCAATAGTAAGCGTTCATTTTTTTGCTGGTGCGTTTAAGCGCGACTGTTTCAATATTTGATTACTTACTAGTTAAGATTAAACATTTTTATATTAATTGGCTAAAGACAAAAAATATTTCCAAGAAGATCTCGTTAACTTGACTTGATAGAATTAGGATTAATTAAAATGAAAATTTTGGAACAAAATTTTGCACTGTTGATACAAATTTCATTCCAGAGTCAATAAAGAAAATCAAGAGAACGGTGTAAACAGCGTAGGTAATGTTACAAGTTGGGAAGATTTTGGGAACCTAAAAAGCTTTGAAAATTACCAAAGAACGCTAAAGCTCCTTTGAATGGAATCCTCTCAATTTCTTACAAGTTTAATAACATCAAAAACTTTTAGGAAAAATCTTTACTTGAACTGGTTTTACTTAAAAAAACCTTTTGTTGTTTTGGACTCCAAAAATAATAAGAAATATAATGATTCCACGGAAAACATTTTCTGTTACAGACAAACAAAAAACTTTAGTTTTTAGAGATAAAAGCTTAATAAAATAAATAAAGTATTTAAAATCAGTTTTTTCGTTGGTCTCAGTGTAAACATTTGTGAATTACTTTATATTTTTTAAAGTTCTGTGTACGCCACTGTACTTAGCCAACATACTCAGTCTAAATGTAACATACATTGAGATTTTGACACTGAATGCCTAGTCAAGCGTGGAATATACGTCACGGAATAAAGTTTTGTTTGTTACGTTACGGAAAGGAATTCCACAGAGATTTTAGATGTATTATTGGCAGGTTAACAAAGCCTGACTTTGATCAAAGCCAAATTTCAGATTGGTTATCCTTTTATCCATTCTAATTTACAGACAAAGTTTTAACTATCTTTCTCAGAATTTTCTAAATCTAATCATAGGGTTAGAAATGTTTGAATTACCTTCTGACGTGTCTTGCTGTCTTTATTGCCATTTGGCCTCCAGAGTGTTTTTTTTTTAATGAAACTATGTGTTGTAACGTACGACAATAAAACTGTGTTTCGTTTGTCTTTCGTTTTCGTTTCGGATCTCCTAATTTCTGATTCGATCTCGTAGCAAAACCCCGAGCATGCCCTCTCTATAGTTCGTTGTGCACCTTTGAGTTTGCTTATAAGGCCCATAGTGAGAGACCGTATGTGTCGTATGTCATCACAATTATAATTATTTTATTATATTAATTGTATGTCATCATAATTTCATAATACCTAGTTTTAATTTCCTCGAGCCTCTTGGGACCATGCCAGTGACGGTCACCCCTTATGTATATTGTACAGAATACTTAATAAACTAATGTTTTTTTGTTTCAGTGCAAAGACGTCTATCCCGTGAGGTAGGCTTAAACAAGGGAACGCTCCAGTGATGTGTGAACACTTCTTGTAAAGGAAAAGTGTGGTTATATTGCGTCCCAATAACAAATTTCAATTGAAACGTCATTGAAAATTATTGTTACATAATGAGATGTCATGATAAATCGCTGGTCGCCCGTGTCACTTGCTAATTAGTGGACGATGTTGCGCGATAATGAATGAACATTGGTGAATGTCATGGTTAAATAAATACTACAGCGACATCGAAATTGTGACGTGAGAGTATAATAGTTATAATTATGGTTATGACTATGGAGTATTATGTCAATTTTGTTAAAAATTTAAAACCAACATGTAATTTATGCTTGTCTCTAGAGTATGTAAGTTTAAAATAAATGTAAAGTACATATATAATTATATTAAGAGTCCGATTCCCGCCACAGTTACTTATCTCACTCGCACATTATATTTTTTAAGGTAAGATTTTCATGATTACATTTTTATATTGGCAAAGGAGAGAAAATAACTAAGTAGTTATAAGTGGATTTTTTTCAATCTCCTTCGCCGAAACACAAAACATCAAAATATAAATTGCTGTAAAATATTTGTAATGTCTTTATTAAGGTAATGCCTAATCGGTATCAAAGAATCCCACTCAGTGATTGAGTTTAATCTAGATTAATTTTAAAGTACCACTAATACTAAACTTTAATACAAAAGCATTCTTTGGAAGGAAAAAGTTTACGTCTAAAAAGGACGGCTCTCAATAATTTTTTTATGTTTGTTTCCTCAGAAATCCGCCATTTATGAACCGATATAATTTTTTAATTGAAAGGATATACTTTCAGGTTGGTCCCATACGAATTTCATCAAAATCGGTTTAGTAGTTTGGCTTTTAAATTAAAATAACAGGAAAATCCGGTTACTTCATCGGTTAGTCATCCAAGCATCTAAATTTCGTATTTAACTAATTTTGTGAAGTCGGATTTTTAAATTGATAATTATTAAATTTAAAAAACCCATGCCCTTGCGGTTTTTTAAATTCGTACTCAGTGATTTAATATCTTCAAAATTTTGTCAGTGTGGGATAGAGATAATAGATATAACTCTGGCTGGGAGCAGGTTCTTAATATAGGTTTGTATACGACTGTGTAAAATATATTTTGCAAAGTAATAACATAAGTACAAGTGGAATGAATGTTGTTGGCAGGCGTACAAATAGCAAAACAGTGAAAGCCCTTTGAGCCTTTTCTTGTCAATAAACAACATTAATAACGTCATGTCAACACGATCTAAAAGTTGCCATGGACATGAAATTGCACTGTTATACCTACCCTTGATTTTGTTTTTGTGTAGTATGCTGGATATAGCATTAATAAAACTGTAACAAACTAATGTTTTTGTTTGTGTGTCCAGTCCTTACACTCAGCGCCCGCCGGCCCTAGGCTTTGGTCAGGGTAGAGCGAGATTGTCTTTTGGGGCTTTTCTTTCCTGAAAATCCTGTGCTAATCCAGAATATAAGCTATTTCCACATCAAAATTGTGTGCTGGTTACAAACAATGCAAGTGGGCTACGCCGCCTTGGGTCGCGAGACGCCATTTTTTTTAGTTTCGCTTGAATTTTTTTGATTTTTGCATTTTGGCGTCCCGTGCTATCTGACACCTAGAAGAACTGCTCCTCTCGACCTCAGAACCGGCGCAGCTTACACTGGACTAACAAATACTTCTAATCTAAGACTTTAAATTTCGAATTTTTTTTTTTTTTTTTTTCGGGCAAGTGCCTTTAATAACTAAACAAAATACAAGCTAAAACTAACACTACAAATACAGTTAGACTGCCCATAGACCGTTAAAGGTCTAAAGACAATTCAAATGCTCAAGCCCACTACCAGTTGGCAGCGTATCCAACATGCTGGCGGCATTACCACGTTGAATGGCAATTTTAATTGACATTGGAATGTAACTTTCGGTACGCGATAATTCAAATTTAATTCTAGTCATAATACGTAAGAATTACAAATTAACCTAATAATAAGTACTTTTTGTATGGATAAATCTTTTTACAAGAATTTTAGTGAAGGTCACTTCTGTTACGCAGTAAAATATTATATAGTATTATGGCTTACTCCGCACTTTCCTGTTTGCCCGGTGTTCATTATCTTTAAAATAAAATTGAAAATGTTTTAAACCAATCCATGAGAATATTATCGTTTTTGGCGAAGGAGAAGGTGAATATTTTATTCCTTCGCGAAGAATCGCCAAAATAGAAAATATCATAACAATGTGTTTAAAACATTTTTGAGGGTAATAGCAGATCATCTCTTTTTAAATATACACTCAGGAAATTTTTAATCTTCAAAATGTTGAAACGTGGGCCGGTTTTATGCTTCGACCAAAATAAAATGAACGGACGGACCATAACCATTAAACTTGCTCAGTAAAAACGAGTCAAAACCGTTGGACATATTATTGTACTTCAACACCAAATTATAACCATGTACAGTACATTTGTTACAAAAAAAATATTGCGGTTTTTGTTGTGTTTTTACACATCGGGAAAGCACACAAAGGCATAATTTTATCAGATGTTTCGTTTTTATGGTACAATAGTCTTGTGTTACGGCTAGAGATCGACTGAAACGAAGTGACCGTCGGCGCTCATTTTGTAATCTTCAAAAATGCGCCCCTTTTGGGCCCGTCCATTAAATTTATTTTCATATGTACGTATTAAAAAAATTAAGAGCGAGGTAGCGTGTGGCTAAACTAAACTTTTACCTGCCTGCTTCCCAGGCAGGTCAAAGTTTAGTTTTTCTGTCTCAGGATGGGTGCAAAACTTACTTTACGACACTTACGATGATGATGAGTGAAGTTCTAACATAATTATACGAAGTTCACCCGAATATATTAACTTACCTCCCTCACTATTCCTTCGATTCACCCTATTTAGTGTAATGAAAACTCATACCATAAACAAAAAAAATACTAAGCACTAAAAGTTAAGCACTGATGTAGAGAGAAAAAAATAAGACGCTCATACAGTTCAGATTGTACTATTTTTAACATCAAGTTAATATATTCCGATGAACTTCGTATAATTATACGATAAAAGGTAGTAATAAAAACACTTGATGTAATTAAGCGAAAGAAGCATGAAGGATGTTACTGCATGTTCTATTATTTCTTTCAAACAAGGTTCATAAACTTAAGTTAAAATGTAATAAACAACAAAGTTGCTTCGAAGACTGCGTATCGCTAAGTTTGAAGCCTATTGTAAATTGAATTGTTACTTGAAATGCAAGAGATATTAATTTTAAGTAATTTTAAGTGACTTGGACAACTCAAGTCATCTAAACTTTGTAATGAAAAATTTGAACTCTGACATTTGTCTTCATCAAGAGCTCAAGAGCGATGGGGGTAGCATATGAGCTTTACAATCTGAAAGCACCCGGTTCAATCCTCAGCCCTGCACTAATAACTTAATTATTACGTAAGTAAATTATGTGCAGTTTCCGTGCCATCTTTCAAAAATGGCGAAGGAAAAACATCGTGACCGGAATGTCCAACAACCTCAAAAGTTCTAAGACATAAATAATTATAATTATGACATTCATCAACATGCACTTGGCGAGCATGGTGGATTAGAGCCCATTCTCTCTCACTGAGAGAAGGCTTGAGTCCCAGTGGGAGGGAACATGATTAAGGTAGAAATGATGATGAAGAGCATTCCTGTACATTATTATTACAAGAATTATGATCATCGATAAAAATCCTGATCATCAATCTTTTCATTTAAGTGAGGGTTTGATGTAAAATATTATTCACTAGTAATAATAGTGTTTTTTTAAGCAAGCGATATGCTTTCCTATAACAGTTCAGTGCAACCCAAGATGTAGAACTTCAATGGTCTTACCACAAAAGATTTAAGAACGCTTTAGACATGTGTTTAGCAATTGTTTCACAGCGAAAAATATGCTAAGCACTTGTCTAAAGCGTGCTTAAATCTTAGTCTAAAATCTCAGTTTAAAATCCTGCGCGGGCATTACATTGCGTTCGTCACTTTGAGATAAGTCTCTTTACAAAGACTTTTTATAACAGTAGCTTTACCTAGTCTGTGTTTCCATATGTCCAGTAATTACACTGGAAACATAACAATCATCATCATCATCATCATCATTTCAGCCATAGGACGTCCACTGCTGGACACAGGCCTCCCCCATCGATCTCTAAAAGGGCTGGTTGGAAGCGTCCTGCATCCAGCGTTTCCCTGCGGTCTCTTTTAGGTCGTCTGTCCATTTTATGGGTGGACGTCCTACGCTGCGCCTACCGGTCCGTGGTCTCCATTTCAGAACCTTTCGGCCTCATCGGCCATCTGTTCTGCGTAATATGTGCCCTGCCCACTGCCACTTCAACTTGCTAATCTGGTGAGCTATGTCGACTTTCGTTCGTCTACGGATCTCCTCATTTCTGATTCGATCTCGTAAAAACCCTGAGCATAGCCCTCTCCACAGCTCGTTGTGCGACTTTGAGCTTGCTTATGAGAACATAACAATGTTTCCAGTGAAATTACTGGGCATGCGTACGTTTCAATACAATAGATATCCCAAATGTCCCAATGTCAACCCAAATTCTACCGAAGTCAAAGTATATATATATATAGACTTAAGTAGATACTAAGTACATAGAATTAACCACCGTTTATTTAGTATTAATTATATCAGTTATTACGGAATATGTATGAATCTTTAATAGGTCTGAGATAAAGCTTATCCCCTGAAAACAAAATATATGTGTAAATAACCCGCCTACGTGATGAACATGTAAGTATAAGTTATTATTCTTAAATTTGTACAAACAATTAAGAAGCTTCAGTGTTATGAACTAAAATTTAAATGTGTTAGTAAAATAATAAAGATGTTTTTTACCAACCATTTTTTTTTGATGGACGGATTAAGATCTGTTTTCATTGTCGTCTTGACCTAGTTGTCACGAATTAGCCGAGAAATTATACCAACAGACAGCCGACTTGAAGTTTGATGATGGCATTGAAGGGTTATTTTCGGCACATTTCTTTCGACGGATAGATAGATAGATGGAAACTCAGGGTATTTATATTTGTGTACACCAGAAATAAAAATTACAAACAGATAGAAAACACTTACGCGACAAGTGGCGGCCTTATCGCTTAAAGCGATAATTAGCGCATAATTAGAAATAAATATTTTTAGTTAAACCAAAATTATTTAATAGTGTGAGAAATAAGTACCCCAGGCCGATGACCAAAACTCCCGCACTTCTTGTCTAATCTACCCGCAGTCATTACTTATTTAGCTAGCTATAGAAACCACGACCATTGCAACATGGACGAAACGCCGAGAGGTGTTTACCTAAATAGTATTGATAAGTCATTATCGCATTATAAAGAAGAAACCGCATTGCAAGTAAAAAACAAGTAGGTACATGGATATTAGTTGATAATTGGACTAAGTAGCTAGGAATAAGAAGAGAATGCTTACACCCAATGTATTGTTTTTGCCTACAACACACAGCAAGAGCTGGTGAAAGAATGAACACAGAATTGCTATGATATCGTAGCTCAGCTACCTACTATACTTCGATACCTTATGCAAGTTAGAATAATTGTATCATCATCATCATCATCAGCCAGAAGACGTCCACTGCTGAACATAGGCCTCCCCCTTTAACCTCCACACTGAACGACAGCCTGCCTTTTGCATCCACTGGATGCCAGCGACTCTTACTATGTCGTCGGTCCATCTAGTGGGAGCCCTACCTACACTGCGTCTTCTGGTTCGTGGTCTCCACTCAAGAACCTTTCTTCCCCATCGGTTATCGGTTCTCCGAGCGATGTGGCCTGCCCATTGCCACTTCAACTTGCAAATTTTAACAGCTATGTCGGTGACTTTGGTTCTTTGGCGAATATCCACGTTTCGGATTCTATCGCGCAAAGAAACTCCGAGCATAGCTCTCTCCATTGCCCGCTGTGTGACTCTGAGTTTTTCCAAAAGGCCAACAGTTAAGGACCACGTCTCAGTACCATATGTCATCACTGGCAACACACACTGGTCAAAGACCCTTGTCTTTAGGCACTGTGGTATCTTGGTAGAATAATTGTATACTTTTACTAAATTGTATCAGAGCTCCTGGTTGATGCGACGCGTGTCCAAAATGCTGGTTTTTAACTGGCTCAACGCATAAGCATTGCCATTGTGGTAATTCCGCCTGCATGCTAGGTGGGTTTGATAATTTGGAAAAGTTTTAGACCGTTAACGGTTTATGGACAATCGCAACTGTTTTTGTATAATAAAGCTTAGTTGTTTAGGTATTTGATGTTACAGTTATATGATTATTAACGGGATATTTACCCTGATTTCAGTTCCACCGCCAAGGGCGTTGCCGTAGGGCAGTTGGGGGCAATGCAATGTTATAGGTTGGAAAGCTCTTTGAATGAGTACTTATCTACACTTACCTTCCACTTAGGGATATGCTTTACCTAAAACATAATTAGATACTCTTCGTATAATTAAGATGTACAGCCCAGTTATAGTTGTAGCTTGATATTAGCCAGCCTATGTGGGAATGACTATTATATAGGACTACTGCCTTAAACAGCTTAATATAATCGGAGTATCGTGATTAATTTAACATCGGGAAAAATAAAAACAAAATATGTGAAAACCACGCCGTTTTCCAAACTAAAAATTAAAAAATTAATTACGGTCGTCTCGACCGATAGAAACATAATCGTGAGTGCAAGCAGGTGTTATAATAATTTAAAAATTAAAATTGACCACAACAATTTTACCTATTTGCAGCTTGCCGATAATATAATTATGTAATTTGACGCTTCCTTTAAATATTGTTCATGTTTATATAATAAAGGGTTACACTGGAACGGTGGTACTAAGCTACAAAGAGCACATGTTTCTCTTTGTTAGCCCGTTGGTCCAGTTGGTAGTGAACCTACCTTCTGAGATTGGGGGCGTGGGTTCGATTCCCACCTAGGACAAACATTTATGTGATGAACATTTGTGTTTGTTCTATATCTGGTTGTTAATGTCTATTTCAGTATGTATTTAAAACTATATATGTAATGTATATCAGTCTCTGACAGCCATATCACAAGCTTTGCTTAGTTTGGGGTCAGACGACCGTGTGTGAAAAATGTCCCGAAATATTTATTTTATTTTATTTATTATAAACAACTTCTACTATAAAGCTTACCCTGCATTCAAGTAAAAATCCAACTGGAGCATAAAACTGTTCCAACACAATACATTCACATCCACCATAATGTTTTTTTTTTTACAAAAATAATATAACAACCGACTTCACAGAAATATCAATAAACAGGATTCATCCCCTAATTTTCCACCCTTAGAGGTATAAAATTTTCTTCAAATTTAAACCACCCTCCAAATATTGCTTGCAGTGGCACTGACAGCAGTGGGAACATGAAAGGCTGATTGATGATAGTAAAGAAAATCATAATGATGAGAACATTCCTTCAAATTGGTACCAGCGTACCTTGTAACTTTTTATAGCGTAGTTTGAAGAGATCTCTACCGATTTGGTATGACTTCTTCTAAGTGCAAAACTCGACACTAATCCTAAGCCTACGAAACAGGGGCCGGTGCGTCATGATATGCAAATGTTATGACGCT
Organism: Agriopis aurantiaria; assembly: GCA_914767915.1. Lineage (NCBI taxonomy): Eukaryota > Metazoa > Arthropoda > Insecta > Lepidoptera > Geometridae > Agriopis > Agriopis aurantiaria. Next base: position 7,430,168 of record OU611999.1, read on the forward strand.
ATATTTTTGTTTTGTAATTTTTACCCGTAACCCATCCGGTAGTAAAACAGCTTCGTGAATATTCATGTGACGAAATCCTCCAAATGAATCTGGTCGAAGTACCCCTGTATATATAAATTTAATGTTATTTATGACATTGTGCGCTCGCTGTCTGCACTGCGAGTCGCTTATGAATTATTGCTCTGAGGAAAGGCTTTTGTATAAGTTTCTAAGCAGCACGGGTTTGATAAATATAAGAATTCGGTTAATAATATAACTAAACTCGGTGCTAGTATTTATTTGCTATGCTATTTATATTTATTTTATATGAAGGTACAAATTCCAAATATAATATTTTTTATGTTACACTAATTTCATTAAGGCGGATGCCTAAAAGCTTGCTTTAGTAAAAAGTTTCTTAAATATTTTTTTAGATCTTTTATTGCCAATAAGTGCTCTGGAAAAGTCTTAAAAATATTCTCACTGAAGTGATTGGCAAAAATAATCAAATTTAATTGCTGATTACGAAATGCAATCGTTTAATTTTAGGTAGGTAGGTTACTAGGTAGGTACCTTACTGGATTTCGAGATAAAAACGAAAAAATAAAGCCGTAATAATTGTCAAAACGAATAGGAAACAAGTAAACCATATTTTTTTATTTTATGTCTGTAATCTAACGAAATTAACTCTTCAAACTTTCAGAGAATTCTCAAAAACTGCTTTTAATTGATGTAGTGTGATGATTATGTTGAGAATTTTCAAAATTTGAAGCCATTATTTTCAGTAAAAAATACAGAAAGTAACATTTCACAGTAATTACATTTTCTATAGATGTTTCTATTTGATAGAGTCAAACGTCAAAAATTCAGTTATTTTTTGTTTTTTTTTTTACAAAAGATGTCTGAGAGCTCTTAAAGCACATTTTTTTTAAGAAAATGAAATTATATAGGTAAACCTTAAAATAAAATCTGTTTCAGTCGAAAATAGAATCTAGGCAGAATTCATTTAATTACGAATGTCTTGCTTGTTAAAAGTTGTTTGTTTTTGCGATAATTAAGTAAACGAGTATCTTCTCAAAATAGTTTCTGTTTCAAAGGGCATGCTTCAATACTGATTGCAAGTATATAGAGGGTAAGGAAGGGCATGATAAAATATATTGATGACAGCACAGTAAAATAATACTATGAAAATAATATAAGCCTCGATTTCGTTTAGGTGTTAAAGAAAACGTGATACATAAAAACAAAGGAAAATATTTTTCTCCAACTTTTCTTTTTGCAAAATTGATACTGACAAGTGGTCGCTTACTAGTTGTGGCGCCCCTTGCGATCGAGTAGGTAAACACAATTCGAAAAACTCGCACTTCGCACTCAGGGATAGATTGGATCTGTAGACATTGCACAAATGCCTCACTATATAAATAATTCAGGTAAGTCAGCGGGTTTAGTTTTAACTAGACAATCAAAAAACAGTAAGGTTCCGGAATGGGACTACTTTATTTCTCCAATGACCATCTGATGGTAATTTGATATATATTCCTCTGAATGGTAATAGCTACCGTTCTATTGACTAGTGATGTGACTAGTTTATCCTAGTCTTGTTTTTCTGATGACGCAAAGCAAAAACAGACAGGCGGTTGATGCAGCTTTTGCGGCCAAATATTCCAGCCTTGTGCCGTTCGGGGTAGAAACACATGGACCGTAGGGGCTGATTGCTTTTGAAATATTATATGAGAATCAGTTGTTTCCCCAGTTGTCTGGGAGACTGAAAAAAACTGTACGTGACCATAATGCTGGCCTACGTACCTACTGATCCATGTGAATTTTAAAGAATCTCTATTTAATTCTCTATTTAGTCATAAAAGTTTCCGAGAAAAAAACTAATAGATTTTTTTTAAACGCATTTGTAATGCGTGTACAACATTTCGTGTCTGTGCTTTTAACCGTTGGAGAGATTCTTCGTTAGGAGCCAACGTTGAGTGCAATAGCTATGTCATTGTGACATTTAGAATGCGTTATCATAATTTATTGCGTATACAATATTTCAAGCTTGTGTTGCTAACCATTGAGAAGTTCCCCTGAGTACAGCAACAATGTCATAGTAAAACTTAAAACAAAATGTCGTAGTAAAATACGTACACAAAATTTCTTGTCTGTGCTGTTGACCGATGTAAAGTTCCTTTATCTTGAGCTAATCCTGGATGTCGATTCAGATCATGCTTATCATAAAAATGCTTTGTTATCAGAACTGAACCAAAATGTAAAAATTTATCTCCGTAGGATAAGAGGAAGTGATTATAACTCAACTTGCAAGATTTGACTAAACAAACAGACGGACAGAACGAATTTATAAGGGTTCCTTGTCAGGCTACGGAACCCTAATAAAAAGTATCCCTAGTTAAAAACCCATGTAAAAAAATCACGCTCCTACACAGAAACAAATGAATACTCTCGCATTTATAAATGGTAACAATTAACTTATTTGTTACCATTTATAAATGAAATTTTCGCAGTTTTCAAACGTATTTAGCATTAGATGTAATTCTTGTGAAAACATAAACATGACAAAACTTACCTTGTTTACTAACTGCTTTTTATCTGTTTTCTAGATTAATTAGGTGAGTAAGAGTATGCTCATTTAATTTTATCCTTTATTCTGGTACCAACTGAAGATACTATGAGATCCAGTCTAGAGAGTCTAGACACGTAAGTTAGAAATTCATTAATAAATAATGTTTCACATTCATAGCTATCCCCACTATAGGATTCCCTGTGTCGGGGATGCCAAGTATACTCACAACTAATTCCCAGACCTAGAACAAATATTTAAATTCATCTGCCCAGCCGGGTATTGAACCCAGCACCTACTGCTCGTCAGACGTGCTATCACTGAGCCATATCGGTCGTCAAATTTCATGAATAATCTGAAGGAAATATTAAACATAAAATATCGACATCTTGTACCTAGGTAAATTCGTTGAAAGATTTGTAATTACAATACTGTATACTCAATAGTTTATTGCATATTATGAAATTCACATACAGATCTTAGGTAAGCATCTATAGAGTAGGAATCAATTAATAACGACGCTAATTGGGTATGGCAACAAAGTGCGGAGTGGATCGACTTATTCCATAATTGATTTGTCTTCTAAATACTCGTTTATATAGTAATATTTCTAAGCAATAATGTCTTATAGGGTTTTGGCAAAGCTATTTTGTCTTTTATCTGTAACCTGGTAAATATATTTTTTATATATTTTTTTGTGTTTTTTTGGACCGGTGCTTTGCATTACTAATTTAGATGCTGGTAAGATTAATTTATGTTAACATCCAATGACGATGTAACCATTGTAGCCAAAGTATTTTTTTTTTTATCTTAATCTTTTTCGAGCGGGCCAATCCTAGGCGCGAATTGAACGAATGGCTTTTGACGCTTGTGATTCTCCAATCACAAGCGCCCTACGATATCAAATAAAGCAAAGCAAAAGCAAATTATGACTCGTGCACGATCAAGTGGTTATATTATTATCTTTGTTAATAACTCTTGTTGTCTTGAGGCTCAAATAATCGTTCATTCGAACTATATTATCGTATTTCCACGCACCGCACTAAACTCCCACCCAACCATACAGTTTGACCTAATTGCATTTACTTACGTTTAGTTGCCTTCAGGCCACTGTGCTCCTGCGAACTCTGCCGGTAGCCGTTCGCATAATATTTAACCCCTAGTAGGTAAGACGGAGGAGTCGACTAAATGGAGACATAATTGAAGGCGCGAAAATAACTCCATCTTGCTTAGGATTACAGTAGGTTCGCCATTGTGTTTTTATGTACAGGATAAATTCATATTTTTGTAAATTCGATGGAAATTACCTCGATGTAGGTAGGTATTTATCGACTTTGTGATACCTATCACGTTGATTTCTTATTTAATTTACTTAATTATAGTTAAAATATATTGATAATAAGTCAATATTTGTGACTAATATATTTGGACAGATTAGATAATCATATCATTAATATAGTAGGTACTTTCTATTTAACATTAATAATTAATAACATTAGTGTTAATATTTTACATATAAGGTGTGTACGGTTTTAACTATTGTACTTCAGGTTCAAAATGTTATGTTGTCTGTGCTGATACACCTACACTGCTGTTGTGATATACCTACACTTGTATGTAAAACATAATAACCTGTAACCTGTATCCAATAAAATAAAATATATCACTGTTAAACCATAATAATTTAGCAATAACTTACTTAATTCTTTTTAAAACTTTTTTTTAAGGAATTAATGTAACGGAGATATTTTTTGTAATAAAAAATTCAACGTGTCACAAAACGTCCTAACTTTATTTTGTGATGGGTAATTTTTTAATGTGTTATTATTCTAGTGAAATGAATTTTTTTGCAAAAAAAAAATAATTAAAAACCAAAGCTGATTGTAATGGGTAGTTTAAGATTTTCTTAGCATATTACTGATTCCGTCGCCTAATTTTTGAATTTTTTACCATTCTATGTTTATCGCACAAAATAACTTTATGAAATTTATTTATGTTTGCGCTATTGTATCAGTGCGTGTAGAGAAGCTTAGTATCGATACAAACAGCTTAGTTTTTCGATACTAATTTAGATTAATTATGTATTATATATGAATTAAATAAACTTAAGAAAAAAAAAAGTATTTTCCGACAAAAAAATATTTTTGGTGTCCCTACAGAAGATGAGTATACCACGCTATAACTGTATAAACGTTGAAGACATTTGCCGGTACATTATTGTTTGAGCTTTCCACAATCAACGCTCATGGATATAATAAAGCTTTTGGAATGGGATGCTGGGACGCTCCAGTTTATCTTTATGGCGGACCAGATGGGCCGATTGCCGTTCCATGGCAAAAAATCTGCGGATTTTTATCGTATTTCGTTGGTTAGTATGGTATTGAAGTACTTTGTGTAATGTGTTTGGATCTAATAAAACATCGTACAAAATATTATGTTCATGTAAATGTTATTACGCGATATGCTCGTGTCACCTTATTATGACGGAAATAGCAAGTCTTGTGTGATCTTTTGACCAAAAAATTGCTATTATAGTAAACGCATTAAAATCTGAGTCGTCGAGCAAAAAACGCCATACCATAAGACCTGTAAGTGCGAGCGAGTCGGACAAATATGACATGTGGGTGCGAGCGAGATAGACAAACAATGATTTATGACCTGACGACTCAGATGATAATGCGTTTACTATAGTAAGTGTGTGAGAGAAAAATTATTATCTACATTGTATTTTGATTATTAGTAGTAGTATTTTGGTAATTTCTAACTGTTAGAGACAAACAATAATATTACAGTTGAAAAAACTATAAAATACGCTTATGTGACTCCTTAAAGAATCGAAATCCTTTCGAAATGTATTAGATAGCCAGTTTTCACAAAATATCTAATGTTATGGCGGATTAACTAAGACTAAAAACTGAAGGGGGCGATCCTCAACATACAACAAGCGTATTTGTTTTACGTATTTTCGTATTTGCTCTAATGTAAAAACGGTAATACTTACAAGCGTCAAACTTGGCATGATTACTAAGTTATAACTGGTAATTAGGTAACTTGGACGACCTTATCAAGTCGTTTTTTTTTATTGATAATAATTGTATTTGGTTGTGGTACGGAACCTTAGTGCGCGAGCCCGACTCGCATTTGGCCGGTTTATTTCAAAGTGTTACAAACGATTATTTGTGTTTTATTATGATGTTCCTAACACAAAACATTACGAGGCGAAGAAATATAAAGGCGATGTAATGTAACGTAACCAAGTTCCTATTTTGGTAGTTTTATTTGCAAGTGTCCTCCGCGTGTGGTTGCGTCAGATAAGCGAGAGTTGCTGCAGTAAGGCATTGTTGGCAAGGCTTGGCACGTCTCTGGACATTATCGTCCCGACAAAATAAATTGTATTTCAGTTTAAGAGGACACATTTGAACAATTCTGTCCAAGTTCAGATATAAAGATTCTAAGTAGAGCGTATGTCTTCTGTGGTAAAGCCAAATGTGGTACTTACATTACCTCATTATGTTGTCTGTGTGTAGAGTCATCATCATCATCATCGTCATCATCATCATCATCATCATCATCATCATCATCATCATCATCGTCGTCGTCATCATCATGATGCGTGTGTAGAGTATTAAACAAGAAATACCTTTCATATAGATCGGATCAACGATATGCAAGTTATCGACGAACAAATATACAAACATCATAGAAATGGCGACTTGTCTCATTACAATCTGAGACCTTTCTTTGCTCAGTCAATTAATATTCTGGCTATTTGCGTCAATGTTGCTAGAAACCTTGATGCAAAATTCCCTTTATTAATAAACTAGCTTCTGCCTGCGGCCAGCAAACTCACTGTCAAACAAAATAGATTGTGTTTACTTTCGGTAGAACGATGGTGGCCATACCCTATTACATCGATTTCGTGTTACAGTGACCGCAAATTAATTAGAGTTTGTTTAACGGCCTCTTATACCAAGACGGTTTTTAACCGACTTCGAGAGGAGGTTATAAATAAATCTTATTCAGTTAAATTACAATATTTGAGCTGGAAAAAAAAAATACATGTCACAGATACATCTGTGTTTGAGCTTATGATTTGGTTCAAAATACGATAGAATAAAATTTCCTCGATCAAAAAAAATATCTGAAACAAAGTCGATTTAGTTTATTTTTTTCGTATATGCTCTAATGAAAGCTCGTAACAACCTGGAAATTGCATGTACTGAAAGGCAATCCTTTTCAAAATTTTTTGGTTTGGATAGATTTTTGATAGTGAATAGTTTCGTTTTTTAGTGAAATTTTATAATGCTTATGCGCTTATGCGTAAAAAGGTCGCGAGAATTTGCGCGCGCCTCGCTCAGTCCCGCGCCAGGCATCATCGAGGTCGGACCTATGTTCGTTTTTGTCGTTGCACTCCCCCCGTGGGCCTCCAACTCTTGCGTGGCAAAATACATCGTCGCTATAACTTGGCGGGGGCTGAGGGAGCGTTTTGTTGCCTACGCGACTCGGATAACCGGCCGTTAAACGACTACTAAAGATGGAATAAACGAAGTTAAGTTAAACTGGGTAAATGCGTACACCGATTACTTCTATTTATGTGAACTAATTTACGTGATTCTTTATCACTTATCTATTATGTAAAGTAAGCTTTCGAGGTGGTCCCACGAAAATTTCATCAACTTTGGCTTTGTAGTTGATAATCAGCTCCAATAATACGAATAGCTTTGTTCGAGCGAGTGTTGATTTGGCATTACTAATTTCTGTTTTGATTACGTTATATCTCAATCCATGAGTAGCAGCATATCGCTCGCATACAGCTAGTAACTTCCATAAAGTCGGTTTAAAAATCTATTAAAATAACATACCTACATATTATTAATATACCTACGTACATTATTATTATAAAAACACTTTGTTAATATTACGACTAAAGAACTTTGTAACATGGTAATGAAAAAAAATAACAAGTTACGTGGATTGCTATAGATTTGATTTAAGGCCCTCTTTACCCACTTTTAGCAATTTTGGTCATTCAAATTTTAGTTTTTCTACTACCATGGTTAGTTTAAAATTATAAAAATGGTGTCATATCTAAATTTAATGTTTTATCTGGGAAACAGTGAAGACCGAAACACGCAAAAGGACATTTCGCTGGATAGAAAAAAATATGAAAGTAACGCTGATTTGCGCTTTTCTCCCTGTTTTTTTACTGTGATATAATAAAACTATGAATATTATGTTATTATCTTTTATAACACAGCCACATAAAACCATACATTACTAGTATTTTTACATATCCTGGGTATAGGGATTGTGTTTGACATTAAATTTTACGAAGCACTAGACATTTTCACAAGTTGAACTTGAATTGGCAAGGGCTTCACTTGCAATTCAGTCCGTGACATGGTCATGATTAGAATAAAAAAAATATGCAATGACGGGCAAATAACACGGTGATTCAGACTGACTAAACTAGATCTAAAAATCCATTATTTGGACCAAGATCCATCCATCCACGTCGTTCGTTTTGGATCTATTTTATATTTTTATTCGGATCTATTTTTATTTTTTTTGTCCATATTCGGATATTCTGACCAAGATCCTGATATTGACCAAAGTCACGGTCTGGACTGAGAAATGTAACCTCTGCCAATTATTCATATGCATCCTGTTACTGTTTGACAAAAACCTAGTAAATTATTACTAATACCTACGTTATAATTATATACCTCACCTATGTTATCTTTCGGGAAATGCACTTTTGAAAACACACTGACTAAAATAAAATATTCACAGCTCTTAGTAAAAAATAGTAAAGAATAGGAAGAAGAACCTTAGTTACAAATGTAAAGGAGGTGACCGATCGTAAGGGCCATTACTTGTACTCCTTCTAAGTTTAGATAGTTAGATTCTGGTTTTTAATTGAGGTAATTAAAAAGCAATGAATATTTATCTTAGTCGTAAACGGTTTACTTAGAAACGTTAGTTAAATTAATCTATGCTCAAAACTGTTCTGCCCACATTTCCCTGGAGAAAATCACTCGCAAAAACGAGACAGCAAATTTTTGTTAAACACGCTTCTAATAGGCCAAAAATGTGCATCCACCAATTAGGTAAAATTAGCAACCATATTTTTCTAGGAACTTCTCCAGTTCATCTAAGCGTTTTCCTTCAGGGTCCCCGCGCTTGTGCAGCACCTCCCACTCGTCAGGGCAGTGCTCACGTAATGCTTTGATGAACTTGGCGACCAGCACTTTCTGTTTATCCGTACACTTGGCGCAGGCCGTCTCTGAGCCCTCCTCAATCCACCCTGCGATAAAAAAGGTCGTCAACAAGTGAAGGACATCATTATTTCGAAGCGAAGTACAAAGTAGAAAAGGTAAGCTGAAAAGTATGAGGGTCACCTCAGTCAAGAGCACGGTTGAGTGCCTACTTCAGTAAGTTAGCACAATCTAAAACACTCATCGCAAAAAATATAGACACAAGATTTGAGTAGCGGTTTTGTTTTATATTTTCATGTTTCAATATTTATAAACTGTTATTATTTTTATGTACGAATAACTGAATAAATATTAGACACTGTCAAACTGTTGTTTTCACTGTTCTTTTTTAAAAGAATGCAAACATGCGACGGGCCACCTGATGGTAAGTGGTCACCGCGGCCTATGGACACCTGCAATACACGGGACATTGCCAGTGCGTGGCCTACCTTTGCAGACACTTTTCACACTTCATTTGAAGTAGCCCAGATAATAAGTATACTACGGAGGAAAGATCGAAGGTAAGCCGTTCCACAACTCACAGGTACGTGGCAGAAACAATCAATCATATCGAACGGTACGAAACTTACACAAACCACCTCAGCTCTTGTAAAGTGATGGTATAGTCGAATATGGTAAACACGCTTAGTTTGGGGTGGGGACTTCAAGTGACGTGCAGTGAGTTACTGGATCACATCGTTATCAGCAGATGTCGTTACTCACCCTTCATATCATTTCCCTCCGGCGTGCACTTTCCATCTCCAATGAAGCAGTGCGCGTAAGCGGACAACAGCCGCTTGTTGCCGGCCAGCTCGTCCACTTTGAAGTTATCATACTTGGTGTCGTAATGGTTGTCGGGACGTGCCACTGCCAGCACTACCAGGGCGAGGAGCAATAGGAGTTTCATGGCTGGGGAAAGAAGACAAAGGGTAAAAGGACCATATTATATAATTATATGGTTAGGTTAGACCGACATAACTCAAAGGATTAGCCTGGCCATATCTGTAGAAGAACTGATAACCGTTGGAGTAGACGGGTTCTAGAGTAGATACCGCGTATCGGCGAACGTAGAGTAGGGCACCCTGAAGCCAGGTCGAGTGACAAACTGCGAAAGCCAGTTAATGGCAAATGAATGCGAAAGTAGAAGTCTCACTGATCCAGCATGGTGGATTAGGGCCCATCCTCTCTCTCTGAGAGATGACCTGAATCCCAGCAGTGGGATACATGATAGGCTAAAATGATGATGATGATTTACACAAAGTAATGTTTCAAATCCCACCTTGAACAATAAGGTGACACAAAACACACCAGTAATCACTCAAATTGTTATAACTACAAAGTCAGGTTAATTTAGATATTACCAAGTAAAATCTCTCAACCATACGAGAAATAACAAAGGGATAATTTTAATATAATAAGCAATTTACTCTGTTACAAAGTAGGAAGTTGATATTTTTTTGTAGAATTTAAATTGAATTATTCTGTACTTACTTATCTTCAAATGTTCACAATGCGAATGTGCAGTGATTATGAGACCAAGTCTTTATATACTTGCTTGAAGATATCATATCTTTGACGTAGGTGCTTGTAGGTATTCTGCGTAAATATATTATGAATTGTCAAGAGCGTGTCGAGACACGCGTATGACATAGTTCCGCAGATTTTACCAAAATGCTCGAATGATGCTATGATGCTATTGGACTAAAATTTAAATTTAAAAGATCAAATCACAAAATTACGCCTTGTTTTATAATGTTCTTTTTAGGGTTAAAGAGCTCTGAACTGAACATTTTGGTGTTTTCTCTCAATAACTCAACCGTTAACTTGAGTGATTACACTGGTAGATTCACATACGCCATTGAATTCCTTCTCCGTACGTATGCATGTTTCCTCACGAAGTTTTAACCGCCCGCAACTGGCCAATTGTGGTGAATATGGCCCAATCACCCTTTCGTGGGTAGGCTAAAAGTCCAGCTGTTAAAAAGCTGATTATGATGATGATGATGATGATTACACTGTTTTGTTGAGTGCGTGGGGATCCAGTAGGAGCACAATTGAAGGAATGTACTTATATACTTTGTAAAAATCTTAAAAACATTTTTTCACCGACATAACGCACAACCTAAACCGCTGAGTCATGAACAATTTTGCTAGTATAGAAGCATGAAATTTGCACATTTTCTCCGTATAAGTATAATGAAAATGAGCAGTGAGGAAGGATTGAAAATTCAAACCCTAAAGGGGCTTAATAGGGGATAAAATTTATACGGATGTTCGCTATTTTTTACTTAAAAAAGGAATTCGGATGTTTTATTTTGTTACTTCGGAATTACGTCAAATAAATGTTTTTTTTATTGGTTATAAATTAACAATTAAAAAAAAAACTAATATAATATCATTTTATTTATATTACACGGGAATTACTCACGTAAGATTAAGCCGGTCACTCCGACTATTCACACGCATACCGACTCCGACTTTTCTCGCATTCACCTTGAAAAAGACTGCCTAATGCGGTTGAAGCTATAGTCGGAGTGACCGGCTTAATCTTACGTGAGTAATTCCCGTGTAATATAAATAAAATGTGTGAAAACCACGTCAGTTTCTATAATAAAATATAATATCAGTTCAGTATTTTAGTTTTTATATCAAAATGACTGGAAATAAATTTAATGTATTCAAATACTCCCAGAATGGCTCTGGTGGGTGGGTATGATAAAAATAATAATGTATATATTTTTATTGAAATGTTTACTTAATTATATAAAGATTGTTATTTTTTTGCGAAGCGGAGTTTTTTCTTTTTCCTTGTTTATTTATCTACCCTAATTCTACTTTACGTTTAGCGCTTTTTTTACCCTACTCTTGATGAGTTTCGCGACTTGCGACTCGTTTGAGGGCATGCCAGACAAGCCAGCAAGCGAGATTCATCTTAAATCTGCATTTTGCACTCAAAATAACTCGTCGGTTTTCACTTTGTGGGCTGCAAAGATCAGATGGGCTAAGTAGTGATCGCATCGCTTTCTAAGAGGAATGCATTCATCTTAGTTGTGATCACAAACCGAATCCTAACTTCTTTTAAATTTTTATTCAAATTCACAATGCATCAATGTACCTAATACCTAAACATAACAACATACAGTTGGTAAGTAAGAAAATTAGTTATTCATGAATGTGTTTACATTAATTTTACCTAATTATGTACTTTCAATTAATCAAAGACGACATATAGTTTCCATATGTAAATAGGAGCCTCAAAGATGATACTTGGACTACAATTTATAGTTATTATCAGCATCCTCATTGTTAGTAATCCATCCTGCTGGCCAAATTCAAATTCTGGCAATGCCGTCACTATACTTAGGCTAGTAAGATGCGAATTGAGGCAATAGGGTTAATAATATAAGTAACTGTTTTTACGAAACCATCTCAAATTGTCCATAATATAATATTAAAATAATCTAGTAAATAATTTTGAGTATTTGGAGTATTAATGGACAATCAAAATTCAAATTATTATACTACGGCGTAAACGGGCCCTTCTTGACAGTTAAGGGCCAGGTGACTTTAGTGACGTCACAAGCAAGCAAACAAGTTTTTAGTCGCCATACAATTATTGCCACAGAAAAGAGAATTTTCTCTTCTGTGAAAATTGCCTCTATTACTTGCATGTGACGTCACATGGACATTCGACCACAATAGACCTGCTCTCATCTTTGCGATGGCTCAGCTAAATATCAGCTTGGGGCGTTAGAGTCTATTGAGAAGCGTGCCAAAAGGCTCACCGGCAACGAGTCCCTGGTTCAGACTAAGCTCCTTAGTCTTGAGCATCGGCGCAAAGTTGCTAGTCTATCGGTCTTTTATCTGATACATTTCGGAGAGTGTGCATCGGATCTACATGATCTAATTCCCTCCTATCCATTTTTCTATCGGACTGCCAGAGCGGGCAATAAAAAAATCGACACCACTTTATTCTGAAAGTCTGTACGAAGCGCTTTGATTCCACTTTTATTACGCGAACTGCTAGTCTGTGGAATGCGCTGCCTGAATGAGTGTTCCCCGATAGTTACAATCTGGGTGTCTTCAAATCAAGAGTGAATCGATTTCTTCTAGGCAAGCGTGCTCCACCGTAGACCGCATCATCACTTAACATTTAAAGGCGAGTTGGCGGTCAAACCCAAGCCTATTAATAAAAAAATATAAGTGTTTAATGTCAAGTCACGTGAAAACTAAAAAAAAAATCTTTGTAATTTTCGGAAAATCAGAACATTAACGTACAATACAAAATACAATACAAAAAGTCTTTATTAAACACCACAAAACAAGGATAACATAAAAATTACACCAAAAATATTATCTAGGCTTTTAACGTAGTTTTTAATTAAATCATTAAAAAAACTTCCAGGATTACCACCAGCATGAATCATATTTTTGCAACAGAGCGCTTCGTGGCTGAGCGGTAGCATGTGCGCTTTACAATCCAACGGCACCCGGTTCTATTCTCGGTTCTGCAACTATGAGTTGTTTAATACTTAAATAAATTATGTGCAGTTTTGATGCCATCTCTCAAAAACGGTGAGGAAAACATCGTAAGGAAACCGGTATATCAAAGAACCACTAAAAGTTCAAAGACATGATATATTATTATAAGTATTAAGGTTATGTTTTACTTCTGGCGTAAAATATATTCTATTCTATTGTATAATGACATTCACAAACATACACTATGGGCCAGTTTGGTGGATTAGGGCCCCATTCCACTCTCTGAGTAAAGGCCTGTGGATTAGGGCCCTATTCCACTCTCTGAGTAAAGGCCTGTGGATTAGGGCCCTATTCCACTCTCTGAGTAAAGGCCTGTGGATTAGGGCCCTATTCCACTCTCTGAGTAAAGGCCTGTGTCCCAGCAGTGGGAATATGTTTGGCTAATAAAGATGAATCATATTTAAAAAAGTCGAAATAATACTATATTGGTAAGAGACCAAGGAGGACCATAATTAAAAGGAGGTAATTCTGAGTAAATTTTCTAAATTCAATTCATCTTTGAAATGAATGCATAGTGATAGAGTGATGGCATGCTTACGAGCCATCAAGAGCAGGTCTTTAACTCAAGAGAATGATCACCAAGTCATTAAGTCCAGCCCTCTGGACTGCTTAATTAAAGTCGTCACGATAGGGTCTTAAGGTGCTAAGTAGTATAATGTACTGGATTGTATAGTCGTCACAGTGAAGAATTTATCAATTAATTGTTTTTAAAGATTTAGATAGGCATGAAGTAGGTAAGGATCATTATCGATAGATCCATTGCTAAGATCCATAATGGATCTATAGAGAATTTTTTCTCCCTATAGATCCCATAACTGAACCCAGACGTGTACAAGAGACTTACACCAAACAATTGTAGATGCTCCGAGCTTTGCATCATTTAAAAACCAACTAAAAAGATCGCTCAAGCATTTTATATATATGAGGATTTCTTCGATATTCCAACAAGCCGTATTTCTGAATGATTTATTATTTAATTGAAAACAAAGCAAGAAAATACATTTTGTTGTGATAATTATTTGATGCAGACAACTATAACAATCTATAAAAAAAAACCGGACAAGTACGAGTAGGACTCGTGCTCTGAGGGTTCCGTTAGACGGAACCCTCAGAGCGCGAGACCAAAAAAAAAACTAACTGAAGTTAAAATATTGAAAGACAAACTTAGGTTTGTAGTTTTTTTTTACTGGGCAAGTGCCTTTAATAACTAAACAAAATACAAGCTAAAACTAACACTACAAATACAGTTAGACTGCCCATAGACCGTTGAAGGTCTAAAGACAATCCAAATGCTCAAGCCCACTACCAGTTGGCAGCGTACCCAACATGCTGGCGGCATTACCACGTTGAATGGCAATGCTAATGCGTTGAGCCAGAAACACGCCAGCATTTTGGTCACGCGTCGCATTAACCAGGCGCTCTGAAAGATTTTTGAAAATGAGGTGAGCTCCCGGTCCCCAAGGGCCCAATGTCTCGACCCCAAACGCCTCAAATATGTAACCACTGCCGAGGTTAGCATATTTGCGACGCTTGTGCTGCTCTGCCGAATTAGCAGCCGCGCCAGCCCTACCCTGTGTCTCAGGAAGATGTGACGGCGCCAAAGTATCGACACAAGTTGCGTCCCATACAAGGGGCCGCCCCAACCTCCAGGGCACAAGTGTCATACCGTCAGGCCTCTTTCCATCGTCACGCGCAAGACCACTCGGTTTGAGCACAGCTGCGACATTGGCGGTGGAAAGTGCCATGCGTATGATGTCGTTCAGGCTAGCGTGTCGGCTAATACGACCAGCGCTTCTCGAGCAAGAGAGACCATGGTGACCGAGCTGGTCAACAGCAGTACCACACTGACAGCGATGGGCCTCACAGCACCTTGCACCCAAGCGTAAGCTGACAGCTAGACGAAATGCGGTTGGATCTAAAAGGCTACCTGTGTTAAAAGAGGGCATGGCTTGCAACCAAAGTCCCGATTCCCAAACAGAGACAGCAAAAATACGAGCGCGATCTGCAATACTAGGACACGTATCTAGTAGCGATTTCCATGCTAGTTCGCACATCGGCCGATCCCACAGTCTCTGGGAAGACAACTTTGAAGTTTGTAGTTGACAATAAGG
The DNA here is from genome assembly GCA_914767915.1 of Agriopis aurantiaria. Taxonomy (NCBI): domain Eukaryota; kingdom Metazoa; phylum Arthropoda; class Insecta; order Lepidoptera; family Geometridae; genus Agriopis; species Agriopis aurantiaria. The sequence goes on from OU611999.1 coordinate 7,445,626, forward strand.
TTCTTCCATACATCCCAACTACAAAATGTAAGTTTGTAATAGCAAAATAATTATTTTTAAATACCTTCAAATTTATAACTTTCGGATTTATTCCTATATATGTACTATGAGACCTTGCCTCTTGCCAAATTTCATGATTCTAGGTCAACGGGAAGTACCCTATAAGTTTTGATTCCCCTGTGAAATCGCAAAATATACGACACAAAGGAACCCTAAGAGCGCGAGACCCAAAAAAAACTAACTGAAGTTAAAATATTGAAAGACAAACTTAAGTTTGTAGTTGACAATAAGGTTCTTCCATACATTCCAACTACAAAATGTAAGTTTGTAATAGCAAAATAATCATTTTTAAATGATATACCTTCATATTTATAACTTTCGGATTTATTCCTATATATGTGCTATGAGACCTTGCTTTTTGCCAAATTTCATGATTCTAGGTCAACGGGAAGTACCCTATAGGTTTTGGTTCCCCTGTGAAATCGCAAAATATGCGACATAAACGTTCATATCTTTTGATTGCGTTGACTTACAACTTTTATTTTTTTACAGCCGAAAGAAACCGTAGACTCAAGTATTTAGTATAAATTTCAACTTGCTACCTTTACGCGTTCTTGAGAAAAAGGGTCTTGACAGACGGACAGACAGACAGACAGACAGACGGACAACGAAGTGATCCTATAAGGGTTCCGTTTTTTCCTTTTGAGGTACGGAACCCTAAAAATGCTACGGTTATTACTGGAACTTGAGCTCGACGAACCTACAAAACAAAACACACTCACTGTTACAATGCGTATGGTATTTTGAACACATTTTAGACGAGTATTTTTACTTTCTCAGTATATATCCCGATAACTTAACTTGAGTATAGATAAGGTAAATTTAAAACGATTTATTTAGAAGTTCTCTTTCCTTTTTCCGGAGTGTATAGTTACATAAAAAAGGGAAATACTACTCCCTGACAGACTGACTGACTCATCACGAAATCTCGAAAACTACTTGAGCTACGAAGCTGAAAGTAAAGTATTTTTTTTATTGTTTATTTTGCTTCTCCACGGACTCCTGGGTCCGTGCCCTTTGTCAACTTTAAAAATTTTTTTTAAAACTATATCTGATATTACATAAAACTAATGACTATACAAGAGGAATATACAAATTATAAAATCTTATTACTATGTTGCGTGTATACACCGAGCAAAATCTTATTACTATGTTGCGTGTATACACCGAGCACAGCACCAGATCACGAGTTGACGCGTGTGCCAGCCATCGCTCTCCTCGCCATACGCCATGTAAAGTACATTTGGAGTGTAGAAGGTTCACTAAGAAAGGATTTTGCGAAAGAGTCGAATTTAGGGGAGCATAAGGGGGTTGAAAGTCTATACGCGTACGTTGCAGGCAACAGCTAATGTAAGAATATGATCTTTTGTCACACAGTCCATCATCAGGTTTGGGAGAGGCCCTTTCCAGTGAGACCGCTTATAAATTATCGTGATTAAAAAATATTTTATTCATAGCTTTATTAAAAACCTTTTTCTACGTTCAATCGTTCCAAGAAGATTATTCAAATTCTGACGAGTAAATGAACTCCACAGTTAATCCCAGTCTATATTTAGCGTGCCCTTTCGCATTCTCTTGATCAAACCAATGACGCAAAACGAACACCAAGGATAAACTGATTTGTGGTCAACACTGCTGGTGGTGGTTTGTAGTTTAGTTAATAAAAACATTTGCAAGTTGAAGTGGCAATAGGCAGGGCACATCGCTCGAAGAACCGATAACCGATGGGGAAGAAAGGTTCTTGAGTGGAGACCACGAACCGGAAGACGCAGCGTAAGCAGGCCTCCACAAGATAGGCCGACGATATTGTGTTAGTCGCCGGTAATCAGTGGATGCAAAAGGCAGGCTGTCGTTCAGTGTGGAGGTTAAAAGGGAGCCCTATGTTCAGCAGTGGACGTCTTCTGGCTGATGATGATGATGAAATAAAAACAGGTGGTCATCAAGTTGAACAAGAATTATGTGTAAACAACTGTTTAGGTGTATCTATATAGTTTACCTTCGTAGGTGTAGTTTAGTAGGTATCTCCTTGTATTTTTTTATCGCATTTACAACGGGGAGTGTTTTGAAGAACTGTGAAGTTTTGTTCTATGTGATGCCGGCGTCGCGGTTTTATCATCGCAATAGCCGCCACCGCCTGAAAGCTCATCCATTTATCATAGATCTGTGGAAATTGCATACTGTGCGTTTTACTAGATCTTTTTTGGCTCACACCTGCATTATATGGAATAAGCGCCCTCCTGCGGCATAGCCGAGTAACTATAGCATGGGGTTCTTCAAAAAGGCTGTTAATAATGTCTTTAGAGTGCGGCGTGCGGCAACGTATCTGTGATGCCCCTGGTGTTATACTTTTCCATAGGCGACGGTGATCGCTTACCATCAGGTGGCCCGTTCGCTTGTACTATGGCATTTAAAAAAAAGTTTGTTATGACAAATAATATGCTTTATTACATAGACTTCGTATGAGGAGATGTGGGGCAAAGCGCGAGGCTTCGTGCAGGGCACTAACGCGGACATACTAAACGCTTTTGAGTAAAACCTCGCATACATTGGAAATATTGGACATAAGGTAAACGATAAATGTGAAATATTTTCTAGTCTAGTGGTGTTAAGTCCTCCGTAAACGAAGCCATAATTAAAAAAAAAAATACTTATTCACTCGAAGTTGGCTAAATAAAAAAAATAACCGGCCAAGTGCGCACTGAGTAAGCGTACTGCGATCCCCAAGCCGCCTGCTAAGCGTGGGGATTATGGCAACACCACTCTTTAAGAGCCTGTGTCCAGCAGTGAACGCTTAATGGCTGCTGATGTATGTATGTACTGAAGAACTTAGAAAATAGAAAAATTTCAGCGTCCCAAGCCAGTGTTACATATAAACAAAAAAAAGTTGAACGGTATGCCATAGTTGGAAGGATGGAAGCCTTCTATGCAGGATGGGATGAGATAGCTTCCTAAACAAATATAATTATACAGATATTTAGTTCTATCACGAAGCCATAAGTACATCCTTTATCCAGTAGTACTGCACCCCAGTACCTACTAACGAGTCTACAAACTAGTAGGCTTCAATCTATCGTGGGCAGTTTGAAGTTGCCAGCCATACAGAGACGTGTCGGAAACTCACGTTCCGTTTTATTTTTGTTGATGGATACATCCTTCCGATGCCCCATGAAACTCGAGTGCTACTATCGACAACATAAGTGCTTCGCATAAAATTGTATTTACATTTGCAGCTACAAAAATAAAGCTAGGAACAAACGCAATACATTTTTTTCTTTTCTGTGGTCGTGCTATTTAGTTAATATAGTTTTATGTATTTATTTATTTATTTCCCTCTGGTACATATTTATTTCAATACATGTTTCGTTCCTGCTGTCATTATTATTATTAAATACTCCGTCTTGTAATGTATTCATTCCTGTTCCTTTTCTATATATTTTAGTACTGTAAATTTAGTTTACATATTTTGTGTCCTACTTTATTCTATTTCCTATGTCCTATTTGTTTAAATATAGATACTTAAAAAAAAAAAATGTTAATTTTATTGTAAATGTATACTCAAGGGTTCGTCTGAAAACCGGCGCTGATAGTCCTTGACATTCAGCATTAATGCCGAGAGGGACCCATTCGACACTGATTGTATCCTTTAGATATAAGTTTTTGTAAACGTGTCGAATAATAGTACATTGTTATCCTAGGGGTGGAAGTAACTTATTTAGTCCCGAGACGGGGTTTGGCGCCCGAGCGTAGCGAGGGCGCTAATAGTTCGAGAGACTAAATAAGTCTTTAACCCCGAGGTAAACACTGTGCTTTTCATTACGAATACAAGGTAACTAAAAATAAAAACATGAACTGATTGTGTTAATACAAATCTGCTATACGGAAGTATAAACGAAAATCTACAATGAAGATCGGATTCCCGCCATTTTTTTTTAACTTCCTGACACTGGCAACTGCACGAGAAGTGCAGGACCATAATCCTCTGAGAAAAAAAAAGTTGGAACATGGTTCAATACAAATGTGAAAATAGAACTAATGAGTGAGAATTTGAGTGTCTGTCAGTTCAAAGTGATTCTCCCTAGGGCTGAAATGTATTACTTTCAACCCGCTCCTCAGGCAACTTCAGACTTACTTTCCGAGTATGAGTAATAAAAATTTATTTTCTTTCTTTCTTCTTCTTTCAATAAAACTTGCAATCTAATAATAATAAAATCGAGTTACAATATTTAAAGAGTCATAAGCTTTAATTGAAAACAGTCACAATGCCACATTTACTACAATTTAGACGTTATGACGCTTGCATAGTGTTCAACGTCACTTGTCCGATAGGGCATCGTATCGCGCAGCGTTGTAGTCGAATCGCGGTTGCCTTGACAACTAACCAAAAACTCTGCGCAATGCGTACCGTGTGCCGAATTTGGTTCGTTTTTTTTCCAAGATTGTCACTCTATAGGCATTGTATCTCGATGCAATAATGTTAACTGACATACAAACCCACTGACGCATTATCATACGACCTCATACTGCAAATGCAAATACATTCAAAACACGGATTTTATCGCGTATATTTTACATTATTTTAATTCTTGCGAACATTTGAATGAACAGCGTCTTTGGTCTTATTTAGAATAGACTAGCTTCAAAAATTTATTTGCTCTGACAGCTGCAATAACATTGTAAAAATTTCACTGAAGTATATCGGGTACCGGACCCGGGTATGTCTTAACACTGCGACCAGAACCACCGAGAGAATAATTATGACGGATGTCTATAGAAATGTTATGAAATTATTTACAAGTACTGCCAACGATTTTTAATCAAAACGTTCCCTATGTACGCAGTAGTCGTACACGGTGCCACGGTGTCAGTGGTGGATTTGCATATACATACATTCGTCCTTCATTCCTTCGTGAATAAAAATTGCTTAGAGTGAAAAATCGTTTTTTGTTTCAAGTTGATATCCTTAATTAGAATAAAATCAAGATTTTGTTATATTCAATTAAGAGCTACGCTTTGCTATGTAAACGTTTTGTCACTGAATGTACTAACATGTGTGTAACAAAAAAGTAAGTTGTGAAAAATCGTGGGGCAACCCTCATCCGTCACCGAACTTCCTTCCGGTTCACGGGCGCAAAAAATACGGTTATGGTGAACTACCTAACTGTTGTGTGGTGGCACTGGTGGCCGAACGGTAGCATGTGCGCATTACAGTCTGGCGGCACCCAGTTCAATCCTCAGCCATGCACCAATGACTTATTTAGTACCTATAAACAATGTCCAGTTTCGATGCCATCGCTTAAAAATGGCGAAGGAAAACATCGTGATGAAACCGGTCTCTCTAATAACTTTAAAAAGCGTATGATATTCACCAACATGCACTGAGCCAAGCTGTCACGCGAAACGGTAATTGCGTGCTTTAACGCGGCACTCGCGACTGGCGTTCGACCGACTTGATACTTGATCCGATATCGTTGTAAGGTACGCGTTTTAGTGTGTGTGCGACTGTTAACGCTTGTTGCATGGAGCTGGCTTTCTGTACCCATTTATTTACCGCTGGCACGTCATATTACATCTAAACTCAGCGTGCAACATTTTTTGTTCCTACTATGACGTCACAAGATTTTTACAGTTCAATATAGCGTAATTTGACATTTTTGTATTGATTCTGACGTGGTACTGCCAAGACGACGGAGATCAAACTGAATTGTGTTGGATTATTGGTCCAACTTAAGACATACCACAAACATGCAAAATAGGTGAACTTGCGGTGTCTATCTTGATAAAGATCTGTAATACAGCTTAAATTATATGTACGACTTTTATAGATTTTATATTGCTGTAAACACGTAAGTACTTCCATAATTACGACAAGATAACTAAAACAATATAAATGGCAGGATGTGTGATAATAAAGGTCATCATGGTCGTGGGAAATTTATTATAACAAACTTTTTTTTTTGTTTTGTTACCGGATTACGTGGTCACCCAAGCGAAACAAACACTTATTTATAAATAAAAATGTACTAGAATTTACCTTCCTAATTAAATGATGATTATAAAACGACGGGATGGCTATGAAATCAACTTTCTTTTTAGAAAGGCTAATGCAATTTATTGCCTTTAGCCTTCATGTCTGGCCAAAACCTGACGCTAGACTTGACGTTGTGAGTGACGACGTGAACCTTAACCTACCTTTTTTTTAATGCCATTGGTGGCAAACAAGCAGACGTGCCACCTGATGGTAAGCAATCACCGTCGCCTTTGGTTGTAACACCAGAGGCATCACAAATACGTTACCGAGCCTTTAAGACTCTATTAACTCGCCATTTGAAGAACCTCATGCTGTAGCTTCTCAGAAACACCGCAGAAGGTAGTAAATTCCACATTTTGCAGGTGTGAAGCAAGAAAGATTGTGTGTATCGCACAGTATGCGATTTCCACTGATCCATCATATTATCGTTACGTTAAGTACATCATATTGGTACGTTATGGTTATCTACCATACCTACTAGTACTCGGCCGTAAGTAATGCACATATATTATAGAGACAATGAGGGAGATAATCATCTAAGTGTCGGCTTCGTAGAGCGTCGTCTCGATCGCACGATCTAAAACGTCACTAATGTGATAGAGACGATGCTTGTAAAAATACAAGCGAACATACATACGCCCAAAAAAATTTACTCTTATTATGGGGCAGTCGGATAAAAAGAGACACTACTTGTGTATAAGCTGTGAAGTAAATAAACAACAAAAATGTAGACCACGGCTCGGGTAGGGTATATATGCACACATGCAAAAAGAAACAAGTCTAAATCCAGTGGCAGTGTTTTAGTTAATTCTGAAGTGTTGAAAAACCCAAGGTGATGCACGGTGGAATAGTCAGCTTTTAGCGAATCACACCTATTTCATGAACGGTACACAATAAAAAAATATTTAGCGAAACTAACTTTTTATTATACCTATTCCAATGATACCTCACATGAGGGTTGTAGTTTATTTTTCACACCACCTGCTCGACAATAATGTTCGATTACATATCATGCAACCTCAACGTAAAGTGCTTTACTTTAGGGATATAAAGTTGTATGAAACTCCCTAGGGAACAAAGTGATTTGAATTTGGAACGTCTAATTCGTGTGGAAACTTGTGGAAAACTCTAAGTAAAAAATGCCCATATGGCATTGTAAAGAGGTTTGTTCGAAAAACGAACTGGACACCATAAGCAGAACTCAAAAAAAAGGTGCGTTTACAAAGAATGTGAAACAAAAGACGGTGTTTGGTGCTGTGATTTTCAGTGAATTTTATTGTCTCGCAGAAGGTGTGAAAAGTAGAGTATGCTCCTCTGGAATAAAGCCTGTCTTCGCCTTGGGCAGCTTGTAAGACACTGTTTTATTCCCGTAGTGCATAATCTACTATTAATTTAATGTCACCTATTTTATTTATTATGATGTCACTTACTCAGTGACCATCCCTTTTTAAATTTAATAATAATAATGCGTTTGGCTGCCAACTCGCCTGATGCTTAGATCAGGTAAAACGTCATTGGCCTGATGTTATAAGCGATGATGCGGTCTACTATGGAGCACGCTTGCCTAGGAGAAACTGATTAACTTTTGATTTGAAGACATAGATTGTAACTCTATCGAGGAACGCCCATTTGGCAGCGCTTTCCACAGAAAAGCACTTCGCACAATAAAAATTGAAAAGTAAATATATAATAAATCTCTACACTGCATAAAATAAAGTCGCTTTCCACGTCTGTCTGTCTGTCTGTCTGTATATCTCAATGAGCTTACATATCATTGGTATAACCGCTAACTCCTCCTAATCCATGCAATGGGTTTGCACCATCAGTTAGATGATTTTTCACGAAGGTTTATATATATAATAAAACTTACACCGTGCGAAGCCGGGACGAGTCACTAGTCATACTATCACACTAATATTATAAATGCGAAAGTTTGTTTGTTTGTTGGTTTGTTTGATCCTCTTTCACGCAGCAACAAGAGCAACGGATCCACCTGATTGCATGGTTAGTTCAAGGGGTGGAGAGTGACATAGGATACTTTTCTTCATCATCACCATCTTTCATCATTACGCGGGTGAATCAGCGTGACGCAGCTATTATTAAATAAAATAAAAAAAAACATCGACACTTCTTTTATCAAAATCAGTAACAGCGTTAAGGCCGTCAGTAAGAACAAAAATACAGACATACATACGTACAATAAACGACTACATCCGGTGTAGTGATACATTGTATCCATCACACATTCTGTCTTGTGTGTAACCTTAATCGGAAGTGAAACTACGCTGCGTAGCAACTTGATAATAATAGCTTGCCGGAATCGAAGCATGTTTCTTCATTAATGAACTGCCTATTAATTATCTAACAGGAATTTAGGATTAATTAAATACTTCGATAAACAGTGAGCGCTAAATAATCACTTCAAATACCTTTTAATTTTCCAAGGAGGTTTGAAGTACTTAGTTTGCACGTTTAAAAATATAAAGCATCATTGTCTAGCTCTAGTCTGGTGTCTACGTATAATCACTCACGTATATAATGGTTATATTATGTTTTGTGTAATAATATGTACTTAGTAAAATCATGTATAATCTATATGTAATAAAATATATGTATTGATATCGAGATACGAAACCTAGGTATTGTATCTCGATGATTGAATAATTTTAGTCGTATTTATATTTGGTGTAACTGTTTATCTATTTCTTGTAAAATTTTAGTTCTCTTTAGACCAGGTTTTTTGTCTTTCGGACTTTAACAATTTTTCATGCACGCCTACATACCTTCATACCATTTGTTCCAACCTGGTGGGTGACAGGTAGAAAACGTTAAGCGTTAAGTCCTCCATTTGTGCATTTCTACATTATTTGTAAGTGTGCAATAAAGTATTAAATTAAAATGAGTAATGCAATTGTTAATTGGTAATGGGATGTTAAGGGAGCTAAAACCATCTCTTGCTCTAAGCCAACCTCACCTGCACGTGGTACATCCTGCTGAACAACGAACGAGGCTCTGGCGAACCGATAAATGGCGGTATAACCATTTCCAACCAAACGTAGCTGAAATAACACAGGTCAGGGATGGGCAGCAGCATTCCTGATGCAAAACTACGTTTCTGCGATCGCCAACACGTCTGCCCAGCGTGGCGATTATGGGTATTACCTCCAATGCACAGTACAACCAAAAAACGGCCCCTAGTTCCCGGTAGCCTCGCTATTCCTGGCCAAGGTGGCGGTCATGGTAACGGCGAGGTGGGGGGTGCTAAGAATCCCCGGGTTACCGCAGGCCACCGAAAATCAAAACCACTGACCCTAGCTTCGTACAACGGAAGATCGATGAGGACTGATGACAGGATGGCAGCACTCGAGGTCGAGTTGTCAAAGATTAGGTGGGACATCCTAGGGCTAAGTGAAGTCCGAAGACAGGGGGAGGACACCATAACTCTGGATTCTGGCCACCTATTATATTACCGAGAGGGTGACCAACTGTCCCAAGGTGGGGTGGGGTTTCTCGTCAACAAGTCCCTAGCTGACAATGTTGTGGAAATGTCGAGTGTGTCGGCAAGGGTAGCGTACCTTATACTGAAACTGACTGAGAGGTATACTCTCAAAGTCGTACAGGTATACGCACCCTGTTGCCGATACTCAGACGAAGAATACGAAGAAACCTTAGACTACGTTTCTTCGGCTCTACATAACACCACTAGGGCTCACTACAACGTAGTCATGGGGGACTTCAACGCTAAAGTGGGAGTACAGGCTTGCAGCGAATCAAAAGTCGGTCCACATGGCATTCGAAGCAGGAATGACAGGGGTCATATCCTGGTCAACTTCATGGCAAAGGAGGGGCTCTTCTTAATGAACTCGTTCTTTGAGAAGAAGCCTCACCGAAAGTGGACTTGGGAAAGCCCAGATAAGGTTACTAGAAACGAGATTGATTTCATCATGACAGACAAGAAGCACGTATTCAGAGATGTCTCAGTGCTTAACAGGTTTTATACCGGAAGTGATCACAGGCTTGTTCGAGGCTCTTTGAATATCAACTGTAAGCTTGAAAGATGTCGTCTGATGAATTCTACGCTCCGACCTAATCTTATCCAAACTGTAGTGGGATCCGACACATTCCAGCTCAAGCTGCAAAATAGATTCGCTGCTCTGGGAACCTCAAGTGACGTGGACGAGGAACTTCAACATACAGTGAGAATCCTGAGGGAGGAGGGTGCGAAGTTTTGCCAGTCGCAGCGTACAGGTACGAGGTCTAAACTCTCCGATGAGACCCTCCGGCTTATGGATTTAAGGCGAGATAAGCAGGATGCCCCAGCATCAGAGTTGCGGGAGCTAAATCAGAGGGTCTCTAAGTTTGTGCGGCGTGACCTCCGACGTTCAAACACACGCCGAATTGAAGAGGCAATTGAACAGAATCGGGGGTCCAAAGTCTTTGCCAAACAACTTAGTAGGGCCCATCTGACAAAGCTCACAACTGCAAATGGCAACACTGTTGTCTCTAAGCCGGAGGTGCTCGTGGAGATTGAAGACTTCTACGGCCGGTTGTACGCTTCGCACGCCCCAAGACCTGAAACCAGCGCAGAGGATTCTCGCGCAACACTAGCACGCCACTACACTGACGAGCTGCCGGACGTCAGCTTAGGCGAGATCGAGCTGGCCCTCAGACAACTTAAAAATGGAAAAGCCCCAGGTGAAGACGGTATAACTTCGGAGCTATTAAAGGCAGGGGGTAAGCCCGTACTTCTTGAGCTTCGCAAGTTATTTGGTACCGTTTTGAACACCGGGAGAACTCCAGAGGCGTGGAGCAGGAGTGTGGTGGTCTTGTTCTTCAAGAAAGGAGACAAAACGCTTCTTAAGAACTACCGCCCCATTTCACTTCTGAGCCACGTTTGTAAGTTGTTCTCGAGGGTCATCCTAAATCGCCTCGCTAGAAGACTTGATGAGTTTCAGCCCCCGGAGCAGGCCGGGTTTCGCTCAGGATTTGGCACCATAGACCACATACACACAGTGAGGCAGGTTATACAGAAGACCGAAGAGTATAACCAGCCCCTGTGTCTTGCGTTCGTGGACTATGAGAAAGCCTTTGACTCAGTCGAAACCTGGGCTGTTCTGGAGTCTCTGCAGCGCTGCCAAGTCGACTGTCGGTACATCGAGGTGTTGAGATGTATTTACGACGCTGCAACTATGAGTGTCCAAGTACAGAACCAGCAGTCTAAGCATATCCAATTGCGCAGGGGAGTGAGACAGGGAGATGTAATATCCCCGAAACTGTTCACGAGTGTCCTGGAAGATATGTTTAAGACCCTGGACTGGAAAGGTAAGGGCATTAATGTCAACGGTGAATACCTCTCACATTTACGATTTGCTGACGATATTGTCATAATGGCTGAGTCCGACCGATAAACAGGACCTGCAAGGGATGCTGTCTAGCCTGGCCGACGCTTCTAGACGCATCGGCCTCGGAATGAACATAGATAAGACAAAAATCATGCTCAATAGTCGCATAGACCCGGGGCCGATAGTAGTTAATGGCGTTCACCTCGAAGTTGTTCAAGAGTACGCATACCTAGGACAAACTCTGCAGTTAGGTAAGAATAACTTCGAGAAAGAAGCCAATAGAAGAATTCAGCTGGGATGGGCAGCATTCGGTAAGCTTCGTCAAGTCTTCACGTCGTCCATACCACAGTGTCTCAAGACAAAGGTCTTTAACCAGTGTGTCCTACCCGTTATGACCTACGGTGCCGAGACGTGGACACTCACGGTTAAGGTGGTCCACAAGTTTAAAGTCGCTCAGCGAGCTATGGAGAGAGCTATGCTTGGAGTTTCTATACGGGACAAAATTCGGAACGAAGTGATTCGACATAGAACCAAAGTTACCGACATAGCTCAAAGGATTAGCAAGCTGAAGTGGCAGTGGGCCGGCCACATTTCCCGAAGAACCGATAACCGATGGGGTAGACGAGTTCTGGAGTGGAGACCACGTTTAGGCAAACGTAGTGTAGGACACCCTGTTGCCAGGTGGAGTGATGACCTGCGTAAAACGGCGGGTAAAAACTGGATGCAAGGTACTGCCGACCGAGCTCAGTGGCGTGCATTGGGAGAGGCCTATGTCCAGCAGTGGACAGTTAGAGGCTGATGATGATGATGATGATGAGTAATGCAATGAGGTGACATGTTTTTACCAAGTTGGCGCCAAAAACTCTGTTTTAAAGTTAGTTGAACACAGACTAGGTAAAGAGAAAGTCTTTGTTAAAAAAAAACTACCCCTAACACTATTTTAGGTAGCTAAAGCAACTGGCACAAATCGGCAAAGCTGTTGGTGTAATCGCGATTCTACGACATTCTTATCACGCGGTCATCTGCACTCGGGTCACGGAGCCATTTACATTTCCTTCAATTTAGTGCGCGCGCCCTGAATCCCTCACCAACCTGTCCCCAGTGTAAGGCTGGTCGTACATAAGACGATCTAATGCTCGTTTTCAATAACCACAAACAGTAAAATTTAGGCGACGCCTAATTAAGGCACTCCTAAATCTCCTAATCTATGCAGTTTTGAGCGTTAACTTCTGTTTTACCGATCCGTTTAAGAGTTGCCTACATTTTGACATTTATATAGGCCAAGATTTTATACTGTACTACGTATTAGGTCGTTGTATGTAGAGTTTTGATGTGAGCGAGCGCGGCGTGGGCTGTCAGTTTAAGTTTAGGATCTCCATACAACAATTTTTTTTACGTATTTTTTATTTGCTTTAGTGTAAAATAGTATTACGTACAAACGTCAAACTTGGCATGATTATAGACCAAATCCTAAAGTAAAACTACAAATAATATATACTGGCCAAATGAGAGACGGTAACAAATTTCTGTTCACCAAACTTAAGCAAAATCGGGCGCGGTCGGTACTTGGATGGGTGACTGGGCGTGATGTTGTCTTTTTGCACTACTTTTTTGTACTTTAGTAGTTAACAATTTATGTGGTGGTACGGTAGGTTCTCGGAACGGAAGTACGCGAGTCCGAATCGCACTTGGCCGCTTTATTTGAGTATGTGTAATGTATAGTAAAAAGGTAGTGTTGCAAAAATATATCCATCACAAACAGTTATCAGGTTTACAATTTTTTTTTTCATAATTTTGTGTGTTTCACTTTATAGATACTAGAGTTTCCGACTAGAGTCACCTTGTGTACGACGGCCTAGCATTCACCTGAAACGTAACCTTCTTTTTGAAGGAGATCAAATTATGTGAGACATAAACTTTCAGCTACTACGTATAACTTAACTGGTACACGTAATATTAATCCTTTGGATCACTGGTAGGTATAAACAGTTTTAAACCAAACCAAGAAACTGAACTAATACTATATAATACTGAAGGTCTACAACAATAAAGCAATAAAATTTTAATACAAACTATATTTAAGCAATATCACAATAAAAATATAACATTAAATTTGAATGATATTTTTTAATATTTGACACAAGAAAATTATATTCATGATCCGATCAGGCGATCGGGATATAGCACACATATATTTGGAAAAATAAATAACTTAAATTTAAACCTAAAATTACTTTAAAAAAACTAATGTGTGCTCCCCGATAGTTACAATCTGGGTGTCTTCAAATCACGAGTGAATCGGTTTCTTCTAGGCAAGCGTGCTCCACCGTAGACCGCATCATCGCTTAACATCAGGCGAGCTGGCAGTCAAACGCAAGCCTATTATTAAAATTAAAAAATAAAACTTATGGCTGTGAAAGGTAAGTTTCCCAAAATGCTGACAGAATTACTAATTGGTAACAATATTACTAAGATATAATTAACTTATTTACTTGCTCAATTTGAATATTTCAAACAATATTTTTGGGTAGACATTTTAATAAAACATTTAGGTACAAGAGCAACTTATCAACAATAGAGATAGTTTCTGATCGTTATTAACTACTGAAACATTATTAACGGACGTAACGTCTGCCTGCAAATCCACCAATGCCAGCCAGCCAGCCGCCATGAAACTCATCTTCACGCCATGCCACCGCCAAGCTTACCAAGCCTTTGGTGGGGAAGTGTATTCAGCCAGCCAGCCATGTCTGTCTGTTTATTTCGATTGCTAAATACATGAAGTAGTCGCCCACTTTGAGTAGGTATTTCATTTTTCATCACTTCATAACACTTTATTGATGAACAGAACAATCTTTGACTTTCGCATTTAATTTGAATGTAAGATGAATTTCAGTAACTTTGCAGTAGGTAAATTCAAAGCAAGTTCAATTAAATATAAATTGATTGCCACTTTATTTACGACGACAACACGCCGATGTAATTACCAAAGTTTTCTGAAGGATAAAAGAGCTGACGAAAAGTTTGATACCGCGTGATTAATTACGTTTGGAACTGCTACCACCTATTGAATATTTCAATTCTTGAAATCAGAAACCAGAGGAGCTCATTGATATTCTGTGTTTATTCATAACATCTCATTATGTACGCTACTGAACTGCCTTCAGCTCTCTACATCCAGTTTCTGTCCGATATTTTACGCAAAGAAACTCTATAGTTTTTTCCCCTCACCAGTAGTTAATATATTTTGATTAGATTTACCAATATTGTCCTATACCAAACCTAGTGATTTACAGTTATTAAATAAATATTTGGGACATTTTTGCACACACGGTCACCTGACCCCAAACTAAGCAAAGCTTGTAATATGGCTGCCAGAAACTGATATAATTATATACATATATATTTTTAAATACCACCTAGATATAGAACAAACACAAATGTTCATCACATAAATGTTTGTCCTAGGTGGGAATCGAACCCACGCTCCCAAGCGCAGAAGGCAGGTTCACTACCAGCTGGACCAACGGGCTATCTGAATTTGTATGGAACTGTTATTTATTCCGGATAAGTTGCCTATAATATGCTAATCCAACTCCAAATTTCATCCAAACCTTTTGAGTTAATTACAGAGTTCATAATTATTATCATGTCATGTTCCCACTGCTGGGACACAGGTCTTTCCTCAGAGAGAGCCATAATACACCATGCTAGCTCAGAGCATGTTGCTGAATGTTATATGTCTTTCAACTTTTGGGCGTTTTGAACATTCGTACCGGTTTCCTCAGGGCGTTTTCCTTCACCGTTGTTGTGCGATGGCATCGAAATAGCATTTTTTTAATGTTAATACTAAATAAGTAAGTCATTTTATCTGGGTAAGTGCCTTTATTAACTAAACAAAATACAAGCTAAAACTAACACTACAAATACAGTTAGACCGTTGAAGGTCTAAAGACAATCCAAATGCTCAAGCCCACTGCCAGTTGGCAGCGTACCCAACATGCTGGCGGCATTACCACGTTGAATGGCAATAAAGGTTGAATGCGTTGAGCCAGAAACACGCCAGCATTTTGGTCACGCGTCGCATTAACCAGGCGCTCTGAAAGATTTTTGAAAATGAGGTGAGCTCCCATTCCCCAAGGGCCCAATGTCTCGACCCCAAACGCCTCAAATGTGTAACCACTGCCAAGGTTAGCATATTTGCGTCGCTTGTGCTGCTCTGCCGAATTGGCAGCCGCGCCAGCCCTACTTCGTGTCTCTGGAAGATGTGACGGCGCCAAAGTATCGACACAAGTTGCGTCCCAAAGTCATTGGGGCAGGGCCGAGGATCGAACTGGGTGCCGTCAGTTTGTTAAGCGATTGCTCCACCATATCTGTTACAGAGTTGATAGATAAACATAAACACACACAAGCATGCATTTTTAATATTAGTGTGATAAACGTGGTTTTCCTTTACTGGCTTAAATTACGTAAAACGATTTTAGAGGAGATGCTAAAAAAATTAAAGTGATCGTTATTTCGTCCTTATTTAAAAAATTCTAGCTGTATCATGTACGTCTAAATCTACTTTATGAACGTTTTCGTGAAATAATAGTCACATACAATTATTGACCCAGAGAACAACACCACATTTTTGGATGTCGTGTAAAAACAATATGAGTGTACTACAAAAATAATGTAAATTGTACTGTATTATAGTGAATTCGATTGCAATAACATTCGATAGGTTCCGGTCGGCAGGTTTAAATACGCCGAATTGGCTATAAATAAGGCTAAATTGTGAGTTTATTCGACAAAAGTTATGCTCCGTAATAAACACAATTTTATTGCAGGTCCAATACACTGTGGACGTTTGATTAGTGAATTGTTGACTTGACTTGTTTGTGCATTGTTTAGTCATTACTTTGAGTTATGTTTATACAACACAATAAGTAATGTAGTACAGTGTCAAGGTTACAAGGATGAAATAGTTGCGACGGCAGGTCGAAGATGGCTAGCCATAGTTACGGATAGAGAAAAGTACAAAAAAACCTTACAGGAGATTTTACCCGAAGGGGATCGATACAAAGTAATAAAAAAATATTATTATTATTTTAATATTTTATGCCGTAGGTGGCAAACAAGCTAACGGGCCGCCTGATGGTAAGTAATCACCGTCAGCTATGGATACCTGTAACACCAGGCGCATCACACATACGTTGCTTTGCTGACCCTATAATACTCTATTAACAGCCTTTTGATCACATGTTATAAAATTGTTATAAGAACTCATGTCCGTGTATCTAACACGGAAATGCTGCAGGATGAGGAGCTCATTCCACAAATTGCAAGCGTGAGCTTAGCCTAGCTTAGGATCGTCATCAATTCTGACAGCTCTACGCTGTAATGCATCAAGGGACTCAAGCTGATACTTGGGTTCTCCGTTCCAAAGATGGGAGCAGTACTCAATGTGAGGTGGACTTTGTAAAGCAAAATAATCTACCTAATCATAAATAGTATATAGCTATAACATGGGAGTCTTCAAAAAGGCTGTTAATAGAGTCTTTAAGGCGTGTAGTCTTTAAAGACAACGTATCAGAGACGCCCTTGGTGTTACAGGTACTTGTTTTATTTTAGCGGCTTTATTATTTCATTTATGCCCGAAAACCCAAATGCCTTAATTTAAACGATGCATTTTGACTTACGGCACTTAAAGCCGCTGACTACACTGTTACCGGGCTACCCACTTCTCCTATAAACACTTAACTTTGTTCAGTAATTAATAATACCTCACCTCAATTTAGTAACCAGTGACCTATACTAGCTCAGTCAAGACGTACTTTTTAGAACCCATTAATATTGGCACGTAATCTGATTGTGGAATGTCTAGGTACCTAAAAGTTATCAATAATTTTAAGAGGTATGAATTTTATACGGTAAAATTCATGGTAAAATTTTAGGTATCTGGATTTTAAAAAGAATAAAACAAAACAAAAAAAGCCGTAGTTATCAAAACAAATGTAAAACACTAAAATTAGAATTTTATGTTTTATGCAAGTAATTTAATGAAATTCACTCTAAACATTTCAAGTTTTACGAAAAACTACTTGTATTTTGGAGGTAATAAATTGACCATGTTGAGTTTTTCCAAATGTTGAAGGCTCAGTATAAAATTCAATAGTAAATACAGATCTATTTAATATAGTAATTGAATGTCCTTATAGATCTTTCTATTTTGTAGAATCGACAAACTCGAAAAAAAAAATCGTCAAAAAATTAGAGAGGTATCTTAAGGACATTTAAAACATGGGTATCGAGAAAATGTTCGATTCAAAAGGAGAATAAACCATCCAAAAAACTATTAACCATATAAATATGTACGTTTAATCTACATACATTTGTAGAAAGCTATATTAAACGTTGTTATAATGCCATATAATTAAAATTTTGATGGCCGATATTTTGTAAAATGTTTCTAAATGTATACATAATGACCCTCATACCCTCTATCGGGGCCTGGGGGGAGACTACAACTGTTCTGAATATTTAAAAAGGTCCTCATAGCTTTCGAGTTAACGAACATATAAGAAATCTATATCCATGAAAACTTCACTTAAAATAACCAAAAACTCGAAAATTTAAGGATTTTTTAATTTTAATTTTTAAACTGTTATAGTGTCCCCCACCCGCTGTCAAAGGGTCAAATGTTATCCACACGACAGACCCCGTAAATTTAAAACACTTTTAACTTGACCTTATTTCTATGTGATTGTAAGTCAATGATTAAATAATTATATTTCATTATTGGTTAATTATATAATTACAAGTCAATATTAATAGTCATCGATAACTTAACTACCAAGTCAAATAACCCACACCTAACTGTTCCCGGCGCAAAGGTGCTTAAAACACTCGCTGCATTACCGCGTTGGATAGCAAATGGTGTTAGCTTTTCAGCCAAGAAATCACCTTTTAAAACTGTTTTACACACAATTCGTTTACACTTGTTATCGCTTCGAGGTTCGAGCAAAGAAAGAGGGTGATTGCAATGCAACCGCCACTTATATACTGTGTTCGTTGGCAATCGACAAAAGACTGTCAACTGTCAACGAACACGTGTGAACTTCGCCAATACAGTTTCATTATAATGGTGTTGTTAGTTCATCTATACATTAAATGATTAAACTAAAGTTGTTTTACATTCGGCCATCCGACTCAATTACACGTCCTCGTGTATACGTGTCATGTATTATATGATAATAGACATTATACGTGTTAATTAAATGTGTACTTTACAATCTTATTTTGAAGTCTTATACTATCGTTTTATGTTACATAATATCAGAATGCAACTGCATACTGAAAAGCACATCATATCAGACTAAAACCGAATCTGGTTTAGTTAAGTCAGTACGCAACTGCGTACACTGTCTCTTACGCAACTGCGTACATCGGCTCTTACGCGACTACGTACACCGGATCTTACGCAACTGCGTACAATGTCTCTTACGCAACTGCGTACATCGGCTCTTACGCGACTACGTACACCGGATCTTACGCAACTGCGTACAATGTCTCTTACGTAACTGCGTACTGGAGGCTCCGCTGCAGGCTCAGCTGGCAGGTTCGTCGGCAGGCTCAGCCGCAGGCTCAGCCGCAGGCTCAGCCGCAGGCTCGACAGCAGGCTCAGCCGCAGACTCCGCGGCAGGCTCCACTGCAGGCTCCGCTGTATGCTCCGCCGCAGACTCGACCGCAGGCTCGACAGCAGGCTCAGCCGCAGGCTCGACAGCAGGCTCAGCCGCAGGCTCGACGGCAGGCTCAGCCGCAGGCTCGACAGCAGGCTCAGCCGCAGACTCCGCGGCAGGCTCCACTGCAGGCTCCGCTGTATGCTCCGCCGCAGACTCGACCGCAGGCTCGACAGCAGGCTCAGCCGCAGGCTCGACGGCAGGCTCGACAGCAGGCTCAGCCGCAGGCTCGACAGCAGGCTCAGCCGCAGGCTCGACGGCAGGCTCAGCCGCAGACTCCGCGGCAGGCTCCACTGCAGGCTCCGCTGTATGCTTCGCCGCAGACTCGACCGCAGGCTCGACAGCAGGCTCAGCCGCAGGCTCGACAGCAGGCTCAACGGCAGGCTCAGCCGCAGGCTCGACAGCAGGCTCAGCCGCAGACTCGACAGCAGGCTCAGCGGCAGGCTCGACAGCAGGCTCAGCCGCAGAATCGGCGGCAGAAATTTGCATATATAACAATAAGTACACTAATCGGATATATAATCTGAAGAACTTTTAACATGAGAACAGTTATTTAGTAATTAGTATTAAATTAATCATTAGTAAAGAAATTATAATCAAGAAAACGCAAGGAATAAAACAGCCACTTTGTACAATAACTATTAATTAGGGCTCTAAAAAAAAACATGACTAGCAAACAGGTTTTGAACCACTTAACCAAAAGACATATTACACTCTGTGGACATGGGAAAATAAGAAGACATCTGTAACTTATTAATCCCGATTCTGATTTGTTAGCTTTTCAGCCAAGAAATCACCTTTTAAAACTGTTTTACACACAATTCGTTTACACTTGTTATCGCTTCGAGGTTCGAGCAAAGAAAGAGGGTGATTGCAATGCAACCGCCACTTATATACTGTGTTCGTTGGCAATCGACAAAAGACTGTCAACTGTCAACGAACACGTGTGAACTTCGCCAATACAGTTTCATTATAATGGTGTTGTTAGTTCATCTATACATTAAATGATTAAACTAAAGTTTTTTTACAATGGCTAACCTTTGCACCAGGAACGAGCCGGAGCGGGAGTAACCACACTTTTCTGTGCCTGTGCCTTATCTCCGGAATGAGATGAATTAGTTTATTTTAGTTACTGATAACTTTTATCTACTTTCTAAACTACACCGTAAGTACAATAATTTGCATTTTTCATTTGCAATCACTGTTTCACCTCCATGTCTGTATATATGAAAAGATTTACCCTGTGCAAGTCAATTCACTTTCTCATTAATTTCTCTGAAAAGTTTCTTCTTTACGTATTTAACTTCTAGTTAAATTGCTAGGAAAGTTTTAGACAAGTATATACACAAAATTTCCGATAGGAAAAATCCGGAAAATTTCACCAATAAATTTAACTGTTACTGGAAGGTTAAAATCCCATGGCGGATGATGGATTTCTGTTATGACTGGCGTTGATCGGTTGGCCGCCTGCCAGCCGCTGAGATAACATGTCGCATCGCGTACCAATATAGCGATGCAAGTAAAAATCTACCACAGTATATTACGACAACATTTTTGCCTCTTTACCTTGAATAGTGCTTGCTGAGCGATGGTGGCCGAGCGGTAGCATGTACTTGTACGCATTACAATCTGACGGCACCTGGTTCGATACTCGGCCTTGTACCAATCACTTGTTTACTACTTAAATAAATTATGTGCAATTGCGTTCGTTTGAACAACGGTGAAGGAAAACGTCGTGAAGAAACCGGTCCATGTCCAAAAACCTCAAAAGTTCAGACATGTGACATCCGACAACATGCACTACGCTACCATGGTGGATTAGGGCCCATCTTCTCTGAGAGGAGGCCTGTGTCCTAGCAGTGGGAAACATGACTGACATGAACATGACTTTGCATAGGGAGATTGGGCTTTACTGCATATTCTATCGCATTTACAATGGGAAATATTTTAAAGAACTGCTCAATGTTATGCCGGCGTCGCGGTTCTCACTTGCCGCCACCGCCAGAAACCTCATCCACCAAATAATAGATTTGTGGAAATCAGACACTGTGCGATTCACAAGAATTTTCTTGATTTACACTGCAAAATATGGAATAAGCCTTCCATCCTTCCGCGGTATTTCCGAGAAGCTACAGCATGGGGTTCTTCAATAGGTTGATTAATAGTCTTAAAAGGTTGTAAAAAGTTGTTTCAACATATTTGTGAGGCCTCTGATGTTACAGATATCCAACGGTGACTGCTTACCACCACCTTATGACATAAAGTAGGTATGTATAACACTGCATTTTGTAAGAATCCTGAACTTTCACAGTTCAAAACCCTGAATACCATTGTACTGAATTCATTACCCTGAGATTTGAGTTGTTCTCTCCACGCTCCGTAATTTCACTGTATCATGTATTTTACTTTGTTGGTATAATTATAATTGTTAATGAATAGGTATAAGTACAAGGTACGCTAAATAATTATATACAAAAATATCATTTACGCAAATTATAACAAAGCTCATTTACCTATGACGGAAATGACAAGGTATAATTTGGGGTAAAAGGTTTTTGTATGTATGTATCATGTTTTGACTGTTGATTAATGATTATTTGAATGCGGGTTTTTTATTTGAAAACAACTTTCATTGCGGCGGGATTTAACTATGTTTGGCCGAAGCCTCCTGAATTATCATAATCAGCCAGTGAACGTCCACTGCTAAACAAAGGCCTCATCTTAAATTGTTTACTAGTAATTAGTTTTTTAGGGTTCCGTATACTATAAGGAACTCTCATAAGTTCGTTCGCCATCTGTCCATCCTTCTGTATGTCTGTCCATTCGTAAAGATTCTTAAGAATATTTTTTACTTCTCCAGTTACTAGAAGTGCATGAAACTTTCCACAAAAAGTTCTGATGTGTCATAATAAAAAAAAGCATCATAACTATATATATATGTATAGTAGTATATATATATATATATATATAGTATATAATTATATACTTTTTTCCTGGGCAAGTGCCTTTATTAACTAAACAAAATACAAGCTAAAACTATATACACATATACATACTATACTATACATACATATACATATATCAATAATCAAATTAAAGTCTCTTTCCGCGTCTGTCTGTCTGTATGGCCGCTAACTCCTCCTAAACCACGCAACGGATTTTGATGCGGTTTTCACTATCAGTTAGATACATTTTCACGGAAGGTTTATATATATAACTAGCTACCCGCCCCGGCTTCGCACGTAAATAACACCCGTGCGAAGCCGGGCGGGCGGGTCGCTAGTATACTACAATTATGTATATGATGCACAACATATTTTTTTAATTTTGTATTTTTGGGTTTACTCTGGTACATGTGAAAAGCGGATGATTTTTCCCCTACAGCGAGCTTCGTTCAAAACACGATTGCGACAAATTTAATTCTAACCCTGTAACCTGTAAGTAATTTTTACCTATGCTGTTAGAAAACTTGCTATTTATTATAACTGAACCCTATCATATACGTGTCACGACACGCTTTTGGTCATAATTTCTGAATTGGTCCGGGAGTTTTGCACAATGAAAATCAGAGCGTAGCTACAGAAATATGGCTATGAGTCTTTCAAAGGATAGTTTTAGTTAGAAACCGTTTTTTTTGTCACTCATATTATGAATGTGAAAATTTATTTGCAAGTTTGTAAGCAATATTACCTTTGTTTGTAAGTATGTCTATCTGCACCCAACTTCGTAACAGCTGAACTATATCCATGATGATATTTGAATGAGCTTTGGCATAGAAGTAGCTTTTAACCTTGATTAACACATACATACACACGCACACAATTTCATTTTCTATATTGATACTACCATATATTACATTGTCTGCTTCTTTAAAAAAGGGCATATTCATTGGAGTGGCCAATGGTTCCCGAAACAGTACTATGTACTCATGATCGGAGCTTTGAGAAAGGAAGACTAAAAGAGAGTATTATTCGTTAGTCACTTGCTTATACTTTTATCTATAACAATAATATCAATATAGAAATAAGGGTCTATACATTTGTCTCCTGTTAACCAGTGTGTAACGTCATCTGGTGAAAGAGATGGCATTTGATATTTATATATTCACTTTTTGGAGAAAAAAAATGCAGTCGCCAGGCTAGCTACTTCCGGCTGCCGTTCCACCATTTTTTAACTTTCGCATTTATATATATATTACTAGCGGTCCGCCCCGGCTTCGCACGGGTATTATTGGAGTTTTAGTAAGGACCCCTATTTTTTTGTTGAATTTATAATATAGCCTATGTCACCCAGGGATAGTGTAGATTCCCAACAGTGAAAGAATTTTTCAAATTGGTTCAGTAGTTTCGGAGCCTATTCAATGCAAACAAACAATCAAATCTTTCCTCCTTATAATATTAGTATAGAAGTATAGATTATGATTATTTCACATCATTTATCTATACTCACGGGTCTAGCCCGAACTTTTACATGGCATCAGTGGGGCCAACGCTGAAACTGAGAGGCCATTTTGCGTAAAAAATTAATTAAGCTATGTGGATTGGGATGACGTTGGTAAAAGAACTATTGATGCTATGGGATTACAAATATACTGAGCTATATTGAGGTGAACAATTTGTGGATGGGAGAACAGATCTATAAGATGAGGAACGGAACCTGCCTTGTCATGCTTCATCTCAAAACTATTATTATCACTTGACCTATTTCTATTTCGGAAAATACATGTTTTCCAAAGGATAGCGCGTCGCGGGGTGCTGTTTGTTTAAAAATAATAATAATAATAAACTTATGGCACCAATTCGAATATGTTAAATGAAATAACTGAAAACTTAAAGGATGCAATAAATATGACGCAGATTTTTTACTCACAACAACGTTTTTATTCTCACAACAATATGAATCTACAATACGACATCATATAAAAATCTGAGCACATTACGTTTGTTAAAACGCTTAATGTAATTATTACATTAAAAACTATGTTCAAAAGTTTATGCCATTTTCTGACGTACAAGAGAAACCTTAGGTACCTTAAACAGAGACGTCGATATCTTTATATTAATTTAACAGTATTTATGATAAGACCTTACTTAATTAATTTACTTAGAAAGAATTCGGCTTGGATGAAGTAATTCAATGTCAAAGTATTATTATATTTACGCATTATGCAATGAGTTTCTACCTACTACTTAATTTTAAAGTCTAGACGGAATTAACTTAAGCTATTATCTATCTTGAAAATAATTTCTAAAACCAAACTGTAACCTAAAGAAATTGAATAAAAAAAATTATTGACATAATATATTATTTAAATAGTTTGTTATAATTATATGCTCTTTATTATGCTCATATCATTCTGTGATTAGATTGCTAAAATAATTGACACCATGAACGAGTATAACCATGTTTTTACCTAAATAAAATAATACGTGATAAGTCCCGATAAACATTTCAAACCATGTATAACATATAGGTTTAATATTGTATAACGTACTTGCAACGTCCGAAAGTGAGGGACTTTAGTTTGTAACATCACTGTATCAGTTTGATACATTTAATTTTTAATTTTAGGTGGTTTTTCATCGATCCACAAACCTGTCATATGTTGTTAACTATCAGAGTATCGTGCATTTCAATGTTCCTACATTCCCACTGGCAGTGGTTTAATAGATTCGTTTTTATTGTAATAGTTAAGGATAAATGTTTTCTGTGTATATTTTTTTCTTACTGAAAATAATTATTCTTTTAATACACTTTTATCGATGTATATTTTCAGTCGTAGTTGCATCACTGTGCTATTTTTCTAAAATAATTATGTATAATATTCGTTACAGAATACATTATGCTACAATTGTGAGTAGGTTACGACATAATAAATTCTCGTTATAATGAACATACACGTATATAATGAAAATATTTATAACAATTTTCAATAAAACCTAAGCAAACTAATATTAAGAATACCTTTTTTTAAATACACTTAATTTATACGAAATGGAGCATTTTTACAGAAATTAATGACAGAAATATAGTTGGTACTTTTTTGCGTATACGAATGCGAGTCTTTACTTGGTATAAATATTGTATATATATATATATATATAACTGTTTGAGTTCAGAGACATGGTTATTTCCAAAAAAAATAATTACACATGTGCTACGGCGTAGACCCGCTACGAGTAGGTTTTTTTTGGGATTTTTTTAGGATTATTCTTAGGTACCTACACTTTTTTCATTCGTTTATTTGCTTTAACAGTTTGCAAAAAGTGGAATAAAATCACGTATTTTTTTCAATATTTCGAGTATATCGCGAGTTTTACGTTCAAAAATGATCAGGATTGTTAGTTTTCAATCTGCTTTCTACAATGTTATTACAGCTATTAGAGCAAATAAACGAATGAAAATGTGTATAGTGTTCTAATGACGATCATAGTTCCAGTCAACATACATTACAGATAAATGTTATTGATACATTAATAAATAAAAAATATACTAAAAACAAAATTATAATATTATTGTTTTCATATATTATTCTGTGTTCGGAAAACGATCGAGACCACGAACTGGAAAACGTAGCAAAGGTAGTCCTTCAACTAGACGGACCGGCGAAATCGTCAGAGTCGCGGACATCCAGTGGATGCAGATGACAGGCTGTCGTTCAATGTGGAGTTCTAAAGGCAAGGCATCTGTTCAACAGTGTATATCTTCTAACTGATGATAATGATGAAACGGCCGTTGACGATAGATCTCCGCAGTCGGGTCGCGGAGACTGAAATTGACTCATAGAAATCGGGTTATATATTAGAGTTGATATCACCATCATTCATTATCAGCCCACTGCTGGGACACAGGCCTTCTCTCAGAGAGACGATGGGCCATTATCCATCATGCTGACCTAGTATGTCATGTTTTTGAACTTTTGAGGTTCTTCAAAATCTGTATGTGGTTTCCTCACGATGTTTTCTTTCACCGTTTCTGAACGATTGCATCGAAACTGCACATACTTGTTTAGGTAATAAATAAGTCATTGGTGCAAGGCTGGGGTTCGAACCAAGTGCCGTATTATAAAGCGCACTGCGGCCACCATCGCTCGTGCTCGTTCCTTATACCAACAAATTTTGACTTAATTGAACAATAACAACTGTATTTCTAATGCTGTATTTCTATCGTGACGAAGCTTCGCACAGTGATATCATACACGCAAATGTGACCAAACATTTTCGGGTATCGTCGCGATAGTTCGGGCTGTGTGGCACTTATCACCCGGGTGGCGGTACATCAAAGGAAATTCACTACGCGCTAATTAGCGTCGCACGTGGTCGGACTAGCGAGTAGCGTTGTTCATTGTGACTGTTGTTGCCAGGCTGTGTAGACACTTGAAATAATAGAGTGGAGTGACAAAATCAAAGAAATGACACAGTGCAATTTAGTATCAGGCTCCAGTATCATTACGTTTATCACACGTTTATGATAAAATCTTCCTGTAATTTTTGTTTATGCTATGTATATTTGTCTGTTTCTGATTGTGGTTCAGTATGTAATTCTGGTTTTGTACGTAATTGTTGTTCTGTATGTAATTGTTGTTCTGTATGCAATTGTGGTTCTGTATGTAATTGTTGCTAGTGTTTATTATTTGATTTGTATGTATATTTTATTATATGTATTTGTACGCGCGCGCACGCACAGGTATTGAACGTGACGTCACTTGCCGGGCCCAGCAGAATACCAGGCTGGTTGTGTACAACCAGCAACATGCTGAGTTGGGGCCGGTTTTTGTGATAATGTACCAATTCATATTTGAATAATTGTGTTTGTCTTTAAATTTCATTTTCGCAAAATATACATTTCTGTATTTCTGTTAATGATGTTGGAATTTTTATAAAACTTTGAAGTTGAATCCATCATAATTATATGGGATCCTAAAAATGACAATCATAAAAAAAAGTATTTGGCGGCCGATACATGGTGTCCTTTGGAAAGTAATGTAAGAATATTATTAATGCACGATAACTAGTTAAAATTATGAAATTGCTAATGTGACCCGCTAATACCTAAATGTGACGCTAATACCGGTATTAGCGTGAAAGCTTTTTAGCGCGAGAAAACAAAAAAGCTTCGGAAGCTTTTTGTCTTTTCTGTGGTTTGGCCGGCACAAACATTTTAAAAATGGTGCTAGCATGTACCTTTTATACCGACTTGAAAAGGGAGGAAGGTTCTCAATTCGGCCCGATAATTTTTTGGCAAAAAATCATAATTTAAATTTTTTATGGAAGATGCACAGTTTTTTTTTCATTAGATTCTTTTCTGTGGGTAGATGCTAGAGCCACTTTGAAAGTTGCCAGCCCCATTATCAGTTTACGTGGCGATTAACATAACACGATAGCTCGAGCGGAGGTTTTAATACACATCAAAGGAGATTAGCGGACGAAGCTAGTGGTGAAAGCTTCGTTTTGGGTGTGTGGAAGCGTTTTACTTTGCTTTTATCACGATAACTTTGGATTTAAATTTTAAATTCCTATTCAATTTATTGAGCCCGTGTGCCTGGGTTACAAAGTAGGTATATGTGTAAGAAAATTAAAGTTCTCCAGGTCCCGCTTTGCATACAAGCAGTTACTTAAACTAATTATCAATGAAAATAATTTAAAAAATGTCAGTTTACATTAAAATTATACAATTGTCAATGAATAATGTCTAATAATAATTTAACTAAAATACATGCATTTTATTCAAAGTTTTTTATCATTTAAGGAGTCATCTAGGGAATAGTATGCTTTAGAAATAAGAAATTTATTCAGCCTATTTTTGTAGCTGTTTATATCGCTCCAGTCACGAATAATTTGTTATAGATTATTGATGAATTTAGCACGACAAGTAGTCAAAGCTTCGACACGCATCTGTGGAATAGCATAAAATAAACACCGAGCAATGACTCACGCTAATTAGTTGATACAAATACATTTACCTAATATTACTGCAAACGAATAAATGACAGAAAATATTCCTCGATCGGCCAATATTTTTTTTTTCTAAACAATAGGCTTTTATTATCTACTTTGTTTTTGAGACTTTGAAACCTTGATATTTTGTTTACAAAATATTCGTTATACAAATGAACATTCAAACATTACAATGTTTAAGGTTTCTAATATAGTACAATTCTAATTAAAATAACTAATATAACTAAAACTAATAATTAAAATTGTATACATGACACGTGTAGGTCAGATTAACAGTTGTTAGTTCTATAAATCACCATATTATACAAGCTTTTGTGTATGTAATTTCTACTAAAATCACGAAATTATAAAAAAAAAAAAAAAAACAGTACCATTTGATTACGTCATTGAGTTTGTTTGTGTAACAAAAAAGGCTTTTTTCTGGCTCAAAGTATAATAATGTCTTAGCTGGCAACTGGCCGGCACCTCGCTTGCACTTGATCTGGCACGGAACCGGCTCCGTGCCACTTGTTCGGAACTGTTCTACATTTCCCGCTAATTCCCAGTAAAACCTATATTTTTATGCTGCTATTAAATAAGTTGTGTAACTGGTTTTAAATGTGTAATAAGTAAGTGAAGTGAAGTCAAATCGTCAGATGAGAAACTATATAATAGGTTTTCTTTATACCTTCAGCGGTCTATGGGCAATCCTATTTTTTAAATTTTATTTACCAAGTAGTTTAGGTTCCTAGTATTAACTAGCTAGTATTTTGTTCAGTTATAGAAAACACAGGCCCGTATTTTTTTTTTAAACTTGCCTCATGCCATTCATGACTAAAAATAATAAGCAAAATAACTTGCAATATAACTTGCAAAATTAATTGAAAATAATATTTATTAATCAATTTATAGAAGCTTCGTTATATTATAAAACTTTATAAATACTCTTTGACTAGCATATTTATCTTTTCATATCGTAAACATAAATAAGTCTTCACAGAAATTTACCTCTTAAATACTTTTATCATCCCCAAATACTCATATCTATCATATTAAGTATTTATAAAGGTGTTACCCTTCTTATGCATAAATGCTAAATAAGCTAATTATTCCATAAATAATGTCTCGCTTGCACGCGTGACACTTTTCGTAAACGGAAAGTTGACAGGGGCCTTATTGCTACCTGTTTAAGCGATTCTGTTTAGGTGATTGCGAAAAGTTGTGTGACCGCAAACCGTATCTCGGCGCGTAAAGGTTCATGTTCGCGTAATTTCCCAGTATGCTGTTTAAGCGCTTTTTCGAGCCCGCTTTAAGAGGTAGCCTTAAGGCCCACGACTACTTTATATCATGGATAGCTATCAAGTGTTTATGCAAAAGAGAGGTAAGTGATTCTCGTTTAAAATACCATGTTTACATTAAATTGTAGAATTCTTAACGTCACAGGAAATGTTGTAGAACATTCGCATGTTTCTCTTGTACGAACTTTCCTCAAGGCACGGATGACTTTGCACTGGAAAAGAAATAAGAAAAACAATTATTATAATACTCTGTATATTTACTGCTTAAAGGAATCACCTCTATTACATTTACTCGATGCAAAATTGGACCCGCGAAAACTTGAAAATAAACAACTTCAAATTTTTTTTTTTTCTTTTTTAATGTTTGTTACCTCAGAACTCCGTCATTTATGAACCGATTTGTTAAAATCCCTTTTTTATTTGAAAGGATATACTTTCAGATTCGTCATCATCATCATCATTTCAGCCGTAGGAAGTCCACTGCTGGACATAGGCCTTCCCCATCGATCTCCAAAAGGGCCGGTTGGAAGCGGCCTGCATCCAGCGTTTCCCTGCGGTCTCTTTTAGGTCGTCTGTCCATCTTGTGAGTGGACGTTCTAGGCTGCGCTTACCGGTCCGTGGTCTCCATTCCAGAACCTCTCAGCCCCATCGGCCATCTGTTCTGCGTGATATGTGCCCTGCCCACTGCCATTTCAACTTGCTAATCCGGTGGGCTATGTCGGTGACTTTCGTTCGTCTACGGATCTCCTCATTTCGGATTCGATCTCGTAGAGAAACCCCGAGTATAGCCCTCTCCATAGCTCGTTGTGCGACTTTGAGCTTGCTTATGAGGCCCATAGTGAGAGACCACGTTTCAGTGCCGTATGTCATCACTGGTAACACACACTGGTCGGTCACACTTTCAGATTAGTCCCATAGAAATCATCAAAATCGGTTCAGAAATTTGGCTTATAAATCAAAATAACGGGAAAATTGTTTACTTGATGACATATTATTGTCATCCAAGTAACGAATTTGCGTATTAATTTTACTAATTTAGTAGTGGTTTTTTTAAATTGATAATTATTATTATTCAATGCATTGTAATTATTTATTGTATAATAATAATTTATTGTGACTCTTAATTAATTATTGTATAACGACCATTTATTTATTAAGTATGTTATAATTTTTTTATAATCCCCTTTTGTATTGTTACTATTTATATTGTGACAAAAATGTATTCTTCGACATGTAATTAGGTAATCTGGTAGGTATTTATATTCCATAATTATGTAATATTGTTTGTCATTAGTGTAATTGGTTTTTGAACCGTGCTAATTGAATAAATAAATACAAATAAAATGCAATTTTCCCTACCACACTGCAAAATTTTCACACAAATTGGATCCGCAAAAACTACTTGAATAGTGTACCTTTTTGTGTTATTATGTAATTAGATTTTTTTGTCTACCATTATTCATTGTCTGGTAACGCTTAGCTCATCATCATCATTTCATGTGTGAATGACGGTTTTTTAAAATTAATCTCCATAAAATGTAGCCATCATAATCTAGATTCGAAGACAGTATATAGACAGAATATATGCTATTCATTTAGTCTCTGAAAGTGAATGTTTACACAACTCTCCACTAAGACGAGAAATGTTTGTTTATTCCGCACGTATATCGTCTACAATCTTGTATTTAATTCAAATTGAACCGAAAAGCAATCTTTGATATACCCTTTTGAAATAATGCCATTCATTTGCAACAAAACTTGTCATCTGTACAGGAAATTATATTATAGTGATAATTATATGGTAAACTTGAGGTTTGGTGAGAGCGACAGAGGCCGAACGGTAGCATGTGCCTTTTAAAATCTGATGGCTCCCGGTTCGATAATTGGCCCTACACCAATGACTTAGTTAGTACCTAAATAAATTATGTGCAGTTTCGATGCCATCGCTTAAAAATGGTGAAAGAAAACATCATAAGGAAACCGGTATGTCACCTCTAAAGTACAAAGACATACGTCATTCACCAACATGCACTGGGCTAGCATGGTGGATTATAGGGCCCATCCTCTCTCTCTCTGATAGCAGGCCCGAGTACCAACAGTGGGAACATGATAGGCTGAAATTATTATGATGACTAGAATATGGTGCTGGTGGTGGTTATGGTGGTTATAATTGTATTGTATAGTGTGAACAATAAAAAGTGTATCAATCAATCAATCAAACTTTATTGTATTGATTTTTAAGAAAGCCCCAAAGAAACGTGCCAGCTTGCTCGCGTGAGTTTGCTATAGCTAATTGACTTGTCTTTGTATTGCCGCGCAGATCTCGCTAAAATTTATCTCATCATTTCAACCGTATAGGACGTCCACTGCTGGACATAGGCCCCCGCCCCCCCCATCGATCTCCAAAAGGGCCAGTTGGAAGCGACCTGCATCCAGCGTTTTCTTGCGGTCATTTTTAGGCCTCTGTCCATAAAAAATGTATCTATCTCAGTTTATATATAACATCATTGATTTCCATGCATTGTGGGAGTTCATGTTTAAGGATGGCACTGAACTGTGTTTGATTATTAAGTTGCAATTTATAAAACAAACGTAATCACATCTTTCAAATAGTTTAGCGGTCATTACGCAAATTCTAACAGCGTTTATTTAGCACTCTCGGAATAGACGAAAACATAAATGTTTATTTTACTCTCACGTTTGTTTCAACGTTGCTACGGAATGGTGAATGAATGTCTATTTCTCCAGCATTGCTTCTCAATTTGCATTCTATTTATTTGGCAAAGTTTTTTTTCACCTTATTTGCTTTCCGAAAAAAAATGTTACATTGAATGTTGTTTTCTGTCGTGACCTTGTATAAGAATACAAGGTCACGACAGAAAACATTATAAAAAAACATACAAAAAAGAAAATGAAAAGTGAAAAGAAATACATTTTAGTCTTAATAACTATGCTTCTAAACGAATGTAACAAATTTTGAGTCAGTGCCAAACAAGCAAACAAGCAAATTACGTATAGCGTACTCGTTTAACTCAAGTAAATATAATTTTTTTGGACAGTTCTTGTTTATTGCTGGATATTTCACGTTGCTTATTAACCTTACTTTGTAGTAATATAATATAATTTGTTGGCTGTTAGTTTGTATTCATTTAGAAGCCTTAAGGGCCCTTTTTTACCTACTTTGTAAAAGGAGGAAGGTTCTCAAGATGTGCCCGCATTTTTTTCATATTTCAGTTTCTTATAACATCAGTTTAATTTTTTGGATTTTTTATTCAAATTCAAACTAATTAAACTTCTAGGTATAGTTAATTCAATTTAAAAAAAAACCGGACAAGTACGAGTAGGACTCGTGCTCTGAGGGTTCCGTTAGACGGAACCCTCAGAGCACGAGACCAATAAAAAAACTAACTGAAGTTCAAATATTGAAAGACAAACTTAAGTTTGTAGTTGACAATAAGGTTCTTCCATACATTCCAACTAAAAAGGTAAGTTTGTAATAGCAAAATAATTATTTTTAAATGATATAACTTCAAATTTATAACTTTCGGATTTATTCCTATATATGTACTATAAGACCTTGCCTCTTGCCAAATTTCATGATTCTAGGTCAACGGGAAGTACCCTATAGGTTTTGATTCCCCTGTGAAATCGCAAAATATACGACATAAACGTTCATATCTTTTGATTGCTTTGACTTACAACTTTTATTTTTTTACAGGCAAAAGAAACCGTAGACCCAAGTATTCAGTATAAATTTCAACTTGCTACCTTTACGCGTTCTTGAGAAAAAGGGTGTTGACAGACGGACAGACAGACAGACAGACGGACAACGAAGTGATCCTATAAGGGTTCCGTTTTTTCCTTTTGAGGTACGGAACCCTAAAAAAACATCGAAATCGGATCACTTACTACAAAGTAACGCGTAGTAGACAATTCAGTGGGTGATCAAGTAATCATTTCCTATTTTCCTACACTTAGGTTATTTTTTTTTTCAAATTTAAATGAGACCTACGTCATTGTACGCTATCTTTTGAAGAATCATCAAAATCGGACGGGTAAGTCAAAAGTTATGCGTGATAAAAATATGCTTATACGTGTCGTCTAGAAACCTCGCTTTTCGTCGACTAAAATCTGTTTCACTTTTATATATTTAATTGCATAGAATGGTGAATAATTAAATTTTCGGATGGTCAACTGGAGAGGTCTCAGTTGGACGATTACAATGAAGGCGTTTACCCGAATCGTTGCGGGGTCGAATCCTGTCGATAGTCAAATTCTTCATCTATCCATTATAACATACAAGGTCAGGGAAGAAGTTTAATTTTTTTATGTTTCATAAGAACATTATTAATACATCTATGAGCAAACTAAGTAGTTTAAGTATAGAGTATTAGCTCATATTTTGCCAAAAATAAATAAATAATTATAATATTGTTTTAGTCCTTAGATTTATTTTCAACTGTTTTCAAGTATATCTAAATATTTTTATTTACAAGATGACCCGACAATTTTTTTTTAAATTTCATAGAATTTTATAATTTATTTTTTGTTTTTCGTTCTTGAGGAGTAGTACGCCACAAAAAAAACCAATCGTTCAAGTCGTTTTTGAGTTTTAGCGAGACTAACGAACATATATAAGAAGTTTTTTTTTAATGCCATAGGTGGCAAACAATCTGACGGGCTGCCTGATGGTAAGCGATCACCATCACCTATGGATACCTGCAACACCAGGGGCATCACAAATACGTTTCCGACCCTTAAAGACTCTATTAACAGCCTTTTTGGAGAACCCCATGTTATAGTTACTCGGAAATGCAGCGGAAAAGAAGAAAATTGAATCTGTAGTAACTATATAAGTACATACGTGTTCTGTCCATCGGAGTGCGAGGCAGTTGGTGGCGGCCAGCGGTGCAAGTGAGCGCGCCACATCATCTGCCCAAACGTCATCCGGAACTGCCGCGACATCGAGCAGTACAGCACGAAATTAATAGCGCCGTTAAGCAGCGCCAAAGCATCCATCAGCTCTCCAAACAAATCGTAGCAACGCTTGAAGAAGCACCGGCCGAGCAAGCCACTCAACAACCCCAGTATTCCTTGAGGCAGCTCCGTCACGAGAAACAGTAGAAGAACTGCAACCAGCATCTTCGTGGTTCGATTCGTTCGTCTATCTGCCTTGTATTGGCGTTTCACGGCTTTGTTATTCGTCGGGCAAGCGTTGTAAACTCGTATTTTCTTTTGGTGTTGGTTGGCGCTGTAGACCTCTCGTATCAGCCACAGGCTTATGACTGTGAGGATGCAGCACGG
Source organism: Agriopis aurantiaria (assembly GCA_914767915.1). Classification (NCBI taxonomy): domain Eukaryota; kingdom Metazoa; phylum Arthropoda; class Insecta; order Lepidoptera; family Geometridae; genus Agriopis; species Agriopis aurantiaria. Next base: position 7,480,318 of record OU611999.1, read on the forward strand.
CAGGAGCTTGATGACGACGGCGTGGACCCAGAAGTTGATTTGATAGAGCTTTCCCTCTTCGTCGGAGTCCACGTGGTAGAGGATCATGGGGCCGGTGGGCTCCAGAATTACGGCCGTGTGAATGTCGAATACCTGCGGAGAAAACGGGTTAGGTATAGGTACTTATAAATTTATTTCATACCGCTTTATTCACAAATACTCAATATGCAAATTTATGCTATGTCACCTTGCAGAAGAAAAAATCACGCCTGAAGACAAGGCGAATCACGTTTTAGCTAAAACAGACCTAATATTCGTTAAATTTGCCGTAATCTCGGACTTATTTAAAACTCAAACTCAAACTGATTGGCTACCTTGGTGGCCCAGATGGTAGTTAACCTGCCTCCGCCTTTGGGAGCGTGGGTTCGATTCTCACCTTGGACAAACATTCATGTGATGAACGTTCATATGTCCCGAATATTTAATATTTATATCTGTGTTAAATTTTTTTTATTTTTTTTTGTTAACCTATACTGTCCCACTCCTGGGCAAATGTCTCCCCCAATTCTTTCCAAGTTCTTTCAGTGTTAAAATATATATTTAAAAATATACATAGTCGTATATGTATGTATGTCAGTCTCTAGCAGCCATAGTACAAGCTATGCTTAGTTTGAGGTCAGATGTGTATATTGTGTATATAGTGTATTATCTATGGGTCAGATGACCGTATGTTCTGATAGGTACCGGGATCCCTGGATACACAATTACACACCCGTGCAAAAATATCTCGAATATTTATTTTATATTATTTATTTACTTAAAGTCTGAGATTTTATGATACCAAACAATACGTTTTAACTAAAACAGGCCTGAACCATAAATGTTTATAATAAATTTCGTAAAATTTACAAAATCTCGGCATTTTCTTCTTCAAAGCATTTTGAAGTGTTTCAAACACAACTTTGAGTTTTTATGTAGCCAGAGAAACCGCCGGAAAAAACATTTGAGTTTCGCCGCGAACAAACAAGCTTATACTTATCTGTGAACTTTTCGTTTAACGCCTCCACTCCATAAGCCTGCGATTGGCACTTACGAAACTCTATGTAAAGAGAGTGCGGCAGCTGTATTATACAGGGTTACGCGGAAAGGGCGTACTAAGCCGAAAGAGCTTCATAGTACCAATCATTGTGAACAATGTTTGAGAAAAGTAATATGCAACTCTTAGTGAAAATTTGACATTCTTGGACTCGCGCTACGTGAGTAAGCGTTGCGCCTTGTAAAAAATCCTAAAATGTGGAACAATACTACAATATAAAAATTCCTATCGTAAAAAAAGTTGAAATTGTTTATTGCGTAAAGCATAATGTACCTACCCTTTTCAAGTTATCCATTATACAAAAACCACACTTTCATACAGGGTTACGCATAAAGACTGTACTATGCCGAAAGGTCATTGTATTCATTATTATAAACAACTTTTACAACATAACAAACAATGACATCGCGAAAAAAAATCTACTGTTCCATACATTTTGTCTAGTGTCAGTGACTGTTTTCTTATCGCGATTTTAGGGTTTTCCCATTCTAAAAGTATTTCATAATGATGATTACAGTGACCTCCTGTAGGCTTAGTACAGTCTATATGCGTAACTTTGTGTACGTATGTGTGGCTGTATATCGCCCATTTTATTACTACTAGTTTACTCCTAGTCAAGAAAAATTCCAACTCTAACATGTCTATGAAGATGTCTTCATCACACATTTTTACAAGTCGTTAGGTAACCCACACGTAATGACCTGTGAAAGCAAGGATTGATGCTAATACGTACAGTAGGTAATAGCAATACATGACCATGGATACAGAGTCTTTCAGTCGTAATATTAAACAAGTTTACATAGTATTATAAATAGCGACAAACCAGTCATAGTCAAGCATAGTTACGTTGGAGTCAAACTCATGCCCCAGTAAAGTGGTGGAGGCTTTACAAGAGGCTTCTATGGAGTTTTGGAAACAACACGAATATACAAGTTGCTCCTCATCATATCTTTGGTCCACACTCGAGCACGTTCACGAGCACTTAATAAATAATCCACCATTTAATTACATATTAACACTCGAATATACACAATTTTAGGAAATTAATACAAAGACCCGACTTGTTTTTTCCCTATTCTGTTTTCTTTTTTATTGGTGTCAAAACCCCACTTAGCTAGTAGCATAGCTAGTAGCCTAGCTAGTAGCATAGCTAGTAGCACAGCTAGTAGCATAGCTAGTAGCATAGCTAGTAGCATAGCTAGTAGCCTAGCTAGTAGCATAGCTAGTAGCACAGCTAGTAGCATAGCTAGTAGCATAGCTAGTATATAAGCTCTGTTTACTTACCATATACGTAGGGATGCACAGTATAGGCGGTAGAATGAAACTGGTAAGGATCGCTGTGCTACACCGCCTTTCCGTGCACAAAATGTGGTTTTTGTCCGAGTACCTGCAAAACAATGCCAGTCAAAATTATGATAGAATACCTTATCTATTCTTTTAATCGGACTACTTAGCAAAAAATTATGCGTGGTCAAACAAATAAAAACGCGTCATCTTGAGTAACTCCTTTTTTGTCTGATAAAAAAGTTTATTATCCGCTAATTTTTCAACATTAGAGGTGGCACATTTTCTTGGTGGCACTAATTCATAAAAAAGACACACAGATAGTAGATCTGTGGGTTCACAAATTGCGAACTTGACAAAAACAAACAAAAAAAATAAAGCCTAATAGAACTTCATTTTTAAAGTCAGTTGGAAAGCGCGAATATTTCTGAAACAAGGTAATTTTAGATAACACTTTGACATACGAGTCATAAAGTGCTCGAGTAAATTGTTTTACAGAACAAAAGGGTAATGAGTAGATACCTCCCTATACCAGCGGAAGTAATAAAATAACGTCGTATAGAGAACAATTATGTTCCGAGGACGGAGTTGAATAGTTTTTAATCTATGGAATATTATTTATTGGAAAAAAAACGCCAAACATTACTGAGGAATTTTTATTTAACACTTTAAATGCCACGTGAAAAATAAAATGTTCTATTCAGGCCACGGAAAAGAGAAGTAAATAGAACAGAAATGAGAAGGAAAATCCGTTACCAGGCATTATAAGTGAACCTTGATTGAACATTATTAATTAGATCAACGCGTTGAACTCCGCGTCACAGTTGCTAACTAATTTCGAATTACTGACGTTTCGTTTATATGGGTGCAACTGGCTACAACAAATTTCTTACAAAAATGCCTCGACAGCCGAAAAAAACTGTTATTCAGGCCATTGATATTCTGGTGCCCGTATACCATTAAGGTTTCTGGGGACACCAGTGACTGAAGGGCAGACCTCTGTTTGAACATATTTCACCGGTCAACGAGCACTGTTTTTGCGAGCATTTGCTTGTAAAGTGAGTGAAAGTTTTTGGCAGTTCAAACTTTTAACATCCAATAACCGCTTCGCTGTCCTAGGGTATCCTGAGTATCCAAACAAAAAAAGCGAAATTTGCACCATCAGCGCTGACGCGCGCAAAAAATGCCGCGGGGGGACGAGATACTTAACGGTATTTACTTAATTTGGCATTGAAGAGGTTAGTTATGTTTTAATCAGTAATAAACGCCTTTCAAATTGGAATACCTTTAATAATATACGAATACTTACTTGCCTACTTAATTGTATTGTTAGAAATTCCTGTTCTAACGTTTCAAAGGTACCTAATTGAAAAGATATAAAATTTCATGAGAGGTACTTGCGTACCTACTTACTTCCACATGATATATTGCGACCATTAATAAAGATTTCTACATATTTCGTCCCAAATTACTCTAAACACACCTGGTAAAATTTAAGTAGAACCCTGGTGGTTGTATGTTTGCTTAGTTGATTATAACACGCCGTTGTTTGCCTTGAAGCTTACAAAATAACGATTATAATTAGGGATGTTACAGAGGTTCGATTCCGATTCCAAAAAATCGGGACATCCGATTGATACTACCCCTCTGATTTCGATTTTAGCTCCGACATTTTTAAGTCAGAGACTTTAATCAGTTATGTTTATTTTCAACGTATTATGTTTTAAATTGTAATTAACGAGGCTGAATAATGCTTGTTATGTTTGGTTTTATTAAACCATGTCCTTATATTATCTATTCTGCCTCCGCCTCTGATTTCAATTCCGATTCCGGTTCCGACCCGACAAGCCTTCGAAAACTCCAACTCCGACTTTGGTTCCGATATAAACACCTCCGTATCCCATTCCTAATTTTCACTGTCCCTAATTTTATTATAATGCGATTTATATGCAAGCTAACTGGCAACATAGTTTTAGGTGATTTGGAATGTGAGTTAAGTCACTCTGGAACAGTCTATTGGTCAGGTATATGATTTGTTTAAAAAAAAGTTAGCCGTCACGGGACGCTCAGCAGATGTGAAACACGACGGCATGAGAACGTCATACCGTCGGCTCGGCGTTAAGTCAGTTTTACTGCCAAGGCGCGCAAGTAGATGTTTCACATCCAAAAGTGAAAAGTTTAATTAAATGTTATACCATACAGGGTTATGCAGAAAGGGTGTACTAAGCCGAAAATTAAGCCATTATACTCATCGATGTACAACTTTTACTATGAGACAAACCCTGAAGTCACGAAAAACATATTACCTTGAAATTATCGCGAAATTATAGCGTAGAGCTGTCAGAATTGTCAACCATCTCAAGGTCACCGAATACCTAGAGCCAGCATGCGCAGAAATTTTGGGTATCTTTGTATTTTTTTAGGGTTCCGTACACAAAGGGTAAAAACGGGACCCTATTACTAAGCTTAAGATTCTTGATGCCCCTGGCAGGTATCTATAGGCGATGGTCATCCCTTACCATCAAGCAGCGAAAGTTAAATAATCTAACCTTGGTCTACCAATTACCATAGTGCTTCTCAGGCAAAGCTAGCACTAACTTTTGAACGATTTACCTTACACTATTAAAACTTGTTCCTGCCATAATACGAGTCCAAATCTACCTTGAAAACTTCAAATTCGTAGAACATGTTTTCGAAAGCCTAAAAGTTTCTGGTACGAAAACGTCATGGTTATATTAATCCCGTAACATTTTCACGGCAAACGGGGTAACTAAGTAAACAAAAGTTTCCAACATTGTCGGATTATTTCGGAAATTTCCGTCAGCCCATTCTTACCACAAATCTCAGTTGATTTCAGACTAAACGTCAGCTTATTTGAGCCACAGATTTAGTAGTAAGCCTGTTGATTATGAAGGGTGAGCTTATTATCAAAATCACTATTAATTGTCAACAATCTATACAAAAAGCAAAAACGTTTTCCATTTCTAAATGCCCACAGGATTTCGAAGATTGTTTTGTTTGTGATTGAAACCATGAAAAACTACGCTTACGTACGTCTTTTTAGGGTTCCGTACCCAAAGGGTAACAACGGGTCCCTAATACTAAGTCTACGATATCTGTCTGTCTGTCTGTCTAGGTAAGGATCCCTAAAAAATAAAACTTTATTTATTTATTTTTGACCGCCAACTCGCCAACTTCGAAGTTTTGTAAGTATAACTTCAAAAATCGAGACAAATTTCAATCATAAAAAACACAGTACGATACGATATCTGGAAGTAATAATGTGCATCCACATGTCAATAGCCATAGATACCGCTCGTTAACTTACTTGATAGCCACGTATCTCCACACGGCCAGCGATAGCGTGAGACATATAGACGCGGAGTGAAATATCTGCGCGAAGTGCATGTGGAATAGCAGGTACGCTGCCCAGTTGTACGGCATCTCGCGCTGGCCCGGAAGTATCTGGAACAACCATAATATACATAATAACTTACTGAGATATTAACCGATACACAACAAATAAAGTCAGATCAACCTTTCAGAGAATTAAAGGAATGAATGGGGAAGAAAGGTTCTTGAGTGGAGACCACGAACCGGAAGACGCAGCGTAGGTAGGCCTCCCACTAGATGGACCGACGATTGTGAGAGTCGCTGGCATCCAGTGGATGCAAAAGGCAGGCTGTCGTTCAGTTGTTAAAGGGGGAGGCTTATGTTCAGCAGTGGACGTCTTCTGGCTGATGACGATGATGATAATGATGATGATGAACCTTTCAGAGTGATGGTGGCCGAGCGGTAGCATATATATACCTACGCTTTACAATCTGACGGCACCCGGTTCAATCCTCGGCGCTGCACCAATGACTTATTTAGTGCCTAAACAAATAATATAGCGATGGCGTCGCTCAACAACGATGAAGGTAAACATCGCGAGGAAACCGACGGTACGTTCACGAACGTCAAAAGTTTTTAGACATAAATGACATTCTCCTACGTGGTGGATGGGCCACCACTAGGCCAGCATGGTGGATTAGGGCCCATCCTCTCTCTCTGAGAGAAGGCCTGTGTCCCAGCAGGGGGGACATGATAGGCTGAATGATGAAACTTTCAGAGCACCTGGTTAAAGCGACGCGTAACCAAAATGCTGGCATGCTTTTGGCTCAACGCATAAGCATAGCCATTCAGTGTCATACCGCCAGCATGCTCGGTACGCTGACAACTGGTAGTGAGCTAGCATTTGGATTGTCTTTAGATCTTCAACGGTCTGTGTGCAGTCTAAATGTTTTTGTAGTTTTAATGTTAGCCTGTTTTTTGTTTAGTTAATAAAATCACTTGCCATGTGTTCATAGTTTAAGGTGTTTCATTTTAATAACTTTTATGGATTTTTTAGGTGTATTTTAATTTGTGACGTTTTGAAAGTTGCAGTGTCCGTGGTCACAAGTAAATTAGACTAGATCACAACTAGATGACGACGTGTCTAAATAAATGATATGAAATTATTAATTGGTGTCGCCAACTTGGTATGAATATCTATTTAAAAATATATATGTATATGTCGCTGGCATCCAGTGGATGCAAAAGGCAGGCTGTTGTTCAGTGTGCAGGTTAATGGCCTATGTTCAGCAGTGGACGTCTTCTGGCTGCTGATGATGATGATGTATGTAAATCAGTATCTGGCAGCCATATTATAAGCTTTGCTTAGTTTGGGGTCACAGTAAGTATGTGGCAGCCATATTACAAGCTTTGCTTAGTTTGGGGTCACAGATGACCGTGTGTGCAAATATGTTCTGAATATGTACTTATTTTATTTATGATTGTAGGCAACACTTTATATACAAGAATAAACTGAAATTTAAGGGAAAAAAAACATATAAAACCTGATCATTTTCAAACGACTGAAGAGATTTTCTTGAATCATAGCTAAGAACACTCTCGATCAAGTCACCTTTCAAACAAAAAGCCGTTTGCGAGCTGCGATGCCACAGACAGACACAGATAAATATTCCGATAAATAAAAACTAGTTTTGCGCGCAGATTTTAGACGATCGTAAAGACTTACGAGCTGGTGACTGGTGAAGTGAAAATATCAGACGTTTTTTTAGAAATAAAGTTGTTCTATCTTCGTTTATTTTGTTTCACGGCAAGTACATAGACTGTAAACACAAATGTACACATCACAAATTACTGTGGCTGATATTGTAAAATGTTTACTATTAATTTTCTTTATTATAACATCTAAGATGTCTACAACAAATTTTCATGTTGATCCAGACAAATTTTCATTAATTTAAACGAATGACAAAATTTATGCAAGTTGACTTATATTTCATAGGTAACTAAAATTAAAATCAAATCAATCAATAAATCAATCTTTATTTTAAAAAAACATAGGAAAAAATAAAAACTTTTTTTAATCTTTAGTTTAATTTAAGTAGTATATTAATTATTACTCTTGTATTCATTCACGTGCATGCAGTGTTCACTTCTAGGAGGTCGTACATAGCCATTTCTATTTGTATTAAAAAAAACTAATTTATAGACATTGCGGCCAGTTTAGTGTACCAATAATAAAAAAATAAAAATAAAAATTACCTAAAATATATAACGTAGTGTGTTTACATAAGTAACGTATATTTCTTAGCTTATTTCTATACAAATAATGCTTAACAGAATGTAGCACAAGTCTTTGTCAAGTGATATTGTTCCGTGGTCTTTGTGGATCACAAGAAGTTTCGAAAGACATGTCTAGGCTTGTCCTCCAGAAAATAGGTTTCTCAAAGTTCTAACGTTTCCAACGGCTATCCTTACAAGATGTTGAAACTATGTTAGAACTGAATACCTTGTACTAATACAACTTGAACCTATCAAATTCATGCTTGGGTATTATAACGTGAATAAAATATTTTTATACTTAGGTATAAAAACCTTACACAACCTACCTACCTACCTTGATGCATTTTTCGGTACCTTATATAAAAAAAAAGTCTAGAATATAAAAAAAGTACTTACTACTGTCTTTTTATTGTACTATATAAAGTTGAGCATAAATTGAGCCAAAAACCGAAAACGGCGCAAGCGAAAGAAAAATCGCCAAAAGGGAAGAAAAAAAAGGATTTTGAAAAAGGTTTGTAAAGCACTTTTTGGTACAAATTGAATTCCAAAAATTACGTAGCAAAAAATTTACTTATGTTAGAAAAACGAATATAGTCAAACAATGTTTTAAACTAAAATATGATTATTTAAGGGATATTTTATTATTATTTTATTTTATTTCTTCCCGTGAACATGAGAGGATGCATGTAACTACGCCGAAATATTAGGAGCTCATTCCACAACTTTAACAAGTATATAGGCATCTAAAATATAAGAAGTAAAAAGTTACAACAGCGTTTCGTAAGTGGGTTCCCACCAACAGTCCATTGTTTGAAGTTCGCGAAAGATACGACATAAAATGAAAAGCATAATGGAAGAGCTGCTTTCAAGAGATCCTTTGCCAAGTGAAAAAAAAGGTTGACGCACTTAAATTAAGGGACAGATAAAAACAAGGGTTTATTCAGTGCAGAATTATAAGGAGTAATGAGAGGACCATGCCTGAAGCTGTAATCTCGCTTTAAACTGGCAACATCTTTATTTGAATCAGAGTTTTGGCGCCAACATGGAAAAAATGTCGGCTCGTTGGATTATTTTCCTAAACTTGTGTATTTTCGAGTGTTAATGTGTACTAAATGGTGAATTATTATTCATTATGTGCTCGTAAACGTGCTCGAGTGTGGTCAAGTGATATAACGAGGTGAAACGTGTCTTTTCGTGTTGTTTCCAAAACTCCATAGGAGCCTCTTATAAAGTCTCCGCCACTTTACAGGGGCATGACTTTGACTTGACCGTGACTTACTTAGCTTGACTCTGACTGTGACTATGACTTGTTTGACGCTATTAAGACTATGTAAACTGTTTAATATTACGACTAAAGGACAATGAATCCACGATCATGAAAATTTCAACAAAAAAAAAAAACATTATTTGAATCATTTTGATGTTAAATCGGGTGTTAATTTTCACCTAATAACTAATAATAATTTTTCTAATTTAGTAACGACATTAGCATTAGGGATTTTTTCCTTATTTTAGAGCCTTTTTAATTATTTTCTCTTGATAGAATTTTGACGTCACACGTCAGAAAAAACAACAACATGTAAAGTTAATAAAGATAATTTTTTGAAAAAAAAAGAACCGACTTCATGACTATCTGACTATCATTTACAAACTGAAACTAAAAAGTAGAAAATAATATTTAAATAACTTCAAAGCAATGAGCATTAGAGGACAATCAACGAAATTATGAATACATATATTACCTACTTATATATTTACAATTTATAATCAGTTATTTTTGGAGTCAGTTTGTAAGTGCTAAAGGAAAAATAAATGGAGCCTACGTTTTCCATGTAGGTTACATTTATTTTTTCTCAGCGCAGTGGTGAGGTTTGACACTAAAACTTCCGGCTATATTTATAAGTATTGTGGTATTGGGCATAGAAATATCTATTTGTTGAAAAAAATATCCTGTCACGTGACATCCGGTCCAATATTTTATACCTTCGTTCCTTCGTAATATGAATTGCCTTTTGATTGCGCCAACTCAATATAAAAAGCTTTTGTGAAATCACCATTGGATCCCAATTTCTATTTATTCGGAAAAAAAAATACAATTTTCTCAATTTTTATAAAAATCTTGATACAATGTCGCCATTGAACGAAACTGATTGAAAGTTATAGACTGCGATTCTTTTTAATGATTTCTTTATCAGCTTTTGAGAAATTCGAGTAACGGCGGTACTACTTATTACAATAAAATCAATTTAGGTTAGAAAAGAGGCGCCTATTAAAACATTATAATACTGGTATTTGAAATACTTAGAGCGATTTGACATTTTTTCTTTTTCTCTTGATGCCTTGAATGTTATAAATCCGAAATGTTTACCAGAATAAGATCTATCTAAGCCTTAGGAAACTTGCAAGGAATTTGTGTCGCGTAGAACAATAAACACATTTTTATTATATCTTTAAGTAAGGCACCTTTAATAGAAGAAGATTTGTACCAAATAAATAGCCACATATATGTGGGCTTTGTGCTATTAGGTGGCCAGATTTGGGGATTTGAACTTCCATTCAAGCGTGGCCAGGGAAAACAACGGCGTGGTGCAGTGTGGCCCACGCCATTGTAAAGGAAAGGAGCGGAAATGCTCTGAGCATTTCCCGGGAGAGTTGATTTAGACAGCGTGCTAGGAGGGACCGGTACTTTCCTATGGAGATCCTGGTGCTCTCAATCGTCCACCGAGGGGGTTTTAGTGGGTGCAATCTCACATAACCCGGCTACCAACAATGCAGCTGCGTATCTTTCGAAGATTTCCCCCAGTTAACAGGGATAATTAGGTATAATGCAATTAAACAAAAAACCACGACCAATTCTGAAAAGAGCTCATAACATTTAAATTGCTGCTGGACTGATTTTGATCAAATCTTTCGAAACACTGTTTTAAACAATGTTTCCGGGAACTCATTCCCCAATATGACCACGGTAAATATCCCTCCCGTAAATAGATTTATTCCGTCAACAAAAAAAAAGTATTGAGGTATAACTAAAATAAAATAAAAAATCCCGACCAATTCCGAAAAGAGCTCATTACATTTAAATGGTTGTTGGACAGATTTTGAACAAATAGCTATACGTAGCACCACCGCAGTGAAACCTGGTTCCTAATAAAAACACAACAGCCAAATTGACCCAGCCACTTTGGAGATAAATAGTTACAAGCATATGTAACACTAACACTAAAGGGTGGTACTAACATTCGACTTCTTATCTCAAAAGAAACCCCCAAATTTTTATCCACAACGGGATTCTTCGTTCTTCGTTCGTTCGTGCAGCTCGGGTAAAAATACGTTATCTATACCTTGTATAAATACAAATTAAGCACATTTGCGCGTGTCATTATTTGCTCTTCATAGATATTTATCGTATATTGTAATATGTATTTTTTATCTATGTGTATAAAGTGATAGGATGCCTCGTGTCTACTCACTGATTAACTTTTATAAGCACCTGTCTGTGATAAGTATTGATATCACGGGTTTTACGACAGAAATTTAATTACGACTCTACACGAGACTGTAGTGGCATGAGATCTCCGTCCGATGTCTCACGACACGAGCGACAAAATAATGTGACAATTCGACACTACTGCAGATCAGACAAACAAACCTGTAAGTTGTGGAATGGCTTACCACCTTCGATTTTTCCTCTGAAGTATAATTTGGTCTGCTTCAAACAAAGGGTGAATTGAGTCCTCAAAGGTAGGCAACGCACTGACAATGCCCCGGGTATTGTAGGTGTCTATAGGCAGCGGTGACCACTTACCATCAGGTGGCCCGTAGCTTGCTTGCCACTTTTTCTATATAAAAAAACAAGGGAGATATGGTAAGGTGGCGTGACGGGTGTGAACGCATCACGACTAACTCAGGCTTGATGCCTCTAGTCAAACTCACCCTACAGACGACCTTGCCACTCTTTTTACAAGGTTATGTTCAATTTGCCCTGTTAGTATGTATGTTATGTACGTTCGCGGTACGTGTGGGACAAATCTCGCAACTGAATTTTAGACCAGTTATTTTCAACTGATTGAGCTGAAATTTGGCATACTTATGCAAATTCGGTGGCAATGCAATGTTATGGTACCATCGAGCTGGTCTGATGATGAAGACAGAAGGTGGCAATAGTAACTCCTAAATGAAATGACGTACCCCGTCGAGTTTGGGTTCGTTGGATTTGTCATCCAAAGCGCTTTGGTCCTAGATGCATTCAATATGGCGGACGCCCGAACCTGGCGGAAAAATGGTTCTTATCTACCTACAATCATGATATATAAAATGAGAGGGTTTGCCGACGAGGAATACAAAAAAGCTTGTTTTTAAAAGTATTTTTTTATTTAATAAAGTTTATTTTACATTTGGACTTTTAGTTAGTTTATTGCATGGTGTTATATAAAATGTGGTAGGTGCGTTTGAGAACAAGTTAAAACAGAAAAGGAGTACCAGTAAATTGCAGTTAAGCTTCAAAATCTTGTATCTTTTTCACGAATTATCAGTCCTAAAATAACTGAAGGAGCAATTTTCCTTATTTTATTATAAGGCGACGACGACGGCTACGCGACGTATTATTTATGGAATCCTTTGATTAATGGACCGATTCGCTCAATATGTCACAGGAAAATACTCCCAAAATGCAGTCAGCAAAATGATAAAAGGGCTTATAATATGCTAGCTGTGTCGGTTCTACCCACGTTTTCTCGCTTTCTTAGAAAAAGGATAAGTCTTTGTCAGTTTCGTAATGCGCAATACCTGCTTGTCTATCTATACTAATATTATAAAGAGGAAAGACTTGATTGTTTGTTTGTTTGCATTGAATAGGCTCCGAAAATACTAAACCGATTTGAAAAATTCTTTCACTGTTGGGAAGCTACACTATCCCCGGGTGACATAAGCTATAATCTATACCCGTGCGAAGCTGGGGCGGACCGCTAGTCAAATAATAATAAGTCTTTATTTAGTGGGTGGCAAGTCATCACCTGCTTAAATGTATTTTGGGATGAAAAAGGATAAGGCAGCTGCCGTTTACATATTCATATTAATTTATCGCGTAATTGTTATTTCCATGTCAGGTCAGTAGAGGTAATAAATTAAAAAATATGTCAAAAAATTATACTACTAATATATATTGTAATAGTAATACACAAATTATAATTATACAATAATTGTATCTTTATCCACTTTACATTCCAGGAAATCCTTTTAACTGTAGAATGTCAGATCGAAAAGCCAGCGCTTCAAGCGAGACTTAATACAATTAAGTTACATTTGGAGCGGTAGTGCTTGGTAATTTGTTGTTTCTCATCCTATGCTTAGATCTGTTATCCCATCCATTTACAAGTTGTTCACCTCAATAGTTTTACCAACATCATCCTAATCTGCACAGTAAAATTATCTTTTATACACAAAAAAAGCCTCTTAAAATTTTAATTTAGATAATAATAATCCGCTATCGACATTACTGTCATAACGACATAAGATTTACATTCGTTTGTCGGTATGTCTAAAATATATGTAAATTTGAAATAGGAAAACTCAGGAAAATTATTTCGTAATTTTACTGCAGGACGTAACATCCATGTCTTTGAAAACAATGGTGATAAGTAAGAGAATACATTAATAGAGGTTTTCCTATTTAGCCGACCGGGAATCCATCCCAGGCCCCATTCAGTGTGATAATTATATTACTGACAATACACTGTTTTAAGCTGTCACGGTTGTTTACTAAAGTTATATGATTATTTACGGGATATTTACCATGGTAAGGTTTTGGAATGAGACAACCATACCACGTTAAATCACGGTATACAAAGTCCTTGCGGTAAATATCCCGTTAATAATCATATAACTTTACTGACATAATGTTGGCAGCTTATTCATAGCCCGACATCTGATCCTATTAGTGGGTTGATTGAAAGGTGAATGTTTACTCACCAGGTATCTGTATATGGCGAAGGGCACGTACTCCATCATGACGAAGACATCGGCGACGGCGAGCCACTTCAGCAGTCGGTTGATGGGGGCCGCTGCCAGGTCGCGCCGCGTCAGAACTGCCACGTTCAACGTATTGGCCAGACTGCCAAAGAAACAGACCTGTAAAAAAGAATTTATTATCAGTATTGTTTGCCTTGTGATTCCTTTTTAGCGATCCGTACCCAAAGGGTGTAAACGGGACCTTATTACTAAATATAAAAAACATGGTTTTATGCAAGTACATATTTATATTATCAATGTTTATGGAACTCATTGGTTTTACAAAAAAAAAAATAGGAGACTCGAGGGGTATACTGGGAGTTATTGAAGAGTTTCATCTACCACTTGACATCATCATCATCATAAACGTTCAAATAGATTCAACGATAAAAAGTTAGTTAAAATCGACATCGATTATAATTATTTATATCTATACTGATATTATAAAGAGGAAAGATTTGATTGTTTGTTTGTTTGTTTGTTTGTTTGCATTGAATAGGCTCCGAAACTACTGAACCAATTTGAAAAATTCTTTCACTGTTGGAAAGCTACACTATCCCCGGGTGATATAGGCTATAATCTATACCCGTGCGAAGCCGGGGCGGCCCGCTAGTTGTTTGATAAATACACCCAATAAAAACTGTGGTAGTTATTTGGTAGGTATTTGGGATACCGTTAGACTTTAAAGCGTGAGGTCGCGGGTTCAAATCCTGGGCCCGTACTAATGAGCTCCTTGGAGATTATGTACCTATTTTCATACCACTGGCTTTTCAGTAAAAGAAAATATCGTGAGGAAACCTGTATAATATTATGGCGTATGTGAATCCATCAACCCGCAACTGGGCCAGCGTGGTGGATATGGCCCAATCACCCTTTTGGGAGGCCCAAAGTCGAGCAATGGACTATTAAAAGGCTGATTATATTTATTTTACCCAATAAAGCTTGGATCTAAGGTTACATTGTCTAGAATATCTTACATATTAAAATGGTATGAGTAAACGCAATGCGTGAACGTAACTGGCGTGAGATCCTTTGTGGGTCAAAGCAGCCTGTTACTGGATTCATGAGACATTGTAGCCTTCACGTGTCTACATGTAAAGGTTTCGTACACAGATCTATATCCAAGTAGACGCCACAAGTCGACCTACCTTGCATGTCAAAATTCCAATTCAACTACGATAAATTGTCGTATTCGAGTCCGGCTAAAATCAGTCTGCTCAATCGGTGCCGCGACAACACGTTTCAGTTTAAAACGAAAATGGGTAATTGTGCAATACTGAGTTGTAACAATACCACAAATAGAGTTGCTGACAGAATAAAGATATATATTTTCACCGTTAAGTACTTGTAGGCACGAAGCATTTGTCACGCTTAGTTTTCATACAATTTGGACCGCTTGTGAAGTCTACTTAGGTATAGGTCTGTGGTTTCGTACATCTACATCTAGTAAAGTTATCCTACATTATAATATTGTATTTCATAGGGCTATCTACACCTCGTACGTTTCAAAGCGAATCTTTAGTAGGTTCGGTATTTGTTTCTAAAAGCTAACATTAGAAATTCACACTATATATACAAAGGAGCTATAATAATTCAAGATGGTGTGGTGACTTCGTATTCGTAAATTGGAATATCTTCGCCAATTTAAATTTTTATTTATTTATTGAAAATAGGCTACCCTATCGCGTCACATACACAATAAATTATCTTAAAAAAAACCGACTTCAAAAAATCACAAAACATTATTACAAATAATTATGTAGTCAAAGCGCAGTCTAATACGGTAACTGTTATTTGCTATTGCAATTCCAGCCGCACTCACGCCGCGCGAGCTGAATAACGTGAGCTCCACGGCGCGATTCCGAGTGACAGTCGGACAGGAACTAAAATCCAATAAAGGTTCAAATTTTTCAAAAAATATTTTGTAGTTGTTCCCGCCCGGCTTCAAAATCCATGAATAAATATATATTATTTGGTTCTTTGTAGTGGCACAATGTTTGTGTTTTGTGATTTTA
Organism: Agriopis aurantiaria; assembly: GCA_914767915.1. Classification (NCBI taxonomy): domain Eukaryota; kingdom Metazoa; phylum Arthropoda; class Insecta; order Lepidoptera; family Geometridae; genus Agriopis; species Agriopis aurantiaria. The sequence goes on from OU611999.1 coordinate 7,496,311, forward strand.
GAAGTCGGCTTTTTAAGGTAATTAATGTATTTTAGAATTTGTGGTGAAACAAAATTACGACTTATACATCCATGCATGAACACCTCCTTATTTTGACTCGAACAAAGCGCCTGAGCAAAACTATTGAAGTTCAAGTTCGTAATATTGTAGCAAAATTGGTAGACACTCGAGCAAAATCATTCGTATTATTCGAGCTGGTTTAAAAACCACTGAGCCCAAAGTAATGAAATTTTTGTGTGTACCTACACCTCGAGAGTTTCCTCTACATGCCAAAAAACACGCAAATTGGTTTACAGATCGGCGTAATCGACGTACATACATAAAAAAATAGGCGCTGAATTGAGAACCTTCCTCCCTTTTCGAAGTCTGTTAAAATTACAGTCGACTAGAGAACCTGTTTTTATGACGGTTGAAAAACCATGACCAAAGGTATAAAACAACACGAGTTAGCAACGTCATTTACTGAATATTGTTAGAACCCGACCCTGAAAACCGTTCATTATCTATTAATATTATTTATGGAATAAAAAAATACGCAATGGAAACAAAGTTAGAAACAAAACATGAAGGAATCCCGAGATACCTCCTAATATCTTTATTACGTATGTTACCGAGTAGGAATGGCCGTCTCGCAATAATATCTCCGAAATAAGCTCGGGCATTTTTCTAGGTCTATATAAGTACAAGCCTAAGTAGGTAACTAGACAAGGCATAGGTACACAATATAGGAATTTATAACACACTAGCTGACCTGACCACAGAAAAGAGAAGTAGTTTTTTTTTCTCTTCTGTGGATCTGACAGACGTTGCCCTGTCTTAGAACGGTCAAACACAAAAAGTTAAAATTGTAAATCTTATTTTTCACACCTTGGGTTACATTATTGGAGTTTTAGTAAAGATCCCTATTTTTTTGAAAATATAATATAGCCTATGTTACCCGGAGATAGTGTAGCTTCCCAACAGTGAAAGAATTTTTAAAATCGGTTTAGTAGTTTCGGAGCCTATTCAATGCAAACAAACAAACAATCAAATCTTTTCTCTTTATAAGTTTTTTTTTTAAATATAATGTAGTCTATGTCACCCGGGGATAGTGTAGCTTCCTCAGACTAGTAGCTTCCCTACAGTGAAAGATTTTTTTTAATCGGTTCAGTAGTTTTGGAGCCTATTCAATGCAAACAAACAAACAAACAATCAAATCTTTCCTCTTTATAACATTTGTATAGATATAGATATCCGTCCTCTTTTGCTACGGAAAATTCAAGTTAATGTACAAATTAATAATATCACATCTGGCTAAAAATGGTTGCGAGACATTGACTTAAATAGTAAGGACGGACGAATAAACTTTTCCAATGGTACCAGCTCAGTACGTGGCCGTTGCGCGTCATTGTTGAGAGTAGAGAGAATTAAATATTATATAAATAAAAGGCGATGTGTGTATGTATGTATGTATGTTCCCTATCGACTCCGAAACGGCTGGACCAATCTTGACGGGACTTTCACTGGCAGATAGTGACAGATAGCTGATGTTATAAGGAGTGATCCTCGCGGGTGAAACAGTGGGGCACAGCTAATACTACATAAACACGCTTATGCAAACTACGATGCGACGTAGTAAGTTTGTACTTAATACTTCGACGGATGGTGCACATTTTTAAGTACCTACTATAACATACTGAGATGCATCGATCTATATGACTTCTTTGTTGAGATGCAACACTGACTAGTATGTTCGAATCAACCCTCTTGATATTTAGCTCTTTAGTGAATGGTTAATCAATCATTTTTGTAGGTACATGTAGATTGTAAATATCGACTTAAATAAATTTGTTAATAAAATAGAAGACAAATATTTTCATGGCAGCAAATATTTTCAAAGAAAAATATGCTAGAAATAAGCTCTCGATCTTTGAAGTGACACTTATTTTCATGTCTAAAATTCTTTAATAGTTCACATGAATTTCTTGTGTCCTGACACAAGAAATTCATGTGAACTATTAAAGAATTTTAGATGAGTGATAGAGGAAAGTGACCAAATATGGAATAGTATCCATAATATGGAATACCCCCATTTTTCTCAAATGCAAACTCACACACGCAATAAACAGTGATTTTCTGTATCTTTCTACTCCCATTTACGCGTACAAGTTGTAGCATGTCAGTCGAGTCAGCCCTTTCGTCGTAGTGACAGTGTTTTGTTTTATCGCTGCCGCATAACTTTCTAAGGTACGTAAAAAATAATTATTTTTCGTACAGAAAGTGCACACAGTATTGTTTTTATAACTTTTAGAGACCCTTTAGATGTTCTTTAGTATGTTTTAGCGGTATTAGATAGTATTACTTTCTGAAATATAAATATGTGAATATCAGTTTGAAATAGTTGGAAAATCCAAATATGGACGGATCACAGTGTCCAATTATGGACTATTCCATAATTGGACACTGTGACGTATCAGCTGACTTAATGACTTTGTTAATTATATTTTTTTCGGGTTTTATCAGAATGGCGGGCGTCAATTGGAAAACGAAGCGAATAGAATGGAATTCAGAGCATATGGCAGAAGCTATAAAATTAGTACGAGAAAAAAAAATGGGTTATTTGAAAGCTGCAAAACACCTGATAATTGTATGCCTTTAACTGAAGCTGTCACACCCAGACAAGATACAAATATTGAACCTGTACCCTCAACTTCCGGACTATCTCGCAGTGATTTAGGATTAGTGTCTCCGTATGACATCAGTCCCGTACCAAACAAGAAAAGGAAACCTTCTAATAGAGGAAGAAAAGCATCTGTTGCAGCAGTTATCACGTCGTCACCGTTTAAGAATGACCTTACAGACAAAAACAGGAAAAAAGAAGAAAAAGAAAATAAATTAGCAAAAAACAAGAATATAAAACAGAATGAGAAGAAATCAAAAGGAAAAATACCAAAAGAAAAGCCTATGTCTGATTCAGATGATGAGGATGATGCTGTTTGATACAGACAGCGAACCCGATGCCTTGATAGGATGTACAGCTCCAGACTCTGAAGATTCGGAGTGTATTTTGTGTGGTATGCTGTTTTCGAATGACACGCATGGATCAAGTGCCTCATGTGTGGGCTCTGGGCACATAATGATTGCGCTGGGCCAGAGTTTGATACCTGGATTTGCGCTTTTTGTAAATAATTTGTGTTCATTTCTTTATTATACTAAAGTTTTCAAAGAGTTTCTTATAAGTTAAGGTTAATTTTTCATAGTGATTATAGTATTCCATATTTGGGGTACCTATTCCATATATAGGTACCTATATCGTTATTTAGTTTTTGAAAATTTTTCTTACCTCAAACTGAACAAAATAATCTAAAATTGTTACAAACCTAAGTGCAAATATATGATTGTTAATAGTTACCACAAAAAGTATTTTATTTATAAAATTTGTGAAAGTTATGCCTGAAAATCAAAACGGTATTCCATATTTGGTCACTTTCCTCTAATATTAATGCTTTTCTTTTTTCGATTCGCTGCCATTCTGTTTAGTAATAATATTTTCTACGTAGGTAATTTCTACCAATCATGTTAATTCGTCTCAAACAATTTTATTGATTTGCCATTTCACTTTACGCAGTTCTTATATAATTATAATGTTATTTATTTTTGAAGAAGTCTATAATAAACACCGGCCAAGTGCGAGTTGGACTCGTGCACCGAGGGCTACGCAGTCAAATACGTGCTTTCTCTCATTCGCGTTATTTGCTGTTTTAATTTAGTTAGTGTTTTGTTGTTGTGTGTAGTAATGAACCACAAAAATTCAATCTACAATATGTAACTTTTTGTCGTTACTCAAATTAGGTACATCCAAAAATCCAAAATGTCTGCGTTCCATATTATTACAAGCATACATTGCACAACTATTAACCAGTGCAAATAAGTTAGAATATTAGAAATTACAAATATTTTATATATAGAGCTGATCTCTCGGTCCCCAAAGGCCCAATATCTCACCCTCAGACAGTACCGGAAATGTACGAATTATATAACCAAAACAAAACGATAAAGACTTTCCGCTGCAAAACAGTTAATTCATCAGAAACCCATTAAACGGTAAACAACCTCCTAATTGTGTGACGTTTTACCCCTTTATTTACAATTCATTATAGCTTCAACTGTTCCCTAATTTATGACGCGATGTAAAAGGAGGCTCAGTTGGGTTCTGCTCTATTTACTCTTAAGGCAAGGTTTTCCTAGTTTTAAGCAACGTGTGTTACTACGACGACCTTAGGCTTAAAAATACTTTCTTAAATTTTTAATAAATAACAGGCTTGCGTTTGATCGCCACCTCGGCTGATGGCGATGATGCAGTGTACGATGGAGCACACTTGTCTCGAAGAAGCCGGTTTACTCGCGACTTGAAGACACACAGATTGTAACTATCGGGGAACACCCATTCAGGTAGCGCATTCCATAGTCTAGCGGTTCGGCTGCAAAGATAAATAAGCAATCATACTCACAATAAGACTAAGGTAGCCGTGTATCCCGTTGTAAGCCAGAATGACATCTCGAAAGTTCCCTTCACAGTAAGTACAGGCGGGCTCATCGGATTTTGTCAGGTTTAATCTGGTCCTCAATCCATCTACCAGCTTTACTAGCGTTCCGAAGTCGAGTTCGTGGCTGCTGTTCTTAGAAGACCGTTCTCTGAGAGCTGACAGAAACTGCGAGAAGTCCACATTGCTCTGGTTTTCTTTCCCGACTTCGGTTTCTAGCAACATCTCTTCGAACAAGTTAGTCAGCGTCCTCGTGATGTTCCCAGGGTTGTCTTCAATCATTTTTGCTTCGGCCTCATCTCAGGAGAGTTTCTTTTGCGGGAAAGACAAACTGATCTGTAAGAAAAAAGTTACAAAGTGTGAGAAAAATGTTTGGAAGCAATACAGATCAGTTTCTTACTTTTGTCTCTTGAGGTCTCGGTTGTAAACAAAAAGGATGAGCAAACGTACTTTAATAAATTTACATTCCCACGTGTGCAGGGACAGATTTTTTTTACTCTCGTAAGAAAAACGTCAAATAATTACGGTAAGGCAGGTAATTCCTTACATTTATCCATACTATTATTATAAAGAGGAAAGATTTGGTTGTTTGTTTGTTTGAATAGGCTCCGAAACTACTAAACCGATTTGAAAAATTCTTTCACTGTTGGGAATCTTCACTATCCCCGGGTGACATAGGGTATAATCTATACCCGTGCGAAGCTGGGGCGGACCGCTAGTTATATATAAACATCTGGCCAGATACATCCGCTAACCAAACATTGCCGAAATGTAAGAGTAAAAAAGTAATTCGTATTATTAGAGCTGGTTTTAAAACTACTAAGCCAACGTGAATGAAATTTTTGTGCGACAAGTTACCATTTATAAATTTGAAAAGTTCTTCTATACGCAGTGATACAGTGAGTGTGTTTTGTCGGGACTTAGGTTCGAGTTCGAGTTCCAGTGATAACTAGCAAAAGACTAAGAAAGAGGGTAGATCGTTATGTCTGCACCTAACTTTTTAACTGTTCTCCAACCACCCGCATTCTTCAGTCTTCCCGTGAACATGGTGCATGTAACTGCGCCGAAATATCGGGAGCTCATTCCACAACCTTACCACGGTAAATATCCCGTAAATAATCATATAACTTTAGTGAACAACCGTGATAGTTTAAAACAGTGTTTGGAAAAGTTCTGTCGTAAAGCTGGATTTTTCAATAAAAGTAATTTTAGTTATGTCGGTTGATTTTTAAAAGATTGTTTTTGTTTTGTGTTTTCAAGCCGTGCCGCCGTTTTTACCCGTATTACAAAAGCCGGACCAAGTCCGGAGAAAGATAAACAAATCGGATGGTAACATTGGTAACCCTATGTACAACCAATTTAAAAGCTTATAAAAAAAACACGTAATTTGGTTCACATAATTATGTCCGTTTATTTTTACCTCTTTTAGTTCAAACATGAGTAAAAAATAAGTTTAAAAAATACGGACTGAATTTACCGAACCGAACCTCCCTCCTAAAGTCAGAAAGTTAGTTGAAAGTGTGTGTTTGTGTGTAAATAATCTCATCCGAATATTTATGTCCCAGTTTCACTAGTACTTGAAAAAATTGAAAAAAAAAACATCTATCAATAATTCTATCTAATACGTCGCATAATCGTTCTTTACTAACCACAACAACCGCTCACCAACGAAATCCGCGTATGACTGGTTTCATCATGGTGTCAAATAGACTTGTTGACACCAGTGGTAGTAGTTTAAGCCACGTTGTGTGCTCCATCGACAAAATTTCCTTTTGTCGGTGGTGTGCTCACTGTTTAGGTCATGGAACTTTTACGTGTTATTGTAGGTATTATGTCCTGTTATAAGTGCTTAATAATTAAATAAAATCGGAATGAAAAGTCTGTCAGTTGAGAAAATACAGCTGTAAACAAAGCCCGTATCTATTTGTTGACGTTAATTGACATTTTATATACCGATAATACACTTGGCTGCGACATACGAGCAAGACAATATTTACCTGTTTTAATATAAAGCGCAAAGCTGGAAAATTTTCAAAAGAAATTGATATTGCATTGTTTACTTAACTTCATAACCTATAAGGGTCTTTAACCTTTGTGTGTTGCCAGTGTGTATTGTGACGAGGTCCTTAACTGCTGGCCTTTTAGAAAAATCAGAGTCTCACAGCGGGCAATGGACAGAGCGCTCGGAGTTTCTTTGCGCGATAAAATCCGGAACGTGGATATTCAGCAAAGAACCAGAGTCACCGACTAAGCTATTAAAATTTGCTAGTTGAAGTGGCAATGGGCAGGTCACATCAATTGAAGAATCGATAACCGATGGGGAAGAAAGGTTCTTGAGTGGAGACCACAAACCACAAGATGCAGTGTAGGTAGGCCCACTAGATGAACCGACGACATTATGTGAGTCGCAGGCATGCATCCAGTGGATGCAGATGGCAGTCAATCGTTCTGTGTGGAGGTTTAAAGGGGAGACTTATGTTCGGCAGTGGACGTTTTCTGGCCGATGATGATAAAAAAAGCGTAGAAACAGCTAAGAAACGTCCCTAAACGGTATCTAAACTTTTCACAGAACATTATAGTTGCTTTGCCAGCCCTAGCGCTACGGTGGCGCGTAGGCTAGTAAAATCAAGGTCAGCCGAAACCGGCCTTCTGTTCATAATAAGTAATAAAACGGTTGCCACCGTTGCTGGGTTTTCGCACAATTTGACGTGTTCAAACGTTTCAGGGGTGCTTATGTAATTACAAGTCTTCATTGCGGTCAACTAACTGTAATTCGATTTTAATCATTTGTAGCCCTTGTCATTCACTATGCATCACGTGTAGCTATATTCTGTTTAAAGCTGTTAGATAAGCAATAGAAGCAACATAGCAACATTGATTGTAAATGTTAGATAAACGATGCTATCCGACAGTGCATCTACAGACTGCAGATCGTGGACGATTAAAGTAAAATATACAAGAAAAAGTTAAATATTTGAAAAAAAAAATACCTACATATCTACATTTACAAACTTAAACTAAAAAGTAGAAAAATTACAATTAAAACAGATATTGAAAGTCATCATCAAAACTTACGCTGAAGTGAACCGAACGTCATTATGGTCACAGAAGAGAGAAAAAAAATCGGTTTTGGTTATTGTTGATTTTTTCAAAAAGCTCAGAATCAATTTAGATAAAATTTATATGGGACTAACTCTAAAGTATGACATCACAAACAAAAAAAGAATCATCAAAATTAATTAATAATTGGTGGAGTAATCACTTGACAAACATCCAAAAAAACATACAGTCGAATTGAGAACGTCCTCCTTTTCTGAAGTCGTTTAAAAATACAAATAAATTTATTAACAAAAACTTACAAAACATTTGATTACCCTACTTATTATAATAAATATAACCACTATTAAATTAAGATAAGACGCAGGTCTAACAAATCGGCTACTAGTATCTTCATATCTAAAGTGTGGAGTGCGCCAGGCTATGCTCCAAGAAAACAAGGTCTAACGCTCTGGGAGATGTACCGAAATGACGTCACTGTCCAGTTGCCACTTTATTGTAACAAACACAGATACTGTTTTTTTTGGATAATCTATTAAATAAAATACAAAAAGCATTTCAATTGTCATTTGGTTTGTCCGCTCAAGCAAGGTAAGCACGAATTGAATATATTAAACACAATTTTATTAAAACCACATTGATTTATTGGATTCCCACAGGTAATATACGGATATTGGGGAGTTATAATTTCACGCTACTGTTAACACAGAAAATCATAGAGAGTCCGCCATTGTTTCGTGTATCGTCATTAAATTAAATTGTATTTATTGAGATTTAACACGATCAAGCCAATTACATTAGTATCTCACAAATTAATAATTATGCATATCAATAAAAATAAGAAAGGAATGAATTAATTACAATAACAAGCTTACAAAAAAAATATAGAATAAAAATACAAAAACACAAATGTCATCTCTCTCGAACTTGTTGTAAATTACTTATTCTGCTCTTGCTTATGCACGTGTACGTGTATCCATGACATTCACGACATCATTGCGGGACGCCCACGTGACATTTTTTCTCGGAGCGCTATACCTGGCGGAGTATATTATTATACCATGCGCCAGGCCTGGTGTAGGCAAGTTTGTTATGATTTTAATATTATGTATAATTTTTGTAACTAAAACAACTGTAAAACCATTTCAATAATGTCAAAGGTGTGTTTCTGACGGAGTCAACGATCTCCAGTCTGTGATTGCCGGTAGCTTCGACCAAAATAAAATGAATGGACGGGCTCTAACCATTGAACTTGCACAGTAAAAACGAGTCAAAACCGTCGGACATATACTTCAAAACCTAATTATAACTATGTACAAGTACATTTGTCACAAAAAATAGGCATCGGTTTTTTGTTGTGTATTTACACTTTGGGAAAGCACATGAAGGCATAATTTTGTCGTAACAATAGTTTTGTGTCGCACTTCCTACGGCTAGAGACCAACTGAAACGAATTGAGAGCCGGCACTCATTTTGTAATCTTCAAAAATGTGCTTCTTCTGGGCCCGTCCATTCATTTTATTTTGGTCGAAGGCTGGTAGGTGGTCACCGTCAGTACCACACCTCTGTATTTTTAATAGAAAAGGTAGGTACTCAATTACTATGCGCAAAGAACCCTGAGTACGCGTGGGTGTATTATAATGTTTATTATATTAGGGTATAATAATAATATCCACCACCCGCACCTACACAAATGCTCTTGACATAATACAGTAGATTTCGGCCTACGCAAAATGTCCACTAATTGAACTATTAATGAACTTTGGTGGATCTAACTGCGGTATGGAAATTTGCGTAATTTTAAGTTATTATTATTTAGTAAAAGCACCTTTAGTTTACATGTAATATTGTTCTATTTTTAACCCACTTCAATAAAAGGAAGAAGGTACTTATTTCGTTTTGTTTCTTAAAATGTTTTATTCAACTTGCCCTGTTAGTATGTACTCGTATGTACGTTCGTAGGTATGTGTGGGACAAATATTGCAACTGAATTTTAGACCAGTTATCCTCATCGATTGAGCTGAAACTTGGCATGCTTAAGTAAGTTCAGTGAAAATGCAATGTTATGGTACCATCGAATTGGTCTGATGATGGAGACAGAAGGTGGCCATAGGACCTACTAAACGAAACGACGTAACCCCGTCGAGTTTGGGTTCATTGGATTTGTCTTCCCAAGCACTTTGGTCCTAGATGATAAATTCAATATGGCGGAAGTCCCAAAATGGCGGACAAAATGTTCTTATCAACCATCATTATATGGGTATTAAATTAAAATTAAAGGGTTTGCTGAAAATTATACCAAAACTTGTTTTAAAAAATTTTTATTAAATTAATAATTGTATTTATATTTGTAAGTGTTTCAGTCAAACATGCAATCTGTTTAATCATGGATTTTAACAATACTTTATAATGGGGTTAGCTACTGTCAATGTTAGTTAATACAAGCATAGCTTATAGTACGTCTATGTTTGTACTTTTGTTATGGGAGTTTGGTTAAAATAAAAGTGCCAAATACAAAAACCCTATTAAGACGAAATATGGTTCAAATTTGACGATTCGTCATCACGAATATTCAAAAGTAGACCTTTAAAATCGATTAATTGTCATTATTTCTTTATGTTTAATAAATTTTCTTGAAATATTTATTCGGATGTGTTCACCGATACGCGATTAAAGAAATTTGGATCGATAGAAAAAAATCGTACACTTTCCTAAAAAAAAAAACACCCGTTTTTACGTTCCCTTCAATGGATTGAATCAACTTCATTCAAATTTTAGACAAGATATTTTAATCATAAAAAATGTGTGTTATCCTAACAATCATTCAAATACTTTAGTGGTTCCAGTTTTTCCAAAAAGCGTAAGATTATTTGTAGAAAATAAAGAAAAAAATAATATTGAAAATATTTGAAAGCGCGCGCGCTGCTTTGCCGTCATACAAGTGTAAGGTTCTCTACCATTTCGCCTTAAAAGTCACAATTTATGCTGATGTCATCTATACTTATATTATAAAGAGGAAAGATTTCAGTGTTTGTTTGTTTGTTTGCATTGAATAGGCTCCGAAACTACTGAACCGATTTGAAAAATTATGTCTGTCTGAAAAAAAATTTCAATGTTGGGTAGCTACACTATCCCCGGGTGACATAGGCTATAATCTATACCCGTGCGAAGCTGGGGCGGACCGCTAGTTTGTAAATAATAGTAAAAAATATATTTAAAACAAGGTTTTAGCCTTTGCAACGAAAATTGAGACCACCACATTGGCCAGCGTGAAGCTAGCGGCCATATTGAATTTAGTGTGATGCTATTGGATATTACTTTATCGTTTCCTAGTCTTCAAGTTCTTTATTTGATACCCATATTACCACGGTTGACCAAAAATATACACCGTCCACCATCTTGTGGCGGCGGTCATTTTGACAATATTACTAATAATAAAAAATTTAACAGGGCTAGTGCCTTTATTAACTTAACAAAATATAAGCTAAAACTAACTCTATAAATACAGTTAGACTGCCCATAGACCGTTGAAGGTCTAAAGACAATCCAAATGCTCAAGTCCACTACCAGTTGGCAGTGTACCCAGCATGCTGATAGCATTACCACGTTGAATGACAATGCTAATGCGTTGAGCCAGAAACACGCCAGCATTTTGGTCACGGGTCTCATTAACCAGGCGCTCTGAAAGATTTTTAAAAATGAGGTGAGCTAATAATATTGTATTTGAATTTGAATTTGAATACAATATTGGGTATTGCATATTGTATTGTCACCAAAACTAAAAGTGTATGCAAAATTTCATCAAAATCGGTTAGGAGAAACGGGTTCTAATTAAGCTTGCAAGATTCGACCTAAACAAACAAACTAAAATACGAACATTGCAAGTTTAAAAAAAAGGCTTGTAAAAAGTTGTTACCCGCCAAATCCATTGAAAGTCTGTCACAATTCACGCAAGGGGTTAAAAGAGGTGTGGCTTGCTCGTATCCTATTAGAATAACCTAAAATGCCCCAGTGTAATCGCATTACTGAAGATTCGTTCAAACCAAATAGAATTCCGTAATTGCAATTTGTGTCGATTGCCATTATACCCACTGAACCTTAAACGTGGTTTTGAATGGACCGACAACCATTCCATGTATCTAAACTGTTTAAAAACTTAGACAATAAACGCGACTGCAATGCGAGAGCGATTAGGACGTGACGTACGGCGATCAAAATGATGTAGACATAAAGCTGAAGTAATCTTGCCTAAAAAGCCTCCATTTTTTTAACGTTTACAATCGATTTTTGTTTTATAGTAACAAATTCATTGAATTAAAAAGAGGGCGAAGAATTTTTGTTTTTGTTTTCTGTGATAATTAATTACAAAATCATGGATATGTCACTATTGATTCACTAACCATCTTATCAGTAATTTTTTATTCCATTTGTGGTCTAATGATTTGAAGTGCAGTTCGAAAATTAATATTCTTGTATACAGGGTTGCGCGGAAAAGGTATATATATACTAAGCCGTAAAGGGTCCACAGTACCCACCCACAGTACCCATTATGAACAACTTTTACTATAGGAGCAACTACGAAATCGCGAAAAAATATCAGTTATAATAAAAGTTGTTGATAATGTTAGGTACTATGGACCCCTTTTGTCTTAGTACACTCTTTCCGCGTAACCAAGTATACAAATGTATAAATTGCTGCGTGATGTAGAGATTACTGCTTAAGATGAGTAGCTCAGATAGGTTAGGTATGAACGGGTAATGTTTTCTCTATAGCTTATTTTATTGGCGAGTTAAACTTTTATTTTGTTACGCCAGATTGGTAGCGATATTTTATGGATTGAAATTTATAATCTAATGAATATTAAAATGAATAAAAAATTAATACAAATCTTTTGCATTTTTTTATACACGTGGTTTTCAGTCTCAAGTTAAGGGTATTGTTAGTTGATGACTGCCTACAAAAATATATGAAAGCCTACAAAAAACAGAAAAAACTAGCACAAAGTAAATATGAACAACAATCTGCTGGTATAGCAAGATTGAGTTTCACGTGAAATACTTTCGTAATATTAGCATTTTCATGAATTTCTGAACCAAAAATAAACTTCATTCAACCAAAACCGAACCATTGGTGAACAAACAAGAAGCTACCTATCACTACATAGGAATTGAGTAGGATGATAACCCTTTCTTATTTATGAGGTTTTGGAATCAGTTTCAGTCTATACTGATTTAATATTCTGAGCCAGTGTCGGGTAAACAAGATTGGATCGCAAGCAGTTGGCTTCGAAAATAGAGATTTCTACTTATCTAGCTTCAAGTACGTTATCAAGAACTTGTATTTATGCTTATTGCTCTTATTTGTGTAGTAAAGTTACACGATAATTGTTATGCTACCCTGGTAACTCTAAAGGCAACATTGTTGTATGTGAGTACGGAAAAAGTACAGTTTTTACAAACTAGCAAATCTATTTAATAACCCCATACTTCGCGCACACGCTATTCCGCTCGCACATAAAAAAAAAATGTGAAGATGTAAAATCATTTTATAAATATACATTCAGTTCAGTTTAGTTCAGTTCACACACACTCTCACACTTGACACTACACCTTAGATATTAAATACCTACTTGAGCCATTCTTTTAAATCTAATATTATACCTATTTACTAATATAATTTGAGTTATACACTTAATAACTAGTGAAATGTAATATAATAAAATATCACCAATCTAAATGTACATAATTTTAATATAAGCTAAAACCTAGGAAAAAATTAAAGTGAAAAATTGGATGCCTCCAAATTAAAAAACTCAACTTGGGTACAACGTCCCTTGGCCACCACAATACGGGCCATGAGCCTAGTGTGGGGCCCTTGTTAAAGTCGACATCTTACATTTTTTCTATGCTGAAACTACTCACTTCGTAACATTAAGTCTTATTACATTGGTCTAGTTTGTTTAAGAATTAATTTAGGATTCCACAACTTTTTTTTAGAAATAAAGATTATGTATTTGGGAAAAGTATCCATAGCCGACGGTGACTGCTTAACATCAGACGGCCCGTCTGCTTGTTTGTTACCTATGTCATACATTAAATTATTTTATAATATCTTAAAAAATGCGAGTTAAAGGATACATGAAACATTGGCTCATAGAATTGAAATTTCTCAATTGTGCTACGTTGCTACGCCGTAGCGAGCTACGAGTGTACTTAATGCGTCTTGAAGCATGTACCTGACGGGTATCCCGAAGTTAATTGAAATATATTGCTGACCTTAGCGCTCCACTGTTTCACATAACGTCTTACAGGGACCGTATTTTTTCCGTCATAAAAGTAGCCTGTTTATATAATACGATACACTTGACTGCCCCGATGGCCTAGTTAGTAGTGAACCTGCCTTCTGCGCTTGGGCATGAGTTTGATTCCTACTTAAGACATTTGTGTTTGTTCTACAGATAGATAGATATAAACTGTTTACTGTGTACACCAGAAATATAAATTACAAACAGATAGAAAACACTTACGAGCTAGTGCTACAAGTGGCGGCCTTTTCTATACCTGGGTGTTAATATAAATTAGCTCTAATGTAAAAACGATAATATGCACAAGCGTCAAACTTGGCATGATTATAGTACACACTCTAAAGTATATCAACAAATAATGAATAATCGCCAAGTGCGAGTTGGTGTCAAATTTCTGTTCATTACCAAGTTATAATTGTGTTATAATTGACCGCCTGTAGCAAAATAATTAACTGTGGCTGCGTAGCAATTGCTTCGATAATTTTGGAAGACGTTATAATACATTGACCTATATGTACTACGTATAATAACTGATAATTCTGTTACTTGGACGACCTTATTGTATTTTGTGGTGTCCGTACCACCACAAAATACAATAAGGTGACCCTCAGTGCGCGAGCAGGGCCTGCAAATGCAGGCTGGCTTTATATTTGTATTTTTTGTTGGAACTAAAATAGAAAATTATGTCTATGTTAGAATATTGTCAAAATCATATTTTAGTTTAGCTGCATTTTACTGTAAATATATTGAGTTAAAGCCTCGTTGCTAAGCAACACGATCACTCATGATTGTTCCTCAAAGTCAAAGATAATGATTACGTAATATTTCAATTTGTGCCTTTCCCTTTTTCTTCGACCATAAATTCTCGTTTCCCGTAGCTCTGAATTTTGCTTGGCTTCTTCCAATTTCACTATCTCCATACAATTTCCCACGTGTACAGAAACAAGATCAATTTCTTACTCTACGAGTTACCTCAAACATTAACGCAATATATTACATCACTCACACTCACTCATCACTTCACAATCATGTATAATAAATTATTTGACTTTGACACATAATAGGTCGGTCCCAGTCATCGAGATACAATACCTATAGAGTAACAATAGCTAAGTGAAACGGTCAAAAATTGCCCGAGCGTCGTTGTACATACCTAGACATCAAACAAATAGTTCGCAATGCCACATTTACTCAAATTTAGATGTTATGTCGCTTGCATGGTGTTCAACGTCGCTTGTCCGATAGTCATCGTAGCACTGGCATTGCGCAGCGTTGTAGTCGGATCGCAGTTGCCTAAAGTAGCTAACAGACGTGTGGATTTGGTTGACGGACCGCCGCCGTCTAACCAACCGAAGAAAAAGAGAAACTTTTCTGTTTCTCTCCCGGCGCGGCGGTCCGTCAACCAAGTCCGTCTCGTCTGTTAGCTACTTTACAACTAACCAAAAATCTTGGATGTATGGTATGGACATTTTTTTTTGCACGTTTGTGACTCTATAGGTTTTGATCTCTTTATATTTAGATGGGCCCAGTAGACATTGGACTGAGTGGGAGAGATCAAACTGAGTGGCGTGCCTTGGCAGAAGCCTTTGTCCAACAGTGGGCTAGTATAATTATGCTGATTATGGTAATCATGACATTTTACATCACTTCACACTAAATTATATATCCAAAAATTTGTTAGTGTGTGTTTTTTTCTGTAGCTACCTAACGGATTTTGACAACAGTAATTTTTGTATTGAACTTGTTCCACTCGTCACTAACGCTTAGATTAGTTGCAAATATAGCTCATAATTTGGAAGCCGACAAGAAAGCGATCGTAGCTTAGTGGTATGAGAGCTCGCGGCGTAAATCCTATCCTAAAGTTGGTTGAAATAGGGTTACGACTAAACAATTATGACTGTAACGTGACCGTAACAATTATGACCGTAACGTATTACAACATGCAATCGTTCAATATAGGTATGTGGGCATAGAACGAAGAAATAAGGACTAATTGTCATGACAAATGTAAAAAAATAAAAACCTTAACATTACAATCGTTTACTTTATGTCAATAATTTAGCGAATTCCACTCTCAAACTTTCCCTTGGACAGTTTTACGTAAAACTACGTTTGTAAATTGGAGGTAATAAGTTGATAATTAGAGTTTTTTCTAAAATTTAAGGAAGCTATTTTCAACAACAAAAAATACAGATCAATTTACTAAATACAGAAATTAAATTTTCTAAATATTTTCTATTTGATAGAATCAGAACGCCAAAAAACCAGTTTTGTTGCTTCTTCGTCAAAAAGTATAAGAGGGCTCAAAGCGATTGAAACTAAATCAAGAATAAAATAAGCTTAGTAAGTAAATAAATAAATAAATAAATATTCGGGACATTATTCACACACGGTCATCTGACCCCAAACTAAGCAAAGCTTGTGATATGGCTGCCAGAGACTGATATACATACATATATAGTTTTTAAATACATACTTAAATAGATATTAACAACCAGATATAGAACAAACACAAATGTTCATCACATAAATGTTTGTCCTAGGTGGGAATCGAACCCACGCCCCCAAGCTCAGAAGGCAGATTCACTACCAACTGGACCAACGGGCTAAGTAGAGCACATCCAACTGCGTAAAAGAAGCTTTCCGGAATCCTGATAGTCTGACATGGCTGGCTTATACGATGTTACCTGCATGTTAAAATAACAAGCATAAGGAAGGGCTTTTAGCACCTGTAAAACCTCCTGCTAGTAAATTTCAGCGATCTTCAGTAAATTTGTACGTACCTCTTTACATCCCTACTCTGTTTCAATGGTATCCAAAAGGTTTTGGTTATACAAAAGGCTTTTGTCATTTGGGAAAGCAATGGAACTTTCTCAAACTTCAAACGGACTTCTGGAAACTTGTAGAGTCACGTTTCGCATCTCTGTTTCAATAATCACGTGTTTACAATCTGGTAAGTTACTGAATAAACAAGAAATACCAAATGAACAATACGAAACCATAATGACGTAATTCTGAGAATAAGTAGACCGATTATTCGTAGGTACTCTCACTCACACAGACAAAACTTTAAATCTTTATTATAAAATAATTGTTCTAATGGTAACGCTGGCGTGACGATCTTGACTCATTCCGGAGAGGTTGGCAAGAGGCCACCTCTTTGACCTCGCAAGACCGAGATTTATGGAAGGAAATGGGGGAGACCTTTGCCCAGCAGTGGGACAGAATAGGTTAAAAAAAAAAGAGGTGGCGCAGGACCGAGGTTTATGGAAGAAAATGGGGGAGACCTTTGCCCAGCAGTGGGACAGAATAGGTTAAAAAAAAAAAAAAATGTTCTAACAACTCATTTTCCGTCCACGTAGAAGACGCTAAACATAGGCCTCCCCTTAAAACTCCACACTGAAGGACAGCCTGCCATTTGCATCCACTGGATGCCTACGACTCTCACGATGTCGTCGGTCCATCTAATGAGAAGTCTATATATATACCTATGCTGCGTCTTCCGGATCCTGGTGTCCACTCATGAACCTTTCTTCTCCATCGGTTATCGGTTCTTCGAGCGATGTGGCCTGGCCATTGCCATTTTAACTTGCAAATGTTAACAGTTATATCGGTGACTCTAGTTTTTCGGCGAATATCAACGTTCAGATTCTATCGCGCAAAGAAACTCTGAGCATAGCACTCTCTCTATTGCCCACTTTGTGACTGAGTTTTTACAATAGGCCAACAGTTAATATCTATCTAGCTCACACATTTAATTTTCAAGATTATTTCGAAGATAAAAAAAATTGGCTGTCATGGGGACTGCCGACAGAAGTGAAAACTAATACGTCACATTAGCATGTCGGTGACACGCACCCATAAGTTTTGACCCTACCAAATGTACCCTAGCTCAACACGGCAAAAGAAGTATTTACTTAAAAAATCCCTAAGTAATCGTAGAACGCATCATTAATTAACATCAAGCCAGGTGCCGGACAAACGCAAGGCTATTTATCAACAAAAAAATAAGATTTGGGCTTTATCTTTAATACAAATTTTAGTACAAATGATTTGAAGAAATTTTCATGTTGATTTATGTTGTATTTCAAGGGAGAACAAAAAAAAAGCATTTTAAATTTTTTAGATCTCCTCGATTCTATAAATTAACATATAAACTGCTTTAAACCCTTTGTAATTTTATTCTTAAGATAAAGCACAATCGTTTTTTTTTAATTCTCTCTCAATATCATTTTATCTTCAAAAAATGTGCGAAAGATCTCAGAGTTTCACGCCCCTATCCCCAGCGGGCTCTTAAACAAATTTATATAAACGAGCGTGGCCTCGCGCTTCTGCTTTTGTTGCTTTTACGTGAATGTTTGAGTTTTAAGAGTATACAAATTACCTTTTTCTACGACTACTATTCCTGAGACCACCAACCGAGGGACCTATTAACGTGTAATTGGAAACTCCGGACAGAACCTTTAATGGACCAGATTAGGGATAGACCGGATTACGGAGTACATTATCAAAAAAGTGTTTTGGTAGTATCTGTATACCTGTTGTTATTGTTGACGTTTAAGATAACCATTGTTTAACAAAACAATATCCGGTGACATTGTGATTACAGCTCTTGATAAAACGAAATCTGTACGAAGATAGGATGAAATTATTTCAGGTCGTTGAATATAAAAGTAATTTATTTGGTGGAAGGTCAAAAACAATCCCGATTGTGTACCTAAATCCTTATTATATCAAATATAATAATATCTATTACTATTGGAATATCTTACGATGTACAATAAAATTGTACAATTAGTTGTTACCCACGGCTACCCGTGGAAAATTCGAAGGTAACAACGTATATGAAGAGAATATCCTCAGACCGGCTCTTTTCATGAGCTCAATAATAGAAGGATTTTTTGTTAAATAACAACTAGAGAAATTGTTTATATGTTATGTTTTTTTTACTGGCCTAATAAACACAAGGTAATTAAAAAACAGTTGGACATAGGGGCAGTCCAACTGTTTTTTAGATTGTCTTTAGACCTTCAACGGTATATACCGTTGAAGGTCTAAAGACAATCCAAACGCATACCAATTGGAAGAGTACCTAGCATCCTGGCGACATTACCACGCTGAATGGCAATGATTATGCGTTGAGCCAGAAACACGCCGGCATAGGTATTAATCATGCGTCGCATAATGCCCAGTAAAGTATACAATTGGCATCGATTCTGATGTCCTCTAAACTAAATTTGACAGCTCTAAAATTATTGTCATTCTTCTCTCACATATTAAAATGAAAAGAGAGGCAGATAATTTTAGTGCTATCAGATTGTTTTAGTTTAGTGAGTGACAGAATGACAGTATCACAGAATCGACATTATTCGACTAAAAAATTAATAGAGAACCCTGGGATAGAATTTGATGTGCATTGGCACTGAGTAACATGGCTATGATACCTTCCAAATAGAGCTCTGGCGGATGTGGGCGTGCAGTCCAATATTTTTGCCCACTGTCCTTTTAAATGTATTTATGGTAGCGCGCGACGACCAGATGCGAAAGCGCACCGGAATAAAGTTGAACCTACAGTAAACTGGAAAGAGTTATCGGTACTTTTCCATGGTGAAGGCGGCTTGCATGATGACATCGGAGGATTGGCGACTATTCACCGCGCTATCCCGCAATTCCAAATCGCGGTTTGCCTGTAAATACTGCCAACGACGCGGGAACTGACCAAAGAAAACAGAAGTAAATAGAACGGAAATGAGAAGGAAAATCTGTTACCAGGCATTATGAGTGAACTTTGATTGAACATTCTTATTTAGATCAACGCATCGAACTCCGCATCACAGTTGCTAACTGATTTCGAATGACTGACGTTTCGTTTATATGGGTGCTGGCTACAACAAATTTCTTACAAAAATGCCTAAACAGCAGATCTAATTTAAACAAAAAATAAAACTTTTCTGTGCCCGCATAGTTGACAGTATTTTCAGACAGACCGTGATTTAGAATTGCGGGGTAGCGCGGTGAAAGGTCGCCAATCGTCGCGTTCACGGCGCGCGCGATTTACCTACTTAATTATACGCAGACAGCACGCGTTGCTCATGTTCCTTCCACATGTTGCTTCGGTGGGCGTTGATATTTTCCTTTAACGTAAGATATTCTTGTCTTTTATCGCTAAAAGTAATTGAGCAGTGGTTACCTTATCTGTGTTAGTAAGATGTCTTATAAGCTAAATTTTGTGAATTTCAGGTAAATCTAAAGTACAATTTTCATGATAAGGAACAAGTTAGACAAGAGATAAAAGTTATTTTATTTAAGTAGGTAAGTAGTCCTGACTCTCAATATTGTTGCCGCAAATTTAAAGCTTAACTTTTTGGCAATGAGCTTTCTAACAATCGCTTTATAGAGATATTAATCTGTGAGTTACTAAATTGCGGCAAAATTCAACGTCTTTATTTTGAGTTTCTGAGCTAAAGCTATCTAATAATTTATAAAATTGAGTTTTATCCTTATTGCGTTGTTAACATTCGAGGTATATAAAAATCTCAGATTACATAATATCGTTGAAGTTTTGTGGGTAAATTTTAATTTCCTTTTTTAGTTAATTGCTTTCTTTGTATCTACTTGATCGGATTCACGTTGGAGTGTAAATTTCTTTGCGTATACATTCGTCCGGAATGTATAGTGTAATTAATTAATGTAATGTAATTCTCATGATTTAATTGGTGTAACCGTTTTAGTTAAATTAATAAAAAAAATAAAAAATAAAAACTCAAAGGTTCAGCCCTATAAGCTGATAGTCAGCGCACATCTCTCCATATAAAGCAAAGCTGCTTAGTATACGTGACCATCTATATGTTAATTACGTGAAGGTTTCATGGATATATTCAAGACATACATAATATGCTGGCGTCTCCTTGAAGCGCATGGTGAGTGTACACAGCAACATTGCTTAGCTTATATTTGTCAACATTTACTCGTAAGTTCATCTCGCTAAACGTTGGTGAGGTATCTAATCAACAAAATTTGTTAGACAAAGCATAACATATTTTTTTTTTTTTTTTTTTTTTTTTTTTATGCCATAGGTGGCAAACAAGCAGACGGGCTGCCTGATGGTAAGCAGTCACCGTCGCCTATGGATACTTGTAACACCAGAGGCATCACAAATACGTTGCCGACCCTTTAGAACTCTATTAGAATCCCTTATTTTATGCATATAAACATGTAAATACGACTAAAACACTACACTGTTATAATTCTTTATTATACTAACGGCTAGGTATAAATAATTGAATAATAATAGTTGATGGGCTATTAAATTTATTATTAAAAATTATTAATCTAATAAGTTATGTATGTATGTGTGGGACAAAATTTGCAACTGAATTTTAGAGCAGCTATTCTCAACCGATTGAGCTGAAATGTTGCATACACATTTAGTTTAGATGACAATGCATGTTTAGCAAAGTGACGTCATTCTAAATCCAATATGGCGGGCTCTCAAAGATGGCGGACTAGTAATTTTTTATGCACTCCCATAATATGGGTATCACATGAAAGATTTTACCGAGAAACATACTAAAAACAAAATAACATCACCTAAATTCAATATGGCCGACGCCTAAAAGGTTGTTTTTAAAAAGTATTTTTAAATTAGTAAAATTTATTACTATTTGAGAAGGTAATTTCATCATCATCATCATCATTTCAGCCGTAGGACGTCCACTGCTGGACATAGGCCTCCCCCATCGATCTCCAAAAGGGCCGGTTGGAAGCGGCCTGCATCCAGCGTTTCCCTGCGGTCTCTTTTAGGTCGTCTGTCCATCTTGTGGGTGGACGTCCTACGCTGCGCTTGCCAGTCCGTGGTCTCCATTCCAGAACCTTTCGGCCCCATCGGCCATCTGTTCTGCGTGATATGTGCCCTGCCCACTGCCATTTCAACTTACTAATCCGGTGGGCTATGTCGGTGACTTTCGTTCGTCTACGGATCTCCTCATTTCGGATTCGATCTCGTAGAGAAACCCCGAGCATAGCCCTCTCCATAGCTCGTTGTGCGACTTTGAGCTTGCTTATGAGGCCCATAGTGAGAGACCACGTTTCAGTGCCGTATGTCATCACTGGTAACACACACTGGTCGAAGACTTTCGTCTTAAGGCACTGAGGTATTTTGGAGAAGGTAATTTACTTTTACATAACTGTTGTGTAATGCTCCAAAGATGTTACGTAGATTTAAGCTTGCAATAAAGATTAAAGTACTGTCGAACTAAATAGAAAGTGCTGCAATGCGAAACTCAAGTGATCTCTGCCAGCCAAACTTTGGTACTTAATGTTTAAATGTTTATACCCTCTGCTCTAACCATGGAAATCAAATGGAATCCATGGATATCTCAAAAGAGCATGTAGGTAGAGTATATAACAACTATGTATTTTGAGTACATTAATACTTACACACACAATATATACATACATACCTACGTTTGACACACAATAGATATACATACTCAGAGAGTTTTTAATTACATAAATTTGATTGCTGGTAATTCTTGGTAATTCTAAGATCTAGTAGAAGAGAATCTAGATCTGAAGAGGTAGTTTCTACTCTCCTGGATGGTATCATACCAATAGCAGACCATCTTCAACTCTAGCGCATTTCTGTAACGTCAACTCTTAACTTCCTTATATATTGAGTACAAGACTTAATTGGCTGCCAAAAGTTGGGTGTCCTCTCCAAGATGCGACGGTATTCCACGTTGCTTATATTATACCAATCACCAAGTGCGATCGTGCATAGAAGTACTCGTACCATGGGGATGGACCAGTCTATTAGCGGCTTGGATCACATTGAGAACCGACTCAAGAAGCTCATCAGCAATGACTCCCTAAGCTCCATTAGCAATGACTCTCTATGCTCCAAAGTCTTCAACATCGACGCCAAGTTTCTAGTCTATCGGTTTTTTGATCGGATATAACTTCGTTGAGTGTGCAACGAATCAGCATGATCTAATTGTCCTCCTTATTTTACTATCAGATGGCCAGAGCAAACAAAAAAGTAACATCGTTTCATGGGTGATATTTCAAACACCCGAACGAAGCGTTTGGTTCCACTTTTTGTGCGATCCGCTATACTGTAAAAGCGTTGCCCTGAATGAATGTTCACCGATATTTACAATCTAAGGTCTTCAAGTCGTGAGTAAAACTGATTCATCTAGGCAAGCGTGCTACTCGTAGACCGCATCATTGTTTAACATCAGGCGGGATGGCGGTTTAACGAAATCTTTCACCAAAAATTAATATACATAGAAACCTGTCAAAATGCGGGTAAAGTTCAAAGCAATCATAAGAAAGAAGTACCTACGTAATTTGTATTGATCTATTGAAACTTGTCCTCCTTGCAAAGTTTGTTTGAACTATGGGACCATATGGGTCAGGGTCTGCGACCGCCATACTCAACGGCTTAGACGCAAAACAAATATTTTTCGAGATTATTACATTCAGCGTTGCCTACCTAAAACTCTGTAAAGTTTCACACACATTTTGTTATGCGACTGCTTGACATAATAGGGGTCCCAATTCCCTGAATTTTAATTGCTACTCTGAACCTTAATAAACTAATGTACTTAGTTATAAAAATTCAAATTTATTTATTTCAGTCTCCACCCATGCCGTATTTATTCATAATTTACAAAAATAAAAATTTCAAATTAATAAAACTTTAAATTAAATTCAAAGCAAAGAAGTACTAAAGTGTCTTCTAGTCTCGTTCTTATCTTGAAAACAGACATGGAAATACTTCTATCTTAGAAAATATGTCAAATTTAAAAAAAGAGGCCGTATAACTTCGTTGAAAAAAAATTACTGGTACCAAACAAGACCAAACAAAATAATATTGATGTTTTTCTTATAAATGCAAACCTATACCAGCATTATACGATAATTCGTTTCTCTGAAAAAGTCACACATAATTGATAAATTTTGATAACGATAACCTCAGCCTGCTGCCTGATAAACAAGTTATCACAAATGTTAGTAATCCATCGATTTGTAACTTATCAACAACGTTTGAAGCTTAAATGCTCATTTAAAGCTTGATCACTTTTACAGTTTCGCATTGTACAAAAGCCCTATTTAACGGCTAGCAAAAATAAGGCAGTCTTATAGGGTCGGCAACGTACCTAGTTGTGATGCCTCGAGTGTTGCAAGTATCCATAGGCGACGGTGACTGCTTACCATCAGGCAGCCCATCAGCTTTTTTGCCACATATGGCCTTCGACCAAAATAAAATTAATGAACGGGCCATAACCATTGAACTTGCTGAGTAAAAACGAGTCAAAACCGTCGGACATATACTTCAATACCTAATTATAAAAATGTACAGTATATTTGTCACAAAAAAATTTATACCGGTTTTATTTGTTTATTTACACTTCGGGAAAGCATACGAATGCATAATTTTGTCAGTTGTTTTGTTATCACGTAACAATAGACTCGTGTTGCACTTCTTACAGCTAGAGACCGACTGAAATAAAGTGAGAGCCGGCGCTCATTTTGTTATCTTCAAAAAACGCGCTTCTACTGGGCCCATCCATTCATTTTATTTTGGTCGAAGCATATGGCATTAAAAAACACAATAACTAATACACAGACCTAGAAGAAATAATTGAAATTTATCTCAAACATCTGCCCGGCTGAGAATTGAACCCGGGACTATGAGGCAGACATGTTTCCACTTACCTATACCAGTCGCCAACCGGAATATAATTCTAACTACTTTGTTGCTAACTTAATAGTAAACAAAAAAAACTAATATGAATGTTGCGAAACTTGGCGGATATATTATATTTGGCTAAGATAATAATTTCCAAAAAAACATCGATCATTCATTATCTGCACTTTAAATATAATATTTTAGACTTGAAATATTGTTATAGTTTAAAATATCTTTGATCTTTTTAGCTTTGAGACTATTATTACTCAATAATTCTATTTCTTATATCAATTTAAAACTTTAAGTATATAGATTAAATAGTAGATCTAAAATACGGAAAAGATATATCATTATCAAAAAATACTTCATTATATTATAATGAATTTAAAATTCCATGCTTAAGGTGAACCAATTCCCTAATGTGTCTTTAAAATGGACCTCGCAGTCGTAAATCATCGTAAGGATAATGTAATTTTAATGACCTCGCCTACTTACATAGCCTTTTACCATTACTTTCCATTTATGCTTAGGGGAAGGGGGGGGGGTGTTCTAAAGATACCCGGCTGTTGCCTGGGGTACTCTCAGATCATATAGCATTGCACCTACAAAAATTCCTTCGGTGGCGTGCACTTCATAGCACTTTCCCAAAAGAAACACTGTCAGGAAATGCTCGGAGCATTTCTCCTCCTTTGTCCCTACAACGACGGTGCGTTCCAAACCACACCAGTGTGTTCCCTGGGTTCGTTTGGTCAGATCCCCAAATCAGTCCCTAAAGCCCTTTTTAAAGGGGTTTTAATCTGCTTTTAAGATAAACCTAGTACAGTCTAGTACAGTCACAGTTGCTTCTATAATGTATCATTAGTATACACTAGTTGTGAGTCAGACACACGTAACTTATTTGTGGAACATTTTTCTGAGTACAAATTTAGGTACGTTGTTAATTTTCGTAAATTTTCAGGGCCTAAGATCGAACCGGATGCTGTTACATTGTAAAGCGCACACATGCTACCGTAAGGCCACCATGCTTTTATTAGTAAAATATTTTTAGTAAAGTGCAATTAAACGTAATCACTGAAAAAAAGGCAGAAACCAAAGATACAAAACAAAATTGTATCATCATTATATATTTGCTTTCCTATGAAAGATGTAAACACTCACATTAAGTTATTTAATAACTTGAATCTATGATTAAACAACACCCACAAAAGTTTTTATTCATCATGATTTAATCTGAAAGCGGCAGCTAAAAAAGTTTTACGAGAGACTTAAAAACTTACCAAAGCTGATCACATCTTCTACTTCAAACAGAGAGTTTCGAGATAGTTCCAACTTTTTGTCCAGTTGTTAAACAGTCACTGATTTTTTGTTTATCATTTTTATCACTGTATATTCTGCTGCTACTAGCGCCGGCGAGAAAGCGCGATGTCCTCGCACACGGCGGCGTGTAGCGCCGCTCGCCAGCTAAAGTACGACTGAGATCCGATTCTTACATTTTCATCACGGATTGGAACACCGGAACAATTTTAGGCTTTGATCACGCTTTTCTGTATGAAACATAGT
This sequence comes from Agriopis aurantiaria, assembly GCA_914767915.1. Classification (NCBI taxonomy): domain Eukaryota; kingdom Metazoa; phylum Arthropoda; class Insecta; order Lepidoptera; family Geometridae; genus Agriopis; species Agriopis aurantiaria. The sequence continues at coordinate 7,522,452 of OU611999.1, forward strand.
TTATTGAGTTTGACATAGCAATTTGGAAGGTTCCGCTTATTTGTTAAAGTCGACGTGACTTACTTGTAAAAGATAACGGAAAAAAAACATCAGAAATTGTACTTTATCTACACAAATATTTAAACTGTAGGCATGAACTTTAAAAAAAGATGTTAACTAATGTTAGTTTCAAAATAGATACATTTAAATTTAATTTAAATTTAGTTTTTGTGTTAAATTATATTTTTGTATTTAATGTGCATAAATAGTTACAATAAAAAGTGGCCAGAAGAAATTTGTACCCTGCAATACAGGCTCTGACGAGATTTGCAGGGCTCAGTGATCCTTGGTACCCATTATTCACACAAGCAAATATTTGTATTACTAATAATGTTACCAACACCAGTGTAAAAACAAAATAACTTTTTTATGCCCTAAGTCGCAGACAAGCAGACGAGCTGCCTGGTGGTAAGTAGTCACCATCACCTAGGGATACTTGTAAGACCAGAGGCATCACAACTACGTTGCCGACCCTTTAAGAATCTATTAGCTCGCCTTTTGAAAAACTCGCATGTTGTAGCTTCTCGGAAACACCGAACAAGGTAGTTCATTTCACTTTTTTTTTAAATCACGTGATTCGCACATTATGCTATACCCGCTGATCTATGATAATAATATGTGGATGAGCTTTCAGGCGGTAGCAGCTAGTGCGATGGTAAACCCACGACGCCGGCATCAGATCAAACAGTTCTTCAGAACACTCCCCGTTGTAAATATGATAAAAGATACAGAGAGACCCAACGTTGTACGCATGTTGTACGCAAATTTATTATTACCTATATATGTAAACAAACGGTCTTTGACCCGGGTATGTCCTAAAACTGCGACCAGAACCACCGGAGGATGGGCAGCAGCGTCCTATTAGTACACGGTGAACGTACTGCGATCCCCAAGCCGCCTGCCAAGCGTGGGGATTATGGCAACACCCCTCTCTACGAGGGAGGCCTTTGTTCAGCAGTGGACGTTTACAGGCTGATGATGATGATGATGATGATGTAAACAAAGCTAAATTTTAAGCTTAATATTTAGCTATTTTAGAAAGGTTATTGTAATACAGTAAGTAAATATTGAGACTGTTTAAATAGAATGTTCAAATACTTGTACAGCGGCTCTATGACAAGATTTGCTTGTTTTACCCGTAGCTTCTAATTATTAACCACTAAATAAATATCTATTTGGACATTGTAAAATTGTGGGTAGGTATATAATGTACTTCATCGATTTAGTTTTCTAGTGTCTACTATGAAATATATCTAAGGTTATACCAGCCCACGTCAACGGGCCCTTACACTGAATCGTTTCTTAGCTAACTTGTGAACTCTATAAATAATCTACCTGTCTTTCAGCTGCGTAGGTCAAGTATTTTTCAAAATATCATTTTATGTCAGTCAGTCAGTCATTCAGGTATATCGCTTTCTTATAATAAATAGAATACTTTGGGCAGGATACACTATTTTATTTATCTTCTAATTCATTAAAGGTAATGTGTGTATGTATTTTCGCTATGGACTCCATAACGACTGGACCAATTTTGACGGGACTTTCACTGGCAGATAGCTGATGTTATAAGGTGTAATCCACGCGGCCAAAACTGCGGGGCGCAGCTAGAAATTTATATAAACGGCGATGTGTTTATGTATATTCTCTATGGATTGCAAAACGACTGGATCGATTTTGACAGAACTTTCACTAGCAGATAGCTGGCGATATAAGGAGTAACCTTCACGAGTGAAACCGTAGGGTGCAGCTAGTACTTTATAGAACAGAATACGTGTATTTGCAAGATAAGTAAATACCAGCCAAAATTTGTAAGTAATCTGCAAATTAAAATTAAATAGTGTTTTCATTGATTTACAAACGCATAGATGTTGAGTCAAAATCAAAATTCACGAAAAAAATTGTTTCCTGTATTTGTCTAACCGAGCCTGTGGTCCACCTTTTCAGTTCATTTGGTTGGACAACGGGTGCTTTTTCTTGCCTGTAGTCCACTCTGGTGGTAAATAACAGGAATTTAAATACTATACTATGGTACATCTTTAATTTAAACACTTCATTTAGATAGATTTAGATATACCTACTTATGTCCTATATAAGTATGAAACAATGTCTATGAGACATTTATTTGTACCTATTGATTGTTTGTTGGATTTACTTCTGAATTATTTTAGTTAAGGCCACTATTTTTCTTGTTGTAAATGTAATTTTTTTCCGTGCCTAGAAGAGTTTCGCTTTTTCGCTTTATAAGGCCCACAGTAAAGTTTTTTTTGTTTACTTCTCTTTTTTGTGACCTGCTAAAAGCTTAGAAAATAGTTTCATTGCTATGTATCTGATTTTCTTGTTTATATGATATTATTTACCGACTTCAAAAAAAAGAAGAAGGGACCTTTCCCTTCTGACGAATGACCATGACGAACTTATGGAAGACGGTTCTCAATTCGGTTGTATTTTTTATGTTTGTTAGGTACCTCGGAACTTCATTTTATAGAAACCGTTTTTTTTTTTAAATCATAATAATATATTTTCAGATTAGTCCCATAGGAATTTCACTGTCACTTGGGTGACGTCATATTGTTATCCAAATACTTGATGACCATAGATAGATTCAGTAAGATGACATATACATTTTGAAGTCGGTTTTTAAAATAGATAATTATAATATAGATTTTCCACTTACAACAAATGTCGATTAAATGCACAGATTACCGTAATAGTGTGGTTTTAGTCTTCTTTTGGTGCGGACATTTTTGAGCGCCGATTCTGATATCCATAGTTTTAAATATCAACGTTTTTTAATGCGACGCGTGACCAAAATGCTGGCGTGTTTCTGGCTCAACGCATTAGCATTGCCATTCAACGTGGTAATGCCGCCAGCATGTTGGGTACGCTGCCAACTGGTAGTGGGCTTGAGCATTTGGATTGTCTTTAGACCTTCAACGATCTATGGGCAGTCTAACTGTATTTGTAGTTAGTTTTAGCTTGTTTTTTGTTTAGTAAATATCAATGAGTGTATTGATCAACCTACATATTCCAAACTTTCCGTACATGCTCCAGATAATTTTTTTCAGCATGTAAATCACAAACTGGTCTGTCTGTGTCTACCCTTGTTACCTCGTCAATACAACTCAGTTGATGCGTGCGGTAATTCGATGCTGTCATATGTACAATGACACGGGTAGTGAAGTTACAAAGCTCGTGGGAGAAACCTTGACGAAAGCTAATATGATGAACATGACACCGAGTTTGTTACTTTCGTGAAGTAACAGGAGAGGAAAACGGCGATGGTGTCGTTACATTACTTGTGATTTCTTACATAATACAGGGTAACACGGAACGGTGGTACTAAGCCAACATTTAAATCAAAGCGCACACATAGACAAAAAAAATATTACAATATTAGCGCATAGTCATCAGTTTTCCGTGGTATCGCAACAGTTATTACAAAATAATATATCTCTACATAATATATCTATACATTTGTTACCTCAGATAAAAGAAACAAGGAAGATATGCTGTTCGCGCGCGCTCATTTTGCTAGAAAAAGACAGAGCATATCTGCTCTCTATCCCCACCTAATACTTTAAAGCTCACATCTCTCAGATTTATCAGCCAATGAAATTTTTTTTTAAGATGCCTAATATATTTAGATATATATTTCTTATAAATGTTATTTGTTATAAATTAATCAGTCATGTCTATTATAGGTCGTGTTCAAATGTCTCCTTTTTTCTATAATTTTTTTTCATTATACCGCTAAACCACTGTAAATACGGCACACTTACTCCTTTAATCATGAACACTGAGAGACTTGCAGCGACACCGATAAACTAAATAGTCCACATGCAAAAAAGGTGGCATGGCCGTCTACTGGGTGAGATTGACGAAAGGATCTCAATAATATCTTTTAAACTTTAACATAATTATGTTTAAATGTCTATCGCGCATTAGTTTATTTAGGTAAAAATAAGTAGAAATTACATTTAAATAAAAGCATCAATCCTGATTTAGACCAAATCTTACCTTATCTTACCATATCTCTCTTGTTTGTCTGATGTGAAGTTGTCACTATACACTTTACAATCATTATTCTTTTTAACCGACTTCAAAAAAGAGGAGGTTATCAATTCGACTGTATGTTTTTTTTTTAATGTATGTTTGTTACGCGATTACTCCGCCAATTTAGAATTGTTTTTGATGATTCGTTTTTTGGTTGGTATTCACACGTACCCTAACATTTTGAGTACGAATGAAAGAGCACCTAAAACATAAAAAGTTACAGACATAAACCACTAGAACTCTATAAGCATTTAAGAGTTTATTGGAAATTGAGGCACCTATAAAAAAAGCGTTAGCAACAGACTCTGGTTACAGTATTAGGTAGTTACGGCACTGTTTTATGAATCAGGCATAAAGCTATCGTAACCATAAAATCTGAATGACTATAATGATTAGGTAACGCCCCAAAAGACTAGGCGTTTTCCTACTAATGGCGAAATTAAACCTGGGGCTCGATGTTTGAATCGCTCGTAAAATCTTTTGATCCTAGAAAAAAAAAACATTAATTTACATGATATTTTCGTGCGAAACATCATGCGAAATGAAAGATTTTCTATTGATAGAAACAAATTCAAATGGTTCAAACCACTCGTTGCGTTAGCGAGTGTTACTTTCATGATGCGTTACTTTCGTGAGAGCTCACACTTATTGACTATATAGAGTCAATTGAGACAAAAATACTCTGCAGGTCTAGTTAGCACGGAGCGCGGACTAATTTTATTCCGCTAGAAAAAGACAAACGTGTTCATATTCTAGCTCTGTCGCGTCTACGCGTGGAATAAAACATTACAGTGGAAAGACAAATTCTCCACAGCTTGTGTTAGGCGTGCAGAAGAATAAAACGAATAACGCTAGTTTGTCGAAGAAATACTCAAACACTGCAGGTTGCAATTTTTTTTAATTGTCTATTACACGAGTCTATTTCTAGTCTGTTTATTCTAAAGAATAGAAAAACATTTTAATCTATATTTTTTTTATAATAAAGATAATTATGAACATAATTAAAATTGAATGACTACTTCGTTTAGGTATGCTCATCGACGAGTTGGCACGCTGGACCTGGAGCTCATTTTTTAATTCGCTCGATTGGTAATTTTGCAAGAAAATGTCATGCAAAATTAAAGATTTTCTATTGATAGAAAGCAAGTTCGAATGGTTCAAACCACTCGTTACGTTTACCAGTATTAATATGTTTACTTTAAAAACGCAACTTTTGTTTGGGATTTCATTCGAAAGTTAGTAATTTCGCATGATATATTTTCGTGCGATTCAATAATCAAGCTCCAGGTCTAGCGCGGCAACTCTTCGATGCTCAAACAACGTAAATAACGATTCCATTTAAACAATGTTCATAATTAACTTGATTAAGAAAGTAATTTTTATATTGAAATAATATTCCACAATTGAGGCATCTGTTAACAATTTTATTATAATATTAATAACATCATATGTAAACTTTTGAAATTGTTTCGACAGTTAATTTAATTAATAATTTGAGGAATTAATATCTAAATATTACTTATAGACAATTAAAAAAAAATTACGACCATCAGGATTCGATCCTGCGCCATCCGGTTTACGTCCCGAGCGCTCTAACTGTTGACGTCAAAGATAATATAAATACAAATGATGCACGACATACCGTTGTCAAGTTTTTAACCTTTTCAAGAAAGTAACTTACTAAGCCAGACCAATCGACATTGTTTTTGCGCTCGTCATATCAATGAGACTGGCAGGCAAAATAATAGGTATAATATTTATTGCTTAAAACTAATTTCGCAGATGAGTACCATCCATTCGTGCGAGGTGAATAAAGAAATTTAAGACATTCACAATCGTAGCTCACAGAGTTTGAAAATACCTCTAACGTAATCATCATCATCATCAGCCAGAAGACGTCTTCTGCTGAAAATAAGCCTCACCCTTTAACCTCCACACTGAACGACCTGCATTTTGCATCCACTGGATGCCCGCGACTCTCAAAATGTCGTCGGTCCATCTAGGGAGAGGCCTACCTACGCTGCGTCTTCCGGTTCATGGTCTCCACTCAAGAATCTTTCTACCCCATCGGTTATCGGTTCTTCGAGCGATGTGGCCTGCACATTGCCACGTCAACTTGCAAATTTTAATAGCTATGTCGGTGACTCTGGTTCTTTGGCGAATATCCACATTCCAAATTTTATCGCGCAAAGAAACTCCGAGCATAGCTCTCTCCATTGCCCGTTGTGTTACTCTGAGTTTTTCCAAAAGGCCAATAGTTAAGAATCACGTCTCAGTACCTTAAAATATTATAAAAGCATAAGTATCTAAAATATTGATCTTGGTTAATTGGAGAAAAGCCTGTCAATAACCTTATACCTTGAGAAGTAAGTACCTACTTCATTGTCAAGTTCAGTAGGTTCTGATCTTTAAGAGGTACTAAAATAAATGATATAGTGACTATGTATGCATGTATTACAATATGTAAATAAGTTATGTACGGTGGTATCAACGGTAAGCATTAATGGTTGGACTTCGCGCTAGATGACCTAGGTTCCTTGGGTTAAACCTCATTATCAGCCTATTATGTTCCTACTGCTAGGATAATGGCCAACTCTCGAAGTTCTTGAACAAAAAATAAAATAAGTCAACAGTAAAAAAGTAAAATATAAATGGTTTTGACAAGAAACTTGTACGATGAAAGCCTTTAGATAATTATTTTCTTCGGAGTAGTGTTGCCTATCCAATTTCAATATTTTGCAGTAATATCGCGTTTCCGAAATGTTTTCGAGATATACTTTCGAACTCGAAAGCTTTTTCGAAGAGCTGTCGATAGCTTGCGATAACACCAGTAACTTTAAATAACTTTTATTGGAGCCTGCTAAAATATCCATCGTGTAGGTATATTTGCTGTAAAAAGCTTAACGGAGTGGCAATTCTTCTTCTAAAAGGTTGATTTTCATCAAATGGTCCAGTGGTACCTAATCAAATCAATTGTAAGTTATATTTATTATTCTACGAAAATGAATTTTGCGTTCGTTGTCTTTTTTTATTTATGTAGTTCGCAAACAGCTTTGTTCAAAACGCTTACTTAATAGTTTTGTCTATGATAAATTTAGGATGCACTTATCTACGAACCTAACTTACTTAATAATAATTTTGCAGTTGGTTTTTATATCACTGCCTATAAATTATTAAAACTAAAAGTTAGCGTTAAAGAATAATAACAATTTAGATAGCAATTAGCAACAGAAAATTACACGAAAACATGAACATATAGGTATACACCTGAAAAAATATAGTGAGGAACTAATATGAACTAAATTTATGTTACGTATATACATAAGATCATTGACGTACCTATATACATAATATGTAAATCAACAACTTCAATTCGGCAGAGCAGTGGGCCTAGTGTGAGTTTTTTGCGCGTTAGCGTTAACCACGACTTGTATGAAAAAAGAACAACGCTATCTGGCGCCATGTAGATGAAACTGCTCTTATTTTATACAAATCGTGGTTTACGCTAACGTGGTCGTGTACGTTAACGCAACTCGAAAAACTCACACTGCCCACTGCACAAGCGACGCAAATATACTAACCTCGGCAGTGGTTACATATATCAGGCGTTTGGGGTCGAGACATAATATTGGCCATTGGACCCTTGGGGACCGGGAGCTGATCTCATTTTCAAAAATCTTTCAGTGCGCCTGGTTAATGCGTCGCGTGACCCAAATGCTGGCGTGTTTCTGGCTCAACGCATGCATTGCCATTCAGCGTGGTAATGCCGCCAGCATGCTGGGTACGCTGCCAACTGATAGTGGGCTTGAGCATTTGGATTTTCTTTAGACCTTCAACGGTCTTAGGGTAGTCTAAATGTATTTGTAGTGTTAGTATTAGCTTCACAGAAGTATTAGTTTGTATTATATTCTTGTTTTATGTAGGGACAATTTTTTGTCGTGAGTGCTTATAGAATAGGCATGTGTCCTCATGTTTAATTTATTACAAATAACCGGCTTAGCGAAGAATATAATTAAATACATTACACATACTGAAAAAATAATTTTAATTGGCTGATAAATCTCTGAGATATGAGCGTTTAAAGTTTTAGGTGGGGATAGGAAGGGGATGCTCTATCCCTTTCTCACAAAGCGTGTGTTAGTATAGCATTTGTATGGCGTTCCTGAGCCGTGACGTCACGGCTCAGTATAGTGCTCTCTCTGTCTAGCATGAAATTTAAATGCTTATATCTGCTTATATCTTATTTATTTTTGAACTAATTTTAATTTTGTTTTCGTTGATGGACTATATTTATGATCAGCTTTTTTATGAGATAATAAAAGAAATATTAGTCATCATGCCTATTGGGAGAGCAATTGAAATGTATTATTGCGACTGTTCGAGAATAGATCTAAGACATTACAACTCCTATAATCATTATATATCAATTTAAATACAGTCTTTTTTTGTATATATGCAATTTTGATAACTGGCAGGACTGTTTTTCCACTTATTTGATTAAAAAATAAACAAACTGCTGAACCAATTTATTGATTAAATTTCTATGGAACCTATCTGAAAATATAATTATCCTTTTACTAAAATAAAGATTTCTAAATCGCTTCATAAATGACGGAGCTCAGAGGTAGCAAACATTTAAAAAAAATAAACGAATTGACACCTCCTATTTGTGAAATTGGTTATGGTATGGTTATGGTATGAAATGATGATGATGATGAAGTAGGTACCTAACACGTACCTAATTTTATTTTTGCTGATTTATTGTGGCTTTTTTACCAGTTGTGTGTGCAAGTTTTATTTAAATTATTACACGTTTCTACCACCATTGTGCTTCTCATTATCCTCATCCAACACCAGCATCCATACAGTCCACCGATCGTCAACATTTTTTGTTAGTACAAATCGTCCTAGTTGTTATTTTGCGTCAGACTAGGTAGAGCTACTAGTTGTATTTAATTTTATGCCTCATTTAATCACTATATTTAAATGGAACACAGATATATTGAAATGTGATACACATTTCAATATTCCATTTCTATTAAAATAAGTAGGTACTATTAAAAAGAAATCTATTTTCATTTTCACTCTTAAAAATAACCTTTCTGATTTCGCAATCTTTTTCATACTCTTGCAATTGGAAGCGTATTTTATTTAGGCAGGTTAATATTCATTCAAGTCACGTGGATTATGGCATTGACTGAATTGTAAAATTCTCCATTACCTGTTATGTAACTTTCTTTACGCCCCTTTCTATTCAAGAAATACTTCGTACCTTCTAGATTCTTAGGTAGGTAGTCGTGCGACCACATGCAACAGGCGGCAGTTAGTGGTGAAACATGGATTTATATGAGTAAAAAAAAAATTACAATCATATGGTACAAAAATAACTAAGCTGTCATCTGAATCTTACTAACCACAGAAAAGAGAAGGATTTTTTTTTCTCTTCTGTGTTACTAACCTATATAACACGTCTATATATCTATATAACCTATGTTACTACCATATGCTGTGACCATATGACAATTCTCAATTGGCGTTTTTCTGAGAGCTGGAGGAACGTAGTTCTGCAATCATCGATATATGGCGCTGATGGCATGATATTTTTTGACAACAAGTTCGAGAGGGATGGCGATACACGAAACAATGGAATCTTTTATAGATAGCTTTTTTTTTCTTAAAATTTTCATGACCGTGGATGCAATGTCCTTTAGTCGTAATATTAAACAGTTTACATAGTCCTAATAGCCTGAAACAAGTCATAGTCACAGTCAGAGTCAAGCTAACTAAGTCACGGTCAAGTCAAACTCATGCCCCTGTAAAGTGGTGGAGACTTTACAAGAGGCTCCTATGGAGTTTTGGAAACAACACGAAAAGACACGTTTCAGCTCGTTATATCACTTACCTACACTCGAGCACGTTTACGAGCACTCAATGAATAATAATTCACCATTTAGTACACATTAACACTCGAAAATACACAAGTTTAGGTAAATAATCCAACGAGCCGACATGTTTTTTTCCACGTTGGCGCCAAAACCCCTTATAGATAGCTTTTTTTTTTTTTTTTTTGTTAAAATCTTCATGAGCGTGGATTCAATGTCCTTTACTCGTAATATTAAACAGTTCATTTTGTCTTATTAGCGTCAAACAAGTCATAGTCACAGTCAGAGTCAAGCTAAGTAAGTCACGGTCAAGTCGAACTCATGCCCCTGTAAAGTGGTGAAGACTTTACAAGAGGCTCCTATGGAGTTTTGGAAACAACACGAAAAGACACGTTTCACCTCGTTATATCACTTGCCCACACTCGAGCACGTTTACGAGCACTTAATGAATAATAATTCACCATTTAGTACACATTAACACTCGAAAATACACAAGTTTAGGAAAATAATCCAACGAGCCGACATGTTTTTTCTGCGTTGGCGCCAAAACTCCTTATAGATAGCTGATTTTGTGTGTTACCAGTAGCGTGAAATCCCCATTCTCCGTATATTACCTGTGGGAATCAAATAAATCAATGTGGTTTTGATACATATAAAGTGTTTATTATATTAAATTCGTGCTTAACTTGAATTGATTTGCTTGAACGGACAAACCAAATTACAATTGAAATGCTTCTTGTTTTATATTTAATAGGTTATTAACAAAATTAAACCCAATACCTATCTGTGTTTGTTGCAATAAAGTGACAACTTGACAGTGACGCAATTGGGTGCTAACTTCCGGAGCGCTAGACCTTGTTTTCTTGGATCATGGGGCGAGCCTTTAGACGGTGACAGCTTTGACAGTTGGCCACTTCCTGCGTGAAACCCCCGCCCATTCCAGTAACATTAGTAGGTATACGTGGCGTCACACGATAAAGTACTTTCATTCATTAGCTTTTAAATCCCACCAACATTCGGATTATTAAATTTATTCTACCCAGAACCACACGTTAATAATATGCTCGCAACTACGACCTTATTCCGGGAATGGAGCTTTTGACACGCAAATTAAGCTTCGTACCTTTTGACAATGAACGTTTTGTAGTTTTTTTTTAAAAAATTCTGTGAGTAAATCTCATTGACTTTCAGGTCATTTCGTACTTTGAAGGACGTTATTGATACGCCACGCTGTAAAAGGGGGTTAAAAGGCAGGTGGTCCAAGTCAGGAAGCACTTCAAAGAAGTTGGAAGTTGGGACCACATTCATCTTTAGGACATGATGAATGAACCAAGAATGAACTCTACCACTCTACTTCTCAACTCTCTTTACATTACTCATAAAGCAAAATATCAAGAGAGCGTCCATCCGAGCATTGCAAGCCAGTACCTATGTATAATACTATCGGTTTCTTCTATGCAAGCGTGCTCCATCGTAGTTCACATCATCGCTTAACATCAGGCGAGTTGGCGGTCATACGCAAGCCAAATGCTATATAAAAAAAAACTTGATAAATATGAACCGTCTATCGAAATCTTACTAAACCACGTCGCATCGTAAAACGTTGTCTAAACGTGTTAATATAGTATACATTATATTTGTATGTATAGCCAACTCTTGCACCTATATCTTTAGGTATTCTGTGCATTTACTACAACCTTACAACATACAAAACTAAGAGGAACATGTCGACCAACGTTTAAAAAAATCATTAAACAAATCTGTAGGTATGAAGTAGAGAAGCTGCTTGCAAGAGGTTATTTAGGCCTTTAATATTTTGAATAATGTCATAGCATAAAAAAATTGTAGGTATATCTCTGTTTTATTCTTACTATTTAAATTGCACTATGACATGTATTCTAACATAATATTAATATAGTTGCTCCATCTCCATGTACAAAAAAATTGATTCAATAGGCGAAAACTATGTCCAAGAACCTCAAAAATTCAAAGACATAATTATGACATTCACCAACATGCACTGGGATTAGGCCCATCCTCTATCTCTCTCTCTGAGAGCAGGCCTGATTCCCAGCAGTGGGAACATGATAGACTGAAATGATGATGATGACTCAACACGACTTTGTTCACCAGTTCCTTGGAGTAGATTAAGCATATATTATCTAAATAAATAAATAATAATAATAAATATTTGGGACATTATTGCACACACGGTCATCTGACCCCAAACTAAGCAAAGCTTGTGATATGGCTGCCAGAGATTGATATACATACATAATATAGTTTTTAAATACATACTTAAATAGATATTAACAACCAGATATAGAACAAACACAAATGTTCATCACACAAATGTTTGTCCTACGTGGGAATCGAACCTACGCCGTCAGGCTCAGAAGGTAGGTTCACTACCAACTGGACCAACGGGCTATCAAAAAAAATAATTATTCTATTGTTGACTCACTGTCTACGTGTGGATTCTTACCGTCTTACAACAAAAGATTTAAGCACGCTTTAGACAAGTGTTTAGCATATTTTTCGCAGTGAAACAATTGCTAAACACATGTCTAAATCTTTTGTGGTAAGACGGTTATAGTTTATACTCATTACTGAAATTGTTTATACGAAAAGAGTTTTAACATCATCTGCTGTCTATCATAAGGTCGGATAATTTATATGTGAATAACAAAGCACATACTCTCCCACGTGACCTACATATATCTTTTACTATTATAATCTATTTATATTCAGAAATGCAAATACCTGTCAGTCAGCATTTCAGCCAAGCAAAACCTTTCAATTACATTACCACGGAATAACAGTATAAGTTAAAAAAAAACAATGACGAATGAACAAAGAAACTAACTAAGATGAAGCAATGTTGAGTTAAACGGCTATGTTGAACGAAAAACAATGGACTGGCTTGCCTCTGTTTTCGCAGTATTTTAATGTGTTCAAGTCTAAGATTAATAGGTTATTACTAGGCAAATTTGGAGCGATGTGGCCGGACGGTAGCATTGAGCGCTTTACAATCTGAGGGCTACCCTGTTCGATCCTCGGCCCTGCACCAATGATTTATTAAGTACTTAAATTAATTATGTAGGTGCAATTTTCGATGCCGTCGCTCAACATCGGTCAAGGAAAACATCGTGAGGAAACCGTTATTTTCAAGAGCCTCAAATGTTCAAAGACAATACATTCACCAACATGCACTGGGCCAGCATAGTAGATTAGGGCCCATCCTCTCTCTCTCTCTCTCTGAGAGAAAGCCTGTATCCCAGCAGTGGGAACATAATAAGTTGATGTAGCTATGTAGCTATGAATAGGCTAATTTGCTCCATCTTCGACTGCGTCGTATTCCATCTGGACTAAGCTTGCGAGAAATTCAGACTATACCTTGCACAAGTTACATTCATAGTTACTATAGTTTTAATCAAATTTTGGGCTTTTGGTGCGGCGCGCAGTCTCGTTATCCATAATTTCATAAATCTATGCACAATGTTGAATAAATCACAGCTGCTCGTTATACAAACTGGGCTACCCGCAATTTATAAATTATTGGTAATGGGCAACGAACTTTTATCAATGGTCTTAGTAAATATCGTGGCACTTATTTCAGGATCCATTAATCCGCCTTTAACTGCCACCCATGGACAAATTCAAAGAAAACACGCGTAAATCCGAGTGGGCGGAGGTATAGGCGGCAAACGGGCGAGCGGTGCCGTTTTGTGACCGCAAACGGGCGACCGTGGGGCGGTAGTGGTTCTTTCATTATCGTGTGAGGGGTGAGCGGAGGTGTAAGTGCGTATTATTTGGTTTGTGTCTTTACTTTTATAAGAACTAATAACTGAAAGCTTTTGGCGATGTAAATGAAGGAAGGTTTTTGCTCTACAGCTGAAATGACCCGGGCCGAAAGGCGTAAATAAAATTCGTAGTTTACCTATTTCAAAAATTTTACACACTTTTTTTTCAATGCAATGGTGGCAAATAAGCAGAGGGGTTGTCTGATGGTAAGCAATCACCGTCGACTATAGATATTTGTTACACCAAAGGCATCACACAACTGACACAACTATGTTATTGACCCTTTAAGAATCAATTAATCAGCCTCATTTATTTTTTGCTTTTTTTGTACATTAGATATAAACTTACGATAAGATACTGTTGACGAAGATTATCAGTACCTTGATGAAAAAAAGTTAAGTAAAGCATGAACCAAGCATGAACCTATACTTTTTAGTCTTTTGAAGGCTCAATATGCAAATTCACATTAGTATTGGTCAGTCCGTAGGTACGTACGGTACCTACTCGAAGCTCCCTGACAACTAAAGTTAACGAGAAATCTCGTAAAAGTTTAGTCTATGGTGAAATGTTCCAAAGCGTATAGTGGGCTCAGTTTTTGAGAAACTTGTCATGTGCAAAATAGTCCTTTCTACACCACTAGTATCTAAAGTAAATCCTTACTAAGATAATTCCGAGTGTACTTTAAGAGTTCATAATATTGAGCGTGTTTAATTCGAAGATAAAAATTACTGTTTATTATAATAATCAATTCAAATGTGTGATGTAAGTGTATAGCGCGCCATTCGTCTAGATCGCCCGAGCACTCAACTGATAGTTTAAATACTCCCGCGCCAAACGAAAAGGTATCGGAGCCTGGCCGGCGTCGACGCCCTTCTTCACCAGGTGCGACACCAAGTGATTGCGAGGTGGCACTACAGCGCGTGTCGAACCGTGTTATTCTTGAGAAAAATCGAGCGTACATAAGTTTGATTGTGAAAATAGCATCTATTGATGACAAGATAATGAAAAAACCTAATTAATATCAACTAAGCAAACAAACCAAAAAAACTACATTCAGTAAATCTTCATAATAATGTCGAAATTCGCGGTCTATCTGGCGGACGCAAGTAGGTAATATGCACGAACTCTTACCATGTCTAGTTACCTACAACTTCTTTGGGAAGGCCAATTAATTAGGGTTAAAAGCTACCCAAGGATAATTGCCAAGCAAATAAAAGTAAACTCCAAGCGAATCGAGTAAACGGCACATGTTTGGATTGTAACCACTAACGGTGTATAGGCGGTCGAAAAGGGTTCCTTATCGTGGTGTTAAGTATTTTTCTTTTGTTTTCTTTACAAAAATAGGATGTCACCGGTTGAGCGCTATATTCCAATCTATACTAATATTGTAAAGAGGAAAGATTTGATTGATTGTTTGTTTGTTTGTTTGTTTGCAATGAATATGCTCCGAAACTACTGAACCGATTTGAAAAATTCTTTCACTGTTGGGAAGCTACACTATCCCCGGTTGACATAGGCTATATATCTATACCCGTGCGAATCCGGGCGGCTTACTAGTATTGAATAAGAAAGTAAAGTTAGTGGATGGACCATTTTATAATCGTATATAATGGGGGCGCTAAGTCCTGCACTGAAGTTAGGGTTGCCAGATACAACCTACCGGTTGTATCTTTTTTATTATCTACACTACAACATTTAAATAGAGTAGAACAAAGGAACAGTGTCGAACACAGTGCCTAAAGAGTAGAACAAAAGTTTAATATAGAAATTACATTTAAAAAATATTGTTGAGTCAAACTAATTGAAACTATCTTAATTTATAATAATTAATTACGCTGATTTTTCTTACTCAAACTTATATTATCTCAAAATATACAATATTTAAGTACTTATAAATAAAAATTGCCAGTTCAACCACAGAAATTTCAACGAGTTCAACATCGAACGTACCACATAGTTAACGCAATGAATGTTATATGTTGAATTGTGGTAGGTATGACCGCACTAGACTAGGCTATGTCCTGCTATAATAATAATGTGACAACAGTCTATTACTTTACACGAGATAAAATAAATAGATTTCTATATAGATAGACAGGAATTTCGACCATTTGTGACATGAATGTAGAAAGTCCTAATGCAAGAATTGGGGAAAACATTGTATAAGTACTGCCGCACTGTGTTCCGGTAGAGTTTTGGCATTATGTATGGTGTCACAATAATATTGCTTATGTCAGATATCTTCACATTTTGGTTGACTGTAGTGAGATCTGATTCTTTTAATGGCGTGCTAATAAAATCAACTTTATTGCACGAAACTAAATATAGTTCACGCCATTCCAGTTTGAGCATCGCTGAATCGTAAAATGAATAGGCGGTAAATTGTTCAGCTTAGTCTGTCACGGGGGACAATAAAACGGGTTGAATCAGAAGGCAAGAGCCACGTTTGTAAGCATTTGAGTAGATACTCAATACTCGAAACGATTTTATTTAGTTTCAATGTCCGACTAACAATCACATATTGGAATAGAGTAAGCATGATGACATATGAATAATGATGAATAATATTTGACTGTATTAAAAATAAGATTCATGTTGGTGGAATTCGAGAAGAGTAAAATATACAAAACAATCTAAATTATATACACACGCTCACTTACTCATCCACTCACCACTGACTCATCACAAAATCACGAAAACTACTTGATTGCGAAGCTAAAGTTTGGCAGGTAGATTCCTTATGGGATACAGGTCCACTATAAACAAGGATTTTGCGAAAGCTGAGGGCAAATGGGGGTTGAAAGTTTATATGAAAGTTCGTTCGTTTTTGAAGCTAGGGAAGGGATATGAAATTTGGTATTCAGGATAATGACTTCAAATAAATAAATACTGCACTCTGGTAAGATTTTTCTGAAAAAGGGTGGATTAAGGAAGTGAAATTGGGGTTTGAATTTTGAGTTGAAAGTTTTATAACTACGAAGCTGAAATTTAGCAAGTAGATTTGTTACGGGGTGTAGAGATCCACTACGAAATAATTTTGCAAGTGGAGGTTGAAAATTTATATGAAAATCCTATCATTTTTTTATGTTAGAAATATAAAATTTGGTATTTAGGATAATAGTTGAAAAATATATAAATACTTACTGTTGTAAGATTTTCAGAAAAAGACGTAAATTGGAATTTAACTGTTGTGTTGAAAGTTATGTGACTACGAACCTGTAATTTGGCAAGTAGGTTCCTAATGGAGTGTAGACGTCCGCTAAGAAATTATTTTGCGAAAGGGGCGAATAAAGGAAGACTAAAAAGGAATTGAGCGTTTATATAAAACGC
Organism: Agriopis aurantiaria; assembly: GCA_914767915.1. NCBI lineage: Eukaryota > Metazoa > Arthropoda > Insecta > Lepidoptera > Geometridae > Agriopis > Agriopis aurantiaria. The sequence goes on from OU611999.1 coordinate 7,539,560, forward strand.
CTCCTTTCTGATGTCTGTTAGGCTTTTTAAAAATAAGATTTTAAATAATGGTAGCCTATGATAACTTACAGTGAAATATTTTAAGAAAAATTAATCTATTTAACTTTTAACAATGTTATGGCTTGACGCGGTGAAATATGTAGGTTTTACGTGATATTTAAATAAATAATATTTCTAAAAGTCTATAGAAGTCTCTTGTAAAGTCTCTACCACTTTACTAGGCCACGACTTTGACTTAACCATGACTTACTTTGCTTGACTCTGCGACTATGACTTGTTTGACGATATTTGACAACATTTTAATACCTAAGACAGGCAAATGCACAAGAAGTGCAATGCCAAAATCATCAGTGGGGAAAGGTTTTTTTTTTTGCAGCTTATTAAGTTAATCAAACTGTCAAAACTTGAGCCGAGCATAAAATAGGGTAAGTCCATAGATTCGTACTATACTGAATCTATGGGTAAGTCCGTATTTTCGCGATCATATTGTCACCACGCTCACATAAATATTGTAATTATTTTGATATATAAAACGTCCAGCATTGCAATAATAATATTGTAACGACAGTGTAAATATTTATGAACCTTAACTCAAGATGCTCTGAGCAGCAATGGATTAAAGGATGAAGGCAAAAGCAATATTTGAAATGCAAAATATTTTATTCATTCGCCTCCCATCACACCACCTACCCATCACTTGTGAGTTGAGATAAGAATCCAATGTCATTGCCCTTTCTATCGGCAAACCTTCCACTCGCATTATTAGAAAAACATTAATGTAATTTTTATGAATTGGTTGGAAATTATGAAAATTTGGTAACCATAGCTATTTGTTATAAAGTGCCCATTGTCCGTCACAATCAAACCACAATCGATCACAATTTGTCATTGTGTGAAAAGACCATTTAAGTTTCGTTTTTAAGGTTCACCCAAAGGGTGAAAATGGGACCCTATTACTAAGCCTACGTTGTCAGTCTGTCTGTCTCTCTGTCCGTCCAAACTTCGTGCAAACTGCTATTAATCAACAGTTTATTTTCGCAATGCCACCGAATAATCCAATTTATTGCAGTGCGTTAGCTTCAGACCCGAAATAGGATACTTAAGCGCACATGAAACAGAAACAGAAGTCAACTCTAGAAAATTTAAGCATTTAGCAGTCTGTCTTCTAGGTTATAAATCTTATATCTAAATCGTAGGAAATATTAATAAAATAGGTAAAAAAATTTTTTTACCAAAATCATCCCAAACGCCATTGTAATTCCTAGTATTCCTAGTAATTTAGTACCTGAAAGAAAAGAAGAAATGAAGTAATGCAGAAACCCACAAAAAAGAACAATATTTTAAATACTTTTAATATTGAGATCTATACCAGAACTGAAATTTCGCAAAGTTTAATGCACTTAATATAATAACCATAGAAGTTTCTAAGAAATTAGGACGGACGGACAGCCGAGCGGAGAGAACCAACTTTGACGAACGAATATAAAAAGGTTTACAAAGGTTAGAAGGTACTTTTCGACTTTTGAAGAGTAAAAATTGTGTTCAGTTCAGTTCAGTTCAGTATCTTTATTTCAATTGGGTACAAATACAAGTACACTTTCGAGTATAAATTCGACACCGGCGTCGATTTTTGTAACATTCACTAAACGAGACGTAGATAATCTCAGATTGGTTCAGATTGATTTGGAAATGATCTACGTCTCATTTTATTATGCAAATAAAAGGATAGCAACAAATCTAGAGGTGTCAAATTTTGTTTAGTTTCGAAAATAGTATGGTAGAATCGACGTCATTGAGTTGGCACCTTTAATAAGACTAAAAGTCTTACTTACTTTGTCGTCTGTATGTGGCAGTCAGCAGCGTGGCATCGTCATGGACGCGTCGTCACTTCAGTCTAGAGTTGTCCATCCATCTTTTGTAGTCTGTAAAAAGGGCCATGCCCTTGCCAAGTTATATGTCGTCATTGTAGCAAAAACGTTATTAATGACGCTTTGTCCTCATTAGCTGGCTCGCCGCTGTATTTTATACTGCCGGACGACGCGACTCCATTATCAGGGGGACAGTAGATTGTCATGTCAGCTTGTGGAATTAATAGATATTTATTTCCTTTCGTACTTAAGGATTAATTTACTTGAGTCTGTTGACCACTCCTCTGAAAATTTAGAGCTATGCAATTAGAAACAAGCATAGGGTAGGCGCGTATAAAAATTGGTTTTCCTAGATTTGATCGCTTGTTTTTCGGGGCGTGCTCTGAAGAGCTTTTTGATCTTATTCCTGCGTCAGACTTCCACTAACGCACATCCCGACACCGTCAAAAAGCTCACCTCCAAGTCTTGCAAAGCTGTAAATTCCACACTTTTCTATTTTTCGCTCCTTTATTCCGTGGACCTGCAAGGTATGGAATACCTATCCTTCTCCCAAAGGTGTTCTCGCTGAGCTTCAACATGAAGCGTTTCAATAAGGGTGTCTACAACTACCTCTTCGGGCTAGTAAAGCACCGTCGACACCGCTATAGTATTGCAGGTGCCTATAGGCGGCGGTTTCTGCTTACCATCAGACGGACCGCAAGCTTATTTGTTGCTCTTTTAATGAAAAAATAAAACAATGTCGTCATCATCATCATGTCAAGTTTGTCGTATTTCTACTTAGGTAATTCTAGACATCCTTCTTATATATTCTTATATAATTATTGTATTTTGTGGTGGTACAGAACCCTCAGTGCGCAAGCCTGACTCGCACTTGGCCGGTTTATTTTGCAAAGTTTTATGAAAAAAAATATTCATCGTGATTCACATTCTTTCTTATATCCCACTTTATATCTGTGGCTATGCATCTGCCGTGGTCATGTGCTAGTCGGTTTAGACTTCCACAACCCTAATATTCTTAGGTACAAACAAAATCGTGACGAATCTAACCCAACGTTTTTGTTTCCTGATTAATGTAAATAAGCTGTGTAAACCTGTGAACTCCAGCAATGAATGTCAGACATCCGTTCTGAAATTTATCGCCTGCATCCGCGAATGTGTAGACGTAGTACTAAACTTTGACGCAAATTGCTCGAATTTGTAGTACTTGAGATCGTTCTAGAGCGCAATTCGACTCGTCGAGCAAGGTCTGGTTGAAATACCTTGTTGCTAATTTTACTGTTCATGAAAGTTTATATTACAATTTTCCGTAGTACGACGTACGACGTAATCATATATATTATTTTACTGACTGGTTATACTTATTATCTTTGGCTATGAGCAAGCGTTATGCTTTTATCATCAGGCGGAGTTCTGCTTGTCCCGTCACTCAGTTACTTACAAATAGAAAAAAACATAATTTATTTAGATTACCTACTTTGGATAGAGAGAGTTTGAAATTTTAATTTACAAAAAGATACCATCATAAATATTAAAATTAAATCTGAACGCAATACCCTCGTTGCGGGGGTGTACCGCAAATCCGATGGCATGGCTAGGTCATCAGTCATGAATACAAACAGCCCACGCTTGTTTTGTTTTACCATTATTTATCGCCGACGCAGACTTTGGCATACTTTTTGCTGGACATATAAATTGAATCACACCTTCATGATTCAGGCCTTTTTATGACCGTAAAACCCAGCAGTCACTTTCTCACCCTACCGCAAAGATCTCCGCAGCTAGTTTTATTTTCAACTTCAACTCTTAGTTTATGGCTTTCGTGAAGATGCCTCAATAGTTTTATTTTTAGGGTTCCGTACCCAAAGGGTGAAAATGGGACCCTATAACTAAGCCTATGCTCTATGTCTATCAATCTGTCCGTCTGCCTGCCTGTTTGTATGTCTGTATGTATGTTATGTATGTCTGTCTGTCTGTATTTTTTTAATGTCTGTTTGTCTTCTGTCTGTATGTGTCTCTGTATGTCCGTCCTACCGTTAAACGGCTGTATCTTTCGAACCCGAAGATAATCGTCATTGTTCTAACCGTAATAGATAGATAGAAATTTTCACAGAATATGTAATGTTACGGCGGATTTACTAAGAAATAAAAGGGTAGATACTTACATACAACAAACTTTTTTTTAAACCTATTTTTGTATTTGCTCTAATGTAAAAACGGTAATACGTACAAGCGTCTAACTTGGCATGATTATAGTAAACACTAGAGTATAACAACAAATAATAAATAATGGCTAAGTGTGAGTCGGTGACAAATATGATCTAGTTTGAGACGCGTTCTCTTTATGGCTAATAATTTTATTTATAATCTGATTCATATTTTATTACGTTCTTAAATTTCATGACTCGTCTTATGTCACATCGCCGTTAGTGTAATAAGTCTATGAATAAATAATGGTGCGTCATTTTTAATGTGATGCCCAAATGAGGTTTACATATAAGATCATTGTGATGCCCTAATCATAGACGAAAAGTATTTTCATCTGTGCCCTAATAAAGTAGTGGAGACTTTTTATCACCTTCGTTTTGGAGAATGTGCACAAGAGCTGTTTAAGCTGATCCCGTCAACCAATAAGTCATCAAGGCAGACATTTCATCCTTACGTCGTGAACTTTGGTAAAGTCCGCACGCAGCGTTTCCGAAATTCCTTCCTAATACGGAATGGAATACGCTCCCTGCCTCGGTGTTCCCTATAAGGTACAACCTGGGTCTCTTCAAGACAAGAGTGAATAGGCACCTCACGGGCAAGCGTGCCCCATCTAAGACCGCATCGTCACTTACCATCAGGTGAGTTGCTGAGTGAGTTGGTCAAACGCTAGCTCATTTCACCATTAAAAAAAAACACTTTACCAGATGCTTTTGAAACAACATGAAAATACACGTTTCACCTTCCACTTTGCCCTCGAGATCGACTTCCGACACTCGAGAGCGATTTTAACCTTTAATTATGTTAACGAACACTTATTATATTATAATCTATCATTATAAGATAATGATGTCGATTCTGTTGTACCATTAGCTATACTAAACTAAATATGACAGCTCTAAAAAAATTGTCACCCTTCTCTCACACATTGAAATGAAAAGAGACGCTGATAATATTAGTCCTGTTAGATTGGTTTAGTTTAATGAGTGCTAGCTGCACCCCGTGGTTTCACCCGCTTGCAGTTTCTGGGGTTATAAAGAAAATACACAAGTTTAGAAAAATTTGGCGACATGATTTTCTCACGTTAGCACCAAAAAAACTCCGCAGGTACCTACTTAGATCGTGGGGATGATATTTGACAGCTGTAAGTGTCTCACTGCAAAAGTCATGAAAACAGAGTTCTACAGGTTCAGATTTCAGACATTAAAAAGATCTATTACTAAGACTTGATAAACCGTAGTTTCAAAATAAAAACGTGCACGGAATGTTGTCGTCCATTTTGTCTCACTAACTACTAACTTGAATAAGCGATGTAGTGGACGATAAGAGTTGAAAAATAACACAGATTTGTTACAACAAACGACTTCCGAGCATGGTGACGCGTTAGAGAGCTTTAGGTACTGTGCATTTACCTAAAAAGGCATAATTTATTAGTACATGTAATATAATAAGTATAATAAGTACGATATACATAGGCATTATAAGTAAATGTACTTATAATGCCTCCTAAGTATCAAGACTTAGCGAACCGAAGGAACTCGAAGACGGTTTTACCACGCATTTTATTTTATTAGTTTCACTTGTAACTCTAACAAAGTAAATAAATGTTCTTACTCGTACTTATATATTTGACTAGCCCTAGACCTTGTAGGGTATTCGGAAACCATGTCAAACTGTGTACGATATAATTTCAGTATCTTTATTTCAATTGGGTACAAATACAAGTACACTTTCGCAAGGTCAAAAAGTAAATGTTAAAAGTACACAGTCTATCTAAACGAAACAAGGAATACTTCTACATAATCATTATAAAATCGAATACTTACTAGAATTGGCACAGATCTAGGGTTGTGTATATCTGTGAGAATTGGTGTTGTCAAGTTCCCGTGTTATAAAGCTACCAGATATCAATTTGGTAGAGCATAACACAATTTTATGATTAAATCCTCATAAATATTTTTTGTATTTGTGCGGATATAATATGTCATGATACATCACGATATATCCATATAAATTGATAATAATAATGATAGTTAGGTTTTAATTTGTTGTTGTTTTTTATAATAGAGTAAAGTTAAAACTGAAAAAAAAAAAAAAAAAAAAAAAAAAAAAATTGATATTAATGTCGATAGCTATATGTTATCTCAATTGATATGTATCATCCAGGCTACAAAATTTGTGTTGTTTTCAAGAATTCCATGGCAATACTGGAGAAAAACAACAGTTTTTTTAATGTAAAATAATTACTTTTATTTAAAATGATGACTATTTAATGGCAATTTCAGGGATCTAGCGTTTTACGTCATATAACGGTTTGCTTTTATTGAAATTTCGAATCTCTCATTCTTGCACTCGTATTCGTTCGTGAGTATCTATCTATTTCGTAGAGAGAAAAAGCAATAGTATACTTAGCCTATAATCTATTTAGTGTTCAATATTTTTTTCATAATCAAAGCTATGCAGGAAACTTTTTTTTGTTTTAGTAAGTAAGTAAATTAAAGTAGTAAATTAACGGTGATGACTTCCGCTCTGGCTCGTTCCTGATGCAGAGATTTGCCATTGCCATTCAGCGTGGGAATGCTGCCAGTTGCTGCTGGCACTTTTTCAACAGGAATAGTGCGGGGCGGGTTACCTATTTGATTTTACATAAATTTATTTTGTAATTTAATGTTACCTAATTAAATTTAATACACTTACCGAAGAAACTACTTAAAGAGGCTAATAAAGTTCTGAGTTACAAAGCGTTTAAAGCTTTTGTTCGCATTAGAAAGGGATGCTCTGTCCCTTTCTCGCAGGGTTAGTACCAGTATGAAGTTTGTATGGTATCACAGATATACACAACCAGATCGGCAATATATTTTAGTGAAAGAGACAACTTGATATGGCTCAGCACAAGTACGAAAAGGACATAAATAGATTTTGTTGTCCTTATCGGCGTGACCTGTTTTTGGTACCTCAAGTGTCAAAATCTGTAATAATCAGTGACAAACAAAACGGGTCTGAATTATATTTATTGCCTTTTTTGGTGATTAAATGTGATAAATGCGTGTTTCCTCTGAGAAATAATTGTAAAAGATATTTTACAATGGTTGGTTGTAGCATTTTGGGCTGCAAGAAGCGCAGTGAGCGAAAATACGATGAAATATCATTTCACACGTAAGTAAACATATAAAGCTTGTAACGATCACCTAAATAAATTCAGGATATGAATTCGCAAATATTTTATTCTTAATTAGTCAGTTTTTAGGTCGATTTGTGGTCTAATTCTATGAATTTTATCAAATTATTCACTTAGAAAATAAATTATGAATGTTGCCAGTTTATGAAAGAAATTACCCACCGCAACTAACATAAATTATTCGTTCTGCAGGTTTCCAACTGATCCTGTCACATTGCTAAAAAAAGCTGGCACATTGCAAGAAGTGCAAAATACCGACCCTTTTATGCCCATATGAATATGGTGAATGTTAATATTAAATATATATTAATGAGGCCACAGTTATGAAGCTGGAAAAACAAAAGGCGATTTCGGCGAACCGATTCAAAAAGCTACGCGCTGTTCGTGAAATTTGTACTGTAAACATTAAAGAGTCTATTTATCTAATTATTTGGAATGTTATACATAATTCCATTCATGAAAAAACTAAACTGACCAAGCGCGAGTCGGGCTCGCGCGCTGAGAGTTCTTAATAATCACAAAATACAAAAAGTTGTGCAAAAAGACAACATCACGCCCAGGCTGTCACCCATCCAAGTACCGACCGCGCCCGACGTTGCTTAGCTTAGTGGTAAACAGAAATTTGTCACTGACTCGCACTTGGCCAGTGTTTATTATTTGTTGTTTTACTTATGTTCACTATAATCCGCAAAATTTGACGCTTGTACGGATTACCGTTTTTACACTAGAACAAATCCAAAAATACGTTTAATGTTTGTTGCATGGGGGCCCTTCCTTTGCCCTTCCGTTTTAACTCTTTGACGTTTTTATTATTTTTAATTAATCATAAAAAATCATGCTATGGTTACTTTACAACCTTTTTTCTAGTACTATATTCTAATCTTAACAAATAATTATAATAAAAACGCAAGTAACTTTCTGTCTGTTTTTTACGAGGAAACGGCTAAGTCATGGTATAATAATATACTCCGCCAGGTATAGCAATCCGAGAAAAAATGTTTACGTAGGCGTCCCTCAATGATGTCATGATGTCAATTTACAACTGGTTCGAGAGAGATGACGATACACCACGTAACAGCTGATTGAATAAAGTGGCAACTGGACAGTGACGTCATTGCGGGACCACTCCCAGATTGCTAGACCTTGTTTTCTTAGATCATGGGCTAAGTCAAATTTTGTCAGGACGATAGGGTGTGTCATGAGGACAGACAACGTACTTTTCTTCCCAGAACATTGCAGGTAGCTCCGCGGGTTGCAGCAGATAGTGTATAAAATAGAAATATTTAAAAGGTAGTATTGTTTCCAAAGTACTCATTGAAGATTCACTACCCATCATAGTAGGTAAATTACCCTAACTTATAGCAAATCATTTTAATGTGGCAGCACACCTTGTTGAAGCGAGAGGCACTGAGCTAGCCACGCTCATTGAAAATCTATAGGTAGTAGATCTGTGTATGGTATAGTTACATATGACGTCTTTCGTATAGTGCGCTCTCTGTCTAGCAATACATTAAAATGCTTATTATCTTCCTTAATGTTGAACACTTTACAGTTTTATTTTTCGGTGTTCAGCTCTATTTTTAGTCAATTTTTTTTAAAAAGAATCATTAAAAAATAATCAGTCCAATAGCCCATTCAGTACTATCTTTCAATAGATTATATCAATATCACTCTCAATCTATCAATAAATATTAATTAGTCAATCTGTTAACTAATTTGATGCCAAATAATTGATTGATTTGATTTCAAACCTGATGGACCTAGAAGGGATTTAGTCCTTTATCACTTTTTTTATTCATCATTATTATCAGCTCGTATTCACTCAATCAGCAAAGGCGTGCCTTCTTGTCCGCCACTCATTCCGATCCTGTGTCAATCTTGTCCAAGGCCATTAATTAATATATTAGCTGTGCGCTGTAATTTCTTCAGCTATTTTCCAGTTTATTTTTGTTTTTTGACTCGTCTAATTTAACGAAACTTTTTTAATATGTACTTGAAAACGCTAGGTAAATTATAGAATCTTCAAAACATACCTTACTTTACCTAAACCTATAATAAACTAACGAACTGATGATTTTTTTATTGTCTTAAACAAGCTAACCATAACTATTTCTAGTCTGTGCATAAAATAGAGCTAATCACCGAAAACTAAATTAAAAAGTGTTCAAAATTAAGAACAATATAAGCAATTTAACGTCTTGCTAGACAGAGAACGCCAATCGCAGTACCTATCTTACAAATTTAATGACCTCACTTGTAAGTACGCCATGAAAACTCCATACTGAACACAGAAAAGAAAAATGTTGTTTAATAGAACGGCTGTCAAGGCATTTTTGGAAGAGTTGTAGCCAGTTGCACCCATATAGACACAGCATATAGATCCGTGACCCATATAAACAAAACGTCAGTCATTCAAAATCAGTTCGCAACTGTGATGCAGAGTTCGACGCGTTGATCTAAATAAGAATGTTCAATCCATGTTCACTCAAAAAAATGCCTAACATAAAATAATGCCTGGTAACAGATTTTCCTTCTCGTTTCCATTCTATTTACTTCTCTTTTCTGTGATACTGACACTAGCTTTGCGGGAAAAGGACAAAACATCCCATCTTAATCCCGACGCAGAACCTTTAAACATTTCTTGATATAAATAACTAATGTCTTCACTACGTAATACATTTAATTATATTTTTCACTAAGCATGTTATTTTTAACTAATCACCTGTTAGATAGCCAGTGATATGAAGTAAACATAAACAGTATTCCTCAACTCTTTTTTACTTACTTAATTATATTCTCGACGCTACGAACTCGCATTATTTGATTAATTATTGCAATATTGCTTCATAAACGGTATATTTTGGCACATGTCACCAAATTCTCAATTAGCTTCGATTAATGACGCTCAATTACGCTTCCGGCGTTCGTAAGGAGCGAATTAATCATCGGAGAGTAAACATACAATATTAATCACCATTCAGTTTATTGTCGAACACAATAATTAAAACAGTCAACATCCGAAAAGTTGAAGGTCGAACCTGAAAAGAAGAAAAAGATTAATAATAAATAAAAAAAACATCACGGGCGTGATCACGGGCGGAAAATTATAGATAGAAACTCTTTATTGTGTAAGCCAGAAATAAAAATTACAAACAGCACTTTACGAGTATACCTAATGCCACAAGTAATAATGATAAGTCTACAAAGTTTGAAATATTTTATGATTTTCTTTGGAGATTAGTAATTGCCAGCCCCGTTAAACAACACAGTTTTTTTTTCCCTTAAACAACTCTTAAAAGTCATTTCAACTGTTTTAAATTTAATTATTGTGTACAAGCTGCGCCCCGTGGTTTCACCTGCGTAGACATTCCCTCATCATCATCATCCACAGCCTTCCTTATCCCACTGCTGAGTATAGGAAATTCTTTCAGAAAACGTAATTTTTTTCGTAGGTTGCACGAAGCGTTGACTCTTAAATTTATTATTCAAATATATCTAGACAGCGCCTTGTAAACAGAAGCATTTTAGGAAGAACGAAAAAATGTAGGCCGTTGCGGTGCCGACGCCAGTATACGCGAGTTCGTAAATGCTCAGTAGATACTTTTCTAAAACTTTTCTTTGTGATTATTTATTTATTTAATAATAGGCTTGCGTTTGAGCGCCACCTCGCCTGCTGTTAAGCGATGATGTGTCTTGGATGAAACACGTTTGCCTAGATAAAACCGATTCACTCGTGACTAGAAGACACATAGATTGTAACTATCGGAGAACACTTTTCAGCCAACGCATTCCACAGACTAGCGGTTGGCTTGATAAAAGTGGAATCAACGCTTCGGACGGGTTTTTGAAATATCAAACACTAGCTGAAACCCGCTACTTCGTACGCATAGAGCTCGGCCTTCGGCCTCGATACTACAACCCGTATAGCCTATGTGTTATTCTAATGTAGGAGCTATATTATTGTAAACTTTCATTAAAATCCATTCGGTAGTTTTTGCGAGAAAGAGGAACAAACATCCATACATCCATACATACAAACTTTCGCGTTTATAATATTAGTAGGACTTACGTAAAAAATTACCAACCCGCACTGGGCCAGCGTGGTGGATATGGCCCAATCACCCTTTCGGGGGTAGGCTAAAAGCCCAGCAGTGGACTGTTAAAAGGCTGATTATGATGATGATGACGTAAAAATTTTCATAAATATTTTGGGGTAACTTTCACATTTCATTAAAACGTTGCTCAGCAACCATACTACGAAAAAAACATTTATTTTTCAGATTGCTATATACCTATCGCTTGTACAAATGTTTGTAAATGCTAACAGAACCTCTGTGCTATCCTCTTTTTAGTGGAAAAACATAATCAAACCTCTTTGCACATTGAAATATTGTGTGCTACGTACAAGATAGGCCAAGAGGATAGGCCAAGGTGCAAGGAGGCCTCCCACTAGATGGCCCGACATTGTGATAGTCGCGGGCATCCAGTAAATGCAGATGGCAGGCTTATATTCAGTGTGGGGGTTAAAAGGGGAGGCCTATGTTCAGCAGTGGACGTCTTCTGGCTGATGATGATGTAGAAGATTATCAGAGGAGACAAATAATTGGCCACCAATTTCTCTAGCAACGATCGAGGCCTTAAACTCCTATTTTCGAAGTAGACGGTCCGTTAAATTATAAATAAAATACCATGTTACAGAAAACTTAGTTAAACTTACGTGAAAAATAGGTGCCTATATGATATATTATAATCTTGTAAGTAAGAAGTGTTGTTATCACCTAATATGGATAAAGTCACCTAATATGGATAAAGAAGAATTTATTGACTTATCCTTTTATCTTAACTCATCTAGCCAATTTTAATTATCATTTTACCTAAGACCTACTTGTTTTTTAAGCTTATCAGTGTTATCTAAATGTATTTCTGGTGGCTTAAATGTGTAATATATCTATCAGTTGTAGATTCCCGTGGGTTTTTTATAATTCTACGTCATGACATGTAAGATTACTTTGAGGATTTATTTGATAAGTTTTGGTATAAATGAAAATCGATTAATTTTTTTATATGTTGTTTCATTTTGTTTGTGGCTCTGTCACCATGATTTGGGCTTGGATTTTTTTGGTGGCAGGTGAGTGGTAATTTTGCGGTTATTTTATTAGAAAAAATATACCATACAATGAATATAAGTGCTTCAGTAGTGTTCCAAAAGACCTAGTGCGCCGCGATAATTTTAGTTAGGACTTTTTTTACTAGTTTTATTAATAATTTCTAAAGAATTGTATTAGTATGTTGAAGGATTTCATAATCTTCTTATCTATCTATATATATAATAAACCGGACAAGTGAGAGTCGGGCTCGCGCACTGAGGGTTCCGTACCACCACAAAATACTATAAGGTTGTCCAAGTAACTAAATTACAAGTTAGTATAGCGCCTTCCGGACGTCGTCAGTGGACGTCCTACGGCTGAAATGATGATAATGATAATGATGATAGCGCCTTCCAAAATTTGTCGGAGCAATTGCTACGCAGTTTGCTACAGGCGCTCGAGTATAACACAATTATAACTTGGTAATGAACAGAAATTTGTCACCGACTTGCACTTGGCCATTATTTATTATTTGTTGTTGGGCTGTGTCGGTAACTTTTGTTCGATCGTATCGTCGTTCGTGTCGAACATAATTCAATAAATTAATTAATCAAAAAGTTTCTGCTTCCTAGCCGCAGCCAGTAGCGCCAATGCTGCGCGAATCATCGGCGGTGACCCCACCACCATCGAACAGTACCCCAGCATAGTGCAGCTTGAGAGGTTCAGGAGCAACGTCTGGAGCCAGAGCTGCGCTGCTAACATCCTCAACAGCGCATATATTTTGTCGGCAGCTCACTGCTTCAATGATGAGTGAGTATGAGAAACATGAATTGAAAAATTGATCCCCTGATAAATAAAACTGATAATAATCTTCAAATGGCTGAGCAGATTTTTATGAATCATAGCTAATAAAATAACACTCTCAATCAAGTCAACTTTTAAACACAAAAAAAAAACCAGACAAGTACGAGTAGGACTCATGCTCTGAGGGTTCCGTTGGACGGAACTTTCAGAACGCGAGTCAAAAATAAAAATAACGAAAGTTGAAATATGTAATTTTCATGATTTAATTGATGTAATTGGTGTAACCGTTTTAAATAAATTAAATAAATAAATATAATATAAATATAATATTGAAAGACAAACTTAACTTTGTAGTTGACAATAAGCTACTTCGATACATTCCAACTACAAAATGTAAGTTTGTAATAGCAAAATAATTATTTTTAAATGATATGACTTCAAATTGATGACTTTCGGATTTATTCCTATATATGTGCTATGAGACCTTGCCTCTTGCCAAATTTCATAATTTTAGGTCAACGGGAAGTACCCTATAGGTTTTGATTCCCCTGTGAAATCGCAAAATATGCGACATAAACGTTCATATCTTTTGATTGCGTTGAGTTACAACTTTTATTTTTTTACAGCCAAAAGAAACCGCAGACCCAAGTATTTAGTATAAATTTCAACTTGATACCTTTACGCGTTCTTGAGAAAAAAGGGTCTTGACAGACGGACAGACAGACAGACAGACAGACGGACAGACAGACAGACGGACAACGAAGTGATCCTATAAGGGTTCCGTTTTTTCCTTTTGAGGTACGGAATCCCAAAAACTAAATCAAAATTGGTTCAGCTGTATGAGAGTTACGATGCCACAGATGCACAGTGGCACAGACACTGTGCATACGCACAGACAAACAGATACACTAAAACTAAAATAGCTAATGGTTGTAATAAACTCCAGCCGTTATTTGGCACGAGTGCCTGTGACTAAATCAGAGCAAGTGATTTTTTTTAAGAATTAACCACGTGCCAAACCGGTCATTTCCTAAGTAGAATCCTGAGGGTAGCGATGAATTCAATTGGCACGAGATGCAAATTATATTTTCTTTTCATCTTACCTTAGCGGGAAAATATTGTAGGTATTTCTTTTTAGTTGGTAGGAACAACAAAGCAAAAAGAAAGGCATTGTACGTTGTAAGCGTGTATTTTTGTCTGTTCCCATCTATAGTGCAAACTCCTCAACCGATTTTGATAAAATGGGGTGTCTCTTTTGACAGATTTCTTTAAGTTCAGAGATGGTCATTGGTCACATGGTAAGTGAAATCATCATGCATACAAGATAGCCACGCTACTAGTAGTTAGATGAAATGATTTTACTGGCCCCTGCTTCATGTGACATTTTAATGGGAGGTTATTAGAAAGGCAATTAAAAAAATAGATGAAAAGATAGATGGATAGAAAAGAATAAAGATAGATGGCGTTGACGAGACTGAAAAGATAATTGCAAAACCACCAGACGAAGAAAAATCGGTAAAATATACAAGCGTCAAACTTGGCGTGATTATAGTACACACTTAACTTAGCCAAGTTAAGCAACGTATTTTGCTACTTAGATGACCTTATCATAAATTTGTCTCACCAAATCGAAAGGAAATATTTTACAAATTTTGAAGTAGTTTTTTTTAAATTGATTATTATTGCATTTTGTGGTGGTACGGAACCCTCAGTGCGCGAGCCTGACTCGCACTTGACCGGTTTATTATTTATCTTATAAAGGAAACACTTGTTATGAGATCCAGAAATTAATTCAGTCTTCGTACAGCTCATTACTAGAAATGGTGGAATAGAGCGTAGCACTATCTCAAAGTATTTTAGGCCACCCGGAGGCCTTTGACATGGCTGAATAGTTGTCGTTGTTGTGGGACAACAACCCAGACCTACAATTTAACATGTCATCTGACCCACGGTAGCGCTTTAGTTATAATATTATCAAAGAAACTTTAACACTTAATTTTACAAATGAATCTTTCAAAATGATGCTGTGTAATTGTGCTGGACAAATATTTTTCTCAGCAAGTTAAAACGTCGCTTGCAACAATGATTTAAGTTATCTCTATTCTCTTTCAGTCCTCTGCTTGTTGCTGATTTGCGTCGCATCAGAGCCGGTACCACTTACCGCAACAGTGGCGGTGTGATCCACACCCTCTCCCGGGTAATCCTGCACCCTACGTATGGCGTGGCATCGACCTACGACGGAGATATCGCGCTGGCTCAGCTGAGGACGCAGCTGATCTACAGCGACGTCATCAGAAACGTGGCAATCCCGCCACAAGGCTTCGAGCTGCCTGATAACTTGCCCGTCGTGCACACTGGATGGGGTACCACTATTGTACGTAACCAACATGTTTCCTTGCTTTCTGTGCTTGTGGCCTGTTTTAAGTTAGATCATTAATCCAACAGGTTAATGGGGATTGCCCAAATTTTCTGACCTTATTTTTTAAGTTATTTAAAAATAATAGCTTCAATTAGTATTGTTTTCCTTACGGTAGTAATTTAAAAAAATATTTAAGATTGTAATTTTTTTTAAATGTGATCGCGTCACCATCGACTTTATATTAGTTCGTGTGGATGTCCATACAAAAAAAAAACTTATGTTATATTTTCATCTGTCAATGTCAGTGGTTTGGCTTTTGTTTTTTGTTTGTGTAAACGGCTAAGATAAATTTCAACATAATGCTGACGTAATCTGGAGTAGGTACTGGTACTACAAGTAGCCGACATGTCGAACCTGCCACGCCCGCAGCCGCGCGATAGACAGATATAACGCGACGAGAGTTACGCGATAGACATAGAGACAACTATAGCTGTAGGACTGTAGGTATATAGTTAGCGCTCGCACGTCATGAATTGCACTTTATTGTGTAGTAGCAAGAGCGATACCTTATTTATATGATTTTGCAGAATAAAAATTTATCACAATATAATAAAGTAATGAGTGACCCTGTTTATTTGATCGAAGCTTACAATACTACAATAGTAACTTTGAAGTACCTACCTAGTCCGAGATGACATCACAGATTACTTCAAAGCTACTACCTACGTTTTGCCATTTAATCCATAACAGTTTTTTTTTTTTACTTGAACACTTAGAATAACTACTCAGAGAAGGTAAGTTTCCAAACAACGCCTTCTCATAACGTAAGCTACAAATTCGCTTTGTAGCTTTCGTTTTGAGAATAGCACATATATAAGAATAAATCCGAAAGTCATCAATTTGAAGTCATATCATTTAAAAATAATTATTTTGCTATTACAAACATACATTTTGTAGTTGGAATGTATCGAAGTAGCTTATTGTCAACTACAAAGTTAAGTTTGTCTTTCAATATTATATTTATATTATATTTATTTATTTAATTTATTTAAAACGGTTACACCAATTACATCAATTAAATCATGAAAATTACATATTTCAACTTTCGTTATTTTTATTTTTGACTCGCGTTCTGAAAGTTCCGTCCAACGGAACCCTCAGAGCATGAGTCCTACTCGTACTTGTCTGGTTTTTTTTTTGTGTTTAAAAGTTGACTTGATTGAGAGTGTTATTTTATTAGCTATGATTCATAAAAATCTGCTCAGCCATTTGAAGATTATTATCAGTTTTATTTATCAGGGGATCAATTTTTCAATTCATGTTTCTCATACTCACTCATCATTGAAGCAGTGAGCTGCCGACAAAATATATGCGCTGTTGAGGATGTTAGCAGCGCAGCTCTGGCTCCAGACGTTGCTCCTGAACCTCTCAAGCTGCACTATGCTGGGGTACTGTTCGATGGTGGTGGGGTCACCGCCGATGATTCGCGCAGCATTGGCGCTACTGGCTGCGGCTAGGAAGCAGAAACTTTTTGATTAATTAATTTATTGAATTATGTTCGACACGAACGACGATACGATCGAACAAAAGTTACCGACACAGCCCAACAACAAATTATAAATAATGGCCAAGTGCAAGTCGGTGACAAATTTCTGTTCATTACCAAGTTATAATTGTGTTATACTCGAGCGCCTGTAGCAAACTGCGTAGCAATTGCTCCGACAAATTTTGGAAGGCGCTATCATCATTATCATTATCATCATTTCAGCCGTAGGACGTCCACTGACGACGTCCGGAAGGCGCTATACTAACTTGTAATTTAGTTACTTGGACAACCTTATAGTATTTTGTGGTGGTACGGAACCCTCAGTGCGCGAGCCCGACTCTCACTTGTCCGGTTTATTATATATATAGATAGATAAGAAGATTATGAAATCCTTCAACATACTAATACAATTCTTTAGAAATTATTAATAAAACTAGTAAAAAAAGTCCTAACTAAAATTATCGCGGCGCACTAGGTCTTTTGGAACACTACTGAAGCACTTATATTCATTGTATGGTATATTTTTTCTAATAAAATAACCGCAAAATTACCACTCACCTGCCACCAAAAAAATCCAAGCCCAAATCATGGTGACAGAGCCACAAACAAAATGAAACAACATATAAAAAAATTAATCGATTTTCATTTATACCAAAACTTATCAAATAAATCCTCAAAGTAATCTTACATGTCATGACGTAGAATTATAAAAAACTTTCTCAAAACGAAAGCTACAAAGCGAATTTGTAGCTTACGTTATGAGAAGGCGTTGTTTGGAAACTTACCTTCTCTGAGTAGTTATTCTAAGTGTTCAAGTAAAAAAAAAAAAACTGTTATGGATTAAATGGAAAAACGTAGGTAGTAGCTTTGAAGTAATCTGTGATGTCATCTCGGACTAGGTAGGTACTTCAAAGTTACTATTGTAGTATTGTAAGCTTCGATCAAATAAACAGGGTCACTCATTACTTTATTATATTGTGATAAATTTTTATTCTGCAAAATCATATAAATAAGGTATCGCTCTTGCCTTCGATTGGTATTTTAAACGATTTAAGCAAGAAAATTAATGGATTACCTGTGGAATGTCACACCATAACTCTTATGCTGCTTTTCTGATTTGTTGTGGTACGATTTCACCGCGCAAATTGTCATAGTAAAATTTTTATAAATTTTTTGGAGCCATATATGACACCATTTGAATGGCTAAAATTTTGCGAATGTGCTTGGTTTCTTTGTGTAGTTATTCTAAGCTTGAAACATTATTTCTTATGAATTATGTATAGCTTTTTACTCACTTTTCGAAGGAAGAATGAACCTATTTCTGAATAAGTATGGTAAATTGCTTGTATTATTTATGCATCTACATGAGTCAGTTTACTGTAACATATTTTGTTATTTACAACTAGCTGACCTGACAGTCGTTGTCCTGTCTTAGAACTGTCAAACACGCAAAGTCAAAATTGTAAATCTTATTTTTTTACACCTTGGGTTACATTATAGGAGTTTTAGTAAGGATCCCTATTTTTTTTGAAAATATAATGTAGCCTATGTTAACCGGGGATAGTGTAGCTTCCCAACAGAGAAAGAATTTTTCAAATCGGTTCCGTAGTTTCGGAGCCTATTTAATGCAAACAAACAAACAAACAATCAAATCTTTCCTCTTTATAATATTAGTATAGATTACGTTTTAGGGTTCCGTACCCAAAGGGTAAAAACGGGACCCTATTACTAAGCCTACGCAGTCTGTCTGTCTGTCTGTCTGTTTGTCCTACCTTTAAATGGCTGTATTTTTCGAACTGTAATAGATAGCCGGTTGAAAATTTTACAAAATATATAATAATACGGCGGATTAAATTAAAAAAAAGTATAACAAAAGGGGGTTCCCAATACAACAAATATATTTTTGAACGTATTCTTGTATTAGCTCTAATGTAAAAATTGTAATACGGACAAGCATCAAACTTGCTATAATTATAGTACACACTCTATAGTATAACATCAAATAGTAAATAATGACCAAGTACGAGTCGGTGATAAGTTTCTGTTCATTACCAAATTATAACTGGTAATTTCGGTATTGAATAGTGTGGTGGTAAGGAACCCTCAGTGCGCGAGCACGACTCGCACTTGGCCGGTTTATTTTAGATAGACCTCAAATGATTAGATTTTGGACCTTATTTTTTTTATTTCTTGATTCATCTCGAGAATGCTGGACTGTCTTACTGAACTGACTGACCTACCTACATGAATTCTAAAAGTGTTTGTTTTGATTTACAGCAAGGTGTAAGTAGCAGTATTTCTCCAATCCTCCTGGACGTGACGATTTTCTCCATCAATCGAGATCTCTGCACAGATCGCTACATCAACCGCCCCCTCCGACCTTCCGTCGTCACTGAGAACATGATCTGCGCTGGTATCCTCGATGTTGGAGGCAAGGACGCTTGCCAAGGAGACTCTGGAGGCCCCTTGTACTTCGGCGACATTCTAGTCGGAGTGGTGTCCTGGGGAGCAGGCTGCGCTGACGCCACCTACCCTGGAGTCAGCACAAGAGTATCTTCATACACTGACTGGATCCTTGACCTGGCTGTATAGAGCTTAAGGACTCAACACAACTTTGACCTGGCGAATTGAAAATAATATATTATCGCAAGCTAATCGCAAGCTAAATATTTTATTACGGCTTTTGGGGTTGAGACATTGGACCATTGCGGACCGGAGCTCATCTCATTTTCGTTTCTGGCTCAATGCATAAGCATTGCCATTCAGCGTTTTAATGCCGCCAGCATGCTGGGTACGCTGCCAACTGATAGGGGGCTTGAGCGTTTGGATTGTCTTTAGACCTTCAACAGTCTATAGGCAGTCTAACTATTATTGTAGTGTTTGCTTGTGTTTTGTTTAGTTAATACAGGCACTTGCCCTATTTAAAAAACCCTTTTATTTATGTTGCAATGTTTGTATGTTACTTTTGTTGTTTAGGTCATATCTTGCAAGCTGAATTAGAACCGCACTTGCTCTAATCCTACGGAGTTGAATTTTCACATGTTGGTTCAATTCCGATGACGATGCATACCAAATTTTAATTATAATACTTTCATCTATACTGATATTATAAAGAGGAAAGATTTGATTGTTTGTTTGTTTGTTTGTTTGCATTGAATAAGCTCTGAAACTACTGAACCGATTTGAAAAATTCTTCCACTGTTGAGAAGTTACACTATCCCCGTGTGACAAAGGCTATATTATACTTTAAAAAAATAGGAATCCTTACTAAAACTCCAATAATGTAACCCAAGGTGGAAAAAATAAATACCAATTTTTTTTGTTAAATACCCGTGCGAAGCCGGGCGAGCCGCTAGGGTTTATAATATAGTAGATCTGTGGTGGTAGGTAAGTGGATGTCTCTTATTAGACATCACATTTCAAATTTTGTCTTGTCTTTGAATATTCTCGTAACTGCCAAACATCGCAAACCACATCAAATCGTGGTTCTACAATTAACATATTTAGGCAAACGCTGTCGCAAAATTCAGACAAAGTCACTGTAATATAATTTCAGTGCTAGTAACAAGTAATGTCGAATTTGAGTCGAATATTACTTTCAGGTACCTAATCATACAAAAATATTATTAGAGAAACGTAATTTGTAAGAATGTTGCAGTGAAAATTCAATTTGATTTCTCATCTAACTAAATCGGTTTTGCAGATATTTTAACAAACAGCTAGTTATATAGGTAATAGGTACTTAGCTAAGTTCCTTGTCCATAGAGCCATGATGTAGAATACGGCTGTTGAACGTAAAAGGTGATTAAAGGGGTGGGGGATACTCCTGAGTGGTTCAATTTTAGATTCTGAACTCCTCCATTAAGCAACGTGCATGGTGTTCCTGCGCTGATGGAAACGTGGAAGAGGACAAATGTTCCGAGCAATCCTACATAACCTGGCTGAACACCGATTCAGCCATCTTTCGAAGAATTTCCGATGTAAGTATATCCTAATCTGATTCCCTATGTACTACCATTGCCTTGCGCGTTCGCCCACTATCTTACAAGAACCACGCATTTGTTGGGGTAATAAATAGCCTATCAGTAATTTTATGGTATAAGCTACCTCCATACAAAATTTCATTCAAATCTGTTTAGCTGTTATGAGGTTGAGTTGAGACAAACATACATCATCATCATTTCAGCCGTAGGACGTCCACTGCTGGACATAGGCCTCCCCCATCGATCTCCAAAAGAGCCGGTTGGATGCGGCCTGCATCCAGCGTTTCCCTGCGGTCTCTTTTAGGTCGACTGTCCATCTTGTGGGTGGACGTCCTACGCTACGGTTACCGGTCCGTGGTCTCCATTCCAGAACCTTTCGGCCCCATCGTCTGCGACAAACATAAATTTTCGCAAATCAAAATTAATACGATCCTTCGAGTGTCATTCCAAATTCCAATTAAGGACATGGAATGAAAAGCGTACGCATGCCTACTGAATACCGAAGCTATTTTTTGTGTCTTTTTGATACAGGAATTCAATTAAACTGTTTAGTCTGACCTAGGCTGTGTAATGTAGGATTGTACAGAATGCGATCTTTGCCTAAGCTTTATTAGAGTCTGTTTATTTCTTTGTCAAGAGTAAGGAATCCGAATAAAGGATCTATCTCAGGATTAAATTTTATTCCAACAAGTTTTTTCTCACCTGATTGCACTGTTTTCAATTAACGATATCAAAACAATGAGAAAAGATTAGTATCTTTTTAAGAGCCCTCTCACTTTTTTTTGAGAGTGGATTTAAAGTGGAGTGGAGTTAAATTACTGACATAAAATAAACAATTAATACCGATATCAAATTTATTTATGATGATTTTTGACGCAAAGGGCAACGAAAAGAGAACTGTAGAAAATTCATTTTCTGTAATAAATAAACCTGTATTTTTCATTAAAAATAACGGTATCATTTTTTAGAATAACTGAACATATCAATGTATTAACTCTAATTTACAAAAGTAGTTTTTCCTAAAACGTTTAAGAGTGGATTTCGTTAAATTACCGACATAAACAATTATAATGTTATCGTTTACTTGTTTTGTTAGTTTTGACACTTACGGCTTTATTGTTCGTTTTATGCCCGAAAATTTAACGATGCATTTTGTAATGTGACTCTTACTACTAAAATAATACTTAAGTATCCCAGTAACATGTCAACATGATCCTTTTCTAACACGAGTATTTACAAACTTACGTAGGCATTTAATCAATGCTTTTAATAGAGAAACAAACTTAATCTCGCAAAGCATTTATTTGTCTTAACAACTGCAATAACATTATAAAAAGTTGAATAAAAACGAGTACAGTTACTACAGTTTTGACGGCCTCATATACCAAATTTGACGGTTTAAATCAATTTTATTCAGTTAAATTACAATATTTGAGCTGGAAAAAAATACATGTCACAGATACTCAAACACAGATGGTGTTTGTGTTAATGATTTGGTTCAAAACACGATAGAATAAACTTTCCTCGAACAAAAATAAATCTGAAACAAAGTCGAGTTAGTTATTTTTTTTCGTTTTATGCTCTAATGAAAGCTCGTAACAACCTGGAAATTGCATGTACTGAAAGGCAATTTTTTTATTTTTTTTATTTGAATAGTTTTTTGATAGTGAATAGTTTCGTTTTATAGTGGATTTAAAAGCGTCTCGTAGGTCGCGAGAATTTGCGCGCGCCGCGTTCAGTACCGGGCCAGGCGTCATCAAGGCCGGACTTATGTTCGTTTTTGTTGTTGCACTCCCCCCGCGGGCGTTCTGATTCTTGTGTGGCAAAATACATCGTCGCTATAACTTGGCGGAGGCTGACGGAGCGTTTTGTTGCCTACGCGACTCGGATAACCGGCCGTTAACGACCACGACCGGCGGCAGGGCCGCGTCGCGCGACCCACTGCTCATTATGAATTTATATGGAGTGAAACAATGCAAGCGATTATAGCTTGCATTGTTTAGCACTTCATATAAATCCATATAACTCGCCGGTCGCGGTTGCCATGATCGATATGCTATCTTTACGTTTGAAAACCTAGCGAAAGTGAGTGCCCAGTGCGTGTTTTTGCAATTGCGTTTACTTATTCGATCGCGTTAACGTTAACTACGACTTGAATGGAGTAAGACATTGATCTAAATTTACTTCGTACTTCGACCAAAATTAAATGAATGGACGGGCCATAACCATTGAACTTGCTCAGTAAAAACGAGACAAAACCGTCGTACATACATATACTTCAACATTTAATTATAACCATGTAGGTACAGTACAGTAAGACGCAGCGCAGGGAGGCCTCCCACTAGATGGACCGATGACATTGTGAGAGTCGCGGGCATCCAATGGATGCAAAAGGCAGGCTGTCGTTCAGTGTGGAGGTTAAAGGGGGAGGCCTATGTTCAGCAGTGGACGTCTTCCGGCTGATGATGATGATGCTGATGAGGTACAGTACATTTGTTATAAAAAATTGATAGCGATTTTTTTGTTGTGTATTTACACTTCGGGAAAACACACGAAGGCATAATTTTGTCAGATGTTTCGTTATGCACTTCCTACGGCTAGAGACTGACTGAAACGAAGTGAGCGCCGGCGCTCATTTTGTAATCTTGTAAAATGCGCTTCTTCTGGGCCCGTCCATCAATTTTATTTTGGTCGAAGACTTCGTATACATATAAGTCCATAAGTCTATGGGAGTAAGAGCAGTGTCATCCAGATGGCGCTGCTCTCATTTCATTCATGAATGAAATGACATTCAAATCGGAGATAACGTTAAAGGATCGAGCACATTAGGTTAGGACGGGCCGCAGCGGGCCGGGGCGTATCGCAAAAATCATTTTCATACATTTTGTAATATGACGTATTATGAAGTATCGCACATTATGCCGTGGTGCAGCGGGGCGTATTTACATATAAAATGTATGAAAGCGATTTTTGCGATGCGCCCCGGCCTGCTGCGGCCCGTCCTAATGTGCATATGTAAACGTCCTAATGTGAATAATTATGTAAACTCAATTCGAGAAAATCGCAATAGGCACTCTGAATTCGTGGTTTTAATTCAGCGTTTTTGCAATTTTGTTGCAACTGTCAGAGCAAATAAATGCTTGAACCATCGAGATATAATACCTACAGAGTCACAACCTGCAAAAAAAAACAAACCAAAACTTGGTGGTGTTTTTGGTTAGTTGTAAGCCAACCGCGATCCGCCTACAACGCCGCGTTATGCCAGTGCTACGATGACATAGCGGACAAGCGACGTTGAAAACTTACTATGCAAGCGAAATAACGTCTAAATTGGAGTAAATGTGACATTGCGAACTTTCAATTGATGTCTAGGTATGTATAACGATGCTCGGACGATTTTTGACTGTTTTCACATAGAGATTGTGATTCTATAGGTATTGTATCTCGATGGCTTTGACCGAGTTTAACTGTATAATTTTATTCCCTCAGATCAGACAAACAAGAGAGATGGTAAGGTGGCGTGGCGAGTAAAAACGCATCAGGTCTAAATCAGGCTTTTAGTCGAACTCACCCTGCAGACGAACTTGCTGCCCTTTTCGTTTGCATGTGAACGATTAATTAGTTCACGCGTGTCGCTGCAAGTTTCTAAGTTTGCGTAAAAAAATTCACTAAGGCATATCTCTCTTGTTTGTCTGGTTTGAGTTACGTACCTTATAAATTAATCGTAGTTTTCACTTGTTTGTGAAATACTTGAAACGCATTTTGTCTGAATATTCTTACCTATAATAAGTTATTATTGAGTAAGCTTACAACAGAATATCTTATTAACATAGTAATAAGTATTATCTACCTACCTACTCTAATTTAAATCCTATGTTTTTTACGTTTAATTACACAATTACAAGCTTTCCTACGTAAAATGAGCTTCTACCCCTTATAGGGTAATTATGCTAGGTTCAAGGCAATTTACGCCAACATTTTATCAGAGTTTGCAAAACAACGCCATTATTTACCTTTAGCCGTAATACCAAATTAAATTATCATTATGAACCTAAGTATCATGTTGCCACGGCTGGTACACAGGCCTTCTCTTCAGAGAGAGTGAGAGAGGGGATGGGCCCTGGGAGCCTACCATAAGGTATACAAGTAATGTTATTTTGAGGTTACTTCCCGATTTCGTACCATAAAGTCTAAAATATATTATCATTATAACATTGCGATGGCTTGGAAGATTCACCAAGCTGATCCACCAAGCTGGCTCAGTGCATGAATGTTATGTCTTTGAATTTTAAAGGTTCTTGGACCTACCGGTTTCCTCACAATGTGATCCTGCACTGTTTTTGAGCGATGTCATCGAAATGGCACATCATTTATTTAAGTAATAAATATTTCATTGCGAGGATCGAACATAGTGCTGCCAGGTTGTAAACACATGCGCTCGATCACTTCGCGTTCATTGTCTCTTGTCTATTAAAATTATATGAAAACATTTTCAAGCAACGCCAATGATTTTTAATTAAAACTTTCTCCTAAATAACTAGCTGCGCCCCGCGGTTTCACCCGCGAGTTCAAATCGTCGTTAGGTTTTCCGAAATATTCCAATTTCTGCGGAATATTCTAAATTTTTCTTTCCGTAACAACCTTCTATAAAGTAATAAAAATCATTAAAAAAAAGATGTGTGTAATCGGTAAAGTCGTTCTCAGAAAATATCTCCGTAGAGATCTTATTGTCTGAATCTAAATATGGAAGTAGACTTTAATTAATGCTTAAAAACGGAATACTTAGTACTAAGTATAAACTTAGTACTTAGTACTTAGTATAAGGTTACTAAGTATTCCGTTTTTAAGCATTAATTAAAGTCTACTTCCAAATTTAGATTCAGACAATAAGATCTCTACGGAGGTATTTTCTCTATTTGCATGACAATCGGTAAACATGTACAATGTTTACAAAAACTTCTATGCAAATTCCGTAGCCGTTTTTACCCTACTTTACCGTGATTTATAGTCTCCAAAATATATCTCTGCGGAATGTAAGTTAAATAAGGACAAACTGGGAATATATTTTATCTTTGTCCCGTTGCTTACGACCGTTTGCTCTGCAGGACAGTCTGTGGTTTTCTTGAATTCGAAGTACATTTCTACGGGAATAGCCTTGGAATAAACACCCTTACTGGGTTAAGGGGTTTAAATCCTTTTCCCAGCGTCCTATACGCATAAATTAGGGAGAGAATTCTATCCACAACCTTATCATGGTAAATATCCCTTTAATAATCATATAGCTGTAGAAAATTCTGATTTCTTTCCAACATACCTACACTGAGAGAGTTTACTAACTAGTACGTCAAGAGGCGGTAATCCCTAAATGTGATATCTTCCAGACAAATTTTGAATGAAAATCACAACTAGTAAATATACGTATATAGGCTGCTTATTTATAAGACTTGTAGAAGAAAAATAAAGTCATCGATTTTTTTTCTTCTGAGCATTAAATAACTCAAATAACCTACTCCAAGCTTCGATATGAATGACCACCATAAGGATAGAGGGACGGGGACAAATGACTGTCGTTTGTTAGGATTGTCGTCCAGTCGTCGATAGCACTCAACTCGATCACTTATCGGAAAGGACTACAGCCTATATATCGGTCACGGTAACGCAAATAAAGCAATTATAATGAGCCGCTTTTTATGCCATATTGTGGCAAATAAATAGACGGGCTACGTGATGGTAAGCAATCACCATTGCTTATTGATACCGGGGCCTTACAGCTACCTTAAACGCAAGCTCAAAACAGCGCTGAAACAGCGTTATATAGTGTGGAAAATCACGCGACACTTAACGCACCGAGATACGGTTTGCGGTTGCGAAACTTTTAGCAACACACTTACAGAATCACAGACAGAATCGCTTAAAACAGGTAGCCGTAAGGCATCACAAAAACCTCAATGACCTTTTAAGACTCTATTTACCAACTACATATTAACTTTCATATTATTTTATTCCGTGTCAATTCCGTAATGACTAAACTGATTTGGATATAATTTGATATGGAATAGCGTATACCTTATTGGTATAGTATTGGTATAACATGCTACTTTTAATTTTATAACTGCACTAGCAACGCACCCCGGCTTCGCACGGGTGTAAGTCTTATTTTTTACACCTTTAGTTACATTATTGGAATTTTAGTAAACATCCCTATTAAAAAAAAAAATATAACCTATTAATTAATATAGCCTATTTCATCCGGGGATAGTGTAGCTTCCCAACAGTGAATGAATTTTTCAAATCGGTTCAGTAGTTTTGGAGCCTATTCAATGCAAACAAGCAAACAATCAAATCTTTCCTCTTTATAATATTGGTATAGATAAAAACTACGTTTCTACGTTTTCTATCGTGTTGTAATTTTTATTTCTGGTGTACACAATAAAGAGTTTCTATCTATCTATCTATAGATAAAAACAAAATTCACGTCATTTTTCTACTATGGTAGAATTCACAGTAATTAGTTAATTACTATTTTCTATTGTTTCTTTAATTAACTTCCGGGAAATTGGTATCGCAATCTATATGCAGATAAAACGACCCACTAAAAGTTCTGTATTTTGCATTCAATTTCCTAGCTTACATAATAATATTACATTTTTTCTCTTTAATTTTCGCACTTTACTTAAATTTTATGACTTTCTTCCTTTTTTGCCAAATCCCGTAGGGAAAATCAGACTGTAGAAAATGGACGCGTCCAACATTGATGCGATAAAAACAACGTACGAGTATATAGACACTAGTCAAGTTTAGCCGCGACACTGTGCGTGACTAAGAAAAGCCAGATGATTACATTGTTTTTAGGGTTCCGTACCTCAAAAGGAAAAAACGGTACCCTTATAGGATCACTTCGTTGTCCGTGTATCTGTCCGTCTGTCTGTCCATCTGTCAAGACCCTTTTTCTCAAGAACGCGTAAATGTATCATGTTGAAAATTATACTTAATACTTGAGTCTGCAGTTTCGTTCAGCTGTAAAAAAATAAAAGTTGTAAGTCAACGCAATTAAAAGATATGAACGTTTATGTCGCATATTTTGTGATTTACAGCGGAATCAAAACCTATAGGGTACTTCTCGTTGACCTAGAATCATGAAATTTGGCAAGAGGCAAGGTCTCATATCACATATATAGGAATAAATCCGAAAGTCATAAATTTGAAGTTATAATTTAAAAATAATTATTTTGCTATTACACATTTTACTTACAACTTACATTTTGTAGTTGGAATGTATGGAAGAACCTTATTGTCAACTGCAAAACTAAGTTTGTCTTTCAAAGGTTTTTTATTATCAATATAGAGCGCAGAGAATGCATCTACTTAAAAGTACTAGGTACTGAAGCATAGCGCGAGAGCGATGGTGACCAAGCGGTAGCATTTGCGCTTTACAATCTGAAGATACCTGATCCGATCCTCGGCACTGCACCAATGACTTATGTCGCTCATCAATCATCGCCAAAAATCATCGCCATCGCCAGCATTGTGGATCAGGGCCCCATCTATCTCTAAAAGAAAGCCTGTGTCCCAGCAGTGGGAACATGAAATGCCGATAACGATGATTACAACAAAAAAAACATATAAGGTCCACGCCAACTCAAGGCGGCGTCGCTGCGTG
The DNA here is from genome assembly GCA_914767915.1 of Agriopis aurantiaria. Classification (NCBI taxonomy): domain Eukaryota; kingdom Metazoa; phylum Arthropoda; class Insecta; order Lepidoptera; family Geometridae; genus Agriopis; species Agriopis aurantiaria. The sequence goes on from OU611999.1 coordinate 7,568,247, forward strand.
CAAGCGGCCGGGGAAAAGTCTGTTTTTTTGCTGCAAGTTCAAAATTGGATTTCATTTACTAATACTTATAAGTCGAGGCGTGGAGCAGATGTGCGGCGGGCAATTTTAAACCTTCGATAAACCTGCAACCGAGTTGAATTTTCTCCACAGCCGCTAAGATGCCGCCTCGTCTCCTGCGCGTTGGAGTTAACCTCATATCAAACAAACAAGGCCGAGATATGGTAAGATGGCGTGGTGGATGAAGTTTAAATACTACTTATATAACTTATTTATTTGTGAACAAATTTTAATCTGTTTTCGTTAATGCGCTCCATTCATGAAAAGCTCTTTTTAATGAGGTAATAAAATTAAAAAATTAGGACACATGCCTGTTGTAATATGGCATATCTCCCTTGTTTATCTGATCTGAGGGCTTAACACTAGTAAAACAGTCAATATCCTATAAATAAAAGTCATTTATTCACACATAAGTAGTCTGCAGCTCGGTGTGCGACCCGGCCCGGGGCGCAGGCGCACATTTCGTCCTCATCATGTATCCGAACGTGGTGCGGAACTGACGCGACATAGAGCAGTACAGCACGAAGTTAATGGCCCCGTTGAGAAGGGCCAAAGCATCCATCGTCTCTCCGAACAGATCGTAGCATCGCTTGAAGAAACACCGTCCGAGTAGACCACTTAGAAGACCTGGAAAACAAAGCCATTTATATGAGAGACTAGCAGCTCGGCAGTGTTCAGTTCACACCAATTTTCCAGTTTTCTTGTTTTTTTTTTGGTTTAAATTTTCTAATGACTTGTGTTATTTTGCTAATATTTTAGTCTGCTTTTGCGGTACTCTTTTACGAATAAACAGTTGAAATAATCTCAAAAAAAAAACGTGAGAAAGTAGTATGTATCATCAAAATGAACATATTAAAACTGGAAAATCGTAGGCTTTACTTGTGTAAAGAAAGTTTCCATTGATTATCATCTATATAAATAAATTAAAAATCCTAGAAAATCGTGTAGGAGCTTGCGTAGAGATTAAGTTGCTGACCATAAAAAAAACTTCATAAAAGAGTTTCATACTAAATTACAGTAGGTAAGAGTTCTAAAAATATAAAAATACTGGATTAATATTTTCATTGCTTCGGTACAATTACGTTTATGCCTGCCATCAGGCAGTATTTTTTTATGATTGAAAGGCTAGGCGGATGACCACAGGTCACCTGAAATGATTTTGGCGAAGATGGTAAGCCCATGTAGCCTCGAATGGGTACTGGCTCTTAAGTTAAGTTAAGTTAAGGCCGGGATACAAAGTTAGGTGCTTAGCGACAAATTACCAACTTGTAATAACGCATTTTTTGTATTTTCCCTTTATGCCAGATCTTCATAAAGTAGGTATTTACCCACCAAGGATTCCTTGAGGAAACTCCGTAATCAGAAAAAGTAGTAAGACAGCTAACAGCATCTTCGTTGTTCTATCAGTCCTTCTTTCTGCTTTGGACCTCTTCGTAGACTTCCTCGTAAAAACATTTCCGTTTCCTTTACTAACTGCTTCAACTGGACATGCACTGTACCCTTTTAGAGCTTTCTTCTTTGTATTCACTCTGTACAAAGCTCTGATCAACCAAGCACTTATGACGGTCAATATCAAACAAGGTAATAACTTGATCATGACAGCATGCACCCAGAAGTTGACTTGATAGAGCGTACCGTCGTAATCTGAATCGACGAAATAAACTCTTGACGGAAGGTGGTTCTTATCGAGCGCGAAGTCTTTGTGTATTGTGAATACCTGGAAAGAAAACAGGGAGTCGAATCTCATTACTTCGCCACTACACTACGTTAGATTGATAGCGTTCAGGGTCGGATCTATTTCTATGACGATTTGAAGGACCATCCGCGGACCTTTCAAAATTCCGGCCAGATTTACCTCTTTTGCACATTGTCTACATCTTTGAAGATAAAAAATCACTTAGTGAGTATTAAAAAAATTACGATCGGACATTATCTTTAGAATAACATTGCAAATGGTTTAAAATATTTCATTCATCATCATCATGATGATGATGATGAATGATAAATGTATTGTGAAAGTATGGTGAAAGTGAGATAGTTTTATCAGGGAGAGGGCTGTTGACAAGCTTTAATCTAATGTTAAGTATTGTTTAAATATGCAAGTACCTAAAATACATACAAAGCAGCAGCATACTGGTGCTTTTCCAGCTGGAAGATGGCATGAGTATTTTGTCTATCTCTGAGAAATAATCAAGCCCGACCTTTATCGGTTTACGGTTAATGTTTTTGTACGCTAGACTAAATAGATTATAGACATTTAGTGTTAGTTTGCTTGTATATTGTTCAACTAATACTAACTACCTAATCTATTTAGCCTTAGTAATCAACTTGCTAACTTTGTTTAGTTGTCTCTCATGAGGAGTCGAGGGAGTTGCTGGGGCAAAGATAATGTTACACTGATTAAATCAAAAGGGATAGGTGTCGTATCAAAAACTTTAAGAAACGTGGCGAAAAAGTTACATACTGATATATTATGTAATTATTTATAAGTACGTCTTTTAACGGGCAAGTACCTAATGTATTTTGTGACTAAACTAAATACTAATCAAACTAATACTTAATACTTAGATTTCTTAGGCTATGCAAAAGCTGGATTGCACTGTTGAAGGTCTAGAAAAAATCCGAATGCTTAAGCCCACTACCAGTTGGCAGCATATCCAGCAAGGCTGAATGGCAATGCTTATATACCTATACGTATTATAATTGTACGATTAGTTCATCGTCATCATTGTTTCATCCCACTGCTGGGACACAGGTCTCTTCTCAGAGAGAGAAGATGAGCCTTAATGCACCATACTGGCCCAGTGCATGTTGGTGAATGGAATGTCATACGCCTTTGAACTTTTTAGGTTATTGGACATACCGGTTTCCTCACGATGTTTTACTTCACCGTTTTCGACCGTTGGCGAGAAACTGTTCATTATCTAGTAATTTTTAAACTTTCGCGATTTGAACACATGTTTACCGATACAGTCAGTGTTGTGTGTCGTAGTGACAACCCTGCCATTTTTCAAGATCAAGTGAGGGTAGGAGAACAAAACACCCGCTCTTCTCGCCGGACTGACCCGCAGTTTTCAGTCAGCTCGTGACCACGGCCATTGTAACATGGTCGAAACGTCGAGCGAAAGGTACATATTTTTTACCTAAATTAAATAATACGTGATAAGACCCGATAAACGTTTAAAACATGTGTTCATTATCTATTAACCGACTTCATAAAAGGAGGAAGGTTCTCAATTCGGTCCGTATATTGTTTTTAGGTACTAAATAAATCTTGGTGCAGGGCCGAGGATCAAACCGGGTACCGTCAGATTGTAAATCGCACATGCTACCGCTCGGCCACCATCGCTCTGCGTATAATTAAGCGTTACAAAATGTTAGCCTCAGGGGCAATAAATAAGAAAAAAAATAGCGTTCAAGAGGCAGTTTTTTGTTTTACAATTATTTTGTTTTACCTAGGCTCCCGATAACTTAATCACAAAGTTGATTTAGTTTAAAGACTTCTAATATATATAAAAACTCACCCTGCCCTGGAGAGCTCAATCCAGCCCTGAGCATGACCAAAGTGAATCGGGCACACAGACACAGAAATCAATTAATTTAAGGCGTGATCCGAAACAGCCTTGGCTTAGCGATAATTGTATTGTTTTACGGTGTTCGAATCGCAAAATGGGAAAATAGTAAGTAGATCAAGTCGTAGAGCCCCTTCTGCACGAGATACCATTATCAGCTATCAATTTATTGCTACATACTGTACAAAAATGGTATTATAATAAACTTTTGTAAGTATACAATTGATCTTATGGACCTCGTCAGGCACAGCACTTTTACAAGAGATGAATCTTATCTATACTAATATTATAAAGAGGAAAGATTTGATTGTTTGTTTGTTTGTTTGCATTGAATAGGCTCCGAAACTACTAAACCGATTTGAAAAATTCCTTCACTGTTCGGAAGCTACACTATCCCCGGTTAACATAGGCTAAATTATATTTTCAAAAAAAATAGGGATCCTTACTAAAACTCCAATAATGTAACCCAAGGTGTAAAAAAAATAAGATTTACAATTTTGAATTTGCGTGTTTGACAGTTCTAAGACAGGACAACGTCTGTCAGGTCAGCTAGTAATCTATATAATAATATATATATATATATATATATATATATATATATATATAAATAATATATATAGAAATATATATATATATATATATATATATATATATATATTTCTATATATATTATTTATATATATATATATATATATATATATATATATATATATATATATATATATATATAAATAATATATATAGAAATATATATATATATATATATATATATATATATATATTTCTATATATATTATTTATATATATATATATATATATATATATATATATATATATTATTATATATAAGCTGTTGCCCACGACTTTGTACGCGTAGCCTTTCATATAAATTTTCAACACCCCATTCCCCCGTTAATGCGGCCCTTTCGCAAAATCCTTATTCTTAGCGAACCTGTGCACCCCATAAGGAATCTACTTGCCAAATTTCAGCTTCGTAGGTCAAGTGGTTTTCGAGATTTCGTGATGATTGAGTGAATACGTGAATTTCGCTTTTATATATAACTGGGTGACTATTAGACAGTTGGAATATTCGGGGGTATCATTGTACTCATAATTATGAACAACTTTTACTGTACGATCTACCCTGAAATCACGGGAAAAAATCAGCTGTTCCATATAAAATGACACTCGAAGAAATATATATTATGGAACATTTCATATTATGTTGGACGAAGGTCCTGTAAACAGACAGCAAGTTCAGAAGAAAACAATTGAACTTGTGGTGTCCGCACTGGATCAAAACATCCATCTAAAAGGACAATGTCTTTTATGTATGAGTGGAAGTTGTTTTTCTAGGTACTTTCCTACTTACCGCAATATTTTCGCTAGATAAACAAACAAATCCTTACAGTAAACATGGTCTTTGTGTTGCTCAGGTAAAATCCGATCATAGAATTTATAAAGGACGTCACCCCTCACTTTGCTTTTATAAAGGTTTTTACAATCTTTTCCGGAAATTGCCTTACCAAAAAGTGAGGCAAGGAAATTGGGTCAAAAACAAAATGCATTTACTTAGCTACTGTTCGAATTTTTCTATTACGTGAAAAGTTTTTGATACCTGTAGGCACTTCCATTTTTATGAAAATACTCCAGTATTAAAGCCTATTTTAAGACATTTAGTTAAGATGTTATACTGAACAAGTTTATAGGTTATCTAGGTACATTAATAATTCTTGAATTCGCTGTTCAACCTTTGCCAAGCACAGGCGAGAAATAGTAGCCGAAGATATATAAGCTTAAATCAATTAAGATGAACAATTCATCCAATCGCAGCTACATACCCTTTACTAGCACCTACTAGGTGATCTACTGGTAAGATACTTAGTCTATTTTAGGGCGCGCTCACCGGCTTGTATAAGTGAATTTTTATATTAAAGATAAAATTCAGTTTAACAAAACAAAATAGGATTATTTTTACAATAATATAGCAAACGTTTTAAAGTATCTATTTTTTGTATGGATATGTCTTATTTTGGCAGTGGAGTTTGAGAAAAACTAGTTTTTATTTATTTTTCGATCTCGTCCGCCTTCTTATCAATATGCTAATAAAAATTGCTTTAACTTATACTATTTGCAATGTCATTCTAAAGATATTTTTTTTTTAAATACTTTATTGCACACTTACAAATTAAGTAGATATGTACAATTGGAGGACTTAATGCTAAGCATTTTCTACCAGTCATCCACCAGGTTGGAACAAATGGTAGGTAGGCGTGCATCAAAAACACCTTATAAATAAGATATAAGATAATGCCCAATCGGTATTTTAATATTCTGACTTAGTGACTTTTTGTTCAAAAATGTAAAAAAAAATGCGAAAAAGATCGATCTATAACAGCTATCTTGGTCTCACTATTTTGTACTTGGTAAACAATTTCTGCGCAACTTGAGAACGTGGCATGTTTCATTTCATGTGGCATGTTTCTGCCCTCAGACGCGCGCCCTTATTCTAGGTTACTTCTGGGTGACCTAACGTAGTTATAGTATGAAATCTTAGCCTAAAATATAATCAAAAATATAAGCAAGTCGATTGGAGTTGAGTTGAAAGTATGCTGTATATATAGTAAAGTTTTTATTGATCAATATACTTATCGTGTAGACCACGGACAATATTAATTGACCGAGCGAAGATAGGTCTCAGATTCTAATGGTGTCCCATTAGAATCTGAGACCTATCTAAGATTTTAATTTATGTTGGCGTTTCTATGAAGATACATTTATTTTGTATATTTATTTGAATATAACTTGTCTACCGTTGATATTATTTTTAATCGACAAAAGGATGGAGGTTGTCAATGCGACTGTTATTTTTTTATGTTTGTTACGCGATTACTCCGCCAATTATGAATTGATTTTGGTGATACTTTTCTTGTTTTGTAGGTCACACTTCAGATGTGGTCCCATATTTTTTTTATCGAAATTGATTCAGCGTTTTTCGAAAAAATCAACCAACCAAAAATATTATATATCTACAAAGATGACGTTTTGGCTTGTGGTGCTCTTTAGCAAAAGTTCAATCTCTTCAATCTCAATCTCTGTTTTAACTGTCATTTTAGTTTAAGGTTGTATATGTAAGTATAGTCTTGAAATCGGCTTTTGTATTTTTTTAATAATTACTATTATTACATCATAATGAAGTTTTGTAGAGGTACAATCGGTCGAAGGGCTGCGAAGGGATTACAGGAGTTACGACGTCTCAGTTCGGGCGAACAACTAGTTACTAATTATTTATTAAACGGATTCTCTCCGAACTGTCGAACGAACAAGTAGAGCAACCATGTTACTACGTTTAGGCTACCCTTTCGACCGCAACGGAGTGGCAGCGGAAGCGTGAGCGGTAGTGAAACAGTCATCTATCATGGGACGGAGAATGGGTATTTTTTTTTACTTATGACCTAAATCCAGCAAAACAGCCGCACGAGCCTTCCAGATCTCAATATTTGCCTTATTCTCAGATGAATTTTATTTTGTAGATAAGAAGCGATGACTCGCGGGGTCGCGAGCACAGAAAAGAGAAGTAAATAGAACGGAAATTAGAAGGAAGATCTGTAACCAGGCATATGAGTGAACCTTGATTGAACATTCTTATTTAGATCAACGCGTCGAACTCCGCATCACAGTTGCTAACTGATTTCGAATAACTGACGTTTCGTTTATATGGGTGCAACTGGCTACAACATAGATTCAGTATACTGAATCTATGGGCTACAACAATTTTCTTACAAAAATGCCTTGACAGCCGTTCTAAATAAAACAAAAAAAAACTCTTCAGGGGTTGCGTGGTCACCGTTCATCAAGAGTACAACTAAATATCTGAGGTCGAAAACGTTCTCAATAAAACGTTTTGCGCCATAGAGAATATAACCGCTTGCGCTTACAAGTAAAGCGTCATAAAATAGCTCATCGTCCTAACTCAAAAATAGCTCAAAAAATTAAGCCATAGCCACCGCTACGCCCCGCTGTCCGCTGATGTCAAAAGTACAGCCTCATTGAAACTTTGCTCGGCTTAATCAATCATCTTCAAATGTTTACAGGTAATTTATCCAGACACATGAATGTATGCCAGACGCATGAAATCTTTTCCTCGATGCTCCAATCGTTATTCAATAAATCCCTTCTATCCTGTGTTGTTACAATCACAAAGTAATCAATCGGAATAGGCGGCAAATAATCGTGTTTCGATTCTGATTAGAAGCAGGGTTTATTCATGTCTATTCGATCGATACCTCAGATGCTATCGTTTGTTATTTATGGTGTTTGGGCAAATGCTATTGCAATTATTAAGTTATCTACTGTTTTTTGTACGTCATCCACAGGCAAAGCACACCTTCAAACTAATTTTCTAAAAAGTAATAATGTAATAACTAGAATTGACTTTACTATTCAGAATTTTCATCACGATGAATTTGCAATTTTTAATCGACTTCAAAATGGAGGAGGTTATCAATTTGACTGTATGTTTTTTTTTGTTTTGTTTTTTTTTTTGTATTGTCTTGCCTTGACAGCTTTGCAATACAAAATTGACAGAATCAGTTGTAATAAATATGGAGGCAATACCCAAAAAATAAAATAACGAAAAAAAAGGGTCGAGTATTTTTTTATTTTTTTTTTTACTTTAATAGTAATAGCTCAATACGAAATAAAGAAAAAACAAACACCAATCAATGATTCCCTGAATTTTTTATGGTTAACAATCTAAAGTTTTACTATAGAGCTTTGAGCTAGATCCCCTTTTGAGCATTCCTTGATTGAACAACTCTGTGTATTTGTTAAATCGGGTTTTTTTTTTGCTGTGTCCACTGTGGCATATTTTCGTGTTCACACTATTGTAACATGTTACTAACACGAAAAGTGGGCGTGGCTTTGGTGCTAGCTAACAGGATAACACGCTGGCACGTTATCCGTCGCGGATGAAAGATATCACCCGCGTTCTCCTTGGCTTATAGTTCATTTTTAAGGTTCCGTGCTCAAATGGTAAAAACGGGACCCTATTACTGCCTACGATGTCTGTCTGTCTGTCCGTCCGTCAGACCTACCTATTAACGGCTGTATCTTTTGAACCGTAATGTAATGTTACAACGGATTAACTAAGAAAAAAACAAAAAGTTAAAACGAAAGGTAATTTATAATAAATTTCGCCATACGTGCTAATATTCATAAAAGTTAAAAACTGTAACATAAGCGTTTGTTTTGTTGTTAGCGGTATTCCGCACAATATTGTTTTCTAAATAGTGTTCTAAAACGAGACATTTTCGGTCTTAAATATGCTGCTCAAATATTCCACAGCTTGTGTTTGCGAACGAAAAACAATAGATATAATCCACAAAGGTTACGGGAAAATTCGTTTAGGGTATAACCATCTAGAATGTAAAAACATCGGCATAATGACGCAACAAAATGTTTTGGTAGAAAATAACAAAATTGTAGACCAGGGTGTTTATTATGCACAACTTTGACTTGGCCAGAAGTCTTGGCCAAAGCCACGATTGGTGGAGGCGTCAGGTGTCCAGAATGCTGGCTTTTATTTCGCTTAGAAATTGAGCATTGGCATTCAACGTGGCAATGCCGCCAGCATTCAGGGGACCTGTCTTTCCACTAATGGTGTTTTAGTTAAAGTTTTTTAGTTATAATTAAGTTAGTTTTAGTTGTTATTTTAAATTTTCTTTAACTTCGGTTGTTTAAATTGTAGGTAAGTAATTTGCTATATTTAAGTCGCACCGCACATCTCTCGCAAGTGACCCCTTGAGCAATTTGCCTCATTTTATTGGAAGAATATTTTTGTCATATCACGACATCAATAAACTGTCCTCATACAACATACCCACACTAACGTCCTCTTAAAATTTTCTCATACACATTCTATGTTCTGAGCTCGTAAAATGAACCGTAAAGAGTTGAGATAATGTTCAAGTTAACAGAGGATATTGAAAGAGATTTTATAACCGTTCTGATGAAACTTTAAGCGATAAAAAAGGGACTAGCGGTCAGATTTATACGTTCAGAAAATGTCTAACAAACAGAATTGTTTTGGACAGATCCTGTAAAATGTAACGTTGGGCGAGTTGAATGTGTTATATCAGGGTCTTTATTATGAATGTTGCGTGTATACTGAAGCAGTCAAAACACGTTAACAACTCCCAACAATGATTTTTGTTGATGTTCTGAATATTATGTTGATGATGTTCCGCTGCCCTGTTTAGAACATGAAATCTGTCAAAAATTGTTATTTAAATTCCGTACCACCACAAAATTCAATAACGAAATTACCGGTTATAACTTAGTAATGAACAGAAACTTGTCACCGACTCGCACTTGGCTATTATTTATTGTTATACTTTAGAGTGTTTACTATAACCATGCCAAGTTTGACGCTTGTAGATATTACCGTTTTTACATTAGAGCGAATACAAAAATACATTAAAAAAATACGTTTGTTGTACCCCCCTTTCGTTTTAACTTTTTGACCTTTTTATTATATCTTAGTTAAAACGCCGTAACATTACAAAATATTCTGTGAAAATTTCAACTGGCTATTACGGTTCAAAACATACTGCCGTTAATAGGTAGGACAGACGGACAGACAAACATAGTAGGCTTAGTAATAGGGTCCTGTTTTTACCCTTTGGGTACGGAACCCTAAAAACCGAGTAGTTTGTAAGCACTCAACCAAATTATTGCTATTGCCAAATCAATAGGCGCCTGCACAAAATTATTCATACTATTGGAGATGGTTAAAAACTAGTGAGCCAAAAGTAATTATTATTTTTGGGACCACCTCGAAAGCTTTCTTTACATAACAAAAAAGAACCGCGAAAATTTGTTAGCAAAATGTTGGACTAATCGGTGTAGGTAGAAACATTTAAAAAGATAATGGACTGAATTAGAAGCATCCCTAATTCGGTTTAAAATACGAATACCTAGTAGGTAAAGCTAGTGGCCTCGCCGACAGTGTTTCGACCTTATTTTTTATGTTTTTAATAAAAGACGGAAATTAGTTTTTCGAATAAAATAAAAGCTATAAAGAAACGCTAGAAGCTATATAGAACAATAATTAGTTCTTTTGAAAAACATTCTGATTATGATGAAGTCCTTAATTACAAAAATGTTGTTCTTACTTTGGAACAGCATTTTTGTAATTGTTGGAACCGGAAATATTTTTCCTGTTACCTAAGAAAACATGAAAATTCACTGTTCTGGAACATTTGGATATAAATATCCAGCATTGTAAGTTTAACTAAGCCGAAAGAAAGGAGGAAAGGTGGAATGTGGAATGGGCTACCTCCCACGGAGTTTCCGAGAAGCTACAACATGGGATTCTTCAAAAGACGAGTTAATCGAGGCCTACGAGGTCGGCAACACATTTGTGGTGCCTCTGGTGTTACAAGTATCCATAGGCGACGGTGACTGCTTACCATCAGGCGACCCGTCTGCTTGTTTGCCACCTATGGCATTAAAAAAAACAAATCAAATCATCATATTATGAACAACTTTTACTATGGCATCAACCCTGAAATCACGGGAAAAATAGAAGTGTTCCATTAAAAAATGTCATCAAAAATTGTTGTCCCCAACCGATTGATCTGAAATTGTGCCAATACACGTTTACTTTAGATGACATGCATGGTTATCTAAATGACATCATTCTAAATCCAATATGGTGGACTCCCAAAGATGGCGGACCAGTTTTTTATGCACCCCCGTCATATCGGGTAAAAATAAACGATTTGCTAAGAATGCAAAAAAACTAAAAGCTTGTATTTCTATAGTTTTTTTATTTATTTATAATTTTATTGGATATCTCAGCTCAATCACAGGAAAAGTTGACCATAACAATGAGTACAATGACAATGACCTCCTTTCGGCTTAATTCAAATTCAAATTGTTTATTTCAAGTAACCATGGACTCATACTTAGCAATATTCGGACAAAGAATTAGGTATAAAAATAATTGTAAAATGTCAGTGGAAAGTTAAAATAAAATAATATAGTCTACTATATAACTATATAGTTAATATAGTCTACATGTAGGTAACCTTTTTTAGGTTCCAAATTTTTGATGACGAATTTATAACACAAACATGAACGGGATATTTACCGTGATACGTTTATGAATAGAGATCCCGATATATTTTCAGCGCAGTTTCATGCACCATGTTCACGGGAAGGCTCACCTTATCCTGGTAAATATCCCGTTGTAATAGAAAATACTTACAAAATAGGACGGGATGCAAAGTATGACAGGTAGAACGAAACTGAGCAAGATTGCCACAGTGCAGCGTCGATCGGTACATAGCGCCGGGCTGTAGGCTGGATATCTACAAATAAATGGAAGAGTTTTGTAACAGCTGTTAGTTTAAAGGAGACGTTGAAGTGCCTTACGCAGTACATGTCTGCGTAAGCAAACAGGACCGACGCGCTATAAGCAGTAAAGGGGTGCGTAAGCAAATGGTTCCCATTCGTAAATTTTTGCCGCGCGATTGATCGGTCCATCGGCAATTTATCTTCACTAGTCTGTAGTTAGATTCAATAGCTACGCATCAATAGCTAGCATCTTTACGCTGTCGCGTCACGGGTTAGAAATAGTTATAAGGATGATTCATGTTAGACCGTGGCGGGCACGAGCCGTGATCCGTACTAGGCACGGATTTAACATTAATTGATATGAAAGCGTACGTGCCGAGGCACAGCCGAACCACGTCCGGGACGCGGGCGACACACGGTGTAGCATGAACCGCAACATATAAAATGTTCCTGACGTTTTGAGTCCGTGCCTCGTTCGCGCCTCGTAAGGGTCACGGCTCGTGCCCGCCCCGATTTCCCGAACTCAAATTATTTCTCAAACGAAGCGGATAAAAAAATACAGTCTATTATTTTCTATTTGAAAGCCCAACACACAATAACTCTACCGAGCAGAAAACTAGCGCCAATTGTGCTGAAGGCGGAACTCGTTTTCTGAAATATTATTTTCAGGATAGAAGAAATATTTTTTCAGTCACTAGAACTTATGCCATATATCGTCACTCCATCGAGTAAGGTAGCTGGTATGGCAGTGTCTGAAAGCGAAAAGTAAATCTCTCTAGCGAGATCGGGTCATGTGGCGTGCCTTAGGAGTGGCCTATGTCCAACAGTGGCCTATTATAGGCTGATTATGATGATGATGTACTTTTTATCGTTTATATGACTGTAATATGTGATGTGAACAATTATCTACTCTTCATAAAATTCGTGCACTGTGTCGGCCGTATGAAAAAAATCTTGGCTGTCACGGGAGCACGCGGGGGCAGGGTTTACCCGGCAGATGTGAAATATGACGGCATAAGACAGCGTCATTTACCGTCACGGCATATCAGTTGATTTTACTGCCAAGGCGCACCAATAGATGTTTCACATCAAATACTGAAGCCTAACACGATCAAATGCATAAATTACTCAAGCTAAGATTAGTTGACGTTGATGAAGTTACGGAGCACTTACTTGATAGCAATATACCGCCAAACGGCCAGCGACAGAGTCAGCAGTATGGACGCCGTGTGTAGGATCTGGGTGAAGTGACTGTGGAATAGCAAGTACATTGCCCAAGAGAAGGGGCGGTCCAGCTGCCCAGGAAACAACTGAAAAAAATAATATTAAAAAAACTCTTGGCAAAACAAACTTTTCGTATTCTTTCAGCAAAACCTTTCATTTGATACCCATATTAAGGGGGTACATAAAAAAAACTGGTCCACCATCTTTGAGAATCCGCCATATTGGATTTAGAATGACGTGATTTTGCTAACCATGCATTGGTGTCAATTCTGTTGTACCATTCTCTAAACTAAACTAATTTGACAGCTCAAAAATTATCGGAGCGTCTCTTTTTAATTTAATACGTCAGAAAAGTATGGCAACAGTTTTAGAGCTGTCAAATTTAGTTTAGTTAAAAGAATGGTACCTACAACAGAATCGACCCCACCGTCATCCAAACTAAACGCCAAATTACAGATCAATCGGTCGAAGATATCTGCTTCAAAATTGAGTTGCAAGATTCCACCCGAACAAAGATAGTTACATACATACATTGCAAGCACACACTTTTTTTACAAATTAATTACAAGCTTGTAAAAACTAGTAAAAAAAAGTGTGTGCACACGACAGAAATGTGAAAACTACATCTAGGTTGACTATATCTCGCTTCCTTATAGTCGACTCGAGCCGACTTTACTCGAACGAGTACCTGAGGTGCCGGTCACGCGAGTTCTGTGCTTTTTCTCAATCCCCAAAAAGTGCTCAAAGTGCCTAGAAGTTTTCACCTCAAAAAAACTTGCAGGTGATTGAAACGTCACAGGTCTACACATCATCATTATAATCACCCTACCATGTCCCCACTGGTGGGACACGGGCCTTCTCTCAGAGAGAGAAGATGGGCCCTAATCCACCATGCTGGTCCAGTGCATGTTGGTGAATGTCATAAATATTGTCTTTGAACTGTTTGAGGTTCTTGGACACACCGATTTCCTCACGATGTTTCCTTCGCCGTTTTTGAGCGATGGCATCGAAACTGCTACATAATTTACGTACTAAATATAAATAAATAGGTTATAGGATATAAATAGGTTGGCAGGGTCGAGGATCGAACCAGGTGTCGTCGGATTGTAAAGCGCACATGCTTCCAACATCGCTCTAATTGGGTTTGATTTGAAGTAGCATTATGACCGAGACGTGTAGATGTCATATCAATAGAGAGTTGCCTATACTATCTTGCACAGAATAGAGAAAACTGTGGATATAGATTGGATATTAAAATTTTGATTTAATATAATAATATGTTAAACGTATATATTTATCTATGGTTAAACTCAGAAAAAAATTCGTCAATTTCCGAAAAAATACTTTTTTATTCGTCGTACCACCAACGTGCATTAAGGTTAAAATTCGCGTCCCGGAGTATCATATATACAAAACGACAGGCGTCATAAATCCTGCACTCAGCAACGCTGCCGCTGCGTTGATGGAGTTTCGAATTTTTTAATTAAAATTGATGCCAGCGTCACTGTTTAATCATCGTGCTAGCCGCCACCGCCTGAAAGTTCATCCACATAATCATAGATCAGTTGAAATCGCACACTGTGCGAAGCACACGATCTTTCTTGCCTCATGCCTGCAAAATGTGGAATGAGCTACCTTCCGTTGGGTTTCCGAGAAGCTACAACATGGGTTTCATCAAAAGGCTTAAAGAAACAAAAGGCTTAAAGGCTTAATAGAGTTATGAAGGGTTGGCAACGTATTGTGATGCCTCTGGTGTTACAATTATCCATAGGCGACGGTGACTGCTTACCATTGGGCGGCTCGTCTGCTTGTTTGCCAGCTAAGGCATAAAAAAGCAACTGGTAGACGTTCATCAAACGTATAATAACCAGTATGCAATGATATACTCGTAGGTAAAATTGCATTGCCAATACGTGTCAATTCAGCGACAGTACCTAATTCTAATTATACTTAAAAAACGGAATCGTAGGCCTTTATTAAAATGGCACATCTACGCTTCAATGTAATTAGAAAACCTACAGAGATTACCGTCCGAAGTATCGTGGGTAGAACCACAACTGACGACACAGGATGTGTAAACACACAAAATCTTTCCAGGAAGAAACTCATCGATCCATTTTAAATTAGAGGTGCTCTATGTTCTTTTGTTGGAACAGTTACCCACATATTTTACAGCCTATAAAGCTATGATGTGTGATATTTTTAGTACCAGTGACTTGGCTGGACCATAAAGTTTATGAATCTCTCGATGCATTGCAGACCAGTCTTTAGTCGCGATTGCTTCGGCAGTCGTTTATGGCTCGCTTGTTTTTATTTTCTGTGATCACAAGAGGGATATAAAATAGAGAGTAGCACAAATGGTTGTTACTGTACGCTCAGTAGTGTATTTTATGGTTTAGTTTAGATAATATCATTGTTAGTATCTATTTAAATTTTGTTTAATGTTTATATCATTGTTAGTATCTATTTAAATTTTGTTTAATGTTTTAATTAAGGTCTATTTTTAGTTTGTGCTGTTGTTTTTATTTTAGTTTTAGTTAACCTTGAATGGGTGAATTGGGAAACTGTAATGCCCATTCAAGGTATGTATTTCATAAATAAAATAAAATAAAAATAAAATATTATGGATTCATATGGATTGGTTACAAGTAATTTCTCTGTAGATTTAATGGTGGGGAAAGTATCGTTAATCTTACATTAAGTCAAAGTTACAATAAAGAAACGTAGGTCAATGCATAAGTGCTTAGTATACATATGAGTGTATTAGAATTATTATGGTTGGTTAAAATAACGGTGACCCTCAGATCTCCAATGCCAACAACCTAATTAAGTAGTTAGAATATTTTACAGGTTTTATTAGGCTTTTGACTTGCGCTACATTATAAGCATATGAGAACGCAAATAAAACAAAATATGCAAGTTGATTTTGAATTTTTAAATTACCATTTTGCAATAGTAAACTGGATAGTGGATACCAAGAAGAAAACAAGAATCTCCCTGTCGTCCTCCTTGTTTCCTGAGAACTACTTACTACTATTATCTTCAAGGTTAGAGCGAATAGGTTTCTTCTAGCTAGATCAATGTGTTTCATCCTCGGACGCAACGTCACTTACCATCAGGCGAGTTGGTGGCCAAACGTAAATCTATTCTATACTAGCTGTTGCCCGCGACTTCGTACGCGTAGAGCTCGGCCTTCGGCCTCGCTACCGCGACCCACTCCAAAACACAAAATTTCATCTAAATCGGTCCAGCCGTTTACTCACCGTTTAAACCTTCCCTAGACCTCCACGAATAATTCAAGACCAAAATCAGCTAAATCGGCCCAGCCGTTCTCGAGTTTTAGCGAGACTAACGAACAGCAATTGATTTTTATATATATAGATAATAAAAACACCTTTATGAATGAATATTGTTTGGTAATATTATATTGTTATTGAATGAGTATTTTTTCGGCCTCTTTTGTGTTTCTTAGGAAACTGAAATTTTACAGAATAGGTGGCATGGAGTGGCATTGTGTGGTTCAATAATAATAGAAATTATGTTACCATTGAGCTGATCTAAGTATGGAGATGGAAGAAGGTTACTGGGAGTTCCTAATGGTATTCCTGGTAATGGTTAGTGTACTACTGCTGGCTCGCCGAGTTTTGTCGTTTTTTTTTTTTATGTAACAATTTGCACTAAAATTTGTGTTGATGCAAAATTCTTCTAAAAAAAAATACTGGAAAGAGTTTTGATAAATTTAGGATCAACAAATATTTACGCAAGTAATCTCAAATCAAATTCAACACAAAATTTGTATTTCGGAATTGAAGTTTGTTCGTTATTAACACAATCGTAATTTGATCTGAGTTTACGTAGTTTTTGTTTTGTTGTGAACACATCGTTACCTAGAACATTAGTAAGGTTAATGGGTCAGTTTCCAAGGAAACTATAGGTTTTGAAATTACTTGTTACAAGTAAGAATCTAGGAGGAAACCACAATCAGACCACCGACATTTCCAGGTCTGGATTTCCCGCCATTGAAAGGGGAAAATACAATACAATAAATAAAAAATACAATACCTTTTCTTTTAACCGGATTTTTTTTAAATGTTTTTGAGGTTGACAAGCGGTATTTGTGTGAATATACTGATATTAAATGATAATGTGGTCGATGGTTCTAAGATTAAAGATGTGCGATGTGCGATTTTGTGAAACTACTATTTAAATGAATTATCTTGTATTGGATAAATCGTGATATAAGATGAACAGTGCGAAGAGAGAGTGCGTCAAAAGTGGCATTTAAAAATCTCTCTTTGACGTTGTCATATTGGTTGAGTTCCTCAAATTACATTATGTTAACACTGGGGCCCCTGGATCCTAAAATGAATCCACAGATCATGCCCCCATCATCTTGTTTCCTTGTTTCTATCTATCTATCCATTAAGTACTTTGTGTTGACATTTTATTTAGAATTTTTACATTTGACATAAACTGGGGGTCTAGACAAGAGCCACACACTGTTATCGTTCACGCCTGCGGAAAGATGAAATTGTATGAAAATGACATAAGCTTCAGATAATTTATCTCAAGCTAATGTCATTGTCAATGTCATTTTCAAACAATTTCATCTTTCCGCAGGCGTGAACGCCAACAGTGTGTGGCTCTTGTCTAGACCCCCTGATCGTATGAATAAATGAGTATGAGTATCTATCATGCATTGAACATTTCCTCAATGGAATCTTCAAGGGTTATGGAACTCACCAGGTATCTGTATATGGCGAAGGGCACGTACTCCATCATGACGAAGACGTCAGCGACGGCGAGCCACTTCAGCAGTCGGTTGATGGGGGCCGCAGCCAGGTCGCGTCGCGTCAGAACTGCCACGTTTAATGCATTGGCTAGACTGCCGAATATACAGATCTGGGGAAACATACAGGGTTAAAAAATCTTTTAACCGAACAATATGCACAAAAGAACAATTTTTTGTCATGAACCTAGCGTAAACCGGAGAGAGAATGAGAAGAGACCTGACTTTTCGATGTGTACGCCGCAACTCCGCTTCGATTTTCCAGTGGGCGTTGAGACTTATTTTGAAATATATAACTAGCAGCACCCCACGGTTTCACCCGCTCTCATAGCCATGTTTTTTTTTCCGAAATAAAAATCTTATGGGTACCTTCATACCAAATTTCTTTCAAATCCATTCAGCTGTTACGGAGTTGAGTTGGGAGAAATATAAGTGCGATGCTCAGATCAGACCAACAAGGTAGATAATAATTATGTCTTAGTACAATTATCGTTCTTGTTCAAATGTATCCGTGTTTCTCCTACTATTTCACTATACTGCTAACAAAAACTGTAAGTACTGCACATTTACAAATTTTTCATGCAAACACAATGAAGCAACACATGCAAAAAAAGGGCAGCAAGATCGTCCGCAAGGTGAGTTCCACCGTTCTAAAGACATCAAGCTAGATTTAGGCTGGTTTCACAGCTGTACGGGAAACCAGTACGGATCACCCGTACCTACTACGGGAGACGGGATCTACGCGGAGGCAAGTCCAGGGGCCTTACGCCATCCAGCTTAGGTGATGAAAAAATGTTGCGCGATCGCAAACCGTATCTGGGCACCTTAAGGTTCACGTTCGCGTGATACGGTTGAGCGGTTTAGCGTTAGTTTGATATCACGTAAGCAGTTGGCCGTAAGGCCCCAGTACGGAACCATCCGCGTCGCTATGAAACGATTTTCTAGCGCCTCGCGTACCTAGTCTCCGCTCCGGGAGCCCGTACGGGCAACCCGCGCAGGTCTCCCGTAGAGCTGTGACACCAACCTTATGCCTGATGCGTTTGCACCCGCCACTCCTTCTTACCCCCTATCTCCCTATCTCCCTTGTTTGTCTGATCAGAGGTATGACGTGTAATATAACGGAAATCTTACCAATAAACTGACATATCCATGAATACTATTATATGCAAGTATCAGATCTCGAAACTCTCCGGAGCAATATTCCGATCGCTCGCATTCCTTCAGAACTGAAATGTTATATTTGCTCCGCCAATCTTCGAGTACTCGAAGAACTTCCCCGATGTTCGCGCTGTAGTTAGACCCACGGTGCTTGAGGACTGATATAATGCTGGGCTCTTCGAAAAAGAAGTCGTATGTTCCATTATGGCTCGAATCATAGGTGTCATTGTCCGCGAGCATTATGGTCGTGAAGCCGCGCTCCTTTGTTCATCACTTAGCTCAGTCTACCGAACGTCTCCTTGTGGTAGTATTCTTGCATTTGTGTGAATTTACTCTGGACTTATTCATCGTTGTTTATACTCGAAACTGAAAATAAGCGATATAAAAAAATAAGCAGATATCAAAGATGTTAAAAATTATGGACCGAACCAAATGTACCCACAGAATATACCCACGACGGAACGGAAAAGGTATATGTACTCGTATGCGTTTGGGGTAAGAAGTTATGTATGTTTCTATGTCTGTTATTTCGCTGGTCTGTTACCATCATTTTACAAAACGACTCGAAGCATATATTTGTATGCTCTGACAGCTACAATAATATTCTGAAACAGCTGAATCAAAACATTTTCTTTGAGTCTGTCCCTTTTGTCCCATGATGGGACAACTAACACCATTTCATTCAAGTAGTATAGGACAAGTGACATCAGCTGAAGTATATCGGGTACCTACCTGGTACCCACAGTCTACGTTCAAAAACCTAACAAGTGTGATCAGAATTGGAAATTTCAGATTTCATTCAGATTTCACAATGTTATTGCAGTTATTAGAGTGAATAAATCCTTGGCCCGAGAATAATAAATCAAAATAGTTTTTTAAATGAGTAATAGGCTTGCGTTTGACCGCCAACTCACCTGATGCTAGGCGAAAATGCGGTCAAAAGTATATAGTAAAGGTTAGCAGTTTAAAAGTTATGAGCTCTTTTCCGATATGGTCGTGATTTAGTCGGTTATAATAGTCGGTTATAATAGTCGGTAATAGTCGGTAGTCGGTAATAGTCGGTTATAATAGTCGGTGATTTAGTCGGTTAAAATTATTTATCAGAATGGATACTACCAGATTAGTCTCATAGAATTTACAACAATATTAGTTCAATAGTTTGGTTATTAAATCAAAATAACCGAAAAAATTACGTCATCCAAGTAAACGAAATTACGTATTTCCTCATTTTGAAGTCGGTTTTTTAAATTATCAATTATTTTGTTTCATCCCAAATCCATGTGTTTGTAAATCTATGAGTATAATCATAAAACATTTTTGTCGACAGCTATGTTCATAGTTTCTGACACTAAAATTGCACTGCTGCTCGTTTAAAACTATAAAAAGGTGTTTGCGGCAGCGAGACTTGAAAATAGCTTAGTTAATTAAAATCCAGATTAGTGGCATCTTGGAATTCTGCTAGAGTTTCATTCTGTAGATGGTAATCAACATTACAGGAAGCTAGCCGGTAGCTTTGATTATACAGGGTTACGCATGTAGACTGTCTGTACTAAGCCAAAACGAGGTCTTTGTACTCATTATTATGAACAACTTTTACTGAAATCGCGAAAAAAATATCAGCTGTTCCATAGAAAACGGTCATTGACACTCGACAAAATGTATGAAATAGCTGATATTTTTTTGCGATTTCAAGGTTGGTCTCATAGTAGGTAAAAGTTGTTCATCATGATGAGTACAATGACCTCGTTTCGGCTTAGTACAGTCTATATGCGTAACCATGAATTTAAAGGTCTGTATTTTAGATAGATAGAAACTCTTTGAATTGAGCACACCAGAAATAAAAGTTACAGGTAAAGCCGCCACAAGTGGCGGCTTTATCGCTATAAGTGATCTGTCCCAGACAACCATTGGATGGATAGAATTAGTAGAAGTAAGCGGTAGAGTTGGTTCTGTCTGTAGAATTGGTTGGTAGATTAGTAACTGAAAAGGAATAGTGTTTTTTAAACAGCCGAAATCGCATACGGTCCGCTGCGGTAACTAACTTGGTAAGTGGCATCACGGGGGTCAGTATGTCTATTACAAAATAAATTACAATTAAAAAGCGGCAGAAGTACGCGGCGATGGAGCCATAGTATTATTTTGACTAATTACCGTGGAGACTATGGGCAGTTGGGGCGCTGAGGCCGAGAGCTTGGCCGCAGAATGCGAGACAACGGTGGTGACTCCCGCTCTGGCTCGTATCGTTCCTGGTGCAAATATTGGCCATTGCCATTCAGCGTGGGAATGCTAGCAGTATTATGGGCACTTTTGCACCAGGAACGGTCCGGGGCGGGTTATTTGATTTGACGTGAATTTATGAAATTTAATTTAATGTGACCAAAATGTGACCTATTAAATAATATGTCTATTTCCTATGTCACGTGAATTGTACATTGATTTTTTTACATTTTGATTTTTAATTATGTAAAAGCATTGTGTGAAAGGGATCGACGATAATGTCGTCATCAGCACAGGGGTGCTATCATCATTATTCTGGTCCGCTGGAGAGTTATCTTACTCGTTGGAAATGTCGTTAGAGCGAGAGTAACTGAGATAATCTCAAACACACCAGATCTCCTCTTTTGCCGTATAATTGAATAGGTATTTAAAAACAAAAGTAAGGTTTTGTTTTTAATTTTTTGTTTAGGGCCGTTTTTTAAGTTAGCCAACCGCGGGAAATTACTTGAACGTGAACCTTAACGCGCGGAGATACGGTTTACGGCGCGGTAATACGGTGTATAATTTGCGATTTGCATTTACAGTCTGCCATAGGCACGGAAGAGGGAAGCATTCCATATTCCGTGGCCATAAGTACTTAATCGTGTTTTATTTTTATTTAAAGAAATAATCTAGTGTTGAATATGTTTTAACACATGCTAAAAACGACACCTATTTCCATTGTAAATTGCCAATTTGCCACTATTGAAATATCGTAACGAATCGATTTTACAGGCGGTGTGTCATATTTCAAACGGTGTACCCATTTGAAAAACCATATTTTACCCAGCATGGCGCCAGCGCTCTTACTTTTTAACGAAAAAATACGGGCGTTTCACGACCGTGATTTAATTATTTCTTCCGGGGTTCTAAAACTGGGTTTACGATGGAAGATCCCACAGGAGAAGATTCAGGATGTCACTTGAGCCACTTGTAGGTATTAACTTGGGAAGATTTTTTCGTCATCACGTCTGGTTGGTGCAATTCGTGACCAAAATGCCATAATTTGCTCAAAGGGCGAGTATTGCTATACAACGTTTAATACATTAGTTTTTTTGCGGATGGGTTTTATTTTGATTATTTTTTTGTAGATACGTAATTATATACCTACCTACAATACAATAATAACTTTATAAAACACTGGAAAAAAAAACTATATATATACTACTAGTACTAATGGAATATACGAGTACTTGTTTTGTCATAGCAATAATAAATAAATAAAAAGAAGTTACCTAATTTTGTTAATGTTAACTTATGTGTGGATACCCAAAAATTGTTATAAAATCGTAGAAACCGAAATAAATTTGCTACCTAAATAAAATTAAGTAAATTTCTTACTTATTTTCATCTTTCTACAAGTATCATTTTTGTAAATGTGAAAAACATTTTGTACTTTGAATAGTTATGAAGACAAAAAATCTCCACTCGATCTTTATAAATTACATAACAAAATTTAAACTTTGCCCTTGTCATTGCACGAGGTTACAATATTTCAAAAGGCAGTAATTGTTATGTATAAATTAATAAATATGTATGTAAATGGGCGTTAATAGAATAACGACGTCCTGCGGTTCGGCTGGACGGCGCCAAAGATTTGAATATTCATCGACATTTCTCTATAGATTTATAACTGGCTGTTAACGTTTGTGTCACTGCGTTAATGGTAGATAGGTACCTACGCCAACATATATTATAAGGCTCTACCCAGATTTTTGAATTTTGTACTGATGGGATGGTTGAAGTCAGTTTTTTAAACAAGTCTATATTATATTGATGTGCAACATTTATTGGCGTTGCTTGGCAGTAAAACCAACTAGTATGCTGTGACGGCAAACGATATGACGCTCTTTTATGCCGTCATTTTTCACATCTGCCAAGCGTCTCGTGTCGGTCAATATTTTTTTTATGTTTTCACTTGTTAGTTTCTTAATTTCCAGGGAAACTGTAATTTCCCAGGGATATTTCATGAACATCAAAAACATAATATTCAAGAAGTATAAAATTAGGCATGCTTAGTATTATATAGGTGGTACCTACTTGCATAAGAATTTATTACTTTTGAGAGTGTCAATAAAGGCCAATCCAAACAATCATCGAATTACTTTTATGCCACAGAGCAGAACTGTAGCAAATCCATACAAATTGGTACAAATGTATTGAAAACACCGGTGGAAAAAAAAACTGTCATATAATAGTTGTAAAATTGTATTAAATAATACCTAAAACAACCGGAGAGGTTGACAAGAGGTGGCGGGCGACCGAGATTTGTGGAGGGAAATGGGGGAGACCTTTGCCCAGCAGTGGGACAATATAGGATAAAAAATACCTAAAACAAGATTTTTTTTCAATACATTATATTAAAAATAAATATATTAATATAAATTAATTATCCGGAAATTTAAAGAAGTTCGCATTTTTCATAAAATAGATGTTCATGTAGCCAGTGTTCAAATTTATTTTTAAACTGCGCATACTAAGGCATTTGTGCATACGATGGTCAAAAAAGAGTAGACAAAGGAGTTTGAAGTTCTCTGCGCAAGTTGTTTAAAATAAATAATAATAATATATACTTACTTTAAATATTACTTAATTCGTTTTTAATTATAAGAACCATTTAGTCCGGAAATCAATACCTACATTTTGAATTTGATTACAATAATGGTAAAAATGTTTTTAGTTAATTATTTATTTCTAGAACGTCAAGGCAGACAAATAGAGACCTTTCCTTTCTGATATATGAGATCTATTGAGTAATGTACCTACCTCTACCTACCTACGCATATAGATCCAGTAGCTTCATTGAGTAATTCATGATCATAAACTTCTATACCCTGCGTCATACGGGAATCTGCTAAAAGACCTCGCTAAATTATGACGAATGGGAGAACCTTATCCCTTTGAGTTATTGCCCACAGTTGGATGTTTCAGGTGTGAGGGATTAAACTATAAATACTGATCATTAAAACTAACGATCACTAACGGCTTTAATACCAACAGCTACGAGATCCGCTTGAATTACCAAATGGGATTACAAATAACAAATATCTAACAAATGTTATTGTTTCGTTTTCTATAAACTTTAAAATAAAAAAACAAGTAAACTAATAGAACATTAAAAAAATACATCAAAAATATATGCAAACTATATCGTATAACACTTAACTAATATAAAACATATAAAAAATAAGTACTATGGACCTCTTTCGGCTTAGTACACCCTTTCCACGTTACCGCGTAGTTTATATACGCGTAGGTAGTCGCGGGCAAATCTGTAATGATGCTACAAGTATTGTAATGCTCTGGGTTTTGTCGGGATGGTCAAAGTTGGGGCTTTGACCATCCACATAAGCGTGCCCAGGGAGAGAACGACAACGTTGTGTGACCAACGTTGTCGTGGGTGGAGGGGCTGAGACAACACGGTTGTCTCGGGAGGAGCCGTAGCGCAGTGCCG
Source organism: Agriopis aurantiaria (assembly GCA_914767915.1). Lineage (NCBI taxonomy): Eukaryota > Metazoa > Arthropoda > Insecta > Lepidoptera > Geometridae > Agriopis > Agriopis aurantiaria. The sequence goes on from OU611999.1 coordinate 7,593,118, forward strand.
AGGGCTCCGGTGTGTTCCTCTGGAGATCTCGGAGCCCTCTTGTCAAGCACTAAGGCTGGTCACCGGGGGGGTTTTAGTGGGTATAATCCCACATAACCTGGCTGCACCCAATGCAGCAGGGTATCTTTAGAAGATTTCCCAGTCGAAAAAAAAAAAAAAAAAAAAAAGGTGTCGAATTGTCCATAGGCGGTGATGACTATTTACTATTACTAAGCCCGTCGCTTAGTTATCTACTACTGTGTATAAAAAAGTAACCTATTTTCATCAGTGAGGTTTTTAAGCCTTGAAGATACGTAGGTACCTACTAATCATTATGATAAGGAGTAGGAATATCTTATCTTTTTTATTTGAAATGAATCAATTTATCTCAATGAATTACATCAGATGCGTCGTAAATAGCATAATAAATCAGCTTTTCAGATAAAGTCGTGTCCTAGACGTGAGACGTTTCTAAAGCCTAATGAATAGATGTCTTGTTAGGTATTATAGAGTTTATTAACTATTTAGTGAAGAGAAGTTTGACTTTCCAATAGAACAAATCTTTGAAGAAAAGGTAAATATCAGACTCGTCTCTCTAAAATCATGTCCTAATGAATTCACGTTTTAGCTAAAACTATAAATATAGAGTCGACGGACGAATGTCCGAAGTCCAAACTAAAAGTAATCTATAGCAGGGTACTCACCTAGCCGTGTAGCATGTAATGTAGCTGATACTGTATCAACCTGCAAGTGGGTACGGCTCGTCCACGGTCACTGCGTATCCAGCTACAAGCTCCCGGCCTTTGCCTTTGTGTTCGCAGTGAAACCGCCATTCAGCGGGTCACTGCGAGCTTACTGCGCTCCACGCGCGAGCGGCTCGCAGCAGGCTCGCGCCTACGTACTCACTTGATACAGTATCAGCTACGTTACATGCTACACGGCTAGGTGAGTACCCTGCTTAATACCATATTAACTAACTGTGCATTTATTACAATAGTCACTATTTTTATTTAGCTACCTAGGTTTTCATTATTAATATTTTATCGGGCAAGGTTATATTATAATAACTTAAGCCTACATTTATTAAACCAAATACAAGCATACACATACGCTACGCTTTGCCATCGTCGTAATCCGCCAGCATGCTGGGTACGTTGCCAACTGGTAGTGAGCTTGAACATTTAGATTGTCTTTAGACCTTCAAAGGTCTACGGGCAGTCCAACCCATAGTGTTGTATAGTTTTTGTATTTTTATCTGGTTAAAAAGGTAGAGTTCTAATGTAAATTTCTTTTTTATGAGGTAATAGTTTTCATCCTGGATTACCACATGGGCTGCTTTTTATTCCAGAAAAATTATTTATTACTGATCGATAGTAGTTTTTTAACTTTCGTGACTTGAATACATGTTTTAAATTGTTATCGGGACTTATCACGCATTATTTTATTTAGGTAAAAATAGGTACCTGACGTTTGACCACAGCCTTTTTTACCTAAATAAAAGAATGCGTGATAAGTCATGTACGATAGTTTTCAGAAATGAAACGCACCGAAAGACAATCTCACTCTACCATGATCAAAGGCTAGCTCGGCGCTGCTGACTGGCTCATGATATCTATAAAACCACGCTAATATTTGGCAGGCAGATTCCGTATAAGGTGTAGAAGTCCGTTGTAAAAGGGCCGAATTAAAGCGGACAAACCAAAGATAATATAATCACTTGATCGCGCATGTAGTCAAATTTATTTTATTGCAAAATGAAGCCACGTCATTCGTGGGGGGCAGCTTGTGATTAGAGACTCGACGCCACTCACGCTTGTGATTGGAGACTCAAAAGTCATTCATTAAATTTGCACCTAGGATTGGAACGCTTTAAATAGTATAGGTTGACATTTTAGAACCTTTGGCTTACGGCGGGGTAATAGGTCAAGTGGTCATATTGTTATTGAGACAAACGGATATTGAAATTGTATGCGTACAAAGGGCATAATAATAAACTCAATAATAAGAAGCCCAAAGTCAAAGAGCATATTACAAAGTTATTCACTACTCACACCGAAACAACAGATGTTTGTGGCACAAAACGTAGCAACATTAACTTTGGCCAACAAAATGTTTACGACTCGTACGGTCAAGATAAGTAGTGGTTCATTTTTATGGTTCGCTGATTGTTTCCAGTAGACTTAGTATAGCTTTGAGGGCTAACATATTACGACCCGCGAATGGTTGAGTAGACTCATCCTTTAACAACAAATAACTTTTTTAATGTTTTAGCAGATGAGCTTCCTGTTGGTAAGCGGTCGCCGTCGCCTATGGATGCCTGTAACACCAGAGGCATACAAATACGTTGCCAACCTTTTAAGACTCTATTAACTCTCTTTATAGGTTAATTGGTGGACTTACTGGTGGATGGACTAAATAGGAGCGTCTGTGGGCTGTTTATAGTTGGTAGGTATATTTAAAGTACCCGGGTATGTCCTAAAACTGCGACCAAAACCACCGGAGGATGGGCAGCAGCGTCCTATTAGTACACGGTGAACGTACTGCGATCCCCAAACCGCCTGCCAAGCGTGGGGATTATGGCAACACCCCTCTCTACGAGGGAGGCCTTTGTTCAGCAGTGGACGTTTACAGGCTGATGATGATGATGATATTTAACGTTAAAGCAGGTGAGAAATCAAGGGCGTAGCCAGGATTTTCTTCAGAGGGTAGGCAAATGTAACGTCATTTTAAATTATTTACTTCTTAGGTTGGGAAGCTCTTAGAACGAGTGCTCACCCACACTCCTTCATCTGCATCCCTACCCGTACCTGGCTACGCCCATGGGGGAAGTATGAATATATAATAAAAATGAATCTATAAATACCCCAGGGGATATAGATGGAAGTTTTTCATTATCCCCTCGGAAGTCTTGCAGGAAATGGAACAAGCCGCACTTACCGCTCTTTAAGATTAAATCTATGTATATTATGTATATAAAAATTCATCCCTATTTACCTTGGGCACGCCATAACTTAAAAAAGACTTAGTTTCCAATATTTTGTAGAAGGATCTTACGAAAAGAAAAATTAAGAAAATTTTATAATTTCAGAAAACTTCAGGACGATTTTATCTAGCGTTTGCACCGCGGGGCGCAGCTAGTGTTTCAATAAAAATATCTGCGTAGTATGCATTACAAAGTAGCATAATTGTTAATCCAGGTTATAAACTACCTCCAAACCTTATTTCATTTAAATCTGTTCAGCTGGTACGGAGTTGAGTGTGGACAAATATAAGTATATTTACACAGAAATTTTCGTATTTATAATATTGGTATGATGTCTGCACTCATCTTGTAGGTAACTTTATAAGGCCGCATGCGGAGATTTTTTTTTAGTGTTCATGTGGTACAAACCTTCGTAGATCTATGTAGTAAAATTGAAAGTTTTTTTAAAAGTAACTATAGGATATATGTTATTCATTGGGAAAAGACATTACAATGTGTTACAAGATCACACGCAAAAACAAATTGCGCACAAAAAAGTACAAGAATTGTACGTTTCCACCTCTTGAACCTTCCAACCCTGTTTGTATATTCCTTCCCCGTACTTACTGGCTGGATATAAATAAACCTGAATATAAAAATCGTGAGCACTCCGCGACACGTCATGACGCAATATAATGTTATTAATTTTTATATTAAACACGACCGAGGATTAATGGTCGTGCTTTAATTTGAATAATTTCTAAAGGATTGCTATTATTGTAGACTTATAAATATGTGAATTCAAAACGAGTATGCATTGGACAATGTATGTGGATGCCCTAACACTAAAAAAATTGAATAGTGCTCACAGACGTGTGGATTTAGTTGACGGACCGCCGTCTGACCAACGGGAGAGAAAGTGTGGCAAATAAGTTATTCTCACTCTTTCTCTCCCGTTGGTTGGACGGCGGTCCGTCAACCAAATCCACACGTCTGTTAGCACTATAAGATTGCCTTGTATATTTTTTTCGGGTATATTAAGGCTGCCCTCACCAGCTAGAGCTATCTCTTTCACACATTTTCAAAGATTGAAAATACTTTAAACGAATTTAATAGGGTGTATTTTACATTATTTTAATACCTATCGTTTCGAATACTTCAGTGTCCGCGGTCACAGGTAGACTAGATGACGGTTGTCTAAGCCACAGAAAAGAGAAGTAGATTTTTTTTCTCTTCTGTGGTCTAAGCAACTGTTATTTATTATTTTACAAGTACCTAGGTACCGCCAATGAACAAAAAAAAAAATTGCATTAAAAATCCTTTAAAAGTATTTAATTTCAATGTGTAATCGTGAAAATATAATATATCATAGTTTTCAAAGTAATCAAATATCTAAGTTGGAATGACAATAAAAGAAATAAAATTGGTCATATATATTATTTTAGCGGAAGAAATCGAAAAACCACTTTTTTCTAGTTTTTTTTTTCACCTCTTCGCCATTCAACCCGAAAATTGCTATATACCATTTGCAATGTTATTCTAGAGATGCCCAATCGGATTTTTAAATTCTAGTTTTTTATTCTTCATAACGTTGAAAATGTGCATTAGAGCTCTGGCCGGATATCGCGACCTTAAATGAAAATGTAGTTTCTTGTAGGCCAAAATGAAGGTGTTAGACTGGAAGTTAGTGCCGGTTGGGTACTTAATGTGACCACAAAGATGTGTTTTTTTTACTGGAGACTGCCTTTATTAACTAAGTAAACAAAATACAAACAAACAATACTTAACCTAATTAGCCTATTAGCAGCGTCTCGCGGTTTCACCTGCTGCCTAGAGGAACCGTGATGTTTTTTTACTGTGCAAGTGCCTTTACTAACTAAACAAAATACAAGCTAATACTAACACTACAAAAACAGTAAGACTGCCCATAGGCCGTTGAAGGTCTAAAGACAATCAAAATGCGCAAGCCCACATCAGTTGGTAGCGTACCGAACATGCTGGTGGCATTACCACGCTGAATGGCATTGAAATGGAATGGCGTTGAGCCAGAAATGCGCCAGCATTTTGGTCACGCGCTGTGAAAGATTTTTGAAAATGAGATTACCGCCCGGTAGTTTTTTTTGATGTGTTTGTACCATTGAAATACCTAAGCCAGATGGGAACTCACTCAGATAAACACACAGACTTTTGTATATATTTATAATATTAGAGTGACGTTGGATGCGATTATGAGTATTACAATTTATAGTTTCTGTAAACAGGTGTTCATTAATATCGTATATCTGAAGTTTATTTTTATTCTATTTCGCATGTGGCTCTTCGAATTTGTGGACCGATTGTGTAGGAACCGGCTTTAAGAAAAATAACTAGTTTTCGTTTGAACACCTGTGTTTACTAATTCTAGCTGCTATCATTAGGCAAAGATAGCGTGGAAATAGATTTTTAAATAAAATAAAAACATACTTAGAAAGTACTAGGTACCTATACTTTAGTGCGTAAGTGTACTTTGCCCAGCAGTGGGACAGTATCTACACCGGGTTACACAGAAAGGGTGCTCTAAGCCGAAAGGAAACCATTGTACTCATCGATCAACTTTTACTACCTATGGAACTACTTTACTATGATTTCAACACGAAAAAAATATCAGCTGTTTTATAGAAAACGGTCATTGACATTCGACAAAATGTATTGAATATATTTTTCGCGATTTTAACCGATCAGCTCGACGGACGGATAGACGCACAGACAGACAGCGTAGGCTTAGTAACAGAGTCCCGTTTACACCCTTTGGATATGGAACCCTAAAAAGTGCGATAACTCGACAAGGTCGTCTGCTAGACGAGTTCGAATAAATTTATCAAGCCTTATTTAGGCCAGATACGTTCGCACCCACCACCTTGCTATATCTCCCATGTTTGTATAATCTAAGCAGAAAACCATATTAATCCGTTGCTCTGTTAATTACTGAAATAAATAAACATTCCGGACATTTTTACGCACACGGTCAAAGTCATCTAAGAAAAAGGAATAAACAAACACAGTTTCACATGCTTTCACATCATTTAATTCAAGCACGGTATACATAACTTTAATCATTCCGCATAATTATGGAAGAGGAAACTCCATTCTGAGTTACACACATCTCTGAATGTTTATAAAGAAAAACATTCAGAGACAAACTTTGTTATTTTTTTAAGAACATACTTTTCGCATGTTCTTTCGAAGGAAAAATTGAGGACAGAATCCGTCTTACTACAAAAGATTTAAGAACGCTTTAGACATGTGTTTAGCATATTTTTCACAGGGAAACAATTGCTAAACACATGTCTAAAGTGTTCTTAAATCTTTTGTAGTAAGACGGAATATGTTTTGCGAGTACAAAAGTTTCGTACTTTCAATAATATTTAACTACTGATATAGGTAAGTAAGTACCATATTATCATTTAATTTAATTAACTTTATACTCTTTTATTTAAGTGTTAAATAACAAACAAATACCTTATGCACGTTGTAATATTTTTTTTTTAATTATCGGACTAGTGTATTTATTATCTAAACAAGATAAATACCGAAACCGTTAAGCCTATCATCAAAAAAAAACAGTTGGATTGCCCATTTGAATTATGTAAAGTAAAGGTCCAAAAGTTCTTTGATACCGAATAAAATAATTCATACCTAATTAAGAAGGCTTTGAGATGTTTTAATTAATTAATTACGTAAGCATATATATATAATTCATTAGGATCAAAATCTTCGTAGCGTAATTTATTGGTTATATGATGATGTAGAACCTCCACAAGTTCAAAGCCTTGGGTAGTCTCTACGCAGGGCCAAATTAAAAAACGCTCAATAATTATATTTATTTCAAACATGATGTTTAATGTGTATGTTCTTTGGAAACCCCACTTCAACCACACACCACAAATATTAGACTAAGAAATCGACCTTTCCTAAAGAAGTTGCGGCCAACTTTTGTCTCCTCTAGTACCTATCTTTTACGCGCATAAAGAGGTTCGATAACGTTTTTAAAAAGAGACGAATGACCAAAGGTTATGTAAGACCAAAGAAATTAGATCTTTTTAGGTCCAATTTCTTTGTCTTCTTCTTCTTCAGCCTTTCTTCGTCCATTTCTGGACATAGGCCTCTCCCAATTTCCTCCACAATTCCCAATTTCCTCCAATTCTTTGTATAAGGCAGAAAATATTTGGCATTACAAGCCACACAGCTATATTACATAGTAATTTTTAAACTTTCGCGATTTGAACACATATTTTAAATGTTAATCGGGACTTATCGTATTATTTAATTTAGGTAAAAAATATGTACCTTTCGCTCGACGTTTCGACCATGTTACAATCACAGAACACATATATAACAGAGGGTTACAATGACCGTGGTCACGAGCTGACTGAAAACTGCGGGTGAGTCCGGCGAGAAGAGCGGGTGTTTTGTTCTCCTACCCTCACTTGATCTTGAAAAATCGCAGGGTTGTCACTATGACACACAACACTGACTGTGTCGGTAAATAATACCAAAGATAATTTACTAGAATAATACGTGATAAGTCCCGATTAACATTTAAAATATATATTACATAGGTTACACATTATTTAGGAATTTACAGACAATTTTCTTTGAGCCGTTTTGGTATGGGCGATGAACTAATAAAATTTACAAAAAAATTGGGGGGGAGGTCCACAACTTCTTTGGATGGCTAGAAATTTTAGACGAAATCAGAAAGAGGGCTAAAGGCCATAGTATTAAACTCAATTTGCAAGCGACGAACACACCGTCTATGATTTACACAATGAGCCAATGATAGACATCCGGTTTTTTTTCTGTTTAAATTAATGTAAAAAGAACAGTAGACGCGCTGAAGAGGAGACCTATATAACCCCAGCAGTGGGTGGAAAATAGTTGATAATGATGATGATGATGAATGTGAAAATCGAATAAACTTTTTTATGTACTTTCTTACCTATATTATTGGTTAACGCGACGCGTGACCAAAACCCTGTCGTGTTTCAGGCTCAACCCATAAGCATTTCCATTCAGCGTGGTAATGCCGCCAGCATGCTGGGTACGCTGCCAACTGATAGTGCGCTTGAGCATTTGGATTGTCTTTGGACCTTCAACGGCCTATGAGCAGCCTAACTGTTTTTGTAGTATTAGTGTTAGCTTGTATTTTGTTTAGATAATAAAGGCACTTGCCTTTAAAAAAAAACAAGCAAGTTGGTGGTCAAATGCTGATTTATACGCGTAAAATACCTCGCGTATTTGTAAAGAATGCCAAAAAGGCATATTTTTATTGTAAAATTTTGCCACAGGCTAATATATTCATAATTTACATTACAAACTTCTAAGTAAAAAAAACATATAGTCGAATTAATAACGTCCTCCCCTTTTGAAGTCGGTTAAATATATGCGTGTCCGAAACACTTTCCTCGTTGTTTCTATAAAGGCCAAGACAATGTGTTAATGTATTCTTAGATTTCTTAGGTATCTAAACCTGAAAATGTAGGGGCACAGGGACTGGGACTTCCCTAGAACCTAGGTTAATTATTTTTACTGTTGACAGGCTAAGCGTTTAAAAGCTTTATAAGTATAACTAGCGCAACTAATTAATTCTGGTTTAAATCTAGATTTTACAAAATTTTCCATACGATGAATTTTACATTTGAATTTTGTTGAATCGAGATTTCAATCGGTCATACAAGTTCTTACTGTAATTATAAGAAGTCACCTCTATTATTTAAAGTAATCTGGAGCTGGCAGTTTAGTTTAACAATGATTGACGAAGATGTAGAGTCGTTAGAAAATAAAATATCAAAAATAGTTTTTAATACTTACTGCATGTGTAACAACGGAAACTTATTTATTCAGCGTTACCACCAGGCAGGGCTTGATTGCGCCAATTATTTTAATACCAGAAACTGTTTGTTTACTCAGAGAAACACATTCGGACCGCCAAATTTCAGTGTTTACACTTCGCGATAGGTTTCGTGAGATAAAACGATAAGTACTTAAGTTCTAATAACACTAGAATTCTTATCAAAGTAAACTTTTTTATTTTATTTGCTCTTGGATTGAGGTCGCGCGAGAAAAGATTTTTTTTTTTGGCTGACACCGGTGGCGTTCGTACGGCCGGCGTTTGCGAGAGTACTGGCACGCCTGTTGCTTATTCACACTGGGTAGAGTTCAAACTATCTTTTATCGGTTCTATACAATTAATTCAGGTTGCTTGATCTGTTTGCTTTGGATTTTTCCGGGCTTAAGTTATTGTAGTTGTATGTATATCTTATTTATTGCCCAAATTGCATTTACGTCATGTAGATTACAAACTCGAGTCTTAGATTCCAAACTCGGGTGCAACTTAAAAATTATAGAAGTTTAATTAAGGAAACTGACGTGGTTTTCATACATTTTGTTTTTATTATACGAGGGCCTATAGGTCCTCTCGAAGTACCTTATGAGTGTTTCCCGTTTAATAAAAACAAAAGTAGTTCCCGTATAGTAAAAAAAAACTCAGCTGATGATCTAGACTAGAAGTTCCACAATCATTCATAATGTTATTAAAGCAAAAGAGTGTTTGTTTGTTGTTTTATTTCACACATTTTGTTGAGCCGTTTGTAGTTGTTACTTACAAACTAGAAATTGATAGGTACCAATTTATTTATCTGTATGCATTGACTACATTTTTACATAGGTAAGTGAATAAATTATTACTTACATCTACTTATGAGACCTTCTTGGAGTACGAAAAAGGTAAAATCACAAATAATAAGCTATTATTTAGATTAGAGCCCAATTATTTGACTTCAAAAAAGTAGATTCCCTATTCGACTGTTGTGTTTGTGTTTTATGGGGTTCCGTACCCAAAGGGTAAAAATGGGACCCTATTACTAAGCCTACGATGTCTGTCTGTCTGTCCGTCTGTCCTACCTATTAAAGACTGTATCTTTCGAACCGCAATAGATAGCCAGTTGAAATTTTCACCGAATATGTAATATTACATCGGATTACCTAAGAAATAATAAAAATGTCAAAAAGAAACGAAAGGGGGGTAGGTCTCCATACAACAAACGTATTTTTTTAACGTATTTTTGTATTAGCTCTAATGTAAAAACGGTAACACGTACAAACGCCAAACTTAGCATGATAATAGTACACACTCTAAAATATAACAACAAATAATAAATAATGGCCAAGTGCGAGTCGGTAACAAGTTTCCGTTCATTACCATGTTATAACTGGTAATTTCATTATTGAATATTGTGGTGCTACGGAACCCTCAGTGCGCGAGCCCGACTCGCACTTGGCCGGTTTATTTTGGTGTATGTATGTTACGCGACAACTTCGCCGTTTTGAACTAATTTTAATGATTATTTTTTAATTGAATAGGTTTATTATATCTCGAGGATTGTCTCATTTGTATTTTAAGAAAATATTCCAATTCTAAGGGTGGAAAATTAGAGGGTGAATTCCGTTATTGAATTTCACCCTACCCTCATGGGACTTACTGTCCTTCCCAACTTCACAGCCAATTTTCAAATGTAAAAAAATCTAATAACATAAAAGCTAATAGATAGAGAGAGAGACCTGGTTAGTAGAGGTTGCATAAAAAATAAGAGAACTTAAACTTTCTACTTATTACTTTTTTTGAAAAATATGTACAACGACCTTTAATACCTATACTATAGATTCAATCTCAAAGCATCATCATCAGCAGCAGCCATTAAACATCCACTGCTAGACAAAGGCCTCTCTCTTAGAGAGGGGTGTTGCCATAATCCTCACGCTTGGCAGGCGGCTTGGGGATTGCAGTACGTTCACCGTGTACTAATAGGATGCTGCTGCCCATCCTCCGGTGGTTCTGGTCGCAGTTTTAGGAGTTAACAGAAGTTGTCGACATGATGTAGGGAAAGTGCCTACGAGAAGTTTTAGGTGAAATAAAAATAACCCTGTACGCCATAATGCATTTTTATTATTATTTATAAAGCTTAAAAAAATACATCTAACCAACTTAAAAAAAACCGGACAAGTACGAGTAGGACTCGTGCTCTGAGGGTTCCGTTGGACAGAACCGTCAGAAAGCGAGTCCAAAAAAAAAACAACTAAAGTTGAAATATTGAAAGACAAACATAACTTTGTAGTTGACTATAAGGTTCTTCTATACATTCCAACTACAAAATGTAAGTATGTAATAGCAAAATAATTATTTTTAAATGATATAACTTCAAATTTGTAACTCAGATTTATTCCTATATATGTGCTATGAGACCTTGCCTTTTGCCAAATTTCATGATTCTAGGTCAACGGAAAGTACCCTATAGGTTTTGATTTCCCTGTGAAATCGCAAAATATGCGACATAAATGTTCATATCTTTTGATTGCGTTGACTTACAACTTTTATTTTTTTACAGCCAAAAGAAACTGTAGACCCAAGTATTTAGTACTAATTTCAACTTGATACCTTTACGCGTTCTTGAGAAAAAGGGTCTTGACAGACGGACAGACAGACGGACAGACAGACGGACAGACAGAAGGACAACGAAGTGATCTTATAAGGGTTCCGTTTTTTCCTTTTGAGGTACGGAACCCTAAAAACATTAAAAAGCCAAAAGAAAATATTAAAAAAAAACTGTTGGCGTCCTTGTTTATGAGAATCAAACTAATAAGTCTTTGACAATGTTATACATAATCAAAGCTAATATGTAAAACAAAACGAAACAAAAACATTAAGTATATTAAGTAGGTACTCTTCAACCGACATCAAAAAAGTAAATCGAAATTGAAATTTGTATAAATAAATATTCGGGAAATTTTTGCACACACGTTCATCTGACCCCAATTTAAGCAAATTTTGAACTATGGCTACCTGAGACTGATATACATACATACGTATAATTTTTAAATACATACCTACCTATTTAAATATATATTAACACCCAGATACCTATAGAACAAACACAAATGTTTGCCATCATCATAATTAATGTTTTCCCTAGTGGGAATCGAACCAACGCCCCAAGCGCAGAAGGCAGCGTCACTAACAACTGGGCCACTGGGGCAATCAAAATACCTATAGAACTCGAAACGTTTTTTACGTACCGAATTTTTGTACTTAGCCCACTTAAATTACCTATCTTGCAAACGATGCTTAAAAATACTACAAGCTAATTCATTACTTACCTACTCGCACTAAAGTAAAAACAAGTAAACGCGTAAGTACCTTAGGCCTACATGATGCTTCTTGAAACATATTGACAAACGAAATAGCTATCGATACCTGCAGTGCAAGTACCGTTCTTTATCGATCGTCAAATTCGCTAAAATGCCATAGAATCGATCACAGCGAGTACTGAAAAAATGGCATATTATCGAATTTGACGACCTCAACTGTCAATTTGACGATCGATGAAAGAACGGTACTTGCACCCCTGTACCCTTAGTACAAGTTTTGATAGTATTCGAAAACGTTTTTCGATTACGTATTGTTCCATACATTGCTGGGCTTGAAGGTATTCGAATTTTTTTTTCGTTTTAGAGTGAAGCAATCTATACCACCGATTACTACCGATTTTAGTTCCTCCGCGTTTCCGCTGGAGGCGCTTTACTAAAATGTATGGAACAATAAGGAACAATACGTAAACGAAAAAAGTTTTCGTAAACTATTAAATCTGGGACTAAGCGTACTGGCAGGTTTTCCGGACATAGATAGGTACTTACCTACTTCAATGAAGTTCACGAACAAGCTCGCGTAAAAGCCTATCGTTGTAATTGCGATGTATCTCTACAATAGATACGCGAGTTGCCGTCGGCGTTATTGCTATTACTCGTATATACTTACCCTTGTAATAAGGTAAGTACATTACAGCTTCGCATTTTCGCGATTTCGAAGCAGAATACCATTATCATTTTAACTTTCCTTCGTAGATGCAGTTTAATCATATTTTGGGCGCCATGCATCTTTTTGCCAGTTTTATTCAGCCAATGTAAATGTCAAGAAAAGGAAAAGACTTTAGATTTGTACCTTTTTAGGGTTCCATAGTACGTACAACAGAAACCTTTAAAAGATCGTTGTGTCTGTTGTTTCCGTCTGTCACAGTGACATAATTTTATGTATTATTATTTATGAACTAAAGTAAGTACATGAAATGTGATACTATATTACTACATAGGTACATAAATCTAGTAATAAAGAAGTATATTAATATACTTTTATATGCTTTTGAAGGGTAGCTCCCCATCCCCATACATGTGAAGTGAGAATGTATATATTTTTTTCGCTTCACACTCTCTTTTGTTACAGTGTTTACCAAGGTTTTAACATGAAAGTAATAAAAGTGGGAGTCCCTTAATTTCTAAATTATTCAATTAAACTTGTAAAATTAAACGTTGTTAGATCATAGTAAAAATTTACTCTTAAAATTTCGAGCACAGTACGATTGAAACATTTTGAATTAGCGAAAACTGCATTGACTCTAGAAAAAAACGTCTTTAGAAATAATGTTTTGTTGGTAGTTTTCTATCCAATTACATCATAAAAAATCCGCATTATGATGAAATTACACACACACACCTCTCAAATTTAACTCAGTTCCAAGAGCTTTATTCGAGCATTTTGGTCACGTATCTACGGAACCCTAATATGCGTGTCTCTTCCCGCTTTTGACAGCAAATTGTAAGTTTTTTGTTTGTTAAAACTATGATTAATTTCCCATTATAAATGCTAGCCATTGATGCTAGCACCATTTTGACAGAGTTGTCAATCCCAATAGATCGTTAATTTTTTTCTGTCAAAACTGTGTGAAAATAAAGTGCTACACTACCTAGCCAAGCACAGATCTAGTTGTGTATATCTGTGTAGCCAAGCCTAGCCAAGCGAAGTACCTAAGTAGGTACATAAGAAAACGCATGGCATGATTTGTTTCTGCAAACTGTTATGAGAAGGTAATCCATAACACTTTATGAAAACATTTCCTTTGAGACCGTCTAGTAAGTATATATTTTATCTAGATACCTTTCTTAGGAACCGTATATAACGTTGTGCGTTAAACTAACGTTGTGCGTTAAACTAACGTTGTGCGTTAAACTAATAAAATTACTAAGGGATGAGGGATCTCTAAAGCGGTATCAATGCGTACCTACTTGCTTAATTTATACAGGGTTACTCAGAAAGACACGGCATGACATACGGCAGTGAAACGTGGTATCTCACTAGGGGCCTCATAAACAAGCTCAAAGTATCACAACGAGCTATGGAGAGGGCTAAGCTTGGGGTTTCTCTACGAGATCGAATCAGAAATGAGGAGATCCGTAGACGAACAAATGTTACCGACATAGCCCACCGGATTAGCTAATTGAAGTGGCAGTGGGCAGGGCACATAGCACGCTGAGCAGATGGCCGATGGGGCTGAAAGGTTCTCGAATGGAGACCATGGACCGGTAAGCACAGCGTAGGACGTCCACCCAGTAGATGGACAGACGACCTAAAAGAGACCGCAGGGAAACGCTGGATGCAGGCCGCTTCCAACCGGCCCTTCTGGAGATCGATGGGGGAGGCATGTCCAGCAGTGGACGTCCTACGGCTGAAATGATGATGATGACGCAGAACGAGTGTACTAAGCCGAAAGGGTTCCGTTATACTCATTATGAACAACTTTTAACCAACACCAACTTGGGACCTTGGGACCAACACTGAAATCATGAAAAAATTATCAGCTATTCCATAGAAAATGGACATTCAGCCGTTTGAAGATTACCAGCAATATACCGGGAACTGTTAAAATTTTTCAATGTATGTTTATTATTTTCAAAATGTTGCAACGTGAGAAAGGCTATGGTTAATATGGTTATGACCGCCATAAAAGCAAAAGCACAGCCTTAAAACTATTGCACTCGTCGTCTGTTTTATACTATTCATAACGACTCTTACCAATGCACTGACAAAATCTGAAGTATCGGAACAAACGATTTTTTTTTTCATAGAATAAGTGACAAACAAGCAACGGGCCGCCTGATGGTAATCGGTCACCGCCGCCTATAGACACCTACAATACCCGGGGCATTTTCAGTGCGTTGCCTATCTTTGAGGACTCTATTCACCCTTTGTTTGAAGCAGTCCAAATTATATTTTGGAGGAAAAACCGAAGGTGGTAAGCCATTCCACAACTTCAGGTCGAAGAAATCTGCATTTGGTCAGCATCGACAAGTCTCGTCATTCGACGTGCGTGGTGTAAGGAGATCAGCGGGCGATGAGAAAACGGAAAATTGATCGACGTATCGGCAAATTGAAATAGATCAAAAGAGATGAGGATGAAGGCTTTCATCGTATTGATATGCTCTTTGTACTTACTAAGTAGGTATCTACATATCGTCGAGCGTTTCAGAAAAAACTGCTTTATATTTCGTTAACTACGAAATATAAAGCAGTTTTTTCAGCTTCTAATTTTCACACAGAGACCCGCCAAAATGAAACTTGAAGAGACTTTTATTGTTTTATTTTGTCATCTTTTCTAGTCATCGCGACATCTCGCCATTTATAAGACTACTCATACCCAGTAAGTGTAAGTTCTTCA
Source organism: Agriopis aurantiaria (assembly GCA_914767915.1). Classification (NCBI taxonomy): domain Eukaryota; kingdom Metazoa; phylum Arthropoda; class Insecta; order Lepidoptera; family Geometridae; genus Agriopis; species Agriopis aurantiaria. The sequence goes on from OU611999.1 coordinate 7,608,640, forward strand.
ACCACCTTAATTCGCGAATAAAATTATCTGCTGTTCCCTACATTTCCCAACATTTTGTCGAGTGTGAAATACCGTTTTCTATGAAACAGAAACAGCTGATATTTTACGCAATGCAAGAGTTGCTCCCAATAGTAAAAGTTATTCATAATGATGGATACTATGAACACCTTTGGGCTTAGTACACCCTTTCCGCCTAACCCAGTATAGGCTCCAGTTAAAATGTAATGTTCAAAAATTTAGCAAAACTTAATCAAAATTTACTGTTTTCAAGGTTCGAGTATAATTAGATTAGAAAGTTTTCTAGTATTCTGAATAACACCTATTTGAAATTTCCTCGACAAAATTATTGCGTAGCAGCACAAAATCTAAGGTTATTCACCTTTGCACACAATGAAAACATTACAGTCGATGTTTTCCCTAGTACCTACTTACCTCCGTAGAAATAAATGTCCTTCAATTAATATGCATTTGGCAGCGAGGGCTATGTAGATTTTAAATCAACAAATGAATCGCGTGGCGCCACTTATAATTTATGCTGGCAACACGCCTAAAAAACCATTAAAACCTGCTTGCATAATTAAAACAGAAAATAAGAGTTACCTACATGCGGAAAACAATCGCTCCTAGAAATGTCAAGAAAAATAAACGTGAATATTCGTAGAGGGAGTATACTTAGCCTATGTGAATATTGCAGAGTCACTGATAACATACTGAATCTATGCTGATTACAGTTTTGTACACAGTATAACCGTGTTTTGTATAGGTATGGGTTATTTTTTATGTACCAAAACTACATTGCCGCTTTTTTACATAATTTTTAAGCTACTCTTAATACTATTGTTGCATTACTTACTTTTCACAAAATTAATTTACCAATTTACCAAATAGTTTTATAAAATTTGTACATACTTATGAACATTTCTATTGTTTTAGCTCTATATTTTGTAGATTCAAGAGTAAAGCTGCTAAGGTATAGACTCTTCAACCGTGTAAAACCAATGTAAAACTATAGGTATCTACATAAGTATTGTACAGAAGAAGAAAATACAAATTAGTAAAATAGGCCATTTGGCTGTATTAATAATATTATTCATGCTGGTGATGATGATGATGATGTACATAATCCTAGAAGGTTTTTTTGGTAGCCCATCCGCTAGACTAGAAAGCGTGAGGTCGCGGGTTGAAAACCCCGGGCCCGTACCAATGAGCTCTTTGGAGTTTATGTACGGATTTTCATACCCCGGGCTTTTCGGTGAAGGAAAACAACGTGAGGGCACCTGCATACGTACGGAGAAGGAATTCAATGGCGTATGAGAATCCACCAACCCGCACTGGGCCAGCGTTATGGATATGGCCCAATCACCCTTTCGGGGGTAGGCTAACAGTCCAGCAGTGGACTGTCAGAAGGCTGATTATGATGATTTACCAATAAGTTTTGACAAGAACTTTTTTTAACTGTCATTTCTAAGTACCTATGTTTTTGCTTTGACAAATATACATGAAGTTTTTGTTAATTATTAAATAAATGAAATTTTCTTTGCAACGGAACATCGCAGCGACATTGGGGTTCTACATTTCTATCGGTATATATTATTAAATTCGTTTGAAAAATATGGCTCAATTTCAATATCGACAAAATATTACGCTGGAAAAGAATGGCTATAAAATGTTCAGTGAGGTCTTGGCAAGTTCAGGGAAACCGCTGCGCACTGCTAAGTTAGCCTTAGCGAAAACGAACCGGATAGATAATGCACCAATTTCCAAATCCAAGGTGAAAACTTTTTAGGTTGGTATAAAGTTATTTAAATTCGGATAATAATAATGAAATTAAACGTTTTCCATGGTTTTTAGGATTCCGTACCCAAAGGGTAAATACGGGACCCTATTACGATGTCTGTCTGTCTGTCTGTCTGTCCGTCTTAGCTATGGCTGTATCTTTCGAACCGTAATACCTAGATAGCCAGTTGAAATTTTCACAGAATAGGTATGTAATGTTACGGCGGATTAACTAAGAAATAATAATAAAATCAATAAAACCGTCCAAGTGCGAGTCGGGCTGTAGGAAGACACGTTTCCACATTTTTTTGCCACAAAATCTTTACACTTTCATATTTTTGGTACATTACTTGGTAAGAAGTTAAGTAAGTAGAGGCATGGAGTAGGAGGTAAGTAGTTAAACAAAATACAAAATAATTTATTGTTGTTAAACATAAGATGCAGAAAAAATAAGTAACCCTGCCTGCTGCTTTAGCGTTAGCTGTGATGCAGCAGACACTGTCTTCCCAAAAATAAGAACTAAGTTAAGAGTGCGTATAAAGCGAGGAAAATTTCTGATTTCACCCGCGCGTCTCGCATCACCCGCATTAGTGTGAAACACAACCACGGCAGCGCGGCAGTCGCGCGCAGCTCCAGTACACATAACTCGCGTAGTCGAACTCGTCATGCGGCAAGGAGTAACAAACACAGGATAAGCATAATGTTGGCGTTTTGGCGATTAGCTGGGTTCGGTCGCGGCGCGCAAAACCGTAAATTGTTTATTTCAATTTTCAAAATTGTGTATGTTGTATATTTTTAAACTTAATTTTTAAGTTTTCTACAATATCAATATAAAATTAATAAATTATATAAATTAAATTGAAATTGCCTAAATTAATTTTCAAATTAAAATTTTACGCTTGAGACAGAGAGTCAGAGATCGTTAAACATTAAATCAAACTAAACTAAACTAATGCTATGCTATGCTATGCTACGCTACGCTATGCTATACTATACTAAACGAAACACGCGAAACGAAATACCCGAAAGCCCGTTGGTCCAGTTGGTAGTGAACCTACCTTCTGAGCTTCGGGCGTGGGTTCGATTCCCACCTAGGACAAAATTAATGTGATGAACATTTTGTGTTTGTTCTACGAGTATACCTGGTTGTTAATATCTATTTAAGTATGATTTATTTAATTTAATTTAATGCAATGCAATTCAATTCCATTCCATTCAATTCAATTTACTAAAAAATATCATCATCATCCTTCACAGAACCTTCCTCATTATTTGAAGTCGGCCTAATATACCTACTGTTTGACCTACCAGTACCTACCCGAGCCAACCCGGCCAGTCTAACAGTAGGTATTACTACTTACCTTTTTATCCGACTTCAAATAAGGAGGAAGGTTCTCAATGCGACTTGTATAATCTTAGTGTCTCTGTCTACTTGGTCCACAGTGTTGCACCGCAGTGTTGTAAAGCAGTGTTGCACCGCAGTGTTGCAACGCAGTGTTGCAACGCAGTGTTGCAACGCAGTGTGGCAACGCAGTGTTGCATCGCACTGTTGCGCCGCAGTGTTGCAACGCACTGTTGCACCGCAGTGTTGCAACGCAGTGATTGATAATTTTATTGCATACCTACCTTGCCAAAAGATTCGCTTTTTTACCAGCTAAGGAAACATTAACTTTTTTCTGAGATTCGCCACTGTCAAGAAACATTTTACTGTTTAAAGGCAAAGTTTATTTTTATTGTTTCATTCAAGAGCAATGTTTATAACCTCTAATAAGCCACAAATGACAGCACCAGCGAAGGTGGCGCCATCTGAGATAAGTTTTGCCGTGGTTTGCCTGTAGCTTCTCATTACCCAAAATGTATGAAAAATACTGCGTTAGTTCCCTAATACTCACCCTGTGAAATCATTTACCACTGAATAAAACTCAAAATATGTAGTGATGGTCAAAATATTTTCGGATTTGAATTAAATAAAGAAATTTCGTTAGTGAAGCTACTTCTCAAAATCTCTGAAATATTGGTGCCGTCGTTTGGCTTTAGACCTCAGCAGCCATAAATCGATGCCACAGACTTAAAATATTCAAGGATGGCTGAAATATTTTCTGATTTAACGTCTTCACTGAAATATTGAAGATGTCTTCTAGTATTAGAACTGAACAATCTATAATCACCGTTACTGATTTAAAATATGCAAGGATGGCAGAAATATTTTACGATACAAGTCATGATTCTCTGAAATATAAGAAACATTTTACTGTTTAAAGGCAAAGTTTATTTTTATTGTTTCATTCAAGAGCAATGTTTATAACCTCAAATAAGCCACAAATGACAGCACCAGCGAAGGTGGCGCCATCTGAGATAAGTTTTGCCGTGGTTTGCCTGTGGCTTCTCATTACCCAAAATGTATGAAAAATACTGCGTTAGTTCCCTAATACTCACCCTGTGAAATCATTTACCACTGAATAAAACTCAAAATATGTAGTGATGGTCAAAATATTTTCGGATTTGAATTAAATAAAGAAATTTCGTTAGTGAAGCTACTTCTCAAAATCTCTGAAATATTGGTGCCGTCGTTTGGCTTTAGACCTCAGCAGCCATAAATCGATGCCACAGACTTAAAATATTCAAGGATGGCTGAAATATTTTCTGATTTAACGTCTTCACTGAAATATTGAAGATGTCTTCTAGTATTAGAACTGAACAATCTATAATCACCGTTACTGATTTAAAATATGCAAGGATGGCAGAAATATTTTACGATACAAGTCATGATTCTCTGAAATATAAGAAACATTTTACTGTTTAAAGGCAAAGTTTATTTTTATTGTTTCATTCAAGAGCAATGTTTATAACCTCAAATAAGCCACAAATGACAGCACCAGCGAAGGTGGCGCCATCTGAGATAAGTTTTGCCGTGGTTTGCCTGTGGCTTCTCATTACCCAAAATGTATGAAAAATACTGCGTTAGTTCCCTAATACTCACCCTGTGAAATCATTTACCACTGAATAAAACTCAAAATATGTAGTGATGGTCAAAATATTTTCGGATTTGAATTAAATAAAGAAATTTCGTTAGTGAAGCTACTTCTCAAAATCTCTGAAATATTGGTGCCGTCGTTTGGCTTTAGACCTCAGCAGCCATAAATCGATGCCACAGACTTAAAATATTCAAGGATGGCTGAAATATTTTCTGATTTAACGTCTTCACTGAAATATTGAAGATGTCTTCTAGTATTAGAACTGAACAATCTATAATCACCGTTACTGATTTAAAATATGCAAGGATGGCAGAAATATTTTACGATACAAGTCAAGATTCTCTGAAATATAAATGCTCTCATCTAGTGTTGGACGCAAATCACGCAAAACCTCACCTAATCCTCAAAAAAAAACCCACCTATGTTTCCAACCAATTAGTTCAAAATATTCAAAAATAGCTATTTATTTTTTGATATAACTTCACTTTGCTGAAATACTGGTGGTGCCACCTAGCGTTTGATCTGAGAAACTCGTATTTTATGCTACTGATTCAAAATATTTAAAGATGGTACCGCACTGTTGTACCGCACTGTTGTACCACACTGTTGCACCGCACTGTTGCACCGCACTGTTGCAACGCAGTGTTGCACCGCATTGTTGCACCGCAGTGGTGGACTGCAATTCAACCAGTATAAAAAAATACTGGTCAAATTGAAGGTACTCTAAGGTAAATGAGAACCTTCCTCCTTATTTGAAGTCGGATAAAAAGGTAAGTAGTATTTGACTTTGACTAAGGTGAGTAGTCCCGCTAGTGTATTATGCATTTCCCCTTACCAGCACATACCCGAGCCAACCCAACTGGTCAAACAGTAGGTACTTATGTTTTTAACCGACTTCAAAGAAGGAGGAAGGTCCTCAATTCGACTAGTATTTTTTTATACCGGTTGAATTGAGAACCTTGCCCCTGTTTTGAAGTCGGTTAAAAACATAAGTACCTATTGTTTGACTTTCCACATTTAAATTTTTTTTTATTAGAAGATGTTTTTTTGCTTCCATTATTACCAAGCTATTTTTTGTCTGTTAAAATTGAGAACCTTCCTCCTTTTGCAGAAAGCCGCTTCTCGTAAAAACGTGAGAAAATGTGGATGGAACTCTCAAGTCAAATTAACCATCACATTAATTTAAATGATTTTTAATTTTAATTTTATAAAATTATAATGAATCTAAATTATTTTATTTATTTTATTTTATTATTTTATCTTTCTGACTCTCTCTCTCTGCTTCTCTCCGTCTCTCTCTCTCTCTCTCTCTCTGTCTGTTTGTCTGTCACAAAGAAACACTCCGACTCTAATAGTTATATTACTGAGCATACATAATAATGGATTCGTTAGGGCCTAGTCGTATCCATTTTATTTGTATCTATGTTATTTTTTCGTAGTAGCTTTACCTAGTCTGTGCTCTAAGGTCATTGTCACCACTTGGTAGCCGCATCAAGTGGTCGCGTTCGAGCCATCGATTTTTTATATTATCCTTTGTTTGAAAATACAGTAGGTGTTGATATAATCGCACTCGGAAGATAAAACCAAGGCGAAAAGCAAGCGCGTGCGTCCTTCCCCGTTGAGGCACAGTGCGGTACTGAGGTTAAACGGAGCATGTTTCGCTATTTAGATGCAAAGCGCAACAGAATAAGACTGAATATCGGACTTGCCGTTTGACCGAATAGTTGCTTAGAACTAAAGGACGTAAGTCTCAAATCGAATATAATTTATTATGAGAGTACTAATTAATCTAGGTAAATTTTGTCTTAACACTGGAAAACAAACTATATTTTCCTTCGGTGAGTATTTATTTTAGATATGTAACTGAAGTACTTTCCAAGTAAAATCAAAAAAATTAGCAAAAAGGCACCATTTTCAAAACATTAAAGTATCGAGTAAATATCTTGCTATTATGTTTCTGTCTTAATGGCGGAAAGAAAATGAATTGAAAATTCACATATATCAATTATTACGGTGATCGGATATTTGGTTTAGTTAGAATATCATGGCAAATTAGCATAAAATTTCGGTTGCCCCCTCTTAATGTAGGTACTATGGTTGGTCCAAGTATTTATTGGTAGCTCCGGCAGCAATAACATTGTAAAAAAACTAAATGTAAACATTTCCTAGAGTAAGTATATCGAGTACCAATGCTACAGTTTTAGGTTAAAAAACCTAGAGTTACTAGGTGAATCTACGAATGTTTCATGGTTGCAGGGAGGTACGTTATATAGGGGTTTTATTGAATTGTATCGTAGATTTCGCTAGGGAATTTTACGTTAAACTATACATCGCCACTTCGCACAAATAAGAGTAGGTACAAATCCACTTCCTCTCCCAAGGTTTTAGGCGGCGCGTTTTTCTTCTATAACGCCGCAGGCCAGGAAAAGGAAAACGTCGTTTTAGCTGGAAGGGCCAGGGTAACGAAATTGTATGCGGTGCTGAGCTGTCACATGCAAAGATGACAAGCCAATTTTAGCAGTTTTTTTTTTTTTTGTTTTGGTAATACTGTATCTGTCTCAGATGCATTTTAACCTCAGTTAAACCTATAAATAACTAAATAAATCAGTCTGAAAGCTTCTTTGGCTGCACTAACATTGTAAAAAGATGAATGAAGCTGCTAATGGCATTTCTAAAGCTGTTAATGAGACTGACAGGATAATCTTTATCGCGCCAGAACAAAGTTATGCCTACGTGGTAGTAATAAAACTTACTGTGTGTATACGTACACAGATAGGAAGTTTTATTTAACTGCCTACATAATTATGTACAGGCAGCTTAACAAACTGTTCACCAAATTTTCTGACATAGGTAATAAATAATTCTAGCAGTTATTCTCGGGAAAACTTTTTCCGATATCTGATGTTTCCGACAGTCACATTGAAGCCAACTCCATAGCAGCCGTTGATTTTTGCTTAAAACAGGACAATCTAGCACTTTTTATTTTCTGACGTAGGTAGTAGGTAACTCTAGCAGTTATGCTCGAGTTTTATTTGCAATGTCTGAACTTTCTAACAATTACATTGAGGCCAATTCCATAGCAGCCGTTTATTTTTGCAAAAACAGGACAATCTAGCTTCGACCAGGGCGAGGCAATCTAGGACTTTTAATTTTCTGAGGTAATTACTCTAGCATCACACGCATCTTCGTTGAATCCGTTTCCACCAGTGCTAAGCTAAAGTATGAAAATAAAGGTTTCTTATTAGTGGACATTTTGTGCGGTGCTACACAACGACCGAATGTTGCGTAACCTCGACGGACTCTTCTATGTTCGTGTACCAATGCACTTCCACTAGGAATATAAATATGTAATTGCACCATAATTCCAATGACAATGAAGACGATTCTTAACAATAAAAAAACATTTTCATTTTTATCTCTATTTTATGACCTAAGTATCTCAACTGGATTCTGGGTCTCAGAAATTCAATTAAGCAGGGATCGGAGGGATCCAACTGGATTACTGTTACATTCTCCCTATCTCTTATCTATTAAATCTCTTATCTATAAAAATATTGTTGCTCGTGTGCTATTTAATAAAGATTAATCTGATGTACCTACCTAATGAAGAACCAGGGTAAGAGGTCAAACCCTGGATTCACGATCACAATGTGTTCACGCAAACCAAAAGTAAGTTGATTCCTAATTGCCTACCCTAAGACCTTTGACATAAACAAAATAAATATTGCGCGGTTGCGCATATCTTTTTCATCACCTATAGGCATAAGGCCTCAGGGGCCTTACGTCCAGCTGTTCTTTTAAAGCAATCCAGTTTAGGTAATGAAAAAATGTTGAGCTACCGCAAACCGTATCTGATAGCGTTTGCGTGATTTTCCGAACTGCGCTGTTAGCGTTAGCTTGATACCGCGTAAGGAGTTGGGCCGTGGGCGTAAGGCCCCAGAGGACAAAAGATCATGGTAGGTAGGAAAATTATAGAGGGTGACCTTAGTCACAGAAGACATAATAGCAGACCTTAGTGTTTGCTTAGTGTATGTAGGTGAAGTAAAAGCTTGTAAAAACGGAACATCGCGAGGTCTCAGTTCGGAGCGAACTACTAGTTATAGGTACTATCATAGGTAATACGTTGCTCCACAAATAGTTGTAGGCGTTGGCGTTCGACACTGATTGTATCCTTTAGATATAAGTTTTTGTAAAGGTGTTCAATAATTTTTTTTTCTTTCTTTCAGTTGAAGAATCAAAATGCGCCATTGGATATAATAGGGTATTTGACTACTTTTGGGAAACTATTGCACATTATTGTCTGATATAAAATAATGTATACTGCATTTATATTTTCTGGATATCAGTCGTATTTGCGATATAAATCGATGTTAAAGTTTGAATAAAAAAATATCGCGCCAAAACGCAGACCTGCGTCATAGCTCCGATCACGTGACTAATTGACGTCACACAAAACAAAACAACTGCAGCCAGGCTGCAAAAGTTTGATAATTAATTATTTTTTTTAGAAGTAATGGTTTATAAATATTGTGTAGTGCCAAAATGTACAAATACTTCCATAAAGACACCGGATAAAATATTTGTCCCTGTTCCAATGCACCCAAAACTCGAAAAAAGTGGTTGTAACCAATCTAAGGTTGGAACTAAGTAGCTCGTAGAGAACCCAAAAGTATTGGAGCTAATTCAAGTGTTTCTATGTGCGAAGATCATTTTGAGGTACATATTTGAGTCTATATATTTCTATTATAATTTGTGTTTTTATTGCATTACTATTTTATGTACTGTTACTTTCTTTTTAAACATTGTAGGCTTGACATAACCTAACAAAATAGTGATATCCACCTACTACAACATACTTTTTGTACAACTTGATTGAATGTTTTGCTTGGAGAACAATTAAATATTAATACTGACATTGTAGTTTTTACGTTTTGAGTTCTGCAGCGTAGAAACAATGACGTGATTATTATTAAAGAAATATGCAACCATAAAAACATTAATTTTGGGTAAGTTACTGCTGTCTGCTTGCACAAAATGTTTCTCCATTCTTCTCACATTTAACCTCCGGAATGTTTTTGGTGAAAATTTCTGGATAAATCGCTCTCAAAATAGCTTTACAACATTAAATTCGCAAATATCAATACAAAATCTGTTTGTTTAGATTTGTGTGACGTCACTAGGGATGAAGCCAGTTACAGACCGTTTTCGATCACGTGATCAAATGTCGAAAATACAGTTATTTTATTCGCGTTTTTTACAAAAAATAAGCATATTTTTATCAAAAAATCAATGAAATATGCTTTTTCATTATGTCATGTTTATGGATGGCGTCAATTGGCATAATATTTTTAATACAGTCAAGTACCCTATTATCTTGTAGTGGCAACTGGAACTTTTTCGTACAAAGTAGGAGCGGTAGCTCCACCTAGTATAAGCACAATGAAGTAGTAGGTGGTAGTAGTTCGATAGAAATACTAGAGTACCAGGTATAGTAAACTGATAAATAAAATTTATGTCCACGTTATCTTCATCAAAATACTTCAATTATTTTTCAATAGATGTCGCTATTTCTAACCTTGTATTTTGTCAACAGATGTCACTACCGCACGTTCTTGCTCACAAGTAGATTATACCGTGTGATCGTGTTGAGTCACTCGATCAAGAAGACAAATTCAGTAAAAACAAGCCTATGAGATATAGCCATGTAACAAGGTAAGTTATAATTTTTCAACAAATACTTATTAGAATCATTTAGAATTTAATTTATTATTGTCTACGGTCACTCGTTTAATGTTGTCAAAATATTCTTCCATTCCACGTTTGTCTATGGTGCATCAAAATGGCCGACTGCAGTGATGTCTGTAGAGGAATTTTCTATCTTTGTTTACGTTAAAAACACAGTAAAACCATTGAAACTGTTGACTTTATTGTGAAAAATACAATGACTATAGGTGATAAGAATTTAGACAATCGTTCGGGTTCATGTAAGTGTGTGTTTTGACAGAAAACTAGTGGCACCAGTCTCACCTTGTAAAGAGAAAATGGGGAACTGCTTCAGTAGTCAAAGTACAAGGGAGAAAGAATCTAAAAACAAGAATGAAAGAGCTAGCAATCCTCACGAGGAGGACTCCAGACATATCCAATCTCCAGTGCCCACTCCACCCCCGGACCCGCGATCGACGGTGAATCAAGGCACTGATACAAATGAGGTCCCTCCCACCCGAATATTCGTAGCGTTGTATGATTACGATGCAAGGACAGACGAGGACCTTAGTTTTAGAAAGGGGGAGCACTTAGAGATCCTGAACGATACGCAAGGCGACTGGTGGCTGGCGAGAAGCAAGAAAACGAAACAAGAAGGTTACATTCCATCCAACTATGTCGCACGCCTGCAGTCCATTGAGGCCGAGCCGTGAGTAATCACTAGTTTTTATGCAATCGTTTCAGAAACAGTTCCTGCGATTTCTTTTCCTTTACACGCTTCAATCAGTAGAGCAGGATATGATGCAGGCAGGCATTTGTTCCATTGTTTATGTATTTACTTACATAGTGTTGTCAGCTTACCACATTGCACTATGTATCTACTTTACACATTCTAGACTGGTTGAATAGATAACAGTAGAATCTGGCTAAGCTGTCAAACTTAACGCCCCCTGACGCTTTAACAGAGAAGGGGCTAGCGGGCAAGCTAAAATTTTGATATTGATGGACTTATTAAAAATCTAGTTTAGGATAGTCCGACGCCTACATCTTAAATTTATCTTGTCCCTTTTACAGTCAGAGCACAGCTAACTAAACTGAAGAAAAAAGTAAACATTTTAGGCCCTTGTCTTCCTAGGACCTAAATAAAACAACTGACACCAATCATGATAAGCTTTTTACATTTAACAGCCACAACCGTGGTTACTGCAAGAACTTATTTACATTATTATCATATTTAGTTATTATTTCTACTGATTATTAGCATAATATTTATACAGGTGTAAATCACAATTACATAAAGTAAATTTGTGTTTTTCGTGTTCTTGGCATTTAAAGACCTTGGCCCTACTTGATAAGATTTAAACAACTTTCAACAGCAAGAGACAGTCACCTATTGTAGAATCTGGTTAGGTATAACTCATTATAACGCCACATCCCAAGTTTGGTTTTCATATGAACTATTAGCAGTGGCTCAAGGATTCACCTGCTATCCTACAGGAACCATATTTTTTGTGGAATATAAAGTAGCATATTGGCGTCTATTCTGTCATACCACTAAACTAAACCAATCTGCCAGGACTAAAATTATCTGCCTCTCTTTTCATTTTAATATGTGAGAGAAGGATGGCAACAATTTTAGAGATGTCAAATTTAGTTTAGTTTAGAGTGCATCAGAATCGATGCCATTATATTGTGTTCCTACCATGCGAAATTTCATTTGAATCTATTCAGCCTTTACAAAGTTGAGTGAGAAACAAACATACTCACAAATTTGCATTTTTTTATTTGGTAATAGGTATGCAGCTTACTGCCATCTTGTCTGATGTTTAGCGATGATGTAGTCTACAATCGGGCATTCTTGACTTGAAGAAGCGCATTTAATCACAACTTAAAGACAACAATTGTAATCATCACCCCCTCGGGCAGAAAACACCCCCTAGGGCAGGGTATTTTTATAAATATTGAAATATAATCTTGCGCTTGACCCCTAACTCGATTGATGTTAAGCGATGATGCGGTCTACGATGGAGCATGCTTGCTTAGAAAGAACCGATCAAATCAAAGCATATCTTCCAGTTTTTCGAAATTTCAATTATGAACAATTGTTGCTTTTTTGTGCCCACCCTGTCCAGCTGATAGTAAAAGACAGGAGGGAATTAGATCATCCAGAAACGACAGTTTCACTACCAACTGGACCAATGGGCTATCATCATTATCGGGCTATCATGACAGCTTAAATTGCCTTAACTAGGTAAAAGTTGTCTCTGCAAAGTCTATGCCATAACAAAAGAAACAGTTGATGCCAGAAAGAGACAGTACTCATCGGTAACATGAAGTGAAAGCAATATTGGAATGCTTCCATTATTAGCACTTAACTAATATGTCCGCACATTATGTGTAAGTGTATTGTTCATTTTACATCATTACTCTAGAATCTCTAGATAGTTGCACCAGTAGTATTTTCTCGCATTAGTTAGATACAGTTTGTATGACGATAGTAAAATTGTTTAGGGAAAAGTATCAGGTAAGCCAACGCCTAGCCTCCCAACCATTAAACAAGTATAAATTAATTTTAATATGACGAATCTCTAGTGTGATTCTGCTTCGACGTCGCAACGTCAACCGCACTTCACCGCATAGTGACGCCTGATTCAATCAAGTATAAAATGTTTTATTTTTAAACCCAAAAGAGCGAATAATCTTCAAATAAATAATTGTAATATAATTGATATGTTTTAATAGTCTTCAAGGTCAGCAACATAACTGTGTTAGTTTTACAGCTGTATCTAAAAGTAACGGCGAACGCTTACCATCAAGCAGCCCGTTAGCTTGTTTGCCACAAATGACATGGAAAATAAACGGCTGAACAGATATTCTTGAATTATATAGCTAAGAACACTCGATCAAGTCACCTCTCAAGCAAAAATAACTAAATCAAAATTGTTTCAGCCGTTTGATAGCTACGATGCCACAAACCACCCTCCTGCCCATTTTTCTATCGGAATGCCAGAGCGGGCACAAAAAATCGACACCGCTTTATGGTTGATATTCCGGAAACCCGTACGAAGCGCTTTGATTCCACTTTTATTATGCTAACTGCTAGTCTGTGGAATGCGCTGCCGAAAGGGTGTTCCCTGATAGTTATAATCCAGGTGTCTTCAAATCACGAGTGAATCGGTTTCTTCTAGGCAAGCGTGCTCCATCGTAGACCGCATCGTCGCTTTATGAGTTGGCGGTCAAAGGCAAGTTTTTTTTTAAACAGACTGACACAGTTACACTCTTTAAACTTCTATCATCCCTCTGTTTGCATTGTTAACTGGCCAGAAGGCCTCTTGACAATCTGATATGGTTTAACAGCTGTTATGAAACAAACAACAATTATCTAGATTTAAATTATTATGTTATAAAAGCTTATAAAAGTTATAAAAGGAACTTGTATTGTTTATCTCTATCCTGTCAATAATGCATATTTTTTTACACAACGTAGTGTCTGGTATTACTTATTCATCAAAAATATACAAAACTAGCGGTCCGCCCCTGCTTCGCACGGGTATAGATTATAATAGCCTATAGATGTCACCCGGGGATAAAGTAGCTTCCCAACAGTGAAAGAATTTTTCAAATTGGTTCAGTAGTTTCGGAGCCTATTCAATGCAAACAAACAAACAATCAAATATTTCCTCTTTATAATATTAGTATAGATATATAAGGCTGTCATTCCATGTGGAGTTCTAAGGGGGAGGCCTATGTTCAGAAGATAATAATTCAATCCAATTTTAGCTTATATGTGCTTGTCTTATTTAAGGTGATCATACACATTTCTGCACCGCATTAAACTAAATTCATAACAACTACTTACTAACATCCGCACTCAGAGACATTTCTTAGTCTAAGGAATACTTAAAATTGATCTGTCTCGTTTTCATGTCTGACAACATCCGTCAACGAGAAGTTGACAGAGCAATTTTAAGTGTTCCTTAGCTTAAGTAATGTCTCTGAAGTACGGCTGTAAGTGATATAATGCCACAGATCAGTAAGTAGTTACTATGAATACAGTCGCTAAGTGTGCAATAACTTTTTATCATCATCACAAAGTTGACGAAGTACTTTAAAAGATAAATAATAATTAAATAATTGGGACATTTTTTGCACACACGGTCATCTGACCCCAAACTAAGCAAAGCTTGTAATATGGCTGCCAGATACTGATATACACATTTATATATATTTAAATACATATACTTGTATAGGTAAATCAAAAGTCAAAACGTAAAAATGTAAAAACGAAATGGACATACAAGAAACGTATTTTTTTTACGTATTTTAGTATTCGCTCTAATGTAAAAATGAGAATACGTACAAGCGTCAAACTTGGTATGATTATAGTGCAAACTCGAAATTATAAAAACAAAGTAATAGGTTCCGTTTTTACCCTTTGGGTACGGAACCCTAAAAAAACATTTCCCACGTTATTAATTTTATTGTCAGTGGCGATTATGGCTAAAGTAAGCCTAGCAAAACCTCTTTGAAATCTTAGAAACGAACAAGGTCAAATCAAAACAGTTAATTTAGTTAACCAATCACTTGCCATGAAAAAGATGAATGCCACTTTAATTATCCGAAGGAATTCAATAAAATTACTATGCACACAAGTCACAAATTTTATGTGAGTCATTGCGATACAATTCCTATAGAGTCACAATCTCTCAGTGAAAACAGTCAAAAAGCGTCCGAGCGTACGTATGTACAATGTATCATTTATTGCAACTAACTTGTAACTAACCAAAAAGTCTGCACAATTCGTAGCGTGCGCCGAGTTTTTGTTCGGTTTTTTTTTTGGCACGATTGTGACTCTATATATGTATTGTATCTCGATGATGTAAGTGCATTATTGTAGAATGCCTATTATTAAAATAAAATTTAAGTTTAAGCAAAGCATTTTAAGTGTGGGTGAAGGGTGACTTTGAAGGTAAACAGTGGTAATGTGAGTAGTTAAATTCCAGTTTCTTTTTCTTTTGTTGCTTCAATGATCTTGAAAGAAGTTCAATGTATATATTGCTACTAGCTGTTGCCTGCGACTTCTTACGTGAACACTTTTAAATAAACTTTCAACCCGCATTAATTCTGCCCTTTCGCAAAATCTTTTCTTAATAGATATGCGTCTTGCATACTATGGAAGTAACATGATCAACTTAGAACAAAAGCGCGCGATCGTGAACAGCATGTTTTTACAAATAATTATGTATCTTCCTACAATAAAGTAGTACTTACCTACCTATATTTTAAAATGCGTAATCATTAATTAATGTTAAATTGAAATGTTATTAATTTATCTTACATGTCAACTAAGTATAGAACTTTCATTAAAAAGTTACCAGTCTAGCTAGATGTCTAGATTAACCTAATTGGGTTCGATTCCCACCTAGGACAAACATTTATGTGATGAACATTTGTGTTTGTTCTATATCTGGTTGTTAATATCTATTTAAGTATGTATTTAAAACTATATATGTATGTATATCAGTCTCTGGCAGCCATATCACAAGCTTTGCTTAGTTTGGGGTCAGATGGCCGTGTGTGAAAAAATGTCCCGAATATTTATTTATAATTATGTGCAGCCAGCTAATTTTAAATGTACAAAACTTCTTCTTTATCGTCATCAACTACTAAGAATAAATATTAGCCTTTTACGTTTTTGTACTTTAAAAAAAAGTACTCATCGATAGCCTGTTTTGTCCCGTCATTAATTTTAAAGACGCTTCTACATTTCTATGACATTATAAAATATTATAATTATCGAGTAAATCATCATTAAAGGCGTCTCTGTTGGCCTAGGTCCATAAGGCGAAATGGTAGAGAACCGTACACTTGTATGACGGTAATGCGGCGTGCGCGCATTCAAATATTTTCAATAATATTTTTTTCTTTATTTTCTACAAATAATCTTACGCTTTTACAAAAAACTGCGACTACTAAAGTATTTGAATGATTGTTAGGATAACACACATTATTTTTTTGATAAAAATGTCTTCTATAGAATTTGAATGAAGTTGATTCAATCCATTGAAGGGAACGTATAAACGGGTGTTTTTTAGGAAAGTTTACGATTTTTTTCTATCGAGCCAAATTTCTTTAATCGTGTATCGGTGAACTCATTCGTATAAAATATTTCAAGAACATTTATTAAACATAAAGAATAATAATGTAAATTAATCGATTTTAAAGGTGTACTTTTGAATATTCATGATGACGAATCGTCAAATTTGAAGCAGCAAGCCAAAAGCGCACGGCTAGCTCACTCTCGCATTTCAAGTTTTTTAACCGACTTCAAAAAGGGGGAGGTTATCAATTCGACTGTATGTTTTTTTTGCATGTACTTATGTTACGCGAATACTCCGCCTATATAGAATTGTTTTTAATATTTAAAAAAAAAAAACTGATCACGCTTTATCTTAAGAATACCATTGCGAATTGTTTTTCGTGGTGATATTTTATATATAGGATGCCCGAGGAGATCGAAAAGAGCTCGTTTCTCTTCCACCAATATAAACATAACAACATTAAATTTGATTAGAACAATTTGCAATGGTATTCTAATTATAAGGCGCGTTCAGTTTTTTTTTTTAAATTCCAATCATTGTTTTTTTTTGTGCGAATTAGAGCCGAACGCCCTCTTATTATTAGCTAATTACTTATAATAATCATGGACGCTCGTCGTCGCTCAGAACCTTGAAGTGGAATGGTCGCATATCCAATATCACTAGTGTGGTCTTCGCTTTCACACCACGCCCCAGCGTTTGCTCCTCGTTTATATTGAAACGCTATTACAATAATAATTACAAGTGTTTACCACGCTTCTATTGCGCAACTGCCAGTAGGTACACTCGACTTTGTACTAGAAAATTTGCAAGCGAAAGCAGGTATCCATACATTGACCGGAACGTAGTGTAAGACGCACTGAGACTCGTTGGAGTGACGATATAGAAAGAAAAAAAGTTTATTTGTGACTAAATTACGTTTTTTTAAATAGCTAAAAAACACAGGTTATAAAGTCACAAAGCCCCAACTCTAGCATAATGCCGGCTGTTAACGGCCACATATACCAAATTTGACGGTTTTAAATCAATTTTATTCAGTTAAATTACAATATTTGAGCTGGAAAAAAATACATGTCACAGAAACATTTGTGTTTGAGTTTATGATTTGGTGTGACACGATAGAATAAACTTTCCTCTATGAAAAAAAAACTGAAACAAAGTCGAGTTAGTTTATTTTTTTCGTTTTATGCTCTAATGAAAGCTCGTAACAACCTGGAAATTGCATGTACTGAAAGGCAATTTTATTCAATATTTTTTTTATTTGGATAGATATTTGATAGTGAATTGTTTCGTTTTTTAGTGGAATTAAAAGCGTAAAAAGGTCGCGAGAATTTGCGCGCGCCGCGTTCAGTACCGCGCCAGGCGTCATCGAGGTCGGACCTATGTTCGTTTTTGTCGTTGCACTCCCCCCCGCGGGCGTCCTGATTCTTGCGTGGCAAAATACATCGCCGCTATAACTTGGCGGGGACTGAGGGAGCGTTTTGTTACCTACGTGACTCGGATAACCGGCCGTTAACCAGCGCTGGTCTTCCGTTGGAGCCGTTTTGGTGATGTCTCATATACGTAATACAGCCTGCATATACTTAGGTAAACAAAAGCCGAAAATCGTACTGAGCGGCGTGCCTTGGGCGGCCATGTGTAGCAGTCTATTAGTATAGGCTGATTGTGATGATGATAATACAGGTGATAAAGGAACGCGACTGATCATACTTGCACACCACAGCTTATGATTTATCATCATCATCATTATCAGCCTATCATGTCCCCACTGCTGGGACACAGGTGCTCTCTCAGAGAGCGAGGGTGGGCCCTAATCCACCATGCTGCCTTAGTGAATGTCGGTGAATGTCATTTCTGAACTTTTGAGGTTCTTGGACATACTACCGGTTTTTCTTCATCGAGTGTTGGCATCGAAACGGCACAACTTATTTGAGTACTAAATAAGGCCGAGTCTCGAACCGGGTGCCGTCAGATTGTAAAGCGCATATATATATATGCTACCGGCGGGCCACCATCGCTCTGATATGATTTATCGTTCTTTATTTATTTTACTAGGAAATTTGTCAATACACTTCCGACTTTGTAAAACTTAATCATGTTATTTGGCGCCGTCGCCTGCCTTCTTAGCGATTTAGACAGCTGTAAATCACCTCATCTTATATAACTAGCATCAAAAAGTATTTACTGTTACACGGATTGAATAAGCTTCGCTTGATTTATTCATGAGGTAATAATTGTTTGACCCCTAGAGAAACATAAAACCAATCATAAACATGCGCGGTCTACTTTAAAAGATAACGTGGGTCGAAAACGAATTTCTAAAACGTTTACTCTGTTATTCACTTTGCACGGATAAGGAAAACAATTTGCAGATGACGATATGCTATTTACATACGCGACTAAAAATTCATCCGGTGAATGGGTAGCTTCCTTCTATTTATGAGACGCTCATGGAAAACCGCAGCCTTGATATTGGTGTCAACCTTTGTGTATCGCTGTCAGTCTGTAGTTTGCTCGTTCCACTCCATCCGATATCTCTTTAGAGCAGTCAGTCGTGAAGGGCGAACATCAATCAGCGGCGAGCAAGTTCGTTCAAAGCGTTTTGTGCAAAACGTCTCGTCTCGTCAGTTGCATAAAAAATCGCATCGCCTCTAACGCTAAGTTGTAACTGACCTACGTAATAACTTAAAGGATATTTAAACCCTTACCGTCTTACCACAAAAGATTTAAGCACGCTTTAGACAAGTGTTTAGCATATTTTTCGCTGTGAAACAATTGCTAAACACATGTCTAAAGCGTTCTTAAATCTTTTGTGGTAAGACGGGTAGTTTTTAAAATTGTGTATCTAATTATTATCAACACGTAGCACGGACACCCTGAAACTCGATGGAGTGACGATATACACAAGGCTGCTGGCAGTGGCTAGAAGGGAAACCGAAGATCGGGCTGAGTGGCGAGCCTTGGAAGAGCCATATATATTATGTCCAGTACCTAGTTATCGTTTATTTATTGCATTTTTTTTTTTATTGAGTGATCGTGGCCGATCTAAAGCTCTTGTGCTTTTCAATTTGACGGCACCCGGTTCGATCTTCAGCCATTTACCAATGATTTATTTAGTACCTAAATAAATGATGTGCCGTTTCGACGCCATCGCTCAACAACGGTGAATGAAAAACATTGTCGGGAAACCGGTATGTACAAATACAATACAATACCTCTTTATTAAAAAACCACAAAACAAGAATAACATAAACATTGAAATAAAAATAATATCTGGGCTTTTAACAGGCGGCCTTATCGCTTAAAGCCGTCAAAAACCAACCTCAAAAGCACAGACTTACGACATTCACCATCATGCACTGGGCCACCATGGAGGATTAGAGAGCCCATCCTCTCTCTAAGAGAATGCCTAAATCCCAGCAGCGGGGACATGATAGGCTGATGATTTTTAATGCATGGGACAGAGCTATGCTCAGAGTTTCTTTGCGCGATAGAATCCTAAACGAGGATATTCTCCAAAGAACCAGAGTCACCGACATAGCTGTTAAAATTTGCAAGTTGAAGTGGCAATGGGCAGGCCACATCGCTCGAAGAAACGATAACCGATGGGGAAGAAAGGTTCTTGAGTGGAGACCACGAACCGGAAGACGCAGCGTAGGTAGGCCTCCCACTAGATGGGCCGACGACATAGTGAGAGTCGCTGGCATCCAGTGGATGCAAAAGGCAGACTGTCGTTTACTGTGGAGGTTAAAGGGGGAGGCCTATGTTCAGCAGTGGACGTCTTTTGGCTGATGATGATGAATGCATATACAACAAGTGGCAAGTAGCTCGTCGGATAGAAATCGAAACGCTTGCCCATAACAGTTGCCACTCAAGAGTCTTAAGGTTCAACAGTTCTAAATCCCACGCGGCAATGCACTACGTTTGTCACCCTGAGATGTTAGGTAGGAAATCTCTCCATTCCATAGAAGTACTGTTTACGTCCTGTAATTTCACTGGAAAAATTGCTGTTCAATCCGGAACACAGTAAAGTTTGCTCTCCCCTACTGCTTGGTGGTTGAATCTGTCAGTGCGGTACACTCTTGCACACATATTTTCTTCAGATCAGCCAGTAAACGTCAACTGCTAAACAAAGGCCTCCTTCTTAGAGAGGGGGTCGCAGTACATGCATCGTGTAATAATAGGACGCTGCTGCCCATCCTCTGGTGGTTCTGGTCGCAGTTTTAGGACATACCCGGGAACATATTAGTTACATATTTTTTTATTTAAAACTATACATGATTGATGTTCGAAACGTCTTGAAGCACTCTTCACGAGTAAAGAAAATGATAGTATAATATCGGTCGGATTTGTACAGTGGTATCTAAATACCGGCCCGATAATTAAAACTGCATCGCGTTCCGCACGAACCTCTGCCCGCCGCGCCACAAACGGGGTCAACTGCTGCAAACAACGATTATCGATCAACTCAAACAGTCCTCGCACTACCGAGATACTTTACAAGGGGATACATTACCTCTTCATACAGAATCCGCAGCATCTTGTACAAACAGTACTTCGGCGAGCTTTCAGGAAAACGGTTCCTAGACAAATAAGCAAATTGTATGGTAAATATTAAAACTGATGCTTCTACGTTTTGCATGTGGACGTCACGCCGCTACCGCACCGCCAGCAAACTAATAGCCATTCCTTAGCAGAAGCTTGCTTAACGGTCACTTGATGACTTGAATGGAACCAACGAGGCTGCTAATACAAATATTTTGTCGGCTCTAAGTATCCGAGAACACCTGGGACTTCCGACGCGCGGTTCACAAATTGTTTGTCATGCAACATTCTCATTCTGATTACCACGCGAACTATTTCAATGTTAATGTTACTACTGAACTAGTTGTTTATTTATGGTGGCATCGGTGAGAATGGAAGATGGTGTTTATTCATGGCGCATGCCTAAGCTACAGGAAGTTAGCCGGTTCGGTGAATCGAGCGGCCACGGACGTCAAACGACAAACGACACTGCGCATTCTGATTGAATGGCTATTTATCAATAAACATACATTTTACATCTGCACAATCGGTAACGGCCCGGCCTGCGCCGCCTAAAACATGAAATCTCGAATATTCACCGCAGTTTAACGTTATCTCTAATAATGGAGAACTATTACCTAATTTACATAATATTGTGTATATAGGTTCTTTAAATATAGAAAATTCTAAAATAAGTGTCCTCGTAATACAGTACAAATGTCATGTGGGTAAATGTAAGGTTTATTACCCGCACGTTATGTTAATCCAATGCATATTTGCGTCCTGTACTTAATGTAAACATCGATGTGAAATTTTAAATGGCTAGTACCTAAATTTTATCGGTTCGTAGAAAACAAAGAGCGCAAGATTGGCAAGTAATCACGAATAGAAATAAACCAAATATACAAAAAAGTGCCAGTCGGGCTCGCATACCGATGGTTCCGTACCACTACAAATTACAATAAGGTCGTCCAGTAAAGAAATTACCAGTTATAACTTGGCAATGACAAGATATTTGTTACCGACTCGCACTTAGCCATTATTTATTTTTTGTTGTAAGTGTGTACTAAAATCATACTAAGTTTGACGCTTGTACGTATTGCCGTTTTTACATTAGAGCTAATACAAAAATACGTTTGTTGTATGGGGAACCTGCCTTTCGTTTTTACTTTTTGACTTTTTTATTATTTCTTAGTTAATCCGCCGTAACATTACATACTCTGTGAAAACTTCTGTGTGCAACATTATTGTGTGCAAAATTTCAACTAGCTATCTATTACGGTTCGTAAGATACAGCCTTTTAAAGGTAGGACAGACAGGCAGATAGACATCGTAGGCTTAGTAATAGGGTCCCGTTGTTACCCTTTGGGTAAGGAACCCTAAAAAAGGTTTCTCCTTAGTTGTCGCTGGTATTTAGGATCGATCGGCGGCGCGGAAGAGTTAATGTCTGCATGACCGGGCCGTGATGATGTGCGAGCCGGGGTGTGCCACTAACGGCTTCTAAAAACCCGCATTTCCTAGTAAAGAGATGGCTGGCCGACATCACCGACATCGGAGACAGGATGCGCTTGAGTTCAGCGGCCGCCGGACGCCCTGCTCCCGTCCCTCACACGCCGACGTTGTAAACCTACACTCACTCACATAAATTGTGGTTTTAAATGGATACATTCTCTCAGACATAATATGAGTCTGTCTGGGACTGTTCTTTACCGTAATCGCATCAAACATGTCATGCCACCGGTAGCGTAGTGATAAATCCTTTTAACCGGATAGATTTCCAGCTCGAGAGAACGTCCAAAGCGATGGACGAGTATCTTACATCATTCAAGTACCTACCTAATTTGCAATCATAACAACTGAGCTTTTAAGTAACAGCACTATAAATTAACAAGTCCCTCTTCAAACGATCCTATCAATTGAAACAACACAAACAAGCAGAGGTCGTTGACTGTATTGCATAAGGCACGAGACTGACGCCGCGTCACGCGTGTTGTAGGGCAGATCATTCTAATGTTTGTGTAGATAAGTAGGGTTCTAGGGCTTTCGAGTTTGATTTAAGAGAGAGCAGCGGCCTAGTCGCAAACGCAATTAAGGCCATTGCAGACGATGTGTCGCGCGTATGTTCATCGCCCCTTATCTGCACGTCGAACTAAAGCACTTCTCATGCCAGCTTTTCATTTAACACGTTTTCTACAAGTAACGATGGCATTTGCCGGCCTCATACGGCGCAAGAAATGCCTCGGATAGGAGTATTAACCATTAAAGTAACATTACATTACGTGAAAATTCAATTCTAATTTACACTTAATGATATTGAAATGTGGAGTCTGGAGCCGGTTGCAGCGAATGATCACTGTCGCCACGTTAATGATAGCTTCCCTAATGGTCGGAGCCGTGGGGAAAATTCGCATCGCACGCGCAGACCGACGATTAACCAGTGCCTGGCGCCAATGATGTATTAGTTCACGTCACGGATATACTGCATTGCGGCTAAATATTATCGTGAGCAGGCTGTACATACCAGCTTCGGTATTAATATATTTGCACAACAAAGAAACAGTTTTGTGCCGGAGAAATTTCATCAAGTTAATAACGGACCCAACCTTTTTAATCTGAGGCTGAGCTTTATGGTAGTCGAGATTCAGTTAATTACTGTGATTCGGAGTAACTTTTGTATCCCTTGAGTTTCGTTCTGCTTTACTGTCTTTTTTAATTAAATATTTATTATAGGTTAGGCCGCCAGCTGGCCTGATGTTAAGCGATGATGCGGTCTACGATTGAGCACGCTTGCCTAGCAGAAACCGATTCACTCCTGATTTGAAGGCAGCGCATTCCATTTCCCTTGAATTGAAGAATTTTCCATAGATATGCTTGCCTTTGTCAGCGTTAGTGTGTTTACTGCAAGTTCTTCCGTATTGATTTTATGTGTTTAGCAGCATTTTACCCGGAGTTGAACTTTGTTGGAATGAGAAATAATTGTCTTTACTTTCTCGTACGATCCTAGTGGCGCCGATGTCTGTAAAGCCTACGATTATTTTTAGATTAGAAATGGCTCAACCGCTTTACGTAATTGCACTAGTCGCATGCGGAGCTAGTTCCAGAGTGTTTGCAGCTAAATATAGGCACTGAGGTGGTGAGCAATTACACCTTATTATCGCATATTTCCACTTAAACGATATATTTCCACTGGAAGCCAGGCAGCGTCGACGTCTTGCCCGACGTTCACTGCCTTGCTGTTTCTTTGGAAAATGTCCAGATATGACGAAACTGAAATGGTCATGTTGCAGTTGAACATATTACAGAATAGCTGGGGAACGGTTTCCCTTGCATTCTAGCACTGCGTAATGCCGCGTGCGTGTCAAAGGTACCTAACTCCCTAAACAGCATTGCTAAGGCATTACTACAATTTGGAGCAGAAAACTGTTGGGTGTTTCAACGCCTTCTCTGTTCTCGTGTAATTACTTCTGCAACACGCCTTGCGTGCAGACTAATTACTGGTCTAGGAATATGTTCCAAGAACGTTGTGAGGAAACGTCAGTCGCTTCAGTCATATGGTTCATTGCAATTGTTGTGGCGTCTTGTAGAGCCACCGTGTTGATACAGATGGTGCTTCTAACACCTACGCACTTACACGCACCCATATCATGGTCGATGCCGTATAGACCAGCGCCGAGACCGTGAAAACGTCTTGACATACATTCTATTTGGTACAGTACAGAGTGCTGCATGTGATGGCACTTCTAATTATCACTGCACCGTGCCACTCGCCCACGCTAATTATTACTGATCATTTTCGAATCCAGTCTTTTCGCCGTGTGTGATTTAACAAAGACTTTCTCTCGTTCCTAGTTTCAAACGACCGCCTGTCATTACGAACATTCTTACATTTCTCCGCCTCCTGTCACGTATGATGTCGTTAAAGATAATCCTTATTACAAATTAAAATTATATCAAATATGACACTGCATTACAATTTGATTTTGAAAAGTGAAAAAAACAGACCAACTGCCAATTTATTAACCGATTATTTGAAAGAAATCCCGCCAATTAGCGGACGTGATACGAGCCATGCAGATTGGATCCTGGTAGTGCCAGGTGTCGGCCGATGAGATGGTGACGTAAAAGGCTTTCAGTAAATCGCTCTCGTCGTAAATTTCCGCTGACCTAGATGTTGATGTGATTAGAAACGTATACGACAACGTACAGCGAAAATTATATTTTTTGCCGGTGTCAATTTATCGGCAATGGAGCGCCGAGCGCACGAGATACGATGCGACATCCGCAAGTGAGAGTTCTGCCACTTGTCACCAAAACTGGTACGCCGTACCGCGAAATGATAGCTCCAACGTAATTGCATACACATTATTGCTCATTAGAAGATCGTGATAAATAAGATATGGCATGTCAAAAAAGTTAGATAATGCTAATCCCTCATGACTAATTCTTCATGCTTACGTATCATATTCATTTGCATGAATAGTTCTTGCCCTGACAGATCATTTAGAATAATTTTGCCAGAAATATTTATTATGTAATGCATTAATCACGCTGGCTGGTCAGTTATCTGATTGAATATTACATTATTTGGTAACTGTAGATAATGTTTCCTTCATCTATCATCACGTTCTTCTGTGAAAACGGTCGGCCCTTGTTGAACAAGATTCCATTCGTTGCCTATGACAAATGCTTCGTAGACAGGTGGACCAACGACCTGTTTGTGATCACTTGCTATAAATTACAGTCTAACATTATTATTGGCCTTACCTACGGGATACAGGAGGCTAATGACCGGATAACAAGGTCTTTGTCTCGTGAGGTGAATATCGCATTACTATTACATTAATTCAAATTGAAACATGTTCTTAGTTTAAACTCCATCTAGTTTTCTCGTCACCCATCCCACAGTCTTAAGACGAAAGTCTTCAACTAGCGTGTTTTACGGTGCCGAAACATGGACACTTACTGTTGGATCGGTCCGCAAGTTCAAAGTCGCTCAGTGGACTATGGAAAGGAAATATGCTCGGCGTTTCTCTGAGGAACCATATCCGGAACTGATGTAGTTTGTCAAAGAACCAGTCACCGACATAGCTCTGTGTATAAGCAAGCTGAAGTGGCTATGTATAATCAACAGACCGACGTGTTCTAGAGTGGAGACCACGAATCGGCAAACATAGATTAGGACGCCCTGAGACTCGACGAAGTGACGATATACGTAAGGCAGCTGGCAGTGACTAAACGCGAAAATCGCGGATCGTGCATGGCATGCCTTAGAAGAGGACTAGGTTCAGCAGCAGACTGATAAGGTACTGACTATTATTACTGACAAGTGAGCTGATTATGATGACGAGGATAGCCTGCAAATTATTCGGAAATAAAAAGTTTTAGAATCGTACTTTGGTTTCAATTCCAAACTCGTCTGATAAAGATGGCTCCGCGTAGGAATGTGAACATTGGCTGACCTTTTAAGCTTGTTTTGAGATTAGATTCTGTTATCGATTAATTTATGTAACTACATTTAAATCATGGTATTTTTTTTACATAATATCTTTTCACATGCCTGTGTTTTCTACTTGTTACCAAGTAAGGGCCTTATAAAAATGGAATTTAAAAAAATTACATATATTTCCTAGCAGTTAATGATCTTAAATCTATTATAAGAACGAATAACACGTTGAGCTTGGTAGAAATCTATCAGTATAACTTATTACTTTTTCACGATTATTTGATATTGAAAAATTCCGTTGAAAGTGTTTAATTTCAATGCCTATCAGAATATAACTTACGTAGAATAGAGTAACGTAGAGTTTATAATAATATGAGTAGTCATGAAAACATAGTTTTATTACATTGTTATCTATATTCTGATGCTGAAAATGAAGCTAATTCTAAAAGCAGTGACGATGGAAACAAGCGGAACGAGGGTGGTTCCGGACTCACGGAGGAAACTGCCTCGCCACAAGCTAGGTCGTTCGTCGACCCGAGTCGGGTCTCGGCCGGAACGCGAGAACAGTGATAAAACTCCAGCCAGACCACTAACACACAGGCTTGTATACTCACCTGGCCATGTTAGCCGTTTCCGATTTTAATATTTTCTTCTTTTACCATCACACGGATTTTTATTATGCCAGTTAATATTATAGCGCCTTCACCAGTCTGGCTTTAAAAAAGATATTATTAAGCTTCGAGTATGGGATATGGAACAGGATCGGTTTCAGATTTGGGGTCACGACGAGCTAGGTCGTTCGTTGACCGGAGTCCGCGATCAGACAGTGTTTGAGATTCGCACGAGACCGGATTCTGCTTACGCACACTGATGCGAGTTGTACATGGAATCCTAATTCTTCGACGCCACATATGGCGCCGACAAGAAACATTTTTGAGATGTGTCTTTTAGACTTATCTGATGTTGATGGTGAAGTTAATTAACGTCAGTGAATGCAGTTGACGTTTTCTGAGAGTTTGTGATAGTTACTGAAAGATCCATGTAGTCGACCCATTACTTAACAAACTCATCGTGATTCTGTATCTAAATAAACAGCTGCTATGTAACCTCAGCATGTCATGGAAAAACATGTAAAGTATGTTGTGGTTTCTAATATCTAATATTATTTCTTATGTGAGTAATCCCGAATAATAAAAAAAACCCTCCTGCGGCATTTCCGAGTAACTATAACATGGGGTTCTTCAAAAAGGCTGTTAGTAGAGTCTTTAAGGGTCGGCAACGTATCTGTGATGCCCCTGGTGTTGCAGGTATCCATAGGCGACGCTGATCGCTTACCATCGGGCGGACCGTCAGCTTGTTTGCCACCTAAGGCATTAAAAAAAGTTGCAGTTTTGTTACTGTCTCCATTAATCATTCTGCGATCTGCGTCTCGACCGCAGAACCAATTGTTTATACACCGCCATTATCTAAACATTTTCTGCAGCTTCGTGTCGTGACATTCCATTGTAATCATTCGCCTATATTTAGGTTAAGGCTTCTGCGCTTCGAGATAACTCAATTTTTCTTAGGAAATTCTTGGGTACTTCATTTTATTCGTTTCTATTCCGTTTGAAACTTTAATATAATGAAAGTTAAAGGTGTCTTAATTAAAATTATTCGTAATGACGGGGCTGCTTTAATAGGTTGTTTTTAACTGAAACCGACGAGGGCAAGAATCATTAGACATAATTTCACTAGCTGACCTGACAGACGTTGTCCTGTCTTAGAACTGTCAAACACGCAAAGTCAAAATTGTAAATCTTATTTTTTACACCTTGGGCTACATTATTGAAGTTTTAGTATGGATCCCCATTTAAAAAAATATATAATGTAGCCTATGTTACCCGGGATAGTGTAGCCTCCCAACAGTGAAATAATTTTTCAAATCGGTTCAGTAGTTTCGGAACCTATTCAATGCAAACAAACAAACAAACAATCAAATCTTTCCTCTTTATAATATTAGTATAGATTACCATGTATGTTTCTTTGCATAAATATTAAAATAATACCAATACTAGCGATCGGAGGCCGGAGCTCAATTAATAAAGAACTTCGCCATTTTATTGGTGATCTTTGATTACAAAATCAGCCTTAAAGAAACGTCAGAGACTGTCTTCTAAAGTTATCATATGAGGAGACCGAGGACATTATCCATAGCTTATATACAGTGTTTAGTAGATTTTAAAAGCAGCATTTCTTAACCACAATGTGTGTTGCTATACCTAACAAATAGCAATCTGTAAATATAAAAGTAAATATACTGACTGATCTGACTCATCACAAAATCTCGAAAACTACTTGACCTACGAAGCTGAAATTTGGCACGTAGATTCTGGGGATTCTGGAAATATGGTGTTTATTTGTAAGCTCTTTCTCTAATTTTGTAAATAGGTGTATTTGTTTAATTTTAGTAATTTTCCTAACTTAAATATAATTAGACCTGTACAGTTACAGAAACAATAAACCTATGTTGAGTTTGCAATCGGGCCCCAACATAGAAGCCGCTTGCTTAGTTTTAGGCTCATTGACTAGCTCTAATAGTGATATTATAAGAAATTTTCTGAAACTCTGTAACAAGATACTGTTTGTCATATTCTTATTTGCTATGCAATAAATTACCTTTTCTTATCTTATAAACGTGGCACGCCCAGGGGTGTTTTCCAGGGGCGCCTTGTGTCCGGAATAAATGTTGAATTGATAACTCGTGCCATCAACAAATAAAATGAAACTTCCGCTGATGTATCTCCACTAAGTATATATATATATATATAATATAATATGGTCTCCTACATGCCGCTACTGGTCAAGAATACTCTACATGGTTGCATTTTAATTGCACACAAATACTTATTTCTAACGAAACTTCAGCATCGCCAAATGAATCCGTTGTTTCCAAATCATTGTAATTTCCTTGCGTCACATCATTGTTTCTCATTTTTTCTTACCTATTATTTCCAGTCGGATTTCCCACAGATTCGTTTGTTTACACTCTGACAAAAATATCTCCTTCAGGGTTTTTGTTCACCAGCATGACTATACCACATACCTTTGGAAAATATTCTTTCCATTTACGGCAGTCGAGTCGAAATGTAATATGAGCGAGGACTTCTCTATTTTCTATGTAATGTGCTGAAGTCATTGCTCCGCTATGCGATACAGTGTATTTTACGATGGTTGGTTTTATACGTTTTTTGTTTGTTTTATTTGATACCATGGAAGGGAGAATGCGGATCGCAGGACATACGCGGGCGCCAGTCAGTCGCGCCGCAAGCAACTTTCTACGCCAGCGTCTAGAGCGCTGTAAACCGTAATCTGCAGATTGACGTACCTTCGAGATGATTACGACAGGCTAATTAAATTGCACATTAGTGCTAATAACACTGCAATTATTGTCGAAATCTTACAACCCTTTTGTTTGACCGTGAATTTCTCTTGTGATTGAACATTTAACGACTCAGTAAAGTCAAATATGTAGTTAATTTGTGTAAAATAGGCATTATTTGTAGATCGCGTTCTTAGCCAGTGTTGTGGTAGAAATGCTTTCTTGTTTATTTGTCTGTTTGGTACACATTTTAATATCGATTTTAAACTAATTTCTCAATAAATGAGAGACTTGAAACTTTAAATTACAAAACTGAATGTTTGACCAGATTAAGCGTGTTTACCATCTTCGACCACACCGTCACTTTCCACCAGGTGAGCTGTGGTCAAACAATGTGTTATGGGTATTGTTTATTAAAGAAATAATCAACTCCCAGAATACGAATAATTTTGATCGAGCGCTTATTGATTTTGAAGTCGGTCTTTACTACAAGTCTAAATGTGACATTAGGGGTTTTCCGGCTACCGACGGTCAATACCTTCAGAAAATGCAAGGTGCTTGCGTCACATAATCTGTTCGCTTGAATTAGACAAGGCCGAAACGGCGTCATCGTAAGATTACGCTGTATTTTACATCACCCGGGTAAATATCAAAAAAACACTACCCCAAGGTTTTTGTATCATTAATATTTAAAAAAAATAAACTTACATACGTGTATATACGGACGGCAGTCACGTTTTGTTAGTTTAAAAAAAACATTAGTCATAATATAGCTTATAATTTTTTTCTTAGTTTTTATTTATATTCATATCGGTATTAAAAGCATCTTTTTAATTTTGTTTATTTAGATGTTCTGGCTTATGACTTATTCGGATATCCTTCAAGTCGTTCACCATCACTAGCAATGCCAGTGTTTTGTAAATAATGGCTCCTATTAACATATATAATATATACCGTTCCATTATCACGTCTTATTTAACTAAGTACGAGTATATCTTATTTTCCCTTGCGTTTGTATAACTATTCAAATATCTAATTAGGCCATTTGTATTGTTTTTGTAAACAATCCAAAAAAATACTTGCTTGTATCGTTTTAGAAGCCTACGTGTACGTTTTCATCGCATATTACTACGCTTCTTGATATAGTGTCATCTCTCCTAAATAAGAACATGAGATCAACATTCTGTAAACACAATCGATTTAAAAATAAAATTATCGATTTAAAAAAACCGACTTCAAAATTAGTAAATACGCAATTTCATATTTACTTCGCCGACATATTTTTTCCCAGTTATTTTGATTTTAAAACCAAATTGAAGTCTGTTAAATACATCGCATATTACTACGGAGTGTCGTCTCTCCTAAATAAGAACATGAGATCAATCTTCTGCAAGCACGATTGTGCTTTTTTGTGTTTAAAAATAAACTCTCAATGCTGTAATCAAACGGTAGCGTTATAATGGCTCGGTTTATTTTTGTGTTGGAAGCTGGTACGGTTAATAATTTTATGATGTCGAGAGAGAAAAATCGTCCGTCTCGAATCGTGAAGAGGCGCCGGTTGATGGCGCCGGTGGCCGGCCGTCGTCTGCGACCGCTGGTTTCCTCGAACTGCCATCACTGGCCGACATTGCGCAGTACACGCTCATTTCATGTATCGCGACCATCGAGACACAATTCCTATAGAGTTACAATCTCTCAGTGAAAACAGGCAAAACACCGTCCGAGCGTTATTGTACATCATCATCATCATTTCAGCCATAGGACGTCCACTGCTGGACATAGGCCTCCCCCATCGACCTCCAAAAGGGCCGGTTGGAAGCGACCTGCATCCAGCGTTTCCCTGCGGTCTCTTTTAGGTCGTCTGTCCATCTTGTGGGTGGACGTCCTACGCTGCGCTTGCCAGTCCGTGGTCTCCATTCCAGTACCTTTCGGCCCCATCGGCCATCTGTTCTGCGTGATATTTATTGTACATTGTATCAATTATATACTTCACAATGTCACATTTACTCCAATTTAGACGTTATGTCGCTTGCAGTGTTCAACGTTAGTTGTCCGCTATGTCATCGTAGCTCTGGCATCGCACGGCGTTGTAGTCGGATTGCGATCACCTTGTAACTAACCAAAAAGTCTGCGTAGCGTGCGTTAAGTTTTGGTTCAGACATTTTTTTGGCACGATTGTGACTCTATGTGTATTGTATATCGATGATCGCGACGTGTCGTCTTGTCTTAATCTGTCTTCCTTAATGAAGACAACAACGGACATTGCTTTGTTTTACAACATGCCGACAGAATAAAGTGTGCTCTACTGCTAGGTTGTTTGGGAACGTACCCATACTACGTGACCCATTTTTCATTCCAAACTAAGCTAAGCTTGTACTATGGCTGCCAGATACTGATATATACATACATAATTATATTATATATTTTTAAATACATACTTAAATAGATATTAACACCCAGATATAGAATAAACACAAATGAATCACATGAATGTTTGTCCTGGGTGGGAAACGAACCCACGCCTACAAGCGCAGAAGGCAAAACAAAAACGCATATGTTAAGTAAACTTTTAATGTTAAGGAAGAATTCTCAGTAAAACTGAAGGCTCTACCGACTCATCGCTTCCAATAACTATTTTAAAACACATAGTGCACGCCTTACAAAAGCAAAAGTAAATATTCATTATTGAACATGCAGGTAAAGCGAGCGTAACCAGTGTCAAAGTAAATGCTATAAAGTTTTGCTTTACATGCTACATTAACGACACTTGTGCATTAGAGCTCTCTAGAGAGTCCTACATTTCAGATGTAAACATTCGAACGTGCTGACTGAGTGGCCAATTCATTATATTTTTTACTTTACCATCTATTCAGTAGGTAGAGGTACTCGTTTGAAACGGATGTACGAATCTTAGTAAAATGTGCCCTAGTTTCGTAGTATGTGATAAACCCATAGTTAAAACTCCCTTGTTCTTTCGGAAGTTTGATCGTACGTAGTTAGGCTCATTGTTATCTAACTGTTATTTTAATAATCGCATCTTTTTCCTGCAGTAAATGGAATTCCCCAAAGTAAAGTCGAACTGAAAGTGATTCTTCGAATCGAGACTGGTTCGAGAGTTTTTGGTTATCAATATCGGAGGTCGTGAACGTCACCAACGTCATAATGCGCCTACGCATTTTTACAGCCAACGTGTTAAATAATTTAACATTTTGGACATCCGATTTTGCAATCTATTTGCTATATACTCCCCCATCTACAATATGCAAATTTCTTTTTTGCAACTTCTTGTCGAAGCCTGCCTATAACGATTAAGTTATTATCACGGCCCTTTCTACATTGTATTTTAATGTTACATCTATTTTTAAATTGTCCAACGTGTTTAGCGGTTGTTGGTGCTCGTTTTAGCTATAATATACAGTACAACATTGTAATTGGTCAATGCAGAGCGATTATCACAAAGGGCTCATTAGGCGTCGTATGGGTAATTAATACTTAATTTGCCCGTCCCGAATACGGGTGGTGCATCACAAAACGCGACGGCGCCGTATCTAACTGTCCAATGGCATTTGCGGTGTTAAGCTCACTTACATGTTAATACTAGCTGTCGACCACCTTTAGATATAGGTATTTTTATCTATCCCATTCATTCTGACGCACTGTTGGTTCTTTGAATCATTTTTTTAACCTTATGCAAAATATATGCCGTGCAGTTCATGATCATGAATAAAATCACGCGCCTCTATTTGCGTCATATTATGCTATGAATGTTCGTAGAAATAAATCTTTGACTTATTGATTTTAACTCGCGGTTTTTTTTTTCTTAACATTATTGGCTATGTTTAACAGCCATAATGTTCAAGTATGTAATTAGAATATGTGTAATTAATTACGCTCTAGGAATACGTTACACAGGCCGTAACTCAAATAACACCATGTCATATGATTATAAACATTTCCATTCAGCCAAAACACGCCAATTGGTCACAGTGCCATTGGACATTGCGGAAAATGTTAACCTACCTACGGTCTTACACAAAGGTGTTCACAAAGCAAGCTGTATTGCATCGACCGAGCGACGCCGACGGGCCAAGTAATGGACTGTCCTGCCTGACACGAATAGGGCCAGCACAAAGCCGACTAACTGTACACGACAGGATGACCCTTCATCACACAGGGTGACTTACGATTCGTAACTCACTTCTTACGGTCGCTCCTCCACTTTAGTTGCACCTACGAACCGCTGATACCGCACCGCTTATGGAGCGCGGTACTAAGTTATTAATCACCGAGAATCTAAATCGTTGATAATGACTATAAACGACGTCCGCGATCGACGTATGTTTTACTAATTTTCTTTCGTATTTGGTTACGTCACTGCAACGAACCTACTTAAATTCCAGTGCTCGCATATTTTATGCAAATAAAATGAAGATTGCAAGACAAGAGACAATTGGCATCAGTTTCGGTCTAGACGGTCAAAGTTATTTAATAGATATACGAGTGATTTGGGGTATTAAAGCCTACCAAAAATAAAGCGTTATTAAATTGAGTTTTATAAACCGAGAGATTATAACGGCTGGAATTAATTTTAAATAATAACTTGTTACTTAAATGATAAATGGGTCATCTGTACCGTTACATAATTCGTCCGAGGAGTGCATCGGATGAAAATTGATGTATGATCGAAGGTGAGTGTGGTGTGGCGGGGCGGGCGGCGCGCGGCGATGGTGCGCGTGCGACTCTCACCGTCTTATCTCTCGCGACCTCCGCCGGACGCGCACGCAAGCCGCGCTCCGCACCGCCCGCCCGCACCCGCGCCGTCCGCGCTATGACTTCGACTCTACGACTAACTTATGTTTTTGTCTTTTTAATTTTTGTTTGTTATCGAAGTGTGGGACGTAGCCCGGAAATGCATCAGTGAAGCGAGCCTGTCGCGTTGTGACTGTTTCTCGATATTTAGTATTTAATTTCGAATTGAACTATTTAGAAGAACGTATAAATCGAACATTGATCAGACCCGACGATGGTGTCGGAAGGGGCTTTGCCCGTAGTTTGGTGTATTCGCGATAATCAGTTAGTGCCTCATCAAGTATCTGGCGTCAAGTTACAAGGAGCTGTTACGGGTGCTCACATCGCCGCCGTTACAGACTTCTTGCGCATGGTTGCCGGGAAGCCGATCGTCCTGCCGCATACCGCCGTTCCCGAAGATGTCGACAATGACATCAATCAAGAAAAAGAAAACTGCACGAGAACACGCAAAATGTCTATGCAGGTTGAGGTACCCTGTGTGTTCCTTACTGAAAGTGAGTTACAAAAGGCGAAAAGCCGAAGTAATTCACGAGAAGAAAGGATAACGTTCAACGACTGCAACATACCTTCATCAACCAAAAGATATTTAAAAGAAATAGATTGTAAATCATCATTTCTGACTTCTACCGATATTTTAGAAATTAAGGAATTGGAAGACGTGGGAAATGAAAAAGAGATTATAAAAATATCTGACAGTTATCCGCAAAGGATAACAAGGATAATAGACTTAGATGACTTAGATTCACGAACTGTAAGTACCGAATTTGACAAAGAGCCTCTTCAAAGGATAACAAGGATTATCGAATTTGAAAATGACGTATCGCCTCCAACTACCCCTATCTCAGTGGAACCTGAAAATGAAATGCCTCAGAGAATCACCAGGATAATTCAATTAAATGAAGATAATTCAGTTTCGACTATTATAAACAATGAGATCGACAAAGAAAATCCTCAAAAACTGACTAGAATAAACGAATCTGAAAAAGATTGTTTTCTTAGTATGGCAAGAATTATAGAAATGGAAAATGACATATCAAACGAACGAAGAATTTCGCTCACTAACGAACGAGAAACTGGAGGCGGACTCTTTGAAAATCATAACGAAGAAGTAACGATTAGATCTCGAATTTCTCAAAGAAGCACTCCTCGATTTAGCCTAGACTCTTCATGCTCCGAAAACTCTTATGTAAATATAGACTCTATAAAGAGTTTGCAGGAAGTAAGAAAAGAGGAAACCGCAGAAGGTAGTACGAGTCCCGAATGTTCACCTGCAGGCAGGTCTATTCATTCTCGTTTTCCCAGGAAGAAGACCTCCGTATGTTCTATCGCTTCTTCAGATTGTGATGATGAGGTCGATGTAATTTTTAAATCAAAACCCAAATCTAGTCAGTGGGTAAGTCTGGATTGGATACCACCTCCACCCAAAGAAGAACCAGTGATTACGCAAGACTGTGATAAAAACGATTTTATATCAAAGTGGATTGCTGAACAAAACTCTCAAGATTTAATTATTGCAGATGAAAGAAGAAAAAGTCTACCGCCAAAATCAAACGAATTGTATCTGCAAAATATGAGAAGATTTAGTGACAGTTTACAGATATGTAAAGAAGATTCAGCTAGCGATTCTCCAGCTACTGTCAAATGGAAATGGCATGACATCGTTAAACGTCACATTCAGTTACTGAAAAACGATAAAGGTTTCAGGAGACAACGGGGCAGCTGGATGAGAACAGCCCGAAGATTATCAGGACCGAACATGAACAATAAGTTTGAGCCTTTACCTCTTGACAACTACATGAAGCTGAATACCATGGGGTGAGTAAATTTTCCTTATTGTGGCAATCTTGACTAATAATCAATCGATTTTGAAATACTTAATCATTGTTAATAAAAGCGAAATACTCATTCACTGATTAACTCATCACGAAATCTTGAAAAATACTTGACCTACGAAGCTGAAATTTGGCTGGTAGATTTTTTTGCGGGTATAGAGGTACGCTAAAAAAGGATTTTGCGAATGAGCCGAAATAAGCTGGGAAAATAGATATTGAAAATTTATATGAAAGTACGTTTACGAAGTCGCGAGCAACAGCTTGTTCTAATATATTTGAATGCAGTGATGTGTACCTATGCAACTTCATCGGTCTACTTAGCGAAGCTAACCTGCCCAGCAAGTGGAACTGGTTGCCACCTGACGAACGGCCCGCGGCCAACCACAGCATTGTGCTAATCATTTCCAATGACTTGTGTTAACTTACACTGTAACTCTTTCATTGCATGCTCACATGTATGTTTGTCTCGTTTGCTACCAGAAACAGTCGTTTCGATTTTATGTTGCATGTAAAATTTTACTTTTTGTCCTCATTTCATTGCTAGCTGCAGTAATTTTGCATGAAATAGGCATAAGCAGGATTACAATGTCTAAAGCTGATTATGCGTACGTGCGCAAATATAGATCAGTTTAGACATTAATGGGGTGGTGGTGATAAGGAGTCGTGTTACAAGAGTGGGTCCGAGGCACGCGCTTCCGCAAGGCCGTCTGATTAGAATGCAGGGAGCTCGCGTCCAAGGCTACGGTTGCGCGGTCGGTCGGTGCACCGGTGCTCGCTGTCTTCCTCTCCACACTTCGGCGATTGGAAGCCGTCCCAGGAAGTGAGCTATGAAGGTGACGCTCACGAAACGCCCGATCGATCGGAAGCGGCTGTGATTTGAATTTTTGACATATCTTTGTTCGCGAAATATATGCGCTTCCTGACTCGTCTTCATGAATTTATAGATTGTTTTTCGTTTCGTGCCTATGGCATAGTTTTGTCGTGTCTTTGTTCAATTACTTGCAAATAATTTAGATTAGTTTTCTTGTATCTTGATCTGTTGGTGTGTCCAACCACTTACGTGGGATTGCGGTTTCCATAAATATTATATTTATTTTTATCATTTTCCCCTACGATTCTGCCATTATAGATCTACTGCTAGACATACTCTTATAGCGCGCAATTTTTTTTCACTGTTTATCTCATCCACGTTTTGACTTAACTCTGTCTGTATTCTTTTGTAGCATTTCAATTTATAAATTTTACAATACTTTAGCGCTTAGATTGAAAATTCGCACGCAATAATTCGTTAAAAGAATCTGACTCTTCAGGATGTCATAATTTGTCACAACGACGGACATCCGATCGGGTGTCACGTAGGCGTCTAATTTGCAATTTAAATGTCTGATATGAGTTATAAATCCTGGATAGTTTTGTCTGCGGGAATAAATGCATTATTTACTATTGAACTAGTAGAGCATGACTTAACCCGTCTAGAAGGAGGTAAAATTCCATGACGTTATAACCACGTTAATTTTAATTATAAATCACGAAAATTCTAATTCACAATTATCATGCGAAGTACTTTTCAGCTGAAGCTGCTCTAATAATAGCTGGTGTTTTTGATGCACGCCTACCTACCATTTGTTCCAACCTGGTGGATGACAGGTAGAAAATGTTTAGCATTAAGTCCTCCAATTGTACATATCTACTTAATTTGTAAGTGTGCAATAAAGTATTAAATAAATAAATAATAATAGTGTTGCCTGTGGGGATAAATCTATTATTTACTAGTGAATCATTGATCATGGCTTCATCCGTCTAGAAGGAGGTTAATTCTAATGACGATCTAACTACGTCAATTTCAATTATAACCACGAAAATCTTGACAAATATCATTCTAATTTCTATTCATCTGAAGCTATACTTTACGTACTTACTTTCCTTAATTTTTATGATTCTTTTCGCATATTACAAGTGCCAATGTTCCCTTGTGTTTGTATAGACCGCACTTCTGAAAACATCAATGTTGTGTTCGTAATACATCAACATTACTATTGTACCGAATGAGCACACACACGTTCTTAGGAAGAAACAAAGCTTTCGCAGCTAAATATTTGCTTGTTCTGTAATTTCTCACATTTTTTCACAGTGTCACCCACATTCATTCTTTAAAACAATCGTTAAATAATTGATTAACTAAATATAACAGAAAATCTCAAAATCTTACTGCCTCAAGTTTTAAAGTTTTGGCTGATTTCATTGCAAAACTAAATTGACAGAATGTTATTTTTGTGATATCGTTTTGGATTGTTAGGAACTATTGATTCACATTATTATCTAATGTACTTTTGAATAAGGAAATTATAATCATTGCGTATAACATATAATTATTATCCATAATGATAATTATTTTTTATAGATTACCTATATAGCAAATCAAATAATTAGTATTAATCTTATTATTTACATACACTGATAAAATGCCGGGATAGTTTTGATTAGCTCTTATCTTAGCCATTTAGGCTTAGATAAGAGCTTTTATTGATTTACAATATTTGTATCTAGAACAACATTCATTGTGTTGTTATACATTAGAAACGACATAAGTGCGTAGTGTTTTTTTTTTAAAGAAGTAATACGCTTGCCTTTGTGTTTTACCACAACCTTGCCTGCCTTGCCTGGTGTTAAGCCAACATTCATTAATTTAAACTTGTGATGTCTAAAATTAAATGCTACCCAAATTTTTAGATACTGTGATTTTTGTTAAGGATTGTTTTGTATGGTGACTCGATTATGATAATAATGAAAGTTATAGTGAAATGCCACCCAGCCAGCTATGGTTATTTTTGCGGCAAAACATGCATACAGCTTCGACCTTCGATTTGGAAAAAGGACGCATTTGGAATGACAAGTATGACAATTTAATTGTATTTATTTGTCCTCAAATTTATTTATTGATCAATCAATCACACGATTGCTTCGTGGTCCTTTGAATCCATTGCATGTTAATTCTGTCACCAATGTCCATCGAGAATAAATAGAAGATTGTGAAATGAAATTACGAAATGAAACTGTCCGAAAATTACTAAAATATATGAAATTATTTGAATACCATCAATTACTTCGTGTTCACTTTCACTGTCGACGACTTAGGTTCCGTTTCGTGACGTCTTAGCTTCGTAGCGTTAAAAAATGGGTTCTTTTTTTTCTCTAAAACCTGCAACTTCACTTTCTATCGGAATGATGTATCATAGTTTATGATAAATTGCCAATATATAGTAGATATATGTAGTGCGATTAGACCACGTCACAGAGTTAAACGCTCTGTTTATCGAACAATAACTTTTATAAATGCGTTTCGTTCCGTGCGTTCTTAGTAGCGTTAAAAGTTAGTTAGTCCGCTTCTTAGTTAGCGGTCACTTTTTAGGGTCCCGCCGCCAAAGGGTAAATACGGGACCATATTACTAAACCTACGCTGTCTTGTCTGTCCGTCCGTCCGTTCTACCTTTAAACGGCTGTATCTTTTGAACCGTAAGAGATGGTCAGTTGAAATTTAACAAAGAAATAATTTAAAAAAGTTAAAAAGTAAAAACGAAGGGAGGTCACCACAAGCAACAGCATACAACAAACGTATTTTTTTAAGTTTTTTTGTATTTGTTCTAATGTAAAAACGGTAATACGTACAAACGTCAAACTTAGCATAATTATATTACACACTCTAAAGTATAACAATAAATAATAATCAATGACCAAGTGCGAGTCGGCGACAAATTTATGTTCATTACCAAGTTATAACTGGCAATTCGGTTATTTGGACGACCTTATCATTTCTTTCACCAAACCAAAATTTTATTATTTTACAAATTTTGAAGTCGGTTTTTAAAATGATAATATAATTATTGTATTTTGTGGTGGTACGGAACACTCAGTGCACGAGCCTAACTCGCACTCGGGCAGTTTTTTATTTCTCTAAAACCTGCATCTTCACTTTCTATCGGAATGATGTATCATAGTTTATGATAAATTGCCAATAGATAGTAGATATTTGTATTGCGATTAAACTACGTCACAGAGTTAAACGCTCTGTTTATCGAACAATAACTTTTGCAATTCAAATGAAGCCTCTCGTTGTGTGTCGATACACGTGTTTGAAAATCCATGGAAATGATTCCTTATCATACAAGTTCTCGGGTCTCTTGCGCAAAAACAATACAACAGGTTTTATGATTTATTTTGCTTTTTCACGTTGCCGTGGTCGGCGCCCGCGCCAGTCTCCGTCAATAATTATTCCTCTCGCGGATGTTTTCATGCAAAACGTTTCAAATGTATGCAACAACGCCTAGATATCAGTATTGGCTATTTACATCGATTAGGGTGAAAAAGCAGTATCTTATTTTGACACAACTTTGCAGTACCAAACATTGAAAAGTATACTTGGTTTATGTTATTTCAAACGGCTTACATTCATACATTTAATACATGTTTTTTTTACTAAAAAAGAATTAATTGATTTAAAAATTGGCGGAGTAATCGCGTAACAAATATACAAAAAAATAAAAAACATACAGTCGAATTGATAACCGCCTTTTTTTGAAGTCGATTAAAAAGAAAATGTGTTGATTCAATATTAAAATTAATTTTTGTTCATGATTATGTGTAAATTTGTTGAATAACAAAATAAAACAAATAACTAGTCAAGAGCGTGTCGAGACACGCATATGGTAGGGTTCCGTAGCCAAAGTCATATAATTGTGGTCGCGTTCATAGTTCAGAAATTGGTGGAAAAAATCTGTGGACTTTATCATCCTTATATAGATAACATATACTATTCATGTTTTCGTCAAAAAAAACTATTAGGAAAATATTTTTTTACCAAGATCATTTCACGAAATGTTCAATGGTGGATTGACCTTTGAATTAAAAAGTCTTGAATGGAATACAGTTTTATCGCTATAACTCAAAAATTTGTTATCACAAGATGTTCGAACTAATTTTGAGTAAAGGCTTTGATATCCCTTGTCAGCATGGCAAGTTACAAGTTTCTATGTATAATAGTTTAGAAATGCAGCGGGGTTAAATTAGTGGACCTAATATCTCAAAGGATGTTACATGGTTCTAAACAATTGGATGGACGGACAGAACGAACTTATTAAGGGATCTTGTATGTATTAAGTACTACGGTACCCTAAAATTTATAGATTTCAAGTTTAATTTAAAGTCTGTGAAGATTAATTTAGGCGCTGCGTTTCCCTTAACTTTGCAAATCATTGTGTAACATACCACACAGAAATCAAAATTGTTAATGTTCTACTTTAAAATTTCGATCAAATTGATGAACATTAAAACGGATTCGTTGCTTTTCATGTTTTGACTACGTAATGTACCACATTGATTGCTATAGTTAAAATCATCATCATCATTTCAGCCGTAGGACGTCCACTGCAGGACAATCTGTAAATAGGCCTCCCCAACGATCTCCAAAAGGGCCGGTTGGAAGCGGCCTGCAACAAGCGTTTCCTTGAAGTCTCTTTAAAAAAAAAACATAGTTACGAGTAAAATGGTTTCTTATAAAATCTAATCCATGCGTGATGCGTGGTACTCACCGTCAGTTTTATATTTCGCATCATCATGCCCTATCTTGTATAACAGGTGGCAATAATTTTTTAACGATTCATTGTCGACTTCGCTAATAGTCTTCGCTACGACCTAAGCTTGCCAAATGTTCTCTTTATAGCTTTTCCTATTATACGCCTCTGATTATTGATTCGCTATACATATTAGCACACGATATTTACTCTATAAATCAATAGGCTTGTCTGTAGTATTATCACCTTATTGTGTATGCTCCATAATGACAAGGTAAATATTAACTGTGAATACATATTCAAGTAAATCAGAATTCTGTGCGTCTAGTGTATGGGAGATTCTTATTTTGAATTCAATTGATGTCGCGATTGTATGACTGTTATCCTTATCTGTCACTTGTCAGAATAACGGACAAGCCCCTTTTCGCGAATTTACCGTTCGAAACAATAAATCATAAAATGAGGTTTGTAGTCCGTCCCCAGATTTATGAAAATTGGTGTGTGCATTTACAATGAGAGCTTTCCACATGTTAAAAGTAATAGTTCCAGATGGCTTGACAGATGCCGACACAACCACTACTATTTAACACAATTATAACCTGTCGTATTCGATTAGGTTAACGGCGCCTGCGGAAAACTACGGATCTATCCTTTGACATTGCGAAGAAAGTGGCGCCACCGAGTTGAACTAAATCTAGGACAGCTAATTCGGAAGGGTTAACAATGTGTTAGCGTGTGTTGGTATATTCTGTATTCACACAATAAAACAGGCTCCATCTATACCGAAGATGTGTCTATTTGTATGATTGGTTTTAGTACGTTACATAAAAAGTTAAATTATGATCTATGTTTTCTTTTCTTTATCTTATTTTTCTTTATTGGATAAAAAATTAACTCATTTTAAGTACTTAAATATGTTTTAAAGATGGAAGAGCGGTGGGGGTCCTCTAGTCCTGTACTATTTTATTAAAAAAGATTCCTGCCTACCTTTTTGATACTGCTAAAGAAAACAAATGTATTATTATTATCTAGAGAAGCTGACCGGAATAAGGCCCTAAAAAGCTTATATTTCGTTTACAATTACAGCCATTGCTTTACTCGTGTTCAGACTTCTCTTTAATTTCTGAAACGTTGAAACTGTCATCACCAAATCTATTATATCCGTAACATAATAAGCGTTTTTACTCAGAATAATCCCAAGTCGTTATCTGGTAATACAATGTAAGATGCCTTCTTTCGCGGACTAAATACAATTTACTTGCCACTTGTGGCTTTCATAATGACACGCGCTAACTATTATATAGCTATCTGCTGAACGTTCGATGTCACTCCGAGAAACCAGCATTTATCCCACAGACCCACATCTAAGTAGACATCACAAGCGGTCCAAACAGTATGAAAAATATGCGTGTCAAATTGTTCGTACCTAAAAGTGAAAATAAATATCTTTATTCTGTCGGCTACACTCTATTTGTGGTATTCTTACAACTCAGTACAACAGTAACAATCACCCATTTTCGTTTGAAACTGACACGTATTGTCGCGGCACCGATTGAGCAGACTTATTTTAGCCGGACTCAATTATGACGATTAATCATAATTATATTGGAAATATAACATGCAAGGTTTATTGACTTGTGGCGTCTACTTGGATATAGGTCTGTGATTTATCCCTATTTTACCCGCACGACGACGCAACGCGAAAAAGAGGGTATGTATGTTTGTATGTCCCACGCCTACAAACTAAATGGCTCAATCGATTTCGATAAATGTAAATTGTACTGCGGTATATCTTCCTTGTTAATTTGACCTGAGCATACAATTTTTCAGACGAAACCATTAAGCTAATGAAGGACCGGACTGAGATGAGACTGCAATCTTCAGCTGATATGTCGGAATATGGCCAACTTAATAGACGAATCTCGAAATCGGTGCGACACGATCTGCGTTCCTACAATACAAGATGTATTAGGGATGCAATTGAGCGGAACCAGGGCTCGAAAGTGTTCGCGAAAAATTCGTCTATTGGGAAAAGCCAAATGACAAAGCTGAAGATCGAGGATGGCAGTATCATTTCGTCAAAGTCGGAGATTCTGAGAG
The DNA here is from genome assembly GCA_914767915.1 of Agriopis aurantiaria. Taxonomy (NCBI): domain Eukaryota; kingdom Metazoa; phylum Arthropoda; class Insecta; order Lepidoptera; family Geometridae; genus Agriopis; species Agriopis aurantiaria. The sequence continues at coordinate 7,652,828 of OU611999.1, forward strand.
AGCTTGAGAGGTTTTACGGACAGTTGTACACCTCGACACGACAGCCTATTGTCAGTACAGCTCAGGACAAGAGAGCTAAACTGACCCGACACTACACTGAGGACATCCCAGACATCAGCTTGTACGAGATTAGAATGGCTCTGAAACAGCTTAAGAACAACAAGGCACCGGGTGATGACGGAATCACGACAGAACTACTGCGAGCGGGTGGAAAACCGGTACTGTTAGTCCTCCAGAAGTTATTTAATTCCGTCATACTCGATGGTACTACGCCTGAAGCATGGCACAGGAGTGTGGTGGTGCTCTTCTTCAAAAAAGGTGATAACACCTTATTGAAGAATTATAGACCCATCTCACTCCTGAGCCATGTGTACAAGTTGTTCTCTAGAGTCATTACGAACCGTCTCGAAAGCAGGTTTGATGACTTTCAGCCTCCCGAACAAGCCGGTTTCCGTAAAGGCTGGAGCACCATAGACCACATACACACCCTCCGCCAGATTATACAGAAGACTGAGGAGTATAATCGGCCATTATGCCTGGCGTTTGTGGACTATGAGAAAGCCTTTGATTCCATCGAGACCTGGGCAGTATTACAGTCCCTCCAGCGTTGTCATATCGACTATAGGTATATCGAAGTGTTGAAGTGTTTGTATAGAAACGCCACCATGTCGATCCGATTACAGGACGAGAGCACGGAACCAATCCAATTGCAGAAAGGCGTGAGACAGGGAGATGTTATCTCTCCGAAACTGTTCACGAACGCATTGGAGGACGTTTTCAAGCTCTTGGACTGGAACGGATTAGGCATCAACATCAATGGCGAATACATCACTCACCTTCGTTTTGCCGATGATATAGTCATCATGGCAGAGTCGCTGGAGGACCTAAATACGATGCTCAGCGACCTCAGTAGCCTTTCCCAACAGGTGGGTCTTAAAATGAACATGGACAAGACAAAAATCATGTCCAATGTCCATGTTGAACCCGTGCCGGTAGTCGTTGGGAACGATACTCTCGAAGTTGTTGACCATTACACCTATCTTGGGCAGATTGTTCAGTTAGGTAAGTCCAACTTAGGCAAAGAGGTCGCCCGAAGAATCCAACTCGGATGGGCAGCGTTCGGGAAATTGCGTGACATCTTCTCGTCCAAGATACCACAGTGCCTAAAGACAAGGGTCTTTGACCAGTGTGTGTTGCCAGTGATGACATATGGTACTGAGACGTGGTCCTTAACTGTTGGCCTTTTGGAAAAACTCAGAGTCACACAGCGGGCAATGGAGAGAGCTATGCTCGGAGTTTCTTTGCGCGATAGAATCCGAAACGTGGATATTCGCCAAAGAACCAAAGTCACCGACATAGCTGTTAAAATTTGCAAGTTGAAGTGGCAATGGGCAGGCCACATCGCTCGGAGAACCGATAACCGATGGGGAAGAAAGGTTCTTGAGTGGAGACCACGAACCGGAAGACGCAGCGTAGGTAGGCCTCCCACTAGATGGACCGACGACATAGTAAGAGTCGCTGGCATCCAGTGGATGCAAAAGGCAGGCTGTCGTTCAGTGTGGAGGTTAAAGGGGGAGGCCTATGTTCAGCAGTGGACGTCTTCTGGCTGATGATGATGATGATGATACAATTTTGAGACACCAAGATACTTTGCCTAGTTTGGGGCCCATTGGTACCATATAGAATATCTGATTTAGTAATGTATTTTATTAACCCTCTTTTTTATTTGTCTTTTTAATACTGTGTAACTTTCTACTTCTGTTAGTATTCTGTGTCAATGTCCATGTAACTTATGCTTAAAAAATAAACATTATATTAAGTATATTATATTAATTATCAATTCCAAAATTTTACGTATCTAATATAGTAGTTACTTCGCCCACAGGTTTATGGAAATACGCATATTCATCTTGTCAAAACGGTGTAGCTGAAAAACTTGTCTGAAAGTTTATGGCAAAGCACTGCGTCGGGATACCCTATAATTAGATTACCCATCTAGCAATCCAGAGCCAGGCTCGACTGGCTTAGCAAAAAAATAGTGGCTGCATCGGCACGCGAAGGTCGTCGCCCGGCGCTTCTTAACTAGATTTTATATAAAACTAGCTGTTACTCGCGACTTCGTTCGCGTAGATTTTAATTAAAACTTTCAATCCCCACTTTGCCCTCTTAATTGGCTCTTGCAAAATCCTAAGCGGACTTCTTATCATATAATGGATAAGGAATCTAACAACCAAATTTCAGGTTCGTAGGTTATGTAGTTTTTGAGATTTCGTAATGAGTCAGTGAGTGAGCGAGTGGTATTTCTCTTTTACATCTTTTACATATATATGTAAAAGAGAAATACCACTAAGCAAAAGTAGACTTTCATCGACTTTCACCTAAACTAAAATTTAAACCCCCATTTTACATTAAAAAACAAATATCTTAAAAACTGTCAACCTCCAATTGCCCCCTTTAATTCGGCCGTTTTGCAAAATCGTTTCTTAGCAAACCTCTACACCTAGGTCAAGTAATTTTCGAGATTTCGTGATGAGTGAGTGGTATTTCGCTGTTATATATATATATATATATATATAGATACCAAAAGTCGCGTAATTGATTCTTCTTAATAACTTGAAACGCCTAACACCTTGGATGTCAAAGGACTCTAATGATACCACCGTGTTTTATCGATAAAAAATTTATGAAACACTGTTTTAAACTATCACGGTTGTTCACTAAAGTTATATGATTATAACTATTGGTTATTTGTTTTTATTGTTGTTTTATGTTATTTTTTTGTGTTTGTTTGTTTTGTTTTGTTTAGTTATAATCATATAACTTTAAAAAATGTATGCATCAAGTTCTCGTATCGATTATTCATTGTCGATTCGTATCGTTTATTTCATCACTGATTAGGATAATTTTCCTGATATTCCTGTTTCAAAATCTGATATTGTGATTGTTTATCAGCTAACAGCACTTTTTAATTGATTTCAATGATAAACTGCATGTGCATACTGTCGTTCAGTGTGGAGGTTAAAGGGGGAGGCCTATGTTCAGCAGTGGACGTCTTCCGGCTGATGATGATGATGATGATGCATACTGTAAACTAAAATTGAAAGGCAATCACAGTACTTACTCACGCAATTAAGCATATGTAAAGTAAATATCTATTTTAACATACATAAACGGAAATAGATAGATAAACTCTTTATTTAAATAGGTTCATTAAATCTTTGAAAAGTGACAATAAAGCATCCAACACATACATATACCTTACCAACACATACGTACATAATTTGGCGGGACGAAAAATTGCAGTTTGAATGGAGTTTTTTTTTTAATACATATTTATTTAATGATTACATTACAATGTTTTTTTTTGTATGTTTACAGCAAACTGTTGTTGGTCATACGCAATCTATACCACGCGGAAATTGCAATTTCCTCGTAGGTATGGAAAATACCACTACACATCATACTTGGGGGAAAATACAGATTTTAAACTTGGGTAGATTACGGCCTTCGCTACGCTCATGCTGAAAATGGCACCAACAAATTTTTGATTATTATATTTATTGCCGAGACCGAAGGCCATGCCCTATGCGTAAAGCCCCGGGCATATAGCAAGTTATGCAATAAGTGCCAAAGTTCTTAGCACAAATTTAAGTCCTTGGTTTTTTATTACTTCGAAATGGTATTTTTGTCTAAAATATTCATGCCACTAATCTCTTTCAAAACACCCAAACCAAACATGTTATTCTCTACGAATCTGCAATAGTGGATATTACACCTATCACTTCGCAAGATAACACTTTTACTAAATGTTTCCCCAAAGTCTAGACAAATGAAACTACATATTAGTATTTGCATAAGTATCTTGTTTGCACTTTCTGATACTGGTAAAATCGAAACATACTAAAGCAAATAGGCAGTCTTTTAAATATGCGAAACTTGTCACCAAAAGAGTAAATTTTAATTTTAATTCAATAATTGACTTGCCTTTGACCGCCAACTCCCCAGATGTAAAGCGATGATGAGGTAGACTGCATCATCGCTTAACATCAGACGAGTTAACGATGGAGCTCGCTTGCCTAGAAGAAACCGATTCACTCTCGATTTGAAGACGCCCAGATTGTAACTATCGGGGTACACCCATGCAGCCAGTGGTTTCACCTACCATATTATGAATAGGGTATTTGACTACTTTTGGGAAACTATTGCACATTATTGTCTGATATAAAATAATGTATACTGCATTTATATTTTCTGGATATCAGTCGTATTTGCGATATAAATCGATGTTAAAGTTTGAATAAAAAAAGATCGCGCCAAAACGCAGACCTGTGTCATAGCTCCGATCACGTGACTAATTGACGTCACACAAAACAAAACAACTGCAGCCAGGCTGCAAAAGTTTGATGATTAATTAATTTCTAATAGAAGTAATGGTTTATAAATATTGTGTAGTGCCAAAATGTACAAATACTTCCATAAAGACACCCGAAAAAATATTTGTTCCTGTTCCAATGGACCCAAAACTCCCCATAACTCGAAAAAAGTGGTTGGAATCAATCTAAGGTTGGAACTAAGTAGCTCGTAGAGAACCCAAAAGTATTGGAGCTAATTCAAGTGTTTCTATGTGCGAAGATCATTTTGAGGTACATATTTGAGTCTATATATTTTTATTATAATTTGTGTTTTTATTGCATTACTATTTTATGTACTGTTACTTTCTTTTTAAACATTGTAAAGCTCGACATAACCTAACAAAATAGTGATATCCACTTACTACAACATACTTTTTGTACAACTTGATTGAATGTTTTGCTTGGAGAACAATTAAAAATTAATACTGACATTGTAGTTTTTACGTTTTGAGTTCTGCAGCGTAGAAACAATGACGTGGATTATTATTAAAGAAATATGCAACCATAAAAACATTAATTTTGGGTAAGTTACTGCTGTCTGCTTGCACAAAATGTTTCTCCATTCTTCTCACATTTAACCTCCGGACTGTTTTTGGTGAAAATTTTTGGATAAATCGCTCTCAAAATAGCTTTACAACATTAAATTCGCAAATATCAATACAAAATCTGTTTGTTTAGATTTGTGTGACGTCACTAGGGATGAAGCCAGTTACAGACCGTTTTCGATCACGTGATCAAATGTCGAAAATACAGTTATTTTAATCGCGTTTTTTACAAAAAATAAGCATATTTTTATCAAAAAATCAATGAAATATGCTTTTTCATTATGTCATGTTTATGGATGGCGTCAATTGGCATAATATTTTTAATACAGTCAAGTACCCTATTTGACTTGGGAGCTATAAACTCCAGCAATCATTTTCTTGTTTTTGTCATACGGGAAGTACTATCACGTAAGGTAGATATAGATTGATCAACTTTTTATTGTTCACACCACAAATTACATACACACGATAAAACAGCTGAAAAACTAGTGCAACAGTCGGCGGCCTTATTGAGTCTGAGAATAAATAAACAAACCAAAAAGAACAAAGTGACAACCAGTATAGTTGGTAATTTTTTTTTTTTTTGTTATTAACTTATTTTATTAAAAAATCGAGTTTACGGGAAATGGGAGAAATTCATCAAATGGGATAATTTTTTATCCTTTGAGGTTGAATATTTTCTTTAAATTGAAATGATACCATGCTAGAGATACAGCCAAACCAATAAAAAAAATCATTAAAAATCTGTACTCAATTGGCGAATATATTAAAAAAACTGTTTATTAACTATTCGAATTAAGAACCTCCTTTTTTGTTGTCAGTAGATAATTCGGTAGTTTTTTTTTTTTTGTGCTCTCATTGTAAAGAATATGATGTGATAGCTGCGCCCCGCGTGAATTACTCCTTAATCCTTATATTATGATCTATCTCAAAGCCCCGTCAAAATCGGTCCAGCCGTTTCAGAGTGTATATAGGGAACATACACACACACATCGCCTTATATATATATATATTATAGATTTGATCGTCAAAACGTGCTGACTCTCTCGTGTGACCAGTAGCGAGTGCTCTACATTGTTTACTATGCCTGCTAATATTTGCTAATGCATATGTATCAGTGATTCAGATGACGATTTCTCCTCGAGTGTAAAGCGGTCAAGGTCAATCTATTTGTCAGTGTCGGCTTGCTTGCTTCGAAAAAGTTTGTGGGTTTATTGGCTTGTGTTATAAATCTAGTATCAAGTTTATAATTTTTATTATGTAACGTCTTTCTATGAAACTCGTTAAAAATGTATTTAACATCGACATAAAGTTTATTTTATTGAAATAACATAGTGGGTTTCCTGATCCTTTCAAACCAATCTTAACTAAGTCCATTTACATGTCATAAACATGCAGTATTGAAATCAATTCCGTATGCGTTTTCCACGTCCGAACCTTCGTCGCTATCAGCTAGTAACCGATCTATGACCCTTAGGATGCCCTCAGCACGTGACAAGGCCTCTCCGAAGGCACTTCTAATTCTAGGCGCCCTTTTCATGTCTTACTTTTACGACCCTTCTGACATTGTCCATATATTTTTCCTCTTATCTAGAATTGTTATCGAATAGCTGCACTTTAGCAATATTGATAATATCTAGCCATATTTCTTAGACGTCCTGAACTTTTATAAATCTCGATAGAAGCACACGATAAAATATCCTAGCAAAACTCTAATATAATTCTATTTGAATATATATTTCAGTTGTTGCAAGATTATAACTAGGTCGTGTCGAGATTCGGCCTTTTGATTGCACAATTTTTCGTTGTTTCTAAACGCTTTCAAAATTATGTTTTAACTGTTTGTAAAACACATTAATATAGAAATATCTATACATTCATTTGCTGTCTACAACGATACTCCTAGTGAAAAGATTAGAGTAATATTATGTGACTCAGTTATATTGTGTACAGTTTTATTTACTTTTAAATTATTTATCTCAGTTGCTTTGTGAGTCACGGAGAGGACGATAGTCAACAACCTTGCTTTATTGCTGTAAAAAAAATAATTAATATTCATGAAGAATTTACGTAAAAAATAAAATGAAAACAAGGCACTGTAGTTATATTGTTAGAGCCAACTCCTCTCGGTTTGACTTGTATTCGATCGCTGTCTTCTCTTAGTAAAACAAATAATTTGTCATGCAGATGTTTTGATGATTACCGAAAACTGAAAAAAAAAACGGACTGACTGATTGATTGATTGATTAACTCTTTATTGTTCACATCATGAAATTTGATACAGAGGACAAAACTCAGACTCAAACTCAGAGGACTGTTTATTTTTTTGTCAGTAAAAATTATACTCAAACCTGTTGAAACCGCTGGACTGATTTTGATCAAAATTTTAGTCATTTAGTCAAAGTAAGTAATCTATATCTATACTAATATTATAAAGATGAAAGATTTGATTGTTTGTTTGCATTGAATAGGCTCCGAAACTACTGAAACGATTTGAAAAATTCTTTCACTGTTGGGAAGCTACACTATCCCCGGGTGACATAGGCTATCTATACCCGTGCGAAGCCGGGGCGGACCACTAGTAATATATAAAAATGAATCCCTATTTACCTTGGTCACGCCATAACATGAGAACGTCTTTACTGATGTCATTCATCTTTTTTTTCTAATAATTTGTAAAATAAAATAAATAAACCGACTTATTTGGCGATTTTACCTTCGCGCGTTTGACCGTTCTAAGACAGGACAACGTCTGTCGGGTCAGCTAGTTAAACATTAATTTAAGGCCTTTCTATATTGCGTAGAAGAATTCATTCCAAAACTGGAGTAAATGACTAATGCCACTTATATTATTATTGAAATTGAAGTTATCATTAAGAACCATTACTATGAAACCTGCTTTCAGATATTTAAAAAACACATTTATTCGATCGAGACATATTGCTGATTTTTTAAATAAACATGCAAATTAACACACGCAAGCAGCAGAAGCATTTGATTAAACCTTAAAATATACGAGTACCTTATCAAGTTTTTAATGAAACACCTTTATAACTACAGAACATTCCAAAACTGGAGTAAATGACTAATGCCACTTATATTATTATTGAAATTGAAGTTATCATTAAGAACCATTACTATGAAACCTGCTTTCAGATATTTAAAAAACACATATAATCGATCGAGACATTTTGCTGATTTTTTTAAATAAACATGCAAATTAACACGCAAGCAGCAGAAGCATTTGATTAAACCTTAAATTATACGAGCACCTTACCAAGTTGATAAATGAAACACCTTAATAACTACAGAAGGTATTATATGTAATAAAAACATATCTATAATCTAGACTCGTTTAATCAGTTTTTATAATGAAATTACAGGTTCGTGCTTCTGATGTAGAATAATCCAATGAACAGTGGTAATCAATGTCCGATCGTTGTTTTATCGTCACGAATACGATTGAAATTATATTATTTGAATTGCCATCAAATATGGTAGGTAACACAGACAAAGTTTTTTCTTCGATCAGTCTTTACATTGACATAGTTTTCTCAAACACGGTATTAATGTGTGTATTGTTAAAAACACTAAGTACTAAAAGCGATCTCTTCCAGGCAACCATTGGATGGAAAGAATTTTCGTAACAGAATCGACGGGGGATGCTAAAACACTTAATGATAGCTGACGATATAAGAATTCATCCACGCGGGTGAAACCGCGGGGCGCAGCTAGTAGTCTCTATAGTTCATACTGCCACAACAATAAAATATCTGAATAATCAAAGGCCCATTGACCTCGCCCGTCTGTCGCACATTCGCTCAGGACCAGCGTTGTCAAAACCCTGTAGTATTGTTTTGCAACAGTAGAGAGCAAAACGTGAATCTGAATCATTTACTTGTCAACAATTGCCAGCACTGCCATGCTAGCGCAATGTCGTTAGACTTTCTATTTGTCTAAGAATCTGTCGAAGAAGTAAACAAACCGTATGCTGTGGTGACGAATATGTGAAATATGATTCATAGTTCACACCACGGCTGTCAAGGCATTTTTGTAAGAAACCTGTAGCCAGTTGCACCCACAGATTTTTTATTTTTTTATTTTCTGTTGATGCACTCATATAAACGAAACGTCAGTCATTCGAAATCAGTTAGCAACTGTGACGCGGAGTTCGACGCGTTGATCTAAATAAGAATGTTCAAACAAGGTTTACTCATAAGCCCTGGCAACAGATTTTCCTTCTCATTTCCGTTCTATTTACTTCTCTTTTCTGTTGTTCACACTGAGTCTGGTCTTCAGTAAGCGGTTATTTCTAGTTGGTTAGCAGTTTCGTAGCAGTGAAGCCGACGAGTGAGCATACGTCAATTGAATGCAGAATAGCATTCATTCGTGGTCGTTGAGTCATCGACGGGACTAGCCGCTTTCTGTACGGTGCGCCCTGAGTATGAACGAGAGTGACACCCACAGAATAGGTTTGTGGTGACACCGCTCCTTCAATGTTGTTTTTAACCGACTTCAAAAAGGACAGAGTTCTCAATTAGTTTATTTATTAGGTACCTCAGAACTCTTTCATTTATAAACAGATGAGGATTTTTTTTTTATTGATATGATGTACTTTCCGATCGGTCCCATAGAAATTTCATTAAAATCGGTTTAGTAGTTTGGCTTTTAAATCAAAATAACTGAATAATTTTGTTTCCGAAAACGCGTACTTTAAAAAATTTGTGTAGTCGATTATTTTCATTGATAATTTTTATAATTGTCTCGTTCGTCACACAAATCGCTTTTGAATAATATAACATTAAATTTAGGTCATTGCCGTTGTAAAACCTTTTTCACGTTATTTTTCTTTGGAGAATATAATATAATAATATAATTTCAACTGTAGAGCGATTATTAATGAAATGCTAATTAAACAATTTCAACACATGAATTTATCAATGTGAATCGAAAACCGCTATTTGACATAAAGGCTGTACTTAACCGAAAGGGGTCCATAATACCCATAAGGGGGCGTTCATTAATTACATGAGGCGATTTTGGAGATTTTTCCTGTTATCGCTCCCAACGCGTAATCTCACCTGTGAACTTTAAATAGCGTATTTTTAGTGTAAATTCGTTAAAATGTAATACGTTGTGGAGGATCTAGCCACAATTATTTTAGTGAAGAAACATGTTTAACTTAATGTAAGCAATTTGTTTGCAATTTTACTCCGTTTCTTGCGGATAAAAAAGTTACCGTGATGTTTACCGAGACCCCCTCCACGTGAGACCACGTGAGATTCGGCTCGACCCCTCTCCCCCTAGTTTCAAGTAATTAATGCCCCCTAAATCTAAACAACTTCTACTATGTGACCAGCACTGAAATCGCAGCAATATAAATATCAGTAGTTCCATAGAAAACGGTCATTCACACTCGACAAAATATCATTGTATGGAGCAGCTGATACTTTTTTTGCGATTTCTGGGTTGGTCACATAGTAGGTAAAAGTTGTTCATAATGGACCCCCTTCTCGGCTTAGTACGCCCTTTTCGCGTAACCCCGCGTGACCGGTCTCACGATCCTCCTTGTAATTTGTTCGTTCGAATTATGATATATGATATAATAACTGGTTTCGTGTTGTTACAGATGGTATTTCCGCAAAATAAAACGAATCGAGGCGGAGAAGAAACTGCTGCTCCCAGAGAATGAACACGGCGCTTTCCTTATCCGAGACTCTGAGAGCCGCCACAACGACTTCTCCTTATCAGGTGGGCATCGACTTAACGGAACCTGTCACAAACATGACGTATATACTCAATTTCAACCAGCTTATCTTTACAATCTCAGATGCACCAACAAAAAAGCTCAGGAATAACATTTACTCCTTTTATGTTTACTCTTGAATGGGCCTTAGATTACTGCGTCTTGGCATCTTTGTAATTTACATTCGCCTTCTCTATAAATTTCTTCTATAAATGTTTACGAGTGCGCGAAGGGATCGATAAAACCAAAATAACTCGTAATTACAAGGCAATGATTCACCACCTCGCTGGAGCCTTTGCCCATGTAGGTGCAACTACGATGCCTACTGTCTATTACAAACGCATACGAACTTAGTTTGTTCGGAAGATTCGAAACCGGTTTAAGTTTTTCTAAGACCGCTAGGAGAGGAATCGTGGGAACAATCGGCCTTACTGTCCACTAATTAGTATTGCTTATTTTATTTATTTAATAATAGACTAGCGGCAGAGCGCTGCCTCGCCTGATGTTAACCTATGATGCGGTCTACGTTGGAGCACGCTTGCCTAGAAGAATCCAATTCACTCAAGACTTGGCCCAGACTGTTAACTATCGGAGTATACACAATCAGGTAGCGCATTCTATAGCGGTTCGCACAATGTTTCGCAAGGTGGTCTTCAAGTCGCGAGTGAATCGGTTTCCTTTAGGAAATTATGCTCCATCGTAAACAGCATCATCACTTAACATCAGGCGAGGTGGTGGTTAAACCACCATATATAATACAATAAAAAACAGGAATCACAGCGATTCGTACGGGTATTCGGAATACCAATCATGAAACGGTATCGCAATTTCATGCTCGCCCTGGCGTTGGATAAAAAAAAGAGCAGGAGAAAATAAAAAATGGGAAAGAATGGAATGGGAATTAGATCATGCAGATCCGATGCACCCTCTCCGAAACGTATCCGATAAAAAACTCTAAACTAGTTATAAATTCAATTACGACAAGCTGGATTGTACTAATTGATTTATATATTAGCTACGTTGTTTTGTAGACAAGACACTGGTAATTAAATTCCATTAGAAAATTGAAAACAAATTAAATAAATGTAATACCTACTTAACACAGCTCATTTATTGCTACTGAACGATATTAAAAATAAAATTTACAACAAAATAAAATTGTATAAGTAGCTGCATTAAATCCAAGTCATTGCTTTACATAAAACCAAGTTATGAAGATACGTGACAGGAATAAAACGAATATTGTAAGAACTTTACTAGATTTAAAATTAGATTCTATATTAGCCGTAGCAACTGCGCCTATTTTTAATCGACTTAAAAATGGGGGTTATCAATTCGGTTGTTTTTTTTTTTTCTTTTCTTTTAAATTTTTGTTACCTCAGAACTCAGTCATATGAACCGACTTGGAAAAGTTTTTTTTTAATTGAAAGGTATAGTCTGGTATATTCAGATTGATCTCAGAAATTTGATAAACGTTGTTTGGCTTTTTAATCAAAATAACTGGTTTGGAGCACAAACAGGGATTTTCCCGCGTAAAAAAAAAGAAAATTCTGTTACCGATATCAAGTAACCGAAAATGCGTTATGCGTAACCATAAGTTGCGTATTTTACTAATTTTCTGAACTCGGATTTTAAATTGATAATTATAACAACAATAAATTGGATTTTTATGCGCAAGCAATAATCTTTTCTGTTACAAGATTTATGACTTTGAGGCATATGCCGTAATCAAACATTCATCAGAAAGATAGATTACGTCTACCACAGTTGCAAAGAGCTGCATTAATTTAAAATAGTAAGCCTATTATTTAAAAAAAACACACAATTACGTGCTTTGTACTTGTAATTTTTTTTATTACATATATCCTTAGAAAATATGTGATAATAACAATGGGATATCACCTAAAGGTACACTTCCGAGCATCTGACGCGCACGTCTAACGCGCGCGGCTGTTGCGACTATCCTCGCACTATGAAAATGTATGGCGATGTCAATCGTCAGCCGCGTGCGTCTAAATGTAGCTTTCCGATCTTGGCGACCGGCGACCGCGATCGGCGGCAGCGGCAATGTTGCGCGCAGCGCGACCCACTGCGCAGTATGAATTTATATGGACTGCTAAGCAATACAAGTAACTGCGTCGCGCGACGCTTGGGTCGCTTGTATTGCTTAGCAGTCCATATAAATTAATACTGCGCAGTGGTTCGCGCAACATTGCCGCTGCCACAGATCGCGGTCGTCAAGATTGAAATGCTACCTTAACGCCTCAGAATACAGAAAAAACGTATTCTGAGCTTAACGCGTCGGCCGCGCGCGTCTGTCGCACATCTTGGAAGCGGCGCCATACATTCTAATGTCAAACTTACACCCCTCTTTTGGCGTCGGGGGTTAAAAATATTCAAATTTTTTGCGACAGAATAACCGTTTCATTACTAACTCTGGCCTTAGTAAAGAAGCTTTTTTAAGACCCGTTTCCACATTTAATACAGTCTAATTGAGTACCTACCTCTTTTTAAATGAGGTTAGTTTGTGCGTCCTCACATGGCTGATATAACCAAATATAGAGAAAGATCTGGAACAGTTGTTTGGATGCCATTTACATAGTACGTATTCATGATCCAACAAAACAATATCGGGCATTTCGGGTATGACACAAGCCTACGTCAATGTCCAGTTGCCACTTCATTGCAACAAACAGATATTGGGGAACTTTGTTAAGAAATAAGAATAAATAAAATTCAAAAAGCATTTAAATTGTCATTATGTTTGCCCGCTCAAGCAAAGCAATTCAATTTAAACACGAATTTAATTTAATCATATTATTTATATCAAAACCACATAGTTTTATCGGTTTCCCACAGGTAATACACGGAGATTGGGGAGTTATGATATCATGCTACAAGTAACACAGCGTCGATGACGTAGGCTCGTGTCACCCACGTGACCTTTGTGTCTCGGAATGCCATACCTAGCGGAGTATATTATTATACCATGGAGTTTTTTATTTCGCGCCTTCGTTGGTTGGTTATCTTATTTTCATAAAATATTGAGTGAGTAACGAGATATCAGAAACACGACTTTTCAATTATTTATATTACAACCGTATTGTTTTTTACTATCATGACTAAGCAGATCCAGGAATAATGTTATCCATCAATTATTAAAGAGATATTGAATCCGTTAACTATACGATCGATTAATTGAATGAACCTTTAAAAGATTATCTGATACACATTTTAATGAAACAAAGAGAATATATTTAAGCATCAGCAGTTTTTTTTTTCTCATTACTATGGATACTAAGTCCTTCAGTCGTAATATCAAACAAGTTTACATAGTATTAAATAGCGTCAAACAAGTCATAGTCACAGTCAGAGTCAAGGAAAGTAAGTCACGGTCAAGTCAAAACTCATGCCCCAGTAACGTGGTGGAGGCTTTACAAGAGGCTTCTATGGAGTTTTAGTAACAACACGAAAAGCCATGTTCCACCTAGTTATATCACTTGACCACACTCGAGCACGTTCACGAGCGCATAATAAATAATAATCCACCTTTATTACACTAACACTCGAAAATACACAAGCTTAGGAAATAAAACAAACCAACATATTTTGTTCCAAGTTGGCGCCAAAACTTCCTCAATGCAGGTCTTTCGTCAGTTTTACCTGCTTTAAACAGTTTCTGCAATATTGTGTCTGAGACTTCTGGGACTATGGTAGCGTGGCCAGCATTTCGTAGGTAAATAAATAATAGCCCTTATCGAGCAACATATAACCACTAAATTAATATTTTTATATTAAAAGAAGATTACGGACTTCTAAACCATGAAAGCTTCATGAAACATACCAATTGATAGTTTTCTAATATAGAGCTGTTTTTTTTTCGCGATTTCAGGGTTGGTCCCATAGTAAAAGTTTTTGATAAAAAATGAGTACAATGACCTCCTTTCGGCTTAGTACAGTCTATACGCGTAACCCTGTATAAATATGGCTGGCTGACTATCCATTCCAAGCAAAGACGTTTTATTATATCGACATAATTCATTATAATCTAGCATAACTAAAACAATGAAAAGTTGATGACGTGTTTGTATGTATTCTTACACGTGGAATTTTATTCTTTTAAGAGCATTTACCATTTAATTTTGACACAATCCTAATGAGTTTTTTTTAAAGTACTTTTTCCCTGTTGTTTTATTTTCATATACTATTCGTTTTACATAATTAAGGAAGAATCGTAAAAAATGCGCCTACGATGCAAAATACTTGTAGAGCTTTTTTTTTATTTGTTTTTGCGGACTTCCGCAAATAACGCCTGCATTCAATCAACTTTTTTTGTTGCTATTATTCATTATTCAAAATCAAATAGTTTGTCAAAAAAATATATGGATTGAAGGAAGGTCTTAATACTTCCTCTTTTATTGAAGTCGGTTAATAAAACAAAACTGGTATATTTTATTTATATTACACGGGAATTACTCACGTAAGATTATGCCGGTTACTCCGACTATAGTTTCAACCGCATTTGGCGGTCTTTTACAAAATCGGTATTTTTTTGTTTGAAAACGTCGTCAGTTTCTATAACAGTACTGCAGTTGGAAGTTCCGTTGTTTATCGATCGTCAAATTCGATAAAATGCCATAGAAACGATCAAAGCGAGTACTGATTATTTTCGGCATTTGACTATTCTCAGGCATTTTTTCGAATTTGTCGATCTCAACTGTCAAATTTGACGATCGATAAAGAACGATACTTGCACTGCTGGTATACTTTTCAAGTTTTGACTGATCTAAGTTGGTTGCAAATCAGGCACTGCCCCCTTTACATTATCACCTTTCACGCAGCAACAGAGCAGTGGAACGACGGGATTTGCATAGAGAGATATGCGATATTTTTATCCCGGAAAATTTTTCCGTTCCCAAAGGAATATCTATATTAAAATTTTTTCGCCATCAATACCTGAGAGTGCTATCCGTCTATTGGTTTAAATATATCAGAATTGTTGTTGATAAATGCACCAAGTATTAAATTAACACAATACACTAATTAGAACGCCCTCCTCCTTACTTAGTAGCTAAAATACTGTACATATAACTGTATGGTACTTATCGTTACATTTACGCAAAGATTTTGAAACACGTCACGTACTTATCACGGAGCGAGTTTCCGTTGACTAGAAATATAGAAAATGTCGCGAGTTAGAAGAGTTTTGGCGCCAACGTGAAAAATTCATGTTGATTCCAAAACTCCACAAGACTCCTTAGATGCTCCAGTAGTGTTAAAGACTTTACTTTCACCACTTTACTGGGACCATGGCCTAGACTGTACCGTGACTAATGTTGCTTGCCTTTGAAAGACTTGTTAAACTATATCTTAATTTTTTTAAGTTCTAACATATTTGACACTGGCTAAATAGACAAAATGTCTGGAGCCAAAACTAAAAAGAAAACGTAAGCAGCTTTAATCACCATCAATAAATGTAAACGTTACTGACCTGAACAATCTTAATACATACGCTATGTGAATGAATCATTTTGCGCTTTATAACCAACATGTTAAACAGTTACATAAGTGGTCGCACATGCAACGGGATTAAAATAACCAGCCGCGCTATCGGCCACATACGACTTGACCTATAAATGAATGCACGATAATAATTATGAATGTCAGTTCCATTTACCTTCATCAACACAAAATCTAAAAACTGTCAAAAGCTGACGTTGACGGTTCTCGGAACGGCCCCGTCATTATTTACACGCTGCGATTTGCATTTGTAAGGACTTGACTGGACATTTATTAAAACGAGCCAGACTTATGAGTCTTTTTATTCATTTTAATGGACTCTCGATCTATGTCCTTGATAAAAGTAGCTTGTATGTCCAAGATCGCGCTTCCGCGAATATAACTTTCGTTCTTGGCATTTCGACTGTACTCTACATAAAAAATAATAAATTGGGACGATTATGTTCTTACTCTACTATGCAAATCTGTTTGCGGATAAACTAATGAGAAACTATTTATTATGTGACAATCACGTTTAATTTCTTACTAGGTCTTTTTAGTAGCGGATTTGCCCTAATTTCGACTGGTTCTCCAGTAGAAAACATACAAGCAATTTCATGACCTTCCAATAGATTAGCTTTTAGAAAGTAAGATTCATGTTTACAATAACGAAAGTAAAAAATTTGGAAAAGGATAAATGGTAGTCATTTAAATGTTCCATTTAGCTAAAATTTTCTTGTCATCTGACAATGGAACCAGAAGATCATTCATAAGTATGTGCTGATATAGGTGATTGTCCCCAGTGCGAGACGGTGATACGGTGAAGCATTACCGCATCAGACAACTGGACGAGGGTGGATTCTTCATCGCCCGGCGCACCACCTTCCGCACCCTGCAAGAGCTGGTCGAGCACTACAGCAAGGACGCCGACGGCCTCTGCGTCTCTCTGAACAAGCCCTGCGTGCAGGTCAGTGACTTCTCAAGGCGACTCACGCTTTCAAACATTCATCATAACTCATAGCAACCTTACTCACATGACATTCATTGTCACGGCACTCGCTGTCTAATAAACTGTATTCATCCTTAACTACTCGTAACAAAACAAAATGAGTCACTACAACCTTACGAGACGCCATCTAATATTGACCCGACCTTCCGCTATCAACAATGGTTGATAATAAAATTATGATTGAACGTAACATTTAACAGTTAGATGCCACAAACTCAGAACCACAACGATGTCGAATCAAGGTCGTCCACTTAAAAAATGTGGATGTTATGTGTTATTATTACGGTGGCGCATAAATTGCAAAATTCAATATCGGATGGCCGTAAAATTTATGGTTTTCGACGGTGGGCCTTTGTGCGCTGCGTGAGAAATATTGCGAGCCATTGAACCAGCCCGAGGATACTTTAAATTCAGCGAAGGACTCCTTTCCTGGACATAAGGCGTTAACGCACTCACTCGAGATATTTAATTTGAAGACTGTTCGTTGCATGCCTCGATTTATTATCTTTCATCGACCGCGGAAGTCGTTCTTAAAAATTATCTTCATGAATCTTCTTTTTCATAATTTCAACCTTCGATATTTGCGTATATAAAATGTCCCGAATATTTATTTATTAGTTTGATTTAACATAATCTGGCGAATTTCTGGCCAATGACTATTACGTGATTATTCAAAATTATGCTCTAAAGTGGTATTTAGATTCTAATTAAATTATTCTCCGGCATTCTTTGTCGAAAAATCCGACTAACATAGGCAATAAAAACATTGCATAAATTATTTATAGCTGAATTTTGTGTGCTCTTTAAAAAAACTTGTTGTCATAGCATATTATTATCTGCTGCAAACGAAAGTAGGTAGTGTGATTTTATAAACCTACGTGTGAGTTAGGCATACCGTAGTAATGTTTTGAAAACTACGTCTTATTGAAGACAGTTATGTTCAAGTACTCTGACTTTTTAGTAAACGCTACTTCATTAGGCAAGCCATTAAATTGTAGAGCATCCTTTCTGATGCACATAATTATGATACAAACAAAACCTCTCTTTGAAGCTGCTCGCCTTGTTATTGTAAATAATGTATGACGTGTTAATTCACCATTTTATTTAAAACAAGCAAAGTGTTAATTTGCAAAGAAAACAATGAAACTTTGAAAAAAACATTAGATTCCAATCGACGAAAACATCAGTTAAGTACTAAGTGTGGAAAGACTCGATAAGCTTATCTGTAACTAGCGGTCCGCCCCAGCTTCGCACGGGTATAGGCCTATGTTACCCGGGGATAGTGTAGCTTCCCAACAGTGAAAGAATTTTTCAAATCGGTTCAGTATTTTCGGAGCCTATTCAATGCAAACAAACAAACAATCAAATCTTTCCTCTTTATAATATTATTATAGTATAGATAATATATAGTGTTCAGGTAAGTTTTCGATGACGAAAATTGTCACATGCGGAAGAGAAATCAGGTTTTTAGGGCTCCGTACCCAAGGGTAAATACGGGACCCTATTACTAAGCCTACGATGTCTGTAAGTCTGTCCTACCTGTTAATGGCTTAACTAAGAAATAATTAAAAAGTCAAAACGAAAGGGGGGTGTCCCCATACAACAAACGTATATTTTTACGTAGTTTTGTATTAGCTCTAATGTAAAAACTGTAATGCGTACAAGCGTCAAACTTGGCATGATTATAGTACACAGTCAAAACTATAACAACAAATAATAAATAATGGCCAAGTGCGAGTCGGTGACAAATTTCTGTTCACCGCGTCCGGTTCTCGTTTGATCACCGAAGTGAAGCAACGTCGGGCGCGGTCGGTACCTGGATGGGTCACCGCCTGGGCGTTGATGGGATTTTGTATTTTTGTGGTATTGTGGTGGTACGGAACCTTCAGTGTGCGAGCTCGACTCGCACTTGGCCAGTTTTACTTATAATGAGACCGCTAACATAATATGATCAGTAAAATAACACCATTCCTGTTTGGCGCCAGCGCAGCAAACTTACGCCAAGGCTGAAACGGCCCCAGCTTTCGTTACGGGTTGTCTACACGTTTCTCACTCGTGTTCACTGTTGTTACACTTAGATGTGCTCGCGTAAACACATTGTGTAATTGACGTATTTCTGACGTACGCAAGTATATATTTAGTTACCATGATAATTGAAAATGAATGAAACGCTGTTTTTTCCGCTTAGCTTGCAATATTCATTTACCACATGTGTACGGTTAAGTAATCAGGGTCAATCAACTCAATTATAAGATTAAACTTGGTCCAGACAACAAAGACTAGGAAATGACCTTAAGTTGAAGAACCTAAAACTAATGAAGAAGAATCATAAAACAAGATTTATCAAAGTGGATGAGTTATCGAATAAAGTGATTTTCTTGTCTATCACTTCTATAATTCAACGCTGCGGAAAAGCTTGCATTTTATATCGACCCTTAAAATATCCAACCACATAGCTCATATTATATTGCATACGCTTAGTATGCCTTCGAGACAAAACTTGTATCCATATTTTTCACCACTCGTCAACAAAGGAGTCTCATAAATATTCAAAAAATTCCTTACCACGCTTCACAACACTGTTTGTTGCCATTTTTGTTCAAAACAAGCTTGATACTAATTAGCACTGATATCAGGCGAAAACTTCGACAGACATTCTAATAATGGCAAAAAAACTAAATTTAGATAATTGTTTCAATATCTTCTTTCGCCTCTAAAGGCTAGCTCTTATCGGTGGAACAGCTTCCATTCCTACGAACGCTTTACCAGCAGTTTTTACTTGTTGATATCTATCACATTTGGTCTTTTCTTTGAGCTATCTATAAATATTTATCTTCTTTCTTCTGACATGGTCTTTACAAAGTTGCCATGTCAATTAAGTGGTAAAGTAAATCGTCTTTTCTTCTTTATCTATCGTCCAATACTTCCTACTCTTGGTAATATATTATCATCAAGAAAAGAAATGCGTGTTTCATCTTTTGTAATAGCAGCAGTCTATAGAAATATTTCTCCATGTAATGTCGCTTGCAACACAGACCTCGACATACGAATACTTCTGCATAAGCCAATCCATTTGCCTGACTGTCTTTTTTTGTGTGGTCATAATAACATAGAAATATAAAATTCGACCTTCCAATAGTATTTTTACTTATCTTTTGTTATGATCATGGTCAAGTAAAACATTATCTTTAAATACCTAAGAAATATAGTAAGCAATTAACTCTTAAGTATTCTTATTTCCTTCAGTAAAATTTTTAATTAATATAGTGAACTTTATTTTTTTTACTGGAATCTTTAGAAAATAAACACTCTTCTAAACTATTCGACTATTCACTATAGTAAAAGCTAAGCAAGAGGATAGATACTTTTGTTTGCACCTAATTTTGAATTGCTCGATGAACCACGCGCATTCTTCAGTCTTCCCGTGAACATGGTGCATGTAACTGCGCCGAAATATCGGGAGCTCCTTCCACAACTAAACCACTGTAAATATCCCTTTAATAATCAATCATCTGTAGATAATGTTCTTGACTTTTCACGGGGTGTTCGGTTAGATGACGTACAAACAAAATTTCGCAATAGTAAAAGTTGTTCATAATGATGGTGTACAATGATATCCTCGAATATGTCGTCTTTTC
Organism: Agriopis aurantiaria; assembly: GCA_914767915.1. Classification (NCBI taxonomy): domain Eukaryota; kingdom Metazoa; phylum Arthropoda; class Insecta; order Lepidoptera; family Geometridae; genus Agriopis; species Agriopis aurantiaria. The sequence goes on from OU611999.1 coordinate 7,673,677, forward strand.
TAACACAGCCTGTGTTAGAAAAGACGACATCTCCTTACCCTGTGTTACACAGGGTAAGGAGATGCAAACTCGTAAGACGCTAATCTGTAACAACATATAATTTTTTTTTAAAGAAAAACTATAAAAGAACTAATAATTTTCTTGAATCATAGCTAGCATAGGAACACTCGATAAAGTCACCTTTCAAACAAAAAAATCTTCCCTGCCGTTTGCGAGCTACGATGCTTCTGGTAGTACACAGATACACAGGGGGGCTAAAACGACCCCTATTGTGCAATAGTTTTATTTTTAACCGATGCAAGGAGGAGGTTGCAAATTCGATCGCAGGTTTAAATTTAAAAAAAAATACGCGATTTCTCCGTTAATTATAAATTGATTTTAATGATTCTTTTTTTGTTTGGTAGTTCATACCACAGAGGTGGGTCCCATATAAATATGCGCAAACATGATGATCGTTTACAATAACTACCAGGCCTAGAACAAGGACAAGAAAAATTTAAACAACAAAAAATTTAATTTCCCGCCATAGGTGAAACGTACCACCTTAATTTGAATGCTTTTTGCAACAAACAATAGCACCGCAATTGTTACGAAATGACATTAAACTGGCCTCACGTGTACAATTTTGCCTTCACGAGACAGAACTTGATAAAGCTTTTAGCTCATTGTGCTTATTACGTGTTTAGTATATTACTGCAAGGGGATCCAGGGGCGTTTATGGGCTAACGTGAAAACGTCGGCCGGCGCGGCGTAGCCAAGTTAGTACTTAAATGCTCAGTTGCCGCCAAGGCTTGGAATGGATTTTTCTCAAACATTGCGTAGGCATTCACTTAAATGTATAAATAAACAAGCTGTTTCCCGCGACTTTGTACGCGTAGACTTTCACATAAACTTTCAGTCCCCATTTACCCCCTTAATTCGGCCCTTTCGCAAAATCCGTATAGCGCCATCCATAGCCACCATTATATCCAATATCCTTCTAAGCGGACCTGTACATCCCTTACGGGATCTACCTGCCAAATTTCAGCTTCGTAAGTCAAGTAGTTTTCGAGATTTTGTGATGAGTGAGTGAGTAGATGAATTTCGCTTCTTTTTATTATGTAGATATACAGGGCTACGCGGGAAGGGGTCCGTTATGCTCATCATTATGAACAACTTTTACTGTGGGACCAACCCTGAAATCGCGAAAAAATATCAGCCGTTCCATACATTTTATCGAGTGGCAATGACCGTTTTCCATAGAAAACCATAGAACAGCTGATTTTTTTTCCGCGATATCAGAGTTGCTCCCATGTCCTTTTCGGCTTTATACTCCCTCTCCGCGTAACCCAGTATTGGGATTATTTTCACATTTCATTTTAGAACAGTAAACGCCTATTGCCATTTTTAGGTTCCTGCGGCTGGTACTATCAACCAGTATAGCCATCTGAAAATTTCAATAATTTTTAATCTAGGACTGACCTCACCAGATTTCTATACATTTGCATTTTTTGTTGTTGTGGGAAAACTTAATCAAACCTCTGCATATTGAAATACGGCCGTAAAAGATATAGGAAGAGCAAGGCTACGCCGCCAATAATTTGTCTAATATTCCAAAGTGTGTCCTGAGTCAAATAATGGACACATCAACTACCATGTTTGAGAAAAAATGCTATCATCTGTAGTGTTTACTGTTTACTGAACGCAAGTAAAGCGAAGTTCAGGGCCAGAAACATGAACTTTAGAGCCATGCAGGCATGACAATCACCCAACTGTTAAGCGCAGACTATTCAACACATGACATTGTGATGTACCTTCATACAAATCTTATAAATGTCAACGGACAAGTGACAAACTGTTTTAATTGATCCCTGTAATAGTTGCACACAAGACGACCTCGGATTGTATAACTGTTGACTCAGCTATTTTGTGTTAATTTTTAATTGAACACAAATTGTTGATGTATGTAGATGTCTTCTTATTACCTTCGGACTTCCCTGTTAAGTAACTGAATGACAGCGTAAGAAGCACTTACGACATTCATTCAAAGGTAATTAGATTTTCTAAAACGGTTCTTGAACATGTTATTGATCATGTTATTGCACGGTACGCGTCACCTGTCCGACTCTGTTACGTTCCGTTGCAAAAAACTTAATGTTTATTTTACCTACGTCTGGTCTGAGATTGACGTAACTATTTGCATGACTTATGACCACATCTTTCAGTATTGCCAGGTAGGCGACGCAGATTTCCCCCAAAATGTGTAATATTTTTTTTGTTAATACAACTAAATAATAAAGTAATATGATTATTTGCGGGATATTAACCGTGGTAAGGATGTGTGTGATATTTAACCGTGATAGTTTAAAACTGTTGAACTACATAATATGTCAGCAAATTTATATGATGAGATGAATTCGTGATTTTTGATCATATTACGGATATAGTTGTTTACAATTTCAATGAAAATTGTGGATATATTAATGCAAATACCAATTCACCAAAGATTAAATCAATTATTAACATAGAACAAAATCAAACAAAACCAGTTATAAACATAGTGGGGAGAACAAATTATTCAATTAAATAGTTTATTGTTTTGACCTTATATTTGTCTTAAACTATAACGGTTTCACTAAACTTATATGATTATTTACGGGATATTTACCGTGGTAAGGTTGTGGATTGAGCTCCCGATATTTCGGGAAACGGTAAATATCCCGTATATAATCATATAACCTTATATTTGTCGTTTTTAAGGAATCTCTGAATATGACCACACAGACTTTACTCTTCAACTCTACAAGAATACAGTTACACAGCATTTTGCTTGATTTCATTGTTTCACGTTTATTTACACTCACTATTTCCCAACGACAATGCGGTTACAGAGACGGCTACGATTGCATCGCCATCGCCCCTACTACTCTTGAACTATACGCATCTTTCAAAATCAACCTTTGACGCAATGCTGTAAGGTTAATAAATAAAATGCCTAAATACTTCAAGTGCCTCGATTTGGCCGAAACATTGACATTCATATTCCTCGAAATATAGTCCCCCGCGCTAAAACATACTAACGACCACGATGTACGACCGATTATACGACATATCCATATGAAAACCACCCTATAGTTGATAATATTAAAAGTCAATTTGATATTTTTGACATCGAGGCATGCACGTTTAGCAACTTTAAATATTTTTTTTTTTTTTTTTAAACAATTTTTATTTACATAAACATAAGTTATACACTGTTTTAACGTAAATAATCACATAACTTTACATAAGTTATTTATCAGCTAGTAACACACACTGGCTTATGTCTATGAAGAATTATGCTGCATGAATACTGGCTTATGTCTTTGAATACTAAATGCCTGATACTGTGATTTGCATTATCGCAGGAAAGTAATACGGTGTTTTCAAACTACACCACACGAAACATACATACGAAAATTCAATCAAAATTAACTTGTTTAAAGTATTCACATCATCAGCCAGTAAACGTCCACTGCTGAACAAAGGCCTCCCTCTTAGAGAGGGGCGTTGGCATAATCCCCACGCTTGGGAAATCGCAGTACGCTCACCGAGTACTAATAGGACGCTGCTGCCCATCCTCCGGTGGTTCTGGTCGCAGCTTTAAGACATACCCGGGTCCCAAGTCAAAGTAGTACTAGCGTTTATTTCACACGTTATTAAAACAATGTTAAAGTATATTTTATAGTAATAATTACCTAGAAACTTCCGAGCGACAAGTCTGACATGTCCGACTTGTTTATTTTGTTTTTGCTCTGCGCAGTGGAGCTCAAGTGGAGTCCTTCAAAATGTAGGCAAACCTGAGATAGGATTTCACTTTACTAATTCGCTATCGACCTACAAACAGACGAATGATTCGGTTGTATAATATTAACAATTGACAGACTGTGTGGTGTGAATTGCCCTAACATTTTGTCACCATTGCTTGATATAACTACGAAACATCGTTTTAAACTATCACGGTAGTTAAGGTTGTAGATAGAGCTCCCAGTACCATACGCAGTGATACAGTGTGTTTTGTCGATACTTAGGTTCTAGTTCCAGTAATAACCGTAGCAAAAAACTAAGAAAGAGAGTAGATAATTTTATCTGCACCTAACTTTGAACTTTTCTACCAACCACCCGCATTCTTCAGTCTTCCCGTGGACATAGTGCGCCGAAATATCGGGAGCTTCATCCACAACCTTATCACGGTAAATATCCCGTTAATAATCATACAACTATAACTACGAAAGTTGTGAATTACGTAGATTTAGTAGTGTCATAAATAAATTTTCCGTATGAATCATATAAATAGTTGCATTTGTATTTAAAATGTAACACAGTTTAAAATGAAAACCTTTTTCACTGATCCCAAAATATCACATAGTTGATTCGAATTTATCTTACCCTACTTTCACATGGTCCGATGTTGACCTATTTATCTGCCTGGTTTGGACTTTCACCGGACTTATTTACTTTAACGACTTTTAACGTCTCTTTTAATGAAGTTGGCGTCATTTTCCTCCACTTCTGGGATTCAGCGCTCTCTCATACTTAAAGTCTCATATAGTAATACTTAAACGAGATTTAGAGGGTAAACGCGAATATTGCCTTGCCATATTATCTAAATTTACAAGTCATTTAAATTACATACAAAATGCTTGGCTGATAACATGAGCAAATATGACAGGTCCCTCAAAATTTACATTACCTTGATTCGCACAATGCTTCAGCGTTGCAGTTTGTATTTCAAATAAACTATCTTAAGGTGATATGAGTTTTCCGGATATTGCGTTTACATATTATATTTTTTACGAGGCCTACTTTTATTATAATATTATGGTTTTGCGACCAAAACTTAAGATGATATATGACTGGTATTTTGTTTTGCTTGTTGGTTCTCGTTGTAATTACACGTACGTACGTAACTCGAAAGTGCGTTTGCATGAAAACGCAAACGATTAATACCAGGAACCTAACCAGAAATTATTATTATTGAATTCGCATTATATTATGGTGCAACTGCGAAGCGTGACACATCAGACGGTCGTTCTTGGTCGCTGGCCACCGGATCGAGTTACATCTCGCGACAATTAAACACTTATCATGTTGCCGGCCACTGTGACGCCTCGCTGTCTGAACCATCATTGTCACCTGCAATTCAACGATAATTCACATCAATACATCTATATCTTAGCTTGTCATCCATTCGAACGACGAATTGCATAACATGAGACAATACTGTAGTCAATGCATTATTTTATGAACATGTAATTGGATAGCTAACTTTTATACCTGAAAAGCTAAAGAAATTATGCCTTTAACATCTGAATATGCCACTATTGATCATCTACACCGAGCATATACAGCTGGCTAAAACATAAAGATAAATGTTATCAAGCCACTTGAGTTCAAACAACATTATACTACAAAATCCAGTTGCATAGTAATCGCAAATTTAGATCAATGAAAACGAAACTCACCTCGACGCACACTTAAATAATAGTTTTTGCCAAATGTCGGTGTTATTTCATGCGCTAATTACGACGGCGAGGTTGGTTGCACAAATATGCGCTAGTAGGTAAATAATGCCAAGTGAAAAGGAAATCTTATCCATAGCTCACCATAAGAAGCAAAACTAAATTGATGTCTCAAGGTATTATTAGTCTGAATCTTAGAATAACTACACAAAGAAACCAAGTACATTCGCAAAATTTAAGCCATTTCAGCCATCAAGTTATTCTAAGGTCTGAATATAAGGACGCACGACCTCGCCAATCTTCTTTGCCAACAATCAGTCACGCCGCATCTATAGCTCACAAAACAAATTCAAAACGAACCAGTATTACCGAGAAATTATTTCTGATCTATCGACTATTTTAACGACCCATTGTTCCATCGCGAATACGAAATTAGCCCCAATTACCATAACTGTGAAATGTATCGTAACGGATTACACGTTCTATTCGCAGATCGAGAAGCCTGTTACAGAGGGTTTGTCGCACCGGACGCGAGACCAGTGGGAGATTGACCGCACATCCTTGAAGTTTGTCAGGAAACTGGGGCACGGGCAATTCGGCGAAGTATGGGAGGGACTATGGAACAACACCACCCCCGTCGCGGTGAAAACACTCAAATCTGGCACTATGGACCCGAAGGACTTCTTGGCCGAAGCTCAGATAATGAAGAAACTGAGACACACCAAGCTGATCCAACTGTACGCAGTGTGCACTCTGGAAGAGCCTATCTACATCATCACGGAACTGATGAAACACGGATCCTTGCTGGACTACTTGCAGGGTACGTTTGCTTGATTATTCTATCACAATGTTACATCCTGCGCTTTCATTTTACCTTAGTACATTAATCAGGAAATAGATACGTTTTGCGGTGACGATATCGTTCCATGATCTTTATTCGAAACCAGTGGATTGTAAAACGAAGCTTATTACATTGTCGTTACAATGTATGCTAATGTGAACAACAAGAATGTCTGTAGAGATCACTAAGATGTTAGTGCTTCCTGTTTTGTTTTTTCCGTTCGATTTTAAATCAATCACTGCTAACCTGTGATTATGTTAATACAGCTGCTTTAATATGATTGCCTCCTCGTCTGGGGCTATTCTAAAATTTCACTAATACATTTAATGGCGCCAATCATCACGTTATTGATTTTAAAATGCCTCTATAATTTGTTCGATATACGGTTTACCCAAAGAACGAGAGTTCAGAGACATTTTGTACAGCGTGAATTTTTAGACAACACATAAGTGAAATAACGCCTACTTTATTTCCGTGTCTGCCAATGACCCAACAGTACCGCCGTCGTGGCCTTGAGCGGACCAATCAGCGTTCAACACGGGAACCTCAACATCAGCTAACCAATTAATTTGATAGGAAGATAAGTCTTTGGTTTGATTGGAATACCAAACCGACTTGCGGCAAGCGTATAGCCGAGTATGAAACATGCAATCAGAGAACAAATAATTCTTGCGCATACAAAGTAAATGTAGCCAACAAAACTTGTAACAAATCATTCAATTTAAAAAATCTTGATCTGGCTGCTATAAAAGTGTGAACGGCTTATTCCCGGGAGTGCAATTTCCGCCGTTCAGAAAACCTTATGCCAGTTCGACGCTTGGTAGGTTAAAGTACCATTATTGACTAAAGGATCTTAACTCTCTAAACTCGGCTACCCGCGATCGTTTCTTCCCTCATTTTAGAAATGAGATCTACAGAGAGCTATGTTGTATGTTTCATGATCGTGAACAGATCTGTTCAATGAATCTCACATCCCAATTAATTCCAGGCAAGGGCCGCGGTCTGAAACTACAGCAGCTGATCGACATGGCAGCGCAGATAGCTGCCGGCATGGCCTATCTCGAGTCGCAGAACTACATCCACCGTGATCTAGCCGCTAGGAACGTGCTCGTCGCCGAGTCTAACATCGTGAAGATTGCTGACTTCGGCCTCGCTAGACTTATCAAGGTAACTAATCCTAGAAAAAATCGCATAAGGTACAAAGCCAAAAAAAGGTGAAGGCCAAGGTGGGTTCAATTACCTCACCCTAGGATATCAGCGTTTGGACTATTTAAAAACATTTGATACCACTGGCCAATGACTATATATAATATTTTTGCCACTGACTGTGGGTCACTATACTCAGTCCAAGTTATTTTTTCAGCTGAGTGAAAACCGTAAATTCTGATCACTTTTGCTAGATTTTTAACGTAAGATTACAGCTGGTAGCCTATATACAACTTTTTATTTTTTTATTCTATTCATTTTTTTTTTAATTGTGCCTCAAGTAAATTAACTTTTGATGTTCAGATTTAATTTTACTCGTATAATCAACACACTAATTTTATAAATGTGCAACTAGTAAACGACTTCGAATTTGGATAAAAAATTGCCATATAAATATGCGAATCATAACGGACTTCAATAAAATTCATTCAATACCGGAACATTGCACCAAACTGGAATATGATGTGACACAGTTCCGTCATTCATCATCGTCAATTCTCCTACATAAAATACATTTTGTAGCATTCGTAAGGCCTTATCAAGGTTCTAAAGAAATCTTATGGCGCCACCGATCGTTGATCGGCACTACCGCGTAACTTTGCTTAACCTTCTCAGATTTATGATTACTCGCCAATATCGACTCGAAATATCTACGCGCACCAGCGTGGCGTATCTCGATTTCTATGCACATTAAATTAAAATCCAAAGACATCATCCAATAATCAGTCGTTCTTAGTAATTGTTCGAAAATAAAAATCACGTTGCAGTTTTAAAGCTTATCAATATCTAATTAGTTCTATTCCAGTTAATTTTAAATTTACTGCATTTGATTGTGATGAAAAATTTAATAATAGTAGATTAATTAGAACCGTGTATGACGCAAACGACATTAGTTCAAAACAGGGCACCTCTAAAAACGGCTTGGAAAACGTATAGATTTTCAAATAGCTTCAAATGCATTACAAACTTTCTTTTTGAGTTTGTTAGGTTTTGAGAGCGGTTTAAAGTAAGAGCGATTGGGAAACGGTTTGTTCGCCAAACCACATTATATTGGTTTTTGACATCTACGAACAAAACACGAGAAGCGGGTGGATGGGTCACGCTGAATTTACCAATTAATTTGGGTTTTCAAAACGCTCTAGCGTTTGCGTTCCGAACGAAATGAAACCGATATAAACAGTTTTTTTTAAACGGTTTTTACGTACTAGTTTCGTACCCTGCTCCCAAGTTTTTATTTTGCTATACTGGGCTAAGTAAGACGCCTTGAAGTAGGTACATTCCAAAGTAATGGAGCAATAATTTGAACATTAGATTAGGATATGACTCGTTTCTTGTTGCTGCTCATACTTGTACAAATGGAGTTAGTTATTTACTTTGTCGATTTTCAAACAATTCATAACCACCATGAACAAAATAAAATTATCTTCAACCGCAACATATTCTTTAGATACAATTTTGTGGCTTTCTTCTGAATCACGTACGATGGTTACATTTGTAAGTATCGTGTCTTGGATTATTTGGTTATAAATAACAAAGGATAATAAATCGTATTTTATGTTATCCACGAGAAGTGGGATTTTTAATACCCGTCTGATGTAACACCACGTGTCATTAATTGATGGATTGTTAATTGTCTATGTTGTAACAAAGTGTTTTAATAAATATCATGCCACAGAAGCTTTATGTAATGCAACCTTGACAAGAAAAAAACTATATGTCATGACTATTGTCATGACAATAGTTTACCTCATATGTTATCTGTGTCACTAAATTAAAAATAAGTTAAGAAATGCCTCGCTAGCAAGCCATATTATAATTAAAAATATTTAAAAAATTACCTTTTAAACATACAGTAGATATGCCCCTGTTAAGGTACCTATAGCACAAAATAACGGAACGGCCTACTAGTACGTCGAAATTATCGTTGAAAAAATCATCCAGGGTGTAGTAACATTTGGATTCTAAGAAGATTTTGAGAACATTAGTGAAGCTGTTTTCTTTTTCTGTCTTATTTTATTTGGTAGTTTATTGAATATTTTACGGCCATAGATGTAGGGCCAGAACAAAGATAATATAAATTGTCATTGGGGCAGAACTATGAATTACTAGTACTAAGGAAATTATTGTTCAATGATTTATAGATTCGATTTCGGTTCAATAAGTTTATGTCTATATATTGCGATCTGATTTTCGCGGCTTGTCGTTTGCTCTACTTTAATACATTCTTCAGAAAAGCAGGTATGCTTTTAAAAAGTCACTATTGTAAAAGCCTTATCAATTCTGCTATAAAATTGTCTATAGCAAAATTTAAGTTTTTGCAAAAAAACGATAACAAAATGTTTGAATCGTCGTTTTCGGTCATCCGTAACGCAACGAGAGTAACAAAAAAGTTAGAATGACGCTCTTTTACGTAATAGCTCTTTGAATGGATTTAATGATGCAGTTCATTGGTTGCCTACTGGCAACGGGACTTATTTACGCTGGTTTCACAGCTGTACGCGACCCGCGCGGGTCGTGAGGCGCTAGAACATCGTTTCACAGCGACGCAGATTGTTCCGTACGGGACTTGCCTCCGCGTAGATCCCGTCTCCCGTAGTACGGGCGACCCGCACGGGTCTCCCTCACAGCTGTGAAACTAGCCTTAAGGTGGTAATTCAGCGGCTAATTAGTATTAAGGCATCATGTCCTTGATTAATTGCAACTAATAAGATAACAAACTAAATTGGCATACTTTTCAAGTTCTGGTAGAATGAATTTGTATGGATATGAAACTCGGTCCAAACATGTTATTTGATCTGACAGCTGCAATAACATTGTAAAAAAACTGATTAAAAACAGATTTTTTTAATAATTCACTGAAGTAGGTATATAGGGTAACGGCTACAGTCTTACGTTCAAAAACATAGCGAAAGTGATTAGAATTCGTGGTTTTCATTTAGCTTTTTTTGTGTTATTGCAGCTGCCAGAGCAAATATATACTTGGTCCGAGTTTAGATTCTTGAGTTACTACATTTAATCTCCTACTTCCTCTGATCCAATAAAGATGTTAGCAATTTTGTAACACGTACTTATAATCGATAATCAGTAATTTCCATTCGGGAAGCCCCACACTTTATTTGTTATCGATGTACACGTTATCTTCTATCATATTCATTGTATCGTCGCATATCAGGGGCCTTACGGACAACAGCTAATTGCGGCACCTAATCCGCTCAGTTGGAAAATCACGCGAACGTGTACCTTATCGCGCCCAGATACGGTTTGCGGTCGCGTGATTTTCCAACTGAGCGGATTAGGTGCCGCAATTAGCTGTTGTCCGTAAGGCCCCATGTCGCATAACACAATAATCAACTCTACATAGCAACTAGAATATTATGATCAAACTAGCAGCGCCCCGCGTTTTTACCCGCTATAAAGGGGTTAAAATAATATATTTTTTTAAAGTAGCAAATACGTTAAAAAGTTTGAAAACATAATAATGAACATAATTAATATTGGCAACTGTGTTTCTAAGATATATTGATAAATTTGGATGCCTACAACAAAATACGTATTCTGACTACATACAAGTTAATTTGTCTTTTCGATACTTCGGACTACCCTGAAACGCAAAAATTTGTTTTACTCTTTCTGTACAACAATTGACGTCATATACACCCTTATAACTAATTTTTATTTTACCATGATCATCGTCTATATCTTATAACTAATACCATAATACTTTCACAGGAAGACGAGTACGAGGCCCGCGTAGGCGCCCGGTTCCCGATCAAGTGGACGGCGCCTGAAGCGGCCAACTACAGCAAGTTCTCCATCAAATCCGACGTGTGGTCCTTCGGTATACTGCTCACCGAGCTTGTCACATATGGACGGATACCTTATCCAGGTGAGAATTGCGTTTAGGATACCGAATAAGAGAGAGAATCGTGCTTGGGATACCTTATGTATCACGGTTGCCTGGAAGAGATCGCTTATCGATAAGGCCATCTGTTGAAACCCTAGACAATAGTTTCATTGTAATGTGTTTGTTAATCTTTTTTATGTGATCTTTTAAATAAAAAGCTACCTTATCTAAGTGAGGACTATGTTTAGGATACCTTATCTAAGTGAGGACTATGTTTAGGATACCTTATCTAAGCGGGGACTACGTTTAAGGGTCCTATCACATTTTTTGACGAAAAATGCATCGAAAACTGATTTTTTTGTATAATTTTTCTTACAACTAATAAGATCTGTAGAAAATTCAGTTGCTGTATTAAATAGACTGTCTGTATAATTTTTTTATGTAGCGGCTTTAGATTTTGGTAAAACTCAACATATCCATTTGTTACCTCCAATTTACAAAAGTAGTTTTTCAGGAGCTTTAGGAGGGAAAGTTTTATAATGGATTTCTTTAAATTACTGTCATAAAATAAATATTTTTATGTTATGGTCTACTTATTTTATATCTATCTTGAAAATTACGGCTTTATTTATTCGTTTTATGCCCAAAAATACAAACACTTAAACACACTAACACACGTAACGTGGAACACTTAAAATTTAACGGTTCATTTTGTAATAGGCCTCTTAAGAGACCTTATCTAAGCTAAAATTACGTTTAAGACACCTTATATAAGTGAGGTATACGTTTAGGAGACCTAATCTAAGCATGGGCTACTCTTAGGATAGCATAATATGGGGTTACGTTAAGGATACATTATCAAAATTTTCGAAATCATTAATCGAATCGTGCTTCGACTCCGAAGATCAAGTTTTTTTTACTGAATTAATATACGCTATGTGTTAGTAGTTCCGGACTCACAGAAAGGCTAATTTCGTATTAAAATAAACACTAAGTGATATTTCCGGGTGAAGATTGTGCTTTTTTTACACGGCCCAAGGTTTTCTAATTCTGAAAATAACATTGTAAAAAGCTGAATGAAAATATTTCAGTGCAGTATATCGGCTACGGCCAACCAGCTAAGGTCTTACGTTCAAAAACCTAGCAAAAACGGTCAAAATTTACGGTTTTTATTTACTTTTTTACAGCTGTCAATAGCTAAGTGTTGAAACTGTAGGACCTAAATGGAACATCAAGTAGTGAGTCAACCTTGCTTAGTATACGGGATCGCTAACGCGCCCTATGGATTATTCAACTGTTTCCAGGGAACTTGTACTAATTTGTGCAGCTATTTGATACTTTTGTCTGAGGTCAGTTCTTCGTGACTCACAGTCACCATCATCATTGTCAGCCTATCATGTTCCCACAGATGTGATACAGACTCGAAGAGAGAGAGAGAGAGAGAGAGAGAGAGAAAACCCTTATCCTCATGCTGGTCCAGTTCATGTTGGTGAATGTTATGTCATTGAACTTTTGAGGTTCTTGGACATATCAGTTTCCTCACGATGCTTTCCTTCGCCATTGTTGAGCGATGGCGTTGAAACTGCCAATACATACATAATTTATTTGCCATTGGTGCAGGGCCGAGGATCGAACCGGGTGCTGTCAGATTGTAAAGCGCACATGCTACCGCTTTATTATCGTGACTCACAGTATTAATATTGATTTGGACGCGCACTTTAATTTGCTTATCCCCTTCTCTTGAAGCTACTGTTTGCTATTCGCGTGTGGTTTCGTTTTCTATTGATAAATATCGGTGAACTCTTGAGAATTGATTGCTACATGTTATTGACCATTTTGAGGTCACTGTTTGCACTTTCATTGCCCGTGAATGTTAGATTTGTTATCTTATTTTTGCTAGCAGTCGGAAAAGTATATTAGGATGTTTGGGACTACGTGGAGGTTTTAATAATAACTTTTTAAAAAACTGATAAATCTTAAAATGGCTGATAGATTTTCTTGAATCCATAGCTAAAAAGTATGTTCATCAAGGCACCTTTGAAAAACTTAACAAAACATTTCGTCGTACTAATCGGACGTCACTATAACCGAATCCGTTTTAGTAATATACTTAACTAGTGAAGCGGTTGCTATGTAGGGAACACAATAGACAGTTTTTTAACAGTATAAAATCAGATCCTCTATATCTACAATGTCATTGTCTGGTATTGTTTTTTTTTTTTTGTATTCTGACATCTGCATTGCAGCTACAATGGCAGCAGTCAACATCGTATGCGTGCAATCGTCGACTTTCCTTATCAAATTCATTGCCCACTGCATTCATTTATAAATAGATAGATATCTCTTTATCGCTCACACCAGAAATGATATCATCATGATGGCCCCACTGCTGGGACACAAGTCATCTCTCGGAGAGAGAGGATGGGCCCTAATCCGCCATGCTGGCCCAGTGCAGTGAACTTTTGAGGTTCTTGGACATACCGGTTTTCACACGATTTTTTTCTTCACCGTTGTTGAGCGATGTCATGGACTTATGGACATAATTTATTTAAGTATTAAATATATAATATTTATATATTATATATATTATAATATTTATATATTATATATATTATAATATTTAATAAGTCATTGGTGCAGGGCCCAGGATCAAACCGGGTGCCGTCAGATTGTAAAGCGCACATGCTACAGATCGGCCCCCGTCGACCCAAAGAACAAAAACAACATAAAACTAGCGAAACAATTGGCGACCTTATCTCTATAAGATCTCTTTCAGTCAACCATTATAGTGTCAATCCAATTGATTCCACTTGTGACTCGGCATCGAAGCGTTTGTAAGTGATGTAGTCGTTGCGAAAATCGCGAATTCACTTGTTTACTTTACATCGATCGAGGCGAGTAGTATAACCATAGTAGTATAGTAGTGCTATAACAATGAGTTCTTACGAATGTTTTAAACGCGCGTTTAATTGTCCGCAGGCATGACAAACGCGGAAGTCCTGCACCAAGTGGAGCACGGGTACCGCATGCCGTGTCCGCAGAACTGCCCAGCGGCGCTCTACGAGATAATGATCGAGTGCTGGCACAAGGATCCTCTCAAGCGGCCCACCTTCGAGACCCTGCAGTGGAAGCTCGAGGACTTCTTCACGATGGACAACTCGGAGTACAAGGAGGCGTCCGCCTACTGAGCCCGGCCTTCCCTGCCGCCCCACCGACACGCGCACCACCACCACCTCAACAACTGTGTAAGTAGCAATACGTATTACGTTCATGAAAATATTGACAGCTTGACTGAAGTTACCCTAAGGTAAATTTACCGATCATTATGTAAGACTGCATGTGATTCAATAATAATTAAAACACACACGCAAAATGTAAATTCCATTAATAAAACAATCATTTATCAAATATATTGTTTTCCTGGAGGAAAAAAAATAATGGTCCCAGGTTTCTTTTTCTAAATAAAATTATTGCATTGTAACTTCAATAAGATTAAGTCGCGATCAAAAAGTTGCCTAATCCGATTAGTATTAGTTTGTGGGTTTTGATTTCCGCTGAGTAGGATGCTCTAAAAACCCAAGCGAAATAGCGTACTGTAAATTCCCAGTTATCTCAATTACGGAAGTGTCAAGGACAGAACATGGCGCGCCGCTGCCTCACACGCGCATTTTTTTTAAATATAAAATTACAGTCTGCCTTTGAAAAATGTGCTTCAGTCATTTTACGAGGTTAACATTTCAAAGTAATTATAACAAATTTTCGTTTTAATATTTTTTATAATGAACAGAATAAATGGGAAAAACTGTTTATCGCATTTTTGTGGCCATAACACAGTCATTTTATTTCTTAAATTAATAATAAATGCGCGAGTGAGATTGCTGCACCCGGTATTCTGGCCCTTATATGTAGGATTGTGTGCGCAAAAGCACAAAACACGTGACACGTTCAACGCTAAGCCCGTTGCATACCATGCAAAGTAGCTTGCAAGTACAAGTGGGCGTTCAATCGTAAATAGCCACTCGCGCGGTGACGCGAACAACCTGCGGGCGCGTACGTACTCGCACGAGTGTTCGAACGAGACGAACGATGCGCAGTGGGCGTTGCGCGAGTAGCGCGGGGAAACGAAGCTTCGCTTGCGCAAGGACCAGCGCGAAGTGTTACTGAGCACTTTCACTAAGCAAAACGTTGCAGACAATGCGTAGTACCTACTACGCATTTACTTGCTACTTGTAATTAATTTTTAAGTTATTGTTTTACTTTGCATTGTATTTGCTTTTTTTTTTGCTACAAATTATCTATGTCTATGTCTACTTGTACTTACTACTTGTACTTCGCATGGTCTGCAATGGGCTTTACGCGTCTAAAAGCGCCCTTAGTGCGCTGTCTCGTGTCTGACACAATGTTCAATCTTCCGCAGAGAATGCCCCATCATCGACCGCATTACTGCTTTCAATTGAGCATTACAGCAAATGAAATATGACATCACCCCACCGGTCCGAGCGGCATCGTTATGATAATAAGAAACCAAACGTACTAGAAACATTCCGACACTTGGTTTTAACACGTTTTGTCTATTTGTGTTTCCGTTTCAGAAACTAGGTATTGCGTTGTACAGTTATTTTCTATGTAGTCATTGGCGCTTTTCATAAACTGGCTTACGGTGCTATTGTGAAAATAGAAATACTGAACAGTTTTGGTCGATTTTGCAATGAGCTAGTTTTGAGCACTGAAGCATCAAATTAGTGATTCATGCTCGCCTGTGTAACTTTCACTTCATCATTAGTGGTGCTCGAGAAATGTCACATGTTCGACAAAGCGTACAAATAAATATTTTATGGACTGTTGTCGTAAAATTCTTGCGAAACAAATTACAACTTATAAAAATACATGAAAGTAAAACATCAACAACACCTCTTATTTTCAAAATGACTTTACTGGCAAAACCATAGAAAAGTTTTTTTTATATTTTTTTATTAGAATGGCTGTCAAGGCAATTTTGTAAGAAATTTGTTGCACCCATATAAACGAAACGTCAGTCATTCGAAATCAATTGGCAACTGTGATCCGGTGTTCGACGCGTTGGATCTAAATAAGAATGCTCAATCAAGGCTCACTCATAATGCCTGGTAACAGATATTTCTGTTCTATTTACTTTTACTCTTTTCTGTGGACAAAACAGCCCCTAAACTACAAAATATGGTTGGGTATAACCTTAGATCAGACAAACAAGAGAGAAATGGTAAAGTGGCGCGGCGAGTGCAAACGCATCAAGCCCTAATCAGGCTTAATGCCTTTAGTCGTACTCACCCTGCAGACTACCTTCACTTTTTTTGTGGACTATTGTTCATTGGAGTCGCTGCAAGTTTCTTAGTCTGCGTTCATCCACATATCATTATCATCAGTCCGATGGGTCTCTCCCAAGACAATTCTTTCAAGTTTTGAGACAAAATTTGCAAGTTGAAGTGGCATGCCGCATCGCTCAAAGAACCGATATCCGATGGGGAAGTTTCTTGAGTGGAGACCACGAACCGGAAGACGCAGCGTAGGTAAGCCTCCCACTGGATGGACCGACGACATTGTGAGAGTCGCGGGCATCAAGTGGACGCAGATGGCAGGCTGTTATTCAGTCTAGAGTTCTAAGGGGATATAAGCTTATGGTCAGCAGTGGACGTCTTCTGACTGATGATGATGAAGACAAGGCTTTCATCGCGATCTTCGATTTATCGCTTTTCTAGTCAATTCTATCCACCAATTGTTGTTTTCAGACACCAGGGCTGTACCACATGCCGCCTGAACTGATGCTGCACAACAGCACGTCTATGCAATACCTGCAGATGCACCCGCACCCGATGTCGCACTCCACGACTCTCGGGCAGATGCAGGCAGCGCACCAGGCGAGCATCCAGGCTAGCATCCAGGCCAGCCAGGCTAGCTTACACCACCAGGCTAGCTTGCATCAAGCTAACCAGGCTAGTCTACAGCACCAGGCGAGTACGCACCATCAAGGCAGCGCGCGGCCGTGCCACCACCACGCGCCGCGGCTCGCTTACCGTGCGCCCTGAGCACTGCCACACGACACGCCACCTCCGAACGATGACGCCATCTACCGGATACTGTTAGTGACGGAGCGAAAGGAACCCTTTTATGCGTCCTTAACAAATAACAAGTGTTGTAAAAAGCGACCAATTTATTTGTAGAACGATCAAATAATATAACTAAAACTGAAAGGTTTACAGGTTTTGGCCTGAAAATACTATGGTAGCTCCACTGTACTGGGTTACGCGGAAAGGGTGTACTAAGCCGAAACGGTCCGTTATACTCATCATTATGAGCTACTTTTACTATGGGACCAATCATGAAAACGCGAAAAAATATATCAGCTGTTTACATTTAGTCAAGTGTCAATGGCCATTTTCTACACAGGTGAATATTTTTTGCGATTTCAGAGTTTCGCCCATAGTAACAGTTGTTCATGTGTACTATGGACCCCTTTAGGCTTAGTACACCCTTTTCGCGTGACCCAGTAGATCCACTCTAAAATAAGTTGGTCGGCTTATAGTATGTTGGTAAGATTTCCAATTTATCTAATTACACTGACGCGTTAAGTACATCGAAACAATTCCGGCCTTCGCTCCTCGATATTTTGATGTCCTCACGTTCTTAGAATTATTCCGACAGTCCTATAGGATAACGGGCGAGCAGCCTTCGTTATAGTAATAGCAACCTTAATATTAAGGTTATCAATATAGACTTAAGTATCTGCATCCGACTTCATCGAACGCTATTCGTCATTGAACAGATACCCACATTTCGTAACTTTAGATGCTCCCCGAATGTTACATTCCCATTTTAGCGGAGCACATCCGATAAAACGCTCCAGTAGGTCTCGGGGTTTGCATTATGTCATGAATGGTCATCTATTTATCTATTTTGTTTTTCAAGGCGAAGGTAGTACGAGAAAACTGCGACTTTTGACAGCGACGTAGTTTTAATAAGGTTACTCTTCGATCGGTATAAGTTTAGTTAGACTGTTCTACAAGTTTTCTAAATATATTTAGCGTAAATAATGTTAACTTTTACAGTTTTTTCGATTTATCAATGAGCCCTTTATAGTATGACCGTTGGTATGTAATCGTAGTCGATGTGAGAGTTTGCGAGTGTATAGCGCCTTTAGTTTATAATTTAAAATTTGGCAATATGATTGACATATCAGCTAAGATTTTTGAATAGCGCTTTATTTTATTTGGCGCCGGCGATAATCGCGTTTGCAAGTTTTCTTGCAACCAAGTTCGCTTCGCTGCTAGTTACGAATCAGTTATGCATAGGATACTCCGATATTGGTTGTCACTAACAAGTCCATAATAGGTACATTCGAGGTGAGAGGCTACTTCGTTTACAACAGTACGAATTGGTTTTGTCGGAACGTAGGTGGCGCTATGGTACAGTAGTGTGTTTTGGCTCTGATGCTCGGCGAGTTCTCGCCATCAGTGCGTATGTGTGCGTGAAAAGGAGGAAATTTAGGCTCGGCAGGGATTTAAATTAACATGCGCTTAGCATGACTCTTCGTAAAGATTTGAGTTAAAAGAAGCGCAGTAATCGATTAGGTATTTTCACCTTCGTATACCATGTTAAACGTAGAATAACGATATTGGTGATAGATGCCAAATAATCCTAATAAAGAACTGAATTTATATACATTATTAACTGTTCTGAGGGTATTTAGAAATTAGAATTTTATTTAATTACCGCGATAGGCTTTATTGAAATGGAAGTGAGTCATTTTATTTATATTCTACACTATATATAATCTATTAGGTTTCGTTTGTCGCGTATTTATTTGTCTTCCTGTATCACTCTTGTGCTCAATATTTTCTGTGCTCGTTCTTTTCACTTACTGGACCCGACACTTGATATAATTTAGTGCCAATAATTTTTAAGTTAAGTAAAAGTTTGATGTTGCAATGTAATCGTCATGTATCTACGACACAAACGATGTATTTAATCTTTTACTTTTTAATATACGGTTGGCCTAAGTAAATAAGTATTTTTGAACTTGTAACTTTTGTATTATTAAATTATAGCATTAAGTTAGTGTACCGTAGAAGCTAAAATGTTAATGGACGTAGCCAATATCACGTTGTTGTTCAATATATATTTTACAAAACCGGTGCTTTTTATTAACGAATTTTACAAAAGAATTTTAATTGAAATCCTCAGAACAATTAACGAAATGACAAGTAGTCGGTGTAAGCTTGGAATACAATTTATCTGAAGATTACTTATTGTATTAAATATTAAAGACATTGCAACAGTTAACGTGGTTATTGTACATTGTTTTATGTATATTTTTTAACTTGTAAATAGAACCGATAGTAGATGGTTACTGATTACTGAGTGATATTAGAATGTTGGTATTATGTTTTTTTTTGTTACACTACAGGATCTTCTGACTGTATCATTCCAATTGGTTCATTGTAAGGCCCAACGCCCATTGGAGAATCGAGGCCGCGTCGCGCTTCTACTGTTCTAAACTAGTTCTTAAATGAGGTACAATAGGCTAGTTGACTAGTATTTCATTTATTACAAATAACTGGCTTAGCGAAGGATATAATTAAATACATTACGCAAACTGAAAAAAATATTTAATTTGACTGATAAATTTCTGATATATAAGCGTTTAAAAGTTTTTGGTGGGGATTAAGAGGGGATGCTCTGTCCCTTTCCCGCGTGTGTTAGTATAGCGCGCAAGCCTTGAAGTCATAACTTGTTATAGTGCGCTCTCTGTTCAGCATATATTTTTTTTGTATTCGTTGTTGCTGTTTAAGAGGTAATAAAAAAAATTGTGACACAGGTCAATTTCGAAACCTACTTTTAAACGTATAAGTATCGAATTCTCTTCGGTTGCCTGTACATCGCGACATCGCCGAATCTCCAGTCGGCGTTTGGCCTTTACTATATTATGTTTAAAGCAGAGCATTCTTGCTACAGACGGCAAAGTAATATACCATAAAAATATTGTTCAATGGACACAAACTTAGATGTAACGTTAACGATTCTTCTGAACACGATAAAAATAAATCGCACAAAGTAATAAATTAATATTCGGAATATACATTTAAGGTGTCTGAAATATATGCATTTTGTACGTCACAAAACGGTGCAATCTGATAACGAGTAATTGGGCTCCGTTATTTCGGGAGAGGAAGCGCGATGAGGTAACGTTTGTTGCTTATCTGATGGTTCGTTTTTTATTCCTTCCCGCCTCCCGCCTACAAGCCCCATTCGAGTCCAAATATTCGTTGTTGAATTATTGCACACATCCAAAGCTCTGTTGATATTGCACTAACGTTATAGAGTTTACCTTTAGGGCTTGTTTTGTAAATTACTTATTCACGGTAAAATAATTCCAACAATCATTTACTCTTACGCATACTTTACCTTCTATGTTAATTTATTTTACATTAATTATGTAGCTGTATAAATATGCTTTATAGGCTGTTTGCTTATTGTATTCGCTAAGTTGCAGTGTTTATTCTTAAATTAATGTTTGTATTCGTCTAATTTAATACTTAGTTAGCCAATTCAATCTTACTAAGGCGCCATCACAATTTAATTAATACGCGAAATGATTAATGATGTTTAGAGTAAGACGTAAGTGAGTGTTAGGTATACTTTATAACTAGAATTTATTCAGTAATTGTTGCTGTGTTACACTGCTAAATGGTTTGCAGTAGTGTGAAAGTGTTGGCGATAGATGTGAAGTAATAAAAATCATGTGCGACTGATGTTAGTTGATACTGTTTGACAAGTGTACTAAGGTCTTAATTACCTCCGAGTATCAATTTAATCTATTTTTAATTATTCTTCGGCTTTTTTACACTGCCGTGGTCATAAAAGTACGCGATCAGTAGGTACTCATTCAATCGATCTCCTCGTGTAACTTTTCTTTTTAGTATTCGGATCATTCATTTTGTTTATGACATGGCAGCGTAAACTAGCCCTTAGGTATGGTTATAATATTATTATACTTCACATATTTGTATAGATTTTTTTTAACACAACAATAAATATAATTGTGAAATATATTTTGTTTTATTTATTAGACTAGATCTGCAGTCAGTTCAATGAACTTTTCAAATTTGATACAGCGAAGAAAGATCGTGCTAACTACGTAACACTTTTTTTTTTTCTATGGTAACGGCGCATGGCGTCGCACAATACAAGTGGCCGTGGAAAAAGCGGATTGGAATGTTCCTCCAGCGGAAAGTGTTGTGCAAAATCACAAAAAATACTGAACAAAAATTTTAAATTTACACGTAGTTATGCACTAAAAATCTACTAAACACAAATCATGAAATTCGACACTTTTCCGCTGGTACGCACGTCATATACTAAAAATATACTGTTACTCAAATCAGGAAATTCGACACTTCCGTTGGGAGTGCGCAAACCATTCGCTTCCGGTCTGTTAGGAGTGATTTTTATATTGTACTGATCTCATCACTATCACTACATAGTATAAAACAAAGTCGGCTTCCCGCCGTCTGTCCGTCCCTATATATGCTTAGATCTATAAAACTACGCAACGGATTTTGATGCGATTTTCACCATCAGTTAGATAATTTTTCACGGAAGGTTTATATATGTAACAAGCGCCCCGTCCTGGCTTCGCACGTAAGTTACACCCGTGCGAAGCTGGGCGGGCGGGTCGCTAGTATTAAATAGATCTCAAAATCACCTATTCCCAAAATGACTGATTTTCGAAATGTCTATCTACATCTACTAGATCTGTCTGGCCTTTCTACCTTCCAAGAAAATTGAAATTGTGGAATATTCGGTAAATGGCAGATTCTTGATATCAAGGGGATGTTGCCATATCGTACAAGGTGGTCAACCATTTGAAGCGATCACCAAGGATCGAATTTGAAATCACCTAAGGGTAATTCAAAATAGAATAAAGCGCCGACCCTGCAGCGAGCGGTCTAGTGAGATCTCGCAAGTCTGCAGAGAAATCAGAGATCGTCGCAGTCCGACTGCTATTATATGTAAAGATCTAGAAATCATCTAATAAGTTCGAATCGCAAAAGATTAAGAGTTATCATGTCATGATCCTCTCCGATTAAAGAAAACACAAAATTAATTAAATATGTATACTTATTAAACTTTAAAATAACAAAAACAATCAGTCTATTTAATTAATTATACTATACAAGTCATCGCAAACATTCTGAATTCTACACCTGCATTCAGCTGAGAAAACATTCTCTTTCATTGTACGTAGGAGTGCTGTTTCGGTTTCAAGCCTTTTAATAATAGCTTCTGTTTCGCTGCTCTCTAGTTTAACTTTTTTACACGCCGACTCTTCTAAATCACTATCATTTCCGAACAAATTATCTACATTATCAGCAAAATCGAAGTTTCCACTCGATGCTTTTCCGAGTTCCGGCACACTAGAGCTCCTCGATTTAATCATATTACTTTCTAAGCATTTGTGAATATATTTGAAACATTTTGTGTGTAAAGAGTCTTGTCCATCTTGGATTGAAGACCAGCTATCAAGCAGCGAGTGATCTCCAACTTTAGAAAGTATTCGATCTATATTCTTATGTGTATATTGTTTCAAACTGATAAACAACTTGATTCGAACAATATCTTCTGATTGGTGTAGACATGTAAAAGCCGCCGTGAAATCGTCGAGTTTAACCTCGCAGATGTCAGTAGTAGCTATTTTGCAAAGTGTGTTTATAAATAACAGTTTGAATTCTATGCAACTTTGTTGTATCAGGCTGGTTACGTAGTGGAGCATCTAAAAGAATAAATTTTAGTTTTGTATTATTTAAAGTGTAAAATTACATTGAAATGGAGATAATAGCAATTTTATTCGCAGACATTAGCGCCGCATGGTTTACAACGTGACTCCGATGTGAATGTGGCGGCTCTTATTTTTTTTATGAGATCACGTTGCACTGTTCTAGCATGAAGGTAACTGCAGGGCACCACGGAACTGTGGCACTAAGCCGACAGGAGGTCATAACTGTACTAACACATCAATATCGGGTACTGGCAACTAACCGACATCTTAGGGGTAGTTTCTGTACAGTAACCGGCACACAACTTGTGATCTTGAGTGCGCAATAGACGATTTTAAGGTATCGTTGGTGGAAAGAGAGGTGCGCATTCCGACGGCACGCGTTCACGCGATTGGCCGATGCGCGAACTTACCCCCACTACGTCGACTTTGGCTCAAGTTTTTTTGCCGGCCACTGTATATCATAACAAACATCTTTTGTTATACGACTATTCAAAATACGCGGGGGGAACAATTATTCCATAGAAAATGTTCATTGACATGCGAAAAAATTTATTGAACAGCAAAAAAAATCTCGCGTGTTTGCAAATGTCTTAGAATAAAAGATGTTTGTTATGATGTACAGAAACCGCCCTAAGAGGTTATCGGTTAGTAACCCAGTATAAACTACTTTTACTGTAGAACCAACCTTGAAATCATAAAAAAAGTCAGCTATTTCATACATTTCGTCGAGTAGTGTCCGACGTTTTTTGGAACAGCCTTTTTGTGATATAAATGTTGGTCCCATAGTAAAAGTTGTTCATAATGATAAGTACAATGTCATCCCCGAATATTTCCACTGTCTAACCAGTCACCCAGTACATGGTAAGTGTATGTTTGTTTGTTTCTCTTTCACGCAGCAACAGAGCTACATATCGACGTGTTTTTTTTTGCATTCAGATAGTTGGAGTATCATAATGATACTATTTTCACAGCTTTTTATCACGAAAAAATATATGGTTAATTTTATTTATATTACACGGGAATTACTCACGTAAGATTAACCCGGTTACTCCGACTATAGTTTCAACCGCATTTGGCGGTCTTTTTCAAGGTCGGAGTAACCAGCTTAATCTTACGTGATTAATTACCGTGTAATATAAATAAAATGTGTGAAAACCACGTCAATTTCCATAATAATAATGTATGGTTCCTGAAAAATATCCACGCGAGTGCGGTATGGTGCGAGAAGTCTGGGTAATCTGGGTATCTCCGAGTCGCGAGTGAATCGGTTTTTTCTAGGCAAGCGTTCTCCATCGTAGACCGCATGCGCTTAACATCAGGCGAGATGGCGATCTAGCGCAAGCCTATTGTTATTTTTTTTTTAAACCTACTTGATAGAAGTGAGGACTAGTTGATTTCCACGATGTAATTAAGTATTTACCTTAATGAGATACACGTTTCTCAAAGACAATTGATGCCACATGGATTCCGTCAGAGCTATCAACGCTTGCACATAATCGTAGAACCAAGACGTGCCGACGTAAACGTGTTTAATTGCAAATTGGCGATCGGGGCACGTTTTCGACCACGCCTTCATAATGTAGTCTTCTATACCACTCCCCTTAGGAAAGGTGCACGTTGCAGCGAGGTACATAACTGTTGTCTATAAACAAGATCATAAAACCTTCAACCAATATAAAATGAATGGACGGGCCATAACCATTAAACTTGCTCAGTAAAAACGAGTCAAAACTGTCGGACAAATACTTCAACACCTAATTATAACCATGTACAGTACATTTGTAACAAAAAAACAGATAGCGGTTTTTAGTTGTGTATTTAATTTTACACTTCGGGAAAGCACACGGAGGCATATTTTTTTTACATATTTCGTTATCATGTAACAATAGTCTTGTGTTGCACTTCTTACGCCTAGAGGCTGACTGAAACGAAGTGAGCGCCGACGCTCATTTGGTAATCTTCAAAATTGCGCTTCTTCTAGGCCTGTCCATTCATTTTATTTTGGTCGAAGAACAAAACATGTCTTTTATTAGGTTAATCATCGTCATTATCAGCCTATCATGTCCCCACTGCTGGGACAGGCCTTCTCTCAGAGAGAGAGGATGGGCCCTAATCCACCACGCTGGCCCAGTGCATGTTGATGAATGTCATGTCTTCAAACTTTTGAGGTTCTTGGACATACCGGTTTCCTCACGATGTTTTCCTTCACCGTTTTTGATGGCATCGAAACTGCACATAATTTATTTGAGTACTTAATAAGTCATTGGTGCAGAGCCGAGGATCTAACCGGGTGCCGTCAGATTGTAAAGCGGACATGCTACCTACCAGCCACCATTGCTCTTAAACATAACTGTCTTTTATTAGGTTGAATTTTACCAAACCAACAGATCACAGAATTTTATTAAAAGCCGTAATCAAATTGCTCTTCATCTAAATCAATTTTTTTTATTACCTCATAAAAAAGCTGATCATAATTAGAGCCCATCAACGAAAACAAAATTAAAATAAGTTCAAAAATAAATAAGATATAAGCATTTAAATTTCATGCTAGACAGAGAGCGCACTATACTGAGCCGTGACGTCACGGCTCAGGAGCGCCATACAAATGCTATACTAACACACGCTTTGTGAGAAAGGGATAGAGCATCCCCTCCCTATCCCCACCTAAAACTTTAAACGCTCATATCTCAGAGATTTATCAGCCAATTTAAATTATTTTTTCAGTATGTGTAATGTATTTAGTTATATTCCTCGCTAAGCCGGTTATTTGTAATAAATTAAACATGAGGACACATCCTATTCACTCATTCACAAATACGGTGTTGCCAGTTGAAAATTACGGTAGAATAAGGTGTCATTAAAAATAACTAGTCAAGACACGCTTATGGCACGGTTCCGTAGCCAAAGCCTATTTGTATGTCCTTCTTTCTTTAACAAACATATCGATGTGATTTTTTCCATAGAGATAGTTGAAAGGCTAGAGAGTGACATAAGTTTTAGCCCTATACCTATGTAGGCAAACGGACAGATATTTTATTTGTTAAAAATAAACGGCTTAGAAAAATATAATTAAATAGTCAAGAAACTATTTAAATTGGCTAATAAAGTTTTGAAATATAAGCGATTAAAGTTTTTGTTCGGTTTAATGGGATGTTTTGTCCCTTTCCCGCTAGGCGAGTGGCAATATGTAGTTTGTAGGGCGTACATACATGTGACGTCACACGTAAGTATAGTGCGCTCTCTGTCTAGCAAAACTAAAATGCTTATCTTCCTTCATTTTGAACACATTACAATGTTGGTTTCGGTGTTCGGCTGTTTATGGTCAGCTTTTTTATAAGATAATAAAAAATCTGTCCGGTAGCCTATTGTACAGTTCCTGAGGGATCGTCCACGCGGATGAAACGGCAAGGCGCAGCTAGTCAATAAATAAATAAGATCTTACCAATTTATCGATTTTTTCAGCTCCTATATTACCGTTAAGGCATTGAAACTGGGTCTTCAGTTTTTCAGCTACCACCGCTTCGGCGGCAATTTTAGCCTCTTGAGGCAAACTTTTGACTCCCAAAGCGGCCCAAAGCGACAAATTATCATCATCATGAATCCGGAACTGCTTGCATATTCTAATCTTATCATCGTTTTCCATCAGGCTGAACAGCCTGGTAATTGTGTGAGTCAAGTGCAGCTTTTGAGGCGATCTATGGAACATACCATGCTTTTCCAACTTCTTATACATTGTGCAAAGCCATACTATTTGGTTGAAGAGCAGTTGAGGGTTGCAGTCTCTGTAAGGAAGTCAGTAAGTTAATACAGTAGAGTTTTACTAATCCGGCACTTAAATACTAGGAGATGCCGGATTATTAGAATGTTCGAATTACTGGATTATATAAGGAAATTCAAGGTAAATAAAATAAACCATTGCGTATGTAGGTAGTATGTATATATATATAAATACTAGCTGTTGCCCGCGACTTCGTACGCGTAGACATTCATATAAACTTTCAACCCCCCTTTGTCCTCCTTAATTCGGCCCTTTCGCAAAATCCTTTCTTAGCGGACCTCTACACCCCATAGTCATAGTCATAGTACTTTATTGGTAACAAATAAAAGGTACACGTCACAGAAAATAAACGATAATAAAATAATTTAAAATTATTACAATAATAATAAAGGAAATTACACTTTCACGCAAAAACAGATAAACAATATTATATTAATAATAGTCAAAATAAAATAAAATAATCAAAATTAAATTAATTTCATCTATAAGGAATCTACCTGCCAAATTTCAGCTTCGTAGGTCAAGTACCTAGTTTTCGAGATTTCGTGATGAGTGGTGAATTTCGTTATCTAGATCATTAAACAGATAACAAATTTCTTTTTGAATTTGATTTCTCCGGGTAACCAAGATACAGGCTTAGCCTAGTTTGGGGCCCTCTGCAAACTTTCTGTGTTTTAAAATTAATATTTTGTAAGTCTTTTATAGAAATTGTATG
This sequence comes from Agriopis aurantiaria, assembly GCA_914767915.1. Classification (NCBI taxonomy): domain Eukaryota; kingdom Metazoa; phylum Arthropoda; class Insecta; order Lepidoptera; family Geometridae; genus Agriopis; species Agriopis aurantiaria. The sequence goes on from OU611999.1 coordinate 7,701,353, forward strand.
TGCTGTGTTTTTGGAAATAAATATTATTTATGATTATGTTTTCTACAAATTGTTTACTTTGATTGGTTGAGCGACCCCCAATTAAGGCAATTCCTAACTATATATGATCAAAGCTCTACCTAGGGCCGGCGCTGAGGTTATAGTGTAATATTCTTACCTATCCATATGAAGTAGCGCCCAGATGTCAGTCGAGAATAAAGCGCTTATGTTATTAGTGCTAAGTATCGCTTCAGCCATGTTCTTTTCCAGAAGACTGTACTCTTCGCAGTTCAGTGTTAGTGCTAGAGCTAGGGCGTGTATGAGCAGATGCTCGTACAAGCCGTGGCTCTGGTTGTCACACCACAATGTCACATCTAGATTCCTCGAGTTACCTGAGAAAATGTTTAAGGTTGAAAAATATCAGAGCCGTAACTCTTAAGAAGGCATACATTAATTCCTTTCTTCCTTGAAGAATCCGAGGCATTTTTACAGACAGCTACTTAAAATATATCTAACTATATTAGCCCCCCCCCCCCCCCCCCCTCACACTCACACACACACACATCCACACACTTTGGTTTTTGTGTTTTAACTATTTATCCATATGTTAATTTTAAATTATTTTTGTCTAATTCAACTTCATATATCTTATTTTCTTTTCATTGTATAAAAAATATATATAATTAATTATTAAGTAATTTTAAGTAGGTATATCAATATATAATGTTGAGACGGAAGAGCGGGAGCATTTTATGTCTAAAAGAGGAATCCTGCCTTCATTTGAATTTTGCCTTGTTCAAGAAAAAAAATGAAAAAAAATACGGGAGCTCAAAATGGGGGGAGGGGTCCAGTAAAATCTCATCAAATCTCTTTTAAACATATTTTTAACAGAGGGGCATAATTTGAAACCTCACGTTAACTTCTAAGAATTATTAAAAAGATAATACAAAAATATTTTACTTTTTTGGAGTTTCAGTCTCACGTGATGGGGAGGGAGGGGCATGGAGGTCCCACCAAATCTCACCAAGGGGGAGGGGCCAAATAAAAAGAAAAACTAACGAATGGATACTCGCTAACTAGTCATAAGATACTCTTAAAGCACAAATATAGTGCGTTTTTATTATATCCCAGACAGAAATAGTTTTAGCATAAATGGCGTACTAGCAAACCCATGCATATGACGAAAAATAAGTAAAACTTAAACCTTACGAATTACTGTATTTAAAACATAATTCCTCAAATAATGAGAGTACGAATTTCGTAAAGCAAAAATATCAAAAGTGCTTGTAACTGAAAAATTGGTTCAAAGTTGTTTTAACCAAAAAAGTTATGTTCTGTTTATTTATTTATTTACAGCAGGAAACTTACATTGTGGCAATATACTGTATAGGATGTTAATCAATTTAGATTTTGTAACAGTCTTGTAATTATGCCTTTGCGTTAAACAATCCATGACAGACGTTATTGTAAGTAAAAATCCCAGAAAACAGCCTTCTTGCTTAATTTTTTCAATGTCACAGTTGAGCAAACTCTGAAAAAAATACAATACATGGTGCTTCACATTGATATATAATTAAATGATATATAATTTTTTTTAAACAATGTTCTTCATGAGAACGTTCATAAAGGGGTTCATCCCCTTATTTTCTGTAGGTGCAAAATTTTCTCAAGATAAAATTATTTTATTTGTTACAGAAATATTTTAAAGCAATATATTTATTGTATTATGTACCTACCTATATACAAATTAAAATAAAATAAAAAACATACATAACAAACATATATATATATATATATATATATATATATATATGTTTGTTATGTATGTTTTTATATGTTTTTATGTTTTATATATATATATATATATATATATATATATATATGTGTGTGTGTGTGTGTGTGTGTGTGTGTGTGTGTGTGTGTGTGTGTGTGTGTGTGTGTGTGTGTATATATAACAACATTTACCCGAAGACAGCGACCTTAATGCAGTTTTTTATATATAGTTTGTGCATAGGATCGGATCAGTGGACTGTTTTCTATATAATATCATAACTTAAGCAATTAGATAATAAATATAATATAAATAAAGATCTTAAAACATACTAATCAAAAAGCCCCTCGTTGGAGGGAAAAGTGGCCAGAACTGCTGACAGCATCGCCAAATTGAAATTTAAATGAGACCATCCTCAACATGTAACATTATTCAATAATATATTGAAACTTTTTAAACACCCTATAAAAGAAAGATTTTCTTGAAACAGGTAAAACACTCTCGATCAAGTCACCTTTCATGAAAAATGCTATAATAATCAATTTAAAAAAATCTATAACTTTTAAATCCAATAATAATCAAAATATTTAGAAATGTACAAGTTTGAATGACTGTACGTTCAGTGCGACATAAAAGTAGAAGTAGAGTAATTACTCAGATCAGACAAACAAAGGAGACATGGTGAGGTGGAGCGGAGAACGCATCAGGCCTAAATCAGGCTTATTGACTTTAGTCGAACTCACCTTGCACACGACCTCTTTTTAGGGTTCCGTACCCAAAGAGTAAAAACACGACCCTATTACTGAGCCTACGCTGTCTGTCTGTCTGTACGTCCGTCCGTCCTACCTTTAAGCGGCTGTATCTTCCGAACCGTAATAGATAGCTAATTGAAATTTTCACAGAATATGTAAAGTTACGGCGGATTAACTAAGATAATAATTAAAAAAAAAAAAAAGTAAAAACGAAACTTTTATATTAACAGCCGCGTCCCGCTGTTTCACCCGCGTAGTGATGAAAAATGGCGATGATGATGAAAATTAGCCTATGTCACTCTCCGACCCTTGAACTATACCCATGCAAAAATCAGATCGATCCGTTGCTCTGTTGCTGCATGAAAGAGGAACAAACAAACCAACAAACAAACACACTTTCGCATTTATAATATTAGTATGTTAGATAAGTGACCCGCCAGCCGTCATGTTAACAATGAAATGTTAACAAACAAATTTAAAAAACCTAAAACCAACTTGGCAGCGTTGATTTAAACCAATGACTTATATAATAGGGTGGATCACACAATGTATGAAAAAAAAATTTTTTGCTTCAATCCTTTTTGGCAACTATGTAAAAGTTGTTACACCTACCTAACATTCAATGTATAAAATATGAAAGAGATACATTAATTTTTAGTACTGCCCCAAGCTAACGGAAATTTTACAAAATATTCTATATTTGGCATGATTTCTGTTACTCCACTATCTAATACGATTCGGTTATTTATTCATCGAATGATGATTAATCGTTCAATTATACTGTGGTGCATCACTACAAACCTCTCCCCCCACCTACGCGGGGTTGCGTTGCGCCATTAGTTGCGTCTCAACTATTGTTCTGAGTGGTTGATTATTGCAAAAATTATGTCCTTGTTACGAAGTGACGCAGTGTGTCCTGTGTTCGGAGCTGCTCGGGATTTGCCTACAAATACATTGCCAACGTACGAAGATGTTATGTTGTATTATTTGTGGATTAGTCGGAACAAACAAAAACAGGGCCAATATAAGAGCTTAGTTAGTGACACTTGTTTGGAAGTTTCTGTGAAAGTTATGAGGCAATGGAAGCTAGCTTCGATACCTACTATTGACGATCGATCCATAGTTCGTAAGATTAAGGACTATCATGATAAGTATCGAAACCTTTTAAAACCTTATTCATCGAGGAAAAACGTCGAATCTTATAAAGAACGCATGAAAATATTCAAACAAGAAGCGCAAGTTTTATTTGACATAGCAACATGCAAATGTAAATATTTTGATTCCTGTAAGTGCGACAAAGCCTTAAAAGTACCCATTCGAGAACGAAATTTTTTGCAAGACCAGCGAACTAATCGAAAAATGGGCATCGGCAGTATTGATACAAAGGTAACCAAACAAACTGAGAAAAGTCTCGGTAGAAAAAGAAAACTGCAGGTTTGGTGTCAAACTAAACGCCAGTAAGTATTTGTTTCAGAGTCTGAGCCCACACCGTCCACAAGCAAATGCTCTATGATCAAGTCTACTGCTTCCAAAGGTACTTCTTTTGAACTACCCTCTAAACATAAAGACACAAGTACTTCCATCGATCTACCCACTGATCAAAAAGATTCACAGTCCTCACAGAGTTCGATAAAAAGCGTTCATATACTACAAGACTCCTCCGCCATTGCCAAGACTTTAGACCGTTTTGGTGTATCAGATCGGGCTGGAGCAGCGATAGTATCGGCAACACTGCAAGATATTGGGATTGTTTCCGCAGAAAATATGTCAAATGTTGTGGATAGAAATAGAATTAGACGCGCACGTGACAAAGAGAGAAACAAATTGATTGATGTATCCTTTACGTTTGAGCACAACGAATTCGGCCTATATTTTGATGGACGCAAAGACAAAACATTAGTATATGAAGACTCAAGAAGGAAGGTTGTGTTAGAGGAACACATAAGTTTGATTAAAGAACCCGGTTCAGAGTACATGGGTCACCTGGCTTTGCAAAGCGGAAAAGCTCTACAAGTGAGCAAGAAACTCCATGAGTTCTTGGTCCAGAAAGAAATTAACTGCGGTAAGCTTGTTGTGATTGGTTGTGATGGGACTGCAGTAAACACAGGACACAAGGGTGGTATTGTAAGATGTCTGGAGTTAAAACTGGGAAGGCCGTTGCAATGGTTTATTTGTCAACTACACGCAAATGAGCTCAATTTGCGTCATTTATTTGAGACCCTCGATGGCACAACGACTGGACCTCGAAGCTTTTCAGGAGATATAGGAAAAGCATTGAAAGATTGTGAGACACTTCCGCTGAAGCCCTTTCGGGCAATCAAGTGCACTTTGCCTGTAATTACAAATAAAAATGATTTGAGCACGGATCAACTTTATTTGTATGACATTTGCGAAGCTATCAGTTTGGGATCTTGTAATGAAAGTCTTGTTAAGAAAAACCCGGGCAAGATAGTACACTCAAGATGGCTTACAACAGGAAACCGGATTCTGTGGTTGTATATTTCTACGCCTGCACCGACAGACAATTTGCTATTATTAGTAAATTTTGTAATTAAAGTCTATGCCCCTATGTGGTTTTCTATTAAAACTGAACCACTTTGCATTCACGGAGCCAAACATTTACATAAGACTATGATGCTATCGCGATACCTTCCCCAGCAGATGAGAGTCATTGTGGACCGTGTTATCCAACGAAATGGCTATTTTGGGCACCCAGAAAACATTTTATTGGCCATGTTAGCTGATGAAAGAGAGCAAGTGAGAATTTTAGCTTTACAAAACATTAGAAAAGCACGAGATTTGCCCACAACATCTACCCGAGTTTTCGTGCTGCTTAATTTTGAAGCTGAAAACTACACCGAAATGATAAATTGGAAGCAAGTTACATTGACAGAACCACCATTAACCAAAAATATAAGCTACGATTTGATTCTTGAATGCATTCAAAACCCACAGTTAGTAGAAACTAAAATTATGCCTCGTATCAAAAACTATCCTTGCCACACTCAAGCCACAGAAAGGTGCGTCAAAATAGTAACCGAGGCAGCTGCAGCAGTATGTGGCCCATTCAGAAGGGATGGATTCATCAAAACGAGGTTGGAATCTCGAAAAATTATGCCAGTTTTCAACACCAAAAAAGATTTTAAAATACAGTGATAACCTAAATTTAAGGTATTTTATGAATGTATTTTTTTATTACAGACTTATTAAGTAAGTGTTTTTTTTTTTTATATAGTTTTTATAATCCTTAACAACGATTAAAGCTTAATAAATAGTGATTTCCTGCTTTTTATTTACCTACAAGTTCAGTTTACCGGTGGCGGTTTTTTTATTTTTTTTGAAAACTTTGACAGCCTTGGGGCAGTATAAAACATTTGAATAAATAAAAATAAAATACTCATCTGATAATATGTTAATGGGTAACAAGTTTCTAGGGGTAGCCAAAAACAAAATTCAAAAATTAATAATTTTGATCCACCCTATTATATAATTATCTTTGATTTAAACCAAAATACAAATACATAAGGTCGTATCAACCTTCAAAATTGCATTCAAACCCGACAACTGTAAAGTTACTTCCTCACTACAACCACAGATTGAACCGTGAAAAGTAGACAATAAGTCATTATGATGCTAATTGGAATATTTACTCACATTAGCGAATGTGTCGTTGTACAATAGCTTCTTGAGCAGACATTCGGAAGGACTTGCTATGAGGTTTATGAACTGAGATCTTTCAGTTGTCATTTGAAGGTGAACACTGGTTCTGGAATAAAGATTAGCATAAATTAAAAGAAGTTTCATTATTCTAGCTTACATGTCCATTTTAGAGGGTTCCGTCCGTACTACAAGGAAAGGAAGTTAATTATGTCCGTCCGTCTGTCTGACAATCCTAATTCGTTAGAACCTTCTATGGTTAGAAGCAAGTGCATGAAACTTTGCACAATTACAGCCTTAGTATATATAAATCTAAATTTTTTTGTTTATGAAAATATACCATTTGCCAGTACCATTTAATATGGTGATGAAATTATTTTTTGTTGCTGCACCGCCTCGTTAAAAATTAATAAGCTTGCGTTTTCCCGCCACCTCGCCCGATGTCAAGCGATGCGGTCTACGATGGAGGGCTCTTATGACCTATTCGACGATACCCCTTGTTCGGGGTATCGTCGAATAGGTTTTAAAATGCATCGTCACTTTACATCAGGCGAACTGGGGGTGAAACGCAAGCCTATTTTTTTTTAATGCCAGTCATTGGGATTGACGACAGAAGTGAAAACTAATACGTCACATTAGCATGTCGGTGACGCGAACCCATAAGTTTTGTCCTTACCAAAGATCGCTCAACGCGACTTTAACTTCAAAATATACGTGTCGACAACGTGGAATAGATCTACGTTTGGCCACCAACTCGCCTGATGGTAAGCGATGGTGTGGCCGAGGATGGAAAAAGTTGATCTAGAAGAAATCTATTCACTCTAACCTTGAAGATGTCTAAATTGTAGAAAATCATAAATTAGTGGTTGAATAGAAACTAGGTTAGCTTTACCTATATAGTCTGTGAGCTAGGTAGAATAGTGACATTAAGTTTCATCTAAAGAAGTATTTTGGAAGTTAAAGCGTGGTATAATACGAATTGATTTGTATTGGTGTTCGTTACGGGACGACAATAGATGTTTTCATAACGTAATACTGTTTTAAATACGACACGGTCGTAATTGTACAATACTAACAGCGATTTGTCTCAAAACCTGGGGACGTGCGTGTTACTACTTCAAAAACATTATTTTATTAACCTTACATTGAGCTTTGTCTCGCTCTCTCAGCTAATGAGAGAGGAAGACAAAATTCAATGTAAGATTAAAATACCACACACCACCCTTTCCTCGCGGAAATTCCAAAGATTCGTACTCGACTCGGTTGTTATTTATGATACGTGCTGCCCAAGAATGGACCGTCCTCCTTGTTTCCTAAGAACTACAATCTAGACATAATTCAAGGCTAAAGTGAATAGATTTCTTCTAGATGAACGCAGTACCGGCGTTAGGGTAGGGCCTGGTTGGGCGACCGCCCAGGGCGCCAGATAAAAAGGGGCGCCATAGGTATATAAAATTCTATAGATCTATTCTATTTAATCTATTCTTTGCCTTTTTTCGGTTTGAAGGGGGTGCGCCGTAGAAGTCTCGCCCAGGGCGCTGGTAGTGCTAAAACCGGCACTGGATCAACGCGTTCCATCTTCAGTCGCACCGTCGCTTACTATCAGGCAAGTTGGTGGCCAAACGTATCTTTCAATATAAAAAAAAATTGAGGTTGTAGTCGTTCCCTTGTTGTGTATTGACATCGAAAATAAGATAATATTAATAATGTTTTGGTGGCAGTAGGTCATTATCAGCCTTTCATATTCCCACTGCTGGGGTTCTCTCAAAATGGATGGGCCCAAATCAACCATGCTGGTGGCATGTTGGTGAATGTATGTCTTTGAACTTTTGAGGTTATTACACATACCGGTTTCCTCACAATACAATACAATACAATACAATACAAAAACTCTTTATTAAAACACCACAAAAACAAGGATAACATAAAAATGGTCACCACCATGGCTTCCTCTGCCGTTTTTGAGCGATGGCATGGAAACTGCATTTATTTAGACTAAATATGACAAGGGTCAAGGATTGAACCAGATAACGTCAGATTGTAAAGCGCACTTTGAGCGATGGCATCGAAACTGCATTTATTTAGGTACCTACTAAATATGTCAAGGGTCAAGGATTGAACCAGGTGCCGTCAGATTGTAAAGCGCACTTTGAGCGATGGCATCGAAACTGCATTTATTTAGGTACCTACTAAATATGTCAAGGGTCAAGGATTGAACCAGGTGCCGTCAGATTGTAAAGCGCACTTTGAGCGATGGCATCGAAACTGCATTTATTTACGTACCTACTAAATACGTCAAGGGTCAAGGATTGAACCAGGTGCCGTCAGATTGTAAAGCGCACTTTGAGCGATGGCATCGAAACTGCATTTATTTAGGTACCTACTAAATATGTCAAGGATTGAACCAGGTGCTATCAGATTGTAAAGCGCACATGCTACCGCTAGGCCACTATTGATCAATTACAATACTAATACATATTATGCCATCTCTCAGATTACTCAACTTTTTTTTTATTGATTAAATATAGGCTGTCGTTTGACCACCACCTCGCCTGATGTAAAGCGATGATGCGCTACTCTTTTGTATACATCTACAAGTATGATTAATAAAAATAAAAAAAAGATTTTAACGTTTGAAAACTTACTCTTGAATATAGAACAATAAATTAATAACATTGTTATATTCCTTTATTGTTGCATGTTCAAATATGTCGCAGGCTTTCAGTAAGGTCTTGAGCAAGAAACTGGCAACTTTCAGCGATCTTACAGCAACTTTGTCATCTTGGTTTGCCTGAAAACAGCATCATACAGTACATACAGGTGAGGTGACATACAGTAATGGGACGAGTGACGCCATCTGTTTTATAGTTGCAGAAATATTTGAGAGCACAATGGTGTCTTCTTTAGGTATAAAAAAGACCGGCGCTCACAGACGGCGAGACACTGTACGGCACAGCAAAAGATTTTTTTTGTTGACAGTTCTCTGAAACGTCAGACGTGATGCTGCGGAAAATCGCGTCATTCCCAGGGATGCTTAAGCACGTCGCGTCATTCCCAGAGATGCTTAGGCACGTCGCAAAATTCCATGGAATGCCGCGGCACGCCGCTGCATCACGTGAGACGCAAAGGTTACTTCATATCCTTAAAAGAATGTGAGTGATAAGTAACAAAGTTGAATCCAGCTTTCGTCACATGGGATGCCATAGGATCCTTCGGCATTCTTTGGTATGCTGAAGCGCGCCGTCCCGTGTTTCGCCGTCTGTGAGCGGTGATGCCACAGGATCCTTCGGCATCCATCGGCATTCTTTGGCATGCCGAAGCGTGTGGTGCCGCGCCGTCCCACACCTCGTCGTCTGTGAGCCGGGTCCATACATTTATCGGGATAATAACGTGCTTTTTTTCTAAATTGTTAATTTTTATTTTAGATTACGTTAAATTAGCATCGTTGACAAATTTTCGTAGTGTAAAAGATAAATAATTGCGGAAATTCACTAGACTCGTCAAAGAAACAGTTTTAAAACAGCCTCGGATCTCCGTAAAAATAATTACTATCCCACCTTACCTCATCAGCAGTTTTGATATCAGTCCTGATCAATGGGCAAAGAACCATCAAGCAGTCTTGGAATATACTTGTATCAGACAACATGTCCGAATATTTTTCATAAATTATGGTCATGGCCTTCCACTGTATGGCCAATGTTTTAACATCTAGGGGATGTACTGTCTTTCCGATTTTAAGGTTTATGTCCAGAGCTGAAACAATAACATCTTGGAATTGAAACTATTTTAATGGATTGTATCGTGTTTTTTTACAATATTGAAATTCCTGATGTCGCCGCAACTGTTTCTTTTGGGGCCTTACGGCTAGCTGTTTAAGGCGAAATGGTAGAGAACATATACTTGTTTGACGACAAAATAAATACTTGCATACTCGGCGTGCGCGCTTTCAAATATTTTCAATATTTATTTTTTCTTTATATTCTACAAATAATCTTACGATTTTACAAAAAAACTGCCATCACTAACGTATTTAAATTATTGTTAGGATTACACACAATTTTTTTTTATTAAAATATCTTCTATAAAATCTGAATGAAGTTGATTCTATCCATCGAAGGGAACGGGTGTTTTTTAGGAATGTTTACGATCTTTTTTATGAAGCCAAATTTCTTTAATCGTGTATTAGTGAACACATCCGAATAAAATATTTCAAGAACATTTATTACACATAAAGAAATAATGTTAATTAATAAATTTTAAAGGTTTATTTTTGAATATTCGTGAGAACGAATCGTCAAATTTGAAGCATATTTCGTCTTAAAAGCAATCCAGTTTAGGTGATGAAAAAATGTTGCGCGACCGCAAACCGTATCTGGGCGCATTGAGAATCACATTCGCGTGATTTTCCGAACTGCGCGGTTTTAGCGTTAGTTTGGGACCGCGTAACGAGTTGGGCGTAAGGCCCTTGGACACCGTCAGCGACTATATACTGCGGTCGTAGCGAATGTTTTAAATAAAATAATTAACAGATTAGTTTTTACTTTTTGACTTTATTATTTCGCTCTAACATTCCATATTCTGTGAAAACAAATGGATAGACACAGCGTAGGCTTAGTAATAGGGTCCCATTTACACCCTTTGGGTACAGAACCGTAAAAAACAAAATACCTTCTAAAAAAACTCTCTTCTCGTCCATGTCAGTCAGATCAAATACCATGTGTTTCTCCAGCACCATCAAGTAAGTTAACTGAAGTTCGTGGCAGTTTCTGAACAAATGCTTTAACTGCTTCTCTACACAGGTCAATCTGCTCCCATAAAGAGATTCACTGAAAATTTAATATTTCTTAGATACATACAAGTATACAAGTGTAAGGGAAAAGGTCCTGTAAATGAAGACTGGTGATAGAGATAGTGATTGCTGATACGGTACCACAAAAAATGCTGTTTCTAGGGTTTCGTACCCAAAGGGTAAAAACGGGACCCTATTACTGAGCTTAAGAGTGCGTATAAAGCGAGGAAAATTTCTGATTTCACCCGCGCGTCTCGCATCACCCGCATTAGTGTGAAACACAACCACGGCAGCGCGGCAGTCGCGCGCAGCTCCAGTACACATAACTCGCGTAGTCGAACTCGTCATGCGGCAAGGAGTAATAAACACAGGATAAGCATAATGTTGGCGTTTTGGCGATTAGCTGGGTTCGGTCGCGGCGCGCAAAACCGTAAATTGTTTATTTCAATTTTCAAAATTGTGTTTGTTGTATATTTTTAAACTTAATTTTTAAGTTTTCTACAATATCAATATAAAATTAATAAATTATATAAATTAAATTGAAATTGCCTAAATTAATTTTCAAATTAAAATTTTACGCTTGAGACAGAGAGTCAGAGATCGTTAAACATTAAATCAAACTAAACTAAACTAATGCTATGCTATGCTATGCTACGCTACGCTATGCTATACTATACTAAACGAAACACGCGAAACGAAATACCCGAAAGCCCGTTGGTCCAGTTGGTAGTGAACCTACCTTCTGAGCTTCGGGCGTGGGTTCGATTCCCACCTAGGACAAAATTAATGTGATGAACATTTTGTGTTTGTTCTACGAGTATACCTGGTTGTTAATATCTATTTAAGTATGATTTATTTAATTTAATTTAATGTAATTTAATGCAATGCAATTCAATTCCATTCCATTCAATTCAATTTACTAAAAAATATCATCATCATCCTTCACAGAACCTTCCTCATTATTTGAAGTCGGCCTAATATACCTACTGTTTGACCTACCAGTACCTACCCGAGCCAACCCGGCCGGTCTAACAGTAGGTATTACTACTTACCTTTTTATCCGACTTCAAATAAGGAGGAAGGTTCTCAATGCGACTTGTATAATCTTAGTGTCTCTGTCTACTTGGTCCACAGTGTTGCACCGCAGTGTTGTAAAGCAGTGTTGCACCGCAGTGTTGCAACGCAGTGTTGCAACGCAGTGTTGCAACGCAGTGTTGCAACGCAGTGTGGCAACGCAGTGTTGCATCGCACTGTTGCGCCGCAGTGTTGCAACGCACTGTTGCACCGCAGTGTTGCAACGCAGTGATTGATAATTTTATTGCATACCTACCTTGCCAAAAGATTCGCTTTTTTACCAGCTAAGGAAACATTAACTTTTTTCTGAGATTCGCCACTGTCAAGAAACATTTTACTGTTTAAAGGCAAAGTTTATTTTTATTGTTTCATTCAAGAGCAATGTTTATAACCTCAAATAAGCCACAAATGACAGCACCAGCGAAGGTGGCGCCATCTGAGATAAGTTTTGCCGTGGTTTGCCTGTAGCTTCTCATTACCCAAAATGTATGAAAAATACTGCGTTAGTTCCCTAATACTCACCCTGTGAAATCATTTACCACTGAATAAAACTCAAAATATGTAGTGATGGTCAAAATATTTTCGGATTTGAATTAAATAAAGAAATTTCGTTAGTGAAGCTACTTCTCAAAATCTCTGAAATATTGGTGCCGTCGTTTGGCTTTAGACCTCAGCAGCCATAAATCGATGCCACAGACTTAAAATATTCAAGGATGGCTGAAATATTTTCTGATTTAACGTCTTCACTGAAATATTGAAGATGTCTTCTAGTATTAGAACTGAACAATCTATAATCACCGTTACTGATTTAAAATATGCAAGGATGGCAGAAATATTTTACGATACAAGTCATGATTCTCTGAAATATAAGAAACATTTTACTGTTTAAAGGCAAAGTTTATTTTTATTGTTTCATTCAAGAGCAATGTTTATAACCTCAAATAAGCCACAAATGACAGCACCAGCGAAGGTGGCGCCATCTGAGATAAGTTTTGCCGTGGTTTGCCTGTGGCTTCTCATTACCCAAAATGTATGAAAAATACTGCGTTAGTTCCCTAATACTCACCCTGTGAAATCATTTACCACTGAATAAAACTCAAAATATGTAGTGATAGTCAAAATATTTTCGGATTTGAATTAAATAAAGAAATTTCGTTAGTGAAGCTACTTCTCAAAATCTCTGAAATATTGGTGCCGTCGTTTGGCTTTAGACCTCAGCAGCCATTAATCGATGCCACAGACTTAAAATATTCAAGGATGGCTGAAATATTTTCTGATTTAACGTCTTCACTGAAATATTGAAGATGTCTTCTAGTATTAGAACTGAACAATCTATAATCACCGTTACTGATTTAAAATATGCAAGGATGGCAGAAATATTTTACGATACAAGTCAAGATTCTCTGAAATATAAATGCTCTCATCTAGTGTTGGACGCAAATCACGCAAAACCTCACCTAATCCTCAAAAAAAAACTCACCTATGTTTCCAACCAATTAGTTCAAAATATTCAAAAATAGCTATTTATTTTTTGATATAACTTCACTTTGCTGAAATACTGGTGGTGCCACCTAGCGTTTGATCTGAGAAACTCGTATTTTATGCTACTGATTCAAAATATTTAAAGATGGTACCGCACTGTTGTACCGCACTGTTGTACCACACTGTTGCACCGCACTGTTGCACCGCACTGTTGCACCGCAGTGTTGCAACGCAGTGTTGCACCGCATTGTTGCACCGCAGTGGTGGACTGCAATTCAACCAGTATAAAAAAATACTGGTCGAATTGAAGGTACTCTAAGGTAAATGAGAACCTTCCTCCTTATTTGAAGTCGGATAAAAAGGTAAGTAGTATTTGACTTTGACTAAGGTAAGTAGTCCCGCTAGTGTATTGTGCATTTCCCCTTACCAGCACATACCCGAGCCAACCCAACTGGTCAAACAGTAGGTACTTATGTTTTTAACCGACTTCAAAGAAGGAGGAAGGTCCTCAATTCGACTAGTATTTTTTTATACCGGTTGAATTGAGAACCTTGCCCCTGTTTTGAAGTCGGTTAAAAACATAAGTACCTATTGTTTGACTTTCCACATTTAATTTTTTTTTTATTAGAAGATGTTTTTTTGCTTCCATTATTACCAAGCTATTTTTTGTCTGTTAAAATTGAGAACCTTCCTCCTTTTGCAGAAAGCCGCTTCTCGTAAAAACGTGAGAAAATGTGGATGGAACTCTCAAGTCAAATTAACCATCACATTAATTTAAATGATTTTTAATTTTAATTTTATAAAATTATAATGAATCTAAATTATTTTATAATGTCATTTAATTTTTAGTTTTATCTTTCTGACTCTCTCTCTCTGCTTCTCTCCGTCTCTCTCTCTCTCTCTCTCTCTCTGTCTGTTTGTCTGTCACAAAGAAACACTCCGACTCTAATAGTTATATTACTGAGCATACATAATAATGGATTCGTTAGGGCCTAGTCGTATCCATTTTATTTGTATCTATGTTATTTTTTCGTAGTAGCTTTACCTAGTCTGTGCTCTAAGGTCATTGTCACCACTTGGTAGCCGCATCAAGTGGTCGCGTTCGAGCCATCGATTTTTTATATTATCCTTTGTTTGAAAATACAGTAGGTGTTGATATAATCGCACTCGGAAGATAAAACCAAGGCGAAAAGCAAGCGCGTGCGTCCTTCCCCGTTGAGGCACAGTGCGGTACTGAGGTTAAACGGAGCATGTTTCGCTATTTAGATGCAAAGCGCAACAGAATAAGACTGAATATCGGACTTGCCGTTTGACCGAATAGTTGCTTAGAACTAAAGGACGTAAGTCTCAAATCGAATATAATTTATTATGAGAGTACTAATTAATCTAGGTAAATTTTGTCTTAACACTGGAAAACAAACTATATTTTCCTTCGGTGAGTATTTATTTTAGATATGTAACTGAAGTACTTTCCAAGTAAAATCAAAAAAATTAGCAAAAAGGCACCATTTTCAAAACATTAAAGTATCGAGTAAATATCTTGCTATTATGTTTCTGTCTTAATGGCGGAAAGAAAATGAATTGAAAATTCACATATATCAATTATTACGGTGATCGGATATTTGGTTTAGTTAGAATATCATGGCAAATTAGCATAAAATTTCGGTTGCCCCCTCTTAAGCTGTCTGTCTGTCTGTCCATCCGTCTTACCTTTAAATGGCTGTATCTTTCGAACCATCAGTGCAAGTACCGTTCTTCATTAGTCGTCAAATTCGATAAAATGCCATAGAATCGATCATAGCGAGTACTGATCTAATGGCATTTTATCGAATTTAACGACCTCAACTGTCAATTTGACGATCGATAAAAGAACGGTACTTGCACTGCATAATAGATAGCCAGTTGATATTTTTACAGATTATATAATGTTAAGGCGGATTAAATAAGAAATAATAAAAAAGTCAAAAAGTAAAAACGCAGAGTGGTCCCCATACAACTAACGTATATTTTTAACATAGTTTTGTTTTAGCATGCGTATTTTTTATGTAAAAACGGTAATACATACAAGCGTCAAACTTGACATGATTATAGTACACACTCTAAAGACTCTCTAAAGTAAAACAATAAATAATGGCCAAAAGAGAGTCAGTGACAAATTTCTGTTCATTACCAAGTTAAGCAAGGTATTTTGCTACTTAGACGACATCATTCGTCTCACCGAATCGAAATGCCACCATATTTTACAAATTTTGGATTCGGTTTTTAAATTGAGAATAGGCATGATTCCTAATGTCCAATTTTTACAATAAATTTAATTTAATATATTAAGTTTCATTTATTACAAATAACCGGCTTAGCGATGAATATAAGTAAATACATTACACATACTGAAAAAATAATTTAAATTGGCTGACAAATCTCTGATATATGAGTATTTAAAGTTTTAGGTGGGGATAGAGAGGGGATGTTCTATCCCTTTCTCGCAAGGTGTGTGTTAGTATAGCATTTGTATGGCGCTCCTGAGCCGTAACGTCACGGCTCAGTATAGTGCGCTCTCTGTCTAGCATGAAATTAAATTAAATTAAAATGCTTATATCTTATTTATTTTTGAACAAATTTTAATTTTGTTTTTGTTGATGTGCTCTATTTATGATCAGCTTTTTAATGAGGTAATAAAAAAATATTAGTCATCATGCCTATTATTGTATTTTGTGGTGGTACGGAACCCTCAGTGCGCAAGCCCGACTCACACTTGGTTGGTTTTTTGTTTTTTTTAAAGGGCGAGGACCACCGGATTATGGTCATCCTCCTGGTCCTGGTCCTGAGCCTCCGCTTGGCTAGGAGTAGTAGTTTTCTGTGTCCAGGGCCTTATATCTTAAAACTACAGTAGACTGACAAATGTCAATTTGAATGCAATATGTGGCAATATGACTGACAATCATCAGTCACATTGTGGATTGTTTTATGGTTTTATCGCATAGATTCAGTATTTTACTGAATCTATGGTTTTATCGTCATTGTTTTATATAAGGTGCGTTCGGATAGGCTATGATGGCATTTTAAGCTTTGTCAAAATTGGCGTTGATGTAAAGCGTTTGGTTTTAGAATTTTGCAGTTTTTGCCACCTTTGATCCCTACCCTAAACGAACGAAACAACCGCGAAAAACAAACGTCTAAATCTTAATGTAAAAAACGACCACAACGATCCCATGTCGTGAGGTGGGTCAAAAGTGGCAGATTACGATGGCATTTTAGCTGTTTTCGACCTATCCGAACGGCGAGCGAAAACAGTTAATAATGCCACTTTTTCACACACATTCCCAAAACGAACGCTACATGTGATCATTATTGGCGTTTGTAAGTTATTTTTGCCACCAAGGGGCTATCCGAACGCACCTATAGGAAACGCAGTTTTGATGTGTTCGACTGACATTTGTAGTTTTATTATGATCTGTTTCTTTATGAATTAAGGCCCAGGTCGCAGTTTTAGGACATAACCGGGTCCAACTGGGGTTTTTAAATGTGGCTGGTACAATGTTAATTAGGTACAATAAACAAACCTGTTGTTGCAATGTGAAAACACATTAACTATAATCAAGCCAACTGAGGTAGGAAATGTTTTCATAGCACAGTAGGTCATCAACTCAGATCCAATGACAGTTTTGATGAAATTGTACAACAACTGAAGCAGCTTCACTGCATCGTTGAGGTACTCAGTCAGTTTAGCCATACATATTTCAGCTTCGGACAAAAGCACTGGGACTACATGCAAGCTCTGAAATGAAGAACCAAACAATAAGTTAAATCATGTTTTTTCAGAAATTACAACATGATACCCTGGCCATTCTAGCTCTGACAGCTACTATAACATTGTGAAAAGCTGAATACAAACAATTTCAATATTTTTTGGGCAAAAATATGCGCCAACCAGTGATCAGGTAAAAATGTTTTAGGCGCCAACAAGTTCAACTAACCTGACTTATACATGTAGTACAGTCCTTCAGCAGAGTAGCAAATGAGGTGACTTGTGCTGTGGCATCGCTAGTTAATGCTACTTGCGTTTTAGCTATGAGAGATTTGTAAGAGTCAGTATCCATCTGATAATTAATAAGTTAGAGAAAATACATCCGGTTTTAGAATAGCCTCTAGCTCTAGTTCAGTTTAGTGACTATCATTGGTTTGCCGATATTTTATTGCAAAGGATACAGATACTTGTGTCATAGAAAAGGTATCGGCACTTTCTGGGAAACAATCGGAACTTTGTGATTCTTCCATAACTAGAAAGGAAAGGCAAGTTACGGAAAATTCATAAAACCTTGTTTATTTTCTTTTCTTCTCCCGTAAATTTTCCCGCTTCCCGCTGTTGTTTACACGCATTTACACGGTCGGTTACTTAGGCTGCGTTCCAAAACATATAGTCTTTTGTCGAGTGAAATTCGTTGCACGAATTTTGGTTTCGGAACTGGGTTAATGCGGGTAA
This sequence comes from Agriopis aurantiaria, assembly GCA_914767915.1. Taxonomy (NCBI): domain Eukaryota; kingdom Metazoa; phylum Arthropoda; class Insecta; order Lepidoptera; family Geometridae; genus Agriopis; species Agriopis aurantiaria. The sequence continues at coordinate 7,719,337 of OU611999.1, forward strand.
TATTCAAACGGGGTGAATTATGTTTTGGAACGAAGGACTCCATTCTGGCGCCCTCGAGATTATTTCGGACTTATTCTCTCTCGTTGGGATTGTCATTATGTGTAAGAGTGACCGAAATTATCTCGAGCGCGCTAGAATAAGACCGCAGGAAATTTAGCCTTGTCAATAATACCATTGACATTTTTGTCATATCAAAATAACATCAACTGCCTTAAAAAATTAAATTGAGTATAGAAACTAAATTGTTTTACTCTATTTATTTTGTTTATAATGTTTCTTTCTTAGTTATTTTCTGACAAGCTATGGGGCTAGTGGCAGATAAATGAATAAACATGCTGTTTACTGTCAATCATTTCGATTCTGACAGCTGGGTGAAATTTAACGCTGGTTTTTGCAGAGTGAATTATTTCACCTACCGGTTGAATTTTTACTCTCTCGGAGGCGTTCCAAAACACCAGGTGAAAAACTCACAAGGTGTTTTGGAACCAGCATCGAGTGAATTTCACCCTCATCGGGTGAAATTCGCCGGTTTTGGAACGCAGCCTTACTTACTTACATTGACACGCTCAAATATGACAATGACAGCTAAGCTAACAGATTGACACTTTGGCAGTGGCGTAGCATTTTTTTTAAACCCATTAATAATACAGAACTGGATCTGTCATACCCTCAGACGATATTGTGGAGTGAGAGCGAGTAAACTGGTTCCAGTGTTTTCGCGTTAAATCTAATAGTTTATGGCAGTTTGATTATCCTAAAATAAGTGTTACCTATCCCTTGGTGTTGGTAAGATAATAATTTGTTTATCCTAATCCCCCAACTTACTTAACGTACGTAACCTACCATGGATGCTGATCCGCCTGATCCGGGGCCTCCACCGGATCTCTCAAGTAACCCACCTACCCTTAAAAGACGTATGGATACGGATTCGCATGCTCCGACCAAAAAAACGATCACCTCCCCTGAATTAGCAGTTGCATCAATTGAGACCGTGTACGTAGATTCATCTCTAGTTGTCGGTGCACTTGCATACACTGCCGCTGACAATGGACCGTTTGTGGTGCACGTTTCCCGCCCAGAATCTGAACCCACCGCTGGCACTACAATTAGACCAATCAAGTTTGGTCAATTCCTAAAAACACATAAAATATCAAACATATGTTCGGATGGTATTAAACAGGTAGGTCGAAACAAGGTGTCAGTAGAATTCACCTCCGCCAATGACGCTAACAATTTCCTCGCCTTACCAATCCTAGCCATAAGCAAATATTCTGCAACTATTCCTACGTATAATATAACCAGAATGGGAATTGTTAGACGAGTACCGACAGACATGTCCATGACGGAATTCGTTGAGTCCCTAGAACTCCCCACTGGATGCGGAAAAGTTTTAAAAGCTAGAAGATTCAACAAAAAAAACACCACTGATGGAGCAGTTACCTGGTCCCCAACCCAAACAGTAGTATTGACATTCCAAGGCCAGTTCCTTCCCACAAAAATATACTCATTTTATACCTCCCTACCAGTAGAGTTATACGAATACCCTACAATCCAATGCCTTGCATGCTGCAGATTTGGGCACACCAAAGCTCAGTGCAGATCTAAACCAAGATGCTTCCGCTGCAATAACGAACATCTTGGTGATGGTTGTAGCTTTTCGGAAAATGAGGCCTCTTGCCTACACTGCTCAGGTAGTCATTTTGCTACTAACAAAACCTGCCCAGAATTATTAAGGCAAAAATCGATAAAGAAAGTTATGGCTCAAGAAAGTGTACCCTATAAGGAAGCTGCAGCCCGGTTCCCTAAAGTCTCGAAATCATATGCTGAGGTATCCCAACATCTTCTCCCTCCTATCGAAATACCAGCCCCAGGGTCTGCAACCCCAGTTCAGGCTCAACACAGGTATTCATACGCCAAAACAGTCTATGCCAGCCCCCGTCCAAAAACCCCACTAGGGAAGTCTTACAACAAGACTGCCCATCAAAAGATCATCTCTAATCCGATATCTATGATGCCAAATGGTGGTGCACTAAACTTCAACTCATCTCCAGAATCATCTCCTCAAAAGGAGAATATGCTGGAAACTCTTATCACATTAATAATTAACATCATCTTAATGAACCCCCAACCCCTACCGTCCAACGTTGCCTCAAAACTCACACAATTAGTCTCAATCTCCAGTCAATATGGCCAAGCCACTAACGATTCTGCAATGGAACAGTCAGAGCATGCGTCGCAAGAAGCATGAACTGATTAGTTTAATCTCCCAATCCGACCCGTCAGTCATTGCCATCTCGGAGACATGGTTGAGCCCCGGTTCCTGTTTTCGGGTGCCGGGGTTCTTCTGTCTGCGGGATGACAGGGCTGACGGGTTTGCAGGGAGTGCTTTACTTGTAAAGCGCTCTCTGACATATTCCCTAATACACCTCCCTCCTCATTCCTCTGATATCAACATTGTTGGTATTAGATCCCTGAATATCTCTTTTGTTTCGATTTACATTCCCCACCCCACTATCTCTCTAATTACTGATTTGCGTCTTCTATTATCATCTATTCCATCTCCCATGATAGTCATGGGTGACTTCAACTCGCATCACGTCATGTGGGGCTCCAGTCGCTCTGACTGCTTTGGCCGTTCTATTTTGGACCTTTTTAATGAATTTGATTTATGTGTGAAAAACAATGGATCTCCAACCCATAGAGTCCTTCCTTCTCAAGATCCCAAGAGTGTCGTAGATCTTACATTAGCCTCTCCCTCAATCGCCTACTCTCTCGCATGGGAAGTACTACCTAATACATTTGGTAGTGATCACTTCCCTATCATAATAACAATCTCAAATAGTGCTACTCCATTTTGCAATCCCTGCCCTTCCCTAAAATATAAGACAGCCTCTGCAGATTGGACTGCTTACTCTTCCACACTAGATACCAAACTGGATTCCTCTCAGATTTTCCCAATTGAGTCTGATCCCTTAACCTCATACAGTGTCTTCGTAGACAATATCATCTCTTCAGCAGAGATACATATTCCCCTTAAAAAACCCGCCAGAGGGTTCAAGATTTCTACTCCCTGGTGGGATTCAGACTGCACGGATGCGGCCAAAAAGCGTACTGAAGCGGAACTTAATTACAATTCAAACATGTCCATGGAAAACTTCCTTGAATATAAAAAAGTGGCTGCAAGATTTAGAAAAATTACCTCTAAAAAGAAAAAACTTGGCTGGTTCAATTTTTGCGAAAGTCTATCACCAAAAACGCCTGCAGCATTTATCTGGAAACAAATAAAAAGGTTTAGATGTTCTACCAATATCAATAACGATAATATGGCAAGTAATGACCCCTCACCATGGTTAGAGACTTTTTCTGACAACATTGCGCCCCCATTTGTCCCACCTGTAGATTCACTCCCTACAACCTCATCCATTCTTCCGTCTCAAAATAGTCTTGATAGCCCGTTCTCTTTTAATGAACTCTCACTTGTACTTGACGGACTGACAGACTCATCCCCAGGCATAGATGGAATTCCCTACTCTTTTATAACCAAAGCATCAGATAAATGTAAAGAAATATATTTAAGTATAATTAACAACCTTTTTGAATATGGTGTTGTTCCTAGTCAATGGAAAACACAAATTATTATTCCAATACTGAAACCCGGTAAAGTCTCTTCAGATCCCCGTAGCTATAGGCCGATCGCTCTGTCTTCTGTCTTAGCGAAGATCACTGAACATTTGATCAAAAACAGACTCGAGTGGTTTGTTGAGAATAAGTCTATCTTGGCTAAATCTCAATTTGGCTTTAGAAAGGGACTAAGCACTTTAGATAGCTTAAGTATTTTGGTGACAGATATCCATATTGCGTTTAAGAAAAAACAGTCCCTTGTTGGTGTGTTCCTGGACATATCCTCGGCATATGATAACGTCTTGCTTCCTGTACTCAGAAATAAACTGATTCAGCTGAGCATTCCAGTCAAGCTTGTACGTTTCATTTGCAATATGCTCATGGAACGATCTATTATAGTTAAAGCTGGCAATCAATTTCTTCCGCCAAAATCTATTTGGAAGGGCCTTCCTCAGGGTTCAGTGTGGAGCCCTATACTATACAGTCTGTACACTTATGACCTCGAGAGCTGTGTGAGCCCATTCTGTAGTGTGTTACAATATGCAGATGACATAGCCCTTTACTCTTACGCAGATTCTTTGGAGGAAGTAACAACTAGTTTAGACTCAGCTCTTATATATCTAAGCGATTGGCTGTTTGAACATGGAATGTCATTATCTGCTTCTAAAAGCTCAGTGGTAGTCTTCACAAAAAAAAGAACAATTCCAACTGTTAATTTACGTATTGATCAGGAGGCGATTCCGCAGACCAACCACACAAAATTTTTGGGTTTGGAATTTGACTCCAGATTATCAGGCAACCAACATTTCGACTATGTCTCGCAGAAGTGTGAAAGAAACGTTAATGTTCTAAGATCTCTTTCTGGCGTTTGGTGGGGCTCTCACCCTTATTCTCAAAAGCTATTGTATAATGCAATTGTTAGAAGCCACATCGATTATGGATCATTTCTTCTTAACATTAACAACAAAGCGGGTCAGAACAAAATTTCCAAAATTCAATCGAAATGCTTGCGCATCATTCTAGGCGCTATGAAATCCTCCCCCATTAATGCAATGCAAGTTGAATGTGGCGAAGCCCCCTTAATTTTACGACAACAATTCCTTTCTGATAGATTTCTTTATAAACTCATACAAAACTCAAGCCACCCTCTCCTTCCAAAACTAAATACTCTTTCCCGTCTATATGGTCCACGGTGCTCGGATAACATACCATGTCTGCTTTATAGTTTTATCAAACTCTCAAAAATCCCTGACCCCATCGCCCAATTTCCTTCTAACCCTCTTTATTTGACCCCTTACGAGGCTCTGGTATTTAAACCTGACATCCTACTTCACTTTGGTATAAATAAGGATGATAATAATGCAAGGAGGTTATTTAGTGAGCGTATAAATTCTGAATATAGTGGTTGGCACCTTATATTCACAGATGCCTCTAAGATATCACAAAATAGTGTTGTGGGTGCAGCAGTGTGGATACCAGCCTCCAAAATCTGCTTGAGTTTCAAATCCCCCTCCCTCTCTTCTGTCTTCACAGGGGAAGCCCTTGCCCTCCTGGAAGCTATTAAATTTGTTAAATCCCATAATCTAAATAACACTATCATCTTCTCAGATTCAAAAAGCTGTCTCCAATCTATTATATCCAGCCCTTTCCGCTCCTCGACTCGTTTCCCCCTTATCCTTCAAATTAGACTACAACTTTATGAATGTCATAGTGCTGGGATCCGGGTTGTCCTTGCGTGGATACCGGGTCACTCCGGGATACCGGGCAATGAGAGCGCGGATTCCTGTGCCAAGGCTGCTTCCCAAATAGGGTCTCTAGATAATTATAGAGTTTTTGCTCATGACCTCTGCCTTTTACCTAAAGTTCATCTAGATTTAACTTGGTCCAGATCCTGGAAACTTTCCCAAAAAATTAAAGGTAAGTATTATAGTGACATCCAACCTGAAGTACCTAAAGGCCCATGGTTCACTAAATTCCGTCACGCCAACAAAACAACTACATCTACAATTTGTCGCCTACGCCTTGGACATTCCTGCACCCCAGTTTTCTTAGCAAAGCTACGGATCAGGGATCATTCTATGTGTGAATGCGGTCTGGACGAAGGAAACGTGGACCACATATTTTTCGATTGTCCTAAATTGAAACGCTCTCTTTATGATATCCTCCCTCCTAGTATCCCTCGTCCCACTTCCTTAAAATGCCTATTATCCCTCACCTTTTCCCCTTTAATCAACTGTATACTATGTAAATTTATAAATATGAATAATATTAGACTGTAATCTGTAAATAACTTATGCATGCTGATTGTACTAACATTACTAAATATGTCGTCCTATAATATACCCCCATAATAATATATCCTACTAATACTGGTGTTTGTTTTGAATGTGTTGTCTCTTTTGTTTTAGAATAATCAATATTCAACCAACATATCGTGAACTGATCACCGAGCATATTTTTATTTCGCGTTAAATAATACCGTTTATGAAGCTGCCACGAAACGGACATTGGCAGAAATTGTGACTATATAGTCGCAGAGGCCATTAACCCAAGAAGTCAAGTCAAGTCTGTCATACCTCAAGGCATAGTAAAAATAAAGTAGTATGGTATTTTCGAAGAAAGGTACATCGCGTGGCTTGTATGTGCACACGCACCGCAGCACGCACACAAAGACAAATGTCTGGGGTACAAGGAATTTCCATTCGGGGCTATGCCGGTACCCAGCCAGTGTAAACACGTATACACACGACACATCACCCAGGTGATCAAAGTGGAATAGATCGACTGTACTAAGCTGAAAGGAGGTCATTATACAGGGTTACGCATACAGATTGTACTAAGCTGAAAGGAGGTGGGTTACACATAATATAGATTGTACTAAGCTGAGAGGTAATCATCATACAGGGTTACGCATATAGTATAGCTATAGACTGTACTAAGCTGAAAGAAGGTCATTATACAGGGTTCCGCATAAAGATTGTACTAGGCCGGAAGGAGGTGGGTTACGCTTATTATATAGACTGAACTAAGCAAAAGGAGATCATTATACAAGGTTCCGCTTATAGACTGTCCTATACCGAAAGGAGGTCATTAAACACGGTTACGCATATAGATTGGACTAAGCCGAGAGGAGATCATTATACAGGGTTACGCATATAGTATAGACTGTACTAAGCTGAAAGGAGGTCATAATACAGGGTTACGCATATGGACTGTGCTACGCCTAAAAGAGGTCTTTATACATGGTTACGCATATAGACTGTACTAAGCTGAAAGGAAGTCTTATACAGGGTTACGCATATAGATTGTACTACGCCGAAAGGAGGTAATTATACAGTGTTACGCATAGTAGACTGTAGTACGCGAGAAGGAGGTCATAATACAGTTTACGCATATTGACTGTACTAAGCCGAAAAAAAGTCATTATACACAAAATACAACACACAGGCATGTTGAATTGCAGTTTTCCAACATCCAGGCGTAGTTTTATCGGTAAATTCTTCGTAATTAATAATACAAAAAATAAACAACCATTTGACAGCAAAACTATCATGAAGCTCAGCGCATAAGATGGCTAACATTGCACTTACCTACAGCTGTCACTACGGTATGTATAGAACATAGATTCAGTATTATATAACCCTCTACAGTATAGAAAAATGCAGCGATTCCATGTTTTTTCTAGCTCGATGGAAATATGACCCTATTATTAATATTGTGAATGTCATTGTCAGTGTCATTTAATTGATATTGTCATTCACACGTGTTTTCTTTTTCACACAACACGCACGAGGCTAGGCCGGTTTTCAAGCGTTGATACTATAGAAATTAACTGAAACTGTTATTTGATTCACATATGGGATCGAAAAATGTCTGTAAAGGATATCTACTCAGCCCTTGATCGTATAGGTGGGGAAACACGCACTTCAGATCTCCAGAAAACGTGCCAAGAACTATCTGTGAGTAGCCAACGTCCATGTAAACATTGTAAAATGCACCTAATTTTTTTTTGGTTTTTAGTGTAAGCACCTTAACATCAGATTTTGTGTTACTTATTCGATACAAAACAAAACACATTCATCATCATTAACATAATGAGTAAATTGAGGAACACAATACTGGGAAATGTTATACTTATTAATGTTTTTTCTCCATCATACAATAGCTGTATCTATTATGTACTACTCACTACTTTTAGCTTTGTTACTAAGGCAAGTAGTAGCATAACAATGTATAATCTGTTATTTTTAGGGTTCCGTAGCCCGACAAGGAACCCTTAAAGAACAAATTATTTTTAAATATATGATTCATTAAAAGAAACGATTGAGAGAAACCGTAGGTAACCTACCTTCACTGCAGTGAAACGAAGCGGAACCCGAGGTGGGGCTACCTCTCCGGGGTTTCCTTCTAAGCCCGTGTGGAGGCGGCCAAAGTAGGTTGGAGTGCCGAATGAGTGGCACTCGGCACAATGCCGAAGTGGAATACCTATACCCGATGGTGCAGGTTCAAATCCTACCAGTTGTAAATTTTTGAATCGTCTATAACATTTATTACACATATACAAGACAAGTACAATGACCTCCGCTTCGTACAGTCTATATGCGTAACCCAGTATAGTAAATTCTAGTGTGGAATAATAATTCAAATATAGAAATGACTTAAAGAAATTGAAATTTAGAGAAAAACATCCAAAATAAGCAATGAGAAAAATTAAGCACAATTTTCCTATCTCTTACAGCGATCACGAAAACCAACACAAGATGTGGTCAAGAATCTGTCAGAATTTATACTCAACATCAATGATGCAAAGCTCTTCAAACAATACTTGTCCAACATCTTACTGGCCCTTGTCTCAGCAAAAGTTCCTTTGAAACCAGTATTCACTAATGTGAAGTATGACTCGTGCAGCGATGAAGAGAAGAAATGTCACTTGGACTATTCAATCGTACTTGCGGAGTTGAGTGATCATCCAGATGTACTACAGTGAGTAAATTTTGTTTTATTTTTGAAGTGATACCTTTTTTAGGCACTTTGGAAATTTTATAGGATGAGGAAAAAGCACTGAACTCAGATACTCATTCGGGTTAAGTCAGCTCGAGTCGACTAATGGAGCGACAGAGATATAGTCAACCTTGATGAAGTCCTCACTTATGTCATGTGGTCTTAAGCACACACTTTTTTATTTAGTAAGGGGCTTGCGTTTGACCACCATCTCGGCTGTTGTTAAGTGATGATGCGATCTACAATGGAGCATCTTGCCTATACGCTGCATATTTTCTTTCTAATGCTATCTTCAGCTGATATGTCGGAATATGGCCAACTTAATAGACGAATCTCGAAATCGGTGCGACACGATCTGCGTTCCTACAATACAAGATGTATTAGGGATGCAATTGAGCGGAACCAGGGCTCGAAAGTGTTCGCGAAAAATTCGTCTATTGGGAAAAGCCAAATGACAAAGCTGAAGATCGAGGATGGCAGTATCATTTCGTCAAAGTCGGAGATTCTGAGAGAGCTTGAGAGGTTTTACGGACAGTTGTACACCTCGACACGACAGCCTATTGTCAGTACAGCTCAGGACAAGAGAGCTAAACTGACCCGACACTACACTGAGGACATCCCAGACATCAGCTTGTACGAGATTAGAATGGCTCTGAAACAGCTTAAGAACAACAAGGCACCGGGTGATGACGGAATCACGACAGAACTACTGCGAGCGGGTGGAAAACCGGTACTGTTAGTCCTCCAGAAGTTATTTAATTCCGTCATACTCGATGGTACTACGCCTGAAGCATGGCACAGGAGTGTGGTAGTGCTCTTCTTCAAAAAAGGTGATAACACCTTATTGAAGAATTATAGACCCATCTCACTCCTGAGCCATGTGTACAAGTTGTTCTCTAGAGTCATTACGAACCGTCTCGAAAGCAGGTTTGATGACTTTCAGCCTCCCGAACAAGCCGGTTTCCGTAAAGGCTGGAGCACCATAGACCACATACACACCCTCCGCCAGATTATACAGAAGACTGAGGAGTATAATCGGCCATTATGCCTGGCGTTTGTGGACTATGAGAAAGCCTTTGATTCCATCGAGACCTGGGCAGTATTACAGTCCCTCCAGCGTTGTCATATCGACTATAGGTATATCGAAGTGTTGAAGTGTTTGTATAGAAACGCCACCATGTCGATCCGATTACAGGACGAGAGCACGGAACCAATCCAATTGCAGAAAGGCGTGAGACAGGGAGATGTTATCTCTCCGAAACTGTTCACGAACGCATTGGAGGACGTTTTCAAGCTCTTGGACTGGAACGGATTAGGCATCAACATCAATGGCGAATACATCACTCACCTTCGTTTTGCCGATGATATAGTCATCATGGCAGAGTCGCTGGAGGACCTAAATACGATGCTCAGCGACCTCAGTAGCCTTTCCCAACAGGTGGGTCTTAAAATGAACATGGACAAGACAAAAATCATGTCCAATGTCCATGTTGAACCCGTGCCGGTAGTCGTTGGGAACGATACTCTCGAAGTTGTTGACCATTACACCTATCTTGGACAGATTGTTCAGTTAGGTAAGTCCAACTTAGGCAAAGAGGTCGCCCGAAGAATCCAACTCGGATGGGCAGCGTTCGGGAAATTGCGTGACATCTTCTCGTCCAAGATACCACAGTGCCTAAAGACAAGGGTCTTTGACCAGTGTGTGTTGCCAGTGATGACATATGGTACTGAGACGTGGTCCTTAACTGTTGGCCTTTTGGAAAAACTCAGAGTCACACAGCGGGCAATGGAGAGAGCTATGCTCGGAGTTTCTTTGCGCGATAGAATCCGAAACGTGGATATTCGCCAAAGAACCAAAGTCACCGACATAGCTGTTAAAATTTGCAAGTTGAAGTGGCAATGGGCAGGCCACATCGCTCGGAGAACCGATAACCGATGGGGAAGAAAGGTTCTTGAGTGGAGACCACGAACCGGAAGACGCAGCGTAGGTAGGCCTCCCACTAGATGGACAGACGACATAGTAAGAGTCGCTGGCATCCAGTGGATGCAAAAGGCAGGCTGTCGTTCAGTGTGGAGGTTAAAGGGGGAGGCCTATGTTCAGCAGTGGACGTCTTCTGGCTGATGATGATGATGATGATGATGCTATCCTAAATGCTTGAATTTCCCTTTGATATAATTATGTGCAGAAATATCAACACTGATCCGAAGTCATAGTCACATCCATGTTACCAAGTAGAATCTATCCCCTTGTTCACTAACTTTTGATAACATATAAAGCTTGCTGTTAAAAAGTGATTGCACACACAGATAAGTGTATGCTAACCTTAAATAAGACGTGCATATAAGCTAAAATAGGATTGAATCACTGCGTTTTCCGGTTCGTGGTCTCCAAGAACCTATCTTCCCCATTGGTTATCGGTTCTTCGAGCGGTGTGGCCTGCCCATTGCCACTTCAACTTACAAATTGTAATAGTTGATGACTCTGGTTCTTCGGTAAATATCCTCATCCCGGATTCTATCGAGCAAAGAAACTCCGAGCTTATCATTGGTTTGAATATTTCTGATATAAACTTTAAACTTTATTAGCACAAAAATGCTACTATGAAATTTCAGAAGTTCTTAGCAAGCTAAGTACAAACCAAATTAAAAAAAAAACTCAATTCAACTAGTCCGACTCAATTCTATACCTACATGTATAAGCTTAAACTAAAAAAAAGAAAAATTACAGTTAAAACAGAGATTGAAAGTCATTATCAAAACTTTTGCTGACCCACAAACGTCATCTGTGTAAATATTTTTGGTTTTTGTTGATTTATTCAAAAAGCGCTGAATCAATTTCGATAAAATTTATTTGGGACCACCTGTGAAGAACCTACCAAACAAAAAAAATAACATCAAAATAAATTTATCATTGGCGGAGTTGTTGAATTGAACTTTATTAAACTAAAATGACTTATAAACTTTCTTTCCAGATATGCACTCAAATATTTCGACATCAACAAAGTGCCACCATTTGAAGTCTTTATTCATCATGAAGATTCATACAATGTAGCACCGAAGAAGCGACGCCTCCTTGATTACCGGCATAAAATCACTGACCATCAAATTGTACAAAGCTGTTACAAACTACTGACAAAGCTACCAAATGAACTGGCTACAAAATGGGACTGGACTACGTTTGTTAACAACTTTAGTGATAATGAAAATGCAGAAATCAGATGGTATGTGTATAAGTGAATTTAAGGGTGTGTTTCAAATTACGCCAACAGCGCCCACGACGCTAACAGAACACGACAGAAATAAATTTTCTTTCTGCTGTGTTGGTTCTCTATGAGACACACACTGAAATCAGACAAACAAGGGATGCCTTAGTACTAATATTGTTCGTGTTCAAATGTACCCATTTTTTTACGACTTCGAAAAATGAGGAAAATTCTCAACTTGGCGCGTTTTTTACAACTTTTTTTTTTAGTATAGAATTTCCGAAGAGAGCATGAATTAAAATCATTAAAAAGAAAAGTAGTTGCGAAACTTTAAAAAATGTATTATTTGTAATAGGCTAGCGTTGTTGCGTTGAACTTTTCCTGTGATTCAAAGTCGTGTGATTTTTTTACAGGATGATAAAAGAATGCATGGCAATCCTCACCAACATGACAGAAGCTCAATCAAAAACCCTGTCTCGAAATCTCAATCTCACAGACAAAGATTCTTTAAAAAGTATTAAAGCACATAAAAATGTCACAGTTTGTACAATGAACGATATAATCAAGGATGAAGACTTAAATAAGGACAGTGTAGTCAATATCGATGGTATACTGTTACCGTTGTATGATAAAAGTAATGTGCAGGACGGAAATTTGGTGCCAGTGAAAAGTACGGTGAATAATTTGAGGAGTTTAGCTTTGGCTGTTGCATCAGGTAACAATTGTTAATTTTTTCAAACATGTAACCTATTGAATCCTTCCATTTTATTGAAGAACGCCCTTTGTCAAGTTTTTTACTTTAAGGCATCGAGATACAATTCATATAGAGTCACACATCATCACATCATCAGCCATTAAACGTCCACTGCTGAACAAGGCCTCCCTCTTAGAGAGGGGTGTTGCCATAATCCCCACGCTTGGCAGGCGGCTTGGGGATCGCAGTACGTTCACCGTGTACTAACAGGACGCTGCTGCCCATCCTCCGGTGGTTCTGGTCGCAGTTTTAGGACATACCCGGGTCCGGGTAGTTTTAGGACATAGGAATAATAGAGTCACAATCGTGCCAAAAAAATGTCCGAACCAAAACTCGGCGCATGCTACGAATTGTGCAAACTTTGTTAGTTACAAGGTAATCGCGAGCCGACTACAACGCCGCGCGATGCCAGAGCTACGATGACATAGCAGACAACTAATGTTGAATACTATACAAGCGACATAACGTCTAAACAGCATGTGGCATTGTGAAGTAATTGATACAATGTATGTACAATGACGCTCGGAAGTTTTTGACTGTTTTCACTGAGAGATTGTGACTCTATAGGAATTGTATCTCGATGCTTTAAGGTATCAACCTTTGCTAAAGCTAATTGGTGGCGTATTAAAGTTTCCTATAGTTATCTTGTGTGTGCGTAAATACTTCATTGACTAGCAACCAAATATATTTTTTTAAATACGCTGCGGTAATAATAAAGTCCAGTTCAATATTATCGACCTGCGTAGAGGGAATACTGAAATCCAGTACAACTTTCTTCCTTGCTCAACTCTGAACGCTAAATTTACTTTTGGTCAGGTTAGCCTAACCTGCGCAGAAGGAATAATACAATCCAGTACAACTATATTCCCAGCTCAACTCTAAGGCTAACATTACTTTGGATTAGGTTTGCTTAGCCTGCACAGAGGGAATAATTAAATTCAGTACAACTTTATTCCCTGCTCAACTCTAAGGCTTAAATGACTTTAGGTCAGGTTAGCCTAACCTGCGCAGAGGAATAATTTAAATTCAGTACAACTATATTCCCTGCTCAACTATTAAGGCTAAAATGAATTACTTAAGATTAGGTTTGCATGATAGGTACGTATTTGAATATTGTTACTACAGGTAGTATAAAGGTATTCCTAATCATCACCAATTTTATTATTTTCTTCAGGTCAAGCCCTTTCCCTAATGGGCCCCGTGGGATCTGGCAAGACTTCCCTAGTGGAACATTTAGCAGCGATCACCGGCCGCAAAGGTGTAGCATTCAAGAAAGTTCAGCTTGGAGACCAGACTGACTCCCGAATGCTGCTGGGCGGACATCAATGTACCGATGTGCCAGGAGAGTTTGTGTGGCGACCGGGTGTTCTTACTGAGGTGAATTACTTGAAAATTGTACAATAGAAACTAGAAAACCATAGAATATGACCGGAATAGCTGATTATGTTTATGTGTCAAAAGACTTAGGCAAATTTCCTGGCCGAGCAGATATTTGAGTAATGAATTTTCTAGATACGTTCACCGCTAGAATGTCATAGATTACTCATAAAACACTAAAATATGATACATTATTTTCACAGAGCCTTAATAACAGGCTTTTAGATCAAGCCATAAAAGCTAGATTTCCACACCAAGCTCTCTCTCTTTCTCTCTCTCTCTCTCTCTCTCAAGTTATCTCACCAGATAAAACAGCTTCCGAAATTTATTATACAAGTTAACACAATTTCAAATAAATGATCTATATGAGACCGTTGTTCAGCAGTAGACGTTTACTGCCTGATGATGATGATGTAATGTAAATAGAAAAAATGTGCTAGGGACAATCTGTGGACAATTTTTTTGTCAAAAGTTTAAATATGCATTGCATGTTTTTGTCGTATTATTTTTGTCATAAGTTTAAGTATACTTTTTCTTATTATTACTTTGCAAAAAGATTTAATCTAATAAATCATTTCAGGCGGTACAAAACGGTCATTGGCTCCTTCTCGAAGATATCGACAGCGCTGCACTGGATGTGGCATCGACGCTCAGTTCGCTTCTAGAGCGAAACTCACTTTGCGTGCCGGGTTACAGGGATTCACTTCCAGTCACACCAGGGTTCCAACTCTTTGTTACGCAAAGGTTTGTGTTTTTGAATGTTAACAGTAACTTTTTTTTTTTTTATATAACCAAACTGCATTGTGTAAATAATAGGCAAGTAACTGAAAAGTAACAGCGGCGCGTTGCGTACCTATCTATACCTTTACTCATAGTAGATAGAAAGCTCTTTCATACCACTTTATCTCATAAACTACTGAGTACTTCATAGTATATTTTTGAAATCTGCTGACTGAGCTCTACATAATGATGGTAATATTGACCTATTTAGCAAAGTTTACTTACTATTTATCCTTTTTTTTTTCGCGGACGCCATCTTGAATTATGCTACCCTATGTCACTCCCACTATTAAAACGATTCAAATGACATGCTCACATGTCGAAATCCATTAAGCCGTTTAGGCTGTAGGGCGTGTCAAAGAAACCATCATACATACATACACTAGAAAAACAAAACCCTCCTTGCGCAGTCGTGTAAAAGTCACTTCAGTTTGTAAGGCTTTACCAATTTACTGTATTAAAATTGTGATGAAGTAACTGATTGTACGATATATCGGAATCTAAATTGTGAAGAATTGATGATGTCATATTTTATGGTTGTACGATTATTTAGAAAGTATCCATAACTTGTTGTATTTATTTTAGAACTCTGGCGACAAACTATGGCTTCCAAAAGAAAATGTCCAACTCGAGCACTCTTCTCCAAAAACACCTGACACAAATAAACGTTGAACCTCTCTCGCGGTCTGAGCTCTCCGAAATCATACAAACCCTATACCCGAGCCTCAGTACCATCTGCACTAGAATGCTCGAAGTCTTCATGATGTTTTCAGTAGGAAGCCACGACACTTCCTTACAATCCACCGAAACGAGCACCGAGAAAAGTATAAACATAATTAGAGGCTCAAGACTGATATCGACGAGGGATCTCATGAAATGGTGCTCGCGGTCCGTCGTAGGATTTCATGTATCTAGTCCTGATTCAGCGTTAAAAGTCCTACAAGATGCGCTAGACATCTTCACTTGTTCAGTAGCTTCACCAGAACATAGATTAGAATTGGCGAAGCAAGTAGGAACTTGCTTGGGTATAGTTGAAACTAAATCCGAATTTTACTGCAAACATTACAAACCAAATGTGTCTCTAAATTCGACGGCCTTAGAAGTTGGCAGAGCAAAAGTCCCTCGAGTAGAAAAAACCTTGGAAACAATAGACTTTGATAATAAACAAGTGGTCTTCTCTTTCACACGGCAGTCTGCGTGCTTGCTCGAAAGAATAGCATGTTGTGTGACTTCAAACGAGCCAGTATTGTTGGTCGGAGAAACAGGTACTGGAAAGACATCCTCCGTCCAGTACTTAGCGAGACAGACTGGACATAAGTTGATAGTGATCAATATGAACCAGCAATCGGATTCTGCAGATTTACTAGGCGGCTACAAACCTGTCGACTTAAAATACGTAATTAAACCTATCAGACACGAGTTCGAAAAACTCTTCAAAAGTTTCTACAACGTGGATAAGAACGTAAAATTCTTGGGTCACATAGAGACTTGTTATGAAACCGAAAATTGGACGGCGCTGTTAACGCTCATGAAGCAGAGTCATAAAGCTGCATTAAACAGATTGACTTCAGAAAAGAAGGAGAAGAAGTTACGTCAATGGCTGGCATTTGGTCATAAGCTAGCCAAGTTGGACCAGCAAGTCAAAGCAGCATCAAGATTGACTTTCGCATTTATTGAAGGATCTCTAGTCAAAGCAATGCAGGAAGGTCACTGGGTTCTGTTAGATGAAATCAATTTGGCGTCGGCCGAAATATTGGAATGTCTGGCGGGCTTATTAGAAGACAAAAGTGAGAGCATAGACTTGTTAGAAAAAGGCGATAAAGTCCCTATCCAAAGGCATCCAGATTTCACTCTCTTTGCTTGTATGAATCCAGCCACTGATGTTGGGAAAAAAGACCTGCCTGTTGGATTGCGAAATCGCTTCACAGAATTCTTTATCGACGAGTTGACTGAAAGGAACGACTTGATGCTGCTGATTGGTGACTATTTGTACCATATGAACCTCGATGGAGCTACTTTAGAAGCAATATTTTCCTTTTACTCGAGTATAAGGAAGCAAGCGAAACTGAGCCTTGTAGATGGTGCAGGTAAAAACCCTTTTTCAAGGCTGTTTTGTTTTTTTTGTAATAAATAGGTGATTATTAATGATAATTTTATGAAATTGTGCCTTTCAGGTAATGCACCTCACTATTCTCTAAGAACTCTCTGCAGAGCTTTGATGGCTGCTGCTAAAGCAAAATGTGGAACAGTAGCGAGGTCGCTATATGAAGCATTCTGTTTGTCTTTTTTGACACAGCTAGATAGCTCTTCACATCCAGTCGTAGAAGCTATGATTGCCAAGTAAGTATGACCACGACTTAATAGATTTCCATTATTAGCTCTTTTAAGTAAGTTATTATTATGGTTGCGAGTATCTGCAAAAAGGCAAAGATCGAGCTAAGAGGTTCGCCTTGGGCTTGGCCTACAGCCAGCAGTAGATTAATGTTGATGTATTTTTTATATTAAAAGTATTAGTTTTTTTTGGTAAAATAACGTAACGAATATGTTTCTAGGGCCGTTATCGGAAAGAAACACCTAAAATCTGTATTGAACCAATTGATCCCAGAGCCTCGAGTACTGGGACAGAACTATCTACTGTTCGAAGGTCACTGGATTCCGCAAGGGAAGCTAGAGATTAACATTCCAGAGGGGTATATTCTCACACAAACAGTCAGGAAAAACTTGAGAGATATAGCCCGAATAATATCTCTAGGACGTCTGCCAGTTCTATTGCAAGGTGACACTTCTGTAGGCAAAACATCACTTATCACATACATAGCTAAAGCCTCTGGAAACTACTGTGTGAGAATAAACAATCACGAACACACAGATCTTCAGGAATACATCGGTTCTTATGCCACAGACGCAAGCGGAAAATTAGTCTTCAAAGAAGGTGTCTTAGTCGAAGCAATGAGGAAAGGCTACTGGATCATTCTTGACGAACTCAACTTGGCTCCAAGCGATGTTTTAGAAGCTTTGAACAGAGTACTGGATGATAATAGAGAGCTTTTTATCCCGGAGACACAACAAGTAGTAAAAGCAGACCCTAATTTCATGCTTTTCGCAACACAAAACCCACCAGGGTTGTATGGAGGTCGCAAAATGCTGTCAAGAGCTTTCAGAAACAGATTTGTCGAGCTACATTTCGATGAGATACCTAAAAATGAGTTGGAAACAATCCTCCACCAAAGATGTCACGTTCCACCCGCGTACAGCAAGAAGATGATAAATGTTATGGCAGATTTGCAAATAAGGAGACGTGGCTCGGCAGCCGTTCAAGGCAAAGACGGCTTTATAACTTTGAGAGACTTATTCAGATGGGGCCAGAGATACAAACATGCGTCTAAAGAAGCCCTCACTGACGACAAGTTTTACGACTGGGATCAGCATATCGCTGACGAAGGATATCTCATTTTGGCAGGAAAAGTACGCCAGCCAGACGAGAGAACCATTATAGAAGAAGTCATCGAGAAACATATAAAAAGGAAAGTCAGGGCAGAAAACTTGTTCAGTCTCCACCAAGCGACATCTCCAGTCACTAAACATATCCTCGAAATTATGCTGAACAACCAGTTGGCGGAGTTTTCACATGTCGTTTGGACTTACAATATGAGACGACTTGCTGTTTTAATAGCCAAGGCCTTTACTTTTGATGAGCCTGTTTTGCTAGTAGGAGAGACTGGTTGTGGTAAAACGACAATATGCCAAGTTCTTGCTGCTTTAAAGCAGAGACAGCTGTTGTCTGTCAATTGTCACATGCATACTGAAAGCTCAGACTTCCTTGGTGGTCTCAGACCAGTTCGACAGTACAAAAACGATGGAAGACTGTTCGAATGGGTAGATGGACCATTGATCAAAGCTATGGAATCTGGAAACATGTTCTTGGCTGATGAGATTTCCCTGGCTGACGACAGCGTTTTGGAAAGGCTTAATTCTCTATTAGAGCCGGAGAGACAGTTGGTTTTAGCTGAGAGAGGAATGGAGGATAACTCAGACATAGTCGTCATTACAGCCGATAAGAATTTCCACTTTGTTGGCACAATGAATCCTGGGGGCGACTTTGGCAAGAAAGAACTTTCGCCCGCATTGCGAAACAGGTTCACTGAGATATGGTGTGATAGCGTTACTTCCCGAGAAGACCTGTTGAAAGTTTTAGAAAAAAGTGTCAGCAAAGGCATTTCATTAGGAAACCAAGAAGACGGGAGTTCTGGCATTGGAAACTCCATTCTGGACTTTTCTGATTGGCTGAAGAATTCGGAAGTAACAAACAAGTTTCCTTTCAGCATACGTGACTTGTTATCTTGGGTTCAGTTTATCAATACCACAGTCGCTAAGAGGCTTTTAGACACGCCCGAAGCTTACGTCCACGGAGCTTGTATGACCTTCTTGGACTGCTTTGGAACAGCCTTAACTGGTCATATAGATACCGAAACTTTGGTTGTACTCCGAACCACGGCCATTCATTTTCTGCTAAACCAAATTAAGTTTGTTGGAAACGAATACATGGAAAATCTTAGAGAAATGTTAAGTAACAAACAAACCACATTCACGGCAGAGTTCGACGGTGCGAAGTTTGGAATCAAGCCTTTTTATATCGAAGTAGGACAAAAAGACGACATTTCTGAACCCGAAGAAACTGATCAAAGGTTCACGTTTACTGCGCCAACCACTGGTTCAAACACATTAAGGCTACTCCGTGGTATGCAGTTAAATAAAGCAATACTTCTTGAAGGCAACCCTGGCGTTGGAAAGACCAGTTTAGTGACTGCATTAGCCAAGTCTTCAGGGCATAAAGTTGTTCGCATCAACTTAAGTGACCAAACTGTGAGTACTTGCAATTTTATATTCAACGTTTATAATAAAACAATATTATCTTTCAGAAATTCAGTTCGTTTTTTTTATACATACGATTCCTAATTTTTAAGTAAATAAATAAATAAATTTCGGGACATTTTTGCACACACGGTCATCTGACCCCAAACTAAGCAAAGCTTGTGATATGGCTGCCAGAGACTGATATACATACATATATAGTTTTAAATACATACTTAAATAGATATTAACAACCAGATATAGAACAAACACAAATGTTCGTCACACAAATGTTTGTCCTAGGTGGGAATCGAACCCACGCCCCCAAGCTCAGAAGGCAGGTTCACTACCAACTGGACCAACGGGCTATCTGCTAAGACAGCTTATGTACAAAAATATTTGTAACAACAATCTGTACACATTTATTTAACCTCTGACATTATATCTTTGTCTCCATTCGTATGCATAACCTGTACTCATGTTACCTTCTCTCAGTAAAAAAAAAGTGAATTATAAAGTTATTGTTTTTGTAATTTTAGGATATCACCGACCTTTTTGGCACTGACCTGCCTACAGAAGATGGATCTTTTTCATTCAAAGAAGGCGCTTTCTTAACCGCTCTTCAAAATGGAGACTGGATACTCTTGGACGAATTGAACTTGGCTCCTCAACCCGTGCTAGAAGGTCTCAACGCATGCTTAGATCATAGAGGAGAAGTTTTCATACCAGAATTAGGAAAAACCTTCAAAGTTAAGCAGCAAACAAAACTATTCGCCTGTCAAAATCCTTTGAAACAGGGAGGCGCGCGCAGAGGTCTTCCAATATCATTCTTGAACAGATTCACTCAAGTGTACATAGACGTATTAACGAAAGAAGATTTGATTTACATTGTCGAGTCTCAATACCCGAGCATACCCAAAGACATACTTCACAGAATAGTGCAATTCAACTGCAAAGTTGCGCATGAAATTACAGAACTTCAGTCCTGGGCCCATCGAGGATCCCCTTGGGAAATGAATTTGCGAGACATACAAAGATGGTGCGAAGCTATAATCCAGGATCAAAACGAGGGGAAGAATCCGTCACCTGGAAAGTTCGTAGACATCTTGTACGTAAATCGTATGAGAACCGCTGAAGATAAAGAAAGAATGACCAGAACTTACGATGAGATCTTTAATCCTGACTATCCGAGGAGCGCTAGCACTCCGCAGTTCCAAATAAATGAAAAGAAAATCACACTCGGCGATGTAGTTTTAGATAGGCAGTTGGAAAAAGGTTTTAAGAACCGTCGTGCTGTAGATACTAACTTTGTGGTATTGAGAAATCAACTCCCGACTCTAAAAGCATTAGCGCAGAGTATCACAATGAACTGGCTGTCTATTCTAGTTGGTCCCACCGCTACTGGCAAAAGCAGTGTAGTTCAAGTTCTTGCTGATTTGACCGGCAACGAACTCCAAGTCGTGCCAGTAACTTCTGCTATGGACGTTTCAGATCTGCTAGGTGGATTTGAACAAGTCGATTACAATAGAAACCTTGAGAATTTGTATGATAAAATCGAAACTCTAACAATCGAGACTGTAAGGAACTTATGGGTATCAAAAAATCATAAAAAATGGAACACAAACAAACTGCTGAGCAACCTATACGAGTACAAGAACTTGATAACTCTCGGCGATTCCAATAACTTGAAAAGGTTTCGCGAAAAAGTTAATTTTCTGAGCAAACACTGTGAAAACTTGCTCAAATGCAATGAACCATTCAGTCTCGGTTCAACAAAGCTGCAAGAAGTGTTAGCTAACCTAAAGAAATTAGAATCGAGAGTATCAAAAGCCATATCAGTGAATGCTGGAGGTAAATTCGAATGGGTAGACTCTTTACTTGTCAAGACAATGATCGAAGGTTCATGGCTGCTCTTAGACAATGTGAACCTTACGTCAGCAGCTGTTTTGGACAGACTCAACGGTCTTTTGGAACCAAATGGAGTACTGAGTATACCAGAAAGGGGTGACATGAGTGAGATTAAACCACATCCTAACTTTAGAGTGTTCTTCACGATGGACCCGAAATATGGAGAGATTTCAAGAGCCATGAGGAATAGAGGAGTAGAGATATTCCTTCTCAGACCAGACGACTTTAGCTCACAACTGACCGATACCATATCCAGTATGGATTTAGCGGCTTTGCTGTCGTCATGTGGATTGGTAAATAAATTCCATGACCTGTGCATAAAATTGCATGAGTTGATGACATCACACATACAAGGTACTTTCATTATTATTGTTTTTATTTTTACTACATGAGCCTGCACCCTCCAATGCAAAACAAAAGCCTCTCGTCCATCATTCCATTCCTCTCTATTTTTTTGTGCATTCTGGGTCCAGACTCCAGCCCTTCAATTACGAGTTCAATTCGTCTCTGCATATCCGTCTGAGCAGTCTGGCAGGTCGTTTACAATCTTTACTTTACAATCTTTTGTAATTAATAATATCTTTTTTTCTCTGCAATTTCTCCTTGTTTTCAGTAGTAGTACAGCTGTAGTACTTTATTTGACAATTACATATGTGTATCATTGAAAAAATAAACCATCAATCGGTTCAGGCGGACTTTCTTGAATGCAAATCAAAAAAATCATTGGTAATGTTTAATCGATGGTTTCTTTTCTAGGACTTGACCGGCCTTCAATATCTCAGCTACTCCAAGCTGCCCATCTTACGTCACAACAGCTCGTCCGAGGAATCTCCGAAAATACAGCTTTAGTGAACAGTTTCTCTGATGTCTACATAAAGCCGAGATGTGGCGCTGACTTCACGAACCCCAATATGTCACTGGCTGAAATGAAAAATGCCATGTTGAAGGCGATAGAAAAAGAAGTGCTTGGTCATATGAATGATACTGAAAAAACTAACGATTCAAAAGATACTACACACACATTGACAGTAAAGGGCTTGTGTGCGAATTCGGAATTAGAAATTGCGAGACAAATTGCTTTCATAGCTGTTCAAGAGTCTCTAAACTCAAATGAAAATATGAATCCTCTCAATGCATTCCTAAGTGTATTTAACTCGTATACAACTTGCCCTAAGCACTTGCTGCAGTTGTGTTACAATATTGTCAATGACAGCTTGACAAATCAAACTAAAAATCCAATGAACCTTCTCGCTGGAAAATTGAATGAAAACTCGTTCAAACACGTATTAAAATGTTCAGAAATCGAATGTTACAAAAGATTTTACCCCGAATCATACAAACAAGATGACTTATCTACCAAAGCGGCAAATACTCGAGCCGTGTTACTATTCAATGACTTGTTGAAACTGGTGACAGAATCAACTCGCCAGAAAGACGGCTTCTCAGTGCTAGATTATTCTAACGCTGTTGCATCTGGAAACTTGACAGACGATTTTGTCGAATATCCGATTTTGAAACAATGCCAGAATTACTTGAAAATAATTGACAATCATGTAGTAAGTGCTATCACTGAAGCTCGTGGTTCTCTTGACGATAAAATCTGCTGTAGGATCTTTCAGCTACTAAACTGGCGATCTCGGTTTTTGAAATTAGCGTCTGAAGCTATTTTCGTAACGTCCGGGTCGCGAAAAAGACCACAACTCAGAGAAGATATTGTGCCATTATTGAACATTCACAACAAATGGCTACAGAAACATTTGATCGGAGAACTGTTCAAGCTCTTACCCGAAAACCATAATCTGACAAACCAGTTCCAATCTATCATAAATGATATGCTGTTCATAGAAAAATGGACTAAACACAGTGAAGAAATCGATGCAAAGCTTTTGAAGCTAAGCAAGAAACTGAGAAAGCTGTGCGGGCAACCGAAATTGTATGAAAGTAAAGACGAGTACAGTCTATGTGTAAGACGGTCTGATATTTACAAAAATCTTACACTCAATGTAGATGGGGCAGTTTCAAAGCAATTAGACAAACTCTCTGTTGATATTGCTACGGTCACCGACATAAGTTTAGCTCAAGACATTCCTGATGAAAATAAACTGGAGATTATTGATGAGAACCTGGCTAAGATTGGCCGAAATGCTACAATATCTCCTGCAGTTCTCTCCGAACTGAAAGTTCTCCCGCTGACGTCATACGTTCTTCAAAGAGTATTAACTATGCTGCAAACAGATTTCGTAGCCATAATTTCTCAGTTGACTTCAGAAGATGACTCCAGCAAGATGTCAGTGGAGGTCACAGAAGTTTTAAAAAGTTTAGTGACTTTGTGTAAAAAGAGTAAAGGCTTTCCTCCAGCTTTTCTGAATCTGCTGGAGCTAGTTCAGAATATTCTGGAAAGTGGACACGACTTACAAAGGTAAATTAAGTACATATTTTTAATGTTAATTACTTTTATAATAATGAATTCGAAGTAAAAAAGAAGTTTTATATCAGTAAATTTTTCAGAATATCATCTGTTCCTGCGAAATTCTGGGACGAATTCTACAAGGCTATTGTCAACTCGCCTGCTTTCCAACCGTTGCCCTTCTTACAATTGGAAGGAAATTTGACTTTGAAAGATCCCATTTCTGACGTCCCTGCTAGTAGCAAAAGATTGTCGAGTAATCTGCCTCTTATGCCTTACTATGTGCAGAAGTTAACAGTTTCATCTGATGCCCAAGGTAGATGTTCTAAAATATTTGACTCCTAAAACACAGTGATCATATGATAATTGAATTTGATCACATTTAATTCAATTCTTAAAATACTCAAATTGTAATTTTTTTTTTTTTTTTTATTTAGAATCGCGCATGCTTTTGGCGTATGAAACAGTGTCATTGGAAAATCGTGTGAATTATTCAATACAATTGGGCACAGTTTCGAATGTTCTATGGAAGAATATTGCAATGCTGGACTCATCTGCAACATTAAAATTGTAAGTGTGACTTAATTTTTTGTTTCAAATGTTTTCATTTTTTTTCGCCTTTTGCGAAAGTAAAAGATACTTGAAAACTTGAACATTCATAATCTGATTCTAATTAAATTTTAACAAAAATACGTTACAGAAAATCGGATGCGAAGTTTGAATTAAAGAAATTTGAGCAACTTTGTTCTTACTTACGCTCAATCATGGCTGCACCAAATGTAAGCGAAGACAACGGCAAAAGAAAAAAAGATACGATTAAAGAGACCCATTCCTATCTAGAAAGCTACTTCAAAGAATGCACAACTTTCGTCACAACATTTGAAACTGCGATGACATTTTACAATTCGCTCAAAGCGTCACTGACAGAGAATTCTGTGTATTGTAGACGCTTAGTGAAGTTATTGACGGCAAAATTGTCCATACAGACAAGCACCCTTTTCGTTGTGGCAATGTCGGAAGTAAATTCAGTTGATCATGTGGAAAGGTACCGCCTCAAAGTTCAGTACATAGAAGAAGACGTTCAAATGTTTGAGGCATTGCTTAGCACCTACTACTTCCATGGCTTGGTCACTGGAGCTATAACTGACATGAGAACTATAGAGAAGCCGTCGCAAATCTCAAAAGAGTATTATAACAGTGAAGATTCTAGAGAAGCCCTGAAGAAAGTTCACCCATACTGCGGTATAATAATGGATTTAAAAGAACAGACGGCTGATAAGATACAGAAATACGCGCTTGGCAATACCTTCAGACCTGAAGAGCCTTCCTACAGTAGTTTTGTCAAGGTATAAATACACAAGTAATATTTTTTTTAAAGAAAAAAGCTTAGGCTTGTTATTGATGTCTATGTTCAGCAAACTGCTAATCTTGGACATATAATATACTAGCTGACCTGACAGACGTTGTTCTGTCTTAGAACTGTCAAACACGCAAAGTCAAAATTTTAAATCTTATTTTTTTACACCTTTTTGGAGTTTTAGTAAATCCCTATTTAAAAAAATAATATAATATAGCCTATGTTAACCGGGGATAGTGTAGCTTCCCAACAGTGAAGGAATTTTTCAAATCGGTTCAGTAGTTTCGGAGCCTATTCAATGCAAACAAACAAACAAACAACCAATCAAATCTTTCTCTTTATAATATTAGTATAGATACAGTGTGAATCTCATACTAAAATCCTGAAGGGTGTCGTCCTCGTAATCAATAACAATATTATGAACAACTTTTCAATAATTATGCCAATAATCATAAAATGCGGTATGCGGCATATTGACTCGCATTTTTTAAAATGAAATTGTGTTTTTTTAACCTTCGACGCAATAAGAGGGTGTTATAAGTTTAACGTGTGTATATGTATGTTTGTCCGTGGCATCGTAGCTCCCAAACGGCTGAACCAATTTTGATTTGTTTGCAAGGTATCTTGATCGAGATTGTTCATGAAAATCTGTTAAACTTTTTGAATATTATCAACTCTTTTATCGGGGGTTTTGAAAACTCAATGTATACTTGTTTATCTCTATTTTAGAGTTGGTCTCATAGTAAACCTTTTTAGAATATAGTGTACAATTATTCCCTTTTTAGATTTGCCAGTAATTCACAGTATAACAAACCTTTTTTTTAACTTTCAGGATTGCAAACACTTCGCAAAATCCGTCATGTCAAATTCATCCACAGGATTATACATAGGCGATAACATAACGGGACTTTTGAAAAAAATGTACCATACAGCCCGGCAAAACAAGCCATACACACCATTGCAGGCGGAAGCTGAAACTGTTGTCAGAGAAACATCAACTCGACTGTATTCCATCAACGCTTTTTACAAGAAAGTTGACTACACATACTCCGAGTCCTTCCCTGACCTTGCAAAACCTCTGCTAAGCTCTTTGTCACAAATGATCTGTTCATTGACGCTTGTGAACGATTTGATCGTAGAAGAGATATTAGTTAAAGGAGAGAGCCCGCCGCATTTGACGCACATCGTCAAGTATCTGATGACGTATCCAAGTTTGAATATTGACGAGTTTGAAGAGATTGACAGCTCTTCGAGTTACAGTACGGATGGTTTGTTGAAGCTCTACCTGGATGCCTCGTGCGCTGACAAAGTTACCGTCGAGTTGGATATTATCACGTGAGTACAACTTGTGTCTTGTTTTTTTCTTTGATCGATCGTACCACGCGTGGCGGATCGCTATATAATCGATTATTGATAGACATATGAAATTCAACTGTATTGCTGTAATATTTGGGGTTGCGTTACAGTGCTTTGCTTTTATACCACTGTGTAGAGTAGGCGACGGTCTTATATTTCAATAACATCTCTTGGAATTTTGAAAGTTTGCTTTTGTGCACTCGCTATAGTTTTGAATTAAAAAAAAACTGCAAAGCGTGTGTATGGGGACGTTTTTGGGGGATCGTTTTTACTTTTTGACTCTTTTATTATTTTTTAGTCAATCCTTCATAACATTACATATTCTGTGAAAATTTCAACTGGCTATCTATTACGGTTCAGCCGCTTAAAGGTATGACGGACGGATAGACGGAAGGACAGACAGACATCGTAGGCTTAGTAATAGGGTTCCGTTTTACCCTTTGGGTACGGAACCCTAAAAACATTTTGTTCATTTTTCAGAGTACTAAAGACGCAATTAATAAAGCTTAAAATGCAGTGCACCGCCAAAGACGCCGTTGAAAAACGTACCGTTGACGCGATGCTGTCGAATTTGAACCAACTGGTCGGGTATTGGGAGCAACAACAACGTGAGATTGAACGGAAGAAACAAGACGACGAAGCGTTGTTTGTCACAAAGTAAGTAGTACTATATCCAAACATAAGATGATAGAAATAATAGCTCTGTGGTTGACGCGTTCGAACTCCAAGCCGCAGGGTGTGGGTTCAAACCCCAACAAAGAGCATGAACTGCCGGTAACGGATAACATCGTGAGGAAAACGGCGTGGTCCAGCAGCGTTACTTGAGAGTCAGTTTCCATTCCAGGCTAGGCAAGTTTTACCATCTTAAAAGTGTAGCTGTGATGTAAAATTTACCTTTACGGCTCCCTACAAACTCTAACAGTGTTACTTTATTTATTTTTCTATCGAGCGAAATGTCCTTAATCTGGATTCGGTCTTTACTGTTTCCTAGACAAATATGACACCATTTTTATAATTTTAAGCTAACCATGGAAGTAGACTAGAATGACCAAATTGCTAAAAGTGGGGAAAGAGGGCCTTAGGTTTTTTTTGTCGAAGTTGCGAATTGACGTTCATAATTGTGTGCATAATTGTACCTACTTGAATCAATTACTGTCCGCGACTCGCAATTAGATATACACACACGTTGCAAAACTTACAAACTGCCTTACCTACTCGTATGCTCGTGTAAAGGCTAATTTTGATATTTAAGGTCCAAATGTGAAGATGAAGATGAAGAAGCTATGGCAACCGAAGAGATACAAGAGATGTTCCCATCTTATTCCGACGATTTCGCCGACTTCAAACCACCGACGCTTGAAAAAAAGCCTGTGAAGAAACAAAACACTGACACGAACAAAACCAAACTACTAGTTTCATCAGAAGACGTGTCTACAGTATACAAATGGCATTCGAGCTTCGTCCGTAATATGACTTCGGCCGATTGGTTACCCGCCCGAAAGAAGTTGCTCGGCAACGACGTCGTCAGTGTGCTCTTGCAGATGTATCCGATATTTAGCAGGATTATAGAGAAACGATGGCAGGCTTTGGACGCGGATCTTGAGGGAGATTTGACACCGAGCTTGTTGGTGCTTCTGTCGCAGATTAAAGCCAAAGTTGATGGGGATGGTAAGTTAGTTTTCCATCGCCTATATTATTATAATAGCAATGCTAATATACTTATCAGTGCAGATCCTGTAAGAACACACACTTATATGAAAACTCAGCTTGATAATTTTTTTGTACCTAGTATCCTAGTACTAGGATGTCACGCTTAGATCAGACAAACAAGGCAGATATGCGTTAGTACAATTATCATTCGTGCTCAAATGTCTCCATGTTTTACTAAACCGCTTAACGCAAAAACTGTAAGTACGGTACACTAACAATTTTTTCCCGCACTAATGCGCGTGAAAAATTTGTAGAATAGAAAGAAACTTGTAGCGACACCAATGAACCAAGTAATAGCCCACATGCAAACAAGGGTGACAAGGCCGTCTGTAGGGTGAGTTCGACTAAAGGTATCAAGCCTGATCTAGGCCAGATGCGTTCGCACCCGCCACCTTACCATATCTTCCTTGTTTATCTGATCAGAGATGTCATGAGAGCAATTCGGTATATGTAAAGTTTTTTTTTAGTATTTTTTTTATATTTTAATTTCGTAGATAATGCTATTTTAAGAAATTGATTCCAATATTTTTGTTTTCTATTGAGTAGTTATTTTACAATTTTTTTTTTGAAAATTGAAATTATGTGACGTCACCATATAGCACAAAATTTCGTTGCGTTGAGAAGCCTAAAAAAGCACCCCATATTGGCAGCCCTGAAAAAAACCAGACAGTCAAACCACAGAAATGAAAAAATATTCTATTCTGTGTGACGAACAGTGTGTCAAATGTATAATATTTTTATTCTTAAAAGGCACAGAAAATAAAATGCTACAATGTGACGTCATTTAGAGGACAATGAAAGTCGAATGATTTCTTAGTTTTATGTTAAAATAAATGGCATCTTATCGTTTTAAAAGGTCGGAGTAGAAAAATAAGGGTTGGTAAGATAAAATCTCGAAATGGTTTTGGAATTGGCATAGGTTAATTTTTTTTAGCATACCGAATTGAGTGGTAATTTAACTCTATTTTCCCAACGGCTTTCGAAGAGTATATTAAGACGTAATTTTTTTTTGTACTGTAATCGAACTGAATTATCCGGCGTGGAAGTTGGAGCATCGATCCAACTTAAGATAGGCCACGGACACGCAAAGTAGGTGAACTTGCAATGTCATCATTATTATTATCATCATCATCAGCCGGAAGACGTCCACTGCTGAACATAGGCCTCCCCCTTTAACCTCCACACTGAACGACAGCCTGCCTTTTGCATCCACTGGATGCCCGCGACTCTCACAATGTCGTCGGGCCATCTAGTGGGAGGCCTCCCTGCGCTGCGTCTTCCGGTTCGTGGTCTCCACTCCAGAACCTTTCTTCCCAATCGGTTATCGGTTCTTCGAGCGATGTGGCCTGCACATTGCCACTTCAACTTGCAAATTTTAACAGCTATGTCGGTGACTCTGGTTCTTTGGCGAACTTGCAATGTGTGTTCTGTTAAATATCTGTCTACTGAAGCTTCATCATCTTTTCAATATTTTATTGCAGACTCGTCTAGTAACAAGATTGACTTCTATCGGTCAGCTTGGGTATCCGAAACAAGACAGAGCGTACCGTTGCTGCAAAAGGTCAAAGAAACTACAAACATTATGCTGGATCAATGGCCAGATTTCCCCACTTTGAAAGAGGTAAGTTTTAACGTCACGGAAATAAAATCTATTTATGTTCCTTAAAAAAAGAGCCTAGTTTCTCGCACATACTGTGTTGCTTATGTTTATGTTGTTAACGTTGACCATTATATAAATCAATAAATAAATTTCTAAATTTTAATGATTATTTTTATAGATAATAGTGATAGTAAACAGAATCCTCGCGTTCCCCGTCACCAGCCCCATATCTCGTTTCTTAACCGGCTTGGAACTGCTTCGGGACAAGATCGAGGAGTGGAACAAAAACGCTCACAAAGGGAACAACATGATTGACGTCTCGCTAGAGGTCGGACAGCAGATCATTAACTGGAGGAAACTGGAGATGGCACATTGGAAGGAGTGCTTAAACAACGTGTATCACAGGTATTGCACTTGGTTAATCACAATAAATACACTACACTATTTCCATATGTTTATTTGCTCTGACAACTGCTATAAAATTGTAAAAAGCTGAATAAAAATATTTTCTTTGAAGTATATCGGGTACCTGCTAAAGTCTTACATTAAAAACCTAGCAAAAGTGATGTTACTAAATCAGATCAAATACGAATGAAAATAGTGTGATACATAGTATAATTTTTCAAACTTTGGTTAACGTTAATTTTGATCAAATTAGGTACGAAGGGAGGTAGGTTAGAACATGTATTTATCATCATCATCCATCTCATTTTGTCTACTGCGGGACGTTGACCTCTCCTACAGAATGCATGACATGATTTTCTGCTTTACGCAGAACTTGCCACCAGCCCCTTGTAGCAGGTCGTCATCACCTGGCCACATGGTGCTCTACTCTATTGCTTGCCGATACGCGGTCTCCACTCTAGAACCCGTTTACCCCAACGGTAGTCGGTTCTTCGACAGATATGGCCAGCCATTGTGTGGGGATATCGTTGTACTCATCATTATGAACAACTTTTCCTATGGGACCAACCCTGAAACCGCGATAAAACCCAGCTGTTCTATACAAAAAGTTCATTGGCATTTGATGAAATAATAATACGTGATAAGTCCCGATAAACATTTAAAACATGTGTTCAAATCGCGAAAGTTTAAAAATTACTATTTGATGAAATCAAAGATAATTAATGAAATGTATGGAACAGCTGATTTTTTTGAAGTATTGTGTGTTTAAAGTTATTAGGTATACTTTGAATTTTAACTAGCTTGTGTTTACTGTTTTTTGAAACTATAACGTGACATCATTTGTATATTAGACCTTGTAAAATGAGAATATATTTAGAGCCAATACATTACACACTGGGTATGTCCAAAAGAATCCCGATCATAAGAGGCCGGCAACTATATAACAAACTTCCAGAAGCGATACAAACACTGACGAGTGACACCGTTTTTCTTAATAAAGTCAGACTCCTGTTGCTGGACAAGACGGTTTACACAATAAAAGAATTCTTAGACAATGACTACGGATAATAATTTATGTTGATATTTATGGAGTTCTGTACCTACCTATTTGATTGTAAATTGTAAATTATGCCCCTATACAGCAGGTTTAATAATTATATAATAGGGTGTTAAGTTTTTCCTATTAATTTGAATGTGAAACAATTATTATGAACAACAATGTTTAATATGAATTTAAGTGAATTGTATTTTGTTCTTGACGAGACATAGCGTGCACCACATGGGTATTATTGCTTTTAGGCAATAGTATTTAGGAGTGTTCGTTGTTTGAATAAATTATCTTATCTTATCTTATCTTATCTTATTGTATACTGTTATTTTCTGTGAAATGAATTATCTTATCTCAACTTTATATCAATTTTACAATGAACTTTCTATCTCTCTTTACCATAGATTTAACAAGAGAAAAGCCACGTAACATTGTAAAAACCCTTTAAAATATTTTTTTTGACCCCCAAATGTACCCACACATTACTAACTTACTTCACAGGAAACAATCCGAAGCCCACAAATACTGGTTCTTCCTATATGCCGTTGTCAATACTTACCTCGAGCCTGATAGAGACGGCAAAGCCACAGTGGACCCCGCAGAAATGATAGGCGTGCTCAAAAATTTCATGGAGAAGTCAAATCTGGCGGAGTACGAAGTCAGACTGGACATTATTTACGCGTTCCACTGTCATCTGGTGCATTTGGAGCCGACTCAGAGACGAGGTAAGATTACATTAACTGGCCAAGAGCGTGTCGAGACACGCATAATGGTACAGTTCCGTAACCAAAGCTATATAATTGTTGATTGAATCAGGCGTTACTTTACGGAAGTCCATTTTTATTTGTATTGACGAATTCGTCTATATAATTGTAGGAACATATTCAGGACTCGTATTCACTAAACAAACACGTGCGTATCCTGGCGCTTTAAGTTAACTCTAGGGTATTCCCTAGTGAATAAAGCCAACAAAAAGGGCAAATTCCGCGTTGACCTCCAACGCGCGTCTTGCGTTTGACCACCATCACGCCTGATATTAAGCGATGGTGCGGTCTACGTTGGAGCACGCTTGCCTAGAAGAAACCGATTCACTCGTAATTTGTAGACACCCAGATTGTAACTATCGGGAAACACACATTCAGGTAGCGCATTCTACAGACTAGCAACTCGCACAATAAATAAATTACATCTTCAATCGAATAATCAACACAGACACAGTTTATTATCAACACAGATTTGTAGTAGGAAAGGTGCAAATCCGCCATATTATGTGCAGGCTCAGTGTTGTTATCATTAGCTTAGTTATACAAAACGGGAAAGCGGGCGCTCTAGGAGCGTCATTAAAAATGGAGTTATGCTGTAAAAAAAAAACAATTATATTCACAGATGAACTTATATCAATCCTGTGGAATACCTACAACTACTACTCGCAGTTCAGCGCTCAAGTAGCATCACATATAAAGGATAAGCGGGCGCCCATCGAGAAGAAACTCAAGGACTTTGTCAAGATCTGCACTTGGGATAGAGATTTGAGCTACTGGAGCGTTAAAGACACTGTGGAGAAGGCACATAAAGCGCTTCATAAGCATACAAAAGAATTTGAGGTGAGAAGCCGTTTCCTTGGTATAATTAAACCTATGATGTTGATTAATAGAACTACAGGCATAGATGTGTCATTCTGATATGACAGAATAGAAGTATAAATTAAAAACTCTGACGGGCATTCTGACAAGGTTCGAAGGAATCAAATTGAAAAACTGAGTCGAATGTATGGAATTGGTAGGTGTTTGGGGGGGGGGGGCATGGCCCCCCCTGGATCCGCCAATTCGTGATTTTTGCTAAACCCCCTCCTCCCCTTCAAGCCTCACGTAATTAATGGACGGTCCCCAAGCCCGAGACTAGAGACCCCCTATCCTACCTACCGCCTGGCTTGTAGCAAGCCCCGCAAGCCAGGCCCATGCGGGGCCCGGCTGGCAAACGCCACCTCGACTAGTGGCCAGTCCGACGCTAAATATACTCGTAGTAATGAGTATAGGCCAATGATAATGTGTCAAATTCTAAATAAACAAGTATTATTCATCTTGCTTCTATAGAAAGTGCTAAAAGACAGTGTGACTAGCTGCCTAGTGGACAACAGTACGGACGTGAGCGGAGACGTCCACGTCGGTATCTGGGACCGGCCGAAGCGCGCTACAAACGCAGCCGCGCCCTCTGGTGGCGCGTATATGATTGACGTTGCTAACCATATCGTGTTGGCAAGGAATGTAAAGGTGTGTATAACTTGAAAGCTAACTTACTAAAGGCGCTTGCAGACCATGCGTAGTATAAGTACAAGTTGCAAGTGCCTACTACGCATCGTCTGCAACTGTATGATTAGTGCAAGGGGCAGTGAAACTGCTAAGTAGCACTTCGCGCTGGTCCTTGCACAAGCTTCGTTTCCCCGCACTACTCACGTGACGCCCACTGCACATCGTTCGTCTCGTTCGAACACTCGTGCGAGTGCGTACTCGCATGCGAGTTGTGCGCGTCACCGTGCGTGTTGCTACTTTACGTTGGAACGCCTACTTGTACTTGCTACATCCACTTGTTACCTGCACTTGCAAGCTACTTCGCATCGTCTGCAAGCGCCTTTACATTAGAACGTTTAAGGTACAGAGTGGTGGCGGCGAAAAAAGTATAGAAATGGCTATGGGACAGGTGTTTGATTTGTCAAAAATAACAGCCTAAGTGATTTTTTTTACTAAATAATAACTAAATAGTAATACACTTCATAAATTTAATTAAATGTAAATGTAATAGGTGTTAAATGTAACACTTACTGGAGGAACTATTTAAATCGACATATAAAGTTTTGAGATATAAGCGTTTAATGTTTTAGCTCGGATTAGGAAGGGATGCTCTGTCCCTTTCTTGCAAGGCGAGTGTCATTATAGTGTTTGTATGGCGTACTTCAGTAAGTTAAGACGCAGCGTAGGTAGGCCTCCCACTAGATGGACCGACGACATTGTGAGAGTCGCGGGCATCCAGTGGATGCAAAAGGCAGGCTGTCGTTCAGTGTGAAGGTTAAAGGGGGAGGCCTATGTTCAGCAGTGGACGTCTTCTGGCTGATGATGATGATTATGGCGTACTTACATGTGACGTCATACATAAGTAAAGTGCCCTCTCTGTCTAGCAAGACAGTAAAATGCTTATATCTGCCTTAATTGTGAACACATTTCAATTTTGTTGTCGGTGTTCGGCTCTGTTTATGGTCAGCTATTTTATGAGATAAAAAAATCAGTCCGGTAGCCTAATGTGAACCTTTAATTGTGTTATGTACAGCAGATTTTTGAATAGAATGACCACGCCGTCTTGGGGCCACTTTGATTTGTTTTACCAGGGGCAATTTGATAAATAATAATATTTTAATTAGGTACATTACAGGCATACTTTGGAATAGCCAAATTATACAATAGACGCAGTAGATGGTCATTATTAAAATAAATTAAAACTCAGTGTTGCCAAGTGTTCATTTAAAACCAGACTTTGGTTCGGTAGATTTTCACCATTCATATAATAAAATGTGCTCGCAAATCTATATGCTTCACGCATGGAGATATGCTGGGGCCTTCTTCGCAGCTAGGCCTACCGCATCTATCCGGTGTCCTCGAGGAAAGCCAGCATCTCAGCGTTAGGCCTTAGTTAAGAAATTAATAATTATATCTCATAGCATGAACACTGTAATCAGGGTCCGGAATTTTCGTAGCACTTTTAATTTGTCAAAGGGATTGCACGTTTATCTACTTCCGATATGCTGCGAAAATTCCGGACCCGGACTATAATAACAAAACTCTTTTGTCTTTTCTGACTTTGGTCTCAAAATGTGTATACCTGGGGCCTTACGGCTAGCTGATTAAAGCAATCCAGTTTGGGTGAAGAAAAAGTGTTGCGCGACCGCAAACCGTATGTGGGCGCGTTAAGGTTCACGTTCGCATGATTTTCCGAACTGTGCGGTTTTAATGTTAGTTTGATACCGCGTAAGCAGTTGGCCGTAAGGCCCCAGTACTGACTCACTAAGCTTAAATAATTTTTGGGTGTCTGCTTTGGCTTAGATCTTTTAGAGTGAAACATAACACAAACATACATTAACTAACGTGCCCTGTCGCACTTGCACGTTTAAGGGCCTAGTACGCACTGTTTTAAAGCCATAAAAAATACATAAAATTTTATAGAAACATTTTTTGTTCTTGTATGCGATATTTTGTTGTTCTTTGATAACATCCTATATAAATTTTCAATTTTTATTTATTAACATAAATTTTATTTGTGGTCGTATTTCTTTGTTTATGGTTTTTCTTCCACTAATTTTCCGTTTTTTTTAATCCACAGCATCTGCAGGTAGTATGCTTCATTTAATTTATATTAATCTAGAAGTATCGTAATGTGCATGCTAACTGTATATTTGGTTGTAGTGTCTTTTGTGTCGATATAGCGTTGATTGGTCCCGTACATAAAAAAACATCGAAAAGTATGGTTCCAAGGAGATACTTCTTATAGTTTTGTACGTAAAACAAAGGTGATTGTTTTTTTTTTTTCGAACGATTTTTTTTTTTTTTTTTTTTTTTTTCTTTTTTTCCCACAACGAACTATACGGATTTCCGTATAGTTCGTTGTTGTATGTTATTGAATGTTGATTATTTATTTATTGAATGTACATTACAACAATGAGGAGTTAAGCATGAACTTGTACAGGGGTACGCGGAAAGGATGTACTGAGCCGAAAGAGGTTCATAAAACTCATAATTATTGAAACTTTTAGTACGAGACCAACTCTGAAAGCGCGAAAAAACATTCTCGATCAAGATACCTTTCGAACAAAAAGAAAACTAAATCAAAATCTGTTTAGCCGCTTGGAAGCTACGATGACAGACACACAGCTGATACACACGGTACCCTCTTTTGCGTCGGGGGTTAAAAACTGTCATTCACACTCGACATAATGTATGGAAAACCTTTTTTGCGTGATTTCAGGGTTAGACCCATTGTAAAAGTTGTTCATAGTGAGTTTAATGTACCCCTTCCGCCTTAGTACACCCTTTGCGGGTAACCTTGTAAATTATTATGTAAAGATTTTACCTAAAATTGCAATGTTTTAGGTAAATCCTTTTAGCTATTTGGAAGGGAAGGGGGGGAATATGTAGAAGGTGGAGGAAGCAAGATATAGATTTTTCAATAGTGAATAGTATTATACTTGAGTGACTGAAGCATGAAATACCCATTAAAACAACTCTGCCACAAGACAAGCTTTCTCCTAGCATTTGAATAACCCGTTTTTGTTCTAGTTACCAAAACCAAAAAAAAATATTATGCCTACCCGGTATTTGTAATAATATAATTCAATTGTAACCTAATTTTAATCGATATTTTACAAAAAAAAAAAATAAGAAGAAAAAAAGTTAAAACTGATATTAAAAAAATAAGTACCTAACTGAAATTATAATAATTACTCATTACTTACATTTCAATATTAATTTTTTTAACAAAACTGAAGTAACAGTTTTCCTAATGAATTTCCACAAAGTAATGCCTGATTCAATCGGAAATTTAAAAGTCAAAAAGTCCCATGTATGTGGCATAGTTGTCAAATCCAACATTAAGCTAACTCAACCTCCTTTACAGAAATACTTGGACGAAGCTGAACAACCTTCCAAGATCATCCCAGAAACCGGTCTCCTGGCCAAAGTGACCAACTTGTTGAATAAAGCAAAGACTCTCTGTAAGGACACCATAACAAACACTGGCTACCCGTCACTGGTACAGGCGTTGGATGATTTCGTCACCTTGGTTATTGAGACAAGCAACCATCTTGGTTCATTGGAGGTAAGGAATGTATTATTTCTCAAACATGCTCGGCCAAACGCAAGCCCTATCATAAAAAATACGTGCAATAGATTTTCGTTATGTTTACTTCGGCTTCAGCATTTTCTTTATTTAAACGCCTTCCAACCGAGATCAATGGGGGAGGCCCATGTCCAGCAGTGGACGTCCTATGGCTGAAGTGATGATGATGATGAAACGCTTTTTTGTTTGCCAAATTGGCCATAGATTTTGGCAGACAGCGACTCAAGCACATGAAAGTGCTTTATACCCTGTGATCTATACCTAATGAATAATTGAACAAAGTATCATCAGTCTTTCACAGTCCAGTGTTGAACATAGGCCTCTCCCAGTGACAATGCCACTTGACTGCTCAACCTTTACACTGCCGTGAGCAAAAGGTTCTAAAATGTCAACCTAGGAGCCTAGGAGCGGGCCAATCCTAGGCGTGAATTGAATGAATGACTTTTGAGTCTCCAATCACAAGCGTAGAGTCGCGTCGAGCCTTGAATTACAAGCGCGACCGACGTGGCTTCATTTTGCAAAAGGGAATTTTGACTACATGCGCGATCAAGTAGTTATATTATCTTTGGCCTCTCCTAATGCACGCCATTTAACTCAGTTGGCAGTTCTTTTCATCCAGTTTTTACCCGGCGTTTTAACCATGTCCATGTTGTAGACTCATAATTTCAGCTTATCATGTTCCCACTGCTTGGGACACAAGCCTTCTCTCAGAGAGAGACGATGGGCCGTAATCCACCATGCTGGCCCAGTGCATATTAGTGAATGTCATATATCTTTGATCTTTTGATATTCTTGGACATACCGGTTTCCTCACGATGTTTTCTTTCACCGTTGGTGACCGATGGCATCGAAACTGCACATAATTTATTTTGGTAGGTACTAAATAAATGCAGGGCCGATTATCGAACCGGGTGCAATCAGATTGTAAAGCGCACATACTATCGCTCTCGCCACCATTTTGTAGCTTACACTACTATCATAATATAATAATTTCCTCGCCATGTTTTTATCTTCACTGTTCTAAATAATTCCTTACATTTTAAGATCGACGCGTCATCTGCAAAAGAGAAACAGACGTCTCAAGCGAAGAACATAATCCAGCAGAAGCGTAAATCGCTCGCAGATCTCTTCAAGTACCTGTCCAAAATGGGACTGAACTACCGAACTGGGCTCGTCATACTTTCTGCTGCTGAACAAGAACTGCACGACTTTACCATACCGCCTGTTGACCTGGACGCGGCTATGAGCTATTTAAAAAGCAGGTTGGTTAAAAAAGCCCCAGGCACATTAGGGGCTTCAACTGGGAATGAGAGATAATAAGCGTAAACTTGTATAAACCTTCATTTTGGCATTCTTAAAGGTGTCTCAAAAGTCTCATAATATCGTGTGTCTTAAGATATTCAAGGTCACAAAAATCGGTTTTAGTTTTAATAATAATTGCATCTCATAAAAATTATAGAGCATAAAATTATCTACAAATTTTGTTTCGATTTTTTTTAATACGCTTAACCGATTTTGAGATGAGCGCGCAGTGCTTATTAGTTAAGTAATTTTAGCTCAACATTCTAAATGTTATCTAAAATGCTTTTGCAATCTAAAATGCTTACATTATTTTATCTCACAGACGGTGTGACGCGTCATTAGCACTCCTCTGGTCTGGATGTGAGAAGTACTTCCAGAAGAACATAGCACGGCACAGGCTACTCTCAGCCGCGCTGCTGACGCCCCATCAAGACCTGGGCATTCCGAACATCGAACGGTGCAAGGGCTTCGCAGCTCAATTGGTGGTAAGTACTAGTCAATCCATGACGAATCCAAAATATGGAAGTGCCATTTCGATGTAGCCGACAACAAGGGTGGTGCTAGTCGCCTGCTCGTGAATTTCTAATCACTTGACAGTAATGATTAATGTTCTTTTAACAAAGAGACGCATCGTGCGATAGCAGAGGACGTGAGACGTTCTCGCGACCTTTTATGTTTTGTATCGTATAAAAAGGTCACTATGGTCGAAATTGCTTTAACAGAGAGTGACCGCGTCCGCACCTCATCTTATGAGTGTGTACCTAAGATTCATCTGCACGACCAAGATCGAAATGTAACAGCTAGCGCCTGCATTTGAATGTGATCAAGTAATTATGGTGGATATTCGAGTGCGGATAGCATGACTACGCCACATTGGCATCTTTTCTTAGGTTACTACTACTATTGACATGTTTTGGACGTTTCAGCAACATACAAACACGCAAAAGAAGTCCATCTCGAAATACTCGCGTCGTCTCTGCGACTTGCGGACTCTCTCCACAAATCTAACCAACGCATTGGAAATTGATTCATCTGACGCAAACATATCGACTTTGAACCAAAAACTTGACTTGTTAACTGACTGCTACGCCAAAACTAGCGTGACGCTCGAACAGTTCGGTGTTTTACTAAAGTCACTCCCAGAGAAAGGAATCAGCGCAGATTACGAGGCAGACTTTGACGCAGTATTATCTGATTCAAAGATCGTTCAGTGCTACAAAAACAGTGACGAATGGAAGGACTTGTACAAAAGAGTCAATGGTTTGATAACAAGTGTAAATAAACAAAAGAACGCGTTACACAAACTTGCAAGTAAGCCCAAGAAACTTGGTCAAAGTAAGGACACCCCAGTCATATCGCAAAGTCATATAGACGCTGCTGAAGAAGCAAAAAAGAACATTAAAAACATGATTGGCACCATCGAAGAAATCCTGAATGAATATCAATTCAGGTTCAAAACGTTGATATCCGATTTTGAACCGAAACACCCGATTTTACGAAGTATTATCGATTTGTCTAAATATTTGAAAGATGTTATCGAACAAATTGAAAAGCTGGACGAATACAATGACGTAACGATGGTGGTTTCTGGCGAAGATTTGGTCAATCAGACAGAAGATTTAGTTGCGACCATGCTTCTGATCATTCAATCAGTTTACAAGAAACACTTGCCTCAAGAAAACGAAAATTCGGAAGTCATAAACGCAATCGACGAAATTATACTTAGCGGAGAAAAGGCACCAGAAGAGTCCAAAGACATACTTGAAGACAGACATCTGAAAGAGCTTTTGCAGGAAAAATTGACAAGCGACACAAGAATGCTTCAATTAGACACACTTATAAACAAATTGAATAATTTGCTAACGAATTACGTAGAACATCTAGCGACTAACAAGAATGTAGAAGAAGTAAGAAGCGTGGTGATGAGATTGGTGCCAGTATTGGAGCAAACCGTGCTGTTTGTGCAATACTTTGTGACGCAGAAAGTGGCGGTACATAGAGTGTCGTGCAAGATGCTCTCAGTATTATTGAAGATCTTCACCGACTTGGCTACTAAAGGGTGAGCGTTACTTTGTCCTAAATTTATATTTATCGGCATTCACGAAATACGTCACCTCTTCTGCAGGGTTGCACAGAACGTCGGTACTCATCAGTATGTTTTTATTTACCAGCTTTTATTTAACTTTCCCTGTTCGTATGTGTAGGACATATCTTGCAACTGAATTTTAGACCAGCTGTGCTCAACCGATTGAGCTGAAATTTAACATACTCATGTAAGATCGGTGACAATGCAATGTTATGGTACCATTGAGCTGGTCTGATGATGGAGACAGAAGGTGGCCATAGAAACTGCTAAACGACGTTTCGTTTCACCCCGTCGAGTTTGGGTTCGTTAGATTTGTCTTCTCAAGCACTTTGGTTCTAGATGATGAACGGATGCCGAAAAACTTGTTTAAAAAAAGTTTTTTGAAATTAATTATTTATCTGTGGGAGTTATGGGACCAACAGAAAAAAAACAGCTATTCCATAGAAAAATTTCATTCACTCCTATTTATGTCTATTCTAAATTTTCATTTTCATGTCGAGTGTGAGCTTTGACATTGGAATAATTGTTATCACTATTATAACGATAGGAACTTTCTGGGGAACATACATACATTACATACATACAAACGTCACTTTAAATATAAATATATATATATGTGTGTAAACAAGCTGTTGGTCAAATTGAAAAGAAAAAAAAAAAGTTTCTAATACTGTATGTTATCAGAAAATATATAATGCTTACTTAAAAGATTAATTTATATCATCTAGCTTCATTCTTCATTCTTTAGATTCTGCAAACCATCTGACATGGACATGGAAGAGGGCGAGGGTGAAGGCGGGCCGGGGAAACTGTCCGGCGGCACCGGCCTCGGCGAAGGCGACGGGCAAAAGGACGTCTCCGAGAGGATTGAGAATCAGGTACTAAGTTTGTAAACCAGCAGATCTAGGGTGCAGCGCCCACCTTTGGGGCCGTCCATTAATCACGTGATTTTTTTGTGCATTAAAGAAAATGCTTTATTTTGGGCATATATTGTAAATTCATTAATTAAATATTCCGATTATTTCTCGGTTGTTCTATATTTCTAGAGTTTTTTCCCTTTTCGTCCTTTTTTTTTTCTTTACAAGTTTTGACGGGAAACGAAGACCAATTTGGTTCTCGTTGGGATAAAAAAAAAACTGCTACATGTTACATGTCACTTTAACATGTTACATAAGAATCAAAATGTTCTATGGGAACAATTTAGGTTCGAGCAACTTCAAACATCACTTACCTTTATTCATACATTTCAGTACAAAACATGTTCGAATTCTGTTTCAAGGATCAACTAGAGGATGCACATCGTCCAGGAGAGGAGAAAAAAGAAGAGGAGAGGGATTGCAAAGAAGAGGAAAAAGGAGTCAACATGAGTGACGACTTCGACTCCCATTTGCAAGACGTTGAAAAGAAAGGTATGATGCATAATTGCATATCTCGATTAGTACTTCGCCCACATCTCTAATT
Source organism: Agriopis aurantiaria (assembly GCA_914767915.1). NCBI lineage: Eukaryota > Metazoa > Arthropoda > Insecta > Lepidoptera > Geometridae > Agriopis > Agriopis aurantiaria. The sequence goes on from OU611999.1 coordinate 7,761,444, forward strand.
ATGACCAGATTTTTTATAAGAAGATAAAAAAAAAACATGTATTTCAGAAGGTGACGATTCAGATAAGGAGGACGACGAAAATGATGCTGACAAGCAAATGGGAGAAACTGATAATGCCGCAGAGAAGTAAGTGCCAAAATCAAATATAATTATATAACACAACCCTACTGTATAAAGTGTGCATCTGCTAATAAGCATTATGAAGCCAGAAGCTCACGCTTTGTGAGCCCTCGATCTCGATTGCGCATTGCAGTTTTTTTAGGGTTCCGTAGTCCGTAGTACTACAAGGAACCCTTATAAGCTCGTTCTGTCTGCCTGTCCGCCCGTCCTAATTTTTTCGAACCTTCTTACTTCTATTGTTATTAAGATAAGTGCATCAAACATTGAACATTTACAGTTTTAGTATATATCTCAAAATTTTCAAGTATTTTAAAAAATGCATTTTACGGGCGGGGCATTAACATTTGTAATGGTATTTTCTTTGTTTGTACAGGTTAGAATATACAATACATCCAGTAATATTAGTTACCTTAAAAAAATATGAGCGAGCGAGGTAAAAGACGCGCCGTAATCTAAGACTTGATAATCTCGGTTATTTTTGCAGCATTATGATTAGCGTGAGAACAAAATTGTTGTCGTAACATAAAATTATGTTTTATAGATTAGACCAACAAATCTGGGGCTCCGAAGACGAAGAAGATCCAGAGGAGAGCGATAAGAAAGAGAAGGAAGATAAAGGCAAGGGAGAGAGCACGGGCGAGAAAGAGATGGCCGCTAAAGAGAAAGAGCAAGGAACTGACGATGGGGACGAGGGAAAGGATAAGAAACAAAAGAAGGATATCAACGAAATGGAAGAACCGGAGGTTGATGATGACCATGTGAGTAAACAAAGAAATGCTAAAAAAACTATAGTCATACTTAGCTTAGACATGCCACCATCTTCGACTGCAACATAGTACAGTGAAACTACATGGAACACATTATGAACAACTTGAGTATAGGACCAACCTTTTTGTGAAATATCGAAAAGTAGGTCTATTCCACTTTAATCACCTGGGTGATATCACCTGGGTGCTAAAAGTCGACTCTTTAGTCGACTTTGATCTCCTGGGAATATAATCACCTGGGTGATAATAGGCGACTCCATTTAAATTATTATTTGAGTATCCTTTAATCACCTGCACCTAGGTGACCATAGGCGACTCGAGTCAAATTATTGTTTTGGTATCTTTTAATCACCCATGAATAAAAAAAATTTCTAATTAGAAATATCATCATCATCATCATCATTTCATCCTATCATGTTCCCACTGCTGGGACACAGGGTTTCTCTCAGAGAGATGATGGGCCCTAATCCACCATCATCATCATTAGCTTACTAGATGTGGGCGTTGACAGATGTCAGTGTGACAGCTGTCAACCTTTGTTGGACGATATCTCGGAAACTGTCGATCCTGCACTGGCAGTTCCTTTGCAAAAGTGATAGATCTCGTCGAGATCTTCATTTCGGATGACAGCTGTCAAACTTTGTTGGACGATATCTCGGAAACTGTCGATCCTGCACTGGCAGTTCCTTTGCAAAAGTGATAGACCTCGTCGAGATCTTCATTTCGGATGACAGCTGTCAAACTTTGTTGGACGATATCTCGGAAACTGTCGATCCTGCACTGGCTGTTCCTTTGCAAAAGTGATAGATCTCATCGAGATCTTCATTTCGGATGACAGCTGTCAAACTTTGTTGGATGATATCAAAAAACTGTCGATCCTGGACTGACAGTTCCTTTGCAAAAGTGATAGACCTCGTCGAGATCTTCATTTCGGATGACAGCTGTCAAACTTTGTTGGACGATATCTCGGAAACTGTCGATCCTGCACTGGCAGTTCCTTTGCAAAAGTGATAGACCTAATCGAGATCTTTATTTTGGATGACAGCTGTCAAACTTTGTTGGACGATATCTTGGAAACTGACGATTCTGGACTGGCAGTTCCTTGATATCACCCAACAAAGTTTGACAGCTGTCATCCAAAATGAACAACTCAACGAGGTCTATCACTTTTGCAAAGGAACTGCCAATCCAGGATCGACAGTTTCCGAGATATCATCTAACAAAGTTTGACAGCTGTCATCCAAAATGAAGATCTCGATGAGGTCTATCAGTTTTGCAAAGGAACTGCCAGTCCAAAATCGTCAGTTTCTAAGATATTGTCCAACAAAGTTTGACAGCTGTCATCCAAAATGAACAACTCAACGAGGTCTATCACTTTTGCAAAGGAACTGCCAATCCAGGATCGACAGTTTCCGAGATATCATCTAACAAAGTTTGACAGCTGTCATCCAAAATGAAGATCTCGATGAGGTCTATCAGTTTTGCAAAGGAACTGCCAGTCCAAAATCGTCAGTTTCTAAGATATTGTCCAACAAAGTTTGACAGCTGTCATCCAAAATAAAGATCTCGACGAGGTCTATCACTTTTGCAAAGGAACTGTCAGTCCAGGATCGTCAGTTTTCAAGATATCGTCCAACAAAGTTTGACAGCTGTCATCCGAAATGAAGATCTCGACGAGATCTATCACTTTTGCAAAGGAACTGCCAGTGCAGGATCGACAGTTTCCGAGATATCGTCCAACAAAGTTTGACAGCTGTCATCCGAAATGAAGATCTCGATGAGGTCTATCAGTTTTGCAAAGGAACTGCCAATCCAGGATCGACAGTTTCCGAGATATCATCTAACAAAGTTTGACAGCTGTCATCCAAAATGAAGATCTCGATGAGGTCTATCAGTTTTGCAAAGGAACTGCCAGTCCAAAATCGTCAGTTTCTAAGATATTGTCCAACAAAGTTTGACAGCTGTCATCCAAAATAAAGATCTCGACGAGGTCTATCACTTTTGCAAAGGAACTGTCAGTCCAGGATCGTCAGTTTTCAAGATATCGTCCAACAAAGTTTGACAGCTGTCATCCGAAATGAAGATCTCGACGAGATCTATCACTTTTGCAAAGGAACTGCCAGTGCAGGATCGACAGTTTCCGAGATATCGTCCAACAAAGGTTGACAGCCGTCACACTGACATCTGTCAACGCCCACGTCAGCCTATGGAGAGATACCTGAATCCAGCAGCAGTGGTCTGATAAGCGTAGGGTAATGATAATGATGATGATAACACTGACATCTGTCAACGCCCACATCTAGTAAGCTAATGATGATGATGGTGGATCATCCATCCCATCCCATCCTCTCCCTGAGAGAAGGTCTGTGTCCCAGCAGTGGGAAAGATGAAATTATGAAATTTATATTTTAAATTTGGGATACTTTGCGAATGATGATGATAGTGGGCTAGGTTCCATCATCTCTCTGAGAGAAACCCTGTGTCCCAGCAGTGGGAACATGATAGGATGAAATGATGATGATGATGATATTTCTAATTTGAACAATTTTTTATTCATGGGTGATTAAAAGATACCAAAAGAATAATTTGAATCGAGTCGCCTATGGTCACCTAGGTGCAGGTGATTAAAGGATACTCAAATAATAATTTAAATGGAGTCGCCTATTATCACCCAGGTGATTATATTCCCAGGAGATCAAAGTCGACTAAAGAGTCGACTTTTAGCACCCAGGTGATATCACCCAGGTGATTAAAGTGGAATAGACCGAAAAGTAATCAGCTGTTCCAAATTCTTTGTCTAGAATTAAATTTAATTGAATGTATTTTTTTACTAAACAGCAGATTTTTTTTACAATGTCAGTATTAGTCGAGTTCGATCGGAGCTCTGATTAGTAGGAGAAAGGGTATTTTTTTCACGATCTTCCAACTGTTTCTTTTTGTTTTGTTCGCATACTAAAAATCATAGTCTCACTAATATACTATAGTCAAACACTTAGCCTGTCAAATAAAAAGGTGTATTTCGCGAATGGGGCAATTTGAGTTCAGCACATTAAAAAACAGCATAATCAAGACAGACAGGCAATAAGTTTTAAATATTTTTTTTTAAATAAGTAGTAGACAATTAAAAAAAAAACTTCTACAACCACCTCTCCAGGCTGGCAAAGCATCAAAAACACTGCTAGTGTTGTCGGTGTCTGTCGACGGTGGTTAACGCTTACCATCAGATGATCCGCAAGCCTATATTCCGCTCTTTTTAAAAGAAAAAATAATCAAATACCATTTACTTTTAGCCTCTCTTTCTTTCTCGGCCGATTTATGAATAGCTGTCAATGTTTGTCCAGGTGGATCCGTACCATGGAAACCAGCCCCAATACCCCGAGCCGGAGGACTTTGACCTACCTGACAACATGGATGTCGACGGCGAAGATGGGGAGGAAAAAGTAAGCTGTAATCCATACATACGTGTAGTATATTGTTTATGTATAGAATATTTCTACATTTGGCCTCCAACTCGCCTGATAGTAAGCGATGTTTTGGCTGAGGATGAAACATGGAAAGTTGCTCTAGAAGAAAAATCAAATCTAATAACTCTAAGCCTTAAAGATGCCTAGATTGTAGTTCTCAGGAAACCAGAAGGACGGCAGAGAGTTCCATTCTTGGCATTTCTTCTTCCATTTTCATTCTTATCCACACATTTTTTCCACTTAGTAAGCGAAAATGATCCCTGAACAGTATACTACAGTATAATGAACAGATACAGTACGCTTAGTCCCAGATTTGATAGTTTTCGAAAACTTTTTTCGTTTACGTATTGTTCCATACATTTTAGTAAAGCGCCTCCAGCGGAAACGCGGAGGAACTAAAATCGATAGTATTCGGCGGTATAGATTGCTTCACTCTAATACAAAAAAGTTTTCAAATACCTTTCAGCCCAGCAATGTATGGAACAATACGAAAACGAAAAAAGTTTTTGAATACTATCAAAACTTGTACTAAGGGTACAGATACCAAAATATCTTCGAGCGCTTAAGAATAGGGTCCTAAGCAGTAACAATGGACGATACACTAACTTTCGCATTTTCAACAGCATAGTATGTTCGTATGAAAAATAGATTCCTGTCATATTAAAATCCAATTTCAGGAGCCGGAAGGCGAAACAGAATCTGAAAATCCGTTCGAAATCGACGTAATGAAGGACATGCCTGATGAAACTGAACCTGAGAAAGATAAAGAAGAGAACAGAAACGGACTTGACGTTTCCAGTGATGAGGATGACGGTCAAGAAAATGGTGATAAAGAAGGGGGGGATCAGGAGGTCAGTAACTTAATAATTGTTCCCTTTAGGCCTTCGGTTGTCTTAAAGTCACAGCAGACATATCAACTCCGGCACCGGGTCAGCATCGCCTCAACTCGAGTTGTTAAGTATTCTTTCTATGAAACTTCATAACGCAACGCATAGTAATTAGCATCGTAACGGCATCGTCTCGCCTTGGAACAAGCTTGTGCGGTGACCATTATAGAGTTGACACCAAGTGGATTATTCCATGACGTTCCATATCAGGTTTGTCATCGTCACTCATTCAGATTCATATAAGTGCAAAGGGGACAAACAATATCACATGTAATGGTAGCCAACTCTAAAAGGTTAAATCCTCGAAGTAGCTTTTGGGTACTATAAGCAATCAAAATAAAAAGAGGGTCTATTTTTTGTCTTTTTATCCGCAAATTCTGATCAATTGTTAGATTTTAGAATACATTGTAACTGGTAGCTGATATGGAAATCAAAAGAAACTGTTTTTGTTTCGTTTTTTTACAACATTATTGTAGCCGTCAGAGCTAAAAAAGCTTTAACCCAGTATATAAAAGGGTGTTAGTACCCGTTTAGTCGACTCACCACAAATAAGACAAAATAGCCTAATCTATAACCAATATCTCGCCCAGGATAAAGAAGACTCCGAACAACTAGACAATAAAGCAGGAGAAGATGACAAATCAGGTCCCGACGAAGCCGAGAACCCTGATGCGGCGGAAGATGATAAAATGGAAGAAGGAACGGCTGAAAATACTGAGGAACAGCCCCAGAATGATGAACAGGCTGAAAATGAGAACGAAAACTTGCCTAAGAATAACGAGGACATTGAGAAAGGTAGGTTGTATAAGTTTTTGATTGTCAAATACACGCTTAGTTAAGCCTTACATAAAGCTAGCGATGCTTTAATACAATTTAAGGAAAGATATTAAAAGATTTTTTAAATAACATTTGTTCATTTATCCGCAGAAGATGAAGTAGAAGAAAAGAGCCACGAAGCGAACCCCCAAGCCAATCCGTCTAGCAACGATCCGTCTGCGCAGGATCGCACAGAAAACGCTGAAATGGAGCGCGGTACCAACGACAACGTGGAAACGAACGATCAACAGGCCAAGGATGAAGAGGCGGCCCCATATGTAAGTCAAACGTCGATTTTGTATTTATATTTATTCAATTAGCACGGTTGAATACCAAACGTCAAGGAGGGTATTACGCGCAGCAAGTGATCTTGGTATCGGGATTTTTCGTGGGCAGCTGTCTTATACCGAGAGACTGCACAAAGCTTATGCTTCCAGCCTCGAAGATACTGGACAAGGAAAAAAAGACGACATAGCTGGTCATAAGGATCCGGATCCATCTGATATCCGGATTCTCATCTTTTCATTTTGCGTAGCAAAGTCGCTCCAGACTTTGCTTTCTAAAAAATAATTGCTTTTATCAGGAGCAAGCGCAAGAGCAAGTAGGCGAAGACAAGCAGTCTACTGGCCGCGCAGAACTTGACAAGAGCGAGAGCGGTCACCGTGGGGAGAAGCAAGCCGCCAGCCGAGCAGACTCTTCGCGGGAGAAACAGAACAAACGCGAGAACAAACCTGGCAACACTGACCAACTACGAACACTAGGTAAGATTAAAAGCAGTAAAGGTAACCGAGGGGTTCTGGAATGGAGACCACGGACCGGTAAGCGCAGCGTAGGACGCCCACCCACAAGATGGACAGACGACCTAAAAGAGACTGCAGGGAAACGCTGGATGCAGGCCGCTTCCAACCGGCCCTTTTGGAGATCGATAGGGGAGGCTTATGTCCAGCAGCGGACGTCCTATGGTTGAAATGATGATGATGAAAGGTAACCGAGATAAGAGCGACCGTCTCCACCGCTTGGAAAAGCAAGCAAGTCGAGTTATTGTGCCGAGCTAAACTAGTTGTAAAAAATGTGATCGGTAAATCGTTGATTGGCTTGGGTTAAAAGTTTTTTTTCTGCACCTTTTTAGGTGATATAAACGAAGAGAAGCAAAAACAGGCGCAAACGTTGAACGTGGAACGGGAAGATGACAACGCGGAAGACGGCGGTGACGGTGATAACCAAGAAAAAGAAGCGGATGCCTTCCAGCATGTGAAACAAGCCAAAAAAGACGATTTACAGGTAATTACGTCACAGCACGTCAATATAACATGACACACCACCACCACAGAACAGTACAGAAGGTCGGCTGCACACATAGACGCGCACTTACATCGATCTCTGATCGAATCGGTCGACGCCAGTCGCGAGGGCACTACACGTAATTATAATATCGCGCGATAATTCGCCCAATAAACACAACATTATAGATGCTTTGCCAACCATAGGGCACGGCGAGTAGGTAATTAAAATCAAGGTCAGCCGGAGCCGACTTTCTGTACCCTTTATATTCTGTGCCACCACCGTCCATAAGTACTCTAACATTAATTTGCCTCACCTGTATGTTGTCTGAAAGAGATCGCTCTTAGCAATAATCATGTGCCTATGTTTAATATAAATATTCTTCTTTTGTGTGTTCTTTCAATGCGTTGCCTGAATGGGTGTTCCCCGATAGTTACAATCTGGGTGTCTACAAATCCGGTTTCTTCTAGACAAGCATGCCATCGTAAACTGCATCATCGCTTAACATCAGACGAGGTTAACACATAAGCCTATTATTAAGAAAAGCTTCCTTAATATATATTGATCTTAATGTTGATACTTAAAATCCTCAGGCGGTTGATGCAGCGACTAAAGAACAAGCGGATGAACAACCAGTACTCCAAAAAGACGAGAATGAAGATGGTGAAAAACTGAAAGAAGACGAAGACGTGCCTATGGACGTTGACGACGAAGATATTCAGGTATAAATAATAACCTCTATTTCTTCTATTATCCTTATTGTCTCAATGTATAAAAACAATTTCGCTCAGTTTGCTAAATATCTCAGAAATCACATTTTCTGTCACTACCTAAGTTCAAGTCTAAGTTCAACTACATATCATAGATCAGGGGAAATCGCACACTGTGCGATTCACATGATCTTTCTTGCCTCATATCTGCGAAATGTGGAATGTGCTACCTTCCGCTGTGTTTCCGAGAGGCGGGGTCCTTCAAAAGGCGAGTTATTAGAGTTAAAAGGTCGGAAATGTAATAATTGTGATGCTTCTGGTGTTACAAGTATCCATAGGCGATGGTGACTGCTTACCATCAGGCGACCCGTCTGCTTGTTTGCCACCTATAGCATAAAAAATACTGACAAAATCGTCGTTTACAGGTTGAAAAATCAGAAGAACTGAAACCAGAAAAAGTTAAAGATGGCGTTGAAAAAGACAAAGAAAAGACTGGTAACAAAAAGGATGGTACTGAAGAGCCTTCAGGAGAAACGGGCATCGAAGTCGACGGAGAAAACGTGCTGACGGAAACCATACCTCGAGGGACTGAGACTAGTTACCATACTAGGTAAGTACCTATAGCTATTTTAATTAGATTTATTTAACAGCTTTTCCATAGGGAAAGTTCATTGACACTTGACGAAGTTTATAGATTAGCTGATTTTTTTCGTATATTTTTTTTTATTACCTCCAAAAAGCTGATCGTAAATAGAGATATCAAGGAAAACAAAATTAAAATTTGTACATAAATAAATAGGTTTAAATCACAGATATACACAACCAGATCGGCAATATATTTTAGTGAAAGAGACAACTTGATATGGCTCAGCACAAGTACGAAAAGGACATAAATAGATTTTGTTGTCCTTATCGGCGTGACCTGTTTTTGGTACCTCAAGTGTCAAAATCTGTAATAATCAGTGACAAACAAAACGGGTCTGAATTATATTTATTGCCTTTTTTTGGTGATTAAATGTGATAAATGCGTGTTTCCTCTGAGAAATAATTGTAAAAGATATTTTACAATGGTTGGTTGTAGCATTTTGGGCTGCAAGAAGCGCAGTGAGCGAAAATACGATGATGAGCGAGAGGCACTGAGCTAGCCACGCTCATTGAAAATCTATAGGTAGTAGATCTGTGGTTTAAATATTTTAATTTCATGCTAGACAGACAGCTTACGCACGTTGTGACGTCAAACCGCGCGCAAGCCATGCAAATGCTATACTAACACATCTTTTGCGGGAAAGGACAGAGCATCCCAACCAAAAACTTTAAACGCTTGTATCTCAGAAATATATAATTTTTTATTTTATTTTTTATTTTTTTAACCTATACTGTCCCACTGCTGGGCAAAGGTCTCCCCCATTTCCTTCCATAAATCTCGGTCCTGCGCCACCTCTGTTGGCAAGAGGTGGTTGGCAAGAAATATATCAGCTTCGAAAAATTTATAAGTTTAAGTTATTTCATAATTTACTTGTATATCCATTTTGTAAGATTGTAAATAAAGGCTATTATTATTATATGAATATTTCAATACTTGACACTGGTAATTGCACGAGAAGTGCGACGCCAAAATCCTCTGAAAGGAAACAAAAAAAAAACATATTATCTATAAAAAAAAAATACAACTGTTAATATTTCAGGTTAGAAACCCCATCCGTTCAAACAGAAGAGATGACGATAGATCAGTACATGAGCATACGCGAGTGGTTGACTAGCAAGCCGACCCAAGGCGGAGTCTCGGCCGGTGTATGGAGATCTCTCTGGCAGCAATCCGGTGGGGCGGCGAGAGCTCTTTGCGAACGGCTCAGACTCGTTCTAGAACCTACCATGAGCTCTAGGAGAGCTGGTAAGATAACTTTTTTATTTTTTTGTTTAGTATATTTTTAGGGTTCCGTACCTCAAAAGGAAAAAAAACGGAACCCTTATAGGATCACTCCGTTGTCCGTCTGTCTGTCCGTCTGTCAAGACCCTTTTTCTCTAGAACGCGTAAAGGTATCAAGTTGAAATTTATACTAAATACTTGGGTCTACGGTTTCTTTCGGCTGTAAAAAAATAATATGAACGTTTATGTCGCATATTTTGCGATTTCACAGGGAAATCAAAACATATAGGGTACTTCCCGTTGACCTAGAATCATGAAATTTGGCAAAAGGCAAGGTCTCATAGCACATATATAGGAATAAATCTGAAAATTACAAATTTGAAGTTATATCATTTAAAAATAATTATTTTGCTATCACAAACTTACATTTTGAAATTGGAATGTATAGTAGAACCTTATAGTCAACTATAAAGTTGAGTTTGTCTTTCAATATTTCAACTTTAGTTTTTTTTTTGGACTCGCGCTCTGAGGGTTGTGTCCAACGGAACCCTCAGAGCATGAGTCCTACTCGCACTTGTCCGGTTTTTTTTAATACAGATTATATCTACGTTTTACCAGCAACTCGCCTGATGCGCCTAAGCGACTAGGCTTGCTTTTGTCGGCCAACTGACCTGAAATTAAGTGATGATGCGGTCTACGATGGAGCATGCTTGCTTAGAAGAAACTGATTCACTCATAATGTTTGAGGTTATATCAGTGCTTTCAAAGTTATAAGCTCTTCTCCTAATCGTGTTTTTTCCATCAACCATGATAAATTGATATACAATGCGTAAAGATCATTGGCGGATCCAGGGGCACCTAGCAATTCCATACATTCGACTAATTTTTCGATTTGATTCCTTCGAACCTTGTCAGAATGCTCCCCCCCGCCCCCCTCCCCCCAAAATGAAATCCAGAATGCCCCCCAAATGAAATCATGGATCCGCCCCTGGTAAAAATACCGATTTGTCCATTACCGTTAAGTGTGGCGTTAAGATAGATGAAACCAACCAAAAAATCTACAAAAAGCTAACGGATTGGTAATGGGATCCATTTTAAAGATACTCTTGAGAAAATTCTTGTTGTAACAAGATGATTTCATTATGCTGCGAAATATGAAGTCTGAAGGAAATGTACGGAAAGTTCGGATTTTTGCCCGGAGAATATTTTTTCATCTGGTAACCCTATTTCCAGGTGATTTCCGCACCGGTCGAGCGATCAACATGCGTCGTGTGATCCCTTACATCGCATCCCACTTCCGCAAGGACCGCATCTGGCTGCGGCGCACTAAGCCAGCCAAGAGAGAGTACAAGATAGCCATCGCCGTCGACGATTCTAGCTCCATGGCCGACAATAGGAGCAAGGAGCTTGCGTTTGAGAGTCTAGCACTGGTCTCACAAGTAAGTATTTATATATTGTCTCACTTCTGCAAGGATAGTATGTGACTGTGGCGCACATAGCCAGCCAAACGAGAGTACACGGCAGCCATTTCCTGCAATGATTCCAATTTCTCAAATTCCAAGTGCTCTCGCCTTTGGGATGGATCAGCTGAGTACCAGCTTGGGGCGTTAGAGTCTTTTGAGAAACATGCCAAGTGGCTCATCAGCAATGAATCTCTAGTTCAGTCTAAGCTTCTTAGTCTTGAGCATCGACGTAAAGTTGCTAGTCTATTTTGGAGAGTTTGCATCAGATCTGCATGATTTAATTCCCTCTTCCCCATTTTTCTATCGGACTGCCAGAGCGGGCACGAAAAATCGACATCGTTTTATGGTTGATATTCCGAAAACCCGTACGAAGCGCTTTGATTCCACATTTATTGTGTGAACTGTGTCTGTGGAATTCACTGCCCATTCAATGGGTGTTCCCCGTTAGTTACAATCCGGGTGTCTTCAAATCACGAGTGAATCGGTTTCTTCTAGGCAAGTGTGCTCCATCGTAGACCGCATCGTCGCTTAACATCAGGCAAGATGCGGCCAAGCGCAAGCCTATCTGTTAAAAAAAAACATGGCCGATAATAGAAGTAAGTAGCTTGCGTTTCAGTTTAGATCCCTCAAACTATGTCAAATATAGTATGGGCTTGCAAAGTAATATTTTGTGAGATATTTAACTGATATTTTATGCAGCTGGCATGAAATATACAGTGGGTTCCTATGAAAGCTAGCACATAGCAAACTCAAATCAAATCAAAATCATTTATTAGGCAATAAATTTAGCACTGCAGAGGATTGTCTGTGGGTCCCAAACTCGGCTCAGCCTGTGTCTTGGGGCCCTATGAGCAAGCAATTCCTGTTCTGACATGTCGCACGCGCTTACAAGTGGGATTCACAATATAAAATATTAATTAAAATTAAATTAAACTGTAGGTACAAATAAATTAAGCTAAAGTACATGCCTATAATTAACAGAAAAATAATAATAATAAGAAATCCATTACATACAAACAAAAATTAAATTAAATTAAATACCTAACATTGATTTTATAAATATTTATTTACGACCGCCTGGTATGAGGGGGGGGGGAGGGTAGGTGACTGTGCGTGCTGAATTAGAATAGTATGTTTGTGCAAACTTGACCCATTAGCCAAGATCATAGACTCTTACTAGGGCTTCAGTTTTCTCGTAACTGAGGTTGAATAGCCAATCTTTCACCTTGGATCTGGCTTTTCTGTGGGTAACTGGAACATAGCAATGCTTGCAGACTATTGTCACCTAGAGATAATAGACAAAATGATTGTACATTTAGTACTCTCACATCAACACTTGCATCAGAAATGGCACCCTAATCAATGGTTATGTTTTGTCAACAGGCTTTAAACCTGCTCGAATCGGGCGACCTCGCGGTTCTGAGCTTCGGCGAAAAACCAAACCTCCTCCACCCGTTCCCGGAACAATTCTCCGAACATTCCGGCTCGAAGATCCTTGAGCAGTTACAATTTAATCAGACAAAGACCAAAATCGCGCAACTGTTAGATTTCTGCTGTGTAATGTTCGAAGAGCAAACAGTAAGGAGTGATGCCCCAAATGCGAAGTTGCTGGTCATTGTGGGAGATGGAAGGAATATCTTCGCTGAAGGGGAAAAGACTGTTTTACAAGCGGTGAGGCGCGCGAGGCAGCAAGGAATCTTCTTGGTGTATGTCGTGATTGATAATCCGGAGAATAGAGTACGTATTTCTGTTAATAATAATAATTGTTAGGCTCGCATTGGCAGGAGGTTCCTCACTCTGCAGCCCTAACCGCCGGTAGCCTGGGCCCTGCCCCGCTGCCGGCGGCACTCTAGGTTTAGGTTTTTTTTATAATATTTCGTTTTTATAAATTTATTATAAAAAAAACTAAAATTTAAGAAAGAATATTTTCTTATATGTGTGCATAATAACATAATAATAATAAATAAATATTCGGGACATTTTTTACACAAACGGTCATCTGACCCAAAACTAAGCAAAGCTTGTTATATGGCTGCCAGAGACTGATATACATATACATATAGTTTTAAATACATACTTATTTAGATATTAACAACCAGATATAGCACAAAACCAAATGTTATCACATAAATGTTTGTCCTAGGTGGGAATCGAACCCACGCCCCCAAGCTCAGAAGTTAGGTTCACTACCAACTGGTCCAACGGGCTAACGCTGTGTTTCTCAGTTATTTTTAGGGTTCTATATCCAAAGGGTCTCACCGAGACCCTATTACCAAGCCTACGCTGTCTGCTTGTTCTACCTTTTAACGGCTGTATCTGTTCAACTGTAATAGATAGCCAGTTGAATTGATAAATAAAGCGTATAAAATAGCCGCATACAACTAAAAAAATATATACGTTTTTTTTTGTCTTTGGTCTAGTGTAAAAATGGAAATATGTACAAGCGTCAAACTTAGCATGATTATAATACACTAAAGTAAAACAACAAATAATAAACACCGGCCAAGTAGGGCGGGACGTAAAAGAGACCGCAAGGAAACGCTGGATGCAGGCCGCTTCCAACTGGCCCTTTTGGAGATCGATGGGGGAGGCCTATATCCAGCAGTGGACGTCCTATGGCTGAAATGATGATGATGAAGTAGGGCGAGTGCGAGTAGGGCGCAAGCTAAATATCCCAAACTGAATGAATGAACACTTATTGGGTACGGACGGAACCCTCGGTGCGACTCTCACTTGGCCGGTGTTTATTTGTAGTTATACTAAAGTAAGAAAGTAAGCAATAGCAAAAGGTAACAACGTGATGGTGGCCGGGCGGAAGTATGTGCGCTGTACAATCTGACGGCAGCCGGTTCGATCCTCGGCCCTGCACCAATGGCTTATTTAAAATGATGTGCAGTTTATCTGTGATCTCTTACCATTAGGCGGCCCTTTAGCTTGTGACATTAATAAAAGTTCAGTGGGCTTGTTTTAGTTAAAATGTGTTTTGGCGTGTTGCACTAAGTAGGAATATTTTGCTTGCAATACTAATTATGCTATGATGTGGTGTCTGTTGCTCGCAATCAATTTATAAATTGTACTTATTACGTTGTTGCTTTCAGGATTCGATAATGGACATCAGGAAGCCGGTTATGGATTCAGTCACGAACAAACTGAGCTTCATATCGTATCTGGACGCTTTCCCGTTCCCATTCTACCTCATTCTTCGGGATATGACCGCGCTACCGAACGTCTTAGGCGACGCTTTGAGACAGTGGTTCGAATTGGCTGCTAACACTAGTTAAAACATAGTCCTGTTAGGAAGAAAGTTAGTTATAATGTAAATAGGTTAGTAAACAAAATTTCCAAAAAAATGTTGCTCTTCTTTTGAGTCAATAACATTAAGGTGATATTTTCCCACTTTTAAGCAACGCTTGGTACTAAATATGACCATATGGCTTAATATATTGTATTAAAGTCGCATTTAGTGGATCAAAACCATGGCACTAACACAGTCGTGCGTTTCGCTACTTCAATTTTTGAGGTTTTTCTCATATTTTTCTAAAAGTATAGCTGTAATGTAAAATGTACCTACCTTTACGGTTCCCTCCATAATTATGAAATCTATTTATTAAGATATCGTAAACATTTAGTTAATAGGTATTTGAATGAACCCAAAAAACAGGGAGAAAATCTCGAATCAGTGTTACTTTACTTTTTTTTATCAAGCTAAAGCTTGTGCTCGCTTAAATTGTGTTCGATTTTTATGGTTTCCTAGATCAAACATTCAATTATGATGACTGCATTATTATAATTTTAAGCTAATCATGAAAGTAAACTAAAACTGAAATGACCAATATTGTTGAAAGTGGGAAAAGAGGGCCTTAAAATTTTAGTTGTAGAACAAGAAGCACAGTTTATCAAGTGTGGCTGGCTCTGAGACCCTCGGTCGGCCTTTTATACAACCGTAAAGGTATCATTCCGAACTCGGCTGCACGCAGCAGTGCTCGGAATCATACCTTAATTTGTCATGTTATCCCGACTTCGGCCTATTTGGGAGGGACCGAGAAAATTTCCTTGTGGTTGTCAAATCAAAGTATGTTGTAGTAATCATAGTCATATAATGTAAATTACAGTATACTTATATTCTTAGAAGTAATTTTTTGAGCTGTCATTCCATATTGGATATGACTGCTGTTGAAATTAAGAATCTTGGAATAAATAATAATAATTAAACTACATTTTCCTATACAAATGTGTGTATTTTGTTATAGTAAATTTTTGCTAAATAGTCATGTTTTTTTTTTTCATTTCGACCTTTAGGTATGTTGGTGTATGGCCCAATCAGACGTTGACATTGATATGTAACAAAGACTATAGTAGCTTTACCTAGTCTGAAGCTCTATATTGTGTTACGTACAGAGGTATATTGAATTCATTATGTACAGCCATCGGATACAATAAACAAACGTGCAATAAAAATGTCCGAACCAAAACTTATTGGTTAGTTCAATCAGTTGTAAGGCAATCGCGATCGTGTGCGCGATCCGATTACAACGCAAAGAGCTTATGGAATTCTTTAGTCTGAGTTACAACGCCGCGCGATGCCAGTGTTACGTTGACAGCGGACAAGCCAGAGTAGTTTTTTGTAGTTTAGGGGACAAGCGACGTTGAATACTGCAAGCGACATAACGTATCAAATGGTATAAATGCGTAACTGCGAATTTTTTATTTATGAAATACATACCTTACACATGTGTACCTTACCTTATAACATGTCTAGGCACAGTCTAGGTATGTACAATGACGCTCGGACGATTTTCACCTAGAGATTGTGACTGTATTGTATCTCTAAATGTACGACATAATTTCTAATGACAAACTTGAAATGCACGTCACATTTATCAAATAACTAGCAGAACCTCACCCGCTATCAAGGCCTTTACCCTCCTAACGATCCAGTCAGTGAGTAGTTGGCTCTGGCAAAACGACAACTTGGAGATGAGATGCACAGGCGCAAAAACTACTTCTGTGGTCAGAGTCTTTGTAAAGATTACAACCTTTATAAACAAAATGGCGGTAGGACAATACCTTCAGAGAGAAAAAAAACAAATAGATTTTTTAAAAATATTGTATATTTGTCAACTGAAAATTAAACAATATCTTAACATACTTTGCTTAGCTATATTTTGGGAGTTAACAAAACAGCACTTGTAGTTTTCACTTTAGGCTTACGTTATAAAACTTTAATAACTTAACCATAACATCGTTTTCGATATAACCGCCAGCCGGTACAATTGCATAACTACTTTGATAAATTCAAATAGTAAGATACGTTAACAGTGATCATATGAAATTACAGACCAATCCTTACTGACTGTTCCAATGAACAAGCGAACTCACTTCTGAATATGTTCTATATATACTCGAATCATCTTTAAAACCTATCAAAGCATGTCTTAAAATAATATTGTGTTTCTAAATGAAACAATTCCTTTAATTAATGCACCACTTAAACTAAAAAAACTAATATACAAATAAAAAAGAACTATTGCAAAGGTGGCCGTTGAAAAATGTGATGCTGTTAGTATAGAATATAATTCACTGTCATAAAACTGGTATTTTCGCGGATAATTTTTTATAATCCTAATATTTTCTTGTATCATACCACCTTTGCAAACCATTCTGCAACTCGTATAGCAAAATATAAAACTAAAGTTATAAATAGAATGCTAACTATAATGTAAATATTAAATATGCTTTGACATAATTAGAACTAAGCCTAAATATATGTTAAACATCTGTTAGAACCATGATAATGATACTACCGAGCAATAAATATGAATTTACAAACTAAAACAAACTACCCTCCCTTCATGTTTGAGCGAGTTAAAGCTGATCTGCAAACCGCTGTTTGGAATTCAAAACTAAACTAATTTGTATTAAAGTTCTACATTTCGTTAAAAAATATGTTATAAATTGGACTTGTCTTTAACGATTTTACCGCTAGCTTGTTCTATCTAATATAAAAAAATCTTTGAAGGCCATCTCGGTTTTTTCGAGACCATGGAGTGGTATAACTTTAGTCTTATGAAGGGACTACGCAATTGTCGCCTACGCGTTTTGTCCCGATGTGAATTAACAAAAGCGTGGCGGGGGCAAAAAGCATTATTGAAATGAAAACTGTTAAGTCTAACTGAATTTCTAGTAATAAAATTCTTACAACGGCGACGCACTGACGAGCCGCGACGCAAGTTTAGTTTCGACAAATTCGCCTTTAAAATTAAAGTATCTAACACATATAAAAAGATTTGGTTGGTTTTTTAACACAATATGTTGTCTAATTAAATAATTACCAGTGTTAACAATAGCTTATCTGTTTAAAAACTAGCTGTTTATAAATTTAGAAGATGAATTTTGCCGGCCAATTACATAGTCCCCTAGTTGCCAATAAGACAATATGTAGGTAAGTTTTGGAACGTTGTGGACAGTGGTCTGGATTAGGGCTTCACAGTGGAATCCTTGGACGAATGATTGTTGGTCTCTTCAGTCTTATCGCTGTCACCGTAGAACTTTGGCGGCTGCAAGCAGAAAACAAACATTTACATATTTATAGTATTACTTAAAAACATGGGCCATTCATGTATACGTAAGCAGAATTTTAGTAATTTTTAACCCCTCTTGTCAGCAAAAGTAAGCACAGCTGTTACCCCTCCTCTTCTCCTATGCTATAGTAAACATTGGTATTTTTTACTGGTTATAGGTTTCTTTATTGTTATTCATGATTTTTATTATTTATTAGGGAATCCATGAGTCCCTGAACATGCCTTCGCTTTTGAGCATTGACAAGTAGGGTTGCCATATAATCTAAAAAAAAATGCAGAAAAATCAGAAAAGTAAATATAAAAAAATGCTGACGTAATTACCATCCATACCTCCCAACTCCCAATGTCATAAAAAATAAGCAAAGCAAAGACCCTCCCCCCCCTCCCCTTGATGCTTACGTGATACCTGAATAGCTCCGTATGTTAATCTAAGAAAAACTTTGGTGAATAAATTTTGAGATCTTAAGTTATATTTATAATAAAATCTAGCTAAACATGTACAAAATAAGTATACTTTATATGTATTTACATTATTTTGATATACCTGTACTGGGTTACGCGGAAAGGGTGTACAGAGCCGAAAGGGGTCCATGGTGACCATCATAAAGAACAAGTTTTACTATGAGAGCAACTCTAAAATCGAGATAAATAATCAGCTGTCATTCACACTCGACAAAATTCATGGAACAGCTGATATTTTTTTTGCGGTTTCAGGGTTGGTCCTATAGTAAAATTTATTCATAATGATGGGTACTATGAACACTTTTCGGCTTAGTACACCCTTTCTGCGTAACCCTGTACAATCTTAATTCGATAGTCTAATATTACATGCCACAACTTGGAGACTGGCGAATAATCGATAAAGATAATTAATCTTCCCGCTAGTCTTTTTAGATGTGGTATTGATATAATTATGATAAAACTGCACTTACAGGCAAAGCTAGTGAATTAACTAGTAAATTACTATGAATATTCATAAATTATATTAAGTTACAATAAATGAAAATCTAAAAATGTTAAATGGATAAGTAAAAAAACAACACAACAAACCAATTAGTGAAACTCCAAAATCCTTTCGACTATGATCAAACGAAATGTCAAAAATACCTTCAGAACAAAATATTCTTTTTGTATTATGAAGTGAACAGACACACATCGAATAGTACATTTACTGTAGAGGCAGGTGAAAGATATGTTTGACAAATGAGCATGAAAGATGCGGACTGAAACGAAGCCGAGGCACATATACCGAATTGACTCCAAATCTTGCAAGCACTTTACTCGAACATTGCGAGGATATTAACAGTAATACCACGACTGCAATGAACGTTTTTCCGAGCAAGTGTGAGAAAATATACTAAGGGTTTGTTTCAGAATGTGCACATAAATTATGTGGAATATAAAACTTTCAGTTATTTCACATCGCGTTTCACAATCTTTATTTATCATCTGGATACTAAATTTTATATTACTTGGGCAGCGAATAGAAACGCTGCATTTTAAAGTTTTTTTTTCTGTCAAACCTAGCGTAACCAATTAATAAATTTTATTTGCAACTTGCTCTGACATATTAAATTAATAGAAGCTTTATCTGATGGTTAGTCCTTTTTAATGATTGTGAAACGGAAGCACAGTTTATTTAATAGATACATTCTTATTGGCTTAACCGGACATTCTGAAAATTTACATCGGAAGAATATTTTGTTCATCAAGTCATATCTCAAAGTAAATTATCTGAGCTAAAATCTCCGGACATGAAAAAAGTACTCGTGCCCTTTGTTGATATTTTTATTGGTATTAGTATTTATTATTGATAATTATAAGAACTACATGTCAAGTCAACTAAAATTATACATAAATGACATAGCATTATGTCATAAATTTAATAAAAAATATAATTATGTAATTTGTGTAACATAAGACGAAAATAAAAAAAATATTAAAAAAAGTATTGAGTACAACTCTTATCAATATAAACTGTGATAGAAAACAAGATAAGAAAAAACAACGATAAAAATTTAATAGTAATTGTAGCAAAGAAAATTACTTTCACATTTTATATTAACTTTATTTTATTTTCCGGAACTACATGCGGTGCAGGGAATTCAACAATGGAGATCGCGCGACTCCTTTTTGCGTTTACTTGCCCTGCACCTCTGAGTTGTAGAAGTTATGCGGCTGGCATTATAACTACCAGCATTTGAGCAAAAAAAAGCTAGCGTTCTATAATATTATATCTCCTGTATATATTTACACAGGTGGCTAATAAAATGAGGTTGGCCGTTAGAAACTTTATACAGCTAGCACTAACATAATCTTTACCCTTTGTAAAAGTATTTTTTTTAATTTTATTTGGAAAATGCCTCAATGTAATGACAAAATGTCCACAAAAAACTCCACAGAAGCTGCTAATAAAGCCTCTAAGCACTAAACTGGGGCACGACTTGGGACTTAACCATGACTTCCTTTTTAGGGTTCCGTACTTCAAAAGGAAAAAGACGGAACCCTTATAGGATCACTTCGTTGTCCGTCTGTCAAGACCCTTTTTCTCAAGGAGGGTATCAAGTTGAAATTTATACTGAATACTTGGGTCCACAGTTTCTGTCGGCTGTAAAAAAATAAAAGTTGTAAGTCAACGCAATCAAAAGATATGAACGTTTATGTCGCATATTTTGCGATTTCACAGGGGAATCAAAATCTATAGGGCACTTCCCGTTGACCTAGAATCATGAAATTTGGCAAGAGGCAAGGTCTCATAGCAAATATATAGAAATAAATCCGAAAGTTATAAATTTGAAGTTATATCATATAAAAATAATTATTTTGCTATTACAAACTTACATTTTGTAGTTGGAATGTATGGAAGAACCTTATTGTCAACTACAAACTTAAGTTTGTCTTTAAATATTTCAACTTCAGTTAGTATGTTTTTTTTTGGTCTCGCACTCTGAGGCTTCTGTCCAACGGAACCCTCAGAGCACGAGTCCTACTCGTACTAGTACGGTTTTTTTTATTTGACTGTGACTATAACAACTATCATTTGAAATTATCTTTGAGTATAGAAAGAAATTATTTACATATATATGTGACACTGCCATGTGCACAAGACGTGCGACGCCAAAGTCCTCAAGTGGAGAAAAAGGTACAAAAAATGCTACCTTGACTTTGACAGTTACCAACCTCATTTTATTAGATTACATAAATATGTTTTTTTTTTTGTAAAATATCATCACTTATCATTTTTAGATGATGAGAATGATGATAATAAAATGATAAATTATCATAGCAATACTCAGTAAAATAATGATCTACGTGTAAATTAAGATAAGTCCAACCCGTCCTAAACTACTCAACTAAAGGGCAGAGTACATCAAAATGGCCATGGGAAAAACAACACAAGAAAACTCAACCAACAAACGTCTGAAATGTTCTGAAGCATGATACGTCATGAGTAGCGATATCTCGACTTACACATCTCATTTTGTACTATACAGTTGTGACTTTATTCCCCAATCCGTTTTTCACACCATTATAACTTGTAAATCCCTAGAAATAAACAAGTTCATATTTATTTCAGGATAAGCCATTTTAGGTTAAAATGTTTTTAGTAGTGTTTGTTTCACTAAAACAATGCTGTAAACTTTCAGGCCCAATGCCCACTGGGGTAGTAGAGGCGGCGGCGCGACGTACAAGCGGTTGTGGGAAAATATAGTCTCCCGGGTTAAACAGCATTGTGCCTCCGGTGCGCCTTGACTTTCTAAACTGGTATAATAGGCATGTATCCTAATGTTTGATTTGTTACAAATAAAAGGCTTAGACACACTAAAAATAATTTAAATTGGCTGATAAACTGAGATATAAGCGTTTAAAGTTTTTGGTGAGGATAGAGAGCAGTTGCTCTGTCCCTCTCCCGCAAAGCATGTGTTAGTATTGTCTCTAGTATAATAATCTTTGGTATTGTGTATATGTGCATTTGTATGGCACACGCACGGCTAGACATCATAGCGTGCCCTAGTGCGCTGTATGTCTGGCATGAAATTAAAATACTTAATTTTTTTATATTTGAAATACTGCCCAATTTGTTAAGTTTGTTTTCGTTGATGTGTTATATTTACGATCAGCTTTTTTTATGAGATTATAAAAAAATACAGGTTTTTAGTTGTTATCTGTAGACAACTAGAATAAATAGGAGATTCCCAAAAATATGAAAAAGCAAACAAACCTTTTTGTTTTTGAAAGCGCATCCACATGAAAATGTATGCAGAACATCACTAGAAAGATAAGCACCCCGTTTCTCCATAATAATGGAATAAAACCTTTGCTACTGACAAAAACAACAGGCAGACCCAAACTTGGTAAAAATCACCTGCTAGCTACGGGTTATTTTAAAATTGGTAGTTTATTTGCGCCATCAATTATGTTCCCTTTTTTTCTGTGTATTCTGACACATAAATTGACATTGGCACCATTACCTAAAACACAAGGTTAGAACTATTATGCCTCGTTCAAAGCATGGTATGGCAATATAGTCTGTTTGCTATCGGATTATATCACTGACAGCTGTATTTAATTATCCAAAGGATATTAAAAATTAACCGTCTTACCACAAAAGATTTAAGAACGCTTTAGACATGTGTTTAGCATATTTTTCGCAGTGAAACAATTGCTAAACACATGTCTAAAGCGTTCTTAAATCTTTTGTAGTAAGACGGCTTGTGTTTTCATTGATAGATTTTCTAACAGAAAGTTGCAGGCAATTATACCAAAACAGGAAATGAAAATATTCTGTTTTCATTCAGCTATTTGCAACTTGCCAGCGATCAGCAAAACGGATTATAATATACTAGTAATTGAGTTGAAGGAAGCGAGGAGAGTGGTGCGAATCCCAACATTTTAGTTCAGTATGACCAATTTTTAGTCAAAAAGCCTGATGACTGACTTTCAAAAACGGTTCTATGATGTTCTTACTTACTACACTTTCCAAAAACAAATTTGTTTCTGCACATAATTTGTTTGATAATCAACACTGACAAAACTCAATTTAAATTTATATACCAATGGCGAGTCGTTTAAAATAGAAAACAAAGCTCCGGGGAGGCCTAGAATCCATCAAATCAAAGAGGAGCATATTCTTTCCAGCCCGGTTGCGATATTGTTTCTGCCCCGTCGCCCTTATGTCGATCGGAATAAAAGTGTCAGGTGACAAAACTGATATAGCAGGTCCTGGAATATCCCACCAGGCCAACTATTATAGTGCATGCAATTTGTTTCTGTCCCGTCGTACTTATATCGATCAGAATGAAAGTGTCAGGTGACAAAACTGATATAGCAGGTCCTGGAATATCCCACCAGGCCGACTATTTGTTTCTGTCCCGTCGCACTTAAGTCAATCCGATAAAAGTGACAAAACTGATATTGCAGGTCCTGGAATATCCCACCAGGCCGACTATTTGTTTCTGTCCCGTCGCACTTAAGTCAATCCGATAAAAGTGACAAAACTGATATAGCAGGTCCTGGAATATCCCACCAGGCCGACTATTTGTTTCTGTCCCGTCGCACTTAAGTCAATCCGATAAAAGTGACAAAACTGATATTGCAGGTCCTGGAATATCCCTATTGCACTTATGTCAATACGAATGAGAGTGTTCGCAGGTCCTGGAATATTGCCAAACTTACCACCCACATTACTCTGATTGCGACACTGTTCGTCTGCCGTCCTGCTCACGCGTATGATACAAGTTAGTTGGCGCGACCAGGATAGCATGCAGTCACCATAATGGCAGAATTAAACAATAAAGCTCTTGGGAGGGTTATTCCAGGACCTGCAATGTTAGTTTCGTCAATGTCACTCTTATTCAGATTGAAGTGCGACGAGGACAGAAACAATATTGCATGCATATGAACAGCCAGATTTAACATCTATAGATTTATATATATATAGATTTAGTATCTTTCCAGTGTAAATACAGTAGGTAAAGGTGTGGTTACCTCGTCGTGTTTTTCGTCATTGTTGGCGCGCTCGTCATCGTCATCGCTGTCCTCATCGGCAGACGACTCGCCGCCAGAATTAGCCGTCTCGGGTTTACCTGTAATTTGTACAATGAGGCTATTTAATCAAGCATCTATTTGGTACCGCACATAATATTTCTTAGTGTGGCCACTAATTATGTAATATCATGTCATATTTTTATGTTCAATTTCCGAATTAGTGTTCAAACGGATGGCGCTGGCGCCTGTAGCACAGTTTAATTACTAGGACGGGTGCCAGACAGTTCCATTCACAAACAACATTGTAAATTTAAATGTGATCTTTATATTATGTTTAGTTTGATTGCTTTTTAAAAATATTGTTGTCTTTTAATTTTGGATCAAAAAACTATAACTATTTACCTGGCGTGGGCGGCAAGCCCTGGGCGGGGCGCGCTCGCTCGCGGTTCAGTCCGTCGAAGCACTGCAGGCAGACTCGCAACGGCTTGTCGCTCTGACCGCGCAGGATCCAGCGCTTAGACGAGCACGGTCCGCAGACCACTGACCCACACTTGCGGCAGTGATGCTGAAACAATACCATTATTATAACTAGGTTTAAATCTATGAAAAACCGTACCAGATTCCAGCGACACAGGCCCAGCCTAGTGCGGGAATCGCTGTTATCTATACTAATATTATAAAGAGGAAAGATTTGATTGTTTGTTTGTTTGCATTGAATAGGCTTCGAAACTACTGAACCGATTTGAAAAATTCTTCAACTTTTGGGAAGCTACAACTATCCCCGGGTGACATAGACTATATTATATTTTCAAAAAAATTAAGCATCCTTACTAAATCTACAATAATACCCGTGCGAAGCCGGGGCAGACCGCCAGTTGTTTATACTTACCCAACTCTCTCATAAGCACTACCTTCCTTACTATATTTTTCGTTTGCTGTACATTCCTTATATAAGTCTATGTTTATGTTTTTTTTTGTTAACCTATACTGTCCCAGTCCTAGGCAAAGGTCTCCCCCAATTCTTTCCAGACAGTGCGATCACCCGCCAGACTTAACCACTGTATCACGTGTCGAGGTCATCGCGCCAGTGTTTTCTAGGCCTGCCTTGGCTCCTTCGTCCGTTTTCAGGCACCCACTGTGTGATCCTCTGGGCCCATCTATCAGGGTGCATCCTGGCCACGTGTCCCGCCCAACCCCACTTTAATTTGGCAGCTTTGATGCCAACATCAGCGATTCCCGTAATTGAGCGCAGCGTCGTGTTTCGGACTCGGTCTGTCCTTTTGATTCTTAGGACGCTGCGCTCCATCGCTCTTTGGCAAACCCCAAGTTTGAACCTCTGAGAATCGGTCAATGACCAAGTCTGTGCACCGTAAGTTAGGACGGGCAGGACGCACATGTCGATGAGTGTACGCTTTAATGACAAAGGGAGGTCGCCATTCATAAATATGTTTATGTTAATAAATAGTAATAATAGTTAGTAGTAATAGTTGTTACACTAGTTTTTAAGAGTTTTTTGTTCTCTGTATCAAATTTCATGGTGTGAACAATAAAGAGTTAATCAATCAATCAATCAATCAATCAACTATTTTTTTTGTTATTTTTTTCATTATAAAACACTGTTTTAAACTATCACAGTTGGTCACTAAAGTTATGATTATTTACGGGACATTTACCGTGGTAAGGTTGTGGAATGAGCAGCTCATACAAAATTGACAACATAACTTTGTAAAGCGTCTAGCAAATTATATCCCATACAAATAAATACGTTTGATCTAATGTTACGTCAACTTGAAAGAAAAGTTGATTAGCGTCAACTTATATTGCTTTATTTTATTATGGAAACTGACGGCACGACACACCGGGAGAAATTCTTTGTGCTCCAGAAGGTCAGAGAAGCCATTGAGATCAGTCGACGGCTAACCTTCAATAGGGATGGATGATGGGCCATGCCACCGACTTGGAAACCGTGTCTTCATGGAGTTCGTGGGTGTGACCGTGAGATTGGTGGCGACGTGGTGAGCTCCGCGTGCTGGAGTATTCCCGACACACAGGAAGATTCGAGTGGGGAAGAGCTCCAGTGTGCGCCGGCGCAACATATTTCTCTACGCATCCCCACCCCGGCACCAGATCAGCAGCCATCATCACGTGCGCGCCGCGCGGCGGCACGTAGTGCAAAACTAGTCGCAGCCGCGCGCGTGCATTAACCTTGAAAAAGGCGCCTAATGCGGTTGAAACTATAGTCGGAGTAACCGGCTTAATCTTATGTGAGTGATTCCCGTGTAATTTAAATTGTAGTTGCAAAAAGCGATTAACATAATAGACAGACAAGTAACACACGTTAATAGTACAGGGGTGTACAGGTATTGAACATAACCCAGAAGTTCCACTTGTCAACTCACCCTCCTGTTGAGAACAGTGAACTGTGTCTTCTTGCAGTGCATGCATATGGAGGCTTCGTTGTCTGGCACCCAGACCGCGGCGTGCTCTGACGGAGGCTGCTTGCCGCCTGGAAATAGACAAATATACTGATTAAATACTTAATTACTTTGATATAATACAAATGAATCTCATTGATTAAACCTGATATGATCGAAGAAATTTATGGTAGATAAGTATGTGAAAAAATCGCGTTGTTCATTTTGTTCGGTGACAGACTAGGCGTTTAACCACAGCACGTGAGCCGGTATAAAATTTTGTACTCCAGTCCACTGCGAACATGACTAAGCTAGATTATGAATGTGTCTGTCTTTTTCTCGTGGGACAAAAAGAGTAGATAAAATTTTAATGTTATCTACTTTTACTTTTATTTATTTACTTTCATATTTACTATTTTTTTGTTTGTTTATTAATATTTTTATTTGAATTTTTAATTTAATTTTTATTTTATTTTATCTATATTTTATTAATACTTTTCTTTGCTGGCCTTGCAGAAAATAAAATGAATGTATGAGATTGCGGAGTATTTGTTTAAGATAAGTCATAATGAGCATGGTTTCCACTTACTCTTTCTTAGCAAGTCTTCTATACATTTCTCTATGTGCGCCATCCATTCTTCTTTCTCGGTGGCCGTCGCGGCGTACACTGCGAAAGACTTTGAAGCAGTACGGATGAGCCAGCCGTTGCGATACTCTGGAATGCAAACGTAAGGTATGTTAATGGTTACAGGGGCGGCACTTCGAACAATTTCAACGGTCGCGCTCTGTGATGGCTATTGCGAGAGACTGTGTTAATCACCAAATAGCCGTCTCGCTCACTCT
Organism: Agriopis aurantiaria; assembly: GCA_914767915.1. Lineage (NCBI taxonomy): Eukaryota > Metazoa > Arthropoda > Insecta > Lepidoptera > Geometridae > Agriopis > Agriopis aurantiaria. The sequence continues at coordinate 7,788,645 of OU611999.1, forward strand.
ACGGGGTTGATTTTCGCGGTGGAAACGGCGACGATAGCAAACGAATACTGTCCTTTCGATTGGAAGGACATAAGTACTCTTATCTAAGCTGTGGTCACGAGCTCCCGAAATACTGGGTTATTAATATTAAGGGGCAGCTAAAGGCGTACGGCTATCACACTCACACATTTGCAAGTGCGAAAGAGATAGCTGCAGCTGTTGAACGCAGCCTTAAGGGCTTAGCTCAGCATCTGATTTTCACATAATGTGGAATTGGTTAAATTTAAACAACAGACTTTTTGGTTTATTTTGATATCGTACTAATTTTAATGTGATTTCTTTATTCGTTTTCATTTAACGAAGAGCCCATAATGAGGCGATACTTGTAGGATAACAAAACAAATACCCGGGTAAGTGCGAGTAGGACTCGCGCACTGAGGGTTTCGTAACACCACACAATTATAAGTCCAAACATTTAGCCGGTTCTATTATTTGTTAATTATAGCTTGAAGTGCACAAAACATCGGATCTGCATGATCTAATTACCTCCTACCCATTTTTCTATCGGAATGCCAGAGCGGGCACAAAAATCGACACCGCTTTATGGTTGTTATTCCGAAAACCCGTGCGAAGCACTTTGATTCCACTTTTATTATGCGAACTGCTAGTTTGTGGAATGCGCTGCCTGAATGGGTGTTCTCCGATAGTTACAATCTGGGTGTCTTAAAATCACGAGTGAATCGGTTTCTTCTAGGCAAGCGTGCTCCAACGTAGACCGCATCATCGCTTTAGATCAGGCGATTTGGCGGTAAAAAGCAAGCCAATGAATTTAAAAAAAAAAAAAACGGCAAAATTGGCGCGTATTACCTACTAGTACTCACAGTTAAAGAATAAATCGTAGGCATTAGATAACAGATTAGAACATTTTCGAATACATCCCAGGATTAGGTCCTAGGAATAAGGAATTACGAGGACAAAAACAATACAACACACTATTCTATGTGTATCTTATCAAAGTATGTAATCAAACCAGAGCTGTGCACTACACCGCGAAGGTTATCACGATAACAGCACCATACCTGCATGCCACAAAGATAAACCAGCCAAGTGCGAGTCGGGCTCGCGCACTGAGGGTTCCTTACCACCACAAAATTACAATAGGGTTGTCCAAGTAACCGAATTACCAGTTATTATAACGCCTTCCAAATGGACGGAGTAATTTGCTTCGCAGTTTGCTACAGGCGCTCGAGTATAATAACTTGGTAATGAACAAAAATTTCTCACCGACTCGCACTTGGCCATTATTAAATATTTGTTGTTATACTTTAGAGTGTGTACTACAATCGTGCCAAGTTTGATGCTTGTACGTATTATCGTTTTTACATTATCGTTTCACCGTACATAGTTTCGTTTTTAATTTTTGGCTTTTTTATTAATTGTTAGTTTATCCGCCGTAACGTTACATATTCTGTGAAAATGTCAACTGGCTATCTATTTCAACTGGCTATCTATTGCGGTTCGAAAGATACAGCCGTTTAAAGGTAGGACAGACGGACAAACGGACAGACAGACAGACAGACATCGTAGACTTAGTAATAGGTTCCCGTTTTTACCATTTGGGTACGGAACCCTAAAAAACAAACACTCCCTCTTCGTCACACGAAATATGCTTCAAATTTAACAATTCGTCATCACGAATATTCAAAAGGAGACCTTTAAAATCGATTAATTGACATTATTTCTTTATGTATAATAAATGTTCTTGAAATATTTTACTCGGATATGTTCACCGATACACGATTAAAGAAATTTGGCTCGATAGAAAAAATCGTAAACATTCCTAAAAAACACCCGTTTATATGTTCCCTTCAATGGATTGAATCAACTTCATTAAAATTTTATAGAACATACTTTTAACAAAAAACATTGTGTGTTATCCTAACAATCATTCAAATACTTTAATAGTCGCAGTTTTTTGTAAAAGCGTAAGATTATTTGTAGAAAATAAAGAAAAAGGAATTGAAAATATTTGAAAGCGCGCACGCCGCATTACCGTCATACAAATATACGGTTCTCTGCCATGTCGCCTTAAAACGCCTGCATTATAATCAGCTTAAATGACATAAACTATTTTATGTTGCAATCAACCTTGAATATTCGTCTTTGATTTCAAACTATTTAAAAACATGTTATATTATATCCAGTGATATTTATAAAAGCATCAGAAACCGCAAAATGAAAATGGTTAGCAGTTGTTGAGTCACTACAGCTCCTCAAATCTCAATACATAACACTGGAGTTGATATTGGTCAGTGATTCATCTGTGGACATTCACATTGGTGACTCATTGCAACATAATTAACATTGATAAAACATATTCTGCAGAAACATATTTCACTAGTTACGCCCTGTGGTTTCACTGCGTGGGCGTTCCTTTAGGAACCTTACATTTTTGTTAATTTTACATGGAAATCAAATAGCTGCTAAGTCACACAGTAGATATGAGATAAACAGTTACACAAAAGCCAAAAACATGTTTTCACTAATACAAACAAAAAATTGTGTTAATGCCCCGTTGCAACACCAACTTGGGCCTAGCTCATCGAGATACAATACCTGTAGAGTTACAATCTCTAAGTGAAAACAGTAAAAAAAAATCCGAGCGTTGAGACATCAATTATATAATCCACAATGCCAAATTTACTCCAATTTAGACGTTATATCACTTGCATAGTGTTCAACGTCGCTCGTCTGTTGTCATCGCAGCACTGGCATTGGGCAGCGTTGTAGTTGGATCGTGGTTGCCTTACATTACAACTAACCAAAAAGTCGGCCCAATGCGTAGCGAGCGCAGAATTTTGGTTCGGACATTTTTGGCACGTTTGTGACTCTATAGGTATTGTATCTCGATGGCCTAGATGAACAAACATTCGAAGTCTTTATCACATGAGATAATAAGTTAATTACTAGAGAGAAAAAAATACATAAATAACATTCAAATTACAATTATATGAAACCTCATAGAAATTAACCGTCTTACCACAAAAGATTTAAGCACGCGTTAGACAACTGTTTAGCATATTTTTCGCAGTGAAACAATTGCTAAACACATGTCTAAATCGTTCTTAAATTTTTTGTGGTAAGACGGTAAATGTTTTTATAATTTATTTTATGTTCTTATGTTTTATGTTATTTTGTGTTGTTCTATGAGGTTTTAACTAATCCTAAGCAAACAATCAAGGCGACCTATAGCCTTGTTCCTGCGACAAAAAAAAAAAAAAAAAAAAAACAGAAAAAAAAAACATTTTGTACGCATTTATAAAATTACAGTAAGGAATGATGATACAAAAAATTTCTAATGTATCCTACCCCATTTACCTTGCTTATTGACGGAGGAAAGGGACAGAGACAGACAGCGGATAATGTAACAGTAAAAAACTGGCTCTCTCGCTGATTTTTGTATGTTGATCCACTGTAACATTTCATATTCTGTGACAATTTCTACGGTTCAAAAGATACAGCCGTTAAAAGGTAGGACGGACAGACAGACAGCATAGGCTTAGTGTTTGGGCCCCGTTTACACCCCTTGGGTACAGAACCCTAAAAATGTACCTATTTAGTGACATAATTTCAGCTCTAGGACAGTTCATCAGCCCAAATGAGACAATTCCTACATAACTGACCTAATCGTTCCAGTAATTTTTTATTTTATTTATTGTTTATACAATTTAAAATGCAACTCCACTGACTCCAGGCTCCGTGACTTTTATTATACTCGACTACAATTTTGTTAAACGAATTTACTTATTTATTCACAATACAGGAAGAGGAAAGTTAGTCATATTTTGTGGGATTCCCTTTAAGTAGGTATGTATTTAATTTAGTCCTGGGTCTTCTGACATACACCACCTATGATTAATGATGGTTTTTTCCAAGTCTTGACTCATTTCTTAAAGATATATGAGTTCCCATACATATTCTATTTGTATAATTAATTTGAATTTGAAGACAACAAGATAGTAAAAGCTTGATAATATAGTATTTGATTTCATTATGCTCAGCTCAATGTTATGCTTAATATGCAAGCAACTTAAAAAAAAAATATAATTGATCTAGGGTTGGCCACCAACTCGCCTGATGGTAAGCGACGTTGTGGCTGAGGATGCCGCCTAACCTGCGATAACCTGCGCCGCTTAGAACACAAGCGCGAGCAAGATGGGCATAAATGTAATGATACGGTCTTGCGCAAATTAGACGCTCACAGTGCGGGTGCTAAAAGAATGCGTCTGACAGTTGCCATAAAATTGTAAAAAGCTGAAGGGAAACAGTAAATTCTGATCACTTTTACTAGCTTTTTGAACATAAGATTGTAGCTGGTAGCCAATTCTAATTTTAAGTGGGGGTGATAAGACCTGCACTGCCATCCTGCTTGGGGTGTATTGTGCATTTGACCCTGTCAGTCTACCCAAACCAGCTGACCTTCAAATAACGGAGCCTGGCTTTGGGTCGTTGACTAAACTCTTCTACCCTTAATTCGCTGGTAGCCAATATAATACAGTAAAATATTAAAGAAAATTTTTTGATTCAGATTTTTACAATGCTATTGCAGTTGTGAGACACATTCTCCCAGCGGCAAGAGTTTAAGAAACAAATTACTTTAAAATAAGAATCTAGTACACAGACCTATATCTGAGTAGACTTCGCAAGTGGTCCAAACTGTATGAAAACTAAGTGTGTCAAATGTTTTGTACTTACCTGTGAAATGTCTTTATTCTGTCGGCCAACTCTATTTGTGGTATTCTTACAACTCAGTATTGCTCAATTACCCATTTTCGTTTCAACCTGACACGTGTTGACGCGGCACCGATTGAGCAGACTGATTTTAGCCAAACTTAATTACGACTATTTCTCATAATCGTATTGGAAATCTCATAATCGTATTGGAAATATGACATGCAAGGTAGGTCGACTTGGATATAGGTTTGTGATCTAGTATGTCAATGGTATAAGGAAAAAATTGGATGTCGAATTACCACCAAGGTTGAACTATACCTACATTATTGAAAACATTATAAGTACCTAAATATATGTAATAACATTAATATTCACAAACACAAACAAATACATGCTTGATTCAATAAAAGGGTTCAGTCACATAGAGTTAGATCACAGTATACCCTACATAAATGTGTACGAGCCTTAGAATAGTTATTCCCTGTTTGTTTCTCTCAGTTATTATTTTAAAGTTAGTAAAAAATTACTAGGTATAGTCACCAACAAACATCTTAACCAAAGAGCGGCGTAGGGGGGGGTTGGGAAGGGGAAGGGGGATGATCGGGAGAAGCTTTGGTCTGCTTGAGTAGCTAATAGACGTGACGGATTTGGTTGACGAACCGCCGTCGAACCAATGGGACACAGAAAATGTTCTTTCTCTCCCGTTGCTCAGACAGCAGTCCGGGGTGCCAAACTCATACGTCTGTTAGTACTATTAAGTGACTAAAAATCTACTATCAAGTTTGTCAGTAAGTAAGTTACCTAATTAGTATAAGGCTTTACTTTTTTAATTCAAGGCTTCTCCAAATTTATTAATAAAGGGTCAGAATTAAGCTTAATTCTTACTTACTTTCATACCACATCAAACTAGCTTGAGAAATGCAGGCTATCAATCAAAGTTAAAAGTAAAATTAGGTACGTAAATGTTTTAAAAGCAAGCAAGTCAAGTTTTCTTAAGGGTTTAAAATGTTCGAAAGTTGTGCAGGCAGTCCTATTACTTTTTTACACCTTGCTCAAGTAAGATTGACATAAGACTTTATCTTAGCCCCAAAATCAAATAAATAAGTGATGTTATTACTCATCATAATCAGTCAATCTTTCCTCTTTTCCCACTGCTGGACAAGGATACCTCTTTAAGGCAGGCCACTTAACCAGTCCAGGGGCCTTACGTCACTGTAGAACACAGCCATTATCGGTTCTGGGATACATATGACTGGCCCACTGCCACTTTAGCATACTAATATGCTGAGCAATGTCGGTGGCTTTGGTTCCCTGGTTAATTACTTACTTCTGGATATAATTAATCAGAGAAATGCAGAACTAGGGCCTTACGGCTTGCTGTTTTATGCGGTTTTGTTTAGATGATTGCGAAAAGTTGTGTGACTACAAGCCATATCTTTACGCGTTAAGGTTTACTTTCGCGTGATTTTCCGTACTGCGCAGTTTCAGCGCCGTTTCGTGATTGTGTTTAAAGGTAGTCTTAAGGCCGTGAGCTAATTTCACAGCTGGCTGGGAAGCTAATCTAACTGCAAGTGTCCCTATTTCAGTACCGTAAGTCATTGCAGATAGAATGCACTGGCTGTAGGATGAGTGACGAGAAGACTCAATAGTTTCCCAAATGCTGCCCAGCTCAACAGCACTCTTTTCTTGACCTTCATTCTCAAAATTTTATTTTAAACCTTTCTATCAGGTAACTCGTTCGTAATATTTATATGATTTGAATGTACTTACGTCCTTCATCTTTCAGTGATTCCAATTTGACCTCCTCAAGTGGAATGACATGTTGTTTGTTGTATTTCTTCTTGTTTATAACAATGTTGCCGTATACAAGTATGTCGTTGAACAGGAAGAACTGGCGCGCCTTTGGCTTCTTTCGGCACATCTTTGTGAGGACGCCTTCTCCCACCAGAACCCTGCCTTGTTCTGCCAGAGGCTGAAAGTAAATGACAGTGATTAAACTGAGATACAACTATTTAACGATGAAACTGATATTTTATGGATGGATACGGGTCAACATTCGCTAAGAAAGGATTTAAAAACGCTGATGAATTATTTATTGATTTATAGACGAGCAGCATAAGCGAATGTGCCTATATCTTAGTGTTGAAATTTATTATTTGTCTGAGAGAATCTTTGAGTTTGGTTTTAAAAGCATTTATCAATTCAAAATTCATCAATTAAGGTTTTTTTGACCGCCTAAAGGAGAAATGTAAGTTTATATGAAAGCCTGTGTACGAAATTGTGGAAAACAGCTGATTACTTTACTCAAGCTGTACGATATCATTTAAGGGTTTTATCATGACTCATATAAATTGCTTAAGTGCGGTATCCATCTAGGGTAGAGCTGGGGCCACATTACAAAAACTTTATTTGGTGGTCAACGGTGATTACGAGCAAACGGAGCACTTACTCAGTCATTGACATAAACACATACACGCACATTAACCACCCACTTTAATTTAAAACTACCCTACATAATTATAAACAGTTCTGAAATATAAATGTGAAATTACGATGTAACAACGAAAGAGCGGTCTCTCCTAACACAGGTTGTCAAAACTTAACAGGAGAGGCCAAACACCTATGTTTTATAAAAATCAGTTAATAAAGAATTTTGAATTTGAAAAAAAAAATTGAATTTGAATTTGATTATCTTGTCCTCAATCGCTCCCAATCAAATGTTATTATGGAGCAAAAATAAAAATTCCATTTTCAAAACTTTTTTTACCAATTCACAAATAGCATTACAATAGGCATTCATGTTTGCCAGAGTAAGTTGTGATTTGACAATTTACTTAGCCAGACCTGTTGGAACAATATGAACATTTACAGAATCTCCATAGTGTGGCCACCACATAAAGAATTCTGTGTTTTTGTATCTAGTTTTTGGACACTTTTAGTGCAATTTTGATAGCTTATATTCTAGATTTACACATGTTCCATTTTGTCAATAAAAATGCATGGTTTCTGAGGAATAGCGGGTAAAACCGCGGAGCATAGTTAGTACCTGACAAAAGCTTGTGGTAAATATAAAAGCTATTTGTAAATTCAGGTAATGGTATGCTTGAAATGCGTAGTAAATATAATTGAAACGACTATCGAGTCTACTGTCTATCAGCCTTGTCTGTCGACGCTCTACCTAGCCGGAAGGCATCCCACACAATTTGTTCGAGATAATACTGTTAATAATCCCAAATACAAGTGGTGAGTAAACACTATAAAAATAACAACTATCGAACATGCTCGCTGATAAAATCGTGATATCTTGCTTTCGGGCAAACCCTCCCATCGTATAGAAAACATTATCTTTGAGTTTGCAGACTGATAAAGCGACTGTCGACCAACTTCTAAAGTTAGCCACGGAAACCTTACAAAACTACACTCACCTGTCCTGAACTGCCAAAGCAGCTCTCCACCATAGCAATGCGCCTTGCATTGGCTTCGCTATTCACTGGAAAGGTGGAAATAATTACATAAATTGCAATATCAAATCAAAGTTTGACGTCAAAGGAAAGTGGACGGCCAAGCAAACAATGACAGCGATCACCCACATAACTGTATTTTTGTACAATAAACTTTAAGCACAGCTTCATTTTAGATGTTCTGTTACAATAAACAAATAATATACCTAAACGGTCCACCATTATCAAAAAATATTTTTTAGTAAATAGAAATACGAAATCGTCACGACCAAGAGAAATGAATGTGTCACTAATTGACAATCTGACTGTCACTGACAAAGCCAACTGACAGTTGACTTATTTTGTGACAACTAAAGTCCAATATAGATCTGTGGTCCATACCTATGTACACAGTGGTACACAGATTGTGATACAGATATACACAACCGTACCCCTAGTCAGACATATGACAAAACGGAAACTTTTATAGTTTTCGTTTTAACGCAAAACCAACAGTTTACCATCAACTTGGCAGTTAGAGCGTCAAAAGTTTACACGATATCGTTAATCGAGAGCTCGATGAATGAACTTGAATGAACTTCATTTCTCTCTTTTACACACCGTAGGAAATATAGAGACAGCCATATTGATCAATTTGACGTTTTGAATTCAGTTTTCTCGTGTCATGGCGGATCAAAACAAATTATGAATAAAATTTTCTGCAATTTTTTACAAATAAACCACTATAAAGACATGAAGACATGAAGAAAAGGAAATGTTGGAAGTGCAGTTTGAAGTTGTGGTGGATTTCACGCAGAGGTAAGTCATGATTCTTCATAACAAGTGAACTTAATACATAGGAGAAGTTAAGAAAATATTTTAACTTTTCGGTAGGTTTTACTCCGTCTAATTTACATATCTACTACTAATTGTAGAAACAGTGTCTTAATTAAGCATGCCTCATGGGCATGGGCATACCCCAAAGAGAATACGCATACCCCACAGCGGGTTTAGGAACAAAATAAGTGGGCGGAAATTGCGCCGTTTCTGTAAGGAATTCTCCAAAACCTTTTTACTATTGGATTGGCCTAAACTAAACAATACACTAATCTAATTCTACAATATTATAAATGCGTAAGATTGCATTTAAGTGTATATTTATCCGCACTCAACTCATGTAACATTGAAACAGATTTGTATGAAATTTGGTATGGAGTGAGGTTATAACCTAGAATAACACAAAGAACCGGTAACCGATGGGATAGAAAGGTTCTTAAGTGGAGACCATGAACCAAAAGACGCAGCGTAGGTAAGCCTCCTACTAGATGGACCGACAACATTGTGAGAGTCGCTGGCATCCAGTGAATGGCATGCTGTCATTCAGTATGGAGGTTAAAAGGGGAGGCCTATTTTCAGCAGTGGACGTCTTCTGGATGAGGATACAATACAATACAAAATTATTTATTTCACATTATCATAACGGTACAATGATTATGAAAAACATGTCCTTTTTCGGTTGCAGATGTGAACAGGCCTGGAGGAAGCGACCAATCTACGTGAACTCCTAGGCGTCATGATGCGTAGAATGTAGATTTCCCTACCTCCACATGACCCGCTACCCTCAGAGCCAGTATGGGTAGGACAACTGCCTGAGTGCAGGAGGTGCATACTTACCACGGCGCCCTGCTCCAACAAAAATCCAAAATCATGTTGATGCTGCTTCAATGTCCAATTCGAACGTAAGTTTGTAATATATACATACATCTTATCTTACATACGTCATGCGTCTTTGAACTGTTTAGATTCTTGGACATACCGGTTTGCTCATGATGTTTTCCTTCACTGTTTTTGAGCGATGGCATCGAAACTGCACATCATTAATTTAGGTACCTACTAAATAAGTGATTAGTGGTTGCTTCAAGGAAGTATATAAAGCAGGTGAAACCGCGGGGCGCAGCTAGTAATTTATATATATAAGTTCTTGATATGTGGCAGAGGATTAAACTGGGTGCCGTCAGATTGTAAAGCGCGCATGCTACCGCTCGGCCACCATCGCTCTTATAATAGTAACATGTGTTTATTGCAGGTGCGGCAGTGTCGGTCGGCGCTGCACGTGGCGTGCTCGGCGGAGGGCGTGCGCATGGCTCGCGGCGCCGGGGGACGCGTCGCCGTGCTGCTGCCCGCGCCTTGTCGAACTCATGCTGCGCTTAGGCGCCGCGCCCGACCCACGCGATGCGCATGGTGACACGCCGCTGCACCTCGTCGCCAACGCATCGTCATAGCGCTACATTTACCACCAGCGCCGCCGCGACTCCTGTCGATCACGCCTAGCAAAGACCGGCCGGCAGCGTCGCCCGTCGTGCTACCATCTCGACCGACGCCGCCCGCGACTCGTCGCGGCGGCCACTATCTGCTACGATGTTACCGGTGTTTGGAGCGTATGGCCGACCGGTACTGTCTTGCCCTGTGCACCCGCCCCGCGCCTCCGCGCCCGGCGCGGGCGGGAAGCCAGGGCCAACACCTACCACTGCATCACACAACACTACATCACAGCATGGACTACGCGCTGTCGCTGCCGCACCAGTGTGACGGAACACCGAAATAATATCCTCGGGTCACCGACAACGCTCCGGAAAACCTGCACCGGCGTCAGTGAGCTGCTGACCATCCTGGAGGAGACCAAGTGGTTGAACTAGGTGCAGCCAGTTCACGCAAAAAGGGCCTATGGATGGCCTAGTTGCGGAATACGCCCGCACCGCACCACTACGGTGTCGCTACCCGAGACAGCCAGCCTCCCATCATTGATGGATCACAGAGTCCTAACCATGTCATCATTTACCTTTTTGATAGGAAGTGGTCTTTTTGCATAATATCGGTGCTATATTTATATTATCATGGTCAAGTACAAATAAACTAGTGTTATTGAATTTCCGATTTTGTTTCACTGAACAGTTACTTAGTTGTTGATTAGGTAGGAGGTAGTTTTCAACTAATGATAGGAAGTGTCCTTTTTTATAATATCAGTGCTATATCATGAGTACAATCTCAGATCAGACAAACAAACAAACGCACTGACAATGCCCCGGGTATTGTAGGTGTCTATAGGCGGCGGTGACCACTTACCATCAGGTGGCCCGTTGCTTGTTTGCCACTTATTCTATAAAAAAAAAAAAAAAAAAAAAAACAAGGGAGGTATCATCATTATTAGCCTATCATGTTCTTACTGTTAAAAACAGGACAGGCCTCATAGAGATAGGATGGGCCCTTATCCATGTGCTGGCCCTGTGCATGTTGGTGAGTATGTCTGACCTTTTGAGGTACTTGGACATACTGGTCTCACAATGTTTACCTTCACCACATTGTAAAGCCCACATGCTAATACCTCTCGCTAGATGTGTCGCACCTGCCGCACCACCATTCTCTCTTGTTTATTTTGTCTCAGAGTAAAACAATGTTAACTAATTTGTTTATTAAAAATATTTATTTTCTTTTTTTACACTTTTTTTCCAGTCCTACTGTTAAATAAACTTAAAAATCAATTAATCTGTCTCCGGCATTCATTAAGCTGGCCACTCTTTCATGGCCCACTCTAATATCTTAAGGGTTGTCAGTTCCCTTGGCGTTGAAACCCGGCTGTATATCATACTAATATTATAAATGCGAAGGTGTGTTTGTTTGTTAGTTCCTCTTTCATGCAACAACAGAGCTACGGATCAACCAGATTTTTTGTATGGGTATATTTCAAGGGCTGGAGAGTGACATAGGCTACTTTTCATCAATATCATCATCACCATTTTTCATCACTACGCGGGTGAAACCGCGGGGCGCAGCTAGTATATATTAGCCTGCATCGTCCCACTGGGTAGAGCAAACTCCTCCCTTTCCTCCTTCCATTCCTGTCTGTTTTGAGTAATTTGAGTCCAGTTCATGCCTCCATCTCCATTTGGGCCGCCGGGAGTTTTTTTGCCATCCTGTGCAAGCCACTGTGCTGTCGTTTTGGCCCAACGATCCTGCGACTGTATCCTGGTACTGTAATCAACAAAATTTACAAATAAGTTATCTACATATTTACACATATTTTTTTTATATGAAATACCTTTTTTTTATTTTATTGGCTTGCGTTTGACTGCTTTCTTGCCTGTTATTAAGTGATGATGTGAACTGCGATGGAGCATACTTTTCTAGGAGATACCAATTCACTTGCGACTTGAAGAGACCCAAATTGTAACTATCAGGGAACACGCAGCGTATTTCACAGCCTAGCGGGTCAGAATATCAACCATGAAATGGTGACTCCATTTCATGCAATGTTGTATTATTAGTAACATATTTATCTTCTCTATATAGAAGCGAAACACCACTGACTTTGAAACATCACAAAATCTCAAACTACTTGACTTATTATGAAGCTGCAATTTGGCAAGTAGATTCTTTATGGGGTGTAAAAGTGGGCTAATATTTTGCGACAGGGTCAAAATAAGAGGAGCAAAAGGGGGTTGAAAGTTGATATGAAAGTCTGCAAATACAAAGTCACAAGCATCAGCTAGTAAACATATATTTTAAAGTGTTTGTTTGTTTATTCCTCTTGCACACAGCATTGGATTGATATGAAAATCTAGAGGTTCTGAGAAAATGAAAACAAAGGGGTTTTTCACATAGAGACAGTTGGCGGGCGCGAGATAGGCCTATGTAGGATACTTTTTATCCCAGCTATCATTATATGGCTTATGAGGGAATGTCTACACGGGTGAAACTACGATGGCAGCTAGTTACACTAATGAATGAGTAAGTAACTGTTACATACCTCTTCACGATTTAACCGCTGAAACAATCTACTTCCATTCCTTGCGGTCGAATGTTTTTGTGATCTAGCTGCTGAAGTGGGAGTCAAGCTTGTTTCACCACCTCATTTTTGGGCCAGCCGAGGGGCTTTCTCACATTCGATGTTCACTTTGTTGTTTTGGCCTTGAGTAGGTATGTTAATTTTTCTAAGTTTGGCCCATATCTTTAGGGGTCGTGCGACTTATATCTTTAAACTGCCGGCTTTTTGTGCAACGTCAAGAATCTTCGTATTGTAGCGCAAAACGAGTAACAAAGAAATTTTTTCTCCGTTTTGGTGCAATGTTTACATGTAGGAATTTCTTCCTTAAAATTATTGCAGCGGGAGCCTTTTAGCTTCTGCGGCGAGTCCCCTTGAAGTAAACAGTGTCTCGGAAACATTTTTAGGCCCGTATTCTAAAACAAGACTCAAGTATCGTTTGATCTTAGTTCACCTGATTATTACTTGAGCCTAGAATCGTTGCTTAAGTATTGTTCTTATTCCAAAACTGCCCTTAGACTCAACTCAGCTGAATCTAGATTTAAGTAGAGTTTCAAGCGGATATTCTTTTTGTCTATGAATCAGTCTGTTTTCGTTTACATTTTTATTTTAGTTTAACAATGTCGTTCCGCGTAACGCATAATTTAAAATGTTACAATAATTTTATTAATTAAATAAACAGTAATGTAGTTTGAAATTATTAACCCTTTGAATGTGTTACGCACCGCATGTCGGCGTAAGCGAAAAGTGCTCGACGCGCGTTACGCACCGGAGCGGTGCGTAAGGAAATCACCGCTATTCGTCAATTTATTCCCGCTCGAATGAACGTTCCAAAGACAATTTAAGTTCTTTCGCCTCTAGCTTACTTCAATCACTAGAGAATCGATGCATTCTTACCGTGTCAGGGGGCCTATAGAGGTTTGAAAAAAATAAAATACAACTCCGCCTGACCAAAAAGAATGAACTGACAGTGCGATAGCCATATTGTGAAATTTTACTGTCGAATCGGTTTATGTTTTTATGTCAAGAAAATGTTACAAAGGCGAAAACGGTGAGTAAAAGCTTTTAAATTACTGAAAAATGTGTATAGAGTGTGTTAAAAGTGTTTTAGGATGTATTTGTGGCAAAAATAAATGAGAAAAAACATAAAAACTTTTAATTGCAATAAAACGATCGCTTGGTGCCGGCAGTTTTTAGCTGATAATTCGACAAACTTGCCTGTAAAAATGTAAAATCGCATCCAAGTTTGTAAATAATGTATCTTGAAACATTTCTTGATAAACAGGTTCTCATTTAAGTGCATTAATATCATATAGTAACCTTTTTTCTAAAATAAGAAGTCGGCCATTTCATTTCAACACGGGAAGTACAGTCGACAAAAAAAAATTACGATTGCTAACTCGCCCATACAAAATAGATTTTATAGATCGAAACGTTTAACCTTTTTTTAAACTTTTTTTCTCCGGCAACGCAACTATTAAATTATTTATAAAAAAATATTCAAAAATAAAAAACAGTTCGTTAGATAATTAAAATGTATGTAGCGTATGTATGTTTTTCATCATCATCATCAATTTTTGAATTGAAACAGATAGATTACATTTAGATAGTACATTTTTATTATATCCGTTTTTTTTTTGTAAAATCAATGTTTTTTTTTTTTCTGATAATGAATTCTGCTGCTTGTAGTGTATACCTTGCACGAATTTTTACCCTTTCTTCAATCAACTTTTTGAAAAGTACGTACGTAGTAAATTACTTACTTGTAGAAATGTGTTGGTCGTGTAGATATTTCATCAGACTTATTTTTATTGTTTTTAGATTAGCTAGATTGCGGTCGACGAGCTCGGAGTTTGGGCGTTCACGATCTGTGACGCCCAGCTCCGAGCGCAGAGGCCCACGGCCCTCTGCCGCACGACGTGCTCTCTTAATGGGGCTGGCGGCAGACGCAGCGCCGCGCGACCCTGAGATGCCTCCGCCAGAGGTCCTTCCCCGGTATGCCAACCTTTTTCTGCTTTTTTTTAAATATTATTCATGATGCTTATAATCAGGTTGTAATAAATAGAGACTACTGCAATGA
The DNA here is from genome assembly GCA_914767915.1 of Agriopis aurantiaria. Lineage (NCBI taxonomy): Eukaryota > Metazoa > Arthropoda > Insecta > Lepidoptera > Geometridae > Agriopis > Agriopis aurantiaria. The sequence goes on from OU611999.1 coordinate 7,803,697, forward strand.
AAGTATCCTAAAAGTTAATTTAATCTAAATTTCGCCATAATTCACAAACTCACTTTTACATAATTGTATATTATATTATATATTGTAAATTTTTCACTTTTTAGGTCATTAGGAATTGCCGTCCAGGTCACTCCTGGCGGTTCTTTCAAAATTACTGGGGACACCGTCCCCATACAACAAACCCCAGGTGGTACCGTCCGTCGAGTCATGGAGTTGGAGCCCATGCCTTCGCTCAGGTACGTTTTTTCATATATATTTTTATTTAACATAGGCTTGCGTTTGAACACATCATGGCTGATATTCTAAGCCTTTGTTTAACATCAGGTAAGTGTTCAAAATAGTTTGTTACAATGTTACATTTCCTTGCAGCACCAGTGTGGTGGAGCGAGTGGAGGCCATGGACCTCACCGACGACGAGGCGGACGACGCCATGGAGCAGGTGAGGCGGTGGGTGGAGGATCAGGGATTTGCCTCACCTAGGCCACTTACGCCTAGCACTGCTGCCGAGGAAAACTTTTGCAGTGCTTCGGGAAATTCTAGTTTCCAACCGCAAGGAACTAGCATTCAGCCTGGAAGCGTAGCGAATGTTTCCTCCGTAGATGCTGATGTTCGTCCGTCATGTTCGGGGGTGACAACCACATCTAAGCGAGTCACTAGGCGCAAGGCATGTAAAGGCAGTGATTTAGATAGCGAGTTTGACGACGAGTTCGACGTAGCTCCTATCGAAACCAACGTCTTTGCTGGCATAGGGAGGGAAATTCCGGATAACGAGGAACTAGAAGAACCTGTTCGAGATATTTTATCTTCTGTTGAGAGGGCAATGGATGAAGCAGCTGATTGTTTGCTTGGCGTCTCTAATACTTTCACGTGCAACTATAACTATAACTTGCAACGACAAATTTCTATCGATGAGTCATTGACCTTATTCAAGGGCCGCTTGTCCTGGGTTCAAGCAATAAGGACAAAGGCTGCGCGTTTTGGCATAAAGTCTTACGAGCTCTGTGAGTCACGAACGGGGTACTTGTACAAATTTCAAATCTACACGGGGAAAAACTCTGCAAGTACCGGCGACGTTGCGCCTAGTGCTGATTTGGGTGGCAAGAGTACCAAAGTGGTACTCGAATTATTACAAGGTCTCGAGAATCTGGGACACTGTAAAAACGTAACGATGGACAATTTTTATAATTGCCCAGCGTTAGCGCGGCATCTCAAGAGCTTGGGTTTTGATTGTTTGGGAACTTTGCGCACAAATCGTAAGCACGTGCCTCAGGACATCGCGAAAGTACCGAAGAATGTGAAAAAGGGGACCATCATCGCGCGTCAATGTGGTGATCTTTCCGTGTTAGCATGGAAAGACTCCAAATTGGTGACGATGATCTCCACCTATCACAACGACGACACCTACGTTGGATCGAAGGCAGGTAAACCGCTAGTGAAGCCTGTGAGTGTGAGAGATTACAACAATACAATGGGAGGTGTTGATCTAAAAGATCAAAAACTCTCAATGTATTTGTTGGAGCGGAAGAGATGTGTGAAGTGGTATATAAAGATTTTTAAGAGGCTGCTGAACGTGAGCACCCATAACGCTTTTGTTATGTACGCCAGCTCTTTGAAACGACGTGACAAGCTGCCCGTGACGCATCGTGAGTTTCGTTACGCGCTGGCTAATTCTCTGGTCGAGCACCACCGTCCTGTTCGTCAGGAGATTAGCGAGCCCGTGTACAAAGACACGAGGTTGAGAATGGATGTCATGCACGTACCAAAGTACTTGCCGGGCAAAAGTACCATAAAGCGTTGTGTGATTCACCAAAGACAAGGAATCCGAAAAGTTGTACATACGAAATGCGTTACCTGTGACGTTTTTCTGTGCTTTGAGGACTGCTGGGAAGAGTGGCATTCTCTCGCAGAGCTCAAAGGGCATGAAATTCGTGGGCGGAAAAGACGACGCGAATGAGTCTTCACAACTTTTTGTGTGTGAAAAGTGTGTGAAAGCGAGATTTGATTGGCTTAGTTTGTGATGTTTGTTTCCCAAATAATTCTTGCAATAATTAGGACAATGGTCATTCGTGTTCAATTGTAAATACCAGATTTTACTTTTGGATTAATCATAACTAGGCAGAGTTGTTTTTTTTTTTTGCCGCTTAGTTGGACATGGGGCATTGGGAGGTGGTAAGTAAGTAAGTAAATAAATAATTTAGGGATATTCGTTACTGATATGGGGCTTTCAAACTCATGAACATTTTAAACAGCCTCTGTTTTTGTGGTTTTTATTTCGCTCATTGCCGTCACTGTCCCGAGTAAAATAGAATTCAAAATTTCTCGGCAGGTTTGGTTAGCTTTTCTAGGTAAGTTAGGTAATATTGTATATAGTGTATTTAAGAATCATGTATATTTTCATTGTAATTAATTAATTTGTAATTTTATTTTGATTGTTTTTTATTGTAAATGATAGTCAGCGTTATATTATTAACGTAATATTGTAATCAAACATAAAAATTGTGAACACCATACCATCTACCAACCTATTAATATTAATTTTGGCCACGCACTCAACATTGAATTATATACTTTCCATTTATTTTCCTTTATACATAAGTACATTAATTATTATAACCAAATTGAAATACCGATTAACTTGATATTGTAATCAAACAAAACATGTATGTCAAAACATAATGTATACTTTACCATCTACCGTCTTATTAATATTACTTTAGCCAAACATTCAACATTGAGTTGTGTGCTATGTTTTTATTTTATTTTGTATACTTAACATTAATATAATATCATGACCAAATTCACATGCCGAATGACGGCAAAATAGGAGAACTAAATAAAAATCTTATAGTCAGTGTTATATCATATTTTAATTTGATAAAGTTTGCCCGCGTTGCTTTGCTCGTGTAGAATTATTATAATCTAGAATTATATGTATTTTCATCTTATGGTTTCCTTTTTGTTGTGTCATAATAGAGTTATTGTATTGTATCACGTTATTCGTTGCCATGTGAACGCGCTGCGCATTTAATTATATACAGCTTTAGATAGATAGTTTTTTTTTTTTTTTTTTTTCATAAATTCTTCTTGTGTCTGATGTCTTGATGAATGTCTTGCGTTTGATCACCATCTCACCTGACGTTAAGCGATAAATTCAAATTCAAATTATTTATTTGTCAGAACATGGTAGGTATACATACATATAAAGTAGCATACATGGTCGTAAGAATGGAGACGTATCTCATGTCCTTGCTTGTTACAGCGTACAAATGTTAGTTTTTTATATATAATTATATTTTAATCGTTTCTGATAAAGTTAAGAAAAAAAAACTAAATTATGTCTGTTAGAATATTGTAAGAATTATATTTTGGTTTAGTTGTATTTTATACCTTAATTAGATGTTTATAACCACCAATATAAGCTATTATTATTATTTTACTTTTTCCTACTACCTAGTCTCGATTTTATGTTAATTATTTAGTCTACATTACATATCATACATATACATACATGTATACGTGCATTATTGTCCCATTTCACCCTCTTGTGGGTCGAATATCGCAAATTCCCTTATACAAGGTACGCATAGTAATAGGAAATAACTGTATTTTTCATTATTCTACCATCAGTAGTTAGGCTGTGCGTTGATATGTATAGTTGTAAGCATTTTAACTTCAGATACATAATTATATATAGATGAATAGCTTCACTCCGTGGTTTCATCCGCGTAGTGATGATGATGATGATGATGAAAAGTAGCCTACGTCACTTTCCTGCACTGTAACTATAAGCAAAAATCAGTTTGATCCGTTGCTATGTTGCTGCGTGAAAGAGGAACAAACAAAGAAACCAAGAAGCCAACAAACACACTTTCGCATTTATAATATTAGTATGATAGATATTTTGAACACACAATTGAAAGTGTATTTATTTTTAGTGTTTGAATTATATTTTACTTCAAAAACATTTATTTGGTTTTAATTTTACAACTTAGGAAAATCTTTCTCTGCATAACAGTGAATCTAAATATTTTATAATAAAATAATATATATAATTATATATGTATATAGTAGTGATGTAGCGACGAAAAATTGTGATGATGACGATGAAAAGTAGCCTATGTCATTTTCCGGTACTTGAACTATATCCATGCAAAAAGTCAGGTAGCTCTGTAGCAGCGCGAAAGAGAAACAAACAAACCGACAAGCCATCAAAAAAATACACTTTCGCATTTATAATGTTACTTAGTATGAGAGACATTTTGAATACATAATCGCAAATGTACTTATTTTTAGTGTTTGAATTATATATTACTTAAAAAACAATTATTTGGTTTTATTTTTACACCATAGGGAAATCCCTCTCTGCATTACAGAAAATCTAAATATTTATTAACAATAGTATAATTTTTTTGGAAATTATTCACTAGAACACGATTTGATAATTATAAGAATAACCGTTACGATTATTCACATAAACATTTTTTTTGGCAACAGTACTTTGTGAGTGGGATTTCCCCGTTTAGCCAGTGTTCGGCAAACTGACATGGCGGAAACATTACGTAAAAATGGTTCGCGATAAAGTTTTAGTTTTTGAAGTGAATATTGCCTATTAGTGTCAAGTAATTAGTGTAAAAGTTGCGGAAATAGTGCTCCCTTGTTGTGAAAGTGGTGTGATTGTAATTTATTGTAAAAAAATAGCATATTTTTATCAACAAGTGCGTGATGGCGCAAGAAAATTCAGAAATTATAATTTCATCACGAGATTTTGTACTAATGGTGAGTAATTAAATATATAATACATGAAAATATCATACAGCAATTCAAGACGATTAATATTATATATAATATATGAACATAAAATGTCAAATTAATAGGAAAAAAATATATTTTATTTTACAGTCGGTTAGTTTTCGAAAATTCGGTTGGACTCTCACATTTCTGGCAACAGAGGCTAGTCAGCCCATTGCGCGGGAAGGGTTAAGTATTTAACTATTTAGGTAATGATCTACACTATATCATAAAGGTTTTATACATTTTTATGCTTAAAACCCTAGAATCTACTCAAAGCATTTTTCGTCAAATAATTTCAAGAAAAATTATGTAATACGGAACGTCAACAATGTCAATGTATTGTGAAATGTCACATTAGTTTTGTTTATTTTTACGCGATTTTCTTTGGAAATTTAATTCAATTCAAGTAAATCAAGGAAGTAAAGAACTGTGCTACGAAATAGTAGTATCTTATCCTGCCTATATTTGGATATTTTTAGGATTTCCCCTTCAGTTTGGAAAGAAAAATGTCTATAAAAAATATTTGTATTATTATATTATTATTATATTACTATTCCTAGTAATTAAAATGATTATAAATAAAAGACTGACCTTATTATTTAGTAGTTTTGTTTAATTTTTATATTCATTTAAAAGCTATATGATTAACAAATGAGTTAATTAATACAGACATTTTTTTTAACCAATTTGTTAAAGTTGTATAGGAGACCATGCTTCAGTCAATAATAATGGAAGCTCTAACTGCAAACCCATCAGATGTTCCTGCGATAGCGCATTTTAAAATTATTTGCATCCATTGATCTTCAGCATCTCTCAAGTGTCGCATTGGAATGCTAACAGTGATCTGTCTATTCACTGGGAAAATTTGATCATAATATTCGATATCTTCAGAAATATCCATGGTGCAAAGTAAATAATAACAAGTTTAATAACAACCAAACCAAGTACACTACACAGAAATCTCTGCTCAAGCGTGATACAGACGTCACTTGCGTGATCGCAGATCATATGTCAACTTGAGTACAGATTGGCAACTGAGTGACGTTTTAGAATACAGGTGAACTACGATCGTAGAATCTTGACTCAAGTTTAGTTCTAGAATAAAATCTCTACTTAAAACTAGTTTTAAGTAGAGAATCTTGACTGAGCGTCGTTTTGGAATACGGGCCTTAGAGTCTTACACGGCACTAATAACTTTAAAATCCAAAAACAGTGGGTCTCTCACTGAAATTTATTTAGTGAGTTAGAAAACGATAAAAGTTTTGGTATTCGTTTACTTTTACTATTTACGACTTGTCAAAGTGTCAACTTTGACTGCCAATGTACCGGAAACTACTCGAAAACTTTCATAGTTTTCGTAAAGTATTGAACAAAATCAGTCTAACTGCCAAATTTAGTGCCTTCACGTTTCCGATAGAGGCGCTTTACTAAAATGTATGGAACAAAACGTAAACGAAAAAAGTTTTCGAAAACTATAAAACATGTGACTTAGGCCCGTATTCCAAAACGACGCTCAGTCAAGATTCTCTACTTAAAACTAGTTTTAAGTAGAGATTTTATTCTAGAACTAAACTTGGGTCAAGATTCTACGATCGTAGTTCACCTGTATTCTAAAACGTCACTCAGTTGCCAATCTGTACTCAAGTTGACATATGATCTGCGATCACGCAAGTGACGTCTGTATCACGCTTGAGCAGAGATTTCTGTGTAGTGTACTTGGTTTGGTTGTTATTAAACTTGTTATTATTTGCTTTGCACCATGAATATTTCTGAAGATATCGAATATTATGATCAAATTTTCCGAGTGAATAGACAGATCACTGTTAGCATTCCAATGCGACACTTGAGAGATGCTGAAGATCCGTATGCAATGGATGCAAATAATTTTAAAATGCGCTATCGCAGGAACATCTGATGGGTTTGCAGTTAGAGCTTCCATTATTAGCAGTTTTGATTGACTGAAGCATGGTCTCCTATACAACTTTAACAAATTGGTAAAAAAAAACTGTCTGTATTAATTAACTCATTTGTTAATCATATAGCTTTTAAATGAATATAAAAATTAAACAATACTACTAAATTATAAGGTCAGTCTTTTATTTATAATCATTTTAATTACTAGGAATAGTAATATAATATTACTAATATTTTTTTAATAGACATTTTCTTTCCAAACTGAAGGGGAAATCCTAAAAATATCCAAATATAGGAAGGATAAGATACTACTATTTCGTAGCACAGTTACTTCCTTGATTTACTTGAATTGAATTAAATTTCCAAAGAAAATCGCGAAAAAATAAACAAGACTAATGTGACATTTCACAATACATTGACATTGTTGACGTTCCGTATTACATAATTTTTCTTGAAATTATTTGACGAAAAATGCTTTGAGTAGATTCTAGGGTTTTAAGCATAAAAATGTATAAAACCTTTATGATATAGTGTAGTTCATTACCTAAATAGTTAAATACTTAATAATTTCAACTTACATTACTGTTTATTTAATTAATTAAATTATTGTAACATTTTAAATTATGCGTTACGCGGAACGACATTGTTAAACTAAAATAAAAATGTAAACGAAAACAGACTGATTCATAGACAAAAAGAATATCCGCTTGAAACTCTACTTAAATCTAGATTCAGCTGAGTTGAGTTTAAGGGCAGTTTTGGAATAAGAACAATACTTAAGCAACGATTAAGGGCACAGTATGTATAAATCATGTCGCGGCTTGCAGTAAAATCATTTACACTGAGCATAGATTTGGTTTGGTAGTAGAACTGTGACACTGTTCCCATCTTTAGCTTCTGTGCCCTTAGTACAAGTTTTGATTGTATTCGAAAACTATTTTCGTTTACGTATTGTTCCATACATTGTAGTAAAGCGCCTCCAGCGGAAACGCGGAGGAACTAAAATCGGTAGTAATCGGCCAATCGGCGGTATAGATCACAGAAGAGCATAGATTCAGTATAGTACAATCTATGCAGAAGAGAGAATTTTAATTGCTTCTCATACTCTAATACGAAAAAAGTTTTCGAATATCTTTCCCAGCAATGTAACTATGGAACAAAACGAAAACGAAAAAAGTTTTCGAATACTATCAAAACTTGTACTAAGGGTACTGACTGAGGAGAATTATAATTATTTCATTTATTTGATTGTTTCGTTTTTAATTGTAGTTTGTTGTAAGTTGGATATATTCAGTTGTCATGTAAGTAGGTACTTAATAAAAAATGTGTTATTCAATGATTATGAAGTGACTACTCAATGGAAGAAAAGACAAGCCAATGTAATATATCTTGTTTTAGAATACGGACCTAATACCCTAAAGGGAACTTCCTTGCTTGCGAATAAAAATATAGTTTTTTTTACCCATTACTACAGCAGGCTAAAGCTATTAAGGTCATACCACCTTGTATTCCTAATTTTAAATTTTTAATGTTTTATGGCCTCACGTATGCCCCAGTCACAGATATTAGATCTGTGGCCCCAGTAAAGTGGTGGAGACTTTACTAGAGGCACAGAAGACATATTATTAGGTGACTAATAGTACTAGAGGTTTCTATGGAATTTTGGAATCAACATAAAATACACGTTTACCCCGCTAAATCACTTGGCCACACTCAAGCACGTTTAAACAATTTTACTAAATAATAATCCACCATTAATTTACAATAATGTGTGAAAATACACCAAGTTTATAAATTGATACAATGAGGCGACATGACATGTCATGTTTTTCCTTGTGTTTTTCCACGTTCGCGCTAAATCTCCTGTTTTAGATTTATTATCATGGCAGCACTTATCCTAGTCATAGACAAAACTATTTTACGTTCCATTTCACACCATGGTATGAATATCTAATCACAATTTAATTTTAATATTGACCAAATAGGCCAATGATGTCAAATAAATAGTTAAATTAAAATATGTAACTATCTAAAAAAAATGTAAATAAGTATAAATACCTATTTTTTTGTAATAAATTAGATAAAGCTTGTATTTTGTTTAGTTAATAAAGGCTCTTGCACAGAAAAAAAAGAACTTCCATAGACAAGAAGAGATCATGTGAGTGTCCATTTTGACACCAGCTGACAGGTAGTGGTCGATATAATTTATTTTTGCAATCGAAATATTGCAATAAAATACTAACAAAATGGCCTTTAAAATCTGTGGTCCAAAGCTGTCGCTATGCGGACTTGTGTTGAGCGTTTGGGGAATCATACAATTGGTAAGTTGTAAACTCTGAAAGCGGTGTTCTAGAAGAGATTGATGCCTGGGTACTTATCATCTCTTGTGTTTTCAGACCTTGATGGGCGTCTTCTACTATATCAGAGCAGTGGCTTTGTTGGAAGATCTTCCTCTTGAGGAACACATACCTGAACCGGTCATTGCTAATTTTATTGGTGACGTTGAAAGAGGCTACCAGCAGGTTAGTCACTTGACCAATTTTTGGGCCTGTTCTATCTATTCTCGTAAGCTTTTCCCTCTAGGTCAACGAATGGGAATAAAACTATACTCACTTGTGTACCACAGCCAGGGTTGGGCCCCAAAACCCACCAGGGGGGTATAGAATCCTTAGTTTCAAATATTACCCCATTCTAAAAATCTTAGTTTCTGTATCTGAGTCACTTGATAAAGCTTTGCATATTCATCTATATAGTGATAATTGATCATTGAATAGGTCAAACAATTCAAGTTCTGGGGGTTATGAATGGTAAAATTCTTTCAGTAAATCAAGGTGCAGTTTTCTGCTATATTGTAATAGGTTCACAATAATCTTGAATAGTAGAAATGTTGTGCTCTGAGAGTAGAATGTTATAAAATCATTATCTAGAAGTAATAAACAGTGTTATCGCTACAAAAGAAACAATCGTGGTATTAGACAAAATTTTAGTCAATTGAAGATAAAGTTAGACAAACCAGTCACTAAAAAATTAGATAGATAGATAGATAAACTCTTTATTGTTCACACCACAAATTACTAAGCACCACCTTGTTTGTACATTTTGTACCAGATAGATTTCAGTGAAGATGCAGCGTAGGTAGGCCTCCCACTAGATGGACCGACGACATAGCAAGAGTCGCTGGCATCCAGTGGATGCAAAAGGCAGGCTGTCGTTCAGTGTGGAGGTTAAAGGGGGAGGCCTATGTTCAGCAGTGGACGTCTTCTGGCTGATGATGATGATGATGAGATTTCAGTGAGTGCACCCCTTTTGACTACAGGACAAGTTGAAGTATTGCATTCTACCACTGGAAATTCCTAAATATCATATGCAGCTGTTTGGTTTCACGTTTATGATGCATACTGCCCAAGAATGAAACGTCCTGATGCCGTCCTTGTTCCCTGAAAACTACAATCTAGGCATCTTCAAGACTACAGTGCATAGATTTTTCATCCCACCTATTCGAAAAAGATGACTTGGTTCGCCTTTAACTGCACCCAAAGGTGGTGTTTTCTATAAGAAACTTTTAGCGGGCAGTAATGAGTTATCCTCTTTATAAGTGCGCCGCAATTATCTTTGCTGTGCACTTTTTGAATTAGGTACATCTTAGTGTTCAGCGCCAAAGAAATTGAACGCAAATATTATTATGTCAATGATTAATATGTTTATAGATTTTTGTATTCATATATCGCATGAGAAATAATAAATAATTTCTATTTTATTTATTGTTACCCTTCCATATTTGTGAATTTAGATCTTTGTCGTTTAAAAAATCATTGATACTATAATAAGCTTTCTTGATTAATAAATTGTTAAGAGCTGTTTTAAATACGTTGATATCATTCTCGACCCTTATATCAGTAGGTAAATTATCAAAAAATTATTATTTCTAAGTTGGAAATAAAATAAAATAAAAATAAATAAATAAAAATTATTATTAAGGTAAATTGTTTTTGTAAATTTTCATGGATTGTAGAAATTCATGGTTTTGTTTTGAAAAATGAGTTCTTCAAGTGACAGTGAAAGTATAATAAAATATGAGGCTCCTTTTATTTTCTCATAGTGGGTGATGAAAAGTAGAGTATCACACGGGCGCAAAATATATTTTTGGCTCGGGCGACGTACTTTCAATCCCTCGCTACGATCAAGAATCCCTTGCTACGCTCGGGATTCTAATCTAGACTCGCTCTGGCACTTCGCACTTCGCTCTGGATTCAAAAAAGCGCCCTCGCTGTAAAAATATTATTTTGCTCCCTTATGTTACAATCTACTATTTCTTGCTCTATCCTCGGCCACACCATTGCTTACCATCAGGATAGTTGACTAAACCTACACTAAAAATAAAAAAAGTTATAGATTTATAAAAAGCCATGGATAGGTGCCATTGAGGTGACAAAATTGGTCAAAAAAAAAAAAATTTTGGTCTAGAAACATAATTTAAAATAAAATTATAATTTACGGAACATCGACTCGAAAGAAGAAGAATAAAAAAGTTGGCCGTCACGCGATTCGCGGTATATATGTGAAACATGACGTTATAAGAGAGCGTATTCATGTTTGCCGTCATGGTATACAAGTCAGTTTTACTACTTATCGCCCCCCCACCCCCATCTTGAATAAGAATATACAAAAAATCCTTACATTTTTCCAGAATGCCTTCAACTGCTGGATTGCTGCACTACTATATGTCATAACGCTCGTCTTCTCCGGCCACCAGTTCTGGATGAACAATCGCTCTTCAGTTAGTATGTAAATGGTAGTAATGCTGCTACAATGGTACTATTTTCAGTACATTTTGTTACTGTTAATTCCATTCCATTTTTAAGTTATTTTTGATAATCACATCGGAGGATGTTTGCAAAAACTGAGTTTATATACTGCAACAAAAAAGTCCATCTGAAGGTTTGAATATAATGATTAGTTTAGCGCCATTGACTCAAAACTTTACTACCCATTCTACAACTTGAGTAATTTATTGTATTATTTAAACACGCATCTATCTCCTTCACAAATGATGTATTAATATCATGTTAAATGTAAGAAAAGAGTTATAACGTTAACAAATGTTTTTTCCTGTGAATAGCTTTTAATTATATCGAGTTGGGTTACATTAAAATGTGAATAAGTATTAATTCTATGGATGATCGCAAATACATAATTGTACATAAAAATAATCCTTTATCGTAGGTGTTCTTAATGAGTTCCTAATCAGTTTTGAACCGACTCTTGGAGTTTTAGGTTCAAAATCGGTGAGGTGGTTCTTTGACAGCACATTGTAAGATGCTTTAGGTTTTTCTTGAAGTAAATGTATTAATGTTAACCAGTTCGTTGTTTGTATTTTATTTTTACGCTGTATAAAGTGACCATGTGCATGTCGGAATTTTCTTATGTAAAGTATGTGTGCTGGAGTGCTCGACATAGCAATTGCGAGCACTGAAAAAGGAAGTCCGACTGAATCGTACTTCCTTTCTTGTGCTTTTTCAGTGCCTCAGTGCTGTATGAATGTATGTATGATGGCTACGTAGTAACCGTTACTGTAATTTCTTGTATATATTTATCTATGCCGTAATCCATACGTTTTCCTTAGAGAAAATTTCAAATTGCACAGTGGCATGGCACATCCTATCTACTGACCTTTATTTTACTATTACGCTGACTATTAGACAGGACAGGCTGTGCTAATCGAAAATTATACTTGTTTTTGTGGCCATTCAAAGTGCCCCACTGAGCATCCCTGAAACTATTAATGACAGTTGCAAATGACCATCATGTTTGGAGCATATTAATAATTTTTGTGATAATCTTGCTTGAAATGGTGTTTTGTATTCTATTTTATATTTTGTGTGTATGGATAGTGCTGTTTATATATTTGAAACGTTTTCAAATACCTCAGATTATGCATGGCGATATTGTCCCATCTCTAATATTAGTTCCAAGGACGCTCACTACCGCTATCAGTGCCAAAATGGCGATATCTAAATGCCTCTGTGAAATGCCTTTATTACAAGTCCGTCAATAGCCTGTCCATACTATTTTAATAGAGGTTAGTGCTCCTATCCCATAGGCTAGGGGTGCTCTTTACCATAATTCAGTCCATGCCCCTGTATTCTTTTTCCTTTACTCTTTGGTTCATGCCTAAAGTATAGTAGTTATCTGGGCCTAAAATACTCTTGCCAACTTCTTGCTGACGGAAATTGTCATGCGAATATTGTAAGAAAACTAAACAGGTTTTTTTTACGCGGATAAGTCTGCCTTTGGCCACCAACTCGCCTGTTGGTAAGCGACGATGTGGTCGAAGATGAAGCACGCAGACTTAGAAGATTCACTCTAGCCTTGAAAAGGCCCAGGTTATATCTCAGGAACAACGAAGCTGGCAGGTTGTTCCAATCTTTGTTTTTAATCACTGAAGGTCGTTATTTAACACCAAAGAGATTATCAAAAACTCGAAAACTATAAAAATAAAAAAGGAAATAGTTTTCTGTGGTTTCACATTGCGCGTTCAGAATCAATGCCAAGAGCTCTAATGAGAACCAATAGGGCACAAAGATTCGTGCCTTGTGCATTATTCGGAACGCGAACCCCAGTATTTCTACAGTTACGAGTGGATGCGAATAGCGAGAGACCGGGGAGAGTGGCCTATACAAAGGAGTATATTTTATACCATGTACAAAGGGAGGGTGGTGACCCAGCAGTGGGCCACTCAGGGCTGATGATGATCAACTTATCTGAGATATAAACGGAGCCACTATCGCACCACCAATGTAATAGGGTGTTTGACTGTATTGAAAATATTATGCCAATTGACATCATCCATAAACATGACATAATGAAAAAGCATATTTCATTGATTTTTTTATAAAAATATGCTTATTTTTTGTAAAAAACGCGAATAAAATAACTGTATTTTCGACATTTGATCACGTGATCGAAAACGGTCTGTAATTGGCTTCATCCCTAGTGACGTCACACAAATCTAAACAAACAGATTTTGTATTGATATTTGCGAATTTAATGTTGTAAAGCTATTTTGAGAGCGATTTATCCAGAAATTATCACCAAAAACAGTCCGGAGGTTAAATGTTAGAAGAATGGAGAAACATTTTGTGCAAGCAGACAGCAGTAACTTAACCAAAATTAATGTATTTATGGTTGCATATTTCTTCAATAATAATCTACGTCATTGTTTCTACGCTGCAGAACTCAAAACGTAAAAATTACAATGTAAGTATTAATTTTTAATTGTTCTCCAAGCAAAACATTCAATCAAGTTGTACAAAAAGTATGTTGTAGTAGGTGGATATCACTATTTTGTTAGGTTATGTCTTTACAATGTTTAAATAGAAAGTAACAGTACATAAAATAGTAATGCAATAAAAACACAAATTGTAATAGAAATATATAGACTCAAATATGTACCTCAAAATGATCTTCGCACAAAACAAAACACTTGAAACACTTGAATTAGCTCCAATACTTTTGGGTTCTCTACGAGCTACTTAGTTCCAACCACTTTTTGCGAGTTTTGGGGTCCATTGGAACAGAAACGAATAGTTTTTCCGGTGTTTTATGGAAGTATTTGTACATTGTGGCACTACACAACATTTATAAACCATTACTTCTATTAGAAAATTAGTGATTATCAAACTTTTGCTGCCTGGCTGCAGCTGTTTTGTTTTGTGTGACGTCAATCGTCGCTCGACCGGAGCTATGACGTAGGTCTGCGTTTTGGCGCGATATTTTTTTATTCAAACTTTAACATCGATTTATATCGCAAATACGACTGATATCCAGAAAATATAAATGCAGTATACATTAAATTATGTCAGGCAATAATGTGCAATAGTTTCCCAAAAGTTGTCAAATACCCTATTGTGACAGAATAATAGACTTGACTTTTTGCCCTTGGGTTAGTGGTTAATGGCCTCTGCGACTATCATGGAATTATTATAGGGATGTAGGGTATACAAAGACCTTGGCGACTGTATTGTCATAGACAGAATAATAAATATGTACCCACTCTGTGTATGTACCAGTGTTTGGCGTTGGACATAAAGTCAAACTTCAAAGTGACTGACAGATTTATGTCAGAAAGTGATTGGATTGTTTTGTTCTTGAATTCTTACAATAATTTATTATTATTTAGCTTAATATATACGTCGCAATAATTTAATCTAGTAATATAATCATTCTCCAGTTTTTATAGTATTTAAATAATAATGGGTTTGTGGTACATAATATCTGTGTGCGGAATATTTTTGAGTGTATGGGGTGTACTCCAACTGGTAAGCTACCATAACTTGTAGCCGGCAATTTTTTATAGTTTTTGACTAGGCTAGGTTATAAGGTAGCTTGTTACCCGTATTCTTGGATATTTCATTTTCAATATAGTATTCCATATTGGTAATATTGAAAATCGTGCAATATTTTTAGTTCCATGGTAGGTAGGTATAGGTTCTGCAAGGTCTACAAGTTCGTTCAGGGGCCTTACGGCCAACTCCTTACGCGGTCTCAAATTAGCGCTATAATAGCGCAGTTTGGAAAATGACGCGAACGCACCGCGGCTTAACGTGCCGAGATACGGTTTGCGGTCGCGCACATTTTTTCATTACTTAAACTGGATTGCTTAGGTGCCCCTGGGCCATGGTATAGTGCTAACAGACACGAACGCGGCTGACGGACCGCCATCCAACCAACGGGAGAGAATGAGTGAGAATATCATATTTCCCTCTCTCTCCCATTGGTCAGACGGCGGTTGAGGTCAGCCGCGTTCGTGCGTCTGTTAGCACTATTACGATACGACTAAAACTATGGTTAGGTACCTACCATACCTAACCTACCTACTCGTCGCCACTCGTCAACTGCGCGGGCCGGGTCCTAACCCTAACTTAACATTCATGCCTACAGGGAGTAATGGGATACGCCTACTCGAAAGAAACAGTTATGTTAGTAGCCGACGTGGAACCCTTACTTGGGCAATATAACTCTTTCGAAGACTTCCTTATTAATTGTGAGAAAAACTACAAGATCGTTGGTAACGTAATTGTTTATTTTAATTTAAGGGCCAACCAACTTGTCTGTAGAAATAAGTGTTGGAGCCATCGTAAATTCTGTATATAACTATAACCTATATTACTTATGTAGCTATGAACCCCGGTCAAAATATCTGACACCTTTTATTTTTTTTGTAGCCAGTAACTGCTTCGTAGCAGCGTACATCTACGTCTGGATCCTGACTGCGTTCGTGATATCGTATCTTCTTGCGCGTTTTTTCGACTTATGGTTGGCTCGTAGGAGACTGGAAAACGACGAAGCCTATTGCGAGTCGCCGTCCAAGTGGAAGATGACTGATAAGAAGAAAAAGACACATACCAACTAGTATTCTATGGACAATTCAACATACAAACTAGTTTTTAAGAAAAATTATGACTGAGTTTGCCTACTTGCGGCCTTGCTTAAAATGTACCTACCTAAGTACTTGAGTTACTGTTATAGTGCTAACAGACGCTCAAACGCGGCTGACTTCAACCGCTGTCCAACCAACGGGAGAGAAAAAGTGAGAATATCATATTTCCCTCTCTTTCTCTCCCATTGGTTAGACGGCGGTTGAGGGCAGCCGCGTTCGAGCGTCTGTTAGCACTATAACAAAATGCTTCAAAATGCCGTGTTAAAATTTCGCAGACAACACAAAAGAGAGTAGGTAATAAAATTCACCTTGTGCACCCAGGTGATAGGTATCACCAAGATGTACAAAGCAGAGTAGACAGATTGATAATACACGCACTTAAACGATAAAATTTTAAGCTTTGTTTATATTATAGTATTAACAGACGTATTTAATTGGCTGGCGGACCGCCCCCCTACAACGGGAGAGAAAGAGAAACTTTTCTCTTTAGTTGACGGCGGTCCGTCAACCAAATTCGTCACATCTGTTAACTACTTTAATAAGACCGTAACGGCCTTTTAAGAACGGTACTTCCACTGCTGAAATAGGTAGCTGTAGGGCCCCAGTAGGTACCTACTATTAGATAAAATTGTAAAAATGATAAAAAGTCTTAGAAAAACGTCAAAGGATATAAATAAAATAATAAAAACAAAGTTACTATGTAATTGCGTGTGTTACTATTTTTTCTTCGTAACCATAACATTTTATAGAACATGTAGGATAAATAACCACATTTATTCTACTTGTGGAGCAACACACAGTACCTACCCTTCAAGTTTTGATAGTATTCGAAAACTTTTTTCGTTTTCGTATTGTTCCATACATTGCTGGGTTGAAAGGTATTCGAAACCTTTTTTCGTATTAGAGTGAATACCGCCGATTAGTACCGATTTTAGTTCCTCCGCGTTTCCGCTGGAGGCGGTTTACTACAATGTATGGAACAATACGTAAACGAAAAAAGTTTTCGAATACTATCAAAACTTTTACTAAGGGTACAAGGTGGTAACTATCCCAGTAGAACATGGGCCTTACGGACAACAGCTAATTGCGGCACCTAATCCGCTCAGTTGGAAAATCACGCGAACGTGAACCTTATCGCGCCCAGATACGGTTTGCGGTCGCGTGATTTTCCAACAGCGGAACCCTCAGAGCACGAGTCCTACTCGTACTTGTTCGTTTTTTTTTTGTTTTTTTTGTTTTCATGCAGCCAGGTTATGTGGGATTATAGCCACTAAAACTCCCGCGATGACCAGCCTTAGTGCTTGAGCTCTGAAATTGCCTAACTCATCAGTGGCTCCGACATTTCCTCAGTGGCTTCAAAATAGGTAATTTTCGTCAGTGGTTCTAACATAATCTTTTTAGTAAATAAATAAATATTTCGGGACATTTTAGCACACAGCTAAAATCCAGCAGTTTATTTTTGCAGTGGTTCTGTGCTGACGTACTTCCTCAGTGGCTCTGACATATTTCCTCAGTAGCTCCGACATACCTTCTCATTGGCTACGACCAAAGATCTTATATATACCCTAAAGGGATACGACATACTTTGCCAGTGGCTCTAACATGATCTCCTCAGTGGTCCTGACATAGGTACCTACTTTCTCCGTGGCTTCGACATGCCTTCGCAGTGGATAGGTACATGAATTTAAAAAAAATGCGATGTCTGATTGGGTCAGATATTATTTGGATATACTCGAGCTCTTCCAGTGGCTCTGACATACCACCTTAGTGGTTCTGACATACCACCTCAGTGGTAGTAAGTAACATACCTCCATAGTTCTGATATACCCCAATCCACAGATCTGTGACCCCAATCACTAAACCAATGTCAGCACAGATATACACAACAGTAGTATATAGTATATAGGTCTGTGATATAGGTAGTAGATCTGTGAATGTCAGCATGCGTGTATATATTAAATAATAAAAAATAAATAAATAAATATTTGGGACATTTTTGCACACACGGTCATCTGACCCCAAACTAAGCAAAGCTTGTGATATGGCTGCCAAAGACTGATATATATACATATATAGTTTTAAATACATACTTAAATAGATATTTACAACCAGATATAGAACAAACACAAATGTTCATCACACAAATGTTTGTCCTACGTGGGAATCGAACCCACGCCCTCAAGCTCAGAAGGTAGGTTCACTACCAACTGGACCAACGGGCTATCTATATTACTCTATGGTCAATGCAAAGAGAAGTATTCTCTTTGGAGAAGTTTAGGTTGAGGGTTGAGTTGAGTTTAGGAGTCAATGTGAATTTTTCTCAAATCAACAATATCATAGTTCTGTTGTTTTCTTCTTGCTAATCTCCTGAAATTTTGCTACATATACTTATGAGTATTTAGATAGTACTTTATTCATTTAGTAAAGTACTAAAAATATTAGAACTATGGTATCATGCTATGCGTGTTCAATTTTTGGAATGGGTATAAGTCTATGGGCTATAATTCAATTGGTAAGTACGACCTTTCTTCTTCAAAAAAGAAAAATATTAACAGATAAAATGATGTTGTAGGGAAGCCTAATAGTGTTCCGTGAGGGAAGCTACGAGAAATGTAGCGTCTATTCAAAAACGCGTTGCGTAAAATCTTCTTTTTAGGGTTCCTAGTACTACAAATAACCTTTATAAGTTTGTTCTGTATGTCCATTTGTCCCACCGTCCTAATTCTAACCTAACTTCTATTAGAACCTCACTTCTAAAGTTATTAAGCAGGTACATGAAACTTTTCAAAATTACAGTTTTAGTATGGTTTGGCTCTAGTAGGTACACGTGAAATAGGACTGTTTTTTTTTCCTTTGGCTCGCTTTGACTACATTAGTAGAATTGGGAACAAAATGTCTTCTTACCCATAGACGTCATACCTGGTAGTCAGATATACCGCTTTCCCTCTTTTTGCGTCGGGGCTTAAATGCGTGCCTGTAAGGGGCGGATCCAGGATTTCGTTTTGAGGGGGGGGGGGGGGGGGACCGATTGAAAAATTGAGTCGAATGTATGGAATTGCTAGGTATTTTGCGCGGGGTCATGGCCCCCATGGATCCGCCAATGGCCTGTAAAGTGTTTAGATATTTTGTGCCTATAATTATAGCTTTTGCGTTCACAAGAGCGGAAACTGATTTTACACTGGTCCTAAGTGTGCTTGTGAGCACCACTTAGTACCATGGGAAAAATCTTTAGCCGCGGCCTTACTAAAATGCCTAGTATGCCTACCTACTTGGTTGGTTGTAATTGAGACTAACAAAAAAACTTTGTACCTGCAGACTGTAATGGGAGTCTGCTATGATTTCGAAGCCCCTACATTGTTAGAGGATACGGAACCTCATAAGTATATTAATTTTAATGATTTCATACAAAAATGTCGTAAAAACTACAAGATTGTTGGTAATTTTTTTTTATCTTACAATTAGTACCTACCTACAGTATAGTAGTTAGTCCAAGGATCCATATCATCTTCCTTCCTATTCTCCTTTTTATCTTGTTAGTCCGATATAGTAATAATAACTAGTAGTCCTTTTTGTTAGAAAATCAAAAGATCGTATTGGAGTAGATACTGTACCCAGTACCCAGCGCCGGCCCTAGCCTTTGAACAGGGTAGAGCAAGATTATCTTTCGGCGCGTTTCATTTCTGAAATCTATCGTAGGTACCTTCGACCAAAAATAAATAAATGGACAGGCCCTGTAGAAGCGCATTTTTGAAGATAACAAAATGAGCTCGGTTAGATTCTCTCCAAATAATCAATCAGTTCAACCAACCGTTAGGGCTCCAGGGCACACCCCTTCTGGGGTGCCTGGGCAAGTCTGATTCCCACTCCCGGCGACGGCCCAAGCCGAGGTTCGTACCTTCGAGGTGCCCTTGTGCTAGTCGCCCACCAAGTTATGCCAAATGCACTCTGCGTTCGCTAACTCGTCCGGTCAAGCTGTAGAGGCCAAAAGGCCAACAGTACAAGTCAATATAAAATAAAGTGAAATAATAATAATGAGCGCCGTCTTTCATTTCGTTTCAGTCGGTCTCTAGCCGTCGGAAGTGCAACACGTGTCTATTGTTACGCGATAACGAAACATCTGACAAAATTATGCATTCATATGCTTTCCCGTTAAAGGGGGAGGCCTATGTTCAGCAGTGGACGTCTTCTGGCTGAAGATGATGATGATGCTTTCCCAAAGTGTAAATACACAAATAAAACCGGGATCTATTTATTGTAACAAATATACTGGGGGCTTAGTCCCAGACTTGATAGTTTTCGAACACTTTTTTCGTTTACGTATTGTTCCATACATTGCTGAGCTGAAAGGTATTCGAAAACTTTTTTCGTATTATATAGAGTGAAGCAATCTATACCGCCGATTACTACCGATTTTAGTTACTCCGCGTTGCCGCTGGAGGCGCTTTAATAAAATGTATGCAACAATACGTAAACGAAAAAAGTTTTCGAAAACTACCCATCAAATCTGGGACTGAGCCCTCAGTACATTTTTATAATAAGGTGTTGAAGTATATGTCCGACGGTTTTGACTCGTTTTTACTGAGCAATTTCATCCGCACTATAATCATCCGCGCAACATTGATTATTGCGGATGCGGATGCAGATGTCCAAATCTATGCGGAAGCTCTGCATTTGCGAATGCGGATGCAAATATTCGCAATATCCCTGGTTTGAACCATTCGAATTTGCTTTCCATCAATAGAAAATCTTTTATTTCGCATGATATTTTCGTGCGAAATATCTTACGAGCGATTCTAACATCGAGCCCTTATAGTCTCATTTAATTCCATACACAATATTTTGAATTCCGTAATAGGCATGGAATTCGGTACGAATTTTACGTACGTATCGAATATTCATAACGTAGTAGGTTTGGTAATGGTAGTATGAAATCTTTGATTCATAATTATCTCGCTTACAGGGGCCTTACGGACAACAGCTAATTGCGGCACCTAATCCGCTCAGTTGGAAAATCACGCGACCGCAAATCGTATCCGGGCGCGATAAGGGTCACGTTCGCGTGATTTTCCAACTGAGCGGATTAGGTGCCGCAATTAGCTGTTGTCCGTAAGGCCCCAGGTCAAAATACAAAGTACGATTTTCTTTTCAGGTTATAACTGTTTTTTTGTGGCATACGT
This sequence comes from Agriopis aurantiaria, assembly GCA_914767915.1. Taxonomy (NCBI): domain Eukaryota; kingdom Metazoa; phylum Arthropoda; class Insecta; order Lepidoptera; family Geometridae; genus Agriopis; species Agriopis aurantiaria. Next base: position 7,825,018 of record OU611999.1, read on the forward strand.
CTACATTTGGCTTTGTTATATTTGTATATTTTTTGCGCTAAAATGTCGTGTATCTGGTATGAAGGCGGAGAAGAAGCTGGAAGACGATGATTACTTTTGTAACCGGACGCCGCAGAAGAAGTGATGTCAAAAGAAAGAAAGGACAGTGATAGAAAGTGTCCAACTTATAAACTATTAAACTTGCGTTACACTGCGAGCTACCAGCCTCCCGTCCCGCCCGACCAATATGTACTTTGCTTACAAGTATAGGAAGGATCATTCTCGATAGATCCATTGCTAAGATCCATAATGGATCTATAGAGATTTTTCTCTCTCTATAGATCCCATTTTAAAATTATGGATCTATCAAGAACTTTTTTCTCACGAGATCTATTAGTAGTTCCTCGATGGATCTATTGAGATTGTTGCGGGTTACCAGCTCCGATCTACCAGGGAATAACCACTACATAAAGCAAGCGGGTATAAGCAGGGTCTCGGAGGCGGACAGATGGTGGTCGACCAGCGCTAATTAGGAGTAAGGGCCTGACGGCCAACTGCTTACGCGGTATCAAACTAACGTTAAAACCGCGTAGGTAGTTTGGGAAATCACGCGAAAGTGAACCTTAACGCAATCAGATACGTACTGTATGCGGTCCCGCAACATTTTTTTAACATCTAAACTGCTAGGCGTAAGGCCCCAGTAGGCACGTAATTTCTTCCTAAGTTTTCATAACAATCACATAAAAATATTTATTAAATATTTTTAATATATATATCAATGTGAATTAGAGGAATATGTATTATTTTTATTATCCTATTGTTGATTTGATTGTAAAACTATTCTATAATTATAAAATAAGTTTCTCTTAGTTAATAAATTAATTTCCCAAAAGTGTTTTAGTATTTTTAGCTTGTTTTTTATATACCGTTCCCTTAAAATTGCTTTCGTTTTGGCAGGCCGCTAGTGTGTTATAATGGTGTAACACATATGACTGTGTTATATAATTACTAGCTGAAACTCGCTACTTCGTACGCGTAGAGCTCGGCCTTCGGCCTCGCTACTACAACCCGTTATAGCCTATGTGTTATTCTAATGTATAAGCTATATTATTGTAGGTACTTTTGTAACTTTCATTAAAATCCGTTCGGTAGTTTTTGCGTAAAAGAGGAACAAACATCCATACATCCATACATACAAACTTTCGCTTTTATAATATTAGTAGGAAGTAGGATAATCAACATTAATGTAGGTAAAATAATCAATGACTGTTTTAAAAAGGGGGATTTCTTTATTTACTTACATCAATGATTATAATACATAGGTCTGTAGATTTTTTTATATTGACTAGATCTGCGTTTGGTCAACTCGTCTGATGGTAAGCGACGTTGCGGCCGAGGATGGAGCACGTTGATCTAGAAGAAATCTATTCAATCTAGCCTTGAAGATGCCTAGATTGTGGTTCTCAACCCCCGAAACAAGGACGGTCTGTGTAGTAAATGCTGCATCTGTGCTTGGGGCTTACACATATTCATATTGTTGGTGCCCTGTGACCAATATCGTAACTTACCTATACGCAGTAGTTAAGGCCACGTGGTTCGATCGCGTAGTTCGATCTATCGGACTATGTGAACTTTTTTTTCCAATACCTACGTAGGTACGATTTCTCTAAGTCATTAACGATGGCCATTCGCACAAGTAGGTACCACAGAAAAGAGATGTAAATAGAACAGAAATGAGAAGAAAAATCTGTCGCTAGGCATTATGACAGAACCTTCATTGAACATTCTTATTTATGTCAACGCGTCGAACTCCGCATCCAAAGAACTTGGATCTTATCTTTTTCAGTTAGGTCTCAAAGTTCTTTGTCCGCATCACAGTTGCTAACTGGTTTCGAATGACAGACGTTTCGTTTATATTGGTGCAACTGGCTACAACAAATTTCTTACAAAAATGCCTTGACAGCCGTTCTTATAAAAATAAAAATAAATCTTTTCTGTGGTAGGTACTTACTTACATTTTTTTTTAACTTCCATTCTCATTTCGTCCAATTCCCTGAATGTTATTTCTTGAAACGTGATGCTGTCAGCAACGTAAAAATTACAAAATAAAAATACCTATAAGAATGACAAGGGATGCACCTTTTATTCAATAAAATCCATTTGGTTAATTATTTACTTTGTTTCCTAAATTTTAACTTCTTCCAGTTTTCTGTCGAACGTAACGGTGCCGATGTTAACACCCTTTATTTCTTCTTTGCTTGTTTCTGTATTTTCCTATAAAACAAATTATCTTTAAATAACACATTGTGTATAGGCTTCAACGGGCTGAAAGCCAGTGGCGGATTTACACAGTTGCCGCCTGTAGGTTATTTAAATTTTGCCGCCTCTACCGACCTCTACAATTCGATACCTTAGTTCAGATTTTTATTGTCTGTAAAATTCTAACTTTATTATTTGTGACTGTCGTTATAGCTACACCACATTTCCCCCGTAATTAGTATGATTGTAAACTAGGGGATTGATGTGCCTAGTCTATAATTTTTAAGATTGTACAAGAAATACCACCACATAAAACAATGACAATTATACCTATTATCTTTGACATAAAAGAACCACCGGAGGATGGGCAGCTGCATCCTTTTGGTAGACGGTGAACGTACTGCAATCTCGAAGCCGCCTGCCAAGCATGGGGATTATGGCAACACCCCTATAAGAGGGAGTTTAGCAAGAGCTTTTAATCAGCAGAGCACCCAGGTGATATCACCCGGGTGATTAAAGTGGAATAGACCCGTTTAATGGCTGCTGATATGTGCGTGTGATGCTCAAGAAATAGTTTTTGGGTATATTTCTGAGCTAATAAAAGCTCAATCACGTACCTACTACTAATGCGGGGTAAGGTACATTATGTACAAATTAATGATTAGAAAAATTAATCTAAGTGGTGAAACATAATTAAGTGTTGAATTGTTTATGTGGACCTAATAACATTTAGGTATATAAATATAAATATTTAATGTTAATCTTTTGATTACTGTAAGACAAAAAGATATTGCCTAAATTTGCCGCCCCTAAATCTGCCGCCCTAGGCTCCAGCCTACTCAGCCTGCTGGTAAATCCACCACTGCTGAAAGCACTTTTATAAGTCTATATTGCAATGAAAGAAAAAGAAGAGAAGTAATAAATAAAAGCCAAAGGGCTAAAATACCAGAAGAGGGGTGATCATAACATTGCGTCTTAATATGTTTTCACACCACCTGTTCGGCAATGTCCAATTACATTATCATGCAACCTCAACGTAAAGTAAAGCATTATCTCTTAAGGGATATAAAGTTGTATGAAACTCTCTAGGGAATAAAGTGATTTGAATTTGGAACGTCAAATTAGTGTGGAAACGCGTAGAAAACTAATTAAAAAAATGCCCATATATGGCATTGTAAAGAGGTTTGTTCGAAAATTTAACTGGCCACCATAAGCAGAACTCAAAAAAAAAAGTGCGTTTACAAAGAATGTGAAACAAAAGACAATGTTTGGTGCTGTGATTTTCAGTGAAACTTGGCTTTTTATTGTCTCGCAGAAGGTGTGAAAATTAGAGTATGCTCCCCTGGAATAAAGCCTGTCTTCGTCTTGGGCAGCTTGGGCAGTTTAATATGCCGCCCGCGACGTAAGACACTGCTTTATTCCTTTATCGCATAATCTACTATTAGAACTAAAAAGCGATGGTGGCCGAGCGGGACTATGGGCGCTTTATAATCTGACGGCACCCCGTTCGATACCTGGCCCTTCACCAATGACTTAAATAAATGATGTGCATTAGGATTGCAGTAGGTATCGATGCGATCGCCCAAAATCGGTGAAGGAAAACATCGTGAAGAAACCAGTTTGTCCTCAAACTTAGAACGTCACAAGTTCAAAGACATATAACATTCACTAACGTCGCACTGGGCCAGCATGGTGGATTTCGGAGCCCATCCCCTCTCTCTGAAAGAAAGCCTGTATCCCAGCTGTGGTAAGTTTAGTGCTTTAAAAATTATGTGCATCGCCTGTGGAAATTTCTGCATTATTAACGTCGCATCGTATGCGTATATCGTACTTTCGCTTTTTCCATTCAGCCAACCAATTTTGTAAGGTATATGGTAGGTGCAAGGCGAGCATGAACATGAAAAATCCCTGCCGGGATAAACTTTCCTGGGGAAAAAGTCCCTTCCCGGGATAAACCTTCCTGGGGAAAAAACCCCTTCCTGGGATAAACATTACCGGGATTAACCTTCCGTAAGAGGATACAATTTTCGATCCCTACTCCTACTCTCCCAATATTTGAATAGAATATTTGACGAAACAAAAATCTGACAAAATGAAAATCCGACGAAATAAAAATCTGACCATTTAAAAATCTGACAAAATGAAAACAAAGCATTTAATGTTATTATAGAATGAGTGGAAAATAAGTGACAGACCACCTTACGGTAAGTGGTCACTGCCACCTGAGACGCCTACAATACCCAGGGCATTGATGATAGACGTTTGGTTGACGGGCAGTTAGGTAGGTAGGTATAGTAAAAGTTATAAATAATTACCGTAATAGTAGCGGCTTGGTTACGTGTCGACCTTGAAGTGAGGTATCTGGGATCTTGAGGGCGTTAGGAACTTGGTGACAGTGTCCATCTTCACAGACAAAGGTTTATGGAAAATGAGCGGTCTTTGTGACAATGACAGTTTTATTTCAAACAAGATATCTCTAAACCAACTTCAACGAGTGCCTACTTACAAATAGCTACCTTAATTTGCAACGGTAGGGAAATCTTTTAAAGATGTGCAGCTGTATAGGAGTACAGTCAGGTTATGTAGAATTGACCTCCACCTACTTCGACCTCCTCGGTGGCCTGTCTCGCTGGCCCTTTAGAGGCCAGGTGATGAAGGATACCGGGATCTCCATAGGAACAGACTTTGAAATGCCCGGAGCAAAGACTTATACAAGCCGTGGGCCGTACAAGTCTATGATGGAGCACGCTTGTCTAGAAGAAACCGATTCACTCTTGATTTGAAGACACCCAGATTGTAACCATCGGGGAACACCCCACTCAGGCAGCGCATTCCACAGACTAGCAGTTCGTACAATAAAAGTGGAATCAAAGTACTTCTTACGGGTTTCCGAAATCCCAACCATGAAGCGGTGTCGATGAGTTCTAAGTGCCCACTCTGGCAGTTCAATATAAAAATGGGCAGAGAAAAATTAGATCATGTAGAGCCGAAGAAGTTGGTTACCATCAAGATATCTCGTATCTATCGACGGCAGTTGTTACCTCGTCGTCTTTGGGCGCGGTCTGGTTTGGGTTGAGCCAGGGGTCGGCGAGGATCTGCGGAATCTTGACGCGGATCTTGAGAGGCGCCAGCACTTTGGTGATCAGCTTCCGGCACTCGGCGGACACCTTCGGCTCGCGGGGAAACGACACTTTGTTTTGGACTTGCTAAGAAAGAGAGTTTTAAGAATATGTAGTTATTTCACTATTGTATGAAACATTGTTTCCTAGTGGCCATTAACAGGCCTGAAAAACAGCAACGTTATGGTCGAAAAGGGAAGTCGATCTAGAAGAAATCCACTACAGTCACAAAGTCGTCTAAGCAAGACATGTTTGATGAACGCGTGAATCCAAATCGTCACGTTCAGGAAGTTTCAGGAATCACGTTCAGGAAGTTTCAGGAATCAAGAATCACGTTACTGGCACCATCCGCGCGAGCTGGATGGGAGACGAGCACCGCTACTGAACCTAACCCGAAAAGACCCCTGGTGCCTTACGGCTACCTCTACGCGGACTCAAAAGAGCGCAATGCGGAAAATCAGTCGAACGTGAGCCTTAACTAGCCGAGATACGGTTTGCGGTCGCGCAACATTTCGTAATCACCTAAACAGAATTGCTTAAAACAGGTTAAGGTACGGCCCAGGAATGAAATTCAATTTTACCTTTAATAACTGTGTGTAGTTGGTGTCATCAAACGGCAGGCGTCCATACACTATGGCATACAAAACGACTCCCATACTCCAAATATCAGAATCTTGCGGTCTGTAAGGCACTCCTTTCAGGATTTCAGGAGATGCGTAAGCATAACTTCCACAGAACGTCTCGCTGAGTGCAAACACGCCATTCTTGGGCTTCATGTGGCCGCGAGCGAAGCCAAAATCCGACAGTTTAATGTTCAGGCCGTGGTCCATGAGCAGATTTTCGCATTTTATGTCTCTGAAATTTACCAATGTCTTATAAAACTTGAGAAAATTGACGTTGAGTCGTGCAAAGATGTCAAAATCTTGGCTGAAGATCGGAAAGACTAAAGGCTGCTCTATCGACAAGAGCAAGGTTTAAAAATAAGGCGCTGTTTTATTAGGGCCATAAATTTATAAACAAAGAGGAACTGCTGGTTAAAGTACGAAATTCACGAAGCCTTAGTTCCTTATCTATTTAGATACATTTTAGAAATGCCGATAAAATAATGTCTAATTCGCTTGCATCAATTATTATAGTCTTAATGCACAGATTAATAAATAGTTACTACTGTTTTAGGCTTGCTTTGTTTTGGATACTATATATTATTATGTGCGCAGAAGTGAAAACGATAGCTTCAAATATCTTTGCGTAACTATTTCGGAGGAAGGAGGTCCAACCAAATCAATGTTTTGCTCTAGTATATGTTTATCTGTCATTCCTTACGTACTCGTAAGGAATGACATAGATAAATGAGATAGATAGGTAAAAAATATGTACTTTTTGTTGTAAAAACAAACCCTCTAAGGCGAAACAGAAGTAAAAGCTTTACCTATGGACAACGCCTCTCTCATGGCAGTAGTCAACAGCCTCGACCAGTTGTCGGAACCAGCGGCGGCCGCGCGTCTCATCGATGTGCTGATCTTTGCGTATTATGTCAAGAAGACTGCCGTTTTCAGCGTATTCCATCACAATATAGACCCTGCGAAAATGGGAATAAAGTTTATTTTAGCCTCTTTCATTTACAATGACGCATTTTTTTCTGTATTCCTTTTACTCTTGGGGCTTTTGCTTTCGCGCGATCAACGCATTTGCCATCTTCAAGAGAGTTCGTGGTGCAAGGATGCAAAGTTCTGCGTGTGATTAGACAATGATATATATATATATATATATATATATATAGTAATAATATTCTTGCGTTATATAAAACCGACTCTTACTATGTCGTCGGTCCATCTAGTGGGAGGCCTACCTACGCTGCGTCTTCCGGTTCGTGGTCTCCACTCAAGAACCTTTCTTCCCCATCGGTTATCGGTTCTCCGAATAATCCAGTGGATGCAAAAGGCAGGCTGTCGTTCAGTGTGGAGGTTAAAGGGGGAGGCCTATGTTCAGCAGTAGACGTCTTCTGGCTGATGATGATGATGATGATGATATAAAACCGATAGACTAGCAACTTTGAGACGATGCTCAAGATTAAGAAGCTTAGTCTGAACTAGGGATTCGTTGTTGATGAGTCTCTTGGCACGTTTCTCAATAGACTCCAACGCCCCAAGCTGGCACTTAATTGATCCATCCCAAAAGTGAGAGCAGTAACCAATGCATGACCGAACTTGTGCTTCACCGAATTTGTCGTGTGTGTCAACACATTGGATTTTTTTGGCGTCAACGTGAGAAATCATGTCTGTTCGTTGTATCTTTTATTATTTTCATAAAATTCCGGATTTTCGAGTATGACGTGTGATAATGGTGAATGATTTTATTATTTATTAGCTTCTGCCCGCGGCTTCGTTTACTTAGTAAAGTGATGTACATATCAGTACCACCGTTCCCTACTACTCCCGTCCAATTTCCATCACTCTGTCGTCCCTCTTATTACATTTTCATCACTCTCATTTCAACCCCTATTTCGCTCCCATCCCGTTCTTATCCCACTTCTACATCGCTGCGGTCCCGGTTCAGCGAATTCTTCAGTGCGGCTTGACAGTCTTCTGCCAGTGTTTTCACCTCGCTGTACGACATGATATTTTCATTATCTTTTATTTGGTATAAGAATACTCTTCTTGGTCTTCCCAGTCCTCTCTTTTCTTCTATCATTCCCTCTATGACGGTTTTCATTAATTTCTCATGTCGTACAAGGCGGCCAAACATCTTTCCCGTTCTGGTCTTTATACTCTGGTATTCTTAGTTTGAAGATTATCAGCTTTTTAAAAGGGATTCTTTAAAAAATTCTATTTAGTTATGTATACTTGTTTACTTTATAAAATATAGCGGCAAACAGGCAGACTATAAATCGCATAGAAACAATTTAAAGTAACGCACCTGTGAGTAGTTTCAATAGCTTGCAAGAACCGTATGAGGTTTTCATGTTTCAATCCTTTGACGACTTCGATTTCCCTCGGTAGAAATTTCTTCAAGTAATCTCCAGGCGCTTGAAACTTGCTTATAATTTTTATTGCAACTTGGCAATTATGCCTTTCACTGGTGGCAACCTGAAATAGAACCACATTGTGAACTTTCACTCTATTGCATTTGCAGTAGTTTCTAAAATCTTGAAGGTTAATGGAATAAAAGGAAAAAGTTTCACATGTAACGGTTTTCTGTCATACACAAAAATACAATTAACACCAGACCCAGAAACGATGATTAATTATTATTGTTGAATTTATCATACAAACGTCTGCCTGTTTATGAACCAAACCCGGCGCTGAAAGTAGACGCACCACTGACTGACCCATACTACAAAATGCAATCTTGCAAAATGCTTTCGGAATCTGGATTTTTGGGCATAAAATAAATAATAAAGCCGTGATTGTCAAGACGTCTATAACACAAGTAAACAATAACAATAAATTGTTTAATTTATGTCTATAATTTAAAGAAATACACTCTCAAGCTTTCCCTACGAGAGTTTGACGAAAAACTACTTTTGTAAATTGTAGGTAATAAGGGGAAAGGATGCGTTTTTCAAAAAATTCAAGCCGTTATTTTCAGTAAAAAATACCGATCTATATTATTACCATCGACCAAAATAAAATTTATTTTAGTCGAAGAATATTACAGAAATTTTATTTTTTATAGATATTTCTATTTGATAGAATCAGAATGCCAAATATACAGTTATGATTTTTGTCAAAAAAATACTGTGAGAAGGCTTTTAACACAAACACAGTGGACTGTTGTTTTGGAAGAGCATTGCTTTAAACTTTCACGATTGTGCACTTTAGTAATACAAACACTACATCAAAGTCTAATTTATACGTAGTTTTGGAGGAATCTAAACCTTAACAGTGGCGTAGGAGCCCGACCCGATTGTTCTGCCGAGCACATAGCCGTGGGTCTCGAGGACAGTGAGTTTCTTCTCAGATTTGGCCTCTACACCACTGTGGACAGTCGCCGTAGGCTCAGTAGACATCTCGCCGAGGACATTGTCATTGGCTCTTACATCCGGCCCCGGCATATCACAGATATAATTAATAGAAACAGAATTTAGTTCATGAAAGTAACATCATATTATTATATAATTTAGCCACATATTTATTTTTCCATTTATTTTTGCGTGGATTTATTGTCTGTCATTTTGTCAAAAATTGTATTTTTTTCTGTGACGCATAAATTTTGAATTTTCCCGTTTGATGCATAGACAATTTTCGGTCGCCAGTATCATTTTTACAGATACCGAACCGACGTAATTTTAAATTTATTTTCGTGTAATTAAAATATTGACTTTGTCATTATCGGCCAAAGAGTTTATTAACATTTAGCCAACCTACTCTTAATGAGATATTAGAACCTTATGAACAAGAGTTTTGCAAGGACGTTTTATACCCTAACTTCCATGAGCGGAGTAGATCTGTGGGTCGAAGTTAATCACAGGAGTTTTGGCACCAAAGTGAAAAACATATAGCCCACAGAAGAGATTTTTTTTCGTTTATATAGCCTCATTGTATTAAAACATGTAGTGTATTTTTACAGACTTCATAAAAGGAGGCAGGTTCTAAATTCGGCACGTATTTTTATTTATTTTATGTATGTACAGCGATTAATGTTTATTGAAGTTGGTTTTATTAAAAGATAATTTATTGACTGTTCATTATTTGTTAGTGTTCATGAACAAGCTCGCATATGGGAAAGTGATATATAATGAAGTAAAACGTGTATTTTCATGTTGTTTCCAAAACTACATACAAGCCTTTAGTAAAGTATCTCTCCCCTAAGTTGGCATGGGTGTTAGCCTTTAGAGACCAAGCTTCGCTACCGTACAACACCACAAACGTAACAGTGGAGCACCCTCATTCTGAGCTTCAAACAAAATAATTTAATAACTTAACAAAATAATATTTTATAACTTTTTCAAACATGCATTTTTTTGTTTTTTATTATTTCATTTTTTTTTGTATATATTATTTTCTACATGTCAGTCCCATTGTATATTCTAAACTAGAGGACTCATACTTAATACACAAAACACAGACAACAAACAAACACAGGGTCGATTGCATCACATTGCGAAAACAATGTTTTTTGTGATATCGTATCAGCAATCACCAGCACTATCACCAGTCTTCGCTTTCAGGAGCATTTCCTTTACAACCTGTATATGAGTTCTAATTACGTTTTAAATAATTCATAGGTACTTTACCTAAATTCTTACTTTACTGCTGTCTATACTTTAGACGCAACCTGATAAATAAATAACCCAATAACCTGCAACAAAAAGCCAATAAGCAAAGTGTAATAAACAGTCTCGTAAATACCTTTAAAAAGTTGAAATTTGTCCGTAAACAAGATAAGAAAGAACTCTAGACTGCCTCGAACGTCACATCAAACAATTAGGAGTTAGGTGAGCTTCGCTGAGTGCGATATATCGGAGACTTGATTACTTTTTCTACTTCAGCAAGTAATAAAACTTGTCCAGCAAACCGAGAACTGGCAGTGCCGCGTTTTAATTGAAACACGATGGTGTCTCATTGAGGGATGACTATTCTAGATTGGAAACAAAACCACATACTCCAGATATTCCTAACTTGTTTTATATACCTATTTGTATCTCTAAGCGATTGCAAGTGTACTAACCTTTCGAACTTTTTTCGTATCGATTTGAAAGATTGCAAGTAAATGTGATCCAGATTATGATACAATACATTGGCACCGTTGTACTGATCTTGACGTACGGAGCCAAGAGAAACCACAGGTGCAAAAAGGATTTGGTACTATAGTGGAACTTTTCAATAATAGCTCACCCAAGTTCACTACACCAATAATATATTGTGATATAGGTACTAATTGTGTGATAAATGAATGATAATTAATTTGTGATAATATTACTAAGATAGAATGTCATAATGTTAGTAAATTAAAAGGCTACCCTACAATAAAAGCGCAGTGCAGTACCGCCAGTACCGCGCAGTTTTTAGGGTTCCGTACCTCAAAAGGAAAAAACGGTATCCTTATAGGATCACTTAGTTGTCCGTCAGTCCGTCTGCCAAGACCCTTTTTGTCAAGAACGCATAAAGGTATCAAATTGAAATATAAATCAAATACTCGGGTCTACGGTTTTACCGTTAGTATTGGTTATTGTAGTTATATGTAGTTAAATATCTTTGTATAAATCTAAATTCTAACATAAATGTATTTTACATTACAAGAATACATTTAGATATTGTTGAAATTTAGTTCCTAGAATGTAGTTTCTAGAATATTTTTTCTCATTCAAATTTAACATTATATAATATCATGCAATTAGTCGAAGTACTTATGTCTAAAATATTTATACATTTATATTATACTTCCACACACGTACACACACCCCTCAGACACACCCCCACTCGCACCTCCCTCCCACTCACACACATAGCCTTCACATACGCACAGACATGCTCACACACAAACATACACGCTCACGTGGGAGCGCGCAAACAACACAAATACACGCAACACACGCCTGTCGTTCCTGCGAATCCCTTGGATCTTTCGAGGACCTGTGTATTGTAGAGACGACCACAACTACACGGATCGCAAAAGTACACTCGCGCGCTGACTCAACCTCGCAGGCAAGTCACATGCCCAGTTAAAAAAAAGCACAAATAAAACAATAAATTTTTCTGATTGAAGAGTTTAAATATTTCGCAACAGATAAGAATTTACATTTGCTTTCGCTACCCTTAGGAAACTGTTAAATACCATTATGCCTTGTACAATATACAGTTAGGTTAGGTCACTATCAGTATTTGCCCAATTGAAAGCGGATAGAATTCATCATCATCATCAGCCAGAAGACGTCCACTGCTGAACATAGGCCTCCCCCTTTAACCTCCACACTGAACGACAGCCTGCCTTTTGCATCCACTGGATGCCCGCGACTCTTACTATGTCGTCGGTCCATCTAGTGGGAGGCCTACCTACGCTGCGTCTTCCGGTTCGTGGTCTCCACTCAAGAACCTTTCTTCCCCATCGGTTATCGGTTCTCCGAGCGATGTGGCCTGCCCATTGCCACTTCAACTTGCAAATTTTAACAGCTATGTCGGTGACTTTGGTTCTTTGGCGAATATCCAGGTTTCGGATTCTATCGCGCAAAGAAATTCCGAGCATAGCTCTCTCCATTGCCCGCTGTGTGACTCTGAGTTTTTCCAAAAGGCCAACAGTTAAGGACCACGTCTCAGTACCATATGTCATCACCGGCAACACACATTGGTCAAAGACCCTTGTCTTTAGGCACTGTGGTATGTTGAGGATAGAATTAGTCCCTACTAAATGCAATGATCGACTATTCAGAATAACTTTAGTGTAGGTTGTGAAACAAAACCCCTTTAGAACCCAGAACTTTAGATTCTACATCAATAAAATTACCTCCTCAAAGAGCAAACGAGGTTAGATTGTTAGATTAGATTATAGAGAAAAACTATCCACGGGATGAAAGTCCCCGAAAGCTTACTGGGATGAAAGCTTACTGCCCCCGCCTTTCTACGGAAAATACTATCGTCAATAATGGAAAGCAAAAAGTTAGTGCTTCGGGCAAGTTATCAATTGTATCTGGGAACTTAGCCGACTTTTTCATCCATTTATTGCACGCAGACGGAAATGCTTAATGGTTATTCTCTTGGTCGCATTTCGATATAAAAGCTGAACTTTGTCGCCATCAAGAGACACTTTGTGGCTTTTTATCTGTTCTATAAAGTGCAATTTTTGCTAAGTTTCCAAAGTCTGGAATGTTGTAAAACGACTTGTGGAGTAATTCGAATTGAAATTGCCTCTTTGTTTCTTATCAATAGGCTGCCTCTCTTCGAAACGAGAATTTTATTACTTGATAGTCTTTTATTTTCTTTGTGACGCTTTTATGAACTGTAACTTTGAGAACGAAAAACAAGTAAAGGAATACTCATCTACTACGAATATGGATATACAGGGCTACTCAGAAAGGTTATATTAAATGCGATGATCATTTTCAATGATTCGTCAAGTGTTATGTGATGATGCAGTCTGCAGACTGCGATGGAGCACGCTTGCCTAGAAGAAACCGATTCACTCCGGGTCTAGGGCTTTGATTTGACTAATCTTTTAGTTAGGTTTTCTTTACATTCATTTTAATTAGTTTTAATTTTAGTTCATTACTAGTACTATGTTCTAATAATTTGTATTTTGTATTATTGTATTTATTTATTCAATTAGCACGGTTCAAAAACCAATTACACTAAAGACAGATAATATTACATAATTATGGAATTTAAATACCTACCAGATTAACTAATTACATGTCGAAGAATACATTTTTGTCACAATATATTATAGTAACAATACAAAAGGTGATTATAAAAAATAAAAAATAATAGTTACATAATAAATAACAAATGGTCGTTATACAATAATTAAATAATGTAAATATATATGTAAATAAATTTGTAGCCCAGAAAGTATGACTAGGATAGATTACTAAAAACATGAATTCTACAACGAATTTTTATGATATTAGACAGTTTTTAACCCCTAGCCCGACGCAAACATATCCTCAAGTACAACATGATTTAGAACATGAATAAATCTGCAGAGTAACCATAGAACAGGAATCTACTCCTTTCTCAATCATTTTTTTCCGTTTTGGCAAATACATCATAATTTTACCGGTTAGTCACTCCATCATTTTTCCAATTCGTTAAAAAGTCAGCGGTATGTGTGATAAACTTAAATTAGGTGTGCTTTAACCAAGAGGCTAGTTTAATTAACGTAAATAACAAGAACTAGGAAGTTTCTCCACCGGCCGGTTAGCCAGGTGCGTTCGGAATACAGCACCAGTACCTAACAGTTGTTCCTTTGTTACCCGTTCAGACGGCTAACTTACCTTTAAAGTTAGCCAAATGTTGGAACTAAAAATATTCTGCGTGTCACTGTCAGCTGTGTTTAGAAATTGCGCTAGTGGCTCCTTTTTTAACTTTACCGATAATATGGTCATCTGTAAACAGCGTCCGGGATGTGCAGGAGTTAGTTTTACGAGCGGCAACCTGCTGCGGTTCCTCGTTTGCATAGGTTATGTACAAACAGCTAAATGAGCAAACATACGACGGGATTTTTGGAAAAGTTTGCGTTTTTGAGGGGAAGGATACTCTGTTAATATTTAGGCGGGATGAATTATAATTAGAATCAAAATTAAGAAGCGTTTGCCCACGACTTTGGTCGCGTTGTAACCAAATTGCCTAGCGCTCAGGGTTAGTGTATGTTTTCATATAAAACGGTGTCTCTGTTTGTAATATGGTTTTATTCAACCGTAAGTATTAGCATAGATAAATACTAGGTATTAGTAAAAAGCAAAAATGTAGGGCTTTGCGTTATTTTAAAATTTACAGCTTACATTTATATTTGTGACTTAACTATTATGATATATTATAAACATTTTCTATTTGAATTTCAACCTTGTATGCACCAGTGTACGTAAAAGAAGTAGTATCGAAATTAATAGTGTACCAATCAGAATATAGCCCTTTCTATTAGTGAAATAATTTTCAGTATCGGTTTAAGAGAGTTAGAGCCATAAAACTTCATAAATTTTCTTTATAATGTTAGTGTGTATAGACCACATTAATAAACAGCATTCCAAATAGAGTTATATTTATTTTTCATGTTATTTGTATCTACATATTTTTTTTGTATCTATATGTCTAAGCTATAAAAATAAGCCAAATTAAAAATACCTGTATTACCAAAATATCTAGCCAACCATGGCAACATCAATCCCGTTCCAAAACAAAATCACTGCGGTATTAGAGTGTAACATAACAGATGATTTCAACCGTCATTACAATAGCCGACCGCTACCAAATGGGTTCCGTGGAAAATAATATGATCGCCACGTAGGTATGAGTATGTTACATGCAATGACTTTCCACTGCAAAGACATCTCACATAGAGACATTTTCAGTCAACACATTGGCACAAAAAGTGTCTATAGAAATGCTACGTTCGCCAATGCCACACCAGTATTGATATCGTGACTTTAAGCGGACCAATAAAACAAAATTATAATTAATTTATTGCCCCGTTCATAGAAGGCACTCCAGCATCGATACTGTGCCCTAGAATATATAAAAAAAATATTTATATAAAAATAAAAGGATTGTTAAGTGCAAATATGTAATATTGCTACAATTTTTCACTTTAAATTAACACATCTCGCATAGGGACACCTTTAGTCAACACATTGATTGGCTCAAGAATCTTATAAAAATACTTTGTTTGCCAATTGCACGCCAGTATAGACATCGTAACTTTGAGTGGATCAATTAAATGGAATTTTATTGATTGTAATGAATAAATGCCTTTTAAAGGTTGGACAGACAGCGTAGGCATATAGGTCCAGTTAACATATTTTGAGTACGAAAAAAATGCGCTATCATGCATCTTATCACACAATAGGTAAAGCTACTATTACATCATATTGACGTAGGATCGAGATTAGGAAATAGAAAAAAAAAACTACATGCCTTTATTGACAGGTTTTAGCACAGATCTACTACCTAGGTTTTAGGTACAAAAGAATAGATTTTGACAATATTCTCTAACGTTCATATATTTTTTTTCAATGACAAAACTATTTTTTTCTTCAAATTTGTACGCCGCACCTATACAGGTCGAACAAATTGAAAAATGTACTTTTAATTTGTACGACCCTGTATGCTACTTTGTATGTATGTGAACCGACCATGTTCTGACATATTAACAGTCTTATTCATTTTCGCATGCTGTGTTCACAGCTTTTAGAATGGACACTGAACGTTCCTTATAAAATATATTTTGTAGTGTTAAGGGTGTCACAATCAACTAGTGAACCGAATAAAAAAATATTTGTTTTTTTTTTTTTTTTTTACATTTGATTTACTCTTGACACTTTGAGACAACACCTGCTGGAAAATCCGCATTGTTTACGTTTAGAATAAGTTTCATAATTATAATGTCTGTAGCATATCAAGCCATTGGATACATGACACAAACCTTTCTATTAAAATTCTGCAAATAAAGGGACTCGCCCGCCCTTGTCTGTTTACCTGGCCCGTGTTTAAAAAGGAATGTAATACAATCCCAGTTATTTTCATTATTCAACTCTGCATTAGCCGCCTTTAGTTTACGTCGCTCAGGCCGTCACAAATACTGTGTTGAATAATCAAATGTCTGTAAAATCATGTACGTAGAGATAGCTCGCCAAAGAACCAGAGTCACCGACATAGCTATTAAAATTTGCTAGTTGAAGTGGATGACTGGCGTGAACTTGCGCAAGATAGAGAAGAATGGCGTCTTTTAGTATCGGAGGCCAAGACACATTTTGGGTCGCTGCGTCAAAATAAGTAAGTAAGTAGTTGAAGTGGCAATGGGAAGGCCACTTCGCTCGAAGAACCGATAACCGATGGGGAAGAAAGGTTCTGAAGAACATGAACCGAAAGCGTAGGTAGGCTTCCCGCTAGATGGACCGACGACATCGTGAAGTCGCGGGCATCCAGTGGATGCAGATGACAGGCTGTCGTTCAGTGTGGAGGTCAAACGGGGAGGCCTATGTTCAACAGTGGAAGTCTTCTGGCTGATGATGATGATGACGGTAGGTCGTATAGTTCTGTGAATCATCGTCATCATTTTCAGCTTATCATGTCATGCTCCCAATGTTGCGACACAGGCCTTTTCTCAGAGACAGAGGATGGGCCCTAATCCACCATGCTGGCCCAGTGCAAGTTGGTGAATGTCATAATATGTCTTTGAACTTTTGAGGTTCTTGTACCGATACATACCGATTTTCTCTCGATGTTTTCCTTCACCGTTGTTGAGTGATGGAATCTGCACATAATTTATGTAAGCTAAATAAGTCATTTGTGCAGGGCTGAGGATCGAACCGGGTGCCGGCAGATTGTAAAGCACACATGCTACCGTTCAGCCACTACAGCGGGCTAACTCTTGAATCCAGTTCCAATCTCAATCAAATTCTAATCCCAATCAGTTTCAATCCCAATAAACAGTTATTTGGCACTCTTGAACAAAATCGAGATTGAAATTGAAATCGGGTACTCGATCGACTTATCATTGTGACTCAAAGAAGAACAACACTATGTAGGTGTGGCCATACATAACGCAACAAAAGATATAATTTGAAATGACCTTGCAATGTCCTTATTATTCCAACATTTTTAACTAATTATTATTATTTTCCATATATCTATCATGTGTTATGATTTTTAGTCAATAAAGTTAATGAAAAGCGTTAGTAAAATACAGAAGATGAGGCGGTATGGTCTTAATGGCTTCAGCCTGCTCAGCTATGGGCAAAAACAAAAAAAAAACCTCTCATTTTTTCATTCAAAGATTCAAACTTTGTTGTGGTTTCATTTCAAAATATATAAATACCATACTATTTTATTTGCACAGTTTATTTAAACGTAATTTTGGCCTAACTCTACATAGTATAAAATAAAGTCGCTTTCCGCGTCTGCTGTGTCTGTGTAATAGCTAACTCCTCCTAAACCACGCAACGGATTTTGATGCGGTTTTCACCATCAGCATCAGCTAGATAATTTTTCACGGAAGCTTTATATAATAATATACAATATACGATACAATAAAACTTAAACCAGAGTCAAGCTAGTAAATTATAGAAGGCCAAGATCAAGGTAATTTTGTAACTTTTCCATATTCTAAGACTCCCAGCAAATGTTTAATAAATGTTTCATTTTTATTATCAGGTACTAATAAGTAAGCCAACCTACCAACAGCTGGAGGCTCTTGCTGATTTCCTAATGGAAGATCGTGATATCGGCATCAAATGAAAGGGTTTGCTGAGAAGAATACAAAAAAGCTTGTTTAAAAAGTTTTTGCTTATTTATGAATGTAAAATAAACATTTTGATTGTAATAAAAGATTTTTCACAAACTAAAATAGCTACATATTATACAAATTAGATTGAATTAAGGCCCAGTATCAGTTGGGAACTCAGTTCTTGAAGCTGTTGACGCGTACGTCTACCTAGGATAAACAGTCGAACTAGGTAGGTCCAGATAGATAGCCGATGGGGCCGAAAGGTTCTGGAATAGAGACCACGGACCGGGAAATGCAGCGTAGGACGTCCACTCACAAGATGGACAAACGACCTAAAAGAGACCGCAGGGAAATGCTGGATGCAAGCCGCTTCCAACTGGCCCTTTTGGAGATCGATGGAGAAGGCCTATGTCCAGCAGTGGACGTCCTATGGATGAAATGATGATGAATGATGAAGACGCCGTGCTACCCATAGTTCTTGGACCAGGCGAGCACCTCCCCTCCTCAGCTCAGCAGAGGCAGACTAGCGCTACTATAGCGCGCCATTCTTCTCATGTTTCGCCTTTGCCTTAGGTCTACTATATGAGCATTGTCCAAAATACGAAACTTGAGCGCCAAACGTGCCATTTTTTCTTTGTTAGTCACTGGTAACAACAAACTCGAACGCAAAAAAGTCAGCTTTTGAAAACTGTGTAGTTTCTACCGCAAACTCTATTCCAATTCAATCTGTCGACGTCAAAATCGCGTCAAGAGTACCGAAAAAGAGAGTAGCGTCGAGTTGAGTCGATTTTACTTAGTTCCATAAAATTCCACCATTATCGGTTCCAATCGTGCGCTAGTTTAGAATTCAAGAGTACCAAATGGCATGTTTTCAATCCCAATCCCAAATTACGATTGAAATCGAGTGTCGAGGGTAAGCCCACTGATCCAGTTAGATTCTAATTTTAAATTTAATCTGATTAATTTTTACTAGATATCACACATCAGATCAGCCTGTAACTGTCCACTGATGAATAAAAGCCTCCCTCGTAAAGAGGGGTGTTGCCATAATCCCCACACTAGGCTGGCAGCTTGGGATCGCAGTACGTTCACCGTGTACTAACAGGACACTGCTCCCCATCCTACGACGACCCAGCGACGATCCTGGCTGACGATCCCATCTTACTAGATATAATTTAACAATAATATTAACTGTTGCCTGCGACTTCGTAAGTGTAGATTTTCATATAAACTTAATTGAATGCGTATAATAATATGACATTTCATGTCTGTGCTGCTAACCATTGAAGAGTTATTCTCTAGTCCGGGCACAACCCTGAGTGCCGCAACCACGTCATGGCAAAACTTAAAACCGGCTATCAAAATAAAATGCGTATCTGTCACAAAATTTCGTATCTGTGCTTTTAACCGTTGAAGAGTTCCTTTATCTGGAGCTAATCCTTGATGTCGATTCAGGTCATGCTTACCATAAAATGAACTGTCATTACCATATGAACTGTTATTACCATAAAATGAACTGTATAGAACACATGAATTGAACCGAGTTGTAAAAAATCAACTCCGCAGGATAAGGGGTACTGGGGCCTTACGGACAACTGCTATTGCGGCACCAAATTAACGTTAAATCCGCTCAGTTGGAAAATCACGCGACCGCAAACCGCAAACTGGGCGCGTTAAGGTTCACGTTCGCGTGATTTTCAAACTGAGCAGATTTAACGTTAGTTTGGTGCCGCAATAGCAGTTGTCCCCTGGTACTAATTCAGCTTGCAAGATTTGATCTAAACAAACACACCTAAAAACATTGCAAGTTAAAAAAAAGGTTGTAAAAATAAACGGTTCCTGAAATAATGTCCACGTGAGAGAATCATCCGAACACTCATGGTCTTGAATGAAACATATTTTTCTATAAAAATATCTCTTCGCCTACTAAACACGTCTTATAATAGAATTTCGAATACCAGCACTTTCAATAGACACTGCTAATGCATCTACACCAAAATGGCTTTAAAACTCACAACTCGGGCATTTAGTTCTCATTCGATTTCTATCTGAGCTGAGAATGTGCGACACTAACATTATGTAGCGAGATAATGTGACTCCCATTCCGTAGCCGTAGCATGGTCGTAGCCGTTAGCGTCGTTACTATGCCGTTACGCTACGTGAGTGCTACGGTAACGCTACGCTGACTACGTTGTACTCTACGAGCGTAGACAATAACGTTTATGGTGGTGAGTGGACAGTCGCGGTAGCTTTTTGCTATTTCTGATTTTGGGAGCTTAATTTTCTTCTGTTACTAGGTTCTGGTTAGTGAAATATTTTTACCTGACTGTCCAAGGAGGGTAATCATTTTCGGGCGTATGCATGTATGTATATTTATACGTTTATATGTTTGTATACTGTACTTAAATGTTTCTATATTACGTCCTATATCTCATAATATATATTTGAAAGGTGCCATCGAGAGTGTTCTTTGATATGATTCAAAAAAATCGGTTCAGCCGTTTAAAGACTTTAAGTTTTTTTAATTGGGGGTTTTAAAAAAACAATGTATATTTGTTTAAAGGTTTATCAGGACTTATCACGCATTATTTTACTAAGGTAAGATTTTTTTTGGCTAGGTTTATTTAGGTTTTAGGCCCCGATAAATATTTAAAGCATGTGATCAATGATATGATGATATGATAAATAATAAAAAAATATTCCCTTATACGCTGGATACAGAAAGGCTACTTTGTATCCCAAAAGAATTACGATTCCTGTAAGTTTTTTTTTTCATTATATTTCCTGCAGGTAGATGCTGCGAGTATATTACTACAGCGGCGAGAAACAAGCATTTATGGTTCCCTTCAAAAGTTTTGATGTGGACTTTCAATATCTATTTTAGAAAAAAATAAATGACTTCTAGACTTTACCTACATTAGTAAAACAGACATTGAAAATCCACATCAAAACTATTTTTATCTGTTTTACTAATGTAGGTAAAGTCTAGAAGTCGTTTTTTTAGAAGAAAATATAATCCAAAAAAATATAACTTACAGGAATCGTAATTCTTTTGGGATACAAAGTAGCCTTTGGGTTATCCCCTAATATTTCCACTGTCTCACCAGTTGGGTGACTGGTGGTAAAATTATGATAAAATTTACAGTGCGAATTCAATGTTAGTTATAAAAATAAACCAGCCAAGTGCGAGTCGGGCTCGCGCACTGAGGGTTCCGTACCACCACACAATTCAAAAACGAAATTACCATTTATAACTTGGCAATGAACAGAAACTTGTCACCGAAACGCACTTGGCCATTATTTATTATTTGTTGTTATATTTTAGAGTGTGCACTATAATCATGCCAAGTTTGACGTTTGTACGTATTACCATTTTTACATTAGAGCTAATACAAACATACGTTAAAAAAATTACGTTTGTTGTATGGGGACCCCTTTTTCGTTTACTTTTTGACTTTATTATTATTTCTTAGTTAATCCACCGTAACATTACACATTCTGTGAACATTTTAACTGGATATCTATTACGGTTCGAAAGATACAGCCGTTAATAGGTAGGACGGACAGACAGACAGACAACGTAAGCTTAGTAAAATGGTTGGGTTTACACTTTTTGGGTACGAAACCCTAAAAAAGACTAAATTGAACGCCTCGCTCTTGAAATCGGCTAAAAATACTTATTTTTAGCCGACACAACAACGCCTAATTTGGTTGTATTACCGTCATTTAATATAGAATTCCTGGAAATAGGAAATTCTCGGTGTTTTAATTAATTGGCTCATCAATTAAACTTAACCACAGACTAAATAATAGTACCTTCAAGTACCGTAGCCTAGCGTAACAGTTGCGGCAAGCGTACACAATGAATTGCATTACTGACGTCATATTGTATGTTGGCATTTATTAAAATGGCTCGTGATTTATTGTTATTGATGATTTAAATTTATTAAAGGAAAAAAAACATTTATTTCGTTTACAGAACACTAAAACATCACAAAACACGAAAAAATATTATGACGAACAAGTTTCCTTTTTTTTAAACCGCATACAAGAGTTGATAATCTCCAAAAGCCTAAACCGATTTTCATGAATAAAAAAAAAGAAGAGAAAGAGAAAAAGACTTCTTAGTTTTTGCTAAGAATTAGAATATGCTCTCGTCACAATTGTCACCATATTAACAAAACAAAAAGCTGAATCAAAATCGGTTCAGCCGTTTGGAGCTACGATGCAGACACAAAAATACACAGATAAACAGACACACACGTTAAACATATAACACCCCTCTTTTTGCGTTGGGGGTTAAAAATATAGTCTCAATTAAAAACCAACTTCCTGAAAGATGAAAAAAATGTTCAAAAAAAATAGCATAAAAAGTGTTAGTATAATTTATAAAAATGAAAGCGCCATCAACAACTATTAAAAGCTCTTAATGCTCGGACGCACCTATAAAATTATATCTCAAACACATTAGCAACGTGTGGCCGAAGTCGTTAGCATCAAAGGCATCAAGTAGGTGGAGTTGATACTTGCCTTTTTTTAACAAGGATTTCAATGCGGTGTTATTCGTGTTGGGCTCGAAAATATTTTCATAGAAGCTATGCATCGAGACACAATACATATAGAAATCGTGCCAAAAAAATTACCGAACCAAAACTCGGCGCACGCTATGAATTGCGCAAACTTTTTGGTTAGCTACAAGGTAACCGCGATCCGACTACAACGCGATGTCAGAGCTACGATGACGTAGCGGACAACTAACGTTGCAACGTTGCACACTATGCAAGCGATATAACTATATAAGCGTCTAAATTGAAGTAAATGTGGCATTGTGAAGTATATAATTGATAACAAAATATTTACAATAACGTTTGGACGTTTTTTGAATCTCGATGAAGCTATGGCATAAATGGAATTTCCATTTTGTCCAAATTACTGCGTTATTAATAACTGTGTTTGGTCCAAGCATTTATTTGCCCTGAAAGCTGCAATAACATTATAAAAAGTTGAATAAATTTACGCTTACACATGTTTTTAGGGTTCCGTACCCAAAGGGTGTAAACGAGACCCTATTACTAAGCTTACGCTATCTGCCTGTCCGTCTGTCTGTCTGTCTAACCTTTTAAAGGCTATATCTTTAGAACCGTAATAGATGGTCAGTTGGAAGTTTCACAGAATATGTAATGTAACATTACGGCGGATTAACTAAGAAATAATAATTAAGTCAAAAAGAAAAACCTAAAGGATAACCTTATACAAGAAACGTTTTTTTTAACGTATTTTTGTATTAGCTCTAATGTAAAAACGGTGAAACGTACAAGCGCCAAACATGGCATGATTATAGAATACACTCAGTAAAACGACAAATAATAAATAATGGCCAAGTGCGAGTCGATGCCAAATTTCTGTTCACCGCCAAGTTCAGCAACGTAGGACGCTGTCGATACTTGGAAGAGTGACCGTTTGGGCGTGATGTTGTCTTTTTCCACCTTATTTGTGTATTTTGTGGTGGTACGGAACGACTCGCGCTTGGTCGGTTTATAAATACGATGAAGAAATTTGGTCTCTTTTGCAGAGTCCGCCTGTTGAAGAAGTTTTATTAGTTACGAGTAGGTATTTAGCCTCAATACTGCTATGTTTAGCAAACACTGCTATTATAATCTGGATTAAAAGGCAACGTGTTCTGTGTAATTACAGGGCAAATAGCTAACAGCAGAAATAAATGCAATTTATTCTATGTCAAACTCATTAAAAATGTGCGAATTTTACTTGTAAAGCACACAATTATCTAAATCAAAATTTTCTCATGCAGTAAAACTCTTTAATTCCAAAAATAACGCATCGTCGGACTCCACGCCAGAACTAATTTTTGAAAGCGTGGGTAGTTGATAGCCCCTGCCACGGTCATGTGAAAACTCATTTTATGCTTCGTGAACAAAAAATACTTTAAATTATACGTGTAGAGTATAACGACAATAATACCATAGATTTTGTGCGAACTAGGGTGTATAAACTAAATAAATAAATAAACCAGCCAAGTACAAGTTGGACTCACGCACCGAGGGCTTTAGGACAACGTCTGGCACCTGGATACGTTAATAGAGTAACATTTATATATGTTAGTGAAGCACTTTTCTTTTGAATAAGTTACAGATACTTTTACTTAATCCCGTCACACAGTTTATGACAAATTTGCCTTAAAAAGTGACTAGTCAAATTTACTATCTACTTGAGCAGCGGTGTCTGTCGCAGAACCAATAACTGTTGGTAGACGTATTATGAAGTGGAGACCACGAATCGGCAAACGTAGCGTAGGACGCTACGCTCCTGACTACGGTCTACTACGGTCCTGAAACTTGTTGGCGTGACGATCTTCGTAAGACGGCTGGCAGTGGCTGGAAGAGAACAGTCGAAGATCGCTCTGTGTGCAGCAGTGGACTAGTATAGGCTAGGTTAGGTTATGATGATAATGATTTACTTTAATAGTTAGATAAAGTAGACTACGTTCTTTAAGGGATTTAGTTATTGTTTGAAAAGTTGTTTGGTCGTAAGGGTGTAAAAATACAAAATATATATAGTACTATGAATCCGCCTGATGGTTAGTGCAATCCACTATACTGATTCCTTCAAAAAGCAATATAAAAGTTAATCACAACATGTGACATGAATCTCAGAAAATCTGTAGCGTGTAGCATCTTTACTGTCGGACCGTTAATTTTTGAAGGCATTGTCCACAGCATTCCAGTTATGATGATTGTAGTGGTTTTTTACGACAGCTACTTTATTAGGGAAAGTGGGAGTAACATCTCGGTGTCATGTCGCTGAGGATACAGTGGTCTAAGTTCACACAAAATGGTCATATTGTCCAATATACCGAGGAGAAGAGTGGATTAGGCTACGAAAATACAGATAAATGTATTTTCGGTGCAATATTATGACACTAATCTATGTCTATACTAATATTATAAAGAGGAAAAATTTGATTGTTTGTTTGTTTGCATTGAATAGGCTCCGAAACTACTGAACCGATTTGAAAAATTCCTTCGCTGTTGGGAAGCTACACTATCCCCGGTTAACATAGGCTATATTATATTTTCAAAAAAAATAGGGATCCTTACTAAAACTCCAATAATGTAACCCAAAGTGCAAAAAAATAAGATATACAATTTTGACTTTGCGTGTTTGACAGTTCTAAGACAGGACAACGTCTATCAGGTCAGCCAGTAATTAATAAAGCACTCTATTTAGTGAGACGTGAGCACGTTTGTTATCCCAGTCGTCCATATTAGATGTCGTCTAGATTTAGATTAGCGCGGCGCAATTTTCATGGCAATGTCAAAGGATAGTTCCCTAATTTCCCGCAAGCGCCGATACCTAATTAAATTCGGTCAACGGGTAATTATTGTGCTATAAATAGTAGTTATATCGCCAACTATCAAAATAGTTGGAAATATTTTATAAAATCAAATCACCTCTCTGAAAAGCTTTTATTGGGAATGGCTTCGAAAATTGCGGGCGTGGCTGCAGACTTCAAAATTTTTCTAAACAAGAAAGATTACTATCACATGGTGTTCTTCAAAAGGGCTGTTAATAGAGTTTTTATTGGCCGGCAACGTATCCGTGATGCCCCTGGTGTTGCAGATATCCCTAGGCGACGGTGATCGCTTACCATCAGGCGGTCCGCTAGCTTGTGTGCCAGTTATGGGATTTAAAAAAAAAAACAACTTCATTGCGGCCATGCTCAATATTGCATATTTTTGAAAAAACAATGAATTTCCCCTTAACGCCCTCACGTTTGCTATCGTAGTTACAGGTGAAATTATAACCTTCTAAAAGATTAAATCATCATCACCATCATTAAGAGCCTATCATGTTCTCACTGCTAGAACACACACCTTCTTTCAGAGAGAGAGAGAGAGAAAGAAAAAGAATGGGCCTTAATTGCATGTTGGTCAATTGGAATGTCGTAAGTCTTGAAGGAACCCCAAAACTTCGAGGTTCTTGAACATACCCATAGGATAGCCCGTTGGTCCAGTTGGTAGTGAACCTGCCTTCTGAGCTTGGGGGCGTGGGTTCGATTCCCACCTAGGACAAACATTTATGTGATGAACATTTGTGTTTGTTGTATATCTGGTTGTTAATACCTATTTAAGTATGTATTTTAAAAAAACTATATAATTATGTATGTATATCAGTCTCTGGCAGCCATATCACAAGCTTTGCTTAGTTTGGGGTCAGATGACCGTGTGTGCTAAATGTCCCGAATATTTAATATATTTTATTTTATTTATAGCGGTTTCCTCACGGTGTTCTGCTTCACCGTTTTTGAGCGATGGAATCGAAACTGCACATAATTTATTTATGTTAAAGTACTAAATAAGTCATTGGTGCAGAACCGAGGATCGAACCGGGTGCCGTCCGATTGTAGAGCGCACGTGCTACCGCTCGGCTGACATCTTAAATACTAAAAAGATTACCTACTGCAAGCCAAAATATCCTGTGGTATTGTCGTGATGTGAACTGTATCTTTTATAAGCGAACTCGGACGTTGCGGACAGGTTTATAACTTGTCCTTTGTGGACGAGGGTTATGTCCACTGTTTGTGTTAAACAAAAACTTTTTGCTGCCGTTTTGTTATGAAGGATATTGCGGTTCCTTATTTCAGTGGACTATTTACATGGTGTTGAGGTATAGTTTGAATAGGATTGGCACGTCTGTCTCAGATTAGTTGCTAACAGTCATGGAATTTGAGATCAGAGAAGAAAATATTACATTCATCGACATAGCTGGCAAGATTTCCAAGTTGAAGTGGTAATGGGAAGGCCACCTCGCTCGATGAGCCGATAAACGATGGGGAAGAAAGGTCTTTGAGTGGAGACTACGGACCGGAAGACGCAGCGTGGGCAGGTCTCCTACTAGATGGACCGACAACATCGTGATAGTCGCGGGTATCCATTGGATTCAGATGGCAGGCTGTCATTCAGAGTGGCGTTCTAAGGGGGAGACCTATGTTCATCAGTGGACGTCTGCTGATATTTTTTTTGCAATTTCAGGTTTTGTCTCAT
Organism: Agriopis aurantiaria; assembly: GCA_914767915.1. Classification (NCBI taxonomy): domain Eukaryota; kingdom Metazoa; phylum Arthropoda; class Insecta; order Lepidoptera; family Geometridae; genus Agriopis; species Agriopis aurantiaria. Next base: position 7,852,313 of record OU611999.1, read on the forward strand.
ATTAAAAGTTGTTCATAATGATGAGTACAATGACGTACTTCCGGCTTATTACAGTCTATAAGCGTAGCCCTATATAAATTGTCTTTACTGAAACCCGTCGGCACCCAAAGGTCTTCGGCATGGTTTGTACACAAGTACCATGAAAGGGAAAATACCACTAAATACTAAATTGGTCTCCAATAAAATGTCAACAAGATCCTTTTAGTCCGGACGTTGTCAAACATTGATAACGGAATCAATCCGAAGCCACGAATCGAATACTTGTAAAGGGTTGTTTGTACAGTATAATAGCCGAGTTCAAGGGCGGACGCGGGCGCCAATTTCAATATAAATATTATTGCAGTGGCACGCTGAACGCAAGATAACATTTGCATATTTATAAGAGAGCAGCCCTCAGCAAACATGGAGAGAATTGGTTGATACACACTACAGAACAATAGCAGTAAGAGATACATCTACATATCCCAAAGTGCAAGGTCTCTACATCCTAATAAAAACTTTGATGCACAATTTGCTGCAATTAAATGTCTCTGCACATGAAATATCTCCAATTTTCAAAGCAAGTTCGTAATCGAACTGTGTTTTTTTTTGTATTTACCTATTTATGTTATGTGAATTTTCGCGAATGAGAACATTTTTTTTATTTTTATTGAATAGCTTCTTCAAATTGAAATGAAGATGTCATATGAAGAAGCCATGTGTGGAAAAATGTCCCGAATATTAATGTATATCAATTTGAAAAATATATATAAGAAAAAATGCCAAGACTAGAAAATTATAGGGAATGAATCCCGTTTATTAAATTTCATCCATTTCCCGCAATAGTACACACCAACAAAGCATCAAAAAATAAAAATATGAAAAAAAACACGTTAATCTTAACATGACTTTTTGCATAGAGTTAGAGGACCGGTGAGTTTTATCTCGACAAAATGTACGGCAATGAGCAATAATGGCCGATCGGTAGCAACAGCGCTCTACAATCTGATGGTACAGGTATCCTCGGCCCTGCATTAACTTATTTAGAACTTATATAAATTTTGTGCAGTTTCGATGCCATCGCTCAAAAACATGGAAAACATCGCAAGTTTATTAATATGGTTGACAGGCTAGGCATTTAACTACAGCTTACCTGATGTTAAGTGACGATGTGGTCAGTGACGGTAAACACGCTTAGCCTTGAATGGGAATTACCTCCCAAGTGATGCTGTGAACACACCATTAAGCGCTTGGCTTTTCCAACTTTAGGGTGGTAGCTAGCTAGTCGGGTATTTGAAAGTTTCCTACCACCAACCTAATATGGTTTCCCTAAGATGCTTTCCTTCACTGGCAGCTCAAGCATATTATTGGGATCCTACAATCTTCGGATTGGAATTCAACTCACGCCAACCACTGAGCTATCATCGCTACAAATTAGTTTTAATATGGTAATATTTTTGTGTTTCTGGCTCAAAGCATAAGCATTGCCACTCAGCGTGGTAATGCTGCCAGCGTTCTGGGTACGCTGCCAACTGGTAGTGAGCTTAAAAATTTGGATTGTCTTTAGACCTTCAACGGTATATGGGCAGTCTAAATGTTTTTGTAGTGTTAGTATTAGCTTGTATTTTGTTTAGCTAATAAAGGCACTTGCCCGTTTTGATTCTAGTTTTATCTAAAAAGCAATGAGCAACACTGGAGCAGTTGTAAGCTTCTTTACTAGTATTTCATAAGTATGGCGATGGTATGGGGCCTGGGTTTGTTTTTGACATAATAGGCCCTTTGTCGAAGGAGGTTGTTCCTTACAGTCATTACTCAGAGGCTGCTACGTGTGAGTTAGCATATTGCGGTAACAGGCGTGGTTTCTTCGTATAAAGTAGCTATAAATTCTATTTTACTCAACTCAGATGAAATAGGGCTAATTTGGGCCGAAAATATTGATCAGCCACATCAAGGTATATAAGGAAGTACGTAAAGTAGCAAAGCAGCGCTTAATTTTTACACAACATTTGAGAACTAAAACTTGAAAAGTATACGTAGGTACCTTTTAGTTTTTATCTTGTTCACATAGATAATAAGCTTATCGTCATCACGTGTGCGTCGCGCGGCGGCCCGTAGTCTCAGAAGACACCGTAGTGCAAAGCGAGACGCAGCCGCGCGCGCGCATTCACCTTGAAAATGACCGCCTAATGCGGTTGAAACTATAGTCGGAATATCCAGCTTAATCTTACGTGAGTAATTCCCGTGTAATATAGATAAAATGTGTGAAAACTTGGTCAGTTTCCATAATAAAATTCATTACATTTAATTAGATATTTATTTGATTGGATATTTACAAGTGAAGCTATGGAAGCGTGTAAAAGTGCATATATTTATCAAGTTTTGGTACTACAATGTAGTGTGCCAATCATTACGCATTGCGTTACTCTTTAATGGTACTGAAAAGCTTTCTGAAAATGCTTCACCATCTAATATCTTAAACGAAACAAGAAGCCGATCAGAAACTAATAAGAAATTCTTAGAATCATGGCTACAAATTAATATAAATTTAATACCCCAGAGGCTGACTTCAAAACTGTATTACAGAGGACGGTCAGTAACTTCGGCAAACAATACTGGTAAACATTGGGCAAACTCATTCGAGCTTAACAGACGCCTACGCGTACAAATGTGCCACATTTCTATTCAGCAATTTCGTGGTGAATGTGCGTTGCGTTAACATTCACTTTGGCTTCAAATGTTGAAATAAACTTTTTTCGCTATTATTTGCGCCATCAGGTGTTCGAATAATAAAAGTAGGTTTTATTGATATGCAAACGAAGACAGGTCTGCATATTAAAGCCACATGCCTATTCAATATTAGCGTCAAAGCTCGTCCTTCTGAAGAGCACTTTGAAACATTTGTAGCTAGCAACGTACCTAGGTATCTAGACAAATTGGCAGATTCTCTAAATTCGTCACACAACCATATGGCGTCGATTCTGTCATAGGACTGAAATTATCTGCCTCTCTTTTCATTTTAATATGTAAGAGAAGGATTGCAACAATTTTAGAGCTGTCAAATTTAGTTTAGTTTAGAGAACATCAGAATCGATGCCATTGGCGTCGATTCTCTCAATTAAAAGAGAGGCAGATCATTGTAGTCCTGTCAGATTGGTTTAGTTTAGTGAGTGTTATGACAGAATCGACGCCACTATCACCCTTTGTATATTAAAAGTGTTGAAAACTAAGCTCATATGCGATCGACCGGTGTGTCAAAGGTTGTTTATCTTGTTGTTTTTATTAAATGAATTATTCAAGTAGACTGCGTTGATGCGAATTTATTATTACGACCAAAGATATTTAAAACTATGGATATTGTTGTTTTTTTTATTAACTAATCAAAATACAGTTAGACTGCCCATAGACCGTTGAAGGTCTAATGTCCCCGTTAGATTGGTACTTCAGTACTTTAGTAAACTAATTTTATTGGTTTGGTGTTCTGAGCTATGATTCAAGAACATCTATTTAGCCGATTTGAGTTTATTAAGGTATTTTAGGTTATCAGCCCTTTCAATTTATAGGTACTTGTTTTTGTTGATATTATCTCCCATGTTTGTCTGATCTGAGGACCCAAGGTCTCATCATCATCATCAGCCTTTTAACAGTCCACTGCTGGACTTTTAGCCTACCCCTGAAAGGATGATTGGACCATATCCACCACGCTAGCCCAGTGCAAATTCACATACACCATTGAATTTCTTCTCCGTACATATGCAGGTTTCCTCACGATGTTTTCCTTCACCGAAAAGCCAGTGGTATGAAAATCCGTACCCACATAACATAGACCCAAGGTCTATGTGTTAGTAAATCAATGTCTATGACACTTTGTTTGTTTATGAGCCATCAGACTGTTACTAATTTTGTTGCGGTATGAGAATGATGGAATAGAAGCTTTGAGGTTTGCTTTGCAAGTCTAGAAAGTTTTAGATAAGGTCAAAAGTCAACAGCGTAGTGGTATGGCAGGTTAAGTGATTTGCAGTGTTTGCTTTAATAAAGCATTTTAGTAGAATGACTGGGCTAGACATGGAACAGCCTATTGGAGAGGTGGTTTGATTTGATAAAAATAACAGGCTTAGTCCCGATGTACCGTTTGCACCATTGACTTGCGCCATTAATGCTGCAAACGCAACTAAGGTTTTCACCTCGCCAGCTAAGCAGAAAAAAAAGAAACAAGTTGTCGAGAGAAATGTTGTCATGCCAATTCAATGAGAGACGTGTTCACGACAAAAAAAGGGTAGTATATTTTTTTTGTAGATTCTACAATAAAACATTATTATCTTACTCTTGCACTGTATTAAATTCAAAACATTATACATTCTCTTATAAATTCTTCATTCCTCGAAATGGTAGTGAAGAGGTGTCAGGAGTCAAGTTATTCCTGAAATTCAGCACTTCGTTTACACCTGGCATCGCCATTTTGTTAGACCTACCACCCCTCCCTCAACACCAGTTACTAACTAAGGCACTATTGCTTATTCTATCGATCAGCTTGTATGAAAATGGAGATAAGGCACAGATTATATATTAGTTACTATACTACAGCAGTGACCAACTTAACCGTGGAGTAAAATGTTGGGAGCCAGCGTCGTATTTTAAGAACAAAATCTATAGTTTCCTATGGATAATTTTAGTTCTTTGATTTGGCCAACTCTAGATAAGTAAGTTGCCTGTTCTGTACTTACTGTGTGTGATGTGAGGGGTCAATTTATGTTGGCTATGTTGATGGTTGTTAGCATAGACATATATCCAAGTAGACGCCATAAGTCGACCTACCTTGCATGTCATAATTCCAATACAACTACGATAATTGAGTCCGGCTAAAACCAGTCTGCTCAGTCGGTGCCGCGATAGAAAGCATCTGTCAGTTTGAAACGAAAATGGGTAATTGTGCAAGAATACCACAATAGAGTTGGCTGACAGAATAAAGATATTAATTTCTTTTCACATGTACCTAAGTACTTTTAGGTACGAAAAATTTGACACGCTTAGTTTTTATACAGTTTGAACTGCTTGTGTAGATTTCTACTTAGATATAGGTCTGTGGTTGTTAGGGACAACGCTTGCGTTCGTCTAGGGCTCGTTAAGTATTTACGTGGCAAAGCTAGAATTCTATTGAAGTGTCCTTTAGTATATATATTGAATACATGGTCAGTGTCTGAATTCCTTAGAACGTATTAACATTTTGTTATCAGCTATACAGGGTCAAAGGTAACTAACGTAAAACTTCTTACTTTTTGTGCATCAAGACTAACAACATTTGTTCGACAAGTTTTCAAAATTCGTGGGGAAAAAAATCATTCACTCCCGGCAAAATGGGTACATCCCGTTTGGTAAGTATCCCACTTGACTGCACATCCTTTACCCCGCCGTAAGCCAATGGTATATTTCAGCATACATCTTTTTCGAGCGGGCCAATCCTAGGCGCGAATTGAACGAATGACTTTTAAATCTCCAATCACAAGCGGCGAGTCGTATCGGGTCCCCCCCCCGCGACCGACGTGGCTTACATCGTGCACATGCAAACAATGACTCGATCAAGTTTACTGTTTAGTTTGGACCATCCATCTTAAACTACAAATAGACATTCACATATTTCACATGTGATCGTAGAATTTTCAATAAGTACCTATCTATCTAAATGAATTATACCATATTAGCATTTGCATCACCGTTAATAAAAAGCAACGGCGCACCGGAACAAATCGTGGAATCCCTTGCGATTAGGGTGTGCGAAATTTAACATTGTAATTTATTTTTATGGACTTGATACGATCTCTGAGTTGCATCTCGTCCCGGGAATTGGGGATTAAATAATCACATCAGTGGCTTTTACTGTTTATCTATGTTAGTACAGTTTCTGTTGTTTCCATGGTAGAACGTTAGCATTAAGTTAGTTGTTGCGTTTGGGCAAGGATAGATGGCGTTAGCTGTATGGATTTTTCTTTATTTTACAATCTACGATCAAAAAATTATTGTTCGAAGTTTACAAAAGTTATTGTTTCTGTAGGCCTGGGGGTCATCTGGGGCCTTACGGCCACCTATTTTAAGCGATTCTGTTTAGGTAATAAAGAAAGTTGCGCGATCGCAAACCGTATCTTGGCGCGTTTAGGTTTACATTCGCGAGATTTCCCAACTGCGCTGTTTCAGGGCTAATTCGAGCCCGCGAGAGTGGGCTGTAGGGCCCCTGGTAATCTTATATTGAATTTAGTCTGGCTTTCTCTCTTTAGCCGAGACAGCGAGGCAAAGCTTAATGTATGAGAATGTTTTTGAGGTTGTGGTACGCGCGAGTGGTTTCGCTGCAGCGCCACCTTTTTCATAGCGGCAGCCTCCAATATTAGAATTGCCCTAATGTTGTACAAAAGATAAACAAGGACAAGGAGCGGAAGATTGTTTATGTCTTCTCTCACTCTCGAAAATCTACAGGGTTATTTGTAATCACCTAAAACCTCTCGGCAACTTCTCTCATCATCATCATCATCAGCCAGAAGACGTCCACTGCTGAACATAGGCCTCCTCCTTTAACCTCCACACTGAACGACTTGCATCCACTGGATGCCCGCGACTCTCTCAATGTCGTCGATCCATCTAGTGGGAGGCCTATCTACGCTGCGTCTTCCGGTTCGTAGTCTCCACTCTAAAACCTTTCTTCCCCATCGGTTATCGGTTCTTCGAGCGATGTGGCCTGCCCATTGCCACTTCAACATGCAAATTTTAACAGCTATGTCGGTGACTCTGTTTCGTTAGTGAATATCTACGTTCCGGATTCTATCGCGCAGAGAAACTCCGAGCATAGCTCTCTCCATTGTCCGCTGTGTGACTCTGAGTCTTTCCAAAAGGCAACTTCTTTACATCATACCTACTTACCGGATTTTTTTATTCCATGACATGTATATTTATTTATTTATTAATATTTTACAATAACTTACTTATAATGTAGTTGTATCTTTTTAATAAGACAGGCTTAAAATTCAGTAGGCGCTCGTTTTAGGCGCTTTAACGTATTATTGGAGTCAGTTAACAAACTACGCCATAGTTCATGTATTTTTGGGGTCCACTTTGAAACCTTCCTCTAGTTATATAAATAAAAGAAGCACGTTAATTGGTCCGTCACAAATGTCGCAGTAATTAGCGTAGGTGTATACCTACCGCCTGAAAACTCACCCACATATCAAATATCAGTAGAAATCGCACTCTGTGCGATTCACACGATCATTCTTTCTCACACCTGCAAAATGTGGAATGATTGGTCTTCCGCGGTTTTCCCGAGAATCTACAACATGGGGTTCTTCAATAGGTGAGGTAATAAAGTCTTAAAGGGTCGGCAACGTATTTGTGATGCCTCTGGTGTTAAAAGTATCCATAGGCAACAGACACCGCTTACCATCAGGCAGCCTGTTAGCTTGTTTACCACATATGGCATAAAAAAGTCGTATAAACTAAAAACGGATCCAATTATGCAGTGCAAGTACCGTTCTTTTATCGATCGTCAAATTGACAGTTGAGGTCGTCAAATTCGATAATATGCCATTTTTTCAGTACTCGCTGTGATCGATTCTATGGCATTTTAGCGAATTTGACGTCCGATAAAGAACGGTACTTGCACCCCAGAAGATCTCTCCTTTATGAAGTCGGTTGAAAATAGGAATATATTTATCAAATTAGCATCACAAACCTGAAACCTCTTGCACAGTAATATTTAAAAAGTTACGCTGTCACGGCGTTTCAGTCAAACAATTTCTACAAACATTTGGACAAAGTCAAATTGAATCCAAAACACACATTATACGTGAAACAAACGTGTTATTTTTAATTCAAACTCATATGGCAGATGAAATGTTTGTAAAGGGATCACTGCATTAATATTCAAAAACGTTAGGCAATTTAAAAAGGGCGCCCGCGACGAATTCAATATGTTTTAAATTAAATATTGTTACTTGCTAGGTACATAAAAAAATGGCTTACCGTCATCTCGACTGACGATTTATTGTGATCTATGATGGATCACGTTTGTCTAGAAAAACCGACTCACACACGACTTATAGACGCCCAATTTGTGTTGATTGTAGCTGTACTACTTGTATCTACTTTAAGCTGTAGAGCATAGAGAGAGCATGTTTTCTTCCCTAAACACAAATAACAAAAAAAATAAAATAACAATAGTATCTATGTTTCCGAGCATAATAATCAACAAGAAATAGTTCCCAAAAAACATATTGCGGTAAAATATATATATACCTACTTAAACGATAATAAATTCAAAACTTATTTTCAAAGGATACCTACTACAAGACGAAGGAATATTTTGATGACAAAATTACAATTTAGAATAGCTTAACATCAATTATTTATAAATTAACATAATATATTAAGCTTAATACTATAAGTATTGTACGCTCGTTAAGGGTAGACTGTTGTACTACTACGTTTTACCATTTCTTTGTTCACAGTTTTTACTACAAATTATTTCTAATTCTGACTTTTTTTGGTTTGATTGCCTAGATTATCAGCTAGGCGAGTATTAACAATGTGCCCAATCTATATGTTTTTTTCGTTAAATCTCATTATAAATTTTTTCAACTACATAACACGAATCACCACTTACTATGTATCTTCGTTGTTTAGGAAGTTACATGGCTTACGTTCAGTCCTAGATAAAGACGGGAGGGGTAACCAGTGGTACTTGCCCTGGGCGGTAATTTAAGGGGGCTATTTTTATCTCTTAGCTAGCAACGACCCATGGTTTCATCCGCCTTCTACAGGAACTATATTTTCCGGGATGAAAAGTATAGCTTATGTGTTAAACCAGGTTTACAGATTACAAGATATAATTTCCCTAACATATGACATTCACCAACATGCACTGGGCTAGCATGGTGGATCAGGACCCATACTCTCTCTCCGAGAGAAGGCCTGTGTCCCAGCAATAGGAACATGATAGGCTGATAATGATGATTATGATAAACTCCCTTTTCCCTTTACGCAATTAATAAGTTAGTAGACCAAGTCATCCTATTTGCAGACAAACCTCACGGAGGGTAGGTATCAGGATAAACTTAACCATATTTTCCCAAAGAGCTCGTACATAAATTATTCCATAATATTGCGATAAAACGTTAACGGTCCACATTTATTATTTATCACCGAATTTTATTGTCAAACGCGAGGGCTTGCTTGTCGTGATATCGACGCCTCCCTTTTGTCTGAATAGCGGCATGGTGGAAACGCACTGCGTGGGCCAAGGGATTTTTTTTTTTTTTTTTTTTTTTTTATGATTGACTTTTACTGTTGGCCTTTTGGCCTCTACAGCTTGACCGGACTAGTTAGCGAACGCAGAGTGCGTTCGGCATAACTTGGTGGTTAAGTTTATAGGCGACTAGCACAAGGGCACCTCGATGGTACGAACCTCGGCTTGGGCCGTCGCCGGGAGTGGGAATCAGACTTGCCCAGGCACCCCAGAGGGGGTGTGCCCTGGAGCCCTAACGGTTTGTTGAACTGAATGATTATTTGGAGAGAATCTAACCGATCTTCTAACAGATCCTGTGGGTCTACGATCCTGCCGGCGGGATCGCTGTGTGTGTGTGTGCCTCTGGTAACCGACGCCTGTACCAAAAACTGAATATTTCCTATTGCTAGGAGCAGTCGGATCGGGCGAGCCCAGCGCCGCCGCGGTGACGACGGCGATGGGGTCGTCCGGGTCGCCCAAGATGTTTCTAGGGCGTCTACGGAGAGGAGGAGGGTCTGTCACGTCTGTCGAGTAGTCGGAGGATTTTACTACAAGAGGATTGGGGTGGTGAGGCGCCGCGTCAAAGTAGCGGCGGGAGGTATACTTAAGGTATTGAATCATGGATGGGAGTTCAACATCGCAGTGCAGATCGGCGTTTCGCATATACCAGCTAGCGCCGACCGCTCTGCGTATGAAGCGATTTTGAATGACCTGCAACTTGTCCAGATCGATGCGGGAGGCGTGGGCGAATGCCACAGAGGCGTAAGTCATGACGGGGCGGAGGGCCAAGGGAAACGATAAAACTGCCTATACATAGTACAAGTTACCGGTGAAGTGTGAAATAATGTCATTATTTACAATGTCTAAATAAGTACCCACATTAAAACTTTAAGTATATTTTATCTTCTGTAATTATCAATTAAAAAAACCGACATAAATATTAGTAAATACGCAATTTCTTTTACTTGGATGGACATATTTTTTTCCAGTTATTTTGATTTAAAAACTAAACTACTGAACTGATTTTGATGAAATTTCTATGGGACCTATCTGAAATATCCTATCAAATAAAAAAGGAAATAAAACATATAAAAGAAACAAACGAATTGATTATTCCATCCTTTTTTTTAATGTTTTGATATGCGTGGGTGAGGTTAAAGGCGCAAAAAAGCACTTATAGGTAGAGTACGTACTAACGAAAACTTTTTATTATTCGTGTATTTTGAATTAATGGAATGTTTCGTTTGCAAAGTTGTTGCCAGTCAAAAACCAGCCAGTTGTTTATCCAAATAGGCGAAAAAGCCAATTTTTCCTTCGCTTAGATTTTTCCTGTTAATTAGGTTAAGTAGTTTACGCTTTTGTTTGCCACTGGGTATTAAGGTAGGTGATACATTTTAAGCGAAAGCGTAAACAGATAGACAATTTTATAAACATGCGCGTAAACGTGCATGCTCCTGAATTTGAATTTGGTTTTGTCATTTAAGTATGAAGAAGTCTCCAATTAAGGTCCTTTTTAGGGTTCCGTACCCAATGAGTAAAAACGGGTCCCTAAGCCTACGATGTCTGTCTGTCTGTCTGTCCATCCGTCATTCTGTCTTTCGAACCGTAATAGGATAGCCAGTTGACATTTTCACAGAATATGTAATGTTACGGTGGATTAACTAACAAATAATAACAAAAAGTCAAAACTACAATACAACAAACGTTTTTTTTTAAACGTAATTTTGTATTAGCTCTTATGTAAAAACGGTAATACTTACAAGCGTATATATATTATGCATATTTGGCATAATTATAAACGCTATTAGAATTGGGCATAGATTAAAAAACTATTACACCACAATTTTTTTATTATTAGTAGCCTGTATTAATCCAGAAAATAAATTTACTTTAATAGGCATGATGGCTAATATTTTTTTATTACCTCATATAAAAGCTGATCATAAATAGAGCCCATCAACGAAAACAAAATTAAAATTAGTTCAAAAATAAATAAGATATACGCATTTTAATTTAATTTAATTACATGCTAGACAGAGAGCGCACTATACTGAGCCGTGACGTCACGGCTCAGGAGCGCCATACAAATGCTATAGTAACACACGCTTTGCGAGAAAGGGATAGAACATCCCCTCTCCATCCGCACCTAAAACTGATTTATGAACCAATTCAAATTATTTTTTCAGTATGTGTAATATATTTACTTATATTCATCGCTAAACCGGTTATTTGTAATAAATTAAACATTAGGAATCATGCCTATTCCATTAATGTCTCGAAATATAATATTATCACTATTTTTGCCCGCTGGAGCAATCCTACTAACATCCCAACCTTAACAACTTGAAACCCGACACGATATTGCAAAAGGTAGTCCTAACCCGTCTGAAATTAAAGTCACCCTTCTTATTAACCCCTTCCAAGCGCTCTCTATCCAACTAACTATTCGCCTCAGCGCAACTTACTTAGTAGTAAGTAAATGCTTCATCTGATTAATCTTCATTTAAGTATACCTATCTATCTAACTATATATTATATATACCTATATTGGAGGAAGGTGCGAGATGATTAGGATGGTTAATGAAGTTGTCGGTGAAATTGTGAATTACAGGAATATGGTAGGAAAATTATGTCCGCTTCTAATAAAGTGACCCACGGTTAGGAAATATATTACTGCATTTATTATTGTTAGTGATTTTTTAGGGTTTTGCGTTTACTTACACATTTAAATTAAATTTTAATAGATGTTATTTAACCGACTTCGAAAAAGGAGGTAGGTTCTCACTTCAGTCCGTTTTTATTATTATTTATTAAGTACTAGCGACCCGCCCGCCCAGCTTCACACGGATGTAATTTACGTGCGAAGCCGGGGCGGATTGCTAGTTATATAAACCTTCTGTGAAAATGTACCTAATGGTGAAAACCGCATCAAAATCGGTTGCGTGGTTTAGGAGGAGTTAGCGGCCATACAGACACACAGACGCGGAAAGCGACTTGAATTTATACTATGTAGAGATAGAGATAGAGAAGAGATAGAGAAGATAGAGAAGAGATGTACCTACAGCGATTACGCTGCAAACAAGCATGCAGTCCGCCTTATAGTAAGCAGAAACCACCGCCTACAAGGAAATGCAACACTAGCGGTGTTGATGGTGGTGCTTTGCCAGCCCGGAGAGGTGGTTGTAGATTGTAGACACCCTTTTTTAAACGCTTCATGTTGAAGTTCGGCAGGAAGACCTTTGAGGGAAGGACATTTCACATCCTTGCAGGTTCGTGGTAGAAAGAAGCGGAAATATCGGACGGCGTGGGATTTCCAGCTTTGCATGATGTCGGAGTGAGCTTGTTGACCATGCGGTGGAAGTCCAACGCAGGAGGAATGAGAACACGATCTTCAGAGCCATCCTCGAAAAAAAAATGTTTAAAAGATATGAGCTCTTTCAGAATTGGTTGTGGGTTTTTTAATTTTAGTTTTCTTAGTAATTAGGTTTTATTACAATTTAAACAAATATAGATATAAAGATTTCAGTGATTACTTTAGTAATGCAGTAATAAGGTTAGCAGAAGTCAAATATTGAACGAAATATCACATTTGTCTAAAAATAATCGTGACATCTGATCGTGATGATTGTACTGTTGATATAAGAATTTGTAACTTCACTAACGACTCAATTAAAATTCTAAAAACAACTTCTCTGATGGAAACTTTGAAACATCTCAATACCTTGTAAATCCAATGCAGTTCATGAAAGTATAAATTCCGCTCAGGTGTAACTCTACCTAGCTTCTTGAACTAAGGCGTAAGAAAAAAATGCAAAATTTAATTAACAAAGTTATCTGCGAGTGACGGCTGTGCAGTTCACAGAGGTGTAATAGTGACAGTGCCTTTTAAGCGACGCATATCTGTGTAATATCACTTAAGTTACTATTTTGATAGCCCCGTTGGTCCAGTTGGTAGTGAACCTAACTTCTGAGCTTAGGGGCGTGGGTTCGATTCCCACGTAGGATAAACATTTATGTGATAAACATTTGTGTTTATTCTATATCTGGTTGTTAATATCTATTTAAGTATGTATTTAAAATTATATATGTATGTATTTCAGTCTCTGGCAGCCATATTACAAGCTTTGCTTAGTTGGACGACAGGGTGTGCAAAAAATGTCCCGAATATTTATTTATTATTTATTATTGCTAATAAACGAGGAGTTTGCAACATCTTTTTGTGAAATAAACAAACTCAACATGACTATAAACTCTAATCTTTAAAAAAAGTTTAATGTTTTGCCGAATAAATAAGTGCTGACATGATGAAGGAAAATCGTACGGAGGAAGGATACGTTGAATTTGTCATATCTGTTTACTAGTATGACACTAAAAAAAGAATTAGTTCCAGCTGATTCGATAGGTGGCGATGTCACTGCAACTATGTAGCACAATTATAACCCGTCGGATTCAGGTAGGTATCGGCGATTGCGGAAACTACAAAACCAAACTTTGACATCGCGAAGAAAGTGGGTTCACTGCGCCTATCTACATCTAGAATAGCTGATTTGGACCCTTCCAAGCAATATTTTAGCTTGTGAATATTTTGTGAAGCGCGTTTTAACAGTGGTTATTAATGTAACAATAGCGACATCTAGATATGGTTACCGGAACAAGGGCACTGATAAGCTCTGGTTGGAGACTGTTAAAAATGAATTTTCTTTGCTAATCCACAGATGTAACACAATTACCTTAGTGTTATATTATAATACTAGCTGACCTGACAGAAGTATAACGCAACGACGTCCTGTCTTAGAACTGTCAAACACGCAAAGTTGGGTTACATTATTGGAGTTTTAGTAAGGATCCCTATTTTTTTTGAAAATATATTATAGCCTACGTTACCCGGGGATAGTGTAACTTCCCAACAGTGAAAAAAAATTCCAAATCGGTTTAGTAGTTTCGGAGCCTATTCAATGCAAACAAACAAACAATCAAATCTTTCCTCTTTATAATATTAGTATAGACTAGCTGTGCGGTTTCACCTGTGTGACTCCTTATAACATCATCCAGCTATCTGCCAGGGAAAGTCCCGTCAAAATCGATCAACCCGTTTTTGAGTCCACGAGAGAATTTAATTATATACATACGCCTCGCCTTTTATATTTAAGTAGACGATAGAAAGAAGATTACTAAATAGATTACCGTCAATTTAGTAAATAACTAATTTTGCATTTTCTTCACATTTATTCTCTATAAAACTGATCGACGACTGAAAGCTAAAACACAAGTTTCCAAAGAAAAACGCGGGAGTTACTACGCGTTAATTTGATCCCGTTGGATTACAACTGGTGGCGAGTGTGACTCCGTGAGGAGCATCTTGAGATCTTGGCAGCCTTGAGCAGGATTAGACCTTGGCAATCAATTATTGGACGACAGACAAGTAAAGTTACCGACGTAGCCCACCGGATTAGCAAGTTGAAGTGGCAGTCGGCAGGGCGCATAGCACGCAGATCAGATAGCTGATGGGGACGAAAGGTTCTCGAATACCACGGACCAGTAAGCGCAGGGTAGGACGTCCACCCACAAGAATGACAGACGACCTAAAAGAGCGCAGGAAAACTCTGGACGCAGGCCACTTCCAACCGGCCCTTTTGGAAATCGATGGGGGAGGGCTATGTTCAGCGGTAGACGTCCTATGGCTGAAATGATGATGATAGTAGTAGTGACACTGGCTGATAGTGGAGCCAAAAAAATCTTTTAGACCATTTTAAAGAAACAAGTCTAGTTCCTAAATTCTGGTTTATGTTTAGATCAAATCTACTTAAAGATCATCAAGATATTAGGAAATTCTTTATTGATATCGATGGGGAATGTACTTTCGAAAATTAAATTATACACAAGTAGACACAGTTATTAAGATTCCTTCTTTTATTCGAGTTAACTGAAAGTCTATCAAAGATAGTATAAACCGTCATTGAGGTCTATAGTACCCATCATTATGAACAGCTTTTACTATGTGACCAACCCAGATATCGCAAAAACAAAAATCCAGCTGGTCCATAGAAAACGGTCATGCACAAATGTATGGAACAGCTGATATTTTTTGCAATTTCCAGGTTGGTCCCAAAGTAAAAGTTGTTCATAATGATGGCTACTATATACCCCTTTCAGCTTAGTACACTGGTCCCAAAGTAAAAGTTGTACATAATAATTCACAATGATGAGTATAATAGACACCTTTCGGCTTAGTACACCATTTCTGCGTAACCCTGTGGAACAGATTAGCTTATCAAGAGTTCATAATTACAAAGGTTATAATTGTGTAACTAATTGGTAGATATGTGATAATAATTTACTACATGACGTAATTGTTAATTATTTAATTGCATCGATGTCACTTTATCAATTTATTTGCATTGTTGAATACATTATTTGTTTACGTTGCAGTAGGTAATCAGTCCATGCCATTGTATAATTAATGTATTGGATAACAAGATAAAGTGGGTACAATAATTTATTTATATCAATAAAGGAATACCCCTGTAAAGATTTGCATTGTCAACATTATCTTAGTAAACTTTATACATTAGTACTATATCGCAATAAAGATTAAAGGTCTTTCTAAATTCTTTGTAAGAGATTTTAGAATATGTTTATTGTGACATGGAAGTTATATTGTGCTTGCTTTTAGAGCGTCCTATCCAATATTTGGGACCCTCTGCATACATCAAATGAAGTCTTTCTAAACTATTCGTCAGAGCAACGCAACGATTCGATTGCCGAGCTTCCTACTACGTCTTATAGGTTTTGATACTTTATGGTTTATTGGCGTAATTATTACATTTTGAAAGACAAATCAAATCAAATCAAATCAAAATATATTTATTGCAGTTTGTTGGTAAACCTTGATGTAATACAGACATAATCTGTTACACACAAACAAATCATACTAATACTATCATTGCAAAAGTTTGTGTGTAAGTGTGGATGTTTCTCTGCACTCAACTCCGTGTCAGCTGAAAGGTTTGAAGGTGAAGGTTTTTTTATGTTAGGTACATCTTGTATTATTTAATAAAAGCATTGGACGAGCAGCAGCATTTGGACCTGCACAATCTGAGTAAACGCTCCAAGTGCTCTAACTGCTAAGTTATTGTCGCTTCCTGTGGGCCTCCAAATTCTTAGCCAATTCCTTGGATACCCTGGATTAACGCTTAGGCTTTATTCTGGAAAGATAACCGGTTGATGTAGGATAGCGGGTGAAATTGTGGGACACTGCTAGAAGTTTAAATATTATAATGGCCCCTGGTCTCCGCTCGAGGTTTCCCTGTCGCCCAGAAATATACTTTTAGCTTGTCTCTAGCTTGCTGATGCTTAGCTTTACCATTTCGTCTTCGAGCTTTAACTAATTTCCTACCACAAAGAAACAAATTAATGGCAAAATATCTTCTTCCAGGATGCCCTCCAAACTTTAAATATACCCATGTAAAATAACCCAAACTATGAAAAAAAGTTGGCTGTCACGGGATTCCCGACAGATGTGAAACATGACGGCATTAAAGAGCGTCATGTTGTTTGCTGTCACGACATATGAGTCGGTTTTGTTGCCAATAGATGTTTAACATCAAAAATATCCCGGAAAGATTCATTGAGGATAGCGAGTGAAACCGCGGGGTAGTAGCTAGTTCTGAAATATTGCTGGACATTCCTGCAGAACATTATTTTGAACAGTGCTTGAAAATGATAGTATGCGAAGTTTGTAAAACTATCAAATCCACTCGTTCGACATATCTGTCGGGATCGATACTCATATGATTGTAAATGTAGATTGATTGGCTGCATCCAGAGCATTTCTTTTCACTTCGAATGACTCTATCACGACACTATTCTAGTTGATTCTAGGTCTAACTCGAATATAAGCCTTATGGAGAGGACTCTGATTTTAGCAGCAAATTTTTAGTACGTTAAAATAATCGAGTTTTTCAACACGAGTGTATTCTGGTGTGTGTAAAACCATAGCATAAAACTTTTGAACTTTCGTAAAGCGTCATAATATTATAGTTGATCACGACATTGTTCTATTCGATTCTAGCACTTACTCGAATATAGGCCTTATAGAGAGGGCTCAGATTTAAATAGCGAAATTTTAGTCTGATAAAGTAATCGATTTTTTACACTAGAGTAGTCTGGTGTGTGTGAAACCACGACATAATACTTTCAAAAGCAAATTAATATTATAGTTTGAAATAACTTAAAACATCATCATCATCATTTCAGCCATAGGACGTCCACTTCTGGGATGTGCCTCCCCCATCGATCTCCAAAAGGGCCCGATGGAAGCGACCTGCATCCAGCGTTTCTATCGATCTCTTTTAGGTCGTCTGTCCATTTTGAAGGTGGACGTCCTACGCTGCGCTTACTGGTCCGTAGTCACCATTCGAGAACCTTGCGGCTCCATCGTCCATCTGTTCTGCGTGCTATGTGCTCTGCCCACTGCCACATCAACTTGCTAATCCGGTGGTCTATGTCGGTAAATTTCGTTCGACTACGGATCTCCTCATTTCTGATTCGAACTCGTAGATAAACCCTGAGCATAGCCCTCTCCATAGCTGATTGTGCGATTTTGAGGAAAAATGGTGACCTTAAAACGTGTTTTGCAATAAACATGACTCTTATGGCCTCAAATCAGACAAACAAGGGAGATAAGGCGATGGCGTGGCGGATGCGAACGCACCTGACTTTTAGTCGAACTCAGTTCCCTTGTTTGTCTGATCGCCTTTGTCGTCCTGTCATTGAATGTGGATTATTAGTTTGTTCATTGGTATTGGTATAAATCACAGAAAAGAGAAAAAAAAATTCTCTTCTGTGGTATAAATTGTGGTCATCATCATCATCATTTCAGCCATAGATCGTCCACTGCTGGACATTGGCTTCCCTCATCGATCTCCAAAAAGGTCGGTAAATTGTGGTAGGTACATAATAATCTAGCATCTATCATAGTCTCCATCAGCATATTTGAGTGAAATGTATCTCCAATAGGAATAGATAAAAAATGAGTTTCATAAAAACTTTTTCTCTAGATTAAAATGTTTTAGAGCTTGTGAGACGAACGCTCTAAGTTTTATGAGAAGAGATTCTGATACTTATCCCTTTAAGAATTTATTATATCGCATCTGTCTAACTCTAAACAAAGTTTAAACTTTTATCAACATAAAAAGCGAATTGAATTCGTTTTTACACAAAAAGGTCAATGACACGTGTTTCATTATCTACTTTAGGTAAAATTAATGCAATGAGAAAATTAAAATAATAAAAAATATAGTTTAAAATACGCTTGCTTACCTGTAATTTTTTATACGGGGTAACTGATTTGCTATACTAGGTGACTGTTTAGAGGTTAGACAGTGTAAATATACGGGAAAAATTATTGTACTCATCTATGAACAACTTTTACTCACGGTCACGGTTTTATCATCTTACTAGCCGCCACCGCCTGAAAGTTCATCCACACATCTGTGGAAATCGCACACTGTGCGATTCACACGATCTTTCTTGCCTCACACCTGCAAAATGTGGAATGAGCTATTTAACGTGGTGTTTCCGAGAAGCTACAACATGGGGTTCTTCAAAAGGGGTCGGCAACGTATTTGTAATGCCTCTGGTGTTACAAGTATCCATATTTTTATGCGTTTTTTTAAGGTTTTGCCCATAGTAAAAGTTTTTCACAATAATGAAATCCCCGAATATTTCCACTGTCTCACCAGTCACCCAGTATAGCGAGTCAAATGACATGCGCGGTGCGGCGAATGATGTTTGGCGTCTTTCTGCTAGATGGCTCTACCAACGCCATTGAAGAGTTTCTCTTTCTACCTCCCGATCCTCATCAGCGCAGTTCAATGATTATTCAATCATTATTATTCAATGATTATTCAGTTCAAATATTATGAATTATTCTATCGGCCTCCGAATTACATTTATTTGCAAAGTTTCAAATCGATACGATAATAAACTTATAAGTAGGTAGGTTAAAATTGACTTTAGATAGCCAATGAAGCTAACATAAAGCGTGTAAAATACAGTATTACGCGGAAAGGATGTACTAAGCCGAAAGGGGTCCGTCATACATAAATAACTTTTACAATGGGATCGACGCTGAAATCGCGAAATAAATATCAGCCATACCTTTTTGTCAATTAGTGTTTTTGACCTTTTTCTATAAAATAGTTGAATATGTTTTTACAATTTCAGACTTGCTCATGCATAGTAAAACTTGTTCATAATGATGGGTACTATGGACCCCTTTCCACGTAGCCCAGTATAGGTAAGGTATTTAAGTAGTATAAATTTAAATGATATTGATCACATTTTAACACTATAATGTTATACAAACATTATAAGTTGATATTATTTATTTTCGAGCTATAATTTTTTTTTACATATTTGTACGCTTGTACCTGGCAAGGACATGAGTAATACTGGTAATACTAACAAATCCTGGCATTAAAATAACTACGACCCTGTATGCTACGTAGTACGTAGCGTAGGTACCTCAGATCAGACAAACAAGGGAGATATTTACTACGATTATGGTTAAAGTATTTTCTTTTTATTTACACAAGTTATGATATTATATAGAAAATACAGTCCACTGATCCGATCCTATGCACAAACTATAGATAAAAAACTGCATTAAGGTCGCTGTTTTCGGGTAAGGTGCCCAAAAAGCTGGCGACATTACCACGTTGAAAGGCCACAGGTTTTGGCGCCAACGTGGAAAAAACCTGTAGGCTCGTTGGATTATTTTCCTAAACTTGTGTATTTTCGAGTGTTAATGTGTACTAATTGGTGAATTATTATTCATTAAGTGCTCGTAAATGTGCTCGAGTGTGGATGAGTGATATAACGAGGTGAAACGTGTCTTTTCGTGTTGTTTCCAAAACTCCATAGGAGCCTCTTGTAAAGTCTCCACCACTTTATAGGGGCATGAGTTTGACTTGACCACTACTTACTTAGCTTGACTCTGACTGTGACTATGACTTGTTTGACGCTATTAAGACTAAGTAAACTTTTTAATATAACGACTAAAGGACATTGAATCCACGGTCATGAAAATTGTAAAAAAATAAAAAATAATTAGGCCACACTTATTCTTTGGTCAAGGTAAGCGCCAGCTCTTTGGTCACCCGTCACAATTATCATTATTGCTTGAGTTGAAATGTCTCCGTGTTTCATAAAAACATTCACTGGTAAAGTGAAAGTGCACAGCTACCCCGTTTAACTCAAAAACTGAAATTGCGGCACACTTACTGATTGTTCACGCATACTTAGAAATTTGCAGCAACACCAATGAACTAACAATGTCCACAAAAAAGGTCGGGAAGGTCGTCCGCAAGGTGAGTTCGACTAGCTTAAGCCTGCGATTGCACCCATCACGCTACCTTACCATAATTATCTCTCTTGTTTGTCTGATGTAAGATTCTCTGTATCTGATGTTTTAAATGCTCAAATAGACGGGACTAAAATGTAACCTTTACGGATAGTTATTTATCGCATAAAATAGTTAGTGGAAAGTTTTTTATTAGTTTGCAACTTCGAGCCGACTGAGCTTTGATCTCAGTTATAGTTTTGTGAGTGTTAGTAGATATATTTATATCTAACGTAAAATTTCTATTAGGAGACGGAACTTTTATTGCACGTTTGAAACATGATATTTTTACTTATATTCCTCAAACATGTGTCAATTTATTGGAAAATATTCTTCAACGGAAAATCAGGATACAAACTTTACCAAAAAAATTGTGTGAATTTTGACGTCGCACTTCTTGTGCATTAGCCAGTGTCAACGCCAACGCTGGAAACGGTATCAAACTTGATAATATTTTAATACATGACAGTGGCAAATGCACAAGAAGTGAGACGCCAACATACTCACAGAGGATGGAATAAAAACAACTGTTATTTTACTTTATCATTAAATTCATAAGGTAGCTAAACAAAATCCAGATTTTTTAAAAATATGTCTAAAATCTTTTATGTAAATTGTTTTTTAAAATTTGCATTTTGTACAGCCTTTGTTACCTACGTGTATTTTAATTTAAGCTCAAAATTTAAAACGATTGATGTGTAATTCAAATTTATTGTAGGTATCAGAGAGCACTGGAAAAGGTTATCAACCTCTGTTTAACAAGTTCAGAACGTCTATTACTCAAATTAAAATAAATTTCTAAGTATTCATTGACTATAATTTGAAAAGATCTCTGATGCCAAAAAAGGGCCATAAGTTAATTGCTCCGGCATCAATAAAAAGAATGAATTATGTGCTAGAAGGTAATAACTTCTGTTGAATAGGGGACGACCCCAAGATTTGGGCCAGTCAGGGACCGACAGTCTTGTAGGGACTTTCTATCTACCGTTTTAATACTCACAGCGATTTTACTAATTCCGAGTTTTTAAAATGTAAAAAAGTGGTTTCGGTCTCGAAATCACCTTTCTTCATAATATATTCTATAAGTATACATTGTTAGTTTATAAACCCTGATAAAACAGCTGATAATTATTCATCATCATCATCATAATCAGCCTTTTAATAGTCCACTGCTGAACTTTTAGCCTACCCCCGAAAGGGTGAAAGGGCCATATCCACCATGCTGGCCCAGATTCATAAACGCCATTGAATTCTTTCTCCGTACGTATGCAGGTTTCCTCACGATGCTTTCCTTCACCGAAAAGTCAGTGGTATGAAAATTCGTACATAAGCTCCAAAGAGCTACTATCCCTATGCAAAAAAATACGTCGTTCCGTTGTTCTACTTAACTTTACTCATCACCTAAACAGAATCGCTTAAAAAACAGGTAGCCTAAAATGGGCCATAAGGCTCCAGGCCAAATCAGGTGTTTAGAACTTATGGTAGAAAAGAAAAACTCACAAAATACATATATAATTCATTCATAAATTCTTTTATGAAATAATTAAGCAATAAAACACGAGCAAGTGCATGTTAACGTGATTAAAAATGGTGTCAAAATCTATGTTTCATAACTACAAATATCACATTATTTTTATTTTTTAAAAAAATCGCCTAATAATTTCAACAAAACGCTCTGTTTTCAATCCAAGTGCGTGAAATAAAGGCGCGTCTACACTAAAGTATTCTGAAGCTGTTTTCAATATTGAAGCAACCGCCATCCTTGTTTATAATTTATTCCTTTAATTAATAATATTTTAGGGCGATTGTTCTCTGTCTGCTCTTTTGTCTAGAAGAAGTTAGGCCGCATTGAAAGGCGAAACAAATTTTGCTGAGGTTGAATATCATCTATAGCGTCTTACAGGTACTTTTCTAAAAAGCCACAGATAATCTCTACTCTACTACAATAAAAATCTACTGAAATCATTGTCCTGATCATTGATTAACTATGTTTTGTTAGTTTTATCTTCAGACATCTTGTCCATGTCCACTTACCAATTTAGTAGACTCTGTGATGCGTTTTGATTTGTTCATGGGTCTCATTCTTAATTAATGCATTTGCTGCATGACATTATTTACAACTTATTACACGCCATGGTATGTAAAGAAATATAAGCAGACAATTTCCGTGTTAACCTGGAAAGGCTGGAAATGCTGTCAAAGTTTTTTTAATGGAATAGGACTGGATCGAAATCGATGGGGAAGAAAGGTTAGGTTCTTGAGTGGAGATCACGAACCCAAAGATGCAGCTTAGGTAGTCCTCCCTTTTGGTAGACCGACGAAATCGTGAGAGTCGCGGGCACCCAGTGGATGCAGCTGGCAGGCTATCGTTCCATGTAGAGTTCTAAGGGGGAGGCTTACCTAAGCTGCATCTTTGTTTCGTGATCTTCATTCAAGAACCTTTCTTCCCCATTGCTTTCGATCAAGTCCTATTCCATATAAAAAGCTGTTCAGCAGTGGACATCTTCAGTCTGGTGATGATGACGAGGACTACCTTTAGTAAAGTGTCGTTGTGGCCGAAGATGGATTACGTAGACCTAGAAGTAACTTTTATAAAAGCGATGGCAAACGACCACGTAGGTTCTACCATTTTGGACTCCCAGGGATAGCTCAGTGAATGATGTACGCATAGCCAAGGATATATTGATCATAATCGGAGAATGACATCTTATAAAGAACATAACTAGGCAAGGAGAAATACATAGCAATTTCATCCTTGGTAATTACGTAGATACAGTTGATTTAATCAGAAGCTACTCTTGAATCGTATTTGTGTTAGTCGTGGTCGTGATTCCTAAGATTTGAAGATGATTATTCTTCCTAATTGAGAGCTATGCTCTCGCTAATGGAGTAGTTTCCAGCTTTCCTTCAGCCAGCATTTGCAGTTCCTTGTTTGACATGGCGTGCACTTTTTCCTTAATTTGGCCTGTAAACGCTTTTTTCATGTTTCATACCCAAAGGGTGTCAACGCCTATAATACTAAATCAAATCAAATCAAATCATTTATTTGCTAGAACACTAACTAACTACTAATACTACAGAACAACTATACTATACTATAGATTACTATAAAAACTGATTATTAACCGTATTTAGTTTTATCGCTATATCTCAAAAAGTTATAATCAAAATATGCTTGAAATAATTTTGAATGAAGGTGTTATTAGTGTGCAAAGTTACAGGTTTCTATGTCTTATAGTTTAAAAATGCAGGGAGTAACTTTTTGCCACTTTGGCGGGCCATATTTGTTAAAATATACACTTGCGTAGTAGGGGCAACGAATTTTTTTTTTAGATTCTCAAGAAAAACAGGGAGCTTCAATTTTATAACGTCTTAATAATATTGTTTAACGTTTATAATGGTAAAGTTTATTTGTTGTTTAATATTATCCTTTTTATGCAGTGCATTGTCAACACATCGACAGCGTCCAACGTGCTTTTACGAGATCATTGGCTTTCTCCAGCCGGGGCATTTCTTACATATAAGTCACTATGAAAGTCGTCTATGTTTTTTAATGCATACCTTACGAGACAGACGAAAGATCTGCGATCTAACAGTTTCTGTACCTACTTATATAAAGGTACTTATGTACATACTCAAATGCTGTGAAACGTGCCAAGTTTTAATCTACCTAAGTACCTTAGAGTTGCGCTATAACCGCAACGGATTTTCTTACGGAAACTTAAAATCTTTATTGTATTATCTCCTTTCTATTGCAGACTTCGAGCACGCCTTAAATCCACACTAATTGGATTATTATACTGAGTTGTAAGGATACGAATACGAATGCTTCGCCAGAACGTGTGTCTATACCATAGTCTATACCTACCTTTGTATCGGCTTTTGCAGTTTCACCGAATACCTAACTTCTCTTTACCTATTTCAAGTCTATCTTTAATGCAGTTTTAGATTCGAAGTTAGCCTTCTTAATTTTGCCAAGTTTCTTGCGGATGTGAGAAGTTATTTCTGCTGGGGAACGTTTAAAATGAAATGAAATCGTCCTGAATAGTAATTTTGCACTGGCTGCTCAAGAGATTTAAAATTCACTCATTTCGTTTCATATTCGTTTTAGACACTGATCTTTTTCGCGCGTTTTGAATTTGTGGTAAACGTCATAATATTTTGCAGGCATAATTTAATTCCATCTATCACCTCAAGGGGTTAAGATGGAAGTTTTTCCATTCTTTACAACTAGGCGTGAAGGCTTGTGAATAGATGGGACATGACTCCAATGTTGCACTGTAGATTATGGACTGCTTGTAGAACACCTGTAAACATAAATTCCCTTTATCCCACTGGTGGGTTGAGCTGCTAGGTCAGCATTAGTTTTTATGAGCATCGTTTACTTCGTGTTTTTGTAGCCAGTGATATTTAATATTTTATTACTGAAGCACTGGCCTATAATACATAGAGTCAATGATGTTTGAAATCGTGAACAATAAATGTTTATTCTATTGATTTTCACACGGGTCCGGCAACAATATATCTTGCCAATAAGTCAACAGTTATTGTGACAAAGGACTTAAATGCTCCCATAAAAATACTAGGGAGCAACTTTACTCAATTAATAATAATGAATACGCTCTCCGTAGCACCCTAATGTTCAACAAAAACTTTATATGCCGATAAAGTTCTATTTGAATATTTTGTGGAATGGGACTTAGAACTTTGTTCTTCTGGTTTCTAAAAAGTTTTTGTTTTGTGTAGCTTCCCGTTACGATTGCATTCGGCTTAGCAACAATCGATTAATTTTACGATGTGTGTAATTAAAATATACGATCGTTAAACTCTACTTTATTACTATGTACTACTTCTAACTATTATAGTAATTTCCCTAAAAGATCCGTAATAAATTAATAGCTTAGTAAACTTACCTTTCAAGTTAATTAATGAAACACTCCTAGACTCTACAGACTGAGTGAGACAGCGGCAGCGCAACAGTAACCAACTTTAACAAGGCAAATAATGAATTTGAGTACACAGGTAGTCGAGGCGGTCATTAGGAAACGTTCCTGCGTACCTCAATTAGGAGGAAAAGCACGATCAGATTTTTTTCCCGGAAGGGGAAGTAATGGGAGCTTTCGCGACGCACGGCCCCACATCCCCGTTGTTAACCGTCAAAGTTGTAATTGCGATCTTACGATTCGCTGAACTGTCACGCCCCCGATGTACTCCTAACGAATTTTTAATATACCTAAATGCGCTTATAAACAAAGGCGTGCGGCCTCGGGCGGTTCCCTGTCGGGTTTAATTGCAGGTTTAGTCGGCGTTCATTAGGATATGCAGCGCGTTTTTTAACGCGATTATGACGTCGCAGGGTGTCTGGTGAGGGTGCTGGGGCGAGGAGGGCTGCGTCACGTGCGAGGTCCGCACTCCGCAGCCCCACGCATGCGAGACCGCGGGGCGCCGGCGGCGCAGGCGCGCGCTGCCCCCGGCCTCCGCCGCCAGTCCGCCGCCGGCCGCCGCGCGCCACGCCCGACGCAGCTCGCGCCAGCCACGCGCCACAGTGATCTCCAAGTGATGTCGACTTGTGACTAGTGCCATGTTCGTGCTCCGCTGTGCCCTGATCGCGGCACTGCTCGCCGCCGCCGCAGCCTCCTGGCAGGAGAACGTCAGGCCCAAGGTCTTCGCACAACTAGGTGAGTCCGCGAATGCCATGGAAACGTGACGGTGTTACTGAACCCGATGCAACAATACGCTTAATAGCCGTCCGAGTCGATCATGTGGGTCCCCACAAAGCTTGCGACGGCATAGTTACGCCCCGAACACCCAATGTTTATGTTTTGTTTGACGACGACGCGCGGACAAACACTCCATTCAAAAGTTTCTCGTGTTTATGTCACAAGTGTCATGAATGTCTTCACAGCGGATGTTAAATAACATTTCAATGAAGATCATTACAATATCAGAAGGTTTTGGTATTGAATTGTTCTGAATTTCACAAAAGCTAATCCTAGAGTTTGTAGAGCTGACATTGTCAGAAGTTGTAAATTACTATACAACTTCTGACCACCATTACTGGTAGGATAACCTAACTTCACACACTGTCAATCTAACTGGAATCCAATATTCTCTGGTATTCTAAATAGATGTTTGTTGTGTTTTTGAATTTACAATAACCGTTTTTGGGAAATACCTAATTATACATATTTTACACAAAAGTCGGTGGGTGTACGAAAGTTCAGCTTTCTAAGATTGGATAAACTCTTCTCATGTTTAGATATCGTGTTACTTAGGTATAATGTTTTGATAAATAGTTGAACGTATCACCATTCTATGCAAGGAGTAGGTGCTGATATAAGAGTTAGCACATGGCAAGTGATCAGTATAGATTTTATAAGTCAAAATCTGTCATAGCAAATGACTCTAGATGTTTATAGCCCAGCTTCATACAACAAACCAAATATTTAGATAACTTAATTGGAAAAAAAAAACAAAAAATTTAAAATAAAAAAGCTTTGTGGAAAGCTTGCAAACTCTACTCAGACCGACAAAGTTGTTCATTTCAGTAACAGTCTCCACCATTCACATAATAAATAGAACAAAACAGTGGCCCCAGCAATGCGCCTTGCGGTACGCCCGCGACTATTGGGAGTCACGCGACAGTTAGTCCTGCAGGAATAATGTTAGAGTGCACAACTGTGCAGCCGTCATTGTTTTATTGTGCAGTCTGCATTGCAGGGGACAGCCATGGGCCACGTGGCTCTCATTACACAAAGCCTAGTTTGTCCAACGTTTTGCTATATTCCGCTCGGATTAGCGAACCACGCGATGCTTAACGTGGCGAATAGAACTTTGTCTGTGGAATGCTTTCGGATGCACATCCCGATTCGTTGGGTAAGTAATGAATGCGTGGACGCTGTTGTGTGATTGAAAAAAATATATGGAAACTTTGAATAAACCCGCGATTGTTAAAAGTAGAATTCTTACATAATAAATCACAAATATCTATTTGGAACATAATAAGCTCATAGTTTCATTTCTTGACGTACTAGTGTCAAGTTTAGACAAATAAGTAAAATAATACGATGTAACTAAGCTTCTCCTGCATATCAAATTATAAAATAAGCCTGATCGTGAGAATTCAATAATTATAAATAAAATTATTTACCAAACCAGCTTATGTATGCGTATGAAATTGATACGATGAGGTTCAGTTCCGTTCGTTGAGCTTACGTAAGTTTTGGTTCAGAAATTGTTATCAGTATGCCGAATCTGAGTTTATTTATGTATTTTTCGTGGCATGCTTTTATTTGTGGCGTCATTCGATTGTTTTATTTTATAACATTCTCGTCAATTACGAAAAATAATAATTATGTGATAGTACACCAAAGATGGTTATGTTGTCAATAGAATAATGAAACGTAATATCTGAATTTTGATATTTTTTTGGTACGGTTTTTAATCTGCTTGAACGTGGCTAAAATTATTCTAAAACTTCGATTAAAATTGCATTCAAAACATTTGCTTCGAACTCACTCATTTTAGAATGCAAATTGCAGTTCACGTTCATAGTCAAAGCCAAGTTCTTGTATTTCGAAATTGTACCTGTTTGACATGAATTTGCAAATTTCTAATTATAAGCTCTGGGTGAATGGCTGACGTCAGCGGGGATGCGAATGTGTTGAGCACGTATCCTGCCATTCCTGTCGGTGTACATCCGGCCATTGTTTTGGCCTTTTAGTTAACACGCTCACATGCTAATGGCTTTGGGTTAGTGAGGGAACGGAAGATGTGCGTGCTTTATAATGCTATTAATTTTTATTTCACTTACGTTGGACTTGACGGAATAAACTTTCGATAGTGTTATATTATATAGTACATTCCTGCAGCAGCAGGCTAAAAGAGCATTTTATGACAAACTTTAAATTGTAGGCCGAGTAGTAGCCGAGGCCAGCATAGGTTAGTTCATAAATGCTCAGTTGCAGCCAATGCTTTTATCGTTATTTTTGGAAACGTAGCGTTTCATAGAAACCTACATTCAAAAAACAAAATATTTTCGCTTTTGTTTGTACTATGATCCAATCGCAGGACGCCATCTTGAAATGTCAGTTAATTTTCGTTTCTGATTGTAACATAACTTTACATTCGCATCTTTTTAGTGGAAAAACGTAATCAAACCCTTTGTACATTGCAATATAGTAGGTACGCAACGTAACTTCAAGATTTTAGAGGAGACACAAAACGGCCGCCAATTTTTTAAAAGTAATTTTAAATACTTACCTTAAATACTTATGTGATAGTACGGGTGACAAAAAAGAAAGGAAAACGAGCATTCTGTAAAGACCCTACATAAGGAAAAAGGATTAGGGAGTTCTGATAAACCTACATTGAAATTGAGTCAATATATAAATACAGCATAGTCAGAAACTCCGATGTAGCAAATCGAATTGTCAAGGCAATTGAAACCCTACAACATACCTACTCTACACGTACAAGTTCATTAGCGAGTTTGGAATAGACACTCTACAACGAGAATGTCAATACCTCTGTAATATGAACCACCAATTGAAATTGGAGGGTCAACCAGTCCGCGGTTTGCGGTCTAATTGCAGTGTGATCTTGCACTAGAACCGGGATGGTGATGCACTGACGCACTGTGGTTCTCATTAGGTACCTTAGTTTTACGGTAGCAAGAACTAAACGCTAAATTCATTATTTAATTTCGACCAAAATACAGTAGCTACTATGAATTTGGGTTATGATTTAGATATAGTACTTTAGAGGACGACTCCTTAGCTGGCTTGATTGGTATTTGGATTGTCTCTAGATCGTCAAGTTCTTCAACGATCTGAGCAATCCAAATGTTTTTTTGTACAGCTCTTGGAAGTCGATTCGACCCTACTTCTTATTGTCGTATTGAATTTAAACTTTGCAAGAATAAGTAATCAGCATGACAATTCACTAATTTAGTAACATCAAACTGATCTAATGATGGAGCCAGGAGATGGATATTGAAACTCTTGAATAGCTATAAACGCCTCAAGCTTGTGTTCCTTTGGTTTGTTTTAACAAGTCACAATTTCGTGGGTTTTTTTTTAGTTTTAATTTGAAAATTATTATAATTATTTCTATGAAATTTTAAAATTCGCGAATAGTTAGGTTATCAAAACTGTTTTTTGACGAATCTCTAGTCTAGTATATGGAAATACACTAGAGATGTATTAGCTTCTTATTAAATAAAATAAGAAATTAAGGATCAATTATTTGTGTTTTACTCTACATACATTTTTCAATAATGCTAATTTAACCTAATCTTAAAATATATATTGATTTAAAAAAAAGTACAGTGAAGTATGTTCTGTAAGTTACAGGTTTTTTCAAGTCATTGTTTTGAAGATGATTTTCCGTACAGTATAACCCTGAATCATTCAACTACTTAGTTAGGTTCTCTACAACCAATTACACTTAAAATAAAAGCCTAACTTAATAAAGCCTAGACAAAAGTTTTATTGTACTATGTTATCCTTGTTTTTGTGGTCTTTTAGTAAAGAGTTATATTTAATATCTTATTTTATTATGATTTTGTGTTCAAGCTATCAATTTACCTCCAAGTGTTTATCAATTACTTACACTTTGACATCGTTATCAACTTTCCAACTTAGATGTGCACAAAGTTGCACACAGTGTAAGTACTACCGTTACATGCCTTAGAAGATAATTGCAATAACCCAATTCGCATGTATAGTTGCGTCCGCTTGATAACACATTCTCGAACTGTGTCAGTAGAGTACCGACGAGATAGAGTATACAGAGAAATGCACTCTCGTTGACAAATTATCATACCTATTTGAATGTAAACATTAAGTAAATCGATATTGTATTATCGTTGCGAGCTTTCTAGTTTCTATCTTAGACGCTGTAGTGAGCGACTTATTTGTCTGAAGGCGTATTTAAAATATATAATTATGGGGTTTTAAATCAGCAATGTGTATTTATACTTTGTAAGTAGCTGTTGTCGTGATAATTTGTATCTTCTAAATAAACTCTTACAACTGAAGAGGTTTAGACACGAACAAGCCGCTTGAGCGAAACACGTAGATTTTGACTTGACTGTGTCAAACGTCATAGATCGTTTACATTACATATTTACGTGGTTGAGACACGAGCAACGTGCCAACTATCCGTTTAATGGTAGTCGACAGTTATCATGGCCACAGTTAGACACCATTTAAAATGTCTAAAGCCAAAGTCTAAAAAAAACTCAAATGTCAATGTCTACGTCAACCAATTAATCGTCTTTGTCTTTTCAATGCTTGCTCAAGCAGATTTCTGTGTGTTTGGCTCAAGCGGCTTGACCGTGTCTGAAAGTCTTTTAAGACTTGCCCACCTATTTTGATATTTGTGTGGTCGATGTTAAACATCAATAATAAGCTTATTAAAGAAAACTACTTCGAAAATACAACATTTATAAAATGTTACGGTGAAACTAGTACCTCTATTTGTAAGATATCTCTTGGATTTACTGTTGATTGTGGTTCCATAGGATTATTATACCATATTGTGCTGTCATATGTAAACGAAGCCGCGGGTGGTCGCTTGCAAGCATCCTAACATGCGACATATCTTAATCTTCGAACGCCAAGCTCTGAGGAATTTGAGAAATATTTCATTAGGTAACACGATCACACGCTGCTTTATTAGATGTAATAAATACTTAAACAAAAAGTAGCTAAGAAATCCGTATAGACCCAGTAGTTAGCTCTGATATCAGGGTTTTCAGGCCGCCTAGATGGCTTTGACATAGTACAAGCTATGCTGTTTGACGACAATATTTTGCGAAAATCAACTGGGACCTACAATTTAACGTGTGATTCGACTCATGGCAGTGCTCTCTTATACTTAAATGCATTACAGTTTAATATTT
This sequence comes from Agriopis aurantiaria, assembly GCA_914767915.1. Taxonomy (NCBI): domain Eukaryota; kingdom Metazoa; phylum Arthropoda; class Insecta; order Lepidoptera; family Geometridae; genus Agriopis; species Agriopis aurantiaria. The sequence goes on from OU611999.1 coordinate 7,883,864, forward strand.
GATTAACTTCTGCCGTGCTTCTTGTGTACTCTTAAGATTGTAGAGGAAATGAAATACGAATAAATTGGTCCTTCGAGCCGGTGGGCAAAGTATCCAGTTTATTTTATATTCTAGACCGGTTTAAATGACGTGGGTAGCAAGCCGCCAAGTTCGAGAGATCTGGGATGAAGTTTCTCTGAGTCAGGGCCGATGACTCACTACTTATAGCTTGGAATTAGGAATGGTTAATATTTTAAGCTCACACGTTTCAGCTTATCTAATTGTGAATGAGAGTTGCTTTGTTACGAAGCACTTTCGGAGATTAGTCTGAGTTGGATAAGTGCAAGAATTTATCGCATTAGACTCGAGTATTATCTAATACGATAAAATCTTATACTATACGGCTTGCAGGTTTACATTTTGTGTGCATTTACAAAAGCTCATTTGCTAAAGATAGCTAAATTTATGTTTCCTTTTCAACAATTTATTGCAAAAAAGGGGGGAAAACAACTTAGTTATTCACAATTTAAATCACTACAAGTTAAGCACCCACAAAATCCATAGATAAGGTAGACCCTTGAACGCGTAAATCCTCTTTCAAAAAATAAGATTTATCGACGCAGGCTGAGGCAGGTGTCTGCGTCTGGAGTTCCATTCTTGAACAGTTTATGGTGGTGCATTATGGGTTCCAAAACCCTCTTTTGTGCCTTAACTGGTTGGATTATAGTGCGCTTAAGTGGTCCCATAAAATAACCGTTCACTTACAACCTGAAGAAGAAATAAATTACTTAACAGGATAATGCTTTTATATCCGGGGAATGTTTTGTACGTGTCGCGTTTTACCTTATGGGTATTTATTGGGTCATTCGTCAGGAGCCAATACTCTAGGGGGCAGTTATGTGGCCGGGGTGCATAATATGATGCCGTCTCGTTTATGATTTCAAGCCTCTGGCTTACAATTTATTAGCTCACTGTGGGGTCTTGAGCAATATAACCATCAAATATTTTTTGTTTTGCTCTCCCTTCCCGTTCATTAGTTTAATTAAAGTAACAGTTGTCGTCTTCTTTTATGGGGCTATTACATCGTCCGTTACGATTCGAGCTTTATATGGACAGTGATCGATCGATATTGAAATTGTCTGTTGTTTTCGATTCAATGGCGATTCCTTATTTAGCGACAGTTCAACCACAAATAACCGTTAAACAAAAAAGGACAAGAGTTACAACATCTATGTAGACGGGGAATGCGGTCGCGGAGCGAATCAAAATGTGTTTAATGGTAACGCGATATGGTGACTAATAGGTTGAGCTGCATCTTGTTTCGATTGCCACTGGAGATTGGGGCTTGTTATGGGGTAGAATGGTCTTTTATTGCTTGAGTGGACGGTGTACGCACGTGCGTGAAGTAGAGGGAAAATGGGACTTGTGGCGCCTGGCGGGAGAGGGACGGCTTCATGACGACGCGATGTATTGTCTTCGCCCGTTGTGGGATTTACCGTTTCTTTTGTTTTATTTTTCGGACACGCCGATTAATTTCTTCTAGTGGCCCGTTTGGGGTCACGGTTTGCTTGCACAATCAAACCTTTTTGTTTTGCGGCTTTATTTTGTGATCGAGAGCTTTGCTGGTTTTAGTTTAGTCAAAGACTAAAATAGTCAGCGCATTGCGATTATTCCAGCTATAAATATAGCGGACGGGACGGGGCATGTGCTTGACATTTGTTTCACATGCGTTTCCTTTGCGGGAGTTCGGAGAAGCTCTCGCAACTTCAAATGCACTTTGTGGACTTCGCAAACTTTGGAGTTGAATGCGAAGACGAATTCGCTTGGAATTTTGTGATGAAGATAAGACTGTATTTTTTATAGTTGCGCAGTTCTGAATTATGAAGCCACAATTCATATTAGATACCTTAGATAACATTTTCTTGTTTTAGAGCGCAAAAACAAAATCGATGGTACCAGTTCCATAAATCACGTTACATTTCGGATATTGCTACCAAAAAGGGAAAGGAACGCTTCTTGCAATCTATCGGGCCAGCTGTTCTATTCATAGCCCCATGAAAAATGGTTCAGAAGCGTATCAAAGGCGGATAGCTCATGAATGGGTGTTTTATCCAACCCTTGCTGACGAGGGCAAAGCAAACATTGGTTCAGTAATAAAAATATTTGTCCAAATCGACGGGTATAAGACGGTTTTTTGCGGCCTGATCCTGGGGTCCATTGTCGTACAGTTTTTAAACTGGGATTAAGGAAGCTAATCATACGAAGGGGTTCGATTCAATCGCGATGGATTAGTTACGTTTTGGTTGCAATTTTTTGTGGGAATTCAAACATGATTAAAAACTAATTGTACAGAGTAGATGTTGACATTCAGTTGAGAGTAATAAACAATTTTCTGTTACTTTTAAGGGTTCCGTACCTTAAAAGGAAAAAAGGAACCGTTATACTCTTTATAGGATCACTTTGATATCCGTCTAGCTGTTTGTTTGTCAAGACCCCTTTTCTCAGGATCGCGTGGAGGTACTAAGTTGAAATTAATATCAAATACTTAAGTCTGCAATCCCTTAGAGTTGTGTAAAAATCATACTTCTAAGCCAACGAAATCAAAAGATACGGCCGTTTATGCCACATATTTTGACACTCGCAAGGGATTAAAAACCTATAGGGTACTTCCTGTTGACCTAGAATCATGTTTGGCAAGAAGCAATGTCTTCTAGCACAAGTAAAGGGCAAAATTGGAACAGCTAATTTGAAGTAACATCACAAAAAAAGTTGCGTTTATAAACATATTTGCAGTTAGTTAACTGACCGCGACCTTCTATATTGATGTACATATATTATATAGGGACAACAGTTTTCCAACGGCAAAGTTAAGTTTTCCCTCAATCTTGTATCTTTTCATTGGAGCAATGTTTGGTGTTTTCATAGTTTATGAACTTCAGTATTGAATGTACATACCTACAAATTTGTACCGAACTCTCGGTGCGCAAATTCGACTCGCAATTGGCTGGTTTTTATTTGAAAATTCAACATTCGTACCATTTGCTAGCTCAAGAAATGAAGTCAACATTTACAGCTGTACAAAGTGTTTGATGGTAAACGTTAATTAAAACAGGCGAAAACAAAATAAACGCTAACAATGTACTCTCGCACAATACCCCATCGGCTATAAATCTTCATATTCGTACTCATTCGCAGCAAGCATTTAAAACCCTTCCCGTTTGAAAAGGCACCGATGAATGGCGCCGAGTCAATGGGACGTAAGAAATGGGCCAGTGACGTGAGGCACGGGCAAGTGAAACGTTACTTCCAGTTTAATCTGAGCCTCCAGAGATTCGCTTTGAAGGCTCAGGTGCGATGCCGACGGCAGAATTAACTTTCTACTGGACCGAGTGCTGGGACATGGGCGGATGAGGGGGACAGGTGGGCTTAGGCATTATCCAGGGGAATTAGTCACGTCAATCTCGAATTTTCGATTCATCGAGTTTGGTATATTGAATTTGAAGAGTCTAGCGAATTGCATTTTTGTATCTGTATAAGTTTTTTGCGATCACGTAACTTTAAATACTGAATTGCGAGTTTTTGCTTCTTCTAAAACAATAAATGAGTATTAAATTTGTTATTTTTTTCTGCATATCATAACTGATCAATAACTACATTGGAGTTGTATTAATTAGCTCATTAGGATTGTTTTCTATACAATACGATAGAGTACTTGCTATATAATAGGTGAATCCCGCTATTTCTAGTTTTTCCGCATTTGCTGGGGGAAAAGGTAACCCATGTTCGCCCTTATGATGTACATAATCATTCTGCCAAATTTGTTAAGATCGCCGTGAAAAGCGAACAGACAGTACAATATTATTAAGGATTTTAAAGTATTTTTTTAAATCAAAAGTAAAATTTCCAAGCCCTAGCTTGGCACTTTCATCTCAAAGGTCTAGTTACGCTGGCCGCAGTTCAAGCTCCGTTAATGAGCCAGGTGGTTCTTGCACAATGTGCACGCCGACAATGGAGGGTGCTCTATGGGGCTGATGTGTGGACCTCTATGTATTTATTTAAATTGGTCACGTGATTACCACAGCTGGTACCGGTTCAAATGCTTATTTTTCATTACCATTTGATTTCACTGCATAACATTGTTTATATAAGTTTGATCGTTTCCTTTAATAGTAGAATACAAGATACGACTGTCTTTAAAAAAAAAAAAAAAACTTGATTTGTTGACACCGTCCTTTGTTCTTATAAAATCTATAGAATGCAGTACACCGTTTGCATTCCTATCGTTCAGAAATATATCGTCTTCTGTTTCCGCAATGGCACCATCCATTTTATAAACAGCCAGTCCTAATGCAACTTTACGAGTGGATTAGGCGACATCCCGAGAACCCCATTGATCTAAACAAGCAATCTTGAAATGTTATTACTTCCTTGTACAATTTCGCAAGTTTACCCAATAAAATGGGCGCAGGATTCCGCAGGAAGCGTTGCTTGGCTGTATATTTAGTGGGCTAAGAATAAACAGGACTGCGCGGCCCTTACCACTTGAACTTGAGTTAGAGTTCGTTGACCGATGGTTTGTGATAACTGTGACTACTGTCTTCATTCTTTCTATTTTTAGGTTCATTGAAATTAGTTTGTTCAAGAGATTTATTGGTAATAAAAGTTGAATGTAGGTTAAGACTTTAAAGCTTTTTAGTTCAGATAGAAGCATTAGAGAAACTTGAACGAGAAAAAATATTAGTATAATTATAGCTTGTAGCAGAGACAAAAACCTTAATATTATAAAAAAAATACCCGACTCTGCAGCTGGAGGGTAATGTTTTTCGAGTGTATGTATGACATATTTTATTATGTCATATATAGGTACACTCGTAGTTTGTATGGAACACTCAGTGCGTGAGCCCAACTCGCACATGGCCGGTGTTTTATTTTTCTAGCAATACATCAAAGATGTTGCGCCAATTATTTTTTATTACATATAATTACAATAAATTGTTAGTGATTGCCTTAAAACCTATGTTAGGATTATTTAGACAGTTAGACTTTTAGCGAGCAAAGGTGGCCGGGCTACTAACATGTGCGCTTTACAATCTGACGGCACCCTGTTCGATCCTTGGCCCTGCACCGGTGACTTATTTAGTACATAAATTATACCGTCGCTCATTAACGGTGAAGGAACACATCGTGAGGAAACCAGTATGTCCAAGAACCTCAAAAGTTCAAAAACATATGACATTCACCAACATGCACCGGGCCAGCATGTTGGATTAGAGCCCATCCTCTCTCTCTCTCTGAAAGAAGGCCTTTGTCCTAACATCATAGGCTGATGATGATGATGAGGCTTTTAACTTCTACCTATTGTATGCCATTTGTATGTGTTGTGCAAGTAAGATGATAGTGTTTTTGGAACTCAAGTTAGCGCATCCATCATGCTCGAAATGTGCGAGTGCTCACGGATCTCTTTGAAGGTTTAATTTCCTGCAAAATGCTGCAGGTCCCGACCTAGTTCTATTGATGCACCGTGAGCTTCCTATTTACTATCTTCAAGGATTTGACGAATTTTCCTCTTTTACAATTTTCATGTAATGCTGTACGTATAATAATATATCTATTTTACTTTATTATTGTGTGTACTTAATATTGTCAAATATAGTTATTATAAGCTTATTTTCCTCTTCAAAGTTTGTATCGAGATTTGCAAAGGAAAACTTGTACAATTATCATCGAGATACAATTTCTATAGAGTCACAATCTCTCAGTGAAAACAGTCAAAAAACGTCCGAGCGTCATTGTACATATATTGTGTCAATTATATATGTAGCTCACAATGCCACATTTACTCATTTTTTTAAAATTATTTTTCGGTTCACTAATTGAATGTGACGCCCTTAACACTACAAAATATAAATATATAAGGATCGTTCAGTGTCCATTCTAAAAGCTGCGAACACAGCGTGCACAACATGCATATACTCTAATTTAGACGTTATATCGCTTGCATGGTGTTGCTTGGTGGTGTTCAACGTTATCATCGTAGCTCTGGCATCGCGCGGCGGCGGCGTTGTAGTCGGATCGCGGTTACCTTGTAACTAAACAAAAAGTCTGCGCAATTCGTAGGGTACGCCGAGTTTTGTATTTGTATGTAGTAGTAGTTAATATGTAGCCGAGTAGAGTTTTGTGTTTGTTTGTATCTCGATGACAATATGCAAAAAATATTTATTTTCGTTCTCAAAATTTTGCAGGTACATATTTTACTTTATTACTTACCTATTGATTTTATAAGCGTTTATGTAATCGTCGTTAAATTCCATAGTTTTAAACTTCTTTATTAGTCACTCCATTTTCGTGTATTATTATGTCAAAAATCTTATGCTAATGATTCTAAATGTTTGTTGTTGCAGACCTTAGACCTAGAACGTCTAAGTTACAGACTGATTGCAAAACCAAGGGTCTGATATTCGATTTTTATTTACAACAAGCGGTCCGCCCCAGCTTCGCACGGGTATAGATTATAATAGCCTATGTCACCCGGGGATAGTGTAGCTTCCCAACAGTGTAAGTTTTTAAAATTGGCCCAGTACTTTTTGAGACAATTCGTATAAAACATACTTACATACAAATCTTTCCTCTTTATAATATTAGTATAGATGAAAAAGTAGTGTGTGTCATCATAATATACTTACGTATAACATGCCCAGCAACCATTTTATTGGATTTGCAGACTGTTACAAGTATTATGTTAATGCAATACAAGCGTGCTGTGTCCAAGTATTCAGTCGTAGTGAAGTCAGGTAGATTCGGCTTGAAATTCAGATATTTTTTCGGTAAAAATATTTTTGTTAGCCGAACCGATGTTTGCTTACTATCATTTGAACCGTAATAGATGGCCAGGTGAAATTTTTACAGAATATGTAATATTACGGCTAATTATCTAATAAATAATAATAAAATGAGAAAGCAAAAAACGTAGGGAGGTTTCCATACAACAAAAGTATTGTTTAATGTATTTTTGTTTTTACTCTAGTATAATAATAAGTAATACTTACAAGCGTCATGACTTAGCATGATTCTAATATACACTGTGAAGTAAAACAATAATTAATAAACACCGGCCAAGTGTAAGTTGGGCGCCCGCTAAAGATCATATTTTTTTTAACAAAACAATTAATCTTGTAACGTCTAGTAAGTTCACATTGTTCTTCAAATCACTTGCACACACTTTATTTCTAGGCAGCTTATTAACTTAACTAGCAAACCAGCACATAAATAGAATAATAATAAATAAGTAAACATTCATAAATCAAAACAGTCCTGTTCCATTAACTGTTCACGAACTGTTACATTCAATTTTAAAATTAACTTTTTCGGTTACACAAAAGTTTTCGGCTTCGGCCCAGTTTTGGCCAACACTGCCGTAACTACTGTGTCGTATCGATTACTCTATATTGGGTATGTCTGCGATGTCGCGTCGGTAAAACGACGTCTTCCGCTGCGTTCCATCGTTATGGTTCATTGTACGTCTATTGTATAAGCTTACCAAATTTTTTACATAAATTAGGCTTTGAATGCGAGATTAACTGATCGACCAATGATTCAGAAGCTTTATATATTTGCGTCAGCAAGTTTGATAGGGATACTCAGTCTAAAATTATAGTAGTTATTTACGTATTTTAAGTAGTTTACTGATGTGATCTAGTAAAAAAAACAATATCCATACGGTTTTTTTTTTGTAAATCTAAATTTGAATACTAACTCGCCCCATCAGGCGAGTTGGTGCTAAGACCGTGTTCATTGGCCAATCGCACATTTTCAACAGCTGAAAAATTCGGCAAGTCGGTATAAAAAAAACGATAAGTAGTGTATTCTATTTAAAATAACATTGTAAGTAATTTTTGTGTTGATATGTTTTATTTTCGCGGAAGAGACCGTAAAGAACAAAAAAAAAAACGATTTCCTTCGCTACCCGATATGATATCAACACGAAAATTGCTTAAACCATTTGCAATGTTATTCAGCCTTTTGCTGACTTGTCAGTGCAGAAGCGGTACGGCATCGGCAAGCTCGATATACGTGGTATTTAAAACTTTACCGATCGTCTATATTTCAATGAGTTGCTGATTGGCACGGCAGCGGCGCGGGATCGTTGCGGCATAGTCGGCATACTGCATACTTGCATAGCGCTAGTAGATTTTTATAGGGTGTCGAGGTCCGCTAAGAAAGGATTTTATAAGGGGGCTGAATTAAAAGAGCAAAGGAAGGTTAAAGTTTTTATGTAAGCCTACGTATACACAGTCGCGGGCAACAGCTAGTGTTTATATGTTTTAGCCGTCGGTACCGCAGATCCTTCCGTCATTCCTTGTTGGGTCGTAGTGCATTGGAGCACTGGGAGAATGCTGTACAATTTCATAGAATAATGCATCATCTACGCGACGAAAAAGAAGATTTGTCAAAAGAAATTATATGTCTTTGTTCATTTTGAAATTTGCACTTTTTTTTCGTATTATACTTTTTTGTTCATTCCCTCTTGATGGCAGGCAGAATCCATCGCCTCCTCCCTTATTTAGATTATTTACGAGGTTAGAAACAAAGGCTTTGGAAGTGTTCCATCGGGTTTCTTTTGCAAATGTGTTGATAAATGATTCAATGCAGTTGCTATCGGCCTGTTTTGCGATCGGTTTCGTTGCTGATCAATAGCCGACGAATAATTTAGCAGAATGCCTCGAATAGAACCGGGTTTAAAGAATTCGTAAGAAGATCGATTGTTCTACGTACAGTGAACATAAAATTGCTATAACACTGAAGTGTTTTCCTTCGTTTATCATGCAAAGGAGAAATTGGAATCTGTCAGCGTCTCAATTTCTGTTCATTCAATACTGCCTTACTTAGTGTGAACTATATTTTGGCAAAAGCAGCGGTACGCAATTTAGTTGTGTTAAGACAGTCTTTATAGAAAATCAATTAAATTCTTCTCTATCGGAAACAAAATCAAATTCCTAAAAGATGATGATGATGTTGATTCTTATTCCATGTTTTTTATTATTTCCTCGTAGTACATTTATACAATTATTAATTTTTATCTTTAGCAGTATATTAGATTAGACGTGTAGTTTTATATATTGATTTTAATTTAGGTAACTACAATATGATTCTAAATGTGTATAATTTTCTTGTTTTCCTTATTAATAAAACGATAACACTTTTTTTCTGATCTTCTATTTATTCAATTGAACATTTAGTTTTCTTGAACATTTAGTTTTCGGAATAAAATGCTGAAGTCAGTTTTTGGCAAAATATTAATAGGGACAAAAGCAGCCATCTCCGAATTCAAAACAAATTAAAACGTCTAGGCTATCTACTAAGATATCTATGATTATCTATCAGATCTAAAAGATAACTTATCAAGATCATATCCCAGTTCTAAACTAATCCTGTGTCAGTATGAAAGTAACCGTAAGTCAGCTAACAGAACTTGGAAACTTTCCGACTGCTTCATCAATTATGACCAACATTAATATAGGTTGTAACACCGCGGGCGATGGGGATTTGTCGACTACTATGTTTAATTTATATTGTTTTGGTGGATAAATATTTTATTACGTACTGTAAAATTTAATTACTTTGAAATTTTCTAACTCCCGACAAGTATCAAGTTCGGTCGTAAATATACCTATAAATAATCCTATTTGACAATGGCATACATAGGGTTATACGGAACGGTGGTAATTACCCGAAATGAGGTTATTGTACTCATCATTATGAACAACTATTACTAAACTTGAATTCGCGAAAAAAAAACTGCTGTTCCATACATTTTCATGTAATTTTTTTCCTATAAAAAAAGAGAGCTGATTTTTTTTCCGCGATTTTAGGTCCGTGTAATGGTATTTTATGTATATTCACGTGAATTCGAGTTCCGTCAAAAATATCAGCGGTTCTATTTATTCAATTGAGTATAGAATGAGATTTTACTATGGAAACATTTTTGCGAAATCACCGTTCGCCCCATACTAAAAGTTGTTTATAATGATAACAATGGCCTCCTTTCCGCTTAGTTCTACTGTTCCGTGTAAGCCTATATACTACTCAACAGCTCTGTTTTTTTTTTAACTTCTTTATTTTATAACCGGGAGGTTTTAAATTTGGTCAAAAATATTTTTTTATGTATGTACACCGATTACTCTGTCATTTTTGAACCAATTTATGTGATTTGAGCTCTTGTGGTGGTCCCAAAAAGTTTAATTAACTTTGGCTTAGTACTTTTTGATCAGAGCTCTAATAATTTATGAATAATTTTGTTTTAGCGCTAGAAGTCCATGATCGAATCCCTCCCTCATGCTATTTTTTTCTACGGGACTGCCAGAGTGGACTCCGAAAATGGACACCGTTTTATGGTTGATATTCCAAATACCCGTATGAAGCGCTTTGATTCCACTTTTAGTGTGCGAACTGCTAGTCTGTGGAATGCGCTGCCTCGAATGGGTGTTCCCCGATAGTTACAATCTGGGTGTCTTCAAATCAAGAGTGAATCGGTTTCTTCTAGGCAAGTCAATGACCAAAGCGTACTCATTCGCACGTTTTCAAAATTATTGAATATAAAAACCATCATCATCATTTCAGCCATAGGACGTCTACTGCTGGATATATGCCTCCCCTATTCTTCTCCAGCCGGTCGGAAGCCGCCTGCATCCAGCCTTTCCCTGCGGTCTCTTTTAGGTCTCCGGCCGGTTCTAGGCCGGTTTTTATATTGATAATAAGATCTTCTTACTTTTGTTCAGAGAAAAACCGCAAAGACCGCTGATACCGCCTTTTATTAAAGTTATTGTACTCGCCCGCTGTCATATCGTTACCGATGTGGTTTTTTACGACACATGTCATTCGTAATTGCTAAGGAGCAGTGGCTTTCCCAAGGGTAGCTTGGAGACCTGCTGCGCGATTATGACTCTTATTTTTATAGAGTTAATAACGTAATTTCTCCTGTTTTATATACTTGGAAGAAGTGGCGTGGAAAATGTGAGAGGTCTTGTTAATTTCGTTTATTGTAGCACGTTCGTCAATAAACTCGTGCAAAGGATCCCTCGTAACTTAGACGTCTTCTTTATTAACTTGATGTGATGTCATGAAGATGTGTGTAATTGTATTAAAATTGTGTTTAGGAGGAATGAAAAAGGATTGGAGGGATAAAAAAATTGGCAGGAAAGCATCGGGATTGTATCTCGATGCAGGAAGGAATTATATTTCAGCCACTAAGATACAGGCTTTGCCTAGTTTTGGGCCCATCGGTACCGCATATAGACTTTTTAATTTAGTTTGGTTTTTAAAACAAAATATGTAACTGGTAAAATTATATGTCATCCAAATAAACGAAATTCCGTATTTACTTACTAAATTTCCAAGCCACGTTTTTTAATTGAAAATTATGTACGCGCCCTTGTCTTGTGACAAAATATGCAGTTAAAAAGCAGAAAAAATTACACAGTGATATCAAACTTAACTCTCATTTACTTGGCAGTAGAGACTGTGTCATTGCATTGCAAGTGGTGATCCGAAAAAACTATCGTATCGAAAAATCAACTCTCCAGTTTCTATTAAAGCCGACGTCGTCGGTCGTCGATCTCCCCATGTGCCAAACAGCTGCGCCGACAGTTTTTTCAACCAACTTTTGACCCCACTTCGCTACGATCATTCATGTGGGAATTAAACTTATTTTTTTTTATCCCTTCAACTTTTAACCCAATTTTAAAAGCAGGAAGGTTTCCATTTGCTTGGCTGTTCTAAATCTAATTTGACGCAAGCACTATTATTATAGCAGTAAATTAATTGCGCCATGTCATTTAAGAAATTACGAAGTATGCGAGCTATTGGAGTTGTATTTTTATTAATTACTTAAACTATCGATTGGGTAAAGTACTTTGACATCAACCTCTTTGGACGACGGATATATTCGAGGATATCATTGCACTTTTTATTATAAACAACTTTACTTGGGTTTTTACTTTGGGATCAACAATCACAAAAAAACAACTTAGTTTTTTCTATGGAACAGCTATTTTATTTATCCGTTATCAGCGATATCCGTTTGGGAGCGGTTGCTCCCAAAGTAAAGTTGTTTGTAATAATGATAACCTTGACCACCACGTCGTCTAAATATACACGCGAAATTACATTACACATAATTATTTTTAAAAAAAGTTTCATATTAATATCATTTGTTTTTGCCAAGGAGATCAGAAAAGCAAATTTTTTTGAACTCCTTCGTCAAAATAAACGTTTCTGTACACGTCTTCATCAGCCATTAAACGTCCCCTCCTGAACAAAGGCCTCCCTCTTAGAGAGGGGTGTTGACATAATCCCCACGCTTGGCAGGCGGCTTGGGGATCGCAGTACGTTCACCGTGTACTAAGAGGACGCTGCTGCCCATCCTACGGTGGTTCTGGCCGCAGTTTTAGGACATACCCGGGTCACAAACGTTTCTGTATTTCCGGTAAATGAATGTTATTGACATAATATGTATATAAACAAAATTGTATATTTTTTATTAATCATATTTTTTGTAAGATATAAAAATCTTCAAAAATGTTAACATGCGTGAGAGAGATATAATTATAACCACGCGCACTTAGCTGGCTCATACAATGCTAGATAGCAGAAAAAACACGTGCAAAAATTACAATACGCACCTATCAAGTAAAAAAAAAAATAGAAAAAAAGGTACATGCTTCTTGTTGCGAAACAAAAAATGTCTTCCTGCTTGATAAATCGTGGTCTTTATGCCGAGGAAGGAAGCGATGAAAAACTTGGCGAATTGTTTTAAAACACTCCCTTTTATAATTTCGGTATCGTGTTCCCCCATTTGCGGGCAACTCCCAGAAATATGGCCTAGATAAATTTAGAAAGTTTGAGAAAAAGTTCGGTAAACAAGTTGGGGAACTCGCTGGAAGGTTTCGGAAACGAATCGGTAATTAGGTACACAAGTTTGGCTTAACTTTTGTTTGCTTTTCGGGAATTTTACATCTATGGAGTAGTTTGCTAAGTTTATTAGGTACTTGCTGGAACATCCACATTACGGATTTTGTTAATTTTGATAAAACATGCTGACAGTTTTCAAAATTCGTTTTAATCCAAATGTTAAAAGAAGTGAAACCTAATTCAGGGGAATTTGCTACCCGTCTAAATTTTATTTCAAAATTATCTAGTTTATTTATAGATAACACTCGGTCATGGTATCATGACATAGGTATGCTTTGTTACTGCGAAACTTGCGAAACTGAAAATCATGCGACCGCAAACTGTATCTGGGCTCGTTAAGGTTCACGTTCACGTGATTTTTCAACTGAGCGGGATTTAACGTTAATTTGATACCGCGTTAGCAGTTGGCCGTAGGCCTGGCGCTCTCCGCACTTTAGGTATGAAGCTACAAGAAGCCAACTTGTCGGACCTACCGCGCCCGCTGCCGCGCGTTAGACCGCGATAACGCGACAAGAGTTACATGATAGACTGAGAGGAAAATTCAAAGTTAATAATTATAGCTGTAGGTAGTTAGCGCTCGCAGGTTCTGAATTGCACTTTATTGTGTAGCAAGAGTCGCTACTTATTTAAATGATTTTGCGGACTGAACCTTCTGTACGTGTACTAATATGTTTTTTGTGCCCATACATCGTTCAAGGCACTGATTTTGGATGTTTTTAGGGTTCAAGGAACCTTTATAAGTTCGTTCTGTTCGTCCGTCTGTCTGTCCGTCCTTCCTTATTCTGTGGAGCCTTCTAACTTCTTCTAGATTAATGAAGATAAAAGCATGAAACTTTGCAGTTATAGTTTTAGTACCTATATAATGTCTCAATTTTAAAAGTATAAAAAAGATGGGCATCTTTGAGTAGGTATTTTTAAAATGAATGTATTCTTTGTGAAATTTGGCCCGTCAAAGTAGCAAAAAGTTTGTTCCTACATTTCTGAACTATTAGACTTAGACAATTGTAACTTTCCATAGCTATCATTAGCTATGGTCATTTAATAAGAATTATACGTCGATACCTCAAATAATAGAAGCTCTCAAAGCAGAATTGTTCCACTTGTTCCATGCAAGTGCGACCTCAGTACTCGCGACATCACATCTCACTCCCGGTCACAGAGTATTTGTCGGACAGTAATTACTTGAGAGATCTTAATTACTGCCATCCGGGGTTTGATTGGGCTGCCATTGTTTGCTTTCTGGTGCTAACGGGGTGACTATGACTGCAGTTAGTCACCCCGCAATTGTGTGTGATAATTTGTCGGTTGTCTTTGATAGAATAGGTCAGGTTTCTAGTTCACTGTTTGAATCGGTAAGACTGTTTAGTTCAAAACCGGATTTCTTGCGCAATTTGGGTTCAGTCTTTCAGCATGCCTAGCATCGGCCGTAGACAAATTGTCTTTCCGAGAAGTAAATTAAAATCTACATCAAGATTTGTTGATATGGTTCGTGAATTAGCTACAAATGAAACTATTAAAAGCGTGATAAAAAGGAAAAATACCGGACTAATAGCAAAAAAAAGCAACACTGACCTCGTACAAATATATGTATATATGTTTGCCATAAAGAGTGTTCATTTCATACCATCTGCAATAGCCCTGAGGGCAGTCCTACAAACCACACTGTATAATGCAGAGATTAAACTTCATTATTACACTTATAAGTAAATACATTTTCAAAAACCTTACATAGTGCCTTGTTAATGAAATGCGTGACTAAAATGCTGGTGTGTGTCTGGCTCTACGCATAAGCATTGCCATTCAGCGTGGTAATGCCGCCATCATGCTGGGTTCGCTGCCAACTGATAGTGGGCTTGACCATTTTGATTAACTTTAGACTTTCAACGGTCTATGGGCAGTCTAAATGTTATTGTAGTGTTAGTGTTAGCTTGATTAATGTTATAGTAGGCTAACAAGGAAAAAAAAACAAATGAAAACCTAAATACTTAACTAATCGATTAATCCGCTACAAGTGGGAATTTTTACCAAAATGCTGGCCTCATTGCCACGTTGTATGGCAATGGTCCTTTGCTTTTGTTTAGTTAAAAGTGGAACTTGCCCTATATTTTTTATCAAATAAATACCATAGCAGTCAAGCAGCGTAAGCGAGTCAAGTCTCATGCGGCTGATGCTTTAGATGTAACAGAAAAGAGTGGTAAACATTGACAGCGGCGGAGACCCCAAATATCTGGTTCTAATTATATAATTTTATCATACTAGACAAAGTTTCATCGTAAGGTCTTCAAACATAGATTTGATTTCTTGTTTCCATGACGTTTAAATTCAATTTAACGTACCTAAACCAATAGTTAAGTATGAAAAACGAATGTAATTTTTCTACCAAATCTAACCTTGTTTGAAGTATTTCATGAGCATGCCAGCCTTGTTTTGGCATTGTCCTCCACACATGAATTTGGCTCTTCATTTTTTTTATAGCCCAGTAAAATCATGTAATCCTTGGCTCTGTCTGTAAATATAGTAGCACAAAAGCTACATTTTCGTGGAGATTCGTGACGTCAGCTTAAAAACACAATGGCCCCGGGCCGACAATACGTCCCTAGCAGGGATCTGATCTTGCCCCTTAAAAATAAAGAATCGGGTTTCAAAGATATGGGAGTATTATGTTATCCTTGTTGTCAAGTCAAGATATTTTCCTTTTTAATACCAAATGGATTTCAAAGCTAAATTGATTAAATTACTCGCACTTGCTTGATAATTGAGTTATATAAAACAGAGAAAGCTCAAACTTAAGCCTCTAACTAAAGACTTAATTTCTTGTTTTTCAAGAATAATATTGAAACTATTCGAATTCCCTCAACTTTCTCACAATCACCACCTTTAAGACAAGCTCAATCCCTATAATAACGATCTAATAATCCTTCCAAACTTTCTTGCCAACTATGAATGAAGTTACCGATGGTTCTTGGAACATTTCGAATGTCGCCAGTCGCCAATTTCGCCACTTTTGCTTTCTCGATGAGGTATTCAGAAAATTTAATTTCCGTAGATCGATCGAACAATTTCGCTCCAATGCGGTGTTCGCCGGTAATTGGGTCAGATCGGCGGACAAATGACAGTGACAATATTGTTTCTGGATATCTTATAATATTATATTTCATACATCCTTTAGAACCACTGATTTAAAAACATCATTTATGCTGGTTGTAAAAGTCTTGTTCGATGCATAAATGCAAACAAACTCAAATATTCAGTTTCCATTTTTGCCTGAAGTATTAACCTGAATATTTATGAGGGAAATCAAGGCTCGTTAAGTTCAGAATCCACTAGGGGTACAAACAAATCCATATGTAGGGGCAGTCCGTGCCATCGCCTTGCTTTTGTCACATTTTTATGACATTTTCACAGTATATTATTGCTATTTGTCTTGGCTTTGAACAAATGTAATTACTGCAGACTCAATTGAAATTCGTCCACAAATCGTTTAACACCAATTTTATACAATTCCTTAATTGCATACAGACAAAACAAGGCAATCAATCACGACGCACGTCTTAGTTTTGGCGAGTAATGAATCGAAAAGATTAAGAAGCCGAGCTTCAGGGAGAGAATCTAATCAACGCTTCAATTTACACAAATCGTTTCGACCACTCAAACGTGTGGAGTAAGAATGTCTGCGTTAATCTATCCAATAGATTATTCTGGCGGGTTAATAAAGACTGACGGAGGGCCTCACCCGCTACTCAATCTTGAATCAGAATCGCAAAAGACCGACACCGTGTCAATACGTTTAAACATGGATTGAGCACAGACTGCTCTTTGTAACGCCAGGTGGAAAATAACACTCACAGACAAAACCTTTTGTGGTTCCGTGACATAACAGATTTGATTATAGAGGTGAAATGAACGTCAATACTGGATGGCTCGGCGGTTAACCACAGGACAGGTTGACATTAATCCCCTATTTCGACTTTCAATTGGGTCAAGAGAATAGCTCCAGTTTGTCATCTACCCATAATACACGTAGACTTATTGTTCTCGCATTATTCTCAGATCAGTTCTATTACTAGATCTCATTGTTGGGAAACAATGGAGCTTTTAAATTAGTTCAAAAGAAGTATATCAATATTTTTAAAGTTCAAAGTACCATTGTGAAGCCCGTTAGACGCCATTGGGTACACACAGAGGTTAAACGATTGTATCTGTTATGGGGTCGACGGCCGATTGTAGGGCAGACATAAGGCGAGCTACATTGTGGCAACTACATTCATATGCTTGGATGTGTAAACATTTGGTTCTGTTGCTTTAAATGGGATTGATCGTGTTTATTCTCAGTCGTATCTCGATAATCTAAATGGGTGGAATCGAGCGTGATTCAACAGAGATACGTAGAATGTGTAGTCTTATTCAATTGCATCGATTTATAAGGCTTTTGAGGTCGCATGAATGAAATGCTTTTGTTGTCATTTATCTACTCGACTTTTGTGCATCAGCTATTTAGAAAGCACGAGACTATATGATGTCATAGATCAAGTTTCAAATAAACTTAAAATTTAATACTTAAAAAAAACTTTAATTCTAGGGCATGTGCTTTTTTTAACTAAACAAAATACATTACGTATTGCTTATGAAGTGCACTTATTAATACGTTTTAGGAAAAGAGTGCAAACCTACTCTGAACGACTGGTAAACGACGCAAAGTACCTAACACTAAATACCGAAACTACTTAGCCTATTGTACAAATAGTTAGATTGCCCGTAGACTGTTAAAGATCTAAAGATAATCCAAACGCTCAAGCTACCAGTTGGCAGCGTACGTACCCAGCATGCTGGTGATATTACCCTGCCAAATGGCAATGCTAAACTTGATATATTATTTATTATAGCAATTAACTTATAGCAGGATACAACACTTGTCTTCTTCTTTACAACACTGAGTTTTTTTCAAATTCATCTAATAGGACCCCAAACTTTCCATTCCAAAGGGTTTCTTGGAAACCGCAGTAAGCGGTAAAGCAAACAGCCACCGCTAAGAGTTTCTCAGTTTCCTAGCAATAACCCTACAATGTGAAAAGTTAGTCATACAATGGAGTTATTGTGGAGCTGGTAAACAGAGGGACGGCAGACGGGGCGGGCCATGGTCGGATGGTCGCCCCCCACGCTCCCGGTTTGATGGCGACACACGAGACCTGTTTTCGGGCGATACGTGATTGATATAAATGCTCGCGTCTGGGCATTTGTTTCCTTGTAACTATCGTACCAAAGAACGATGATGCCCGAGCAGTAGCATGTACGCTTTACAATCTGATGGCACCCGGTTCGATCCTTAGCCCTGCCCTAATGACTTATTTAGTACACAAATTATGTGCAGTTTCGATGCCATCGCTCAGAAACGTTGAAGGAAAACATCGTGTGGAAACCGTACAAGAACCTCAATTCAAAGACACATTTGCCAACATGCACTGGGCCAGCATAGTGGATTGTGGCACATTCTCTCTTTCTGAGAGAAGGCATATGCCCCAGCAGTGGGAACATAAATTGCTGATAATGAAGATGAATGATGATGATCACATTAAAACGGCAACCAATATGGCAAATTTACTAAGATAGATAATGTTATAGGTCTGGATCAAACCTGAAGCCTTAATGGCACAAGTCGTGCCATCCCACTTGCGCGTATTATGCGAGTAAGTTAGCACGAGCGGGACGAGCGGATGACATGCGATCACCATAACCACCAGGCTTACGCCCCTGTTAGTACCACTCGATTAACACCGCCGAAGCAGGTAGCATAGCACAAAAGAAGCCTATATATATTTCCCGAAAAATTTAGAACAAAGCTTTTAATAAGTACTAAAGTATAAATTGATATAACACTTTAAACATAAAGGCATTGATGATCATCAAAAAATCTATACTTGGTTAAAAATTTATAAAAACGCTTTTTAACTTTCCCAACGCCACTACAGCATTGGCCGCAGCGGCAAACACCCTAAAATATCACTTGTATATTTCATTCCCTTGTTTGGCATAAACGCCGCTTTGGCAAGTATTCTCCACAGTCTAGCGGTTTTGCTTTTAAAAAAAGTGCTATACTTGCAGATAATCGGATCATGAGATTGTATATGTAGGGAAGTAAAGATATGATCTGCTTACGCAGATATCGTATAATCCTGCTTAAATATATTCAAAACTGATGTTGTATTTTGTATTCTAAGGGAGTAAAGTCATTGATGTACCCAATGCTCGCTATTTAACCGACTTCAAGAGGAGGTTATCAATTCGACTGTATGTTTTTTGTTTTTTTGTATGTTTGTTACGCGATTACTCCGCCAATTTAGAATTGTTTTTGATGATTCTTTTTTTGGTTGGTGGGTCATATCTCATAGGTGGTCCCATAATTCGACATTGATTCAGCGCTTTTTGAAAAATCTCCACTCGACTCCAAAAATAACTGATTATAAATTGTAAATATATAAGTAGGTAATATATATATATTAATAATTTCGTTGATTGTCCTCTAATGCTCATTGTTATGAAGTTATTAAAATATTATTTTCTATTTTGTAGTTTCAGTTTGTAAATGTAGGTATAGTCATGAAGTCGGTTCTTTTTTTTCTCTAAAAATTATGTTTATTTTATACTCAAGTGTAAATTTTTTTTTGGTATAACATTTGATTATTGTACATCATTAGAGGTACGATTGAACGTTTTTTTTTATAATTTTTTTATTTATGATAATATAATGTTACATGTTTGTCACCAAAAAACTTCGCAGATGTTTATATATGTGATAGCTTCTCAGCTTAAATAATTAGAATACATACATTGCACATACTAAAAGCAAACTTACCTACCTGTATGTATTTAGATAATTATACTTCCGCAGACTTTTTTATCTGTTCAGGATAGGAGACCATCGTGGTCGACGACATCCTTCGTTAAATTGATTACAAATACAAAGAATTCCATCACGAACCTTTTTCCGCCTTCAGTCAAGTCCTGTAACAATGCCTCCGCCCGAAGCCTCCTTCACCCCTTATATTATTCCCATTTGAAGCTCAGTAACAAATGGTAGATCACCGATACCTACGGTCGCGAAAAAGCAAAGGTATAAAAAGAGTTTAGGCAAAGTTTAATTTCCGCTCCGTTGCCGACTAGGATTTTCAAGGAAATAATGTATTTTTCGTTGCTACAACGCAACTTTTTAATTGATAATAAATAGTAACGGTATCTGTGCGTTATTGTATTGGTTTTTTATACTTTCGCTTTACTTAGGTATATAATGACATGAAAAAAATTGGAGACGATTTGGAAAAACTGACATTATCGATATTATAGGGAAAAAAAAAAAAAAACAACATACAGTCGAATTGATAACCGCCTCTTTTTGGAAGTCGGTTAATAACTTGCTTGGTTTGAAATGAAGGTATGTTTTCTCCCAGACGCTACAGTAAAAAACCAGGCATATAATAGGCAGGTAAATAGAAAATCCACGGCATTACGATAAAGAAATCCTACAGTTAATTTATCAGAATAGTGCAAGTGCCTTTATTAACTAAACAAAATACAAGCTAATACTAACACTACAAAAACAGTTAGACTGCCCATAGACCGTTGAAGGTCTAAAGACAATTCAAATGCCACTATCAGTTGGCAGAGTAAATACCCAGTATGCTGGCGGCATTACCACGCTGAATGGCAATGCTTATGCGTTGAGCCAGAAACACGCCAGTATTTTGGTCAGAATAATTAAATTAATTTATATTCGCTTTATAATAATAACCTTGCGTTTATCACCACCAGAATAATGCGGTCTACGATGATGCACGCTTTACTAGAAAAATAAAACGATTTATGCGACTGGTAGATGAGATTGTAGCTATCGGGGGACACCATGGATATTATGGCAGCACATTCCACAGTCTAACGGTTAGCACAATGAAGGTGGAATCAAAGCGCTTCGTACTGGTTTTCGGAATATCAACATGAAGCGGCCTTTTTACCCACGACGGAACGGAGAAGGTATGTGCGTATGTGCAAAAAATGTTCTCATTTATCTCCAAAACGGCTGGACCTATTTTAATTTAGTTTGGTTTTGTTTGAATGGTGACTTGATCAAGATTGTTCTAATCTATGATTCAAGGTAATCTATTTAGTCGTTTGAAGATAATGAGATATTTTGTCGGGTTACAAAAAAAAGAATCCTGCTTGTTAAAGGACGAAACATGCGAGTTCATAGAGTTTACGTTAGGGATTTAAAACTCAAGAAAATTGTGTTAAATATCCCGTGCTAATGTACCTACTACTTATTTAAATGTAGTAAACGGTAAGAGTTAGTAAAAATTACAACGATTCAGTCAGATTCGTTGTTCGGTTTGTTTTCGTACCATAAATCTGCTTTTAGGTGCTGTTTGTTACTGTGGTATAGAAAAGTGATTCGTTCAGACAAAGAAGTGTCAATACGGGGGGAGAGAGGAGGTCACGTCCGGCGGAGCACTGGCTTCATGGCTGGCTGGCTCCGACGTGGCACTGGTGTTGGCAGCTTTCCTTATAAGAATATTCGTAGTCTAATCTTATTTACACACAGATTTTTCATATTATATGTGTTTTTCTGATAGTGGATTTGACTCCGCCCGCTTAGTTTATTATAAAATAACTTGAAAAGATAGGTACAGTTTTATGCGATATTTTAGCGCGTTTAACGTTAACGTATTTTATGAACTTTTTATCCCTCCTGGGCTATTTACCCACGTAGGTCTACTACCATAGTTAGCTTAAGATTATAAAAACGGTGTCATTTATCAAAATTGAATGTTTTATATAGGAAACCCTAAATATCAAAACACGTTAAGGACATTTCGTTGATTTGCATATTTTATTTTATTTTTTATTCATTAGTTATTTGAATATACCTATTTACTGAATGATGTTTGCGATGTCTTAATATACAGAATTCAATATGTATGGAACCGTATAAGGTACATTTAACATGACATCTATACTTTACGAAAAATATGAGAAATACCTAAAAAATAAAAGTAGCGTAACGCACGACTGTGTAAGCGCCATAATTTTGCTCCACTAAATGCGACAATAATACAATATGTTAAGCCTTATATTCATCTGTATTAACAAGCTTTGCTTAAAAGTGGGAAAACGTGGCCTTCAAAAAAAATTTTTTTTTTAATAGCCAAGTGCCTTTAATAACTAAACAAAATACACGCTAAAACAAATACAGTTAGACTGCCCATAGACCGTTGAAGGTCTAGAGAAAAAAAAAAAAAAAAAAAAAAAAAATTAATCATTTTTAATATAATAAATAAATTGCTATACGGGGTAAGTAGCTATTTTTAGTCGATTATAATATTAGGTACGCAAATTACGGTACAATGATACTTATCGTTAGGTTAGGTTAGCTTCTTGGCAACACATAAGAAACTGCACTGGATTAACATCTCGATTCTAATTCAGTCCGTTAAATAAAATATAGATATCATTCTATACGAGCTTCCGATTACAATACGAGAATACTGCTTTGTTATCATAAACATAATGAGACAAATCGTGTGTCTACTCCCCTGTTAATAATAACTTGAGATATTGTTTTATATGAGTATAATGTTCAGTATCCAGGAAATGTTGTCGTTATTTTGTTTCACATGTTTTATTGATTGATTGATTCACAACAAGAATACACGTGGACACAAGCGCGTCACTGGCACGGTAGCGGATAGGTAAAGGAAAAGGTCTTTCCGAGAGTGACACATACCTACGTCACTTTTCAGTTACCACTTAATTGCAACAAATAGAAGTTGGGAAACAAATCTGTTTATAACAGTGGTGTTACCCACGTGGATACCCTCGGTAAAACTAGCCTAAGTTACTCCTTATAACATTAGCTATCTGCCAGTGAAAGTCCCGTCAAAATCGGTCTAGCCGATTCGGAATCCATAGGGAACATAAACACATAGATTAATTATTTACATATAGAAGACTAGCTGCGCCTTGCGGTTTCACTCGCGTATATTACTCATTGTATCATCAGCTATCTGCCAGTGAAAGTTCCGTCAAAATCGGCTTATTCGTTTTGGAGTCTATAAGGAACATAGATACATACGCACATCGCCTTTTATTCTATTCTATTTCTATTATTTTTTTCGCGATTTCAGGGTTGCGCCCATGGTTAGGTTAGGCCTCCCATGGTTAGTTATACATAATGATGAGTACAATGACCTTCTTTCGGCTTAGTATAGGGTATATGTGTAGCCCTGTACAGAATACTAGCTGCGTCCGCGGTTTCACCTGCGTGAGTTACTCCATATAATATTATCAGCTATCTGCCAGTGAAAGTCCCGCCAAATTAGGTCCAGCCGTTTTGGAGTCTACATAAATAACATACATAAATATGTACACACATCGCCTTTTATACAAGAATATAGAAGATTATAATAACCACTCGTTTCACCTTAAAAATAATTCATAACAATATTTTTATGATTTGTTATTTAGATAAAAAGGGTCCGGAAACCGTCAAGCTACTTCCGTAGATACACACAAATCCGTTTCTTTTGTTTGAATACTGATTGTGAGGCTGAAGATAAAGTCGTAGTTTTGTCCAGCTCTTACTGTGTCTTGAATTTAGATTAGGAACGGCTATGTCTGCCGTAATGATGAAGGTTTACTACGCTAGATGGCTCTATCAAGAGTTTTATTGTTATTTTATAACCTTTTTGAATAGTTTCCGAAAGTTTATTGTGTTTAAGACCTCCCAATGAAGACCTCAATCATTAATGTTGAGAACACTATTGTATAATTCTCAGCAGATTTGATCGGCGTAGAGAGAGATTTCAGCGCGTTTTATTTCTGAAAACTGTCGTACAGGAAACGATAATTTTTTTACAATAAAAAGTAGCCCTTGTAATCCAGGATGTAAACTATTTCCACATCAATTTTTTTATGCTGGTTATTAACAATTCAAGTATGCCCGTCGCCCCGACCCGAGGCAAGAAGCGCTATCAAATATTTTTTAGTCGATTTTTTCTCTATTGGCATTATGACGTCCCTTGCTATCTGGCGCTTAGAGTGACCGCTCCTCTCGGTCTACTTCAAAGCCAGCACTGACAATTCTGTAGTCTATTTGTCAACAAAACGAATCTGTAATTTTTGGTTCAAAATGTTGCATTTCGTGTGTACGAACTAGTTTGGTATATACCTATAAATAAAAAAACTACAACGAATTCATAAAGAAAAGATTTCATTGCTTTTAACCCTTGGACAGATTTTGTTCTAAAATGGCTCAGAACTACTGCAATTAAAGTATGATATTTAAAAAAAACGCATTTAAATCGGTTAAGCCCTTTTGGAGAAAATACACACACACACACTAACACTAGACATACACACTAACTAACATTTTAACCCAAAATAAATATTTTCTCCATTCAGTCAACCCAGAAACCAAAACATAAAACAAGTGAGTAGTTTTTATGATTAAATATTCCATAAGAATGTTGACTCAATTTATAGTAAGTGGACACGTAGTAAAGCGTTTATGTTTTATTAACCTGTAGCACACGCAATAGTGGTAATAACCTCACTTGCCTCACAATAGACACCTACAGCTTTATCGCAACAACTGCTTAATAAACCAATCATTATAAAGCCTTTTTAAGTAATTTATTTACGCCGTAAACGTCTTACTTATTTACGACTCGAAAGTGACTTAAACCTCAATCTATAAAAACTAGAGTTGATCCGACTAAAGTATTGCATCTTCATTCATTTCGATCGGAGTGCATCTCATCTTTATTCATAGACTATTTGGAAGAGACAGGTCTTACTGTGGACGTGTGATGGAAAGTCACGCTTTTGTAGTAAAAAGTAGCGGCGGAAACTTGGGAACTGAAAGCACGAAAACTTTAAGTTTGTAGTTCTTTTATACAGCCTGGCTCTGTCTTTTGGAAACATGAAAGAAAAAAAGTAGTAATTGAAAAAAACCTTTTTTTTTAAATTGCCTTATTTAGCCGCTGAAGAACAATGTTTGTTTTTAAACAAACATTGTAACTTGACCCATTTACAGTCAAATCAGCCAGCATTTCGTAATATCATGGAGGAATTGAAAAGCGAGATCCTCCGAGTACTTTAGAAAAAAATCCGATTGTTCGATTCCATGGGATGTCGTCAACATCGTATTATTTTTTTCTTCTCTCATCGTCCGAGTTATCTCGCTCACGGGTCAGCGGCATCAGAAACGAGCACTACGTGACTCCAAGGCTCTTTGTAAGGGAATTCCTTATAAATCACGCTTCGTAGCGTTCAGAGCAATTGAAAAAATCACTCAAGGAATAAATCCTGAGGGCTTTGAAACGTCACCATTGATAAGGATGCAGAATAACGCGCTCCGCATCGGAATTGCGAAGTTACAATGTCTCTTTCGCTGCTCTAAATCGTAGTATTCACACCAAAATCGTATCGTATTTTATCTAAAAGTGTTTTCGCAAAAGTTCTTTGCGCACGATTGCGTAAATAATACTCGTACAATGTAGTAATAGATTCGATCTACATTATACGGAAAGCAATAACTCAGCTATCAGAAAGTAATGTATTGTTCGTCAATTTTCCTGTCTGCGAGCCTATCAAGGGGAAAAGTTTCGATTAAAAATACGAATTGATATCGTTAGCGATAAAATTCTGCTCGATGCTGAGACGTCGTGCGCTATCGGCAACTTGACAGTGACTGATCGCCGGCTGGCCTAGACACCCCCCAATCCCTCCCACTATCGCCCTTACCCCCCATTCGTCTACCTACACCACTTCAGTATTCACTTTGTTAAAAGAGCATACGAATTCTGAAGAATATTTGTATTTTAGATTATCGTGACCTACTATTTCTGACTATTGATAGAAGTTTGTTCAGATACGTTGATCTTTTTAAAGAAATACATCATAAATATTATTAATATTAAGCAGTAAAAAAAATACCCACATTACAGTAGTAATTATAGCTACGAAATGTTGAAAATGTGGGGCGGTGTTTGAAGTGATCTTTATTTTCAGGCAAATTATAGTATGCGATCTACTAAGATTTCATAATTTTCCGAAACTTTTAGGCTACCTATCGTTAGAGATATTTTATGCGTAGGTATATAACATCTTGGTTTTGGTAGACTTCAAAAGCAAAATTATCGAGGCGTAATTTTCTGTTTGAAAATTCTTCTTCTTTTTGCCAGTGCCAGAATATTAAAGTAGGTTTATTACCATTTTCTGAAATTACCCAACAGCACATAAATGATCTGCGCCTCTTTTCATTTCAATATGTGAGAACTTGAGAAAAGAATGTCAATTTTAAATCTATCGAATTCAGTTTAGTTTATAAAATGGTACAGCAGAATCAACATCACTATTGTATTGTTATTAATGTTAAAAACACTTTTTTCAGGTACTTACACTTTTATACGAGTAAAAAGTCTTCAAAAACAACAGTGACGTAAGTGTAAACTAAGAAAAACTAACAACTACAATTTTTACTGGTATAAACTTGGTCGAAGGTCATAAGTATTTAAGTGGAGGAAAAAAGCTATGTAGGTACCTAGTAAATAAATAAGTAAGGATATTCTTTCCTTACTTCTTAGGTACCAATATAATTATATATAGAAAGAAAGAAAGAAAATAAATTTTATTCGACACCTTTACAAAAACTTATATCTAAAGGATACAATCAGTGTCGAATGGGTCCGTCTCAGCATTAATGCTGATAGTCAAGGACTATCAGCGCCGGTTTTCAGACGAACCCTTTATATATAATATGTGTAAATAAATACTGTTAATACTATAAATAAACTAAACAATAACTTAACTATATAATAACTATGTACATAAACTAAACAAAATCAATAAACTAGCAAACAAGAAATAGAATACAAGAGAAATACAAGCAAATTAACACTGAATCCATAAATTACTTGGCCTATTATACAATAAACCGGCCAAGTGCGAGTCGGGCTCGCGCACTGAGGGTTCCGTACAACCATAAAATTCAATAACGAAATTACCAGTTATAACTTGGTAATGAACAGAAACTTGTTACCGACTCGCACTTGGCCATTATTTATTATTTGTTGTTATATTTTAGAGTGTGTACTATAAGCGTGCCAAGTACATTAGAGCTAATACAAAAATACGTTAAAAAACACGTTTGTTTATTGGGTTATAACAAACCTTTCGACTTTATACTATTTGTCTTTTTTAACTTATTTCAACTGGCTATCTATTACGGTTCGAAAGATACAGCCAGGACAGACAGACAGGCATCGTAGGCTTAGTAATAGGGTCCCACTTTTACCCTTTGGGTACGGAACCCTAAAAACCAGCTGGATTACCCATAGACAGCTGAAGCTGTAAAATAAACTGAAATGTTCAAGCCCACCAGCTGGTAACGTACCCAGCAAGCTGGCGGCATTACCACACTGATTGGCTTGCAAACTATTCTTATTTAAAACAAATTCAAACGTCAAATTAATCCACTAGGACTACGAGTATTTATTAGAAGATCAACATCTCCACGGTAAACTGTAGAACAGAGAACACTTCTGAATTCAATAGGCAAACGACATTGAAAGCTGATGAATTAGATTACATTAGTCTAAGTATAAACCAGCCTACTGCCACTTAAATATGGATCGAACTAACACCAAATTATTCGTCGAATTATTCTCGACGGTAACTCATTACCGTCGCCCTTGATTTAATGGAGTTTCGAGTGGAACCTTGAGACTGCATTAATGAAGTCCCTAAAGTCTATAAAAAACGAGCAGGTCGCCTCATCAAGTTTTTGAGCTGGCGAGGCTTTCAACCCTTTCGTGTAGAATATATTATGGCTAGCTTATCAAAAACATAATAATCTTTAGATTTCTTAAATTTTTATAGTCATAGGCTTGGTCTAGTACCTAAGTACTCATTTGTTAACAAGTCAAAGTAAAAAAAATACTCCAGCCACTCTACCTCTTTTAAAGCATCCACATGGTGAGATTTTACACATTGAAGTGATTTTTTAAATAATAAAGTCATATTTTCTATATTATTAAGTAGTAACAAACCAATTTTAGCCACATTCGTGGTAATTATAACAATGAAATGTTGAAGAACATATTTTAGCTGAAGGATTTTTCTTTTGGTTCTTTTGGAATGAATGATTCGACTGCCCTCGTCTAGCCAGTCTGCGGCCTTGGGCGAGGTCTCAAGAGTTGAGAGGCTTCGTCTGCTGCCACGAAAAATTCGATTTGTAGTATTAAACCGAAATTCTAGGACATGTTGTTGCTCATTCAATGTCCCTTGTTTTCTAACATTGGTCAAATAAGATTTTTTTCTTCCTTAAAGTAATAATAATAGGCTTGCGTTTGACGGCGTTACCTCACTTGGTGTTAAGCAATGATGGATGGAGCACGTTTGCCTAGAAGTAACCGTTTCACTCGTGATTTGAAGAAACCCAGATTGTAACTATCGGTGAGCACCCATTCAGGCAGCGCATTCCACAAAATAGGCGGTCTATGCTATCGTGTACGTATTCTCTACCTTTAGAATACTAATGTACCAAAACTCCAAGCTGCTGTGTGATTTGCCTTATTTTTGTGTTTCTTCATTTATACTCGCACCTGTGCTTGCTTGTTTGTTTGTGGTATCCAAAGATCGTGATATGGTGAAGTGGCGTCGATTTTGACATCGAATTTAAATCAATTTAGTTTTGTTCTAACAAAAAAAACCATCGAAATTAAGGTAATCAATGCTGTTTTAATTTAATTTCAAGAAGTCAACATTAGTCATTATTTCCTCAATGACATTTTAGGTTAATTTATTGTCTCTGCGCGGTCTGATAAAATACAGAGCAAAACATTCTTTTACGCAGATTTCTCTAGAGCAAAACAGCAGTATCTGTCAGACAAAGGCCCTTGTGGGCTTAACGTACAGTCCGAGGCTTACCGGCTCCTTGCATAATGTCAATAGTCTTGAAGACCGCAGGGCTGCTTCTGTAGAAATGATTTTTGATGTCGCCTTCAAAATACTTACTCATTCCTAGAGCCTCAAAAGCTCTCCCGTTTTTCGGATAGCGCGAAGTAAGAGGTAACCATTTACACTTTTTACCGAATCGGAAAAATAAGCGCCTGACAGGCATGAGATATGGAAAAGTTGTTTAACAAACTTTATAGTTTTAAGAAATCCTCTGTTGCATGAAAAAATCACCACAAACTAGTCTATACCTACTCCATAAATAATTGAGGGCATAGATCATTGAAAGAACTATGAAGTAACTATAAGCCATTGACTTCTACTCCATAGCACTGTCAAATAAAATTTGATATAAAAAGAACTGTCTGTTGCTTCGGTCACACCGTAGACGGGTGACTGCGAGTAGCAGTAATAACTTAGCTCTACCGTGGGACGAATGATAAGTGAAATTGCAAATCCCGGTTTCTTAAAGGCCTTCGGATCACTGTTTTAAACTATCGCGGTTGTCTTCCCGTGAACATGGTGCATGTAATTGCGCAGAAATATCGAGAGCTTCATGCCAAACCAATACCACATAATCATATAACTGTAGGCCTTCAGTTGGTCAAAAATTCTGACATCAGGGCTGTCCTTTCAGCTATCAGAAATCAGCCTTTACGAATTTACTTGTATATGAGTGGACTTTTATTTGAGAAATTTTTTGTTTCTTTCGAGGTAGGTCCCTTAGCCCCTGTTGGTTTTGGTTGAATTTACAAGTGATTAGTATATAGTCTTCATTTTCTCCAGTGTATTGCGTGTTGTGTTTCACAAGGCACTTAATTCATCGTTCGTGTTGTATTAGAAAGCGGCGCCGCAATGTATGACATGGGCATTTTTGATTGCACTACAGTTACCTTAAATTAGGGCTCCTATGCTCCTGCATCCTAACGCTGGATGCAGGCCACTTCCAACCGGCCCATTTGGAATAGTACGTGAATCTAGTAGGTGCTTAAGTATATTAATTAACAGCTGTTGCCCGCGACTTTGTACGCGTAGACTTTCATATAAATGGTCAACCATTTTGCAAAATATCTCTACACTATTTCAGCTTTGTAGGTCAAGTAATTTTCGAGATTTTGTGATGAGTCAGTGAGTTAATCTGTGAGTATTTCGCTTTTCTATTTATACAGATAAGTTTATTATTTCCTGGACAACAACTTAGGGTGTACCTAATTGATTAAGTATTGTAGTAAGTTTTTTCTTATTTATTATTAGGCTTGCATATGTACGTTACGTATGCCTGATCTTAAAGCTGCGGTCAACGGCCATAGCTATCCCTTTCAAACGTTTTTTAAATTCGGAGGAGGAGATAGAAAAGAACTCAAAAAAGCTCTAGTGTTCCGCCATCCTATGAAATATCAACATGAAAAACGCTTTAAACTATTTGCAATGTTAATCTAAAAATCGTTTCGTCGATTTGTCAATCGTTTTTTTTTTCAAAAACTGTTAAATGCAGTGACGTGACCCAGGGTTTTGCTTAAATAGAAGGAACTTGTTTACTCTTGCATATAAGCATTATCCGTTGAATATGGCAACCCTGTGTTTACGTCTTCAGAGACCGTAGTCACTCTTGTAGACTAGCAGAGATGTCTTTCTCGTTGCGGTGCCGCTTAATTTGTCATATAATGTAGCACTTGCTAAGTTAATTATTTAGACCTGTTTGTTAAGTTTAACGCCGGAGTTTGGTGTAAAGGTTTGCGATTTATTGGAACGTCGGTGTTTTTGGGGCGTTTAATCGTTGCGCAGGTACGAACCTTACCGGTTGTCGAATTTTAGACTTGTCTATAAAATTTTAGTCCTAGTAAAACCATCATCCTAAGAACTGTAGCCGATAACCATTTTAGGCCTATATTTCTGTTTGTGGAGACGATGGTCAACATATAGACAACGGAGGAGTTTGAAGTAGTCTGCTCAAAACGTTTCATCATTTCATCATCATCATCATCATTTCAGGCATAGGACGTCCACTGGCACATAGGCATCGATCTCCAAAAGGGCCGGTTGGAAGCGACCTGCGTTTCCCTGCGGTCTCTTTTAGGTCGTCTGTCCATCTTGTGGGCGGACCTCTTACGCTGCGTTTAAATATATAATACTAGCTGACCTGACAGAAGTTGTCCTGTCTTAGAACTGTCAAACACGCAAAGTCAAAATTTTAAATTTTATTTTTTTACACCTTGGGTTATATTATTGGAGTTTTAGTAAGGATCCCTATTTTTTTTGAAAATATAATGTAGCCTATGTTACCCGGGGATAGTGTAGCTTCCCAACAATGAAAGAATTTTTCAAATCGGTTCAGTAGTTTCGGAGCCTATTCAATGCAAACAAACAAACAGACAAACAATCAAATCTTTCCTCTTTATAATATTAGTATAGATTAATTATAGAATATTTGCCGGAAAACGCCGGAAGACGCAGCGTAAGTAGGCCTCCCACTAGATAGACCGACGACATTGTGAGAGTCGCTGCATGGCATCCAGTGGATGCAAAAGGCAGGCTGTCGTTCAGTGTGGAGGTTAAAGGGGGAGGCCTATGTTCAGCAGTGGACGTTTTCCGGCTGATGATGATAATGATGATAGAATATTTTTCAAAATGTTGCTCCTATAAGTTTATTATTATGGTTTTATAGTTATAAGTTAAGGACCATGTCCAAAAATAAAAATATATTCTACTGTTTCTGATGTCTGCTAATTTGAAATTAAAAGTACACGATGGAGGAACGAATGAATGAATGAATGAACGCTTGATGGAGGCGACATGTGACAGGAATGCTGGCGCCTACTTTGGTCAAAAAATTTGCATTGCCATCGAACGTGGCAATGCTGCCAGCATTCTGGCCACTTTTCCCTCCACCGAAGGGCTTTTAGATTAGTATTTTTAATGATTTTGATAATTTATTGTTCATTTTAATTTGTATGTAATAATTAGGTAGTGATAGTTTTAGTTCTTATTAAATGTGCACTGAGTACTGAAAAAAAAAAAAAAAAAAAGTACACGATTGGTACTTGAAAGCAATGCCACTTTCCTTTTAGTGTTTAATAATTTAAGGTCGCGCTCATCAGCGTGACCTAATACTTTTGTACGTTATTATATTTTTTTTAAATATAAAAAAATCAATAAGTGAGCATTAAAAATAACCGATTGGGCATTATCTTTACAATAATATTGCAAATGTTATAAAGCAATTGAATAAAGCAGGTTGATATTTTATAGAATGGCGTAGGAGATCGAGAAAAAAGATTTTTATTTCGATATTTTACTTTAACGTTTGCAACATTATTCTAAAAATAATGCCTAATAGCATTTTATTCGTACTTGGTTACGACGACGTACGGTTACGTACTTTGTTATGTCTTTTAAAATGTGCGAGTTCTGGCCGTTGAGCGCGGCTTTAACTGAAAATTGTCTGCACAGCGCAGTAAAACTTCCTATGTCCAAAATGAACCGTAAAATTATTTACATTTTTACGACGTCTACAATCCATATCATAAAACACAGGCACTGTTTGACGTTGACAACTAGAGTTTAGGTAGTTGAAAACCTCAGATCAGAGAAACAAGGGAGATATGCCTTAGTAAAATTATCGTTCGTGTTCAAATGTCTCACTTTTTACGACGTTTTAGTTAAATTGCCCTGTTAGTTGGGTCAAACGTTGCAACTGAATTTAAAACAGTTATCCCCAACCGTATGAGCTGAAATTTTGCATACTCGTTTAATTTGGATGACAATGCATGGTAAGCTAAGTGACGTCATTCCAAATTCAATATGGTAGACTCCCAAAGATACCAGTTATTTTTATGCACTCCATGATATGGGCACCAATCGCAAAGGTTTGCTGAAAAAAAATACAAAAAATAAATTGACATCTCACTAAATTCCGTATGGCGGACGCCTAAGGCTTGTTCTCAAAAAGTTTTTATCTATTATTTTGAAATATTTATCCATTATTCTTTCCAAAGACTATAGACTACACCTACCAAATGGCATGCGTAATTTTCAGAGACAGATTGTGCCATTTTATCAATGTATTAACGTACGTACGTCTCAACGTGGCGCGGAAACTGACTAAATCCATTACAATATTCCCTCATGTGCCCCTATCGCGTTAATTAAGTTGGTTACTCAGGTAAGCTCCGTACGTTAAACAGCGTTCATCAGTCAAGACTGTCAGGCAGGCTTGACGCGATTAATCTGTTCTGAGCTATTGCAAATTTGGCCCGAGATTAGTTGGCTGTAAGTTTTGCTTTATGTTGTTTATAACTTTACTAGCCAGCGTAGAAAACAAATAACACTTTAATTACCCGATGACGCAAAGGCAAAAAGTGGGTATTGTATTATTTTTATCGCGAACAAGTCCGTGTTTGACCACCAACTCGCCTGTTGGTAAGTGACGCTGTGGCCAAAGATGAAGCACGCAGTATTCACATCACACATAATCAGCCAGTAAACGTCCACTGCTCAACAAAGGGATCCCTCTTTGAGAGGAGCGTTGCCATAATCCCCACGCTTGGCAGGCAGCTTGGGGATCGCAGTCCGTTAACCGCGTACTAATAGGACGCTGCTGCCCATCCTCCGGTGGTTCTGGTCGTAGTTTTAGGACATATCCGGGCATACATATACGCAGACTTAGAAGATATCTATTCACTCTAGCCTTGAAAAGTAGTACCTGCTTCAAATTTGACGATTCGTCATCACGAATATTCAAAAGTAGACCTTTAAAATCGATTAAATTACATTATTTCTTTATGTTTAATAAATGTTCTTGAAATATTTTATTCGGATGTGTTCACTGATTCACGATTAAAGAAATTTGGCTCGATAGAAAAAAATCGTAAACTTTCCTAAAAAACACCCGTTTTTACGTTCCCTTCAATGGATTGAATCAACTTCATTCAGATTCTATAGAAGATATTTTTATTTAAAAAATTGTGTGTTATCCTAACAATCATTCAAATACTAGTGGTCGCAGTTTTTTGTAAAAGTGTAAGATTAATTGTAGAAAATAAAGAAAAAATAAATATTGAAAATATTTGAATGCGCGCACGCCGCATTACCGTCATACAAGTGTAAGGTTCTCTACCATTTCGCTGTATGTATGTTCACACTCACCCACACCACCCTCAAATAAATAAAACAAGGCAGATATAATAAGGTGGCTTTTTTTTTGCATGGCATGGCATGGCATGGCGGATGCGAACGCATCTGACCCAAATCAGACTTGATGTTTTTAGTAATTTTTAAACTTTCGCGATTTGAACACATGTTTTAAACGTTTATCGGGACTTATCACGTATTATTTAATTTAGGTAATAATATGTACCTTTCGCTCGACGTTTCGACCATGTTACAATGGCCGTGGTCACGAGCTGACCACGCTTTGAGTTTTGATGTTTTTAGTCGAACTCACTCTGCAGACGACTTTGCCGCTTTTTTAGCATGTGAGATATTAGTTAGTTCATTTGTATTGCTTTAAATTTTCTTAGTGTGCTTCAAAAATCAGTAAGTGTGCCATACTTAGACTTTTTGCAATGCAAGTACCCGCTATTTTTAACCTAGCCCGGTAAAAAAATGCGGGTAAGCTATAAAAGCTATCTTTGTATAAGCTTTGTATCTTTTTTATATGCAAATGTAGTTATAACTACAGAATGAAGCTAATACGAGAATTATCTAGCCTAATATGATTTTAGATTTTAGTCAATCGAACGTTAAAAAAATTTATTCGATTCCACGTTCGTTTATTAACTGAACTAAATACAAGCAAACTAACACTGATACCCACATTATTTGGTATATTATACAAAAACAGTTGGATTGCCCATTAGCCGTTGAAGGTCTAGACAATCCAAATTCAACAACAGCGTTGGCAGCGTACCTAGCATGCTGATGGCATTACCATGCTGAATGGCAATGCAGCGTTGAGCCAGAAAAACCCCTGCATTTTGGTCAATGTTGACGTCATAAATTTATATTTTCTGCATTGACGATAAATGCTTTAAGTCTTACTGCGTCGATAGATTAGTAAGTACATATAACTCAGTGGTACGTAAGGTTTATGGTCTAGCTAGATAATAATAATTCTCAAACAGTTGCCAGCGTACCCAGCATGCTGGCGGCTTAACCTCGCTGAACGGCAATGTTGGGCCAGAAAAACACCAGCATTTTGGTCACGCGTCGCATTAACCATAAATCTATATTTTCTGCAAAGAATATAATGACTTCAATAACTCACTTAAGCCTCAATTTGAGCGATAATAACAATCATCGTTATTTTAATCGAGTAAAAAACGTCTAGACTGCTCCTATTAATCATACAGTTCATTATTGATCATAACGTAGGTAGGTATATAATTAAAGGGTCGTCGTTCTAAACAATATTGTTTTTTGGAGTAAAAAATGGTAAGAACATTTTTGGTGTAGTGTTTTATACTGCTTTACTCAAAATAACCCGAAAGTAAGATAATTATGTGTACTTTGCATAATTATTGAGACATTATAAACAAAGTAATTGTTCAAGACATACTTTTTCGACTAAACTTCCATCGAAAATTTAAAGTTTTTAGTCATTGTAATTACAAAGGACGTAGTTAAACACAGGTACCTAATATACAATCAGACAGAAATCTAAGAAATAATTATTGGGACACAAATTATTTTACCTTGAAAATAGATTTAATAATGCTGGGATTGTCCGCAAGCAGTCCTGTCTCTTTTATACAAGCTTTTATTTAACTTCCAATGTTTGTATGTTAGTTTGTTTGTTTAGGTCAAATCTTGCAAGCTGAATTAGTACCAATATCTCTTATCCTACTGAGTTGATTTTTAACATGTTGATTCAGTTCCGATAACACTGCATTTAATGGTAAGCATGACCTGAATCGACATGCAGGATTAACTCTTCGAAGGTCAATAGAATCGACACACAAAAAATTGTGTACGCATTTTATAATGTCTATCTATTTTATAATCTATAGCCCTCTAAAATCTAAAACTAAGCGTAAATCTAAAAAGCTCAATAGTGCTAGGTAACTTTTTATTACCATCCATGTGAACAGAGACCCAATGCTTAAACATTGGGCTAGTTTATACTTAACTACAATACTGGAATACTACAATACACACACAATACTGGATTTTTTTAAATTATTTTCCTTTCCTATAGTTAGAGCATGGAAGTAATTTTATAGTATGATAGCCCGTTGGTCCAGTTGGTAGTGAACCTGCCTTCTGAGCTTGGGGGCGTGGGTTCGATTCCCGCCTAGGACAAACATTTATGTGATGAACATTTGTGTTTGTTCTATATCTGGTTGTTTATATCTATTTAAGTATGTATTTAAAACTATATATGTATGTATATCAGTCTCTGGCAGCCATATCACAAGTTTTGCTTAGTTTGGGGGCAGATGACCGTGTGTGAAAAAATGTGCCGAATATTTATTATTATTATTTATAGTAGGTCGGGAACCTAAAAGCATCAAAGATGAAGTTGAAATACCTACTTACGCATAATTCTATATAATAAATCACATATTTTTTATTAGCTCTCTATAAAGTATATTGTCAACCGTTCGTACCATTCAATCGACAATTTGGACTGATTTCGTATTTTTTATCCTGAAGTCTTAAAATTTTTGCTAAGTACTGAGAAATCTTGTTTCAAATAAATTAGTTTACCTTTCGTAAATAATTTAGGTAAAAGACAAGTAATTATCGGCGAATGACCTTATGTTACAATCTAATAGTAATTATCACAGATATAAATCTTTCATGACAACAGTCCAAGCATGTCTAACATATGCGAAGGTCATTGACGTGAAACCTTTAATACGCACAACTGTCACCAATTTTTATACCACACTTATGGTGATGCAACGAACTACTACATGATTTGACCTATTTCAAACCTTATTACAAACTGATAGGGTGCATCTATACATCCTTGGGAACAGCTTATACATTGTACATCTTACGCATTTAAACACACGTTTGTTTGTTTTTGGTAGAGCAATATTGTGGTTTTAGGTAATATCTCTATCAGAATTTGTTTTCCGTACCTACATATTTAACACTAGCTGACTTGTCCTGTCTTAGAACTGTCAAACACGCAAAGTCAAAATTGTAAAACTTAGTTTTTTACACCTTGGGTTACATTATTGGTGTAAGGGTAGTAAGGATCTCATTATTTTTTTGTAAATATAATATAGCCTATGTTACCCGCAGATAGTGAAGCTTCCCAACAGTAAATGAATTTTTCAAATCGGTTCTGTAGTTTTGGAGCCTATTCAATGCAAACAAACAAACACACAAACAATCAAACCTTTCCTCTTTATAATATTAGTATAGATAGAGATAGTATATATAATATTTATACAGTTAAGGTAAAATTGTTTAAGATAATTATATTGCTTTCTTTTTTCTTGCTTATCTTGGCTTGTATCCAAAATATTTAAGAAAAAAAAATGGAATAATTTCTACGAAAACGGTAAGATTTCCTGCTATCTTTCCTCGCTCGAAAACGTACTTAAAAATAACGTGGCCTAATTGATAGCAAAATCCCGAGGCGACCTTCTAAGTCGCTGTTCTTTTGCTAAATACCTAAACGTTTCGGCTCTTCCAGAATTCTTTAGTCTGAAATTCACAATAAATTATTTCATAAGAAAAATCGCGTGCAATTTTGTCAGACTAATAACTCTTGAGAGGCGCTATCTCGCCACTAGATAGCAGTTAAATAAGCCAAATTGGACCATCCTTTCGGCAAAGCCTGTTTTTATGGAGCTTTATATCTTTGGCTTCATGCTTCAAGGTTTTCGTACTATTTATACTTTATTAAATAGCTATTCTTACAGGTAGAGTCGGTGAAAAACTAGGTAAAAAGAAAAACAACAAGTTTTATCTTTAAAAAAAACACCAATTGTATTTATGGCAAATTTTATTTAACAAACGGTTCACTTGAAAAAATTATGGACCGGTCCTCATGTTCATTTTAAAATACTTTTTAACTGACTTCAAAAAAAGAGGGGGTTCTCAATTAGTTTTTTTAAATAGTTTGTAAATAATAAAGTCCATTATTTATGAACGGTCGAAGAATAAAAACAGTCAGCATGTTCTCGTTATTTACTTTTAAGTGTTCTATTTAATCTGGGATATGTATGTAAAAATAACGATAAAATTAGTCGTCTGTGACGGATTTCTATAGTCTATTTCGAAATTTGTTTGCACGTGAACAATGTCAATGGTCTCTTCGGTAAAGCAACATACGCTAAGAAGATTGCAGGTTCAAATCTGAATTATGAATTTTAAATTTAGAAAAACATGTTTCATGTTTCTTATTCGTCTTCCGTACGCAATGAGAATTATAGATACTTTGAATACAGGATATTAATTTACTATGTGGTTAGCTCACCGCAATCTATTTACCACTGCGGTAGTTGTGATGGATGGTATCGCGGTATAGGCTGTACATCACTGCTTAGATACAACAGCATGAGAAAATAGCGATATAGTTCATTAATAAAGCTAGTAATGTACTGCTAATAAACCACAAACCGATGCGAAGAAGTTAATTGTTTTGTAGGTGTTACCACAGAATATATTGAAGTTGGTAATTGAGTCGGAGCGGAGCTCTGAATACGGATTACCTAATTTAGTACCTAATGAAGATAAAAGCAACAGTTGGCCAACTTTTCTTAGCTCATTTTGAACTGTTTATCTTAATTTTTGCTATTTACGTATTAAAATACAAGATGATTTCGTTTTAATGCTCTTTCACACAGCGCCTCATTACTCCGCACTATTCCGCGATCGGGGGTATATAAAAATACTTTTTCATTACTCATACTCGGAAAGTAGGTCTGAAGTTGCCTGAGGAGCGGGTTGAAAGTAATACATTTCAGCCATAGAGAGAATCACTTTCAACTGACAGTGACAGTTGAAAACTGACAGACACTCAAATTATTAAAAAAAACTAGTTCTATTTTCACATTTGTATTGAACCATGTTCCAACTTTTTTTTTCACCTCATAGGATTATGTTCCCGCACTTCTCGCGCATTTACCAGTGTCAGGATGTTACTAAAAAAAAAAAAAAAAAAATGCCGGAATCCGATCTTCATTGTAGAGTCTTTACTTCCGTATAGCAGATTTGTATTAACTCAATGAGTTCATCTGATTCCGATATGGATTTAATGCCTGATTTCATAAGAGAAGAGGCTAAAGCAGTAGTGGAAACCTTTTAGTTTCTTTGTATTCGTAATGAAAAGCAGTGTTTACCTCAGGGTTAAATACTTATTTAGTCCCGAGACTGGGTTTGGCGCCCGAGCGTAGCGAGGGCGGTAATAGTTCGAGGGCGGTAATAGGTTACTTTCACCCCTAGGGTAACAATGTACTATTTCAACTTGGAATTGCTGTTAGTTCAGCGGCTGTTTTCTGTGAAAAATTCATTTAAGCAAACGGGCTAAAACTTTAAACATTTCTACTCAATTTTGTGTACCAGAAATAGCGAGCGAGTTGCCAAGCGACTTTAAGTAAGAGGCTTTGTTCCAGGCTGTATATGCTTAAGTTGTGCGTGCCTATCCAAATTAGCAAAACGACTGAAGCATGGTACATAAACATTCGTACATGTAGACACCCGAAATTGTGTACAAAGTTAACAAGGCGGCCCCTATCAGCCTCAGGCAAAACCAGAATGAAGATATTGTGCGTTTTCGTCACTTAATCCCCCCCTAACTCCCAGCTGGGAGCCACCCCCCTCTGTCGTTTGCTCGCAATGACGTAATCTTTAAAGACGATAACTAATCTTCTTAATTGATCTTTTCCTTGATGAGTTAAACAAATGAAGGAAGTGGGCGGACTAAGCGATAATAGGCATAAATTTCTAAAGTAGACTTTGGGTATAATTTTAATTGAGATCTCTTTACTTGTATAACTATTGAATGATAAGAGACTCATTAAATTTGTGAGAGCTATCGATTTAATTACTCATCGTTCAGTTCGTGAAGACATGCTTTACTATTTCTCCCGATCACTTATACAGGTTCAGGATCGATAGCTAAGGAACGGTGGTACTACATTGAAAGGAGGTCATTGTACTTATCATTACGAAGAGCATTTAGTACGGGACCAACAATCGCAAAAAAATTGCGAAAAGAAAATATACGCTGTTGTCAGTGTGAATGACATTTCGAACAGCTGATGTTTTTTGATTTATTCCCCAGTGATATACACTATCCCCATAGACACTTTAAGTCGCGCTTCTGTTCCTTACATTAATTTTCAGCTATTTCACTAAAGGGGAAAGTGTACCCATCTCTAAAGAATAAATCCAGAATAACCACCAGTGTCTTTTTAATAACATGAAAAGTTCAAGGGTAAGTCATAACGCCGTCTTGATCATAAACTGAAAGCAGATACAATATAGTTACCATAATCTAGAGATATAGAGGAGATAGGTAGAGTATCAAATTAACTTCAGTTAACGGTTCAGACTTCGACCTAGATCGCTTGACATTAAGCACTAAGAAATCCGACGATGTTGAGGCCTGGCTTATGTTACAAAGTCGTTCCAAGCCAAAACAACAACAGTTAGGCCAGATACTCAAACATATCGGCAGCCACCATTAGATTATCGAAGCTGTTTGAATACAGGCACGAACTGACCAGGGAGACGTTTTCAAAGCAATGGAACTTGAAACTTGGCGTTCTTGGAAACTTGTGAGACCGACAGCCGTCCAACTGCGAAGTACCAACCAAGAAAGTTCTTGTAGGTACGTAAATTTCGTGAAACCAAGCACTGAATAGATTCATTTCAGATTTTACAACCGCGCGACGGCAGAACGGGAACCTATGCATGAAATAAGCATATCTTTGATCAAATGTAGTACTCCACTCGCGATATAATGTTGAGGGGAATAGGGTAATATTTATTTTTTGTTATGGTTGTGAGGTTGTGAAATTTTATTTTATGTTGTGCTTCCTTTAAAGAATGAGGAGATAGTTGCAGTAATTTTTTATTATAGTTCTGGTAGAGCAGTTTTGATAACAAAACATCTTTGTATATCTGTTATATGCGGTCATATTCAAACGAAATACATTACATATAATTATGTAATGCAATTCTTTCTCTTTATGCAATTACTTGTTAAGAAGTTTTTATGAGGGGAAAACTTTTTGGTCGGTATAAAATCAGTCTTCTGTGGCGATTTGTTCTGATTTCTGACTTATTTTTCAGGACTGACCTTGATAAAGTATATACCTTCTCAAATTTCATCGATATCATATCGCATCAGCCGCTTTGCTGGTCCACAGTATCAGCTTATCATGTTTCCACTGCTGGGGCAAAGGGCTTCTTTCAGAAGGAGAGAGAGAGAGAGACGAGGCCCTAACTAATCCACCATGCTGACTCAGTGCATGTTGGCAAATTTTATTTGTCTTGAAACTTTTGAGGTTTTTAGACACCGGTTTCCTCACGGGGCTTACCTTCACCGTTTTTTGAGTGAATCATCGAAACTGAACATAATTTATTTAAGTTTATGTACTAAATAAGTCATTAGTGCAGGACCGAGGATAACCGTCAGATTCAAAAGCGCACATGTTTGCGCACCATCGCAACAGTTTTATTGGTCAGAAAACTATAAATAACGATAACTATTTTCACATACCTGTAGTATTTAAATGAATTTTGATAGATTATGGTAAATTAACACTGAAATAAATAGCACGGTCTAAAAAAACCTTACGCTGACCCAAGGCTTTTTATGTTGCGCGAAATGCCGCTTATATTGAGATTTCAATGTACTCTCACCAGACAGCTCAGGGTTGACAACCACATGGCGCGTCTGGCGCTAGCTACTTCGTAGGTACCTACTTACCTCAACCCATCGTGACTACGAATGTTAGGTATATTAAATTATCTACGTAATATTACCACCATATTACGGCGGGTTTTCAACGAGTCACACCAGATTTTGTCACAGTGTAAGTCCTTGGCTTTTTTTTCTCCCATCGAGTTTGACCCTTCTTCCGTCTATGGAAATTGGTGAAATCGCATCTCTTTATCTCTGTAGGATGACTTGCAATCTCACACAGCAAATGTTGTACGCACCATTTTGGTGGATGAGTGCGCAAAAACGAACACACATCCCTAAATGTTGTGTACTAAGCTACTAAGTCGGGCGACGACTGCAGCTTGGTACTGCCATACCTGCGTCTCACCCATCACACCCCGCACGATTGCTCTGTTTAAACTGCTGCGTCGGACGACTCTATGGACTGTAAGCCTAGATAATATTTTTATTGTAATGTTTATGTTATCCTTGTTTTGTGGTATTTTAATAAAGAGTTATTGTATTGTATTGTATGGATTTATAGATTGTGTAAATAGTAAGACCGTAGTGCAAAAAAATCCAATGGTACCAACGTGGTGCTCACAAGTACATTGAGCACCAGTGTGATAGCAGTTAGACACAGACTTCGTTGGTGCACAGTCGTTCCACGTTGCGTAATTTTTTAAAGCAAAAATATAAACACGTGAAAGCACGCTATATTATGGATGCAACGTAGTTGGTTAAGATTTAAACATGCAGCGCACAATTTTTAAGTACTAAACTTATCTGGGTACAATGTTCGGATTTCCATCTCTAGATGTAAATATATCTAAATAAAATCACAACACCTGCATATTCTCTCTTTTATCTTGCCCATTTCATACGCATAAGTTTTCCAATTTTCCATCCCACCGTGTTGGACGGAGAAACAAGTGACCCGCATAATTGGTTATCGCGGGAGATAATTTAAAAATTTCATTGTGTTGCCATTATTTGGATAAAGTCCGCATGATTTCAGTTCATTAATAAACTTTTGTGCTTTCGGTTCATCGGTTCAGCCGCAAATGGTTTGCATAAACCACATTTTGGTGATATTAAATGTGATTTCACGTTTTGCATTAGTTATACCCGAAGCTACTAATCTGATTTGGGAAGGATTTACGGATTAATTTATTATGACGTCATGGATACCTTATTGTTTAAAGTTTAGGGATTATCCAAAAACTGTAACAAAGTACTACAAAACTTCACGTCAACTGACTTTTTCCACTAGGCTCTGTTGAATAAACAAGTTTTTTATTGGTTTTTTTAAACAAGTTTTTATGAAATTAGTAATCGGAATGATGAGCTGATCAAACTGAGCCCAAATACTGCCAGCCTACTGTTATCTACCGAGGAGTGCCGTTGTCCACCGTTACCATCATCAAATCAGCTCGCTGTCACCATAATATCGTATTGTCGTCTGTCATCGAAACTTAAC
Organism: Agriopis aurantiaria; assembly: GCA_914767915.1. Lineage (NCBI taxonomy): Eukaryota > Metazoa > Arthropoda > Insecta > Lepidoptera > Geometridae > Agriopis > Agriopis aurantiaria. The sequence goes on from OU611999.1 coordinate 7,927,144, forward strand.
AAGTACGTATGCCAAATTTCAGCTAAATTGAACACCGGAAAGGTCAAATTTTACTTGCAAGATTTGATTACAGACAGACAGACATGGGCAGGTGAAACTAAATAAAAGCTTATAATAATTTATCAATTTAAAAAACCGACTTTAAAAGTGGTATATACGCAATTTTGTTTACTTGGATGATTTCAAAACAGAACTACTGAACCGATTTAGTCGAAATTTTTATGGGACCATTCTGAGAGTATATCCTTCCAAATAAGATGATGATGATGAAATCCTTTTAAATGACAGAGTCCTGAGACAACAAACAAATAAAAATACAACCGAATTGAGAGCCCCTCCTTTTTAAGATGTTGATTAATTCATCATCATCATCATCATCAGACAGAAGACGTCCACTGCTGAACATGGGCCTCCACCTTGTTAATTGATAGTTGTTAGTTGATTAATTAAGAACCATTAATTTAAGTAAAAAATTTACTATTTAAGCTATATATACATAAAAATACAATTAAAAATAATCTTCCTTTTTTTTGCAAACTTTTTGTACTATTATGGTAACTAAACCCCTCACAAGCAAATTACTTGACGAACCGGAAACCCTACGAAGTCCTTATAATTTCTTTACCCAAATCATCAGTAACATAAAACATTTATTTAAATAATAACCCCGCATTTCTTTTGCCTTTTTCTTTCGTTTAATTGTAGGGGAATTTGAATGGTTTCGGAAACTGGGATCAAATGTCTATAGATAGATTTTGTTCTTCAAGTAAAATTTGTCCTTAATATTCGTAATTATTTTCTGTTGTTTACCTATCTAAAAACGACCAAATTTCCTAAAAGTTAGTTACTTTGGTATAAAGGTAACAATTTTCCGTGATGTAATAAAAAACGGGACATTTTTCCACACACGGTCATCTGACCCCAAACTAAGCAAAGCTTGTACTATGACTGCCAGAGACTGATATACATATATGACTGATATGTGTTCACTAAAAAAACATATTTTTTATTTATTATTAAAAATAAAATTAAGATAAAATTAGTAAAATTCCATATGGGGTGTAGAGATCCGCTAAGAAAGAATTTTGTGACAAGGATGTACTAAGAGGGTCAAAAGGGGGTTAAAAGTTTATATAAGAGTCTACGCGTATGAAGCCGCGGGCAACGGCTAGCGAAATACTGACTGACTGACTCATCACAAAATCTCGAAACTGAAATTAAGCAGATAGATTTGCAACGTTAATGCAATTTTTGTGGGACTACCTCGAGAAGGGAAAGGTCTGTTAATAGAGCATTTAAGGGTCGGAAACGTATCTGTGATGCCCCTGATGTTACAGGTATCCATAGGCGACGGTGATCGCTAACCATCAGGCGGCCAATTAGCTTGTTTGCCAACTATGGCATAAAATAATAAAAAACCTTTTGAATTGGTTGGTTCGCCAATAATACGTGGTAATAATAATTTTGTTCGAGAGCTTACTAATTGAAGTCAGTAATTGTGAACCAAAAAATAAAACTTTTACGGTACTATTCCACGACGCCACTTCAACTTTCTAGTCAGCGTTGAACCTTTGGCAAAGCATGTATTATTAAAAATGCAAGAATTCATTACAAGATCCTAATAAATTGTTATCGAAAAATACATAATTTTTCTTACGCCTTTTGGCGCCCTCGGATAAACAAAAATAATTATCAATATAAAAACCGATTCCAGCAATTTTTTTTACGAGCACTTTCTTGTAAATAGGTAAGTGCTCGTACAAATTATTGCTATCGCCAAATCATTATTCGTATTATTAGAGCCGGTTCAAAAACTACTGAGCCCAAGTTTGTGTTATTTTTGCGGGGTGTCTCGAGAGCTTTTTTTTTTTTTTTTATAAATAATGACTTGCGTTTGACCACCATCACGCCTGATGTTAAGCGATGATGCCTCCCTTTTTTCCCATTTGCTTCCTCATCATTTTATCGGGACTTATCATGCATCATTTTATTTATTTTAAAAATAGTTACCTTTCGCTCGACGTTACGACCATGTTACAATGGCCGTGGTCACGAGCCGACTGAAAACTGCGTATGAGTCCAGTGAGAAGAGCGGGTGTTTTGTTCTTCTACCCTCACTTGGTCAGGATCTAGGAATCGCGATAAGTCCCGAACCCGATAAACATAAATAAAACATGTTCTCAAATCGCGAAAGTTTAAAAGTTATAAAACTGGTAAACAAATGCCGGAGTATTCGGTCTACAAGTTAAATGGTTTTGTACCAAGTATGTAATTATTCGTGAAAACAGTAAAAAAAATCTATGTGTCACATAGGTGCAATAAAGTAGGTACTTGTAAATGCAAACTTAAGAACTATTTTATTAAAAAAAAAAAATGGTTTGTCATCATTGTTTATCACAGTAATACAAAGTACAAAATCTTAATCGATCGTACAAAAGTGCATTCCGTGGATTTACAATAGTTTCTAAAATATACAAAATGTACTTTATACGTGAAACAGCGCAATAAAATATCACAAAACAAGAAAAATTATAACGTTGTTTTGCCTAAAAGTCACTAAAATTATGTTTTTTCAATTCACATGGTAACAAGAAATGACTATAGGCTGGTCGCAAAATCAACCCCTGCAAAGTTGCGGGCGATACCAGAGTTGTGCGGTAGGCCTATAGTATTTAGGTTTTTAGACTAAAGGTTACATGACTAGCAAGAATTTACATTAAAGCTACAATGAAGTTAATGTTACGCATGGGTACGTCTTGAATTTTTGATCGACTTAAATTAGCTACGAAAAAAGTTTGGACATTGTAAAAGGTAAAATATTATAGTAACTCGCATTAAAGAAGTAAGACTAGACACAATTGGAAAGATGTAGACCCACCAATTAAAAAAAAAAAAACTTTTGCTTTATGACATTTTACTAAAACGCATTTAACAAATGACACCCAACTATTCAAAGAATTCATCAAGTATTTGGTACAAAAATCCGATTGAACTGTAATGCTACATTATCAAACTAAAATTTGTTTTACTATGAATGAAATATACTCGTATATCTGTACTTGTTAATATCATTCAGCCAATAATACTTTCATAGTAAATCAATTTTTATTACAAACTTAATCATCCAAGTTTATAGCAAAATATTATAATACTCTACGATAGACATGGAGTTTCCCGCAACTAGGCCAATCATAGAACATGAACAAGCTGCAGCTAGGTAGCCACCCGATGTCCTTCGGAAAGGCTAGCAGCTAGCTGATGTCAGCACAGGCTTCTCGAAACGTCTTCGGTGGCTTCGTTCTACGATAGAGCACCTAACCGATTAAAAAAAACATATTTTGCTATAAGCTTACAATAAATGTCGTACAATATAATATACATTATACATTCTAAACTTAACTTCAATCTTTATTCACAAACTTTCAATAAGCTAATCTTTATTTGTTTTGTCAATTTCCCGCTGACTAGATGTATCCCGCGCGAAAATGAGAAAAAGAAAATTTCAGCTAAAACAAGCTTATTGAGCGTTTCTCAATAAGATCGTAGACTAAGTCATATTCCTCAATGCCAGGAAGAATGTACAGATAGGTGATCGTTATAATGCACGGGGACTACGACAGGCTTTTCGATCGCAAGGGTTTTGTAGATCGGTACGTGCACGGTCTGGATGAGAGGTACATGCTTCACGACCGGGACTTCGTGCACGACTGGGACGTGTTTGATGACTGGCACTTCGTGGAGAACAGGCACTCTCTCGATGTGGTGGTGGTGGACGGTGTGCACGTCATGCGGCACGTGGATTCTGATGCTGGAGAAGAAAATCGGAAATGTAGAGCAAAATTATAAGCTACAGTAGCAATACAAATACAATAACACTTTACCAAGAGAAGACATTATAAGAAGAATAAATTAACCAGAGCAAAGACTAGGTAAAGCTACTACGAGTCTGAAACAGAGGCACAAAAGGCGGTCTTATGGATAGATATAGATATATATAGATAGATATAAGGTGGTGTAGAATAAGTTTAATATAATGTATATATTATTTTCGAAATAGTCATTTATATATACTGGCCTATGTCTAACAGTGGACGTCCTGCGGCTGAATTGATGATGATGATACTGGGTTACGCGGAAACGTACTAAGCCGAAAGGAGTATTTTTTTAAAGGAGTACCAGTTATTTTAAAAAACTTTTATTATGGGAGCAACTATGAAATCGCGAAAATATATCCAGCTGATAATATACCATGACGAACATGGTAATTCACTCTTAACGAAATGTATAAAACAGCTGATATTTTTGAGTTGGTCCCAACTCCCATAGTAAAAATTGTTCGTAATTATGGGTACTATGGAGGAACCATCTCGGATCCCTTTCCGCGTTATCCTTTCATCCGCGAAAAGAGTACAAGACGTAATTAAGTTAGTCCTGAACAATCTTAGAAATATAAAATAATAGCAAACTGTTTTAGCACTATTGTAGTAACTACAGTAGTGTTAAAACATAGTTCTGTTCACGGCATACTAAGCGATTAAACAAGTATCTACGACCTACAATACTGTAACATGTCTTAAGAGACATGATTTGTTTATAAACAAAACACATGGTCATTGTAAACCAGTGTACAAAACCGCATGTGTGAAACTAATACATAATTCAGAGGAAATGCTTAAGATTCAGATCGTTTATAGGAATTACGTCGGATTGGCACGAGCCATGAATGTGAAATGGGTAATCGATGACTGACATGTATTGCAACTTATCGATTTGCTAGTTGATTAATTCATTATACGAGCTATTAATTCTGACATGTTGCGGAGAATTGCTTAAGAAATCAGGCTATTTGAGCAAGTAGTAGCAATGTTCACACAAAACCTATATTAGCGAGGAAAATTTTGGTCCTTATTGTAATCTAATTTCATTTATTACAAAGGTAATGTATGCGTGTATCTGACCCGGTAACACTAGGGGGACAGAGCAGGGGGACAGATAGAATAATCTCAAATAAAAGCACGCGCTCTCACTCGCGCATTTCAACGATCTTGAAGGAAATTAATAAAAAAATTGGATAAATAAATAAAAAAAAAAAAAAAAAAACAGTGAGAATTTAAAACAAACTATTGGTCATTGGTAAAAAGGGAGGCTTATGTTCAGCAGTGGATGTCTTCTGGCTGATGATTGGTCATTATGTTTAGAATAACATTGCAAATAGTAAGTACAAAGCAATATTCGTTTTGATATTTTAAAACATGGCGGAAGAGTGTTGTGTTTTTTTGTGCGAAAGAAATAGCTATGCGCGTTGATCGCAGCTATTAGAAGAATATAGAATAATCTATCTGCAAAAGGTCGATATTTTTACAAGCTTTTATTTAACTTGTGTCCGTATGTATGTTCGTATGTTTGGGACAAATTTTGCAACTAAATTATAGACCAGTTATCCTCTACCGATTATTGAGCTGAAATTAAGCATGCTTATGTAAGTTCGGTTACATTGCAATGTTATGGTACCATCGAGCTGATCTGATGATGGAGACAGAAGGTGTATATAGGAACTCCTAAACGAGACGACGTAACCCCGTCGAGTTTGGGATCGTTGGGTTTGTCTTCCAAGCACTTTGGTCCTAGATGATAAATTCAATATGGCGGACGCCCCAAGATGGCGGACAAAATGTTCTTATCTACCATCAAGATATAGGTATCAAATGAAAGGGTTTGCTGAGAAGAATACGAAAAAGCTTATTATTTAAAAAATATTAATAATTATAATTTATTTTTCAATTACCCTGTACTACAACATTATTTACAAACAGAACATTGACACTTGCACTGTAGGAGATGGATTCGACAGACTATACTGTCATGGACAGTGACTTGCGAAAAAATTGCTAAAAGCCTGCGCGTAAATGGCAGGTTCCACTTAGTATCAGGTGGCTGGGAAACAATAGCGTAGCATGTCAAACCCTTTTACGTTGTACCCTCTGAATAATAGTAGCTGAAAAGAAATAGTACCTACCTAACTGAACACTGTTTGAAACCTTTTGTTAAAAAGTTAGTGAAAACTGCGAACATATAGATGTTTTAGATGAATGATCAAATTGGGCATGGGTTGGTCTGATGACGTGATTAATACTCGGTTACGTCATCATTATCATCAGATAGAAGACGTCCGCTGCTGAACATTTTTTTTATGATGATTCTCGTCTGATTAGTGTAGTCTCCCTTTTTTGACCTCCACACTGAACTGCTGCCTGCCATCTGCATCCACTGGATACCCGCGACTCTCACAATGTCGACGGTCCATCTAGTGGGAAGGCCTGCCACTAGATGGACCGTCGACATTGATTGGAGAACACGAACAGGAAGACGCAGCGTAGGTAGAAGACGCAGCGTAGGTAGGCCACCTACGCTGCGTCTTCCTGTTCGTGTTCTCCAATCAAGAACTTTTCTTTCCCATTCGTCATTTCTTCGAGCGATGTGGCCTTCCCATTGCCACTTCAACTTGCAAACTTTAATAGGTATGGCGGTGACTCTGGTTCTTTGGCGAATATTCACGTTCCGGATTCTATCGCGTAAAGAAACACTGAGCATAGCTCTCTCCATTGCCCGTTGTGTGACTCTGAGTTTTTCCAAAAGGCCAATAGTTAAGGACCACGTCTCAGTACCATATGTCATCACTGGCAACACACACCGGTTAAAGACCCTTGTCTTTAGGCACTGTAGTATTTTCGACAAGAAGATATATTTTTTACGTACTCGTAGTTAATCGTTATTTGATCTTAAGGCCGCGTTTATCAGGCAGAGGTAACTATCGCAAATTTTCATTTTTTTTTAAAGAAAAACAATCTCTGAATGAGAATTAAAAAAACCGGTTGGGCATTATCTTTAGAAATTGCAATGAAAATATGATTAAATAAAGATCATAACGGTACTTACTGTGTTTTGTGGTGGCCTGGCTCTGGTTCAGGAATCGGGCTAGCCACACACATATGGCTGTATACCACGAGAGCCAGGATCAACTGAAAAAATCACGGTATAGATATTAGTTCTCTATATGTACCTACGGTATAGGTTTTAGTTCTCTACGGCGTGTTCTAGCGTAGAGCCCACGACACTACGTACTATCACCTAATCAAGACCAAAGGGGAAAGTACGTCAGTGAAATGATGATAATGACATATTTCATATAGTCGTTCATATGAATGTATACTCCTCTTTCGGCTTAGTACACATTTTCCGCGTAATCTAAATATATAAGAAATAAATAATGAAAAATCTAATTTACCAGTAAATCATCAAAAGCACATCAGATCCGTCGATATATGGCTTTAATAAAACTACCTCAGTTGATTGATGAATTTAACTTGGCTTGCAAAGAATCAGGACCAATCTTAATTATTTTGAAGAACTGTAGGGAATATAAGAAAAGCCAAAGATTGCGCTAAGTCGCGTGCTTTGGGAAAGGCCTATGTTAGTGGACTTATGTGAGATGATGATAATAAGGAATAAACTAAAACAAACGGTTAAGACTGACGTATTATGTTTTTCGGTCGAAACGAAGTCCTGACTGGTTTCGGAGTTATTAGAGCTCCATCGTCAAGGAATACGCGCGCTCCCAGATTTATATTGAATGCTCACGTGACTTTTGAAGAAATGATAAGAAATGTCTAAAATATATAAGGCAGGATACTCACAGCGATGTTTCTGAACATGTTGACGTGTGTCTTGGTGGCGTGTGGCGTGTCACTGTGTCAGATGCGCCGGCGCACCCTGTTAATATGTATTGCGGTTGTGCAAGCTCCTTACCACCGTTGAGGTTCCACGATGTAACGTAATGTACGCATGTTTGTGGAATCTATATGAGGATAGGAAAAGTCCTTTCTAATGAGAAAGCGACCAATACTTGCCTTGCCCTAAAAGATAACTTGATTTTTGTGACACCCCTGGACCTTCAGATCAGACAAACAAGGGAGATATGGACCGCATTAGGCCTTAATCAGGCTTGATGCCTCTAGTCGAACTCATCCTGCAGACGATCTTGCCGACCTTTTTTTGCATGTGGACTATTAATTACTTAGCTCATTGGTGTCGCTGCAAGTTACTTAGTATGCGCGAAAAACGGTGGTAAGCGGTTTAGCAGTATAGTGAAAAAAGTGGATGAAATACGGAGACATGTGAAAAACGAACGATAGTTGTACTAAGGCATATCTCCCTTAATGTTTGTCTAATCTGAACCTGGGCCTATCTCATCTGCTACCACTGCTAACTTTTCCTACCGCCGTTTCTTGAGTAAAACGTCTGTAACAGTGCTAACAGACGTGTGGATAAGGTTGACGGACCGCCGTCCAACCAACCAGAGAGAAAAAGTGAGAATAGCATATTTCCCTCTCTTTCTCTCCCGTTGATCAAACGGCGGTTGAGGTCAACCAAATCCATATGTCTGTTAGGGCTTTAAGAATGAAAGAAATAAGATAGCTAGTTGAAAAAATTTCTAACATCTGACATCAGTAGGATGTATAGGTATCCTTAGTACATTTTACTTATTCTTGAATTCAAAGGTTTTAAAGGAATTCGTAGGTAAATCAAGCTTGAAACAGTAAATAGTAGCTTTAAAAAGAAAATTACGCAATAAATATCTATAAGCATAAATTATTGAATGCGTTTCTAACTAAAAGCACGTAATTATATAAATAACTTGTTACTTTTTTAATTTGTGTAATTTTCTAGTAATATTACTTTCCGAACTAGTGTTGCATGAATTACTTGTAGCCATAACTTTACTTGATTTGTCTTAAACTGCATTATTTTTTGCGCTGCTTCTTTATCAATCAGTGCATTAAAATTGTAAATAATATTACGAAGGAGTTTACGCTCGAGCGATGCCAGTTAGTAATGAACTACGCATGAAACAAAATATGAAAGTTACGGAGTCATAATTACTGAAAAAGTGGGAACCTTTAATGTACCTTTACTATATAACACGGAACAGATACTACCAAGCTGAAGGGAGGTCATTGTATTCATAATTATGAACAAATTTTACCATGGAATAAACCGAATAAACCCAGAAATCGTAAATAATCAGCTGTTCTTAAAAAGTCTCAAAAACCTCTAACCGTTTTACAAAAATATGTTTCAATCGTTCGCTATACCACAGTATATGTAAGCTAAAGCAGTAGGTTGTCTTTAAACAAACACCCAAATCCAGTGATGTAATTAAACGAGCGCCCCTTCCACCGCCCGCTACAATACTTCACGGTACGCTCAGAGCGATAGACAATATTAAAATTCGCCGTGTGTGCGTTATCAGCGTAGAAGTAGCGTAAAAACAATGAAAGTTTTCTTAAAGCTCGATAGTAGCAACCCTAGCCCTGTGACCGACAATAGGCATTGAATTCACGGACAAGTCCGAGTTGAACTACTGCTTTAGCTTATATATCTACTGTGGCTTTACTCTTTTAACTCGTCACATCACTACCTTTACTGATATTGATAACTACCTTTGATTTGGTTATTCCACCTCGATCAATCGAGGCGCAATTAAAAGCCGAATTGTAGAGTTTTCTATCGGTACTTTTTTAATCAGTCATTGTAGAGTTTCACTTGTCTATTTTTAATTGTCTTTGGTCAGGATGTCAAGGATGAAAACGAAACATAAACGAAAGACTTATTAAGGCAAGCTTGAAGCTTGTTGACCTCAACTTACACATATTATGTACCAGCAAGTCATGATAGGAACTCGTGAATGGCCCAACTAATAAACGGAGGATACATAGGCATCCTTAGAGAACCCCTCAATGCCCCCCCTCAGTTTCTAGTTTCTTATAGTAGCTGTAAGATAATTGTATGGACCGGTGTATTTTGGAACTATAGTTGATTGCGCTTACTATTATTAGTGCGTATAACCTGTTTACTCTATACTTTATGTTTTTTAGCTCTACATCTTCATTTTTAATTTTCTGATGTAGCTACTTACTTATTTTTTTACTAGCTGCACCCCGCGGTTTCAGCCACGTGGTCTTTCTTCCTCGCGATTTGAAGATGCTCAGTTTGTAACTATCAGGAAACACCCATTGAGGCGGCGTATTCTGCATACTAGCAGCGCTTCATTAGCGGTTCTCTCAGCATGGTTTTATTCCATGATTGAGTCCATTCCATCCCGCCATCTCTGCTTAAACCTTGGAGGTGGTCTGATGACCTGTGGATTCCTTTGTGTAGTAAGATTGGCGTTTAGATCATGCACTGCAAACATGTCTGGCGACCCAATTTTGCTTTAGTTCGGCGGCTTTTTGACCAACATCAACGATCTGTGTTTTTGAGCGCAGTATGTATTATGTTTCCAATGTGGTCTGATTATTTTTGACTCTCACGATACTCTGATTCATGGTTCGCTGGCATACCTCAAGAGCGAACTTACGATCTTTTGTTAAAGACCAAGTTTGAGCACCGGAGGTAAGAATAAGGAGAATGCATAATTTATGTCCACAAGTTTAATACACCTATACTTTTAAATGTGATACCATTCAAATTGTTTATTAGTGGGTTATTTGAAATCCTAGTAAGAGTTTATAATAAGACTACAAAAAAACCGTCATATCTACCAAAAAACTGCAATAGAGATGATTCAACAACGCTTAAATAAATTATTCAGCGCCCGTCAAAGTATATTCCACTGGTTAGCAAAATAAGAGAAATCGGAGTGCACCGTTACGCGGGGCTGTAGAATAGGGAATGGTGTGCAATCAGGTGAATTTCCCTCGACACCTGACCGGCGGCCGGCCCGGACGGACGACCGGCAGCCGGACCGGCGCCGGGAACGCGGAAACCTGAATACACTCTGACGTTTTGTTTTCGTAATTGAATTCATCTCTTTCATAGAACTCTCTCGTACTTTAAAAATAAAGGTTGATGTCGCAATGACATTTTTTTAACTTACAAATTGATGGTGTTTATTTTCACGGGTTTTTTTTTGCGCGTTGGCGACGGCTATGCTCTTTCTTAGTACATTGGTTCGTTTACGCCTAAAACAAAAGCATTTCTCTTAACACAGCAAAATATCATACAGTGACCAACCAAATCTCCCGGCAGAGGTCTGCAAGTCGACCCCGTTGGTTGGGTACGTTCAGGGAGGATTACAGGTGTAATCCGGGCCCGGTCACTCACAAGGCATCACCTGTGCATGGATTTGTGTATTTTTTGTCATACATCGTATGTTTTGCCTCTTTGTGAGGAGGGCATCGTTTTTGTGAACTCTTTGACCACATTTCAACACAATTATTGTGCGACCAACTCATATAACTTTAATTATTGTGCGACCGAGCGACTCGTTCTCGACCAAGCGTTCGGAGAGTCCACACGTCCTGAGGATGCTTCGTATTTTATATAAGAATGCCCCGTGAAGAGGCGAAATAATAGATGCATGTAATTATTTATTTCATTTAAAGTTATATTTGTAGATATTGCACATTAATTGCTGAAAGTTTCAAATCGAAATTCTATCGCAAAATTTAAATTAATATCATTATTACAAATTAGTATCAGTTATAACAGTTTTTTTTTCAAATGTAGTCATTGTTGTTTCAGGTTTGGTTAAAACTGTATCATTAACAAAAAATATTATGTAACAGGTAATTTTTTTATTAATAATTAATTAACATAATTCATTTTTGTTACAGGTAAGGTGCGCTTTTAGTATAATAAACAAATTTCTTTAGATCAAAACAATTTATCCCAAATTCATTGTTGTACTTAAAGCGACGTTAAAGCGCAAATCCCTAACCTAACCTTATCTAAATTCTAATGATTCGTAAAAAAAAACTGTTTTACAATGTAGTACGAGTATCTACGTATTTTTTTTTTTTATGATTGAAAGGCGTAGCCTTTGACCACATCTCACCTGATGTTTAGTGATGATGGTCGAAATGATAAATACGCCTACTAAACTAACAATTTTTGCTTCCTTGCTGGTCTCTTTAATAAATCATAACCAGACCTTTAAGTTGAAGTGGCAATGGGCAGGCCACATCGCTCGAAAAACCGATAACCGATGGAGAAGAAAGGGTCTGGACTGGAGACCACGAACAGGAAGACGCAGTATAGGATGGCTTCCCACTAGATGGACCGACGACATTGTGAGAGTCGCGGGCGTCTAGTGGATGCAAAAGGCAGGCTGTCGTTCAGTGTGGAGGTTAAAGGAGGCCTATGTTCAGCAGTGGACGTCTTCTGGCTGATGATGATGATGAGACCTTTAAGTTATTATTAGTCTTACCATGATTATTACTAGGCAGTGAATCGTCACACTACGACCAACGATCTATTACTATACTACATAATTATGTCTCCATACAAACTAACTTACAAGCTTACAAACTTTACCTCTTTATAATATTAGTGTAGACTACGAGACACGATAACTGAATTATAATTGTGTACTCGGCTACTCGGTTATCATATCTATTTTTTGTGATACACTGCCTAGAAATAATTTAACTTTCGTCTACATTTACACTCACAAACTTTTTAAAAGCCCTTGCAGTTTTTATGCCTTGCAATAAATTTGCAGATAATTTTATTTCGTGTCGAGTGGAATGCTGCAAATCATTTCGAATCACGGCGAATCGGTGCACATTCATCTCGCGCGCTTTTTGACAGTCCGTTGCAGCCGCCCAGCCGCCATACTATTTTGACAGCCTTTTCGAATTTTACATTTTTACGGCTACGGATACTGGTCAGTAGGAAAATGTTTAGGTTTTACGCAAAGTAGCTTTACCTAGTCTGTGGTTTAAATACTTACTCGTGATTTTAAGATCACATAGTCCGTTTAATTTTAACTTATATACTACTTAATTAATTGGGTGCAAATAAATAATTAAATCTACGAGTAAGTAGGTACTTAACTCTACAAAGGAGATCCTTTTTGTATGGGAGGTGGTACTTGGCCGATTTCATCAATATAACTTATATCAATGCGTAGTGTAATATTTTTGGATAATATTCAGTGCGGAAAATATTTTTATTTACCAGCATTTAGTTGTAATATGAATTTTTAATTTGATATTTTTAAAGTGTGATGGCATTACTAAATTATGCTTGGCAACCCCACCCGGAAAAAGCTAGTAATTGTGCTAGGGATAAGACAGATACGGCATTGCTTATTGGATTCGAATAATTGTTTTTGTAGATGGATCTGTCGAAGTAAATCTATTATTGCTAGATTGGTTCGAGCCATATTATTTTATTTTCTTATTAAACGGTTTTTTTCTTATTTTCGTAAACGCGTTGGATTGTTGTTGTAAAAAGAAAAAAAAAATTGCTTCGTGCTTTTATTTACGACTAGTTAAGACTAGTAATCAATATTGCTGAGAAGTTTAATTATAAGTGTAATAAAAAAATTACAATAGAATACTAAAATCGTAACTATTGTGATTAAAAAAAGAATATCTACTCTAATTCAGTCCATGGAGAATCATGCGCGGTACAATCTGGATTAAATGGACCAAAATAGTTTTTTTTTTTTGTTTCAATCAGAAAAAAAATTGCGTGATATTTGCCGAGACCCCCCCTTTCTCCAACGTAAGATTAGATGAGATTTGACTCGACCCCCTCCACCCCTTAAACATCTCACGTAATTTATGGACGCCCCCTAACCATTACAACAAAAAAAACAACATACCAACGACTAGCCTAGGGCTAATGAACAGCCTAGCCCTATTACGAAAGGACTGATTCTTCAATCTGGCGACGACATAACGACAGAATATTATATTCCTAACCATTACAACAAAAAAAAATCATATCAGCTTTTACGTTTGATGTATTTTTGGGAAAACCGTTTGATAAGAAAATAAAACAATATGGCTCGAACCAATCTAGCAATAATAGATTTACTTCGATAGATCCATCTACAAAAACAATTATTCGAATCCAATAAGCATAATAAAATAATCGTAATGGACTCATCCCTGTTTCAGTGGCATGGCAACTGTCATTTCTTGCATTTCGTGAGAGTTTAGAGCAAGTTTGTTTTATAATATTTTCGTGCTGGTTTTCGTGTGTGATTTACCGCCTAGTACGTCGAGTCAAGCTTGCCCTCCTCCGTCTAGTGCCGAGACTTCGCCCCCGATACTTAATTTTACTTTACTTTACTTTACTTTACTTTACCCAAACTTCGCGAAAAGACGCTAACCTGTTTGTTGTGCTGTGAACAAAGATTCCGCGAAAAGACGCTTTTCTAGTGTGTAAACGGCGTAGTGTGCAACCCACAGCCGTAACCATAATAAGCAAAACATATATTCTTCATGTGGTATTTTATTTTAATGTCGTATTATCAGTTTTGGTGTAAATAAATAAACATATTTCAACGTTTTGTTACTTGTTCCCAGACGACGTCAATATGGTTGTTTGTATAAATTGCAGTATAATCTTGCGGTCTAACCTGCAAGTACATGAATATCTGGCTATGGACCGTATCCCTGAACTTTTAACAATTGCTGAGGAATGGTGCGGACGTGAGGTATGTACATTGCTTCATCTCCATTAAGCCATCGAGTAGGATACTTGGATAGGCTTAGCTTTTGCACCGAACGTAACCAAGTGAGGTCCTCCACCTAGTTTGGTCATGTGTAGTAGCGGGTGTTTACATGCTAATTATGATAATAAATGTGTTTATTACAGGTAACCGATGGTAACCGACTCTCAAGAATGTGTCAACCTTGTGACAAGAGAACCTAAAAACCGTGTGGAAAATGTTGATCATCCACCCAATAGACAACTAGGACACAGATGTGTATGCATCATAATCAAATTATAAGATATAAATAAAATTATTACATAAATAATTTACTTGTATTATTTATTTTATTTTTATTACCTACTCCTAAAATTCAAAGAGCTAAAAACCTGACAGTCTGACACAAGGAACATTATTACTCCTAGGCACATTTTTTTTTTTTTTTGATAAAAAAAAAAAAAACGTTTTTACACTAGAACAAATCCAAAAATACGTTTAACGTTTGTTGCATGAGGGACCCCCGTTCCGTTTTAACTCTGACTTTTTTATTATATTTTATTAATTATAAAAAATCATGCTATGGTTACTTTACAACCTTTTTTCTAGTACTATATTCTAATCCTAACAAATAATTATAATAAAAACGCAAGTAACTTTCTGTCTGTTTTTACGAGGAAATGGCTAAGTCATGGTATAATAATATACTCCGCCAGGTATAGCAATCCGAGAAAAAATGTTTACGTGGGCGTCCCGCAATGATGTCTTGATGTCAATTTACAACAGGTTCGAGAGAGATGACGATACACCACGTAACAGCTGATTGAATAAAGTGGCAACTGGACAGTGACGTCATTGCGGGACCACTCTCAAATTGCTAGACCTTGTTATCTTAGATCATGGGCTAAGTCAAATTTTGTCAGGACGATAGGGGTGTGTCATGAGGACAGACAACGTACTTTTCTTCCCAGAAAATTGCAGGTAGCTCCGCGGGTTGCAGCAGATAGTGTATAAAATATAAATATTTAAAAGGTAGTATTGTTTCCAAAGTACTCATTGAAGATTCACTACCCATCATAGTAGGTAAATTACCCTAACTTATAGCAAATCATTTTAATGTGGCAACACACCTTGTTGAAGCGAGAGGCACTGAGCTAGCCACGCTCATTGAAAATCTATAGGTAGTAGATCTGTGAGTGGGAGGCCTACCTACGCTGCGTTTTGTTCCTACTTACTGAAAACTGTCAAACGTCAACTTATGTTAATTTGCCTTTGATTAAGTGTATTATAATAGCTCTCTATTTCAAAAATATCAAACCCGTGTCTTCAACCTAAACAGTACATCGCAATAGTTAAATGCATCGAAAAATGCCAATATATCTCAACATAGATATGAAAGCATCTCCCATATCTACCAACATAGTGCACGCCAGCCTCTATCTTACAAGATAGGGTTACCTCTACACTCGTCGGCTCTTAAAGTATCGAGTGTCCAGCAAATGGAATATTCTCCCGAAGTCGGTCCGAAGTGTATTAGTATTCGATTACTTTCATCACCATGTTTGTCAAAGGCATTTGACGAAGAAATGTGACGGCTTCGGCCACGTTTTTGCCCTCAGCGGGCAGTGTATGTGTCTAATTGAAGAATCTTTTTTCGGAATGATGTGCTTTTGGTTTTAAGTGTTTCGGCAAAAATAACGATCAAAGTAGCGTATTTATAATATTCTCTAGATGGAGCACGTTTGCCTAGACCAGGGGTCGACTATAACTTTTAGAGCTGATAAAGGGAGCAGAAATAAACATATCGATTTCAAGATATTCAGAGCCACAAATTTAGTCCTTTGCTGTTTGTTTTCAGCCCTCTCAAGGCTGAAACGGAAAACTTGAAGAGTCACAATTGTCTCTTGAACAAGCTGCATGTAGCACGCGAGCGGTTTGCCGACCCCTGGCTTAGAAGAAACCCTTTCACTGAACTTTAAAACACCTAGATTCTAACTATCGTAACAACCATTCAGTCAGCGCATTTTACAATCTAGCGGTATTTTAAAAGAAAATAAGGAACTTCGGAGAAAACAAAGCATGTTGAAGCAATACACATTAACTTTGGTATGGAACCTTGAAGATATTTATGCAGCGGTTTATCAGGTGGCCCGTAGCTTGTTTGCCACTTATTCTATAAAATAATAAAAATATAATAACAAGTCAAGTTCGGGAAAATTAATTACAGATGAACATGTCTTTGCTCTTGCTCCACTCGCCCTGCTACCCGCTGAGGCAGGAGACGCGGCCTTAGATACCCATTTGGTAATTCAACATTATTACGTGTCGTCTGGACGTCTGGTGATTTGCATTATGGATTCGAGGTTTTTCCTTTTCTCTAAAAAAGGTCATGTTGTACTCATTGATTTTACACTTGACACTATACATTGATTGGTCGACGTTGTTTCGAAATATAGTGCTTTTGCCCTTTGCCGTTTTTCTTCCATATAATTTTTATCATCAGAGGTGTATAGTAACACTGTCATTTTTAATTTTTAATTTTCCTACAATTTAACTTCAACATTTGTTCATGGTTTCTGCGGTGTTCCCGCAATATAATGATGACAATTTTTTTTATTACCTCATAAAAATGCTGATCGTAAATAGAGCACATCAACAAAAACAAAATTAAAATTAGTTCAAAAATAAATAAGATATAAGCATTTTAATTTAATTTAATTTCATGCTAGACAGAGAGCGCACTATACTGAGCCGTGACGTCACGGCTCAGGAGCGCCATACAAATGCTATACTAACACACGCTTTGCGAGAAAGGGATAGAACATCCCCTCTCTATCCCCACCTAAAACTTTAAATACTCATATCTCAGAGATTTATCAGCCAATTCAAATTATTTTTTCAGTATGTGTAATGTATTTACTTATATTCATCGCTAAGCTGGTTGGTGGTAATAAATTAAACATTAGGAATCATGCCTATTGTTGCCAAAATACCTATTGAATGTGACACTTTTCGGGTGAAACTGAAAGTGATATTTTGCAGCTCTAGAAAAACTATATAGGTATTTCATCATTTTCATTTAGACTAGGGTGCCAATATTGATATTTCTTGGTAAACAATCTACTATACTGTCTATTGTTTATCAATATACTTACTGAAAATCTATTTGCGTAATTATCCATAATTATCTTAGCTATGCATCGGCTGTATTCCGTGACATTTGTTAGAGCAATCACTTAACAAATTAGCCATGTTACTTGTCGCAATAAGCCGTTCCATTAAATGTGTTAATATTTCATCTACCTAGCTCATCAGACCTCTCCAGACGGACACCAGTTACCTGTCAAATAAGTCAATACAATATTAATAGAGGATTAGCATATCCACCTGTCTGGGACTTCAGAACACCTGCCAACTTAGATTTAATTTGCAATAGCTACTATCCTACAAACTAGACTGTATCTGTAATAATGGATTACGCGGATAGGGTCCATAGTATCATCCTCATTATGAACGTCTTTTACTATGGAACCTTATCAAAAGTTGCGAAAAAAATATCAGCTGTTCCATAGACAGCCTATACCAATCAATGGGTCATTTAGGGTTGATGATGATGATGGAGCTGTAACATAACATTCAGAAGACATGCTTTAGACCTACTCACGTTGAAACGTTACGCCATCGCAACGCTTTGTGTTGTACCTTTGAGAGGCATAGATCTGCACTTAAAAGTTTTCATTGAAATAAACCCCTACAGCGATGCTTGCTTTCTGTAATATAATTGTCTAGGTAAAAGCGGAGCGTTGCTTGTTGTTTTTTAGTGTTCATGCATTGCACAATTTTTATCCGCAACTCTAAACCAAATTCGCCAGCTTTATTCGCATTATCATATTATAATTTGGCGGGAAGCCGTTCCGTGCTGCGGCACGGGCGGCACGAACGGCATGGGCGGCACGGGGCGGCACGTAATTTGATATTAAACACGCCTTGACAAGTGACGTGACTGCATTGCGCGCTCATTACCGTTATTAAAGCTCAACTACTTTACGTGCGGATGCAGTACCTAAGCTTCTGAAAGCTTTTTAACCCCCGTGAAACGTTATATCTCAATTTGTTTTCGAACTACCTCATTTACATAGCGGAGAAGTAAAAACACAGGTCGGTAATTCGAAAAACTATTTATTTTAAAATTAAAAGACCTATGAAGAGGGAGGGGTTCATCAACCCGTAACTAGTGTATGGTCCCACAATTATATAGGGTATACATAATATGATTTATAATTTAAAAAAAATAAAAAATTATACCCTATATAATTGTGGGAATCGCCGCTGGAGGTCGGATATCGGCCGGTTTGTTTTTAATATAAGGTAGATTTAAGTGTTTTATACATTTTATTATTTTTGGAACGATTGCCTGAAATTTGCATCGTTATACCCGAATCAAAAAAGGGGTGTTTACGTTTTACGTGTGTATCTGTGTAACTCTGTGTCTGTGTAGCATCGTAGCTCCCAGACGGTTGAGCCAATTTTGTTTTTTTGTTTGTTTGAAAGGTGAATTGTTTGAGTGTTCTTAGCTATGATTAATAAAAATTTGTACAGCCATTTGCTGATTATCAGCTTTTTATCAATACATTTTTTTTAATAAGTTAGTAAAGCGCTTAGCAAATTTAGTTTAGTTTAAACAATGGTACTACAGAATAGACATCTCTATTTTATTGTTATTAATAAGAAAACATATTTGTTTCAGGTACTAACACTTTTGTACGAGTAAAAAACAAATAAACAGGGACGTAAATATAAACCAATGCAAAACTACTAACATGTAAAAATCTTATTCTTCAATTAATTTAAATTTCTCTTATAGTCGATTTTAACCTAGTTCCAAAAGTCGTATCAATTTGAAACTTTGCAAATATATGTAATCCAGAATAATCAGGATGGCAATACAATAATTTGTTACCATCGAACGGATCTGATGATCGATTGGAGGATATTGGAACACTTCAATGGTTAGTAAAACTCCTCCATTCTTGGCTCACTTGGTTTGTTTTTATTGGCATGAATTTGCGCGAAAAGGAAGAATAGCGTCATTTAGTATCGGAGGCCAAGACACATGTTGGTAAGAAATTGTTTAATCAGCCAACAAAGTTCTGAGATATAGACGCTTAAAGTTTGTGATTGGACTGAGAAGGGATGCTCTGAGTTTTGTCAAAAAAGTTAGTATGGATTTTGTATGCCGTATTTACTAGTGATGTCATTTGAAAGTATAGTGCGCTCTCTGTCTAGGAAGCCATCAAAGTGCTTAATTTTGAACACATTTTAATTTTGTTTGCGGTGATTAGCTCTATTTGTGATAGTTTATTTATAAGACAATAAAAAAACAGTCCAGTAGGCTATAGCAATCTTAGGTACTGCACTAACAACTACATTGCATCGGCGGTGTCACTGGCTCTTAATAAATCATAGAGTGACGTCACTGCAGTAGCGTGTCAGTTTCTTGCGTGGCGCTCGTTCTTGTGTTATTTTGTGCAGACTAAAGACGTTAGGAAAACTCCTTTAATTTAGTAACGAGCGTGGAGTTATGTTATTTAGAGTCAACGCTGTCTCTGTTAGCGTGATGGTTTTAATTCAAGTATAATGTTGAGTAACTAAGTTATACCTAGTGCTAGTAAAATGGGGTGATAAGAAATGACGGGGTGAACAAAGACAAAACTGAGAAGTTAAAAAAAAAATGTAAAGCAAATGTAATGAAATACAAAATGTAACTAACTAGCTAACCAAAAAATGGCATTAAAAAAAACGAATCTTGAATGTCGATTTTTACTAATTCTTTTAACTGTCGTATCGATTTAAAACTTTGCAAGTAAGTATAAGTAATTCAAATGACAATACAGTAATTTGATATCATCGAACTGATCATAACATAACAGCTAAGTGCCCCAGAATTTAGAATTTCAACCATTTTAAAATCTGCGCGGCAATGTACTGCGCAGGGTTAGAATTTGGTACATTTCGCATGGCCACGATGCGACGTAGACTATAACAGATGGCGAAATTTTACAAGTACAAAACGTATTGGAACGCAATCTTCTGATCACACTCTTGAAATTTAGCTCTAGAGTCATCGAGATACAATACATATGGAGTCCTTTTCATGAAAGAAGTCCCACGGCAAACAGCGGAACTATATTTCCATGTTGTAGTTGTCAGGTGTTGTTACTGTGTTTGGACGCTAGTGAGATTTTTATTAATTTTCCATCGTTAAAGAGTCGTGTACGAAGCCAAAAGTTGTTAAAGTTCTACTCGAGAAATGATACTGATAGTGATTGATACGCGATGACAGCGCCGCGTCTGGGGGACTTCTTTCATGAAAAGCACTCTAGAGTCACAAACGTGCAAAAAAATGTCCGAACCAAAACTCGGCTCACGCTACGCCGACTTTTTGGCAACCGCGATCCGACTACAACGCCTCGCGATGCCAGTGCTACGATGACATAGCGGATAAAAGACTTTGAACACTATTCAAGCGATATAACGTCTAAATTGGAGTAACTATGGCATTGCGAACTATATACCTAATTGATGTCTAGGTATGTACAGAGACGCTCTGATGATTTTTGACACTTTTCCCTTAGATATTGTGTATATAGGTATTGTGTCTCGATGTAACATTAGTAAAACATTCCATTAGTACCCTAGTACTAATGGAATGTTTTACTGCCTATGAACAAGCCCTACATTCTAATATAAACCGAAACACATTGCGTTACCTTTTCTCCAGAATTTCAATGTTGGTAATGAATTCCTGACGTAATACAAGTCCATCGCATGCATATAAATAAACGTTAGCAGGTAAATTGCGTGACTCAGTTGTGTGAATTGTGTGTTTAGGTGTGTACGTACTTACAGTGCCCGACTTTTCATATAGCACGTCGGGGCAAGATTAAAATATTATGGTAAGATAGTATTATATAGGTAGGTCCGATAATTTGTTGCCAGCTTAAGTGGTTCATAATGATAAGTACAATGACCTCATTTCGGCTTAGCATCACCGTTTCATGTAACCCTGTACACAAAAGAGATGAAATTAATGAAAGATGTCATAACCACTACTAAAGTAAATAAATAAAAATAATAGGCTTGTATAAATAATAGGCAATGATGGCGTCTGACAGTGACACAAATTCTGCTCCATAGAGATATCAGACTTGATTTAGATATCAGTCAGACTCGCAACGCATTGTGCAACAGAGAAAACAGACTCTGGCCGATTTTAGTCGTACATTTCACTGTTCGTTCCGACGTGCCATATAAAAAGCCGGGTACTGTACCTACTTTATTATCATATATTCATAGCAGGTGTAACAGTGAACTGTTACGTCAATTTACAGGTCAATCTGGTAGGAATGGTTGTTTTGAATTAATGAATGAATTTACTGACGTGCATGAAAAAGTAGAAAAGATGCAATTTCGAATTAACGTTCGTAATTATGAAAAAAGAAATGAAATAGCTTAGGGTCCAGATTTGCATCCATAATTATACAAATTACTAATATAATCAATTAATTCATTGAAGATTAAACGTCAAAAATTAACAACTTGTATATGATTGTTAACGGGACATTTAGCTGTGGCGGGATTCGAGCTTTTAAATTGTAGGTTACTTAATTGCATGAATTTCGTCTACCTTGTTATGGGCTTAACTGCGATCACCTAACTTTCACAATACTTTGACACACCAAAACTTGAAAAGAATAAATATTTTATTATATTACTAATTTCATAGTTTCCGATGGGGAAGAAAGGTTTTTGAGTGGAGACCACAAAGACGCATGGTAGGCCTCCCACTAGATGGACCGACGACATTGTGAGAGCCGCGGGCATCCCGTGTATGCAGATGGCGGGATGTCGTTTAGAGGGAGAGGCCTATGTTCAGTAGTGGACGTCTTCTGGCTGATGATGATGATGATGATTACTAGTTTCACATATGAACGAAATACGTCAGACGGACTAGTATAGGCTAATTATGATGATGATGAAGAACAAGACAAAAATCATAAATACAAATAAAAAAAAACAAAATAAATATGTTGAACTTTTTTTTCTTAAAACACTGTTTTAAACTATCACGGTTTTTTTTCCTTTTAAGTTTTTCACGAGTTATTATTAACTTTCAAGTGAATCAAAAAACATTATACTTTTTAAAATTGGGCTTGTTATGTGAAAATCAGGCGATAACTTTACTAGTAAAGCAAGGGTAAGAATAGAATATAGGAAACTTCCTAGCACGATATTTTTATGATATTTTCTTTGAGTTTAGGTCCACAAATAACCCGCAAAGACGTACTTATTTACGTCTAATGAAATAAAGATGTAAGTACACCTGTATTTTCTAATATATGAATAAATGGAAATCCCCTATTTCTGTCATAATTAACTGAATATTAAATTACTTATTACTTGGTCTATTTTTGGTAGCAACACTGAGGCCACCGTAAACTTGTCAACTAAAATTACACACATCATAAGTTAACTAAAACTAGCCCATTAACGTAATAAGGCAATTAACCAGCCTAATTGGCAATTTTAGTCAACTTACTTTGGAAATTACGCACAGTTTTACTGAAAACGTAATAACTAAAAGAAAGTCATAACTTATCTATTTTTTTTATAATTGCCTGATAATTATGGTCTACAATGGAGCACGCTGGCACAGAAGACATGACGCTGGCCTAGAAGAAATCGATTCACTACTTAGGAGGTTAACAATTCGACTGTACTTATGTTTTTTTTCTACGTTTGTTACGCGAGTACTCAGCCAATTTTGAATTGATTATGTAGATTCTTTTTTTGTTTGGTTGATCATACTTCAGTGGTCCCATATAAATGTTATGAAAATTTATTAAGCGCTTAATATACATATAAGCGCTAAAATATACAATAAAAACAAAAAAAATATTTAACACCTTTAGACCTTCTGAGATATACACTGATGACGTTTTGGTTAGTGGTTCCCAAAAGTTTTGATAAAGTCTGTCATCTCATTAAGTGTTATTTTACTATGAGAACAACGGTGAAATTGCGAAAAAAAAATGCTGGTCCATAGTTAACGGTCATTCACAGTCGACAAAATGTACGGAACAGCTGGTATTTTTTTCGAGATTTCAGGATTGGTCCTACAATAAAACTGGCTCATTATGATGGTTACTATGAACCCCTTTCGACTAAGAACACTCTTTATGCGTAACCCTGTATATAATGACTTCTGGGGCCTTACGGACAACTGCTATTACAGGCACCTAATCCGCTCAGTTGGAAAATCACGCGACCGCAAACCGTATCTGGGCGCGATAAGGTTAGCGGTCGCGTGATTTTCCAACTGAGCGGATTAGGTGCCTGTAATAGCAGTTGTCCGTAAGGCCCCAGGTCGTCTTTGTACCAGCGTTTCGTGTAACCTTGTCTAAACAACGATTTTTCCTCAACTTGTTTCCATGTGTTTTATATCTGACTAGCAGTGCCCTGCTGTTTCACTAGATATCCCACAGGAGATTTATTTTTCTAATAGTGATTTAGATATTTTCAATGGAGTAAAAATCGCTTATGTGTTAGTGCAAGGCATAAGGTACTTTCTCACCAAATTTCATTTAAATCTGTTCAGTTGTTACGAAGTAGAGTGGGGACAAACGTACACACTTGCTTAACAGAACCTTACTCAAATTTTCACAAACAACTACAAACACAAACATCATAATTACACAATCATCATCATTATTTCATTATAATCATCATCATTTCATTACACAAACTGTTAGCGTGTATAAAATTAGCGTGATTAGTGTGATTAAATTATTTCCCACCACGTAGCCAAGTTTTGCCATAGTAAATGTAAAGCTAGGTGTAGACGATGCGAGCGTAAAGTAATTTGATACTCGTATTAAACACGCGGTTGGCAAGTGACGGGACTGCAGTGCAATGTCACGCGAGCTGCCTTCGGGAACCCTAGGGGTGTCAACATTTAACTCTCTTTTATACTGCTGTGACACTGTAGAGACAGTCACACACACACACACACACACAGAGAGAGAGAGAGAGAGAGAGGGGGGGGGGGGGAGAGGGAGAGAGGGGGAGAGAGGGAGAGGGAGAGATAATTATAACTTTAAATAAACATAGCATTATAAATATAGGTAATAAATAACCAACTAGGTAAGTTACCATAGTAGATTTTTGCATTGAGCGCAAAGCGAGTTATCAATGCACAAGTGTTATGTTGGTGCCCGAGTGCATGCGAGGGCACTAAATTAACACGAGTTCATTAATTACTCACTTTAGCGAGGTGCGTAATCTACTTTTTTTTTTCAACCATCAATCTACGCGTACCGTTATAAAATATACCTACTCAATATAAAACTCAATTTAATGAAAACAAAGTTTAATTCATCTTCTCCTCAACCTAAAGTTATTTGATTATATACGTTTTTTTTTTAAATTGAACAACCGTGGTTGTTTAAAATAGTGTTCTCCTCAAACATTTAAAACTTACAATTATTTTCACCAAGTCGGTTTTATTCCGCCGATTTTTATTGTCAGCCAGTATCTTTTTGATCTAATGCATACATTTTATATTAAACTTAATGGGAGACATTAAACCTCTGTGGTCAATTTATGTGGTAATGTAAATTTATATCTAAATAAAAACAGTTCATTAATGAAAAACTGTGCAACAATGAGATTTCATTTAACATTACTGCACTGTTTTGGTTCTAAGCATAAATACGCCCTTTGTGATCGGTTTTGTAATGATTAATGATAACACTACTACGAAGTTGAAAGAAAAAATGATTTCTTTGTCCAGCAGACTTAGCACGTGAGCTGCAAGAAAATACATTTAATCCCGTGAGAATGCCACAGAAGTATATATAAGACATTTGCTAGCCACATTCAAGCTTTTTCACGTTTATTGTAGAATTTGGAAGCGTACCTGCTTGGCCAAAAAAGGCTGACAAAATTTTATAGCAGCGCGCCTGCTAGGCCAAAAAGTGTGGACAACAATTTATAGCGGCGCGCCTTCTAATAGGCCAAAAAGTGTAGACAACAATTTATAGCGGCGCGTCTTCTAGGCCAAAAAGTGTGGACAACAATTTATAGCAACGCGCCTGCTAGGCCTGATGAACTAGATAAGTATCCTTACGTGTTTTGTACATATAAACAAAGTAGAAGAACTAAAGGACCTACTTCACAAAACAACGCAAGAACTTTTTTATCCGAATGCCCAGAAGGAGGGTGATGGTTTTCGGGTGTATGTTAGTATGTGTGTTTGTGTATCTCACAGACCTATATAAAGATAGACACCGTGTACTACACAGTTTACTTACTTTGCATGTCTGTGATCTGAATTAAGTTGGAGTGTTGAGATCCAACTAGTATGCCGAATAATTCAGTATAACTCAAACATGGTCTCATTACAATTTGAAGAAAATGTTTTCCTCTAATGGTGGAAAATTAGGTGATGAATCTTTAGTATTACATTTTACACACCGTGAAGTCTGTTTATATTTTTTATTTTATTACTTTATATTGTATACTAGCGGTCCGCCCCAGCTCCGCCCGGGTATAGATTATAGCCTATGTCACCCGGGAATAGTGTAGCTTCACAACAGTGAAAGAATTTTTCAAATCGGTTCAGTAGTTTCGGAGCCTGTTCAATGCAAACAAACAAACAAACAATCAAATCTTTCCTCTTTATAATATTAGTATAGATATTAGAGTAACGTTGCAAGCTCTGGTTATTTATTTTTTGCAATACATAAGTTGACAACCCTCAGTATTGCGTGCATCAGTATCAAGTAGAAGTAAAGCCTGTCTGATGACTAGGGCTGAGCCGTTTGTGAACAGACTGGTGTTAAATGACACTCGGAACCTGATTGTAATGTGTGGGTTTGCGTATTATTGTCCTTTAGTATATTGCTATGTATTTTACTTACAACTTATGCTGACGCATGAGCGATGTTGGCTGATTGGTAGCATGTGCGCTTTACAATCTGACGACATCCGAACAATAATTGTTATTTATCCTTCTCATGATGACTGCATCTTGACCTCACAGTGACTGCATCTTCAATGTACAACTACTTCAATCACCGTTTGTTCTTTCATCCACTCGAATTTTTTCTTCGCTATCTCAATTTGTACGTGACTCCCAGAGTTAATTAGTGCAATTACGAGATCCAACTAGGGTGACCAACATGCTGAATAAAAGCTTTTTTTTTCACGACAAAGCTTACATGGTATTGCTTAAGAAATATTTGATAAATTTGCATAACCCGAACCCGAACAAAGCACCTGTCAAGGTCAAAATTTTCACCCGCTGTCCACCTTCTCACCTTACTGCTAAGATATCAGCTGCTGATGTGCCACAGGAGTGAGGTTAGACATTTCTAAGTGATTCAGTAACAACGAGACCTAACAAAGTTTACTCGTATTTTTAGTGTCACATTAGCCCGGTGTTTTTATTTTATACTAGCTGACCCGACAGACGTTGTCCTGTCTTAGAACTGTCAAGCGCGCCAAGTTAAAATCGTTGTTAAGTTTCTGAAATTTCCAATTTCCTGCGGATTAAAAAAAAAAACATACCGTAAGAACTTTTTACAATATATTAGAAAACTTAAAAAAAAAAGTTGAATGAAATCGATAATGTTTTTCTCAAGTTATGGCGTGACCAAGTTAAATAGGAATTGATATTTACATATATATAGATAAAATAAAATATAAACACCAACAATAATTATATCCTTGCGTTTGACCGCCAACTCGCCTCGGTCTACGATGGAGCATGCTTATTATGATTATGCTATACGCATGCGGGACTTGGGGCTGAAGAACTGAAGCTTGGATTTGGGTGTAACTGTGGGTGTAACCCACGCGGGCATGTATGTACAAGAAATACAATACAAAATCTTTTATTACCAAAAAACTTTAAAATATTTGATTTAAGTACCTACTTATTTTAATAAATATAAAAATAAAATTATAATTTGAATAGTCTTGTAGGGTTATAAGTAGCTGAGCTGGGTTAAACCGGTGTACCGGTAACCGGTCTATTACGATTCAAACCTCCGTTGTCTGTCCTACAATTATGATTATGTGTAGGTATTTATTCAATTTAATATAGGTGGATTGTAGGCAGTTAAGTACTTATTGCTGACTACAACGATAATATTTTTTACCTGACTTATTAACGACCACGACAAAACAAAGCAGACAAAGTCTCAGAAAAGTTTGTCCCGAAAATATTTTAACGTAAAACAAATCTATATCATCATGGTCACCCTAGTTCCGGTTTTTTGTTCCGCTTCTTACACTCCAGTCAGGATAGTCATTGTGGGAATTAAATTAGCTCTGAAATTATTTAATGTCCTGCCTGTAAGTAATTGAATGTCGGGGCTACCGTTGTTTATTGTTGGCACACATGGCGCAGTGGTTAGCGCTAAACGTTGGCGTGTGAGAGTGCACTATTTTATAACACTTATGTGCATTAGAATTATATTTTTACTTTAGTTGAATGCATTTACAGTTTTAAAGATTTTATCATCATCAATATAGTCAGCATAACATTATAATTTTAAATTTTTCATACATGTTTTAAATGTTTATCGGAACTTATCAACGAATTTTTTATTAGAAG
Organism: Agriopis aurantiaria; assembly: GCA_914767915.1. Taxonomy (NCBI): domain Eukaryota; kingdom Metazoa; phylum Arthropoda; class Insecta; order Lepidoptera; family Geometridae; genus Agriopis; species Agriopis aurantiaria. The sequence continues at coordinate 7,955,331 of OU611999.1, forward strand.
GTACTGACTACCTTCGACCAAAATAATATGAATGGACGGGCTCAGAAGAACTTACTCCGACTATAGTTTCAACCGCATTCGGCGGTCTTTTTAAATACGCGCACGCGACTCCGCCTAGCTTTGCAAAGCCGCGCGCGCAATGCGGTCGTAACTATAGTTGGAATAACCGGCCTAATCATACGTGACGCTAACGCCAACCCTTTGAACCATAAAATAACAACTAAAATATACTATTGTCTTTGCGCCGTCGGGTAAATAGTACGAAATATCATACTGGGAACCTCAATGAGATAACAAAACCAGCTATTTCGGTCAAATTTGCATTTCAGAATGTCTCTTCGTTATTTTGAGCCGATGTTGAAAAACATACAGCTGAAAAACTACTTTTGCCGCAGCTAGTTTTCCTGTACTTACATTAACATAAAGCCTTGCGACGTGCTACATTTACATACCATTAAAATGTTACATCGTAAGTGTAAAGCACAAAACACACTATAGCACACGCAGTCCTTAAGAAAAAGCAGTGAAATGTTCCGGGATTTTCGAGAAAATGCAAAGTTTTCTTGAAAATTTGCATACCACAAAATCAGGTGAATAAATGATGTAAGTGAAAGCGCTGTTAGTACATAGGTATCTCCGTTTTGGTTTTGGATTATTATCAACCGCTAACTCAGTTCTTTCTACACGAATATAATAAAGACGAAAAGTATTTTTTTAATCTTTCCTCTTTGAGTATTTTGGCGTCGCACTCTTGTGCATTTGCCAGTGTCATCTTCTTAAAATTTTCATGACCGTGGATTCCATGTCTTTTAGTCGTAATATTTTTTTTTTTTTTTTTTTTATTTTATTTTTTTTTTTTTTTTTTATTTTTTCTTGTAATCAACAGCGTTATTTATTCTATACAATATTCAACAATAGTAATTAAAGATAAGGCCAAAACAGATTACAGTAATTTAAAAAGTATATAATAATAATTTTACGACTAACATTTTCTTATTACAGGCACACGAACATCCTTATTATAGGTGTGTAGGTGTAAGGATTGGTGTGTGTCTGTCGTCTCTACGATACACAAGTCCTCAAAAGAGTCAGGGTTCGTAGAGACGTGCGTGAGTGTGTGTGAAGGTGAGTGTGTGGGGGTGTGTGGATGTGGGGGTGTGTGGATGTGGGGGTGTGTGGATGTGGGTGAAGGTTTGTGGATGTGGGTTAAGAAGTGTGGTGATGTGTAGAATTACTTACCGAGCTTGTGACACTTTTTAATTTCGATTTTAAGGGCATTTTTTGTTAAATGAAAGAGGTCTAGTTTAGAGTAATGAGTATTATATGTTTGAGCGACGCGACTAAGGATAGAGTTTCGAGCGTAGTTTGTATGTACGACAGGGACGTGAAACAGTGGTGTAGTGAACCGAGTACGACGGATTGGTACCCTTATTGAAATATTAGAGAGAAGTTCACTGCAATCAATTTTCCCAGAGAATATATCGTGTAGAAGAACAATGTCATACTGCTCACGCCTCTGCTCCAATGAACCCATGCCGTAATATTTACAGGCTTCTGAGTATGAATCAAAAGTTTTAAAGTCTTTGAAGCATAAAAACCTGATAAATTTATTTTGTATCGATTCTAGTTTTTGAATGTGGACATTATAACAAGGAGACCAGACGCTGCACGCATATTCCAAAATGCTTCTCACATATGTAAAGTACAAGACTTTGATACAATCGATACTTTTAAAAGAGTTACATACACGCTTGATAAATCCTAACTGCTTGTAAGCTTTGTCCACAATAGTGTCTATGTGTTCAACCATCGTCATTTTCGAGTCTAGTATAACTCCTAAGTCCCGCACTGTATTTACCTTTTTAATTGGAGTATTGTTAAAATGATAGATGTGATTAATCGGCTTTAGTTTTCTAGTGAACGTTGTCTGAAGACATTTGGCTATGTTGATGGAGATCCTATTTTGTGTGTAAAAGTGTGCGAGGTTATTTAGATCATTTTGAATTTTCGCACAGTCGCTGATAGTTTTTATTTTGAGGAACACCTTTTTATCATCAGCGAACATGAGATATTTGGAATTTACGAGGCTGGGGTGTATGTCAAACAGATACGCTATATATAAAAGAGGACCCAATATCGATCCTTGGGGGACTCCAGAGCTAATAGTGACGAAGTCACTGCGCGCGTTGCCGATGGCTACCGCCTGTAATCTGTTGGAAATGTATGAGCTGAGCCATCTATGTAGATCTCCACGTATCCCTAATGCGTAGAGTTTGTGAAGCAGGATGATGTGATCCACTCTATCAAACGCTTTTTCAAAGTCTGTATATATCACATCAACCTGCGACCCCTCATCCATGCTACGGTAGACGTAGTTCGTAAAAACAGCTAGGTTTGTGACGGTAGAGCGCTTGTTCATAAAACCGTGCTGTTCACTTGGAATTGCTTTAAAAATGGTGGTGCATATGGTTCTGTAAACAGCCTTTTCAAATATTTTGCTAAATATATTTAAGATAGAAATAGGACGATAGTTTTCAACGCGGCCTCGTGAACCACTCTTGTGTATTGGGACAATTCTTGCTTCCTTCCATATCTCAGGAAAATCGCCAAATACATTGACGGATAATTTAAATATAATGCAAAGTGGTATTGATAAGGTTTTGGCACATTTTTTTATGAATCCCGGAGGAATATTGTCCGTGCCGGGACCTTTTTTATCGTCTATAGAATTTAGTAATTTTAAAACGGTACTTTCGGATATATTAAGTCTATGAACTGTTTCTTGTGTTTCCGGGTAAGAAAGCAAGAAATCGTCGTATGACGAAGCTGGCTTTTGGAACACGCTCTCAAAAAAATCGTTGAACCCTGTACATATTTCAGATTCATTTTTTAGAGTTCTGTTACCCCATGTGAGAGTGTTTGGGTAACCCGAATTCCCAGCTCGTAAAGATTTCAGATACGACCACAAATGTTTTGGGTCTTTTTTAAGGTACAGTTGCATGTGTTCTTTGTACGAAACGAAACATTTCTTCTGCACTTTTTTTTGCCTAGCACGCAGAATAGAAAACTCGTCATAGTCTCTGGGGTTTCCATGAGCCTTCCATCGAGAATGGGCCTTAACTTTGTCTTTGATGATATGAACTAGGGACCGCGAGTACCAGATAGGATAAGTACCTGAATTAGAAACGAGCCTTTTCGGGACATGGTCGTCTATAGCTTTACGAAGATAAGAGTAGAACTGCTGGATAATTTCGTCAATGGAATCGCCATTTAAAGAGGTGTTCCAGTCTATACCTGCAAAGTAGTTATTGATGGTGTCATAATCTGCTTTGTAAAAACAAAACTTGGTCGTAGGTGAACGTTTGAGGTAGGGTACCATAAGATCTGATGCATCTAATTCCAAGCTAGGGTGAAATTTATCTTCTTTTTTAACGAGTGAAAAACAAGAACGTGATACCTCTATTTGAGTGTTACTGAATATTAGGTCTAAAATATTATTACTAGAGTTCTTATGAAGATTATACTGCGTTAACCCAGAAAGACTACATGCATCGATGAGACCGATTGCCGCCTCCTGTAGTTCAGTGGTACCGCGCTTAATATATGTCGGTCCCAACTGTGACCAGGACACACCGGCGCCCGAAAGGTTAAAGTCACCAGTTATTATAAAATGATCGTTCGAGCATGACATAAATATATCTATAAGAAGGTTAGTAAAAGCGATCAGTCGGGATGCTTGGTTGTTGTTACCCACTATATAAACCGCGCAGATATGCAGGTTTCTTTTATCACCGGCACCAAGTGAGCGCGCCGGCACAGTCACCCAGACGCATTCGAGGCCGTCGCATGACCACTCCGGCCTCTCCTGCGCGTGCAGCGTGCGTCGTATGCATATCAGGGCTCCGCCGCCGGTTGTTTTGGTTGAAGTAGTTTTGCTACGGTCACATCGAAAGACATCATATCGAGCGTCACATATCTCACCGTTATAGACACTGTCCGGTAACCAGGATTCTGTTATCAGTATGACATCATAGTTATGCGAAAGTATATTCTGTCTTAAGTCTAGTGTTTTTGTGCGTAGCCCGCGGACGTTCTGATAAAATAGATTTAACTTAGATGGGAGCATTATAGCGATTTTTATGAGTATGTAAACGTAGAAACCAATATAATTTACTAGCATTACAGATGTTTAAATAGTATGCGCTCGTAAGTGTGTATATAGTAATTGTGTATTTACTAAAATAAGTACCTAAAAATAAAATTGGGATTATATTAATTTTGTATGTAACAGAAGTATTGATATATATCACGAGTGGCGTAAGAATAAGATTTAAGTTCGGTAGGTAATTATTACAATTAATGTACTGTGAGGTAGTGTGTTTGTTGTTGAGTGAGTGTGTATGATTTAGTAGTATGTGTGCACTGTAATTGTAGAAATACATATAAATACTGAAAGTTTTGTTTGAAGTTACATAAAGAAACAGTAATTGTAGTATGAGTAAATTTAAAAATTTTGAATTAAATAATTTTCCATAAATATTCTGCATATATACATTATAGGTAAGTAGTTTGCCTTCATTGACATAACTGTTAAAGTACAAAAGGTTATGTAAATGTAAAACGCAAGCACATAATTTTCTTATAAAATCGAATATAGGTTTAAAGAGTTTGATAAAAAAAGATTGTACTTGAAAATTTAAAAGGTAGTATACGTTGCAGGGAAGTAGTACATATACAACGAAATAATTCAATAAAGGCCATTTGCCTGATGATTTTTTAGTGCTTAGACAATTTTCAGCAGGTCTTTTAAGGAACCTATCACAACAACGGGAGATTCTTCGTTTTTTCTTAAAAAAATATTGCAATTTCTGACCCAGACAAACTTGTAGGATTTATCTTTGGCACGCGATTTTGTCGCATTAAGAAGTTGTTTATTTTCTGGGGTTAGATGTTCATTGACGAAGAATCTCGTGTCCGCACCACCTAAATCTAGGTCACGTGTAGTGATGCCCTTTGTTTTACGAAGACCGGAAATAATTTGATCTTTTAGCATTCTCGTTTGAAGTTTCACGACTATGGGCTTTGGTCGGCCTTCTACCTTCCGCATGGGCTGGACACGATGCGCCGACTCGACGTGCGTACGCTGCAGCTGAACCCCGGCGTGAGCGGCTATCTTCACAACCAGCTCGACAGCTGATTCATTAGGTGTTTCGGGAAGGCCAACTATTTCTATGTTAGATGATCGCGCTAGCTGTTGCTGCTTATTTAGTAGTGATTGTAGGTCTAATATTTTATCGCCATCAGCATCACATTTATTCTTGAGAGTGTCAAATTCTTTACGAAGTGAGTTATGTTCGTCTGATAGCTTCATGTGCGAACGTTCAAGACTATCATACTTGGCAGAAACAACCTTCAACTCTTTCCGGAATTCGACGGTTAGTGAATCTTTAAGTTCATTTAGCTTTGTGTCCAGCATGCGTTCAATCTGCGCCACCAAGCTGCCGTTACTTATGCTTTCGATGTAGTTATCATTATTAGGGCTTGTAGCCGCGGACGGCGAGCCGACGGCCAGCCGCTTCGACGCACGAGGAGTTGAACCCACAGTTGACGATAAGGTGCTCGGCGAGCCGGTCACGGCTGCTGATGAGTTATCCTTCGGTTGTTTTACTCGGCAGGTGGGACATTGCCAATCTAAGTATCTCGTCAGGTCCGTGGATGCTAATTTTACACATAAAGGGTGATAGACGGATTTGCACATCCCACATATTATTTGATGCGGTTTAGTTGTCTCCTTTTTACAAGTCGCGCAGTTCGCTTTCATTGTGTTTACCAGGTATTTACTTACCGGTTTTGTTGTAAATAAACAAAGGCTTCTGAATTGGTGAATGAGTGCGTGCTTTTTCTATCAAAACCCAGTGATGAGAAAGTGCGAACGGGATCGGAAAACCAACAAACGCTTGAGTGCAACAGAGATGCCGCATGAACTGCCGGCCGCCGCTCACTGCTACCCTCTTGTGGGTCGCGAATTCGTGAAAAACTGTTTCTTGCGATATCTATTTTTGTTATATCTTGATAATATTAGTTAATTTATGAAGTTGTATTATCACACCTTGTAGGCAATTATCCACTGATTACGAAGATACAACTTTTCATGAACTTTGAGCACTGTTTACTAAATATTGGAATTTATTAATAACGGGGACGTAAAATTACTTGTGTTCGCGAATGAACGGAATGAACTTACTCAAACAGTTTACATTAAACAGTTTACATAGTATTAATAGCGTCAAATAAGTCATAATCACAGTCAGAGTCTAGTAAGTCACGGTCAAGTCAAACTCATGCCACAGTAAAGTGGTGGAGACTTTACAAGAGGCTTCTATGGAGTTTTGGAAACAACACGAAAAACACGTTTCACCTCGTTATATCACTTGGCCACACTCAAGCATGTTTACGAGCTTAATTAATAATAATTCACCATTTAGTACACATTAACACTCGAAAATACACAAGTTTAGGAAAATAATCCAACGAGCCGACATGTTTTTTTCCACGTTGGCGCCAAAACTCTCCAGTGTCAAGTGAGCATTAACCAAAGAAAATAAAAATAAAACGGTATTACAATACTAGTTAAGTGGTGGAGACTTTACAAGAGGGTTCTATGGAGCTTTGGATACAACACAAAAATACAATAGTACATGTTTCACCACTTTGTATAACTTTCTTTACATGAACACTTAGTAGAAAATAAATAATCCACCATTATTACGCATTAACACTCGAATATACACCAGTTTAGGGAAATAATACAGTGAGACGACATGTCATTTTCATGTTTGCGCAAGGTAAAATTTGAAATAATATAAATTTCGAACACCACAGATTTTATTTTATATATTAAGGCCAAAAGCGTCTAGGGGCGTGTAGGGATGCATGCATTTGGTAGGGTTCCGTAGGCAATGCCATATAATTGCTGTCACATTCATAGTTCAGAAATTGGTGGTTATAGAAAAAAATTAACGAACGAAGCTAAAGCTTAGTCAAATTTCTGAGATGTATCATCATGACAACATAATTATACTTTTCATGGTTTAGTCAAAATAAAAACTACTTGAGAAACATTATTAGTTAGGATCCTTTTACGAATTGCTCATTGACTTTTGAGCTAGAGCGTCTTGAATATTATTATTATTATAAAAGTTTTATCTTGTAATAATTTATAATGTTTTTAATATGCATAGCATGGAAATAATAGTTTAATATGTTTTAGTTCATAGTTATTTTATTAATATCAGAAAGATACATGTCAAATACAGGTTAAAATGAAATTAATTTAATATGTTTTAAATGTTTATCGGGACTTATCACGTATTATTTAATTTAGGTAAAATATATGTACCTTTCGCCTTTGTAGTCCCGATAAAAATTTAAAACATGACGTGTTCAATACGCGAAAGCTTAAACATTACTAATAGTTTAATAGTTCAAAAATGTAAGGTAACAAATTATTTCGTTGATGAATAGTTAGTAGAGAAATATTTTGGATTTAGATTAGATTTGACAGATGGCGCTAAATATCAATTCGTTCCGTTTTTCTGTTGCTACGTAAAACCAATGATCGTGAAATCAACAAACAGACACGCTTTCGCATTTAAAATAATAGTAAATATATATAATGTCGCATCCGGACACCACCACGGTTTAAAAAAACGAAACGAGAAGCGCGCCATCTTCGCATCAATCGGCAACTAGCAGCAACTTCACTTCGGAGCGCTTCCGGTAGAGCCATAGTGTTATCGCTCGACTCGGTGTTGGTTGGGCATTCACTACCCAACGACCATAAAGTGATATCTAGGAACTGTCCTACCATTTCGTGATTTACCTTATGAATGATAAGCTCAACAGTGTTCCTTCATTTCACACGATTTTCGTACGCCCACGAGGTGTCTGATGACGATGATGGAGGCCGACGACCAGTCCCTCCGACATATAAATAAAATAAAAATTCTTTATTTCTGAATCCTTACTACGTTCCCATAAATATTTATATTAGTACCTAAGAAGTAAGGAAAGAATATCCTTACTTATTTACTTAGCTACATAGCTTTTTTCTTCCACTTACTTATTTCAAGAACTTTAAGTAGTAGGTTTCATGCCCAAGACATAGCGTGCATATGAATAATTGGTATGCCACTCGAGCCCACTTCCACTTATTTAGGTTAATTTTCTGCCTTTTGAAGACCTGGCGTGATCTCGTTTAATAGTCTAGTGCACTTTATTGAATTTCCACACTCTAGGCGTACTTGAGGGACTAGGAGTTTTGAATAAATGCCTCAAGTATGCAGCGTTGCTTTTATATTGCAATGTAGGTAAAGGGGTAAATGTAGGTAAAGTGGACCCGGGTATGTCCTAAAACTGCGACCAGAACCACTAAAGGATGAACAGTAGCGTCCTATTAGTACACGGTGAACGTACTGCGATCCCCAAGTGCAAACGTGGGGATTATGCCACTTGCCAAGCGTGGGGATTATGGCAACACCCCTCACCTCACTAAGGCTTTTGTTCAGCAGTGGACGTTTACTGGCTGATGTATGTAGGTAAAGAGATACTAACCCCCATATTTACAAACGCAATATAGGTACCTCGAATCCTCATCTTGAACGCTCACTTTGCTAGGGTTCCCTTTCTTGGTCCTCCAAGCCTTCCTCATGTTTGGCATTGTTAGTCGTCCCTCAAGGTTCCCTCAGTCCACCTCAAATGAGGACAGAAAGATTACGTCACAGATGACGTCATCGTATATGTAGACATCCTTAATTAAAGTAACCTTGATAATAACCTTGTGTATGTATTGTGTGTAAGTGTGTGTAGCTTTAGTATGTATGTAAGTTATATGTATTGTCAACATCGCCGACCCTTGCCCTTTTTTAAGTAATGTCCATCCAAAGTTTGCCTGAAAAAATTCGCTTAAGGCGCCTATTATACAGCCGGTTTTTGTATGAATTTTAAGTTACTTTGTATTTTGTTCAGTGTATAATGTGATATTGTATTGTCGGTTACCTTATTTTATCTACTAAAATGCCAAAACATGACTTAAGAGATCCTTAAGGGTGAGGACAGGGAGAGATAACATGGGGTATGGGGTCTTTAGATATGGGGTAAGATTACTTAAGTTTATTATTGTAACTCGTGTGCACGACACAGTGCGACATGTGAAGTCTTGTCTGCTAGGGCCACTGAAGTTTGGACGTGGCAAGCAATGCAGCATAGAACGCATCCGTTCCTTATCTCTGCTGCTACCTTACGAAAATGCTAAAACACCGCTTAAGGGAGAGGTGAGGATTTGAGGTACATTTATTGCGTTTTTGAATATGGGGGTTATTATCTCTAGTATATTTACCTACAAATTTCCGATACAAAAGCAACGCTACAAGTAGGGTGAAGTATGTTAAATAGGTGAAATATAGTCAGTACTGTGTAAAAACAATGATTTTATTATCCTTGGGTAAAATATATTTTTGTATTGTTTCAGGTATGTGCTGGACATTTGAAGCTGATAGGATTGAAGAATATCAGTTATCAAAAGAAACTACATTTAGTGATAATTACAATACTAAGATAAAAATAGTTGCAGACAAAAAGTTCATTAAGTATCTCATTATAATTATAGTCATATGGTACTAAAAGCCCCTCGCAGTTAAACGTAATAATACGTAGTTATACGTTAATTTTCTAATATCATAGCTAACTTAACAACTTTTGTTCTATGAATTTTCACAAACCATAAAAGTTTTTTTTAAAGGTTTGTATGTCTTTTTAGCTTTGTATTTTGTAGGAGCAAGAGTCAGTTCCTAGGCTTCGGTCAGGTGATGCGTTTTTTAGGGTTCCGTATTTCGACGAAATTAAAGGTTCCGTAGGTACCTCAAAAGGTAAAATTCTCATTTGAGACCGCGTACAGTTATTGCCAAATAAAGCATTTGTATGGAAGTACATAAGAATTATTAAAACTCGTAGAACTAAAATGTTAAAATTATGATATCTAAGTTACATGTAAGAAGTTTTTGGTGTATATTAAAAACAGCACAGTATACTAATAGAATTGAGAGATAATTACATAAGAAGATAATACAGGGTTACGCGATATATAATTATCATTATGAATAACTTTTAAAATGGGATAAACCCTGAAATCGCGAAATAAGTAGTTATTTGTTATACAAGAGTGCAAAGTTGCTTTTTAACCGCGTGCTCAATTTTGACGACCTCGCTAACGCTCAGGATTCTAAATATGAATCACTCGCTAGGCTCGTGATTAAAAAATTAGAATTCTAGAGCGTTAGCGAGGGAATCAAAGAGCACGAGGTGAAAAATCTTTGCACTCAAGTGCAACACGTAACTTTTCATCCCACCTCAGCGAGGAAATTACTAAATGAAAAAAATACTCATTTGCGCTTTATTAACAGTTTCAATTAATTCTGTTGGCGTCAAATAAACTTCCTTGTCGCTAAATTCACTCAATTTAGGTTTTTTAGTTAATTGTTTTCAAGTTTCTTGTTTTTAACCTAAGGTACACAATATGACGTGAAAAGAAAGTGGCACGCGCAAAGCAAATTAAAATAAAGTAGGTACATCAAGAAGGTTCTGAGTCTGAGTTTTTAACAAATTAAAAAAGGTTGTATGATAAATCGGCACCATGGAGGTAGAAGTAAATAGGTTTAATGATGTTTTGAATTCACAAACTTAGTGCACACGATGTTCTAAATTAAATTTTACTTAAATTAAGTGCAAACATAAGCTTTCCGAGGTAAGGGGATGAAAAAAATATTACCTAGCTGTTCTATAGAAAACGGTCATTATCACTGGGCAAAATGTATGGAACAGCTGTTTTTTCCGAGATTTCAGGTTTGAACTTATAGTAAAAGTTGTTTATAATGATGAGTATAACATACCCTTTCAGCTCAGTACACCCTTTCCGCGTAACCTAGTATACTTATCCGATGTTTTCTGACATTAAAATATCATTAAACCTTTCCACAACGTTTGTTCGAAATAAAACAAAGACAAGACCTCAATCTTAATAAGACAGTCGTTAAACGTACAATTTGCTCGTGAAAGATGAGTCGACGTTTTATGACATCGTCGGCAATTATCAATGATACTTCAACCATAATTTTAAATGTGAAAAGCTCTTATTCGGGACACGTAACAGGCATCCAAAACACACGCTAATGATCATATTCATTGTCTCAAACGCGCAATTAACACAGACGTGTGCAAACTGAACAGAATTGTAGCAAATTCAGCTGAAATGTAGAGGTGTAGAGGCTAGAGTATTTTGAATACTAAACTCTAGTTTGGCTTGACTGACAGACTGAATAGTTTGAACATTGCCCATTTAGTTTAAGAACAATATAAATGCATGGGCGGGTGCTAAGAGCTCGTTCAAAATCTCAGTAAAAGCTACTGAGCTTTTCATAACGATTCATTAATAAACTAAATTAATATAACTCGAGTCAAACCAGCATAATTTGACACAAAAAATCGAGCGAAAGCAAAAAATTATTTTGGTCCTACGCATATTTTTTTGAACATTTTGGTTCCAGACATCTGGTTTATTTAGCCAGTGACAACTTTTGTAATATCCAAGTAATTTTATAATTTAAGTTTTAGTAGACAAGTCACAGTCAAGCCAAGTAATTCACAGTCAAGTCCAAGTTTCCTAGCGCTAAAGTTGTGGCAACTTTTCTTGAAACTTCCATAGAGTTTCGTAAAACAAACGAAAATACACATTAGGTATACACGTTTTGTCTCATTGTATCACTTGTCCACACTCGAACGTCGAACGTTCACGAAAACTAGTATAAGTTATATACAAGAGTGCAAAGTTGCTTTTTAACCGCGTACTCAATTTTGATGACCGAGCAAGCGAAGGGATCTAAAATTGAATCACGAGCGTAGCGAGTGATAAAAAATTTAGAATGCTGAGTGTGTTACGCCACGTGTTAAACATAATTATCGCACTGTTTCAAATACTTCTCGCGTGATTGCTGAGGAAGAAAGCTCATTTTCGCAATAGCTCAATGGATTAAATGGATTTGAAGATACCAGAAGGTAACTATCGGGAAACACTCATTCAGGAAGCGAATTCCACAGACTAGCAGTACACAATAAATGTGTAATCAAAGCGCTTCGTACGGGTTTTTGGAATATTAACCCTAAAGTGGTGTCGATTTTTCGTGCCCACTCTGGCAGTACGATAGAAATAACATAACTAAAGCAAACATAACTTACGCGAATCATATAAAATTATAAACTTCAGTGACATTGTGATGCTCAAGTATAAATCCTCCCCTCGGAAGCTATCTATATTTAAAACGACTTAAGGATACGAAACGTTACGCAAAAATGTATATAATACGGTGTAAATGTATGTAATATTTATTTATGATAAGATAAGATATATTTATTGCCAAAAAATTATGTCCCGAATATTTATTATTTATTTATTTATTTATACTATAGGCGTTAAGGCGTTAATCTGCACTTTAATAATACTTTAGTGGTGTGAGTGCTAGGCATCAACGCGGAGACATCTTTGATGGCACCCTCTCGCCTCAGGCTAAAAAGGCTTTCATAGATAAAGTGCATTTCGATATTAGAAGTTTCAAACATAGTTTTAAAGGGAAATTTACGGTATGAAATTGTTTTCCGTTCAAAGGAAGACGCCCGACGCTTCTTGTGACCCGTGAAAATAGATTTAAGTATGCAATAAAACTACCCGCTTTTTGTATGAGCTTTTGAAGAGTGATTTTTTTACACGTTAATATTATACATACTCGATAGTGCTTCTGCGTTACCTTTGCACAACTGAATGTTTTAATCTATCATATTTGGCAAGAAATACTGTAGGTACATCACAAGGAAAGAAAAGTTGTGGGAATAAACAATGACAAGTTAAACGCTCAAACGGAACGTTTGGTTTTATGGTATCAAATTTGTGTAAATCATTTTGTAAAACTATGTATTATAAGTATTATTAAGAACTAACAAAAGGTTGCTACGAGAATTTTGCCTATTGACAAGTCATAAGTCTAAATTATTTAGGTATATTTAAAAGAATACGATTTTTGATAAGCATAACGAGATTGAGTGACATGTTTTGATAAGAATAAGAAGAATTGGTGCAGGACTGAGGATCGAACCGGTGCAGTCAGATTGTAAAGCGCACATGGTACCGGTCGGCTGCTAAATTATGTGCAGTTTCGATGCCATTGCTCAAAAACGGTTAAGGAAACTGGTACGTCCAAGAATTTCAAAAGTTCATAGATATATTATGACATTCACCGACATGCGCTGGGTCAGCATGGTTGATCCCAATCAAACCTACCCCTCTCACTCTCTGAGAGAAGGCCTGAGTCCCAGCAGTGGGACCATGATAGGCTGAAATGATGAGCGATGAATGCTTTGCTTGCTCAATTCATTGTCGAGTATGGCAAAATGTAAAAACGGTGGATACTAAAATGTTCTGGTCAAGTCTATCACCATATTATTTTACTTAGAAACCGACTATTTACCGAATATAGCGCTTAGAAATTACAATTGCATCTGGGTAATGGAAACCAGGAATGTTTAAACAAGAAAATTGCCCCGTAAACTATGTTGCCCAGGAAGGGTTTAGAACTAGTTTACCGATTGTGATTACCCCTGAGGGTAAAGCCGGGTACAACCGGGTAACTTTGGTACGCGAACCGACTGTGGCACTGGCTACTATGTGATGATTTTACTCGTTTGTTATTTTTACATGAGTTTGATTATCGTAACTGTATGATTTTACTTGATATTCCACTAGCAGCTACTCTGATTTCACGTGTGTTCAAATTATATTTTTTTATACATTAATAATAGGCTTCCGTTTGACCGCCAACTTGCCTGATGTTAAGCGACTTTAAAACTTGCTACCATAATGTTTTACAAGCTATGGATAGGGCTATGCTTGGGGCATCTCTACGTCCTCTACGAGATCGAATCAGAAATAAGCAGATCCGTAGACGAACGAAAGTTACCGAAATACAGTTCACCGAATTTATAGCAAGTTGAAGTGGCAGTGGGCAGGGCACATAGCACGCAGAACACATGATTGGACCGAAAAGTTCTCGAATGGAGAACACGGACCGGTAAGTGCAGGACGTCCACACAAGATGGACAAACGACCTAAAAGAGACCGCAGGGAAACGCTAGATGCCAGCCGCTTCCAACCGGCCCTTTTGGAGATCGATGGGGAGGTCTATGTCCATCAATGGACGTCTTATGACTGAAATGATTATGATTACTACTTTTTGCAAGCATAATATTATCATCATCATCATCATTTCAGCCTATCATGATCCCACTGCTGGGATACAGGTCTTCTCTCAGAGAGAGAGAGAGAGAGAGAATGGGCCACTCACAGAGAGAAGATAAGTCACTCCATTTCTTTTTAATTATTGAAAAGTTCCACGAATTAAGCAATATTTAATTACGTATGCAATAAATTATCAGGCACAACAAAATATTATATTATCATACTTGTATTTATTAAGGGTTACATACGTAGATTCCCTGTTGAAATGCTCACGTAGATTCTAAATCGGATTATCCGATTATACGTAAACCGGATTGAACGAACACAATACGCTTCTACCCCGTACTTGTTACCATACTGTGCCTTGTTAAAGTCTTTGTCTAACCATTTGAATACTTTACCTTCACCGTATTTTACCTTCTATGTATCGAGTATTTTGTGTATTCAAGGTAACAGTAAACACAGTCGTTCATTTGCTTTGTTTATACATTTTCATTGGTATTCTACGTATTCTGAGACGTAAATATTTTAACTTTTTAACCGACGAAAGAGGAGGTTATAATTTTTTTTGTATGTTTGTTACGCGATTACTCCGCCTATGGTGATTTGATTTTGATGATTCTTTTTTTATTTAGTAGGTCAACATGGGGTTCTTCAAAAGACGAGTTAATTCCTAACGTATTTGTAATGCCTCTGGTGTTACAAGTATCCATAGGCGAAGATGACTGCTTACCATCAGGCGGCCCGTCTGCTTATTTGCAACCTATGGCATTAAAAAAAAAACACTACAGAAGTGGTACCATATAAATTATATCGAAATTAAATTAACGCTTTTTTTAAATCAACAAAATTCTTTAATATGTACATAGATGACGTTTGGGTTTGTGGTTCACTACAGCAAAAGCACTAAAAAAATGTGGCATTTGTTTGCAATTTTGAGAATTATGGCTTTATTTATAAACGTTACTTATAAGTTAAGCAATGCTTAAAATTGCTGTCAACTTCTCGTTGACGGAAATGGTCACAGGTGAAAACGAGACAACAATTTTAAGCTTTGCTTGACTTAAGTAACGTTTATAAGTAAGGTCGTATGTCTTTTGAAAATTGGGTTCTGATTAGCCGTGCCTCGGAGGCAAGTCGGATGCCTTTAATGTCTACATAACTATCATGTAAACACTGTTATAAAACCCAATCATGGTCAAATGGTCATCAATATGGTCACCCATCTGGAAATTGAAAGGATCGATTATTTTTTTTAAGTTATAAGTTTGTATTTGACCGCCTACTCACCCAATGTTACGCAATGATGCGGTCTACGATGGAGCACGCTTGGCCAGAAGAAACCGATTCACTTGTGATTTGAAGACACCCAGATTGTAACTATCGGGGAACACCCATTCAGGCAGCGTATTCTACAGACTAGCAGCTCGCACAATAAAAGTGGAATCGAAGCGTTTCGTACAAGTTTTTTTCCTCTTCTTTCAGTTGCTTATCTTCGGTTGTCTATTTGAATTCGATCTTTGGTCCGTTTTTTTGAGACGTATAATTTAAAAAAAATTATTGATACGTCATGTGTTTGAAATGAGCGTTTTCAATGAAAGCAACATAAAAATTCAATTCGTCAATAAAAGTCTAACTCACTTATAACTTACATTACAGAAAGTTGGAACGAGTTTGCATGGAACTGAAATTGGTTCTGTACACAATTCAATTCAGTTGCTTTTTATTTTTTGATTTATATCAGAATTGTTTGTACAGTTTCATGGTTGTGATTTTTTATTAGGTAAGTATTTTTGTTGATAAAATATCCAAATATAAAAATAGTGTAATATCTCATTGACGAGCCCATTTAATACGTAAATTGTATGCCCAAAAGGTTAGCTGTTCATATATAAATACGTTTGATCTAGCATTACCACTTTACAAGGTTACGTCAAATTGAAAGCCACACACAGATTTCTTTCAAGTTGATGTAACCTTGTAAAGAGGTAATGCTAGATCAAACGTTTTTATTGGTATGGGATTTAATTTGCTAGACGCTTTACAAAAGTTATGTCATCAACTTCGTATGAGCTGTCAAAAAGCAATTAACATAATGGACAACCTTTATGAGGATTTGCTCGAGTGTGGTTGGAAATGATATAAATGACGCGGTGAAACGTGTATTTTCGTGTGGTTTCAAAAGCTCCAAAGAATACTCTTGTAAAGTCTCCACCACATTACTAGGGCATGACATTGACTTGACCGTGACTTATTTTACTTGACTCTGACTGTGGCTGACTTGTTAAACTACATTTCATCAAATTTGATATTAATTTAATACTTGACACTGGCAAACAGTGCGATGCCAAAATCCAAAAGGAAAAAAGCAGCTTATATGCCCTATAACTTTCTTTCGTGAAACTTGTTGGTGTCTCTGGAAAATACCAGTAACTACATAGAAACACATCCATAGATCAGTTCTAAAGCTAGACTCAACATAATATTCCATCCAGCTGCTCAGCACGATGCTCAGTAAGTACCCTAATTTCTAGTCTGTCAGCTCGTGACGCGTTAAGCCTGAGTAGAGCACATCACAGCTGCATTACGGGATTTACAGAGACATCTGCGAATTGGTATTAAATTAGCTGCTATTTTGCACAGTGTTGTTTTCGCTTGCGTTGCACTGTGTTACATGTTGGGTGATTGGAAATTAGCACAAGGAAAGTAATTGTACTTCTGCACTTGAATTAAAGAAAGGAGTTAGTAAAAGCATAGTAGAATTGATGAGTTGACTCACTTGCCTTGATTTTTGGCGGCGTGGTTGTCTTACACAAAAGTTAAGCAAAAAAAAGGTAAGCTGGCTAGCTGCCATAGTCTCGTTTATGCTTGAAGAGAACGCAAATTCTCTTCTTTTCTTCTCTTTACACAGCTTTTGCGTTGTAGTACGAGATTGATTTAATAAAACTATAAAATCATTACATATTTATTTATTATATTTGGTGTCAATAACGAAGCGGGAGTAGATGTCATCTCATTTAGAAGATTCAGGATAAGGTATGCTATTCCAAGACACAAAGGTCACGTGGGTGACACAAACCTACGTCATTGTAGCTGTGTGGCCTGAAATCATAACTCCCCAATTTCCGTGTATTAATTAACTGTGGGAAACTATGAGATTTTGATTTAAATTATATATTTAATATATTAAATTCGTGTCTAACTTGAGTTGTTTCGGATAAGCGGACAAACAAAATGACAATTGAAAAGCTTTTTCTATTTTATTTAAAATATTAAAGGTTTAGATTCCAGCGACTCTACCAAAAGAGCAGTATTCATTTGTTCAGCATTCTGACATGGTGTAATTTTCGTATGCTCTCCCCAAAGCCTCGTGTCACGGTCAATAACCCCAGATTCCCCCCACACGTAAGATACTCAGAAAATCCAAAATAAATGCTTTCGTCTAGCCCCGTCGGCGTCACACATTCATAAATCACACAAAAATATATCCGAAAAGTGGCAGATTAAGTGATTCGTGCGAAAGTTGTTCGGCAAACAGGCGAATCCATTAAAGTAAGCCCATCAAACGAGGCTACTGAGTAATCTGTTTATCCGTTTGCATATAGGTAGGTTGTTAAGTGCGCCTACGAACTCGTTAGTTGCGAAAGTATCTACTTAAAAATATCGTACCTACAATAAAATTAAGAAAAAAAATAAAAATACAAAACATTTCTGTTATTCTCACATTTTGTCAGTAACAAAAGAAGATAACTATTCTAGAACTATCGGATGATCCTAATAGTAAGGTCCAAGTTCTTATATTTTTTTTACATGGCAAGTGCCTTTTTTAACTAAACTAAATACGAGCTAAAACTAACACTACAAATACAGTTAGACTGCCCATAGACAGTTTCAAGTTCTTTGATCCTAATAGTTCCATATAGGAAGACATTGTTTTTTCTGACAGGCTATTTTCGTAATATTTATTTATTTTGTGACCTAAATAAATTATGTACAGTTTTGATACCAGCACTCAATAACGGTGAAAACATCGTGAGGAAACATGTATGTCCAAGAACCTTAAATGTGCTTAGACATATGAAATTCACCAATATGTATTGGGCCAGCATGGAGTATTAGGGCCATCCTCTCTTTCTGAGAGAAGGCCTGTGTCCCAGCAGTGGGAACATAAAAGGCTGATAATGATAATTGGTTCTTAGGTTATCAATACAAATTATTTAGACACCGACGCTTTCCCGGGGTAATCCAGCAATTATTTTGGATACTTCCAGGCTGCCCCTGTCTTGGTCAGAGCAGACACGGCTAATTTGCCCTAATGCCCGCTTACCCTTGTCTGCATTAACCATTAACTTGTGACATGCTTAATTCGCTAAGTGCTGTGGTCAGCCTTCGGGAAGGACGATCCGAGTGAAAGCGGTTGAAGAAGCGGAAGCAACTCGCTAGTAGCTTGTGCTTACTAAAAAATCCACCAAGGGACCCAAATAAATCGCCTAGTGACCAAAATGTGTCTTAGTAGACAAAGCAGAAAAACTATGTAAGCATTCTAGTTAGTAATGTTAACCCAAAAGTTTTAATTTGTATCTAACGCATAGGCTAGGGTAGTTATTGGCTTAATTCAAAGAGAGCGTTTTAAATATTTATAAAATTGCGACTGTTTTCGTCCACCGCTTATAAATAATGCACATAAATTCTGTTAGTTTAAATTATTTAATCACAGATTTGAAAATAAAATCAGCATCAGTTTTAAAGAAATTAGATGAGGCTTTTCTAGACTGTGAGCTAAGTCTTGTGGCACTAGAGGCTTAAGGCGAAATGGTAGAGAAACGTACACTTGTATGACGGTAATGCGGCGTGCGCGCTTCTATAGAATCCGAATGAAGTTGATTCAATCCATCGAAGAGAACGTAAAAACGGGTGTTTTTTTAGGAAAGTTTACGATTTTTTTCTATCTAGCCAAATTTCTTTAATCGTGTATCGGTGAACATATCCGAATAAAATATTTCAAGAACATTTATTAAACATAAAGAAATAATGTCAGTTAATCGATTTTAAAGGTCTACTTTTGAATATTCGTGATGACGAATCGTCAAATTTGAAGCATATTTCGTCTTAATTTGACTTTAATTTTACTCAACGTCTAATTTTTATACAACTTTGGCCAATCATTATTTTAAAAGTATACTTATTTTGTAATAATCTTAGTTCAACATAATCAAACACTTTAATTTAAACTTAAAAATAAATAGGTAAATTGAAAGTAAATGCTATTCAAGTTTTGGTCGGCCAAAGTTGAATGAAAATACTAACGTTGAGTTTCGCCCTTAATCGCATTCCGCTTTCAGTACGACCGCAGCTTGTAGCGGATCGTAGAAATGACCAAAACGTATTGCCCTATTAACTGGACCACCTTTGTTTAAGTAAATCTGGGGTACCAAGTCAAGTTTAAATTATTTATTCGACCGTTAAGGTTCGTAACAAATATCTTTGGAAGTCTGGGAGTTGCGTGAGGAGCATTTAGGTGGGTGGTCGCTCGGAATAATTCGGTGAATTATAATACCTTTACCTAACTACTTGAATATACCTTGAGCTATTTTAATGAAGTTAGTTTATAATTAGTGATGATTTTTTTTAGTAGTTATTATACTTACTAGTATTTATGTTAAGGAGTGTTTATAGTCACCTACTAGTTACCTAGTTTATAGTTTTACCTATTAATATTTTAGGTAAGTAAAATAGAAATGATGAAGGGTGACCTGCCGATATCACTGAAGCGTAGACTTATCGACATGTGTATTTTGCCCGTCCTAACCTACGGTGCTCAGACCTGGTCACTGACCGATTCTCAAAAGTTCAAACTTGGGGTTTGCCAAAGAGCAATGGAACGCAGCGTGCTGGGTATCAAAAGAATGGACAGAGTCCGCAACAGCGCGCTGCGCTCCATAACAGGTGTGGTCGAAGTTGGCCAAAAAGCTGCCAGACTAAAATGGGATTGGGCGGGACATGTAGCGCGTATGCATCCCGACCGATGGGCCAGGATCGTCACGCAGTGGATGCCCGACGGACGGCGCAGTCAAGGCAGGCCCAAGAAACGCTGGCGTGACGATCTTGACTCATTCCGGAGAGGTTGGCAAGAGGTGGCGCAGGACCGAGATTTATGGAAGGAAATGGGGGAGACCTTTGCCCAGCAGTGGGACAGTATAGGTTAAAAAAAATAAAAAATAGAAACAACCCAGTCAACGAACGAGGAACGGGTGGGGCTCGTCCCCGCAATTCGCAATTTGATTCGCGACTGCTGTTAAAAAGAATACAGATTGTATGTGGTAAAAATGTAGCCACAACAAAAAATTGTTTTTTTTAATATATATTTTTTTAATTTTTCTTTCATATTTGCGGAAAATATTCTTGTACAAGAAGTATAACAATGCATATTTTCGTACGGAAGTTGCAAAGCGTAGGATACAAAAAAAATTGGCTCGCTTCTATTTTATTTTGGAAATCTCTCTTCCCGAGTATGAATCTCCACGTGGTGGTAGGCTCAGTCTTTCGACCTTTCATCTTTGACTCATCTTGTTTATAGAGGTACCTATATTTACAGATTGAATATGTCAATAATATTTTTTTATGTAATGCTGTTGTTTTTAGGCGAAAAACCAAGCCTAACCAACCAACCAACAAAAGCCTGCAGAAAATAACTTGAAAGTCGTAAAATAGGCGTAATTTTTATTTTTTTATTCTTTTCCTGTGTACTATACAGTCGTAATTAGTATACAGTATCTCGAATGGTAGCACAAATGGTGCAACTCGACGTGGCTCGTCTATTATTCACCTCAGCCAAGGAAAGTGCCGGAAACTAGCAAACTAGATAAGTTTTAAAAGGAGGAAGTTAGATGAATCTTGACTGCATAATGACACATATTAAAAGTTGTTGATTGTGAGATTCTGAGTTTTGGCTCAGTTTCACTGTTTAGTAGATGGAATATGATAATGGTGGATAAGATTTCTATTCATCAGCTCGGCATATCTAGGAACTGCTGGAACTCTGGCTTTCGCTCAGAGAAAGAAAGAGAGGATGGTTCCTAATCCACCATGCTGGCCCAGTGCATGTTGGTAAATGTCATGTCTTTAAAGTTTGAGGTTTCTTGGACATACCGGGTTCCTCTTCTTGATGTTTTCCTTCACCGTTTTTAAGCGTTGGCATCTGCACATAATTTCTTTTAGGTACCAAATAAGTCATTGGTGCAGAGTCAAGAATCGAACCGGGTGCCGTTAGAGTGTAAATCGCACATGCTACGACCACCCTGTAAACTTGGAGCAATCTGTCGACATTTTATTTACAAAAATTTGAGCGGTGGGAACATAAAACATACACATATATGGCTTGCCATCATCTAGTAAAAATAGATCAAAAGCACGCGTATATAAGCTATCTTACTTTAATTCAAGCATAATCGCAAACTCAAGTTAGTTCTAAATATAATCCTCTTGAACAAAGTGAGGTGACTTCATAAATAGGGATTATGTCAACATAAAGCCGAACAGAGTATTTTATATTGTGTTCGATGGCATTATCCTATGTTATAGCGTTTGCTGATCGTTTTCGCTATTGTTTGAGCTTGACTTAGTGGAGGATGAGAAGAGTAAAGCTTATAACTTGAAATAAAGAGATATATAAATGAATGTACGAACATTATCGTACTGAGACGTGGTTCTTAACTGTTGGTCTTTTGGAAAAACTCAGAGTCACACAGCGAGCAATGGAAAGAGCTGTGCTCGGAGTTTCTTTGCGCGATAGAATCCAGAACTAGGATATTCGCCAAAGAACCAGAGTCACCGATATAGCTATAAAAAATTTCAAATCGAAGTGGCAATAAGCAGGCCACATCGCTCGAAGAATCGATAACCGATGGGAAAGAAAGGTTCTTGAGTGGAGAGCACGAACCGAAAGACGCAGCGTAGGCCTCTCTCACTAGATGGACCGACGACATCGTGTGAGTCGCGGGCATCTAGAGGTGGATTAAGGCCCATCATTTCTCTCTGGGAGAAGGTCTGTGTCCCACCAGTGACATCTTGCGGTATCTGCGCGTAGTGGTGCCTCTCGTAGTGATGTAACACGTTGCTAGTGCGGTGACGGTCGTTGGCGAATATACTACAAAACCCTCGCGCCCTTTCAATTACACCAATAGGCCAATAGCTACATTTTTAAACTCCACCCTGCCCACCCTCTAACACTATACAATTTATAGTCCAATTACAGGCACACACCGCCATTAGGCCATTAGCTTTCACATGCTAATCTGTTATTGATAGAGGTCAGCCCGTGTTAATTACGGCGGTGGATATCTGGATAAATTGTTGTTTGTAAACAAAGCAGCTGGCAACATCATGCTGCCAAAATGGTCACAAAGCTGAAATCGATGCCTGATGGTCAGTTTGATAAATATTTAGCAGTCTCGAATAAAGCTGGTTGCCCACTCGGTGATCACAATGACCAACGTCGTTTCGTTTGCTATATATATGCTTATAGTTTATTATAATTACGCGTAAGAAATCTACTGATACTTATTTTTTTTTCATATTTCAGATTAAAGACCATCAATTTACTTTTTTTTAAACACTACTGGTTAGGTGGTGTGTATTTTTTCCTCAATAGGCTTGCGTTTGACCGCCATCTCGCCTGTTGTTAAGAGATAATGCGGTCTACATTGGAGCACGCTTGCCCTCAAGAAACCGATTCACTCGTGACTTGAAGACACCTAGATTGAAAACTATCGGGAAACACTCATTTAGGCAATGCAATCTACAGTTTAACAGATCACACAATGAACGTCATTCCATCCAGTTTCCATCGAAACCAACGCGAAGAAAACATGTTGCCTCATTTTAGTATTATCCTAAATTTGTGTATTTCAAAGTGTTTATGTGAAACAATGGTGGATTAAGTGTTCGTGAACGTTCCCGAGTGTAGGCAAGTGATATAATGACGTGAAACGTGTATTTTCATGTTGTTTTCAAAACACCAAAAAAGCCCCTCGGTTACTCTCCACTACTGGAGTAATTATGACAGTAAAATACGTAAAACAAGGTGGTATGACCTTAATTGCTTTAGCCTGCCCAGTAATGGCCGAAAACCAAAAACAATCGAACGGGTAATATAAAGCTGTTTCATCCATTTCTTTGAGTGTGAATGATTTTTTTCTATGGAACAGCTTATGGTTTTTGCATTTTCAGTGTTGATCTCATAGTAAAAGTACAATGACTTCCTTTTGGCTAAGTTACCAACGTTTGGTGTATACGTAGTAAGACGCCAAGCACCATGAAACTCTATCGACTTCGAATTTCACGGAAATTGTGAACTATTTTGAGATGTTTGATCTACTAGACAAACTATATGCAAAAGCCATTGGGCTGGTAGATTCAAACTAGTCGAAGTTACATCGGGAGTTAGACGTCAATAGGGCAAATTGCAAACTCCAGAGAAGTCAGGACACGTCTAAGATACTAATACTGCGATTCCAGTAGACGTTGGGTTGGAAATATTAATAAATAGTTATCTAGATACATTACATAATACAAAAGCTAGCTGTGGTTATCGCTACCGCCGCTGTTAGTTAAAGGCATGAAACATAAAGGTGATATAGGCCTGATAATAGGTATGTGAACATGTTTATACCTGTTTATTTGTCTTATTTCGTCGAGTGATGTCGTCTTTCATAGGTTTAAAATAGGCTTGCGCTGGACCACTACCTCGCCTGATGTTAAGCGATTATGCGATCTACGATCGAGTAGGATGGAGTACCTACGCTTGCCTAAAAGAAACTGACTCATTCACGACTTGAAGACACTTAGATTAGAACGTATTTTTATGGAAATAGTAGAACGTCGTAAAACAGTTTTTGAATATTAGTTTCCATGCCTTATCTCATTGAAGTTCTTACTACCTATACTATGAGGTACCTACTATTAGTTCCCTTCTTTCCTCTTGAGATAATTTGGCGTCGCAAAGCTTGTGCATTTGCCATTGTTAAGCATTGAAATATTTTAAAGTTTTACTAGATATTTTCAAACAAGTTATAGTCACAGTCAAAGCCGAGTAAGTTAGTCACGGTCTAGCTCAAATCATGGTCTATTAAAGTGGCGGAGGCTGGTTGAAGCTTTTACGGAGTTTTGAAAACAATAATCATGTAATATACATGTTGCATCTCTTTATATAATTTGCCCAATTTGGAGCACGCTTACGAAAACTTTGTAAGTAATAATTCAGCATTATTACAAGAGCAATGATGGCTGGGCGGTATTTGTAACATGTGTGTTTTACAATCTGACGGCACCCAGTTCGATCCTCGGCCATGCACCAATGACTTATTTAGTACTTAAATAGATTATGTGCAGGCGCAAGTGTTTGTATGGTGGTTTTTTGAAATCGGTTTGTTTTAAGATAATTTATTTGCTTAAACTTGTTTCTATTACTTTGAGTGTCAATGTGTAATCATCATCATCATAATATCAGCTTATGATGTCCCCACTGCTGGACTGCTGCAGAGGCCTATTCCCAGAGAAATAAGATGGACCCTAATCTACCGTGCTGTCAAGTGTTGGTCATAATGTCTGAACTTTTGTGTGAACACCCGTTTCCTCACTATGTATTCCCTTATTATTTTTGCGTAGGCGCCAAACCTTAGGTATTTAGTGCTAGGTACATAAGTAGGTAAGGTCTCATTGACGTCAACTCATGTCACATGCGACTCACACCTTCAAACTTTACATTCTCTGTCATTCAAAGTTCCAAACTTTGCTCTACCATGCTCTTAGTAGAGCTCAGTAATTAGTTTATTGCATTATGAATTAGGAACGTTAGCACGTCAACGAAAGCTTTATAATTAAGTACAGTCCCAAAGCGTAATTTGGTACCTTTGAACAGACTGAGGTGAATAAAGAGATAATTGTAGTAAAATAAAGTACACGAAGTCAGCTCGGACAAAATCAATTATAATGATTATTTACGGGATATTTACCGTGGTAAGGTTGTGGAATGAGCTCCCGATATTTCGGCGCAGTTACGGTAAATATCCCGTAAATAATCATATAACTTTAGTGAACAACCGTGACAGCTTAAAACATTGTTTTATCAATTATAATGATGAGTAAAATGACCTCCGTTCAGTGTTACCACCGTCCCGTATCCTATATATGGTAAGGTCAAAAACAATGAAAACTTTCATTATCTCTAGTCGAAAATGACTGCAATATTTGCTTGAATCAAATTTTTACCATGGCAAAATTATCATACAAATTAATGTAGTATCTTAGAAGAACTACACACAGAAACCAAGTACATGCGTTAAATTTAAGCCGTTCAAATGGTGTCATATATGAGTACAAACGACGCTCGCGCGGTCAGTGCTCTGAGTCAGGCGATAGATTGAACAGCTCCCAAAAATATATTTAAAATGACAATTTGCACAGTGAAATCGTGCCACAACAAAACGGACAAGCAGCATAAGAGTCCTGGTGTGACATTCCACAGGTAAGCCATTAATTTTTCTTGCTTAAATAGTCTAAATTACCTAAAATATTGAAAACAAATTACTCACTCTTAGTTCGGGAAGAGTGTTGCCAGCTTTGTATGAAATTATCCCAGTTTTATACGTTGCTTAGGTATGGTATGTTTTTTTAGGTGATATTGATCCGTACCCAAGGGCTGAAGGCGGGACCCTATTATTAGCCTACGATGTCTGTCTGTCTGTTTGTCCGTCCGTCCGCCCGTCCTACCTTTAAACGCCTGTATCTTTCGAACCATGATAGACAGCCAGTTGAAATTTTCACATAACATGTAATGTTACAATGGATAAACGATAAAACAATAAATAAAAATAAAAAAAAGTTACAAAAAAAGGGGGGTCCCCATACAACAAACGTATTTTTATACGTATTTTTGTATTTGTTCTAATGTAAAAACGGTAATACGTATAAGCGTCAAACTTGACATGATTATAGTACATACACTAAATATAACATATACATAAATAATAAATAGTGGCCAAGTGCGAGTCGGTGACAAGTTTCTGTTCATTACCAAGTAATAACTGGTAATTTAGTTATTGAATTTTGTGGTGGTACGGAACCTTCAGTGCGCGAGCCCGACTCGCACTTGGCCGGTTTATTATACCTACTCATACTTTTAAATTAATTTGTGGAACCGATTTTACCAATCAACCAATTACCCAGCTTTTAGGGGGAAAACATTTCTACTGGCCACATAATTTTTGCGTGACGAGCCAAGTAAACACAGCACACGTAACGAATTTGTAGCTTACGTTTTGAGAAGGCGTTGTTTGGAAACTTACCATCTCTGTGTAGTAGATCAATGTGTAGTGCTGGCATTCGATATTGTTATACTGATCATCATCGTTTAAAGCCTGAGATCTAGGATTCCCAGGGTTCAATATATGAAAAGTCTAGACAAAAAGCCGGACATTTAGGAAAACTATTTTAGTACCACGTTCGATTTTCCATCTTAGTCAAAAATCCGGACAAATTAAAACAAGTCTGGACAAAGGTTGGAATCGCGAAAGGATGGTTACCCTACGCTTAAAGCCTCCCTTTTATACGCTACTTGTCTTATGCATTGTACTAGCATATACATTAAAATAATATGTAAATTTGTCTTTTTGTCCTAATTGGGTATGTCTTTTTGTCCTAATTGGGTATCATCGTAAGACATATAATATATTCATATATATAAATGATTTCGACTTGTTTTTTTATATAGATGAGTATTTACTGACAGTATACATTTCAATTATGGTGTCCTCATGTCAATTAAGTGTCTGACAGTGTAATCAATAGTTACCACCGTGAGCTATCTATCAATTAGACAATGGCTCAATTAAGTTTATAATTATGGTATCCGATTTAGTACTTACAAGGACAAAGAATTTCTTAGCGACAATAGACATAAAAAATAGAAAAATATTTACTTCTTGATACGACATGATAATTTCATGAAGACTATAAAACAAGTATATAAATTAAAATTCAAAATATACAAACAATACAAATAAAAATTCAGGAAAAAGCACATAATTTCACTAACGCTGGGAAGTTTTTCATCAAACATAACTAAACACCACCACAATGAAAGCTAATTTTAAATAAAAAGTCAGTTTTGGAGAAAAATTATAACAGCCATACAAAAATACACACGAACTCACAACTTTACTCCAAACGCATAATTAAACAAAAAGATCGAAAAACAAATGCAGGCCAAAGAGGTCGATACGTTGGTACGAGAAAGAGTAAGCAAATCCTAAATAAAAAACAAAACCTGTAAAACATAACAAATTATCGGAAAGAAAACTGTGCTACTGTCAAGAACTAAGAAATAATCATTATAAAAGTTTCATAATTATACTTCGCATCTTTCCGAAGATGATTACTGTTTACATGCAGCAGCACGCGAGATGATGCTGTCCTAATCACATATTTAGAGTTATTTTTATACCCTTAAAATCGATTAAAGTAGTTTTTTGATGTTCCTACGAGTATTTCCCACCACTATTCACGCCGCCATATTGGTTTCCGTCGCCTCTCATTACGTGATTTTGTGTTGTCCGAGTCACACGTAAAATTGCTCCTCTTCCAAAAACAAAATAAAATGGAAAAAAGAAAGCGATCAGTTAAGGATGAAGATGAAATCGTGGATAGAGTATTAAATATGTGAAGAAGTTAGTAAAAACGAAGTGAAGAAGAATTTCCTCATCGTCCGAAGATTCATCTAAGATGGATAGTTTGTTATCTCCCGTTCATTCAAGTCATCATTACGAAGCCCAAGCCATTGACCATCGATCTATATGCAATGACTAAGAAGTTCAAGGTGAGTCTTGACGATTTGCTAGACACGTTGAACAAAAAAGTTTTTCATGCCCACCTTCAAAAAAATTTACGAGATATATATTATACTCGTGAAGAGCTTGTGCTCTCATGATATACTTATTATCATATCCCGGCGTAAAACGCGTGTGGAAACAGTATCCCGACGTATATCGTGTGTGGGTACAGACTTAGTTACATGTAAAATGATATACATATCACGACATATAGATCGTGCACCTTGTGCTCTCATGTTATACTTATTATCATATCCCGGCGTAAAGCGCGTGTGGAAACAGTATCCCGACGTATATCGTGTGTGGATAACGACTTAGTTAAAATGATATACCTTTCCCGACATATAGTGAGTGTGGATACCTACTTTAAGATTTTTATTTTTTGTGTAACGGTCTGTCTAAAGAATATTAAACCGAGCTTCTAAAACAATATTTACCTACCTGCTGAAAATTTTACATATATATGAAGGCCAAAACCAAAACCAAATGTCAAGCTGTATATCAGCAATCGGTAAAGCACTGAACTTGGCTTTAACAACACATTACGTTTCACAAGACGTTATAAAAACGCTGAGTGACACGGGGCATTTGCTGTGCGATACTCGCTACAGAGAATCTTTTTCAAGACGATTTGCCATTGTAAATTCCATTAGCAATCAAAAACGAGATGTTATAAAAAATACTAAAATAGACGAGTATTTGTTTGGTACCGACTTGTCTGAACACCTAAAATCATCTATGACAATATCACAGTCTGCTTCAGAGCTGAGATTTAATAGCGGTAAATTTCAACCCACTCCGCTCACAGCCGAGTACTTCGGCTCCTAGCTTTAAACGCAGGGGGGTACCGCGGGCACCAGCCGCCGAGACGCGAGTGCAACCGGGCCGGTATCGGCACCCGCCACCGCCGCAGCTGCCGGCGCGTGCGCTCCCACCGGCAACAACTAACCGCTCGAAGCCCTACCTACAAATTCGACGACGACGCTGGCTCTTTCGTCACAAGTACATAGATCAGATACTTGTTTGCCTATTGCTGGCAGACTTCGGTTTATTTTTTATGATTGGCGTTCATTACGAATGAGAAAACTATTTTATCTTGGATTGAAGGTTATAAAATTCCTTTTATTTCTGATCCATAACAAACACATAGCTAAAATATGGAATATTCTCCTGAATATACCGACATAATCAATGATTGTTACGGATTTATTGTTCTCCTTGTAAAAAACAATTCATCTCGCCTATTTTATACATTCCTTAAAAGTAACGGAAAAATCGGTATATTTTGAATCTAAAAGAATTAAATACATACGTCAATAACTTCAAAATGGAAGACTATCGTACACCCAGCGAACTAATAACGTACCGCATTTATTGATGAAACTTTATGACTACTTAAAAGATGCGTATTTTTTATGCTAAATGTGACAGATCTACCTTCGTTTCAGAACACTGACCAAAAATTACAAAGTTATTAAAACCGGGTCTACGGCATTTAAATTTCATATGCCATTTATCCGTAATTTTTTTGGATGATTTTTATGTATCGGGAATTCTTTTCACAGCTGTCTTGATAATGTAGAAACAACCAAATTAGGATTCTTATCAATGAAGTTAAGAATCAAATTGCCCAAAAAAAAAAAAAAAAAATAAGATTATTTCTTGGTTTTACCTTTAATTCATCTACAATGTAACTGAAATTAACAAATGACAAAAAAATAATCGTATACAATTATTTACAAACAAATAAATGAATAAAAAACGATGTAAATTCAGAGAATTGACTAGTTATGTTGGTTTGGTGATGTAGGCATGTCTCGGTGTCGACTACGGATACGTCTACACTAAGAAGTTTGAAAGAGAAAATATCTTGGCACTTAACTATCCTGATGATTATAACAAGTATATGACCCTATCCGAACATTTAAAAGATGCTTTCTTGGTGGAGGCATCACATTGATTTTACAAGTTGGTCATTTCAAAATAAATAGTACCTATTTACTTGTAATATTTAGCGACGAGTCAAGTACTGGATGGAGGACAGTTTCTAATCTGGAAGTTTTTTATAGAGAGGGCACTACCATTTCCGTTGGATTACCAGCGTTTACTCTTTTATTTATTGATTGCATTGTAACCGGAACTAGTCAGGTGGCGCCAACGTAGCAGATGCGCGCCATTTTGTTTATATTTATTGTGCACTGTTTGGAATCATTGGCGTTTAAATTTTCGTCGTTGCAACATCTCCGTAGCAGCCCTAACTGGGCTCTACCCTAGTTGCAACATTTTATGTTCAGTGATGTTATAATAAAAAAGGGTTAAGTTAAGTATTTTCTAATCTAAATAAATAAAAACTTAACGAATATAAATTTAAAAACGTTTAATCGAATGTTATGCTGTGTTTACCCACATAAAATTTAATTTTGTGTAAAAGTGTAATATCACTTTAACGGATTTTGCCGTTCAATTCATATTTAAGTGTTAGTTGTGCCTCAGGTGTCAACACACTAGTGGCCTGCTGAAAGGCTATCAAGCCTTATACCAGTGTTTATCGTCGAAGAATATTTAAATAAGATTTCCCGTTTAACATGGGTTTCTTGCCAGTAATTAGTAAGAACGTCACGACCTCGAGACGTGCTGTGGCCGACCCAACATGGATGGTGAAACAATTGAAGAAAATGGGGAGCAGCATCCATTACATGCGGATCTAATCCTGATGGCAGGGACATTATCAGGCAGTCACTACTGACACGTGGAATATCTACTGCGTCGTTAGACATAATGATGGCGTCTATCTCGACTAATAATTAAATCAATATAATTTGATTCACCTATAAAATATTGGTGGCTATATTGTAAGAACAAATGCTTAGATTATTATGATTCCAACTTTACAAAAAAAAAAAAAAAAAGAGAATAGAGATTTTTAATTCCGGTGTAGGTTACAGTATACTAAACAGCTATCGTTCAGAGTTGTCCATACTGTTAGGCATTTACTTCTCATGATAACGTAAACGGTTTTTAAAGGGTTTTATCATATTAAACCCTCTGCGCCGAAATATGATACTACCTGGGATCCTCATCTTGCATTAAATTTGTCTAAAAATCAAAAGAGTTACTATCTTAAATTTAAATTTATAACTAAAAGTAATCTTAAACATAGATTAATCTAAAACTTGAATTAATCTAAAACTAAAACTAATCTAAAACTAAAACTAATCTAACAAGCCGCTACCTGTGGCCAGCGTTCCCAAAATGCTGGCAGCATTGCCACGTTGTATGGCAATACTGCCATACAAAATATTAATTAAATAATATTAAAAAAAAAAAAAAAAAAGTAATAATAATTATCTAAATAATTATTTCCCCAATGATTTGATTTCATTAAAAGATTTATCCCTAAAAATATTCACACTTCTGGCATTATCATCTGAACAATGAATGCAGATACTTAGGCTTATTGGAATTCAAAATATAATATTTGATTCAGAAAAGATTTAAATCAAAATTGATGATCTGATAAAAACTTGAAACAAAAGGTTAAGGTTAAAGACCAAATGCTTCAAGAAAATATCCTTTTTATCAGTTATCAAAAGCCACACAAAAGGGTAGGTTCTCAGACTTTACGGCATTGGATTAAATACTTTTTAGAAAGAAAAAAAAAAAAAAAAAACAGTCGAATTGATAACCTCCTCCTGAAGTCGGTTAAAAAGTGACATTGATATCAAAGTGTACGGTGCTTTTAGTACGCGATACGCGTCGACATCAGCTGTTCACAGGGCAGGAGTAAATCTTGAAATTATTCGGAAAACAGCAGGCTGGTCTGGATCTTCGAATGGTGTTTTAAAAGTACTATAATAAAAAAGTATTAAAATGAAGCCAAAACTAATTTGCAGATACCTTATTTCGAAGTTATAACTGATCATCAATTATCATGTTGAATATTACCTCTTAGGTTTCCCTTTTTGTGATTACCAATTATATAATTTGTTAAATAATATATTTACCAATTATATATGATTATTACTGAAGAATAAATGAACATTGTGCTGATCGCTATTATGTTGTGGTATTTTTTCGATGCTCTAAACATCTGCATGTAAACAGTAATCATCTTCGGAAAGATGCGAAGTATAATTAAGAATCAAACGAACTTACCTTGGTTGTGATGTTTGATATCTAATTATACGAGCGTCTTGAACGAAGATGATTACAAACCCACCCTCCCTTTTTTTTATTTCACTCAAAATCCCTAGATCTATCGAAAAAATACGGCTCTGAATAATGAGAGGCGACGGAAACCAATATGGCGGCGTGAATAGTGGTGGGAAATACTCGTAGGAACATCAAAAAACTACTTTAATCGATTTTAAGGGTATAAAAATAACTCTAAATATGTGATTAGGACAGCATCATCTCGCGTGCTGCTGCATGTAAACAGTAATCATCTTCGTTCAAGACGCTCGTATAATTAGATATCAAACATCACAACCAAGGTAAGTTCGTTTGATTCTTAATTATCTGGTAAGACATTTTAATTTGAATCCTCTAAAATACTTAAAAACCCGTCCATATCAAAAACTTGTGATACATAATTTCACTTCAAACAAAAACAAATGAGGATCTGCTCAGCCGGCCATTTAATTCCAGAGCAGACTCGTATTCTAATAAGCTAGAAACATTACTCGGTTTTATTGCACGTTTTCACTTAACTTCCAGTCGGTATTTCTCTCTGAGAGTCATTTTAGTGCGCTATCGTCTGGCCAGCGTGAATTATTTAGAATACGGATCGAAAGATAGGCATTAAACATTCATTCCAGCCTCGTCCCACCGACCTGGGGCTCGAATGCAGCAGGATCCGCTTGCTGGTGAGGAACTGATGGGTGCCTGGACTCCTGTAAACTTATCGTGAAACCAGAATACATGCGCCTGTGAATAAAGGAGCATTTCCAATATGTATACATTACCCAAGCTTGTTTAGCTCTTACCGTTTCAAAAATTATTGTGAATGGTGATTTAAACATATCCTTTTAATAATTACACTGCAGTACTTAGTGCAGTAGTAATATCGATTACCGGCTCCCACCTCTCATCTTATGTTCAAAACCCAATTAGAATTTATGGTTTTCGTTCAGTTTTTTACAATATAGCTGCAGCGGTCAGAGCAAAAAGTTGGAACGAGTATGAAGCCACATACAACAGACTTCCCTATAAAACTACATAATTTCTGTGTAGAAAGACAACATAGTATGCGCTGCGTGTTCGGACCTAGAGCAAAAATGCGATTACGAGCGAGCCATCATCAGTGAAACCTATGCGTACTATGTACCCAGTGTACATAGTACGCATAGGTTTACCACATATTCAATATAATATGAAAGATAATACGGAACGTATAAATTTAAGTGGCAAATTCGAACACACAACTCGCGAATCTTTCCTGTGTATGTGATAAGTAATCAAAAACAACAACATCCAATATTAATTTCAAATGATTTCTCAGTTTCACATTCAAATATCAGTATTATATTAATTTTTTTAAATATTATTCTAGATCTCGGTGTTAGTAAAGTTGTTTGTGTCTTTGTGTGTGTTTCATAGCATTTGTTTTCTTTTTCTGCCATAGGTGGCAAACAATCGAACGGCCTGATGGTAAGCTTTTACCGACGCCTATAGCACCAGGGGGCATCAAAGATACGTTGCCGATCTTTAGAGACTATTAAAAGCCCTCTAGAAGAACCCCACCTCATAGGGAACTAAGAGTAATGGGCGAGAAGCGTTATTTTTTTGTTTTTGATTTATAGGTTTTAGACTTAGGAAACTAAACTACATAGTTCCATTAAAAAAAATTACTTAGGTACGTAAAAAGTGTACTGTAAACTTGCCATTTTCAGCGAAGTTTCAGCTATTGTGCCAAGGCATCAACCCTGTCAAGCTACGAACGCACACAATGGAAAGCTAAGCCGTCGAAGATCTGGCGCATATGACGTGACTTGATATGCATCGGCAGGCCTATTCATAGATGCATTGGTACAATGGCTTTGCTTATCCTATGCTGAGATCAGCTCACATGTGTGGAAATTGATCATGGTTAGAGTAGCTTGAATAGATATCTTGAATCAATTAAACAGGTATATCTTTCATGCATTACACCTGTATGTGAAATGAGCTTTCCGCGGTATTGTTTAGTCTAGTAATCGCGGATGGCAATTTCATAGAGTCTTAAAAGGCTGGCGACGTATTTGTAATGCTTCTTATGTTACAGGTGTGTGGTGTAGGCGATGGTGATACTTACGATTAAGAAGACTGCTTGCTTGTTTGCCACCTCAGACATAAAAAAAAACATCAAAATATTTTTGTTTGATTTTTACATCGATGTTTTGGTCTTCCGGGCAAAGAGGAGAGTTGTACAATATGCTCAGAAGTGTGTAATCCCAGAGCTATTGTTGATGATAATGATTCATTATCAACCAGCTAAGTACCAACTGGAAGCTTTAGATTCGGTAGACCAGCATGCTATGAGGCTGATTGGTGACAGCAAACCAGTCGCCAAAAAGATTTAAAGCCTTGAGAACCGCCGTAAAGTAGCTTGTCTGTCTATTTTCTATCGCACTCATTTCAGCGAGTGTGCGCAAGAGCTTCATGATCTTATTCCACCTTCCCCCTTTTACTACAGGACAAGTAGAAAGACTGCACACTACCACTCCTTCCTTGTGGGAATTCCAAAGATTCGTACACAAACGATTTTGGGTCGTCATTTATGATACGTACTATACGTACAAGGATGGAACTCCCTGCTGTCTTCCTTGTTTCCTGAAAACTACAATCTTGGCGTCTTCAAGGCTAGAGTGAATATATTTCTCCTAGATTAACATGTTCTACCGTCGGCCACACCGTCGATTTCCACCATGTGAGTTGGTTGCTAAACGTAGATCTATCCTATGAAAAAAATATTCAAAAAATCAACCAACCAATGAATTCTTAGCCAAGTCATGATCATTCAACTTTTTAAATCACTGACAGATACAATCTTCTTAACAAGTTGCAAGGAAGTCTGCCAAATTGAATTTTCGCATTTTAACTCCATTTAGCTGCAAGGCGCAGACCAAAACAAATTCCGTGCTGTCGCCGAAAGCACTTCAAGCCAGCCCTATAGTTTTTTCGTGCATGCGTTTAAGTGTAGTACATTACCCACACGCCACGGGGCGTAAGGCGACGTTGTGTTATGAGGCAGTCTCACCACCTATTGATAAATTTTGCTTGAAAAAAGTCACTCACTCAGGGGGTTATAAATTTACAAGCATTAAAGAGGTTTAAATGGTTTTTAATGTTTTTAATGTTTTTATACGATAATGTAATCAGAAAAAAAAACAATTCTTCAGGTTCAGACGTCGTTATTCAGTCTTGAATATTATGAGCGAGTACGTAGTGGTCTTTGAAGTATTGGTACTAAAAATCGAACTAGTCAATTCGACAGACTGTTGAAGGTCTTAAGATAATTCATATGTCCAATGCCACTAACGTTTGGAAGTTGAACATCATCATCATCATCGTCAACCAGAAGACGTCCATTGCTGAACATAGGCCTCCCCCTTAGACCTCCACACTGAACAACAACCTGCACTCTGCATCCACTGGATGCCCGCGATGCGAAGTTGGACATAGATGAATAGGTATAAACTGGCTGTGAATAAACTACATGCTACCAGAAGATGGTGCAACCCTGTTTAATCTTGCGGAGGAAAACTTCTCACTTATCGGGAGGAAATGGGTGATCCGGCACGCGTCCGGATGACGCCAACGCTTTCGATTTCATCAGGGCGTCAGAATAAAATCAGTGCAAGAATTTAGTTAGATTCGTTTCGATCACCAGAACTCGAGATATCAGGAGGTATGTTTTAGAATACCATAGCAGCGACTTTTTCAAACTATAACAGTTATAATTAACAGAAATAGTAGACGAAAATTGAAATTAAAAAATATACTACTACATCGGGAAAGACCTCATAAGTTTTTACAAGCTTTTATCACAAATTTAGACCGAATGTACGTAGACAAGAACACCCTCAACGAAAGTTACTTTCAAATACAAAAACCTTAAAAATCGGCCCAAATGTTTTTCGACCATTCAACATTATTTATTATTTGTTGTTTTAAAGAGTGTGTACTATAATCATGCCAAGTTTGACGTTTGTACGTATTATCGTTTTTACATTAGAGCTAAAATAATTAAGGGGACCCCTCCTTTCGTTTATTCTTTTTTGACTTTTATTTATTTC
Organism: Agriopis aurantiaria; assembly: GCA_914767915.1. Lineage (NCBI taxonomy): Eukaryota > Metazoa > Arthropoda > Insecta > Lepidoptera > Geometridae > Agriopis > Agriopis aurantiaria. Next base: position 7,991,831 of record OU611999.1, read on the forward strand.
TTATGTAATCCGCCGTACATTACATATTCTGTGAAAATTTCAACTGGCTGTCTATTTGAGTTCGAAAGATACAGTCGTTAATAGGTAGGACAGATAGACGAACATACGGGCAGACAGACAGACAGACATCGTAGGCTTAGTAATAAGGTACCGTTTTTACCCTTTGGGTACGAAACCCTAATAAAGAAAAACTACAAATAGGTAGTAGGTAGTAGGTTATACAGTACGTACGATACAGTACAAATATTGACGTTGAAAGCTTGGAGACCTTTTTACACTTGGTGGGTTATACCTACCATTGTATTCTTTCTAGGCATCAATAAATGGCCAAGCCTTCTTAGGAATAGTATCTACCTGAGACCCAGAAACGTTTCAGCATATCCACACGTATATAGTGCGTAATGTATAGTTGTCCGTCCGCCTGTCACTGATACGTGACAAAGGTTAAATGGCCCGACATTTCCTTTGCTTTGCCGATACTAAAAGAAAATTGTGCCTGCAGTACCTTTCTAAGGACGTGGATACGTCAATATCAATAACGGTACCTAAATCACCCTTCTATTTATAAAAAGGCATGTACCCGTGATATTATACATACAGGTACAAAGTTTTTCAAAAAGCTTATAATATTTAGAAAAGATAAATGCCTAAATGATAAGAGACGGTGCGAGCAAAAGCAATACATCATACGTACTCAAGTGTGCATGTTCGTGTGCGAGTGCGTGTGCGTGTGCGTGTGGGTGTGCGTGCGTGCGTGCATGTGTGCGTGTGTGTGTGTGTGTACTTTAAAGAACTGTTAAATAATTTAAAGAACTGTTAGTAAGTAAATATTAATTAATAATGGCTTCAGTGGTAACAAAAATTATCTTCAACAGCGACACACAAAACTATTACAATTGACGTTGTTTCTATTTTACGACAAACAATAACTCTTCCCCATTCTCAATGAAACAAATCAAAATAAATACTTTAAGCCGAGGGAAACATTTAAAAGATTTAATTACAATGCCACTTATACGGTAGGCAGTATCCAATAAAAGTAAATTCATTACGGAGGTCCAAGCTTACGGAACGTCGGCTTAAAATTATCTACATAATGAGTTCCTGGTTTAATCTCCTAAATAAAGTTACCTAAGTAAACAATTTATTTGGCTTTATTTTACGTTCGGATACGGATAGTCTTCGGGAACTCGGTAGGCTTTTGAGACATTTAGGGCTATTTAATTGTTTTAGACAAACCTGAAATATAAACGTTTACAAGTGTCATTTTTTAACGTTGACGGCAGGTGGAGTAGAGCTCAGGGGCTTTACGGATACGGCTACCTGTTTTAAGCGATTCTGTTTTGGTGATGCAAAAAGTTGCGTGACCGCAAACCGTGTCTAGGCGCGTTAAGTCACAAAGAAAATCCTTTTCATCATCAATAAATTATACCTATATCAAACATAGTCTCAGAGCCTAGGGTATCGGCGACACAATTCAAATCAAATCAAATCAAAATAATTTATTTGCTAGAATATAGGTACATGATAGGTCTTAATTTAAAATAAAGTCGCTCTATATCCAACCTCTAAGGTGTGCAAATTACAATATAATTATAGTAGGTACAGATTATTTTCACATAATACATTAACATTTTATCAAGGCGACTTATTAAATATTCAGTCCTACACGTCTAATGGTCATAAATATCTTGTGTATATATGTGTTGGTGTATTTTAGCATGTGACTACGTTAGGCCCATTTGCGTACCGCACCGTTGAGTAATGGGTGCGATAACATATTTATTTGTTAGTTATTACTTGCGTTATTGAATATATTAGTGGTTGAAATATGTTCGGAAATTGTTACTACGGTTTTTCTAACGTAGCTTATTTTGTGGCATTCCTGGCATATTTATTCTAAGGAATTTCGCTTTGAGGTTTTTTCTTTATTGTTGTATATAATAAGTATTTATTCTGGAAACTTTCTTTGTACGATCTTCTTCATCTTAGACGTGAAATGGGTTCTAAGTCCCTCCAGCAGAATACAGCGGCATAAGACTAGATAAAACCCTGACTAACAAACGAAGCGAGAGGCTTATGGTAAGACGTCTATGAAAAGATCTGAGAATAAAGTTACAACTATTAGGTTTCTTCTTTCGTTTGTTTTGTTAGTAAATCTGAGGTGAAATTTACTTACCTAAATATAGGGAAGATATTTCACCCGAAACTGTCACAACTATAAAAAAGTTTCATTTTGTACTATGAAGCAGCTAGTTAGTCTTTCGTTCAAACCAGCTGTAGGTAATTTAATTACACTTTTGAATTTAATAACGTGGCACCCATCATCATCTTCATCATTCCAGTCTATCATTTTGGCTGGAATTCAGGCCATCTCTAAGGGAGAGAGAGAGAATGGGCCCTAATCCACAAAGTTTGTGAAAAAGTGTATAACTGACCCGGTGCTCGGAGCACTGTTAAAGAGTGAGCAGGCGTTTTTTGCTACAGACAACAAAACATCCGAAAATAAATAGAAACATCTTAAGAGCTCTCCCACATTTTTTGACGACAAAAGCACGTAAACCTGATATTTGGCGTTCTGATTCTATCAAATAGAAATATCTATGGAAAAATCTTTCTCTCATAAAAGGATCTGTATTTTTATCGAAAAAGGCTTTCATATTTAAAACAAAAAACATTTCACACAACGCACCTATTAAATCCAATTTACAAATTTTGTTTTTGTGATAGTAAGAGGTTTATTGGTAATTTAGTAAGTAAATTTGCTTAATAATATACAATAGCTTTAGTAAAATTCTCGGAAGGAAAGTTACAGAGTGGATTTTGTTAAATTACTGACATTAAATAAACAATTTTAATTGTTTTATGGTTTAATTGTTTTATATTTGTCTTGACAATTACGGCTTTACGGCATTTTGTAATACGGCTCTTAATAGAAACAGCTCCCGATGTTCCCATTGTTCCTCTCAAGTTTGCTGGCAGGAGTTACGGAGCAGATCGTAGGCTTTAATCCGGATTGTTGGCTCGCCCGAATAGTTTTACGAGCAAATCTTTATTGCACCCGCTTAATTTCTCACAACTATGCACTGCGACGCGACTGAAGTGAATTTATTTTGTGCAACGACGGTTGGAAGTATGCCTGAGTTTACTAGTATCATGGATAAGTTTGTTTTACGTATACTATACTTATTTTGTATTATTTAATGGTATATTGTTATCCTAGGGGTGGAAGTAACTTATTTAGTCTCGAGACGGGGTTTGGCACCCGAGCGTAGCGGGGTTAAAGACTAAATAAGTATTTAACCCCGAGGTAAACACTGTGCTTTTAATTACGAATACAAGGAAACTAAAAATAAAAACATGAACTGACTGTGTTAATACAAATCTGCTATACGGAAGTATAAACAAAACTCTACAATGAAGATCGGATTCCCACCAATTTTTTTTTTAACTTCCTGACCTGGCAACTGCACGAGAAGTGCAGGACCATAATCCCCTGAGAAAAAAAAAACATGGTTTAATACAAATGTGAAAATAGAACTAGTTTTTTTTAATAACATGAGTGTCTGTCAGTTTTCAACTGTCACTGTCAGTTGAAAGTGATTCTCCCTAGGGCTGAAATGTATTACTTTCAACCCGCTCCTCAGGCAACCTCAAACCTACTTTCCGAGTATGAGTAATGGAAAATATATTTTACCCCCATATTTATAAGTGCGCATAATCATTGCCATTCAGCGTGGTAATTCCGCCAACATGCTGGGTACGCTGCCAACTGGAGCTGGGCTTGAGCATTTGAATTGTCTCTAGACACTACAATATAATAATTTGATACCATCGAACTGGTCTGATGAAGGAGCCAAGACATGGTTCTGATGATGGAGTCAGGAGATGGAAAGTGTAACTCTTCAATAGCTAAGTATGTTTTATTAGTTAGTGTTTTGGTTTTCATTTAGAAAGAAAGAAAGAAAGAAAGAAAATAAATTTTAATTTGAACATTTTAGGACCGTTTTAGCTAAAAGAAAAGATATTTTTTTTTGTTTTAATTAGAACGGCTGTCAATTAATTTTTGTAAGAAATTTGTTGTAGTCAGTTGCACCAAATGTAAACGAAACGTCAGTCATTCAAAATCAGTTAGCAACTGTGATGCGGTCAATGAACTTTGAGACCTAACCCAAAAAGTTAAGGTCCAAGTTCTTTGGATGCGGAGTGCGACGCGTTGATATAAATAAGATTGTTCAATCAAGGTTCTGTCATAATGCCTGGCGACAGATTTTTCTTATCATTTCCATTCTATTTACTTCTTTTTTTTGTGGCTTAGCCAATCTGATGATGAATGTTTGAGGTTTCTCAGGTTCTTTTTAAGAAAACTGGACCTTTCTAATGGTGAATGATAGGTTCGTCGAGTTTGTGTTCATTTTGTATTAGTTATCATGAACACTTTTCAATACAGTTATATAATTATTAATGGGATATTTACCGTGATAAGGTTGGTACGGTTGGGTTGAGGTATGTTGGTTCTTCCAGTGAACATGGTGCATGTAACTGTGCCGAAATATCGGGAGCTCCATCTACAACCTTATCACGGTAAATATCCCGTTAATAATCATTATAGCTGTAGTTAACAGCCGTGATAGTTTAACACAGTGGTTTACTTTTCAATACAAAAAGTATCGAGCAAGAAGCTTATTTTTATAATGTTTTTTAGGACCATTATTTTGTTTCGTGCTAATTAAAAATTCTAGCATACGAAGCAATTACTCTTAATCCCAACTTCGCAACATTCCCTAGTAGAACACCAACGTGGCATTGTGCCAACCTTAAGGCTACCGAGGCAAGGATGCCAACATCCATAACATGGTACCACTTCCGCCCATATGTTATGGGCTAGGCATTTTGCTAAATTACGGTCGGCAGGTCTAGAGATATTGTTTATTACTTGAACGTGTCCATTATAGTTTGAAATGTGTGATTTAGCAGGGGTGTAAAACTTTTTATATTGTAATATAACTCGACAGATTTACTTACCTAACTTTTACTCATTATATTAATACAACCTGAATCACGCGGTGTTACCCGTAATTTTCCATTAGTTCCGCATTTTATGGAAGGAAAAGTACACTATATCCGTCCTTATGATGTACACTAACATCCTGCCAAATTTAGTTAAGATCGGCTTAGCCGTGAAAAGCGAACAAACATCCAGACAGAGAGAGAGAGAGAGAGTTACTTTCGCTTTTATAATATTAGTAAGGATAGTATTATAATCGCATACAATAATATCCTAGCCGAGCCGAGCGGTAGCATGTGCGGAGAGTGAAGGTGGCCGGGCGGCATGTGCGCTTTACAGTCTCCCGGCACCCGGTTCGATTTCTCGGATAGTTGCATGGTTATGCTGAAAAAATGATATCATTCGATATTAGGTAAGTAATAGCTTTTCTTTACAAATAAGTGATTGCACAACAGATAATTGCAATTTTAATATTTACAAAAAATAATACACATTTATGTAAGTTAAGTTACAACACAGTTAAAAATTTTATAAAAAAAAAATATTTAAAAAAAGGTTTTTTGATAGTCTGTGTTTGATCATTATGCGTGGCACTTCACTAAGTGGGCGTTACCCATCAATGAAGTACGACATTATTTCTAGTAATTTTACCGAAAAAAATACGAAGCTTTTTGGGCGTGACCTGCAAAAATTATCATCCTATATTTGACAGACATAATGACTTATTTAGTACTTAAATAAATTATGCACAGTTTCGAAGCCATCGCTCCAAAACGGCGAAAGAAAACATCGTGAGGAAACTGGTATGTAACCTCAAAAGTTTCTGTAATGATAGTTGTAATTTGGATAAATAAATAAAATAAAAAATAAAAAAAGTTCAAAGAGATCTGACATTTACGAACATGCACTGGGCCAAAAATTGTGGATTAGGGCTCATCCTCTCACCCTGAGAGAAGCCTTGTGTCCCAGCAGTGGGAAGAGGAATATGGTAGGGTGATATTGTGTATGATACAATAATTTTACGCTTCGTTTGCCGATTATTTTTAACCACTAGAAATGGTAACCTCAATGTAACAATAATTACAGTAAATGAAAACAACAAAAAAATTGCAAAGATAAACAAATATATGAAGAAACACCCCCTCACAACTCTCGAGTGACAAAAATTTCAATTCAATCCAAACACAGAAATAATCGAATATTGCTCGAAATCGGCAGGATATCGACACATTGGAAAACGTAATCGAGTGGAATTATTCAAGAATCGACGCTCCTGCGGTGAGAATTGATCTCGATGGGGTTCTGTGATATATTGAATCTTTGCTGTACAGAAATGCAATTTCGAAGTTTGTGGCTAGTTTTCGAGTTCAGTGGTAATATTCGCGTCGCAATTATGTTGCTGGCTGTTGCTGCTTACAATAATGATTTTTCTTTATTGTAAGCAATGATTTTTGTTATTATAATACTAATAATACTAATATTATAAAGAGGAAAGATTTGATTGTTTGTTTGTTTGCATTGAATAGGCTCCGAAACTACTGAACCGATTTGAAAAATTCTTCCACTGTTGGGAAGCTACACTGTCCCCGGGTGACATAAGCTATATTATAATATATTTTCAAAAAATTAGGGATCCTTACTAAAACTCCAATAATACCCGTGCGAAGCCGGGGCGGACCGCTAGTTATAATGATAAACTAGTACATCTAATCATACCTTTGATTCCGCTGGCGTAAATACAGCAACGACCAGTATACAATTAAATATTATTTTTACATTACATGTAAAATACACGAATACAATTATAATGTTGTATATATTTTGTGTAGTGTGTGTGGTTTTGTTATTTTTGGCGGTAGGTACAGATTTTTCTAAAACATATGTAAGAACACTCATGATAAAGTCGACTTCCAAATGAAAAAAAAAAAAAAAAACATCGGTTAAGCCATGTGAGAGCTACCATGCCACAAACAGACACACATACAGACATTAAACTTAATCCGTCTTACCACAAAAGATTTAAGCACGCTTTAGACAAGCGTTTTAGCTTATTTTTCGCAGTGAAACAATTGCTAAACACATGTCTAAAGCGTTCTTAAATCTTTTGTGGTATGACGGAATATCTCTGTTTTTGCGTCGGGGATTAAAAACAAAACGCACGATCAAAACAGAATTCCGACGTCAAGACTTGTCAGACAGTCTTCACGTAGGTATTTTTTTTTCAAAAAATATAATTATGTTGTTGAGGTATATAATATAGGTTATATAAATATTATTTTATAAGTTACGTTAACGATTTTGCCATTGACTTATTTGCTTTGAACAGTATTTTGATCTAACTAAAATTTCCATTACAGGTTCCAAAAAACTGACTGGGAAATATATCAAAAGATTACGTAGTATTATGTAACCGCCAAGAATTTTCCTAGTTATCACCGTGCTTCACTCCAAACACGCTACCCCTTGACATAGTAATTTTATTAATTGAATAGTTCGTAACCTTGCCGTCGATGATATTGTTTCTCCGAACACATACCTATTACTATTTAGTCAAGTAACGAGCACTCCACTTAATTAACTCTTGCTATCTACTGCAAATTATATTAGTAATTCATAATTTACACTTGTAAATTTCAGCATATCATACTAATATGCAAGAGCGTGTTTTGTTTTTCGGTTTCATTGATCCTTTTTCACGTAGCAACAAATCGACGTGATTTTTACAAGCTTTTACATTTTATTATTATGTCACTTGCCCTGTTAGTATATATGTGGACAGGGGCCTTACGGACAACTGCTATTACAGGCACCTAATCCGCCGGAAAATCACGCGACCGCAAACCGTATCTGGGCGCGATAAGGTTTGCGGTCGCGTGATTTTCCAACTGAGCGGATTAGGTGCCTGTAATAACAGTTATCCTCAACCGATTTAGCTAATATTTGACATACTTACTTATGTAAGCTCAGTGACAATGCAATGTTATAGTGTTAACACACGTATGGATTTGGTTTACGGACCGCCGTCCAACCAACGGGAGAGAAAGAGAGGGAAATATGATATTCTCACTCTTTCTCTCCCGTCGGTCAGACGGCGGTTGAGATCAACCAAATACATACGTGTGTTAACACTATTATGGTACCAATGGAGACAGAAGGTAGCCATTATCCAAGGAAACTCCTAATCGAAACGATGTAGCCCATCGAGTTTGGGTTCGCTGGATTTGTCGTCCCAAGCCCGTTGGTCCTAGATGATGAGCTCAAGTTAATTTATCACAAGCTTTTTATTTATCTTGCCTTGTTAGTATGGGTCAAATCTTTCAACTGAATTTGAAAACAGTTATCCGCAACCGACTGAGCTGACATTTTGCATAAACGTTTAGTTTGCATGAAAATGCAATGTTAGCTAAATGACGTCACTCTAAATCCAATATGGCGAAGTTCCAAAGATGGCGGACTTGTTTTCTTTATACAACCCCATGATATAATAATAATATAGGTATCAAGTGAAATGGTTTGCTGAGATGATTAAGAGAAATAAAATGACATAGTAAATTCAATATAGGCGACGCCTAAAAGCTTGTTTTTCAAATTTTTTTATTTTATTAATAGGTTTTAAATAGTTTAATTCAATCTTTCTTTATATATCAAGCTTTCTTCCTGTTAGTTTATTATTAAAATAACAGAGTAGTATTATTTTTCCTACGAAAGGAAACACACAAGAAATTGTTTCTATTTATGTACAAAGCTGGTCTTGTATACAAGTAGATGTACGCCATATATGGCTGTACGCCAGGAGTCGTAGCTTCAGCTTATCTTGGCTTTGCTCACTTTATGTTGGTGCTTGCTCTAAGCTAACTTTATATATATTTTTACTGTAACACCGATTGTGATCGGGTGTTACTGTGATAGAAGTTATTTCACTTCACACTATTGCTATTTGGTTTCACTTACCCTTTATCGGGAATGGGTCTTCTTCTTTCTTCTTTCTTATATATAAAAACCAGTTGCGGTTAACAAAGTAGACACATCTTATCATTGACTACCAAAATGTACTTTGTTTATTACAATATGTCAATGTTTATTGACAGATGACTTACTAAAACCCAACGCCCATTGAGAGACGAGACGTAGTACAAGCGGCCGCGGAAAAGTCAACTCTTCTCTTCTCTTCTCTTCCCGCTGTTGAAATTCAAATCTTAGCGCCTTAATGCAGCTATGACATTGACACGCTTGTGTAGCGAACGAAGCGCCCTCTTTCTCTTTTTAATAATCCGCTGAACTCATGTGACGCGCTCCGTGTATTTCTAAACTTTTAACTGAATAAACCAGTGTTATTAATTACGAAAGACGTTTAATTACAACAGGTTAAGGGCCCAGCACGTCTGGAGCTTGAAATTTTATTCGATCTATCGTAAATCAGTGTAAAAAGTTGTACGGCCACGCCGCCGCCGCCGCCATACTTAACCTCAAGTTGCGCCGCATGTTGGACAGTAAGGAGGAATCTGGCATCTCCGTACAAGATGAATTCCAACTCCAACATTCCCACGACGTTAATAGAAAAACTGCAGGGACGAGAAAACTACGCAAGTTGGCGTTTTGCAGTACAGACATACCTCGAACACGAGGAATTGTGGGACTGTGTCATCGGCGCCGACGCTGTAGATAAAAAGAAAGATACAAAGGCAAGGTCAAAAATAGTGCTTCTGGTGGATCCGATTATCTACGTCCACATACAAGAAGCAAAAACCTCGAAAGAGGTGTGGAACAACTTAAGTAAAGTGTTCGACGACTCCGGCCTCACGCGCAGAGTCGGTTTATTAAGGGAGCTCATCACCACAACACTGGACAGCTGCCAAAATATAGAAACATACATTAATAAGATTATGAGCACCGCACACAAGCTGCGCAACACTGGTTTCAAAGTAGACGATGAGTACCTCGGAGCGTTGCTACTCGCAGGACTCCCTGAACAGTATAAACCAATGATAATGGCGATAGAAAGCTCTGGTGTGAATATATCGGCTGACTTGATTAAAACTAAACTTCTGCAAGAAGTGAAAACCGAGACGGGTGTGTTCTATGTTAACAAAAACAAACAACAAACAGTGAAGAAGGGACCAAGATGCTTTTCATGTAACAACTATGGACATATAGCAAAGAATTGCAAATCCAAAAATAAAAAGCAAAAGAAAGGAGATTCATTTGTAGCTATCTTCTCGGCCAGTTCAAATAATTATGAGTCAGGATGGTACTTGGACTCGGGAGCATCCCTTCATCTAACCAAATCAAAGGAGTGGTTGTATGATGAAGTACAGCCACCAATAAGTAGTGTCCGGGTAGCCAACAACAAGGAACTGAAAGTGGAGAGCTGCGGAAAGGTAAATATCAGCTTCGAGCAAGCAAACGGATCAACCAGCACAGTCCAGGTAACTAACGTCCTGTATGTACCAGAAATTACGACAAACTTACTCTCAGTTAGCCAAATTATTAAAAATGACTGTCAGATAAAATTTCATAAGAAAGGTTGCCAAATTATAAACAAACACAATGAAGAAGTAGCCACCGCAAACTTGGTTAATAATATGTACAGGCTGAACATAAACTCTGTTCAAGCATATGTGTCTGAATCATGTAATGACTTTTATCTTTGGCATCAGCGAATGGGTCATTTGAATTTTAATGATTTAAAGAAACTGGAAAGTCACACAGATGGTGCGAACATACACAAAAGCAACGACAAGGTGATCTGCATCTCCTGCATCAAGGGCAAGCAGACGCGGCTGCCATTCAAAGAAGAAGGATCGCGGGCAAGTAGTGTGCTTCAGGTGGTTCACTCTGATATAGCTGGACCAATGGAAGTAAACTCACTTGGAAGAGCAAGGTATTTTCTCACTTTCATAGACGATTATTCCCGGAAGGTTTTTGTATATATACTAAAAGCGAAGTCAGAATGTATAGAAAAGTTTAAAGATTTTAAAAATCTAGTAGAAAATCAGTTAAATGCGAAAATTAAAGTTTTACGCACAGATTGTGGAACTGAGTATGTTAACAAAACCTTTGATGACTTCCTGAAGTCATCAGGGATACAGCATCAAACCACCAACTCTTACACGCCGCAGCAAAATGGTTTAGCTGAGCGTATGAACAGAACTTTGGTTGAGAAAGCCAGATGCATGTTGTTAAATGCTAATTTACAGAAATACCTGTGGGCAGAGGCAATAACAACTGCAGCTTACATCACAAATCGTTCACCGACGCGAGCTCTGGACTATAAGACACCTGAAGAGAAGTGGACCGGATCCAAGCCTGACATTAGCCACATGAGGGTCTTCGGCTGTGAGGTGATGATGCATCAACCTAAAGAAAAGGTAAAGAAATGGGACGCCAGATCAAGTAAGATGATTTTCTTAGGTTATTGCGATAATACCAAGGGATACAGACTGTACAATCCTACAACACAGACAATGACTAAAAGTAGGGATGTAGCCTTTCTAGAGAGCACTATAAAGAGAGATACAGTCCCTATCTCTCTGACGTGCCAAGAAAAAGAAAATGACGATGTGTCTGAATTGGAGAGTAGCACCACGTTCTCACCAAGCTCCGTGACTGATAAAAGTGATAGCTCTAGTGTCGATGACACCTCTGAGTACATATGTGAGAAGAAGTTATATACGCCGGAACCTTCCAATATAACTCTTCGACCAAGAAATAGAGAACAAAGACCTGAAACTAGCACCTTTGTATGTTACAGTAATGACACTTTGTTATCATATAATGAACCACAGACATATGAAGAAGCTTTGTCATCACAGGACTCTGATAAGTGGGAAAAGTCCATTCAAGAAGAGCTGAGGGCACATGAAGTCAATGAAACATGGCAGTTGGTACAAAAACCACCCGATGCCAGGGTTATTGGTTGCAAATGGGTCTTCCGAGTTAAAGACGAACCAACAGGACCCAGATATAAGTCTAGACTATGTGCCAAAGGATATGCACAGAGAAGCGGGATAGATTACACAGAAACATTTTCACCCACGGTCAGATATAATTCTATACGGTTATTATTGTCTGTTGCAGCTGAGAAAAACTTTAAAATGATGCAGTTTGATATCAAAACAGCATTTCTGTATGGTGAGCTACGGGAACACCTCTACATGACGCCGCCAGAGGGCCTCACTGTCGTAGAAAAGACAGTATGTAAGCTTAATAAATCGCTGTATGGATTAAAACAAGCGCCTCGATGCTGGAATGCCAAATTCGATGCTGTGTTGAAGAAATTTGGGTTCTCTAACAGTCATGCAGATAGATGCGTCTACGTAGGCTGCATCAGAGGAATAAAGGTATATTTATTGCTATTTGTTGATGACGGATTGTTACTATCTTCAGATATGGCGACAATAACTGAAGTACTGGAAGATCTAAAGATAAAGTTTGACATAAAGATATGTAAACCATCAAACTTCATCGGCATGCAGATAGACCAATGTGAGGATCACATCTTCATTCATCAAGCAAAATATATTGAAGGATTATTGGTAAAATTTAATATGACAGATGCAAACACAAACAGCATACCCGCAGATCCTCATGTGGTGTTGGAGAAAAGTCAAGAATCACAGGAGATGAGTATTCCCTACCGAGAAGCAGTAGGATCTCTCATGTTTGCTGCTGTAGTCAGCAGACCTGATATTATGTACGCTGTCAGCCTAGTGAGCAGATTTCTCAACTGTTACGACCAAACGCACTGGAATGCGGTCAAGCGAATCTTCAAATACTTAAAAGAAACAAAATTATACGGACTTTGTTTCAGATCAAATCAAGCCAGTGACATAGTCAGCTACAGTGACTCTGACTTTGCAAGCGACCCTGTCACGAGACGTTCGACGACTGGGTACGTGCTGATGAAAAATGGCGCAGCCGTCAGCTGGAGCAGCCAGCGCCAGCCAACCACAGCACTCAGTACGACGGAGGCTGAATTTATGGCAGCCTGTCAAGCCACCAAGGAGACCCTGTGGCTACGTCAACTGATGAATGACATAGGTGAATTTAAACAAAATTATGTGACTATTAATATTGACAATCAAAGCACTATTTGCTTAATTAAAAATTCAGACAATTATAAAAGATGTAAGCACATAGATGTAAAGTACAACTTCATCAAAGAGAAGTATGAGCAAAAGATAATTGATCTAAGTTACATTTGTAGTAATGAACAAATAGCAGATGTAATGACAAAAGCACTGTCAAGTAATAAATTCACATATTTCAGAGAAAAACTTGGTGTAATTAAGAAACCATGATTTTAAATAAAGTCAGAACAGAGATTTATTTGAGACTATTTGAAAATATATTTAACTTAAAACTAATTTAAAAGAATAATCAGATAGACATTATTCTAACCTTTCCATAGTGTAACCAAACTTAATTATGTACCTAAGATATATTCTCAGTACTTAGTATTAGTAAACAGGTAGGTATCTGTAAGTCACTAATTTTGTATACTTACCTACTTTTAAATAGTTTAGATAAGCTAAGTTAGGTACTAACATTTTGTTATGTATTTTTAGTTTATAGTTACATTAATTACAGAATAGAGGGCTAGGTAGGTAATCAGTTTTTGAAGATTAAATAAATTTAGAAATAACTTTTACTTGCATTGTATAAAGTAATAGAATAAGGCTAAAATTTGGTAGGAGTGTTGAAATTCAAATCTTAGCGCCTTAATGCAGCTATGACATTGACACGCTTGTGTAGCGAACGAAGCGCCCTCTTTCTCTTTTTAATAATCCGCTGAACTCATGTGACGCGCTCCGTGTATTTCTAAACTTTTAACTGAATAAACCAGTGTTATTAATTACGAAAGACGTTTAATTACAACAGTCCTGACCTACCCCAACTGTTAATTGGTACAAGTATAAAAATATAAATAATGATTATAATATAACATAATAGATACTAAACCGTATTTAATTTATTTTTATTTAGTAGGGATACGTGAACTCAAAGTTTCCACTACTTAATCCCTACCGATAGATCTAATAAATGTTTTTTTCCCACTTATCCCGTACCAGTAAGGATATCCTAAGATAGGTGTACCAAGCGTTCTAAAATTTTGTAGGTAAATGAGACACAATTTTGAAAACCGAATAGATTTGACTTTACCCGACCGCTCATACGTAGTGATACCAAGACTCTAAAGTCGACTTTACCCGACCGCTTATACGTAGTGATACCACTTCGACGTTGTAAGTCGGCGTTGAGCTTAAAAATAATTCATATTGATCCACCCTTGGTAAAAACTCTACCCTTGAATCCGTAAATAACTGTCTAAATAGGTATAATGTTTTTGATAATCCTTTTTGGAACTCTGTGAGAACCAACATTCACAAGCAATTTTTAGTAAATATTCCATCATAAGTTCCCAAATGCAGGGTTACTCGGAAAGGGTGTACTAAGCCGATAAAAGCTCATTATACTCATCATTTTGTTTTTTTTTACTATGGTACCAACACTGAAAACACAAAAAATCTAGTGTCAATGACTGTTTTCTCTGGAACAGCGGATATTTTTTTTCGCGATTTGAGAGCTGCTCCTGTAGTAAAAGTTGTTCATTATGATGGATAATATATAACACTTTCGGTTTAGTACGTTACCCTATCTGTGTAACCCAATAGATCCCAAAAAAACCTAATACGGTATAACTGCTAATTAAAACTGACCTTTTCCACGCGGTCTTGTTTTACGTAGATCTTTATAAGAGTGTGAGTATTAAGTTACTGTCAGGTTGCTGTCTACCATTTACGTTCCTTAATTAGAGAGCTTAGAGACCAACTACTAAATTAGATACATGGGGTATTTCTCAGCTTGTGGTGTTAGAAACTTCCATCTGTTTATGAGTAAAATGTGTGTACCCAGTACACCCACTAATCATATCTATGTGATTTGGTGTGTAATATAGGGCTAGAAGGGTCACCAAGAAAATCCCATTGTAATAAATGTCTAGTTTAGATTATTTAGTTACTAAACACATAGGTAACTAACATAATGATATTCTAGGTTCTACTAATCATTACACATTGAAATCAAACAATTTAAAAAAAAACATCGCTAAGAAAAAAAAAAAGGAAATAGTTTTTTTTTTTTCAATTCCATAACATTGAACCAAACACTTTGTAGCAGTAGCATTACCTAGTCTGTACAGTGTACATTGAACATGCTAGCACATAGCAGTACAGAAGGTCGACTGCATACATCTAGCGTAAACAGGCGCACGCACACAATGACGCGCACTTACAGTGATCTCGGATCGAATCGGTCGATGCCAGTCGTGAGGGCACTACACGTAATTATGGTTTCGCGCGATAATTCGCCTGATAAACACAACATTATTTTGCCAACCCTAACGCTACGGCGAGTAGGTAATTAAAATCTATTTTTAAATTAAAAAAAAAGACCGAATTGCACATAGCCCGTATTTACTTCAGAGTATGTACTATAATCATGCCAAGCTTGACACTTGTACGTATTACCGTTTTTCATCATCATCATCAGCCAGAAGACGTCCACTGCTGAACATAGGCCTCCCCCTTTAACCTCCACACTGAACGACAGCCTGCTTTTTGTATCCACTGGATGCCAGCGACTCTTACTATGTCGTACCGTTTTTACACTAGAGCAAATACGAAAATATGTTATCAACGGTTGTTGTTGCCTTTAGTTGTTACTTTTTGACTTTATTATTATTTCTTAGTTAGTTCGCTGTATCATTACATATATTATTCTGGGAAAATGTCCAGTAGCTATCTATTACTGTTCGAAAGATTAGGCCGCCAAAAGGTAGGACGGACGGATGAACAGACAGACAGAGTAGGCTTAGTATGAGGGTCCCGTTTACACCCTTTGGATACAGAACCCTAAAAAAGAAAGACTCCTTCGTGGAAGGAAAGGTGGCAGCAACGCCATGCTGAATGGCAATGCTCAGTTTTTGGGTAAACCAAGCGCCAGCATTCCAGTTCCAGTCACTCCTTTGAAATATGTGGTGTACACTGTACAGTGTTTACCTATTTAGAGTTAGTGAAAGTTGCACGTTGATATAGATAACGCCATCGGAAATGTAGTTCCTTCGTTCAAACGGAAATGAAGCGATGCTTATCTAATGGAGCGACCCATTTAGTACCTAGGACAGGTAATTACAAATATTCGAGCTAACAGCTTGACGGGAGGTTGTATTAAAATTATAATATGGATAATTTCACATGTAACTAACTACCTTTTTAAATAAAAAAAACCGACTTCATAATAAGTAAAAAATACGCAATTTTGGTTTCTTGGATGACAATATTTTCAGTGGGCTGGGCACATATCACGCAGAACAGAAAGGTTTTGGAATGGAGGCCACGGATCGGTAAGCGCCAGACGACTTAAAAGAGACCGCAGGGAAGCGCTGGATGCAGGCCGCTTCCAACCGGCCATTTTGGAGATCGATGGGGGAGGCCTAAGTCCAGCAGTGGACGTCCTATGGCTGAAATGATGATGATGAATATTTTCATCCAAATAACTGAATTTTCCAGTTATTTTGATTTAAAAGCCAAACTACTGAACCGATTTATGTTCAGTTATGTGCAAAAATGTAAAAAAAACCCAAAAAAAAAACAACTGAATTATGAAACCCCCTTTTTGGAGTCGGTTAAAACAGCATCAGACTGAAAGCATTTTAAAACCTTTTGACAAAACTGCTTACTATTCTAAATATAGAAAAATATTATTCCCGAAACCAAATTTTTAACGAAAAATGGTGAGCGCGCAGTGGAAAGCCAACACCGCCCGGGCGTCAGCAAAAAAAGGAGCGTCATGATAGACGGACCCGTCCATATTGTTATTTTGCACGAGAACTATCGATCAGGGCGAATGTATGCTTCATTTACTCGTACCTCTACTTTCTTCCTTTTTTCCTATGTCCCATTGAAATATTTAATACAACAAACAGTGTGTTTGTGCTATCTCCACATTTTTTGGTGTCACGAACGATGCCGGCATACATATTCGGACTCACCGCCATCGTCTATTTCCATATCCCTCAAATATATCATAGTGTACGGAATATTTTATGCTGTCGGTATCCACCAGGCGTTCTGTGGTAATGTCTTCGTTTGATGTATAGCAGTCAGGAGCACTCGTGTTCTAAATATCTTGCCATTATGTATATTGTGGCTACATTAAGATGTAACGTCGCAGAAGGGAGCCTCTTAGCGTTTTTTCGTTGCGTAATCACGACCCAGATTGCTCTGTCGCGAAACATAATGCGGAATAGGGCAGGGAATTTGTAAAAGTTATAGAAGGGCATTTATTTCTCGAGTCGAAATATCGAAATGGGTGGACTCGGGCACTCGCCCGGCCAGTCTGGTGAAATTACAAGGCAAATGGCACCTCGTTTGCCTTTAATTTGTACATTTGTTTATGAAATCTTTTTTCGTCGAGATACGGCCGGAAAAATAAATAATTGAAAGAGCTATTTTGTTCGGTGAGGGAAATTAGCGCCGAGATTGTTCTTTGTTTGTTATATTTAATTGGATCAGATTACGGACGCTGCGTCGACACGAAATGTGCCCTCGTAACAAGTAAATGATAAGCGTACAGCTGCCGGAGTAAACACCGCGACAGAATCGGAGCACATTGGAAGGTTTCGCGTGAATCACAAATGAATTTTTGAGAAAAAGTAGCATTGCAAAATCTTCTTTGGTTACTTCCTTAAATAATGTAAGGAAATGTAGAGGTACGTGAATTGCGGAGCCGACACGAACAAAACGCGCCGGAGCCGCCTGAATTTGCAATTTGAAGGCGTTTCGTTCTCACAATTTGCTTATACTGAGCCCCACGTTGGGCGCCATTTCACGTAATTCGGTCCGTGGCCGCACTAAAGTTAAGTAATCGCACACCGTCGCTGGCTCACGCTAGTGCTCAGACTTTCTTATTTTTGGCATCGTTTCAAATTAAAAACGATAAGAATAAGTTCGTTCTTTTTACAAAAGCCCACCAGAATGTTGAAACACAGCCATCATCTTGCTTACCACTTGTAATACAATTTATCATCCTTTGTTGAGAGTACGTCAAGCTGTCAGCCGTAACTATCTAGTCTAGACTGGAATTAACAGCAGTGTCGGAATCGATCTATGCTCCGTAATTTCATTGGAATTTGGGAACTTACAACAATCGACTCTAACGAGTCGATAAATTAACGTACAGAATTAGACTACCATTAATATGTCCTAAAGAGTGAATCTCGGCGGAGGTTGCCCTGCTTTTCATTTTCTCCTTAATAATGAACGGACGCTGACCCGCCTTCGCAGGCTGCACAAAATTTAATTTTAATACGGGACTGGCCACTATCTGCACGACGCCTAACAAAACATAGCCGCCTGCTGGCGCACAGATTAGAACTCGCTTACATCGTGTTTGTCCATGGTCAACGTTTTTGATGTCCGGCCCTTTACTATATAGATGATTTTGTGATCGCCTTAATTGACTTCGTGATTCTAATTTACGATTTTGTCGTTACTTGAACGCCAGTTTGAAAGCTGAATCATTATCTGCCGAAATGATAATGGAACATTCAAAATACTCTGGTATCTACAATTGGGGTAAAATTTGCTGCAATTTCATGAATTGTCGTCGGTTATTATTCGGCGTGTAAGCGGGAATTTGTCTCTCCAGGACATAGCTGGTTTTGTCCTGGAGTTTCCCGTAAATTCGCATGGTTCGCTGGCTCCTTTCAAAAGTCGCGGTTGGTTTTACGCTTTTGGCGGTATTGTTGGTGGCGTTTTGACTTTGAATTTTAACCATTCTTGTTCGGAATTGCGCTGGGATGAATAATGTTTTGCGTTGCAGTTTGCTCGACGTAAATTGCGCATTTTGGGTGGAGTAATTTGAAGTCGCGTCCTTGAATTGTATATTGTGAGTCTCCAAATGATACTAAAGAACTTTTTTTTTCTTGATTAAAATATGTATCAAGTATTTTAACGCCATCTCCAACATTACGTCTTATCAAATCACAAAACACTAATTTAAAAATAACAGCGAAACACCACTTACAGTCTGATTGACTGACTGACTCACTAACTCATCACAAAATCTCGATAAACTTCCTGTTTGCAGATTCTTTATGGTGTGTAGATGTCCGTAAGAAAGGATTTGGCGGAATGCCCGAATTATGGAGGCAAATAGAGGCTCAAAATATATGTTAAAATCCTGTTTTTAACCGACGAAAAGAGGAGGTTATCAATTCGACTGTTTTTTTTTTTTGTATGTTTGTTACGCTATTACTCCGTCAATTATGAATTAACTAGCTGCGCCCCGCGGTTTCACCCGCGTAGTGATGAAAAATGGTGATGATGATGAAAAGTAGCCTATGTCGCTCTCTGGCTCTTGAACTATACCCATGCAAAAAATCAGGTCGATCCGTTGTTCCGTTGCAGCGTGAAAGAGGAACAAACATCCATACATCTATACATACAAACTTTCGCGTTTATAATATTAGTAGGATTTAGATGATTTTTTTTGTTCAAAATGTCATATTTCAGAGATGGTCCAATATTTTATCGAAACAGATTCAACGCTTTTTGAAAAAATCAACATATGCCAATTGGTGACGCGGATGCGGGCGGTATTAAAAAATGCGTTGAAAATGCTGTGTCACACGAATAGGGTATTTGACAACTTTTGGGAAATTATTGCACATTATTGCCTGATATAATTTAATGTATACTGCATTTATATTTTCTGGATATCAGTCGTATTTGCGATATAAATCGATGTTAAAGTTTGAATAAAAAAATATCGCGCCAAAACGAAGACCTGCGTCATAGCTCCGGTCGAGCGACGATTGACGTCACACAAAACAAAACAGCTGCAGCCAGGCAGCAAAAGTTTGATAATCACTAATTTTCTAATAGAAGTAATGGTTTATAAATGTTGTGTAGTGCCACAATGTACAAATACTTCCATAAAACACCGGAAAAACTATTCGTTTCTGTTCCAATGGACCCCAAAACTCGCAAAAAGTGGTTGGAACTAAGTAGCTCGTAGAGAACCCAAAAGTATTGGAGCTAATTCAAGTGTTTCTATGTGCGAAGATCATTTTGAGGTACATATTTGAGTCTATATATTTCTATTACAATTTGTGTTTTTATTGCATTACTATTTTATGTACTGTTACTCTCTTTTTAAACATTGTAAAGACATAACCTAACAAAATAGTGATATCCACCTACTACAACATACTTTTTGTACAACTTGATTGAATGTTTTGCTTGGAGAACAATTAAAAATTAATACTTACATTGTAGTTTTTACGTTTTGAGTTCTGCAGCGTAGAAACAATGACGTAGATTATTATTGAAGAAATATGCAACCATAAATACATTAATTTTGGGTAAGTTACTGCTGTCTGCTTGCACAAAATGTTTCTCCATTCTTCTCACATTTAACCTCCGGACTGTTTTTGGTGATAAATTCTGGATAAATCGCTCTCAAAATAGCTTTACAACATTAAATTCGCAAATATCAATACAAAATCTGTTTGTTTAGATTTGTGTGACGTCACTAGGGATGAAGCCAATTACAGACCGTTTTCGATCACGTGATCAAATGTCGAAAATACAGTTATTTTATTCGCGTTTTTTACAAAAAATAAGCATATTTTTATAAAAAAATCAATGAAATATGCTTTTTCATTATGTCATGTTTATGGATGATGTCAATTGGCATAATATTTTCAATACAGTCAAACACCCTATTGATGGTCAGCGACCAAAAGAGATGAGCACTAACCTTGCTTTGCCAACACACTATCCACTTGGCTGGCACTGCACTGCTCGGTCCTCTGGGACAGCGGCGACGCTATACAGCTGGGTTAGCACTGATCATCCACGGGAACACAACACGACACGGGATGATGCAGGATAATGTCCAGGTAATAATTATAAAATGTCCGTTAAGTTTTGTGCGGGAAAATACTCGTAAAAAACCGACTGCGGTGCGCGGTGCGGTTGAGTCCGAGTCTCGATGCGTTATGCGTGAGATAGGCGAATTGAGCGGCGCTTGGGCCGCTTCGACCAATAGCGAGTGCGAGCGCGACCGTTACGACAGCGTCATCGGCTCGGCTTGGTGTGTGCCATCCAAGATGGCGCCTTCCCTCAATCGTGCGACACGGCATGCAAAACAGCGTAAACACCAATAATATTTACACAGGTGAGGTTTTGGTTTGTGGTTCCTTTCAGCAAAAGTTTTAATGAGGACTTTCAATCTCTGTTTTAACTGTCATTTTCTAAGTTTCATAAGTTTGCACAAGTGGGTATAGTCTTAGAGTCGTTTTTTTTTCTTCTAAAAATTAATTATTGATGTTAGAAAGATACATTATGATATAAAGGTTTAAAAGGGTGAATGGCAAAAAAGGGTAAGGAGGAAGGTGGAATTGGGTTTTCCAGTTATTTTGATTTAAAACCCAAACTACCGAACTGATTTTCATGAAATTTCTATGCGATCAATCTGAAAGTATATTCTTTCAAATAAACAAAGAATTTATTAGTTATTATTTAGTAGTTCATAAATGAAAAGAAGAAACAAACATTTAAAAATAATTTGCTCTTAGCTATAAGCTAAGTATCATGCTGGCCGGAAACAAAAACATTTTGTTTTGATTTGAATTTGTTTATGATATTAATAAGAGTCTTTTAATAAAAGAAGATTATTTTAGAGAACAACAGTATTAAATGTAGTTGCGAGCTTTCCTCTTCAGAATCCTATAAAAAAGTAAGGAATCCACTGCTCTGTCTTGTTTGACTTTGTCCTTATATCGTTGGAGCCCTAAAAACAGACGACCGTCTTACAAATCCGCTTTTTGCTCTGAGCAAACCTTCTGAGTGGATGGAGCGGAACAAAGAAGGCACACCTAAGCAACCAACGTGAATGCAGACCACTGTTGAACGAAATAAGATACCTTACGATGGGGTACCACGCAGAATAAAAAAGAGGAAAAAAACTAGCGTCGTTGCAAATGTTTAACAAGCGTTGCGCGCTCGTAGCTACGTAGTCACATCGATCGCGTAGGTGTGCAAAGCTTAAGTCGACTACAGACGCGTTCGACGTGCCTAATCTTTCAAATCCTTTGAGATCTTTTGGTCTATAACTCCTTGTAGGAACAGCTAGTGTGAGTGACTACCGCGGAGGAATGTTAAGTAAGGGCGCAAGGTAGCACGTAATTTAATCAACCACTGACGTGTAAAGAGTACATTTCTTACCTTTATTTCAGTGAAATTTTACCTGACTTTAATAGCACAAAAATGGAAAGAGGTACCTAATTGTATAGAACACTATGAACAACTATGTAGTAAAATCTGTTGTATCATTGAAAATTCATCCTTACTGTATTTTAAAAATTACAGTATTTTTTTTCGTGTTTTCAGGATTAGTCCCTCAGATCCGACAAACAAGGGAGATATTATTATTATATGGTAAGGCGTAGCGGGTGCGAATGCATCTGGCCTAAATCAGGCTTGATGCCTTTGGTCGAACTTACCCAGCAGACGACCTTTTTGCATGTGGACTATATTATGTTAGTTCATTGGTGTCGCTACAAGTTGGCGTGCGTGATAAATGAGTAAGTGAGTACTTACAGTTTTAGCGTTAAGCGGTTTAGCAGTACCTATAGTGAAAAATATATTATGAAACGTTGAGACAATTGATAAAGATAAAGATAAAGATTATTTATTGGCACAAAACACGAGTAAATCATACACATATTTAAAACGCATGCACAATAGGTGATTGAACGCGAACGATAATTGTACTAAGGTATATCTCCCTTCTTTGTGTCTTCTGAGGCTGGTCCCTTATTATAAACTGTTCTGTTATTATAAACTGTTGTTTGCATTATAAAAATGTATTGGGATAAAGTACTTGCTTACAAAATTTTATAGAGATCGGATTAACGATACACAAGTTGTAATCGAACAAATAGACAAACATACTTTCGAACAATTTCGAACGCCGATCTGTAAACGTGGACAAGAGTTTTTTTTTTTTTTTTTTTTATTATAAATAGGCTTGCGCTCGGTCAAAAAATGCGAAAGTGTGTTTGTTGGGTTGCATTTTTTTCTCGCAGCAACAGCGCAAGTGATCGACTCGTTTTAGATGAAAGCCAAAGACTGACGTAGGATACTTTTTATACAGAAAAAAAAAACTACCGATTTCTGTGATAATTTGTTTATGCAGGTAAAGCTATTTTAAGTATTAAATAGCTAACCAAAGACATTTAAATACAAATTTGCTTTATTTATTGGTAATGGTTGCAGAGTCACCTACTCCATTTTCAATTCAAATCTAGGGCAATTAGTTTAAAACACTTGGCTTAACTTTAAACCACTACGGTCTACTGCATAAGTAAAACCTAGAAATCGCTTGTGGCATGCGATTTAAACATTAATAATTAACTTAGAAGTACAGTAGGTACTTTCACAATTCCGCAAAGCCAGTATAACTAAATTCATTCATAATATTTTATTCATTGGCTGAAGTGTAGACATTTCTTTGATCAGTCTAATCGATGCTAACCTAACAACAAGAAACGATAGATATTATAAATGCGAATATGGGCTGGGACACTTGGTCAGAAGGAAAGATGAACGGTGGACCAAAGCACAAAACGCGATGACCAGGGAGACCACCTGCTTGGT
Organism: Agriopis aurantiaria; assembly: GCA_914767915.1. Classification (NCBI taxonomy): domain Eukaryota; kingdom Metazoa; phylum Arthropoda; class Insecta; order Lepidoptera; family Geometridae; genus Agriopis; species Agriopis aurantiaria. The sequence continues at coordinate 8,015,567 of OU611999.1, forward strand.
CAGACTACATCGCTGAGGCAGCAAGAAAGTGAACAAGATTGGCTCAGGACCGGAAAAGACGGCGCGCTGAAGAAGAGACCTATACCCAGCAGTAGGTGGAAAATGGTTTATGGTGATGATGATGATGATGATGATGATGATGATGATAAATGCGACTCTTTCACGTTGCAATAGAGCAACCGAGTGACGTAATTTTTCGCATAGATATAGTTGAAGGGCCGGAAAGTGATATAGTCTTTTTTTTCGTTATAAATATCCCGAGGGAATATCTACGTGGGTGAAACCACGGGGTGCAGCTACATTTAAAGGTTTTGTTTTCTACAAAAGGATACAGTTTGAAACTTACTGATACATCAGCCTTAATAATACCTTATCCTCTTTGTCTACGTAACCTTGTCTTGAATTGGCCCTAATCAAAGAGCTCTCGACCCAGTGTAGTTCTTTAGGTAGGTATTTTCTTTAGATAGAATAATTGCAATTGTCTGAGAATTTTATCAGAGGCTCCCATCTGTAGGCTTATTCTTTGAAGTTGTACAAAGAGTTCTACGGTTTAGGTTTTAACAATGGATGTCTTTTAATTAGTTTTGAAGTCTTAATCGATCATTTTATTTATTTTATGTTCTGGTGAACCATTAAGTAGTATGTAAGTACTTTCTTGAATACTGGTTTCAATGGTTTCCAAATACTTGTAATTTTTTAAAATTAAGTTATGTTACTGCGTTTTACTTCATTTTTACAAGCTTTTATAATGTTCAAAAGATTAGGTAAAATTTTGCAACTGAATTTTAAAACAATTATCCCCACCCGATTGAGCTCAATTTTTTCATACACGATTAGTTTGGATGACAATGCATGGTTAGCTAAATGACGTCATTCTAAATCCAATATGACTGACTCCCAAAGATGGCAGACTAGTTATTTTTTATTCACCTCTATTATATGGGTATCAAATGAAATGGTTGGCTGAGATGAATATATAAAGCTTGTTTAAAAAAATACATATTGAAATTTATAATTTTATTTTTAATTGGACGTAGATTATATCGCTGAGGATGAAGCACGTCTATCTAGAAGAAATTTTGTCACTATAGCCTTGAAATTGTCTAGATTGTAGATCTCAGGAAACGAACGACAGCTGGGAATCCATTCTTGAACAGCATGCATCATAAAAGAAGTACCAAATCGTTGCGTACGAATTTTCGGAATCACACACTAATCTTATCTGATGGAGTACGGTGTAAGATGAAGCTCACTTGCCCATTATGGGCATATTTATTTATGCCTTGAGGAGACTCAAGATGTTTTTGAAGCTTGGGTTTTTTTATTAAATTTTTAATTGATACTAGTATTGCGTTTGATCTCCAACTTGCCTGATGTTAAGCGATGATGCGGTCTACGATGGAGCACGCTTGTCTAGAAGAAACCGATTCACTCGTGATTTGAAGACACCCAGATTGTAACTATCGGGGAACACCCATTCAGGCAGCGCATTTCACAGACTAGCAGTTCGCACAATAAAACTAGAATCAAAGTTGAGTGTTGAAGTCAGAGAAACGCCCAAAAGCTCAAGCTGGTCAGTTATTGGAATGGATTCATCCTGGAAAGTAGGAGCTAATTAGAAAGGCGTCTTTTTTGCGGAGAACATGTAGAGATTATTTTTATGAAGACTCGTATGTGTCTCCATAATTCAGTTGCTCAATGTTTCATAACTAACAATCGCTTGTCATTGACATAGAGATTTATAACCTGCATCCGAAATCGTGACAATAGGTTCAAGTTCCCGAATTTTTACGAGTTTCACAGCTCAAGGTATGATAGAATATTCTCGAAACCTGGAATGGCTACACTAAATCATTCACCCTTCGTCGCCTTCGTCCATCAATCGTGATAAAAACATATATCTTACACAAACAGACAAACAACAAACAGCCATATTTTATGAAGAGCGTCTTCATATCCCGTGGCCTTGGGTACAGAATAAAAATAACAGATAGATAACTTTGAGCTGTCAGTATTTAGTGGTGCTTGGTATTACGTTACAGTACTTTTTGCGACTGAATGACGAGATGAGAAACTTCGATTGGCTGATGGTAAGCGAGTCAAGTAGAAGATGGCTATTTGATGAAGATACAGCCGTAGCCACGCATATACCCTGTACTAAGCTGAAAGGAGGATGGAAGAGGATATTGATGAGTACAATGACCTCCTTTCGGCTTAGTACAGGTTTTATGCATAACCCTGTATAATAAAACATGCCACAGGTACCTTCATTGTGGCAATTTATAAAATACTTTTGTATTATGTTTTTATTATCTATCGGGAAAAACAAAAAGTTAATACATACAAAGCTATCGTATCTTCCTTTCTTTTGCCGTTTCTTGCTTTCTAGCTACTATTTCTGTCTTTTTAAATGTGACTGTATATATATTTGTATCTCTATACTGTGAATGTATATTTTAAGGGCTCCTTACTAAAATTGTAAAAAAGAACCCCTTATTGAGAAATGTTGGTGTATATTTTTTTAACTACAAAAGTTAATTAACTTGTAATTTGGCATTTGGCATCTGTTCCTAAAAATAGTATATGGACTACTGCGTAGTACGTACCCTACCTATAGATGAAGACATATCGCAAGAAAAGCGAAGGTTGGCAATCTATACATTTTTATTCTGTTCCTTATATGATGGAAGATGCGGTCGCGTATTGGAATATATTCCTTCTTTTTAGTGCCTACGAGATTTGTTTTGAAACTAGTTTTCCCTAGAGATGCTGTATAAGGTTATTTGTGGGAGACGGCATCGCACGTTTGCTGTAATATAAGTAATTTGTTTTTTCACACGACAAAACAGAATAAAAACATCATATTGAGAGTTGATGGTTATAGTTACAATGCTCCAGATATAACCATTATTATTACTTGCTTTTGCTCGCACGCGTTGTGAATAAAACAAATCCTATTTCACCCAGGGATAGCGCAGACTATTAGTGAAATAACTTTTAAAATAGAATTAGTAGTTTCGGGGATTACTTAAAACATAACATAAACTTTTACCAGGACCTTTTAACAGGACTACCCAAAAAGGAGTGTTCAAAAACCGACTACAATATTCCTAAATACGCAATTTCGTTTACTTGTGTGACATATTTTTTCCAGACACTTAATTTAAAAACTAAACTACTAAAAAGTTGTTGTTTTTTTAAAAATAGGTTCATAAATGACGGCGTTTTGAGGTAATAAACATAAAAGCAACCAAATTGAGGTCTCCTCCTTCTTCAAAGTCGGTTAAAAATATACAGTAGATAGTTTACTAGAGCCATTAGAGTGACGACGCGGCGCGATAGAAAATATGTGAGTTATTTGGGCATTCGTAATTAAATTATGTAGTTTGGTATAATATTTTTTTTGTTAATATAATATTGGTATATATTTGGTTGCACCTTTGACCCGATGGTGTTAGCAATAAAAAAAAACTAGGCTCGAAGTTAGTCACGATCAGAGTATAGAGTGTGTGAGTGTGTGTGTGTGTGTGTGTGTGTGTGTGTGTGTGTGTGTGTGTGTGTTTGGTGGCCAAGAAAGTAGGTACCTATTTAACATAGTAGTATTGTAAATGGTAACCTTTACTAAACAGTGCTGCTTTTTCGCTCCTCAATATATTTTTGGGTCAGATAGCGTTATATGGTTGACTGTGTGTACTACTTAGCTATTTGTATTTGACTACAAGCTATGATGTCAACTAAACAGATAAAGTTGACTAGAAGAGATTGTTCTTAGCGATGAGGCCGACAGTTTTGATCTAGATTTAAGGCCTTTCTGTCTTATGCAAGTAATTTTTGGCGTCACGTCGATGGTCCAAAACCTCATAAAGACCTCTTCCAGTATTTAGCCACAACGACCTCGCAGGGGGGAATCCTTGTACAGGTCTTGAAATGTTGAAGGGTTGATGCAACGGGGGCAAGAGAGTAGGTGCGACATGGTCTGTTTTGATGCTCCACAATTGCATTGTGCCTACTTACTGTGTTCCCATTTAGCCAGGCTGTACCTGCTGCAGCCCCGAATTTTTTTGGTGTGAATAAAAAAATACTATCAATAAGACGCAGCAGCAATTTGATCAAGTACTCTAGTAGAAAAAGACTGAATCACTCGTTTCTTTACTGGTTACCTACGCCACGATAGTCAAAAGACACAATGCTGTAGACAAAATTGGCCATTTCTTCCTCCAGAACACATCCTTTGGATGTGAAACGAAGCTATTCAGAATCTCTCAAATACTTAATTCAGCTTCGTTCACGCAATTAATTTTATATTAACGTCAAGTGCCATCTGGTGCCTGTTCTCAGAATTACCTTGTGATATTTTAAAACGAAAATATTTCTCAAAGTAATTGATGCTCCGTTTCTTTCTTATTTTGGTGAAAGATAATTATCTCTCTGAGTTTCTTAATTGTTAAGAAATGACAAATGTAATGAAAAATGGATTGTTATTTTTACATTCTGTACTGGCGAAGCATCGAATTTAATAAACCAACGATTATTAGAGTCAACATACTTTTTGCGCTTTGACGTTTTGACGTAGTCGTTTCTGACAACTTTATTTTAAATTACCATTGATCTTATTTGTTAATGCCTTACTGTTTTAGCATGCCATAATGCCGCAAGATGTTCCTTTGATCTAATTGTAGCTATAGATTCAATGACAACTTTAATGGCCCAGTATCAGAAGATTAGTGCCTAAGAAATTAAACTTGAAAGCGCAACTTTAGTATCAATACATTATGTCATAGATGATGTCATCATATTTGTAAACATCCTTTATTAATGTAACCTTACTAAGGAAACCTTAAGGTTACCTTATTTTACAGACTACTAGCGGTCCGCCCCAGCTTTGCACGGGTATAGATTATAGCCTATGTTACCCGCGAATAGTGTAGCTTCGCAACAGTGAAAGAATTTTTTAAATCGGTCCAGTACTTTTTGAGCCAATTCGTTCAAACATACTTTCATACAAATCTTTTCTCTTTATAATATTATTATATATTATATTATATATATACAGTAATAGTATTAGAAGTATAGATAAGGCCAAAAAGACTTAGGATGACCTTAAGTAATTTATTTGGTAACCAACATTTTGTTAGTATTTTTGTCCCTATTGAAGGTTATTTTTCTATACACCTGCCAGTCGGTACGAGGGTAATGTAAATTGAATAGGCAGAAGACCATTCAATTTTACAACTTGCGATCAGGATGACCGATCTCTTATTTCCGTTTCTCTAATTCAATTTCATTTCAGTAGAAGAGTGTTTGTTTGTTATGTATGTTTTAAATATATGTTTTGTTGGATTTCGGTATTTTAAGGCAGATTCTACTTATGGCATCATATAATATTGCGAAAGTAACTCTCTTTATGTTTTCAGTTTGTTAGATTTTCATGACTCGAATATTAAATAAATAAATAAATAAATAAATATTCGGGACATTTTTGCACACACGGTCATCTGACCCCAAACTAAGCAAAGCTTGTGATATGGCTGCCAGAGACTGATATACATACATATATAGCTTTAAATACATACTTAAATAGATACTAACACCCAGATATAGAACAAACACAAATGTTCATCGCATAAATGTTTGTCCTAGATGGGAATCGAACCCACGCCCCCAAGCTCAGCAATCTCAAGTATTCTTGGTGAAATTTGCCAAGAAGGTAGTGCATTACAACTAAGACCAAGAGATACCGTTTTGGGGTTCCGTAGTACTACAAGGAACTCTTATAAGTTCAATCTGTGTGTGCGTCCGTCCTAATTTTTTAGAACCATTTAACTTCTATAGTTATCAAGATATTCTGTATTATACAGCCACTTTGATGACCACGAATAGTATTCACAAAGGGTCTTCCCGTGGTTCAGATGATACAAATATACAAAGATAAACACAGTTATGCTTTAAATTTATTTATTTATTTTAGGCATGAAAAAGATCACAAATATTTGAATTCACTGGCTCCAACAAATAAAAACTGTGTTTTGAAAGTATAAGGCTTTCAAAATGATAAGGCAATGTTCAAAAATTTAGTTTAGTCTCATAGAACCAAATATAAAATAATGCAATTTAATTTAAAATGTAAACAAATAAGAAAATTGGCGGTTGTTTTTATGGTTGACAGGCTGAGCGTTAAATTGGTATTGTTTCTTATTCTAAAAGAACCTTTGAGTCACCTAAAAGGCCTTCTGAACCATAAATTCTACTTACAATAAGCAAGTAAAGCATAAACCATACCGTATCAACAGCCAAGTAACGGTGTAATCGAGCGCATTGTGTGTTTGTGGCAAGTGTAATAATTAATTACCATCGCCCTCGTAGCCTGTTATTATTTGCTATTATTGTTGCCCACAATAATAATTGACCTTCATATATTCACTAGGTACTCATCATTTTCTGTTTTTTTATTTAAAAATGAATTTTGTGATGCGCGAAGCAATCCCATAAACCCAAGCACTGTAAATTCGTATCAATAGTTCAACTTTAATGCAAAAAATCTTCCAAGCCTTTCGTGGCTTTTCTAACCTTATCTAGCCTTACAAAACATGAAATAACTCCAAAACTCGCATACTAACGACCGTGCGTCGCGGGTCGGCTTACCAAACAACACAAAGTAATCTGGGGGTCCACGCGACCTCGAATATATCACCAACTTGTGACAGCTGTAGCTAATATTTCAGTGGAACGATGGTGCTACGGAATAGTGTAATTAGCTCGCCGCTCGTGGATTTTAACGTCATAGAATTAAGTTGGAAAATGAGATATTTAGGTAATGTTTTGAACGTGTTTTCAACGCCTCACATAGTTGCTTTGTAATTATAAGTTCGTATAGGGTGAGTGGTCTAATAAATTAGGTCAGTCAGAGTTTTTAGGCCACCCAAAGTCATGTGGCATGGCTAGGCGGTTGTTGCTATAAGAAAAAACAACGGAGGCCTATAATTTTACGTATCATCTAACCTAAAAGCAACCCACGTTTACCCATCCAAAAACTAACCGGACCATCCGTTACTTAATTAATCCAATCCAATGACCTCATAGGGTTTTTTGTGTGTCTATGATTGCTGTCACCAGCTTTCATTTTCCGTCCTCTTCTTAGTTCATATGTCTCTTATTCAAAATGCGATCGGTTCCAGGTCTGTGCCAGTTTTGCGTTTACTGATTTTTGGCCACCGTCGCAATACAGTCTGATCAGAGAGCTGATGGTCTGTCTGGTGTTTGTTTTCAGTATCAAAGCTTTCTTTATGTAGTTGTTTTGGTCTACCGTTTTTCTGGCTGATCAAGATTTAATTACTTATATCAAAAGTATAGTAAATATATACATCACACAGGTGGCGAGCGTGGCGAATTTTGGAGTTCTAAATTCTGGATGCCACTGAACTGTTATGCAGCTAACTGAGCAGGCGAGATGTTTATTAGACGAGCATTTGCTCGTGTCACTGGTATTTTTTTAATGCAACTTCTCGTATATAAACTACCATTTGTACAGGTAAATATCAGTTGCTTTGTTAATATCTCCTGCATTGTAATCAGCTTTTTGTTTTTTGTTTTTAGTGTAACAAGTTCAAGAAGGTATTTCAAGAGAAACTTGCGTAAGCATAGTTATTTCTATGGAAATTACGTCCTTATCAGGTATGGAAAAAATTCTAAGAAATCTAAACACTTTAATAATAAAACAACTAAATTGTATCCAATTTTACTAGTTATTTCTTGAGGAAGAAAAACCTTTTACTGCTAACTTAATACTAAAATATACTTTGAAGCTGTAATTTAATAGAGAGTTCTGAGAATAAACGAAAACAACATTTCTGTTAGGCAAAGAAGCTGTAGATATCACAACACTGGTATTTAAATAATGCCTCAGATCAGACAAACAAGGTAGATATGGTAAAGTGGCGCGGCTGGTGCGAACGCATCAGTACCAAATCAGGCATGGGCCCGATTCTACTTAAGCAATTGTTTTTAAATTGTTAATGAATTGCATCAAAAATTACACCTAAAGTATAAAAAGTGTCATAAGTGACAATTTGTGACTAAACCATTGTTTTTAAATTGTTAATGAATTGCCTCAAAATTGACACTTTTGACACAATGCCAATCTAAAATTAAATTAATTACAATTTTAAAACAATTGGTTTAGAAGAATCGGGGTCCTGATGCTTTTATTAGACCTGCTGACGATTTTGCTGCCCTTTTTGCATCATTATTTGTCATTGGTTAAAGGTATGCTAACAAAAAGCGCGAATAACAGATTTGAAATTCTTAAAATTCAGCATAAACTGTCGGTAGCTTACTGTTATTGTTTTCATTTGTTACGTAGGTACAATTGCATTCAGCACAATATTCAGAACACATGAAAATGTAAAGAATTCACAAAGTTTCTAATTCATTCGACAATTCTAAGTAGGTTAAAATCAACTTTCAAGATTCGTTGTCAGTTAGCTAGTTAGTTATTTACAAGTGAAGCTAATATAAAGCAGTGAGGTTAGATATAAAGCGCTTTTTTTATTCTTAACATTAAGCATAAAATGTTTCGGTACCTGTTTCCATCTGATACGTACGCGCTATTCAGAGCACATGAAAATGTAAAGAATTAAGGAATCTCCATAACAATAAACCATGTAACAATTGCTATGAAATACAAACATTAATCTACTTTAGAGCTGACCGTGCGAATCGGAAGGCATACAATTAAGGCAGTATTTGAAATCGTGCAGTTTTGTTCAGGGGCGTTAAATTGCTGAAGACTGTTTGCTGTTCAAAGAAAGACATCAAAGTATGTCATGTAGACAGGAAGTAGTGTATCTTTTTTTCACAGAAACCTAAAAACTACTACCAAATTACTATGAACATCAAAGGTCAGTCCTATTGCTAGGTCAGATGGTAGAGGATGGATGTAATTTTGACGATAAATAGAAGAGAAAAAAAAAGAAGAAACGTGCTATATACAGAGTACAGAGGGTTACAAGGAATGTTAGTGTACTAAGTCAAATTAAAAAATATAGTAATGTAAATTAAGATTGACAATTGTATTTTGACATTGTACGGAATTTGAACACTTATAATTATAATTTTTAAGTAGGTAGTTAGAAATTTGATTATATTAAGGTGAATTTAATTGTTATTATTATATAAAGTTTGAAATATTATTAAATTATTGTATGTCCGTTAAGGGCGAAGCTGTTGAGACTAAACCTATTTTAAGAACTTGCATATATGTACACAGTGTTACAATAAATGGATTCTGATTCTGATTCTGATTCAAATGAGCATCATCGTGAAGAACTTCCAATCTATCTGACCAAATCACCGAAAAAATAATATAAATATCGGCTGCTCCGTGAATATTTTTTTTCAGTGCGTCAGCTGATTGGTGATTTCAGAGTTGGTTTCATAGTAAAGTTTTTTTATAAGTACAATAACCGTATTGCGGCTTGTGTCTTTTAGTTGTTTTCTTTACTTAGTTAGACAAATAAATTTGTACTGCATCTCCACGGACTCCGGGTCCGTCCATAATTATAATCAACTTACTATTTTTTGACAATTATTACTGATCTCTACATAGTATACAATAATGTCGCTTACCGCGACTGTCTGTCTGTCTGTATATCCGCTAACTCCGAAACCACGCAACGGATTTTGATGCGGTTTTCACCATCAGTTACCACAATTTTTACGGAAAGTTTACATATATATGTTATATATATATATATATATATATATATAACCATAAAGAAAGATAACAAAAGGGTAGGGTAAAGGGTAGGTTTAATAAGACTTATACTCCTGCGAAGCCGGAGCTGGTAGCTAGTACGATATTTAGTACCTATACCTAAGATAAAACTAATGCCTTTACAAACCTTCGTGCGGACAAACAATTTTTACACAGCCCTACTTCAATTCTAATAAAACTCTAGCAGTGAGCGTAAGCCCAATCCACCAATAAGACCTTACTCACTGGTGAAGAAGTAGGTATATTTTGCACCGTACCGTAGGGCTGCATGGCTAACGAGCCTCGAAGGCGAATTAGATTTAATTTTTGATTCTGTTTGCCTGCTCACGACTGGAGTTTCTAAATTATTCAGAATCTTGCACGAGGTATGCACCATAACGCTGTAGGTACCTACTCAGAATTTCCTTGAGCTACGGTTCCGTGCTGAATTGGAGCAATATTCAGGTCAATAGCCTTTTAGCTAGATTACTAAACAAAATTCCGAATGAAATTGAATGGATGACAATTTCTTCAGAATGAAATAGCACCAGCTCCAATATGAAGTACCGTTTGACTACCAACATTCAGTAGGTATTAGGACACATGGTTCAGCGGGTTATTAAATTTTTCGGCCAACACTAAACACAACACTAAAGCGAGCGCCTCTTGCTTCTTTTCTTCCTTTCAGGAAAAAGGAAGACGAACGAAAGTTACCGACATAGCCCACTGAATTAGCAGGTTGAAGTTGCAGTGGGCAGGGCACTTAACACGTAAAACAGATGACCAATGAGGCTGAAATGTTCTTGAATGGAGACCACGGACTGGTAAGCGCAGCGGCGGACGTCTAGATAGACAGACGACCAAAAAAAGACCACAAGAAAACGCTCTACGCAAGCCGCTTCATACCGGCCCTTTTGGAGATCAATGAGGGAAGCCTACGTCCAGCAGTAGACGTCCTATGGCTGAAATAATGACGATGTTGAGAAAAAAAAGGAAGAAAACCAAATACAACTAGAAAAGTAAAAAAAAAAGAGTGGAAACAATATAGAAATCAAATACACAAATAATAAGAGAAAAACAAAAGATATCACAAAAAACATCATACTTCAAATATTGTAATTGCGTAATAGCTATCTATGGTAATAGGTTGGTTTGTTCCTCATTCATACAGCAGCAGAATGATGGATCGAATAATTTTTTGCCTTAGATCAGGTAATATGACGTCATTGTTTTTTTGCATAGACATAGTCGGAGAGCCATCGAGTGTCATAGAATACTTTTATCCCGGAAAGTGTTCAGTTTCTAGGGAAATGTCCACGCGGGTAAAACCGTGGGCCGCAGCTAGAACCAATAAATAGTGTCTCTCTATCCTAATACACTATTTTTAATTTTACTCACCGGTAACCTATATTTTCAAAACGACCCTAAAACAAACTGTTTAATTGTCGATGTAGGAATTGGCGTTTATAGTTCTGTTATACATTCCGAAATCCATCTATCCATTTACTAAACCTTCAGTAACTATGTATTAAGTTACATGAATCCAGCGTAGCTTAAATTTATAGTTACACTCTATAATGAACACTACAAAATATTGAAGCGCGTTGCGGTCGAGATCCATCTAGTTTATTCTGGAAAATACTCCGGTATATTCCTGTTACAGAAAATGTGGTAGCGCGAAATTATTAGAGAATAATATTATCTGTGGTCTGTTTGGTAATGCCACTTGTATCTTTGTTTGTTATTCTATGGTTCGGGCTAGTGGTAGTGGTACGATAATCTATTATCATTTAATTACTGGGAGTAGTTTTACTTATTTATTTTCGTTGTGCAATTTCTACAAATTCTTTCTATAGCTTTTATTTATTAAACAATGGAAAATAACACCATAAGTATTTGTCCTTTGTCACATTATGATAAAATGACGCATAAGATAAGTAATTATCATCGATATACCAAAAACCTACGTACCTAAATACCTATAGAACCACAATCTGTAAGTGAAAACAGTCAAAAATCGTCCGAACGTCGATGTTTACCTAGACATCAATTATGTAGTTCGCAAAGCCAAATTTACTCCAATTTAGACGTTAAGTTGCTTGCATAGTGTTCAACGTCGCTTGTCCGCTATATCATCGTAGCACTGGCATCGCGCGGCGCTGTAGTCGGAACGCGATTGCCTTACAACTAACCAAAAAGTCGGCGCAATGCGTAGCGTGCGCCGAGTTTTTGCGTTTGTGACTACATTGCTGTTGTATCTCTATAGTAATTATGCTTTATTTACTAGTAATAGACAATTGGAATATTTATTATGGTTATTTAGTAAATAGGGTGGCAAGGCCATCTGCAGGGGAGTTCAAATAAAGGCCGGATCGAGGCGGAATCAAGCCGGATTTAGACCTGATCTGTTCACACCCACCGCGCAACCTGCTCTACTTATTTTCTTCAAGAAAAGTATCTGAGTCAATCGTAGTTATTATACTTTCCGTGTGACCCAGACGTTTAAACCTTTTGGTGGTTATTCTACTGTTTTCCCGACTTTTATCATTAGTTCTATAAATTATTCGTTTCACTTAACTGCCCCATCAAGAGTCTGCGCTTTCGTTTAATCGCGATGCACGGCCAGTCACGAAAGAAGCATTATGTTCTAGTAACTATTTTACCGTGGCCGTGGTAGCCTATTTGGGAGACCGGTAGACTTGAAAGCGTGAGGTCGCGGTTTCAAACCCCGGGCCCGTACCAATGAGATCTTTGGAGTTTATGTACGGATTTTCATACCACTGGCTTTTCGATGAAGGAAAACATCGCGAGAAAACCTGCATACGTACGGAGAAGAAATTCAATGGCGTATGTGAATCCACCAACCCGCACTGGGCCAGCGTGGTGGATATGGCCCAATCACCCTTTCGGGGGTAGGCTAAAAGTCCAGCAGTGGACTGTTAAAAGGCTGATTATGATGAGCTATTTTACTTTGAAAAAAAAGTTGATAAATAGTTTTTAGACATGGTACTTTGTTAAGTTAGATATAGAAACTCTTTATTGTGTGCACCAGAAATAAAAATTACAAACAGATAGAAAACACTTACGACACAAGGTCTAGAAACAACCTACTACCAGTTGGTAGTGTACCCAGTACACTGATGGCAATACCAAGCCGAATGGCGATGCTTATGCTTATTTTTAAACCCCCAACGCAAGTGTTTCTTTCATGGCATCAAAGCTGCCAAACAACTGAATCGATTTTGACTTAGTTTCGTTTGAAAAGTGACTTGATCGAGAGTGTTCTTAGCTATGATTCAAATCTGTTCAGCAATTTGAAGATTATCAGCTCTCTTATTCCGAGGATTTAATTTATTATCAATTTATACTTGTATGTTACGGCATTGTCAATATTTTGATCTACAGCCATTATTTCATAATAAAAAAATAAAAAATAAAAAAATTGCCACACAACAGTTACTTTTAACCGGTTAAAATTAAATAACTAAACTGAACTGGTTTATTAACCCATAACTACCAAAACAAGGTAAACTTACCAATTGCAAACACAAAAATAACAAGGACAGAACTTAAACCGTTTTATTATTCACAATCTATCCACGGAACCCCGTTTTACGACACTCTGTATCTTGTTAGTGACCTTTTACGGTCTGTTATGTTCAAGTTTCAGTCTCTTTATGCTTTTAAGAGATATAAAAGTTCATGTATGGTGTTAGAGGAAAACACGCGAAATTGACCAAATAAAAGTGACCTGTTATTAGGTCAGTGGTTGCTAGTTTTCTTTGTAGGAATACTAAAATAGTTTTTTCATCCCCCCATCTCGGAAAGAGTATTTTTGCTCTTCGATATCTGAGTGCAAAAGCCGTTTTTATCTGCTAGAGGATAAAGTAAAATTGAATTTAGAACATCGTGTTTGTGAATTCTAAACATCATTAAGAGTCCTCATATTAAATTATCTCTAGTTTTTGCGGTGTTTTTGAAGAAAGTATAAAACTTTTATAGTTTTACTTTTATACTTTTGTAGTGCAAAAGTAGTCATTCTTTTTGACTATCCAGAGCATTATTTCACTAAAATAATGAATATTATAATAATCTAGAGTTCAAGCAATTTCACATATAAATTATAATAATAATAAATAGACATGTAAAACATTTAATCTCATATTATTAGCTCAGAAAAACTTATTATTTGTATGTTTACCTACTTACACGTTCTATACATAATATATTATGTTAGAAATCCGCCCGTAAAAAGCATCGTGGCATGTTTTCGCCCGTCGACTTAACTGACGTAGATTCTGTTTGTGGAATACATCCCCTTTCTTTGGTGAACTGTTTTCATTATGTCGGCACGCGATACTCTGAACTTAGCTATAGTTTACATAGAGATTGTATACAGGTTGACTTTTCAGTTTACGTAATTTCGAGAATTATGCTACTTGCCGGTTATTGGCATTATCTTAAAATTTGGATATTTTTAATTTCAGTAGCCTCACATAGCATCGTTGGTAAGAGTTTATAGTGGTTCTCCTTGGCGAGGGGTTGAAGGATTATTGTGTAGTAATCGCGAAACCCTAAGATTACGTAAGGAACTTGGCATTACAACTTTCCATCCCTGGTCAGAGATCCAGACGCAGACCCAAGACTAGGTGGAAAGACGTGGTGCTGCAGGACTTGAGAGAGTGTAAGGTTTCCGAAGATGATGTCGATAATAGAGCGAAGTGGAGGAGAAAAGTAAGGAAAACTGACCCCACCACCATGTGGGATTCATAGTCGGGAGGAGAAAGAGAATCGCGAAATCCTAAGAAATCATTAGAACAAGTTTATTATAGGTTGTTTCCGCTCTAGAAGTTTCGGGCAATATGATCGTCTCATCCTGTATAACAGAGTAGATAGGTACAATTTTGTTTAATTCGGCGTATCCATCATTGATTCACGTCTAACTATTTGACTGGCGTGGAAGGGAAATGACGGTTTAGGCTCGTTGGAAATTAATGAAGCACATTGAAAATTCTGAGCTCGGGGTTAGACTGGTTTGATCGATGGTAGGACGTAACTGCTTGGGTACTGTTTTTGTGTATTGCAGTGAATAATTGGCTCAGTAGTTTTAAAAACTGTTTTTGTATTTAGTTAAAACTAACTTATGTCCGTGACTTTGTATGCACATACCTTTGTATAATCGTTCAAGCCTAATATATTTTTACCTGTAGATAGGTTGTGCCCGCCACCACATTGACTAGACGAATGCAAGGCTGGCTGCCCGACTTTGTCCAGCCGTCACTCAGTCACTCACTCTACAGACCACAACAAATTGTATTTTTAAATATGTATGATATGTCTCTTTCTAACAACAATAATAGCGTAACAAGTCTTTCATATTATTTCCCTTATTAACCGACTTCGAAAAGGAGGAGGTTATCAATTCGACTGTATGTTGAAACCTCATAGGAACCTGACAAATTTCAGTTCCGTAGGTCATGTACAAAACGATATTTCGTGGTGTGTCAGTCAGTAAATGAGTGAGTCGTTTTTCACCTTTACTTATATAGATAAGTATACTGATAAATAAGCAGGCCACCTGATGGTAAATACTCACTGTAGCTTATGGATGACTACAACACTAGAAAGTATTACTTTTTACAAGCTTTTAACTTGCCCTTTTAGTAAGTGTGGGACAAATTTTGCAACTGAATTTTAGACGAGTTATCCTCGACCAATTGAGCTGAAATTTTAAATACTTATTTATTTTCGGTGATAATGCAATCATATGGTAGGGACCACTGAGTTGGTCTGATGATGGAGATAGAAGGTGGCCTTAGGAACTCCTAAACAAAACTACGTAACCCCGTAGGGTTCGTTGGATTTGTCTTCCCAAGCACTTTTGTCCTAGTGGATGAGCGGACGCCTAAAATCTAAATTTAAATAAGTTTTTTAAATTATAATAATTTATTTGTGAAACTGGGTACAGTCAGATTTCTCGTCTGATGGTAAGCGTCACGTTTTCCCAAAAAAAAAAGCCGCACAGTAAAAAGGTATTCTGAAAATGCGGTCTTTGTGACATCGCAACACAAAATTTTCGTATTCTAGATGCACCAGCTACTTTTACCAACAAAATCTAGGTCAATCATTCAACTAACCTTGACTTTTTTCGCCAGCACTGATATGAATACAAAAACCATTACATCTAAACCTATTACACCAACAATACCTTCCTACGTTTCATTAACCGCATATATTCTAGCATTACGACCCAATTTAATAGTTATACGTGAAATATACGACGGGGTACCGGGGCCATTGTTGTAACATTGTTATTCATCGGAGCCGTCTTTCCTTAGGCATTAATAGCAGTGAACGCCGGATATGCCGAAAATTATATCGTTTACCTTCCGGCTAGGGCAGCCGAACGGCATTTCGATATATGAATACATTGTTAACTCGAATGAAAAAGGATTTATTAGAGGTCGTAAGGGGTGTTTATGGAAAACGGGGAAAGTGGTTCAGTTTATCTATGATGTCTTTACGGGATCATTATCATCATCATTACCAGCCTATTATTCTGAGACTGATACTAATTAAAACACTGTTTTAATACTAATAGAAATACTAATATACTAATAATACTACTACTACTAATATTTATGTTTGATACTAATTAGATTCTAAGACACAGGCATTCTGAGAAAAGACCTGAGTTTATCCACACAAGCTACGGGCCACCAGATGGTAAGTGGTCACCGCTGCCTACACGGAAAAAAATCCTCGCGAAATTTGTTTCCGACCAAGAATATTTTTATTCTCAGGAATATTGTTTAATATCAAGTAAATAAATGCTTTAATTAATAATAATGTCTTAGAACAACAAAACTGATACTCTTCGCGAAAAACAATATTATTCTCATTATATTTACTACAAACAAAACAATTATTATTCCTTCAAGAAAATCTGGGAGTTGGGTAAACAATTTATATATTTTTTAAACTAAGATCTTTTTGTATCTTAGTGTGAGAAAATAATGCATAGGATCAAGAACTATAAAACTTTGATTCAAAACCTGTGACACTTTACTGAAACTAAAACAGATAACTTGTTAATTCAAGAATATCTTTTTGATTCAAAAAAATATTGTCTTACTTTAAATAATGTATTATTCTCATAAATCAGAAAGTAGGAACGTCTTATTTAAAGAAAAATAATTTTCGTATGAAGAAAAATAATTTTATTTTGATGTAAATTTAAGTATTGAATCAATATTGTAAAATGATTCAAAATAAGATAGAGTTACGTTTTCTATTAAGAAAACACTTGTTTGGTTCAAGATATATTTTTTTTGGGTTAAGTAAGTATTTTGGTATTAAAGTAAGAATCGATTTAATTCTTGACAAGGTAACTGAGTGTTTTAGACCAAGATTCGTCTGTTTTGAGGGGATAAGTAGTGGATTTTTTCAACTAAGAAACCCTATGATACAAAATAAGATCGACAATCATTTTATTCTAAGAAAATACATGTTTAGTTCGAGACATTTTTTATTGGATTAAGTAACTACTAGCGTCATACTAAGAAACAAAATAATTTTAAGCACGACGGTCTTATGTTTTTAGCCAAGATTTGTTTGTTTTGAGAGAATACATATTGGATATTTCAACTAAGAATCCCTATATGATACAAAATAAGATAGACTTAAATTTTATTCCAAGAAAATACATGTTTAGTTTGAGACAATTTTTATTGGATTAAGTAACTACTTGCGTCATACTAAAAACAAAGTTATTTTAAGCAAGATAGTCTTATGTTTTTAGCCAAGATTTGTCTGTTTTGAGGGAATACGTATTGGATATTTCAACTAAGAATCCCTATATGATACAAAATAAGATAGACATACATTTTATTCCAAGAAAATACATGTTTAGTTTGAGACATTTTTTATTGGATTACGTAACTACTAGCGTCAAACTAAGAAACAAAATAATTTTAAGCAAGATCGTCTTATGTTTTTAGCCAAGATTTATCTGTGTTTTGAGAACAAGTATTGGATTGTTCAACTAAGAATTCTTAAGATGCAAATTATTTGTTTGAGAATTTTTATTTAATTAAGTAGCATTAATTCAAAAAAGATAATAATTTAAAAAAGGTAGCTGTATATTTTTAACCAAGTTATCTATTTTGTGGGAATAAGAAGTTGGGTGTATAACAATGAATTAAATCCTATCTAAGTATCTTAGTCAAAAGTTTTAATACCAAGAAAGTGCATGATTAGTGTTCGGCTTTTTTATCTGAATAAGGCATCTAATAGCATTAAAGTGACAAACATAATAATTTTCAGCATATTAATAAGGTAGACCTCTAGGAATTGCGATATTTTTTTAACCAACATTTTTAAGTATGTGCATGGTTGCTCAAATCTCGGTGTAAGAACCAGATGAACGTAACTACCAAAAACTCGAAAATGATATTTTTTTCATAAATGGGTACTAAACGTAGTCCTGCGCGTTGTGCCAAAACGACGTAACTGTACAGTAAATTTTTCACTAATTCAATAATAACGTAATGGAAAAAAAATGTTTTTCATTGAACTAGAAGAACGTAACTTGAGTACCGGTACAAAAAAAAATTAAATTTGTTGATAATAGGTAATTATCAACCCATTTATACCAATTAACTGCCCAAATAACGCATATTATTCCAATAAAATAATTTTTTGCAAACAAGTTAAGAATAGGTAAGTAAGAGCCGAAATAACGTATTTCAACCAATTTCTGAAAATATATAAATATATTCTATGATAAGTGTATATATTTTATGCCTAATTTTATTCTCTAATAGTATGGGTTAATTTCTCTATATTTTTTTCATTAGTCAATTATACGAGTATATTATCCTTTATCTCTACAAAGTTCAAAGAAATGAAATTGCTCTCCTGTTAATTTTAAAAATTACCTAGATACTTTTATATTACACCGCGAATTTACTAAGGATCCCTATTATGCTTAATATATTTAGCCGATTCAAAAGAAAGTCTTTTAGTCTAACGGGACAAATCGGAGTTTGCATTTTATACCTATACCTATGTTTGTTCGACGATAACTCGAGTAGGTAAAAAAACGACTGTCAGCCCTGCACCAGTGCTCAGCCTTTACAGACTTTATTTCTATGTAAATAGTGGTAGAATTTACCATTGAACAGAATCTTTGATATCTGATAGTTAACTACTCAAACCTACGAACTAACAGCTTCGTAGGATACCTATGATCTATGATCATCTATTTGCACTGTTGCTATGATTTTTCATTGAATATTAAACTTGAGAGTGGTGTCTAAACTTGAAAACCAATTTTATTCGCTAAATACGCTTTAATTTTGGTGGTTTACTATTGGGTTTTGAATTTAAAGGCATCTGTAGTAATTTTATGGTTGACTACTAGATATTAGTTATATAATCTGAAAGATCGTTTTATCATTAGTCAGCTGTAGATTTTATTGCAAAATTGAAACTTAGCACCGTTTGATAAGGACTATCTTTTTTCCATATCTCCATCTGGGTTCCATAGTCATTTAATTCTCATAGGGCTCTCTATCACGGAATTCACGGATAAGTAGGCTTTATTATAATAATAACGAGTAATAATCGACCAACTCATGAAATGTACTTGTTACACGTTATAAGCCGTTCAATTGTGAACTCAATAAATATTTTTAAAATTCTACTTAGTAGGTATTAAATTACCTTATAACTAGTAGAAGTTGAAAGTCGTGTTTCTTCATCCAAGAATAATTGATTCTTAGATGTAAATCGAATGTCTTGACTAATAGATTATTTGACTATAACCGGCAACGGAAGGATGGGGGGACGAATGAGTGTTGTCATATCTAAAATAAATTCCCTAATTTTAAGAAGAGTGCGAGTATTCAGAAGAGAATTTGCATTAATACCTGAAAGTGTATTAAGAAATTATTTCTTCGCAATCAAAGTGAGAACAGGGGCCTTACGGACAACAGCTAATGGCGGCACCTAATCCGCTCAGTTGGAAAATCACTAGAACGTGAACCTTATCGCACCCAGATACGGTTTGCGGTCGCGTCAATAAAACATAACCTATATCACTCGAGGAGAGTGTATCTTTGTATTCGTGGAAGAGTTTTTTTAATCATGAGTAGGTAAGCACAACCAATAATGCAGATACAAATATCAGGTCGTACAATTCATCCATGTTATATAATATTGGCCGCAATTTATTGACACATACTGATAATATACAACACAACGTATCAGCTTTTATTTCGGTGATTGGTTTCACTGAACATTTATGTTACTTTATTGTACACTAGATTTCTTCCGCGGTGTCACCTGCACTGTGAACAAAACATAGCCAAATATGAAATATGTCACTCAGGGATAGTGGAGCTTTCTATTCGTAAAATATTTTTTAGTAATCAGACCAGTAGTTCCGGAGTTTGCCCGTTACACACAAACTCACAAACTTTACCTCCTTATAAAACGTGTGTTGAAGTGTAGATTATAGTGTGTGCCTAATAGTGTATATACAGATATTGAGACCGCTCATTTGAAAGAGACAGATAGCGTTCCGTACGTCTATCTACCCTCGCGCACTAAAGAAGTGAGTACTTGCTGCGTTTCGAACTGCAGGGTAAAATCCCCATGTATTGTACATGTCTGTAATATACGAGCTGTGATTAGTAATTTAAAGGTTTAGTACCCAAAAGATAAAACGGGACCCTATTACTAAGCCTCCGGTGTTTGTCTGTCTGTCTGACCTTTAGACGGCTGCATCTCTTGAACCGTAGGTAATAGAGAGCTGGCAGATTTTTTTACAGAATACGGTGGATTAAACAAAAACAACATAAAGTCAAAAATTAAGGGTCCTATACAAAGAACCATATTTTAAAGGTATTTTTGTACTTTTCATCAAAATGGGTAACAAGTACAAGGCTAAGTACAAGTTTACTTGGTACTATTATAGTGCACACTCTGTGGTATAACTAAAAAAAAAACCGGGCCAAGTACCCGTCAGGCCCGCCCTAAATAGTCTCGTGCTATCACCGAAGTTCGCCTACCGATCGATCACCCATTCGCGCATATTATACAAAAACCCCGAGGGTTGTCAACTTGAGCTCTCTAATCGCTTCGATTGATTCGATTATAGTTTAGTTGTTTAATGTTTTGAATGAATTTAGAGAATGTTTACCATTTATAAGGGAAAATGTTTCGGGGCTGGCAACCCTGTACTCGCCAATTCTCTGATTTGTCTTGTCGCGTCAAGTGGGGTTGAGAATCGTATCGAATACATTTTAATATAAATTTCAATTAATCTCATTTATTAAGCAGAGCGGTTGTGATCCATATTCACCGTACACCAAGAATTGAATTGAACCAAAAAAGCTATCGTAAGTTCTCGTTACAAAAAATTAGTTTGTTGTGATATTAATGCAGATGGCTGACGATGAAACTTCGATAGAAGTTATATTGCGCAAATAGGGAGTTCCGGAGTCTTATAGACAGATTTAAAGGTAAGTTTTATTACATACAGTATCGCTTAAGTTCTCGAATAGAGGAAGCGGCAAGCGCAGCGTAGGACGACCCACCACAAGATAAGGTGGACAGACGACCTATTAAAGATCGCAGGAACGCGCTGAATGTGAACCGCTTCAAACCACTCTAGGAAGTCAATGGAGGAGACGTATATCCAGCATTGGACGTCCTACGGCTGAGATGATGACATTGATGATTAATTTTTATTTTTTTATTTTTCCAGAACATGAAATTCAGCAATACCAACTAAGTGACGATTCACATCTAAGTGACGATTATCTCAAAGAGCTATGCTCTTTAATTGGCCATAGACTTCTGGTTAAATCCAAAATTGAAGAATATTTCACTGCACATGTAAGTTACACCTACTAATAATTAGTATTAAATTTATTTTTTATGGGGTCAAATTTGTATGTATACTGGTAGCCAACTAACTATAATTATTGCATTGTGTATAGGTAGGTATATTTATTTTTATTAGTTTTGATCCGCAGTTCACTCATCTAGTGTTAAAGCAAGTGAAAAATAATATTATTCTCAATATGAAAACTAAAAACAAGACAATTATTATCTGTTCAAGAATCTCTGGGTTTTGTTTAAACAGTTCATATATTTTCAAAATTTTAGTAAGATAAATAAATAATAATAGTAAATCTTAGTGCGTGAAGCAGCTAAAAATGTAGCTTGTGTGTCAATCCGTGCTATTGGGATAACAAACTTACACGCATCGCATATATAATATTAATCAGTGTGATGTGATTTCAGATTAATGTGGTGGATATCGAAGAAAAGTACAAGGAAAATTCTTTGAATTGTTATACAAAGTGGCAAACGTTTATAAATTCAATTATCAGTTTGAAATTTAATAATACAAATAAATATGATTCGTTGGAAAGTTTATACGAAGGCATAACACAGGAAACCAATGATGGTGAGTTACATACTTTTTTCGATACCTATCTACTACATCACAGCATGGTAGCCAGCCACTAGCCATACACATATCGTAAGTACCGTTGTTTAATTTTTCACGTTTATTTTTCAGACCGGAAGGTTCCAGATCAAATGAAACTGCTGTCACCTCATCCCTCCATAAGGGAGACTCGACAGAAAAACAAAATTTTCGACACTGGAGTGTATCGAGAATCTCATTGTTGATATTTATGTACGAGTAAGTTTATTTATTTATACAGAGCGTTATGTAGAGTGTTTAATAAGCCGAACGGGTGTGTTCGGGGAAGCATTTGGAGAATAAAAAAATGGCCAAAAAAAAAACCTGACCTTATTAATATCTGAACGGGTGTTACTCACGGTATATTAGGCCGGATCGTGAGTAACACCCGTTCAGATATTAATAATGTGTGAAAACCACACTGACTGGGTTTTCAGAACCACAACCAACAGAACCAGAGTGGAAACTAATTTTCAGAAATTCACAAATTCCGGCCTTATTTTTTAAAACATTTATTTGTTATTTTCCAGGTTTTCACCAAAATTTTATCTATTAACTACCATAACTTTCGTAAAGTCAATTTGTCTGTTGATTAAATATTTAAATTCTAAATATTCTTAGTCTCCCACAATATTAATATGTTAAGGCTGCAGTCCCGTTTCATAGCTTTAAGGCCAACTAAAAAGTGGGCAAAAGAGTAAAAGAGTAATTTTTTTATTTCGTGTTTTAATGAAATATGTAAATTCGAAAATATTCTTAGTGGACCAGTCTCCCACAATATTAATATGGTAAGGTTGCAGTCCCGTTTCATAGCTTTAAGGCCAACTAAAAAGTGGGCAATAGAGTAATATTTTTTATTTGTGTGTTGATTAAATGTGTAAATTCTAAAATATTCTTAGGGAACCAGTCTCCCACAATATTAATATGTTAAGGCTGCAGTCTCGTTTCATAGCTTTAAGGTCAACAAAAAAGTGCGCAATAGAGTAATTTTTTTTTAATTCGTGTGTTGATAAATATGTAAATACGAAAATATTCTTAGTGAACCAGTTTCCCACAATATTAATATGTTAAGGCCGCAGTCCCGTTTCATAGCTTTTAGGCCAACTAAAATGTGGGCAATGAGTAAAAAAATTTAATTCATGTGTTGATTAAATATATAAATTCAAAAATATTCTTAGTGTACCTGTCTCCCACAATATTAATATGTTAAGGCTGCAGTCCCATTTTATAGCATTAAGGCCCTCTTTGCTTTCTCTTTTGCACAATTTAAACGTTTTGTTAAGATAAATAATCAATATATTTGTAAAATAACAGTAAATAATAATTTTGTTCAGAAAAAATTGCAAATGTTATAAAGCAATTTTCACACTGATATCTCAGATTTTGGAGAAGATATCGACAAAATTAATTTTTTAAGATTTTTGTTTCTGATACCTTCGCTAAAATTAGATGTAATCTTTAAATAGTTCAAAACGTGCGAAATGGATAGCTTATAGCAGGCGAGCACGCCCTTTAGAATTGTATCTTTTTTAAAAGTCTACTATGTTTTTGGTCTTATATTTTTGATTAATTATATTGTATGTACCTAAGTTAATAATTAAGATTGTGTGTATGACGTGTTTCAAACCTTTAAAATAATGTATTATAATAATAAATATTTTGATAAATGACTAACTTAATTTAATTTAAAGTCAGGGTTAAAATGAGATTGATCCAAGGCGTAAGTCATAACTAACTCGAGCTAAAATCGATTATATTGATAATTCTGCTATGTTGTATGTATTGGTTTTTAAATGTGTCAAGTGCTTATAGAGCAATACCAGAATGTATTGCTATATAAGCACTGCATTTCAGCTTTTGTCAATATGCATATATGACAGAAAGTCTCAAAGCAAGACCAGAATGAAACACAAGATTACGCGAAAAGGGTGTATTAACCCGAAAAGGGGCTCGTAGTACTCATCATTATGAACAACTTTTACTTTGTGGCCAACCTCGAAATCGCGATAAAAATATCAGCTGTTCCATATAAAAGTGTCAGTGAAACTCTACGAAATGTATGGAACAGCTGTTTTTTTTTCGCGATTTCATGGCAGCCCCCGGAGTAAAAGTTGACCATAATGATGAGTACTATGAGTCCCTTTCGGGATAGTACACCCTTTTTGCGTAACCCTGTGTTTCATTCTGGTCTTGCTTTGAGACTTTCTACTTTCCAATTAAGAAAATTATTAGTTTCAACTGAGAAGTAGAATTATTAATTCAAATCTAGAAATTACTTACTTGAAGCAACAAAACATCTTGATATAAGCAAATATATTCTTCAAATAACGCACAGAAATCGTTCGCCTAAGATCAATCTGGTTTTGATCTGAAACCCCCGATTATTTAAACTAAGAATATTACCATACTCTCCCTAAGAAGATACATTCTTAATTTGAAAACATCAACAGTCTTTACTTAAAATCAAACATTCTTTAGGCAAGTAAAAGACATTATTCGAATTAAGAACTTTTGTCTTTGCAGAAGACTCTTAGTTATTTTAGGTTAAGATAAAGAAATACTTTACTCAAGAGTATGCATTTTCAATTCAAAAATATTTTTACCCTTGACTGGACATTAAAAATCTTAGGACAAGAAAGGGTAATTATTTGAACAGAGATCAATTTAGTTTTAGTATGAAATCCCTGGTTATTCAAGTAAAGAACATTGATAATCTCACCTTGAAAATCTATATTCTCAGTTCAGAAGTAGTATTAGTCTCTGCTTAAGATTTAAAATACGTAAGAAAAGTAAATGACATTATTCAAATAAAATGAACAAAGTATTGAAAGGAGAGAAATTTGATTCAGTATAAAATTTTAAGTTTCTTAAATTAAGAAATATTATAATTAGTTCAAACAACAGAATTCTCAGTAGAAGCCGTTAAAATTTTTGACTCAAATTAAAAGGCTATTTAAAATAAAACTTATTGTCTCAATTGAAAAATACTATTCTCTTCTACTAATGCTAAGATTTTGTTAATTTAAGACTTTTGCGTTCTGAGTGCAGAAGTTGATTGTTTTATTAGAAGATTATTATGTTTTCTAGAAAAATAACTTTGTCTTACTCCAAAAATAAAATAGGTATGCATCAAAAATTTTAACTGTCTTTGTTCAAGAAAACTGTGAGTCTTGAAGAACAAGAAACCGTTCCCTCTTGCATGAAGAAATTGCTTAATTCTTCTGTCGATAATATATTGTCTTTATATGAGACATTAAAATGTTGATTTGAGCTTATCAACTAAAACAATAAATTGCTTTATTCAAGAAAATATTGTTTTCCCCATATATGAAACTATATTATTCTTGACCAATAAATATACTCTTGATTCGAGACTTTTTTTCTTTCTGTGTATAGACACCTACAATACTCGGGGCATTGTCAGTGCGTTGCCTACCTTTGAGGCCTACCTTTGCCTTTGAATAGAGTCCTCAAAGGTAGGCAACGCACTAACAAAGCCCCGAGTATTGTAGGTGTCTATAGGCAGCGGTGACCACTTACCATCTAGTGGCCCGTAGCTTGTTTGCTCCTTAATCTATATAAAAAAATAAAAATAAAAAGGAGAGAAAAGATGGGCCTAATTTCACCGTGCTGTCCCATTGCATGGTGGTGAATGTCATGTCATTGATTTTTTTAGGTTCTTAGTCACACCATTTTCCTCGCGATGTTTCCCTTCACCGTTTTTACGGTTCCGTACCCAAAGGATAAAAACGGGATCCTATTACTAAGCCTACGATGTCTATCCGTCTGTCTGTCCTACCTTTAAACGGCTGTATCTTTCAAACCGTAATAGATAGCCAGTTGAAGTTTTCACAGAATATGTAACGTAACGGCGGATTAACTAACAAATAATAAAAAACTAAAAAACAGAGGGGTCCCAATACAACAAACGTATTTTTTACGTATTTTTGTATAAGCTCTAATGTAAAAACGGTAATACGTACAAGCGGCAAACTTGGTACACACTCTAAAGTATAACAACAAATAATGGCCAAGTGCGATTCGGTGATAAGTTTCTGTTCAATACCAAGTTATAACTGATAATTTCATTATTGAATTTTGTGGTGGTACGGAACCCTCAGTGCACGAGCCCGACTCGCACTCGGTCGGTTTATTTGAGCAATGGCGTCGAAACTTCATATAATTTGTTCTAGTTCTAAATAAGTCTTCTATTTAATAAACATATCAGAAATAATATAAGTCTATATATAACATTTAGATAGTAAGTCCTTATAGAATGGAACAACAGTTCGATTAAAACAAACTATTAGCGTACTTATCGCTATAAGCGCTCTGTCCCTCGTCCGAAATAATGACTACGTTAAATGACGTCTGTGAAATGTTGTTTCGTGGATAGTAGGTCTAAAGTTGCATGAATTTGCAAGCGGTCCAGATGATCCAGTATGTTCCAATCTAACTAATTCAAATTTCAATAGCATATGAAATCTGTCAAATCACTTTGGGCCTGCTGGATTTATGGTTGCTAACTAAGCCTCACGGTTCAATACTATTGGTCAGTCATGATGGGGAAATAAATTTGCTAATATTGCAGTTTGAACTTTGAGCGTGTTGTTTAAAAACACGAAACAATACCACAATTTTTTTATTATATTTAATATCTTGGGATTTTTACCGCGATTTCCTTAAGTTTTGATCTCCTATTTTGGTGCAATTACATCGCAAAATACTATTAAGGACATTAGAAGTTACAAAAAAAATAGAATACAGGATAGCTTTTGATAAATAAAAACTTGAAAATTTTGCAAACAAGCCAAAATAAAATTATTAAAACTATATTTCGATTTGATCACCTTATGTTAACTATAAAAATTCAAAAAAACGGCATAACACAAAGTTGACACATTTTAAGAAAGCCAAAAAATGTATTTTTAAGGAATTTATCACGATAAATCTGATATAAATATCTGCAAAATACTTTTTGCATTTGCAATATTTTAATCAGTACTAAAGAAAAGGTAATTTTAATATCAAAATATTGCGGAAAAACCAGAGCATCCTGAGTAAAATTGTAAAACGATACAATAAACTTGTCAATTGTAATTACAGTTTGTCTAATAAAATCTAATTAGGTAAACAAACAAAATTAAAGTCTACCTCAAATATATTATAAGAAACCCAGGATATTTTGTTAACACTTAATAAATTTATAATAAGGAAAGCACAAATGTTAGACAAGGTTATATTCAGGTCAGACTTATTAAACATTCATTTCGGGCGGAGGTGTAGGATTAAACCTTCTGTATCGGAATAGGCGATACAAATATAATATTTTGTTAAAAACCAGTACCGATTTTATTTTATCGTATATTTTTGCTCCTATAAAGCGCAAATTATTTGCATATCACAGAGCTTCATCCATGTAAACAGCAAGTTCAAAAGAAGAAAAAAAAAACAAGTGAACTGATAGAACTGAACGCGTTGAACACTGTTTTAAACTATCACGGTTGTTCACTAAAGTTATATGATTATTTACGGGATATTTACCGTGGTAAGGTTGTGGAATGAGCTCCCGATATAAAATCCCGTAAATCCCGTAAATAATCATATAACTTTACTGAACGCGTTGGTCTAAATTTTCATCACGATTGGTCCTGCTCATCGAGATACAATACATAGGACCAATGTCCTGCTGCAGAAAAAGATGACAAACAGAGACAGAGAGACCAAGCTTGACAGAGGGAGAGAGGGAGAGTAATTTTATATGCATGTGTCTTGCAGTTACTCAGGTATCAAAAGAAACTATTAGCAAATCGTAATTCATAAAAATAACGATTTAAGTAGATCAGTATGTAATTCAAAAATGTAAACTAAATTGTACTTATTATACAAAGAAAGACCTTTATGTCTATGTCTAGTGGTTGACTACAATTATACAAAGCTACATGAAATGAAGATACTCAGCCGAGAATATTTAATTGTACTTAAGAGGCGTATTACAAAATGAACCGTTCAATTTAAGTATTTATATTTTTGGGCATAAATATAATAAATAAAGCCGTAATTTTCAAAAGAAATATAGAATAAGTAAACCATAACATAAAAATGATAGAGTTGCATATTGAGTTGATAGAGAATTTAGAATACTACTTTTGTAAATTAGAGGTTACCAAATGGTATGTCGAGCTTTATCAAAATCTGAAGCCGTTGCATTCAATAAAAAATACAGATCTATAAAATACAGCAACTGAATTTTCTACAGATCTTATAAGTTGAAAGAAAAATTATACCAAAAATCCAGTTTTCGATGCTTTTTTCGTCAAAAAATGTGATAGGACCCTTAATCATTATGAAATCAGCTGTTCTATAGTATATAATTATGTCATTAACACTCAACGAAATGTATGGAACAGCTGATAATTTACTCACGTAGCGGGGTAGGTCCTTTAATAAAAGTTGTTCATAATGAGGATTGCAATGAGGTCTTTTCGGCTTAGTTTTACCGTTCCGTCTAACCTTGTTTAGGCCGATGTTGCTATCGTTTTTACTGGACTCACTAAACAAAATATAGGTACCTGTTACATCAATCTAGAGATTTCCTGACCTAAAAAAATGCAGCTGCTTCCTACCTTCATTTTCTTTCAAAAATCAATCTCCCACTACATACATGCGTACCCTTCCCAAAAAGCAATATCTTCGTCCAATATTTGCAGCTCATACGCTCTATTCATCGGTCTGCAATTTAGCCTAGATAGAAATTGCAATTAGGCCTCAATTTACGCATAGTTCCGTGGGGAATTTCATTCGAGGCCGGTCATATCTTCGACTGGGACCGAATTCCTACACCTTCGCTCCGAAAGGCGGTTTCTATCTGGTATTTGCGGACAGCTCTTGACGATGGATACTAGATATCAACTATTTTGGAATGCTATAGTTATGACTAATAAGTCGTTTTTTTAACTTGGCTAATGTCCCTATGGTTGTAGGGGCAGCCAAACAAAATCATAATTTTATTTTTCTGTTTTGTTTTCTTGTTTGTGTTCTTTTTTTACCGTTGATAAGCGTTTGACCACCAACTCGCCTGATGTTAAGCGACGATGTGGTCGATGATGAAGCACGCAGACTTAGAAGATACGATGACACCTTGACATTTTTTGCATATTTTTTTTTTATAGGTCAAGCGCCTTTATTAACTAAACAAAATAAAGAATTTGACTTTTGAATATTCTTGTTAAATGTGGTTTTTGTTCTGTAAAGAGGATGTATGTAAATAGTATGTCACTTACAATTTTATTGTTTTATCAGGTTTTAGGGCCTTACGGCTACGTGTTTGAGACAATACAGGTTTGATGATTGCGAAAAGTTGCGCAACCGCAAACCATATCTCGGCGCTTTAAGGTTCACGCTTGCGTGATTGCGCTGTTTCTAGCCTGCGTTAAGAGGTAGCCTTAACAGAACTACCTGACACGATGAAGGAACGATATTGGTTTAAACCATTGCTGGTATTCTTTAGTCTGAGTTTTAAACTGTAGACCTTTCTGTAGACGAATGTTATAACTGTAATTTTTTAGTTTAGTTCAAGTTGTACGGTTTTTGTTTTTATTTTTTCTAAAAATAACTTTATTCATTATCGTTTTTTCGTTTTACCTCTCATTAAAAACTAAAAATATATCGTAGATCATGATATAAGTTATTTTTCAGCCTGCAATACGTAAATTGAGACTTTTAAAATAAACTGCACAGGTATATATAAATATAAAAGTATTACTTTCAAAATGACATAATTTACACTGTATAAAAGAGCGTTGCAAAAATTTGTTATGCTGTTGGTCATAACCACATTATAAATAAATAATCGGACTATCATATATTTAATATTTAGAAGTATTACTTTGTCTCTATATACTGAATTCATTGTGTACACTGCGTTGTACATGATAGAATATGGGCTGAAAAAGTTTATGCGTCTGATAGAACTCATAAATTTTAATAAAAAAGTTCGTATCTTGTTTGCGTCGTGTCCCACAATGTTTATATGTAAAAGTTGTAAGAGCAATACCGAGTAATAACGTTAGGTTATTTTTATTCCAACTTTTGACGAAAATAATACACCTTGAGATGTGAAGTTTCAGCCATTACACATTTAGCTGCAACCTAGTTTTACAGTGATTTTAAGTTATTTTTATTCCAACTTTTGACGAAAATAATACACCTTGACATGTGAAGTTTCAGCCATTACACATTTAGCTGCAACCTAGTTTTACAGTGATTTTAAGATATTTTTATTCCAACTTTTGACGAAAATAATACACCTTGACATGTGAAGTTTCAGCCATTACACATTTAGCTGCAACCTAGTTTTACAGTGATTTTAAGTTATTTTTATTCCAACTTTTGACGAAAATAATACACCTTGAGATGTGAAGTTTCAGCCATTACACATTTAGCTGCAACCTAGTTTTACAGTGATTTGAAGTTGTTTCTCAATTTTTTCGATGTACAAAGTATTCTGTCTTTTCTTGGGTTCATTGTCTTCTTGCTAAATTTTATCAAGATCTTTTCAAACGTTAATGCGAGGTTTTCTCACTTTTAAGCAACGCCTAGTACTACAGATGACCATAATCCTTGGTTTATTGTATTAAAGTCGCATTTAGCGGAGCAAAATCATGGCGATTACACACAGTCGTGCGATTCTCTACTTCTATTTTTGGGGTTTTTCTCATATTTTTCGAAAAGTATAGCTGCAATGTAAAATGTACCTCACCAGTTTCCTTCATAATTATGAAATATATATATCAAGATATCGCAGACATAATTTAATAAATAGGTAATTGAATAAATCATTTAAAAAAAAACAAGGATAAAAGCGCAAATCAGTGCTACTTTTTTTTTCGAGCGTTATGTGCTTAATCGTGTTTCGGTCTCATGGGTTTCCTAGATAAAACATTCCATTTTGTTAAGACACCATTTTTATAATTTTAAGCTAACCATGGAGGTATGCACACTTAAACTAGAATGACCATAATTGCTAAAGGTCGGAAAAAAGCGTCTTAAATACAGTCGTGAAATAAAATTATTTCCTTTCCATATTATATCACTGCTACCAGTACAATCTGACGTTCTTAGCCTAGCAAAAGTCAACAGAATTTATGGTTTTTATTTAGTTTTTTCTAAGTTATCAGAGCTAATAAAAAAAAAAACTGAGTATAGTGAACAGAATGTGAGCTATGTATATTGATATCCTTTATTTAACGAAGGTCAAGAGTTTCCCTCTGACACTGAATGGTCGACAATCGCGGCGTCGTCCACAGATCATATTTCAAGACAGCAGATAACTCCGACAAAATAACGGAATCCCCGCTTACCCAATTGGGTAATGGGCCAGCTCAATCGTTATCTCTACCCATTATTTCTGTTTGAAGGAGGCAGCCGTGTTCTACTTAATACTAAGGGCGAAATCTTTGCAAGGATCTTTGATAAAGTTCCCGGTACTTGATCTCGTTGAAGAGTAATGCTCGGATAAATTGCTTTCGCGGTCGCTCTATAGGTTTATGTTACATGCTTGTAACAGATTTCCCCCCGTTATATTAAAACCGGAATGAAAGTTTTCCCTTTTAGTTAACGTTTCCCTTACACTTTCATGGCTATTTTTTCTCTGTAAATTCTTTTTCCTTACCACAGCTTGGTACTTATATTTCTCAAGCGTAAGTTACAATTTATTAGTAAAAAGCTCATCGGTTTAGAAATAGCTCTCGAATAGATCAAAGGAGTCTAGTATAGAGTCAATAGAGTCTAAAAAGTTGGCAAAATGTTATAGGCGACGACGGTTACCGCATATAGCATACCATCAGGAAGACCTTGTGTATTTTTGACATCCATTACATAAAATGGGGTTTTGTAGTATTAAGGAGATGGTTAAAACATAGTTCTTTACCCAATTGTCACATAGATCAAAATATACCATATATAACATCCGAATTTTGACGATTGGTTTAGCTCAGTGGTAGCATGTCTGCTTCATGAACAGCAGGTCCTGGGTTCGATTCCCGGCCGGGCAGATGTTTGAATGATGAATTTAAATATCTGCTCTGGGTCTGGCTGCTGGTTGTCAGTATATTCGTGTTTTTTCCATGGCATCCCCGAGACAATTATTATATCAGTTCAATGTTGAATTTGGGCTTTCCCAAAACGATCTCCAACATCCCTTTCAATTACTACCTTAATACGTATATCGTCACTGCACAGTGTCCCAAGCACCTAACAGTGTGTTCGCAGATTTGCTTATTTCAGACTATGCGTGTTTACCATCTTCAACCGCACCGCCACTTACCAACAGATGAGTTGTGGTCAAATGCTTAGCGTGACCATAAAAATATGTCCAACTTTTTTGCCTGCATTTTTGTAATAGGTGTCGTAATATCGAAAAAAATGCGCAACGTAACTTTTGTCTATGGTCTAAAATATTACTTTTAAAAACTTTAACAATCTTCCCGTTTTATAATTATTTTTTTTACACAAATTCAGTTGAAAAACATCCAAAAACAATGAAATCTCAAAAGCGATGGAACCAGGAAAAACCTTCGCACGTCTAAAATGTAGGTGACCGATATAAATCTGAAAACAAAGTGATTTAACCCAATATTGATCTCTCAAAGGCTCTGGCTAGAAATATGGTTCAGATTACACTCTGCCGACTGTTCAAGACACAGAGCAGATACAGGAGGAGATGGTTTAGCAATATTTTTACTTAGCAATGCTTTTACTTTAAATTCAAGTAACTTTTTCTCTCTTTGTAGTGGCATATTAGGTAGCCCGTTGGTCCAGTTGGTAGTGAACCTGCCTTCTGAGCTTGGGGGCGTGGGTTCGATTCCCACCTTTCATCACACAAACATTTGTGTGATGAACATTTGTGTTTGTTCTATATCTGGTTGTAATTCTATTTAAGTATGTATTTAAAAACTATATATTATGTATGTATATCAGTCTCTGGCAGCCATATCACAAGCTTTGCTTAGTTTGGGGTCAGATGACCGTGTGTGAAAAAATGTCCCGAATATTTATTATTATTATATTAACTAAGATTGTTTGTGTTTTGTGGTTTTTTTGAGTCGGTTATTATAAAAGATAATTTGTTTTAGAATTTGTAGTGAAACTAAAAAAAAAATGCTAGTGTAATTCCGATCGCAGTAACGATTTTTCCAGATTTTCTTTATCTCCTCCGTTAAAGTATGCTGGCTTAAGCCGGGCGGGCTTTTAAAATGTCATTGACGTTGGTGTTGACGTCATGATCACGGAGCATGGTTGCGTACACCACCTCCTCTTTATATATTATTTGTGGTTTAGTATTCTGTACGAAAAGCCTCTGTCAAAGGAGAGGAAACTTTGCAAACAACTTGAGCCCGATAACTGTTTGGCCTTTGCCTCGTTTCTGTTGGGAAGATAATTATTTTTTGGGGTTTAGAAGTGGTTACGAAGTTTCGGGGCTTAAAACTCTTTGGTATGATTTTTTGTAAAAATATAATAAACATATTGCCTGATATTTCATTATTTGAAGCTATTTGTAACTAATGATAACACGAAGTTTACTTTTTGAAACTCTTACGGAGTACAACTTTTACTTTGAAAAATCTAACCTTGCTTATCGATAAACTTTTACATCACTAGTGCTGGTGAAGTCTCTTCGGTGTTTTTTGGTTCTTGCATTTGGCAATAACTCACAAAAAAATTGCGAATCGAGTGCCGCATCTCTGATTTACCACCTTGTTCAAACGATGACACTTTCTTTTGGTACGAAAGTTTTCAATTTTACATTTTAAAGTTGAACAATAATAAAATCATGTCGTAAATCTTTTTCAAACTTGATTCATTGAAACCACAAGTTCTATTAATAATACCACCAAATATTTTTTGTTTACTACCAGTGGCTCTCTATAAGTATAATATTTGATGGTCCTACATAGTATCAATCTAGAAATTGTAGTGGGTATTAAAAATAAACCGGCCAGGTGCAAGTCGGGTTTGCGCACTGTGGGTTCCTTACCGCCAAAAAATACAAAAAGTAGCGAAAAAAGACAACATTACGTCCAGCGGTACTATCAGGTGAGTTGTAGTCAAAAGCCAGCTTAGCATCAATAAGTTTTACCGAAAAACTAAATTGCCTATAATTCTTCTGCTACTACCAATAAAACCAAGGTAGAACTATGGGTAACAAATGATAAATGTTATTATGTAGATATGTTTCTTACTGCTTATACCTCTCCTATTAAACCTCTCTTATTCACGTACCTCGACTTAAAAGGCTTCATTCATCCCCATTTAAAGCAATGAATGCGTATTTAACTGCACACGAGACTGGAAGATCCTTCACAATCGACATAAGCCACGTTACTTTTTAATTTGAAACGTTGCCGGCAAAGAGAGAGTTTATTACACTCAGAGGTATCTAGCTTTTGACCCCCACGCCCTTTGTAGGAGCTATTTTTTATTCATTCGTGCGGATTCATGCGGGAGCGCCCCTCTGCACAGTTTGGACAGTATGACGAGTTTTGTTATTCCATAGAAAAAAAAACCAAGGAAAAAAATGCTATAGCAAAATGCATATTTTTTTACTTGTCTAACCAAGAGTCATGTATCTACGTTCTTTTTAGTACATTTGGTTAAGGGGTGATCGACTATCTTTTGTTTGAGAGTTGCACCAATTCTTTATAAAATACAGGTGTTTGGCCTCTCCTGTTAAGTTTTGACAACCTGTGTTAGGAGAGACCGCTCTTTCGTTGTTACATCGTAATTTCACATTAATATTTATAAATAGTTTATAATTTATATCTAAACAGATTTTAATGTGTAATATTTATGCGATCAATATATATTTTACATTCTAATAAATAAATAAAAAACACTTATGTTTATAATTATGTAGGGTAGTTTTAAATTAAAGTACGTACATAGCCTGGATGTACCCCAATACAGCCGGGTATCTTTAGAAGATTTCCCCCCGTAAAAAAGGTACCATGCTACTGCTGTGTTTTATACTATTACCTATTCTTTTCTGGACTAATCTTGCTTCTAGGAGGAAATTACCTAGATTTAGGATCTAAGTAACAAAAGAGTTTACTTTAGTTTTACAGAATAGTATATTAAGACTTTATTATGCACAACTTAAAAAACAGAAAATGTTGAAAATTTTACTTTAGTTAATTTGAGTTTAAAACGTGTTTCTAATAACAGTTTTTGTTTATTTTCAGGTACGGTTTCCAGAACTGACTAAACTGTACAAAACGGTCTTGATTCACGATTTCTTGTAAGTTGTTTCTGTTATTGGGAACTTGGGTAGGCTTAACGTAAAAATTACATATTAGTATAAATTCAACAGAAAAACAGACCAAGCATTTATCATGTATTGGAAGAAACCAAGGACGTTCGGAAATACTCGCACTAAGAGGTTCATCAGCAAGTAATATAACCGGCCGGAATAATAAAAATACTTTCTACATCATCATCATCATCGGCCATAAGACGTTCACTGCTGAACATAGGCCTCCCCTTGTAACCTCCACACTGAACGACAGCCTGCCTTCTGCATCCACTGGATTCCCGCGACTCACAATGTTGTCGGTCCATCTAATTGTAGGCCTACCTACGCTGCGTCTTCCGGTTCGTGGTCTCCACTCAAGAACCTTTATTCCCCATCGGAGTTCCTTAGCTGTTGGCCTTGTAGAAAAAAACTGAGCCACACTACGGGCAATGAAGAGAGCTATGCTCGGAGTTTCTTTGCGAGATAGAATCCGAAACGTGGATATTCGCCAAAGAACCAGAGTCACCGACATAGCTGTTAAAATTTGCAAGTTGAAGTGGCAATGGGCAGGCCACATCGCTCGGAGAACCGATAAAAAGAATTAAATTGAATTTAAGGTACACTTCCCTGCATCGCGGCCGATCGCAGCCGCGAGCGTCTGACGCGCATGTCTAATGTCTATCGCGCGGTTGATGCAACAATACTTGCCCTATGAAAATGTGTCATGTGTCATGCCGTTTGCCGTCACGGCATACGTCATTCGGCATACATCAAAAACAAGACATTGCTAAGAACAAATCTTTCAAAATAAAGAAACGTCAAAACATAAACACCTCCATTAAAAGCATTTTCTCAATGATTTCACATGAATATATTATTCAAATTATTTTGGCCAGTCACTAACTGATTAGCCATCCTGTATAACTCCATTCTGAGTCTGTGAATAAACAAGAAAGCCTTACTCACCATTAACTTTGATATGCATGTGAAACTTTCTGTTTGCCTCTTACTGGGGAGCTTTCCACGAGGAATTTCGTATTAGCAACGTTTAAATTATAGTACACTAGCTGAATCCCGCAGTGTTATACGTGATTTTCTAGTTTTTCTGCATTTCTGCGGGGGGAGGGGTGGGGGCTGGCCAGCATACGAGAGACCATAAATTTATAAAAAAGTGAGTTAATCACGAAGACTTGAACACGAGCGATATTTTGTACTAAGGACTAAGGCCCTTGTTTGTATAATATGAGAGTGATACCAACACCAAGAAGCCTTTTTTACCATGGCTAAATAATGGCTGGATTCGTATTGCTATAATTTAATAGTAGATAGTAACACAAGGGCGCAAAATAATATTTTTTACGGCGAGGGCGCTTTTTTGAATCCAGAGCGAAGTGAGGGATTCTAGAGTAGAATCCTGAGCGTAGTAAGGGATTCTTTAGTAGAATCCCGAGCGTAGCGAGGGAGGGATTCAAAGTACGTCGCCCAAAGCAAAAAAATATTTTGCGCCCGAGTGATACACTCTACTTTTCATCACCCACTATGAGAAAATAAAAGGCGCCTCATATTTTATTTTAATATTATTATTTAATAAAACATACAGCGTAACAGAGTAACAACTAAATTGAAATTAAATAGTATCTAGTAATAAAACAACTAAAAACTTATATTTACATTTGAGACATTTTCGCAATTATGAAAATTTATTGTTACACAAAACCATGAATTTCTAACAATCCGTGAAAATTGAAAACGAAAACGCGGGCTGTAGTTTGCTCGTTTTTTTTTTTTTTTTTTAATTCAGCTGGCGGCGCGACTATAGGCCGTCGTACCAGCCAGTCTTTATTCAAACAATATTTGCGTTCGATTCTTTGGCGCTGAACACTAAGATGTTTCAAATTCAAAAAGTGCGCCGCAAAAATAATTGCGGCGCACTTATAAAGAGGATTAAAAACTCATTACTGCCCGCTAAAAGTTTCTTATAGAAAACACCACCTTTGGGTGCACTTAAAGGCGAACCAAGTCGTCCTTTTCGAATATATGGGATGAAAAAATCAATTTCATAAGCAAAACACAAAGAAATCAAAGGAATGTATGAGAAAAAAGCAGACAAACTGAATGCATGTCAGTACCGAGTATTCGATTTCACGCTACACCGGGCAAGCACAGCAGCAGTCTTAGCTCGAAGTAGTAAGCAAGGCAGTAAGTCAAGATGTCTGTCCACTTATCTATCTGTTGGATAAACCATGTTGTGGGCAAAAAGTCGGGCGGCGTGTCGTGATGTTGACTAATGTCTTCCTATTCAGGAACTAGATAGCTAATGTTCTGCGCGCGTTTGTCTATTGGTTTTTATAGTGCTACTGTGGCTTAAATAAACCGGCCAAGTGCGAGTCGGGCTCGCGCACTAAGGGTTCCGTAACACCACAAAATACAATAATTATCAAAACGCTTTCCAAAATAGTCCAACCATATGCTACGCCCGCGTTGTCACATACTTAGTTAATATTTTGCAAGTGACGCTCGGTATAACTTGGTAATGACTGAAATTGCTCACTGACTCGCATTTGACCAGTATTTGTATTTTTTTTGTTATACTTTAGAGTGTGTACTATAATCATGCCAAGTTTGATGCTTATACGTATTACCGTTTTTACATTAGAACTTAATACAAAAATACGTAAAAAAATACGTTTGTTGTACGTTTTTACTTTTTGACTTTTTTATTATTTGTTACTTAATTTGCCGTAACATTACATATTCTGTAAAAATTTCAACTAGCTATCTATTACGGTTAAGACCAAGCCTGAAATCGCTAAAAAATCTGCTGTTCCTTAGAAAGCGGTCATTGACACTCGGCAAAATTTATGGAACAGCTGATTTTTCGCGATTTCTGGTTTGGTCCCTTGGTAAAAGTTGTTCATAATGATGAGAACAGTGACCTCATTTCGGATTAGTACAGTCTATATGCGTAACGTAACGTGTATAGCACCCTGTTGACCAATTGATGATCTCTGAATCATTCTTAAGACAAATCATCGCATTTTTGCTCGACAATAACATTCTCACCTACACAATAACCATAAACATATCAGCACATAATGAGAAGCCACAGGCAAAACTAATCTCAGATGGCGCCACCTTCGCTGGTGCTGTCATTTGTGGTTTATTTGAGGTATTAAACATTGCTCATTACATTTTAAACCTTGCTTTTAAACAGTAAAACGTTTCATCTAATGACAGTGGCGAAATTAAAAAAAAGAGTTAAGGAAAAAAAATGCTTCCTTAGCTGGTAAAAAAGCTGATCTTGTGGCAAGGTATGCAATAAAATTGTCAATATAATTTTTTCTCATCGGAAGGAAAACGGTGTGTACATTTATTTTTACACTGAAATGCACTACACAGAGGCATGTTTTAATACCAGACGATATTTATTGTGTATTACTGAAGTTATCTATTGATATTTGACACTTTTGACAGTGAAACAACACCAGCGATAATGCGCCACCTGGCGAGATAAATAAGCAGTGTGTCTCACCATTCCCAAATTTATAAAACCAGAGCGCCGTAAACGCTGACCCTCGGATATTAATACCGATAGATGCATTATATCGATACATTAACCGGTGTCCATAACCGTAAAATGAACGTAAAATCGACCATTAAATTAGGTATCTATATGAGAAACTCCTAGGATTTACGATGAATCTAGATTACAGCCTTGAAG
Organism: Agriopis aurantiaria; assembly: GCA_914767915.1. NCBI lineage: Eukaryota > Metazoa > Arthropoda > Insecta > Lepidoptera > Geometridae > Agriopis > Agriopis aurantiaria. The sequence continues at coordinate 8,054,832 of OU611999.1, forward strand.
TCGTTAAGGTGGATATAGTTTACAGGCATAATTAAGTATCTCTTTTTATGTGAGCATCGAATCGAGGAGTTTATGTTGTTGAAACTTTTCTATAAAGTGAATGAAGGGTGCTAAAAGTAAATTAAATGGTTTGAATTTACGGCAAATATAAATAGCACTAGCGGTCCGCCACAGCTTCGCTCGGGTATAGATTATAGCTTATGTCACCCGGGGATAGTGTAGCTTCTCAACAGTGAAATAATTTTTAAAATCGGTCCAGGACTTTTTGAGCCAATTCGTTACAAACATACTTACATTCAAACCTTTTCTCATTATAATATTAGTATAGCTATATATAGTATATTATAGTATAGATTACCCCTTAAGTAATAAAGGTGAAGTACGTACCATTAGATTTTTTATTTATTTAAGACTTGATGTATCTTTTTCACAGTTTTTGTCATAAAAGTTATTGACAGCTTTAGTATCGCAATTCTGTCAAAATTTGTTGTTACGAAAATTCTGAATAGGGTTCGGGTTTGACTACATATAAGACGCACAATATAGAGCACATTTACGTAAAAGAAACCTAGTTACTCCGTCTTTTGTTTTATTCTAGCGAGTTCAAAATTGTAAAGAGAGAAATGACAAAACACTTCTCAACTTTTCCAACGCATTTATAAATGTGGTTAGAACTTAAAAGGATAACGAAGTGACGTAAATACGTAAATTAATTTGCCGTAACATTACATATTCTGTGAAAATTTTATTTTTTAATTTTTTTATATTACGGATCGTAAGATACAGCCGATGTATTTTTTTTTTTTTGGTACATTTTTGCACACACGGTCTTCTGACCCCAAACTAAGCAAAGCTTGTGATATGGCTGCCAGAGACTGATATACATACATATATAGTTTTTAAATACATACTTAAATAGATATTAACAACCAGATATAGAACAAACACAAATGTTCATCACACAAATGTTTGTCTTACGTGGGAATCGAACCCACGCCCTCAGGCTCACAAGGTAGGTTCACAACCAACTGGACCAACGGGCTATCAGCCCAGCCGTTAAAAGGTAGGACTGACAGACGGACCGACGGACGGACAGACAGACAGCATAGGCGTTAGTAATAGGGTCCCGTTTTCACCCTTGGAACCCAAAAAGTAATCATTTCCGCCAAAGAATGTACGAGACATAGCAATCTACGCCACAATTATCAAATGTCAATGTAAAAGCACACTCTTGAAACACTCAAGTCACTTCGCCCATTATGATACTTTCAATTATTTTCTCAATGAGTATCACATTGCACTTAAGCGAGAAAACGTATGAATTTTCAGCATTATTTATTTAGTGGCTAAATGAGACGGATATACGGTTACAGTGCGCGTGAAAGGGATAGAAATACGAATTTCTAATGAACGTAACATGAGCGTGAGGGTCGACGACCTTTTCTTTGGGGTGGATCCCCTTTCGACGGACATGGTTCCGAAAGGCGGTTTATTTTGATGCATTTTCTAATTGAATCGTTCTTCTATTCCGAGTTTGATGTTTTTGTTAATATTCAACCCTATCTTAGAAGTTGCGTTTGTTAATGTCTGCAAACAATATTTAATAGAATCCGGATGGCTCTTCATTTTGATGCCGTCTTTGAGCAAACGGATACGTAATAGATGCAAATATTTGACGATTATGCATGTCAAATTGAAAACGCTTACTCGCTTCTTTGATCTAAGTTTGGCATAATATTTGGAGATATACAAGGAAATACATTCATTACATACTGTCTTGTAATCTCGTTGATATCTTTATAACTCAATCTCGGTGTCTTCAAATCACGAGTGAATCGGTTCCTTCTAGGCAAGCGTGCTCCAACATAGACCACATTATCACTTAACATCAGGCGAGATGGTGGTCAAATGCAAGCCTATAGTTTATTTTTTTAAACTATAAATATTTGTACAAGGCTACTTACACGGTACGGTAGTACTATGCTGAAAGTGGTGGTTATATTGTCTTAATTGTTACAAATTTTGCTATGGGATCAACGATGAATTCGCGACAAAAATATAAGCAGTTACATACATTTTGTTAATATGAATTTAAACATTTTATATGACACCTTTGATTTTCGCGATTTCACGGTTGGTCCCGTGGTAAAAGTTGTTCATATTTTTGGATACAATGACCTGCATTTGTCTTAGTACGACTGTTCCGTGTAACCTGAATTGTTAGTTTAGTTGGTCTAGTTGGTAGTGAACCTGCCTTCTGCGCTTGGGGGCGTGGGTTCGTTTCCCACCTAACAAACATTTAATATTGTTGGTGGTGGGTGTTAATATTTATTTAAGTATTATATTAAAAAATATACTTTTTTTCTTCTTTCTTAATTTACTTAGAAGTTTATATCACTCAGCCCTCTCGGAAAATCTGTCCAAATCTCTTCTATACATTAAACTTTTATGCATTTCCACGCCATTGCTAACCCTTGCGAATTCTCTTTTTACGGGTTGCAAATTTTTAGTATACACGAGTGAGTTACAGCGGTAAACAAACTGTTTGTTTAACCAATTGGTTCGGATACCGGCTCGAGCCGCTTCTGACCGGTTCGAAAACCGAGCACCATTGGTGCGTGAAAAACGTGTGCAATCGTGAACTACTGCCGCATGCGGGCTGTCTGTGGGTGGACATTGGGCTTCAATGGGTTTCCTATGTACGTATGCATTTATTTAGTTAGTTCACTCGTGGGACCTTACCTACTGAATTAAATTTTTCGGTTCCTTCACTTTGATTATAAATCTAAAAGAGGCCAAATAGAACGATATCAACACAAAGATTGCTTTAAACCGGCCAAGTGTGAGTCGGACTCGCGCACTGAGGGTTTGTACCACCACAAAATACAATAATTATCAATTAAAAAAACTATTTGGTCTGACTTAACGCCTACTAAAATAGCCAAGCAATTGCTATGCCGTAGTACATAGTTAATATTTTGCAAGTGACGCTCGGTATAACTTTTAATGAACAGAAATTTGTCACCGACTAGCACTTGGCCATTATTTTTATGTGTTGTTCTACTTTAAAATGTGTTTACTATAATCATGCCATGTTTGACATTTGTACTTATTACGCTAATACAAAAATACGTTTGTTGTATGGGGAGGTCCCCATGCAACAAACGTATTGAGAACGTCTTGCTCTTCACTCTGATAATTTATTATTCAATATCACTGGCATGATGATTCAAAATAAAAAAGTTAAATTAGTCACAATTGTCCGTTTTGAAACAACAACCAGCTGCTCTGATAACTTATGATTGTTCCCGCATCCACATGACAGCTTATTAAAAAACTGATGACTGTACTCGGTTTGTGTAACATAACCCACTGTCCTGATTGGGCGACGGAACGCGACAAGACACGATAAAATGCGATATGACTTGCAACACAACCAACTCTCCAGACCAGCAGGAGTTTTGGCGCCAACGTGGAAAAAAACATGTCGGCTAGTTGGATTATTTTCCTAAACTTGTGTATTTTCGAGTGTTAATAAACTAAATGGTGAATTTTTATTCATTAAGTGCTCGTAAACGTGCTCAAGTGTGGGTAAGTGATATACGAGGTGAAACGTGTCTTTTCATCTTGTTTCCAAAACTCCATAGGAGCCTCTTGTAAAGTCTCCACCACTTTACAGGGGCATGAGTTTGACTTGACCGTGACTTACTTAGCTTGACTCTGACTGTGACTATGACTTGTTTGACGCTACTAATATAATAATTAATATAATATAATAATATAACTATGTAAACTGTTTAATATTACGACTAAAGAACATTAAAACCACGGTCATGAAAATTTTAACAAAAAAAAAAACCAGACCAGCAAAGCATTGACGACACTACTAGTATTGCTGGTGTCCATAAGCGGTGGTTATCGCTTACCAACCGTCAGACCGCATGCTTGTTTGCTGTTTTTTTTAATACTGATCGACACTTTGTCACTGTATAAAAAAGGCTTAATAGTTCCTTCAAAGGAACTGCTAAAGGAAGTACTGAGAAAAAACCCATTTAATTCACACTTTTAATAACGTGTTTACATAGGTACCTGTTTGCTGTTTTTTAAATAAATAAAAACTGATTCACACCGTGTCACTATACATAAAAAGGATCAGTAGTTCCTTCAAAGAACTGCTAAAGGTTTTACATAGGCGATGAAACCCTAGCATGAGTTTGTCATGACTTTTTCTTACCAAGTTGCGTCGCGTTGAATCGCCTCGCTTTTCGCATTTGTCGTCCACGTAGGACCTGTACACGATTTCTGTGATGTAATAAACCCGACTGCGGTCGAGCCCGTTTCCCTTACAAAGGAGCTGTCACTCTATTTTCGCCGTTTTCGGTAATATTTGACTGCCATTGTTAAATAAAGCTTAGTTGGCAGGGTGCTTAGTTGAAAATTTGAACTTGATCGTGGTATCTTGGCTATGTCTTTACAATTTTATTTTTAAGAGGCCTGCATATTGCAGTAGGACATTGCGTTCTAAAAAAGGTGATGATAATATTTTACATTAACGTAATTTAATGATTCGAACGTTTGCCTATGTGCTTGTCTTATGTCAAATGTCTAAAAGAAATGACAGCTAAAATTAACAAAATGGTCTGTCAAATATAGCATGAATTGATCATTTTGGCAGGTCACACCATGAAGTTTCGTATTTTTCCGGTAACATGTATTTACAAATAATGTCGTACTTCATTGATGGGTACCGCCTACTTTGAGAAGTGCCACGCAAGACGAGGATTCAATGTAGTTCATGTTTGACATCACAATTTTCAACCAGAATATAGTGTATTAAAGAAGATTATAGTGCATCAATGACTGAAAATGCTCATTATCAATTTAAAAAACCAACTTCAACATTAGTAAAACATGACATTACGGTTCGGTCAAAGAAAATGAGGTCATCCAAATACCTCAATTACCAGTTATAACTTGGTAACGAACAGAAATCTGTCATCCAATCGTACTTGGCCATTATTTATTGTCTGTTGTTATACTTTAGACTGCGTACTATAATCAGGCCAAGTTTGACGCTTGTACGTGTTTCCGTTTTTAAATTGGAGCTATTACAAAAATACGTAAAAAAATACGTTCAGACAGACATCGTTGGCTCAGTAACAGGGTCCCGTTTTTACCCTTTGATTAGGGAACCCTGAAGACTAGTAAAAATCTAAATTCCTTCAAAGCAAGCAAGAATACCAACTGCACCGCAATGCAGGACGTTGTCAACCTCCCCTCTGTCCGAACTAAGCCGATTATAATCGCGATAAAAACGCCAAAACCACCCCTCTCACACCCCACCCTGCCCACCCTGCCTTATCCGATCTCCTGTCAAAAGTCTTTCCAATTTATGTATTGCAGCGGACACCCTGTGGTACACTGTGGAAACATGTCATTACAGTATGAGGAATTCATTTGTTAGAGGTCATCATCATCATCAGCCAGAACTAGCCACTGCTGAACATAGGACGAACCTGCCAGCTGAAAACACTGGATGCCCACGACTGTCACGATGTCGTAATTCCATCATAGTGGGAGGCCTACCTACGCTGCGTCTTCTTGTTTGTGGTCTCCACTCAAGAACCCTTCTTTTATATCGGTTATCGATTCTTCGAGCGATGTGGCCTGTCCATTGCCACTTCAACTTGCAAATTTTAATATCTATATGTCAGTGACTCTGGTTCTTCGGTGATTATCCACGTTCCGGATTCTATCGCGAAAAGAAACTCCGAGCATAGCTTTCTCCATTGCCCGCTGTGCGACTATAAGTTTTCCAAAAGCCAGCAGTTAAGGACCACGTCTCAGTACTGAGATTAGATTGTGGATGGCGCTCCCGATATTTCGGTGTAATTACATACACCATGGTCACAGGCAGCATGGAACTACGCTGAAATATCAGTAGCTCCACCCACAAGCTTATCACGGTAGTATCATTTAATTATAGTTAATTACCGTGACAATTTATAACAGTATTTTACACAATTTCCTTACTGAAAATAATAAAATGCATCCATAGTTAATGGACTTTCGACAAAGTCCATACTGTTACTTCTGCTGCGACTATGGTATTATTTATTGGTGGAAGCGATCCCAACTTTCCTTTTTACTATCGATATTTTCGCATCAAGATATATTGCGATCGGTTCCAAACGGTCGTGATCGTGTTAAACAAAGTTCAGTCTTTGTGTGATATTTCAGGAGATAAATCAGGTTCCGTTTTAAATAAATTACCTTAAGTTTTTTGAGATAAATCCTAGTAACGTTTTAAATAAATTACTTACCTTAAGTTTTTTGATTTGTTCAGTTGTTCAGTTGAGGTAATTTTTTGCTACGATCAATGGCTTTGCTTCAAGTATTTATTTGTTCTGAAAGCTGCAATAACAAGCATTTTTTTTTACTGATCTGTACATGTACTCGATACCTGCTACAGTCTTACGTGCAATCTCTGGACCGAATTTTTCTCATATTTGAATATAAATAAATAAATAAATATATCGGGACATTTTTTCACACACGGTCATCTGACCCCAAACTAAGCAAAGCTTGTGATATGGCTTTCAGAGACTGATATACATACATATATAGTTTTAAATACATACATAAATAGATATTAACAACCAGATATAGAACAAACACAAATGTTCATCACATAAATGTTTGTCCTAGGTGGGAATCGAACCCACGCTCCCAAGCTCAGAAGGCAGGTTCACTACCAACTGGACCAACGGGCTATCAAAATCATACTTAAAAATCTAATTAAAATGAACACACGATACGTCCACAAAAATTTTAATTTGAAGAACTGATCAACGAAATATACAAACATATATAAAAATGCTGACTTGTCCCATAAGTCTGATTTGTCATTATTTAAAAAAAAAAAAAACAGTTATCAAATCCTACGTTATGTAATAAATTATAATAAAAAAATCTTAGAGCACCTATTAGTTTATTCTCTTAGTAGTAATATTGTTTTTAGGTTTTTATTTTTAAAAAAACCACTTTGAAATTTGTGAACGCTCGAAAAACAGTTATCGTATTATTGGTGTTGATTAAAAAGAACTGAGCCAAAGTCAATGAAATTTTGTGAATAAATCAAACCTAATTTCTTCCATTTCGATTTAAAAAAAAACTCGGTTTAAGAACACATTGAATTAAGCTCTCTGAACCTAGATAAATGCATGTAGATAGAGTCACATACATCCAGCTCTATCGGTAGAAATGCGGTTTACGCAAACGCGTAGGCAATTAAAAAAATACTGCCCAAAGTTGCCCGTACACAAAAAGCACTCGGAAATTGTGTTCCTGTTTCAAACTCGCCGGAAACCGCTAAGCTTTTAGCGTTAACTCGGCAAAACAACAAAAAAAAAACTGCTCTGTGTCATTTAGAAGCGACAGATCCCAATCAAAATTTCCTCTATTTTCGCGTTGAAACTAAAAATGACGATAACAATACACTGAGTTCTGAGTGCAGTTGTGCACCTATAACTTAGTAATTCATGGACTAACTTTTATTCTTAGGTCCAAAATTATAAGCTTCTTGATCACATTGACAACAAATCAAATCGTCTATGAAGCAAGACTTGCCTAAATAGTACAATGAACTTCTTTTAAGAATGCTGTAAGCGTAAAATGACTAAGCTGTATGATTTCCTACTTTGCAGAATGACCTAAATGCAAAATGATTACTACTTTTTACACGACTGCTCCAAAAGAGTGTTAGGTTTTCAGGGTTTATTCATATGTAGTACATGTTTGTGTCCTCTTACGTTTGTATCGAGTCAAACAATAGTAGGTACATTATGCACTAAGGGAATAAAGCAGTGTCTTACGTCGCGGGCGGCATATTGAACCCTGAGCGTAATGAGGGCCTCTAGAGTTAACTCCCGAGCGTAGCGAGGGAGTTATATAGAGTCCTGAGTGAAGCGAGGGGATCAAGCTGCCCAAGACAAAGACAGGCTTTATTCCAGAGGAGCATACTCTACTTTTCACACCTTCTGCGAGACAATAAAACGCCAGGTTTCACTGAAAATCACAGCACCAAGCACCGTCTTTTGTGTATACGCACTGTTCGATACAATCGACCACCTGCTGAGGCAGCAATACTGCACGCGGGCCGCGGCGGCCGCGGCTGGCGTCAGTGTATCGTTAACCAGCAATCGCGGTGCATTCATCAGCATTAGATAATTAATTTGAGTTATTAAATAGTTTCTAAACTATCGACATCAGTGTTTCCGTCATACCATCTCCACAAGGGCAGATAGAGTGCTATCCCGCACACGCACCCTTTTTTTTGAGTTCTGCTTATGGTGGCCAGTTCGTTTTTAGAACAAACCTCTTTATAATGCCATATGGGATTTATTTACTTAGAGTTTTCCACGAGTTTCCACACGAATTTGACATTCCAAATTCAAACCACTTTATTCTCTAGGGAGTTTCATACAACATTACACCCCATAAGAGATAATGCTTTAATTTACGTTGAGGTTACATAACATGTAATCGGAAATTGTTGAGCTGAGTTGGTGTGAAAACAAGTTTATATTAAACTTAATTTTAGATTTTTTTGTATATCGAGACGTTATTCAGCACCTTCATCAGCTGGCATTGGTCCATCTGGACATAGACATCTCCCGAGACACCACGGGCAGGTGTTTGATTTGTCGAATATAACAGTCTTAGTGAAAAATATAATTAAATGTAATACACTGAAAAAAAAAAAACTATTTAAATCGGCACATAAAGTTCCGGTTGTCACTGTCCCTTTCTTGCAAAACGAGTGTCAGTATGGAGTTTATATGGCGTACTTACATGTGACGTCATACGTAAGTATAGTGCGCTCTCTGTCTAGCAAGATATTAAAATGAACCTTCCTTAATTTTGAACACATTTTAATTTTGTTTTCGGAGTTCGGTTATATTTATAGTCAGCTTTTTTTAAGGTAATAAACCACTCCGATAGCCTATTATTGCCAATAAGAGTGTTTCAGAGTCTTTTTTCCTATAACCTTCAGTAGATGGCGTTAATCACTATACAACTCGACTGCGGAGTACCGTCCAAAAGGAAACTTATAGGACTTTCCTTTTGAACCATACCTTGGATTTAGTTGTGCTTGTATATATCTATCGAGACAGCAGGAACTATAACCTTTTTTAATCATCTCTAAAAAGTTTTGGTTTTTTATTCGTTTAACGCCGGGATACATAAGATGGTTGCATCAAACTAGAAAAATTCAAAATATTGTTTTTTTTTTAACTCTTGTATCAATCAAGATGCAATTTTTTTAAAAAATACTAAGTAGTTAAAAAGTGTATATTTTTTTGTATCAAAAAGAACATTTTCTATAATAATTACAAAATTTTCAAAATGTATTTTTTTCATAATAAACTCGATTTAAAGTTTGACTTCGACAAAATCGTAGTTAATTCGCTTAAATAAGAACGCTACAAAGTTAGGCAGATCTTATTCCTTCGACTTAACTCTATTGGGACATGAAACGCCATGACAGCTCTTGAAAGTTCGAGAATAAATCTAATGAAACAGTACTTGGCTAACTTTGTTATAATTTGATAGACGATTTTTTGTATGGCAACATTTTTTATTCGTAGAAGTTTTCGTCAAAACATTTTATTCGTTGCTAAGGCTGTAACTAAGAAGGCGCGTGTGCTGTAAAAATAGTGTGTTATCAATACTAACACTAACCAAATTATACAGCGGAAGAGAACTAAAACTAGAATTGCTAAAAAGTGTGCTGTTGGAAAAGAGGGCCTTAAGCAGAGACGCGGATGCATGCATAAAAGAAACCTGCTTACTCTCAATAATTGTAAAATAGCCTTAACGTACCTACTTATTGGGATCATGGAATTTGGCAGAGCGGTGCTATCAGTAGGTTAAAATATTGGGTGACACTCCTTTTCATCTTGGAGGTTTTTTTTCTTCTTGGATTTTGGCATCGCACGTTTGTGCATTTGCCAGTGTCAAAAATTGTTTTTTTTTAAGTTTTATTAAATATCGTCATACAAGTCAGAGTCAAGCAAAGTAAGCCACGGTCAAGTCAGTCATGCCCTAGTAAAATGGTTGAAGTTTTACTAGAGACTTATAATGGAGTTAATATCACTTACCCACTCAAGCACGAACACAAGCTAGCTACAAGGACAGAAAACCGTTTGAAATTTTGATTTTCCCGCCGTAGGTGAAACGTACCACCTTAACACAAGGTTAGGAAAATAATACAATGAAGCGACATGTTTTTTTTACGTTGGCGCCAAAACTAAAACTTGGTCACTTCGTCACTTGCATTGACAAAAAAAGTTTGAATTTAAAAACAGCCAGTATCTTTTAGCAAGATCTTTTGAGGTAAACACATTTGTTACCGTCTGGTTACCGTGTAGCATTACAACACACCCGTATTCACACGTCGAGCGCCACAAAAGAAACCAATCACGCTGTCTGGCGTGTTTCTAACATAAATCTGGTTATGTGTACCATACGACTTGTACGTACATGTTGTGGTCGAAACACACTATACTGCCGAAAATCAGTGAAGACTGTATACAAGAAAGGGTGGTACTAAGCCAAAATGAGGTCTTTGTACTCATAATTATGAACAAAAATGAGACCAACCCTGAAATTGCGAAATAAATTTCAGCTGTCCCATTCATTTCGTCGAGTGTAAATGATAGCTCAGATCAGTAGTTGGCGCGTTAAAATTTCAAACCAATGGGTGTGGATTTAAATCCCAACAATCAACTTAAGCTACTGAAGAAGGAGAATATTTTGAGGAAACCATAGCATGGTGGTAGGATACTTTCTAATGCCTAGGTTTCCACTCTCAAATTGATGTCTCTAAGCACCTAGTGATGTGTTCTAGCAGCATCACTTGAGAGACAGTTCCCATTCCAAGTTAAGCGTGCTTAGCATCTTCGATCACGCCGTCTCTTAAACCCAGTTCATACTGCTAATTGCTATGTAACAAACAGTACGAAGGTTAGGAAATTTTCTTCCTAACCGTCACACCAGTGTGACAGAGCAGTGTGAAGGTTAGTCAGCCACGAGATAACAAAGGGCTTGGTCAAACGCCTAAGCCTCATCATTATCATCTTCAGCCCTGAATGGCCCACTGCTGGGTATTATTATAGTCTTCGAAGTGGATTGAAAGACGTAGTTGAATTGATATTGATTTATTGGTAAGACGAACGTGTGCATGTCAGCGGCTGGTTAGATTTTATTTTAGTAAAATTTTCATGACCGTGTATTCAATGTCCTTTAGTCGTAATATTAAACAGTTTACATAGTCTTAATAGCGTCAAACAAGTCATAGTCACTATTAATGAATAATAATTCACCATTTAGTACACATTAACACTCGAAAATACACAATTTTAGGAAAATAATCCAACGAGCCGACATGTTTTTTTCCACGTTGGCGCCAAAAATTCCGGCTGGTTAGATGGAAGAGAGTGTTGCCAGGCCTCGATGACAGAAGTAGGCTTATGTAATAATTTGGCCAGTTACTAGACATTAGTAATGTACAACAGGTATAAAGCTCCCTTTGTTTGTGCCACTCTCCCCTGTCTCTTGCTACTCGCATCCACTCGCTTCCAACAGTTTGATGTCGTCAGTCCACCACATTAGCCAGCCATAAAAAAAATAAAAAAATATGGCGACTAGACAACTTTCACACTAGCTGAACTCAGTTGCTACACAATAAGAAAGAAAACGACTTTTCTCTAGAAATATGAAAGTCTATTTGCAAAGTTCCTCGGAATATGTACGTAAGTATGCTTGGCACAGTTTCTCGAAAATGTGACGTCATACATCGATTGGCTCTCCACATACAAGTAGCTCGTAGTGCCGTTCAACCATTCCACAGCTTTGCTATGAATGCGTACATCATTAATCTTTGTAATAAATATCTGCTCCCCTTGTACTCCGCAGGCGGCGCTGTTATGATCCTGCTTGATGGCCAGCGTGCGGGGAGCACTTAATAAAATGCGTTTTTCCAATTTATTTTTATTTTTCGCTCTTATGAGATGTATACAAGGGTGGTAAAGTGTCACTTCCGTTTGGGGAAGTCGTTTATAGTAAGTCTTTAAGAAATTGGTTGAACGGTTGCGCGCAAATATTACATTGATTTTTTCCTAACTGACATTCTATTTTCTTTAAACCACTTACAATTTACAAAATTGTCACAAAATTTGTGTTATTTCAATCAGCCAAACGTTGTCAGCCAAGTCTATGAGTTTAAAGCGTCAAGAAGTCAAACAATGTAAATAACACGTGTTCCAGAAGTTGCTGACGCGTACGTCTACCTAGGACAAACAATCCAACTAGGCAGATCCAACCCCAAGAAAGAGATCAATCGACGAATCATCCACGCACAAGATGGGTAGACGACCTAAAAGAGACCGCAGGAAAACGCTGGATGCAGGCGGCTTCCAACCGGCCCTTTTGGAGATCGGCGGGGGAGGCCTATGTCCAGAAGTGGACGTCCTACGGCTAAAGCGATGATAATGATGAAATAACACGTTATAAAACCCATTTAAAGAGTTTAGTTTCTTTGTATAAGTTATGTTACAGGATAATTAACTTGTTTATTATTATCACTATAAGTATTTTATTTTTTTCATCAGAAATTTCAAAAACTTCTCCAAGTTTATGCCCGAGCCAAGTTATGATTAAAATGTGTTTTACGACTTTATATGCTGCTACAGTCGTAAAAACGTGAGATTTTCTAGGTCTTAAAATGGCAACCTTAATTATTTTTAAAGATTTTATACGTCTCGTAAGTGTTTTTTTAAATTAATTTTTACTTGCCTGACTTCTTTAAATTTTGCCTGTGGAGAAATATTTGCATAGACCACGCATAGACAAAAGTATTCGTATAAAAAAATAACTAAGTTAAAATTTATTTACGGCACAGAAAGTAAAACCTCTATTGTCATACGCATGAGGTGTGTTTCTTAGATTTTAGGTTTGTTTGTCCTTTTTAGAAGCAGCAACATAGCAACGGATCGATATTATTTTTGAAAAAACTTTGTCTAAAAGCCGGAAAGTGACAGAATACTTTTTTCAATGAAGGAAAGTCAATGAGAGTGAAACAGCGGGGCGCAGCTAGTTTTAAAATAAGATTCTTATGTGACATTTAACCTCATTTTTATCCTATCCTTTCTTATATTATTTTATCTAAATAATACTAATGCGCGATATGCCTGCGTGATGCCGAGATACGATATACACCTAAGATATTCTTATTTTTCCCGCGCTGACGTCAGTTGCGTACGTCAGTCGCGCGTACGATACATTGCGTTCTATGTATAAAGCATTATACTACGACGTTGATGATCAGCGACGTGAAATTTGCAATATATAGTGCACGCTATATACACGAGACCGACGGCAGCGTAAAAGAAAATCCGTGCATATAATGTAACGCGTGACTTACGTCACAGACCGACGTCAGTTTAAGAGGAAATCAAGCCTTAGTGGTAAAAACTGAGCATTTACTAGCAAAATTATTGTAAAAGTGAACAAGTATAAACCACAATAAAACTGACAAAACGTTCTTGTGTTTTTATGGGTTTGCCAGAAAATGTCATGATACGAACAAAGAAACTACATCGGCATGAATTATTTATCAGAAACATAGGAAATGCTTTGATTTGTAATATTTTTGGCCGTTTCAACCGAAGGTCCTCGCATTCACTCGAACAATCTTACAAAAAGGTCTTTGGAAGACGCGTGGGATAACCTAATCCAAAGCATATCTCGTTACAAAAATATGGTCCTACCGTCTTTAGCCCAAGGGCAGGAATCACAGCTGCCTCGTAAAGTTAGGCCACAGTGTTGTAGATAGTAGGTCACGTCTAAAGTTCCGTTTTAGTTGTATAAAACATGGACTTCTGCAAAGTGACGCCTGATTCAATCTAAAGACTATCTAAAGACACTCTAAGACAGTGTACTTTTTATGGATGTTTTGGATCAGCGCGAACAAATTTTAGCCGTTAAATTGTTTTCTTATAAATTTTCCATCCGCTGGGCCTGAAGTAACCAATATATTTTAAAATATAAATGAGATATATCGAAGACTTCAACATAGCTATCAGAAATATGCTATATCTTAGTGCTAATATATACGAACTCAAAACGTTCAAGATGTTCAAGATGTTCATCCAAAAGCCTCACTTTTGTCTTTGATAAAAAACACAGCCGCTGACTTAATCCACGGCGCGCTTTGTTGCACTGTGGTATAAGGAATCAAATCAGGGAGGTCATAAATGCGAGAATGAGGTGAGCTGTAAAACACAAATATTCCCATGAGACGAGAAGTTTGCTAAGAATTTGTTGGAAGATCGGATAATATGGCTATTTATGTGTTCGGATCGTGGCTGATTTTTCATATGGCGCCCTTTCCCCTCTTGGCGAGGTTTCTGGGATGAATCACATTCTTATGGCGGAAGTTAGAAATATGTAACGGCGGAAAGAATCAAAATCGCTAAAGGTAATGTAATTCATAATAGAGTATTTGAACTGTTTTTATGAAACCTTCTCAAATTGTCTCTAATATCATATAATAATGCAATCTTGTGGTTAAATCCTCATAATTTTCAGTATTTATACTATAAATCGATAATCAAAACTCAAATTATTATACTACCGCGTAAACGCTCCTTTTGACATTTATGGGCCACGTGGCGTCACAAGCAAGCAAACAAGTTCTCACTCGCCATACAAAATGTTGGCTATATTACTTGCTTGTGACATAATAAGGATATTCGACGATAAATAAAGCGATTGCAGTTTAAGTCAGTTGAAATATGAAAATTATGTATTTTTCATATTTCATCTTTCGTAAGTATTTCTATAAACTAATTTATAATATATAAACAAAATGTGTGCAATCCTTAGACCTTTAACGGTCTATGGGCAGTTTAACTGTATTTGTAGTGTTAGTTTTAGCTTGTATTTTGTTTAGTTAATAAAGGCACTTGCCCAGGAAAAAAAAAGTTTCACAATATATCATAGTTATATTCTTACACACAAACTTTCGGATTTAATCAGTGTGCTCAAGCAACACTTGAATGAAAGAAAAAAAAAAATAAGCGAAACACCACTCACTGACTGACTCACTACAAATAATCGATGTACGAATTTGAAATTTGACAGGTAGATTCCTTGGGGTATAGAGGCCCGCTAAGTATTGATTTTGCGAAATGGCCGAATTAATGTTGGAAAGCTAATATGAAAAAACACGCGTACGTCTTGGGAACCAACTAGTGTAAATACACATAAAATATTATAACAAAAAAAATATATTTTAAAGAATCTCCCAGGGGGTTCAGTAAACATATGAAATGTAAAACTTTAAAACTTTTTCCAACAATTGTTATTGCAATCCTCCAGAGATAAACACGCGATAAGAACGGAAAATTCAACGCCACAGAAACTTGAAACGATTCTGAAATTTATCAGAAATCTTTGAAAATTTTGTTTGATCTCGTATTATTATTTATTCAACTCGATGTTTCGAATAGACGGGAAATATTTTAGGGAGAGTTGCTACGCTAACGTTTTCTATTATCGTAGGTTTATTCAATTTAGTTATTAGCGCCTGGTATGCAGCGTGTGACCAAAATGCTGGCGCAACGTTAGTATAGCATTGGTACTACGGGACTCTTACTTTATTACCTTACTAGCGGTCCGCCTCAGCTACGCACAGGTATAGATTATAGCCTATGTTACCCGGGGATAGTGTAGCTTCCCAACAGTGAAAGAATTTTTCAAATCGGTTCAGTAGCTTCGGAGCCTATTCAATGCAAACAAACTAACAAACAAATTTTTCCTCTTTATAAATAGACTAGCGGTCCGCCCCAGCTTCGCACGGGTATAGATTATAGCCTATGTCACCCGGGGATAGTGTAGCTTCCCAACAGTGAAAGAATTTTTCAAATCGGTTCAGTAGTTTCGGATTCTATTCAATGCAAACAAACAAACAAACAAACAAACAAACAAACAAACAATCAAATCTTTCCTCTTTATAATATTAGTATAGATAAAAACAAACTATAACCACGACAAAAGAAAAAGAAGCAGACAAGTTAAAAGACTGAAGAATAAGAATATTGGAAAAACATCTGGTCAAGAAAAGCTATCAATAGAAAATGATGGGAACAGCTGAATTCATGACCCAAGACACGCTGACTACTAAACGAGGAAACCAGATGTGTTAGAATACAAGTAAAAATGTGCACGTTCATTTATAGGTATTTAGTATCAGCATAAGGCCTAATTATCTACCTATACTTAGCCCACCTATAATACAAAAACATTTGAATTTCAACGATACTCCGACAAACTATAAATATACGATATAGCAAAGTAGTATGTAATTAAGTTCATCTTTTGTCAAGTCAATCTTTTGTATACAATATGTACAGTACATATTTTAATCAATGTCTGTGCTGAAAATCAGCGCTGAGCACTGCCCTTTTTTGTCGTACAAGCAACAATTTAACAACTTAAAGTGTATTATTATTAGTGTTTTTTTGTTGTGTCTGTTTTGTAATGTTGATATTGTAGTGTTTTGTACACAAAATAAATTTTTTCTTTCTTTATTTTGTCAAACTACCCTCAATTTAAAGACTTCATGAGTTTATACATGTGTTAAAATTAGGTTTAACAAAAAAAGGCAATCCTAGCCTAAAAAAAAAAACTATCAAGCTAAATTGTATCCAATACAGTACATTAATATGTTAGGTACATAATATATTATTTTTTATTATTTTGTGGAACTTAAAATAACATTTAAATCAAATCAACTTCAATCCAAATGCTTTAGCAGTTGGCAGCATACCAAGCATGCTGCATGTACCACGCTAGTTTATTATATTGCATAACAAATTAAAAACCCGCCAGGTACTTACAGCACCCGCATCAGCTCTCGTAAACACACCTGAACCACAAACGCTAACAAACACAAAATGTACAAAAATCCAACGGACATACGGGCTGTTATTTGCGGACGTCATCCGCCCCGGATGTCGTTAATGGCCGAAAATGCGGAAAATTGGACTATTCATTACGAGCAGCGCTGGTGAATTTAGTTTATGTCAGGTGTTAAGGACATTGATCTCGGAAAGAGGGTGAAAATTTTACACTACACTGCTAGGAAAACATCTAGGAAAATTCAAAGTAAATATCTTTTGATCTAACGAAAATACCATGCAAGCAAGTTTCATACGATGTAAAAGTATAAACAGTAAACTAGTTAAATATAGATTAAACTGCCGATACTTTTTGAACAAAGGTCTATAAGCATTATTTCGACCAAGTCTTAAAAAAAAAAAAGTAGACAGTATTTAACCGACTTCAAAAAGGAGGAGGTTATCAATTCAACTCTGTTTCTTTTTTTGTATTTTTTCACTTGGCATCAAATTTACGAGCGAGATCGCTGCATGTCAGATGAAAATCCAAAAATATTTGTAAAGGACTATGTTGACTATAACTGGACTACTACTATGAATGGACTATGACTATGTTGTGTTATTAAAATCAATCTCTCGGATTTTAATTTACTGTTCCAGTGTGGAAATTATTTGCATGAGTGGCATCCCCGTTGTTTTCCAAACTATCCTGGGAAACAGCACGCAAAAAGGCAGTCGAGTTGAGAACCACTTTTAGGAGTCGGTTAAACGTCCGCATTGCATAACATGCGTTTCCGGCAATTTATCCGCGTCGATGTAATTATGAACGACGACAGTTTGCAACAATTAGTGGGCTTCAAATGGCTTATGTTGGAGTTAATATACCCTTTGTGTGCATTAACGAGAACCGCTCGTTTATTTTTGTGGCTTTACCTGACGCATATCCTTAATTTGATATCAAAACTGATTTACGCTAACAACGTGACTAGACACAATTAATTAGTTTATATGAGTTAATAAGTAATATATATTTCGTTAAAAAAAAAAAACGATTTCACGAGGATAGGGTGAAACTCAATAAACGGGACTCGTCCTCTTAATTTTCCACCTTTAGAGGTGGGATATTACTTTTATTTTAATGGGACCAACCTCGAAACATACCCAGTTAAAAACGGTTTACAATCGGTGAAGCTATCGCGTAACATACTCAAAAAGCAGCCGAATTTAAGAACCTCTTTAAGTACGCTGAAAACAATACGTAAGTATCGATTGAATCATATTTACCAGCTACTTCATTGGCGTAAAAAAAAAAAACCTGGCCTGGCCTGTTAAAAGCCTAGATAATATTTTTGTTGTAATTTTTATGTTATCCTTGTTTTGTGGTATTTTAATAAAGAGTTTTATATTGTATTGTATTGTAAATTTTAAAATAGTAGCTTGTGTCTTATCTACTGTTTCGTAACAAAAAAAATTGAGGGAAAACGTTCTAATTATCCGACTAGCGAGATTTGCATATAAGGGTAGTTCACAAAGTATACTGACCAACTTTCAAGACAGCAAAAAAAATCTGATCAGTGAGTTTTGTGGAGGGAAAACACGGTCTAATAACACAGCGAGAGTGTGGAACACAGAGAGTCGGGGTCGGAGTCTGTGTTCTACAAAAAGTACAATATGGGTGTCTTCACAAATCAAGAGTTATAAACAGATCCTTCTAGGTAAGCGTGCTCCATTTTAATCCGCGTCTTCATTTCACAGGCACGGCACAAACTCAAGCTACAATAACATGAAAACTGATATACGTAGTTTTACTGGCTCATCTAGTTAATTTTGTCCTAACCTACAAAAAACTTTAACTCTAATCAGAGAGAGTATGCAAACTGCAACATTTGCTCTGAATTTAGTTCCTGTATTGTCTCTTAAAGCTCACTTAATATCGCAATAAAAGCTTAACTTGCTAACCGCTAACTTGAATAAAACAATACGACGACGTTGCTCTAAACTGCTTCTCTAGGAAAAGTAAGCATGCCATTAGAGCTAAAGATTTAAATAGATCACATGGCCACATTGCAACAAGCCGTTTTACTGAGCGTAATATTCACTGAATTTTGATGGTAACCGTGGAAACAAGGCGCTTACCGTGATACTTTAAAATAAATTTAAAAAACACCTAATGCTTAAAAGTACTAAATGTTAACACACAAGTCGTTAACTGTAATGCCTAACCCTGTTATCAGGATTGTAACGGTGGCACACCACCAATCATAGCGAGGCGAAGCTAACGATTTCCGATATCACCAGCGACCGTTAACGGCAGCGGTTGCCACCACAGACTTGCGAAAAATAGACAACGGCAGGTTAGAATTACGTTGTATGCGAAGTTAATTAAAGAAAATTGTAACAAAATTAATTTTGAGAGAATGTTTGAACATAGACTGCACTTTAGTTCATTTTCAATAGAAAAAAATTATACACATTTGAAATTCATTCATTAAGCCCTTTCTTTTGATACCAAAAACGATATAATTATTTTTTTAAAGTATGTGCGTTTCTAGGTCATAAAATCAAAAATATTGATTTTAGCGCAACGTCATATAGCCTGTGAGACGAGGAGTATTAAGACGCGTTCATTGACACCTCATTGGTCAAAATATGATAAAGTAGTTCAGGAGATTAGAGGGGGGAACACATGAACATATATCCATACTTACATAAACTGTCAAACTCATATCCCTCTTTATGTAGTATAATTGGTATTTTTTTTTACTAAATTTGAAGGACAACTTATCCAGTCTTTATTCTGCTATGTCTGTGGTTTCCACCAAATGCGAGATACGACAAAACGGCGGGTATCAAGCTATCGAGGCCGTAATGAATTTCCTCTTTTCATTTGGTGTCCGGCGCGGCTTATTCTAGCTTTTGCATCTTTTGCGAGGATATTTTGCCATTCAAAACATTTTTTCAGTATTATCGCCGTGTTTTTTGTATCGTGGCGTTTAGGGACGCTTTTATCTCATGGTCTCGTTTTTTTGCAGGTAAGTAATGGCCCGGCTGGAGGGAGATATCCCTGCCAAACATGGAAAGCTTGAACTAGGTACTGGAGATAAGGTAAGTGATAGTCTGTTTATTTTGTGGGCCGACACTTTTGACTGCATAATTTAGGCGAAATGTAGAATTGTTTTACACTGTATTTACTATGTACTGTGTAAGATTGTTTTTATTGTGTGATTGTATTTTAAGAACGTACCACGACGATACCGGGCTCCGTGGATTCAAACCCCAAATTACCCCACTAATCACCACTAGAACTTAAATTACCACTAGATGGACCGACGACATTGTGAGAGTCGCGGGCATCCAGTGAATGCAGATGGCAGGCTGTCGTTCAGTGTGGAGGTTAAAGAGGAGGCCTATGTTCAGCAGTGGAGGTCTTCTGGCTGATGATGATGACCTCAAATTATTATAATTTGACGGACTGTTCTCACAAAACGTTTTATTGCATAAGATATGACTTTTAATTTTAACCATTAAAAGACCACATTATAAAGAAGTTGACCGTCAGGGACTCCCGGCAGATGTAAAACATGACGGCATAAGAGAGTGTCATGTTATTTGCCGTCATGGCATACGAGTCAGTTTTACTGCCATGAGATACAATATCATTACCTCATCAGCCAGTAAACGTCCGCTGCTAAACAAAGAGAGACTCTTCTTAGAGAGGGGTGTTGCCATAATCCCTACGCTTGGCAGGTGGCTTGGGGATCACAGTACCTTCACCGTGTACTAACAGGACGCTGCTGTCTATTCTCCGGTGGTTATGTTCGCAGTTTTAGGACATACCCTGGTCCACCAAGAGATCATTACAATGAAACTATTATCTAGACTTTAAAATACCTTTAAAAACCACCCACCCACCTACCTTACCTATTTTTTTAATAAGGTAATATAAATAAATTACGTTGTGATATTAGGCAATTTTGTATAGTAAAACTGATAACGTAGAACCTTGTAAGTTAAGATGCGTTCAAATAGGAAGTATTTTAACGAAATATTTTGCACATCAAAAACTTTTTCAGGGCTACATGGAACGGAATAACTATGTGTAACTTATTTTACCTAAACGGAAAAAAAATTGTATGACATGAGAAGCCTACAGCACTGTTGTAGGATTTTAAATTATCAAAATTCTCTAATGAATGTAATGTATTTTTTTATAAAGTCAAGATTTTTGAAACTGAAAAAATTATAAAAATAAAGCTGCCAAGTGCGAGTCGGCCTCGCGCACTAAGGGTTCCGTACCACCACAAAATTCAATAACGAAATGACCAGTTCTAACTTGGTAATGAATAGAAACTTGTCACCGACTCGTACTTGGCCATTATTTATTATTTGTTGTTATACTTTTAGGGTGTGTACTATATAATCATGGCAAATTTGACGTTCGTACATTTTTAAATTACGTTAAAAAATACCTTTGTTGTATGGGGGCTCCCCTTTTATTTTAACTTTTTGACTTTTTTATTATTTCTTAGTTAATCCGCCGTAACATCACATATTCTTTGAAAATTTCAATTGGCTATCTATTACGGTTTGAAAGATATAACCGTTAATAGGTAGGACAGACAGACATCGTAGGCTTAGTAATAGGGTCCCGTTTGTACCCTTTTTCACACTCCATTAAGTGAGATTGTGTTCAAATCCTAGTATATAAATAATTATGTGAAAAAACAATTCTTCCGTCAACTTTTCATACTGCCGTTTCGTTAAAAAGTCACCAGGTTACATTGTCGAATAATAATTATCGCGCAATTAATAAGAAACAAAAACTAGGTACCTTTGTTTGTTTTTAACAATTTTACTTTCGTTAGAAAAGCCATAAATGTTTCGTAATATTTTGTTGTGTTCTTTACTTTTTCCGCAAAACGAATGCCCGTAATAAAATCCAAATTTTCCATTTTGAAGTTTGAAACCCCATAAAACCCCGCATGAAAAGTTTTTTTTTTCCATGCTACAACCCTTATACATTGTTAGTCGGGTTGAGGAACTTAATGAAAGGCAATAAAAGGGTTTGATTGCATCCGTGGCTTCAGTTTGAGCGGTTATATCGCCATTCTGAGTTTGTAATAAAGCAGGCTTATGTCTTACCTCAGGGGGATGTTAAAAGAAATTTGTTTTATGGTGATCTTGTTATTTTATTTCTTACTAACTGCACCCTGCGGTTTCGTCCGCGTGGATTATTCCTTATATCATCAGCTTACGTCCAAACCAGTCCAGCCGTTTTGGAGTGCACAGCGAACATACATATATACATACACACAATGCCTTTTATAATTATATAAAAAGAAAAAGATAAGAAATAAGAAGTTACTGATGTTTTTGTTCTAAAAAATAGACAAATAGACAATAATTATGTCTAATCGTTTAACAAGATTAAAGAAGGCATGCGTTATTTGTTAAGATAAATCGTAACAATAGGATTATTAAATCACCGTACGAAACAACTTCGATGCCGTCGCTCAAAAACGGTGAAGGAGAACATCATGACGAAATCGATATTTTCAAGAACCTTAAAAGTTCAAAAAGACTTATCTCTCTGTCTCCCTCTCTCTCCCTTGCTTTCTCTCTCTCTCTCACTCTCTCTCTCTCTCTCTCTGAAAGAAGGCCTGTATCCCAGCAGTTGAAACATAAAAGGCTGATAATGATGACGTAACAACTTCCTAATATTTTTTATTTAGTAGTGTTTTTTTGTCAAACAAACACTGAGGTATGTTTTACCAGGATATTTTCCTGGAAGCATATTTAATAAAGGGAAGTTAACTGATTGTTTCTTTGTTTATTGACGGGATTGAGGCCACGAGCTGAACAGGATATTCCGAGATATTCAATCTGTAAAAAAACAGAAATATATTATCGTTAACAAGTAAAAAATGTAGGTGCGGGCTTATAAATAAATGTATGAATTCTGGTCGGTGGTGACTGGGCGGTAGCATGTGTGCTTTACAATCTGACGGCACCCGGTTAGATCCTCAGCCTAGACTTTTTTGATACCTGAATAAATTATGTGCAGTTTGATGCCATCGCTCAAAACGGTGAAGAAAACATTGTGAGGTATGTCCAAGAACTTCAAAAGATCAAACACATATGACATTCACTAACATGCACTGGGACAGCATGGTGGATTACGACCCATCCTCTCTCTCTGAGAGAATGCCTGTCTGTCCCAGCAGTGGGAACAGGATAGGCTGAAATTGTTCCTGAAATATGCCATATAATTTTTTTAAGCCCTCGAATGGAAAAACTCTCACGAATTTTCCATTGCAACGTGCATTATTTTAAGACTATTTCTAGTAAATCTACATATATAAAAATTAATCCCTATTTACTTTGGTCACGCCATAACTTGAGAACGTCTTTACTGATACCAATCATCTTTTTTTAAAGTTTTCTATTACTTTGTAGAAAATTCTTATGGAAAGAAAAATTAAGAAAATTGTGCAGATGATTGAAAATTTCAGAAAACTTAACAACGATTTTCAACTTCTTTAGTCCTGTCCATCCAAAGGTTGCCTGGAAGAAATCGCTTTAGGCGATAAGGCCGCCCATTATACTGCCGTATATTTGTTTTTTATGTTAGTTTAAGTTTCATTTGTATTTTCGGTGTGTAATAAAGATGTATTGTATTGTATTGTATTGTAACGATTTTAACTTCGCGCGTTTGACAGTACTAAGACAGGACAACGTCTGTCGTGTCAGGTAGTTACTACCCGTCTTATCACAAAAGATTTAAGCACGCTTTAGACAAGTGTTTAGCATATTTTTCGCAGTAAAACAATTGCTAAACACATGTCTAAAGCGTTCTTAAATCTTTTGTGGTAAGACGGTATATATTTTACAGTATGTTTTATATGACACACGGTGTTTACGCTAAAACTATTAATTCGATTCTAGTTTTAATGTTTTATTTGTAATGGCAGAAGTCAAGTACCTCTCCTTTCATCCTACCTAAATTTCCTCTCCCCGTCCTTGTCGGACTCTCATGCATATAGTGCGTTGAATGCGGAATGCATTCTTAAAAACAATCGTTTTCGATCAATGGACGGCGACTGTTCTGCTCCCGTAATAATTACATATTTTTACTGATTTTGATCGTGTGTGTACCACTAAAATAATAGAAAAACTTAGCTGTGAAGTGTTCGGTGCCCTCTCGAAGTTTGCGGATTGAATCCAGGACGGTCCTGGCTGAAAACCACTGGATAAGACGTGAGTTCCCCCTTTTTCATTCCTTTCATGTGAATTTTGCCATACATCGTGATTTCGTGTTAAATACAATACCAGCGCGCATACATAGTTTTGGTCACTTCGATACGGATGTTATTTACTCATCTCGACCTGGTAATTGCTATATTTCGCGAAATACGGGCACGTGCTTTGCACGTTGTTTGCCGGTGCGTATTCCGCCATTTTGAACCAATAGGTAATTTAATTTACTGGCCAGTACTTATAACTTCTAATTAGTTAGTATTTGTTTTGGTAATTAATTCCTTTGCACAAAATGACGAGTACTAAAAAAGAAAAAGATATTGATAGATTACAGAATAAATTGTCAGCATATTTCGAGCATGTTCAATCGATTTATGATTCTTTGCGAACGTTAGATTCTAGTGATCCTGCGCAGGTTGAATCATTTCTAGCGTCCAGTTTTACAATCGATAACATGCGTGATAGGTATATAGAAACGCTCGAAATGAAATGTACTTGCGAAATGTCATTAGAGGAAACTGCTGCGAAATCTGTTAATTCTTATCAATCGTTAATGGCATTTGAACAACTTTATACTAAAATTAAATTTAAAGTAAAACAATTATCTGAAAAACAATGCTCAGAAAGTTCATTAGAGAACCATAAACAGGATGTAAAGAATATACGGCTACCTAAATTAGAGTTGTGTTCTTTTTCTGGCGATCAGGAAACCTGGCCTGTTTTCTATGAAACCTTTCGTACGGCTGTTCACGAAAATACGAAGTTATCTGACGGCGAGAGGGTGATATATCTCATGGGTAAATTGAGTGGCAATGCGCTCACTATTTGCCAAGGTATTTTACCATCTGCTGAAAATTATAACGTTATTTGGAAGGCTTTAATAAGTCGATACAATGACCGGCGACTGATGGCCGCGAATTACCTCGACAGGTTAATGAACCTGCCAGCCATAGATAACACACCCGCAAGCTTGGAAATTTTTATTGATAAGTTTTCTTCGATTATTTCTGCGCTTCATCAATTGAAGATAGCTAGCTTGGAGGATTTGTTATTCATACATATTGGCTGCAAAAAGATTAACCTAGAAACAGTAAAAGCGTTCGAAATGTCGCTCGATGACTCAGATAGCCTGCCTACTTGCGATGCATTCGTGGAATTTGTGCGTAAACATGCTCATCTATTGAAACGAGCTTACAACGTCACAGATAACATGAAGTCGCCTCAATTTCGCAAAAATGTAGATTCAAATAATACAACTCGTATGTCAAATAAATCTTCAGGATCACGATCAAATAATGTTAAAACTTTTGTGAACGTGCAGGAACGCACTAATTGTGTTTGTTGCGACCAATTGAATCATCCATTGGCCAAATGTCCCACGTTCCTGTCTACGTCTCCTCGTAATCGTTTTGTGATAATCAAGCGCAATAATTTATGCGTAAATTGTTTAGGTAAACACACGTTACCCAATTGCCCCTCCAAAGGTAGGTGTACCTCGTGTTTACGATCGCATAACGATTTATTGCACTTTGGTAATGCAAGTACATCCTTTAATAGGAGCGTTACTGCATCGCATAACAGCGGGAATCACAACATCGCTCTTATCACTAATGTAAATAAACAAAGCAAGCAGTCGGTTACGGCAGACGAGCGTTCATTAGCCGCGCGGCCTAGCGGCGCACACGATGTAGGACCTATTAGTCAGTGCAATACCGACTGTCCTGTTGCGTTGTGTGCTGTAGGTATTAAATGCGCTGCTGTCAGTGGAACTGATGATATTAAGCCCGGGACTTCCGTGCTCTTAGGTACGGCCCAATGTCACTTTGTTGACGAAATGGGAAATATTCATCTGGTACGTGCCATTATTGACAGCGCGTCGCAACGCGATTTTATCACAACTGAATGTTGTCGGCGTTTGAACCTGCCGTTGTACTCGACTGCAAGTAAATACGTCTCCGGAGTCGGTGACGTCACCAATCCCGTTGAAGGTATAACTTGCCTTACTTTACGTTCTCGTCATAATGACGAGGTGAAGTTTACTATCCAACCGCTAGTAGTTAGTCGGATTACGGATGCACTTCCGGTATCAACAATTGATACTGCGCAACTTGATTATTTGCAAAATCTACCTTTAGCTGATAGCCGCTATAGCTCACCGTCGGGCGTTGATCTCATACTAGGTTCCGATTTGTTCGCGCGTATACTGCGCCCTAACACTGTGTCGCGTAGTGCAGGTGAACCGGTAGGTATCGAAACTTTGTTAGGATATCTTATCGTAGGTCAAGCTCCGGTGCATAATGCTACGTGCAATGTCGTCCGCGCTTATTGCACGATTGACGAATCGCTCGGTAATTGTGTAAGTCGGTTTTTCGAGTTAGAAGAAGTACCTAATACTGATAACATGTTGTCACCGGACGAGCGGAAGTGCGAAGAATTGTATGCAAGTACCACTCGACGCGATGAAACCGGTCGTTTTGTAGTATCGCTGCCGTTTAAAGGAGATGCGTCATCTTTAGGTAACTCGATGTATACGGCGGAGCGTAGGTATTTATCGCTCGAACGGAAATTACTGACTGACCCTTCAGTTAAAAAGGAATATGACAATGTATTTCGTGAGTATTTAGATAAAGGTTATTTGCGAGCGATCGATAACGTTTCCGCGGATTTTAATGTACCGGATTATGTGATACCTCATCATGGGGTCGTGAGGACCGACAAGTCGACTTCCCGTTTACGTGTAGTGTTAGACGCGAGTAGTGCTACTTCAAATGGAGTGTCGTTGAATGACATATTACATACTGGACCGAATTTACAAAATGATTTATTCCAAATTTTATTGCGGTTTCGATTATTGCCTATTGCAATAAGTGCCGACATTCGGCAAATGTATTTAAGAATATTAATGAGTGACGACAACTGGCGTTTTCAAAGATTGTTGTATCGATTTGATCCTAATGAACCCATTAAAATATTTGAAATGACGCGTGTTCCGTTCGGTCTATGCTGTAGCCCTTTCTTAGCTGTGCGATCGGTTCGCCAATTAGCTATAGATGAACAAGCTCGCTATCCGGCGGCCAGCAGCGTTGCACAACGAGACATTTATATGGACGACTTAGCCACGAGTTGCTTATCGGAAGCAGAAGGCGTCGAATTATCTGATCAATTGATAAAGATGTTTGCAACTGCAGGATTCGACTTAGTCAAGTTTTCGAGTAACTCGCCTGAGGTAATGGAAAGTATTCCGCCCGAACATCGTGTTTCTGAAGCCGTGGAGTTCAGCCCAGCTGATCAATTAAAAATATTAGGATTGCATTGGTTGCCGGCCGAAGACGTGTTCACATTTACTGTGAACCTCGAACCACGCTCGTGTACAAAGCGGAACATACTTTCCCGAATTGCTCGTTTGTGGGATTTATCTGGGTTTATTGCCCCTGTCACACTTTTTTCCAAATTAGTAGTTAAATCACTTTGGGACCAAAATGTAACCTGGGACGAAACGCCTAATCCAAATATAGTCAAGTTGTGGCAAAGGTTTGAATCTGAATTGCCATTGTTACAAAACGTCAGATTGCCTCGTCACGTTGGTGTTACTGATGATTGCGTCATTACCCTACTGGGATTCGCTGACGCTTCCGAAGTAGCTTATGGAGGAGTGGTGTACATTCATGTGTACTTTCCAAAGCTTGGTCATATCGTGGTCAACCTAGTGTGCGCTAAATCGCGGGTCGCACCATCAAAAACGCTCGTTACGGTCGCTCGATTGGAATTATGCGCAAACCTTCTTCTTGCCAAACTAATGCGAGTGGTAATCGATACCTACTCTTTGCCGGTGTGTTCTGTTTACGCGTTTACCGACAGTAAGGTAGCTCTCGCGTGGATACATGCCACGCCAAGTCGCTGGCAAACGTTCGTCGCGAATAGAGTTTCACAAATTCAAGAAAAACTTGACCCTAGTCATTTTCACCATATTGCGGGCCAAGATAATCCTGCGGATTGTTTGAGCAGAGGGTTAACTCCCGCGCAGTTGATCGTGCATCCATTGTGGTTTAATGGACCGAGGTTTGCTTATCAACCTCGCTCTGAATGGCCACTGAATAATGATTTCAGCACTTCAGACGATATTCCTGAAGCGAAAGTGAGCGTCATGGCGACAATTGAACCGGACGTTCCACCTCTTCCTCCATTGTGTGAGCTCGCCAATCGAGTCTCCACTTGGACCAGATTGCTCCGAATAGTGATCTATGTCCTTCGTTTTGTCAAAAAATTACCGACAAAATATAATCTCTCCCATTTTGAAGATGCAGAACTTGCAATAGTTAAAAGTCTGCAAAGTGTTTATTTCGCCGATGAAATAACTAAATGCAAAGCGGGCAAACAATTGCCGCCAGCTTTTCGTAAACTCAACGCATTCGTTGATAGAAACGATATCTTGCGCGTCGGTGGTCGTTTGACTAATGCCAACATAGGATATGACAGTCAACACCCTATTTTACTACCGCGTCGCGATCATATCGTTAATTTGATAATTGAATATTATCATCGCAAGAATTTGCATGCTGGACCGCAGCTTCTAATGTCACTATTGCGACAAAAATATTGGATTATGTCGGCTCGTAACATTGTGCGAACTCGCGTGCAGAAATGCAACATTTGCTTTCGGGTGCGACCGACAAATCAATTTCCTATGATGGCAAGCTTACCTGCATGCCGGGTTAATGAGGCTAAGGCATTCTGTCATACAGGAGTGGATTTTTGCGGACCCCTTTCGGTCGTTATACATCGTGGTCGAGGTATACGCGCTGTACGCTCTTATATTTGCCTGTACGTTTGTCTTGTCACGAAGAGCGTACATTTGGAATTGGCGCCATATCTTACTAGTGAATCGTTCTTAAACGCTCTCCGACGTTTCCTCGCTAGACGAGGACCCGTTAGTACGATGTATTCTGACCGGGGAACGAATTTCGTAGGTGCTAAGGCCTACTTAGAAAACGTGTATCAATTGCTCGAATCTGAGGAGTATTGCGACAAGTTCGCGAATGAATTGCGTGACAATCGCATCGAATGGAAGCTAAACCCAGCTTCAGCCCCCCACATGGGGGGGGGCATGGGAAGCTAACGTGCGTTCGGTCAAGACTATTCTTTCGAAAGTAGTGGGAACTCAGCTCTTGACGTATGAGGAGATGTTGACGGTGCTTACTCAAATAGAAGCACTGCTAAATTCGCGCCCTCTGTCAGTGTTGAGTGATGACCCCGCCGAGCCTTTAGCGCTAACTCCCTCACATTTTCTAGTGCTTACCCCTCTTAAATCACTACCCTCAGAAGATCTATCCAACGTGAACGTCAACCTGTTGCGTAAAAAACGTCTAGTTGACCATCTCGTCCAGTCATTCTGGAAGAGATGGAAGATTGAATACCTTCACACCCTTCAAGTGCGAAATAAATGGACGAAGCACACTGCTTCTATCCAAAAGGGGACTGTCGTTCTACTAGAGTCGGCAAACAGTGCTCCTCTTGACTGGCCTATCGGTGTGATCGAACGAACGTTTGAGGGCAAGGATTCGATCGTGCGTGTCGTGGATGTCCGTACGAGGTCTGGGATTTATCGTAGGCCCGTGGTTAAAGTTTATCCCTTACCAACACAATAAAATATACAGTCCACAACTCTAATTTAGCTATAAATAAATTTAGTAATAATTTGTAATACAAAGTTAGATTTAACTTACTTTAAAATTATACTTGATGCTAAGTACTGGCTATCTTCAATAGATTACCTATTTGTGATTTTATTTTAGTTTAACGCATCTGTGTTAGGCGCGTTAAAGTGACCTTTATTTTGTATGTGCCTTGTATCATTGAAGGCCTTCCGTCCTGTCAAGGCGGGGGGGATGTTTACGCTAAAACTATTAATTCGATTCTAGTTTTAATGTTTTATTTGTAATGGCAGAAGTCAAGTACCTCTCCTTTCATCCTACCTAAATTTCCTCTCCCCGTCCTTGTCGGACTCTCATGCATATAGTGCGTTGAATGCGGAATGCATTCTTAAAAACAATCGTTTTCGATCAATGGACGGCGACTGTTCTGCTCCCGTAATAATTACATATTTTTACTGATTTTGATCGTGTGTGTACCACTAAAATAATAGAAAAACTTAGCTGTGAAGTGTTCGGTGCCCTCTCGAAGTTTGCGGATTGAATCCAGGACGGTCCTGGCTGAAAACCACTGGATAAGACGTGAGTTCCCCCTTTTTCATTCCTTTCATGTGAATTTTGCCATACATCGTGATTTCGTGTTAAATACAATACCAGCGCGCATACACACGGAATAATGTAAGGATTATAGCGATAACACTGCCACCAAAATTGGTCCAGGCGCTTAAGATTTATGGGGGAATTAAGAAACCCATACATACATGAACCCCAAATATATAACACTCTTTTTTTGGACAGCCGTACAAATCAAGTACAAATTGAAGATATAAAAAAAAAACTACGATAAAAAAGAGCATAAAATATTCAAAGGGATGAACAGATTTTTTAAATCATAGCTTAGAATACTTTCGATCAAGTCACCTTTTAAACAAAAATTACTAAATCAAAAATGGTTCAGCCATTTAGGAGCTGCGATGCCACAGACACACACGTTAAACTATCACCCCTCTTTTTTGCGTCGGGGGTTAAAACTAATCATAATTTACTTTTCTATAATAGTTTTTAGTTATTTATTTAAGTTTTCGTTAATTTTGTTTTTTTAGTTGTGCATAATAAAGCTTTTCTATAATTGATTTCGTAGTTGGCAGTATGTACTTGAGTATGTATGTGTATGTTTTCAAATCTTCAAATGGTAAATCTTGCAACTGGGACCAAAATCACAGCTCAGTCGATTGTGCCACAAATTTTTAGTCTGTGATATCTTGATGTTACAATACTGAACTTCCAGCACACTATAAGCATTACTCAACTTTTAGAAATTCTCGTCTCTACTTGTGATAATATTATATAAATTTCCACATCTAAAACTCTCCAGTGTTCCATAACCTCGCATACGTTGTGATGGTTGTCTCTTTGATTTTCCGCCGTTGTAACCACGACTATTGATTTCCGAGGCGGGGATGCTTTTTCCCGCTTTAATCGTGGCTTGAGACTTGTGGTTGTGAAAGGGGACACTTGGTAAGTATGCTTCATCGGTATGCTTACATTTTGTAACGAAGTACCTAAGTTATGGGTGCTTTTAGTTTAATCTGCTAGGTACTGTGGCCAAGTCGTAACTTCGCCTCGTAATATGCTATATATACCACTTAAGTAGTTTATGTTTGACACCGAAGATACTATGCTCCATTACTCTTTGGCAAACCATAAGCATAGACCTAATCTTATAATTATTTAAAATAGAAAAATAGAAGTTTTGTTTAATTCTCTTTCAATGATTTTTTATCTTCAAACAGTTGAAATGCGCGAGTGAGATGCATTTTTAGCTGCCTCTACCCTTGCACTTTTAGCTGCCTCTGCTCGTGCACTTTTAGCTGCCTCTGCTCGTGCACTTTTAGCTGCCGCTGCTCATGCACTTTAAGCTGCCACTTAAGAGCATTTTTTTAAATTCAGTGTTCGGACGATCGCAACATCTTCTTCTTAATTTAAACCTGGCCACGCAGTACCTAATCAAAGTAATCGGGTACCATCTCTTTGTGCCAACTTCCGACCGTTTCTCGAATGGAATCGTCATTCCGAATCGAGAATGGTTTTTATCTCGTCGCAAGAATATGGAATGAAGAATGGAATGGGGATCCGTTCTGTGAAGTTTTTAGCGTAATTTAGATATTTTATAACTAAAATCACAAAATTTCAGCCTGTGAGATGTTAGACTTCAGAGAAGTCTATGTTCAGAAATTTATTGCAATAGAATTTTTCAAGGACTTATACATTAATATTGTGCCTAAATAAGGTGAGGAATAATCTAATAGAGAGATTAATTTAAATATATAGAATTTTGCTAAGTTAATATAGGCAGTTTGCTCGAAAACTATCACATCAACATGGCTTTTTTGCTTTGCAAAGATTACGGCTACATGATGTTTTATTAGAAAAAATAATTCAAAACTCCAATCAACAAACTTGTATAACGAAATCCAGCAATTAGTCTTATAAATCGCCGAGCCCTACACCCATTGAAATAACTTTTCAGTGAACTTTTAACACTTTCGCTGGCGATTAAAAATTCAATAGCATCTAAAAGGCATGCCGGGGAACTCTGCAGCTGAAGCCAATGTTCCAAAAACGCTGTGACGGGAACGGACTAATTGGTTCCACAGAAAAAAGCAGTTGCACTTAATGTTTTTAGTCAAAACTGTGAGGAATAAGTTTTACGGAGTTCATGGGAGGTCAAACTTTGCAGGAGTGAGTTTTTTTGTAAAGTTTCCAGACAGTGTCATTGCTTTTGCAACCGGAAATTGGATTTTCTAGGTTTATAGCATAGATAAATAATTATTTAACAACTTTTCATGAAAAATCACTATTTTGAAGATGATTAGCAAGATTGCAACGTCAAAATAAATGCAAAGGATAATGGGTATAGGTAAGTTAATTGAGTACGCACTTAGTCTTAAATTTGTTTGCGATTATAATAAAAATTGACAGATGAGCCAAATCTGTATTGTTTCATAAAATACGTGAGTGTTGTGCCTCAGTTTCTCATTTTCCTTTTGCGTCATTAAACAACAAAATCACGTCCCGCTTTCCTTGTTTACCGATACACAAAAACAATGCGCGTCTCAGCGAAATAGAGTCGGCCCGGACCGACATCAATCTTAGTCCGGGGCCGTTCACTCATCGCCCGAAAAAAAATCAAAAAGCCAGCGTAAAACCGACCGGAATACAGATGCCTTTTCAAGAATCCTGACGAAAAGACTCAGCTATTATCGACTTACTCCCACCCTCGCAAATAGTGCACTGACGTCATAGTTTGAACAGCTATCAACCGTTGAACTTGCAAATATTGGTACGTTTTTGAGGGATCGAACGATTCTCTTAAATCGAGTCATTTTGTACTGTCGAGGGTAAGTTACATTGAATGTTGCATTTATTGACCACTTACAGCCGAGTGCTTGTGGGATGAGAACGGCTTTGTCAGCCGAGTGTGCGCCGAATACAAATTTGTTTACGCTGCAAATACCGCATGAACTGAATAGATTGCTCAAGGTTGCAGTTTCTGTAGATAGAGCAAGTTGTAAAGAAAATGTACAACTTCACCCTCGTTCACGCCCAGTTGTCAAATTATCGTTCAAAATCATAAGATTTCCCGAAGAGCTTCCTTATCTTGGCAAGTTCTTTTATATGTAGGTCAAAACGCAATTTATATCATTTTTTGTGGGTGTCGTTTGCATTAATTTTGGAGGGCGGCATCTGCGAATAATGGCGTCTCCAAGTTCGTATATTATTATCATTTTATTGAATTTATCAACTCGCAAAAAATTGCTTGTGAAAAATTGACACCTATTGGGGAAGATGAAACTTGTTTTTGGGTCTTGGGTAAGGTAATTTTGGAAAATTCAACATCTAAAACTTTATTTACGTAAACCTTACGTAGTACCTTCATGTAGTTACATTTTGACATTTTATGCCATCAGTTACTGTAGGTATGTCTTTTATGTACAATACAACACCAAAATGATTGCATAAGGCTTCGCAATTATTACACACACATTGAAATTAGGTAAACACTTTTAACCACAGCAAATAATTTTTTTGTTTAACTTTTCTGTTCTCTTTACGAATTTAATAAAAGAACAGTTTTTTTTTCATTAAATCTTTTCTGGGGATTTATTTGCGTGTATTTTACATTATTTTAATTCCTATCGTTTTGAACACTTTGCAGGTCACGGATAGGCTAGATGACGGATGTATTTACGAATAGAAATGTACACATGTAATTATTTACAAGTACCGTCAATGATTTTAGTGAAAGCGTTACCTATGGCAGTAGTCGCTCACGGTGTCCAGAAAAACCGTTAAGGCAATTTGAGATTCAAACTAAAATGCTTTTATGTGAATCGGTAACACTAACGCTATGTCACGAACTTCAATTTAAAAAAATATCATTATTTTTACTCAGATTTCGATCTAAGGCTCGCTTGAAGTCGAAACATAATCCTACTAATATTATAAACGTGAAAGTTTGTAATTTGTATGGATGTGTGTTTGTTGCTCTTTCACGCTGCAACGGAACAACGTATCGACCTGATTTTTTTGCATGGATGTAGTTCAAGAACCAAAGAACATAGGCATTTTCATCATCATCATCACCATTTTTCATTACTACGCGGGTGAAACCGCGGGGCGCAGCTAGTTAGTAATATTTCGCTCGATCGAAAAAAATCGAAAGAGTCTTTTTGTTAAGTACTTTTTATTATTTATTTTCGGTTTTATTTAATCAATATCTTCTATCATTTTATGACATAATACTCAAATAATTGTCACTGACACCTTTTAGAGAACGGTCGGGCTCATTTTTTCTAGGTTATTTTTTTGTTACTAGTAAGCGAAATATAAATTTATAACGCTACGTGTTTCTGGCTCAACGCATAAACATGGCCATTCAGCGTAGTAATGCCGCTAGCATGCTGAGTACGCTGCCAACTTATAGTAGGCTTGAGCATTTGGATTGTCTTTAGACCTTCAACGTTCTGTGGGCAGTCTAAGTCTGTTTTTGTAGTGTTAATTTGTATTTTGTTTAGTTTATAAAGGCACTTGCCCAGTAAAAAATAATTCAACCATAAATAAATTGCCCACTCTGAAGTACGTACGGATTTAGTCGAAGTCTACGAGGTTACGATCAATGTTTCTGTCAACACGTATCGACCTGCTAATTTTGGGACTCGGCCTAAAAGGTGTTTAATTTCAAATACATTACTTTATTGACAACACAGAAAGCAAATTACAAGAAGAATACATTAAACTTGGCTCAAAAGTATAACTTCCCGTGTAGAAAGAACTGTTCGAGTTATGTTAGAATTCTAAGAATGTTATACACATAACATGACTCATCACCCCCAGAATCGAACCTGTTGCTTTTAACTTAGCAAATAAAATTAACATTTTGAATACTTCATTATGCGACCTACTTGATGAGAAGCTTGTAGAGATAGCAAAAAACATGCATTAATACGAAAACAAAAGTGGTGATGGTGATGTATGTAAGTGTGTATGTGTGTATGTTAGCCCGCTCTTAACTCTGTAACAGCTTAAGGCGAAGTTCAAAGGCCAGATCTATTTCGCATGTTCATTTTCTATCTCCTCCGCCATCCTATAAAATACCAGCACTAAATGTATTGCTTTATACTATTTGCAATGTTTTTTTCTGCGGATAATGGCCAATCGTATTTTTATTATTATTCCTCAGTGGTTTTTTTATCTTCTAAAACTTTGTAATGCGCAAGTGATAGCCGCGTGATTTTAGCTGCTCATTAACTGAATTGAATGAAATTTAGTGTGGTACCTTCTCCACGCATACTTATAGCATGCATTAACAAAAAAAGCATGAGAAATTGAACATAATATTATCCTGTAATAGCAGGTGAAACTTCGGGGCGGCACTGTTAGAAAGATGCAGTATATTCACATTCGTAAACAGACATAATTAAAATACATGTTTTTACATTTAGGTCGTCATTTATAATACGCACTGCCCAAGAATGGAACTCAGTCTTCCTTGTTTCCTGAGAACTACAATCTTGCCTAGATTGTAGATCTTTAAGGCTACAGTTATAGATTGCTTCTAGATCAACGTATTCTATCCTCAGCTACACCGTCGCTTACCATCAGGCGAGTTAGTGGCCAAACGTAGATCTATTCTCTATAAATAAATAAATATGATAAATAAACCAAGCGCATTTAATTTGTAGTTGAGCGAACTGGCAACAAAATGCACTTCCACTAGAACATTTTTACTCAAATTCCGAGATGAAATGAAATAATTGCATCTGTGCCAAATTGTGTCCTTCGCTTTCCTTTTGCTTGCTTGTACAGCAGTTGCATCACAGAATAAATAATAATTCTTGTACCTAAATTTTAGCTGTATCCAACATTTATACGTAAATGCACATACAGCAAATGCTTGTTCCACCAAACATATTGTAAACTTAATATTCCGCTGCGCACAGAACTGGCGCTCGATCGTCTGCAGATGCTATCTGTAAATTAAATAATGGATGGACTTTTATTTCGAAAACATGGCATGGACTTACATGGAATTTAAAATTTTGTTTTTGTTCTGATATTATGAAATTGATCTTCTTGGAAACCTTTTTTTGCATGTGCTCTGCGGTTATTTTAACAAAAGTATCTTTTATAATAGAAACTGACGTAGTTTTCATATATTCCGTAGTCATTTGTTTGCACCTAATTTTAATTGAGTATTTCCCGTATAATAAAAACTAAATTCCCAAAGTTCCAAGTTCCTTTCCAAATAGTTTTTATTACAAAAATTAAACAATAATACAAAGGAATAATTAATGCAGCAGAATTATTAAATTGGCACTAAAACTTCTCTATCAATTGTACTTTGTTTGTATATTATAAAGTTTTTTTTATAAAATTAAAATACAACAGGAAGTGGCTGACTCAATAAACGGGATTCATCCCCAAAATTTCAAATCTTAGAGGTAGAATGTTTTCTTTAAATTAAAATGAGACCAGCTACGATTTTATAGCATATAGAATAAAATTTAAAAAAACTGGACAAGTACGAGTAGCATGCTCTCCGTTAGACAGAAACCTCAGAGCGCGAGTCCAAAACAAATAAAAAAACTAACTGAAGTTGAAATATTGAAAGACAAACTTAACTTTGCAATGAGGTTCTTCCATACATAACAACTATAAAATGTAAGTTTGTAGTTGTAAAACAATTTTTTATATATCTTACAACTTCAAATTAACAACTTTCAGATTTATTCCTTCATATGTGCTATAAGACCTTGCCTCTTGCCAAAATTAATGACTCTAGGTCAACGGGAAGTACCGTATAGGTTTTGATTCCCCTGTGAAATCGCAAAATATAAGACATAAACGTTCATATCTTTTGATTGCGTTAACATACAAATTTTATTTTTTTACAGCCAAAGAAACCGTAGACTCAAGTATTTAAAATAAAATTCAACTTGATACCTTTACGCGTTCTTGAGAAATAGGGTCTTGACAGACGGACAGACAGACAAACGGACAACGAAGTGATCCTATAAGGGTTCCGTTATTTCCTTTTGAGGTACGGAACCCAAAAAATCATTAAAATTAGTTTTCAATCACCTAAGATATCACGTACTATTGAAATCCAGTTTTTTTCTCTCTTTATAATTGGTATATTTTGATTAACAGTTAGTTTTCGAATGTACGATTAAACAACACCCAAAAATAAGTACCAAATCCCAAGTTTTGTCCCTGCGTGATACAGTGACAAATCTAAGCGATCTTACTTGCAAGAACAGATACGCACGAGTCAGCGTCTGCCTCAAAACTAAATAACGTAAGCGGCACATAATAAAACTCAAGATTATTTACTCAAGAACTGTTATAATTTTAAATAAACCAAATTTACATTTAATTACGTTGTATAATTGACCATTACAATAAGAAGATTTTTTTTGCCAAGAACTCTATATTCAGAGAAAAAAAAAATTGAAATTGAAAATTGTTTTCGCCGAATTTTTTTATCGAGAAAAGTTTCACCAATTATTTTCTAAAATTATATCTTTAATTATTTATAAACAAAATACGAATGTGGTACTATTTGCTATAACCGCGCAAATTAATGCAACGCAACCCAAGTTGACGATACATCAACTATTGATGTTTACTTTTCTTCTCTTTTACCTAAACCACATTAGGCAACGGTTTTGCTGTCGCTACACAAACATCGTCCGCAGTGACCGCGCGTCCTCGGAAGAGATCATTTCGCAAACGCAATTAAACTTTAACTTCATTAATGAAAATGACTTATTTTCTTTTGAAATAATGGGCAGCATATTGTTCTCCGTGAAGCCCGCGCCATTGTTCACAAAACAATAAAAGGCGTATTTCACTCCTCAGGCAATAGAAGGGGCTCGTCACAGTTTTTCTTTTAATTGGTACACGCAAAGACATATAAAACGTAGACGTAACAATGACAAAATCTGATGTTTCTAACACAAAATTACAATGACAATACAAAATCTGACCAGCTGCTGTTAACAAAAAATATTGTCACGGGCAGGCTAACACTAAGCGCGGGTATTCAAATTTTGCGACTGGTCGCGATATATGACTATCGGTTCGCGGTCAAAAAATCCCGAAAATGAACCAAAAATTGGCTAAAACCTGAGATCAGACAAACAAGGGAGATATGGTAAAGTGCGTGGTGGGTCCAAAAGCATCAAGACTAAGGTAATTTGTCTAATTAGTACAAGCTAAATTAGACGTTGTTTTAACGACATAACATTTCAATTCGCTGGTATTTCTAAAATGTATTTTAATTCATACAGGTAAAAAAAAAAAAAAAACTCAGGATCATTTTTCGTGACATTTGTACCAGTCCCAACATCTGTATGCTTGTAAGTCATTGTAAGGGTTACAAAATATGAAGTGCCTTAATTGTGGCTATTAAATCTTTATGGTTGTAGGTTGTAAGTCGAACAGTCTTAGTTTTTCCATTAATTTTATTGCTTTTCACCGTGTTCCGGTAATCACTTGAGCCAGTAATTAGAATCGGGGTTAACTGTTTTAACTAGTTAATACAGTTTAATGTTTAGTGGGCCGCATCCGAGTTGATATAGGTTGGTCGGATCCTCGATTTTATGTGAATTTGCGTGGCTTGATGAGATTTCCTTCCTCTATAACATGTTATTGAATCCTAATCAATCTGATTATTATAGAATCTTGGCATAAATTTTGCTGCCAACTGATAGTAGTGGGCTTGAGCATTTGGATTGTCTTTAGACCTTCAACTGTCTATGGGCAGCCTAATTGTTTTTGTAGTGTTAGCTTGTATTTTGATTAGTTAATAAAGGCACTTGCCTTGTCAAACTAATTTACGAGATAAATAACCAATTAGACTTAACTAACTTTAAACATGCTTAAAGCTTCAAGAAACATTTTACATGACACTGTGGGATTTGATACCTTAGCTGCCCTAGGCTTATGGAAGACTGCCGCCACCCCTACTCCCATGTGAAGCACGAAAAATTGAATGATTTTCGACTATACCGGTGAGCTGGTGTCAAAGGCCTAGCCAGTCATACATTGCCATTGCCATTGAAGTACATTTTAGAAAAACCGACAAACAAATTACAATCCTGTGTCGTCTTATCAATGTCTAATCAAGCTTGCAACAAATGGTAACTAAATGCACAGAACACCTTAATACCTTCTCCTTTTTTAGCCCTGACTCGATATCCATGGTTAATTATGTTGGAACAATTGATATTTTTTTCTCAATTTCAAAGTTGGTCCGACAGTATAATGTTTTTTTTGTCCACCATTTCGCCTGATGTTACGTAATGATGCGGTCTACAATGGAGCACGCTCGCCTAGAATAAACCAATTCAGATACCAAGATTATAATTATCGGGTAATACATATTCAGGCAGCGCATTTGAGTCTAGCGGTTCGCACAACACAACAAAAGTGGAGTCAAAGTACTTCGTACGGAAGGATGAGAACAATGACCTCCTGTCGCCTTAGTACCACCGTGTGTAGCCCTGTGTATAAAAGAGCAGCATTAAATTTAGTTTTATCGCATAGCTGTGAGAATTTACGGGTGTAGAAGTTGGAAATGTTATTTTTCGCACGAGAACTATCTACATGACAGGTGCAACTTTAGACGCGGTGTGTTTGCTCAAATAACACATTGCGAATATATGGGACCGAGGAAACTCATGTGACTATGTGTACTATTACTAGAAGACTATGAATTCGAATAAACGCGCTGGTGCTCTTGGTTTTAGTGCATTCGGACGTCTGTGTAAATTTGGATCAGACTTGAAGTACTGGAATTGAATGTCTTCACTAGGAATGCTCTCCATATCTTCTATGTATTCTGAATAAGTGTAGGTATTTAGAGCTTGAATGTGCACGACCACAGACTTATATTAGAACAGAAACCATGAGCGAGTACTGGTTTAAAAAAAAAACACAATAAAAAAAATATTAACTGGAAAACAAACAACTGCTAATAAACACAGTAGATAGGCGA
Source organism: Agriopis aurantiaria (assembly GCA_914767915.1). Lineage (NCBI taxonomy): Eukaryota > Metazoa > Arthropoda > Insecta > Lepidoptera > Geometridae > Agriopis > Agriopis aurantiaria. The sequence continues at coordinate 8,095,265 of OU611999.1, forward strand.
TAAATAATAACTCTAAACCCAAAAAAAGTTTTCACTAATACAAACTTAAATACCTATGAATCATAGTGTACATGCCCCGTTGCAACAACTTGGGCATGGATATATAAATATAATTACTTTCCTTTTATATTATTATTATTTCTTTCGTTTTTATGGTCTGTCTTCAGTTGTATCAATAATTATGTCAGTATTAAAAAATACAGTAACAAAACGTAATCCACTTTCAATCTTTCCCTCTTAGTTTTAAGAAAACTAATTTTGAAAATTGGAGGTAATAAGTTATTATTGCGAGTTTCCTCAAAAAAAAAATGTTATTAAAAAAAAAACAGGTCTTTTTATTAAAGAAATATAATTTTCTACTTATTACACAAATAAAAATTTCTATATAGCTTTCTATTTGATGGAATCAGAACGCCAAAAATCCAGTTTTGTTGCTTTTTTCGTGAAATAAAGTGAGGGGCTTAGAGTAGTTATTCTAAGGTGAGGGGCTCTTAAAAATCTTCTGTTTCACGTTGGTTTCACGCGATACAAAAAAAAAGTAAAACAATAAGAAGCTATTTAAGTAGTAAGTACGCAAGTATAGATAATGTTGGCTTGCTGTGCGCGTTGGCTTCGCTGTAAGCACAGCAAGCATTTGAACTTAAATAAAATAAAATAAAATAAAAATATACACTTTTCTATGAGAAACTTGTATCATCAAACAGAATTATAGCTTCCACAACTGAAACTACAACAAATTCCGACAAAAATTCCGAGTGAAAGCACGTAGATTTATACCAGCGTTTTATCATGAAAGAAAATATTGGGAATATATCCTGATTTCGTTTTTTCAGCAACGTAATTTATCTAAAAGCCGTAAAACTAGACGGCTCGAGGCAGACACGTCCGTCTCCGTATAAGTACCCTGGCGAAATGCCAAGGGTGAGGGTTATGGGCCTCCGGTCATTTCCGCAAGGATCTAGCAAATCGCCAATAGAATATCCACCCTCACACCAGCTAATAACGTCCAATTTCCTTTCACGCCGTGCTTCTCTTAAAGCTTTTCGGAATCACCTGAGCTCACCTCGCGCTATCACCACGTCATCCCGATTGAAAAGCTCCATGAGCTTTATTGGATTGGGTATAAGATTGAGATTCCCTTGCGATTTTTTGCCGATATTGCATCAACCTGCTAGTTCATCGGAGTCTTCGTCGTATTCCGTGTTCTTGTTTTGGACGGAATTATGTCTATGTACGATTATCGCTGAGACTTCGTCTTTCTCTGGTATTTTATTGTCATGAACTTGTGAAATATTGCTAACAGATTTTCTTCTTCAATTTCTTTCTTCTCAAGCTATTTGTTACGAGCGCTCGGTTGCCAGTATCTCGGTTTAGTAACTCCAGCGACTTTACCGCTTAGTAGTTTTTACTCGTTCAAATTGTCTAGTACCTATCTAGTTAGACGTAGTTACTTCAGCAATTTCGTGGGCCAGTGTAACCAGGCACCTCTTTGTGAAGTTAACTCTTTGTGCTAAGCCATAATTAGAGCCGCGGAACGAGGCGTCGAGGAAGTCGCCTTACGATAGAAAACCTTTTTTCTTTAAACCGGATCTGGAACGATTTGGTACCCTGTCCGACTTTTTATTGCGGTTGATGACTGTTAGGGATTTCTTTTCTTTTTGTTTGATCGTGTTGAAAGTGAACGGTTCGTGAGCGGTTTTAAGATAAAACTTGATACAGAAATATTGTAACTACGTCTTTCGATGTTACTCTTTTAGTGAACTGAAGATTATCCGGGATACTTAAAAAGTGAAAAACCCTTAATATGCTTTTCCACTAGGCATAAGCTACTTTCCATGTCTCTTCCAAATCTCTTGAGCCATTACGAAGTTTAATGCGAACAAACATACTTACTCACCCACTTACAAATTTCTGGAATTATGCTACATAATTGGCCATTCTTTTATTTAGATATACAAAACCAATTTCAACCAATCAATTCCTTATTATATAAATACTGAGTAAAATCTGAAGTGGATTGTAAACCCAAAATATGTTCATAAAAAAAGAGATAAATAAGAAATGCGGAGACTGACGTGATGGAAATACCAATCCGCAAATTAACGAGCTGACTAATTACACGTCACTATTACTATCACTATTACATACACCACTTTGTTTTATATATAGAGATAACGGCTTCAAATTTTGGAAAACTCGAAATATTTTCGGTGTGTAATAAAGTTGTATTGTATTGTAAATATCAACTTATTACATTCAATTTAAAAAGGCAGTTTTTCGTAAAACTCTCGCAGGGAAAGTTTGAGAGTGGATTTATTAAAAATAACTGACAAATTTAACAATATTAATGTTTTGGTTTACTTTTTAACCGACTTCAAAAAGGAGGAGGTTATCAATTCGACGATGTTTTTTTTTTTTTTTGTTATATTCATATTGACAATTACGCCTTAATTTTTTATTTTTATGCCTGAAAACCCCGATAGGCTTTTGAACGATTGTATTTGGCGCCATCTGGAGTTTAGATATACAAAACATTTTATATCTACTACTGGATAGTCCGGAAAACCTTTCTTAGTAGAAATTATCCACAATTATGTCTGTAAGTCACAGTATGTCTATTCGTACACATGTAGTTATCAATATTGTACTAATTATTAAATTAAATTTGTATTAGATAACTTGCAACGGTTAATATAGAGACCAATACTTCAAACAATTAGGCCCAATCTTAAACAAGCACGATTAAAGTGGGCCGTCGTTCTATCGTCAATTCAACTTCAGTTTGCAAAACACTCCTCTATTATAACCGAATGAAGTTTACCATCATAGTCCAATGACGTCATTAAAAGGACCTTAGGCTCGGTAATTTTCAGCAAAACTGTTATTATCACAGTCTCCCAGTGGTTTCATGTCGACATAAAATGAACCTTCCACCCGTATTTAGTCTAATAGGTCTCATTGAATCTAAATTGTTATTAAAACGATTTAGGTTTATAGTCGCTTACTTTTAATTTGTTCTAATTTTTATCCTGGAGCTTTAGTTCGTTGAATATTTTACTATTAACTTACATGCTTTTGACATAATATTAACAAAACCAAACCTTGTTTTTTTTTGGCTCTGAAACCGATCTATCATCTCGACCGATAAACATAATCATGAGGGTAATGTAATTACCCATACCTAAGGGTTATAGTAATTAATAATATTGTGTTATCGGAAGTATACGGGTTTACTGGTAATCAGTTAGCATCTTCTTAGGGCGACCTCAGTAGGGTTTGTAACCACGGATCCCGGTATCAGATTGAATTAGCTACGGATCTTGGAGAGTGTGCATCTGATCTGCATGATCTAATTACCTCCTGCCCATTTTTCTATTGGACTGCCAGAGCGGCCACAAAAAATCGACACCGCTTCATGGTTGATATTCCGAAAACCCGTACGAAGCGTTTGATTCCACCTTGGTCCTTATCAACCATAAAAAAGTTGGTAGTCACGGGGCACCCGGCAGATGTGAAACATGATGGCATAAGAGAGCGTCATGCCGTTTGCCTTCACGGCATACGAGTTGGTTTTAATGCCCAAGACGCGTCAATAGATCTTTCACACAAAAAAACCATTCAATCAAGGTCACTCGGAAATAATGTAAGCGGACAAAATCCTAAGAAAATTCCTAACTATAATAATTTTGTACAGAAATGAAAGCCCACTTAATCGGCAACAGATAAAACCAATTAGGAAAATTATATTCAAAAAATGTTGAAGGAAATCCTCCCTTCGTTACCTAATCAATTACTTGGACTTAAAGGATTAGATCAAGATTAATCGTCAGTTTAGAAAATGGAGTGTTTGGAACAGTCAAAAATATTTGCACGAGGGATTTGTGATGATTAAGGTAATGTTCACAAAACAGACATGCTGCACATCGCACTTATTTTTTTACCGACTTCGAAAAAGGGGGAAGGTTCTCAATTTGGCCCGTATTTTTTTATGTGAACTTAGATTACGCCGGCATCTCTAAATCAATTTGCGTGTTTCTTTTTTTTATCATGTAGAAAAAACCCGCGAGGTGGTACCTCAAAAATTTCATTAATTAGGGTTCAGTCGTTTTTAAACCAGCACAAATAATATGGATTTTTGCTAGAGCGCTTACGAATTTCGCGATAACAAATCACTACAATACTTTTGTTTTGTCTTTTGTTTAAGTCAAAACAAGGAGGTACTCTTGCATGGATGTATAATCATATCTATAAATAAACAAGTAGTTCGTCCCGAATACAATTAAATAAACTAAAGTTATATGATTATTTGTGGGATATTTACCGTGGTATGGTTGTGGATAACGACGGCGTCGTTGTCTTCCCGTGAACATGGTGCATGTAACTGCGCCGAAATATCGGGAGCTCATTCCACAACGTTACCACGGTAAATTCCCGTAAATAATCATATAACTTTAGTGAACAACCGTGATAGTTTAAAACAGTGTTTTACAATTAAAGAAGGTTTTAAGATTCCACTATCATAGGTTATTTTGGTTTGTATCAATAAAAAAATCTAATCAATAAAAAGGTATTCAAACCTCGACTAGACACACCTGGTCGGCCATCATACAAGAATGCTTAGAAATCGGGCTTATTTCGATCTTTGTTATACAATATTGAAAGCGGGGTGGCCAGAACGACGCATTTGAATTCAAAATGCTTTAAGAGCATGTAATTTTGAATCTTATTGCGGTGTTCGAAAGTCGGTTCTGTATTGTTTTCAAAATGTATAGTCGAAATACAGTGTTTGACTTGGTAAATAAAAGTGGAAACACATGAAAATCTTCAGAAAATCAAAAAGCTATAGGTACCTAAGTACTTTCTTTCCACTTGAAACGCGTGTCTTCTCTAGTATGCTAGTAATTGTAATAAATTGCAACAGAAAAAAAAATTGGTCGTTGTTAGGAAATCTATCGTCATATTCTATCGCCAAACATAACTAGATAAATTTCAAGTTCAGTGAATTTTAATCATCTTCATCATCATCGCCAGCTTTTTCAAAGGATTGCAAGGCTTTTCCAAATACCATTGGTCGCCATTCTCATCTATGCATTACCTGTGATGGGTCTGATATATCCCGACGGATCGCAGTAAATTAAATTAAATTAAATAAATGTATTTGTTTACTAATCTCATTTGTCATTTTCAACAATTGCGGACTTCACGATAGCAAGCCCCACGATTACTAAATAAAAGCAATACTACATAGAGCACTGTCTAGACTGTTTCGACTGGGTTCAGTTCAAGTCTATTTTGTGTAGTTTTAGGTGTGCCTGGACTGCTGCCAACTATTGGACGTGGTGCCCTGCACCTTCACAGACCTTGCGGCATTTTATCTATTCAGAATTGAAAGCATTGATATTACGAGCTACATAATAAAATCCCTCTCTTGTACCCACTTTATGGTAAAAGAAAAAAAAAATGCAGTTTCATATCAATGCACAATCAATTACCACAAAATTAAAGATAGCTCCAAAGGTCCTATTTATAAATGAACTCATTATTACCACCGACCGCAAATTGCACCACACATTTGAATTATTTTCCTTTGAAAAGAAAGCAAGTTTTTAAAAATATCAATTATGAAGCGATGTCACTATTTCGTACCCGATCTATAGTTTAAGTACAAAAACATATAGTTTCATGTCAATGAACGATCAAATCCCACAAAATTAAAGAGACCTCCAAAACTCCTATTTATAAATGAACTCATTACCGCCGACCGCAAATTGCACCTCACATTATTCGGTGGTATGCACATTTACCATTATTAACGCACCCCCAGAGACGGGGTGGTTTTAAGGCTGGAACACACGAGCGTTTTACGTAAGCAACCTAATTTAATAGGGGAAAAGACGGCAAACCGAAGTGGGACTGGACCGGCCACGTAAGTAGAATGTTGAATGAGCTGTCGGCTAGAACCACTACCGAACGGCTACCGCATGCCGTACGACCTCTTGGAAGGCCCAGAAAAAGATGGCGGTACGAGCTTGATTCCAACCATCTCCAACACAAAAGACTGGTCCACCATATCACAGAACAGAAAGGAGTGTAAGAAAGGAAGAGAGAAATTTGCCCGGCACAGGGACGACCACGGCTGAAATAAATAAATAAACCTAATTTGTAGTTACGATTCTGGGTGTGTACAGTTGTATTGTCATATAACAAATCAAAATTTTTGTAACTGAAAGATAGGTTTGCGTTTAACCGCCATTTTGCCTGATGTTAATTGGTGATGTGGTCTACGATGGAGCACGCTTGCCTAAAAGAAAGCGATTCACTCGCGACTTAAAGATGCCCAGAATATAACTATCGGGTAACACCCAAACATACGCATATCACTAGCGGTTTGCACTATTAAAGTGCAATCAAAGCGCTTTATTCGACTTTTCGGAATATAAACCATGAAACGGTGTCGCCTAATTGTGCCCGCCCTGGCCGTTCGATAGAAAACTACTACTAGGTACTTTCTTTTGTTCAATTACAGTGACATTAGATACCGTAACTCTCTCTGCTGCCACAATGAGTATACATTTTAAAATATTTTGGGCGTTGAAATTAAAACAAACGTTTGCGTAGAATGTGCAAGTGTGGCGCAGCAGATGTGTTGTCGACAGTTGCTTCGGTGATATATTAGGATCAGCTAGTGGTGCTACATCACAACACATACAATACAGTGCTACACATAAACATAAACAATATCAAATCAATATCTAATATCAACTTTAAAAAAAAATGCATTAGTTAGCGTCAAAAAGTAAAAACAAGTGATATATTTCAAAGTAATTTGACTCAAGAAAAATGATAAACCCGGATTTACGGTAACAGTTTTCGAAAATCTTCAAATTCTATTTGTGTAAGCTGTGTTTTGTTTCCGAATCTCCATAGAAACCTTTAGTAAAGTTTCCACCACTTTAACAAGGCGTGACTTAATCTTGACTGCAAGGACTTTGTAACCCTATACAAAGTCCTTGCTTGACTGTGACATGTTTGAAGATATTTTCTATAACTACTTGACATTTTATTATACTTGACACTGGGCTAAATAGACAAAATGTATCGAACCAAAAATTATAAGAAAAAAAAATCGTTTTAATTTTTTGGAGTAGCACGGTTCGGATTATATCGTATTCTATCTGCAAAATGTTCAGACGTGCGTATCTGCTACTATAAATTGTCTGCCGTGACCATAAGCTTTATTTTAAATTTTCAAACGCTCAACAAACGCCAGTCTGTCTCCACCTTATAGCGCCCCAGAGGCACGACGCTCTTATACGTGATACACATTTTAATTCCAGCACAACACGCGAAACATACATTGCGACAACAGTTAAAATAAACGTGGTCAAAAATAGTACTAAGTTGAGTGCTTATTCCCGGAAAGATCCCGATATCTTATTAAAAAAATTACCAAATGAAAAATTGAATAAACTAATTGAGAATTATTTAAAAAATAACATAGAAAATTATTATTACGTTATAATTATATTAAATCGATAAAATATATGTTTGCGGAAGAGACCGAAAATAACAAAAGATTATTTTTGTTTGTATCTTCTTCGCCCTTACAAAAATATCAAAGTGAAAATAGCTTTAGAACATTTGCAATGTTATTTTAAAGATAATGAAATTCAAATTTTTACAAACGCACTTATTAATTTTGGTACAAAAAATGTTGAAAATATGCATAATAGAAGATAGCTCTGGAGTCAGCGCGGCCTTCGAGAGAATTTTTTTGCCTAGTCTGTGTATACCACATGTAATAAAAGCACCACATCGGCATATCTACTATGACATCGGCGTGATCATGCACATTCAATGCAAGCCTTGTCGCACCGTACGGTGGAATAATTCCAGTGGAATTTAATTTCCATGAAATAAATTATGCCGCGGTCACTTCATTGGACGTTCGACAGCGTTGTGTTTTTTGGTGTGAGTCCCAGAGGTGACGGTTGTTTTAATTAGGTGACAGTTATATCAGGAATCTGAATGAGGACTGTATGTTGCATTCATCCACAGGGATGCAATGTTTGGCGGTGAATATTTTGTAATGTCTGATTATTTCTATTATATTTAGTAGAAAAATTGCTAATATAATTAATGCAAAAGTGTTTGTTAGGCATTTATTACATCAGTAATTTTTTTCTGCTGCCATCGCTCAATTACGGTGAAGAAAAACATCGTGAGAAAACGGTGTGTCCAAGAACCTCAAAGTTCAAAGACATATGACTTTCACCAACATTCACTGAGCTGGGATGGTGGACAGTTCATCCTCTCTCTCTGATAGAAGGCATGTGTCCCAGCAGTAGGACATGATAGGCTGATAATGTCAATGATGATTATGTAGATGATGATGACATTCAATCATTCATATCTTAACAACAGAGCAAGATAGAGGACGACCAAAACATTGGCTCCTTAATAATTTCGGCTTTATAAATAAACAGATGAATAATAAATGAATTTAAAAAAAAACACGACTTTAGGGATATACAATAATATACATACCTATCCACATAGTTAAAACAGAGATTGAAAGTCTTTATCAAAACTTTTGCTCAAAACGAACATCAATATAATATATATGAATATATATATTAAAGGTTTTCATTGATTTTTTTTAAAGCGTTGAACCAATTTCTATATATGGGACCACCTCTAAAGAATGACCTACCAAAAAACATCATCAAAATCAATTCACAATAAAATTGGCGGAGTATTTGAGTAACAAATATACAAAATCAAACATACTGTCAAACTGATAACCTCCTCCTTTCGTCGGTTAAAAATATGAAAAGAACACTATAACTGAACAATTTTCGCAATCTTTTCCTTTATCTTGGAAAACAATTAAATCTCAAAGAATACAATCAGTTTATATCGATTCAATTTGTGTCGGAGTAGGGTCCTGCCAGGACCTCGAGATAAACGGATTATGTCGGCCCTGTCATGCCGCGGGGACGCCTCGACTAGTATTCAACAAATGTTGGAAAGTGTCTGTAAACCACAGATTGCGGCTCTCCCTCGTAGAAAGTGCATTTTTAAAGCACTGCTTCACTCTGCTTTACTATTAGTTTTTTTTCCCATTTGTTTGCGCATTTATAGTGCAAAAAATGTCATTGATCAGCTCTCATGTTGCATGCTACTTGCTTGCCAAATTTTATGAAGATTGGTTAAACCAATTTTTAGAGTAACTTTGCTGCAGTACCAAACTTACCAAATTGGTATTTAATAATTTCCTTGGTTAAGTTTTGTATTCCTGTTATTTGTAGTAAATGAAACACCACGCACACCACATAGCTTATTGTCGAAAACTTTGCAAGTATATTATGCAATTGGGTACCATCGAACCAATCTGACTATGGAGCCAGGAGGTGGATAGTGGAACTCAACAACGGCTACTAGTAAACCTCCCCTAGTTGAGGCTCATTTGGTTTGTTTTAACGAGTCTCATACCAAAGGTTCCACTATCAACCTCCCAGCTCTATCATCAGACCCTCGCCACCAAGTGCAAAGCCATTGATTTTGGTTTCCTTTAGTTTATTTTAACGATTCAATAAAGCGAGTTTGTCCACTGCTGAATATAAGAGTCTCCCTTATAACTCCACACTGAACGACATCCAGCCATCTGCATCCACTGGATGCCCGCGACTTTCACGATGTCGACGGTCCATCTAGTGGACGGACTACCTATACTGTGTCTTCCGGTTCGTGGTCTCCACTCAAGAACCTTTATTCCCCATCGCTTATTATCGGTTCTACGAGTATTGTGGCCTGCCCATTGCCACTTCAACTCTCAAGCATCACTGGCAACACATCACATCATCAGTAAACGTCCACTGCTGAACATAGGCCTCCTTCTAAGAGAGGGGTGTTGTAATCCCCACGCTTGGCAGCCTGCTTGACGATCGCAGTACGTTCACCGTGTACTATTAGGATGACCCATCCTCTGGTGGTTCTGGTCGCAGTTTTAGGACATACCCGGGTCGACACTGGTTAAATAACCTTGCAAAGGCAAATATTTTAGTTATTCGAATAATAATAATTTATCTACAAAACTTGTAAGTATAGTAACATTCTAGCACATTAAATCCCGCCATTAAAATGCTAACTCCATTTGAAAAATGCATTCAACGTTTGCATAAAATACATCTTAACTGCATTATCCAAGTCTCCTTCTTTAAGGTGTTAAACCGGAATAAACTTCGGATCAGTTCAAGGAAGAATAGCTGTCAGGGGATGCAGCGGATGCATTACGTATTTCAGTATTAGTGGATTCAATTTAGAAATGGAAGGAAGTGGGTTTTAGGTTGTATTAAGTATAATGGATTTAAAAACCTGTGAGATTCGTTGTAGGTATAAAGTAGAATTATTTTTAAAGGCAATCGGATTATGTTATTGGTTATATCAAAACTAATGGAAGTGACGGATTTATGGACGAACGTAAACATGTAGGCCGAGGCGTAGCGGAGGACAGCATATGCAAGTCTATAAATGCTCAACTGTCGCCAAGGCTTGTATAGTACTTTTGTAAAACAATGCGTGGTGACGTGGATATTCACGTTAAAATATACCAATACTTTGGTGTAATTTTAAAAAGTTACATTTAATTTGGTTGCTATCCAAATAAAAATAAATAAACAGTCATGGTAATACTATGAGCCAATCACAGGATACATTGTTTTGTTTTCTCTCTCAAACATGGAATTAATGTGACCATAATTACATAAGAAATTGACAGTCGTTTTTGTCTCTTATAGTATTTTGGTGGGCAAGGACGTTGTAACCCCAGGTTTTATAACGTTCTTGCTTGTAGGTGCAATATTTCAATGTACAAGAGGCACAGAATAAGGACTCCATTTTCTTTGATAAGAGGTTAGATTAAGTTTTCTACAAAAAACAGACCTTCTGCAGCAAAATCACAAATTTTGTCAATCCTGAAGCCGTCAAAATATTTCCAATTCCAAATCCGAATATTGTGAGACAAAATAAAACAAACCAAAATAATACATAGCCGCGCGATGGTCTTACGTTCCGTTCTACGTAGGCCGCAATAAGCAGCCACCATTTGTCAGGATAAACACGCCCCAAGAAAAACTGGTTCAGTAACAGACAAATATTTTTCAGCGACTTGTTTGTTTCAGCAGTTTTTGCTTTTAATTTAGAGGAGTTGGCTGGAGTACTTTGGATACTAGCCTTACACTTTCTGTATTTTGGAATAACTGTAGGAATTACACTGAAAAATTACTTTGATATCAAGTCAGTTTTTGATATTATCTATTTAGGTACTTTATGAAGTTTCAAAATCAATTTGCAACACTAGTTCAACCTAGTTTCTCCAGATACTATAATAAAGCCTGTTGTGCTGAAATTTGATGTTTAGAATACAATGCATTATCTTAATTATTCATTAGAAATCTTACCTACATTCAAATATTTTAATCAAGTAAGTAACTACCGCCAAAACCTTGATTATGTAGAACTGCATATGAAATTCAACCAAAATAAAGGTAGTCATTCAGTCAATGCTGTAAAAGCAAATTCAGGGTTCAGTTTTGCTAAAAGTTGACACGGGCAGCACTCGTTTGAATTTAGTTCCGAGGTTGGCCGCAACGTGGTTTGACGCCCGGTCATCATAATCAGCCTTTTTAACAGTCCACTGCTGGACTTTTAGCCTACCCCCGAAAGGGTGATTGGGCCATATCCACCACGCTGGCCCAGTTGCGGGTTGGTGGATTCACATACGTCATTGAATTTCATCTCCGTACGTATGCAGGTTTCCTCACGATGTTTTCCTTCACCGAAAAGCCAGTGGTATGAAAATCCGCACATAAAATCCAAAGAGCTTATTGATACGGGCCCGGGGTTTGAATTCGCAACCTCACGCTTTCAAGTCTAGCGGTCTCCCAAATAGGCTACTACGGCTTATTTTAGTTAACGCCCGGTACATTTTTATCATCATCATCATCATCCAGAAGACGTCCACTGCTGAACATAGGCCTCCCCCTTTAACCTCCACACTGAACGACAGCCTGCCTTTTGCATCCACTGGATGCACATTTTTATAATAATGCTCTATTCGGAAAAAAGCTTTAGGTGCTTTGTTAAATAATATATTACACATTTATTATACTGTTTTTTTTGCGATTTTAGAGTTGGTTCCATTCTAAAAGTTGTTCATAATGATGAGTACAATGACCTCCTTTCGGTATAGTACCACCGTTATATGTAACCCCGTATATCTGTATCGTAGATATGTAGTTGTAATAGAAGCCGTGTCTGTTTGCTATCGTTACTCGAAGAAAAAACAGGACCGATCTTCGTGAAATTTGGCACAGTAGTTTTAGCTTACGTCCAAGTACCGCCGTTCCGCATAACCTTGTATTAACTATTGGTGTTATAGTGTGATAAGTAGGTATTAATATTTCCTGGAGTCCTAGATCCCAGTAATAAGAATTTGTTGTGTTCTCATTACGGTCGCTAAGCAACTAAATTAGCATCGCTCGTTCTTGATTGTTTGGCAAAATACTCAGAAAAAAATATAGTTACTATGGTTATTTGTTACGGATGAGAATAGTTTCCCAATTAGCCCAGTTAGATAATATTTCACGCTTAACTACATAAATATTTTGTTTGAGACATATTGTCATTACGCGAAAATATAGGTTTATTTATTACAAGTATTTAAGGTGGTACCTTTCACCTATGGCGGGAAATTCAAATTTCAAACAGTATTTTTGTCCTTGTAGCTAGGCCGGGTAATTATTTTGAAGTAACACACTTAGTTGGTTGTTCTTTACATTACCATGTACAGCTATTTATCAGTAACGCACCATATTACTTATTTTTTTACACCTTGGGTTTATTATTGAAGTTTTAGATAGGATTCCTGTTTTTTTGATAATATAATATAGCCTATTTCACCTGGGGATAGAACAGCTTCCCAACAGTGAAATAATTTTTCAAATCGGTTCAGTAGTTTCGGAGCCTATTCAATGCAAACAAACAATCAAATCTTTCCTCTTTATAATATTAGTAAACCGTCTGAAACAGCAAAAATTCGTTTATTGACAAATGTAAGTAACAATGTGCATTAGAGATAAATAACTTTACAAGATTTTGTAAAGAATAATATGCAATTTGCGCAAACATTATGATAGCTTACAATAATTACCCGGCCTAGCTACAAGGACAATAAAACTGTTTGAAATCTTAATTTCCCGCCATAGGTGAAACGTACCACCTTAACTTGCAATGTTTGTTTGGGTCAAATCTTGCAAGCTGAACTAGAACCTGTTACTCCTAACTGATTTCGCTGAAATGTCTCATACACCTTTAGTTCTAATGACAATACAATATGCAATACATGAATACGCGGCGGTCTGCAGTGCAAAGCGAGACGGAGCCACGCGCGCCCATATTCACCTTGAAAATCTTATACGAAACTAGCGACCCGCCCGCCCGGCTTCGCATGGGTGTAATTTACGTACGAAGCCGGGGCAGATCGCTAGTTATATATATAAACCTTCCTTGAAAATGTGTCTAATTTAAGGTGAAAACCGCATCAAAATCCGTTGCGTGGTTTAGGAGGAGTTAGCGGCCATACAGACAGACAGACGCGGAAAGCGACTTTAATTTATACTACGTAGTTAGAGTAGGTAACCGACTTAATCATACGTGAGTAATTCTCGTCTCACATGAATAAATGTTTTCTTTAACTTTAATAATTATTTAACTCTCTTTCTCAAAAGAACATTGATTAAGCTACAAAGGTGTGGTTTAAGTGAATTAAGTAAAATTACTCGCATGTTATTTAGACTGTAGTGCGATAATTTTGTTTAGGAACACCGAGCCATTATTTATTCAAATCAAGTTAAGCGTACGTGTATAAAGAGAAACGCTACGGTAATTGTAAGCTCGTAAATAACTTCAATAAATAGCGGAGATAAATAAATATAGAAATGTTCAATATTACCTACAGTAGAGTCTTACTAATCCGGCACTATTATAAACTAGGGGTGATTGGAATGTTCAGATTACTGGATTGTACAGAAAAAATCTAAATATAATAAAGCATTTCAAAAAAGAGGATACATAACATTTTTATTTTTTTGTATTCATGTACTACACGTCTTTTTATAACAGTGGCATATCTTACATGATACTCCTACGCACAGCTACGTTATAGTGATGCATGCCGGAGCGCAAGCGCGGAGCGAGAGTAAGGAGGCGCGGGTGCAGGGTGCCGGATTATTGGACGTGCCGGACTATTGTCGGATTAGTGAGACTCTACTGTATTTTATTTCTTAGCATCAGGCGAGGTGGCGGTCAAACGCAAACTAATTATCTATATATGTATATAAAAATCGATGTGGGTAGGTAGGTATCATCATCATCATCAGCCTCTAACTGTCCACTGCTGGACATAGGCCTCCCCCAATGCACGCCATTGAGCTTGGTCGGCAGTTCTTTGCATCCAGTTTTTACCCGCCGTTTTAGTTATGTATGTAAGTTTCGTATGGACTCCAAAACGTCTGGACCGATTTTGATGGGACTTTAACTGGCAGATAGTTAATGTTATGAAGAGTAACGTACACGGGTGAAACAATGGGGAGCAGCTAGTTTAATATAAAATAAGTTTAATTTGGTACAGTTTAAGCTAATATAAAGTGTGTAAAAGTATTTTAGGTCACAACAAAAAAAAAACTCTTTCAATTCATCGCAAGCACTTGGACACAAATTTATTACATACCGCACACTGAACGAGCCCAACCTAATCCTTTGGCGACGTCAAAGAATAAATTAGTACAGAGGTGTCAAGCCGGTCAAACGCTTAAAGCCAGCAAAGGGCGCCCTGGCAAGGCAAAATTAAATGAAATGGAAAAGTGAATAAAAAGGTGAAATAGGGACACAAAAAGCGTTCCTTGACCCCTCGCTACGGGAACGCTTAAGTTATTTTTCTTTAATTATCTCGAGCTTAAGGTATTGAGTATCGCCTATTACCTCTGCAGTCTTTAATTATAAAGGTGGATAATTTGTCAACAGTCTTGGGTAGGACTTCTTTGAGCTTTATATTGGGAATTGTTTGAGCTCTGTAACTTTATCATTGATCTAGAAACTTTATGCAAAAAGTCAGTTAGATCTGTTCTTTGTTAAAATGTAACTAGCAGACAAATAAGAAAGAGAAGAGAGATAGCAGAGTTAATGTCATATTTGCAAATAAATGCGATGTGAAAATTTCACATAAACAGGTATCGCTTAGTTGCATTTCAGTTAAAGGGTATAAAGTCATTGTACTCATCATTATGAACAACTTTTACTATGGAATAATGTTTAAAAACACTGTTTAATACACTTCATTGAGTGCGAATGACATTTTTTTATAGAATAACTTGGAAAATTTTCGTGATTTCCTTGTTGGTCCCAATAGTAAAACGTGTTAATGACGACGAGGACGGTAACTTTTTTCGGCTTATTACAACCGCTCTGTGTAACCCTGAATAGCATACAAAAAAAAACACAAACATTGTGCACTACAAAGAACAAGATTTATACATGGATTTTAAAGTCGGGTGGTAACAACTACAAAATGAAAAAATCCATTAAAAAATACGGGCCGAATTGAGAATCATCCTCGTTTTGAAGTTGGTTAAAAACAGTCAATTGACACAGAGTGATTATAATGAATGAAAAGTAACACCAACACCCTAAAATTTACACTACAAAACCCAGCAAACTGAGAGACAAGAAACCCCTGACCTCAGTGTGCAAAGTCATAGGTGCAAATCTGTTTCCCAACATGCCCGTATCAGGCTATATCGCATCTCTACCTGTGCCTTATCTTGACAAATGTTGTTCGCATTACGCATCGCTAGTGACGCTAAGCTTTAGGGAAAAGTAGGACAGGATAGTAAAAAACGGAATATGTTGGTTTATTACGAGATAGATTGGTTAAAGCCGGGATAAGTTGATTTGAGATTGGGATAAGTTAATTCATAACCCAGACATTCTTAAAGCCAGAACAGTCATTAAGAGCCCGCTTGCTGCCACAAGCTATCTTGTTTGCGCGTTCTCAATAATCCCTGAGGAAATAAAAAAAACAGTAAACAACTTTCAGGAAAACTCTCAACTTCTTTTCCTACTCGTTCGCGAAAATAGAAAATATCATCATGGATTGGTTTAAAACACTTGCAATGTTATTTTAAAGATTACTTTTGTTCTTCAATTTAAATCACTTCTTGAAAATGTGATTGTCAGTAAGACTATATTTTTCAGAAAGAATATGCTGTTATAAGAAGAAACATTGACTCGACGACCTCTACGCGTTCTAGATATATTGGTCTAGCCCGTCGATGCCAACCAACTGAACTGACCAACAATAAAATGCAACTGCAAATGCAGAATGCAACTCAATTTTTCCAATCGAAGCAAAATCTCGGAAAATTTAGGTGTATTTCTACTACATATCCGACCACACCATCGCTTTCCATCAGGTTAATATTGTGGTCAAACGCAAGTCTGGCCTGTTTAGAAAAAGTGTTGTTTTCGTCCGACATTTTTCCGCCTACTGGTCACACTACGCATAAGCCCGACTTCCGAAGAATAATAAGACATTTGTTTGGCCAATGTATTGTGTTCTGTATTTCCGTGTCTTTTTCCTCGAAATATAGCCGTGATACTTTGCCAGCGGGTGGCACTGTTTTTGGCATCATTTTTATAGTTTGTATGCCACTGCGAGATTATGTCCCTTGTTTTTATATTTTAGAAATATGTGCCTACTTTTTCGCATAAATCATGATTATAACGTTGTTATTGTAAGATACCTATGGAGACGCGAAAATTAAGTGTTGTTTATGTAGCTTCTTTACAATTTTCCGGGTAATTCTCAATTACTTTGTTAGAAATATTTGATACCACCTGTACAAATTTATTATGGTCCAAAATATGCTCTTTTACATAGAAACTTCTTCTTTTCCAAATTGAAATGTACTAATTTATTATTATTAATTATCACGTATATATAACTATAAAAGGCACTCACTATATAGTTAATTATATGTACGTACTTACTATACTTGTACGTGACAAGATAATTAGAGGAGACTGAAATTGGCCACCACTTAGTTAAGACCTCAAAGTCAAATTTTATGTTTGTTCTTAAAAAAATATCGACATAGCATACCATGTTTGAAAAAAGAACTTAAATACAGTTATATGAATATTTACGGGATATTTACTGTGTTCAGGTTGTGGATAGATGTGCTCCCGATATTTCTGCGCAATTACATGCACCATACTTATTTTTACTCTCATTTGAGGTGATAGCACCGACGTCCTGTTTTGGGGTGTATTGTGCATTTCACCCACAGACCTATATCTAAGTAGACTTCACAAGCGGTCCAAACTGTATAAAAAACTAAACGTAAAATTTTAGTACTTACCTGTGAAAAGAAATGTCTTTATTCTGTCGGCCAACTCTATTTGTGGTATTCTTACAACTTAGAATTGCACAATTACCCATTTTCGTTTCAAATTGACACGTCGTGTTGTCGCTGCACCGATTGAGCGGACTGATTTTAGGTGAACTCAGTTACGACTAATATTTGTCATAATTGTATTGGAAATATGACATGCAATGCAAGGTAGGTCGACTTGTGGCGTCTACTTGGATATAGGTCTGTGATTTCCTACCCAACATCTACCAAGCCAATACCCATTACATGCGCCATATTCACGGGAAGACGGGATAGTCATAATATAACTGTAGTGAACAACCGTGATAGTTTAAAACATAACTAAAACAGTTTTAAAAAAGCCATCCTCATATTATAGATGCGTGGAAGTCTTGCACTGTTCGATTTGATCGATTGTTTCTGCCACGCACCTGTAAGTTGTATTTCCCTCCAAAATCCTCAATTGCTTCAAGCGAAGAGTGAATAGAGTCCTCAAAGGTAGGCAAAGTACCGCCAATGCCCCGCGTATTAGGTGTCCATAGGCGACGGTGACTACTTACGATCAGGTGGCCCGTCGGTTGTTTTTCTACTATTATATTTAAAAAAAATTGTATTAGCTATAATTAATTTCGTATTTGACTGTTATAATTAGATAAGTATTTACGTTACAACCCTTGGTCTGGTTTCCCCTATAATCTCTCACCACTGCTTTCACCGTGAACTTTTCCAATTTTAGACTAGTATTAGAGTAAATATTCTGAGACAGTTATCCATAACTCAACGTTATCCTAATGCAATTTAAATTCAAGCATTGCCGCCATTACAGCTCCAAATCACATAACAGGCCATTTATACAAACATTTAGTCCCATTTGTGTTCTGAGGGCTTAATTTATGTCCATACGTAATCCAAACTGCTTATAAAGTTGTAGTGGCCGGGATTTATAATTTATGGGGTTTAGTACAGCCGTCGAGGGTACGCGATCGATAGATCAGAAGTGGAGTTAGTTTGGAGATTGTACACTAGGTGGCGTGCTGGTAGACAATATACTTAGATCTGTTTTACCCACTACGGAACGGAGAAGGTCATAGGTTAACATAGGCTAAATAGGTCAAGTATACTAGGTACTTCTCCCTCTACGGAGAAGGTATTTGCCACATAATTTTTTTTCTTTATTTTAGAACGGTTGTCAAGGAATTTTTGTAAGAAATTTGTTGTAGCCAGTTGCACCCATAAACGAAACGTCAGTCATTTGAAATCAGTTAGCAACTGTGATGCGGACAAAGAACTTTGAGATCTAACCCAAAAAGGTAAGGTCCAAGTTCTTTTGATGCGGAGTTCGACGCGTTGATCTAAATAAGAATGCTCAATCAAGGTTCTGTCATAATGCCTGGCGACAGATTTTCCTTCTCATTTCCGTTCTATTTACTTCTCTTTACTGTGGTATTTGCGTTTATGGCAGGTGTGTGTTTGTGTTTGTATGCGTGTGTGTTAGTTTATATTCTCTACTCAACTTTTTGGCACTTTGATAAAAAGTTATCTATGGAACTTCACCTTCATTATAAAAACCTGTTCAACGATAAACCACAAAAGGGTCAAAATTAATCGAATTTAAAATTGAGATTTATACAGAAACTGTAATAGTGCAAAGTTTCATGCACTTAATATATTGATAACTACAGAAGTTAGAAGGTTTTAAAGAATTAACGGACAGACGGACAGACACATGGACAGAAACATAGACAGATCGAACTCATTAGGGTCGATTCGTCATACACAAATTCATTAGGGTTCTTTATAGTACTACGGAACCCTAAAAAACCTTTACGTACTGGTGTCTATTCCTACTAATACTTAACTTCTGGTATTCGATTCATTATCACTGATGACATTAAGGTAATTGTCATTGACAATTGGTATGCAATAATTATATGTTTAATTATGCATACATCTTAAATACAGATACTAAGCGTGATCACAATTTGAATAATATATATGTATATTAATTATAATGTGTTAACGGTATGTGAATCCAAATTATATATTTGTTAGAACATGGTTGAATTGACATTTGTGTCTCAAGTCCTAGCCACGTGCGACGTACGAGTATTTTTTTTGTTCAAAGTTCTTGATTGAAATCAATTCATTATAATCGAAAATAGAAATAGTTTCATTTATAGATATTTTTTTAAAAGAGAAACAAAAATTTTGGGGTCACTACTTTGACGGCAATTCTAGTGGAAAGTCGTGTGAAAAGTGACAAAAAAATTTACTAATGTTATAATATACTAGCGGTCCGCCCCAGCTTCGCACGGGTATATATTATAGCCTATGTCATCCGGGGACAGTGTAGCTTCCCAACAGTGAAAGAATTTTTCAAATCGGTTCAGTAGATTCGGAGCCTATTCAATGCAAACAAACAAACAAACAAACAATCAAATCTTTCCTCTTTATAGTATTAGTATAGATATTGTGCATCGTAGGCATTTTGGACTTTGGTCTAGTAGTTTGGTAGTGGTGTTTCCGAGTTGCTACAATATGGGGTACTTCAAAAGGCGAGCTAATAGAGTTTTTAAGGGTCGGCAACGTATTTGTAATGCCTCTGGTGTTACAAGTATCCATAGGCGACGGTGACTGCTTACCATCAGGCAGCCCGTCTTCTTGTTTGCCACTTATGGCATAAAAGTAATCGTTGAAGAAAGACATGACTCTTTATTAGACTCTCTAACCAACACCAAATTTTGCCACCTCGCACTAGATAGGTATCTTGCTCTATACCATAATACATATATGTTTTTACTATACCGAACATACATACATCCGTATATGAACCAATTCGTAGCAAGGTCATAATTTCGTATGTTACCCTGTCATCCGGGTTAATCTTAAGTCGGGCAGTAATTTTACCCAATTTAACAGGTATAAAACGCCATATTACCTAGAGTGTATCGTAGGCGTATTAGTTAGATATACGTTGAAGTAATTGTAAAAAGTCATGACTCTTCAATAGACTCTACACCAACACTAAACTTTATCAACTTTATCACCCCGACCTAGGCATATTATTTTACTGTCAAATGTTCTAACCGCACCGTATGGCACACAACCAATTCGTGGCAAGACCATGAGTAATTTCGGATACGTTATATACCCTGTCACTCGGGCTGAATTTTTACCAGGCAGTATTTTACCCAATTTCGCAGCTATAAAACGCCATAACAATCTATAGTGTATCGTAGGCATATTAGCATATAGTATGTATAAGTAGTCTTTGTAGAAAGTCATGACTCTCCATACTCCCTACCAGCACCAAACTTTATCACCCCGACCTATATACCTTGTCTTACAGCCATAAGTTCTAACTGCAACGTTCGTATGGTATATGTACCAATTCGCGGCAAGGCCATGAATAATTTCGGGTATGTTACCCTGTCACTCGGCCGTGCTTGTGCCAGGCTGTGACGTCCACCGCACAGTTCTGCCACAACTAGGGCGCCCATATATTTCGGCGAGAGCTGCAGGGTCGATAAAAGTATTATAGTCAAAGTAGACCGTTACTAAGTGCTCAAGTATTTTTATCGTGGCTTTACTTGCCAGTTTTCACATATTAATACTGTTTTAAACTATCACGGTGGTTCACTTCAGACTATTTACGGGCTATTTACCGTGATAAGGTTGTGAATAGACCTCCTGATATTTCAGGGCAGATTCATGCTCCATGTTCACGGGAAGACTGAAGATATATATATATCTGAGATAGTGATAAAGCCAAACTAAATAGGTATGGATGTCCATTCCTCCTAACTTTGGGTAACAATCATGGTAGCTGTCTCAGGATAACATGACACATTGCCACCCCGTACCGTGCAGCCTAAACTGTAAGACCACAGAGTAATAAATTTGCTGTTACGTCGGCCAGTGTACCTGTTAGATTACTGGCTGGAGACATGCTAAGCGAATTAATGTTTCCTAGGCTGTGGCAACAACGGAACTGTTTTTGGAAGGTTCATATGGCAAAAATACAACCGCTCCATTCGGCTCCGTAACCTTGTCTATTACAGTGTGGGGTGAGCTATAAACTAATGACAGTCTGAAGAGGCATATCTCACCATTTACGTACTTACATTAATTTGTTTCCAATGTATTGAGCATGATCCGCAATAGGACGGTGATATCACGACATAAGGGCTGACGGTCATTATACTAGGTCTGCCGTAAGGGTCGACGCACACAGTAGGTACATCCAGAATACAATTACATGGATCGCTCGTTCGGATGGATTAAATTCTATGCCCGGCTGGAACTGGATTCCGGTGATTTTGAATAGTGGAGATAAATTTTGACAGCGTAATATTCTGCTTGTGAAATGTGGAGTTTGAATTTTATAATTGGATAGGTTCTTAACTGTTAACTGTTTTATGATATTACTGGTAACGCTTGGGTTATGAGCTAGAATATTTTTTGCCGAATCTACGAGGGAAGTTCTCAATTCGGTTTGTATTTTTTTTATGTATATGCACCTTTTTCTCCAAAATTTGCGAACCAATTTACGTTGTTCTTTTATTGGTTTGTAGAAGAAACTTTCTAGACGATCTCACAAAAGTTTAATTTTTTAACCGACTCATATGAATAATTTTGCGCGAGCGCCTGTTGATTCGACAATATCAATCATTTTGTTCGAACGCTTACTATTTTTGCAGTATGGTTTTTTGTGTTGATAATTATTAGCGATAAAAAGCTAGACTAATTAAAGAACTTTTTATTGGCTGAATTATAAGGAAAAGTTAATTGAATATTGCTTATTGAAAATTTTAGCCGTTGGTCCATTAATTTAAAAAAAATACTCATCGATAATGAACAATATTCACTATGGACCAACCCTTGACATCACAAAGTTTAAGCGAGTCTAAAGTTATAAAAATTAGGTGTGGTTTTTCTCCCTCTACAATAACATACACTGTCTTCAAGAAAGTATGGAAACTTTCTAGTTCTTTAATCCCCAACCCATAGCCACGTAGCGTAGCATCAAAAATCTGGCACGACTGTACCACCCTTGGTCCATTGTTCATGCCTTGTCCTACCCCTTTGTTCTTCACAAATCAAACATGGCCGACTCATTGTTATGTTACCAGCCCCTCAGCGGTTCTTTAAGGGTAACTTTAGCATTTCGACTATGCTCCCTTTGTGTTTTTCACGTACTAAGCTCGGGAACAAAACTGCTTTGTAATTAAGATAAGAGTGGAGAATTTTGTGAATTTTAAGCACGCTGGTGGTGTGATGTTTGTGGTTTCCTGCGTTTCGTTTTAAACTGATGTGTTGATTTGGAAATGAAAATATAAAGTTATATGTCCTTAATTGATGAAAAAAATCTAGGCATCTTCAAGGCTGGAGTGAATAGATTTCTCCTAGATCAACGTATTCCATCCTCAGCTACACCGTCGCTTACCATCAAGTGAGTTTGTGGCCAAAGGTAGAAAAAACCAACCTACCTACAACCAACCACCAACCTACCAACCTATTCTATAAAATAAAATACCTACTAAATTTTAGACAATTTAAAGGATTTTATTATAGAAACTGACGTGGTTTTCACACATTTTATTAATCTTACGTGAGTATTTCCCGTGTAATATAAATAAAATTTAAAGGATGTATTTTTTTGTGGTTTTGCACTTTATTAACACAATAGGCGGTGTTTCGGAGACGCTAGATTTAATAGAGTCTTAATAATAATATACAGGTATACATAAAAGACGGTGACTGCTTACTATCAGGCACCACGTCTGATTACATGCCACGTATGGCAAAAAAACAGTATAGAACTATCGTCATCGCTTTTTAGCACTTTTTCCTATTACCAAAACACTAGCTAACTATGCACTAAATATATTATATTGTTTAGCTCATATGAATTACATCTATTTTTTTTTTAATAATTAATAGGCTTGAGTTTGACCACCATCACGCCTGACGTTAAGCGATGATGCGGTCTACGTTGGAGCACGCTTGCCTAGAAGGAACCGATTCACTCGTGATTTGAAGACACCCAGATTGTAACCATCGGGGAACACCCATTCAGGCAGCGCATTCCACAGATTAGCAGTTCGCACAATAAATGTGGAATCAAAGCGCTTCGTACGGGTTTTCGGAATATCAACCATAAAGCGGTGACGATTTTTCGTGCCCGCTCTGGCAGTCCGATAGAAAAATGGGCAGGAGGGAATTCAGACTTCAGTCTTCAGGTTCAGTTTCAGTGGCATTGTAAATGTTATTAATAACGATGACTACACTACACTGACCTCTTTTTCGCTTAGTACCACCGTTCCGTGCAACCTTGTATAAATGCTAGTAACATTTCCTCTAACCATTTGTTAAATTTTTACTATTAAACGGTAAAATTTCTCTTAAGAAAAACGTAATGTGCGTTTTGAAGAAGAGAACGGAATATTTTAGCCTCAAAAGAATGTGAGAAAACTGAAATTACTACAAATCCCGAAGGCGCATAAAAATTATAAACAAAAGAAGCTACAAAGTATATCCTATACCTTTACTAGATGACTGTGTAGTCTTTTCTGCAATACTATTATATTCCATCACAAGAAGTGTATCTATTTACTGAATTACCCTCCAGTAACGGTCCAATCCAATTAGCTGCCTACCACTCAACTTTTACCACTCTACCTCTAACTATTATCTCTAGGAAGAAACGACTACAACCCGACCAACGTATCTGTAGAGCTCGTCAATTGGAGGAACTAAAATTTGCTAGAAAAGCCTATCCGTTTTGTTCAGAAACTACTATAATAGCGCCCCCTCTCAACTCTACAGATAAGTTGGTCGGTCTAGTTGCAATCTCAGCGAATTCTCTAACCTTCTCAGCCTCATTTACACCGCCTGTACTAATTCAGTAAGGATAGGTAGTACGCAATTTTTCGCCCGTTACCTCACACCCCGCGCCCCTCTATTTACCGCTCCCCGGCCCCCAGCGGACGTGATTCGAAAACAAATACGTACATCCGTAGAATACTGTATTTGTGGCAGTTGGGACAGTATTTTGGGTAGACCAGTCCAGTTTGAGTTTCTGCGCAATTTAGGACTGCATTATAAACAAAATGTATCGTTGAAATTATATTTTTGACAGATTCTATCGCGAAAAGCTTAGAAAATATCGTTTTGATGTGTAGGTGGATTTTGGCGTGCATTTTTTTATATATTGAGCCTAGCAGCTTACCGCCGTTTTGCTCGTTATCCTATACGAACCATGAATTAATTCCGGAATAAAAAGTACATCCACGCCAAATTTCATTCGAATCCGTTTAGCTGTTACGTAGTTGAATGCGGACAATATACACACTTACACACTAACTTTGGCATAAAGCTAAGATAATATTATAACCAATCGCGAGTGAAGTCAAAAGTGAACGTTGGTCGCGGGGATTTGGCCCGCTCGAAAAAGATTATGATGAAGATACATAATCATTTCCACGCGCGCGGGAAAGGACTAGCTGTCGATATAACCACTTTGCTATATCATCATTGGTCACAAGTTTACATGAAGAAATAAAAGTTAGGAGTGAGTTAAGGCACTGACTTGATTAACCCTGTAAGTCGTACCAACAAACTCAAGCAACAGGAGCAAGAGCGTTCGGTCTCAAATGCAATAGACATAGTTCGCGAACGTATCTTGTTAAAATAAAATAAATATTTTACGCTTTTGGGCATGTTAGTTTTAGTAAATAGTTTGGGCATGTGACTAGAAACCATCAAGCTATATACAAGGCTTCCAGGGTCTGAAAATATTACATTTGGGCTAGCATCCAAACCTATGGGAACCTAACTACTTACTTTTATGTACTAAAAGTTATTATAGTTTAATCATTATCAATTTAAAAACCGACTTCTACTTGTTCTGTTTCTAATTTAACTGTGTATGCAGCACAGACTAGATAAAGCTATATATATATGTACAAGCCCTCCCTGCATTTCTAAATTATTAGCCATAAATACTTATAACTTGCCATGCTGATAGGTCATATTAAACACCTTAATTCAAAATGATTTCGAAAATTTTCTGATTCTGACAAAAATTTTGCCACTTACTTACTTGATAAAAAGTGATTTACGAAACCTTACACTCATGAACTAATGTGAAATCGGCAAATGAGGTTTTGCTAACTTGACCGCTGCAACCGAAGCTAATTAATATTGTATACAGAGTTGTAAATACAAAGTCAAGTCTAATAAAAAATTAAAGACGACAAAGGCACGGCCTTCAAATAACTTGCGACCCCACTTTATGCGAACAGGGGATAGTTTACCGCTTTCCTATAACTTTGTTCAACACAAAACCTTCCCCGGTAATCCAATTAGAGACAAGTTATTGGGTACCATTTTCACCATTTTCCTACAATGGGAACCTATTTCATATCTGTGTGTAATTATTATTGCTGCCATTGTTTCGGTTAGTAACAGTAAACAAGGGAGAGAGAAATATGTGGTGCTATCAGCTCTAGATAATGTCAGTTGATGACGCGATTACAACTTTAGTCTTTACCTACTATGATATTAGATTGTTAATTGTTTAACATCGTTTAAAATTACAAAGTAAATTGAGCTCTAATTTGCAGGTATAAAAGTGTTAGGTTCGTTTGAAAGTTGTAAGTTGTTAAGAGAATGTGTTTATGTCGTTATAAAGTCGTTAGACTATGTGTAACAATAAAGTAGGTAAGTACGCTTAATTAGAACTCGATTTTGTGAGTGCTTTAAAAACTTGTGTAACTACGATAAATAATTTGGTAACACCGGTTGGGTGCTTAAACACAATTTGGTGTTAAAAAAATAGGTAACCAAGAAAAAAATTATCATAGATTGTAGATATTTTTTTTAACTTATGTAGAACAACTTTAGTTTAATCATTTAATGGATAGATGAACTAACAACACCATTATAATGAAACTGTATTGGCGAAGTTCACACGTGTTCGTTGACAGTTGACAGTCTTTTGTCGACTGCCAACGAACACAGTATATAAGTGGCGGTTGCATTGCAATCACTTTCTTTCTTTGCTCGAACCTCGAAGCGATAACAAGTGCAAACGAATTCTGTGTAAAACAGTTTAAAAAGGTGATTTCTTGGCTGAAAAGCTAACAAATCAGAATCGGGATTAATAAGTTACAGATGTCTTCTTATTTTCCCATGTCCACAGAGTGTAATTTGTCTTTTGTTAAGTGGTTCAAAACCTGTTTGCTAGTCATGTTTTTTTTTAGAGCCCTAATTAATAGTTATTTTACAAAGTGGCTGTTTTATTCCTTGCGTTTTCTTGATTATAATTTATTTACTAATGATTAATTTAATACTAATTACTAAATAACTGTGCTCATGTTAAAAGTTCTTCAGATTATATATCCGATTAGTGTACTTATTGTTATATATGCAAATTTCTGCCGCCGATTCTGCGGCTGAGCCTGCTGTCGAGTCTGCGGCTGAGCCTGCTGTCGAGCCTGCGGCTGAGCCTGCGGCTGAGCCTGCTGTCGAGCCTGCCGTTGAGCCTGCTGTCGAGCCTGCGGCTGAGCCTGCTGTCGAGCCTGCGGTCGAGTCTGCGGCGAAGCATACAGTGGAGCCTGCAGTGGAGCCTGCCGCGAAGTCTGCGGCTGAGCCTGCTGTTGAGCCTGCTGTCGAGCCTGCCGTCGAGCCTGCGGCTGAGCCTGCTGTCGAGCCTGCCGTCGAGCCTGCGGCTGAGCCTGCTGTCGAGCCTGCGGTCGAGTCTGCAGCGGAGCATACAGCGGAGCCTGCAGTGGAGCCTGCCGCGGAGTCTGCGGCTGAGCCTGCTGTCGAGCCTGCGGCTGAGCCTGCCGTCGAGCCTGCGGCTGAGCCTGCTGTCGAGTCTGCCGCGGAGTCTGCGGCTGAGCCTGCTGTCGAGCCTGCGGCTGAGCCTGCGGCTGAGCCTGCCGTCGAACCTGCCAGCTGAGCCTGCAGCGGAGCCTCCAGTACGCAGTTACGTAAGAGACATTGTACGCAGTTGCGTAAGATCCGGTGTACGTAGTCGCGTAAGAGCCGATGTACGCAGTTGCGTAAGAGACATTGTACGCAGTTGCGTAAGATCCGGTGTACGTAGTCGCGTAAGAGCCGATGTACGCAGTTGCGTAAGAGACATTGTACGCAGTTGCGTAAGATCCGGTGTACGTAGTCGCGTAAGAGCCGATGTACGCAGTTGCGTAAGAGACATTGTACGCAGTTGCGTAAGATCCGGTGTACGTAGTCGCGTAAGAGCCGATGTACGCAGTTGCGTAAGAGACAGTGTACGCAGTTGCGTACTGACTTAACTAAACCAGATTCGGTTTTAGTCTGATATGATGTGCTTTTCAGTATGCAGTTGCATTCTGATATTATGTAACATAAAACGATAGTATAAGACTTCAAAATAAGATTGTAAAGTACACATTTAATTAACACGTATAACGTCTATTATCATATAATACATGACACGTATACACGAGGACGTGTAATTGAGTCGGATGGCCGAATGTAGAACAACTTTAGTTTAATCATTTAATGGATAGATGAACTAACAACACCATTATAATGAAACTGTATTGGCGAAGTTCACACGTGTTCGTTGACAGTTGACAGTCTTTTGTCGACTGCCAACGAACACAGTATATAAGTGGCGGTTGCATTGCAATCACTTTCTTTCTTTGCTCGAACCTCGAAGCGATAACAAGTGCAAACGAATTCTGTGTAAAACAGTTTAAAAAGGTGATTTCTTGGCTGAAAAGCTAACACTTAAGAACCTATTGTTTTAGGGTGTCGTAACTCCATTTATAAAGTACTAGCGACCTGCCCCGGCTTCGCACGGGTGTAATTAACGTGCGAAGCCGGGGCGGGTCGCTAGTTATATATAATTATAAACCTTCCGTGCAAAGTTATCTAACCGATAGTTAAAACCGTTTCCAACATTTCCGAAAAAATCCGAATCAGCAGTGCAAGTACCGTTCTTTTAACGATCGTCAAATTGACAGTTGAGGTCGTCAAATTCGATAATATGCAATTTTTTCAGTACTCGCTGTGATCGATTCTGTGGCATTTTAGCGAATTCGACGATCGATAAAGAACGGTACTTGCACTGCTGTTTCAATATCCGTTGCGTGGTTTAGGATGAGTTAGAGGTTATACAGACAGACAGACGCGGAAAGCGACTATGTAGATAGATAGGTATAGATAAAAGAAGGTGGAGACGATAGAGATGCACAATGCTCTATCTCGGTAATAGAGAAAAAGACTAAAGTTCATTTTAAAGATGTCGTACGATAAGAGTATGGTCAACATAAATAAGATAAAATAAACTTTTAAGTACCTACGTGTCGTGACAATCAAGGGAAAGTTATGTGATTATTTACGGGCTACTTACCGTGGTAAAGTTTGGAATGAGCTCCCGATATGCAACCGCAACCGTGATAGTTTAAAACAGTGTTTAATCAAAGGAAAGTACTGTAAAAAAATAATATTTTAAGCTCTTAAGGTGTTTTTATATTGTGGTGAGACGAAGGTATCATCTAAGATCCCTACCAAGATACTTGTCAAATCTCCGACTGTCACGTCCGCTGAAATTTTCCACTGCATCTTCGTAATTTATTAAGATCAGAGATAGCCGCGCAAATCACCCCACCTGGGGGTGGATCACGGCTATTTTTCAACAAACATAATGAAGAAGATATTAGAGATTTCTTTGAGGATTTCTGTTGTTTTGGTGAAAAAATTGGGGAAAAGTGAGGTCTTTAATCAAGTCAGAGAACAAAGTAGGTTAATCAAAATGTTTAGCTACATCGGCCTTGAAGTTTTTTTTTCTTACTAACCACTAATTCTGATAACTATAGCTAGTGATAGCTGGGCTTTTAAACGTAAGACTGTATGAAGGTATCCGATAAGCTTCAGTGAAATATTAAAAGAAATGTTTTATTCAGTTTTTACAATGCGGTATGCACATAGATTCAGTATAAACTGAATCTATGGGTATGCAATATAATGTAGTATTGAAACTGTCAGAGCAAATAAATCAACTTCAACTTTTGTTCATGGCATGTGTACGGTGTTGCCGCAACTTTGCTAATGTCTTGTTTCAAGGTAGTAAATATTTTATTTAAATATTTACTACCTTAAATATAATTTTTATATTTTATTCTAGATTGGCCGACAGAGCAAATAAATGACCGAGTGTAATTTGGTCAAAATCGAGACATGATTGACATCGAGGCTGCATTGACATTGTACTTTGCATTGCTAACATTGTGAAGTTTTAAAACAAGTGACGCCATCTATTATCCACTTGTGTAGTTCTGCTGACTACAGTAACCACGCATAGATGGCTCTGGACAGTGCTGGACACTACAGTTACCAACCCGTCGCGCACGGTGGTGACAAAATTGCCTTATCCTGTATTTTCTTGCACAACTACGCATATGAAACTATTTCTATCCTATTCTACTTGAACTAAGGTACAAATTTTGATAGAGCAATCCAGCCAGAATTCAAGGTCTATGGTATCAAAAAAAAAAATCGCCCGTACGAAAGTGACAGTGTGTGCTCCGACTGCTCGGTGTCAGAGCGCCGTGAGGGGCCGCAAATGCAAGTGGTTATGCAATTCCGACAGCTCACTAGCTTTCCAGGTGCTTTCTTTGTCTCGTAAATATTATAAAGACATACAGTCAGGGGCCAGGAAAATAAAAAACAGCTAGCCCAATAAGTACGCTCTCTTCAAGATTTATCGTTTCTTATTCAAAGTGCAAAGGCAGTTTGTCTCGAATACAGTCATGTGCACGTATATAGTACATTGAGTGGAGAAAACGGAGCGTTGCAACATTTATCAACAGTACAACTGTGAGATTTTATTATTGCGTCTATTTAAGTGTTGATTTCGAGGGCTTATACTCAATGTAAGAACGCTTAGAATTCAAATTCCTATCAGCCCCCACTGACTTTTTACTAGAGGACCTTTATGCAGTAGGTACAGTAAAAAAACCTCTTGTAATCTAATACCGTAGATACCGCATGGGGTTATTGTTGCTAATTTCAGGGTTAGATTTATATTTCATTTCTACCTGCCCCCATTACGTGCTACCATGCGCCCTTCATTGGGTCACATAGGCATATTGTACTTAAGGGACAGATGGGATGGGTTTTCCCATTTGTCCCCATTTGAAAGAAAGCAGTGAGAGCAGCCAAGAAT
Source organism: Agriopis aurantiaria (assembly GCA_914767915.1). Classification (NCBI taxonomy): domain Eukaryota; kingdom Metazoa; phylum Arthropoda; class Insecta; order Lepidoptera; family Geometridae; genus Agriopis; species Agriopis aurantiaria. The sequence goes on from OU611999.1 coordinate 8,125,979, forward strand.
AAAACTTTTCGAGTTGATGTCTTTTTATATTTTTATGTACTCTAAATGTAAAATCTGTGTAAATAGATGTTTTAAAACTAATAAAAAAAAGAAAAAAAAAGGGCCTTTTTGCCCTCACGGTAATCTGTCCCCAAACTGAGCAAAGCTAACGAAATGACGCAAAACAAATAATAACGTTACGTTACGGTGTATGTAGCAAATATGACGTTTATTTTAAATTCTAACAAACTTAATAAACAATGTTTCCAAAGTAATATTACAATGTTTATTGTGAGTACAATACTGAGGAATCAGGAAGAACTTGTAGGGTCTTGCATGACCCTACCCAACAAAAGTCAAACAAGGTTTCCCCATTATGTTCACTTGTGTAGTTATTTACTTATTCTGAGCAAAGATCTCCGAAAATGCTTTATAATACAGCTTACTAACCCGAAAGGAGGTACTTATTTGTCTCATCATTATGACTAATTTTTACAATAGAACCACCCCTAAAAAATATCAGCTCTTATGTAGGCTCTTATGTAGGTACATTTTGTTGCGTGTGAATGACTTTTTTCTTTGGGAAGCCGTTTTTGCGGTGTTAGGGTTAATCTCATAGTAAAAGTTGTTCATAATGGTGAGTACAATGATTTCCTTTCGATTTAGTACCACCTTTATGTTACCCTGCTTGATTGATTTCTTTCTCTCTTTTGTCCGGATATTCTATTTTATTAGCAACGTCGCTTAATTTTAAAATGTTATATTGCTATTTTGGTATAATTAATTGATACATTAATAAGAGAAGCCATTGGCTCACGTCACACAGTCTTTGACTAATTCGGGAGCCTCTGGGATCATTACTATAGCTTAACATAAATTATGCCCGCATAAATGATTTTGTATTTGTATTGATCACAGTTGAGGCATTTCTGTACAAATCTTTATGCTATGCTGACCAATCACCGCCTCTGACGTCACTATCTCGGTAATGGTGATTGGACGTCCACGCCGTTTTGCGTAACCTTTCATTACATACGCAAGCGTAGGTACGATTTAGGCTTACATCTATTTATATGTTATACTGGGCTACGCAGAAAGAGGTCCACCATAGTACCCATCATTATGAACAAGATTTAGTATGCGAGCAAATCTCAAATCGAAGAAAATATCAGCTGTTCCATAGAAAACGGTCATGCACATTTGAGCTAACATCGTCCTCATGAGCCAGAAACAGCTTTCCTCTAAACATCCTTACTGCTTTTATCTCTGGTACGCGTAACAAACACAGAATTAGAGCTTTCAAAACTTCTCGATCTGGAAGCACTATAAACTGTCTGCTAAGTTAGCTGACAGGGAAGGTAAGCAACGTTAAGATTATATCAAAGGCATTTGCGGGCGCAAACATGTTTGTACGGACAAATAAGTTTCTGTAGGCATTAATTGCCTGGAAGTGGTATGAGCGTGGTTGAATAGGCGGCAATCAGATGACATAGATATGGTGCGTTTGTGAGAACTAGGTTGTACTTGATGACTGCTTGATGCTAGGTTACATCTGGGATATTGTTTCCGCCAATGTTTTTGTTGTTATGTTACTTAGTCTTGTGGTTACGTTTTTTTGCGTTTTTGTTTTTGTTTACCCTATCGAATTCTGTTAGTAATTTTAGTAAAACATTACATTATGTCATATAATAGAACTAATTTTATTTATTTATTCTGAGTTGTTATATTTTTCTCCATCCACATATCCGTGGATCTTAGTGGTAGAGTGGCGGGAAGATCATCGATTTTTACAGATGACTTCATCTGTAAAAGTTCTTTATGATCATTACTCGCTCTAACATAATTTTCAAAATACATTTTATAAAATGTATTTAGCTTTATTTATAGACTGTAATAATATTTGTTTAAAAATGATATCAATAATAAAACTTAGGTGTACCTACCTCATGAAAAAAAAATGTCATGAAACCAGCCCCATCCAGCAACTGCTAGGTCCACAACAAAACGCTGGATGCAGCCACGACTAATGAATGCGATTAACTTTCCCGCTGGTCGCAATTGTTGCCGACTGTACTTACGTAGCCGACTGTACTTACGTAGCCGACTATGCAAAACCTGACTTTTTTTTGGCACGTCGTCGAGGACAAGACTTAAGATAATCAAGTAATACGGAGAGCATTTGGATTGACCACAACATTTGATTGGCATTTGTTTGTTTGGACCTTCAACGATATATGGGTGGTCTAACTGTTTTTGTAGTGTTAGTGTTAGCTTGTATTTTGTTTAGTTAATAAAAGCATTTGCCCTTTTTTTACAGTAATTTAAGTTGGTTAAGCATATAATTTTCGTAATCAATCGCTGTCTGTGTCAATTAATGATGCGTCATATATTGTCCGTCGTATTCTCAGTTCAGAAAAACAAAGGAGTTGTGGTAAGGAGGAGTAGCGGGTGCGAACGCATCGAGTCTCAGTCAGTCTTGATGCGAGTTTCTGCTTTACGTATAAAATCACAAAAAAATTGAATAATATCTCGCTAGCGCCATCTATCGATGTTTGCAGAACTATGTTCCTTCAGCTGTCAGAATACCTTCTATTCTCGTTGAAAAGACGCCTTTCTTTACATTATTAACAAAACAGATACCACGATAACTAAAAATTAAATAGCAAAAATAGCCAGACTGTCAGCGAATTGTACGACAGAGAGAAAATACTCTATAAAACCGAAGCTAAACGATTTTAGTCGTACATTTTAATCTTCCCGACGTATCATTTAAAACCCTGGGCACTGTACGCTGACTGTCCTTATTGCGCTCTACATTTATGCCATCAAGTGTTATCTCTGTGCTTATCGTTCTGAAAGACGCGGCTATATTGTGAAAACTGTTTTCTATGTAAAGCTTGTTAAGGTTTTAATATTTTTGTTGTTGTTTCATGAATGCCCGTTTGTTCGATAACAACATTTATTCGCTTAAGTAAAAAAGTATACATTGCCTTTTTTTAAACCCCCGATTGATAAAAGAGCTGAGAATATTCAAATGTCTAAACAGATTTTCATGAATCACAGAACCACCTAAGAACCACTATCAAGTCACTTTTCAAACACAAAAAATTAAATCAAAATAGATTCAGCCGCGGTGCCACAGACAGACACACAGATATATACACACATTAAACTTATAACACCCCTCTTTTTGCGTCGGGGCGTAAAAAAGGATAAAAAGGTATTTAATGGATGTCTACCAACTATACAGGGTTACTGGTAGTCATTTAGCACCTTTTTAAGGGCAGCTTCAATGCGTCAAATCAAACAACTTTTATACTATGACAACAAAATTCGCGAAATAAAACCGACGAAAGAAGGAGGCATCAATTCGACTTTATGTTTTTTTTGTATGTTTGTGACGCGCTGTTTGTATTAATTGTAATTATGTTTGTATTGATTTTGATGATTCTTTTTTGTCTGGTAGATCATACCTCAGAGGTGGTCCCATATGAATTTTATCAAACTTGATTAACGCTTTTTGATAAATTCAACAAAAACCAAAAATACATACCCAAGTGACGTGTTGGTTTGTGGTTCAAAAGTTTTGATGAGGACTTTTAGTCTCTGTTTTAACTATGTAGGTATAGACTTAAAGTCGGTTTTTTTAATACTTATTAACTTAATTTATTTTTTTATTTAATTTTATGGAATGGTTGATTTTTACTTCGCTAAATTCAAAAAGTCGTAGAACAAATGGTTTTTTTTTGTGTATTGAGGCCACCCTTAAAGATCAAGCACATTAGGACGGACCGCAGCGGGCCGGGTCACATCGCAATAATCACTTTAATACATTTTATATAGAAATCCGCCCCGCTGCGTCCCGGCATAATGTGCGATACTTCATATAAAATCTATGAAAGCGATAAAGCGATTTTTGCGATGCGACCCGGTCCGCTGCGGCCCGGCATAATGTGCTAGATCCTTTAAGAGGGTGCTTACATATTACCAGTAACCCTGTATTGAAAAGTGAAATGCCACACTATCTGACTCACTTGTCATGAAATCCCAAAAACTACTTGACCTACGAAGCCAAAATTCAGCAGACGTTGATTGTTTACATGAAAGTCTACGCGTACGAAGTCGCGGGTACAGCTAGTATTTTTATGAAGGTTAAATTGATTGGATGATTGATTAATTCATATTTCTTTGTTTCAGGTACGTTTTGGACAGCAGCAACGACTAGAAAACCAGATTTGCAGACCAAGGCCAGAGGATATCATGTGTGAAGATCAAGATTGTAGATTGTATGGTTAACAAAAGAGGCAGTTTGATAAAACAAATACTCATTTTAGTTCAATTTATTTTACTATCTTTTGTTTTAGAGATTTGGATATGTTTTTTGACTATTTTTAACCAAGTAAAAAGAAGAATTTTAATTCGGTTGTTATGTAAATATATTTTTCATAATTATTACCTTGTAGCTCCGTCATTTATAACCGAATTGGTCCCACAGAAATGTCATCAAAATCGGTTCAGTAGTTCGGCTTTTAAATCATAATCACTGAAAAATTCTGTTACTTGGTTGACTATAATTATTATGTCACCCAAATAACCGAACTTGCTTATTTTACTAATTTTGAAGTCGGTTTTTCATTTATAATTATTAATCTATGTTTTAAATGTCTATTAGGGGTTTTTTGTTTAGTTTTAAATTTAAAGCTTAATTGTAACTATCCTTATCTTACATACAGAAATGACAAATAATATGATTTTGATGTCAAATGAGTTACGTTCATTTGAGAGAAAAACCTTGAAAAATACTAATATCACAACAAGCAAATCGTAGAATAAACACATATATTACTCGGATACCAAAGCCGATATCACACCAAAACGCAAACATTTATCCCGAAATTATCACAAAATGGAAAAGTATATCCCAAAATTATGACGTAACGGAATTCATAAAATACCCTGCGTTTTCGAATAAATCGGGATGTGATAGCAATGACGATCCAGTGATTTATATTCAGTGGCAATTTGGTAGCTCTTTTTATAGCGTATTTCCATACAGCTGTGCCAAATACGCGGATGTGCCTGCAATGGATCGATGGATGAATGGAAAACGAAAATGTATTTTGATTGATACTGTGTTTTGGTTGAATATCATTTTCACGATGATGTTATGATTGATTCTGGGTTTATAAAGCATTCATCGCTTATACGGTGTAAGGATAGTTGAGTAGTGACAGCTTTGATAAAGTTAGACTAGAAAGTAACAACTCTTACATAACCAGAATCCAGATTTCAGAATCGCGCGTACTCTCTGATGAAGTGGTTCTAATGACTCCGAAACCGGTCGATCGTCTCGACTGATAAAACATAGGTACCTAATCGGGAGTGTAACCGGTGTTATACTAATGTATAATTCTTACTTATTTTGGAACGCCTGATAACTTTTCATAAGGTCAGAAAAAGGTAATCTGTATACGATAAAAAATAAATAAATAAATATTCGGGACATTTTTCACACACGGTCATCTGACCCCAAACTAAGCAAAGCTTGTGATATGGCTGCCAGAGACTGATATACATACATATATAGTTTTAAATACATACTTAAATAGATATTAACAACCCGATATAGAACAAACACAAATGTTCATCACACAAATGTTTGTCCTAGATGGGAATCGAACCCACGCCCCCAAGCTCAGAAGGCAGGTTCACTACCAACTGGACCAACGGGCTATCTAAAACATTTCCCACGTACCTACGAAAAACGCTTTAATTCCTATTTTATACGCACAGTGGTCATATCGTCCTTAAATGTACAGTAAACAAAATCCTTAAAACAAAAGTTACAATGTGGGTTTTCTACGCAAGCGTGCTCTATCGTAGACCACATCATCGCTTATCATCTGGCAAACTGGCAGTCAAACGCAAGAAAATCATAAGTAAGCGGGCGTCCGCATCTTTTTGACGTAAACGCAAGTCTATATTGAATTAAAAAAAGTAATGTTTTTAAATTGTTTTTTATTTTATTTTACCATCACCATCATTTACTAACAAAAAGAGATATGGTAATATAATTTTTTTGGCCACGTATGCTTACCTACCCAGAAAATAATTATTGGTGCAAGTTAAATAGTTAAAAAGCTTGCACAATGTCGTACTTAGGTGATCTATCAACTCGTGAAATACGTGCGAAGAGATCAACACTGGTTCCGGATTCCTGACTAAAACATTTACTACTTACTGACAGAAATAATTAACAAAATCTATTATAAAAATCCCAAAAGCACGTACAAAATAAAACTCACTAAGGGACCTTAAATATTAAGACGCCGAAGCCACTGTCAAGTGTCGGACTCTAATTGTCTGCGTTCGTTAATTAGTGTCGCTAGAGTGCGAGCGATGTCGCAAAAGATGTCTCAAGCATCGCTCGAGTGTCGAGTATATATTTGCGCTACATTTGCCGAGGACTCTCAAGAGATTGTTACATTTGATACATACTTATCGGCGAGATGTGTTCGAGCTTTTAAATTACAGACGTGACAATGAATTTTGTCTTAAGGTAAATTTGAAAGGTCATTTAATGGTTATCATTTATAACTTACGCCTGAAGCCAGGATTTCTAACGATAATTTTCTATGATCAACTTTAAAACATAGTATTTTTATTGTCAATTATTTCAATGTAGGAAGATTTTCGAGAAGGCTTCAATTGATATGGGTTACTTAACCTCACACCAGCAGGGCTAACATGCGTACCGCGACAAAATCTTGTCGTCACTTTTTCGAGCGAGAATATGACAACGTTTTGGTATATATACGCCTGTCTCGCTTTAGCATGATAAAAAGAGTTGACAAATTTTGTCGCGGCGCATTAGCCCTGCTGGTCTCGTTTTGTGGACTAGTGAGGTCTATTTTAGTCTTACAAATCTAACACGAACACAGATTCCACACAAACACGGACGCGTCTGTGTTGTACACAACAAACAAAACATTACATACATGTAGTTTTCTTATTTCGTCACCAAAATAAAGATGAATATACACTGTTGACTATAAACTCAAATAGCAGTGGCTTGACCCCTTTTTGACACCCTCGAAAATAGCTTTAACATTCGATTTCTACGGCAAAAAAACACCAGTCGATTTTACTTGATATTAAGAGAGCTTAATTGAAAAGAGGCATTAATTATCATAAAAAGATAAAACCCTTAATTATTTCCATTATAAAACAATCATTGTCCGTAAACAAACAAACTTTTTATTCTCACCGAGATGATAGACGCCAAATTATTAAAATACTTTTTTAAACCCATTTTAATAGAAGCATCCGAACTAAGTTTTATCTCCGTAATCCTGCCCACAAGGCAAGTTTCACGAGTAAACGAGTTAACTTAAACGATTTCCTTGCTACTGAAAAAGGCGAAAAAGAAGGAAAGTGGGGAAGAACTCAGAAGTAATGGCATTTCCTTGAGAACTGCCATCTATCTGGCGTTGAATGAAATCGTGCGGAGATGGCGCGTTATGATTTGTTGTTGTTAGTCTCGATCTTGTAGATGCAAATTACTTGGAGGACAAACAAGCAAGTCACTTGCCTGATGCTAAGCACCTATGCTTGCCCATAACTAATGCAGTTCCAGAATTTCAAGTGTGTACGCAACTGCGCTTTCAAACTTATCCGAGATCCGTTTATCCGAGATTTTTATACCGTTTCGGAAGTTTATTTTATACTAGCTGCACCCAGTGGTGTCATCGGCCTGGATTACTCCTCATACCATCAGCTATCTGCCAGTAAAAGTCCTGTCAAATTGATCCAGCCGTTGTAGAGTCCATACGGAATATACACACACACATCGCCTTTTATATGTACGAAGAAGAAGATGTATCAGTTTTGCCTGATAATTATGTTCTATACTTAGGAAAATGAACGGTACGAATTCTGAGTATGTCTATAAAATTGAATATTGACTGGTAAGAACAGTAGAGTCGGTTCTGTCTGACTTAGAAGTTGGAAAAGAGTGGTAAAAGGAACCATGGGTCTGCCTGGTCAAATAAAAAACAAAAAACACAACTATCTCCAAAAACCACAAGAGTTTTCATAATGTAACGTAGTAAAACACCTGCTACTATGACCTTTCCACGTGCATATTATAGCATTCATATGTCAACTTCTTAAAATGAATGTAACGCAAGAAATTAATATTAATTATTCTCGGGACCCCAATTAAATGAAACAAAAAACGCTTGGGAATGGCAAATGAAATATTTCGCAATTATTTTTCATAGCTAAACACAGGAGAGACTTAATTAAATGAATTAATGAACTGAAAACATTCCAGAGATCATTTTAATTTGAATCCTTATCTATTTCTAAGCTACTTAAGTGACAAGTGGTCTACTCGTTAATTTTGAAACGTGGATTGCTGTTAACTAAAGATGTGACGGACTAGTAAGTGTTGAACTTTATATGTCAAATATGTCTATTCATCGAAAACATATAGTGAAAAAAAAAACACAGTCGAATTGATAACCTCCTTCTATTTGAAGTCGGTTAAAAATTGGTGAACAGGCATGAAAAGGTGTTAAACAGACAAATAGATGGAACCATCAGCTACATTTATAATATCATCAATAGCAACGCCTCGCTGTTTCACTCCTATATCCTTCAAGAATCTTCAGGCGAGTTGGCGGCCAAGCGAAAGCCTATCATATCATATCATACCAATATTATAAATGCGAAAGTGTGTATTTTTGGCTGGACTCAACGAAAACGACGACGTAACAACTCAACCGATTTATATGAAATTTGGTATGAAAGTTAGCTTATACCCTGGATTAACACATTACTTTTATCCCGAAAAACATCATCATCATTTCAAAATTTTCATCATCATCATCATCATCACCATCATCACCATTTTTCATCACAGAGTGAAAGCACGGGGCTCAGCTAGTATATTATAAAAATAAATAAAAAACGAGACCAAAAACTAATTACAAACTTTATTTTGAAAACAAGCTTTTTAATCATCTCATTAAATCTTTACATGATGACCATGATGCTAGATAAGAATATTTTGTCCACCATCTTGGGGCGTCCGCCATATTGAATTTATCATCTAGGACGAAAGTGCTCGGGAAGACAAACCCAACGAACCCAAACTCGACAGGGTTACGTCGTTTCTTTTAGGAGTTTCTATGGTACCTTCTGTCTTTATCATCAGACCAGCTTGACGGTACCACGGACTGGACGGTAACATTGCATTGTCACCAAACTTACAAGTATGCCAAATTTTAGCTCAATCGGTTGAGGACAATTACTGGTTTAAAATTCAATTGCAATATTTGTCCCTCACATACAAACGAACATACTGGCAAGTCAAAAGCTTGTAAAAATGAGCCTACGTGTATAAGTTACATTCATACCAATTTCATGTGAACCCCTTCAGCGTAACGGAGTTAAGCTTGGACAAACATACACATTAACACACAAAATTTCATTTTTTTATCGTGAATTTAAAGTGATACCATGGCTGAGTGTAAAACAGCTTTTCAAACTGACAAAATGCTTCAACGTCTCAAACGTCCCCACATTCAGTTAACACATTTTTTTAACCCCTGAAGCAAAAAGAGGGGTGCTATAAGTTTAACTTGTGTATCTGTGTATTTGTATGTAGTGTCGTAGCTCCTAAGTGGCCGAGCTTTTGATTACGTTTCATTTTCTTTGCAGTTTTTCCGAGAAGCTACAACATGGGGTTCTTTAAAAAGCGAGTTAATAGATTATTAAAGGGTCGGCAACGTAGTTGTGATGCATCTGGTGTTACAAGTATCCATAAGCGACGGTGACTGCTTACCATCTGGCAGCCCGTCTGCTTGTTTGCCACCTATGGCATAACAAATATTAAACAAAAATGTTCGTGAATATGTTCATGAAAAAATTGTTCAGCCGTTTTTAGGCTTAAAAAAAGCTTGTTTTTTTCTGTGGACATTGTTGAACATTGTGCCAGTCCGCCACACACCAAAACCCCAGAAACGGTCAGATCACAAGCCACGTATTATTGAATATAGCGCTGAAGACTTCCAGCTGCAGGTTCTTGAGATACTGAAAAGAAATAGGTCAAGGAGAAGTTTCAAAATACATCTGTATCAGAATATATCCTACTAAACGTGCTGGTTATCGCGGCAAAAACATGAAATTTCTCGCATTACTTTTGAAGGGTTAAAAGGCCATAAATATGAGCGTATCTCGCGATCTCGCCATAATCATGCCGTTTATCTTGTACCGCTACATTAAGTACGAGAGCTCCTAACATCTTGAAATATTCCCTTCTCTGATATTAAGATTCATTAAACTTGTTTTTAGTTTGTGAGATAGCCCCGGGGTGGTAACTGCTGGCAGATGAGATGTTGGACTTGTTTTGTATTGCAGCGGTTAGGTTGTAAAAGTGACTGTTTTCTCTGTATCTTAAAAGCTGTATCGCAAAATTTTATTTTGTTTCTATTCTCTGTGTCCATACTGTTCATACTTGAATTTATTTAAAAACTTCCTATATATCGGGGTTTCTCTACGAGATCGAATCAGAAATGAGGAGATCCGTAGACGAACGAAAATCACCGACATAGGCCACCGTATTAGCAAGTTTAAGTGGCAGTGGGCAGGGCACATATAATGCAGAACAGATGGCTGATGGGGCCGAAAGGTTCTGTAATGGAGACCATGGACCGGTAAGTGCAGCGTAGGACGCCCACCCACAAGATGGACAAACGACCTAAAAGAGATCGCAGGGAAACGCTGTATGCAGGCCACTTACAATCGGCCCTTTTGGAGATCGATGGGGGAGGCCTATGTCCAGCAGTGGATGTCCTATGGCTGAAATGATGATGATGATGAGAAAAAAAAACATCTAAGTCATAAGAGCTGTCACTGTCAAGGAGTTTGCATTGTTTTTATCACAAAAAAGTTAAACGATTTTTTTTTCTCTTCTGTGGTTTTTATCTTTCACTGGCAGATAGCTCATGTTATTAAGAGTAGGTACCGTAGGCCAGTTTTATCACGGATATAACGCGGGTGAAAACGTGGGACGCAGCTAGTATAAAATAACAAAACATAAAAACTAACAACCTTATCAAAATACAATCATGTATTCGTCTCTGGAGGAGTCGTTCCATCGAAACACGTACTAGGCCACTTCATTAAATTTAGCCCAAAAGTTCATCGTGCTGATTTTATATTCAATTTTTCGCTTTCAGGGGATCCTATAAATGTTTAATGGAGACATAAAGCGAGCCTGCTTGGATCCCTTTTTTGGATCGTGTGGGACGACGCTTGGGAATTGAAAGTTTTTGCAATGTATTTATTTGGCTGTTGCTATATTGTGATATTTAAAAATTTATGTGACCAAAATGCTGAGGTTAGCTGGTTCACTGTACAAGCATTGAAATTTACCGTGGTAATGCCGCTAGCATATTATGTATGCTGCCGACTGCTAACACACTGCTATGAATTTTGATTAATTCGGTCTTTGGGAAATAAATATGTATGAAAAACAAACATACCTAAATCAGTATTAATAATATTTGTTAGGAGTTTAAAGCAAGTGTCTTTAACTAAACAAAATAAACGTTAGCACTAAACACCTAAACTACTTGATTTAATTATACAAAAACAGTAAGACTGCTCATAGACCGTTGACGGTCTAAAGACAATCCAAATTTTCAAGCCCACTACCAGTCGGCAGCGTACCCAGAATTTGCAGGCATTTTACCACGCTGAATGGCAATGCTTACGCGTTGATTCAGAAAAAAACGCTAGCATTATGATCACACGTCGTAACCAGGTACTATGAAACATTAAAGTTTCTATTAGAAAAAAAGTACAGGGTAAGTATTTTTTTTTTCAAAGTATTTGTTTAAACACCACACGACAAAAGTGAACACTTCATCAAAGTTGGTTGACTATCTCTCTCGTTCCCTTGATCGACTCTAGCAGACTTTACCAGAACGAGTATCTGGGCGTGACGGTCACGCCAGTTCAGTGCTTTTCCCCGTCCCAAAAAGTGCCCAAAGTGCCTATAGCCGTTTTCACTTCAAAAATTATGCCTTAAGTGGCAAACAAGCAGACGGGCTGCCTGATGGTAAGCTATAACACCAGAGGCATCACAACTACGTTGCCGATCGCTTAAGAATCTATTAACTCGCCTTAAAATTTACACATAAGTAAAACTACTGTCGTATTACAACGCTTCAATCACAAGCATTTTAAACCATTCCTATTCTATAAAACAAAAGTTTTTGTTTTAAACTCCTTAGTAAATTCAAGCGTTTCTAGCGGAATTGTATTGTTTCCCAACACTTGAGAAACCGGTGCGACTCCGGAAAACGATAATGAGGGCGCACTTTTTACGTCTACACTCACCCCAGTTGGAATGAGGTTGGATTACGGAATGTATTGTGCGCTCACCCTTAAATAAATGCTAGAAGTTATATCGCTATTTAAATGCTTGGTGGTGAGATAGTTATATAGAGAAAAAGTTGGATTACCTACCCATATACAGCTGAAGTAGTATAGATAAACCAAATAATAAAGCCCAGGTATAGAACCCAGCAATAAAATCAATAATATGACAGAAGAAAGTCTACTAATTATACGAACCAGGCATATTAACAGCGGTTACTTAATATAGTTCTTTTTTCATCAATCAATACAGATGTATTGCAAGTCATCATCGAGGGAGAGAACCGGATGTACCCGCCCGGAAGCGAAGGGAAAGCGCGCCGTTTAATTGCGCGAAAACGGAGCCTTTCGAATATAGAACGATTATTATTTACCAAGTTCTGAATGCGGAATTTATGAGTGCTCGTTTTAAAATCAATTTGTTGAGCATAAATAAATATTTTATACTTTGCTGACAAAAATAGCAACAATTCAAATAAAAATACTATAGCATCTGCGCATTGCCACTCCATCGCATATTTATTTAAAGTGTGTTTATTTTCTACCAATGTTTCGTCGTATTTGTTTTATAATAAACTTAGTCACACTATAAGATTAACTATACAATACAATACTTTTTTTTTATTACACACCAAAAATACAAATTAAACTTAAACAAACATAAAAAACAAATATCCGGCAGTATAATGGGCGTCTTATCGCCTAAAGCGATTTGTTCCAGGCAACCAGGCAGGCCACTATATATTAATGTTAAAGATTTCGTCGACCAGCAGTATTTTTGGATTATCTATCTATAACATTTAAATTTCATCATATTTATTTTAGATATTGCGACGACAACGTTTCCTCAATTTATAGGTAAGTAGGTACCTTTTGATTATTTATTACACCACTCCATCGAAACTATTTCTTGATTTTCCCGAAAATCTGACAGCCCAATTCAACTGATCATATTCGCGCTCATAACTTTGTTTTCGCGCTCCTTATTTTCTGATTTTCCCGAAAATCCTCCAAACTTCCCGATTTACCTGACCATATTCGTGGGAAGTTTGTTTTCCCGGTTACCGTGTCACGTCACCTCCGTCGCGGGTTAATTCTGCCCCGAATCCGGTGAAATGCATGCAATAAACTGAGCTTACGGCCCGTGCTCCGAGCAATTTCAAATAATATGAAATTATTATGATTTCGTTGGATTTTGTTCGGAGTAAATTCGGCTAGTAGAACAGTAAGTGACTTTGTGCTCTTTTGCGTGAATAGTTTGCATACGGATTCTGTGTCATCTATGACTTCATCAACCAGAAAAAAACGTATTTTACTGCTTTCAGGTTGACTTTTATACAGGGTTACACAAAACAGTAGCACTAATCCGAAACGAGGTCATTGTATCCATCATTATGAACAACTTTTACAAAGGGACCAACCCTAAAATTGTGAAAATATATTAGCTGATGCATACATTTCGTTGAGTGTTAATAATTTTTTTCTCTACGGACACCGTGGTCCGTGACTTTTGTTAACCTTATCTACAATTTTGTTAGCTTATTTGTCATTTACAATCTATTTGTTCTAGTTTCTTGAAAAGCGAAATACAAAATTGCGCTCGTGTAGAGTTGACACACTTACGTACAGAACTTTGTGAGCACGTACGAAAAACACGAGTCACATCTATTTTTGAGGTTAGCCCGGAATACAAACGAAGTGTTGTTTGTGGAGATTAATCATAATCACTGCCGGTGATTTATGAGCTGAATTAGTATGAGCTCTCTTGATTTAGGGGAGCATTATATTATTATATTGGTGAGAACCAAGGTCATTGTAGGAGTTTGTGTTACGGTTTTTGAAGAAAGTACCAATATGTTAATTCATTTTAGCATTTTAATGCCTGTTTTTACTAACAACGAACAAGGCGATGCCTAACTAAGGAAGTCCTAATCTAAGCAGAGTATTAAGCGTAATCTTGTTTCACCAATTCATTTTTAATAGGCGACTCATAAGCTAAGAGATGCCTACATTTTTGACGTGAGTGAGCGAGCGCATCAGCAAGTGAACTAGCTCGGTGCGGGCTGTCAGTTTAGGTGTTGCCTACAAGAGCTTTGTATACCTTTAGGGTATACAACGTCGTTGGTTGCCTATCATTAGGTACCCTCGAATTGGTGTCGTAACTTTAGGTGACGCCTAACGTCACTAGTTACAAGCAAAATTTTGTCAAACTTTTTTTTGCCCCAGGCAACTCTTAAATATTTAGGCATTTGATTTAGGCGAGTCCTAGGGATAGTGAAAACAGGCATTAGACTTTCTTCAAAAGCGGCATGTTTTAACATTCATATTTCAACATGACAGATCGGGTTTGTAGCTGACATATCGATCTACTAGGCCGAACAATAATAAGGCCTAGCGCGCACGGCCTGACTTTTGTCGTCGTGGCCGTTTCGTCACTCTGATTCAGTCTATAGAGATGTCGCACCTTTGGTCGCGACAACGTGCGTGCACTTCCGTTCGTCTCCATAAACCAGGGGCCTTATGGACAACTGTTATTGCGGGACCAAACTAACGTTAAATCTGCTCAGTTGGAAAATCACGCGAACGTGAACCATAACGCGCCCAGATACGGATTGCGATCGCGTGATTTTCCAACTGAGCGGATTTAACGTTAGTTTGTTGCCGCAATAGGAGTTGTCCGTAAGGCCCCTGGGCTTGAGTGACGATACAAATAACAAAAGTCATGCGCGCAAAGCGCATCATATAATTGTTGCGTTTAACAAATCAAAGTGTAAAACTACTTAAAAATAAAGTGATATGATTATTTACGGGATATTTACCGTGGTAAGGTTGTGGAATGAACAACAATTGAACAACCGTGATAGTTTAAAACAGTGTTTTACTTTAAAATACTTTTCGTAATCACTTTACCAGTCATCATTGCAAATTCCAAATCAATACCTACAAAATGTCAGTGCATGTACAGTATGCAAACCAAGTGTAATTCCACCAGAGTGCAGTCAACATACGTCGCGAGCGAGTGCCTCGCAACACTCACACTTTTGTAGCCTTCCACTTGACCCACATCCTCTCTACGTGTCTCCTGTAACAGGAAGCGGTCACCCCCTTCACCCCACCCTATCAAACAACCCCGGCACACACAAAAACACTCCATCACACTGCGGCATAAAGATCAAACTCCATCTAACGATATCCGACTCAAAGGCGACTCCCCACACAATTTAACACTTTGTTTTTCCTTCAAACAAGGCAGAATATTCAATGTCGGCGGAAAATGAGTTGGATGTTCCTATTTAGCGATTCGCCACCTACTTGCCCCTGTAATAAGTTTCAAATTCAAATGGCAAGGCTTTGGCTTGTAATGAATTTTTTATACAGTTTCGGCCTACACTAGCAGCAATAATACGTGTAATCTAAGCCATATTCGCGATTATGAGTGTTCATAAGCGAAATGTATAAATAATACAAACAAAGGATTCAGGAAATGATTTAAATTATGCAGATAGATTCACGCACAATCACATATTTAAGCATAATTAGAAGCACACGTGAAATGATACATACGCAATATGAAAAGTATGCGCGAAAAAATACTTTGCGAAATGACACAATATACGCGAAATGATGCATACACTAAATGAAACCGACACAATCTACAAACTATATATATATAAAAGCGAAATTCATCTACTCACTCATTCACTCATCATCATCATCATTTCAGCCGTAGGACGTCCACTGCTGGACATAGAGCTCCCCCATCGATCTCCAAAAGGGCCGGTTGTAAGCGGCATGCATCCAGCGTTTCCCTGCGGTCTCTTTAAGGTCGTCTGTCCATCTTGTGGGTGGACGTCCTACGCTGCACTTACCAGTCCATGGTCTCCATTCCAGAACCTTTCGGCTCCATCGGCCATCTGTTCTGCGTGATATGCCCTGCCCACTGCCATTTCAACTTACTAATCTGGTGAGTTATGTCAGTGACTTTCGTTCGTCTACGGATCTCCTCATTTCGGATTCGATCTCGTAGAGAAACCCCGAGCATAGCCCTCTCCATAGCTCGTTGTGCGACTTTGAGCTTGCTTATGAGGCCCATTCACTCATTAAACACGAAATCCCAAAAACCACTTGACCTACGAAGCTGAAACTTGGCAGGTAAATTCCTTATGGGGTGTAGAGGTCCGCTAAGAGAGGATTTTACGAAAGGGCCGAATTAAGGATGACAAAAGGGGGTTGAAAGTTTATATGAAAGTCTACGCGTACGAAGTCGCGGGCAACAGCTAGTTGCCTATATATTCTCGATAGGAAAGATTGAAATAAAAACAAAATCAGCCAAGTGCAAGTTGAGCTCGCGCACTGAGGGTTTCTACCACCACATAAGCTATTAACTACTAAAGTAGAAAAAACTAGTGCAATAAGACAACATCACGCCCAGGCGGTCACCATCCAAGTACCGACCACGCCCAACGTTGCTTAACTTCCGTGATCATACGAGATCAGAAATCAGAAATTACTCGGCCAGTATTTATTATTTGTTGTTTTACTTTAAAGTGTGTACGTATTACTATTTATACACTAGAGCAAATACAAAGATACCTAAAAAAACGTTTGTTGTTAATTTTAGTAAAAAAAAATTGAAGTAAAATATTTTGTAGTTAATCCGCCGTAACATTAGATATTTTAACTGGCTATCTATTACGGATCGAAAGACACAGCCGTAAAAAGGTAGGCCAGACAGACACCATAGGCTTAGAAATAGGATCCTGTTTACACCCTTTACCTCCGTACCAAAGTATGGAACCCTTAAAATTTTGATGGAAAAAAAGAAAGAGAGCTAGTATTTTGTATGTCATAGGTGAAAACAAGCAGACTGGCCGCCTGACGGTAAGCAGTCACCGTCGGCGTTGTATATTAGTTTTAAGTAGTTAAAGGTTTTAATTCGTAATATTTATTTGTAACGACAAATAAATATTATTTAACATTACACATTCTTTACAACATGTGATTACCTAAACCATATCAGTTCACAAAATCATAAGCTCGTTCTTAAAACTTTTCACGCATTTGTAAATTTCAAGTAACTCAATGAGTCGTAATCTCGCATTTGTACTAATAACCCTTCGTTTCGAAAATTCCCAGTAAAATTTGTTGTGCGTTGATTCATTTAATGTTGCAAACTTTTAATTGGTTTAATAAAGTCGTTTTCTGATCGCTATTTAGGTATAAAATGTTAACTTTTTCAATTATAGTTTTCAAAGTCTCGGATCCTATGATTGACGCTTTCTCTTTGCTCTGTCGATGTTTTAATTAGATTTTATCATTTTGATGCGTACATTATTGGTTTTTGGATTACGATTTCAGTTTTAGTGGCATTTACTTATTTGAACTTCAAAGATTAGACGAAAACTTGTAGTTTTGCTTATGGTTTTTCAGTTAGAAAAGTTTGAATTTAGAAACTTTAATCTGAATTTACAAATTCGACTAATTTAGTTTTAATTAGTAAATTTTACAATAATTCTTAGTGTTGGCCTTAAACCTAGATTTCGTTTACCTAGCTGTTTTAAAACCATAAGTTTGTAAACAAGTCTGCGAAATAAAATCAAATCAATTGCCACTTTTTAACCTTTGTTTTCGCTGAGTTATTTATTACCTCAAAAGCCCAAAGTTGTTTCGAGGCAAAAGTTAACCCAATTTATATCAAAAAGGAAATCGACGGCAACAAGCAGCAACAATGCTTACCCTTGCGACACACATGCTCGAATTTATCAACTAACTTTCAGACCAATGTGGTGGTTGAACGTTCCTATGCAGTAGATTCGAAACAGTGAATTAAATCCATAGGTATCGTTAAACAAGCTCTGCTAATCATACCACGTCTTAAAAAATTCGCCTAATTTCGAGAGTTAAGGACGGCGTCACAGCGTAAAACAGCTGTGAACTACTTAAATCATTTTGTTTTACGATAAGTTAAAAATGGTACTTCATTCTAATAACGTTTTGGATGGGTGACTGCAGCGATGTAGTTTGCACCACGGTGTGAATCCCTCAAGTGCTCTAAATCAGTTGAGCCTTTTGTACCGCGGTATGAATCGCCTACGATTTTTTTTATGGTGGATCTTTGGACATTTGGACTGCGATGTGAATCACCCAATTTTTGAAGTGAAAACTTTAGCCACTTTGAGCGATTTTTAGCAAAACTTATGGGTTTACGTAACCGACATGCTAATGTGACATTTATTCCAAAATTTAAATCAAAATAAATCAAAATATCTATCAAAATATTGAAAATGTAGTGTTTTTTTTGATCGGAGGCGGCGGAGGAGCGACTCGGCACGGAAGTGTGGCGGTAAAGGCTTGAACCTTCAGTTAACAGTATTTGTGTAATAATATGTATTAAAATCATATACTTATATTATTTTGTATTGATATATAATTTAAGTTAGATTTATATATGTTGTATCTATCTAGGTTATAATTATATGTCTTGTAAAACTTCAGTCCTTTTGTTTATTTTATTTTTGTCTTTTATAAGGTGTTTTTGATGCACGTCTACGTACAATTTGTTCCAACCTGGTGGATGACTGGTACAAAATGTTTAGCATTAAGTCCTCCATTTGTACATGTCTACATAATTTGTAAGTGTGCAATAAAGTATTAAATAAAATAAACCGAGAAATCTATAATAATATTGCGGTTGGCAACATAGGTAAGATAAACCTAGGCTTTTATGACTTGCGTAGTATCGTGGTTCGCCAGCATCAAACGAACGCTGTCCAAGTCAGCCAAATATATCCATATTACTCATGTCAGGCCCGACGTGTACAACCACCTCCCAGAACATGTTACTGCCGCTCCTAGCCTACAATGCTTTAAATCACGCCTACTGCGTTGGTTTGTTGAGCAAGCATTTTACAGTTACGATTTATTATATAAATTTATGTAGGTACTAGGTTACTTGGGAAGGGTGTACTAAGCCGAAAGAGGTCCATCATCATTGTCATCATCATTCACAGCCTTCCTTATCCCACTGCTGGGTATAAGCCTCTCTCTTGCTATGCCATCTGCCGCGGTCCTGTGCTAAACGAGTCCAGGTCCGACCCCCGATAGTGATAATATCGTCGACCCATCTTGCAGCTGAACGACCAACGCCCCGCTTACCTTGCCTCGGCCTCCACTCTATTAAAACCTTACTCCACCTGTCATCATTGCGTCTAGCAATGTGTCCTGCCCAGCTCCTCTTTAATTTCATTACCCCGATTCCGATGTCTCAAACCTTTGTTCTTCGTTGGATTTCGGTATTACGAATTCGGTCTTGGAGTTTGGTGCCTAGCATGGATCTCTCCATGGCTCTCTCTACTCTGATTTTGTGCACAGCCTCATGTATGAACGTCCATGTTTCAACACCATAAGTCATGGTGGGCAGAACACATTGGTTGAAGAGGTGAGTTTTCAAACATTGTGGCATATGGCGTGACTAGAGGATGTCCAGTTTTTTGAATGCTGCCCATCCAAACAGTGTGTGCCTGGAGACTTCCTTCTTGTGATGTTCTATGCTAAAAGATAGGGGTCCATAGTAACCACCAATATGAACAGCTGTTACTCTATAGTATATAAGCAACATTGAAACCGCAAAAAAACAGCTGCTTTATAGAAAACAGTCGTTTGACACTCGACAAAATGTATGGAACAGCTGATATTTTTTTCACGACTTTAGGGTTGGTCCCGTTGTAAAAGTTGTTCATACCGATGAGTATAATGGATCTCTTTCAGCTTAGTACACCATTTCTGCGTAACTCTGTATAGTAACTTATTGTTCAATATCTTTTTTACTCAAATAATGCACGTTAACGTCCCGTTTGTCATTTAAAACGTGTTTTCAAATGCAAAATTAAAAGTTTTTTTTTACTATTGAATATTAAGGTTTATGAATAAAATGATTGAGTATGAACTTAGTTTAGTGTGATATAATCCACATACACACAACTCCACAGAACTACATAGACGATGTTTAGAATAATTCTATCCCAACCTTTTCGACTGTCTTCCTCTTACACTTCTACTTCAGAATTAAACCGTAATTAGTCAGGGCCGGTGCCCTTCTGATTTATAGCAGTTTTTACGGGAACTAGCCGCACTAATGTTATCACCCACGCGACTGGGTGCGCCTGTTGTCAGATTTGTTTTGATTTCGTTAATGAATGAGTTGAAGCTTAGCGTGGTCAAACTATAATGTGAATAAACGTTATTATTTTTAAGGACTATAATGATGATGATACTAGCTTAACTTCTAGGATGTTTATGTTTGTTGTTTAGGTCAAAAATTTGATGTTGAAATTTGATTTTAAAATAATCGGCCTTACTAAGGAAATTATATTATGTATTTAAATTAATAGTTGATTGAATCAGGCGTTACTTTGCGGAAGTCCATTTTTAATTTGTATATGAATTTCTAGTGTAATTCCGCTTCTACGTCGTTTCAAATACAATTAAGATATTGGGACAAACTATTTTTCCCTACAGATATTTGTGACGCTAATTTAAACCTAACCTGAAACAAATTGTAATTAAATCTGTAACAAAAAATTCGTTATAACAATTTGAACTAATGATATTAATTTTAAATTAATATCAATTATTATAGTAATTTCAAGATTACCAAATAATTTAAAATTAATATCATTAGTACAAATTGTTATAACGCATTTTTATGTATCTTATTTATTTTTTCTTCTTATTTTTATTTATATCCCCAGTAAATTGATTTTTAAGCTAGCTTTAGACCGGTGCCACTTCGACTAGAGAGTCAGCGATAGTCTTTACATCAAAATGACCTAGACTAACAACGTAATAAGAAGAATGTGCACTTCGAAGCATGAGTCATTTGGTTTTAAATGCTATTAGCAGATTTAGCAGTCGCCCATCTGAATGTTCATAAATTAAATGTTAATAAATTTTGTTGTCCTTGTTTGTGCATAAATTAGTAACAAACAAGTCAACAAACACTGTTTTCGTTAACGCAGACAGTTTAATTTTGCAAATGAAAATGACCTAGACTAACAACGTAATAAGAAGAATGTGCACTTCGAAGCATGAGTCATTTGGTTTTAAATGCTATTAGCAAATTTAGCAGTCGCCCATCTGAATGTTCATAAATTAGATGTTAATAAATTTTATTGTCCTTGTTTGTGCATAAATTTGTAACAAACAAGTCAACAAACACTGTTTTCGTTAACGCTGACAGTTTAATTTTGCAAATGAAAATGACCTAGACTAACAACGTAATAAGAAGAGTGTTCACTCCGAAGCACGAGGGCGCTTGGTTTTAAATGCCAATAACAGTCTCCCATCTAAATGTCGTTGCGGTTTGACCAATGCTTTATATTGCAAGCATAGCAAGAGCAGTTTAAACTCCAAAACGTGCAAACAACAATGTTTGTTCATAAATAGCCATTACTAACAAACAGGTCAACAAACACTGTTTTCATTCTCGCTGACAGTTTCATTTTGCAAATGAATTGTTACGTCACAGGCGATCGGTCAACAGGGTTTAATGACCCGATGACGTTTAGCCAAATTATGTATGAGGGGTCGACGCAAAGCTTTTTTACGATACGCAGGGGTTATGATGAATGTGCCCTTTTAAAAGAGATGTTTTTGAATTTTAATGTGTTTGAATTGGGTATGGAAAGTTACTGTAGCTGAGTGTTTTTAGGCAAATGTGGACCTTATCTCTGTAGGTAAATAGGTCCTTTATTTACAAAGCTTTTGTATACTTTAGTAATTTAGTTAAGTATCCTGAACATGATTGTAGAGTTATTTGGCTGCCTGGAGGACTTTTTTTACTATATTCTTTGATTCACAAATTTACAATACATTCGCAAAATCGTTTTTTTTAACAACATATTACAAACCTAGGGTCACTGAATTTGTGGGAGGACAATTGCAATTTGATACCAACAATCCCCCTACAATACCTAGAGGATTAGGACAGTATGAAATAATTTAACAAGAACAATTTTTTTAAACCTCTGTAGTAGAGCTGACCGTAGAAGAACTAAATAGATTTTTTTTGTTTTTTTTATAGCTAAGAACACTCAATCAAGTCACCTATCAAACAAAAATAAACTCAATCATAATCGGTTCAGCCGTTTGGGAGCTACGATGCTACAGACAGACACACAAATACACACATTGTACTTGTAAAACCCCCGAGACTTGCCTATGATATCGTTACAGCATTTTTGAAATATTCGAAACAGCAAAAGAGATACTCAGACAGGTAACGAAATAACGTTCAATTCGTAGTCCTGTGCTACGTAAGGAAGCTACGCTGCTACGGTGCTACGTGACTACGAGTCGTAGACACGGTGCTACGACGTGCTACAAGATTACTACACGATGTATTATGAAGTGCTACAATACACGGTGGCTGTATAAAAGAGGAGATTGTTCCGTTGGAATCCTTTTCAACTATAAAAAGATATTTTACTTAAAGTTTTTACGGTTCCGTAGTTCACAATATAAGGAAGAACAAGATTATTATGTCCTTTCGTTGGTTCTAATAAACATTATTAGGCGTTTCGCTCACTCGCAAGCAAGGTAGTAAGATGTTGGGAGCAAGATCAGAGCAGAACTACTCGTATGTATTCAGGTGTTTGTTTTGTCTGATGCTGCATTGACTGTAGAGTCGATGTGAATCTCAGCGTGTAAGTGGCCGTGGAAAAGTCAACCTTTCTCGGTTCACTTAAGGTTCGAAATTGTCCCGACACGCCGGCACGGCGTCTCGTCTGTTCTCAGCACTGTAATTTATATTTTTTTAATAAAACGGCCTGAAGGTAATTAATATGTAATACATATTGGCATATTACATTAATTTATTAAAGTTGCTCCTATTTTTTTATTTTTTTTCACGACTACAAACAGCACATTTGGTTAGTACATAACAAAATAAACAGGCCAAGTGCGATTCGAGCTCGCGTACTGAGGGTTCCGTACCACAACAAAATACAAAAATTAGTGCAACAAGACAACATCACATCCAGGCACCGACCGCGCCCGACGTTGCTTTACTTGGTAGTGAACAATGTCACCGACTCGCTTGTGGCCATTATTTATTGTTTTACTCTAGTTAAAGTGTATACTTATAATCATGCCAAGCTTGACTCGTGTACGTATTACCGTTTGTAAATTAGAGCAAAAGCAAAAAAAAAAGTTTGTTGTATGTTTTTTTTTAGTTTTTAGTTTTTGACATAACATTACATATCCTGTGAAAATTTCAACTGTCTATTTATTACAGTTTCAAATATACAGCCGTTAAAAGGTAGAACAGAAAGACAGATAGATAGTACCGTTTACACCCTTTGGGTACGGAACCTTAAAAAAGGATCAAATTGAGAACAGGTAAAAATATAAAAAATAGACAAACGGAAAATAGGACATAGGTTAAAAACAGAAAATACAGGCTGTTCCACTACACTCATACTCAGAATTATTTTACATTAAAAAGCGCAGCACACACGTGCTTGCGACCGCGCGGACCCCACGTTGAATATTCATGGCTCACCGGAGATTGTATCGCTTAATAAACACCCTGTATCAGCCCGCTCACGTACACCTAATGATCTGGACAATATTAATGACACGAATTTTAATTTTAATTTAGATAACACGCTCTAGAAATTAATTGGTTGGGCGATGTGTGAGTTTAGTGTGTGTGAAATTGATTGTTAATGTCGTTGATGACTTGGACCAAAACAAAATGAATGAACGGGCCCAGAAGAAGCGCATTTCTGAAGATTACACAATGAGCGCCTGCGCTCATTTCGTTTCAGTCGGTCTCTAGCCGTAGGAAGAGCGACACAAGACTATTGTTACATGATAACGAAACATCTGACAAAATTATGCCTTCGTGTGCATTCCCGGAGTGTACCAAATGTGTAACAAACGCACTGTACATGGTTATAATCAGTTGTTGAAGTATATGTCCGACGGTTTTACTGAGCAAGTTCAATGGTTATGGCCCGTCCATTCATTTTATTTTGGTCGAAGGTTGATGATAGAATCAAGCGTTAATTTGCGCAAATTCACCTTCAAAACTTTTTCTTTGGCGTATCTGTAGCTAGTATATTCTCGCTTTAACGTCGCATTAAATACAATAAGGAATTTGGGATCAACTGTTTTACTCTACTGAAATGCTAATTTCGCTTCGGCCACTTTCGAAACCAAGTTTAGAAACTTGTGCGGGACAGGCGCAAGGTAGAGGTCGACCCGAGTCAGCCCTTGACGAAATTTCTTCAAAGTGGACTGTAGACACGATGCGGTGAGAGCCAACCCGGGGTAACCCTGCGCCCGTCGCAAGTCGTATTACCAGTAAGTCATATTACGCTTCCCTGTTGCACACGTTGCTGGGATTGAGGAGAGCTGAGACAGTGAAAACCCGATGTACGGCAAAACGGTGCTGTGCCTTTCTTCCTAGAGCTTGCTGCCTTGAAGTTTCTTCCTGTTGTTTCTTTCTTGAGATCCGTTCCGCTCGAGCGCTTTCGAAGGAGTGACTCATCGACGCGCACCGCTGTATATTTATCCACTCGCGCCGAGCCCCGAGGTCCTACGGGTGCTGTAGCGCCCGTCTGATACGATGGACCAATCGCCGGCGGCGGCCGTGCGAGCAGGACGGGCTAGGCGCGAGCGAGACGGGGATAAATGACGAGAGCGAGACAGACAGCGGTGCACTCTTTACTCTTACGGAACGTACCTCATTTTTCCTAATTTTCCTATTTTTCTTAATTTCCCCGTTATTTAGGGGTTTCCTTTTCCTACATTCGTGTTTTATAGGCGGCAGACAAGCTCTAGGTCAAATGAAAAGCACCAGCAACCCAACATTTATTCGGCAATTTACATTTTAAATACAAGCTTCTTACTGACTATCTTAAATTATTTACAAAGCTTGTTATATACACTATTTCTTATGTACTATCTATTTCACACACGCGACCGATGGCACTTTGTTAGGAACACTGACCACTGCACTTTATTATTACTGAAATGTTTTGTTTACGAAAAAGTCATGTTCAGTGCAGCTGTCCGGAACATTCTCCCGCCGTGCAGCGTCCGCCGGGTCGCTGCAGAAGATCGGGTGGAGGGCAGCCATCTAGTCGGTCTTCTGTGTCGGGATGACGACCAGCTTCTTTACTGGCCTCCGCAGGATTCCGCCTTGAGTTTGCACGTCAACGGCGCGCACGATGTTGTCGGCTCCAGGATAGGTCGCGATGACCCTGCCGCGCGGCCAAGTGTTCCGCGGCAGGTTGGTGTCAGCGATGATGACCACGTCCCCGATGTTCACGGCGGGCCCACGGCTGTGGGGCTCCCGCCGGTGTTGGAGCTCCGGCAGGTACTCCCTGAGCCACCTGGCCCAGAAGAGGTCGGCGAGTCGCTGGGAGGCGCGCCAGCTGGCGCGGTCGAAGAGGTCCTTGTCATCAAACGTGCCCAGGGATGGCACGCGAGCAGAACCACCGAGGAGAAGGTGGTTCGGCGTCAGTGCCTCAGGATCGTCGGGGCTCACCGATACGTGGGTGAGCGGTCGGGAGTTCACGGTGTACTCGACCTCCGCCAGGAGCGTCGCGAGCACCTCGTCTGTCGGATGGCGAGGTTGTTCGGTGGCGGCGAGTGCTGTCTTCACTGATCGGACGAGTCGTTCCCATGCCCCGCCCATGAACGGGGCCCCCGGTGGTATGAAGCGCCACTGGATGGTCCTCTGCGCAGCTTCCTGTTCTGTGGCTCGGTCGATCGCCTGTCGTAGTTCTCGGTCGGCGCCTCGGAGATTGGTGCCGTTGTCTGACCAGATCTCCGTCGGGGTCCCACGGCGCGCTATCATGCGTCGAAGAGCCATTATCGCTGAGCTTGTGGAGAGGGTCCATGCCGGTTCCAGGTGTATCGCGCGGCTGCTCAGACAGGTAAATATCGCCACCCATCGTTTGTTCACTGTACGTCCTGTCACGGTGGTCAGCGGGCCGAAGTAGTCCACCCCGGTGTAGGTGAAGGCGGGCTGGTGGTGTGCGAGTCGGCACGGTGGCAGGTCCCCGGTCGATGGTTGTGGCGGCGTTCCTTTTCTTATGCGGCACGGGATACATCGGTGAATGACGGTCTTGGTGACGGGTCGCAGCCGCAGCACCCAGTAGTGCTGTCTGCACTCGTTGATGGTCGTCTCTGCTCCGGCGTGATGAAGGCGTCGGTGAAGGTAGTCCAGCAGGAGCTTCACCTCGTGTCGATCGGCGTCTAGAATAGGCGGCGACAGGCGGGCGACGTCGACTCCTGTGACGTTGCTGATTCTACTCTTCAGTCGGAGCAGGCCATCTTGACAGGTCACGGCGAGACGGTGAAGGCGGCTGTGACGCGCGACCGGTTGACCGCGTTCAAGTTCTTTCATTTCTTCAGGAAATGCTTCATGTTGGCTGTTTTGCCAAATTAAATGTTCGGCACGTCGTAGTATGTCCGCAGGTATTTCTACGAAGCGTGGCGACTGTTTCATGTCCCGTTCGATATACGTCATCGACTTCTTATGTGTTGTCGAATTCCAAGTCGGGTCATTTTCTTTGTTTCTACGCGTTCTCTTGTAGTGCACGCGGGCTCGCGTCTTTCGACATAGTTCAATGAACTGTAAAACGCGGGCCGTTGACCTCAGGTACCTCTCCCTTCGACTGAAACGCTCTGCGGGCGGGATCGCGTCTTGCCTCGTTGTATCGCGTGTCGTAGTGGCGGCGCATCGCTCCTCTCCGGTCGGTGTCGCGGCGAGTGGAGGTTGGTCGGAGGGCCATCCCTCCTCCGGTAGGTGCAGGAACTCGGGGCCGACGAACCATCGGTGGTCGGACGCGAAGTCTCGTGGGACGTCGCGAGTGGCATCGTCGGCGACGTTCATCTTTGTTGGCACCCAGCGCCATTCGGAGAGCTTGCTACCGTCCTCGATCGCCGCGATGCGGTGTGCGACGAACGGTCGATACGATCGCGATCCGGTTTTCAGCCAGGTCAGTACGGTCTTGCTGTCGGTCCAGTAGTACTTGGAGTCGGGCTTCCTGTCGTGTTCTTCGATCACCGCCGCTGCCATGCGGCTCGCCATGACCGCGGCTTGTAGCTCGAGGCGCGGGATGGACGTCAGCTTCACAGGTGCGACGCGGGCCTTTGCGAGGACGAGCGAGGTGTGGACGCGGCCGTCCGGTGTGACCGCGCGCCAGTAGAGCGCGGCGGCGTAGGCGGTCTCGCTCGCGTCCGCGAAGGCATGAAGCTGCAGGGTCGTCGCGTCGGTGTAGCCGATGTAACAGCGTGGCACGGTGATATCACGAAGGGTGCGGAGGTGGCTCATCCACTCGATCCACCGTGTGGAGAGGTCGGCGTCGATGGCGGTGTCCCATGGCGTCCCCCGGCGCCATAGTTCTTGTAGGATCTTCTTTCCCTGGACTGTGACGAGCGATGCGTGGCCCAGTGGATCGTATAACGACATGACGATCCTGAGCGCGTCCCTCTTGGTTGGCGTGTCGGTTCGTAGGATTTCGGGCGAAATCCGCGCCAGGTCCAGGTTGAAGGTCAGCTTGTCGGCGTCGGGACGCCAAACCAGGCCAAGGACTCGCTCGGCGCCTGGCCCTCCAGTGATGGTGACCTCCTCCGTGGCTCGTTCCTCCGTGAGGCTCCTCAGTACTTCTGTCGAGTTTGAGGTCCATTTAGTTAGTTCAAAACGGGCTGCTGCATGTATATTTCTCACCTGGCGGGCGACTGTCGTGGCGGCATCTTCGGTTTCATAGCTTCCCAGATAATCGTCCATGTAGTGGGACCGAAGTACGGCAGCGCTCGCTTCCGGATGTGAGTCGGCGTATTTCGCTGCGTTGAGATCTTTGATGAATATCGCCGTGGCCGGCGAACTGGTTGCGCCGAAGATCAGCGATGTCATCCTGTACTCCGAAGGCGGGTCGTCCGGGCGCGCTCTCCACAAATACCGGAGCGCGTCTCTGTCTTCGGGTCTGATCTTTACCTGCATGAACATTTCTCGAATGTCGGCGGTCACGGCGATGGCATGTTGACGGAATCTCATCAGGACTCCGGGCAGCGATTGCAGCAGGTCTGGTCCGGTGAGTAGAAAGTCGTTCAGACTTTTTCCCTGGGTCTTCGCGGCGGCGTCGTGCACGATGCGGAGCTTCTCGGGCTTAAGCGCATTCCTTACCGCGAAGTGTGGCAGATACCATGTGCGGCCTGGCGTCCTCGTCGGTGGAGCGGGCTCGGCGTACCCCCTGGTGATAAGGGCGGTCATTTGTTGTTCATACTTTACCGCTAATGCCGGCTCCTTTTGCAGTTTCTTCTCTATTGAAATGAGACGTCTTAAGGCCGCATCCCGGTTGTCTGGCATGTTCGTATCTTCGTTCTTCCAGAGCAGGGTCGTCTGGAAATGTCCGTCGGGACGTTGAATGGAGTGCTCCCGGAGCATCTCCTCGGCGCGTCGGTCGGGGTCGCTTCGTGGTACCTTCGGTGTCACCGTGAGACTCTCTATGGCAAAATGTTCACGGAGTTGCTCGTCGATGTCTCCGTCCCGGTGAACCAGGTGCGCGACGAAGTTGACGCCGCTCTCTTCATGTCTCGACGCGCCGTGTAGCACCCATCCTAGCGGGGTGAGCGAGGCGACCGGCTGGTCGCGTCTTCCTCTTCTCATCGCCGTCGTCGTCAGTAGGTGCCAGTTGTCTTGCCCGATGAGTATGGTGGGTGCCCCGCCAGCTGTGGATAACAAGTGTGAAATAGGTCGAAGATGGCAGCACTCGTCCAGGTCCTCTTGACGCACGCGTTGTGGTGTCAGGTGCAGCCGATCGATGGTTCGTAGTTGGAGGCGCTGCGGGTCACCGGCCTCGCCGGTCAGTGATATCGTGACCCGGCGTGATCTCGATGCGTCTATCTTCTCGCTGCCGACCGTGTTGATGCGTAGTGGGTCGACAGGTCCCGCGGCGCCGACTCGATCAGCGATGCCGGCGTCGATGAGGCTGACGGTGGAGCCGTCGTCCAGGAGCGCCCACGTCTCCAGCTCTCCCGCCGGTCCGGAAACAGTCACCGGCGCGATTTTCAAGTAGGCCGCCCCGGCCCGCGCGGTGGTCACGGTCTCGTTGACGCCGCTGGGCGGGGTGTGTTCTTTCTTCGGCTCTTCTTGATGTTTTCGATGGTGGAGCAGGTTGTGATGGAAGTGGGTGCACCCGTCGATCTCGCATTTCTTCGACTTGCAAAAATGTCTCTTGTTACGTAGGCGTAGACATCTGAAACAGAGGCGGGCGCGTTTCGCGGCGTCCCATCTTGCATTGACGTCGCTATTTTTAAATTTCGGGCAATCTGGTACTTCATGACCGGCAGTTTCACAGGTAAGGCATGAGCGCTGTTGGGTGGTATGTACACGTTGGTTTACCTTTCTGGGTTCCCGGCCGCCTTCCGTGGTCGCTGAAGCGGGCTCTGGCTGTGCGTAGGGCGCACACCAATCCGCCTCGCGTTGTAGGAAGCGCGAGAGCTTGATCAGGTCGGGCTCGCTGGCTGGCTGCGTGGCGGAGAACTCGAACCAACGTGGCTTGAAACCGGGCGGAAGCTTCTCTGCCATGGCTGCAGTGATGTCCGGGTTGTAGAGATAGTGGACGCGGTCGAGCGCCTTCAGCGCGGCGACCACGTTCGCGACTTTGTTGGCGAACACGACGACGTCACGCGGGTTGTCGGTGGGCTTCGGAATGCGGCGTAGTCGTTCTAACTCCGTCGCGGCGATTGCCTCCGGGCGACCGAAGCGTGCTTCCAGCGTGCGCATAATCTCGTGCGGGTCGGTGTAGAGCAGAAGAATGTTCTCGACGGCTTCTTTTGCTTTACTCTTGAGCGCCCGTCGCAGTCGCGCGGTGTTCTCTACATCGGTGAAGTTTCCCGCCGTCTCGTTGTACGCGGCGCGGAATGGCAACCACTCTTGGTGTGATCCTGCGAAAATCGGTAGGTCAATGAAGTACTTACTCGGTAGCGCTGACTTAGCTTGTCGCGATGCGAGCGTAAAGGCGGCAGCTAGTTCGGCGACTTCCGGCCTCGGCACGATCTGTGGTACGACGGCGCCTGGCAAGGCCGGATTGGCAACAGTCTGGCCTGTTGCTGGCTGCGGTTTCGACTGGAACGGCGGCGGCGGCGCGTAGATGGCGCGCTGCGGCGGCGGGCGTTCGCAGTACTGGCTCGTAGGGTGTGGCAGCTCCTCGGCCGGTTTGGGCGCCGGCAGTAGTAGCGGCGCAGGCGGCGGCGCTACCCCAGCGATCTCTTCGTTCATAGTGATGGCGAGGTGTGCTTGCTGCTTGGAGAGCCATGTCGTGACGCGCTGCGACTGCTGGTCGTCGGATATGACAGTGCGCGCGTCTTCATTTTCTTCGTTCATCTCTGACCGCAGCATCTTGACTCGGGCGAGGGCCAACTCGTACTCTGCTCGTGCGAGGCGGCGTTGTTTCTCGTTGTTGATGCTGCGTCTCGATGTCGTTGATCTTGTTCTGGCCGGCGTTGGTGGCCGCGGCACTTGCTCGTCGCGGGGCGGAGCGTGCGGCGGTCCTCTGGTCACGGCGGCTTCTGTCGACGGCGATCTTGGCGGTGACAGATGAATCACCCAGGCTGGCGGCCTAGGTGCAAGCGCATCGGTCTGATGCGTGGCGGAGGGCGGCGTCCGATCCGTGGACGCGGCCCCTGGTGAAACGCGTTCCGGCGGCGGCACTGCGGCAGTGAGTGCGGCCCCGACGCGGTGTTCCGGCGGCGGCGGCATGGCGGCCCCGGAGTGAAGCGTCGTGGTTTCCACGAGGGACGGGGCGGTGTCGGTGGGCGGCGCTGCGGCACTGAGCGCGGCCCTCGCACCCGTCTCGGCGCCCGTGGTGTCCAGGCTCGACGTGTGATGACTCCTTCGGATGGGCGGAACGGATCTTGATGACGTCGTAGTTGTAGCGCGAGTGGTGGTGTTCGTTGTACCGGCCCCTGCGACAGAGTCTTCCGGACTCCGGCGAGGCGCGGTACGACCGCTCGCAGATCTTGTTAGCACCATTCTTCTCAGAGTTTTCACAGCTCAGCTCAAATCCGGCTCGAAGGACCAAATGTGCGGGACAGGCGCAAGGTAGAGGTCGACCCGAGTCAGCCCTTGACGAAATTTCTTCAAAGTGGACTGTAGACACGATGCGGTGAGAGCCAACCCGGGGTAACCCTGCGCCCGTCGCAAGTCGTATTACCAGTAAGTCGTATTACGCTTCCCTGTTGCACACGTTGCTGGGATTGAGGAGAGCTGAGACAGTGAAAACCCGATGTACGGCAAAACGGTGCTGTGCCTTTCTTCCTAGAGCTTGCTGCCTTGAAGTTTCTTCCTGTTGTTTCTTTCTTGAGATCCGTTCCGCTCGAGCGCTTTCGAAGGAGTGACTCATCGACGCGCACCGCTGTATATTTATCCACTCGCGCCGAGCCCCGAGGTCCTACGGGTGCTGTAGCGCCCGTCTGATACGATGGACCAATCGCCGGCGGCGGCCGTGCGAGCAGGACGGGCTAGGCGCGAGCGAGACGGGGATAAATGACGAGAGCGAGACAGACAGCGGTGCACTCTTTACTCTTACGGAACGTACCTCATTTTTCCTAATTTTCCTATTTTTCTTAATTTCCCCGTTATTTAGGGGTTTCCTTTTCCTACATTCGTGTTTTATAGGCGGCAGACAAGCTCTAGGTCAAATGAAAAGCACCAGCAACCCAACATTTATTCGGCAATTTACATTTTAAATACAAGCTTCTTACTGACTATCTTAAATTATTTACAAAGCTTGTTATATACACTATTTCTTATGTACTATCTATTTCACACACGCGACCGATGGCACTTTGTTAGGAACACTGACCACTGCACTTTATTATTACTGAAATGTTTTGTTTACGAAAAAGTCATGTTCAGTGCAGCTGTCCGGAACAAAACTAGTTTCCGAAAACGAAAAATTATAAACAAAAAAGGATATCATCATGATCATCATAATCAGCCTTTTAACAGTTCACTGCTGGACTATTAGGCTACCCTCGAAAGGGTGATTAGGCAATATCCACCACGCTGGTCCAGTTGCGGGTTGGTAGATTCACATACGCCATTGAATTTCTTCTCCGTACGTATGCAGGTTTCCTCACGATGTTTTCCGTCACCGAAAAGCCAGTGGTATGAAAATCCGTACATAAGCTTCAAAGAGCTCATTGGTACTGGCCCGGGGTTTGAACCCGCGACCTCACGCTTTTAGAGTCTAGCGGTCTCCCAAATAGGCTACCACGGCTTAAAAAGGATTTAAAATTATAAATTAAAAATATATAAAAACTAACTAAGCTTTTACAGGCGTCTGACATATTGAATGTAGGTGACGTAATTTTTTTCGTATTCTTCTCAGCAAACCCTTTAATTAGATACCAAAAAAAAACTGATCCGCCATCTTTGTGAATCTTCCATATAAAATTTAGAACACTTAACGAACCATGCATTGTCATCCAAACAAAACGTGTATGCAAAATTTCAGATCAATCGGTTGGGGATATCTGTTCTAAAATTCAGTTTCAAGATTTGACCCCATTCTAACAAGGCAAGTTAAATAAGAGCTTGTAAAATTAATCCAGTAACTAGCGCATAGCATGCTGGCAGTATTTTCAATGTGTGTGACAAATGTTACTAATGTTTAACACTGTAGTTTCATTGCAAGACATTAGAAATAACTGCACTAAGCTTATGACTTAAGTCCTTGACAGAAAGCAGATCTTGCAGCTTTATTACATGTAATTGGATACATTCTACTGCAGACATTCATTGTAGTGGTGACACGAAACAGTGTTGCGTCTGGAAGATGATTAATAAGTGCTATAATTGCTAAAAGCCCAGAATATCATCATCATCATCATCGTTTCAGCCATAGGACGTCCACTGCTGGACATAGGCCTCCCCCATCGATCTCCAAAAGTGCCGGTTGGAAGCGGCCTGCATTCAGCGTTTCCCTGCGGTCTCTTTTAGGTCGTCTGTCCATCTAGTGGGTCCGTCCTATGCTACGCTTACCGGTCCGTGGTCTCCATTCCAGAACCTTTCGGCCCCATCGGCCATCTGTTCTGCGTGATATGTGCCCTGCCCACTGCCACTTCAACCAATGTACATTTGTACAATGTAGAATGTGTGTGTTGTAAAATGTATAATATAGTTGTGATGCCTCTGGTGTTACCCTATACATAGGCGACGGTGACTGCTTATCAACATGCAGCCTGTCTGCTTGTTTTCTGCTTATTGCTTAAAAAGAAAGAAGAAATGCGAATTCAATTATTTTAAGTTTCACATAGATATCTTCCACCAATTACAATTATTCCAATAATAATAATAATTTCCAATTATTTTAGTCTAAAAAACGCAGTCTAGGGGCCAAAGTAGTTTGTCAATGTGGAACTTATAAAAATCACGATTCTACGAAAATCTGCAGCCAAATTGGAATGAATCTGTATTTCAAAACCAAAGATACTGTCACCATATATCATGTTTAAACACGGACATGGCATTTATCTTCGCCGTACATGAGGCGATCCCGTTGGCTATTGGAGGCCAATATTTTTAAGGGACATAATATGTCCTGCAGGCGGCAGATAACGACTATCTGTTTTTATTTACTACGATTTTTTACCTTTTTGACATGGTATTGGAAAATGTTCAACGATAAAACATGGACCATTAAGTAAACTTGTTTTTGATAGGTACCTTTTTTTTTTTTTTTTTTTTTTTTTTTTATGCCATAGGTGGCAAACAAGCAGACGGGCTGCCTGATGGTAAGCAGTCACCGTCGCCTATGGATACTTGTAACACCAGAGGCATCACAAATACGTTGCCGACCCTTTAGAACTCTATTAACTCGCCTTTTGAAGAACCCCATGTTGTAACTTCAGCTCAAATCGCACTGTAAATTTTGTACAGAATCAGAGATTAGAAACACAAGCTCAGATCAAACAAATAAGGGAGATAAGGTGGTGAAATTAATTTATCTCATCCGCTATCCTTAAAAATCGACACGAAAAATGCTTTATACCATTTACATTGTTATTCTAAAGATAATGCAATTTTTATGTGACTTTTTTTTTTTTTTTTTACGTCGTGAGAAAAACAGACACGCGCTTTTTGCTGCCCTTAAATCATTATCTACTAAAACACTGTTTTAAACTAGCAACACATAGTGCATGTAACTGCGCCAAAATATCGGGAACTCCATTCTCAACCTTATCACGGTAAATATCCCGTTAATGGTCATACAACTCGACATTCATTGAGATTTTGTTTTCGTTTCGTATGAAAGCAGGTTTCTTGGTACAGCAAGCGTACCGACACTGTAATTGAATCTGCATCCACAAGTACCAACTCCTTTAATTTGTGTAACTGTGAGGTAGAGATTGCAAATAAATCTAGAAAGCATATGTTATCCATTTGCATTGTACTTGGAGACTGGTTAGACCATAAAAGTGAATTTATTTTCTTGTTTAAATTAGAATGGGTGTCAAGGCATTTTCGTAAGAAATTTTGTTGTAGCCACATTTTATTTCATCATCATCATCATCAGCCTGTAAACGTCCACTGCTGAACAAAGGCCTCCCTCGTAGAGAGGGGTGTTGCCATAATCCCCACGCTTGGCAGGCGGCTTGGGGATCGCAGTACGTTCACTGTGTACTAATAGGACGCTGCTGCCCATCCTCCGGTGGTTCTGGTCACAGTTTTAGGACATACCCGGGTCCATTTTATTTATATCATTTTATTTTATTTATATATCATATAATTAATATCATATTAATTACTCACGTAAGATTAAGCCGATTACTCTGACTATAGTTTCAACCGCATTAGGCGGTCTTTTTCAAGGTGAATGCGCACGTGACTGCGTCTTGCTTTGCACTACTTTGTTGTAGCCAGTTGAACCCATATAAATGAAACTTCAGTCATTCGAAATCAGTTAGCAACTATGACACGGAGTTTGAAGCGTTGATCTAAATAATAATGTTCAATCAAGGTTCACTCATAATGCCTGGTAACAGATTTTCCTTCTCATTTCCGTTCTATTTACTTCTCTTTTCTGTGGGTTAGACAGTGAAAATATTTGGGGATATAATTGTTCTTATCTTTATGTTATGATCTTATGATGTTAGGCGCTGATGTGGTCTACGATGGAGCACGCTTGCCTAGAAGAAACCGAACCACGTGGTTTTTTGTTTAGATGTTTTTGAACGTTGAACAGATATCCATAGTTTTAAGTATCTTTTTTTTTTTTAGAAAGATCATATTATGATAAAATTTTCATAATTTACTAATTGCTATACAATAGCAAACTATGTTTGACATCTAAATTATTTCCAGCTCGCTATACATTTGTTCAGCTTTTAACAGTGGAAACATTTCGCCGTGCGTTTTCGTTTCCAACCGTACATTTGTTCGGAAGGCGCATCACGTCTCCTCGGACCGTACTTCGGCAGATTATGTTCCCTTTGTCGTAAATTTTACGACTTCAAAAATTAGTCGCCCCTAGTCGAATGACCGGAGCTCACGTGGATGGCGAATTGTTTTGTCTTGTTACGGAGAACTAGTTATATAAATAGATTTTTTTGACCCCCGATAAAAGAGCTGATTTTCTTCAACCGGTTGAGCCTCTAAAACACTCTCGATCCTGTAAACAAAATAATTAAATCAAAATATAGCTCCAGCCGTTTTGGAGCTACTTTTATTTATTTATTTATTTCAAATTAGCACCGCACAAAAACGATTTACACTAATGACATCAATAACATTTTTAAAAACACAAAATCATAACAAATGTCACAAGATTACCTACAATAAGCAAAATAATAATAATTAAAGAGATTAAATACACTCAGTCAGATAATAGTCAAATTAAGATTAAATAAATGTCAACAATGTCAGATTAAAATTGGATAAATGTCAACATTCATAAAATTATTACGATTCCACAGACACCACATATACACACAGATACACACGTTAAACTTATAACACCCCTTATTTTGCATCGGGTGTAATCGCGAAATTTTTGAGTTTTTCTAACACGATTTTATTAGCTTGTATCTAACCTACTATGTAAACAAAACTTGGAACTCAATAACAGACTTCTAATTGTCGTATCTTATATTGTAGTTGTGTATACAGAATTATAAGGAAAGGGTATGCTAATCCGAAAGGGGTTCGTTATACTCATCATTATGAACAACTTTTACTATGGGACCAAACTTAAAATCGCGAAAAAAATCTACTGTTCCATTCATTTTGTCGGGTGGCAATTACCGTTTTTTTCGTAATTTCAGATTAGGTCCCTTAATAAAAGTTGTTCATAATTATGAGTACAATGACCTCCTTTCGGCTTAGCATACCTTAATACGTTACAACCCTGTATTAATACTGGATAATCGAGATCAATAGGTACGTTGAATTTCTGTATCTAGGTACTGAATAATAAACAATAGTACAGAAGACTCACTTTGAGGTGTCATTTAAATAAGTAGAGGCTCTCGAAACATCGCCATAAAGTTAATTTTAGCAAAACAGCGATGCGTAACTAAAATGCATAAATACCTACAAGCGCTTGAAGCGCACGTGCAAGCTTTTATGTACCGTATTACCGCGCGCGAGAGCTTTTTTTATTATGACTATCACAAAATCTCTTTGTTAGTTAGGCATTTGTTAGTTTAGATAGGAAAGCGCTTTTTTTTATAAAAAGATCGAGGCCATAAATTCTATGTTATGGGTTATACGCTTAGCGGTCCCAGTGAGCCAGGCCTGATACCACTGCACTGTTAAAATGCAGTGGGACATATTTTTTATGCCATAGGTGGCAAACAAACTGACAGGCTGCATTTTGGTAAGCAGTCACCGTCGGCTATGGATACTTGTAACACCAGGGGCCTTACGGACAACTGCTATTACAGGCACTTAATCCGCTCAGTTGGAAAATCACGCGAACGTGTACCTTATCGCGCCCAGATACGGTTTGCGGTCGCGTGATTTTCCAACTGAGCGGATTAGGTGCCTGTAATAGCAGTTGTCCGTAAGGCCCCTGTGGTATCACAATGGTGTTGCTGACCCTTTATGAAACTAATAATTTTATTTTCTTCAAAATAGATCTACGTTTGGCTCTAACTCGCCTAATGGTAAAAGACGGTGTGACCGTGGATGTAACATGTAGATCTAAAAAAATCTATTCACTCTAGCCTTGAAGAACCCCATGATGCTGCTTCTCGGAAACACGGAAGGTAGCTCATTCCACATTTTGCTGGTGTGAGGCAAGAAAGATCGCGTGAATCGCACAGTACACTTTTAGGCAGTGGCGGCTAGTGCGATGGTAAAACCGTGACGCCGGCATCAGATCAAACAGTTCTTCACAACACTCCCCGTATAAATGCGATAAAAGATACAGATAGACCCAATGTCTCTGCGCATGTTTAGCGGCTCTAGGTGTTCGGCGAGTTTCGCGCACAGAAAAAAAGAAGGTGTTTCTTTCTTTTCTGTGAATTTGGGATCGGCTACAATTCTTATCAACTTTTCCATATTTTGTCACCGATTTTATGAACCTGGCCACGAGTAAAATATTGATCCCTGATTTAGTATTCAAACCCACAGACAGAAACGAAACATTCCCCAGAAATATTGTATATTTTTAGAGGTAGCTCTTCAAAAGATCTCGAGATAAAGGTCAAAAACCCTCTCGATTTCAATTTCCTTATTCTACGTCGATGATTAAAGGGCTCTTTTACGAGAGCTCCCTTTTATCATAGTTTCTTTAGTTCTTACAAAAAATCATTATATTGAATGCTTCCTAAGCCGAAAAAGGGTCAGCGATCTGTTTGTTTACATATTTAAAGATCTATTTGCAATAAATAAATAAAGGTTACATTGATTCAGTATGATACATTTTTGTACTTAAGATACTTTGATTTGAAGATTAAAACTGACACCATGATATGAAAGCCATTCTCTATCATACACAAGGACGTTTTATACCATACTACTTCCATGATCATACATTAATCATAAAACGCATTAGCATTGCCATTCAACGTGGTAATGCCGCCAGCATGTTGGGTACGCTGCCAACTGGTAGTGGGCTTGAGCATTTGGATTGTCTTTAGACCTTCAACGGTCTATGGGCAGTCTAACTGTATTTGTAGTGTTAGTTTTAGCTTGTATTTTGTTTAGTTATTAAAGGCACTTGCCCATCTTAAATCATAAAACAAAGTAGGGCCAATTTAATACAGCACATTTGACATCTGTCAGTCTTAGCAAAGTAAACTCAAAGTAAATCGTCAAATTGCCTTCTTTTTAGGTCACAGATCTTGTATATATGTGTTATAGATAGTAGATCTGTGTTTTGTCATTATTACAATAAATCTGTATTTTAACCGACTTCTGAAAAGGAAGAAAGCTCTCAATCAGGTCCGTAATTGTTTATTTGAAAAGGTTAAGCAGCTTTGCAGTTATACCAATGAAAATATTAATAATATTGTAACGTTTTTTTATTGTAATAAGGATACGTTGTTGAATTTTGATGAATTGTCCAATGTAATCTATTAAATATGCCTTACTTTATAATTGTAATTCTAACCTATCATTTTCTTCTGTTTCAGGTAAAGTTACTATCATTACAAATTGCATTGGCAAGATATATCCGAACATGATAAGATGCCACTGGATAACTGATAGTATTTAAATACTATAATAAAAATAAAACAATTCATCATTCATTTGGTTCCATTAGGTTACAATGGCATGCACCGGTCAACTGCAGGTAAAAAAAATTATGTGTAAATAAAAATTGTTTATTAAAAAAAACACTTTTTAAATCTATGTTTTTCGTATTCTTCTCAGCAAACCCTTTCATTTGTCACCAATAATATCATGATGTTATATAAAAACATTCTGTCCGCCATATTGAATTTATCATCTAGGACCAAAGTGCATGGGAAGACAAATCCAACGAATCCAAAATCGACGTGATTACATCGTTTCGTTTAGGAGTTCCTATGGCCGACTTCTGTCTCCATCATCAGACTTGATGGTAACATAGCACACACACTGCAATGTCACCAAACTTACATAAGTATGCCAAATCAGCTCAATCGGTTGAAGATAATTGCTCTAAGATTCAGTTGCAAGATTTATCCACACATACGAACGTACATGTACACAGTACAACTAACAGGGAAATGTAAAAACTTCAAGGATTGAAAAAAATGAAAAGGTATATCGCATTTAACTAAATTAAAAATATCCTCTGTTCGTCCTCATCATCATCATAATCAGCCTATACTAGTCTACTGCTGGACATAGGCCTCTCCAAAGGCAAGCCACTCAACCCAATCTTCGTCTTCATAATACATAATAATTTCATGCCAAAATAGATGTTTTTATGAGGCTTTTGCTCAGCGATCTACACTGAAACCATTAGATTATTAACACTATTAAATAGAAGAATTATATCTGAAGCAGTAGAGTTTTTCGATGGAAATCATATTATAGGTACTATATTAGAAATGCGATAGTGTGTAAGGATGTGTGGTTTATTTGTCCGCATTGAAATCCATAACGGCTAAATGAATTTGGATAAAACTTTGTATGGAGGTAGGTTATATCCTGGACTAGCTGACCCGACTGTCTTAGAACTGTCAAACGCGCGAAGTTAAAATCGTCGTTGAGTTTTCTGAAATTTTCCAATTTTCTTTCCGTGAGAACCTTCTAAAAAGTAATAAAAAGCTTTAAAAAAGACGAAAGAAATCGGTAAAGTCGTTCTCAAGTTATGGCGTGACCCAGGTAAATAGGGATTGATTTATATTGATTATATTGATATTGATATATATGTCGCAGAACAATTATTCTCATCAACATCGTCATTAGTGGTTGCAGGCCTAGTGGGCGTCATCAGGGTAAAGTGCGAGCACAAAACACAATGGTCACAGTTTCACTTTATTTTAATTTAGATTTAAGCTTATTTCACTTTACACTTGATATTTTCACAATAATTTTAAAATAAAAATGAAGTTACGACCGAGCAGTGGGTTCAGGGCACCGATCTTACTTTAACCAACGATACTTTTCAATACGAATGCTTCCAACGATCCAACTCGATCGGTTGCTGCCACCAGAATGCCGCAAAGAAGTGCCGGCCTCTCTAAAGTCAAGATGGCGCCTCGACCCCACTCGAGACACGTGCTCTGCTCCGATTGGTCGATATTTGAACAACAATATTCATAACTTTTAATACATTGGTAAGGTTTTTTAAGTTTAGAAAATGTAACAAATGATATTAAATTAAATTACGAATTTTAAAAGTAATTAAAATGTAAACAAATAACATTACGAGAATAGCTAGTAAACAACAATCAACACGACTCATAGCTTCCTCCGACACGGCCGTCCTGACGTATCACACGTCCTCGTGTGATGTAGAAGGCCGCGCATCATAGTTATCTGCAAAAAAGACAGATACTTTTATACAGTTCGGCCACTCCTGACCAAGGAGATTGTGTACATTATTACATTTTATCTTCTGCGCAACAACTTCATTTAAGATATTTCCATAAAATAGGTGCCCCACGACAATTATAAACGTTTATAGATTCCACGCTACATACTAATTTGAGTCTGTGGTATCGAAACACCTGCCTCGCCGTTTATCGCGTTACATGTTTTAAATTATTCACAGTATCACAACTGCGGACTGGTAAGCGCAGCGTAGGACGTCCACCCACAAGATGGACAGACGACCTAAAAGAGACCGCAGGGAAACGCTGGATGCAGGCCGCTTCCAACCGGCCCTTTTGGAGATCGATGGGGGAGGCCTATGTCCAGCAGTGGACGTCCTACGGCTGAAATGATGATGATGATGATGACAGTATCACAATAGCCACCTCGCGTATCAGAGGCCACCTCGCCTATCAGTGGCCGCCTCGCCTTTTCGTGGCCGCCTCGCCTTTTCGTGGCCACCTCGCCTTTTCGTGGCCACCTCGCCTTTTCGTGGCCACCTCGCCTTTTCGTGGCCACCTCGCCTTTTCGTGGCCACCTCGCCTTTTCGTGGCCACCTCGCCTTTTCGTGGCCACCTCGCCTTTTCGTGGCCACCTCGCCTTTTCGTAGCCACCTTGCCTCACAAAGCTTAACAAAACCTTAACAACCATGATGCTGCTAGGATATCTCACGGTGAGGCTATCCGTCACACACACTCCAAAATAATTTATAAAGAAAATAAATTTAGTACAAAATCTCAATTCATAAATTTTACAACTCTCTAAGTCCAGATCATCATTTTCAAGTTTAGTAATAATTTCATTGTATTCGCGGTCTCGTCGTTGTTCCGCTTGTAACCAATCCGAAGATAACTCGGCTATATTAACGCGTTTTTCTTCTACATGGCTTTCTCTACCTAAACTATGAGTAACGCTGACGGTAGCACTGTTCACCTCAGGTAAGTGATTTCTGGAGAACGTGGGCCATTATTCTACCCTCTCTGTACTGTATGTCAAAATCAAAGGCCTGGAGGAAAGCTCACCACCGGCGCACTCTAGGGGTTAAGTCTACTTTAGTTCTCGAGGCTTTCAGAGAATTGCAGTCAGTAACGACTGTGAAAGTCCTACCATACAAATAATGGCGGAAATGCTTAACCGAGTTTACAACCACTAGTGTCTAACTCATAAGAGTGGTATCGAGACTCCGCATGCGTAGTGCGTTTACTGTAGTACTCTACCGGATGTAATTTTGTACCAGCTCTTTGGAAAAGGATCGCGCCGTAACCTTCACTACTAGCATCCGTATGTAACTCTATAGGCAACTCTGGGTCGAAGAGCATCAAAACCGGAGATGAAGTCAATACCGATATTATGTCTTGTCTGATTTTCTCGTACTCTGAGGTCCAAATTATTTTAGAATTATTGTTAGCCAGCAGACGGTAGAGCGGTGCCGTCAGCAAATGATCTTTTAAAGCAGCTAAGAAGTTCTGTTAGTTGTGGTTTAAGACCATCAGGTATATCCGTATCCACGTCATGAAAGTCAGCCACCGCGTTACTAACGTTGCAAATATTAACTAGAGAAGGCTTCTCAGTTATAGAAAACTTATCAATCGATATGTGTACTGACAACCCTAAGGCCAACAAATCGCGTCCAATCAAAATATCATTATTAAGGTAATCATCAGGTATAATGTGAAATAAAATTTGTACGTCATGACCACTAAGCGCGACTTTAGATAAAATTTGCGACTCACATAATACACTAGATTTTCCTACACCAGTCAAGGTAACAATTGCACGCTGCAACGTACCAATAAGCTTACGAGAGACGCTCTCTTTAATTAAGGAACAATCAGCACCGGAATCAAAACAAAATGAGAACTGCTCACCAAATTGCGTAATTATCCCGGTGACAGGTTTCACATCTCACACACGTCCACTCGCTTCACTCACTACGCTGGGTGCGGCGGGTTGTGCGCTGCTGCTCGCAACTGGCCATGTTTTTGAACACCGCGATGCCACGTGACCTTCAACACCACACTTGTAGCAAACCACAGGGGGCCGCGTAGCAACTGCCGTGTTGGGGCGGTCAGAGGTCGGAGTTGTTTGCTGCTTGTCATGCGATCGGCTGAAACATTCAAAAGACTTATGACCAAATTCTCCACAAGCGTAACATTTTGTTGAGGCAGGACTTAACCTAGGACGTTTATTATCTTGCATGGCGTTTGCAACGGTCTTTGTCATCTCCTGGTAACTTCGCTTGCGATAAGAAAACGCCATTATTTCACGTTGCATTTTACAGCGGGTAGTTATTTCTTCAGAAAAAATATTGCGTTGTAACCGTGGCTCGATTTGCCCCATGTGGGCAAGTATCAAGGATACCACCATTTCTTCCTTGCCCGAGTTACTCCATCGTGACATGAGTAAAGTAAACAGACGGCTTGCATATGCAGCAAGACATTCGCCTTCTTGCGGCTTACTAGCAAGCATCTTTAATATAGTTGTCGCACGTGTTTCTAACGTATCGAAACGAGAAAGAAAAATTTCTTTGAAGTCTACCCAATGCATATTGGGAAAAGCTATCTGCGAAAACCATGTTGCGGCCGAACCTTTCATGGCCTTACTAAGTATGAGAATTAATTTACTTCCCTGTATACCACGATCCGATAAGCAGATATCCGCCGTTGCCAGCCACGCCCGGGCATCAGTGTCTGCATCTTCCGGTTGAAATTTAGGCAGTGTGATGCGCTTATCCTCGATATTTGGCGAGTTAGTTAGCGCCTCCACGAGTAGCCTCATGTTGGATTGTTGCACTTCGAATAACGCGCGCCATCCGTCATTTCCTGCGCTCACGTTTTGTGCCGGCACGGATCCCACTTCTGATGTCGGAGAACAATTATTCTCATCAACATCGTCATTAGTGGTTGCAGGCCTAGTGGGCGTCATCAGGGTAAAGTGCGAGCACAAAACACAATGGTCACAGTTTCACTTTATTTTAATTTAGATTTAAGCTTATTTCACTTTACACTTGATATTTTCACAATAATTTTAAAATAAAAATGAAGTTACGACCGAGCAGTGGGTTCAGGGCACCGATCTTACTTTAACCAACGATACTTTTCAATACGAAT
This sequence comes from Agriopis aurantiaria, assembly GCA_914767915.1. NCBI lineage: Eukaryota > Metazoa > Arthropoda > Insecta > Lepidoptera > Geometridae > Agriopis > Agriopis aurantiaria. The sequence goes on from OU611999.1 coordinate 8,170,073, forward strand.
GCTTCCAACGATCCAACTCGATCGGTTGCTGCCACCAGAATGCCGCAAAGAAGTGCCGGCCTCTCTAAAGTCAAGATGGCGCCTCGACCCCACTCGAGACACGTGCTCTGCTCCGATTGGTCGATATTTGAACAACAATATTCATAACTTTTAATACATTGGTAAGGTTTTTTAAGTTTAGAAAATGTAACAAATGATATTAAATTAAATTACGAATTTTAAAAGTAATTAAAATGTAAACAAATAACATTACGAGAATAGCTAGTAAACAACAATCAACACGACTCATAGCTTCCTCCGACATATATATATATATTAACACACAGAGTGCTTTTTATCTCATAAAATACATGGTTCCTGTGAAATAGCGGGTGAAACCGTGGGTCATGGCTATTTACAGAATTAAAAACAAAACCATAATCGTGACCATGGCACTGCGAGCTCTGCTATTTCATCTTCAAGAGTGGCAAAGAAACAGACAAAAAATATTCTCGCATTATAATATTAGTGTGAATAAATTCAATAATTGTATAAATCTCAAAACGCTATAAACACAGGCTCTGAATGTATCTACTAGCTATAAATTCCCGGATGTGCCCGTCCGTTTGACAGGAGCACACCCTGAATAATGGGCGGAATCTCGCACCATAGACCAGCGCATAAACTATTAAAGGCCGCGGCAACGACGCACCATTTTATGATCCGCTTTTGCATATTGAATGGATGAAACCAGTTGTGAATCGATATATTGGTGTACGTCACCCTTTTTATGCAGAGCTTTTCAGAAAGGATATTCTACCTCAAAAAAATAAGGCTCAGCGCACTCGTTTTGAAAAATGTTTACTAAAAAGCAACTCTGAAATCACGGGGAAAAAAAATCACCTGGGTCATTCACACACAACAAAAGGCAAAACTTCTCCGCGTTTCATCTATGTTACAATACACAAATAAAACTTTTATTAAATGCTGAAATCATAATACTATAACAGAACAGCTAATATATGCGTTACCACTACAAATAAATTATAACACAAACATAACAAAATGTAAAGCGGTTTCCATATCAAAGTACTTATTCAGCTGGAGCTTCTTCTGGTGGTGCTTCTGCTGGTGCTTCTGCTGGAGCTTCTGCTGGTGCTTCTGCTGGTGCTTCTGTTGGTGCTTCGGTTTCTGGTGGAGCTTCTGCTTCTGGTGGGGCTTCTCCTTCTGGCAGTACTTCTCCTTCTGGTGGCGCTCCTTCTTCTGGTGGCGCCGCTCCTTCTGGTGGCACCCCTTCCTCTGCTGGTGCTTCTCCTTCAGGTGTCTGTGGTGGTGCCTCTGACGGAGTTTCTTCTTCTTCTGCTGCACCTTCTTTTTCGGTTTCTGGCGTCGGAAGTGCTGTGCTCTTTCTAGATTCTGCGGCAGTGCTCTTTCTAGCCATACTCTTTCTAGGTTCTGGTACACGTACCTGGCTTTTTCGGGCCTCTACAGTGCTCTTTCTTGATGGAACTACACTCCCTCTACCTTCCACTGGTGGGCCTCCTTCCGGTGGTGCTTCACCAGGTGGTACCTCCAGAGCACCCTCGGCGGGCGGTGCTTCAGCTGGAACAGGTTCTCCCTTCTTTTTCTTGCCTTTTTTCTCCAATGGTAAATATAGTTTGTAATCTTGAGGTAATTCCTCTTCGGTGTAAAGTCGCTCAGCGAAATAAATCCTCCGTAATCGAACATTCGCGTGCACTTGCACTCGCAATGTCTCAATAAACTGTGAACCGTACGCTCGTCTTGTGAAATCAGATAGATTGAATTGTATTTGATTCCAACCTCCCGACAAGCCGATAGGCATGGTTGTACAAAAAGGTTTGATCTTTGTCGTCGATTGGAAGTTCGAGATACGAAATCGTCTTCTCATGTTCTTATCATCAAGTATGGTGATTTCGAATGAGAAGTACCTCTTCAGGTTTTTTACTATCATGACTAAAAACGGCAGTTTTATGCCCAGATATTGTTTGTTTGGTGGGCATGTTATGTATGTGGTGGCAACGTTCGTGCTCACAATTTCCAGGACTATAGAGTTAACTTCGTTGTCCGTGAGCCGTTTTATGTGTCCATTATTTACCTCCATCTCCCATAATGCCAAGGGGTGAGAGCCACAGCTGTAGAAAATTGACAGCAAGCCACTTTGATATGAGTTTTTGAACATGTTTTATTATTAATCGCGTCAACAATAAAATTCTTAAATATTCACAACTTGCGTCATGTCAGTCGCATGTGACGTATGAATAATAAATAAATGCCATTTTGCTATTTATGACGTGCGTGCCAGTTTAGGTGTGAAATTAAAAAAGTTTTTGTGAGCGTCGATTGAAAAAGTTTTATCGATAAAATGAGTTTGCGGTCCTATCAATGAGTTAAGGTGGTACGTTTCACCTATGACGAGAAAATTCTAATTGTAAACAGTTTTTTTGTCCTTGTATCTAGGCCGGGTAATTATTGTAAACGATCATGATGTTAGCGCAAATTGATTATTATTCTTCACAAAATCATGTAAAGCTATTTATCCCTAATGCACATTATTACCTACATTTGCCAATAAATACATTTTTGCTGTTTCAAACTGTTCATTGGCAAATGTAAGTAATATGGTGCGTTACCGATAAATTGCTGTACATGATAATGTAAAGAACCACCAACGATTTGCGCAAACACTGTTTCATTTTACAATAATTACCCGGCCTAGCTACAGGGACAAAAAAAACTGTTTGAAATTTGAATTTCCCGCCATAGGTGAAACCTTCCACCTTAACGTGATTCCGTGAGTAACTGATCATGCGCATCACTTTCTATGTGTTAAGGCGTGGTTAAGGTAGTATTCCGAGGTGGCAGCGGCAGCGTCGTGTGACCCATTGCTTAGTATGAATTTATATGGAGTGCTAAACAATGCAAGCGACCACGTCGCGCAACGTGTGTGTCGCTTATATTGTATAGCACTCGATATAAATTCATAATGAGCAGTTGGTCGCACGACGCCGCTGCTGCCGCCGGTCGCGGTCGCGGTCGCCAGTTACGGTTGGCTAGATTGGAATGCTACCTTAACGCGTAACTGACGACCGTAATCAATTCAGGGCTAAATCTTAAACTGATTTAAAAAGTCCAAAATACTGCAAAACTAACATTTATTTGAAACTAAAAAATACACTTGATTACTAAAATTATGTAAGAACCCATCCATAAATATTCTAATGCTATAATAGTACCAAACAACTAAAGCGTCATCATGTTGCCTATACATGATCATTAAATTTTGTTGTAAATACTTTATATTGTAATATGTAAAACCAGTTTAAGTTTCAGCGTCTGTAGGAACTTAAATGGCTATCTTAGGTGAAGCTTCTGTGTTTATTTCTGGAGTAACATCTATCTGATCAGCTGCAAGATTTTCAGTAGAGATTTCAATTTCATTTGTATTTGGAGCCACTTCCACAAGATCAGCTGTTAGTTCTTTACTAGCCTTAGGTTCTTCTGTATGAACTTCCAGATTATCTACTAGATTAACTTGTGAGCTTGTTATTAATGGAGCGTCAGTAGCAGCAATATCTGTACTCTTCTCACCACCTTCATCTATTGTTGATAATGGATCTGCCTTAGGAATTTCTTCTATATTTTCTTCTAGAGACAACGTTTCTGATTGTGGTATACTTTCCTCATCGTCAACTGGTACACTAGGTACATAACCAGAATCTTTTACACGTATGTTCGCTAATGATTGACTTGAAAAAAGAAATAACGATTTAGAAAGTCCGACAAGATTATCATTGTCTTTAACTGTATCTGCAGCCTGCGCAGGTGTTTTAGGGTCTAAGTTCTCTTTCCCTTCTAATTCTCCCTTAGTTGTAGTACCTTTAGACGATTGTGGAAAGAATAGCCTATATTCAATGGGTAGTTTGTTTTCTGGGAGTAGTCCATCGGCGAAATATATCCGTCTTATACGTACATTGGCGTTTATTTTCAGCTTATGGACTTCAATAAACTGTTTACGATAAGCACGTTGCATGAATTCGGCCATATTGAATTGGATCCGGTTCCAGCCATCTGCAAGGTTCATCGGCATGACTGTGCAAAGTGGCATTATTTGAGTGGTGCTCTGAAAGTTGGATATACGAAACCTCCGCCTCGTGTTCGTTTCGTCAAGAGCCGTCACTTCAAATGAGAAATACTTCTTCAAATTTTTTACTACCATGACCAGGAATGGCATTTTTATTCCCAACAATCCTTTGCCTTTTGGACAAATCATGTATGTTGTACTTATATTAGTTCCTCCTATTTCGAGCACCATTGACTTGATGTCTGGATCTAGAAATTTATTTATGTATCCATCTTTCGTGCAGATGTCCCATATAGCCAAGGGTTTGGATCCACAGCTATAAAACACGGTGAACATACCGTTCTGGTATGTGTTTCGGAACATTTCTTAGTGCTTTTTAGTATACCATTATAGGTTATTTACAACAAAATAATCTAAAAACAGCTTACAAATATAATGATTTATAAGATTGCGTTTTAAAACAGTGATTTCAGTCTACAAATACAAATTAAACACACATAAAACGTTTGTACATCCATCAGTAAACAGTGCAGTAAACATCAATGACAGAAAATATTTTGATTATTATAATATCAATCTAATTGTCGATGGTAAAAAGTGTAACAGTTACTCAGATTAAAAGAAAATCACCAATTTTAGGTAATGAAAAGTATGTAATCAGAATTAGCAATAATTTTCTATTTACATACTTTTTTGTTTGATCACTATGCACCATCTCTTTACGCTCTCTCGTCGTACTCTTCGTGTCTGCGGGTCGTGACCACCACCTCCCATCAGTTTCCCTTTGATGATTTTGCCCCAACTTCCCCTATCCTCGGTGAAATGCAAAGCATTGTACACTGCTGTGTAGAAGGTGGTGCAAATCTGGGGCCGAGCCGTGACCTGGTTTAGGTGATTTCAGAAAATCACGTGAGCGTGAACCTTAACGCGCCGAAATACGGTTTGCGGTCGCGTAACTTTTCGCAACCACCTAAATCGCTTAAAAGAGTTGATAGTTGGACCAATGCATCGAACTGCGGCCTCAAGGTCTTCTGCCATCAACTTGTTCTATGACTATTCGTTTTTCTAAATTGTCGCAAAATTAAATATTCAGGACTTTAAGGTAATTTTTGCACACACGGTCATCTAACCCCAAACTAAGCAAAGCTTGTGATACGGCTGCCAGAGACATATATTTTTAAATACATACTTAAATAGATATTAACAACCAGATATAGAACAAACACAAATGTTCATCACACGCATGTTTGTCCTGGGTGGGAATCAAAACCACGCCCCCAAGCGCAGAAGGCAGGTTCACTACCAACTGGACCAACGAGCTATCAACTGGACCAACGGGCTATCATAACGGCTATCATCATTTCCTGGCAATATGACGAAAATGCTCTAAGATACCTTTAAGACAAATGGTACTCTAAACAAGATCTCGAGCTAAGTTGAGAGTTGATTTCTGTATAAGACATTGTATGAATATTTAAATAGTTAGCACCAGTGTTATCTAAGCAAAAGAACATTATCTTGGTAGGTCTTGGCATAATCTGGTAGGTCTTGGGCGTACTCGAATTTTTGGTTTTCGAGATGGTGCTCGACACATGAGTGTGACCATAGTTAGCCATGTCTTCGAATACTTAATAATTGAGTACTATCACTAACTAAACCTTTCGTTTGTTCCTCCGTATACAATGTGTTTGGAAATCTGATATAATTATAATAGCTAAATTGCAAATATAAAATACGTACCTACCCACATATTTTAAATCTCATCATAAACTTATCCAAAATAATATCCATTGAAGGTGACTTCAGACTGCTAATGCATTGTTATCGAAAGGTGAAAGACCAAAATTCAAACTGTAAAGCACTTAGAGGCGGCGCCGCCGGAAATTATCGTTTTGACACCCCTCTTTTATCATTCGTCTACATTCAGATTTCAGGTAACATTCGACATTTCACCAGCATTATGTGTAAGGCATTGTACTAAGGAGCTGAAATTCGGATTTGTAGCTGAGACTTATAAAATACCTATATATTCTTAATGCGAACCGCTAGGGATTGGAAAGCTTTACCACGGTCCTTTTTTCCTAAAAACTATAACCTGGGTGTCTTCAAGGCCAGAGTGGGACCTTCTAGGTCTACGTGTTCCGTTTTTGGCCACAACCTCGTTTTCCAACAGGTGAGTTGGTGGCCAAAAGTAAACTTATACAATATTATATGTTGTTAAAAAATACTAATAGTTTCACCCGCTATTCTACAGGAATTCCTTATTTTTTCGGGATAAAAAATCGCTCAAAATATATCGCATATTTGTCAAAAGTTTAAACTACCTCCATACCAAATTGCATCTTACTTTCATGTACTCTTCTGTACTCGAAAGATTTGTAACAGCATATAATATAATATATCTGCATTAAGGTGAATGGTATTTATTGAGAATTTTAAAAAGAGCATTTTTGCAGTTTGAGATTAGCAAAATGAACTTAGACGATGACGTTGACAACAACGTTATAAATTTGAAAATTTGTTAGTGCGTGCATGTAATAGTGTTTGTTCTTACTCAAGCCAATTAGCACTTGCTTTGAATAAATCAGTATAAAAAAAAATTTTTTTTTTTTAATTTAGTTGCATTTTTGGCAACCAGTTATATGATAAAATTAAATAAGACTATCTCTGCTATTTCTAGATAATACCTTCTAGATACGATGTATAGATAGATAAAGTGTCACGACCTAGGCGCTGCTGGTGAAGGCTTTTTCACGCTTCATTAGAACGCCTTCACGGTGTGACACCTCTGACAGCTGATATAAGCTTCAGGTTTTAAGCTTGAGTGAGTTTGTACCTAAATTTACCTTTGTGAGCGTAAACAACGTAGGTTTGGGCTTTTTGCAGAAAAGGTTAGGTATGTACGACTTATTTATATACTCTGTTTCTCGTGGAAAGTAACCACTAACATTGTAATTAATCATAGAAGTAGTACTAATTTAGCATAAACAAATTAATCATGTTACATTCTTAACTCATTTGCCAAAATTGTTGTTACCAGAACGAAACAGATAATATTTTTGACAGGACGGCAAATTGCAGGTTTGTACGTTTGTACACTATTTTAATGTACTAGCGACCTGTAAAAGGCTCCAAAGTATACATACCATTCGACAGATGGCCTTGTATGCTTTGTAAATCACGTGACGGTTTCTATGCTGTTTTTTATTTTGCCTTCTTCTAAGTTATCACACTACAGTCCTTTTCAAATACCATAGCCACCATAGATTCAGTACTATACTGAATCTATGATAGCCACAGATAGCATAGCACTTGACAGGTGGTTTGACAAAACGATAGAATGTAACGTGATTCGTAAATATTGAATATGACATTACAGAACTAAATTAAAATTTAATTATTGCATCGAAAACAATATAGCTAAGTGCTCCTACGAAAACTAGTCTGTTAGTGGTGGTTTTGAAGTGCCATGTTATTTGAAACGACCTATAACATAAAAATTACAACGTTTGGATTCGATTGAAATTTGGTATTGAGGTAGCTTTGTATTACATAACTTTTTTATTCCAAAAAATATTAAGTAATGCAACGGGTGAAACCGCCGGGTGCTGCTAGTATATACAACTAAAACTATGACGTCCCTACACGAGTCCTTTGCTAAAAGTTGTATTCACATGAGCCGCTACAAACTACTTTAGTTTAGATCATAGCCCCATTTTCCCAGAAACGGCACAAAGTTAAAAGACCTTCAACGTTCTCGCAAACAAAACAACAAACTAGATAATATAAATGCGTAAGTAAATTGAAGTACAAATACGCTCAGTCCCAAACCCAGTTACATAACTTTCCGTTAAGCCAGGTTAAGCGCTGGCACAGGCTTAGATTGCCACCAAACATTGCCGAAATAAATGAGCCCGTCTGATGTAACACAAAAACTTGTACGAGAAATAAAACTTTTGAAAGAAAAGCTCGCTTTCCCCATGATTTATTTACCCATTTGTCATCCTCGACACTAAGAAAATATGTCACGCAACCACAAGGAGCGTTCAGAGCGCACACCGCGTAACGAATAACATTTTTGTCATCTCTAAATCACATGACTTCTCCACTACGCGCCCTTAGAGACGGCACACTAGCAAAAAACCCAAGTAGCAGAGAACAAAAGGAAAAAATGAAAAAGTGCTTTTCGTCTGTCGCGATAAGAAGTGCATGGGCGTGTTCTGAGCGTTGTTATAGCTCTGCGATGCGAGCAAGCCTCTCCCAGATGTTCCTGTTATTTTTTTCCACAAGACGTTGTTTTTGCAATGTTTTTTCTGCACATATTGGGGAAACGCCCTAGCGTGACGCGGTTAAGATATCAATACAATTTCTTAGAGATTAATGGTGCTGAAAGCGTGCCGATAACGGAAACGGTTGTCTGTGACTGATAAATGAATTAGATCTGGGAAGCTACTACTTTCCTGTTCTGTAATTTAAGAAAGTATGTACAATACTACCCATACAAATAAATATATCTTTTTTATCGCGGATAAGTCCGCGCTTGTCTCCGACACGCTATTAATAAGCCGTGATGTGGTCGAAGATGAAGCACGCAGACTCGGAAGATACCTATTCACTCTGGCTTTGAAAAGGCCCAGATTATGTCTCTCAGGAAACAAGGAAGCCGAAAGATTGTTCCGATCCTTGGCCGTACGGATTAGAAACGTAGAATCGAAATGTTTGGTACGTATTCAAGGAAAATCCACAATGTATGGCTGATAGTGGGCCTATTTCCTACACTAGGGGATGGTAGAATAAGATCATGTAGCTCCGATGCACATTCTCCGAAATCAATCCTTTAGAAAATACTCGCATATCGACATACTACTTTACGACGGTGTTCTAGACTGAGAAGATATTAATACTTTTTACACACATTTTATTTTTTCTTAATTGCCTGATACTACAAAGCGAATATTTTTTTTAGGACCGCTCACAATTCGCGCAAGTTGATGCATTCTACTCACTGAGTTTATTTTATCATCGCTCTTAAAATTTCATTTGTTTAGTAGCACACCATTTTGTATCTCGCACGTTGCGTTTTTAACCGACTTCAAAAAAGAGGAGGTTATCAATTCGACTGTATGTTTTTTTTTTTTTAATGTTTGTTTTTTAATGATTACTCCGCCAATTTATTGAAGATTGCATACTTTTTCTTGTACTAAAACCTTAGCGATATTGAAATAAGGTCTAGAATGGATCAAACTTAAAGTGATTTTCGTCATGTAATAAAATAAAACTTTCAAAGTGACCTATGCGTTAAAAAAAGTATGTACTTCAAGCATACTTTAGACTTTAGTCTACCAATTAAGTAAATATAAAAATCCTTGTCACGTAAATATTATGGCTAATAATCATAAAACACAAAACATGTTTCATAGAACACAATACCATGCTATTGAACACAGAATATTACCACCATAGAACACAACGTTTCTAAAAACGGAACAAGCTAAACAAAAATCTCACAGGAATCATCGCTCCATATTTACAAAGCTCATTGGCCAACGCAGCGGAGCGTGGCTTGCATAATGTATCGAACGAGCCCGAAGCTTTGTCTGCCTTATTTACAACCGGGCCGTGTATTCAGGAAATTGGATCGGTAAAGTGAGACATAGTAAATAATCTTACAGCGATGATGGTCTGGTAGCTTATTTTAGATACCATTGTAGCAAACTTTAAACCTGGTTAAAGAAAACGTTTCACGAATTGGGTTTTGAGCAGTGAATCAATTATTATGATAGCATGATAGCCATCACACATATCGTTTAATAACTATATTTGTATTTCTTTATGAGAATAATAAATATCTTTAACCACATTTACTTAAGGCGAGGTTTACTCACTTTTAAGCAACACTTGTTACTACAGATGATCATAAGGCTTAATATATTGTATTAACGTCGCATTTAGTGGAGCAAAATCATTGCGCTTATACACAGTCATACGTTTCGCTACTTCTATTTTTGAGGTTTCACTCATATATTTCGAAAAGTATAACTGTAATGTAAAATGTACCTTTTCGGTTCCCTCCATGATTCTGAAATCTGCATATTTATATAGTAAAAATCATTTAGCAAAATTGCTAAAAGTGAGAAAAGGGGGCCTTAAGAAGTTTGATCAGTCAAAACTTGAGAAGTATATATCTTTTGTTTTATTTTTAACTGACTTTAAATAAGGAGGAAGGTTTTCAATTCGATCCGTATTTTTTCAAACTATTATTCTTTTCTCATAAATTTGAACTTAAGAACTTAATTCAGTACTTTGAGTAGTTTTATTTACATTTTTAGTAAGCAGCGTATTTTCTTGCTAATGTGAAACTACAGTTTTTCTATTATAGATAGCCCGTTGGTCCAGTTGGTAGTGAACCTGCCTTCTGAGCTTGGGGGCGTGGGTTCGATTCCCACGTAGGACAAACATTTGTGTGATGAACATTTGTGTTTGTTCTATATCTGGTTGTTAGTATCTATTTAAGTATGTATTTAAAACGATATATGTATGTATATCAGTCTCTGGCAGCCATATCACAAGCTTTGCTTAGTTTGGGGTCAGATGACCGTGTGTGCAAAAATGTCCGAAATATTTATTTATTATTTATTTATTATTTTATTCATTTATTTGCTCTAACAACTGCAATAATATTTTACGAAAACCACGAATTCTCATCACTTTCGCTAGGTTTTTGAAAGTAAGAATGTATCAGGTATCCAATATACTTCAGTTAAATATAAAATTAAAATGTTTTATTCACTTTTTACAATGGTATTGCAATTGTTAGAGCAAATAAACTAATGGAAATAGTGTAATAGTGCAACAGAATAAAATAATCAGCAAAGACATGATTATGTTTAAAAAAGGTAAAGATATTTTTCAAGTTTTGACTTATCAAAGTTGAAAGTGCTGGATTAAACCTCAACATCGAAAAAGTCTTACATTTACCAAGATAGAGAAATTCGTAGCAACGCTACGCTGCCTAATAGTGCTACGAAGCTAGTAATTGTAGCACTGCTACGGAGATGTACATATTTAATATTTTTATGTGCTACTGTGACTACTTTTAAAACATGCTTTTATTACTAGCTAAGCTAACAATGTAAACAAACTTTGAAACTTATTTGAGCTTACTTCTATTTGTCTTATCACAAGTTTATGTAATTCGGATGATAATGCAATAATTTAATACCATCGAACTGATCTGATTTTTCTCATATTAATAAGCGACGCACCGTTGTGTAAATATAGGGGGACGAGGAAAGGGTATCATCATCATCATCAGCCAGAAGACGTCCACTGCTGAACATAGGCATCCCTCTTTAACCTCCACACTAAACGACAGCCTGCGTTTTGCATCCACTGGATGCCCGCGACTCTCACAATGTCGTCGGTCCATCTAGTGGGAGGCCTACCTACGCTGCGTCTTCCGGTTCGTGGTCTCCACTCCAGATCCTTTCTTCTCCATCGGTTATCGGTTTTTCGAGCGATGTAGCCTGTCCATTGCCACTTCAACTTGCAAATTTTAACAGCTATGTCGGTGACTCTGGTTCTTTGGCGAATATCTACGTTCCGGAATATCTACGTATTTACGGTCAGGAAAGGGTGTACTAGGCCGAAAGAGGTCCATAGCACCCATCATTATCAACAAACTTTACAATGGGACCAACCCTGAAATCGCAAAAAATATCTGCATGTCCATACATTTGTCGAGTGTGAATGACCTTTTCTATGGAACAGCTGATATTTTTTCGCAATTTGAGAGTTGCTCCCGTAGTAAAAGTTATTCATAATGATGGCTACTATGGACCCCTTTCGGCTTAGTACATCCTTTCCGCGTATCCCAGTATAAATTAAATTAATTTGTTACTTCACAGTGTTACATGATCCAAGGAAACCTCGTGTAAAGTAATATGTACAGGTACACGTATATAATTAACATTTACCTGCCTACTTATCCCCGAGGAGCATTTGTCAGATTACGCCCCGTATCTTTGACGCTAATAGCACCATTATATTCACTTGTTTATGTGTTTCGAGTTCGTTGTTGCTAAGACTAACTTGGCTTTTATCGTAGTAGACATGTAGGGAGGATATTCCTTGATTCCAAGTTTAAATATAATATTAAACTTGGAAAACAAAATACAGGCGTAACAAAAGTGACTATTATGATAAAATTCCTTTCTGTTTTACCGAATTACATCGATTTATTTCACACTCTAGAGATAAGCTCTTGTACATGTTATACAGAATGATAATTCAAGTAGGCGTGGATGGCCAAATTTAATACTAAAAGCAATAAAGCGAAAAGTACTCAATGGAGCCAAGGGACTAATTTTAATAAAAACTAAAATTTCATCATTGGATTTTTGAAAAATTCTAAGGTTGCCTGGAAGAGATCGCTTTTAGCGATAAGGCCGCCAGTTGTTACACTAGTTTTTAAGAGTTTTTTGTCCTCTGTATAAAATTTAATGGTGTAAACAATAAAGAGTTAATCAATCAATCAAAATCAATATCTCTAGCAAGGAATCGAACCATTGGTACTATTCCCGATCCAATCAGATAGCCCGTTGGTAGGGAACTTGCCTTCTGCGCTTGGGGGGTGTGGGTTCGATTACCATGTAGGGCAAACATTTATGTGATGAACATTTGTGTTTGTTCTATATCTGGTTGTTAATATATATTAAAGTATGCATTTAAAAATATATATGTACAAAAATGTATATGTACAAATATATATGTAAATATACAGTCTCTGGCGGCCATATCACAAGCTTTGCTTAGTTTGGGGTCAGATGACAGTGTGTGCAAAAATGTCCCGAATGTCCCGAATATTAAATTTTGCGTCAATTTAGAAAAAAATAACACTTCGATTTCAATCAATTTTCAATTTGTTGCAACAAATGTTGTTGTTGTTTTGTTTGTTTGTTTTTTAATTTTTTGCGTATTTTTTTTTTATAAATTTAAAAAAAACTTAGATTTTTCAATTAAGATAAAAAAAAATGTATATCAGCCTCTGGCGGCCATATCACAAGCTTTGCTTAGTTTGGGGTCAGGTGACAGTGTGTGCAAAAATATCCCGAATATTTATTATTTTTATTTATAGCAAAAGTTCATTTGCTCCGTCCTTACTAGTTGTTATAATTCAATGCAATTTCCACAGAAACTCATACATAACCGACTGTACTCTGATTAAACCTTGCTTTTTCGTTGACAGCGTCCAAGTTACAGCGCCTCGTTGAAAATAATCGTAGTCGACCGGCCGCGGGGGGTGGGAGTCGGGACAATGTATCGAAATTAATATCCGGCCCAGCCCGGAACAATTTGTCCACCCGGAATGCGGATAATTAAACCGGCCTGCAGCCGTTTCCTAGCTTACATGAAGCTGAAAATATATTATGGCGCTCGGAATTTAGTTTGACCCGGCCGAAATTGCCGCCGAAAAATGGTGGAGTTAGTTCGGAAGCGAAATTTAGGCGAGTTTTTTAACAAGTGCCATCAGCAAATATTCTCTTTATTAATTAAAAACAACTTTTGCTGGTGTAAAACAAACTATGAATAACAAATACTATTTTCATCAGTTGATTTATCCTTTTCAGAAAACCATAAAATAAAATAAAATAAAATGCATTAAAGTACCATACATTAAATTGGCAGCCATATCCACCAAAATAGGTGTGGTAACACCATAGAGATACAATACATAAAGAGTCACAATCGTGCCAAAAAAACCGAACCAAAACTCGGCGCACGCTACGAATTGCGCAAACTTTTGGGTTAGGTACAAGGTAACCGCGATCCGACTATAACGCCGCGCGGTGCCAGAGCTACGATGACATAGCGGACAACTAACGTTGAACCCTATGCAAGCGACATTACGTATATGGCATTGTGAAGTATATAATTGATACAATGTATGTATAATGACGCTCGGACGTTTTTTGACTGTTTTCACTGAGGGATAGTGACTATAGGAATTGTATCTCGAAGGGTAACACCTGTTTTTGTTGGGTAGCCTTCCCAACATGATGTTATGCTTTTTGTACGAGATTAAAACTAAAAGTATTGATGTATTGTTTGGTTGGATTGATTGTTTTTTTAGGATTGTTGGTTTTGTATTGTATTATGCTAATTTATGTTGTTAAAAGAATGAGTCTTAGTCACAATATTAATTAGAATTATATTTGAACAAAATGTGTAACGTGTTTATTTCTGTTGACTAATTAGACACAACCATTCTAAACATTTAAATTATTATATTATACAACTTATTGATAAAACTATTATACACAAAAATATAATATATACAGAGAAAGTAAGAAAAAAAACCTAGTTGAACAAATCGCCAGCATGCGGCAGTGTCCCCAGAAAATGTGTAATATAAACAAACAAAAAATATTAATTACTCCATTTTTGTTACAATATTTTACATTAATTCCTAAGGGGGCTAATTAGGGATAACAGTTTCGTTTCGTTAAAGTTTATATGAAAATCTACGCGTACGAATTCTCGGGCAACAGCTGGTTTACTAATATCTGTCCAACAGTCATCGATAAATCGTCATTACTGTTGTTGACCATCAGAAGGATACTCAATTTGTTGTTGATCGTGTCAACAATCGGTAACTGTCCAATCATTAATCACCTCACAATGCGTGTTTGGCAATTGATAGTAATCATTGAAATTGACGTATTTACTTAACTGCGTAGCATAAATTGATGTGATAGAGCGACGTTGGCCGAGCTTTACTATCTGACGGCACCTGTTTTGATCCTCGGCCCTGACTAATGACTTAATTGGTACCTAAATAAATTATGTGCAGTCGATGCCATCGTGAGGAAACCGGTATGTCCAAGAACCTGAAAAGTTCAAAGACATGACATTCACCAACATGCATTGGGCCCAGCATGGCGGATTAGGGCCCATCCTCCCTCTCTGAGAGAAGGCCTGTGTCCCAACAGTGGGAACACGATAGGCTGAAATGATGATGAATTATGATAGCATAAATTAGAGATACGTTATACATCATCGATATTTATAACTATACATATAAACTACTAAGTTAACTAACCAATAATTCCATGAAAATACGACAAATTAAGTAATCGCCGCCTATACCTGCAACACTAGCGGTGTTGTCAAAGACTTAACTTTGTAGTCTGAGTTTTTTTTAAATCTTTTATTTTTATACAGGGTTTTAATTTAATGACACCCTTGTAACTGATTATTTTTCTAGGTAGTATTTAAAACAATTGGGTTCTTTTCTTAAGAGCTGCACGGTATACATCATACAGCCCTCTGGCATCCTGTGATTCAGGCTCGGATAAGACACTATTGCAGCCTCCCACTTGCCAGAGGACATGATCGCAGTCAATAGTCAATAGTAGTCTGTGGGTGTTGCCGATGCTTTGCCTTGAGAGATGTTTCTAGAAAAAACCTACTTACTATTTAGGTAATCTGTGCAGTTAATCAATATTTTTGCAAGGCAAAGTTTAATTACTTAAAAATCTTTTCTAGAAATCTAATCCTACACTTTTATTTTACAAAAATTACGTCTAATGTCCATGTTGAACCCGTGCTGGTAGTTGTTGGGAACGATACTCTCGAAGTTGTTGACCATTACACCTATCTTGGACAGATTCTTCAGTTAGCTAAGTCCAACTTAGGCAAAGAGGTCGCCCGAAGAATCCAACTCGGATGCGCAGCGTTCGGGAAATTGCGTGACATCTTCTCGTCCAAGATACCTCAGTGCCTCAAGACGAAGGTCTTTGACCAGTGTGTGTTGCCAGTGATGACATATGGTACTGAGACGTGGTCCTTAACTCTTGGCCTTTTAGAAAAATTCAGAGTCACACAGCGGGCAATGGAGAGAGCTATGCTCGGAGATTCTTTGCTCGATAGAATCCGAAACGTGGATATTCGCCAAAGAACCAGAGTCACCGACATAGCTGTTAAAATTTGCAAGTTGAAGTGGCAATGGGCAGGCCACATTGCTCGAAGAACCGATAACCGATGGGGAAGAAAGGTTCTGGAGTGGAGACCACGAACCGGAAGACGCAGCGTAGGTAGACCTCCCACTAGATGGACCGACGACATTGTGAGAGTCGCGGGCATCCAGTGGATGCAAAAGGCAGGCTGTCGTTCAGTGTGGTGGTTAAAGGGGGAGGTCTATGTTCAGCAGTGGACGTCTTCTGGTTGATGATGATGACTTTTATTTAGTTTTATAAGCGAAGTAATAACATTTATTCATGAAAAATTGTTAGAATCAAAATTAAAAGTATATTTAACCTATGTAATGTTATTTTCTTTATTTCGTACAGCTTAGATTTTCATATAGGTACATTCAATAGTTTTAAATCTTAGCTCAGCGTATTAGCAATCTGAAGTGACAGTGGGTCGGTCATATCTATCGCAAGAAAAGCTG
Organism: Agriopis aurantiaria; assembly: GCA_914767915.1. NCBI lineage: Eukaryota > Metazoa > Arthropoda > Insecta > Lepidoptera > Geometridae > Agriopis > Agriopis aurantiaria. The sequence continues at coordinate 8,186,608 of OU611999.1, forward strand.
GAAAACAGGCGTTTCTCGGGAGAGGCCTCTGCCTTCAATGAACTAGTATAGGCTGATTATGATGATGGACGTCAGTAGTCAATTTTGTAACAAAAAATACTATAATATTTTGTCAAATAAAAAACTAACGGTAAAAATTTTTCGGCGAGCATTACTCTCGCATTTCTCTAGAGCTTTAGCGTAACTAAAGCAAAAGCTTTTCCATTATAAATAGGCCAAAAAGAAAAATTCAGATTTATGTTATTACTATATCTTCTTGTAAAAATCTGAACAATGTAAATAGAAATCCTGCCAAGACTATATGCGGGACTGGCGGAGCCAGTCTACTCGTGCCAATACGTTGTTATTATAAAAAACAGAGACGCCTTCATTTCTGATGAAATATTGCCAAGACGGAGAAAATGTTCTAGGTTTTATGTGACTCGAGTAGCACGTATCGTTGGTAGAGATAAGAGATATTTACAACTTACAAATATAAATGGAAAACTGTTTTTTGTGGAATAAAAGCCTATTTGGGCATCTACCATGCAAAATTTCGTTTAAACCCGTGCAAAGTTACCCGTGTTACAAAGTTGACTTAGAACAAACATAGACTAACGATGGCGGTCGGGGGTAGCATGTGCGCTTTCCAATCTGACGGCACCCGGTTCAGCCCTTAACCCTGCACCAATGACTAATTTAGTACATAAATAAAATAAATTATTTGCAGTTCCAATGTCATCGCTCAACAATGGTGAAGGAAAACATCGTGAGGAAACCGGTATGCCCAAGAACCTCAAAAGTTCGAAGGCATAATATGATATTAACCTACATGCTGAGCATGGTGGGTTATTATCTCTCTCTGAGAGAAAGCCTGTATCCCAGCAGTTGGAACATGAGAGGCTGACAATGATGTTGATGATGATGTAACATAGACTCGCACACTGAGACACTAACTTTCGCATTTACAATATTAGTGCATAGTCTGCCTTTGTCAGCTCTGCAGCCAATAACCAGCTGTGTGAAAACATTTATATGTTCCGGATTGAAGAGCAACATTTCCAGGGATGTTACAGGGTATAAATGTATCTCAAGAGTGATGAGTAGTGAGTAGTGAGCAGTGAAGTGCCGCCTACAATTCGGAAACAAAATTCTGGGTGATGCGGCTACATTATGAGCACTAATAACCGAGCAATTAGCTTTACTTGTCACTTAGTTCTCATCATCTTATCAATTAGTTACAGTGTACTTGCTATAGTTTATTTAATGTATTCTATCTTACATGCCTTTTTTCTATGCAATAGGTGGCAAACAAGCTAAGGGATCGCCAGATGGTTAGCGATCATCGTCATCTATGTTCATGTTATTTTTTTTATTGTATACAAAACGCAGGCGCGGTCACCTCGATTCGTTCTAAATACAGTGGTCAAATATGGTGGGCAAAGACTGGCTACGTATTAGCTTTACCTTGTCTGTGATGGTGGGTGATCGCACTGTCTGGAAGGAGATGGGAGAGACGGCATATAGGAGTAAACAGTAAAGGTTAAGAAAAAAAATCGTGGTGGGTAAAAGTCGGGCTTTTACCGCTAATTTTCGACGTGAACTCTATGACCTTGACCTTGACCTTGAACTTGCGCCGAAGTTGAAGCGCCTAAATTTTGATCTAAATTTCCATCAAATGGCTCGACAAAATTTCTCCCAGTGTTTTCCCTCCCTAAGAGGGTGGACGTTTAATGGCTGCTGATGTATGATGTGTATCCGACAAACTTCCTTTCATCTTTAAATAATAGGCACGATTTCTCCCTAAGCTGGAATAGGTTCCTGGTTGAACGTAACTCGGCTTTGGGACCTTTCTTGACTTGTGTCTTGATTTAGTGCGCACCATTTTTTCAAACTCCAAATTTTCATAAAATTCCAAATGTCAATTTGCAAAGACTATTAGTTATTTATAATCTATACTGTATTAGCTATCTAACCACACCAGAATTGTTTGAATCTGACAACAAGCTCACGAATTATCACGGTTTTAGCGACACGCTATACAGAGAATATCAGTACTGCGTTGGGCGCCTAGTATATTTATGCTGGCGCCGTAATGCTCGAAATAAGCACTATGATACCAAGCACTATGATACCAAGCACTATTCCCTCAGCTCACGTAACCACCGTGCTATAACATTTCCATAGTACATAAAATTTGTTTAAATTCTCTTCTGACACCCCTTGCCAGACCGATTAGTGGTTTCATATAAATTTAAAATTGTAGACTATCAATTGACAATTAGGAGACTAATTGTTATTGTAGTTTGGATATTGGTATATTAATTCATATATTTTTCAGTTGCCCTTTTGTCATCACTATATGTAAAGTTCCGCTTCCATTACATATTTCATCTCTGCTCTCATTCCCAAACAAAAAGTAATTTTTGCATTAGCAAATTTTATTCAATCTAATAATACCCATCTTTAGTTTTTCCATTGGTTATTTTCTGTTGTCATTAACCAAGACTACCTCGTTTTTAGACAATCTCACTATCTCTTCCCTCACTGTTAATGGCAAAATTGCCCCAACAAACAATGGGGCCGTAGCCAATAAAAAAAAAACACGGAAAAGAAAAATAATGTTTAAAAAAGTTTCATCGCATTCAATTTAAAAAAAACTATATCCGAAATACGTAAATGTGCCTTTTTATACAAGGTCACATCATTATTACCGAAAAATTTACATCCAAGTAAATCAACGCAAAAATAAATTACTCCAGTGTAATCCTAAAAAAAGGATTCCCACGGACCCAGACAATTATTATCCCGCGCAATTTGACATTGGCCTAAATAGATTGAACCCCACTAGCTCGTTGAACCAAAACGTATCAAAATTTGTCCTATCTCAGTCACGCAGACCCTCACACGGTCCATTTAGCTGGCAATTAAACTGGGCACAGTAAAACGTGATAAAACAGTGCCTGAAATAGATAGAAATCGCTGGGTTGGACACACGCACTCACACTTACAAAACTGTTTACGCAACCAAAGATTGATTGACCTGACAGGTTGTGATGCATTTTGATAATATTTTTACCGACTTCTAAAAGGAAATTCTCTATTCGTATTTTTTGTGTGTACACAAATTACTCCGACATTTGTAAACCAATTTACGTGATTAATTTCTATAGCGTAAAGGAAACTCACGAGATGGTCCCACAAAAATGTCATAACTGTAGCCAAAGAGCTCAATAGTTTTGGAACCAACTCTTATATTACAAATGCAATTGCAATAATTTTATTATGCTTACTAATTTTGAATACAGGTTTTTTTTTTATACCGGCAAATATTACAGTTTCAAGAATATAGACAAAACTAGTTTGACCGTGACATGTGTTACATACCAACCATGTAGAAATAATTTTGCAAATTTTTGGATCATTATTGAAATAAGAGTTGAGACCCAAATTTGTGCAAAAAGGTTTTAAGAGCAAAACTGTATTTTTAGAAACGCTATAAAAAGTAATTACAAATAAATGTTAATTATTTCAATTCTTTTGTTCTACCTAAGATATTTAAAGTTATGGAAATCGAGTCGCACTCAAAAATATCTACATTTTGTTGAAAGTTAAATAATACATTTTTCTAACGACAAAGGATTTGAATTAGTATACCAATATTTCAAAATTTTTAAACAAATTTAATGATTTTTTGTATTATCAATCCATGTATTTGTCAATGCGTGCCACAGTTAAATATGTTTTGAACAGGAATAAATTGGGAAGCTGATTACGATGGTCCTTCGGAATCGGTTAAATCCAAGAATTTACTGAACCACGCCACGCCAATTCAATCAAGCGATCTAAACCTATAAGTCATGCTAGTTTGGATACTGTGTCTAATTGTTCTGTGATCGAACCGGAGGATTAGGCGGGATCTTCACATATCATTAACTTTTTACAGCCAAATGCGAACTAATGATCGGGTGGAGGGTAAATGATAAAAGGGTCAGTTGTCTTGGTGATGAATGGAGATTATTTACATAATCTCTTAGGGCGCTTGCAGACGATGCGTAGTACAAGTAGCAAGTACAAGTCGCAGGTATATACTACACATCGCCTGCATCGTAGCGATCGTCTGTATCGCCTTTAGCGCTGTTATTTGCTTTTTTGATTTCCATAGCACTATAAAGAACCGTTAAAAGTTCGTTCTGTCCGTCCGTCTATGTCTGTCCATTTATCCGTCCGTCCTAGTATTTAAAACCTTTTAACTACTATAGTTATTAAGATAAAGCATGAAACTTTGCACAATTACAGTTTTAGTATAGATTTGTTTTAAAAGTATAAAATATATAGTTTGTATTTTAGTGGTTGCTCTGGTACGTACATGAGAAATGGGAATGAGATTTGATTTTTCGCTACACCTTATTTAACGATACTGCACAATTCATTTTGGCATCACTAAAATAGGTATTTTAAAATAAAAGTAAGGTTTCATACAGCACTTTTTAATCAAGTTTATCCTTAGCAAAATATGGTACGCCAAAACATAACAAAAAGTTGGTCCGGCCCCCTGCATTTGAAGCTTATAAATAAAATAAAAACATTTAAAAACCCGAGTAAAACTGGATGGTAAAAAAAAGAAAGTAGGTATATTTAAAAAAAAAATAATACCAAAGGTAATTTCAAAAAATTATCTAAGGGAAGTACGTTCCACTTATTTTTACTTATTCACCAAACAATAGAGACTGCGCTGCATCTAATAACCTCTGCACTAACCTTTCCCAACAGTTTGTTCTAGCAAATGCATACAAACACATTACGGAAGGACTTATCGCCGCATTCCAAGGCCCACATTTCACCGTAACGACGACATTCTAACAGCCCGATGGGCGCATTGGGGCACGTTTTTTATGTGACGTCACAAAGCCGCGTTCGTACTAAAGACAAAGTAAATATTAAAATACAGAAATAACGCTTCGTAGGTACTTATAGTATGTTGTTTCTTTATAGAGTTCAGTGAAAACGCACGAGGTTTGTATTGCGAGGATTTTGGCGTCGCAAATCTTGGGCATTTGCCAGTGTCAAGTATTAAAAATGTTCAAGTTTTACTAGATTTCGTAAATTAAGTCATAGTCACAGTCAGAGCCAAGCAAAGTAAGTCACGGTCAAGTCAAAGTCATGTCCTAGTAAAATGGTGGAGACTACTACAGGCTTTTAAGGAAATTTGGAAACAACAAGAAAAGGCTCATGTTTCATCTCGCTACAACATTTCCCTACACTCGAGCTTGTTCATTAACACTTAATAAATAATAATCCACCATTACTTCAGACGAAAATATTTAAGTTAGAGAATAATATAATGAGGCGACATGTTTTTTCATGTTGTCGCCTAAAATCCGACGTTAAATATTTTTAACAAGTTCTGTTTGACCGACCGTATGCCGGTCAGTAAATTTCAGAATTCTACAAACTGGTGTCAAGGACTGACAAAGACATTGAGCGAATTTAAGTTGCAACCACTACGTAGGAGTTTTGGTGGCAATGTGAAAAAAACATGTCGTTTCATTGTAATATTTTCCTAAACGTTTCGAATGTTAAAACAGTAAAAACTTCAAAAACTTCAAGTCGGTTCCGTTTCGTCATGTAAAAACTTGACCGTGCCATACTAAACTTGACTCTGTGGCTAAGACTTATTTTGCGAATAATATTTTAATAGGTACTTGACATAGCCAAATGCTTCAGAAGTACGATGCCAAAACCTTCAAAGAAGAAAGAATTAAAAAAAAAGCAAACGCGGTACTTCCGCTACTTATTCCTGTAAATTAAGTCCTGTAAACCCGTGAAATAGGTCTTGGAATTTTCATCCGCTAGATGCAATTTTGAACAATAAAGTGCACACAGTCCATTAGAGGTAGTAAGTGGCGGCAGTAAACACCCACCCGGGACCATTATACCGTTTTATATTCACACTTAAGCTTTATTGAATGCGTCTTTGGAACGAAACGAGCGTGACTTTGCCGGCACGTAGTGGGATGCAGATGCGTTTACGAAAATATTTATATCATAACTTACAATATACTTAACTTGACAAAAAAAAAATTTGGCTAGTCATATTTTGCAAACGGTACACCGGTACAACGGTATAACAGCTGTTAAAACATGATGTACCAATGAAAACTCTCATTTTAAATGTTCTCTCAATAAAACCCTACAAAAAACACCCTATCTTTACCTGTATGGGAGCTAATTGTAATTGTATTTAAAATTAACAAATTTTAAATACAAGTCCATTTCTGAACTTAGACAAATCTATGGAAAGCTTATTTATCAACATTATTTAAGGCTACGCTCGACAGTCACAGAATTTTTTTCGCACGTTTTCAACACATTGAAAAATATAAAATCATCGTTTTTTGGCTGACGAGAGTGAGGAGACTGTATTTTTGTATTTGCATTGTATTTTTCTATCTCTTCCGCCATACCATAAAATATCAACACAAAAATTGCTTTATACTATTTGCTATGTTATGTCCAATCGGTTTTAAATGTAATCCTCATTTTTGATTATTTTTTACTTCAAAAAATATGAAACCGTGCGAATGAAATAGCTGTCTTTTGAGCGGGGCCTTAACGCATTTAGGCTGTAGGTAAGATACGTACTGATTGTACACGTTAAACATAATATCCACCTTTTGGCTTTTCATCGTCGGGTAAACAACACTGTCAATTTTGCACTCAATTACAGGCATAGTTCAAACAAAAACAAAATAGGTTTGTTGAAAATCAACGACTTGTACGCGTAGGATTTCATATTATTGACTCAACTTCCTTTTTTCCTCTTTAATTTTGCCCTTTCTCAAAATCCATTCTTATTGAACACACCTTTTAAGGAATCTAACTGCCAAATTTTAGCTTCGTAAATCTAGTAGTTTTTAAGATTTCGTCAAGAGTTAGTCGTATTTCGCCATTTAAAAAAATGAATGCTTGTTTATACTGCCACCTCACCTGATGTTAAGCGATGATGCGGTCTACGATGGAGCACGCTTGCCTAGAAGAAACCATTTCACTCACAACTTTAAGACATCCATATAAATAGATATAGATAAATAAATAATATTGATGTGTTGGTATACTGATTCGTAATCAGAACAGCAAAGATATTAGCAACCGGCTTAATGTTACGTTATTCCAGTATGATACAAACAAAAATATAATCCTTATTATAACAATTATTTTGGTTACAAAACAGACCCTAACGATGTTGACTATAACGACATCAACTATAAACAATGTACTGAATAAAGCAATCACTTCAAAGAATCCCAAACTACCGAAAGGAAAACATATGATCGCTAACGAATTACTCTCTACGCCCCAAAAACCACCCAAAATAAGCTAGGGCCGCGCCTCGTTGCAAAATTGTGTTACGTATTAACGTCACTAATGGCTTGCAAATAGCTTCGCCAATCGTCTTACACTCTTATATCATTCGCGAATCGTCGACTGCATTATTCAGTATTTTGCTTTTTAATATTCAGGCGACATATTTGAGTCTCCTTTCAATTTTTTCCCGCGTCTCTCGTGTACCTCTGTGCGCGGAATTTTGAAAGCTACTTATTGATGTTCGATGCTTAATCCCAACATATCGCGTTGGCCGTTCCGTGGTTCCATTTATATTTTTTATCGATACCGAGGGCGCTTGTTCCGCTTCGCTTTTTATAGAGGCCCTATTTGTTGTGGTTGATTTTTCTACGATATCCACGGAGTTATCTAGGCGGCGAGTAATTTATACGAGGAAGAAATGGATTCATAGCCGCGCGGATTAAAAAGAAATGGAAGCAAAATATATGGTGCCCGCCATCGCTGAAATAGCTACCTGCCGGTTTAATTATCGGCATTCCGGGATCGACAAATTGTTTTTGTCCGATGTCGGTTTCGATATTTTATTATTATAATCGATATTGCGCTCATATGGCGCGTTACGGTGATATACTGCTATTAATTATATTTGTGGTTATAGAAGGTTACACGGGAATGGTGTCATTAGCTGAAAAGGGAGGACAGTGGAACTCTTCAATGTCTACTAGTGAACCCCTCGAGTTTGGGTTCATTTGGTTTGTTTTAAAGAGTTACATAAGTGTTTTTTTTCTGATTTTCCTAATAATAAGCGACGAAACACCGACCGCACAGTTAAGTAAATACAGAGTTGTGCGGAACGGGGTGCATAGTACTCATCATAACGAACAACTTGTACTATGGGACCAACTAAGAAATAGCGAAAAAAATATCAGCTGTTCCATACATTTTGTCGAGTCGGAATGGCCTTTTTTATGGAACAGCTAATATTTTTTTCGCGATTTCCGAGTTGCTCGCATAGTAAAAGTTGTTCGTAATTATGGGTACTATCGACTCCTCTCGGATTAGTACACCCTTTCTGCGTAGCCCAGTATAAAAATTGAGTTGGTTTTAAATGTATTGTGCATAGATATGACGAAAACTGTGGTTCCTGTAAAATTTATAGTGTAATATAGTTTCAGTGTAAAATTTGCAATTTATAGGGCCATTTGGCCGGTGCTTGCTGGCCAGCAGTTAGGATTCAATTGGTTGAATATCTAGTGAGCTAGTAAATTATCTGGTACAATATTGGCAGTGTCTCTGCGCTGCCTACGCCAGCTTGTTACAGCGCTCGGTGCCGTTGTCAATGATATAAGATATCGGAAGCGACATCAAATTGAAGCGATACGATATCTACTTTATGGAGTGGTCTAAAATAGAGCACATGCCGTTATAGCGCACAATAAATTTTAACTTACAATGAATTTGGACTTTGCTTGCAAGTTAACTGCAGTTTATAGGAATTTGCATACAAGTTCTTTTGTTTTTTTGTTTTTACGGTCGCAACTGTCTGTCCCAGAGAATGTTAACTAACACAGATAGGTACACATTTAATTTAACACATCACAATAACATTGTAAAGTTTGTGTGTGTGTGTGTGTGTGTGTGTAAGTATGTTTGTTTCCAATCAACACTGTAGCGACTAACGGATTTGGATAAAATTTGGTATGGAGATCGCTTATACTGGTTTTCTACCGAAAATACTGGTTCCTTTAGGAGACCGAGTAAAACCGCGGGCACTGCTAGTGTACATTAGGACTTTTTTTGCAAGAAATCTATTATTCTTGGGGTATTATTGTGACCATGGCACTATTTCAACATAATGAAGGCTATATTTTAACTTTTAGCAATTAATAATTGACTCAGCAGTGCAAGTACCGTTCTTTATAGATTGCCAAATTTTACAGTTGGGATCGTAAAATTCGACAAAATGCCATATGATCAGTACTCGCTATGCTTGGTTCTATGGCATTTTATCGAATTTGACGATCGATAAAGAACGGTACTTGCACTGCTGTATCGTAGTCGTTATCATAATCATCATTGTTATCTTTTTTCGGTCCACCTCAAGGCATGATCCTACGCCAGTCTTCCCTTAGTATTTTTATTTCTGGTGTACACAATAAAGAGTTTCTATCTATCTATCTATCTATAAAAAGGCTCATTTTCTGCCCAAAGTTCAATGCCATCCCTAACCACTTACGACTAAGCAGACGCTGAATTATGGCGCTCCTCAGCCATCCGCCCACCGATAACTCACTAAGATAATGGCCGCATTTATTCTGACAGCGCAAACAATGTTGGACGCTCGGAATAAGGAATCAGTGGCTAGTTCTGTTGGATCATTCAACTGTTTTTTAGTCACTGATGGGTAAAGGTCTTCGCTTATTTCTTCCACTTTTTTCAACTGTCGAGCCTAGGTTTTCATAACAGAGTTGTTCTCGCAATACGAGGAACCAAGTAAAATGGAGACACATTGTGAGTTCTGTGATCGCCGCCGAGAAGACTGACGACTATAAAGACCCACCGTTTACCACCATCTTACCAACCTCGGCCAATGTACCAAATGTGTCCGCCGAGAAAGTTTCAAATTAACTTTATATAGAAACTCTTTATTGTGTACACAAGAAATTAAAATTACAAGCAGATAGATAACACTTACGATCTAGTGCCACAAAAGCTAGTGCTTACAACACCTTGAGTAAACTTGATCAATGACCAAATCCCTCCTTGGTTTGATCAATACCTCAGTATTGATCATTAGATCTTTTACAATGAACTAGTTGCGCCCCGCAGTTTAATCCGCGTACTGATGAAAAATAGTGATGATGCTGATGAAAAACTTATGTCTGTCTCCTGGTTCTAAGCTACCTCCCCACCAATTTTTAGCCAAATCGGTTCAGCCGTTTTTGAGTTATAAATAGTGTAACTAACACGACTTTCTTTTATATATAGATACTAGCGACCCGCCCGCCCAGCTTCGCACGGGTGTATTTTACGTGCGAAGCCGAGACGGGTCGCTAGTTATATATATAAACCTTCCTTGAAAATGTATCTAACTGATGATGAAAACCGCATTAAAATCCGTTGCGTGGATTAGGACGAGTTAGCGGCCATACAGACAGACAGACAGACGCGGAAAGCAACTTCAATTTATACTATGTAGAAGATAGATAGATAGATAGAAGATAGATGTAGGTGTAGAGATGTACTATTTTTATCATCTGTCATTGATGAAATGGACATGAGAGTGGCGAGAACAGGGATATTATTTCTTAAACTTGTGTATTTTCGAGTGTTAATGAGTAATAAATGGTGGATTATTATTTATTACTGATATAACACGATGAAACATGTATTTTCGTGTTGTTTCCAAAGTTAAATTGAAGCCTTTTGTAAAGTCTCCTTCATTTGACTTTGACTGGACCGTGACTTACTTAGCTTAATTCTGACTGTGACAGACTCGTTTGACTACATTAAACTTACATTATCATCAAACTTGATAATTTAATACTTGTCACTGGCAAATGCACAAGAGGGCCACGCCAAAATCCTTGCTGAAGAAAAAAAATTATACCTTTTTCTTGACGATATTCTGACATTTATGACGGTACTCAATCATCACTTCTTAAATGGCTTGCCTTTGTCTGTTGCATTATACTGTTCGACAAACACATTAGTTTATCTAAGTTATCTCTTCCACTTTCTTACAGAAATACAATGACTCTTCCAGCCGCACCTTATATCCCTTAATAAATCAGTGGTCCATTCCGGTGGATTGGTTGCAGCTACCCTTGCACTTATTGCCGATTCTGCGCCAATCTCGACCCTTCTTCCGCCCCTCTCCCCTTCTTCTACCCTCTTCCCCTCTTATCCCCTGGAAGGTGCATCGTTTACGCGGCCGGTTCATTTGCTTGGCTTTACCATATAGTTGGGGTCGATGAACTTGACTGAATGGCTAGCTTGCATCACTCGTCCGGACAACAATAGACGCTTTGCGGCTAGTATGATGCGCCTAAACGTAGTTTCATGCTTTATGTCTAAAAAATTAGTGACACAAATATTTAAATCCTGTAGCCAATCTGTAACTCTATTCAGATTTTTCTTAACGTCATATTCAATTCAACTCATTTATTTACCAATATTTATAATTTAACAATATTAACCTAACTTTTTAAACATGACTAAATTTAATAATTCATTAACAGTATAAGTGTACCGTTCTGTAGTATACTCGTATTAACAAAAACGATAGCTACTTTGCTGTAACAAAGTTGTCAAAATCTATTATGACAAAATTTGTGAATAAATAAGATCCCTGCATAGATAATACGTTACTTAAAAAACAACAAAAAAATTTGTCTCAACAAAAAAGTTATGAGAAAGGTTCTAGATACGACATCCAGAGTCGCTTATAAAATTTGTACAAGTATAATTCGAGCGTCTACCATTACCCAATTTACGCATGTCAAAGAAAGGGATGCTCTTTTGTATTCCACATTTGACGTAAGCGCGTAATTTAAAAGGGGCGAAAGCTCGCTTTCCCCCCTACTTACGGGCGTACTTAACCAATTAGAGTAACCGATACGATATTTTCCCCGAATTGGGTAATTACCCAATTTTTCCATTTTGCGAAAACGGGCATCGTTTAAACATAACGCAATAACAAGCTATTTCACGCTACTTAAGTTTGGATGATGCTTAGGAAATTTTAGGTGATTTTCTGGTAGATGTAAAATTAATAGTTTATTATTGCTCATCTGAATTTTTGCAGACATTGCAACCGATGTGTTAGTTTGAATGTGATAACTAATGAAGACCTTAGAGTAAAATGAAACTATCTATCACTAAATTAAAAAGGTTCGTGAAGATTAATTTATTCAGTTTTTTATATGCGAGAAAAGGGACCCAAAAAAACCGGACAAGTACGAGTTGGACTCGTGCTCTGACTCGGGTCCGTTGGACGAAACGCTCACAGCGCAAGTCCGAAAAAAAATATTCTGAAGTTGAAATATTGAAAGACAAACTTAACTTTGTAGTTGACAATAAGGTTCTTCCATACATTCCAACTACAAAACGTTAGTTTGTAATAGCAAATTAATTATTTTTAAATGACATAACTTCAAATTTGTAACTTTCAGATTTATTCCTATACCTATATGTGCTATGAGACCTTGCCTCTTGCCAAATTTCATGATTCTAGGTCAACGGGAAGTACCCTATAGGTTTTGATTCGCCTGTGAAATTGCAAAATATGCGACATAAACGTTCATATCTTTTGATTGCGTTGACTTACAACTTTTATTTTTTTACTGCCGAAAGAAACCGTACACCCAAGTATTTAGTATAAATTTCAACTTGATACCCTTACGCGTTCTTAAGAAAAAGGGTCTTGACAGACGGACAGACGGACAGACAGACGGACAATGAAGTGATCCTATAAGGGTTCCGTTTTTCCTTTTGAGGTACGGAACCCTAAAAATGTGGATCTGAGATGCATAAGTAAACAAGTACACGTTGAAAAAAATACCTATAAAAGAGTTGATAACCTTCAAACAGCTATACAGATTTTCTTTAATCATAGCTTAAACACTCTCAGTTAAGTCGCCTTTAAACAACAAAAACAAAATCTAAATTGGTTCAGCCGTTTGGTAGTTACGATGCCACACACAGATACACTGATGCACATGTTAAACTTACAAAAAACCTTCTGTCTGCGCCCGGCGTTAAAAAAGATTATACGCGTACGACGTCTCATTCCAATGGTTTGTTTGTGAAAAATATAACATAATTTTACACAAACGAATGTAGTACTTGTTGTCTGTATGTACTGTATCTGCAACTATATATATCACAAAACTGCATTTTAAACGTTTAACAAAATTAAATGGAGTCCTTTGTAATTTCTGTCCGTGAAAACTGTGGTTGTAATTTCAACCAAGCTAACTGGCAGCCTCAAAAAGCTTTGTAACGCCGCTTCGCCCGTGCACTGGACGATATTTCAGTACTTAGAAATTCCCCTAACACTCAGAATTTGTGTAAATCTAATCATCACAGAAATAAACCGGTCAAGTGCGAGTTGGGCTCGCGCACTGAGGTTTCCATACCACCACAAAATTCAATAACTAAATTACCAGCTATAACTTGGTAATGAACAGAATCTTGTCACCGACTCGCACTTGGTCATTATTTATTATTATATTTTAGAGTGTGTACTATATAATCATGCCAAGTTTGACGCTTGTGCGAATAGGTAGGACAGACATACAGACAGACAGACATCGTAGGCTTAATAATAGGATCCTGTTTTTACCCTTTGGGTACGGAACCCTAAAAACGTTAATAGGTACGTGCAAGCGTTAAACTTGGCATGATTACAGTAATCACTAAAGTATAACAACAACTAAACAACTAATAAATTCAACTTAACTTACTAAAAAAATATATATATATATATATAAGTATAGGTTTCCTCTGAAATAGGACCCAGGCGGCTTAGTCCCAGATTTGATAGTTTTCGAAAACTTTTTTCGTTTACGTATTGTTCCATACATTTTAGTAAAGCGCCTCCAGCGGAAACGCGGAGGAACTAAAATCGGCGGTATAGATTGCTTCACTCTAATACGAAAAAAGTTTTCGAATACCTTTCAGCCCAGCAATGTATGGAACAAAACGTAAACGAAAAAAGTTTTCGAAAACTATCAAATCTGGGACTAAGCCCCTGAAAATGTGGTGGGACTAGAGAAAAAAAAAACAAAAAAAAAATAAAATAATAATAATAATAATATCCAAGTGCGAGTCGGCGTCAAATTTCTGTTCGTTACCAAGTTAAGCAACGTATTTTGCAACTCAGATGACTTCATCATTTCGTCTCACCAAATCGAAATGCCACCATATTTTACTTTTTATTCTATTTGTAGTTGGTTTATAAAATTGATATTTATTGTATTTTGTGATGGTGCGGTACTTACCCTCAGTGCGCGTGCCCGACTCGCACTTCGGTTGTTTTATTTTGTAATCATAGTACTGATAGTAAATCTAGTTGGACTAACACCAATTTCGAGGGTGAGAACCAGTGGTTTGGGAAACGAATTCGGTCTGTTATGTCCATAACAGTAAACGGTTCAGTGTGCCGAAACTAATGGTAATGTAATTAGTCTGATTCTGATGGGATTAGGGAAGGCCTCTATTATGTTATGTCTTAGTTTCGTTTCTAATTGTATAATTAAATACACATTTTGTTAAGTTGTTTCACTTTTGTTGAGCTAAGTTTAGGGTCTCCTGCGTCAAAAATCTAACAATTTCTAAACATGTTTTGTTAGAACACTGTTTTAAACTATCACGGTTGTTCACTAAAGTTATATGATTATTTACGGGATATTTACCGTGGTAAGGTTGTGGATGTAACTGCGCTGAAATATCGGGAGCTCATTCCACAACCTTACCACGGTAAATATCCCGTAAATAATCATATAACTTTATGTTTTGTTAGATTTTTGACGCCGCGAACTTATTATAAATGTCCGTTCGTGATCTGGATTGTGATAGCGACAGCGTGCCATCTCTCTTACGCACGTTGCGCGAGCAAGTAGATGCGAACGGGATGGCACGCGATTTCTATCACAATCCCAATTGCGTACGGATCTATAATAAGCCCGGCTAAACAAAACTAAAACGACTCAACAAAATGTGCTAGATATAAATAAATGAAAGTGTTATCTGCAGTTTCCCCTGTAGCACTTACACACCTTGGTCGTCCATTTGATGACATAATTGTCATCTCGTTTGCAGTTGCGTGCCCCTCAATATTGAAGTGTGCGTTTGCGAAATACGTGTTTACCTCGTCTCCATCAGTTTTTGGCAGATTTTTTTCGGTATAAGCTCGAGTTTAAGGCAGATCCAAAATATAATTATTATATTACTAGCTGCACCCCGCGGTTTCCCCGCGTAGTGATGAAAAATGGTGATGATTATGATAAGTAGCCTATGTCACTCTCCAGCCCTTGAACTAATTCAAAAAATCAGTTTGATCCGTTGCTCAGTTGCTGCGTGAAAAAGGAACAAACAAACCAACAAACTTTTCGCATTTATAATATTAGTATGATTAAAGGCTTTTAATTACAGACCCAGCTTAAAAGAAACCTGTAACTGTTTTGGTTGAGTGAGTGTTCCCCGATAGTTACAATCTTCAAGTCGGGAGTTGAGAAGACATCTGTTATTCAAACAATTCTTCATTATATGTATATTATTTGCACAGAAACTGTAAGAAAGGCCAGAGTGAATAGGGTATCTTCTAAGTCTGCATGCTTCATCTTCGACCACATCGTCGTACATCGTCGTACCAACAGGCAAGTTGGCGGTCAAACGCGGACTTCTTCGCGTTAAAAAATAAAATAAAATAATGTAATAATAAAAATAATCGTTGGTATCCTCCATATTAGCCGTAATTTTATTTTTGAGTCAGACTAATACGGTGAGTCATAATTCAAGATTTTAAATTTAAACAAAAGAAATGGGTTGAAAGTGATAAAAACCATAACAATGAAAACGAAGACGTGTATGCTCGTACAATTTTATATTTAAATTTTCATTCAAAGTGAAACGTAACAGTAAAATAAAATTTGATTGCGACAACATTATGTGATCTTTTTTTCTTCGTTTATTTAAAAAGTTTCTAAACAAGTTTTGTCTAGACACATAAAATTATTTCTGGCGTGGAAAATTATATTTTTCGAACAAAACGTTTTACTGCAAAAAAAGTTGGAGTTTTGTATAACGCATATGGTCCAAGTAATTTAAATACTATTATTATGGTTTGCTTTGAAGACATTGTAACGTTACTATTTACTCAAAAGAATAGTCGTTATATTTTAATAATTGTTGTCGTAAAACAGGCTTCTAACGGTGAACCGAAGGCGAGCGAGACGCAATTTCCTTGCCAAATCGAGTGTGAACCGGTTACCGCCGGTTTAAACCAGAGCTTTCCTGTTTTTTCTAATACACAGACTAGTTGTTTACTGCTGGAGGGGGAATGAGGATTGAAAAGGGTACATGGCATAGCAGATACACCAGACGGAATGGTAGATTTCATTCCTCGAGAAACCAATTACTACTAAAGGACTTACTTACCCATGTACTTAGGGTAATGATGTATCAAAAAGTATTTTATATATTTGAAGTGTTGGTCCACACTTTAGGATATTTCACATGCTGTTTTTCCTGAAATGTCTAACTTTTATAATAGTAACGTACTTTCTTTAGTTGTAAGACTCATTGCTGAGCTTTGCGATGAGCGAACTGTAGTCGAAAAAAGCTTTTCGGACTTTTTTCATTAAAAAATTGTCATAATCATAAATCTTGTACATTATGTACTTGTTATGTAACCTAAACTCAACTGAGATATTGTTAATTTAGCTCTATTATCTAGAGGCGAGGATAGTGACTTGTTTGTCTTGAAAACTGTTTTTTTGTTGTATATTTTTTACAACTAATTACAATAATAGTGATCTTAAGATGAGTATATTTATAGGTCTCCTTGTACTGTACGGTTCTTTAAAAAATACATTTGCTATTTTTTAGGATTTGATCGAAATAAACGTCAACCCAACAAGTAATCTTGGACTTGGATGATATTATGCGCTATCACATATTCGATCCCTGCAAATGTAATGAAGTATGGAACTTGTCGAATTGACGTTTAAATTAGATAAATTTAGTTAAATTTCACATATTTGATAAATTTTCTGTCTTAAGGAATAATATTGTCAGTTTCAAACAAGTCGCATCGTAAATGGAGAGCCTATGTTTATTTAAAATCTACTGAAACCCACAATCGTATTAAACCGTAGTTTACGGTACATGTTACGGTTTATCGGGGCTTTTTTCACACAAAATGCATCGCCGAATTGTCGGTTTTATTCCTCTATTGTGCAAATGTATTCACAATATTTGTTTTGTGTTTTGTTAGAAAGAGTTACACGGGAAAAATGAAGGCAATCAGTTTTTGTAACCAAAGCAGCTATAGAAACCATATTATTTATTCGGTGTTTTTAAACAAAAAAGTCTCTTCTATACTCTTTTCATATTTACTTATACATTCTTTTATTTGCGATTTTACTTTTCATGTGTTTAATCATTATTGCGTTGATGGATATGTTATTATATATTTTTTGTAATAAAAAAATCGAACTCTCTAAACAGTGAGTTACCTACCTATACTTTTCTATAATTACATTACATTCATACTGTTACAACTGGACAAGAAAACTGAATCAAATAAAAAAAAACTCTGATCAATCACAGGGGTGAAATAAAAGACAAGTGGTTCGATGGCACCATATATAGCGGAGGAGTGTTGTCACCATAGGGGGTTGAATGGCTCAAAATGCACTGAAATGCTCTCTGCGTTCCGACACACTATGTAAACCACACATTACGATAGAATTCGTCTCCATTGAGTTTGATCCAAAAGGTAAAAATGCATTAAGAGCCAATGTTTATTGTATAGAGAATCTGATTGAATGTACTTATGTGAAATCTAAATAAAGAAAATAGAATTACTAAAGATTAGTGAAATTTTCATTTTCTTTTCTCGATGTCAGAAGCTACTAATTCTACAGTACATTTTGTCAGCTTTTTTATACAAGTTGTCGAAGTCAGTCATGACAAAAATTATGACTAAGACGCCACTTCAGTACACCGTTACCGTGTTCTACAATAACATTTTTGGCATTCTCAATGGGCCACGGATCTTAGTGTGGTTTTACCCTGAGGGGGTTGAAAATCTAATTTGCAAATGCATTTCCTGCCTTTCAAGCCGCAGTGACGCGCCAGTTGTTTTTATCTGCCTGATTTGGATTGCTTTGCCTGTTTTGATGTGTTAACGCGGTTGAACAGTATTTTCGGACTGTTTTGTAGTGCTTAGATATGTAGAGATTGCAAAAAAAAACAATATCACATGGTTATTACGTACTTTTGATTTTTGACACACATTTTGAACAAAATCACGAAATCAATTGTTACTAGGCTGGAATGGCAGTAGACTGAACCAAATGAGTTTTAGAGCATAGGATAACGTGGTTTAGGATTGTAGCAATAATAACTCAGGGCCCTTATTCACTATCTAAAACGCGCAAGTAACGTGGAGCGTTAACACCAAAAAATTTGGCCTCTATTCTATAGGGAATAAAAGCCAACTTTAAGAGGTAAACTTAACGCACCGCGTTACTAACGTATTTGTAGTTAGTGAATCAGGGCCCAGTAGTTTGCGCATTCGACTTTCATGCATTACGAGCTTGAACTATCATTGTTCCTTACTTAACCTTTTACAAAGACAATACGAGTAGGTATTTCTGTTTGTTATTGACTACTAGAACCTTGTTTTACATGTCTATCGGGATATATTGCTAATAAGCTAAAATTGCTGTTAAGGTAAAAATAGGTACCTTTCGCTCGACGTTTCGACCATGTTACAATGGCCGTGGTCACGAGCTGACTGAAAACTGCGGGCGAGTCCGACAAGAAGAGCGGGTGGTGCTTTTTCTACCTTCACTAGATCTTTTGTTCTTGAAAAATCGCAGGGTTGTTACTACGTCATACCATATTGACAGTATTGGTAGATGCCCAAGTACCTACACCACGATTTGCACACTTGCTCACTATGGGATTCCTCGACGCCGCTAGATTTTTTACTAGAACCTTTTAAAGATATAAGTACCGAACGTCAGACATTTTACGGACGCGACATCTTTTATAAATTGGATATATCTTTATATACAACATTACGAGCGCGTCTAATGTCTGAAAATACTTTCGATGTCCCATTTCAGCCACTAAAAGGAAAGTTAAGCGAGTCGCTCATCCCACTCCGACATCTATACAATACATCAACTGGGAGACTGTTTCCACTATGTTACGTTAATACTATTATTCAGAACTTACATTTTTCCTCATTTCATGGCAAAAACCCTACCCTTCCTCCACTTTTCCAGCCCTGCGCTTTCTACTCCTGTCTCTAATATATGTGACAAGTTTGGCCTGTTTTTTTTTGTCTGGGCTGACAAGTGGTCGTGTTTGTTTTGAACACAATCGGTTGTTTGGCTTGTGACTAACATACCTGGCCCAGTCCCGCTTAAGTATTAGAAGAAGTGTAGTGAAGAAGTGTATTATAGTTTCTTAGAAATGCCACAGAAAAAAGTTAATTCGACATACCCAGTAATCACCCCTGGACATAGAAGAGCTTATCGATACCTTTATTATCAAATTTGGTTGTATAAGTACTTAGTAACAAGAAACATGCACAGAATTTAAATACAATACCCTCGATTTAGCTTTGCGTCGTCGGATAAAAACAAAATTCATTATTTCGGTTGCTAGTTTTGGTTATCTGCCAATCTATAGCATTTTGGTTCTAACTGATCAGATTCTCTCTAAAGGTAGCATAGCGATCTTGGCGACCGCGACGGGCAGCAGCGATCGCGTCGTGCGACCCACTGCTCAGTATTAATTTATATGGACTACTAAACAATGCAAGCGATGCACACGTCGCGCGACGCTACCGCTACCGCCGGTCGCGGTTGCGAAGATCGGAATGCTACCTTAAGTCGTCTAATCCCGTCTTATTATTTTACAACATAGTGGGAACGGTCTCCCACAAAACATGTGCCTTTCGCGGTCCGCTTAATAACGCCGATTGGCGGAATTGTCGGCGAAATTTTACCAGAGCTCACGCTCCATTGCCGGCGGAAATTACGTTGCGTAGAACCCAGGCTTTTTGCGCCGCTCTGTATTGTGCACAGTATCGATTATAACTTTTTTTAAACGAAAATTGCCAACAGCTGGTTTATACTTATCGCTCGCTAAAACGCGAATTGCCAAATCTTAAAGCTTTATGTTTAACGTAAAAAGTTATAGTTCCATAATTTTTGAGAAGGAGACTTTGAGTACGCGGTATTTTGCTCTGAATGTATTTCTGTACGAAATCTGGAAGTGAAAGGTTTAGCGCTGGCAACTATACATTTCTTTGATTTTTGTATTTATATTTGGGGTGGAATACTGTTGGGGTTACACGAAACGATGGTACTAAGCCAAAAGAAGGTAATTATGATCATCATTAAAAAAAAAAAAAAAAAATTAAATGTTATGGAAAGACAATTCAACAATTTGATGACCGGCACGATTTTTACCCGCGCAATCCGGGTAAACGCCACAAGCGCTCTAATCGCTACGCTACGGTCGGTTTCCTGACGGTCTGCAATCTTGAACTGTCTTTGCAACCAATCTAAGCATTTTTGATGATGCCGTTTTTGCCGATGTTGGTGTTCTTGCTACATACAAATAACTACTCAGCTAGAACCTTTACAGGCCCCAAAGATGACTGAGAGATGACGTATTTTCCTAACTCGAAAGTAATTTTTATCATGTTTTTCCACATTTATATCCCCGACACAGGGAATCCCAGCTATTAATTATTTGTTTCAAATGTTAATATTTTGCATAAAAGCCAATAAACTACAAACAGTGATTGCTCTGACAAAAGTAAGAAGCAACTTGCACATCAGAAAGTCTGTAACTTCTGACAGATTCTTCAGAGCTGAAACTTGTACATTAGCGATGAGACTCGACTTATGGTCTTGTTGTTTCAGTAAATCTTGGAAACTATACAGACTTGTCACATATAGGTCTCCGTCCACTTATCAACTGAAGACCAGCCGCCTCACCTCACAATCGTGTGAATGAAAAGCGGAATTACACTATGCAGCATAAGGTCCATTTTAGAATTGTAAGCAAAAATAATTGACCGTGGGCGTTTACTGCGCTGTCCACTCGACATGGACTTTACTACAAATCTAAATTGGACCTTATGCCGCATATTATAACTCCGTTTTTTATTCACACGATAGCGAGGTGAGGCAGCATTGGTCAGGACCTAAATTTTTGATTCGCTTGGATGATAATTCGCATGAAAATATTAAGCGAAATCATGCCAAATGACAAAACTCGCATTATTGAAATAATCGTTAATCAACACACTCGCTAACGCAATGACTGAGCAAAAGTTCAATAACATAATTAGGTGTCATACACCAACAAGCACTAGGCCAGCATATCTATCTCTCTCTCTCTCTCTCTCTCTCTCTCTCTCTCTCTTTGAGACGTCTGTTCAATCTATCATGTGCCCAGCAGTGGGAACATGATAGACTAAAATGATGATGATTAAATTGGAGCTAAAGGTATTTTATATAGAATGTAGCAGAAATGGCAGACCTCATTTTATAGGTAGTAAACTAACGTTTCACATAAAAGGTTACGAAGTGCTCTTGCAATTTTTAACGTAAAATATGGGTTAGAAGCTTTAGTGTTAATTTTATAGTTGGTAGAAAATGCGGTTTAGTTCACGGTGAATTTCCCTGGCACAAGGCGTTTATCTGATAGGATATAACGTAAAAATGGGTTTAAAAGAATACTTAAACACGTATTCATGGAGCGTATTATTTATTCATACTAGGTTTGTGTAATATGTCTAACGTCTTGTAATTTTTGTTCCAGGTACGAATAATTATATCATAGATGGGTTCTTACTTCCTGTAACATTGTAAGTACACTCCGACAAAGATGCGATTCTAAAATAACCACGTACTTAATTCAAGGAGAATTTATAGATTGGACGAAAAATGTAAAGGCGAACGTTAAATTTATCTAACGTTACGTTAACTTTCCAAAAACAAACAAAAATGCAATGCATCGCTGCGCAAGATTTTGAACTATAAAAAAATTCTGAGAGGCATTTAGAGCGGTCGCCTACAAAGTCACAAAACGCGATCACTCGTGGACGCGTCTAGTCAGGCTTTCGCAATGCGCAACTTCAATACAAATTCTCGATGTATGAAACTGGTGCAAAATTCAACTTCTTTGTTTTTAATGTACTATAATGTATAAAGAAATAATAATGTTGTGCGTAAGTCGGTTAGTTGGTACCTTACCGACTTACGCACTTCGTGGGCAAGTAGATTAAGATTAGATAAATTTTTTGCCTTTCCCGCTACCCTCATGTACCCCTGCCGCCGGCGCGCGCCTTGTGCAGCGTGTGAACGCCACTATCTTCTTGTCATATCCACAAAAAAAAAAAACAAAAAAAAAAAAACAACATACATTCGAATTGATAACCTCCTCCTTTTCGAAGTCGGTTAAAAAATATTCTCTTCTGTGGTCTTATCAACTAATACTAAAGCACTAAACTCTTATTTACTAATAACGTGTAGGTAAATCAAGCATTACTAAACTTTTATAGGCAGGCGTGACGCTTTCCGTTAAATGTTTTTTTTATATTTTTAGTGTTTTATTTTGATTTTTATATGATTATATAGTTTTTGTTTATAAATTCATATTATTTAAGTAATTCGTTATTGTTATACAAATTGTCATTAGTGTAATTCGTGTTTTGCGGTACTAATTGAAATAAAAATAAATAAATAAAGTGAAAAACTCGCTCGTTTCGTCACTTTTTACATAAAAAAACACATATGTACAATACCTACTCCTTACATTGCCATTCTAATGCAATTTTTTTAGAATAGAATATTTATTTATTGCCAGAAGTAATATACCATAACCTTAATTATACTTAGAAACTACTTACTTATTTACTTGATTACTTTTATTTATTTAAACCCTTTTCTCCCAAGATAGCTATTTATAAATAAACATAGCTTACCAATATCGAGTCAACTTTTTATCGTGCACCACAGCGCTCGTCAAAAGCTAATAAAGTGGCGCTTACTTAGTGAAAAAAATATCCTTACACTGCCTATAATTTCGCGTCATTACATCATCGGCTTCCCTCGGGACGTTTGCAAATCGGCTTTATCGACACAATAAAATATCTACGGCGATAAAGTGGTATGAAGCTGTATAAAGCGATATAAACCAGTATAAAGCGTTATCGCGGCGGGCTCGAGTGATATTGATGTACTGTAAACCGAAAGGAATACAGAATAAGGCTCCGGGAGGAGTTGCAACTCAACAACTGCTAGGCTTTCAAGCAACAAAACTGCAATAAAATTTATTGTTAGTCTAAGTTTGACTTTTTTATATTAATTTCATTATTAAATACTGTTTCTTACGAAGTATAATCAAATTATATCATTGATAGCTCATATCACTTCACTTCTCAATAAATACGACCACTTACAAAGTAATTTTTGATGTACTTACAAAAAAACATGTTGCAGAAAGTTTCCCTGCTCCTCACTTACTTTTTGTTCCTTGACTTTTATGTACCTATTAAAAAAATCTTACCAAGTTACTAATATGTAATACCAAAGACAAAATTCTTTGCTATACCGAAAAATGTCAATAGGCGCTCATAATAAATTCACAGTTTTTGTTTTTATTTGTATGAACAATATTAGTTATGTTTTTACCCAGATTCAAATTCGGGGACAGACAGGTATTTTATTCCTTTTTTTTCCCTCGTGGGGCAGAATGAAGGGGTAGATAGGAACATCTCAAATTTCTGGCCTTGTTAGCTATTTGAAGGTAATTTTTACTATTTGACGAAAATATTAACACTAAGCCTATTCAATTCATATGCATGCCGTGTCCAGTAACCAATTTCTATTCAATCTCGCTCACAAAAGCAAAAACGTCAACAAATCACATTCCCAAGACACCACAGAATAGAAGCAGTGGTGTGCGACAAAAGACCAAAATAGTGCGACAAGTCGAGTGAATGCAGCCGTCCTAATTCCATTTGCACCGCTGTCATTCTTCCATAGATGGGGATCTATGGAAGAATGACCGGGGGCCAATAACTGTAATGGCATCGTGCACGCTCCTTATCGGTCAAGATTATGTTCTACTCGTATAACGCACAAATGTCCTTCACGACCCTCTAATGTGGTCTGATATATTACTTTATTTGTCAAATATGAATAATGTCGGATCGGGACAGTTTGCCGCTAAGATGCCATCGATACAGGGATTACAATAAGTCAATGGCTTTCAAATGAAATCGATACTCTATTGGGATAATGACGTCGATTCTGTCATGTAATTTCCTAAACTAAACTAAATTTGACAGCTCTAAAATTATTGCCATCATTCTCTTACATATTGAAATGAAAAGAGACGCAGATAATTATAATCTTGTCAATTTGGTTCAGTTTAGTGAGTGTGACAATAGTCTATATTTATGCCGTTGGTGTCGATTCTGTTGTACTATTATATTAAAATAAACTAAATTTGACGGCTCTAAAATTATTACCAGCCTTCACTTATATCTTGAAATTAAAAGAGACGCAGATAATTTTAGTCCTGTCAAATTGGTTAAGTTTAGTACCTAAGTGGCACAATAAAATTGACACCGAATCATGTATCTCAGCGAGGTAACTGAACATCGTTTCAGGGGGAAAATCTAATCAGAAGATTTCTAAGAAAAAGTATCAGTTACGGTTTAGATATTCTAATCACAAAGAGAAGTTAAATTACTTATTTTTCAACGAAATATGATTTTTTATTCATTAAAGACCTTAAAATTCAAGTGGGGAATATATTTTATCAATTACAAAATGCATGATGACCGTAAAAGAGTAACTGAAAGAGTAAGAAGAATAAAAACGCCTTCTAGACTACCTAGTACCTAGACTACTGAGTAGGTACATGTGCAAACTTAAACTAAAAATTACAGTTAAAACAGAGATTAATATAGCCCTCATCAAAACTTTTGCTGAAGGGAACCAAAATTGACCAAAACTGCACATGTGTATGTTTTTTTTGTTATTGTTAATTTTACAAAAAGTGCTTTATCATTTTCGATAAAATTTATATGGGACCACCTCCGAAATATGGCCTACCAAATAATAAAATAATCATCAAAATCGATTCATAATTTTATTGGCGGAGTAATCACGTAACAAATATTTTAAAAAACTTACAGTCGAATCGGTAACCTCCTTCTTTTTAAAGTTGGATAAAAAAATTAAATACAGCAATTTGACACTATCGCTTGAGAGTTTTGTTTGATGTGAATTCAAAATTAGTAGGAGTAGTATACTAATTTTCTGCAGGACTAACATGTTATTTTCGAAATGGCAGATAAATAAGAACATCGTAGAACAGTTTTAGAAAATTAGTCACCATAGATGGATGGATGAATGGTGGCCGAGCGGTAGCATGTGCGCTTTACAATCTGAAGGCACCCGGGTTCGATCCTCGGCCACAGAAGACATAACCTCGGCCCTGCACCAATGACTTATTTAGTACTTAAATCAATTATGTGCAGTTTTGATGCCATTGCTCAAATTCGGTGACGGAAAACATAACCGGTATGTCCAAGAACCTCGAAGTTTAAATACATGAAATTCACCAACATGCACTGGGCCAGCATGATGGATTAAGGATCCATCTTCTTTCTGTCTACTTCTATCTCTCTCTCTCTTTCTCTATATATATCTCTCTCTCTCTTTATCTCGCTGTATAGCCACCATGTCTATTCTCTTTTGTTTTGTTTATACTTTCATGTTGTGGCTTGACTGTTATTCTTGCCCCTTACTACCTTTGTGTGGGCCAGCGAGGGGTCCTATTCTGAGCCACTCGCATTCGATTGACGGATTAGCATCGTAATTGCGGTGTTGCGTGATGTTATCACTGTAATTGAATGCGGGACACCCGCGTCAAGCGCTGTCCCAGGGTTGCCACTCTGCCACTCGATAAGAATGCTAATACGCCCGCTCTCGGGCGCTTCGGTTTTCTGCATTTACATGACATTTTATAGGCCTTGTCGCTATCTAAAGTGCAGATTAAAAACGTGGCTAGGAAGTATTATTTTTCCCTGTGTTGTTATGAGATGTACCATTTTTAAAGGATATTAAATCCAAACAAACGGTTATACTTTTGTTCAAATACTGTTTTTTACGGCTTTCGTTTTGCTTAATTTTTAATGTCAAATTTTTATATATCAATTTGCAAACTTGCAAAAACTACTCTGACAAAGCTTTCATTTCTTATGTACGTTAACGTTTGAATGGAAAGGATAACTCTTTCCATTGTTATCTATCCTGTTTGTTTAATAAATATATTATCTTTACTAAACTATACTTTCTCATTTTATTATGGAAACTGACGTGGTTTTCAAACATTCATCCGTGGTTCACGTTCGGTTTTTTTTTATGAAATGTAAATCAAACTTCTTATATTGGTTATTGTCTTGTATTGCCTATTGGCGTATTATTGGTACGTCTTCTTGTTCCATGTTTTGTGACATCCATAGCGTGGCTAGTACGACCCCACTGTTCCCGGGGGTAATGTCAAAATTTATTTCGTTATTGATTCATTACAGCATAACGTTGTGATACGACGAATGACAGAATTGGGTTATTCATTGCGGTAATACTCCCCCGGTGGTTGTGAATGTTGTTTTGTGAATTGACATTTTTAAACTGAAACTGATTATATAAATTATAACTGTTAACCCCCGACACAAAAAGTGGGGTATTATATGTTTCATGTGTGTATATGTGTGTGTATCTGTGGCTTTGTAGCTCTCTACCAAAATTGGTCTAGGGTACGTACTATAACCTCAAAAACTAACCATCACATAAAGTTTCTATTAATTTATGTCAGGATCAAGTTGCAAATAAAAAATTATTTGTTGGTTAAGGAGTTTTTTTTCTAAATTCTCTCCTCTTTGAGGATTTTGGCGTCACACTTCTTATGCATTTGCCAGAATATAATAGGCATGATTCCTAATGTTTAATTTATTACAAATGACCAGTTTAGCGATGATTATAAGTAAATACATTACACATACTGAAAAAATAATTTGAATTAGCTGATAAATCTCTGAGATATGAGTATTTAAAGTTTTAGGTGGGGATGGAGAGGGGATGTTCTATCCCTTTCTCGCAAAGTGTGTGTTAGTATAGCATTTGTATGGCGCTCCTGAGCCGTGACGTCACGGCTCAGTATAGTGCGCTCTCTGTCTAGCATGAAATTAAATTAAATTAAAATGCTTATATCTTATTTATTTTTGAACCAATTTTAATTTTGTATTCGTTGATGGGCTCTATTTATGATCAGCTTTTTTATGAGGTAATAAAAAAATATTAGTCATCATGCCTATTTAGAGAGTTTGACAATAAAAAAAACTGATAGAATTGACAGTCTTCTTTCTTTTATGAAGTCGGTAAAAAAAGAAAAATAACGTAAAATTGCAATTTTGCTGCCCTAGTAATAATTATATAGAACTACTAGCTGATACCCGCTACTTCGTACGCGTAGAGCTCGGCCTTCGGTCTCGCTACTTTGACCCTTTCGTAGGGCTCGGCCTTTAGCGGTATGAAATATACTTAACGACCTATTCTCATACCTACCAAATAAACATAAAAAATTTCATAAAAGTCAGTAGAGCCGTTTCGGAGGAGTGCGACCAGAAGCACTCACGGTGTTTCACGAGATTTTTATATATTAGAAAGTATTCGGATGATAATTTTTTTTTGTGAAACGTGATCTGAGATGACCGAAAGTATTATCTTCCAGATAGTTTATGTGATGGTTAGCTACTAGATACTTTAATAGCACATTCTGAAACAAACCCTAAAATTAGCTATTCTAATAAATTCCATCACTCTCATATGTCATGTGACCGGCACAGCGGATACCTATTAGCATAATATTGTGTGCGACACTAATTTAGCCAACTCAATATCCGGCTGCACCTGTGACCCGGAATCGCCAGTTTAGATACCTAACTACTGCTATATATACTGCGTTAGACGGAACGGGTATGCTAAGGCGAAAGGGAGCCATGGTACTCGCACTCATTAAAAAAAAACTGTTCCGAATGCCAGTGACCGAAGAATCAATAGTTTTTATGCATAACTACTGAATACCGACTGAATAATGAAGCCGTGG
The DNA here is from genome assembly GCA_914767915.1 of Agriopis aurantiaria. Taxonomy (NCBI): domain Eukaryota; kingdom Metazoa; phylum Arthropoda; class Insecta; order Lepidoptera; family Geometridae; genus Agriopis; species Agriopis aurantiaria. The sequence goes on from OU611999.1 coordinate 8,214,877, forward strand.
TGGCCTATTTGGGAGACGCTAGACTTGAAAGCGTGAGGTTGCGGGTTCAAACCAATGAGCTCTTTGAAGTTTATGTACGGATGCTCATAGCACTGGCTTTTCGGTTAAGGAAAACATTGTGCCTGCATACGTACAGAGAAGAATCAATGGCGTATGTGAATCCACCAACCCGCAACTGGGCTAGCGTGGTGGATATGGCCCAATCCCCCTTTCGGGGGTAGGCTAAAAGTCCATCAGTGGACTGTTAAAAGGCTGATTATGATGATGATATGATGATAACTACTGAAACGATAGAGCGATGGTGGCCGAGCGGTAGCATGTGCGCATTACAATTTCGCGACACCCCGGTTCGATCTTCGGCCCTGCACCAATGGCTTATACAGTATTCCCCACTGTTGTGTTAAAAAAATTGACTTAACTATGTATGATTCAATAATATCTGTTGAGCCGTTTGTAGATTATCAGCTGTTTTTCGGGGATTAAAAAAATAAATTAATTTTTGTATCTGAGAATGTTCTTCTTCGTCGCTTTTCTTTCTTCTCCTTTTATATTCATAATCATCGTCATCATTATTTCAGCAATAGGACGTCCACAGCTAGACATAGGCCTTCCTCATGGATCTCCAAAAGGGCCGGTTGGAATCGACCTGCATCCAGCGTTTCTCTGCGGTCTCTTTTAGATCGTCTCTATTCTTTTATGGAAAAGAGCAAAAAGTTAACGTCCACAGACTTCAACAAAAATGTCTGCCTCATATTCATTCCTGGTTCTCTCTAAGTATGATGACCTAGTTCAGCTAGAAGCGATATGCATTTTAGCTGCACGAATCTGTGTCACAGTTTCAAAAACGCTTCGTGCATTACCCTCTATCCAGCACAGATTTCCAATTCAAATTCTCAGCTTGCCAGTTAAAATGTTCCAATTGCTAGAAACGCCCACTTCGCATGAGAGCCGAACGGTTGCAACTTGTAAAAATAATCCAATCTTCGACCGCGGTGTCATTCTGAACTAACAAACTAGAAATTTTCAAGTCGATATTTCCGCTCCGATTCCGAGCTGCGGGCAAAACGACCAGAGGAAAATTTCCCGACTTGTTACTCTATCGGCGGTTTTCTTATTGTAGAAACTTAGACTTAAAACTGTCGAGTCCACGGTGACACTTAGAGATTCTTTTTTTAATGCAGTTTAAGTTAGTTGTAAACGGGAGAAATCGTGCGAGATGATCGCATTAACTATGTTAGAAGTTTTCTGGTTTCATTTCCAGTAATAAGCAATATTAAACGACAAGAACTTATACAAATATTTTAATTCTAAGCGATCGCCTGAGTTGCCATGTATGCCGGGTGTACTATACGTAGGGACCAACCCTGATATAAAAAATGATGTTCCATAGAAAAAATGTCATGACCACTCAACGAAGTATGCAACAGCCAATGACTGTTTTAAAAAGGGGGAAGACGCGTGACATCCAAATATTGTACCCACAGATATACACAACCAGATCGGCAATATATTTTAGTGAAAGAGACAACTTGATATGGCTCAGCACAAGTACGAAAAGGACATAAATAGAATTTGTTGTCCTTATCGGCGTGACCTGTTTTTGGTACCTCAAGTGTCAAAATCTGTAATAATCAGTGACAAACAAAACGGGTCTGAATTATATTTATTGCCTTTTTTTGGTGATTTAATGTGATAAATGCGTGTTTCCTCTGAGAAATAATTGTAAAAGATATTTTACAATGGTTGGTTGTAGCATTTTGGGCTGCAAGAAGCGCAGTGAGCGAAAATACGATGATGAGCGAGAGGCACTGAGCTAGCCACGCTCATTGAAAATCTATAGGTAGTAGATCTGTGATTGTACCCAATAAATATGGCTCTGTTTCGGCTCAAGTCAGCGGTGACGTTGACGTCGTCTGTAAACGTCAACTTCACCGCTCCATTAGACACTACACTAGACCATAGAAGTGAAATTTAAAGAAAATAAAGCTAATTGTTTTTAAGTATTTACGAGTGAAAAGTAATGCCGTGAAACTGCTTTTTTGTCTTCGAACTGTTGGTGCACCTTCTAAAAACGCAGGAAGTAATTTTTGCTGCTTTATTTCACACAATTTTGACAAGTAATTCACGTGCTATCAAAACGCCAGTTCGATTGTGACTGAAGTGGATTGTACCCCGGAGCCTATATTGTGCGGTCCACATCAAGAAGTTCGTCCCGTATCTTCCCCCTATTTGCTTACATCAATGGCAACAGCTTTTTTTTTCACGATTTCAGTGTTGGTCCCAAGTATAGTTGATTTATAATGATGAGTACAATGATATCCTCGAATATGTCCGTCGTCTAAAAGATCACCGCTTGTACTAAAATTACTACTCATTCAATGAATACTAAGAAACTCATTATTTTACTTTTAAAATGTGATAGTGATCGGGCTGATTCTAGAAATGTAACTGAGCTGTTTGTCAGATCTATATCCATCATAATGGCACTGACAGAGACAGAACTGTGCTGTCATGGATCTGTCAAATTCATGCACATTTCAGTAGTTAGTATTATGTGTATCTGAATTGTATGATATAGAGAATTGGGGGAGATTAATACAAAACACGGACTTATCCCGCAGTTATCATCTTCTCCAAAATCTAAGCCTTACGCATCTGCCTACACGGTACATTTACTTCGGAAATCGCCTCATCATATCTGCAAGGGTTAATCCTTCGCTTACAATTCTCTTTTTAATTGTACCTCACTGTCTGACCCTCATCGGGGATGCTTGTTTTTCACAATTTGCCGTCTCGTTTAATCTACGCGGAATAAGTTCTTAGTAGTGGTCCGAATATAGAGCTCTTGGCGGTTTTGCAAACCTTTACAAAGTAGACATAGACATCATTTATTTGTGGCAAAAAAAATACATTAATTATAATGGTAAAAAAATATATTTAAACTTAAACAAATCTTAACCTACCTACGTACTCTTTGCAAAGCTTAAGACGCACATTGTATCACATTCTACCTCAGCATGCCAAGGTAGAATCGCTGAATTTCATTATGCTCGATAAAAATTACCGTTTTGCTATTATTCAGGCGATTATTAGTCAGATATTTTGAAATCCAAACGTTTTTACACGTGACGTTTTGCTATAATATCGTTTTACTCCAAACGAATAAGGTTCTTCTTCGCCTTTGGGGGTACTATACTGCGACAGAGAGTACCTCCATATAAATCAGCCTTTATTGTTTAGCTGACGTAGTTTCTGAACGAACACAGTGATAATAACCACAGATGCAATAACAAGAAAATTTGCAAAACTCTATTTTTTTTTAACAAAAACAAAGCATAAGCAAAACATTAACTTTCGTTCTTATAGCATTTAGTCTGCTCGTATCATAGGCTCGTATAATTTTATTGTGATGACGTTTAGTGCAATTCTTATGCCATTATCTCCGTTATGTAATGCAATGAAGTACATCATGTTGATGCATTAAAAAAAAACTGGTGATCCCAATAAATTAGTCTTTTTTTCTACACTAGACTATACTATGAACGTACTAGACTCGAAAGAAACATGACGAGCCCCTTTTTTTTGTTGACGGAGGGGAAATCTTTTCAAAAGATCCCAGCTGCATTGGGGTGTAGCCAGGCTATGTGAGATTGCACCCACTAAAACCCACTCAGTGGCCGACCTATGGTCCAGACGGAGGGTACCGGGATCTCCATAGGAACGCACCGGTATCCTCCTAGCACACTGCCTGAAGCAACGCTCCCGGGAAATGCTCTGGGCATTTCTGTTCCTTTCTTTAACAACAACGTGGGCCACACCACGCCGTTGTCTTCCCCGGGAACATGACGAGCCTACTATAGCTATACCGACACTATAAAGTTGTGAATTCACCGTCACAATTCGGTTCGGTGTTGTTCGGTACGTAACAAAATGGTCTAGTGGGCGTTGTATAAATTTTTTACGTGTGGATACGGTAACTGTCACGCTATGATCATGATGTAGTGGGCCAAGCTCTTTAAGAGTATATATTTAAAAACAAACAAAAAAAAACATACAGTCGAATTGATAACCTCCTCTCGAAGTCGGTTAAAAATAAAATAAAAAGCGTCACGAAAAAGGCCAGCGGCAATGCGACTAACATCTTGGGTACGATTCCTACTGACAGCGATTGATTAGATTAGTTTCGTTTTATATTTTAGTGCTAGTTTGTTGATATATTATTTAAAGTGGTTTTCATATACTTAACATAATTTTCTTATAGAAATAAATTACATAAAAAATTAAGGCTTCCGTCCAAGTCAAACGATACCTAAACCCGCACAATTCTTGAAACTTGTACCAAACCTCCACCGCTATCGCGATCGCGCATCCTCCACAATCCCGGTCCCTTTCGTTACATAATTTTATGATTAATTAAATTCAGCTCTCTCATACATTGTTACAGATGACAGGGCAATTTGTTTACGGGGAATTTTTAAGTTACACATCGTTAACTTTTTGCTTAGAAGGGATCTTGTATCCGCTGACTTGGCAACATATTTTTTACGTTGGTAACACAAAATAAAACTAATTTTAAGTTTATCACGGTTTTTTTTTTATGATTGTGTTTTCTAAATATTAATTAATAATTACAGACCACTCCTTCTTTCCGAGTAAGCGATTCGATATTATGCATTAGGTATATTACGTCGTCCCATGGTAAAAGTTATGTTCATAACGGACCCCTTTTGCCTTAATACATCCTTTCCGCGTAACCCTGTATTTAACCAAGAATTTAGGTAAGTTTGTTATGATTCCAAATATGCATAATTTTCTTGTTTTAAACGTGACTAATAGGTATATTTTAATCAGGGCTAAAGCTGCAGTGGCGGCCTTATAGCTAACTATAAGGCCGCCACTTGTGGCCTTAGCTTGTAAGTGTTTTATATCTGTTTGTAATATTTACTTCTGGTGTACACAAGAAAGAGTTTCTATATATATATATTACTTAAAATTATTTCCGAAAACAAGTATGTTTGATATATTAAAAACACAGACACAGTCGTGTGAAACAGTAACCTAACGATTTAACGTCAAAAGAATTATCCTTCTCGAATTGTTATACAAGATTCACCGAACAAATACACTTAACTCCCCTAATCTTTACTGCTAAAGTAAAAGAAGTTTCTGTTTACTATGTTCCTAAGTTAATACTAGAACAGAAAGTTTGTAGTGTGCTCGTTGTCTGTAGTGGTATATATATTGGTATATATTTAGATACAGTGCGAGTTTGAAACTTGCCTTGGATGTTTATTGTTTACTAGCGACTTGCCCCGGCTTCGCATGGGTGCGATTTACATGCGAAGCCAGGGTGGGTCGCTAGTTATATACATAAATCTTCCGTAATTTTTTAATTATTTATTTATTATTATTTATTTTATACTATGTACTCGTATACATCTCTATCTATTATTTCAGCCATATGATGTCCACTGCTGAACATATACCTTCCCCGTCAATCTCCAAAAGTGCTGGTTAGAAGCGGCCTGCATCCAGCGTGTTCCTGCGGTATCTTTTAAGTCGTCTGTCCATCTTGTGGGTGGACGTCCTACGCTGCGCTTACCGGTCACCATTCCAGAACCTTTCGACCATCATTTCTGCTTGCTATGTGCCCTGCCCACTACCATTTCAACTTGCTAATCCAGCGGGCTATGTCGGTGACTTTCGTTTGTCTTCGGATCTCCTATTCGATCTCGTAAAGAAACCCCGAGCATAGTCCTCTCCATAGCTCGTTGTACGACTTTGAGCTTGCTGATGAGACCCATAGTGAGAGACTTTGACTTTGAATTTCAGATCCACTTTAGGGTTCCGTACCCAATGGGTGTAAACGGGACCCTATTACTAAGCCTACGCTGTCTGTTTTCCTGTTTGTCTGTCCTACCTACGGCTGTATCTTTCGAACCGTAATAAATAGCCAGTTGAAATTATGTTACAATATATTCTATAAATTTAAAAATTAAATTAAGTAACATATATGTTACTTAATTTATTTATTTATTCATGTAGTTACACATTTTTACATTGTTTAGATTTTTTAATCCTCTGTTGCATAAAAAACAGACACAAATGAGTCCATATAATACAATTTTCAAAATAAAAACTGCAAATTATCTTTACTTTTACTCCATGTCCCACCTATATATCACACCCAAATTTTTCCGTGACGGTTAAAAAAGTCAGCTGGTATATAATTGAGATCGCAACTATATTTATAAGTTAGCAAACCATATCAGTTCAATCTAAACTCTGACATTAGGGCTGGCTAATCAATCTATTTGAACATACCTAGTTCAGTGGATCTTAATAAACACAAATTCGAGAAACTTCCAAATATATAAGAGCATAAAATAAAGCAATATACTTATAGATGTCATAAAAACTCCTGTAAGATTTGTCATGGGAAATCCTCTGCCGTGCGAAATATTTTGAAAAGTCAATTGAATCTCCAAATCGACTGGTTTATATTCTTCGTTTCTGCAGAATTTTGCGTAAAACAATAAGGTACAAATCCGAGTTTCCGAAGCTAATATATATCGAATCGTAGTTCCGTGGGATGCAGTCCGCGTTCGACCTCAAGTGGCAAACTTTGGCGAATGTATAACGGTAGTGTATTTACTTACAGTACCTTAGCTTATGAGCATTTATAACAAGCAGATATTAAGACACAATAAATAGAATGATTACTGATAATAACTTCAACGTCAAGTAAGTTGATGGATTAGATGCTCTCTCAAACTGTGTACTTACTTATGCTGACGTTGCGACCCAAACTGTGATCTAATAACAAAAGATAACTCTTTACCATATCTTGTGAAAGTCCGTGCCAATTATGAACATCCAGTTTCTGCAAATCTTTTCTTACTTCATCTTTCCATCTATATCTTGGACGGGCAACGGACCTTCGTCCCTCCAGCAGCCCTAAATAAGCCCATTTTACGGTGCCTTTCTCTACAGATAAGCCAGCCATGTCAGACAAGATGTCCAAGCCAGCGGAGTCTATGCGGACTTTATTTCACCAATGATGTTGGGCTTCGCCACCAGCACGCGTCCTAAACCATGTACAGACCAAGCGAATGCAGACGCACGCAGATGCGTTGCCTCTTATTTTATTTCAAAGAAATGTTCTAAATCTGTTCACGGCATCACTCGGTGGACATCTAGACATCAAATCCAGTTTTCCCTATCCATTCATTTGGCATAGTAGCGTTTTTCTTCAAGGGTATTTTGCGAAATGATACTTGTGATATCACATCATGAGATTCCGCGACAGATACATCCATCAATTAATGTGCATAGAATTCCCAGAATACAGCGAGAAGGAGAAACTTTGCGAAGTAGGCCGTTCAAACATCGGCTGAAGCGTGACCAAAACATATTACCAAATGTATATGGCTACGAAGGAGATAGGAAGACATTAAATATAATATATGAATTGAAAATGCTTTGAAATGGACAAAAGCATCTCTTAATTGTTTGTGATGGTCAACCTACAATGATCCACTCCTAGACAATAAAAAAAAAAACCCCCGGGCACAAAAATACCCCAGACTACTAATATTTTGGTTGTTTTGAATCCGCTATCTTGGAAGATCGTTAATCTCGCCAGAATCTCGCGTCCCGTCCTTCAAAATTCCTTGACGCTTTATCATCATTATAAGCCTCTCTCAAGGCAAGCCTCACGGTCTCTTCTTGCACGGATCTTTGGTTTTTCGATCTCCACTGCTGCGTTACATCGTCACTCCATGAAATCTTCGGGTGTTATACGCTGCTGATTCATTTCCTCCACTATAAAATACGTCTTCTCCAGCGGTATTCAGTTCCGCGTCAGATGTATTGAACGACCCACTGCCACTACAGCTTGCTGACACGCTGAGATATGTTGTTTTTGGTTGTCTGATGAAGAGCGGGACAAACCTTCAAATCTGTTTCCAACGTCCTTATTACCTTGTGACGCGCGCAGCAAGTTCCACGTGGAAGCAAATGTTGCTTACGCTGTGCGAAACGGATATTGCCTGGATGCTTGATCAAACTCCATTCACAAACGTATAATAATAAACTTTCTTCATTACTTAGTCACCTCAAACGCTTATAGTGCGGAGTCGTCATCGCGTAAGTTTTCCGCATTGAGCGGCAAAACAATTTGCTTTTTCCGCTCCGAAGGCAAAATAAAAGCATTTGATTCGCTTTCCTCTAATTACTTTAGTTTCTGAAGTCGAGACTTGCTGACTATTTCCATACCCACTTCAACTGTTCTGGAGATTTTAGTAATTGGAAATGAAAAGATGCTTTTGAAAAAAATATGAATATCTGTATCGTATATATGTTGCTGTAGCATTTTATTCGCAGCACTTGTGGCGTAGCTTGTTTAGGTGGTTCTAGCAGATTACCGAAATTAACCGAACGAGCCAGTATGTTTGGATAGGTGACGAGTGGTTTTTACAACTGATCGCTATTGTTGCTCAGATAACACGATACATTTTATTGTTAGTCCTAGTTTTGTTTTATAACAACTATTCGGTCGTTTCGGCGGCCTCAAAATCTGACAATAGGACTGTATAAACTTAATTATTTACTTATAATATTCTTAATACTTCGCGGCCAGGATTATAAAAAGAATGGTTTGGGTAGTGAATAGTGGTGTGCCCGTTAGCACGCCAAACAATAATAATACCGTGATGATTAAGTAACTCGTGTTAGCTTTTCAGCCAAGAAATCACCTTTTAAACTATTTTACATACAATTCGTTTACACATGTTATCGCTTCGAGGTTCGAGCAAAGAAAGAGGGCGATTACAATGCAACCGCAACTTATATACTGTGTTCGTTGACAGTTGTCAGCAGTCAACTGTCAACGAATACATATGACGTTTGCTAATATAATTCAATATACAGTTTCGTTACAATGCTGTTGCTAGTTTTATATACATTAAATATAAATTGTTTAACATTCGGCCATCCGGCTTAATTACACGTCCTCGTGTATACGTTTCATGTATGAATCTTATTTTTGAAATCTTATACTATCGTTTTATGTTACATAATATCAGAATGCAACTGCATACTGAAAGCACATCATATCAGACTAAAACCGAATCTGGTTTAGTCAAGTCAGTCAAGTCAGTACGCAACTGCGTACACCGTCTCTTACGCAACTGCGTACACCGTCTCTTACGCAACTGCGTACACTGTCTCTTATGCAACTGCGTAAGCTGTCTCTTACGCAACTGCGTACACCTGGTTTAGTCAAGTCAGTCAAGTCAGTACGCAACTGCGTACACTGTCTCCTACACAACTGCGTACACTGTCTCCTACGCAACTGCGTACACCTGGTTTAGTCAAGTCAGTCAAGTCAGTACGCAACTGCGTACACTGTCTCCTACACAACTGCGTACACTGTCTCCTACGCAACTGCGTACACTGTCTCTTACGCAACTGCGTACACCGTCTCTTACGCAACTGCGTACACTGTCTCTTACGCAACTGTGTACACCTGGTTTAGTCAAGTCAGTACGCAACTGCGTACACTGTCTTTCACGCAACTACGTACACAGTCTTTTACGCAACTGCGTACTGGAGGCTCCACTGCAGTCTCCACTGCAGGCTCAGCCGCAGGCTCGACAGCAGGCCCAGCTGGCAGGCTCGACAGCAGGCTCGATAGCAGGCTCAGCCGCAGACTTGGTGGCAGAAATTTGCATATATAACAATAAGCACACTAATCGGATATATAATCTGAAGAACTTTTAACATGAGCACAGTTATTTCGTAATTATTATTAAATTACTCATTAGTAAAGAGATGATAATCAAGAAAACGCAAGGAATAAAACAGCCACTTTGTACAATAACTATTAATTAGGGCTCTAAAAAAACATGACTATATAGCAAATAGGTTTTGAACCACTTAACAAAAGACAATTTACACTCTGTGGACATGGGAAAATAAGAAGACATCTGTTACTTATTAATCCCGATTCTGATTTGTTAGCTTTTTAGCCAAGAAATCACCTTTTAAACTATTTTACATACAATTCGCTTACACTTGTTATTGTTTCGAGGTTCGAGCAAAGAAAGAGGGGCGATTACAATGCAACCGCAACTTATATACTGTGTTCGTTGACAGTTGTCAGCAGTCAACTGTCAACGAATACATATGATGTTTGCTAATACAATTCAATATACAGTTTCGTTACAATATTGTTGCTAGTAGTACATTAAATATAAATTGTTTAACACTCGCTCTCACGCGCTTACTTTACAATAAAATGACTTTTAAGAAGTTGAATAAAGATTTTATTTATATTACACGGGAGTTACTCACGTAAGATGAAGCCAGTCACTCCAACTATAGCTTATCCGTATTAGGCGGTCTTTTTCAAGGTGAATGCGCGCGCGCGGCTGCGTCCTGCTTGGCACTACGGGCCGCCGGCCACGCGATGACAACGGACAAAAGACAATCGTACAACAATAACATAATCGGACATCGTGTCGTAGTAACAATCTTATGTTCAAAAAGCTAGTAAAAGTGATCAGAATTTATTGTTTACGTTCAGCTTTTTACAATGTTAGGCAACTGTCAGACACATTCTTTTAACGGCCCCGGCGGTATAGTAGGTATTGGATGATTTATCGCCAAGTGTAGGTTCTATATACAATTAACGCTTGTAACGCTTTTGTTGCACGATAACGTTCAGAAACGCTTACTGTTTTGCGATGCCTATCGTTTAGTATCTCAAGGGAAACAACCATCTGGCGAATGACTAAGCACATCCCATTCAAGAGACACCCGAACTGCTTTTATAGCCAAATACATAACATTTCTACAAAATACAACCAGTCACCATTAAATTCCCCAAAACGGACGTTGGAATGAAACGGCCTCCATACCAATAAAGTAATGTACCCACATAAAAATAACTACCAAAATTTTCATCGACTCGTAAACCGACGACACTGCGTCACCCTTTTAATCTCGTAAAATTTGTCTCAGTCCCACATTATAACTAGTAAGGGCAGCTGTACATAGAAAATTTGTCAGTAATCAACTCTCACAAGCATGTTCGTGTCAGTATTAGAAATAATAACGTGCAGCAGTATACTGAATTCGATTTTTAACATCTTTGACAGACGAGTCAGGGCGGTTGTAAAACTCTTTCGTTTGTGACTTAAAAGTCGCAAACATTATTTTAAGAACTCAAGAGAGACGCTGAGTTTGTTTTGCACTCAATTTTAATTACTAAATACCACGAAAAATTCCAAAACATATTTTTTAAATGAATCGTTCAGTCGCGCGCGGGCGCTCGTTATCGCTGGACGCGTCGATCTATTGTTTTGATCCGGCCACTTGTTTATCAGTTCGCTTCGCACGACTTGTGCGACGTTCGGATTATGAAATTCGCCTGCTATAAATAACAATGAGTAGCGACGAAAATGCAACAGTGATTGAGTACGCGGAATTTTATATGTCGAAAGACTCAGTCGCGGAATTGAGTGAGAGTGAGATGACAATTAGTACGAAGGAGGTGGCGCCAACGTGCATGGAGGCGAGTTACAGTACGGAGACGGAAAGATGTGCTAAAAGGAAGGATAGGAGTTCTGATGAGACATGGAATACCGTGGCACGTAAGTCTAAAAAAATTACTCAACAAGATGGCTCGTTGAATATATCTGAAGATAAAATAGAAGTATGCGTAACATGTTTAGAAAAACTACCCAAACAATTTGGTTTGGCAAAAATGCTTAAAGCCGAAAACATACAGAATGTGATCAACGTAAAATACATAAATGCTTATAAAGTGTTGATACATTTCAATAACGAAGATAGTGCGGAGTTTTTAATACAATCAAAAACGTTTAATGAAAATGGTTATAAGAGCCAAAAAACGTTAGAGATTAGTCAGTCCTATGGCGTTATAAAAAATGTTGATTTAGATTTGGACGAAGAGGAGATAATGAAGGGGCTTCATAGTGAAGTCTCAATATTGTCAGTTAAAAGACTAAAACGGAGGAATACAGTTGACGGCAGCTGGGAACTTGGTGAATCTGTAAGAATTTGTTTCGCAGGTTCATTTTTGCCTTCACACGTATATATTTATAACATCAGAGTGATAGTCAGCCGCTATACCTACCCTGTAACACAATGTAGCCAGTGTTGGAGGTTCGGACATATGGTTAAAATGTGCCCATCACTCAAAATAGTATGCCCTAAATGTTCGAAGAATCATCCTAATTGCAAGACGACTAGTTTCCACTGCAACAACTGTACTGGAAGACATATGGCCATGGCTAAAATTTGTCCAGTGTATATAAAAGAGAGGAAAATAAGAGAACTGATGGCAGAATTTAATTGCTCGTACAAAAGAGCTCTTACTTTATACGTCCCTCCATCACCTAAGCCTTTAGATATCTTGCAAGACCCTTTTTTGCCAACTCCACGGCCAGCTCCGTCTGTCCCGCTTCTGACTCCACGTGCAACGGGAGCAAATTATGCCCTAGATAACCCAATAGCAGAATCTAGCACCACTGCTACGTATGCAAATATTGTAAGCGAATCCCAGGATATACCTAGGAAAATATCAAAACCGGAAAAAAGGAAAAAGAAGACTAAGACTGCAAGACGAAAAGATGAGGATATGTTCGAGTGTATGTCGGAGATTAGTGAGAATGATAGCAGGACCGATTTGAACGAAGACCAGAGTAAAACAAGTCAAAGTAAGAAATCGAAGAAATCGAAGTATAATGAACAAATATCTTGGCAGATCCTACTAAAAAAGTTAAAAGAAAACTTATTTGACTCAGATGATTCTCCGTGGGAAGATAAAATTAAGAGCTGTGTGGGCATTATTTTTGAAGCGGTATTATCATTAGTATGGCAATATATAGCTGACAAGCCTGGTTGTAATTTCATAAAACAATTATGGATTACAACAACACAAACATCGTAATAAATGTACTACAATGGAATGCTCAAAGCATTCGACCTAAGAAAACAGAGTTTGAAGCTCTTTTAAATCAAGAAAAAGTTCATGTCGCAATAATTAGTGAGACGTGGTTTGATAGGGGTAGTTATTTCCGAATAAGGGAATATAATACTTTCAGAGCTGATCGCGCTGATGGGTATGCGGGAGTGGCTATTCTAACACATAAATCAGTGAAGGTCCAACAATGTAATTCCCGAATTTTAAACTCTGATATTGATATGATCCACATAAAATTATTAAATTGTGACCACTTAGAAAATATAGTGGGAGTGTACTGCCCACAATGGGTTAGAACTACTCCTGATGATTGGGATCAAATATTAACTTTATCTAACCGGAAAACATTAATAGCAGGTGATTTTAATGGGCATCATCCGAATTGGTCTTCTAAAACAGATACAAGGGGACGGCAAATATTTGATTCAATATTTGAGAATAACTACATTACATTAAATGACGGCACACATACAAGAGTCAAACTAGTAAATGGCAGGGTACAAAACACTTCGCCTGATATCTCTATAGCTAGTACGGATATTGCACTGAAATTTGAATGGTCAGTCTTAAATGAAAATTTAGGTAGTGACCATTTAACAATTAAGATGAAAATTAACATAAATTATTTTAATGTAACAAAGAAGAAACGAAATTTTAAAAAGGCTGATTGGGCAAAATACAGATGTTGTTTGGAGCGTGAACTTGGGGAAATCACTTTGCCCGAAGACCATCAGGCGGCATATAATTTTTTTATTAATGCGTTAAATAGAGCTGCAGATGCATCTATCCCTTTCATTAGAATTTGCGAAAATCCCCTTCATCAGAAGAAGTTTACACCCAGACCATATTGGAATAAAGACTTGTCGAAAGCGGTAGCCGAAAGACGCAGGGCACTAGCAAATTTCAGAAAAGCCCCAACCCCTGACAATTTACAAGTTCTTCAAGATAAAGTCAGAACTGCTCAGCGGCTTATAAGAAATAGTAGCTCTACAGCTTGGCAAAGTTTATGTAATAGCATTGACAGTGTAACAACATCTAAAGAAATGTGGTCTAAAATGAGGTGGCTCAAGGGCTACAAATCTCCGAAAAGTAGCATTACCCGTGAGAAAGCTGAAGAGCTACTATGTAGTTTAGCACCCGATTACACAACTCCGGCAGCTCCTGAATTTGCTAGTGAAAATATGCACCTATGTTCACCAATTTCGGTACAGGAACTTACAAATTCCATTAAACAGTCTGATACAGCCCCGGGCATAGACGACATATCATATTCTATGCTTAAAAATCTTCCGAAAGTGGCTAAAAATGTATTTGTTTATTTACTTAACAGATTTATATCGTCGAGCTTTGTTCCAAGTCAATGGAAAGAGGTAAAAGTCGTTCCTGTACCGAAACCAGGGCTAAATAATGAATCTATTTCCAGTACTAGACCTATAGCGTTACTATCTTGCCCATGCAAAATATTACATACTATAATTACACGTAGACTTGAATGGTACTTTGAGAAAAACAATTATTTTTCAGACGAGACCGTAGGGTTCAGAAGGTCTCGTTCTTGTATGGATAATTTATCTAGAATGGTCACAAGAATACAGATGGGTTTCGCAAATGGACATCCTACTGTAGGTTGTTTCGTAGACATAGATAGTGCATATAACAATGTAAATGTGGTATGTTTATTAAAATCGCTAGATTCACTCGGCGTAGGGGCTGTAATATGCAAATATTTGTGGGAGTTTTTGCACGAACGCCATTTATCTATTGAGATAGATAATAATGAAATTCTGGTTCGAACTTCGGGTACCGGTATAGCCCAAGGAGATCCGTCATCTCCACTGTTATTTAATGCTGCTACTATCCAAATCTGTAAAAATATACCGCAAGTATTTGTGTCACAATACGCAGATGACTTTGTTCTTTATACTAGCGCTAAAAAAGTTTCTGATGTAGTGCCTGTTATGCAAAGTGCCCTGAGCTCATTAAATGCTATGGTGGAAAAAATCGGTTTAAATGTGTCTCACAGGAAAACTAAAGTATGCGTATTCACTAAAGGTCAACCCAGACTTGTAAGTAGATATAAAGCAACATTAACTATAAACAACCATAGCATACCACAAGTTGATCATGTTAAATATTTAGGAATCTGGTTTGATAATAATTTAAAATGGATAAAACATATCAATGAAACACGAGACAAAACACTTAATTTTTTAAATGTGTTTAAAGTTCTAGCTGGTACTAAATGGGGCATTCACCCTAAACATCTTAGGCGTCTTTACATTGCAATTATTCGAAGTAGATTAGATTATGGTTGCTTTCTTTATGACAACAGTGCAAACTGTCATTTAGAGAAACTCGACAAAGTCCAAAATCAGGCTATGAGGGTGGTAGGCGGTTTTATTAAGACTACTCCGGTACATAATATGGAAAGTGAATTATGCCTTCACCCACTGTTTATTCGTAGAAGATACTTAGCAGCTAAATTCTGGCTTAGATCAAGATCCATCAATAGCAATGTAACAATTCAAGTATTGGATGATCTCAATAATTATTGTGAATACGCATACTGGAGAAGAAAAAAACTGCCATTACTTATTGAAACCCACCGTCAGTTTTGTAATGTCCCGCTACATTCTGATGCAAATTTTCCTATTTTCTCGCTTAACACTTGGATTAGTAGCTATGATTTATCTAAGACTGTTTTAATTAACATAGATGGTGTTGAGACTGCAAAGAGACATTTTAATGCAGTAGATTTGCGCAATATTTGTTCCGAATATCTAGTAAGTAAATATGAGCCATTCTACAAGCTTTACACGGATGGATCGAAGGTCGATGGCAGATGCGGATCGGCTTTTTTTGATCCACAGGTAGGGACTTGCGTAAAATTTCATGTCCAATGTGCCGATACTTCTATAATGCACTGTGAATTAATTGCGATAGCTGAAGCCCTGTCGTATATGGCATCTCTGGACTGTAACAAATGTGTTATTTTATCCGATTCAAAAAGCGCCCTGTGTCATTTGGCTCGGTTACCCTCGAGTTTTCGAGGACACCCGATAGCCTATAACATCCTAGAATCCATCTGTAGGCTTCGTACATGTGGCAAAGAGGCAGTGATCCAATGGATTCCGTCTCATGTGGGTATCTTGGGCAACGAGGAGGCAGACAGAGCGGCCGGAGAAGCCTCAACAGACGGAATTCCTTACTCTTGTTTACCTTTAACCAGTGAACTGTTAAGTAAAGTTAAATTAATTTGTAGGCATATTTGGAATGAGTATTTTGATGAGCGCTCGCGTTCGAAAGGCATTTGGTACAAGACAATTCAAAGTCACCCTCTTCGCTGCCCATGGTTTAACGATGTGAAACTAAGTAGACTTGATGTGGTACTGATGATGAGACTTCGTTCCGGACACATCCCATCAAATAAATTCAAACATCTTATGGGAATCATAGATTCTCCAAACTGCACTGAGTGCGACATCGTGGAAGATGTGCATCACGTGCTGATGGAGTGTGTCCGGAACGAGGCTCTGAGACGGGATTTATTATATTACAAAATGTATGATGTCGGTCTATGTAACGGCATTTTGGCTTCGCCAGTTTCTGAGGAAGCCAAAGTGCTGTTAAAATTGTATAAGCGTCTAATTTAAGTGTATACCTAATTTGTTTATATTTGTGTTTGTCTTACAGGGGTGGCATAGTCACTGCGTGACAAAACCCCTTTACAACCAATAAAGATTAAAAAAAAAAAAAAAATGAATCGTTAAAAATAAAAAATTTAAAAGACAACCATAAAAAATTGGCCCTATTAATTTATCTTTAAAAAAACTTAACACCGTAAACATGGTCACCATGGTTGCAAAATTAAACTTATCTAACACGTCTTCCGATTGGATACTATATACCTACCTTCTCTTAACAAACGCGTAAGTAACGCTTTAGCTTGCTCCATGTTATTTTGACGGTCAAAACGAACGCGTTACGCAATTACGCATTTCATCGCGTTTGAGAACATATACATTGTCAATTCCACGCAGATAACGAACTGCATTTGGAGTTAATGTGTAATTTTTCAATTACATATTCGAGATATGACGTCTAGCGTTTATTCAAGGATTCTAATGTTTTCTCATGTACTCTATTTCACATTACTCTAATGTGAAATAGAGAATAAGGACCCAGGTCCACCCTTACGGGTTAATCCTGGGATGTCAACATACCTAATTGTCATGTTATGTACTACCAAATTATATGCAAGGCTAATATACCCAAGTATCCATACTGTTTGTACTGTATACATTGTAATACGCCAGTACTCAGTGTTCACAATGAAAACGCATTATTATTTTAAGGGTGATCTATTTATTAGACGGTGTCGGCCCCTAGCGATGCTATAAACAATCTATTAATAAATTAAGGTCGTCCTTCCTTTGGGATGGTCAGACGTGCCACAAATATTATAAAGCGAAACTATTCGGTGTAAAGACGGGTGAGGGAAAGGATGACGGGTCGGAGCTTCGGGACGTTTGGACGTGCCAAGAGGACAATTTTATTAATATCAGTCATATTATTTTAGACCTTCAAACACGTTGTGCTTATTTCATTTTGAAGCATTTCCTTTGGGATCTTTTTTTATTGTTTGACTGTTTTATTTCACCCATAACCTTAACAAGTTATGAAAAGTTCATTTGTTTTCCAAAACAAGTTACAATTGAAACTTAAGTTATAGTAAACTTCCTAAGGACACGATTCAAACAGTATCTCTGGGATACTAAGGACAACAAAACTTCTAAGGACAAACTTAACATTAAAGTTACAAACATACATTTAATTATTTTTTCAATATACATACGTACATGGCCTTATACGTCTGTGATAAACGTTTCAAACATTGTCTGTGGGATACTAAGGATACTCTTTATGGTGACCGTATAAACCAATAGGAGAACGGCAGTAAAACTTACAATAGTCACAACAACATGTAAAATGCGATATTTACTGTATCTTTGTAAATTTTACATTCTTATGACTAAATAAACGGCTGTACTGATCTTGATGGAATTATGAAAGGAATGGTTCATAACGATGAGCATTACGTACCTTTTCTTGACAAAATGGGAAAAAATTAAAATCGCTGGTAGAACCACATGGCACAGCTAGTAAATAATACTGTACAGACCAACCAACTTCTCTGTACAGTTGGTCAAATTAAGGACCTTAAAATTTACTTCGAATTGCTGTCAGATTTGGTAAGAAAATTCGGTAGTGGCTATCCCATTCAAATGCACATATAAATAGGACGCACTGTATAATGCGATCTGAACAAAGAAAAGATTGAATAAATAAGATAAAATAAGATATTTTTTTTAATAAATCGTAACGTCATATTTCTTGGGATGATACCGTATTAATATTGACACTTAGAAATATTGGCAAAACGTCCCCCCTACACCAATCGCATTATCTCTGCGCCAATTTAATAAATGTCACTATCAGAAATTGAGACGTCAGAGTCGGGAGCGAACTAAGCTAATAGATTTTTAATCAATTTAGTTTCGTGTCGGCCATTTTGCAACGTGTCGGGCACCGGTTGGTCGGTTTGAATTTGGAATGAGCGCGCGGCGGCAGCCTCCATCAATCATTGGTCCATGCCGGCCGACGGTTGACGCACGCAAATTATGATTGAGATTTATGCACCTTCGCTACTGCGTCTGTAATTATGCCACGAAATTGAAAAGTTAAGCAGTGTGGCATGTGTTGTTGAGGTTGTTTTTAACACGACCGAAGAAACAGACCTGAAAAAGGATAATGACGTCAATTCTAATGTAACATACTCTAGCTAGACTAAACGAAATTTTACAGCTTTAATATTGTTGCCATACTTTTCTGACGTATTAGAATGAAAAAAGACGTTGATAATTTCAGTCAAATAGGTACCTATAGTTTATAGGTATAGGTCTATAGGTACCTATAGTTTAGCTCTGCCTTAAACTCGAGCTAGTACCGAAAAAAGTCTGCGATAAGCTGGAAGGGGCGAGGTTCTCACCTTTTGCACACCTTGATATAATCTTACTAGTTCTACAAACGCACACTTCAATATTGAGCGGCACACAACCGCAAACGATATGCTCAAAATGTAATCAATTGTACGACCAAAGGGGCGTGTAAGTGCTAAAAGGGGAAACTGTAGCTATAACGCTTCATTTTTTTTTCAGAGAACACAATTGACACCTTTGTTTTTAACGTATACGGTACGTATAATTGCTTGTTTTTATGTTCTCACTTCCTACTAATGTCGATAATAATCAACCGGTTTTAAGATATGAGGTGTCAATAGATTCCTAAAACCATGAAAAAACATGTTTAAAATATAAACGTTGAGCTAAAATTTCATCGATTATCTCTACAACGCAATGCAAGTTCAAAGTCCCTATAGTTCTCGGTATAATTTATTTAATCCAAACACCTAACGCCCAAGATCGGATCTCAAACCGTTACGATCCCACGGTGCCTCGGATCGGTGTGTAGGATCATTCTGGATCGAACACGTGGATCATTGGGGATGAAGCCCGTTCTCTCTAAAATTGCTAAGCGCTTCGCAGGTTTATCGGGCTCATTGTGCAGTGGCGTAGTGCTTACTGATAGGCTATTTTCAGATCGTGTTTACTGCCTAATAACTAACATTGTTTTTCTATGCAAACATTTTGTTAATACGGTACTTTCACTAATCCGGCACTATTAAAAACTAGGGGGTGCCGGATTAAAGAAAAGTTAGTTGTTTTTTTTTTCAACAGATTTTTAAATGAAAACAGCAGTGTTAGAATGGAATGTGCGGAGAGCGGTAAATACTTGCTATTGTGATAAGTTTTGGGGTTATACTAACTGATGATCGACAGAGCGCAAGCGCGGAGCGGGAGGGTGGCGGATTATTTGACGTGCCGGACTATTTCAGTACTGGATTAGTGAGACTGTGCTGGGGCCTTACGGCTAACTGCTTACGCGGTATCAAACTGGCGTTAAAACCACGCAGTTCGGAAAATCACGTGAATGTGAATCTTAACGCGCCCAGATACGGCTTGCGGTAGCGCAACATTTTTTCATCACCTAAACTGGATTGCTTTAAACAGCAAACCGTAAGGCTCCTGTACTTTTATCTTCCCTGCTTCTTCCCCTTATTCCCTGCTTCAATTTTTGCGAAAAATACGCACTAAACAACTTTTAAGCACCGTTCTCCGTACTAAAGTATAACCATCAACAAAGATTCCGATATGCTAAACTAAACCGTTCTTATCCTATCGCATTATTGAATACCTTTTCAGGAGGCTAGAGAGATCATTTTATACTGGCTATCGCGTATCTTTAGGTCGCTCAGCGCAGCAGATAACGCGAAAATGCACCTCACTTCAGACCCATTTATACGATCGATGCCACAGAAAAAATTTAAGCAGTAGTATTTCCTAATATCTACAGCTACACTTACAAACTATACAAGGTTATACGGAACGGAACGGTTATCGAAGATGTATTTTTATTAAAGGGGACGGTAGTACAAAAATTTGAACAAAAAAATTATATATTCCATAAATGTTTGGAACAGCTGCTATAAATATTTTCCACCATTTCAGAGTTGGGTCTCATAGTTTAATCGTTCCCATTGTGCACCACCGCGCTTGTCCACTAATTGACCTTTTTTTCGGTTGTGTCACCACCGTTCCGTTAATATATTTAATAACTACACTTTTACTTAATAAGTATTTTGACAGCTGGGTTTTTACCGCAAATGTTTTAATAAATGCGTGGATTCATTTAAATCAGCCAAATGGGATATTTAGATGTCTGTCTGAAGTATCGGAAACCAGCCAAGTCCGAATCAGGGTCACGCACTGAGGGTTCCGTAACCACAAAATACAATAAGGTCGCCCAAGTAACCGAATTACCAGTTATTATAACGCCTTCCAAAATAGTCGAAGCAATTGCTACGCAGCCACAGTTAATTATTTTGCTACTGTTGCACGAGTGTTGTAGTGAAGCAGACGGCTCCGGCTTCGCCTACCACCAGGCTAGATCTGCCTAAGCCAGGAGCACGACTGCCACACCCAGTTACGAGGAATAAGACTGTCCTGGACCCCTGGACCCTACCTATCCCTATTGCCAAAAAAAAAGAACACAGTATTCACAGACACTTTTTTTATTCAAAACACAGTCCAAAGTCTTTTAGAGAAACAAAGAGAAAGTTGAGCACAGCACACGGGTTGGGAATTTTCATAGATGAATACTTAATTTAGGTTATCGAGGTCCAGGTTCTCAGAGTCACGTAGGAATCGCCGAAACACCTTTCGACGATACAACCGTATACAGAAAGAACGGTTCTCAAGGGTTTTTCAAGCTGGATTCTATCAGGAATAAAGGGAAGCCAAATCAAGGGCAGCCAGGGAAGTCCAGATCCCACTTAGTGTCTTATAGAGTCTAGGGTCAAGGTTCCAGGTTTCAAGGATTTTTCAGACACTTCTTTTGGTATTTTCCAAATTTTATCAGAGACCTCCGCCTTGCTTGTCAGCCCGTCTAAGAGTGCCATCCATAGAGTAATATATACACCGGGCTATCTCTGGTTATTTTTTGTTTCTCATTTCAAATTTCAAAAATTATCGAATCGCAATAGTGTCTGCGTGTAACAAAAAAAGAGTT
Source organism: Agriopis aurantiaria (assembly GCA_914767915.1). Lineage (NCBI taxonomy): Eukaryota > Metazoa > Arthropoda > Insecta > Lepidoptera > Geometridae > Agriopis > Agriopis aurantiaria. The sequence continues at coordinate 8,236,577 of OU611999.1, forward strand.
AGCATAAGATAAAAAAAGGTTTGATGAAGTATGATGATGACATAAAAGATATACTACAGTGTAACACAATTATAAATTGGTAATGAACAGAAGTTTGTTACTGACTCGCACTTGGCCTTTATTTATTATTTGTTCTTATACTTTCGAGTGTGTACTATAATCATGCCAACTTTGACGCTTGTATGTATTACCAATTTACATTAAAACAAGTACAAAATACGTTTTTTTGTATGGGGGTCCTGTAGTTTTACTTTTTGGCTTTATTACTGTGTCTTAGTTAATTTGCCGTAACATTACATATTGTATAAAATATCAACTGGTTATCTATTACGGTTAGAAAGATACTGCCGTTAAAAGGTAGGACGGACAGACAGACAGGGTAGGCTTAGTGATAGGGTTCCGTTTTCACCCTTTGGATACGGAACCCTATAAATCAATCCAACAGAAATCATAGTGTACGCACGAAGCATGGACTCCTAAAGCTTAGTGCATAAAACTGATGATTCATGAGTTTTCTCACTGCCTTCAGTTAAACTATGGCAACTGCCGTTTACTCGAAACCTTTACACCCTACCTTCCGCACAAAGGTGCTCGGTGTGATAAAATCTTATGTTAAATTTCATAGCAAAATATATTTACGCCTTCTAGGGCAAAATATTAACACCTCAGAGTCCAGATCTTACCGAAGTAACTATAAAACAATAGATTCGTACCATATGGATACAATTTATCTCGATGTATAAGTATCTCGACTTCACGGGAAGTGGGTGAAAAAAATACGGTCAAATTGATAGAATACTTTTTTTGTATCTGTTCAAAACTAACAAATACTTGGTTATCTGTAATAGAGTTTTTCAGTAGTCTTCAGATATATTATAGTTCCACCACCACCAATTATATTCTGGCAACACTCGCCGATAATCCAATACGGAGATAGCTCGCCTCGGCTGCTTTTTGACGTGCTATCGTTAAGGGAATCTGTCGAATTACTCTCATGAATATTTACCCGTCTGCGGCCCGGGGGTTGCCAGTAATGACGGCACAATGCTCCCACGTTCCCGAATATTGGATCAATATAGCTTTGATAGGGTTACTGGAGATATTACAGCTTGAAAGTGAGAGTTTGTGCCGCTAGCCGCTGCTGGATGGGCTAAATTATGCCGTAGTTGACGCAGTTTTCCTTGTTCCTGCAATTTTCCGATTTTGTAAAGATCCACTCGGTCTTAAGTTGGTTCCACAGAAAGTATTGATCGTTATAAGGACCAGAATCGATCGATGTCAATATTTTTGTGAATTTTTGCTTTTGTACTGATATTTATGGGAAACGTTTTTTGACGTGAAACAATTATATTAGCGTGTCTTGGCAGTAAAACCGACTCATATGACGTGACGGACGTGTCGTCATATTATGCTCTCTTATACCGTCATGGTTCACATCTGCCGGGCGTCTCGTGACGGCCAACTTTTTTGCGGTTTAAGAAGTTTTAGTAATCGAAGTTGGTCTCATAGAGACATGATCCTTAAAAGAAACAGAATCGAACAGCATCAAAAAAGTTTTTGTAAAAACTCTTATTTTTATCGATGACTGTAATTTTTTTTTTCAATATCTCTCAATTAAACGGTATCCAAAATCAATATAATTTTACTCAGAACCTTAATTCGTTACAAAAACGTTATTCACATTCAACGAATGTATGAAACAGCTGATATATTTTTTACCTATTTCAGGGTTGATTCTGTTGTAAAAGTTGTTCATAATGAGTACAATGACCTCCTTTCGGCTTACTACCACCGTTCTGTGTAACTCCGCAGGCAAAAGGATGCACACGGCGAAACAAGGGTTCCTTGTTTTGCTGCGGAGCTCAAAAAACCCGACTGTCTATCATTACAACACAATAACTATACTATACGCATTTTACCCTCAAATTTTCGTAATGACAAGGGAGAAAAGAGCTCTCAGAATAAATAAAAAACATCTCCACACGTAATCAAAGAGGTCTAGTGTCAGAACTCTCGCGACATTAATCTCCCCATCACTTATTGTGATTTTTTGCGCGAATAAAATCCCACAAAACGTATACGACATGCTGTATCTACGTTGGGTTATATATACGGATTTTTTGTCGTCAAGGAAAAAGGGGAAACCGCTGATTGCCCTTATGAAAAATTACGCATCGCAGCATTCGTCTAAAAGCTTGTACCTATTATAATGTGAATTAGTATTTCGGTACGTTGGCACATTGGTACGTCGTTGGCACATTGGTACGTCGTTGGTACATTGGTATCGATTGTATCAAAGTACCGTACTTTGATACAAACCCTACAAATTTATGAATACAAGGGACGAATTTCGATGCCAATAAGATGTCTTGGGTTGAGTCTTGGTGTACGCTTTGTTTTACTTAAACCAAGGCATTTAGTGTGATAGGATGTTTAGATTCTCTTGTTTTTTGTTTGGCAATGTAGCAAGTTAAAGCTAAATAAACCAGTCAAGAGCAAGTCGAGCTCGCGCACTGAGAGTTCCGTACCACCACATAAAATAAAATTAACTTAATATAAAACAAAATTATCTTTCTTAATTTGGCTGATACCTCAAAGAAATAAACACGATTTCAATTAAGGCCATAAGTTAATTAAATTGTTAAGTACTAAAGTATAAAAAAAATGTGCAGATATACATCACGGCCAGGTGGTCGTGAGTACCCATCCAAGTACCGACCGCACCCGACGTTGCTTAACTTCGGTGATCGTACGAGAACCGGTGGTGAATAGAAATTTGTCACTGATTCGCACTTGGCCAGTATTTGTTATACTTTAGTGTGTGTACTAAATTCATACCAAGTTTGACGCTACTATGTATTGAATTACCGTTTTTACAACTAGAGCAAATACAAAAATACGTTTAAAGAAAACGTTTCTTGTATACCCCCCCCCCCCCCAACCCCCTTTAAATTTTACTTTTTGACAGTATTATCAGTTCTTAGTTAATCTGCCATAACATTACATATTCTGTGATAATTTCAAGTAGCTTTCTATAACGGTTCGAAATATACAGCCATTAAAATGTAGGACGGACAGACAGACAGACAGTGTAGGCTTAGTAATAGTTTAGTTTTAACCTTTGGGTAGAGAACCCTAAAAAACGTGTACTAAGAGTGGACCATAATATGGTCCACTCTTAGTACAAGCAATATTATTACTTTTGTCTGGTGTCAATGGTGGTAATGGTTTAGCTTTAACCTTTGGGTACAGAACCCTAAAAAACGTGTACTAAGAGTGGACCATATTGCTTGTCTGGTGGCAATGGTGGTAGTGTGCCATCCCTCTCGCCTCAACTTCCTAGTACTATGCGTGCGAGGGAGACCGCTCTCAATCACCATCACCGCCAGACTTGCGCAATAAAGTCCCGTATTTGAGGCCTATATCCAGCAGAGGACCAAGCTATTATGATACCTAAACCATATTTATCAGAAAATCACGGCCCAAAATTCTACAAAGCATGTCACAAAATAACAATCTTTGTGGCATAGCATAAAACTAATTTTACCTTATTAACATTATTAATAAGATAAGATACCAAAATCTCACAGCAGCACTGAAACTCCGAGCTTTAAATTCATACAACCGTTGTACATTCATAAACAACGGTTGTGCGTTTATAATTAAGGGTAGTACACAGTGAACCTAGATTCCGGGGAATTCACACCACGTACAGTACGGCGTAATTCCACTTGAAGAATAAGATGTGTAAATAGTAAATACGGGCGCCATTAGGGACGCTCGGCACGAATTTGCATTAAGATTAACGACTCTGGCCGGGGCAACCCTGTGCAGCTTGCAACTATAGATCTATAAACAGTTGGGAAACTTTGACGTTTTGTCAAGAGTCTTGTAGACGAAGGTTGTCACTGAGCATGCGCACTGACATTGAAACGTGAATTTCAGTCAAACGTCAGTTAACCTTTTCCGGGTGAAAATTTTAAGAAAATGTGCACTAAGTTGTCCTCTTTGAAGCTTTAACTCATTTTCCTTCATGCTCTTTGTGAAATAGTTTCTACAACTTTACACTTTTTACAACTTAGATAGTACGATTAAAAAAGTTTCCACAGTGAAGCAAATCGAATGGAGTAATATCGAATGTTCCTGTGACGACGACGTGACACGCAACAAGCAACGCCAACTTTAGCATTACGATGTTGCAACGTAAATATGGGCTTTAAAAAAATAATTTTTACTCAGGACATCTTATTAAGCCAAAATCCCTGGTACCTGTCCTGGTACTATGTTTATTTTATACTAGTAGGTCGCCCCGGCTTTGCACGGGTATAGATACCCGGGGATAGTGTAGCTTCCCAAAAGTGCAAGAATGTTTCAAATCGGTTCAGTAGTTTCGGAGCCTATTCAATGCAAACAAACAAACAAACAATCAAATCTTTCCTACATAAAATATAATAATATCATATAATATTATATCATATAATATTATTACTAGCGGTCCGCCCCAGCTTCGCACGGGTATAGATTATAGCCTATGTCACCCGGGAATAGTGTAGCTTCCCAACAGTGAAATAATTTTTCAAATCGGTTCAGTAATTTCGGAGCCTATTCAATGCAAACAAACAAACAAACAATCAAATATTTCCTCTTTATAATATTAGTATAGAAAACTACACAAAAATATATGACTAATTTAAAAACACCAGTCACTGATTATATCTCCACTGTAGTATGCAACATTTGCACAAAAGCCTTTGTCAACATCTGAGCCATTTTCAGCTTTGTCAAAATAGCAATAAAGTTGATAGCAACGCGAACGCCCCCCGTTATGGTTACTATGACCCAATTTTCTGTTTGTCGAGCTATTTTATGGCTAATTAATTTTAATGATACTTTTCACAGTTTCAGCGACTTATCGACCAATTTAGTGGTAATCGGTATCGTGACTTTGGCTGTAAGATAAGAAGGTTTATGATAACACTTTTGCTTAAGGTGTAACTGTTTCAGAGAACGTTTTTAATTCCACTCTTTGCCATGTGATTGAACGATTTGGAAATTAACCATCAAGTATTAAATAAATAAATTTGGGAATTTTTTTCATACACGGTCAATCTGACCCCAAACTAAGCAGAGCTTGTGATATGGCTGCCAGAGACTGATATACATACATATATAGTTTTAAATACATACTTAAATAGATATTAACACCCAGATATAGAACAAACACAAATGTTCATCACACAAATATTTGTCTTAGATGGGAATCGAACCCACGCCCCCAAGCTCAGAAGGCAGGTATTATGGTAGTTATTATGACATTTAGAGTTATTTTTATTTGTGTTTAAATTTTTGATAATTTATTGGCTTACAGTGGAGGTAGATATATTTTTTGTGATAGGGTTTCGTTTTATCGCTTTTTACGCGTTTCCGGGTTGGTCCCGTAGTAAGAGTTGTTCATTATGTAAAACAACTTTAGTTTAATCATTTAATGTATAGATGAACTAACAACACCATTATTATGAAACTGTATTGGCGAAGTTCACACGTGTTCGTTGACAGTTGACAGTCTGTTGTCAACTGCCAGCAAACACAGTATATAAATTGCGGTTGCATTGTAATCACCCTCTTTCTTTGCTCGAACCTCGAAGCGATAACAAGTGTAAACGAATTGTGTGTAAAACAGTTTAAGGTGATTTCTTGGCTGAAAAGCTAACAATTATGATTCCGCTTCTCTACAATGGACTAAATAAAACTAGAAATAATAGGTATATCCCCTGAGTAACCACTACCGCCACCGTTTTATATAAATAACTAGCGACCCGCCCGCCCAGCTTCGCATGGGTGTAATTTACGTGCGAAACCGGGGCGGGTCGCTAGCCATATATCAAATCAAATCAAATCAAATCATTTATTTGCTAGAATACATTACATTAAAAGGTCTTAATATTATATTTATGTCACTTTGTACTCAGTCTGCAAGCAGACGTGCAAATGCTCATTTTTATACTAAAGAATTTAAATAGGTATTTTAGAAACGAATAATATTAGAATTAAATTCCATAAATTCCTTAACACTATAAAAACAATGGTTAAGAAGCCAATTAGTTAATTCTTTTTTAAATTTGTTACCGTCCAAAAATTTTATATCATTAGGTACCTTATTATAAATGGATATACACATATTACACACATTTCTTTTGTACAAGTCTTTTCTGACAGGAGGTTGATACAATAGGTTAGTGAACTTGACTCTTTTCTGACGGGTAATAACTTGACTACGTTTTTTAAAATAATCTGAGTACTCTTTGGTGAAAATACAAATGTCCTTAATATACAAACATGGTAACGGAAGTATGTTGCATGTTTTGAATAGTGGTCTGCAGCTGTCCAGAAACCAAGATCCATTTATAAACCTTCCGTGAAAATGTATCTAACTGATGGTGAAAACCACATCAAAATCCGTTGCGTGGTTTAGGAGGAGTTAGCGGCCATACAGACAGACAGACGCGGAAAGCGACTTAAATTTATACTATGTAGAGATAGAGATAGAGAAGAAAAGATGTAGAGATAGAGATTGTCAAACTCTACAATAGACTCAGCTATTTCACACTAACAGTCTAACAGCTCTACGATTCGAACATTTACCACAGCACCGTACGTTACGTAGGCCCTTAATCCAGGACCGTAAATGGGGCATAACTAGGCATTAGACAAAATTTGGCAACATGCCAGCTACGCCCCATGGCAACGGTTCTATTCAATGGTTCTACTGGATATTTTTGTGACGGCGTGAGCGTGGTCGTACAACGTTGTAAATGATCGTAGACGAAAGTAGGAATGGTGTATACGTTTAATTTTTTTTGTGACTTACGCAGTTTGCCTTGCGGCTTTTACAGCTTGACCGGACTGGTTGGCGAACGCAGATAGCGTTGGGTCTAACTCGATTTGGTTTTTGGTTTTAGGGTGACTAGCTCAAGGGCACCTCGGAATAACGACCCTTGGCTTGGGCCGTCACCAGAAGTGGGGGATCAGACATGCCGTGTATAATTAAAACCTCAAAGAAGTTGGTTCTTAGACGTTTAAACTACGAATTTACAGTCATTTAATGCTTGCAGATACGTAGCTACAATGCTACGAAGTCGTGATACTACGAACGCATCGTAGCTAAAATACAAACTTGTGTTGACGCTACGTAGCTGCGTAGCCATAACACATGTAGCTAGTATGCGCGTAGCCATAATGCTACGTAACCATAATGCTATGCATAATGCAACGTAGTCGTAATGCTACGCAGTGACCATGTATCGTAGCTGTAATACAACGTTATCATTATACTATTTAAACATGTTTTTCCGCAGTCTATTTTATTATAGAAAAAACATCGTAGCCATACTATAACATAGACATCATGCTACGCGGACATAATTCTACGCAGCCATAATGCATAGTGGACAATAATTATGTCGTAGTCATAATCCAACGTAGCTAGTCTACGTATCATGATACAACTTAGTCATGACATAATCATAATCTCATAGACTATTATTTTTTCTGAAATATTGTTTATAAAATTCAGTTTATAAATTTGCGCAAGAAAATATCAATTAGATTCAGCTCAGCAAATTTTTTTGAAACAGAGAAACACTCGATCAAATCACTTTGCAACAAAAAAAAAACGGTTCTGCCGTTTGGGAGATAGATGCCACAGACACACAGATACACACGTTTAAATTATATTAGGCCAACGCCGTCTAATGTATGTTCCTAATACGATAATATTATCGTATTATTTTAACCATTATGCTTTCCGATAATGTCCCCATTCATTTTGGAAGTGGTCTAATTTATTTCGCAATCAGTGGGGAATGGAAGTAACACGCGAACATGGATGTTATGGTAACATCGCTTATAATGTTGATTCTATTATTGGGGTGGCAAGTGTCACAATGGCGTTAACATGCATTTTTTTTTCCTCCTTCGAGAATTTTGGCGTCGCAAGTTTTGTACATTTGCCAGTGTTAAGCATAATGTAATGTAATACTTTTGCTACTGCTGACATGAGTTTTGTATGTAGAAGCTTTGATAAATTAACGCCACTAAAGCAACGTAAGTGACAGGATCACAACGAGGTAAATTCTTAAAAATTCGGGTTGTATTGAGAATCTTCCTCCTCTTTTGAAGTTGGCTTAGGAATAGCCACGCAAATGGTGAAAATAGTCAAAGTAACTTATCATATATAAACAACGCTAAATCTTTAATTTCAACGAACTAAACAGCACATTTATAAAAAATTTATGAAAAAGAGCGTAAGTGCTATGTTGGCGTTTACAAAGACAGTGTGATCGCTAAGAAAAAAGGGCGTAGGTACCGTACTGACGTTCACAAAGACAGTAATCACTTACGCAAACATAAAGGCGTTATACGAGGCTTATTCACACGAAGGATCGTGATCAGCTAATTGCATCATACGGATATGAGAGAGGGAACGAACTAGAATAGAGTGAAATGAGACTCGTAAATGTGGTTCAGTATGAAATCAGTTCAGTTCAATAATAAATTATTATTTTTAAACTGATTAACAGATACAAAAGTCTTTAGGCATTTTTCCTCTTTCAAAGTCATTCCACAAATCACTTGAAATTCTTATCATCATCATCACAGCTTTCCTTATCCCACTGCTGGGTATATGCTTCTCTTTTGCTATGCCATCTGCCTCGGTCCTGTGCTAATCGAGTCCAGTTTTGACTCGCGATAGGTCGTCAATATCGTCGACCAATCTTGTAGCTAGACGACCAATACTCCGCTTACCATGCCTCGGCCACCACTGTCAAAACTTTACTCTACTTGTCATGATTGCGCCTAACAACTAGTCAAGTTAAACTTGTTTTATTATGCATACGGGTTTTTACTGTACTTTCACTGCCCGATGAATACAACTTGGGTGTCTGCTAGTTGCGAATGATACAGCTTCTTTTAGACAAGCATGCTCCAGAGCGCTTTTAAAAGAGTTTAAAAAGAAAAGAATAAATATTTCCGTCATTAAAACTGCAGGAATAGAATTCTATATTTACCAAATTACCAAACTCCAGACTGTACGTTTTCCTTTAAAGCAGCACGGTACCCCAAAAATCATGAAAACTTCGTTTAAGAGGCGTGCAGGCCATGCGGTCTGTGTTATTGAATTAGAGTCCGGCTCGACGCAATGCAGTCTTTTCTGTGTTTGCAGGGAAAACTGGAATTGAGCAAATTTCATGTTTTTCCCCTCCAAGAGAATTAGTTTTGTGTTTGTAAAAGGATTCGGATTTTGAACGGTTGGTAGTTTAAACAAAAGAGAATGGAGATTGAAATATTTTGACCATAAATATTTTTGTTAATGTCTATTTTAATCTACTAGTAGACATAGGCCTCTCAAGCTTGCCACTCAGCCTAGTCTTCAACTTTTCACTTTCATCCACTGTTGTAACAACTAACGATCTCTTTATTAACTCGTGTAAATATTCATTTATACTTACTGTGGAACCAACGGTTCATGTTCCTCGGTCGAGACAAGTTCCTGACCAGTTTCGGAGCTATTAGGGCACCTTCACCAGGGAGTACGCGCGCTCCCAGAGACAGAAAGTATATTTAACCTTTTTGGTTCCGTTGTTAGTATCAAATCAAATCACACAGATTACATTTTGATGATTTCTCTCTGATCTCCACTTTGTAAATAGGTGGGCAAATAACAATATAATTTTTAAGGTACGTAAGTTAAAATAAGCATCCATCAGTTTTGTTACTACTACTTCTTATCAACTTTCAACTTTTTTCTCAACATTTTAACAGTACTTGTGTGAATATAAACTTTCTATATAAGTATAATATACTAAACCAACTTATCGTTCCCGATCCCAGCTTCACATCAAAACTGCATTTATCCGGTGCCAACTGGTAATAACTGACAATAACCGGTAACCGGAAAACGCCATGCGATTGGCAGAATTGATGCGACACTGTCAGTTTATAATGAGAAATCACCAAGTGTCAAAAAATGTGATTGACGCAACGTTGTGTTACAAATTGAAGGATTTAACTTCGTTTTTGCAGTTTAATAAAAGCAAAACATATATCACACTCATGTTATGAAGTTTGTGTGTTCTTTTTGCATTTTCGGTACAAATTTTAATAGTAGATTGTACAACGAGTGAAAACAAGTCATTTTAGCCGAGACGTTCATCAGCCCGAGCTGAAGACGAGGGCGGATATTTAAGTCGAAGATAACATAATTATAAGTTTTAAACACGAGTTATTCACTCGGCTTTTCACTTTAATTGAGAGGTATTGAAACAGTGATATTGTAAGTAACACCTATAGTAGACTAGTGGCTTCTATGGTGTTTTGGAAACAACAAAAAAATAAGAAATAAAAATGAAAATACATGTTTTACCTCAATATATTTTGACATCCCCCCGCATTCGAGCACAATAACTAGCAAGCACTTAATAAATAATAATCCGCCATTACTATACATTACACTACATATTATTAACAATCAATAATACACCATCATCATCATCATCATCATCTACCTACTGATGGTGGCGTGAGAATAGCTTATGTGGTTTTTGAGCCCTCACTCAAGAAACGAGTCAAATACACCTACTCAATTCAATAACTATAGAGTACAATTTGTTTAAACTTTTGAAACATCTACTATACAAGATTTAGCCAAACGTTTGTAATTAAAATGTCAACAAAGCCGCAAAACAGTAACTCATTAATAAATCCTATATTTATACAAAACTAATTATGTTCGGAAATGAAAACGTCCGTACCAAAGCAATAATTTATTAAAACGCCTATTACGCCTTTACACAGCTATTCATGTCATCCCTAACTGACCTTATTAAGGGGTATTCACCCCCGAGCCAATAAGTGCGACAGATGTGTGAATTAAAACCACTGCCTTTAATTTATTTACTTTGCGATATTTGACTATTAATCCGACTATGGGGACTCTAATCCGCTAATGCTCATTTTATTTGAACACTCGACTTCATACTCTAAAATTTTGCCTTAGTCTCTATCAATATATGGTGCATTTTTCGTTACTTCAGTGATCAAAAATTCATAGCTATAGCAATGAAAATGGAGTGTGCTCCGCCAAAGTATTTTCTATTACGACTAAAAAGTCGTAAACAAAGCGCATTAAAGGGTTACTGATAATTCAAGAATTATTACTTTTTTTTAGTTTCAAATATTTATTGTATTGTGAATAATTTAGATTACTTTTTATTAGTTTGTATGTTACAATAATTATGAAACGAAGCCTATTATGCTTTAAATTAGTATACTTAATTTTTTTTATAATTTAATATATTTTGGATCTGCCTTAAACTCAAGCTAGTACCGAAAAAAGTCTGCCAAAAAAAGAAAAGGGCGAGGTAAACACGTATTACACACACTAGCATATACTGAGATACTAGTTCTACAAACGCACACTTCAATATTGAGCAGCACACAACTGCAAACGATATGCTCAAAATGTAATCAAATAGAGGATTAAAGAAGGTGTAAATGCTAAAGGGGAAACTGTAGGTATACTGCTTCGACTTATTTATTTTTTCTGAGAGAAAAAAGGAGTTAGTCTTGTTTGAAAATAGAGAAGTGAAGGGTGAATAGGTATCTTCTTAGTCTGCGTGCTTCATCTTCGACCACATCGTTGCTTACCAACAGGCGCTTTGGCGAAACGCGGACTTACTTGCGATTAAAAAAAAGAAGTGTTCGGCTTTATTGCCGACCGATATGGCTATGCAAGCTCAAAGTCGCACAACGAGCTATGGAGAGGGCTATGCTCGGGGTTTCTCTACGAGATCGAATCCGAAATGAGGAGATCCGTAGACGAACGAAAGTCACCGACATAGCCCACCGGATTAGTAAGTTGAAATGGCAGTGGGCAGGGCACATATCACGCAGAACAGATGGCCGATGGGGCCGAAGGGTTCTGGAATGGAGACCACGGATTGGTAAGCGCAGCGTAGGACGCTCACCCACAAGATGGACAGACGACCTAAAAGAGACCGCAGGGAAACGCTGGATGCAGGCCGCTTCCAACCGGCCCTTTTGGAGATCGATGGGGGAGGCCTATGTCCAGCAGTGGACGTCCGACGGCTGAAATGATGATGATGATGATGATGATGATATGGCTAAGTGGTAGCGCATCTGCCTTATGAGGAGACCCGGGTTCGATTCCCGGCCACGCACATTTTTGAATGATAAAGTTAAGTGTTTTTTCAAGTCTTTGGGTGTTAGATGTCTGTTTCTTTGTTTGTGTACCATAGCAATCCCGCCTCAAGGAATCCTAGTGGGGAGTGTCATTTTTTTAAAATCTAATCTTAATAATATTAATTATTTTATTTATTTATTATAAATTATTAAAATCATAATATTATAATATTTTAATCACAATAATCAAAATGTATTCTAATTTATTTGAAGAAAAAGTTGGCCGTTACGGTAGATGTGAAACATGTCTACTACGCATAAGAGAGCGCCATGTCGTTCGCCGTCACGGCATACGAGTCGATTTTACTACCAAGGCGCGCCAATAGATGTTTCAAATCTAAATATTTTTATAAATGACTTCCGGCTCGACCCACACCAAAGTGATATGACGAGTTGAACTCATCTCGCATGAAAAACACTACATCGCCAAAGCCTAAGATCGGGCAGTCTGGAAGGAAGGAATGTAGCCCACAACCCAGCAACAGGACACATTAAATTAAAAAATTTATATCTAAATTGAGTTCACAAAATGAAGCTCGCAATGAAACCCTTTTCAATTCGAGATAAGAATTTTATTGACTACCAAGTATAAGGAGATGGAATGTCTATGTTACAGCTTTCATTTCTATTTTATATCTATTCAGCACATCCAAGATTCTGAGAAATACTAAAATAACTCTTTTTATCTCAAGACTTAAGCGTTGCCATCACAACAAAGCACCACACCTCAGTAATATTAACGAAGCTTAAAAGCGAAAGCTCCCGAATATCGCGTTACGCGGCACTTAAGGAAGATGCCAAGAGTAAGGCTCTGGTCACACCAAAGCCACAGACCTAGCAAACGTGCTACGACTTATCTGAGATTTTTATACGTAAAAAGGTTTGTATTTGACCGCCATCTCACCTGATGTTAATTGATGATGCTTACCTGAAAGAATTCGATACATCAAACCGATTTGATTGTATAAGACTTGTAATAAATTGAATATATAAAGTAGCGGCACGCATGATAGATTTGCTTAATTTTAGCGAAGCAAAAGACCCGACAAATTTAGCATTCATGATGCTACGTATACACAATAGCTAAGCTACTAGGCAAAATCACATGAGGGCAAAAAATTCAGTGAGAAAAAGCCTCCACCCCTGCTACATAAACAAAACGATTTAATGATTGTTTCAGTGTTATAGACAATTCAATAATTTAAGGATCTAAAGACTCTTTTATCACATGCACTTCAAGGTAGTGTAACTCTGTTCCGCCGTCAGTCTTCCACAACACCTACAACCCTGGTGTTTTCTAAGAGAGTAATAAGTTTACTTCTGGGTAACCGTGTCCAATTTTGGGACTCATCTTTCTTTACCATCCGGCAAGGTAAAGCCAAATGCTAACTCATTTTGTTTGAAATAAAATCATCATCATTATCACCCTATCATTTTACCACTACTGGGACACGGGTTTTCTCTTAGAGAGAGAGATAGAGAGAGAGAGAACGGGCCCTAACTCACCATGCTGGCCCAGTGTTTGTTGGCGATCATCATATGTCTGAACTTTTGAGATTATTGGACCGGTTTTCTCACGATGTTTTCCTTCACCATTTTTTTAGTGATGGCATCGAAAAGTCACGTTGTTTAACTAAACACAAAATAAGTTTTTGGTGCAAGGCCAAAAATCAAATCAGTTACCATTAGATTGTTAAGTGCACATGCTACCGCTCGGCCACCATCGGTCGCAACAAAAATAGTCGGTACTTAACTGACGTTTTGGTCGCGTCAGTTTGACCAAACCTTTATGCATCAGTATAACTGACGGTAGACACTCGACAACTCGACGAACACTTGTCACTTCCGTGGGTTGGGATTTTTGCGTGTGAAATATTTAGCCTGAACGTGGGTTATTTCATGCTTCTTTCACGTAGGTTACGTTAAAATTGGTAACACGCTCGTTTCTTTTTTATAATCTTAATTTTGTAACTCAGTTCTACACGTTTCCGGTAGGAAACATTTCAAAAATCTTTGAACTGCTGTAGGTGTAGTCGCCTAAACTCGTGTCGTATGAGGTGCATGGTATGAGGTCTATTTGATCTCAAATCGTGGATAGCCTTCAGCCACAGTAGATACAAAAGCTAAATCAGTAGTTTAACTTTAAGAAAACGCCCGAATCGAGTGAGGTAATTATACGAGCGCCCTTTTCCCCGCCCGCTACGATACTTCACGGTATGATCAGAGCGATAGTCGCGTGCACCGCGTCATTGAGATTCACTGAGTGTGTGTTGTCGGCATAGAAGACTACAGTAAAACAATAAAAAAACCTTGAAACCCGATAATAACAACCCTAGCACTGTGCCTGATTGTAGGCATTGAATTCAAGGACACGTCAGAGTCAAACTACCGGTTTAACTTATGTATACCTATACTGTGCTTCGGGCCTAAAGAGCACCTATGGTTACCGCACTGGCGTGTGTGCTATTATCTATTCTGTCGTGTGGCATTCTTATTTAAATTATGTGTTTCTACACCAATAAGCTTAATCAGTTTCACTTGTAACGAACTGCAAATGAATCTTAGAAGTCGATTTTAACATATTTCTAATTGTCGTATCGTTTTGAAAATTTGCAAGTATTGCTATCCGGGTGACGATACAATGATTTGGTATTATGAAACTGATCTGATGATCAAGCCATGATGGAGTTAAGAGGTGGATAGTGGAACTCTTCAATGACTATAAACCCGTCGAGTTTGTGTTCCTTTGATTTGTTTTAACGCGTTATATTAGCGAGTTTTAGCCGACTTCAAAAAAAGGAGGTGGTTATAATATTTGTTATTTGAAAGGATATACTTTCAGATTGGTCCCATATAAATTTCATCAAAATCAGTTTCGTTTTTAAATCAAAGTAACTGGAAAATTGCGTATTTTACTGATTTTGAAGTTGGTTTTTAAATTGATAATTATTTAAACTGAAATAATGATTAGACCTAAATGCTGCTAATTTTTAACTGTTCCCAATAATATTTAAATGTGCCCTCAATAATTTAAGGCGTAACAAGTACTAAATCTTTCGTAACAGCTTTAAGGTCGGCTCTCATAACAAATAGAAAATAATCACCAATCAAGGTAAACATTTTGAGGCTCTTCAGATGCCATCCGAATAAATTTACCTAACAATATTCACAAATTGAGCCCAACATTGAGTGTGGAATAAAAGGCTCACTTAATGGCAGCAAATTATACAAAATATTGGATTTAATGACAAGAATTTAAATTAAATATTGGAAGAGTTATCCAAGTCAGTAAATTATGGCAAATCGGGCTAACTGTGGCTACCGCAGCTCGCACGGTTAGTTAGCAGGTTGGTGCGTTTAAGTACAATGATATTAGCATTTAGCATTCTTCATTTGGATTAATATGATATACCAAAATAGCTGTTTTTCGCGACCTCATACATATAGACTTTCATAATATTATATAAACTTTCAACCCCTTTCCCTCCCTTAAGTTGGCCCTTTCTTAACTTACCTGTACACTCCATAAAGAATCTACCTCCCAAATTTTAAATTTGTTAGTCAAGTAGTTTCCGAGATTTATTGATTAGTCTGAGTGAGTGAGTGAATTTCGCTTTTATATACATAGGTAGATAGGTAGTATCTACTTCATTTTACTGAGATATTAAGATAATTATCTATGATATCAGATATACGTCAGGAAAATATTATCCTGAACAGTATTTTTTTATTTCATACTATCAAAGTTATTCTCATATTAATACGAAAAGGTCATTGCACAAACTAATGCGCATGATATTTATTTTACTGAAAATTTAGATACGGGCTCGATTTTTCAATTGAGATCGATTCTTGTAATATTTGTATTCAATCTGTTCGTGCATCTGCTCACTCACTCGCCTTGTTTTCTTTTCTCTTTTTCAAAAGCACTGCAATTTATGTTATGAAAAATTTGCTAAACTATTCCAAACTCAGAATAAAACAATATTTGGAAGCGTTATACAGTTTCCCCTTTAGCACTTACACATTGGTCGTCCATTTGATGACTTTTGAGCGTATCCTTTGCAGTTGTGTGACACTCAATATTGAAGTGTGCGTTTGTAGAACTAGTAAGAATGTCACTGTGGGCAATACGCATTTACCATAAAAAAAATTGGCAGATTTTTTCTGTAGTAGCACGAGTTTAAGGCAGGTCCAAACTATATAATTATTAAATATTCCAAAAGATAGACACTACGTAGGTATGAGTTTATGTAAGTACTAAAATACTTCCCGGTACAAAAAAATGCTAGCAATTTTTTGTTGTATTTAAATATAAATTTATCTTTGGTGTTTCTTCTTACACTACCTGTTAAAAATTATTACTATTACGACACACTTATTTTAGAAATAATGTGAAATTTCTTTTGTTCCAGGTATCCAGACAACGTCACATCAAATTCTAGATAAGCTCGTCCCCTTTTAAGTTATCCACCAAAGTTAAATTTCGCGAGAACTTAACTAACTTTAAACCGAAGCTCTTCGCAAAGAATAAACGTAATTAGAGAAATTTGAAAATTTAAACCAAATTGTACAATACTTTCTTTTTAAAGCCACGTTTGCTACGTAATTCATTTTTAAACTTTGCAAAATTTACTCTTTACCTTGCGACAGAAGTTTTTGTTATTCTATTCGCTCGGCCCGCTTATGTTTATTTTTTCTCCGCTCAATTTTTCGCTTTCGCGTCGTAATTTTTTCTCGGCGCTAACGATGGAGAATTCCGAATTGCAAATGTAGTTAATTGCCCGATGGAAGTAAAGTTAGCGTTCGCACTTACGACGTCGCGACTGATTGTTGAAATATTTAACGTTTCCAAAACGCTCGAATAATTAAACGGGATGCTTTCAAATAATCAGAGAGACTAATCTGAAATTCTTATTTTTGTTTGCCTGTTTCTGACTTTCATTAAAGGGTGAAGTGATTTTCAACACCCGTAGGGCTAAAAGTACATAGAGAGCAGAGCAGTTATCCTAACCTAACCTAACCTAACCTAACATACTTTTTAAATAGCAATAATGATTGAACCCGGGTATGTCCTAAAACTGCGACCAGAACCACCGGGGGATGGGCAGCAGCGTCCTATTAGTACACGGTGACCGTACTGCAATCCCCAAGCCGCCTGCCAAGCATGGGAATTAAGGCAACACCCTTCTCTAAGAGGGAGGGAGACTTTTATTCAGCAGTGGACGTTTACTGGCTGATGGTTCGAAAATATTATAATGAATATTTTGTCAATCCATCTCGACCCATGGGTCTCTAGAAGATTCCAGGGCTGTCAATACAATAAACAAATTATCAATTCAAGATTATTAATCACCCCAACATTCTTCCAATCATCACCCCTAAACCGGCTAAATCCAGTTTGATTTATGTCACGGCGGCCATGACAGCTCCCCGAGTGATTACTTCCTATGCATTAGATCTGATGAATGTATTTACATTAGAAATCCAGGGCTTAGCAGAGACGGTACAATTATGGGCTGGTAGCTGAGTTTACGTATTGTCGCAATGCAAATGTGTTAGAAAAGCGACATCTACATTTTAGTGCTGAAAATGGTATTCTGATTATATAGGTGAAAATGCTTAATTGTCGCTTATATTTCAAATCGCCCAACAGCGCTATCGATGCTAACGTGCCAAACAACAAACATTGTGCCATTATAAAGCCCTAACAGACGTGCCGGACTTGGTTGACGGATTGCCGTCCAACCAACGGAAGAGAAAGATAAAAATTTCTTCGTCTACCAAATCCGTCACGTATGTTAGCTACTTTAGTTTTTATTACCGATGTTCGCAATCACAGAAAAAAAAGAAAAAAAAAACATTTTTTCTGTGTTAGCAATTTTGACGCTGTTGACGATTCGAGAACGCGCCCTCTGTCAAGCAAAACTGCGCAAGATGCTTTTTACTGGCACGAAATACATTGACTAGGCCGTTAAAAAATCGTCAAAAATTATGTAGTCAAGTGCATGGCAATTTAGCTCATTTCAATACAATAAAAAACGGACAGTCACTGATGTGGTAGCTTACAAAGAAAGCTAGAGAAAACTTACCCCAAAAAAGGGGCAGTTCGTATGTATTTCAACACAAACGGAATACGATGATACATTAATCCTAATTTATGTTAACGTACATTGAAAAATGTTTGTAAAACACTGTTTTAAACTATCACGGTTGTTCACTAAAGTTATAGGTATGACTACCGTACCACGGTAAATATCCCGTAAATAATCATATAACTTTAAAAGTATTTGAGTACCTACGTACATTGTAGAAACATTTGCCTCTACTACTTGTAGTCCACTGCCAAACAACGCTGGCAGTCGACAGATGCTGCGACAGAGCTGCCAACTTAATCATTTGTTATTGCCCATTGACACATATGACCCAATCAAGGGGAACCGAGTGCACTCTAGTGGTTTCTGATAATCAATTTTGGAGCCCTACTTAAAACGAATCGTTAGTGGTCACTTGTTCGATGAGACAAGTTGTTGAATTTAAAGGATAGCTGTTTTAATTTATTTAAAAAAAATTACCTCTCGAATAAATGAAGCAGGCTAACTATCAGAGTTTTGGCGCCAACGTAGAAAAAAATATGTCGGCTCGTTGTATTATTTTCCTAAACTTGTGTATTTACGAGTGTTAAAGTGTATTAATGTTAGATTATTATTTATTAAGTGCTCTTGAAGGTGCTTGAGTGTGGGAGTGATAATAACGAGGTAAAACATGACACGTCTTTTCGTGTTGTTTCCAAAACACCCTAGAAGCCTCTTGTAAAGCCTCCACCACTTTACTGGGGTATGAGTTTGACCATTTCCAAAGTCCTTGCATCAGTACAGAAAAAAATAGTTGTCAGAAATGTATTGTATGTACATTAATTATATAACACACACTTTTAAGACCCCTTTGTCTCTAGCTAATTATTAACCCTGTTAATTAAGACCGTTAGTTTCTATAAGATAATAACAATAAAATAAATAACATTATATTCTACAGAATAAAAGCAAAACCAAATGTTTGAGAACAAACCCTTAAGTCCATCTCTAGAAAGTGTGACGTTACAAAGCCTGTTGTCCGTTATCTTTCTCCGTTGGACAAGGTCATTAATTACGTCCCTCTTGATTCTATAACAGTTTTCTTTTTATCGTCCGTGCTGGGTTTTGCGAGCAATTTATTTCAGTCCGCTGATTTCGAATTTTACTTACAAATTGAGATCGAATGAGTAGTCCTACTTTCACTAGACAGGTACCCACTACTTACACTACAACCTCTCAGCCATGCAGAAGCATAATAATATAGGCGGTTTAAACATGACTACCACTTCCCATAGTCAAGTCAAGTTTGTTACAAGGCTTTTTTTCTTTCTTCTGTTGAGGATTTCGGCGTCTCACGTCTTGTGCATTTGCATCATGTATTAAAATATTTTCAAGTTATATTAGACATCACCAAACAAGTCATAGTCACAATCTGAGTCAAGGAAAGTAAGTCACGGTAAGTTAAGGTAGCATTCTGATCTTGGCAACTGCGACTGGCGGCAGTGACCGCGTCGCGCGACCCACTACTCAGCATGAATTTATATGGAGTGATAAAGAATGACCCACACATCATGTGACGCAGTCGCTTGCATTATTTAGCACTCCATATAAACTCATACTGTTATTTCATCATCATCATCATCAGCCCTGAGTGACCCACTGCTGGGTATAGGCCTCCCTTTGTTTATGCCACTGTTATTTACTTACCTTATAATATCAACTATCTGCCAGTGAATGTCCTGTCAAAATCGGTCCAGCTGTTTTGGAGTCCATAAGGAACATGCACACATAATACACACACCGATTCTTATATATTAGAAGAAGATACAGCAACTGTCATAACGCTTCTTAGCGCGGCTCTAGTGTAAGATCCGCTAACAGATAATAAAAATAAAACCGAATTGTAATTATGTTTGTTCTAATCGAGGTTATTTGTGGGTATTTCCGAACTCTTTATCTTACCTAATTTTTGCCTTTTTTGCCATAGATAGCAAACAAGCTAACGGGCTGCCTGCAGCTGGTAAGCAATCACCGTCGCCTATGGTTATCTGTAACACCAGGGGCATCACAGATACGTTGCCTACACCCTTTTGAAGAACCCAATGTTATATTAAAGTTGTTGAGTAGATTGAAAACTAAAAGCAATAACATAAAGGTAACCGTATAGGTAGCCGAATAAAACAGACCGTCCATTTTAAGGGTATTAAATTTTAAATAAGTTAATTTCAAACTGGCTAACCAAGTTGAATGTTAATTTGCCAAATTGAGATCATGAGGCTGAAATTCGGCTGGTTTAATTTGTTATAATAACAATACGATTCGGTA
The DNA here is from genome assembly GCA_914767915.1 of Agriopis aurantiaria. NCBI lineage: Eukaryota > Metazoa > Arthropoda > Insecta > Lepidoptera > Geometridae > Agriopis > Agriopis aurantiaria. The sequence continues at coordinate 8,257,237 of OU611999.1, forward strand.
GGTATTCTGCCTGTGCAATGTACAGTCAGCAGCAGTAATAGGCATGATGGCAAAATTTTTTTTATAACTTCATAAAAAAGCCGATCATAAATAGAGCCCATCAACGAAAACAAAATTAAAATTAGTTCAAAAATAAATAAGATATAAGCAGATATAAGCATTTAAATTTCATGCTAGACAGAGAGCGCACTATACTGAGCCGTGACGTCACGGCTCAGGAGCGCCATACAAATGCTATTTTAACACACGCTTTGTGAGAAAGGGATAGAGCATGCCCTCCCTATCCCCACCTAAAACTTTAAACGCTCATATCTCAGAGATTTATCAGCCAATTTAAATTATTTTTTCAGTATGTGTAATGTAATTAGTTATATTCCTCGCTAAGCCGGTTATTTGTAGTAAATTAAACATGAGAACACATGCCTATTGAACCCAAGAACACTCACTGAAGATAAGATACATCTAGAGAATGCTTCTCATCGCAATTTAGATATGTTATACACACATATCTTTATCAAGATCAATATCGCAAGGACGTCAATTTGTACGCAAACTCAGCGTGCCGAATAAGACTTTACAAGAGCAATTTACTGGTAGCTACTCCTTTGCACGGTCAACAGTTTTTGTTTTTGGTCATCGAGATACAATTCATATGTATTGTAACTCGGTGCTTAAGGTGCGCTTTTTCTTAACGCCTGTATACAAAGCCGTTGTATAGCTGCATAACTTTTAAATCAATTAATCTATTTAATTGACGTACCTAAGAACATTGAGACAATGTCAAGAGGTAGAAATAGATAATTGAAATTAATTGAATTGTAAAAAGCGCCTCTTAATTTTAACGCCTCTTAAGGTGAGCTCCGTGTCTATTTTGATAAAAATCTGTTTTGTATGATAATGTATTGTATATTTCAATGATTTATTTCTTTGTTTCTTACAAAAAAAAAACGTTTAAGCAAACAGTTAACCGTACATAGAAAAGGTATTATGCAAGGTCAAGAGTTGAGTACAGGCTATTTTCGTCGTAGGTCTAACCTCTTAAAATTAACACCACCCAAGCGTACTTCTGCATTTGAGATTTGGACAAAAGCCCGACAAACCACGTATAATAATATCAAGAATGAACTTGAACGCACCTAAGCTCCGATGTGAAGAGATATGTGGCATCGTATGGCTATTATCCCAGTCAAATTTTGCAATTCGCCGCAAACAGGTATTGAATAATTGAAAGCCCAACTTACCACACTGACTGTACGTATTCACGGGAGAACAATCTTAGTAGGTTTAGGTGAAACTGAGCGAAATAATAGCCCGGAATAACAATCGCACCTGTAATTGTATCTTCTTGAGCGTGAGGAAGTTAAATTTAACGTTGACCGTAGCGGGTTCAATTTACTGCCAAGAAAATAGCTCGCAGGGCTAGGTATGTACGATACATCACAATAGCATCATATCTGACGGAGATTTTTATATTAAGGGACTAAACGACATAATATTTGTATTCAGGGTTACACGAAACAGTGTTACTGAAGCGAAAGGAGGTCAATAACGATGATCTGATGAGTGCAATGAATCATTATACTGATCATTATAATGAAAATTTCTTTAAGTGTGAATGATATTTTTATATGGAAAAGCTGTATTTTTTCACGATTTCAGGGTTGGCCAGTTGTAAAAGATGTTCGTAATGACGAATGCGATGCCCTGCTTTTGAGTTCGTACCACAATTCTGTGTAACTTTGTATACACAATATATATCAAAAAGTGATTTTCTGAAGAAAAAGCAGTTTTCTTCAGAGTCGGTTAATATTACTGAAAAACGGGTTTTGACGTGTATTAATATAATTTAAAATACGTGTAAGGCTGGGACAATACTACTCTAGGTAGATAACTAGACATTTATACAAGGTTACGCATATAGACTGTACTAAGCCGAAAGGAGATCATTGTACTTATAATTATGAACAACTTTTAATCCCATTGTAAAAGTTTGACTGTTTTTGTTGTTTACTCTTTTTTTTACAAAAACGCCAAATACTCGTCCTTGGGTGTTATTCCGCTTAAAGTATATTACGAGAAAAAAATAGGCACCAAAGAAAAACTTAATAGGATCTCGTCAGATTCAGAAGCTAATTTTCATGCCCTGTCGGTGCCTAGCGCGTGACTGACAAAAGAGCTTCTTATAATTCCCCGCTAAACCGTATTCCTTACCTACTAATCTTATGAAACCATATAACGGCGATGTAAATAGAATGACTTTAAGAGGTAAAAAGAGCACTTATTCTTATATTTATGTGCTAGGTTTACCTGGTCCTGGCACGACACGACGTCTGAGCGTTTATTTTGCAGTGCGGTCAATATATTAGCAGTATTAAATGCCAGCTAGCATGCTCCAATTAATGTACGATCAATATTGCCCATTAATTGGTAGCTTCACTAACCAAGCTACATAAGTACATACTTCTACTATATCTATGGCATATTGCAGTTGTAGCATTATAAATAATGTAGTATTACCATATTCATCCCAATATATGACAATCCAGACATAATTATAACGTTCACCAATATACACAGGACAAGCATGGTGGATTTGGCTCATCCTCTCACTCTCTCTCTCTATCTCTCTCTCTATCTCTCTCTCTCTGAGAAAGTCAGTGTTCCAGCAGTGGGAACATGATAGGCTATAGGATATGAATGGTGACGATGATAACCATCTTCATCCCAAAATATTCTCTAAAATTTGCTAGGTAAATTTAACATGACCTAGTCTGTTCTTCACACGTCATAAATTTAGTTTTGTGTTATTAGTATTATGTAGGATTTATGAATCCACAATAAATTTCATTTGTGCGTCTCACATGGCTGATCGTTTTACAAATTACTGTTTTTTATGAATAACTAGTGGTTCTGGGCGAACCAGACTATGACCTCGTGGTCCCTATATTTTCGTAGCCCTATATCAGATTTTGGACATATAAATTTTTTATTTTATTGGAATGAACTACTTTCCTACAAAATGAAGATTGGAATAACGATTCGCAAGTTATCGTCGAACATTTATACAAAACATCAATAACTCATCAGCAACGAATGCCTAGTTCAGACTAAGCTTCATAGTCTTGAGCATCGGCGCAAAGTTGCTGGTCTATTTGTTTATACATTTCGGAAAGTGTGCATTGGCTCTGCATGATCTAATTCCCTCCTGCCCATTTTTCCAATCGGACTGCCAGAATGGGCACGAAAAATCGACACCGCTTTATGGTTGATATTCTGAAAACCCGTACTGCTTTGATTTCATTTTTATAGGGCAAACTGCAAAGAAGTCTGTGAATGCGCTGCCTGCATAGGTGTTCCTCGAAAGTTACAATCTGGGTGTCTTCAAATCACGTGTAAATTGGTTTCTTCTAGGCAAGCGTGCTCTATCGTAGACCACATCGTCGCTTTCGCTGTACATCAGGCGAGTTGGTGGTCAAACGACAACGTATTTCGACGATGTACAAATAGACCGTTCCGTTCTTTCTGTTGCCATACCCTAACAGGGTCATATGTACTACTTGTAATTTTAAAATGTATAAACATGTTTTTTAAGGTTTGCATGCATACATATGTCGCAATAAACATATAGTTATATAGTTATAGATATATAGTTGAGTATTGAGTATTACAACCAAAAAAAAAACGCCCATTTGTTATGGTAGAATCTGAGACCTCTCATCGCTTGGTCTGTACAAGTTGTTGGGCTCGAACTGAGAACTCGCGACCCCATACATTTTCGCAACTACTTGACCAATTTTGATATTATTTGAACTTAAAAATTGTATTGAAATGACCTGCTTACCTGCCAAATTTCATAAAAAATCGGATAAACGATACCCAATATACAAACTTACAAACCTTAATAAAACGCCGCCTTGTCTCATTACGATCTCTCATCGCTCGATCAAATATTTATGAAAAGAATAAATACATCAAAATTAAATTCTTAGTATTGGTGTAGGCGAATCACAATCTGAATTCTGAACTTATAAATCTCAAGTGAAACTTAATATAAAAATTCACGCCATTTGACGTCAAGGGAAAATTAATTTCGACACATAGGTAAACGTCGTTCCCTCGCAATATCCATCACAGACTATTTGCATAGAGGGTGATAAATCTAAGAAAGAAATCTTATATGAGAGAAGATATTGGAAACGACTCGGCGATGTATCATGGCGGTTTCGTATGTTGACATATTGCCCCATATTCTGGGCATATGAGGAGTATGGCAATTTCACGAACAGTTGTTCACTGTTCGGTATCATCAAACTTTGCAAATATTCTTGTTGGATGTCAAAATTACAATTGACTTTAGTATTTTATTTTTTGCATGTGAACTCTTTTTTATTAATTTTTGTCACTAATATAGCTATTTAATTTTTATTTCACATTAATCTTCATTACAATATTAAATACAAGGCGCGCTTAGTTTGAATTACACATAAGGACAAAAATAATCGATAGTTATGATGCAACTTTTGCTATATATCATCAAAAAATTAAAAAATGTGACTGTAAATAATATATATGTAATAATTGTGCACAATCTCTGTTGAGAAAGAACGCGTTTGTCCAGCTGAAGCTATGAAAACGTGCTCAACATCAGGCGGACCGCTAGCCTATTTGCCAGTCATTTTATTAAAAAAAATACAATTTCTAAAACATTTTTTTAGTAAATGTATTGAGTTTTGTGAAAAGTCAATGCATAAAAACGATTAAATATGATTTAGGGGAGCTGTCTGAGGGAGTTTTGATACTAATTCAAAAGCACGTTGACTATATATATTTATAAATCATATACGTGTCACAGAAAAAGTGTTTATTTTACGAACGTTAGAGACTAAAGTGCTTCTCTGTGTTCACTCATAAATATAAAATTGATATCAGCTTGGTTGACTGACTTTACTCATAAAATAAATGTTCCCCAAAATGGAATCCTAACACAGACTGATCTAATTTAATCTCTTAGTTTTCATAATTATTTTTGTCAAAGCTTCGTTTAAAGCCGAGATCAAAGCGCTCGAAGAACTCGCACGCACGTTCTACATTTTTAAAATCACTGAGTGTGAGAATAAATAAAAACGATATATTGTTCATTAATAAGACATGACAAAATGTTTTGAGCAAAGGTTTATTTAAATATCATTTGTATTTGTGAAAACCTTCGCCAAAATAAATGATGACAACAGCAAAAAAAGTTTAAAAGTTTTTTTATTAATACTTAAGGATGTTTTATGCTAGACCGTTGCGGGCACGCCCGTACGAGGCGCGGACGAGGCACGGATTTAAAAGTTCGAACATTTTATATGAAGGCATAGGTGCCAGGGCACGGCCGAGCCTCGTCCGGGACGCGAATAAATGTTCCCGAAGTTTTAAATCCGTGTCGTCCGCGCCTTGTACGGGTAACGGCTCATGCTCGCCACGGTCTAGCATAAATCATTCTTAAGTTGTTCGTTGGTATTTTTCTATATGAACAAAATAGTATTTCGTTATTTTTGATACTACTCCTCGGTGATTTTTCCCCGCGCTTTTAGCTGCGCCTTAAGCTACATCATATAATAATTACAGAACCTTTTTAATTGCTCTCTCCTTTGGGATGGAAGTACCAGTTTGAGGCATTGGAGTCTATAGAGAAACGTGCCAAGAAGCTCATCAGCAACGAATCCTTAGTTCGGGCTGAGCAATGAGCATCGACGTAAAGTTGCTAGTCTATCGATTTTTTATCGGATACATTTCGGAGAGTGTGCATCGGATCTGCACGGTCTAATTCCCTCCTGCCCATTTTTCTATCGGACTGCCAGAGCGGGCACGAAAAATCGTCACCACTTTATGGTTCATATTCCGAAAACCCGTACGAAGTGCTTTGATTCCACATTTATTCTGCGAACTGCTAGTCTGTGGAATGCGCTGCCTGAATGGTTGTTCCCCGATGGTTATAATCACGTCTTCAAATAAGTCAATAATAAGTTAATAAGTCTTCAAATCACGAGTGAATCAGTTTCTTCTAGGCAAGCGTGCTCCGACGAAGATCGCATCATCGCTTAACATCAGGCGAGATGGTGGTCAAACGCAAGCCTATTATTTACTGAAAAAAAAAAACAGAAATAGAAAAACGCTTTCTGGGCAGTCGGATAACAATATAAGTCTAACAGCGCTTGCTATAATATTTGTAGTGGCGAAAGTACAACATTGGACCGGAAATGGAATATTTATGCAATATTGTAAAATATCTACCGGAAATGTTTATTTCAAATGGGAGAGTCGCACAAAATTGTAGCGCGCAAAAATGTTGCAAACTCACGCAACTACTAACTTTTGTTTATTTTCGAAACGTCACGAATTACTTGTGGTTTTTAAGGAAGTAGGTTACCAATATTTAACCCTGACAATCTTATATGTGTTATAATATTAACTTATGTTTTTTGGCGCCAAAAAACATGTTAAAAGTTTAACGTGCACATACCTAAAATATTTGAAATTTACTTGCTACTTGTATATCGGCTTTACCAAATAAAATAATAGTACAATACTTACACGTTTTTTTAACACTAATATCATAAAAATAAATTCTTTGCGAATCAAAGGTTAACATTTGATTCATATTTAAACTACATTAGAGATGTAACAGCTAATACCATATAATATACAGAAATGTTCACCCCGACGCGGACGTCTAGCGACGCGACGAAAATCGAGGGGGTGTTATAAGTTTGACGCCTATATGTGTTTGTGATTTCGTAGCTCCCAAATGGTCGGACCTAAGTCAAATCGCTTTTATTTTAATTTTAAATGTTAACACCTTCTTTATTCAGGATGATTTATTTTAGCTGTATTTGATGAAAATCTGTCCCGCTGTTTAAAAGTTAGAAGCTCCTTTCCGAATTGGTCGAGGGACTAACTTGTTTGACAATAATTATTTATCACTTGCTATATTCTTCGAGATTGTTTAATGATTCATTTCTTCAGTTTCAGGTGAGTCTTGCCTCTTGGAGGGCTCCAGGTACTCAGTATGAGACTAAAGGAATGGTTGTTGTATTCAATTCCTTTCTGAAGTTATTTTTTCAGTTTTCAATTGGCTGAAAATTAAATACGTGTAAGTAATTTTTATGTTTGATTCCAATCCTGAACCGACATGATTGAAGATTCAATAATTTCATTACACATTGCAATGTGTAAATTCAAAATTATACCGATTTTATTCTGTCAAATGAATTTCAACTTTCACAAGCCAAATTAATAGAATCGAGCTCGGCTCATTTCTCTCTGAAAATTCAAGACAAATCTAAATTTAATTCACTTTTCAGTTACTTTCGGTCATGATTTAATTTGCTGTTTCATTCGATTTTATTTGTGAATTCTCAAATCTCATTCGCACAAACTCCTGACAACTTTTTCCTTTTTATTTTCCTTCTATTTTTGGTTTCGCCTTAAATGTTCACATTATCTATGTTATTTTATCACAATGTTAGGTAAACCAAACAAACGAGGCTCTTTCTGAGAACAGTGCAGCAAATATGAGCTCTATTTTGCCCTTAATTACGATAACTTTCGCACTAAAGAGGAATAATCGCATTGTGCAGCAAAGAAGATTCATACGATGCGTTTGTTACTAAACATCAGGGGGGCTACCACAATCTCAAAAACATTGTTATTACATTGAAATTTGTCTCGCTTTCTCGGCTAATGAGAGAGCAAGACAAAATTCAATATAAGATTATTATAAGAACATATTTGAGGTTTTGGTAGTCCACTAGGTGGCATGCGCACCACGACTAAACTTTGTCAAAACTTTTTGTCGTGCGTGAACGTGACAAAGCAATGATTATGAATACGTCTGTCTCTTTTTTGCACGATAACAGTAGACAAGTTCTTGCGATGCGCAAATTTGGCATGCGTAGATGCTACTCATAACATTTCGTGGCATCAATATAGATTTTCAATGTCACGTATCGTATTTGCACTTTCCATTGTATAAGTTATCGACTGGGTCTCTACCACACTCTAGTTTTGGTTTACCTCCTATTTCTTCTCTCTGCTTCAGTCGTACCATACTGCTTGCCTCTATATGCACTGTTATATACCCCTTTTTGTTCAAATTACTTGACTGTATGTAGCCGAACTGTATAGATCAATGTATTAGTAGAATGTATTCGATTGAAATGTAGATGAGTTTAAAAAAGTTATCTATAAAGTTGAAGCTTGCCGTGAGAAGAAAGTCATACTGTTCTTGTCCCTACACATTTTATAAACATGAAATTACTCAAAGTTAGCTAATTTCTGTAATAACTGATAATGTATCTGTAGTGGCAAATGCATGAAAGTGTATGTAATTATCCTTATAGACGAGCACGACATTGGTGAATATTTCGAGATGGCGAAATTTTTAAAGGCTGTGGTGAAAGGTGCGTACGAACTGTGAAAAATGAGCAGCCTAGTTTGTCTATACCCCGTTTGAAAGGTATGAGTTGGATGCTGTCCAAAAGACACATAACTACACAACAAGAACAAAGCATACCTTCTTTTTTATTAATCCGGGGTATGAGCTACCTCCAAATCAAATTTCATTTAAGTTTAAATTTGTTCATGAACCCCCATATTTGTATTAGCTCATACCCTTTTTTAGTCGATAAAATAAGGTAACTCTAAGGTTCCCATTAAAGTTACTTCAAATAAAGGATCTGAACAGATCTGTTGACGTCATCTCTTACGTAATATCTCACTTTGTCCTTGTCTCCATTTGAGGTGGACTGAGGGAACCTTGAGAGACGACTAACAATGTCAAACATAAGGAAAGCTTGGAGGACCAACAAAGAGAGTCTTAGCAAAGTGACCCTCAAGGTGAGGATTCAAGGTATCTTTATTGCGATTATAAATATGGAGGCTACACATAAACTTTCACATTTATGATATTATTGTGATTAAAGTTAAAAGAGCTCTAAAATTCTACACGCTTTACTGTAAACATTTGGCCATTTATTTTACATTACAAGTTGGTCCTTGTAACAGAGTCATTTCTAAAAGCTTTAAAACAAACTGCGCATCTGCATAAATTAAACTACAGAGCCAGCGTGGCGTAACGAAACTACTAAAAATTTCATAAGTTGGACCCGAAATATTGATCGCGCCCATTCATGCCAGAGCGTGCGACAAAGGGAACCTTGCTCAGCGATGCCGCAGTCAATGCCAGTAAGAAATCTATGCACTTAATACCTACATTCAAAATTCAAAAGGCTCTTAATAAGATAACTAAAGCAAGGACAGTAAAAGCTGGTCGTCCACGTGATATTGTGTAAAAATTATTGTCATGGCTTCGTGTCGAATTTCGATCAGTCACACTAACATAATAAATGTGAATGTTAGTGTGTAAGTGTATAATATGTTTGTCTGCAATTCCGTAACTGCTAAACAGATTTGAATGAAATTTTACATGGAGATAGCTAATATCTTGAGTTTACATAAAAAACTAAATATTCCGGAAAAAAACATAATTTCTGTAGGATAGCGGGTGACATCGCGGAGCATTGCTAGTAAGTACACACCAATTGATTGATGAGATCAGAACACAACCGAGTAAGATGACGGCATTAGATATGTTACAGTGATAAAGGAAAATGGTGGTATTAACCACCAGGGGCCTTACGGACAACAGCTAATTGCGGCACCTAATCCGCTCAGTTGGAAAACCACGCGAACGTGAACCTTATCGCGGCCAGATACGGTTTGCGGTCGCGTGATTTTCCAACTGAACGGATTAGGTGCCGCAATTAGCTGTTGTCCGTAAGGTCCCAGGTATGAAGAAGCCTCTAAAATGTATAATAGATTGATTGATTGATTAAATCTTTATTGTTCACACCATGAAATTTGATAAAGAGGACAAAAAACTCTTAAAAACTAAACTCTTAATAGACAGAATTTAAAAAAATAAACAACTATTGTATGCAGGGTTATCAAATTTTCAGTCTTATTCTTAACTAAACGTTAGTTAATTTAACAATTCTTCAAATTACTATATTTAATTTATTTTAATATTTTTTCAAATTTCTATACTTTGTGTAGGTATATATTATTTCTGGTAATCATAATAAAGAGTTTCTATCTAATTTCCATCAGCAAGATTTAGACAGAGCAATATTAAACATGTTCAATTTTAGTAATCTTTATAATTAAGGATATTTATGTTTAACTAGTAATCTCTATTGATACTTTCACATTTATAAGCAAGTTATGAAAGCACTGATTTGTAGATAACTTAATTTATTACGTGCAAGTGCAATAGTAAATTTCTGATTGCCCGCCTTATTTTTAAAGTATGAACATTGCTTACTATAAAAATTTACTGTGGCAATACCCAGCAGTTACGCACACATTCAAAACCGCACACATGCATAGAAATGCGTCGTTTCCAGTGGGCGTCAGCTGACTTTTCCGGGGGTGGGGTATATAGAAATCCGAACAGTATCGTAACTTGAAAAAAACAACTATTGTTTCCTGAAAACATTTTGTAACTAAAGTTATGTGATTATTTCCGGGATATTTACCGTGGTAAGGTTGTAGAATGAGCTCCGGATATTTAATTTTAGGCGCAGTTCATGCACATGTTCACCGTATTCACGTGAAGACTGAAGAATACGGGTTGGTTGAACAATTAAAAAATATGTTAGTAACCTAGCAAAATCTAGCAAAAGCTAGACTCTAGGACAACGGGTAAAATTGGACTATTGGTAATTCTAGAACCCAGAGGAATTGTAAATATATCAAGGATTTTAAAACGCTATAAGTGATGATATACCTAAAGCAGTGGCTGGTGGCGAAAAACCGAAAATCAGACTGAGGTGCCGTGCCATGGAACTAAAGTGGCTGATTATAATGACGATGAAGTCCTAATCCAAGCTTTAGCAAAGTATCTCTTCACCAATCCTTTCGGTCGTTACGAAGTTGAGTGGGAAACGTACACAAACTTTCACATTAACATTAATAGTGTGATTATAATTAGAGCCAGAACAAGCGTTATGATCCCTGAATATGTGTGAGCAAAGTAGCTTTTAAGCTGCCATCATAGAGCTAATGTACTGTCTACACTGCGCTGCCTGGCACGGGCGCATGCGCTTTGCAACTTGCAGCGGTTACAGAACTATTCTGTGGCTGTTACGGAAAATGAGCTCAGACATGCAGCCTGTTTGCGTAATAGTTTGCCCAGTATTAAAGAATTAAAATAATGATAAAATCTGTTTATTGCTAAACAAGTCCAAACCAGGCTAAGTAGGTTTACCATCTTCGATAACACTATCACTTAACATCACGCGAACTGTGGTCAAACGCCTAGGCTGTCAATCAATCATAAAAAATCAATTTATTTTTTAAAGTAATTTTTGTTCGTAGAACTTAACAAAAATGTTCTGCGATTTTATATTCTGATTACACAAGCTAATATGCAGTTTTCAGATTGGAAAGCTCTACAATAATTACTAATTTAACTAAAAAACCGACTTCAAGAAATTTGTAAATTACGCAATTTTGGTTACTTGTATGACCAAATTGTCATCCAACTAACGATGATGAAACCGGTTTTCATGAAATTCTATGAGACCAATCTGAAAACATCCTTTCAAATAAAAAATTAATTTTTCATATTGGTTCACAAAGAAATTCTGAGATTTAAAAAAAACAATTGAGAATCCCTTGTTTTTTAAAGTTGATTAAAAATTGATGTTTGAGGAGTGCACCGATTTGCTACGATTGATTTTGTCATTCAAAGCTTTCGGTAAGTTCGGTAGTTGGTAGTTGGTAGTTCGGTAGTTGTTAATGGGGGGGGGGGGGGGGAGAATGATGCCAACTAGGTGGATTACTACGTAATATATTATAGATAAGAATAGAAGTAAAGTCAAGGATTCTGCTGAATCGAAAGAGATTGCCGCCAATGATAACTACAGAACTCAGTTACGTAGTTTTGCCTCGAAGTTAAGCCAGGGTGCCACAAAGCCTTTGAGCGTTGATTAGCACAAATCTATTCGCTTTCTATCAAGTCATCGCAGTGAAGTTTGTCGCCAGCATTTTGATAACTGGAGTGGGCTTTCTTTGAATGTACTTGCCAGTAATTTTCAAGATATGCAATCACTAGTAATGCCTGACACATTTTTATAGAGATAACCTCTCGCTCGGATCAGAGAAAAAAGGTAAACATGCCTCAGTACAATGAGAGTGCAATGAAATGAAATGATGGGCAATGAAAAGCCGTGGTAACCTATTTAGGAGACCGCTAGACTTGAAAGCTTGAGGTTGCGGGTTCAAACCCCGGACCCGTACCAATGGGCTCTTTGGAGTTTATGTACGGATTTTCATACCACTGGCTTTTCGGTGAAGGAAAACATCGCGAGGAAACCACGGAGAAGAAATTCAATGGCGTATGTGAATCCACCCACCCGCAACTGGGTCAGCGTGGTGGATATGGCCCAATCACCCTTTCGGGGGTAGGCTAAAAGTCCAGCAGTGGACTGTTAAAAGGCTGATTATGATGATGATGACGACAATGAGAGTTCGTGTTCAAATATCTCCGTTTATCATTAACTTTTTGCTGCGTTTCGACTGCGTTTCGCTTGGCACTACGGACCGCGCGCGCGCATTAACCTTGAAAAAGACTGCCTAATGCGGTTGAAACTATAGTCGGAGTGACCGGCTTAATCTTACGTGAGTAATTCCCGTGTAATATAAATAAAATGTTTAATCTGTTTAGTCAGTCAAGCAAGTCGGTCTCTTTCTTAATTACGAGTTCAATCTGCTAGACGACTGCAGTATAATAATCGAGTTTTAACTCGAACTTATTCGAGTCACGGGCATACCCGCAGTAAACAATTATTAATTCGAAGCTCTTAACCGTGAACGTGCGAGTCGAGTGTGGCGAGTTTTTAAGAGCTCGTTAATTTCAAGTTCTTTCGAGCTATTCGACATTTTCGCGTTATTTTCACGTTTTGCGCTATTCGAGTATTTTGTATATAGGTACAGAGTGGCCGATTCGCCGATATATAGTTTAAGAGATAGTTAACAACTTTATTACACAAAAACCTTGTCTTTGTATCTAAATTACTAACCTACTAAATTGCTAAAAGATTTTTGTTGATATTATATTTAAGCAACAAATGACATCACATCCTTTATGTTTTTTTTTTTTAATTATTAATAGGTTTGCTTTTCACCACCACCACGCCTGATGTTAAGCGATGATGCGGTCTACGTATGCGTCAGGATTCTAACACATGTTACAATCACAGTCGTTAAAATCAATCACTTGCTGGTGATTCATCTATATCCCTCGCTTAAAATCCGTCTTTTATTCACTAATTGCATATTATACTATTAACCGATAACCGATGGGGAAGAAAGGTTCTTGAGTGGAGACCACGAATCGGAAGACGCAGCGTAGGTAGGCCGGGAGGCCTACCTACGCTGCGTCTTCCGATTGCGTCTTCCGATCGGTCCATCTAGTGGGAACTAGATGGACCGACGACATAGTGAGAGTCGCTGGCATCCAGTGGATGCAAAAGGCAGGCTGTCGTTCAGTGTGGAGGTTGAAGGGGGAGGACGTCTTCTGGCTGATGATGATGATGATGATATTATACTATTAGTCACTCAGTGATAAAAAGAGAGATTTATTCACTGTTATCGTTGAATTAAGTCCCCTTTTTCGAGTAACAATGTACACAAAAACATACAGTTGAATTGAAAACCTCCAATTAAAAAAAGTCTGTTGAAAACACATTTCTTATTGCTAGACATGCAGACTTGAAAGTGACAAATAATTTGCCGATTAATTTTATTGTACACTATACGTGACACCTCGCGGTGTTGCCCGCTGTACGACGTCTTTCAGGGATAAAAAGTCAAATCTGTCCAGTTGTTGAGTTTGGACTAACACTCACTTACTTACACACAAACTTTCTTTATAATATTGGTAAGATTAGTAACACGCCTGTCTTGGGCGATTTGAACTCTCCATAAAAACATGTGAATCTAAATAAAATAACCACAAAAGTATATTATTCCGTAACTTCCAGCCTAAAATGAGCCAATTGGCGAGAACGCGCTATGAAAAAATGCCGTACGCTCATGAAAAATTCCAATGGGCATTTCGCAGTTCGATAAACGTGCAGATTTGTATTGGTGAACTCGGTGTCATTTTGTTAAGGTTTTTAAACGATTTTTATTTCTCTTCTGTGGGTTTTATAGCGAGTGTAGTATTTTGTAGAAGTGTATCAGAATCGTTCTCTAGTGCATATCAATGTTTTGTTACAACATATTCTTATAATTATATCAAAGTTGATGTGAGTGTATATATTCCCTATGGACTGGCTATGGAATGGCTGGGCCAATTTTGACAGGACTTTAATTGGCAGATAGCTAATGATATCAGGAGTAGTTTACGCTGGTAAAAGCGAGGGTGCAGCCAGTTCTTCATAAAAAAAATCTTCTTCTTCTTATTTTGTTTTTTTGTTTGTTCTATGTTTGTCTAGTCTGAGGGTAAGAGTTAATTATGAGTTATTCTGGAAATAATACATTGTCATCATTATCATCAGCTATAAGACGCCCACTACTCAACGTAGACTTCCCTTTTAGAATGCCAACCCCGGATTAAACTTGAATCGAGGACATATCGATCTGAAGTCGATTGCTCTGTCACTGAGCTTTATCACGACTTAGCTTACTCCCTATATGTTGTCCAGTATACAATGACAATAATATATAGGTGATGATTCCCAATCAACCCCTAAAGATTTCTTTTTAGGGACGGCCTTAACCATGCTCCAGCAAAACAAATCGTAATTTCCCGACCATATCATTCGTTTTCGTTCAACGCATTGTTGCAAAACTCATCCAAGTTCGGCAAGTTCCCTATTTATAGCCCTTGAATTTTTATCGAGTTTATTACGCCATTTTGGGAGCATTTCCGAGCACGCGTAACTTACTTCTGGCGCTTTCTCGCATGCCATTTTTTCGGTTACAAAATTCAATTTGGATGCCTCTATAGATGATTTTGACAAATCAGTAAGAATGGTGTGGTTTTAATATGTAACAATTGAAACTTTTTAAGCGAAATTAATTTCTTACAGGCAGATCTGCTTTTGAATTCCATTTTTCTGTCCATTCCATAAGGAAAATGATTATAGGATAGCTCTGGATAAACCAAACTATACTCGATTTAATTTTTAGGTCTGATAGCTACAAATGCATGCAAAACTGCGGTAGCATGTGCGCTTTACAATCCGACGCTACCGGGTCGATCCTCGGCCTACATCAATGACATATTTAATACTTAAATAAACTATCTGCAATTTTGATGCCATCGCATAACAACGGGGAAGGAAAACATCGTGGAGGAAACCGGTATGAAGAACTTTAAAGTTCAAAGACGTGTGACATTCAGCAATATGGACTGGGCCAGCATGGTGGATCCACTTTCTCTCTTTCTGAGAGATGGCCAGTGTCCCAGCAATGGGAACATGAAAGGCTGATATTGATACGTATAAAAATTCAGCGCCATGTTACAGAAACAACGAAAGTTACAGAAAGCCCTGGAAAGTTCTCATTGATCGAATTCTAACAAAACAAACGTGCTTTGTTTTTATTCCATTCATAAACATTTTACTGTCTCCAATAGATATCTCGGACCGTTTAAGCGCTCAATAAAATATTGTTCGTTGGGTGTTGATGTAAAAATGTCAGGCGGTATTAGGAGCTCGGTCAATTGGTACAACAAACCATCGCGGAAACGGGTCGATAGAAGCGTAATGCTGACCACATTAAAACACTATCAATGGATTATCGCGCGTTATACAATAAAAATAAAAGCGCGTTACATTTAGTAAATACTACGTCAATCGGATCAAAATTTACATATTTTTAGAACCTATGTATATCTTTAATTGCCTGCCTTTTGTGAGTTAATGTCGATTTACTAACAAATTTTAATGCCATCGCTCAACAACGGTGAAGGAAAACATCGTGAGGAAATCGGTATGTACAAACCTCAAAAGTTCAAAGACATGGCATTCACTAACATGCACTGGACTAGCATGGTAGATTAGGGCCCATCCTCTCTCTCTCTCTCTCTCTCTCTCTCTCTCTCTCTCTCTCTCTCTCTCTCTGAGAGAAGGCCTTTATCCCAGCTGTACGGACATGATAGGTTGTGATGATGATGAGCTAATTTCTATGAAGAGTTTAATTATAGATGCATGTTGTACAATATCTCGTTCCCGCGCATATAACATGTGCCAGATCTTTTTTTTTTTTTTCTTAATTTAGCCTATCGTTTTTCTCTGCTGGGCAGTCATCATCTCCATTTCCTTCAACTTTTTTTGTAGACTGCTATGGTAGGTTATTCCCACAGACCTTTATCCTGATATAAGCATATGATTATCCCTCTCATAAGCGTCTTATGAAATTATTTCCTGAAAACTCATATTTCTCCTCTATCATACTAAGCACTCAATGATCAGGTTTACGGATAACCGATTGCCTATTCAACCACGTCAAATAAACGACTTTTAATTAAACCAGTGATTTAATTGAAAAAGTATTCATTGAAACACGCTTTTGTTTGTATCGTCGATTTATGCTCGGCGTGGATTGTGATCGGTGAATAGGGATTTTTTAACGGGTTCTTCAGCCGAAGTACGCTTTTATGCAAATCTGGGAGGAAAAATAACAATCGTGGTATTACTGATTCGGGAATGGGTTTAAAAGTGAAATATAGGATTATTTAGTACCTACAAATACCTATAATTATATAGGTACATTTTATAAACGCAATAATGGTATCTCGATTCTCCTCGGACCTTGAGTTCTTTGGTTTCCTTTGTTTTTAGTCATATCTTAAAGCTCTCTCAGTCCACCTCAAATAAAGACGAATGAGAATTTACGTCATAGATAGAAAGAAAAAAACGACACTGGCATCGATTCTGATGCACTCTAAACTAAAATAAACTAAATGTGTCAGCTCTAAAATTGTTGCCATCCTTCTCTCACGTATTAAAATGAAAAGAGAGGCAGATAATTTTAGTCCTGTCAGATTGGTTTAGTTTAGTGAGTGGTATGACAGAATAGGCCACAATGTTAACCGACTTCAAAAAACGACAAAACACAAACATTCAAAGCTAATATATCGCTTAACATCAGACGGTTAGCGGTTGTAGGCGAGTTGTTATATATATATGCCACTAGAACGAACAAAATAATATTTTTACACTGATTTTGAAGTCGGGTGGCAGCATTTATCGAAATAATAGCAAAGATTTTGTTCGAGCGCTTACTAATTTTGAAGTCCCTTTTTACATTGATAATTTTATATGTTAACATATAAAATTATTAATGTAAACATTTAAAAGGCTATTAATAGTAGAAACCCACGAAAAGTTAACCTGCGAAACACGGAAACTTAGTATCAGAAACAGTGCAAAGTAATAAATAAATGGTCTAGCCGGGCATATTTCAGCATCGCGGCACCGACAGACCGACACGCATCTGCAAGTCTAATGCCTGAAGTTGCCACGGATAAGGACGTCGCATAATGTGGCGACATGTCGCGTGGACGGTGAGACTGTCCTGTATATCTACCAGACTAGAGGTGCTAGAGCAGTGTCCTTATACTGAATTACATTGCTATCCACCAATATCCTACAGTTTTCTCTTTAGCACTTAAGTATATCCCCCTTGGTCATCCATTTGATGACATTTTGATTATCTCGTTTGCAGTTGTGTGCCGTTCAATATTGAAGTGTGCGTTTGTAGAACTACTAAGAATATGTTAGTATGTACAACACGTGTTTACCTCGCCCTTTTCAATGCAGTTGGGTAATATTTTTTAATAATTTAATTTGCTTATTGATTGCCGTCTTCTGAATCATTAACGTATGGTTATAACAGTCTTGCATCATAAATGCAGTGAATTTAGTCAGAGACCCATGTCATTATCGCCAGGATTATTCCGGCAAAATTTCGCCCTTTGTGAATAAATAAATACATTTTGCTAGTACGGAGTTTGGTTGAGGGGAGTTTTGCTGCTTGTAGATAAGATATGGAGTATGCTACACACCTGAAATTCTACTAATAAATGCGAAAAGATTGTCGGTTTGTTATTTTTTTCTCATGAGATTCGTCAGATTGATTAGTGCGCGATTTTTTTATTGCGTTTATATACACGATCGCGATTTATATGAAAAAACATCAGCGCCATCTGGCGCCATGTAGATGGTACGGCTCTTACTTCATACAAATCAGTTCAACGAGCTGCTGGTCAATCGTGAACGTTGGCTATACAACGAAAAGTTGTAGAAGAAAAATATGTCTGTTTTGATGTACTGTGGCCGCCCTTAAGAGGGTGCTGATTGATTACCAGTAACCCTGTATAAAGTGAAATAACAAATTAACGGATCAAGGTTATCTGGAGAGTAACATTTTACCCTGAAAAAATATGGGAATATACACAGTCCACACGGGTGAAATCGCGCGGTGCAGCTAATACGGTGTAAACTCTATACCTACTTATATACGACTCTTATGGAACTGCGCATTTAATGGCGTTATTGAGAGATGGAGAGAAGAAAAAATCAAAATAATTTTACTATTATACCAATAATACGTGTCGGAATATCATCAATGTCGGATAATCGATTCATTTCTGATATTTGTTGTAACTAGTTATTAAAATGTAAAAACGTTTACTTACTCATAAGTATATTGGCCAACTACGCCAACTTGATATCACGTAATGGTTGTATTTTTAAACGTTTATGTTTTACACAATGCTAAGGATAAAACACTTCATAAAAAACGTATGAAAAAAGGATACGAATAAAAGCTGCATTGCAACAGAAATTCTCATTCAAATACAAACATCATTGTTACATAATCTAAAGTTGCAGTACAAAGACTCATAGAATACCAGCGTTCGTGGTATTTTGCTGTGAATGTCAAAACTGCTGCTTTTATGTAGAACGGACATCGATCCCATTTATTTCTAGTGAGTACTAAATTATTAAAATAGTTTGATTTGAACAAGTGTAATTTGTAAGCAATAGTAGTGCAAAAAGACAACTTCACGCCCAGGCGGTCACCCATCCACGCCCGACGTTGCTTAACTTCGGTGATCGTACGAGAAACGGTTGTGACAGAAATTTGTCACCGAGTCGCACTTGGCCAGTATTTGTTGTTTCACATTAGACTATGTACTATAATAATGTCAAGTTTGGCACTTGTACGTATTACCGTTATTACTATAGAGCTTTCTTTTTGACTTTATAATTATTTCTTAGTTAATACGCCGTAACGTTACATATTCCGAGAAAATTTCATCTGGTTATCTATTTACGAAAGGTACAGCCGTTAAAAGGTAAGACAGACAGACAGCATAGGCTTAGTAATAGACAGGGTCCCGTTTACACACTTTGGGTACGGAACCCAATTTTTTTTGTACCTGATGAATGAATCATTTCCTAAAAGAGATTATCTTCTTGGCAATATGATCAGAAACCTAGCTAATAATGAAAACTAACGGGTCCGTGCTGCTATCAAATGCCTGTCGAAAATGGTCTTTTAGTATAACAGTTTCATGCACAGGAAGCTCTGTTACTTAACTAACACTAACATGAATACTTAGAAGATTCGAGCATGTACAGTCGTCACCAAAGTACTTTGTTTCGGACAGACACAAGACTCGGACTCAACTGGTCTCGTACAATCCCGGTCACAAGTGGCAGTGCCCGCGGTGCTCTAAAGTGAAAACCCATGTACGCTGCAAACAGACGAATTTGTACTTCCCAACCGAAATATGTTTAGGTATTCGCACCTGTGTGCAAACTGCTATTTTGCTGAAATTGAATATTCAATTTACTTTGTTATTCAAGTCCTACTATTTGGATACTGTGAATAAGGGAGGTATTGATTGATTGATTAACTCTTTATTGTTCACACCATGAAATTTGATACAGAGGACAAAAAAACTCTTAAAAACTAGTGTAACAACTGGCGGCCTTATCGCTAAAAGCGATCTCTTCCAGGCAACCTAGGTATTTAGTTTAGTTCACTTGTTTTTTTCTGTTTTACCGTTATTGTTACTTTTAGGGTTCCGTACCCAAAGGGTGTAAGCAGGATATTACTAAGCCTACGCTGTTTGCCTGTCTGTCTGTCCGTCCGTCCATCCATCCTACCTTTGAACAAATAAGCTGATAATTTTCAAACGGCTAAAAAGATTTTCTTGAATCATAGATATGACCACTCTCAGTCAAGTCACCTTACAAACAAAAAAAAAACCGGACAAGTACGAGTAGGACTCGTGCTCTGAGGGTTCCGTTAGACGGAACACTCAGAGCGCGAGACCAAAAAAAAAACTAACTGAAGTTAAAATATTGAAAGACAAACTTAAGTTTGTAGTTTTTTTTTTACTGGGCAAGTGCCTTTAATAACTAAACAAAATACAAGCTAAAACTAACACTACAAATACAGTTAGACTGCCCATAGACCGTTGAAGGTCTAAAGACAATCCAAATGCTCAAGCCCACTACCAGTTGGCAGCGTACCCAACATGCTGGCGGCATTACCACGTTGAATGGCAATGCTAATGCGTTGAGCCAGAAACACGCCAGCATTTTGGTCACGCGTCGCATTAACCAGGCGCTCTGAAAGATTTTTGAAAATGAGGTGAGCTCCCGGTCCCGAGGGCCCAATGTCTCGACCCCAAACGCCTCAAATATGTAACCACTGCCGAGGTTAGCATATTTGCGACGCTTGTGCTGCTCTGCCGAATTAGCAGCCGCGCCAGCCCTACCCTGTGTCTCAGGAAGATGTGACGGCGCCAAAGTATCGACACAAGTTGCGTCCCATACAAGGGCCGCCCCAACCTCCAGGGCACAAGTGTCATACCGTCAGGCCTCTTTCCATCGTCACGCGCAAGACCACTCGGTTTGAGCACAGCTGCGACATTGGCGGTGGAAAGTGCCCTGCGTATGATGTCGTTCAGGCTAGCGTGTCGGCCAATACGACCAGCGCTTCTCGAGCAAGAGAGACCATGGTGACCGAGCTGGTCAACAGCAGTACCACACTGACAGCGATGGGCCTCACAGCACCTTGCACCCAAGCGTAAGCTGACAGCTAGACGAAATGCGGTTGGATCTAAAAGGCTACCTGTGTTAAAAGAGGGCATGGCTTGCAACCAAAGTCCCGATTCCCAAACAGAGACAGCAAGAATACGAGCGCGATCTGCAATACTAGGACACGTATCTAGTAGCGATTTCCATGCTAGTTCGCAGATCGGCCGATCCCACAGTCTCTGGGAAGACAACTTTGAAGTTTGTAGTTGACAATAAGGTTCTTCCATACATCCCAACTACAAAATGTAAGTTTGTAATAGCAAAATAATTATTTTTAAATACCTTCAAATTTATAACTTTCGGATTTATTCCTATATATATGTACTATGAGACCTTGCCTCTTGCCAAATTTCATGATTCTAGGTCAACGGGAAGTACCCTATAGGTTTTGATTCCCCTGTGAAATCGCAAAATATACGACATAAAGGAACCCTAAGAGCGCGAGACCAAAAAAAAACTAACTGAAGTTAAAATATTGAAAGACAAACTTAAGTTTGTAGTTGACAATAAGCTTCTTCCATACATTCCAACTACAAAATGTAAGTTTGTAATAGCAAAATAATAATTTTTAAATGATATACCTTCATATTTATAACTTTCGGATTTATTCCTATATATGTGCTATGAGACCTTGCTTTTTGCCAAATTTCATGATTCTAGATCAACGGGAAGTACCCTATAGGTTTTGGTTCCCCTGTGAAATCGCAAAATATGCGACATAAACGTTCATATCTTTTGATTGCGTTGACTTACAACTTTTATTTTTTAATAGCCGAAAGAAACCGTAGACCCAAGTATTTAGTATAAATTTCAACTTGCTACCTTTACGCGTTCTTGAGAAAAAGGGTCTTGACAGACGGACAGACAGACAGACGGACAACGAAGTGATCCTATAAGGGTTCCGTTTTTTTCCTTTTGAGGTACGGAACCCTAAAAAACAAATTTAGTTTAGCCGTTTGGGAGCTACGATGCCACAGACAGACACAAATACACACATTAATCTTATAACACCTCTATTTTTGCGTCAGCAGTTAAAAATTGCTAGTTCTGTTTAAAGTACATTGAGATCTTAGATTAACTACACAGAGATGGTAAGTTTCCAAACAACGCCTTCTCAAAACGTAAGCTACAAATTCGCTACGTGTGCTGTGTTTACTTGACTCGTCACGCACACAGACGCAAAAATTATGCGTTAATAATTAAGTTATTTTTTTGGGAGCTCTTAACACTATCACCTGACTAAGAGCACTGACCACGGAACACTATTACAGCGGGCACTGCTCGCAGCTCTGCAGCGCGAGCGTCGTTTGGTGTCATATATGGCTCCATTTGAACGGCTTAAATTTTGCAAATGTACTTGGTTTCTGTATATAGTTATTCTAAGATTGAGATCTTGAATTCCTTCAAAAGAAAGGTACGTACTATGGCAGTGATTATGGATTTTCTAACAAAACATTCCAATACGACAAATCGTTGAATCCAGTATTTCATTTCAAACACCCAAGAATGTCCAAGATACAAGAAAATATAACAGAAGACCGCAATATTACTTTCCGATACAGAAAAATAACAAACAAACTTTCCCATTGTCCCTCCACTCCCTTCGTCTAACCGGTATCAAACGAAGATTGATTTCTGATTCCGCGACATCCATCACGGGCCCAGAAACACTGCTGGTTAGTGACAGCGCCAATAAGTGTCAATGTACACGGAAAATAGAGGGAATGTCGATATGAAAGTAGGTGACAGTCGCGTGGTCAAGTGGAACTGTTGAACTGATTTGTCTGTGAATCATTTTGGCCATTAAACGTGACGTTGTTTGTAGGTCCTATGTCCATCTAACTGACGTGATAATAAATAACTTGCTTATCATATAAATATAGTAATGAAATTATATGATTATTTACGGGATATTTACCGTGGTAAGGTTGTAGAATGAGCTCCCGTGAACATAGTGCATGTAACTGCGTCGTAATATCGGGAGCTCATTCCACAACCTTACCACGGTAAATATCCCGTAAATAATCATATAACTTTAGTAAACAACCGTGATAGTTTAAAACAGTGAATTATAGTAATGTCTATCTGTTAACTAATAACCTGTTCATTAATTACATGATATCCTATTGAAATTGTTTCGACAGTTAATTTAATTAATACTTTTTTTTATTAATAATATTTACGGTATTTTTATACCATCTCTCTAGATCTGTACGCCTAAAAACTAGGCAAAACATGATACAAAGTGTTTTTTTTAACCCACGTATTTTGCATGCGTTTTTAAATGTGTGTATGATTTACTCGTGTTTTGTGCAAATAAATTAATTATCTGTCTTTTATAACTTTTAACTTTTCTTTTATACAGGGTTACGCATTTACGCTGTACTAAACTGGAAGGAGGTGATTGTACTCATCGTTATGAACATTGGACAACTTTTACTATGGAACCTATACTGAAATCGCGAAAAATATCAGCTGTTCTATACGTTTTGTCGAGTGTGAATGACCGTTTTCTATACCCCACTCCAGGATGCCGGCGGCAAAGCTGTGAGAACAAAATGTGTTCAATCCTGAAACACATGCCATGTTCACTCAAGTCGAAATCAGGTCATCACCCACTTGTGCCACTTGAAAACGAATCGTATTTTATAAAGGTTACAATCATTTTCCGGTCAAAGAAAATATAACAGAGCTAATAATCTAAAAACGGCTAAACAGGTTTTCATTAATCATAGTTTAGAACAATCTTAATCAAGTCACCTTTCAAACAAAACAAACTAATTTTGAAACTTTCGCGATATGAACACATGTTTTAAAGATCGAGTGAGGGTAGGAGAACAAAACACCCGCTCTTCTCGCCGGACTCACCCGCAGTTTTCAGTCAGCTCGTGACCACGGCCATTGTAACATGGTCGAAACGTCGAGCGAAAAGTACATATTTTTACCTAAATTAAATAATACGTGATAAGTCCCGATAAACATTTAAAACAAAACAAACTAAATCAAAATTAGTTCGGCCGTTTGGGAGGTACGATGCCACAGACAGATACACACGTTAAACATATAACACCCCTCTTTTTACGTCTGGAGTTAAAAGAAATTTAATTCCCTAATTTTCCATTCGCAGAGGTGCAATATTTTCTTCGTACTTAAATGGGACCACCCTCAAGATATAGCCCATTCAATAAAATAAAACCAGCCAAGTGCGAGTCGGGCTCGCACACTGAGGGTTCCGTACCACCACATAACTTGTTGGCTACTAAAGTACAAAAAAATTGTGCAAAAAGACAACATCCCATCAACGCCCAGGCGTATCACCCATCAAAGTACCGGCCGCGCCCGACGTTGCTTCACTTCGGTGATCGTACGAGAACTGGTGGCGGTGGTATTTATTATTTGTTATAATTTTTTAGTGTGTACTATAGTGATGCCTAATTTGTCGCTTATACGTATTATTTTTTACATTAGAGCTAATACAAAAACACGTTAAAAAAATACGTTTGTTGTACGGGTAGGTACAACAAAGGTTATTAGTTTTTGCAATTAATTTTAATTTTTTGTTTAGTTAAATTAGTTTTTGCTTTTTGACTTTTTTATTATTAGGGTTCCGTACCTCAAAAGGAAAAAACGGAACCCTTATAGGATCACTTCGTTGTCCGTCTGTCTGTCCGTCTGTCTGTCCGTCTGTCAAGACCTTTTTTCTCAAGAACGCGTAAAGGTAGCAAATTGAAATTTATATTAAATACTTGGATCTACGATTTCTTTCGGCTGTAAAAAAATAAAACTTGTAAGTCAACGCAATCAAAAGATATGAACGTTTATGTCGCATATTTTGCGATTTCACAGGAGAACCAAAACCTATAGGGTACTTCCCGTTGACCTAGAATCATGAAATTTGGCAAGAGGCAAGGTCTCATAGCACATATATAGGAATAAATCCGAAAGTTATAAATTTGAAGGTATATCAGTTAAAAATTATTATTTTGCTATTACTAACTTACATTTTGTAGTTGGAATGTATGGAAGAACCTTATTGTCAACTACAAACTTAAGTTTGTCTTTCAATATTTTAACTTCAGTTAGTTTTTTTTTGGTCTCGCGCTCTGAGGGTTCCGTCTAACGGAACCCTCAGAGCACGAGTCCAACTCGTACTTGTCCGGTTTTTTTTTAAATTAATCCGTCATAACATTACATATTCTGTGAACATTTGAAGTGTCTTTTTATTACGGTTCGAAAAATACAGCCGTTTAAAGGTAGACAGACGGACAGACAGACATCTTAGGTTCAGATATCGTTCCGTTTTTACCCTTTGGGTACACGGAACCCTAAAATAAGGGCATGTACAGACGCTATGTCTCCCGTAGGCGGCACGAGCACAAGCACGAGTCACGACAGCCTGCGTATCTGTAATTCCCATCTCGGAGCACAAAGCCCCGTTGATTACGGCGCGCGCCGCGGGCGACGCAGCCGTCTGAACGCAGGCTAATGCGTTCTCCGCCGCCCCTTGTGTACGCTGCCTTTTTATTTAACGATCGATGCTGAATTGTGGTGCTGAATAATAATGCGGCCAGTATTTCAGTATCTATATTTGTAATTATAATATCTATTTTAAAAGAAACCTTATAAACAGCAATGTTTGAATGTAAAATAAGGCAGGTAAAAGTAGGCTTGTTAGTATATATGAAGTTATATGTACCTATTTTGTGACATATACTTAGGTTCGAGTTCGAGTTCCAGTGATAACCGTAGCAAAAGACTAAGAAAGAGGGTAGATCGTTTTTTCTGCACCTAACTGTTCGACCAACCACCCGAATTCTTCAGTCTTCCCGTGAACATGGTGCATGTACCTGCGCCGAAATATCGGAAGCTCTTTCCACAACCTTACTACGGTAAATATCTCGTTAATAATCATATAACTGTAATCTACTTAAAATTAGGCCTTGAAAACCTCAAAATCAGAACTTCAACCACGAGAGAAATTGCGAAAGAATTATTTAGGTACTAAATAAGTCATTGGTAGATGAAACCGGGGCCGTCAGATTGTAAAGCGCACATGCTAATCTCGGTTGCAATCTATATGTATTTTTTATAATTTTTTGTTATTAATTAATAGGCTTACGTTTGATCGCCAACTCGCCTGGTGTTAAGCGATGATGCGTATCAATAAAAGTAAATCACAAACAAATGAAATCTAAACTGAGATATAAGTAGTCCTCCCATCACAGGCTTTCGACCTCAACATTCTGATACAAGGCCAGAGCAAGCCAGTCAGACTACACGAGAGACACTATAATACTTACGTATCAATGCAATTAAACCAGAAACAAATGAAAGCTAAACTGAGATATCAGTAGTCCTCCTATCAGAGGCTTTAGGCCTCAACATTCTGATACTATGCTAGAGCAAGCCAGTCAGACTACAAGAAAGGCACTATACGTATCAATGAAACTAATCCAGAAACAAATGAGAACTAAGCCTAAACTGAGATGTCCGTAGCCCACGCAAGGACGTTCAGAAATCCCGCCGATTTCGCCTCGCAATCAGTTACGAAGGCGACAATGTCTCTGGCAGAACGAAGATTGATACCCATCGCGAACCATCAATCAACCGGTGCTAACTCCAGTTCCACACGCGGCAAACAATGACTTAACAACAAGCTCTCTTATATTCATAAGCGGACAAAAAACTCTTGTCGATGTTGAAGATTAGTTATTGTCTCTTTTGTACCATGCGACAAAGAACGTGATCTTTATAGTTCTGGCAATCGAAGACAGTAGAATTTTTTCAGGGCTAGCCTAAAATTATGTATGCATTATGGACTATAATATGTCATATCTGCTGTGCAAGTACCGTTCTTTATCGATCGTCAAATTCGCTAAAATGCCATAGAATCGATCACAGCGAGTACTGAAAAAATGGCATATTATCGAATTTGACGACCTCAACTGTCAATTTGACGATCGCTAAAAGAACGGTACTTGCACCCCTGTCTAGACAAGACAAGGAACGTAATTATAGATTTTCGGTGTTCTTTTCTTGGGACAAAGAACATAACTACTACGAGCAGATTTGAAAGGTATTCGTTTAGTTTAAGAGTGGATGTCCGAAACTGTTTTTGCTTGGTGACCTCGAGTATTGCCCGCCCTTATTCTACATAGATTATCCTGAAATGTTTTCGTTTCGCCAAGGATCGTAACCTCCACAGATGTACTTTCCCAAGGGTCGTCAGCTGTCTGTTACAAAGATGAATATCAGATATTTTGATATTAATTTGAATAACAATAGTCGAGAGCCCTTGTTTATTTGTTGTTTGCTGTAATTAGAGCTTTTCGTTCTCATTCGATTAATTCACGTTTTCAGTGATGATAATTCATTTTTATAGCTAGATGATCAATTTGTATCGCTGTCTGGGAATCCTAGAAATTGTTACTCGAGAAAGGTAATTAATTTAAAAAGTTTATTTGCATACATTATAGGATTAATATTTTCATTAAAGAAAGTTTAGTTGAATTTATAGCCTTGAGGACAACCTTCATTGACTCGAGGGATATTGATCTCTAAAATAATATATGATGAAAAAAAGGACAACTGCGTCTAATAAATTGGAAATACAAAGAAATGATTAGTAGTTTTAACGGAATCCAAAAAATTTTTTTTTTTTAATTGTGTTTATCTCAGAACTCAATTATTTAGGAACCGATTTAGAAAATTATTTTTTTAATTGAAATGATATATTTTCAGATTGGCCCATAGAAATTTCATCAAAATAGGTTCAGTAAATTGGCTTTTAAATAAAATAACTGGAAAGTTTGGTTACTTTGATGACAATATTATGTCATCCGAGTAACCGACATTGCATATTTTACTAATACTTAGTCTGTTTTTTTTTTAATGTTTGATTATCTTTAGTTAGTTTAAAATATATTTTTTTCAAGATCAAATATCTACATTCAAGTATTTATTTTTTTCTTTCGTAGTTTTTTTTCTTCGCGAATATATCTGCGTTTGAACTCGCCTGTTGTGAAACGACGATGTGGTCTAAGATGAAGCACGCATATTGATAATATAATTATTATTTGCCTAAACTGATAGATTAAAAAAAAAATTACCTCACCGTACGCACCCACGATAGTATAAAAATCTCGTAGGCGGGTGCGGGCGAGCGCACATTTTCCAACCGGAAGTTCGTTGGGCGGACTCGAACAGCGGATTTATGGCGCCGCATCCGGTTCCGCCACCCCGTGACATACACATTATATCGATTTTCGATTCATATTTTCGGTTTGTATCTACTCTGAGGGCTCTATTTTATGTTAGTTTTGAAGGTTTTTGGAAGATATTATGTAATCATTGATCTATACTTATAATAAAATTGTAACAGGTCCAATTCTGTATATTAAAGATATTTAAAAAAAAAATCTTGGACGGCTCTCTATAATCGATACTGAAGTCAACATTGTAATTTTTTTTTTTCATTTTTGTCTGTCTGTCTGACTGTATCTGGGCCGCGCATCACGCCGAAACTACTGAATGGATTCAAATGAAAATTTGCATAATTTGAGTTCATACTACGAGGTAGGTTATAGGATACTTTTTATCCCGAAATTTTGTATGGTTCCCTTGGGAGAGGGGATGAAAGTCAAAATGTGTTCTTAGTTGTAAATCATTACTGCGTAGTCCGATTACATTAATTCATTTTTGTTAGAAAGGAGGTACATTAAAAATCGTCCAGTAATAATTTCAAGGTCATCTATTGTGTAGTTCAGAAATTACAGACATCACAACCGTCAGTATTAGGTCCAAACAACTTGACCTCAGGAATGTAAAGAAACCTTTGAACGTCCGGCTCATCTTAAGCTGGAGGTAGCTTTGTAGCGCACTTTGTAGTGTACGTTGAATAGGTACTTAATAAATCTATAAATTAATAAATATTATTAAACAAATAAATGCCAAAAAGGGTCCGCAAATCACGTGATGCAAATTAATGGGGGTTACTATATTTTGTAGAAGGTTCTTACGGAAAGAAAAATTAAGAAAATTAGAAAATTTCAGAAAACTTAACAACGATTTTAACTTCGCGCGTTTTTCATTTCTAAGACAGGACAACGTCTGTCGGGTCAGCTAGTTTACAAATATATGTATAAATATATTACCCAATCGACGATAAAAGTGTCCTTAGTTTATACACATAAATTAAAATACGAACATTCTAGAAAAAACATTATTTTACTTGCATATTTATAAACACTAAAAAAATATACCCCTTATCCTCACATTGAATGCTCACTTTGCTAAGGTTGTCCTTAGGTATTAGTCCTCCAAGCTTCTCCTTGTTTGGCATTTTAGTCAAAGGCCAGTAGGTGAACTAGGAACTTTCAGAGATCAAGGTTCCCAGTCCACCTCAAATGAGGACAAAGTGAGATATTACGTCATAGATTACATCGTCAGATCTATATACATCCTTTATTGCGGTAACCTTAATAGGTGAATATCATAATGATTGGTACGTTATTGAATCGACAAAAAATGCCAAAACACGACTTAACATGACGAAACATAACCTTAAAGGTCTAACCGGACCCGTAACCCGGAACCGGCAGGGACCTCTCGGCGTATAATGTCACGATCACACAACGTCACGTTCGTCAATTTCGCACAATGTCACACTCGCAAAATGACAATCGCACAATGTCACACTCGAACAAGTTACACAGTATGGTTTAAATTTATTTTCATTAGTCATGCAAAAAATTGGGAGTGATAACGACTATAAAATATATAGGGTAAATGCACAAATAGACATGATGACTAATATTTTTTTGGTACCTCATAAAAAAGCTGACCATAAATAGAGCCCCATCAACGAAAACAAAATTAAAATTAGTTCAAAAATAAATAAGTTATAAGTATTTTAATTTCATGCTAGACAGAGAGCGCTCCATACTGAGTTATGACGTCATGCTTCAGGCGCACCATATAAATGCAATCCTAACACACGCTTTGCGAGAAAAGGACAGAGTATCCCCTCTCTATCCCCACCTAAAACTTTAAACGCTCATATCTCAGTGATATATCAGCCAATTTAATAAATTTTCTCAGTATACGTAATATATTTACTTATATTCATCGCTAAGCCTGTTATCCATACTATAATATATCTATACTAATATTATAACGAGGAAAGATTTGATTGTTTGTTAGTTTGTTTGCATTGAAAAGGCTCCGAAACTACTGAACCGATTTGAAAAATTCTTCCACTGTTGGGAAGCCACACTATCCCCGGGTGACATAGACTATACTACCTTTTCAAAAAAATTAGGGATCTTTACTAAAACTCCAATAATACCTGTGCGAAGCCGGGGCGGACCGCTAGTAATATTATAAAGAGGAAAGATTTGATTGTTTGTTTGTTTGAATTGAATAGCCCCCGAAACTACTGAACCGATTTGAAAAATTATTTCACTGTTGGGAAACTACACTATCCCCGGGTGACATAGGCTATATTATATTATGTAACCCAGGGTGTAAAAAAAAAATTTACACCCGTGCGAAGCCGGGGTGCGTTGCTAGTTTGTAATAAATTATACATTAGGACACATGCCTATTACCTAATCCACCTTACCGCAGACTAGATAAAGTTACTATAGTCTTTGTACCTAACCGATAGTTCTGAACTTTTTTTAAGGTTATAGGCTTACATTTGACCGTTGACTAGCCTGATGTTAAGCGACAATGCGGTCTACGATTGAGCACGCCTGCCTAGAAGAAACCTATACTTTTATGAAAGCAATTGTCTACAACTCTAAAATATTAAATACTAACAAAATAAACAACACTCTAAACTTCAAATAAGCTTCCTTGATTCCCGTAGCCAAGAGCAAAGAACTCCACTCCAAACTTGAAATAACAAACTCAACAAAAGTAAACCGCCGAGTTTTACAATTAACAATGCGTAAGAAAATAAATAAGAAGTTAATTTAACAATATATGCTTATCTTTAAAATTTAATAACTCCGAAATTAATAATGTATTATATTAGCTTAGGTTATAAACAAGGTTTTATTTTATTTAAAAACGTCACTATTATTATAAGATTTACAATAGTGGTTACAGAATCCTACTCTATACAAACAAGGTCATACGTAACGGTGGTTATACCAAATGCAGGTCATTTTACTTATCATTATCAATAGCTTATACAATGGAAACCTGAGACCAGGGACTTACCCTGAAATCACGAAAAAAATATCAGTTGTTCCATACATTTCGTTGTGTGTGAATGGTGTTTTTAGCGATTTTATGGTTGGTCTCATATTAAAAGTTGTTTATACTGTAAAGTAAAATGCTGGCGTGTTTCTGGTTCAACGCATAAGCATTGCCATTCAGCGTGGTAATGCCACCAGCATACTGGGTACACTGCCAACTGATAGTGGGCTTGAGTATTTCGATTGTCTTTTGACCTTCGACGATCTATGGGCAGTCTAACTGTTTTTGTAGTGAACACTATAAAAATAGTGTAAGCTTGTATTTTGACTCGAATAAAAATACTAGGCCTACAAAAAAAATATTACAATTACCTACTTTCGGTTTAGTTCCATCGTTCCGTATAACAATGTACATAACAGTGAATCAAATATTTTGTACCTTTTATTTTTGTATATTACAACTTTTTTTTGCTCCAGTGAACTTTTTAATTGGCTTTTTAATTACATTTCTGTCTTCTGTCATGTCATCCTCATTGAGATGGGCAATTGGGCATGGGCAATGACGTAAAAGCATGGGAGAGGCGGAAAAAGAAGCAATGTCAATTGCTTTAGAAGCAACCTGCAAATAAGTATATTTTCTGAAAACCAGGTCATCATCATCATCATTCATCGTCATTTCAGCCATAGGACGTCCACTGCTGGGCATAGGCCTCCCCCATCGATCTCCAAAAGGGCCGGTTGGAAGCAGCCTGCATCCAGGGTTTCCCTGCGGTCTCATTTAGGTCGTCTGTCTATCTAGTGGGTGGACGTCCTACGCTGTGCTTACCAGTCCGTGGTCTCCATTAGAGAACCAATCGGCCCCATCGGCCATCTGTTCTGCGTGATATGTGCCCTCCCCACTGTCACTTCAATATGTGACTAGGTAAAACAGTAATTTTACTTCATGAAGATCAACCAGCTTGCGGCGTTGGAGTCTTTTGAAAAACGTGTCAAGAGGTTTATCAGCAATGAATCCCTAGTTCAGACTAAACTTCTTAGTTATGAGCATCGGCGCAAAGTTACTAGACTATCGATTTTTTTATCGAATACATTTCGGAGAGTGTGCATTGGATCTGCATGATCTAATTCTCTCCTGCCCATTTTTCTATCGGACTGACAGAGCGGGCACGATAAATCAACACTGCTTTATGGTTGATATTCAGAAAACCCGTACGAGGCGCTTTGATCAAATCACGAGTGAATCAGTTTCTTCTAGGCAAGCGTGCTCTATTGTAGACCGCATCATTGCTTAACAGCAGGTGAAATGGCTGTCAAACGCGTTTATTATTACTAAATAAAAACAACTTAATTCTAAATTATTTTCTCTTTTAATGCAACCGTAAAATACCTCCACCTACTTAAAAACAAAGTATTTACCCGTACTCTACCAAATAATTGTCCAAATATTAGACGTTGGCTCTAATCGCCGTTTATTCCATTCCCAGGGCTACCATTTAGAGCTAAATCGAGTAATATTTCGATTGTAATCGTTCGTTCGCACCTGATACCTGTTTACGTAGTATTTGGATACAAATATTGGAATAAATAAAGGTTGGAATTAAATAAATAATAAAATAAATATTCGAGACATTTCTTACACATCTGACCCCATACTAAGCAAAGCTTGCATTATGGCTGCTAGAGACTGATATACATACATCAATATATTCTAAATACATACTTAAATAGATATTAACACGTGCCCAGGTATAGAACAAACACAAATATTCATCACATGATTGTTTGTCCTAGGTGGGAATCGAAACCACGCACCCAAGCGCAGAAGACAGGTTTTACTACCAACTGAGCCACTGAGACAGTCAATTAGATGGTACTACTAAAATATGATACGCTAATTGCACCCTGTGGTTTCACCCGGTACTCTACAGAAACTGCACATTTTTCGTGGTAAAAAGTACCCACATGTTAATCCAGATTATAAGTGAAAGTCATACCAAATTTCATTTAAATCTGTTCATAATTACAGAGGTTACAATACTCACTTACATACCTACAAATTATTTCTAATATTAGCGAGATGATAAGGAGTTTAATCTCAGGACAGTATGGTGAATGCAATTCTATTATTTAAGTGTGTGTGTATTTTCGTGTCTCAAAAAAACTTTGCAAAAAAACATCGATATTAGTGGCATTCATCTTTTGCAGGTAGTTACATTGTAATTTTATACTTGTATTTTTGTTTATCTTAAGATTTACTATACAAACGTCAAATTCAATAATTTTACGCCTTATCGCATTATACGGTGTATCGTAGCTTAGCGGAAGAGCACTCGAGGTGTAAACTTGGATGACGCTGGTTCAAATCCTGCCGGTCGTAATTTTTTTGAATTGTCTCATATTAATAGTTACATTGCGTTAGTATTTTTATATTTTTAAACAAGAAAACATTTTGCTATTGCATTCGAAGCTAAGTAAAGTGTATCCTCGACGCTTCTAAACTTCACTGCAAACAAGTTAACTCTAAGTCCGCTATTACAAAACTTTACTATTCTAGGGAACGCTTAAAAATCGCTCATGATATCGTTCATATTTGTCTTGGAATGGGCGACTGGTGTCGATATCGGCACCCGCATTGACCTAAATGAGCCAGCATTTGGCGACTCGCCCGCCTCATATCCTCGACTTTATGCTCGCCTGGTACTTTTATGTGATACATTATGGCTTTTACACACAGACATTTTTTTTTTTAACAACTTAGTTACGTGTTTTAAGCCCATTTAATGAGTACCTAAATATAAGTAAGTATGCCTTTTTATATTTACACCTACGTATATATACTGAATAAAATTATTATCAAAACGTTTTTATTTACCAACCAAATTCAAGCAAACGAACACTAAATAATACATGTAAATTATTTAGCCTAATAGATTAGCCATAGACTGTAGAAGGTCTAAAGATAACCGAAATGCGCGAGCCCACTAGCAGTTAGCAGCATGTTTACGTGCTGGTTTTATTACCACAATGAATAGCAATATTTATGAGTATAAAAAAGTAGCAAATTTACTTAGCCAATTTATTTCAAAATCACTGTGCAAACTAAGTTATGTAAAAAAACTAATGATTAGAGTTGTAACGTGACTCTTATTATGCATTACAGCTTAGTCAAACTAAGTTTTAATTGATTCAAAAAGAAATCTAATTTAAAAGTTAGAAAATCTATCTAAAACCTAATTACACTACCTATTACCCCCAAGTAAGTAATGAATACCTTAACTTTGTCGTTACTTTAGAAGAAAATAAGTTAGCAGAGTATTATAGTACTAATGTTGGCTCAAAGTTTTAATATCATCGCACATTCCGTCATGTCTCGGTCTATTATGAGCATAAATTAAATTACAAAAGTTTCTAATTGTTTCTACGGTTAACGAAAGCCATTATACGCGTCTGCAGTAACTTGCGCGCAGATTAGATTTCATGGAGGTTTCATACGCATTGCCTAATTTATAATTGACATGATGTTTAAACACAAATACTTTAGATTCTTTTAAACAATTCAAACGATACTTCATAGGTAACGTACTGCTAGTTTTATAACAAAAGGTGAAAAAATGATCGTCAAAATAGCAACTTAGCATCATAAAAAAACTAGTCTCTACAGGCTATTAGTTTATATAGTTTTTTAAAATAATAAAATATAAAAACAGACGCAAAAAACACGTGCATGCGATGGCGTCCTAATTATGACGTCACGATTATATAAACTATGTAAACAGTAATCTTTCTAAAAAATTGTCAATCTTTTCACGTTTTCACAATTGTGACGTCATTCGCTTCGATTAACCGGTATCATGCATCCTGAGAAACGAGACGAGCATATCTCCTCTCTGTCTTTTGGTAAGTATCCCATAGATAACAGTTGAAAGTAGAAAAGATCAAGGTCGTAGATCAAGTGAGGGTAGAATAACAAAACACCGCTGAACTCACCCGCAATTATCAGTCAGCTGCTGACCACGGCCATTGGAACATGGTCAAAACGTTGAGCGAAGGTACTTATTTTTACCCAAATAAAATAAAGCGCAATAAGTTCTAAAAATATTTTAAAAATGTGTTCAAATCGCGGTAGTTTTGAAAATACTCTTGCACGTAGAAAATAGGCATGTGTCCTCATGTTTAATTTATTACAAATAACCGGCTTAGCGAGGAATATCTCTGAGATATGAGCGTTTAAAGTTTTAGGTGGGGATAGGGAGGTGATGCTCTATCCCTTTCTCACAAAGCGTGTGTTAGTATAGCATTTGTATGGCGCTCCTGAGCCGTGACGTCACGGCTCAGTATAGTGCGCTCTCTGTCTAGCATGAAATTTAAATGCTTATATCTTATTTATTTTTGAACTAATTTTAATTTTGTGTTCGTTGATGGGCTCTATTTATGATCAGCTTTTTATGAGGTAATACAAAAATATTAGTCATCATGCCTATTCTATTTCAAATCATGCATGGCACCATCCACTGCGCTCGTTATCCAGAGATTTTAGGCCTTAAATCTATTTATGTCATTTCAAAAACATTGCACTTAAATCTGAAACACAGTATACTTCATTTTTGCACCACAAACCTATGTCAAAGACTGTAGTTTGCAAGCTATTGCTGCGCGGCTGAATAGCTGGCAAAAAGATGTCAAACTTTCCAGGTGCACTTTGCAAAAGAGTCATCCCTCAATTATTGTACTCTTATTGGTAAAACCTATCAATAAAAGTACATTAAGGCTATTGGACCGGTGTTTGATTTGTTAAAAAAATGGGACCACCTATGATTTTTGGCCTACCTAATAAAAAAGGGATCATCAAAAACAATTATATATTGGCGGAGTAAAAGCGTAACAAACATACAAAAAAAATGCATACAGTTGAGATGATAACCTCCTCCTGAAGTCGGTTAAAAATAATAGGCTTAGTGAAAAATATGAAATATAATACAACTACTGGAGAAAATATTTAATTCGACTAATAAACTTTTGAGATATAAGCGTTTAAAGTTTTTGTTCAGATTAAGAAGGGATACTCTATCCCTTTCCCACAAAGTGAGTGTCAGTATGGAGTCTGTATGGTGATTTACATGTGACGTCATATAGTATACGTCATACGTAAGTATACGATTTTTTTTTCTCTTCTGTGGTATACGTAGTGCACTCTCTGTCTAGCAAGACTTTAAAATGCTTATGTCTTTTTTAATTCTGAACACATTTTGATTTTGTTTGTGGTGATCGATTCTATTTAAGGTTAGCTTTTTAAATCTAATATAAGAAACAATCAGTCTATATAGTACGAAGATAGGCATATATTATCGGTTCGCAAATATTTTTCTCCTTATCTGCTGACCCGAGCGACAGATGACGCGTGACCTCTCAGAAGTGGCCACCAACACATAAAACTCACAGCAAACATAAATGCTCAGCAAAAAATGCTCAGCTTAAAAATATGAGCGCATTTCAGCAATAAAAACGGTCTGGGCGAGCGACGGCCATTTTTTGCGTGGAGGGCGGACAATAAAAATAGTTCGATTTATGTGCACCAATCTGAGTTTCAATGTTACATTGAATTTTCATTATGAATCTGTTGATTTATCGCGTACGAATCAATCAGTTTTTGTGAACAGCTCGTAGCCGGTTCATTTTATTTTGGTAATTTGCTGACTGCGCACATCAAGCTGTATCAATTACCTAAATTTAAGAGATCTATTTGGGGTTCTTCAAAAGGAAGAAATAATAGAGTAAGAGAGCCTAAAAGGTCGGCAACGTATTTGTGATGCCTCTGATGTTACAAGTATCCATAGGCGACGGTGACTGCTTACCATCAGGCGGCCCGTCTGCTTGTTTGCCACCTATGGCATAAACCTCCTACGTATCTCCTACCATAAGACCCATCACATTTTTAGACGAAAAAAGCAACGAAAACTGTATTTTTGACGTTCTGATTCTTTCAAATAGAAAGATCTATTAATTCATTCAGTTCATGTAATAAATAAATCTGTATTTTTTTAACGATTTTTTTATCAAAAATAGTGAAATTCAGATTTTTGATATCTTAGGTAGGTATTATCTACTTATTACCCCCAATTTACAAAACTAGTTTTTCGCATATCGTAATAAATAATGACATAAACAAAAGGATATGGTTTAGTTTTTTATATTCGTCTCGACAATTACGGCTTTATTTTATTGTTTATGCCCGAAAATCCAGATACCTAAAATCACAGATTAGTTATAGCTACTGAAAGTCTTTGCCTAAAATTTAAAAATTTCACTTGGTAATACGGCTCAATCTCATTATTAAAATTATTAGTACAAATGCGAAAGTGTGTTTGTTTTTCCCTCAGCGACGGAACGACGTAATTTTTTGCACAGAGATTGAGGTCCCGAGTATGACATAGCATCCATTTTATTTCGAAAAAATATTCTAAAACATAGTTTCTGAGAGAATGTCCACTTGGTTAGAACACGGGGCGAAGTAAGTAAGAAATAAATTTGTTTAAATAAATGCATAACGAGTTAAAAAGGAATTTCCCTTGCAAAGGAACACTAAAGCCTAAATAATAAAAAAACAAAGTGCGACTTTTTGTGTTTTCATAGAATCAATGGAAAGATAACCAAATGTATTTTCCTCTCAATTTCACAAAATAAATTTAATATTGAACAATACCAACCAATCAGGGTTGATATCGACTAAAGTTCAGTATGATAGTGTCACTCAGCCGAGCCACTTCCTCGCGCACTTCCTGAAATGCTAGCTAGCACAATGATAAACAACCCCATTGTCGCGATATCAGAGGAAAAACAAGAAAAAAAAATGGATCTTCAAAAACATTGGATGTCAAAACAAAAATTCCTTATTGTTAAAGCTTACCAAAACAAAGTCGCTCAAAGTTCGTACATTTATGAACAAAACTAGAACCTACTTACCTTCATGAAAAGTTGTGAAACACTACCTATTGTAAATCTGAACAAGTGAGCTCAAAGTGTTTTGTAGTTGAACAACTTTTCATTTTTGTTCACGTACATTTATTTTGTAAGATTCGTGAAATGTAAGTCGTAGTGCTGGCAAATATTTTCTGCCATGAAGAAATTTAACGGGATAGTTTGTAAGATGTTGTTATTTAAGAGCCCTCTCAACTGTATTTTTAGCGTTCTGATTCTACGAAATAGAAAAATTATCTGTATTTTTTTTTTAACAACTAATAATTTATTTATTTGAGAAACAAACTAAATGTAAAATAAAAACTATCTTTATAACTAAAACTATATTTTTATCGATAGTTTATTTTTCTTTTACTTTTTAAATTTTTCTTTTACTCGTATATACTGAAAAAATTTAGGCACTCATTGTTCTAGAAAATGGGTGATAACTGAAAAAATGGGGGTTAAACCACCACCGTGTGCTGTAATCCATATAATATTGAGGCTTAACTAGTACACGATTATCGTTGTCCTTTATGCAAAGTAAGCATTTCAGCCCCGAGCTTGTAAATACAGGGCAACATTTCGTGTTAGCATTAGAAGATTATCACACCCGACGTTCCTTGGAAGATTTCATAATCTTATAAACATACATTCTACAAGCACTAGGTGTGTAGTGTGAGTGGTTATCAGCTAAAAAATACAACCATGTTTTTATTTACTAGGAAGGGGTGAGTACCTTGAGGTACCTACACTCGGAAATTATTGACTGAGCGAGGCAAAAATCTTAGACTTCGGGCACAAATCGGCGTCTATGTATGACAATTTGTTCTACTATAACTTGCGGATTGTTTATACAAATATTTGTTTATTTTTAAGTTTGAATATAAGCAAAATTGGTAAAGGGATTGTTAAAGTGTAGGGGTTATA
Source organism: Agriopis aurantiaria (assembly GCA_914767915.1). Lineage (NCBI taxonomy): Eukaryota > Metazoa > Arthropoda > Insecta > Lepidoptera > Geometridae > Agriopis > Agriopis aurantiaria. The sequence continues at coordinate 8,296,502 of OU611999.1, forward strand.
AAGTCACGATGCGTCGAACTACATTCTATTAACTATTAACTCCTCTAATTCCGCCCGTTCACAAAATCCTTTTTAGCAGATCTCATGAAACCCCATAAGAAATCTACCTGCTAAATTTCGGCTTCGTGGCTAAAGTAGTTTTCGAGATGAGTCAGTGGGTAAGTGGTGTTTCACTTTTATTTATATAGAAGAAGTCATGATAAGCTTATCGTTCAATCAAGCAAACGCTATTAAAAAAGCTAAGGTATTTAATAACGTCATATTCCACAGCAAATTCCGCTATTTACGAGTGCCGTTAGATTTCCAAGATTGCCGCGTTAATTTCGCAAGAAAACTCACAGGTGAGCGGGTGTGGGGTGACTAATGGGAATCTCATTATTCCCAACTGCCACTGATTTTAATTTCCTGCACACGGGTGCAGGCGACGCTGCCTGCGTCTTGACGACGCGATTTATTTGGGTAAATAAATATAACGCGAGAGCTTCGCTTTAATGCGTGAATGTAATAAATGCATGCTCCCCTTTCCTGTGTTCACAGGTGTTCTATGGTACGGACGTTATAAATACGTGGATTAATTCGTTTACGTGGATTAATTGGTGAGCTATTGACAACGATAATTGACTTGAATTAGTGATATAAATAAATTTTAGAAATGTATCGTAAGGGCCAAAACACATGCACGACGCAACGTTGCGGTGTGCTTTGATGCGACATCGTGCCTTGACGCGACGTCGCGTCGTGAAATACTACAACCGAAATTTACAACACGACGTAATACGATGCAAAGCATGATATCGTCAATACAATGCCGTTGTGAACTTTGAAGAAAATTGCCACAGTTGATCTCGAAATGTGGACGACACTAGACATGTTCTCTTTTTGCTGTTGTTAAGATAAATTCGTCGCTGACGCAGAGTTGCATCAGCAGTTTTCACTACATATTTTTTCATTTCTATATCGTACCACGATAAGACATTTTGGTATTAATCTTGGCGATGTAGTAGTGTTTTTCACGACACGACGTCACGTTGTGACACAATATCGTAACGTAGCACGACGCGATGTCGTGCCTTGTGTCGTTTATTTATATAGTCAACTTCGTCAAAACTCGCGTGAGCATTCTATCTAAACTATAAACAAGTGGTTTACTGTCACGTGCTATATTTATTGGTCGAGACGTGCTCCAACTGTCTCTAAGCAAAAATCACGTCGAATCCACTGCTCTGTTGCTACATTAAGTAGAAAAAAACAATAGTATATTATGCAATTAGTGAATAAAGGACGGATTTAAACCGAGGTCTATAGATGAATCACGAGCAAGTGAAGGATTCTAACGACTCAATCACGACCGTAGGGGAGAGAGAGATAGATTCATGATGATTGAATCACGAGCGTAGCGAGTGGTTCAAGTGTTGGAATCCTGAGTGACGCGAGTGATTCATGGCCCTCGATGTAAATCCGTTTTATTCATGAGTTGCATACTTATACTTTATACCATGACTACGAGAAAAAGAAAGATTTAAGGAGTTTGTATCGAGTATATTTTGCGCAAGGAGGTTGTATAGCATTGAGATGGAGGTCGAATATATATTTAGTGTTCTAAATCCAAACACCAAAAGTTTCATTCACTGTTTTCAGTGAATAAAATAAACTTTTTAGAGGGGGAATGGTATAAATACACTTTCACATTTATAATACCTATTAGTATGATTAAATACACATATCAAGTTAAATTAATATAAATGTGCACATGACTCATGACATTAAACTCATCAACATCGTAAACTCAAGTTCTACAATAAATGCTAAGCCGTGTACACGTGAGCTCACGGTAATGCACGGAATGCAGAAATGTCTCGGAGACTCGGGAAGTAGGGCTGACATACAAGGTGAATCGAAGATAATGAAAAAAAAAACAAAGATAGAGCGACAAGATGTGTGCTTAGAAACGCAACGAGTGGCGCATAAAACATGTTCACTTATTTTAAACCAAACTCATAATTAAATCACGGTTTATGGACAGTCTAACTGTTTTTGTAGTTTTATTTCGCTGTGTTATTGTTATTTTGTATTTTGTTTAGCTAATAAAAGAGCTTACCCTATTAAATAAATAGTAAATTACTTTATAATACCAATCCAACTAATAATATAATGCAAAATAGTGTTTGTGGGTTTGTTTGTCCTTCTTTCACGCAACAACAAAGCAACGGACCGGTGTGATTTTTGCACAGATATAGTTTGAGCCCTGAAAATTGACATAGAATATTTTTATCTCGAAATATTCTTGAGTACTGAATATGAAAATTAATCTAGTCGTTGTTCTTTTTTCTCATCGTCATCATCATCAGCCAGAAGACGTCCACTCCTGAACATAAGCCTCCCCCTTAGACTTCCACATTAAACGACAGCTTGGAATCTTTATCCACTATATGCCCGTGGCTCTCACGATGTCGTTGGTCCAACTAGTGGTAGGCATACTTACGCCGCGTTTTCCGGTTCCTGATCTCCACTCAAGAACCATTCTTCCCCATCGGTTATCGGTTACTTTTTATCTCTGCTATTTAATTCAGGACCCCGTTCACACTTGGTGCTATTAAGCAAAAAAAAAGTTTGTAACAAAAGTACAGCTTGGCAAAAAAGAGTAGAAATTAATTGGGGCGCCACTATCGCAAATAGTTCTAAATACTAGCAACCCTACAGTACATCTGTGGAAGATGATTGGATGAAATCCTTTCACTGACGTGTTTTCCACAGTATTGACAGAATAAAAAAAACTGTTTACGTTTCAAGACTTTTTTGCCAAGCTGTAGAATGAGCTTGAGCTGTAGAAAATCATCGTGTTGAAACTATATTTTCTAGCATGGTGGTAAGGTACTTTCTTATACTTGGCTGGCTAACTTCCACCATCAAGCTCAAAATCAGTTCCTAAAGATGTAATCCTGTGCGTTATTTGAGAGCCAGTTCCCGTTCCAGGCTTACCATTTACCATACCAGGCAGGCGTTTACCATATTTGCTCACACCGCCACTTAGCATCAGGTGAGTGGTGGTAAAACGCATATACATATAGCCTGCCAAACATATAAAACGAACACAATCAAAATAGGTTTAGATAATCCTTGCAATTTCAACTCTTGCAATGTAATTTTTGTTATTTCCTGTATACTTTAACCACCCACATCATGCGCCAGTAAACGTCAACTGCTGAACAAAGGCCTCTTAGAGAATGATATTGCCATAATCCGCTTGGCAGGCGGCTTGGGGATCGTAGTACGTTCACCGTGTACTAATAGAATGCTGTTGCCCATCCTCCGGTGGTTCTGGTCGCAGTTTTAGGAAATACCCGGGTCCACTTTTCCACCCAAAATATCATGACATAATATCATCAATAATATATTGACAAGAGACAACCCTAGAGTCTACGACCTCAGCGTGCATCGTGCATTACTCGTATAATACTGTTACGGAGAGCGGGGCTCCAATATCTCTGTGCAGCGTCTTTTCTAATCCAATTTATTGTTTTAATCTTAGAACCTTTGGCACATCATAGGAATGTGTAGTAGATTTCTTGTAGAACGTGGGTATTTTATTTTAATTTTGCAAGTTATTCAGAGACGGTATATTAAGCCAAACGACGGTCATTGTACTTATCTATTTATGTATTTACTAGCTGACCCGACAGACGTTGTCCTCTTAGAACTCAAAAGCGTGAAGTTAAAATCGTTCTAAAGTTTTCTGAAATTTACTGTGCAATTTTTTTTATTTTTCTTTTCGTAAGAAGCTTCTACAAAATATTAAAAATCTTAAAAATAAAATTAATGAAATCGGTAAAGTTATTCTCAAGTTATGGCGTGACTGACCAAGGTAAATAGGGATTCATTTTTATATATATAGATAGATAAATAGATTATCATTGGCTCATTGACTCATTACGAAATCTCGAAAATTACCTACGAAGTTGAGATTTGGTAGGTAAATTCCTTAGGGGGTGTAGAAATTTGCTAAGAAAATTGTTTGCGAAAGAGCTGAATAAGCGGGGCGAATGGAGGTTGATCGTTTATATGAAATTCTGCGCGTACGCAGTCACGGGCAACAGACAGTTCATTATGATAAACGACTACTATGGAACTCAGTATTGCTATCGCGAAAGTAAATCAGCTGTTACATTTCTTAGGGTCAGTGACCTTTTTTTCTAGAAACAGCTGTTTTGCTATTTTTTATATCATGTTATCTTTATAATTAACGATGTTCATATTGAAGAGTCCTATTATGACCTGTCCAGCTAACAAATTTTTACTTGTATATCTCTCGTTTTTCTACGTTTTTGATGGTACCTAAGTAAACTCAAAAAGTGGGTACATTATTTTGTAAAATATTTAAATACAACTTCAACTTAAAATATACATTCTCAAGTAAAAGTTGAACCTCTTTAAGTAATGCGATGCGACACTTCCTATAAGTTACAACTTTAGCTCTCGTCCAAACTCTTTGGTCTTACCGTATTTCATATCCTCAGAACACATACTTCCTTGACCTACTTCACTTTAACGTGACTTCATTTTTAAACTTCTTTATACATACGAGTATCGATACATCATCATCATCATCATCATCAGTCTTAAAACGTCCACTGCTGAACATAACCCTCGCCATTAGCACGCCACACTGAAAGACAGCCTGCCATCTGCATCCACTGGTTGCCCGCGACTCTCACGATGTCGTCGGTCCATCTAGTGGGAGGCCTACCTACGCAGCGTCTTCCAATTTGATGTCCCCAGTCAAGAACTTTTCTTCCCCATTGGTTAATGGATGGGCTCTATTTATGATCAGCTTTTTTATTAGATATAAAAAATTATGACACGAACCTATTATGGGTATGATGGACCCCTTTCGGCTTAGTACACCGTTTCCGCGTAACCCTGCATAGGTACATGAGGTAAGTATAAATAATCAACTCACAATGCATTAAGTTGCCACCGTATGTTTTAAGGCCTCGTTGCTCCTCGTGTAAAATATTAGACGCTCGTGGTTTAGCATCGCCTAGATTATGCAGTGTACTTGCACTGCGCCTTAATAAAGTGCACTGGAATTATGTAGAGCGCTTGTAGAATCATGTGAGTGTACGGTTTGGGAGTTTGAATGTAGATCTTGCAGAATGGAATTACTTCATGAGAAAATTTGAGAACGAAATACCCAAGAAATTCGTTACCCAAAACCTCAAGTTGTTTGCATAAAGTTTAGATACCTACATGATATTTTAGCATAAAAAATATAATAATTGAAAAAAAATTGCTTAGGTATATTTAGTTTTTCAAAGACTATGAACTTGTTTGACGATATTTAACAAAACTTAAAAAAACTCAATACTTGACATTGGCAAATGCAAAACACGAGCGACGCCAAAATCATCTCGTGAGAAAAAACAACTCGCTTGTATAGACTTCTCAGTTTTCTACACCAGACCATGGAGTGGCATATTACTTATTTTAAACAAAACAGAATCAGACAGGTCAATAAAATCAGAAGGATAAGTAAGAAACATTTTTGGAAGGTCTACAAAACAAACTATAATGATGATTATCTTAGGGTTTCGTGATTATTACACATTAAAAGGAAACATACGCGAAAGAAGAGCGAAAAGTGTTTATTTCAAAGTATAATGGTCACAAATCGGCAACCCTACAAGTAAGGGGTGGTGGCCGTCACTCGCAGGGCTTCACAGAGTTAGTTGTCGACCAGCTTTATCTTGGTCGGGATCTTTTATACAGCTTATACGCAGATATAGGATCTTTTAACTGAGGATATCAGAGACACAACTCTAAAAATTCGAAAACAATTAGTAATTGTGTTATGAGGGGACAAAATAGTATATTGTTCGTCGATGGCGTTATTATAAATTCAGAACTAAGCGAAGGATTCTATATACGATGCCCGAGAACAAAATATTTTGGCCCCGAGTAATACACACAATTTTTCATATAATACTTATTTTGCTCGTACGTATAACTTGGTATAACGAATGAATACTTTATTCAGGACAGTGAAGGCAGCTTTTTAAACTCTTATAGCTATATCAAAAACAATTTGAGATGAATTTAAATGCATTGGAATAAAATGCAAATTAATATTATTTGACTTTTAGTGCATAATTTATATTTTTAAGGTAACATGAAATAAATTTATTTAATTAATATATTTTTTGTTAAAACAAATTATAAAAAATTGCAAAGATATTCAAAACCTTGGATAAGCACTCAAAAATATCTGAACCAAAGTAACCCTAAAAACATACTAAATATTAAGGTAACCTGTGCATTTAGTCTTCACTCGTTGCAAGCTGAATTAGACATTGATATAACGACAAAATATCTAAATTTTCTTTCTAAAATGTGTATAAATTGACATAGGTAACCTCAAGATACTTTTTTTGTTGATTTTGTACTACACAATATACATCGTTTTGCAAGCCACTGGCAACTACAATCAGGAAAAACATAAAATACACATTATAAGCGGTAAGTAAAAAAAGTATTCAAAATAGAGAGTTTTATCCCAAATACGGTTTCTAGAGAAACCGTATATAGCAAGTAAAACCGCACTGCGTTCTTAGTTGACTTTAATTAATAGCTTAATTGTTGATTCTACTACTGATGGTTTTGCCATTTATTCATCTGTCTTTCTAGTCTGTGGCGTTTTTCTACCGCAAATTCTTTTTATGGCGCTTACATACAGCCGTTAGTAAGCCTAGCGAGCGGGGGTTTGATTAGTGCTGAGCTTCACTAAGCTATGATATGTGAAGCTAGTGATGTTTATATCGATAGAGGAAGCGAGGACAGATTGTGAATTACTATCACAAAAAACCGAAATAAAAACAGACAAAAGATTCGAGATCGTTTAAAAAACATTGACATGTTTTATTTTGCTTATTTACTTACTAGCTGCACGCTCAGCTGTTTCATAGAATAAGTCATTCAAATTCGGCAAAATGTATGGATCAGCTGATATTTATTTCGCGATTTCAGGATTGGTCCCATAGTAAACGTTTTTCATCATGATGGGTACTATGGACCTTTCGGATAAAGAACACTTGTTCAAAACTTTATGCTTCTAGACTCAGCTGTTTAGACTGTGCGTTTGTCTGTCAGTGAATAAATGAATTTAAGATTTTTATTCAATAGATCATTAAGTAATTTACGTCGTTAAATGTCCTTCGAATTGTTCCCTTCCCCTTCCTTGTGAACAACTTCCGTGTAAGTTTCATTACTGCACTCTCCGCTCTATCTACATCTATGATACAACAAAGCATCGATAGTTGCTATCGTAGCAAAATGGCGTAGGATGCTCTCACTGCACCGAGGGACAATTAATCTTGTACTTTATTTTGTTCCCCGGCCGGCCCGGGTGAAGTTGCCTTATTACGTTGCACGTCGAATTAGGAACTTAGTGATTGGTCAGCTTGCAAGTCGGGTGCAAGTTTACGAAATTAAATCAGAAGATTACGAATTAGTGTTTAAGGAGGTACGTTTCACAAATGGCGGGAAATTCAAATTTCAAACAGTTTTTTTGTCCTTGTAGCTAGGCCGGGTAATTATTGTAAACGATCATGATTTTTGCGCAAATTGATTATTATTCTTTACAAAATCATGTAAAGCTTTTCATCTCTAATGCACATTATTACTTACATTTGTCAATAAACTATTTTTTGCTGCTTCGAACGGTTTATTAACAAATGTAAATATATGTTGCGTTACTGTTAAATAGCTGTACTTGATAATTTAAAGAACAACCAACAATTTGCGCAAACACTGTCATTTTAAAATAATTACCCAGCCTAGCTACAAAGACAAAAAAACTGTTTGAAATTTGAATTTCCCGCCATAGGTGAAACGTACCACCTTAAATACGTTCACTGTTTACCTAATACGTTCAGGTACAGATTGTGGGTAGATATTAGCAAAGATTATTATACTAGATTAGGTTAGAATTGAGTTCATTAAAATGCTAGTACATATCGGCTAAGAACCACAATTCCATTTAAACTTTGCAAAATATCTACAACAGAAATCGATCGCTCGCGAGTAAGTTATTCTACTGCAGTTTCTCGTACATATTTACTAAGGATGCCCACCGGACAGTTACAGATGCGTTTCCGGCACTGTCAAGTGAACTTGTCTATTAATCTTACACCTTGAGTTTCGGAACACGTCTTCTGTAATAGATGAGTTGGAATGTCTAATGAATAGGTGCCCTCCGTCAAAAGATATGGATGCATCATCTCTAGTAAGAATAAAAAAAAATATTTAAATCATAACCACATAGTTTTATCGGATTCCCATACGCGGAGATTGGGAATTATGATTTCATGCTACTGGTAACACAGCGTCTATGACGTAGGCTTGTGTCACCCATGTGACTTTTGTGTCTCGGAATGCCATACCTGGCGGAGTAGGTATAATATTACACCATGTATTAGATTACGAAAAAGTACTTGAGTATAAGTACCAATATGGACAGATGATCTAAAAGAGACCGCAGGGAAACGCTGGATGCAGGCCGCTTCCAACCGGCCCTTTTGGAGATCCATTGGGAAGGCCTATGTCCAGCAGTGGACGTCCTACGGCTGAAATGATGATGATGATGATGACCTAAGTATAACTATGATTATAGTTTAGTATGATGAAAATTCCACCGACCTTCTGAAACAGAAAAAGCTCCATCTTCTTAATTCAGTGCTTTAAGTAAACTCGAGCTCCAAGCTATAGAGTAGAGTGGGCAAAAACGGCGTACTAGTGGAGGGCACAGGAAATTAAATCACTACCACCTTACTTAAATCTTTAGCCACCAGCATTTTCCGATTAAGAAAACCCTGGTCAGGTGATTCGCTGAAAATCTTTTAGGTTAAATAAAAATCTAGGAACCTCTTTTATGTTAAGTTAGGCAATTATTTTACTTGACTTGGTTTTTAAGTTATATCACTTTAACTTACCAAGATCAGCCCAGTGGTAAATTTATAGATAAATATATTTAGAGATAATTCTTGGTTGAGTTCAACCGAATTTATAATTACATAATATATAAATATTCAAAAACTTACTGTATAGATCAAGTTATATATAATTTGTGTCAGCAGGAGGTCCCTAAATAGCTCACAGAGTTCTTTAAGTACTTACTTTTTTGTCCCCCAAAATATGTAAGAAACATCATTAGTTTATGTATTTTCTCAATTTCTTAAAATACATTGAAATACAAAAGGCGGTAATCGTTTTTAGACTCAGATACAGATACAGATACAGATTCTTTATTCATAAATTTTAGAATTTACACGTCAGTGAGTTATAAGGTACATCTAGGTACTTATATGTATAATTATAATTTGTCATTAATATACTCTTTGACAGAGTAATATGCTTTATCGATCAATAATTGTCTTAATCTGGACTTAAATATGTTGTTGGAAGCTGCATCTTTCATGATCCTGGGCAGATGGTTGTATATAATAGCGCCACCTATATACACTGATTTTGTGGATTTTGCGAGCGTGTGAGCAGGTGTTCTCAGTCTGCCCTTGTGTCTTAATGTGTTATAATCTCGTGTGGCTCCAAATTTCTCAAACTTATCCAAGTTTTGTCGGATGAACACACAGACCTGGTATATTAATATAGAGGGTACCGTCAGTATTTTTAACTCTTTAAAGTAAGGTTTGGCAGACACATCCCACTTGACTCTAACAATCGCGCGAATCGCGCGTTTCTGCAGTATGAGTGGTCGCTCTGACTCCGCTGCGTCTCCCCACAGCTCAGTTCCATACGTGAGTATAGAGTGAACCGTGGCGAAGTAGCAGCTTAGCACGGCATGCCTGGGAGCTGATACTGCCACTCGGCTGAGGGCGAAACAAGCTTGACTCAGGCGTGAGCACAAAGCGTCTATGTGGATATCCCATTTTAATGCACGATCCACGTGAAAGCCAAGGAGCTTCACTGCCGAGACCTGCTGCAACGGCACGTCCCGTACTGCTACTGGCTGGTTGCGGTCTATTCGCAAGGTTAAAATGTATGCAGCAGGTTTTTTCCATGTTCAGAGCAAAACCATTCGCTGCGAACCATTCTTGTAGTTGCTGTGCGACGTTCGTGAGTTTGAGTCGCAACTCTGGCAGGTTTGGTGCTGTTACCAGAGCTGCAACGTCATCAGCGAACATGTACACCTCAGCGTTATCAATTGATTTGGGCAAGTCATTCATAAGGAGTGAAAATGTAGTATTTGATAAGCAAGATCCTTGAGGGACACCAAGATTAGGGACGCCCTCCTCAGATCGGACTTTGCCTGAGTCACCGAAAACCCTCTGACATCTTTCGGTTACGAAATCTGTCATAAGCTTTTCGGCCGGCCCTCTTACGCCGTAGTGTTCGAGTTTGGCCTTTATCAGGTTGCGGTCGGCCGTATCAAAGGCACGTGATAAATCACAGCATATTGCTGCAACTTGACGTTTTTCTTCACGCGCTTGCAGAACCTTACGAACAAACTCGTGGACCAGTGCGGTTGTGGACCTGCCCGCGCGGTATGCGAACTGGCGGTCAGTGAAGATATCGCAACTATCGAAGAAGTCGATGAGTCTTTTATTTATACCCACCTCCAATACCTTAGCCACTACCGGAATGATCGAGATAGGACGATAGTTTTTAGCCAGAGCTTTATCTCCTTTTCCCTTATAAATAGGTATAATTTTAACACTTTTAAGCGCGCGTGGATAGCTGCCCTTCTTCAAGCATCGATTGAAAAGCTCTGTTAGTGGAAGGGCTAGCACATGGGACACTTCGCGTAGTAAAGACATAGAAAAGTCATAACAATCTGTGGTTTTTTTAGGTGAAATTTGTATGTTTATGATCTTTAATATTTTGTCACTAGAAAATGGTTTGAGATATAAGGAACAGGTGTTAAACTCAATAGCGTGGGACAGGGCTTCCATACTCTTAGCCATGCAAACCGCTGGGGCTCTGGCCTGAGCACCGGCTGTCAAGAAGGTGTTGTTCAAAAAGTTTACCACATCAATTTTATTCGGGAAAGGCAGACCGTTGCACTAACTCTGTGAAGTCAGTCTTCTCGCATACAGCGCGCCCGGACTCTTTATTTACGATGGACCACATAGTCCGACACTTGTTTGTGCTGAGTTTTATTTGACGCTCGTAAAATTGTTTTTTTGTCGAAATTAATTTATCATTATATGTCCTATTAATCTTATCGTCAATAATTTTAATGTCATTATTATTAGGAAATTGTATTTTTAATTTATTAATGTCAACAAGTAAATATTTTAAGTTAATTATGTCATCCGTAATCCAATTTGATTCGGGTTTCCGTACAGGTACGAATTTAATGGGGAAAAATATATAGAACTGCCCCGTTATAATATTTATGATTTTTTCGGCAAGGATATTAGTGTCCTGAAGCGTTTCGAGTATGGTATCCCAGTCGACGTTACCTATTGCTGAAGTAAAGTCTAGCATGCGTGAGCGCGTTAGAACACGACGCTGTACGTGTTTAGGCATGCGAGGTCTTTGGAAGTGAGTGATACAAGCGCGTAGACCATAGTGGTCGCTGACGCTCGAAACTACCGTACACGCGTTAACGCGCTCGGGGGGTATATTTGTAAAAACATGATCAAGTATGGTCGAACTTGAACCTGCTACACGGGTGGGTGATTGTATATGCTGTGTGAAATTTTGAGACACAAGAATATCATTCAGTTTTCTACGCGTTAAAGAATCTACGCTGTAGTCAACATTACTGTCACCTACAATCACAGCATTGTACTGATCGTTATTTATTTTTGATAGTAACGCATCGAATAAGCCAAGAAATTCGTCCACACTAGTTAAGTTGGAGTGATATAGTCCTACGACCAGGACATTATAGTCTAAGATCAGTGTGGCGCACACGTCAAACACCTGCTCACGGGACATGTCATGATACTCACTCTTAGGTGTTGATTTTAAACCAGAATGCACAAAAATGCAGCTTCCTCCATGTCGGATCGTTGGTCTACAATAGTAGGTTGATAAATCATAACTATCAAATTTTATACATTCCAATTGTTCTGATGTTAACCAGTGCTCAGTTAACACCAAAGAGCTCCACCTAAACTCGTCTTTTAGTAAAACTTCTAATCGGTTTACAGTTTTCGTATTTAAGCATTGTACGTTTTGATGACAAACAACGAGTTCGCTACCTACGTAATCAAAGTTATTATTCGCGCAAAGTTGTTATACTCATTTATTCGATATCGTTTCTTTTGGAACCTTACCAGAACATTGAAACCTTTCCCCAATCTCCTCTTTAATTTTCCTTGACTAGATAAAGTAGTTCACTGATGGAATAAGAAAATAGAGTTTAATGCGCTATCCACTGTTAATGAAATAAAGTAGGTACCTACCTAAAGTAAAGTCCATTAAATCTTATAATCGATAAGTCGATATTTCCTACACTAGTTGTTCATTCGCCTATTCGCCTTTTAACAATCTGTCGACCAATTTTGATCATATTTGAACTTAAAATTATATTATCATGAACTAACAAAACTTTGTGAATATCGAATCAACGGTACGCAAGTTTTCGTCGAACAAACTTAACAAATACTGATTTGTTCTGATATGCTCAGAGGACTTGGGTTCGCTCGGTCAATAAGTTATTTTTTAATTACTTATACCTTGCTTATAAATTAGTTATCACCACATAAGCTATCGAAATGTAAGACTTAGCATTTAACGTACGTTTGTCTCATAATAAATTCACTTTTTTCACAACTTTTGCTCGCGGCTTCGCACTCCTTTTGATCACAATATAGTATCACTTTATTATACACCAAACAAAATACAAAGTTACATAAAATTTATACAAAAACTGGCAGTATAATAGGCGACCTTATTGCCTTAAGTGATTTCTTCCAGGCAACATTTATTTGCTGAAAGTGGAGTAAGAGTCGGAGTAAGAAGAGTAAAGATTTAGATTTAGATTTAAACCTTTCCATCAGTAAACGTTATTTTTGTCACCAATTTTATGATATTAGTGTAGATGTAGATTAGACGTAACCTTTGAACTGATCATTGTACTAACCTCACCCATACACTTATGGTCATCTAATAAGTCTCAAATAGATCGTAACTTGAAACTAAGCTTAAGTTCGCTTGAGTAATTGCTAGTGTTGTCCTAACTTAAGCTAACGTAAGCTGGATAGTGCAAACGCCATAGCACGGTAGCACAGGTGACACACAGCCAGAAGGTTCTGAAAGCATGTAAAAGTGTGATTCGCTTCGTACCTCTCTCGCTTGGACTGTCTCGTGTCACGCGTCACGGTTCTATCTTGGTCGTGTTTTCAAACCATTCTTTTAAGTCTTCTCATAGAAAATTTGGCTGAATGTTACATTTTTTATCTAAATTGACAATAGACAAATTTTTATAGCAAATATAAATAGCGTCATCTAATACATAAATTTGGTAGCCAGTTAGTCTGTCAGAAGGCCAGAAGCCTAGTCACTTCTAGTCGCGCTACCATCTTGAAACTAGTCAAATCTGGTCAAACCGTGAAAGTTGAAAAAAAAAAGTAATAGACACAAATAAATATTTTTTTGAAACTCCAAAAAATATGAGTTAGGGGTTTTTTTTAATATTTCATACTTTATTCTTTTTCATACGAGTACACAAAGTTCAGCGATGGGGGAGGCCTATGTCCAGCAGTGGACGTCCTATGGCTGAAATGGACACCAAGTTCACCAAACTCTTGAACTGTCTGTCTCGGCAGTCTCAGGTTAATATCAGGCAGTCTAAACTGTATTAACCCGTCTAGAGCTTCAAGAGAACTTTAAGCGCCTGAGTACTATCGAGTTCCATGAAAGACTCAGCGAATAAAGACTGTGTTACGCCTGTGTTAAAGCAAAGCCGACGCTTTCGAATAAAGACTCCTTACTTCACACAGTACTTGGCTTCATACGCGTACTTCAAAGTACAAGTGCTTACTTGAGCTTGTCTCAGAAGCCTCTTTTAATGTTTGAAAATCGGTCATGTGTAAATAAGGTCAACTGAAGATAGGATGTACTTGTAAGATCTTGGGACGTATAAGTAACGTGTATTGATCACATCTATATACGCAGGGTTACGAGGATAGGGTGTACTAAGCCGAAAGGTGGTCATTATACTCATCATTATGGAAACCTTTTACCTTTTTTTTCTTTTTTTTATGGAATGGACCGTGAGAAAAGTAAATCAGATGTTCCATATATTTTGTTGGGTGTGGTTTGACTGACACTTTTCTATGGAACATCTAAGTTTTTTTTTCGAGATTGCATGGTCGGCCCCATATTAAAAGTTGTTCATAGTCATGAGTACAATAACCTGCTTTCGGCTTAGTACACCTTTTCTGCGTAACCCTGTATACAAATACAAGCTGTTGGCAGCGATTGCGTACGCGTATACTTTCAAATAAAGTGTTAACCCCCTTTAACCCCGTTATATCAGCCCTATCGCAAAATCCTTTCTTACGGACCTCTAAAAACACCCCATAAGAAATCTACATGATAAAATTAAATCAAGTAGTTTTCGAGACTTCGTGATGAGTCAGTCAGTGAGAGGAATGGCGTGAATGCGGTAGGTATTTCGCTTTTATATACAAGTATTTATCTAGATAGATTAAAACCAACAAGAGTTTTTCTATGAATCAACGCACAGACCAAACCGACAATGATAAATATGAGAAATTTGAACCAAACAATTCTCAGTGAACAATAAGAACGAATTTGCAAAATTGCACCTCCGACGAGGTGTAAATGGAATAAAGTTCATATAGAATTTTAAAAAAACACACTACGCTCTGGAAACTCGGTAAGTGCATCAACCATAAAAAATAAGCCGTCTTAAGATTTTTCAAAAATCACCTCCTAACGGTTTAAGGGGCGAAACCCTGGGCACAAACCAATGTCATGAAAATTATATCGGTTCAGCAAGACTAAATTGTATTCTTGTAAGATAGAAGAGTATTTTGTTTAGATAATAAATGCATTTTCCAGTAAAAAAAGAAGAAAATGTTACGTAAAAATAATAACGGTTTTGTTATTTATTGATCGAGCGAAACAAATGTCCACGGGAATTATCGTGTGTATGTATGTTTGTGACTTTGTACACAATGTGCCATCGAAATACCTTAAAATCTCTAGGGTCTTAGGGTCCTTATAACAACGGAACCAATTCAGAAATCGAAAAAAAAAACAGCAGTTCCATACATTACTTCGACTGGCAATGATCATTTTGTATGCAAAAGTGATCTCTTCCAGGCAACTATTGTTTGAAAAGAATTTACGTACTCTTTTAGTATTTAACTGGAGATCCGAGTCCGTTACGCCGTTACAAAAACTAGGCGATGTCGTTATAGCGGCGTTCTCGGCCATTAGGCCTAACGAGCACACTCGAAACAGGATGAAATGTCCTGTCGGGCGACAATGGACAGGCGCCTATCTTGGAGAGGTTTTCTTTTGTCCTGAGCAAGGGTAGACTTTATTAGATAGATATTAGGGACTAGATTGAATTAATGCCAATGTTTTAACCGACGAAGCTTTACCGAGGCTCAAAATTAGTACATAGCACATTAGTTAGTCAGCTGAGGTACGATAGTTCACTTACTTAGTTATTAAGACTAAAAGATTTATTAATTTACGTTTCCGCTTCTCAGTTTTTTTTTGAGTCGGTGTAATTTTCTGCTATAACGTTTTTATTAAGTTCATCATTGTAATTGGATACTAAAGGCAAAAACATAATATTATAGTATCTACAGCTCATATCATTTCACACAAATGTATTTGTGATCTACAGATTATATTTACAAAAATATAAAGCACATAGAGAATAATATTATATCCTCGACCATTAGGAAAGACTAACGAGTCGACACTCGAAACTGGACAAAATGTCCGGCCTAACGACAATGGTCACTTTTACCCGGAGCGTAGTGATGTCACCAAGCGTCGACGTTTTTATCGATACTTGAAAAGGTTTTGTATACTTATTGTGGTATTTGTCACAGATCTTATTAATTTACTTATTCTTCAAATGTAAAAAAATCTAATAGATAACAAAAAAGATAGTAATTATACTAGTTGATCATCTTTGCCCACTGCTCTTCTTAAGAAGAATAATTAAGTAAAACTTGTATTTTCTCACCTAAGTGAATTATTGTTATTCTTTGAGAAAATAAAATCTTAAACCATAATATTGCTTTCATTTATTTAGACAAAAATAGCTAAATATTTACTGTTGTTACTTTTTAAGCTGTTTCCTCTTTCTTTTTATTTGGGTTTTTGTTATATTGGTAACCAAAACTGAAGTCAGTAAAAGTGACTAAAACTATTATTAATTATTGTATGACAATACTAGAAATAAGATTGTTGCTAATGCAGGTTTCTGGGTAAGCCCAGAATCTTGCAAGAATCATTTTTTTCGGGACGAAAAGTAGCTTAATGTTGAAAGTACAACTTACCTCCGCACTACATTCAAATCCATACCGCAGTTTCAAAGTTGAGTGTCCGTTACCGAGTTGTGTGGTGCACACACACACAGTTTTTTTTATTGTACATAAATATTTATACACTACTAGCTGAATTCCGCAGTATTACTCGGGATTTTCCAGATTTTTTATTTTGTATGATAAAAAGTACCCTATACTGAATGTCCTTATGATATACACTGTCATCTTGCCAAATTCCGTTAAGATCGGCTTAGTCGTTTAGTCGTGAAAAGCGAACAAACAAACAAACAGAGAGACAGTTACATTTAGTTTTATAATATTAGTTAGGATTAGGGTTGTGATAGCGAAACCAATAAATATTTGAAGCGTTTGTGGTCGAGACATCGGGCCCTATGGTCTAACCATTGACCACACATTGGCCCATTGTGGCTTTGGGGCCATTGGGGACCTGGAGCTCACCTCATTTTCAAAAATCTTTCAGAGCGCCTGGTTAACGCGTGCGACGCGTAACGACGCGTGACCAAAATGCTGGCGTGTTTCTGGCTCAATGCATACAATGCATGCTCATAAACGAAAAAGAGAAGTAGAAATTTTTTCTCTTCTGTGCTCATAAGCATTGCCATTCAGCGTGGTAATGCCGCCAGCATGTTGGGTACGCTACCAACTGATAGTGGGCTTGAGCATTTGGATTGTCTTTGGACCTTCAACGGTCTATGGGCAGTCTAACTGTATTTGTAGTGTTAGTATTAGCTTGTATTTGGTTAGCTAATAAAAGAATTTGCCCATAAAAAAATACATATAATAATATATTTGTTACTTGAAGTAGTAATTAAGTATTTTGTTATTTGATAGAACATTTTGCATTGTGTTTGGTAAAAGTATTACCATTTGGCACAGTGTTAGCTTATCGACATTGTTTCTACAGTTTACAACTACAAATATTTCGTATTGTAACAAATTGCATCAGCCAGGAACGGAAGCCAAGCCTCTTGGCTCCACGCCACACGGTCAAAAGATTTCATGTTTGCTTAGGTATTCAATGTCTTTATATTTTCTTTATTTATAATGATGGTTAGTACAATATTATACCTCAATTTTGTGTTTCAATATCCATTTCAGGCCCAATAACTAGTTCAGAGGTAAACAACTGCTAGTATAATGTCCATTTGGACCAAGCCATTAGTGCAAAAGTATTTTTTTTTTTTTTGTTTACAATTATTTGCACTTAATAAAAAAAATACTATTGTTAAAAAAATACTATTAAAAGCAACTTAAGGATTATTACTTGGAGTATATGTATTCTGTATATCGCTTTCGTTTTTTCCCGTTCAAGTACAATCTGAAAAAAGAAAAATATTTTGTAAATTCAAAATAAAATCTTGAAAATAAACTGAATTTAATATAGATTTGCTCAGCATTTGAAGATTTACTTTGGTATTTCTAGCTAGAGAGTTTTTCAGTTATTGACAAATAAAATATTCAAATTCAAAGTAAAAAATTTCTTCATTAGTCAGAGTTTCTAATTTTACATGGGTTTGGCCTCTCCTGTTACGTTTTGACAACTTGTATTAGGAAAGAGCGCTCTTTCGTTGCTATTTATAAATAGAAGGTAGTCCTAATTTAAAGTAGGTAGTTTATTTGCATTTTTGTGTTTATGTCATGACTGAGTAAGCGCTCCTTTTGCTCGGAATCAAGTTAATTTAGCCATGTAAATATAATTGATTGAATCAGGCGTTACTTTGCGGAAGTCCATTTTTATAATATTACTTACTTATATTACTATTTTTTTTTTTTTTTTTTTATTGACTAGAAATTCATATACACATGTAAATATAAATTTTTGTCATTAATGAATTGACATTTTCTAAATACATTTTAGTCGCTTAATTTTGTTAAAAATTGTGATGAATGTACTGAAAATTGATGTTCTGCAAATCATTTGTAACGGATAGTTGCCTTACTACTGAATAAGGGTTCTATTAGGGTAATTCTATCCTATTAGGGTAATAATATCATATGTATTAAGACATGTACCTACTGTTAAGGGTTACACAGTACTGTGGTACTAAGCCGTAAGGAGGTCATTGTACTCATTATTATGAAAAACTTGTATTATGACACCAACCAACCAGCAGCAGATTGTTTTCAAGTTTTCAGGGTATGTGCCAGAGTAAAAATGTTCTTAATTCTTAATTATAATAAAATAATTGTTTTTTATTGACCTCTTTTTGGCTTATACCACCATTTGGTGTAACTATTTAGATAAGTATTATTATGGTATACATAAATAGAAGTTTATAAATGCTAGAAAGTGAGTTAATTTTGTTACCCGCAAAGGTGGCTGGGCACTCGTACAGAAACTTTGCCCCGGGAAGTGAATCCGAATCGACGTAGGACTTTATTGTTTCTCCTTTCTTAATACTAATTGTAGATGTAAAAAGTAGTGCCTTGTCGCAAGCTTTTTCAAATGTCAGGTTTTCTGAAAGAATAAACAATTGCCTATAATAGGTTAGGTTAAGTAATAAGTTAGGTTAAATAACAGTTCATGTTAACAGGTAGTGTGTGGTTGTTGTTATGTTTATGGTTGATATAAAGTTTACTTAGAAACGAATAACGTATTCTTCATTGTCCAACACAAATAAACCGGCCAAGTGCGAGTCCGGCTCGCGCACTGAGGGTTCTGTACCACCACAAAATCAAATAAGGTCATCCAAGTAACCGAATTACCAGTTCTTATAACGCATTCCAAAATTGTCGAAACAATTGCTACGCAGCCACAGTTAATAATTTTACTACAGACGCTCGAGTATAACACAATTATAACTTGGTAATGAACAGAAATGTGTCACCGACTCACACTTGGCCAATTTTTTTTTTTTTTAAGTTATATTTTATAGTGCGTAGTATAATCATGCCAAGTTTGACGCTTGCACGTATTACCATTTTTACATTAGATATAATACAAAAATACTTTACAAAAAAAAAAAAAAAAAAAACATACAGTTGAATTGATAACCTCCTCCTTTTCGAAGTCGGTTAAAAATACGTTTGTTGTATGGGGACACCCCCCTTTGGTTTTAACTTTTTTATTATTTCGTAGTCAACTGGCTATCTATTACGGTTCGAACAGCCGTTTAAAGGTAGGACAGATAGACAGACAGACATCGTAGGCTTAGTAATAGGGTCCAGTTTTTACCTTTTGAGTAAGGAACACTAAAAAAAACCCTTACCGTTGTTTATTTTAATGTGAAATTTCACATAGTCATCCTTGGATAGAATGTTAGGAGTCATTTGCTTCGTTACTTTAAACGGATTTGTTTGTTCAACAATCGTCAAGCTATTGTTATTAGCCCCAATAACTGTAAAAAACGGATTTATTAGTAAATTAAATTGATGTATACTAAAATGGTTCTTGTGTCTTCACAGGTAAGGTTTTAAGAGATGCGGCCAAAAATTCTGTTCTCTATATTTTTTATTAAGAACCTCTTTTCCGACTTTTAGCATTTTTGGTCATTCTAGTTTAAGGGTGTCATAACAAAATTTAATGTGTTATCTAGGAAACCCAAGAGACGGAAACAAGATTCTAACATTTCGCTCGGTAGAAAAAATATATGAAAGTAGTCCTGATTTGCGGTTTTATCCCACGCTGTTTTTGTTTTTGTATTTATTAAATTACCTATTTATCAAATTATGTCTGTGATATCTATCGGCAGTTTCAAGCCGCGAATCAAGATTTCATAATTATGAAGGAAACCGCTGAGGTACATTTTACATTACAGTTATACTTTTCGAAAAATATGAGAAAAACCTCAAAAATAGAAGTAGCGAAACGTATGACTGTGTCATGCCATGATTTTGCTCCGCTAAATGCGACTTTAATACAATAAACCGAGGATTATGGTCATAAGCGTTGCTTAAAAGTGGGAAAACTGGGAATAATAGAATATTATTACCGAAATCAAATGTGTCATCCGTCCCCCACCACACTGTGATCCTTGTCGAGACAGCTGATCGTATAGCAAAACGAGTTTCAAAGAGTTTTCCGTCGAATACCTCTGGTACCAAGAACTTGCCGTAGCCGTGTACAAAATCCATGTATTTGCAATCTGCAATTCAAGATAAGATTTAAATCAATGTCAGAGGCTTTATTCAGATTTTTCGTAATGACTTCTTAACAACGTATTTTGACAGCTTTGCACAAATGAGTAAGTAAGTGAAATAGACCCAAAGGCTCGAACGCGGTTAATACATATTTTCGGTAAGTTCACTATACGGGAATCATCCCCTAGTTAAGTAAATAATTCATCTCTAAGGGTTTCCACCCTTAGAGATGAATTATTTTCTTCAAATTTAAGTGAGACTCTCATGAGTTAACTTTTGGAATATCAAACACAAACCTTAAGATGCTTTATACTATTTAAAAGCAATGAAGGCCTACAGTTAGCACAAATGATCTCAAATTTTAGACAAAGTGCCCAAAGTGTTTGCCGCATTATCATTAATTTATAAACTATTCAATAAAACAATTATCATTAATTTATAAACTATTCAATAAAACAATTAATTGGCAAAGAAAGTTATCGCGTACTTATAATAGCACAAAAAAACAGTCGTATTGAGAGAAGTATGATACAACCGAGACTCAATTCCTCAAATATCAAGTTACTAATTATCAAGTTACATATAGTAACACAATTAATATCAAGTTACACATAGTGAACATTTTAATTTGTAGTAAAAATATTACTTGTTTTACAAATCACAGATTTGTCTAGTTCATCCTCTTCTGACATTTGTACATTCACAGGTCGTTCACTAATCGAGTTGGTTGAACTTGTTGATTCAGGCGCTTTTGTTTCTACGTAGGACTTATTCACTTTTTCACAAACATTCATTGATCTCTGAATATGTTCCGTATTGTTTTGGATATGACTTTGTATATTTTCTAACGCAACCAGTCTGTCATTTATTTCTTTTATTGCATCTAGAATTTGATTTTCTTTTAAATATAATTCACTGGTCTGTGTAGAATTTGTAGTTGGTTCAGAGTTTATTTTGTTATTTAAATCTTTCATATCTTTTTGTAAATCATATTGTAGCCCATTTATTGTTTCCAATTTTGTGATTAATGAGTTTTGCAAATCAAATGTTTTCTCATCTATAATTTTTTCAATTTTTGAAATTATACTTTTATCTTCAGAGTCTTCACTTTCAACATCTCGGTCCTCTCCAGCCTTTACACAGTTCAAATACAATAAAAATAGTACACTGTATATAAAATAGCACTTAAACATTTTTTTTTGGAACCGTTACTAGTCGAGTACACTTTCAGAACACAAACCGAATACTGTTATCGAATATTGTGTCAATAGTTCAAGCAAAGGCAAGCAAGTTATCGTCATCTACACTTATTCTATACTAATGTTATAAAGAGGTATAGTTTTTAGCTTTGTAAGTTTGTTTGTAGGAGATAATCTCCGAAACTACTGATTTAAAAAAAAACACTAATAGACAGTCTAATATCTACTCCGGATTGTCATATGTTTTATAATAATTCATGATAGTTTTCCATACTATAATTATAGCCGTATTGTAAAGTGGATTATGGGGCGAATACGGGACTGGAGTAGAAATTGTGCGTGGACTGGACAGGACGAATAAGTAACTGGAACGGAAATAGTGGGGCAGGCATAGACAGACATAGATTACGGGACATTTGTTGAATTGGAGAGAAAAGGCGGGACTGAAGTAAAGTAGATTACGGCATAGGAGTGGAGTATAGTGGACGGATGTGGGACTAAAGCGGACATAGCGGGACTGAAGTGGAGTAGATTATGGGATAGATGTGGGACCGGATTTCAAAAGGGCAGAAAGAGAGAAGAGTATATTACGGGATGGATTCGGGGCTGGTGCAAAAGAGCCAGACGGGAGTAGAGTGGAATACAGGACAGATGCGGGGCTGTATCAGAAAGGGAAGAACGAGAGTAAAGTAGATTTCTATATTACGCTAGCAAAGCCACGCGGGCAAACTAGTAATAAATAAATAAAATCAAACTAAATAAATCGTATTATTTATTCACAGACGTATGTCTTAGGTTATCAATCTTGACGTGTGAGTCAAAGGAAGTTACCATATTCTGTAGATTAGATAAAAAAAACATTAACGGCCATCATTTCATGTGAAATTCAATATCATCATTGAATACAAGAGAACCGAAAACGAACTAACAAAAGGGCGAAAATTTCGAAAATTCTATTACAAAATACTTAAATGCACGATTTTAGCGTTCGAAATGTATCTGCGCTCATTGCTAAGTAAGCTTATTTGGGAACTATAAGGTGTCATCACATTTTTTGCCACAAACGCCAATGTTCTCTATCTCACATGAGATCCCTTGCCATTAAAACGTGACGTTATAACATGAACGTGTAGATAATTGAAAAATTTACTCTGTGCTCTCTATGACCACATAAGCTCGTAACACGGTCACGTTAAGTTATCTGCGTGGAATTGGGATTAGCGTAACGCGTAACGTTTGTTTCGAATCTCGTTTCGAATTGTCAAAATAACGTGGAGCAAAATGGTGCATTACGTACGCGTCTGTCAAAAGAATGTAGAGGCTAATCTTCAAGGCTACAGTGAATATTTTTCTTCTAGATCAACGTGTTCCATCCTCGACCTCACCGTCGCTTACCAGCAGGCAAGTTGGGGCCCAAAAGAACTATAATTTTTTTTCAAGTACAAATTTTAAAAATGCATAAAAATCTTGAAAATTTTCTGTACTAACTCTCTTACTATTAAAATATTTGCTCAGCATTTGGAGATTTAATTTGGTACGTCAACATAGTTTTTAGTTTTTTTTTTTTTTTTGTGTAGTTTTTTTTTTTTAGTTTTTTGTAATTATCAATGAATAATATCGTAGGTATGTATAAAGAAATGTATTACCTATACAGGATCATCAGGCGAGTTGGTGCCAAAAGAAGATATATTCAATAATAAAAAAAGTATTATCTAATCGGATGATGCATTTCAGTTGTTTAATGTTGTAACCATGATTACCAGGTTATATTACGTTAACAGCACGTTATTGGCGTGATTTTTGGTTTTAGAATTAAGGCCTATAATAGAACTGATTTAAGTAACGCATACGTGATTTAAGTCTTAATTAAATATTACAAACAAATGTAATTCCATTATAGAGCACTATCTAAACTTGCCCTTGTAAACAAGGTTTTTGGTTGTGTTTTGGTTTTAAGTATTGTTTAGTAAAACTTTGGAAATATGCCGTTCGCTTTTTTTTTCTTTTGCAATAGATTTGCCTATTTTTGGCCCCTAACTCACCTGAAGGATCGGCGCGGGCAAAGTTGGATAACGTTGATCTAGAAGAAAACTATTCACTTGTGCCATGAAGGTGCCTTCATTCTTGTAGATATCAGCACATGTCAGGTATGATATCAGGAATTAAAGAGGACGACAGGAAAATCTATTCTTGGTCAGTACTCGTCATAAAAGTATGTATAAGCAAATATAATTAGATTTTAACCGCTACTTTCCCTGATGTAAGTAGTGGTGGTGAGACTAATTCAATTGAATAAAAAAAGAGAATCAATAAATTCAATAATTCGATATACAAAATGTCAAAAATTTGAATTTGAACTATTACATTCTTACATTAAAAAATTCAATCTAAAATAATTAAAATCACTTCACACTAATAATGATAAATGCGAAAATTTGTGTGTGTGTTTGTGGGTGTGTGTGTGTGTGTGTTTGTTACTCCATCAGCTGAAGTGGCTAGACGGATTTGAATGTAATTTAGAATAGACATAGCTTAATATGTCCTGGATTATTACATACTACATAGGCTAGTTTTCATCATCGTCATAATCACTACGCGGTTGAAACCGCAGGGCGCTGCTAGTAAAATAATAAATACCAATAATACAAGTCAATCTAATTCAAATCTTGGTCAGTAATTAAATTGTTATAATCTTAACCTATATTTCGGCTTGGACCCGGAATGCTCAACATGAACTCTGGAATACTGCATATTTTTGATCAAAGATTCTCAAACTTAGCGTAGCATTACATTCAAACAACTCTACCACTATGAACCAATATTACTAAAACATTTTCTTTTATAATCAAAATTCAAAGTCCTGCAGTCGAGTAATGTTTTCTAGTATCCTATGTTTTATGAGTGTAAACTATAACTCTTCATAAAATACACCTAACCCCCTATTTGTTAAAGCTACACCATTTCGTACAAAATAAACAGCATTACCTAATGTCTACGACATTTGAAGCGTACACCCGACCGCGAAGATTTCGCTGTCCAAATGTCGCCCAACTATTTATTACCCGCCCACTTGTGGCCGTGGTTGTAACGGCGGTCACTAATGAAGATGGATACAACAGCATTTTGTATCGGTTTTTGTACCTCCTTGAGACTGAAATAAGGCTTAGTAATGAGATATGCTAGTAAGGATTTCTTATAGCTATTAGCTTCGAGTAGGTACTTGATTTAGTTTCTGCGTAATTTGTCTATACTAATATTATAAAGAGGAAAGATTTGATTGTTTGCTTGTTTGTGTGTTTGTTTGCATTAAATAGGCTCCGAAACTACTGAACCGATATGAAATTTTTTTTCACTGTTGGGAAGCTTCACTAACCCCGGGTGACATAAGCTAATATTTAAAAAAAAAATAGGGATCCTTACTAAAACTCCAATAATGTAACCCAAAGTGTAAAAAAATACTTACACCCGTGTGTAGCCGGGGTGCGTTGCTAGTATTTGATAAATCAGGAGAGAGAAGAGCATAGAGAAAGGCCTATACCCAGCAGTGGGATAAGGAAGGCTGTGGATGATGATGATGAAATCAGGGCCAAAATACAGGATGCAGCGATTACGCTGGCGTATTTGATGTTTTTTTTTACATACAAAATGACCGTCTACTTTTTACGACGTTGATATTTCATATATTTTTTATTTTTTATAATGACCAAAATAAATTGGAAAACTATTTATTCCATTTTATGTCGTCTTAATAACTAATATTAAAACATAAATTTATTGAAATATTTTGAAATGTTATCATCGTAAAATGCACGAAGCACATTTTTCAAAAGTAGAAAGGCCTTTTATCTCTCAAAAAAATGTGGGGTGAGATATCGGATTTGTTTAACAGAAAAACAAGCTGTGCCACCAAAATATCTTATATTTACTGTGTTTTATAGGTTTCTGAAATTATTATGTCTAGACTAGTGTTGTTGCCAGTGTTAAACAAGAACATCGTAAATAGCTATGTTTATTTACCTAGGAATATTCAATGTGAAGTGACGATAATTCAATTTTATTTATTTACATAGGGTACTTTAACAATGGAGCTTCCAGTAATCAAAGCTATTTTCACTTATTATAGAAACTGACGTGGTTTTCACACATTTTATCTGGTATTTTGTTTGTTATAATTTTTTTTGTGACCGGCTTAATCTTTCAAAAAAATCAAAAATCAAATCCAAACCAATTTATTTGTGAGAATACTGTCTTAGATGATCTTTTTTTATTGGTCTTTTTTCGTCAGTTATTCTCGTAATATATATATTAACTTATCCTGGCGAAAGCAAATGTTTCATAGTTCGATTCTCAGTTCTGTCTACGCGTCTCTTATATAGAGAATATAACATATCATGTGTCTCTGGAATAGTGTAGTTTTTTTTTTAGAGAATAAGTCCAATTTTTCGATACCTCTTATAAACTCCGATAATTTTACTTTTAATTTACTTTTTTTAGCCTTTTGGGGTCGAAACCATGGGCACGAGGAAGTCGGGAGCCAAAAAGTGTTTTAAAGATTTGTCTAAACGACTGGTCGATGCAACTCGTGACCAAAATACCGGTCTCTCAAAGGGTGAGCATTGCCAACAACGTGGTAATGGGGCCAGCATTATGGGAACCATTCCCACTGGTAGCGGATTAATCGATTAGTTTAGTATTTTGGTTTTAAATTGTTTTTTTTTCGCTTGTATATAAGCTTACTCTATTGTTGTGTTTAGAATATATATATATATATATATATATATTAAGGTAGTTTAAGGTTTAGTTCATATTTTGAAATTGTATATAATTATTTCATTTATATTACACGGTAATTACTCACGTAAGATTAAGCCGGTTACTCCGACAACCCGGACTACAGTTGTATTTTATAACTATGTTTTATATACCAATAAAATTTAGTATTTAATTTGTGTAGTTTTAATAGAGTCATTGATATGGGAGTCTGATCTAAAATAAAACCATTTCTAAATCTATCTCCAGTAAAGCCATTTATTTATTTCATTTACCTAATTACTTTATTAGTTTAGTTTAAATGAGCGAATGGACGCTCAGTGCTTACTTTTTCAACTAGTGAAAACGTAGCTTTGACAACTTTGTCTTTAGTTTTATTGTTGACGATACGACCTAATAAGAGAAAAATCTAAAGTTCTAAAGGTTAAAGCGCGGCTCTCAGGTGTAATAGCGCAGCCATCGGACGCCATTCCCCCGAGTTTATCTCGGGTGTTTACGAGAAAAATTATCTCTTCCTGTAAACACGTTGGAACCCATAAAAACCAAGTATGAATGAGAAGTTACAAAGAACGCTTTGTTACACGCCACGCCGCGTGAGCTGAAGCGATAAAAAAAGTTAAACTGCTCTGGGAGGTTACATCAACGTAAATAAACTGATGGGATATTATGATATAACTGCTGAATTTTGCGATCGATAAGGGCGCTAAAGTGGGGCACAAAATGGCGTGTCACTGCCTGTGTACATTGTAGATGTTTTTGGAACTCTGGGGAAAGTTAAAGCTGAATATCAATACAATAACCTTACGTTAGTGATTTACGACGGCAAAGCCAAAAGAAGGGTTGAGTAATTTGAGTATGCGTGTACCACCCATCGTCCCAACGCAGTAACTGATTTTCCTAGGAGTAATAGTGTTCCGTGCTGATTTTACACACAGTTTTGACAAATGACCTACCCACAGAAAAGAAAAAAAAAAGTGTACCTACCTATGACTAGTCTTGTAGGTTCAAGGATGGTAATAGAATAGGTGACGTCATCATAAAAACAATATGGCGACACAAAATAAATCTATTTGTTCGTGATGGCGACTAGCTCCCATGCAGACATAGGTACCTTCCTGGAATTAAAAAAAAAACTTCTTTCAACAAAATCGAATTTAAATAGTGTAATTATCTATTGTAAGTGTAACAAGGTGTAATAATTGCGAAAACCTATGAATCAATTATAAAAAGAATCGATTTAAAACCTCATAAATAATTGTCTCAAAAATTTACGAGAGGTTTGAGGCATAATGTTAACCAGTTCAATACCACAATATGATGGTTACATAATTTTTGAATTTTGCTGAGTGCATTTATGAAAAATTCTATAGCGTCATTAAAAAAAAACATTGCTAGCGACTGTACCTACTTTCTTTGACATAGGACAAGTGATTTATTTCTGTTCACTAATGTAATTTTATCTGCCTAAAGGTTTTCAACCTCAAACATCTTTTCCCGTTCACCACAAAAAGGCACAGATCTTTCATCTCAGCTACGATTAAATCTGGGAAAGAAGTTATCTGATAAAAAGAGCCTTCGAAGTTTGTTCGAGGGTCTAAGGATTTTAAGGCTTACGCGAGTTTCAGTCGGCTGTCTCAATTGATAACGTACAAAGACTCGAGTTCTATGAAAATAAAACTGCTTTGGATTCCCGGACGGATACAGCCAAAAATAAACTTCAACTGAAATCACAAGTATCGAGGTATGCCTAGAGTCTATTAACCACTATAAGTATTGCAATATGGAAATAGCCATCTAAACGATATTGTGAAGCGTTGTGGTGCCAAATAATTGAAACAAACAAATATTGTAGTAAAATTAAAGTCGATACCTTTACAATTTGATAATCAAAAGAACAATCTGCCTCAAATTCAAATTTGCTCATTTTTAGGGTTCCGTACCTCAAAAGGAAAAAAACGGAACCCTTATAGGATCACTTTGCTGTCCGTCTGTCCGTATGTCAAGATCCTTTTTCTCAAGAACGCGTAATGGTATCAAATTGAAATGTATATCAAATGCTCGAGTCTACGGTTTCTTTCTGCTGTGAAAAAACAAACTTGTAAGTCCACGCCATCAAAAGATATGACCGTTTATGTCGCATACTTTCGCATGTTTTGTATTTTCACAAGGGAATCAAAACCTATATAATCTATATACTTCCCGTAAAGCTAGAATCATGAAATTTGTCAAGAGGCCAGGTCTCATAGCACATGTAAAGGGAAAATCCCGAAAGTTGTTAATTTGGTTTTTACATAATAAATAAATAAATGTTTTGCAATTATAAACTTACATTTTATAGCTGGTATGTAAAGAATAAACTTAATGTCGACTACAAAGTTAAGTTTGTATTTAATACAAACTTATCTTTACATAATTTTTTTTTTTTTGGTCTCGCGCTCTGAGTGTTCTGTCCAACGGAACCCTCAGAGTGCGAGTCTTACTCGTACTTGTCTGGTTTTTTTATCTCGTGATAACAATATGAGCGATAAACATAAACCACAGTAACAGTCACAATGTAAGAACTCTAGAAACCTTTGATAATGACATTGCCATAACAATTCCCCCTGTAATTGGATGTCCAGTAAGTACAACAAAAGCTGCTTGACCCGAATGTCACCTCTCCGACCTATAACGAGCTATATAATTACTTTTGGAATAAAACGTCCAGCTCGTTAAACTATAATGTTACAATAACTGAAAGAAAATGAAATGGTTTTTCTTTTCCATTACGAGAAAGATAGCTAAGTAAGATAAGAATTAAGCAGCGTCTTCATTGCTGCGTTTTAAAAGCGCATTTTTTTTACAATAAATAAAAGTATACTAGATGACTGTTGAGACAGTGAAAATATTCGGGGATGACATTGTACTCATCATTATGAACAACTTTTACTATGGAACTATCCCTGAAATCGCGAAAAAAACAGCTGTTTCATACATTTCGTCGAGGGTCAAAAAACTGTTTGTCTGGAACAGCTGATTTTTATTTTGCGATTTTCGGGATTTTCCCGAATATTACACTCGTTCCCTGGAGGTTGGGGCGGCCCCTTGTATGGGACGCAACTTGTGTCGATACTTTGGCGCCGTCACATCTTCCTGAGAGACAAGGTAGGGCTGGTGTGGCTGTTAATTTGGCAAAGCAGCACAAGCGGCGCAA
Organism: Agriopis aurantiaria; assembly: GCA_914767915.1. NCBI lineage: Eukaryota > Metazoa > Arthropoda > Insecta > Lepidoptera > Geometridae > Agriopis > Agriopis aurantiaria. The sequence goes on from OU611999.1 coordinate 8,326,267, forward strand.
ATATGCTAACCTCGGCAGCAGTTACATATTTGAGGCATTTGACATTGGGGCCCTGGGTCCGGAAGCTCACTTCATTTTCAAAAATCTTTCAGAGCGCCTGGTTAGTATGACGCGTGGCCTAAATGCTGGCGTGTTTCTGGCTCAACGCATAAGCATTGCCATTCAGCGTGGTAATGCCGCCAGCATGTTGGGTATGCTGCTAACTGAAAAAGCTTTTACGATTTAGAAGAAGCTATCGATATTGTGCAACTTCAACTCTTATTTAATTAGGTAAAATATATTTTGACTTTAGTTCTGTCACTTTATCTCACTACGCGTTTAAAACGTTTGCTCTATTTTATGCCTAACACTAAAACGGCTAAGTAAAATAACGTACAAAATTATGAGAGCGTCTATCTTTCATGTTTTTAAACCTACAAAATTTTAATGAGTCTAAGTGCTGCTGGCCGTAAAATTATTTAAGAGTATAGTTTTTCATCATCATCATCTTCATCAGCCAGAAGACGTCCACTGCTGAACATAGGCCTCCCCCTTTAACCTCCACACTGAACGACAGCCTGCCTTTTGCATCCAATGGATGCCAGCGACTCTTACTATGTCGTCGGTCTATCTAGTGGCAGGCCTACCTACGCTGCGTCTTCCGGTTCGTGGTCTCCACTCAAGAACCTTTCTTCCCCATCGGTTATCGGTTCTCCGAGCGATGTGGCCTGCCCAATGCCACTTCAACTTGCAAATTTTAACAGCTATGTCGGTGACTTTGGTTCTTTGGCGAAGATCCACGTTTCGGATTCTATCGCGCAAAGAAACTCCGAGCATAGCTCTCTCCATTGCCCGCTGTGTGACTCTGAGTTTTTCATATCCCAAATTAAATTTGGTGTTTGTTTTTGATGGAGATTAAAAGGTTTTAAGGCGCCGTGACTAGCTGACTTTTATGTTTTTGAGGGGGTGAAGCAGAGGCAGTGGCGGCCGACTACAGCGGGGCGCACCGCGTGAATCTCGCAGAAACGTGACGACCTTCACCTATACACAGCTAAAGACAAGTAATTTCGTCGGTCCACAGCAAAGCTCTGTTGGCCTAGTGGTCTGGCACCGCGCTGGTAAACCACGAATGCCCGGTTCAAATCTAGTGCTATGTAGATATTTTTGGACTCAATTTTTTATCACGCACACAGCGACGGGACGACGGAGAACAAACAAACCATAATTCAATCAAACCAACTTGCTAGTTGTAATTATTAAAATTTACTTTCGTCGTACGTTTCAATATTTTATGTTTCTTTTTTGCACCAAATATTTTACCTATTATATTTATAGTTTATAGACTTACTCCTGGTATGATTCTACTAACTTGATGGTAGAGTTCGGAGACTGCTAAAACTGCTAAATAGGGAAAGCGAGATAAGTCAAGGTTGGGCTCGTTTTTTAGTCTTAGTGAGAATTGTTAGTCAAGGAATGATTTGACTGAGCTGATGGTGGAATTCGGAGACTGCTGCTGGAACTGCTAGACGGGGAAGGCCTGATGTGTCGTGTTTGGGCTGGTTTCATTAGTCATCATGAGATCTTTCTCCGGGAATGTTTTGACTGACCTGATCGAGGACTTCGGAGACTACTATTGGAACTGCTAGACGGAAAGAGCTAGAAGTGTCGAGTTTGGGCTCGTTTCATTAGTCATGATGAGATCTTCTTCCAGGAATATTTTGACTGACCTGATCGAGGACTTCAGAGACTGCTACTGGAACTGCTAGACGGATAGAGATAGAATGGTCGAGTTTGTGCTCGTTTCATTAGTCGTGATGAGATCTTCTTCTAGGAATATTTTGACTGACCTGATCGAGAACTTCAGAGACTGCTACTGGAACTGCTAGACGGATAGAGATAGAATGGTCGAGTTTGGGCTCGTTTCATTAGTCGTGATGAGATCTTCTTCCAGGAATATTTTCACTGACCTGATCGAGGATTTCGGGGACTGCTACTGGAACTGCTAGACGGATAGAGATAGAATGGTCGATTTTGGGCTCGTTTCATTTGTCGTGATGAGATCTTCTTCCAGGAATATTTTGACTGACCTGATCGAGGACTTCAGAGACTGCTACTGGAACTGCTAGACGGATAGAGATAGAATGGTCGAGTTTGGGCTCGTTTCATTAGTCGTGATGAGATCTTCTTCCATGAATATTTTGACTGACCTGATCGAGGATTTCGGGGACTGCTACTGGAACTGCTAGACGGAAAGACCTATAAGTGTTGAGTTTGGGCTCGTTTCATTAGTCGTGATGAGATCTTCTTCCAGGAATATTTTGACTGACCTGATCGAGGATTTCGGGGACTGCTACTGGAACTGCTAGACGGATAGAGATAGAATGGTCGAGTTTGGGCTCGTTTCATTAGTCGTGATGAGATCTTCTTCTAGGAATATTTTGACTGACCTGATCGAGAACTTCAGAGACTGCTACTGGAACTGCTAGACGGAAAGACCTAGAAGTGTCGAGTTTGGGCTCGTTTCATTAGTCGTGATGAGATCTTCTTCCAGGAATATTTTGACTGATCTGATCGAGGATTTCGGGGACTGCTACTGGAACTGCTAGACGGATAGAGATAGAATGGTCGATTTTGGGCTCGTTTCATTAGTCGTGATGAGATCTTCTTCCAGAAATATTTTGACTGACTAGATCGAGGATTTTGGAGACTGCTAGTGGAACTGCTAGATGGATAGGGCTAGAAGCGTCGAGTTTGGGCTCATTTCATTAGTCTTGATGAGGTTTTCTTCCAGGAATATTTTGACTGACCTGATCGAGGACTTCGGAGACTGCTACTGGAACTGCTAGACGGAAAGAGCTAGAAGTGTCAAGTTTGGGCTCGTTTCATTAGTCGTGATGAGATCTTCTTCCAGGAATATTTTGACTGACCTGATCGAGGATTTCGGAGACCACTACTAGAATTGCTAGACGGATAGAGCTAGAAGTGTCGAGTTTGGGCTCCTCGATCAGGTCAGTCAAAATATTTCTGGAAGAAGATCTCATCACGACTAATGAAACAAGCCCAAACTTGACACTTCTAGCTCTATCCGTCTAGCAGTTCCAGTAGCAGTCTCCGAAGTTCTCGATCAGGTCAGTCATAATATTCCTGGAAGAAGATCTCATCACGACTAATGAAACGAGCCCAAACTCTACACTTCTATCTCTTTCCGTCTAGCAGTTCCAGTAGCAGGCTCCGAAATCCTCGATCAACTCAGTCAAAATATTCCTGGAAGAAAACCTCATCAAGACTAATGAAACGAGCCCAAACTCGACACTTCTAGCTCTTTCCGTCTAGCAGTTCCAGTAGCAGTCTCCAAAGTCCTCGATCAGGTCAGTCAAAATATTCCTGGAAGAAGATCTCATCACGACTAATGAAACAAGCCCAAACTCGACACTTCTAGCTCTATCCGTCTAGCAGTTCCACTAGCAGGCTCCGAAATCCTCGATCAGGTCAGTCAAAATATTCCTGGAAGAAGATCTCATCACGACTAATGAAACGAGCCCAAACTCGACACTTCTATCTCTTTCCGTCTAGCAGTTCCAGTAGCAGTCTCCAAAGTCCTCGATCAGGTCAGTCAAAATATTCCTAGAAGAAGATCTCATCACAACTAATGAAACAATCCCAAACTTGACACTTCTAGCTCTTTCCGTCTAGCAGTTCCAGTAGCAGTCTCCGAAGTCCTCGATCAGGTCAGTCAAAATATTCCTATAAGAAAACCTCATCACGATTCACGACTAATGAAACGAGCCCAAACTCTACACTTCTATCTCTTTCCGTCTAGCAGTTCCAGTAGCGGTCTCCGAAATCCTCGATCAGGTCAGTCAAAATATTCGTGGAAGAAGATCTCATCACAACTAATGAAACAATCCCAAACTCGACGCTCCTATCTCTTTCCGTCTAGCAGTTCCAGTAGCAGTCTCCGAAATCCTCGATCAGGTCAGTCAAAATATTCCTGGAAGAAGATCTCATCACGACTAATGAAACGAGCCCAAACTCGACACTTCTAGCTCTTTCCGTCTAGCAGTTCCAGTAGCAGTCTCCAAAGTCCTCGATCAGGTCAGTCAAAATATTCCTGGAAGAAGATCTCATCACGACTAATGAAACAAGCCCAAACTCGACACTTCTAGCTCTATCCGTCTAGCAGTTCCACTAGCAGGCTCCGAAATCCTCGATCAGGTCAGTCAAAATATTCCTGGAAGAAGATCTCATCACGACTAATGAAACAAGCCCAAACTCGACACTTCTACCTCTATCCGTCTAGCAGTTCCACTAGCAGGCTCCAAAGTCCTCGATCAGGTCAGTCAAAATATTCCTGGAAGAAGATCTCATCACGACTAATGAAACAAGCCCAAACTCGACACTTCTAGCTCTATCCGTCTAGCAGTTCCACTAGCAGGCTCCGAAATCCTCGATCAGGTCAGTCAAAATATTCCTGGAAGAAGATCTCATCACGACTAATGAAACAAGCCCAAACTCGACACTTCTAGCTCTATCCGTCTAGCAGTTCCACTAGCAGGCTCCGAAATCCTCGATCAGGTCAGTCAAAATATTCCTGGAAGAAGATCTCATCACCACTAATGAAACAAGCCCAAACTCGACACTTCTAGCTCTATCCGTCTAGCAGTTCCACTAGCAGGCTCCGAAATCCTCGATCAGGTCAGTCAAAATATTCGTGGAAGAAGATCTCATCACGACTAATAAAACGAGCCCAAACTCGACACTTCTAGCTCTATCCGTCTAGCAGTTCCGTAGCAGACTCCGAAGTCCTCGATCAGGTCAGTCAAAATATTCCTAGAAGAAGATCTCATCACCACTAATGAAACAAGCCCAAACTCGACACTTCTAGCTCTATCCGTCTAGCAGTTCCACTAGCAGGCTCCGAAATCCTCGATCAGGTCAGTCAAAATATTCGTGGAAGAAGATCTCATCACGACTAATAAAACGAGCCCAAACTCGACACTTCTAGCTCTATCCGTCTAGCAGTTCCGTAGCAGACTCCGAAGTCCTCGATCAGGTCAGTTAATCCGTTTCTGGAGAAAGTAACATCACGACTTACCAAACTAGCTCAAACTAAACTAAACTAAAAATTGGTGCTGATGATGACGATGATGATGAAAAGCAGTTTTTCGATTTTTTGATTTTTTCCCCTCGTTATAACATCAGCTATCTGTATGTATAAAAAAAAAAAAAAAAAAAAAAAAAAAAAAAAAAAAAAAAAAAAAAAAAAGAAGAAAAAAAAAAAAAAAAAGAAAAAAAAAAAAAAAACAAAAAAAAAAACTACTTTAATAATCGTAATACTAATTATGTGTACCTACTTGTCTATTATATATGTATTTATCAAATTATAATATCAAAGGTGATTATCGCCGAGAATCTAAAAAATATAGTAAACTGCTATGCAATATGTTTGGTCTAACAATGTCTCCGACATGTGTCGGAGAAAGTATAGACGGAACAACATAAAAAAAAAAAAAAAAAAAAAAACATCAGCTATCTGAGAGTGAAAATCCCATCAAAATCAGTTCAGCCATTTTGGAGTTTATACGTAATATCATCATCATCATCATCATCATCCTTCATAGGGAACATACATACATCGCTTTTTATATGTATATAGAAGAAAGATATACTCAAAGAAGACTGTAACACCTTTTTAGGGTTCCGTAGAATTACAAGGAACCCATATAAGTTCGTTCTGCCCATCCGTCTCTGTCTGTCCATCCCAAGTTGTTTAGGATTTCCTAACCATTATAGTAGACTGCGCCCCGCGCATTCACCTGCGTAGTAATGAAAAAATTGTGATGATGATGATGATGAAAAGTTGCTCGAATTTTTTTCAACATCAGCTATCTTACAGTGAAAATCCCATCAAAATCGGTCCTGCAGTTTTCGAGTCTATAAAGAACATTACAGACATACGCACACGACGAAATATTTCAAAAACATTATAAAAAGAACATGGATATGTGAGAATTGAACCCGGAGCCTACTGAGTCACAGGAACTAATCCATTGCGTCAACCACTCTTCTAATTGATCTATGACACAAGCGGTGAAATTATGCTTCTAATCTATAAAATAATATAAATGTACAAAGAAATCGTCACAAAATGTAATTTTCATTCGCCTGCCTGTTTAGTACTAAGTACTTACTTGAAGCCTGACCAAAGGAAGTAAGGGTGAGACCAATTTGTAAATTTTACGCGTAAATTACGTACTTCTCAAGGTATCAACTGGAATGTCTAATTAAACTGGACGGAAAGCTATTTTGTATGATAACGTCGCTGACTGTCCACTTTGTGTGACCTCTGCAAATGCTCGAGACTGCTTTGTTCTTATATTGCCCTGGTACACCGACCACCGATACTTGGAAGTAAATTATTACTATGCCTCTCCACTTATGTCACTCCTCCGTTAGACGGAACCCTCAGAGCGCGAGACCAAAAAAAAAACTAACTGAAGTTAAAATATTGAAAAACAAACTTAAGTTTGTAGTTGACAATAAGGTTATTCCATACATTCCAACTACAAAATGTAAGTTTGTAATAGCAAAATAATTATTTTTAAATGATATAACTTCAAATTTATAACTTTCGGATTTATTCCTATATATGTGCTATGAGACCTTGCCTCTTGCCAAATTTCATGATTCTAGGTCAACGGGAAGTACCCTATAGGTTTAGATTCCCTTGTGAAATCGCAAAATATACGACATAAACGTTCATATCTTTTGATTGCTTTGACTTACAACTTTTATTTTTTACAGCCGAAAGAAACCGTAGGCCCAAGTATTTAGTATAAATTTCAACTTGATACCTTTACGCGTTCTTGAGAAAAAGGGTATTGACAGACGGACAGACAGACGGACAACGAAGTGATCTTATAAGGGTTCCGTTTTATCCTTTTGAGGTACGGGACCCTAAAAAAGTAGACTAACTGTGCTCTGCGGGTTCACCTGCGAAGTAATGAAAAAATGGTGATGATGATGATGATAAAAAAGATGCCAATTTTTTTTCTCCTCATAGAATCAGCTATCTGACAGTGAAAATCCCGTCCCTACCATTTTCGATTAAAGAACATTACACACATGCATACAAACACAAACACACACACCCACGCACGCACGCACGAACATGACGAATTATTTTAAAAACATAAGAAAAATTACAAAAATTAAAATTATTGGTGACTATGAGATTTGAACCCGGAGCTTACTCACAGAGTCGCAGAGAACTTATCCATTGCGTCAAACCATTCGGCCAACTGGACTATGACGATTCTGGTGAAATTATCCTTCGTAAACTAATATATACAAACAAATCGTTACAAAATGTAATTTTCATTCGCCTGCCTTTTTAGTACTTATAATGCAAGAAAACATTGCAGATAAGGTAGGTACTTACTTTACAACTTACGTCAAGGTGTTTTTGTGTCATAAAGTTGAGATTATATTTTGGAGCGGTTAGCGGAACAAAGCGACACACGTCCGTCTAGCAGCGCGCCTCAGCGGTCTCTGTCACATCGCGTAAAAATAAAAGAGAAGTGAAAAGGCGCCGCGGCGGCACGACGTTTCGTTCGACACGTTCGAGCCAATTTATGATTAAATTAATTAATAGATAGAAAAATTGAATTTTTATCAATAAATAAAATTAATGATGTTATTTGTTACAATATTTAACATCATTCTTGTAAATTTTGTAAAGATTTGTTCATTAATACTCGAGATAAAATTGTATGCGTTTAGGTAAATTTCAAGGTTAGAGGTTATTTCATGATTTTTTTCTATCGAGAAAATTTATCGGAAACGTGTTTTGGAACTAATGGTACACTCAGAAATATGATCAAGATTACCACATATTTTTTTTACTGCTTTAAAATGAATATATTGTCTTAATATTTTTTTCTGTGAAGCCTTTTTTGTCTGAAAGACCGCCTTAAGCCCCAATCATTGTCAATAATAGAGATCGTCTAGTCAAGATAAAACTTTAGTAGATGGACTATTAGCTGTTTGTGTTAGATAGTTTGGTAAAAATCACCTATAACAGTTAATTAATTCGTTTTGTTGAATTCGAATTTCGTTAAGTACCAATATAAATAAATTTTTCTTCTTCTAATAAATAATAGGCTTCCGTTTGACCACCATGTCGCCTTATGTTAAGTGATGGTGCGGTCTACGTTGGAGCACGCTTGCCTAGAAAAAACATGATCACCTATTTGGTGATATTTAAAATATCATTGCTATAGCCCGTACGAAGCGATTTGATTCCACTTTTATTGTGCAAACTGCAAATGCGCTGCTTGAATGGGTGTTCCCCGATAGTTACAATCTAGTCTTCAAATCACGAGTGAATCGGTTTCTTTTAGGCAAGTCCCCATCAAGCCAATCTACCAGGTTCTATAAAACAAAAGTGATATACCTACTAATCCACAATAATCATAACGAAGCAAAAACCGTACAATTTACATTGTACAACATCGCAGCCAAACGAATGCGCCCCCTGAGAACTGCATTAAATCAGATGGCAGATGACTCCGCGCGATAGCCACGGAAATTAACCGGTTGTTGTGTAAACACAGAGAAGAGATAGACTTATTAACTGTGACTGGAAATAGACCTACGTTAAGCCACCAACTCATTTGATTGTAGGACGATGTGGCTGAAGATAGAGCACATCGATCTAAAAGAAATCAATTAACTTGAAGAAGAAGAAGCTTAATTAATAAAACTTAATTAATTTTAATTTCTAATGCTCATCACTAGCTGCCTCTTACAATCTCAAAATTGGACTCCTGAAGCGTCTTTTTACAAGCTTATTAATCTTGCCCTGTTAGTATATGTATGTGTGGGACAAATCATGCAACTGAATTTTAGACCAATTGAGCTGAAATTTCGCATACACGTTTAGTTTCGATAACAATGCAACTTTAGTTAAATGGCGTCAATCAAAATCTAATAGTGCAGACTCCCAAAAATGGCGCACCAGTTGTTTTTTATGCACCTCCATGATATAGGTATCAAATGAAAGGGTTTGCTGAAAAAAATACGAAAAATAAAATTTCGTCACCAAATTTAATATGGCGGTCACCCCACGATAGTGGTCACAGTTTTCTTATCTACCGTCATGATATGGGTATCAAATGAAAGCGTTTGCTGAGAAGAATACAAAAAGCTTGTTTTTTTTAAAGTATTTTTTTTATTAATAATTTATTAACCTCTACTGCTTAGAAAGAGGGTCACTTTATCTGTCGCAAATCCCTTACAAACTTAATAGTGGTGTTACGATTTTTGCCGATAACAGTGAAGCAAAAAGGAGGCTATTGTGTATGTTCCGACTAAGGTATTTCTTTACATATGCCGCCATATTTTAATACGTCTACATAAATTACTTGAGTTATAAACTGGCTCCCTCCCAACAATCATATTACCTGACTAGAGTTAATAGTATACTTTATATATAGCTACCATACTTTAATGCGACATCATAAATTACTTCGCAACGCGCTATTTATAGAATATCGCGACTACTGGATCATAGACTACCATTGCTATTCATTAGTTACACGCGAACAGCGGCAATACGTACAAACGTCAAACTTGGCATGATTATAGTACACACTCTAAAGTAAAACAACTAATGACAAATTTTTGTTCACCACCAAGTACAGCAATGTCGGGCGCGGTCGGTACTTGGATGGGTTACCGCCTGGACGTTATGTTATGTTTTTGCACTACTTTTTGTATTTTGTGGTGGTACGGAACCCTCAGAGCGTCGGACTCGCACTTGGCTGGTTTATTAACTCAGTCAGGTCTAACACTCTATGTGTAGACCACGTTTTGTAATCTGCGCAAATATCGAGCACATCATACGTGACAATGCCTCATAAATTCCTTGTGCCAGTGACACGTACACGGAAAAGTTCCGTTCCACATTCAGGAACAGACGTGATAGCTCCAGTCAGCTATCGACTAAAGCCATCAACTGGAGCCAGTAACTGGATCAATGTAAAATCAAGCCGTGACCCTGCCGTAGACATAAAAAGGCCCCTTTTGAGTAATCGCCGATTTCATCGTACGTGCCATCGAAGCATTTTACTTGTCATCTTATTCTCACTCGATTTTTACTGCTCTCAAATACGCACTTTTTACGAATATTGATATACGCGTAGCTGAGCTCTTTTATCTTTGAACATAGATCCACATTAACGGTGTTGTATTGATACGTTCCGAAACTTTCCTACCTGCCAGAGCTAGTAAAAAAATAGGAAGCGTGATGGAGGCAAGGTCAAGTAGATTTATTGAACTAGCAACTAATAGCAACTTTTTTTTTAATACCATAGGTGGCATTTAAAATAGCTCAGTGCCATAAGACGAAAGTCTTCGACCAGTGTGTATTACCAGTGATGACATACGGCACTGAAACATGGTCTCTCACTGTGGGCTTCATAAGCAAGCTCAAAGTCGCAGTACGAGCTATGGAATGGGCTATGCTCGGGGTTTATCGAGATCTAATCAGAAATGAGGAGATCCGTAGACGAACGAAAGTCACCGACGTAGCCCACCGGATTAGCAAGTTGAAGTGGCAGTGGGCAGGGCACATATCACGTAGAACAGATGGCCTATGGGGCCGAAAGGTTCTGGAATGGAATCCACGGACCGGTAAGCGCAGCGTAGGACTTCCACTCACAAGATGGACAGACGACCTAAAAGACACCGCAGGGAAACCCGGGATGCAGGCCGCTTCCAACCGGCTCTTTTTGAGATCGATGGGGGAGACCTATGTCCAGCAGCAGACGTCCTATGGCTGAAATGATGAGGTGGCAACCAATCATACGGGCAGCGTGATGGTAATCAGTCACCGTCACTTATGGATACTTGTAACACCAGATGCATCACAACTACTTTGCTGACCCTTTAAGAATCTGTTAACTTGCCCTTTGAAGAATCCAATGTTGTGGCTTCTCGGAAACCACATAAGGTAGCTCATTCCACATTTTGCAGATGTGAGGCAAGAATGATCGCGTGAATCGAATAGTGTGCGTTTTCCAATTATCTATGATATGTGGTGTAGTGAACTTGTAAGTTAGACTCATTGACGTATAAAGAACTAGCCCAATAGAACTATATACATATAAATCGCACCAGTATGAACCCAGTTGCACACCGACTTCAGTTGTTGCACTTGAAAGCAATGTGATGTGGTTGTAGCGATTGCTAAAGATGACGGAAAATTACCTACTAGATCATAAACATCTGGGACTCAAATGATTACGCGAAAACACTATAAATAAATAAATAAAATATTGTGTACACCAGAAATTACAAACACAGGATAGAAAAATTAGAGGCCTTATCGCCTTGACATAATTTATATGGCTAGACTTAAGAATTGGGGGGATAAAATTGATCAGGCAAACCTCCGTCAGTTTGACCTTATCGAATAGGTTAGGTTCACATTCACGGTTCATTTGGCGTAAACCTTGAAGCTATGGTATCCATATAGCATGGGATGTTCCAACTATATTAGAAAGGCAGCTGAATGTGAATAGAGGTGATTGGTAAGGGTCTTAGGTGAATGACATAGTCAAAGAGAAGCTGGTGACAAGCATTGGGTTATCAAAGGCTGATTATGATGATGATTTGTATCAATTTAAAACGTCACGTACACTATTTATCTTGCCTTGTACGATATGTAATATTAGAGCAAGTTCTTATTTTGAATGTCAAAGAAAACCTCCCACCGAAAACTTCAACTTTTACAAAAACCTTGGATATAGTTGCTCTTTCCCCTAATAGCCTTGCTTATCTTGTCAAACAAGAATCTAATTTAAGTGCTTTGTTTTAGAGAATACATTCGCTTATTCAGGAATCGAATGTCAGAAAACCTGGGTCATGCTGGGTTATGACAAAAGAACATTAAGGGAGGAACACAGCTTTTATTTCAGAGCTCGTTTGTTCCTGATAAACCTTTGTGACGAATACTCGGGATTTTAACTGCCTTTTAGAAATTCATGGAAACGAATTAATTGACCATGCGCTATTCTAGTGAGGTCGAGATTATCCCGAACGCACTGACTCTCATGACATTTCAAATGGGAGAGTCAGTGATCGAGATAACGTCCAACAGACATAATTATCCTAAGTACAAGTTAACCGATCTGTTAGAAACGGTTTATTATTTTCTGTTATACAATCATCATCACCTACAAGGCATCCACTGCTGAACATAAGCTTCCTGGACCTTAGCACTCTACACTGAACGACAGCCTGCCATCTACATCCACTGGATGCCCGCGACTCTCACGATATCGTCGATAAATCTATTGTTAAACAATCGTTAGGCCTCAAAACAGGCCTTTGTGTAGTTGAAATACCCTCGTCCTATCCTAAAATTCTTTCGGCTATCAGAAAGCTAATCCCATCAATAAACTTAAGCTGCATGTGAAGAAAAACAGCGTGAGGAAACTATAGCATGATGATAAGGGAATTTTCTAATGCACGGTTGGTTAGCTACCAATCTCAAGTTGAAAATCTGTCGCCTAGCACCTAACAATGTGTTCCGACATCCTTAATTGAAAGCCAGTGTCCATTCCAGGGTAAGCGTGTTCACCATCTTCGATCACACTGTAACTTCACATCAGATGGGCTGCGGTAAAACGCCTAGCCTATCGATCATAAAAAACACATCGATTAGAGAACCTCCTCTTTTTTTGTCGGTAAAAAACTTTCAATCGAGCTAAGCATTGAACCTGAACATGACCAAGCGCTTGCTTGTCATGTTCAGGTTCAATGCTAGTAATGCTTTGCATAGCATTACATAAGGAAGATGGTGTTTGTTGGATGGTGTTTGTTGTTGTGTGGAAGTTTACACTATCTTCAGAAAGTTAATAACAACTCCTTTTATGATCGTGTCATCCATGTTAAAATACGATAGCAAGATCTATGTTTCCAACATATTTTTTTTTAAAGATCCAACTATCTATAACTAGGTATGTTTAAATATAAGGCATTATCTTCAAAATAATATTGCAAGTGTTTAACCAATTTTTATGATGATATTTTCTTTTTTATGATGGATAAAACCATTTTTCGGGTCTTTTTCTTCTCTTTTACCAAAATATAAAATAACGTTACCATGTTTGTATGGATCTAAATCGCATAATTTAATTTTTATAAGAGTGGCAAACGAGTATGCGTTCCGCCTGATGGTAAGCAGAAACCGCCGCCTATCGACATCTGGAACACTAGCGGTGTTGACGGTGCTAACCAATAATACTTCTGCCACAGATATATTTGGTTTGATGTGCATATTTTGTTGTATAATCAGTATAGTTTTTAACAAAAAATGTGTAAAATAATTTTTCTTCGAATAAATTGGTTGTAACGCTGATTTTTGTTGTTACAGGAGTGGATGACACGCACAAGTTCCTGGGGAATGAGACACACACAGACTACTTCAGATTATTACTAAGAGATGGGAATTATCTCTTAGTTGGTGGGAGGTAAGCTCATCTTTATTTATTATCATTTACTAGCGACGCGCCCGCCCGGCTTTGCACGGGTGTAATTTACGTGCGAAGCCGGGGCAAGTTGCTAGTTATATATATAAACCTTCCGTGAAAATGTATCTAACTGATGGTGAAAACTGCATCAAAATCCGTTGCGTGGTTTAGGAGGAGTTAATACAGGCCATACAGACAGACGCGGAAAGTGACAATTTATACTATGTAGAGAAGAGATAGAGATTATCAAGTACGATACGCAATTTTTTTCATTACATGTATTCGAAAAACGACATTTGGATTTAGAGGATAGCTGGAACTAAATTTAAGTTTGTTCCTAAATTAAAACTAATATTAAATTAAAATAATTAAAATTAAAACTAAATTAAATTTCCATAGGGAAGTTTGAGCTTTCTCTTTTCTGATTGGTCCGCGTTCGTGCTTCTGATACCTTAGAGTACTAGTAAGGTTAGAGCTGATCGCATGAAGGTTGAATGTAAAAAATATACTTTATAAATACCCATCACATACTGACATTAAATACAATTATCTATGGTAGTGATGAATAATAGGTAGTGTGTATCCACGTGGTATGCACATAAGAAAAAAAAAATTCTGTGTGCCCCTCGGGTCTGGGCCAAAATATTTTGTTCTCGGGCGGCGTATATTAAATCCTTTAAATTATGTATTATAGAATCCTTTGCTTCGCTCTGAATTCATAATAACGCCCTCGATGACCGAAATATTACTTTGTGACTTGTAACAAAAATATCTATTGCCGTTTTCGAAAAACAGTACTCGCGTCCTAAGTAACTTTAAGTCTTAATAATATTGCATTTTGTATAGTATGATCACCTTTTAAAATTTCTATGTACACATACTTCATCATCATAGTCATAATCAGTCTTTTAACAGTCCACTGCTAGACTTTTAAGCACCCAAGAAAGGGTGATTGGGCCATATCCACCACGCTGGCCCAGTGCCGATTGGTGGATTCACATACACCTTTGAATTCCTTCTCCGTACGTATGCAGGTGTTTTCCTTCACCGATAAGCCAGTGGTATGAAAATCCGTACATAAGCTCCAAAGAGCTCATTGGTACGGGTCCGGGGTTTGAACCCGCGACCTCACGTTTTCAAGTCAAGCGGTCTCTCAAATGGGCTACCACGGCACTTGCCTCGGCAAACATACTTAATGTTAGCAAATTATTAAGTACTCATGAAGTCTTAAATTGAGGGTAGTTCGAAAATTTATGTACTTGCGATTACTTACAACTTTTTTTCAAACTATAGCTTGGATGGTTTTAGGGTAGATCGAATTTTATGCGAATTAGTCCGCGTTTGACCACCAACTTGCCTGTTGGTAAACGACGATTTGGTCGAATATGAAGCACGCAGACTAAGAAGATACCAATTGTAAAAAGCTATTCATAATATGAGTTTATTTATTTATTTTATTTATTCTTTTGGCTTAGTACTACCGTTCCGTGTAACCTAAAAGATAGACTACAGACTTTTTAAATTTTTATTTTATTCAAATAGGCTTGCCGCCAACTCGCAACAATGACATGTGGTCTACGATGGAACACGCTTGACTTGTATAGTACAACGCAGACATTAATTAGTTTACCTAAATATGAACTGTGGATACTTTTCAATTCTAATTTATCATCATCTCTATAAGGTTTCAAGTAATTCTTAGTTCTATAGTCAGTGCCTTAAAACAAAAAAGAAATTAAAATTGCTAGCTTTGAGAACTAAGGCTTTCTGAGAATTTCAAAGAGCGTGTTAATAGTTTATGATCTCGAACCACTTCAAAAGAAATAATAAAGCAGAGAGAAAGAGTACAGTAAGTTACGAATTTCTTTGTATTAGTGATAGACATCAGGCGAGATGGCAGTGCAAGCGCAAGCCAAACATTCAATGAAAAAGAAAGTATTTCTTGATGGTAACGAATGGGTCGTTACTTGTAGTCGTTACCTCGAAATGAATGATACCAATACAAGGAATATGACAGAAAATACTATAATAGAGGCAACACTACTTTTTTCACGTTGGATCCAAAACTTCACAAAGTAAGGGGTTGAAAATAAAACCAAGAACCAAGGACTTTATGAAATTAAAGCTCTTGTTAGCAAGGACTTCAATTTTATAAAGTTCTTGAGAAACTTTTAGGCAAACTAAGAAACTAATTTGGGACAGAGATCTACAAACTAAATTTCACATTCACAATATTTGTGTGATTGTAATTTAATGTTTCAAATGCAAATTGCTGACAAGAAAACTTAATGCTAATTCTGGTAAACGCGTGTAAGCACCGTAAACACGGGCGGGAATTATTCACAGCTTCACCTATTTCATTTTAAAAGAGACCCAAGTTATACATTCAAATGAGATACTTATTATTTGTTTTGCCAACTCCACTCGAATTCGCTGCAAAGTTGGGGGCTCTCAACCGCAGTGAGAAGAAACGTGCTGTATCTACTTCAGACCACAGATGCAATACATAGCTAAACAGTATGAGCACTAACTAGGTGGAAAGGGCTCTTAAGGCGAGGTTTTCCCACCTATAAGCAACGCTTATTAGGCTTAACATATTGTACTATTTTAGTTCGCACACAGTCGTGCGTTTCGCTACTTCGTCTATTTGTAGGGTTTTCCTCAAATTTTTCGAAAAATCTATCTGTAAATGTACCTTATAAGGTTCCCTCCATAATTATGAAATCTGTATGTTAAGATATCGTAGACATCATTTAGTAAATAGATATTTGAATGAATCCAAAAAAAAACAATTGGTCGGATGTACAAAATTTCATGAGGCTTACCAGACTACCTGACTACTATCCTATGCCCTCAACCAACCAACCAAGAAAACGCCAAATCATAAAATGCCAAAAACCAAGCATCGATACTGCCAGTATTGTGCCACAGAGTTAACGCAAATGCATCAGCTTTTGCCCTTCTCACACGCCTTAGCAGCGATATTGCGCCGTCTCTTTTGCATTTATAAAGATTTTTGGCTTGCGGATGGAGGCGAGACGGCTTAAAAACATCCTGCACGGCTGGCGGCCTACAGCCGCCATTTTATTGCAATCGCTTCGGTTACCATACCACATAAGATGCATGGCGACGAAGTAAAATCTGATCGATAAGTTAATTACTACTGAACTTTTAGCAGGATTATGGTTTATCATTAGTCTGGACCAAGTACATGTATAGATTTTTTTGAAAGGGACAATATTGTAATTTTAGTAAAGTACTTCAACATTTTTACAACTATCTATAGCGTGCTGCGCCCCACAATTTCATCCGCGTGAACAATCCGTCACGAAGCGGACTGTTTCCCGGGATAAAAAATTGCAATAATATAATAATAATATAATATATAATGGATAAATATGACTTTGCGGTCCTTAATCTATGTAGGTAAACTAAATGTATGCAAAAAATTACGTGAACCTGTTGCTTTGTTGCTGCGTCAAAAAGGAATAAATAAATCAACAAACAGATACTTTTAAATTTATAATATAAATAGCGGAATTTACTCGCGTAACACCGCGGGATTGTTAGGAAATTTTCCACCGCATTTTCTGAGGGGGGGGAGTACGTACAAGTACGTAAGTCCGTCCTTATGATATCCACTATCTTTTGCCAAATTTCGTTAGATCTGCTTAGTCGTTTAGTCGTGAAAAGTCAATTAACAAACAGAGGACAGACAGAGACAGAGTTTTACGCTTTTGTTAGGATTAGTAGTAGCTTTATTTATTGATCGAAAGTATTAAGTACTATTTATTTCTTTCATCAATGTGTATAGTTTGCGTGGATTTCTATAAGTCAACCCCGAAGGCAAAATACATTTATTCTTCTTGTTTTCTTATTTCGATGTTTGTCCGTCCGTCTAGGTCCAAATATACCATCTTCAGCTGCGTACTGAATCGCACTAACACAAATATATAAACCCAAGCTCCACAACGTCTTTAAATATTGTAACTATCGAATGTGAAAATTATTTTGTGACTTTTACGATATTATATTAAACTATATCGATATCGATAACTGCTAAGTATCCCATCTCTACATCTCCAAACTGAAACTCCCAGCTTGACACGCCTGCTCGCGAAGCCTCCACTACTGTTTACACTGCCACAAATACATTTCTTTGTTCGTGAATATTACTCGCATTCTGTAATATTTCGTATAAATTGCAAAGCTCGTAATAAAAGAGCAGTCACAGTGTA
Source organism: Agriopis aurantiaria (assembly GCA_914767915.1). Classification (NCBI taxonomy): domain Eukaryota; kingdom Metazoa; phylum Arthropoda; class Insecta; order Lepidoptera; family Geometridae; genus Agriopis; species Agriopis aurantiaria. Next base: position 8,344,022 of record OU611999.1, read on the forward strand.
AGACATAAAGTTTCGCGAGCGCTGCGTCGTAAATAAAAGTCAGTTGCACTCTAAAGCTTCAACGATTTTGATTAAATACGAAAAAATTCAAGTTTAATTAATTTTGGGTTTTTTATGGATCGTAAATTAAAAATGAACACTTTAATCTACGCTCAAAAAGCGTACAAAATGAACTGTCACTGGGATGCAGTTAACAACACGTTGAAAATGTCACAAATTGGATTTACATTTTATGACATAAACTAGGTACAATTTTTTTTAAGATTTGCAGTACACGTTGCGCTTCGTAATTTTTTGTTGAGCTCTATATTATTTCAAGCTAAATTATTTTAGTACTAAACAAAACCAAGTTCCTATTTAGTACATTACTGTACAAATGCATTTGAGGCTTGTTTGAGGCATTTATTGATGAATATGAAAATATGGGCCAACGCGTAGCAGCGGCAAGCATACGTGAGTTAAGAAATTTCCAGTTACCACCAGGGCTTATAAAAGAACCTATCTTTCTTACACATTGCGTAGAAATTCACTTAGAAATGTACTTAAACACTGAGGTAATTTTCATATAACGTTGCCTATTGCCATTTCCAGATGGCTATAGCTGGTGTTATGTTGTCTGTAATATTTCTAATAATAATTATAACCTCTTAGTATTTGCCTCTTTTTAGTGGGAGAACTTATTAAAACCTCCTTACACGTTAAAATACCTCATCATCATAGTCATCATTTCACCCATAGGGCGTCCACTGCTGGTCATAGGCCTCTTCCGTCGATCTCCAAAAGAGCCTTTGGAAGCGGCCTGCATCTAGCGTTTGCCTGCGGTCTCTTGTAGGTTGTTCTTTTAAAATAACTACTTCAAATATATTGAAAAAAGGACAAAAAGGCCTTCTACAGTTTTGGCGCCAACGTGAACAGTGTATTATTTTATTATTATTTTCCTCATTGTATTATTTTCCTAAACTTGTGTTATTGTGTAATCATAGTGGATTATTATTTAAGAAGTATTTCCAAACGTCTTCATGTAACGAGGTAAAATAATTATTTCTTTTCGTGATGGTAACAAAATTCAATAGAAGCCTAGAGCATACTAGAGCATGTCTTGGACTTGATCATGACTTACTTTGCTTTATTTTGACTATAACTATGACTTATCTTAAGATGTTTAACAAAACTTGAAAATAATTTCAATACTTGACACTGCAGCATAATATGCATAAGAGGTATAAAGCCAAATGAGGAAAGAAAAGAGGCGACTATTACTTTATGGTTTTAACCTTAAAGTTTAATATTAGCCAAAGTCTATTCAAATAATTTAACACAAAATACATTTATAGGTATCGATGCACAAAATAAAATGTTGTGAAAAGGTACAATACGAGTACTTATTAACTTCTGTTACGGATCTACGTTAGATAAACCAGGAAAAATCCATCAAGTTCTATTTTCATTAGCCATATTTTTATTTGGTTCCCAGACCCCCAAAAGGATATATGTACAAATAAATTGGACAACATTCTCTGCAAGCAGCGTCGCATAATTTGAAATATTCATTCGTTCTAGCAAAGTTTGCATTTCTTTCCAAATCTGATTTACATGACAATGGTCACGTTGTTGCCCGATGAATTCTCATTGCGAGAACTCCGTCGGATTTATTAAAGGGAGAAAAGAGGCTGTAATAAAACCGATGTCAGATTGTGAATGGACTCGGGAAAAGCACAAGAGTTTTAGACATTAAATAGAAAAGTTATTGAACTGGAAAAGTAGTCCACTAAAACCACAGAAAAGAGAAGTAAAAAAAATTCTAAAACGGTAGAACCACGTTCTCTTCAAAGCGATTTAAATATAAATTATTTCTTACACAAGAAATTACTAATCCCCTTAATTGTACCATACCACAGAAAACATAATAGCACAACCATACTTGACATTTTCACTACCTTGTAAACAAAATTAATTCATCAATTCAACAGAAGAAAAAAAACGAAATTAATTCAGAAATTAGCTCGTGACATTTAAACCGCTTGACTGATGTTGATCAAACATTACTAAGTAAAAAACTTTGGACTAACACTCCAATTAATATCTTCTTATACAAACACAAATATAATAAGGTACATTACATACCTATAATAGAACAAGCGTTTTTCTAGGAACCATCGGACAGACCAAAACACTAACGATATCGTCGTGAAATTTAAACCAAATAACCCTCAAATAGTTTAGATGACGAGCAATGAGAATGTATTTTGTGAAATTCTATCTCTAAGGGGTTAAATGGACCCCTATAGTTTGTACAGAAAAAAAAACACGCAGCGTTCTTGAAACTCGGTTTATTTTAATCGTAGGCATGTGTCAGGATTTTTACAGCCAAATACAATATAACACACAAATTTTAACACACACGTATAATAATTATATACCTTCATCGGTCCGTCATTGGTAAAAAAGATGCATTAAAAACCGGGTGTAGTGTAGGTAACTAATTTTGCCTCAATTCTAATATTGTGGCTTGTTCAGTTCCATTATAGTACCTACATTATGCTATATTGGGCATGTGGAATTTGCCACATTTTCCACCAACCTCTGTAACTTACAAGCGCAATCACAAAACAAAGCACGGAATTCAAACTATGGTTCAGTTTCAGCAATTCCATTGATCACAACGGAGGTAGTTTCATCCATTGCATACATTAATAATTTATACTTACGGACAACAGCTAAATTAGTATCTATTGTGCAAACAGAGCTGTAAGGGGTGTTCCATGGGGTTGTTCCCTTCAATTAGAATTAGCCAAGCGAGGGGTGTATGGAAACTTCCACTTAGTACAGAAAATAACATAAGTCAATAGCATTCAACCCTACAGTGAGACCCAGGGTAATTCTACGAAGCTTTCACATTAAATGAATAGAGAACATAAAGGAACCCAATTTGCATAAATAATGTAAGTACTCATATAAAACTTTTATATTACTGTGATCCTTGAAAATGAAAAATAATATTTTGTGAAACTCGCAACGGATGGTATTTTTTTTCTTCTTTCCCTATGAGAATTCCCTATTTATTTATTTAAAAAAAAAAATTTAGTGTGATGAAATATCGTCAAACAAGTCAGATACAGTCAGAGTTAACCAAATAAGGCACGGTTAAGTCAAAGTCATGCCCTAGTAAAGTGGTGGAGACTTTACAAGAGGCTTCTATGTAGCTTTAGAAACAACACGAAAATACATGTTTCACCGCGTTATATCACTTTACCGCACCCGTTCACATCCACTAACACTTAATAAATAACAATCCACTATAATTACTCGAAAATACACAAGTTTAATACAACGAGATGACATGTTTTTTTCACGTTGGCGCCAAAACTCCGAGTTGTTTTGGCAGAAATTTTGACGTTGACGTTCAGTTTTTTTTGTTTGTTTTCCTTACAGATATCTTGTCTATTTAGCCACTGGGCTGTTACATATAAGACATTTTATGTTTCTACTTACAGCTTTAATACTTAAAGCTTAGAGTTTATTTCCTGACTTCAATCATTTCATTATTCAAGAAACAATGAAAACTCAAGTGAACTAACAAACTAACTGTATTTATTTACTGGCCAGTAAATATAAAGAAACCTTATTATTTGGTCCATAGGTACGTTCCCCTGCGCTCTTTTGATTAAACAATACAAGTTCTGGACGCAATTCGGGGTTCGGGGAAGTTCAGGACTGAGCAGCTATTTGTTGTGGCCTAAACAAATAAAGTAGTTTCGGGATAACAGATCAGTTAAGTTGTTAAGTGCGTAAGGACGCCACCTTGAGAGCGACGATCTGTTACAAATTCGCTTCGCTTGTTGATCTTTTAGTAGATAGTTACCGACATATTTTGGAATTATCTTTTAAATTCATCTATTTATTGTTATTTAATTGGTATTTTACTTACTGTTATTTCTGAGCGCCTAGTTTTAGTCGGCTCGGTCGGTTAGGCCAAAAAGCCTTTTCGACGGTGTGCCTTTCTTTTGACTTCTATAAATGACGAGATATTCCTTTTATTTTGATCTAAATAGGATTGTGTCCTAATCAGAATCAGAATCAGAATCAGAATAAATTTATTGCAAAAACTGTGTACAAAAGATGTTCTTATTAGCTAGAGTATCAACAGATTACCCATTTCGGGCGTGCAATTTTTATGTTTATAACTAACTAAAAACTAGATAATACTTTGATAATACTAACCAAATAATCATTACACATAAAGCTTTTACACTACACATTACACATAAAACGAAATATTAATTACAAATAAAAGTAAGTATTTACAATGACGCTTGGCTTAACTTGTTATATTCAATAAATATTTAATTATCATCAAAGTATTCTTTGAGACTATAATACGTTTTTACTATTAGCCAGGCTTTTAGTTTTACTTTAAGCTGTGTTATATCTAATGACTTGAATTCTGTAGGCAAATGATTATAAATTTTAATGGCAGTGTGGTAGGAACTATTGTAGAACATGGAATTATTTACCTGACGTATGCATATGTTGTACTTTTGTTTACAACGCAATATGTCAGCGCGACTTGAGTGAATATTATAAAAGTAAGTTCCATTATTCTTTATAAATAAACATATCTCTAATATATAAATTCCTGTAACGGTGAGGAAGCTATTTTCTTTAAATACATTTCGTAAAGTATCAGTACTTTCTAGATTATAAATAATACGGAGGCATTTCTTCTGTAAAAGAAAAGTAGATTTTACTTTAACTGAGTTTCCCCAAAATATTATGCCATAACTCAAGTGAGGATATACATTGCCATAGTAGGCGTTTGTAGCAATGGCTTTTGAAGTAGCATCTTTAATTATTGATAGAGCATAGCAGTACTGAGATAGTTTGATATTAATTTTATGTACATGTTGTTTCCAGTTTAAGTTAGTGTCTAAAATTACCCCCAAAAAATGTGTTTCTTTGACTAAATCGACTTCACTACCTTTATTTTCAATATTTAGCTGCAGAGATTTTTGTTTGTAGTTTTTAAAGTGCATTAATTTGGTTTTATCTATATTTACCTTTAAATTTATATTTTCCAGCCAATTTACAATATTTTTTAGGGTGTTGTTTATTTCTGACTCAAATTCTTTTTCGGATTGAGCATTTTTTGGAATGTATGCTGGTAATGTTTCATTTATTACAAATAACAGGCTTAGCGAAGGATATGTAATTAAATACAGTAGACACATTTTTTTAATTTTTATTATAAGTATAGTAAAGTTTACTCTTTTGTTTTTTACTTTTTGACTTTATTATTATTTCTTAATTAATCTGCCGTAACATTATAATATTCTGTGAAAATTCCAACTAGCTATCTATTACGGTTCAAGATACAGCCGTTTAAAGGTAGGACGGACAGACAGACAGACAGACGGACAGACACACAGACAGACAGCGTAGGCTTAGTAATAGGGTCCACTTTGGGTACGGAACGTAAAAAACGTAAAATGTAAAGGACGACGTAACGACGTAATTTGCTCACAACTAAACTTTTTTTTCTTTCTTTTTTTTTCTTTCTCAAATTAACTCCTTTCAACAACACTGAAATTAAAAAAGTGTAAAAATCAATTTTACAGACAGCCAAACAAGCAAACATAGTAAGCTTAATAAAAGGGCTTTGGGTGCGGAACCCTAAAAATTATTTGACTCGGTATGCCGCATATCGTCCGGCACTGTACACGCATTGTATTTTATTGGTTCGTTATCAAAATTGATTTTCCGTACGAACGCGAGAATGAATATCATTAATTAGAATCGGATTTATTTGTTCAGGCTTTCACGCGAGGGCTTTACTCTTTTTACAAAAGCTGAATGTAAATGGTTGGATGAACGCAATGCTTTATTTTTGTACCTGGCAACTTCGACCAAAATTTGGTCGAAGCCTGGCAAAGGATAATCAAGGGCTTTTGATATTGTGTGTCTGAACAGGTTTTCTTTACTTGTGTTTTGATTCTCGGTAAATATTAATGAGGTCGTTAGTAGTCTATTTGAATGATTATTATCGCTAGTAGTCATTCTGAAAGCTGGAGCTATAGTAACAAAATTTACTAACACGTACCTACTAATTGTATGTATGATTGTATCGGGATCATCATCATCATCAGCCAGAAGACGTCCACTTTGAACGTAGGTATCCCTTTTAGACCTCCACACTGAACGACAGCTTGCCATCTACATGTACTGGACGCCCACATCTCTCACGATGTCGTCGGTCTATCTAGTGGAAGGCCTACCTAAGCTACGTCTTCCTGTTCGTAGTCTCCACTCAAGAACCTTTCTTCCCCGTCGGTTATTAGTTTTTCGAGCGATGTGGCCTGCCCATTGCCACTTCAACTTGCAAATGTTAATAGCTATATCTGTGACTGTGGTTCTTAGGCGAATATCTTCGTTCCGGATTCTATCGCGCAAAGAAACGCCGAGCATAGCTTTCTCCATTGCCCGCTGTGTGACTCTCAGTTTTTCTAAAAAGCCAATTGTTAAGGACCTCGTCTCAGTACAATTTACAGTGTATTGGGATAGATTTGTGTAACGACGATAGCTCAGTGGTTAGCGCATTTTAATTCGAAACTGCTGGGTGTGGGTTCAAACCCCAACAACGAACTTAAGAAGTTTTGGCGCCATTCCGGAAAAAAAAACATGTTGCCTTAATTTTTTTACTATAATTTAATTTAAAAAAAACGTTGTAATAATAGTGGATTATTATTTATTAAGTACTCGAGTGTGGGAAGTTATATAGTGAGGTGAAAAACAACGTTTCGTGATTATTCTAAAATTCAAAATAAATTTAAAAGCTTTCCTTACTATTTAATATACAATTTTCAGATTAGACATTTTAGCTACCATGTATGAAAAGTTAAGGTTAGATTACACTCGTTTATCGAGCCACATTTTGTAGGTTCTTACTTAAAAAATGCGTCCCTTCTGATAAGGTCCCAATGGCCGTTTCCCGGTCACCAGTGCTTGGGAGGCCTCCCTTGTAATGTTGGGGTGATAACGCTCACTAGGTATGGTCTTTTATATTGTAAGTACTCTGCTTTACAGGAAAATGGAGCCAAGAGTAGACAATCTGACTGATGATGGTAAAGATTGCATAACAATAAAATTATTGCGATAATATGGTAGAGCAAGACATTTTAGAAATAATTGGCCAAGAGCGTGTCGAGAAATGTATTTGGAAGTGTTCCGTAGCCGAAGCCATAAAATTGTGATTACATTCATTATTCAGAAATTATTTATAGAAAAGAGATATTGTGTCATCTTGACAATACATAACATACGCTTTTTATGGTTAAATCAAAGAGAAAACTACTTAAATATAATTATTTATTAATATCATTTTACGGAAAGACCAATGAGCTTTGAGCTAGAACGTCTAAAATTTATTGCAGTTTTATCGTTATAAGGAACTCTTAAAGTTGTAATAACAAATGTTTCGAAATTATTTTGACTAAATGTTATAATTTGACCTATCAGCATAGTAAGTTACAAACTTGTATGTTACTATGTTTAATATTAGTACAGGGCCCGACCAACTTTTTGCCAATTAGGCGTGCCATATTTTGTAAAAGGTACACTTGATAAAAAGGTAATGTATGAAACTTAACCTTCATTTTAAAAGACCTATTCAACGATGCCCCAAACAAGGGGGTGCAGCAAAAAAACTATTCATATTTACTATAGCCGGCCAAAATGCAAAATTATATTATTTTTTTAATTGTAAAATATAAATCTATACTCAAACTGTAATTGTGCAGTTTCTTGCACTTACTTTCCCAACGTACCGTTTTAATAACTAGGTACCTATATAAAAGTTATAAGGTTCTAAAGAATTAGGATGAACGAACAGACAGACAGACGGATAGACAAAATGAACATTATATGGGTTTCTTGTAGTACTACGGAACCCTTAAAAGTACGTACTAAATTCTATGCAAAAATCACGTTGATCCCATTGCTCACTTGCTGCGTAAAAGAGGCGAACAAACAAACAAACTCGCTTACGCATTTATAATGTTAGTATTTGTCGAATGTTTAAAGCAAGGCAACAGTTTTTTTTTTTAAATCAAGATGCAAACTAGATATTCTAGAAAGAATGAAAATACTTGTACAAAACTGTTTTTACAGTTACTGTGTCATCTCTTTATAACAAACTAGCAAACCTGACAGACGTCGTCCTGTCTTAAAACTGTCAAACACGCAAAGTCAAAATTGTAAATCTTATTTTTTACACCTTGGGTTACATTATTGGAGTTTTAGTAAGGATCCCATTTTTTTTTGAAAATATAAAATAGCCTATGTTAACCGGAGATAGTGTAGCTTCCCAACAGTGAAAGAATTTTTCAAATCGGTTCAGTAGTTTCGGAGCCTATTCAATGCAAACAAACAAACAAACAATCAAATCTTTCCTCTTTATAATATTAGTATAGAAGAGTTCAAGAAGTATTAACAAAAGCTAATACATATCAACTAGGCCCCAATCTGATGGCCCTGGTAGTTTCGACGGCGTTCTGGTAGCTCGGGCTAAACGGCTCGTTTATACCGACGATACACTTTGATAATATCGCTCGAACATACTGGCGGGTAATGTAGCTGTCTTCAAAGAAGTAGTATGGGTAGACTCACAACTTCACTCATAGATAATGCTGCTAAGTGATGTTGTATCTACCTACTTATGTTTCAAAGTCATGGGTACGTTTTTTATATTACTTTATTGCCCTCTTTTCCGAATTTTAGCAATTTTGGTCATTCTAGTTTGAGTGTGTCTACTTCCGTGATTCATTTAAAATTATAAAAATGGTGTCATATCAAAATTGACTGCTTTATCTAGAAAACGCCAAAGACTGAAACAGGATTAAAGACATTTTGCTCCATAGAAAAAAATAATGAAAGTAACACTGATTAAAGAATATAAGATTAAACAGGGAGAAAAGCGCAAATCATTGCTACTTTTTTATTCTTCTATCGAACCAAATGTCCTTATTCTTGTTTCAGGCATTACGGTTTCCTAGATAAAACATAAAAAAATATATGACACCACTTTTCAAATTTTATGCTAATTTTGAAAGTAGACAAATGAAAACTAGAAGGACCAAAATTGCTAAAAGTGGGAAAAGACGGCCTTATGGTGCGAATAGAACTTTATTACTCGGTAACTCAATGCTCGGTACAGGAGTCACATATTTATTAGCATGACTGCACCCTCGCTAGGATTCCCTGTGTCAGGCATGCGAAGGACCACTCACAAGAACTTTATTACTCGGTAACTCAATGCTCGGTACAGGAGTCACATATTTATTAGCATGACTGCACCCTCGCTAGGATTCCCTGTGTCAGGCATGCGAAGGACCACTCACAAGAACTTTATTACTCGGTAACTCAATGCTCGGTACAGGAGTCACATATTTATTAGCATGACTGCACCCTCGCTAGGATTCCCTGTGTCAGGCATGCGAAGGACCACTCACAAGAACTTTATTACTCGGTAACTCAATGCTCGGTACAGGAGTCACATATTTATTAGCATGACTGCACCCTCGCTAGGATTCCCTGTGTCAGGCATGCGAAGGACCACTTACAAAGACACAAAAACTAGCACCCAGACCAAGAGCAGATATTTAATATGTTTAATGAGCCCCGTCGAAAAAAGCAACGAAAACTGTTTTATGGCGTTCTGATTCTATCAAATAGAAAGATCTATGTCCTAATTTCTGTACTTACCTATTTTTAATTAAAATGAATGGCTTCTAATTTTGTAAATCTCAACACACATAGATAGAAGCCCTTTATTGTGTACATCAGAAAAAAAATTACAAACAGATAGAAAACACTTACGAGTTAGTGCCACAAGTGGCAACATAATTATCAACTTATTACCTCCAATTACAAAAGTAGTTTTTCGTAAAACTCTAGGAGGGAAACCTTGAGAGTGAATTTCATTAAAATACTGACTTAAAATAAACAGTTTTAATGGTTTATTCATCTTGTTCCTGACGTTTTGAAAACTATGCAGAATCATTTGTCACAGGTAAACCAGATGACGGATGTCTATAGAAAATATAGAAATGTTATGAAATCATTTTTAATACCACTAATGATTTTTAATCAATGTTATGACTAATCTCTCTAGGCGCTTTAGGGTGCTTTTCTACCAGAGATGTGCTACGCTGTATGGATGTGTTTAACATCCACCAATAAGGAACCATTATTTTCATGGCTTAGCTAAGCACTGGTGGAAACGGGTTCAACGAAGCTATGTTTTTATATAGAGGGATGCACATCCTGGCAGCATAGCTGCATAGCACATATTTGGTGGAAAGGCACCCTTAGACCGCGTGAGCGCCCACTGCGTATAAAGGTACATAATTATTTATGATTGATTAAAAAAAACTGTTTTCAGGCAAATAAATGTTCTATATAAATTAAGTAACTTGTTAAAGTAGAGTAGAGTAAGCTTTCAAAACACATTATTTGTAAAGTTCAGATTCCTTGTTTATTTAATATAGTTATTTATATTTTCAACAAACAATTTCATTTGATGTTCTTTATAAGTATCCAAACCACAAACCTATATAAATGTACCTCTAACGCATTCAAAATATTCAAGCCACTATCGTACGGTAGCGGGCTTTAGAAAATCCCTACTGTTCATATATTGTGGTAAAATGGGTATGGGAGGAAACAACGTTAATTTCGTTAAAAGGCGCACAAAAGAGGATCACACTCGCCCAGAATAACATTTCAGGGGATGCGGGGTGAATAAGGGTATCAGTGCACTAGACGGCGCGACGCAATAGTAATAGATTACTCTACAAGGCGGTAAGACAAGTTTTAAAATCGTTATCGTATTTTGTTGTACCCTTGAAAGCCAGTTCCCATTTCATATTCATATTCATATTTATTCATAAAATGTTATTTCAATATCAAATCGTATCATAAATTATAAATTAAATTAATCAAATAATAAATTAGATCAAATAGGTGCATACACGAATGAAATAGTAAAAAATAAAACATAAAAAGTCAGTCATAATAAATTAATGTAATTAATTAATCCATATAAATTTAATTAACTTAACTTATATAATACATTTATAAAATTCGTCAAACGCATAAAAAGACTTCGATCAGTCATTTTTTGGAGACGTGATTTAAAGGAGTGCATACTGACGGTTGCAGTGACGTCATAACGGTCAATTATACAATTAATAAAATATTTTTTATTTATATTACACGGGAATTACTCACGTAAGATTAAAATGTGTGAAAACCATGTCAGTTTCCATAATAATATAATACTGTTTATTTTTCATTTTTTATAATAGATAGGCTTGCGCTTGGCCGCCATCTCACCTAATGATAAGCGATGATGCGGTCTACGATGGAGCACGCTTGCCTAGAAAAAACTAATTCACTCTCGACTTGAACCCAGATTGTAACTGACGGGGAACACCCATTCAGGCAGCGAATTCCACAGACTAGCAGTTCGCATAATAAATGAGAAATCAAAGCGCTTCGCTTCGCTGCACCTGTTGTAATACAAGTAGGTATAAATAAAAAAATTAAAGCCCCCGATAAATGAGCTCATAATCTGTAAACAGCAGAACAGATTTTTTTTAAATCATAACTACGAAAGCTCCCGACTAAGACACCTTTCGAAAAAATCAAAATCGATTCAGCCGCTCGTGAGCTACGATACCACAGACAGATACACATTACACAAATGTTAAACTTATAACACGTCTCTTTTTGAATCGGAGGTTAAAAAACTGCTAAAACCATGATAGAGGATAACTTCCATTACATTATTTCTTTAAAAAATTTCGTGTGACTTATCGCATATTGATTCGTATTCTAGTGTAGTATTACCTTTACTCGTTGCTCGGTAAGCAACCTTATAAAATTAAGGGTTACACAAAGGACAGACGGCCTATTAAAAAGGTCCGATTTTTACCCATGACGGAAACTAGAAGGTACTCGTATATGCGTTTGGTTGCGTGATAGTATGTATTATTATTCTAACACCGGCTTGCACTCACGATTATGTTTCTATCGGTCGAGACGATCGACCGGTTTCGGAGCCATCCGAACCGGTTATGTTTCTATCGATCGTCTCGACCGATAGAAATATAATCGTGAGTGCAAGCCGGTGTTATAATAATAATTTATAATGAATCCTCACGCGAGTCTTGATGAAGTGATAGTATGTATGTTTGTATGTCTGCTACCAAACTGTTAACCTTTTTTCAAACGATGACACCAGTTTGCATATGTTTTTTTTATTGTTATTTGAAGGCATTATAATCTTATCTTCAGGCGAGATGGCGGTCAAACGCAAGCCTATTATTTATTTTAAAAAAATATAAAAAAACTACACATTATTTCGCTCGCCTGGACAATACGTTTCAAAAAAAACATACAGTCAAATAATAACCTCCTCCTTTTTGAAGTCGGTTAAAAATAAGCTTTCTCTACACTTACCTGTTTTGAAAACTCTATTCAGGGTATTCAGACAGTAATGATATGGATCGAATTTGTGGAAGAGTATCGGTATATATCTATAATATACAAGACGTTTGCATAGTTGAGTTGGGAGTCAACTTGGCGCCAATACACTCGACCACGCGGCCGAGTTGACCCTATTTTATTTTACCTACTTTTATAGGGGTCAATTCGACCAATCATGCAAATTACAGTCTGATAATGAACTGTTCAAAGCCAAACAGGTACCTACTATTTAAACAAGCCAAAATAAACAGAGCAATAATATACAAGCAAATTTGAACAACCCTGACCCGTTTAAAAATAAATATTTTCATTCGGCTTTTTACAAAGTTTTTGCAGTTGTCAGCGCTAAATAAATAATAAATAAATATTCGGGACATTTTTTTCACACATGGTCATCTGACCCTAAACTAATAAACTAAGCAAAGCTTGTACTATGGCTGCCAGAGACTGATATAATTTTAAATACATACTTAAATGGATACCCAGATATAGAAAAAACAGAAATATTCTTCAAACTAATGTTTGCCCTATGTGGGAATCGAACCCACGCCCCCAAGCGCAGAAGGCAGGTTAACTCCCGATTACACCACCGGGGCAGTCGGACTAGAAAAGCTTGTACCGAGTATACCTGCCAGAAAATAAAAACAAAACAAAAGCTACGACAAATAATGTGAATTTCCTATATTATGCTCATTGATATAAATAGACGCGCTCACTGTGGACCACCTCATCATTACCCTGTCATGGCGGAAGGTCGATCTACTGCGTCACAATCAGAGGTAGAGCCTCGGAACTGCCCCCTTGAGTACACTCCACGCTCCGCGGATCCAGTGATTCATATTGTGATTTCGTTCATTCATTTTTACTCGTTCAGCAGGTCACAGATTATACTCAATACGAATCCTTTTTGAGAAATAACTGTTACTAATATCTATAAACTACTAGCTAACCCGACAGACGTTGTACTGCCTTAGCTATATGAATGTTCAAAAATAAAATTAAAACTGCTGTCTGGTAAATTTACATTCATCAACCGCGGGAACTGTCAGAGGCGCGAAGTGCAAATCGTCATTATGTTTTCTGAAATTTTCCAATTTTCTGAGCAGTTTTCTTAATTTTTCTTTCCGTAAGAACGTTTTAAAAAGTATAAGAAAACTTTTTTTTAAAGATGAATAAATTCGGGAAAGTTGTTCTCAAGTTATGGCGTGACCAAGGTAAATAAGGATTCATTTTTATATATATTTAGATATATAGATGCTATAACTAATATTGCAGACTCTTAGAAAGTAATAAATCGCTTTTTACAAGCTTTTATCTTATTTTCTCCTATCCCGGTGGCTGTCTGTAATCAAATCTTGCAGGTAAAATTTTACCCACTAACAACATTATTATTTACATACATTACATTATTACATTATTATTATGACATGGAGCTGATATAATGATGGAGCCGGAAGGTAGCCATGGGTACACTGTAATAAAATGAAACCAGTTCGGGCTCGTTTAATTCATCTTGACAATTACTCTGATTCTAGATTATGTATATCCAGGGTCGGATGATGGAACCGAAAGGTGGCAATGGGAACTCTGGTAATTAATTTATTAACAACAAATAAAACGTAAAAAAATATGTTAATTGGTTATGCAAGGATATAGGATAGTATGATGCAACCTTCACTTGTTGCGTTCACAATTCAGACGGATAAGTGAACTAAATTGACGTGAAAGCTAATTACATTTTGGTAGTATAAAACTTTAAGCAATTTTTTATACCTATAAAGAATGTGATTACGTACTTGTCTTACGAATCATAAACATTTATAGTACAAACTTAGGTAGAAAGCGATTACTCATAATATCTGATGACTCGTCCGCCTCATTTATCTCAACCAAGTTACTTCATATTAAGAGCATTTTTGCGTTTTACCAAATTCCTATTTTTGGAGTCCACAAGTGACGCGAAGAGTTGATTCGTGGCAAAAAAGGAATGAAGCTAATCACAGCATCAATCACTTCTGGGCTCGGATGCTGGAGATCTCTGGGGGGCTGTTTAGAACCACCGAATATATCACCGTGGAATCTATAGGTACATAATGTAGGTCGATGCTCGTACCAGTTATGGCATAGAATATAGATTTTATGAGCAAAACTTTATTCTTCACCAATATTGATGGTAATTAGATCATAGCCTCTAGTAAAGTCACTTTACTAGGGCTTGAAGTAAACTTGACCGTGACTTAATCTGCTTGACTCTGGCTACAAATTCGATTTGTTTAATGAAATCTAATAAAACTTGAAAATATTTCAATGCTTGTAAAACTGGCAAATGCACAAGACATGCGACGCCAAAACCCTCTCAAGAGGAAAGAAGAAAAAAGGTAGTTTAATTGTTTTAGTTCTTTTTTTATTTTGTTTTTTTATTATTAATAGGCTTGCGTTTGACCACTAAGTTAACACAAGTGTCACCTATGTAGCATAATGTTTATAATGATTTGACATTGATTTTTTTTACTTCGAATTTTGTACTTCTAACTATTTACTAATATATTATGATTGCTAGTCTGCTATTGATGGCATTTAAATGAATTTCAGGACATGTTCTGAATCACGTCAACAGCACCAATGGCCATGTAATGAGAACCAACACAGCACAAAGAAATGTGTGCTTTTGTGATGGCCCAGCGGTGTTGATATGAAAAGAAATGCACTCTTATATTTTCCTAAGTAAGGATCAACTCTGAACTGCGCTCTTTATTGTTCGTATATACAGCCTATATACAAACAGAACTGTTATTTTCTTCACATCGCTCACATAATACATGACGTTTTCCTAATTATAACCTTACCATTAGCGTTTTATGGTACCATTTCGTCTGAACCTGATAGACAGGAAACATATCCGATAACTGTAATCAAATACATAGTTCCATCTAATTCTCACGACATTAACTTGCCAACTAATAATTTACCACACCTGCTCAACTTGATAAGGAAATTATACCTACTAAATTATAGCCACGGAGCATATACAAAGATGAGATGGTATATCAACAATATTATTGACAAAAATTGAGGAGTGTCTAGTCAAAAACCAATAGTTCAACATTGGTTCAGTGGTTCAACATCAAATTTTCTCGAATTAGAATTTAATGCAAAAAGTCGTTCAGATTCTGCCTAAATTATAATAGTTTAACCGTTATCATTATCACTCACGTTCTTGTACTCCATGACAGATGGTAAGTGCAATTTACAACGCATTCAGTGGATTCTGTTGTAGCATTTTCTAATAAACAAAAGTTGACAATTCTAAAATGTCTACTTGTTTTTACTCACAGTATGAAAAGAGTCACAGATAATTTTAGTGCTGTCAGGTCAGTTAAAGCTCTCATTGA
The DNA here is from genome assembly GCA_914767915.1 of Agriopis aurantiaria. Lineage (NCBI taxonomy): Eukaryota > Metazoa > Arthropoda > Insecta > Lepidoptera > Geometridae > Agriopis > Agriopis aurantiaria. Next base: position 8,359,957 of record OU611999.1, read on the forward strand.
ATTATTTGATTTGATTGCGCTAACTGAGATAGCGTAAGGTAATTAAACAGTTTTTACGAATTTAATCGCGAGTATTTTGCATTATTTTAGTTCTTGACGTATCGAACATTTTAGTGTCCGTGGTCACAGTTAGGCCACCCACTCAAACACACCATAAATTGCAAAGGGCTGTTGACATGATTAGCACAGCATAGGTTTTGAAAAACGGTATAACAAAATCAATGCCAATGTATCTTTTCGTCATCTTTTATCTACTAGTCAAAAACTCAACGACGTCGACGATGGCAATTACGGCAATGGATAATATTTCTTAGAATGACGGTGCACTTTCTATGCCACCTCCTTTTTGTATTTTCTCCGTTATAATACCTAGTGAGCAGGAAATTATACCTACGCTACTGTTAGTATCGGAGCAGTGATTGACGTGTTTACCGTTCAATATTGGACCTGTCTGCGTGAAGCTAACGCCAATAGCAAATGTAATTGGTGATAATGTCGATAGAACAAAAATACCTTATTACATACACTAGCACAGAACGCTAGTCAGGTAGTCAGTTCAATCATAATCTATGTGGGCACACGCACACTAACATACATTGTGTTATCACTAGCAAAACATTGTCTATAAGTCTGGTAGCCATGGTAATCGCGTGCTATCTTGCTCGCGTCATCTTACTTGCACCATGCGTGAGCAGGACGGCAGATGAACATCATTGCCATTAAACTTATGCATCGAGAATGTACTATATTTATCTCGATGAACTTATTTGATAAAGCGTCAGGCCTGTCTCACTGCAATTCCGAAGCCTATGAACATGAGCCCTCTCTGTAAGGCACGTTACTTCCAACTTAACGACAGCGAAAGAGATAGAACGATTTTATAAAACGGTTAGAGCAAAAGAAGCCCTCCCGCGTAGTAATACAATAGATAAAAGCCTGCATGGGCGCTTCGAAAGAATTTACGCAGAACGGTACGCTAAAATTAACTTTATGCGACGTAGCGAGAGTCTCTATTTATTAAACTGTCATGTTTTAGTGAGCCTTCTGTACTGTTGTTTATTCTGCGTTTGAACTGGCAGGGGGAGAGCCCAACACCCTTCGCAGGATGTCAGTGCAAGACTCATCGCCTAAAGTCGAATAAGAATTGAATAATAGAAGAAAGAATGGAATGCTTCGTCGTGAATTGGACAGTGTAGGTCTGGGAAGGTACTAGGTTTAGCTTTAGATCCTTGTTCTTAAACTCACAAATACTAAGACTAGTTTTTGACCCTTCATGAGACTAAACTCAGATCAGAAAAACAAAAAAGATATGCCTTAGTACAATTATCGTTCAAGTTCAAATGTTTCCGTGTATCATACATATTTTTCACGATACCGCTAAACCGCTTAACGCAAAAACTGTAAGTATGACACACTCAAATTTTTTTCACGAGCACTAAGAAATGTTTAGCAACAACAATAAACTAACTAAAAGTGCACACGCTAAAAAAACAACAAAGTCGTTTGCAGGGTGAAATCGACTGCAGGCATCAAGCCTGATTTAAGCCTGATACGTTTGCACCTGCCACTCCACCTAACCATATCTCCCTTGTTTGTCTGATCCGAGGACTAGAAGAACTCTACCATGTAAACTGCCAAGACTCATACCTACTAAATTAAGTTGGATTCTTATTATATTCTTCAATTTTCCTATATTTATAAAGAGGTCCAATGATGAAATTTTACCTTTTTGGAAATCATTTTGATACAGTTAAGGTTACCATATAAAAAAAAAGTCTTTAAAGCCGGATATTTCAATAAAAGTCCGTTTAGTTTAATCGCAAAAATGAAACCCTGTGCACGTCGCTGGTAACAGATTAAAGAATAACTTCGCCCAAGCTAAAAAAACGGACAAATTACAAACATGTACATAAAATTTGGACATGTCCAGACAAATCCGGATGGATGGTGACCCTAGTTAGAATATACTTACTATACATACACAGACTTCTAGCAGAATAGATCCCGCGAGAAACTGTTTTTTGTTTCTATGATGTCACGTAGTAAGTCAAACCATTCGAATGGCGAACTACTTTCGAAGAATTTTCACAGTATACTATGGCAAAATAGGCGTTTGACCCCCGACGCAAAAAAGGGGTGTTATAAGATTGTCTGTGTATCTGTCTGTGACATCGTAGCTCCTAAACGGCTGAACCAATTCTGAATTAGTTTTTTTTGTATGAAAGGTAAGGTACTTGATCTACAGTGTGCTTAGCTATAATTGAATAAAATCTGTTTAGCCGTATGAAAATTACTAGCTCTTTTATAGAGGGTTATTAAAAAACTATTTATACTAGTTGTTTTGACGTTGACGTACCACTACCAAGGCGACGGAGATTAAACCGAATTATGCTGCATGCTAGTTGGAGTTTTTTTGGAGTTGTAGGCAAACTCACGGGGTCTACGCTGATAAAGATCTTGTGTATAAGTACTTATAGCTACGGTAGTCACGGTAATGACACCGTCATGCAAAAAGATAAATCTTACGGGAATCCCCTTTGACGCATGCTATTGTCGCATAAATACATACAATCCACCCGCCACGTTGTTTCTACACAAAAATGTCAAATTTCGTATATTTTCCGTTGAAAGATGAAAGCAACCCCTTCCCATTTGTGCGTACCATAAATCACTGTGACGTCAGAATGAGACGACAATAGCGGCTCAGTGCGGTCGGCATTTTGAACACTTTGAGCGCTTTTAATTAAAATGTTAAGAATTTGTACCAACTCTGTATGCCCGCATACCCGAGCGACCAGCTTAAAAAGCTCTCACAACTTTTCACTAACATCACATCCACTAAATAGCATGGGAAGGTCTTTCTCCAGTGGTTTTAGCCCAAAAACGTGCAGGTACGAGTATCTTATTTTGCGAGAAAAGGTTACCTACACAATTTCAGAAAGGGAACGAAAAATCGTATGAAATTGTACGATTTTAATTTATTTGCATATGCAAACGCTATTTCGCATATTGGCTCGTCTCTCGTGTTATTTTATATTCATTTTGGTTCGTTAAACCTATAAAAGCGATGGTTTATGTTTCAGATTTTAACAGTCCAAACTTTATTATAAACTTCTACTATTTGATTCCGTTAAAACTGCTTGTATTGATGACCTATTTTCAATCAATGTGGGTCATGCATACTGAAATAAATTGAATAATAATGAGCGTATATTGAAAACTGGCACTGTAAAGCCCGCTGCAGACCAAGCGAAGTACAAGTAGCAAGTACCTACTACGCATCGTTTGCAACGAGCCACACACTTTTTGCTTAGTGCATGTGGCAGTGGCAGTGCTTAGTAGTATATATGCATGTATGTAGTGGCAGTGAAAGTGTGTAGCTTGTTGCAAACTGTGCGTATTAGGTACTTCCTACTTGTACTTCGCATAGTCTGCAACGGGCTTAAGGGATAAAGGTTTCTTTAGACATAAAATACTTAACAGCCGCAGTGTTTGACTGCAATGAATGCAGGCCCGTGCGTTTTCCAAAACAAAAACTGTATGAAATAGCCGAAGATCTGGCTGAGTGGCGTGCCAATATTAATCTTACATTGAGCTTTGTCTCGCTCTCTCGGCCAAGGACAGAGCAAGACAAAATTCAATAGGAGATTAAATTGAGATTTTTTGAGATTGTGGTAAACCCTTAGGACTCTGCATCGCTTCTAATTTAGACAATTCCGTGTGTTACTTAAACATTTCTTATTATATATTCATGACATTTCCCTAGTAGTTCCTCAGTGTCAAACACCTTGTTTAATCGCACGTTTGGTAGCGGGCGACGTGTGCAATTTGTTTGCTTGCAGTCGACACGTTGCTATATTGGAAAACTTTACGAGCAACGTTTAGAACAATATCAATACATCGGTGCATGTTGACTGTGATGAATTCAGGAATTCAGACGAAAGTGTTAGGGACGAGTTATTGGTAGAGTGGGAGCGTATAACCTGTGCTTTTACAAAAATTTCTAGAGTATGAATTGTGGCATAACTTTGACATGGCAAGATGAAAACTGAAAATGGATTCATTGATACCTATAGCTTTTTTAATATTGCTATTTGCATCACGCCTCATTAGAGACGAGTACATTGTAGTAGAGGACATTGGCGAAATATCAAAAAAAAAAAAAATACTGAAAGCTGTGATGTTCCTGATCCTCGAATTCTGTTATTTTTATTTTAATCTTGACTATCCCACTGCGTTTTTTTAAATAAAAAAGCGGTAAACCTGCCTGCGATCCACCTGATGGTAAGCAGAAACCAAAAATGAGTCTACCAGAATTGATTCATATTAATGCACCATATCATTAGTCATTATATTTATTATTCATTATATTATATGTTATTATCATAGTCATCAATATCATGTTTTACAGAGTATCCTAATTATTTAACTTTTCGTTATTAAATGACTGTTAGAGGCGAATGTAGCCTGAGAAGTCATATATATTTATATTATCTACAATTATTAGACTGTGTCTGTTTTGTAAGAATGTGTGTATAAGAATGATAAATAAAGAACATTTAAAAATCAAATCACCGCCTATGGACACTGCATCACTAGCGGTGTTGTTGGTGCTTTGCCAGCCCGGAGAGGTAGTGCCTGGTATGGTATGGGCCTGCCATGCGCGTGTTTTTTTTTAAATTGTATTTCGATGATATCAATTCCATTTCTACTTTTGTTTCCGACGTGAAAGGAATTTATAGATTTTATTTATTTATTTTATTTCCAAGTTAGGAGTATCATTACAGGTTATAACCTAATGCGATAGTGTAGCAAATTTACAGATATTGTAGATATTATATATTATATATTGTAGATATGCGTATCTATATAGAGATCACTGACTTCAGAGATATTCGACAGACATCTTCCCGTTTTTACATGCAGAGCGGTTGGCGACCGCCACGTCAATATTGCAAAAGTTCCCGACGGCCTCGGAGAAATTGCGCTTCACATGTGCTGGATTTATTGCAATTGTTTCTAAACAACATCCATCGTTTATATCATCGCCTGTGACTTATCGGAGGTATGCCCACCGTGGATTTTGTTTGCTATTTTCTTATGAATCCATGATGTACCTGAAAAATAGCCAATGCGAGTGTTTATATTGTTAAGGCCCTCTTTTCCCACTTTTAGTAATTTTGGTCATTCTAGTTTCTGTTTGTCTACTTCTATGATTTGCTTAATCTTATAAAATGATGCCAATTCAAAATTAAATGTTTTATCTAGGAAACCGTAAAGACCGAAATACGATTAAGGACAGTTTCGTTCAATAGAAAAAAAAAAGATACGGTTTGCGGTCGCGTAACTTATCTCGTCACCTAAACCTAAGATATTTTTACCTGTAGATAGGTTGTGCCCGCCACCATATTGACTAGACGAATGCAAGGCTGGCTGCCTGACTTCGTTCAGCCGCCTCTCAGTCAGGCACTCCGAGTGTCCACAGCAAATTGTACTTTTGTCTCTTTCTAACAACAGATATAGCGTAAAGAGTCTTCATATTATCTCCCTTACATTTCACAAAATGCACATATACATGCGTAGGTAAGTAGATATATGCTGCGTTTTGTCAGTTTTTAAAGCCGTGCTGTTGGCCTATAACGTCTCTATTATTACACCTCACTTACCTAAACAGAATAGCTTGAAACAAATAGCCGTAAGGCCCCAGCTAAAGATAACGAGGTTAACTTATTTTACAAGAACAGAAATACCCGATGTCAATGTCACATAAAAAGTAGAGTTGAAACAAACGCCGTAGTTTCCTGATTACAAATAGAAACATAGATCCGAGGGGGATTCTCCCACCGAGATAAAGTCACTTTGTCTAGCTATCTATAATTTATTCTAGCGACGACGTCTTAACGTTACCAGTTGTTAAGGTTCAATGGACTACACTGGTTAGAGAATTTATAGCCATGACTAGAATGTCTGTAGTGTTCAGGAAAATTTTATTTTAAATAAATCTACAAATATAAAACTGACTTGTTTTTTCCGTTATTTCACCCACATCTTGAAGAAAACAAAGTCAATATTCATCGGGGATAGTGTAGTTTTGTATCATTAAAAGAAGGCCTGATGCGTTCCCAAGCCGTCACAACACGTTACCATATCTCGCTTGTTTGTCTGATCTGAGCCCAGATTGATGAAATATTGAAAGTGAACATTTATTTTCATATATCTACCCTTTTACAACCTGTCAGATAAACTTGGCCCGAATGAGTAACAAAAAGCAAAGTCGCGCGTCATGGGTCCTCGATTGACATAAGCTACTGTTTCTTTTGTTATTGTGACAACATTTGTACCCCCGTTGTTTTCTTTGTCTGCTTTACTGCACCTAGTTAGAAGACATTTTATGGACCCCCGTAATCCCCTGGCGTCCTTAAGGCCACATATCCTCAAGATTTCCTCTATAAGAAAGGGAAATTCCGTAACGCATATCCCTAACGATTGAATTATTTATTTTTACGCTTCTCCTGAATTTCCGTGGAGGCAATACTGTGGAAATATTGATGGTTTGTTGTTTTATCTATTGATGCTAGTCGTTATGTTTGAATGTTTATATATATCTGGATATCGGGAACGGATGCTACCTTATATTTAAGTAACTCGTGTGTTTACCATTCTTTAGCTTATTTTAAATGAGCGAGCATAACCTTTTCGTGGATTATATTTTATTGTTTGAACCGCTATACTGTAGAATGCGCTGCCTGAATGATTCCCCGATAGTTACAATCTGGGTCTTAAACTCGCGAGTGAATTTATTTCTTCTAGGCAAGCGTGCTCCATCGTAGACCACATGATCGCGTAACATCAGAAGAGGTGGCGGTCAAACGCAAACCTTATTTATTAATAAAAAAACCGGACAAGTACGAGTAGGACTCGTGCTCTGAGGGTTCCGTTAGACGGAACCCTCAGAGCGCGAGACCAAAAAAAAAAAACTAACTGAAGTTAAAATATTGAAAGACAAACTTAAGTTTGTAGTTTTTTTTTACTGGGCAAGTGCCTTTAATAACTAAACAAAATACAAGCTAAAACTAACACTACAAATACAGTTAGACTGCCCATAGACCGTTGAAGGTCTAAAGACAATCCAAATGCTCAAGCCCACTACCAGTTGGCAGCGTACCCAACATGCTGGCGGCAATACCACGTTGAATGGCAATGCTAATGCGTTGAGCCAGAAACACGCCAGCATTTTGGTCACGCGTCGCATTAACCAGGCGCTCTGAAAGATTTTTGAAAATGAGGTGAGCTCCCGGTCCCCAAGGGCCCAATGTCTCGACCCCAAACGCCTCAAATATGTAACCACTGCCGAGGTTAGCATATTGGCGACGCTTGTGCTGCTCTGCCGAATTAGCAGCCGCGCCAGCCCTACCCTGTGTCTCAGGAAGATGTGACGGCGCCAAAGTATCAACACAAGCTGCGTCCCATACAAGGGGCCGCCCCAACCTCCAGGGCACAAGTGTCATACCGTCAGGCCTCTTTCCATCGTCACGCGCAAGACCACTCGGTTTGAGCACAGCTGCGAAATTGGCGGTGGAAAGTGCCCTGCGTATGATGTCGTTCAGACTAGCGTGTCGGCCAATACGACCAGCGCTTCTCGAGCAAGAGAGACCATGGTGACCGAGCTGGTCAACAGCAGTACCACACTGACAGCGATGGGCCTCACAGCACCTTGCACCCAAGCGTAAGCTGACAGCTAGACGAAATGCGGTTGGATCTAAAAGGCTACCTGTGTTAAAAGAGGGCATGGCTTGCAACCAAAGTCCCGATTCCCAAACAGAGACAGCAAGAATACGAGCGCGATCTGCAATACTAGGACACGTATCTAGTAGCGATTTCCATGCTAGTTCGCAGATCGGCCGATCCCACAGTCTCTGGGAAGACAACTTTGAAGTTTGTAGTTGACAATAAGGTTCTTCCATACATCCCAACTACAAAATGTAAGTTTGTAATAGCAAAATAATTATTTTTAAATACCTTCAAATTTATAACTTTCGGATTTATTCCTATATATGTACTATGAGACCTTGCCTCTTGCCAAATTTCATGATTCTAGGTCAACGGGAAGTACCCTATAGGTTTTGATTCCCCTGTGATATCGCAAAATATACGACATAAAGGAACCCTAAGAGCGCGAGGCCAAAAAAAAAACTAACTGAAGTTAAAATATTGAAAGACAAACTTAAGTTTGTAGTTGACAATAAGGTTCTTCCATACATTCCAACTACAAAATGTAAGTTTGTAAAAGCAAAATAATCATTTTTAAATGATATACCTTCATATTTCTAACTTTCGGATTTATTCCTATATATGTGCTATGAGACCTTGCTTTTTGCCAAATTTCATGATTCTAGGTCAACGGGAAGTACCCTATAGGTTTTGGTTCCCCTGTGAAATCGCAAAATATGCGACATAAACGTTCATATCTTTTGATTGCGTTGACTTACAACTTTTATTTTTTTACAGCCGAAAGAAACCGTAGACCCAAGTATTTAGTATAAATTTCAACTTGCTACTTTTACGCGTTCTTGAGAAAAAGGGTCTTGACAGACGGACAGACAGACAGACAGACAGACGGACAACGAAGTGATCCTATAAGGGTTCCGTTTTTTCCTTTTGAGGTACGGAACCCTAAAAAGCAAAGCATAGCTAGTAATAACATAGGTAATATAGGTACTAAGCCGAAAGGAGATCGTTGAGCTTTTTTTACCCATTACTATGCAGGCTAAAACCATTAAGGTCATACCGCTTCGTCTTCCGTATTTTACAGCCAAAATTGTGCCCCAGTAAAGTAGTGGAGGCTTTACTAGAGGCTCCTATGGAGTTTTAGAATCGACATGTTACAACACGTTTTACCTCATTATATCACTTACCTACACTCGAGCACATACACATACACTTAATAAATAATAATCCACCATTAGGTATACACAAGCTTAGGAAAATAATGTAATGAGCCGACATGTTTTTTCCACTTTGGTGTCCAAACTCGCACTCATCATTATGAAACTTTTCAGGTTTTGGCGGGCCAGTTGTTTGAAAATCAAGCCCTGTGTTGCCACCTTAATATCTATTATTTTCCAACTATACTAGCCTCATTCCAGACATGTGGTAGAATAATACAACAATAATTTTATTTTGTATGTAAAACCCGCTTTAAAATTGCCACTATGTTTGACGTTTTCATTTCAATTCGATTATTAGCGATGTGTCATGTTTATTGATGAGTGTGATTCTGATTGGCACTGCAGACAGTTGGTGTACCATTCCATTTATAGGGCATGCTGAAATACGCAATAATACTGCTAATTGTTAATTTCATTTCTATAAATCGAAAAGAGGTTCGTATCACCGCCAATACCTCAATAGATGTTTTAAAATCTATATTGTAAAGTAATTTAAATAAAGAACAATTAATTACAAAGCAAACTGTATCAAAGAGATCTGAGGAACGTACACTAAATGTCCACGATTTTATTATGGTTTTATTCGACCCGGACTGTGAGTGACTGAAATACTTGACTACGAATACTAAGATGTAAATAGGACTTGTTTGATTGAGTTTATTATTTTCGTTATTAAATGTATTAACATGCACAGTTACTTATCTCGTGCTTATTTATTTTTTTCTTTTGTCCTCCAATGCTCCACACGATTCGTGTATTTTGCCAGAGTCAAGTAATTTGAATGAATGACAATTTGTGAATATCAGTTCTCTCCATAGATTCAGGTTCTCTCACATTTGAAGTGACAGGCAGAGTATTTAATTATGGAGATACCATTTACTTTACAATAGAATAATATAGGTGACCTCGCATCGCTCTTGCGTCTAACCATCTCGAGTGAAATAGATTAGGTACTTTCTTCCCTTGGTAAACAATCTACTATATTGTAAATCTGCACAACAATAAAAAACCCAAAGCTATTTTGTTGGAGAAATGTAACCAAAACAATACCTTTGAAAGCTCATTTCTTTTACGCATAGTGTAGGATCAATTAGCCTCAAAGTCATTTCAATAAGAAAACAAACAAATCCTTCTGTCCCGTGACCTATAAATAACTAAGCTCCAGTAATTAAAAAGTCCTCAACAAAAAGACGGATTAATCTATCCACTAGGCTGAAAGACAAAAACAAATAATCACAGCGGGAACACGGAAATAATTGTAGCTTTTGCATCATCAATCAGCGGGGCATCCGAATTGGACTCAACACAAAAACATTGACCGAGGAGCGAACAATGGAAACCAACGGACGCACGACCCGCAAGATGGCCGCCGCCATTTGCCGAGACTCACTGAAGCGAATAATTGACAAAGGATATACAAGGATACAATCTTTGTAGCGCTATAGGCCTGCGAATCGAATCTTTGGAATATTCCAAAAGTATGACGAGCCCGTAATAATGCCGTGATTGTTACCGCGGAGTATCGGATCGTTTATTGCGATTATCTAGGCCAAGGGTGTGTCAGGCGAATGTTATTGTGATCGTAACTGGCACGAGATTCCAATAACCAATAATCACATGCTCTGCTTGTTCAATATTGCAACAGATATGATGTTCCTTGTACGAATATAATACAGAGTTATTGATAAACACCTAACAATCACTCGCAGAAAGCTTTACTACCATACTTAGTAACTTTATAATTCGCCTTTTTTTTTGGGTTCCGTACCCAAAGGGTGTAAACGGGACCCTATTACTACGTTGTCTGTCTGTCTATCCTACCTTTTAACGGCTGTATCTTTCGAACCGTGATAAATAATAAATAAATACCCGGGACATGTTTGCACACACGGTCATCTGACCCCAAACTAAGCAAAGCTTGGCTGCTAGAGACTGATATACGAACATAATATGTACATTCTTAAATGAATATCAACTTCCAGATATAGAAAAAAACACAAATGTTCATCACATGCATGCTTGCCCTAGGTTCGAATCGAACCCACACCCCCAAGCGTAGAGTCAGAATCAGAAAACATTTATTGATCAACTGATACATTATTATTATGCTAGATGTTAGTGCAAAAATTGTATTCATCAGTCTACCCACATCGGGCATTCAATATTTACATTTACAAAAATAATACAATTTAATTTTAAACAATTTCTTGTATGATTATGATGTCAAGTTAATTATATACGTCAACAGCGAATACAAAATGAAAACAATAAAATAATAATAACAATTGCGTCATAAGTTCAAGACGTAGAAGACAGGTTCACTACCAACTGTGTCACCGTGCTAATAGATAGCTAATTTTCATTACACCGAAAGGGTGTACCCATCATTATGAACAATTTTTGCTATGGAAGCAACTCTGAAATCCCAAAAAATAACAGCTGTCCATAGATAACCGTCACGTGTTGTTTTATAAAAATTAGTTAATAAAGTTTTTTTTTTTTTTTTTTTTATGTTTACACTTGATAAAATGTATACAACAGCTGAATTTTTCTTCACGATATCAGGGTTAGTCTATAGTAAAAACTACTATAGACTCCTTTCAGCTTAGTACAACTTTCTACGTAACCATATACCTATACAAAAACGATAATATTTAAAAGATTTTAATTTTTATATTTGATCTGTTGTTCCACACTTTCGGATTTACTATTTAGATGTCATACACAAATAAAAGCAGCGCAGCGTAGGTAGGCCTCCCACTAGATGGACCGACGACATTGTGAGAGTCTCGGGCATCCAGTGGATGCAAAAGGCAGGCTGTCGTTCAGTGAGGAGGTTAAAGGGGGAGGCCTATGTTTAGCAGTGTACGTCTTCTGGCTGACGATGATGATGATAATGATGACACAAATCAAAAAATAAAAATTACCGGATGGATTTGAACCCATGTCATCTGGTACATTAGGAGTACTCATTACGCGTTCAAAATTGCGCGTTGAATATGAAACTTGTTTAAATCAAAATGGAAATCTTAAACAACATTCAACCATTTTATATCTTCAAAAATGTTAAAAATGCGGAAGCGAATTAACGGGTGCACGAGACATGGGCTCTTAAAGATCTAAAAATATGAGCTAAAAAAAACATAAATAACAAAAATATTTGTGCAACTATATCAAAAAGTTTGAAACGGCTTTTTCTCACTTTATAATTGCTGAAGTTTGTGTCATAATTTCTTTTATGAAATTCTCTCTAAATATCTTAATTAAGGGGTGAGTGAGTTTTGCAATTACGGTAAGCAATGCAGGTACTGGAACTGTAACAAATTGCTCAAACTTACACAATTCATACCGCGTTGAGTGTAATAACACTTTGACATTAGTTTGACATCTTAACAGAAAATACCTATAATATAGGATATACACGGTAGGTAGGAAACCCATGGAGCGGCTGTACCTATATATAATCAGTGTAAAGTTTCTACGCTAAAGATAACCTTCGGTTGGTATTGTCTAAATAGTTGTGAACCGTCCGCTGTCCTCACGTGCCGACCATGAAAATATCTGTGAATAAAATGGAGAGATCACCCTTGACAACTGTCAAATACAAATTCAATGACAACAGCCGCTCCATATCCGCCTACCACCATGCACAACAGCTTTATAGTAGGTAGCTACTCTGTAAACTTACTCGAAGATCTTTATGAAATGTATATCAGATCTGTAGGATTACAAGTTTGTACTCAACAGTTTTGTGATTCTAAAGAATATTTTCCACTCATATCTATACTTTACTTAGAGTATAGTGTTTACTTAAAGTAGAGTATAGTATCTCATTTATTTTCATTTTCATAGTATCTCATAAGCTTTTCTACTAAAATTTTGCCACAAAAATATCAAAATCTGTGATCAAAACGCATCGTTTCTAGATTTTATCACACTTACTATATCTAATTCCGTCTGTCTCTTTGTCTGACTTATTTTGACAAGGAAAGTTAAAGTAAATTCTAGAGATGACCATACGATCTTTTCAATTGTTAAAAAAAAAGACGAAAAAAACCTTGTGTAAATTCGCAAGACTCAGTTCATTTAATATGTTATGCCAACAAACGCTTCTATTGACTCACCAATCACATAAGCCTAATGTATCTAAGCCAACGCCTTCTCACGCCGTAGACTCTGGTCTATGGTTTGTGGTAGGTAGTTCTTGTGGTGGTGAACATTTTCAGATAACATATTAGCACTAATCCCGCTTACATGTCTTCCCTGCTCACCAATGACATATGATATATCCCTTCGAAACCAGTGCTACGTAAACAGTATCGTACAAAAAAAAAGTACTACGTAATCAATTTCGTTTACGTTTTAGTTTTCGAACGAAACCCGTACGCACTCCTCAAGCACAAGTTTGTTCTCTAAATCTGCACTAAGAATGAATTTGATGTAACGTCAACTGGGAACAAAGGTATTGATGCAATAAGCACAGTTGTTCAAACAAACAGCCAAGTTCACACCTGAAGCCATATCACAATGGGAGCCATTCCAAACGACACGGCTCGAAGGTATCTAGCACAATAAACGCTAAAACTACACACCGACCAACTAAGCAGAATTGGCCAAACAACGGAACTAAAAAAAAAACTACGGATAGCTGTCAGTTTTGTTCAGAATATGCGATGGTAGCGCCTTTATTCGACTGCTAAGACAAGTTGGTCGGCCTCAACACTCATTCCGACCAACTTCACCTGAATCCTACTCCACCGCGATTAAACCGCGAGCAAACATTCGCCTAACAACTATGAGTCAAAGCTACCACCATTAAGTGAACTCGGAAGTTTCTTACCAAACCGTCTACCACAGCTCTAGTTAAAATGGTTATTTATATTGGCCGGCACAAGCGAAGTGGCCACAGGAGCAAGTCGTTTTAGGGAATTTATTATTCGGTTTTTTGCTACGAAGGAAGTTATTAAATTGTTGGCAGGAATTCCTTGGTTGCAGAATTTCAGGTGTTTTTAGTTTAAATGCGGTTAATCCCAGTCCAATCTATTCTATAAATATAAAAGTGAAATTCATCTACTCACTCACTCACACATTCACTCATTAATCACGAAATTTTGAAAACTACTTGACCTACGAAGTTGAAATTTGGCAAGTAGATTTCTTATGGGGTGTAGAGGTCCGCTAAGAAATGATTTTGCGAAAGGGCTGAATTAAGGGGGCAAAAGGGGATTGAAATATTAAATGAAAGTCTACGCGTACGAAGTCGCGGGCAACAGCTAGTATTCTATATTTTGTTGTATATTGTAAGGTATTTTAGTAATGTTCGCTGTATAACATTTCTAATCAGTTATTTGTGTATTGTTTCAGGAATGTCGTGTACAACCTCAGTCTGACTGATCTTACAGAGCAGCGACGGTTAGTTTGGTACTCGCCAGAAAATGACGTCAAAATGTGCGTCGTCAAAGGAAAAGACGAGGTAAGAAACAGTTCAGTACTTATATAGAGAAAATAATTATTTTTTTCGCCGATTGTCCTCTTTAGACACATCAAAAAAATATGTTTTCTTTTATGTTCGTTTAGAACTTAGAGTTAACCGAAAGTTTCAGTAAACCGAAAATGACTAATATTTACGATGATGTGAACGATCAAAATGTGGATTATGCCTATTGTGCTACGATTGTGCTACGATTCTACGAGTGTGCTACGATTCTACGAGTGTGCTACGAATAAGACGTAGCGCTACAAACGTTACGAAAACGTCTCTATGAGACGCTCGTGATGGTTATTTATGGATCTAATAATACTGTGTAATTGGTAAAGGTAACAATCTGAGATATTTTTGACATTCGGTAAACTATATTTACCAATACAATAACTGTCTAAGGAAAATCAGTTGCGATAAAACAGATTGTTGCAATATGACGCCGTACCGTTTTGAACCGTTTTGAAATACAACATATTGTATGGAAGTTCAATAAAATTGTGCATACAATATAAAAATTATTACCGAACGATATAGTTAGCAGCTACGCTGCTACGAACTTGCTACGCCGCAGTCATAACAAGTATTACGGCTACGCTACCAGGTTATTAATTTCACTTCTTTACTTTTTTACGTCAAAAAACCCTCTGACCATAATTTTCTTACTTACGTTAGAACCTATTGAGTCTAAATAAGTAATTTCAACTTGAACATAATCCGCAACCTCGCCGGGCCTCATTAACCCGAACTAAAATAAGGCACCTGTCCCACCACTGACGAGTAATAAAACAACACAAAACGAACAGCTTACTAAAAAAGAATTCTAATAAAATTTGAGTAAGATGGTCTAAAGCTAGGTTGTCGAGAGTCGTTGAAGAATTAATTAAAAACTTTGATTGCAATTTACAGCGTAAAAATATATTTCTATAATATAATACTTTAGCGCCAGGATTTGACTACTTAGCTTTGGACAATCGACCTTAAACCGTAGTAAGTGAGACTGCTTATACTATATTTGACAATAGGTGGCGCCACATTGTATCTCAAAAAGTGCACCCGCCCTCTATCGGAGCATACAAGAATGCGGGCTTTGCTATGAATAAAAATAATAAATATGGTTGTGGCATCTCTTTTCTACTTTGCAGGCATCGTACAAATCTCACATTTTTTTACTACGGCCGGCGGATGATATCAATTATGCATTCGACAATTCATGTCAGTGGGAAACTTAAGTAGTTTTTTTTTTTTTTTTTTTTTTCTTATATCCATGGGTGGGTGAATTGGGGCCCCCTGTAACTGCCCACCTAATTGTATGTTAAATAAATAAAAATAAAAATAAATAAAAAAGTATAGTTTCGTCGCTACGCTTCGACAGTGGGACAAGTGCCTAAGTAGCACCCACCACCCATACTCCACGTATCTTAACCGAACGAGTTTCCACTCGATTGGCTTTTTAATTTGACGGTATTCGGTACGGAGACGATTAGCAGCGGGCGTTCTTACCGCGCGGGAAATTGAATTACTTTAACCAGGTAGAGTGAGTCTTTATTTTATTAAGACGTTGTAGAAAATAACTAGGTCAAGGTATTTTTTTCATATTATGTAATTTTAGCACTCTAAAGTAAGTGTACCATCCGCACAGTCAAATAACACCCTACATTTAGATGTGATAGCAATAATATAGGTGAATTACGGTCAAAACAGGACATGGCGTTAGAAATTTTAGAGCCAATTAAAAAATGTGAGTATTAACAAAATTACGAATACCTTGTCGTGATAGGGTTTGTGGTAGAATTTGACTGTGTTTCGGATTAAAGGGGCAATGTTTTCAGTGAACTTTCTGGTATAAAAATTAAAATTACTGATATTATGGGTATAAAAAGATTGAACACCTAATATCTCAAGGTGACAAGCGCAGTACCTTGCCGCGTAGGATTTCGAACTGTTGAATTTCTAAATTCTTAGTAAAACTGACTGAAATAGGATAGACGAGCTTGACGCTTACCATCAAGTGAATTTTTTTATGACACGTCGATCAGCATTAACAAAAGTTTCTTCGAAATTTAACGTAGAAGTTTCCAAAAAGACGATCTTTTGTTTTCGACTAAAATTTTCAAACACTTAAAAACTGTCATAAAACGAATACTCATTAGTATTCTTAACTATTACGTAGAGCACCTTTATTTTACAGGTTGAACTCATATTTCAGAAGGAAAATTAAGACGCTGTTAAGCGAAATTACTCCTTGGTTTATGGCTATACGTTATTATTCCAATTTTATGTCAGACTGTGAAATTATGTAAATTTAGGGTTATTTATGGTGTTAATAATGGAATAATGATTGAGTTTTACCCTGGCCATATTATGAAAAAAATAATGATAAGCCAACGTACCTATTATGTGACCGTAGGTATTTATTATCCTTGCCAAAGGTGTTTCACGCTTGTGGCATAGTATAATTTTATCCTTTATTAACTAAACAAAATACAAGCTACCACAACAAATACTATTAGACTGCCCATAGACCGTTAAAGGTCTAAAGACAATCCAAATGCTAAAGCCCACTACCAGTTGGCAGCGTACCCAGCATGCTGGCGGCATTACCACGCTGAATGGCAATGTTTATGTGTTGAGCCAGAATAATTAATATAATTAGCTGGTTAATGCTGTGAAAACAAAAACACGGTCTATATCTACAAGATTATTTTTTGCGTTTTCTTTTTCTATTTACGACATGTTGTACGAAAAATTGGAGGTATTTTTTTTTCTAACGAGCATTTTAGTGTTCCATACCCAAAGAATCAAATAAGTATCAAACTGTATTAACAAGACCCTATTACGGCAGTCTACGCTGTCTCGGCTGTATCTTTTTAACCGTAATAGCCAGTTGAAATGTTTACAGAATTAGAAGAAAACTCACTTGTTGGATCGGAACTCTCGGTGCGCGAGTCCGACTTGCACTTGGCTGGTGTTTATTATTATTTATCAATTAGCGGCATCAATATGAACCAATGCAAGTATATGCAATTTACGGATATTTATAACATCGTGAGGAAACCGGTATGTCCAAGAACCTCAAAAGTTCAAAGATCTTTGAAATCTTTGAACATATGACATTCACCATCATATATGCACTGGGCCAGCATGGTGATCCATTCTCTCTCTTTGAGAGATGGCCTGTCTCAGCAGTGGGATCATGATGGGCTGAAATGATGATAATGATAAAATATTAAAATATTTTTATTCAGCTTATTACAAAGTCAAATATAAAAAACCTTGACCTAGTTATAATCTGTATTATTCTTATATGCTTAGCAGATATCTAACTTAGTAAGGCATTGTTGGGTTCCGTCCAAAAACCTCCCAATGAATAGGTATTTAGCTGAAAATTACCGGATTAGTGTTACCATTTGGTGGAACCATTTGGCAAGAGCCTAGCTTTTAATAAGAATTCTCGGTGCATTTGGGAGTGCAAGATATTATTGCGGGTGTGAGAGAAACGCTGCTGAAAACGAAGACTGCTGTTAGTTTAATCAATTTAATGTTCACAATGTAATGCAAATAATATATCAGCTGACGCTAGAGGTCAACGAACGACCTGCGCCACGCGCACGCTTGTACGCTTTACATTGCTGGTTTGCAAAATTCTAAACCACAAAAACAACACTAAAACAACAAGTATAAGGCAAATAGTTCTTGGTATTCGATTGTGTTTAGATAGTATAATAATTAACGTTATGGCTTCGGGAACGTTTCCCTATATTATGTATAATACAGACTAAATTAAATCGAGCTGACTATCAACAACTTCGATTAAATAAACAGTTAATTGCCAAAACAGTAGCCAAAGATATTTTAAATCGTTGGATTTCTAGCTAGCGTTTAAAAATGTCCCAACCCCAAAGGTAAAATAAAACCATTCCAACTATTGAGCTAAACTGTGTATTCAGTCAACATTCGTTACAAGCTAAATTTCACATTGTGATAATGACATACGATTTAAATTAGTTTGTCGGATTTCTAAAATATACAACGTGCCACCAAAATAGCGCAAAACCGCAAACATTTTAATGTAGTATTGTAATAAAATATATTTTTTATAGTTTTTTTTAATTACGGTCAATATCCCGTAAACCTGTATAATATAAAAAAACTATGTGTATGTATGTTCCCTATGGACTCCCAACGGCTGGACCGATTTGACGGGACTATCACTGGCAGATAGCTGATGTTATATGGAGTAACCACGTTGTGCTGCTAGTAATCATATAAATTATTGAAAATATAGAAATATGTAACACTATTGACTTAGGACATTCCTGTAATGATAGTTGTAATTTGGATATATAAAATAAAATAAAATAATTGTAAAGTATCAGAAATATTTAAAAATTCCTTACGAAAGTATACAGATATTAAACCTAAAACCTAAAAACACTTTCGAAATCTTTTACATTTATTATTAATTTTCGTGCTTTTAAACAAAGGAAATCCCGGTTCTTACAACAAAAATTTCTAATTTCAACAAGGAAAAGTTACGTAACTTTATCTCACATAGCGCTGGAAGCCAGGAACAGTACAAAATACATAATATTTTTTAATCCGGAAAATACTGCCAACTTCCACTACCTTTCAGTACGTGCAACGTAACGACCTTCATGTATACCTGTCTATACTCCCACATAAAATTATACAGTACAAATAAACACATATGCTTCATGTTATCATGTACATTTTGTTGGTGGTCCTGCCGGGCAGACGCGCATGTGAATATTGACAACACCAATATTTACGTGAGAGCCGAACCTTTTGTATATTTTTTTTTTGTATTCTTTTAATATTTTATCAACTAAAAAATTGTATACTGTGTACTTATGTAGCTACAATAATGGTTTTAAGTTTTATTTGCAAAATGTAATGTCTAGGTACCCTCATAATGTATTTTTTTTTCCAAACTTTGTTTTTTTTACTACTTTGCAGATTATTTACAAAGATTTTCTATTATTTAGTATAGTTTATTCTTTGAGATAGACTTGTAACATTTAGGTACTAATAATATTTATAGCTACAACATTGACTGTCAAATAATAACATCATAATATTTTTTTTTATTACCCACATTTAGATTTTGTGCTATATATATATGTATAATATATGTATATATTCTTTTGTACTTAATTATCATAATCACAATAGTTAATATGCTGTGTAAAAATATTTGTAACTCTATCAAACCCATAGATGGGAGAAGACGCTGGATCCCGAAATACAGTGCAAACTAGTTCGGGATACAGACGCTTCAATATATAAATTGTACCGTTACTATGATCCCAATAAATGATTGATTGATTGATTGATGTAACACCTATACGCCGACTCGACTGCGTGATCGACAAATAAGTTGTTGATAATTAATTTCTAACTTATGTTAGCATTTCGGCCAAGAAATCACCTCTTGAACTATTTTACATACAATTCGTTTACACTTGTTCTCGCTTCGAGGTTCGATCACAGAAAAAGAGGGCGATTGCAATGCAACCGCCACTTATATACTGTGTTCGTTGGCAGTTGACAACAGACTGTCAACTGTCAACGAACACGTGTGAACTTCGCCAATACAGTTTCATTATATTACTGCTCATGACCAAAAGAACTTCGTATATCCTGAGTGACCAAACGAAGACAAGGAAGAAAAATGTCATGCTAAAGGACATGAGACAGTGTGAGGTTTTCGAAGACAAAGTTGACAATGAAGCGTAGTGGAGGAAAAAAGTAAAGCTAACCCCACCACTATGTGGGATTCATAGTCGGAAAGAGAGAGACTGAGTAACCAACCTTAATATCAAGTGTAAATCTTCCAACTTACTTAACCCTCGTTGTTTTAAGATAACAATCAAGATCACAGTTAAACGTGCCATCCGAAACACCATCATTCAGTGGTAATGCTTCTCACAGTCACACATCCAAACGTTAACCGGATCTTTTGTTGCTTAAACGTTGGTGACTGTTAGATAAGAATTAACTACAGCCATGCTACCCCAGAAAACCTAATCAGTTTTTGCTCATTGGTGCCGTAACATCTGCCAGAAGAGTGGTAAAACGCGAACCTACCTAAATCTTTAAAAATGTGCATACGTATGCGTAATTTACGTATCAGTCATTGACGTAGCTGTCATTTTATAGTCGGACCGGTCGTTTATGTTTGTCCAGACCTTTTCAAGCTTTAATGACCGCTACGAGGTTAATTAAGCCCTGAAAAATATATGTTGTACTGAAAGCTGGGCGTTATTTTCGAAATAATTGGGGCTCAATGCCTTACAGGTAAATTAACTGAGTTGTTTAATAAGCAAAAAAATACATAAGGACGCAAGAAATCATTATTATCTGAGAACACCACTTTCGAGTAACACCCTTATAACAGTTTGATTTTTAGAACTTACTAGGGCCTTACGGCTACCTTGTTTTAAGCGATTCTTTTTAGGTGATAATAATAATAATAATAAATACGCAGGGGCGGCTTTTTGGCGAGCCGTCGGTGAGTGGCGACACCGCGTACCTCGATTCCATGGGTCTAAAACCCCAGAGACCCAGACCCCTGGCTTGCCTTAACCGGCCGACTGGGGGTGGAAACCGCAAGAGCTAAAAACCTAAGCTCCAGGGTGGAAGTGTTAAAGGGCATAACGCCGCTAGTAGCTCTTAGTGAATGTGCAGCACACCTCTCGACACCCTAAGCCACCCACGTCAATGTTGCCCTTCCGGTGCCAATATGCGGCAGCCATTATGGGGGGCCCATTTAGTGAGTGGCAAGTCATCACCTGCCTAGGATTTTGAAATGAGGCATAATTGGCAGGTGCCGTACCTCATACCATAGATCTGTTATCCCATCCACAAGTTGTTCACCTCAATAGCCTAGACGTTTTATATCCTATACTGTACAATAGTTTTATAATCAATTTTATACGGACCAGTTATTTTTATGCACCCCCATGATATGGGTATCAAATGAAAGGGTTTGCTGAGAAGAATTCGAAAACAAATATTACACTAAATTAAATATGTAAATGTATATAATAATAATAATAATATGTATATAATAAAATAAGCATTTTGACTCCACTTTCTTAATTAGAACAGCAAAACAATGGAACGCCTTGCCCCTGTCTGTGCAGCATTATGATGCTTATTTTATTCCTTACTAGGGGTTGCATGACTGAGATAACCGTTTACTGTAGTTTTCCATCGAATTCTATGTCACATGTTTGTTAAATATTGAACAGTTCGACAAGTTATAAAAAAGCTCACCCACTAGAACCAGTTCAGATACCTATATTTACGTAGAGTTTAAGTAAATTGATATGCAATTTAATTAGCCTAAAAATAGTAAAAGCGACGTCTGCATTCTCATGTCCCCTGTGTCTTGCTCGCAGCTGATTGGTCGCTCGCGGGGAGCCTTGCTATTCACGCCTCGATTGCACGAACGTGGGCCATTGTCGGTGGGGTTACCAGCTTTGCATAGGACGGTGGACATATTTTCACTCTTTATACATTACACTGCTCTGCTAGTAGAACGTTATCACTCTAGAACTGGCTATAATTTAATCGCAATAAGATTGACCCAGAACAGCAATACTTGCACCCAAGTTAATACTAAAATATCTGGCAAAAAAAGATCCTCTTCAGATTCTGCCTAAGAGGCAGATCCGATGCACAGACCCCAAAAAGTATCCGATATAAAACCGATAAACTAGCAACTTTACGCCGATGTTCAAGGCTTTATAGCTAAGCCTTGGGGATTCGTTGCCAATGAGCTTCTTGACACCTTTCTCAATGGACTCCAGTGCCTCAAGCTGGTACTTGGCTGATCCATCCCAATGGTGCGAGCAGTACTTACTCTATGCACGACCGAACTTGTGCATGATACAATGACAGCAACTATTCTGTTGTGAAATACCGTCGCACCTTCAAGAGGATACCTAGCTATTTGGCAGCCAATTGAACGTAGTAGCGTTAATGTTTGCTTGTATTTTGTTCAGGTAATAATGGCACTTTATTGAACTTTGTTCTCAATATGTTGAAAAGAACGTAATGTAGGTATATTTGTACGCGCTATCTTTCTATTCAAGGTTACGCGGAAACCGAAAACCGAAAGAGGTCCGTTGCACTCATCATTATGAACAAGCTTTTACAATGGGATCAACCCAGAAATTGCAGTTTTTTTCCCGCTATTTCAGGGTTGGTCCCACAGACCTATATCTAAGAATAGTAAAAGTTATTTATAATGATGGGTATGATGACCTCTTCCGGCTTAGTACACCCTTTTTGCGCAACCATATATAAAACATCACCTAATAATACCTAAGAAACTTAATTTTTCATATGCTAGTCTCATATCCTGCAAATTTCCTTAAGAATGGTAACTCTATGTATGTAGTACATGCCATTCCACTTCGCCCAGAGCGTTCGACGTGCGCCGACTGCAGGCGTCCTAAACAGATTTCTGCGATTCTGCCTCGAAGAATCCTGGTAGAAATATCCCTCTTTCAGGTAACTGTTTGGCGAAATGTTACAAAAGGCAAACGTGTCAAATATAAGGTTACCAGCTACAAGGTACTAAGATACAAGGTGCTGTCTTGAAAATTATTCTACTTATGGGCCTTCTCCGGTAATAGCTTTGAAATCTAATTTCAACAATTTAGTAGATAAATAAATCACTGAATAGGAATTTATAAAAAACCGGACAAGAGTGAGTAGGACTCGCACCCTGAGGGTTCCGTACAAATTTAATAAATATGTATGTAGATAGTTCATCCATCCCGTGAATCGGGTCTCGACAAAAAAGGTTAAAAAGGTTGAAATATTGAAGGACAAACTTAACTTTGTTGTTGGCAAAGAGGTGCTCCGATACATATCAACGACAAAATAAAAGTGTGTGATAGCAAAAACATTTTTGTAAAGTGATGTAACTTCAAATTAACAACTTTCGGATTGTTTCCTTGATAAGTTTAGTGCTGTAAAATCTTGCTTCTTGCAAAATTTTATGATTCTAGGTCAACAGGAAGTACCTTATAGGTTTTGGTTCCCTTGATAGCCCGTTGGTCCAGTTGGTAGTGAACTTCTGAACTTGGGGGCGTGGGTTCTATTCCCACCTAGGACAAACATTTATGTGATGAACATTTGTTTTTGTTCTGTATCTGGTTGTAAATATCTATTTAAGTATGTATTTAAACTATATACTCGTATACGTATGTTAGTTTGGGGTCAGATAACCATGTTTGCAAAAAAAATCCTGAATATAATATTATATTCCCTTGAGTCTTGACAGACAGACGGATTGATGGACATACGGACAACGAAGTGATCCTATAAAGGTTCCTTTTTTTCTTTTTGAAGTATAATTCTTAGGTTTTGAGATTTGAGTATTTGATATTAATTAAAAAAATATATCTCCACGCGATCCTGAGAAAAAGGGTCTAGAGTGCTTTTCATGAAAGAAGTCCCCCAGACGTGGCGCTGTCATCGCGTATCAATCACTATCAGTATCATTTCTCGAGTCAAACTTTAACAACTTTTGGCATCATACACGACTCTTTAACGATGGAAAATTAATAAAAATCTCACTAGCGTCCAAACACAGTAACAACACCTGACAACTATAACATGGAAATTTAGTTCCGCTGTTTGCCGTGGGACTTCTTTCATGAAAAGGACTTTAATGTTAAGCGATGGTGCGAATTAAATACTTGAAGCTAATCTACTATAGACTACACAGATTCTTTATCGACAACACTTGATAACATAACTTTACCGATACTATGAAAATAAGACGATTGAAGTCAGTTGTAGGAACTAGTTTAGTTTCAAAAACATTTTTAAATACCTAATTGCTCAGTAGCTCTTACGCAATCAATGTACAGTTGAAACTAATCCATTGAGCGGTATTCACAGGGTGTTCTGAATTAAAGTAACTGGTCAAGTGAGACTCGCAGACGCGCCCGGACCGAAATCGTTACAAAGCTCCAATGCTCGGAACTGTTACAGGCGTAATGGGAAGGAGACAGGGTTGTCACTTACATCCAGCCCAAACATACAATGTGTAACAAAAAGGTGTGATAATACTGAGGGTATATATAATTATATATGTACTCATCATTACAAACAACTTTTACTCTGGGATCAACTCTTAAATCGCGAAAAAATCAGCAGTTTTCTTCGTCATTGTTTTCTATGGAACAGCAGATTTTTTTCCCCGCGATTTCAGGTTTGGCTCCATAGTAAAAGTTGTTGTACATGCATAACCTTCAGTATTATCACATCTTTTTGAAAAACATTGTATAGATGCAGACGTTCAGGCTACGCATGTTTTCATTTGCGACTACATCGTCGTGAAGTTTTAGCCTTTAAATGGTAACAATAACCAAGAGTGTGTCAAGCCACTTATAAAGGTAGGGTTCTGTAGCCATAACCATATTCTTTCTTTATGTATAAAAAGCGATGTGTCTATGTATTTTCCCTATGGACTCCAAAACGGCTGGACCGATTTTGACGAGACTTTCACTGACAGATAACTGATGATATAAAGAGTAATCCACGTGGCTGAAACTACGGGGCTCAGCTGGTATTAAATAATTGTGGTCACAAACGAAGTTCAGAAAGTGCTCAGTGAAGTTAGCCAAATTTCAAAGATTTGGTGGATGGTGTATTATTCCGACACCACATAATTATATTATATAATAATAATATAGTTATATTTTTAAAGTTTAGCCAAAACTACTTGGGAAGCATTCTTTGCTAAGACCATTATACGAGAAGGTGAATAGCTTTGAGCTAGAACGTCTTGAATTGTTACAGTTTTATTGCTTCAACTTAAAATGTTAAACAAACAATAACAAAGATTTGCATGTCGCCATAATCTGTACGAAAAATGTACGATAATAAAACTTTAACTAACTAACACTAACTAAAAAACAAAATTACTTAACCCAGTAGAGTGAGGCAACCCTACAAGGTATTGTGGTACGCGTCGCCTGCGTAATGGATGCAGCTGACGCTCGAGCACAGATCCACTATTGAGCCGGAACTAAGGACATTCTGTATATACCTATAGGCCCGTTGTGGGTACGACCATCTGTCTCCTATATATATTGGAGGTAAAATAGCAAGGTTTTTGTTTTACCTTGTTGAAATAACAGACGCAAACCACCAACATCGTTTTTAGGGTTCCGTACCCAAAGGGTAAAAACGGGACCCTATTACTAAGCCTACGATGTCCGTCTGTCTGTCCTACCTATTAACGGCTATATCTTTTGAACCGTAATAGACGGCCACTTGACATTTTCACAGAATATGTAACGTTACGGCGGATTAACTAGCAAATAAAAAAATCATAAAGTCAAAACTAAAAGGGTTCACACCACATACAACAAAGTTTTATTTTTAAAATATTTTTTGTATTTGCTTTAGTGTAAAAACGGTAACCGTACAAGCGTCAAACTTGGCATGATTATAGTACACACTCTACAGTAAATAATTAATAATGGCCAAATGCGAGTTGGGGACAAATTTATGTTCAACGAAGGTAAGTAACGTCGGGCGCACTCGGTACTTGGATATGCCTGGGCGTGATGTTAACTTTTTACATTCCTTTTTTGTACTTTAGTAATTAAGAATTTGTGTGGTGGTACGGAACCCTCAGTGCGCGAGCCCGACTCGTACTTTGGTTTATTTTCTCTTAAGCAAATTTTAAAGGTTCTAACTTAAAATTCTACGGTATTAATAATTTTTATTTCAGTAACTAATATAACATTCCTTCTTCGTAATATTTTTTTTTTTATTTGTAAAATAAATAAAAAAACAACTTAATACCTAACTATACTAAACTAATCTTTTAAACCGCTACCAGTGGGAATTGTACCGAAAATGCTGGCCCATTACCACGTTGTATGGCAATACTCACCCTTCGAGCAAAGTAGAGACCGGCATTTGTCCAACTTCTACGTATGTTTCTTTATTAATTAGGCAAAATACAAGCTAACACTAACCATACTTATAGTACTTAGCCTATTAAGCGTCGTGCATTGTAAGTAGACGTCTAAGATGTCCAAGACAGTTCCCAAAGCACTTACAGGATTACACGCACGCCACGACGCCCGAATGCAAATGTAATCATATCAGACATATCGAGAGTCAGATTAGCTAGCGCAGTTAGGTGTCCAATGGCTCATTGGTAAACTACCTACGAATATGTAGTTACAGTTGGATCATCACCAGGATCTGAGATTTAGGTATTTTAACACAAGGCCAATGAGCTTTTCTGTAGTTTTCTACAATAATACTAACTGCACCCTTTAGTTTACTTTCATCAATAGCAGTTCAGAACTTGAGTCGGGAACAGTTATAAATGTGTTTACTTGATAGAACAAACAGTAGAAATGATATTACTTCCGGATTAACAATATGAGTATTACTTGGTAATATCTAGAGTTTCGTAGAACTACAAGTAAGCCTTATAAATTCGTTCTGTCCGTCCGTCTGTCCGTCTGTCCGTCTGTCCGTCTGTCCGTCTGTCCGTCTGTCCGTCTGTCCGTCTGTCCGTCTGTCCGTCTGGCCATCCAACCTATATAATAATTTAGAACTTAGTAACTTCTATAGCTTTTAAGCCTTTGCGAGTATTAACATCGTAGTGACGATTTAAAGGTTGAATAGATCCATATTAAGTTGCCAACTTTGCGCCTATTTTTCGTACAACTTTGAACAACAATTACGTGAAAGTTTACGTTTGTAATTTTATTTTGTTATCCTATAAGTTTCACATAATCAAGGACTGGATATGGGTAAAAACACTTTCTGAAAATGTTTTCTTTCAAATTTTCTGTTCTAATTCCAGGAGAGTTGTCAAAACTACATCCGCGTGTTAGTATCACTCGGCACGGGCCGGCTGCTCGTCTGTGGGACCAACAGCTTCAGGCCCTTCTGCCGGGAGTACGGTGTCCAGCGAGACTCCTACCACATGGAGCGAGAGAAGTCCGGTCAGGCGGTGTGTCCATACGACCCGGAGCACAACTCTACCGCTGTTTACGCAGGTAAGGATAGTTTCTATTCGATATTATTATCAGCCTATCTGGTACCCACTGCTGGGACACAGGCCTTGTCTCAGAGCAGGATGATAGGTTCCGTCCGATCCACCATGTTGGTGAATGTCATATGTCTTTGAACTTTTGAGGTTCGTGGACAATGGACGTGCCGACTTCCGCACGAATTTCCTTCACCTTTTTTTGTTTTTGAGCGATGGCATCCAAACGGCACATCATAATTTATTTTCATTCAAGTACTATGTCATTGGTACAGGGTCGATGTTCGAACCGAGTACCGTCAGATTGTAAAGCGCACATGCTACCGCTAGGCCACCATCGCTCATGACTCATGCGGTAGTATGATATAGATTAAAACTCCCCTAGCAAGTTTTGATACGATCTAAGCGCTGGTATCCCTCGACAGTTCGCAGGACCACAGCAATATTCAGCAAATATCTTGTCAATTGTTAAAGTCAAGACATCTGAGCTAGACATTGAAAAATAAAGTGTTATACTCCTTAAGTTTTCTTCCAAAATGCCAATGCTAAAAACTATACTCAGACAGGTTCAACGCTACGCACCGCCAATGCTCCGGGAATTATAGGACCACTTACCACCAGGTGGCCCGTCGCTTGTGTGTCGATTATTATAATTTTTTTTTTTTTTTTAAACAAAAAATAGGTTCTGAATTTCTCGGAAACAAGTTATTTCATATTTTTTCATCTCTGGAACCGCTGATACAAACAAATCATATTGCCTTGAAAAAATCGCTTTATGCGTAAAGGCTGCTAATTATACTACCGTATATTTTATTGATGCTAACTTAAGGCCCTCTTTTCCCACTTTTAGCAATTTTCTTGTTCTAGTTTTAGTTTGCCCACTTCCATGGTTACCTCAAAATTATAAAAATAGTGTCATATCAAAGAGAAGAATTTTATCTTGGGAATAAAAAGTAACACTGATTTGCGCTTTTCACAGTTTTTTTGTTCTAATACTTTTTTACTAAATGATGTGTACGATATCCTAATATGCAGATTTCATAACTATGGAGGGAACCGCCAAGGTACATTTTACATTACAGCTACGTTATTATCAAAAATAGAAGTAGCGAAACGCACGACGTGTGTAAGTGTAAGTGCCATGGTTTTGTTCCACTAAATGCGACTTTAATCTTATGCTCATCATGTAGTAACAAGCGTTGCTTAAAAGTGGGAAAAGCTCACCGTAAGTTTTTTTTTTCAGAGTGTTATAAAAAATAATCCATAGTATTGTATTCGTATAGTTATACAAATGTTTTGCATCTAAAAGTTAAAGACAAAAGCACCTTACAACTTTTTAGATTTCGTTTATCCGCTAATTTGGACACACATTAAACCTTAGCTGATTTCCTGAACAATGTAAAAGCAGACGAGTTAATCTAACTCACCTTCTGCAACGTAATTAAAACTTTAAACAATACCTTCGAACGACTATTTTACGTTCCACCTTAATAAGGTTCCTCCTAAATGAAACTAGGTTAAAGACTTAAGGCACGGTCACACTAGCGTGCACGACAGCGCGTTAAGGCTACGCTTACCGAACAGAACTTTCTTTTTCGCATATTTTTAACATTTTTAGAGACTAGCTGCGCCCCGCGGTTTCACCCGCGCAGTGATGAAAAATGTTGATGATGAAAAGTAGCCTATGTGTTAAATCCAGAACATAAGCTATCTATATATAATTATGACATCTTTATCATTTCGTTTATCTACATGTATTATTATTATTGTTATTCAGTTGTGTTTCTTTTGTAATGTTTATGTTGTAGTTTTTTGTGCACAAAACAAATGTTTTCCTTCTTTCTATCTATATTCTAAATTTCATCCAAATCCGTCCAGCGATTTCTGCGTGAAGGAATAACATACACACAACACACACACACACAAACTTTCGCGTTTATATTATCAGTGTGAATTAGTGTGATAAGAAGTCACCGAGTGAGAAGTTAAAATAAACCGATTTAACCCTATCTTTAGAATAACACTTCAGATTGTATAGAGCATTTTTTATTTTGTGGGATGGGGGAAAAATGTATTAAAACGCTTGCAACGTTGTACTAAAAAAATGGAAAATCGTTTTTTTTTCCCTAATGTGTGATGTTTTATTTAAAATGTGCAAAGGAGATAGCTCTGACCAGTGATCGCGGTATTATTTGTACCTATCCACCTACTACAGTTAGACAAAAAAAAACTTAAATCTAACTCACGAGAGCCTAGGCAATATAATAGCGAGAGTTCGTAGCGTGACGCTAATCCTAAGTGTCGCACTATAACGCGTTTTTAGTAACATAATAAGCTTGCGTTTTACTGTCACCTTGATGCGGCCTACGATGTACGCTTGCCTAGAAGAAACCGGGTCACTCGCGACTTGAAGTTGTAACTATCGGGGAACACCCATTCTGTCAGCGTTCTCGTGTGTACGCACCCTTTAATTTAACGAGACTTCCTCCTGATGTTGATATCGTAATTTACTTTACCAATTAGTTATTATTATCATAACTAGCCGCCCTACATCGGGGCGCAATTAACTAGCGTTTCACTTAATTGGATTACTGATATCTTCGCTAATCCATATCAGTTGGCAACGTGTCATATCGGAGGTTGGGTGATATTGGATAACTAGTTTACAAGCTGCGGCCCACTATTTTACTAGCTTTTACTAGCAATACCTACTTAGTTTTACTCGCATTTCTCGTTATGAAAAAGTACCTATATCGAAGCTGCAGTATAAGTACCGTTCTTTATCGATCGTCAACTTAGATAAAATGCGAGTACTGATAAAATCATTTTATCGAATTTGCCGATCACAACTGTCAAATTTGACGATCGATAAAGAACTGCACTTGCTCTGCTGTTACAAATATAGGGCCAACATAGTAGATTGTACAACGAGTGCATAAAACAATCCATTTTGGCTAAAAAGTTTATCAGCCCGAGCCAAAGGCGATGGCCGATATTCAAGCCAAAGATAAAAATTCTCCTCGCTTAGATGTTTAAAATTATATATACAATTCGTCGTCATTCTCATCATTATAAACATATTTTACGATGAATTCAACCCTGAAATCTCGAGCTCCAAGCTTTTCCAACAAAACTACATAATTATACAGTTTACATTCAACTAATCCCGTAAAAAAAATAGGCCGTTGGTCCAGTTGGTAGTGAACCTGCCTTCTGCGCTTGGGGGCGTGGGTTCGATTCCCACCTAGGACAAACATTCATGTGATGAACATTTGTGTTTGTTCTATATCTGGGTGTCAATATCTATTTGGATTGTCTTTAGACCTTCAACGGTCTATGGGCAGTCTAACTGTATTTGTAGTGTTACTTTTAGCTTGTATTTTGTTTAGTTATTAAAGGCACTTGCCCTCTATTTAAGTATCTATTTAAAAATATATATGTATGTATGTATATTAGCCTCTGGCAGCCAAAGTACAAGCTTTGCTTAGTTTAGGGTCAGATGACAGTGTGTGCAAAAAAGTCCCGAAAATTTATTTAAAACAACAATTAATATTTGAAACAGCAAATATATTTTTTCGTGAATTTCGAAAAGTCGTAGAACAAAACTTGTTGGTGTTGATGTACTGAGGCCGCTCTAAAGAGGGAACTAATTACCAGTAGCCCTGTATAATAATATAACCTACTATTTCCAGTAGTAGGTACCCCAACGCAATGACGTTTCCCCAACGTAACCTTGACGTATATTTCTTGTTAAAATAAAGGGTGCTTTCATATGTAATGTTATAACAATGTTTGAATAGGTGTCGAAGAGGTAGTATAAAATTGAGTTAAGATAATAGAGATCCCAGACATGCGAATATATCGACTAGCACTTAACTTCTCTTTTATGTACCTTTAGTGCTTGAGTGTATCGACACTATGCTTAACACAATTACTAGTGTGCAATTTTTTTGTGTGCACGCAGTGTAGCTTGACTAGGTGTTTTTAAAAGATACCCGATGTTAAGCAATGGACGGACGATCCGCAAAAATCGCATTTTACAGTTGAACAGCTACCGGATGACACGTTAAATTGTAGGTCCCGGTTTGTGTTACAACGACAACCGTGCCTTAAGAGGATGCTTACTGGTTCATCATCATCAGCAGCCATTAAACGTCCACTGTTGGACAAAGGCTTCTTTGTTAGGGGAGTTGCCATAATCCCCACGCTTGGCAGGCGGCGCTGATTACCATTATACTTACTTGAGACTAGCGAAATGTAGCTTGTCTATATTAATCTGGACACAAAACTTAAAATAAAACTCTTCACTATTGGACATTTCTAATCCGTGAAATATTATAGGTAGGTACACATATCAGAGGCCCACAAAAAAATCTTCACCAAAAAGGTCACATATGCTTTACAAGCCTAAAATGTCTTTGTCACAAAATTAGGAGGAGGAAAATCTTTTTTCATACCTATCGATTGTGCCCACTTTCACAGTCTAGTGGCGTACAATAGGCCACTCATTGTTGCACAGAAAAGATCCCGGACTGAATAGGCAACGTGACCATTGTACGTAATGGGTGTACATGTAGAACTAACCTTGTATAAAAAACGGGATCAATGTGGACGTTTTTGGGGGTACCTAATTGGATGGGGGTTTAAAAAGATGTATTGGTTCGTTTTTAAAGGGTTTCGAATTTTAAGATGGGACTGGTCATTGGACATCTCTTTAGTTTTTTTTATTATTATACCTTAGTTGGCCAACAAGCTAACGGCTCCCTGATGTAACACTCCCTGTAACACCAGTGGCAGCACAGATACGTACCGATACCTTTAAGCACCTACTTTAGTTAGAACCCCATGTTATAGTTACTCATTTCACATATTCCAGGTGTAAGGCAAAAAAGATCACTATTTAATAAACACTTGACATGTAATAAGTCCTTAACTTAACAGCGGGCAATGGAGAGAGCTAAGCTATGCTCGGAGTTTCTTTCCGCGATAGAATCCGAAACGTGGATATTCGCCAAAATACCAGAGTCACCGACATAGCTGTTAAAATTTGCAAGTTGAAGTGACAATGGGCAGGCCACATCGAACCGATAACAGATGGGGAAGAAAGAAAGGTTCTTGAGTGGAGACCACGAACCGGAAGACGCAGCGTAGGTAGACCTCCCACTAGATGGACCCACGACATTGTGAGAGTCGCTGGCATCCATTGGATGCAAAAGGCAGGCTGTCTTTCAGTGTGGAGGTTAAAGGGGAAGGCCTATGTTCAGCAGTGGACGTCTTCTGGCGGATGATGATGAGTAATAATAAGTAAGTAAGAGTATGTAATAAGTACATAGTATTAACTGATTTTACTAATCCCAATTCAATTTAATAATGTAATAATAGACAATTTCTTGAACATTAGAGTATTCATAATAAAATAATATTTCCTCTTCTTAAATCCCGGTTCCCAAAGGATGATTCTAGAGATTATCCCAAACAAACATCTTCTATGATGGAAGTATATTTATACAAAGTATATTTGCGCATCGCATTGTAACTTCAAAGAGATGACAAGTTAATAAAGATACGCAAAACGTCTGCGTATCCGCTAAGGGAATATAATAAGGGATGCTAACATATCTATCTGGGCTAGATGACTGTCTACGTTACAGAACTACAAGAATAAATTGGTTTGTTTTCTGTAGTTAGACCACAGAATAAGAAAGAGCATAGAATCCGTCACGTCATTTACGAAGCGTACAAGGCCGTCTGTCAAATAGTATGTAGCTTTTGGAGCCTTTTACAGGTCCCCCTAGTACATTAAAATAGTGTACAACCCTGCAATTTGCCGTCCTGTCAAAAATATATCTGTTTCGTTCTGGTAACAACAATTTTGGCATATGAGTAAAGAATATAAGATTTTTAATTCGTTTATGCAAAATTTGCACTACTGTGTCTTTTAAAACCTAAATTCACATCCATAAAAACGAAAGTTTTACTCGTACATATTTTTGTGATTGTGAAATTGTTGTGAAACGTAACTGTGGAAAAATCTCTAGACTTTTTTCTCTCGGATAACAAGTACTTACGATATCAAGTCTAAGCTCTGCCAGCTACAATGCTGTGGCAACTAGGTCAAGACGTCTGTTGCCAACATCTGTCATTGGGGTTCCGAGGAAGCTAATCTAGACGGTTCCGGTCACTGAATCAAATTATTGGAAATAAATTCCAACTGGTTCGCAACGTTCGCTTCGCGTTCCCTTCACTGGTGATTTTCTAGTGAAAGGTGGCATCGAATCTGTAGCGTCATTCTCTAACTAAACTAATCTGACAATGGAAAGATAGCGTTCAATTCTGTTGCATCATCTTCTAAACTAAACTGGACAGCAATAAAACTTTTCTAAGCCTACGATGTCTGTCCGTCTGTCCGTCTGTCCGTCTGTCCGTCTGTCCGTCTGTCCGTCTGGCCGTCTGTCCGTCTGTACAGCTGTATCTTTCGAACCGTAATAGATAGCCAGTTGAAATTTTTACAGAATAAGTAATGTTACCATTGATTAACTAAGAAATTATAAAAAAGACAAAAATACAATATAAAATAAAAAACTAAAGGGTAGGAAGTATACAACAAACGTATTTTTTTCACGTATTTTGTATTAGCTCTATTGTAAAAACGATAATACGTACCAGCGTCAAACTTGGCATGATTATAGTACACACTCTAAAATATAACAACAAATAATAAATAATGACAAAGTATGAGTCAATGACAAATTTATGTTCGTTACCATGTTAAGCAACGTAAGGCGCGGTCGTTACTTGGATGGGTGACCGCCTGGGCGTCATGTTGTCTTTTTGCACTACTTTTTGTATTTTGTTATGGTACGGAACCCTCAGTGCGCGAACCCAACTCGCACTTGGCCAGTATATTTATTTTTTGTAATTATTTTAGTTGAGTAGGTAGAGTTACCTATTAGTCCTTTAGTCGTAATATTAAACAAGTTAACATCTTAGTATACCTACTTACCGATTAAACAGCGTCAAACAAGTCATAGTCACAGTCAGAATCAAGCAAAGTAAGTCACGGTCAAGTCAAACTCATGCCCAGTAAAGTGGCTTTACAAGAGGCTTCTAAGGAGTTTTGGAAACCACGAAATTACCATGTTTCACCTCGTTATATCACTTGCCCCACTCGAGCACGTTCACGAGCACAATATAATAAATAATAATCCACCATTATTGAATAAATAAATATTCGGGGTATTTTTGCACACATATGGTCATCTGACCCCAAACTAAGCAAAGCTTGTGATATGGCTGCCAAAGACTGATATACATACATAATTATATTTTTAAATACATATTTAAATATATATTAACATCCAGATAAAGAACAAACACAAATGTTCATCACATAAATGTTTGTCCTAGGTGGGAATCGAACCCACGCCCCCAAGCTCAGAAGGCAGGTTCACTACCAACTGGACCAACGGGCTATCTAAATTACACATTAACACTCGTAAATACACAATACTTGTTTAGGAAAATAATACAACGAGCCGACATGATTTTTTCCACGTTGGCGCCAAAACTCTTAAGATGTTCCCTAAGTGATAGTGTTGCGTCCCCACAATTTTACATTCGACGCGGTGAGCTTGTCATCAATAAAAGACACCCTTGTGCAATTTTCTTTGCATTATCGCACCCTCTTGCATTCACACGTTCATTACTTGCAGAAGAAATTTGTTAGACTAAAATAGATTACTTACAGTGAAATTGTTAGATTAGACCAGAACCACAAGGTTACTTTTTTTCTTCTTTCGTAATGAGAGGATTTTGGGTTCGCAAGTCTTGTGCATTTAGCAGTGTCAAGTATTGAAATATTTTCAGTTTATATGAGACTAGCTGTTGCCTGCGGCTTCGCTCGCGTAGTATTGAAATCTACTTTACTACCTCCCGTCTTTTTATTTTCAGTTTCGCATCCGCCCTGTAATCCACTCTACTCCATAACCATTTCCGCTCCAGTTCTGCATTCGCCCCAAAATCAACTATACTCCCGTAACTCCCGTTCCGCTCTTTCCGCTCTAGGCCCAAATCCGTCCCGTAATCCACTCTTCTTCCGTCCTATCCTTACCGCGCCAGTCTTGGATTTGTCCCATCATCATCACGTCCACTGCTGGATAAAGGCCTCCCTCTTCAAGAGGGCTGTTGCCATAATCCCTACGCTTGGCTGGCGGCTTGGCCGGTGACTTGGCAGGTGACCTCCTTCCAGCTTAGTGTAGTCTGAAAGCATCTTAAATATTCAAGAATCTTTTTGGCATGCCATTTGACAGGTGGTTTGACAATACGAAAGAATGTAACGTGATTCGTAAAATATATTGAATGTGACGTCACAGAACTAAATTAAAGATCTACTTTTTGCGGCGAAAATATATATTTAAGCGCTACTATGAAAACTAGTAGTCAAAACTAGTCTGTTAATGGTGATTGACAAGTGCCATGCTATTTTAAAAGGACCATAATGGCATGTCAGTCAAAATTTTCTTTTAGACAATCAATCATAAGTATCTCGAAGTGGTTGAGTAGTGACGTAGAAAAGCCATATTTTGAAAACACGATGACGAGAAAGTCATACAATTATCGACTTTAAATTCACATGTACCTACGTCCTACATATAAACAAACGAATAAGGCACCAAGCTATCACATATCTCTAAATTAAACTTAATCCCATTGTCCTCCTCATATGGCTTCCTGACATTTGGACCCAAGGCCGCAGAATAGCCAATCTATTGTTACACCCACACGTTGCCCATTTTTCACCGACACGCACACTGGGGACATTTTTCACGCACACATGCACAGAGGGATGTCCATTACGGGCGGACACGGTTAGTTATCTCCTATTGATCTGTTCCAATTAAGTGGAGCGACGCCCGTGGGAGCACTGCCCGGTGCCCGGTGCACTAGCGTGAAGATATACATATAACATGTATATACAGTGTAAGTGTAATGCAGTATATGGTTTCAATTAGTCTACTGCGATGAAAAGAGCTGTTACATAATGTGTAAGGGGTTTTCCTGCTGACGTTCCTCTCGCTTCTCTTAGTCGCTTAAGTCTTTTTTACACGCCGAAAACGAAGACTGATGATAATGCTGGTGATTGCTGATACGATACCATATAAAACAAGAAATTTTATTTAAAAAAAATCGCAATGTAATGCAAATTAAATATCAGCTGACGCTAGAAGTCAACGAACGACCTGCGCCGCGCTGACCCCCGCGCACGCTTGTACGCTTTACATTCATTCATCATCATCATCATTTCAGCCGTAGGACGTCCACTGCTGGACATAGGCCTCCCCCATCGATCTCCAAAAGGGCCGGTTGGAAGCGGCCTGCATCCAGCGTTTCCCTGCGGTCTCTTTTAGGTCGTCTGTCCATCTTGTGGGTGGACGTCCTACGCTGCGCTTACCAGTCCGTGGTCTCCATTCCAGAACCTTTCGGCCCCATCGGCCATCTGTTCTGCGTGATATGTGCCCTGCCCACTGCCATTTCAACTTACTAATCCGGTGGGCTATGTCGGTGACTTTCGTTCGTCTACGGATCTCCTCATTTCGGATTCGATCTCGTAGAGAAACCCCGAGCATAGCCCTCTCCATAGCTCGTTGTGCGACTTTGAGCTTGCTTATGAGGCCCATAGTGAGAGACCACGTTTCAGTGCCGTATGTCATCACTGGTAACACACACTGGTCGAAGACTTTCGTCTTAAGGCACTGAGGTATTTTGGACGAGAAGACGTTGCGTAGTTTACCGAACGCTGCCCAGCCGAGTTGGATTCGCCGATTGACCTCTTTCTTGAAGTTGGACCTACCTAGTTGGACTGTTTGTCCTAGGTAGACGTACGCGTCAACAGCTTCAAGAACTGAGTTCCCAACTGATACTGGGGTGGGCACAACATGGATATTTGACATGACCTTTGTCTTGTCCATGTTCATTTTAAGGCCCACCTGTTGGGAGACTCGATTGAGGCCTTCGAGCATCATGCTGAGATCTTCCATCGACTCTGCCATGACCACAATATCGTCGGCAAACCGAAGGTGAGTGATGTACTCGCCGTTGATGTTGATGCCGAGTCCTTGCCATTCCAGGAGCTTGAAGGCATCTTCCATTGTGGCAGTGAACAGTTTCGGAGAGATAACGTCTCCCTGTCTCACGCCTCTTCGCAATGGAATTGCCTTCGAACTCTGCTCCTGTACTCGGACCGACATGGTGGCGTTATTGTACAAACACTTCAACACTTCGACATACCGATAGTCAATACGGCATCGCTGGAGAGACTCGAGCACCGCCCATGTCTCGACCGAATCAAAGGCTTTCTCATAGTCCACAAACGCCAAACATAGTGGCAAGTTATATTCTTCGGTCTTCTGTATAACTTGGCGTAGCGTGTGGATGTGGTCTATGGTACTATAGCCTTTTCGGAAACCGGCTTGTTCGATAGGCTGGAAGTCATCGAACCTGCGATCGAGACGATTCGTGATGACCCTCGAAAACAGCTTATAAACATGGCTCAGAAGCGAGATGGGTCTGTAATTCTTCAGCAAGGTTTTGTCACCTTTCTTAAAGAACAGCACCACCACGCCTCTGTTCCATGCTTCTGGCGTTATACCTTCGAGTAAGACAGAATTAAAGAGCTTCTGAAGGACTCTGAGTACCGGTGTTCCACCCGCTTTCAGAAGCTCTGATGTGATTCCATCGTCCCCCGGCGCCTTGTTGTTCTTGAGCTGTTTCAGGGCCATCCTAATCTCGTACAGGCTGATGTCCGGGATATCTTCGGTATAGTGTCGGCTCAGCTTGGCTCTTGGGTCTTTGGCCGAGCTGCTCACAGGTTTAGCAACCGAAGTGTATAACTGTCCATAGAACCTTTCGATTTCCCCTAATACCTCGGCTTTGGTCGACGCTACACTACCATCTTCCCTCTTCAGCTTTGTCAGCTGGCTTTGCCCAATAGACATGTGTCTTGCAAACACTTTGGAGCCTTTGTTTTGCTCAATCGTCTCTTTAATACTGTTCGTATTAAAGGTACGTATGTCGTGCCGCAATGACTTCCAAATTTGTCTATTGAGCTGCCTATATGAGTCAGCGTCATCGGAACATTGTAGTTGTAACGAGCGTCGATCAGCCATGAGGTTGCGGGTATGGTCGGATAATTTTTGAGGTCTATCTGTGCGCCGGCCAGGTCTAAAAAAAAAAAAACTTAGAACCTACCGCATGGACAGTTTCCACTAACCTGTTATTAATCTCATCCACGGAAGCAAAATTCTCCAGGCAATCAAAGCGATTAGACAGCTCGAGTTGAAAGCTCTCGGGGTTTTGAATATGGGCATGGTTCGGTCGGAGCGTGGACTTCATTAAGCGGGACCTCACAATTTTAACGTTAATATTCAATGTGCCTCTTACTATTCGGTGATCACTACCGGTTTTCACCCTGTGAATCACAGAGACATCATTGAATATTTGTCTCTTGGTGGTCATAATGAAGTCTATCTCATTTCTCGTAGAACCATCGGGGCTCATCCAGGTCCATTTCCTGTGAGGCGGCTTCTGAAAGAAAGAGTTCATCATAAAAAGTCCCTCTTTCTCCAGAAAGTCGGCCAGCCTCTGTCCCCTAGGGTTCCGTTGCCCACAGCCAAATTTTCCCACTTTCAACTCATCATCACTTCTCTTGCCCAACTTCGCGTTAAAGTCCCCCATAACAACAGTGAAGTGGGTCTCGGACGTATGTATGGCTCTACTAATGTCCTCATACATAATCTCCACTTCATCATCTGGGTGTGACGAGGTCGGTGCGTATACCTGAATGACCTTCAACGAATATCTCTTGGATATTCTGAGTATTAGGTATACAACCCTGCTCGAAACACTGTCGATGGTGATAATGTTGTTAATGAGGGACTTGTGGATGAGAAAGCCGACACCACCTTGGGACTGTTGGTCGCCCTCCCGGTAGTAGAGTAGGTTACCGGATTTCAGGGTTATCGTGTCCTCGCCCTCTCTACGGACTTCGGATAAACCCAAGATATCCCAACGTACCCTACCCATTTCTTCTTCCAGCTCAACAATCTTCTCATCAGTCCTCATGGTGCGTATGTTGTGTGTTACCAGGGCCAGTCGTCGTCGTTGGGGTTGGTAGCCGAGCGTCTGCCGGGGATTCTTAGCACCCCTGGCCCCGCCGTTACCATGACCGCTACCGTAGCCAGGAATAGCGGGGCTGCCGGGGACTGGGGGCCTGGTCCTTTTTGTATTCATCATTGAAGGGGGGGATTGCCAATACTCGCCACGCTTGGCAGGCGGGTTGGCGAGCGCAGTCGGTGTTTTTATACTCAGAAGACGCTGCTGCCCGTCTTCTGGTTGATCCCTTAGCCGACTTCTACGGCACCCACGGGAAGAGAAGGGGGAGGTCTATTCTTAGGCCGGACCTCCACAGCCACGCTTTACATTGCTGTTTGGCAAAATTCTAAACCACTAAAACAACAAGTATAAGGCAAAATGGTTATTAGTATTCGATTGTGTTTTAGATACTATAATAATAGCGTTTCGGCTTCGGGAGTATTTCCCTTACACCCGGTATAGATAGATAGATATATAACTCGATATTGTTCACACCAGAAATCTATATCTGATCTTAAGGGGCGAAAGATACGCTGTTGCTTGTAAAATCGCTTATTTTGGTCCCTACTATCACTGTGCCGGTGCCGGTGTGTGGGTGTCCACACACTGGGTGTGTCGGTTTGCGTCCATCATAAAGTGCGCCAACGACGCTAACGGTGCTAATGAGAAATACGCACATAGAAATTTGTTTCGAGCCGTATTGGTAATCATAGCGCTGTAGCGTGATCCGGAACGCACCCTTGGGGTAAGAGACATGTGTGGGTGGTAACCATTATTATTTCCGTTCATAGAAAACTCCATAGAAATCTCCATAGAACTGCCAATGACGATAATTTTGCTCAGATTGTCGTTCGTATTCGTCCTTTTGTTACGTAGACTTGCAAATCCCTGGGATGAAAAAACAATGCAAAATAATTGGTTGACGATCTAAACCTTGGATCTAAACGTACCCTGAATATTTAATCAATTAAATTAGGTCTAGTCCTGTCAAACAAGGTTTGTAGGTCCAGTCAGCCCAACCTAGCTGAACTGTCTCAACCAAACCTTGACCCTTTGAATAAAATTACAGGGCCTGAACCCTCTGATATCGGTTGTCAGACGAAAGCATCGCCGAACAGGCCTCTGACCAATTAACCCGAAATCTCATATTTGAATCACGTAAACCCTTGCGTGACGTACTCTGCCTGTTTTAGAAGATAGAGTTGGGACAATGATCGGAATCTTTGTCCGGATGTGGTTTTAACCGGAATTGGAAATTATTGATTTTTCTAACCCATTGAGATTATTATGATATACTTAGGTTTCGCGATTATTACACAAAAACAACACATACACGACAAAATCTATTACAAGTTTTAAATTTCTTTGAGACTATGGCTATCTGTTGCAGCGACGATGTCAGTTTTTTTTTCTCATTTTCTGATTGCAGTATGAACTACGTAATTAACTTTTCATTATACCTAGTCTAGTCGGCTCTTTGTATCAGTTTCCTAAACTAGTGAATTTCAAGTGTTAATGTGTAGTAATAATAGATTATTATGTAATAAGTATTCGTGAACATGCTCAAGTGTAGGTGATATATTGTGTTGTTTATAAAACTACTTAGAATACTCTACCACATAACTGGGACATGACTTGTATGGACTTGACCGTGACTTGCTTAACTTTGACTATGACGGTTTTGACGATATTTACTTAACTTTGAAAATATTTAAATACAAGACTCTGGCAAATACACAAGACGTAAGACGCCAAAAATCTCTCAGTACGAAAGAATATTAACTTTTGGTAGATTGGTTAGCTACATAAAATATGTACCTACCTGCGGATAATTTGAACAATCTCTAGAATCTAAGGACACATACCTATGATTTGATTGAAATAAAATCACGTGACATAGAATGCTAGTTTCAAATCCTTCTTGAGCTAAAACTTTTCTTCTGACAGATGTTCATCTAGACACAGAAAACTAGATAAGGATTAGACTAAAAATGGTCGGAAATCGATCACATCTCTTGACTATTGCCGATCGTGAGTATTGAATTCGTTTTCAATCGATTTACGGCTTTAGTTAGACGCTAAGCCCGCTCTGTTGGTTTTGCCGTTTAATATGCATGGTTTTCTTTCATTTTGATACTGACAAAGCCGTTTGACCGGCCGTTGAAGTTAGCAGAGTTTTGGGATCATTGGAAAAGTTGAATGTTTTCTGTTCGATGGGCTTCGTTAATGGGTTTGACAGTCTCTTTTTAGTGTCCACTAAAACCTGCTTATATTTGAAGAGCAATGGCACTTTACCATATAATAATTAAGGAATATTCAAAGAACTTGTATATACCTATTTATTCTAAAGAATATTAATTATTTATTATTTTATTACTTTTTTTATTTTTTTATTTGTAAGTAGCTTTTATTTCTGTACTTGGAAGTTATAAATATGACTTTTCACGCTCATACCGCCCCACTGAGCATCCCTGTGTTTGGTACGCCATGAAATACAAACAAAGACATGAACAACTACTAAATAGTCCTTTTCAAATAGCATGACACTTGACAACCACCACTAACAGACTAGTTTTCATAGTAGCGCTTAGATTACCTATGTTTACGCCGCAAAAGTAAAATCTTTAATTTAGTTACATTACAATCACGTTACATTATATCGTACTGTCAAACCACCTGTCAAGTGCCATGCTATTTAAAAAGGACTATATATATAGGACTACTAGCTGACCTGACAGACGTTGTCCTGTCTTACAACTGTCAAACACGCAAAGTCAAAATTGTAAATCTTATTTTTTTTACACATTTGGTTACATTATTGGAGTTTTAGTAAGGATCACTATTTAAAAAAATAAAAATAATATAGCCTATGTTACACGGGGATAGTGTAGCTTCCCAACAGTGAAAGAATTTTTCTAATCGGTTTAGTAGTTTCGGAGCCTATTCAATGCAAACAAACAAACAAAATTTCCTCTTTATAATATTAGTATAGAGGAATATTCAAAGAACTTGTATATACCTATTTATTCTAAAGAATATTAAAAAACAAAAAAAAAATAAAAAATTTGTAAGTAGCTTTTATTTCTGTACTTGGAAGTTATAAATACAAAGGTAATAATATTGACTTTTCACGCTCATACCGCCCCACTGGGCATCCCTGTGTTTGGTACGCCATGAAATACAAACAAAGACATGAACAACTACTAAATAGTCCTTTTCAAATAGCATGACACTTGACAACCACCACTAACAGACTAGTTTTCATAGTAGCGCTTAGATTACCTATGTTTACGCCGCAAAAGTAAAATCTTTAATTTAGTTACATTACAATCACGTTACATTATATCGTACTGTCAAACCAC
Organism: Agriopis aurantiaria; assembly: GCA_914767915.1. NCBI lineage: Eukaryota > Metazoa > Arthropoda > Insecta > Lepidoptera > Geometridae > Agriopis > Agriopis aurantiaria. The sequence goes on from OU611999.1 coordinate 8,402,965, forward strand.
CTGTCAAGTGCCATGCTATTTAAAAAGGACTATATATATATAATGGAGAGAGCTATGCTCGGAGTTTCTTTGCGCGATAGAATCCGAAACGTGGATATTCGCCAAAGAACCAAAGTTACCGACATAGCTGTTAAAATTTGCAAGTTGAAGTGGCAATGGGCAGGCCACATCGCTCGGAGAACCGATAACCGATGGGGAAGAAAGGTTCTTGAGTGGAGACCACGAACCGGAAGACGCAGCGTAGGTAGACCTCCCACTAGATGGACCGACGACATAGTAAGAGTCGCTGGCATCCAGTGGATGCAAAAGGCAGGCTGTCGTTCAGTGTGGAGGTTAAAGGGGGAGGCCTATGTTCAGCAGTGGACGTCTTCTGGCTGATGATGATGATGATATATATATAGGACTACTAGCTGACCTGACAGACGTTGTCCTGTCTTACAACTGTCAAACACGCAAAGCCAAAATTGTAAATCTTATTTTTTTACACATTTGTTACATTATTGGAGTTTTAGTAAGGATCCCTATTTAAAAAAAATATATAATATAACCTATGTTACACGGGGATAGTGTAGCTTCCCAACAGTGAAAGAATTTTTCAAATCGGTTTAGTAGTTTCGGAGCCTATTCAATGCAAACAAACAAACAAACAATCAAATCTTTCCTCTTTATAATATTAGTATAGATAATACGCAGATCACATAATAAAAGACCAGAATATGGTGATCGATCAAATGAAATGTGCGAGTGAAATAGCTGGTATTTCACTTGCACATTTCATGTGATTGTAAAGTGGGAAAAGACCATGGCATTTTGTTCTATTTTCAGTTGACTTTTCTTTTAACTAAATTAAAAAATTACATCTTTTTTTTAATAACTCAGAAGGTAAATTTTTTGGTTTTTACCCGACTGCGCAAGAAGGAGGTTTATGTTTTTCGGGTGTAGGTATGTATGTATGTAATACACAGACTAGGTAAAGCTAGATGTTTTATGTATGATGGTTTCTTTGGCACGCCCTACAGCCTAAACGGCTTAATGGATTTCGACATAACGTGAGGTGTCGGGTTATATTTTAATTTCTTTTAATTTTAATAATTTAATTTCTTTGTTTGCAGATGAGGAGTTGTATTCGGGCACGGTCGCGGACTTCAGTGGGATGGAGCCCATCATATATAGGGAGCCGCTACAGACAGAACCCTACGATTCGATGACTCTCAATGGTGAGTATCTAAAGGCGCTTGCAGACGATGCGAAGTAGCTTGCAAGTGCAGGTAACAAGTAGAAGTAGCAAGTACAAGTAGGCGTTCAAACGTAAAGTAGCCACTTGCGCGGTGACGCGTACAACTCGCGTGCGAGAACGTGCTCGCACGAGTGTTCGAACGAGATGAACGATGCGCAGTGGGCGTCGCGTGAGTAGCGAGGGGAAACGATGCTTCACTTGCGCAAGGACCAGCGTGAAGTGCTACTAAGCACTTTCATTACCACGTGTACTAAGCACGCCGTTGCAGATGATGCGTAGTAGGCACTTGCAACTTGTACTTGCTACTTTTACTTCGCATCGTCTGCAAGCGCCCTGACTTGTAATAACGGCTTTACAAATTTTGGTCGAAGCTTAACAAGATAAAAACTGAATTTGAACCCGAAATAAAAAAATAGGGTTCCGTGCCCAAAGGGTAAAAACGGGACCCTATTACTAAACCTACGATGTCTGTATGTCTAAATTATAAATCAAACACCTGTCCGATAGCATATTGTGAAGTATATATTATGTAAATTAAATAAAGCAAACCATGCGTGTAATACCGTACGCATGCTGCGCATAATGTCAACATGACAAAGTTATTAACGAGGAGAATTTGCATGTAGATGGCAACATCAGACGTTTAGACGGGGAATTGAATGAAAATGGACTGCCAAGAATAGACATGACTTAAGAGTCTTTAGCTGATGCACAATTATACCGTACAAATAGTGCAATCTATGTGTTCGACTGTGCCAACTTACTCGCACACATCGTTTATTGTTTCTGTTAATGTTCGCACCCGAGCCCCAAGATACAGGCCCTGTGCTTAGTTTGGGGCTCACCGCCAAATCTGTTTAGAGATAGTACGCGCTGGTGTCAGTTTAATATTAAATAAGTAGTTTAAGTTTCATAGTGTTCTTACTAATTTTCATTGTACTACTTAGTCTTTTTTGGTAAATAAATAAAGATTAAAAAAAAAAAAATTGCTCGCATGGGCAGAGTCATATCTTCAAAATCTAGATTTATTAATATTATTATTTTTTAACTTTTTAAAACACGCATTTTTCGTATTCTGTTCAGCAAACCCCGTCATTTGATACCTACACATAATCATGACGGTAGAAAAAAAGCATCTTGAGCGTCTGCCATATTGAATTCAGTGTGACGCATTTTATTTATAAGTAGTATTCTTCTCAGCAAACCCTTTCACTTGATACCCAATTACCCATATCATGGGGGTGCATAAAAAATAACTAGTCTGGCATCTTTTTGAGTCCGTCATAACTATGAGATTTAGAATGACGCCATTTAGCTAACCATGCGTTGTCATCCAAACTAAACGTGTATGTAAAACTGCGGCACAATGAATTGGGGACAACTATTTTAAAATTCAGTTGCAAGATTACATCCAAACTGACACGGAAGAGTTAAATAAAAGCTAGTAAAATAGGGTTTTTTTGATGTCAGCTATACCTAAAATAATGTTTAATTTCAAAAGACATTGCCCGCACTCATTATTATCACTATCCGAATTTATAATAAAACGTACTTACATTATAATCAGATTATTTTGAATTTCCGTAGATCAATAAAACCGTAGGATTGCGGGACGAATGCGTAACTGGAACGGATAGGGTAGAACGAGGGTAGAGAGAATTGCGGGATGGAGTCGGAACTGGAGCGCAAAGAGCAGGACGAGGGTAGAGTGGATTACGGGACGAATGCGGAACAAGAGCTGAAAGGGTAGGACTGGAGGAAAGTAGTAGTAGTAGTAATACAAATGAGGGCTTGGATCGGAATTAGCAGAATGGGTTACGGGACGGATGCGGGTCTGCATCGGAAATGGCAGGACGAGAGTAGAGTGGATTAACTTTAAGTTAATTTCTTCACTACGCGAGCAAGCTAAGTTTGACACACAATAATAATATATGGGCCAACCAACACCCATACACACACACTTGGGGACACTTGGGGTCGCTGCGCTAGAGGAGTAAGAATATAAGACTGACAAGTATAATACTATTATATCATGGGACTGACCACGACTGTATCTTTTACACTCTCTCAAGCTTCCACTGAGTCATATCACTCAATATTTACTATCATGTACTCGTAACTCAATTACTTGCGACGCCCACAGCCTTACATTCGTATGTAAAACGAGAGTTAACTTAAACGTCTATGTTTACGTTACCATGTTTACCCGTTAATACGGTCGATTGATATCGAATGCTGCTGTCAAACATACATCCGTCAGTATAATTGAATTTAGAACGCGGGTGTTGGCGGGAACGCGCTGTCATTCGAGTGACATTTGATGCGTCAACAATCGGTAAATCCGATTAGGATCGTATTATCGACAACCGGCGTTGATAGGGCTACATCCCTTTGCATAATTTAAGCCTGTTATTATCAAGATAGTTTACAAGTTAGAGGGCATGGATCTAGCAAACGTAAACACTGATTGAAATGTAAATCCTTAAATCTTTGCCAATCTGCATCAGTATATCGATAACATTTGAAAACTATCGTGGCTTATCACTTCACTAGTGACCCAAAGACTAATATTTAGTTGTAATTTTTTTTTCAGCTCCTGATTTCGTGAATTCGTTGGTACACGGAAACTTTGTGTACTTCTTCTTTAGAGAAACTGCAGTGGAATACATCAACTGCGGAAAGGTGAGTTTTGTCTATTTTACCCCATTAGAAACAGAATTAGGTATGACGGGCAAACAAGGGTTAAAAAAATATAATATTTATTTAATGGGTCACTTAGATTAGGTACCTATATTTTTTGAGGAGACAGGAAGGAAGATAAAGAAGAGGAAAGAAGAAACGGCGATAACTACCCTTTTGAAGATTTTTATAGTTCCTTTCCCAAAGGGTAAAATAGGACCCTATTACTAAGCCTACGATGCCTGTCTGTCTGTCCGTCCGTCCGTCCGTCTGTCCGTCCTACCTTTAAATGACTGTATCTTTCAAACCGTGATAGATAGCCCGTTGAAATTTTCAAAGATAATGTAATATTACGGCAGATTAACTAAGAAATAATTTTTAAAAAAACCGTAAATACGAAAGGTCCCCATACAACAAACGTATTTTTTAAATGTATTTTTGTATTAGCTCTGATGTAAAAACTGTAATACTTACAAGCGTCAAACTTGGTATGATTATAGTAAACATTTTAAAGAATAACAACAAATAAAAATGAATGGCCAACCGGCTCTTTTGGAGATAGATGGGGGAGGCCTATGTCTAGCCGTCCGTGACGTCTTATGGCTGAAATAATGGTGATGATGATGAAACTAAATCATATTATCAAGTTACAACCAATGTTTTATATCGAAGTGTTCCACACTAGGATTTTCTATTTAAATGTTATAGACAAAATTGTTGCGCAGGTCCTTGCTAGTTGTTTTTTTTTTTTTTTGTAATTTTTTTTTTTTTTTTCAGTCTGTGTTCTCTCGAGTGGCGCGTGTGTGCCGAGACGACCGCGGCGGGCCGCATCGCTTCAAGCAGCGCTGGACCTCCTTTCTCAAGTCCCGCCTCAACTGCTCCGTGGCTGGAGACTTTCCTTTCTACTTCAATGAGATTCGTAAGTTGTTTAGAAACCCTAGTACTTAGATATAATGTTTGGATTTAATGGTCTTAGGATTTATCTGTCAATGTTGACCGAAAAGACCAATTTAATTTTACATAAAAACAAAATTTAAATTTTTATGTAATTCTCTGAAATATTAACTTCGTACACAGATGAAATTGAAATGTGCAATATAAGGCCACCGATATCCCATACTACAGTTTCCGAATTTTACCCCAATCTTTTAATAAGGCAGCATTCTAATTCATGTACTTACAACAGTTATTCGCTATCCCGTGGTTGCGCTTATCGGCAATTTCAGGCGCTTAGAGTGAATATTCGCATGCCAGCCTATGACTGCAACGCCTGCGCCCCACGACCTTACTTGGAAGTAGGTAGGCAATAGTATAATAAAAATTGTTTTCCCTTATTCCAGAATCTACAACCGAGCTAATAGAAGGTGTATACGGCGGTCTAAGCGCTCAGCTGATCTACGGAACCTTCACCACTCCTCCCAACAGCATATCAGGGTCAGCCGTCTGTGCGTTCAGTATGCAAGACATCGTGGACACCTTTGAAGGAACTTTCAAGGAGCAGAGCGCTATCAACTCGAATTGGTTACCAGTGAATAGTGCTAAGGTAAAACGTCTTTTTGAACCGGCATGAAAAGGTCGAAAAGAGTTGTCGGTTATTTCAGGAGGAAGAGAGACATAAATAAATAAATATTCAGGACATTTTTGCACACACCCCTGACCGCAAACTTTCGTTCCCTCATATATCCACCTCTACCGATAAATCGGCCGCACTGTATGGATACTTAATAGTTTTTTTTAATTTTGATTAATTTTCACTTACAGGTGCCCGAACCTCGACCCGGCACATGTCACAACGATTCGAGAACACTGCCAGATCAAACATTAAACTTCATCAAGACTCACGCCTTAATGGATGAGTCAGTTCCCGCCTTCTTCGGGGAACCTATTGTTATAAGGACTAGTTTTCAGTAAGTATACTAATGGCAAAAAACTGATTTGGCAGTGGGCTAGATGTATCTATCGCTGAACCGATAACTTAGGGTAGACGGTCTAGAATGGAGACGGCAAATCACCAAAAATATCGGTAGACACCCTGCGACTCTATGAAAATCAGGGATCGAATTTGGTTGTGTATTTTTGGAGAGGCTTATGTCTAGCAGTGGACCGATTATGATGCTGCCCAATATCTGATTTATTTCGATACATCTATCTTCCATCATCAGTGATTCTCGTTAGCAAAGATACATGAGAATTAAGAATTGAAATTTTACTAACACTACCCCATTTGATCTTTTTAACCACGCCTTCATTTCCAGCTACAGATTTACGCAGATTGCCGTAGATCCCCAAGTGAAGACTCCAGGTGGGAAAGCCTACGACGTCCTTTTCATTGGAACGGACAACGGGAAGATTATCAAAGCCATCAACGCTATATCTTACGATTCGAACAAACGAGCAATCCCAGTAGTGATAGAGGAACTGCAGGCCTTCGCAGCGGGGTCCCCAGTAAGAGCCTTGAGAGTGGCGAGGGCTGGGAGGGATGCAGCGAGGCTGATAGCCGTATCTGATAGGGAGGTGCTGAGTTTGAGGCTGCATAGGTGCTCCAGTGACAAGATCAGCTCTTGTTCGTAAGTGTTGTTCTTTGTTTTATCCTGAAATATTCGTTTATTATACCAAATTTAAAGGGTAAACAGAAAACATATTTGTTTAATTTCTTAAAACTCAATCTTAAATTCTAAACTCATAGTAGGTACTTCTTTCGAAACTTCTTTCTTTTGCGCTTTTCATCAGGCAAGCTTGCTCGTACTTCTCTTTAGTAGTGTAAAAAAATACTTATTTTTGTGATTTATCATTCTAAGCCAGCGTATGTTCTTTTCAGTGAATGCGTAGCCCTCCAAGATCCATACTGCGCATGGGACAAGCAAGCCGGGCGCTGTCGGGCGTATTCCCACGGAGTCAGCCGCTGGTTGGACGAGAACGCTTTCTACCAGAGTGTTAGCACTGGGAGCCATGCTGCTTGTCCACATAGTAAGTACCTGACGTACAACATTGCATTAAGGTCGTGGCATATAAACAATGAACAATGAACCTTACATCTCAGAGAAATTTAAATAAATAAATAATAAGAAATACATTTATTTCCACAAAAATTCATTTCGTGACACAGCAGATAAGTCCCTATTCGTTATTATTTCAGTTCAGAAAGAATTTAAAAAGAAGGTAGTTCAAAGTATAATTTGTCTCCCTCCCTCCCCTTCTTCTACACATGGAAATTTGTGTGTCTGATGCAAAAGTATACCCTTCATTGATAGTAAATCTGAATCAAAATTTCATTTCTGCTTCGGGTGACTCATGGCATGATAAATTGATATCTGAATTGACCCCATATTTTAATGTATCTCGAACACCAAAATTACTATCAAGTTGTACCTATGCGTACATAGTTTTGTCACAAATTATGCTTCTTCTGCATGCCCTAATAAGTCTAAAAACATATTAATAGATGGTGTATTGATTATAGAATGATATTTCTACAGGTAAAGACGCAGGAGCAGTCGGTGGTCTCAGCTCAGGCTTGTACGACGATGCAAGAGGGGAAAATAAGGGAGAAGTTATAAACATCGTGCAAGACAAGGACGGGAAAGGAGGGAACGGTAATAACGAAGGTACCAGCGAGACGCCACATTAAGATCTAAAAACGATCTGCAACTCTCGCAAACATATTAACCGAGCGGCATTTACTACTGAGTGCTACCATGGCACGGATAGCACAAGGTCCCGATTATTTGTCCTAAAACAAAATTCGTCAAGCAACTTTCTTTTTCTTAGGGTGCATCTCCAACTAGTGGAAATTGGCAGTCAGCTCGGCATAATATTTTGTTAAACAATTTCCTTGGCAAGGCGAAAGAAATCGGCGGCACTCGTAATACCCGTCCATTCTCGGGTGTTACGCAAACATGACTTTTCCTTATATGATTGGCTTTCCTTTTTTACTTTTCGTTGGAGGCCTTCAATTTCTTACCGAAATATCCTCTCCTCCAGGTCCAGAAGTCCTACAAGCAGACCCTCCTCCAGCTGCGTACTCAGTTGAAACACTCGCCCTGGCGGTAGCAGCTGGAGCTCTTGCTGCGCTGGCCGCAGGGTTTGCAGCTGGCTACATATGCGGGCGCCGCTGCAAGAAGGACGAGGACGATAACATGCCATACCCCGATACAGAGTACGAGTATTTTGAGCAAAGACAGAATATTAATAGGTTTGTATAACTGAGACTTATCATCACCATTCTGTCACGTTTCAATCTATTTGTACCTACACTTTAAATAAAAATTTCACATTTGATGGAGCTAGCTGACAGATGGTTCAAGTAGATACCTACCATAATATTCTGATCCATCTCATTACTAACCTTCATCATACTGTATCATTCTCATTGAATCCACAGATTCATTTTAGCTGCACCATTTTTATTTACAAAACCATAAATAAAGCAGCTAAAATGGAACTGTGGGAAAATTTTATTTTGTTGGCTCCCTTGTCAGGCCAAAGAGCAGAAACCCAAAAAAAAAACAAGTCCACTTAAATAAGCAAAATTTAAGTTCGTTTTGTATATTTGTGTTACTGCTTTTTGGCTGGTCAAGGCGGTATTTATCTTGCTTTTTACCCACAGATATACACAACCAGATCGGCAATATATTTTAGTGAAAGAGACAACTTGATATGGCTCAGCACAAGTACGAAAAGGACATAAATAGATTTTGTTGTCCTTATCGGCGTGACCTGTTTTTGGTACCTCAAGTGTCAAAATCTGTAATAATCAGTGACAAACAAAACGGGTCTGAATTATATTTATTGCCTTTTTTTGGTGATTTAATGTGATAAATGCGTGTTTCCTCTGAGAAATAATTGTAAAAGATATTTTACAATGGTTGGTTGTAGCATTTTGGGCTGCAAGAAGCGCAGTGAGCGAAAATACGATGATGAGCGAGAGGCACTGAGCTAGCCACGCTCATTGAAAATCTATAGGTAGTAGATCTGTGCTTTTTACCCTAATTATTGTTTACCCATAACGTCTATTTCACAGAATTCAAGCAGAGCCAAAACTTCTCCAGCAAGTTGAAGAAGTAACATACGCTGAGCCAGTTCTGGCTCCCCAGCCTAAGCCCGCGTCTCCCCGGGCCACACTCCGCAAGCATCCTCCCTACCATCCCCATCACGAGACTCTGTTCCAGTTCCAGCCAGACGCATACCGTCGGGATAACTTCGGGACTCTTCGTTCGCATCAGGTCAATGTCAGTTGTTCGTCTTTACTTTCTTCTTGCATGGCTTTGGTCGGTTACAGCTTAAAATATATAATTCTGCCGTAAATATAAAATACATTTTGAACAAAAAAACAGTTAACAAAATTACCTCGATCATTTAAATTTAGTTATTGCTGAAAAACTGGTTAGTCGTTAATTTTGTATTGATGCAAGTTGTAATATTAAGCTGTGATCCGATATTAATAATATTGATTTTTAGTCTTATTATTGTGCCATAAAAAGTAAGGCGTAAAGAAAAAAAAACAGTACCCTTCTTTTTAAGTTAGCCAAACATCAACTTTAAAAAAAAATAACTTGAATAGCTTTTATAGTTAAGTATGTCACTTAAATGAGACTGTATTCTTATTTAGTTGTTAAGTTTTTTTTTGCAGCGATTTCTGTCGACACTCTTCTTTAAATGTCATAAGATGCACTAAATGTCAATAATTATAAGCATAATGTCCTTTACTCGTACTTAGTTACTTTGATTTTAATTATTCGATCAAATCCTTAATTATTTTTTTCTCTTTAGTTAAGTGAGGCATATAAAGTAAGTTTATTTCAATTTGCAACTACATCAAGCTTGTCTCCACAACATTTCGCATCTCATTGGCCACCGCATCTTATTATAACTTCATCAATTTTATGACCATTTAAAGTTTATTAACTCATAAATTAACATTTTTAGTCCATAGCCTTTACCATTAACTAATTGAAATGTGAGTCACTTTCTCATAAACAATATTTTAACTACACCCATTACAAAATCGTCTATGTATTCAAACAACATTTTTAAACAGTAGATTAGTAAATACATAATTCATTGGAAAATTATATATATAAGTAGTATTTATTGCAACCATGACTGTTCACAGTTAAAAACTATGAAAGGAAACATGGAAGCTTCATTTATATCATTGATAGCGAGAGAGTGACATGCATTTCAACTTGCCAATACGCACTCATTGAATCCATTAACCTCACGCCTGCATTCTTGCGCATGTCAGTTAACGCAGGAATATTCGGACCACAGGGCGATGGGTACAGGCGTGGCAACGACAACGGTTTCTCGACCACGCGCTCAGTGAAGAAAGTGTACCTCTGAGAAACAAACGGGGCGGACTCGCGCGACCAGATGCACCTTCATAAACATAATACGCATCATCACCACACGTTGGGTAAGTCTATATTTAATTTAAATTTATCTCTTTTTCCTGAATCAATGAATTCCTTAAATCTGGAGAAATTGACTATAATAGATCTGCAATTAAAAGCTACCTACCTATGGTTTAAAATATTCTGTAGTAGTTGCTACAAGGAACCCTTAAAAGTTAATTCTATCCGTCCGTCTGTCCGTCGGTCAGTCCATCCAAATTCTTTAGAACTAGCTATCTTCTATAGTTATTAAGATAAACCCATGAAATTTTGCACAATTATAGTTTGGGTAAAGGACTAAAATTTAAAAAAATATTTTTAAGGGGTGCCTCTGGTTTATGTGAAATAGGGATATAATTTTTTTCGCTGCGCCCGCTCTTTGTTTTGTTGATTAAGTCTTTTGAAATGAAGGCACTATTTCATCTATCACTTTTTAATCAAGTGTATCCCTTGCAACTAGTTGCAACGAATAGTCCGCCAAAGTGACAAAAAGTTAAAAAGGTAAAAATTCCGGGCCCTGATTTTAAATAAACACTATATTAATTTGTTATGAGTTTGTCAATTAGTAAAAGATTTTATTTAAATACCTTTATTCAAAATGATTTCGATCATTGTGATTACAACTTTTTGAGCTATAGCTATAAACTGTAATAAATTCAAGACGTTCTAACTCGAAGTTCATTCGAGCTTTACGTGAAATGTTTTTAAAGAATGTTTCCCAAGTAGTATTTAACCAAGTACTCTTTAATAAAAAATGTGTGTTGTTTCGGACTCATATTTTTATTTTATTTTTTATAGATTATACGTCTCTGAAATTTGCCAAGTCCACAAGTCCAAGTCCAGCTTTGTTCGTTCTGGAATCACCAATTTCTGAACTATTGTATATATTGTGACCACATTTATATATTATGGCATATGCATGTCACAACACGCTCTTGGCCAGTTATTCCAATTTTCATGCATCAGTCAGGTATAAAAATATATGTTGAATAGCTTAGTGATATTTCGAGAGCATCGTGTGGGAGTCACGTTATCTAAAGGATTGTATTTGTGCATTGTAGTGTCGCAGCGCAGCAGTGGCTCGGGCTCCGGGTCAGCGTGCGGCGGGTCCTCCTCGTCGCCTTCGCCCCCCTCATCGTCGCCGTCCCCCTCGGGCGAGCGACCCCCTACCCCACCGCCACCCGCGCCGCAACCCTGTGCATACATCTACCGCAATTAGCGTGCCGCCCCGCTATCTCAGTCACTCGCCCCGTGACATAACCTTCTAGGGAAAAGACTTTGCGATCGTGAATGACATTCCAATTTTGAATTGTTGAACGAACCTTTCGTGAATTGTTATTGGTGAACGACAACGTACAAGAAGGTTGCCTATAGATTGTAACTAGTGTGCGAACAGCACCGTTGATGTTGACTCTCATGTTGATGTTTAATGTGAATTGTAATGTCACTAAGTAAACGATGAAAGCAGTTTCTTCCATGAAATAAATATACGTACTGGTGATCCAGATCGTTTCCGATTGGATGTGTGACATAGAAATGAAAGTATTTTTTTTAAAAGACGGAACAATATTACAATTGAATTAATGTAAGATTGTAACAAATTGTAGATTGTTTAGATTATACATAGTTTACATAATATAGGTAAAGAATATAAGTTTGTTGGTAACATGTTGATGACTAGTTATTGTGAAAAGTGGATAATATGCACCTTTCTCGGTGTACCTCAGGGTGTCTCACAAAGAGGAAGTTGTAATGTTTCCACAAATCGCTTTTTTACATACCTACTATTCGTAGTCATAAAAATATAGTAAGGGTTCTCTTATTCTAAAATTCTAGCATTACTTAATTATAGTTCGACGACATCATTTGCAACAAATAACTCATAAAGTTCTTGCATTTGTTTGATACATTTCAATTAGGTACTCATATATAAATATTAAGTTGTCTGGTGTTGCCGAGCTATTATTAGATTAAAACATTATAGTTGAAACCAATGACATGATAAGACACAAAATAATATAATACATATATATATAATATATATACCATGTATAAAACGATATGTAAAGTTCTGATACTTATTCATTCATTAAAGTGCTTCTTATGGATGTATTTAGATTACTAGGAGACAGTTTTGATAAATTATTCGGTAATGTTATAGAATTAGCGATTATTGTAAACATAGATAGTATAGTGTAAGAGGCAAAGTGATGCCACAATGCCAATTTAGAATATTGGTGCGCTATTGTAAAGTTACAACCTGTAACTGTGATCATTGTGTACATACATTCTACGACACTAATCACCTTTTGTCTACTGTCGTTTCTAAAATCAGAAAAGTGGGCCAAACGTTGTAAAATTCTTTTTCTATGAAGTAAACGTTTTCGCGACTGGGGAGATTAAAATGGCTTTTCTACTTATTTTGTAATATAGCATGCAGTTTCTTTCAGTCCCGTCGAATAGTGTTCAAAACCATCATCTATCATTGTTGACAATTGAATGTGTGTAAAGAAAATGTCAATTCTATTTGTAATGTAATGACTTAGTGCCTAAGTGAGTGTGGCAGAATTGTAATTTGTAACATTACAGTTTTTAGTTACTTGGACTGATGTTAGTGTGGACGTTTAGGAAGCCATTAGAGTAGCGATTACAGTAGACAAAGCATTGAGGGTTTCGACTATTAGGCCCCTTATAACTCTAACCATGTCAATGAGAAGACTAGTTAGAGTTCTAAGGAATAATTTTTATACAAAATAATTTAAGGGGCATTCTCAAAACTGCCTTTACCAATACTCATATTTACTTTCTTCTACTTATTATCTTATATCATACCAAAGATGCCATGATTTTGTATGTAAATTATTTATTAATAGTGATTAGAGATTGCTAATATTAAAAATACTTAATCGAAATGTTGTTTTATGATTGTAACCGCAATATTTTATACTTATTTTATATTTAACCAAAGTAACGCACATATTGACTTTTATTTTTATAGTGATTAACCGTGCGTTCTATTAGATTGCTTTTATACGGCCAGTTTGATTGGAAATAATTTACAGAGCCTGAAAATGATAACTGCGTCTACAAAGCTAAGTATGTATACTCGATTAAATTCCTTGCGTCGCAGTACAAAGCATGCCCAAAAACAATATAGACCACTACTAGACATACCACATACATACACACACGTAAGACCACTAAAACCGTGGAAAAAATTAAAAAGTGATCTTCTTTTTTCACATTTCGCTTCTGTTACAAAAGGTTCAGCGGATTACCTATACCTATGGTTATCATTTTCATGAACTGTGGAACGTTGAAAAAAGTAACGTAGTTATAAATATACATACGTAAGAGGCTAGTTCTTGTACATAGCGAGTTCGGTAATGTAAATTAGTTTTCGTCGAGTAATATAAAATAAGAATTAGGTTTTAAGAGCGCAATCATTTTTGAAAGACGCATTGTTAATAATTGTTTTGTACGACAAAAAGGTTTTGATGAAATGTACAATAACCAATCTGCGTTACAGAACCACCTTTTTATACTCGAAGATTGTAATCGTAAACATGCCTAGAAAATCTTGTAAGCGTAAATACACACAGATTGTTTCGTTTTAGATGTCCAACTATGTAAAGAAATATAGCGGTTTGACCAATAATAGCTCTGCATTTTCTTGCTGCTGATTATCATTGGTTGCCTGACCGCCATATTTGTTTACATAATTGGACATCTAAACAGAAACAGACTGTATAAAGTTCAATCCACGAAGACGCGCCCAACTTCTCTCTTAATGGCTTACAGTGCAACTGTGCAATGTTCCGATCGCTTATTAGCTCTATCGTTACACAAATATATTTATTTATATATGTGGGCACATGCACACTACTATATTATCTGTTTTCGAGCCGAACATAGCAAGCGATTAAGAGAAAAGAGGAGGTGCGTCTTATTTTATTGAACAGACTGTATATTGATTTACCTAAATATAATATTGAGAATTATATAGATGGTATGGTACCGTAGTAATATGATATAGATACCGCTTAATTTTGTTTGAAACTTGAAGCCTTAGTGTTAGAAATTGAAGACTTTTATTAAAATAAAGAGTTAGGTAACAGTACCAGAGGATTGGATTTAATATACTTTTGAATCCGAAACTTTATTATAAAAGTTAATGTTAAGATTATAATATAGCGCATTTACGTCACGTTAACTCAGACTATCCATCACGTAACTACAGCCCATTTTAAAACAGCATTTGAAGAGCTTTTATTTTTAAACTAGATGCTCCCCACGTTTTTTCAATTTTCTCATTCTTTTCGGGGTAAAAAGTATTTACTTTCTCATGATATACACCTACACTTCTTTATTGAAACTTGCGTGGCATTTACAATTGTCTTTTTATCGTACCTACGTTACGGAACGTTATTATTCAACAGAGAGTTTTTTTAAATCTAATTTTTGTTTTATTATGCCAGTCCCGTTTTAAAAATCCATTTCAATAATCAAAAGGAACAAGAACCCTACGCATTTTTTCCCGTAAAATTTCGCTAACATCAGATCAAGGATTTAGACAGACATAATTAGGTACCTACATCAGAGAGTCTGGAGTTTACTTTTGTATTTATAATATTAGTGTAATTTATAATTATCTCGTTTGAATTTGAATTTAACAAACATCCGCACATCAAATGTAACGTGGAATAATACCTGCTATTCAATTTTGGTGACTGGAAAGGTACGCGACCGCAAACCATATCTCGGTGCGTCAAGGTCCATAATGCGAAGTTTTAGCGCTGTTTCGAGCCTGCGTTAAAAGGTGGCCGTAAGGCCCTTGGATGTTTTGAAATACTTCACCTTATTTCGGAAGCTCTTTGGTAAACACCTATTTTACATGTTAATGCATTTTAAATTTAAAGAGACAGCTAATAATTTCAAAAAAAACCATGAATTATTATTCATTTAAGTCTTCTAATAAATTATGTTCCTAATTTATAACATATCCAATGAACTATTCTGTTCCCGCAGTTACTTTACGGTCTATTTTGGTTTATTTCATGAAATAAACCAATATAAATAGTAAAGTAACTGCGGGAAGTACCTAAATACCTAATTTACCTGTTGCACCCGTAGTTTTATGCTTACCAGACTGATGACATCATGAAAGAAAGTAGCTGAACCTGCACTGAACTACGCTGCAGTCAGCACATTTGTTATATTACTTACCAATTCGTAAAAAGTCACTAAAGCCTAGAAAGCAGTAATTATTAATCCGTCGAATGCGGCGCAGAACAGTGCGAAAATAAAGCAAGGTTTCCATTACAAAAAATACTTTTGCTATCTAATTCACAGAAATAGTGAGTTTCTAACATAGTGCCTCTAGTTCGGACTAGCTACTGCCATTAAAGTTTGATCATATTGAAATAATCTTTTAAATCTATACCTAGACGCCTAGACCTACAAATATACCTATATCATTATTCATCTCAATGTAAGCCTACTTCATATAAAAATAGATATAATAGACTCGGCTTTTTCTTTTGTACGATACCTAAGTTATAAATAAATAGGTTTTAAAAGACTGTAACCCGTTCTTTTGCTTAGACACTCAATAAAGTGGATTAAGTGTTTTAAATCTAAAATATGTTTTGCTTTCGGTATCAGAGAAAAAACATAGTTTATACTTAAAGCGGAGCCTAAGTTTAATTTTGTTAAGCATAGGAATAAGTAGGATTTTCATAATGCAAAACGCAACGCAGTGATAGAACTGTTACACCGTATTCGCTGCCCTAATAATAATTATAGTGTGCAATTTTTTTTATAACTAGTAACTAATAGATTGTAAAACATTGGTTTGCAAAATATGAAATAGTTAATGCCGTACTAATGGGCGAAATTTTGTATTTTACCTACTTATCATTGTTTAAAATGTTATGATCATTTTTTCATTGAAATTATTAATATTATGCTAAATATTTTAGCAAAGGATAAAATGTATTCCTTTCCTTTAGTAAATAAAAATATTGAAACTTGAGTACATTGTATTATTTTGTAGGTCGTATAGATGAATCTAACAAACTGACAAACCCCTTCTCTCTCTCTCTCTCTCTCTCTGAACTCTGAGATGTCTCTCTGACTGAGAGTTTCTTTCTATTTATCTATCTACTGACGGTGGACTACTTACCTTAGTTTAATCGGAGTTACATAGTTTCATACTGTACCTACCTACTTGTTATAATAATATTAGAGTAAAGAAGGAACTGCGAACTGCTAGTCTGTGGAATGTGCTGCCTTAGTGGGTGTTCCCCACAGAAAAGAGAATTAAATAGAACGGAAATGAGAAGGAAAATCTGTCGCCAGGCATTAAGACAGAACTTTGATTAAACATTCTTATTTAAATCAACGCGTCTACAACGCGTCGAACTCCGCATCCAAAGAGCTTGGGCCTTACCTTTTTGGGTTAGTTCTCAAAATTCTATGTGCGTATCACAGTAACAGTTGATAACTGATTTGGAATGACTGACGATTTGTTTATAATAATATGGGTGCAACTCACTATCTGTGGTGCAACTGGCTACAACAAATTTATTACAACCGTTCTAATTTAAACAAAAAAAAAAACTGTCGTGTTCTCCGATAGTTACAAGGTGAGTGTCTTCAATCGAGAGGAGTGAAACGCTTTCTTCTAGGCAAACGTGCTCCATCTTATATCCTTAGATCGTGGACCACATCCTTGTTTAACATATTTAATTTTGCGTGAACTTTAAAATAGCTCCTGCCGCAGTGATGTAATGGAGTGAAACGCGTATTTTCATGTTGATTTCAAAACTCTGAAGGCTCCGAGAAGAGCCTCTAAAGTCTATATTACTCTACGAGGGCAATACTGACAGTAAAATACGAAAGATCAGGCAGTATGACCTTAATAGCTTTAGCCTGCTCAGAAATGAGCAAAAAACAAAAAAGTTGACTATCCAGTTTTCGTTGTCAACACAAGTCATGCAAGAGTCAAGTCACAAAACAAGGGAGGAAATAATGCACGACACAGATAATGTACGGCATGATATTGTACGACACAATAATGCACAGCATGATAATTTTTGTACTTGTACATGGAATATCATGTTGTACAATATCGTGCCGTGCAATATCATGCCGTACATTATCAGATCGACCCAATAATGCACAAGCGATAATGTACACCATGATATTCCATGTACATGACATGTACACCAATTATCATGATGTGCATTATTATGTCGTACAATATCATGCCGTACATTATTGACTCTGTTTGATAATGTACACATTGATTTTGTACAGCATGATAATTGGTGACCATGAAAATTCAAAACTGAAGCTTCGTTAGACTTGGACAATCCACCTCGAGTGTATTAGGTAGAAATGAGTGACAGATCCGACACAGAGCACCCTGACTTGAGTATGTTAGGTTCGAAATGGGTCACAGAACCGACACAGAGCACCCCGACTCCCCGACTAGTCTTGTGATCCCTACCCCTAGAGTATATATAAAAAGCACGGGAGCCAGAAGCTCAAGGGAGGTCCTGAGTGAGAGCGAGCCATACGAGACCGAGCGGAGCGAAGGGGGGAGGTGGCGAAGCGAAACGAGCCGGTGACCTCCATAGTGAAGCGAAGGTCGAGTGTGGTGAAGCGACACTCAGGGGCGACCGCAAGAGCTTCTGGTGGGAGCCCGCCTGGAGTCAGACTTGAGATGGTTAGGTTCGAAATGAGTGACAGATATAACACAGTTGTACTCCTCACTCCGCGTCAACACCAAAAAGTTTTGATGGTTCTCATATTTTTAATCTGTGACTAACGTACACTATCTAGTTCAAACGAAGCATGGAATCGACAGACGTCATAGAATCAACAGCCTATAAGAGCAGAGACATTTCAGCAATATTACCCAATACGGGCGATGCCACCTTTTATCATGTTGTACATTATCGGTCGTACATTTTCGGCCCATTTCGTCAAAACACGGCCCGTATTGCACTACATGATAATGTACGGCATAATAATGTACTGCCCGATAAAACGTGGACTTTTCCCACGTTCATGGATTATTGCCTGTACAATCCTGGCTGTGCATTCCTTGCCGTACTTAATAGACACGAGCCGCTAATTGACGACCAGGCCCCCTATTTTTTTTTATTTTTTTTTATTTTTTTATGCTATAGGTGGCAAACAAGCAGACGGGCTGCCTGATGGTAAGCAGTCACCGTCGCCTATGGATACTTGTAACACCAGAGGCATCACAAATACGTTGCCGACCCTTTAGAACTCTATTAACTCGCCTTTTGAAGAACCCCATGTTGTAACTTCTCGGAAACACCGTAGAAGGTAGCTCATTCCACATTTTGCAGGTATGAGGCAAGAAGGATCGTGTGAATCGCACAGTGTGCGATTTCCACTGATCTATGATGTGTGGATGAGCCTTCAGGCGGTGGCGGCTAGTGCGATGGTAAAACCGCGACGCCGGCATCAGATCAAACAGTTCTTCAGAACACTCCCCGTTGTAAATGCGATAAAAGATACAAAGAGACCCGACGTCTCTGCGCATGCTGAGTGGCTCAAGGTGTTCAGCGAGCTTGGGATCGTTGACAATTCTGACAGCTCTACGCTGTAATGCATCGAGTGGGTCAAGCTGATACTTGGGTGCTCCATTCCATAGATGGGAGCAGTACTCCATGTGAGGTCGGACTTGCGCTTTGTAAAGCAAGAGTCTTTGTCTCGACGTGAAGTACCGCTTCGCCTTGTTGAGCACACCAAGTTTCTTAGATGCGAGCTTGGCCTTACTTGCGATGTGACCGCGGAACTGTACATTCGCAGAAATGTCGACTCCAAGGATTCCAATGCTTTCTGAAACCCTGAGGGGAGTGTTTTGAAAATGAGGAGCTACAACAAATGGGGCTTTTTTAGCGGTGAACGCGCAAACTTGCGTCTTTGTTGGGTTAAACTGAACCAGGTTCAGTTCACCCCAGACCAAGACCTGCTCAAGGGAGGTCTCGACTTCAGACAGAAGTTTACTCCTACTTTCTTCAACTACGGCATTATGGATGATTCGGATCGTTATCGCGATTGCGTGCCATCTCACTTACGCTCGTGGTGCGAGTAAATAGATGCGAACGGGACGGCATGCAATCTCGATCCCGATCAAAGAACCATAATAAGGCCGCAGTATTGTAAGACATGGATTGTACAGCATGATATTCGATGTACATGTACACCAATTATCATGCTGTGGAATATCGTGTCGGCAAATATCATGTTGTACATTATAGACACCAAAGACACCACAAAATAACACAACATGTGTTTTACATTTAATCCGTTTTATTTTTGTATATGAAAAAATGTTATTTACGTAAAAAATTATGAATATGAGTGCTCCAAAGAGTGATAGCAACGTGCTTGGGCACTTTTTCCTGAACTATAAACACATAATAATTGATGAAATTGCATTAGAAGGCTTGGAAGGCATTACTCTTGATTTGCTATGGAGAAGAGTAGGGCTTCGCATATCTTCTCCAGTTACGGAGAAAATGAAGGTTCGATTCTGGAAGAGTATACTTGAATCCAAGGAGATTTCTGTGTATCAACTGCCTTTGCCACTTCCTCATTTTGAGCTATGTGATAGGTTTACTGTCGTGGACCCAGATACTGGCGATCTACAGGATCCCGTAAGTACTAAAAACATTTCTATTTATCCGCCTATAATTAACGATTAAAGTTTGGTTAGTTAGACTGTTGTCATATCAAATGCAGCATGCACAATAATTTTCTAGAAACTTAAGAATCAAAGTGCTTCGTAGGGGTTCTTTGAATATCAACCATAAAGCCTTCATGATTTTTCGTGCCTACTCTGGCAGTCCGAACAAAAAATTATGATATTGCATAAGAAAAACTTTTGGTATCTAATGTTTCAGAATTTTTACCTCGATGGTCCATATGAATATTGCCCAGTCACCAACGAATATGGTTCCTGCAAATATTTCAGCACCAGAAGCCTCATTCCTTTGAACCAACTTCTAGAGGCACCATATGGAAAAATTGAATCAGGATTTGGTAACACAATAGTGCTGGTGGCATCTATAGAGAAACGGTGGCAGGCTCTGGCAGGCCATACTCCTATGACACACCTGCAAGCTCTGATGCCAGTTCAGTATTGTCTTTTAGAGTTGATCGGGAAAGGCAGAGACAATGTAAGTATATTTTGTCTATTGTCTGTGTGCTGTGTATGAACGCAGAAAGGGTGTACTAAGCCAAAAGACGTCCATCCATAGTACCCATCATTATGAACAACTTTTACTATAGGTCCTATAGTTCAATATCGTTAATAAAGGTATAGTATAGGAGCAACTCTGAAATTGCAAAAAAAAAAACAAACCATCTGTTTAGGTGCAGGATGTTTGTGCCTTGCATCAATCTTCAATCATAATGTGATTGACGAAACCACTTATAACTGGGTGTAAGAGATGCTCTCGAAAACTAAGACTGGTGATAGTGCTGGCGAAGAAATGGAAAGAATTTTTTTTATTATTAAATTCTGCAATGTTATGCAAATAAAATATCAGCTTACGCTAGAGGTCAGCGTTCGACATGCACCGTGTTGACCTGCGCTCACCCTTGTATTGTTTACATTGCTGGTTTGCAACATTCTAAACCACAAAAACAACAAGTTTAGGAAAATGGTTATTGGTATTCGATTGTTTTAGATATAGTTATAGTTTCAGAACTTCAGGAGGTTTTCCCTTACACGTATATCTACTTTATTTACTATGGTATAAGATAATGTCTATAGCGAATTTTAATTATTCCAATGTAATTAAATTTGAGTAACTCTATTTTTCTACATACTTCCCAACAACATATTTCCCGCCCTTTTTTATCATTTTTAAACACAAATCACTGGGAAGTAATATTTTAATAGGTATTGCCAGCTGGGAAAACTGTTTTTATTATAATAAATGCAAAAAAAAAAATGGCGTTATGAGTCCATTCTGCTTTCGCCAAGCTTGTTTCTTGTATAATATTAATGAGTATCATTCCATATCTTATTAGTTGATGAGGACCATTCTTTATCAATTGCATTGGAATCGAACTTGACAGTTTATGTACTAAGACCACTATGTACCTATTATAATTTTTCAGGGACAAATGACCACAGGTACAACAAACCTAACAAACGTAATAAAAGAGCCTAAAAACCTTTTCTACCACAGAAAATGTTTGAAACAAATGGGCCTTGTCAGAGTAGTGTGTGTGACACAGACATTGGGTGGCCGAGGAGTAAAAAGCTTACTTCTGAGGCTGAATAGATTTCACAAGCCTTTGTTGCTCAGTATCCCAAAAGTTGGTAAAATGCACAAAGTTATAGAGTACTTGAGAGGTTGTCCGGATTATTCGGCGAAATCAGACATTTTGCTGAGCATGAGGTTCTTCACCCAACCACAGACAAAGAAGATCAGAAAGAACAATAATATATTTGAATTTGTGAGTATTTTCTTGTTAAGAGGCGTATTACAAAATGCACCATTCAATTTTAAGTATTTGGATTATAGGGCATAGAAAGAAAAAAATTAAGCCGTAATTTTCAAGATATATATATAAAATAAATAAACCATAACATAAAAATGTTTGTTTTATGTCAGTAATTTAACGAAATCCATTCTCAAACTTTCCCTCCTTAAGTTTTACGAAAAACTACTTTTGTAAATTGGAGGTAACAAGTGGATATGTTGAGTTTTTCCAAAATCTGAAGCCGGTACATTTATTTAAAAAAATACAGATTTATTTAATACAGTAACTGAATTTACTGCAGATCTTACTAATTGTTAGAAAAAGAACACCAAAAATCCAGTTTTTGATGCTTTTTTCGTCAAAATATGTGAAAGGACCCTTAAACTAGGTATCCTATAAGTCGCAAATTCGAACGCTCTGAGCTCCTGCAACTAATCCAGTAAATGGAAAGGTTCGAGCTCCCAACAGTGCCCTCCATGCTGACGATATAACCACTTGACAGCTAGTCCTTTCCCCCGCGATGAAATAATTCTAAATTTTCAGCATACGTTTTTTCGATCGGACCAATCCTAGGCGCAAATTATATGAGAGTCTCCAATCACAAGCGCCACTCGATAAATAGCGCAAATAATCACAAACTGGTTAGTAACGTGTCAGCATATTGCGCCGTCTATGGGGACCATCATTGGAATACTAGTACTGTGACTTTCTACTGACTCCTTGATGTGGTTGTGATTTATATTTTGAACTAGTGTTGTTGAGTTTCGTGGAAGAAACACCTCAGATTGTTGATGCAAGGTGACCAAAGCATCGGCTACTCGATTAAAACTTTGTACACAAATGGACTAAATGCTGTTGAATAATTAATGAATAATTTGATAGCCCGTTGGTCCAGTTGGTAGTGAACCTGCCTTCTGAGCTTAGGGGCGTGGGTTCGATTCCCACCTAGGACAAACATTTATGTGATGAACATTTGTGTTTGTTCTATATCTGGTTGTTAATATATATTTAAGTATGTATTTAAAACTATATATGTATGTATATCAGTCTCTGGCAGCCATATCACAAGCTTTGCTTAGTTTGAGGTCAGATGACCGTGTGTGCAAAAATGTTACGAATTAGCAAACGCGTTGAACTTTCCCAAATGGACTTTGCAAGAGCCCTACAGCTTCATGTAATTCTAGTCGCTTTGTGTTCAAATTTGTTGGTCATACTTTTTTAAGAAAATAACCTAACTACTGCCCTAACTCTTACAGTTCGATCAAGATGACGACGGCGAACCTTCGAGCAAGAAAAAGAAGCTAAACCCTAAGAAAAGAAAATGCATCAGCATCGTCGCTAAAAGCGATGAGTCTTCCCAATCAGACGAAGAAGCTGCAGAAGAACCTGTTAAATGTCAATTTAAGATCGGAGTCAGTCTAATGAGACAAGCGTACGAGTTGTTTTTGGAAGCAGGTCTTAAGGGCATAAGCCAGATGGAACTGGGAGAAGCCTTGGGCATAGAGTTTTATACCACCAGAATGTTATGCAGGTGCCTTAAGGCGAAGAAGCTAGTTAGAGAGTTCTTTGAAGATAAAGGCAAGCAGAGGATTTCTAAGTAAGGAAATGTTTATGTTACTTGTTATGAAATATTATGACTAACACACACATCAAATATTTTAAAATTTAATTTAAGGCTGCGATCGAAGGTAATCCCCAGATCTTTAATGGAATTTACTCTACTTATTGATAAGTTGTCTAAATAATTATTACAATTTATTGGATTATTTTACGGTCAAAGGTTTTCATTTTATTTCTCACGCTCCATTATACGCACGAATATGGTGAAGTGGGATAATAAACTGTTTTTACCAGCAGCTACAGCTAGGCAAGTTATCAGGATTTGGTGATATTTTGCGTAGGCGACAAAAAAGTGTGTGGAGTGCTACGAAGAAAAGAGTCGGGCTCACGATGGAGGGTTTCCTATAAACTAAATAAATATGTCAAACAAACACCCAAAAAACATTACCTACCCCTCTTTCTTAGCTACAAAATGCAAGTTTCTAATCCCTACCAAAAAAAAGTTATATAACTTCCAATTAACGGCTTTCGGATTTTTCTTTTACATATGCTGTGAGACCTTGCTTATCAAATTTCATTATTCTAGGTCAACGGGAAGTATGCTATAAACTTAGATTTGTGAGTTTGCGATCAAAATAATTCCGTGGCATAAATAGACGTATCTTTGATTGGGTTACTAAGAACCTTGAAGTTTTTACATCTCCAAGGGCCCACGGACCTTAGTATTTGATATTTATTTATAATATTGTAGAAAAAGTATCAGTTCCTGTATAATAGTGGGTGAAACCGTTGGGCGCTGCCAGTGTAGGAATCTTATTTTATCATGAATTACTTTACATTTCAGGTATGTGGCAATTGCAGCCGGAGTTCAAGACACACGCTACCTGGAAGAGAAAAATAAATTTCTGGAATATATTCGAAGCAATAACTCTTTCCAGCTAGAAGACGAACCGGAAGACACTTCTGAAATGATCATCCCTGACGCTGTCCCCGAAATGTCATACGATATGGCATCGAATACTATGGAGGAATACGAAAGCACACACATTACTGAAATGACACTCTCCAAGGATGAAAAAATAAATATGAAATCCTTAATTGAATCTAAGAAGAGTCTCACATTGCGACAGCTGAAATTTGGCAACGGTGTTATAAAAATCATCAACGCCAAGCAGTGCGTCACTGGGTACCAAACACTAAGCAACTTGGTCGGAAAAGAAATCAACGAGCCCCCCATGGTGTCGAAAGCGCTAAAAGAGTTCTTGAAAAAGTTAGTGGCTGCTGGTCAAATAAAGATGTTCAAAGTGAGGTGGCCAGGACGTGGAAACGAACTGAACTATATGAATTTAATCTGTGCGCCTCATATCAAAATAACAGATCCAATAGTTCGCGCAAAGTACAAAGAAGTGCATTTGAGAGCTTTAGCCAAAAGAACAGTACCAAGAAAGGAGACCTCAGAGGGACCCTGCAGACCTTTGTCAATGTTCGTCAACCCTCGATACATGAAGATTCAAAAACTACACGAAGCGATCATGAAATTGACATATTTCGATCCTTTGCCTGATCGCTTGAACAATAATCCTGGGTTTTTATCAGTAACCGACTTATTACCCGAAATGACAGTCAAATTCGCTATCAGCAACATGAGTGTGACGGGCATGGCAGAAATAGCCCATTTGAAGATTGAAGAACACCATTTCTCTATGAAACTTAAAGAATCTCCTCCTGAAATTGCCCATGGGATAATGAAGTGTAAAAGCTTGCGGAATTCGCTTCGAATGAATCTAAAAGCGCTGGGTATGTACGGCCTAATTCAGCTCGTATATCAACCAGATATTCAGACCGAAGACTATATAAACAGCACGTTAACTGCTTTCCTTTTCTACGTAAATCGAAACGCGTCAATTATAAAGACCATCGGAAAATGGCCCCGGTATTGCGACATAAATAGTCTGGAGAAAAATTACTATTTTGGAACATTTGAAGATGTGAAGAAATATTGGAGGGACGTTTACGACATTAGTATTGACACGACGATAATCTTAACAGAGCCGCGAGCGAAGAAGACTTTGACTGCTCCTGTTCGAAGAGAGAATGAAGTACATCTTCACGACAATGGTCTCCGATACGGTGACGGGAAGGGACCCTGCGGATTAGACTCCTGTTTCTATCTTGAGATAGCCCGTCTCTGGAGAACGTATTACATCCGCGAAGCTAAGCCAACTCCTCAACCAAAGGCGAAAAAGGTTGTCGTCAAAATACCGAAACTGGCTAAGAGTAAGAAAAAGGCAATACCAAAGAAGAAACCTCCACCCAAAGTGGTGAACCCTGTGATGAAAATTAAGACGGTTACAAGAGGGCGCAAAAGAATACCGGAGTCTACGATTACTTGGACGAAAGAGGAGGATGATGTAATAGTCATGTGCTTGGTTGCCATGGCGATAACTTGTCCCAGTTCCCAGCCGGGAGCGCTTCGAGTCAGAAACATTGTCGCCAAAGACATCCTCGGCGCAAACGACGATAAAAAGACGCAGAGTGTATGCCACAGGCGCGCTTTGATGTTGCAGCTAAACCCTTCTATGATGCACGAAAAAGATAGCCTTCTAAACGAAATGAGACGTCGTCGACACCTCATTTATAAATACGAAGGTTTAATAAAAAAGTTGAGGGTTCGCTATTCAACGAACATGTCAAAATACATGAACGAAGCTCGAATCCCTATATTAGAACTGGTATGGTTGATTTGGAAAGTATCCAAAAGCGAGTCGTACATCCAAAGAGTGCCATGTGTTGCTATCAACGTACACAATTTCTATGAAAACTTTACTATAACACCGACAACTTCAAACAAAATGTATAACATCTACAAATCACCGGAGCTGCCGATGCTGAGAGAAGGCGTATTCTTAAGCATAATGCTAACCTTCAATAATGAGATCAAATCGGAAACAGCGAGGAAAAT
Source organism: Agriopis aurantiaria (assembly GCA_914767915.1). NCBI lineage: Eukaryota > Metazoa > Arthropoda > Insecta > Lepidoptera > Geometridae > Agriopis > Agriopis aurantiaria. Next base: position 8,429,336 of record OU611999.1, read on the forward strand.
ACATTCTATTTTCAAGAAATACCCAGAAAACAATCTGAGGACTGTTGTTGAGCAGTTGAGACGGTCCGGAGCAGTTTCTGCGAAGGAAAAGCTGTTCAACAATCAAATGCACAGATTGCACCTTGAAGATCTTGCTTCGTCAGCATATAAAGTATCAGCACACTACCAGCGACGTTGGATCGGGAGGTTAAACTCAGAATTTGCAGTGTCTCTATCAAAACTTATTGATGCGGAACTGCCAATGATTAACATTAAAGGGTGTGCAGAAATTAACTGCATACTATCTGAAGTCCAAGCCTTAGGTTGCTTAGAAATGAAGACGGTGACCAAACCTGCTGTAGTGGAACCCGTAGGCTGGTCGACTGACCAAATGAACGTGTTAGATATTGAGACGAAACACAAGTTAAAGTCTGGATCGGTGACGTGGGAAAAGAAATCATGCGACAGTGTCCCTTGGACCACTAACATTGTGTCTTCTCTCTATCAAGATCTGGATTACGAGCCCATATTAGAAGTCATACAGAAGTAAGTACAGGGGCCTTACGGCTACCTGTTATTAGAATTGCTTAATTCTGTTTCGGTGATGATAAAAGTTGCGCGACCGCAAACCGTATCTCGGCGCGCTAAGGTTCACGTTCGCGTGATTTTCGAAATTGCACTGTTTCAGCGCTAATTCCAGCCCGCGTTGAGTTAGTTGTAAGGTTTACCACCCTTTCAGTCGCCCACAGTACAAGCGTGCAATGCTTTTTTTCTTCTTTTAAGAGCCGTATTACAAAACATCGTTAAATTTTAGGCAAGTATCTGGATTTTCGGGCATAAAACGAAAAAATTTAGCCGTTATTTTCAAGACGAATATAAAACAAGTCAACCATACCATAACCATTTGAAATTGTTTATTTTATTTATGTAAGTAATTTGACGAAATCCACTCGTAAACTAGCCTCCGAGAGTTTCAAGATAAACTACTTTTGTAAATATTTGAAGCCGTAAGAGTCAATACTAAATACAGATCTATTTATTACGGAAATTGAATTTTTTAAACATCTTTCTTTATAATATAATTTTATATACAGATTAAACCTATAAGACCCTCTTTTTGCGTCAGGTTAAAAACAAGATATTCATCAATGTAATTTAAATATTACAAAGTTTAAAATATTTACGTATATAATATACTAGCTGAGCCCCGCGGTTTCACCCGCATTGTAATGGAAAATGGTGATGATGATGATGATGATGAACATGAAAATGTTGAAATGATGATGATGATGTTTTTCGGGATAAAGAGTAGCCTATGTGTTAATCCAGGGTATAAGCTAACTCCATACCAAATTTCATCTAAATCGGTTGAGTAATTTCGGCGTTGAGTCCAGCCAAACATACACACTTTCACATTTATTATATTAGTAAAATACTATGATTATTTTTATTTAGATCTATTTTTGTAATTGATATGATTTATAAGTTTATTTACTAATTATCAATAAAAAAAATATGTTAAACCGTTATTCGCTGTAAGTTTATCTATAAGTTTTAATGTATAGACTTTGAGAGCTATGGATTTTGTTAAATTAATAAAATAATCTGATAAATTTTCAGAAGTGCAGTTGTTTGCGTGGATTCGGATGTAAAGCATGAATATGACATGAACGATGTTATTTTACGCCACCTCCATGAGAAAGGCGACAGCGGTTCCAGTTTCAAAGAATTACAGGTACTGTCTAAGACCTAAAGCCTATTTGTAAGATCGAGTCGAAGCTCGGAAGTACGTACAGAACGATACACGCGGCCAAAAATTGGTCTACAGCGGAACCGATACTAGTTTAAATGTCAACCTTATATCGTTTAACATACAGCAGTAATTTAAACAACAAATTTGGAACGAAGGCGCCGCTCGACTCATTTGGCGTTTCTCCCACACGTTTTTAATATTTGTGTAAGGCACATTATATGAGGTTCATATTTCAACGAGTAGCGGTTGCGCTGCTACAGTTTCGCAGCGGAGGTGTGTTTGGGGCGATATTCCCTAAGAAATAAAGGCCAAATTTTTGAGGTTAACTTAATGCTTACATGCGTGTTTTTAGTTACAGAATCAGGGCCCTAGGTCGATTTACTTTTCCATGCCGGTTGTATACTAGACTAGCGCTAAACCACGACTATAGAGTGGACCTTTAGCCTGATAATCACATAAATTATAATAACTATTGTCATCTGAGTTTCTAAGCTATTAAATCGCAACAAATAAACCGGCCAAGTGCGAGTCGGGCTCGCGCACTGAGGGTTCCGTACCACCACAAAATACAATAATTAACAATTTAAAAAACACTGCAAAATTAGTATAATGTGCCATTTCGATTCGGTGAAAGAAATTATAAGGTCGTCCAAATAACCAAATATTAATATAAATATTAACAGTTATAACTTGGTAATGAACAGAAACTGGTCACCGACTCGCACTAGGCCATTATTTGTAGTTATAACTCGGTAATGAAGATAAACTTGTCACCGACTCGCACTTGGCCATTATTTGTTGTTGTACTTTAGAGTGTGTACTATAATCATGCCAAGTTTGACGCTTGTACGTATTACCGTTATTACATTAGAGCAAATACAAAAATACGTTAAAAAATACCTTTGTTGTACCCTTTAATTTTTTTGTCTTTTTTTTTCTTAGTTAAGCCGCCATATCATTACGTATTCTATGAAAATTTCAACTGGCTACCTATTACAGTTCAAAAGATACAGCAGTTCAAAGATAGGACGGACAGACAGACAGACGTCGTAGGCTTTGTAATAGGGTCCCGTTTTTACCCTTTGCGTACGGAACCCTAAAAAGACAGTACCTCCGTACTGGTGCGACCCAAAACTGCCTTGAATTAATTATCAAATTACTGACTGCCTTATATCTCTTACATTACAGGAAATATCAAGATTTACCAGTCACAACCTCGCCCAGAAATTACACCAGTTGGAGGCAGAAAGTGTCGTGAAGCGCGTCGGTCTTCAAGACAACGTTATAATACTCTTAAAATACATCAAAAACTGGGCTTTCAAAGTCGACAACAAATACGTAATCGTTACACCTTGGCTTAACCTGGACTTTGAAATTAGATATGAAATTCTATTAGAATGGGCTGGCGTGATTGTGAATAAAGCTTTTGAATACCCCGGCTGCTCCATCGCCTCTTTGTCTGATTCGTTCGAATTGATAACCTGCAGATCGGTTCAAGATGCTTGCATGTTCCTAGAATATGCAAAGTGTATTACACTTAAAGTAGTCAAGTGTAAGGTGCCTGACTTGTTTTCTGATGAAAATGAAGAGCCAGAGACCAGTGAGTTCAACATCTATGAATCAACGGAGAATATTTTTATATTTCCAGTTAAAAACTCTCTGACGAGATATGTGTACCTTAGGAAGATTATGTTAGAAAAACATTTGAAAGCTAAAATGATTTAAGATTATCTTTCAAAAGCATTCTTAAAAGATAAGCTATTTAAATATTAATTACTTATCTTTTACTTTCAGTAGGTACCTATCTATTAATCTAAAATATTTTATAGAATAAAATCTAATAGTGCTAACAGACGCTCGGACGCGGCTGACCTCAACCGCCGTCTGACTAGTGTGAGAGAAAGAGAGGGAAATATGATATTCTCACTCTTTCTCTCCCGTTTGTTGGAGGGCGGTCCGTCAGCCGCGTTCGAGCGTCTGTTAGCACTATAATATAACGACGCCCTGTGATTGCTAATAAATTTTAGTGTAAAAAGATCTACATAATGAGAGTAGAAAGAGTAATATAGCCACTATTCAATATTTTGTGTAAAATATAAAAATTATGTCTTCATAGTGAAGAAATTTAAGTGTTTTATTTGTGTGAATTCCTTTTTCCCATTTATAAAATAAACTGTTTATTACAATAATAGTTAAACGGAGGCTCTTATCATTGTGCAACATTTTAGATCGTCAGTCCATTACACTAGCTAGAGTTATAATTATTATGATGAACTAGAGCAGGGTCCGTACCGTCAGCTTTACGTTTGCGAGCCTTGATTTTGCACGATCCCTAGTACCCTAGTACGTACGCCTGAATCGCTTTTATTCGAACGGTCAGTCGACCCTCACCACACAAAAAAATATGCTAAAATCTTTTCACCTATAAAAAAAAGACGAACAAATTATTTCTTGAATAAATTAAAAGAACCCTGAAGATTCAAGATTCACTATCTCTTTAGGGTAGATATCTATGCTTTAGGTTTGAATCTTCAGGATTATTATCAAAGAGAATACAATAGAGAATTATTATGAGAATACCGACTGGTACCGACCGATTCATAACATCCGCGGGTATAAATTTGAAATTGACGTTAATACGCTCCGAATTTCGCTCTTAGCACTACAGCTACTAGATGGCGTTGATATTTCTCTTTTGTTTGCGCGTGCCGTGTACTCATTATTCTTCTCATTGAAGTTTTTTTTAATGCCTTTATTAACTAAACAAAATACAAGCTAAAACTAACACTACAAATACAGTTAGACTACCCATAGACCGTTGAAGGTCTAAAGACAATCCAAATGCTCAAGCCCACTACCAGTTGGCAGCGTACCCAACATGCTGGCGGCATTACCACGTTGAATGGCAATGCTAATGCGTTGAGCCAGAAACACGCCAGCATTTTGGTCACGCGTCGCATTAACCAGACGCTCTGAAAGATTTTTGAAAATGAGGTGAGCTCCCGGTCCCCAAGGGCCCAATGTCTCGACCCCAAACGCCTCAAATATGTAACCACTGCCGAGGTTAGCATATTTGCGTCGCTTGTGCAGCTCTGCCAAATTGGCAGCCGCGCCAGCCCTACCGTGTCTCAGGAAGATGTGACGGCGCCAAAGTATCGACACAAGTTGCGTCCCATACAAGGGCTGCCCCAACCTCCAGGGCACAAGTGTCATACCGTCAGGCCTCTATCCATCATCACGCGCAAATAATAATCTCATTGAATAAATACCTAGTTTCGTGCGTTAGTACCGGAGTTTACGGATCCTATCTCTTAAAATAGTATGTGATGTGTTATTGTATACCAAAAAAACGACAAGGTGGCTCGTAGTTTCTCTCAGTGTACTGCAAAGATCTTGTATGTGTACTGCAATATTAGTTTCGAATGTATGAAACCATGGACGTATGATGAGAGTACGTCCATGTATGAAACGGGTGCGAAATCAAACTTTTACGTTCTTCTACGTTCCTACTCTAACGTATAAGCTTGTCTCTATAGGCGTCCTACTTCATTAGAGGATTCGCACCCGTTTGTTAAATATGTTTTCTTTTGAAGTCCCACCTCTTCAGCGTTAGCGGTTATTATTCTCTTTGCTAGTCTAAACATAGGCTAAGTTTAGTATGTCTAAATAATATTATTTCTCTATGTTCCAAATCTACAGATTATATAAATTGTTTATACTCACTTCCGGAATCTAGAGTTGGCAAAGTACAGAATGGCCAGCTTGATAAAAAATACTTTGAAATGGACTTGATCTGTCATCAAGCCAATCGATTGTCTATGTTTTATATTTTTTATATGTGGCAATAACAACTTCCTGCAAAAGGGACCAACGTGAAGTTGGGCATTCCAAAATTCGCCATTTTTACTTTGTGAAGAGAGATTTTTATATTTTGTCAGGCTGGAGAACGAGGATTATTTTCTAAGTGTGTGATTAGATATTATTTCTCGTAGCCGAGACTGTTACTGAAAAAGTTTTAGTATAATAGTGTGGTTTTATTTATTACTAACGTTTGTATGTAGTGCTACTTCCCATCGTTAAATTTGCTCGTTGGTGTGTCGCTTTAGCTAATTCGATGGCTATGATATCGGAGTTGTAATCTAAGGTGTCGTTTAGACGTTCTCCTTACGGGATAATATCGAGAAAGTGAGGCGACGGTAATAGCAATGAGCCGGCCTCAAGGTGGACGAATTCAAGTCCCGGATGACCTTAGAGAGATCTTACTGGAATTCACCATAAGTTACCTGTTGGAGCAGCCCGGGGACGTGATCAACTACGCGGTCGAGTTTTTCACAAGGTTACAGAACAACAGGACGACTACGATAGTGAAGGGGCCCGTCGCCGGAACACCTGATGAGTCCATAATATCAGATGAAGAAGGTACTGTCTCCCTCATGTATTTTACTTGTAAAACTGTTTATGAGGATGTTCGTAAAGGTGGGTGGCTATTATGTATAGTGTCGTAATGTAGGTTCGTGTCATTTCCTCATGAATGGGCTAATTATCCTGTGTAGGCGCCTAGTTCCTTAGTTCGCGTGTGTGCCATTATTTTATTAGTACATGAATGAAAGTAGATCTTTTATGACCCTTGAACTCACTATTGTTCCATTGCAATCGCTAATCATCACTTCTTTACATTACAACATTCTCAAGAACATTATAACCTGAAAAGTACTGTAAAAATATTGTTATCTGGAGTAGCGTGAAAATATCAAGCGGTTAATTTATTAGTAATACCACTTTTAATTGGGGTATTATGATGACCCGATTTTGTATGTATTTCACTCAATATCTAAGAATTGGATTAGAAAACTGTTTTAAACTATCATGGTTCTTCACTACAGTCATGTCAGTTATTTTTTATACTAAGTTATAATATTAGGTGGTTCTATGTTTCTAGTATAAAAAAATATTTAAAACTGACAATTTTCAGGGAGTTATTTAACAATTAAAATTGAAACAATTACAATTTGTTTAGTAGAATCGGGGGCCAGGTCGCTGTCCAAACAAAAGTGGGTGCAAACAGCTTAATGATATGATGATTATAAAAAGAAAAAACTTCTGTATGGCAATAGTGCAGTGTATAATTTTCCAACATCTCTGATAGATCATGGCTGGTTCATGGCTTCTTGCTTTCGACAAGAGATATTTTGCGTTTCCCTACAGTATTGAGGATGGAATTCATTTATTTGTTGGCTTTCTGCCATCAGTTATGATTCTAATTTACGCTAATATAATATTTTAAGTAAAAGTGTTTGCCAAACGTACCAAATAAATAATGCATAAGCCATAAAAATTATGTCATGTATGATAAGGTCAATGTTAATATGTCATAGCATAGTTACTGAAACTAATTTATGGTCAAAAGTTCATTAATTACTACTAATATCAACATCATCATGTCATAAAACGAATACTGAATCTAACTTAATAAATAAATTTAAAAAATGCACTATCAATGAAAATAATCAATTTGAAGCAAATATTTTTCTAATTCTAATTCAAAGTGCGGGTGATAGACCTGCACTGACATCCCGCTCAGAGTGTATTGTGCATTTGCCCCTGCCAGCCTACACAAACCAGCTGAGCTCCTTAAAATAACAGAACACGGCTTTGGGATTTGAAGCACATGCTGCACCCAACAATCATTAACCTACAGATTAAACTGCCAATAAAACATCTAAAATTAATGTAAAAATTCAAAATAAGAAGATTATACACACCAATCCTTACTAATATTATAAACGTGAAAATGTGTTTGTTTGTTCCTATTGTAAGCTGCAACAGAGCAATGGACCCACATGATTTTGACTTTGAAGTTTTAGTTCAATACCGTAATAAGAAGGATTTACGACAGAAGAAAATATGTTTAACAAGGCTGAGAAGTCCTGCAAAAGGTTCTACTGTACAGAGAGCTTGCTTTGACCTCATTAGTCGAATAGGAAACAAACTGACTTCGTACCGCTTCGTACCCTGTTAGTAGGAAAGCGTTTTGGCACAGATCTTTTTTATCAAGTGTATTCTTTGCAAAATATGGCCCACCAAAATGGCAAAAAGTTGCTTACTCTCCGCATTTCTAAACTACATGTAAAAACTAGTAAGTAACCAGTAGTTAGTTATATCTATATAGGTTATTTTAAAAACATGTGTTCAAAATTATTTTCAACATTTTATGATTGTAACTTTTTGGTTAATCAAAAAGTTACAATCATAACGTTAAAACTGTAATAAATTCAAGATATTCTAGTTCAAATGTCATTGACCATTTCGTAAAATAATTTTAACAAAGAATGTGTTGCGTTTTCTCTTTGGCTAAACCACAACAAGTAAATGTTACCTCGGATGGTGTCATCAAATTTCACAGAGTGTTCTCTGAAATTATCTAAGCCCACCGAGCTTTGTTCATTCGTATTTTTCTCAATATAGCTATCAATTCTTGAACTATGAATGTGACCACAATTAAATGGCTTTGAAGTTTGGCTATGGAACCCTACCATATTTGTGTCGACACGCACTTGGCCTTTAGTCAAATACGCGACTGAGTAGGTAATGGCGTGCTTCTCTATGCACTGCATTTTGTTATTTTTAGCGTGTCTATAGTTTTAAAGTCGTTGCCTTCACCCCATAAGTTTTAATAATGCAATCAAGAAATAGCAAAATAATGAAGTTGTAAATTCATGTTTACAACATACTCTCGTACCTACCTACAATAAACAGTTAATATGCTATAAACTTCGATAAGGCAATGAATTGCCTTCAATTCATTATCAAAATCAGGCAAAAACTCTACGTTAACGTTTAACTCCCATGAAAATGTTTGCCGACATGTAAATTTAGTGTTATACTGTTTTTTTGTTATGTTTGTTTTTAAACGCTTTGAAGTTTGTGATGATGAGATGGGCTTATTTTTCTGCGTAGACTGCTCAGTTTTACTGCTTGAACCAAACCAGATGTTGACCTTTTTATAATCATGCCTTTTATTATTAGCTGGGGCAATGATAGGCAACTATACAAGGTGTAACATAATAAACAATAAACATGCTCCCTGATAGTAGTTCCAGTATCTAAATTATTTCTCTTTTTGGGGTTCCGTACCCAAAGGGTGAAAACGGGACCCTACTACTAAGCCTACGCTGTATGTCCGTCCGTCTGTCTGTCCTACCGTTAAATCAAATTCAAATGATCAAATTACTTATTTTATCATTTGAATTGTAGGTTGGTAGGTACACATACATATTTAACGGCTGTATCTTTCTAGCCATAATAGACAGCCAGTTGAAATTTTCACAGAATATGGTATTGTTACGGCGGTTAACTAAGAAATAATAATAAAGTCAAAAAATAAAAACGAAAGGGTACACTACAACAAACGTATTTAACACATTTTTGTATTTGCTTTAGTGTAAAAACGATAATACGTACAAGCGTCAAACTTCCCATGATTATAGTACACACTCTAAAGTGAAACAATAAATAATAAATACTGGCCAAGTGCGAGTCATGTCATGTGCTCTTTACAATTTGACGGCACCCAGTTCGATCCTCGGCCCTGCACCAATGAGCTATTTAGTACCCTAGTAAATAAAATAAGTAAAATATATTAAATACCTAAATAAATACGGTGAAGGAAAACATCGTGAGGAACCAGTATGTCCAAGAATCACAAAAGTTCAGTCATATGACATTCACCAACATGCACTGAACTAGCATGATGGAATAGGGCCATCCTCTGTCAGAGTGAAGCCTGTGTCCCATCAGTAGGGACATGATAGGCTGAAATGACGATCTGAAGCAAAAGCGGAATTCGTGTTACATACACCCTGTAGATATGTTCAGGTGCTAACTGAACCTTGAGCAATATTTGTCCACGAAATGTACTCTTCATTGTTCAAATGAGAAAAGCAAACCGAGCAATGCGACAATTTAAAACTACATTTACAAAAGTGCCTCATCTCGAAAATTGAAATTTTAAACATTTAGTGGACAGAGCAAAATGGAGCACTTACGAATTCAATGTAACCATAACCAGTTATGTTGTAAACACCTGGTAGTGATGTCATACTGGTACTGTGACTTATCATGGCTTACTAGATTAATCCAAGATTCCACTCTAAAGTAATAGCTTATGTTGTTGAAAGGGGACTGAATCAGTGCTTGCCTTGTCTTTAAATTAGATAGACCATGAGAAGGGTAGCTGTCATGCAAGAAGACAGTTCAAGTAGCCGTTGCAATGGTACATCAGTTAAGTTTATCAACAATAGCCTAGCACTGTTTTTTTTTAAATCATTTTACTCGGTTTCCAAGATGGAGGTTAATGTTTTTTAGGTGTTTATGTCTATTATTATTATTTTATGTACTTATTATACCTAGTACCTACCTCCTGTAGACTAATCTTGACAAATTTTGATTATGTTATAAGCCTAACGTTGACTGGTGAGACAGAGCGACAATGTCGTGGCCAAAAACCAACTCTTTCGTGACGCTAGGTTCAAAATTGTTCTCCATTTACTAGAATCTTGAGAAACGTGCCAAAAGGCTCATCAGCAACGAAACTAGTTTCAAGCTTCTTAGTCTTGAGCATCGGCGCAAAGTTGCTAGTCTATCGGGTTTTTATCAGATACATTTCGGAGAGTGTGCTTCAGATCTGCATGGTCTAATCCCTCCTGCCCTTTTTCTACCGGAACTGCCAGAATGGGCATGAAAAATCGACACCGCTTTATGGTTCATTTTCCGAAAACCCGTACGAAGCGCTTTGATTCCACTTATTGTGCGAACTGCTAGTCTGTGGAATGCGCTTCCTGATTGGGTGTTTCCCGATAGTTACATTCCGTCTTCAAATTCCGAGTGAATCTCCATCGTAGACCGCATCATAGATTAACATCAGGCGAGTTCGCGGACAATGGCAAGCCTATAAAAAAACAGTACAGTCGAGGCGAGACAGAGGAGTGACGTGGCGGGACAAATTTTGAAACTACGGTAAACCGGGAGAGTTGAATTTTCCACAGCCGCTTGTAATCAGCTACACTTTTCACAGGCTATATTTCACAGTCGGGTCTTTTTGTTTTCTTTTAATGTACATTGTCTAGTCTATAACTTTTTCTTATTTTTTACGTTAGTATAGGCTTTCCTTTGACCGTTATCTCACCTAATGGAAAGCGATGATACGGCGCATTTGCCTAGGAATATTTCACGAAAAAAAATAAGAAAAATTCATTTTCCTATACATTTTGTATGAAACGGCAACGATTGAAATCATTGACATATTACATCATACAAAACAAAAAATAAATTGTCATCTAAGTCAAAGGAGGTTGCTGTCGCTACCAAGGAGGTTGCTTCAAGGAGGTATATAACGCGGGTGGAACCGCGGGGCGCAGCTAGTTACTTATAGCAACTCAACTGAAAATAGTACAGTTATGGTACAGGTATGTAACATTTGTGTCGTAACAGTGTATTCAAGACGTCATTGTTAAGCTAGAGGGAGTTCAAGGAGTCTCATTACAAATCAATTCATTTCGTAACTTATCTATGGTAGGATCTTATTGTGAAGACACTCGGTTACACAAGGCATGCCACGGCACATATTAAATAGCATGGCACAACTAACTAGCACTTTCTTTCAAACAGTACATGGGTACTGCATGACCACAGTTTGACCACATTACTCGCATATCAGGCCACATTGCAATATTAAACCGTGTAGAATTTGACCTGGATATCCGAAAAATATTCAAAGCAAAAAAGTATGCGTTCTAAATAACTATAGAGTTCTGTTTTATAAACAAAAAGTCTTCGTGAACCTATTTGGAAACGGGTTGTTCCATTTTCATCCTAAGACGTCTCATCCTGCTAGGTACAAATTCTTAACTAATCCTAAAATTGAAAAGATGAAAATGTGTTGATTTTATTACTATAAGATTACGCCTATCTTTGAAATTGAACCCGTTACGGATTTAATCGCGTGTATTTTGTCCCGAAGAGAGGTTGGGAAAAAGCGGCGTTTCTAAGAGTTTGTGTATTTATTCGACCTTGAAATTTTGTAGGCAAGTAGTTAATTTTATACAAATTTTGTAAGTTCTAATATGGGCAAAATCGGTCAAGGGCTTGTAAAGATGGGGTCGCGAGGTCTCAGTTCAGGTCGCATTTCGAACACTTTGCAGTGTCAGTGGTCTCAAGTACTTTTTTAAACTATATGACGGATTTCTATAGAAATGTGATGTAATTATTTACAAGTAACGGCGATGGTTTTAATCAAAACGTTATCTTTGTACTTACTATGAAGTAGGTATTATGTCTTCTGTGGTAGTAGTCACGGTGTCCAGACGCGAAAACCTATAAAATTATTGCACCTAACTTATTGACGTTTTATTTTACAAAGATTTGCGTATACATGTATGAAAAAGCAAGCCTAGAGTCATCGAAATTGTCTTTAGGGTGAGTAAGAAACAATAAGGAATAAGTTCTTAGTAACATTAGGATGAGTTAGAATTTCTTCCTACTAGGATGAGACATCATAGAGGGGATGAATACGGAACAACCAATGAAAATAAATAAGAGTACATGTCATTATGTTTTTATTGAATTGTACTTTGATCGGCGGTAATTGGTGTTACGAGTTTTGTGAGAAAAACTACATAATAACAGATTGAACATAAGTCCGTGCACCGGACTTGATAGTACAAACAAACTTACAACACAACCACAGCAGTACACGCTTCGAATAGGGTGTCCATGTCCAAGGTTCGCGCCCATTCAAGTCCTTGCAAAGTTTTCTAGTATTTCTGTATCTATTAGAGAAAAAATCATATATCATAGTGACTAGTCTGCATCGCGCTTACCATCAAAGCTGTCTCTCACACATTTAAAAAAAATTAATAGATAAAATTTGCTTAATAAGATAATTTTTTTAAAACGGGCAAGTGCGAGTCGTGCTTGCGCACTGAGGGTTCCGTACCACCACTTATAATGGTACCAGTTCAGTTGGTAATGAACAGAAACTTGTCACCAAATCGCACTTTTTGGCCATTATTTATTATTTGTTGTTATAGTTTAGAGCATGTACTATAATCATGTTTAGTTTGACGTTTGTAGGTATTACCGTTTTTACATTGGAGCTAATACAAAATACGTTTGTTGTATGGGGACCCCCTTTTAACTTTTTGATTTTTTTATTATGTTAGTTAATCCGCCGTAACATTACATATTCTGTGAAAATCAACTGGCTATCTATTACGGTTCGAAAGATACAGCCGTTAATAGGTAGGACAGACTGACAGACTATTGTAGGCTTAGAGTAATAGGTGATTTTTTTAATTCTTACAGAGTCATAAGGGTTCCGTTTTTTCCTTTTGAGATACAGAACCCTAAAAAAGCAACTTAAAATCAGTAACAATTACAGGCAAGGTACCGGAATGGCATCGAACGGACGCCCTAGCATCGAGCAGAGATGAAAGGCATGCAAATGGGCTGGTTTTACGTGTGTGCTTTGTTAGCTCATGCCTTAGTTATAGTGAAATTTTAATGTGATGTACATTTTGGCTTTACTTTCCATAAATAGACGTGTGGGATGGGAGTTAATTGTGAACTAATTGCGTGGACAAAACAGGTGTGGTTATTTTGGTCACGAGGTCAGTGCATTTGATGTTTCGTACCTATTGTAAGTGTAATTTTAGTCTTTAAGGGCAGCTAAAATTGCGCGGTTGTCCTACTCGCACATACATCATATTTTCAGCGTGCGAAAGAGATAGCTATGGTTGAGCGTAGTCAGTCTCTTCGTACGTCCTCTATCTTGATCGCGCATTCCAACATTTTTGAAGATGTCAAATTATTGAAATGAAAGTACCTTAGATGTCACATCTAATCAGAACGAATAAAGAAAATAACTACAAATGCTCTGTAAAATTTTCATTGTGTTTTAAATATGCTTTTGACCAACGTAAAAAAAAACTACTAAGTAGTATCGATTTTTAAATATGTAAACTTGGTTTAATCAAAATGTAAATTTACCGATTATTTGTAATGTAATTTTCTTTATTTTTTCTTCTTAGATTTCACAAAAGTCACTAACATATTTTATCTGCAAAAATATTGAAATTTTCTTGCGAGATAGAGAACTCACGAAGCATAGACTTTTAATGGCTCATTGAATCTTGGTATAATTTAACTTTTAATGAGTAACTTTCAACAGCCAAAATTTTTCACTGATATGTCGCGCGGGTTTGTGGTGGCTCGTTTAATTGGGTTATACTGTTTTGGTAAATTCTGCTAGTCCAGAGAAGCGTTCCGTTACGACATAATATGCTATTCGTGTATATGCCGCGAAGAATCTGTGCTAGTGACGTCAAACATTAATTTTAATGTAGTGAGATTTGCCACGATATTTGCTTTTTATGAAGGAGTGTGACGCCCTGAACTCTGATTTTAAACGTTCAATCCGCATGGCGGTAATCATATTTCAAAGAAAACCAAAATTATCTGGGCTACGTCACAAGTTACTAGCCGATAAATCATATCAATGAAGATACACGGTCATTTGATAATAGAAGTAAGAAAACTTCAGCTGTTCAATGCATGTTTGCTGACGTCAAATTACAAATATTCACAATCTTAAACGTTTCCTCACTGCCTTTCAAAATAATATTACGTTTAATTAAGACAAAACAAAAGTACATATTTTGGTCCCATCGCTGAACCTGTCAACGCATCAGCTCTATCTGCAAAAAAACTATAAAGACCTTTTGAAAAACTGTCAAAAATGTATTGTGCTCGTAATCGAATCTCTCAGAACATTGCAGAATTTATAATCTTAGGATATTTTAACAGATGTAGATACTTAACCCGGGGAAATGCGTAGGCCATTAACAGTACCCACCTACATTATCGTACAAAGTCAGACACCATAACTAAGACCTTGACTTTACATCCATGTGTCGATATCCGGTATATCGCATTATCGATCGGGTTTCGGAAGTTGTCTGTTTAAGATAGGCTACACGCGTAAGTTTGCCATCAGATCAGTCCAGAATTGGGATGTAATAATCTGATGGACAATCGAGTACAAAATGAGCTCGATGGATACCAAAGTCACGGACTGTTCAATCAGCTCTGATATCAGACTTACGTAAGTTTAACTTACGTATTACAAAGATCCTTACGCGCGTTAAAAAGTGTTTTTTCTACAGAGCCGCCAGTGGCGCGCTTCAACAATCGGCGCAAGTCTGTGTTCGCCGAGACATACGACCCAGAGGAAGATGACTCCGATGAGGGAGCGCCGGCAGTGTTCCCCAAGTCGGACGCGCAACGGTCGCGACTCGCTGAGGCCGTGCGCAGCATCCTGCTTTTCCGCTCGCTAGACGCACAGCAAATGCAACAGGTAACTACATAAGATTTTGAAGAAGATATTAACACTGACGAAAAGGTTCCGGTAGTATTCATCAAGTAGGAAACGCGACGGTTGCGGCTCGCTGAGGGGATGTGCGGGATCCGCTCTTCCGCTAGACGCACAGCAAATGCAACAGGTAACTAGTAACATACGACATAGAAGAAGATAACTCTAATTATGAGTCTTGCCCATGTCAGACGCACAGCGGCTGCGGTGGTGCGCGAGATCCTGCTGTTCCGCTCGTTAGACGCACAGCAAATGTAACAAGTACCTAGTGATGAAATAAAATAAACGATTTGACGGACTATGACAGGATGCCGGCAGTGTGCCCAAAATCAGAATCCAATCAGATGTTTCCATGATTAAAGATAATATTTTCTTTAATGGAGAGCGATGATGTTTTTGGAAAAACCATAATGGGATTTTCGCAATACAACAATCCAAGAAAATATTACAAAAAATCCGTAAGGAAACTGGAACGCATAGGTACTTAATTATCATTTATGTGGCTGTCGATCACTAAACGTATAAATAGGTTTTACCACGTGAAATTTTTAAAAGATTATTCGAAATAAGCTTAACTTCCCCTTACCATTAAGTTCAATCTTATTGAAAATATAAGCAAAGTACTCACCAATTCTGCGAGGTAACGCATCAGGTAAATGCCTAGGTAACGAGAGTTATTAATAGTTGATAGACTGGCGGCCCTGAAGAGGGCATTGCTAGTTGCAAGCAAGGCCACGCTTTGTTAATGGCCCACACATGAGAACAAGTTCTTAGATTAGTTGTTAGACATATGTCAAGTAGAGTACAGCTTGAGATTTACAACTACTAGCATAACAATTGTCCAAGAAAATATCAATTTGAGGTTGATTATTATGCTCCAGTTTCTAGTATTGATTCATCATCATCAGACAGAAGACGTCTACTGCTGAACATAGGCCTCCCCCTTTAACCTCCACACTGAACGACAGCCTGCCTTTTGCATCCACTGGATGCCAGCGAGTCTCACTATGTCGTCGGTCCATCTAGTGGGAGGCCTACCTACGCTGCGTCTTCCGGTTCGTGGTCTCCACTCAAGAACCTTTCTTCCCCATCGGTTATCGGTTCTCCGAGCGATGTGGCCTGCCCATTGCCATTTCAACTTGCAAATTTTAACAGCTATGTCGGTGATTTTGGTTCTTTGGCGAATATCCACGTTTCGGATTCTATCGCGCAAGGAAACTCCGAGCATAGCTCTCTCCATTGCCCGCTGTGTGACTGAGTTTTTCCAAAAGGCCAACAGTTTAGAACCACGTCTCAGTACCATCAGTATCTGTAGTTATACCAGCACGCATATGAAGATATGACAGTGTAAATACCTGTAGCAGCTCATCCATGTCCTTCTTCATCTCCGAAATTTGATCCTTGCTGCTGACATTTGCATCCAGCAGCTTATCTTTCAGGTCAGCAATCTACTTGGACCACGTCTCAGTACCATACGTCATCACCATGCCATATGTAGTATTGATTGATTATCTATATATATATATATATATATATATAAAAGGCGATGTGTGTATGTATGTATGTTCCCTATGGGCTCCGAAACGGCTGGGCCGATTTTGATTTAATTTTCAGGCAAGTTGAAGTAATGACTAAGGAGGTTGCTATCGCTACCAAGGCGGTTGCATTGTTTTCATCTTTCACTGGCAGGTAGCTGATGTTATAAGGAGTAACTTAAACTACTTTTAATTCGGATATAATGCGGGTGAAACCGCGGGGCGCAGCTAGTTTACTGATAAAGTATACAACTAGATAAACTTGCTATTTGATCATATTCTATTACAAGAGCTCTACTTCTGCTTGACTCCTCCATTGTTGCATGTTACAACCAGCTTTCAAAATCAAGCTTCACAATTATACGAGGTTACACGGAACAGTGGTAAGAAGCCAAAAGGATCTCATTGATCAGATAGCCCTATTAGTCCAGTTGGTAGTGAACCTGCCTTCTGCGCGCGTGGGTTCGATTCCCACCTAGCAAACAAAATGTTTATCACATTACCTAGGGCCTAGGTAATGTGATGAACATATGTGTGTTGGTCTATATCTGGGTCTTACTATATATTTAAAATTATACATGTAGCCATATTACAAGCTTTGTTTAGTTTGGCGTCAGATGACCGTATGTGCTGTGCATAAATGTCCCGAATATTTATTTTATGTACTCATAATTACAAATAACTTTTACTATGAGATCAACTCGGCGTTCGCGAAAATACTATCAGCTGTTCCTTAGAAAAATTCCATTCGACACAATGAAATGTGTTAAAACATAGCAAAAATGATGAATGACGAGACGTGTCTGATTAGTTGTGCCCGCCTCACGCATTCTAAGTGTAATGTGGCGTAGTTATTCTACATCACTCAACCATTAGCGGTTGGCAGTCTGTGTTGATTGAGCCGCGCACCTCGAAGCCGAAAGCTTACCGATTCTGTGAAAAAGTTTATAACAATCTTTCAGTCAACAATCTGATCTGGGAAGCTGTGCAACTGTTGGTTAGGAACAGTCCTATAGTTATCCACGTCAAATGCCCGTTTTCACTAACCCTAGGAGTCGCCTAAATCAGTGGACAAAATATTTAGGAGTTCATCATCATCATCATCAGCCAGAAGACGTCCACTGCTGAACATAGGCCTCCCCCTTTAACCTCCACACTGAACGACAGCCTGCCTTTTGCATCCACTGGATGCCAACGGCTCTCACAATGTCGTCGGTCCATCTAGTGGGAGGCCTACCTACGCTGCGTCTTCCGGTTCGTGGTCTCCAGCACTCAAGTACCTTTCTTCCCCATCGGTTATCGGTTCTTCGAGCGATGTGGCCTGTCCATTGCCACTTCAACTTACAAATTTTAACAGCTATGTCGGTGACTCTGGTTCTTTGGCGAATATCCACGTTTCGGATTCTATCGCGCAAAGAAACTCCAAGCATAACTCTCTCCGTTGCCCGCTGTGTCTCTGAGTTTTTCATTCATTTTTAGGCCAACAGGGCCAAGGGCAAAAAAATGTTAGGTGATGTAAGTGACGTTAGGCATCACCTAAAGTTACGACACCGATTCGGAGGTGCCTAATGATAGGCAACTCTTAAACTGACAGCTCGCGCCGCGCTCGCTCACTCACATCAAAACTATAGATACCTAACTGTCAAAAATTTAGGCAACACCTACTAAACCTAGTAGAGTTTGAATCAGAAGATTACGCTTAAGACCCTACTTAGATTAGGAGTTCCTTAGTTAGACGTCGCCTTGTTCGTGGTTAGTGAAAACGGGCAAAAGATTTTGGGTAAAGGAAAGTTTTTAAATCAGAATTCAGCCATTAGTAATAAGGGAAATAAGAACTGTCCCATGTAATGGAGTAGCAAACTTCATCCGTGTTACTACTAAGTACTGGTAGTAACACTGTAAACGAAGTAGTGTTATTATTGGATGACGTACACGGAAAAATTGTACCTTATCAAGCTACACGGAAATATTTTTCCCACGCTTCGGTTGTTTATACCTCAACAAATAAACATCGGCTTCATCTCTTTGTAACTTTGTAAATGAAATGTAAGGCAATCACAGTTTATTTCATAAAGTAAAGGTGTGATGTTTGTTTGTTGATGGTTGGTGAAACTTCTTTGACGAGTTTATACATAATCCATACACAAAAGATTAAAAACAGCTTACTATTGGCGGTGCCGGTATCCACCAGATATCGGACCCAAGGTGACCAATAAAGATACATAAAATAACCCACTATATGACGTCATGTCAATTTCGTACCATTTTATTGGTCAACATCAGGCTGCTTAACTAAAATCTGGCTGATTCTATCCCATACCCACCTACACCTACTAATAATTACTAATTTTGTACACAGGTCCTAGACGCGATGTTCGAGAAGCGGTCAGAGCCGGGCGAATACATTATCCGGCAAGGCGATGACGGTGACAACTTCTATGTAATCGAGAATGGTTGCTTCGATGTCATTGTGGCGGGAGACGACCGCATTGAAAAGGTAAGCGAAACCCTACAATATCTATTTTTTACGAGCTGGTTGTCGACTTCAAAAATTACTTGCTAGCTCTTTCCACGAAAGCTTCGACGGCATAAGGTTTGACAATGGGAGGTGGGAAGAGTAAGGAGCGGCTGTAACTATCTTTAATCGGTGTAAAATTCGCGCGCTAAAGGCTGGCCCAGCAGTGATGTCTGAATAATTTTGGCCTGCCCTCTACCCGTGCGTATCTGCGAATAAATTGTCGAAATGGCCACCCTTGACAGCTGCCAAATTTATACAAATTCAATGGCAACAGCCGCTCCATAGTCTTCCTACCTACCATATGTTTGATAGCTTTAAGTAACTCGTTAAAAATCGAGTTAAACGGACCACTAATACTTCTATTCTATTGACAAAGTATGGCGCCACTCGTACAAACTGTTTTAGAATTGAATATAAATACTTTTGACGATTATGGGTCATACAAGGCCTTATTTTTCTTAACTAGGTACTAGGTTTGTAATCACTGTTCCATATTAGTCACATTATACCGTGTGGTCAACTAAGAGATGCCATGACGTTCTTCAAGCCTTCTAGCCCAATTGGTCTGAACTGGTGGAACTGATCTGATTGGCCTGGTAAGGAAGCTTGAACCTTAGTTTCAGAAAACCAAAATCAGTTCAACGCTCAAGCCTAAAATTTCGTTAATAAAATTTCCTAATTCATTACACCCTTATTAAAAATAAGTACTTTAACTTGAAAGCAATCAAAAGTTGATTAACTTTAACAGACTTTATTTATTAGGCCTTTGGATTTCCGTCTTAACAAATTTACCAAAAAATATCCTATAAAACCGGCCAAGTGCGAGTCGGGCTGAGGGTTCCGTACCACCACAAAATTCAATAACGAAATTACCAGTTATAACTTGGTAATAAACAGAAACTTGTCACGGACTCGCACTTGGCCATTATTTATTATTTGTTGTTATATTTTAGAGTGTGTACTATAATCATGCCAAGTTGGACGCTTGTACGTATTACCGTTTTTACATTAGCGCTAACTTAAAAATACGTAAAAAAATACGTTTGTTGTATGGGGATGTATGGAACAGCTGATATATTTTTCACGAATTTAGGGTTGGTCCCGTAGTAAAAGTTGTTCATAATGATGGGTAGTATGGACCACTTTCGGCTTAGTACAGCCTTTCCGCGTAACCCTGTATACATACGTCGGTCGCACTGTGACTGTTTTTTACACGTCGACAAATGCGACACATTGAATACAAATTTGATTTTGATTGATAGGGCAGTTCACGTTTTTGTTTCGATCGGGATTATACGCCGGATTTGACCATGATGATCTCATTATTTTCTAATACCCACGCGTACCTTTGACGTCATCAGAATGCGTCCGTTATGTAAAAACATTCGTTTACTCGAAAATTTACCGTTGAAAAACTGATTCCTACAAAAAATTTAGGCAGATGCTCACGTGGTTGCCAAAACATAGGCAATGGAATGCCAATAGATAATTTATTATATTACAAGAGTTTGCGTAGTTGCGCAATTGTATAATCTCAGTGTTCTACAGCAGAAGTTTTGTCATTTCGGAGTAAAAAAGTCAGAGACGCAATCATTAAGTGACCGTCCCAAACTTTAGTTAGCTAAGGCACTAACAGCCGCACTCAGAGACGTTACTTTAGCTAAGGAATACTTAAAATTGCTCTGTCTATTTTTCATGTGTGACAATTTCCGTCAACGAGAAGTTGACAGAGCAATTTTAAGTATTCCTTAGCTTGAGTAACGTCTCTGAGTGCGGCTGTAAGTTTATGTAGTGCTAGAGCTTAAGGTATTATCATATCTTTGCTTATAATTTAGACGTAGGACAAACATTTGTGTGATGAACATTTGTGTTTGTTCTATATCTGGTTGTTAATATCTATTTAAGTATGTATTTAAAACTATATATGTATGTATATCAGTCTCTGGCAGCCATATCACAAGCTTAGCTTAGTTTGGGGTCAGATGACCGTGTGTGCGAAAATGTCCGAAATATTTATTATTAATTAAACTGGTAATCAATAGTGCGCAAATATAACTCTGTTCCAAACATAAGAGCGGTGTTACCAGCTTTTCCGTAAAATTACATGACATAAAGCTTCGACGTATGCATAAAGAGATTATATCATAAAGTCGAAAAAGAGGGGTGTTATAATTTTAACGTGTATCGTAACGTGTGTCTGTGGCATCGTAGCTCCCAAACGGCTGATCCGAAATGATTTGGTTAATTTTGTTTGAAAGACTAGATCGAGAGTTTCATATCTGAGATGATTCAAGAAATTCTGTTTGGCTGTTTGAAGGTAATCAGCTCTATTATAAGGGGTTTTTAAACATTTTCAATTTATACTTGCGTTAATGCACACAGGTATTTATACACTTCCGAGCATCGCGGCTGATACGACAATACTTGCACTATGAAAATGTATGGCGCCGCTGCCGAGGTATGCGACAGACGCGCGTGGACGACGCGTTTGACACGCGTGACCGACTACTGACGTCGCCATACATTTTCATTGTTACCGCAAAAGCTAGTGGACTGTAAAATCGTGAATAAGCCTATGCACATGCAAGATTAATAAAATTTGTTGAAAACAATATTGTACTCGCCGAGATTAACCGCCGGGCCGCTGCCACCAATTAGTACCGAACTAGTGCAACCTAACTGAAGCACTCGCAGGATGATGATGTTCTGACAGCTGACTTTGACAGATCAGCTGCGTCTGATTGGTTGTCGGCTCTCGACGTGTGGTTGGTCCAGGGTATGGAGGACATAGACGCGCGAAATTTCAGAACAATGATTACAGCCAACTTCATTAATCCGGCGTGAACATTCATAGTGCGAGTATTGTCGCATCAGACGCGCGTGTCAGATGCGCGCGGCTGCGATCGGCCGCGATGCATACAAGGGACACCAACCGTTACTTCCTTTATTACCGTTGATCAAAATCAAGAGTTGAAAAGTTAAGAGCACTCATAATGGTTTACGTCGTCATGGGTTTTTTAATTTAAATGTATTGTACCTAATTCCTACAGTAGAAAATGTGCTATAAAATTTCAATATCCACAAACTTATTTCTTAAATTGCCGCAACGTCCGCAACTATTCCTGTAGCATATTCTTTAGTAACATTCCGCGAAGTAAAACTTTCAAAGGGCTCCGCAACAGCTCGTAAATCTTAAAACGCGTTTATTTCCAACACCACCCGCTAAACGCTAAACACAATATAAACGAGCGCGATATAGTATCGAGCGAGTGTCCAAGTGACGTCACTCGGGAATGTCTAACATGACGTGCGGTGTATTTGACAGTTTGTGAGCTCGTGCGAATCTGGTTAAATCTATATATATAAAAGGCGATGAAAGAAAAGAAAGAAAGATTAATATTTAATAAAATATTTTTTTTATTCGATGTGTGTATGTTTCCTATGGACTCCGAAACGGCTGAACCGATTTTGATAAAAACTGCAAGCAATCTTCAGATTAGCCCATCCTATGAAATTTGGTAGTGATCGGATCAATAGTATGTTATTTTTTTTTAAATAAATTTTTCTATACAGAAATTAAGTAATATTCTATAATTGAAAAAATTTACATATTACCATAGAAAAAAATGTTATCTAAGCCAAAGGAAGTTGCTTTCGCTACCACGGAGGTTGCTTCAAGGAGTTTGCATTGTTTTTAAGGTTCCGTACCCAAAGAGTAAAAACGGTACCCTATTACTAAACCTACGATATCTGTCTGTCTGCCCTACCTATTAGCGGCTGTATCTTTAAAATCGTAATAGATAGCCAGTTGAAATTTTCACAGAATATGTAATGTTCCGGCGGGTTAGCTAACAAATAATAAAAAAGTCAAAAAGAAAAAACGAAAGTACAACAAACAAATTTTTTACGTATTTTTGTATAAGCTCTAATGTAAAAAGGGTAATACGTACAAGCGTCAAACTAGGCATGGCACTCTAAATCTAAAGTATAACAACAAATAATAAATAATGGCCAAGTGCGAGTCGCTGATAAATTTCTGTTCATTACCAAGTTATAATTGTGTTATACTCGACCGCCTGTAGCAAAATAATTAACTGTGGCTGCGTATCAATTGCTTCGATAATTTTGGGAGGCGTTATAATAACTGGTAATTCGGTTACTTGGACAACCTTATTGTATTTTGTGGTGGTACAGAACCCTCAGTGCGCGAGCCCGACTCGCACTTGGCCGGTTTTTTTATTGCACCGCCTAGATTAAGACTTGTGACGTGAGTATCGGTGTATGGCCAACATGGCTAAAATAAAAGTTTAGGTGTAACTTTATCCTTATGAAAGCTATTAACAACTATGTCGACCTAATTACCACATACTGTGCTCGCATTAAAAATGTATTTACAGTAATCTCGAGGGAAGGGAACGGGCGGTCGAGCAGAAATAATCTTAATATGAAAAATTATAAAGACAATCGGCGTAACTAAAACAATTACACGCGTCTTTCCATAATAAAGGTGTGTGAAATAAGCAGCTAATCAACTTTGCTCTGCGTTAAATTTCATAGGCCTTTATTAGGTTCATGGGTAAATCATGTTAGTAACCAAAACTAGAAAGTTTTGAAAAGCCACCATTCCTTTTGAACGGAACCAAGGCTTGAGTACAAGGATGTTTATTGGCGAGGTCTGACCTCCAAAATACACCACCCAAAATGAACTTCTGCACTCAAGCCTTGGAAAATCTCCCACAGTACCGCGATTTCACGGCGTTATAAATAAAGATGAATTTACCAAAGCTCCGATGGATGTGTTATCCGATGCCACGTGCGGTCAGCGAACCAGCTTCGCCCCGGTCTAGTTGGTCGAGGTCGCGTGATGCCCAAATGTTGGCAACCCTACCTACTTGATCAAGATAGGCTGAGGTACACTCACACCCTAAACACAAGACCTACATCCACTCTAAATTGGCTTCATACTTGAAGCCAATTTGAAGTCTTTAGGTCTAGTGCAACTGCATCTTCAGGATACTTCCTGAAGTTGCAGTCAAGTCCACTCCGTGCCAAATGGCCCAGCCGCAACAATACTGCACATGCTCACGCGCCGAGCGACCTGAGCGCACGGATCAAGGTTTTTTCGTACACATTTACGCGTTTACCTACACTACTTTTCCAAACTAAAAACTCCAAAAAAACGAGTTCATTACAAAATAAATTTTCAATTTTTTAAATTACTTCTGGCTGTATTCGAACATGCGCCATCGGTTATACGCCCCGAGCGCTCTTTTTTATGCCACAAACAAGCTGACGGGCCGCCTGATGGTAAGCAGTCACCGTCGCCTATGGATACTTGTAACACCAGAGGACTCACAAATACGTTGCCGACCCTTTAGGACTCTATTAACTCGCCTTTTGAAGCTCTAAATCTATCCACTCATCCGCTCAATCAAATCGTGCCGGTTGTAATTTTCTTTATTGTTTATAACATTTAAATAATAAATCCTTAAGCGTGGAACAACACTTTTTTTATTCACCTATGAAATATTACCTCTTAATCAAAATGTCAAAATAGTTGCATCTCATGCACTGCGCTCCACCAACTGTATGACCGAATGACGTCAGATGACGCGCGACGTCGCGATTCGCGCCAATGTCACGCTATCACTTCAAAGTTCGAGCTATCTCGCTATTGTGCGAATTGAAGGCATTCCAAACGTTATGCCATATTGTGTAAATGACGAAACTGTGCACACGCTCATCACGTGCAGCGTTACATAATATCAACGTTGTCACACTGTACTCGCGATATAATTCATGACGTAAATATTTTTTTTATATTGGCATCGCAGCCATTCGTGTTTTTTTTTTAAAGAAAGAATATATCTTCTTTTGTCTACCAACTCGCCTGATGGTAAGCGATGTTGTGACCAAGGATGGAAAACGTTGATCTAAAAAAAAAACAATTTACTCTAGCCTTGAAGACACCTAAGTAGTTATCAGAAAACAAAGAGGACGGCATCCGGAGTTCCATTCTTGATCCGTACGTATCATAAATGTCGACCCAAATCGTTGTGTACGAATTTTTGGATTTTCCTCGAGAAACTGGTGGTAGTGTGCAGTTCTTTAATCTTCAGGTACATACATAGACATACATTCAATAAGTTATCTGGAATGTATCTATACCTATTTTAAAATTACCCCGTAGAGCAAAGAATTAGCGAAGCTCGACTCCCCTTCATAATCGTGACAAATTAGGTATAATTACAGAGCATGTTAAATCATCGAAGTAATTATATTATAACGAGCGCGGTTATTATGTGCTGCACAGGGTTTTGATCAGTAGTTCAAAATACTGGGTGGCTTTAAACATGTTATGGCAAATGTGAACTATCAGGTGAGTAACTTGCTCGTAGCTGCCTAGTTAGTATTTTTTGGTTACGGCGTAACTTATATTCTAGTCCCGGCTGTATTGGCCTGTGGTATTGGTGGCACCGGGAAGCTTATTGCTGAACTGTATACTACAGACACCCATGGGAACTCCATAGGGTACTAGATGATAGCACGTTGTCTGGGGCAACATTCCTGGTGTTCGGAGCGTTGCGCCCTCCTTTCCTCTACAAAGCGGACCGCACCGCGCTGTTGTCTCCCCTGGGCGGTCAGAACCCCAAATCTGACCACCAACGACCCCATAAGTCCCTTTTTAATCGGCTTTTACGATAGGTATATACCGTAAGCCGAAGACGTCTGCCTCAGGGGTCCTAACACAATATCTTATAGCATTATTATAGAAATCGAATAAAAGTTTAATAAAATATTGAATTGAACCGGAAAAGATGACGCGTTGAAGAGCAGACGCTCAGCAGTTGTGAACAATTGTTGATGATGATAAAATTTAAACAAAGTTTGTCGTAATTTCGCTCTAACTCACGCGTAGTTTT
Source organism: Agriopis aurantiaria (assembly GCA_914767915.1). Classification (NCBI taxonomy): domain Eukaryota; kingdom Metazoa; phylum Arthropoda; class Insecta; order Lepidoptera; family Geometridae; genus Agriopis; species Agriopis aurantiaria. Next base: position 8,455,470 of record OU611999.1, read on the forward strand.
GCATCTGTCCGCCAACTCAAAAAGTTTTTGCCCGCCGACTAAAAATGAGACAAGATGGCAAGCTGTTGCATACCAAATACACTTTTATTGTTTCGCATCTAAACTGTTAACTGCACTTTTATTGCGCAGTTAACTCGTTAATTACGGCTCATTAATCACTGTAACCCGTTAAACAATTACTTTAATCTGTTCGTATAATAATACGTTTGGCGATGAAGATACCCGAGATCCGGGAGAATGGAACCGGGAATATCATAAAACTGCGACCAGAACCACCTGATGATGGGCATCAGCGTCCTATTGTACACGGTAAACGTACTGCGATCCCCAAGCCGCCTTCCAAGTGTGGGGATTATGGCAACATCCCTCTCTAAGAGGGAGGCCTTTGTTCAACAGTGGACGTTTAATGGCTGGTGATGTGATGTGATGTGATGGAGATATAGCAGGAAGAAGTTATAAGAACCTTGCAGAGACCGCCTGGGAAAGTACCACATGACATTAACAGTTATTCAACCGCCAAGAAGTAGGCAAACGTACTGATATCCGGTCTAAACTACTGGGTCTGTGGTTCAGTATCCAAGGCCAATATTTTCAGTAAAATTACAGAATATAAAGATCATTATAAAGATGGATTTTTAGTAGTTCTTAATAAAATATTTTGAATTTGAATTAATTTACAACTGTACGATGCGAGCGCTGTCTAAACCCCAGCGCGGCATAACTGAACGGACTGTGTGTACATTCGGCATGGCTGTGACAGGCATGTCAAAGTTCCATTGCCGATCAGAAAATTGTAATTTTTATAATATTAATAATCTAATTCTTTTGCTTTTGTATTTTATTTCTGTGACCTTTAATTTTTTTTTTTTTTTTTGTTAAGTACTGAAATTTTTATGTGACATTTTATTTTTTTTATTTGATCTAGGGTATTTTTTTTGTAATTGACATTTTAGGTTATGTTAATTTTATTTTAACTTTCCACTGACATTTTACTATTATTATTTTTATACCTAATTCTTTGTCCAAATATTGCTAAGTATGAGTCCATGGTTACTTGAAATAAACAATTTGAATTTGAAAATGAATAACGAGGTTTTTAACTTTACGTTCAAATTTCTGGCTTGACATTGCAACTGTTATGCGAAGTGCCTAACATCAAACTAGCAACTTGCAGATCCCGACTACTCAGTTATATAAAAAAAAGGCCAAAAAGAGCCATGTTCGTATTGTAATTATCACTTAATAATTATTGCCACCGGACAAAAATAAATAAAGGCTGTTAACCTTTAAATCCTTCATTACGCTCGGGATTAAATATGACGCCCGTGACTTAAGACACTGATTTATCCCGTTTGTAAATAAACTACTATTACTAAATAAATAACACAAAAATGGAGCAATTATAATATTTTATTTAAGCAGGGACGTTAGGATGAATCGCGTAGGAGGCGAGAGGTATTCATTCCGCCTACTACGGGGAAGGAAATTCTGGCCAATTGTGTCAGAACGAAAACGAAATCAAATTACTCCTCGATAAGATGTTTTAAAAGGCTGTAAATAACTAGCACCCCTCAGGTTTTCTCGCATTTATGGTTGTAAAAATGTGCTCCCCTCTGGTTTTCCGGCATTGCTGGTTCTAAAGCATCCTACTTCTGTTTGTTACTTTTTCAAGACTCAAAAGACGAGTTATTTTTTATCGAACCTGTCTAGAATGTAGTTAGAGAAATCATCACTATGAGGACAATTACTGGGTTGCGCTACTAAGCCTAAAGGAGGTATTAGATTATATATAATTACCAATTAATATGTCAATAAAGAGTTGAAAATTTGTCTAACAATAATCTTACTAATATAAACGCGAAAATTTGTATGTATGGATGTTTGTTCCTCTTTCACGCAAAAACTACTTAATGGATTTTAATGAAAGTTTACAATAATATAGCTTATACATTAGAATAACACATAGGCTATAACGGGTTGTAGTAGCGAAGCCGAAGGCCGAGCTCTACGCGTACGAAGTAGCGAGTTTCAGCTGGTAAAGCATAAAAATAAAAAGTATTAATAATAATTAATTGCTGCATTACGCCACAGTATGCAAAAATTCATCTAACTTACCTTATAAAATGTTTGCTCAACAAGCAAATTCTTCCGTCTAAACGAGGTATATATAAGGCATATAAAAAAAAAAAAAAAAAAAAAAAAAAAAAAAATAATCACTTCAACTACAACAAAAATACCTAACAAAACTTCGCGTATTATGTACATATTTAGACAACAAATACAATATTTAACTTACTCTAAGTGAGCAATTAATTACTTTATGTCTAACTATATTTTATTTCCTGTTAGGTACAGTGTTATTGAGCGTAATTTGAGTTTGTATATGTTACGCAAACGTTCATGGTGGAGCGATGGTGGCCGAGCGGTTGCATATGCTCTGTACAATCTGACGGCACCGGTTCGATCCTCGGCTCTCCACCAATTATTTAGTACCTAAATAAATTATGTGCAGTTTTGATGTCATCGTTTAAAAACGGTGAAGGAGAACATCGTGGGGATACCGGTATGTCCAAGACATGACATCACCAACATGCGTTGGGCCAGCATGTTGGATTAGGGCCCATCTTATCTCTCTGAGAGAAGGCCTGTGTCCCAGCAGTGGGAACAGGATGGGTCGATAATGATAAGTACAATTAATTAAATTAACCGTTAACCCACTGACGTGTAATTTTGTAACACTGACGTACGAACGGCATACGTCGGTATTTAAAAATGCTTTTTAGTACTAGTCTAATGCAATCATTGAGTTTTTCAGTTTTATTTATTGTTATAAGTTAACTAAGGTACGAATATACAAAAAAAAAAAAACACTGACACACATCACATACGTCTGGTATATTTATTTACCTATTTAGGAGCGCAGGACGCGTCTGTTCGTGCGCACTGCGCCTGCGTCACTGGGAGATAGTAAGGTAACAAAATGTCCGCTAACTAATACCCGCGCAAAAAAAAAGTTATGGACAAATATTCATATGAGCGATGTATCAGATACGAGGGCTAAGATTACAGAAAAGAGAATTAAATAGAAAGAAAGAAAAATCTGTTACCAGGCATATGAGTCAACCTTGATTGAACATTCTTATTTAGATCAACGCGTCCAACTCGTACGTTTCGTTTATATGGGTGCAACTGACTACAACAAATTTCTTACAAAAATGCCTTGACAACCGTTCTAATTTAAACAAAACAATATTTATTTCCGTGTTTAAGATACACTTTCGAAACGTCAAAAATACATCAAAAATTTAAGTAATCTACACTCATGGATAACTATGATGTAAGTTATGGTCAGTACATTGTCTATATCTATAGAACTATATACACTATATTATGTCTGACTTGACCTGACCCGGCACTGCGATACATAACTAAACAAGTGGCCGACTGATGGTGGTTTAACTATTCATTCCCATGCTTAATTTCACGTCTTCGCTGAATATTTAAGAGAAAAAAAAATTTAACATGAGTATTTATGAAAGCAACTAGCAGATACAAAGTAATTAGGAAGCTAAATTCAAAGACGTTAATCCGAAATGTTTTCCACGCTCCCGTACGCGTTTTAAAATACATCTGCTTTAATTTATACCAGTCTTCCAACGGTATAAACCTTAAATCACACCATGTCACACAAATTTTACAAATGCGTAAATAGATGGTACCGATTTTGATTTTTGGAAAGGAATGTGCGCATTGAAAGGTACGACATGAGATACTTTAATTTGGGAAGAATGCAAGAGAAAAGAAATCACTGGCGTCTTGCCTGTGATTTATTTGTTTTTAGTTTAATATAAACAGATAATTGGATAGTTGAATAATCTTCAATAATCCCGCTGCTCTACCGACCAAGCGTTGAAAAGAAAGTTTTTTAAGTAAGAATTTGTTCAGTATCCCATGTTACAACTGAAGCAGTTAGTAATGACACATACTAATAACCGTGTTACTTTCCTACTGGTAACGAAGAACAAGATTGCCTGTGCCGGTACTTTAAAAAATTCTGCATGGGATTTCATTTTATTCAATGGAATGGATGGCCTGCAAGAGATCACTTTTAGCGATAATGCCGCCAGTTGTTATACGAGTTCTTGTTCTCTGTATGCATATTTATGGTGTGAACAATAAAGATTTAATCAATCAATGTCAAACTCACTTTTAATGTCGCCGAGTCGCTACCGGCACTGGACACCAGAAGCGTTTACCCCGGGGGTAGCATAAGCGATGCCTTTCGCGTCCAGATTTGGCTAAGAAGAGGGTTATCCAAGACCAGATTCCCCTAACTGACTTAGACCTTTTTGTTCTTCAGGTGGTGCACACATACGAGGGTACCGGCTCATTCGGTGAGCTGGCCCTCATGTACAATATGCCGCGCGCGGCGTCCGTGCGCGCGCAGACCGCCGGCGCGCTTTGGGCCATGGACCGGCACACCTTCCGCCGCATCCTGCTCAAGAGCGCCTTCAAGAAACGCAAGCTCTACGAAGAGCTCCTCGACAAAGTACCCATGTTGAAGGCTCTGCAGGTGAGTTGTTTCACAGCTAAGTTGTTCTCCAATTTTAGGTCAATGATCTATCATAATCAGTCTATCTTAGTTCCCCGCTGGATATAGGTCTCGGCATTTCGGAGAGTGTGCATCGGCTCTGCATGATCGAATTCCCTCCTGCCCATTTTTCTATCGGAATGCTAGAGTGGGCACGAAAAATCGACACCGCTTTGTTTGATATTCCGAAAACCCGTACAAAGACTCCACTTTTATACTGCTAGGCTGTGGAATACGCTGCCTGATTAGTTTTTCCCCGATTGTTACAATCTGGGTGTCTTCGAACCACGAGTGAATCAGTTTCGTCTAGGCAAGTGTGCTCCATCGTAGACCCCATCATCGCTTAACATCTGGCGAGTTAACGGTAAAACGCAAGCCTAATAAAAAAAAACTCAACCCGAATCTTTTCGCTTTCAACCACTGCCAACAATAATAAATGAAATTCTTATTATATCACAAATTTGTTTAATCCACCACCAAGTACAAGGTTAGTCAAGGCACAAGGGACACGTCTTTCGCCGCGCTTGAGGTCACAAGGTCTCCTGCGATTCAACCCGCCGCTCTGGCATCCTTGTCGTTGGGACTAGCCCGGCGCGGCGGCGACGCCGCATTGCTAAGGAATTATTCCCATGTCTACAGAATCCCCATGTCTACAGATTCCCATGTCTACAGATAAGCCTTATGTATATCGCCACTTCGATGAAGTCTCTGATATGATAAATCTACATTCTACATGAAGCTCAGCATCGCCCTACAGTTGAGTTGTTTCCAACTAAGTTATTTCAAAGCTAAAGTTGTTTTCTAACTCAGGACTACAGGGTTACGCGGGAAGGTTGTACTAAGCAGAAAGGGTCCGTTATACTCACCATTATGAACCACTTTTAGTGTGGGAGCAACTAAGAAATTGCGAATTTTTTTATATCAGCTGTTCTATTCATTTTGTCGAGTGTGAATGACCGTTTTCTATGGAACAGCTGATATTTTTCTCGCAATTTCAGAGTTGCTCCCATATTAAAAGTTGTTCATGATGTACATTGTGCCTACCCCTATGGATACCTGTCGGCTTAGTACGCCCTTTCCGCGTAACCCAGTATACGAGTATCTGTGGCCTGAGCGCTTTGAATTAGGAAGATAAACTTTACCTAAGTGGCATTCCATAATTATTTGTGGCATTACATACTTAGCAGCATTAACTATAGTAATTTTCGTACATTCGTTCAGTTTTTTGTTGATTAAAACTAGTGATAATTACACAAAGATAAAAAGATTTTTTTTTAACAACTATTCTTGGGCACCGGCAGTTGTATTCTATTCCTTTGCTGTTGGTATAATTTATCTAGAAGCTTCGCTCTAATAACTTCGTACGCCTGATCGCTCAAGTTCAATGGAATGTATAGATGAAAGAATATGAGCAAAACATATGCTTTTGCCAACTAATTGATATAGCATAGTGTCTACACGTAATACTGGTACATTTTGTAATCGAATTCAAAAAAGGATTCTTAATTCGGTTGTTTTTTTAAAATGTTTTTTACCTCTGAACTCCGTCATTTATGAAAAAAATTGACTATGACTATCGAAGATGAAGCACGCAGACCTATTCACTCTGGCCTCTTAAAGGCCCAGTTTGGTGGTACGGAATCCTCACTGCGCGAGCCCGACTCGCACTTGGCCGGTTTATTTAAATTAATAATTATTGCCATGGTAGACTCAATAATAACAATTTAACGTGAAACCCACACAAAAAATACACAAGGTTTTTCAAAACTATACACAATTTTTGTATGCAGAACTTACTTGCCTTGCCGGTCTTGTCCGTATTTTTAGGGTAAAAATTTTACACCAAAATAAGTGATGTGTTGACGACATAAAATGACAGATTTCCAAGGCTTATCAGCAACCTACACAGTTGTTCTACACGTGTTAGACGTCTATCAGCTCACGTGTGAACTACGAACGGACATACAGTGCGATACGGCTTAAGATCCCACTCTCCAGCCTGAGCCATCTCTTATGAACATTTTAAATAAAATTAGACAGCCATTAATTTCTGGTCATTGTAAAAAACAAAAAAAACACATTTTTTTTACTAAATATTTTGATGTGAAAACGTCATAAAATGACCAAAGCACATTTTTGAAAAGTAGATAGTCATTTTATATCTTAAAAACTACTTCAAATGCGCGTGCGAGATTGCAGCACCCGGTATTCTGGCCCTTAAATGAATGTAGTTATTGAGGCTGGTATTTTATTTTGTATTTTTTTTTTTATTTGGTTTTGTATTTTTAACACCAAAGAGGAAAATAAGATGACAGCTGTATTCCACGTTCATCTTAGCCGATGTCATACTATTGGAGTATTCTTAGCGCGGGCCAAGGCCGTGCATGGTCAAGGAATCTCCTTTGGCATTAATTTATTCGGGCCAAAGTAATCCGAGGCGGGGAGATTATAGATTAGATTAGTAGATTAATAATACTTAGATTAGTCATAAATTGTCGTCATAACCAAGTTGATTATCCAAGCTTGTCGGTGTAAACTGGAATATTCTCCACCTGAGTTTAATAGGAATGGTTTTGCTGAAAATAAAATATAAACTACACTTTAAGTACTACTATTACGAATTGTATAACATAACTACGAATCCATAAGTATTTATGAAAGTGGCAATGCCGTGCCTAATTTTCACACAACTTTGCAGTAACATGAAAACTATTTAATTTTTTTACTTATTTTGGCTTCCTGTATTCTCAGAAATACAATGAAATTCTTTCCAAGGTTAGAGTGAATCTTTTAATCCCGTTGCAAACGATGCGCAGTACTTGCGCAAGTATTACTCATGGCAGCTTCGACCAAAATAAAATGAATGGACGGGCCATAACCATCGAACTTTCTCAGTAAAAACAAGTCAAAACCGTCGGACATATTATACTTAAACACCTAATTATAATCATGTACAGATATTTGTTAGGTTTTTTGTTGTGTAATTACACTCCGGGAAAGCACACGAATGCACAATTTTGTCAGATGTTTCGTTATCATGTAACACTAGTCTTGTGTCGCACTTCGTACGGCTAGAGACCGACTAAAACAAATTGAGCGCCGGCGCTAATTTTATAATCTTCAAAAATGCGCTTCCTCTGGGCCTGTGCATTATTTTTTTGTTGGTCGAAGCATGGCAGTTGACTGCGCACCGCCTGCAACGAGCTACAACACTTTTTGCTTAATGCCAGTGGCAGAGCTAGATACTTAGTAGTTTCGCTCTAAGCAAAAAGTGCTGCAACTCGCCCCAGGCGACGCACAGCACTCGTGCGAGCACCACTCGCGAGAGTTTACTGCGCATCGCCTGTAACGGGCTTAACATTTAGGCAGGTTCAAAATTTAAGCAGAGCCAAAGCAAAACAGATGCAAACCAAACTATATCACTGCCCTAACTATATTCCCAAACAGTCTTCAACAAATCCAATAAAGTCGAAGAGCGGTAATACCCAGTTCCAAAGTAAAGTTGCGAACGTTTAGTGAGGGGAGCGAGTTTCACACACCGGCGGGCGCTCATCGTCCCGAAAATATTGCCTCGCCGCGCTTGGAGCCAACTCGCAATCGATACCGTACCGCCCTACCACTGTTCATTGTTTATCCGTAGCCTGTACAGAATAGACAAGTGGGATTCATCAAAAACTAGCAACTTGAGACGTTTTTCTTCAGAACAGGTTCGGAAGAAAATTCATCTTCCAAATATGAAAAACTGTGTAACGACACAGTTTTCTTACGCGCCTATTCTGAATTACGTTCACGTTATTTGTTGTCGATGCTGACGGTCCGTTATCGATAAATAAGAACTTATTTCGATTAAAGGTAATAATTTTCTGATATGATCGAAACTAGTTATAGTTATAGATACGAGATCAATCGACGTAGGTTGACACGTTTCAATTTTTTTATAATAATTTATTTTATATCCAGGAAAGTCGAATAGGGTTTTTATACCTAAAATGTGCTTTGTTGCGTTTTGAGAGGTTGATAAAGTACTTTATAGCCTAGATTAAATTATCGCACGTATCTGCATAAGACGATAAGGTATCATTATTAAATAATGTAGTCCTTTTCCCATCTCTACACAAATACACTGACCAATATGCTGAAATCGGATAACTTCACAGAAAGTTTCCGATTCCAAGAAAGTCCATAGCCAATTATAGAACTTGACCCACTCTCTGTAAAGCTACAAAGAAAGGACAATGAGGCCTACGATAGCGCAGCTGAAGGAGCAATTTGGCGTAGACGGAAATTTCAACTTGTCTGTAGGGAGAGACCAGTAACGATGTAACTTCAAACTAGAACAAGCAGGTGAAGGCTGCATTTTCGACTCTGTCGTTTTGTAATATAGTTTTTTATCAATGAAGTAAAGGCTGTCTCAGTAAGAGTGCACTTTTCCATTTTAAAATAAAAACACGTATGTTATGAGAGAGTTGTGATATTTTTATTGGATTGTAAAGAAGACATGTTCCGATTAAGTATGGAATAAAATATCCAGCAAATGGCCCCCACGGCTCTGGTGACAGGCCATTACTCTTTTCATGTAATTTTCCATGACTTTTACACACAGTGGCTGTATCTCACCGATGACGCGTTGGATCTCTGATTTGAGCTCAGGGATTGTTTCTGGTTTATTCGCATAAACCAGAGATTTCACAAAACCCCAAAGAAAAAACTCGCACGGCGTTAAATCGCACGATCTTGGTGGCCAGTTGACATCAGAATTTCGTGAGATAATATGTTCTGAAAATCGTTGCTGCAATAAGTCGATTGGTTCATGCGCGGTGTGGCAGGTGGTTTAGTAAGCGCTCCAATTTTAATAATCGGAATAAACATAGATGACAGCTGTTTTTTTTGTTAAAATTTTCATGACCGTGGATTCAATGTCCTTTAGTCGTAATCTTAAACAGTTTACATAGTATTAATAGCGTCAAACAAGTCATAGTCACAGTCAGAGTCAAGCTAAGTAAGTCACGGTCAAGTCAAACTCATGCCCCTGTGGTGGAGACTATACTTTACAAGAGGCTCCTATGGAGTTTTGGAAACAACACGAAAAGACACGTTTCACCTCGTTATATCACCCACACTCGAGCACGCTTACGAGCACTTAATGAATAATAATTCACCATTTAGTACACATTAACACTCGAAAATACATAAGCTTAGGAAAATAATTTAATTTAAGACCTCCATGTACTTACATTTGTCTGCAATAAAATATTGAGTATTGAATAATCCAACGAGCCGACAGGTTTTTTCCACGTTGGCGCCAAAACTCGGTGACCGCTGTCAAATTTCAGAGTGGCCACATGCACGAAAAAAAAATATTCTAAATTTAAAAGAGGACTCTTACTGAGACTAATTTATTACAGTACGCTCCCCGGCCATAGCTATCTCTTTCGCACATTTGCAACAAGTTTAAAGATGAAAAGTTACCAAGAGGAAATAAAAAAATCTATTAAGCATTATCTTTAGAATAACATTGCAATTTTTAAAGCAATTTGCGGGTTGATATTTAATATCTACATGCAAATAGTTACAATTGTTACAAAATTATTACAAAGGCGATCGAAAATATCTCGTTTTTTTTTTGTTTGGGTTTAAGTACCCCAAAAGGAAAAAAGGAACCTTTATAGGATCACTTCGTTGTCCGTCTGTCTGTCAAGACTCAAGGGAATGAAAACCTATAGGGTATTTCACGTTGACCTAGAATAATTAAATTTGGCAAGAAGCAAGGTCTCACAGCACATATAAAAATCCGAATGTTGTTACCTTTTTTCGCCGAGACTCGATTTCCGGAATGGATGAACTCCATCAACATACATATTTATTAAGTTTGTATGGAACCCTTAGGGTTCGAGTCCTACTCACACTTGTTAGTTTTTTTAGATCTCCTCCGCTAAAATATAAAATATCGATATGAAGATTTCTTGAAACGTCTATTAGGACGCGTTTGTTTGACACGAAGTGGTTCGCGCCGACCCAACGCGAACGCTCCGCGCAGCGAACTCGTGCATCTGCATTGACTAATCACTGCGCTGCTATAGCAAAACACACTATTTATTTGGCAACTATGATTTAAATTAAATGAGCAAAGATACAAATAATAGAGTGAAAGAAGCGTGGCGATAACGTGGTCAGCGCGGTTACAAGATACCGAGGATTTTAAATGTTGTTGTCTAGGAAATAAAATTCACATTTGCCATTAACGTACTACGTGAGAATGCGGTGGCCAAACGATAATTTTCGCGTTGTTTAACTGCAGCCTTAAGATGATTATACCTATAATGTGTTATTTAATTCCCACGATACTTTTTATTTTTTACAAAAATGTTTAAAAATTTCATTTTTTCATTTCAAATCAGGCTCTTACATATATATATTTTGTATACCTACCTATATCAGAGTTTGTCGCAATTTATTTATAGGTCTACAACTTTGATGAAACACAGCGAAATTAAATTGAGTTCGGATGTAATTTAATAACTCGGCGTGGAGGGCGCGAATTGGGTCTGCCGATGTACCGCTGAGCAAAACATTTTGATAGCAGAATATATTATGCTGCTGCGATTTTCCAGTTTTTCCATGTTTTGCGGAACAATAATTTGTGAAAAAGGACTTCGAAAATCATTGCGCGACTAAAGAATTAGTCATAACTCCGCAACGGAAATGACTAACAGGTATTATTTATGCATCGACGTGTGGATATTGAGGTGCTAACCTTTTAGGTTACCTAAGCAGGCAAAACGTACGGCAGTAAAACGTGGTCTCTCACTATGGTCCTCATAAGCAAGCTCAAAGTCGCACAACGAGCTATGGAGAGGGCTATGCTCGGGGTTTTTCTACGCGATCGAATCAGAAATGAGGAGATCCGTAGACGAACGAAAGTTACAGACATAGCCCACCGGATTAGCAATTTGAAGTGGCAGTGGGCAGGGAGGGCCCATAGCACGCAGAACAGATGGCCGATGGGGTCGAAAGGTTCTCGAATGGAGACCACGGACCGGTAAGCGCAGCGTAGGACGTCCACCCCCAAGATGGACAGACGACCTAAAAGATACCGCAGGGAAACGCTGGATGCAGGCCGTTTACAACCGGCCCTTTTGGAGATCGATGGGAGAGGCCTATGTTCCGCTGTGGATGTCCTACGGCTGAAATGACTAGATACGTTTTCACGCTTACATTATTACGGTAGCGTAGTGATACGATCCACCCTGATTATTATCTTCAAAAATGTTGACTGGGAAGCGTGCTTTTAAAGCGTCTAAGCTAGAGTCTGTGCAAAAAGAATACCGTCGTGGCCAACTAACAGTAAATTTGCTCACGTGCAACCTCAACTCTACGACGCTTCTCTTTTTGCACAGGCTCTACCTATTGATAATTTATACAAGTAGCAAGTACTTTGTACCCCCGACGCAAAAATAGTGGTGTTTTATTCAATAAATTTACTAGCACACGCACGCCCTCAAGCCACAGACTATGTACGTATGTGTATGAGTATGCAAATTGTGATCTTAAATAATAAAAATTTTGGTAAAATACTGTTTTAAACTATCACGGTTGTTCACTAAAGTTCATGGTTCCGTGAACATGGTGCATGTAACTACGCCGAAATATCGGAAGCTCATTCCACAACCTTACCACGGTAAATATCCCGTAAATAATCATCAATTTTGGTATCTAATATGTACAGACATGTACAGATAAGTGTCTGTTTTTCCGTGTATAAATAAACAAGTAAACGCGGAATTGGCCGAGCATTAATGGCAGCCTGTTTCCTCGTTCAAGATCGAATTGGACACTATCAGGCGAGAGTATCGCATTGCATTTGATCAAGGAAAACAGGGTAAACAGAGATACAAACATAATGCTTAAGGCTTAATAGAAGGATCATATTTCCTCTACTTTTCTCGCTTTCTTCCACGACTACCCAAACAAGTTTTATGTTTATAGGGTTCATGTATGTATGATATTGGTGTGATATGTATGCATTATGGCAATGGACATCAAAGCTCAGAGCACAACTTGTTCACGGCACGAAGAAATCACCTCTTTTTTTTTTCAAGAGTGACTTTTACTGTTGGCCTTTTGGCCTCTACAGCTTGACCGGACTAGTTAGCGAACGCAGAGTGCGTTCGGCATAACTTGGTGGTTAAGTCTATAGGCGACTAGCACAAGGGCACCTCGAAGGTACGAACCTCGGCTTGGGCCGTCGCCGGGAGTGGGAATCAGACTTGCCCAGGCACCCCAGAGGGGGTGTGCCCTGGAGCCCTAACGGTTTGTTGAACTGAATGATTATTTGGAAATCACCTCTTACAGTACACCTTTTTTATATTCAGTAATAGGCTTGCATTTGACTGGCAACTCGCTTGATCTTAAGCGATGACGCAATCTACTAGTGCTAACAGACGCACGAACGCGGCTGACCTAAACCGCCGTCTGACCAATGTGAGAAAAAGAGAGGGAAATATGATATTCTCACTCTTTCTCTCCCGTTGGTTGGATGGCGGTCTGTCAGCCGCGTTCGAGCGTATGTTAGAACTATAATAAGAAGGAGCACGCTCGCCTAGAAAAAACCGATTCACTCTAGATTTGAAGACACCCAGATTGTAACTATAGGGGAACACTCATTCAGGCAGCGCATTCCACAGACTAGCAGTTTGCACAATAAAAGTGGAATCAAAGCGCTTCGTACGGGTTTTCAGAATATCAACCGATATAACAGTCCGATAGAAAAATGAGCACGAGGGAATTAGATCATACAGAGCCGACGCACACTCTCCGAAAAGTACCCGATAAAAAACCGATAGACTAGCAACTTTGCGCCGATGCTCAAGACTAAGAAGCTAAGTCTGAACTAGGGATTCGTTGCTGATGAGCCTCTTGGCACGTTCGTCAATATACTCCAACTCCCAAAGCTGGTACTTTGCTGCCTTGTTTTCAATATAGGAGCCAAAGTTGAAGGTAGAAGACACCTGACAACAATCATGCCGCGTGGTAAAACGTAATCAAACAACCCACCATTCAGTAGTTTTAAGAAGCAATTGAATGATAAGGCGGGCGATAATATCAGAAACGTTGGGTCGCGTCACATGATCCCTTATACGTAAAAGATACGTTATCAGTTAATACTGATTTAAACAGATTAAGGTGCGGCAGATATCGCTGTGACCATGTACTATTGTTACTTAATCTTAATATATATCTCATACAGGGTTACTTTTATTGTAATAAAGCGGCCAAATGCGAGTTGGGCTCGCGCACTGAGGGTTCCGTACAACCACAAAATTCAGTAACGAAATTACCAGTTATAACTTGGCAATGAACAGAAACTTGTCATCAACTCACAATTGGCCATTATTTATTATAATTTGTTGTTATACTTTAGGGTGTGTTCTAATAATCTTGCCAAGTTTCACGCTTGTACGTATTACCATTTTTACATTAGAGCTAATAATTATAAAAACACGTTTGTTGTATCGGGACACTCCCCCCTTTCGTTTTTACTGTTGACTTTTTTATTTGTTAGTTAATCCGCCGTAACATTACATATTCTGTGAAAATTTCAACTGGCTATCTATTACGGTACGAAAGATACAGCTGTTTAAAGGTAGGACGGACAGACTCATCGTAGTCTTAGTAATAGGGTCCCGATTTTACCATTTGGGTACCCTAAAAAACAACAAAAAATGTGGTATCCATAGAGTTGGTGTCGGTACGATGATAGAGATGGCGGGCATAGGATACCAGAGACCATTGAGTTTAAGCTTGTAACATATTCCCTAATCAATCATTGATACACAAACACATAATAATAAACATTTTGCTAGGAAAAGCCCAAGTTGGTTCACCTCTAATTCACTTTCAATGTATATCAATAAACTAGATCTTGAGTGAGATAAGATAATGCAGCCGGTCCTTTTAATGTATAGCATTCCAAACCAAACATTAATGTTTACGTAGCGTATTGATATTGACTATTCTTTGTATCCAGTATCTACATTGGGAGATACGAGCACGTTTGTCCTTGGTAATGTTGGCTAGAACAATTACATGAACTGAATATTTTCCGTTTTGAAAATAGTTACTAAATAAAGTTATATGATTATTTACGGGATATTTACCGTGGTAAGGTTGTGGAATGAGCTCCCGATATTTCGGCGCAGGTACATGCACCATGTTCACGGGAAGACTGAAGAATGCGGGTGGTTGGTCGAACAGTTAAAAAGATAAGTGCAGACATAACGATCTACCCTCTTTCTTAGTCTTAATTCCACAACCTTACCACGGTAAATATCCCTGAAATAATCATAATATAACCTTAGTGAACAGACGTGATTAAAACAGTGTTTTAGTTACTAAATGATTTCTTATCTAGTCAGTTTAATAAAGTTAGAAGCCCAGCTCAGTACTGCAAGTACTTTAGAAACCGCAACGTGAAAGACTTCTGCGTACATAGGGAAGGTTTTGATAAAAAAATATTGGCGGTACTTGTAAATATTTTCATAACTTTTCTATAGACATCCGTCATCTAGTCTACATGTGATCAATTGATCACGGACACAGCTTAGTGTTCGAAACGTCGGGAATTAAAATAATATGATTTCTTCATTGACTGTCTACTGCTGCCTTCTACCTGAGAACGGCTAAGTCTCGATTTCTCCGGTCTATCGGACGTTTTATATTTTTGTAATTCAGATTAAAAACTTTATGGAAGTTAACCTTTATGGTGCGCTAGGTTAACCTTGATCTTCTCTCATCCACTCTTATGTGAAGGCAACGTGTGGAATGTCCTTCTTTCAATAAGGGTGTCCACAACCACCTCTCCGGCTGACAAAGCATCGACAATATAATACCGCTAGTGTTGCAGGTGTCCATAAGCGGCGATTTCCGCTTACCAGGTGGACCGCATGCCTGTTTGCTGCTCTTTTTTATGAAAAAAACAATCGCCATCTTGTGCCTGTCCTCTACTTTGGATTTGTCAAGAAAAAAAGCGGTTCTACGTTGGCAATGTTTTTCTATTCCCGAATGTTTTGGGAGTTTTGGCGCCAACGTGGAAAGAAACATGTCGGCTCGTTGTATAATTTTTCTAAACTTGTGTATTTTAGAGTGTTAATGTGGAATAATGATGGATTATTATTTATTTAGTGCTCGACTGTTTGTGAACGTGCTCGAGTGGGGGCAAGTGATATAACGAAACATGTATTTTCGTGTTGTTTCCAAAACTCTATAGAAGCTTCTTGTAAAGCCTCCACCACTTTACTGGGGCACGAGTTCGACTTGAACGTGACTTACTTTGCTTGACTCTGACTGTGACTATGACTTGTTTGACGCTATTTAATACTGTGTAAACTTGTTTAATATTACGACTGAAGTACTCCGCATCCATGGTCATGAAAAAAACCCCGGATGCTTCGCAACGAAGGCTTGTCAAAACTTGTGTAACGAACATCGATAGTTATTATATTTCGATGGTAACGAATGATAATGTGTTGTACGCAGGCGTACGAGCGCGCGAACCTGGCGGACGCTCTACTGCCGCGTACACTGATGGACGGCGAGCTGATCATCAGGCAAGGAGACACGGCCGACGGCATGTACTTCGTGGAGGACGGGGATATAAGCATCCGCATCGCGCGCGCCGATGGCAACGAGCACGAGATCAAGCGTCTTGGTAACTCACATTATTATCACCTATACCGGACGTCCAGATGAAAGGCAAAGCGTCACCCTACTTACATTCAACATTTAAGAGCATAGCTCGTGTCGGTGGAGCAACTTCCAGGTTTGAAGGTTGGGGGTGTTTTTGGGAGACGGAGGTCTGGTTGATGATTACGTCCGCAATATTTATTTACTTAATAGTAAATATCCCGTAAATAATCATATAAATAACGATTTTTTATTTATCTTTAGGCAAAGGAGGCTACTTCGGCGAGCTAGCCCTGGTCACCCACAAGCCGCGCGCTGCCTCCGCTTACGCCGTTGGACCTACTAAGGTTGCTTGTAAGTACACCTACAGTCCTACATTCCATTGATAACCTTTCGAAATTTTCCGATGATCAGCTACGAGCAAGGTATACAGGGTTACGCATATAGACTGTACTCGAAAGGAGGTCATTGTACTCATTATTATGAATAACTTACAATGGGATTAGCTAGTAAAAGTTGTTCATAATGATGGGTATTGTGGGCCCCTGTCGGATTAGTACACCCTCTCCGCGTAACCCTGTTTACAGGGTTATTGATACTAATTATCAATAACCCTTATTACGACAACATATATCAATAATAAAATTTATTGCCTGATGATATAATGTAGGGAAGCTGCCCGCGAGAGGTTATTAGCTGATGCAGGCCGCTTCCAACCGGCCCTTTTGGAGATCGATGGGGAGGCCTATGTCCAGCAGTGGACGTCCTATGGCTGAAATGATGATGATGAACATTTGTGACTGTGTATGTTTGTAGGAGGCTAATTGAGGTAATATCTATGAAACGATTGAAGCGACATTGAAAAATAATTCACAGATAGCAACGCTTTCCCCGAGTAACATAATATGCTATGCTTATCCTAAACGCACCTCCCTGTTATCGTTCCAGTCCTGGACGTGGAAACGTTCGAGCGTCTCCTCGGCCCCTGCATGGAGATCATGAAGCGGAACATCGACGACTACGAGGAGCAGCTCGTGAAGCTGTTCGGAGACAAGAGCAACCTTACTGATGTGCGATGAACTGCCTACCTGTTGACCTCCCACCTGCCGTAATCTGTCTCTTTGTGTTCTGTTGACGAGGCGATGCTTATCTTGCTTATCAAACGACTTCAAAACAAGGAGGTTGTCAATTCCTCTTTTTTTCGTTTTTTTTATTGATTATGCTATACCAGGTGTAAGGGATACGCCCACAAACAAAGACTGGTGATAGTGCTCATGGTTACTGAAACAAAACCACAAAAAATGCGTTTTATATTTTAAAAAAACGCAATGTAATGCAAATAAAATATCAGTTGACACTATAGGTTAACGAACGACCTGCGCCGCGCGCACGATAATACGCTTTACATTGCTGGTTTGCAAAATTGTAAACCACTAAAACAACAAGTATAAGGCAAATGGTTGTTGATATTCGATTGTGTTTAGATAGTATAATATAACAATAGCAATTTGGCTTCGGAAGCGTTTCCCATACACCCGATATATCTCGGAAGTAAACCCATTCAAATTTGATGCGAATATTCCAGTCTTAAGGGTGAAAAATTGTTAATGAATCTCCTTATGCAATTATCCCGAATGTCGGTGGCTATTATTTTGTAAAAATGTATTAATAGTTTGTCTTTCACACTTAACGATACTTGGACACTGAGTCATGTTAATATAATCGTAATCGACGGTCATATGCCATTATCTCCATCTCGGACGGGGACATTAAATCCAAGCGGAATGAAGAAAGAAAATAACATTACAAATGCTGTAAATGTGTATCGGGACCCCATATTTTTGAAGTGAATACTTTTTTAGGCTCGTTGGCCACTTTTAGGGATGGAGAAAAAACAATGAACTAGCGTGACCGCCACGCTAAAATACTCGTTCGGGTAAAGTCTGCTCGAGTCGACTAAAAGCCCCGTAGTCAATCCAAAAATTTACAGAAGTAAGGCTTCGGTCAAATGTGCTTGCAAAAATCAAAACTTTGCATAAGTATTGGAACACTCAAAGCAGACATCTTATCATTGATTGTGCGATGATTTCCAGTGATTTAACTCTTATCTTAATTCTTGAAGTATTTGCAACTGTTTTATCATTAAAGTATAGATAAATCAGTGCAGGGATTTGTTTAACACATTTAAAGTAACCAGGGGGGCTAGACAAGAGCCACTTTCTGTTAGCGTTAACGCCTACGGAAATATGAAATTGTATGAAAATGACATTAGCTTGAGAGAACATCTCTCAAGCTAATGTCATTGTCAATGTCAGGACTAACGTCTTAGGTTTTTTTGTTATTTATTAAATAGTAGGCTTGCCTTTGACCGCCAACTCGTCTTATGTTAAGCGATGATGCGGTCTACGATGGAGCATGTTTGCCTAGTAGAAACCAATTCACTCGCGATTTGACACCCAGATTGTAACTATCGGGGAACACCCATTCAAGCCGCGCATTCCACAGACTAGCAGTTCGCACAATAAACGTGGAATCAAAGCGCTTTGTACGAGTATAATAAAAAGTAAAAGCTGTCAAATCCTTCTTACTCAGAAACATCCAATAGTCTTATGGTTAAACCCCCTTACATATTTATGCTTGCTAAGCTAATCTATAATACTATAAAATTATCTCTCAACTTTCCGCTGACTAGTATCACTTTTGAAAGTAAAAAACATTTTATATGACAAAATAACTTATCGAGTATATCTGCTCGAAGGAAAATGTTCTTTGTGTCGTTGAAACATATGACAAGATAGCGAGGAATTGACAAAGCATTTTATATATGCTTATAGAACATTTCTGCATTAATAAAAATAGGACATCAGTAAAAGCAATTTATGCTCAAAAACGATGTACATAATACCATTACTGCTCAAGTTAATTTTGTCGTACAGTATCGCCTCGTCAACAATTTCCCTCACTTGAGCCATGTAAAGCTAATATTAAAATTAACAAAAATCTTCATTAAGGAAGACAATTTGATCTCAATACTAATTTTCACGTCGTTAAATAAAGTAAGTAAACTAACTTACTTGTAACTTATCGTAAAATTAAACGAATTCGCTTAACTCGGCTCATGTGAAGACAGTTAATAACATCACAAGCAAATGTGTTAAATGACGCGTTTGCTTAGACTTGTGTTTTAACTCTTGTGTATCACTTTTATTAATTACTAAGAGATTATGCTGTTGAAATTAAAATAATGATAAGTAGCCAAAGTTGTGGTGAATTTTAAATGAAACAGTGGCCTAGTATCAGAAGTCTGATTACTTAGTCCGATGATCGAACTAATGGGGTTTTTCCTTTCAGTAGTCCGGTGTTATAAATAATTGCCTTCTGAGCTTTTTAGATGTTTACACTTTTAGTGATGGACTAACCTTCACATGGTGATGCACGCATCGTACCTTTAAAAATAATGATTTAAGCATTCCTTAGCGGCTATTTAAATTTCTACCATAATTTTCAAAAATAATAAAACGAATTTTTCTTACCTCTTCAGTATTTCTGCTCGCCTGGTACTTTTGTATTGCAGAAACAGATGTGCATTTTTTTTTAATTTGTAACTTCAGATTAACATCATTTATGAACCGGTTTCGAAAATTTGAAAGAACATACTTTCAGATTGGTCTCATAGAAATTTCATGAAAATCAATTCTGAAGTTAAGTTTTTAAATCAAAATAAATGTGCCATAAAAGTAAATAAAATTGCGTATTTCCTAATTTTGAAGTCGGTTTTTAAATTGATAATTAACATAAATATTTCATTTATGTAACCGAATAAAATTCTGTCCAAAATACTATTACAGTAGAAAAACAAATAATAATAAATAATAAAATTGTGAACATCGAACTAAAAGGCTCAGTTGACTGATTATTATTTATAACACCGGACTACTGAGACGTAAAACTCTCATCAGTCCAATCATCGGACTAGTGATACTAGGCCGAAACAGCATAATCTTTCGCTCAATCCAGCTCCATAAAGCGTAAGCTTCGAACACCTAACCTTGCACCAACTAATATTAAACTAGATGTCGTTCAATAAATGTTAACCAACAGTTAGTGCCATGTCGATAATTATTTTATCATATTTATTTGTAGTACGATTACGCGTATGGAAGGAGTAAACACAACGGTCGTTCGAGCGCTCGGCGCCATTGCATCGGTACAAATATACGCTTATTTAATTAGATAAATGCCTTAGTAGCTAAGTAAATATAAGATACATCAACATTGATGAAGGTGGGACGCGGAATCGTAGAAAACATTACATAAATTATTATTAGTACCTACCTACCTATACTTCAATTTGCTAGCAAAGATGTAAACAATTTTTTAGGTAAACAAAGAAATGTCAATGTCAAAGTAAGAGTTTGGGTGTAATAAACATTTTAAAGTAGAATGAAAGGAATAAGACAAGAGTATGACGTAAAATATAGGAAATAGGTGTCTGATGAAAAAGTTGATGATCCCAGCTACAAAATAAAAATTCAACTACATACATACTTATTTTTTTTTTCATGGCGTTAATACATTAAATTATTTGAAAATAAATAAACAGTACAATATTGCTAAAATATTCAATGTTATCAAATAATTCGTTTCTATACGTCATACTGTTTCTAGAAGAAAACAAAACCACTACGATCTGGCTAGTTTTTTGCTATGTTGTTTATATCTTTGCTAGCATTAAAAAAAATGAGGATTACGCACTGGCCGTCCGGTCATCATCATTTCAGCCATAGGACGTCCACTGCTGGACATAGGTCTCTAAAAGGGCCGGTTGGTAGTGGCCTGCATCCAACGTTTCCCTGCGGTCTCTTTTAGGTCGTCTGTCCATCTTGTGGGTGGACGACCTACGCTGCGCTTACCGGCCCGTGGTCTTTACAGTTTACAGTTGAGATTTTCCACATGGGTTTAGGCCAGGCGTAATAGAAAAGAAAGTGCAGTTTGTCACTTTCGAGCGGACAGTATAGTTTTATAACATTGGCCATCAAGGCCGATTATTTAAAACCATAGTCAAAGATCCCCCATATAAAAACTGGGGTTTTATCGTTTGTTTAAATATGCTTTAAACTAGCATCTATAGCCATAAGCAAGTGATTGAGAATGAGTCTGCAGATTCCATGTTTTCTATAAGGTATATTACAGACGTATGAGGCCGAAGCATGATGCTGACCACATATTTTGCTTCTTTCTTTGAGCGGTACTTATATTTCACTATATAATTTGGTCGTTGCCAACAATACGGTCCAAACACAGCTATAAAAAATGATTTACCCGTTCGTTTTATGTGTTATAAATCTGTCGTTCTAATTTCGGTTTTCAACGATAACCGCATGTGTAAAAGGGACGTAAACAGCTGACGAATTATTACCAAGATAAAGGCATTACTGCTAAATATTAACGAGATAAAGGCATTACTCTTAAATATTAACAAGTAATAATTAAATTGTTTTAATAGTAAAAATGCCGATGCAATGTTGCCGCGCGCTCAGACTATGAGATATTCTCAAACTATCACCATTTCTATAAACGTAGGATATTTTCACTGACACCAGCTTTCTTGAAATAATTAATCTTACCTTGTAGATATATGAACAATAATTTTGTGATTAGATTAAATCTATCACTTCCTTTTATTTATTTTAGCTCGGTTAATGGTTTCTTGACAGTATATGTATATGATGTGCGGATATCGAATGCCAAATTTATATTAATAGTAATTTGAAATGCGAATTTACAAATTTGGGCAATGTAAAATAGACACGAATTCGATATCGAATGGGAAATTATTTAGTTACATACAAAGTTATGTAGGTATTCAAAGTATTTTTAACAATTATTTGATTCATTTTTTTTTTTGTTTAGCAAGAGGAGTTTTTCGTGTTATCTTGTAGTTAATTTATATTTTATTATAACGCTTCTTTTTTTCTAGTTGAGAGTTCCTATTGTTTTGTTTGCTCTATTTTACTTAATAGATCTGAGGTGTGTTGACGTTTTTGATAATTTTTAGCGAACACACAGTCCGATGAACAAATAGAAACGTGGAATGGTCCGTTTGGTAAAGGCGCGAGGTATCGATGTGTGATAATTATGATAATAGCATTGTTTGATAAAGCACGTAGCGCCAAACGTAAGCTACTATCTGACCTCCGATGTTGTTACGGGATGTTTAGTCCTGCACTCCCCGGTATACCCTCAGGCTAACTTCCAGTATTATTTAAATTAGATAAATAAACACCACACCTTTATTTGTGAGTCCAGCCAAAGTAGGTGATTGCGTATTGATCATGTGTAGCGCTAAATA
Organism: Agriopis aurantiaria; assembly: GCA_914767915.1. Lineage (NCBI taxonomy): Eukaryota > Metazoa > Arthropoda > Insecta > Lepidoptera > Geometridae > Agriopis > Agriopis aurantiaria. The sequence goes on from OU611999.1 coordinate 8,478,095, forward strand.
TTTAAGTCTATATTTACTATGTAGTAGTTAGTTTTTGTCATTTCTTATTGTAATTTTAATAATTAGTAGATTAGGAAATTTTAATGGAATTATAGTCAAATCCTGAGGGTGAGGTGCATCGTTTTGACGCCATGTACAAAAATGTACAAATTAATTTTGGATGCCATAGAATTTTTATTATTTTATTATTAATTGATACTTACAGATAAATATTTCATTGTTGATTATTGTTTTAAATAATATTGTTGGTTTTCTCGATAGAAAATGACATGACATATTCAGTTCTGCTTTGCTGCTTATTTAGTTACTCACCTACATTATTTGACAGCATGAAATGTTAACCAAAATAGCTCATACATTCCCATTCAACTGGTTAACATAATATATTTTTTATTGAATTTTATTTTCGTTAAATTGTTGTATTATTTTTTCTATGTCGGTTGTTCACTTCAAGTGCCTATTTACATACAAATACAAATTCTGATAACAATAATTATGTGCTCTCACTAACACCTTTAAATATTAATCTCGTGTTTTTAACTTGAACTGCCTTTTCTATGTGAAAGTGTGAAATGTTTCGTGAAATGTGTGTATGTGTATCACTACATTTGTATCATGCATCAGTACATTTGCTCCATTTTGTTAACAACTGTTAAATCTTCGACTGTACTTTTCTGTAAACTTATGAAATGTTGACTGGTTTTCATTCATGCTAATAACGAAACCAAATTGCTTTGTCCATGAACATTTTGTATGTGAGATACATTCGAAATCGGTTACAACGACATCAAAGGGACCAGTCATATTAGGTCGTAAAACGCGTAAACCGTAAAACTGGTAATTAGTTTTTTTTATTACACATTAATTAATAAACAATATGACTATCAAATACAAATAATTTTTTTTTTTATTTTGAAATTAAATTTTGAAATTTTATTTTACACCTCACAAAATAGACCGATGGGTGTAATGTACCGCGAGCAATAATCTCACTGAAGAGAAGGTACGTTTATCATACACTTTTTCTTTAAAATATACTTAAATACGCTGTTGTTTTGTATCAATGACACAACAAAAGACAGGAATTCTTCGAAAATATTGTGAACAGAAAACCGTTCAATGCGGTATTTCGTAGTAAGCACTTATAAAAATAGCATATTAGAAAAGGCAATTATGTAGACTTTTATTTTGAGCCGTTAAAACCGATATGTTGTATTAAACAAAATCGTTATAACCGATATCGACTATATGAATATTGTTATTTATCCAACCCTAATGATAGTAAATTATTGTAACACCAGTTACACTCACGATTATGTTTTATCGGTCGAGATGAAGGTATTCCCTGATGAAGGAGCTCTAATGGCTCCGAAACCATTAGACTCCTTGAATCGTCTCGACCGATAAAACATAATCGTTAGAGTAGAGTAACCGGTGTTATAATAATTTATAATGAATCCTAATGATAGTGTTGTTATTCCCGTGTTAACATTGTGTCGTTCCGTTGTACAGGTATGATGGATGCACCACATGAACAGAGAGTCTGTGTGTCCCCAGTATATCCAATACGATCCCAGTAGTTCATAGTATTTGTGCAATAAGAATTTAATGTCATTATCAATGTCGTGTACATCAATATCAAGTGTTAAAATTTGTCGGTGTGAAGTTTATTTACTAGATTTAAAAAAATAAATCATAGTAGATAATTAAGATAATATTTCTCTTAAATTACTGGTGTATAAGAGATTTCAGCATTATAAAATTGTGTGCATCGGTAAAGTAGTAAAAATGCTATTACACGTGTATAGATATACATTTCTTGAAATGAACTATTTAAATGATGTGTAATTGATTCGCTGTACCTAATGATATAAAATAGATGCACAAATGTCTAGAGGCGTGGTTCGAAGGGATGTTTTGATTCTGTCTTCCACTGGACGCACAGAGTTGCAGACGCGTCCAACGACGCTCCCGCCGCATTCTTCAACTGCTATTTCATTATCTCATAAAAACTGATGTAAAATTGAAATTCGATACGCTTAAACGTAGCGTAATTTTTTATAAATTATACTAGTCATTGGTGTCTAATGTAGATTTGTAACCTGACTGCACATTGGAATGGTACATAGTCCCTAATTTCACCATCGCTAGAGATAAGTCATACTGAACTATGGTGTGAAAGCATATCAGAGCGGTCACTGCCCCGCTGCCCTTCTAATGTAATGCGCCAGTTACGATTACCGCGCGTATCGGTAACCAGTTGAGAACTAGTACCGCTTTTCCCACGTCATGAGCTTACCCTGTACATTTATAAAAATTATGTATCGTAAAATGTTAGTAAAAACTGAATTATATTTGTTTGTAGATCTAAAGTGTTGTTTTTTTTTACCCTTCTCCTCAGTTTGGTTGGTAGTTTATTTGTACAATATAATATATATTACCTGCTGAATGTAGGAGGAAACAGACATTTACAAAAAAAAATTACAACCAGAAAACTTCCGGTGACAAACCCGGCTCGAACAACAGTAGGTTAGGGCTTAGTATTTTTTTTAATGTCGGGAAGTAGTAGGTACTTAGGTAGGCAGTAAGACAATTAAATGCAAGAGTTCTTAAAATATAAATTGTATTTTTATTCAACTATCCTAAACTAACACACTAATCTATAAGAAATGTATCTTCCTGCTGTTTCAGATGATCTGATGATTTTCACCACCTGAAAAAGATTTTGTAATTAATAAACTGCATTCAGACTACGGGCTATGGTGGTAGTTGGTACGGGCACATTGCGAGGCGTGACCAATATTTGTGCCGTAAAAAAGGCAGTTAATATCCTGAACAAACAAGAGCCAGAGGCGGACGGACTTGCCACGAGTTGGGCCAATGTACAAAAAATAAATACTTGTTACTGGCAAATGCACAAGACGTGCGACGCCAAAATCAGCTTAAGAAAAAGTATATAATTTTTTTACTATTGATAGCGGTTTTAAACCCTTGACGAAAAAGAAGGGTGTGTATATCTGTGCTCTAAAGCGTAGAGGGAGAAATACTTAGCCTAAAGGGAATTTGATTTAGATTGTTCTTATTATTCTTTTTTCATAGCTATGATTCAAGAAAATTTCTTCTGCCGTTTGAAGATTATCAGCTCTCTTATCTTTTTATTTTATTAAACCGTTTTCTATATGTACTTGTAGAAAGCTTCATCTAAGGAGGTTCTTATTGTGTTTTAAATAATTTGAACAGAAAAATATTACTTTGAAACCATATGAAAAATTCTGCAATGTCTTCATGAATAAGGTACAAAGCACCATACATCACTTGGAGACTACAGATTTCAGACACGGTCTGATTAAGACCCTGAATACGCACTTTCCGCAAATGTTACCTTCGTTTTGGAATCTGTTTGTTCCTTCATGTAAATAATAACTTACATTTCATACTAACCTGTCCTCTTTTCAATCCGAAATATCTAGCCACGGGGTCTCCAGCCTGTATTCTCATCAACATGTTTTCCTTTAATTTACTGAGGTGCTAGTTAAGAAATTGTTTTACACATGCTATCGTTTGGAGGCCGAAGGTGGCCTAAAACTATTTGTATTCGTTTTAGGCCTCCAAGTTGCTGGCCACATGCCAGATCACCTAAGCAAACTCACTTTATAGATCAGCAGTGGGGTAGGTAGCGTTAACGTGATCAAATAAGTAAACGCCATTGGAAAACTCGCACTAGGCCCTCAGGTAGCAACGGGGACAAAATGCTAAAAACAAAAAAAATACGAGCGAAAAATCAAATTTTGATGGCCCCTCGCACCTTGAGGTGGGTGCGGCCGGGCACACTTGCATTGTGTGTAATCAGCATAAAATTTTGATGTAGAAATATTTTAAATCTTAGATTAGCACATGGGCGCTACTTTTTATTCTGGAAAAATTATCGATTCCTGTGCGAAAGTTTTCCAGGGGCCCAGGTATGTCCTAAAACTGCGACCAGAACCACTGGAGGATGGGCATCAGCATTAATTAGTACTCGGTGATCATACTGCGATCCCCAAGCCACCTGCCTGGTGGAGATTATGGCAACGCCCCTCTAAGAGGGAGATCTTTGTCTTTACAGAAATGAAACGCGCTGAAAGACAATCTCAGTCTACCCTGATCAAAGGCTAGGGCTGATGCTTTAAAAGGATACTATCTAGCGAGAAGCTCCTGCTTCTCATCAGGTGTCAGCACAATGTGTTCTGGCACTAGCTCATGCTCCGTGATGTTGATCAGTAGCTCCGACTCCAAGAACTGCTCCAAGATGTACTTCGGAGCCATGTCTACTAGCGATTGTTTGGCAGAGGGAGTCATACCTGTTGATTTAGTATGTTATATTAGTTACGCAGCGTAGGTAGGCCTCCCACTAGATGGACTAACGACATTGTGAGAGTTGCGGGCATCCAGTGGATGCGGGTGGCTGACTGTCGTTCAGTGTGAAGGTCAAAGGGGGAGGCCTATGTTAAGCAGTGGACGTCTTCTGGCTGATGATGATGATTAGTTATACATATAATATACAGGGATACACGGAATGATGGTACTAAGCTGAAAAGAGGCGCCATCAACTCGCTTACCATCAGGCAAGTTGGTGGCCAAGAAAAGCTTTGAAAAAATCAGAATAATCAGAAAGATCATCTACATATCATAGATCAACGGAAATCGCACACTGTGTTATTCACGCGATCTTCATTGCCTCCTCTCTACAAAATGTGGAATAAGCTACCGCCCAAGGTGTTTCTGAGAAGCTTCAAAAGGCGAGTTAGTGAATTCTTAAAGGGTCAGTTATTTAGTTGTGATGCCTCTGGTGTTACGAGTATCACTAGTAATAGGCGTATTTAGTTATAGGCTATCGTGACTGCTTATAATCAGGTAGCCCATTTGCACGTTTGCCACAAATCACATAAAAAAGAAATAAAATAAGAACCAATCCACCGGGACCAATCCAGGCTATACAATTATTTTCTTTAAGTTTTTTTCAAGGGCATCTCCCTCAAATCAGACTAACAAGGGAAATATGATAAGGGATGAGGCAGGTGTGAACACATTTGACTTGGCAAGGAGCTCGTTTGGCTCAGCTAGGTTGGCTTCGGTAGATGTTGGTAGGAGGAAATGCAAAACAGACTCCAAGCAGGATGTTGGTGCAGGACTTATCTCCCCCAACTAAAATAAGAAAGGGACTAGCTGTAGCTACACTTACTACAATTAAACTATACCTGCTTGTACAACAACAATAGCTCTATGAATGTTTTCTTCCTGCATTCTAGTACAATACGTCTTGATGGTTTTGATTCCAATCTTGGCTTCATCAGGGAAGAAGACAAACATCTGGTCTGTAGGGTCGTCATTATGGGCCACAAGAACAATTAGATCACTCCGGGCTGGGCGCTTTTCACTGGAAAATTTAATATTTGCATTTCAAACAACATAGCCTTTTGTCGTGTCAAGTTCTTCGCCATACGAATTTTGGTTTCGGAACGTAAGCGGGTAATATTAAAAAATGATAAATTAAGTTTTGGAACAAGACATTTCTGAAAAGTTTGGGATTATTTCATACAGGCAATGTATGTATCTCATTGCGACTGAAATAATCTTGAGCGTGCTAAATTAAGGCCGGAGGAAAAGAGGCATTCCAAAACACCTGGTTAATCAATGGCGAAAAATACATGATGATGATGTTTTGGAACCAGCATAAAGTGAATTTCACTCTCATTAGGTGAAATTTGCTTGTTTTGGTTATTTTTTTTAATGGCTACTGCCCACATTTGGGCACTTTGGCCAACTGACGTCAACAAGAAAAGAACACGGTTTAAAACAATAGAACAAGGCCCCGATTATACTAAAGAAATTGTTTTTAAATTGTAATTGTTGCGATTTTTATTGTTAAACTAGCTGACCTGACGGACGTTGTCCTGTCTTAGAACTGTCAAACACGCAAAGTCAAAATTACAAATATTATTTTTTACACCTTGGGTTTCATTATTGGAGTTTTAGTAAGGATCCCTATTTAAAAAAATATAATATAGCCTATGTTAACCGGGGATAGTGTAGCTTCCCAACAGTGAAAGAATTTATCAAATCGGTTCATTAGTTTCGGAGCCTATTCAATGCAAACAAACAAACAATCAAATCTTTCCTCTTTATAATATTAGTATAAATAACTGCCTTAAAATTGACAGTTTTAAATATATTTTCATACTAGAAAAATACAACTACCTAATATTATAACTTAGTATAGTAACAATTAAAATCGCAACAATTACAATTTTAAGACAATTTGTTCAGTAGAATCGGGGGGCAGTAATCCTACAACAATAATAAAGAAGTAATACATCTAAATAAACTAACAAACACAAAAAACGAACGCGATTTTAAACAAAATATGACCAGTAATCCTACAACAATAATAAAGAAGTAATACATCTAAATACTTACAAACACAAATATACATTATAGAACACTTTATATGCTAATATTATTGTCTGAAAGAAAATTACATAAAATACGAAAAATTTCAAATATCATTTTGATCAAAGAAGAACAGACATTGAAATAGGGTATTTGACTACTTTTGGGAAACTATTGCACATTATTGCCTGATATAATTTAATGTATACTGCATTTATATTTTCTGGATATCAGTCGTATTTGCGATATAAATCGATGTTAAAGTTTGAATAAAAAAATATCGCGCCAAAACGCAGACCTGCGTCATAGCTCCGGTCGAGCGACGATTGACGTCACACAAAACAAAACAGCTGCAGCCAGGCAGCAAAAGTTTGATAATCACTAATTTTCTAATAGAAGTAATGGTTTATAAATGTTGTGTAGTGCCACAATGTACAAATACTTCCATAAAACACCGGAAAAACTATTCGTTTCTGTTCCAATGGACCCCAAAACTCGCAACAAGTGGTTGGAACTAAGTAGCTCGTAGAGAACCCAAAAGTATTGGAGCTAATTCAAGTGTTTCTATGTGCGAAGATCATTTTGAGGTACATATTTGAGTCTATATATTTCTATTAGAATTAGTGTTTTTATTGCATTACTATTTTATGTACTGTTACTTTCTTTTTAAACATTGTAAAGACATAACCTAACAAAATAGTGATATCCACCTACTACAACATACTTTTTGTACAACTTGATTGAATGTTTTGCTTGGAGAACAATTAAAAATTAATATGTAGTTTTTACGTTTTGAGTTCTGCAGCGTAGAAACAATGACGTAGATTATTATTGAAGAAATATGCAACCATAAATACATTAATTTTGGGTAAGTTACTGCTGTCTGCTTGCACAAAATGTTTCTCCATTCTTCTCACATTTAACCTCCGGACTGTTTTTGGTGATAATTTCTGGATAAATCGCTCTCAAAATAGCTTTACAACATTAAATTCCCAAATATCAATACAAAATCTATTTGTTTAGATTTGTGTGACGTCACTAGGGATGAAGCCAATTACAGACCGTTTTCGATCACGTGATCAAATGTCGAAAATACAGTTATTTTATTCGCGTTTTTTACAAAAAATAAGCATATTTTTATTAAAAAATCAATGAAATATGCTTTTTCATTATGTCATGTTTATGGATGATGTCAATTGGCATAATATTTTCAATACAGTCAAACACCCTATTGGAAAAGGAACTAAAACACTAAGAGAAAGAATAATCAAGCAGCGGACAGGTGACGAAAATATGATTAAGGCATTATTGATAAAAAATACAAATCTATTTATTAAAGAATTTAAATGTATAACTGATAAACTCAGGTCAGATCAGACCGCCAAAAATTACCCTAATTAAGGCCACACTCACATAAAGAAAACAACAGTGCCCCAACCTCATTCGAATTAAGCAGCTTGTAAATTTTTGCAATTGATTAAACCAATGCCTCCGTGGGATTACGGGCTGGAGAGCCGCATAAGCGGAACCCCTAGACCTAGCAGAGACACTCCAGCAGAATGACCATGATTTAAATAAAAGAGACTTTGGAAGGGCTGTAAGATCATGGGGAAAGATAGCGAAGGGAATTGTGTCTCCGCAGACAACGGCATCCTTTGCCCTCTATCAACCCGTTCATTCCCAGAGATACCAGCATGACCAGGAATCCACACAAAAACAACTTCAAGACCTTTGACAATGATCTTATATGTGGTTTTGGAATGCAGCCAAAGAAATGCAGCCTTAGTTTGTATGAAGATTCCCTGTGTTTGCAATGTATGCATCCCAGATAACTACTATACTAAGTTTGCATTTGCCACCAATAAATATCAAGAGTTTGAAGTTACTGTTAAGAGACCTTATTAGTTCAAAAGTTTTTACAACGTCAAGCTCAGGCCACTTGTAATCAAGCATTGAAATCCTGATGTCAAACCATGACACTTCAATGTTTGTTGATTTTATTTTGAGCGAAAATAATAACAGAGTGAATAATTAGCAATAAAACAATGTTGCAGGCAATAGATGAGAATTTCAAGAAAAACATACGTGATAAAACAGTTTCGGAAACTACGAAATTACACGTTGGTAAGATGTGAATATACATGCTAACCTAGGTTTATCTCCAAACTGCTCCTTGAACTGTTCCAAAGTCTGGTCCAATTCATCTTGCGTTACCAGATATCCACGGTCGTGGCACAACTGCAAAAATAGAGCACTATACAATCTGAAAACCATTAGCCGGAATGCATACAGCGAGCGGTCGAATTCTGTACCTGCATTACTGTTTTACGAATTCGCCATAGCTTGTAAGTTTCTGCATCATCATCCATTGTTGTTTTAAAACTAAGGGACTTAAAATTTATTAGAAAATATTAGCGAAATTATTATAAAATTAAATCAATTATAACCTCTAAGAGAAAAGCAGAATTAAGCAGAATAAATAAAAAATAAAACAACCACACTCCACAGAATACAAACAATCTGTTATATTTTGTAATTTTTTTCTTGACCATGCATACAGACTGCTTCAGCCGTAATTTTAATCAAGTTTATACAGTATTAAATTAAATAGCATCAAACAAGTCATACTTACAGTCAGAGTCAAGCAAAGTAAGTCAAGGTCAAGTCAAACCTTAGAATGGCATGAGTTTTAACTCATGCCCTAGTAAAGTGCTGGAGGCTTTACGAGAGGCTTATATTATGAAGTTTTGAAAACATCATGAAATTTGAAACTCTAGAAAAAAATAAGTTCGCATTGAAATTTCATTAGTTCCTAAAGTTATTATTTTTTATATTTTAATGCAAAGTTATCAGTTATGTCTCAGTTATGAAGACAAGGTAATATGGCTTTAATGGCTTTAGTCTGATCCATGAGGCGAAATCACAGAGCTTTACTGCTATCTGGGCGAAATTAAAATATTTAAAAAAAAACTCAAAAGAAATGTCAAAGATTAAAAATGTAAACGCCAAAATAAAATTGTCTATGTCATTCTTTCTTGATCTTGAATCGCGATTTGATTTTTATTTTTAAAGAAGATAACTTATATCTTGTGTTCTATTGTGATTTTCATGCAATTCTTGAGTATTACGTGAAAACAGCGATGGCCGGAATCAAAGGTAATATTAAATCATCTTCAGAAAAGCTCTAAGTGCCAAAGTAATTTGTGCAACAAACCCAAGTCCCACTGTGAACCTCTTGGCATAATAAATGACTCATATTTATTTACAAATCTTGATAGATCGCTATCGTTGTTTAATCCAGCATTGTTTTCTTTTCATGTAACCTTCGATGCAACTATGAAAAGGGTAAGTCAATGAGCGAAAACCACTTGCCTAGAACAGGCCTACAAACAATCATTTAGAATCTACATACTCTGTTTTAGTTTTTAGCAAATGCCTATACTATTAACTCATACATTTAGTTCCCATTTCAGGCTAGGCTTGTTTACCATCTTCGACCACATCGTCACTTAACATCGGGTGAGCTTTGGTTAAACGCCTAGCCTGTCAAATATAAAAGAAAACTTAGGTAGTGTACAAAATTTACTTGCCTACTTTTTATTATACATTAAAAAGTATAATACGTAGTAGTAAGTACCTACCTAAGAAAGGACATCCATTTCATGTAGAGAACTCGTGTTGTTTGTGGGTGAACTTGAGCTTAAGAAAACCAAGGGGCCAAAACAAGGAGTAGAAATATTAGTAATTCGAGTTAACTCGAGTTGACTGGACGAAGAAATCTACTAGTCTGCCTGGTTTCAGAATCCATTTGAATTGAAATTTGCTCGAGGTAACTTGAGTTTGGCACTCGACTTGAAACAAGCTGTAACTCAAGTTGACTCGACATAACCTGAACTCGAGTTGACCCATCTCTAATTTAATGTGTGTGTGTTTTTTTAATTTCAAAGACACCAGCCAACTAGATCTTACACAAATTTTAGTTTATTACCTAACTTGCGGTTATATCACAAAATTCGATCTATTGGCACCGCAAAATTGTATTCAATGTTGTTAATGGTTTAGTAAGCTACAAAACATGTCTACCTTATAATTTATAGAGAAATACTGCACCATTGTGTTGTGATCAACCATAGATGTAGTGTAGGCATAGATTTCCAAATTACAAACTCTTGGAAGTTGGATGTGGTACAAAGTTCACAAAAAGTCTCAAGTAAAAGCCATTTCCATGGATCCATATTTATTATCTCCATTTCTATGAATGTTTTGACCCATCAACATGACAAGGTAGCCTGTTGGTCCAGTTGGTAGTGAACCTGCCTTCTGCGCTTGGGGGCGTGGGTTTGATTCCCACCTAGGACAAACATTTATGTGATGAACATTTGTGTTTGTTCTATATCTGGGTGTCAATCTATTCAAATATATATTTAAAAACTATATTATGAATGTGTATCAGTCTCTGGCAGCCATATCACAAGCTTTGCTTAGTTTGGGGTCAGATGACCGAGTGTGCAAAAAAAATGTCCCCAAATATAAGTATTATTTATTTAAATATCATCTCATGTAGATAGTAATTGGCAGCTTAAGCTGATGTGCCTATATCCCACATTGTTGAAATTTAGTATTTAAAGTCTGGCCACTAAAAAGAGTGTGTCTGACAACTGCAAGAATAAAATATATGAAGCTGTTTATTAAAATCCAACATTTTCTCTAAGTTTGTCAACTAGATCTTACACAAAATGTCATCACTGCCCATTTCCCATTCGATCCTTATTGCGACACTGTCGAATGATATTAATAATAATGCTTTTCTTTTCAAAATGGTCGGCTTCGATTCTTGTCTAGGCAAATTGAATTTATTTGAAGAAAAATTTTATGATGCAGTTTTTAGTTTTCATCAAAATCGGGCCCGAGACTCCCTTACGTACTCTTCGCTAATACTTATAGTTTTGGATTTGGCCATTTACGCCCACTTGATTGTATACATTCTGTGGCCTTACAGTGCAGTAGCAAATGCTCCACGGTATCTTTTTCCTGAAGACTGCTTCGGCACAGAGGACTATCCATAGCTCCATTGTTGTACAAGTAGTAGTTTAGCTAGTGACCTGCGATGGTTCCTGTCTAAGACTGCGTATCCACCAGAGGTGAGACTATCTAAGCAGTGTGCGAAGAAAAAAATCAACCAAGAGGAGCTGAGGCGAGAATGAAGCGATCCTATTGGTTGATTTTTTTCCTCGCACACTGCTTATCTCTGGTGGATACGCATCCTAATGATATGGCTACAGTTGCAGTTTACCTTTAGTTTGGATGTAATTTGAACACTGACCCAAAATCCCAAGTTTTAAATACCCAGTGTAAGGAAATCGCTCCCAAAGCCAAAACGCTACTACTACATACTATCAAAACACAATTGAATACCAATAACCATTTGTCTGATACTTGTTGTTTTTGTGGTTTAGAATTTTGCAAACCAGCAATGTAAAGCATACAACTGGTGCAGCTCGGCGCAAGTTGTTCGTTGACCTCAGTTCTCTAGTATATTTTTTCAGGAGTATTTACGTGGTGTAGTTTGAATAATTGTTTCTCTGCTTTCAGTTTGGTGTCCCTGGCATTTGCCGGTTCTATTGGAATGACATTTGTCATTTTAGCATGTGCCTTACCGGAGTACAAGTAAGTACTAACATTTTATAGTAAATTATTGCCACACTTTCACCTGTGATTTTTTAATTGTTATGCATTTAGAACGGAAAAGCTATAATTAATCCTACTTTCAGAGATCTCATACAAATTTCATCAAAATCGGTTCACTTTGTTGGTTTTAAATCAAAATAGCTGGATAAATATGCCATCCGAGTAAACGAAATTGGTGTTTAATAAAAACACCAATAGGTAGGTGCTTTTGAAGTCGTTTTTTTTTTTTGATAATTAAAAGCACAGGTGTGGAACTCCATACCTCATTACCTGTGTCTTTCTGAACAGATTCAATCCTGGTCAAAGTATTTATACAATAAGTAAGCCTAGCTAAGCATGCTTCATGTTCTACCAAGTCTTTGCGTCCCATCAGATTAGATTGTGGTCTCAGGCATTCCCAGTCCTTTGAAAAAAAAATTATTAGCTTTTCTAGCCCATTATTCTACATAAGCTACATGAAAATTCCAGATTATGGTGGCCATTCTTCGTTGTCCTGTTCTATCTGCTGAGCCCCATCCCGACGATGATAGCTCGGAGGCATGCGGATGCCAGCGGTGGAAGCAACTCCCCGTGCATGGAGCTGGCTATATTCATCACGATGGGATTTATAGTCAGCTCCTTCGCTTTGCCGATTGTGCTGGCTAGAGCTGCCGTGGTATGTACTTTTCACTCCAAAAATTTATGTAATAATGATACGCCCGAGGACCAATGAGATCGTCAAAGTTGTGGGCAGCCAATTTATGCAGATGGCAGGCAGTCATTCAGTGTGGAGTTCTGAGGGAGGCATATGTTCAGCAGTGGACGTCTTTTGACTTGATGATGATGATGACTAATGTTTATGTTATCCTTGTTTTGTGGTATTTTAATATAGAGTTTTGTATTGAATGACACTCACAAAAAAAATTTGACAATGTGTCTGTTGACTGTTTGCTATAACCGGATTCAACTGGACAATGTTTCAAATACAAAGTACAATGGTTCTCCATTGTGCTATAATACTTTAACATGACCTCAAAACCCTCTGTGTTTCTTTGTTATGAATTTGATAAGTTTCCTGTTTTTTTTAAATTCAATGATAGATTTGCATTTGAATTTCATCTTGCCTGATGTTGAGTGATGATGTGGTCTACGATAGAGCATGCTTGCCTTGATGAAACCGATTCACTTGGATTTCACTTGGACACTCAGGATTGTAATCATTAGGAAACATCCATTCAGGCAGCGCATTCCACAGTCTAGCAGTTTGCATAATAAAAGTATAATTAACGCCCTTCGTTTGGGTTTTTGGAATATCAGCCATAAAACAGTGTCACCTTTTCGTGCCCTCACTGACTGGCCGTAATAGAAAAATGGGCAGAAGAGAATCAGGTCAGGTAGTCTCTGAAATTAAAAATAAAAACTTTGTGCGAATTTAATCAACAAATCTACAATGCCCACTGTACTTTAAAAAGTTATATTTTGTAGTTCCAATCTTTAGCTAGGTTTCCTGCACAATATATTATGTGGAAATAATATGTGGTAGGTAGTACAGAGTATAAACTATAATGACTGAAAATTTTAATCAAATGTTTGTTTACCCTCTGTCAGTACAAGTACATTTTGGTGTTGTGAATCACTTGTGCTTGATAAAATAGTTGATGATATCATTCGCATAGGCTATTATTTTGTTTGATTTTCTAATTATCTAGAAACACTGTCACATAACAGCTAATGCATACAAAAGACTTAGTTTGTCGTACAAAAATTACATAAGTAAGTAGGTAAGAGATTCAATGTCTGTGTGCTTCACTTTGCCCGTGCAGACTACACAATACTTCAGATACAACTTTTACTTCTAGGCTTTTCGTACATATGTTGGTGTAGTATAGTTTTTCTTGGTATGTCTTGATTGTTCACCGAGCCCTTATATTTCAATGATTTCTCCCTGACTTAAATTGTATAAACATGAGCGGGGAAGGATGACATCGGAAAAGAAAATCTCACACAGACATTGATTGTATTGCATCTGTACAAAAATTGGGAAAAAGCCATAGTCTGATAGTGTTGCACCATACTTTTAAATGTGTTATATTTACAGCATAAAAAGTCCTGTCAAGTGTGTTAACTTATTTTTAATCCAAACAATATAGTAAGATGAAGTGTAGTCTATTGAGGCCGGTGGATCATAGAAAAACAGGGTTATATGGAACTGTGGTGCAAAAAAATTGGCTGTTTCATGTAAAAGTGTAATTCACATTCAACAGAACTTACGCAAATTACACCATTTTTTACGTAATATATATAAATATATCTCAATACGTAACATTGGCGAAATTTTGGTGGCTCCTCCACAAAAGCCAAACTAAACTAAGAGTTGAAGTTGAAAATAAAAATATTAACCATCATTTTTAATGTTTCAGATACAGTGGGGCGCTTGCTATCTCACTCTGGCGGGTAACGTCATAGTCTATCTGACCATCATTGGCTTCTTCACAATCTTTGACATGGACGATTCCGACTACACGATGTGGTGAGAGATCTAAACTGCTGTAAAGCAATGGACAATTCTAAAGATAATCATTATAAAAGATGCTGTGGTTATGTCCATGTTTAATTTAAGTCTGATATTCTATTGATACTGATTAGAAACTGCAAGTGTTGTTAATGTAAGGCTGAAGGTTCAAGGGGCAATGCAATTGTGACGTAAAGCTGCTATTATACCAATGCAACATCGTGGGGCATTGTGGCATGCTACATCAATTAGCTGCGGTGGTTCATAGTCAAATGCAGACCTATTTTGTATAAGTCTGTGTTTATAAAAAAACATAGAGGATTGATATAAGGATGATTGATTATTGGATTATTATTGTGCAGCATTGCAGCACGTAATGCATATGAAAAAAAAACAGCAATATTCTTTGTATTTCATCAGTGTTTCAATATCATTTCAATGGCGCTTCCTGATCTTATTTGTCACAATACCAAATATCTTCTAGGTGTTAACTCAGCTATAGTGCTGTTGAAATAAAATTAAAATATATACCTCTTGAAATGGCTTTCGATGGAGGTAAAAAATGCTAATAGTACAAAGGTAATATGACCTTATTTGAATGTTAGGTCCTAGGGCTCTTATTTGCTACACCTCATTTTGTAGTGGTTCACAAGCCAGGGAGCCATGTCGCTTTGGTGTAATATCAGTTCTACTGACGCTACATTTAAGTATCATTTTGTACGTAAATTTTATAAAGCCTTTAAAATTACAAAACATTAAAACTGGAATTTACTGTTCACTATTTGGTCTGGCTTCGAGATTTTTTTTAATAGATGTAGATGCCGAATATGGTCTATTTTTTATTAGCCACTTTATTTTTCAGCTTAAGTTCTGCTAATGTTAAACATTTTTATTCAGGAAAGTCATAGAGACATGTTTTAGCTAAAATGAGCTTTTTTCTAAAATGACCAGTGACACTTTAAATCATAGATTAGCTTATCAAGCGTTTGTGAATGAAGGGGAAGCAGTTTTTTTATTTTTCTTCTAAGCCTTATATGCCTATAATATAACTAATGAAATTATTATGTAACTAGGTTATAAATCAACCTAACAGGTGTGCGCTTACCATTCCCTAGTGCTAATGAACAAGTATAACGCTGAAAATTATCAGACGATGCTGTAAGTACTATCGGTCGTAAGGATGCCGAAGGCGATCTGGCGCGTTGGAAGTTTTTTCCAGCTGAAGACTCGTCCGATAGTTTGTTTGCAGCTTAACGCTAATACAACTAATTATGGCAACACAATGCAACAGTCTTTGGTTTTGTGGTTAGCTGAAACAAAGATATACATACTGTTTTTGTTCATTGACGGAACTTAAGTGGAGCTGGGCTGGACATATGGCCAGACGTAATGATGGGAGGTGGTGTACAGTGGTGACCGAGACTAGTTCGGCGGAACTTAGGCTGACTGAGGATGAGGTGGACAGACGACATAAAAAAAACTGTTGAAAACGACTGTTGGAACGACTGTTGTATGGTTGTTTTGACTGTTGGAAACGAGTGGATGCGACTAGCGAGAGATCAGGGAGAATGGCATAAACAAAGGGGGGCCTATACCCAGCAGTGGGTCATTTTTGGCGGATGATGATGATGATGAGAGAAAACATGTAGGTATAACAACTACAACACGAACTGTATGTACTGGACATATAAGTAGTTTTGGTTGACTGATTAAACAGTGGAAATATTAGAAGATATAATTTTTTTATTTATATTATAAATATTTTATATTATACGCGGATTTGTCTCGCTTTGCACTACGGGCAGCCGCGCGGCGCGCACTTGATGACAACGGCTGCTCATCGGATGCGGGGGTGGGGGTGCGTTGAGAAATATGCTGCGCCGGTGCACACTGGAACTCTTCCTCACTCGAATCTTCCTGTGTGTCAGGAATACTCCAGCACGCGAAGCTCACCACGTCACCATCAGTCTCACGGTCACTCACACGAACTCCATGAACACGGTCTCCAAGCAGCAGTCGGTATCATTTCACTCATCAAAGTTTTACTCGTCAAAGCTTTACTCTATAGTAAAAGTTTGATAAGTGAAATGATACCAACGTATCATCGTTTCATCGATCGTTGGTCAACGTATCATTGACCAATGTTGAAATCGCGAAAAAAACAGCTGTGGGCCGTATATTTCGTTGAGTATTGACGATATTTTTGCAATTTCAGGTTTGGTCCTATAGTAAAAGTTGTTCATAATGATGAACACAATGATATCCTTTAACATTTCCACTGTCTAAACAGTCACCCAGTATAACCTGATTCATACTTTACGGCAGCTGTGGTTAGTCAGTAGGCGCTGTGCAATAATGTTAGGTATGTGCAGGTATCTAAGGGGTAAAAGTTGTGGGCTATGAGTACTAGCTGCCACAGAAAATAAAAGTAAATATAACGGAAATGAGAAGGAAAATCTGTTACCTGGCATTATGAGTGAACCTTGATTGAACATTCTTATTTAGATCAACGCGTCGGACTCCGCACCACAGCTGCTAGCTGATTTCGAATGACTGACGTTTCGCTTATATGGCTGCAACTGGCTACTACTAATTTCTTACAAAAATGCCTTGACAGCCGTTCTAATTGAAACAATATTTTTTTCTTTTCTGTGCTAGCTGCACACTTCACAGCTGCTGGATTGTACCTGCTTTTGGTAAAGTTAGAAAGATCAGTCGGTACTTTGGTTCGGTGTTGCAACATTGTTGTAAAATTTTAAGCTACGTTTTCATTTAGTACTCTACAGGTATTTCTCGTTCATGTCTTTTAGCGAACAAACTATGGAGTATTCGTAATTCATACAACATTTGCTTAGAGACGTTTGTTAGCGAAAACGTAGCTTTAGAAGATAAAATGTTTGCCCTTGTGTGGCATCAACCAAAATACTTTATAATCTGCCTTGTTTGAAATGTGTTACTTTTTTAATTTATTTATAAATTGTAATAATAATTATATACGAAATAATCCATATTAACAACATAAATACAGTGTAACATTCTTATATTTTGTACTACGAAAATTTTAGTCTAAGAGAATTGTTATAGAAATATTTTTGTAATATGTAGTTGATTTTCTTAGTGTAAAATTATGTTGGATTTTAATGCTAGAGCAATTTAGTTGTGTATTTAGATGCATTCATATTGTGTAAACGACGTTAATAAGCCTTTACCTAGTTGCATTAGAATTTAAAATTTATATTTTATGGGTTGTGTAATTTTTTTTATTGGCCTGCCATTTGTTGTAAAGTGTAATATTGCTATATAACCAAGTAGGATTCCTTAGGCTTACCCAATATGGATAAGAATCATCAGCGGACCACCCATAAATGTTAATACCTGTTAAACTCTTTACAAATTAAAATCCATACAGATTCTGGCATGAATAAATCTTAGTGGATGGCCCGCTATTAAATCACAACAATAAGGAAGGAAACTTTGTGTGATGTTATTAACAATGTTATTCCCATATAGAAATGCAAAAATAGAATAAAGCCTGTAGCACACGATATGCAGTGCCTTGTGCAAGCAATAATGCTTTAGAACTATACCCGGTAAGCCAAACTCATTACATCAGCCTTCTCTATCATAATTGTATTGGAAATACTGCCAAGCAAAGGGATTATGGCAACAACCCTCTCTAAGAGGGAGGCCTTGGGAGTTTTGGCGCCAACGTGAAAAAAAAACATGGTCGGCTCGTTGAATTATTTTCCTAAATGGGGAATTATTATTCATTAAGTGCTCGTAGACGTGCTCGAGTGTGGCCAAGTGATACGAGGTGAAACATGTCTTTTCGTGTTGTTTCCAATACTCCATAGGAGCCTCTTGTAAAGTCTCCACTACTTTACAGGGGCATGAGTTTGACTTGACCGTGACTTACTTTGCTTGACTCTGACTGTGACTATGATTTGTATGACGCTATTAATATTATGTAAACTGTTTAATATTACGACTAAAGGACATTGAATCCATGGTCATGAAAATTTGAACAACAAAAAAAGAGGGAGGCTTTTGTTCAGCAGTGGATGTTTACTGACTGATGTGATGGATGATGAATTGGAAATATGACATGCAAGGTAGGTTGTCTTGTGGCGTCTGCTTGGATATAGGTCTGTGTAAGACCCACTATGGCGAGAGTTAACAAACGAAAGTTCGACATGCTGGGTATAATTTAAATTTCTAGCATGATGACGGTCTAGTGCAAGGCAATAATTTTTTTATTTTTTTATAGAAAAGAACGGCAAAAGGCAAGCGGTCCGCCTGATGGTAAGCGGCAATCGCTGCCTATGGACATCTGCAACACTAACGGTGTTGCAATTTTTCAAGAAAGAATAATTATTTGGCTTTAGTAAAAGCACAAATGACCTAATTTTTTTAACACTGTTCTGAGTACCTATGTATGATAAGTAACGGCGCAAGATACAGCGCATCGTGTGCAACAAGCTTTACCAGAAAACCTATTTATAAAAAGCGATAACTTATGTAAACAAACTTATTTTATTTACTGTAACATTTTAGTTACATTTTTTAGTGACTAATATTTTGGTAAATTATTAAGAGTGCGTATAAAGCGAGGAAAATTTCTGATTTCACCCGCGCGTCTCGCATCACCCGCATTAGTGTGAAACACAACCACGGCAGCGCGGCAGTCGCGCGCAGCTCCAGTACACATAACTCGCGTAGTCGAACTCGTCATGCGGCAAGGAGTAATAAACACAGGATAAGCATAATGTTGGCGTTTTGGCGATTAGCTGGGTTCGGTCGCGGCGCGCAAAACCATAAATTGTTTATTTCAATTTTCAAAATTGTGTTTGTTGTATATTTTTAAACTTAATTTTTAAGTTTTCTACAATATCAATATAAAATTAATAAATTATATAAATTAAATTGAAATTGCCTAAATTAATTTTGAAATTAAAATTTTACGCTTGAGACAGAGAGTCAGAGATCGTTAAACATTAAATCAAACTAAACTAAACTAATGCTATGCTATGCTATGCTACGCTACGCTATGCTATACTATACTAAACGAAACACGCGAAACGAAATACCCGAAAGCCCGTTGGTCCAGTTGGTAGTGAACCTACCTTCTGAGCTTCGGGCGTGGGTTCGATTCCCACCTAGGACAAAATTAATGTGATGAACATTTTGTGTTTGTTCTACGAGTATACCTGGTTGTTAATATCTATTTAAGTATGATTTATTTAATTTAATTTAATGTAATTTAATGCAATGCAATTCAATTCCATTCCATTCAATTCAATTTACTAAAAAATATCATCATCATCCTTCACAGAACCTTCCTCATTATTTGAAGTCGGCCTAATATACCTACTGTTTGACCTACCAGTACCTACCCGAGCCAACCCGGCCGGTCTAACAGTAGGTATTACTACTTACCTTTTTATCCGACTTCAAATAAGGAGGAAGGTTCTCAATGCGACTTGTATAATCTTAGTGTCTCTGTCTACTTGGTCCACAGTGTTGCACCGCAGTGTTGTAAAGCAGTGTTGCACCGCAGTGTTGCAACGCAGTGTTGCAACGCAGTGTTGCAACGCAGTGTTGCAACGCAGTGTGGCAACGCAGTGTTGCATCGCACTGTTGCACCGCAGTGTTGCAACGCACTGTTGCACCGCAGTGTTGCAACGCAGTGATTGATAATTTTATTGCATACCTACCTTGCCAAAAGATTCGCTTTTTTACCAGCTAAGGAAACATTAACTTTTTTCTGAGATTCGCCACTGTCAAGAAACATTTTACTGTTTAAAGGCAAAGTTTATTTTTATTGTTTCATTCAAGAGCAATGTTTATAACCTCAAATAAGCCACAAATGACAGCACCAGCGAAGGTGGCGCCATCTGAGATAAGTTTTGCCGTGGTTTGCCTGTAGCTTCTCATTACCCAAAATGTATGAAAAATACTGCGTTAGTTCCCTAATACTCACCCTGTGAAATCATTTACCACTGAATAAAACTCAAAATATGTAGTGATGGTCAAAATATTTTCGGATTTGAATTAAATAAAGAAATTTCGTTAGTGAAGCTACTTCTCAAAATCTCTGAAATATTGGTGCCGTCGTTTGGCTTTAGACCTCAGCAGCCATAAATCGATGCCACAGACTTAAAATATTCAAGGATGGCTGAAATATTTTCTGATTTAACGTCTTCACTGAAATATTGAAGATGTCTTCTAGTATTAGAACTGAACAATCTATAATCACCGTTACTGATTTAAAATATGCAAGGATGGCAGAAATATTTTACGATACAAGTCATGATTCTCTGAAATATAAGAAACATTTTACTGTTTAAAGGCAAAGTTTATTTTTATTGTTTCATTCAAGAGCAATGTTTATAACCTCAAATAAGCCACAAATGACAGCACCAGCGAAGGTGGCGCCATCTGAGATAAGTTTTGCCGTGGTTTGCCTGTGGCTTCTCATTACCCAAAATGTATGAAAAATACTGGGTTAGTTCCCTAATACTCACCCTGTGAAATCATTTACCACTGAATAAAACTCAAAATATGTAGTGATGGTCAAAATATTTTCGGATTTGAATTAAATAAAGAAATTTCGTTAGTGAAGCTACTTCTCAAAATCTCTGAAATATTGGTGCCGTCGTTTGGCTTTAGACCTCAGCAGCCATTAATCGATGCCACAGACTTAAAATATTCAAGGATGGCTGAAATATTTTCTGATTTAACGTCTTCACTGAAATATTGAAGATGTCTTCTAGTATTAGAACTGAACAATCTATAATCACCGTTACTGATTTAAAATATGCAAGGATGGCAGAAATATTTTACGATACAAGTCAAGATTCTCTGAAATATAAATGCTCTCATCTAGTGTTGGACGCAAATCACGCAAAACCTCACCTAATCCTCAAAAAAAAACTCACCTATGTTTCCAACCAATTAGTTCAAAATATTCAAAAATAGCTATTTATTTTTTGATATAACTTCACTTTGCTGAAATACTGGTGGTGCCACCTAGCGTTTGATCTGAGAAACTCGTATTTTATGCTACTGATTCAAAATATTTAAAGATGGTACCGCACTGTTGTACCGCACTGTTGTACCACACTGTTGCACCGCAGTGTTGCAACGCAGTGTTGCACCGCATTGTTGCACCGCAGTGGTGGACTGCAATTCAACCAGTATAAAAAAATACTGGTCGAATTGAAGGGACTCTAAGGTAAATGAGAACCTTCCTCCTTATTTGAAGTCGGATAAAAAGGTAAGTAGTATTTGACTTTGACTAAGGTAAGTAGTCCCGCTAGTGTATTGTGCATTTCCCCTTACCAGCACATACCCGAGCCAACCCAACTGGTCAAACAGTAGGTACTTATGTTTTTAACCGACTTCAAAGAAGGAGGAAGGTCCTCAATTCGACTAGTATTTTTTTATACCGGTTGAATTGAGAACCTTGCCCCTGTTTTGAAGTCGGTTAAAAACATAAGTACCTATTGTTTGACTTTCCACATTTAAATTTTTTTTTATTAGAAGATGTTTTTTTGCGTCCATTATTACCAAGCTATTTTTTGTCTGTTAAAATTGAGAACCTTCCTCCTTTTGCAGAAAGCCGCTTCTCGTAAAAACGTGAGAAAATGTGGATGGAACTCTCAAGTCAAATTAACCATCACATTAATTTAAATGATTTTTAATTTTAATTTTATAAAATTATAATGAATCTAAATTATTTTATAATGTCATTTAATTTTTAGTTTTATCTTTCTGACTCTCTCTCTGCTTCTCTCCGTCTCTCTCTCTCTCTCTCTCTCTCTCTCTCTGTCTGTTTGTCTGTCACAAAGAAACACTCCGACTCTAATAGTTATATTACTGAGCATACATAATAATGGATTCGTTAGGGCCTAGTCGTATCCATTTTATTTGTATCTATGTTATTTTTTCGTAGTAGCTTTACCTAGTCTGTGCTCTAAGGTCATTGTCACCACTTGGTAGCCGCATCAAGTGGTCGCGTTCGAGCCATCGATTTTTTATATTATCCTTTGTTTGAAAATACAGTAGGTGTTGATATAATCGCACTCGGAAGATAAAACCAAGGCGAAAAGCAAGCGCGTGCGTCCTTCCCCGTTGAGGCACAGTGCGGTACTGAGGTTAAACGGAGCATGTTTCGCTATTTAGATGCAAAGCGCAACAGAATAAGACTGAATATCGGACTTGCCGTTTGACCGAATAGTTGCTTAGAACTAAAGGACGTAAGTCTCAAATCGAATATAATTTATTATGAGAGTACTAATTAATCTAGGTAAATTTTGTCTTAACACTGGAAAACAAACTATATTTTCCTTCGGTGAGTATTTATTTTAGATATGTAACTGAAGTACTTTCCAAGTAAAATCAAAAAAATTAGCAAAAAGGCACCATTTTCAAAACATTAAAGTATCGAGTAAATATCTTGCTATTATGTTTCTGTCTTAATGGCGGAAAGAAAATGAATTGAAAATTCACATATATCAATTATTACGGTGATCGGATATTTGGTTTAGTTAGAATATCATGGCAAATTAGCATAAAATTTCGGTTGCCCCCTCTTAATGCCTCGGCACGATTGTTACATTCCTGCAATGTAAATTGTGTAAATATTGCATTAGAATCAGGTCACAATAAAGTATTGCCTGCTTTTATCTGGTATTTTCATTTCGATAATAATTTTAGTAGAAAAAGTCTACAAGAAGTTACAAGTAGGTAAGTAACAAGTATAGGTAAATTGAAAATGTTTGGAAAACCGTGTTAAAGGAGCTGATAATCTTTATACGGCTGTACAGACATATTTGAATCATAAAATCTAAGAAGCCTGTCAATCAAGTCACCTTACATTAAAAAAAAACTTAATCAAAATCGGTTGCCACGGGAGCTACAGCAGACATAGATACACGCGCTATAACATGTAACATAAACTTGTAACACCCCTCTTTTGCGTCGGGTTCAAAAAGCAAGTTAGGTGAGTCATGGTATGCTAGAAATACGCTTACTCAGAGGGGGTCGACACTAAGCTACCAGCTTATTTGTACAGTTGCCCAATTATTGGAACTAATCTTTTTACTGGCGGCCACAGATATACACAACTAGATCTGTGCTGGCGGCTGTCAGTGTTGTTCAGAAAATACGATAGTGGCGTCTGCTGTTAACCAAAGAGAATGTAACTGTTAACTACAGATACGTTGCGATGGTCGTACTATACGTTTCGTTTCAGCTTCTGTAAACGAATTGAGATTCCAGCAAAAAAGTTAAAAAGAGAAAAAAAAGACGGAATGTACAAAAAAAAACGGAAACGAAAACTGACGTACTGCAAAAACATTTTATTCAAACGATTCTATTCACACCACAATTCACACACAGATCTACTATTCACAGATCTAGTTCTATTACATTATTATTTTAGCAGAAAATAAAAAAAACCTATTTTTTTTTTGTATGGTGAAAACGAAACGTGCGTACCTATTAATCATCACCGCTGTTTTGACATTTCTTCGTGGTTTTCAAACGCGTTCCGAATCACTCGAATCAGAGGCAATACCATAAACAGCGCTATATTTGGAAAGAAATCAAAGTCACGAAGAACGAAATCAACGTCGGGAGTTGGGACCTAGACTAGACTAGACCTACATAAAATATACTAATCTGAGGTCGGGACGGGGCGGCACGAGCAAGATTTCTTTGTGCCGTGTTGGTGTGATCTGTGTATCACGGAGTTCACGGAATAGGAAAGCCTTTTAAGGAGGAAAAGGAGACCTTTTAGGTACTCTGTGCTGCAGGTTTCGGAACACGTCCCAAGTCTCAAACGTCAAACAAAATTCAGTGAAAATCTAAGAGATAAAATACCGCACCCACTAAAATTTAAGTTTCCTGGTTATTACTAGTAATTTGAGTGAGTTAAAATCATGGGGGACCACTTGCCAGCGTGTGTGATCGATGTCGGTACCGGGTATACGAAGCTGGGCTTCGCTGGCAACAAGGAACCGCAGTTTATCATTCCCTCTGCCATAGCGATAAAAGAGACTGCAAAAGTCGGTGATCAAAGCACTCGACGCATGACTAAGGCCGTCGAGGATCTAGATTTCTTCATCGGCGATGAAGCGTTCGACGCTACTGGTTACTCTGTCAAGTATCCCGTGCGACATGGGCTCGTCGAAGATTGGGATTTAATGGAGCGCTACATCGAGCAGTGCATCTTTAAATACTTGCGAGCGGAGCCGGAAGACCATCCCTTCCTTATGACAGAGCCGCCGCTAAACACGCCCGAGAACCGGGAGTACTTAGCTGAGATTATGTTTGAGTCAT
Source organism: Agriopis aurantiaria (assembly GCA_914767915.1). Taxonomy (NCBI): domain Eukaryota; kingdom Metazoa; phylum Arthropoda; class Insecta; order Lepidoptera; family Geometridae; genus Agriopis; species Agriopis aurantiaria. The sequence continues at coordinate 8,503,047 of OU611999.1, forward strand.
TTAATGTACCGGGGTTATACATAGCTGTGCAAGCAGTTCTCGCGCTAGCCGCGTCATGGAAGTCTCGTGCATCTGCTGAGCGCACATTTACAGGCATCGTAGTTGACAGTGGTGATGGAGTCACACATATTGTGCCTGTCGCAGAGGGGTATGTAATTGGTTCATGCATTAAACACATCCCTATCGCCGGAAGAAACATCACCTCTTTCATACAGTCTCTACTTCGTGAGCGTGAAGTAGGAATCCCGCCTGAACAGAGTTTGGAGACAGCGAAGGCCATCAAAGAAAGATACAGCTACATTTGCCCCGATATCGCCAAAGAGTTCGCTAAATATGACACTGATCCAGGAAAATGGATGAAGAAATACACTGGCATCAATGCTATCACAAAGAACCCTTTCGATGTTGATGTAGGATATGAGAGATTTTTGGGACCAGAGATTTTCTTCCATCCGGAGTTTTCTAACTCTGATTTCACTGTGCCTTTGAATGAGATGGTTGATGATGTTATACAGTCTTGCCCAATTGATGTGAGGAGAGGATTATATGGAAACATTGTCTTATCAGGAGGGTCAACAATGTTCCGTGACTTTGGCAGGAGGCTGCAGCGGGATATCAAGCGCAGTGTTGATGAGAGACTGAAGCTGTCCACACAGCTGTCTGAGGGTCGAATCACTCCGAAGCCAATTGATGTTCAAGTGATTTCGCACAACATGCAGCGTTACGCTGTTTGGTTTGGAGGCAGTATGCTGGCATCAACTCCAGAGTTCCACCAAGTGTGTCACACTAAGCAGGCCTACATGGAGTATGGACCGAGCATTTGCAGGCACAACCCTGTTTTCGGAACCATGACATAAAAAGGCAACACTGCCAGTATTATTTTGTAAAGTCATTCACTGCCTTTACTCTAATTTTAACCGCTGACGTGGTTTGTAATGAAATTAATAATTAAGAATAATAGACTTATCATGTATTTCTAAGTATTCCAAATATTTTACTTTTTGTATAGTTAATGGCACAATAATTTTTTATTTCTATTATTTGTTTTCAGCAATCATTTCATGAACAATAAAAATAACTGGATATATGTAAAAATGGCACAGATTATAATAAAATTACATTTATTTCGTACCTTCTCTAATAAGATTAATAGCATTTAATAATGCATTCCAACACTTTACCAAATAAAGCTCAAAATGTATATTGTGCTAAATCTAATGTTTTATTACTAGTCTTCTTTTTTCACCGTTACCTTTCTATCCTAGGTTACCATAGTAAAGACATAGTAAGATGTAGAACTGGTTTAATACCACCGTGTAGCTACGCGCGTGGCCGCGCAGCCTTCAGTAGGGGTATGTACCCAAGGGGGGTAAACGGGACGCTTTACTAAGCCTATGCTGTCTTATCTGTCCGTCAGTCTGTCCTACCTTTTAACGGCTGTATCTTTCGAACTGTAATAGATAGCCAGTTGAAATTTTCACAGAATATGCATGTTACGGCGGATTAACAAAGAAATAATAAAATGACGAACGTATTTTTGTATTAATGTAAAAATGTAATGTAAAAATTGTAATACGTACAAGCATCAAACTTGGCATGATTATTATATAGTACCAAAGATTATATATAGTACACACTTGTTATACTATAAAGTATAACAAGTAATAAATTTAATAATGGCCAAGTGCGAGTCAATTACAAATTTCTGTTCACCACCACCGGTTCTAGTATTATTACCGGGGGGGGGGGAAATCCCTGTAGTCTCACCAGTGGGTCATAGCAGTGGGTCCACGGGGAAACACGTCGCAAGTTAAGCAACGTCGGGCGTGGTCGGTACTAGGATGAGTAGCTAACTAGTTATGTGGAGGTACAAAACCATCAGTGCGTGAGCCCGATACGCATTTGGCCTTTTTTTACTGTTTCATTGATTAATCTTTTGTGTATAATTTTTTTTTTTTCTTCTACATATTTAACTGACCATAAATAGAGCTGGGGCCTTACGGACAACAGGTTTTGCGGCACCAAACTAACGTTAGATCCGCTCAGTTGGAAAATCACGCGAACGTGAATCTTAACGCGCCCAGACACGGTTTGCGGTCGCGTGATTTTCTAACTGAGCGGATCTAACTATTAGTTTGGTGCCGCAATTAGCTGTTGTCCGTAAGGCTCCAGATCACTGATCAAACTAAATTATATATATGACGGGACGAGCCTGGATGCGTGAGGCGGGGGCACCGGTCGGTGGATGGCCGATCTTCATCAGATTAAATCTTGGTTCTATGGCGTGAGTATAGTGGCCGAGGAGAATGAGACATCACACGTACATTGTTACAGTTTTTATTTCGTCACACTATGATTAATAGTTACAATATCAAATTACTTGAAAATTACTTGGGGACAAGGTGTTCCGCCTTGTAACGAACGCTACCACCCTCCAACCAACAATTCCAATTTCTAACCTCAAAAAGTGACAATCCTAAATCAGACACCAAAGTAAAGTGAGCTCCACCGAGCCTCGCGCACGTGTCCGCTGCGCCGCGCTCACTAGCGCCTCTGCCGGACGGTATACCAACTTACTAAACTCTGATTGGTTGTCAACGACACAACTTCACAACGAACTTCAACAGAGTAAGTTACTGCAGCGTTACACCAGTGATGGCGCCACCTCCATCACTAGTCCACCAAAACAAAGCTAGGTGACGCCTACCTACATAATCTAAGCCTTAAAAACTATCCGACGGTAGTTGCGCCCGAATGCTAAAACTTCAACGCGCCGACATATATATATATTATGTGTATGCGTGTGTGTTGGTTTTAATTAATGTAAATTTCCCGTAAAAAATCATATAAAGATAGTGAACAACGGTGATGGTTTAAAACAGTGTTTTAAATTAACAATGTGTTCAAAATCAAAGGATATATTTCATAAGCGTTTTAAAGCTTTGCTAGACAGAGCGCTCTATACTTACAAACAGGTCAGGGTACATGCAAACTCCGTACTGCCACTGACTGCGGGAAAAGGACAGAGCATCCCTTCCTAATCTGACCACCTTGAACTTTACTTCCTGATTTAAATAATTTGTATAGTACATATTACATTCAGTCATATTTTTCATTAGCCTGATATTTTTAACCCCCGACACAAAAAAAGGGTGCTATAAATTTAACGTGTGTATATGTGCATCTGTGTACCTATCTGTGTCGTCTGTGGGATCGTAGCTCCCAAACGGCCAAATCGATATATTTTTGTTTGAAAAGAGACTTGACCGAGATTGTTCTTAGACTCTCTCTTGTTCTATCACTAGAAGAAAATGTGTTCAGCCGTTTGAAGATTATCAGCCCTATTACTGGGAGAAAAAAAAAGCAATGTATATACTTGTTAATAGATTAAACACCTGGCCTAATATTCTGTACTGGCCTGGCCTGTCCTGTGTCCTGGGGCCTGAGAAAATTACGCGAACGCAAGTATGTACGATATAATGAGTATGACGTAGCCTAGTCTTGTCAATAGTTTTTTTTACAGGACAAGGGCCTTACTTACTGCTACTTCTTAACGTGGGCTCGAAACAGCGCAGTGCGGAAAATCAGGTGAACGTGACAGGGGCGGATCCAGGACTTCATTTGGGGGGGGGGGGGGGGGGGGGCATTCTGGATTTCATTTTGGGTCAAATTGAGTCGAATGTATGGAATTGCTAGGTGTTTGGGGGGGGGGGGCATGGGGGTAAGGCCCTTGTCCAATACTATTGACAAGACTTACGTCATACTCATTATACATACCACCAAGGATTCATATAATATTACCTACTTTTGTCTATGATACTACACAGCATGCAGTTGTTATGCTACATACCGCTACTACTATACTATCTGTGTATATGAAGCCTTATCCAAAAGCTATGTACCTACGTTAACGTACAAGCATCCAATTCAAAAAGTCACCGTTGCTCTTTTCATACGTTAATTAAAGCCTAGTTCGCAGTTATTACAGTTTTGTGATAGGCGCGTACTTTCTGTTCTTGGTAAGGGCTATCCGAAACTTGAATTTCCGGAATCTAGGTTAAAATAGAAGGTAGAGTGTTATGGGTGGGGATTAGGTATATTAGGAATTGCGTGAACCGGAACGAGTTACCTACCAGGGGCCTTACGGACAACTGCTATTACAGGCACCTAATCCGCTCAGTTGGAAAATCACGCGACCGCAAACCGTATTTGGGCGCGATAAGGTACACGTTCGCGTGATTTTCCAACTGAGCGGATTAGGTGCCGCAATTAGCTGTTGTCCGTAAGGCCCCAGTATCTGAAGAACGTAACATGGATCGCAAGCAGTTTAACCACCGACTTCCAAAATAAGATCCCACTTTATAATCATGATGACACGAAAGAGGTGCAATTCAGAAATTTTATTTTAAATTCTTGCTATGCTTACGCCAAAGCTAACGCACACAGCAAGGCAACATTAGGTATGTACAAAATATAATTCTTAAAAGTTGCGCGACCGCAAACCGTATCTCGGCGCGTGAAGGATCAAGTTAGCGTGATTTTCCGAACTGTGATGTTTCGATCCCGCGTTAAGAGGAAGCCGTAAGGCCCCTGGTCATTGACCAGCTGATAGCGGTGCACCAATATCTCGCTACTTACGCCTTAGTTCAAGGGGAATTTTAATGCCCATACCTACCACACCAGCAACGAACAGAGACGGCAAAACAAAAATGAAAAAAAAAAAGAGTTCGCGTATAAAGTCTATCGTATAAAATCTATCTATCCTTCGACCAAAATTTATTTTAGTCGAAGTAACTATCTATAATATCCGTAGATGAGTGAAAAACTCGCGACAGCCCTGCGTGTACTCACTACAGATTGAACAGTCGAAGCCTAGCTTATTACCTGAATGTCTAAGTACTTATATCCAGCTGTAGCGGTACCAAAGTGCGCCTCCAATTAGTCCTCTGCGCGCCGCACCGCCTAATTGTGGTGGCGTCGTACTGCGGTTACGAGCCAGGCATTCTACAGCCCTTTGGGTGCATCACAAGAGCCGATTCCCGCTAATCTTTGCGTGGTTGAAAGTAGAACAACTCTAATTAGTTTCCGTTGTGGTATGAATCTTTTGTAGAGTTGTGGGAAGTAGAAAACCCTTTTCTAGACATCAACCCCCTACCAGTATAGGTACGTTCGTGGTATGCAAACATGATTGCGTTACGATCTAAATGGTTGTTTTTGCAGAGTAAAAAATTAAGGGTTATCATAACGGCTGCCTATGTGCTAAATAATCTCAAAATTACGAGCACAGTACAATGCCTGCGCGGCATACAATGCATGCTTTTGTCGGGTCCAGGATCTTGGGTGCAAAGCATAATATGACGCTTATTATCAAGGTGAGCAATTTGCTCGTCTCTCTACTTAGTTGCGTAAAAATATAGTAGTTTTGTTCGTGCTACGCATGTAAACCTTTGCTTTACAGCGTAGCTTAGCCTTCTACGGTGTAGAGTCTACGCCGTAGACGGGTAGTTCTAACTCACGTAGTTCGTAGCATCTACGGGCGTAACGCTACGACGAAAGCTGTGCTTTGAAACTTAGTATAATGCTTCTTTTATAAAACGAATGGTGAGACTATATTACACTCAGTCCAGGTGTTTTTAGCTCTGACAGTTGCAATATAATTGCGAAAAGCCGAATATTTTTTTGTTGTTTAATATTTCACTGTAGTATATTGGCTACCAGTTTAAACTTACCTACTCAATAATCCTTGGAATAGTAATAATATTTTACGAGTTTTAGTCAGTTTTGATAATCTGCTGCTACTGTCAGAGCCTCAATAATGTGTACCGAGTATAAGTGTATATATCAACTATCCTGTGAAGTTGCAAGAACAGAAAGTGATGAGACATCTTGGAACACTTCAAATGATAGAGTTAAGAAACACAGTTTGTTGGCCAAGTTGTTGATCGATGCGATTTTTAACTATAGGTTTGGTACCTGTAGTAATTTTCAATTGGCTGCCATAAAGCTGGGTATCCTATCGAAGGTGCGACGGTACTTCACGTCGGAACAGTTGCTTTCACTCTACCAAGCACAAGTTCGGTCGTGCATGGAGTACTGCTCTCACCTTTGGGATGGATCAGCTAAGTACCAGCTTGGGGCGTTGGAGTCTATTGAGAAACGTGCCAAGAGGCTCATCGGCAACGAATCCCTGGTTCAGACTAAGCTTCTTAGTCTTGAGCATCTGCGCAAGGTTGCTAGTCTATCGGTTTTTTATCGGATACATTTCGGAGAGTGTGCTACAGACCTGCATGATTTGATTCCCTCCTGCCCATTTTTCTATCAGACTGCCAGAGTGGATACGAAGAATCAACACCGCTTTATGGTTGATATTCCGAGAACCCGTACGAAGCGCTTTGATTCCACATTTATTATGCGAACTGCTAGTCTGTGGAATTCGCTGCCTGAGTGGGTGTTCCCCGATAGTTACAATCGGGGTGTCTTCAAGTCGAGAGTGAATAGGTTTCCTAGAGGCAAGCGTGCTCCATCGTAGGCCGCATCATCGCCTAACATCAGGCGAGTTGGCGGCTAAGCGCAAGCCTATTGACAATAAAAAAAATAAAAAAAAACGAAATTGTATTTAATGAGTCCATTATTTTAAAAAACTTACTTCCACGTTCATCTTTCCTTAAATACCTAATTGACGGCCTATTTTTGTCTCCTTTATAATAATTATCTTGTTTTCCACATAGAAGTGAATGCAAATAGACGTTAGGATTTATAGACAAAAACTAAGTGGCTCATAGTATAAGCTATATAGCCATCTGATAATTTTACCAATTTTTTTGGTGGTTGACAAATGTGATAATTACTCGAAAATATTTATTTAGGTATATTTTTACAATATTAATATCCACGAAATGTTTGAAAAAACTACGTACGTAAGTACCTACTATACAAGCTTTGGCGCCGTTTGAGCTCTGTACATGTAATGGATACATAATTATTATGTATTGTATATAATTATGCTGCCCTAGGTTACACATCTTTCCCAAAATTTACACATTTGTCCATTAATGTTTTTGTGGCCAGCCGCTACTGACTTTTGCAGGAATAAAATCAAATAATACATCATACAAACTTTAATATATTTAATAGTGACTGAATTTACTTGTGTCAAAAGGCATGGAGGGTAAGTATGATGCGGGGAACTTGCCTGTGAGAAGTTTTTGGTACATTAAATCCTGTATAGGAGAACCTGTACTGATTTCCATCTACCCTGCTATTTAATCACGCTGCAGCCAGAACACATCGTTATCTCCACGGTTCATTGGCAGGCTGCCTTAAATAAAGCAGGCTCTAACACCCCCCTGCGCCTATAACCAACCCCTGTCAAGCCGTTACGCTGAACCCTGGAATGGTACCTAGTGATGTCCCGATGGACAATGGACAAGGAAGACATCAGTTGATTGAATTATCAAAATTCAGGTAAATACTTCACCAAATAGTGTCCATAACACATTAGCCTATGTTCCTTGATAACACGTAACTTATTTATATATTCTTCTTTTTTTTTTATTGTCTCAAAAATGTTTTGGTTTTTAGCTGTAAGTTTTTGAGAAATTGTAATAAAATAAAATATAAACATCATACATACATCAGCAGCCATTGAACGTCCACTGCTGAACAAAGGCGTCCCTCTTAGAGAGGGGTGTTGCCATAATCCCCACGCTTGGCAGGTGACTTAGGGATCGCAGTACGATCACCATGTACCAATATAATATATATACTTAAAGGATATCAAATTAATCATCATCATTAGAGGTCTCCTCTTCAGCGCGCCATCTTTTCCGGTCCTGTGCCAGTCTCGTCCACTGCCTGCCGTCTTATCATTGTCGTCCAACCAGCGGACTGGTAGTTTGTTCGACGGTCGTTTACCGATCCGCAGCCACCATTTTGCGAGTGTTCTGGTCCACCGTGACCAAATTAATAACCAAACCAAACCAAGTTCAAGTTACCAAATTACCAAGGTTCAACTAGTTCAAGAATTTCGAAGATCAGAGGTGATCATAGCACAGGTAAAGCAGAGAAGCTGTTTCCGTAAAGTTGGAGGTACAAGTCGTGCTGGTAAAGGAGTTTTTAAATAGTCACATAGACGTTAATCCTTTTTACCCCCGAAACGAAAAGAGGGGTGTTATAAGTTTAACGTGTGTATCTATGTGTCTGTGTATCTGCATAAATGAGTTTTTAAATCTGTGGCATCGTTGCTCCCGCACGGCGCTGCACCGATTTTGATTTAGTTTGAAAGGTGACTCGATCAAGAGTTTTCTTAGCTATGATTAAAATAATCTGTTCACTGTTCAGCCGTTTGAAGACTAGGTATTTATTAGCTCTTCAATCGGGGTAAAAAAATCTTTCACTATCGCTTTTTAGCATCTATTGAGCTCAATTTTATGAACATCATCTTTAACAAATGTCTCCACATATATTATAATTATGGCAATACTAAAATAGTTTTTTTTGTTATAATTAAAATTTAAAATAAAAAATAATATGTAAACTAATGAAATGTGTATTTGAAATAAAGGCTTTTTTACTTTACTTTTACTTTTACTGTACTAAAATAGTTAATACTTATTTAGTTCACACTCTTGGAAGACCATTGGTATCTCATGGATGCTTCAAGTCCAATACTGTAGAAATGGCACAACACTATTTCACTATGCGATGGGATGGAGCGAACGGGTCATTATAAATTGGGGTACAACAATGGCGAAGGTCGTGAGTTACACGATAGTCCGTTTGAAGGTCTATGGATGGCCAGTAATGGAAGTGTGAGGAAAATGGAAGCCACGTTACGTGGGTGCCTAATTGAGTGTGGCGAGTTTTCTTGTCTTATCTTGTAGATGGTACAATGCGGTTAGAAAATTTAAAAAGATGAAAGAAAATGGAAGAAAATTCTTCCTTTTCTTTCATCTCAACGCGCTAATGATCTATAGTTCATAGTTATTTTATTAATATCAGAAAGATACATGTCAAATATATATAAGTACTTATATGTGCACAAAACGTATTTCACGTTTTATGTTCATGTGACTGTTAAATTGTCGATGACCCAAACCTATCTGGCTAGTTAGAGCCGCTGAGCCTCCGCCAGGACGTTGGTTCGCTCAGCTTGTTCTACAGATATTATATCGGAGAATGTTCGCTGAGCCTCCGCCAGGACATTGATTCGCTCAGATTGTTCTACAGATATTATATCGGAGAATGTTTTTGAGCTTATCTCTCCATCCCGGTGTTACCACCGAAACCGGCCGCCATCTCCAGAAATACCATCCACACATTGTAGATAAGTTGAAGTCACGATTGTTTTTGCTACGTATATTTGTAATTTGTGGAATGGTTTACCACCTTCGGGGTTTCTTCCGAAGTATAATTTGGACTGTTTCAAACGATGGGTGAATAGAGTCCTTAAAAGTAGGCAACGAAATGACAATGCCCCGGATATTGTAGGTGTATATAGGTGGTGGTGACCACTTACCATGAGGTGGAAGTTGAGTGTTTGCCACTTATTCTATAAAAAAATATTTGAAAAATGTCTCTTTATTTCGACCTTACAATATTGCCCTACGCAGATGCCTGGATGCAGAAGGCAGGCTGTCGTTCAGTGTGGAGGTGGAGTGGGAGGCCTATGTTCAGCAATAGACGTCTTCTGGCCGATGATGATGATGATTACCCTATGCGGTGCCAACACCGCCAGAAATACACCAACCAGAATAGACACCGTGAGCATATCAAGTTGAATGAAAACCCAGAGTTCCGCCTTTTTTGTACCTACTTGCTGTTACGTCCCAACAGCAATTTTTGTGGTAGCTTCCTACCATAAAAATTGCTGTTGTTCTAACTTCCATCGCATTTTTGTATTGGCATCCGATGTGCTACTTACTGCCAAGCCGACGAACATCTAACTGATGTAGGTATGCGGCTTGCTAGTCGAAGCATTGATCCAACTTAAGTCATGCAAACCGCAAAGAAAGTGAAGTCACGGGGTTTGCCCCGTACTCATAAAGTTCTGTGACTCTAACAGAGTGCAAACCCGTATTCAAAGCACTGCATGCCCTGATATGGGAATTGTGTATGTGTATGAAGTCTTTTAGATCACATACGCGAAGAATGTATAGGATAATGCATCCAAACCGACAATAGCATCTACGATAAAGAAAACTAAGACCAACTGATAAGCTGTATTTAAATTATTTTATCACTGGTTTCATTATATTCATAAAAACCAACAGTTTTTATGCTTCATCTCTCATATCTCATGAAAGTTGAATCTTTTCCTCATACAAAGCTTTATTGAGGCGCTATCGTACTATCTTTATTATTTTCCTCTGTGTCAAGAAATTTATAAGGCCAAAAATGTAAATCAAGCCGTTGAACCGAGGTCCTTTGTACGTGCTTTACGGCCACATTAGCATACTCACATACTTACCTGAATGTCTTGAGGCCAGGATACTTACGTGTGAAACTGTAATTTTACGTAGGTTGGGCAGGAAACTATTTTCTTCTGAATGTGTCTAGGAGTGACAGATTGGTTTTTTGTTTTATACAATACACCACAAAAATATAAATTGTGAGAAGAATATGTTAGAAAGAGGTATAAAAGGCAGTCTTACTGCTAAGAGCAATCTCTTCCGTACAACCTTTAGAAGAGTTTATTTACCAAATAAATGCTGAAGTGTAGATTGAAATTTTATGAATAAATAAGTTATCACTGAATGGTAATATAACAGTAGGTACTTATAGGTATTTGTCAAGAGAATTATATGGATATTTACTTCATCATCATCATCATCATCACCAATATTTCATGTTCCCAATGTTAGAACACAGCTTTCTCTAAAAAAAAAACTCACTCTACTCAAAAAACTCTAAAAATTACTCATATTTGCTTATCTTATAGTAATAGATTCACTATCTCTCCCTTAGCACTTTTCTTTTGTGCTGTTAAGTACAAGTATACAGTCATATCTAAGACCTGCAAGATAGTCGATATAACTCTACACGTTGCGCGATCAAATTCTAAATCGACAATGAATGACCATCGTTCACAAACATCAAATAAATTGTACCCAATAACTGTATTTCATAGAGATCACACAGGTGAGACGTGCCATGAGTATCGATCCCGGGAGGTATTTCGGAACGGCTAAAATGAGAAATCGAGGTGTGCCAGGTCATCCAAGCGGAACTAGCTTCAGGTATACTCACTTAAAATCGCGATATCTATCTCGAAATTAATAGACAGACATAATTTATTTGTGGCAAAAAAATACAAGTTTGCTTAGATTTTATTTTAAGTTTTAGTTTTTAGTTATTAGTTTAAGTTTTCGTTAGTTTTCTGTTTTATAAGTTACTAGCTGACCTGACAGACGTTGTCCTGTCTTAGAACTGTCAAACACGCAAAGTCAAAATTGAAAATCTTATTTTACTACACCTTGGGTTACCTTATTGGAGTTTTAGTAAGGATCCCAATTTTATTTTGAAAATATAATATAGCCTATGTTACCCGGAGATAGTGTAGCTTCCCAACAGTGAAAGAGTTTTTCAAATTGGTTCAGTAGTTTCGGAGCCTATTCAATGCAAACAAACAAACAAACAAACAAACAAACAATCAAATCTTTCCTCTTTATAATATTAGTATAGATTTTATAAGTCGATTAAATAGTAGAAACTTTATTTAAACATTGAAACAAAACAATAACTTTTAAAATAATAATTCTCATAAAAAATACAATAAACACAATATAGAATACCTACTATGGAAAATAAAAATAAAACAAAACTAAATTAGAGCTTATTATATCTTTTTGTCACATGATCATAAAGGCATTGATACATTATACTATGTATAGAGAAGCTATCCTTAGTAAAATCCATGCTCCATTTTTAAGAGTTTAAACTAAAGTTCACTGCAGCATTGAAACAATAATTAGTAGTCTTATAATTTTTATCTAAGTACGTAGATTAAGTAGGTAAGTATTTTTTTTTATTTAGCCAAGAGGCGAGCAATTTGCTTCCCTTAAACATTGAGGTATTATTACTACGTATCAAGAAGACGCCACACATCACTACTGCAGTGCTTCGTTCAAGTGCAGCCGTCCGGCCGCACTTCACTCAGTCAAACGTAAAACGACGTTTGTTTTTTAAATAGATCTTTTTTTTTTGTTGTAGTTCGGGTATCTACATATTATAGACTATTGTCCATAATATGTAGGTAGATACCCGAACTACATATATTATTTATCCCTGTACTTTTTCTGTTGTCTGTACAACTTTATCCAAGCTTAGTAGTGTCCACAGAATTCGAAAGTAGTGTCGTTAATTTGCAGACGACACTACTATGTACGGTAGACGGTAGTGCGGCTGGTAGTGTCATTGCCAAAAAACGCAATAAGAGTGACGTTCTAATATTACAATCACAATGTATGGTTTCAAAACAGCCAGGTAAACGAATGACAAGGATATAGTGATACGCCACAATATTTATGCGAGCAAGACAGCGTTGGCTGAAGTGTGTTGTTTAGACTGTCAGAGAGTAAGTGACTGGAGGAAACACGGAGGAAAGTATAAAAAAATATATTTCATATTTGCACAATGCATTTGTCATCGGTTTCAAAACACATAATACTCTTAACAATTCTGGTTGCCAGCGACAAAAAATGACGCACTCTCCTAAATTTGGACACGGGAAAACTCACTGTGCATTATAGTATGTTTATAGGTCGTTCGTACACAAGGGAACGTAAGTTCGCGACCCTCGGGAGCGTTGACACTTTTGTTAAACAATAGACAAAAAATATTTATGGAAGAAATAAAACCACATCATTTTGAGAACTAAAACTTGTCTTTTGGACTTTTGTCGTGAGCCAGTATGGCGTACTTATACTATATGCATTGCATACTATATTATACGTATATTATAAACACAGACCCAATGAAATATTTTCGACGGTACTGACATTGTGGTGTACCCAAGCTTACATCGATGTGCACGCTGACTTTGTTGTTGAGCGCTTATCGTAGGTACTTGAGAGCGATGCGACTTAATAGAAATGCGACGTCGTTAGTAGAGACATAATATAAAATATATTTTATAGACATCTGGGACGCAAAGGTTATATATGATATAGGCAATACCGTGATAATCAAAGAAAATCAAGAAAATCACGTCAAAATGTTTATATAAAAAAACGGGACATTTTTGCACACACGGTCATCTGACCCCAAACTCAGCAAAGCTTATACTATGGCTGCTAGAGACGGATATAGGTAGGTACATACATATATATTTTTATGTACAGACTTAAATAGATATCAACACCCAGATATTATAGAACAAACAAATGTTCAATACATGAATATTTGCCCTAGGATGGGAATCGAACACACGCCCTCAAGCACAGAAGGCAGTTTTACATACCATGGGGGCGCCGGGCGTAACGGCGTTTTCGTTGTGTTGTTGTTGCCCCGTGTATTAATTTATGCTCAATTCAAGCTTACTGTGCGAGTATCCCATACTTTTGTCGCTTTCGTGTACGAACGGCATTACGTATCGTTTGTTACTCAAATGGCATTGGACAGGGACTGGTAGCGACTTGATAGATTAACCATTCTTTTAACCGGACATGAGATGTATCGTGCGAGGAAAAGGCGGGAAAATATTTTTCTGATTACTCTGTGGTATTTTTCCAGCGAAACGAAGTGGCGAAGTGTTGAGGGCTTCAAGTAGCAAGATTTTCCTGTTACAACCTGAGTAGGTGTTTGATCCAATTTTTTTGGAAGAAACGTTTGACAAGATCATCCTACTGGGTGTTTTACCATGATCCAAGAAAACAAGGTCTAGCGCTCTGGGAGTTGACACTCAATTACGTCACTGTCCAGTTGCCACTTTATTGCAACAAACAGAGATATTGGGTAACAAATTAGCTAATAATCTATTAAATGAAATACTTAAAGCATTTCAATTGTCATTTGTTTTGTCCGCTCAAGCAAAGCAATTCAAGTTAAGCACGAATTTAGATAATTTATATCAAAACCACATTGATTTATTGGATTCCCAAAGGTAATATACGGAGATTGGGGAGATAAAATTTCACGCTATTGGTAATACAGAAAATCAGCCGTATCGTCGTCTCTCTCGAACTTACCACTTCCTTATGCACGTGTACGTGTATCCATGACATTTATGACCTCAGTGGGTGTCACCCACGTGACACTTTTTCTCGGTGCGCTATACCTGGCGGAGTATATTATTATACCATGGGTGTTACTGATAGAAGCTACAAATTACAGCTACCTACAAAATATATAAATCAAAGTTTCAAAATTGTTTTAGCTAGACAGCGTCCAAAGTAGTATCGTAGCTAACGAGACTTATTTTCATGAAATTTGTGAAAGATTCTCGTTTAATTTAATAAAGATGGATTTGTAGTATATGTGGGTATATTTTTCGAGAAATTTGAGCACTGCGTAAGTACCTTCTGTATTTTATTTTTAGACGTACATGAAAAAGTAGTCCGTGGCGTAGCGGAGGCCAGCATAGGTAACTTTCAGCAAATTTCCATGATCACTTAGTTGCCGCCAAGTTTTCTTTAGTACTTTTCTCAAATATTGTGAGGATAATCTACGTAAAAATCTACATAAATATTTTGGGGCATTAGACTTTAGTTAGCAACCAAGCATCGAATAGCTCAGAGCTATAAAACTTGAACTGAGTATCGAGACTTCTCTGGGGTATCCTACAAGTACATATCTATTTGAAAGATAAAACTAAGAACCAATACACGATAAAACATTCACATTTCCTAGGCATTTCACGAATCGGAAGGTGCTCTATTCTCGTCTTTTTTTGTTCCGATCAATAGCCGGGCGTCCATGCTACCTAGGGTTCTAGGCATTTGTTCAATTTGTCGACAAGAATTGAAACGGGTCAGATTTCAAAGGACAGAGGCCTATTCTTTTGATATTGATTGGCGATATACTCAATGTTCTTCAACTAAGTAATAAAAAAAGTATACCAGCTAGCCCGTCTTTTCGTAAGTGGTCAGAAGCATAATCGGTGGGTTACATAAGTTAGGCGTTACCTTTTATTTTGAAGCAGTATAGGCCCTACAGGTAAGTGGCATAAACTTTGATGCCTAATTTTATTCGAATTCTATCATCACATAATATTATTTATTATTCAATTCACCCTATATATACCCACGACCTTATAGTCGATTGGTGGCTGTTCCCTGATAGTAACGTAGTAGTAAACTAAAGTACCAGGCAGCGCATTCCACAGACTAGCAGTTCGCACAATAAAAGTGGAATCAAAGCGATTTTCTGAATATCAACCTTGAAATGGTGTCAAAATTTTTGCATACTTTGTAGAAACATGAGCAGGATGAATTAAATCATGCAGATCCAATGGACACTTTCCAAAATGTTACCGATAGACTAGCAACTTTGCGCCGATGCTCAAGATTAAGAAGCTTAGTCTGAACCAGGGATTCGTTGCTGATGAGCTCTCTTGGCACGTTTCTCAATAGACTCCAACGCCCTAAATTGGTACTTAGCTGATCCATACCAAAGGTGTGAACAGTACAGCTCAATGCACGACAAAATTTGTGCTTGGTACAGTGAAAAAAACTGTTCCGACGTGAATACCGTCGCACCTTCGATAGGATACCCAGGTTTTTTGGCTGCTAATTGAGCTTTGTTTTCAATGTAGAAGCCAAAGTTGAAGGTAGGAGACAGAGCAACGCCCAAAAGCTCGTAGAAGTGTCTCGAGTCTCGACCTGAAATCCCCAGAACACGGACATTAAACTTGTAAAAAATTGCCAGATTATTTTAGTAAGGTCACACGCATTATAAATCACGCACCTTCTATGCTACAACATGGGGTTCTTCAAAAGACGAAATTGACATAAAAATTTAAAGAAAAATGAGTCAGTTTCACAAATCATTTAAAAGCTATCATAGAATTCAATTGTACAACCTAATAATATAGGTAACAAATTAATTTTTTAAATGATAACTTTGACTAATTTTAAATATGTAGGAGAAGATCGTTCCGTGCCGACTATTGCCCAAATATATAATAATGTATTACTTTATTGAAACATATAATTTGAGAACGTTCAATATATGTCTGCAATAAAATATAGAGTATTAAATGGAAAGAGTCCCGAGACTCCAAGACACGATAGGTCCCTGGACCCAACCCCTAGTAGGAAGGTACTTAAATATATCGATTATATGGGCCAGAAATAACATAGGAATCTATGAGCTCCGAAGTTCGTAACTTCCACACAGTACCAGCTGCCAAGTGCGAGTAAGTATCAAGTAATTTGGGAACTGTCCACCTCACCGTGATTGATGGGAGTCAGATGGTCGGAACGAAGTTATGCCTCTAACGATTACTAATGATTTTATTTAGGTCAGCGGGTAGCTTACTTGTGGTACTTGTTTTCAATATCGCTGAAGTTTGTCCGAAGCTTTCGCATAAGATAAAAACAGATGTTCTAGATTCTAGAGTTTTAGAACTTTTGTAAGTTAACCTGCATTTAAAATATGTTATTTTTGTGGAAAGTTTTCAGTACCTATGATCCGCATAATCTCATTTTATGTATAAATAAACTGCGATTGGGGTGGTGTCGAGGATGTCTCCGTGTAAGGTGATATGAAATTTACACATGCCTTACATTAAATGAGTACTGGAACGAGGGTCATATGACTTCAACCACAGCGTAGTACATATTTGTGCCCTCAGAATAAGTACTAAAATCCTTATTCTGAGTCTGTGACTTCAACCAAAAGGTTTTTGATATTCCTCCCGCGCACAGGCTAGGTAAAGCTCCTACTTTGCTCCTGCAAAAGAGCAAAGGAGAGAGAAGGGAGAAGAGAGAGGAAGGGGAGGAGAGGTTATTAATGAAGTCTAATCACAAAACAATAAAAAAACTCTATCGTATTTCCAAACTGACATCTTGGTCTATCTAAATTGGTACCGGATTCTAAAAATCATTCCAAGCTATCCATTGACGCGGTGGTCAGTGCCGTAAATATCTATCAATTATTCACAGTCTTAATTCTAGTATCTACCCTTTTGGTACTCTACAAGGTAGGACCCCACTAAATGCAAGGCGTCAGATGTGTTGTTATACTGATAAGACATTTTTTGTATGAAAGTATAGTAAAAAAACTATAGATGGAGACATGGTCAGAATCTGTCATTAGTCATACCCACAGATTAATAAAGATCATAGAATCCGTCACGTGATTTACAAAGTGTAGCACGCCATCTGTCAAATAGTATGTAGCCTTTGGAGCCTTTTACAGGTCCCTAGTACATTATAAGTGTACAACCCTGCAATTTGCCGTCCTGTCAAAAATATATCTGTTTCAACATGGTAACAACAATTTTGGCATTCTTATGAATAAAGAATGTAACATGTTTAATTCATTTATGCTAAATTAGCACTCCTTCTATGCTACTAGTCCTTATTCTGTGGTCATACCACACTAAACGAAACCAATCTGACAGGACTAAAATTATCTGCGCCTTTTATTATTTCAATATGTGAGAGAAGGACGCCACCGTTTTTAGAACTGTAAAATTCAGTTTAGTTTACATAATTTTACAAGTCTAGCAAAAAATACAACAATCGCTGTCAAAACTAACAAAAACTTGGACTGAGTGTAGGTAGTCGTGCCACGAATTTTCGTGTAACCTAACCCTTAAATAGGTACTAGGTATTATTAGTACGAAATTCCCGAACCCGGTACCCTTTTAGAGTTGTCCTTTCACGTGGAACCTTTGAACGACGGACGCGACCTGACGCTCTGCAGTCGCGACAGAACAACGAGACGACCCCCTTCCACCCTTTAGGATTGATGTTCACCGCGTCTATAAGATGAATTTCATATGATGAAAGGGGAAAAATTTAGATTATCTGGTTTTTCTTCCTCTTAGTGTCTGTTGCCATATTTTCCAATTTATTTTGTTGCATTAGCTGCTCTTGGTTTCATCTGCTACCCTACAGAGACGGTTTTTTGGGATATAAAATAGACTATTTTATATCACCTACCCCCCTACCAAACGATATAATTCATTCAGCTGTTACGGAGTACCTAACTATCTACTGCAGTAATATTACAAATATATATAAAAAAAACAAGAAATATCATCACACTAAATATCTATTTTATCAATAAATAAAAAATATATACACATGAGTTGGCTGTTGGGTTTATAATAAAATTCGTGATATTTTATTCAGTTTACCCATTTAAAATTTGCTGAGAAACTTTACATTTTATGCCGTTAGAACAATGTCAAAACTAGCTTGCAAGAAATGTTGCCGAAAGAGAGAGAAAATTCTGTATTATCTACAAAGTGTGGTGCGCAGTGTATATCTGCTTAAGGCCCGATGTGCGAGAAACAGTAATGGGGTGCGTCTGCGAAACGCTGTTACAATTTAATCCACATAACACGACGTAAATGTGCAATAACAAGCTAACCACGGTTACAAAATTAAACAAATCAAACGCGTCTTACGATTGGATACTACATTCTCTTGACAAACGCGCACGTAACACCCTAGCTAACTCCTTGTTATTTTGACAATTCAAAACGAGGGTTTACGAACTTCATTGCCTTAACAAACTTAACATTGCAAATCCACGCATATAACGTAACATGGCCGCGTTACGAGTTTATTTGGTCATAGAGATTAAGGGCACCAAGTCCATTTGTTTTCATGTTATGACGTCACACGCTTATGGCAAGGAATCTCATGTGACATAGGGAATAAGAGCCCAAAGTATCTTAATTAGTACTGTTGTAGTCTTTTATTGGTTCAGACATTTTTGAACGTTGACGCGATTTTCATTGTTTACCTATTACAAGCCTTAAAAAGTCACTCTTCTTCATATCTATTTACTTATTCGTGCACTTTTGGAAGTGGTCGTGGTTGTTGGTACATGGTGGGCCTTCAACGTCGTCAATCTGATGGCGATCTTGCTATACCTACGTACATTGCTTGTTTGATATTGTAAAGATACTATGTCAAAATTTGCAATTTATCAGCCGTCTCGGTGGTTGTAGAGTCTGACAAGCCACGGTATGCATCGGTGTCGCTCGCAAACATACCTGAAATTTTGATGTGTTTCGTTTTCAGCTCTTTCCGGCTATTGTTCGCGTTCTAACTTTCATGGGGAATAGATTTATGGAATGGACAACTTAACGTCATATTTTCATTACGATTTGCCTTTAAAGATGTAAAGGCAAATCGTAATATATATCTATACTATATATAATATAATAATATTATAAAGAGGAAATATTTGATTGTTTGTTTGTTTGTTTCCATTGAATAGGTGAAACTCCTGAACCGATTTGAAAAATTCTTTCACTGTTGGGAAGCTTCACTATCCCCGGGTGACATTAGGCTATATTATATTTAAAAAAAATAGAGATCCTTACTAAAACTCATTCATCATAAAATTCATCGACTCATTCTGACTCATTCACTCATTCATCACGAAATCTCAAAAAATACTGGACCCTACAAACCTGAAATTTGGCAAGTAGATTCCTTATAGGGTGTAAAGGTCCGCTAAGAACGGATTTTGCGAATGAACCGAATTAAGGGGGGCAAATACTGAAATACTGAAAGTTTATATGAAAGTATACGCGTACAAAGTCGCGGGCAACAACTAGTCTATTATATAATATTAGTGTATTATTTATGATAAACTGACTGCTTACTCACTGTTTGGACTGAGTGTTCGTTTCTTGATTATAACATTAGCGTGTAGACATTTTGATAAAGCTATTTTTTTTTCAGCATCGTAATGGTTTATCGTCATCATTTGGGATTTTGGGATGCATATATTGTAAATCACACTAACATTATATAGGGTTAACGCATATGGACTGTACGGTCGTTGTACGTACTCATTCTACATTATGAACAACTTTTACTAAGGGACAATCCCTGAAATCACGATAAAAAATCAGATGTTAGAAAACGGTCATTCAAATTCATTTATTTCAGGCTATAAAATAATTTGAAAAAAATTAAAATCACACAAATAACATATAAAATAAAATAATTTATGACATTCGACAAAATTGATTTATTTCGAGATTTCAGGTTTGGTTCCCTAGTAAAAGTTGTTCATAATGATGAGTACAATGACTTCCTTTCAGGTTAGTAGGTACAGTCTATATGCGTAACCCTGTAAATGCAAAAATTTGTGTGTACTCTTATCCCGGAAATTTTCACGATTCCTGTAGTACAAAAGAAACCGCACGGCGCTGCTAGTAAATAAAAACTTCTATCTCTCCTACCATATTTTTTTTTTCAACCAGAGCTCTCTACTCCCAAAAGTCACAGCAAAAAGTCGGAAAAATTACTGCTAAACGACTCAACAACAGCCAGAAAAAGTTGGTATATTTCCCCCAACTCCCGGGGGAAAGTTCCATGTTGCTTTATGCTAATGTCCAACTTCAACAGAAGCTAGACTGCCCTGAACGACGCTGGGATACTCCAAAATTATCACTCTACGACCTCAATTCAAACAATTTTATACCCTGAGATCACGATGGTAAGTATCACTATCCAAGTGCTAGGTCATATAGATTGATTTCAGATTAAATATATCCAGTGAACGTATAGCATCAATATTTCGTAATAAGCAAGTGTTTATGCAGCGTTATCTAAAATAGAGTCCTTTTATTAATGAATATTTATTCAAAGCAATATTGGGCTTTAGCCAAGTAGGTACACAATGAAAACTTAGTTGACTTTGATAGAGCTTTTGGTTTAACTATAGTTTTTACCCGACTCTGGTAAAGCGAAAAAGAGGGCAATGTAGTTAGCGTGTATTTGTTTACGGTAATGCCGGCAGCATGCTGAGTACACTGACAACTGGTAGTGGGCTTGAGCATTTGGATTGGAGCGTCAACGGCCTATAAGCAGTCCAACTGTTTTTGTATAAGGCCAAGTAGTTTGGATTTTTTATGTTTAGTTTAGTTACCTTCTATTTTATTATTTATTTTTTATTATCTTAGAAAAACTAACGGTCTTAATTAACAGAGTTAATAATTAGCTAGAGACAAAGAGGCCACTTAGAAGTTTCTACTTATAAAAAACAGAGTAAATAATATGAACGCTAAAACATGTGAATAAAAAATATAGATGTATAATATTACTAGAACAAAGAAAAAAGCAATAGACTCTAAATAAACTAAGACAAACTAAGGTGCGCACTTAACAAGATAAGAAATACATTTAATAGTATTTAGTTGATTGAATAAGGCGTTACTTTAAGGAAGTCCATTTTTAATTTGTATATGACTAATCTGTAGTGTAATTCCGCTTCTACTTCGCTTCGAGTAGTACAATAAGGATTTTGGGTTAAATTATTTTTCTCTATGGATATTTGTGATGCTAATTTTAACAAGATTTTAACTTTTTTTTGTTGACGGGGGGAAATCTTCAAAAGATACCCAGCTGCATTGGGGTGAAGCCGGGTTATGTGAGATTGCACCTACTAAAACCCCCTCGATGGCCGATCTCTGTGCCAGACGGAGGGTACCGGGATCCTCCAAGTACACTGCCTGAAGCAACGCTCCCGGGAAATGCTCAGGGCATTTCCGTTCCTTTCCTTTACAACAGCGTGGGCCACACCGCGCCGTTGTCTTCCCTGGGCTTGCTGAGTGGAGGTTAGATCCCCAAATCTTACCACCCACAAGACCAAAGGCCCCATTTTAGTCGGCTTTTACGACAGGAAGCGGATACCGAAGCAGTATTTTAAGACCCCGGCTCCAGGGATATAGTAGAGACACCTACTCGTACCTGTCCTAGTTCGAACTAGTCCCTAATATGACCAACTTTTGCATACACATTGTATATATTATTATAACAATAATACGCGCCTAAATCTAGTAAATCTATTAATATTTAAAACGTATTGGCACATTTAGGACAGAAAATATTTGAATAGAAAAACGAAATTGCAGGCAAAGGCTATATACTACTTTTTTGCTAAATGTAAGTACAAGTTGCCATTATAGATTCGTCTCTACAATTAACCAAGCTTTACAGACAGCTAGACAAAGCGACTTTTGCATTTTTAAAACTCGTATTAGTTCAAAGTGTGATAGTACTACCTAATTGCCTACTAAGTACTTTCTTGCTCTAGTCTTCTTTAAATACCTATGCAACAATTAACACAGTGAAAGTTTCTTAATTAAGCACTTAGCGCCAGACCGATACCTTTTCGGTTTTAAAACTTTACAAGGAGATAAGTAAAATGCACTACACTGTACTTACAGAGTTCAAGTCGAGATCTTCAGGGTTATAAACGTGCAATTTACTTATTATTGGTAGGGAAATACATTATCTTTGACATAAACATCACAAACAAAAGTTATTAAAACTCTATATAATAGCTTGGTTAGAAGCAAGTTAGAATCGAGCGCATGTGTCTGGAACCCGCATCAAGTCACGTACACGCGAATGCTTCAGAAGGTCCAAAAGGCCTGTACAAGAAGCTCTATGGCTTAATTATTACCCGTTCCTGTACCCGATTAAATTTTTGCTCGGTCAGATTGGCTTATAACTCGCTAGAAGTCAGAAGGATGCAGGACCAGGTAACTATCTGCTCCAAGCTGCTTAGATGATCAATTAATTCTCTACACCTGCATGATTTGTTATGTGTTTTGTTCGTGCCAGACTATGCCGGAGTTCTGGCAAATATACATGGTCGGTTGGTCGGCTGCATGACTTGTTCCATGTGGATCAGGGTCGCACTGTAGCGCGATCTATGTCACCGTTAATTTGAGCCCGCCACCCCTTCAACGCACTCCTTGCTGCCAACCCTGGTTGTGACTTCATGTTTGTTGTTTGTTTGTTTTCAATAAGAAAACTATCATGAAAGTTTTTTTGACATATTACGAAGTTTCAATAGACAGGTGCAAAAAACTGTCACCTCGACAGAATTTTGTGGTTGTTTTGACAATTTATGACATTAATTTCTTAAATTTTATAAATTAACTCTTTGACATTTATTTTATTATTATTATTTTTCATGTAATTTAGTTATATGACATAAGATGGATTTAATTTTAATTATAATTTATGTGAGATAAAATGTAAATGTGTAATTCGATTGGTTCAATAAATAAAAAAAAAACATTAATCATAGACATCGCTTATTAGGTCCTAGATCTGTGAGGTCCATAATACCCACTACCCATCATACCATAAACTACCTACTGTTACTAAGGCACCAACACTGAAATCACAAAAAATAAATTATATCAGCTGTTCCGTACATTTTTGTCAAGTGGCCGTTTTCTAAAAATCGGTTAGGAAAAACAGTAACTGGTTCTAAAGCAGCGTCAAGATTTGACCTAAGCAAACTAACACACATTTAAAGTTAAATAAAAGCTCTTAGAAAATAAAAAAATCACAAATATATCTTAACGAAGACTAATATTTTTTATCAGTTGAGGTGTCTAACGTTTTGAGTTATTTCCCTAAAGGATCGTGAATCTTTTACTTTAAAAAACTACCTTTACTTGAGTACTTAGGTATAAGCTTAAAGACCAAAACTCACCGTTCCAAATCGTATAATTAAATCAGCACATCATCAGTTACAGCCCAGTGTACCATGAACGATCCGGGCTCTCAGAGGTATCCAACCTGGCAGAGATTTCTGGGCTTATCGTTCCCCAAGACGCCTATCACTGCTCCACTAATTTACAATCCGCAAATGAATATTTAACCGTGTGCCAGCCCTGGAACCTTTGTAGATCACAGATTATGAAGATTCGAGTTAAGCCTGTAACTTCCACATCCGTGCAAGTTGTTAAGGGAAAGTAGAGAAAGTTTTAGTTTCAACCCTATTTCTTCAAGAACTTTCTCTAAAGTCTCCGTCATAGTAAGTTACAATAAAACCCGTACAAGTACCTACCTACTTCAATAAAATCATTATTTTCTAAACCATTTGTTTGTAAGATTTTCCTAATTGTATCGACATTGCGCAACAAAAATAATACTCAATGAGGAAAGAAGAGTACGAAACATTTTCGGGTTTCATCCGTATCCGTAGTAAGCGGGATTCAGGGGGGAGTGTCGGCGGGGCGGGGTGCAGGGGGGAGGGTAGGGGAAGTCGGGGTGAGAGCGACGCAGCCTCCTCCCGGCAACGATTACTGATTAGTGTGGCTGTGGCGGACGGCGCGGGGGCCCGTTTGAGTCCGCGTCATGCCGCCGCCGGTGCGCCTCGGAGGCGTCACTCCTCGCGTCTGTAGACCTTCCAGTACGCTGCCGTGAGCCTTCGAGACTCCCCAGTCTTGTATCTCGGTACATCGGGGCCGGCGTCGCGCCGGATCAGCTGATCGTGCCGGCAGACACGCCTCGTGTACTTACTACTCGTACTACGTTTGTGCGACCATGTATATGAATGTATTCGGTGGTTGACTGGTATTTTCAGTGAATGTGCTGTGTTTCGTGTAGACGGTTGTTAAAGGTAAGTGTTTCATTTAGGTATTTATCTACTTCTGTACTATGATTGTTTTGATATCACTTTGAAAAATGTTCAATTGGAAGAACAAATATTTACATTATACGCAATTATAACGTATAAAATATACAACTATGGCTGGTGCCATATGCTGGTGCTAAAATTATGCATATAAATTTCATAATTATAGGAACACGCTTTTAAACTTATTAATATTTGTGCTGTTTAAAAAAAATCGTGATATTAAAAGTAACTTTTAATAATTTTTTGGCATGCGTATATTTCTGTAACAGTTTCAGTAATCGATTTAATTACTAAATCGTTATTAAGATGTGTATAAAATAAGTGCGCCTAAAGTACGTTGATGTCTTTAGTAGGTAAAGATATTCAATATTATGGATATAGGGAAATCGTTCAAATTGCCAAACCATAAGAAAACTAAAATCATATTAAGCTTTGAAGAACTCTGTTAATTTTATTTTAATTTGTTGTAATCTAAATTAGACGTTTAGATGACATAGGATTTAAATTTGTAAAAAAAAAACAGTCTAATTGTTAACCTCCCCCTTTTTGAAGTCGGTTAAAAATCCAAATTAGGACATTCTTTTATTGAAATTTGAATTCATTCACTGACAGACAACGCACAGCGTGAATAGCTGGATCTAGAAACTTTTTTTTTAAATCATATCTATTGGCGAGGCCAAAGACCGAGCCCTAAGCGTATAAAGTCGCAGGCATTTAGCTATTTATAATATTTCTGTAGGCATACGTATATACTTACATCTCCAGTAAAGTTTTTATCTGAAATGTTGGATATTTTAACTCCTGACTTACTCTTCCTGACTTTTATATATTTTTACAGTGGTGGAACCGGCGAGAATAATTTATCCTGCTTTAAATTCGTAAAATTTCTAGTTGCGCCTGCTGTTTTTTGTTCTATTTTCCTATAGGGACCATAAATTTTACGTAAGTATGAGTTAATCCAAAAAATTTATTACTTCCACACCGAATTTCATTCAAACCCGTCCAATTGTTACCGAGTTAAGCGGGAACAAAAATATTTGTTCATTACGCATTTGAATTTCTTTTAATATGTCACATTACATAATAGGATGATTGTTTTTTTGAGAAAAAGGATTACTTAGAAAGGTGAAAAACGAGGACTTTTAAAGCAGGATCTGCAAAATGAAAACAATATTGACATAAGTATATTTTGGTAGAGTGTTTAAGAATGGTTGTTAATCAGGACAACGTTATATTTTTATTATAGACTAACTAAAGAGTTTATCGTGTAATTAAAGCTATAATTCAATAAGTTTATGATGCATTTTTTTAAATCACTGCTGTTTAAGGTCACTAAATATATATTTTCTAATTTTCATATTATGTGAAATATCTAGATAACCCAGTAACTTGTGCTCCAACGTAGACCGCATCATCGCTTAACAATAGGCGAGATGGTGGTCAAACGCAAGCCTATTACTTATAAAAAAATACTTTAGCTGAACTAATGTATTGCGTAATGTATAGGTCATAGCTCATAGCCACAGCCATAGCCATAGCTCATAATAGCCTCAATAGATGCACCCATAAAATTAATAAGCCTGCAACGCTCTGTACGTGTAACATTGGATATATTATTACGTTAGGTGCCATGGGGACAACGTATGTCCGAAAGTGAAATAACTGATCAGGAGAGGTAAAAATTTAAAAAATCATTAAATTGTATACTATTTTTTTATTGCATTATTGGAATGCAAAATAGGCTAAAAGTTAGTAAATAAACCGAGTTTTGCTTGTGTAATGATTATTTCATCAAAGATCTACCTACATAAATATATTTTGTTCACAATAAATATCAAATCTCATCTCTAGTCAAATACTCTAACATATAGCTAAAGTAAATACATAATCCATCAAAGCTCTGAGTAAACTCATGAACAGCAAATACACGTAGTAAATAGCGTTTCAGTACATTAAAGAGATTGTAACTGAATTTGATCGAATTTTATTAGAAAAATTACCTACGAAGGCTCATAAAATATTGTTAGGTACAACCGAGTCGAATCTAGGAAATTTTATGGGTATGAGGTCACATATAAAGCCGGACGCTGACGGAGAGCTAGGGTGGCGTCGCGGAAATATCTCGTCGCAGAATTAATAACCATTGAAGAACTGTGTGAAGTTATAGAATAAAAACCATCGCCGCAAACGTTGTTTAGGACACCCTAAGACTTCATGGAGCTACGATATATGTAAGGCAGCCAGCAGTGGCTGAAAGCGGAAAGCCGAAGATCGGGTTAAGCGGCGAGCCTGGGGAAATGACTATGCCCAACAGGCTTAGCACGGGCCGTGGACAATAGTTATTTGTTATAGAAGAGTGCAAAGTTGCTTTTTAACCGCATGTTCAATTTTGATGACCGAGCAAGCGAAGGATTCTAACATTAAAATTAGAATCCTGAGCGTTAAGTGAGGGAATCAAAAGAGCACGAGGTGAAAAATCTTTGCACTCGAGTGCAACATGTAACTTTTCATCCCACCTCAGGGAGGAAATGACTAAATGCAAAAAAATACTTTTGCACATTATTAACAGTTTCAGTCAATTCTGTTGGCGTCAAATAAACTTCCTCGTCGCTAGAATCACTCATTTTAGGTTTTTCACTTGTTTTCAAGTTTCTTGTTTTTAACCTAAGGTTTTAACCTAAGGCTTTAACCTAAGGTTTTAACCTAAGGTTTTAACAATATGACGTGAAAAGAAAATGGCGCGTGCAAATCAAGTTAAAAAAAAGTACACCAAGAAGGTCTGAGTCTGAGTTTTTAACTTAAATTAAAAAAGGTTGTATGATAAATTCGGCACCATGGAGGTAGAAGTAAATAGGTTTAATGATGTTTTGAATTCACAAACATAGTGCACACAATGTTCTAAATTCAATTTACTTTATCCTCTAGCGGATAAATACGGCTTTTGCACTCAGATATCGAAGAGCAAAAATACTCTTCCGAGATAGGGGGATTAAAATAGTCTTTTCACCGTTTTCGTCCCACGAGAAAGAGCCGCAGAGTCTTATTCTTGCGTCAGACTTCCAATACCGCACATTCCGACACCGTCAAAAAGCTCACCCCATATCTTGCAAAGCTTGAAATCTCACACCGTCCATTTCTTCCGCTCCTTTATTCCGCGGACCTGCATGGTGTGGAATATTCTTCCCGCAATGGTCTTCCCGCCGAGCTTCAACATGAAGCGTTTCAAAAGGGGTATCCACAACTACCTCTCCAGGCTTGGCAAGGCACCGTCAACACCGCATAGTGTTGCAGGTGTCCATAAGCGGCGGTTTCTGCTTACCATCAGGCGGACCGCTTGATTGTTTGCCGTTCTTTTTATAAAAAATTAGCAACCCGCCCGCCCGGCTTCGCATGGGTGTAATTTACGTGCGAAACCGTGGCGGTACGATAGTTATATAATTATATATATAAACCTTCCGTGAAAATGTATCTAACCGATGGTGAAAACCGCATCAAAATTCGTTGCGTGGTTTAGGAGGACTTAGCGGCCATACAGACGGACAGACACGGAAAGCGACTTTAATTTATACTATGTATGTATGTAATATGTATATGTATGAATATATAGATAGAGAGAAGAGACAAACATATCCATATTCTAGGTTTGTCGCGTCGACGCGCAGTTTTAAACGGTGGAAAGACAATATGTCGGCCCGTGCTAAGCCTGCAGCAGTGGATTAAGAAGATAGGCTATGGATGGAGAAGATAGGCTAGTTAAGATTATATAGTTTTCTATCATCATCATAATCAGCTTATATTAGTCAACTTTTTAATTTATTTTTTATCGCGGATAAGTCCGCGTTTGACCACCAACTCGCCTGTTGTTAAGCGATGATGTGGTCGAAGCACGCAGACTTAGAAGATTCACTCTGGCCTAGTCAACTGCTGGACGTAGGCCTCTCTCAATGCACTCAACCTGATCTTCGGCTTTTCAATTTTGTTTTTATATTATTAGTATATTATATTATTTAAGCAGTCCATTATTTACTCGTGGTTATTTACTACTTAACCCACGGGTAGGTCAAAGGTTATTTTTTTTCCCGTAATACCACTGTACTAATTGATTTTTAATAATTTTCAGTGGGTCCAGGGGCAATTTTGATTAACCACGCTTTTTATCCGTAGATCTGTTAAGTTAACCGTAATTTTATTACGATAAAACTAAATATTTAAATTATATTTATTAAACGAAGATTAATTTCTTGCTGGCGATATAAAATCCCAAACTATCTTCTATAAATTTAAACAATAATTGTTTTGTAATAGACTCCAATCTCCACAGTAAGTACCTGCGTATAAATTCTTAAATTCATACTCAACAACATAAATAAAGAAAATTGAAATGAAGAACGAGGAATATGGAAGATAAACAGTGGGTAGGTACGCCGGCTGTAGAAAAAATACTGCCTCATAAAATAGCACAGCTTGGGTTTTCTGTTACATTATTTTCTCTGATTTTTCTCGCTGCCGACCGAGAAGGAATAAACACTTAATTTCGCTTGATTGGGGAAAGATGCTGTAAAGACTAACTCTGGAATTTTTATATTCAGGAATCTAATGCCTTAGAAGGTATGTTATAGCTGAGAAAATTAAATTGCCAGAAATGTTTATCGTATTTAGAAGGGCAAGAATATTTTTTTATGTAGCTAAACGTTTGCCTAAACGTTTGGCTGCGTTCTTAGCTGATGATGATTACATGCACCATGTTTACGGGGAGACTGAGAATGCGGGTTGACAAAAACTTCAAAGTTAGGTGCAGACGAAACGATCTAACCTCTTTTCCTTCGTTTTTTGCTGCGCGAAAATATAGGAAGCTACACCCAGAACCTTATCCCGTTAATAATAATAAACCAAAGTGAACAACGGTGGTAGTTTAAAACAGTGTTTTTGAAAAAAATATAGTACTATGCTGTACTTATAAGTACAACATAGTACTATATATATTTTTTTCTATCCTTGAACTATTATAGTTCTAGAATTGGTCTACCCTGAATAGTACTACAGATCACGACTGAGCGAATCGTAGCTATATCGCTGCATTGAATGGGACAGTGTATTGAAGAGCTGGACTCTCCTCTACGTAGTTTCTACATAATAGCTCTAGAGTCCAGCTAGAGAAGTATTTACGACACTTTTGGCAGTTACCAAGCAGTTTGCAAACAATACTGTATTCTGAATTGATAAATTTAGAAACAACTAAGATTTCTGAGTGACACTTAAACTTTTATGGGTAAACTTAGTGTTAATTATCATCTGGCGAGCAACTTGCTTGTCTCGTCACGCAGTGGTATTCAAAACTTCATTGTTTTATTTTACACATTGAGAGCTTGTTTATTTGAGGGTATTTTTTGTTTGTTATTAATATTTGACATTTTATGTTATGTTAATTTTATTTTTATGTTATGTTAATTACTTTCCACTGATATTTTACAATTATTTTCATACCTAATTCTTTGTCCGAATATTGCTAAGTATGAGTCCATGGTTACTTGAAATAAACAATTTGAATTGAATTGAATTTAATAAGGAAAGATACATCAGGTCTTGTTTGCAACTTAGCTTTTAGTTAGATACAGGTGTGTTCAATTCGGCGCAATAGAGACGAACTCAGCGCTTGTTTTATGAAATTGATGCTACAGATTTATGAATTTGCCTTATTTATGTTCGAGCTTTGGGCAGTAGATTCGGATAAACGAAGGGTTTATGCTAAATAGCTACGTGGATAGCCGCTCGGACTGAGCTGAAAATATGTTGCTTATCGTTTGGAAATTCGAGACCCTAAGCGGCAACACAGACGATTTACCATAGAGTTTTTTTGTTTCTTATTTATATCTTTTCTCTTTTATTGATTCTAGACATCTGATACTCTACTTTTGATAGTTGAGCAGGCGTTGCTTTTGCTACTTTTGCTATTGAGTCTATCGTTAATCTATATTAGACGCTTTTAGGCGGCCTTGTCGAACTGATGAGACTTTTTGATTATGAGTTGTGTTATCTCACGCTCTACTATAAAGAATTTGAGAGTGGGAGACAGAATTAGAAAAAGCCCGGGACATTGTATATTTTTTTTGTATTTTTATTACAGAATCGGTTGAAATGAGTATGTTATAAAACAAAATGCAACCTGCTGAACTAGTTTTGTTCAGAATTGACACTGCTTTCGAGTTTTATTTCGTCATTGACCTATTATGCATATATTATGAATTACACCGTGCTCTGCTGAGACACAGGCCTTCTCTCAGAGAGAGAGAGAGAGAGAGAGAGAGAGAGAGAAAGGACGGGCCCTAATCCGCCATGCTGGCCCAGGGCATGTAGGTGAATGTCATGTCATGAAATGTCATGTCTTTAAGCTTTGGAGGTTCTTGGACACACCGGTTTCTTCACGATCTTCTTCACGCGACCACGAAACTGCACATCATTTAATTAGGTACTAAATAAGTCATTAGTGCAGGTGCTATTGCACCTATTGTGCTATTGCACGCAGAGATTGCTTTAAACGATAAGGCTACCTATTAAACGCCTAGTTAATAGTTTTATTGTATTATATAATTATGGTATCCTTGTTTTGTGGTCTTGTAATAATCTTCTTCTATAAGGTATCCAAGCGTCACCAATCCAAAAAACAATTTACGCGTCTCAAAGTAACCGCGCTACTTAGATGGGGTAAGTACCTAATACATGATCGAATAAATAAATAAATATTTATAAATTAAATACAAACTTTTGATATAACAGTCAGTTTTTTTATATATTTAATAATAGGCTTGCGTTTGACCGCCAACTCGCCTGATGTTAAGTAATGATGCGGTCTACGGTGGAGCACGCTTGCCTAGAAGAAACCGATTCACCGCGTGATTTGAAGACATAGATTGTAAGTAATTCTTGTTTTGTGGATTGGTTTTTCACAAATTCACAAAACAATTTACGCGTCTTTAAAAGCACTGTGTGCAACCCGCATTACTTATACATACTTCATGCAGCCTATTTTAGTCCTCATCTAGAGCCTCTCCCAAGGCTCGCCACTCAGCTCAATCTTCGGCTTTTCGGCGCTCACACACTTACGTAATTTTTTTTTTTTTTAAATTCAATAATAGGCTTGCTTCTGACCGCCAACTCACCTGATGTTAAGCGATGATGTGGTCTGCGGTGGAGCACGCTTGCCTAGAAAAAACCGATTCACTCGTGATTTGAAGACACCCAGATTGTCACTATTGGGGAACACACATTCAGGCAGCGCATTCCACAAGACTAGCAGTCGCATAATAAAAGTGGAATCAAAGCGCTTTGTTGGGGTTTCTAAACTAAAAATATATCTGACCAAGCTTAACCTACAGTCCTTAACCACACTTGAGATAAGGGTAAGTAGTTCCACGCAAGGGTGAAGGGATAATTGGCCAACATTAAGCCGCGCCTGCCCTGGACATTGACTTATGCCCCACTGGCTCAATCTTCGTTAAGCGCATAGTCATCGAGTTTTTTGGGTTTATGATTATGAGACTCTTGAAAACAGGAGGATAGTTTGTGACTCTTTGAAGCTGAAAAATTTATGACAAGTAGGTAAGTATACCAAGAGTATAGAATTAAATATTTTAATGAGATTTTTTTAAATAGGCTTCCATACTAAAGTCCGATGAGCGTTGGTGGCCGAGCGGTATCATATGCGTTTTACAATCTGACGGCACCCTGTTCGAATCTCGGCCCTGTACTAATGACTTATTTAGTACCTCAATAAATTATGTGCAGTTTCCATTCGATGCCATCGCTCAAAAACTGTGAAGGAAAACATCGAGAGAAAACCAGTATGTCCTGTTATACCAACTTAGCTGTTAAGGTGGGCAAAATTGGAACTACAGTTTAAAGCTTAAAGACATATGACATTAACCAACATGCACTGGGCCAGCATGGTGGATTAGAGCCAATCCTCTCTCTCTCTGAGAGAACGCCTTAGTCCCAGCAGTGGAAACATGATATTTTGAAATGATGATGACCTACTAAGGTCTCGTCTGTGTATTTTTAATATATCTCGTGACTCAAGGGTTGTATCGCCAAGTGTTGTATATATTCTGAAAATAGAACACTAAGTGCACTAACATGCAAAGTACAGTGCACTTAAGCTAGTAGTTTAAAAAAAATAATATTTGATTCATTGAGGTAATTGTACCTCGATGAATCAAATAATTAATTTTTTACTTTTTTATTTTTTTACCTTGTAACTAACCAAAAAGTCGGTGCAATGCGTAGTGTGCGCTGAGTTTTGGTTCGTTTTTTTGGCACGATTGTGACTCTACTCGTATATGTATTGACATATACGAGTAGAGTCACAATACATATACGAGTAGAGTCACAATCGTGCCAAAAAAACGAACCAAAACTCAGCGCACACTACGCATTGCACCGACTTTTTGGTTAGTTACAAGGTAACCGCGATCCGACTACAACGCCACGCGATGCCAGAGCTACGATGACATAGCGGACAACTAACGTTGAACACTAATGTAAGCGACATAACGTCTAAATTAAAGTAAATATGGCATTGTGAACTATATAATTGATACAATGTATGTACAATGATGCTCGGACGTTTTTTGACTGTTTTCACTGAGAGATTTTGATTCTGTGGGAATTGTATCTCGATGATTTGATTTCACTTTAGCAAGGTAAGTAGGTACGTGCTTACTTCAGTTTAAGTTGGTTTTGGTTGGTCTCACAAATTTCCTACTCTCAAAAGCTTTAATAATCTAGTTACATTGTTTGTCTCTAGACACTCTCACTTAGAAGTGAGCCCGTAGCGCCCGTACTCTCATAAATAACCTTCGCGACTTGAAATACTCTAAATCACCACTTTTGACTCGGCATTTATTACCAAACCAGCGACAAAGGCCATGGGAGCCTCATGAATATTGTTTGATAAAATGTTTCGTTCATTAAAAAAATGGAAATAGGTCAAGTGAGAAATGGGTGAGCCCGTGGAGGGTTCCGTACAGGCGTAATTGGTGAATCAATGCTGTCTCGTGGTCGGCGTACCTATATCATGGATGGAATGTAGGTACGAGTGATCACGCACTCTTGAGTTACATTTTGCGTTGGGATGAGAGTTTGTGTTCATAGTAAACGTAAACAATTTATTTTTGTTTTTCTTCTTTTTTAGGGTTTTGTACTTACCCATAGGGTAAAAACGGGACCCTATTACTGAGCCTACGCTGTCTATCTGCCTGTCTGTCCGTCCATCCGTACGGCTGTATCTCTCGAACCGTAATAGATAGCCAGTTGAAACTTTCACAGAACTCTAAACTCTAACTACTCTAACAAATAACAAATAATGGCCAAATGCGAGTCACTGACAAATTTATTTTCATTGCCAAGTAACAAACTGGCAATTTTGTTATTTGGACGACCTTATCATTCGAACGTTGACCTTATCATTTCACTGAATCGAAATGCCATATTTTACTAATTTTGAAGTCGATTTTTTATTGATAATTATTGTAATTTGAGGTGGTACGGAACTCTCAGTGCGTGAGCCCGACTCGCACTTGGCCGGTTTATTTAAAACTTGACAATATATCGTATGGAGTATTATAGTAAGACCAATAAGCCAGTCAGCGCCACAATTATAAAAAAATCTATTTTTCTCGCAGCTAATTTTAATTTAAGTTAATATTTCATATTTTCTCAAACCCCAGTATAATATCAAGTTGCTTGCTACACACAGTTAATCTGCACCAGTTATTCATTAATCTAAATATTAATGCAAAACAGTAGTTTGCAACTGTTCTCAAGCCAGCTAAGCCCCGACGTACAAATAAATAACTTAGCTCCAAAGCTCCGAGTTAACTAGGTGTGCTTGAGAAAATGTCAGGAACAGATGTTGAATGAATTTAATATAAGCGCTGCAGGTAGGGAGTGATTTTTAGACTCTTTTGGCTCGATGGAAGAGTACGAGAAGAAAGTGTTTAGTTGAAAATTGAAATAGACTTCAATAATATAATTTTACAGGTAGGAATTTCATTGACATTTGTTGCATAATTTTCTGCGAACTTCCATTTCCCTGACATTTGTTTTGTATTTTCTGAGAGGCTTACTCACGCCTTGTGTATTTGCCAAACAATCAATTATTGTATAACAAATAAAAATACATAATTAATATTAAATAAAAATGCACATAATACAGACACGCTTTTATAACATCGCCACAAAGCATTAATTGCTCGCGTTCACGGCCACTATCAAAAATAAAATAAATAAAAGAAACGGTCGCGTTCATGATGCACTAACAAAAGATTCTTAATATAAATATAAATTTAATATAAATATGGTCCTGGCATAAAATAGGTAGCGAATAAAAAGAGTGGATTTAAAAAAAGAACGCATTTGAATAGTGAAGCGTCAGGGCTCGTCACGGCACCGCGCGCGTCAGCATCACGTTTCAAGATGGCGTCCTTACGACAGGGCCGCCACTTTAGGCGGGAAACGTGACAAGAGTTGCGTCCCATAATGCCTATTTAATTGTGGTGAATTATTGGTTCCTTTGTAATAGAATTAAGTTCACAGATAGAATGTAGTGGTAAAGATTGATTCACAGTTCATATACAAGGGCTAGTGAGAGACTTGTTTTTTTATTTGTGTAAATTTTCGTGAGATGAGGGTTAGGCCCTCATTTCACGAAAAGCTCTTCAATTTTAGTAATAGAAAAGCAATTTTGACTAACCCGATGATTTTGATTTCACTAACTTGATTATGGAAATTTTGGCACGAATTAAAAACATTGTGTTTTTCTCCAAAACTCTAAGAAGCCTCTAGTTAAAGTACCACTTTATTAGGGCATGACTTGAACTTGAATTACTTGAAAGTATTTCAATACTTGACGCTGGCAAATACATAACACGTGTGACGCCATAAACCTCTCAGGAGGCAAGGAAAAAAACCCTGAATAAACTCCTCTGACAGAACAATAATTATCTCATGGAGCCCTATGATATGGGAGTCTAATAATGACAATATCCCGGAGTGCTTTAGGTTTTTATCTTCCCATCTTAACTCGTTTCATCGCAATTTATTTGACATTAATTGCTACTATGTTTATTGTTATGATGTATACGTATAGGGATTACACATTATTTAATATTAGAAAATATGTATTTAGTATTTCTTTGAGCCACTCAGAAGAACTAGGAAGATAACTGTTAACTTATGTGGTTTTAGGGATCTTTAAATATTGGTAACTTGGAGTATGCCAGCGAGCCATGGAGCGCAGTATCTTAGCAGGGAAAGTTATAGACAAGATAAGAAACCCATTTCTGCGCTCGAGGACTCAGATTGCCGACGTAGCTCAGAAGGTTGCTTGCCTAAAGTGGGACTGGGCTGGTCATGTCAGTCGAAGAGTTTCAACAGGATGGCAAAAGACCTCTCGGACGGCCCAGATTGACATGGAGGGATGAAATGAACTCCTATTTAAAGGGCTGGATTTAAATTGCCCAAAACAGTAATTAAATTAAATTGTATATATTGAAATTTAACACGGTCAAGCCAATTACATTAGTATCTCACAAATTAATAATTATGCATGTAAATAAAAAATAAGAAAGGAATTAAATTAATTACAAAAACAAGCTCACAAAAAAAAAATTACAAATTTCAATAATTTTACAAATTCATGTCAATGTAATGGAAGGAGGGAAGGGAGGGAGGTCTTTGCCCTGCAGTGGGACTATGCTGGCTAATTTAATAATATATAATAATAATTATATATTTAAGTAAAGTGGTGACTGTTGGAGACTACTAGGCAAATGTAGTGCATGGTAGAACACCTAACTTAAAAATTTCAGCAAAGACTTGTTTACCTTTTCATCTTTTATTTTTGTATTTGTAGGGAAACTGACAGACTTATTATATAAGTAAAAATTTATTAAGTGTCTGGGCCAATTAGAAGTTTCCGCCTATAGACATTTGTGTATTTTTTACCTTTTACTCATACAGAAGTTACAAATGCTTGCTCAAACATTTATATTTTTTGTTCTTTTTGTTCTTTTCTCAAACAAGCTTCTTGACTCACTTTAATTGAATGAAACTGTGTTCACCATTACTAAGCAGCGTTCTTTCCTCCCGAACATGTCAAATGACCTCTCTAAGTGACAAGGGTCATGCAGGACTGCTGGAAATATAACTTCCCTAACTTTAAGGATAGAAAAGCTTCCGCGTCGCATTTACAAACAGACCAACTTATCTGTGTAGTTTGTCAGATACGTGAACTAAAATATTTCTACGGATAGCTGCCAGTTTCGTTCAAGAAATACGACGGTGGCTCCCTTATTCATCTCAACAGATGAATTTGTTATTATATTACAACGAAACATGTTTATCGGTAGTTTTGGGCTCACGTAGATCTTTCGAATAGGGCTTTAAGTCTTTGAAGCTATAAAGAGACCAAATGAAAATTTAACTTTAGAAGTTTCTATTAAGTAAGCAATCAGATACCAACTTTTGTCGATTTGTTGCCATTGCGATAAATCAAATAGACGTGTGATCGTATTTAAGTATATGTCTGATGAATATCTGCTTTTGAGGACTTTTATTAAAATCGATTGTGTATGTATGTTCCCTATTGACCCCAAAACGGTTGGAACGATTTTGACGGGACTTTCACGGGCAGATAGCTGATGATTTAAGAAGTAATCCATGAAGGTGAAACCAAGAAGTACAGCTATAGCACTTTATATACAATATATTGAATGGTTCGTTTCACGCCTTAACGTAGCTGTAAGTGTGACGAGTATTTATCTATAAATAAATAAGTCAAGTTACTACCATTATCCTAACAAATTCGTTTTATTTACAAATTACACTTTTTATGCGACATGAAAACTATTGTTCCAGAAATGTTAAAGGAATTTTTTCATCATTGCCTTCAGTGATAAAGCTAGGTTTCATATCTGACGTTAACACTTACTGCACTGTGAAAAACTGCCGCGCAGTTTGAGGCAAATTCCGCAGCCCCTAGTTTATGCAAGGGGTTGGTGGCCTCTGAGCCATTTACCCCTTTGTTCGCGCTAATGAAAATAGGTTAATGAGCAAGCAGCCAGGTAACCCACAGCCAAAAGCATGCCTGCCGACAGAGACAAATTGAACTTGCCTATTAACTTGGCAAACTATGGAATTAGGACTTTAAAAGTATAATTATCAATTTAAAAACCGACTTCAAAAACTTAGTATAATAGGTACGCAATTTATTCTAGTTATTTTGATTTAAAAGCCAAACTACTAAAGCAATTTTGATGAACTTTCTATGAGACCAATCAGAAAGTATATCCTTTCACTTAAAAAATAATACAAACTGGTTCATAAATAACGGAGTCCTCAGGTAACAAAAATAAAATAAAAACAACCGAATCGAAAACCCCTTCATGTCTTAAAACTGTGACCAGAACCACCGGAAGATGGGCAGCAATGTCTTATTAGTACACGTTTAACGTACTGCGATCCCCAAGCCACCTGCCAAGCGTGGAGATTATGGCAAGAACCCTCTCTAAGAACGAGGCCTTTGTTCAGCTGTGGACGTTTACTGGCTAATAATGTAATGCGATGTTCTTAAAAAAAAAATATTCAAAAAAAGAAAACTAATTCAATACAAAGTATTGCTTTACTGCTAGAGCTTTAACTTAAATCGACTTGTAAGCTCGCAAATGTATGCCAAAAGCTTTTTGTACACGCGCATTACACCCACAGCCCCGTAATTCAGTCCGTCAGGTGCAGATGTCGCCTCTGACTCCGAGCGATTAACCCATTTGAGGGCCAGCACCGCCCAGCCTACGCAGATCCCCAGATATCCTCGAAACATCTTCAAATCTACACGAATAGAAAAGGGCTAGAAATCGCGAGGGTGCAGGATACAATGGCGGCACTTCACTTGGAAATGGAATGTTTGTGCCAATACTTGAATATTATTGATATAACACTCAATATTAGAATATTGAAATCCCTCCCGTTAGAGACAGATGTCGTAAATTGGGATGTTGATATTTGTTTTTCATGAGGAGGGAGTTAATTTCAAATCAAATTGCACTCCGTAAATTGTACGATATAGAAAACAAAGGTTCAAAAAAATGCTATAAACGTATGACATGGTTATGACCTTAATTATTTTTCATGACCTTTTCGACGTATCCATTGGGGATAAATGGGTTTCGCTACTGAAATAACATATTCGTATAAGTTTTATATGATATTCTAGCTTTTATTAGGTAAACAAAGTTTAGGATCACTATTTAGATTTTAGATAAACTATTTCATTTGAAATTAACTAGGTACATCTCTTCTCTACATAGTATAAATTGAAGTCGCTGTCCACGTCTGTCTGTCTGTATGGCCGCTAACTCCTCCTAAACCACGCAACGGATTTTGATGCGGTTTTCACCATTAATTAGATAAATTTTCACGAAAGGTTTATATATATGACTAGCGACCCGCCCCGGCTTCGCACGTAAATTACACCCGTGCGAAGCCGGGCGGGCGCGTCGCTAGTTTCTTATAAATTGGTTGCTGAAAATCATAATATCTACATATTATTTACTATAGTTTATATTTCATTTTCGTTATAGTTTTAATTAAGTTAAGAGAATCATGGTCTCTATCTATATATCAATAAAGGCTCTATCTATATATCTCTACATTTCTTATAATCATTTCTTATTTCTTATTTCTTTCTTATTCTTATTTCAAATACTCACTTTTTCAAGAATGGTTATACCGATTTGATACTTTTTCTATTCTAAGATAGCTCAAATTTTTGAGACGCTTAGTCTTTTTCTACTTTGCCCTACTGGCAATGATGAGTCAAGTGGAAATTAGTTCACTTGTAGAACGCTTTGATGCAAGCTACGCGAATGCTGCCGACTTCGTAGGTCAAACCAAGAGGACCTGAGCAAAAAACATGAGCACCACCTGAGATTATAAGTATTTAAATTGCCATCCGATATCATTGTTACCAAATTGAACTACAAATCAACTATGAGATTGAATTAAACACTAGTACAGAGATCGGCAAACATCTTGAAAAATTTGCTTGAAATCAGTCAAAGTAATTTTTCAAGGTGTTTGTTAATTGTGTATATTAGGTCTCTGTTGAAGTTATAGAAGATACGAGGAGATTTTAACCACACAAATCCGACCACCGAACACCATGAGGAAACCGGTATGTCCAAGAACCTCTGAAGTTCAAAGACATAGGTAATGACATTTACCAAGATGCACTACGCCAGCATGTTGGATTAGGGGCCCATCCTTTCTCTCTGAGAAGGCTTGTGTCTAGGCTGTGTCCCAGCAAACAAACAAACAAACAAACAAAGTAATTTATTTTGACATAAATTTAGTTTTACTCACCGTGTTTTTCCATAGGCTCCCAAACTAGTCTGGCAGTAGGAACATGACAGGTTGATACTGTGATACTGTTGATAAGATAAGATAAGATAAGATAAGATAAGATAAGATAAGATAAGATAAGATAAGATAAGATAAGATAAGATAAGATAAGATAAGATAAGATAAGATAAGATAAGATAAGATAAGATAAGATAAGATAAGATAAGATAAGATAAGATAAGATAAGATAAGATAAGATAAGATAAGATAAGATAAGATAAGATAAGATAAGATAATGACATAAAAGTAAATCAATCATTATAATCTAAGTATAATAAAGATTACATTTATGGACTCGTCCGGTTTACACAATTTTAAGTTTTATAGAAATGTTGTGTCGGTGTGTATTAAAAATAATAAAAGCTATTCACGATTTACAAAATTTTAGCTGTACGGGGGCTTAATAAATTAAAATATAGATTAGCTGTATATGGGCTTCGTCAATAATTATAAAATATAAAATATCATCATTATCATCATTTCAGCCGTAGGACGTCCACTGCTGGACATAGGCCTCCCGCATCGATCTCCAAAAGGGCCGGTTGGAAGCGGCCTGCATCCAGCATTTCCCTGCGGTCTCTTTTAGGTCGTCTGTCTACCTAAAATATAAAATATGCAGTAGTCATAATAATTGTATCTAGTCACTATGTTGTTTGAGTCCGCGCGATTGGTTGTACTAGCAGTGTGTAGAATTGTGGATGTTTGTATCCATCTATAGGTACGTGCACCAACTATTCGCCTCTAAGCCGCTTCTTGCTCAAGATGTTTGCCAGTAACTATACCTATGGTATGTTATTGGCAATGTCAATCGTATTTCGTTTCCGCGAACGTTTGTCTGTCGACCCTTTGTCCGACACAGATATTGATGGCGTCCGAACAAAACACTCTAATCGTGATGTATGGGGAGTGCGTGCGCAAGGGAAAACAGTGCCTAAGACGTCGTGATTATTACACTGGTAGACACGATTTTTGGGTTTGACTTCTACATGTGAAATTTTGGTTTCTCCTATGCTACAAATAATGGGATAAATATTTTTTTCTGATTAAAGTTTGCTTTTTTTAGGAACCGTTTTGTAGGAACGAATAAAATTCTGTTTTTGTATACTAATTATATTTTGATACATTTAATTTTAACTAGCGGTCCGCCCCAGCTTCACACGGGTATAGATTATAGCCTATGTCACCCGGGGATAGTGTCGCTTCCCAACAGTGAAAGAATTTTTCAAATCAGTTCAGTAGTTTCGGAGCCTATTCAATGCAAACAAACAAACAAACAATCAAATCTTTCCTCTTTATAATATTAGTATAGATATAGATTACCTACAATTAACAAAGTTTTTCTTAACATCAAAGTCTTTTTAATGCAAGAAATTGTGATAAAATTAAACAATAATTGTGATATTTGCTATCGGGTTGATAAAAGTGCTACCATCTGTTCCTCATAAATTCAATTATAATCTTTTCAAACTTATTTAACGACTTAAATCAGACAAAAGTTAGTAATGGAACTTTAAGTGTTTTTTGATATCTAGAAACAGGATTCAAACGTTAGAACAGAAACCAAATAAAACATAATTTTACTGATGACTTATGCTTTACTTACTTATGTTTTTACTGCTTAACATCTGTATCATCGTTCTTCTTTATTGAAAAGCCAGCAACAATTTTATCCGAAAAAAATCAATTAACCTGTAAGTAACTGTTACGACGTTACATTCTGTTACGTAAGTACATATCGAGATGTGTCTTTATTTACCTAGATTACGTGCTTACGACACGTCTTGGGCTGTTTGTTTTCCATTCGGCGTTCTCTTTGTTTGAGAGAAACCTTTTACTGGGAGGGGGAACTGAGACTACGTGCAGGAGAGAAGATCCTATAATGGTTTAGATTGGGTATTGAGATTTTAAATCATTTCAGTTTTGACTAATAAATACAGAGCAATAATGTTGCCGTCAATGTGTGGCTACGTTTGTTTCTTTAGTTAATATACTTCCCGTCATACATAATCGGTCGATACATTGAAGGTTGCATCATAACTCAAAACTAGAATTACAGCTACCATTATGGATAGCCCGTTGGTCCAGTTGGTAGTGAACTTACCTTCTGAGCTTGGGGGCGTGGGTTCGATTCCCACCTAGGACAAACATTTATGTGATGAACATTTGTGTCTGGTCTATATCTGGTTGTTAATTGTTAATAAGTATGTATGACTATATATATATTTAAAACTATATATGTATGTATGTATATCAGTCTCTGGCAGCCATATTACAAGCTTTGCTTCGTTTGGGGTCAGATGATCGTGTGTGCAAAAATATCTCAAATATTTATTTAGAATATTTTATTATCATCGATATATTATAATTATGTAGATAACTCTTCATAACTCGATATCCATTACCAACTACAAAATAAAGTATCATTTGTTTGTATTAAAGTATATTTTGTGATACTAAAAATCCATAGAAGATCTTATCAGTGAACGCAGTAGTGACATGAAAGTATGACGTTTTAAAGTGTGGAACTCCTGAAATGACACTAAATTTAAACTTTTTTACAACGATAGCCTTACACAGACCATGGTATAATAATATATTTAGATCATGACACAGACCAAACGCATATCAGCAGCAGCACAGCTTGAACGCTTGCACTGTGTGGAGGTGCCAATTTAGGGTATTTAACTTGATTTAGAGTAAAAATTATATAGCTGGGTAATTCACGGTTGCCTGGAAAAGATCGCTTTAAGCGATAAGGCCACCTGTTAAAAGCCTAGATAAATATTTTATTGTAATGTTTATGTTATCCTTGTTTTGTGGTATTTTAATAAAGAGTTTTGTATTGTATTGTAATGTTTAGGGTAATTTTTGAGCATACTTTTATTGTGAAATATAACAATTGATTATGAAAGAACCTTAGAATTAGGGTATTTTTATTAAAATAGTTATGATTTTATGGTAAAATTAATCCGGCATGGAGTAAAATTAAAATCCAACTTGGCATCACAGCTGTACGGGCTGCACCGCTTAGGTGCTACCGGCATATTTGGTGTGTAGTGGTTTATACAGCTCTCTATATCAAAGGCGCTGGCCCGCGTTCAAGCTGCGCTACCGTAGCTGGTGTTTTTGATTTGTAGAAGCCTAAGCAACAGACATTTACTATGTCTTGCTCATCACTTTAGAAGTTGCAATAGAAAAAGAGCTTTAGGGCATAGTAAGTAAATATAATCTAACCGT
Organism: Agriopis aurantiaria; assembly: GCA_914767915.1. NCBI lineage: Eukaryota > Metazoa > Arthropoda > Insecta > Lepidoptera > Geometridae > Agriopis > Agriopis aurantiaria. The sequence goes on from OU611999.1 coordinate 8,546,316, forward strand.
GACAAAACGAAATTAAGCAAGCGCTACCAGCGCATTACATTGTAATTTGAAGAGCGGAAATCCCCGAATAAATCAAGCTGGCCGCAACAAGTGCTCGCAATGGGACATTTGGACTGGGAAATAGGATATCTTGGGTTAGCCCAGGGATAAGCGACTGTAATTATTTTTTATTTCGGTAATGGATATAAATTATAACGATCATATTATGACTGAGGTAAATCGTTTCTAATTAGATATCTAACGACCCAAACGCTTCTGTACTTCTGGAAAAGAACTCTTTTAGCGATAAGGTCACTTTTATACCTATCTCTAACGTATTCTTTTCTTTTTTGCTGTCAATAATGTCTGTATTTTTTACATATTATTTTTAGGCGGATAAGTCCGCGTTTGACCACCAACTCACCTGTTTGTAAGTGACGATGTGGTCGAAGATGAAGCACGCAGACTTAGAATATATATGTTCACTCTGGCCTTGAAAAGGCCCAGATTATATATTACCTCTCAGGAAACAAGGAAGCGGTCAGGTTGTTCCAATCCTTGGCCGTACGGATTAGAAACGTAGTATCGATACGTTTGGTACGTATCCAAGGAAAATCCACAATGTATTGTATCTACTTATACACGGTCTAAGTTTTTGTAGGTTTGAAAGTGGCTAGTCCATCGGTTTTTTTTTTGGATAAATTTCGGAGAGTGTGCCTCGGATCTGCATGATCTAAATCCCTCCTGCGCATTTTTCTATAAGACTGACAGAGCGGACACGAAAAATCGTCACCGCTTTATGGTTGATATTCCGAAAATCCGTACGAAGCGCTTTGATTCCTCTTTTATTGTGCAAACTGCTAGTCTGTGGAATGCGCTGCCTGAATGAGTGTAGTTACAATCTGGCTGTCTTTAAAACACGAGTGAATTGGTTTCTTCCAGGCAAGCGTGCTTCATTGTATACAGCATCACCGCTTAGCATCAGGCGAGTTGGCGGTCACACGTAAGCTTATAAATTTTTTTAAAACGCATAAAAAAACAAATATTAACTAAATTACTAACGTATTTTGTAAGAGACTTTAGACACAGCTACGAGTTGCGACCACTCGGCTCACAAACCAAGATTTGAAAGCCCTTATTTACTTCAAGTTACAAATAATATCTAAGCATTCGCCAACCAAAGTCACCAACGTCCATTCAAGGCCCGACGCGGGTGCTGTCAACTTTAGGACATAACCGAAGGACATAACATTCATTATTGACAATTTGAATGGGAGAAAAACGTCAGACCCGTGTTGTAGGCCGTAAATATTTGATCACACAGAGCCCTTCCAACGCGCAGATGGAAGGTATTTGACAGATTTAAACCTATTCGGTGTGAACCTACCTTTATGTGCTATAAACCTATTAAGATGGTGGTAGTATGAAAGAAGCCGTGGTGGCCTGGGTCTGGGTAGGAATTCTGGCGCTGTTGAAGTTGCTTCCACTATTTCAATACCTACAGGAGCCAAAGTTGAGGGCAGATGTCAGAACAATACTCATCATCATCATCATCATCAGCCCTGAATGACCCACCGCTTGGTATAGGCCTCCCTTTGTTTATGCCACTCTCCCCGGTCTCTCGATAGTCGCATTCACTCGTTCCCGACAGTACTTTTGATGTCGTTAGTCCACCTCATTCTCGGTCGGCCTGGATTCCGCTAACCTAGTCTCGGCCACCAAACAGTTACTGCTGTATACCACCACCCATCATTACGTCTGGCCATGTGTCCTGCCCAGTTCCACTTATTCCTTCATCCTTTTTATGACGTCTGCAGCCTTCTTGCTTCCAGCCGTCGTATCTCAGTGTTTCGGATACGGTCCTGCAATTTGATGGCTCGCATGGCTCGCTCCATGGTTCTCTGTGCGACGGCTATCTTGTGCACAGTTTTTTCCGTGAGCGTCCATGTCTCAGCACCATAGGTCACGGTGGGCAGGACACAATGATTATAAAGATTAGTCTTCAGGCACTGTGGTATCTCTTTCGATCGGAAAATGTCTTCCAGGTTCCTGAACGCAGCCCACCCAAGCTGCCCACCTCCAAGCAGCCCACCCACTCCACAACACTAATATTATAAAATCGAAAGTTTGTGTGTCATTGTGTAAAGTTGTCCGGACTCCAATACGAAACAGAACATTTAAGAAACTCCTGGTTATATTAACTCCTCTAAAACTCGTATACAATACAGCCTAAACAATGTGTTTATGGAAAAAGAGCCAGTGAACATTACATTTAATTGAACAAGAGACGAGATAAAATTCACGATGTCAAAGTCATATGACTTGAACTGAATAGGAACTGATAACATTTTACTTACCCCATTTGTGGGGTGGAGTCCCAGTATTTAGGGGAAAATACTGCTGTGAACTCATGAGTATGTGAGAATTTAAGCAATGTTTATTATGATGAAACAGAATAATTATGTACGACGTTATCGCAATAAACGAGTATTTAAATTTCAGAACCTTCGTATACTTCCTGACTACCCCGGTGGCCCAGTTGGTAGTGAACCTGCCTTTTGCAATTGGGGGCGTAGGTTCGATTTCCACCTATGACAAACATTCATTTGTGTTTGTTCTATATCTGGATGTTAATATCAATTTGAGTTTATTAAATATTATAAATATTATAAATATAAATATTATTGAGTTTATTAATTAAATATATCTATATGTATTTATACCAGTCTTATTTGTATATATGTATATACATCATTGGTGCCATTAAAGACATAAAAATATAGTTGTATATTTCTAAGCTAAAGTTGGCCATTATCACATTTTACAAGATGAATTTGGTCCTTAGGACCAGTTCCAAACTTGGACAGGCTGCCCCCTTTCTTTATCGATCGTCAAATTCGCTAAAATGTCATAGAATCAATCATAGCGATTACTGATAAAATTGCATTTTATCGAATTTGACGATCTCCACTGTCAAATGTGACGATCGGTAAAGAACGGTACTTGCACTGCAGAATAAAGAACCTCCTTTTTTAAGTCGATTGGAAAGGAATTTTCTCTCATAGATTTTAACTAACAATATACGGCAGGTACTTACATAGCATGAGCAGATACTAAAGGAGATACTAGAACTCTGCGATATAAGCAGTATCGAGCCTCGAAAGGGGTAGGAGCAGGAAGTGAAAAATGTAAGTAATAAAGCGGCTGATGCGGCGGCACGTAGCTTGTTACGTGGGGACGTGCGCTCTGCATAACGCAGACAGGGTTACCGAAGAAAACTTCAATAATTTGAATCTTTTTAAGGCAACCCTCATCAGCCAGAATTAGCTCTATCGCATGTTTTAAATATTTATGAAGATCATCATCATCAGCCAGAAGACGTCCACTGCTGAACATAGGCCTCCCCCTTTAACCGCCACACTGAACGACAGCCTGTCTTTTGCATCCACTGGATGCCAGCGACTCTTACTATGTCGTCGGTCCATCTAGTGGGAGGCCTACCTACGTCTTCCGGTTCGTGGTCTCCACTCAAGAACCTTTCTTCCCCATCGGTTATCGGTTCCGATAGAATCCGAAACGTGGATATTCGCCAAAGAACCAAAGTCACCGACATAGCTGTTAAAATTTGCAAGTTGAAGTGGCAATGGGCAAGCCACATCGCTCGGAGAACCGATTATGAAGATAAACAAGAGTATAAAAACATATATATATAAATAATAAATTGTAATTGTAAAAAACGATAACTCTTTTGATCTTCCAACAACTGAACCGTTGATCATGAATAATAGCTAAGAACACTTTTAATCAAGTCACCTTACAAACAAACAAAAAACGAAATCAAAATCGGTTCAGCGATTTGGAGCTCTCATCCGTTTGGAGCTGATAATCTTCAAACGGCTGAACCGGGTTTCTTGAATCTTATCTAAGAACTAAGAACACGCTCGATCAAGACCCCTTTCTAACAAAAAAAAACTAAATCAAAATCGCTGCAGCCGTTTCGGAGCTACAATGCCACAGACACACATACACAGACACACAAATACACGGACATATGGACACAAATACACGGACATATGGGCACAGATAAACACGTTAAACTTAGTACATTTCTCTATTTGCGCCGGGAGTTAAAACGTGGCATACCCTCAGTATTGTACTCAACATTACTATCAACGTTTTCTACGGGACCATCCTTGAAATTGATAGCAAAATGTCACCTTTTTTGATAAAAAGAGCAGCAAACAAGCTTGCAGTCTGCCTGATGCAGATGCCTAAGCAGAAATCACTGCTTATGGACACCTGCAACACTAGCGGTGTTGACGGTGCTTTGCTAGCCCGGAGAGGTAGTTATAGACACTCTTTTTAAAACGCTTCATGAAATACACCATTCTGAAAAAAATCATTGACTTTTGGATGGACAACAGATATTTTGGGAATTTCAGTGTCGATCCCATAGTAAAAGTTGACAATGAATATGAGCACAGTCTTTCTTGCCGCTTTGTACACCGTTCTGTAAAAACCTTTAATAGCACAAGGTAGATGAGGGTATATAGTAGTGGGAAAACTATGAAGCTATAATATGTGATAAATATGTGACATTAACATTCATGTGAAGAACGTTTGTTTTTGTTCTATATCTGGGACAATCTGGGTGTAACTAAATATTTAAGAATGTTTAAAAAGAAATATGTATGTAAATCAGTCTCTGGCGGCTATATAGTATAAACTTTGCTTAGTTTGGGGTCAGATGACCGTGTGTGCAAAAATCTCCCGAATATTTATTTATTTTTACACCCTTCACTCTCAATACTGGAAGAATCCCCACCTCGTCGTGAAGGTGTCAACCCTATCCGTGACCCTGTATGCAGAAGGCTATGTTGCAGATGGTAATGGTTGCATGTTGGTTGAGCGATGCTAATTATCTAGAAGACATACATTTGTATTAGTTATTTATGATACAAGTGCGGTAAGTTGGTTATTACAAACGAGTAGACGAATGTAAGCCCGAGACGAAGTCGAGGGTTTACCATAGTCACGAGTTTGTAATAATGAATCCGCACGTGTGCCATACAACGTTTTACAACACATTTGCGAGAAAAAAAGGCTACAAATGAAACAATTTTATTATTTTGTTTATAACTTAATATCAGTCACAACAATAGTTTGTATAATATAATAAGAAAATGGCGCGAACATGCAAATAGCGCCACTATCACGTGGTGAAAATTAGAACTACATCTTTCGTCTCATTTTCTCTTTAGTATTAAACTGAGACAAACGTATTGAGCAAAAGCGCTTCCAAGGAGGTTTGATCATTCAGCTTATTTATTCTCGTAATATGAAACTCTTTTGTGGAATTCTTATGTAATAGTGATGGAAATTTAAAAAAATACCGTAAAGTACACGCACGGTGCTATACATCTGAGCGTGCGGACAAATTCATTACCGCACGCTCCGTTGTATGATCCGTAATGTTTAACTTTCGAACGATGTATACAGGCTTCGTAAGTGCACTTTTTGAGCAAATGTGTTGTAAAAATAATTACAAATTATTTATGCCATTTCTTTTGTAGGTATAATTTGATTATTACTTTACGTATGTACGTGTATTTAATTAAATGTTTCACTAAGAATCCGTTCCTACTCCTTGATTTAATTATTGAATTTAAAATTTAAAAAAGTTTCTGAGGTATCCTCATCATCGTCGTCGATATCGATGGTGGCCGGGTAGTAGCATATGCGCTTTACAATCTGACGGCACCCGGTTCGATCCTCGGCCTGCACCAATGACTTATTTAGTACCTAAGTCAATTATAAGTACGTAAATAAATGATGTACAGTTTCGATGCCATCGCTTAGCTGTCAAGGATAACATTGTGATGAAACCAGTATGTCCAAGAACTTCAAAAGTCATTCAAGACATGTCATTCAGCAACATGCACTGGGCCTGCACTGGTGGATTAGGGTCCACCCTCTCTCTGAGCGAAGGCCTGTGCCCCAGCAGTAGGAATATGATAAGCTCAAGGCTGATAAATGCCGTACGAGTATTTAATAAAATATTAGTTTCACTCGTAATTTAAAAATTATCTCAGACATTCTCATCATCATCATCATCATCATCATCATCATCATCATCATCATCTACTGCCTTTATTATGCCACTGCTGCGTGGTAGGTATATGCATCTATTTTGCTATGCTATCTGCTTCGATTCTGCAGTAATAGGTTTAACCTGCGATAGCTGGGTGACCGATGCTCACTTGCCTTGTCTCGGCCACCACCCCACCCCACGTATCATCACTGCATCTAGCAACGTGTCTTTCCCTTTTATCTAAGACACACGAAGATAATTCGTTTTGTTACGAATAGGATAGTCATTTGAGTAGGTACATTTTCGTGATGGAGTGGTAAAAGATGGTTTACACGCCTATGTAGGCTTCACTCTTATATACCTACATAATTATATTTTATATTTATTCATCACTTTTCATCATTAAATAAATAACTAAATAATTTCACATTTACAAATATTAATACATACTATTTATTATGTATATCAATCATTCACACATATATAAATACACAGTACATAATCTAATAATATAAACCAAATAAATACTTATAATATTTAATCGTACAAATCGGATGCAATGGAAACACGCCATTCGCGCAGCGCCTATTGTTCTAACGTCGAGCGAGCGGCCGCAGCTTAGTAAAGAGTTAGTACGCGTATTTATATATGTGTGAATGATTGATATACATAATAAATAGTATGTATTAATATTTGTAAATGTGAAATTATTTAGTTATTTATTTAATGATGAAAAGTGATGAATAAATATAAAATATAATTATGTTGGTATATGTAGGTATATAAGAGTGGAGCCTACACCTACTTTGAATTGGTAACTAGCTCTCTAAAGCCTTGGTCAAACCAACGCGTTCAGCTCGCGTCCGCGGTGGCGTGCGCGGTGGCGATCACGCCGCGGCCAATCAGAAGACATCGATGCGTCTTATTAAATATGAATTGACATCCAAGTAACCGAATTTCCAGCTATTTTGATTTGAAAGTCAAACTAGTGAACCGATTTTGATGAAATTTCTGTGAGACAAACCTGAAAGTATATAGTTTCAATAAAAAAAATAGGTTCATAATTGACGAAATTCTGAAGTAACAAATATAAAAAAAAAAAAAAAAAACTTTTTGAGTATTGAGAATTCTCCTTTTTTGAAGTTGGTAAAAATATAAATTATGTTTTTATTGCCATGTCCTCTTATACTAACGAAATTCTGAAGTAACAAATATAAAAAAAAAAATAGAACTTTTTGAGAATTGAGAACTCTCCTTTTTTGAAATTGGTAAAAATATAAATTATGTTTTTATTGCCATGTCCTCTTATACTATTACGTCTTGGTTTAATATAGTATTAACAAATTAATCTGCGCCTACGTGAAGTAGAAAGTATCAAGTAAACTTTCAAGGTATGTATCAAAAGTCTATGTAGCATTGTAAAGCTTAACTAATTGATATTGTGAATACATCCGACACTCTTGCGATAGTGTTAATTTCATGTCTATAGATATGTTGTTATTTGTAATCAATTTCAGCTTTGATATATTCTCTACCCATTCAATTGTAAATAATTACGCTCACAGTATTCATAAATGAAAGAAGAAAGAGGCCTCACTCACCACCATGTTTTGTGTTACCAGGTTTTGGGAGCATTCGCTATAATAATTTTTTATCACATATTCTTCACATTATTCTCACATTATAGCTTCATAGTTGTCTACCTTGCGCTACTCAAGGTTTACACAGAAAGGTGCTAAGCCGCAAGGAAGTCTATGTAATCATAATTATTAACAACTTTATACATATATGGGACAAACACTAAAACAGTTGTCCATAAAAAAATGTCATTCACATACCAAATACATAAAAGTCATTCATCATTTTCAGGTGATAATTTGTTCGCAGTTTTAAAGTTGGTCCCATAAAACGTTGATCATAATTATGAGTAGGTACAATGACCTCCTTTGGGGTTAGTACCACCATTTCGTGTAACCCTGCATATACGTAGCATCGCACAATAATTCCCTTATTCTGGGGGGTACTTAAAATTTTCAATTTATTTTTGTTTATTGTCACGGTGACTGCTTCAGTCCGAAGAGGCATTTACACGAACATACCTAATATTCAAAGAACTTCGAACCAAACCTGCATTCAAGAACTATAAACTCAGAAACAAACATCGTCCATAGCAAACATCGTTCCTAAAATTAACGTCTAATTCAGAGTATTTTAGCGAACGGGAGGTGCACCAAACTTCGTGCTTGTATTTATACCTAACTTTGAATAGAGTTTCAAAGGCTGTCACTTGCATTCTGTACATAATTTCCCGATAGGTTTGGTTGAATTCCGATATGCTCGAGTTCCCAGATGTTTCAAGTCTGCATTTGGAAGCTGGGGCTGTCCTCACAAGAATTGATGCATATTGCGACGTTGCGATGCGATACTTCTGTGAATGAAAACCGGATTAAGAGCCGTATTACAAAATCCAATCGTTCTATTGTTTGTTTTTTTGTATTTGTTTTTTCGGATTTTAAACAAAAAAAATAAAGCCGTGATTGTCAAGACTAATATAAAACAATTAAACCATAAAATTATTTACAATGATTTATATTTGTCAGGAATTTTAAAAAAACAACTCTCAAGCGTTCCTTATGATAGTATTATGAAAAACTACTTTTGTAAGTTGCAGGTATCAAGTTGATAATATGTTGAGTTTTTGCAAAATTTTAAGCTGCTATAAAAAATACCGATCATTGTCCCGTATGTACTCAACAGCAGTGACACATTAAAAAAAAAATGTGTTACTGTCCAAGTGGTGGCCAACGATACGACTTTTTAAATTATTATCGTCATATTACAGTAATTGATTTTTAGATCTTTCTATTTGATAGAATCAGAACACCAATAATACAGTTTTCGTTGCTTTTTTCATTATAAATGTGAGCGTGTATTGGTTATTTTGGAACAATACCATTTTTATTAGGAAATTGATTTTAGTTTGACAGTTTGTGTGATAAATGTTAGTGGAATTATTCGTTTTTATTCTCAATAAATAATTTGAATTTGAATATAAAACATACAACATTGGTTCCATATTTATATCGTTAACATTACACATACATATATATATATCGATAAGTATGAATGATATTTTTTCTATGGAACAACTGAATAATTTTTCACGATTTCAGTGTTGGTTCCATAGTAAAACCTGTTTATAATGAGTACAATGTCATCCTTTGGGCTTAGCAGCAATTTTATAATCGTACTAAATTAGTGTGGTTATATCACCGGCCAGAGCTATCGTTTTCGCACATTTTCAACATTTTAAAAGATATTTTACTAAATCTTTTTATTTAAAAATCAATGTGTGTTTTCTCTATGGACTCCAAAAATACTGGACTGATTTTGACAGGACTTTCTCTGGTAGATAGCTGATGTAGTAATAACTTAGGCTACTTTTATCAAAGGTATCAACGCGGGTGAATCCGCGGGGTGGAGATAGTAATTTAATAAGAATAAATAAAAAACTAATAAGCATTTTTCTAAGAATAACATTGGAAACGTTTAAAAGTAAATTTTATGATGATAATATGTTTTATTTTGGCGAAACAGAACGACGCCAACCTTTGAAAAATCAACACGAAAATTGTTTTAAACCATTCGCAATGTTATTCTAAAGATAATGCCCAATTGTTTTTAAATTTTTTCTCCGTGATTTTTATCGTCAAAAATGTTAAAAATGCGCGAAAGAGATAGCTCTGGCCGGTGATAGCGGCCTTAATGTTTAATGAATCACCCTCTAGCTATACTCCACTAACAGCCAGTACGTGTCGTCATTGCTAAAATGTAAACCATTTCTCACTAGGCGATGCATTGTGCGGTGCGAGCGTGCCGGCGCAAGCACGATTATTAAACGAATTCATCACGGTGCTAGCGGTGAAATACCTATGCATCAAGTGCAGTAGACGAGCAAAATTTTAGGTTGCTTTTAAAAGAAATAATTAAAAAAAAAAAAAAAAAAAACACTTCATGACTATACCAATTTTTTTATGCCATAGGTGGCAAACAAGCAGATGGGCTGTCTGATGGTAAGCAGTCACCGTCGCCTATGGATACTTGTAACACCAGAGGCGTCACAAATACGTTGCTAGCCCTTTAGGACTCGATTAACTCGTCTTTTGAGGAACCCCATGTGGTAGCTTCTCGGAAACAACGTGGAAGGTTAGCTCATTCCACATGTGCAGGTATGAGGCTAGATGGATATTGTGAATCTCACAGTGTGCGATTTCCACTGATCTATTATGTGTGGCTTTCAGGCGGTGGCGGCTAGTGCGATGGTAATACCGCGACGCCGGCATCAGATCAAACAGTTCTTCAGAACACTCCCCGTTGTAAATGCGGTAAACTAAAAATGTACATACAAAAAAAAATTACAGTTCAAACAGAGATTGAAAGACCTCATCAGAACTTTTTTGAAGGGAACCACAAACCAAAACGTCATAATTATGAGTATATATCACAGATCTACTGTATATATTTTTTACTTTTGTTGATTTTTTGATAAATTGCTGAAAATATTTCGATAAATTGTATATGGAACTACCTCTGAAATATGGCCTACTAAAAATAATCATCAAAATCGATGCATACATGGCGGAGTAATCGCGTAACAAACATACAAAAAAAACACAGTCGAATTAATACCTCTTCCTTTCGTCGGTTAAAAACAGTGGTATAATTTATCAATGACTGTTTTTTTACATCAATGGTATTTATGCTGGTTTGGGCACAATGTATGACTCGCTCGCATTCAAACACTACAACGAAAATTAGAATTGGCAACGGTTTGTTTTTGCACCGTTTGTGGCAGGCGGTGTTTTTCCACTTTTAAGCAATCTTGTTACTACAGCTGATGAGGCTTAATATATTCTATTATAGTCGCAATTCACGTTTAGTAGAGCAAAACCATGGCGCTTACACACAGTTGTGCGTTTCGCTACCTCAATTTTTAAGTTTTTTTCTCATATTTTTGGAAAGTAGATTTAGCTGTAATGTTAAGTGTTCCCTCGATAATTATGAAATCTGTATATTAAGATATCTTAATTTGGTAAATAGTTAATTGAATGAATAAATAAATAAACAAGGTGAAAAGTGCAAATCAGTGTTATTTAAATTATTATTTTCTATCGAGTTAAATGTCCTTAATCGTGTTTCAGTCTTTACGGTCTACATAAAACATTCAATTTTGATATGAAACCATTTTTATGATTTTAAGTTAACCATGGAAGTGGGCAAACTAAAACTAGAACTAAAATTGGTAAATGTGCGGTTTAGCCAATGACAATATAAATAATTTTTGGGTTTACCACGATAGTGAAGAAAACGGGAACGGGTGAAACATAGAGACATTTGAACACACAATAATTGTAATAAGGTATTCTCCCTTGATTGTCTGATCTGAGGTGCTTCCCAATTAGAGATCATTTTTGTCTTTCTATTGATTTTTACATCATAGATTTTATGAATAAATAAGGATAATAAAACCAAATATCACAAAAAATTCCGACTTATTAGACGTTAGAAATATTATCCAATACGGATAAAAAATGTAATACGGGACCTCGTAAAATATATGTACGTGTTCTTTGATCTAACTCGTGATATAACGACGTGGTTAAGGCCGCTGGGTAGTGTAAATTATGCTAGAAGGCGCGTTGCAGTAATTAAGTATGAAAAATATCAAGTAAGAATAAAAAAATGGCTAAGCCACTGAGCCATCCTCACTATGAAAGTGTTCGAAGGAATGTACATTATTACGAAAACTATTATTATCATCAAAATAAACGCTGCCCTAACTAAGTAGCCAAACAAAAGTAACCTTGTAATTCCTATTTATTCCATCACGCATTTATGTAGGCATTTTATTGCCGTTGGTTTAATGTGGCAATGAAAGAGGCTGATAACCCTCAAACGAAAAATATAAAAGAGAAAAGCATACCTAAGAAAGTTTCTTAGTTGATGAAAATAGTCTAACTATAAAAGTAATGGAAAATCCTTGGCAATGCTTCGTAAAATTCGCTTTATGTGGTCATTTTGGTGCCTAAATAATTATAGGTTTTTCTAACTACCGATGACTAACAAGGATTCTCTAATGTAGAGGATTGGAAATAAGAGGATGTGATGTGCTCAGAGAAAGTAATTACTAAGTATTTTCTATTGTAGAGGATGGAAAATAAGAGGATATGATGTGCTCAGAAGATGTAATTACTAACTATTATCTATTGTAGAGGATAGGAAATAAGGGGATTTCATGTGCTCAGAGGAAGTAATTACCAAGAATTCTCTATTGTAGAGTATGGCAAATAAGAGGATATGATGTGCTCAGAGGAAGTAATTACCAAGGATTCTTTATTGTAGAGGATGGGAAATAATGGGATGTGATGTGCTCAGAGGAAGTAATTACCAAGGATTCTTTATTGTAGAGGATAGGAAATAAGGGGATGTGATGTGCTCAGAGGAAGTAATTACCAAGGATTCTTTATTGTAGAGGATGGGAAATAAGGGGATGTGATGTGCTCAGAGGAAGTAATTACCAAGGATTCTTTATTGTAGAGGATGGGAAATAAGGGGATGTGATGTGCTCAGAGGAAGTAATTACCAAGGATTCTTTATTGTAGAGGATGGGAAATAAGGGGATGTGATGTGCTCAGAGGAAGTAATTACCAAGGATTTAATTGCTACGCTTGATCGGATAAACAAAATGACAATAGAAATTAGTATACTTAGCCTATGATAGAAATGCTTTTTGAAATGTTGCACGACTATTTAAGTTTACAATTATTGCTGTCGTTTAATAGCGGCGCTAGTGTCTATGACTATTTTCATTCGCTATTTGAAATTTCTACCACTATTTCCTTACATTTACACTCTCTCGTATTACTCTGGCAGCTGCAATAGCATTGTAAAAATCTGAATAAAAACATTTTCACTAAAGTATAAAACCTAGCGCAAGTGATTCACATTCTTGGTTTTAATTCAGCTTTTTAGCTGTCAGAGCAAATAAATGCTTGGACCGAGTATAGTTGTCATGCGGGCCTGAAGGTAATATGGTATTTGACTGTATTAAAATATAATTCATGCTGGAGTAATCGTAGAAAATTATTACTTTTAAAACTTATTTGATAACTAAAAAATAAAGTACCGATTTACAATAAAATTATACAAAAATATGATTTTCATTTATCACGTGACTTGACTGCAAACTCTGTTATGTAGGTTGAATGTCCTTATGATGTCACACAAAAGTAAAAAAAGGCAACAATTGTATGGCGAGAAGAACTCGTTTGCTTGTGTGTGACGTCACTAATGTCACGTGGATCCATATATGTCAAAGGGGAGCATTTACGCGAAAGTTTAATATTTTAAATTTTGATCTGCTATTTTAAACACAATTACTGAAAATTATGAGGATCAAATCACAATATTGCTTTATTTTAATTTAATAAACAGTTATAGGATGGTTACGTAAAATCCCATATTGTGACATTATTTGTAATGGTATTGTGGTCAGGTTAAAACTTTTAAAGAAGTGCCTAGAGCCCTAGACCAATGACGATATAACCCCTACATTTTCATTACATACAATAAAGTAGCCGACATTATCGATACTCGTCTTTTACCACAGCACTAGTTTTATGAATAGAATAGGCACGCTTTCCCCGTCTTGCGCTGGATGTGGTTAACACGAGCAAAATCAAATTTTGACTTTACTCGCAATCAATTTATTCGTTATATTATCTTGACCTAAACAAAGGTTTTTATGACCGACTGACGCTGAATCTGACTGCGCGTTCATAGGCAGACACAGCCGCCGAAAACAACTCGTAAGCCATAAAGCGGGTAACTTTCAACGAAGCGTATAAAAGAGAGCTAATGTTAGCCTGTTAATTGCCTGGAGGAATACGGGCGCTTTTATTATGAGGGCCATTCGTCGATCTGAGCCTCCGAAATTCGCCGTGAGAAATTATTCCATTATGTTAGACGGTTGATTTGTGTCTGTCAATAGCTTTGTCTTTTCAATAGGGGTTTTATAACGAAAATATAACACATACCTATACTTGCTTGGTTATTATTATTCCTTTTTTATTAAAAACGAGCGGTCCGCCTCAGCTTCGCACGGGGTATATTATAGCCTATGTCACCCAGGGATAGTGTAACTTCCCAATAGTGAAAGAGTTTTCCAAATCGGTTCAGTAGTTTCAATGCAAACAAACAAACAAACAAACAATCAAATTTTTCCTCTTTATAATATTAGTATAGACGATAGGCTTGCGCTTGAATTGATGATAGGCGCCACTTTGCCTGATGTTAAGCGATGATGCGGTCTACGGTGGCGCACGCTTGCCCAGAGGAAACTGTTTTTTTATTATTAAATAATAGGCTTGCCTTTGACCGCCACTTCGCCGATATAACATCAGGTGAGTACTAAGTTGTCAAACACCTATGTCAGCAAAAAAAGTTACTTTATAGCATTATAATTAGCTAATTTCCAAATTAAAATCATCAATTCAATTAGTAAGTACATATAGGAACCTACTGATATACATAAATTCAGTTGGTTCACAAATTAATTTTGATATTCAAAGCCATGCTGTCATTGGCCGAATTAAAATTATCAAACGCTGGCAGACGATCTGAATAGTAAATTACTGTCATTTGAATAATAACGTAGGTACGTTGCGGTATAGGTACGGTAACATAGGTATCCTTCTAGATGGACCGATCACATCGTGAGGGTCGCGGGCATCCTGTGGATGCAGATTGCAGGCTGTCGTTCAGTGTGGAGTTCTAAGGCTCTAAGGTTCTAAGCGAGTGGACGTCTTCTGGCTGATGATGATGATGATGAATAATAAGGGACAAACCATCACCCTGCGACCCTTGCAGGCACATAGTTACATAGGCACATAGTTACTCAAGGGTTCGTCTGAAAACCGGCGCTGATAGTCTTTGACTATCAGCATTAATGCTGAGACGGACCCATTCGACACTGATTATATCCTTTAGATATAAGTTTTTGTAAAGGTGTCGAATAAAATTTATTTTCTTTCTTTCTTTCTAAGACGTGTACCTATTATTTAATGTGTTAGGCGTATTTGGTACTTCAGATCACACAAACAAGGAAGATATGGTATCGTGGTCAATCTAACGCATCAGCCTGATTTAGGCCAGATGAGCTCGAACCTGTACTCTTTACTTTGTCTGATCTGAGCTAGTACTTCTAGAACGTTTCCTCCCCGATAAAAAAAGTATTACGGAAGTCAGAACCACCCTGTTACTCTATCGTTCAAACGCAGGGTTAAAATGGCCAAGTAAAGCAACAAATTCTTACCCATTTGAACTTCCAAAGCGTGTTTATGCTAATGGTGTGTGCTCGGTGCGAGTGCTACGCTAGCTTTGTTTGATGGCGTGCGACTGATTTACTCGATTTTAAATCGAGATACGACGTCATTAAGGAGCATTAAATAGCATAAAGTGGGTATAAGGTAGGTACCTACTTGTTGACCGAGCGAAGCGACGACGGTCTTAGAATCTACGGGAACATATCGGCGTTTGGGAGTTGGTATATTTGTTCGACGATATAACTTAAGCATAATCTGCCTTTCTAATAGTCCACTGCTGGGCTTAGTCCTACCCCCGAAAAGGCTATTGGGCTTCTCCGTACGTATGCTGGTTTCCTCACGTTGTTTTCCTTCACCGAAAAGCCAGTGGTATGAAAATCCCTACATAAACCCTAAAGAGCTCATTGGTATGGGCCCGGGATTTGAACTCGCTACCTCACGCTTTCGAGCCTAGAGGTCTCCCAAATAGGCAGCCACAATCCCACGGCTTCGATATAGTCACGATGCATGCGGACCAAAGACATTCTAGTAGCTTTAGCCTAGTCTGTGATGCGTACCGTTAATCCGATCTACATGACATTTTGTAGACAAACAATTTTAAACTTCAAATATGAGCAAAAGGTTGTGAAGTCATAAGGGTTGCGAAGTCACAGTTTGAGAAAACCTACTAATAGTTGTATAAATAAAAATGCCAATTTTACTGAACGAGTCAGACATTTACGAATTTCTCATGTAGGTAATGGAAGCCGCCCTGGGGCTGCGTACGAATACATACCTACGGGCGAGTATTAATGAGCCGATCACTGGACCTTTCTCCCAGCTGCCGCAGTGTTTACTTTTATTATCGAACAAACGTGTTTCATTTTGGGAATTGCCCAAATATCGTCCAATGACTTTGACTTTTTTTAAAGGTGATTTCGTTAAAACCTCATGTAATCGAATCGGACTCAATACGAGTAGAGCTATAACATAGAGTAGCGTACGTATACATTATACTACGCTTATAGACTACGTAAAACATCTAGCATATGTTGCAAATAGAGAGAGAGAGAGAAAGAGAGAGACATGCTCAACCCACTCAATCAAAAACAAGGACACACGCGCAAGGGTAGGATGCATGCATATGCGTGCATATAAGCAAAGATTATATACTAGAAGAGAGTGACTAACAAACCACTCAAGTTAACTAGGTCGGACCTCCGTCTGATGACAAGTACCATCATAGGTCACTGTGAGTTGAACAATTTCTTGCACAAAATTGGAGCCACAGACAGTCCTCTGTGCCGAGGCTATCTACAGGAAAACGTGACCGTGGTCCGTGGAGCATGTATACTGCATTGCAAGGCCACAGAAGACATACGATTAAGGTCGGGACTCCTTGAAGGATCTCAACAACAAGTTTCCAACACCACAACACCTGGCGAAATAGGGCTAGAACAGTTTAGTCAGCGACCCAAAGCCGTGCTCTGTTATTTTTTGGTTAGGTTAGGTTTGTACGGTAGTACTCCGTTAGGTTTGGGCAGGCTAGCAATTGCACAATATGCAAGCGGGATGTCAGTGCAGGTCGTATCAACCTCATTTTTGATTAGAATTAGATTCGTTAATCCTTCTCTATATACCTAACTAAAAGTACTGACAGACTTAAGGATTTGGTTGACCTCAACCGCCGTCTGACCAACGGCAGCGAAAACGAGGGAAATGTGTTATTCACACTCTTTATCTCCTGGACGGCGGTCCGTCAACCAAATCCACACGTCTGTAATAGCCCTTAGATACACCGTGTGCAAGACGCACAAGGCATGATAAGTAATCGTGAACAAAGGTGCGTCTTTCACGAGGAACTCAAATAGGCTAGTTCCGAACATAAATCACCAATGAATCATTAGAAAGTCACACCACTATTGTTTCAATAGTGGCCCGGCCACGGCGCAACCAATCACAAACAGGGGCTCAATTTTTGAATCAAATGATATTTTCGTGCGAAATTTCATACGAAATGAAATATTTTCTATTGATGGAAACAACTTAATTTTTTAGTTTTATCCTCAAAAATCGAAATAAATAAAATTTTACGATACATTTTTTAATACGGCTGTTAAGTGTTTTGCTTTCTCTATAAATTCTCAATAAATATAGGTACAATATGAAACAGATTAAAAAACGCCAATGAAGCTGATTAAACACCATATCCAGTTAGAATCAGCCCTTTGACAGCCGCGCCCTGTATCGTGGTGTAATATCGGCAAAGTCACGCCTCTGATCATTATTAGTGACGTAGGGGCCGGATTCAGGACCCTGATCGTATTTGGTAATCAATTAAAGACTTAGTACGGCTTTATGAGGGTATCTCTTTGATGGTGCGAGAATTGGGCAATTGTTAGGTGCTGATACATCTAGAAAAGTTTAGAAATTTAAATTACAAGTAACAGAAGACCCACTTTTCATACAGGTATAAATTAAATAAATAAATTAAAAACCCGACAAAAGATTTATTATGTATCTTCAAACAGATGTGTTATTTTCTTGAATCATAGCCAATAAGACCTCGATTAAGTCACCTTGAGACAGAGAGAGAGAGAGAGGGAGAGGGAGGGAGAAAGTAAGAAAATACATTTATTCGACACTACTATAAATACGATAATAATATACATACCTACTACTAACAACAATTGAAAATTTAGAGAGACCAAAGATAAAAGATACGTCGTCCGTTACAAATCGGCGTCCAACAGCGAGCACGGGAAACCAGTCTAGAACCATTTGGCGTTGGGCAGCTGCAGCCTCTAGTGGCCCGCACAAAGAGCCTATCTAGAACCAATTCAGCACCAGTAGGGCAGTATAAGTTGGAGCACGAACCCACGACCCTGAGATTAAGAGTCTCATGCTCTTCCGACTAAGCTAGCCAGGTCGGGTTGCACAGAGAGTTGCAGGCTTGACTCCGGTAAACAAAGCCAGGGCCGTCTATTTCACTAGAGCATGTTTATGCTAATGAGCATAATATCCATAATTTAAAGATCTTTGTTAAATATCGTACAGTCGTGTGAGCTTTTGCTATAAATCCATAACTGGGTCACCTAGACCACGCTGCGCTTATTGCAACCTACATCTCAAATGGTTTGGGTATAACTCAATTTCGATTACGTTTGGACGATTCAAATTAAGATTAGTTACGTGACGCAATTTTTTAAATAGAATAATTGGCAAACAAGCGACTCGCCAGCTCGTGGTAAGTGGTTAACTTACCTTAAAAAAGGATTACATTTACAAATAATTATTCCAAGACCTAAAAGTATCTAATACGTACATTGTCTCAACCGAGAGTAATACCGAGCCTTTTCTGCTTTTCGTCAATCACATATTTTCTAAATGGATATATATTTAACAAATTTTGGAAATAAAAAACAGTTAAATTTAAATAAAACTTTGGAAAGGAGCCTAATATAATCTCGTGTTTATGATGACGTAACACCCAATGAACCCAAATCAGCGAAATATTCCGCTACTCAAAACTAGACAGTTACCTGATCGAAAAATAAGCATAAATATTTCAAAAAAGGTCTATTATACAAACTTACAAAAATTAGGCAACCTTTTACCATGTTCTCAGTGCTTCTTTACGTGCCAACTTTATCTGACTTTAAGGTGTAATATTATTTACCCCGGAGTTTGTCGGTGTAAAGTGAAGACCGAGAGTGCAGCCTGCTAACGACACAGCCATTTCGAAGTTACCAACTTGAAGCATGTTACGTTAGTTACGCCGCGTAACCCAGCTGCCATGGAAATTCACTATATGTACCTACTTGGTTTGAACTTTATAAGGTAGCATTCCAATCTTGGCGACCGCAACCGGCGGCTACGACCGCGACCAGTATGAATTGCTCCCACGAATGATCCCATGAATTGCTCCACTTGTATGAAACCTACTGCTCAGTATGAATTTATATGGAGTGCTAAACAATGGTATCGACCCACACGTCACGCGACGTGGTCGCTTGGATGGTCCCGGTCGCCAAGATCGAAATGCTACCTTTTAATAAGTACCTCTTATGTATTGAATGAATTATAGAAATGTCATATTTCATTTATTTAAACGTCCATGCTTTCTACGTCCATAGTAGATTTTGTCGCGTATAACATTATTTTATTTCCTGTGTTCGTGGTCACAGAAAGATCACTGTGGTCTACATGGCACCACCGATACCACGGACACTGCAAAGTATCCGTGGGCGAGCAAAGGCGAGTGGACGGTCAAATGCAAGCCTATTATTAAAATATAAAAAACTCTGACCACGGACACGAAGTAACTTCAGCGGCTTATTCGGGTCATTCAGTAGCTAGCTCATGAAGCCGATGTAATTATGTTTTTGAAAACACGAAAAGTTCTACATATTTTGGAAACTAGCGAACTCATGACATTTTTTTCGTAGGGTTTTATCGGGATTTTTGTGTTTTTTAATGATGAGCGAGTTGAATAAACTAGTGAATTTCGTAAAATCAATACAAAAAGCTAATAATTACTAAGATGGCTATCCTGCGCCATCTAACTGATAACAAATAAGTATTATTAGGCCGTTTCCCAAACCATGCCATCAAGAGATAGACGAAAGCGAGTTCGGTGTTCCGCATCCATTATCATTAATGTTAATTCGAAAGATCCCACCGTGGCCTGCGGACGCTTGCAATTATCGAACAATAATTATACCTAATGATTATGAAGCTCGCAAGCTAGCAATTGTACATTAGGGCAGCTGCAGGCAACCGAGGCATTTATGGACAAACGTGAAAACGTGAGCTGAGGCGTGGCCGAGGTCAGCATACGCGAGTTTATTAATATCTAGTAGCTGCCAAGGCTTGTATCATCATCATCATCATCATTTCAGCCATAGGACGTCTACTGCTGGACATAGGCCTCCCCCATCGATCTGCAAAAGGGCCGGTTGGAAGCGGCCTATATCCAGCGTTTCCTTGCGGTCTCCTTTAGATCGTCCGTCCATCTTGTGGGTGGACGTACTACGCTGTGCTTACCGGTCCGTGGTCTGTATTCCAGAACCTTTCGGCCCCGTCGGCCATCTGTTCTGCGTAATATGTGCCCTGCCCACTGCAACTTCAACTTGGTAATCCGGTGGGCTATGTCGGTGACTTTCGTTCGTCTACGGATCTCCTCATTTTGGATTCGATCTCGTAGAGAATCCCCGAGCATAGCCCCCTCCATAGCTCGTAGTGCGACTTTGAGCTTGCTTATGAGGCCCATAGTGAGAGACCACGTTTCAGTGCGTTATGTCATCACTGGTAACACACACAGGTATTTAAGGCTTGTATAGTATTTTGAAATTAAATGCTTTAAAACGGATTTTATGGCGTGTATTTTACATTGTTTTCATTACTGACGTTTCGAACACTTTGCAGTGTCCGTGGTCATAGATAGGTGGACTATTAGAAGACGATCTCTATAGAAATAATTATTATGAATTCTTTACACGTACCGTCAATGTTTTTTTTATCAAAACGTTCCCTATGTACTATATGAACGCAGTAATCGCTCACGGTGTCCGGAGGTCTTACAGTTCTGCGCCAGGCTTGAGATTTTATCAATTTGATTACTGAATCCCAAGCAAGTGGTACTTGCCAACTATCCTCTCTATTAATATTTGCATGTTTTTGTAATTTCAATTGCCTTGCTCTATCATTGCTAGCATCCTCGGGATTATCAAAACGAATGTTAAGCGAATTAATGTTGTTGATGTGGTCTTGATTAAAAACCATTGGCAGTAAGTACTTGACAAATAATATATCATTAAAAAAACCGACTTCAAAAACCCACTACAAAGAACAAAATTGTATTTTACGCGGATTTTGAAGTCGGACGGGAACTACGATATATTATTATGATTATATTATCAAACTTAGATTTAAATTTAAAAAAAATAATGTAGTTTTTCCCTTGTCCTTGTTTGTGTTGTTGTAGTTGTTGATTAGGTACCTATGTAGCGTAATCGCTGTACATAGATAAAAAACCGGAAAAGCGCGAGTACAAAAAAATAACTAACTGAAGTTGAAATATTGAAAGACAAACTTAACTTTGTAGTTGACTATAATGTTCTTCGATACATTCCAACTACAAAATGTAAGTTTGTAATAGCAAAATAATTATTTTTAAATGATATAACTTCAAATTTGTTACTTTCGGATTTATTCCTATATATGTGCTATAAGACCTTGCCTTTTGCCAAATTTCATGATTCTAGGTCAACGGGAAGTACCCTATAAGTTTTGATTCCCCTGTGAAATCGCAAAATATGCGACATAAACGTTCATATCTTTTGATTGCATTGACTTACAACTTTTTTTTACAGCCGAAAGAAACCGTAGATCCAAGTATTTAGTATAAATTTCATCTTGATACCTTTACGCGTTCTTGAGAAAAGGGGTCTTGACAGACGGACAGACAGACGGACAACTAAGTGATCCTATAAGCGTTCCGTTTTTTCCTTTTGAGGTACGGAACCCTAAAAATAATAAAAATACAGGCCGAATAGAGAACCTTTATCGAAGTCGGTTAACAATCATTAGTCTACCTGTGACCAAGGACAGTGCAAAGTGATCCAAACGTCAGGAATTAAAATAATGTAAGACACGCGAGTGTGGTCAAAGTGTTTAACTTTAATGTGTACGGAATAATAATTACGAATACCTAAGAAATCATTTTACACAGTACTTTTCTCAAACAATACGAAGAAATGCACGCAAAATAAACATACATATTTTGTAGTAATTACATACGTCATCTACTTCTTATTCGACTTTCTCTTGTGGAACTAAAACTATGAAAGTTCTAGAAAGCAAATTAAGGCATTTTAAATTGTAATCTACATTTTTATTCAAATTAAGATAAAATTTTCCTACTTAACAAAATACAGCGGGAAAAGATGTTTCCCTAAATCTTTTGCCATACACTCGTGATCATGTTATGTCATGCATTTACTTTAGGCGCAGGTGTTATGAACCGAGCCAACTTTTTGGAAGGGTTCCTCGTAAATCTACTCTCAGCGATTCTCAGCCAACAAAACACCCGTAAATGCCAGTTAAAGTGATAGCAAGCGAATACCAATCTTAAGGTGATAACTCAGCGTCAAATTTTCATAAAATTTTGGCGTAGAACAAGTAGAAAAGTAATTATACTTTGTTGTAATTATAATAATAAAGAACATAGAGCAAACTAAATGCATTTGAATCCCTCCTAAGACGCCACATCCTTATATGCATATCAGGTATTATCCACTCTCTTATATATAATTATATAATAATATCCAATCATTATCATAAACTATAAAAAAACTAAGGCTGTGGAGGTCCGGCCTAAGAATAGACCTCCCCCTTCTCTTCCCGTGGGTGCCGTAGAAGTCGGCTAAGGGATCAACCAGAAGACGGGCAGCAGCGTCTTCTGAGTATAAAAACACCGACTGCGCTCGCCAACCCGCCTGCCAAGCGTGGCGAGTATTGGCAATCCCCCCCCATTAAATGATGAATACAAAAAGGACCAGGCCCCCAGTCCCCGGCAGCCCCGCTATTCCTGGCTACGGTAGCGGTCATGGTAACGGCGGGGCCAGGGGTGCTAAGAATCCCCGGCAGACGCTCGGCTACCAACCCCAACGACGACGACTGGCCCTGGTAACACACAACATACGCACCATGAGGACTGATGAGAAGATTGTTGAGCTGGAAGAAGAAATGGGTAGGGTACGTTGGGATATCTTGGGTTTATCCGAAGTCCGTAGAGAGGGCGAGGACACGATAACCCTGAAATCCGGTAACCTACTCTACTACCGGGAGGGCGACCAACAGTCCCAAGGTGGTGTCGGCTTTCTCATCCACAAGTCCCTCATTAACAACATTATCACCATCGACAGTGTTTCGAGCAGGGTTGTATACCTAATACTCAGAATATCCAAGAGATATTCGTTGAAGGTCATTCAGGTATACGCACCGACCTCGTCACACCCAGATGATGAAGTGGAGGTTATGTATGAGGACATTAGTAGAGCCATACATACGTCCGAGACCCACTTCACTGTTGTTATGGGGGACTTTAACGCGAAGTTGGGCAAGAGAAGTGATGATGAGTTGAGAGTGGGGAAATTTGGCTGTGGGCAACGGAACCCTAGGGGACAGAGGCTGGCCGACTTTCTGGAGAAAGAGGGACTTTTTATGATGAACTCTTTCTTTCAGAAGCCGCCTCACAGGAAATGGACCTGGATGAGCCCCGATGGTTCTACGAGAAATGAGATAGACTTCATTATGACCACCAAGAGACAAATATTCAATGATGTCTCTGTGATTCACAGGGTGAAAACCGGTAGTGATCACCGAATAGTAAGAGGCACATTGAATATTAACGTTAAAATTGAGAGGTCCCGCTTAATGAAGTCCACGCTCCGACCGAACCATGCCCATATTCAAAACCCCGAGAGCTTTCAACTCGAGCTGTCTAATCGCTTTGATTGCCTGGAGAATTTTGCTTCCGTGGATGAGATTAATAACAGGTTAGTGGAAACTGTCCATGCGGTAGGTTCTAAGTTTTTTAGACCTGGCCGGCGCACAGATAGACCTCAAAAATTATCCGATCATACCCGCAACCTCATGGCTGATCGACGCTCGTTACAACTACAATGTTCCGATGACGCTGACTCATATAGGCAGCTCAATAGACAAATTTGGAAGTCATTGCGGCACGACATACGTACCTTTAATACGAACAGTATTAAAGAGACGATTGAGCAAAACAAAGGCTCCAAAGTGTTTGCAAGACACATGTCTATTGGGCAAAGCCAGCTGACAAAGCTGAAGAGGGAAGATGGTAGTGTAGCGTCGACCAAAGCCGAGGTATTAGGGGAAATCGAAAGGTTCTATGGACAGTTATACACTTCGGTTGCTAAACCTGTGAGCAGCTCGGCCAAAGACCCAAGAGCCAAGCTGAGCCGACACTATACCGAAGATATCCCGGACATCAGCCTGTACGAGATTAGGATGGCCCTGAAACAGCTCAAGAACAACAAGGCGCCGGGGGACGATGGAATCACATCAGAGCTTCTGAAAGCGGGTGGAACACCGGTACTCAGAGTCCTTCAGAAGCTCTTTAATTCTGTCTTACTCGAAGGTATAACGCCAGAAGCATGGAACAGAGGCGTGGTGGTGCTGTTCTTTAAGAAAGGTGACAAAACCTTGCTGAAGAATTACAGACCCATCTCGCTTCTGAGCCATGTTTATAAGCTGTTTTCGAGGGTCATCACGAATCGTCTCGATCGCAGGTTCGATGACTTCCAGCCTATCGAACAAGCCGGTTTCCGAAAAGGCTATAGTACCATAGACCACATCCACACGCTACGCCAAGTTATACAGAAGACCGAAGAATATAACTTGCCACTATGTTTGGCGTTTGTGGACTATGAGAAAGCCTTTGATTCGGTCGAGACATGGGCGGTGCTCGAGTCTCTCCAGCGATGCCGTATTGACTATCGGTATGTCGAAGTGTTGAAGTGTTTGTACAATAACGCCACCATGTCGGTCCGAGTACAGGAGCAGAGTTCGAAGGCAATTCCATTGCGAAGAGGCGTGAGACAGGGAGACGTTATCTCTCCGAAACTGTTCACTGCCACAATGGAAGATGCCTTCAAGCTCCTGGAATGGCAAGGACTCGGCATCAACATCAACGGCGAGTACATCACTCACCTTCGGTTTGCCGACGATATTGTGGTCATGGCAGAGTCGATGGAAGATCTCAGCATGATGCTCGAAGGCCTCAATCGAGTCTCCCAACAGGTGGGCCTTAAAATGAACATGGACAAGACAAAGGTTATGTCAAATATCCATGTTGTGCCCACCCCAGTATCAGTTGGGAACTCAGTTCTTGAAGCTGTTGACGCGTACGTCTACCTAGGACAAACAGTCCAACTAGGTAGGTCCAACTTCAAGAAAGAGGTCAATCGGCGAATCCAACTCGGCTGGGCAGCGTTCGGTAAACTACGCAACGTCTTCTCGTCCAAAATACCTCAGTGCCTTAAGACGAAAGTCTTCGACCAGTGTGTGTTACCAGTGATGACATACGGCACTGAAACGTGGTCTCTCACTATGGGCCTCATAAGCAAGCTCAAAGTCGCACAACGAGCTATGGAGAGGGCTATGCTCGGGGTTTCTCTACGAGATCGAATCCGAAATGAGGAGATCCGTAGACGAACGAAAGTCACCGACATAGCCCACCGGATTAGTAAGTTGAAATGGCAGTGGGCAGGGCACATATCACGCAGAACAGATGGCCGATGGGGCCGAAAGGTTCTGGAATGGAGACCACGGACTGGTAAGCGCAGCGTAGGACGTCCACCCACAAGATGGACAGACGACCTAAAAGAGACCGCAGGGAAACGCTGGATGCAGGCCGCTTCCAACCGGCCCTTTTGGAGATCGATGGGGGAGGCCTATGTCCAGCAGTGGACGTCCTACGGCTGAAATGATGATGAAAATGATGATGATAAAAAAACTATTCCAAACTCAATCGACAACACTATTACTATTGATTTTCTTTAGTCTGTATCAGTCTATCATGTCCCACTGCTGGGACAGAGGCTTTCTTTCCGAGGGAGAAAGAAAGAGAGAGAGAGAGAGAGAGAGAGAGAGAGAGAGAGAGAGGATGTTCCCTAATCTACCATGCTGATACAGAGCATGTTGGTAAATGTCATTATGGGTTTGAATTTGTGAGGTTCTTGGACATACCGGTGTCCTCGCAATGTTTTCATTCACCGCTGTTGAGCGATAGCATAATTATTTTCGCAATAATATCCATAATTTATTTAAGTACTAAATAAGTCATTGGTTCAGGGCTGAAGATGCCGTGAGATTGTAAAGCGCACATGCTACCACTCGGCCACCGTTGCATTGATTTTCTTATCTAATCCGAAATATTATGTTCCTTACTTTGATTTTATTTTGGGGGTTCCATTTTGTCAAGCTAATAACATTATGAAATAAGACAAAAAAGCTATACTGATCAAGTCCGTTTACAAATTTTTTATGAGAATGATGGTTGAAATGGATTTGAAATTATGGTGTCATAAATTGCGCAAGACATTTAATGATTAGGTAAAAATTAAACTTGGATCCGATTTAGGTATACACATAAACGCTCTATAGATACGGTATTTTCCGATTAAATATGTTGTAGAATTTCTCCGTATTTCACCTATTCATCCACTAAAAGACTTCTGGCGGAAGTTGGAGTACGTTCTAAGAAAATTCTACTGATATTCCTTTGACGCTGGAATTCGTAGTATTCCGTCCAGAAAATCTGAAAATTTTCTAACAGCTATGTCCTGCGCTGACTGCTGAGGCATGAAAGACGTGAAAATCCGTCGACAGTTCCCAGTGTCTATATTTCGATGGCAACGACTGCAGACTAAATTATGGCAAGGGAAGGTAAGTTGTGATAAAAAACAATAACGTATGTAACTTATTTGCCTGTGTCGGAATTGAAGTGAAAACGCGTAAAAGAAAGCACTTAAGAGTGAGCGAGATGGTAGTATGAATCTCAGTTTTATAGTGTTCAGTTCAGTTTTATAACTTCACGTCGAACTTTTTAAAAATTATCACAATTTAACCTGTATCACGGAATAACCTCCCCTTACCCTACTGTCTATAGTAGGAAGCGGTTAATATATAATTATACAATTACTAATACATTTGCAACGGAAGACCAGCGCTGGTTGTCTACAACCAGCATTACGCTGAGTTGGCACTGCCTTGTGACAGAAACTATAATTTTATTGTTTTTATCTCGTAATATATATATTTTTTCTGTCAAAATTTTTTTTTTCTTTCTTTCTTTCTTTCTTTCATATAATTAATGCAATTGTAACGTGACGCTACTGCAGGTAAAAGTATATGCTCGGAAAATATATATTTCAATTTTATTGTAACTAAATTATATTACAACTCAATGTTATTGTAACTCAATTTAATTATAATATATATTTTTATTTGTCACCTGTCGACTTCAATGTACAAGTGCCCTCTTACAAGTTAGCTTGCAAAAACAACATCGATGGCAGTAGTAAATATAAAATAATAATGAAATAGGTTAGAAATATTCTAAAAACGTTTTTTTGGAGCGGCATGTATTATATATAATAAACCTGTGTACAAAAAATAGGCAAGATCGTCAGTAATGTGAGTTCAACTTAATCAACAAGCCTATTTTAGTCCTGATGCGTTTGTATTGCTACGGCATCTTACCATATCACCTTTGTTTGTCTAACTTAAGTCTGCAGCAATGGTCTGCAGTCTGTAGCGACGCTCAGAATAGGCATCATATATGGACCTTGTATTATGGATTAATGCCTCTTAATTTCTCACTTCACCCGTACGTCTGTCGACCATACTGCCACCGCAGATATGTACATACTACATCGTACTCGTACATATTTGTATAGGTGTTTCGGGTGCGGAAAATCTGTTGCAAAATGTATACCAGGAATACGTGAGATTGTGTTGGACGTTGGAAGTGATCAATTCGTGGAACGGGGGCTTTCATATTTTATTTATAGTAGAGTATACGGATTTTTAGGGTGCATTCGAACATGTAAAGAATTGTATTTGTTGTGTGAAATATTATTTATTTTTATTTAAACTAACAGTCTTTTAAAACTAAATACACAACCTAAGAGCCCTCTCACATTTTTGACGAACGCTGGAATTTTGGTGTTCAGATTCTATCAAATAAAAAAAACAATAGAAAATTTGATTTATATAATAAAAATAAAGAGATTAGCATGTTTTATTTTAAATAATCACTTAAAATTTTGGAACAACTCAACATTTCAACTTATTACCTCCAATTTAGAAAAACAGTTTATTTAATAACTCTCCGAGGGAAAGTTTTAGAGTGGGTTTTTTTAAATTACTAACGTAATATAAACATTTTTAATATTATGATCTCATGTTATTTTTTCGATTCGTGCCCGAAAATTAAAATACCTAAAATATTACGGTGCGTTTATTAATACCCGTAATCAGCTTTAGTTTTGAGTAACTCATATTGAGTTACTCAAAACTATCAAAACTAAAGCTGATTTCACAGCTATAGATTACTAGCAATATCATAGTTTCACCAGCTATGAAATTATTTTTTCCAGGATAAATAGCATATGTGTAAAATGTGTTAAAACTAGGAATAGGACGGAGTTGAGAACGGACAAACGTTCACACTTATACATGTACACTTACACACAATCTTTCACATTTATAATACTAGTGTGTGATTAGTGTGATATGAGAGTCGCCTACGCAGAACTGCGGTGCTCTGCGTGGGCAATCCTTCACGTGCGGTGTTTAGAACATCGCATCATAAGCATCGCGGGATCGAACACTCCCAGGATCTGTCAGAAAATCGGTTAGATTATCTCCAAATAATCAACTAGTTCTAAATAATCAACCAGTTCTAAATAGTCAACCAGTTCTAAATAACCAAACATTTCTAAATAATCAATCACTTCTAATTAATCAACCAG
Source organism: Agriopis aurantiaria (assembly GCA_914767915.1). NCBI lineage: Eukaryota > Metazoa > Arthropoda > Insecta > Lepidoptera > Geometridae > Agriopis > Agriopis aurantiaria. The sequence goes on from OU611999.1 coordinate 8,575,322, forward strand.
TTATAAATAATCACCAAACACTACCGGTTAGGGCTCCAGGGCACACCCCTTATGGGGTGCCAGGGCAAGTCTGATCCCCCACTCCCGGCGAACGCCCAAGACTAGGTTCGTACCTTCGAGGCGCCTTTGAGCTAGGCGCCCCCAAAATCAAAATGAGTTAGGCCCAACGCCCTCTGCGTTCGCGAACCAGTCCGGTCAAGCTGTAGAGGCCGCCTGAGGACGAAAACGTTAGATAACCCTTTAAAAAATGGCTCGGCTCAATTCAGTTAGTTCAGTGGAAGCAGCACGGCCTAGCGGCTGTTAAGAAACCAAATAGCAATTGACAACTAGTTGATAACCAAACCACCACTGTACCTCCGAACAATCACGAATAGCAATGGCGAACTTGGTAGTGCATTTTACTATACTCTAAGACTCTAAGTTTTGCTTGATTAAGCTTAAAATATTTTATATACTTATTTGATTATTATATTTATATTTTATAATTCATATTTATATATTTTATATACTTATAGAAATTGTTAACACATTGATTTATACTATTAAACAATATATTTACGACTATAAAATATCATTATAAATCCTTACTCTAACACGCTCATTAGCCTGAGATATTAAATGTCTTTATGCCCAGTAATTTCACTGGAAACATTGCATTGTTCGTACGTCAGTGTTTTTGAAGAGGTTATAAAATTAAACCTTCATAAAAATCGTAACGCTGCCAGGATAAAGTTAAGGCAGTTATGAAAGTTCTTCTTCTTTTGTTGCAGAAAACTTTGAAAGATGAAGATCTGCACGTACCTGCTGCTGAGTTTTTTAGGTAAGTTTACAAGATTTATTGTTGCCGTTACTCATATTGTAAGTATGCGACTTTACTTAACTAAACTTCAGTTTTAAGACTCCTTAATGTTTTTAAATGAAGAAAAGAGGTGAAAAAGTTCAAATATCACTTGCGTAAAATATTTCTGTGCGCCGTTTAATAGGCATTATTTTGACCTTGATGGAAAAGAAAAATTGTATATTGTTTTTTATGAGAAGGTCAAACGTAACCCACCTTTGGCATTGCTTCACCTAAGTGTAGAGAAGGGACTTTCCTCATTTAAATATACATCCATATTATGGAGGATCATAAATAAGAATTCCTTTTCTTAAACATCTAAAGGTTCAACAAACATTCACTATTTGTCCACGAGCTACTAAATCCTAAGACTTTACATTATCTAAGTACGTGGGATACGTAAGTAAGGTCAACATACAATTACATAAATTCTTTACACTAAGCAAATTCAACAGCGAAATAACACAAAGTAATTTACATTTCGCAAGTAAACCATATTCAAGTGCAGTCTGAAATCTGTTAACATCATGCAATTTTCTCCTTTGTAAACTAGCGGGAACTTAGTTCGAAAGCTGGCCTGCCTAGCGCGTAGTCAGATCTATGGTAGATAAAGATACATGCTGTAAGTAAATCTTTTCTAAGATTTAATAAAAATAGAGAATACTTAAAACCAGCCATGTGCGAGTCGAGCTTGGGTACCTACTGAGAGTTCTGTACCACCACAAAATACAGTAATTATCAGTTTAAAAAATCGTCTTCAAAATTAGTAAAATATGGCATTACGATTCGATGAAAGAAAATTAGGTAATCCAAATAACCCAATTACCAGTTATAACTTGGTAATGAACAGAAATTTGTGACCGACTCGCATTTAGCAATTATTTATTATTTAAATAAATAAATAAATAATAAATAAATATTTGGGACATTTTGCACACACGGTCATCTGACCCCAAACTAAGCAAAGCTTGTGATATGGCTGCCAGAGACTGATATACATACATATATAGTTTTAAATACATACTTAAATAGATATTAACAACCAGATATAGAACAAACACAAATGTTTGTCCTACGTGGGAATCGAACCCACGCCCTCTGGCTCAGAAGGTAGGTTCACTACCAACTGGACCAACGGGCTATTTGTTGTTATACTTACTATAATCATGCGAAATTAGACGCTTATAGGTATATTACCGTTTTTACATTGAGCAAATCCAAAAATACGTTAAAAACCTTTGTTGTACCCCTATTTTTTAACTTTTTGACTTTATTCATATTTTTTATTTAATCCGCTGTAACATACGTATTCTGTGAAAATTTCTTCTGGCTATCTATTACGGTTCGAAAGATACAGCCGTTAAAAGGTAGGGCAGATAGACAGCGTAGGCTTAGTAATAGGGTTCCGTTTACACCATTTGGGTACGGAACCCTAAAAATGTGGTCTATTCTGTGCTATATGGCTATACCGCTCATTATTTTCCTCTGCGGGTATTGCTTTTTGCTTGTTCCAAACAAATTCTTATTTAATGTTTTAAACTTTGTAAACAAAACCGCAAACGTCCCATTGCAGTTGTGGTAAGGCCAACAGCTGTAGTTAGTATAGAATTCGATTCTATTCCGCACAATCGAATGGAAACAGGAATTCCGACAACTTATACAGAGAACTGGTGTAATTGGGTGTATTAGTTTCCGATTGGTTCTGGAGCTCCAGATCCACTTGGAATTCACCGAACAAAGTCACTAATTGGAGGAAAGGAACTTGTCGTATCTGGATTGGTTAATTGTGACAGTCTTTAATGTTTAATTCTAATACTAGAATCATGTTATACCCTTAGAATCTTGTACCTATACCCTGAATCTATATGACATGACACAATGAATAATATAATGAATATAGATAGCCCATTGGTCCAGTTGGTAGTGAACCTGCCTTCTGCGCTTGGGGGCGTGGGTTCGATTCTCACCTAGGACAAACATTTATGTGATGAACATATGTGTTTGTTCTATATCTGGTTGTTAATATCTATTTAAGTATGTATTTAAAACTATATATGTATGTATATCAGTCTCTGGCAGCCATATCACAAGCTTTGCTTAGTTTGGGGTCAGATTACAGTGTGTGAAAAAATGTCCCAAACTTAGAAGATAGAAGAACTACACACAGAAACCAAGTACTACAGCGTGAAATTTAAGCCGTTCAAATGGAGCCATATATGGCTCCAAACGACGCTCGCGCGGTCAGTGCTCTGAGTCAGGTGATAATGTTAAGAGCTCCCAAAAAAGTATTTAAAATGTCAATTTACGCGGTGAAATCGTGTCACAACAAATCATAAAAGCAGAAAAAGAGTTATGGTGTGACATTCCACAGGTAATCCATTAATTTTCTTGCTTAAATCGTCTAAAATATCAAAAATTGTGAAAACAAATTATTCACTCTTAGTTTTTTTTTTTTTTGTTAAAATCTTCATGAGCGTGGATTCAATGTCCTTTACTCGTAATATTAAACAGTTCATTTTGTCTTATTAGCGTCAAACAAGTCATAGTCACAGTCAGAGTCAAGCTAAGTAAGTCACGGTCAAGTCGAACTCATGCCCCTGTAAAGTGGTGGAGACTTTACAAGAGGCTCCTATGGAGTTTTGGAAACAACACGAAAACACACGTTTCACCTCGTTATATCACTTTCCCACACTCGAGCACGTTTACCAGCACTTAATGAATAATAATTCACCATTTAGTACACATTAACACTCGAAAATACACAAGTTTAGGAAAATAATCCAACGAGCCGACATGTTTTTTCCGCGTTGGCGCCAAAAAAAAAAAAACCTTCACTCTTAGTTCGGGCAGAGTGTTGCCAGCTTTATATGAAACTATTCCAGTTGTATACGTTGCTTACTTAGGTATGATATTTGTTTTTTTACTACACAACTGCACAAAAAAGGAGTATTATTATTTCAGGGTTCATGTATATTATAAAATAGGTACTTATGTTTTTATGCGGGTTTCTTTATTCCACAGTAACTTCGAAACGCCGCGACCTATTTAGATGTGTGTGGTACCGTTAGAATCTTTACTACCTCGGGAAACATAGGATAAGTGATATATTGAAAAAGTTTAAAAACAATATAATATTTTTTAAAACAATTACCTACCTGACAGAAAAAAGGAGGTAAAAAGATTTGGAAATTTGATTGCCGCAGACGGGTACAATAATCAAAACTAGAGTAACTTTTATCACTGCGTTTATGAAAATTGTACTTAATTTTTTTAACCTGCTTTCATTGTTTTTTTTGTAGTTATTTATTTTAATTAATATTTTTATTATAAATTAGTTACCAACTAGTTAGTTAGGTTCCAACTAAGTTAATATTTTAGTTTTTAGAGTTCCGTGTCCAAAGGGTAAAAACGGAACCCTATTACTGACTCTACGCTGTCTGTCTGACTGTCTGTATGTCTGTCCGTCCATCTGCCTGTCTATCTATCCGACCGTCCGTCCTACCTTTACCTCAGAAGGAAAAATAAACCCGCATAAGACTAGTCACATGTTTGTCTGTACGTGCTACCTATACCTACTATCACAGCTATTGTTTTAGGAAACAACGCAAAGTAAGATTGTGATTTTGGCACAGTGTTTGATATTGGAAGTATTGTCTATCTATCTGCATATCCTTACTTTTAAATCAATTTATGGAACCGATTTTACCAATCAACCAATTACCCAACTTTTAGGAAAAAAACATTTCAACTGGCCACATAATTTTTGCGTCTGTGTGCGTGACGAGGCAAGCAAACACAGCACACGTAGCGGATTTGTAGATTACGTTTTGAGAAGTCGTTGTTTGGAAACTTACCATCTCTGTGTAGTTAATCTGAGGTCCCAAGTATTTATTTATTTATTTATAATCTGCAATTGACGTACGACAATATTAAAATTATCTACTAAATGGCCGCCTGAACGTATACCTACAGTAAATAATGACTTCTGCATTAAAACGGTTAGTACTACAATAAAAGGTTATAACTTCGTTCACTTCGCCTTCTATAGCCAAACAGTGCATGGTGCACTGTTGTATTGTTTGTCTATATTATTAATATTATAAAGAGGGAAGATTTGATTGTTTGTTTGTTTGCATTGAATAGGCTCCGAAACTACTGAACCGATTTGAAAAATTCTTTCACTGTTGGGAAGCCACACTATTCCCGGGTAACATAGGCTATAATCTATACCCGTGCGAAGCTGGGGCGGACCGCTAGTATACTATAAACTGGTAACACAAAATCATTAAAGAACAAATGAAAATAAACCCGAATTTTTTTGTTGGGCATGTTGTTGTTGTTTGTTCATCATTATTAGCCTTTCATGTTCCCACTGCTGGGACACAGGCCTTCTCTCAAAGAGAGAGAGGATGGGCCCTAATCCACTATGCTGGCCCAGTGCATGTTGGCGAATGTCAAACGTCTTTGGATTTTTACGTTTTGGATATACCGGTATCCTCACGATGTTTTCCTACACTGTTTTTGAGTGACTGCGTTGAACTGCACAATTTATTTAAGTATTAAAAAAGTAATTGGTGCAGGGCTGAGGACTGAATCCGGCGCCGTCAGATTGTAAAGTGCACATGCTACTGCTCGGCAACCATCGCTGGGCACAGTTTTTTTTAACGCACGCTGTACAATTGCAACTGTGTCATACTGTGATATTATGACTGACCGGTATCTATTTCATTTTGTAAAACTGTGACATGCTGCTGCTATGAGTGAGTTGCGACCGTACCCCACTTATGTACCTACTCGTGACTATATATGTAGATTGTACATGTATGAACCTAGATAAACTTTAATAGCCACGTAGTAAATCCTCAAGAGACAAAGTTTGAAATGTCTTGGAGGTTGATTCATAACAGATATCAAGCAAACTTGCGCTGCGCGGTCTACTTATACGCTCCTGTTTTGATGCTATCTTGCATGCAGATGAGGTCTGGAAAGTATTCTGTAGGAACTGAAATATACCTAAATGTTATATACCTACTTAAAGAAAATTTTGTCATTTTTTCGTGTCAAGAGGACATTTACAAATAGCCGTATTAATGCTTAAATTAACATAATACGAATGTGTGTTTGTGTTTTTCATATATGCTGTTTTTCCATTGAAAAACGGGCCCAGAAACTCATCAGCAACGAACCCTTAATTCAGACTAAATTTCGTACCATTGAACATCATCGCAATGCAATCGGTTTTTTATCGCATACATTTCAGAGAGTGTGCATCGGATCTCCATGATCTAATTTCCTTCTGCCCATTTTTCTGTCGGTCAGAACACGCACGAAAAAGCTACACTTATCGTGGTCGATATTTTGAAAATCCGTAAGATGCGCTTTGATTCCACTTTTATTGTGTAAACCGCTATAATGTGGAATGAAGATGATGTAAAGAATGATAATAATAAAAGAACTGGGAAGTGAAACAAAACACATGAAAAACTACGCTCTATGCCCACGGTTAACGCTCTACCTACGGAAGCAAAACTTGCAGCGTTTCTCAGTATTAAATTAATTAAAGTTTTTGCACGTTATTTAGCAGTTTCTTCTGGTTCTGGTAAAATATTTGACCCGTGTTGTACATTTCTTACACGCAAGTGTTCCATGTCATCCGTCAAGGTGTCGAGCTATTACCGACTTGGGTCAGACTGGGACCTTCCCCGTGGGACGCATAAGATACCACTCAATGTCTGCCATGCCCAATTGATGTACCGCCGGAAAAAACCAACAGGTATTGCTTTTATCCATTATTTAACCTAGTTATGTCACTATTCCCAGGTGTTCTAACATAAACAACTAAGTGATCTATTCATACATTTTGTTACAAAACAACAGATATCACAACTTTTTAAAAGCTTATTTGTTAGATGAGTCGTTCATTACATTTCGCTGAATGCCATTACATCCAGTCATCAGCCTCTAAAAACTTTTTCCGAATGATCGTTTAGGTGAATGGTCGTGAGGTTGAATAACCGCTTTCCAAAATGTAAAGTAATAAATTATGGAATCCAAATCGCCAAACTAAAAAAAAAAAGCAACATACAGTCGAATTGATAACCGCCTCTTTTTGGAAGTCGGTTAAAAATAATGTTTTAAGCATGCACGATTTGCCCTTGACGAGTGATTTGGCCTTGCAATAGTTTTATAAAACAGCCGTTCGAGGAAGCGGCTCGAGGTTGTAAACGCTCGACCAGATGGTATTTGCCCGTAGAGAATCCAAATATACTCAAAATATTAGCAAAAAAATACCATCTAAATATAGTTCATCATCATCATTATCAGCCTATCATGTTCCCACTGCTGGGACATAGGTCTTCTCTCAGACAGACAGGATGGGCCCTAATCTACCATGCTGGCCCAGTGCATGTTGGTGAATGTGTTATGTCTTAGAAATTTTGACGTTTTGATTTCTTGGACATACTGGTTTCCTCACGATGTTTTTCTTCACCGTTGTTGAGCCATGGCATCGAAACTGCAATTTTTTTTAGGTACCTACTATATAAGTAGTTGGTGCAGGGCCAAGGATTGAATTTGGTGCCGTCAGATTGTAAAGCGCACATGTTACCGCTCGGCCACCATCGCTCTAAATATAGTTAGCTATAAATAACTTTCTAACAACACCAAAACCGCAAGCTCAGCGCTTCGATGAAATAAAATTAACTTGTCTAATGATTTATCCGAGCGATTAAAGTTTATTCTAGAGAAGGAACAAGACCTTTCTAATTGCGGGCGGAGTTTCAACTTCTAAATCACGTCTCAATAGTTCTGAATTCCTGCAATTAGTGTCTAAATAACTGTTAGAAATGAACGTTGCTTTAAGTAAAAGAAAGCTCAATTTGGTTTGACTTCAAAGTTTTGGTCTAATAACAGTTCAGAAATTTCGAACTTTAATTATAAGACCTAAAAGTTTGGTAGCTTCGTAAACAGAATTTTCCAACATAAACGTGATCTAAACTTAGGAGGTACGTAACAGATCAGCACTTTTACACAATTAGCCATTTCATCGTATTATCCTTGGCCGATTAAAGATAGTAAATTTAGCCCGTATGAAGAAAAAAAAAACTTCTCTTCTCATTTAAAATGTCCATATTTGAATAGACTCCACCAGAAATTGTTCAACGTGGGGCGATGAGTTCTGCTCTGAAGTTCCGCTAGATGTTGTGTTGTGAAACATCGCACCTCCATGAAATATCGAAGCGTAGCTCTGGGTCGGTGGCGCAATAAGCATAATGGCTGAATTTTAAAAACTGTTTTACGATGTCCTTATTCACCTAATATTTAAAAGAAAAACACTTGAAATGTAGAAACATTTGTGGTAGCAAAAAAAATATTAATGGCAGATCGTCGAAGACAGATCTATGGTGAAATGCTCAAATTAAGATCTTATAACAGCTAAATAATAAACAAGGCCACTACTAGTATATCTCAGAAACTACTAAAACTGCCAAACGAGCACGTATCTAAGTCCCGCTTGTCTCGTCCTGTGCTTACTCAGTCCGACCCAGCCCTGGGGCATCATTACATCGAGCTCTCTGCTTGAAGCTCTGTTATTTCCACAGAAAACTGAAGCTTATTACAAAGGGCTAAAGGTGACGTAAATATTTAGTGTCAGTTACTATGGCCTGTTGCACTTCAGTGTTAATGACGCGTGGCGCGCAAATGTGGCAAGTTACACGCCTTGAGATAGTTTGATAAAACTAATTAACATTTGGTTCGGTTAAGTGTCTCTTTAATGGCTTAACGTCCGGCGTTCCGTGCATTCGCGTGTAAATTAATCTTGGGTTTTGTAAAACACGTTCTGTTTTTTTTGTTTCGCTAAGCTGGTATTGATTTATTCTATGAGTACTACTATATTCAATTTTATTCATTTCATCATCATCATCATTATTTCAGCCATAGGATGTCCACTGCTGGACATAGGCCTCTCCCATCGATCTCCAAAAGGGCCGGTCGGAAGCGGCCTGCTTCCAGCGTTTCCCTGCGGTCTCTTTTAGGTCGTTTGTCCATCTAGTGGGTGGACGTCCTACGCTGCGCTTACCAGTCCGTGGTCTCAATTCCAGAACCTTTCAGCCCCATCGGCCATCTGTTCTGCGTGATATGTGCCCTGCCCACTGCCACTTCAACTTGCTAATCCGGTGGGCTATGTCGGTGACTTTCGTTCGTCTGCGGATCTCCTCATTTCTGATTCGATCTCGTAGAGAAACTCCGAGCATATTTATTCATTTAACTTCGTATTATTGTAATACCATTTTTTTAATAATGGGTCACCTGTTTACGCCTATGATTGTAAGTTTTCGTTGCGATTCGAAAATAGTCTTACAAAGTGCGATTAAAGGCTTCACTGCGTCTTATTTTCACTAAACTTTGACGCGCCAAATTTTGAAAACTTACTTAATTTAAAAAAAAATAACATAAATAACATAGTTACAAACCGAATAGTGAAACTAAATAAAAATATCGCATTTTTAAATGTTTTTATATTTCTTTTAATAGCATTTCCTTGTTAAACTGTTATGATTACAAAATGAAACAAAAAAGGGAAACTTTCCAAGTTCAGAGGGTCAAAGTTGTGTCGCAATTAGTGAATAATTGGTTCCTTAAATAATCACCGTCAGTGAAAATGTCACTCACCTTATGTCACACCTTATGTTACCTTATGTCGCTATGATCTCCACGAATTAAGCCTTAATACTTGCTGGCTGGTACAAATAAGCTTCCTTTGCTCTACGACTCTTTTTATTTGCCTGCCAGATTTCCGCATGTCATCAAACCGTAACAAAAATGTTGAATAAAATAAGCCTAACTTACAAACTTCGCGAGCCTAACAAGGTACAATTCTCAACTTTCCAGTTTTGAGAATGGAAGTTTCGTCAAAGTACATTGTAAACAACATCCATTTCTGCATCGGCACGGTAAGATTCCCTATGACGCGGCTACCCAAGCGAACAGCCCCGACGGTGGCGTCCCTCAGCCCCCAAGATCCGACGAAACTTGCTTGAGCAAACTCCAAACTTTTACCCAAGTACCTTAAATTTTAAGTCAATTTCGTGTCCACTCGACAGTACCGTCACTCTCTACGGATTCTGAACATAAATATGCTAGAAGGTTCTATTCTCATTTGTCGAGGTGTTGCAGTTTTGGACTCGAGGTTACCACTTTAATTAAAACCGGCACTCGTTTATGAAAGTTTTAAATTAAAAAGAACAGTGCTACGCTACGGGTCCGTAAAGACTACGTAGCACCGTAGACCCATTTATCGTCGTAGCGTGCTCGTAGCCAAAATTTTATTTTAAACAGTAATGCAAGATAAAATTGTATATAAACAATGAGAAAATAAAGTTTAAAAACTGGAAGGGAATATAGTTTTAGTTCCAAATCGGAGCACAATAGCCACGTATTTTGAGGCTTTCACGTCCAACTGTCCGGAGCATTTGTTTGAACTGGAATGCCGTTTGTGAATGTTTATAATACGTGTATCTGTCGGGTGGCGTTTGTTGATATAGTTCCTGTACATGGTGGCAGGAACGGGAGGCATCTGCTTGCAATATCAGATATCATGGATTCGCGACACGTAACGATAGTTCGGACAACTTGCGACCATCGGACGTGTTCGGTGTTATTCCGAACTCTAATTTGGCTTAAACTTCTGGAAATAAAGTTTCCGATGTACTGTTCCCAAGTAATATTGGAACATCGAAAACCAATTTCCATATCTGGATATTCCAAATATCATAATGTTGTCGATTTAATCAAATTGCTCGAAATGTAATTCCAAACTGGAGTCGCCGAATGAAACATTCAGAGAACCAATTAAAAGTTTCGACACTCCGACAAACATGTTGTCAATATTTATGAGGAACCTCTTCAAAAATACGTTTCCAGCATCTTAATGAAATTACTTTTTGCCTTTTTATTAACAATATTTGGATTTAGTTTTTTATAATCCCAATCATGTTCCTGGTATTTAGATCCTGGTATTTAGCAATTTTTAGACAAATCCAAGCGGCACCTTTATAATGCTGGGGCCACACTATCGCACACATATGTTCGAATCGGGATGTCAAAAAAGGGAAAAAATGAAGTGCTTACAAAAAAAATATCCAAGCAAACTTAACCTATTTTGCAATGAATTATGAATATTGAACATACTCAGAAGTCGAACAAGACTTGTACCGTTTTAAACCACATACCTAAATCACACCTCCAAATCTTAGGACTCTTTTGTAGAGGCCGCCTAGCATATCTTCGACAGTTATTCAACTAATAGGTACAATACCTTCGATTTTAATAAATTGTAAGTAATTTTTTTCATTATTTAAATATCGATCACCGAAAGGGCCGGTTGGAGGCGGCCTGCATCCAGCGTTTCCCTGCCGTCTCTTTTAGGAAAAGAAATACTGTTTCGCCGTAATGGCATTTATGAATAAAAATTTATTGTGTGATAATAAAACAAAGCTGACCTATTTACCCGTATTCGTAACTTGCGATTTGATTGCTTCCCCTAAAAAAATGAACTTACAATTTATTCCAAGCGAAGGTACTTCGTGTTATGCAATTAACAAAATTATGTACGAAAAAAGCTTCGGACGTGATGGGAATGGAGGGAATAAAACGAATTAACTTTACGACCGTTTTTAAAATTACTTCCATACCTACGTATAATTTGGATTAAGGCCACGAATAAATTATTATTCGTTCTTGTTAAGTGTTTTTGGGGCGATTTTAATTAAATTGATTTTTAAATCGGATAAGAGGGATCAGTCGAGAGGTCACTCAATCATTGGGATTCTATATCGATTTTCAAAAGAAAAATCTTGGCGTCGATTTTCATTGTGTTATTAGTTTATTTAATAAATGTTGTGTTTCTTTATACATACCCATCGAGATACAATACCTGTAGGGTCACAATCTCTAAGTGATAACAATCAACGAATTGAAAAAAAAAATCCGAGCGTCGTTATACATACCTAGACAACAACTATATAGTTCGCAATACCACCATTAATTCAATTTAGAGGTCATATCGCTTGCTTAGTGTTCAACGTCGCCTGTCCGCTATATCATTGTAGCACTGGCATCGCGCGGTATTGTAGTCGGATCGCGGATGCCTTACAACTAAACAAAAAAAAAAATTGGTTTGAACTTTTTTTACACGTGACTCTATAGGTATTGTATCTCGATGTACCTACCAGACATATACAATGAAGTTAATTCATTGTATTATAGTTTTACTTTACGATGAAATGCTTAGCTTAGGCAGAACAAGCACACCATTTTGAAAGTACTTCGTAACTCAGAATCCAATACTCCGAAAGTTTTTTATTCCGAAATTCGCTACGGCATAGCAGAAAGTTTTAGCAACTTTTGTTCCTAAATGATATACTTACGTACTTATTTGTGAATAGCTGTGCCCCAAAATTTAACCCGCATGTACGTTTCTTCAAAAACTGAATATTTTCCTACTATTATAGATATTATGCAAAAAAAAAAAAAAAACACGTTGGTCTTTTATTCCAGTATAGCAAACACACTTATGCATTCATAATATTGGCGAGTAAGTTACAATCTGGGAAGCTTTTCCATAGAACAACAGATAACAATCAAAAGCGCGATTTGGGTCATTCATTGATTTCTGACTTTATTCCATGATCCCTTGCAAATCCCATCCATAGCATCTATACGGACTTTATACGGTCGTGAAATACGGCGATTATCATAAACGGGGCGTTTTTGTCATCCACCGTGGCCCATTAGAGCGTGCCTGGTGCGAGAAACTCCCGGAATGACGCCCTTTATCGTCCCCTCTGTACGTATTAGGTATATGTTCGCTTTAACGCGTGTGTATTAACATTTTTTTGCTGTGAGTGCCCTCGAAACTGTAGGAAGTGTCCTTGAGGGCAGACGTAAAGTTCAGGAACGTGACTGTTCCAAAGGATACTAGGTAAGCGTACCGATACTGTACCTACGGGATATTTGATGGTTTTGTTTGGAGACTATACCCGCCCTTGTAAGTTATACTTTCTCAAACTTTGTTAGAATTACGTACCCTAGGGATGTTACGGAGGTGGTTTTATCGGAACCGGAATTAGAGTCGAAGTCTCAGGTGGATGCAGAAGAGAGATACCGCAAACCGTATGAGGACGGTTCGCGTGATTTTCCGAACTGCGCGGGTTTAACGTTAGTTTGAGACTGCGTAAAGAGTTGGGCGTAAGACCCCAGGTCTAATAAAATTAAACAATACAAACATTATTCAACCTCTTTAACATCAGTAAAAAAAAAAACTTACCTCGGCGTTGTTTTTTTAAAATCCTAAATCCTTAAATGAAATTACATTTAATTTACTACTAGTACCATTACTACTAGCAGTACCATTATGTTAAATAGGACTAGTAGTAAATTAAATCAAATGAAGTGACTCTTAAAGTAGCAAATTGCATTTATTGCACTGATAGCCCTTTGGTCCAGTTGGTAGTGAACCTGCCTTCTGAGCTTGGGGGCGTGGGTTCGATTCCCATCTAGGACAAACATTTGTGTGATGAACATTTGTGTTTGTTCTATATCTGGTTGTTAATATCTATTTAAGTATGTATTTAAAACTATATATGTATGTATATCAGTCTCTGGCAGCCATATCACAAGCTTTGCTTAGTTTGGGGTCAGATGACCGTGTGTGCAAAATGTCCCAAATATTTATTATTATTATTATTTATTTATTAACAATAAACATCACATCATCCATCAGCCAGAAAATCAGTCTACTGCTCAACAAAAGCCTTCTTGTTAGAGAGGAGTGTTGCCATAATCCCCATGCTTGGCAGGTGGCTTGGGGATTTGTCACCATAATATTGCATTGTTATCGGAACTTGACAAGATGTACTTCTTATGCCAAATTTCAACTCAATCGAACACCGGGAAGTGGGTCAAATTCAACTTGCAAGATTTGGTTACTGACAGACAGACACCGAGACAGGTGAAACTAAATAAAAACTTGTAAGAAATGGGTGCAGTTGTTACACACAACATAATTTTTAATTAAATTTTATTTATCGTTATCTTTTTATCCTAACAATTGTTCGGGATATAAATATTACTCACAATTTTGTCAAAAATGGTCATCCGCTTACACGTACCAGGGTAGTAATTTTTAATCTTTCGCGATTTGAACACATGTTTTGTACGACCTTATTTTTCTAGAATGGTTCGTGAAGCGGTTGAAATTAGAAAACATCGCAATTTCAACCGGGAAGATGGATTTAAGTTAGCGGCGTCGTGGAATCCCATAGTAAGCAAGTGTACAAACCGCGGTGTAGGTACTAGGACATTTACCGATACAGTCAGTGTTGTGTGTCGTAGTGACAACCCTGCGATTTTTCAAGATCAAGTGAGGGTAGAAGAACAAATCACCCGCTCTTCTCGCCGGACTTATCCGCAGTTTTCAGTCAGCTCGTGATCACGGCCATTGTAACATGGTCGAAACGTCGAGCGAAAGGTACATATTTTTACCTAAATTAAATAATACGTGATAAGTCCCGATAAACATTTAAAACGTACCAGGGTAACAGACAGAGACAGAGGATAGAATCATTTACCAGCCTGATTTGGTAGTCAGCACTCACCACAACGAAGAAGCTCTCACATTTCGAATTCTGCGCGATCTGTCCAAAATTATCTAACAAGCAGAAATAGCACTGCAGCCGTGATGTCTACTGAAACCGTAAGCACAAATCCTAATTCCACATTGGTATTCTAGGGAGCACTTTCCGTTTTGCATTTCTGCTCTCCGTGCGAAGGATTCAATCAGAGTATTGTGCGGGTACCTACTCGGGTAGTATGGTACCCTAGTAGCTGGAACTGGTTGTTTGCATTCAAGACATTGCCTATTCGTGTTGCCAGAGAAATAATATTTGTGTTGCCGGAGGCAGAACTACTTCTAAGTCTTGGCTGTGTGGTGGTTCGTCGGGTACTGTAAACATTAATGTGGACTCCTATTTCTTGGTTTAAACTTTGGAGAGAATTACTTGTATGTTTAACGATGATAGCTAAAGAATGTTTGTTTAAATTTGGGAAGGATTTTAGTGGGCGTTGTATTGTAGTAGAAATCTTTTAGCAATTCGATGCCTTGTAGGTTTGTTTGAGTTTACAAGCACCTTTTTATTACTTAGAGGAAACTCTCAAAGTGGTCTCAAAACAATTTCATTAACTTGTGGGATAGATGCTGGTGTGAATTCCGGCTTGATAGAGGAGAAATTAGTAGTTAAATAAACATACAAAAAATATAATGTACAGTCGAATTGATAACCTCCTCTTGAAGTCGGTTATAAAGGAAATACCATCGCTGTGCGTTATAGCACGTTTTTCAATCGAGTCCAAAGAACGAAAAAACAAATATAAAAACTCTATTATTGCAAAAAGTATTTTGCATGAAATATCTAGTACGATGTCAGAATAGCTTTGTAGTTTTTTTACACATTACATACAAACCCTAATTTCACCTCCTTATCAGTCCTTTTTGTAAAATTCTCACCAAAGTATTTATTTTAAACCACTAATTTCATGTCAAAAACGTCATAACACACATAGGACTTTCATAAAAAATTTGAACCTCTATTTGCCCTCTTAACAAAATATTTTTAAGCGGACCTTTACACCCAGGAGTCCTCAGAGCTTTGTTCGTTCGAGTTTTTCTATAACCATAAACTCCTGAACTTAAATCAGTATCGATTGCTGTGCTAGTGGTGAAACTTAAACCAACGGCTACTCCAGATTTAGTTTACTATTCCCTCGTAATCTGATTCTATTCAGTCTATTTCAGTATATTCCGAGGATTACATAAAGCTAGTATTAAATTTACAGCTGTGTTTGCCAAGTTTATAGATAAACCTTTATGATATCTTGTATCTCTGCGAATGTCCACGTCTCGGCTTGCCAGTCACGTCGAGTTTGTATCTCTTAGTATATCCCTAACTGAATATTTGGTACACGCCTGAAACCCACGTTTTATTATATGAGCGAACGTGCACCGCTTTATTTACTTATTATATGAAGCAGTATAAACAAACTTGTGTGAGATTTAGTACTTATCTGTTTTATTGACTGTGTAGATGTGTACACTGAATGAACCCAGTGGTTTGAATAAGAGATATTGTGCTTCACTGTGTATAACCGAATAATGTTTGTGAAAAGATCGTGTGTTGCCATCAGTTAAAAAACGTCAGAGCATCCTTGTACAAACATTGTATCAATTATATAGTTGACAATGCCATATTTACTCCAATTTATGTGTGTTACGTGTGGCGTGTGACAGCAAAAAAGTAAATAAAATAATAATTACAACCAAGGAATATAGGTAGTAGTGATTAACATTCTTTCCCTTTCTTTTATGCATTTAGGTATAAAATACGACTAAACTAAAATATGATTATGACAATATTCTAACACACCTAGACATTTTTTGTAGCTTTAGCATACAGTAACAAATTAAAAATATTAAAAAAACACAATTTTGTATGCCACAGCTGGCAAAGGACATGAGATACGTTTTCATTTGTGCGAACCTATATGCTACTTATGTGTACCTACCTAATGATCAGACAAATGAAAATAAATCGCCCGCCCTTACTGTTTAGGTTTAAGTTTTTTTAAGAATCTATAAAGTACTTTTATTTATCAATCTATTTACAGTATACAAAGTTATATCTAAAACAAAACAAAAAACCTTATTAGTTAAGGTTAGTTAACCTTCCAGTTATACATAGGAATTTAATTATGCTCATATGCCATAAAATCTAGTAGGTACAAAAGGTAGGTAGGTAAATACAAATGCTGTACATAAATACTATCTGAGCTGTGGACCGTTAAATCATCTTATCAAGTTAAAAAACCCAGGGGCGTTTGCCGTCGCCCAACGAGTTTAAACTCCGTGCAACTCCGCGTCAGCTTCACAATCAAATTAATGCGCTTCGTGATTTTAACGGTCGTGGAGCTAGATCACTCGTAGCGGTTCTTTTTCGACTGAAAATTAAGTAAAACGCTGTATATACAGCAAAGAGTGATGCTGGCCGAGCAGTAGCGTGTGCAGTTTATAATCTGACGGCACCAGCAGTGCAAGTACCGTTCTTTAGCGATCGTCAAATTCGCTAAAATGCCATAGAATCGATCTCAGCGAGTACTGAAAAAAATTGAATATTATCGAATTTGACGACCTCAACTGTCAATTTGACGATCGATAAAAGAACGGTACTTGCACCCCAGGTTCGATTCTCGGCCCTGCACCAATAACTTAATTAGTATTTAAATAAATTATCTGCAGTTTGGATGTTATTGCTCAAAATAATATAAATGTTAAACAGCTCTTGTGCACATTCTCCAAAATGAAGGCGATAAAAATTGGGCAGATAAGCTACCTTCCGCCTTTGCTGGAAGCTGAGTGACATGTGCTGACTCTTATTATGGGACCAACCCTGAAAACGAGAATGAAATATCAGCTGCTCCATACATTTCGTCGAATCACGTCAATTGAGTATTGATTATGTTGGTTAGTCTCATACTAAAATTGTTTGTAATGACGAATACAATGACCTCATTTCGGCTTAGTACCACCGTTCTGAGTAACCTTGTATAAGTAATGCATGGTATGATAAATTGAAACACAAGTACTTACCTAGGTACCTGTTGAAGGTTTGCATGCACTCGACAAAGTAAATGATTAAAATGTTCTCGCATCTATTGTAATTTTCAGTGTAGCTTTACTTCTGCTCTAATTTTCACTTTGTGTCTGGTTCGTGCTAAAGAAAATTAAATTTGTAGTGGGAGTGTTGCACAATACCAGTATTACTAAAGAGTATAATATAATGTATCTTAGTTTGTATTCTTGACAAACAAAGAGGTAAATAGTAGAGCAAGCGTTTTACAAAGGTACATAAGTAGGTATACGGACTCATCATCATCATCATCAGCCAGAAGACGTCCACTGCTGAACATAGGCCTCCCCCTTTAACCTCCACACTGAACGACATTTGCCTTTTTTTTTTGGTATACGGGCTACTTGTAACTTATTTTACTTAATTTTTTTTATTATAATTATAAATTTAAATCATTAATATTTGGACTTACCCTATGATTAATTAGATAACGAGTAAAGTAAAGCACAATTTAGTCAATAATAATTACTCAATAACGAAATAAACACAGTTATTTTTTCTATTTTGGGTTGATTCCATTATTTTTATCAGGTTTATGTAATTTAAATTGCAGTTCTTAGAAAATATTGTAAGAATCAAACAAAACATTTTTATACAATGGTATCAAAAATGAAACAGTCATTGCCATAACACGTTAAAATTAAACACCAAAAATATCACCACATTAATTGTTAAAATAACTCAGATGCGAGCCGTTGTTAAGGCCAAAATAAATTAAAACACGACCAGGGAAATATTCGCGCAGTAACAAGTAACATTTAACATTTTGACGGGTAATTTGGCACCGCCACACGTGCCTGGGAACACTGAAATATGATCCCGGGCTAAATATATATTCATAGCACTCTCTTCTAATTTAAGAGATATTTTTTTATTTGTTTTAAATAATAAGCAGCAAGATCATTTTATGTTGGTGTTCTGAAGACATGACGTATCGTTGGCGGGGTTTCGAATGAAAATTCACAGTCATCAACATAGCTGTTAAAATTTTCTAGTTGAAGTGGCAATGGGCAGGCCACATCGCTCAAAGAACCGATAACCGATGGGGAAGAAAGGTTCTTGAGTGGAGACTACGAACCGTATGACGCAGCGTAGGTAGGCTTCCCAGATGGACCGTGATCGTGCGAATCACGGGCATCCATTGGATGCAGATGGCAGGCTGTCGTTCAGTGTGGCGCTCTGAGGGGGAGGCCTATATTCAGCATTGTGTGCATGGCCAGATGGTCACATTCTTTGGCGCAAAGGTAGCCCGCAATCCCGTGGTTAAATAATTGGAGTTTAATTTCTCAATATACCAACCACTTACTGAGAGGTACACCGCTGTCTTAATTTAATAAAGTTTTCACATTAAGCATAAAATTCCTGATAGCAAGGCTCATTTTTTATCTTTAATTAAAATTCCGATTGAGTCCAGGATTTACGACAATTTGCAAGACATTTATCAAACCGTTTTAATGTTTAATTTTCAATTAAGGAGCTCTTCGATAAGAATGTTTAGGAGCTTCATTAATAGCACCAGAATGGAGTATCAAGTATCCGGCAATAAGTGCTATTTGACGCTTCCACTGATTCAAGAAATACTATGAAAAGTAATTTAAAAAACAGGATCAGATTTTTTACGCAGTTTGATAGATTCAAAATATTTCGATTCCCATTTTTTTATCGAATCCTGAGAACCTATAATGTAGCACATGATCATCTCCAGACGTGGAATCTGTCACAGTTGCTGTATACCCTAAGGAAAGATTAACATCATGCTGATCCGATGAACACTCTCCGAAATGTATTCGATTAAAAAAAACGATAGACTAGTAACTTTGCGCCGATGTTTAAAGCTAAGAAACCTTCTCTGAACTATATAGGGATTCTTGGAATCTTGATAAGCTTCTTGATAAGCTTCTTGGAACGTTTCTTGATGGATACAAATACCTCAAGCTGGTACTTGGCTGATCCTTATCAAAGGTGCAAGCAGTACCTACTCCTTGCACTACAAAACTTGTGCTTGGTACTAAAAAGTAACTGTTCCGACGTGAAGTACAGTCGCACTTTCGAAAGAATACCCAGATTTTTCAGCCGCGTACGAGATATGTACGAGAGCATGAGTATCTCAGCGAGAGTGTACAGCCGAGTTTATGGCTGTAGACTTTCGTTCACTGTCCTGCATCTGGATTAACATCTAAGACACGTAATGCTTTTGGATCAAACTTTGCTGAGACGCAAGCGTCGTTCATCGAACCACCCTTCCTAAGCTAGCTCTGCCATCATCACATTAGTCATCGGACGGCAGATCAGGACACCACAATACATAAGCGCTCTCAAAGGGAATCAATCAACTACTTCTCAAGCTTGCTGATGGGTCTTACTGCACTATGCCATATCGGATTTAACCTACGTAAGTAGGCACATACGTATGTAGATATACAAGCTCAAAGTCGCACAACAAGCTATAGAGAGGGCTTTGCTCGTGGTTTCTCTACGAGATCGAATCAGAAATTAGGAGATCTGTAAACGAACGAAAGTTACCGACATAGCCCACTGGATTAGCAAGTTTAAGTGGCAGTGGGCAGGGCACATAGCACGCAGAACAGATGGCCGATGGGTCGATAGGTTCTCGAATGAGCACCATGGTCCGATAAGCGCAACATAGAACGTCCACGCACCCACAAGATTGACGGATGAACTAAAACAAACCGCAGGAAAACGCTGGATGCAGGCCGCTTCCAATCAGCCCTTTTGGAGATCGATGGGGGAGGCCAATGTCAAGCAGTGGACGGTCCTATGGCTGAAATGATGAAGTAGGTACAAACTGCATTTGGGTCAAACTTCGTATGAGACACAAGCGTCCTTCATCGTTCCGATGCTACACGTCTATCATAGAATGGCCACATTCGTCATTGCCTGGCAGATCAACAGCGCACAAGCGCCCTAGAAACTTATCAATCATGTAGGTACGCGTTTCCTATGTAAATAGGAGATGCGACACGACATATTTCAACGTGTAATGTATATCCCTAGGGATGAGCGTACATTTGCGCGTGTCGGGAACTTTTGACAGCTGGTGTAATAGATTGTGATACAATTGCAAGGAAGCATGTTTTTGTGTATAGGAGTTTCACATAATGTCGTGTATTACTTAGATGATTTTAAATAGAAACTACTTTGATTATCACTTTGAATGCATTTGAAGAAACATTCAACTGGTGAGGTCATGGTATAACATACTGTTTGTATACATTTGATACAGGATTATAAGCCATATGATCCATAGCTTCGATTTTTCATGTAAGTAAAATAATATATATTTCATATACAATACGTAATGAAAAAAAAAAAAAACTGAAACATGTAGGTATTTTCGTGATGTTTACAAAACACCATAGAAGCCCCTAGTAAAATCTCCGCCACTTTACTAGGGCATGACTTGGACTTGACCGTGACTTACTTTGCTTGACTGTTTCTGGTTTGACGTTATTTCATACCACGTAAACCTCATTATTACTCCGACCGAAGGACTCAGTATCCATGGTCACGAAAAAAATTTATTCATATTCAGCTTTGCATAATTTAGTTGAAGAGGTTAAGCTTATACGCTTATACATTTCTCCGTTCCATTACTGCTTAGATGTAGATGTGAAGTAAATACAACGCCCTTTATCAATCATTCAACATTAATAAATCAGAGTAGGTAGGTACGCGACACGGCATACCTATATTTCATCGGATACCTCTCGGGAAGGGCCTGCAA
Source organism: Agriopis aurantiaria (assembly GCA_914767915.1). Taxonomy (NCBI): domain Eukaryota; kingdom Metazoa; phylum Arthropoda; class Insecta; order Lepidoptera; family Geometridae; genus Agriopis; species Agriopis aurantiaria. The sequence continues at coordinate 8,596,647 of OU611999.1, forward strand.
ACGAGCCCGGTAATATAGGAGCCAACTTTCGACAGATGCGATGAAATGACGGATCGGAATTGTTTTTCGATGTTGCTAAATATTATGCTAAATAATAATTGGACACGTTTTGATATTTTTCACAGGCAGGTATGTAGGTACCTACTTACCGTAAAAATTAATTTGAGTAAAGGGGTACAAAATACAAAGTACTAACATTAATACAAAAACCGGCAGTATATTATTAGGCATTATTGCCTTAGCGATTTCTTCTAGGCAACTTTTGGAAGGACATTACTAAAAGCGGAGTAAGGGTCGGCGGTGTAGACAAAACAAATAATATAGGTACATACATAGAAATACTCACTCGGATAAACCTTTATAGAGATGATTGTTGATTTTGTTGATGTTGATTTGTACTTACAAACAATATATACTATAAATAATAAACACATACGTACCTATTTAACGTTCCAAGATTTAGGTATAGTGGAAAAAAATATTTAAATGTCTAAAATAAAATCACGTTTTTGTAACAAAAAACTTAGGTGTTTCTATACTACATGTCCCACATGGTATCCATTACACTGCATGAAACAAAGCGTGCAATCTGCATGTTAATCTGCGCGCTCCAAGGCTGTAATTAGTGTCGCATAGCCCGGTACCGCAGATGTTCGTCAATGTCGGTGACGCTCGCTGCTGCTCTGATGACTTACATCTCACTGTCGCTTCTAGAATACGATATATTTTAAATGTTTCCGTATGCAAAACTAAAATAAACCGGCAAAGTGTGAGACGGGTTCGCGCACTGAGGATTCCGTACCACCACATAAATTGTTAATTACTATAAAATACAAAAATGTAGTGAAAAAGACAACATCACGCCCAGGCGATCACCGGTCATCTATGCAAGAAAGCGCGCTCAACGTTGCTTAACTTCGGTGAACAGAAATTTGTCACCAACTCGCACTTGGCCAGTATTTATTATTTTTTGTTTTATTTTAGAGTCTGTACTATAATGATGCCAAGTTTAACGCTTGTACGTATTAGGTTTTTGAAAATAGACCACATACAAAAACACGGGTATGTCCTAAAAATGCGACCAGGGACCTTACGGACAACTGTTATTGCGGCACCAAACTAACGTTAAATCCGCTCAGTTGGAAAATCACGCGACCGCAAACCGTATCTGGGCGCGTTAAGGTTCATGTTCGCGTGATTATCCAACTGGGCGGATTTAAACTTAGTTTGGTGCCGCAATAGCAGTTGTCCGTAAGACCCCTGGACCACCGAAATATGGGAAGCAGCGTCCTATTAGTACACGGTGAACGTACTACGATCCCCAAGCTGCCTGCAATAAAAAGTGCAAGTGATTATGGCAAAAAACACCCCTCTCTAAGAGGGAGGTTTTTGTTCAACAGTGGACGTTTAATGGTTGCTGATGTGTGTGTGATTTGAAATACAAGAATAATCAATATATCTATCTATCTGTCTGAAGATACAGCCGTTAAAAGGTAGACAAAGAAGAAAAAAAGACAAACAGATAGCGTAGGGTTAGTAATAGGGTCCCGTTTACCCTTTGGGTAAGGAACTCTAAGCTTATCTATGTATTAGTTGTATTTAGTAAAAAAAACTACAGATGATATTTTAGTCGTAACAGTTCAAAAATTCTATATCAGCTGCAAGCTTCAAGGCCATATTATTTCTTTATAGTTTCAGACAAAGCGAGTTCATTTAGCGTATCTATTGTTTGGAACTAGGAAGCCCAGGAGCCTGGAAGGATAGTAAATAGGTCACTACCACTTCAACTCGAAGATTCTTTGTTACTTTCATGGAGCTGTTTAACTTGTGAAAGTTTTTTACATTCTTCTCTGTTAGTAGCAAACTTTAAATGTTCAGTCTGATAAGCCAAGCATAAGTTTTTACATGCAAACTTGATTTAAGTACCAATGCACTTGTCGGCCGAAGCCATACATTAATGTTTCGATTATTCGAAATCATAATACGTCGCTCTACTCTCATACACTAAATGTTTGTGGGCAGCTATTTAAACTAAATCCACTCGTGCTTAATTAACTTGTGATATTTTGATGAACTAAAACCAAACAACAATCATCAATCAATAAACGACAATCAAAACCACAAAAAAGATCTTTTTAGGGTTCCGTACCTCAAAAGGAAAAAACGGAACCCTTATAGGATCACTTCGTTGTCCGTCTGTCAGTCCGCCTGTCTGTCTGTCTGTCCGTCTGTCAAGACCCTTTTTCTCAGGAACGCGTAAAAATATCAAATTGAAATTTAATTTAACTCGGGTCTACGGTTTATTTTAGATGTGAAAAAATCAAACTTGTAAGTCAACGCTTTCAAAAGATATGACCGTTTATGTCGCATAATTTCGCAAATTTTGCGATTTCATAAGGGAATCAAAACGGGTACTTCCCGTTGACTCAGAATCATGAAATTTGGCAAAAAGCAAGCTCTTATAGCACATGTAAAGGAAAAAATCCCGAAAGTTGTTAATTTGATATTACATCACATCAAAATAATGGTATTTGCTATTACAAACTTACATTTTGTAGTAGGTATTTATGGGAGCTCCTGTTTGGCAACTACAAAGTTAAGTTTGGTATTCAATATTTCAATCTTTTTACCCTTTTTCTTCAAGAATCAATTTCCGGTATGGATCTACATACATATTTATTTTGTTTATACGGAACCCTCAGAGTCCTTCTCACACTTGTCCGGTTTTTTTTTCACTATATGTACCTCGACACCGCTTAACCTAAAAACTGTAAGCAAGACCTTCAAACAAATTTTTTACGCACACTAAGAAACTTGCAGCGACCACAATTAACTAACTAATAGTCCGCAAAAAGGGTGGAAGGTCGTTTTCAGGGTGAGTTCGACTAAAAAAATCAAGCCTGATTTAGGCCGTATGCGTTCGCACTCGTCACGCCACCTAACCATATATTTTTTTTGTCTGATCGGAGGCTGTGCTGTAATTTGCATATAGGTTGTATTGTAATTTAACCTTTTACACACACAATGTATTCTTTTCGCTTTGCGTCATCGGGTAAAAAGAAATATATTATGTGTAGGCCGATTATTCGATACATTTACATTTTACTACATTTTATTACGAGAAATAAGCACAACAGCAACCGTTAAACGTCCACTGCTGAAAAAAGGCCTCCCTCTTAACGTAGCATTCCGATCTTGGCGACCGCGACCGGTGACTGCGACCGGCGACAGCGGCACCATCGCGCGACCCACTGCTCGGTATGAATTTATAATATGGAGTGCTATGGAATGCAAGCGACCACGATGCGTGATGTGTGGGTCACTGTCACCGGTCGCTGCCGCCAGTCGCGGTCGCCAAGATCGGAATGCTTCTTTTAGAGATGGGTGTTGCCAGAAATATACATTTGACTTGATTTATTTTAAAGTTATCTTTCTACCAACGTGAACTTTTAAAACAGACAATTTTAATTTTCCCTGTTCACTTTTTTTAATCTGCTCTTTCTTTTATAGTCTGAGCACGTCAGATAACTCCATTAGCTGAATTTCTAGCGGTTTTTCTTGAATTCTTATCTGGTCTCTAAGTTTTCTCATCACCGAAGAATTTTCATTTCCTTTAAGGTTATGCTTTTCTATTAGTCCCGGTATTACCTTTTATCCTTTCGTTATACTCTTAGGTATTCTTTGTCTGTGCCAATCTTTTGTTTGCATTGGTTATAAAGGCGAAATGGGGTGAGATTATTTCAAACAGAACATTACCGGTGGTATTTTGACTTGAAAATGTAGTCAGGACAAAGGACTCTACAAAACGAGGATCGATTTTGTTCAATGAATGCAATCTTTACAATAGGTACTTTCCAATATCTTTGTAAGGTACTCTAGAGGACTCTGAAGCAGAATGTTCTTAATTTAATAAAATTACGTTCATTTGCAAATGATTTTTCATTATTCATGTTCGGAAAAATGTTCATACCAGTGGAAAAACCTCGACTGAAAGTGCTACTTTTCAATTGAAGTTTCAAAACCTATTTTGAAATGATATTTCAATAAAGAACAATGAACAACGAAACAAATTGTACCAAAGAGATTTTAGATAGGTACAATCACAGATTTATACACTAGATCTGGGGTAATATTAATTATCGTGTTTAATAAAAAAAAAAATATCTTTGGTTCTATACGAATATTTTATTTCGCTAGTGTCAAGTAATTTTATTTTGGTTTGTTCAAGCAACAAAAAAACTTGAAATAATATGTAGTTCGAATAAATTGTTTCTCTCATGTGTCGGCTACAGCTTTCATCCCTTGGTAAACAATATATACTATTTATTCTAAACAGTATTAATATTATGCACAATTTACATGTTATGAGTACAATTACACGCGCAAAGAATTTCAGGCACTAATAGTTGGTTTTAATTAGTCTAAGTACAAGCCCTTACATTTAAAATAACCCTGGTAGGGACCCGGGAATGTCCTAAAACTGCGACCAGAACCACCGAAGGATGGGCAGCAGCGTCCTATTAGTACACAGTGAACGTACTGCGATCCCCAAGCCACCTGCAAAGCTTGGGGATTATGGCAACACTCCTCTCTAAAACTCCAGGCCTCCCGCCTGTAGTTTTTGGCGCCAACGCGGAAAAAACATGTCAGCTCGTTGGATTATTTTCCTAAACTTGTGTATTTTCGAGTGTTAATGTGTACTAAATGGTGAATTTTTATTCATTAAGTGCTCGTAAACGTGCTCAAGTGTGGGCAAGTGATATAACGAGGTGAAACGTGTCTTTTCGTGTTGTTTCCAAAACTCCATAGGAGCCTCTTGTAAAGTCTCCACCACTTTACAGAGGCATGAGTTCGACTTGACCGTGACTTACTTAGCTTGACTCTGACTGTGACTATGACTTGTTTGACGCTATTAAGACAAAGTAAACTGTTTAATATTACGAGTAAAGGACATTGAATCCACGCTCATGAAGATTTTAACAAAAAAAAAAGCCTTTGTTCAGTAGTGGACGTTTACTAGCTGATGTTAATGTGATGTGTATGTGATATTTAAAATATTGACTTTTAGGAAGCAATTGAGTAGGTATATTAGTTATAGAACATTAAAGTATTGATATATAAATAATCTAATATTCAGCGGCGCGAAATGAACTCAAACACGGAGGTGCGAGCTTCAAAAAGCGATTTTCAATTAAATGTTGGGTGCACAGTTTTGACAGACATTTCATTAACCTGGTTCCATTTTGTCGGATGTGTGGCGCCGATGTGAACGTATATACCCAACACCTGTTAGAATTACATGTTAAATGTAAACGACGGGACAGAATGGACTTTACTTTCTTTGCCGAGTTTTAAATTTAAATACCATCATCATCATTTCAGCCTTTTATTTTCCCACTGCGACACAGCAGTGCAAGTACCGTTCTTTATCAATCGTCAAATTTGACATTGAGATCGTCAAATACAATAAAATGCCATTTGATCAGTACTCGCTATGATAGATTCTATGGTATTTTATCGAATTTGACGATCGATAAAGAACGGTACTTGCACTGCAAGCCTTGTCTCAGAGGGAGAATAGGCAGGTGGGAGGGAAGCCTTTATCCACCTTTTTCGCACCCAAGTGCGTGTTGGTGAATGTCATAATAATTATTTAATTGAACTTTTGGGTTCTTGGACATACCAGTTTCCTCACGATGTTTTCCATCGACGTTTTGTGAGCGAAGGCGTTAAGAATAGATATGGCGTCAGCTCAAATTCAAGTTTTGCCTCTGCGTGAAACAGGGACAAAAATATGCTATCTACGCCTGCAGGAAGATATACGCACGAATCGGCACCCGCCTCAGAACTAAATTACGGAGCGACATATGTTAAAAACTTCAAATTTCTCAAGAGTGTATACAGAGTGTATACAGAAGATGACCATTAGAATATGAATAAATAAATTGTTACGAACTTCCAGACGCGGAGTATAAACTTAAAACGTGTTTTAGAAAGCCTGTTTTCGCCGAATTATTCTATCAAGAAAAGTTTCACCAATCATGTTTCCAAAATTACATTTAACTTACTTGTATACTTAACTATTTATAACTAAAATATGAATTTGTTGCTGTTTGCCATAACCGCGGAAATTGTTGCAACGCTACCCAAGTTTACGACATATAAATTCTTAAATCTGCACATCATTTATTTAAGTACTAAATAATTAAATATACAGCAAACGAACTAGTTATATCTCCACATAAGCGTTTGAAATCAAAGTAGATCAGGGGGCTTAGTCCCAGATTTGATAGTTTTCGAAAACTTTTTTCGTTTAATCGTATTGTTCCATACATTGCTGGGCTGAAAGGTATTCGAAAACTTTTTTCGTATTCGAGTGAAGCAATCTATACCGCCGATTTTAGTTCCTCCGCGTTTACGCTGGAGGCGCTTTACTAAAATGTATGGAACAATACGTAAACCAAAAAAAGTTTTAATATTTCAAATGGTGTTTAAATATATTATGTTTTGTGTTTATGTTTCAGAATATTGTAGGGGCGTAGTCATTTGGCTCTATTTGGATAAATTACTCAATAACATTTTGTCCATGATGTTTATTTCGTGTGTGGTCAAATTACGGAGAACTGTTTGAACTAAAGCTTATCTTGGTTAAATTATTGTAAATACTGCTATGGTGTTATTTTAAACAATAACAGCTTTTAAGTCTAAAGTTTTTGTTTTAAATATGGATATATTCCTGATAAAACCTATACTGGGTGACTGGTAAGACAGTGGAAACATTCAGGAATGTCATTGTACTCATCTTTATGTCAAACTTTTACTATTGGACCAACCCAGAAATCGCGAAAAAAACAGCTGTTCCATAAATTGCGTCGAGTGTCAATGACATCTTTATATGGAATAGCTGTTTTTTTCCCCCGCGATATTAAGGTTGTTAAAAAACAACCCAAAATTATGTTAAAGACGTATAAAAATATTGCCTCTGTCTACTACAGTATATTTTCTAAATAATGTTTATTTCGCTTCCTTGGGTTTATTTCTACCTAATCAGATGACAGATCCAGTCAGAAACTTCATCCTAGCTCAAGGTACTAACGATATCATATCACATTTTGCATAGAGTCATTAATAAAACGAAATTTTAATTTTACCTTCATATTTTACTACCAGTAATAAACAAAGAATAAACCTCGTTCATAAAATGAAGGTTCAAGGTGTGCCTACAGATCTTTATTTGGATAGATCCCGCAAGCACTTCTACTTGTAAAAAACCCAGATTTTCGTACCTTCTATAACGTCACGAGAGCATGCAAGTAGTAGAAGTAGGCCATAGCACAGAAGACATAATAGACAGCCATAGTAGTAGTTTTTTATAGATTTTTTGCCAACTCGCCTGATGTTAAGCGATGATGCGGTTTACTATGGAGCATGCTTACCTAAAAGTAACGAATCACTCGTGATTTGAAGACTCCCAGATTGTAACTATCGGGGGACACCCGTTCAGGCAGTGCCAACAATTAAACATAATTCACACCACCATGCGCCACCAGCTTTATTTCTTTTTTCTTCGTAAGAGGAATTTGGTGTCACACGCCTTGTGCATTTGCCAATGTCATGTATATTATATACTATTCAGCTTACTAATCTTTTGAGCAATAGCGGTAGTTTTGGTTCTATGTCGGATCAATTCGTTCCGAACTTTGTCCCGTATAGAAACTCCGAGCATAGCTTTCTCTCTTTCTATAGCTCGCTGAGCGACTTTAAACTTGTAGACCACCTTAACCGTGAGTGTTCACGTTTCGGCACCGTAGATCATAACGGTAGAACATGCTGATTAAAGACTTTTAGTTGGAGCTTTGATCTAACTTAAAACAGGCAACAGATATGCAAAGTAGGTGAACTCGCGGGGTCTATACTGTTACAAGTCTTTCATTCAAGGTGTGCCTTTTTTGAAGTGTCAACTTTAACAACGAGTACGACTTCCTTTGATGTAGCTTGCTCGCAAATATTTTGTAATGTAGGTAAAAATGTGTATTATATTTACAAAACGAGATATTTTTTACACAAAGGACGCTTTATTTTACAGGTGGAATATTGTGTGACTGGCACGTCTACCTTTTTGGAAGGTTTCGCTGAAATGTCGAAAAATAATTCATATTTCATTACAGACTTTTTGGTAGATGTGAAAATTGAGAGCTTTTTATTTACCAGTATATTTATTTCGTTCGTGTCTTTTAGAGTTTCGATACTAATGGCAGTAAAATAATAACTTTTATGCTTACTTTTGACGATGAAAGCAGCCACAACACAATAATTATCGGAATACTTATAGGTATGTTAAACACTTCCCCTTCTTTTTGTTTTGCGTCATTAGGTAATAATGAGGAGTAATATAAAAAACTAGCTGTGCCCCTCAGTTTCACCTGCGTGGATTACTCCTTATAACATCAGCTATCTGCCAGTGAAAATCCCGTCAAAACCAGTCAAGTCGTTTCGGTGTCAATAGGGAACATACATACATCCCGTTTTATACATATATAACAAAATAACTATAAAAGCTTTTATTTCCCACACAACTGCAACTCACGCTCGTATTACATACCAATGAGATACACCCATCGCTTAATTGAAAACCATCGATACCTTATTGACAAAGGCTAGCCTTTATCCTCTTAATGGCCCGTGTGAGGCCACTGACCCTTCTTCCCCTACAGTGCAACCAACCTACCTCTGCAGTTGAACGAGGGAGCCACGAGCATAGTTTCTATACTAAACTGTGTGTGGAAAATTTCAGTTCCCTCATTTGCTGGGTTTACAGATAAGTTGGTTGGGCTGTACCATAGAAGTGACTGGTTTATAATCTGTGGTGGGCAGTGTTGCCAGGACAATGGACCTCGGCGTCACGTCTCCGCTAGTCAAATTGACACAACCGTTGGTAAACAATTGGCAACACGTTATTTAGGGATCCGTCACGTTGCTTCAGGTTACGAGGGATGGCAGCTATTAATGTAAGAATTTTGGGATATTTCGCTTTTGGGTACGTTTGGACAAAATGTCTAAAAGATGGTTATTTTTGCACTAAACATTGTATATCTCTGTAAGTTCATGTTCATAACATCCAGTTCCTCTAGTCTAGTTTCAAATTTTATGTTTCTGAACCACCTTGGAAATTCAGTATTTAAAAGCGTGGTGTTGAAAGTAATATTTTTTTTCTTCAATAATGTAAAAATACGCGAGCGAGAGAGCTTCAGAGGGTATAAGTAAAGGCTTCTTAAGATCTGGATTGTAAACATCATTCGTTTTTATAAGTGTTTTTAACTACTGTGGAGATGTTATATTACATCTCTGTCTTAAGATCTGGATTGTAAATATCTTTCGTTTTTACTAGTGAAAACTTTTTATGACTTACGTCTACTATCTACCTACTATAATTTGATAATTTCAGCTGTTTGTTTTCCGAATAGAGTAAAATAAAATAATTTTTTGGGCAAGTGTGTCAAACAATCGGTTTGTGTATTTAAGGGCCTTTCTAATAATGTTTCTTATTTGACGACGCCAAATTCAGCCAAAAACACCTTTGTTGTAAATCTAATTGTAGAAAGTTATATGAAATAAAGTGTACCAGCTTTTAACGTAAAACTATTCTTTCATGGGAACAGTCTTAGCTAAGCGAATTTCAGCGAATTTCAGGACCTTTTAGGGATACGTCTTGGCTCAAATAACTACGAGTACAAGGCAGGAATGCTACTTTTGCCATTCCTCGTAAAAGCTCTGAAAGCCTTCTTGCTGTAATATTAACTCATAAGCTAGGATATGAACATACCACGCGTGCTATTTAGAAGTTTGTCTGTGTAGAAATTGACAAATGTAAGAAAGTACATTTCTTAGAGTTTTGAACTCTGAAATATTTTTGATAAGAACTTGTTCGCGGGTGGCGCGAGCGAGTTCAAATTATTATTGTGTAGCAAACTACCAAACGGTTGTAAGAAGTAATGTTTTTTCTACGATTCCCTTTGTTTAGTCATGTTTTGTATGATTTAATGTGTGATAAATGCGTAACTTTAACTCTACATGTAGTCTACCTCTGCACGTAAAATAATTTTATTGTGGTGATGTTTAGTTTAAATTCTTATGACTTGTCTCTGTTATGTAATACCATGACGTATATAATTTTGGTATAAATATAATTAATTTTTAGAAGAAAAAAATAACGACTTGATTACTACATACATACATACATTTAAAAACTTAAAATAAAAAGTAGAAAATTTATAGACCTCATCAAAACTTTTGCTGAAGGGTGACTAAAATACGTAACGTTTGGGTTTGTGACGTTGTGACCACAACGTCAAACCAAAACCAAAACGTCACCAGTGTATATATTATTGGTTTATGTAGATTTTTCAGAAAGCGCTGTATTAATTTCGATGTAATTTATGTGGAACGATACCTGAAGTATGACCTAACAAACAAAAAAGAATCGTCAAAATAAATTCATAATTGGATATTCATATTCATTTATTTGATACAACCAATTTACAAGTCAATAATAAGTATAATAATAAACATATAATTATAATTACCTGTAGTATAACAAATTAGAATTAAAATAAAATTATTTCAATAATATTAAAATAAACTAATGTAATGAAATTAAAAATAAAATGTGTCAATGAAATTAAAATTAAAATGTCTCAATTAAATAAGCAATTAACCATGTAACAAATATACCACAAATAAAACATACAGTCGAACTGATAACCGCCAGTCCTCCTTTCGTCGGTTACAAAAGGACAGAAACGCTGACCCAGCGCGTCTCGATAATGCGATTCAGCGTATTCACCAACATTACAATAAAACTGCAATCAAGCCATTGGAATAATTTATTTTACGCTTTAAGGAGCTTCCTCGGAGGTCGTTACTCACCTTTACGAGGTAGAAGTCGTTTTTAAGAGAGTTAAGGCAGCACGCAATCTCGGCGTGTAACAGTGTTCCGTAGGAATTATTTATGTTCTGGAACGACGGGGATTCATATCACCTCTTATATATTTCAGCTCGGTTCTTACGTGGTTTAAGGGGCTACGTAACACTTCGGGTGTAAGTAGTTGCTTAAAGGTGTTGCTGAATTTTTGGTGTTTAAGGATTGTATATTGTGTGTACCAGAAATCATTGTATCACTAGTAAAAAGTCTGATGCCGTCACACTATAAATACAACTCTTATTTTCTTCATAAATCAAATAAACCATTTCTTAGAAATAGTATACCAGAAAAGTTATTATGTCTCTGCAAAAGGAAATTTTAAAATACTTTTAAGCAATATTTTATGAGCAAACCGTATTACTCTGAGGAATATATTAGAAACTAAAGCTCTTTGAACAATTTTACAAGATAAATCAGCTTATATTTATCAAAAACCGGGTTAAAATGGTAAATTAAATGGAAAAAAATCCACATAAAAATTATCTATACTAATATACTAATAATATTATAAAGAGGAAAGATTTGATTGTTGTTTGTTTGTTTGCATTGAATAGGCTCCGAAACTACTGAACCGATGTTTTAAAAGTTTATCGGGACTTATCACGTCGAGCGAAAGGTACATATTTTTTACCTAAATTAAATAATACGTGATCTTAGAATAATTACTCAGAGAAGGTAGTTTTCCAAACAACGCCTCAACGCCTTCTCAAAACGTAAGCTACAAATTCGCTTTGTTACGTTTCGATTGGTATTTTAAACGATTTAAGCAAGAAGATAAATGGATTACCTGTGGAATGTCACACCATAACTCTTATGCTGCTTTTCTGATTTGTTGTGGTACGATTTCACCGCGCAAATTGTCATAGAGTTTTTTAAATATTTTTTTTGGTGTCATATATGACACCATTTGAATGGCTTAAATTTTGCGAATGTACTTGGTTTCTTTGTGTAGTTATTCTAAGTACGTGATAAGTCCCGATAAACGTTTAAAACATGTGTTAAAATCGCGAAAGTTTAAAAATTATTACTACTGAACCGATTTGAAAAATTCCTTCACTGTTGGGAAGTTACACTAACCCCGGGTGACATAGGCTATAATCTATACCCGTGCGAAGCTGGGGCGGACCGCTAGTATTATATATAGTTAAAAATTTGCCTTTACGATTATAATACATTGACTGTTCGTTTTTTGTTATAATGTCGTATAAGTGTCTAGAGATTATGGCAAAGCCTCTTTATATGATTGACAATATTATTTTACTGCCATTATGAATGTGTATTATGTAGGTACAATGTGTTGATTTAACTCCTTAATACGTCTGATCTGAGAGTATGCCTTATATAAATGATATCAGGCATACTCTTAGACCAACAAAGGATATATGCCTTAGTACAATTATCGTCCGTATTCAATAGTATTTGTGTTTCTAAAAAAAAAAACATTTTTCACTATTCTGCTTAACTACATAACGCAAAAACTGTAAGTACGGCACACTCACTTATTTTTCCGCACACTTAGAGACTTGTAGCGTCAACAATAACTAACGAATAGTCCACCAGTAGTAGTAGCATGATTTACTCGTGTTTTGTGCAAATAAATTATCTTTATCTTTTATCTTTATCTTTATCCACATGCAAACAAAGGGTAGCAGATAGTATCAAAGATGTAAATACAACATAATATTAGATATGTTTGTTCTATGTTTGTAATGTTATGATAGACACCAAGACATGATTTTGTTACTTTTTGGAAATTCACACTTATTGATTTTATATCTTCAATAATGTGAAAATGTGCGAGCAAGAGAGCTGCAGACGGGAACAGTCCCCTTAAGTCGAATTCCAACTTTACATTTATCAAAATTAAATAAATCACGATGGATCAAAACGCTTTCAACAATAACTAAGTAAGTAATTTCAAAGTTCGTTTCTTCTTACCGGTATTGTAAAGTTTCGCCGGCCAAATATTTTGTTAAAATCTTTCGCATCTGTGTTTTACTTGAAGAAATTTAATTTTGATTGCTTGTATCGATTTCACAATCAAGTTTTCTCTTGTTATTTTGAAGTATTTCCACAAAAGTTCTAAAGTTTCGAGGGTTTTATTTCATAACAGTTTGACTCCATCCTTTTGACGTTATATTTCGATTTCAGAATTTAGTTTGTTGTAGTTTCCATTTCTCCGTTCTGAGTTACAGACGAAGCTCAAACTGGGTCGAAGTAAAAGCCTCGAAGTGACGTGTGATCGAGCCTACAGCCACGGATAATAATACTATGGTTACATTCTACTTGTGGATTAAGGGGAACGCCCGCATCAGGGAGCGAGAAATAAATGTGCTGTTCCATACATTTTGTCGAGCGTCAATGACAGTTTTCTACAGAAAAGCTGTTTTTTTGGGATTTCAGGTTTGGTTCCATAGTAAAAGTGTTCATAATGATGAGTACAAAATGACCTTCTTTCGGCTTAGTACAGGGTAATGTCTTTTTAATACACATCGGTACTTGCGCACGCAGCGTAGTTTGTCACTGAAAATTTTACGACATATGATACGATACAATACTTCTTTATTACACACCGCAAATACAAATAAAATAACATTAAAAAAAAATGGCAGTATAATGGGCGGCCTTATCGCCTAAAACGATTTCTATCAGGCAACCTTTGGATGTACAGGACTAAATAATTTTAAAACGGTCAGTGGTGCACATAAAATACAAATAAATGTATACTCCTATATACATGCGTACAATAAATACACATTGCTACATAGGATTTAATAAGGTAATAAAAAAAATAGGACCCAGGCATATTGAAGTGGCTATAAAAAAGCTTAATCAATGTTATTTGCATACATGTTTAGGTATGCCCGTCGTAACATGCGTGCCAATATGCATCATTTGCAATCCAGTACACCATTCCATGTTTAATAAATTACGCCGTTAAATACAAAGCGCAAAGTTCACATTCTTTCTCTTACTTGTGTACTAATAAAATTTCAGATAACTTTTTATGTGAAAATGGATTTTCTGCGTAGGTAGTTTTATAACCGGTTATGAAAATTATGTTAAGTAATATTAAAAATACGAATTTGACCAGGGTATGTCTTAAAACTGCGATCAGAACCACCGGAGGATGAGCTACTGCGCTCCATAGTGCATGTACTGTGGTTCCCAAGCCACCTGCCAAGCGTGGGGGTTAAGGCAACACCCCTTTCTAAGAGGAAGGCCTATGTTCAGCAGTGGACGTTTATTGGCTGTAGACGTAAATGTGCGTTCGAATCGCGAACGCATCCATAATAATCAAAGTCAAAGTCTTCTACGTCATTTATTGTTATATTTTTTTTGCAAACTAAACTACATTATTTCAACAAAAACAATAAAACATACAGTCGAATTGATAACCTCCTCTTGAAGTCGGTTAAAAATAACATCAAATATTCAAACGTCAACGTGTTCTATTGTTTCGTCAAATTGAAAGCCTATTCACATCCGTATCCCTTGCGTCACACCGCATACCCCGATTTCTCTCCAGTTTCGCTACCCTTCAAAATTACCGTAAAGTTGTACGCCCACTTCCGCTGAGTGTCCGTCGAGTTCGTGCTCTATCAGCTGCGATCGACTACCGCCGACCTATCGCCCCAAATATCTAGAGCACTGTAGAGCACCATTACATCCACTCTTCGGGACGGCTTTGTTGATTATTAGGTAGAGTGCAAAAAATTACGAAAATTACGAGTTTTGTAGAGTCGCGGTTCTTGAAGATATGACGAAGTACCTGACCTAAAGTTTGGACACGTAGAGACATTGAATAAGTAAGTTATAGTGCATTATTATAGAATTTATATAAGTGTGTAACAACATTGGGCCCTTGAGGAACGGGAGCTCACCTAATTTTCAAAAATCTTTCAGAGCACCTGGTTAATGCGACGCGTGACCAAAATCCTGGCGTGTTTCTGGCAAAACTAACAAGCATTGCTATTCAGCGTGGTAATGCCACCAGCATGCTGGTTACGTTGCCAACTTATAGTGGGCTTGAGCATTTAGATTGTCTTTAGACCTTCAACGATCTATAGGTAGTCTAACTGTTTTTATAATGTTATAGTTAACTTGTATTTTGTTTAGTAATAAAGGCACTTGTCCTATTAAAAAAAGTATAATTTTATTGTACTTACCTAAGTAATTTTATCTCTGTCAAGAACGAAAAAGTCCTGGTTTATTTGACCGCCAACTCGCCTGATGTTGAAGTGATGATACGGTCTACGGTGGAGCACGCTTGCCTATAAGAAACCGATTCGCTCGTGATTTGAATACACCCAGATTGTACCTATCGGGGAACACCCATTCAGGCAGTGCATTCCACAGACTAGCAGTTCACGTAATAAAAGTGGAATCAAAGCGCTTCGTTCGGGTTTTCGGTTATTGTATTTAACGGATATGTATGTAAAATCCCACCAATAGCCCAAACACCTCAACATATTTTGCTAAATGAGGTGTCTATTGATTTCTTTTAGTTCAGTGATAGACAAGTGTTGGTCACTCGGTAGGAGACGTCTACACACATGCAAAACGACGATTAGCTCCCACATATAGCCTAGGTAAGTGGAGATTAAAATATTGTTTTGACTGCACCCTCTCATGCCATCATTGAATAGATCTTTTAAAATTAAAGTTAGTTTTGGCCTGCTTTTTTAACCTGGAACACAAAAACAAAATAAAATGTTGTTTTGACGATCCAAATAAGTGGGCTTGAGTCCACTACCATTTGGTATTTGGTAGCGTACCCAGTATGCTGGCGGCATTACCACGCTAAATGACGAGGCTTATGTGTTAAGCCAGAAAAACGCCAGCATTTTGGTCACATTTCTTGAAAGAAACTTGTAATTACGGATAGTTTGAAATTCCGACTTAAACCGCGAGAGAAAGCTAGTTTTATATAAAGTATCTTAATGTTACACTTAACAAAACATCGCTTATTCTAAATGTTCCTAGAAATGTATTCGACCTCCATATAATTGAGATATTATGCCAAATTGCCCAATATTTTCTGGAGGTAGGCGTTTGAATAAAGACGTTTGCTTTATTCTCTACCTTGAGAGCAATCTAGACTAACGATCCTTTTGCAGGTCGTAGGCCAAGTAAATATTAATATTATAAAGAGGCGTAATAAATGTGCGTTCCCAGTTGTGCCGTTCAGACAACGCTACTACTATATAGGCAAAGATATTTTAGGGTTCCGTATCCGATGGTAAAAATGTAAAAATGATAATAATGGTACCCTATTACTAAGCCTTCAATGTCTGTCTGTCCTTCCGTCCGACTGTCCGCCCGTCCGTCTATCCGTCTGTTCAGCTTACCTTTAAGCGGTTGTATCTTTCGAACCGCAATAGATATCCAGTTCAAATATTCACAGAATACGTAATGTTATATTGCGGATTAACAAAAAAATTATACAAAAGTCAAAAAGTAAAAACAAACGGGAGTCCCCATTCAACAAATGTATTTTTTAACGTATTTTTGTAATTGCTGTAATGTAAAAACGGTAATACGTTCATGCGTCAAACTTGATAATGTTTATCCATCCAACACTCTAAAGTATAATAATAAATAATGGCCAAGTGTGAGTCGGTGACAAATTTCTGTTCATTACCAAGTTATAACTGGTAATACGGTTACTTGGACGACTTTATCATATCTTTCACCGAATCGAAATTCCATGTTTTTCAAATTTGTAAATTGATAATTATTGGATTTTGTGGTGGTACGGAACCCTCAGTGCGCGAACCTGACTCGCACTTGGCCTGTTTATTTTTATTTGCAAGTATAGCAATACTTTCAGATTGGTCCCATAGATTTTTTTCAAAATCGGTTCAGTTGTTCGGTTTCAAATCAATATAACTGGAAAAAATCTGTCATCCATGTCAACGAAATTGCGTATTATTTTAGTCAGTTTTTTTAAGTGATACCTAATTTTAATGTCTTTAAATTCATCATGTTATCAAATTTCTCGATTTATCTATACTATAATAATAATAATATTATAAAGAGGAAAGATTTGTTTGTTTGTTTGCATTGAATAGGCTCGGAAACTACTGAACCGATTTGAAAAATTCTTTCACTGTTGGGAAGCTACACTATCCCCGGGTAACATAGCTTATATTGTATTTAAAAAAAAAAATGGATTCTTACTAAAACTCCAATAATGTAACCCAAGGTGTAAAAAAATAAGATTTACAATTTTGACTTTGCGTGTTTGACAGTTCTAAGACAGGACAACGTCTGTCAGGTCAGCTAGTCTATACTAATATTATAAAGAGGAAAGATTTGATTGTTTGTTTGTTTGTTTGCATTGAATAGGCTCCGAAACTACTGAACCGATTTCAAAAATTCTTTCACTGTTGGGAAGCTACACTATCCCCGGGTAACATAGGCTATATTATATTTTCAAAAACAAAATAGGGATTCTTACTAAAACTCCAATAATGTAACCCAAGGTGTAAAAAAATAAGATTTACAACACATTTGCTCAAAAAGTGCACTTACGAAGCCTGAATACATCTTTCGAAAGTTAAACATTACGGATCATACAACGGAGCGTAATGAATTTGTCCGCACGCTCCGTTGTATAGCACCGTGCGTGTACTTTACGCTATTTTTTTAATTTCCATTTTTTGTTTTTTTCTCGCAAATGTGTTGTAAAACGTTGTATGGCACACGTGCGGATTGGTTATTACAAACTCGTGACTATGGTAAGCCCTCGACTTCGTCTCGGGCTTACATTCGTCTACTCGTTTGTAATAACCAAATTTCCGCACTTGTATCATAAATAACTATTACAATTTTGACTTTGCGTGT
The DNA here is from genome assembly GCA_914767915.1 of Agriopis aurantiaria. Lineage (NCBI taxonomy): Eukaryota > Metazoa > Arthropoda > Insecta > Lepidoptera > Geometridae > Agriopis > Agriopis aurantiaria. The sequence continues at coordinate 8,614,477 of OU611999.1, forward strand.
TTGACAGTTCTAAGACAGGACAACGTCTGTCAGGTCAGCTAGTTTTATATAAAAAAAAAACTGTACACACATGTGCCAACTTTCTGTTTATTGTACAAGATGTATTTTTTATAATAGCTTAGGCTTGCGTTTGTCCGTCTAGCGTCTATTACTCTCATCTAGTACACGCTACTATTATCATAGAAGTTTCCAGTTCCTATTCCAATGGAGCGGCTATTGCAAACGCTTCAACAAACCTTTCAACAGCTCTTAAAAAGCTTTCATAGTAGTGCAGCAATTACAAAAATGTATCTGGGTACAATCGGTCTGCGCAATTATTAGTTGAGTGCAGCCGTCGATCAAGTAGTTGGAGAGTCATGGGGACGCATTTTGTAGATGTTTAAACAAGCTTTTTCTTTAAAAAAAAAACTAACAATGGCTTTTTTGACGGATCGTGTTTCGCAAACGGTACACCCTGTGGGTACACCTGAAGAAAAGAGGACGAACGAGAGGGTAGAGTGTGTACGTACGTACTATTTTTCATTTTGTTTCTTGTGGTTTTTTTTTTCATGATTAAATTTTGTTTTGTTTTCTGTTTTTTTTTCTTTTTTTTTCGTTGTATTATTAGTAATTTTTTTTGTTTATTTTGGTTTTTTTGTTCGTGTTTTTTTCTGTACTGTATGAGAACTAGTCGCTATCTAGTATTTATGATGACGTCACTCGCCCAATAATGATAATATTATTAGAAATAAGCAGCGAAATCCATTTTAAAGAAACATAATACTATATAACTCCAATGTAATTTACAACATGAAATAACTTATTCCAGATAACATTTATGAAATCGAATCGATTATTAAATACTAGCTGCGCCCCGCGGTTTCACCCGCGTAGTGATGAAAAATGGTGATGATGATGATGAAAAACTCTTGAACTATACCCATGCAAAAAAATCGGGTCGATTCGTTGTTCCGTTGCAGCGTGAAAGAGGAACAAACATCCATACATCCAAACATACAAACTTTCGCGTTTATGATATTAGTAGGATGTCCTGAAGGTAGACTGAGAAACGTCTGCACAGTTCGTTGTCTTCAGCGCAAGAGAGGGCGGGATTCAGCTGTCAGAGAATTAAATAGGCTTGGTGTTCTCAGTAGCGGTATGGTATTGCCAGTTGTGGCGTGATAAAAGTCCGCTCGCCCATCCATCTTCGTCTTAGGCATGCAATAATAAAATAATTAGCAAACACAGCTCATACAGCACACATAATGCAGCACGCCTCTCGTCACCCATACCCAACAGCACCCGCTCAACACCACCTAGAACTCACCACAATAACCCAGAATGTTTCAATCCTATACTTTCATATTCCCTTGCACACACATTCCATAATAAAATTGTCGATTATATTAAACAATACCTCTTTGTGTTGGCTTCGGTACTTACCACTAATTTCTTTTAAAAGTCCAGGCTATAATATCAATCGGAATTCCTGACTTTTCGAAATCAGAATCGAACCTCCGTAACATTCCTACTTTGAAGGCTTTGTTATACAGGACGTGCAGGGCAATAAATAAATAAATATTCGGGACATTTTTTGCACACACTGTCATCTGACCCCAAACTAAGCAAAGCTTGTGATATGGCTGCCAGAGACTGATATACATACATATATAGTTTTAAATACATAATTAAATAGATATTAACAACCAGATATAGAACAAACACAAATGTTCATCACATAAATGTTTGTCCTAGGTGGGACTCGAACACACGCCCCCATGCTTAGAAGGTAGGTTCACTACCAACTGGACTAACAGGCTACTAACTTGACGGACAGCCAAGTGATCTTCCCCAAACTAGCGTTACTCATTTATTTAAAAAAAATTAGGCGCACACACTAATATTATAGGTAAAAATTTGAAAACGTAGAATTTTCTCCCGGCATTTTTCTCCCGAGAGATGTGAAAATTCGAAAATCTTCACGATGTTAACAAAATTGCACCCAGAATCAGGACGTTAGAGAGAAATCCATTAAATTATGTTATGAAAAGGCGGCGCATACGAAAGTTACTTGTATATACAAAACATTTGAATTTCTTATTCCAGGGGTGTTTCCGAGAAGCTACAACATGTTCTTCAAAAGGCGAGTTAATAGAGTCTTAAAAGGTCGGCAACTTTTTTGTGATGCCTCTGGTGTTACAAGTATCCATAGGCGACGGTGACTGCTTACCATCAGGCAGCCCATCTGCTTGTTTGCCACCAGTGCCATAAAAATGCAATATTAAATTAAAATTTATAGATGGAAAAGCTTAAAAACATTAGGCGGAATTATCGCTAAAATACATCGGAACAAGTAGAATAGGGTAAAAATAATAGTACAGCGTTTTCCCATTTGGTGTGTTGCGACTCGGTACACCATCAAAATAAAATACCGGATCGCTTTGTTTTAAAATAATAATATCGATCGACGCATCGTAAGCCAATACCGAAATATATAGTTTGAAAAGTTATAGTAATAAATTTTTTAATTGTAATACATATCTCGTAATTTATACATACAATAAATGTGTAGTTATTTTACTTAATGTAACCAGCTTTGGGGGTTGAAACTATTGAGTGGGTCACGGAGGGACAGTTTGAAAACTACCCTATCATGGTAGAACAATGTCTGGGAGAGACTGGTCTAGTAGTAGTTTTCTCCCACAGCTCCCAGCCTAATATCTCCCATCTAGAGTACCTTGGCATACTCGATGGCGATGAGAGCTTGACAATAGCGTCGACAGTAATTAAAAATGGCCGTCAATTTATTTCAAAGAATCAATTAAAATACTTGATCGTTAAAACTTTGTAAATATCGTTAAATAGGCTTTAAATGAAATTAGTATTTCGTTAAGATTCCATCTTATAAATTAGAAGAAAAAAGTAGACGAAAATAATAAAAGTTGTTGATGCTCAGACCCTTTTGTCACGGCAGATTAGGTGATAACTGAACTGTGAAAATTTAAACAAAATCTGTGAATAACTTTAAAAAAAGTTATTAGGGATGTACGACATGAATATCGGTAAATACTGTAAATTTCTTAAGAGAATACTTCGTTCACACCGGACAACATTTTGTCTCAGACTGAATTAATGTGTGATGTCATATTGCACAGGTTAGCAGGTTGTGTCACGTTAGACGTTAGACTATTGTCAGAGTTAAGCTACAAGCTATGGCTACAAGCCACGTCGAAATGACGCATTAAGGTGGGCGCTGCGGCTTACACATGAAAAATTCTAAAACGGTAATGTTAAGTAATTGTGTTAACACAAATTACCTAACTCAATTTCCGCAACTCATTTTATAAAGTTAGGTTGAGGAGAGGAGTTAGCGAGCTGAGTTAACCTAATTTAAAACAACACCCGCTTACACGTAGTTCAAATTTCGAATGACTCGTAAATGCTGACTCACTTTTTTTTACACGAAGTTTAAATTTCGAACGACTCGTAACACGTACTTATTTCTTTTTTTATACAGCAATTGCAGGCGTATCACGTATCTCATAAAAAGTGTTGGCACGTAGAGGAAGGCTATTATTTACCCTTAAAATTAGCCACGTGTCTCGGCTCACCGCTTACCACCGCGTTTATTAGCTGGGTAAACGAGCTGGCTAGATACTTGCATGTTTTATGAGTGGTAGATACCCGAACACTTTATTTAGGATGTGTGAGAGAGACAGCTCTGTTGGAAATTGAGTTAGATATAATTTTTTCCTATTAAAAAACACCAGACAAAAGAACTTTTAATATGTAAGTTATTAACGGAATATTTACCGTGGTAAGGTTGTGAATGGAGCTCTCGAAATTTCGGCGCAGTTACATGCACCATGTTCACGGGAAGTCATATACGTAACTGTAGTGAACAACCGTGATAGTTTTAAACAGTGTTTAACTTTTAATAAAAATAAAAACTGTTCTCATTGTCCGCATCGAAAGGGACTTCTACTTTCTAACATTTTTGTCAAAATAAACTCTTCAGTAACGTGATTGGCTTTTACATCATTCTTGTCTATTATGTAAATGTGAATAGGTACTACACAGATATTAGTTTATCAATGCGATCGTCCTTCGCAAAGTTGTAGAGAAGAGCTTATTGAGAAGTTTCGCTGAACTTTGCAGAAGTACGTAAGTACGTTACAGGACATCTTGCGGCATATTGACTCCACTATTGGTTTCCGAACTCCGCTTTCTTGCCATATATTTCCGTGATCGCAAACTCTTTTATTGTTTTACTCGCTTGACTTCTCTTCCATTTTATTTGATTAATCGTTTTCCTATCACATATCCGGTTTGTTTATGATCAATAAAAGATATATGTATTTACACACAAGTCTATTTATATGTAAAATGGGGCCCAATAAAAAGTCGGGTGCGAGTAAACAGTGACTTACAACCGTGGGCATTACATCAGGGATTTGCCAAATATGCGTATTAGAGTCGGAGAGGGCGCTGGCAGCTATTCACCGCCAATGAATTAGCCAATAAAAACAAATTGAACCAAATAAATTCCCCATTACCCCTGTTTTCCTATTTTCTTTAAGGTCGAGTTTTGTAAAGCATATTTTCGTAACGGCTTTTCAATGTCCAAAATGGGACGTTCGTCTGGAACGGATATTTGTTACGGTTGATTTAAATTGAGAAAAAGGTCGGGGATCCGTTGTTGTAAAGCCACAGTTCTCTAAATTCATTAAAAAGCGGAAGTGCTTATCCAAAAGCTGAAAAGGAAAGTTTGCAAGTTCATCTTTAAAACAGATAGTGACGTTACGGCTTCATACTTTCAAACTACCGTGGACTTTGTTCTTTAGCCTGATAATAATTTTAAGATTTTATTGAGTTGAAAGATGAAAAACATATTTAGCGTGATTTGGAACTGTTGTATCCTTGCACTTAGTGCTTGAACATTTACAGTTTCAGTTGGTACTTGATCGAGTGTGAACGATAAATTAATAACTGAAATAGATAATTTGATTCAGATAATAATATATTTCCATATGACTATTCTTACATTAAATATGTGTAAAAACAAATAACCGCCCAAGCCTGACCAACGATTACATATCAAAACATTTTGTTATTGTCGGAGCCTTTCTATTGTTACAATGTTTCTCAAAGTCCTTAGTAAACATTTCATTTTCATTGTATACACACTTGAAGCATGGACTGTCCCATTTAGTATAAATGGATGCGTGTAGTGATGGGCGAGAAATTTTGAATCATTCGATTTAATAGTAGGTTTTTTCAGTTAAGTTAAGTTAGTTGCCTTCCATAGTATTTCTGTACCAAATTTATTATAATACTATTTGTCACCTGTTCACGGCCAAACGCCTGAACAGATCTGAATGAAATTCTCAAAGAATGTAGCATGTATCACAGGAACGAACACAGATACTTTTTATTCCAAATAAATAATAATTGGAAGATTGAAAAATTGTAGGTAAAACCTCAGAGGACAATCAGTAACTAAGTAAATACCTAGCAACTATGTAAGTAACAGCAGCTCATCTAGTACAAGTGCTGTCTCACCAGTAACGACCTCTGAATTTTAATGCGCACGCTTCGAAGAAGCTTTCCATGCTGGTTTTCTTACTAAAAGGAAAATTTTGCTCCGATATTGCAGATCATGCAACTTCCGACGTGATATTTTTTGCATTGGACCATAATTTTAATATTGCTGCTTGCTCAGCTCATCCCCCTCTAACGTATACAATAAACAAACGAGTAAATGCAAAGTAAACAAAATTAAATTACACCCTCCTCTCATTCAATTAAAAAAAGAGAACGAAATAATTTCATCATAAAAACACCCAGTGTAGCTTCGTCTAAAATTTAATTACTGTCACAAAATGACTCCCTCGACTCTCGTTACTCATAATTATCGTCAAGACTTGAGGTTTTCTTTACGTCCCAAGTTATATTGTGTTTTGTATTTAATGCGGTTGTTTACAAAGTTCTCTAGAAGCTAGATAGCAACTTTCTAAAGTAATCTACGTCACGTCGAAATCTTCCAAACTGCGAATCGTGACCTTTTTATGTAACATGACATTTAGACACATTTTTTACGTCCCAAGGTGAGAAAGGTCTAAAGAAAAGCCCTGTCGTTTGTATCGCAAATTAACTCGACAAGCGAGCGAAATAAATACAAATGGCGGACCTATAAAAAACGCTAGAATAACACGTGCGCGCAATGTTTGCGAGTCTTTTTATCATCATAAAAATCTGCGAAAATTTAAATGAATCTCGTAATGCAATGATTTACGAAAATGAGATACTCGTGTAGGGATATCGCGTTTTTCATGTCGACATAAACGCGAATATTTTTACCTCGAAATCGCACTTTTACATTACATTTCCATTATCCGCCACAAAAAAGCCTTTAAAGAACGTCTCCACAGTAAAACAATTACGCGCAGTAAAGATTCCGCCAATAAAAACGAAATGGTCCTCAAAAGCGAAGTATGGAAAAGTTTTAAGATGAGTTTGACCTCATTTGAGCTATCGGCTGGAAGTGTTCCAATCTTTGTCCGTAGTTTTAAAGGGAACGGAGAGTGGACACGTCCGAGAGTATTCTAGCATTCTCGTACATCCTTAGAGTTGAAAATCTGGAGTAGTGTCTGGCTTCTCACAGAAACAAGCCGGTTGTTGGAACTAATAGCCGGTTATTGGAGGACAAATGATTTGACAAAAATCCGAAAACATTTAGACATTTTTAACATTTAACAGTTAACATTTTTAACATATTTTTTGACATTTTTTTTTTCTTTTGATAAAGTCCGTATAAATAATATTATTATTATTTTCTTGCGCAGATACACAATATTAATTACATAGTATGTCACTATGCAGGCTATAATGTAGGTACTTAGATAATCAAAGGTTCTATTACGATAAATATTATATAATTTTTTTTGTTAATTTACTTTTAAAAACCATAACTGGATAGTTAGGAGGTAGAGCCACGTAGAGCGCCGAAACTGCAACTATTTCGACGGCCACCATTGGCCGAAGTTGAATGCGTACTGAGTAAATGTAAAAATTCACTGCCTGCCACAGGAGTATTTTGGGGAATATTTTCGGCAGCGTGAGCAGGAGAGGCAGTGGCCAAATGCACAAAAAAAACTGTTTAGATCTTTTCTGTGGCCAAATGTAAATGAAGCATTATCTCGACAGTTTTTGCATGCTATATTTACTTGTTGTGATCCACTAGCATTTTAAGAACTAAAACGTTCATATAAATAATCCATCGTCCAACCTTTTTGGTCTCTACAGTTCCATACCTCAGCGGTTCAGTACACGCAGGTGCACACTCCTCATTTTAGGCAAGAAGCTACAAGTACGTGGCGGGAACCGTGTAGACAAAACTGCCGCGCCCGCTGCCGCTGCCGATAGACAGAAATGGCGTGACGATAGATAAAGAGGTTAATATAGCTGTAGGTTCATCAGGACGCTCGCGCGTCCGCCGTCCTATATTGCACTTTATTGTGTAGTTGCAAGAGTCGCTACTTGTCTAAATGATTTTGCGGAGTGAATCTTCTGTAATTGTGCTAATATGTATTCTGTGGTACACGTCAGAAGTAGCCTGAGTCCAATAGCATTTGTACAATTACTTAAGGCCTTCTTTTCCCACTTTAAGCAATTTTAGTCATTCTAGTTTTAGTTTTTCTACTTCCATGGTTACCTTGATATTATAAAAATGATGTCATATCAAAATTTAATGTTTTAACTAGGAAACCGTAAGACCGAATCCCGATTGAGTCCATTTCGCTCGATGAAAAAAAATAATTAAGTAACACTGATTTGTGAATTTTATGTATTCATTCAAATATCTGTTTACTAAATGATGTATACAGATTTTATAATTATAGAGGGAACCGTAATTAGAAAGAGCTGCCTTACGGCTAGCTGTTATAAGCAATCCAGTTTAGGTGATGAAAAATGTTGCGCGACCGGAAACCGTATCTGGGCGCGTCAAGGTTCACGTTTGGTGATTTTCCGAACTGTGCTGTTTTAACGTTAATTTGAGACCGCGTTAGGAGTTGGCCGTAAATCCAGGGGTTTGGCCTTTCTGAGAATTCAATGTTGGCCAATTACTTGATAGCCGGGTGTTTCGTGCTAATAAGCTGCAAGAGTAGTTTTAAAAGGTTAGTTGTAACTACGACACTGTTCAAGAGCAGTTAATCTAATTCCACCTGCATTCTAAAATAAACCCAACCACAATATACCTAATATTATTCGTTTTCGAACGATAAAAATCGAAGAACATCTCGAAAAACTGCTGAACTAACTTCCATTGAAACTTCGTCTGGGTTCTAATCTATCGCAAATGCGGAGTTATTTCATTTTGTACCGCATTCGATAAGTTTTTAGTTTTCAGTCGCTATGTTGGTGACGGGTGTGCGAAATGTGGATATTAGTATTTTATACGACTTCAAAAAAGGAGGAGGTTCTCAATTCAACTATATGTTTTTTTTAAATTATTGGCACGCGATTACTCCGCCAATTATGAATTAATATTGCTGATTCATTTTTTTTTGGTTGTTCATAACTTCAGAGGTGGTCCCATATAAATGTTATCAAAATTGATTACGCACTTTTTGCAGAAGAATAAAACAACAAAAATAAAAACTAAATCGATGTATACACAGATGATGTTTTGTATGCGATTCCCTTCAGCAAATTTTCTACATTTTAAAAAATAATTCCATTTTTTTTTCTTTTTTTTTCTGAATTTTTATTTCATGTAGGTCATTGATGTAAGATGTTGGTATATAGTCTAGAAGTCGGTATTGTTTTTTTATAAAAAATTATTGCAAGCTTGTATGTGATTACCAATTCTTTTAAAAGTTTATTTAAAAACAACACATTAAATATGTACAGATCGTAGAGCACAATTTGGTAGTCAGTTTTGCTTAAATGCGTACATTGACTAAATCCGTTTGTAGATCATCATCATCATTAGCATCATCAGCCGGAAGACGTCCACTGCTGAACATAGGCCTCCCTCTTTAACCTCCACACTGAACGACAGCCTGCCTTTTGCATCCACTGGATGCCCGCGACTCTCACAATGTCGTCGGTCTATCTAGTGGGAGGCCTCCCTACGCTACGTTGTAGATCACCGTTAAGTACTTAACATTAGGTAAACTGTGGTCAAACACCTAGCCATGCAACAACCTTTTAAACCTTTAAAAGTGCCTAGCAACCAGCCTGATATCACTAATTGAGTCGCCTAATGAAAATATATATATTTCACTTGCTTCTGCCTTCGGCTTACGTACATTTTTTTTAAAGCTAAATACCTCCCATTCACTGGCAGATTCATTACAAATTCTCTAAAACTAATTGACCTTCAAAGTTCTGCAGGTAGATTTTTAGGAGGTGTAGAGATCTGCTAAGAATGGAGTTCGCGACAAGGCTAAATTAAGTAGGGCTCAAAGTTTATATGAAAATCTACGTTTACCAAGTCACGGGTAACAGCAAGTATATTATAAAAAAATTAAATACATAATACTAACAGCACTCCGCGGTTTCACTCACGACGCGAATAAATAAATAATAATAATTAGTTAATGGTCGACTCGACAAGACCCCATAGACAATTAAAACATTTCCTATAGGAAGTAAGAACTTTTCCAGAAAAGTCGGAATAACCCATAATATAATTATGTTAATCCATATTAGTTAGCCTCCATACAATATTTCATTCAAATCAATTTAGCTGTTACTGGGTTAAATGCTGACAAACGTACACACTTACACACACAATTTTGCATTTTTATAATATTAGTGTGATATCAAATAAACAGACTGACATAACAGTACATGATGACTATGGACAGACGACCTAAAAGAGCCTGGGAAAAAGCTGGATGCAGGCCGCTTCCAACCAGCCCTTTTGAAGATCGATGCGAGTCGTATGTCAGGCAGTGGACGTCCTAATATGGCTGAAATAATGATGATGATAATCAAGTAAACATTTCGATTGAAAATTTAGTTTGAATTTATCAATCGTGTTCTTTATGAAAAAGATTCTACTCACTAAAATACCAAAGGTTTTAACTAAAAGAAATTATAATTTATCGCTTAACTGAACAGAAAATTACAGTACACGCATAAATGTGAATTATTTAATTCGCAGAATTTTTTTCATTACACCTCCTAATAGCGCTGTATTTCATAATAGCTTCCTAAAAAGTATTTATTTGTTTTGGCAAAAAATATTTGATAGGCAGGTCCTAAGACCTCACCTAAGATATCAAAGAAATTATCTCTTTCAAAAATTTCCAACATTGAGGCCGAGGAGGGATTTTTGAAGGCTTTTGATTTTTTAAATAAATTATTTCAACTATGTACGAGTATATAGGCACGTATATTAAGCCTACAGTATCCTACAGGCATAGTTTATCTTCGCAGAATAAAAAGTAAGCTACCATAACTAAATTTCCATTCAAATACGTTCAGCTGTTAGATAGTCGAGTCGACAAACATACACATATTCAGACTTAGAAATAAATGCGTTAAATAACAAACTCATCAACATAATATAAACTAAATAATTACACTAGATTTGTTTCAGACAAATTGCTAAGGTAAGACAATGTAGATCTTTTCGTTACGGTCCAATTTTCTAAGTGTATATTTCTGTGGGATTTTACCGTACTTATGTGGCGCATATTTTACAAATAAAATAACCCATTTTTATTTCTTGTTTGGTTCTGGTGGGTAACTATAATCTCAAAAACTTTCTTATAATAACTTTACATTGAGCTTTGTCTCGCTCTCTCGGTTAATGAGAGAGCAACACAAAATTTAATGTAAGGTTGTTATAAGTTTTTTTTAAAGATTATAGTAATCCTTTGCGAAATAATAACATTCCCAGAAATACCGTTGACTAGTTAGTTTTTAGTAATAAGTCTTGTTAATAAAATGGCAAATAACTAAACCTGTTCGACCTATCGAAATAGATAGACATCTACCAATAGGTATAACACATTTATCACATAGTTGTTCACCAAACTAGTTCAAAGCGAGGAGAACCCCGTGTGTTGGGCAGCCGGCACCAGTCTTATTTACTGCTTATTCCGTCCGTTTACTGCGGCCATATCTTAAACACCGTTTATTTTGGTCCAATTTGCAACAAGTACGGTACGTTTCAGTAGTTATTTAGAGTTACGAGAAAGGAGCTCGATAGGATTGTACGCGCGTCGTTGTAACAAGTGGGTTTTATTGGCAGTACCTGCTTTATTTGGTGTTAAACTCTAATTTTACTCAGTTCGTATCAAATATTGCTAAATATTAACGAAGCCTGTCAAATAGAACGCGTACCTAGAGCGTGTCAAGACGTGTTGTGTTAGCGTCGCGTAATGTAGCGCTGCTTTGTCTTGTAAAATTTTTGGCCACATAATAATGCAGATAGTTGTCCTACGCCAGCCAGCCTCTTCTGTATAGCACACGGCACTATGCATCACAATCACATAAATTATTGACTTTTGCCTTTTTTCAAAACCTCGACCTTCGGTCTTGCCTCGATCTACGGTCTCAGCCTCGGTCTCCATTCCAGAACCTTTCGGCCCATCGGCCATCTGTTCTGCGTGCTATGTGCCCTGCCCACTGTCATTTCAACTTGCTATGCCGGTGGGGTATGTCGGTAACTTCGGTTACGTCATGCTTAAATAATTTATACCTTAATCTACAGTATTGTAGTAAAACTAGACATTCTACGAAGCATTTAGTTTGATAAAAACATTAAACAAAGCAGTCAAAAGCTAGTTTCGAGCAAGTAGGTCAGTAGCCTGGCTCACCCCCTATATACCCGAGGGGAGGGCATCACACGTCGCTGCTTTTTGCTTTTTTTTTAGCTGCCAAGTGAATGACGTGGGTAAAGTTCTTGATATGACCGAATTGGGGCGTGAATAATTTACTGGTAGAATTTTTAATTTGATGAAGCTGCTTTGGCTCTTGTTGTAGCATATTTTTAGCAAATTTGGGTTTAACAGGGTTCTACAATGTGATTTATTGGTTGATGGCTAGGTTTGTATTCTGTACGTTTGCCAATTTTAAACTAAGTTTTAAACTGCACTTTTTCAGAGCCAGCAAAATCCAAATGTACATAACAGTTTTAGGCAGTGAGACAGGTAAAAATATTTTAGGTGTTTTATGAAATAAAAATAATTTGAATTGTAATTTTTATTTTTGAATCGCTTTACCCAAGCATGATTATCATCACAATCAGACTTAGTCAACTGCGAGACATCATCAAGGTCTTTTTCTTATTTACCAGATATTTTAAGGCCGCGTTCATCGGCCAGACATATCTCTTTCGCACATAAAAAATATATAAAAACTCATTGAGTGAGAATAACTCTGTGATTATTAACGCGTAACACTTTAAATAATAAGTGAGGTTCAAAAAGCATGTGTCCTAATGTTTAATTTATCACAAATAATAGGCTTACCGATGAATAAACTAAATACATTACACATAATGGAAAAATAAATTAAATTAACAGATAAATGACGGGGATATGAGAGTTTAAAGTTTTAGGTGGGGATAGAGAGGGGATACTCTGTCCCTTTTTCACAAAGCGTGTGTTAGTATAGCATTTGTATGGCACGCCTGAGACGTGACGACATAGCTCAGTATAGTGCGCTCTCTGTATAGCATGAAATTAAAATACTTTTGAAGTAATTTAAATGTTGTTTTCGTGGATGGGCTCTATTTATGATCAGCTTTTTGTGAGGTAATAAAAAATATTAGTCATAATGCCAATTTTTAATATAACAAGAATCATAAGTTAAGTTAATAAATTAAGCAAATAAAAGAGTTAAAGAGTTTATAAGTGAAGTTAATAAATAGGTAAATACTTACCATTTATTATTTACAAGCAACGACCTAACAGCATGTTTTCTGTTTTCTATTTTATGTACCCGAGCCACTTCAAGGTTTTACAGTGACTACAAAACAGCTACAAGAGTAATTATAGCCAATTACGTCTCGGCATAAGACTCCTTGGGAATGATTAATGTTCTCCATTTCGTGGACCATCAGTTCAGGACTTTGCCAATATTGTAGGAAAGATACTAGCAATAATAGACAAATTTATTCAATATAATCCACTCCATGCTTGTTTCTAAAACCTAATAGCAGTTTCGAAAAATTGTCCTGTAATTAAGGTAACTTTTTTTGGAACTTTTTAGTCATTCTTAGCGTAATTATCAATTTAAAAACCGACTTCGAAATTAGTAAAAAACGCAATTTCATAAACATAAAATTTATTTTATTTTTAAATTATTTTGATTTAAAATCCAAACTACTAAACCAATTTAGACAAAATTTCTATGGAACCAATCATAAAGTATATCCTTTAAAAAAAACAAATCAGTTCATAAATGACGGAGTTCTGAGGTAACAAACATTTAAAAATACAACCGAAATAGAGAACCCCTTCCTTTTTTAAAGCCGGTTAAAAAGATAATGGTTTGTATTAGCCCCACATTGAGTAGATCGAATGATGGTTTCCATCTATGCAGCATACATAGTTAATAGTTACAGTTCCGGATTTCACTAACAAAGCTATACTTACAATATCAAAGACTAGGATAGGTAGTAAATTGATTTTCGATTCCCCTTACTAACCTAACTAAATAAGCATCAAAGGAAGTTTGCCGATGATGTAACTACGGCTCGACGTAGTACTACGTCTACGTATTTACTACGGCGTAGCTTCGTAGAGACAGATCTGTATCAGGTTATGCCGCGAGTTTACTTACTTTGTGTGTGTTTTCCATCTTAAGTTGGACCAGTTCTCCAACTTTTTTTAATTATTTTTATTATTTTTCTTATTGAATAACATAGGTACATGTTATTATAACACAACTCTGCCAAACTGCATAGCAGTTAATAGGCAGACATCAACTCTACAAAATTTCATCGTCAACGAGTAGGAACACAACATTTTAGAGATACTAATTATATACCTAATTATAATATTGGATATAAATATATGTGTGGCAACAAAGAGTTATCATGGAAACACCAGGAATGGACAGCGCCAAGAACCCGCAACAAAGAAAGAATATGAACAACAATTCAACACCAAAATTGAATAAAAAAATACCTTTGGTTAGAACAAAGCAATTATCGACTACTATAATAATTCAGTTCGACCTACGTCGTCTCAGCAGTAGCACGTCAGCAGTCAATCCAAAAATTTCAAATTGCGCAGTTGACCATGACCATGCGATTGAAGTTAAACTACTAAAGCTCCATTACGACCACATCGTCGCTTACCATCAGGTGAGATGCGGTCAAACGCTACACCATTTCATGATATTTTTTTACAGAAAGACAGTCATTTAACTTTCTTTTTTTTGATTGATTGATTGATTGATTGATTAACTCTTTTTTTTTTTATTATAATACTAGCAACGCACCCAACTTCGCACGGGTGTAAGTCTTATTTTTTTACACCTTGGGTTACATTATTGCAGTTTTAGTACGGATCCCTATTATTATTTTTTTATATAATAATAATAGCTCCAACAAAAATAATAGCTTCTCAACAGTGAAAGAATTTTTCAAATCGGTTCAGTCGTTTCGGAGCCTATCCAATGCAAACAAACAAACAAACAAACAATCAAATCTTTCCTCTTTATAATATTACTAGCGATCCGCCCCAGCTTCGCACGGGTATAGATTATAGCCTATGTCACGCGGGAATAGTGTACCTTCCCAACAGTGAAAGATTTTTTCAAATCGGTTCAGTAGTTTCGGGGCCTATTCAATGCAAACAAACAAACAATCAAATCTTTCCTCTTTATAATATTATTAGTATAGATATATATATACTACTACTACTAGCGGTCCACCCCGACTCCGCAAGGGTATAGTTATATAGCCTATTAAAATAGCCTATATTAAACAGTGATAATGTAGCATTCAAATGGTGAAAGAATTTTTAAAATCGGTCTAGTACTTTTTGAGCCAATTCGTTACAAACATACATTCAAATCTTTCCTCTTTATAATATTATCTAGAAAGATACGGATTCATTACTACAGGGAAGTTATTTTGACATTGTTGTTTCAAAAAGAGTAAAAAAATATAAAAAGAGTAAAAATTGTTTTTGGGAAACAATAAGATACGGGTCGTTTTATCACTGAGCTTGACCTATTCAATATTTTCCCACTCTAAAAAAGTAACCCTTTAAAGTAAATCCTATAGTGAAACACTCCAACATAATTATATTACTTTCGGGCAAGTGTCTTTGATTCAGTGAGTGCTTTTGTTCAGTTTATTGCCTTACAACATGGCTAGGCAATGTGATAAAATAAACCAGCCAAGTTTGAGTCGGGCTCGCACACTGAGGGTTCCGTACCACCACAAAATATAAAAAGTAGTGCAAATAAACAACATCATGCCCAGGCGGTTACCCATCCAAATACCGACCGCGCCCTACGTCGCTTAACTTGGTGGTGAACATAAATGTCACCGACTCTCACATGGCCATTATTTTATTATTTGTTGTTTTACTTTAAAGTGTGTAGGTACTACAATTATACCAAATTTGGCGCTTGTACGTATTACCGTTTTCACATTAGAGCAAATACAAAAATACGTTGTAAAAAACATTTAATTTTAATGACTGTTTTAATATTTCTTAGTTAATCCGCCGCAACTTTACATTTTCTGTGAAAAAATTAACTGGCTATCTAATACGGTATTTACGGTTCGAAAGATACATCCGTTAAATGGTAGTACAGACGGACAGAAAGACAGACAGCGCAGACTTAGTAATAGGGTCTTGGTTACACCCTTTGGGTACGGAACCCAAAAAATATATAATCGCAGCAGCACTTTGCCTAGAGCGTTGCTTGATCTGCTAACACGATATTATAACCGATTACAGGGTTAACAAAGTATTAATTAAAACTTTTTCAAAATCTGCCATTATTATTTTGAAAGTTTAGCGAGCGCGCTAACAAATTTAATATGGCGAGTAAATGCTGCCCGCCCATTCACGGGTGGGCGCTTCCCGATCGCCGGAGCGGAGAGATGAGACCAGACGCGACGCTAGACGTAAAGCGACCAGGGGCTTTAAGGCTACCTGTTTATCGCGATTCTGTTTAGGTGATGCGAAAAGTTGTTCAACCGCAAGCTGTATCTCGGCGCGTTGAGGTTCACGTTTGCGTGATTTTCCACACTGCACTGTTTCGAGCCCGCGTTAAGAGGTAGCCGTATGGCCCCAGTTCTACCTATATTTTTCCAAATTTTGAACAAAAATTATCGATTCATCTACAATAGTTTTCAGAAATGAAAGACAATTTCGCTCTACTCTGATCAAAGGCTAGGGCCGGCGCTGCAACAAAAAATTGTTATTTGTTATACAAGAGTGCAAAGTTGCTTTTTAACCTAATTATAATACTTATTACTGACAGATAATTAATCAAACATAAGTGAATAGCCTATCGATTGTAACTCGATATAATTAAATCGACAGTTATTCAAATAATAAACAGCGTCCTGTATATGCGTTGTTGTGGCTACCGGAACCGGTTTCAAGCCTTCGCTGCGGCCGATTCCGAGCGATTTGTACGTAACTTCACATTGCATGTATTTTATTTTTCGTGGAATGAGGTAGTTTATAGGTTGGTAACTTATTATGCTTATGTTACCGGGATGAACAGATGCTTGCTTATGAAATTGTAATGCAGGTACCTAAGTACTTATTTGTAAACGTTAGGTGTATTTTAATTATTATTTTTTTGTTTTCTTTTATATTTAATATTTAAAATTTATTTAAGTTTGCGCCATTATGTTAGTGCGGATAGTGAAGCTTAGTATCGATACAAACAGCTTAGTTTTTCGATACTAATTTAAATTAATTATGTGGATATATATGAAATAAATGAATTAAAAAAAAAAATAAAAAAAAAAAAAAACCGCGTGCTCTATTTTGATGACCGCGAAGGATTAAAAAAAAAAATATCCTGATCGTTAGCGAGGGAATCAAAAGAGCACGAGGTGAAAAATCTTTGCACTCAAGTGCAACACGTAACTTTTCATCCCTTCACAGCGAGGAAAGGACTAAATGGAAAAAAAAAACATTTGTGCATTATTAACAGTTTCAGTCAATTCTGTTGGCGTCAAATAAACTTCCTCATCGCTAAAATCACTAATTTTAGGTTTTTCACTGGTTTTCAAGTTTCTTGTTTTTAATCTAAGGTTTTAACAATATGGCGTGAAAAGAAAATGGCGCACGCAAAGCAAATTAAAATAAAGTACACCAAGAAGGTTCCGAGTCTGAGTTTTTAACAAATTTAAAAAGGTTGTATGATAAATTCGGCACCATGGAGGTAGAAGTAAATAGGTATAATGATGTTTTGAATTCACAAACTTAGGGCACACGATGTTCTAAATTTAATTTTACTTTATCCTCTAGCGGATAAAAACGGCGTTTGAAATCAGATATCGAAGAACAATCTCTTTCCGAGGTAGGGGATGAAAAATCATTTTCGCATTTATAATATTAGTATGATATAAAACTCTCTATAATTCTGTCTTCTTGTAAGCCAAATATCGTCAGCTTGGTAATGTTTTGAACGCGTGGCTGAACACGTAGAAATTACGTCTCGAAATCACATTGCGTGCTCACTTCAAATATGATTTAAATGCAACATTTTCCAAGTAATTTGCACGAGAGGGAATGCTAATTAGCCTGCCAATTACGCAACCGTCGACGAATTCCGGTACTTGATTTATATTCGACTTCGAGACGTGTATCCGTTTGTGAGTAAAATTATACGTTCGCGATGTAACTCCGTGTTTGCTTAATACTGATACTTGCATACATTTATCAACAACACGAGAAAATTAGACATAATGTATTTGGAATCATAACAAACTAGCTTTACCCTTCGACCGAAATAAAATGATTGGACGGGCCATTGAACTTGCTCAGTAAAAACGAGTCAAGCCCGTTAGACAATACTTCAACACCTAATTATAACCACGACGTACAGATACATTTGTTACAAAAAAAATTGATAGAGGTGTTTTGTTGTGTTTTTACACTTCGGGAAAGCACACTAAGGCATAATTTTGTCAGATGTTTCGTTATCATGTAACAATAGTCTTGAGTCGCACTTCCTACGGCTAGAGACTGACTGAAACGAAGTGAGCGCCAGCGCTCATTTTGTAATCTTCAAAAATGCGCTTTTTCTGGGCCTAAGAAGGGTAAGGCTTTATAGTCTGTGTAACAAACATACCTAAATAGGGTACTTGACTGTATTAAAAATATTATGCCAATTGACGCCATCCATAAACATGACATAATGAAAAAGCATATTTCATTGATTTTTTGATAAAAATATGCTTATTTTTTGTAAAAAACGCGAATAAAATAACTGTATTTTCGACATTTGATCACGTGATCGAAAACGGTCTGTAACTGGCTTCATCCCTAGTGACGTCACACAAATCTAAACAAACAGATTTTGTATTGATATTTGCGAATTTAATGTTGTAAAGCTATTTTGAGAGCGATTTATCCAGAAATTTTCACCAAATACATTCCGGAGGTTAAATGTGACAAGAATGGAGAAACATTTTGTGCAAGCAGACAGCAGTAACTTACCCAAAATTAATGTTTTTATGGTTGCATATTTCTTTAATAATAATCCACGTCATTGTTTCTACGCTGCAGAACTCAAAACGTAAAAACTACAATGTCAGTATTAATTTTTAATTGTTCTCCAAGCAAAACATTCAATCAAGTTGTACAAAAAGTATGTTGTAGTAGGTGGATATAACTATTTTGTTAGGTTATGTCAAGCCTACAATGTTTAAAAAGAAAGTAACAGTACATAAAATAGTAATGCAATAAAAACACAAATTATAATAGAAATATATAGACTTAAATATGTACCTCAAAATGATCTTCGCACATAGAAACACTTGAATTAGCTCCAATACTTTTGGGTTCTCTACGAGCTACTTAGTTCCAACCTTAGATTGGTTACAACCACTTTTTTCGAGTTTTGGGGAGTTTTGGGTGCATTGGAACAGGAACAAATATTTTATCCGGTGTCTTTATGGAAGTATTTGTACATTTTGGCACTACACAATATTTATAAACCATTACTTCTATTAGAAATTAATTAATCATCAAACTTTTGCAGCCTGGCTGCAGTTGTTTTGTTTTGTGTGACGTCAATTAGTCACGTGATCGGAGCTATGACGCAGGTCTGCGTTTTGGCGCGATATTTTTTTATTCAAACTTTAACATCGATTTATATCGCAAATACGACTGATATCCAGAAAATATAAATGCAGTATACATTATTTTATATCAGACAATAATGTGCAATAGTTTCCCAAAAGTAGTCAAATACCCTATTAAACTACTAAAACTACAATAATCTAATAGACCACTTCCCGCAGGTATCGTCCACATAATTCATAATTCGCATTGAGTACAAACTTCATCATCATCATCTTCATCATCATCATTATCAATTTTCCACCCACTGTTATAGGTCTCATCTTCAGCGCGCCATTTTTCCGGTCCTGTGCTAGTCTTGTCCACTGCTTTCCTGCTGCTTTAGCGATGTCGTTTGAATAGCAGGCTGGTGGTCTGCCCGGTGGATGCTTACCATTCCGCGGCCACCTTACAAACTTACATAATTATTAATTAAGTATCTATATACCTATCCATCTATGTACCTACATCATCTGCATGATTTAAATCCCTGCCCATTTTCCTATTGGCCGGCCAGGGCGGGCACGAAAAAACGACGCCGTTTGGTTGTTGATATTCCGAAAACCCGTACGAAACGCTATAATTCCATTTATTGTGCGAACCGCTATATAGACATAAATATGCTGCCTGAGTGGGTGCTCCCCGATAGTCTGGATGTCTTCAAATTGCGAGTGAATTGGTTTCTTCTAGGCAAGCGTGCTCCATCGTAGACAGCACCATCGCTTAACATCAGGTGAGACAGCGGTCAAAACCAAGTCTATGCTTATAGAAAGAAAAAAAAATGGTAGGTTTTTTTGCGATTTTATGGTTGCTTCCATACTATATCGTAAAGGTAGTTCATAATGACTGGTACTATAATCCCCTTTCGGCTTAGTAGGTACACGGGGACTTTATTCCCGTGTAACCCAGTAAAATAAATAAATATTTGGGACATTTTTGCACACACGGTCATCTAACCCCAAACTAAGCAAAGCGTGTGATATGGTTGCCAGAGACTGATATACAAACTTATATATATTTTAAAAACCATACTTAAATAGATATCAACAACCAGATATAGAACAAACACAAATGTTCATCACATAAATGTTTGTCCTAGGTAGAAATCGAACCCATACCCCCAAGCGCAGAAGGCAGGTTCACTACCAACTGGATCAACGGGCTATCTATATAGATTGTTTCTATATAGATTGTTTATCATAGAAACAATACACAACGAGTGATCACTTGTGAAGTAATCTCCCTTTTTTTCCTTTTTCAGCAGCAAAATCCTTTTTAAAGCTAGCCATTCCCGTGCGCTATTCAAAATATTGAGATTAAAAATAAAGAGGTCACCATCAGGTGGGCTCGGTATGCCGTCAGCCCGATATTGCGTTTGAGCTCGGTGTCCACATTCTTGCACTACCGGACGTATTTTACCTCTAACGCCATTAAATGTTCATTATTTGATAATGGAATTATTAAATAAATATAGACCGTTCTTCTGAATTATGGATCTGCAAGCGTCAAAGTGCCCTACAACTGAAAATACGTTTTTTATGTACAAAAAAACCGACAAGTATGCCTTCGGTCCGCCTTATGGTAAGCGGTAATAACCATCTATCAATGGCGATAATTATCTTTGCCGTCTATGGACGCATGCAACTCTAGGGGTGTAGTCGATGCTTTGCTAGCCCAAAGAGGTGGTTGTAAACAGTATACCTAGAATTGCGAAATGTGCGTACACACATTTTATACAATAGGTATACAGTTCATCAAAACTCGCGTGAGGATTCATTATAAATTATTATAACACCGGCTTACACTCACGATTATGTTTCTATCGATCGAGACGATCGACCGGTTTCGGAGCCATTAGAGCCCCTTCCTCAGGGAATACAAGAGAGTGCAAGCTGGTGTTATAATAATTTTTAATAGGTATACAAGTTTTAGCGAGTCACGGGTGCAAGTACCGTTCTTTTATCGATCGTCAAATTGACAGTTGAGGTCGTCAAATTCGATAATATGCCATTTTTTCAGTACTCGCTGTGATCGATTCTATGGCATTTTAGCGAATTTGACGATCGATAAAGAACGGTACTTGCACTGCACAGTTGTCAAATAAAATCAAATAAATGTCCATTGTAATTTGTTCGAGTAGTGTAATTTGTTTTTGTTTGAAAACTAGGATTTAAATTAAGCCCTTATATGATTTGCAGTCAACATAAATCGACATTTTACGAATTCTTATTCAAATAAAACAAATCCAATTCTAAACAGTCATCACTAAAATGAAAGATTTTTTTTACTTTATATAGGTAAGAGTTTTTTAGGGCCCTTCTTCCGGTAAGTTTCACTAGATAGATGGTGCTTTTTTCATGTACAATCACGCCAGAGATAATTATTATACACACACTAAAACATCACTAGCCCTTCCAAATCGGCTGATGGCGCCTTTCAAGGGATAGTAACGTAGCTTTCCGCAGGCGTCGATATCTAATCAAATCCGACGAATTATAATAATTGTACTAGATATAGATGCATAGATGCCATTTAATTACCCTCTATCGTTATCTAATCGTTATATTTGTATGTTTAAATATTCTAATTTTTTTAATAATTAAATTTAAATTTATATCTTTATTTAAGACATAATATTAAATTTTTAAATACTGGGATAAGTCACTGGCTTCTGAAACACAGTTTTTTACTACTTCGGAGCCAGTTGGTTCAATTGTTTGTTTGTCTTTTTCCTTGTGCCAAATAAAGATTATATTATTAAAGATTATAATTTTTATCAAGTCCGCTGGAACTTTTTTAATCGTCATTCAGAAAAGTTCTCTTTGAGTTACTTTTTTTCACAAATTATTTTACCAACAAAATTACGTCTGGCCGGCCGAATAATACAATAGCCTGAATATTCTCGTTACCCAGAATGATTCTTAAAGATACGAGAGCTGTATAATATTCCGACACAATAATGGTGAAGCGTATTGGCTCAAATGGCTTAAATCCGTCCATGCGTAATAATAACATTCCATACGCAATTTCATTGCTATTCCCGGCGAGGAAAATTATTCCATTACAATTACGGTCCAAAATATGTGCGTATAATGTAACAATAAAAAGTAACCATGTAATTTTTGTTAGATTGGTGTACTTTCTTTTTGAGTATACACAATTGGTATACTCAATTCTAATACCTACAGTAAAGTAATTACCAACAAGTCCATTTACCAATTGATTACCAATTACTAACAAGTCGTCTCGACCGATAAAACATAATCATGAGTGCAAGCCGGTGTTATATTAATTTACTAACAAGTACACTATAACTACTAACTAACTATAAACCAATGTTTTTCAACCTATAGGTTGGAAGTTACCTACAGCACGATGTTGTTTTATGTTACAATATACTTCGTATTTAATATTGTTTACCAAAATACTCTTTGAGATACTAGTAGGCTTATTCGAATGAAAACCAGGAAATCTGATCACTTTCGCTATGTTTTTGAACTAACTGTAAATGGTACCCGATATACCTTAGATAAATATTAAAAGAAAATGTTTTTATTTTCATAAGCTTTTTACAATGTTATTGTCGCTGTCAAATCAGGTAAATGCTTGAACCGAGTCTGTTTTCCTAATAATTTTTCAATAAAGATTGATTCTTCCACCGAAATTACAAAAACTCTATGAAATACCTGTAACAACACAGTTGTAGCTTCTAAGAACCATAGAGCTCTATCATGTCTAGATAAATCAGCCCCTGTCTCGGAGCACCCTCAGCGAGCATTGTATTGCGATCCATTGTTCCACTAATGAGCAATCAGGCTGACTTCACGCAGCTCGCTCGCAATCCTCTTTAAAAAGGTGTTTTTTATAAGGAAGCCCTTCTTGATTATGTTTAGGCTCGAACCCTTGCTGGCTTCTTCAATGTTTTTCCATCTTTGCAGACCAATCGTAGCGATGGTAGCTCGGTGGTTGCGTTTGGACGCCACGCTGCAAGGTGCAGGGTCAAATCCCAATAATAAGTTGGAGCTTCCGATGAAAACCAATCATCGTGTGGAAACTTCATCAAGTTGGTAAACAGGGTTGCCACCCTTCCCGATTCTACCTGGATAGTCCTAATTTTGATGATATTGTCCCGCGTCCCGATAATCTATAACTATGCCCCCATTTTTTAAAACATGCGACGATCGTTTAATCGAATAATTATCGATTCGTTTAGATTCACAGCACAATGACACGTCGCAAAAAATACGCGTCGACTATTGGGCCCTTTAGAACGTTTTTGGCCATTATAACTTGACTAATGCTCGGTGACTAAAATAAATAAATAGGTAACGTGCAAATATGTGACGAACAATTTAAAGCTTTCTTTAACTTAAGTAGCGTTTCTAAGGAAGGCCGAAAATACGTAGTTTATAAAGAGTAATAAATTTACAAGATAAGTAGTAGTAGCTAGGTCTAGGTAGGCTGAATTACAAAACTTCGGAGCAAACAAAAAAAAATAACTTACTAGGTACACCTAAATGTTTAGTTTTTTAACTTGCTCAATGTCATCTGAGTTATGTTGTTAGTTTTTTATGAGTTCTTGAAAGCAAGTTAATACTACAACATCTAACTTAATTTTGAGTTTTGACGCCATCATGAAAAAAACATGTCGTTTCTGTGAGTTATTTTCCTAAATTTATCTATTTTGGACTCCTAAATAATGTGTATGGGATAGCCAAGCCATAGTAAAGTTATGGTATTTTTTTTTTTCTATTAAGATTTGGAAGAAACACGAAATGTTACACCAAACGAAACGATAACGAATGCTTCACCAAACTTGTTGTCACTAAACTTGATCGTAAGTTACTTTGCTTGACGGTGTGTCTATTCACTGCAATATGCACAACACGTGTGTCGCCAAAATTCTCTGATGAGGAAAGAAGAGAGAAGATAAAACTTATTGTCAAGAAACTACCTACAAACAATAAAACAGCTTTCAGCAAAAAAGTCGCACAAAATATTCCATCTAATTAATTTGCTATGATAAATCAGTTTTGTTGGCTTTCCGCAGTATAAATAAAACGAATCGATGATATACTTTCCATACACAGCCTTGCCCAAAACAAACCTACTCTAAGCGTTATCCTCAATCAAGTAACGTTATTGTTTATTTTACTTATCGGAGCAACGCAATCAGCAAATCCTTCATTCAAATAAATAAATGAAATGAAAATGGACGGAAGCGCTTACTGTTTTATGTTTACATATATGGTAATTATATTAACGAGTTTCGTAGTATCGCATTTCAATAGCTTATTTCATGTACGGATTATTGGGAAGATATTGGTTTGGACATTATGTTATAACTTATACGTATGCTTAATTTTTAGGATAGGTACCTGCTACTTACAACATAGTTATCGAAAGGGGGAAATGGGGGTTAAAACTATAGAATCACAAATCGATGAATATAGTTTTCATCTTCCATTGCAATAAATTTTAATTTCATAGCATGGCAAAATGGGTTACCTCAATGAGAT
Source organism: Agriopis aurantiaria (assembly GCA_914767915.1). Lineage (NCBI taxonomy): Eukaryota > Metazoa > Arthropoda > Insecta > Lepidoptera > Geometridae > Agriopis > Agriopis aurantiaria. The sequence continues at coordinate 8,639,270 of OU611999.1, forward strand.
TGGTTACCTACTTCGCTATAAGAAACCTAACCTAACCTTTATGTTCTCTTTGGCGTAAAATTTACGTGTTATATTGGCGATTTTCAAGTAATGTAAGCAAGGACGTTATAAACACTTGGGTTTAATAAGGTCCTTGGCTGTAAGGGTATGACGGTGAAAATATTATAACGTTCCATAATAATCATCACGATAGTCAAAGATCGTTGTAATCTCTTTTGTTCGAGCAAAAATCACTAGCACTCTGTGTTGAAAGCGCAGATTACTTATATACGCTTACTGTTTCGCGAGACGACGCTGAATGGAGGCAATCAGAGCCGTGCTATTGGTGAGGACCATCTCGGGTCGTTGCACTGGATTGTACTCTTTTATGTACCCGACGATATACTCACTGAATCAAAATATTGCAGTCATATTAAGGATAAAATCTATTGCATCAAATGGAGTTGAAGAACAGCTCAAAGAATAGTTACTATGATCGTTAGATGACGTAAGCATAAGAATAATTTCCTGTAAACATTAGATAGGTATAAAAAACTACGCACCTTCCAATAAATCACACATACAAAACAGGAGCGTAAATCTATGGTCTTTAAGGCTCCGGTATTTGTTCTCTTGAACCTTACCTAACGTATTTCAAGCTTCTAACAATGATAAGTGTAAGCTAAACAATTAGGTAAATTATAAATTAATTACAATGAAAATAAGAGGTAAAATATCAAAGTCTATAAAGTCGATAAAGGAACAGGAAAATAGACAACGTGACAGACTTCTCCGCCCCGATACTGTCGTATGTCGGTACAATTTCCATGTGTTTCCGCTCCGACATAATTATTTTGCCATTCCGACACCCGTCGGCACTAGTTTCCGCTTCAATTCATCTATTATGAACGTACAGTTAGAGGAAATAGACGAAAATCGTAACTAATAACGTAGTCAGTCCCATAACAGCTTCAGTTGCTCCATTCCATCGTTGAACCACGATTCGTGGTACTTGTAGATATTTACATAACATTTCTATATGCACCCGTCATCTAAAACACTTAAGTTTAAGCTTAAGTTTTAAATTATCACGGTTGTTCACTTAAGTTATATGACTATTTACGGGATATTTTAAGGTGCATGTAACTGCGCCAAAATATCGGGAGCTTATTCCACAATCTTACCAGCAAAAGTTTTGATGAGGAATTTTCAATCAGTTTTAACTGTAATTTTTCTACTTATTAGTTTAATTTTGTACATGCAGGTATAAACTAGAAGTCGGCTTTTTTTTTCTAAACAAATATTTTATTTTAGTTGTCATCATCGTTTCAGCCATAGGACGTTCACTGCTGGATATAGGCTTCGCATCGATCTCCAAAAGGGCCAGTTAGAAGCGACCTGCATCCAGCGTTTCCCTGTCGTCTCTTTATTTTAATATAATAGTTTCAAAGTCTTCTTTACTAAAACCTTGGATCTATGTGGTCAGTAATAAATAAACATTGAAATAATTTGCCACCAAAAATGGCTCTCAAATATCAATAATATGGTTTCAGCAAATTGGCACAATGTCGATATCTGATTTTCCATTTCATTAGCCCATTCGGAGTTTCATTAATGAACATTATTTATTGGCTGCGAACTATGTTGGCACAGATAAAATTCTTTTGACAGCTTTCTCCAGTCAAGTGTATTAAAATCGTAGAAAAAAATAATGTTTAGGTCACAGAACTCTCTGTTACTAAGTGTATGTTTAGTACAGAATTCGATTTTTTTATTTACCCATTGAGTATTTACCAATAGTGACATCATACTCATTTAGAAAGCACTAATACTTGGCGATATTTTACTATATCGGTCCTATGTAGATAACATAGGATAGGACCCATAGAACTTATGGAACTTTATTTCTATCACTGATTAGGTTAAAAGATAACATATGGCATTTTTGATTAGTTTTCACACTCCAAAATCGCGCTCAAACGTTTGCATCAATGCCAGACACAAGACAGACTGAGTTCATTCAAGCTAATTAACTTGTGTTTGTATCGCCACGCAGACCTCGGTAAAACGTATCTACCTCAGTTTATATATAACATCATTGTATTTACCTATGTATTTGTTAACTATATTTAACCAATGAAAACTCATGAAAAAAGTCTTATTTACCTACTCACTCAAATCTCGAAAATATTATTATATTATTTGGGTAATGTTTATCTGCTAAATAAAACCAATAAAGTATTCTGTCTCATAAATAGATATGTGCTGAAATCTATTTCTCACGATACCCACAAATAATTCTACAGCCAGACCTCGGAGTTTATTGGACTGTACCCAAAAGAAGCAAAAGCTCCAAATATAGGAAAAACACATTCACGTTTGTAATCAGGGATCAAGATAGGCGTAATTGCGGTCAAGGAGTAACCAGACCGTAAGATTATAATGGGGAGCTGTTGACCCGTTAATAAGTGCTCACAGCGGCCACAGACGTCTCGTAGACCTTTATTACATTTCACTGATATGTGGAATATAAGTACAGAAAAGATCAGGGGCCTTACGGCTAGCTGTTTAAAGCAATTCAGTTTAGGTGATGAAAAAAATGTTGCGCGACCGCAAACCGTATCATTCCGGGCGCGTTAAGGTTCACGTTCACGTGATTTTCCGAACTGCGCGGTTGTAACGTTAGTTTGAGACCGTGTTTCAAGTCGGTTAAAAAGGAGGAAAGATCAGCTACCTAAAAAGGAGATAAAGCAACGCACATAAAAATATCAAGCCCTGTTTTATAATCGTAGACATATGTATCGTCTCGTTGAACAGAATATTAGGTAATTCAATTAGGTAAGCACATTCAAATCAGGAAGTTGATATTTTATGTTTTATCGCTGTTCATACAAATACTTACCTACTTACGTTTTGTAGAAAGTACACAAGTACAGTATATAGACTTTTATAGCTACGACGAATTCATAATCTTGTAAAATTGTGCTTATTACAGTCTCATAATCCATCAATAAGTACCCACCTCGTGTTCATTACACCATACTTTAAGATACTTTTTAGCTTCCAATAATGCAGAAAAACTAGACGACTACAGGTCGATCCGCAGGGTCAAACTAATGGCTCACAATAAACTGGTGATATTTGTTGCAGCAGTGCGCGCTACACCTGAGCCGCGAAGACCACCATTCGTACAAGAGCCGCCCCACCACGTCGAGTTCTCTAACGATACGGGGCTGCTGCTTAGCTGCACCACACGAGGACAGTACCAGGTATAGTGTGACTTGTCGATGACCTGAACCTATCTAGCAAGTTAGAGCCGCTGAGCTTGCGCCGAGACGTTGGTTCGGTCAGCTTGTTCTACAGAAATTATAACGGGGACTGCTCTGATGAAGTTTTTGACCTTATCCCTCCATCCCGGTTTTACCACCGAACCGGCCGCCATTCCCAGAAATGCCATCCACACATTATAGATATGTGGAAGCCTCGTACTGTTCGATTTAATCGTTCCTGCAACGTACCTGCGTAAGTTGTGAAATGAACCTTCAGTTTTTCCTCCAAAGTATAATTTGGACTGCTTCAAACGAGGGTGAATAGAGTAACGTCCTCAAAGGTAAGCAACGCATTGAGAATTCCCCGGCTATTTTAGGTGTCTATAGGTGGCGGTGACCGCTTACTATCAGGTAGCCTATCGCTAGTTGTCCATTTATAATAATTTTTTTATTTATTAAAACTTTGCTTCATCAATTTTTCGGCGCCGGGAAAATAAGACTAATGATAATGACGTAGAACCCTCCTTTTTGTAGTTATATGTACAAACTTCTTATTGATTACGACTAATAGAACTAGAAAAAGATTTAAGAAATGAAAATCGTGCTGATTCCACCATAATTTTTTGACCGAAGAAACAACCAAATCTTTCGCCTTCATAGAATCTTTTTTGGATCTCGATCAAAATATCACATCAATTCTTTTGAAAAGGAAGGCTGGCGAATAAACACTATTTCAATTTCGAGATGACGGATGGGATGACCCAACAAACACGATCGGAAACTAATATTAATTTTGGTTCTCTACTGTTCTTATAATAAACCAGAAAGTAGATGACATAGTAGGTGCCTCACTTCTGTTACCATAATGCTGTTCCCTGGATATTCTTAAATGTTAACGTGCTGAATAGAGGCAGATGCTCACAGAACACGATGACTGAAACTCCTTTGCAAGATCTAAGTGCGAGATATAAAAAATTTGTCACATAAAATTTCGTGTTGGATTTAGTATATAGTCAAAAATTATTTACAAAAATGTTTTTGGAAACTCTTTTTTTAAAGTACTTATTTGCTTATAGCGTCCGAACTAGGGCCAGGCGATCCTATAGCGCGAATATTTTAATAAGAGTTTTCTATAATATTATAATAATGCATTTAATTTTACTCGTAAACCTTCTTCAGCTTTAGCCTTTTCTCTAACAACGTAAAAAAATACAAACAATATAATTAACTGGTTAATTTAACTGTTTTATCGAATACAAAAAAAATACAGTTCCATTACCAATACCGTTGAAAGTCTAAAGATAATTCAAATACTCAAGCCCAGCCTTTTTTCTATAACAACGTAACAACAGCTAAAGTGACAGGCAGCTTGCAAAATTTTAAAAGTCTTTAAAAAATATTTCAGCTCTACTTTATTCCACTCTCCATTTCCCTGACGAAAAATGGATCACGGCCCTCAAATTACTTTATAGGACCCGAGCGGACCCCTATTTATTACAGTTTGACAAGACTTGCGATTCGATAACCTGTAATGGTGCCTCGTGAAGCTAATTTTGCAAAGATGGGGGAAATGATAATTTGGTCCTATTTGAAATGATTCGTGAAAGTCTTATATACTTGGGTTGAACCCAAAGATAATAAATAACCACTTGATCGCGCATGTAGTCAAAATTCCCTTTTGTAAAATGATACCAAGTTGGTCGCGGGGGGCAGCTTGTGATTGGAGACTCGACACGACTCGACGCTTGTGATTGGAGAATCAAAAGTCATTCATTCAATTCGCACCTAGGATTGGCCTCGCTCGAAATAGTTTAGGTTGACATGTTAGAACCTTTGGCTAATGCGGGGTAAAGGATAAGCAGTCAAGTGGTTATATTGTCATTGGTTGAACCTTTCAGATAGGTTTTTACCTACTTAATAGCAAGATTATAATTATAACCTCTAAGGCTCTAATACTTGACCCAACTAAAGAGTAACACGTGGTAATACCCATTTCCTGAAAGCCCGTTCAGTTTAACCTATTTTCAAAACTCATGTCAAGTGACTTGATTGGCTGTTGTTTTTCGTTCAACCAGTCACGTCAGTTGACATAAGATTTAAAACGTGTTAGTTCATTTTTGTGTTGATCAGCTTCGCAGAAACCGGGTGTAAGTATATTTACGTGTTCTTAGATGTTTTACTGAACAATAAGGCTTCGACTTTCCTTGTATAATTTTATCAAATCAAACTGTTCTACATATTTATTCATAAAAGTTGAACAAGTTACAGCGAGCGCCATTCATCAAAAGTCATAAAGTCAGAAGGCCACAAAGCAAATTAAGTTTTACGTACCGAATTCCGAGGGCTGTAACTTTTCCTATCGATATTATGTTGAAAGTCGAGAGAGGTTTTCTTGCCAGATATGATGGATCTCTCCAAAGTATTAATATTTTTTGTATATTTTAATAAAGAAAACATAAAGTGTAAATATGAAGTACAAAGAAAAGATCGCGAAGCTTTGATTGCTTATCAAGAAACACTATTTTCAGGGTAAACACTAAAGTTGGCAACACCGAGTGAAACTAATGGAGCGAACTGCGGTAACAAATCGGAGACACTGGGAGGGCTAAACGGTATATTTCCCAATTTGTTTCCTCCTCCGTAATTCTTATTCGGGAATAAACAAATCCTCGCCGGGAGATATTCTATCGCCGCGCGGCCTCCCGACATCTTCATATTATTTTGATGTTGACCTACTTGCTTGTCGACTATTTTTGGAAGGATTTGACTCGGAATTTATTAACTTGAACACTCTTTCTTTCGTCGTATTTCACAAATGTTTTACGAGGGCGTGATATTTAAATTGTGGAATCAGATTTTGGATAAATTATTTAAAACGACTGTGTCATAAGCATTGATGTAGTCAGTCGAAGAATTCAACTGTTTTCAAATCTTTACAACAATAATTGTTCATCTTCTGGTTGTAGTTTACTATGATGTTTGTATGCGTTTATTTTGGGATAACTGAAACATTAAAGGATAAAACTAATTTGATAAAGTCTTTCCTGTTTCAAAGTTTAGGGTCTGATTTTGCAAATTAACCACAACGGTAAGTGTATTATGCAGTTACATAATTTAGAAGGATATACCTTTATTAGGTACCTACAATAAAATATATATCATGACTATACATACAGGGATACACGTAACAGAGAAACTAAGCCGAATAGAAGTCATTGTACGTTCTCATAATTAAGAACAACTTTTACTATGTGAGACTAACCCCGAAAAATTACATTCACACGTAAACAAAATGTATGAAACAGCAGATTTGTTTTCTCATTTTCAGGATAGGTCTCATAGCAAAATGTGATAAGTAAAATTATCTCCATTCGGCTCAGTGTCACCGTTCATGTAACCCTGTATCCATTTTCACTATCTACTTGTGCTTCAGATAAATTACCTAGAGAGAAGTAGGAGTGTGTGTGAGACAGGAATAACTATGATGTCCCAGTGCATGCATATTATAAAAGAGCATATTTTATACCTTGAAAAGTTCTATCATATTTCAACACCTGCGTAAGTTCTGACTCTGACTGAATAACAGACGTGAAATATTGTTGTTCCGAAGCGACGCGCGCTCGATCTGATTTAGTATTCACAAACCGGCTTCCCTGACTCAAATATAAATAAAGTTTTTCCATTCGGCAGAGTTTGGTCCAAAGTTTACGGTCCTGGGACCCTTCGGGGAAATAAAGATATGCACACTGGTCACAGTGTTCCTGCAAACGGTATGGAAATTGTGGACCGAAGAGTACTTTTTAATATAGGTTGTGGACTAGTCGATTGAGAAATGAACACGTTTTCATAGAATATTTTATTTTGAAGTTTGACATGGTATGACGTTGATTGAGATTTGACGTTTTCATATGACACTTTACAGTTATTAATAAACAAATTAAATATGGCTTAACAGCTTGGACGATGAGTCGATGATGGCTGTCGAGAAATCAGTGTGTACAACTGGCTTCACATTTTCTGCTCAATTATTCAACCCAACCAGTGAATGAATGGCGTTGAACGGAAAAAATTACAAATTCATACGTAAATCTCTAGTGTATTTCCATTTATTTAATATATTAAAGCTAATCATATTAAGTGAAATTCTTAAAAGGTTCTGATTCGAAGATTAACTTATTTTTATTTATTTACTATTTTATGTAATTTAAGTAGCGCTTACTCAGGAAATTATAATATTTTTTAGCAATTTATGTAATTTAAGCAGTGGTAATTGAGTCAATTTATTTAATAAATGTATGCTATTTTTAACCGACTTTAAAATGAGGAGGTTCCAATTTTTATTTTATTTAGTATTTTATGTAATTTAAGTAGCGCTTACTCAGGAAATTATAATATTTTTTAGCAATTTATGTAATTTAAGCAGCGGTAATTCAGTCAATTTATTTGACAAATGTATGCTATTTTTAACCGACTTTAAAATGAGGAGGTTCCAATTTTTATTTTATTTAGTATTTTATGTAAGTAGCGCTTACTCAGGAAATTATAATATTTTTTTGCAATTTATGTAATTTAAGCAGCGGTAATTCAGTCAATTTATTTGACAAATGTATGCTATTTTTAACCGACTTTAAAATGAGGAGGTTCCAATTTTTATTTTATTTTGTATTATATGTAATTTAAGTAGCGCTTACTCAGGAAATTATAATATTTTTTTGCCATTTATCTAATATAAGCAGCGGTAATTCAGTCAATTTATTTAACAAATGTATGCTATTTTTAACCGACTTTAAAATGAGGAGGTTCTCTATTCGACTGTTTTTTTAATATAATAAAATAAATAATAATAATATGTTTCGCCGATCATAAACCTATTTTAATGATATTTTTTTATTGAATAGGCCAAACCACCTCTTAGAGTGGAAAATTAGGCGATGTATTCCGTTTATTGAATTTCATTCGCTTCACGTGAAGTTTGTGTTTTTTATGTACTTCATTTAATTTTATCACTAATAAAATTAAAATGCTGTGGTAGCCTATTTAAGAGAACCCTAGACTTGAAAGCGTCAGGTCACGGGTTCACATCTCGGGCCCGCACCAATGAGCTCTTTGGAGTTTATGTACGGATTTTCATACCACTGGCTGTTCGGTAAAGAAAAACATTATGAGGAAACTTACATACGTACGGAGAAGAAATTCAATGGCGTATGTGAATCCGCCAGCCCGCAACTGGGCCAGCGTGGTGGATATATCTCAATCGTCCTTTCAGGGACGGGCCTCAGTCCAGCAGTGGTCTATTAAATGGTTGATTATGCTTCTGCTAAGATTAAAATCTTTAAACAGTGACTGTTTAATCTTTAATAATCATAGGCTAAGTATACTAAGTACCCCTCTACGTTAATAATAGTATAATGATAACGTTTAATTGTTTTTTTTTTACAAATTTATTAAACAGGTACAAAGAAAAAAAAAAAAGATAGAGATAAAATTTTCCTTGCCTTGTTTAGAATCTTCCTCAACCTAGTCAGAGATCATTCTGTTAGAGGTTTAACTGTACCCTAGCGTCTCATTCATAAATATGGAGATAAGTATAGAGATATGTATCTAGTGTGGCTTAGCAGACTCATTACGCAGTACTCATTAAGTTAATGGCTCGGATTTACCGCAATTTTGGCCGCGAACCTCTAGGCGAGTAGCAAAACACGCGGTTCAAAATAGAGTAATGTAAAATGTATATGTCGGCGCAAGACCAATATAAGCTTCTAAATAATAACGTCGAATTCAACAATGTCCGTTAAAATGAAGAGCAGAAAGGTTTACAAACTGATTGATGTAATTAGTTTACCTTTCTAAGCGTAAAGCTAACTGTGGAAAACTAAAATGTAAAAATATGTTTTGTTCTCTTTCCGGACAGGAAACAATGACACAAGACTATTTAATATTTAGTTAAATGTAAAGTTATCTATTGCTAAATTCATGTCTTGATTTGTAAACGATAAACATTCGATTTAAAATCATTAGTTAATGATTACATTAAAAGACAGCTGATTTGATATTCGATTTACAAAAAGAACATCATGGCGCCTTGTTTCGATTATTTAAATGTTTAGCTTAAGTGTTAATAAGAGCTAAGTTCTGTAAATAGTTAAGATTATTTAACAAGTTATAAACTACTGTAAAGTAGGTTATTTGTAGATCTTTAATGAACAGTGTTATGACTACACAACGACATGACGCCATCTTTGTTATAAAATGGCGAGCTGTTTTGGAGCCGGGCTCAGTCTGTTTGAGGCATTCATCGAGCACAGTACAAAGTGCAGAAACAGGCAGTCTTGCTTGAAGCGATATCCGGTGCACTTAGAGTGCTGTTACTATTTTGTTAACTACTATTTATTGCTCAATAAGTGTTATGAAAAGTGTTATTCTGTAATAATTGTGATAAAGTGATGGCGCTGTAGTTTCTTGCCCTTCTTCTATAAGCGTCTAGGGTTTTACGAACGTGGCGGTAAATTAGCATTAGCATAGAGCACCTTCTTAGGGTCTATGCAGAAATAAAAGAGCAGAGATTAATTATGGGAACTTTCAATGTGTTTCTTTGACCTACCCCGTGAATAAGTCAGTTTGGTACAGCCTAAAAACTACAAAGTTGCTTAGAAGAGAGTAGTTCTGCCAGTTAAGGTTTTATCTCCAATGGTAGAACCCAGTGATGGAAACAGTATCATCAGCACTAATGACGTCACAGCTTCAAAAAACATCCTAGTACCGGGTGTCCTCCGACATCAGAAGTGGGATAGAATCCGATGATCCTTCTGTCTGTTTATTATGTTTCAGATTATCGTAGTCACGCCCACGAGAACATTGTTAATGCTCGTGGATGGATTCCCCCAAATCAAACCGATTGATGCCTGGTGCGACAAGTTAAGACGTGTCTACACCATGCACAGTGACGAGTGGACCTGCAGCGGACCTGGTGCTGCTATTACAATCTGGTGATGTACCTTCAGAATTATTTTCGTATAATAATAATAATGATGACGATGATTCATGACATCGAGTGGCTGTAGATACAACAGCAAACTATTGCCCAGCTGCTGAATATGCAAACAATAGCAGATTATAAAATCGTTCCTATCGATAAGAAAATCATTAACTACAACATCTTCGCTTACTTCTCCATGTACAGTAAACTTCTACCTACCTCCATAAACTTTAAACTTGATTCATTTATGATTGTCAAGATGTGAAAAATATCCGCTGATAACTGATAATCGGAATCGGTTATCATTAAAAGATATTCAATAGAAATCATGCTGAGTTTCTTATTTTGAAACAACTGAAATACCGACCACAAATAAGTTATCGGTTAGTGTGCTTATGAATGGATACCTAGCTCAGAGAAACTTGTTTTAATTTTTAGATACTTCGAGACCCTCCGAGACTCTTCGAGACCCTCCGTTACACTCCGAGAACCTCCGAGACCCTCCGTTACACTCCGAGAACCTCCGAGACACGCCGATACACTTCGAGAACCTCCGAGACACTTCGAGACACATCAAGACACTCCGAGAACCACCCAGATTAATTTTAATTTCATTTCTACTCACTCCGATACTCCAACACTCTCCGACAGTACAGTACTAAAATCTTCTAGACACATCGAGACCCCTGAAATACTTTATACACTTCGAGAACATTCTAGAAAATTCCAATACCAAATCTTTATCCACCCCTAAGTACCAGCAGCAAGTTTCTCAAGAATACTAACAACAGACTGATGTGGCTGGTGCAGAGCACGCACCACCTGTCAGAATGGCCGTGTCGGCGCAAGACCAATATAAGCTTCTAAATAATAACGTCGAATTCAACAATGTCCGTTAAAATGAAGAGCAGAAAGGTTTACAAACTGATTGATGTAATTAGTTTACCTTTCTAAGCGTAAAGCTAACTGTGGAAAACTAAAATGTAAAAATATGTTTTGTTCTCTTTCCGGACAGGAAACAATGACACAAGACTATTTAATATTTAGTTAAATGTAAAGTTATCTATTGCTAAATTCATGTCTTGATTTGTAAACGATAAACATTCGATTTAAAATCATTAGTTAATGATTACATTAAAAGACAGCTGATTTGATATTCGATTTACAAAAAGAACATCATGGCGCCTTGTTTCGATTATTTAAATGTTTAGCTTAAGTGTTAATAAGAGCTAAGTTCTGTAAATAGTTAAGATTATTTAACAAGTTATAAACTACTGTAAAGTAGGTTATTTGTAGATCTTTAATGAACAGTGTTATGACTACACAACGACATGACGCCATCTTTGTTATAAAATGGCGAGCTGTTTTGGAGCCGGGCTCAGTCTGTTTGAGGCATTCATCGAGCACAGTACAAAGTGCAGAAACAGGCAGTCTTGCTTGAAGCGATATCCGGTGCACTTAGAGTGCTGTTACTATTTTGTTAACTACTATTTATTGCTCAATAAGTGTTATGAAAAGTGTTATTCTGTAATAATTGTGATAAAGTGATGGCGCTGTAGTTTCTTGCCCTTCTTCTATAAGCGTCTAGGGTTTTACGAACGTGGCGGTAAATTAGCATTAGCATAGAGCACCTTCTTAGGGTCTATGCAGAAATAAAAGAGCAGAGATTAATTATGGGAACTTTCAATGTGTTTCTTTGACCTACCCCGTGAATAAGTCAGTTTGGTACAGCCTAAAAACTACAAAGTTGCTTAGAAGAGAGTAGTTCTGCCAGTTAAGGTTTTATCTCCAATGGTAGAACCCAGTGATGGAAACAGTATCATCAGCACTAATGACGTCACAGCTTCAAAAAACATCCTAGTACCGGGTGTCCTCCGACATATATAATACTAGCAGCTGCAAAAAAGGATATATTGAAATAAACTGGCCAAGTACGAGTCGGGTTCGAGCACTGAGGATTTCGTACCACCACAAAATACAATAGTAAAGACTACAAAATATGTATAAACAAGTCTTCAAGGCGAAGGTGTGAATAGATTTCTTTTAGATCAACGTGTTCCATTCTCGGCCACACCGTCGCTTACCATCAGGCGTGTTGGTGGCCAAACGTAGATCTATTTATACAAAAAAATCTCAATCTCTTGATGTTTCTTTGGTAAATAATCTACCAGATCAAGATACCTACTTCTATCTTCGAAACATGCTAGGAATGAAGGATGATACCAAACTAAACTGCTATCCATGATACTTACTTAATATAAAAATCAAGTCACATCCTAAAGAAATATTTCCTATTTCACTTTTTCTCCCAAACTGATTTGAGATGATAGCGATGGCTTCAGGAGCCTCCCTGTAAATGTACGGCAATTTATTTAATCCGGCCCCGAAAATACGCCCCGACTGCGCCTTAATAAAATCTCTGTTTCGACGAAATACTTTCATAAGACTACAATACGGATTAAAGTAAAAAGTGTACATAGTTGCGAGTCGAAAACCAAGATATTTCGGGAAAGCCGAGGAATTTTGGGAAAGTTTTCGTAATCTGAGTTACCAGCATTCGTCGAGAATTCCCGCGGGAGACTGTTACCTGCTTGCGTAGATCCGAATTTTCACGATTAATTTCATAACATTGCATTTGGATATTTCATTTGAAATTTGCCTTTGCGCTTTGTGTGTTTATTTTATTTCTGTATCTAAATATAATTTCCTAAATATTGTATTCCACGTATAACACAATCTGAGCTCTGATTATTTACCATCAATTCATTTGTCAATGTTAAACCTTACCATAACAGTAAAAAGTATGTATAGATGTAAACAAATTAACTCCTAACTACTGCAAACCCGATCTATTATACTGCTATACCAGTGGTAATTGTTCCCAAAATGCTGGCCCTATTACCACGTCGTATAGCAATGCTCACTCTTTGAGCACCATAAACTATGTACAGTTAATAAACTGTCACCAAGCTCCTAACGTTGTGTTCTGCTTCTGCCAGCCGAACCCAAATCCAATCTAGTCTAGGCATGATAAACATGTTCGACCACACCGTCATTTTACATCAAGTAAGGTGTGAAAAAATTACGTCGAGCGGTAGCATGTGCGTTTTACAATCTGACGGAACCCAGTTCGATCCTCGGTTCCAGCACCAATTATTTATTTATTACCTAAAAAAATGTGTTGTTTCAATGCCATCGCTCAAAAACGGTGAAGGAAAACATCGTGAGAAAACCGGTATATCCGAGATCCTCAGAAGTTAAAAGACAACGATGTTCACCAACATGCACTGGGCCAGCAATACCAGCATAGTTGATTTGGGACCATCCTCGCTCTCTCTCTAGGCCTGTGTCTTATCAGTAGAAGCATGATTGATGGATTGATAATAATATATGATCAAGTAAACAAAATAAAATAAAAACTACCCATGTACAAAATTTACATCATGCAAAGTTCAATTTCCTCTGCACTGACATGTATGCCCCATTGTACCCATATATACTTGTATAAGGTTCACATCTTTTCGTACTTCCGGGACGGAAAAGTTGGTGAACAAATATTCCAAGTGACATCCTGTTCCATTAACCGGCGAAGAAAGGGAAACAAATACACAACGTTTTATTACGTACGTAGGTATACAAATATAGTGTACAATAGAATGTAAAGGTTACAAAAAATTATAACAAAACGTATTTCACAAGCAAGATGGTATTTATTTTCCTCAACCCACGCTTGAGCCGGCGACAAGGATTTCCCAAAAATCTCAAAACAAAAGCTTACGTAAAATCTGTATATTCCACCTTATTAATGAAGTGAATGTTGCGAGAAAATGTCTTGTTTGCGATTTTGGGCTTAAATAAAGGGCGATAAAGTAGAAAATGGAAAGAGGGGTTTTTCTCGAATGTACTGTATAAGCCATGGAATGCAGGGCAAAAGTCGTGGCGCAAACAATCGCAGAATGCGGGTCGCAAGCTCGGGGTAAAACTAATGAAGTGCCGCAAGGGAGCTTTTAAGAAATTGGATATTACAACTGGAACGCGTAGGAATGAAAATTGAACGATAAAATATGCGATGACATGAAAATACTCGTGTTTGTACTTACTTACCCCTTTCAAACAGCTTTTCTTTAGACAGATAAGGCGGGTTTTTCATGAGGAATTGTAAAAATCTACTAACATAATTGGTTAGTTTGGTTTTGGTAGTGGTTGAGTGTTTTGGGGCATCTTTGCGCCGGGAATAGTTGTTTGGTTACCAATTGTTATCTTAAATAACCCGGATAAGTACGAGTAGGACTCGCGCTTTGAGGGTTCCGTTGACCGGAAACCTTTGACCTTTACGTGTTCCTGAGATAAAGGGTCTTGACAGACGGACAGACGGACAACAAAGTGATCCGTTAAGGGTTCCTTTTTTTCCTTTTGAGGCACGGAACCCTAAAAATGCGCGAATGCGACAGGAAGTCACACGTGGAGATATACTGTACTTAATGTAAAAATTATAATTTCCGTTTTCCTTCGGACTTATATTCGACATTAAGTTAAAACATGAGAAGTTCGACGTATGTATTTCGTAGACTCCGTATCAGAGAAGTTTGCTGGCTCAGCAACTTGTTTCGTATTTGGAGTGAGTCTCAGAATAAATACAATTAATCAAACTTGAACAAGCTCATACACAACCAGTGTTAATTGAAAAAGTTAAAGTCTAATTCCTAGGAGCCCGTTATTGCGAAAATCAAAATAGTTTTCAATGTTTGTGAATAATATTTTAATGTACTCTATACTTAGAAGAACTACATAATCAATGACTCTATATAATATGTAAAACAAAGTCGGGTTAATTACACCATTTAAGACTCAAGAACGGCTGGAACTGTTTTCATGATCTTTGATTTGTTGGATTTCTCTCCGCCCCGAATAGTATAAGCCAATGAGTTGAGATCATTAGTATAAATAAGTATTAATATATCGAAAAAATTCACTCAAAAAAATTATGAAGAAAAATTCATTTTCCCGTACATTTTGTATGGAGCGGCAAAAATTGAAGTCTATACATTGACATAATATTAAATCATAAAAAAATCATCTGACAGATTTCAAAGAGGATGCTGTCTCTACCAATAGAAGGTTGCTTCAAGGAGGTATATAACGCGAGTGAAACTACGGGGCGCAGCTAGTAGACAATAAAAAAGAAACAAGTTTGGTGTGGATCAATATAATAAATTTAATTAAGCAAGCCTATAAAGTTATAGATCCGTATACAACATTTTGTCTGTGCTGTTCACCGTTCAGGAGTTCCTTCATTAGGAGTCAACCTTGAGTGCAGTAGCCATGTCATGGTCACACTTAGAATGGGCTATCATAATTTAATGCGTTTACAACATTTCATGTCTGTGCTGATAACCATTGAGGAATACCTAGTCAGGATCCAACACTGAGTACCGCAACCATGTAAAATTTAAACCTAGCTATCCTAATAAAATGCGTACGCACAATTTCTTGAGTTAAAGTGTACAAAAGAGTTCCTTCATCTGGAGCTAATTCTGGATATAAATTCAGGTCATGCTTACCAAATAAATGCATTGTCATCGAAACTGAACCAAAATGTCAAAATTCAACTCCATAGGATAAAAGTAAGTAATTCAAATTCAGCTTGCAAGATTATAACTTAACAAACTAACATACAAACATTGCAAGTAATTTAAATGCTTGTAAAAATTACATAAGTTTTTGGTTCAAATTGTTAGATAATAAACCAAAGTCAAATCAACATTTTGTGTCCTACCTGTTATGACCTAGGGTGCCGCAACGTAGATATTCGCGGTAAAGGTGGTCCACAAGTTTAAAGTCACTCAGCGACCTATGGAGAGAGCTATATTGGAGTTTCTATACGGGACAAAATTTGGAACGAAGTAATCCGACATAGAACTAAAGTTACCGACATAGCTCAAAGGATTAGTAAGCTGAAATGGCAATGGGCCGGCCACATTGCCCGAAGAACCGATAACTGATTGTGTAGACGAGATCTAGAATGGAGACTACGCTTAGACAAACGTAGTGTGGGATACCCTGTGGCCAGGTAGAGTGACGACCTGCGTAAAACGGCGGGTAAAAACTGGATGCAAAAAACTGTCGACCGAGCTCAGTGGCGTGCATTAGGAGAGGCCGATGTGCAGCCGTGGACAGTTAAAGGCTGATGATGATTAAATAAACATTTACCCTATGCATTCACCGTGTTACTCCACAAACTAAAATACATTATGGAAACTGACGTGGTTTTCACACAATTTGTATATAATATACGGGAATTACTCACGTAAGATGCCGGTTACTCTGAGTATTCGCTGGTATTTTTCAACGTGAGTGCGCATCTTACTTTGCCGAATGCAGTTGTAACTATCTTGAGTAACCGGCTTAATCTCACGTAAGTAATTTTCGTAAAGACAACTTCGCAGAATTTTCAAACAATTATTACCGCAAATCCCCGTTTATCGTTAAACCTTTTTTTTAAACCTTAATATTTTTGTGGTGGCAACATGAACAATTTCTTTCAACTGAATGTAGCTTATATCTTAACATTATTATTATGATTAAGTATCAATAAAATAATATTATCAATATTTTCGACCGTAACAAAAACCGGTGCATTGGCGTAGGCAAGCTACGCCATTGCTACGAAGCGATCGCGGCGTATAGGTAGTCAACATTATTTGAAATAGCTACCACGTTTTTCACGTACGTCTATTTAAATGCTGGTGTCAACAGTACCTAACTTTTAACTTTTGTATTTACATAAAAACAACAATACAACGACTATAAAAAGAATTTACTCCACCTTTGTATCGTTCAAGATTAGAGCCCATCCTCACGCGCCTTCGAGATCGCGAACGAGGTCACAAGGGCTCGTTCAATAGTTTATTTGCCACACACCCAAGATTCTTGTTGAGATTTTTCGTGCTACCAAATGGTGAGATAACGCGTTCGTTATTATTGGAAACGCATCATCATCAGGCCTCGGAATCGCAGGCGTAGCTGATATTTAGGTAATTTTCCGTATCTATATTTGCTAAGTAAACAGGTTTATAAATAATTATTAGATAATAAATATACAATATATAGAAATAAATATATAATAAATAGAAAATATACAACCTTTCGCAGACAGCTTTCTACTACCTAACAACTAAAATTTTATGACTTTTAATAATTCTTCAGTTTTTGTATGAAAGACGAAAAAAATTAAGAATGACGAATGAAAAAAATACCACGGGATATTTCAAAGAACTTTCGACTTTATTTTCCTATTAATACGATACAAAAAAAAGAGAGACGTTGCGTGCGTAGGACAGGGGTGCGACCTTTTAGGTGTTGTATAATATCAAAGGACTTAGTGTCGATTGAGATTTTTTTGAAGAAGTGTAAATATTTGCGACGTAAAACGTAAGTAGTAAAGATAGAAGTGGAAGTGCTAACACGAACTTTAGTTCAATCACAAACTAAATTTCTAATAGAAATTCATTGGAAATCACTCAAGGATAAGTTTGATATTTGATCGGTAGAGGTCACTGAAGTTCTGCTATTGATCAGAGGATCCACGGCCATCTTAGAACGCTCAAGTAGTATCCTCCAGATCCTCAAGTACTATTTGCCAAATGTTCACCGTCTCAATGCAAATGGAAAACTTATTTCAATATATCTTTCATTTCGTTATTCCATGTGTGGTTTATTCATCTACAATATCCGTTGGCGTTGTTAGATACGACAGGCCTTTTAGCATTTCAAGTGAACTGTGGAATATTTTCTTTGAGCACTTTAGGCGTGTTAGGTACATGTTTGTTGATGTTTTACATGGAATTTATTTCTTTGGCGATATGAAACTGGAATACAAATATTTCTGTCGTAATATATTTTATTTAAGTAAAAGCGTACATTACGGCCGGCAGATTGGACTGATTCTATAAAAAAAATATAACCTGTATAGTCTGACTGCTGGGTAAATGCCTTCCCAAATAACTATTTTTTTTATGCCAAAGATGGCAAACAAGCAGACAAGCTGCCTGATGGTAAGCAGTCACCGTCGCCATATGGATACTTGTAACACCAGAGGCATCACAAATACGTTGCCGACCCTTTAGAACTCTATTAACTCGCCTTTTGAAGAACCCCATGTTGTAACTTCTCGGAAACACCGTAGAAGGTAGCTCATTCCACATTTTGCAGGTATAAGGCAAGAAGGATCGTGTGAATCGCACAGTGTGCGATTCCCACTGATCTATGATGTGTGGATGAGCCTTCAGGTGGTGGCGGCTAGTGCGATGGTAAAACCGCGACGCCGGCATCAGATGAAACAGTTCTTCAGAACACTCCCCGTTGTAAATGCGATAAAAGATACAAAGAGACCCAACGTCTCTGCGCATGCTGAGCGGCTCAAGGTGTTCAGTGAGCTTGGGATCGTTGACAATTCTGACAGCTCTACGCTGTAATGCATCGAGTGGATCAAGCTGATACTTGCGTGCTCCGTTCCATAGATGGGAGCAGTACTCCATGTGCGGACGGACTTGCGATTTGTAAAGCAAGAGTCTTTGTCTCGACGTGAAGTACCGCTTCGCCTTGTTGAGCACACCAAGTTTCTTAGATGCGAGCTTGGCCTTACTTGCAATGTGATCGCGGAACTGTACATTCGTAGAAATGTCGACTCCAAGGATTCCAATGCTTTCTGAAACCTTGAGGGGAGTGTTTTGTAAATGAGGAGCTACAACAAATGAGGCTTTTTTAGCGGTGAACGCGCAAACTTGCGTTCAGTTCACCCCAGACCGAGACCTGCTCAAGAGAGGTCTCGACTTCAGACAAAAGTTTACTCCTACTTTCTTCAACTACGGCATGAGGGTTGTTAGCACGACCGGTATACTGTCCATCGCCCGTGCT
Source organism: Agriopis aurantiaria (assembly GCA_914767915.1). Taxonomy (NCBI): domain Eukaryota; kingdom Metazoa; phylum Arthropoda; class Insecta; order Lepidoptera; family Geometridae; genus Agriopis; species Agriopis aurantiaria. The sequence goes on from OU611999.1 coordinate 8,658,410, forward strand.
ATCGTCCGCATAACAATGCATATTGCTCGAAAGCAACATATCCAATAGTCTCCATCTTGGGCCGACACTAACCACTAGTCGTGCCATCGATTTCGGAGGCGAACTGGGGATCAACTGTTCAGTAGCGCCGTAATAAATACCTACTTAAATAAATGTTTAACACTATGTTAGTAACACTAAATGTTTAAAAGCTTTTTCGTCTTATCAATAGTCCTAATCCAACTTTAACTAGAAGCAAGGAAAAGTCAGAGTATGTAAAAGCTAAGAAAACCGCTCAGGAATCTTTCTTTGTCGTGCTCTCGCTGTGAAACATAGTCAGCAACCAAGTGGTGCTTAAAAATACTAGAGAAGAGACCGACCCACTTATCTGTAGAGGTGGCTAAATGCTGCAACAATTTTTTTTTTCCTATAGATGGTTGTCAGTTCTAAATTAATATAACAACGCGTTACACTCACGATTAATTTTATTGGCCGGTCCTCACGCGAGTTTTGATGAAGTGGTTGTCAGTTCTTTTTAGTAAATACTATGGTGGGTCCAGGATTCAACTTGTACTATCAAATCTTGATTGCAAAAAAATATCGTGGTGAGGTGACCTTAAAAATAGTACCAGACAAACTAGCCGTCTGCAATCGAGTTTCGAAAACAAAGCTCCCGCACTAATTCACGATGCATGGAGTATTGTGCTATTACAATAAAGTAACTGACCAAGGTTCCAATTCGAAGAGACACATTGCCCAATGTCTTCGCTAGGTGGTCTAAGGCGCGTGATAGGCTAATTCACTCACCAAGTATCTCCTTCAAGGTTCAGTAGCCCAGTGCCGTGGCTAACCGACCAAACACGCAAATAGGCCTCGGCCAATGACTGTTTCAAAAATTACTTACATCAATGGCCTTGGCACATGGATCACAGATCTGATGTGCGTACTAGATATGAGCAAGTAACTCCAAAAGGCCGATCACCAAAAACAGTTCATATTACAAGATTTTGTCTCAACATTCGTTTTTAAAGATCGCTTCTAACTAAAATACATGTAAGAAATATACCAATAACGAAATAATCGTATCGCAAAAAATAACAATGTAAGAAATAGACCAACAACGAAATAGTCGTATCGCGAAATAGTAGTATCGCGCAATGGACAATGTAAAAAATAGACCAATAACGAAATAGTCTTATCGCAAAATGGACAATGTAAGAAATAGACCAATAACGAAATAGTCGTATCGCAAAATGGACAATGTAAGAAATAGACCAATAACGAAATAGTCGTATGGCAAAATGGAAAATGTAAGAAATAGACCAATAACGAAATAGTCGTATCGCAAAATGGACAATGTAAGAAATAGACCAATAACGAAATAGTCGTATCGCAAAATGGACAATGTAAGAAATACACCAATAACGAAATAGTCATATCGCAAAATGGGCAATGTAAGAAATAGACCAATAACGAAATAGTTGTATGGCAAAATGGACAATGTAAGAAATAGACCAATAACGAAATAGTCGTATCGCAAAATGGACAATGTAAGAAATAGACCAATAACGAAATAGTCGTATCGCAAAATGGGCAATGTAAGAAATAGACCAATAACGAAATAGTTGTATGGCAAAATGGACAATGTAAGAAATAGACCAATAACGAAATAGTCGTATCGCAAAATGGACAATGTAAGAAATAGACCAATAACGAAATAGTCGTATCGCAAAATGGGCAATGTAAGAAATAGGCTAATAGTGACATATTATGCGAATAGCTACTTAGTCAAAACACTTATTTTGAAATGACATTTGGCACAATGCGATTGAGGAACACTGCGAGCAAACGGTTGTTACCAACTTAATTAATTACATTCTCTTTGGTAGCTAACCAGAATCTGACGTTTCTAAAACAAAGTTACTAAGAAAATCCAAAACATAGGGTATATACGTAGAGGGAGAAAGATCTATGGATCTATCTATCTATAAAATCTTTGCCAAACATAGGCTAAGTATACTAACCCTCTACGTTGACAAAACATGAGTCAGAATCCAGCTCAAAAAAAAAAGAATGACATGGGCAGACTAATTCAACGTGCCCCATATCAACTTAGAACAAAATAAGCGTTTGGTCGCGAAAACAACTGTATAAAAAAGTCATATTGTACCTCCTGGACATAGCAACTAAACCGCTTTTGCGCTCTACAAGCTCTTAAAATAAACCCACAGCCTGTAGAAGGATTCTAGAACCCAGCAACCATCTGGTCTTAGCAAACAAAGACGAACTTCCATCAAAGCTCGAAGTACAAAAGAAAAATATAAAACTTGCAAGTTTCAAAGGGATGATCCCTTTTTGTTCCCTTGAAATGGAATACCTGCCACGAATTATTGTGTTGGTTGAGTTTTGTTATCTAAACAAAATATTATAGAAATATAAGGAATTTCCACGCTTCGTTATTATACAAATAAAAAAATTGTAGAGCAAAATATTAAAAGGTAATAAAAGTGAAAAAAGGATTAGGCTAAGCGGCATGATTTGAGAGAGGTTTGTCTAGCAATCAATTTGAGCTGATGGATAATTATGACGGTAAAGAAACATTTAAATCGGCCGGGAAAATGCCGAATGCTTCATTAAACCTTTTCTCGACCCATTGTGTTTATATAAGTGATAACCTATGTTGGCCTAGGTGTTTATATTATTTCTATATTTATGTGTACGCAGGCTGTTGGTTATCCAAGTATAAATAAATTACAGGAATAATTCATAATCATCATAGCTTAAACCAGTCCACTGCTAGACAGACATGCCTTACTCAAGACCTCCAAGATTTCTTTTCCAAAAATAGCCTAATATTTCTTTTGTAAAAACATTTCACTAGATTCAAATAAGTCTAGTGTAGGTACACTAGAACTAAAGCTATGTACGCTAAACCACTATTCCCAGTTGATGCACACGACACAGCCCCACGTCAAGGAGCCAATTATTCACAGACATTCAGCGAGTGCCTTCGCTTACAATCGAATGCAATTGTACTCGTATACGGTATAGCCCGTAATATATATTATGTAAGGTTGGCTACACAGAAAAGAGAAAAAAAATATTCTCTCCTGTGGTTGGCTAAATGGTAGAACTCAAAATTTTCCACGGATGGCCGTCTGTTTGTTCCCAAAACAAGACGGTGGCTCCCTCATTCAATTTAACAAATACGTACTAAACCTATCCTTTTGCAAATAAGAGATTAGATTTATCACTTCTCCGTATCCCTCTATACTCGAGCTCGCGCGTGAACCGACACACCTTTTGTGAGTAAGACCTACCCACAATTGATTAAAATATTGTATGGGCGCTAAGAGAAACCCGGTAAATTAATAGGGAGACTTGTTAAAGGATCCATGATTAAAAAAAAAACATACCTATATGCCGATAATAATATTAGCTATCAATATTATCAGTTTAATTGTATAACTATGTTTTGCATTTAAAATAATAACGCAACGCCTAATATTTGTACAACTTCGGCCAAGCAGAACTTGGAAAGTGTTGTATTATTTTATTCTACTCTTATTACAATCTTCACTAAACTTTTTTTTTTTTTTTATTGTAATTCTTTCGGCTAGTTCTAATTCCTATATTAATGATTTAACTACTCTATTGTATAAGGAATCAACCTGTAATGATAGATGTAATGTATTAATAAAAAAAAATAAAAAAACAATTAAAAGTAATAAAAATAGGCAAAAAAAATTGCTGATAAAATCTCTAGTTCACGGCATGACCTTGATTACCTTTTTTGTTTTATGGTGCCATCCCATTAGTTTACGATAAACTAGTGGGATGGCACCATAAAACAAAAAAGGTAAACTTTCATGTTCAGAGACAGATGTTGCATTATATGATGACGAAAATTGTGAATGTAGGCAATATTCTTCGAAAATTATCACTGCATGTTAACCTGTACACTTACACGTTAAATTTTACATAATCAACTGATTGTGCTCCTCAGCTGTAAGCTCAAATTATAGCCTGTAGTGTATAGCGCACTCGACAAATATTAAGAATTGCACACTTTTTGATAATCAAAAAGCTGACTGCGATAGATGTCTAAAATCAAAAGCAAACCAGTGATTTCTGACAATCCAAAACCGATCACTAGAAACGTCTTTGTTCCTAGTCCCATCGTACCTACTTACTCATGCGAAAAGCAACACATTTATTCTAAGCAAAGTGGAAGGAAATACATTTCCTCTTATAAGAATTGAAAACGGATGTATCGCGTATCGATGTGTTGGTTGTCAAAGGAAAATCTAATACATCGGTAGGAAAGGGATAAACAAAAACTTAAAACAACAGATTGGGGTACGATGTTAAAAAACGTTTTGGGTATTGTTTTTGGCGAGTGATTTGACTTTTAAAATATTACGGTATTGTACATCAACCAAGAACTTAGGAAGACGTCATCTAAATAGTTATTAGAATTATTAATCAAATAAGAATTATGGTCGTTGAGTAAAGAACGTCATTAGGTACGAGTGTTGAGCGTTACCACGTACTTGGATAAGCCGAAGTAAATCAGGCAAATTAAAAAAAAAATACTCAAGATTAACCTTGGAGAAACATTGAAGATACATACATATCCAAGGGGATATAACAAGAGCGTAGGTAGGACGATATCTAGGTAGGTATACTTACTGTTTTAAGGTAAATGCTTTTATTTATAAAATTCTGTATAAATTCGATGTAGTAAGTATTCAGCTGAAAAGGCTTTTGTAAGGGCAAAACAAGGATCTGTCAAAACCCTTTTTATCCACTTCTTTACATTTATAAACCCTCATTTTTGTGCTTGTTTAATAAAACCGTAGAAATGGATCTAGCTGAGACGTTTTAATATAAAAAATATTGAGTCTTAGACGTTATCGTGCCTGTTAGCATACAGTGTGTGTTTTTAAATATTGCTTTCAGTACGCTTTATGGTAGTAATAGAGTTAAAATAAAACCGTTAACACATTATTTTGTAAATTTTTATTCAACAAAAGCCTTTAAGTCTTTAATGATTATCTGAAAGATTTTTTTCTTCATCGTCCAATCCGTGAGATATTGTGATTCATCATCAACGTTAGAAGCCATCTTTACGTCTTGCGCGTCTCGCCTCTATGATACAACCGCTTGGCACAGCCAGAAGTTCTATTAGAATTGTTTCTCTCCGCAATACTATTAATGCTCCATGGCTGAATTTAAATTACCCGACTTTCTCAGTAAAGATGGCACAACTGGATTTAAAAAAAAACAGAACCGTCAACTAGGGATTCGTTGCTGATCAACAACTTATGCCTATTAGCTTGTTGGGATAATTTGTTGAGCTATACACGTATAGCTATTAGCAACGAATCCCTAGTTCAGACTAAGCTTCTTGGCCTTGAACATCAGCGCAAAGTTGCTAGTCTATCGGTTTTTTATCGAATACATTTTGGAGTGTGCTTCGGATCTGCATGATCTAATTTACTCCTGCCCATTTTTCTATCTGACATCCAGAGCGAGCACGAAAAGGCAACATGGTTGATATTTCGTACGAAGTGCTTTGATTCCACTTTTGTAGTGCTAGACTGTGGCATGCGCTGCCTGTTCCCCGATAGACGAGTGTTTTTTTTAATCTGGGTGTCTTTAAGTTACGACGAAATCGGTTTCTTATAGGCAAGCGTGCTCCATTAACCGATCTGATACCGGCGTGATACCACACCATCGTTTAACATTAGTTGAGGCGGCAGATAAACGCAAACCTAATTATTTATTTAGTAAATAAAAACATTATTTTGCTAAGCTTGTCATTACAACCTGGGTTTATTTTCTCGCTTTTACAAAACAAAGTTCACAGGTGGATAAACAAAGAGTCACAAGAAATACCCTTAGCCAAAGAAATAATTTAATTAATTAAGAAGAATTTGTCCTTAAACGTGCTTCGACTAGACGCTTTGGTTTTAATTAGATGAAATAAAGGCTTTTTTTCCTTTTTTGAAGTACTTGCCTGTTGAACAATGTTAAGTCAAACCATTTTCAATTATGAAGTACTTTCTTATCGGAATATTTTTATTTATTTACTCCTACCTAAAACGCTCATAATAAACAGTCTATCAGCAATAACTATTTACCTTATACTTGTTGTTTTTGTGGTTTACAATGTTGCGAACAGTGCAAGTACATTTCTACCTATAACGATCGTCAAATATGACAGTTAAGATCGTAAAATTCGACAAAATGCCATTAGATCGATTCCATGGCATTTCATCGAATTTGACGATCGATAAAGAACAGTACTTGCACTACAGCAATGAAACGTACAAGCACGCGCTCGGTGCGACCTGCACCGCGCGCTTTCGTTGACCTCTAGCGTCAGCTGATATTTTATTTGCATTATATTTCGAAAGCAGCGGTGTTCATCGAAGCAATATGGCAGGGCTTGTGATGTAAAAAAATTGCTTCCACACATCTCAATACTCAGCATTTTTTTTGCCATCTTTCTTACTTAAATGGACACCGCGGCTATTTTCGCTGATTTGTTTTGCAAAATTTACAAACTGAATGCGTAACCGCGATGAATCTTAGCAAATTAAATAGATTAGTTAAGTTATCTTACTTACCTATTCTAAACAGTGTCGGTTCCGGGTAACTGGCATGCGGGCAAATGGTGTAGAAAAATGCAAATTTGCGAATCGTGATGCTCGCTGCAAAGGCCATCGCGTGTTCAAACACAGTTCAACCATGTCGGTTGAACTTCGAGAAGATTAAGTGCAATGAGTATAGGGTGAAACTTGGTACTGCAATTTGCGAAGGATTAGTTTGAAAATTGAATTTGAGATCTACGATTTTCTTCGTTAAATTTTGTACCCACTAAGTATACTTCTTAAGATGAATGTAGGTGATGTTTTACTCTACCTGAACCTCGGGGAACTATAATTAATAACGTTAAGCGTGGCACGTACCATCAGGCAAACATCCTGTTCGTTTAGACACTTAAAAAACTGATGGACGTTAGGTGACATTTTGAATTTACGCTTTTAAAACGTTGTTTTTTTTATGAGCTGAAAAAATTTGGCAACTATTTCGACAGAAACGCAAATTTCACAAAACAGTCTGGAAAGACACACAGGGGAGGCAAATTCAAAGTTCGTGCCGTTCTCGAAAATTCCCACAAGTATTATAAATACCGCGTTGTAGCGTATTAACTGTCACAAAAACCGCTTCGTCCAACAAACTTTTCTTTTTGCTATAAAATGTTATTTTCGCCCCGAATTTTGACGTAGATGGTAACATCTTATGCTATGTGAACGCGATAGGTAGAAAAACTATACGGAGTGGCTGTACCTAAACATAATCGGTGAAAATGTTGAGCGCTAAGGATCGCTGTCAACCAGTCATGCCTAAATAGTTTTCGCCCTTACCCGCGCGTACCGGCCTCTAATTTCTTCCAACATGCCAAAAGCCTTCAGGTGACCTACACCTACACATCTACACATACACATGCCTACACATCAGGGCTAGCAACTCTGCCTATACGAACCTACTTAGTTCCAGCAGCGAATAAAATGACGAAAAATCCAGTTGACAGCTGTCAAATACATACAAAATAATGGCTACAGCTGCTCCATACTCTTCCCACCTATCATGTACACGGAACACTATTATTCCTTATGTGAACTTTGTAAAGCTAGGTACGTAACCTAGCTTTTATTGTTATTTCTTAGTCAATTCGCTGTAAAATTAGGTACATATTCTGTGAAAATGTCAACTGGCTACATCTATAATATGCTTGTGCCATCGACAAAAGGAAATTTATTTTCCTTTTGTCGATGGCTTGTGCCACCCCCTTTATATGTTATAATAACATTTATTTTGGCCAAGTGTAGTGTCAAGTGTGAGAGTGCGTGTGTGTGTGTGTGTGTGTGTGGTGCCTCTGCCCTTTTTTCTATCGGACTGCCAGAGCGGGCACGAAATATCGACACCGCTTTATGGTTGATATTCTAAAAACCCGTACGAAGAACTTTGATTCCACTTTTATTGTGCGATCTGCTAGTCTGTGGATTACGCTGACTGAATGAGTATTCCCTGATAGTAACAATCTGGGTTGTTATTATTATTTTATTAATATAAATAGGCTTGCGTTTGACCGCCAACTCACCTGATGGTAAGCGATGATGTGGTCTACGATGGAGCACGTTTTCTTGAAGAAGCTGATTCACTCTCGACTTGAAGAATCCACTCTTGACATTGGGTCTCTTCAAATCAAGAATGAATCGGTTTCTTCTAGGCAAGTAAACGCAAGCACTATTAAGGTGTATTAAGGTAGATAAAAAAAAAACCCAACAATAGTGTTGGGTTTTTTTTTTATCTACCTTGATACACCTTAGTATGGTGATTCAAAAATTCAGTTCTGGTTAATCTCAGCAACGGAGCTTTTTACGGCTTTTAATATTTTTGTGTGAAAAAAAAGGAAGGAATATCCATAATTTTGCCTTCTAAACGCAGGTATAGAGTGTATTTAGGCTTACTTTTTATATCTGCGTTATTTGTTGCCTTTGTAATTTGTTTTAATAAAACTTGGCTGGCTGGAGTATGGAGGGACGAACTGGAATGCTACTTGAATGACTGGACTCAAATTGCCCAAAACAGAGAGCAATGGAAAGAGGGAATATAGGCCTTTGCCCTGCAGTGGGACTATGCAGACTAATATAATGTTGACATTAATAATTATTTGTTAACAGCTGGACTGGCTAATGGCAGACAATACAGCTGCGACAGCGATTGTCGGCCTGCGGCGGGTGCTCGCCAACGGGTCCCTGGAGCTGCCTCCGTTCAGCGCAGACCGCTTCAGAAGAGATGTGCACTCCACTACCTACAGGTGCCGACTGAGGCTCAGTACAGGGTTCGCTGTACTCTCGAAGAACATTCATGTGCATGCAGGTATGTTAATTCATTGGTTCACTATTCACTATTCGCGTAGTGATTTCTTTTATCTTATCTCTATTTCACATTCATATCATATATTTATATTAATAGATTAGGTTATTTTTGCTTTGGTTGGCACCGACTCCAAAATCGTACTTACGTACGAAATACAGCTTAGCCAAATTTTAATGGCAAAGAAACCAGGCTCAAAAATGAGCCTGGTGCGATAGGTTCATTACCCGTAAGTGATTTAACGTATTTTATATGTGATGTATTTTACTTCATAGTTAAAATGTTTTTATAATTTATTAAACCTAGGTTTTTAAAAGACTAACAGAGGTGTTGCTAGCCTGAAAAAGTCATTTATACAATATTGGTGTTTACAATTTCTTGGACTTTGTCTAGTTTGTACGTTTTATGTCAAATAAAGAATTTCTAAAATCAATCAATCAATGGCAAAGAAAGCATTTTGGATTGCATTGAGCCAATTTGGCTAAAAGGTCGTAGCTTAAAAAAGGAGCATTTTAGTAAAATAGAAGATGTCTGTTTGTTTTGTTTTAGTAAGCCTACGGTACCTTTTTTCTATTCCACGCAATAACCGAGGTTTTTCCTTTTTATCACTGGCTTGGAATACTTAAGGTAACACTCCATTGTTGAAAACATTCCAAGAGTTTTTATTAAATTAAAAAAGCCGCGGCTGAATGACGTTTGTTTTGTGCCCCGGGCTGGGATGTACAAAAAATAAAATAAGAGGAAAATATCGCGTTGGAGCCAAAGCGCTTGTACCTAACTGTAGGTGGGAATAAATATATCTCGAAAAAAATGTTTGTAAAGTTATTGAAATTTTATGCTAACGCGTGAAAATGGTGTAACCATAACTTTACTGAAGGTGAGTGCTACATATTGGGCTGAATAAAATACCTAAAGTTATTGTAATAGCTTGGCATCTTGTATCAAAAACATATAGACCCACGCAGAGACGACAAAGAAATAAGATGTCAAACGCCTTAAGTACTTATTATCTTCAAGCCCAAGGACCAAGCTTTTTGTGCAATTTTCGGAACGGTTCAGTCCGCCTTGCGTTTTATTACCGCGTAAAATTGGCTTAAGAAAAACCCAAGCATGTACTGTTGATATTCTTAATTGCGATCGTTTGAAGGATTTGCAAACTCAAATTAAGCATAGCATAAAAACCGTTTCACGACCATGCGATTGTGAAGAAATTCGACGCCGGGAAAAGGGATTATTAGGATATCGCGCAGTCGGCAGTCTTTTAATTGCTTTCGCTGTGAAGTGCTGACCCAAAATAATTAGAAGGGATAACAATGGTTTTGAAGGGTTTTTCGCTATTTCGGTTTTCGTCCAGAACGATATTGATATCTAATCCATTCGGAACATCCTTTTAGTTTCAGTTAACTAAGCTCAGAGAGACTACAGTATTTATATTGTGTGTGTTCAACGCTAACAGGGCTAAAGAGAACCAATACGGAAAAAATAAACTCTCTTCGTACTAAGTTAGTTTTCATTACGTTCTTCGCGTCGTTGAAGCTTTTGGCGTGATTTGGAACGTTATCTCTTATCAACCGACGCAATGTCTAATCAATCATCTTTGTAAACAATCTTGTCAAAAATAAACTTCGTTGTGCTCGGCGTTCGTATGTACATTATTTTCAGGGAGAAATTTTTACTTGTCAAAAAGTTCTTCATTAACTTTTTTCAAGCGTCTACGCTAGAAAAAAATAAAATATAACTCTCAAAATGACCGAATATACATACTGTATCATGGCTACATGGCTACGTGGAAAAAAACACAATTTTTCAAAGGCTGTGCTTTATTTACCCTGAGTCACTATGTTTTCTTTATGTATTTTTATGTAGATATAAGTTATTTGCATTTTGTCTGTCTGTGTACCTTTTACAAGTTTTTATTTAACTTGCCTCGTTAGTTTGGGTCAAAACTTGCAACCGAATTCTTTAACTTATCTCGAACCGATTGCGCAGTAATTATGCATAAACGTTTAGTTTGGATGACAATGCATGGTTAGCTAAATGACGTCATTCTAAATCCGATATGGCGGACTAGTTATTTTTTATCCACTCCCATGAGTATCGAATGAAAGGGTTTGCTGTGAATACTAAATAAAAATGATGTTAAACTAAATTCAATATGGCGGACGCCCCAAGATGGCGGACAAAATTTTCATACCTACCATCACGATATGGGTATCAAATGACAGGGTTTGCTGAGAAGAATACGAAAAGCTTGTTTTTTTTTTTTTTTTTTTTAATTAATTATTTTATAAATATTTATTTTGGTTACCTGCCAGCGTTAAGCATGCCATGGGACGTCCACGTGCCAGACGAGTACGTGATGGCAGGAAATGCTGCCGTGCTAAGGTGCGTGGTCCCTCCGCACTGCACCGACCGCGTCGGCGCCACCGAGTGGCTCACCGACGACGAGATCAGCGTGCTGCATTATTTAGGTAAATATACGCTTTACTTCTAACCACTTCAGATTCACACGATCTTATTAGTAAATCGATTTATATAGATAGGTACCTACTCATATCTGTGGGCTAGTTATGAATATTCAATACGTAAAATACGTACCGTAAGGAATTACAATTTTTAAATTTCTAAATTCAAAATATCTAATTCAAACTTAATATACCTATTCGTACTTAGCCCACAGCGATGGTAACCGAGCGGTAGCTTGTGCGCATAACAATTTGACGGCACCCGGTTTGATCTTCGGCCCTGCATCAATTACTTGTTGAGTACTAATTAAATAAACTATGTGATTCAATGCTGTTCCTAAAAAACGGTGAAGGAAAACATCGTGAGGAAACTTGTATGTTCAAGAATCCCAATAAAATTCAAAGCTATAGGACATTCACCAACATGCACTGGGCCAGCATGGTGGATTAGGACCCACCTGTTCTCAGAGAGAAGCCAGCGTCCCAGCAGTGGGAACATAGACTGATACTGATGACCACAGTCAAAAATAGTGATATATACCTACTCTTACAGTCATAGTCATGGAAAATGTAGGTAGTTTAAAATGCACTCGTAACTTTACAGACAATAAGTAGGTACGTTTTAAATCGAAAAAAGTAAATCAACGCAGCCTCTTGGTTCCTTTTCGCTAAATCTTGCCAAGTGACGAGACACGCAATTACATTTTCATCACAAATCTTATTTTCACGGAAAAATCGAGGCGTTTTAGATGAAGCCTCTCTCTCAATTTACTCCTGTTTGATTGGAAAAGAAAATTGAACTTGGCGCTTGTTTAACGTTAAATGCAGATGTTTTTTTTTTCTTCATTTTCCTGTTTATTTCTGATTGAAATACTTATTTGTGTTGCTTTCTAGGGAATGAGGAAAGCCTTTTCAAAATATCAAAACAATACTCACCGTTTTTTTAACTATTGCAACTTCCTTATAGAAGCTGACCTAGTATGCCGTTTTTTTTTCTATCAACCTTACCAACCCTTTACGTTATGTATTTAGTAGTAAATAACGTAAAGAGTATATAAGTCTATGTTCCCAGACTTATATATATATAAGTCTATCAACCTAGGTATGGACTAAGACTTAGTCCATACCTAGGTTGATAGAAAAAAAAAACATATCCTTATTGGTTCGTACAGAACCACCTTTCCTATATTTTCCACTTTTTTCTTTCCAATTTTGAGTTTTGCGTTTTCAATGCACATCTACCGTCACGTGACCACGCATAGATAAATATTATTTTCCGAGTATTACGGTGCTGTAGAATTGCTACGCACCGTGCGTTTTCGCTGTGTTGGCATCCCAACCTTCGGGAGCCGGGCAGTTGGAGATTGACCGTCGCGCGTGCCATACGTCTCCACCTCACGAGTGCGCATCCTTCAAACCTACGAGGTGCGCGAGCGCGTCTACGCCACCACATCATATTCACCAATTACAACGAACAAACACAAAAACAAACGTGACTGCACACCCCTAGTGCCACCTTCGGATTCTCACAGGTTAGTGGCTTTTCCTCCGCACCACTTATTTCGGTTGGTACTTTAACTATGTACATGTATAACTATTATAATATACAATACTACCCTGGCAAATGCACAAGACGTGCAAAAATCTTCTCGAGACGGAAAAGAAAAAAATCTCCTGTTTAGAGCTACGTCATTGTACCCAGGTTCGAAGTACCAGCGTCTCGACGACGGGTCGCTATACATCAGCGCAGTCAGCCCGCGGGACCGGTACACGGCGTTCCGGTGCCGCGTACGGGACCGGATTACTGGGAACACATACTCCAGCCCGTATTTCGGTAAGTGCATCGTGAATTTTGCAAGATGTACGTGAAACCCAGCGTATAACAACAGTCTACGGCCACCGCCGATAGCCAATCAGCGACAGAAGACTGCGCAAGTGAAGTTTGTGGAAGTTTGAACCGGTACAAGATATAACGACACACAGTTGGATAGCTCCCTCCGGGGGCTAACACTTGGCCTGTTAGGATTAGGGTAACCTGGGGTCAATTAAAACAAGTAACGTAGCTTAAAGATTATTGACAGCAGTTAGGTTAGTCCCAAGAAGAGAAACGATATGATAATATGTAGTTAGGACCTGTCGCTGAGTATCTGCTGGAAGTGATAGGCTTATTTGACTAATGACTACACGACAGGTTCCTACATATAGTATCGTTTCTCTTTATAATTATGTCTTTTTCAAAGGGTGCCTTAAAAAAGGCCCACCCGAGCTTCACAATCCTAGCTTTTCAGCTTTTCGTTTCTAGCCATTGCCACATGTCAGTATGCTACATTTTCCTTTGCGTAGTCTCCACTCTCATCATCATCATCATCATCATTTCAGCCATAGGACGTCCACTGCTGGACATAGGCCTCCCCCATCGATTTCCAAAAGCGCCGGTTGGAAGCGACCTGCATCCAGCGTTTCCCTACGGTCTCTTTTAGGTCATCTGTCCATCTTGTGGGTGGATTTCCTACACTGTGCTTACCAGTCCGTGGTCTCCACTCTAGAACAATCCAACGATTATCAGTTCTGTGATAGAGCGAGTTACTTCCACTTCAGCTTGCTATGTCGCTGGCTGAGTGTTGCCATTCCGAACGCGTCGAGCTTTCTTAAAAGAAGCTAATAGTATTGTTAATTCCAGGTCACGTTATAGTAACGGAGCCGAAGGGCTTTGTGCGGCCGCGGGTAGCCGTGGAGGCGCGTGCGCGCCGCGTGCTCGCAGGCCACGACGTGCGGCTGCCGTGCGCCGCGCACGCCTGGCCCGTGCCTACTTATAGGTAAGCACTTTCAATTCCGTTCTCTTGTACCTTAGAGATGCTTTTGCGTACGATCACTAGAGGTACTCTTGCGCTTGTCGCTCCAAAAGTTAAGCCCGACGTCAGCTGCATTAGCCCACCGTCCGTTCATTGAAAAAACCGTTCTCGCAATGGCTGATGTTTAAGTGGTGAATTAATTATTTAATTTGGATCCAGGCAGTTACTAGCTTTTGCATTATTAAAGTTGGCTTACAGCGTTAAATATTTTTACTTCATCATGCAATTCAATAAAAAAAAAAATATAATAATACAAAATAACATAGACGTGTTTCAGTCACTTTTGCAAGATCTTTTTTATGCCATCTTCTTTGAAAACAATAATAACTATCTTCATATATAAAGATCGTACCTGCTCTGCCTAGTAAGTGCAAGCTATAATGGAGTATTACGTAAGATGTGCCTGCAGAAGTAGCGAGTCTGTCCTTTAGCTGCAGTAGCCGGCTAAAAGGTATCGCTCCCGCTGAGCAAACAAATGTCGTACCAACTAGCGACATAATCTGAGAGATGCCGCTCGTTGCGACTGAGGTGTGTTAGGAAAATAAATGCAGCTTGATTACGGCACTGTCACATTCAACTATCGCGCCATCCCGTTAGCTTGCATAACTTGGGCGAGGTAGTGCGAATAGGATTCAATGCTATCGCATGAGACTGTTAACTAATCAGACTACTGTATTACCGCAAGTTTCGTCAATACGAAAGCTTGCTCTAAATTTTTTGATTTTTTTAAATTTAATAATAGTCTTGCGTTTGATCGCCATCTCGCCTGATGTAAAGAACGATGCGGTCTACGATGGAGCACGCTTGCCTAGAAGAAACCGATTCACTCGTAATTTGAAGACACCCAGATTGTAACTACTGGGGAACACTCATTCAGGCAGCGCATTCCACAGACTAGCAGTTTGCACAATAAAAGTGGAATCAAAGCGCTTCGTACGGGTTTTCAGAATATCAACCGATATAACAGTCCGATAGAAAAATGAGCACGAGGGAATTAGATCATACAGAGCCGACGCACACTCCCCGAAATGTATTCGATAAAAAACCGATAGACTAGCAACTTTACGTCGAGTATAGTGTTTGAAGACCATATTATCGCTATTTGAAGTGCCGTCAAATGCACAATTAAGTATGTATTGTATGTACATATAAGTGACCCTTTAATGTTGATTATTCATTAAATTAACAAATTAGTCATAAAGTAGAATAAAAAAAGTTTCAAAGGAGCATTAAAGATAAATTCAGGTATTGCAGTAACTATATGGGAATAAAAGTCTTGTGTCTTTAGCTCTGTAGATACGGATCCGGGTAGCACGATACTCTCTAAATGTCACGGACGTTAACTACTTTAAACTACCAAAAAGACAAAACGTGGAAACTACCACTCCAGTAGCACATTAGTAGAAATGACCGTCGGCTCTCTCTCAAGACGGGACTCAAAAGCCTTGCAAACGGCATTCTACCTCAGAAATAGGTCTTATATTCCGCCAACGAGCCGTAACACCCATCGACTGCTGATTCGTTTAAAAGCTTTCACGAATAAAACGTTTAGCTGACTGCAGGTTGAAAGCTTAATGCTTTGTCGATAACATTTTTACGTACGGTATTAAAAATGTTGGGTTCAATTTTTTCAAAGGACCGCTATGGAATAGGGAGCTGTTAAAAGATAAAATTTTGCCGGGCTTGAACTTGTACGCAATTGTTGTTTGATATAATTTGGGATCTAAAAGCAACTTTGTGTTGCCTACTTTTCCATAATCCACATCCGATCCAAGTTAAAACTCAACATAGGTATTCGCCTGAGAATCTAGTGGTAGCAATACAAAGTACCTACTCGTCCATCAAATTCCGAATTAAATCCGTAGATGGCCACATATCCGTCGAATGGCTGTTTTTATTCTGTCGTGAAACCATTTTGATCTCCGTGTGGAGATTTGCCCGCAACTTTATAATTCCCATGCGACGTGATTCGTTTTAACTGCCAAGGAGCAATTTGGGCCGCAAAACCCGCGAAATTGCATTATACCCTTGGAAACCTACCTGTCCCACCTCCAAACACTTAGCCTGTTATGAAAATGGAGTGTAATTTAAATAGCTTTTCATAATGTGATCACTTTGACGCACTCGGTGGGTACCCGATGTTTTCGAAGGACGTTACGTAAATAACGTAGCGTACGATGATTGCTTTAAAATATGTGTAAACTTGAGATGTGTTAAAAGGATAAAAAATCCTCGCGTTTAACTTGTTTCGTAAAATGAATTTAAAAGGCCGTGAGAAAAACCATGAGTACTGCAGAAACGCAATTTTTATTCATCAACTAGCTGATTCGAAAAACGTAGGCCTGTCCAAATTTCATTAAAAAAAGCACTCTCTTTTTTCTTCGAATTTTCATATTTTCAGGGAAAAATCCAATTTTTTTTCTCTTCTTAACCTGAAATGAGGCTAACAAAACTAAACAAAAAGTGTGAACACACGAAAGAAGTGAAAACTCCATCAAGGTTGACTATATCTCTCTCACTCCCTTTGTCGACTCGAGCAGACTTTACCCGAACGAGTATCAGATCGGGACGGTCACGCGAGTTCAGTGCTTTTTCCCATCCAAAAAGAGTCCAACGTGCCTAAAGCAGCTTTCACTTCGAAACTTATTCAAATCGGTCAAGCCGTTTTTGAGTTTAGCCACAGTAACGAACAGCAATTGATTTATATATATGACTAGCAGACTTGACTGACGTTGTCCTGTCTTAGAAATGTCAAACACGCAAAGTCAAAATTGAAAATCTTATTTTTTTTACACCTTTGGTTACATTATTGGAGTTTTAGTATAGATCCCTATTTTTTTTGAAAATATAATATAGCCTATGTTACCCGGGGATAGTGTAGCTTCCCAACAATGAAAGAATTTTTCAATCGGTTCAGTAGTTTCGGAGCCTATTTAATGCAAACAAACAAACAAACAAACAATCAAATCTTTCCTCTTTATAATATTAGTATAGACTAGCTGACCTGACAGACGTTGTCCTGTCATAGAACTGTCAAACACGCAAAGATAAAATCACAGAAAAGTTAAACGATTTTTTTTTCTCTTCTGTGATTAAAATTGTAAATCTTATTTTTTTACACCTTGGGTTACATTATTGGAGTTTTAGTAAGGATCCCAATTTAAAAAATATAATATAATATTGCCTATGTTACCCGGGGATAGTGTAGCTTCCCAACAGTGAAAGAATTTATCAAATAGGTTCAATAGTTTCGGAGCCTATTCAATGCAAACAAACAAACAATCAAATCAAATCTTTCCTCTTATAATATTAGTATAGATGACATTCCTGCTATTTTAAGACTATGAATGATGATGGAATTTTACCCAATTAATATATGGAACATTAGCACGTCTGCAGTCTGCAGAAACAACTAATAATATAAGCCAACAAACTTCAAACAAACTTGCCGGACGACGAGCATGCACCTACAATTTACCGTCAACAAACCGGCAAACGTTACACGGTTCTGGCGAACTTTCTCATGTAGTCAAATACCGCACGAACTGAGCACACGGATCGATGGCCCGTAGACGGCGAACTTGTTTCACTTAGTATTTGTCTTCCAGCGCGGTTGCAGCTGCCAACACAAACTAAAAGTAAACTCAGACCGTGAGAACGAATTTGGACACATTCCTATTCATACGGCCAACAATACGACGTAACGTAATTTGCCTGCGGAGTTTCCATCAACTTTAGGTGAATATTAATAAAGTAATATTCCGAACACACATAAATAACCGATTTCGTAACATCCAGAAGTTAGAGACTACATAAAACTTCGAGAACGTTCCGCCGAACTGATAACATTTATGTTTTCCACAAAGAATTACGGTGGCGGGAACTCCTGAATGCGCCATAAACTTTCATATCCAGCCATAGTAGAAACCTTTTAGAATGCAAATGTCTCGCTGCATTTCAACTCCTTTCAAAACTATTTCTAAAGGGGACCTAACTCGGAGAACATTGAAGATTTCGCGCCACATAGCCATTTCATTTCCGCGAAATTTCGCATACGATGTTAGACCGTATTCTCGGTGCTCTCATCTTCGTGTAACACTACCCGTGAATGGGTTTAAAGCGAACTATGTAACGATCACCGGTCGGGTAATATTCGACGGAATTCGCACCATCACACGCCAAGTGCCCTTCATTGTGCCCCTTTTGTGTAACATTATACATGTGCTTATGACAGATATGAAATTCGCAAGTTGTTAAACAAAGTAGGCAATTTTGAACGACACAAAACTATTTACTGAATCCATAGAGTTGGTTCTGGTTGCAGTTTTAGGACCCGGGTATGTCCTAAAACTACGACTACTATTAGTACACGGTGAAAGTACTGCGATGCCCAAGCCGCCTGCCAAGCGTGGCGAGTGATAGAGTTAAACTCAAGAGAGCCGTGATAAAAAATTGCGTTCCAATATGTTTGGTTTTTTTTTTTATTAGCCGTCGTTCGAAATCTCAACTGCGTCGCATCGTAGCGTGAATATGCGTGTTATGATATAACTACTCAGAGAAGGTAAGTTTCCAAACAACGCCTTCTCAAAACGTAAGCTACAAATTCGCTTTGTAGCTTACGTTTCAATTGGTATTTTAAACGATTTAAGCAAGAAAATTAATGGATATGTGGAAAATTAACTCTTATGCTGCTTTTCTGATTTGTTGTGGTACGATTTCACCGCGCAAATTGTCATAGTAAAATTTTTATATATTTTTTGGTGTCATGTATGACACCATTTGAATGGCTTAAATTTTGCGAATGTACTTGGTTTCTTTGTGTAGTTATTCTAAGGTGTTATGTATTTACTCGTAATATATATTATATACGCATATTTATATTTGCTCTCAAGATTGACGTCAATTGACGAAAGTTCCGCACCAAGGAATTCGGTGGGTGACTGAATTGACACTGGTTCGTAGTAATACTTGTTTTGTTACTACTGAGTTGGTAACATCGAAAAAAAAACCACCTCGTCCTTGCCATACGGGGGGTAACATAAATGTATAGTAACACCTAAAGGTAAGTATATTTTGTTGAACTACCCAAACCAAACCCATCAAATTAAACAACTTGCAGAACACATGTTTACTTAATTCGAGAAAAAAACGTGTCCTCCATGCAAGATTGATCATTTCATTACAAATTACACAAAAAAAACTCGAATTTATCATACTTGTGTTCTACAAGTTGTTCACTTTGATGTTTAGATCAACACCTTTAAGTTTTACTATACATGTCTGTAACACCCCGTATGATATGGACGAGGTGAATTAAATTTCCCTCCTAGTTATTGCTAGTAAAACATTGCCAAACCCATGTTTTATTCACAACTGTAAAATAAATTCTAATCCTTCTAATGTTCCCTAATTCCAGGTAAGTTAATAGCATAATAAATACGTTGTCTGGAGCTTTGGTGCAATTCCTTTCGTTTAATTATTACTGGCTCGCCTTATTTACAATGAAACGGCGTGGGAATGAAAGTTCTGAATTAATATTTACTATCTCTGTTATATTTCTAATTAAGTACATTAATCAAAGTTGAGAACAACAACACACAAAAAGTACTACTGAATTAAATTCAGAGACCAAAATGAATTAGTAATTAATACAAACTTAAACTAGGTAATTATTTGTACATGCTTTTGTAAATAATACTAACCCGGGACTTTGCTTGCTAAATAAGCTTACTCCTCGGCACTATTGGAATAAATTATTAGGTTTCTGCATCTGCAAGTATTTTTAAACTGATTTTGACCAAAAGTGGAACATATGCTGTATATTTGCCTTCTGTCTACGAAAACATAATTGTATTTATTATAGAAACTGACGTGGTTTTCACACATTTTATTTATATTACACGGGAATTACTCACGTAAGATTAAGCCGGTCACTCCGACTATAGTTTCAACCGCATTAGGCAGTCTTTTTCAAGGTGAATGCGCGCGCGCGGCTGCGTCTCGCTTGGTCACTATAGTCGGAGTGACCGGCTTAATCTTACGTGAGTAATTCCCGTGTAATATAAATAAAACATAATTATATATTTACCAGTAAACTGCCACATTTTTTTGAATAAATAAAATGAACCATTAAGTACCTATGCGCAGTGTAATGATGATGAAAGATTATTCTTGGCCAATTTTGAATTATGAATATTTACTTGATGCGTTTTCGCATGGCTTTTATATTGATGGCTGAACTTTTATAAATAATTTAAATTTATTTCAATTAAATGTTTGAAAACCATTTCAACATGTGAGAACGATATTTAAGACAGTTGGAAGGTAACCGGTTTTTTTTTTATCTTGACAAGTCTGTTTTTGGAAAAGATATGGTACCTATAAGCTTACATTATTAGCTGTCAGATTTTCTAATGATGGAATAATGATACAATATTGAATGGTTAAAACCACTCGTTGCGCTAGCGAATGATGTGGGTTTATAAAATAAAACTGTTTTTGGTAAGTATTTCGTTCGATTGTCGGTCATTTCGCATGAAAATACACAGGCGAATGTTTCTAAAATCAAGCCCCAAGGAAGCGTACTTTCAAAAGAAGCAAGATATCGTGCTTCCGTAATATCAACGAGTAAACGGGAATAAAAGTGGTAGAACCACTGGTCAGACTTAAACATGCTTAAACTGCACGAAGAAAACGACGTTGACTGCCAAAATGAGATATAGAGAGAAGGACATGTTTAAAGGCAGTTTGTTATGTAAAAATATATGATATCTTATCATTAGATAAGTATTGTTTGTCTAGGTGGTTTCGTGAGCACCACGACACTCTAGTGCCAATAGAGAAGAGTCCTCTGTGGCCGCGAGCGCGGCTACTCGGCGGTGGTCTGCTCGGCATTGCGGGTGTGCGGCGCGAAGACGCGGGCCGTCTAGTCTGCTGGCTCAACAACACCGCTGGCAGCGAGTCCGTGCACTTCACGCTCCTTGTTACAGGTGAGGACACTAGTTTGATTATCTTCTATCAAATCAAAGAGGATATCGCACGCCGTACATGCACTGTAAACATATTGACATAATTTTCAACATACTTACTTTAAGAATACATTTGTTTATGGCTCACTTATTTGCATGGGC
Source organism: Agriopis aurantiaria (assembly GCA_914767915.1). Taxonomy (NCBI): domain Eukaryota; kingdom Metazoa; phylum Arthropoda; class Insecta; order Lepidoptera; family Geometridae; genus Agriopis; species Agriopis aurantiaria. The sequence goes on from OU611999.1 coordinate 8,679,788, forward strand.
GTAGTCACATTGCGGCAGGGTGGGGCACTTGCCCCCCCCCCCCCCCCCTGTACGTATGTATGTATGTATTATTTATAGTATGCATTGGTAAATACGTAGTATTATTTGTATATTCAGTATTTATTTGTATGTATTTATATTATATGTATTATCTACACCACCGACCCTTACCCCTCTTACAGTTATGTCCATCCAAAGGTTGCCTGGAAGAAATCACTTAAGTCGATAAGGTCGCCTATTATACTGCCGGTTTTATATTACTTCTAAGTTACTTTGTACTTTTTTCTTGGTGTATAATAAAGTGATATTTTAAGCGTTAACTCGATATTACATTCTAGTAATATTTAGTTTCCTGTTAAAGCGTGGAATTTTTTTGTTACTAGACCATTTTTTTTATTTGTCTCAAAATTGTTTTAGTCAATTTGTAAGTTTTGAGAAATTGCAACTATATAAAATAATTAAAAATAAGTAAAACAAAAACTGGTAAACCTTTGCATGCTTCCGCTAAGTTACAGTCGCAGTGACTCCAGCAGAACTGAAGAACAACTATTTAAACAGAAACAAGGAACTGCAGTGCCTGATCAAAACTATTCTTGTTTCAGAACCTATATCCGTCCGAATAAAACCCGAAATTGTTCGAACGAAGCCTAACTCCAGCGCGAGCTTCGAATGCAAAGTTAGCGGTCACCCCGTGGAATTGGTCTACTGGTTACACGACAGCAAGTTCCTGGAGCCGAACGAAAGAATCAAATTATCAAAAGACGGCCTAAAATTACATATCAAAAATTCACAAAATGACGACCAAGGAGCGTATCAATGCTTCGCGAGTAATTCGAAGGATCAAGCTTACGGAATCTCGGAGTTTCTAATCGACAGTAAGAAACCTTGTAATTCACAGAAAACCAATCTGGTCCTTTAAATTCCTATCTACCTTTTTCTCGTAAATACCTACGTCGAGCTTTTTCTTATTTAAGTTTTGCCGAGCGATCCAATTCCGAAAGTTTAGAGAATTGTAATTAAAAAAATTGATTGGGTAACTTTTTCTTTATTGAACACCGAACTTTTAAAAGTTTTACTCGAGTTCTTTTAAAAAGATAAGTATTGTTCTTACATTTTTTTCAACAAAGTGATGTAGATTTTTTCTGTTCCTGAGCCGAGTCTACGTAACTAATATCTTGTCAATTTATAGCCAGACTTAAAAAAAGGAAGTATGTTACGCGTTGTCTTCATCAATTTTAACGGTTAATTTTTAATTAGTGTCGCTATAACTACCGAAAAATTTGTGAGCTGTACTTACAGTTTTTGCGTAAAGTGGTTTAGTGAAAGGTATAAGAAGTGAAATGAAAAAAAAAAAAAAAAAAAAAAAAAAAATAATTGTACAGGTACTAAGGCATATCTCCCTTGTTTTTCTGATCTGAGGGTATAACTTAAAATATAAACTTCAATTATTTTCATTTACCATAGATCAATCTAAAGTTCTTTAAACCTATTTCAAAAGAAAGTCTAGGTAAATAATGGTAAGGCGAATTCAAAAGATCGGTCTGGACGTATTTACAGTGGACGAGGGAGGCCGTCTCTGACCGCAGGCAACTTGCACAATGCACACACAGGACACTGAAGTAGCAACGTAGTAAAATAAACTATGAATTTTGCTCACGAATCGAAGCTTTTTAGTACGTCGGTCTATTCTGCAAGATTAGTGACCACGCAAGTGAGGTGATAAGCTAAATGCACGTGTATTTTTCTTGTCGATTACATCTGCAGAAATGGACTATGAAAATTTACGTTCACTTAAGCCCGTTGCAGACCATGCGAAGTACAAGTAGCAAGTACCATCGCATCTACTACGCATCGTCTGCAACGTTTTGCTTAGTGCAAGTGGTAGTGGAACTGCTTAGTAGCACTCGCGCTGGTTCTTGCGCAACTGAAGCTTCGTTTTCCCGCGCTATTCGCGTGACTCCTACTGCGCATCGTTCGACACGTTCGAACACTCGAGCGAGTACGTACTCGCACGCGAGTTGTGCGCGTCACTGCGCGGGTGGCTATTTACGTTTGATCGACTACTTGTACTTGCAAGCTACTTTGCATGGTCTGTAATGGGCATTAGTTTATCACTTCATTTGCGCGTTCGTTAGCTTGCAGAATAACCCGGCTGAGACTGAATACTTAATCCACAGGGGCAGACGTCGCGCGGCCGACGACGAACCGCTCGAGGCGCACGCCCTACGCTCGCAGCACGCACACACACGACACCGACTGGAATTTCACCGGCACTAGAGGTATGTACAGTTTACACATCACAACACACACACACACACACACCTAGGTGGGTAGAGGTATTTACGTGTAGAATGCTTGGAATTAGGATTCTAGACAATTTGGGATCACTGAATTTTCAATTCTTAGAATACAAGTTATTTGTGAACATAAAGTACAGAAAAAACAGCAAATTTAAACCTAACTACTAGCAGTTCTCACTGGTAGTAGTTAGGTTTATGATAATGTTCACCCTTTGAGCCAAAGATAATTTATATCGTCAATGATTTGAGCAAACTAGCGCCCGGCATTTCGGCCACAAGGCTCAAAAATGCACCCAGTGCCCAGTACGCCTTTTGAGGTCTTATGAGGAGTTGGTGTTTTGTTTTGTCAGTCGATAGATGTATTGCGTAAGTCGCAACTCGAACCTGCTGAGCTCTTCCAGTAAGACCTTATTGTCGACGTCTGATGGCAAGGGTGTTTGTCTGCCAATTTGCTCGCGCGGATGCTACGAGAAGGCGAGTTGGCCATTTTTGTGCATGCGATGTTGTTTCTATCTCCGTTGCATTTATTTCGATCCAAATGAGAGCGAAAACGATGACAAAATTAATCACAGGTCCTTGTTTCCTAAACATGCATAATACATAATTTAATTGTGTAATATTTCGAGTGTTAATGAGTAACAATGGTGGGTGAGATGGTTTATTAAGTTTTCGTGAACTTGCTCAAGTATAGGAAAAATAAGGTGAAACATGTATTTTCGTGTTGTTTCCAAAACTCCGTATAGACATAGACATAGACATAATTTATTTGTGGCAAAAAAATACAATTACACAAAATACACGGAAAAATTAAATTAAATTAAAAATAAAACTAAATAAGAACTATAAGCCTCTAAGTAGCCTAAATACTACAGTGAAATATTAAAACAACCTTTTTCTCTCAACTCAAGCGTTTTTTTATTTATTTAATTAACTTTTCACATCTTTTTCTAGCGCAAAAAGAAAAAGTTACCTACCCAAAATCTAGCTAAACAAATTACCTTCTTCGAGAGGAGATGCTACTATCTCAAATAAACACGGGACCTATCTAACTTTTCCACTTAGAGACTGGTATCACGGCCATAGTAGAAACTCAGTAGGGTGACAGAAAAAATTGCCGTCAGACTGTACGCGAGTTCACTTTGCATGCTACGCGTATTTGCTACGCCGTAGCACAGAAGACATAGACCGTAGCAAACCTTCTGATACGGAGGGGAAATATTGAGTGTTACTTGTTATAGATTTGCTTCGGCCACTTCGAAACCAAGTTACGAAACTAGTTTGGGAAAACTTTTTTTATCACGATTTCAGTATCATTATAGTTAAATAATAGAATAGTTTTTTTTTTATTAATTTTTCTTTTTTTTCTTTATTTTATGAGTACGGCCACGGAATAGATATAAAAGTACTATGTCCGGTAATTTTTAACTTTATAATTATTTCTTAGTTAATCCGCCGTAAAATTTAATATTCTGTGAAAATTTTAACTGGCTGTCTATTACGGTTTGAAAGATACAGTCGTTAAAAGGTAGGACGGACAAACAGACAGACGGACAAACAGACAGACAGACAAACAACATATTTGCCTTTTGTAAAATGACAGTTCGCTTTTTTAAGTAGGTACCTACATGATTTTTACAAAAGTTTAGATTTTTTTGATTTGTTGTACTGTGTGACCCAACTTGAAACTTTATCATAAACAAAAGGTAGCAAAGTTTGGACGTTGAGCTACAGCGCCCGACGTGTTTTTGCGGCACGTTTTAGTAGGCGACATTAATAATCTTGAAGGCTCGAACAAAGGCCTAACAAGCATAACAGCTCAAATAGTGGTTTGAATATCACTTGAATAATTTCTAACAGTTTGATCGATTGTTATTGGGGAAATACAGGGTTACCCAACAACTAGGCTCACGTGGCTTTGTTGTAGGCAATTGGAGTCTAGAATTACAAACAGCTGTTACAGCTGTTACAGCTATACTGATAGTTGATACATTACTTATTATTTAATTTAGATAAAAACATTTACATGTACCTTTCGCTCGATGTTTCGACCACGTTACAATGGCCGTGGTACATATTTTTACCTAAGTTAAATAATACGTGATAAGTCCCGATAAACATTTAAAACATGTGTTCAAAAAAATCGCGAAAGTTTAAAAATTACTGATACTTACATTACTTTTTACATTTTGTGATAAACAATATACAGGGTTATACGCATATATACTGTACTAAGCCGAAAAGAGTTAATTGTACTTATCATTATAAAAAAACTTTTACTATGGGAACAACCCTGAAATTGTGAGAAAAAAACAGCTGTTCCATACATTTTGTCGAGTGTCAATGACCGTTTTTTATGGAACAGCTGATATTTTTTTCGCGTTTGCATGGTTGGTCCGATATTAAAAGTAGTTCATAATGATGAGTACAATAACCTCCTTTCAGCTTAGTACAATCTATATGCGTAACCGTGTAGATCCGGAACGGTGGTAATAAGCCAAAAGGATTTCATTGTAGTACTCATTATGAAGAACTTTAACTATGGGACCAACCCTAAAAGTGCAAAAAAAAATGCTGTTCCATGAATAGTTCCATATAGGAAGTACTAAGCCGAAACGAGTCAGTTATACTCATCATTATGAACAACTTTATGATGGGAAAAATATCAGCTGCTCCATACATTTTTTCGAGAGTAAATGACCATTATTAAGAAACAGCTGATAATATTTTTTTCGCGACTTCAGGGTTGGTCCAATAGTTGTTCATAATAATGGGTACCCAATCAGGGTTATTATGTGTTAAGTACCTAATATAAAACATGCTACCTAACATCTGTATGTGAACTTCATAATAATTATGCAATAAATGATTAAGTATTGGGTATTATGGGCTCCTTTCAGCTTGGTATAGAATTTCCGCGTAACCTTGTATGGTATATCCTATATTAAAAGTTCATAATTATATATAATATACAATAAACTCGTTTCGGTTTATTACCACTGATCAGTGCAACCCTGTAGAGACAAATGTAATTTCATTCTCATATCGGTAGCTCTTGCGAAATTGCAATAAAAGTGTACTAGGTACTGGTTTATGGTCCTTTGAGCTGTTATTACATGCACCGGTAAGAATGTACCGCGCGGTGCAGCAATGTTCATAAATTCTACTTTTTATACATCGTACGCGCGACTTCTTCATGAAATATTTAAAAGTACATTTTTAAGCGCGGATCCGCTGCAAGCTATTAGAGTCAGCTCTTCAGCTCAAACAAAGAGCTTCAGGGAAGCAAGCACGCTGCTACTAGCGCATCCAGTCACTACTAAATATCAAACAACGAAATACCCAATTAAGATCCTATCTCGCCCTACATAGAGTCGTTTTTACCCGTCCCCATGATGAAATATAAGCCGCTTTGTTTCATTATTAATTCGTTCCCCGCTATTTGGTGTCGCTGCTCTTCAGAGTTCAGTATAAGCAGGGCCGAGGCGTACACCCGACCACTTATTTCACTGCCAATTTTTTTCATTTTATTTTACGCCATTCAACTGTGGAACTTTCTTTTCACACGGGGAAAATAGCCCAAATATTTTTGGGACGTTATGATATTGTCAATCCTGGCTAATGATTCGTGGATGTCCCGTAAAATTTCGTTACTTTTATATCTTTAAAAGAGATTACTTTTTACAACGCCTTGACTCCTTCCAGATGGACTGTTACGCATAATACCTACCACAGATCTTTAAGGTAGACCTCGCGAGTTTACCTATAAACTTAGCATGTCTGTGGTCAGGGGCCTTACGCCTAGCTGTTTAAAACAATCCAGTTTAGGTGATGGAAAAAGGTTGCGCGACCGCAATCTATATCTGGGCGCGTTGGCACACTTAATCCGCACACAGTGCAGGGTGAGTTCGAGTTAATGTATCAAGCCTGATTTAGGCCTGATGCGTTCGCATCCGTCACGCCACCTTTTTCATACTCATTTATTGTGTAATTGACGTACATGTCAGTAAGAGTAATAAATTGAAAATCTGTCAAAAAAATTGTATATTGTTAAAGTAATCATATTTCAATAACTATAATTGTACAATTGTACTTTTATCATAAATCGCACACTGTGCGATTCGCGCGATCTTTTTTGGCTCACACCCATCTATTTAGAAAATTTCGTATTTAAAATTTCACACCTGCAATGCAACATATGGAATGAGCTACCTTCCGCGGTGTTTCCGAGAAGCTACAACATGGGGTTCTTGAAACGGCGAGTTGATAGATTATTAAAGATTCGGCAATGTAGTTGATTGCTCTGGTGTTACAAGTATCAATAGGCGACGGTAACTGCTTACCAACCCGTAGGCAACCCGTCTGATTGTTTGCCACCTTTGGCATAAAATATATTATACCTATATCAAAACACTGTTTTAAACTATCACGGTTATCACGGTACGGCTATACCTATATCAACTTTACAGTCCTAGTAACTTTACAGTTCTTACCATATCTCCCTTGTCCGATCTGACATCCTAATAAAGGTATGTTGGTAACTACACGAAAATTGATGTTATGAAATTGGGTGTGTCGGTGTCAGGAACAAGACAAGTGTAAGAGAACGGCTCACTCAATAACGTATACAAGTGGCTGACCTTCGGTTAACAAGCCTCATTTGTTCCCGCCAGACGCTAAGCTCGCCGAGACAGGGAGGGATGACTCTTAACCACTACTAAGGTTTATATTTTTATTTCGTAAACACAGCAGGTGTTTTGGACACGACGGTTTATCAATGTCGGAAACATACGCACATAATGTGATAAAGAACATTCGAGAGCATATCGAATTACCCCTAATTGGTTGTTTAGAGGTAACGACGTTCTTGCGTGATGGATTCAACATGAAAATTGTAATTGAATTCTGTTTAGATGAGTTTTCCGTGAAAAAGTCTTGTGTAAGGTTTCGAGTATATTTATGAACATTAGTCGTTCTTTCAACATTTAATTTGAACATATTACTTTTATTGGTTTAAATTTATCACTGGCAATTCCAAAAGTATTGGTAAAGAGTGGCTGGCTTGACTATTTATGACTTTTAAAACTAATGCCAGTTGAGACATAAAAAGAAAAAGAGGGGATATGAGGTTTTGGTGGGAGGAGACTCGGCAAGCGGAAAGGCATTCGGTCGTGGGGATTCGAGTCCAACGGACGTCAAGTACTAAAATAGTGCTAAGTGAATTGTGATTAAAATGTTATAATGTTGAAATAAATTCAGTGTGGTGATATTGACATTCCTGTGGAGTTTCATTTGAGTTTGGTCTTATAAGTCAGAATCGGGATAAACATCGCATAAACTGCGTAAGTACACGCCTACGAGTTATTTATTTACAGCTTTAACGCTATCCAATTTAAGTCTTGTAAAATGAAAACGAAAGTACATGCACGTGAAAATGAATTTGAAATATAGGCTATTCACTAGCATTATGCAAGTTTATCGCAGTTTTGAAACATTGTTTCAAACAATAAATTAATCTGATCTCTTCTCAAAGTCTGTTTTGTTCCTACCTACTTATCATTTATTTTTCAAAGTACCTAACTTTTTTTGAATAAATGGAGTTTATTTTATTACTAGCTGTTTGCTACTGCTACTAGTAGATACCTACTAAAAAGGATAGTATGTAGGGATACTTGTGAACAAAGTAGTTACACGTATAAAAGACGTTGATTATTCCTTTATTAAATTTACTTTTATTAACACAGAAAAATTGTTGTAAGTTGCAGAACATGGATGAACTTGAAGTATGGGGTCGTGAAGATGACCATCAACGGCTGGTGACTCCTTGCCGCGAGAGGAGCACTTTTGCGAGGCGAAGTCACTCACGCAGTCGCAGCCACATTAGCGAGTACAGTGCAGACCGTAGCCTGCGCAAGCGTGAACAAGAGTTGAGATGCGAGCGCGAGCGATTGCGTCACGAAGAGCAAGACTTACAAAAAGAACGCGATGCAGAGTTTCGAGGCCGAAGGGACGAACAACGCCACAACACACGGGGCCAGCATGCTGACAGCGAGCGACGGGACCAGCGAGCTGACTGCAAGCGACGTGGCCAGCGTGCTTACAGCGAGCGACGGGACCAGCGTGCTGACTGCGAGCTACGTGGCCAGCGTGCTGACAGCGAGCAACGTGGCCAGCGTGCTGACAACGAGCGACGGGACCAGCATGCTGACTGCGAGCGACAGGACCAGCATGCTGACTGCGAGCGACGGGAGCAGCATGCTGACTGCGAGCGACGTGGCCAGCGTGCTGACAGCGAGCAACGTGGCCAGCGTGCTGACAACGAGCGACGGAACCAGCATGCTGACTACGAGCGACGGGACCAGCATGCTGACTGCGAGCGACGTGGCCAGCGTGCTGACAGCGAGCAACGTGGCCAGCGTGCTGACAACGAGCGATGGAACCAGCATGCTGACTGCGAGCGACGTGGCCAGCGTGCCGACGGCGAGCGACGTGGCCAGCGTACCGACGGTGAGCGACGTGGCCAGCGGACCCGCGACCCCAGCACCGGCCGTCGTTCAAGGTCATGTAGTCCTACTTTCTCTTCTAAAGATATTGTAAAAATAATACAGTCGTTCAAATGTAACACAACGTCACAGTCGGCTAAGCAGAGTACACATTCAAATAATAAACTTGACTATAAAAATATCCTGCCAGAATTTGATCCTTCAGCTAAAAGTCAGCGAATGGATGTATGGCTTAGAAAAGTGAACGAATGTGCCTCTGTTTACGGCTGGGATGACAAGACAACCATACACTTTTCAATGCAAAAACTACAAGGACTGGCCAAAACTTGGTATCAAAGTTTAAATACAATTCTATTTACGTGGACTGAGTGGCAGGAAAAACTACTAAAGGCTTTTCCTTGCGAACAAAATTATGGCCAGTGCTTAGAGGACATGTTGATATGTAGGAGTAAGGTTAACGAACCAATTGAAAACTATTTTTACGAGAAGCTTTCCTTGATTAACCAATGTGAAATCACTGGAAAACGAGCTGTCGACTGTATCATCCATGGTATCAGCGACAGAACCACAAAATCAAATGCCCTAGCGTTACGATGCATGGAACCTGATCAATTACTACAGTTTTTGCTAAGTAATAAGGATAACTTCTATCAGCCATCGTTCCGAACCAGAACCAGCAACGAAGTTTCCAATACATACGACTATGATCACAGCAATAGGTCTAATGTTGAATCGAACGCAAAACCAGGGTCATTTTGCTACAATTGTAAAGAAAAAGGGCACCCGTATTTTAGATGCACTAAACCATTAATAAAATGTGATCATTGCCAAAGAATAGGACACACTGTCGATACCTGCTTACTCAGGCATGGTAACCAATCTGCAAAGTCTAGCAATGTGCAGAAAGCCATATGCATATCAAATTCCAATCCCAATGACCAATTAATATAATAATATATGAAATAAGTTATTATTAATAGTATAGCCTTGGAAGCCTTCGTAGATTTTGGTAGTGAGGTTATTTTACTAGGAGAGTCCACTATCACCAAGTTAGGAATCTCTCATGACGGTGTGCCATCGACAATGAAAGGGTTCGGTCATGGCCTAGTCCAATCGTTAGGATCAGTAACGCTAAACTTATCCATCGATGGGGCTAGTTGCGGGAGTCTGTTGCAAGGTTGTAGATAACCACTTACTCGATAAACCAATGCTTATAGGACAAACTTACTCCGAACAACCTCATATTGTTGTTTTTAAAGATGCAACGAAGTTGCAATTTCTTGAGTTGGACTCTCAAGGGCTTGAATATATCAAAGAAAATTATGTTCTTCGACACAATAAATTATTCAAATGTTTAGACGGATACAAAGAAAATGTCAGGTGGGTAGTTCCTAAGGGTGTGGGATGGCAGGTGTGCAAGGTGAACTATGACGATATAGGTCATGTCGGTTATGAGAAGGCTTTAGAACGCATAAAAAAAGACCTACTGATTTTCAAAAATGTCGCGGTTTATATGAAAAAAAATATACGTAGAGGCTTGTATTGAATGTGCATACGCGAAAAAGACTAGTACCAAACGTGAAGGGTTATTAAATCCCATAGTTAAAATTTAAATTCCGTTCCATACGTTGCGCTGTGCGCATCGTCACTTGTTTTTATTTATTTTTTTATATTTTTCGTTGTTTTATGTCAAATATTATTCTTCGGTCAATTAATTTTAAATATTAGTATGTTTTTCATGCAATATTAATTTGTTATTTTAGTCCTGTGTAGATGTCGCCTCATTGGCGTAGGCCTCCCCCAGTTTTGTCCATAGTTTCCTGTCTTTTGCTATTCTCATCCATTCCCTTCCAAGTCTTTGAGTAAACATATCTTGCGACAGTCTAAACTCTGAGCGTGATAAAGGTTTTAGAAGATGTCTTCGACACTTTTAGAACTCCTGATCGACTTGTAAGTGATCATGGAAGCGGTTTCACCTCGCACCTTTTTGAGAAATTCTGTCTAGACAGAGGTGTACGACATATATTGAATGCGGTAGCGAGTCCGAGGTCCAATGGGCAGGTTGAATGATATAATCGCACTAATTTGGATTCATTGACCGCCCAAAATCTAAAAAACAATGAGAAGGACTGGGATTTAAAATTAGGAAGGATACAGTAGGGTCTTAATAATACTTTACAAAAAACGATAGGTAGGGACCCAGCAGAGGTTATGTTCGGGTCAGTAATAAACAGTGAGTAACCCAGTGCTGAACGAAATAACAGATTTAATCCGCGAACCTTGTGATCTATTATTATCTGTACGTAAGGAAGTAAAAGACAGAATTGATAGGGAGCAAGAAAAACAATACTATGATAAAAGACGAAGACCAGCACGTATATACAATAAAGGTGATTTAGTAAAAATTGCAAAGATTGCTTTTCAAAACGATGGCAAAAGCACGAAACTTCTGCCATCTTATCAAGGACCATTTAAAGTTACAAAAAAAATTTGGGAAATGGTCGATACAAGGTGGCTCCTAGACCTGGGTTCGAAGGAATGAAAAATAAGCGTAAAACTACTGTGGCGGCAGACCGGATGCAGCCATGGATACACATAACATCGTTAGAGCTGGATAATGATAGTGATGATGTAAATAATGATAATATGGATGATACAAGTGATAATGAAGTACTAAGTACATAAGTTATTAATCTCCTGGTTTTGTATTTTTTCAGGTCAAGGAGCGAGAATGAATAGATCCGCGACTTGACAAGGACGGTTTGGTTGGTTTGGTTAAAGCGTGAAGAGGAATTCGCGACTTGATTTAGTTGACGATTTGGATTAATTCGTTAATAACGAGAATAAATTAGTTCGTTACTTAACGCAGTTAATCAAAATCCCTGGGTTTGAGGCTAACTAGTGGCTGTTTGTTCTTAAGAGAGAGAGAGCAACGGTTACAGCTAGTTGGTTAGCTAGTATAGTGATGATTTGGATTGATTCGTTAATAACGAGAATGAATTAGTTCGTTACTTAACGCAGTTAATCAAAATCCCTGGGTTTGAGGCTAACTAGTGGCTGTTTGTTAAGAGAGAGAGAGCAACGGTTACAGCTAGTTGGTTAGCTAGTATAGTGATGATTTGGATTGATTCGTTAATAACGAGAATGAATTAGTTCGTTACTTAACGCAGTTAATCAAAATCCCTGGGTTTGAGGCTAACTAGTGGCTGTTTGTTCTTAAGAGAGAGAGAGCAACGGTTACAGCTAGTTGGCTAGCTAGTATAGTGATGATTTGGATTGATTCGTTAATAACGAGAATGTATTAGTTCGTTACTTAACGCAGTTAATCAAAATCCCTGGGTTTGAGGCTAACTAGTGGCTGTTTGTTAAGAGAGAGAGAGCAACGGTTACAGCTAGTTGGTTAGCTAGTATAGTGATGATTTGGATTGATTCGTTAATAACGAGAATGAATTAGTTCGTTACTTAACGCAGTTAATCAAAATCCCTGGGTTTGAGGCTAACTAGTGGCTGTTTGTTCTTAAGAGAGAGAGAACAACGGTTACAGCTAGTTGGTTCTAATACAGATCTGTTTATTCTGGAATTATTGATTGGATCTGGTAGAGATTAGATGGTTACAGTGACTATTGATGTTGTATTGTTATTCTAATTAGTTTCTGATGGTTGATAGTTATGGTCATAGATGCTTGATGTAAACAAAGTTGATTAAATAATATTAACGATGATGTAGTATTATATAAATATCTATACTAAAGTTATTTCCAAAACCAATTTTATTGTATAAATTAGGGATACTTTTATAATATAATATTGTATAATTATAATTAATACGGACGGAAAACTTTAAAACTTGCCGAGTGTAAGGTTCCTACAGAGGCATGTGTGGGGTCACACATGTTATCAGGATGGTCGAGTGTAAGGTTTCGAGTATATTTATGAACATTAGTCGTTCTTTCAACATTTAATTTGAACATATTACTTTTATTGGTTTAAATTTATCACTGGCAATTCCAAAAGTATTGGTAAAGAGTGGCTGGCTTGACTATTTATGACTTTTAAAACTAATGCCAGTTGAGACATAAAAAGAAAAAGAGGGGATATGAGGTTTTGGTGGGAGGAGACTCGGCAAGCGGAAAGGCATTCGGTCGTGGGGATTCGAGTCCAACGGACGTCAAGTACTAAAATAGTGCTAAGTGAATTGTGATTAAAATGTTATAATGTTGAAATAAATTCAGTGTGGTGATATTGACATTCCTGTGGAGTTTCATTTGAGTTTGGTCTTATACTTGTATATTATTTGGATCAACGAAGTATTCGAAGCGACGTGTGTAGGATTAGGTGATCCGCATTTTTCTTGGAATAGGTCACGAAACATGATTGGAACTACTTACACAGGATTAGGTATACGGAATGGTAGTACTAAACGGAAAGGAGGTCATTGTGCTCGTCATTATGACCAGCCATGGCACCAACTCTACCTGTTTTTTTTTACAGTTCCATGTCTCGTTGAAGGTTATGAATAACAATTCTATGGAAAAAAATCGAAATTAGTGGCTAAGAAACTTCCCAGTCTGGACCACCGCCGTAAAGTAGCGAGTCTGTCAATTTCCACAAGATTCATTTCGGAGAATGTGCATTGGAGCTACTTGACCTTATCCTGCCATCCCTTTTCTACTTCATAACAATTAAGAAGTCAACCCACTACCACCTACCACCTATACATTGTGGATTTCCCTCGGACACATACCAAAGTTTCGATGCTACGTTTCTAATCCGTACGGCGAAGGATTGAAATAACCTGCCGGCTTCCTTGTTTCCTGAGAGATATAATCTGGGCTTTTTCAAGGTCAGAGTGAATATGTATCTTTTAAGCCTGCGTGCTTCATCTTCGACCACATCGTCGCTTACCAACAGGTGAGTTAGTGGTCTGACACAGAATTTAAAAAAACGCTGATTTCAGGATTTATTGTAAACGCTGTTCATTATTATGAGTAAAATGACGTCCTTTCAATTTAGTTAGCCCCCCAAATGCGTTACGCACCACATGTCAGCGTAAGCGAAAAGTGCTCCGACGCACGTATTGTGTGTAAGAAGATTTATACACAATATCAATGGTATATTAATATAAAGCAAGTATCTTACAATTTTTTTTTTTTTAATTATCTGATAGGTGAAATTCCCCATTTTAGCCATTAAAAAACTCCTTCGCTCGCATTCGACGGATTAATTAGACTACGGTTTTGTCCAGCACTGTATAGTCAAAAGTGCCCTATTTAAATTGATGAGTAAATTTTAAGTAATGGCAGAATGCGTTTGTAGTATCTACAAATATGTGTATCTACATAATGTACCTACTTAGGTATTGAATCGACCAGTCGGCTGGGAAGTTCTCAGACGTGCAATGGTTTGGAAAACACAATGCAGTCAACATTGTTAAGCACTATATGGATAACAAAAGCACGCATACAATGAAATTAGAGACTAGTTTGTACCGATATGCCATAACTGTGCATAGTGAGCATAGTTTTGAATGAGAATGTTATGGTTTTCAGCTCTTGGCTTCACACATTTGTATGATAATGCAAAGCTGCACTACCATTTAGCGACAGTGTCATTGAGCTAGGTATGGACGCGAATTAGACTAATTTGCCTGAACAATTTAGATTAGCTGTAGCTAAACTAAAATTCGGCATAATTCGAAAATAATAATTTTCGCACATTTATGACTGCCAAACTGGAAAACAATACCTTTTTTTTACACTTCATTCGCCATCCATCTACAAGAGATGATATGAAAATTAGTGAATTAGGGTAATTAAAGTGTTTGTTGTTGGTGGTTAATTATTTTAAGTCCAATAATGAACTGAGGAGTTGATGCCTCCAATAATGATACCTCCCAAGTCACTAATAATCAGAAAAGCGCGGCTTTTTCATTAGAAAGAGTAGCAGGTAGCGTCCGAAATACACTCGCGCTCATAGCTAAATAACCCGAATCGGAAGCCACAGACTGAGATATTCTTTTTTGTCCACGAACGCTACATCGCTTGGGACGATTTGCTTTCTATTTTTAAGTAAATAAGGACGTGCCGTTTGAAAATTAATAAAAGAAATGGAATTGGAGTTTTTTGCATTTTTTTTTAACAGAATGTAACAAAAAAACAGTTTTTGTTTTCGAGTGTTGCCGGGTCAAAGTTGTGTGAAAATTAGGCTTTGTATTAAGTCCTTAGTAATAAATAAAAAAACAGTTCATGGCAATTACTACTTTCCAACAATGGTCATCGCATACAAAAGCAGTTTATAACTCGGAAATCTCTATCGTTAAAACCCCTATAATTCTTTGCGCATTCATTGAAGTTACTATCGGTGCCGTGCAGATATCGGCAAAGGACATTCCTATTCAAAACAGCGGGTACGAATTGCCATAACAAAATAAATGTCACAATTTAATGTGAGCTCTAATGAAGGGACCCTACTTCAGCATTATTACGCAATACTACAGGACGACCCGGAACACGACCCACGGGTAAACTACACATAAATTTAATCAAGTCGTTATTGTTATTTATGAAACTTTGCAGGGGCAATTAAGACTTTAGTAGTTTGGTAAAGTCGCATTGGAATCAAATAAAATTAAAAGTACCGAGGCTTTAGCGTAGTTCTTGAATGGACGTATAAAGCTTCGTGATGAATTAGTTTTTTTCTTTTAATTATAAATGAATTATTCATTTATTTACCACTAGCTGTTGCCCTCAACTTCGCACGTGTCAATTAACTGACAACCCCACAGACCTATGTATATCTAAGATATAGGTCACTTTGTACCTAAGTACTAAGATATAGGTCAGTGCCCAACCCACTTATGATGCGGATGTCAGCACCCCGTAGGAATCTACCTACTAAATATCTTCCTAGATCCAATAATTTCGAGATTTCATGAGTAATAAGGTGCACGTCATATTTCGCTTTTAAAAGAATATACTGAAAACATCGAAGGGTTGCAGGAAAACATGACTAGAAGACATGTCGCGCCGAAGACAACTATTACGTATACTAGGTACATGGGCTTAAACTTTTGTAATTGAAGTTTATTTATTACGGCATATAAAATAAAATGGGACGACAAGCTTCTGCAGAATCGTGCCGTTGAGGCTACTCACCGGATTTGCGACGTCCGGTCGTCCATTTTATAATAAATACGGTCTATTTAATATCGTCTACTTTATGCAGCATTAAAATTTCATTTCCTACCCATTGTCGTCACAATAAGCCTCTGGGACACCAAACAGGATATCCTGTTTGCTGGTTTACCAAATTTTCACGCGCTTTTACGAAACCTCAATGTAAAATTTTTGATTGAGGTACGCCAGAGAGTTGGTATTGACGTTTCAAAAGTTTGTAAAGTAGATGTCAACCTAATGTTTTTACTTGTTTTTGTTGTTTGGTAATTTTAGATTTGTTAAAAATGTTAGGTTAATATTGTAAAATTATTGTTTATTGTTTATTGTTGTTTATTGTTTACTAACTAAAACGGCACACAACGCCAATTACATCAGTTAATCGAAAATTAAAATTGTACATAATGAAATAATAATAAATAAAACAATGCAGTAAGAATTTAAAACTATCACTTAAAGTCAATAAATTAAATTCAACTTAGCCTAGCAAAAAATATAATAATAACACATCATAAAAAATAAATAAAATCATTAAATTAAAGTACAATTAACTGGCACTTAATGTTTGATACCATAATATGGCATAGTCATAGTCAACCAAGTAGTCAAGTTAGCCTACCACAAAATTAATTAATATGCAATATAAATAAAATTCATTCAATGTCAAAAACAAAATTATAATTATAATTATAAATATTGGAAATAAATGAATTGAATTGAATTGAATTTTACATCATAGGTAGGTACTAAAAACTGTTTCTTTGACAAATCTCTAGTATATTTCCGCTTTAACGTCGTATTTAAGTACAATAAGGAATTTTCCAAAAAAAAAACGCAAAGCAAATGCTTAAAGTAACGCCTGATTCAGTAAATAAACACAAGTACCTACTATTAAACTTTTGAATTTTATAATCTAACCTTTTTACATGATAGGTAGGTACTATTTCATTATACACTTTTCACTTATATCGTAAATTGTTATCTCTGTTTTTTTTTAAACTTACTGTATTTTAAAGAATAACAATTTCGGTGAAATTTGGCTTAAAAATCATGTGACCGTCACGAAGATATACATATACATAGATAACACCAAGCAATTTGTGAGAAACCGGAAAATTTCAGGTGAAACAGCAGATTGCAGTAATAGGTATACCTATGTCAAATAAAAGTATGGTAACAGCAATATGCGATGCAAGTCGTAATGCAAGACGATAGCCCCAGGGTTATAATTCTCTCCGTCACTCGCAGATAAGCTCAGTCTTTGTTAAACACACACAGTTGATGGATGCTCCTCTGTAAAGGAATCTCTTTCAGAATGTTAAGTAGCGTGTCCTTTTTATGTCAGTGTTTTATTAGAGTTTTGCTTTAGTTAAACTCCTCTGTAATGTCGTTTTTATTTGTGTTAAATCATTAATACAAAGTAATTAGCTTTCTATCACGTACAGAGCAAGTTTTAAATTTATTGCTAACGTAGATCAAGAATCATAACAAACAATGCAACTGGAAATAAAAGCTGACAATTAAATTACACAAGGAAATTTATTATTTAATTATTACTCAATAAATCACTGGTACAGGGCCGAGAATCGAACCGAGGGCCGTCAGATTGTAAAGAGCTCATGCTACCGTTCGGCCACCATCGCTTCAACGACGAAATACGACATAAATGTAGCAATTTTGTCCACAGAATCCAAACCAGAGCTAGTATACTGGTTTTCCGAGCAGACTCTACAACCGGGGCCGAGTGTGTCCCTCAAATGCGTGGCGATGGGCCATCCTCCGCCTCAATTCACGTGGCTACTCGACGGATTTCCAATACCTACAAACTCCAGGTGAATTTCCACATCTTCATATACAGGGTATACAGGGTTATAAGGAAAGGGTATGCTAAGCCGAAAAGGGTTCGTTATATTCATCATTATGAACAACTTTTATTTTGGGACCAACCCGAAAACGCGAAAAAGGTTGTTCCATGGAAACGGTCATTCAACCCCGAAAA
This sequence comes from Agriopis aurantiaria, assembly GCA_914767915.1. Lineage (NCBI taxonomy): Eukaryota > Metazoa > Arthropoda > Insecta > Lepidoptera > Geometridae > Agriopis > Agriopis aurantiaria. The sequence continues at coordinate 8,697,759 of OU611999.1, forward strand.
AATGTATGGAACAGCAGATTTTTTTTTCGCGATTTCAGGGTTGGTTCCATAGTAAAAGTTGTTCATAATGATGAGTATAAGGAACCCTTCTTGCAAAGCAAAACCTCTCTCTTGCTTTTTACCACAGATAATATTTTTTTTGTTTAAATTAGAACGACTGTCAAGAATCTATGCTGTCAAGGCATTTTTGTAAGAAATTTGTTTGAGCCACCAAACCAATATAAACGAAATGTCAATCATTCTAAATCAGTTAGCAACTGTGATGCGGAGTTCGACGCGTTGATCTAAATAAGAATGTTCAATCAAGGTTCAGTCATATGCCTGGTAACAAATTTTCCTTCTCATTTCCGTTCTATTTACTTCTCTTCTCTGTGCTTTTTACCTATGTATGATTGAACAAAGAAGGTTTGCGAAGAAGGTATGCACATTTGCACAATTGGGGTAAGAAGTTATATGTTTGATACCATTTTAACGACTGAATCTATTTGAATTTGTTTTGCTTATATCATTGTGGTGGTTCTCAGCTATGTTTGATCAAAATCTCTCCAGCAGATTAGAAGTTATGAATTTTTCTTTCTGAATTGATGGTGGGATTTTTAATTTTGAGTTTTATACTCACAACTCAGTGCGCGAATTTTTATTAGGCAAGCGAGTCGCATTAAATTTCAAAAGTTCAAAAACCTACTTTTTCCTTCGTTCGACACCTTGAGATATAATTTTTCTTCTTGGTCTGTAATTTCACATACAACACAGTAAGGCTTAACGGTTGAGTAAATCGACTAAAAGAAAATATGAACTTCATATTCTTTAGGTAACCTGCAAAGACTATGAAGGTTAAAATATTATATTGCCGAAACTTTTCATCAAGCAGCTATAAAATACAAGTGTTCTAGGAATGTTCTTCATAAACTGATAAAGTTTTTATTGCCATCTATCAAAAACTTCATACCCTTAGGTGCTTGATGTTTACTACAGTTTTCATAGAAAGCCAATTTTATTTTAATGCATTTATTATAAGTGATGAGATGAAATTGTTGCTGCTCTCTATACCTATTCATTTACATTCCATGAAAGTTACCATATCTAATTTTATTTGCGGATGTTTGCGTGCGTAAATACCCCGTGTTCCGTTCCGCTGTGTGCTCTAAACGCGGTTTGTTTCAATGGAGCACTATTGGAGCTTTTTTTTTCATAGGTATGCACAATAGTTTAATAAGTATCGAAAAACTGAGCTGTTTGTACCGATACTTAGCTTCACTACACGCACTGATACAATAGCGCAAACTTAAAGAGAGAGAGAGCTAGCTGTTCCTACCTAACCTGTTCTTTCGACTCGGGCTTATATACGTCCTACACATTCTTATTTTATTTTTACACTCAGGTTCGTGGTGGGCCAGCACGTCACGCTACAAGACGACGTCGTCAGTCATCTGAACATCAGCAGAGTGACAGAACAAGACGGCGGGGAGTACGCATGTGTAGCTTCAAACACAGCTGGGAAAGCAACCCACGCAGCAAGAGTGAACGTCTATGGTCTGCCTTACATCAGGGAGATGCCTAAAGTCACGGCGGTGGCTGGCAACGATTTGAACATCAAATGTCCTGTAGCTGGGTACCCGATCGAATCCATCACTTGGGAAAGAGGTAAGATCTTTAAGCTAAGGCCCGAAGGCAGCGACGCGAACGCGATGTACAAGCGGCCGTGAAAAAGTCAACTCTTGACTGCTCGGTTGACTCCTTGGTTTACCGTATGTACAAAATTGACCTATATAGCGCCATGTCGCGCCTCCCTTGTTTATTATTACTTCTTTCCTCTTAAGGATTTTGGCGTCGCTCATCTTGTGCATTTGCCAGTGTCAAGTAATAAAATATATCTTTTTATTTTACTAAATATCATCAAACAATATGCCATAGCAATGTGACGGAGACTGTTATAGAGGCTTTTAGGTATTTTTGGAAACAACATAAATTAATAATCAAATAAATAAATATTCGGGATTTTTTTTGCCACACGATGATCTGACCCCAAACTAAGCGAATCTTGTAATATGGCTGAAATAAGGTATAGAATTGACTTTTTCACGTCGGCATTGAGTGGGCCTTAGACCAATAACTTAATTCCACCTATACCTAGTGTTCCTATGTGGCTAGAACGTAGGTACCTACTTACTCTACGTTCCATAAAAACCATCCACGCCTCTGTAATTCTCTTGGTGATTGTGAGATGGTTTTATTTGGCAAATGCCTGAATTGGAAATCCTACTCTATAATATTATAATCGCGAAAGTTTGTATGTATGGATGTTTAGATGTATGGATGTATGGATGTTTGTTCCTCTTTCACGCTGCAACGGAACAACGGATCGACCTGTTTTTTTGCATGGGTATAGTTCAAGAGCCAGAGAGTGACACATTTTCATCAACATCATTTTTCATGACTACGCGGGTGAAATCGCGGGGCGCAGCTAGTTATATATAAAAATTAATCCCCATTTACCTTGGTCACGCCATAACATGAGAACGACTACCGATTTCATTCATCTTTTTTTTTAAGTTTTCTAATAATTTGTAGAAGGTTTTTACGGAAAGAAAAACTTATGAAAATTGCACAAAAAATTGGAAAATTTCAGAAAATTTTACGATAATTTTAACTCGCGGGTGAAATGGGGCGCTGCTGGTTTCAAATAAAAATAAGAAATAGTGGCTTGACTGCAATCCTATTTGAATCGCAGTATCGCATTATGCATGAAGATGGAGCGACTGCATCAAATTCATATTTTTCACTCGATGTTCAAATCTATTCCGAGAACGGGGTAGAGATTGATTTAAATATTACACGAAATGGTACTAAGCCGAAAGGAGGTCATTATAGTTATATGTATTATGTATGATATTTACCGTAATTAGGTTGTGATTAGAGCGGTATTCAAAAATTTATCAAATAACTTTGTAACTGCAGTGAACAACCGTGATAGTTGGAACCTTGTTGAATTTGATCGGAGAATATCACAGACTAGGTAAAGCTACTACGTAGAAGAATAAATTGACGATTCTGTAATTTGATTTGAATATATTATAAGTAGTAAGCAAAGCCGTTTTTCTTATGACTTGGGTGATTATAATATTTTTTCTCCATTCTCAGTTAATAAGTGTAAAAAAATAATGTAAATAATAAGGAACATTACTGCGAACTACCTTTACATGATAATAAATTCAAGTTCTGTTCATCGGTCGATCCCATCGACCGGTTTTGGAGCCATTGAAGCTTCTTCATCAAGAAATACACGTGCTCCTGGAGACTGTCACTCGCGCACGCGAATCTCTAATAGCTCCGAAACGATCGTCTCGACCGATAAACATAACGTGAGCGTAAGCCATTTTATAATAATTTATAATTAATCCTATCGCAAGTTTTGATGAACTTACATGATAATGTAAAGAATAATCATAGATTTTCGCAAGCACCATGATTATTTACAATAATTACCCGGCCTAGCTACTAGGACAAAAACCTGTTTAAAAAATTGAATTTTCAGCAATGGGAGAAACATTCCTACGTAAGTAAAAAAATTAGGTAAAATGTCAATTCCAAATGTTCTTTCTTTAATAGGTTTCTAGCTTAACAAACACAAAACAAAGCAATCCAAATTGAGTTACAGCTTCCACAATTTCACGAGTCTGATGCCAATAGATTAGAACGCTAGATAAAGTAGAATCACCAGACGTAAGAGGTTCTAATTGACCAAGAACCATTTTCACATAAACATCCGTGGGCTATCCAGTCTCCAGCTATCGCTGACCCAAAACAATTCAATTTTACTATCCTAGAATTAATAGCAACCTCATTTGTACTATCTTTCCAAGTAGACTCTACGTAATATCATTACATGTAATGGTTAAATATGTGATAAATTATGAATACTGCCATCATAAAGTGGTCTATGAGAGATGTCCCATTGTATTACAAAAGACTTCACGTCAATTCTTTGCCAAAACCATTCCGATGTCTTGGCAATATTCCAGAAATATCGCATAGAAGTACAGTTCCTTTGATTAGAAAGTAATTTACGTAGTATAGTATGAAAAATCTTTGAATTTAAGATATTTAAACAATTTAAGTATATCAGGTTCGTAAGCAATTTCACATGAATGGCTTCTGAATTAATAGGATAGTTAATTAAGCTCTATTACCACTTCACGTTTTAATCAACGGTATCAGCGAACCTTCGGTATTTTCATGTAATTACTGATATTGGCTATATAATTACCACCTCTTCGGCACAAAATAAATAGGTACACAAAGCTGGCTTCGTCTGACCTTGATTTTAATAACCTACATGCAATCGTAGTGCTTGGGCTGGCAAATCAACTATGTTCTGTGAAAAGTTTAATTATATGTTACTTTAACATATATTTCTAAAAGAATAAGGTAACCAAATAAAAGTCTATAAATTGGTTACAGAAAAGTACTTTCGTCGATTACGGCACGTACAAAAGACACTATTATTATATTTTAAAGTATAATTATATTGTATTTAAACAACCAAACACACAACAACTCTGGTAGGATTTACTCATTGTAAATTATGACAATTGGCACACGAAACGATAATTTCGTATACCTATTGCCAAAGCGTGAGCACTCGCGACTGGCGTTCGACCGACTTGATCCGAGATCGGTGTACGTACGCGTCTTTGCGTGAGTTGCTGTTAACGCTCGTCGCATTCAGCCAGCCTTCTATAATTATTTATTTTGTGTGGCTGGCAAAGCATCGACCACCACAACCACCTCTAGTCTCAAGTATCCATAGGCAGCGGATACTACCTATCAAGCGGACCTTTTTTATCTTTTTATATAAAAAAGTTAAATGTTAATTCTTTTGTTTCACAACTAAAACATATTCATTTAAAACATTTGGCTACATGTACTACGAGTATAGTATTTGCTAAGGTTTTATTTTGGTTCGGTTATAATTTTTACGCAAAAAATAATAACATTTAATCAACACACGAAATTTTGTTTTCTTTATGTTTGCGAAAGTGCAATCAATTGTTTTTCACTTAATAGCTGACAAAAAAAAACAAAGAAACTAGCTGAAAATTATCATTTGGCCTTCCGAAAAAGTTGTAAATAAAATAATAATACGTTTCTGGTAACTTTGTTTCTAAGTTGATTTTTACCAGTTTCTCTTTGTATACTTACTTCATAGTTTTATTACAAAATGTCACGTTTCCATTACTCTACCTAATACCACCAGCTTTCAATAAATCTTTAACAGGCCTCCAATTCCTTTAATTGAGATAAATTTGATGCCTCATAAAAGGAGACCTTATTTTCCCATTTTTCACAGTTCAGCCACGCTAATGGTAGAAAATTGACATAATTTTCGCCGAAGCCTCACGTCGACATGGCTAAATTAAATTGCCGTATTAGAATCTATAGACATGATTTTATTCTCAGTGCGAAATCTTTTTGGAAGCCGTGACTTTTATTAAAATATGACTTCTCTTGCGAAAATAAATTCAGATAGAAACGCTAATGATGATAAATATTGACGTTAATATTTAAAATCTGGCTTATGATAGTGTAAAATCAATAAAAGAAAAAAAGGTAATTTGTGAACAAATTACTTTTTTTAAATCCCAGAAAGTCTTAGGTTATAAGGGTCACAAATTGGCCCCAACTCAGCATAATGCCGGCTGTCAACCAGCGCTGGTCTTCCGTTGGAGCCGTTTGATTCCAATTTGGTTCCAATGGTTCTACCCTTACATATAAACTTATAAAAATGAAAATAATATACATACATATATTGTACATGGAACGGTGGTACCAAGCCGAATGGAGGTCATTGTACTCATAATAGCCTAACGGACTAATATTTTTATTGTCTTCTAAAAATGCTGACCTTAAATAGAGCCTATCACTAAAAACAAAATTGAAATGTGTTCAAAATTAAGAAAGACAAGAATTTAAATATATTTGGGTATTCAGAACATTTTGAATAACAACGCTGTACATACACGTATACAGTGTATTATATTAATATGTACCTACGTTATTTGAACCTTGTATCTGTCTGCGTTACCGTGTCAAAGCCGTTTAATCTAAAGTACACAGAAGGTATCAAGGATCCAATCGCGAGTTTATGTGCGAGCCCAACAAACTGGGTGATGCCACTGTGTTACCATGGTATTATCTACTAGTTATGTGCGAGTGTGGACTGTGGAAGTATCTATATATAACAGGGCTACTGAACGATACTGAACCCGCAAAGTTAGGGAGTTTGTATGGCGTATAGTTACATGTGACATCATAAATAAGTATCTAGTCTAGCAAGACAGCCGGGAGAGTGAGATGAAGCACAAAGTAAGATCATTCTGCTCATCATTATCGTTCAGCCGTTCAGTATCGTCCAGTAGCCTTGTTACATATGGATACTTCCACACTCGCACATAACTAGGTGTAAGTAAATAATACCATGGTAACACAGTGGCATCACCCACTTTGTTGGGCTCGCACATAAACTCGCGATTGGATCCTTGATACCTTCTGTATAATTTAGATTAAACGGCTTTGACACGGTAACGCAGACAGGTACAAGGTTCAAAATAACGTAGGTACATATTCATATACACTGTATATATAACTATGTGTCTGTACAGCGTTGTTATTTAAAAACACGCGCAGCAAAAATGATCTGAATACTCAAATCAATTTAAACACAACATTCCTCTTTTCCCGGGGGCAAATTCAACAGCCCAAGTTTCCAACAAAGATGTTAGGTAGTTGTTTACCAACAAAATACTTAAATTCGCGGTCGCTGCGGTAACAGCAGGACATGCAATAAAACGAACGATACTTTACTAGTACAATATCGAATTAAAGCCCCAGGGAGGTCGGGAGTTAGGTATTTTACTTCGTCTTAAAGCAACAGGTCTTTACTAGGACGAGGGAACCTAAGGAATACGAAGTAAAAGGAATACGCGATTTATCTAGCTGAAGCGGGGGTTAGTTCGGTTAAGTATTTAAGTCTCTTGATGAGACTTTAGGGATTTACAACTTCCTGGTGAAGGTTGTTCGCGAAACTACACTGAGAAAACGTGCAATATGTAGAGTATTTAGGATTAAAGTAGATTATTTCCGGTTTCTACGCTTTATCTATTCATCAGACACAAGGGTAGGTACAGTGTGAAGATTTGGCGTGGATAAAAGCAATTAGGCAATCACTTTGGATTCTAATATAACATTTGTAGATGCAAAAAATTAAAGAATGAAGTCTGAGGATGACCAAAGTTCACGCGTATTTATTTTTTGGGAGAACGTGTTTTGGCCTGACGACTGGTGGCACAGATATACACAACCAGATCGGCAATATATTTTAGTGAAAGAGACAACTTGATATGGCTCAGCACAAGTACGAAAAGGACATAAATAGATTTTGTTGTCCTTATCGGCGTGACCTGTTTTTGGTACCTCAAGTGTCAAAATCTGTAATAATCAGTGACAAACAAAACGGGTCTGAATTATATTTATTGCCTTTTTTTGGTGATTTAATGTGATGAATGCGTGTTTCCTCTGAGAAATAATTGTAAAAGATATTTTACAATGGTTGGTTGTAGCATTTTGGCTGCAAGAAGCGCAGTGAGCGAAAATACGATGAATATCATTTCACACGTAAGTAAACATATAAAGCTTGTAACGATCACCTAAATAAATTCAGGATATCAATTCGCAAATATTTTATTCATAATTAGTCAGTTTTTAGGTCGATTTGTGGTCTAATTCTATGAATTTTACCAAATTATTCACTTAGAAAATAAATTATGAATGTTGCCAGTTTATGAAAGAAATTACCCACCGCAACTAACATAAATTATTCGTTCTGCAGGTTTCCAACTGATCCTGTCACATTGCTGAAAAAAGCTGGCACATTGCAAGAAGTGCAAAATACCGACCCTTTTATGCCCATATGAATATGGTGAATGTTAATATTAAATATATATTAATGAGGCCACAGTTATGAAGCTGGAAAAGCAAAAGGCGATTTCGGCGAACCGATTCAAAAAGCTACGCGCTGTTCGTGAAATTTGTACTGTAAACATTAAAGAGTCTATTTATCTAATTATTTGGAATGTTATACATAATTCCATTCATGAAAAAACTAAACTGACCAAGCGCGAGTCGGGCTCGCGCGCTGAGAGTTCTTTACAATCACAAAATACAAAAAGTTGTGCAAAAAGACAACATCACGCCCAGGCTGTCACCCATCCAAGTACCGACCGCGCCCGACGTTGCTTAGCTTAGTGGTAAACAGAAATTTGTCACTGACTCGCACTTGGCCAGTGTTTATTATTTGTTGTTTTACTTATGTTCACTATAATCCGCTAAATTTGACGCTTGTACGGATTACCGTTTTTACACTAGAACAAATCCAAAAATACGTTTAACGTTTGTTGCATGAGGGACCCCCGTTCCGTTTTAACTCTGACTTTTTTATTATATTTTATTAATTATAAAAAATCATGCTATGGTTACTTTACAACCTTTTTTCTAGTACTATATTCTAATCCTAACAAATAATTATAATAAAAACGCAAGTAACTTTCTGTCTGTTTTAACGAGGAAATGGCTAAGTCATGGTATAATAATATACTCCGCCAGGTATAGCAATCCGAGAAAAAATGTTTACGTGGGCGTCCCGCAATGATGTCATGATGTCAATTTACAACAGGTTCGAGAGAGATGACGATACACCACGTAACAGCTGATTGAATAAAGTGGCAATTGGACAGTGACGTCATTGCGGGACCACTCTCAAATTGCTAGACCTTGTTTTCTTAGATCATGGGCTAAGTCAAATTTTGTCAGGACGATAGGGTGTGTCATGAGGACAGACAACGTACTTTTCTTCCCAGAAAATTGCAGGTAGCTCCGCGGGTTGCAGCAGATAGTGTATAAAATATAAATATTTAAAAGGTAGTATTGTTTCCAAAGTACTCATTGAAGATTCACTACCCATCATAGTAGGTAAATTACCCTAACTTATAGCAAATCATTTTAATGTGGCAACACACCTTGTTGAAGCGAGAGGCACTGAGCTAGCCACGCTCATTGAAAATCTATAGGTAGTAGATCTGTGACTGGTGGTCTAGACAAGAGCCACACACTGTTAGCGTTCACGCCTGCGGAAAGATGAAATTGTATGGAAATGACATTGACTATGACATTAGCATGAGATTAATTATCTGAAGCTAATGTCATTTTCATACAATTTCATCTTTCCGCAGGCGTGAACTTGTCTAGAGTATTGAGTATTGAGTATAATACCGAGGCACCAAAAATCAAGGAAACCAAAATTTAAATCAAGGAAACAACCAATCGTAATTAGTTTGAATAAAAAATAAATATAAAAACTAAACAAAAACTTACACTAAAATACTATTAGTGGAAGGAAAGGTCCCCAGAATAGTAGCGGCGTTGTTACGTCGAATCAAAATGGTAATTTTCTGTGCGAAATAAAAGCCATCCTAGCTAGCATATTAGTTTAATTTTTCGTTTGGATAAAAATAAATCTTTGTTGTTTAAAAAACCAACACTACGGATTAGATTTGCGCCTAATTGGACGCTGCGAAGGTATAGTCTATTAGATTCTGTGGAGCAATTTTCTCTGCGGGCGTCTGTATTACCGAGGTGGGAATAACGGAGACATATTGTCTAGTCGAGGCAGAATTTTGAAATAAAGGATGCATTATTTTATCCCCAATCATACTAATGTGAAAAGTGTCATGTAATGTGTGTCATCAAGTGTTTGTTTGTTGCTATTTCGCGCAGCAACAGAGCAACGGATTGACGTGATTTTTTGCATAGAGATAGTTGAGGCCAGTGAGATGTAAAAATATCTTAGGTTGAAGCACAGAATACATGTAAAGTAATACAATTAGGATTTACTCCGCAAAATCATTTGAATAAATAGCGACTCTTGCTACTATACAATAAAGTGCAATTCAGGACGTCCGAGCGCTAACTACCTACAGCTATATTAACCTAGAAGTTTATTATTTCTGATCTCCTGGTAATTTGTACTAATTAGTACCCTAGTATAAAAATGTATTATGCACAACTTAAAAACAGAAAATTTGTTGATACTCTTTAGAGATAGGTAGAACAGAAAGAACCGTTTATAACCATAGTTCAGAGTTTTCAAAAAAATCCTGCAATTGAATATCTGAAATATTTTAGTCTCACGATATAGTTCAATAATTTATTTTCGTTAAATTAACAAGACTAACAAGGCTCAGTAGTTCAATCAATTGAACTGTTAACTAAACTTCTGAGACTTTCGAGTCTCACTAGCTCAATCAAATTATTTCTTTGAACTAGCCTAGTGAGACTAAAAAAATTCAGTAGTTCAATCAATTGAACTGTTGATTGAACTACTTAATAGACAGCCGCTCTCTGTCCATCGCGTAACTCTTGCTGTCTATCGCGCGGCAGGTCCGACAAGTCAGCTACTTTGTAGCTTCATACCTAAATTGCGGAGTGCGCCAGGCCTGGTTGAGGGTGAGAATGACATGGGATATTTTTTCCTTAGAGAACATCTACGCGGGTGAAACTGAGGGGCGCAGCTAGTATCACATAAAAAGTCATGATGGTTGACTAACAATCTGGTTACTAATGCATTTTTCTTTTTATATTCACAAGAAAATACCCTTTTCTTTAATAACGCGAAAAATTCTCTCTGAACTTTTTACCCAAGAGCAGTTTTCCCTACATCTTATGAAATGAATAAGACCGTAAACCGCCCCATTCTCGGTAACCATTGAAGATCAAATTACACTATGGTCACTCCTTCGTAATTTTCTTTTTTTGCAAGCAACCCTTGTCAACGGACTTTGCCTTATCTCTTTACGGAGCTCTATCGTTAAGCTGACCTAAGGTTTTTACCTGAATCTTAAAAGCATTTTGAAATGAACTCACTGCATATAGAATATAGATACCTACTATTTAAACCACCGAAGAAGTCTTCACATTTATCGCTTTTTCTTGTATTTTTCTATTCCTTTGAAAAATCAACGTTCTTGTTGGATATTAGGAGTAGGTAACACCTACAATTTTATCTATTTACTCAATAAACCTAACAAAAGAAACCTTGCAAGCTTGGTGATTTTCCAGTCGAGTTCACTTACAAAGATTAAATTTGCTGCACGGTTTAAATTTTAGAAAATGGCAAGCATGAAAATTTAGTACTTTAGACTGTGGTCTTTTTGTCCGATATTTAAATATGAAATTTCGCGTCCGGAAGGTCGCGCTAGAGCGTTTTGGCCAACTTTCTGCCTTTTACTAGCAAACTGTTGAAATTTTATTTTGTACGGTTACTGGAACTCTCGACCCAGTTTGGAGCGAGTGGCTGGACACAGTTGTTGGTCCGCCGACGCCAAATTAGAAATTATTTTACAGTCGCACTTTCAAACTACAGTTTGAAACGAGGAACTAACAAATGGAGGAACCGTACCGTGCCGCACATATATTGTTTTATTTGAGGCTATAAATACAAACTCGAATGGAACTGGGTAATTTATCTAGTGCCACCACGAGCTTCGGGATATACGTACTCTTGTTGTTCTTTGCTCATATTTTTCGCAAAATTAACGATGCCGTTCTTTTCTTTAATCAACCGACTTCAAAAAAAGAAGTACGTACCTATTCAATATGTCCGAGATTGGTTTTGCGTGTACATATACATGTTACGAAATATCTTTGAATTTGTGAATCGAAGTCCTTATGCTTTCTCGAGGGTAATGGAACCCCATTTCAATTTGGAGAAAAAATTCCACCTCTAAGGCTGAAAATAAGGTCATTAATTCCGTTTATTGAACACTAGCAACACACCCCGGCTTCGCACGTGTGTAAGTCTTATTTTTTTTTACACCTTGGATCACATATTGGAGTTTTAGTAACGAACCTTAATTTTTTTTTAAAATATAATATATCTTGTCACCCGGGGATAGTGTAGCTTCCCAACAGTGAAATAATTTTTCAAATCGGTTCATTAGTTTCGGAGCCTATTCAATGCAAACAAACAAACAATCAAATCTTTCCTCTTTATAATATTAGTATAGATAGTCGGATTTAAGGATTTTTTGTTTCATATTTTATATTTTTTGTTTCAGGTTAGGTTTAATTAGTGTCATTAACAAGGTTCTGTAGAGTGAAACATAAATAATTAATCCCTAATTGTACTTGATACGACGTTGATGCGGAAATACATTAAAGATTCGTCTAAGAAATAATTTTATGATTTTGTAATAATCTATCGATATATAATTATATAAATTGACGTGAGTTGGCATGCCTATAATTGAATAAAAAAAGAAGACGAAAAAGATAGCTGATGTTATAAGGAGCAATCCATGCGGATGAAACCGCGGCGCGCAGCTACTATTTTATAAAACCCACATTTTGTTCGCAGATGGTCAAACGCTTCCTCTCAATCGAAGGCAGAAAGTATTTCCAAATGGTACACTTATTGTGGAACAAACTCAACGTGGTGAAGACGCTGGGACATATACTTGCCAAGCATCTAATAGACAGCGGCACGCCGCGAGAAAGGACGTAGAAGTACAAATACTAGGTAAGTACCTACTTATAGACGAAACCCAAGAAAAACAGTGAAGACTGCTTACCTAACGAAGAAAAACTCGAGAGAGCGGTAATTGTGATGATAAATAGCAATTATTTCAAAATAAAACTCCAGATTGCTGAAAGGATGAAGCAAGAAAATAAAATATTTAGCTCAACTAACTTAACTCTGAAACTGAACCCACATTGAGTTAAGATAGTTACAAAAGTATTAACGTAAATTGTAGTAATTAGGAAAAGTAAGTAAACCGTTAAATTTGGTAAATAAACTTGGTTAGACGGTGCCGTAACTAGAAAGCAATGTAATAAGAACTTAGAAGTCATAAAATACTTTCAAAGACTTCTTAACTCGAACTGAATCTACGCAATAAAAGTAAGCAACAGATATGTAAGGTACCTAACGCTATTCGTAATACATCATGTATGTAACTTCCTCCAGTGTTTATCCCACGCTCGCAGAAACTTGTCATTTACTCACACATTTCGTCATAATCTTTCTCGTAATGTCTTAACTCGTGACAAAACTTCTCACGTTGAAGCAACGTATCTCAGAACAAACTCGATCCATACATTACTCAGACAAGTAATTTGGGACATAAACTTTCTCATTTTCTTTAGTGAGATTTAACGCGCTATAAAATCACGAATTCAGGAGGGGTGGAGTTATTCATCCGTAATTCATTAAAGTTGGCGCATTTACCATTACCGCGGCATCTAGAGTGTTAAACTTCTAGCTTTTACCGGTTAATAGGGCAATAAAATAAAAATATGGAAAAAATCCAAAGTTCACAAAGCAGGAGCCATCTCAAAGCATTACATAGCTTTAAGGCGCCGTTATTAACTTTTAAGTAACGGATTATGCTTCGACCTTTTTCAAAAAAGAAGTCTTAAGCCCAACGCTGACTGCCGCGTCGAGGCCGCCTAAAAAAGCGGCTGTGGAAAAGTAAACTCTTTGGTTTACGCTAGGATCAAAATTTTACCTCATTTACTAAAGTTTAGACCAGTCTAGTCAAGGCGCGACGAGACACGGAAGCGTGGCGGGACAATTTTGAATCTACTATAGGAGTTTTGGCGCCAACGCGTAAACCGCAACGCCACCTCGACTTTCCAATGGCCGATGGGCCTTATTATAATGAAGCAGAAGATTTCAAGAGGTTGAGATATACGTATTCATCGAGATAGAATTCTTATGTATTGTATCTCGATAGATATATTGTAACAAAGTAATGAACATGCTTTTCAGACAATAAATAATTCAAATAGAAAATGGGTATTAGCACAAAAAACTTCCATCCAATATTCGGTACTCTATTTGTTTTCCTATCGAATGAGTTACTAACATGAAACGTTTCTGTTTGGTTCATTCACTTTGAAATCTTTCCAATCACACACCGAATGGCACGAATATTTTTGCTGTTCAATCACAAAATGTTGCCAATTTTAAAATCCCGCTTCTGTCGAAGGGAATGAGTGCTCAGATCTCTTGCCAAGTCTTGAAGAGGGAAGACGCTCTATTAATGCGCGTTTTCTAGCTTCTTTGTATTTTACTTGGGTTAACTTTTATGTATCTATTGTAATAGTATCTTCTAGCGACGATAGATCAGTAGTTCATCATCATCATCATCATCATCAGCCAGAAGACGTCCACTGCTGAACATAGGCCTCCCCCTTTAACCTCCACACTGATCAGTAGTTGGCGCGTTTGAATATCACGTTGTAGGGTGTTGGGTTTAAATTCCAACAATAACTTGAGCTGCCGGTGAAGGAAAACACCGTGAGAAATCGTTTGGAATGCTCAGCTTTTTTTGTTGCCGAGGGTTATCTTCAAAAGATACCCCCTACCCAGCTGCAATTGGGGTGAAGCCGGGTTATGTGATATTGCACCCACTAAAACCCCCTCGGTGGCCGACCTCTGTGCCAGACGGAGGGTACCGGGATCTCCGAGCGGTGTGTTCCGGTTTGAGAGCTAGTTTCTATTCCAGGCTAGGTTTCTTAGTCATCATCGACCACGTGGTCACTTAAAATCGCTGTCTGTGTAAAATGCTGTCAAACATCAAGCCAACCACAAAAGAAAAAACTTGCGAAAATCTCGCCCCTTTTGCATAAAAACGTCCTCCATAAAAAAGTGTTCCTACTGCACGACTACCATATTGGCATTATATACATCAAAGTGCAAAACATAAACTAACATGAAATAAATTTTCAGTACAGCCAAAAATCCTGCCAATATCACCGTTGACAAACCTTCTGCGGGAAGGTATGCGAGCGGCCATATCATGCCAAATATTAGAAGGCGACTTGCCAATAGCATTTCGCTGGGAGAAGAACGGGCAGCCCGTGACGTCTTCGCCTTATGCACCCAGTGGTATCATCACTAGAAGACTGGACGAGTACAGTGCATCACTGGTTATAGACCAGATCACGTCTTTGCATAGCGGGAACTATACGTGTATAGCGTCAAATGTCGCTGGCTCCGAGCGGTATACAATACCTCTTACTGTAAATGGTAAGTCTTTTATTGTCTGATGACATTCAAACGGTCAACGGTCTTCTTGTTTTTTTAACAACAATAAAAAACGAGCTTCTATTGCGGGTATCTGGTGTGCATCACCATTCTTCCATAACAGTTCCTGACGCACGACAAAGTGGAAATGCCGTTCAGACGCAGTAAGCGTTCAGGTGTAACACCATACCTGCGTCTTTCTTTACGAACAGGTACCTACAATCCAGGGTTGTTCAAGAATAAAGTGAATATGTATTTCCTAGAAAACGTGCTACATCTTCGACAACATCGTCACTTCCCACCAGGTAAGATTGAAGTCAAACGTATGCCTAGTAAGTTGTAAAAATAGGAGTACACCCCATTCCGCCAAAGTATAGAGCTGTTCAATATAATATTATAAAAATTTACTATTGACAATATCCTGGCACCAGCTTTAATTGTCCATACCTATTTCATCGGATATACAGCTCCATGCCTCTCTCAGTTAGATTGGAGCAATTGAAGTACTCCCAACAATAAAACCGTATTAAAAAAATAAAAAAACTTTATATATAACTTTTTTTATCTTGCTTTTTTTTATTGATGAAGTTACTTTATAATTATTATAATAACTTCCTTAATTATGTTTTTTTTAGTACCACCCAGATGGCGGTTAGAGCCAAATGATGTGGCCGTAGCGGCAGGCCAAGACGTGACATTGCCTTGTCAGGCCGATGGCTATCCCAAACCTGTCATCACGTGGAAGAAAGCTGTTGGTAAGTTATTTTGGCCAAGACCAGGGTTATTTTTGACCAGAGATTTTTTTACTTGTATAGTACCCTAGATTGCTTTATACTTTGTGTGTAAGTAAATACAGCAAGTTCGCCAGCCACTGCCAACTGTAGGTATATCGTCGCTCCATAGAGCCTCAAAGTGTTCTAAGGTACATTTACCGACGAATGGTCTCCATGTTCTACTCAAACGGTTATCAGTTCTGCGGCAAACCGAAAAGTAAACAACCGAACTTCAAGCAAACAACCATAAATCGGCCTGACTAGCGTGCCTTGGTGCCAGCGGTATACTAAGTTGTGGCTGATTATGATGATGATGCCAGCAAGTTAATCTCTTCAAAGCTCTTGCATAAACAAACTCAAATTAGAACCCTTTTAATTTGCACGAAAGTGTTACTTAACGATCCTTCATTTGTTCAAACCATTCAAATTGTTTTCAAACATTCCAATGAACACAAATCCTTTAGAATAACTTGAAAAGTCTTATCTGAATCATTGTTCCCAAATAACTTGAATAGATTAAAGTCCCAAATCTGCTTTCCATTTTGTACATATTCATGTTTTATCGTTCAAATGTTTCTTTACAGGAAATACTCCGGGAGAATACAAAGACTTCATGTTTGAAGGCAGTTCTCGGGTGTTAGAAAATGGGTCCTTGATATTCGAACGTGTGGCCAAGGATAGTGAAGGACACTACCTCTGTGAAGCAAGAAACGATATAGGAGCAGGACTCAGTAAG
Organism: Agriopis aurantiaria; assembly: GCA_914767915.1. Lineage (NCBI taxonomy): Eukaryota > Metazoa > Arthropoda > Insecta > Lepidoptera > Geometridae > Agriopis > Agriopis aurantiaria. Next base: position 8,714,410 of record OU611999.1, read on the forward strand.
CTGATCTTCTTGAAAGTTAATGGTAAGTACTTAATATGTTTAAGTTATATGTTTGCAGCAAGTTTTAGAGAACGGATCATTGCATTCATTGATATCGAACCCAACCTTTGTAAACTGAGGCTCGTTAGATCTACAAGTGGGGTTGAGAAAGCTGATCCACTTGAAAGTTAATAGTTCTGAGAACCTTAAAGTTATGCGATAATACAGTTGAGAATCAATCTTCATTGAACGAGCAACGAAAAAGGGAAAAACTACCCAACTGTAAGCCGGAAAAAAGGAAAGATTAGGTTTGTCAAGATAAAACAATATCAGTAATGGAATGTGACGAATCCCAGCTAGCATTTCCCGGCGGTATCGTTGAATCTAACTCAGGGTTCATGATTTGAAAACCCCAGGCCGTCGATAAACAAACTGGAAGGCTTCGACATCATCCACAGCCGGGATCGATCTGTCCAAAGAATTTTTAATACCCCTGACAAAGGGCAAGCATTAATATCTACGTAGGTATAGTGCACAAAAAGAGCGGCGGATCATCTTTTTGTCGAAAGCCTGTGAAAAGTTGAGGAATGTCTTGATGGGAGTCGCGCTGCGATGAGCGAGACACCCACACTCAAATGAAAATTCTTTCCTGTCATTATTTGTTTGTTGCGATGCTTTGAAGACTTTGCTTGTGAAATTATTTCGGGTGATAAATGTTTTGACAGCAATGCGGCTAAAACTTGATAAATCGCTTTTAATGAAATGGTTTGAATAACGACTTGGGTACTTTTATATATCTTCGTAAAATGTTTATCACTTTTTCATAAGAAGGATCGAGTGTCCCACGCGTTAATTTATGATACAATTCTTGGTATTTTGGAACACGGCTTTTTCGAATCTCCTCCATAGAAATTTACACTTAACTAAAGTACAACAGTAACGATAGTGGGACAGCTGATATTTCTTTGCGTTTTCAGGGTTGCTCATAATTAGTAAAAGTTGTTCATATAAATGAGTAGGTACATTATTCTGTACAGTAACCTGCTTTCGGTTTGGTACCGCCGTTCCGTTTAACTCTGTGTAGTATCACTTAGCCCTGAACCACGCTACACTTACTATATCACTAAAAACTTATTTGACTTTACTACCCCACCCAGCAATTTCACCGTACTTTTATTTAATTCTATAGAATTCCTTCTCTCGATAGCTCGCGCAAATTGCTAAAGACGCAGCATTCTATTGTACCTTTCGAAAATTAAAGGAAGTCCATTTTCTCACCACTTTAGCGAGACGCTACTACTGTCTCCGCGGGCTTCTTCAAGTTAATTTAAGTCGTTACGCGGTGAAGCTTAAAATCCAGTAAAACTTTTATGAAAACTAAAGGTAGAGTAAGTACCGAACTTTTTAAACTACTGTAAAGTTGCGATTCCATGAGTTCAAAATTGTCCTGTTCAACCTCGTGGAACTTTGGAAGTAGGTAAATTGAATGGGCACATCTATTTACTAGGAGTAAGTTAAATCCTCTCTGGAGACGGTAATAAAATTATCCTCCGTAGTTACTGAGGATCATCTGAGCGCAGCCTTATCTTTTTCCTGCTACGTTACCTACTTGTTATATTAAACAATCTATAACTATAATATACATATAAGGTTATCTTCCTTTATTTTCTTTTACAAAGCATTTCCACTCGTGACGATAATTAGACACGTCTATGGCGACAATAAAGGCATCGCGAGCTTATTCAATTGTCGGTCGACGCCAGCGACGCGCGTCTGAGCAGAAAACTCAATGACCGTGCACCAATACGTCTCCTCTTTATTGGAAAACGAGACAGTTGCCTTCCACAAGAATAGACCCATAGAGGAAGCAGTAAACAATGTTCGATGTTTGTTTAATTATAGAATACATCTGATGAATGCATGAAACAATATCAATAGCATCAATATGAAACATCACTCTTTATAATCACTAATTCTCAATATTCTATGGTTAAAATCATGAATTCTTAGCAAAGATGTAAACAAAGGTAGTATTAACATAGCAAAAAAATAACTAGGTCATAGTAGTTTTTTGTATTTTATTAAAATAATAAACGCCAGCTTATAAACGAAGTTATATAGTATAGCAATATTGTACTATTTTTTTACGAATACTATTATTTATTTACGCAATTAAAAAACCTTAATAGAATGTGGTTGATTTTTTTATTTTTAACAGGTGACATTGCTGTAGTCATCAACGAAACTTATTTCCTGTTTTACTTTAGTAGATGCGATTACTTATTTTACTTATGTCAATGCTAAAGTGTGAAGTGAGAGTTCCCGAACTCCATAGATTCAGTCTCCCTCTACGCCGAACTCTCATTTTAACATTGACATAAGATAACATTTCTTTGTTTTCGTCCTTGTTAAGAATTTATGATTTTTTGCCATAGTATGAAATTAGAATGATTTTTAAAACTCATATGATATAAATAGACCATTGATAACGAACCGACGACTCGAAAGGTCCCGATGCTTTTGGCACGACATGTCACCGTCCAATTTACTCTAACCCTGTTCCAAATATAGGAGTCGAGTGGGGGTAGGGTTCGGAGGTGCACTCAACGCGTGTCACGCTCTGACGACAAGAGGTTGTTTATAGGTCGCTGCTTGATATTTATACTCAACACAAGTATCTGTTATATATTATAATCCAAATCTCATTGGCACTATATTTAAAAGGTCCAGATAGATAGATAGATAAAGTCTTTATTGTTCACACCACAAATTTCATACACACGATAAAACAGCCAGTCTAATCCAGTCTAGTGCGCAAGATGAAACTAGTGTCAGTGTCATATGTTGCGATGTGCATAATTCAGATTCTAAACATTCCAGAAAATATAAAACATATGTAACTGTTGTGATAAACACTGTGGCCGCGGTATACATGTTTGTGCCCACCGATATTGGCTTTTGTTAGGAAGCAAATATCGTGAAACGACGGACCGAGATGATATATACTGAGTCGGCTTTATTTATCGTTGGAGTTTTAATCAAAGCTTTTTGTTTTGTTTTTGGGGCAATGTAACCAAATGTTTTAATTTCAAATTGGGTAATTTATTCTGATAAAAGTAGGTATGGAAAAGAACACATTGTAAAGGTAGGTTAAGTACCTACGTCCAAATATTATAACTAACGACAATTTAACTCTAGAAAATAATCACTATTGTAAACATTTGAGGTCTTTAGGATTTTATTGCTACAGGCTTAACGTAACCTTAGAGAAAGAGTAGCCGTACAGGGTTATACGAAATGGTGGTACTGAGAAAAATACAATTTAACTCTAGAAAATAATCACTATATTGAACATTTTAGGTCTTTATGGAGACTGAATTTTATTACCATAGGCTTTTAACATAACCTTAGAAAAAAATTAGCTACTGTACAGGGTTACACGGAATGTTGGTACTAAGCCGGAAGGAGGTCATTGTGCTCATCATCATCATAAACAACTTTTAATAGGTATACCAACAAACCGATGTTATGAATATTCTGATATTCATAATATTGAATTTAATTCATATATAATGTCACCTAATGAATTATCACTTAATAATTATAAGAGTAGGCGAGTTGGCTACCAATGTCTAGCCTATTATTTAAATAAAGCCTGGTATCACAAAAAAAAACTGCTGTTTCAACATTTCGTTGTGAATGACATATTTATGTATGGAACAGCCGATTTATTTATTTTGCCGCTATTTCTGGATTGGTGCCGTTGATTCCATGTAACCATGTATATTTTGTTAAGGTTGTGCGTATTTTGTTAAGTTAATAAAGGCCCGGTAAGAAAAATAGAAATGGAATTTTTTGTTCTCGCCCTTCTGGTTAGTTAAACAGAGCGTACCCGCAAGTGTAGCCTAACTTCACGCATGAACTATCACATTCACAAATCGTCAAGTCAGCGTACCCTCTCCAAACATCCAAAAAGGCGTGAAACCCCTTCCGATCTAAGCAGTTAGTGGCAGCACATCGGCGTCGTGGAGTTCGCAAACAGTTCCGCTCCTAACCGTAATCGTATTTCCCGCTTGTTTATTTCGGTTTGACACGGGCAAGCCGCGATTTACAAGCGGATAAACTACGCAGACGTTCACTTGAGCTTGAATAAGTAATAACAGTTTAAAGTTTTGTGGATTACGAGCTCTGAAACCTGAGCGTTTGAGGTCGTAACTTCAATTATTACCCTTGAGCGTCAAGGTTTTTATTTGCGATTAGCTGCGCCCCACAGTTTCACCCGCATGGTCGTTCTCTAAGGAACCGTACATTTGTGTGAGGTAAAAAGTATCATAATTATGTCTCTTCGGACCTCTAAGTATCTCTATGCAAAAAATCAAACCAATCCGTTGCTGTGTTGCAGCGTGAAAGAACAAACACACTTTCGCATTCGTAACAATAAAGTAAGAAGTATTTGGTAGTAAAAGTTAGTTGAGTCTTATAGGGTCGGCAACGTATTTGTGATGGCTCTGGTGTTACCTAGGTGACTGTTTACCATCAGGCAGCCCGTCTGCTTGTTTCCAACCTATGGCATAAAAAATATTATTTCAAGACGTAAATACAAATCTCGGGTAAGATTATTAGATTTCCATTACTAAAGTCGTAAATATTTTATGTACTAACAAAAAGGTAGATCCTTTGTAGAAAACAGAAACAACAACATTAGCTTTATCGTTATTTTCTCAAACGACCTAATTTAAAGTTACGTTTCCGTGTACCCTAATTTAGAAACAGACGCCGAGAAAAAGCTTTTTTGGCACACGACCCGGGCCTCTCTTCTGTTTCTATTAGTACAAGACAAGACTAATAGATGAAACGGCTATTGCTACATGCCACAGTAATTTAGTTCCGAGCTTCCAAGTCACTATCGACCCTACAGAAAAAGTTTAAATTATCGGCCCAGATTCCCACCGCGGCCTCGCAAATGGGGCTATAATATTTTAAATAGGCTGCAGATCATAAAAAATACGAGGGTTTCGTAAACAAAGTGCCTTCCCTCCAATAAATAACGATGGTGGGACCAGAAGCCGCATAACGAGTCGGTTTTATGGGACCCGACCACAACCTTGGATTACAGCTGGAAGACAAAAGCGTACAATGTACATACCGTACCATGAAACTGCCGATAACTTGCGTTCTGAGCACAATGGATGAATTGTAGAGATGTTTTACTGTTTTGCATTTAATGTGTCTAAAATAGACGCCAGCGTACTAGCTTTAAATAGGCATGTGTCCTAGTATTTCATTTATAAAAATTAACAGGCTTAACATAGGTTTTAACTAAACACATTACTCATACTGAAAAAAACAATTCAAATTGCTTGATAAATCTCTGAGATATGAGCGTTTAAAGTTTTTGGTGGGGATAAAAAGCTAATGTTCTGTCCCTTTCTCGCAGAGCTTGTGTTAGTAGCATTTGTATGACGCGGGTGCGGCTTGACGTCATCACGTGCTATAGTGCGCTCTCTGTCTAGCATGAAATTAAAATACTTATACTTAACTTATTTATATTTAAACAAATTGAAATTTTGGTTTCTTTGATGGGCTCTATTTATGATATATTAAATAAAAATTAGGACACAATCATATTAAGAAGGCGTGCGCGGCGCACGTAGATACAACAAAATACATATACGAGTATGTGCTTTTGCAAGCAATTTGGCAATTCGCAAAACAAGCCTTGTTTTTGCCTAACGCACCTGGGAACGGAAAAATTGGTTACATAGGATTCACCTAACTTCTAATAGAACTCATTCTGAATGTAAGTGGGTGATAAATAAATTAAACCGAAAGCTTCAAGCTTTTGTTTTGGGCTTAGGTACAGTGCGCGTTTGTTCCAAATGCTTCTTTGATTATCAAGCGAGCACGTGTTCAAAGTTCACAATATTTAGAAATAAGGAAAAAGGTAGTAAAACTCAGTATGCTACATTTTAAAGACTATATATATCTAGCAAGATCATTATTATTTGAACTGAAGTCCTTTTCACACATTTTGTTTTTATTATTTGGGAATTACTCCGACATTATTATGGGAAATACTCCGACATTATTATAAGAAATACTCCGACGTTATTATGGGAAATACTCCGACATTATTATAAGAAATACTCCGCCATTATTATAAGAAATACTCCGATATTATTATAAGAAATACTCCCGACATTATTATAAGAAATACTCCGACATTATTATGGTAAATACTCCGACATTATTATGGGAACTGAATTATTATTATAATTTTTATTTCAATTAGTACCGCAAAACACGAATTACACTAATGACAATTTGTATCCTTTGTATTTGTTGTTTGTTTTGTTTGTTTTATGTCTGAAGTCCTTTTCACACATTTGTTTTCATTATACGGGAATTATTCCGACCTTAGGAACCATTTTAATCTCAAGTGAGTAATTCCCGTATAGTTTAATATTTAAAATTAACATAGCACACATAACATAGTAAAAACAATAAGATAATTAATGTTTTGCTTTTAGCACCAGCACGATTTCCCATGAAGAGCAAAACAGTTCAAGTGACTGCTGGTGAGGCGGCGCATTTGCAGTGTGCGGCTTCTGGAGATGCACCCTTGGAAGTCAGCTGGCGCAGTCCTCATCATCACACCATTGCACATCATTTGGACCAGAGGTATGGCCACACTTGAACAGTAGGTACACCGTTATTGATGCTGTCAACGTGCTTCAGATCATAAAATCCTGTAGTTTGACTCCTACCATGTTGTGGGTGTGATCAAACTACAAAAGTAAGAATCTTGTACTCGATAAGATATATTTCAGCTATGAAGGAGGCAAAATGTTTTTGTAAGGAGGTCCTAAAATCTTTGCAAACTTTTTTCTTCGGATCGTAAGGAATCATAAATTTTGTAGCTAACTTAATAAAAACATAAGATCGTAACTCAATTTACTACTTAGAATCTGTAAACAATATTGCTATATGCGTGATGACAGTAACAAAGAATCTCTGAAATTATCATTTTAAATAATTAAATACGTTAGAAAGATTGTAAAAGCTGTATCCGTTTTTATTTTAAAAGCAAGATCAAGCTGAAGAATAATGTCTTTTTTTTTAAATAATAGATTCGTAGCAAACAGAAAGAGAAGAAAATAGCAAAATTGTTTTTGAAAATTTGTCCTCATATGCATTTCTTTCAGATTTACTTGTAAAAAATAAAACGTTCGTATTTCAGGTACACAATTCGAGAGCAAGTTTTAGATGATGGCTTAGTTTCGGAGTTGAGTATATTACAGACGTATCGACAAGACACAGGAGCACTGACTTGTAGAGCATCAAATGCTTACGGACAGGACGAAATGCTTATACACCTTGTAGTTCAAGAGGTAACGTACAAGCCTATATTTATATTTATGGTATATAATTATGAGGCATAGCCTTATATTTATGGCATATAATTATGAAAGAATCAAACTAAAAGTTTAAATATTTATAATTTTAGGTGCCGGAAATGCCGAAGAACATAAGGATCATAGATCAACAATCAAGATCCATACAAATATCTTGGACACAGCCATACGCTGGAAATAGTCCTATCATCAACTACATCGTTCAGTACAAGGAAGCTCCGGGTATTTAGTTTAGTAAATTCCTCATTCACAGCTTATCTATTTTCGACCTTAGCACTTAGCAATTCGTGTTTTCAGAGCTGTGGCCTACAACTCCTCAAAAAGTCATAGTACCAGGAAGCGTAACGTCAGCTAGCGTTCAAAACCTACAGCCAGCGACATCATACCAGTTACGAATTATTGCTGAAAATCGACTGGGACAGAGTGAACCAAGTCAACTGATTCAAGTGACAACTACTGAAGAAGGTAAGAAGACATTCCACAACCTGTTTGTTACTCAAAGATATTCTTAGTATAAAAAGTTACATTTTTCGTCGTACAGTTCCGAGTGGACCTCCTCTTGATGTTAGAGTGGAATCGAAAAGTTCTACAGAACTGATAGTCAGTTGGGATCCTCCTCAAAGGGATCTTTGGAATGGGAACATCCTAGGATACTACGTTGGATTTCAAGAGGTATGTTTCTCCTTTATTCTTAGTTTAGGATATATTGTTGGGTTGTATTATCTGACTTATAATTGATTGTGATCTGACTCAGATTTGATGCAGAAGGCTATCCTAAATGTATGTGCGTGGGTAATTGAAACTCTAGTAGATGGATTAAGTACTTGCGCTTTATTTGAGCGCCAGCGAATGACTGGTTGAACATTGAATGTTGGTGCGCTTTTATCAAAATGTTTATAATAACAATGATGTGATGTAGGTGGGACTCACAGGCCCTACATCTACATCCCCCTTAAAAAATAAATTTTTGGTAAATTTACATGTTGAGATAGATTTGGTTAATGTATTACTTAGGTGGTAGTTTGTTATAGCTAAGTAAGTAAAACATACATTAAAGTTGACAATTTTGAAAACAATTGACTTAAAATTAGATAAGTATGATAAACATTTAAGGGTGTAAATTGTAAAAGTGAACAATGAAAAATTTGTTTGAGAAAATTTAGTGAATTGTTTGTTCACAGTTTGTTATATAAGAAAAAATAATCTGCTACTTGTTATTTCACATAAAATATTTTTCCGTAAAACAATAATAATTACAATAAAGTTGTCTTTTTGATCTAATATTACTTGTTAGTTGTTAGTTACGCGCACATTGTATGTTTGTTTTGTTTGTATTGCACTTCACTGCACTGCTGTATATTTGTTTACGCTTTTCCGGGAGGTTGTCGCTGGAGGCGTGGTTTGCATCGACGATACTTGTAGCGCGATGTCAATGGTGATGCGCTCGTCCGCTGCTATCTTGATCCGCTCCTTACAGTACCTCTACGTGACGTACAGGATGCCAGTGGAGACTACGGTGCTGACGATCGCGACGGCGGCGGCCAGTGACATCTTGTGGTGTGTCCTGAATGTGGTCGACCTGCGCTGTGTGGGGCGCAGCGCCTGCGGCGTTCTGTTCCACAGCTGTGGTATTATAATTGCTCTCGGGGTGATCCATGTCGATGTGACGTAGAGTGATTGCAGCGTCGAAGTAGATGAAGTTGCAGTAAAGTTTAAAATAATGCGTAGATGATGCTTGATTGTGAGTAGTGTACTCAAGTGGTCCGTGCTCGAGTGGTGCGATAACTGCGGCGGGCGGATGCGGCCCGGCGCGTGGTGGATTGCTTGACTCAAATATCAAAACGAACCGTTTTCTTCACCGCGCGACCCGATCTTGTTATGACTGGCGGCGTCTTTTGAGCATTGTTCTCTGTGTGCTGTGTGGCCGTAATGATTGTGTTATTGTTAGTTGAGTTGTTTGTTGATGTTGGTGACTTTTCCGTCGCTAAGTTGGTTGCGACGTCGCTTTGGTAAGATCCACTTGTCAGAACAAAGGCAGGCTTGAGACGGTCAATTGATATAACGATATCCCGAGAACCCATACGAATTGTGAAGTGTTTGGCATTTCGATTTATTACTTTGAAAGGACCCGAATAAGGTGGTGTGAGTGATTTACGTGCTTCCTGCTTCACAAACACGAAATCGTTTTCGTGTAGGTCTTTATGAATGAAAATTTTCTTATGATTGTTTAAGACTCTCGAGTTCGACTGAAGTGTTGATAGGGTGTCCATCAACTTGCATGTGTATTCTGTGTCGTTTATGTTGCTTTTTGTAGGAACGAAAAAATCTCCAGGTAGTCTGATAGATTTTCCGAACGTCATTTGAGCAGGGCTGTAACCAATGTTCTTTTTCACGGCGGATCTTAATCCTAGTAGGACCAGTGGTAGCTCTTGTACCCATTGATTGGTGTCTTCGCAGCGAGCCATGATAGCTGCTTTTAGTGTGCGGTGTAGACGTTCGATTGCTCCATTTGCTTTTGGATTGTATGCAGTTGAATGTATTTTCTCGATGCCGAGTCTTTTGGTGAGTTGAGTGAAAAGTTGTGACTCAAATTGTCTTCCTTGGTCGGTGGTGATTTTGACGGGGCAACCGTATCTTGAAATCCAGTGTTCGACGAATTTATTTGCTACGGTTTCCGCTGTTATGTCTTTGGTTGGTATGACTTCTATCCATTTAGTGACACGATCTATGATTGTTAAGCAGTATCTGAAGTCTTCCGATGGACATAATGGTCCAATCAAATCAATGTGGGCGTGGCTAAACCTGTCTGATTGTTCAAATTCTCCTAGTGGAGATATTGTGTGCCTTTGTATTTTCGCTTTTTGGCATGGTATGCAGCTTTTCACGTATCGCGTTACGTCTGCGTTCATACTCGGCCAAAAGTATCGTTGTGTAATAAGGCGTCGTGTTGCGGCAACGCCGGGGTGGCTAAGTGTGTGCGTGCTCGCTATGGCGCGTTCTCGGAACTCAAGTGGTAGGTATAGGCGAGCTTTTTCTGTTGATGTTTCGAATATAAGCTCGTGTTCCGAATATGGCACGTTGAATGATTTAAATTGATGATTTGAATTTTGTCGTAAGTTTTCTAATTCATTGTCCTTCATTTGACTACTATGAAGTTGTTCATAGTCGAAGGTATGTGGTAGTTGGATCTCTTGTATCCTTGATAGGAAATCTGCTGCATGATTTAATTCGCCCTCTATGTATTCGATTTTATTGCAAAATTGGGCAATAAAATCCAATTGGCGTAAACGTCGTGGTGAGTCTCCTTTTGATTCCTTTTTTGTTAACGCAAATGACAGCGGTTTGTGGTCGGAAAGTACTGACAGCTCTCTTGACTCGATAAGATATCGAAAGTGTCTAATTGCCATGTAAATTGCTAGCAGCTCCCTGTCGTACGTGCTATACCGCATCTGTGCGGTCGTTAGTTTTTTTGAAAAGAAAGCGAGAGGTTGTAAACTTTTTTCTACTAATTGATTTAGAGTCGCCCCGACACAAGTGTTTGACGCGTCAGTAATTAGCACGAGGTTGGCGGTCGGGTCTGGGTGTGCGAGCATAACTGCCTCTCTTATCAATTGTTTACATTTGTGGAAAGCTTTTACGGCTTCTTCCGTCCATGTAATTTTGGTTTTGTCTTTTTTCTTTGTGTTGTGCAAGTATTTGTCTAATATTGATTGTGTTTCCGCGGCTTTTGGTATACTGTTTCTGTAGAAATTAATGAGTCCGAGGAAACGTCGTAGCTCTTCGATGGTTTCGGGTTGTGTGTACTCTGTGATGGCTTTGACCTTATCTTCGTCCGGCCTAATGCCGTCACAGGTGACGTGGTGTCCGAGAAACTTGAGCTCTGTTTTGCCGAATTCACACTTGCTTGTATTAATTGTGATACCAAACTGATTGAGGCGTTTGAAAACTTCTTCGAGATCTTGTAAATGCTGATTTTTGGAATTTGAGGCTACTAAAATGTCATCGATATAGCAAAATGTATTTTCAGTGCTTTTCAGTACCTCGTTGATAAATCGTTGAAAACTTTGTGCAGCATTTCGCATACCAAAGTTTAGTTTTAGAAATTCAAAACTTCCAAATGGTGTGACGATCGCAGTCTTAGGAATGTCTTCAGGTGCGACGGCTATGTGATGGTAAGCGCGTCGGATATCAATTTTTGATAGAATTGTCTTGCCTTTAAGTATGTATGTGAAGTCCATTAACCTAGGAATGGGATAGCGATCGGGTTCCGTTACGGCATTAAGTCGTCTGTAATCGCCGCACGGTCGTAACTCTCCGTTTTTTTTCTTTACGACGTGAAGTGGGTTGGCCCAGGGACTTGTTGAGGGTCTGCATATACCTAAGTCCATCATACGTTCAAATTCTTGTTTTGCTGCCGTGTATTTTTGAGGGTTGAGTGGGCGCGGTTTTTCGTATACGGGTGGTCCGCGCGTACAAATATAGTGTACCACGTTGTGTTTTGGTGTATCTTTGAACGATTCTGGTTTCGTGATGTCTGGATATCGAGCTAATATCCGATGATATGGGTCGTCAGTGTTTATGGCTCTGATGGTGACGTTTGTCTCGGTAGACAACTGTGCTTTCTTGGCGATCTTTGTGATATTATCGACCAATTTCCTGCCGTGTAAATCAACCATTAATTGGTTTTTGGCTAGGAAATCAGCTCCGATTATCGATCGTTGCACGTCTGCCATGATAAAAGTCCAGCGCAGTGGGCGTCTGAGACCTAAATCGAGTGTGATTGTTTTTTCGCCATATGTCCGTATAGGGGTACCATTAGCTGCGTAGAGTGTGTAATCTGTGTGTTGAGCCATGTTTTTCTTGCAGGCTAGTACAGAAACGTCTGCGCCGGTGTCAATGAGAAAACGCATTCCACTTGACTTGTCCGTGATACATAGGCGATGTGACGACTCGGCACCAACGTTCGCCACCGTTGGTGTCGGCTTTAGTTTAACGACTTTTTTGTGTAATTATCGTCGCCGCATTTGGTTGCTGTGTCTCCGAATATGTAGTGGTAGAAACACTTAAAATTGGTGTCGCCGGGCTTCGCTTTTTGTGCTTGGTATTTTTCTTGGTTGACCCGGGCTCGAGACTTGGATCGTGAGCGATATTGGTACTGGCGTGATTGATTTTGTTGCCAGCGAGATAGGAGAGGTTCGAACCTACGGTTCATTGCGGCAACTTCTTGTGTTAAAGTTGCAAGTTGTTCGTTTACAGTGGTTGTTGTGGCGTTATTGACGTTGTACACCTCTGTCGCTCTTGATGTCTCTAATATTTTGTCTGCTATGAGTGCGATGTCGTCTAGCTCTACATTGCTGCACGCCGTGATGACTGCTCGAACTGTGCTGGGCAATCTATTTAGCCATAATAATTTAATGGTATCGTCTTGAATTTTGTTTTTACCTAATTCCTTCATTTTGCGCAATAATTGGGAAGGTCTTTGGTCTCCTAGTTGTATTTCTGTTAATAGTTTTTGAAGCTGTATAGTCTCCGACTCTTCGTATGACATGATTAGTCTATTTTTAAGCACATCGTATTTATTGATTTCGGGTGGGTTCTCGAGGATGTCGCTTACCTGACTTAATTCGTCGCGCCCTAACTTTGAAATGACAAGTTGGTACTTACACAAGTCTTTTGCTTTTTGTGGCGCGATGATGGCTTCAAATTGGTGAAACCAGAGTCGAGGTCGTGTGGTCCAGAAGTCGCTGATGCGCGTCTGGATGGTGACTGCGCTTGCTGCGAATTCTGCTGCGACGCGGCTGGTGCTGGGCTGCTGCGGTGGTGGCGCGCCTGCTGCGCTCTGCTCCATGAGCAGCCTGTTTTGCTCTTCGGCGTCGGTGATAGGTGTGGTCATCGCGGATGTTTGAAGTTTGATCGCACTTAATAGTTTTTAATGGCACTAGAGTTTGATTGTTTGGATTCACCACTTTAGACGTGAACGAGTTTACCGATTTAGTCGTCGGATTCACCAATTTAGTCGTCGGGTTCACCAATTTAGTCGTCGGGGTCACCAATTTAGGATATATTGTTGGGTTGTATTATCTGACTTATAATTGATTGTGATCTGACTCAGATTTGATGCAGAAGGCTATCCTAAATGTATGTGCGTGGGTAATTGAAACTCTAGTAGATGGATTAAGTACTTGCGCTTTATTTGAGCGCCAGCGAATGACTGGTTGAACATTGAATGTTGGTGCGCTTTTATCAAAATGTTTATAATAACAATGATGTGATGTAGGTGGGACTCACAGGCCCTACATTAGCATACACCGTCACATAATCAATATGTGCTATAACTCCATATAAGCAGTTCTATTTTATGTCGGCACTAACGAAATACTCTATCATACTTTCAGTTAAACAGTAACAGCACAGTTTTAAGCGCAAGCGGTCCCGGTGGGGCCTCTTATACCGTTCGCACAGTTGAAGGCGCGGGCATGGCTCGGACGAGGACCACGTTATCAGGACTGCAGAAACACGCGGCTTATGCTGTGGTCGTACAGGCGTATAATAGTCGAGGAGCCGGCCCGGAGTCTCCGCCTACCACTGCTACTACTATGGAAGATGGTAAGAATTTTACGTGCAAAAGGTTGCTCGTAATCCTATTGTTCTACTTCATCTCACCCACAAGTAGAAATAAATAAGTTAAAACTATATTTTCCGCTACATTTTAAAAATACCAATAGGTTGTTTTTTGCTTTATAAAAGGTGCTGTCGATTTTCGTTTCTCCAATAGATATCAGTGGTAGCATTAAACATGAAAAGTAACTTTGACGTATGAAACAATAGTTTTTTATATTGATTCTAGTGCCAAGTCTTCCTCCTGGATCTTTACAATGTACAGCACTGAGCTCCCAATCGGTTCGTGTTGCTTGGGAGCCACCTCCGCTTCGAGGTCGAAACGGAGTTCTGCAGGGGTACAGAGTGACGTTCGCACCAGTCACCGAATGGTATGGTGAGTATTGCAGTTGTAAAAATAACCTTTGACCTTGAATTAAAAATATTCCTCTTTAGGTCTGCTTTGTCTTCGCAAAAACCTTCAAAACATGTTAGAGATTTAAATTGTTTTTCAGGTAACGAAGATGCAGTGACCAAGCAAATATCAGGGCTTCATACCACACTATCTGGGTTGAAAAGATATACTAACTACTCTGTGACCGTTTGCGCTTTTACTGCTGCTGGCGATGGGGTTAGAGCGGCGCCTGTCTACTGTCATACCGAGGAGGACGGTAAGCTAATCTGGAAAAATACTAAATTGGGTTCTTTTCATTTGAGTTTACAACTTGAACTGTTAAAGGCAAACTTTAGCTACACGGAGGTATCAAGTTCTTGATTTTCCGACCGTTAGCCATTATTTCAATTTCAGTTCCATCGGCTCCGGCGGATATCAAAGCTGTGGTTTCATCTCGCAACAAGATTCTTGTCTCGTGGTTACCGCCAGCGGCACCCAATGGGGTTCTAGTTGGCTACACTCTTTACATGAGCGTTATAGAAGACGGGCGCGAGGTATTTTATTTTTATATACCTTTGTACGTAAATATTCTCATGACAATGATGAAATATCTAATATTAATGTTTTCTAGGAGGGTACCCACAAACGCATGTTGTCTCCAAGCACGCTATCACACGAGACGTCACGATCACCACCGCGAGCTACGCATCAGTTCTGGGTATCGGCGTCTACGAGGCTAGGAGAGGGGGAAGCCACGAGGGTCGTCACTGTCCTGCCTAGTGATTCAGGTACTGATAGAAACAAAGTTTTGTTTCATGGCTTCCATGTCATACGAAGGATGATAAAATCTGATTAGACAGACTTTTTGAGAAGTCTTCATATTCGGTTTGTAGTCTTATTAAATTTTCTATTTAGTACCAGCAAGAATCACATCATTCAGCCGAAGCATCGTGACCCCGTGGAAGGAGAACATCTCCCTCTCCTGCAATAAAGTCGGCGTCCCGACACCTTCCACAACTTGGAGCATGAACGGAGCTACTCTCGAATCAACGCTAAGGAAAAATGTGTCTAGCGATGGAACTCTCATCATCAGGTGAGATAGTTTAACTCAATTTCTACAAAGTAGGGGTTAGGCACTGCACTTTTTTCTTTTCTAGATTTTTTTTGCCAAATCTTATGACTGACTGCTTAGAAAAAGTGAAACTACTGCCTAATAACAGAAAGATAGATTTGATTTATTTAAGATCCTCAAAGCAAATGTTTTCTTCACATTTGAATTTTCCAGCATGACTCAATACGCAGACAGCGGTAACTACACTTGCACAGTGGACAACAATCACGGAAGAGATGAGGTCACTTATAGTGTGGAAGTGAAGGTTCCACCGCAGCCACCAGTGCTAGCTGTTGTCGATTCGTACGCTGATTCACTGCATCTGCAGTGGAGCGATCAGGGCGACGGTGGCAGCCCTATTCTTGGTAAGTTTAGATTCAGCACTTTTTGTCACTTTTGTATATTAATAATTCTGGTAACAAAGCTTGGGACATTCGAGTATAGCAAATTCGACTAGGTTTGATCATTGGCCTTTTATTTCTTCAATACCATACTAAATATTTCGCCATGGGTATTTTAGAGGCAGATATTTATTATCTTCTAGGCCAAAACTGTACTCTATTCTGTAACATCTATATACGCACTGTGTACTTCATTGCGTATTATTCAGTGAGGAGTGCGCAGTCTGCGTGCTTCATCTTCGACCACATCGTTGCTTACCAACAGGCGAGTTAGTAGTCAAACGAGGACTTATCCGCGATAAAATAATTATTAAGCTTAGAATATATCTTCTTGTTTTATTTGTTCTATAAAGAATACATTCCGAGGTTACAGCTGCATTGCTGCCGTGGCATCGCTACGTAGCTCGGAATGTAATCTCATATAAACCTATAGTGGATGTATGGGGACCAGTACTGCTGCGGCAGCACTGTGTTGCGGCAGCACTGCTGCGTGCTGCCAAGGTCGGTATCATACCTTAATGCTCTCTGGGATACCGAACTTGAGAACCATGGGTACGATCCGAATGTCCTGCACCGCAAACGTCTCCGACTTCGTAAAGATTTTGAAACTCTGATTAAAAGTTAATATTTAAGATCTCCAATAAACATATACTACGACCATAACTGTATCGAAACGGGACATGGTAACACATAATTTGTATAAATTAATCCTAGACTTAGACTAGAACTTTTCGTCACCGACCAACACCGTACGGGTTTGTTTTTTGGTCACCGTAAGTTTTTTCGTGTTTGACACGTTCATAGTATTACCTGTGTTTATATCTGTGTATATTACGTTCATAGTAGGTCGAGACCTTTTGAAAGAAAACGCTGCAGAAACCTTATTGAGACGTGACATATTTCAGGATACGTAATCAACTACAAGCGCGAGCACGGCGACTGGGAAGAGCTACAAGTGGAAGCTGGAACGTCAGAGCACGTGCTACCAAACCTGTGGTGTGGGACGAGATACCAACTTTACATCACTGCCTTTAACAGGATCGGCACCGGCCTGCCGTGTGATATCGTACACGCTTATACAAAAGGAACAGGTAGAGTTCGGTTTAATTTCCTCCCGTTCCCATTACAAACTTTCCCACATTTTGAACCCGGCAAAACTCTAAAAGTGTACGTTTATCTATTTCATTCAATTGTTAATTTTTAGTTAAAGACATGTCCTTTATTATGTAAAACCAGTAGGCTAACAAAATACAGTAGATAAGGTATATTTTTTTTACAAATTATGCCTGGTCAAGTCGGCACAACGTGTATTTTTCCTTCATGTCTCTTTATCTGCTGACATCTCTACAATTACACTCATAGTTATGATTTTTATCGTCAATTCGTATATTTTAGGTTGTATTTACCTACCCGGTGGCATCATATACCATTCCTGTTATCAGTTAATGTTTCCATCGTGTGTTTTCTGTTTAGTTATGTTCCTCAAAAAGTGTAATTCTCATAAAAGCGTGTTTCCTTTCCAGTGCCAGTAAAACCGAAGCACTCTCAGATGATAACTCTGAATACAACTACGGTGACGGTGTGGTTGGACTCGTGGGGTGACGGCGGCTGTGGCATACTTTACTTCGTCATTGAATATCGAGAAATTAGTAACTCACAGGTATGTTCTGCAAACACTGCCCTTTTCAAACATTGTTTTCGAAGGTCGAAGTGCACAGATCAGAAGCGAAAAATTAATTGATCAAAATGCCGAACCAACCTTAATACTTAAAGAAGTTTTAGCAACTCTCCACCGGCCTCATATACCAAATTTGACGGTTTTAAATCAATTTTATTCAGTTAAATTACAATATTTGAGCTGGAAAAAAATACATGTCACAGATACATCTGTGTTTGAGTTTATGATTTGGTTCAAAACACGATAGAATAAACTTTCCTCGATCAAAAAAAAACTGAAACAAAGTCGATTTAGTTTTTTTTTTCGTTTTATGCTCTAATGAAAGCTCGTAACAACCTGGAAATTGCATGTACTTACTGAAAGGCAATTTTATTCAGTATTATTTTATTTGGATAGATTTTTGATAGTGAATAGTTTCGTTTTTTTGTGAAATTAAAAGCGTAAAAAGGTCGCGAGAATTTGCACGCGCTGCGTTCAGTACCGCGCCAGGCGTCATCGAGGTCGTACCTATGTTCGATTTTGTCGTTGCACTCCCCGCGGGCGTCCTGACTCTTGCGTGGCAAAATACATCGTCGCTATAACTTAGCGGGGGCTGAGGGAGCGTTTTGTTGCCTACGCGACTCGGATAACCGGCCGTTAAGTCAACAAAGTTCGTATTGTTAAGCAATGGTTTTTGTTTAGCAACTTATTCATTGTTGTATTTCTTTTGTAGGTCATCCATACTTCTAGTTACCTTGCATTTTATTGCGTGCCAATGGGACGCAATCTGCCCAGCTGGCAAGACCCATATCATTGTGGGTGAGAATCCCACTAATCGTAGAAATTGCTGAACTGTTTTTAACAAAATGTATCCATATTTGTCACCACACAACGCTTAAATCCAAAAAAAATTACACTAGATATTCTGTATTTTTTTTTGGTTCTGATACTTTTAGTTCACATCAGCCCCGCAATTATTACTGAAGCATGTAAAATTTACATATCAGGGGAATTATCAACCAACTCGGTACATTTGTGGAGTAAGAATGACTTCATGCCTGGAGAAAAGAATTCACTAGTCCGTAAATAATTTTGGCCCCCGTGAAATTAGGGTCAGAGAAAATACAATGAGTTACCCACACATTGGATTTCACTTCAGAAATTCTTTTAAAGATTTAGATTTGACGATAAACGTCAAATTTTATCCATTGCCTCATAACGTTGTTTATTTCTAACAGTGGCGTCTAGTGTCCAACAGCGTGCAAGCGACGGAGCGAGTATTCAGCGTGCCAGGGCTGACGCCCGCCACTCAGTACCAACTGCGCATCACGGCACATAACAACGCAGGACATGCACAGGCCCTATACAACTTTACTACGCACTCGCTTAGCGGCCGTAAGTAACTCAGCATTACTCTAAACGTTTCCAACAGTGACGTTTAATGTCCAACAGTGTAGCCGACGGAACGTGTATTTTGTGTACCAGTCCTGAAGCACGTCTCTCAGCACCAACTGTGCATCACCGTGCAATTTAAGCCTTGTACTTGAAGGTTAAAGTAATATCTCTCAGGAAACATGGAAGCCGACACGATGTTCCATTCCTTAGCCATGCAAATCTCCTAAATGAGGATTGCAGTTTCTTTCTACTCTTTAATCATATTGTTGGCTATAATCTGAGTATAAAGGCTTTGTAGGTACTTCCTTGATCCTTGTCTTTGAAGCGCCATCTGTTATGGCCCTCTTTCCTGGTTCTTATGTAATAACATAAATGTTGTTATTTTACAGTGGTGGACGGTTCTTTGTCACCCCCAGTTCCAGCCGGAGCGAGGTCGCTAGGCGGCGCTAGAGTTATCCTCCCGGCAGCTTTGAGCTTTCTCGTGCTGGGCGCGTTAGTCGCCATAGTGCTTCTAGTCAAGAGGAACAGTAAGTAGTTTATATTTATTTATTTTTATTTATTTATACGCTTCAAATACGCCTGCTTGGGGTCAGCATACGATTTTGTCCCGTTTGCCGTCGAGACGGCGGGGCCTTGGTGTGCTGAAGCACGGAAGTTTGTGCTGGACCTGGGGCGACGCATGAGGGAGAAGGGCCTCGATCCACGATCGGGTTGGTTCCTGGCACAGCGGATTTCTCTCGCAATTCAGCGGGGGAACGCAGCCAGCGTATTGGGGACTTTCGGTCAGGGCTCGGTCCGCGGAGGACTTTTCGAGTAGGTAATTAGTATTAATTGACTATTTATTGAATATTATTTTATTTATTTATTTATTAGTATTTTTTGCGTATAATGGGTTTACAAAAGTTACAGGTGTCGTGTAGAAAGAATGGTTCGCCATTATACTACCTTTCGGCATGCAAATTTGGCGCTTACATTCTATGGAAACGAATTTACATTTAAATAAATCAATCAAACAATGTCACTTAAAAAAAAAAAAAAAAAAAAAAAAATACTAACTTAGAATTAGATTGAAAATGAAGATCATTAAAATTTGTTACAATTATTACCTATTTGGCACTACCCTACCACAGTTTTACAAACTTAGATTACATACTAAGCAAATGTCACAAGTTACAAGTCATTATACAAAGCTATTCACGGTCAAACTTGTTTGTTAATATTGTACACAAGATAAAATTATCAGATCATAAAATTAAATGTCATAATGAAAATAAAACATAATGTCAAATCATAATAATAATATTATTATTCACACATATTATTATTATATTATTATTATTCACTTTATTTATTTTATATCTTAATTTTTAAGTTTTTTACATCAAATATATAATAAAAAATTACATAAAAAACATAAAAAACTTAAAAACTAGGGTGCCACCGGCAGCGGGGCAGGGCCCAAGCTACCGGTGGTTAGGGCTGCAGAGTGAGGAACCTCCGTGCCGTGTCAAGGATTACCGCCTTCTGCATCTGACCCTTGACCCAACCATCTAGCGAGAGCCTCTTAAGGTGTTGGTCGAGGCTCTTCGCTATAAGACCGTTCACCGATACTACTATCGGGACAATGATCGTCGAGTCAACATCCCACATGGCGGTAACCTCGTGAGCCAAGTCAAGGTACTTGCTGAGTTTGTCCTTCTCGGCCTTCACGAGGTTCTCGTCATGCGGGATGGTGATATCGACGAGCACTGCCCGGCTTTGGGATCGGTCGACCAACACGATATCAGGCTTATTGGCGACAATAGTCCTGTCCGTGATGATAGAGCGGTCCCAATAGAGCAAAGCACGACCATTTTCAAGAACTGGCGCTGGTGCGTACTTATAGTACGGCACCTCAGACTCGACAAGGCCGTATCGAAGGGCAAGTTGCTGGTGGATGATCCTGGCCACCTGGTTGTGCCTGTGCAAGTACTCGCCGTTAGCAAGATGCGAACAACCGGAAATTATATGTCGGAGAGACTCTCCAGGACGGTGGCATGCCCGACAGATGTCGACCGTACCGTCCTTCATGATATATTTCCGATAGTTGTTCGTCTTGATAACTTCGTCCGCAATCGCACAGGCAAAACCCTCGGTTTCCCCAAAGAGGTCACCGAACCGTAACCAGTTCACCGACGAAAGCAGGTCCACATCGGGCCCTGTTAAGGCCCGATAGAACCGCCCGTGCAGCTCCTTGTCTTTCCATACGTCCCTGCGGTCTTCGATGCTCAGCACCGATGGTTTGCGCCAATTCTCGTTTGCCAAGGAGAGCGGCGTGAGGCCCCTGTCAACTGCCACAACATCACGATGCATCCCACTCTCGCTGTTACGGAAAAAATCCCTGAGACTGCACACTTCGCGGTTGTGTAGGTTCTTGGCATTTAAAAAGCCTCGACCCCCCCACTTCCGCGGAATGTACAGTCTCATAACAGACGAGCGTGGGTGTAGCATGCGATGTGATGTGAGCAGTTGACGGACCCTCCTGTCCAGGGCGTCCAGCTCAGTTTGAGTCCACCTCAATATGCCAAAGGAGTATATCAATAAAGGCATCACCCAACCGTTGAAGGCACGCACCTTATTGCCGCCAGACAAAAGACTGTTAAGTACTTTTGTAAGGCGACAAAAGAAGCGTTCCTTCACCGATTTTTTGATGTTCTCTACTGATATACCCAATGACTCTGACATACCGAGGTACTTATAGGTCTCGGCCTCGGAGAGAGATCTGAGAGTCATCACCTCAGAGAGCTGTAAATTCGGAGAATTCACAACTTTCCCTCGCTGTACATGCATGACCGCACACTTGTCTACACCGAACTCCATCCTGATGGCGCTACTAAAAACCTCTGTGATTTTTAGCAGCTCCACCAAGTCTTGGCGTTTCGGTGTGAACAGCTTGAGATCGTCCATGTACAGCAGGTGGGAGATGACTTGACCATCTCTTCGAAGTCGATAGCCTAGTCCTGAATCCCTCAGCAGAGTGCTGAGAGGGTTCAGAGCCAGACAAAACCACAATGGACTAAAACTGTCACCCTGGAATATGCCTCGCTCAATCCTTATCAAGTCCTGCGGGCCAGAGGTGCCGTCACCTGGTTGACGAAGGACTGTGGTCCATTGCCTCATACATGCGCCTAAGAATGATTTTAGAGTTGTATCAATTTTATACAACTCTAAAACCCTCTCTAGCCATGAATGAGGCACTGAATCATAGGCCTTCTTATAGTCAATCCAGGCAGCGGAGAGGGCTCCTTTGTTACGCCGGACTTGCTGGCTAATGGCCGTGTCGATGAGGAGGAGCTCCTTAGTACCACGGGACCCAACCCTACATCCATTTTGAGCATGGGCCAAAACGTTGTTCGCAACAATGTGCGCGTTAATTTTATTTCTCAAAATGGATGTAAGGAGCTTGTAGATGGTAGGCAAGCACGTGATGGGTCTGTAGTTTTTGGCTTCCGTGGTACTACCGGACTTGTGGAGCAGGAAGGTGACACCGGTGGTCATGAAGCTGGGAAGGGAACCGAGCTCAAGGGCTTCTTGGAATTGCGTCGCCAAGCGGTCATGCGAGCATCGAATCCATTTTATCCAGAAGTTGTGCAACCCGTCCGGCCCAGGACTTTTCCAGTTCTGCGCCGTACGGATCGCACAACTAACGTCTACGGAGTCTATTAAAATAGACCCCATGGGTTCGATGGACTCGCATTCCCGCTCGACAACACGCATCCAATCACCCTCGGTGTGCTCGACGGGCACCGACCAGATACCGCGCCAGAAATTAATCATGGCGTTTGCATCTGGTAGCTGCCCGTCACTCACACGTTGGTCAGTTTCTTCCCAGCCTCGGTACACCTTCCTCTGGTCACTTTGGAAAAGGCGATTTTGCCAGTATCTATTCACACGCTCTCTGTAGCGGCGAATACGACTTACCTATGCATAGACCTTCTGCTTCAGATAGTCGATGCGTTCCATGACATTGGCTAGATAGTGCTGGGGCCTAATTTCGGTCCCAGCGAAAGCCTGGGTCACGAAACGCATGACTCGGGGGCGATTATTCCCCCGGCTGAAGCAGATTAGCTTTGCAATGAGAGTCCTGAACGTGCTAATACGCCGCTCGATCCGCACTTGCCATGCGGGTACCCCCCCGGCGGTTCGCGGTGCACGGTTAGTGTCCGGGAACTTAACACGTGCAACGCGACACGCCGCGAAGGCACCGCAGTACAGAATCGAGTGGGTATCAACTAAATCTTCGCTAGCCCTCAAATAGGGAGCTAGCAAAGCGTTCAGGGCTCCCATTAACGCTAGATTGCGTCTATGGGTGGGCAAACGTGGTAGACGCGGCCTAGAGTCGGGTGCGAACCGATACTGGGAGATTGCGTCTTCCAAAGCCCCCCTCAATTGCTCTCTCACCTGGTCAGAGACACTATTACTCGTCAAATCTCCCTCGTCGACAACGGGATCAGCCGGTGCCGCTAGTGTCGCCACCGACGCCGGCAGTGACGCCAAAGTCGGGGCAGACGACGCGACGGGCGGGTCCCGCATCAAAGCAGGAGTCGGACGAGCACGTAGTTCTTCCAGGCGGAGCCGATCAAGCACAGAGTCATCCAGCAGTTTACACCGGTGGATAGCCCGCACTTGATCCGATAGTCGCTGGGCGGATACGGTGACGGTCGGTTCAAGGTCCTGAAACAAAGGCAGCATCCTGGCACAGTACGCACTCAAGTTGGTTCCTCCCTCTGTAGCCCTGTAATAGGCGCGCATGCAGTTCTCATTCATGGTTGGAGACCATCGCATGCGACGCACTACACCACCGGTAGCGGGGGCCGGGCGTGTGGCAGAATGCCCCACAAGCCCCAAGCGTGCCGGCAGCGGGGGACGTCCCCGTCGCGCAGGTGGAGGTGGCGGCGGTGTCCCAGGCCCGCTCGTGTCGCTCGACGAGCCGCTTGCCTCGCGGGTGGTGTGGTACTCATCTTCACCCGACGAGGAGCTCGGAGACGACGACGAGGCGGGCGGTGGTGGAGGTTGTGCGTTTGTGAGTCGTGCCGCTGCAGACGTTTTTGACCGTGTTATCATTTCACAAATTATTTTACCATTTCGATATTGTATTTAATTTTCCATGTTTGACAATAGCTGTCAGTTTGGTATTTTGTCGTAGAACTATTGAACACATTTTTATCCTGTTTTCGGCATTTATACATATTGATTTTCGGTGTGTAGGACTATTATGAAACTTTATTGCTTGTAATATTATGTTATAAAAGGTAAAAACAATTAATATGAAATAAAAAAATGTTAATGGAAAAATAAACGTCAGGTCGTGACAGCGGTTTTTTTTTTTTTTTTAATTATTATTATTATTTTTGTTATTATTATTATTTTTATATATATTATAGTCGACAAACTAGCAACTGGTCACCTGATGGTAAGTGGTCACCGTCGCCTATGGACACCTACAATACCCGGGGCATTGGCGGTGCGTTGCCTACCTTTGAGGATATTTTTTATATAATATAATTAATATAATTTAAGACAGTTAGGTATAAAAATGTATATTAAAATTTGTCAGTCAAATACTAATTTATGGTGTAATATGCCTTGTCCAATAACAAGCATTTTAATTCATGTTTGAAAATAAGCGTTTCATTTGTTTATATCTTGATTTATGTTCTATTTTTCGTTTCTATAATCTCAACTTCTAATAGAAGCTGTTGGCAAGGCTGGTCCGTTGTCCTGTCTGACTTATGTAAAGTTGGCCTGCCACTAATCTCGCCAAATAATTGTCATCCTCCACTCGCTAAGAAGCAAATTCCTTAGGGCCTTTGAAAAATCTTGGCATAGATGTCATCACTGAGGCCAATATCACGGTGGTGAAAGTGGTGGAATGTCCACCGATGTAATAAAATCACACCTCATCTTCTATAAACTCGAGCACAGACTAGAACTATCCATAGCAATGATTCAGAAAGTAGTCCTTCAAACACCCGAAGGTTACAAGTTTGCACTGTTTCAGAAGCAGGCACAACTGAGACCGTAGCCACGGAGAGCGGAGTCGGGGAGTCCCCTTCAGTCGCGCAGCTTCAGAACAAGGTCAACCGCGACCAACAGTACTTAGCGGCACGCGCCCAGCATCCCGCTCCCACGCATCACTACAAACACGCTTCTAATGGTAAGAAAATCACCCCAGACAACGGGACTGCAGTGCGTCTATACCTATGCCTTTTTTCCTTAAATATTTAACCAGCAATCATTGATATACGTATTTCTGATAATTGAATTATTGAAATTAATGGTGTTTCCAAATGGGTCAGTCCAACTTACCCTGCTTACTTTAGTACTACGATAAAATAAAATGGGCGGTTTTATCTTCTTATATCCAGAATTATTTCAAACTTTAGGGCACCATTGCAATTGAGCAGGAGTGACGCTCATCTTTATATCCATACCTTCAGAATACATCGAAGACATCTGCCCCTACGCTACGTTTCAACTGACGAAGCCAACAGCGTACAGCGAGAGCAGTTACAGCGGCAATGTGTACAGCGGGCCTTATCACTCTGTACGTGGATCTTTCGTCTATCACGACCTTAAGCAGAACGACAAGTATAAGGTGAAAACACGATTTTAGACGGATTATGAAGATTTAATCTTTAGGTCTCACTTGGTGTGTTGTGTATTTTGCAATTTATATTTATTTCCTCCTGCTAAGTAATAACTAAGCCAACTCAGCTCATGGCTGCTGAATTTGAAGATGATTATGAATATTTTACATGCTGCTTCTTAATTCAAGCTTATATTTCAGTCTCTTTAAATTTACCACTTTCAACGATCTTTTTCTTTGTAGGTTTCTTTTTATCGTCTTTTAGGGCCGCTGCGAGGTATTTTGGGGAACTAAAAATGTTTTCTGTGATGCAGGGCAAAGAACCGGAATACACAAAAGTGCGAAGAAAAGGGAACCGGCTACGGGATCCTCACTCCGAGAGTCAAGGTACGGTCCAACCTCTTGTGAAGGTACTATAGTCCCGCAGAAAGTCTAAAGAGAGCTTATCTTGTAGTTAGCTACATTTTGTTTTACGTAGATTGCACCTTCTATTGGAAGTTTACTTTGTCCCGTTTATGTTTAAGTAATAAAATTCGAATTTGACATAATGATCGCCTTTTATGCAACCCGTTGGGAGCGTAAATAGTGTCGTTATTTACAAAGGTAAGCATGTACACAGTATGTATTGTAACATACATTTCCTATTTTTGTTTCATATTGGGTGTTTGTATGGTAGCTCATTGTCATGAGTTTTTTAGTACTTTGTACCATTGCTTTGATACTCTGCGATCCATCCTCTTGTGGTTTAGTGAATTCATAGCACTGATGTGTTACTCATGTGCAATGTGAATTACATGTCATCCAATTGATCTGTTTTATTCACTTTTGTCATGTGCTTTCTGCTTCTATGTTTACGCTATGGGAACAATTCTCAGCCAAGCCAAAACTTCATGCTTAGCTTTCGGACCAAATTTCGCCACATGGGCGCATAAAATAACTCTTGGCATACTCAAACCTTCAACAAATCAAATATTTAAGCTCTTGGATAGTAACTACACTATCAATCACACACACATAAACATTATTTTACACACCATACCACGTAGTCACATCCGATGAGATGGATGCACTGATTTTCAAGCGAGAAGTTCTCGTCTCACTCTTACACATAAGCGCGTTCCTCTCATCTCATCAGCGCCAGGTCTGTAGGGCTTTTCATGATGAAAGTCACTAGTCATTGTTTCCATGGCGTAACAGCAGCGTCACTTCCTTCCTCTGCGATCTTGTTCTAACTTTGCTGTGAACATTTCAGAGTCTGACAACTTGGGCTCGACGGACTCGGAGGTGAAGAAGATACTAACGCTGCACCTGCCCATTACAGAGTACGAAGATGACGCGAGTGATGACGCGAGCGCGCCGCACTCGGATAGCGAGCCCGCCGCCCGGCGAAGGCCCGCGCATCCTACTGCTTGTAAATACATTCCTTCTTTTCTTCTTGTGAAGGCCCAAGGCTAGCTTTCAAGACTGCGATAGTGTAATAACTGTTGTCCTAGAACAAGTATTGGGTATTTGTTCTCAGACAAAAGTCGTTTACAATATCCGTGTTTTAATGTCGTAGGTCGAGATATAATCTGGCTCGAAGGGCCAAAAATCAATGAGAGCCATTATACGACTTCTAAGGACTAATAATAGTATTTGGAATGATTCTGATGTCACACATAATTATCACTTAATACGTACCTACGTTTTACTCAATACGTATGTCGACATCTCTATACTAATAGAAAGTTTGTTGTTTCTTAACTATTATTAGGTATGTATCCCACTTCTGAATTTTATTAAAATACGAACATAGTAAAGTTAGCTGCAAATAGTAATCATCACTTATCTTCTCAAGATATATTAACACCAATACTAATATAAACTTTGTGTTTGATTTAATTTTACCAATTATGAATTTTAGCAAAATACGAATGGATTCTGTAATTAACACTTATTTTCATCAGAATTCCCGTGAGGATTTATTATAGATCACCCAATCGTGACACACACGTCGTCGTTACATAAACGTGAGTGTAAGATTTACCCCCACAAGATTTATTGATATATTAACATCAATGGTACCAGAGCTAGCACAGGACTACTACTATCAAAAATATGTACTATGAAAACTCACCCACAATGTCCAGATCCGAGCGTGGAGCGCGAAGAGTCATCCTCGTCGTCTGAGAACTCCGTGGGCGGCGTGGTGCGAAAGGCGTTTCCTTCTCGTAAGGGCAAGGCAGGCGCGCTCGGCAAACGCCACGTGCGCTCTTCTAGCGGATACAGCAGCCACAACGACGAGACCACCTTCAGGTACCTACACTTCTGTGAACACAGCAGATGAACAGAAATACACACAGTACGATATAGAGCAAGAAATCCAACTTAGTAGATGGCGTGGTCCGCAAGGCGTTCCCGTTGCGGAAAAACTTATTAGTTTAAAATTAAGATCTATACCACAACTGTAATTCTGCAAAGTTTCACGCACTTTATCTTATTATAAATATAGAACTCAGAAGGTTCTAAAAAATTAGGACGGACTGACATAACGAACTTAGAAGGGTTCCTTTTAGTACTACAAAACCCTGAATAGAGAAGCAGACCGACTTGTGCGAAAGTGAGCTTTTTAATCCTCTTTGTCGCAGCAATTGAACGATGTGTGTTTTTTTTTGCACATGGATTAAGTTAGGCCGGAAAGTGACACCCTTTTATTCGGGTAACTGTACGGTTCCTGGGCGAGTGTCCACACGGGTAAAATAATAACATAACTAATTTATCAATACACCAAAGCCACTTTCATATTTATGGCATAAAATGGCTTGCGAGGGGCCTATGTCCAGGAATGGGGTGATGTGGATTGATGATGTTGAACCACTTTCAGGTATCGACGACCTTAACTTGTCGACTTGCGAAATTGGATATGCTACGTAATATGCTTGAGAAGAGGAGATCGCTTGAATTACTATACGATTCTAGGTCTTATTTCACTCTGAAATAACTCAAATCATTCATTTCAATCACTGAAAATAGCCAAATCAACCAATCTCTTCGTTTCAGCATATCGAACTACCCGTCTTTCAACGAGCACATCCACCCTCCGTCCCGTTTCTCCGACGATACGGAGTGCGAGGGACATCATCGGAGGAAACGGAGCCACCACCACCCGCACCCTCCAGACGGCAAGCCTACCCGGGAGGCCTTCCAGATAAACGTATGAGACAAGCCCGATTCACTTTACGTGAATATGCTCGGGTAGGACTCAGTGCGTTTCATCGCCCATGATGAAGTGACAAGTTTAGTGGCGCTAGTCACCTTTACAAAATTAAATGTGTGAGACAAGCAGCGAAATATTTTGCTGGAGACAAGTTTGTTCCGCTTTCTGAGTAAGACTGTGAACTTTTCCTGATTTGTGGAGGTGGCACAAGTGACGTTTTAAACGTACAAAAATTGTGATAAAGACAAATAGGACTGTTTCGTGGTTTGTGATGATAGATGACGGTGTAGTATGGTGGTGTCCTCAGAAATGGCGTCTATGGCACGAAGTAGAGTGCTTTCCATGAAAGAAGTCCCACGGCAAACATTTCCTTGTTGTAGTTGTCAGGTGTTGTTACTGTGTTTGGACACTAGTCAGATTTTTATTAATTTGCCATCGTCAAAGAATCTTATTCGACGCTTAAAGTTGTTAAAAGTCCTGCTCGCGAAATGATACTGATAATGATTAATAAGTAATGACGGCGCCGCGTCTGGGGGACTTCTTTCATGGAAAGCACTCTACGCTCAATTTTGATGTGACTTTGATAAGAAGTTGACTTACTAGAGTCTATTGGGAAATAGGTAAATTTCCAGTAATCTCACCGGTATTACTATTCGGTAAGACTACTGGGAACAACCCGAATATTGTCAAAGTATTTGGAAACGAAAAATAAGACTTGAATATGATGGGCGCAGTTTATGCACAGGTGAAATGCAGTTAAAAGATGCATGACTGCATTTTACCACTTGCTTTGCGAAGACTATCTACTATCAAAATGTTGCCAAATAACAGAACTTCCGTATTACTAGCTATGTAAATAATGTTGTAGATAATAATTATACTAGATAGGTATAGCCAATATTTAGTGCCAGATAATCCAATAACCATTATATACTCCAAAAACGAGTAAACTTTATTTTATGTATCGAAGTATAGGTAACGAGGAAATTCAAAGCATTGCTAGGTCCCGAACCCGGCGTCGTGTAAATATTAAAAATAATCTATACATTAATAACGAAAATGAAAATTAAAAAGAACAATAATTAAAATTAAAATATATATTTTAAACTTAATGCCTTATTGACCAAAGTCTTAAAACTAGTTACGGATACGATTGAAAAATTGTATCCCAAATGTAATTATAATACGAATTGTTTGATTGTTGTAAATTTTTATGGGAACTAAAATGTTTTCATCGGCAAATCTTATCATTGTCTTTAACGCTAAGATTTTGAATGTAAATTATAAAATCGAGTACCTATTTGTATCTTAAGGTTACGGCAAACGAGTAAAGTGCCAATGAATGGAAATGTCGCCATGCATAGTGTATAAAAATCATTCATAAAATGTTAGTCTTAACAATACATTTATTATGAATCTTTATCAGAATATGTCTTATTCATCTTTGACTCTAAACACGTTAAAAAAATTACAAAGCGTATTGTTTCATGAAATGAAATGTGTTACTATTAAAAAAGCTCATTGTCTACAAACGTTCAAACTGCACCATTCAACAATAATAATTATTAAGGTGATGTGAATTTCAATATTACAAATATAAACAGAGAGCGGAACAAGATGGCAAAATAATTGAAATTTTGTAGAGATGGGTCATTGTTTTTTTTATCGAGTATCCAAGCTATATAGTTTGGAACTGTATAACTGCTGCGCCGCTTGCTGCTGCGTTTGTACTGCGCCTGCTGTTTAAACCGCGTGAACAATGATGAAAATTGATGATGATGGTGATAAAAAGTACCATATGTGTTAATTCAGCGTATAAGCTCCATTCCGTTTCCGTGAGTGCGTGCTTATGTTTGTTAATTCTTCACGCCGAAACGCCTTAACGGATTCTGATGAAATTTGGCCATTGTTTTTCACGCGGGTGAAACTGCGGGCGCAGCTAGTTGAGCAATACAGATCAAAAATAAAGTATCGATATCACGAATACTCGATAAAAAACAATGTCCCATCTCTATTACACTTCAATTGTTATGCCACTATGGATAACTCTTCCTGATTATAAGCCACAAAAACAGAAAATTTATTTCCTCATAAATATGACAGTAGGGTCTGTTATAGAGCCACTTTCAAGAAAACAGTTTTTGCATGACACGAGTTATAAATTGAGTTTACACATCTTCAAGCTATGGATCAGAATTCTTGTTATGTATGTAGTGTTTATTGTTATAAATACCTACTTACACTTGTACACCTATATTATTAATACACCAAAAGTTACCTACGTCTATTTTACCGCATTGGTAAAAATAATGACAAAAGTGGTTCCGCTTTGTACTAACGTGAAAAGAATACTCTAACTTGTAATCATAATAAATAATTGATGTAAATTATTCAATGTTATAATAATATGGTCCTCAGTAATCAGTAACACAAGACAATACACTTACATATAGTTTGGTGAATATGGCAGAAAGTTAAATTTGTATGTACGTAGTTTATGAGTGTTGAACACTTCACACAAATGCCTCATCATAATTATCCTATTGTCTCCTCTTATTAAAAGAAAACTTTGTTATACCTGCAAATACCGGAAATAACTATGATACACAGCACAGAAAAGTTTTTGTTTAAATTAGAAGCCCTGCTTGGCATTTTTGTAAGAAATTTGTTGTAGCCAGTTGCACCCAAATAAACGAAACATCAGTCATTCGAAATCAGTTAGCAACTGCGATGCGAAGTTCGAAGCGTTGATCTAAATAAGAAAGTTCAATCAAGGTTCACACATAATGCCTGGTAACAGATTTTCCTTCTCATTTCCGTTCTATTTATTTCTCTTTTCTGTGATACTCAGGGTGTTGATTTGCAACCGTGTTTTATTCACAGAGTACCATAGTAAAGCCACTACGTAAGTAGAAGCCCAAAAATATGTTATAAATATTTATCGGGACTTATCGTGCATTATTTTATTTAGGTAAAAATTGGTACCTTTTGATCGAAGTTTATACGGAATTTTGGGTCAAAACAAATTAATAAATTACTAATGCCCGATTACTGAGCTTCATAGAAAACTTATCTTGGTTCAACTAAGTTATCTGTTACTTTACTTTGTAACTTTTATATCTAACTTCAAAGTATTAGCCAGATAAGTTATGTGAACTTCAAATAACTTATCTGGCCTTCAGGTTCTGAATCAGGTATAAACGAAGTATAACTTAACCTGTTCGGAAACGCAATTTATATAGTTATGGAAACAATAGCGCTATTGAATAGGTAAACCATTGATAAAGTATCTCAGAAACCGGGCATAATATCATCAGGTTATGGAGCTGTCTCATGAATGGGGTGATTATGATAGGCCCTAATTATTAATACACAAGTTTTCAAGTGAGTTGTGTGATTTTTACCAATGTTTTTACAATCGTTTACGTTGTCGTTCTTTAGTAATTCCAACGAAGACTGCCCTATATTTAATTGAGATCTATTTTATATAATCTAGACACAATTACCTATTGCTAGTCCCATCAGTAGTTTTGTAGCCGTCGTGTCAATAGCAGATTTGTAACAATAAATTTTCTACGAAAACTATAGATAGATGCAAACTGCTATTTTCTTTAATCTACCGTTTTCTATACCCATGCTGTATTTCCCTATTTAGCAAAATTCTAATGCTTTTGTATCGAATGGAAATGTTTGTAAAATTTACAAAAAGCCTGTAATATACCCGTATAATCTGAAATTCTAGTCATTTTACACGTTATCTATATATCTATACTATCAACGAAATTATCAATATATCGTATTGACCTGTTTTTTCGTAGTTGGAGGAGTGAAAACTTAACCCTCTAAAGGTGCTATTCCAATGTAAACATTTGATAATGTTTCATTTGGGTATAGGCACAAGCCACAACCAGAATGATGAACTATTTACATCAGGCTCGAAGCTAATCAATAGGCCTGCGTCCTTATAATTTTTCATTACCTCATACAACAATAAATAAGTTAGAAGTATTTTAATTCCATGCTAGACAGAGAGCGCACTATAGCAAATTATGACGTCAAGCCACACGCGTGCCATACAAACGCTTTGCGGGAAAGAGACAGAGGATGTCTCCATCCCCACCAAAAACTTTAAGCGCTTATATCTCAGAAATTTATCAGCAAATTTAATAATTTTTTTCTGTATGTGTAATGTATTCAATAGCCTATTTTCATAGTCGACAGCCATGTAATGGATCGTCTATTTACACAACTTCAATAATGACTGGCACCCCAAATGGCCTGGTGTAAATCATCCATAAGAACTGATAAATCAGAATATAAAACGGTAGAGTATGTGTTCTCGTGCGACCGGGGTAGCACGACCTAGATCGCAGACATTAAAATGGCACCTTTAATAAAATTTTCTCTCCTCCACACTGAAAACTAAATAATCATAATTGTGTAGCATTTACACGGATCATTCTGAATTCTAGTCAATGTACCATATCATTTTACATTATGTTAATATAACACGAGACTAAGTAAGGCATAGTTAAACAAGTTGTTACAGATATGTTTTATAATGCAAACAAATGAGTTGTTAGAACAGTACGATGTGAACGAAAATAAAAATTCATTTACTTGGAATTGGTGTATTATTTCTAACCTTAATTATAAAATAAGATACATAATGTACATTAAATTACATACATAGAAAACATTCAGAAGGGCACGATACCTACAATATTTCCATTCGTTCATTTGCTCTGATAGATGCAATAACATTCTAAAAAGCTGAATCTGTGAACCACCCCCCAGGGTATTGAAAGAAAGAAAGAAGAACGTTAAAAAAGTGGAAAAAAACGTTAAAAATTACGAATTTTGATCAATTTCGCTCGGTTTTTGAACGTAAGAAATATGATATACTATGAAAAGATGACTATTAATTTAAAAACCGACTTCACAAAATTTTTAAAGTATACGCAATTTCGGTTACTTGGATGTCATCCAACAAATTATTGTCACCCAAATTCCAAGTAACCGTATTTTCCAGTTATTTTGATTTAGAAGCCAAACTACTAAACCAATTTTGATGAAATTTGTATGGGAACAAATATAAAAAAATATTTTCCAAATCTTGTCATAAACGACGGAGTTTTGAGGTGACAAACATAAAAAAAAACCTTCCTTTTTTGAAGTTGTAAAAAAAGTTTTAAATCAGCTTTAACAATGTTAATGCAGCTGCCACAGCAAATAACTGCTTGGACCGAGTTCAGTATTTATTAATACTTATGTTATATAATATGGTAAAATAAAGAGAGCAACTAGCATCAATCACTGTCGCTATCATCCGCAGTGAAGTCGAAAGGCCGGAACTTTTCTCTGAAGCTGGCCACATATGAGATCTCTTCCTCCCGCGTGATCTGGCACAGGCGCCAGTCGGCCTTGTCCTCGCAGTTCAGTAAGGGAGTAGATGCTAGCACGTCCCTGGAAAATCACATGTATTCAAATTTAATTCAGAAATCGGTACATTTACACTCGTGGGGAAGAAAGGTTCTTGAGTGGAGACCACGAACCGGAAGACGCAGCGTAGGTAGGCCTCCCACTAGATGGACCGACGACATAGTAAGAGTCGCTGGCATCCAGTGGATGCAAAAGGCAGGCTGTCGTTCAGTGTGGAGGTTAAAGGGGGAGGCCTATGTTCAGCAGTGGACGTCTTCTGGCTGATGATGATGATGATGACACTCGTATATCGCACTAATGCCCTAACTTGGTGTAGTAAACACCTGTATTTCGATAGTTAGTTCTTCCCGTTTATAAATCAATTTATTATTTTTTACACTTCGTCAATGTTATTTTTTTTAAGATTAAGTTTTATTTTAATTTCAAAATAAATTACAGCTTAAAGTTAGAGATAAGATGCAGAAATTACGATTTAACAGATCTAAGCATACGTAAAACTTTTTTTTTAAAGCCCCCGATAAAAGAACTGATAATCTTTAAACGGCTAAACAGATTTTATTGTATCACATGCCATCATCAGCCAGTAAACGTCCACTGCTGACAAAGGCATCCCTCTTAGAGAGGGGTGTTGTGATAATCCCCACGCTTGGCAGGCGGCTTGGGGATCGCAGTACGTTCACCGTGTACTAATATGGACGCTGCTGCCCATCCTCCGGTGGTTCTTCTTCAATAAGTAAGACTAATAAGTCAATTTTTCTATAGGACTCCCAGAGTGAGCTTGCGTCTCTCTCGCACAGACGGCGGTCATGGCATCTGTGCGAGCGAGACGCATTATATTTACGCGGGAGCGACAGAGACAGGAAATAACAGGTCATTGTACGAAATTCTTCCTACTCCGCAACCGGACTTTAGTGTCCTAGAAAGTCTCATATGCTAAAAAGTCTAGTTTTATCTACACCATTCTCTGAATAAGAAGATCCGTTAAATTCATACATCCATGTGCCTAATCCATTATTGTTACAAAAACCCAAAACAAAAAATCAAGGTCAATTTCATCTGACCGCATTAGTATTTCCGCAAGTTTAACCACCAAAAAGTTTTATTATTCCTTCATCGGCTTTACCTTCCAAACTGCAGCGGGAAATGTTGCTTTGTCTTCGCCAGCAGTTGGTCTCCAGACGGTAGCTCAGCGTGGAAGTAAGTGGCGCCGGGAAGCACAACTTGTCTTATATCCGCGTACGGAGGTAGCACCTCTAACTGGACGCTTGCTACGCCGGCGTCATCCTGTAAGTTGACATATCATTTACAATCTCAGATTGTATACAGGGCTACTGGTTTTGGGTTAATTCAACCATTTTGGTTGAAATCCTCCTACATACCTGTCTCATCAATTCCAAATACACATCAAGGAAAATGTTACCTGAAAAACTTCTAATATCTGGGTTTCATTCGCCTTCGGTATAGGAACACACTGGATCTGCATGTGGCTAGTTCTGTAGTTTCTCTCGAAGAACACGCCCACACTCCCCATTGACGCGTAAAACTGCTTCAGGGCCTCCTTGAACTTCTTTATTTCGCTCATCACTTCATCTGGCACCTAGAAAATTAAAGACTGTCAGTTATCAATGAAGATGACTAAGATAATCTTGGAGCTGTATAAGGAAGTTTCGAATAGGGAATAGAGTTAAAAACCACCGGGCAGTCCGGCACCATCAGGCAGTCTGGCACCACCGGACTGTTCAGCACCACAGGACAGTCCGGCACCAATGGACTCTCTGGCCGGCACCACCAGACGGTCTGAACCTACCGGATGGTCAGGCAAAGGGCAGTCCGGGCAAACCGGCGCCAATAGACTGCCCGGCACCACCGGACAGTCCAGCACCATCAGGCAGTCCGGCACCACAGGATAGTCTGGTACCAACAGTCTGTCCGGGATCACCGGACGGTCCGACACCGGGCAGACCGACACCAAGACTGTCCGGTACCACAGAACAGTCCGGGACCACTGGACACATCCTCTATCTCTGGGAGAAAACCTAAGTCCCAGCAGTGGAAACGCGAAAACCTGATAATGATGATGATTGGGTATCAAGATGTTGACCCAGCTCTAGCCCTTATTAACTACAAGGCAAAGAAACAATAGACTTTATGTTCAACTCACCCTAGTAGAAGCCTGGTGATGTGCTATAGGCAGTATCAGCACATGGAAAGGATCTAGAGGACCCTTCGGCAAAGCTAAGTAGCACTGACTACCGACGCATATAACCAGATGTTTCTCCACCGATGGCGACGATAGACAGAACCAGCAAAGATCTGAGAAAAAATGGTTCTTTTTTATTGACTTCTAATACTTCTATTTAACGACTCGCTGCGCTTCGCGGATTCACGCACTATCCTACAGAAATGATTAATTTCTCCAGTATAAAAAGTAGCCTGTGTTAATCCTGGGTTTTGCAGTGATAGTAGCCCAGTGGTTGGCGCGTTAGAATTACAAGCCAAAGGGTGTGGGTTCAAATCCCAAGAATTAGCTTGAGCTGCCAGTAAAGGAAAACCTCTTAAGGACCTCATAGCTGGGCACCATCTATTGCCCAGCTAATGTTAGGTCCTATTAATGTTAAAACAAATATAATACGAACCAGGATCAAACTCCTTCTTCTTTCTCTCTTCATTGTCGCCATCTTTTCTCCTTCTCTTTCCTCTGCCTTGGTCATCGTCAGCATCCATATTAAAGAAGAACTGTCCGTTACCACTGAACTATAAAAAAAACTTATTTAGTACCTACTTCTATATTATATTTCCATCGGACTAGGCTAACATTTGACCGCGATTTCGCCTGATAGAAAAAGATACTGCGGCCGAAAAAGGAGAACATCACCATGATTGATATGATTGTCTTTTAAAATACCGACTTCAAAATGATTAGGCGGAACAAAATCTATATATTTAAAAGAAAGTCGTGTTAGTTACACTATTTAAGAATCAAGAACAGCTGAACCGATTTGGCTGAAATTTGGTGGGGAGCTAGCTTAGAACCAGGAGACGGACATAGGTGAAACCGCGGGGCGCAGCGAGTTATTCATATTATTGATGCTGGTTAAAAACTACTGAGCCAAAGTTAATGAAACTTTTGTGGGACTATCTCGAGACCATCATCTACAATGTAGAAGGGCTTGTTATCATGTAGATTCTACATGATAACAAGCCCTTAATAAAATAAAATAAAACATTTTCTAAAACAAGCTTTTACTTATATGTTGCTTTTAATTTTTTATTTACATTTTTTTGTTTTATTTGGTTGCTATTTTGAAGATATTTCAATATTGCATATTGTATTGTCACCAAAACTATAGATGTATGCAAAATTTCAGGAAAATCGGTATGAAGGAGCTGTTTCTAATTCAGCTTCCAAGATTTCACCTAAACAAACTAACAAACAAGGTAAACAAAAGCTTGTAAAAAGGAAGCACGTAAATCAGTTCCCAGATGTCTGAAAATGTAATCGGTGCAAAGACATAAAAAATAAAAGTAGATATCAATGGGTTCCTGGATGGTTTGAAAACACAATTGGACCCGGTAGGTGGCGCTGCCGTCGGTATGTCACCAAATTATGTGGCGCTGCTTTTCCTGGCGGGACGACGTTTGCCGGGTCCGCTAGTTATATATATGTTACCGGCAATGCGTATAATTATTCTATACAATGCCTAGGCAATGTATAGAATACATGGGCCGTCCAGGCAATGTATGAAATATTATGAATGTTATTGACCGTTTCATACTTTACCTAGGTAATGTATACAATTCCTAGGTATTGTATAGAAAACCTGCTGGTCCACCGGCAATGTATAAAGTAAATAGATTTTGTTCTATATTTATTAAAGTTATGTACCGCCGTGAAGGCACCGGCCTAAGAATCGGCCTAGAAAACAAAGTCGTGTATGTTACCATTTATAACTCAAGAATGGCTCGAGCGATTTTCATGATCTTTGATTTGTAGGGTTTCTCTGCGCCCCAAATAGCAGAATAAGTATTAATATATCGGAAAAAAATATCACGAAAAAATTAATTAACAAGAAAATTCATTTTCCCAAACATTTTATATAGAACGGCAAGAATTGCAGTCTTACATATTACATCTTAGACAAAAAACAAAAATTCATCTAAGTTAAAAGGGGATGCTGTCGCTACTAAGGTTCCTTTAAGGAAGTATATAACGCGGGTGAAATCGCGGGGCGCAGCTAGTAATAAATAACATCAGGCGAGTTGGCGGTCAAACGCAAGCCTATTACTACAAAAAAGCTGTCAAGGTAACCCTTACCTTAACTGCTTTCCCAGGTTGGTGCTGCTTCAATAACTCAGGATCATAAGGGCATGCAGTCTCGTCCGTGGTCGCTTGCAACAGTTCTGTCATGCGCATTTTAGATATGGGATGCAGAGAACAAGCATAGATCCATTTCTCTTTAGCCTTATTGCTAACAGGAGCGAGCGCTATGAACCGAGTGGCACACTCTCTGTAGTCTTGGTGGATGGCTTGATTTCTGAAGAAAAAAACATTATTTTAAATGTCTTTTGCGGCTTTATTCCATACTTATATATAGTTTTCCAACATTTTGTCATATCCTATTTCCATCCTGATACTACTTCCTTACGAGTTTTCATTCTGATTAAATAAATAAATAAATATTCGAGACATTTTTGAATACACGGTCATCTGACCCCAAACTAAGCAAAGCTTGTAATATGGCTGCCAGAGACAGATATACAGATATTAAAACCCAGATATAGAACAAACACAAATGTTCATCACATGAATGTTTGTACTAGGTGGGAATCAAACCCACGCCCCCAAGTGTAGCAGGCAGGTTAACTACCAATTGGACCAACGGGGCTATCAGATTAGTACAGTGATTGATGAAAAACTAAGAAACAGACAGAGAGACAGTTCCTTTTAAATAAAATTTTGATTCATTTTGTTTTTATTGCATTAGTATTAGTGTTGATTAATGTGATTTAACTCTATAAACCAGTGAGCTAAAACTCGCCTCTTCAACCAGCCACAAAAACAGGGTAGCACAAAGAGCCATGGGTAAACCCATGCTCGGTAACAAACTCCTAGAACGAGCTTCGACCAAAATAAAATGAATGGACAGGCCCAGTAGAAGCGCATTTTTGAAGATAACAAAATGAGCACCGGCTCTCATTTCGTTTCAGTCGGTCTTTAGCCATAGGAAGTGCAACACGTGTCTATTGTTACGCGATAACGAAACATCTGACAAAATTATGCATTCATATGCTTTCCCAAAGTGTAAATACACAAATAAAACCGGGATCTATTTTTTGTAACAAATATACTGTACATTTTTATAATTAGGTGTTGAAGTATATATCCGACGGTTTTGACTCGTTTTTACTGAGCAATTTCAATGGTTAGGGCCCGTCCATTCCTTTTATTTTAGTCGAAGAGATCGAGTACCTGGTGCCTTACGGATAGCTGATTAAAGCAATCCAGTTTAATGAAATGAGAGACCGCAAACCATATCTGGACGCGTTAAGGTTCACGTTTGCGTGATTTACCTAACTGCGCGGTTTAATCGTTAGTTTGATACCGCCTAAGCAGTTGGCCGTAAGGCCCCTGGACTCAATTAGCACTTGGACCGAGCCAGATGGCATAGCAAGAGACTTATACCCAGCAGTAGGATAAAGAAGGTTGTGGATGATGATGAGCGAGATTTTGAAGAGTCATGCATAGTTTTTATCCTTGATTTGATATTAATAGTTTTGATTTTTTATAAATCAACAAACCTGTATGGTTGCCTTTCGAAATATTTGTGTTGTGAAGGAACAAAGTGATATCTTGGTTTAATATTGATGGCCAGCCACGCCATCAGATCTGACAATCTTTCCTGTTCGACATCTATCTGAAACAG
Source organism: Agriopis aurantiaria (assembly GCA_914767915.1). Classification (NCBI taxonomy): domain Eukaryota; kingdom Metazoa; phylum Arthropoda; class Insecta; order Lepidoptera; family Geometridae; genus Agriopis; species Agriopis aurantiaria. Next base: position 8,754,549 of record OU611999.1, read on the forward strand.
AGACAGTACTGTATAAAAGCTGTTTAAGTCACGAGTAAATCGGTTTCTTCTAGGCAAGCGTGCTCCATTGTAGACCGTATCATCACTTAACCTCGGGCAAGATGAACGTCAAACAAAGGCTATTTATTTAAAAAAATGCAGTGCCACATTGAGCATTATGGCAGTTGATTGTTAAGAAATAATAAAAACTGACCAAGTGCGAATCGGGCTCGCGCACTGAGGGTTCCGTATAAAATACAACAATTATCAAGTTTAAAAAACCGACTTTAATATTAGTAAAATATGGCATTTCGATTTGGTGGAAGAAATGATTAGGTCGTTCAAGTAGCCCAATTACCAGTTACAACTTCGTAATGAACAGAAATTTGTCACCGACTCACACTTGGCCTAATTTATTATTTGTTGTTATACTTTAGAGTGTGTACTAGGTACAAGCGTCAAACTTGGCATGATTATAGTATACACTCTAAAGTATAACAATAAATAATAAATTATGGCCAAGTGCGAATCGGTGACAGTTGTGTTGTTGTTGTACTGTATGTAAATGCTTACCTTCTGTGTATCATCCTGCTGTATCCCCGTGGGCCACAGTGTCGTGATCAGTATATCCACACCTCTGTATTCACTCTGCCCTCGGAAACATGCATCTCTGACCGCACTGCAGTCACTCGGCTCAAACATACACTTAGGGATATCTTTACCCAGCTCTCGTCTTGACAGGCCTGTTAGATATGCTATTTTGACATCGGAACTTGTTGTGAATATGCCTCTTTTACCTGAAATATTTATGTAATATTAACTTTTATAAAGCACTAGCGACCCGCCCGCCCCGGCTTCGCGCGGGTGTAATTTACGTGCGAAGCCGGGGCGGGTCGCTAGTTATATATATATAAACCTTCCGTGAATTTTTTTCTAACTGATGGTGAAAATCGCATCAAAATCCGTTGCGTGGTTTAGGAGAAGTTAGCGGTTATACAGACAGACAGACGCGGAAAGCGACTTTAATTTATACTATGTAGAGATGTTGTTGCGGAAAATGCCCGCTACATAAGTTATAGGTATTTGGTTCACTAAAATGTGCTTTATTCCTGGTATATTACAGTACTCTTTGGCGCTTAGCCTCTGCTTCAAACATCACATAACTTTTAGCAGGCGAAAACTTGACTGTCCACTTGTTCCTTTAAAAGATCACAAAGATCTTTAAAACTAGATTCAAAACTATTAATAAAATGGGACAATTTTCAAATAAACTACAGTTGACAAAAACCAACCATATTGTTAAACCGTAACAATTGATTTTTCAAATTCAGGGCTGAGTAAGGCAGACCTCAAACGTGGACACTTTTGTGTCAGATACAAGCTACCGATGAATATTTGATTTCTATAGAACCAGTATGAAATCAGCCACTTCCTGCGCAGACTTTGTGTCCAGTTGCTTCCGCTTGATTGGTGCTGGGTGTGCCATGTCGGCAACAAAAAGTGTCTAGGTTTGCGCAGCGCCTTATGGCGTGCTTCCAGCTTATGTAAGCACTGCATTTTGTTTCTGTTTTGGCTTGTCAATTTTCTATATTTTAAACCTTTTTTACAGCATAAACTTACCAAATGTTTGTAGTTAAAAGAGTTCATTTTAATAACTGTTTATCTTACCCATGTAAATGACATTTGGTACGATTTCGGATCCTTCTTCCACATAATATGGTACATGTTCACTCTCAGATGGTCCAAACACATAGGTAGTAACTGGAACTGTAATATATGTACCTTTGTTAACTAAACACAATACAAGCTAACACTACTGCCGACTACTACTGTTTACTGCCGATAGACCATTGAAGGTCTAAAGACAATCCAAATGCTCAAGCCAATTACCAGTTGGCAGCGTACCCAGCATGCTGGCAGCATTAACACGCTGATTGATTGTAATTGATCACAAGTATTAGAAGCACTATAGGCTATCGGAAAGGTTTTTTGTAGTGTTAAAAATAACAGGTATAGTAAAAAATTTTTTTTTAAATGTTTGGGATCTCTTGGGTTCTTTATATGTAGTATTTATTTGGAGTAAAAGACTGCTCATGTAGGACTGGTATTCTTTATTTAATATTGACATGTCTTGATGTTTTAGGTATACCGATAAAATTATTTTAATCAGCTAGTAAAGCTCTGAGATATAAACGTTTTTGGTCGAATTAGATTGACCTAGATTGTTCGCCAATCAATTACTAATTGAGCAGATCAATTTGGTGTAGTTGGTTTATCAGCGTTGAGTTATCTAATTCTACCATTGATCAGCGATCAATCGGTTAGTGTAGTAAGTACTCCAGAACAGCCTAGATTTCGACTTCTATCTCGTTTTTAGTTCGTCCACCATAGATTAGCTACATTTTTTTTCGGGCTGCTTTTAAAAAGATCGCACAACCCAAGAAATAGCATTTTGTGTGTTCCAGTTCACCTTCCAGCTGTGCAAGCTAATAATCTTGTAGTGGGTGCTTATTTAAAACATAAGTACTGGTTTAACTACGAGCCAGCAATATCATTGTCATATTTTACTAATCCGGCACCAAGCACACTGGCTGCTTTTTATACCGAAATTATTAACTGTAGGATAGCGAGTAAAACTGCAGTGCAACGCTAGCACGAACTACTTTATGCCTTGTAAGTATTTACCTTTCTTAGTTCCCATCTTGTAGGCATCCAGTTGTGAATTGTCATCGTTAAAGAAGTTACCAACACACAGCACAACATCAAAAGGCCCAGACTTCTTTACGATAGTTTCTACGCGGGAAAACAATGCGTTGAAGTTTCCATTCACATCGCCACAAATTAACCTGAATATAAAGATATACCAATGATTTTAAAATTTGTTCAAAGTGGAACTAGTAGTATGTAAGTAATGAGTAAGTAGATATATGTACGTTTTCTGTTTGTCAGACATCGTTCGTGCTTGAATGGAAATAATAGAAGACCGAAGAGTAGAGGTTTGAAGGTTATGTTTTTGTTGATATTCTGAAAAATATATTGTCAAAGGGCAATAGGCAGCTTTAGCCAGCGAAATAATGCTTTAACACTTATGGTGCTTCTTTATTATATAATCCCTGTTTTATCTTTTATTCTTATAATAACGATTTTTTATTCCAAGTAATCTCAAATCAGTAAAAATTAAAATATATATTACTCTCAGACTAAATTAGTCTGAGATATTACTCTATGATTAAAATTCTTATTTTATTTGTTTTTTTAATTAATATTTTTCGCTCATTACTGAGCAGGCTAAAGCTATTAAAGCCTCGTCTCGTAACTCTCCTAACGTCTCGTCTTCCGTATTTTACTGTCTTATAGTACCGGCGTTAGGGTAGGGCGCGGTCGGGCGATCACACAGAAATCTTGCCCGCTGCTGGTAGTGATAAAACCAGCACTGCTATCATAAGTACCGATAATTTAACAACCTCTAAAAGTTGGCATAATTCCCTAGGAATAAGTTTTTTTTTTTTGAGTTTATGACTTAACGCGCCACGTTTCGTGCGTGCTAAAATTACGGAATCTGTAGTGCACTATTACAAACCATAAGCTGTAACGACCACAGAATTTTAAGGAGGTAATAATCCATGCTTTATTATGGCTTTTGTTATTTCCTGTTAGTAGTATCATCAACCAGTATTACCTTGTTTTTAGACAATCTCACATTGTCCTCCCCAAGGATTTTATATATACCTACCTTAAAGAAAATCCTTGGTCCTCCATCCCTGCAAAGCCCCAACAATCAAACCAATGGGGCCCTAGCCAAGTAAAAGAATAAAATAAAATAAAATGGCCAAATTTGACAATGACAATTAACATTACTGACAAATCTGACAACTGACAACAAGAGCTCTTCTCGCTACGCTCGCTTCCGGCTTCTCTTGAAAGAATTAAGAAAGTTTAGTTGTTGAAAATAATATAATCTTTGTTTTATGTTTATTTTACTGAATTTTCTATATTTAATGTTGAGTAATTAGTGATAGAAATCGCCTAAATGGCTTCATCGAGCAAACTGCCTGGAACAGGGTTAGAAGAAGTGGGAGTCCCAGGACAAACATTTCTTCGCGATGCCCTCACAAGCTGCACTGACCCGTTGAAGGCAATCGAAGAGTTCCAGCTAGAAAACGGTATCTTACTTCCTTCCCTAAGACCAATGCTTCCATTATTAGACCTCCATGGTGTCCGTAGACTTGATTTTCACACATCTGTTTTGGAAGAACTAAGAGATAAACTTATCCAGCACATCAACGAAGTTGGCTCCAAAGAGAGTAAAGAAACCGACAAAAAGCTGAAAGAGTTGTTGCAGAAGAGTTTCGCTGTAGTTAGAGTGAAGGCACTGAGACCAGTGATCATGAGCATTTTGAAGAATACACCACATATTGATGACAAGTATCTAAGAGTCCTAGTTAGGGACCGGGAACTTTACAACGACACAGACACTGAAGTGAAGCGTCAGATTTGGCAAGACAACCAATCGTTGTTTGGAGATGAGGTATCACCTTTACTCAGCCAATACATACGAGAAAAAGAAAATGTACTATTTGATCATGAAAATTTGAACAATTTGTTTTTTTCACCGTCACCAAAAGTGCGCCGCCAAGGAGCTGTAGTCCAGAAACTAGCTCACATGATTGGGAACAGTGTCAAATTATATGACATGGTGTTACAGTTCCTTCGTACCCTATTTTTACGAACCCGAAATGTCCACTACTGTACATTGCGAGCTGAATTGCTCATGGCGTTACATGACCTAGAAATCCAAGACATCATATCTGTAGACCCCTGTCACAAGTTTACATGGTGCTTAGATGCTTGCATAAGAGAAAGAAACGTGGATATAAAACGCTCGAGAGAGCTCCAAGGGTTTTTAGACAGCATCAAAAGAGGCCAAGAACAGGTATTGGGAGATCTATCTATGACTTTGTGTGATCCATACGCTATTAACTTCCTAGCAACATCAGCGATAAAAATATTACAACATTTGATAAACACTGAAGGGCTTCCAAGAGATAATACAATATTGATATTGTTATTGAGAATGTTAGCTCTTGGGCTGAGTGCCTGGGTGATGATTGACTCTCAGGAGTTCAAGGAGCCTAAACTCGACAGTCAAGTTGTCACCAAGTACTTGCCTGCACTGATGTCCTTGATGGTGGATGACCAGGTGAGAGCATTGCACAACAAGCTACCTCCAGATGAAAGAGAATCTGCTATTACTATCATTGAGCATTCTGGACCTCCCCCTGATGCATGTGAAGCGTATATGAGAGAGAGTTCTGTGTGCGGAGTCCTGGCAATGTACTACACATTACATGCAGCAAAGTTACGGGATCGAGGAGCATTGCTACGAATCCTCACCATTCTCGGCAGTTGCAAAGACGGCAGAGCTTACGAAGATCCATTCCTTCATGCCTTCGTAGCTTTACTAATACAGCTACCTGATGAATTCCAAGGAGAAGACTTCAGTACAGTTTTATTTGATGAATTCTTTTTTGCCGGCTTGTCTAAGGATAATGTTACCAGACATTTGCTGAAACTGCTTTGGTATATCCACTCAAAGCTGCCTGAGACAAGGGTGGTGACTCTTCTAAAAGCCTTACAGCCGGGCACGCAGCATAATGAGTCAGTACATAAGCTCTATGAAACTATGCAGCAGAAGATGACATCTCAAACTGAACTTATTCCTCCGGCTACAGAAATGGAATACTTAGACTCTCCTCTCAGGAGTGTGCCTACGCCTGCGCCTTATCATATTTAAATTACTTCCTAATTATATTAAGTAAATAAAACACTATTTACCTATTCATAGCATTTTTAATAAAAGAAAGTAGTTAATAATTTGTAGAATATTTTTATTAGTGTAAACTTACATAAATGCATTAATAATGTTAATCTTATGACGCTATTGTATACAGATCTATGGACGGAAGACTGAGCATATTGGCAGTATGATTTAAAAGATATAAAAATATATTCAAGGAAAAAAGCAATACCGACTTCAAAGGAAAGTATTTATTTTATTTAACAACAGCTGCTAACCAACACAGTAGGAAAAATAATGTACTTTCGATGAGAAAATGAGATGACTGGATTAAAGTATTAATATAACATTTAGCAAAAATATTATAAAACAATTTTATGTGATAAATGAGGCTACTGAGTGTTTTTTTTGGGGTGGACCAATTTATGTCCAAACAACCTAATATATTATATATGTATAAATAATTGACTTGATAAAAAGAAACCAATTTTGGAATGATGCAACATGTCTCTTCATCAAATTTGATTTTTTTTCAGAGTAGAAAGACACTTTGAAGCCGGTTTACAGTCAAATAAGGGATAAGTCGATAGAGGAGCGTTTTTCCAGTGCATTCACGCACGGTGGTCGCGTCGCTCCGGCTTCAAGTCCATGGAGTGAAGAGAGCGTAGTGATCGGGAGCGCTCGAAGAGCGAAGGGTCCGTGTAGATTGGCTCGCTGCCGTCGTCGAAAGCGTTAGCCAGGCGGCCTGAAGAACCGACTTCCTCACCCACCTCGGCGAATGTTCGGCCTAGACCACTGCAAAGAAATAATAATAATAAATATTCGGAAAAAAATGTCATTGAATTTTTTCCCCTGAGAGCTGTAATAAATAACAGTAAACAGCTGAATCACAATTTTTTTCTAATATTTTACTGTTTTATCGAGTACCAGCTACAATCTCACAATCAAAAACCTAGCAAAAGCGATCAGAATTTACGCTATTCAGCATTTCACAAATCTACTGCAACTGTCAGAACTAAAAAGAAATAGATCGAGTACAGTTACTATGGGACATCATCATACTAGTTGTCATAAATGTGAAAGTAATTATTCCTGTCTGTTTAGAACCCATTCGCGACTAAACGCCAAAACAGATCTTGAGGTAATTAGGTAAGGAAGGAGTAGGTACCCGTGGCGGAGGCTCAAAACAAGACGCATGGCAGATAATGATACTTCTATCACCAGCCCAATTAGTGTCTAGTGATACTGTGGCAAGTCTTTATGTACTGGAACAAAGTCGTGATTTCTCATTATTACCTACCTCAAAGAAAACGGTTTGTGCAGATGCGAGGCGGAGAAAAGTGAAGGGCGAGCGGGGCGCGGGCCTGGGGTCACAGAGCGCAGCGCCGGTGCAGGACTCGACGCCTGGATGTTCTTTCGAAGCACGCGCCAATAACGCCTGGAACAATTGTCTTAGTGAGTGCTTATTCAGTTTTTTTTTATAAGTTTTGGGTTGTAATTAATAATTAAACAACAGTTTTTAATTACAGTAGTAATTTTTAAACCTTCGCGATTTTGTTTTTTTTTGTTTTAAGTCAGTACCTATGACATTGCTGTAGGAAAATTAATTGTTACTGGTAGACATATTCGGCACTCCAAACAATAATGGCTATTGGAAAACTACCTAACTGAACTACCTTAGTTGTGGCAACTTACGCGGTAGGCTAAGTTCAGTTGGAAACGGGTGATTATGAACGTTTCAAAAGACTTCAAAATAGGAAGTTCCCAATTAAACGGTTTTTTTTTTTTATATTTACATACACGCAGAGGAGATCGGATCGGTCGCGTAACATACGCGGCGCAATTATGTCCGCTGACTGAACTAATTTTATCGAATAGGTAGGCTATCGAAGACTGACTATGACTATGAAGTTTTTTTAAGTTCGAAGGAAATATTCCACCTCTCAGGGTGGAAAATTAGGGGATGAATGCCGTTTATTGAATTCAACCCACTTCATTATCATCATCATCATTTCAGCCGTAGGACGTCCACTGCTGGACATAGGCCTCCCCCATCGATCTCCAAAAAGGCCGGTTGGAAGCGGCCTGCATCCAGCGTTTCCCTGCGGTCTCTTTTAGGTCGTCTGTCCATCTTGTGGGTGGACGTCCTACGCTGCGCTTACCAGTCCGTGGTCTCCATTCCAGAACCTTTCGGCCCCATCGGCCATCTGTCAACCCACTTACCCTAAGTAAATTTTAATGTAAAAAATATACTATTATAAAAGTTTACGTCTTATGTGTTCAAAAGGTTTCTCCTACTCTCGTGCATAGGGTTACCATCTGTCCGGATTTTGGGCATGTCTGGCTTTTAGACATTTGTCCGGCGTTGTAATTAGTCCGGCTTTTTTTAACTTGGGTGACGTAATTTAAATACCTACGGGTTTTAAAACATACCTATTTAGCTACATAAAATCAATCTTCAATTAATTAATTTTCTTTAATATTGATTAACGTCTCCCAAAACACAAAAAATATATCTTCTTTTACAATATAACCAACATACTAAAATGTCCAGACTTTTATTGGAATACCTATCCGGATTTTGGTCAGAACTCTTCAAATTTTGTATGGTAACCCACCTCGTGCACAACGCCGCCGTAAGACTTACCTGTAAATGTACAAAGCGGCGGTCAACATCGCCAGAAGCAGCGACAGTAAAACGCATAGCGCCACCAACAATGCCCGGTAGTGATACGGAGACACGCACACACCAACAGCTGCCACCACCGGCGACGAGTCTGCAGGACCGTTCTCCTCTAGCAACTCGTTACGGTTGTCAAACACCTGGAAATTGAATTTGATTTTACCCAACTGCTCAATAAGAGAGGGTGATGTTTTTGCGGTGTATGTACGTATACGTATGTTTGTGTGTTCCTATATTGCTTTCTGCTTCTTGTTATCTCTCTGTTACGCGTCGTTCACATAACAGACGCACTGCACGCGTTCCATGCGATAGCACGATTTTGTTCCATTCTCAACCTTAATCTCAATAGCACTAAAGTTTTCGTAAAAGCAAAACAAAATTGCTAAAGTATGCATAATATTGTCAAAATACGCAACACGCCAGAGACAAAACGGCTTACATTCAAACAAAGAGTGAGTGAATTTCAACCTTAATTTGCCTTCATTCAAGTTGCCTTCAAGTCAACTCTTTCACAAAATTCTTAGCGGATCCCTATCCCGTAAGGAATCTACCTTACACAGCGTCGTAAGTCAAGTAGTTTTCGAGATTTCATTTCGAGTCAGTCAGTATTTCGCTTTTATACGACGTGTAACCAAATGGTGTGATAATACTGAAGGGAATGTAGGTCTTATCACTAACCATTACAATGAACTCATCATACAATGAACTTATACTATGAGATCAACTCTGAACTCGCAAAAATAAAAATCTGCTGTTCCATAGGAAACGGTCATTGACACTCGACAAAATGTATGGAACAGCAGATTTTTTTCGTATTTTCTTAGTTGATCCCATAGTTATAAATAGATCCCATTATTACCACACCTTTTTGTTACACGCTGTATATATAAATATTTCGTAATCAAGAGATTAATCTAAAGCGTCTTTACATTCCTTTAAAATATTTTTTTCCCTGTAACATTTCATAGACAAAAAGTTTTATTATTATTTACGGGATATTTACCGTGGTAAGGTTGTGGAATGAGCTCCCGATATCTCGGCACAGCTACATGCACCATCATCACCATATTAAACACATAGTTTAATATGACAATTTAATTAGCATCCATGGCAACCCATGTCTTTACTACGTCTTTGCTCATTGATTGAGATAATTAGGTCGTTCATACCTCGATCATTTTCCTCACGTGGCTCGGCGTCTCCACTTCATCTTTGAGGTATTTATCAACACTGGCTTCTTCGAAAGACACTTTGTAGACTGCTCCGGCCTTGTCTTCAGGTTTCTTCTCGGTACTTTCTGGTGCCTCATCGGTCTTCGCTTCAGCAGTGTCGTTGCCTTCTGCTCCCAGTGTAGAGTTGACATTCCGTCTCCGTCGCCCGAATGAAGGTTCTGACCTACCGGTGTGACTAGGACAGTATGCCTGAAAAAAAAAACGATTTTTATTCTGATGGCAATGTGGCCGATACTCTATATTTCACTAACTCTCACGATGTATGTACTTTTCTTCAACTACCGGAGTCAGTGTATCCCGATAAATAAGTACACTCTGGGTATTTTAAGTCAAGTGTAAATTAAAACAAGATTAAAACGTTAAAACAAGTGTAAATTGCTTTCTTCTATGCAAACTTGCACCATCGACCTCATCATCGCTTAGCAAAAAGAGAGGCATTTATTTATTTATTTGTTGATAGAGATACGCCAACAGTGAACATAATATTACACATTCTTAAAAAATACAAAAAAATTATACATACATAGATCTGATATGAACACCTTTTACAGGCGTATACAACATTCGTCAAAAAAGTGGTTAGACACTAAAACTATATAATTGAATAACATAGTTATATGATATTCTTAATATTATTTGTCTCTAGTTAGAGACTTTACTATTTTGTTTTTAAAAACATATAAAGAATCTTTAAATATATCCAGATCACTCAAGGAAACGTTAAATTCATTATAGGTGTGACATAATCTTTGTGTCGGGGATTTAAGTGCCAAATTAGTTCTAGCAGCTTGCCGCCAACCTAGAATTCGAGAAATTCTGTGCCTAGGATAGTGGTATGGAACCTTTAGAGAGATTTCTTTTAAAATAGATGGACAGTCAATAAATGCATGGATCACTTTATGAAGAAACGTTAGATCGCGGATTTTTCGCCTGTCTCGCAAGGTATGCATTTTAAAATAACATAGACGACTTTTCAAACCTAAGCTGCATAAAAATATAACAGCATACTGAAAGCAGTAAGTACTAAATTGTATCAGTTGGATATCTAAATTTCTGGATGTATTCAACATATTTTTGAGTAACCACCTCCACGATACATATCTCTCGTTTGTTGACCTTTGAGCAAAGAACGTGTAATGTTTTTATACGAATGTAGTTTAATATTAGCTGACGTGTATACGGATCGTCCATAAATAACAGTGTCACACGCGATGCAAGTCGATGCACCGTTCACGCCTCCTCCACGTGAACACGATATCAAATCTAATGGTACAGGTCACACGACCAAATAGCAAAGATAAAGCAAGTGAAACTACTAAAACTGCATAATTAGCTCAGTGTGATGCATAGTTTATCCAATAGCCCCAAGATAACCCCTCTTAACTCGATAAATTTATTTATGCAAGTCATTGACGTAATAGCTGTTTGTTATGACCAGAAAATGCGCGTCGGGTCAATCAGATAGAGATTTAGAACCTTCCGACCAAATAATGAACTTTGTCTCGGTGTTTACTAACGTCACAATGTATCCACATAGTGATGTTATAAAGGAAGATTATTTCTGTTACCAGGGTTATGAAAATATTTTTTATGTTATTTCTGCATAGGTTAAGACATGTAGATACGAAATGCAACAAGGAAATGCCAATCCTAAAAAGTACAACCTGGGTCTCTTCAAGACAAAAGTGAATAGGCACCTCATGGGCAAAGATGCTTCATCTTAGCCCACGTCGTCACTTTCCTTGAGGTGATGTGTGGTCAAACGCTAGTCCATTTCATCATGAAAAAAGTTAGCTTTATGTTCTGCGAAAAATATTTTCATACTAACCTATTTAGACCAGAATTTGATCACCTTATTAGTACTCCGTGGCCTCATCTATGTCGTCTAAAGTGCAGGTTGTAGAGCACGCTGAATTGTCAAGCTTTAGCTAAAAAAATATACTTGCCGGCTGACATCCATCTCTACAAGTTCGCACTGTAGCTTCGAACACCAAGAAGTTGGATTCTGGGATCTTGAAAGCGTTGAACCTGGCTTCCAGTGAGTCTCCGCTGCGACCTTTATCCAACTCTGGGAACACGTCTGGGTCCACTGGGCAGCTATAAAATACATACGTAGGTATATATTAACGTTAAATACAAATACAAATACAAATATTTATTAATAACACCTATGTTACATGTCAATAAACGGTAGATTCTGTCTTATTATAATAACATTGAATTTATTCATTATAATAATTGTAAAATTGTATAAATTTTTTATAAATAATAATTTCAAATAGATTTAATTAAAAAAAAACAATTAGAATAATTAACAAATTAATGGTCCGGCAATTTGAAGTAGTCAGCTATTTCGTAAAATAGGTTTTCATGTAGCCAGGACTTAAATTTCGTTTTGAACTGCGCGGTGGAAGGAGCATTCCGCACGGCAGCGGGTATTCGGTTGTATATCGCGGGCCCTCCAACGTAAACTGACCTCTCAGACTTCGCCAGCTTATGGGTTGGTGTCACAAGCTGGTCCTTTTTTATGTTGCTCCTCAAATTAAACGTCGAGAGGACGCCCCTCCGCCGGAACATACTCAGATTAGAGTGCACGAATAGGCCTACCTGGAATATTAACTCGCACGGTAGGGGAAGTATGCCGAGTTCTTTAAAGAACTCTACGCATGAAACGTCATCAGAGACTCCAAACATGGCGCGTATGGCACGTTTCTGCATTACAAAGGCTCTTTTGTAGTCGGCGGCGCGGCCCCACAACTCCAACCCGTACGTAATGTTACTGTGGACGGTCGCGAAGTAGCAGGAGCGCACAACGTTAAAACCGACAACCTATCTTTAGAGATGTCGAAACGATTGAACTAAAAAAATTAACTGCATGATCACTATTCACTGCCAAGTCGTTGTCTTATTAACCGATTAAAGGAGGAGGTTAATCGTATGGTTTTTTTTGTATGTTTGTTACGCGATTACTCCGCTAAAAAATTATGAATTGATCTTGATGGTTATTTTTTCGTTTGGTTGGTCAATAACTCAGAGATGCTCCCATTTTTTTTAATTTTTTTTTTTGCAATAAATATATTCTGTTTCTGATCAAAATTAATTCAGCGCTTTTTTGTAATCAACAAAAAACAAAAATATATACAATGTGACGATTTGGCCATTCAGCAAAAGTTTTGATGGGGACTTTCAATCTCTGTTTTAACTATGTAGTCTATGTTTATGTAGTCTTGAAGTCGGTTTTTGTATTAAAAAAACATGTATTATTCAGTGAAAAGTTAGTCGCGTAGTTTGTTATACTTACTTATTAAGTAATCACGTGATATGAAAGTCGGGAAGTGATATAATAGAGTTAACTTGACCTTAGTCTTGAAGCACTTACCCCACTCGATCGATTAGCTGAACGGAGCGACCTGAGTACGGATCTCTCGCGATAACATTTGTGGCGAAGATATCGGTAGCATAGTTGTAACCGTCTTGAGCTTCTAGCCTGAAGGTCAGAGGGTCTCCCACGGCGATGGTAGTGGTCGGCCTTCCTTGGTACAAGATCATGAGCCGTACCTTCGAGTTGAGGGAGCTTTCTTCTGGCAAGTATTCGATCGGTATGGGACTGCCCGACCTGTCAACCAAATCATACGACAAACTACAGTTAGATTTGGAAGAAGTTCTTTTAAATTCAATTTTAAACTTTGAATGAATTTTCTTCGTAGAATAAAATACAGTTTTTAACTGGTAATGCAGTCTTGAAATTCGTTCAAAGTTTGCCGTTAGTAGCTGTTAGTGAAATAACAGCACTCAAATACTCAACACCAACCTCAAAATTAAACCTAAATATTAAACCTAAAACTAACCCCTCAATTAGACAAAACACAAACAAAAACATAGTTTAACATTTCAACATCAACAGAAAAACGTTTCGGTAAAGCGCAAAATGAATTAACACAAAATCCGAAAATAACCCACAGTTAAAATAATATCTAACACATACATCAAACATAAACACAACAAAACGTTTTCTGCAAGCAAAGTAGAGTTGCTGGAAACGTTCCAAATAGGCAACACGTAAATTTTAAGCAGTAAAAGTACTAGATACTTAAAACTCATGAATTAGACACTCAATTTAGGTTACTGTTTTGCCTGCATCTATCTGAAAGGAATATTCCGACAATCTCTAGCTAAAAGTAAGTAGTATAAGCTTGATAAGGTGTTATATTTATAATTGAACACCTTTTATTGCGCCAGTATCTATGGTCTAATTTGCCTGATCAGCCAGGTATTTCTTTTCAGATAGATGCAAAACATAGTGGTATCTAAATTCTCACCCAGCCCCAATATAGTTCGATGTGACGACAGCCTCTGCAGGGCCTCTAAAGAGACAGGTCAAGTTGAATCGCTTGTCTCTAGAAGTTTGAACATTGTCACTGAATTGCACGACGACTATGTTGGTCATTGTGTCTCCATACTGAAAAAGTATAAGCACAAGAGGTCACGTAGCTATTGCAAAATTCACACTTAACGCTTTGTTAGTGGTTTAAAATTTTGGTTTCCTTACCCGCTGTGTCCCACACTCTGGATACCCATGAGCACCAGTAATGCGTAGAACGTTTGAGACACCACCATTTCCTCTGAAGAAGCATCGATCATAAAAGCCATAGGTATACATCCGACCGTAGAAACCTTCCGGAAGTCGAAGAGTAAACTCCATACCATCTTCGTTGCATACTTGTGAAACTGGAAGTTCATAAAAAGTTGTAATACAAGAAAGTATGGCATATGGATATATACATACTAAGACCAATTTTAGAATTCGTTTAGGATTTTACCATCCAAGCAGTCATCAGCCATCCTTCCAAGGGCTCGTTCGTAGAAATCATAGTCGTTAGCCGTGTTGTCGAAATGTGTCGGGTTAGCAGCGTCCAATTCTCGTGTATCCCTGTCGCTCAGTTCACAGTTATCCCTTGGCTCACCGGCGTACCCTACATCCCTACATAACATAGAAAACATTGTTATTTATCGTCACTTAAAATAAACTCAGTTTCGTAAGCGAGTGTTACGCATACGCACCTGTAGTTGAACGCCCGACAGACGAAGTCACGGGCCTCTATGCACTCTCGTTGGCAATGAGCCAGAGAATTAGCGGTAGTAAACCGCCTCACGAATCTTCGTTGCATGCGTTGTCTGGCGACTTGTCTAAAACTGTCTTCCTCGCAACGTGTTCCTTGCTGCCATGGTCGTTGACCTATTGGAGGTCTGCCGATTGGCCCTCCGCCTAGTGGGACACCTACAGGTCCACCGATAGTTCCTCCAATCGGGCTATTTACAGGGCCTACTACTGGGCCACCAACTGGCCCGATTGGACCATCTGGTTCATAGCCTCCATAACCACCGCCTCCTAAAATTGAAAACAGTGGTACATTATTTTACTTATAGGCTGTCAATTAAGTACTTTTGTTGCTACTTATCGATTCTCATACCAATTGGTCTATCGAGACCCTGTTGTGGGTAGGTTCCACGGTAGCCTCCGGGTCGATCGATCGGTCGTCTTATACCAAAACTTGGTCTTGGTTCCACCGGGTACCTAAAGTCAAATCATAATGTATTTAAATGTGCAGAAAGTAACTAAGAACCTTTATCAACTAAGGTATATAGGCTATGTACCTGTCGGGGGCAGGACGCACACCTCTATCTGGAAACCGTTCAGGTCCAGCAAAATCAGGAACTGCACCGGGAATAGGAGCCGCAGCCGGACCTCCTCCATAATAACCTCCGCGACTGTAACCTGCTGGTAAAACCCTCGTACACATTACCGAGAACAATGAGGTTCACGCTAAATTAAGGTGTAATTCAATGTTAGTGCTCACCAGGATATGACGATCCGGTCGGCGGATATTTGTCATACATGTCTGGGTAACGGTCACCGCCTAGCGGTACTGGGTCTCTGTTAACACCCACGGGGTACCGACTGTACGGGTACCGTCCCCAATCGTTATTTCCAGGGTACCGGTCCTGATCGTATCTATCAGGATAGCGGCTAGAGTAGCCAGGCCGTGCAGGGTACGCTCCGCCGCCTCGTGTCGGATATCTGTCTGCTGGATACCGATCTGCTGGGTATCTATCAGGATACACATCGATTGGGTATCTACTGATTGGGTATCTATCGTTAGCGGGGTATCTGCTAATGTCATTCGGGATTGGCTCATATACGGGGTATCGTCCACTGTCGATTGGGTAGCGATCCCGATTCGGATATCTATCTACGGCTGCAGGGTAGCGGTCAACTACAGGAGGGTAGCTACCGCCTGCTGGATATCTATCGACACCAGGAGGGTACCGGTCTGAGGGGTATCTGTCGCCTCCTGGTGGATATCTGTCAATCGCTGGAGGAAAGCGATCAGCGCCAGATGGATATCGATCAACACCGGGTGGGTAGCGATCGATCGGATATCTGTCAGCTGGATACCGATCCAATCCTACGCCGGGAGGATATCTGTCGTCAGGATATCTTTCCGATGGGTAGCGGTCTGCCGGGTATCTATCGGGGTAGTCGATCCCGGCCGGGTACCGGTCATCTGGGTACCGGTCCGGGCGACCGCTGTACCGGTCATCGTCAGGGTACCGGTCGTCGTCTGGATAACGATCGCGGTCGCGGTCGCGATCACGGTCGCGGTCGCGGTCTGTGCCAGGAGGGTATCTATCACGATCACCGCTGCTGCTACTACCACCTTGAAAATTAAAAGGGAGTTTTATTATAAAATTTTTAGGTAAGTAATGGACTAGATTAGATAGATAAGTATAAAATACAAAACTACCAAACTACATTCATGCATTCTAAATACCCGGATACTCCATATGCTAAAAACTACAGTAAATATCAACAGTACACTCAGTGATAAGAATAAGTATCTATAGGTACATATCAGTCAAAATATTTACAGTCTAAAAAACGGTAAACGAAAATTGCATTCGCATCTTTTATTAGACATATTTTACATAAATAATTAAATACAGTAAACACACTATAAAAAATAAGGCTAATTCTACTGGCAAACGTGACACGCCTTCAAACCTCTTATTTTTCTAAAAGCTCTAAGTAAAAAAGAAAACACGAATAAAATACCAATGACGTCCACAAACAAGCTATAAACCACTATTGAGACTATCTCCTAGATACGATGCTAATACTGATAAATGATTATCTACACACCGACACACCTATACCAATACAAATATTATTACAAAAGGCAAAGCTCTAAATACAAAATCACGGAACACATAGAAAACATCTTATTCTATGACGTGGCTTTGAAAAACAAATCACTGACAATAGAAGCTATTATTGAATGTTATACTACGCCATAGTAACCACAATAGCTTAGTAGAGTTCAGAACTACTGCAAAATAATATAATACATTCAATAATCGCTCTACAAGCAACTTCACATATGATAATATCATGCGATGCAAATGTCTCGCAACAAAATTAATCTATTGAAACGGTCTACGCAAATCCACAGAATGCTCTACCATGCACCGAACCTGAGGTGGTGGGCCTTCCCCAGGGAGCTTGGTTCCCTCCACTTGCTCCTGCTGCATCGGTCTCGCCACTTACTAGCTGATCTGGATGTTAAATTTAACACAACTTTTAATCTTTTGTAATATGTAAAGCAAAAATGGCATCGGTATTTTTAGCATCCGAATTTTAATAATGCCCACCTATAACAAAACACACACGACACATGAATATTAAAAATCTATTTTTCAATTATAGGATCGGTTTTTATATTAACAGTAAATGAGAGTAAAGAAAGAGCTATAACCCAGTATATCTTCAAATTAAATCGTTGTTGACGTGAAATAGACATAAAACAGTGTGAAATAGACATGTAGGTACATTACATTGGCTTGAACTTTAGCAAATATTTTAGATCGATTTATTAAAAACCATTAAATCTTCTTCTATTTCGGCACTAACTATCATCCTTCACACAGTTTATAACAAACTTCCTCCTATATATTATATGCATATATTTATTTCAGCCGTGGTCGTCCCATTGCAGAGCAAAGGCCTCCCTTCCTTGCTTCCACTACTCTCTATTCTGTGCTATGGTGGATCAGTCTTTAGTGTAGGAGTCAAGCTTGTCCCTCCTTCAATTTATGGGCGTCCAAAAGGTCGTATGATAAATGATTATAATAATGAAAAACTCAAAACAAAAACAAACTAACCACAAAAAAATCTTAATGAAAACAACTCTTAATGATGATAGTCCTTCAAGCTGAAAAAAGCACAAAGGTGTGATAGGATAGGATAAAGCAGGGCAATCGCGCTAAAAAATTGCAGACGAATCGTTGACGAATCGCGACCGCTCCACTACTTTTGGTCGATTTCGTATCGCGCTAACAATTTTAACCAAAGACGAAACGCAACCCGATCACAGTTGGAACGTAGACGCTGTCAAACGAACGTTTGTGATAAAGCTAGAAAACATCAACTTTTTCGCACCGATACGAAATCGACCAAAAGTTGTGGAGCGTTTGCGTTTCGTCAACGATTCGTCTGTAACTTTTTAGCGCGATTGCTCTGCAGCTGTAATTAAGATACCCCACGAGTACCTTTATTAGGTATGTCATGTGATAAACTCGAATCCTTTAACCTATCATATGATCTTATATACGACAATAAAGCCAATAAAAGAGTTCTATTTATAGCTCTAGACGGTCACTATCAGCTCACCATGTGGCTTGTTAACCAATTGAATAATACCTACCACATTGTTATCTAGTTTTTATTAAGCCACCTTGTTGGCAGCAGTGGGGGATACTATCATATCACTTAGCTATCAATAAGGAACGTAGAACGTTTAGAAATGTTATTGTATCCACACATGGTCTACTCTAGACAGTTTGAATAATTACCTGTGTCAGTTCGCTTAATTTCTATGACCCATTGCTATTGTTTAATGAATTGTAATGAGTAATATAATATCCGTAATACAGCACAATGGCAATATAAGTGTTTTTCGTCACGGCCATTTTTACAAGCTTTTATTTAAGTTTACAATGTCCTAAAAGTTAACACGACGGTAAACAAATTGTAACAAACTATAACATGGGGTTCTTCAAATGGGTTGTTAATAGAGTCTTTATAGGTCGGCTTGTTGGATTGTTAGTGGGGTGAAATAAATTAAAATCGAAAATGATTTTAAGACAACTTCCACTGGTCCGATCGAGCTGAGATTTGGCATGAAGCCGTATATCCCATGATCTATAGCTCTAGCTAAGAATTGTTTTAAATTTAAAGTAATTTTTCTAACCATTATAATTATTATATATTTTTGCCACAAATACAAGATGTCTATGTCTATGACGTGAGCCTCCTATGGTATTGTCTCTAATAGATTTTTTAGTTTTAAAATGAAGGTAAGTAGGTATGATTTTTTACGACTGTATAACAAAATCAACTATGTTTTTGTTTGCTACCAAATGATATCCCCCTACCTACCAAATGATACGTCACAGTACTTAAAATCTAATTAGCAACACCGTGTCCGTGACTAAAACGCATCTGAAATTGAATTGAAATGTTTTTGCTCATATGTGTGGCATGAACGTATAAATCATGGTGCCACCGTTGTCCCGTGTATGCGTGTATCACATCTGATGCATAGGATAAGAAACCTCAATGTGTCAATTATTTTCAGCTTTAGACAAACTTGTAGGTACAACTTTTCCTTTCCATTTCGTTGCTTTAGTTTCCATCGCTACGATGAGCTCACTAATACGTTTAATTAACGACTTATGTATATATGTACTTAACTAATATTAAACAGAAACAAAGCTCATATCACTTCCTGTGATAACAGGATACCTACCTTACTTTGTTAAGCAAAATAAACACGAGTTGAAGCCGTGTTACTGTTTTGCTTCCGGTATTATTAATGCCCTTGAAGAGACAGGACAAACCGATAACTCAATGAATTATTGACGTAAAACGTAATGTAGTTAAGGAAGCTTAAGTCATGGGGAAGACGATACTCACGCATCAAATTTTCATAATAATCGAAATCGGGATCGTAAAGCAGACGCATGCCATCCTTCTGATTGTATCGGCTCAGGCGGCACGTCCTCGCTCTGTCGCTGTAAACGGCCGATCTGTGAACAATGGACGAAATTACAAACGTCATGCAATATCGTCCAACGAACCCTGTGTTCCAGTGAACATTCCAGTGTAAGGGCTCATGCTCAATACGTAAGTAGGTATTGTTATTGTTATCTACATCATATATTGTTTTTACCTGAAATAAATGAATTATTACTATTGTATCCTTGGAAAATGGCTTTAGTTTCCATACCTACTGTAAGTTTGGCTGAATAAAACATGCTTTCATAACATGTAGCTGTTATTTCCAATGTGCCCACAAAACAGATGCCAAAACACTATAAATAAAAATTATGTTTATCTGTTTTTACATGTACACAATCTTTATCTTTTTAGGTCAGTGATCCACGAATTTAAATCGATCACATAGATAAAAGAGTTTTGTTTTGATGACTCAAGGATACTCCACAAGTTCCTCCAAAACATTGGAACGCCTTGCCCCTGTCTGTGTGTTCCGCAGCATTACAATCTTGGAGTGTTCAAGTCTAGGGTTAATAAGTTATTACTGGGCAAACGTGCTCCATCTTCGACCGCATCATCGCTTTCCATCAGGCGAGATCGCGGTCAAGGTTAGCCTAGCCCGAAGTAAAAAAAAAAAAAAACTACCTCAAAATAGTCTAAAACTTATAAACAATCAGCTGCTATTAAAAATATTCTGCTGAAGTAAGAATTCGTTTTTTTTTTCCTTGCTTAGCTGTATTGCTTTTGTTCTTATACAATTTGACGAACTGCTTAAACGACAAGTTTATTTCTACACCCAACAATGATATTTTGGCAGATCATATCAGGAACTAAAAGTAATGTACCTCAACCTCTCCTTCTTTTTAGAAGACATCTAAGTACCTACTTCTGAATTCCTTATTGAATGACCTCTTCGATTCCTTTTTTAAACGACTAAAGGAGTGTGTGTTTGTTTCGCGATTATTCCGCCAATTATGAATTGATATTATCATAGATTCAGTATGAATCTATGGATATTATTGATATTGATGTTTTTTTGGTATGTCATAATTCAGAGGTCTTTAAGGTTCCGTAAGAACCTTCTACATAGTATTAGAAAACTTTAAAAAAATTATGAATTACATCGGTAAAGTCGTTCTCAAGTTATGGCGTGACCAAGGTAAATAGGGATTCATTTTTATATATATAGAAGATAGATTGATATCTATGTATTCTTCGATAGTGTGAGCGCATATAATACGCTTAAACACTTACAAACTTGTTTATCGCAGTGAGTATAAGTCTAAATTATCTGTACTATTAGTTACTGCTACGTACAAGCTACGTATCAAGTTGTTATTCTTTTTCTATTGGCAGAAAATTGTCAGTGGCCCTGTCACTTAATAATTTTTTACTGATATATAATTAGACTGTAAGCTTAGATCAGGTACATGTATATTTGTCAAAAACTGTAAGTTTCCGAAAAAATGCACTATAAAATAAATACACGTTAAACACAAAACTCTTCTTTTGCATTTGCATCGAGTAAAATGTGAGCCCTGGTAGCGTAGCTTAGCGATGCAGTAGGTTACATTAATAAATAAATATTCGGGTCATTTTTGCAAATACGGTCTTCTGACCCCAAACTAAGCAAAGTTTGTGATAATTATGGCTGCCAGAGACTGATATACATACATATATATTTTTAAATACATACTTAAATAGATATTAACACCCAGATATAGTACAAACACAAATGTTCATCACATGAATGTTTGTCCTAGGTGGGAATCGAACCCACGCCCCCAAGCGCAGAAGGCAGATTCACTACCAACTGGACCAACGGGCTATCAATATAATAAAGCTTAGTAAAATTGTTTACCTGCATTGAAAACTGGTCTGCCTCAGACATTCGTCCAGGCACTCGCTAAGCGATCTCCCGGTTATCTCCGAGTGGAACTCCCCAGTGATCCGGCTGTTCCTGTATCTCTGGAAGGCAGTATCCGGCCTCCGCCCCGGCGAGAACAGGTGCGACGTCACGCTGTTGTCCGGGTACTCCGTCCCCCGAGCTGTCACCCGATGAGAAACTGATCATAATTGTGAGAAAAACCTTATTGTGGTTACATTAGTACGGTAATCGTAAATAACTAAATTAGTAAAGTTATCAAACTACGCTAACTACAATCACAAAATAAATATGTACAGAAAGCTGGCTTCGTCTTATCTCGATTTTAAAAAACTACGCGCAACCGTAGCCCTAGGGCTGGCAAAGCAGCTATGATATTCAGTGAAAAGTTTAGATTTGGGAGTTTCAATCGAAAGTAAACGGAGTGAAATGGTACAAAGTTATCTTTTTTTGCTCGTAATAATATTACTCCGTCAAATTAAAAGATATCGAAAAAAAAAATATGTTTGTAATGCTATGATAGTTAACAAAAGTTCAGGTTTTGTCACTTATGCAAATTCATACTCTGTGACTTTATATCTTCAATAATGTGAAAATACGCGAGTGAGAGAGCTGCAGACGGTAGAAATCGCTGTACGTTTGCGTCTTAGTGTGCTTAAAAGCCTGTTAACGCTCGTTACATGGAGCCGGCCTTTTGTACCTATTTATTTTGTACAAAGTACTCACGATTATCCAGACAGACGAGGTCGTAAAAGTGATGGGTAGGCGATGCGCTCACAGTCACGTCGTCCTTTTGAGATACGGAATCTTCTTCGGAGAGTACACACTGGCGCGTCATGGCGTCATGCTCGATCGATCTACAGAAATACCTGAAAGAGACGCAAATGAACGTAAACATGCTTGCATAGCGGCAGAACGGAAACAAATATTTGTATTGAACATCAAAGTGCTGAAGTAATGAAATAAAATAAATCTTACTTCTCCGCTCGAACACACATTGATTGGCACTCGTCTAAGGTCATATTTGAAAAGACATCAGCCTCAAAAGGTCCTCCTAACCGTTTATTTTCTTCCTTTATGAAAACTGCCAAACCGTCACACCGTCTTTCAGCTAAAACAAACAGTGCACATGAAAGTTTGAACTGAAATCTAACATGAATGTTGCGGATAGAAAAAAACCGACCATTTAGACAAGTATTTTCCAGATAGTCGGCATTATGATCATCTTCAAGCAGTTCTGGGTGGGTTCTTCTTGTAAACCTGCTCAAAGAGCATGTCCTTAGCGCAGAGTCGTAAGTAGCTGAGCGACATACAAAGCTGAACTCCCCCAAGCATTTGTCTTCACATTCTGTTCGGTTAGCAACCATGATGTCCTTGAGATCTGAAGGTGGGAGCTTGAGACGTTTGCGGGCATGACGTTCGAAAACATACCGACGCGATGGACACTCGCGTTCCGGACGGTTTGCTGAAACAATGGCCTACGTGTTATGGATAATCAAAATCAAAGCACACAGGAATTTTATTACACTTATGATGTGATACATACTCGTATTACACACTTTCCCATCGTGCGGTGCTCCACACCACTACCAGTTTGGTGTTGCTGTCGACCAGCTCGGTCACAAGAAGTGCAGGTAGAATTCCCCGCCACGCCAGCCTTAACAACATCGTCTGCCAGGCTTTTACCACTGCCAACTCGAGCCATCGCTACATAGGTACATCTCGTATATAGCGATGGTAAAAGACCGGACGGTATGGCTGTAATTCCTTTGAAGATGGAGCGGCCCTTAGTATGGCACGCTACTTGCGTTAATACTCTTGCACCGTCTCACGCAAAACAAGGCTGGTGTGGTGGCAGAAGGCCTTAAAAGGCGCAAATATAGTAGCCTGACAGTAAGTACATGCTTGAGCCTTTTAGGGTTGAAACTAGGACCGTGGGGCCTGGCGCCAATTTTTTTAAATATTTATCCAACCGTCTGGTCTAAGCATCCCGTGACAAAAATGCTAGTCGGTATCTTGCGCAACGGGTCAGTCAGTATTGCAATCCAACACGGCAATGCGGCCAGCATTTTGGAAACGATGCGTACGGGCAGCGGCTTATTAGATTAGTGTAGTATATTTAATTTAACGTAGGTAAGTTTGATATGATTCTAAATATTTATACTTTTCTTGTTTTACACACTTACATGTCAAACATATTTCGTTGAAATGGACGCTATTTGGTACGATCATGAGAGTTCCGATGCCTTCCGGAGTAGCTTGTTCTCTAGTTAGATAGCAGGTGGATTCTTCGTACTCAGGTTCTGGACTAAAGGCAGCGATGCGAGCTCCTGGTTGGAAGTCGATTGAGTTGCAGGTTCTGACGAGGCTGTTCCCGGATCGGTCTCGTAAACACAAGTCCTGGCACTTCTCCAACACGCGGAACGGAGGTGCCGTCTCCCGCACCTTCAAATAATGGGTCATTTACATGTGAAGTTATTGTATTTAGTCATGACGCGTTCATGTCATGTGCAGCTACATTTAGGCTGGTTTTACAGCTATACGGAAGACTCGCACGGGTCACGGGAGACAGGATCTACGTGGAGGCAAGACCTGTTTGGAACAATATATCCGCATCGCTGTGAAACGATGTTCTAGCTAGAGCCTCACGAGCCCGCACGGGCGACCCGCGCGGGTCTCCCGTACAGCTGTGAAACCAGCCTTACATCCATTGTTAACAAAAACAATCATTAAAATACATAACTAGAGGCAGTAAATATTATGTTTGTTACTTTAGTGTCGTCTAATGGAATTGTTATGATCACGAAGCAAGTACTTTAAATTGTCAGCATCAAACCAAATAGGTAGCTACCAACGTAATATTTTCTTCTTCTAATATGTCAAGTGCAAGTCGGGCGCGAATTTGATCTCGAACTGAATGAAATAAAACACATCTTTTGGGCGCGAAACCCTCGGTGCTCGAGTTCGACTCGCACTTGGCCGATGTTTCTTTTGGTGTGCACATATTTTGTTAGGACATTTAAGGCCTTACGTAGAAACATTAGTTACGTTAATCCATGCTTAAAATAGCACTGACAAGTTCGTGAAATTGTCATGTGAAAAAAGGGGACAAATCCAATTTTAGTTAAGACACGCTTAAATAACGGTTTTTAAATAAGATCGATGATATAAAAAATTAAGTAATACCACCAAGTTGGGATAGGTTAGGGGTAGTTGGTACGGCACTCTGGGTTTCCTACAAACCCTAACAGACCTGTCACAGTCACACTGAACAGACGACGTCTGACCAACGGGAGAGTAGGAGAAAATTTTATCTTTCTCTCGTGTTGGTCGGAGTTGGCCGTTAACCAAATCCGTCACGTCTGTTAGCTACTTACAACTTACGTATATGAAGGCTTGTGATCATATAAGTAGTACTTACAACGTCGTCGTCGAATCCATGGAGCTGCTGGTTAGGTAACCGTTCATACATAACTCGACCCATTCCTTGGTTGCACGTTGTCTGAGCTGAAATGATATTATACATACAGGTACAGGGCCAATAACCAGCCTATAATACAAAAACATTATAAAGTTGTAACTAATACGTAAGTCGTAATCGTCGTCATAAAAATATGTCAAAGTAAAATTTTAAATAAGCTATTTTTTTTTTTAATCACAAGGTTTTTCTTCAACATACACAAAACCAATAAATCTGTGTAAGAATGGTCCAATGCTCCTTGCATTGGAAAATTACCAAATTTAATATGATTATTTACGTGATATTTACCGTGGTAAGGTTGTAGAATGAGCTCCCGATATTTCGGAGCAGTTACATGCACTATGTTCACGGGAAGACTGAAGAATGCGGGTGGTTGGTCGAACAGTTAAAAAGTTAGGTGCAGACATAACGATCTACCCTCTTTCTTAGTCTTTTGCTACGGTTATCGCTGGAACTCGAACTCGAACCTAAGTCCCGACAAAACACACTCACTGTATCACTGCGTATAGTATTTTAAACACAATATTTTGAACCCAAACTTTTATTTTTAAGGCAACCTAATACTGGATTCCAAACCGCTGGATTGAAAACCATCACCTCGATTGAAATTCTGGCATTTCGAGATCTCAATAGTTTCCTTTACTAGCCTTGGTATATAATGGCGTTCGGTAGACAGGATTTCAGGGTTGTGTAACTCAAGCCAGTGGTTAGGACCTGCGTCCAGCAGATATCCCGTAAATAATCATATAACTTTAGTGAACCGTGATAATTTAAAAGTATTTTGGAAAATTACCATTAGCCATAGTAAGCATGGTGAGGGCAGTGAAGGCGTGCATGACGCTCGCCCCCCGCGGCTTCATCTTCCAATATTGTGGGTGCTGCGGCGTCACCGGTCACCGACCATGCATGTGGTCACCCCTGAAACAAGAGAAAAAATAAATATTTAGAGCCTTAATACCGATAGCGAATACCAATTGTATTTATGTTCAGGGGCCCGGCCGTACCATCACTTGTTTTATGCGATTGCAGTGCAAGTACCGTTTTTTATCGATCGTCAAATTAGTTTAAATTCCACTTGATCAGTACTCGCTTTGATCGATTGAAAATCACGCGAACGTGGACCTAAACGCGCCGAGATCGGCGAGTTTGCGGTCGTGCTATTCCATACATTTTATCAATAGTGTTAATAACCGTTTTCTTACGAACAACTGATATTTTATTCGCGATTTCAGAGTTGCCATAGCAAAAGTTGTTCATAATGGTAGGTACTGTGGAAACCTTTTGGCACATACACTATACACACCCTTACAACGTACAACATATACACCCTTTCCGCGTAATCCAGTATAATAGTATGTATGTAAGTATGTATGTATGTATAGTAGTATGTATGTAGGTGTAAGCCTGGCTATAAAATGTTATAGGTACTCGTACTGGTATGTTTTTCGAAAATAGCAATATTAAGCTAATGCATGGCTGGTTGGTACGGTTGGTTGCACCCACTGAATGAGATGAGACAATCGAGAGCAAGGCTGCGTTCGACAAATATGCCCATAGACATCAACGTGTGTGACCTTACGTGAAGGAAATTATGGATGTCATTACTCGCATGGCCATTTATTATCCGGCGACGCAAAGGAAAAAGAAGGTATTGTTTAACGTGTTATACATACACGTATGTGGACCCGGGTATGTCCTAAAACTCCAACCAGAACCACCGGGGGATGGACAGCAGCGTCCTATTAGTACGACGTGAACACACTGCCATCCCCAAGCCGCCTGCCAAGCGTGGGAATTATGGCAACACCCCACCCAGAGGGAGGCCTTTATCCAGCAGTGGACGTTTAATGGCTGCTGATGTGATGTGATACACGTATGTCCCCACCTCAGATTAGTATAATTAAGGTTATGGTATATTACTTCTGGCAATAAATAAATATTCTTTTCTATTCTATTCTAATTAAGTTAAAGGTACTAGACCAGACCCTAAAGTCCTATTTTCCATTTGTGTATTCAAATAATAAACACGTACAAAACATTAGACAAACAAGGGAGATATGACGAACGCATCAGGCCTGATGCGTTGAGTCGTCACAGACGATCTTATCGCCCTTCTTATGCATGTAAACTATTAGTTAATTTCACTGCAAGATCCTATTTTTTATCAGTTCGTCTAAAATTGTTTTGCACCTCTGGCAACATAAACCTCATTCTGATTACTTTTGATTTCAGATTGCTTCACAATGTCCGTGCTGTCACGTTACCTATTGTAGTAAAGTACAGTGACAAATAAGTATAACAGTAACGGTGGGTTATCGATCGTTGTCGTTATTAAAACGGATCCGTTGGCCGTTGGACAGCGATACCGTTATTATGAGCAGACGCGTGAAATTATTGCAATTAATCTATAATAACAGTTGGGAATTTGGTATTATACTAATGTACCTATACATTATATATTGCAATCCAACGCGGCATTCCTCGACCCGATGCCGACCTGGAGCCTTACGACTACCTGTTTTAAGCGATTCTGTTTAGGAGTTGCGCGACCATAAACCGTATTTCGGCGCGATAAGATTCGCGTTCACGTGGTTTTCCGAACTGTGCTGTTTCAGCGCTAATTCGAGCCCGCGTTAAGAGTTAGCCGTAAGGCCCATCAACTGGCGGTTTTAATCTTTTCATTCGGAAGAAAGCGGCGTCATTGATGAGGAGGTTACGAGTAAGTCACAATAGCATCCTGAAAAAGTTATTGTTGACCTTTGTTGAGTGATTACGTGCGAACAATAAACAAAAAGGAGTAATTTTAGTCATTTTTAAAATTTCGCGATTTGAACGTCGAGCGAAAGGTTGATGTGTGAATGTTTATCCTAAATAAAATAATTTGTGATAATTAGTCCCTATAAACATTTAAATAAACCGTTCAAGTGCGAGTCGGGCTCGTGCACTGAGGGTTCCGTACCACCACAAAATACATAATCATCAATTTAAAAAACCGACTTCAAAAAATTTGTAAAATGTGGCATTTCCATTCGGTGAAATGATAAGGTCATCCAGGTAAGGAATTACCAGTTATAACCTGGCAATGAACAGAAATTCGTCACCGACTCGCACTTGGCCATTATTCAGTATTTGTTGTTTTTAATATAATCATGCCAAGTTTGACACTTGTACGTATTACCGTTTTTACATTAGAGCTAATACAAAAATACGTTACTAAAATGACTTTTACTTATTGACTTTTATATTATTTCTAAATAATCCGCCGTAACATTACATATTCGGTGAAAATTGTAACTGGCTATCTATTACGGTTCGAAAGATACAGCCGTTAATAGGTAGGACAGACGGACAGACAGACAGACAGACATCGTAGGCTTAGTAATAGGGTCCTGTTTTTACCCTTTGGGTACAGAACCCTAAAAGTCTATCATTTATTTAACAGCACATGGTACGTTAAACACAGTATATAGGGATGTAACGGAGGTTCGATTGGGATTTCGTTTTTTTTTTACTTGAACTTCCAATTGGTATTACAGCTCCGATTCCGACTTCGGCTCCGACATTTTTTTATCCGAAGTTTAAATGGGGGCTGCAAATAGATTGGACGGAGATAAAGCTGCCAAGATTTGGTTTATTCAATACAATTTGCTACTTTAGGAGTCACTTCATTTGATTTAATTTACTGCTAGTCCCATTTAACTTAAATAGTACGCTAGTAGTAAATTAAATGTTCTTTCATTTTAAATTATAAAAAAGAGGCTGAATAATAATTGTTTTCTTTAATTTTATTAGACGTGCCCTTAACACATCTATCTCTCTTATGCGCCTATGTCTCTGACTTTGACTCCGATTCCGGTTCTGACTCCGACAAGCCAAATTTGAAAACTCCGACTTCGGTTCCGATAAAACCACCGCCGTAACATCCCTAATACACACATACATACAAAGTAGCATATAGGGACGTACAAACTGCCCCCCGATTCTACTAAACAAATTGTCTTTAAATTGTAACTGTTGCGATTTTAATTGATAAATAACAGCCTCAAAATTTACCGTTTTTAATATTTTTCATACTAAGTTATAATATAAAAATATTAAAAACTGTAAATTTTGAGGCAGTTATTTAACAATTAAAATCGCAACAATTACAATTTAAAAACAATTTCTTTAGTAGAATCGGGGCTCTGAAATCTTGTATTGGTTGTATCTCAATAGCGGCGGCACAAATGTGATAAAAAATTATGTTCAAAATTTTATTTCGTTTTGTATATTACTATGAAATTTAGTACAAAAAATAGAGACTTATGAAATAGCAATATTTTAATCTAAACTAGTAAAACTATTAGATACCTAAATGCCAAATCGAACATGACACATCTACCTAACGTAAAAACTATGACTCAATTTCAAAGATGATCATGAAAAGATGAATATTCTTTCGGTTGTTTCAATGCTCTAGGCCACAATGACTGTGATCATAAACAATTGAATTCATTTTCCTTACAACTAAGTCAATATTCACAGTTGTTAGGTAAATATTATGCTCGGAGACTAGGTTATCGTAAATTTAATTATAATTGCATTTATTTATCATTTTCCTTTAAATATTGTTATGAAAGCGCATATTTTAATAAGTCTGAGCCGTGTACGTACTTAATAATTGTTAAAAAGGTAAACTTACAGGAGACTATTCGAGTGCAGTTATGGGTCGACTTTTCCTCCTAGCACCTTTTCCCTCACAGATCGCACTTTTCAACCGTGTTTCGGGTAAGCCGTCAGCGAAAATGAGGTTTTAACAAGACTCATGAAAAATTTGAGCTATGTAGGTATATAGGTACAAATAGGTATGTTAAAAAAGCACAAACTGCGTAGACTAACTCTAACAAAAATCGCCTAAATCTACATAACAAAGCATCAGACGAGGTGTCCTATGAAAATTTCGGCGTTTCCAAAAAATTGTGCCTATGGAAAGCGGAAGCTGACATCCGGCCCATTGTGGCAGACCATCGTCCTCGTCAGGTCGGCTCAGTAAATGTCGTATTACTAATTTTGATACAGTTATCTGTGCCGCGTAATCGCTGCCTGTTTGCTGATTTCGAATCTGCGCCTATTGGGGAATGTGATAGGTTTGGCTCCATTAGCCATAACATTTGATTTTTTTACTATACAAAAAACTGAATCATTATATTCTATTTCCAGTAAAGAGAATTTAGCATAGGTACCATTTTATTATTATATATCTTTAAAGTGCAGAATTGAGCGTCAAATAGAAAGCGATAGCAGTATACGAAATAAGAGGCTGTTGCTACAGATTAACTAATCTACACAGAATAACTACTCGTAGTATGTCATTACTCTCTTTGTTTTGAACTTGTGTAAAAGTTTTAATCATACATAATACCTATTATAAATGTTAAAAGTTTGTTGGTTTCTTTGTTCCTCCTTTACGCAGCAACAGAGCAAGAATCGACCTGATTTTTCCATGGGTAAAGTTCATGGGCTGGAAAATGACATAGGTTACTTTTCATCATCATCGTCATCACCATTTTTCATCACTACGCGGGTGAAACCGCGGGGCGCAGCTAGTAGTAGATAAATAGGTATATATAATATAACCTATTTGGCTTTCAACTGTTTTTTTATTAATTTTGCTTTGTATGATCGGTCGAGATGGCCACTAGAAAAGATAGCTGAGTTTATTGCCGCCAAGTTGTCTCCTAACTCGGAAAAGCGTAGAAGGGCATCTGGCACCTAGGTACCAACGATATATCGAAATCATACGCAAACTTTAAATACAAGGTCTATACGTGTTTAGTAATTTGGCTTTGCCTTGAATTTAATTTATTCTGTTATATTCTACTCTACAACAACAATTTAACAAAATAATTTCTCTACTTGGATAACCCACTTATTTGAATGTGCCTTCAACCATGACTTAGATACTTATTTTTCCTTGTTCTAATATGTGGTGGTAGATGAATACATGCAAATGTTAAGTGTTAAATCCAGAACTGGTAGTGAAATTGGATTGATTACAGTGTTTTAGTCATGGTCCACGAATCGTAACTTTCTAAATCGCTAGATAAAACTCGTTGACTCGTTTAACAGATCCTTCTGTGCTCTTCTGATTCTAGAGCAAAGAGCAATTGACATTGTTTCTTTGTCATCTTCTCATTAAGATAAGACAGGCAACAGACATAAAATCGAAATACTTATTTCTAGAAATGAACTCGCAGTTCTGCCCTTTCAAACGCTTCCAAAACAAGGATCGGCCTCTAACGCCCAATTAAGCGAAAGTCGCTTTATCTCCCATGAAAGCAATACGGATGTCCTCTAAAGAGTAACAGCACTTTTCATGTTGCCCGATCACGCGGAAAGAAATGGTGTGAAAACTATTTGCAGGCATTGTGCCTGTGGGCTGGGCCTGCATTCACAGAAAATCCCTGTTTCTATGGGCTATGATAGATTAGGCAATAGTTGGTATAGCTAGGATGGGCTTGGGAATTTTATTGGTCTTGCGACATGTTGCGCGCCCAAAATGTTCGATGTGGGAAATTGTATGATCAATAGCTTACTTGGAAAGTGTTGTGGGAAACAGGGCTATTATAAGCAGTATCTAATTGTATTATACTATACCTTGAAAATTTTAAAGTTGCATAAGTTACTTAATATCAATCTATCTAAAAAAATACTCATGCATTTCGGTTAATAGTTTGTATAGTTAAGGGTTACTCTAGTTTTTTATAAAAGTTCTTATACTATCAAAGAGAAAAATATATAGTATGTACTTAGGTAGGTACTTGAACATCTTAATATTATCTAAATATTTAAAAAAATATGTGTAACTTAAAATTACAATTTTATATTTATTTTTACCCATCAAAAAACAGGGTTCCTATTCTTTTTTTCGTAACGACGCGACGACGTTTTAACTTAGATTAATTACGAATTTGGACTTATTTAGTATTGGAACATTTGTCAAAAATTTGTGAATTAGGATCCAGATTCTAGGCGCATCTTCATCGTAATCACCGCTTTGAAGGACAGAAAAAAAACTTATCATGTCACTTATATTTCGTCCAAGCTCGCGCTTGACCGCCATCTCGCCTAATATTAAGCGATTATGTGGTCTACGATACACCATGTTTGCCTAAAAGAAACATCACTTTAAACCAAGGACGTTGTAACCCTACTGTAAACGTCCTTGCCTCTTTTTTTAGGGTTCCGTACCTCAAAAGGAAAAAACGGAACCCTTATAGGATCACTTCGTTGTCCGTCCGTCTGTCCGTCTGTCAATACCCTTTTTCTCAAGAACTCGTAAAGGTATCAAGTTGAAATTTATATTAAATACTTGGATCTACGGTTTCTTTCGGCTGTAAAAAAATTAATGTTGTAAGTTAAAGCAATCAAAAGATATGAACGTTTATGTCGTATATTTTGCGATTTCACAGGGGAATCAAAACCTATAGGGTACTTCCCGTTGACGTTAGTTATAAATTTGAAGTTATATCATTTAAAAATAATTATTTTGCGATTACAAACATACATTTTGTAGTTGGAATGTATGGAAGAACCTTATTGTCAACTTTTCAATATTTTAACTTCAGTAAGTTTTTTTTTATTGGTCTTGCGCTCTGAGGATTCCGTCTAACGGAACCCTCAGAGCACGAGTCCTACTCGTACTTGTCCGGTTTTTTAAACACACCTAGACTTGCCCCAAAACACAAATGAGCAGTAGCCAAGCTAAAAAAAAACTATCGAATTAGCCTTTAACGTTTCGATCGATGTTTTGAACTGTCAACACGTATCGACCATTTAATTTTGAAATCACCTCGCCTCAAGTTTTGTCAAAACTTGAATTTCTAAATGTGACAATATTTTCATACTGACAAAGCTTTTACCAGTGTTATTTAACATTGTTGATAATCTTATCATTACGACTGTTGTTTCATGGTCAAATAACATGTTTTTGTGATCGTACTGCTCTAGACGTTTCTGTGATTTTATTTACTGACACAGATAAGCAGAACAATTATAAACAAGTGGTCGGTCTAAAAATAGCATTGCACAGATACTAATTGCAGCAGTTGTGCGTCGCTGTAGCAATTGCTTCTAATATATTATACATACAAAAATACTCTGCAAACACACGTAGAGTAAAAAATATCTAGGTATATTAAAGGTTGGAGTGAATAGTTTTTTTTCTCGATCAACGTGTTCCATCCTCAGGGACACTATTGCTTATTCACGACCAGTCGCATTGGTGGTCAAACAAAAGTAGATCCGTTTTTTATAAAAAGGATACCATAAGAAGTAATACTAACTCCGGAACTAGGGCACGTAAGCGGATCTACTACAAAGTAATTTAAACCATACCATATTTCCACTAACCCTAAGTCACCTAAATCAGATGACTAAATATTTAGTAGTTGTCTAGGGCAAAAAAAATAGGTACGTTTCACCAAACTTTAGTTGATAACTAGTGACGGTAGGCGTCACCTAAAGTTACGCTAAAATTCGGGGGTGCCTATTAATGATATGCAACACCCGCGTCGTGGTCGCACAATCACATCAAAACCATAGATAACATTTAAACATTTCAGCAGCTCTTAGCTAAATGGATTGGTGAAACCACAGACCAAGTAGATGCCACAAGTCGACATACCTTGCATGTCATATTTCCAATACAACTACGATAAATTGTCGTAGTTGAGTCCGGCTAAAACCAGTCTGCACAATCGGTTCCGTGACAATACGTGACAGATTGAAACGAAAATGTGTAATAAGCATGATTCCTAATGTTTAATTTATTACAAATAACCGGCTTAGCGATGAATATAAGTAAATATATTACACATACTGAAAAAATTATTTGACTGGCTGATAAATCTCTGAGATGTACCTATTTAAAGTTTTAGGTGGGGATGGAGAGGGGATGTTCTATCCCTTTCTCGCAAAGCGTGTGTTAGTATAGCATTTGTATGGCGCTATGGAGCCCTGACGTCACGGCTCAGTATAGTGCGCTCTCCAGCATGAAATTAAATTAAAATGCTCATATCTTATTTATTTTTGAACTTTTTTTAATTTTGTTTTTTTGATATGCTCTATTTATGATCAGCTTTTTTATGAAGTAATAATAAAATATTAGTCATCATGCCTATTGTGTAATACTGAGTTGTAAGAATATCACAAAATAGAGTTGTCCGACAGAATAAAGATATTTCTTTTCAAAGGTACCTAAGTACTTTTAGGTGCGAAAAATTGTACGCGCATATCTTCTGTTTCTTATAGTATATGTCCATTGTTTTTGTTTTTTGGCAATAAATATATCTTATTCTTATTTTCATACAGTTTGGACCGCTTGTAAAGTCTTCTTAGATATAAGTCTGTGGGTGAAACTGCTTAGGTTAGGTTAGGAGTTGCTTAGTTAGGCGACGCCTTGTTCGTCGTTAGTGAAAACGGGCTTTTGTATTTTTTTAAATACTAGAAACACTATACAAATAAAGAGACAACACGAGGGACATGAACATGACCTTTTGTGTTTTGTGTCGCATTAAAAGGACTCTAAGGTTGATGTTGTTTTGAAAGAGAGTGCCGGTGCCATGTCTTGTGTGAGCCTTGCGCCTAAATCGAGTAATTGACTTGAAAGCGTGAAGGTCGCGGGTTCAAACCCCGGGCCCGTACCAATGAACTCTTTGGAATTTATGTACGGATTTTCATACCACTGGCTTTTCGGTGTAGGAAAACATCGTAAGGAAACCTGCATAGGTACGGAGAAGAAATTCAATGGCATATGTGAATCCACCAACCTGCAACTGGGCCAGCGTGGTGGATATGGCCCAATCACCCTTTCGGGGGTGGGCTAAAAGTCCAGCAGTGGACTGTTAAAGGGCTGATTATGATGATGATGTATGATTTTAATACTTGACACAAATAGCAATAGAAACGTATACCAGCGTGTCAAGATCCCGTGCTATATCTTCAAGGTTAATTTAGTTATTTGAGTAAGCTGGGCAAGGGTCAATGCACAATGCACATTTATCATTCCTATACACGGTTACGCGGAAAGAATGTAGTAAGCTGAAAGGAGTACCCATCATTATGAACAACTTTTACTATAGGACCAACCCTAAATGCTGTCTTAGTCGAATCACCTTATTAGTATTATCAAAGATTATATACTAGAGTATTAGGTATTATGTATTTATTTATGCTTTGTTTATATTACTGCTAAGTTTATTTAAATACTAACATTTAAATAAACTTAGTTTGTTATGTATTATTATTATTGTTGCTATATTATTATCGTTTTTATTTCATTTCTCGTGTACTGTTCGGTGTTGGCCATTGGTGGTGTCACCGGCGGCTCCAACGGAAGACGAGCGCTGGTTGTTCGCAACCAGCATTATGCTGAGTTGGAACCGGTTTGTAGTGGAAAACAATTTGTAATGTGTATTTTTTCATAAATAAAAATCTATTGTCTAAATAGCGTAAAAAAGATCTGCTGTTCCATACGTTTTGTCGAGTGTGAATAACATTTTTCTATGGAATAGCTAAAAAAATCGCAATTTCAGAGTTGATCCCATAGTAAAAGCTGATAATAATGAAGGGTACTATAAATAAAATTAAAATAATTTTACTAAACAAACTACCAACATTGTATAAAGCTAACCGGCGATCACACAAAACTGGGGCCGGCCAAACGCGACCGCAAACCGTATCTGGGCGCGATAAGGTTTGCGATCGCGTGATTTTCCAACTGAGCGGATTAGGTGCCTGTAATATCAGTTGTCCGTAAGGCTCTTGTTAGGCTGCTGTTCTAAAATATAGTAAACGAGGTACAATTTTAAACCTTGTACAACTACACCTTTTCCTCTCGGGCTTCACCTCAACTTTGTGGGCGTTGGGCTTTGAAAACGCACCATGCACGTGTACGCTTGCATAATTCATGTCACACAACACTGAGCTGCGCAGTGTCAGTAATTTGTTCGCATTTTAATTAGTTTACGGGATTTTATTGAGAAATACAATAGTTAGTTTAGTTATGCGCTATTAAAGATGAGGCTGCCAGTTGTTACACTAACTACTTAGTTTTTAAGAGTTATTACTTCCTCTTTATGAAATTTTATGAAATACTGTGCAACTTTTGACCTAATGAATTAGCGAATATGACTCACAGTTTTACTGATTTACCTTACAAAATAATTTGGTAGAAATTTACAAGACCTTGCTTTAATTTTATAGTTTTTTAATAAAATAATTTCACATAGTAACTGCAATATTTTAATATTTTGCTAATCTTTGCTAATTCTAATTTCCTACTTTATAAAAATAAAGTCCAAGAAGATAGCTTCCATTAGCATAGGTGACGTGTACGTATTTTTAATTGCCTCTATCATAATAATTATTAAGAAAAGTAGAATTACTTATCTAAATATAAATAATAACAAACAAAGAATTACTGAGCATATTCTGTTTACTTTAAGCTGTTCAATATGGCTGCTCTCTCAAAAGCTAAAACTACGCGTACGCCCAAAAATATGAATCTATGCTACGCGGCTCGTAGCATTAGCACAAGCTGACTTACTTGAGCTTTTCTCCCAAGGCGGGCTACGTCGTAGCGCGTCCGTAGCCGTAGCACTTTAGTCTTTCACAGTTCAAGATAAAGCACCCCACACACTGTCAGGTCCGGTCCAACCACCACACAGTGATCACAGCACCAGCTTACTGGACATTCGAAACCGAATTGTGGCCATTTCTACTCCATAATTCAGTTAAATCACATTCAGGGGGGGACGACAATGGGAGAGCATCGACGTGAGCGAATCACACCATCGACACGCATCGCTAATTCTCCATGGCCCGTGTTTGCTGACGCCGGTCACCGAACGAATATCATCGTACTTATGAACAATCATACCAAATGCCTGAACAAAACTCAGACAAATCCAACTCTATTTTCTTATTGTTAGAAGCTAAAATCCTAGAAGTGTATTTAAACTTACGTGAATGATTCTGTAAGCGAGTACACCATTGTCATACCAATAAAATTCAGTGCGAATGTACCTGCGATCATTAAAAACCTATAACTGCAGGTTCATGTCCGCAACTAATGATCAACGTTGAAATGAAACTATTTCGCTAATAAGCCTCCTCACAATAAGAGTAGGTACTTTAAAGGCTTATAGGTTCGATCTTTGAAAAAAAACATCTATTGTCGAATTCATTGTCCAGCAATTGAGATTGTGACCCAGTTTTGCGTGATTTGTCACAGCACACTTAAATTTTCCAATACCACCTACATTCTCGCTGACCCTAACTTTTCCGGAAGCTACAAACAAAGCGCCAGTACACGTCGGCGCAAACGCAAACCGACGCCATTCCAAAATGACGGCTTTTCGCGCCATCCGCCTTGACATCAAAATGGCGGACCGCAGATAATAATCGTTAATGAATTAATTTATTATTATGTATTTTGTTTAGCTGGCCTTGGACGCGGTTGCCTCTCGGTCATCACTCATCATCGCTGATCCGAATACCGATTAAAGGTCGGAATGTCGGTTCAGAGGATTTGCAAAAACGAGTACGTGGAAAATTATAATGGGGTACGGATTTGCAGGCGTGTTGAGCAATTATCTTGTCAATCTTGAAAAGGCTCTGGGAGCGTCAGTGGTGACAAGGACAATGCCCACATGCAGTAGTATAGGTACCTAACACTGGGAGGCATTATCTTGTTATGCGTGTGAAACAGTGACAATAAAATTATATAATTAATACAGCACCGCTGAGAGAACGCCTCTGAAAGTTGCAATAACATTCTAAAAATTTAAATAAAAATAGTTTAATATTTTACTGTAAGTGTCAAGTACTTGCGCAAGCTACTGCGCATCGTCTGCAACATAAAGCACACACGTTAATCTTATAACACCCCGCTGTTGGCATCGCGGGTTATGACATAAACATAGGTCTGTGTAGGTATTTGCTAGGTTTCTCGGCTTTTCCTAACGAACGCCATTGACTTATTAAAGTCCCTCGAACTATTAGTATCCCCGTCTCGGGACTCAAGAAGTATAAAACAATACAAGGAAACTAAAAAAAAAAGACATGAACTGACTAAAGAAAATATCAGTGAATTTTATTTCTTAAAATTGCCGTACGATTTTAAGTATCTTTCGTTTGATTTAGGTGGTAAAAGGTATTCCACTACTGCTTTATCCTCTTCTCTTATGAAATCAGGCGTTAAATCCATATCGGAATCAGATGAACTCATTGGCAAACTGGCAAATGCACGAGAAGTGCGGGAACATAATCCTCTGAGGAGAAAAAAAAAGTTGGAGTATGGTTCATTAGAAATATGAAAATCACGAATATGGAACAATGTAGTTTTTTTTTTATAATTTGAGTGTCTGTCAATTGTCAACTGAAAGTGATTCTCCCTAGGGCTGAAATGTATTACTTTCAACCCGCTCCTCAGGCAACTTCAGACCTACTTTGCGAGTATGAGTAATTCGTAATGAAAAACAAATTTTCAGAATGATCCAATCCATCGTGTAGATTTTCCTACAAATCATTTGCACTCTGTAAATAATCGGGGCCCAGGTTGCTTGCTTCACCTGGCCGTGTTTATAAAACGACCTCGGGCGCTTACTTCAGTTATACCTATATAAATGAAATCCCATTTTTTTTTTTTATTTATGTATAGGCTTGCGCTCGGCCGTCAACTCGCCTGATGTTAAGCGATGATGCGGCCTACGATGAAGCACGCTTGCCTAGAAGAAACCTATTCACTCTCGACTTGAAATCACCCAGATTGTAACTATCGGGGAACTCAGGCAGCGAATTCAACAGACTAGCAGTTCGCACAATAAATGTGGAATCAAAGCGCTTCGTACTTCGGGTTCTCAGATTATCCACCATAAAGCGGTGTCGACTCTTCGTGTCCACTCTGGCAGGAGGGAATCAAATCATGCAGATCAGAAGCACACTCTCCGAAATGTATCCGATAAAAAACCGATAGCCTAGCAACCTTGCGCCGATGCTCAAGACTAAGAAGCTTAGTCTGAACCAGGGATTCGTTGCTGATGAGCCGCTTGGCACGTTTCTCAATAGACTCCAACGCCCCAAGCTGGTACTTAGCTGATCCTTCGCAAAGATGAGAGCAGTACTCCATGCACGACAGAGCTTGTGCTTGGTAGAGTGAAAGCAACTGTTCCGACGTGAAGTACCGTACCCCGTATACCCAGCTTTATGGCAGCTAATTGAGCCTTGTTTTCAATATAGGAGCCAAAGTTGAGGGTAGGAGACTGAGCAACGCCCAAAAGCTCAAGCTGGTCAGTTATCGGTATGGATATATCCCGGAAAGTAGGAGCCATTTGGAACGGCGTCTTTTTTCAGACACGCCTGGGTCTTAGTGGCATTGAAATTGACCAGGTTAACATCGCCCCATTCTGAGACTGCCCTAAGAGACAAGTTCGTGCGCTCGACCATGGCTTCTCTGAGAGATTGTATTTGTAGTCCGCTGGTTCGTGCGTTAGATGTAGCTCTCTACTTTTTACCTTGGTCACACCATAACTTGAGAACGACTTTACCGATATCATTCATTTTTTTAGGGTTCCGTACCTCAAAAGGAAAAAACGGAACCCTTGTAGGATCACTTCGTTGTCCGTCTGTCTGTCCGTCTGTCTGTCGTCTGTCCGTTTGTCAAGACCCTTTTTCTCAAGAACGCGTAAAGGTATCAAGTTGAAATTTATATTAAATACTTGGGGGTCTACGGTTACTTTCGGCTGTAAAAAAATAAAAGTTGCAAGTCAACGCAATCAAAAGATATGAACGTTTATGTCGCATATTTTGCGATTTCACGGGGGAATCAAAACCTATAGGGTACTTCCCGTTGACCTAGAATCATCAAATTTGGCAAGAAGCAAGGTCTCATGGCACATATATAGGAATAAATCCGAAAGTTATAAATTTGAAGTTATATTATTTAAAAATAATTATTTTGCTATTACAAACTTACATTTTGTAGTTGGAATGTATGGAAGAACCTTATTGTCAACTACAAACTTAAGTTTGTCTTTAAATATTTCAACTTAAGTTAGTCTTTTTTTTGGACTCTAGCTCTGAGGGTGGGTCCCTTCCAACGGAACCCTCAGAGCACGAGTCTGACTCGTACTTGTCCGGGTTTTTAAAAAGTTGTCTTTTACTTTCTAGAAGGTAAAATTTTTAGAAAAAAAAAAGAAAATTAAGCAGGTAAATTTCAGAAACTTGATGAAGATTTTAACTTCGCTCATTTGACAGTTCTAAGACAAATAAAATTAAAATTAATTTTTTCAGTAGTTTATTATAGGCAGCGCCGGCCCTGGAGTAGAGCGAAAGGAGCTCTAGGCGCCAGATAGGAAAGAGCGCCAAAATGCAAAAACAACAAAATTTACATACTGATGGCGATTCAAGCCTCGGGGCAGGGCGGTGTGGCAGGCGGCAGGGTGGTGTGGCAGACGGCAGGGCACACTTGCAATGTTTGTAACCAGCATACAATTTTAATGTAGAAATAGTTTACATCCTAAATTAGTACATAGGCTACTCTTTATTCCGGAAAAATGATCGATTTCTGTACGATAGTTTTCAGAATGAAATGCGCTGAAACACAATTTACCTATATCTACCTACCCTGATCAAAGGCTAGTGCTGGTGCTGTATATGTATAGGAAAGTTACTATATTAGTTAGATACCTAATGAGTCTCACTTAGTAGGTATAGATACTTATCTGAATTAGGTACCCTAAAATATATTAAACAAATGTATATTTTTAAAGATTTATTCACCCTCAGCTTGTTTTTTCCCAAACCTGTCAAGTTCCAAAAGTACCTATTTTGGTCATTTAGTAAAATAGTTACACAAAAAGTTAAGCCCAGATAATCATGTTAAATGTTTTGTAGATACAATAGGTACATTCATGATAACATAAATATTAGCTATTTGAGTTAAATAGGTATTCAAATATCAACAGAGTAGCAAATCTTTAGGTAAACAAACGCAGCAAGATACACAGCTTAAATATCATTATGCAGCCACAGCGGAGTCACGTCAACAAAACTCAACAATCACA
Source organism: Agriopis aurantiaria (assembly GCA_914767915.1). NCBI lineage: Eukaryota > Metazoa > Arthropoda > Insecta > Lepidoptera > Geometridae > Agriopis > Agriopis aurantiaria. The sequence continues at coordinate 8,795,826 of OU611999.1, forward strand.
GATAATAAATAATGATAATTCCATTGTGGCAATAGGTATGTGGTACCAATATGCTATCTCTCCGAAACTGTTTACGAACGCATTGGAGAACGTTTTCAAGATAAGAGTTAAAATGAAATTTTTCAATTGCACTTCCTGGATATACCTACGACTGGTAGCGTGCAGTGTTGCGATTTATTTGAAATACATACTTCTATTTAAAATGCAAATACAAAATGCAAAATACCTATTTTGCATTTTGCATTTAAATGCCCTTTAGTAAAAAACATTTTGTATTTTATTTGAAATACCTTTCTAGGTGTATTTTGCAGTTTTTATATTAATTTCAAAAAGCAAAATACTTTGTGATTAAATTTAGCCAACATTACCAGTCAAACAAAATGGAGCCATGGCTCTCTTTTCGTTAGTCTAGTTTATTTACATTATTTTAAGTGAGTATTATTATTATTAATAACATAACAGAATTTATTGATACGCGTACTGATAAATATGACCAAAATATAATGCATAAGGTGCCATGTTATTAGACGTTTTTGTTCGGCTCGGCATTGTGTCTCTAATTCTCTATTTATCATGATAAATACCTAAAATAAATAAAAATACCTGTGATTTGGTCAAAAGGTATTTTATTTTGAAAAAGTATTTCGAAAATACCTATTTAGCATTTGAAATTCAAAACGCAAAACTATTTGGTATTTTGCATTTGAAATAGTAAATCTGAAAAGTATTTTGCATTTTGTATTTAAATGCTTTTACATCTCTGGTAGCATGGGATTCCTTGTGGTGTCAAGAACACGAAACTGTCGGTCGTAGAACTCATAGAGTGCCAAAAGGGTGGAGGGGTTCACTTACAATGGTCGTCCTATTGATGACGTTTTGATCATCTCATTTGCAGTTGTGTGCTGCTCAATATTGAAGTGTGCGTTTGTATAATTAGTAAGAATATGTCAGTGTGGCCAATACGTGTGTACCTCGCCCCCTTCAGTTTTTGGCAAACTTTTTTCAGTTTCGGTATATATGGTATACACAGAAAAAGACGAAAAAAAAAATCTCCTCTATGGTACTATATATGATCAATGTTTTTAATGCATGGCCCAAATTTTAAGTTTGAGGGGTGGCTGTATGTAGGATGGAATTTTAATGAGTGAGCAATTTTTTTTTGAATTTTCAGACATCTCGAGATATCTCGGGAACTATTAGTTTTAGATTTGAATTTTTCTTTGGTAGATATTCTAAGTGATAACCTGAACCTTACTAGACACACAAAATTGCAAGGTTGTGAGTGTTTGAGTTATGGTGGCCCTCGAATGTGACTCGAAATGGTTCGTGAAATACCTATACACGCGGATGCGTCAGCCTGTCGCTTTCCGGATGCTTGGCCTGACACACTGATGTTTATTACTAGATACATCAGTAAGAAAATAGTAGTCAATTAATAATAAGGCGAAGTGAAACAACACCTCGCTTAAATAAATGTCGTTATTATACCTAACACATTCAAACAGAGTTCACCTTGAACTTCTTTGCCTGTTTATCACGTCTCTACTGCGTGGCTTCTTGACTCCATATTTACTTATTTACCTACGGTTCTCAATATGGTTGACCTTATTTAGCATATTTTTTTCAGTTTAAGTACCTACTTTTTCTACGAGTAACATTCTTTTAGAATAAATGTTGTAGCTCATTGCAGGCATGCGCAGTAGGTAAGTACTCCCGCGAGAATAGGCATGATTCCTAATGTTTAATCTTAGCGATGAATATAAGTAAATACATTACACATACTGAAATAGTTATTTATGATACAAGTGCGGAAAGTTGGTTATTTCAAACGAGTAGACGAATGTAAGCCCGAGACGAAGTCGAGGGCTTACCATAGTCACGAGTTTGTAATAACCAATCCGCACGTGTGCCATACAACGTTTTACAACACATTTGCGAGAAAAAAAGGCTACAAATGAAACAATTTTTGTTTATAACTTAATATCAGTCACAACAATAGTTTCTATAATATAGTAAGAAAATGGCGCGAACATGCAAATAGCGCCACTATCACGTGGTGAAAATTAGAACTACATCTTTCGTCTCATTTTCTCTTTAGTATTAAACTGAGACAAACGTATTGAGCAAAAGCGCTTCCAAGGAGGTTTGATCATTCAGCTTATTTATTCTCGTAATATGAAACTCTTTTGTGGAATTCTTATGTAATTATGATGGAAATTAAAAAAAATACCGTAAATCACACGCACGGTGCTATACATCTGAGCGTGCGGACAAATTCATTTCCGCACGCTCCGTTGTATGATCCGTAATGTTTAACTTTCGAACGATGTATACAGGCTTCGTAAGTGCACTTTTTGAGCAAATGTGTTGTAAAAATAATTTGAATTGGCTGATAAATCTCTGAGATATGAGTATTTAAAGTTTTAGGTGGGGATGGAGAGGGGATGTTCTATCCCTTTCTCGCAAAGCGTGTGATAGTATAGCATTTGTATGGTGCTCCTGAGCCGGCTCTCTGTCTAGCATTAAATTAAATTAAATTAAAATGATTAAAAAAATCTTATTTATTTTTGAACTAATTTTAATTTTGTTTTTGTTGATGTGCTCTATTTATGATCAGCTTTTTTATGAGGTAATAAAAAAATATTAGTCATGCCTATTACTCGCGTGAGTTTACTGCACTTCGCATTGTATTTTGTTTGGTTATTATAGGCACTGTAAGTAGGTATATATATAAAATAAAAAACCCGCCATAAAAGAGCTGATAATCTTCAAACGGCTGAACAAATTTTCTTGAACCATATCTAAGAACACTCTCGATCAAGTTACCTTTCAAACAAAAGAACTAAATCAAAATCGGTTCAGCCGTTTGGGATCTACGACTTCACAGACAGATACCCAGACACATCATCATCATCCAGACGACGTTCACTGCTGAACGAACATAGGCCTCCCCCTAACGACAGTCTGCCTTCTGCATCCACTGGATGCTCACGACTCTCACAATGTCGTCGGTCTATATAGTGGGAGGCTTACCTACGCTGCGACTTCGGGTTCGTGGTCTCCACTCAAGAACCTTTCTTCCCCATCGGTTATTGGTTCGTCGAACGATGTGGCATGCCCATTGCCATTTCAACTTGCAAATTTTAATAGCTATGTCGATGACTCTGGTTCTTTGACGAATATTCACGTTCCGGATTCTATCGCGCAACGAAACTTCGAGCATAGCTCTCTCCATTGCCCGCTATGTGACTCTGAGTTTTTCCAAAAGGCCAAAAGTTAAGGACCACGTCTCAGTACCATACACACATATACACACGTTAAACTTATAACAACCCTCTTGCGTCGCACTCATCAGTTTTGAAATCGGAACTAAGTATAACGTTCTAAAACAAAATCCTTGTCCATACAAAATTTTCATATATAATTATAACTAGATATCACTGACTTCATGATTATCATGCGAATACTTCATGGCTTTGCACTCTGCATGCCTGATTATGCACGCCGGCCACCAGTCGAGAACATTATACCTACTACGACACATTAGGTAATCTCTGGTGTAATAATAGTGCTTAGTGCATTCACAGCTCCGTGTTATATGTTCTTTGATAAGAATGATTGAAGAATCTATCGAGTTAATAATAGATAAGTAATTAAATGTGTCCTTAAGAGCCGTATTACAAAATGCATCGTTAAATTTTAGGTGTTTGGATTTTCGGCCAAAAAACTAAATAAACCGGCCAAGTGCGAGTCGAGCTCGTGCTGAGGGGTCCGCACAACCAAAATACAATAATTATCAATTTAAAAAACCGACTTCAAAATTTGTAATTTTATGGAATTTTTCTTTGGTGAAAGAAATTATAAGGTCATCCAAGTAACCGAATTACCAGTTACTTATAACTTGGTAATGAACAGAAATTTGTCACAGACTCACACTTGGTCATTATTAATTATTATTTGCTGTTGTACTTTAGAGCGTTAGCTGTTAGCTGTTAATCCGCCGTAACATTGCATCCCTACCTATTCTATGAAAATTTCAACTGGCTATCTATTACGGTTCGAAAGATACAGCCGTTAATAGGTAGGACGGATAGACAGACAGATAGTCAGACAGACATAGTAGGCTTACTAATAGGGTCCCATTTTCACCCTTTGGGTACAGAACCTTAAAAATAAAGCCGTAGGTAATTGTCCAGACATTTACAAAAACAAGTACCTACTAAACCATATAATTTTATATCAGTAATTTAACGAAATCTACTCTCATACTTTCTCTCCTAGAGTTTAATGAAAAACAACTATTTTTAAAATTGGATGTAAACAAGTTGACATTTTGAGTTTTTCGTTATTCTGAATACAAAACTAAATCAACTATAATTCTTTCTTGATTTATTAATTACTAGCGGTCCGCCCCAGGTATAGATTATAGCCTATGTCACCCGAGGATAGTATAGCTTCCCAACAAAGAAAGAATTTTTCAAATTGGTTCAGTAGTTTCGGACTTTTCGGAGCCTATTCAATGCAAACAAACAAACAACCAAATCTTTCCTCTTTATAATATTAGTATAGATGATTATATGGCTCAAGAATTATTTCTGAATGTTAATCAATTTTAAAAATATGTATATACAAAAAAATAGTAGTTTTTATATTATTGTTAGTAACTATTTAAAATTTTGTTCAATGTTTTAGGCATGATGACTAATATTTTTTTATTACCTCATAAAAAAGCTGATCATAAATAGAGCCCATCAACAAAACAAAATTAAAATTAGTTCAAAAATAAATAAGATATAAGCATTTTAATTTAATTTAATTTCATTCTAGACAGTGAGTGCACTATACTGAGCCGTGACGTCACGGCTCAGGAGCGCTATACAAATGCTATACTAACACACGCTTTGCGAGAAAGGGATAGAACATCCCCTCTCCATCCCCACCTAAAACTTTAAATACTCATATCTCAGAGATTTATCAGCCAATTTAAATTATTTTTTCAGTATGTGTAATGTATTTACTTATATTCATCGCTAAGCCGGTTATATGTAATAAATTAAACATTAGGAATCATGCCTATAAGGGTCTGTTTTTTAGTTAGTGCTGTAGTTTTTATTTTTAGTTTTAGTTAACCTTGAATGTGAAACTGTAATGCCCATTCAAGGTATGTAGGTATTTCATAAATAAAATAAAAATAAAATGTTGCTCGTCCATTGCCTTAAGTAAAAACAGGAGAAAATTCACCCCATTTAATTGCTTGGATTTATTTGCCGGAAGACGCAGCGTAGGTAGGCCTTCCACTAGATGGACCGACGACATAGTAAGAGTCGCTGGCATCCAGTGGATGCAAAAGGCAGGCTGTCGTTCAGGGGGAGGCCTATGTTCAGCAGTGGACGTCTTCTGGCTGATGATGATGATGATGATGAATTGCTTGGAGAAATGTTAATAAAAAGTACATCATGCATTTAAGTACTTACTCATGACCGACTTGTTAAGGTAAAAAAATAAGGGCCGCTTTCTCTTCCGGTACTTAGGTAGTTTAAATATAAGCAAGTAGTAAAACGTTTCATAACCGACGGTTGCAACGCGAGGTTGAGGCTAAGAGTATTGCAACAGCTTTGCAACGATCGATAGAAATTTGGCAGAGAAACCTTCAATGAGATTCTAGAACTTTCTGTGAGCTATAATTGCAATGCAATACCGTTAAATAATAGCCTCTTGTTCAATGACACGTAGAATGGGCTAAAAATAGGTAAAATGGCGTGAGGCCGAAGAAATTGTAGCAACTATAAGTGCCTATTGAAATACAACAAGTAAATAATATAAGGCTGTCTTGCACAATAAATTAAATCTGGGTTGAAACTAGATTTTACAAAAAAAAACATACGAGTTGACATTTGAATTTTGTTATATCAATATTTAAATCGGTCGTGCAAGTGGGTAATGTTATAGTATAGGTAATTCAAAAAAAATTACGACTGGCAAACTTCAATGCTCTGAGAGTCGAAGCTGGCAAATCGGTACACCGGCCGGCTGACCGGCCCATGCAGTGAATAGATCTAGTATCTACATACGCCCCGACTGCTCTAGATTCTAGAGCACTCCGGGCGTAAAACCCGATGATAGCGCAGGTTCCAGTCTTGCCGGTCATCAAATTTTTGTATCTCTATCTCTTCTCTACCCCTCCAGTCAAGTTTGTCCACTTCCGAACATGTCCATTTCCAAAGTTGTCAACTTCCTAACTCGTCCGTTCCACATCTCTTCTCTACGTATCTCTTCTCTTCTCTATCTCTATCTCTTCTCTATCTTCTTTTCTATCTATCTCTTCTTCTCTACATCTTCTCTTCTCTATCTCTATCTCTTCTCTTCTCTACATCTCTATCTCTACATAGTATAAATTGAAGTCGCTTTCCGCGTCTGTCTGTCTGTATGGCCGCTAACTCCTCCTAAACCACGCAACGGATTTTGATCCAGTTTTCACCATCAGTTAGATAATTTTTCGCGGTAGGTTATATATAACTAGCTACCCGCCCGCCCGGCTTCGCACGGGTGAAATTTACGTGCGAGGCCGGGGCGGGTCGCTAGTTGTCCATAACATCAAATGTGGAACTTCTAACCTACTTATGTCAAGTTTTCTAGATAGTGATCAGTCATGGCAATAGTCATGTTTATGTAATGTATGCCGCATGGTGTTTTCGTGATTTGTTGGGAAACAGCTGCCTATAAATATATTTTAACTATTACAAGGCCTTCCGATTTAGATTAGTATGATAATGAGGTAGTTATTATGGATATATTGAAGTATTTACCTTTTAAAAGATAAGGTTAAGTATGAAACTTAAAAATGTGAGAGGACCTGAAAAAATGCAACGAAATCTGGATTTTTGGCGTTCTGCAGTGAAGTACCGTTCTTTATCGATCGTCAAATTTTTGACAGTTATGATCGTCAAATTCGATAAAATGTCATTTGATCAGTACTCGCTATGACATTCTATGGCTTGTCTTTCTTTCGCTTCTATGGCATTTTATCGAATTTGACGATCGATAAAGAACGGTATTTGTACTGCTGATTCTATATAATCTCAGAGCAAATAAAAATACAGAATCCCTACGGCGCACTTCCAAAATGACGCCAAGATCGCTTCCAAAACTACGTGAAATCCCAATAAATACACGACTCACGCACACATACGCATTCAAAACTACGTGAATTTCTTGTCAGAACGTCGTACTGAAAACATACGTTTTAAAAAGAAACAATGACTTCTTGCAGTGTTAAGAACTGTAAAAACAACACAAAGGTAAATAAGAAGAAAGATGAAATATTTCCACACTTAAGTATTAATATTATCACTTATTTTGATGAATTACACGACACGAACTTCGACTACGCACTCATTTTTCAAAAAGTAGCTTCACTTTTCGTGTTCGCGGTAGTCCCTCTGCATTTTTATTTGCTCTGAGTATATAATAGAAAGATCTATATTATAGAAAATTCAGTTTCTGTATTAAATATAGGTACTACATTTAAAAAAAAATAGTAAGTATACTTACATTATTTTTTTATAATAACTCCTTAAAATTTTGAAAAAATTCAACTTATTACTTGGGTACCTCCAATTAACAAAAGTAGTCTTTCGTAAAACTCTACGAGATAGTTTGATAGTAGATATCGTTAAATTACTGACATACAACACCACCACCCACAAAATGGACAGACGACCTAAAAGAGACCGCAAGGAAACGCTGGATGCAGGCCGCTTCCAACCGGCCCTTTTGAAGATCGACAGGGAGACCTATGTCCAGCAGTGGACGTCCTATGGCTGAAATGATTAATCATCATCATTTCAGATCATCGTCTTTATCAAATGACTGACATAAAATAAACAATTTTAATGGTATGGTTTACTTGTTTTAGCCTATTTGTCGTTTATCGTTTTATGACCGAAAATCCAAATATGTAGGTTTTGTAATACGGCTCATAAGGGCTTACCTAATAGGTACCTAGGTACCTAATTTTCACACATTTTTGACCCGGCAAGCTCAAAAAGTAGGTATACCTTTTTGGTATGTTTTTTTTTTACTTCCACTATGTACCTTTGTATTAAAAATGAATAAAATAGTTCACAACGAAATTAAGAAACAAAATGATATTTTTTCAGGTAGGTAGGTACATAACGGCTTGTCTGAGTTTTTTTTTTAATCCCATCTATTCGAAAAGTACGACTTGGTTCGCCTTTAAGTGCAAAAGTGGTGTTTTCTACATATAAGAAACTTTTAGTGGGCAGTAATAAATTTTTAATCTTTATAAGTGCGCCGCAATTATCTTAGCCGCGCACTTTTTGAATTTGGAACATCTTAGTCATTGATATAACGTAGTAATAGTAAAAGATCGTTGATCTTAGTGTTCAGCGCCAAAGAAATCAAACGCAAATATTATTCGAATAAAGACGACGGCCCATAGACGAGCCGCCAGCAGAATAAAAAAAATAAAACAAATTAAAAACGCGCGAAATACAGCCCGCGTTTTCGTCAATTTTCACGGATTGTTAGGAATTCATGGTTTTGTTTTGAAAAATGAGTTCTTCAAGTGGCAGTGAACTCCTGGAAGTATTACAACTGACGCAAGAAATGTGATGAATAATCTATTACCTTCAAATCACGGAAGGGATTCTCTAAAGAATCCCTCACTTCGCTCTGGATTCAAAAAAGCGCCCTCGCCGTAAGAATATTATTTTGCTTCCCTCATGTTACAATCTACTATTACATCTCACTACTTGTAAGTTCTAATTTTGCCTGGATGAAAATGTGTGAAAATTTGGTGCTGACTTACCAGCTTACAAGGTAGATCAGCAGTAGTCTCAACATAGCATTGACAAAACCTTATGGCCTGCCCTCATAATTTCTTGACTTTTAATTAGCGCCTTTTGCAAACCTGATCACCTTGCTTACACAGCTCCTGTTTTTGCGACTACGTGGTTATTAGCTGGTATATTATCAGAAAATAAAGCGAAGTAACCACCACTCTATGCTGATGTACCAAGAGTTAAATCAGGCTGTATTTTCTGCTTTCCATTCATTGTGGACATATGTATACCTTATTCTATGTTTTTATCACGATTTTATTCGTTCTGGGTCACAGCGCAGCGCCGCAATGTTTTGGGTGGAGTCTAGTGATGTCGCGCATGTTGGAAATTACCGGTATATTTTAATTAAAAGCGGTATTTTTTCTGTAAGTATCAATATTTTCATATAACATATTTTTATACTAAATAAGTAACTGTATTATGATGTAGATAGGTACTGTACAATTTTATTTTAAGTTAGTCCCAATCTAATAAAAAAATCTAATGTCACGGTGTTTGTGATCGCACTCCTCAGAAACGGCTCGACCGATTTTTATGATTTTTTTCAATGTATATTTGGTAGGTATAATAATAGGTCGAAAAGTATATTTCATATCGCTAGGTGTAGTAGGGGCCGAAAGCCGAGCTCTACGCGTACGAAGTAGCGGTTATCAGCTAGTTTTATTATATTATTTTTTCTGTCTACAAGGTAAAGTTTACAAAATAAATATGACACTTTGTATATGCTTGTTTATCCTGGTCATAAAAAACGTAATATACCAAAGCAGCAACATTACATAATTGTTGAATGTTATTATTTAAGACACCAAACATATTTGGATTTCATTCCCGTCATTATGTCGGTGTAAATATACCGTTAATTACAATTATGAATAAATAAGAATGCGAGGAGTGCCTTTCTATATAGTCCGTCATAATAAATTGTTTTGGTAAAAGGTAGTAGCCACTATCTTTACTAACACATTAAAATTATACGTACTGTAATTGGAACACTAAAGAACTAAAATTAAAACCTAAAACTACTAAAATATAATTATATAATAATCGAAATTAACAAGTATAATTATTATTAAAAGAAAATGTAACCCGGCTGCAAAATGTAGCCCATGGTATAATAATCGGCTTAGATCATGATGTAGCCCTTGACAAAGTAGGTATATGGGTATGAAAAAAAAATCTAAGGACACCTGACACATCAAAACCGGCCAAGCCGTTGTTAGCGGCCATACAGACAGATAGACGCGGAAAGCGACTTTAATTTATACTATGTAGAGATAAGAGAAAAACTAAATGTTTTGTGCTGACAAAATTGTAATATGTGTTTAAATGGCGCTAGTCTGAATCTCAAAAGTTGTAATAAGTGAAATTTACTAAAGGAGAACTCAGTGTTTATTTTCAAAAAAGGAAAATACCAATCGATATTCTGTAATAAGAAGTAACTACTAACTACACTATAACACACATGATAAGTGCTTTGTGCCATAGTTTCTCCCTACTTTTTATTATTCTGTGCCATGTTGTTATTGTACGCGTATGTCACAGTTTGGGTGGTAGTTTGTTTGTCGGTTGCCGGTATAGTAGCTGGCACACATCACTAGTTTCACAATGGGCCGGCCGGTTCATTCGTTGCTGGGGCCTACGTGACGCGCTCCGCGTGTCAGCTTGCAGGAGGGGGGCGCCCGGCCGGCAAGTCGTGCTGCGTGCGCATCGTAGTGTTGCTTACATGAAATATCGGTAAATTGCTATCGATATTTTGACATCGTCAAATTTGAGAAGTATGCCGTCATATTAAACTATCTAAACCACATTAAACATCCCATTTCTTCCAAACAACAGTAAATAGTTACTTTGACCACTGAATACTGTTAAATTAGATCCAATAAAAAAAATAAGATAGTTGTTATAAAGTTTTTCGTTATTAGGATCGTTAAATTAATTTATTGATTACTCAATTGAGCAAGTCTACAAATTTTACTAAACACCTACCCACATCTAATTTATCAACGTTACCAAACTAACAAAGAAACATTTAAATATTAAAAAGACACAGAATAAATAATAGGACAATAGTGACAAAATCTAGGTCCTTTGTTAGCTGTAGGCAATTCAACTAGGCCACGACTTAATAACTAAGAGTGGCCAAAACGTGACATAACTAGAACAAAATATTGATAATTTCGTGCTTGACACTGTAATCCGTTATCTTTCCTGTTATAGAAAGGTTTCGATGAACAAAGATAAGGTTATCGATGTCGATAAAACATGTGTAAACATTGGTAACGGCCTTAGTTTAGAACTGGTAAGGAGGCGAAGCAAAACACAACAAAGAATCAGTCGGTCATACGAACCCGATACCAGCGGACGACAAAAGAATTCGATAGCGTTCATTGAATTAAACTTTTACTGCAAGCATTAAAATAAATTAGTGAAGATAAAATAAAACAAGATGTATTCGTCTAAGAAGAGCTTGGACAGGATCCTCCAGATCTATAAGAATGAGCTCCGTCGGCACATCAGCAAGACTACAAGCGTCACAAATTCCGATGCAATGGCTCCGAGACTCGACCAGCCGTCCACGAAGAACCCGCAGAGCGAAGAAGTCGGCTTACCGAAGAAACTTCTTAAGCTGCAAAAATACCACAGGTCAGTGAACGCAGTTGAACTCTCAATGCATAGTCTTAAGATACAGAAACTGCGTATGTGTCACTTAACTCGTAAATACAATAATTATTTCTGTATTTGAGACGATAATGTTACGAAGTCGTGGTTGCTTACAATTCGCCATCTAAACCTGTGTTACAGAGTTAGGTATGAATTAATCTATAATCTTATACAGTTTATTTTCTCTTTATTACGACGAAGTTATCGGTAAGAGTTTATTTATTTTTTCATGTTTTTTTTTTTTAAATTACAAATTACACATTTCTTCCTAACTGCGTAGCAGTTTGTAGGCAGATATCTACTCTCGTTACAAAATTTCATTATCAATTTTCACATTTTTTATGATTTTATCAACTACAGTTTTGTTTCAACGAATATATGGGTTTGCCTCAAACTATACAAAAGCCCAAATAACTACCTAAGTGAATCAAATGCGACAAAAATTGCTTTCAATAACTGTGCTGCCGCGCTGTTATCACTTACTTCATTATTTATCAAATACAGATCAAATAAGCATCTTTAAACACGGGCTTAGTGTGATGTAATAGAAGACATTCTTCTGACACTTTTGTTGTCTGTCAGAGATAATGAAACTCACGTTTCCGTAGATGACTGTCTTTTTATTTAACTAAAAAGTTTGGGACATTGATATAGGATCATTAAGGAAGATTTAAAACGTTCGCCCTAAAGCTGCCTGCGAAACCAACGATGCTTTTTCTCACCTATAGATACCTGTCGACCCTGACACCTCAGGAGCTACCGATGGCTGCCCGTGGACTGGCCGTCTCCAAAGACCAGTCCAGGGAGTTCATGGCTTGCTTCCCTGACATCATCAGGGAGCTAACGGAGACCGGCAAGCACATTGAAGTGCCTGAAGCCAGCAAATGGTTGGCCAAGGTACGTTGTGCATTGTGCTAGTCGAGTGAGGTTGGCGACACGTTCTGTAGTATGTTTTGATGTCTTAGGTTGTCATTACAGGATGTTTTGGACCTACCGCTGTCAAATTAAAATTAGTCAACATTTTATTTTAAATGTTTGGCCATAGAAAGAATTAAGGCTACAAATAAAAATTTAAATAAATATAAAAATATATGTTTTCTAAATGTATTTCTATCCTCAAATGACAACACAAGTAGTTTGACTGGTCGGATAACAGTGTTAGCACTTAACACCATAGCAGTATCGTTTGGTATCGATGTAGCCTAGCCTAGGGCTTTCTCTAAATATAAACCGGGTGGACTTCGAGCTTGTTATTTAGTGCATTTCACGTAATGTTTGATTTTATACTTACTAAAGTTATATTACTATTTTAATAAAGTTATACTGCTATTTTAATGTTTTGGTTTTTAGCTGTAAGTTTTTGAGAAATTGTAATAAAATAAATAATAATAAGAGTAACTACTGATAGGTTACTGTACGATAATGCTACGCAAATAACAGGCAGTTAAATGCTTATGTATTTGTAGTCGTGTTATCAATGAAGTTTAATAACAATTTATCAGTAGGACGCTACGTGGATTGAATCTAAACATTTTAGTGGCGTGATGTTTTCATTCTCAAAAATACTTATTGTTTTATTTACTATCTAACATGAAAATGGCAAATTAATAAATCGCAATTTTATAATTTAGCACACTCCTTATTATTCTTAGCAGACATTGATGTACCTCTACCTACTGAGGCAGTGTAACCGGTTTTAATACCGGTTTTTCTTCGCAGTCCCGTCTGAGCCTAATTACGATTCAGATAGCTCAGATTTTTGCTGTCAACTGTCAAGCTCTGTTATTTTTTTGTTTGGGAATATCACAGATTATAAAGAAACATGCATATTTTAAGCATATTCTACATAATGTAATGAAATTAAGGAACAAAGCAAAAATACGGCATTGCTCAAATCTTTTTACAATGTAGAGGCGTGGATTTTTTGGTATGATATAATACCCGACTGCCCATGGAGGGTAATGTTGTTCGGGTATATCTGTATACATTTGTCTGTCTATAAATTACCTTATTTTGCCTAATTGAAATGATACATTTTTAAATGCAAGTTATCGTTATATTCGTCTATATCGCTTATAGGCTACATTTTGCAGTTTTTTTTCAATATTATTAACGTACTTAAAAAGTACTACATATATTATTAGTTTATACAATAAGCCCGAAGTCCAACCACCTTTTTAAAAGCAGGTAGCTTTAACATTGGGGTGGACGAAAAGGTCCAATGCATGTTAAATTTTTATTGTTCATTGTAACAATGAAAAAGTACCGAGGATGTACTTAGGTAGGTACCGAACGTAGGTATAGGTAGTACGTACCAAGATATATAACAATTTTATTTTATGTTGTTATTCAATTTATCATGCCACGATCAAATAGGTACCTTCCTATCAAGGTTGAATATTACTTATTCGACGCTATAGCTACATGCATTGCTTGATGATGTCATCCACACGTTGTATTGTGCCTGCAAAAACAATTACCTAGGTACTTAGCACAATACATTTGAATTTGATAGCACCTAAACTACAGAACATGCGTAGAGCTATGTTATGATAGATTCAAATACTCGTAGTTCAGCCTAATTATAAATAAATAAATTGGATAACCCGTTGGTCTAGTTGGTAGTGAACCTACCTTCTGAGCTTGGGGGCGTGGGTTCGATTCCCACCTAGGACAAACATTTATGTGATGAACATTTGTGTTTAAATAAAATAAATAAATATTTCGGGACATTTTTGCACACACGGTCATCTGACCCCAAACTAAGCAAAGCTTGTGATATGGCTGCCAGAGACTGATATACATACATATATATTTTTAAATACATACCTAAATAGATATTAACAACCAGATATAGAACAAACACAAATGTTCATCACATAAATGTTTGCCCTAGGTGGGAATCAAACCCACGCCCCCAAGCTCAGAAGGCAGGTTCTATATCTGGTTGTTAATATCTATTTAAGTAATTATTTAAAACTATATACATATGTATGTATATCAGTCTCTGGCAGCCATATCACAAGCTTTGCTTAGTTTGGGGTCAGATGACCGTGTGTAAAAAAAACTCCCGAAAATAATAGACGCGACAAACTCTTGCATTTCACTCCAGTCTCGCACACCTTGCAAATGTAGGTAATTGGCTAAGAGGGAGTGGCGCTTCTACTCAATTGAATAATTGCCAGATGGTGCTTTTGGACATCGGATAACAAAACAGTGTGTTCATAGTAACACCAGTGTAGCCACCGGTAATAGGTGCTATATAGGTGTATATGCTTAGTGATAACACCAGTGTAACAAAACGGTGTGACCATGGGTCTAAAGGCGAATCTGCAGCTTCCTATCATAGATATATAGGTACCTACTAGATGTGCGCCCCTAACTTCGCGACCCCTTATAAATCTTTGAGCCACTCGACTGATTTTGGTCTGTCTACCATATTTCCTGACGATCAGATCAACTATACGCAATTTATCGTTGTGATAAATATACAAACAAATACCTAGTATAGAATAGTAGATATAAAGTATAGGAACGCTAACTTGTTTCATTAAAATATGACACCTCTCTTCGCCTAATCTAGGCCAATTAATAAATAATATACATATTAAACCATTCTACTTTAGTGGACTGATTCTCAAATAAGTGACCATACACAAAAACCATATTGTTATGTCGTTATGACTATACCCACTGACTTAGATATTACCCTTCGAACAAATATAAATTTTTGAAGGTTTTTTTTAAAATCGATGTTCGTTCCTCAAAGTCAAAGTCAAAGTAATTTATTTATAAACATATGTTTACAGGTCAGGCAATTGTAATATTATTCAATAAGAAATCTATACATATAATATACAATTAAAATAGAATCAAAATAGAAATAAAATTATATAACGGAAATAACAATAAAAAAATATGAGATGCATTAGATTTTTTTACCATCCGTGGTTCATTAAAATCATAAAACGGTTGATCGATAAGCCAGCGTCTTAATTTAAATTTAAAACAGCTCAGATTGAGTGCATCTGTCACCGTTTTTGGCAACCGGTTGTACACCATCGGCCCCATAACGTGCGTCGACTTGCCGGACTTTGTGAGGGAGTGCCTGATACCAACAAGCCTATCAGCGTTACATATATTGCAAGAGTGCGTGTCGCTGAGCTTATGATAGAGGTGAAGGTTAGTTCTCACATACACTGCCACCTGGAATATCAGAATGGCAGGTAACGTGAGTATTCCATTTATGCTCATTTATGCTCAACGCAAACGGCATAATCAAAGGGTATATATTATCCTTTGAATTTACAAAAAAAAATTACGTTACAATTAGTTTAACAGAATACAATTTGTTCCAGCTCCTGCAATACAATGTACCCAACGGCAAGAAGAACCGTGGTCTGGCCACTGTCCTGGCGTATAAAATGCTCCAGAAGCAAGAAAACCTCACCCCTGAGGGCATCCATCTGGCTAACATGATGGGGTGGTGCGTCGAAATGGTGAGTTTTGTGTCCTCAGCACCTTTTCTATCAGTGTCTTATTCTCTCTTGATGTTGGAGAGATGATGATGTTTTCTTTACCGAGGCTGAGCTCTCAGGGTAAATGGAAGGAGAGAGCTCTCTACTCGTCCTCTTTGGTCCAGTGTGGTCCAATGGATACTTAATAATTAACAATATAAAAACCGACTTCAAAATAAGTAGGTAAGCGACCTAACAAAACTATTGCTATTGCCAAATCAACAGCGCTCGAACAGTATTCAAAAACTACTGAGCCATGCCAGTTTAGGTGATGAAAAAATATTGCGCGACTGCAAACCGTATCTGGGGGCGTTAAGCTTCACGTTCGGG
Source organism: Agriopis aurantiaria (assembly GCA_914767915.1). Taxonomy (NCBI): domain Eukaryota; kingdom Metazoa; phylum Arthropoda; class Insecta; order Lepidoptera; family Geometridae; genus Agriopis; species Agriopis aurantiaria. The sequence goes on from OU611999.1 coordinate 8,812,198, forward strand.
TGATTTTCCGAACTGCGCAGTTTTAACGTTACTTTGAGATCGCATAAGGAGTTGGGTATAAGGCCCTAACTGTTAGCACAGTTTGAAAATTTATTTTCCAACGAACCAGTGTAACTTGTTTGAAGAATACCGTATTTAGAACTACATTCAAACATAATATTTACATGTATATTCTATTCAAGTCTCATTTTAGGCATGTTGCCTGACGTAGGTGCCTAATGTAATGGCCAAAACCGTAACAAAAACTATTTGCCTTAGCAAAAACTTGCTCTACGACTCTACCACTGCTATTGGGTGTTATCGACCTTGAAATTGTGTAAATATACCATTCCTAATATTTCAGAACCTGGTCGATAAAAAATTATCGTATTTTAAACGTGTAACTGATAAAGGAGACAAGTACCAATTATAGCTGGTTTTATTTTTTGCTCTCTTGTCTTATGTTGATAGAAGAACTTAAGGTAGGTATCATGAAAATCCAAATTTCCTTACCAAGATTTCTAAATAATATATTTGAGTGATTGAGTACCTACCTACATCTAACAAAAAATATTTGATCTCGATTTACAAAAATATACTCACACTAACCAAAAAAATAAATGGCGCTAGTTGGCCCCAAACCGCCGTTTGGCTGCAGTGATAGTTTAACTTTATATTATGTTTTTTTTTATTGGTTTAGAGTTCCAGAGGTAACCTTTACAACCAAGTCCTAATGTTAGTGTAGATTTCAGTAGATACTAGCTTCAACGGCTTAGTTATGCCACTCCACTCCAAACTGAGACTGTCAACACAACACATTAGTTCCGTCCGGGCTCCAAATTAATTCAAAAATTATTACCTACTGGGTAGGTACCACTTAGGTACCTTTGGTTGCCTGGAAGAGATCGCTTTTAGCGATAAGGCCGCCACTTATATATATTATGTACTGTATGCTTTATTATATTATTTTGTTCTACATGTTTGTAATGTTATTAGTTATTTTTGCGACGACGAACTGTAAATGTATTGTTAGCAGTGTTCTCATGGAAGTGATGTAACATCTTATATGAGAATAAATGTCTATAAACCTACTTGAGGCACTAGCTCGTAAGTGTTTTCTCTGTTCGTAATTTTTATTTCTGGTGTACACAATAAACAGTTTCTATCTATCTATATCTACTTAATATACCTATGTCAGTTTCTTAATCTAATCTACACTATAATATGTATCATTGTTACTCAAATTGTTTGTTTTTCATCCGTTGTCAAGTCGATAATATTACTATCTAGTAACTAAGGAACTGATTTCCAGCTGAAGGTTGAATATATAATATAATTTATAGTCGTTCTAAATGTTTCCCAAAAAAAAAATGTATCAAATTTTAGTGTCTAGCACTGAGAATTTTATGTCTCAATATTATTTTTAAGTAGTTTTTGGGTGTTAATTTTAGTTCTCATGTGTTGAGGGTAGTTTTCTCGTAAGGAACTTTTAATCGTAATTGTAAATTATTTATTATCTAGAGATAGAAATATATTGTTACCCAGATAGTGCACTAAGGTGGATACCTAGCTCAGCTAGTATATAGGCCAAAGCATAGGACGAGCAAGAGATCTCACTTTCTGGCTACGTAATGTAGGTATTCCAAAAGATGGTGGGGTCAGCTTTCCAAAAAAAAAAGAAGAAACCAGTTAATAATTATTTTTTCCTTCTACTTTCCAACTGGTTTAAAATGACATTCATCTTTTCGATAATTCTGTATGCATGCGGTAAGACCTGCACTGATTTCCCGTTCGAGGTGCATCGTCAACTTTCCCCCTGGCAACATCTCATCGAACAACTAAGATAAGGAATATTAGCATACATAGTAAACCAAAAATTTCTTTTGTCTCCAGTTCCACACCCACCAACTGCTACTGAACGACATAATGGAGGGCACGGAGATGCGTCGCGGCGCGCCGTGCTGGCACAGGCGCCCCGACGTCGGCCTTGACGGAGTCAACGACGCTTCTCTCATCCAGGGCGCCATGTTCACCACGCTCAAGAAACACTTCGGTACCAAGCCGTACTACAAGCATGTGCTCGAAACCTTCAACGTGGTGAGTTTTACCCCTAAGAGAAGTTTGTCATAGGTAAATCTTCAGTTGTCAGCACCAAGCCTCAGTTAGGTACTATACAAGTAGGTACATATTTTATTTATACGACACGGGAATTACTCACGATTGATTAAGCCGGTTACTCCGACTATAGTTTCAACCGCATACATGTAATAGTTAGGTATATAATTATATACAAGTAATTACAGTACATTCATCAATAGTAGATATTACACATCACAACATTAATGATGCGCAAAATTTTTAACTTGTATAGGCTTTTGCACCAGCAGTTTCGTTGGAGAACCAAAAATCAAAATTATCTACGACATTGGAGTTTCGATAAGCGCAGCTCAGCGCATTAGCTGACTGAATTAGCAGTAGGGCGGTCATATCTGTGAAAGGTTGGGAAGGAGAGCGCAAATCGGCTAATATTGAGATTATCGATCGATGATTCTAGATAACGCTGTTGGTGGCTGGAAAAAAAGAGGATCGGGCCGAGTGGTGTGCCCTGGGAAAGGCCTATCACAAAATGCTTTTTTAAAGCCTAATTATACGAACATAAATAAAAACATTTATTACCCAAAGACCACTGGCGGTCAAGACCTAGAGATAATCCAAATGTTGAAGCCTGCTAGGTACTAGTTTTCAGCGTATCGAGCATTCATTTGTTTCGAGCGAATCTTCTAAATACACCCGGCTGCATTGGGGTGCAGCCAGGTTATGTGGGATTATACCCACTAAAACCGGTGTGTAAGCCTTAGTACTTGACAAGAGGGCTCCGTATCGAGCATACCTACTGGCTATATTTATCTATGCTACTGGCAAGAGGTACACTTGTATGACGGTAATGCGGCGTGCACGCTTTGAAATATTTTCAAAATTTATTTTATACAAATAATCTTACGCTTTTACAAAAAACTGCGACCACTAAAGTATTTGAATGATTTTTAGGATTACTTTATAACTAACTATCTTCTATTATTATCTGAATGATGTTGATTCAATCCATTGAAGGGAACGTAAAAACGGGTGTTTTTAGGAAAGTTTTCGTTTTTTTTCTATCGAGACAAATTTCTTTAATCGTGTATCGGTGAACACATCCGAATAAAATATTTTAAGAACATTTTATTAAACATAAAGAAATAATGTCAATTCATCGATTTTAAAGGTCTACTTTTGAATATTCGTCATGAGGAATCGTCAAATTTGAAGCTTATTTCGTCTTAATACCCTGATGATGATAATGATCACAACAATGAAAGTAAAACAGTATTGACGTAAATAGTGTCTTATTTACTTTAGGATGATAAAGACTCAGATGAGAGTAGAATAAATGTAGGTATAAACACAATACGGACAGCTCGTTATAATTGGAACTTATTAATTATGATGATAGCTCCTATTGGCTTAAAATAAACCATTAAAGGGCAAAAGGACATTGCAATAAGTGTGACGCTCAATGTTTACAATATTGTCGTGAGTATTGGACGCTCCCTACCAGCTTCCTGTTAGTCAAGTAGGATATCCTGCTACTTAATAATGTTTGTAGACTTGTTTACTTACATATCTGGTTAGTTTAGTTTACAAACAATGCATAGGCGTACCCAGGGAGGTTAATCCTCCCCCCCCCCCCCCTCCCCCGCCCCCGATTGAAGACAAGAATAGAAAAGAAAGAACAAGACAAGAATCGTGAACGCTGTTGCCATTGGTGAAACTTTTGTCCGAGTTTAAATAAAAATATAAAGATTTTAAAAAGTTGGACCCCCTTAGAACTCCCTCTGAAATCAAATCCTGGGTACGCCTATATGAAACAATGTACCTAAAAGGACATCATCAGCATCATCTAAACATAGATACTAAAAATACGAAGTACAACCTAGGTAAGATTAATTCACTGCTCTTTTTACCATAATCATGATTATCTTACACGATATAATAATATTACTTATATTATATTGGTAAGGAAATATGATTAATACCAAGTAGGTTATAGTCATTTGTGTTTACATTATAATCTTTTATTGACGGAAGTATAGCGAGTCGACTTTGACAGAACCTTGACCGGTCTCTCCAAAGATTTTTCATACTATACTACGTATGGTCTCGCATTTAAATTGGCGTCACGCAAGGGGCATCATGCAGACACCTTTTGTTTCAAATGTTTATGATGCGATGCTTATTTTATGTACGTATTATTTATTTTTAGGAAATATTATTTGTTTTTAGAAATGTTTGAATGCTTATATTGTTTCTACATTTGTAGTTATTAAACAGAGAATGTGATTAGTGCAACCACAACTATATATGGGAAACAAGTATGAATAATAACATCGGAAAGCGTTTTATGTAAATGGTTTTTTGTACTTATCTTTGTAGTTCAGCTTTAGTACCTACTTTCAAATCAGTAACGAAACGAATGTTGTCGAAAAACAATAATATTAAAATGTAGATAACATGCCACGCCACTAGCATATCACGGACACTTCGCATGATCGAAAACGTGAGCTCGCGAGCAAAAATGTCAACGAAGTAGGTACCAAATTCCATTGAATTTCAAATTATAAACGACGGAATTAAAATAAATAGCTACCTACCTGAGCAAGTCGTAGAAACCGGCTGGATCAGGATTATTATTTTCATATAGCCTTGCCTAAATCTCACATTACGATTGAAATAATTTGTGTAAGAAACCTAAATACACTAAAATCAAAAACTTGCATAAATGTAGATAAGTTTATAGATCTATGTACTAGGTCATCGCTGTACAATTCGATTGAGTTAGGAATGAAGTACCTACATACTTATATGGGATGAATATAATCAATATTATTCCGCGTTCGACTAAAACGAGGCGATAACACTTTGTTAAAACAATCCTTTATGACCGTTTTCACTAACCCTAGGAGACACATAAATCAGATGCCTAAATATTTAGGAGTTGCCTGCGGAAAAAAACTTTACACCAAACTTAAAGTGATAACTAGTGATGTTAGGCGCATTGTTAGGCGTCACTTGGATTCGGGGGTGCCAACTCGCGCTGCGCTCGCTCAGTCACATCAAAACCATAGATAACTGTCAAAATTTGGGCAACTCGTAGCTTAGGAGCACAGCTTAGGAGTCACGGCGAAATAGTAGAGAACCGTACACTTGTATGACGGTAATGCAGCGTGCGCGCTTTCAAATATTTTCATTATTTATTTTTTCTTTATTTTCTACAAATAATCTTACGCTTTTACAAAAAACTGCGACCACTAAAGTATTTGAATGATTGTTAGGATAACACACAATTTTTTTTTAATGAACATGTCTTCTATAGAATCTGAATGAAGTTGATTCAATCCATTGAAGGGAACGTAAAAACGGGTGTTATTTAGGAAAGTTTACGATTTTTTTTCCATCGAGACAATTTTTTTTAAACGTGTATCGGTGAACACATCCGAATAAAATATATCAAGAAAATTTATTAAACAAAGAAATAATGCCATTTAATCGAGTTTAAAGGTCTACTTTTGAATATTCGTGATGACGAATCGTCAAATTTTAAGCATATTTCGTCTTAAGACTTTGCTTAGATTAGGAGTTCCAAAGTTCGGCGTCGCCTTATTCGTGGTTAGTGAAAAGGGGAATTGGACTCGTAAATAAAACAGCCACCTAACTTCTCCATCAATTGTTACAGATGCTCCTCAAATGCTCGATGGGCCACTATGTGGAGAAGCTAATGCTCAAGACTGACAAACCAGACCTATCCCAGTTCACCATGGAGAAGTACGAGGCCATCACGCAGTATAAGACTTCTTACTACACCTTCCAAATGCCGGTCAGCCTGGCGCTCCTGATGACGGGAGTAGATGACCCAGAAACGCATAGACAAGCGAAGACAATTCTGCTGAAGATGGGAGAGTTCTTCCAAATCCAGGTGAGGAATTGACTGTTTTAGATCAAAAAATTTAGTGCTATACTTAGTGCACTTGATATAGCAGTTCTTAGATGTTTACTATTAGGTAGTAACCAGCAAAATTCTCATTTCGCTGGTAGTAACTAAAAGATAAATTGCCTCAAAAATGGTCGGCTTCCTCCTTGTAGGAAAATAATTCTGAGAATAAATAAAAAAGGCAAGAATCTAAAGTCTAGTCATATGACATAAGTATATAGGTGAAACTCTTATCTAATTATTTTTTATATCTAAGTAGATAGCATTCCAAATATTAAAAAATATTAATATAAATATTAAAATATTATTATTAATATTTCAAATAATATTATTAGGTACTTACATGGGCACATTTCTATATTCATTTGCCACCACGTGGATATCAACTAATGCTTATATATAAGTGATACACTTGCAGTTTGATAAGACGTTTATGATCGCAATAACTTACTATGCGATTACGTCTCACTAGATAAACCCCTGTGGCCGATAGCTTGTTTGACTTCTTATCTTTCACGTCGGTTTTTCAAATCCTTACTTTTCTGGGATTACCTACTTATCTGACAGCACTTACGTTTTAGACTTTAGACTGAAACTTTGATGAATTCTAAGAATAAATCAAATTTTTAAAATAACTAATAGCTGTAAGTATAGGTATACGCCGATACCATCATTACTGCCCAACGTTGGACGACCCTATTTGACGTTGGATCCCACTTCTGAAATTAATATGACACGTGATATATTGTTATAGGACGATTTCCTCGACTGCTTTGGTGACCCAGCAGTCACAGGCAAGAGTGGCACAGACATCCAAGATGGGAAATGCACCTGGCTCGCAGTCGTTGCCTTGCAGAGGGCAACGCCTTCTCAGAGGCAGATCATGGAAGATAACTACGGAAGCTCAAACCCTGAATCCGTTGCCAGGATCAAGGACTTGTATGAAGAACTTCAGCTCCCACACACATACTCAGTATTCGAAGAGGCTACATACGATCTTTTGAGGACGCAAATTCAACAAGTCACCCGTGGGTTACCCCACGATTTGTTCTTCAAAATTCTGGATAACATCTTCAGGCGAAGCATTTAAATTTTAGCTGTTAGAGTAAGATTAGGTTAAGGATTGTTTAAAACAATATAGAGATCTCAAACGCTGGTTGTAAGCAGGTATCTAATCCAGTTGCAATGCATGAAGAAATCCGATGAAAAGATATTAGTTTTCTCTTTAAGCTCCAAACAAATATCGGACGCGTCCGTGAACCGTGTGTGAGTGAAACGCGCGATTAAACTAATACTTACATTCACACTAAATCGTGCATTAGTCATAAGTCTGAGACCTGACTTAGAAATGACTTTCATCGATCGGATATCTGAAGTAGTAACCAGATGAAAAATAAAATCTCCTGGAAACCCCCGAACGCATAATGAAATTTCCTTCAAAGTTTATATTTTGTCAGCATTCTGAACGCGTGCGTCTGTCTTTTTCATTTCATTTTTAGTATTCCAGACTTTTTAAAATTGCCTCCGCTTTCCGTAATAAAGCCAAAATTCCAGGCCATGTCCGAAAAAATCCGGACGTATGGCAACCCTAGTCTCAAGGCGATTTGGCATTGTGGATGTTATAACTAGCCTAAGTTGCATCCGAACAACCATGCACTTCCATTAGCGACGTCCGATAGTTTGTTTGCAGCTTTGCAACTTTTACTTGTAGGCTAACGTTCATCAAAATTTTACGAGTCAATTAGGTAATTTAAAATTGTCTGGCGGTCTTTAAATACATTACTCTTAAAATAGTGGGGAAATTAACTTATCGTCTAGTTCAGTTTTGATGTGTGTAGGTCTAATTGTTCTTGTTTTTTGTGGCTTCGAAGAGCTGATGCGTTTTACAATATTCGCATTTAACTTATGAATACATTGATTCGAATAAAATATTTTAATTGTCGTAGAAATAAGAACGTAAGCTAATTGATTATTGTATGCACTAACTATGTACCTAGAAGTCTTAATTAATATATAGGTCTAGGAGTTTGGTCTTGTATGGTGTTAATGTTAGCTGGGTTCTTTAATTTCTATGTTTAGATGTAATTTTTAATATTTTAGTCTATGCAACTCATTTTAATGCATTAGGTATCTGCACTAATTATAATTTTTGTGTGACCATATTGATTAGTAAAAAATGCATATATTTAGACTAGATGTAAATACGTGTAATAAAGTTTTTAAGCATTTATCTGCAAAAAATTATGACTAAAAACCTGATACAAAAAATATAAATTCTTATTATTATTATTTTCTTTCAATTACCTAAATTTAAGTGTAAGTACCGATGGTGGCGATGGTGGCCGAGCGGTAGCATGTCCGCTTTACAATCTGACAGCATCAGGTTCGATCCTCGGCCCTGCACCAATGACTTAGTATTTAATCTGTACATCTTCGATGCCATCGCTCAACAACGGGGAAGAAAAACATCGTGAGGAAACTGGTATGTCCAAGAACCTCACAAGTTCAAAGACAAATGACATACTAACATGCACTGGGCAAGCATGGTGGATAAGCGCCCATCCTCTCTCTTTGAGAGAAGGCCTGTGTCCCAGCAGTTGGGACATGATAGCCTGGAGTGCGTAGTTTGGTGCGTCCCGTAAGGCAAAAAAATATATCTACAGATGTTTCCCTCTTGTTCCCACAGAACTTTTGACGCCGGCGGACTAAAAAGGCTGTCGTCTGAGATGGCTAATTGTATCTTTGTTTAGTTAGACATTAGATAATACAAGGTAGGTACGATTACTAATTCATACCGGCAACAAATATTCTTAGGTAGGTAATTTATTATTACCTTATTATATACCTGGCCCATGCCCGGGCGGCAGTTTCATAGGGTCGTGGCGCAGTGCGCTTTCTTTTCTTAGCATCTCAATCTTTAATCTTCGGTTTGTCGGAGAAAATAACTAAAGCACTTGACTTGAGCTATTGGAATTCGGAACAGCATCAACCATTACATTTCTTTATTTTGTCCTCTGATACGTAACACCCAACATTTTATAAAACAGTCCCTTCCATTGCTCCGTTGGCAATTTCTGTATCTTCTCTAATATGCTATCATAATACTGTCCTTCGACTTGCTTATATAGTTTTGGTAGTTCCAGTTGATCATAAAGCCGCTTGATGCGCTCGATGTGCGCCGGCTCCTTACTTCCATAGCAGGCTTTGAAGACAATCCGCTGCGGTTCGTTGCAGCGCTGTAAAGCGTTGACAGCAAGCCAGGAGCACTTGCTTTCTTGGATGTCGGTGCCCGCTTTACCGGTCTGAGATTCGTCACCGTAGCAGTCTATGTAGTCATCCTGTTAAAATTATAGTACATTACTGCAGCAGCTGACAAAAGGAGCAATTAACCCTTAATTCACCACCCAGAGTCCAGGGGACTCACCACTGTTTTTAAACATCGAAAATCAAGTGTATTTTTTGGCATTAGGAGTCGCGCGCACCAGTATTTTTCTGCAGTGAGACGCAGGACGCGGGAGTAAGAGTTTGTGCGCGTGCGCCATTTTCAAAGGTGAGTTTTGATCGAATGTGAGTCCTGGGGACTCACGGTGGTGTTTTGTGTTACAAAACTTATTATGGTAACTTTTTTATTTATTTGTTTTTATTTGGTTTTAGGCTTCCATCATGGCATCTAAACATCAAAAGATTCAACCAATATCTCGGCTTTACTACATAGTCATGCCCTCAGCGATACGTGAACTTATTTCCCGTATCACTAAAATAGATCAACCAAGTAGTACATCGCAAACTGAAGATATTTTACCAAGGGATCAACGTTAATATTGTAACACTTAAAATTATAAGAAAAGGACCAAGACTGCTTAGCAAGTAAGGCACTGCCTGTAAAAAAGTAATCTGCCTTACTAGTGCCAAAAAGATACGTCAAAAACGTGGAACTATTTAGTATGTTTACCAGTTGCACGTTTTAAAATTTTGTATTGCGCCATTGTCAGTTTTTTTTTTTTTAATATTCATTGGTATGTTATTTTCCAAGAAATAAAAATAAACATATTTTATTACAGTAATATTTGTTTTTTTATAGGTTAAACCTAATACTAAATTTTTGGAGACAGGAAATTATATGATGAAAATAAACTCAAAAAAATGTTTATATTCAGTTAAATTTATTACAAAATGTTACTTATATAAAAAAAAAATTATTGTTCTAATATCGAAATGTAAAAAAAAAAAAAAAAAAATTAAACTAGTTTTTACTTCAAAAATAAAAATATGAGTCCCTGGGACTCATGGTGGTGATTAGAAGGATTTTAATAGGGGTGGTGAATTAAGGGTTAAGGACGAACGCGAAAATGTGGGCCGAGAATAAACCGAGGCCAGTTCGAAATTTAAATAAAATCTTTGAAGTGGCCTCCTTGGTTGCCATAGTATATTGCGGAGTACAAAGTTCGTTCCACTTTTAAATAACATGACAGTTATCTTATTCGTTTTCATAGTAGGTAACATATCCGGCCTGAAAGAATGGAGTGAGGTACCAACTTTGGGCAAGGCATAGCCTATTATTGACTTTGGTAGCTACGACAGATATTATCTATCTACCTGCTTGACGCTGTTTGCATGTATTTGAACAGTACCTACTTCCTACAGCAATAGGGAATATGCATGTGGTTTAAATCTGGTTGAAATATTTTTTTTCCGAATCTTTATTGTTCTGACTTTATATCTAAAAGATTTTTTTTTTATTTATTTACATTTTAATTGCTTAAAATATTAAATAAAAAGTGCAAAATATAAGAGGGAAATTCAAATTTGCGAAACGCTTCACCATTGGTCGAAACGAAACGTGACGTCAAAAGCCACAACATTGCCTTTAGCGGCGTCGATATTCATACTGTTTTAGTAGTGTTTGAGAGAAAAATCGTTTTATATTGAGTTCCTGTAGTTTTTTCCATTAGCTAGTGTAATTTTAGCGTTCTCGTGAGACTAGAGATCATTTAGGACGATGACTGAGACTGGTTTTGTCAAAGCACAATCGGACAATCTACCAAAAATATTTAGATGCATTCATAATGACAGCATATTTTGCATCAAATCCAGATTTTACAGTTGCTGAGATCAAAGGAGTGAAAGCTCCAAGGTAATTGTTATAATCCATGATATATTTTAATCCATTACATAGGTTTTTACACATAAATGCACTCGGCAGTAATTACCAAAACATAACCTATAAATAATCATTGGTCATTAAAATTGTTATGAATTTGCTGCTCTACTGTCTATATTATAATAATTTATAAGTAATTATACCTAACATTACTTAAGTTCCGTAATTTTCCGTGATTTTTTTTAGATTTTTTTTAAAATGTGAATACTGTTTACTCTAAATACTTAATGTACCTACTTATTGTTTGTTTGTTGAGTGCATAATATTCAATTCTAAACATACTTCTAACTCACACCATGCTATCAAAATATAACATACTTACATTGAAATGATCTTCACAACAATGCAAACATGATGTTGGAGATACTTCATCTCTTCTCATAACCTTACACCATTGTTTACGTATTTTCGCATCTCTTGGAATAGGAACAAAACACTTTATCGGGTGTATTTCTAATAGTGTTTGTACACTTTGGCACAAGACGATACCTATAAAAATGTTTTTTAGCTTCTTCCATGGTCTGGATATCAATAAAACTGAAAATCTGTGTGAAATAACTGTATCGTCTATAGTAAACAAACACAGAACGTGGCTTCTGACGTCATCCAAGGCCCGCGAAAAATTGCGGCGTTCAAACAGCTCAAATTTATTCAATGTTTTAAATATTATTTTAAAAATTAATTTGAGCATTTCCAACTGTAATTATATTTTTTACTATGATATAACGATGTAAACAGTTAATTAAAAATATATAAAAAACACATGCATATTCCCTATTGCTTTTTATCTCGAAGAAGGTTATCAAATTAATGATTGAATTTCCAAGCATATTTGGTACGGCCCCTGGTCATAAAGAAAAGCACCTGAACTGATCTACCAGGTACTTATACTGACCTGAATCTGAAATAACGTGCCCAAATCCAGACTGAGATCTTGTGTTTGTTTCCTTATTATTCCATCAAGCTTATTGCCAGTTAAAAGATATCCCAAATGTATGGGTAAATCGTAGGTGTAGTAGGCAGTTTTGAACTTTACGATGGTAAGATGCCTATATGGCGTGAATTTTTCTAAGTAGTCATCCTTGCTAATATTCGATGTCTTGAGGTCTAGAAATTGACCCATAGTAGTGTAGAGCATTGTCTGAAATAAAAATACAGTGGAAACTCTATATAACGACACTGAAAGGACTGTGCATTTTATGGCGTTATAGAGAGTTTTCGTTAAATGGAGAGAAGAAAAATCAGAATTATAAAAAGAAAAAGTTTATTTCAGACTATTAACATGCACGAAATCTCGAAAACTATTCGCCCTACCAAGCTAAAATTTTGCAGGTAGATTCCTTATGAGGTGTAGAGGTCCGCTAAGAAAGGATTTTGTGAAAGAACCGAATTAAAGGGTGGAGGGGGTTGAACATTTATAAAAATCTGTATTTTATTAAAATCTGCGCATACGAAGTCGCATGCAACAGCTAGTAGGTACAGATATAAAAATCATCCCAATAAACTAAATTAAGAACCTATCTATACCACATTGAAATCGGCCCATTGTTAGGAAGCTACGAAGCCACAGACCGACAGACATCCAACTTCAACAAACGAATACATCCCTCGTTTTTCGACATCGTCGTCTGGAGTTAAAAGCGATTACGATTATCAATGGTTTCCTTTAGCACCGTACCTCGTTTATAGTATCCAGCATGTCGCTATAATTAGTTCTGTCACCGAAATGTTTCTTCACGGCATAGATCATGCCGTTATAGAGCAAGATGGCGTCGTTGATAGCACAGGCGGTGCCTACTTCCGGCAGTAGGTACCAACAAGGGTGGCCGCGGCGGGTTGTGGAGGCGTCCATAACGTCGTCCAATATCAAGAAGTAGGTCTGTAGCTGTCGGAGGTTTGATACATTCTTAGAGTCTGGCTAATGAAAGTAGAGACTGAAAAAACGAGGCAAATTTATAAATATCAGCATTGGAACTCCAAAAATTAGTATGAAATGCCTGGAATAATCTCACTTGAATAAATTTTTATTGTAACACAGTCAGAACACAGTAATGTTTGCATTTCATATAAATTTTGGGGTTGCAATGCGGATTTTTTTAAATGTTGGTGCACGTTTTCAGTCTACTTTCCTTAGCCAGACTACTACTTCATACTTCTATAATTCTATATTGTTGCACAGTCTGTGAAACAATACAGTGAACACAGATAACAGTAAGTGTGTGTGATGAGTCTGTGCAGCACAGACTTATCGCGCTCACACACGACAAGACAAAAGTCGCGGGTGACTTGACCCATGTGCAAAAAAAAAACTTTACATACCGAATTCCGGAATGTAAAGTTTTTTTTTTTTGTATTTTTTTTATATTTTTATTTCGTAGATAAAGCTATTTTAAGAAACTAATTTCAATATTTTTGTTTTCTATTGAGCAGTTATTTTACAATATTTTTTTGAAAATTGAAATTATGTGACGTCACCATATAGCACAAAATTTCGTTGCGTTGAGAAGTCTAAAAAAGCACCCCATATTGGCAGCCCTGAAAAAAACAAGACAGTCAAACCACAGAAATGAAAGAATATTCTATTCTGTGTGACGAACAGTGTGTCAAATGTATAATATTTTTATTCTTAAAAGGCACAGAAAATAAAATGCTACACCGTGTCGTCATTTAGAGGTCAATGAAAGTCGAATGATTTCTTAGTTTTATGTTAAAATAAATGGCATCTTATCGTTTTAAAGGGTCAGAGTAGAAAAATAAGGGTTAGTAACATAAAATCTCGAAATGGTTTTGGAATTGGCATAGGTTAATTTTTTTTAGCATACCGAATTGTGCCTATACTAAGTAATACTGTCTACACTGTTTAACATCACTTACCATTTCAACACACCATCCAAGAACTCGGGCAAGTCTCAATGACTCCTCAGTTATGTTTACAGGGTTTTCCAGCATTTCATATGCCATCACGACTGATAGACCTCTAGCTGCTTTTCCACCAGTCAAATTATATGTGTAGAACTAAAAATTTGAAATTTTTAAACAGGTCTAATAATGAATGGTCTCTAAGAGATCGAATCAGCAGAAATGAGGAGATCCGCAGACGAACGAAAGTTACCGACATAGCCCACGGGATTAGCAAGTGGAAGTAACAGTGGGCAGGGCAAATATCACGCAGAACAGATGGCCGATGGGGCCGAAAGGTTCTCGAATGGAGACCACGGACCGGTAAGCGCAGCGCAGGACTTCCACACACAATATGGATAGACGACCTAAAAGAGACCGCAGGGAAACGCTGGATGCAGGCCGCTTCCAACCGGCCCTTTTGATCGATGAGGGATGCCTATGTCCAGCAGTCGACGTCCTATGGCTGAAATGATGATGATGAATAAAGAATGAAACTCTTTGCCGTCTTTCTTATTTCCTCAAGACTGCAATTTAGAAAAAGCTTGAGTAGGTAAAATAGGTTATTCGATATAATAGATCGACGTCCATCCATCTTCAGCCGCACCATCGCTGGAATCATCAGACAGAGGCCTATAAGTAGATCTATTCCTGATAAAAAAAAATAAGAACAAGCCTTATGACCTAAGTCGTTGCGTGACAAAAGCCTCAGCGACATCTAGAGAGATATACCCTGAGTCCTATCACAGCGTATCAACTCCTCCCGAAGCACCTCTGCTCTTCTGAAACCCCTTCCTCCCCCATAACAACGTGGGACACGGAACTTTATGTTCTCCCTGGTCTGGTTTGGGTAGATAGTCAGACATCCATGCATGCAGAAATACCCTTTTATTTGTAGACTATGTATAGGCAAGAGATACTAAAGCAGTATTATATCCTGGGTAGTACCTAAAAATAGTTTTATACTTATTAACCGACTTCAAAAAAGGAGGGGGTCCTCAATTCAGTTGTATTTTTAATTTTTGTTACCTCAGAACTACGTTATTTATAAACCGATTGTGATATTCTTATTTTTTAATTTGAAAGGATATAGGTATTGTTAGGTACAATACTTTCAGATTGGTCCCATAAAAATGTTATTAATTTCGATTCAGTAGTTTGGCTTTCAGATCAAAATAACTGGAAAATTGCGTATTTTACTAATTTTAAAGTCGGTTTTTTAAATTGATAATTATCACACACCTTTTTTAACCAGCTCTCGAGATCTGGTATTGCAGCAATACCAGGATGTGCCGCTATGGAGTCTACCACGTCGTTTACAACACTGTGGAATGCTTCCTTTTCTCTTAGATTTACTTGGTGTTGAGACATTGACTTCGATTGATTGTAAAGATGTCTAAAATCATAACATGAACAGTCAGGTAGGTATAGTGTGTAAAAGACTGAGAGTTAAGTGGGTGAATCACCATTCGTGTTTTCTGATCTAAACTGATACACACTGGGGGCCCTCAAAAAAGTTTAAGAACTTATGGTTTAAATCATCACTATCATACCATCACTACATAGTATAAAACAAAGTCGCTTCCCGCTGTCTGTCCGTCCCTATGTATGCTTAGATCTATAAAACTACGCAACGGATTTTAATGCGGTTTTCACCATCAGTTAGATAATTTTTCACGGAAGGTTTATATATGTAACAAGCGAACCGCCCCGGCTTCGCACGTAAGTTACACCCGTGCGAAGCCGGGCGGGCGGGTCGCTAGTTGTTTATAAATTATAGTCAAAAATAATTTAAAAAATAGATTTGTGGAATCAAAAATATGAAATAAAATTCATTTTAAATTATTAATAAAAGAAATTATTCTATTTGTGTGAAATGGAATTTTATCTAATTTTTGTTTTTATTTATTTTTTACACACGCAGTAGCCGCACTAAGAAAAACTTCGGGACAGAGGTAGAATACCCCAAGTTTTTTCTAAAATAGAATAAATAAAATATATATAATAAATAAATAAAAAGATTTTATATTACCTGGTTTTCTTTCTTGTGTAAATCCTAGCTCCCACATTACTGTGATACAACATTTTTTTTAGAATATTCATCTGAATTTCTTTTCAATTTAACTTCTATCGTCGAAAGAACCTACAAACACGCATGCCAGAGTTTTTATAAGTTATTTTACTAAGAGGAAGCCCGGGCAGCGCGAATATGCTAAGGGATAATGAATAAACCGGCCCAATGCGAGTCGGACTTGCGCACTGAGGGTTCCGTACCACCAGTACAAAAAAGTAGTGCAATAAGTCAATATAAGTACTTCGATGGGTGACCGCCCATCGAAGTACTTACCGCGCCCGACGTTGCTTAACTTTGGTCAGACTTTGGCGAACAGAAATTTGTCACAAGCTTCAAACTAGGCATGATTTTAGTACACACTGTAAAATATAACAACAAATAATAAATAATGGCCAAGTGCGAGTCGGTAACAAATTTCTGTTCACCGCTGGTTCTCGTACGATCACCGAAGTTAAGCAACGTCGGGCGCGGTCGGTACTTGGATGGGTAATCGCCTGGGCGTTGATGGGATGTTGTCTTTTTGCACTCTTTTTTTTGTAACCCTCAGTGCGTGAACCCGACTCTCACTTGGCCGGTTTTATTTACCTGCAGCAAATACAAAAAATACGTAAAAAATCGTTTCTTGTAGCTTGTAGGTATGGGGACAACCTTTGGTTTTTATTTTTCGACTTTACTCTTATTAGGTACTTAGTTAATTCGCCATAACATTTACAGTCTTATGTATTATGTGAAATTTTCAACTGGCTATCTATTAGGTACGGTTCGAAAGATACAGCCGTTAAAAGGTAGGACGGACAGACAGGGTAGGCTTAGTTAGTAATAGGGTCCCGTTTTCAACTTTGGGTACGGAACCCTAACTACAACTATACTCGTTACTACTGTTGTAGGTGTCTACTTTACTATCGTGGCGTCGTAGTGGCCGCGCCGCGCGGATTGTTTGCTTAAAATATTGAATTTTAACTTGGATATGCTCTTTGCCCGGGCTTCCCTTAGGTACATATAAAATATTCTATTCATACTTGGTTTTTATGTAAATAAAATCTTGATAAAGATTGGAGATACTTATTTATATCGTAGTTCGAAAGGTTAACGGTTTGAATAACGTAAAGTCATGAATAAAGCAATAGGTAGTTTACCATTATCATCCGGTGTCTTTTTGGTTGCAAGTATGAATGCTGCGTATGATCATAAAACGTCAATTTAATTACAAAGTACTTAAGGTCAAATTCATGCCCACGGAACACTATTACCATAAATAAATATATACTATATATAATATTACTCAAGGAGCTCATGCCCATAAAGTGCTGGAAGCTTTGCAAGAGGCTTTTATGGAGTTTTGGAAACAACACGAAAATACATGTTTCACCTCGTTATATCGCTTATCCACATTCGAGCACGTTCACAAGCACTTATAATAATCCATCATTATTTCACACTAGCGACCCGCCCACCCGGCTTCGCACGGGTATAATTTACGTGCAAAGCCGGGGCGGGTCGCTAGTTATTTATATAAACCTTCCGTGAAAAATTATCTAACTGATGGTGAAAACCGCATCAAAATCCGTTGCGTGGTTTAGGAGGTTTGGTTTAGTTACAGACAGACAGACGCGGGAAGAGACTAATTTATACTATGTAGAGAAGAGAAGGGAAGATAAACACTCAAAAATACTAAAGTTTAGGAAAATAATACTTTATACTACGAACCGACATGTTTTTTTTACGTTGGCGCCAAAACTCTGTTTTTTTTTGTAAATATTTTCATTACCATGGATACAAAGTCCTTCAGTGTAATATTAAATAAGTATACATTGTATTAAATCGCGTCAAACAAGTCATAGTCAGAACCAAGCAAAGTATGTCACGGTCAAGTCAAACTCATGCCTCAGAAGAGGGGTTGAGCCCTTACCAGAGGCTATTGCTTTCTTCTATGAGGCTTTTAAGGACTTTTGGAAACAATACGAAAATACGTTTTACCTCGTTATATCACTTACCCACACTCGAGCACGTTAAAAAGCACTTAATAAATAATAATCCACCATTATTTCATATTATCACTCGAAAAAACAAATATAAGGGTTTAATATTACGACTGAACGACACTGTATCCATGGTCAAGAAAAAAACATTTTAAGAAAACACAAGAGTGACAAATGACATTGACAACTTTAACAGTTCTTGTACTTGATAATTTTGCTATTTGTATTGTTTTCTTTTCTTTTCGTTCGTTTCGTTGCTCTGAGTTGGTGTCTGTTTTTGAATAAAAACATATTTTTTTGTAAATGTTGATTGTGTATAATTCCTGTCGTTTCAAAGTATGAAATAATTACCTAAAAATATTTTTTTCTTCCAAGTGATTCTGTAAAAGTTAAGTGTGTGAATAACCAATAGCCGAAAATTATACTCGATAGAAAGAATTCGGTCAGTGAAAGCAGGCGCAAAGCAAGATGAATGCTAACAAATTAATTCTACAATTAGCTAATAAAGCTAGGCACGTATGTGCCCATCATCAGCAAAGTAGAAGGTAAGCGTTTTATATAATTTACCTCACCCGATAACTTTTAACATAGATCAGAACTTTAGTTTAATATTCTTTTCATGGCTACGGTTGAGAAATCATGAACAAAACTACAAAATTCACCCTGTTCTGGCTGAACACTTTCCCTTCCCACAGCACGTTGGAAATATCTCAGGATATATTATAAACAAATCCAACAAAGCACTGGCAACCATTTTATTTGTAAATATTATGCTCTTTGTGTGGAATGCAATTATTCCCATTCGACACTGATTGTATCCTGTAGATATAAGTTTTTTGTAATGGTGTCGAATAAAATTTATTTTCTTTCTTTCTTTCAATTATGAGTACACCATTATAATTATTATGCATACATTTAATGTGTGATAACATTCCAACCAAACACCAAGAGCAATGTCATACAGTTTGCCCATACATTGGTGGAGGGGGGATCCCAAAGCAACTAGCAATTCCATACATTCGACTAAATTTTTCGATTTGATTCCTTCGAACCTTGTCAGAATGCCCCTCCTCCCCCAAAATGAAATCCTGGATCCGCCCCTGTGCCCATAAGTAATACTATATAGTTAGCTATACTTTTGACTAGGTCCTCTAAAAATTTTAACCCACTTTACATTTTAGAGCTCTACCTCTGCTGTCCAAGTGTTTTTCAACAAATGTATCCATATCACAGCTTGGAAGAGACAAGGAAACATTTCAAGATGTTCTACCAAATATCATAGACTCACTGGGCTCTAATCCCAAGTTTGCTCAAGTCCCTGAGGTTGGAAGTTGGATTAAACAGGTAAGAAATAAATAAATTAGGATAGGATAACAGGACCTTCATCTCGCCTCATGCTACGAGATAATGCAGTCTACTGTTGAGCATGGAAAAATAACTGATTCACTCACACATATTTTTTTTACTCCCCTGGAAATCAAATCCTGGGTACACCTATGTTCTCGCATCTTGAAAATACCCCGATCATTATTACTATCGAGGAATGCCCATTAAGGCAGAGAAACAATGTACAATCATTGCCACCACATTGTAGTCCTTAGGAACGCGGGCAACACTTTATTTCTGATCATGATTCAAATATTCAGAATGCACTTATGTTCCTGGTATCTCTAGCAGATTTCATGTGAACTTACCTATAGGCATGCTAAATACAATTCTGACTGTATCCCTAATACCCACTTATACTCTTGTGGGTACTGCTGGCCAGGTGGAGGGGTGCAGGCACAGGGGGTGGAGGAGGTTCTGGGCATGCCTGCATTACCTAAATCATGACCCAGGCGATGTAGCTACCATGACAAAAACTTGTGACTGCATCCCCCCTGCATTTTCCCGAATTGGCTTAATTAGCCATGAGTGCAGATTTATTTCAGATGCTACATAAATGACCTCTTGTAGATGGTGACACGTCAATAGCCTACCAAATACCTAGTTATATAGATACTTGATAGAAATGTAACCACATCCTGTGGATTTTAATCAGCCTGATGAAACCTATCAGATGGTAAATGAAAATTAATTCATGAAGATGCAATCATACTAATTATGAAAGCAACAGTCTATATTCAACGAGTGGAGTGGAGTGGAGTGGAACTGGTTTGAGAGCTCTAATGGTATGGAAAACAGCTCAAAAATATAACTGCCCCGACTTGAACCTGCAAATGAGCAACTATCTCCAGGCTTATGTTAGTCACATTGTCAGTTAAGCTTCAGTCAAGCCATGTCTAATATCACTGTCTACAGGGTTAAGCGGAAAGAGTGTACTGAGCGGAAAGGTGTCCATAGTATCCATCATTATGAACAAATTATACTATGGGAGGAACTCTGAAATCAGCAAAAAAAAAAACAGCTGCTCCATACATTTTGTTAAGTGTGAATGATCAGAAAAGCTACCACCGTTCCATGTGACCTTGTATACTTGGTTACGCAGAAAGAGGTCCATAGTACCCATTATTACGAACATCTATTACTATGGAAGCAACTAATACCGTTTACAATGGGGCCAACCCAGAAATAAATAAAAAATGCCGTTCCATATATTTAGTCAAGTTTAAATTATAAGTTTTTCTATGGAACAGCTGATCTTTTTTCTCGATTTCAGGGTTGGTAAAATTAGTCAAAGTTGTTCATAACGATTAGTGTTTTAACCCAGTATTATAATTGTTAACCAACTAAGTTTATCTTTATGATAATTTTGAATATCTGTTTTAGGTTCTAGACTATAACCTCATAGGAGGTAAGAAAACTAGAGGCCTTGCCACTGTGTTTGCCTATGAAATGCTGGAGAAACCAGAAAACATTACCGAGGAGTCATTGAGACTGGCGCGGACACTAGGATGGTGTGTTGAAATGGTGAGTAAAATGTATTCTAATATATTCACAAATTTTAGATAATCTTAATACACGCAATATACAACACAAGCATCCCAATATACTTCTTTTTTTTTAATTGAATTGAATACATAATATATATATATATATATATTGTTAAACATAGATCCAGAAAAAATAAGTAACCCTGCCTGCTGCTTTAGCATTAGCTGTGATGTAGCAGACATTGTCTTCCCAAAAATAAGAACAGTTACAATAAGTATAGTAATAGTATACATAGACAATTTAATAGGAACTAAATACAAAATAAAGGCTACATACGCTACATAGTAAACAATACGATAGCCCGATGGTCCAGTTGGTAGTGAACCTGCCTTCTGAGCTTGGGGGCGTGGGTTCGATTCCCATCTAGGACAAACATTTGTGTGATGAACATTTGTGTTTGTTCTATATTTGGTTTATAATATCTATTTAAGTATGTATTTAAAACTATATATGTATGTATATCAGTCTCTGGCAGCCATATCGCAAGCTTTGCTTAGTTTGGGGTCAGATGCCCGTGTGTGAAAAAAATGTCCCGAATATTTATTTATTATACACACGGTTTAGATAAGTAAAAATGAAAACAAAAAATACTATACATTTTGCGAATGCAATTGCTAACGAAAAAACAACACAACGAGGATTATGTTGTTTAATAAACTGACAGTGCAGCATCAAGTGCAAGGTGAACAGAAAAGACAAAGACAAATAAATAAAGTTTATGTATGCTCGACATCGTAATGAATTATGTTATGTAATCTTAAGCAAATTGCAAAACATCTTTCCGTTTTGTCAGTATCTTGCACAGGCATTCGTTATTTTTAACTGACTTCAAAAAAGGGGGGGTTCTCAATTAGTTTTTTTTTTTTAAATATTTGTTACCTCAGAACTCCGTCATTAGTGAACCGATTTAATTGAAATTATATACTTTCAGATTGGTCCCAAAGAAACTTCATCAAAATCGGTTCAGTAGTTTGGCTTTTAAATCAAAATAACTGATAAATTTGGTTACCTTGATGACAATAATTATGTCATCCGAGGAACCGAAATTGCATTTTACTAAATTTGTCAAGTCGGTTTTTTAAATTAAAAAAGTATGTAAATCATGCTTGTCTAAAATATGTACCACAATATGTACATTGTACAATATCAAAGTTTTTTCTCTGGCAGCTTTTTTTACTTTTGACAGGCTAGGCGTTTCACTACAGCTCACCAGCCTGCCTAACATGCGCACCGCGACAAAACCTTGTCGTCACTTTGTCGAGCGAGAACGCGACAAGGCGCCTACGGTTTCGTATACGCCTGTCTCGCTTTGGCACGATAATAAGAGTCGATAACATTTTGTCGCGATACGCATGCTAGCCCGGCTGATGTGTGCTAGTAGATGGTAAACACGTCTAGCCTGGAATGGGAACTGGCTCTCAAGTGATGCCGCTAGAACGCACCTTGCTTAACTTTGGTGAACATAAATTTGTCAACCCTCCGCTTTTGGCCAGTATTTATTATTTGTTGTTTTACTTTAGAGTGTGTACTATAATCATGTTAAGTTTGACTCTTGTACGTATTACCGTTACTAGCAAAGAGCACACTAGAGCTACGAGTAAAAACCGGCCAAGTGCGAGTCGGGCTCGCGCACTGAGGGTTCCGTACCACCACATAACTTGTTAGCTACTAAAGTGCGAAAAATAGTGCAAAAAGACAACATTCCATCAACGCCCAGGCGGTCACCCATCCAAGTACCGGCCGCGCCCGACGTTGCTTCACTTCAGTGATCGTACGAGAACCGGTGGTGAACAGAAATTTGACACCGACTCGCAATTGACCATTATTTATCATATTTTGTTGTTATACTTTAGAGTGTGTACTATAATCATGCCAAGTTTGACGCTTGTACGTATTGCCGTTTTTACATTAAATCTAATACAAAAATACGTTAAAAAAATACGTTTGTGGTATGGGGCCCCCATTTCGTTTTTACTTTTTGACTTTTTTATTATTTCTTAGTTAATCCGCCGTAACATTATATATTCTGTGAAAATTTTAACTGGCTATTCATTACGGTTCGAAAGATACACGACAGACAGACATCGTAGGCTTAGTAATAGGGTCCCGTTTATTACCCTTTGGGTAAGGAACCCTAAAAATTTACCATGGTCAACCGGACTACACAATCGTACCACGAGTGAATCACCAGCACGATAGACTGATGCGCCGTCGCTGTCGCCAGTCTCAGAATGTTAATGTTTTGTCCCCAGTTGCAAGCATACTTCCTAGTTGTAGATGACATTATGGACGGATCGTCGACCCGGCGCGGCGTCCCGTGCTGGTACCGCTTGCCTCACGTCGGACTCGGGGCTATCAATGACTCCATACTCATATACTGCTCCATATACGAGACTTTAAAAGACAACTTTGGAAACTCGCCACTCTATGTGCATCTCCTTGAACTATTCAATGAGGTAAGTATCTTCGTAAAGACCATCTGCTTACCATCAGGCGGCCCGTCTGCTTGTTTGCCACCTATTACATAAAAAAAAAGCGGGTAGATTGGTAAATTGACTAGGGATGAGTACCGCACCCAACATGTGGTTCTTGGGGCTATGAACAATTCCAGACTCATAGGTATCACATCACATGAATTCGTGTGCGTAAGTGTGTTTATCTACACTCAACTCCATAACGCATGAACTGATTTGGATGAAATTTAAGATGAGGATAGCTTTTTCATTAGGTATTTACTTGTATTTGACCGCCACCTCGACTAAGTTTAAGTGATGCTTCAGCTACGATGGAGCACGCTTGCCTAGAAGAAACATACTCACTCGCTACTACATAGTGTAGATTTTTTTAAACCTATTCCATCCAGACTGGAAAGGGTTGCCCAATGTATCTATTTTTTTTAGCTACTTTTAGTCTTCACTATTTGGATCTGATGGAGGATGGATAGACGCTAAGACCATTGTCAATGGATGTCGTAGCAGAAATTATTATTGCATAAATTGTTATATTGCAAAACGGGTCAAAAGTCAGTTCTGTGTAAAGCAAGTAAAGGCGCAAAGCAGACTCATTGACCTTCAACCAAATGTCATTGCAAGCAAGCAACCTTTGTCATGATGACATTCAAGGTTTACCTAGATTCAGTTCAGAATAAAGAAAATTTTGTCTCCAAATCTAGAAATAAAAATCAAATAAGGAGTACATAATATAGGATAGCCCGTTGGTCCAGTTGGTAGTGAACCTACCTTCTGAGCCTGAGGGCGTGGGTTCGATTCCCACGTAGGACAAACATTTGTGTGATGAACATTTGTGTTTGTTCTATATCTGGTTGTAAATATCTATTTAAGTATGTATTTAAAAAAAAACTATATATATATATATATATCAGTCTTTAGCAGCCATATCACAGGCTTTGCTTAGTTTGGGGTCAGATGACCGTGTGTGCAAAAATGTCCCAAAATAATGTTTTGGTTAATGTTTTACTTGAAAGACATAAAAATATTTTCTGATATTTTCTCGAGATCCAGTCTGATAAGAGTACTTCTAAGCCGATTAAGCCTGGTGTCTATTTAAGTAACGAATGGCATGTCATCTGACAGGTTTTCAGACACGGTAACTGCCACACATCTCAACATTCAATGTATTTGCACCGCACAGCACGAAAAATGGAACAAAATTTACTTTTCACTTTTTAGTAATAGGTATAAAATATTCAATTGTGACACCGCGTCCACCGGACTTGAATTGTGCCGTGGATTCTAGTGTCACATAACGTAACTCAACCCCGGTCCTTAAATGCCAAGTCAAGCCCTAACCTACATCTCTTCCCCAGACTCTTCTCTACACCAGTATGGGCCAGCACCTAGACTTCACAATGGCACATCGCACCAAAAACGACTACAGTCTGTTCACAATCGACCGCTACAACTCTATAGTGAAACATAAGACATCATACTATACATTCAATCTGCCCGTCTCTCTGGGCCTGCTATTGGCTAACAACATAGATAAAAGAACTCATGAGGAGGTCAGGGAGATATGCTTCGAGTTGGGAAGGCTGTTTCAGATACAGGTAAGAACTAAAGTAACTGATACTACATTATAGTGAAAGTTAAGATATTGTACTCTATACGTTCAATCTGCCCGTCTCTCTGGGCTTGCTATTGCCTAACAATGTGAATAGAAGATCTGATGATGAGGTCAGGGAGATGTGTTTAGAGTTGGGAAGGCCGTTACAGATACGGATAATAACTAAAGTGAATGATACTACTCTATAGTGAAAGTTAAAGCATTGTAATATACTTTCAATATGCTCTTCTCTCTGGGCTTACTATTGGTTAACAATATCGATAGAAGAATGCACGAGGATGTCAGTGAAATATGCTTAGAGTTGGGAAGGCTATTTCAGATACGGGTAAGAACTAAAGTAACTGATACTGCACTATAGTGAAAGATAAGATATTGTACACTATAGTTCTATACGTTCAATCTGACCTCTCTGGGCTTGCTATTGGCTATCAACGTTTACTATTCTATTCTACCAGGTCATTCGGAAAAGCCGAAAGAGGCTTATAGTTATCATCATAACGATCGACTTCTCCTATAGGAATAGGACCAACCCTCAAATCGCGAGAGAAAAAAAACAGCTATTCCATAGAAACACGCACACAGTTGATGAAATGTATGTTTACAATGTCTACATAATACATTTTCTGCAGGATGACTATATCGACTGTTTCGGCGACGAGCGGATGACCGGTAAAGCGGGTACCGACATTCAAGAAGGCAAATGCTCGTGGATCGCTGTCAGTGCTTTACAGCGTTGCAATGAAGCGCAGCACGCTCTATTCGTCGAATGCTACGCCAGCAAGGACCCTAAACACGTCGAACGAATCAAGCAGCTTTACAAAGAATTGGCCTTATCAGATGTGTATCAACAAGAAGAAAATTCAATTTATGAAGGTATTGTGAAGAGGGCTAACTCATTACCGACCAATACATCGCCTGCTCTGTTTATAAAGCTGATAGATATGATGTACAAGAGGAAGCAATAGTCATCGTTATATATTTGT
The DNA here is from genome assembly GCA_914767915.1 of Agriopis aurantiaria. Lineage (NCBI taxonomy): Eukaryota > Metazoa > Arthropoda > Insecta > Lepidoptera > Geometridae > Agriopis > Agriopis aurantiaria. The sequence goes on from OU611999.1 coordinate 8,838,317, forward strand.
ATTACGTATAATAATACTAAATTCATAATAATGTACAGTATAGAAAAAAAACTCAATCTAACATATAGTTTGTAAATTATTGCACAGCCTGCAAAATATTATCCACAAGATTGCAAGGACTGTTCCTTTGTTGTATTAAGCGGAAAGGAGGTCAACATTATGAACAACTGTTACAATGTGACTAACCCCCACATCAAGAAAGAAATTTCAGCTGTTCCATACATTTCCATACATTGTGGATGACATCTTTCTTTTGGCTTCGCAGTTGTCTGGTAAAATGGTAGAGTGTAAAATAAAAAAGGATGCCAGCATGCAGTACCTACTCCATGCACGACCGAACTTGTGCTTGTTACAATGTATGCAAATGGTCTGACGTTGAAGTACTGTTGCACCTTCAAGAGGATACCCAGCTTTGTTCTCAATATAGAAGCCGAAGTTCAGGGTTGACGTCAGAGTGACGCCCAAGAGCTCAAGCTGGTCAGGTATGAATACATCCGGAAAGGAGCCAGTTGGGATAGCCTTATTTTGACAGATAATCATCAGTCCACTGCTGGACTTTTAGCCTACCCCCGAAAGGTTGACAGAGAATAGCTGATACTCCTTAACCTTTTCTGAACCTCCAAATGGGGAAAAAAGTCGTGTTGCCAGGTGAAGTTGGATGTATCCCGATTCCAGATTTAGACGTGAAGACTCCGCAAACTGAAAAGCAAACAAGTTTGTCTTCTTTTGAGCGGTATGGACCAGTGTCCCCAGTGTCCTATCAGGTTTCAACAATGTAGGTAATGGGGGGTGGTAGAAGTTCGCTTCGACTGATTTAGCTAGCGACCAAAACGCTTTACTACCAGCAGTCTATGAAGCCAGTTTGTTCCCTATTTGACTAATATGGTCAAAGTAAGCTCGGTGCGTCGGAGTAAGGTAGGTATATAGTACCTACTCCATGGTCTCTAAGAACGCCATACATCCGCGCAGCTCGAAGGGTCGTCATAATAAAAGCACATTGGTTGCCAAGGATAAGACTTGTACAACGACATGTACGTATTCGTGAGTCACGACACGCGTTTGACATTTTTTTATTGATGAAATGCATAATCTATAAAATATTGTGTATTGTTGAGTTTTTTTAGAACATATAATTGGAAAAGTAATAATTTATTGTCTTCTTGCATGTTACCTTATTATTTTTATAACTTGTAAATAAAATTTATAATCACGGCTGGCTAGTCATTGCATTCTATTTTTATAACAATATACCTAATGTGGCGGACTCCACACCCCTAAAATTACATGGGAACGCACGCATTGCTCAATTTATACATGTACATGTTGGCAACACTGCCTGCCACATCTCTTGTAACTGTAAAATGAAGTCTAGATTCACTAATAAGGGGATGGGAAACAAGGTCACGTGATATCCCGCATGTTGCCGCAATTGATTGCTCAAGATGGCGTCTTTCACTAGAAATGTTTATTGTTTATTACAGCTAACGTATCGCTTGGCAGGTATCTAAACATTACCGAAGTGCCGCAAGAAGATCCCAGATTATGATCAGAATTTTCTTTATTAGTCTGATTTTATAATGGTACATGGGTTTGGCCTCTCCTTTGAAGTTTTAACAACCTATAGGATATTATATAGGACTCTTTAGGAGACCACTCTTTAGTTGTCACATAATATTTTCACAAGCATTTGTATATGTGTAAATAGTGGGTAATCCTAATTTAAAGTAGGTAGGTAGTTTATGTGCGTGTTTGTGTTTATGTCATGACTGAGTAGCGTTCCGTTTGCTCGAAAATGCTTTAGCCATGTATTATTTTTTTTAGTTTGATTAAGTGACATTGTGTAAATATTTTAGTCTCTTTTTTATAATAAGTTACTTTATGGAGCGTCCATGATGCAGTCTCAAGTACTGAAGTAAAATTAAGTAGAACCGAAAGCTGAGCTAGTTTCGGTCAATTTACAAGAGCACGTTACAGTGTTGCCAACATTTACAAGTACATTAAGTAATGCAATCACAATAAATATAATGCAGAGCTGCGTTCGAAGATATGATGCGTAACGCGACGTGACGGAGGTCAAATAAGCAGTGCAAGTACCGTTCTTTTATCGATCGTCAAATTGACAGTTGAGGTCGTCAAATTCGATAATATGCCATTTTTTCAGTACTCGCTGTGATCGATTCTATGGCATTTTAGCGAATTTGACGATCGATAAAGAACGTTACTTGCACTGCAGGTTCATTGAAATACATATTAGGTTTTGACGTTTTGACCGCCCGTTTTGTTCGATATTTTTGCAGATAAAATTTTGTGTTAAATGCAGCTGAGTTAAATCGGTGAAAATATTGTAGCATAGTAGGTATAAATTATCATAGAAAACATAATAGGTAATCATGTAAACAGAAATAATCTTTAGGTCACAACCTAACTATTGACTACTTAGATTAAGTCACAAAAACTTATAAACTACGAATGAAATTATGTCATGATTATAATATATATCTAAAAGATTTAAACTATGTACATATCTACGTTAAGAATGGGATTGGCCGTTAAAAACTTTACAGGTTATACAGGCGCTAGCATAGGCGGTACCATTTTGTCAGGATTAAAATAAAATAAAAAATATCCTTAAATGGCCGAATTTTAAATTGTCTAAACTTAGTCACCAAACAAAAGGTACAAGCTAAGCTAGCGCCACTCTGACCAGTCCCAGCCCCATTAGTTGTTATGTTCGACTGGCATATTATTGGTAACTTATTATTGGGAAAAAATATTTTATTAAAGGATTATTGGATATATAAATGTGTATCATTTGTCATCCGGAAATCGACCATCAAGCTGGTCCGAAAATACTCCAAAAATGCCTTGACCCATCGCAGATTCGTCAGCTTGTGTAGGTCACAGACCACAGTCGTCCGAAAGCGGTTCTTGTGAAAGGCGAAAGATCGAATGATTCACAGCTCATCTCTGTGACTGGTACAAATACGCGGTACAGTGAGCGTCAAACTGATTTTAGTTAATTTCTTTCAGAGTAGTCAAAATAATAGAAAAGGCATAAATTCTATGTGACTATAGTGATCAAAAAATTTACTACGTTACTCGTAAGGTCCATTTTTATTTTTTATGATTTACAGAAACGTGAAAAATCCTGTTAGACTAATCTGACCACTGGGAAACATCTTTTTATTTTGTGAGAATGAAATTTAAATTATGCAAAGTTAGACTCATGTCGTCTGGAATGTAAAAAGTCGAGTGTAAACAAAATAACTCAATAGCAAAATGACTGTGTAGGCAAAAAGTACATTATCACAACAGCCACTTTTTGATTTCGACCACTATAGTCGCTTAAATACTGTTGAACATTTTATTCATGAACTAGCGACCCGCCCCGGCTTCGCACGTAAATTACACCCGTGCGAAGCCGGGGCGGGTTGCTAGCTATATATATAAACCTTCCTTGAAAATGTATCTAACTAATGGTGAAAACCGCATCAAAATCCGTTGCGTGGTTTAGGAGGAGTTAGCGGCCATACAGACAGACAGATGCGGAAAGCGACTTCAATTTATACTATGTAGAGATAGAGAAGAGAAGCATAAATGAGGCAGGAAGCAGGTATGCTTCTATAAATAGTACGATTTTTTTTCTATTCTTAGGATATCCTAGGGCCTTTCGGCTAGCTGTTTGAAGCAATCCGGATTAGGTGATGAAAAAATGTTGCGCAACCGCAAACCTTATAGTGAGAGCAGTGTGAAGGAGGAGTGAGAAGAACAAACGGGAAACGGTATCTAATTATTTTTCCTATTTGTTCTACTAGTTGAACAAATGGGAACGACCCATCTGGTCTGGGCGTGTAAAGGTTCACGTTCGCGTGATTTTCCGAACAGCGCGGTTTTAACGTTCGTTTGAGACCGCGTAAGGCGTTAGCCGTAAGGCCCCTGAACGCAAAATAAATTTGACGCAGAATATACAAAGAAATAAAAAATCGGTTTTTGTATGTATATCTGCATGGCTTTATTCTTATTTTCCCTCCGTCTGGGCAGGAATCGTTGGTGCCCTTTACCATTTTAAGAACTTCGACTGCGTACCAGTCAATTCGAAAACCAGTTATAAATCCGTCGCATAATTTGCGGAGCACACACACACGCATCGGTTATCGGTTCTTCGGGCGATGTGGCCGACCCATTGAATTCTAGCAGCTTTGTCGGCGACTGGTTCCACAGCGAATTTCCTCGTTCCGGATTTTATCGCGCAAAGAAGCTTCGAGCTAATATTTCTCTCCGCTCTGAGTGTAAATACCCTGGATTCATTACATTCCGAATAAAAGGTACACCAGATGGTAAGTTAGAAACCTTAATTAGTTTTAACAAAAAACATCCATATTTGCGCTGATCGGCTATTAGTAAATATCAGACTGCAAATATTGATGTCCAAATTAAGTGCATTATTAAGTCTACGTAAAGTAAAACACAACTGAATTCTATCATAGTATATTCCAAAAATATAATGTTATACATAACATTGTTGTTTTTCATTAAGTTAGATGGATTATGATGACACTTACCACAACTATGATACTGTCTTTTTACAAGTGGTTTCTAGTTATGAAATACTTAAGTTATATAAATGTAGCTAAATCATAAAAGGTACTTTTATATAGGTAGTTTTGCCAGTGTTAACAATCATAAGGGTATACGTAAAGATAGGCGCAACACCGCACTGTAAAGTTGAGATGGCGTCCAAGTAGCAGTGAAAAGTCTAGAGAAGCTTATTGTCCACGAAAAACCGAGTCTCGTGCGCCCAATACATGTTAAGCTAAAATCTGGCTTATTATGAATGCCCGTCCGTGATTCAGATTGTGATCACGATGGTGTGCCAGCTAACATCGGGCTTATTACGGATGCCCGTTCGTGATTCAGATTGTGATCACGATGGTGTGCCATCCCGTTTCATTTACTTACTCGCACCACGCGCGTGGATGGATTGTAAGAAACTAATACAACGTTAACGTCTGATTCGTCGTAAGTATTCTATGCTTTAGTATGCTTTAATCACAATTCACACGTAGGTTTTAGTATCGAGGGGGGGAGGGGTGTTCTTGAACCCTCGACTGTTTTCAAATTCACTTCACTAATTTTCAAATTCCATTCATTCATATGGCCATGTATTAGTGTTTACGCAGAAGCGTAGCGTTTTGCGCTACCCGCCCCGCGCCTCCATAAACGAGTCCTAAGCTATTAGAAGGGTGGAACGCGACTTCATTTAAAAGTGCTAACAGACTTGTGGATTCGGTTGATCTCAACCGCCGTCTGATCAACGGGAGAGAAAGAGAGCGAAATATGTTATTCTCACTCTTTTTCTCCCGTTGGTTGGACGGCGGTCCGTCAACCAAATCCACACGTCTGTTAGGGCATTACAATGAGAATATGAAACGTATAGAACTGATCGCACCCATATTTTAACATAAATTAATGTTGGTTGTTTTATTACTCTCATGAATTTTAACATTGACAAAGTTTGAAATATAAATCAATACATAACAGCTAACCAGAGGGGTTAGTCCCAGGTTTGATAGTTATCGAAAACTTTTTTCGTTTACGTATTGTTCCATACATTTTAGTAAAGCGCCTCCACCGGAAACACGGAGGAACTAAAATCAGTAGTATTCGGCGGTATAGATTGCTTCACTCTAATACGAAAAAAGTTTTCGAATACCTTTCAGCCCAGCAATGTATGGAACAATACGTAAACGAAAAAAGTTTTCGAAAACTATCAAATCTGGCACTAAGGGTACAGAAATAGCACAACGGTAGAAAGGTTACATAGATCGTGTTATGAAAACATATGCGTCACTCCCGAGCGTTGCCAGGTTTTAGTGTTGAGGGAAACGTGAGTTTTCTGCCACCACAAAATAAACAGAACAAACAGACACATACAGAAGGCCGACTTCGGTTGACCTTGATTTTATTAATGGTAAGGCTGGCAAAGCAAGTATAATGTTCTGTGAAAAGTTTAGATTTGAGAGTTTTAATTAAAAACAATGTATTAGGTTTATGTTACTTTAAAACACATTTCATTCTAATAGAAAAGGGTTATTAAATAAAAGTATAACTTGGTTACCGAAAAGTACTTTCGTCGACTACGGCACATACGAAAGGCACGATTATTATATTTTAAAGTATAATAAAGCCTCATTTTTAAATAAAGTTTTTTGCAAATGACAATGGAAAAATCATTGTAATTTATATAAGCCGGCCTTCTGTGTCTATTTATTTTGTGCTGCCACGCCCCGCTACGCTTCTCAGCGCGCTAAAACATATATATTTCTTTTCGTCTCCACTAAAAGTGCTAACTGACGTGTGTATTTGGTTGACCTCAACCGCCGTCTGACCAACGAGAGAGAAAGAGAGGGAAATATGTTATTCTGACTCTTTCTCTCCCGTTGTTTGGACGGAGGTCCGTCAAACAAATCCACACATCTGTTAGGCCTTTCAGTCTTTCCACTAAACCGGAGCGGATATTTCAAACAGTGTAATTGGTTTATTTAAGCACGTCGCTCTCTACTCGCTTCAGTGGAAACGCTAAGTCTCGTTCTCCTAGTATTGTGCAGTTACAAAATACATATGTATTTGCATTGAAAACAGTTCATGTATATATGTGCTAATATAATTTTGACTAGTAAGCACCAATTGACTATAGTGCGGCCGTTGAAAGAATGCGTATAACAGTTGCCATAACATTGTAAAAAGCTGAACGAAAGCAAATTCTGATCACTTTTACTAGATTTTTGAACGTTCGCGTTTCAAGAACGCTAGTAGCCAATATACGACAGTCAGATATAGTCATTAGTTTTATGTACTATCAGATATAGTTAAAAAAATATTGTAAAAGTTGACAAAGGGCACGGACCCAGGAGTCTGTGGAGAATCAAAATAAATAATAATTAAAAAAATATATATATATACGATATATATATATATATATATTCAGTATGGAGGTTAAAGGGGGAGGCCTATGTTCAGCAGTGGACGTCTTCTGGCTGATGATGATATATATACGACAGTAAATTATTAAAAGAAAATGCTTTCCAATGTTATTGCAGCTGCCAGACGCATTTTTTCTGCGGCCGACTGTAATATACATCATAGACCTTACAAAAACTATATACATTGTCTAAAATTCATAGATGGCTAATAAAATTTAGCCGAGTGAAGCGCGCTTCCATTACAAAAACAAAGATGGCGTTGCTTAGAAACATTAAAATTAAATAAGGCTTAAACTTGCTGTCTCGTTTCGCATAAAAATTTCCGCGAGTTGACAGAGCAATTTTAAGCATTGTTTAACAGAAATGTTAAAGCCATAATAGTACAGATAGCAATTTAAACCCCCTTTATTCACAAACGTTTGATAAGCTAATCTATGCTATAAATGAGCTTTGTCAAGTTACCGCTGACGAGAAATGTTTCGCGCGGACCAGAGACAGCATATTTTAGCCACGTTTCTGAATAAAACCGTAAATTTTATGCAAGAAGGAATCATATTAAATTTTGAGCTATATAAAACATTAATCGAACTTGCATTTTGGAGTTGGACAGGATTTAAAAAAGGTATTATTTTTGTGCATAAATACACAATAAAAATTTATGGCATACAGACAAACATTCGTAATATTGAATTGAAGTGATATTTAGGCACAGCTAATCACTATAATTTTAGAAGCATTTCTTGCGATGTACCCATCAAGATACAATTCCTATAGAGTCACAATCTCTCAGTGAAAACTGTCAAAAAACGTCCGAGCGTCATTGTACATACATTGTATCAATTATATACCTCACAATGCCACATTTACTCAAATTTAGACGTAATGTCGCTTGCATAGTGTTCAACGTTAGTTATCCGCTGTCATCGTAGCTCTGGCATCGCGCGGCGTTGTAGTCGGATCGCGGTTACCTTGTAACTAACCAAGTCTGCGCAATTCATAGCGTGCGCCGAGTTTCGGTTCGTTTTTTTTTGGCACGATTGTGACTCTATATGCACTGTATCTCGATGGATGTACCATTTTTCTTTGTTAAACTGTATAAGATAAACTAGGTACATAATTATATCTATAATCTATATTATTTACGACTGTAATGTTGATACGAGATTACATTTAGGCAGGTCTAGAAAATTTTAGTAGGTACTCAAAATGCAGCTTACCTTACACTGGGTAGAAAGTAAAGTATGTCACTATAGAGAATGTATTAAGTCAAAAAGCAATTGGTTTATTCAAATAAGATACAAATTACTATTGTGAATGGAAATATTATTATTATAATTCCATTCGCAACAAAAAAAAATATACGTCCTGTATAGCGCAGCACTTTGTTTTTATCAATCACATCTATTATGCTCGGTCCAAATTATATTTCTCTTTGACAGCTGCAACAACATTGTAAAGAAGCAAATGAAAACATTTTCATTAATAATTTCGTTGTAGTATTTCTAATAACAGATACAATTTTACTTTAAAAATGTAGCAAAAGCGATTAGAATAAACTTATTTTTTTTCAACTTCTATTTAACTTGACCTGTTAGTATGTGTGTGCGGGACAACAACTGAATTCTTTATCAGTTATTGCCAACCTGAGCTGATTTTTTTCATACACGTTTAGTTTGGATGACAATGCATGGTTAGCTATGACGTCATTCTAAATTCAATATGGCGGACCAGTTATTTTTATGCACCCCATCATATGGGTATCAAATGAACCCTTTCGTTTGATATTTTTATAGAGAAGAATGCCAAAAATAAATTGACGTCACAATAAACAATATGGGGGACGCCTAAGATTGAAAAAAGAAAAAAAAATACTTTTATTATAATATACTGCAGTTGTCAGAGTTACGAAAACTTGGACCTAGTATAAGTACTCCAATAAGTATAGGTAGGATTGATTTATCATTATCCATCCAAAGCCTTCCTTATCCCACTGCTAGGTATATACCTCTCTCTAGCCTGTCATTGCCTCTCTTCACCTGTCGTCACTTTGCCTAACTACATATCCTGCCCAAATTGAAACGGTGGTACTAAATACAAAGATTTTAAAGTACAAGCTTCTGCAGTATTAAATTCTCAGATCAGACAAACAAGGGAGATATGGCGGGTGAGAACGCTTGAGTCCTAAATCAGGCTTGATGCTTTTAGTCGAACTCACCCAGCAGACAACCTTGCTGCCCTTTTTTGCATGTGGACTATTATAGTTGGTTAATTGGTGTCCTTACAAGTTTCTTGGTGTGTGTGAAAAATTAGTAAGTGAGCCGTACCTACTTACAGTTTTTGCGATAAGCGTATAGTGTTTTTTTTTTTTTTTTTTAATTTAAACATCGAGATATTGTACACGAACAATAATTGTACTAAGGCATTTCTGCCTTGTTTGTTTGATCTGAGATTAAATTCCATTGAACGTAAACAAAAAATGTGTTAAAGTTATATGATTATTTACGAGATATTTACCGTGGTAAACCTGGTGGTGTGGTCATTCCACAACCTTACCACGGTAAATATCCCGTAAAAATCGTATAACTTCAATGAATAACCATGACAGCTTAAAAAATTGTTACATTTTATACATTTTCAATTCTTTATCTTGGTTTGATTGGCGTCCCAATAAAAAATATTGACTCGTTCGTACTTTACAAGGAAAGCTATAATTTAAAGTTTTTACACTAAATATACGAAACAAACCTTACATAATATTTACTTATTACAAAAACCCTCACATGTCTTTTCTGATAACATCAGTTCAATATTTTGGAAAAACGTATTACAAATGTATAGTCTGATCAAATACAAAAATGATACAAAAAGCAGTTTTGTGTGATCTTATTAGGACATGCTGATAAAGTACCAACGTCTTTGGTTGGACAAACAACAATTTCGAACGCTTTCAAAGATTAATCGCATTAGATTGATATAGAATGTCTACTATCGAATATTTTCATCTTGTCAATAGATTGTGTGTAGTATAATTATTATGGAAACTGGCGTAGTTTTCACACTAACGTGAGTAATTCCGTGTATGATAAAAAGATGGTCAGCAGTATATTCTGTACGTATGCGTCTTTGTGTGCGTGCGCCTGTTACCGGTCGTTGTATGGAGCCGGCCTTCTGTACGTATTTATTTTGTGTTTTGGCTGTTTTTTATGTGTAACTATACATTTAAATAGTTCCATTTTCAGGATCATCATCATCATTGCCATAGGACGTCCACTGCTGGACATAGGCCTTCCCATCGATCTCCAAGAGCCGTTTGGAAGCGGCCTGCATCCAGCGTTTCCCTGCGGTCTCGTCTGTCCATCTTGTGGGTGGACGTCCTACGCTGCGTGTTACGGTACGTGGTCTCCGTTCGAGAACCTTTCAGCCCCATCGGCCATTTGTTCTGCGTGATATATGTGCCCAGCCCACTGCTACTACAACTTTCTAATCCAGCAATCCATTTTCAGGATAATAAGATAGATATCCGAGTAGGAGGCATTCTTTAGCAGTCCATGTGATTGAATTATGTCAGCGTACGCAATCAACATGCACGTCTTTTCAGTATCAAAATATAAACAGTTTAATTCCATGCAAAAAATATTTTTGGTGTTATCTATTTCTCTTAGAAGTCTCAACTACGAAGCTTACGATTCATTAACTTCACTTGCGATTTGCATACTTGGAACTATAATTTGAGAATGTCACAAAGAAAATATTTGTAATTTGTCTTACCCGCGCAATTTCTTTCGTTCTGTCATATCGTAACTTACTTAAACCACCCGTCACTGTTTTGAATTCTGCAGCCTGATTACGATATTCGTCAATTTCAATCGCATCGTTGGCAGCCAGGTTGCCTGATGCTGGTTTTAAGAAATGAATTACTGTGTTGAAAGACGAAATTTGAAATTATACTTTTTTTACTTGTAATTTTATTTCCTTTGGAATTTCAACAACTGGGTCATTTTGCTAGCTCCAGCTTCATACATGAAGCAACTATTATTATTCTGTGACACTACATTAAAATTTAGAATATCAGATTAATGTTTTTCACTCTTTTGCAAACAGTTTTTTTTTCATCTTTTCCACATTTACTAGAGTTCAAAGCAGCTGTAAAGGTCAATCGAGGTCATATTACTAGTGCAGTATGGGTAGTTGGGCGTCCATCATTAGTTTACGATGGGTTTCGATGCCACCGCGATTGTACATCCTGCTTGGTATACATATATGCTCGTGTAACTATTATTTATTCTATATCGCTACATTGAAAGCTGCACAATATCAGACATCTTTACCCAACTGCCCCACATAGAGGGTAATGTTTTTTCTCTTCTTTTTAAACTACTTATCTTTTCCATAAAGTTCAAAACAGCTGCAAAGGTCAAGCGGGGTCGTTTTGCGGGTGCAATATAGGCAGTTGGGCGGCTATCATGAGTCGGCGGTGTGCTTCCGAGCCGGTCAGCGCCGCGATGGTAACCCCGGCTTGGTACGCCGCCGGGATTCGAATGTATCGGGTCTGGGTGAGCCGCTCTTGCCACCCGGCCGCGCACCATTCACGTATCACATTCACTACTTGACCTGTAAGAGGGTAGTTAGGGAAAAGTTTCACAAAGAAATAAAATACGCTGAAATCTACGCCTGACGTCCTATACAGAACTAAACGAGCGAAAGCACCGCTTCTCGTTTAGTTTCTACTGGAATAACTGTCAGTTTAAAAAACCGACATCAAAATTTGAAAATACGTAATTTTCTTTACTTAGATTTTTTCAGTTATTTTGATTTAAAATCCAAACAACTGAACTGATTTTGATGAAATTTCAATAATAATCTATTTATAAGTGACGGAGTTCTAAAGGGAAAAAACATGAAAAAATTAAACCACCGAATTGAGAACCCCTTCCTTTTTTTGTAGTTGGTTAAAAAAGGCACGCAACACGTTTGTTTGTTTAGATCTGTGACAGTGAAGTGGTCTTTAACAGTGTCTCATTATTGCCTGTATATAGAACATTTTCTTAAAACGCGATAGGGCCTATCTCTGTGACTGACAAGACATTGAATTCACGGACACGTGACGATTCAAACTACTGCTTTAGCTTATACAGGGTTACTCATATAGACTGTACTAAGCCGAAAGGAGGTCATTGTACTCATCATTATGAACAACTTGTACTATGGAACCAACCTTGAAATCGCGAAAAAAAATATCTGCTGTTTCATACATTTTGTGGAGCGTCAGTAATCGTTTTCTATGGAACAGCTGATTGAATTTTTGCAGTTTCAGGTTTGGCCCCATAGTAAAAGTTTTTCATAATGATGAGTACATACATACCCTTCAGTATTATCATATAGAATGTTCGAGAAACTATGATGTGCCTACCATACATACTATCGATTGCTAATGAAGACAAGTTAGGAAGTTGACAACTTTGGAAACGGACAAGTTCGGAAGTGAACAAATTTGGCTGGAAGGCGTTTTCTACGGACAGCAGTTTTTTCCTTGATTTCAGGTTTGGCCATAGTATAAGTTGATGAATACATACATACCTTTCAGTATTACTATACCTTTTTAAACACTTTGTAGTAAGACGGGTTATATTTATGAGGATAGTGATGAATATTAGAATAATAATAATAATATATGAAGTTATCAAGACGAACAACTATCGGAAATATATCATGAAGGATGGTACGGTCGACATCTGTCGGGCATGCCACCGTCCTGGAGAGTCTCTCCGACATATAATTTCCGGTTGTTCGCATCTTGCTAACGGCGAGTACTTGCACAGGCACAACCAGGTGGCCAGGATCATCCACCAGCAACTTGCCCTTCGATATGGCCTTGTCGAGTCTGAGGTGCCGTACTATAAGTACGCACCAGCGCCAGTTCTTGAAAATGGTCGTGCTTTGCTCTATTGGGACCGCTCTATCATCACGGACAGGACTATTGTCGCCAATAAGCCTGATATCGTGTTGGTCGACCGGTCCCAGCGCCGGGCAGTGCTCGTTGACATCACCATCCCGCATGACGAGAACCTCGTGAAGGCCGAGAAGGACAAACTCAGCAAGTACCTTGACTTGGCTCACGAGGTTACCGCCATGTGGGATGTTGACTCGACGATCATTGTCCCGATAGTCGTTTCGGTGAACGGTCTTATAGCGAAGAGCCTCGACCAACACCTTAAGAGGCTCTCGCTAGACGGTTGGGTCAAGGGTCAGATGCAGAAGGCAGTAATCCTTGACACGGCTCGCATTGTCAGGAGGTTCCTCACTCTGCAGCCCTAACCACCGGTAGCTTGGGCCCTGCCCCGCTGCCGGTGGCACCCTAGTTTTTAAGTTTTTTTATGTTTTTTATGTATTTTTTATTATTTATTAGATGTAAAAAACTTAAAAATTAAGACTCAAAATAAATAAAGTGAATATATGAATATTATTAATTGGCCTAGTCACCTAATTATTTTTGTTTACCTATATACTATTAGGCTGCAAGTTTACCTAAAAATGCAAAAAAAAAAAAATTACTCACCTAATACATTGTACGTCTCGAACCTGGAGTCAGGCACATGTAGCAGCGGCGTCAAGTCGGTAGTATTCGTGAATCTGTCGACCACATCGCTGGCGCGCACCAGCAGTGTAGAGGACGAGGCTAGCCGTGGCCACAGCATAGTTTCCCGCACGCACTCCACAGGGTTGCAGAGGTAGACCCCTCGGGGTGCCACTCCGAAGACCATCTGGTGATGCCACGCGTCGGGGATGACGTCACCATCGCACCCGTTTTGTAGGTTCTGGGTTAGGATGGGGACAGCTCCTGGAATATAGTTTTGTTTTTGTTACTAAGAGTAAATTTGTATATGAATTTCTAGTGTAATTCCGCTTCTACGTCGTTTTGAGTACAATAAAGATATGGGACAAACTATTTTTCTCTATAGATATTTGTCAAATTGTTAAAACGAATTTTTTGTTACAGATTTAATTACAATTTGTTTCAGGTTAGGTTAATTTTACTTTTTTATGTAATTAATATTTATGTCAGGTTAGGTTTAAATTAGCATCACAAATATCTATAGAGTAAAATAGTTTGTCCCATATCTTTATTGTGCTCAAAACGACGTAGAAGCGGAATTACACTAGAAATTCATATACAAATTAAAAATGGACTTCCGCAAAGTAACGCCTGATTCAATCAACTAGTTACTAAGAGTTATGTCGCCGCTGTAACGCATCATACCGAAAAACGCAGCCGCTGACAGACGACGCAGCGTAGGTAGGCCTCCCACTAGGTGGACCGACGACAGCGTGAGAGTCGCGGGCATCCAGTGGATGCAGATGGCAGGCTGTCGTTCAGTGTGAAAGTCTAAGGAGGAGGCCTATGTTCAGCAGTGGACGTCTTCTGGCTGATGATGATGAACGCATCATATAACTTATACTGGGTCACACGGAAAGGGTGTTCTAAGCCGAAAGGGGTCTATAGTCCCCATCATTAATATCATTATCATGAAAAACTTTTACTATGGGACCAACTCTGAAATCGCGAAAAAAATCCTCTGTACCATATTATTATATAAAGGTAATTTCACTCGACAAAATGTATGGATCAGCTGATATTTTTCGCGATTGTATGGTTGGTCCCATAGCAAATTTGTTCATAATGATGGACCCCTTTCGGCTTAGTACACCCTTTCCGCGTAACCCTGTATAGACTATAGACACAGCACTACGCTCGTGCCCTAAGACACTTTGGGGAGATTTACTCTTATTCATCCAGCTGATCATTTTTCGTCTTACCTAACGATATCCAATCCGCCAACCAGTGCGAGAGCGACATGGCTCGCTCGGGGTAGGTCGCGAAAAACCTCGCGGTGACCAGCCCATCCGAAGCACGGTGGATACCGGCGGCGAGGTCAGCCGCCGTGCAACCGGCCACGGCTCGAGATAGCAGGTATCTAGAAGAAATTGCAAATAAATAAATATTTCGGGACATTTTTGCACACACAGTCATCTGACCCCAAACTAAGCAAAGCCTGTCATGGCTGTCAGAGACTGATATACATACATACATATATATATATATATATTTTTTTTAAATACATACTTAACTAGATATTAACACCCAGATATAGAACACAAATTTTCATCACATGAATCTTTGTCCCAAGTGAGAATCGAACCCACGCACCCAAGCAAACAACAAAACACGTTGCTGGTGTCTACATACAGCAGGGTAACACGGAGAGGGTATACTATCCAGCTGCTATCCTTACGAACTTATCTTTGGGGTAGACTGGCCGGCCTCGTTATAAGTACTGAGTTCAGAGTTGATTTTTATCACTCACCATCCATCTCATATGATTTCTATGCCTTACACTGGTAAAACCGCAGGGAGCAACTTTTTTTGGTTATTTTCTACGCCCTAGATGGCAAACAAGCAGACGGGCTGCCCGATGGTCAGCAGTGACCGTCGCCTATAGATACTTGTAACACCAGTGCATCACAACTACGTTGCTGATCCTTTAAGAAATAACTCGCCTTTTGAAGTACCCCATGTTGTAGCTTCTCGGAAACACCTCTGAAGGTAGCTCCTTCCACGTTTTGCAGGTGTGAGGCAAAAAAGATCGCGTGAATAGCACAGTGTGCGATTTCATTTGATCTTATGATATGCGAATGAGCTTTGAGGCAGTAGCGGCTAGTTTGATGGTAAAACCGCGACGCCGCCATTAGATCACGGCAACAATTCTTCAGAACACTCCACATTGAAAATGCGATAAAAGATACAGAGAGACCCAACGTCTCTGCGCATGTTGAGCGGTTCTAGGTTTTTTGTAGTTACATCATAATTTAGTTACCTGGGTATTGGCGCCGTATTCGCTCGTAATCTCGTCCCAACAGATTGGTTTATCCTCTCAATATTTACTGGTACGCCCAATGCATTCTGCAAAAAGCAAATTTTTTAAGCAATTTAGTGACGAGGCGAGCAAATTGCTCGTATGATGGCAAGTATTACAAAAAAGTGGAACAGGGACCTTACGGACAACTGCTATTGCGGCACCAAACTAACGTTAAATCCGCTCAGTTGGAAAATCACGCGAACGTGAACCAGATACGGTTTGCGGTTACGTTATTTTCCAACTGAGCTGATTTAACGTTAGTTTGGTGCCGCAATAGCAGTTGTCCGTAAGACCCCAGTGCCGTTCTATGACTTACAAACACATTGACGAGAGCGGTAGCTCCGCATGCTGAGGTGCCGATCTGCGTGACTTGTCGCTCGCACGCCTCGCGCTCCGACCAGATCATGCACCGAGGCGGCTCCACGCACGATATGCTCGATGTGCTGGAACTGGGGCCGGGCTCTGACCCATCGCCAGCCTACAAATGGATTACAAGCGTTTATGTACATAAAAAATATGGTATTGGCATCGATCTATATGTACTATTATACAATTGGTTTCTTTGGGTATTAGTCTCTCGTCTCCAACGTGTAGGCCTAGCAAGCGTGCCATAAAACTATTAACACACGTATGGATTTGGTTGACAGACCGCCGTCCAACCAACGGGTGGAAAAGAGAAAATTTTCTCTTCCTCTCACGTTGGTTGGACGGCGGTTCGTCAACCAAGTTGGTCTCGTCTGTTAGCATTATAAAGGGGAAACTGTAGGTATAACACAAAGAATTTTTGGTATTTTTCATCGATGGTATAACAGAATACATTTCCGTCTAAATACTCGTTTAAGTAGATGCCTTCTTAATCCAAAGACATATTCTTACCTACCTGTTTACAACCATAACTAACCATTGTAATAAGATAAATAATAATAATTTCTTCCTACTCTACTCATACTCACACAATAATAAGTGCTTGTTGTCGAAGAACTTACTATTTCGACCTACTCTTAAAGAACAAAACTCAGTCTTCGAATTGCCAACCTCATACTTAATATTGGCTAAATGCACAAACTGTTCGATGTCTAACCAATTGAAAAAAAAAACAATGTCAGGACGGGGACGTCCCTATTCGTTCTGATCGGTGCTGCCAGATCATGCGAAATTATTCTATGCTTATAACTGCTAACTTCTCGCTGGCGAAAATTGACAAGCACGAAAACAAGCAAATTTAAAACATCTTGTATTTAACTTTTTAAGTATAACCGTTAAAGTACGACTTAGAAATTTTATTCTAGTATTTCTAGAGCGTTCAAGTAAATCGGATAGGTCAAAGCTGCAGAATCAACAAAAAATTGCTAAGAACGGTCATGGTGCAAATGGGGCAAACATGAAACCCGCCCACTGTGTGAACGAGGTATTAGGTATTAGCACAGAATACATAATTATTATTATGGACAGCTGTTTAGTGGAAAATGAGGGCTTGTTTTTATATCTGCAAACTCTAGTCCAAAACAAATTTTTCGAAAAGCTAGTTTAGTAGTTTTGTTTTTTTTAGTTTACCTTCGGTAAGTTGTATTTACGATTCTCGTTTTTTTTAGCTAAATAGGTATTTGGAATGACCATTGATAGTGGAACGACAGATTGTCGAATATCTGGCAGCACAGTTTATGACAGTTTGATTACTTTGAATTCTGAATGACATTTGAAAGTTTTTAAACAATCTTTACTTTTGAATTTTTCGTTTTGCAATTACTTTTCCCCAACTTTTCAATAAAAATTACCAAGTTGGTCTCAAAAACATTTAGTTAGAGTACAAGAAGCTAAATGAAGCCTTCGCCATCAACCGTAATCAGAATAAATTACCGAATCCGTGCCTAGAAACTGACTGGAAGAAATCATGTTAGTTCCTTGTTTTTGCAAACAAACATGTATAAAATACAATAAAACAATCTGGTATTAGGCAGGGTAGTTCATCCTTCAACTTACAATTTGAATCACACTGCGAAAGTAGTCTGTGTTATAATTTTACGACTAAACGGTCGAACAAAACTCTTTGGTCGAACCGATCTTGATGAAATTAGACAAGGAAGTAGGTATTTATTGTACATTATGAGGATGACTCAAACTTTTGATCGTGAAAAGAAGCGACAACTGGAAAATAGCGAGTGAAACAGCGATGCGCACCGTCTTATATATTCGCCATAGTATATAGATAACTTATAGAAGTTGTTGGTACAACAAAAGCTTAGCTTTCCTCATCATCTTTTCTATGTTTCCGGCCCGTTCCGGACACAACCCGGTAGCTCATGGAACTGGGTTGGCTCAGTTAGATACCTAGGTAGATGCTGGCAGGAGATAAATTCACCCCAAGGGCATTGGAGTCTTGATAAGCTTGCCGAGAGGTTCATCAGCAATTAATCCTAGTTCAGACTAAACTTCTTAGTCTTAAAATCATGAGTGTATAGGTTTCTTCTAGGCAAGCATGCTCTATCGTAGACCGCATCATTGCTTAACATCAGGCGCATCATTGCTTAACATCAGGCTAAATGGCAAACAAAACGCAAGTCTATTATTAAATTTTAAAAAGCAGGACATAAGAGCTTTACTTATTGGCCTGATATTAAATAATAACAAGTCACTGTCAACTAGGTAAGCGTTTGCTTACTTAACAATGAAATGTTATATTTGCTTTTAGGTATGCATTACAAAATACAGCAAGTAACATAGAGCCAAACAACCCACCACTGGATTTATGGAGATATTTTCACACAGCAGAACATGGAAAGACAGCAAAATGCAAAATATGCTCCAAAATCTTGAAAACCACAGGTGGTTGCACGATTGGCTTATATTCACACCTTTATGGTGTTCACCGGGAAAATATCATGATGAATAACAACATTGAAAATCCTGCAGAAACTGACATCAAAATAAATAGGTATGTTCAAAATCAAGCAGAAACGTCTACATCCACTGTTACAACTCAAAGTACCCCTAGTGTATCAGAATCAGCTAAGTCAGCTAAAAAACGCAAAATAACCGATTACTACAAACCTGCAGATACAATGGAAACTGTAGTGGCCAGGATGGTAGCCCTGGACGGTGTGAATTTTAGATTATTTACAGAATGCAAAGACCTGAGGCGGTTATTCCAATGCAGCGGTTACAATTTGCCCGAATCAACCAAATCTATTTCGAAGATGATTGCCAAAAAAGTTGCTGATACAAAAGAAGATATAAAAAAAACTATTGCAGATTTGAAAAAAGCCGGACACAAGTTTACATTGTCATTAGATGAATGGACATCCAAACAGAATAAGCGGTATATAAATGTCAGCCTACATTGCAAAGCAATGAACACATGCAAAATTCTGGGCCCAATAAATATACCTGAATCAACATCATCTGGAGCCACATTCACGAGTATAAATGACTATCTTAAAACATTCAATGTTTCCATTCATGAAGACATTGTAAGTCTTACGACCGATGGAAGCAGTGGCATGAGGAAGATAGGAATACACTTCACTGGACACCACCAGTGGTGTTTGGCTCAAGGAGTGCAAGGTGCAGTCATAAGCACTATGTACAGGACCATGCCTGAGCTATTGGATGAAATGGAGCTTTCCGACTCATCCTCGGAAAGTGATGACGATTTATTCATTAGAAGTGGCGAATTTGAAGTTGGTAAACCACATGTTCAAGCAGAACTACACTTACATAAACGAGTTATCGAGAAATTGAGACTAGTAACCAAACTGATAATGGGCACCCACATAAATGCATCTGCACTACAAGCTTACATCAATAGCAATCTCAATGATGACACTCACCTTCTATTAGACAACGAAAAAAGTTGGACAAGCATGGTCAACATGATTGGATCATTTTTGAAACTAAAAAACTACATTTTAACACTCTTAAATGACATAGGTTCGGGTATTGTGTTCACGGAAGAAGAAATTGAATGTTTGAGTGAAATCCATCTCAATTTGGACTTGGTAAGGCTAGTTGTTCTATCGATGTGCCGTGAAGACGCTACATTGTTCACAGCAGACACAGCACTGAGATGTACACTCATTCAGCTTGAAGATTTTAATACAGATTTGAGTTTAAAACTCGCTGCGAACTTGCGAAAACGAATCAAGGACAGACGTCTTCTGGTAGCAGGAGTGTTACATTACCTTCATGATCTCAAAAGCTTCCAGGTATTCCCAGATGACGACACGACATTTCTCAAGCCAACAAGCGAACAAATAACTGAACTTATCGTAAGTTTGCTAAAACAACTAAAATTTAAATGTGTTACAGAGGATTCAATGAAAAATGTGCAATCATCCAGTAGCAAAAAATTACACAATGCCACTACCGTGCTTATATTTGACCAAGAAATAGAGTTAAAAATAAAGAACAGAGGGGACCAGTCAATTGAGAGTACGAGCTTTGATTTACAAGGGATGGTTTTAGCTGAAAGAACGATATATGAGTACAAAGGAGAAAAGGGAGTTTGTTTAACCAAAGCATATGAATATTTATTGACCGTGATGCCCACTAATGTTCAGCCTGACAGAATTTTTGCTGTATGTGGGTGTGTTTCTACCAGGGTTATGAGCTCACATCCAGATGAGATGTTGGAGGCACTTATATTTTTGAGAACATATTATGAAGAACAAAGACGTGTATCGAGAAAGCAGGAAAATGTGCTCTAAAGAGCACTCATTGTTAAGGGCAACTAATGTTACTAGTTTTAAATTACCAGTAAGTTGTAATTATACATGTAGGATGTTACCAAATAACAAGTTAGAAGTTGTGATCTTATGACATATTTTAACATACCTATCATTGTTGCTAGTTATTTTGTGGATTATGAATTTAGTTTTGTTAATTTTTGACTTAGATAAAAATTACTAAATGCCTAGTAAAATTTACTGGACTTTTTAAACATAAGCAGCGATAAGTAGCATTCCGACAGCTTTAATAAATTGTAAAAGACAGAATAAAAACATTTTCTTTTGCCATTTGGAACAAACCATTTCACTGTAGTATATTGCCTATCAACTACATCCTACAAAAACAATTCTGCTAGTTAGGGTTCCATAGTAGAACAAGAAACCTTTGCCGTTCTGCTATTGTAGTTTAGGGGTGGCTCTGGTACATGTGAAATGGGGATGATTTTTTTTTCATACTGCCCCGCTAGTTTTCCTAAAGTTAATCTTAACAATCAAAGTTTCCATTGTAGTTATCTTTTTTTAATAAACCATAAAAAGTATATGTTATGGCGAATGAAATAACTCCGGAATTAGGCAAAGTCCACAGAGCTTCATTCGAAAAATTCAGAAATTTTGTCCGCTGGGGCTAGTGCCTGATTGGCTAGCTCACTACTTGGTCCCCCTACTAACTGCGGTAGGCCAGCAGTGGACTGTGCCTTGGATCTGGTACCCTCCGCAACTATTATCCGAATCCCGATGTAGTGTAACAGTGCTTGGGAGAACTGTCTTGCATTAGTGAAGCAACTATTCCGATCCATT
Organism: Agriopis aurantiaria; assembly: GCA_914767915.1. Lineage (NCBI taxonomy): Eukaryota > Metazoa > Arthropoda > Insecta > Lepidoptera > Geometridae > Agriopis > Agriopis aurantiaria. The sequence goes on from OU611999.1 coordinate 8,859,737, forward strand.
TTCCCTAAAGGTATCACCGAACATCATGCCGGAACAAGGCCACAGCCTACCACCAGTTGTCACCTGATCAGCACCACCGATCACCGATCGGACCCATGTATGAAGTTTCAGAAAATACAGGTGCCCTGCCTTCCCACGGATGAAGATGACATGACCGAACATCCACAGAAACTTATTCGTCATTTAACTTTGATTTCAATATTTTTCAGTATTTATTGGATTTTTTTAATTGCTCCAAATTCGCATACTCAATACGTGAATGATCGCTCATTTACTGCAGCTGTAAATGTTTTTATAACAAGTAAAGCCTAGGCCAAACCAACGCGATCAGTTCGCGTCCGCAGTGGCGTGCGCGGTGGCGATCACGCCGCGGCCAGTCAGAAGACGCATCGATGTCTTCTGATTTGGCCTAGGCTTTGAAGGGTCAAAGGCCAATAATACGAGTTTATTCAAAATATGATTCATGCTGGTTGGTTGGTGGTGAATATTATTTTTAAAATTAATTTACTTACTAAAAACTAGTTTTTTTTTAAATATTTTTTTCTTTGTTTTTTATTACATGTTCTATTTGCATCGAGATGCAATTCTTATAGAGTCACAATCTTTCAGTGAAAAAACTCAAAAAACGTCCGAGCGTCATTGTACATACATTCTATCAATTATATACTTCACAATGCCACATTTACTCCAATTTAGACGTTATGTCGCTTGCACAGTGTTCAATGTTAGTTGTCCTCATCATAGGTCTGGCATCGCACGGCGTTGTAGTCGGATGGCGGTTAACTTGTAACTAACCAAAAAACTCTGCGCAATTCGTAGTGTACGCCGAGTTTTGGTTCGGTTTTTTTTTGCACAATTGTGACTATAGTATATGTTTTGTATCTCTGTGTCTATTTGGGTACAATGTCCTTATGACATCACAGGAAAGTAATAGAAGCAACATTTGTATGGCGAGCAAGAACTTGTTTGCTTGCTAGTAAAGTGAGGTGGCCCCGTATGTCAAAGGCAGAGTTCACGCAGTAGTATAATAATAAAAAAAATTACTGTGCATTTATCATACAAAAAGATTACTTTATTATAATATTATAGATAACTTGAGCTGGTTTCTTAAAAAATTACAAATACTTATTGTAAAGTATATGTACTAAATTCTCTGTACAATTAGCACCTACATTTACTATCTACATTTAGTAAATTTACTACCAAGAATGTTCAGTATAATATGAATGCCAATTGTAACAAAAATTTGCTTGTTTTTTTTTCTTGATATAAAAATTATGATTTTTATTTATATTAGCAAATTATTATTGACAAATATTTTATTTATATGACACGAGAATTACTCGCGGTCAAGTTAAGTGCGGGGGGAGCGTTCACCGAATACGATTGAAACTATAGTCAGAGTAACCAGCTTAATCTTACGTGAGTAATTCCCGTGTCATATAAATAAAATGTGTGAAAACCATGTCAGTTTCCATAATAATTTTTTCCCAACAGTTAAATGCTTATTAAAGTACTCACCATAATATTAGAACACTGATTTTCACTATCCTCCTTCTGCTTGTCTGCAAGTAGTTTCTTTGCCATGATCATGTGGTACATGGCAGAGGGCACAGTTAGGTTTAGATCTACTACTGGCTTACCCCGATGTATTCTATGCCCTATGGAACCCTCGGGGTACTCTTCTTCAGAATCTGAAAGACAATTCCATACACTAATTAAATCATCCACTTGTTTACTTTATTTTTTATTTAATAATAGGCTTGCGTTTTACCACCAACTTGCCTGATGTTTAGCGATGATGCGAACAAAGGTTACACCTTCTTATTGTTTTTATTTTCAAAAGTCATCCACATGGTTACGTCTCTTTATTGTTTGTTTTTACACAGTTATATATTTATGTATCAGAATATCTAATATTCATTGGAGCATTTTCAAAGTGACTATGGCTTCCTTACTTTACAGTATACAATGAGTAATCATACTAATATTATGAATGGGAAAGCTTGTGTATGTTTATCCACACTTCTCTAACATTTGAATGGATTTCGATGAAATTTGGTATGAAGGTAATGTATTGTATATGTAAGATAATGATGGTAAACGACGGTTTGGCCGAGAGATGGAACATGTGGATCTAGAAGAAATCTATTCACTCTAGCCTCGAAGATGCCCAGATTGTAGTTTTCAGGAAACGGAATAGACGACAGGGAGTACCATTCTTGGGCAGTACATATCATAATTGATGACCCAAAGCATTGTTTACGAATCTTTGGAATTTCCATGATGAAACGGTGGTAGTGTGCAGTCATTCTACTTGTCCTGTAGTAAAAGTGGGAGGGTGGAATAACGTCATCTTAACTTAAATTAGCTAATGGATGGCTAACCAAAATTCTTAAAATCTAAAATCCTTATCATTATCGGCCTACCTAAGTTTACTGGATATAGGCCTTTCCCTAAGTATGCCACTCAGTGAGTAATGCAGTACATGTTTTAATTATACATTTATTAGATCCAGCATACATTACGGATAGTGAATTTAGTACATCAGTGAATTATTAACTGATAACCAGTACAAGTACATGGGTGACCATCTCCAGGAGCGCACATAATCCCTGATGATGGAGCTCTAATGGCTCCGAAACCAGTCAATTGTCTAGACCAATAAACATAACGTGAGTGTAAGCCATTTTATAATAATCTATAATGAATGCTCACGCGAATTTTGATTAAATGATTAACAGATAATGCTTTCATTCAGTTTTTTCAGCTTCATGTTATTGCAGCTTCCTGAACTAAAACAGAACTTGAATATCTAGTTTTTTGTTCAAATAGCAATCTGAAACCCTATAGGAAAAAGTTGTAATATAAAAACTTACTAGTTGCAACCCTTAATGGCATTACATCACCATTTGAATGTATATTGACAGGTCCAGCCCAATGCAGCATTGTCCTTCGCACCATCAGTTGTTCACCTCTTGCATTCACATGTGTTATGTATGGACCATACCAAGTGTATTGTGGCTGTTCTACAGCATCACCTTGACTTGAGACTATGCCTCGGCTGGTGGAAGGCACCGTGAGACTGTAAACATCATCTCCTTGTGGCCCTGCTGATATATTTGCTGGCACAGGGTTTGGCCGGGCCATTGGAGCCGAATATTCAGGTGATGTTCCTCTAACAGCATTGACAACTGGATCATTCTCTTCCTGCATGTTCAAGTCTGCATCTAAATCAGAGTCAGGGGCAGACTCATCACCCGAATCCACTTCACATGAAGGACCCGGGTCAAAATCCATTTCTAGAAAGTCCATGTCAGGGCTCGAAGCTCTTGAGCCGCCTTCCCTAGCGTTACCAGCTCCCTGTGCCACTGCATAGTTTGGAGGTATCGGCAGGTGTCTATCCAGAGGCAAGCCCATGTCGAGGCTGAAGAAGGAACTTGGTAAGTCAGCCAAATGCTCTCCTCCTCTGTATGTGTAAATGCAACCATCTTCAGAGCCAAGTGAATAGTCATCATTTCCTGTATCAGTGGAACTATCGTCGTCTACATCAGGCCTGTTTAGCTTCAAGCTCGATGGTCTTTTCCTGTTTTCTTTGATGACAACATTATCATTGTCACCTCTACTAGTGCCACTTGTTGATGGTGCATTACTACTCCCTGCCATACATACTCTGTGTCGGAGACACGACTGACCGTCAGGATCAATGCCGTTGTTAGTGTTTAAGCTCGATCTGCTGCTGCAAGCAGTAACTAAACCATGCAAACTATCATTGGATGTAAGCTTGCCTGACAAAGAATTGCTTGTGCAAAGTACGTTTTTGTGGCTTTCTGCAGGGCTTTCGGTGGATCTACTAGATTGGGAGCTGGAATCGTGAGACACAGCGTTAGCGAGTCGTGAGTGCGACCCATTCAAGGGAACAAAGTTTGAACCAGAATTCGGAGTAGATGTAAACACTTTTCCATCGTTATCACTCTGCTCCCCCTGCTTCAAAGTACTTTTGTAGTTTTTGTTTTTATCGTTGTCACAATCTGGTTTCACTGAATTTGGCATAGATGTGGAGGCTTTGTTAGAATCCATGATTAATGTAGCGATGAAGTAGTCGGCATTGAACAGGATACTTTTAAGGTTACGAATGAAGTTTTCCTACTACGATTCGAGAAAAAAAACGGAGCTGGGTAAGAAGCCTTAAATAAGTATGGTTATAATGTAATTATGAGTCTGATAGTAATTAAAAACAGAAATTACTAACAATCTAACAATAACACAAACCACTAGAATAAAGTCAAAAACATTTTGTTTGACAGCATTTTGACAACCAGTGCTGCCAGATGAAAACCAACCAATCACGCTACAATACCAACCATGGAGGTAAGAGCGCTTGCAGACGAGACGGACTTTGTTGACGGACCACCGTCCAACAAACGAGAGAGAAAGAGTGAAAATAACCACAGATATACACAACCAGATCGGCAATATCTTTTAGTGAAAGAGACAACTTTATATGGCTCAGCACAAGTACGAAAAGGACATAAATAGATTTTGTTGTCCTTATCGACGTGACCTGTTTTTGGTACCTCAAGTGTCAAAATCTGTAATAATCAGTGACAAACAAAACGGATCTGAATTATATTTATTGCCTTTTTTTGGTGATTTAATGTGATAAATGCGTGTTTCCTCTGAGAAATAATTGTAAAAGATATTTTACAATGGTTGGTTGTAGCATTTTGGGCTGCAAGAAGCGCAGTGAGCGAAAATACGATGAAATATCATTTCACACGTAAGTAAACATATAAAGCTTGTAACGATCACCTAAATAAATTCAGGATATCAATTCGCAAATATTTTATTCATAATTAGTCAGTTTTTAGGTCGATTTGTGGTCTAATTCTATGAATTTTATCAAATTATTCACTTAGAAAATAAATTATGAATGTTGCCAGTTTATGAAAGAAATTACCCACCGCAACTAACATAAATTATTCGTTCTGCAGGTTTCCAACTGATCCTGTCACATTGCTGAAAAAAGCTGGCACATTGCAAGAAGTGCAAAATACCGACCCTTTTATGCCCATATGAATATGGTGAATGTTAATATTAAATATATATTAATGAGGCCACAGTTATGAAGCTGGAAAAGCAAAAGGCGATTTCGGCGAACCGATTCAAAAAGCTACGCGCTGTTCGTGAAATTTGTACTGTAAACATTAAAGAGTCTATTTATCTAATTATTTGGAATGTTATACATAATTCCATTCATGAAAAAACTAAACTGACCAAGCGCGAGTCGGGCTCGCGCGCTGAGAGTTCTTTACAATCACAAAATACTAAAAGTTGTGCAAAAAGACAACATCACGCCCAGGCTGTCACCCATCCAAGTACCGACCGCGCCCGACGTTGCTTAGCTTAGTGGTAAACAGAAATTTGTCACTGACTCGCACTTGGCCAGTGTTTATTATTTGTTGTTTTACTTATGTTCACTATAATCCGCTAAATTTGACGCTTGTACGGATTACCGTTTTTACACTAGAACAAATCCAAAAATACGTTTAACGTTTGTTGCATGAGGGACCCCCGTTCCGTTTTAACTCTGACTTTTTTATTATATTTTATTAATTATAAAAAATCATGCTATGGTTACTTTTCAACCTTTTTTTCTAGTACTATATTCTAATCCTAACAAATAATTATAATAAAAACGCAAGTAACTTTCTGTCTGTTTTTACGAGGAAATGGCTAAGTCATGGTATAATAATATACTCCGCCAGGTATAGCAATGCGAGAAAAAATGTTTACGTGGGCGTCCCGCAATGATGTCATGATGTCAATTTACAACAGGTTTGAGAGAGATGACGATACACCACGTAACAGCTGATTGAATAAAGTGGCAACTGGACAGTGACGTCATTGCGGGACCACTCTCAAATTGCTAGACCTTGTTTTCTTAGATCATGGGCTAAGTCAAATTTTGTCAGGACGATAGGGTGTGTCATGAGGACAGACAACGTACTTTTCTTCCCAGAACATTGCAGGTAGCTCCGCGGGTTGCAGCAGATAGTGTATAACATTGCAGGTAGCTCCGCGGGTTGCAGCAGATAGTGTATAACATTGCAGGTAGCACCGCGGGTTGCAGCAGATAGTGTATAAAATATAAATATTTAAAAGGTAGTATTGTTTCCAAAGTACGCATTGAAGATTCACTACCCATCATAGTAGGCAAATTACCCTAACTTATAGCAAATCATTTTAATGTGGCTACACACCTTGTTGAAGCGAGAGGCACTGAGCTAGCCACGCTCATTGAAAATCTATAGGTAGTAGATCTGTGAAAATAACATATTTCCCTCTCTTTCTCTCCTGTTGGTCAGACCACGGATTAGGTTAACCAAATCCCATTAATGCTAAATCCACACGTCTGTTAGTACTGAAATTCAACGAACAAAAAGTGCTAGATTCAGCGATATGACTCTTTTTTAACCGGCTCGAAAAAGAGGAAAATTCTCAATTCAGTTCTCGTGGGGCAAAAGTTATTTTTACATAAGGTGTCCTGTGAATAACCGTGTTAAAAAAGAAGTTATAACATAACAGCGAAATAATGCTAAAAATAAAATCCTTAAAACTCCTTAAAAAACTTCATAGAAGCATATTAAAATCACCACTTTACCAGGACATGACTTGAACTTGACCGTGACTTATTTTGCTGAACTCACGGTCACGTGGCTGTGACTTGTTTGACGATATTTTATCAAAACTAGAAAATATTTCAATGCATAACACTGGTAAATGCTTAAGACGTGCAACGCCAAAATCCTCTCAATAGGAAAAAGAAATCATAAATGTTTTGACATTACGTCATGACATTTGGAATTTGGCAACACTGTAAATTTTCGTTAACTGATCACTCACAATGACAATTTGATTCACCCAGCTGTCGATGTAGATTTTTGTAAAAATTGCGTCTTACTTATTGTATTTAGATCAATAAATAGCTAGTGATTATAAATTTTTCATTGTTATCAATTGTAATATTTAGTAGTTACGAGAAACAACAGTGAAAATGGCTTACGCCTACTTGTTCAAATATATCATCATCGGCGACACAGGTATCGATTTTATTTCCTGATACAATATTTAGGTCTTTTTATCTTTGTTGCCCTATATTGTTGCAAGGTCTTTGTCTCTAATTTTATTCTAACTAACGGGGTATGCCTTGTGGTTGATGTATTTTGATATCAATTCTTTGTTTTTGTTCATGGGGCGTGTTATGTCTGTTTTAGAAACGCCTACTCTAAAAAAACCTACGTCAACTAAGGGTTCAAATGCGCATATCACTACTAACGTCTGCAGTTCGTTATCCATCATATTGTAAACATGTCTATATTAAAAAAATATTTCTATTATTATTAGAATGTCAAGGACTTTCTTTGTTGTTATTGTAATAGTTTAATTACATAAGTTCCCATACTAACAAAATACTTCTATACTATACTGCACTAGTAGCGGGTAACTGACTTCAAGAAGACTAATAACTAAAAGAAGATCCTGAAGACTAACGATTATCTACGTAAATTGAGATCCTATCGCCCTTTAAACATAGGCAAAATTGCAGCACTACTGGAGAACCATGAAGGAAAAAAAAAATTATACTACTCAAGACAGATTTGGCTAAACATGATATACAGGGTTATGTCGAAAACTGTCTGTTATGCTCATCATCATGAACAACTTAACTAAGGGATCAACCCAGAACTCACAAAAAAGCTGCTCCATACATTTTGTCAATTGTGCATGACCGTTTTCTATGAAACATCTGATTTTGATTTCACGATTTCAGGGTTGGTCTCATAGTAAAAGTTGTTCATAATGATGGGTACTGTACACCACTTTCGACTTAGTATATTCGGGAGCTCATTCCACAACCTTACCACGGTAAATATCCCGTAAATAATCATATAACTAGATGATGCAAAGTCAAAGGGGTATTTTAGGTTAACGTTTATGTATTATTCCCACTTACAGCTAGGGTTGCCAGATGTGTTGTAAAAAACCTATAATATTAATTTTTATTATAGAAACTGACGTGGTTTTCACACATTTTATTTATATTACACGGGAATTACTCACGTAAGATTAAGCCGGTCACTCCGACTATAGTTTCAACCGCATTAGGCAGTCTTTTTCAAGGTGAAGGCGCGCGCGCGGCTGCGTCTCGCTTGGCACTACGGACCGCCGCGCGGCGCGCACGTGATGTCAACGGCAGCTGATCGGGTGCGGGGGTGGGAGTGCGTAGAGAAATATGCTGCGACGGCGTACACCGGAACTCTTCCTCACTCGAATCTTCCTGTGTGTCAGGAATATTCCAGCAGGCGGAGCTCACCACGTCGCCACCAATCCCACGGTCACTCCCACGAACTCCATGAAGACACGGTCTCCAAGTCGGTGGCAGGTTCCATCCTCCATCCCTATTGAAGGTTGGACGTCGACTGATCTCGATGGCTTCTCTGACTTTCCGGGGCACAAAGAATTTCTCCCGTGCCAGCACTTTCGCTCTGTCGAACCTAATATAATGTTGCGCGCCGGAGCCCAGAGAATGTTCTGCCACCGCGGACCCGTTGGTGTCGAGATTCTTCATGGACCGTATGTGCTCCGCGAGTCTCGTGGACACGTTCCTTTTTGTTTCGCCAACATAACATTTACCGCAATCGCAGGGGATCATATAGACACCGGGAACCCCCAATGGGTCTCTATCTTTTGGAGAGCGGAGCAGCTGTCTCAGTTGCCCTACAGGACGGAAGATCGTCTTGATGCTATACCTGCGGCGTAACAAGTTTCCGATACTGTCCGTCACTCCTTTAACATACGGCAAATACACTGTTGCTCTCTCTACCGATGTCAGACGTGTACCGGTCGTCGCATTTGCAAAACGCCAGCTCTGTTTCCATTTGTAGCCGTTGCTATTCAGCACACCTTTGATGTGATCCAGCTCAGTATCCAGGTATTTATAGTCGCAGAGTTTCAATGCTCTGTTGATCAGCGTCCGTGGTACTGATGCTAAATGCGCTGGGTGATGGTGTGAATCGGCTCTGAGATATCTATCCGTGTGCGTTGGTTTACGGTATACCGCGTGAGACAGTCGGCCATTAGAGTCACGTTTCACCAACACATCAAGAAAAGGTAGAGCTCTATCCCTCCCTGCTGGAGTGACCGGCTTAATCTTACGTGAGTAATTCCCGTGTAATATAAATAAAATATTAATTTTTCTTCACAATCTAACTAAAAGTCAGTGAACAAAACCTCGTTATACTCTGTCCAAAGTTTTTACTGACTGCTCCAGGAAATTGTAAAAAGCAGAATGAAAATAGTAAATTTAAATCAATTTTGAATGTTTTTTTTACTGGTGGCTAATAAATACTATTATATTATTTTCATATTATAGCTTTCAGTGCTGGTCAATTCGGTTGTTGCGGTGTCGATAGATTTGTGTAGTGTAGGTTACAGGGATGGTCAATGGGTAGGTGAAATAAACATAAATTTAAGATTGTGTCATATCATTGGATAAGTATTTACAAGATTTTTAAAAATTCTAATTTAAAGAACCTTTTTCCACACACGAACATGCCGCTATACTTATGTATGATTATTTACATTGTTTTATACGAATTTCAATCCACTATTTTCCACTTTTAAAGTGAAAATTTGGTTTGGTATGGGTTTGATAAATACATTTTTTGTTCATGTGCAGCCATTTGCGAAATACGATCCGCCAAAAATATTGTCGGGATGTAACTTTCTAACCGACTTCGAAAAAGAAGTAAAGTTCTCAATACGGCCCGTTTTTTTAAATGTATGTACAGTGATTACGGCGACATCTGTAAACCAATTTGCGTTTCCTTTTTTTTTCATGTAGAAAAAACACGCGAGGTGGTCCCACAAAAGTTTCATTAATAAGGGACAGTAGTTTTTAAACCAGCTCAAATAATATGGATTTTTGCTAGAGCGCCTACGAATTTTGCGATAACAAATCACTACAATACTTTTGTTCAAGTCAACACAAGGAGGTATTCATGCATGGATGTGTAATCGTATCTATAAATAAACTAGTAGTTCGCCCCGAATTACTACTACCAAAGTTAAAGAAGGTTTTAAGCATTCCACTATCATAGGTGTTTCAAAAATTATAAAATAAATTATCTTAAAAAAAAAAAGACTTCAAAATACCATAAAACACAATCATTTTAAGTTACTATGCCAGTACAAAGAACAAAATAATATTTTACACGGATTTTGAAGTCGGGTGTGAATAAATACAAACTAAATTTTGAAAAATTTTAATCTAAGTTTCATAATAAAATATAGTTCCCGCCACACTTCAACTCCATGCGAGTCTTATTTAGCTGAGGTGTGAATATATTATTTTGTTCTATGTAGTGGAATATTCATTTAGAATGTTTGTGTTTTGTGGTTTTTTGAAGTCAGTTTTTTTTTAAGATAATTCATTCTAAAAAAGAATGCTGTTTTAACACTCAAATGCTTAGAAAAAAAAATTATTTTACAGGTGTGGGCAAGTCATGTTTGCTCCTCCAGTTCACGGACAAAAGATTCCAGCCAGTGCATGACCTCACAATCGGCGTGGAGTTTGGAGCGCGGATGATCACCATTGACGGCAAGCAGATCAAACTTCAGATATGGGACACAGCTGGCCAAGAAGCTTTCAGGTAAACATTATTTCAGACTTCTGTCAACATAAACAATACACGGAACAGTGGTACTAAGCCGAAAGTAGGTCATTCTACTCACCATAATGAGCATCTTTTACGGAACCAATTCTGAAGTAAAAAAATATACTATTCTATAGAAGAAAAAAATTTGCTCATAATGAAATATATTGTACACCTGATATTTTTTCATGATTTAAGGGTTGTACTCTGTAGATGTATGACAGACAGACAGGTCGTAGGCTTAGTAATAGGGTCCCGTTTTTACGCTTTGAGTACGGAACCCTAAAAAGCATTGGCGTGATTCATGATAGTTTTGCTTATGTCTATATCGTGCCTGACGAATCAAAGAGTCAAAGTAAGAAGGATGCTACAAAAGAAGTACAGAAACCTTTTTACTCTCGATTTGAAGACACAGCGTATGATAGTTTGAAAAGAGTTCTTGGTATATAACTCAACAACCTACTGACCTTGTTTTACATATTAATACCTCGGACAAAGCATTGATTTCATGTCCTTATCTCTCGTAATATTGTTCCCTTGTGTAAATATTGTGTGGCTGGTCATCTACCTGTATTATCTTATCACTGCCCAGAAATAGTACATTACTCCTGCGGCTAGCTACAGAAGCATTTATAGACATTGAATAATTAATACGTTTTTATAAACAAACTAGCCAAGTGCGAGTTGGGATAGGGAATTATTACACCCTATGGTTACGGAACCCTAAAAAGAGACCAAACCTAAAATCGAAAAGAACAACTGTTCCATAGAACATTTTTGGTTAATCATACAAACTTGATTGTTTGGAACAGCTGTACGCGTAGTCCCAGATTTGATAGTTTTCGAAAACTTTTTTCGTTTGCGTATTGTTCCATACATTGTAGTAAAGCGCCTCTATCGGACACGTGGAGGAACTAAAATCGGTAGTAATCGGCGGTATAGATTGCTTCACTCTAATACGAAAAAAGTTTTCGAATACCTTTTAGCCCAGTAATCGTAAACGAAAAAGTTTTCGAAAACTATCAATTTTTTTTCAATAAATCAATTGATTTTCTGGGGCAATTCAACAGAGGTGGATCGCGTATTTAAGGCACAGAAACGATGCATTAGAGTAATGTTTGGACTTAACAGCACTGATAGCTGTAGACCAAAATTTATTGAATATAAAATTCTAACACTGCCGTCACTTTACATCTTTGAAGTAGCATGTTTTGTTAAAACTAACCCGAACTATTTTCCCCTTAGAAATGATAAATCTAAACGTAATAGATGTGACAAGCACAAGCTTCTCATAGAACACCGCAACAAGAAATTATTAAATGATAGCATTTTCTGTATGGGACCGTTAATCTATAATAAGATGCCTAGAAACATTAAAGACCTAAATATTAATCTGTTCAAATTGAAATTGAAAAAAATTCTACTGACTAAGTGCTATTACACCGTAAAATAATTTATTAATGATAAGAGATTAAATTGGAATACTAACATTGACTAACTAATAATGACATTATAATATTGTAGACATCGTACCTATTTAACTTGACATAACTACTTTGTAAACTAACAATACTAATAACTTATAATTAGTGAGTCATGAATGCCAGTGCTAATATTGCATGTCCATTTAGAGACAAGTTTGTTTTCGGAGCTCTTAAGAACAGATTATGTCTGTTTACATCTAGGTTTACCAACAAACTGCAATAAATATATTTAGATTTTTGATCAAATCTGGGACTAAGCGTACAGATATTTTTTTCGTGATTTCAGTGTTGGTCCCATAGTAAAAGTTATATATAATGATGGGTACATCGATCTATGCTTGGCTTAATACCACCGTTCAGTGTAATTGACATTTCAATACCAAAGTTTACTTAGTAAAAATCGAGTCACGCTGATTCATACCATTGAGTAATAAATACAGTGAGCGTTAAAATCGTTTTGATAAGAACAATGAACAAAAAAAATCATTGTTCAATTTGTCACTTGATCCATAAGAAAACTGTTTTCTAATTCGGTTGTTTTATAAATATCAAGGTTAGTGTTCGTTATAAAAGTAAGTGGTAGGTATATACTTAAGCTATGTAAGTAACAACGTTAAGTGCTTGTGTATATGTAAGCTATGTAACTAAACTACTATCGGGATTGACCAGTAGATTTTTTTACATGTGGCGACAGCATAGCTTTTTCTTTTTTGTCTAAGAGTCTTGTGTTTGGAATCTTTTTACTTCTTCAATGCTTAAGAAACTTCTCATGGGGCAATCTATCATATCATATCTATGATAATCGATGTGTTATGTATGTTCCATATAAAATAAATAAATAAATAAAATATTCAGGACATTTTTTTTTGCACACACGGTCATCTTACCCCAAACTAAGCTAAGCTTGTGATATGGCTGCCAGAGACTGATATACATACATATATAGTTTTAAATACATACTTAAATAGATATTAAGAACCAGATATAGAACAAACACAAATGTTCATCACATAACGGGCTATCTATCAACTGGACCAACGGGCTATCTACCTATGGACTCCTAAACGGATGGCCCAATTTTCGCGTGACTTTCACTGGCAGTTTTTATTTTTATTTTTTCATAGTAGATACGCTTGCGCTTCGCCGCCATCTCGCCTGATGTTAAGCGACGAAGCCTGATATTGCTGATGTTATAAGGAGTAGTCCGCGCGGGTGAAACCGCGAGGTGCAGTTAGTTCTTAATAAAATTACAGTGTCTCCAGTTAATAAGTTATTTAAATATAACTTACAACTAGAGTAATCCATGACTGATAATGTGTCTAAAAACAAAACACTTAACTTATACTCAGCACCTCAGAATACAGAAAAAACCAGAAGGCGTGAACGAACCCAATAGTGAAGCGACAAAAACTACTCAAATATAGACTAGTTTTACGCGAACGCGATTAGTTACTCTGTGACCATTAATCGCGCGTGACGTGTTTTACCGTTGCAATATTATTTAAGTTATGCCTTCCTGTGTCGTCCCAACGTGTAAAAATTCAGCTGGGCTACAAAAAAAACAAGATGGGATCACATTCCATACGAAAGTAGCGCATTTAGATGTTTTTTTATTTGATAATTGAATAAATTGTTCAGTCTTTCATTGTCGTAAGTAATGATACCTCCATTTTGTCGGTGTTGCCAAATATCGAGAGTTGCAATTTTCCCTAGAATGAAAACTTTTATTGGTTGGTAGTTCTATATTATATACTTATTTTCAAAAAATCTTAACAGCTTACAAATAGTTATACAGGGTTACTGGTAATCACTTAGTCAGCGTGCTTTTAGGGGAATTTTGTCTGTACAACTTTTGTTCAGCTGCTTTTGAAAATTCTACTGAAGAAAAATCTACTGTCCCATACATTTTGTCGGAAATCGGTGAACTTTTTGTATGGGGCAATCGGTTTTTTACCGACTTCCAAAAAGGAGGAGGTACTATGTTCGACTGTATGTATGTTTTTTTTTGTATGTTCAAGATATTTTCGTCAACTGTGAACCGATTTAAAAGATAAATTTTTAATTCGAAATGGTATATATACTCCCGAAGTGGTCCTTTCCATCTGATGATGGAATCTCAAGGAAATCGAGGAAAAACTAACTAATTAACAATGTTTGACCGGTTTCCCGGTTTCCAATTGCGCTGAAATTTTGCATACTTATGTAAGTTTAGTAACAATGCAATAATCTGGTACTATTGAGCTGATCTGATGATAGAGCCAGGAGGTTGATAGTGGAACTCCTCAACGGCGAACAGCAAAGGCGCGAAATTTTGTAAATCGATTTAACTATAATATAGCATGTTCTAAACTCCATCATGACATGGCTGCCGCATCCAGGGTTGACTTCCGGCGAGGGAACTCCTCAACGGTGAATAGTACAGACACAAAAATTTGTAAATGGATTAAAATTGGATGGATTAAAAGGATTAAATATTGTAAACTACCATTATGAATCATATTTTTTGCACTGGTAACCCCTTTGTTTACATAAAATATCTAAGATTAAAAAACGGAGTATAAGTTAGTTTCACGTTTAATATGCAGTACACGAGTTGTCTGTTTGGGGTGCACTAAGCCACCAAAAAAGAGGTATCATTGTGCTCACCATTATGAATAACTGATTTTTTTCTATGAACAGCTGTTTTTTTCCGCAATTTCAAGTACCATAGTAAAAGTCGTTCATAAAGATGAGTGCAATGATGATGATAATGATGAGTACCCTTTCAGCTTTGTACACCCCAAACATATTATAACCTTGTATATGTATAAAAAGTAGTAGCTAGTAATTATATTTTTATTTACTTATGTTTGTTTTTGTGTCAATCCGATCAGTATATTGATTTCATTAAAAGTGTGTGTGAATAGTATCTGACCTAAAACATTTAACCATAAACGGGTAAGTAATGTCTAAGCTGGCAACATTACGCGGGTGGAGGTGAGACAGGCGCGGGACGTGGGTTTTGTTTTTTGGACTCAGCGTGCGGCTTGCAATCACAGCTTAAGGCGGGTTCTGTCGAATTCTGTGCTCAGCACCTAATCATTCATTAACAATTATCATACTAACATTATAAACTAGTTGAGCTCTCGAATCAAAGGCTTTTGATTTGCAAAGCGCAAGTTTGACCTCACATGGAGTACTGCTCCCATCTTTGGAACGGAGCACCCAAGTATCAACTTGAGCCTCTTGATGCATTACAGCGTAAAGCTGTAAGAATCGTCGACGATCCCTAACTCACCGAACACCTAGAGCCGCTCAACATGCGCAGACACGTTGGGTCTCTCTGTATCTTTTATTGCATTTACAACGGGGAGTGTTCTGAAGAACTGTTTCATCTGCAAATCCCGCAATCTTTCTTGCCTCACACCTGCAAAATGTGGAATGAGCTACCTTCACCGGTGTTTCCGAGAAGCTACAGCATAGGGTTCATCAAAAGGCGAACTAACAGAAAGGGTCGGCAACGTAGTTGTGTTGTCTCTGGTGTTACAAGTATCCATAAGCGACGGTGACTGCTTTCTATCAGGCAGCCCGTCTGGTTGTTTGCCACCTATGGCATTAAAAAAACATCATTTCATGGCAATGATAATCATGTTTTTTTTTATTATTTGTGTCTCCAGATCAATAACGCGGTCGTACTATCGAGGCGCGGCGGGCGCGTTGCTAGTGTACGACATCACGCGGCGAGACACCTTCAACCACCTCACCACCTGGCTTGAGGACGCGCGCCAGCACTCCAACTCCAACATGGTCATCATGCTTATCGGAAATAAGAGGTAACATGACTGTTATAACGTTAATGCTATCATAATATCATCACGCGGCGAGACACTTCCAACCACCTCACCACCTGGCTTGAGGACGCGCGCCAGCACTCCAACTCTAACGTGGTCATCGTGCTTATTGGAAACAAGAGGTTATCATATCATAATGCTGCAAAACACATTAGACCACCTCACCACGTGATAAGAATACGCGCGTCAGCTATCCAACTCTAAAATTGTCATTTTGTTTATCAGAAACAAGAGGCAATAAATGTCATCATCCTGTATTAGTTAGCCATATTTTGATTATGGTGCACTAGTCCTTCATAATGGCATTAAAATCCTCACACCATCTTAGAGGTGTCGCGAAGCTGTTTATCATTAGGGGCCACTCTATTTTAGCTGTGGCTTTATGGCTCATAGGTTATTCAAAATGCGGCACCCGAATGGGCGTTCCTCGTCAGTTACAATCAGCCAGTCACAGTTACAGTCAGTTACAGTTGTCTTCAAGTCGAGAGTTAATCAGTTTTTCTAGGCAAACGTGCGCCATCGTAGGCCAAGCGCAAGCCTATCAATCATTTTGAAAAAAACCTAATCCTATTTTGGGCCTACAGTGTTGTGGGTCTCATCCGCATTTTTTGGCGTCCGATGTTTCTAATTCGGTCATTTTATTAATTCACTCCTAAAATACTATGCTCCATTATGCAACCGCAACAAGCTTAAAATACGAGCCAGTACAGAAAAACTATCCATAATTTCAAGCATCACGCCTGATATTGTGTGATGTTTCAAAGTGCTTGTTTAAACATATTCTTATCTTTTCAGTGATTTGGAGTCGAGGCGTGAAGTGAAGAAAGAAGAAGGCGAAGCTTTCGCTCGTGAACACGGTCTAGTTTTTATGGAAACATCAGCCAAAACCGCAGCGAATGTTGAGGAGGCATTTATCGACACAGCCAAAGAGATCTACGAGAAAATACAGGAAGGAGTCTTTGACATCAACAATGAGGTATATTTCATACATTTTGGCAGGCCTATCCTTGGCTTACTAAAGTTCTTTTTTTTTCAATAGTAAATTTGTTTTGTAATTCATACTCGCATAGACCTCCACACTGAACGACAGCCTGCCATCTGCATCCACTGGATTTCCGCGACTATCTCCACCATATTATATTCGTATATTTAAATGTCATCTTAGGTGGACAGACGACCTAAAAGAGACCGCAGGGAAACGCTGGATGCAGGCCGCTTCCAACCGGCCCTTTTGGAGATCGATGGGGGAGGCCTATGACCAGCAGTGGACGTCCTATGGCTGAAATGCTGATGATGATGACATGTCACCTTAACGTTATTTCCTTCATATGTGCAGGCGAATGGAATCAAAATAGGTCCGCAGCACTCGACGGGAGGGGGCGCGGCGGGCGCGGGCGGTGCGGGCGCGGCTCCCGGCGGCGGCTGCTGTTAGGTGCTGCGCTGCACACACTGAGCGCCGTCGGCCCACCAACCACCGGCCGACTAGGTAAAAAATTCGCATTTTTTTGTAAAAAGAAAACTCATGACCTTGGATACAAAGTCCTTCAGTCAAATATTAAACAAGTTTTCATAGTATTAAATAGCGTTAAAGTCAGAGTCAAGCAAAGCAAGTCACGGTCAAGTCAAACTCATGCCCCAGTAAAATGGTGGAGGCTTTACAAGAGGTTTCTATGGAGTTTTGGAAACAACACGAAAATATATGTTTCACCTTTTTATATCACTGCCACACTCGAGCACGTTCACGAGCAATTACTAAATAATAATCTACCATTATTACTCGAAAATACACAAGTTTAGGAAAATAATACGAGTCGACATGTTTCTTTTTCACGTTGGCGCCAAAACTTCTTGCTTTAATAAAAAAAAAAAAAAAAATATTTGGGACATTTATGCACACACGCTATGCTATGTTTATGCTTTACACCTATTCCACCTACGGTTACCATCGCTCCAGACTTTTCGACCTATATCCGGCTTTTTTTACCTTGAGCGATGTAATACAAGTAATAAAACATACATAATTTTATAAAATCAGTATTTTATCTTGATTAACGTCTCCCTAAACAAAACAAAAATCATCTTTTAAAAATATAATTACATTTAACGAGTGTTACTGTTTTGAAAATATATACAGTGTAAACTCCATGTAACGTCACTCGATTTCGTCACGTTGACGTCGACAAACTCTTTAAAGCGTCGAAATCACTTGGCTTTGGTTGGTTTAGCTTGCCTTCCATACAATGATACACTCTATATAGCATTACACCCACTCTCAATAACGACAACAATTAAGTAATGAAAAGTACCTTTTCAGTTACCTATATTAGTAAAAACTGCGCAGCTGTGTACGTTCTTTTGTCGCTTTTTTATCCTAGCCCGTAATAAACTCTGTCGGCATCATGCATACCGGACTTTCTAAGAAATTAGTTCTTTTGTTTACAAATTGGGATTGCTTGGACTTGTTGTTGACCATGACTATTAAGTAGGAGTCATTGATTATCTATACGCTATCATATTCTTAGTTGCTCATAAACTTTCATAAGTAAGTAAACATTATGGCCAGTAAAAGAAATTCATAACATTTTTATGTACATAACTACTAAATACTAGTCTGAAATAAACTTTTTATTTCTATAATTCTGATTTTTCTTCTCTCCATTTAACGACAACTCTCTATAACGCTGTAAAATGCACAGTCCTTTCAGTGTCGTTATATAGAGTTTCCACTGTATATGAGTTATTGATTTTTTCATAACAAGACATCAACGAGTGCACTCAATTTAGATAATTATAATCTCTTGGTATTTATTTACAGGAAAGAATGCAGTTGTGTGCAACGAACAATGGTTTGAATCTTACTGCATGCCGGATTATTATGATTATTTTACACTCCAGACTTAAATTAGCTTGGCTCAGAACTCACTTTTAAAATAATTACCTATTACCTATTACCTGCCAATCGGGCACCTTTAGTTTAGTGGACATTCAAAGAAAATTTACAATTCCATAGGATGTTAGCCCAAAAAACTAGCCGTTTTATATACAAAATTATACATAATTTCGATTTTATATAGTTCCTTTTTATAAACGTCGAAAAGTATGAATGTTCAGTTTTATAGTATTAACACACGTATGGATTTGGTTGACGGACCGCCGTCTGACCAACGGGAGAGAAAGAGAGGGATATATGATATTTTCACTCTTTCTCTCCCGTTGTTTGGACGGCGGTCCGTCAACCAAATCCATACGTGTTAACACTATTAGGTAACTAAACAATTTTACCGTGAAGTCACTCACACCACTTTTTCAAAACTGCTCCTTTCTGAAGTGGTAGGTAGGAAGACTGAACTATTCTTCAAGGTGACAAAAAGAAGAGATTGGGTGCATCTCTAACTGAGATCTCTCACAACGACTTAATTTTCACTCTTTTTTTCTTGATTATTGGTATTCATAACAATTGACCATATTTATGTCGAGGAATCATCTGTCTAGTTGATAAGTACTTTAATAGGTCCATGGTTTAAATTTATTGAGAAGTTAGAAAAAATAAATATTGTCAAAAGTTGTTTAGTTACTTTTTGAACTACATACATACATCTTAAATAAAATATAACCACATTCAAATTAAACATTTAATTTCATAGCGAAAACCTAAAAATCATTAAATATAATCAGTTATTTTATGAGTATGTAAGATATGCGAATATTTGATCATGCGCATGACTAAAGAAGACAAGACATCTTATAAATGTATTTGTATTTATTACGATAGTAGCTTCAAACAACCTTCAATGCGCTTTTTATGTAATTTTTCTCAAACATGCTATTTACACCTCGGCACACATTTTCTCGTTCGTCCATAATGCTGTTGCAATGTTTGAGAAAGTTCTATACAAGCTTTGGCGGCAACTGGGTAATATGGACTCGCGTATGCTGGCCTCGATTACGCCTCGGCCCGCATTTTTATGTTCGTCCACGCCTCTGTTGCTTGCCACTGCAGTAATAACTATTACTAATTTTGTAACTTGTGTAGACCTAAGTTGTTTTCATGTATAGATGCATTCACCGCGCTCTATATTCATTGCCAATGTAAGCAAGGTAATCGTCCGGCATTCGTTTTGTCGTCTTTTGACGTCATCGCATCTATAAATATAAAACGTCATAGGTGTAGACCCATTACGGCTTTACTTAGAAACGTTTCTAAACTTAATCTATGGTTAAATTAAAACTGCTGTCACTTTTCATTGATGTCGATTGTCATACGCGAAAACGAGACAGCAAATTTTGATTACCACATTTAACTGATTCTAAGTAATACTGTATATTAAGCCCAATGGGGGTGTTAGATTTGGAACACAAATGAATAAAGAACACACATTATATTAATTTGTATTTATTTGAGTTTATATGTAATTATTATGTAACTTGTGTGGACTTACGATATTTTTGTATGTACTAGATTATTCTGATTGAATTCACCACGCTCTTTTGCCAATATAAAAGCAAGGTGTTATGGTCCGGCATTCGCATTGTCGTCTTCGATGTCACTATGGTCTGTCAAATTTAGTTTGATAATTTTGGCAGGTCTCACCCATGAAGTTTCGTATTTTTTAAAATAAAAATTTACTACAATTAATATCGTACTTTATTGATGGGTACAGCCCACGTAGTAAAGTGCCTCGCATAATGAACAACCAAAGATATATCTAAAGTCGGTTTTAAAATAAATCAAACAAATAAAATTTTATGTATGTAACTATATTATTTTTTGTAAATATTAAAGTCATTTGCAATTACGTAACTATCGCGCAATTACTTATTTGTCAAAAAAGTTACCTAATGTATAATTTTTTTTTTTTTCAACTTAACCATGAAACTATCGATTCCAAATTCTATGTGAATAATATCGATGACCGAATAGGTTCATTAACAATTATACACTTCCTCCTCCGTAGTGTGAGCTGTCAAAATTATCACCTATATTTGACAAAACATAATGTCAGTGTTTTAGTGCAATAGTTGGCGCACATCTATAAATATAAAACGTCATAAGTGTAGATCCATTACGGTTTTACTTAGAAACGTTTGTAAACTTAATCTATGGTTAAAACTGCTGTCAACTTTTCGTTGAGAAAACGAGACTAAAACAAATTTTAGCTAACACACGCGACACTGACGTTTCTGAGTAAGACTGTACATAGGCCCAAATCACATGTCTTTGTATGGGAGTGTTAGATTTGGAACACATGAGTAACACACAGTTAGTTGTATTAATATGATATAAAATAACCGTTAAGCTTTTATGTATTATCTATGTAACATGCGTAGACCCATTTAATTTAACCAAAATGTATCATATCTCCTTGTATGGGCATTTATTTCAAAGTACATATATTATATAAATGTTTAGTGTGTATTCTAATATTATTGTTGTTTCATTTAAATATAATATTTTAATCTTGAAATGTGAGGAAGAGAATAAAATGTGATGAGGTTAAAATTATTCTCGTGATATCAAGTGCTGTAACTTTAACCTGCACCAATGAAGGTTTCAAACTGAGAAAGACGAGGACTCAAAACTGGTCTGGCACAAGTCAGTCCAAAGATATCATTACTTTCACACTGTCTCGCTCTCAGGAATATTGTATAACTCTATCCTTGTGATGTATTTGTGTTCCAAGTTTGCCCTGGTCCTAACCACAGCCTATAATCAGAAATATTTATTCCTGATTGTCCCCGCCCGGATTCCAATTCGGCAACAGCCAGGAATTTTTATTCTTGTTTGTCCCCTCGTGGAGACTGAATGAGGGGGTAGACAGGAATAACTGTTAAAATGTTACAAAGTCTCTCGCCTTCCTCGGTTTGAAACCGTCATTGTCTTGCACAGGCTTTAGTTCGTGGGCAAAAAACTTGCTTAAGAATCGCATGAGAAAAATCTCTTTGGGAGAGAAGTCCACGGACTAATATACCGTCAGCGCACGCTCTTATGTAGCTAACAGACGAGACGGACTTAGTTGACGGACCGCCATGCAACCAACGGGAGAGAAAGAAAATTTTCTCTTTCTCTGCCGTTGCTCAGACGGCGATCCGTCAACCAAATCCACACGTCTGTTAGCTGCCTTACTGTTCTCGTAGTATTTACAATTGTTACATTTTAGTTTTACTAATTTTATCAAGAGTTTAGTTATTTTAATTTATGATCCGTTCGATTCAAGTGTATAGTGATTGTAAATCTGTGTTGTATAAAAAAAGATGTATGTATTATTGTTTAATTTAAATTTACGTTGATAGTCATCGATTTTCATTAACATTATACCTTGTGGTTCTGAGACACTAGTGTGGGTAAAAATAAAACTTAAATGGTAGGCAAAAGACATTTTCAAGTACGAGAGGCAATTTACAAGGGATGCAACTGGTCGCTCAACTAATTGAATACTCTTCCAAGGCCTGATAGTAATACGATTGGAAGTGCGAGGCGCGGAAACTCATTATCACGATACTTTAACTAAAACAAGAACCCCGATGACATCTGCAATCACATTGTAAAAGGTTAAATGTAAACTAAATTACGATACATTTTGCTAGTTTTTCTAGCACTATAGCTGGTAACCGAATGAAAGGAAATGTTATTTCATAAGCTTCTAACTTTGTTAGCAGATGTCATCGGCATTTTAGTTAAAAGTACAGTTACTGTAACTTTAGTGCACATGTGCATAAGACTAGGATCTCTTGAGCACGCATTTTTGGCTTCAGTGAGCAAAAGGGCTAGCTTTGGTTGCACTGTGATCCAAAAGGCATTCATTTTTATGGATTTTTTTCTTTCCACCGCCCCATTTCCCTTGCATCTTGATGAGGCCAAAAATGTGGCCTTGTTAGGCCATCTCAAGAAAACATGAATGCTAAAAATCTAGCAGATCTATTCAGCACTAGTACTGCTGTTACGCGCGATAATGTACTGATTAGGAAAGCTTGTGAGTTTCCCGTTCTCAAGCAAATTATTGTATAAACAAGTATGTATATTACTAAAAGAAATACAAAAGAAAACCTGCAAAATGAATCTTTTCACATTCACATAAAGACAACATGCACAAAAAATCTCAAGCTAGGCTATGATGAAGGATATAACTAGATTTGACATCTGAATATCAGTACCGTAATGGTCAAAGTAAACACTGAAATACTGTAGCATGCCTCTTTATAAGAATTTTTGGTTCAAATGTTTACGGATTTGGTTTTTTATTGGTTCCTAACTTCTGGGTCTTTATTGTGCGTATACATTATGCAAGTATCTTCAATTTGAACCATTATTTTTTATGTAATCCTTCATGTGCATGTCGTTTTGTGAGCCTTTCATAAAAATAAAAAAAAACGTATTTTACGCGTTCTTAAATAAGACTGCGTACTGCTATATTATTTGGCTGTAATAGCCGGAGTGAAGAAAATTAGACAGTATAGGTACATGTCTTGTCTATTCTATTGTAGTCCCTTACAGGTACGCCTAGTCTAGTTATATCCTTTGTCTTAGACAGGAGGTAATATAGAAAAAGCATTATTCTCCTAGACAGTCGGGTAAAAATAATGTACGTATCAGAATAAATTTAGCTATGCTTTTAGGTGGTGGCCTAGAATAGTTTTGCACAAGACAACTCTTTACAGAGTAAGAACAAGATTGTCGAGGACTGCTTGCAAGGTACGTCATGATAATAGGTTATGTACTTTTAAGTTAAGCACATTGTAATAATATAATAAAAAAATATTTTGTAAGGTTACAAGTATGCATACACATTTGTAAGGTGTAATTCGTGAGAGTAAATGTTGAAAATCCAAAAGCATTTTAATTTTTAAGTGTAATGCACACACACACAAATGTAAAGGCGCTTGCAGACGATGCTTAGTGCTAGTAGCTTTATAGCATAGTGGAAGTGCTACTAACCACTTCCACTGCCACTTGCACTAAGCAAAACGATGCAGACGATGCATAGTAGCAACATACAAATTGTTCTTGCTACTTGTACTACGCATTGTCTACAATCGCCTTTACGCTGTACACTCTGGTATTTTGCTTGATTTTCAAAATGGAGTGCGATCCCCAACGAGTGTCTCGTCACTCGCGGTATATCTCTGCGAGTGTACAGCCGTCATTACAACAACACCCTAATCATAAAAATAAAATCAGATAACAGTCCTCATGACATGCTCATACTGCTGATTTCGTTCAATGTTGAAAACACACAGTTCACTAATTCTGGAGTCTTCATTTTCACCACTCCATTACGTTTGATCTCTGCCTTTGGTAAGCTGATCTCGCTGACCTCAAATACTGCTATGTCCAGCATCATCGCGTGAAATACCTGACTTTGGAGTATATGGTATGTATAATTTACTTGCTCTAGGGGTGTAATAGGTTGCTCCTTCATCCTGAAAAAATTAAAAGAAACTTTTTACTATGGCAAATGGTTATTATTGATAGTCTAAAATGTATTTTATTTTATTTTTTATTTTATATAGTTAGGTACAAAAATAATCAGCAAACTATGCTTATAAACTTAAAAACGAGTAGGTAGAGAAAAAACATTATAAATTTGCTAATCCAAACATTGTACACAGCATTGTTAATAAATTTTGATTTTTACAATATAACGTCAACTACTTAAATATCTGTACTAAGTATTTTTTTAAATTAATCAAATTCATATGAAAAATATCGAGTTCGTCACACACGTTAGTGGATAATAAATCATTATATAACTGGCACATACGATGAAGCGGGTTGTTGCGCCCAACATTGTTATTTGAGGGAGGAATACTAAACAGCGCACGAGTGGGTCTGCGTTTAGACATTTTACGTGTAGCAAAATTAATGTTCAGAAGTAATTCCTCACTCAACAAACCGTTCGCTATCTTGTGGAGGGAGCATACATCAGTGATATTACGTCGCTGGGTGAGGCTATGGATATTGAAATGCACTAGACGGTCTTCATACTCAGGAAGAGCTTTTCTTAAGCCTTGTTTAGCACTTAGTTGTCGTAGAAAACGTCGTTGTATCGACTCAATTTTATCTCTATCAACATTGTAAATAGGCATCCAAATAGAAGAACAATATTCTAGTTGTGACCTGACTAATGAAGTATAGAGTATCTTGAGTGACTCAACACGTTTAAAAGGTTTTGATGTGCGCATTACAAAACCCAACATTCTACTAGCCTTTGCTGCTACAGTTTTATAGTGGAATTTAAAATTTAGTGATGAATCAAACCATACACCTAAATCTCTCACAACGTTGACCCTATCTAGTTTGATTCCCTTAATAGAATAAGGATATTCTATGATGTTCTTTTTTTTCGTGAAAGTAATACACTGACATTTTTTTATGTTAAGCGACATGCTGTTACTTTTACACCACTCATTTATAATGTTAATATTATATTGGAGCAATATGCAGTCATCTCTACTTGATATCTCTGTATATAGTTTTATATCGTCTGCATAAGCTAAACGTGGACAAGTAATTTTTTCCAATAGATCATTTATAAACATTAAAAATAGAAGAGGACCCAGATTCGATCCTTGGGGAACTCCTGTTATTGGTTCACCTGATCCCATCCCGGCCCATCCTGATATTCGGTATAACACTCGTGACAAGCTCCCGACCCGTTACAGTTATTAAAGCTCCATCAGGAAATATGTGCGCTTCGAGAGACTGTCAGTTGCCCAGGCACCATAGGGTAAGGTATGGCGTGTGTCATATCATAGTTAATAATGGTCATATGAGTTTTTATGAAGTGATTTTACTAAACTAGTAAAGTATTGAATGTCGGAGGCTGGCCATGAAGGTTAAACCGCAGTGCGCAGCTAGTAATGTTTGCAAATACTATCAATAATAATAAAGTTTCCGGAAGACGCAGCATATGTAGGCCTCCCACTAGATATACCGACGACATTGTGAGTGTCGCGGGCATCCAGTGGATGCAAAAGACAGGCCATCGTTCAGTGTTAAGGTTAAAGGAGGAGGCCTATGTTCAGCAGTGGACGTCTTCTGGCTGATGATGATGAATAAAGTTTCACAATCATACCTCATGCCATGGAACACACAAAGACACAGATAGCTGACACTTAGAGCAGATATTTAAATACATCATTCAAACATCTGCCTTGCCGGGAATCGAACCCTGGACTTCCTGCTTATAAGGCAGACATGCCACCACTGAGCCAAACTGGTCTTGGATACGTCGATACTGACCCCTGCCATATGATATTGACGTCTCCAACATCAACTGACAAACTCAGCTTCTCTGTATGGTCCTCTTCAGGAGACTTGTATGTGATGGTGAAAGGTTCTGTGGTTTGTGATGAGTTGCAGTCGACAAAGTTGAAGCCAAACTGGAGTAGCTGTTGCTGTAAGCAACCAAATTTGTGTAGTTTACAGTCTGCTGCTGTTCAGCAGTATACAGAAAATATTTACTGTATTTACTATGATGTCCTTGACAGGCTGACTATTAGTCTGCTTACCACACCTGAACCTAACATTTTTACATAAAAGGCTGAACAGTTTTTTTTTATCATAGCTAAGAATACTCTCGAATAAACCGGCCAAGTGCGAGTCGGGCTCGCGCACTGACGGTTCCGTACAACCATAAAATTCAATAATGAAATTACCAGTTATAACTTGGTAATGAACAGAAACTTGTCACCGACTCGCACTCTGCCAGTATTTATTATTTGTTGTTATACTTTAGTACCTTGGTACTATAATCATGCCAAGTTTGACGTTTGTACGTATTACCGTTATTACATTAGAGCTAATACAAAAATACGTAAAAAAAACACGTTTGTTGTATGTACCCCCCTTTCGTTTATACTTAGTTACTTTTTAAGTATGTCTTAGTTAATCGCCGTAACATTACATATTCTTTGAAAATTTCAACTGGCCATTTATTACGGTTCAAAAGATACAGCCGTTAATAGGTAGGATGGACAGACAGACATAGTAGGCTTAGTAATAGGGTGCCGTTAAAACCCTTTGGGTACGGAGCCCTAAAAAAATCACTTTATTAAAGAAAAAAAGCTAAATCAAAATTGGTTTAGCCGTTTGGGAGCTACGATGCCACATTTATACATGTTAAACTTCTAACCCCTTTTTTGCATCAGGGGTTAAAAATGTACAACAGCTTTCAGATCCCTTCATGTTTGGTTCTACTGTAATATTTATTTCACTCACTCTTGTTTTTCAAGATTTAAATGGCCAGTTGTCCATCCTTATGATGCACACTATTTCCTTGCCATATTGTATGCCATTATAGCAATATTTATTGAGAGATCTATGCTTGGCATCTAACTCCAAGACAGAGTTCTAAATACTGAAATCTAACGAACAATCGAAAGGTTATCGGAATCGCGGTAATGGATCTTAAGTGAAGCTGGACAGGATATGTTGCTGGTAGATAGTGATGACAAGTGGAGGAAGACTCTGACAGAGTGGTAGCCAAGGAAAGGTAAGTATTGGTTTTCCAGCTATGGGTCGACGATATAGTCACCATCGCGGGTCGAACTTGGACACGATTAGCACATGACCGAGGCAGCATAGCATGGCATGGCATAGCAAGAGTGAGGCCTATACCCAACAGTGAGATAAGGAGGGCTGTAGTTGATGATGTGAGATAAGACAAAGATCTTTAAAACTATAGATTTAACATCGACATGCCAACAAAATGCAGTACTATGAAATATGGGCAGGTGCACGCCATTACTCACTGTTATATACTTTTAAGAAAAGACTAAAGAAAGTTATGGAAAGTTTTTGTAAATGAGACAAACAGTCACTTATTTGAATTATACAGTTTCACATGTATTTTTTTGAATGATTGTATGTATAGCCTTGACATTCTCAGAGCAAATATTTTTTGTTCCGAGTTGGCGTTTAACTTCATCTCAGTGACAGTGTGGTCGAAGATGTTAAACACGCCTAGCCTAGAATGGGAACTGGCTCCAAAGTGATGCCGGAACCCACCGCTATGCATATTTAAAAATAAAAAATCTTTATGTACCTGTGTAAAAGAAAACTGCTTAATACTGCAGTCAAACAAAGTCTGCACTGTTAATCTCACAGCTGTCGCGACTTTTTGATCACCTCTTTCTAACATGTATGGCAAATGTATTGTTTCGTCAATTTTCTCATGCTGTCCCCAAGATAGCAGAACTGCAGCATAGACCACTTTTGACACTGAATGTTCCAGGGTAGATAATACTGTTACCTAAAATTAATGGTAATAGTTATTTATGATACAAGTGCGGTAAGTTGGTTATTACAAACGAGTAGACGAATGTAAGCCCGAGACGAAGTCGAGGGCTTACCATAGTCACGAGTTTGTAATAACCAATCCGCACGTGTGCCATAGAACGTTTTACAACACATTTGCGAGAAAAAAAGGCTACAAATGAAACAATTTTATTATTTTGTTTGTAACTTAATATCAGTTACAACAATAGTTTCTATAATATAATAAGAAAATGGCGCGAACATGCAAATAGCGCCACTATCTTTCTCTTTAGTATTAAACTAAGACAAACGTATTGAGCAAAAGCGCTTCCAAGGAGGTTTGATCATTCAGCTTATTTATTCTCGTAATATGAAACTCTTTTGTGGAATTCTTATGTAATTATGATGGAAATTAAAAAAATACCGTAAAGTACACGCACGGTGCTATACATCTGAGCGTGCAGTAATATTGATTACCGCACGCTCCGTTGTATGATCCGTAATGTTTAACTTTCGAACGATGTATACGGGCGTTTTTCAAAAAAGATGTACATTTGCGAATTTGGGGCGTCCAAAACTTTAACTATTTATTATAATTTTTGTATGTACCGTACATGAATAAACGGAGTTATTATTTCATGAGTACATATTTAAGTTACCAAATTAACTGTTAAGTGCAACCTAACACTCATTGATATTAATATATAACAAAAACAAACCGCAAAAAAGTGTCAAATCTGTATGTCCCATCGGCATTATTGAAACTTTCAAGTCTCAGAAAATATTCCACAAATTAAATAGCGCCACTGTTTTAGATTCTGTAGACGAATATTGAACTTGCCAATACGATTTAGAGCGAGATGTTGTCGTAATGGGTCTTAAAATAGCTCAAAATATTATATAATTGTTGTCCCAGGAATATGGCAAAACCGGAATTCCGGCAATAGTCACGGTGCATTTTTGATAGATAAACAAATTTTTACCATAAAATATGGTTATTTTTTGTTACTGGAAACGTTAATCTTGTGTGTGGTGTAGCCGCAATTTTGAAGCAAACGTCAGTGTAATCAAAATCAGTGACGAAAGCGGGCGCGTTACGTTGGTTCTAAAGTGGAGTTCCAGATAGCTACGGGATTTTATGAGGTATGTATAGTTTATCAAGGTATTTGCCGTTACACAAGCACATTTTTGTTTTTAAACTATTGTAAAACAAATCACAAGTAGCCATAAAATGAACACAACAGCTTGAATTATTGTTAGAAGTTTAGTTGATATGAATTCGTCACATCGCGTTCGTCACGTATTGTATAAACGGAATCATTTTGTGACAGACCGGAACTATTAGGCCGAGGCTACATTTGACAGATGAATAGTACTAAAGTAAATAACCTTATTATAAAAAAGTTTGAATATTATGTAGTTATGTACGTCTGTCACTGCTAATCTTTGGGACGGCTGAACCAATTTAGATAAAAAAAATATATACAGCGTTAGCAGCTTGGGGTGTACTAAGCCGAAAAGGGGTCATTATACCTATCATTATGAACAACTCATACTATGGAAACAAACCTGAAATCTGCTGTTCCATACATTATGTCGATGGTCATTGAACTTTTTCTTTGAAACAGCTGATTTTTTTGCGATTTAGGTGTTAGCCCCGCAGTAAAGTTGTTCCTAATGATGAGGTACAATGACCTTTTTTCGGCTTCTTACATCCCAAGCTGTTAACCCTGTACATAGATTATGTTGAATAATATAATTTATATAATACTATTATTTACTTAGGTACTATAACTAGTACTAAATATCTTAGTGCTAAAATTCAAATCTTGCAATTAATTAACGTGAAAACTTGCGTATTTTGACGTGCATCTATTTTGTCATATATTGTAATACAAAAATTTGTTAGTCGGGCGGGGTACTTTCTGGTACTACTAATCTAATTTTTAAATTATTTCTCTAATTATTTCAATAAATATTTGGTTCATATATTTGATATTTCAACATATATTTGATTTGACATTTCAGTGACCATGGCCCTCGCGGTAGCGGAAAGAGCTAAAAAATACCGAGAGAATTTAAAACGAAACCCTGAAAAGTTCGAAGAGCAACGGAAAAAGCAGTTAGAACGACTTAAAAAGAAACGAAAAGAATTAATGACTTGACAGAAGAAGATATAATACTACTAATATAATACTAATAAATTAATTATACTACATAGTATAATTAATATATTATTATTAATTAATAACAATTAGTTTAATGCTAGTACCTACTTACCTTACCAAATCAATGTATGATAGATAGATGTTACTAAAAGTTCCTTCAGTGTAAACATAGCTTAGTTTTTTCCAATTAGTCACTTAGAATTCCAGATAGCCACTGTCACATATTTTTAGCTAGACAAAAACGAATCCTATTCAAGATATATGAAGTTATTTGTTAATATTTAAGTTTGCTTAAGTTACTGATGTCCTATATTTTTATTATTTGTTAGCTTTAAAAGTTTAATGTCATTAGGTAAGTAGTAAATGTAATGTTTTTAAGTTCAAAAGTTCCTACTGTGACGATCTCGAAAGAAAAATGATTGCTACGCAATAATGACACAGATTTTTCTATGTATTGAAATGCTGCTTCAAAGATTTTAAAGTTATTTAATGATTAATAAAAACAAATTAAGATAATTATTCATATTTTTCATTTTATTAAAAAAAAACTTTTGTGACTAACCGGAGCGAGTTCCTTTGAACACTTACGTAAAAATTAAGATTATCGCGATATTTTTCGTTATACTGATATATATTTGTAACTTTTACTTAAATAAAAGTATATTTTATCAAATAAGATAAGAAAATACAGCAAAATTTCAATTTCACAAAAATCAACTCCGGTTCGTCACGTGTACATCTTTTTTGAAAAACGCCCATACAGGCTTCGTAACTGCACTTTTTGAGCAAATGTGTTGTAAATAATTATATTATTTCACTGAAGCAGTTGTACTATATATAAATATATAATAGCGAAATACACTGTCTGCTGAATTCCATAGAAATCCCTAGAGATCTGCTAAAGGATTTTGCAAAAAGACCGAACTAAGGGAATCAAATGGAGGTTGAAAGTTTACATGAAGGTATGCATACAAAGTCGCGGGCTACAGCTAGAATCCTATTTAACATGAGTTGTGGTTTAACAGCCACCCATTGAACATTTATCATTTTTAACCTACTTCAAAAGGCAAAGTGACGTAAAGCGGCTCCAATGGAAAACCAGCTGAGTTGGGGCCGAATTGTGACCTTATAACTTGTGTCTATAAGCTATTTTAAAAAACCTAATTTAGTCACAAATAAACTTTTTCTTTCTTTCTTTTCCAAAGGCAAAACTTTCACGTCAAGTGAAACAGTCCTCAATTTTTTAATTTAAAAAAAAATTAATAATTGGCTTGCGTTTGACCACCTACTCGCCTGATGTTAAGCAATGATGCGGTCTACGGTGGAGCACGCTTGCCTAGAAGAAACCTATTCACTCGTGATTTGAAGACACCCAGATTGTAACTTACAGGGAACACCCATTCAGGCAGCGCATTCCACAGACTAGCAGTTCGCATAATAAAAGTGGAATCAAAGCGCTATGTTCGGGTTTTCGGAATACCAACCACAAAGCGGAGTCGATTGTAAGTAAATGATGATGACGTTTGCGCTAATAAATGATTATTCATTACAAATTCAAAGCTATTTATCAGCACTTTTATATTAACATTTTTTGATAAACCATTTGAAATAGTTATGACTTTTTCGACAAATGTAAACATAGTATTGTGCGTTACTGATCAATAGGTTTACGTGGTAAAGTAACGAATGATCATAGATTAGCCCAAGCACCGTTATCATTCATAATAATTACCCAGTATAGATACGACAAATAAACTGAAAAGTTTAATTTCCGCTATAGGTGAAACGTACCACCAAGGTAAACTCATGTACAAGGGTCACAAAAGATTTGTTAAATAACACTAGTATAAACTGGTAACAATAGTAATAATTGCAAAGATCTTTACCATCAACCCACTTGCGTCTTCTTCACAATACCTCAAACTCGCCAATGCTTCAAATTTCACTGAGTACTTAGCTGAAGAAGCCTGTACAGCACTCACAATGGCTTGTTTCACTTTCGATGCGTACATTTTCAGTTTCACAGGTGTGTACAGCATTTTGTACATAGGTGATACCTTGTAAACCCTCCATAGACCTTCATTGTAGATGACTGAAAGAAGCACAAGTATATCTTAACAGAGTGCTCTTTTAATTGGCTACACACGACCGCAAATCAGTCTCTTATAAAAGTTATATAGCTGTTTTTCACTACTTACTTGCAAGGGGATCGCCTGTTGCATAAATATTACTATTTTTGCTAGTCTTTCCTTGGACATTAATATCCTGGCGCAATAACGCCATGTCTATTCTAGATCTATTGTTTTTAATGAGTATTATTAGAGAATGCCAATCACATCACAAGTTGCGTGTTGATTTTAAAATTATAAACATCAAAATGTATAATTTTTCTATTGTTATTTTTGTTAAATTTTAAACGGTTAAACTTCCAATCCAACCATTTAAAATTTTAAAATCAAAACAAACAACTTGCTTTTTTCCCCGCCCAGCAGTGGCAGGCTAAAGCCATTTAGGCTATACCGCCACGTCTAACATATTTTACTGTCATACTTTGAATTAATTATTTATTTTTCTATGTTATGAACATAGATAATAAGTAAAACCCTTTGAGTTTGCTAAATAAATAGTTTGGATCTGCCTGAGTCGTCCATTTGATTCATAGATTCAGTATAGATTTGATTACATTTTGAGCACATCGTTTGCAGTCTCAATATTCAAGTGTGCATTAGATATTATATTGTGTGTGTGTGTAATAAAAAAAAACTCTCTTCCGTGTTGTAATATGTGCTTAAACTCCTTTTAGTTTTTGGACTATAAAAGTTTAAGGCAGATCCAAGCTATTTATCGAATCTTGTAAACTGTTATATTATACCGACTGAAGGACTTTGTATCCAAGGTCATTAAATAAATAAAATAAAAAACTGAAGAAAAGAGAAGAGGTTTTAGCGTTAACGTGGAAAAAATAAATCGCATCATTGTAATAGTTTATCTTGTGTACTTACAGTGTTGATGTGTTATAATTGTGGATTATTATTTATTAAGTGCTCGTGAACGTGCTTGCGTGTGGAAAGTAATATAACGAGGTGAAACATCTCTTTTCGTGTTGTTTCCAAAACTCCATAAAAGCCTCTTTTATATCCTCCACCACTTTACTGGTGCATAACTTTGACTTGACCGTGGTTTTCTTTGCTTGACTCTGACTATGACTTGTTTGACGCTTTTCATCAAGACTATGTAAACTTGATTATTAATATGACCGAAGGACTCTGCATCTATGGTCATAAACAAAAACTAACAACAACAACAGTAAAATACAGAAGACGAGGCGGTATGGCCGTAATGGCTTTATCCTGCTAAGCAATGAGCGAAAACCCCTAAAAAAAACCGCGAAATTATATTTTATGTATATAATAATAAAAATAGAAATCTACATTTTTAAGTAATTATTAATTTAAAATTAAAACAATAATTTAAAACAATTTTTTTATCGTTTAGACTACTCAACAGTTTTGTAGGTTATTTAAGTATTTCGGTTTTGGGTGGTAGATCTTTTACGTGAACTCCAAAGCGAATTAGCATACAGCAAATGTCATTGTACTCGTACAAAGTTTTGTAATCTTATCTTGTTTACTGCGCTTGGACTTCGCCCGGAGCGAGCGATAATTAATTCACGCGCAATCGTTTCAATATAAATTCATTTTAGTTACAACTGCCGGGAAGAATGGCCGAGCTACGTTTTGATGGACGCGTGGCTGTAGTAACAGGCGCGGGTGGAGGCCTAGGCAAGGCCTACGCACTTCTGCTGGGCTCTAGGGGTGCTAAAGTGGTGGTGAATGACCTGGGAGGCGGGAGAGATGGTGCGGGGAAGTCAAACTTCGCTGATGCGGTTGTGAAAGAAATTAAGGACAAAGGTTTGTAACCCACACAAAGTCTACCTTTTATGCTTTACACTTATGAGTTGGGACTTTCTATCTCCTACTAGTACCAAGATTTGGACCTTGAAATAAAGCGGCACTCTATTAGTTTTCCTTCCGCCATATAATCTATGAGAAAAATAGCTTGGCAAAACTTTACACAAGAATAAATTGTTGAGGCTTTCCCACTTTTAAGCAACGCTTTTTACTACAGATTACCATAAGGCTTAATATATTCTATTAAAGTCGCATTTAGTGGAGCAAAACCAAGGCATTTACACACATGGCATGTCATGTTTCGCTACTTCCATTATTGCGGGTTTTCTCATATTTATCGATAAGTTTAACAGTAATGTAAATTCTAGTTTTTACGGTTCCTTCCATTATTATGAAATCTGTATATTAAGACATCATGTAGTAAATTGGTATTTGGCTGAATCCAAAAAAGGGAGAAAAACGCAAATCAATGTTACTTTTTTATTTTTTATATTGAGCGAAATATTCTTAATCATGTTTCTTTCGTTACAGTTTATTACATAAAACATTCAATTTTCAATTAAAATATGACACCATTTTTATAATTTTAAGCTAACTAAGGAAGTAGACAAAATAAAACTAGAATGACCTAAATTTATAAAAGTGGGATGTTACCCAAAGTATGTGCTAGGTCCTAGCACATAGGTACTTTGGGTAACTTCCCACTTTGATATTGGCATATGACATATATAAAACTATTACCTAGCTGCTAGGTAACAGTTTTATATGCCATCCTGTTTTTTCTGTAAAATCTTATTTATCGCAGCTTTGAAAGGTATACTGATAAGTCAGTCAATCTTGAATGTAAAACGGCGTAATGGGGGAAAGTTATTTAACTAAAGAATATCAGGTGCCTGCTACAGGCTTATGATGGATCAGAAACTTGGCAAAAGTGAACAGAATTTATGGTTTTCGTTCGCTGTACAATGTTATTGCAGTCAAGTTGTTGTCAGAGTAAAAATGCTTGGACAGAGTTTGAGGTATTGAAATGTACATAAGAAACCTTAGTTGGATTTTATACTTTATTAGCGACTCGCCCGCCCGGCTTCGCACGGGTGTAATTTACGTGCGAAGCTGGGGCAAGTCGCTAGTTATATATATAAACCTTCCTTGAAAATGTATCTAACTGATGGTGAAAACTGACATACAGACAGACAGACAGACGTGGAAAGCGACTTCAATTTATACTATGTAGAGATAGAGAGGCTCAGCAAAAAGATTTAAAAAAGTTTATGGCTTTGGGCATGACTTGCACTTTGAACCTTATAAACATAAATGAACTTTTTGCTGCTATTCAAGTTATAAACCAAATTGGATTTCACACCATTTTAATTTTAAATTGAGTACAACATACTAAACTTACTGCACCATTGGTTTTCGTAATTTTACCAAATAAAAAGTGTGCTATGTGTAGGGTTACCTTCCATCAGGATTTGTCTGGACTTTTAGACCTTTCTCTGACTTTTGTAATTGGTTTGGCTTTTTTAGCTTGGGCGAATATGAGTAATAAAACATACAATATAATCATTATCATCATCATCAGCCTCTAATTGTCCACTGCTGGACATAGGCCTCACCCAATGCACGCCACTGAGCTCGGTCGGCAGTTCCTTGCATCCAGTTTTTACCCGCCGTTTTACGCAGGTCGTCACTCCACCTGGCCACAGAGTGTCCTACACTACGTTTGCCTAAACGTAGATAATTATATAAACAGTCTTTAGTCTTATTGTGCACAGTTTTTGTTGTTGAATTTCGTGACTAAAATGTCTTAGTGTTACAGGATCGCTTACCATTAGGCGGCCAGCTAGCTTGTTTGCCACCTATGGCATAAAAAAGAAAAAATACAACAGAGATGTGGAATGTAGATCTCAAATAGAAACTTTTCAGTTGGGTTCAGAATACAGCAAGAGAAAGCATTTAACACATGCCATTGTGGTAACGCACATTGCTTACATAACATAATCCCTTTAACAAGTATTTTATCATTTTAGGCGGAGTAGCGGTCGCCGATTATAATTCCGTCGTCGAGGGGGAGAAAATAATAAAAACAGCGCTAGATAACTTTGGCCGCATCGATATCCTTATCAATAATGCTGGCATTCTGCGTGATAAGAGCTTCATGAAAATGTCCGATCAGGTAATTGAACACAGTATGCCTGCTGATAATATTAAATAGTAAAGAAAGAAAGAAAGAAAAATATTTATTTATGACACAAACAAAATATACAGACATTACGAATTATAAACAACAAAATAATAGTTTCTGTCACAAGCCGATCCTAACTCAGCGTAGTGCTGGTTGTCAACAACCAGTGCTGGTCTTCCGTTGGAACCGACAGGTGATGTCATGCACATCAGACAGCAGGTGTGTGTTGCTAACACTATTATTATCAATGAGTAGGTATATAGAAAAAGCAAACGAAACAAACACGAAAGCAATTTTATAAATACCTACTCAAAAAACCTAAACATAAAACATATTAAATAAACTACTAATAAAACTTGTATAATATAAGATTGAAGCAGAATGAAATGTAAAATTATAAATATTGAGAATTATTTAAAGTTTAAATTATGTTTAATATGTATTATTGGAAGATAATGTCACAGACAGAGTGAAATTGACTTGGAATGGAGACACCTTGACTATGCCCGCCCATACAAAGGCTAACCAAGTCTCACAAATATACCCGAATATTTGGCATAAAATTATTTAACGCCTTGCCTAAATCCATAAGGGACGCCAAGTCGCTTTACTCATTCAAAAATAAGCTTAAGGTCTTTCTGACTGATATGGCGTCGTATAGCGTAGAAGAGCTCATTCCAAAACTGGAGTAAAAGAGTTATAATTAGAATGACATTTTTACTATTACTACATATTTAGTTTTAATATGATTATTTCTATGATGTATTTTTAAATGTTAACATGTAATTATCATGAGTAAAATTATCATTATCATTATCAAATGGTGGAGAAAAAAGACAAGGAAAATGAACCTTCTACCATGTCAGATGTAGAGCTAGGAAGAGAGAGAAGTATTACTGAGAAGATAGGCTTAAACCTGGTCGAGCCCGAATACAATAAAAGATGGTGGATTTGAAGAAAAAATAATTTCGAAATTGTTAGAAAATCTTATTCCATAAAATTACTTATGAGCTACTATATTGCTTAAGAAAATAATCATACAATAATCTATATACATATAGGTACCATTACCTACTATGTTTATCTATGCCTACTACCTAGTAAATTATCTTTGCTACTACGTACAAGATCCATACTCAAAGAAACTTTATACAAGTTGTGCGCGTCACTGTGCAAGTGGCTATTTACATTTGAATGCCTACTTGTACTTGCAAGCTACTTCACATGGTCTGCAACGGGCTTAACCTACCTAGGTTAGGTTTTATAATCTACCTACATTTCAAACCTAATGATTATATCTGTTTCTTACCTACAACAGAATCTTTCATTTCATAGAAGCTTGTTCTTTCTCCGAGTAGTTATTTAACATGCCAGGTCTTTCCATTCCAAGATGAGGGTTTAAGGAAAAAAAAGCTACATGGCAGTAATATAGCAAAAACTGAAAGACCTAACTTTTGTAGGACTGGGATCTAATCCAAGCAGTGCACCTCAAGGGTGCATTCAAAACCACTCAAGCCGCGTGGGATACTTTCAAGAAACAGAAGTTCGGTCGCGTCATCATGACGTCCAGCAATGCTGGCATCTTCGGCAATTTCGGACAGGCCAACTACAGGTACAGACAGAGCTTTTTTTTATGTTGACCTGTTTGCCTCACTGCTGAGCAAAGGTTTCCCCAACTCTTTCCACTGGAATTCGTTCTGGATCAGCACTGACCAATCTTATTTAAACCTTCCGAAGCGTATCGCGCCGTCGTATCCAGGGGCAACTTGAAAATCGACAATTTTTTTTATCCTCCCTTAAAAGACTATTTATAAAGACCTCAAAATATGCACCTGATCACTGCTCCATACAGCTCAATGTTCTTTTCCATCAGCGCTGCCAAATTAGGCCTCGTCGGTTTCGCAAACACCCTGGCACTTGAAGGCGAGAAGTACAACATTAAGATTAACACCATCGTGCCGACGGCTGCTTCCCGACTGACTGAAGACATCCTTCCCCCGGAGATGTTCCAGGCTATGAAGCCTGAGCTCATCGCTCCAGTTGTCGTGAGTATCACTTATTAGAATACTAGCGGCTCGCCCCGGCTTCGCACGGGTATAGATATATAGCCTATTGTTACATTGTATGTACCTATTTATAGTGGTGGCTGCGCCCACCACTATAAGTATGTACATACAATGTACGTATACATAATACTTGTCACCCGGGGATAGTGCAGCTTCCCAACAGTGAAAAAAATTTTCAAATCGGTTTAGTAGTTTCGGATCCTATTCAATGCAAACAAACTAAAAACCAAATGTTTCCTATTTATAATATTAGTATAGATATCTTATCCGCATTTATCATTTTGAACTGTTATAATTATCACTTATACCCATCAAGATACAATTCCTATAGAGTCACAATCTCTCAGTGAAAACAGTCTTAAAACGTCCGAGCGTCATTGTACATACATTGTATCAATTATATAGTTCACAATGTCACATTTACTCCAATTTAGACGTTATGTCACTTGCATAGTGTTAAACGTTAGTTGTCCGCTATGTCATCGTAGCTCTGGCATCGCGCGGCGTTGTAGTCGGATCGCGGTTACCTTGTAACTAACCAAAAAGTCTGCGCAATTCGTAGCGTGCGACGAGTTTTGGTTCGGACATTTTTTTGGCACGATTGTGTATTGGATCTTGATGCTTATACCTAGTTTCTCGATAGTTAACCGTGAGACCCTAAACTATAGGCTTAGCACGCGAGGCGCGATAAAATTGTAATCAGCTCACTTTCTCCTGTGAGAAAGCGACAGACGTATCCATATTCTAGCTTTGCTTCATTTACACTTGGATAAAAAACAAAATAAATAAAGTGGACAAAATTTTATCCTGGGGCTAGTATCTATCCTGCTTGGTTTGCTGAAGACTCATTCTTTCTATCACAAGGGGAGATGATATTGTAACCAGTAGTTTTTTTAATATTAATTATTTATTTAATAATAGGCTGCTTGCTAATACCATCAGGCGATGATGCGGTCTATGATGAAGTACCTTTGCCTAGAAGAAATGGTTATAGTTCTAATCCAATGTTCGTTGACAAAATGTCAGAATCAATGTTGCTGAATTTTGGCAAGAGGTAATGTTAATCAATAGGAAGAACAATAGAAGACCTTTTATCCCAGAAAATGCGGAAATCTCAATACGTGACCGGTAAAACGTTCATCATCATCATCAACCAGAAGACGTCCACTGCTGAACATAGCCCCCCCCCCCTCCTTTAACCTCCACACTGAACGACAGCTTGCCTTTTGCATCCTGGATACCCGCGACTCTCACATGTCGTCGGTCCATCTAGTGGGAGGCCTACCTACGCTGCGTCTTCCGGTTCGTGGTCTCCTCTCAAGAACCTTTCTTCCCCATCGGTTATCGGTTCTTCGAGCGATGTAAAACATTGCAGTTAATACATTTCTTTTTTCACAGGCTTACATGGCGCACGAGTCATTCGCCGATTCTGGAACAGTTATCGATTCCACTCTTGGTTTCGCCACCAAAACGCACTTCGTTAGGGGCAATGGAACTCCTTTGAAGTAAGTGCATATTCGATTAAGTACAGCATTAAAAAAAAACGGGACATTTTTGCACACACGTTCATCTGATCCCAAACTAAGCAAAGCTTGTGATATGGCTGCCAGAGACTGATAAACATACATATATAGTTTTAAATACATGCTTAAATAGATATTAACACCCAGATATAGAACAAACTCAAATATTCATCACATAAATGTTTGTCCTAAGTGGGAATCGAACCCACGCCCCCAATCTTAGAATACAGGTTCACTACCAACTGGACCAATGGGCTACGGCAACGGGCTATGTTAAAAGGGCTAGCAAAACTTTTTCGCAATCAAAAATCATCCGTTTGTAAAGCAACCTATCTTTTAAAGACAATAAACTTTATTTTGAGCTATTGTCTTGTTTGGAATGCGTCCATGACGAATCCAGCAGCTTCGTTTTTCTTAATTTGTTAATCATGGGATATCTCCCGTTTAAGCTTGCTTGGCAGTAACATCTTTACTAGTTCATTTGGGTGACTCTGCAGTCGCTTTCGATAAGTTAAGGTTAAGTGTGCAATTTTTTTATTAGTGTTGTAATATATTAGGGAACTTATAATGACCAAACAATCACACTAACAATCTATACTAAAAAGGGTAAAGTTATTACTGACTTCGCGTGAGGTTGAACCACTGATTCGATTCTGAAAATTTTCACTGATATAAATATACGCAGTAAGTGACATGTGTGTGTAGCTTTGGGTAATTATAATATTATATAAATAGGCGAAAAGTGTTTATATTAGTTGATTATGACTGAGCTCCAACAAAATTACATCAAATGGATAAAATTACATTATATAAGTCTATAGAACAATTTTAATCTGGATTGGAAAACTAATAAAACTCTAGAATGCAGCAACAGCGGCTGTAGGACGCAGTCTTTGTAGATTTTTTCTATACTGGCATGTAATTTGCAGAAAGAAGCCTTCTGACCCAGTGACTATTGAATCAGTAAAGGAGAGTTGGCCAAAGGTCACAGACATGAAGGACGCCAAACATCTGGACAAGATAGCTGATGTTACCATCGATCTGGTTGAGAAGTTACAGGCAAGTCCTATCATTCAGACTACTCAACATAGGACCTTACACGTCTACCCACTTAGCCCGATACTGGTTTTCCGCTACTAGACTCCACCTACTCTTCATCACATCACCAAGACACTCAAAGGCGTACCCGGGGGCGGGGAAGTTATTATAGGAGCCTCCCCAAATAGAAACAAGCACATCGTGAATACTGTTGTCAGTTAAGTTTTTGTCTGAAGTTCTGCACTGATGTCATTACTCTACCAAAGCCATTGTTGCCTAAAAGTTGTCAAATCGATACTACTCTATCTTTATTTCTTAAAACTCTCTCCGAAAACAAATCCTGGTACGCCTATGAAGAAACTCTCATACTGCATAACGACAGGGAGATAAGACTAACCCATTAAACTCCACGGTGTCCCTCCGCCGCATAGTGGCAACCTGCTACGGTTGTCCGTCTCCAGACTCCGCTCTATGGTAGTTACCGTGCGCCAGGATATATATGAATCAAGCCAGCTGTCGCGCAGGGTGCCAGACGACCTTGTGTCTGAACGCCCAAGGTCCCCCTGCTTCGGGTCTACAACAAAGAGCGTCCTATGCATCCTTTGCCGATTCGTGGGCTCCACTCTATAATGTTTACCCTGGTGTACAGTTCTGTGGCAGATACCCCTTGACACTTTTTGCGCTAATGAGTAGCAATATTAAGCCAATATCCATACTTGAAAGTAATTTGGTGATCCAGCAGGACTCAGCTAATAAATAATACTGTGTCAAGGATTTATGTTTTAGTGCAGTATCATCACTTGTTTTTTTTCATCTAAAATAGTATAGTTTGGTTACTTTTAGGACTTTGAAGAGCGCAGTAAACTGGATGGTGACCGTGAATCGTACTGGACAACATACTCTTACGATTCAAAGGACCTTGTGACGTATGCCCTTGGAGGTAATTTAAATTTGGTTTATACTATGTTGATACAAGTTAAATATCCCATCGCCACTCAATCCAAATGTGCATATTGTGTTGCTAGAGAGAGATATGCAATAGATGATACCTATCCTGTACAATTTTGATCATCATCATCATTTCAGCCATAGCATAGGACGTCCATAGTGCTGGACATAGGCCTCCCCATCAATCTCCAAAAGGGCTGGTTGGAAGCGGCAATTTTTCCCTAAGGTCTCTTTTAGGTCGTCCGTCCATCTTGTGGATTGTCCTACGCTGCGCTTACCGGTCTGTGGTCTCTATTCGAGAACCTTCATGTTCATATGATATGACAAGATAATGATAAATATCTATTATTAATCCGTGGTCAACAATGCTGGTATTTCAACTAGTTATTTCTCTGCATACTTCTTTAGTTTTAAATTTTGTTGTAAACTGTTTGTTGATCCTTAAATAAATAAAATTTAAATAAAACCTTTCGTCCCATTTCGAGAATATTGATACACTGCATTAATTCTAAAAC
Source organism: Agriopis aurantiaria (assembly GCA_914767915.1). NCBI lineage: Eukaryota > Metazoa > Arthropoda > Insecta > Lepidoptera > Geometridae > Agriopis > Agriopis aurantiaria. Next base: position 8,902,379 of record OU611999.1, read on the forward strand.
TGCAAAGTGCAGCTAGTCTTGTCAAACTGTGTTGAAAACGAGCATGCTGTATTTTACTAACATTATTTTACTCGGACAGAGTAAGGTGACCATTTAAAAATAACTAAAATTCGTCTTATGTAATACTTGAATGAAACCCCCTAAAAACAATATGAACCTCATTGATCAAGTAAAACAGTTTCAACTTACTGTATGTTATAGTGGGAGCGTCAGTAGTGAACTCATCAGACCTGAAGTTCCTATACGAGAGCCACGAAGACTTCGCCGCTCTACCGACATACTTCATCCTAGCAGGAATGTGTATGGAAGCTCCGATTGTACAGCAAAATATGCCGGCCGGGAAGCACGCAGACTTCACTAACGTAAGTAAACAGATCATATGGATCTCAACTGATCATATGGATCACGCTGATATTAGAAACATCTTAGGCTAACGAATGAGGCCAGTGCTGTGCAACAAGATTTTGATTTAATTTTTATTTTTACTCTGTGGAGTTTGGCGTCACACTCCTGTGCATTTGCCAGTGAGAAACCTTCATAGAGAATTGTGTATAAGGGCCCTGACTAGATCCGGATTGGCACGAATGTAGTGGGCACCATGAAATGCTCATAGGATATGTATTATCCCTGAATAATGCAAAAAAACACATCATGGGTGAAATTGTGACGCTCGGTTTGTGAATTTGTGACAAATAATGACCATATTATTATCGTACAGTAGAGATGTTCCACAAAAGTTAACTACTGAATAAATGTAAGGCAAATAAAATAATTGTCACTTTATCAACAGAAGTGCAGCCAGGTCAAAGTTCTCCTTTGTCTAGCACATTAACAGAATCTATTACATATTCATGATAAACTGATAGTATGATAAAATGTGTTTTAATGTGTTTAATTTTAAAGGCATTGAACGAAAATGTGCCGTCATGGTACACAGTGTACAAATAAATTTTTTGAAACAAACCAGCTGTGGTGGAATGCTAAATCTACGAAATATAACTGGCCAAGAGCGTGTCGAGATCGAGACTCGCATATGGTAGGGTTCCGTAGCCAATGCCATTTTACAATTGGCCACATTCACAGTTCAGGCATTAGTGGTTAGGCATAGAAAAAAACCCAAAAACAATCAAATGACGCTCGGTGGACTTTCATCCCGACATATACTTTTTAGGATTTAGTAAAAATTAAATGTACACTTTTAAAATTGAGATCTATACTTAAACTGTAATTGTGCAAAGTTTCATGTATTTATCCTAATAACTATACAAGTTAGAAGGTTCTAGAAAATTAGGACAGACAGACAGAACGAACTTATAAGGTTGGGTTCCTTGTTGTACAGAACCCTAAAAACGCTGAACCAGACTTATTTGACCAATACTTAGGCCTCGTTTATGGAGATGCGGGGCAAACGCATTGTAACGGAGATGCGATTATGGACATGTATGAGAGCGCCCGCGCAATGTCTCGTTACTCCATGAACGAGTCCTTATAATAACTAAAACCCACCTCTCAACACTTTGACAATGTATAGTTTGGATCTGCCTTAAATTCCAGTTAGTACTGATAAAAGTCTGCCAAAAACTGAAGGGGGCGAGGTAAACACGTATTGCACCACTGACATATTCTTACTAGTTCTGCAAACGCACACTTCAATATTGAATGGCACACAACTGCAAACGATATGCTCAAAATGTAAACGAACGGACGACCAAGGGGGGATGCAAGTGCTAAAGGGGAAACTAGGTATAACGCTTCCATTTATCTATTTATTCTGAGTCTTGAAATTACTCATTTAATACAAAGTAAAATAGCCGATTCCCTGGCCGTCGCTATAACCGGACACATCTTTCAGATTCTTCACGGCGAGCAATACATCGAGTTTGTGGGTGATTTCCCTGGTACCGAGGGCGTTTTCACGACTCGCGCATACGTCGTGGATGTCCTCGACAAAGGATCCAGTGCAGTTGCTATTGTCAACAGTGAGTTTCAGCTATTCGAGTATTAGTAACTAACATGGGGTTCTTCAAAAAGCGCCATTAGCGACATTCTCGTTAAGCATGAACATTATTATCCTCAAAATGTTACTAAAATTATGTAACATTGAAAAGTAGCATAATTATAAGTAAACAGCTTACAAGATAATATACAAATAAAGCACTTATCGAATAAATTATCTGATATAACGTTATTTAAAATCCATAACATTTATCAAATTCTTATTAAGATTAGGTACATAATCTACACAACTAAAATTAACATTATCTTATGCCTATCCGTGAGTACACTAACTTACTAAGGGACGATTTACACCGAAAAATGCACAGCGGTACGCATTCCACAATGCGGCAAAGGAAATTATTTTTGCTGTTTCGTGACATTTTGATTGCCTTCATAATATTTCCTCGACCACCATAATTGTTGGTAAAACTTTTGGTTCGATAAAAATATTGATTCCCACAAATATTTAAATGTTGAAGAGTAGATTAGATATACGTATTACGCGAGTAGGTGATCTACACCCTCAAACTATACCAAAACCACAACAAAATATCTCGTTTGTAAAAGACAACAGTCTTGTAACAATCTACTATTACAGTATAATCTCACTAATCCGGCACTTTATAAGACCGATACGTCCAATAATCAGGCACCCTCCGCCCGCGCCTCCGTCGCCCTTCTAAGCCTATGCGCTCCGTCGCCGCGTCGTCGTCTAGCAGTCTAACCACAAAACTTATCACGTGCCTACGTATTTACCTGTTTTTTAAAGTGAGAATAGTGTTTAGTTAAAAATGTCAAATGTCTCTTTATGAAATGATTTATTTTGTATATTAATGTTTTCTCTATAATCCAGTAATCCGAAAATTCCAATAATCCGGAACCCTCTGGTTTTTAATAGTGCCGGATTAGTGAGATTATACTGTATTGCCTGCCACTGCAGTAATATAGGTACGTACTATTTTGTTTTGTCATTGATAACTATAACTAAATAGCAATATTTCTTTTGAAACCAGGTGAAATCTTCCAAAACAAGCAGCTAGTATGTCGCACACAACAACATATATTCGTGCTGGGTCAGGGTGGTTTTGGCGGCCCAAGGAACAGCCAGGCAGCCATCGGCGTGGAGACGGCGCCTAAACGCGCCGCCGACGCAACTGTCGAGCAACGTACAGCAGAGGACCAGGCAGCGCTCTACAGGTATTACAGAATACAGTATTATATATCTACACTATTACTACAAAGAGATACACACACAGTACTCAAACATAGCATGGTATTGTTTTGGTGTTTCTGACTACATGTAGTTGTAGTAGTTATTTGTAGAAGAGACTTTGTTGAGGTCTAATCTACGAAACAACTATCTGAACTGAATTTAAAAATTATTTTGTTTATAGAAAGCTTTTGACTGAGTAACCCATAAACGTATATTAACGTAACATAAACGTATAACAACGTACGTAACGTACGTTTAATAACGTATAAACGTATAACATAAACGTATTAAAGGTACCTCGAATCCTCACCTCACCCGTAAGTGATGTTTCGAAATTTTTAGTCGATAAAAAAAGGTGACCTTACTAAGGTTTCCATAAGAAAGGATTTTTGCAGATCTAATGACGTCATCTATGACGTAATGATTCTTGAAGTTGGCTGTGGAAACCTTGAGAGATGACTAACCCTCATATTCATAGATGTAAAGGTACCTGGAATCCTCACGTCATCCTCAAGAGGTGTTTTGGCATATAAAAAAATATCACTTGAGGGTGACGTGAGGATTCCAGGTACCTTTATTACGTCTATGAATGAGGATACAATGCCTATATGAGGGAAGGCTTGGAAGAGCAACAAAGGGAACCTGTGAAAGCAAGCAAAGTGAGCAAGGTGAGGGTTCGAGATACACATTCATTCCTGAAGGAATTTTCCCACGGGAGAAACCTCGGGGCGTATAAAAAATATTTACGTACGTAATTACCAATGACTATAAATTCTGACAAGTGGTTAGTGGTTATAATTTTATACTTAATTTCATTTTCACATTCATAATTCGACTTTTTGAATTTGGAACATCTTAGTGTTCAGCGCCAAAGAAATCGAACGCAAATGTTTGAATAAAGACTGGCTGGTACGACGGCCCATAGTCGCGCCGCCAGATGAATAAAAAAAAAAGAAATCAAATTAAAAACGCGCGAACAGCCCGGGTTTTCGTAAATTTTCACGGATTGTTATGGTTTTGTATAACAATAAATTTTCATAATTGCGAAAATGTCTCAAATGTAAATATAAGTTTTTAGTTGTTTTATTATTAGATACTATTTAATTTCAATTTAGTTGTTACTCTATGTTTTGTTAAATAATAATATTACAATAAAATATGAGGCGCCTTTTATTTTCTCATAGTGAGTGATGAAAAGTAGAGTGTATCACTCGGGCGCAAAATATTTTTTGGCTTGGGCGACGTACTTTGAATCCGTCGCTACGTTCGCCATCGCCGTAAAAATGTTATTTTGCGCCCCTTATGTTACAATCTACTTTTCTCTTATCTTCTATTAGTGGAAACTTATGATCGACTTTTTTATGTCCATCTCTGTCACTGCTGCTGTGCTGTTACTTTATCTAAAATGTAATATATGAAATTAAATTTCCAGAATGTCTGGAGATCTGAACCCGCTTCACATTGATCCGAACGTAGCGAGTGTGAGCGGTCACCCGAAACCCATCCTTCATGGATTAGCATCTCTCGGGTTCTCTGTAAGACACGTTTTGGCCAAGTAAGTGCATTCTATTGTCTGTCGATAACAATATAGGATGATAATTTTGGCAGGTCACGCCCAAGAAGATTCGTATTTTTTCCTGTAAAATGTACTAATAATGTCGTACTTCATTGATAGGTACCGCCAACTCAGTGAAGTGCCATGCATAATCTATACTAATATTATAAAGAGGAATGATTTGATTGTTTGTTTGTTTGCATTGAATAGGCAGTTCAGTTCAGTTAATTTATTTATCAAATATGGGTACATCAGTGTACACTTATGAACGTCAAAATATACAATATTTATAATAAAAGTGTAAAAAATCAATTAAATTAAAATAAAATGTCAACAGTAATAAAAATAAAATAATAGGCACCCACTTACATTATCACAAAAATTTACAAACATGTCCATAGAATTAATTACATATATCTTTACAGTACAAACAAAGCAAAGAGGCTTTGTCACAGATAAAATAATTAATTTTGTAATAAGCATTTTGAAATGGCTCCGAAACTACTGAACCGATTTCAAAAATTCTTTCACTGTTGGGAAGGTTCACTATCCCCGGGTGACATAGGCTATAATCTATACCCGTGCGGAGCCGGGGCGGACCGCTAGTAACATAATAAACAACGGTACTTGCACTGCAGTTTTGATGAAGAGAATGTGTTCTGATTATTATTCAAATATTCATTCTTGTTCCACAACAAAACAATATGCGAATATGTTCACAGGTACGGCGGCAACGACTCTTCTAATGTAAAGGCAATAAAGGCGCGTTTCGCGAAGCCCGTCCTACCGGGACAGACACTCGCTACAGAGATGTGGCTGGAAGGCAAACGAGTGCACTTCCAAACCAAGATCAAGGAGACCAACACTATTGTTATTACAGGTATGTGGTTGTGGGTCTTACCTACACAATAATCTGTTTTTAGGGTTCCGTACCCAAAAGGTAAAAACAGGACCCTATTACTACGCCTACGATATCTGTCTGTCTGTCCGTCCGTCCTACCTTTAAACGGCTGTATCTTTCGAACCGTAACAGATAGCCAGTTGAAATTTTCACATAATAATATGTAATATTACGGCGGATTAACTAAGAAATAATAAAAAATCAAAAAGTAAAAAGAAAAGTGTGGCACATACAACAAACGTATTCTCTATCTTTCTCTGAGAGAAGGCCAGTGGGGACATGAAAGACTGATGATGATGATGATGATGAAGTTAAAAAGCTTGAAAATGTAAAAGCCTTACTAAAAAAAAACTATGAAATCAGGATGAAGAAAAAATATGTAGGCTAACAACACAAAAAAAAACTATAGTTATGCCAATTTTCTCTGTTGTTTGTTGAACTTAAATTCTTTTACTGCACATTTTTTAATACATTACTAAAGCCACGGAGAGTGCCATTGGGGTGGCAAAGTTTTGGTCTAGAAACTTGATTTGAAAATCAAGTTTCTAGAAGTTTCTAGAAAAAACATCGACTCTAAAGAAGATCATTATTATCGTATTTTTTCTCAGGTGCGTACGTCGACCTTAAGAACATAGTGTCAGGCAGTGCCGCAGCGGCGGCTTCAGCACCCTCGGCCTCTTCCGGTGGCGCTCTGAAGAGTGACGCCCTCTTCGCGAAGATTCAGGAGGAAGTCGCCAAGAACCCCGCACAGGCCAAGAGTGTTGGCGGAGTGTTCTTGTACAACATCACTGATAATGGCAAGACCGTGAAACAGTGGAGTAAGTAGCTTTCAACTACTACCAAGTTCTTCCTGTTAATTGTATTACTATTTATTAATTTGAACATATCTTTGTACAGCTCTGGACCTGAAGACTCCTTCAGTGCACGACGGAAGCCCTAAGTCTGGCAAGGCCGACACAACAATGACCGTCTCGGACAATGATCTGGTTGATATAGCATCTGGAACTCTTAGCCCTCAAGTTGCCTATCTGAAGGGCAAGCTAAAGATAGCCGGAAACATCATGTTGGCTCAAAAACTCGGACCCCTGCTCAAGTCTGAATCGAAACTTTAATTTTATAAATCGGTGAATTCTTGAGATTGTTATATTTTAGAGGGGTGGTTAGATTAAGTTATCATTTATACATTTTTATGTTAAATATGTATGGATTTTATTTCAAGGAAAACATGAGAATCTGCCAAAAAAACTGCAATGTGAGAACTAACTTTCTAATAAACTGTGATAGATAAAACAAAAACAGACTGGATGTGCATGATTCTAAGTGTCTTCTATTTGATATTTTATTGTTAATTCCACTAGGTTAAGTAAAATTTGTTATTTTTACAATGGTGGAGGAATAAACACCACTTTTCATTTAATATTGTTTTATTTAACTATAGGAATATGTTTTCCTTCCATGAGAAGGTGTGCTTCTCTAACTTCAGTTTTCCAGGCAAGTTTCATTTGCGGCTGAGATGAAAGATCGAGAAACTTGCTCGCTTGAATTTCTGGAAGTCCTTTGGTTCTCACAGCTGTACCTATGATGCAGCAGTATGTTCCTTTCAGGAAAACAATGCAAAGAATAACATTAATAAATTTTGGAAGCTGGTTATTTTTGCTGAGAAAAATGAAGATGTTTGCTATTTATGTAATACTAGCGACCCGCCCCGGCTTCGCACGTAAATTACACCCGGGGTAGGTTGCTAGTTATATAATTATAAATATATAAACCTGTGAAATATTATCTAACTCATGGTGAAAACAGCATCAAAATCCGTTGCGTGGGTTCTCGTACGCTCACCAAAGTGAAGCCAACTCGGGCGCGGCCGGTACTTGGATGGGTGACCACCTGGGCGTTGATGGGATGCTCTTTCTCTTTTTGCACAATTTTTTTTACTTCAGTAGCTAATAAGTTATGTGGTGGTACGGAACCCTCAGTGCGCGAGCCCGACTCGCACTTGGCCGGTTTTTCTATTGACTAAAGCTGTTGTTTGATGGCATCGACAGCGTCGGGTTGTTGACAAACAGATTCTATACCTAGTGTTGTTGGGGTTGTCACAGGTCATTGCTTTTTAAAATTGGGGTTACAGACTGTTCTCTATGTAGAGGGTGTCTGGTGACTGATGAAACGGCCGCACATTTGCTGCTTGAGTGCAGCAGCGTGGCAGAACAACTAAACACTATCCTCGGATCACCGAGGACACTCCGGGAAGCCTGCGCAGGCATAGGCGAGCTGCTGGCTTTCCTGGAGGAGACCGGGTGGCTGAATTAGCTGCAGCCGGGTGACGCAAAATGGGCCAATGAATGGCCTAGTTGCGGAAAATGCCCGCTACACAACTATACCTAGCGTTTTCTGTGGAACCGGTGACGCCTTTTTAAACCTCAAACAAATCAAAGGGTAGGTAAGCAGCAGGTATTGACTGTGTGTGTACTATGTACTTACCTTTTGTAAGTGAGTTTTTGTCAATAATCCCATCCGCAGAGTCTAATTTCGTTATTTTGGCTCGTCCGGATTCATCGTAAACGATTAAGATATCGGTTCCAACAGCTTGCTCGATTGTGCCTTGAAGCCACACCTCTAGAGGTGGGGATTTGTCTAGTAATTCTATAACTAAATACTTTCTAGGACATAATGCCATAATTTGTTTGAACGCGTAGCGCAGACGCAGAAATTAGACGGTAGTTTAGTCTCTTTGGCGCGGAACCAAAGGGAAAATAACTGAAAGTACTGAAACTGAATTATTTCTGTAGGTACATTACTTTTTAATACTCACAGATATACACAACCAAGGACTTTGTATACCCTAAAGGGAATACACAACAGTATTATACCGTATTATATTGTATTATCCCGTATTATAGTGATAATAATACGGGAGGCAATAATGCACGACACAGATATTGTACGACAAAATAATGCATAACATGTTAATAGGTGTACATGTACATGGAATATCATGTTGTACAATATCGTGCCGTGTAATATCATGCCGTACAATATACAGATCGGCCCAATAATAATTAAATTTGATTATTCTGACATTATTTTATTTTATATTTTGTGTGATTTTGTTATTGTCAAATTGTGTTATTATGGTATGGGTGGCGTAGCCCCAAATAAATGATTTTGAATTTGAATTTAATGCACAAGCGATAATGTACGCCATGATATTCCATGTACATGTACACCAATTATCACGCTGTGCATTATTATGTTGAACAATATCATGCCGTACTTTATTGACTCTGTTTAATAATGTACACCCGGGATTTTGTACAGCATGAAAATTGGTGACCATAAAAATTCAAAACTGAAGTTTCCACCTCGAGTGTATTCGGTAGAAATCAGTGACAGATCCGACACAGAGCACCCCGACTTGAGTATGTTAGGTTCGAAATGGGTCACAGAACCGACACAGAGCACCCCGACTCCGAGCTCTAGTCTTGTGGTCCCTAACTCCCTACCCCTAGAGAGTATATAAAAACCGCAAGAACTTTTGGCGGGAGCCCACCTGGAGTCAGACTTGAGTTGGTTAGGTTCGAAATTAGTGACAGATCTAACATAGTTGTACACCCCACTCTCCGCCTCACCACCAAAAAGTTTTGAAGGTTCTCATATTTAATCTGTGACTATCTTACACTTTCTTGTTCAAACGAAGCATGGAATCGAAAGACGTCATAGACTCAACAGCCAATAAGAGCAGAGACATTTCAGCAATATTAGCCAATACGGGAGATGCCACCTTTTATCATGTTGTACATTATCGGTCGTACATTTTCGGCATGTACGGCATAATGTACAGCCCGATAATACGTAGACTTTTCCCACATACATGGATTATTGGCTGTAAAATCCTGACTGTGTATTCGTTGCCGTACTTAATAGACACGAGCCGATAATTGACGGCCAGTATTGTACGACATGGATTGTACAGCAAGATATTTGATGTTCATGTACACCAATTATCATGCTGTACATTATCATGCCGTAGAATATCGTGTCGGCAAATATAATGTTGTACATTCAATCTGGCAGCCCGAACGTCACGTCAGACATTGACATGATTGACACTACAAAATACACCGTTCCGAATCAACGCCAGCGGGGATTGTTAAAAAAATATGACTAATCCATTTTGTATTAATTAACATTTATATATATATATAAATTATATTTAAACAATAAGAATATATTTGATAAAATATGATTGACCTTCATTTACCCTCGTAATGTAAAAATGGTAATACGTACGAGCGTCAAACTTGGTATGATTATAGTACACACCTTCGACCAAAATAAAATGAATGGACGGGCCATAACCATTGAACTTGCTCACTATGAACGAGTCAAACCGTCGGACATATTATAGGTACTTCAACACCTAATTATAACCATGTACAGTACAATTGTTACAAGAAATAGACAGTGATAATTTTGTTCGTGTTATTACACTTCGGGAAAGCACACGAAGACATAATTTTGTCAGATGTTTCGTTATCATGTAACAATAGTTACGTGTTGCACTTCCTACGGCTAGAAACCGATTGAAACGAAGTGAGAGCCGGCGCTCATTTTGTAATCTTCAAAAATGCGCTTCTTCTGGGCCCGTCCATTCATTTTATTTTGGTCGAAGGTACACACTATATAACGGTCGGCGAGTCGGTGACAAGTTTCTGTTTATTACCAAGTTAAAAATAGTAATTTCGTTATTGAATTTTGTTGTGGTACGGAATCTGACTGCCTGCCCTGGAGTACACGAGCCCGACTCGCACTTGGCCAGTTTATATTGTATTAACCTAACTTATCCAACGATATTTCTATTGTCTCTATTGATAATTCAATTCAACACTTAGGTAGGTAGGTATGTCTTCTGTGGCGATGTGATTGGTCACACCTCAATGAAGGATTCAGAAGGACTTACCTACTTTGATCAAAGAGACTTTGATCTTCGACCAAAATAAAATGAATTCATGTTATTTTGGTCGAAGACTTTGATAGGATTTAAATTTTAAATATAACTAGTGGCAAGATTTCATACTAGGTATACCTACCTAGAATATAGGTTTAGGTATATATTTTACTTTGATATTTGGTAAAATTAGCTTGTATCATTATTACCAAGTGAACCGGCACTTAATTTTAGAAAGTGCTCCACCTAATCCACCTATTCAAAGGTAGGTACTTACGTAGGTTAGGTAAGTATACCTATAATACCTAAGTAAGTGTACCTGGTAAGTGTACCTACCATGTAATTTCTGAGTAAGCAGTCATTAATCATCATCTAACAAACCCAGCAGACTCGAAGACAGTTCAGTCGGACGAACCGGTATAATCTATAGAACAATAAAATAAAAATGCAACAAGTCTATTTCGTTTACGTATCTTGGGACCTAGGTACTGTTATGTATTCTGTGGTGAGGGGAGAGAAAAGGGACCGGGGGCAGATTATGAAGCTGTCATCTGTTGGCGGGGCGGGGGCACTGGGACGGCCGGTTCCGATCCGAAGTTCCGAACTGACAAACAAAACATTTCAATCGTGTAATGCGCGCGGTGTCGACGCATGTCTGCGTCCGAACTTTTCCCGCTCACGAAAAATAACAAAACCCGATTAAAAACGATATTATAAATGAAACTAGAAGAGAATTATGCACTGCGGTGAAGTTTTACGTTGACGTACGTGTGACGTTAACGTACAGTGATTTTTTGTGTGGATAATCGTAAAGAGTAAACGAAAACAGGAGTTCTAAAGTTTCATCGCACGCAAGCCATGTGACTGCGAGGCCGCCAAAGCAGGATTTGTAAGTGCATTTTGTCTTTAGTTTTATTGTAGTGGTCTAATAATAACATTATGTTATAACAATGTATTTATAAAAAGAACAAAATTACAATAATAGTAAATATGCTCTATGTAGAGCATAATATTTTGAACTTTGTTTCCACTTTTATTGTGCGAACCGCTAGACTGTGGAATGCGCTGCCTGTATGGATGTTCCCCGATAGTTAGTGTCTTAGATCAGTTTCTTCTAGGCAAGTGTGCTCTATCGTAGATAGCATAATTGAGATTATTTGAGATGGTAGTCAAGAACAAACCTATCTTTTTATAAAACATATAATTAATTAAAAGGAAATCATAATTATCTAGCCACAGTAACTAAGGTAGGTCACTAGGTTATTACTAAAGTACCTACTCCATTCCTTTGTTGTTAAAAGATAAGAATTAAGTACCTACTTAGTTAGATTCATTCTCATACTAGGTACTCCAAAGAATTATTATTAAAATCAATTTTTAATAAAAAATACTATATATATATATTATATTATATAATATATTTTTATGTTATCCTTGTTTTGTGGTGTTTTAATAAAGAGTTTTTGTATTGTATTGTATTACATACTTACCTAGATAGGTAGGTATGTTTCATCCTACTCCACGGGTACCCGAGACCTACTCGATTGTTCATCAATTCTCAAACTGCTCCGTCGTAAAACATTTTGGAGCGTCTTATACCTACCTACTACTACTGTTGCCCGCGGCTTCGGACGCGTAGACTTTCATATAATATTTCAACCCCCTTTTGCCCTCCTTAATTCAGCCCTTTCGCAAAATCCTTCTTAACGGACCTCTACGCCCCATATGTAATCTAGGTAGGTACCTACTTGCCAAATTTCAGCTTCATAATTACAAAACTGTCAACAAAAAATTAAACCCACCATTTACCCTCCTTAATCCGTTTTTTCGTTTTTTTTTAATACAATATTTATTTTATTATAAACCATTACCAAATTTAATTTCCCTAACATCAAAAACAAAAGACTTTTATACAAACTTTCAACCTCCATTTTCCCCTCTTAATTCGGCTCTTTCGCAAAATCCTTTCTTAGCGGATCTCTACATCTCATTAGGAATCTACCTACCTGCTAAATTTCAGCTTCGTAGGTCAAGTAGTTTTCGAGATTTCGGGATGAGTGAGTGAGTGAGAGAATTTCGCTTTTAATAAGATTAAGACTATAGTCTTAGCTACTACTATTTTACTACTTGCTTTGACTAACTTAATTATAATTATTGAGCTAGTCAAAGCAAGTCTAATCAACTTATCCATCAAGTCTAGGTCTATCATAAATAATCATAATCATAGATGCTGAAATGTCGTCCGGGACATTTGATACCTATGGAAAAAGAGTAACCTATTCTGAAATAGGTAGGTATTTCACTAACAAATTTTGCAAAGAATCTTACGACTTTAGCTGTGCTTTAGCGCTACATCTGGGAGACGGAAAGGCAAATCATTTCAAATCATTTATTCGGGCATAATTTATAGTAAGCTATAGTAATGATCCCAGAGGCTCCCGAACTAGTCAGAGACTGTGTGACGGGAGGCAAACTCCATATTAGGTAGGTATGCCACACAGATGATTTATAGCGCTGGGTATGTCAAAGACTCGCCCGAAGGGATTAAGGATGTGCAAACAGCGTCACGAGGTCTTCATAAAGAATAATGGAGTGCTCGTGATGTGCCAATAACAAGGAATGCAAATGTTAATTCACAGCATAGTAAACATTTACATACTCGTGCCATGACATAGGAATAGCTGTATTGATGCAGCCCCTACGTAAATCATACACAATGTTGCTAGCTATTGACAGCTCCATTGTCCACAAACTATCGAACAAGGTAATTACATCCTAGTAAAATAGAACACAAACAAATGATGTCAAAGAAAACAGCAAATTTAACTGATAGCATTGGTGTGGAAGACGCTGCGTAGGTAGGTCTCCCACTAGAAGGACCGACGACATTGTGAGAGTCGCGGGCATCCAGTGGATGCAGATGGCAGGCTGTCGTTCAGTGTGGAGGTTAAAGGGGGAGGCCTATGTTCAGCAGTGAACGTCTTCTGGCTGATGATGATGATGATGATGATTGGTATGGTAGGTAAACAGCAAATTGAAAAAACCCATGATTTCTGACCATTGTGTTAATTTACAAAGGTGACATGACAGAACTATGGGAACAATTCTAACCAAATGTGTCGTATCAATGATTGCAATGAAAAAGACAATCAAATGTTTTTAACTACTTACTACTTTGCAAGGATATTTCGACTAGGCTGGTCCTCGTTTCGGGGGATCCTGGATCTGACACATACTTTACACAAAAGTTAAGTATTGCTCTTTGACAAATCCTAATCTTAGGTATTTCTATACAGCGGAGCAATTCTGCCAGTGTTTTGGGCACTTTGCAGCACGGTGGTGGTCTCGCCGGCGTTTTTGTATCATATTACATGTTTGTATATTTGATATAATCAATCATCTTTTAGTTTAATTGTATTTTGTTAAAATTTGATAATAGGCAAAGAATTAAATACCCCATCAATCAAAACATTGAAAAACAACATCAGTACCATGCTTTTCATGTAAAAGGTTGTCTAAGCATCATTCAGTTTCGGTCCGCTCATTTACAAGTGCACATTTATTATTGACTCTACATATTATTCCTACTTATCCGACTTATGGTAGTATTTATATTCTCTTTGGACTTATGTGAGAACAGAATATATGTACAGAACGGAACATAATATATGTACGCTTTCTCCATTTGTGTCTATCATCACTCATATCTGAATTCACTCCCTTTTTAGGAACGTCATCTTTCATACATTCGTCCATACTTTCTTCGACCGTGCCATACCACTTTAATCATTCACATCACACTTAGGTACGTCCATCGTTCTTATTATTTTTGTAATACCCTGTGTATTACAAAAATAATATTAATTTTAATTATTCGTATTAATTTTCATGGTTTTCATGTTACTTTTCAACTTTTAAATGACCACAAGATTTAACGGCGAATTTTATAACTTGGCAACATCCTCACAAACTCTTTACATACTAGTGCTAGTGCTATATCAAGCATAGCCTTTCCCGTGTCCTTAGCTGTATTGTAGACGTGAACTGAACTAATGAGATGGCCTATTAACGGCCTGACGTAAATAAATGTATCAATAAACACTGCGACGGTCAGTCTGTTTGTTGCATTATGGACTGAGAAATAAACCTGTCCGTAGACCGCAATGAACAGGCAATGACTGACAAAATTCCGAAACAAAAACTGAAAATAATTAACAACGTAAAATAATATTATAATATTTCTGTACGAAGAGTACGAAACTACGAACGTTAACCGAAAGGAGAAACAAAAAAATATCTGTCTCAAAATTTTCAATGAAGTTTTTGAAATCTAAAATAAATACTAAAGTACATTGTATATTACACATATGTATATTCAATTAATTATGGACATACTTTTTGGAACTAAACTCTACAGAGGTATAAAATGAATCGATGTGTATCAATAAAAAGTAAAATGTAAATTAAAAAAAACTTTTTACAGTATCTTATTTACTTGCATATTTGTCGTAATACCAATTACTTAACACTAAAATAACAGCAAATCAAAAAAGAGCTAAGTGAAATAAAAACCTTGAAAACATAAACAGAAAACTATGTACAATGAATATGATATTGTAGAATGTTATTATCAGAGTTTTATGATTTCATAAATCTACGAATGAGATTCAAACATCTGCAATCGTCCTCCCACAGATCTAGTGATTCATGTTCATGTTAAAATATTTTGTGCTTTTATGTTATTTTGTTTTAGCGATTGTTAACTAAATTGTGAATAAAATAATTTAATTTAAAAAAAAAACTTACCCTGATACCTACCTTTCTTTCACACAAAGTAAAACAACTTCAAAAGCATCTAAAATCTCAAATATTTGTAAAATTTCCTACAAAAAAATCGTATCTGTTGCAGAAAAGCCATGAGCTTTGACATTTTCATCAGCACATTTTCCAAGCCTAGTTCAGAATGATGTAAGTCAATCCAGTGAGAAGGGCGCACGTTCCGGCCGTAAAACTACGCACGCCGGGTTTGATTGATTTATCGCATCGCGCTGTCCATATTGATGTTGTTTGCCTTGTCTAACTCCTTTTTCGATGGGCTTGTTTGTTTGCAATCGAACTATCGTTGTTTGAAAACCGCTAACTTGGAGTCAGGGTGACACATTGTGAATTAAACCGAAACATAGATAAAAAAAATTGTTTATATAAAGATGAAAATAACCGGAACTGCGAACGTATTTTGAACGTCGTTTTTAACAAGTTTATAACTCGGCGCATGATGAGAGCCCATTATAGTAACAATGCCAAACCATAACCAAGCATCAAAAGTTCTCGACCTCAAAAAGTTATTTCGTTTAATGGCCGAAACGTTTGCAACTTCGCAGAACAAGATCTTGAGCAGAAAATTGTGGTGATGATTGAAGTTACCGTAGAGCCGACGAATGATGGCAGTTACTGGAAAATTTTAGAAGTAATTTTTTCGCGGATTGTTAACATAACAACCATCTACTAACAACTAATACAGCATAATGAAAAAAATATGGTAAGAGTACAAGACATGCGTCAGAAGTCCTAATCTATATTTACTTAATAATTAGCTTGAATGAGAAGTCCTCAAGGATATCAGGTTACAGGACGTGCGTTATCTAGTAAATTACACACCAACAGATGCACTGCTTTCCTCTCAGTGTTATGTTTACTCAAGCTTATAATGATTTGATAGTGTCATTAAAATGATATGGGTTGACTGTTGAGGCGTTCCACACGTTGTAAAGTCTTATATTTATAACTGTCGTATACAATACTTGTTTAATCATTGAGGAAAAATAAATTGTATTTATGAGGTGTCACAGTATGAAAATGGCACTCGGTTCCTGCGTTTTATGATTGCATGGTGCTACTGAGTCTTATAGCGTTCATTTCGTTCGATGTTTTGGTTTTAGTCACGCTTCCCAAATCCATTCTCTTATCAGCCTTTTGATATTTGGGTTATAAAAAGCAATCTAAAAAAATCATAAGGCAAAGTTTGACCCTTGCAGCTGCACGCCACATGTCTCAAATTTGTCTTTCAGACGAACCTTTTCGGTGATTTATGATGTCTAGTAACTATTCGCTGTTCCCAGAACGTTTGACATCTTACTTAGGGTATACAAAGTCCTTGCATAAAAGATTTAATTTTAGAATAAGCTCTTGATTTTTAGGTAGATACTACTTATATATCTTTCGATATTGTTTTATTGTATCTTTTACAATACTCTCAGCTTAGCCGCTGCACAATAAGTTTTTTACATGCCAATTTTTGCGGTACATTACCTTTATCTTTTGAACTCAGACATCACTCGTTAATTCCTCCAAAAAGCGTCTAATGTGTTTCATTTGAACGCACAACTGAATAATTACAATGAAGTGTTAGAAAATTAGAATCGCTACCTGCGCTTTCAAGTGGTATCCCTTTTTTTGGGCTACCGTTTGTTAAACAGTTTTTTGGGATCACCTTTGGCTACTGTCGTACCCCGATTTTAACTTTAGTTACCTGAGTTAAGCTTCTACTACAAAGTAGTGGATAAATTGTGCAATTTTTTTAGACTTATCCTAGCTTATCTTATACATGGTAGGTAAAATATTTTTTCAGAGTTTGTTTATTTCAAGTGGCGGCTTTATTTTTTGCATAGATAGCTTTCCGAGTATTTTGTCGTATAGTCAGTCTTCATTTGGGTGGGATTTAAAATAAGAGAGCCGGATGTCGTTTATATTAGTTTCAATCAGTTTGTTTCCGTCCCATCAGCGACAACTAACACATTGAGTCAATTTGAGTCATTTGGGGTTTTAGTTAATATTTTAAGCTTTCGTTAATTTTCTGTTCTTTGCATAATAAAATATATACTATTTGAGTCTATTACAAAAAGTAATATTTGGTTATATTACAAAAAGTTAGTCAAAAATGTTTCACTTGTTTACAACATTGTTTGAGACAAAAATAAAATACGAACGTTTTGAGATTAGGTAATTTTATGATTATACCTAAATACATATACATTTACATATACTTATACAAACATAATATATACAAAAGTTATTGTAATATTGTTATTAAATACAAATAGCATAAAACCCAAAGGAAACGAGATATTTGCAATAAATGTGTAAAATATTGATTTTTACCTTTGACTTTGGAATATCTGTAGTCGCGGACACCCTACGATAAGTAGGTTTTGAGACAAGTTTTAGGGTGCCAAAATAAAGGTTTATATAACCTATATTTATCTATGATATAACTTAATACCTGGTGTGCAACTATCTCTCATTCAGAGATACTTGCCCTCATTTGACTAATATTCCTGGACTATTAAACTAACATTGAGGGCCATCCATTATTAACCGATTTCAAAAGACGGGAAGGTTGTTTTTAAGTAATAAAATATTCGTGTAGTAAAAATATTCTTTAGAAATGGTTTTAGTATGCGGGCACTCAGCTCAGAGCATTCGTGTGATCTCTTTATAAAAACGGAGCCGGTTCCATAAGTACCAGCTGCATGCAACAGTCCCTCAGTATTAAAAATACAGTTAAGTGCTTAGTGAAAGTATCTAACTGCAAAATATCAAAGCAAAGTATCAAACTACATTTAACTGCAAAATGTAAACAAAATGAAAAATCTGGAATGGTCTTCCTTCCCCAGTAGGTACCTATTTCTGAGAAGCTACAATATGGGGTTCTTCATATGGCGAGTTATTAATAGTCTTAATTATTAAAGGTCAACAACGTAATTGTAATGCCTTTGGTGACTAGGCGACAGTGCTTACTATAAGGTAGCTGGGCTGTTTTTCTGTTACAAGATATGGCATGAAAAAAAAAACTGAACCAAATCTTACTTATTATACAAAATGTATTTTACAGGTGAAATACACGCAAAAAAAAAATGTTAGTTACCCATACGAATATTAAATTTTACCTAAGTATGTAGTAGGCCTTAAACAAAATATGGGTCAAGTCTCAGGTCCTATAGAATGTCTTGGTTGCACATTAGAATTATGATTAGTACTTTAGTTGTAACAAAATAGAAAACAGCTAACGGAACTTGCGTTATCTCGTCTATACTCTCTAGGTAGAGTTGCAGCTGCAAATACTACCGTAAGTCAAGTGTAGAGTTACCGTTCATTCCCTGAACCAAAGACGTAGGTTACCAAGACTTGGCCAGTTACGCAGAAATGCTTAGAGGTATCATCTTTAATGAAGAAATTCACAAAAACTCTCAGATTTAAGTAATACAAAGTGGTAGTGTACTTTGTTTTTGAAGTCAAGTGAAAAATGTAAACATGTCAAATTCATACAAATTATGTCTCGAGAATGTACCCGCAATTTTCCAGTTTTCCCATATTTTTCCAGGGGAAAAGTATCTTATGTCCATCCTTAATATGCATAATACCTCCTTGCCAAATTTAGATCGATAAAGTCAATGATCTTATTGGTAAATTTCATTGGATACTTCGACCAAAATAAAAGGAATGGACGGGCCCAGAAGGAGCGCATTTTTGAAGATTACTAAATGAGCGCCGGCGCTCACTTCGTTTCAGTCGGTCTCGTAGCCGTAGGAAGTGCGACACAGGACTACTGTTACATGATAACAAAACATCTAACAAAATTATGCCTTCGTGTGCTTCCCTATGTGTAAAAACACAACAATTTTTTTTTGTAACAAATGTGCTGTACATGGTTGTAAAATAATAACGGAATAATTCAAGTTTCGTGTTAATTCGTTAGGTGGTTAAGGGTTAAGTGTTGAACTATATTTATGTTCAACTGTTTTGACTCGTTTTTACTGAGCAAGTTCAATGGTTATGGCCCGTCCATTCATTTTATTTTGGTCGAAGATTGGATATAGCTGTTAAATCCTGAAAATATCACAGTAGGTATAGGCTTCAGCATTTGTATTGTCTCTAGACCTTAAACGGTGTATATGGGAAGTCCAACTGTTTGTATATAGGCCAAGTGTCTAGTTTAGGTATTTCGTGTTAGCTTGTAGTATTTTATTTAGTTTTAGTTTACTTAATAAAGGGAAAATTAGTTTATATACAACAACCATTATAAACATTATTGATAGCCCGTTGGTCCAGTTGGTAGTGAACCTACCTTCTGAGCTTGGGGGTGTGGGTTCGATTCCTACCTAGGACAAACATTTATGTGATGTACATTTGTGTTTGTTCTATATCTGGTTGTTAATATCTATTTAAATATGTATTTAAATCTATCATCATCATCATCAGCCAGAAGATGTCCACTGCTGAACATAGGCCTCCCCCTGAAACTTCCAATTAAAACTATATATGTATGTATATCAGTCTCTGGCAGCCATCTCACAAGCTTTGCTTAGTTTGGGGTCAGATGACCGTGTGTGAAAAATGTCTCGTAATATTTATTTATTAAAACTGTTAAATCTTAGAAGTAGACGAATAAGAGAAGAATACATTTGCTTCGGAAAATATTTATTTGACACGGCTAAAATTAAAAACTAGGACAAAAAATCGAGCAAAGTAACCAATAAAAGACAAACACAGTCATGATAACCTCATTCAATCTTACTACATCGGTGACAAGTCGCTAATTTACTAACACGTATGATAGCAACCATTACAACTTGATACTCTGGAATGCTTAGGGCCCGTACTTGCCCGTACCACAAGCACACGATTCAATTTAGGTGACTGCGAGAAGTTACGGATTCATCATCATCATCAGCCAGAAGATGTCCACTGCTGAACAATGGCCTCCCCCTTTAACCTCCACACTGAACGACAGCCTGCCTTTTGCATCCACTGGATGCCAGCGACTCTTACTATGTCGTCGGTCCATCTAGTGGGAGGCCTACCTACGCTGCGTCTTCCGGTTCGTGGTCTCCACTCAAGAACCTTTCTTCCCCATCGGTTATCGGTTCTCCGAGCGATGTGGCCCGCCCATTGCCACTTCAACTTAATTTTAACAGCTATGTCGGTGACTCTGGTTCTTTGGGGAATATCCACGTTCCGGATTCTATCGCGCAAAGAAACTCCGAGCATAGCTCTCTCCATTGCCCGCTGTGTGACTGAGTTTTTCCAAAAGGCTAACAGTTAAGGACCAAGTCTCAGAGTGGTCACGTCAAGTTACGGATTAGCAAGTTGAAATGGCAGTGGGCAGGGCACATATCACGCAGAACAGATGGCCGATGGGGCCGAAAGGTTCTGGAATTGAGACCACGGACCGGTAAGCGCAGCGTAGGACGTCCACCCACAAGATGGACAGACGACCTAAAAGTGACCGCAGGGAAACGCTGGATGCAGGCCGCTTCCAACCGGCCCTTTTGGAGATCGATGGGGAAGGCCTATGTCCAGCAGTGGACGTCCTACGGCTGAAAGGATGATGATGATGATGATGTGAAGTTACGCGACCTCAAACCGTATATCGTCACCTAAATTACTTGTACTATTATGTATTCTATACCTAAATTGAGTCACGTTTAAGGGCTCACGGTACGGGCCTACGGTCACTGAGTTAGTATGTACTACAAATTATCTTTGGTACTACGTAGTACATACGTGGCACCGACTCCAAAAATAACTGATTATAAATTGTAAATATATAAGTAGGTAATATATGTATTCATAATTTCGTTGATTGTCCTCTAATGCTCATTGCTTTGAAGTTATTTAAATATTATTTTCTACTTTTTAGTTTCAGTTTGTAAATGATAGTCATGAAGTCGGTTCTTTTTTTTTTCAAAAAATTCTTTGTCCACGTTTATTAATAAGGGGCCTGAGTTTACTACTAGCCAATGAAGAATTCCATTATTCACCGGCTCCATCATCATAATTACCTATCTGTTCGATGGTTAGTACCAAATTATTGTGTTGTCATCCGGATTACATTATACCTGCAAAATTTCAAATCGATACGACAGTATTTTAGAATTTATTATGTTACAATTTACTTTCCAAGACTTGTTCGTAGTTAGTTACAGAAGAAGCTAATAAAAGCGTGTTAAAATAATGTTACTAAAACTTATCCACAAAAAGATATTAGACTACCTAAAAAAAACTGGGATCTCAATAGAGTAAGACATGTCCATAGACTTTGGGGCCAAAAAGACCAATTGAGAGCTTTCGGATAAAAAAAAAAACAAAGGAGTTTGCTGGGTCTGAATTCCAAATAGAGTCAAATAGGCAAAATTGTAGGACGCTTCTGCCCAACAGTGGGACATACAGGTCCATAGTGAGAGACCACGTTTCAGTGCCGTATGTCATCACTGGCACACAGTGGTCTGGAAATATTGATACACATATACGAAACATACTTGTGGTGTGGAATGTTTGGATGCACCAAAAATAAACCGAGTGCGAAAGTGAAGCAATGATCATGGTCAAGACAGCAATGGTGGTCGAGCGGTAGTGTGCGCTTTACAATTTGACGGCACTTGTGGGGGTTAGACAAGACCCACTTTCTGTTAGCGTTAACACCTGTGGAAAGATGAAATTATATGAAAATGTCATTGATTTCATACAATTTCATTTTCCGAAGGCGAAAATGGGTCTTGCCTAACCCCCTTGGTTGCACTGCACCAATGACTTATTTAGTACTAGCTAAATCCCGTGGTGTTAGACAGTTGGCAGAGTGGCCGGAAGTGAGCTGGTTGTCGTGACTAGGGCGAGGCCTATGTCCAGTGCACTGATGTGAGTTGCTGATGATTATTATGATGCTAATATAGCAAAGGGCTATTGATAACCCTAAAACGGAATTTAACTATGCACAACTTAAAAAAACAGAAAGTTAACAAAAACTTAAAATGTTAACTAAAAACTAAAACTTAAAATAACGAAAATCAACACCCTATATAACCCTACATTATTATTGTTGTTATAATTATTATTACCCGGAGTAGGTTGTCCTAAAACTAAGACCAGAACTACCCGAGGATGGGCAGCAGCGTCCTATTAGTACACGTTGAACGTATCGTACTGCGATTCACAAGCCGCCTGCCAAGCGTGTCCCCAAGCTCGGGATAACGGCAACACCCCTCTAACAGGGAGGCCTTTGTTCAGCAGTGGACTTTTAATGGCTGATGATGATGATGATGAATTATTATTACCCTACATCCATTGAATTGCCGTCCATCTGTTCCATTGAATTTAACTGTAGCCCCGTTGCGTTGGTACTGTTGGTAGTGAACTTGCTTTCTGCGCTTGAGGGCGTGGGTTCGATTCCCACTTAGGACAAACATTCATGTGGTGAACATTTGTGTTTGCTCTTTATCTGTGTTAATATCTATTTAAGTACTTATTTAAAATATTATGTTTATGTATGTATTATATCAGTCTCTCGCAGCCATAGTACAAGCTTTGCTTAGTTTGGGGTCAGATGACCGTGTGTGCATTTTTTTCCGAATATTTATTAATTACCTGCATACCTAAACCTAGTGCACAGCAGTAATGCAGTAATCTGAAAGGTCAAGCTACACTGGACGATACATCAAAACGGTACGAAGCTGTTATCTCGCAGATAACGTTATCTTAATCACTTGTTTCTTGTAATGAGTTCACGTTGACATTGGGTTAGTTATTTACACGGTTAAATCGACTCGTTTTTGCAAAAAAATTGTCTTGCAAACTTATTACAACAATAATAATCCATCTTGGTTCAGTCCGAGTTGCGACCAACTTATATTTTTGTTTTGTTTTTACTTTATTTTTTTGGGCAAGTGCCTTTATTAACTAAACAAAATAAAAGCTAAAACTAACACTTATAGTTGAGTGGGAGAGCCATAATATAGGTATACTGACTATGTAATATATGAAATATGAGATGGAATAAATAAAGAAGCAAACGCTGCAACCTTTTTTCTGAAATACATATTATATAATCATCTCCAGTATTTGATCTTATACAGTTTGAACTGTACCAAAAAAGTTTGCCAAAAATTGAAAGGGGCGAGGTAAACACGAATTGCACACACTGACATATTCATACTAGTTCTACAAACGCACACTTCAGTATTGACCGCCACTCAACTGCAAACGAGATGATCAAAATGTCATCAAATGTACGACCAAGGGAGGGTGTAAGTGCTAAAGGGAAAACTGTAGGTATAACCTTCGACCAAAATAAAATGAATGGACGGGCACAGAAGGAGCGCACTTTTGAAGATTACAAAATGAGCGCCGGCGCTCACTTCGTTTCAGTCGATAGAGTAGCCGTGACTAGCCGTAAGAAGTGCGACACAAGACTATTGTTACATGATAATTTGTTTGCTTTACCGAAGTGTATAAACACAACAAAAACCGCTATCTATTTTTTGTAACAAATATTTAATGTACGCGTAGTACATGGTTATAATTAGGTGTTGAAGTATATGTCCGACAATTTTGACTCGTTTTTACTGAGCAAGTTCAATGGTTCCGTTATGGCAGGTCTATTCATTTTATTTTGGTCGAAGGGTAAACACTTCCATTTACTTTTTCTGAGTCACCATTATATAAATTATAAAATATTAAATAATTCCTTACTTACACCATTCCAAGCCATAAACATGGCCATAGATGTAGTTAAAAATCTAG
The DNA here is from genome assembly GCA_914767915.1 of Agriopis aurantiaria. Classification (NCBI taxonomy): domain Eukaryota; kingdom Metazoa; phylum Arthropoda; class Insecta; order Lepidoptera; family Geometridae; genus Agriopis; species Agriopis aurantiaria. The sequence continues at coordinate 8,926,569 of OU611999.1, forward strand.
CATACATGGTGTTGTTACTTTGTTCTGCTTATGTGGTTAGTTAGCTACAAAAGGCACATATTGGCAATTCAAATGAAACACCCATGTTTGGTAAACACTGCTCTGTAAACAAACTCTGCGTAAAGCAAAAACTTGTAGCTCTGAGACTCAATTAACCATTGACTTGTGTTCCCACAAGGTTCGGAGTAGCTGATTTTACAATTTATCTTTTTTTGTGTGCTATTTCTGGCAAACAAGCCGGGCCACCTGATGGTAAGCGATCATCGTTGCCTATGGATTCATGTAACATCAAGCCATCACAGATACGTTGCCGACGGGGCCTGTATACCGTCTGCAGCTCTCTCGCTCGCACATTTTCACATTATTGAAGATATTAAATCAATGAGTGCGAATTTCCAAAAAGTAACAAAATCATGTCTTGGTGTCTATTGTAACATTACAGGCCCCTTAAAGACACAACGGTATAAACTTTACCTCTGTATAATATTAGTGTAGAATAGTTGTATGGAACTTTGATTACCTTTCCAATGACTATTTGAAATCAAAACTTTGTTCAACCCATTCTGACCCATCGCACCAGAGCATTGGGTCTACAAGTCCTTGAATAATTAATTCTATTTTCCACTAGGTACTAATCCGGGCAAGTGTCCCTACAAGAGTTTTAGAAAGCGGTTTAATGTGGACATTTATATTCGAACAAAACGTGTCGCAAGCACGCTGTATATGTAGCCGATGCTATAAAACTTGGACCTGTAAATCAGAGTATTATAACAGACTCTTTGGAGTGAGTCTTGCGTAATGCCGCGTCGGTCATGTTGGTCCCAAGGTAGTATATATAAAGTAGGTAGTGTATATAAATCGATGCATCGATGGTCCCAAGGTAATTTTGATTCATTATTTCGCCGACGGTCAATATATCGGATTCTCGTGACAGTTTTACTTACCTGTGACAAGGATGGTGCAAGAATACGGTAACAAAAGGGTGAAAAGCAGACCTATATCCTTAGATATGGGTCTGTGGTGAAAAGGCATTTTCTGTCCCGTCTCAAGTGTATCACTAAGTCATGGTCAATCCCAAGTCATGCTTAGTAAAGCGGTGCGGCGGTGGTAAGCGGTTACTAGAGGCTTGTATAGATTTTGGAAACTGCGCGAATAGACGTGCACCTCGTTATAGGTATAAGATACCCACACTCGAGCATGTTCAGGAATATTTAATAAATAATATTCCACCATTATTCTAATAGTACCTCCTAGGGCTACGTGCTCCATCTTCGGTCACAATCGCTTTCCATCAGGTGAATTGGTGGCCAAACGAAGACCTAGGGCCGTACCGTTTTAAGCGATTCAGTTTAGATGTCTGCGAAAAGATGCGCGACCGCAAACCGTATTTCCGTGCATTAAGGTTCACGTTCGCGTGATTTTCTTCAGTCACTTAAACTGAATCGCTTAAAACAGGTGTCGGTATCGCCCCTGTTCTTTATATATATATAAATACAACGAGGCGACATGTTTGTACATCATTAGCGCCAAAAGTCCTCAAGACAATTTCCTGTCTTTTTCAAGTATAACCTCTTTACTCATAACTAATCATGACCACTCACGTCTCTCGTCGGATACAGTATCACTTCCCAAGAAATGTGAAATCTAAAGTGTTCTCATTCGTAACGTTTCACTCAAAGTTTACCCAACCTGTTAGCACCTAATGACACGCAATAATGACTACGAGACTTGGTCTCCACTCTTCCATAATCTGTTTGCTGTGCAATAGAAACTGTTAGCTAAGCTGTAATATTGTGTTTACTTTTCAATAGTAACTGTTGCTTTACCTGTGGGATGGTGTTTGCTTATGAAGTTAGAATGTCGTGCACAGCCTCCGTGCTACGTGTCGTGCTGAAACGCTCTGTAGGCAAAATAGGGTTCTGGGAATTAGGATGTCATGTTAACTTTTATGATCTTTGTCAGCTGCAGGTTGATATTGAAGTTCAGAAATAACTTTTACATAATCTGTGTGCAGGGTAACATATCTTTTTCTTGATATAATATAAGGCCGGTCATCAGAGGTCAGGACCCCGATTCTACTAAACAAATTGTTTTTAAATTGTAATTGTTTCAATTTTAATTTTAAAATAATTGCCTCAAAATTGAGTTATAAATAAAATTTATACTAGAAAAATACTACCTCCTAATATTATAACTAAGCATTAAAAAAACTGTAACTTTGAGGCAATAATTTAAAAATTAAAATTGAATATATTATATATTGTTTAGTAGAATCGGGGACCAGATCAGACACAATTATTCTCTTGGACTCTATCTTAAGCAAGTATAAGTAAAGGTCTTATCAACTCTAGAACTATGTATTAGACTCTCAATATATGCCAGCCATATCATGCAACTTTCATTAAAAAGCATCTGCGTTTCTTTTGCGTAATTTATCATCGTCATCGGCCTACAAAATAAATTCTGACACACGCCTACATTTTGTTAATTGACTAACAAGCAACGGTAAAAATCAACATGCCCTTCATCATTTTTACCGTTTTGATTGAATTGCCCATTCTCATATATCTGAGAACTTAATAGCCGTCAATAGAATCAAAAATATCTTTAACGGTTCCTTATCCGTCGTGAAAAAATATTTTCTTGGTCCGCCGGCGCCATATAGGCTCTACCTCTCGCATTTCGAGTTTGTTGATTCTGGCCGAGCAATTACTGAAGGCTTTTCACACTTACCTGCTAACTGTTTGGATTACGAGTGGGGAAATGTCACAGGAATTTCTCAGATCTCGATTTTGGGCTGTGTTTGAGGACGGTGCCAAGTTTGGGGCCGAAAAGGACGACGTTATAGATCTCTCACGACCACGCGACGCCCATTTGCGTTTAAGATTGTACCTCCATAGTTACTTATTTTACGTTATTACCTACGTGACTTTTGCTTTAGGGTCGTTCCCATCTATTCTATTACTCCATGTTCTTTATAGTTTGATGGGCTGAGCTCCGCAGTTTTTTACTTTTTAATTAATAGTCTTGCGTTTGACCGCCAACTCGCCTGATTTACCCGCGACGTTCCAGTTTTACAGCGTTTTCCGAGATTTAAAGTATTCTTCATCTACTTTCTTGTCGATTAAGCTGTTTAATAGAAAAGGTAACAAATAGAAAATAGACAGAAGAACATAGTTACTTTTTGCTTTTACGAGTATAATAGTTATTAGCACGGAGTGTTGAGTTAGTGCCTACGTGACTTTTTCAGTATTATCTCATATCGTTATGCAAACGATGCCATGTCTCGATATAAATTATTTAGGTATAAAAACAGGTTTGATAACAAGTTAGTAGCTAGCAAGTTATTTGCTGGTGATCTGCATATTATTATAAAAGTCGTAAAAATGTCTCCTATGTCAATAGATTTATATCATTCAATTGACAATGATATAAATAAATGATGTACGTTAGTGCGAATTTATTTTCGAATCACGCAATTTTCACTAGAAGGAAGTCAGTCATAAAATATTATCTAGAAGAAAGACTGTTGTAGACAAAAGACTGGCTTAGCGTACGTAAGAAAACCCTGAATATTCTTTATAAATCTTCTAATAATCTGGGTATACATACCTCTGCAATTACGTACATATATTATATATATATTGAAGTCAATTATGTTTGACATAATTAAACTAGCTAACAATTATAAATTTTTCATCGTCGTCTCTTAGAATCCAACTCGGATGGGCAGCGTTCGGGAAATTGCGTGACATCTTCTCGTCCAAGATAAAGACCCTAAAGACAAGGGTCGACCCCCCTCTCTCCCCCACGTGAGATTGGATAAGATTCGCCTGGACTCACGCAATTAATGGACGCCCCCTAAGGTGATGTTGAAATCTTCAAGTAGAAATAAACGGAACGTTCGTGGAACAAACTTTCAATGTCAAAATACACATCAACCAACTTATTAAGATTAGCACAGATCTACTACCTATAGATTTTCAATGAGCGTGGCTAGCTCAGTGCCTCTCGCTCATCATCGTATTTTCGCTCACTGCGCTTCTTGCAGCCCAAAATGCTACAACCAACCATTGTAAAATATCTTTTACAATTATTTCTCAGAGGAAACACGCATTTATCACATTAAATCACCAAAAAAAGGCAATAAATATAATTCAGACCCGTTTTGTTTGTCACTGATTATTACAGATTTTGACACTTGAGGTACCAAAAACAGGTCACGCCGATAAGGACAACAAATTCTATTTATGTCCTTTTCGTACTTGTGCTGAGCCATATCAAGTTGTCTCTTTCACTAAAATATATTGCCGATCTGGTTGTGTATATCTGTGAAGATTAGAAATCACAACATAATTGAATTAACGTAACCAAACAGCTTCCTCACGTTAAAGCCTACGCTGACTACCGTCATCAGTAGTCCTTATTGTTATGCAAATAAGGTTTATATTTGTACAGAGAATCAATTGTTATTGTAATGTAGCACTCTGAGCTGGCCATGGAGTGGACATCTTAAGATGTCACTGTTTTCTTTTCGCAGCGGACATCGACCCTGGCTTCTATAACTAGGGATGCCACAATATTTCTTTTTCCTTCGATGTTTTTTTACACGTGTTGTTTTAGGGAGGGAGCTTTTGGTGATTTCAAAGTAATTTCCTAGTTTCTTGTCACAATCTTAAATTAATTCTTGTTTCAAGACTTTTTTCTAACTCTGCATATTCTTTGCTAATATGTAAACCTTTTTTGGAAAACAAACAATAACTATACTATACTCTACTTTACTCCACTCTAAAAAGTACTCTATGTCCGCCCTTATGATATACACTATCATCCTCCCAAATATCATTAAAAATCGGCTTAGCCGTTTTGTCGTGAAAAGCGAACAAAAAAACAGACAGAGTTACTTTCACTTTTATAATATTAGTTAACGTATACTACACCGCCGTCCATACTCCACAAGGAATCACACACGCCACTTTTCACGTTTCTCCTCATCCGAAGGTTCTCTGGAAGAGATCACTTTTATGTATCTTACCAGTAATATCCTTTCTGTGGTGTAAATAAAGTGTTGTTGTAACTTTGACCTGTCAAGAGGTTAAATGAAAAACTAAAAATTATAATCAAAATACAGGTCTATTCCACTTGATCACTTGGAAATATACCACCTGGGCGACCATAGGCGACTCCGTTTAAATTATTATTTGAGTATCCTTTGATCACCTGGACCTAGGTGACTATAGGCGAATCGATTCGAATCATTGTCTTTCGATCACCCGGATGAAATCTGACAGTACAGTAATAGTAATACACAAAACTTACGCATGCACTGTGGCCAGGAAAAAGATGACAAACCCAAGGACTTTGTATACCCTAACAAAGTCCTTGGACAAACCTCATTATTAAGCATGGAAATCTGTTCGAAGTGACATTGAAGCTTCACGAAAAGTGTTCTCTTCAACCCTACATCGGTTACGGTAAACTTGTAAGTTAGTAGCGAGTGCCGCGAGGACGTGCCGTGATTCTGTTTGTTTACCGAGTTCCGAGAACGTCTGTCGCAGCTTCACAACAAGATCATCTTGTAGCTGTTATTGTTATGTCGTGACAGAGATGTCTATTGTTGGTTGGATACGTGACGATTGAGATGTCCTTACATTACTGAGAACTATCTAACTTAGGTATAGGAAAGATACTGCCCAGTTCCATGAACCAAAATAAAGGCTAGCTGCCGTCCTCCTTGTTTCTTGAGAACGTCAATATAGGCATTTTCAAAGGGTAGAGTGAATATATTTCTTCTAGATCAACGTTATGTCAACGTGCTCCATCATCGGCGATACCGACATACATTAGCGAGTTGATGGCCAAACGTAAATCTATTCCATTTTTTTAAGTGTTTTAAACCGACTATCAGAGTAAGGTTCTTGTAGGTTATTTTACTGATTACTCCGCCATTTGTGAACCGATTTACGTGATTCTTCTTTTTATTATGTAGAGCTCTCGAGGTTGTTCTACAATAATTTCAATGATAATAATATGGGCTACGTGGTTTTTAACCAGCTTCAATAGGTAATACGAATAATTATCTTCGAGCGCCGAGATTTATCGACATAGTCAGAATCGAGAAAAGTATGTCACGGTCAAGTCAAACTCATGCCCCAGTAAAGTGGTGGACGTTTTACAAGAGGCTTCTATGTAGTTTTGGAAATAACACGAAAGACATTTTTCACCTCGTTACATACTTTGCTGCACTCTACCACTCTACCAAGAACATTTAATAAATAATAATCCACCATTATTATACTCGAAAATACACAAGTTTAGGCAGGGGCGGCCTGATTGCGGGGCTCCGGGCGGGTAGATCGTTGCGAGGCCCTTGTCTTTGTAGAATTAGTTTGATGATACTTGACAAACGCGGCGTAAGGTGCGAAATTCAAATAAACATTAGTATTATTAGAACCTAATTAGCGCGAGTGCGCGAGACCCCTGCAAGAGGGCCCGGCCGGTGACTATCCCTATACTTAGAGGAATCTATCGACATCTCATGTATCAAAATCGGTTGAAGCGTTTAGGCACACACAATACCCTTCTTTTGGCTTTCCGTCGTCAGGTAAAAATATGACATGCAAAGCACGCATTTAAAAAGGTTTTTCACTTTTCATGTTCGTAAAGTTCTTGTCCTACCAAGCCCTGCTTGGCACCCCCAAAGGCCGCCCCTGAGTTTAGGAAAATAATACTATTTGGTGACATGTTTTATGACCTATGCTAGAGCGCCATTTTGACAGTTGCCAACCCTATAATTTATTCAAATGTCATCGTTTAAGTCCAGCCATAGATAAACATATACTAGACAATTCTCCTCGTGTGACAGTTCTGAGCTGAAATCACACCAGGGCTTATCGCACGGCGTTATGGCAATGAAGACTAACCGGTTATGGTATGGCATGCTACACAAGTTTGCCGTTGAAATAAAGTTGAAACACTTTGCCATGACGCCGATCAACCATAGCTGCCATAGCATGTGCCATGTCGCATGACTAAAGCTTCATAAGCGTGAGTTCTGTGTAGACAAATCGATTCCTCAAAAAACTTAGATCTCCCTGTCCAATCCTTTCTGTACGTTTGCATTTAAAGACACTATGTATAACGGGCCTTACGGCTATCTGTTTTAAGCGATTCTGTTTAGGTGATTGCGAAACGTTGCGAGACAGCAAACCGTATCTTGGCGCTTAAAGTTCACGTTCTAGTGATTTTCAGCGCTGTTTTGAGCCCGCGTTAAAGGTAGCTGTAAGGACCCTGTGGTGAACAACTGTGATAGTTTAAACAGTGATTTGCGGTTTATACACAACACTAGTACCGAATTGTTTTAACCTTAGATTAAGATAGGTATAACTAACTTTCCTCTCCCTGTATTGTGAATAACTAAGTAAATTCGTTTAAGTTAACAAAATTGTAGTCAAGTATAATAAAAGTTACGGACCCTGGAGACCGTGGATTAGCATATTAAATTTAAAAAAAAAACAACAAAAAAAAAACACTGATTTTGTGTTGTTGCAGGTAATGTGGCTGGTGGGCGCATGGCTGGCAGTGTGCGCGGCCGCGGCGGCCGGCACGCCGTGCGCGCAGGCCCGCACGCTCTGCGCCTACCGCACCGGCTGCGGCGCCGCCCTCACCAACTACATGATGATGTGCGAAGGAGTCGTCATGGAGCCCACTTCAGCCTGCCCCAAGGAATGCAGCCACGCGCTCATAGCGTTGACGTCCACTGAGGAGGGGAAGGAACTCATGAATGTATGTTTTCACTTTTATACTGGCCTTTACTAACTAAACATAATTATCGATTTATAAAACCGACTTCAAAATTAGTAAATACGCAATTTCGTTTTACTTGGATGTTAATTTTTTTTAGTAATTTTCATTTAAAAACCAAACTACTGAACCGATTTCGATGGATTCGATGGATGGATTTCGAAATTTCTGTGGGATCAAAAATAATTTTCGATGTTTAAATATGCCATAGTTCTGAAGTTACAAACATTAAAAAAAAACACAAAAAAATTGAGAAGTCGGTTAAAAAAATGATTTTGGAATAACTTAGTGCTTTTTAAAGTGAATTATTGTTTATTAAGTGTTCTTGATCGTGCTCGAGTGTACGCAAGTATGTAGTATAATGAGGTGAAACGTATTTTCGCGATGTTTCCAAAACTTCACAAAAGCCTCTAGTAACATCCCCAACACTTTACTAGGGCATGTCTTGGTCTTGACCGTGACTTACTTTGCTTGATTATGCGTCTTGTTACACGTTAGGTATTTAATAACTTGTATTATTATTCTGGTTGAAGGACTCTGTATCCATGGTCACGTAATAAAAAACGATATTAAACCCCTTGTTCGTTCATAAACTTATCATTATATTCAATTATTCACACTTTGAAGTGTTACTCAAGTCACAGCTCAACTCAGGGTTATCTTAGGTCACATTAATACACTAGCAATCAACGAACAAGCGTCTCATTACTTTAAACTGCAGATTGAGTGCTCATTCTAAGTTAAGGCATGTCACAATTACATCGCCGTTACAGCTGTTTACAAACTCTCTTCTCAATTGGACCGGACGGCCAGTAAATTAAGACCCCTCAATTGATGGTAACAAATCTCAAGTTAAAGTTCTGCGTTGGAAAGTCAAGTAGACCAATAAATCTGAGCTCGCAATTGAAGGGAATTGTTTTCAGGAAGGGTTCTGTGTGAAGTGGTTGTGTGATGTAGGTGCGTATGGGCAGACGCCCCGCAATAAAATCTAATTTAGACGTCGTCGGGCAGATTTGTCCGACGCGGGACGCTGCGGCATCGCGGCCGAATGAGGGTCGCGGTTGACGACCTCATGCTAGAAGCTGCATGTTGCTCATGATGCTCATGTCTAATACAATATTTCATTTCTCCTATGGAACTCGGGAAACATAGGTACAGAAATCCACACCATCTGCAGGAGTGCAGGCGTGTATTCACTGTATTCAGTATTGTGAAGACAGCAATTAAGCTTGTCGAACCAGGCTCGATGCTCGAGAAGACGTGGTCCTTAACTGTTGGTCACACAGCGGGCAATGGAGAGAGCTATGCTCGGAGTTTCTTTGCGCGATGGAATCAGGAACGTGGATATTCGCCAAAGAACCAGAGTAACCGACATAGATGTTAAAATTTGCAAGTTGAAGTGGCAATGGTCAGACCACATCGCTCGAAGAACTGATAACCAATGGGGAAGAAAGGTTCTTGAGTGGAGACCACGAACCGGAAGACGCAGCGTAGGTAGGCCTCCCACTAGATGGACCGAAGACATTGTGAGAGTCGCTGACATCCAGTGGATGCAAAAGGCAGGCTGTCGTTCAGTGTAGAGAATAAAGGGGGAGGCCTTTGTTCAGCAGTGGACGTCTTCTGGCTGATGTTGATGATGATGAACCAGGTTCTATCGCGAACCTTCTGGGCTTTCTGGCTTCAATGCGGTGCCTGCACTGGTTCCTGTCCTCTGTGAGCTTGACATTCATCATGCTCGTTGTTGAATGAGGTCAGGTCACGGTTTATGCAGCTATAAAAACTGTATATCAGTTTTAGATTTAGTGCAACCTTAAGACCACCAGAAACAGTAGGTTGCGAAATCTAGTTCTTGCAAAGTAAACTGTGTAATCGTTTTTTTATACATTTAAAAGTAGGTTTAGTTGCAGCGGCTCTGTTTTTGCTCTGGCTTTGCTTAGTTTGGGGTCAGATGACCGAGTGTGAAAAATGTCCCGAAATCTTAGAATAACTACTCAGAGAAGGTAAGTTTCCAAACAACGCCTTCTCAAAACGTAAGCTACAAATTCGCTTTGTAGCTTACGTTTCGATTGGTATTTTAAACGATTTAAGCAAGAAAATTAATGGATTACCTGTGGAATGTCACACCATAACTCTTATGCTGCTTTTCTGCTTTGTTGTAGTACGATTTCACCGCGCAAATTGTCATAGTAAAATTTTTATATTTTTTTTGGAGCCATATGTGACTCCATTTGAATGGCTTAAATTTTGCGAATGTACTTGGTTTCTATGTGTAGTTATTCTAAGCCCGAAATATTTATTTATTTTTTAAAACATGTTTAGTGTTAAAAAAGTATTCTGGAGAAGAGCTCTTTTCAGGATAAAAAGGTGCAGTAGGTAATTTATATTGTTCTTTCATCAACCATCATACTTTTTGTTCTCTCCATCTACGACCAAAATAAAATGAATGTATGGGCTAAAACCATTGAAATTGCTTAGTAAAAACGAGGCAAAACCGTTGGACATATACTTGAACACCTAATTATAACCAGTAAAATTTGTTACAAAAAATAGATACCTAGCGGTCTTTTGTTGTGTATTTACACTTCAGAAAGCACACGAATAATTTTATCAGATGTTTCGTAATCATGTAACAATAGACGCGTGTCGCACTTTCTACGGCTAGAGACCGACTGAAACGAAGTGAGCGCCGGCACTCATTTTGTAATCTTTAAAAATGCACTTCTTCTGGGCCCGTCCATTCATTTTAGTTTGGTCAAAGCTATCTTATAATAGAAACTAGTACATAATACCTATAAATATAATTTTGACGACAGATATGAAACATTGTACTGATGAAGTGGTACAATTAATCTAATCTTTTCATCTAACTACTGTTAGTTGTAGAGGCTTGGATGGCCGCAACCAATTAATCTAATAAGTTTATTGCAGTAGTAAAGGTCGTAAAAGACTACCGTAAAGTTAATTCCAGAGCGTAATTAGCAACAGATAGTGAGTGCTAATGATTATGTAATTTGGTTCTTCCGCCAGCTTGGATAATAAATTAAGAAAAAACGGTATAATCAAATTTATTCAATGTAAAAGCTGAGAAGTAAAAATATCAGTGTGGTGTACAGGCCACATGCCACCTAGGAGTTTTTAATATTAATTAGAAGAAAAAATTAATGACTTTTAGCTCAAAAATATACGCATTTTATTGCATATATCATCAAAAAGTGACAAAACGCAAAGAACAGAACAGTTTTCTTACTATCTCGTCGTCAGTTAATGAGTTTTGGTTGAATAATACGCATTTATTATGGACAAATCTTGTTTAATTTGTAGATCACCAAAAACTGATAAGATGCATAAAACAAAAGAACAACTTTTTCTTCTAAATATACATCTTATCTCTTCTATTGAATAGGCTCAGAAACTACTGAACCGATTAGAAAAATTCTTTCACTGTTGGGAAGCTACTTTATCCCCGGGTGACATAAGCTATAATCTATACCCGTGCGAAGCTGGAGCGGACCGCTAGTGTATACATATATAAAAATGAACCACTATTTACCTTGGTCACGCCATAACTTGAGAACGACTTTACTGATTTCATTCATCTTTTTTTTAAAGTTTTCTAATACTCTGTAGAAGGTTCTTACGGAAAGAAAATTGCACAGCAAATTTAATATAATTAATATAATATAATATAATATAATATAATTTCAGAAAACTTAACGATTTTAACTTCGCGCGTTTGACAGTTCTTAGACAGGACAATGTCTGTCGGGTCAGCTGTCAGCTAGTACCTGATAGATAATTAAAACTCCTTGGTGGCATGGCATGTGGCCAGTAGTGCCAATAGACATCACAATCAGTTGTTAGAATTTAAGATAAATAAATTTTTAATAATAAATACCTATTAGAGTCATTTTATGATCTGAAGAGGAAATTACTGATATAAAGATATTTAACATAATTATAATATCTTAGGGTAACAAGTGCAGTGCATTGCGAGGTTTTGTGTTGTTCTGTTGAAGTTCTAAATTATAGGTGGCATTGAACTGTTTATGGTGGCCGAGCGGTAGCATTTACAATCTGACGGAACCCGGTTAGATCCTATCTAATGACTTATTTAGTACCTAAATAAATTATGTACAGTTTCGATGCCATTGCTCAACAACGCTGAAGAAAAATATCGTGAGGAAACCGGTATGTCCAAGAAAAGTTCAAAAACATAATGTCATTCACCAACATACACTAGGCCAGCAAGCATGGTGGATTAGAGCCCACTCTCTCTCTTTCTGAGTGGCAGTGAGAACATGATTATGCTGATGATGATGAAGATTAAAATATGTTTTCAGATTTTTATTATTTTGTAAACAGTAAATAATTAAATAGTTATTATGAGGATATACTTCGACTCACAGTTCGGTCTCATCATTGCAACACGGTTTGAACCCGTAGAGGTTAACTTCAACTTCCTAAGATAAGGAAAAAAAAGTACCTACTGAGGTAGTTTTATATTCGAGATAAGAAATGACGACTAAAGTGGTATTACGGAATATGCTAGCCACATGCAAACGATTCGATAAAAACTTCAACAGAATTGCATATCAACAAAAACCTTGGACGGACCGCCCTGATGGTGCAGGTGCCATTGCATTGAATACATTGCACATATTCCATTTTTTTATTACCAGAACAATTCTTATCTACTGGTAATTATAATATGCATTTTTTTTAAATACTTTTATGTTTCATTGGTAACTGCCATCTATATGTAGTTTGAACTTACAATTCTTAAACGGTAGCATTATTTACATTTTGCCCGACGAAGCAAAGCTGTGAATTTAATTCTTTATAAACGAATGTAACGAACCTCATTTTCATTTAAATAGAGGTGAGTAATAATACGGCATCATCATCATCATCATCATTTCAGCCGTAGGACGTCCACTGCTGGACATAGGCCTCCCCCATCGATCTCCAAAAGGGCCGGTTGGAAGCGGCCTGCATCCAGCGTTTCCCTGCGGTCTCTTTTAGGCAGAATTTATTTTTTAATGGCAGTGGGCAGGGCACATATCACGCAGAACAGATAATACGGCATACCCCCAAGCAAAGATTTCAGGTTATTTGTCAAAGCCCCCAAGGACCTTATATACCCTAAAGGGAACCATACCCCACATTGTCACCGCTTTATCGGCCGCCATCTTGTAATTACGACGACATCACCTACTCAGTGACCATCCCTGAACTTAGAGGAATAATTTATCAAAATCAGACGACCGGTTAAGGCTGTAGACAGGAATGGTGACGGGAATATAGTCACAAAATTCTTTGTGACTTTGGTACACTTTGCCTTACGAATTTGGCATTCACGCCTGCACCTACACATACTAGCTCAGATATAGTGAAACCAGTTTTGCCCTTAATTATATCGTGAGTGTGATTACAATGTTGGGCAATGTGTATCGAGAGAGAAGGAACGACCGGAGAGCAGCCTTGAGATTTTGACGTCTTGATCGGGACCTACCGCAGCGCACGACTCTTGCGCAGGTGTTCCTCTTTAAAAAAAAGTTAAGCGTAAGACGGCGGCTGTGTCTTCATTAATCTCATCGTTCTGGTAGATTGACCTTAGAAAGCATAGCGGATCGGCGTAGATTGCTAAAACAGTTTTTAGAAATTGTGTTGCGTTGTATAGTTTATTATCTATGAAGTAAACACTGTTTTTGAGTTCATTACACATTGCATCCGTACTCTAAATCAGTTCGCAAACAGAGGGGTGTTATAAGCTTAGATTAACTACACATATTCTAAGGTTATAAGTTTAAATGTATGTCTGTGGCATCGTAGCTCCCAAACGGCTGAACCGATTGGGATTTTGATTTAGTGTCTTTGTTTAAAAGGTCACTTGATCGAGAGTGTTCTTAGCTAGGTATGATACAGGAAAATCTGTTAAGCCGTTTGAAGATTATCAGCTCTTTCATTGGAGTAAAAAAAAACGATTTATACTAGTAGGTAGTAGTAGGTACTTTGGTCTAACTTCTTGTTGTAATGTTTAGCTTCACCTACGTTATCTGGTCTTACTTTTGATATTCAATGTAATAGCCAGATAAAACTTACCGCATCGTATGCAAATTCAATATCAAATCTATAAACCTACTAAACTAATCCGATCGTTTCAAAGACCTTTAAAACTATACCATATTCAACAATGCCCATAACTGTTCTATAATTTTTGATTGACTTTCAAATAAATTATCATTCACAAAAACCAACCTTTACGACATATTTCTCAAATACACGACTGACAGCTGCACTCAGAGACGTTACTTAGGCTAAGGAATACTTAAAGTTGCTCTGTCAACTTCTCGTTGACGAAAATTGTCACACATGAAAACGAGATAGAGCAATTTTAAGCATTCCTTAGCTTAAGAGGGGGCAACCGAAATTTTATGCTAATTTGCCATGATATTCTAACTAAACCAAATATCCGATCACCGTAATAATTGATATATGTGAATTTTCAATTCATTTTCTTTCCGCCATTAAGACAGAAACATAATAGCAAGATATTTACTCGATACTTTAATGTTTTGAAAATGGTGCCTTTTTGCTAATTTTTTTGATTTTACTTGGAAAGTACTTCACTTACATATCTAAAATAAATACTCACCGAAGGAAAATATAGTTTGTTTTCCAGTGTTAAGACAAAATTTACCTAGATTAATTAGTACTCTCATAATAAATTATATTCGATTTGAGACTTACGTCCTTTAGTTCTAAGCAACTATTCGGTCAAACGGCAAGTCCGATATTCAGTCTTATTCTGTTGCGCTTTGCATCTAAATAGCGAAACATGCTCCGTTTAACCTCAGTACCGCACTGTGCCTCAACGGGGAAGGACGCACGCGCTTGCTTTTCGCCTTGGTTTTATCTTCCGAGTGCGATTATATCAACACCTACTGTATTTTCAAACAAAGGATAATATAAAAAATCGATGGCTCGAACGCGACCACTTGATGCGGCTACCAAGTGGTAACAATGACCTTAGAGCACAGACTAGGTAAAGCTACTACGAAAAAATAACATAGATACAAATAAAATGGATACGACTAGGCCCTAACGAATCCATTATTATGTATGCTCAGTAATATAACTATTAGAGTCGGAGTGTTTCTTTGTGACAGACAAACAGACAGAGAGAGAGAGAGAGAGAGAGAGAGAGAGACGGAGAGAAGCAGAGAGAGAGAGTCAGAAAGATAAAACTAAAAATTAAATGACATTATAAAATAATTTAGATTCATTATAATTTTATAAAATTAAAATTAAAAATCATTTAAATTAATGTGATGGTTAATTTGACTTGAGAGTTCCATCCACATTTTCTCACGTTTTTACGAGAAGCGGCTTTCTGCAAAAGGAGGAAGGTTCTCAATTTTAACAGACAAAAAATAGCTTGGTAATAATGGAAGCAAAAAAACATCTTCTAATAAAAAAAAAATTAAATGTGGAAAGTCAAACAATAGGTACTTATGTTTTTAACCGACTTCAAAACAGGGGCAAGGTTCTCAATTCAACCGGTATAAAAAAATACTAGTCGAATTGAGGACCTTCCTCCTTCTTTGAAGTCGGTTAAAAACATAAGTACCTACTGTTTGACCAGTTGGGTTGGCTCGGGTATGTGCTGGTAAGGGGAAATGCACAATACACTAGCGGGACTACTTACCTTAGTCAAAGTCAAATACTACTTACCTTTTTATCCGACTTCAAATAAGGAGGAAGGTTCTCATTTACCTTAGAGTACCTTCAATTCGACCAGTATTTTTTTATACTGGTTGAATTGCAGTCCACCACTGCGGTGCAACAATGCGGTGCAACACTGCGTTGCAACACTGCGGTGCAACAGTGCGGTGCAACAGTGCGGTGCAACAGTGTGGTACAACAGTGCGGTACAACAGTGCGGTACCATCTTTAAATATTTTGAATCAGTAGCATAAAATACGAGTTTCTCAGATCAAACGCTAGGTGGCACCACCAGTATTTCAGCAAAGTGAAGTTATATCAAAAAATAAATAGCTATTTTTGAATATTTTGAACTAATTGGTTGGAAACATAGGTGAGTTTTTTTTGAGGATTAGGTGAGGGTTTGCGTGATTTGCGTCCAACACTAGATGAGAGCATTTATATTTCAGAGAATCTTGACTTGTATCGTAAAATATTTCTGCCATCCTTGCATATTTTAAATCAGTAACGGTGATTATAGATTGTTCAGTTCTAATACTAGAAGACATCTTCAATATTTCAGTGAAGACGTTAAATCAGAAAATATTTCAGCCATCCTTGAATATTTTAAGTCTGTGGCATCGATTAATGGCTGCTGAGGTCTAAAGCCAAACGACGGCACCAATATTTCAGAGATTTTGAGAAGTAGCTTCACTAACGAAATTTCTTTATTTAATTCAAATCCGAAAATATTTTGACCATCACTACATATTTTGAGTTTTATTCAGTGGTAAATGATTTCACAGGGTGAGTATTAGGGAACTAACGCAGTATTTTTCATACATTTTGGGTAATGAGAAGCCACAGGCAAACCACGGCAAAACTTATCTCAGATGGCGCCACCTTCGCTGGTGCTGTCATTTGTGGCTTATTTGAGGTTATAAACATTGCTCTTGAATGAAACAATAAAAATAAACTTTGCCTTTAAACAGTAAAATGTTTCTTGACAGTGGCGAATCTCAGAAAAAAGTTAATGTTTCCTTAGCTGGTAAAAAAGCGAATCTTTTGGCAAGGTAGGTATGCAATAAAATTATCAATCACTGCGTTGCAACACTGCGGTGCAACAGTGCGTTGCAACACTGCGGCGCAACAGTGCGATGCAACACTGCGTTGCCACACTGCGTTGCAACACTGCGTTGCAACACTGCGTTGCAACACTGCGTTGCAACACTGCGGTGCAACACTGCTTTACAACACTGCGGTGCAACACTGTGGACCAAGTAGACAGAGACACTAAGATTATACAAGTCGCATTGAGAACCTTCCTCCTTATTTGAAGTCGGATAAAAAGGTAAGTAGTAATACCTACTGTTAGACCGGCCGGGTTGGCTCGGGTAGGTACTGGTAGGTCAAACAGTAGGTATATTAGGCCGACTTCAAATAATGAGGAAGGTTCTGTGAAGGATGATGATGATATTTTTTAGTAAATTGAATTGAATGGAATGGAATTGAATTGCATTGCATTAAATTACATTAAATTAAATTAAATAAATCATACTTAAATAGATATTAACAACCAGGTATACTCGTAGAACAAACACAAAATGTTCATCACATTAATTTTGTCCTAGGTGGGAATCGAACCCACGCCCGAAGCTCAGAAGGTAGGTTCACTACCAACTGGACCAACGGGCTTTCGGGTATTTCGTTTCGCGTGTTTCGTTTAGTATAGTATAGCATAGCGTAGCGTAGCATAGCATAGCATAGCATTAGTTTAGTTTAGTTTGATTTAATGTTTAACGATCTCTGACTCTCTGTCTCAAGCGTAAAATTTTAATTTCAAAATTAATTTAGGCAATTTCAATTTAATTTATATAATTTATTAATTTTATATTGATATTGTAGAAAACTTAAAAATTAAGTTTAAAAATATACAACAAACACAATTTTGAAAATTGAAATAAACAATTTATGGTTTTGCGCGCCGCGACCGAACCCAGCTAATCGCCAAAACGCCAACATTATGCTTATCCTGTGTTTATTACTCCTTGCCGCATGACGAGTTCGACTACGCGAGTTATGTGTACTGGAGCTGCGCGCGACTGCCGCGCTGCCGTGGTTGTGTTTCACACTAATGCGGGTGATGCGAGACGCGCGGGTGAAATCAGAAATTTTCCTCGCTTTATACGCACTCTTAAGTAACGTCTCTGAGTGCGGCTGTATGTGCGGCTGTGAGGGCAATAGCGCGCGATTCCCGTCAATGTAAAGCACTACATTCGGTTGCCGTTTTTGGCGCGGCGATGTTGATGTTTAATTAAATGTATATTTTTAAACATCTTTGGATCGTAGACATCTACTTGGCGTCGCTTCGATATATTATATTAGTAGATACAGTTAACCACGTCCAAGCCCAATAATAATAAAATAGGTTAAAATAAAATAGACCAGCTCAATATTCACTATAATAGCCCAGATTTTTTATCCTATGCTGTACAATACCCATATCCTATAATTGCCCGTTCACACACATCCTATAATTGTGTTGGCTTCATTCAGGCCACCAATCATCACCAATGCCTATATAAAATGTCCGGGCTATACCCGAGTGTTAAGAAAAATAAAGTAGGTATAACAATGTCAACTCTACCTATGTTTAATTTTTATATGACAAATCTCTAGTCTAATTCAGCTTCTACACACTAGAAGCGGAATTACACTAGAGATTCGATTCGATGATTAAATAATAAATGTTATATTATGGATAGTACCACCAGAGTTATTTCTTTTGATCCCTAAATCTCCAATTAATTAAGTATAGTATAATCAAGGATTCATGTATAACTAATATGATATTCCTAAGACTAATTAATACTATGCTAGCTTTTAAATTTTCGTGATTGTATAATAAGTATTGACCATACGCATAGAAGCTGTCAATATGCGTAAATTTTCATGTTTGCTATAACATTTTGGTCTTAAATTGTAACAATGCAAAGTCGATTTTATCTTAAATTGTGATCGGACCTAAGTAACTTATCAACCTGTTTGATTTCGGAAAGTATAAAACCAACACGTGTTTTGATAAAGGAGATCGACCGGCATGGTACCGGACTTGTCGTAAAATATTTTACGGACGTAACGTTATTATTATGCGTTATGGACGAGGGTAATTTACGGCTTTCGGCTACGTAAATTTATCGCCGTGGACTTTTTATTAGTTTTGGTTTTATGGGTATTTTTTAGATTTTAGGAAATAAAGGTGTTTGGTCAAATATTTTTGCTGGCTTGATAGTTATTTAAGTTTGACTGTTTTTTTTCTCTTTACGCTTACACGTTTCTCTTTTGTTACAGTGCGAGTGCGAAGACGACGAGTACTGCATGGAGGCGAAGTCTCGTATCGACATTTGCCGCCCTGAAGTCCTCAGAGGGGCTGCTAATGCGACATCTTCTTGCACCCTCTCTCAACTCATCTGCATAGCAGACGCACAGTGCGCCACTGCCCTTACATACTACCACCAGTTCTGCAGATCAATGTTCCGCGGAAGAAAGTGTTCAAACAAGTGCCTTAACTCCATAGAAATACTGAGGAAGCAAGAGAAGGCAGCGGCTTTGACGGTATGTCAATGCGACGGCAACGAAGACTACAATTGCCCACAAATGCAGAGCAATCTCGAAAGACTCTGCTTCCACAAGAAAGGCCACAGAGGCAATCACGGACATGAGAAACATAAGAAAGTGCCAAAAGAACAGCAAGTGGTTCACGATGCAGCGAGCCTATCAGTTGTATCGGGGTTGCTAGTGACCTGTGCAGTTTTATTGAGTATCAGTTCGTGGTAAAAGCTTTAGAGAACTTACATAGTTTAATTTAGACTTTGGAGTTCGTAAATTATTGTAGAAGTACAATTAATGCTATGTTTATAAATACAAAATTGTAAATATGTAAACAGTATTGTGAGGGTGTGCAAGGGTCCATGAATGAGTGATGTGAATGCGTGTGGTAATATTTCGCTTCCTTCAGCTACTAATCATTGTCTTTATAGTTTAAATCTATTCGGATGGGGCTTATAGCCGCCGCCCACGGGCTGCGCAGGCGTCGCTATAAATATGCCGGCGCCGGTGGTCCGGTGACAAATGCTGGCTAGTTCCCGATGTGGCGCCACGCCGATTGATCTAACGACTGTTCCGGTGACTCCCTCTGCCAAACAGACCGACTCTTTCTTCTCGATACCATTAGAGAGAGAGACTTTCAAAGGCATTCGGGAAGTAGAGCTAATGACACAGCAGTAATTCGGCGATTCCGGCAGCAGGGCGACACTAATCGCCGCCTAAGATGTAGGGTTAACGTTTTACAAATACACGGCCGGGATGCGACTTGGGCTCTCTCGGCATTTTCTTTTCGACACGACATCCGTTCGTAATGATCTCCGCAGCTTTAATAGCCGAAGTGAAGAAATTTGTGGTGTCTTCGGACATTATATTATGGGGTTTATTTTACTGTTTGTCGTTTCATTAACTGCTTTAACTTATATAATCACTCGTAAATATGCGAGAAAAAATTGTATTTAGATAATGATGCGTTACGATTCTCCGAGAAATAGACATAATTCTCAGGAAATGTCTGTTCGCTCTTCATTCACTTTGTTGTGAAATTAAACATTGGTTAGAAGTTCGAATCGTACCAGTTCAAGGTTTCAATAATCTAATTTAAGCTCGGTGAATCTATAGCTTCGAGAATCGCTTCTGCGGTTTTTACCAAATGTGTATTATTTAGAAGCTCGGTTCTCTGGTCTCGATGTAATGAAGAGGTTTAGAACCGGTTCGCGGGCTTTACATCCCGGCTGGTGGCGCAAAACAAATCTGGAGCGTTTATCTGTTCTATCCTTACTTTGAGCTCACGATTTACCAGTTTTCCTCTGGTTAACTCGCATTTTTGAGTACACAGAAATTAAATTTACATTCTACATCCTATAATAATCATTTTCTTGTAAAATTCTTGAGTTGTTCGTTACGCTATATGTACTAACGTCACACTTTTTTGTTTTTGGTTGTCTCATTAAGTATGTAGAAAATCTCGTCACTTCAACTTTTCCTATTTTGGCGGTCTTTATTACCATGTATTATAATAACTTCTCCTAATCTCCCCTATTACATCAACAACTTTCTCGACATTTTTAAAACTATATTGGGTATTGTAACACTATATTATTATAACACCATTGCATTTGCAAGTACCTAGGTTAGTATCGAGATTATTATGAGAAGTATTTTAGTCTCAGCATGTTTGATTTGGGTCATAGCCAGCACTGCAACTACTAGTATTGTTTGTTTTTAAAATAATACTTTGATTTGGAACGCGTGTATTTGTAATGATTTTGTTTATTGATTTGGGGCTTGGAAAAACTTGCAAACGTGAGAACTTTGAACCATTGCTAAACTTCGCAGATTTATCAGCCTTTTTGCAGTTAAAAGTAGCAGCAGTGTTTTACAGTTTGCAGTTTATCTGGGTTAAAAAGTATCTTACCTCCTTGCTCCATCCTTATAACGCGTACTACTTCCTTGCCAAATTGTATCTAGATTGGTAAAATCGTTCGTCCTGAAAAGGTAACATAAGACAGATAACAGATGAACAGAGTAAAGTACTCATGGGTTGATATTCAGGTATGGGTGGTAGGTTCTAGCTTATTAGGTGACAAACATCGTGATACAATTCCTATAGAGTCACAATCTCTCAGTGAAAACAGTCAAAAAACGTCCGAGCGTCATTGTACATACATTGTATCAATTATATACTTCACAGTGCCACATTTACTCCAATTTAGACGTTATGTCGCTTGCATAATTTTCAACGTTAGTTGTCCGCTATGTCATCGTAGCTCTGGCATCGCGCGGCGTTGTAGTCGGATCGCGGTTACATTGTAATTATCCAAAAAGTCTGCGCAATTCGTAGCGTGCGCCGAGTTTCGATTCAGACATTTTTTGCCACGATTGTGACTCTGTATGTATTGTATCTCGATGGTGACGAAGTAACATTTTGCGCTCATGCGATAATTTCAAGACGTATTCTAAAGCCCGCAATATAAAACTATTATTACAGTGTACAGAGACACACTACATCTTTGTATGCGCTTCGCAAGTGGCTGGCTACTAATGTTCTGTCGCCAGAACACGTCTCCTGATGCATAATGCATAATGCGATGATATTATGCGAAGTAGGAGAATCGGGCACTAAATCTTTACGTGGGCACGGAAGAATGCCGACCCGAGTAGGTTTATGCTTTGGTTTATGGCTGTTTTTGAGGGCATAAAAATGTAGGTGTAATAGCAACGTTGCTATAAAAAGAAAACATGGTTAAAATTGTGTGGTCTTAGAGTCCGGTTGAGATTCTCGTTTGTTAATATAACAGTCTTTTTTCCAATGAAATAATGTTATTTGTTTGGCTTTTTAATGCGTAGATTACTTATTTTATTAGATACCTATTTATGCGTGTATTACGAGTGTTTACGTTTGCCAATAAATGTGTGTGAGTGTATGGGTGCAAGTAACGACCTTACTTAAAACGTTACTTAAGTTAAACAATGCTTAAAATTTATCTATAAACTCCTCGCGGACGAAAATTCATTGTTAGCATTGTTCTTGGTAGCCGAGCGGTAGCATGTGCGCTTTATAAGCTGGCGGCACCTGGTTTGGTCATAGGCCCTGCACCAATCACTTATTTTATTATCTAAATAAACCGTCCGACCGAAGAAACCGTCATGTCCGAAAACCTCAAAAGTTGAAAAACATATGATATTCACCAACATGCACTTGGCCAGCATGGTGGATTAAGGCTCATCCTCTCTCTCTGAGACAAGACTTGTGTCCCAGCAGTGGGAATATATAGGCTGTTAATGATGTTTTTTTAGGGTTCCGTACCTCAAAAGGAAAAAACGGAACCCTTATAGGATCACTTCGTTGTCCGTCTGTCTGTCCGTCTGTCAAGACCCTTTTTCTCAAGAACGCGTAAAGGTCAAGTTGAAATTCATACTAAATACTTGGGTCTACGGTTTCTTTCGGCTGTAAAAAAATAAAAGTTGTAAGTCAAAGCAATCAAAAGATATGAACGTTTATGTCGTATATTTTGCGATTTCACAGGGGAATCAAAACCTATAGGGTACTTCCCGTTGACCTAGAATCACGAAATTTGGCAAGAGGCAAGGTCTCATAGCACATATATAGGAATAAATCAGAAAGTTATAAATTTGAAGTTATATTATTTAAAAATAAATATTGTGCTATTACAAACTTACATTTTGTAGTTGGAATGTATGGAAGAACCTTATTGTCAACTACAAACTTAAGTTTGTCTTTCAATATTTTAACTTCAGCTAGTTTTTTTTTTGGTCTCGCGCTCTGAGGGTTCCTTCTAACGGAACCCTCAGAGCACGAGTCCTACTCGTACGTGTCCGGTTTTTTTTAAGTAAGGTCGAAGATACTTTAGTAGGATACTTATGTAGATTTGGTAATTCGCAAAAAATTCGCATTGGATCTAATTCTTTGGGTTAAAGAATTTACAAATGTAATCTAAAATAAATGTCTGAACGAAATATTGTGTGAACTTTGCATTGAGGAATCAATAAGTTCACCTTACATATTTTTATTTATTGTCAGGAATAATGTTTTTGAATTTAAATTGGAAAGATAAGTACGTATAATATTTAGTTAAGTTAAAATAAAGAACTCATTTAACCACAGTTTACCAAAGTGAGATTATTAGATGTATGAGGATTGTATATATTTTAATTTAGATTAGGTATTATTTTAACCAAGCTATCATAGATATGTCATTTTATTTTATTCTATGGATATTAGTACAAAGTATGTTGGAGGAGTAGGAAATTATTTATTTTGTAACAGCTATGATTTAATTTTAAGAATTGTTGCATTTGTTTCGTTTTGTAAAATTATTTTAAGGCATTAGTTGTATTTATTTGACAAAATTGCAATAAATTTTCTGTTTTCTAAAAAAGTGTATTTTGTTATATGCCCAGCACTACCCATCCAAACCGTAACTATTAACTCTATGAAACAATAATATACAGACAACCTACAATTACAACCTGTAAGTTGTGGAAAGCAGTGGCGGATTTACCAGCAGGCAGAGTAGGCTGAAGCCTAGGGCAACTGATTTTAAGAGCGGAAAATTTTGGGCCAATTTTTATTAGGTCTTACAGAACTTAAAGATTTTTTCTTGTGCATCATCATCATTTCAGCCATAGGACACCACTGCTGGACGTAGGCCTCCCCCATCGATCTCCAAAAGGGCCGGTTGGAAGCGGCCTGCATCCAGCGTTTCCCTGCGGTCTCTTAGGTCGTCTGTCCATCTTGTGGGTGGACGTCCTACGCTGCGCTTACCGGTCCGTGGTCTCCATTCCAGAACCTTTTCTTTCTTTTTTTCCTTTCATGTGCAATCTTAACTAAATCGTTGGATTAAATATATTAGTTGGATTAGATAAAATAATCTATGAACTGGTTCATCGACCCTTTGTTTATAATCATACAGATTACAGGAAAACGGTGGTTTAATTAGGATGATAGTGCACAAATCATAAAGTTACAATTTCATTGACATAAAATGCAATTAATATGACTGTAAATTAGGGTTTCCAATTGCAGAGTTCGATAGGGACGGCAAATTTGAATTGCCTACTGGCGGCAAATGTGTAAATCCGCCACTGGTAGAAAGGCTTACCACCTTCAGTTTTTCCTCTTAAAGTAATCTGGGCTGCTTCAAACGAAGGGTGCATATAGTCCAACGCAATGGCAATTGACGATGCCCTAGGTATTGTAGGTGTCCATAGGCACCGGTGACCACTTACTTACTTTGCACGTCACTTGTGTGCAGTGGCGTAGCTAGGTATCCAAAAGCCCTGATGCAAAAAAGCTACAGCTACAAAACTCTAAAAAGGTTTTACGTGACGAGAAAAAACAAAGTGTGAGCGCGCGCTGGGCTCACGCACAGGAGTGTAAGTTTCATACAAAATTCATACGCGCATGCGAGCGTAAAAGCCGCGAAAATCGCGAAATATATTACTGGCAGAATAACGTCATCTTAAATTCGACACGAAATCTAAAAACGGACAAAATCATAACTAAACATTTGTGCAAATAGATAGTTGATATCATTGATATAAAACGATCGAAATCTAGAGTCCTGCTGGGCTGACTGCGGAGCATCATCAGCACATCTTAGTCCACTGCTGGACATTGGCTTCTCCCAAGGCATGCCGATCGTCATCGTTTTACTTCCTGCTGCCTACGTAGGTATTTCATCCCTCCATTGAATACCAAATAAAGTTTATTTTAATGAAGTAAGATCATTACAACCCTTCACTGGAGAGGATGACGAAGACGACTTAATTTAGTACAAACATTCCAATTTCTAAAGCATGTTGGGAACTGACGCTTGATTTGCTAAAAAAAACTATATTAATAGCTCAAAGATAGTAAAATCAGCACATCTTAGTCCACTGCTGGACATTGGCTTCTCCCAAGGCATGCCGATCGTCATCGTTTTACTTCCTGCTGCCTACGTAGGTATTTCATCCCTCCATTGAATACCAAATAAAGTTTATTTTAATGAAGTAAGATCATTACAACCCTTCACTGGAGAGGATGACGAAGACGACTTAATTTAGTACAAACATTCCAATTTCTAAAGCATGTTGGGAACTGACGCTTGATTTGCTAAAAAAAACTATATTAATAGCTCAAAGATAGTAAAATATACCTACACAATTATATAACCAAGGGCTTTGCTGCAGGGCAGATGCTGCTCCCATAGGAGAGTTTGGGTAAGCGCTAGTTCAAAGAGATTCCCAACCTAAGAGTAAATAATTTTGCATTTGGTCCCAACTGCCCCATCAAGAAAATCCTGGCTACGCCCTTGTATATAAATATAGTTGAAAAACTTCGATTAAAACCGCGGGGTACAGTAAATATGCTTACCTACCTATAAATCACCCCTATACACAAAGATAATTTTTATCATCATACAAATGCATGACGTAACGACACATCCGTTCTCACGCGTCTAAGCTTTGCTTTGCCAAAATCGTCACGTAGACATAAAAAGCCACTCAATTCAGGTGAACACTTCTTGCCAAAGTAGCACTCTACTGGAAGCCCTTGGTAGGTAAATTGGCACTTGAATCACGGATCACCTAAGTACTTACTGCTGCACAAGGGGAGAACAAGCGACTTCCTGAGAGTCTATATCCGTAGGACCGTGAGAAAGCGGGGGCAGAAGGGGAGAAATTGCAAAAATGTGTCAGATAAATTCTGAATATGGTCCAAATACAATATTACACTTTGGTATGATAAGCAGCGTAGAAAAATTGCCTACACGGCCTAAATTCGCATAAAATGTATTGTTTTTGAGCCGCCAACGCGACCCGGGGCTTCGCTGGTGGTCCCAATTACAGGCCTTCCACGTACCTTAATTATTCCCACTTCAAGTAAAGATCATCATTTGTGCTAGGGTTGACACGGGTAGTGATTTGGCCGATTAGCAGGGAAGAATATAATAGTACAGTACAACTAAACTAACCCAAATGATAAGAAAAATAGATAGAAACTCTTTATTGTGTACACCAAGAATAAACATTAACAATAAATAGAAAACACTTAAGAGCGGCCTCATCGCTAAAAGCGATCTCATCCAGGCAACCAATAACTAAATAAAATTACAGATTGTGGTTCTTGTTGCTTCTCTAATAGAGAGGAAAACGACCAGGAAAAGAACAGTTTGAAATACAACTATCAGCCAACCGCCAAACCGCTGCAATAAGTGAACCGCCAATCAGAGCGAATGACAATTATGAAAACTAACAACACGCAACATTTACTTGGAAAATTCACAAAAAGTACTGTTGATGACTGTTGACATGTGGTTGACATAGACATAAAGATCGTCACATCCTAAGCTGACACAATCATCTGCAAGTTTGACTGGCGGGAACACAGGGCGGGAATTAAAAATTATTTTTGATAATTTGATATTAGAGTTTTTTTTGCTGTCAAATACTGCTTGCTTGCTTGCTTGCCTTGATTGCTATTAAACTATCTGCAGAAACAAGTGTTTTATTTTTTAAACAGTAACAACAGCAACCGACATCAGCCTGAACATCGTAGATTAATTTTTGAAAATTAGTAATCATGTCTAATCTCATTATGATGTCGGAACTTCGATGTCCTTTGCCGGACAACCATTGCGTTACTAACTTGAACGCACGACGTTAGACAAAAAGTTGAGAGAATTCGAGAGCTATGAAATATAATGATGAGATTCCATTGGGGAATTCCTAAATTGGCTTCCAGACCTTCCAGTGCGTCCATGCCGTTTCTAACGATGTATCTCGATGCTATATGCCATAACTATTTTAAACTATTTACAAGCATAAGTTAAGCTAAAGCACTCGAGTTTTACCAATTTCGCCAATCATTAAATAAGTTACAACGTTCGAAAAAAACAGGAAAAATTCTAGCGAAGATCTAAACTTCGGGAAGGAAAGCCATACCGTACGTAATTACAAAATTTCATGAACATCGGAATAACGATAATCAAGTTAATATCGTCGAACAAATATAACATAGATACAATTATATACATAGGAACACCGACTTGTCCCATTAGAATCCATTCACTAGGTTGAAAATGACTATTATAAGTAATTTTTTTATTTAATTTAATTTTAATTTTAATTAGTAGTTAGTTTGTTTAGATTTAAGTTTTAGTTTTTAGTTATTAATTTAAGTTTTCGTTAATTTTCTGATTTAGTTGTTACTCTATGTTTTATTGAATAGATAATTATATTATTATGACAAAAAAAATTTAAAGTGATATTTTAAATTTTGCGGCCTCAATAATCGAGTAGCCATTTATGCTCTCCGTTTGTTGTGAGTTCCGTAAACAATTTGTAGAGACTTCAGTCCAACGCCCACCGAGAAGTCTACGCTCTATAAGTGATGCGCGGCGTACAGGCCGTGGAAAAGTAAACTCTTTCGGAGTCACCATAGGTTCCAAATTGTATCTTATAATTCAGGACAGGCGCTCTATGAAATAATGAAAACTTACGGTAAACTGGGAAAAGCTGCTGCTTGCACAAGGGCGTAGCCAGGAATAGGTTCAAAGGTGGGGACAAATTCAACGTTGCAATTATTTACTCATCGGTTCGGGAGCACTCGCTTACCTACACCTTGCTAGGGGGGCAGCTACGCCGTTTCTTCCACAGCTGCTTGTTCGTCGTTCGCCTTGATTTCCTAGTGAGCGTTGGGCCTTCGAGAGCAGACCACCGCGCGCGTCGCCATGATCTTCCACGCCTCCCAGCGCAAGCGCACGATGTTGCCTTTACAACTCTATTTACTAGCTCTCAGGTTCACAAACTTTAGTTTACATTCTGGGACCTGGGAACGTTCTCAAGTAGGTTAGATTTATGTAGTTTAGATAAAGATATTCCTGAGAACAAGGGCGCGCGTACGAGAGCATGATGTGATGCTATTACAATTAGGGATATTCATCATCATCATGTCAGCCATAGGACATCCACTGCTAGACATAGGCCTCCCCATCTCCAGAAGGGCCGATTATATATTACGGGGGCGGTTTTATCGGAACGGAATACAGTTTGGCAAACATTATTCAGCCTGTTTAATTTCAGTTAAAAATAATACACCTCAATATTGGTTATTGCAACTGTCAGAGCAAAGAAACGAATGGAAATACTGTAGTTATTATTTTCTGCTTCATTTGTTAACTGCAATGTAGCGAGCGATGACCAATGTCTATGAAAGGTATACGTAATCTATGTAATCAACTTACATTGATACTCATTTCTTTCGCCTCCAGCTAACGGTGCTTGCGTAAATGCCCAAATGTAGCCCGTGGGTGGTCATCATCCGCATTACCCGTCCAGTAATGTTCTGATGATGCCCTCGGTAATTATGCCTCCAAATAGTTGTTCATTGTTGCATCATTTGATACACCGTGTGTGGTTTGAACACGCACAACTGCCAACAAAAATAATTTAAACAATATCCAAAGTGGTTATATCGTCATTGGCTGTCAACCTGCCAACACGAAAATAGATATACAAATCTAAGATTCAAATGAACTAGGTAGTACCTTTCAACTTAGGTAGGTACAGGCTTATTATTAGATATTAATAAATTAAAATATAAATTTCCATATAATAATGACTTGGTTATAAAATGTAGGGAATTTCAGATAAATATGATGATATAGGTACTAAGGTACGAAAGAAGCGACTTACATGGTTGTAATAGTCATAATAATTATAACTATTACAACCATTTAAGGTTGTGCTGATCAGCTCTATTTTGGAACGTTTTCAACATTTTAGTGATTTAGAAAAAATCACTAAGTAAGAAAAAAAATTACTATAAGATGGCGGATATATAGAAAAAAATGAATAAACTGCGAAATTTTTTGATGCGATAAAAATGGCCTTTGTTTTTAATTTGCGTGAGTGGATTCCGGAAAAAAATGCTCGTAAGATGAAAAAGTGATATACCCTTAGAACGGACGTATCCTTCGACCAAAATAAAAAGAAATTTTAGTCGAAGGACGTACCCTATTTTGCTTTCTCCTCCGCAATCCTATAAAATATGAATACGAAAATTGCTATAGGTTATTTGGAATAGTAAGTAGCAGCTAATAAGTATTAGAAGCTATGGGCGTAGCGAGGTTTTAATTTAGGGTGCATGAGGCAAAAACAACTACAGTATAGGT
The DNA here is from genome assembly GCA_914767915.1 of Agriopis aurantiaria. Lineage (NCBI taxonomy): Eukaryota > Metazoa > Arthropoda > Insecta > Lepidoptera > Geometridae > Agriopis > Agriopis aurantiaria. Next base: position 8,955,863 of record OU611999.1, read on the forward strand.
ACCATCATATGATAATACAATACAATACAATACAAATCTCTTTATTAAAATACCACAAAACAAGGATAACATAAAAATTACAACAAAAATATTATCTAGGCAAAATATTATTATTAATTTATCTATTTTATGACTACAAAGTACTGTAAATTTGAAAAAATGGGTCCCTCAGTGTTCATGGTAGGGCCAGACAGGCCAACCAGTACCCCAGCGTGCCGGGGGCCCATGTTAAGAGCAAATCGGTAAGTTCAATCACTGCTCCAAGCAGCACTGTTTCTGCTTCCTCCAGCAGAAATGGCAGTTCTACTATTGAGAGAGATAGAAACTTTTCTCTCTGTCCTTGAAAATGTTTACAGTTTGTGATTGTGATTTCCTGATGGAGACCATCAGACAATGGCAGACTATGTCTGTATACTCATCAAGAACAACTTTTATCATGGGATCAACTGTGAAACATGAAAAATTATCGTTCTATAGGAAACTGTCATTTTCGCTCAAAGACATGCAAGAACGGGTGATATATTTTCGTGATTTCTGGATAAGTTCAATCGTGAAATAAACAAACAACTTTCGTCAATGTTAACATTATTAACATTAATATATACAACATTATTAACGTTGTTAACATTGTTAACATTATTAACGTTGTTAACATTGTTAACATTAACAATATTAACATTAACATATAGGTACCTACAATGATCTCCTTTCGGCTCAACGGGCCGTTTCGTGAGACCAATATCTAAACAAGCTTTTATTTAACTTGCCTGTTGCTTATTGCCTTTACAACTGAATTTCAAAACAGTTATTGATTGATTGACTAACTCTTTATTGTTCACACCATTAAATTTGATACAAAGGACAAAAAAAACTCTTAAAAACTAGTGTAACAACTGGCGGCCTTATCGCTAAAAGCTATCTCTTCTAGGCAACCTTAGAATGGTAAGGATTTATAGAAGACGTAGAAGACGCAGACGCAGACCTAAGATGGTGGAGACAATTTTCTTATCTATCATCATGATAAAGGGTATCAAATGAAATGGTTCGCTAAGAAGAATACAAAAAATATATAAAAAGTTTTTTAAACGTTTTTTTATTATTATTGATTTCCGAGGCAAAAGTCCTCATAGGGATCTTCATGATGACGTTGGCATAAAAGTAAGTAGGTATCTAAATAGAGCAATAACAAAAAATATACGGATTATCTCGTACTATGCCATCAAACCGTGTTTTTATCACCACAAATAGCAAGAACGAGCCAACAGTCACAGGAAATAAAAAGCGTGAGAATAATATAAATTAAGAGCGCCCAGTACAGTGCGACAAAATTGTCCAACAGTTGGCAAAATAAAATAACTAAATATTATCTATTAGCCGCTGTAAGTTTTCTCTAGAAAATACGATGGTTGCGCCCCTGTGCAACTCTACATATAAGTTGGTCCTTCTGTAGCGCTGGGTCCTCGATAATTGAGACGTCAATTTTTTCAAGCCTCGCCTCGCCTCGGACCTTTTGAATATTTATAACATGAGCGGACCGTAATTTTAAGACCACTTCTCGTTATCTGTATGACTTTATCTAACTTGGATTTTAGGCAGACGATTGATGTCGTGGTTTTTGAATAAATTAAACGGGGTGAGGCTTTGTAACTTGTACTAATAGGTATAGAATAATACTCTCTACGGCACTGAAACGTGGTCTATCACTATGTGCCTTATAAGCAAGCTCAAATTCGCACAACGAGCTATGAGAGAGCTATGCTTGGGGTTTCTCTACAAGATCGAATCAGAAATGAGGAGATCTGTAGACGAACGAAAGTTACCGATATAGCCCACCAGCAGTGCAAGTACCGTTCTTTATCGATCGTCAAATTCGCTAAAATGCCATAGAATCGATCACAGCGAGTACTGAAAAAATGGCATATTATTATCGAATTTGACGACCTCAACTGTCAATTTGACGATCGCTAAAAGAACGGTACTTACACCCCAGATTAGCAAGTTGAAGTGGCAGTGGGCAGGGCTCATAGCACGCAGAACAGATGGTCGATACGGCCGAAAGGTTCTCGAATGGAGACCACGGACTGGTAAGCGCAGCGTATAGGACGTCCATCCACAAGATGGATAGGTGACCTAAAAGAGATCGCAGGAAAACGCTGGATGCAGGCCGCTTCCAACCGGCCCTTTTGAAGATCGATGAGAGAGGCTTATGTCCAGCAGTGGACGTCCTATGGCTGAAATGATGATGATGAATACTCTAAAAAAAAAAGGATGTTCCTCGATATTTACACATCTGGGTGTCTGTGAATCGGGTCTTTTAGGCATGCGAGCAAGAAAGTTCGTGTGTAAGTGTTTATCCGCACTCAACTCCATAGCGGCTGAACGGCTTTTGATAAAATTTGGTATGAAGTACCTTATACCCTGGATACACATAACTAACTGTTTGATCTGATGCCGGCGTCATGGTTTTATCATCGTACTAGCCGCCACCGCCTGAAAGTTCATCCACACATCATAGATCAGTGGAAATCGCACACTGTGCGATTCACGCGATCTTTCTTGCCTCACACTTGCAAAATGTGGTGTGAGCTACCTAACGTGGTGTTTCCGTGAAGCTACAACATGGGGTTCTTCAATAGGTGAGTTAATAGAGTCCGGATCGGCAACGTATTTGTGATACCTCTGGTGTTACAAGTATTCATAGGCGACGGCGACTGCTTACCATCAGGCGGCCAGTCTGCTTGTTTGCCACCTATTCAAATTCATTTATTTCGATCGACAATTAGATCATACAATTATTAAATAAAACAATAAAAACATAAAATTTAAATTAAATTAGGTACATATTTAAAATTTATAAAATAGAGCTAAACTAAAACACACCTAATACACACCTTTCACCATTTGCTTGTTAGTCAGTACATACACCATTGAGCAATGGTTAATAAAAAAAAAGTATACCTTTTGTATCCTGGATAAATGTGCAATAAGTAGAAAATCTATATAGAGTAAAGCTGCGAGGCTACTTTTTACAGATGGCTTAAATTGGAACGCAATAAGAACAAAGTTAATTTACCGGGTGCGAGGTACGACCGTGTCTGACATGGACATTTTATATTTCTCCTTCTCAGAAATATCCGAACACTGATTATTATCTAACACCTTATGAATATTGTATTAAGTAGTTCTGAAATCGAACCTTTTTATTTTTAGGAATGTTTTAATTTATTGTCTGGTTGATAGTTAATATCTATTTTGAAATATTCTCTTTTTATATAATGAAATACCTAAGTTAAGGAAGTACTTACCTACTTAATTGTAGGTACGTAATCTTGTACGGCTTTTTTAGGGTTTCGTACCCAAAGGGTATTGTGTAACATGTATTGTATTAGCTATTGTGTAACACTACAAGGGGAAGTCCCGTCAAAATCGGTCCAGCCGTTTCGGAGTCCATACATACAATACAACATTCAATATAGATACACATTGCATTTTATATATAAAGGTAGAAGATTACCTAAATAGGTACCTACATAATATATAAAGTTTTGCACTTAAAGAGATTACCTACTAGGAAAAGACAAGTCTGCCAACATTTCTTGGTAAGACATCTTTATGGACGCTAGCTTCAAAGGCTTGAATATCGATGATACGTATTTACACGTACGTAGGCACAGAATATGCACATAAATTAGATTCAGTTGCATAAAATAAAGTCAGGACAAATATCTATGTAGACTTTTTAAAACCCCCCGATAAATATAAATAAATATTCGGGACATTTAAGCACACACGGTCATCAGACCCTAAACTAAGCAAAGCTTGTGATATGGCTGCCAGAGCAGAGACTGATATACATATATATATAGTTTTTAAATATAGAACAAACACAAATGTCCATCACATAAATGTTTGTCCTAGGTGGGTATCGAACCCACGCCCCCAAGCTCAGAAGGTAGGTTTACTACGAACTGGAGGCTATCTCGGATAAAAGAGCTGATAATCTTCAAACTGCTGTTCTTAGCTTAGCTTAGATTTACTTGAATCACAGCTAAGACAACTTTCGATCGAGTCACCTGTCATAAAAAAAACAGCCGTTTGGTAGCTACTATGCCACAGACAGACGCAAATACACACGTTAAACTTATAACACCCCTCTGTTTGCATCGGGGGTTAAAAATACTTATTTTCTTCTGCAAATTTATGTGTTATCGTACATTTTAACCTTGGTCCTTCCAACGTTATGGTAGAACCTGTATCCTGTACCTAAATACTTCGACCAAAATAAAATGAATGGATGGGAGCGCATTTTTGAAGATTACAAAATGAGCGCCGGCGCTCACTTCGTTTCAGTCGTTGTCTAGCCGTAGAAAGTGCGACACAAGACTTTTGTTACATGATAACGAAACAACTGACAAAATTATGCCTACGTGTGTTTTCCCGAAGTGTAAAAACACAACACAAAACCGCAAACTATCTATTTTTGTAACAAACTTACTGTACATACGGTTATAATTAGATGTTGCAGTATAATTTCCGACGGTTTTGACTCGTTTTTACTGAGCAAGTTCAATGGTTATGGCATATCCATTCATTTTATTTTGGTCGAATCCTAAATAGGTACGTAATCTACGTAGAGTCCTGAAGTACATACTTACTAATGAAGTAACCGTTTCCGTTCTTATTCTTCGAGAATAAATAATTCTACTACGTAAGATTCACATAACTGAGATTACGTGCCCGTTGACTAAACTAAACTTCACAAATATTTACTCGGCATTGTGTAAACTAAACCTATCTTGAACCAAGTATAATTTTCAGTTCGTACGTTTATTACAAACAAAATATAAGCTTTATTCTGTAGCAGTAAAGTACAAAATTTCAATTGGGGTATTTGAAAATAGTCTATTTATGGAAACCGATGACAGCTCCTGTTTTTCGAGTCTTCTTTTGTTTTTTTAGTGAGTCGCTAATCTCTATTTACTTATCGTTTAGTAAACGCTACCTAACATCGTGTACATTCGTGGAGTTACATAAATACCATAGCTTTTAAAAAAGCTTCTGGGGAAGGCTTCTTTTATATCAGAATCGACTTTAACTAATACGAACAAAACAACGATATGCCTACAAGCTCAGTAGTATTTTTTGGTAAAAGTACTTAAATAATCTTCTATTATTATCTACCTGTATAGATATTTAAGTACCTACATAGTTATTACCCGTATACCTGTATGTAGTTAAATCATCAATATCGATGTGGGCTTTCTGAGTTGAATTTCTCACTCACACAATCACATTTATTTGTTAGTCGTAACTGGAGAAACTCGACACAAATAAATAAAGACTTCAACCAAAAAAAGTTACTAACCTTACTAAAGCTTTCCTACAAAGCCGGGTACGAAAGCGATAGAGACAGGTGTAGGATTTGTCGGGGGTTAGAAAGAGAAGAAAAATCGTGGGCCACGTGACACCTGCTGGCCGCCAAATGAAGATATCGCAGCTGGATGCGAGAGCCAGGTAAGGAGTCATAAACCTTTTACTTAATTTTTAGTTTTGTTATAATTATGTTCCCCTTTAACATACTTATTATTGCTACCACATTTTCAAGTTGTGTCCTTGTTAAATACAACTTGCACATGAACGTGTTCTAACATTCTAGGAATCTACGTCCCAAATCGGACCTAATCTAATGAGTATAGATAAATAATAGTTGATTGAATCAGGCGTTACTTTGCAGAAGTTCATCTTCAAAACTTTTTTATGACGAATTTCCAGTGTATTTCCTCTTCTACGTCACTTTAAGTACAATACAATTTGGGATATATTATCTACATAATAATTATCTCTATAGATATTTGCTAGTGATGTAAAATAAATAATATTCTGTATAAAGAATAAAACAAAAGTTATCTCTTGCAGTTTGAAATTATAAGTACGTATTTGTTAAAAAACAGCTGTTGCTATTGTATTTTAGCTGCGTTTGACTATTCTGCCTGACGGTAAACGGTTTCCAATAAAAATACGCTTGCCTAAAATTATACCAAAAATGTTTGCAATCCCTGGCACAAGCTCCAACACACACAAAGATGCACAGATGCTACGAGCTACAAGGCACTAAAGTCTTGCTGTACAATAGCTGTACTGCAGGTACCTTATTGATAAAATTTCGCATTTTAAAAAAACTCGAGGCAACGCACCAACCCAACGTCGTACACCTATTTTTAACACAAAAACTGATGTTATAGGATAGTGTGTCTGTATGTCGCATCATAGCTCCCAAACGAATCTAACGACACTTCACATAACTATGTCGTTGAGACTAACATAGAGACAGACAGACAAACATAAAAATATTACGCTCCTTGGGCTGTCGGGTAAAATACATTAACGCCGTTTTACGGCATTGGTCGTTGTCACGGTCTCGAACAATAAAATAAAAGGTTTTTTTCGTTTTACGTAATTGTTCTTTTTGACAATATTTTTAATTTTTTTATTCTTTTTATCAATATGTGTTTTCTTCATACAAGTAGGTTATATACAGCCCATACTTCCATTGGAGATAAAGACATCAACGCGCAACGCGTACTGCCTGAGGCGATAAAATGTTTTTTTATTGACAATCCTGTTTTAAGCTTTGTCGAATGTACGTTAAACCGCGTAGGTATACCGTATATTATGGCACATAAACTGAAATAATACAATGACGCTTTTGTATGTATGTATAGTAATAACGAAATTGGAAATTTCATTATTGCTACCAATGTGTTGCCAGACTTCCTTTGGGGAAAAAGACATCAACGCGCGCCGGGTACTGCCTGAAGCGATAAAAAAACGTTTATTATTATTATAATTTGACGTTCCTGTTTTATAAGTTTTGTAGATTGTAGAAGTAATTTGCAAATGTATACCGTATATTATGGCACAGAAACTGATATAATACAATAACGTTTTTGTGTGTATGGTAAATAACAGTCGTTAATAATGAAATTCGTTATTTCATTATTGCTACCAATATGCTAGTAAGTTTTAACTAAAAAGCACAAAAAGCAGATTTTTTATCTTTTAAATACGTTTTCATGGTCGGTCATAATTTTTTTTCTAATCCAACATTAATTTATACATTTCTTGTTGCTTTTATTTCCTTGGCGTCGATAATGACAGCATACTCTCGAATACAGGGACGCAGTAAGAAGATGAAATAGTTTAAATATTATGCGTTTTAAACACAGCATGATAGTAAGACGAACTAATACCAAAAAAAATATATTTGCAAGTTGAAGTGGCAATCGGCAGGCCACATCGCTCGAAGAAACGATAACCGATGGGGAAGGAAGGTTCTTGAGTGGAGACCACGAACCGGAAGACGCAGCGTAAGTAGGGCTCCCACTAGATGGACCGACGACATAGTAAGAGTCACTGGCATCCAGTGGATGCCAAAGGCAGGCTGTCGTTCAGTGTGGAGTTTAAAGGGGGAGGCCTATGTTCAGCAGTGGACGTCTTCTGGCTGATGATGATGATGATGACTAATACCAATATCTTATGTGGTAAGAGACACCAATACTAACTTTTAAAATCAACCTATTCTGAGTCAAGCAGTATACCGCGGTATAGTATATCGCGGCGTACAAGCATCAGCCGGGCCGTAGAAGTTCAACTCTACCCGGTTTGTCGAAGGTTCGAAATTGTCTGTTCTGCGTCATGCCTCCACCACGTTCAGGTTCAAGTGATCTAAAATCCAGTAAACAAGGTTGAAAAACTGAAAACTGTGGAGTTTTTCTGGGTTGCTGGGTTCTGGGCAATTTTTCCATCAACAGTGAGGGAGGAGGAGATAGTGAGATTGTCTAAAGACGAGGTAATGCTGGTTGATGACACTACTAACAGAAAATAATAAGTGCTATAGGGGAAACTGTACGCTTCCACATGTTTATTTTTTCTAAGGTACTCACCTTATAGTGTGCTTAAAAAAATGGTTCAAATACCAATGGGACGGGAAAAAGTAGAACCCCCGCCCTGGTTACGTCCATTTCTTGCCCCAGGACGGGTTCGTGCTCGTTATCGCAGATGAAGTTGTTACACGCCGGCTCGCGCCTGTTTTTGTACCGCCTTTTGAAAGCAATGGCCGCGCGTTGACTCGAGAATCGAGATGCAATGATTAAGGTGCGGATTATTTGCTTCAATATAAGTGTAGACACCTATGTTAAAAGTTGTATGATTATTTACGGGATATTTACCGTGGTAAGGTTGTGGAATGAGCTCCCGATATTTCGGCGCAGTTACATGCACCATGTTCACGGGAAGACTGAAGAATGCGGGTGGTTGGAGAACAGTTAAAAAGTTAGGTGCAGACATAACGATTAGGTGCAGACATAACTCTTTCTTAGTCTTTTGCTACGGTTATCACTGGAACTAGAACTCGACCCTAAGTCCCGACAAAACACACTCACTGTATCACTGCGTATAGTATTTTGAACACATTTAGAACGCGAATTTTAATTTTTATTTTATAATCATATAACTTTAGTGAACAACCGTGATAGTTTAAAACAGTGTTTTACCTATGTTAAAATTATCTAATAAGTAAAAATATATTTTTTTACATTTCTTTCGAGAAAAACTCCGCGAATTTTACAAACATGACTAGTAAGGAATCGTTATTTTACCAAAAATAAGAAGCCCGTTTTCGCAGATAAAAATGCACGCACCTATTTCGCAATCTATAAACATTTAAAAGATCACCGACAGAAAATAAAAAAATAGGATTGGATCTTTATAAGAACATTGCAAATCATACTGTCTTTATAAAGCAAATTTTCTTGTTGATATTTAATTTTAATAGTTTAATAGGATGTCGTGTCGGAGATCGAAATAAATTTTAAAAATAAAGATTTTTTTAAATATCTTCCACTATAATAATACATATCAACTCTATGTTACGTATCTTACTTTAAAACGTTTGCGATGTTATTCTTAATATAATGCCCTCTATTTTATATCTATATTATTATTGCCTATTTGGTGTAAAATATCCTAAATACATATAGCAAGAAATCTTGCTAGATTTCAGAAATTCTTCTTCATTCTTATCAAGTTATCACAGTTCTCGAAGATTATCTAATCCTGTAGAATTTGGGAGTTGTGTCGGGATCTCGGAGACATTATCAAGCGTATAATGACATCCGGCCACGTGCGACGTAGGTCGTAAGTTGTCCACCCACGCTGCCTTCGTGAACCCCACAGGATAAGCCTTAACATCGAGTTGGGTTGCCAGGATGTATTCTGATAATCCCTTTTCTTTAATTTTTTTGGGGAAAGTTTCCAAGCTTTTCTTGCTTACTCTTGTATGTCGCTATTGCTAAAGAAATTGATGTTGACTTGTTCAGTAGGTACCTCTGCGATTAAATTAAAGCCTTAGGTTTTAATGCATTAAATAGGAATTATTTCATGTCACAATCTGGGTGTCTTGGGGGGAGTTAAAAACTACTATACTATTACTAAAGTTTTGCTTACGTAATACATACTTGAAAGGTAAGTTGCGGACCCTGAAATATAGAACCGTCTAAATATATGATTAGTGGTAATGCATACATTTCAATGTAGGTAATTAATTGTGTAAAGGCATCGAGATACAATACCTATAGAGTCACAATCTCTAAGTGAATACTGTCAAAAATGACCGAGCGTCGTGACATCAATTATAATTCACAATGCCATATTTACTCCAATTTAGACGTTGCATAGTGTTCAACGTCGCTATAGTCTGCTATGACATCGCAGCACTGGTCATCATCATCATCATCATTTCAGCCGTAGGACGTCCACTGCTGGATATAGGCCTCCCCCATCGATCTCCAAAAGGGCCGGTTGGAAGCGGCCTGCATCCAGCGTTTCCCTGCGGTCTCTTTTAGGTCGCCTGTCCATTTTGTGGGTGGACGTCCTACGCTGCGCTTACCGATCCGTGGTCTCCATCCCAGAATCTTTCGGCCCCATCGGCCATCTGTTCTGCGTGATATGTGCGCTGCCCACTGCCATTTCAACTTACTAATCCGGTGGGCTATGTCGGTGACTTTCGTTCAGCACTGGTATTGGTGAGGTCTTGGGCAGCGTTGTAGTTGGATCGCGGTTGCTTTACATCTAACCAAAAAGTCGGTGCAATGCATAGCGTGCGTAGAGTTTTGGTTCGGACATTATTTTGGCACCTTTGTGACTCTATAGGTATTGTATCTCGATGTGTAAATGGTAAAAAAAATCTTCGATACATAGAAAACAAATTGTAACAACGATGAAATTATGACTTAAATTATTATAAATACTTACTTTTATACTATATTTTATTTGTTGTTATTGCTTAGTTATTTACTCCTGACTTATTTTAGTTAAGGCCGCATTTTTTTTATTGTAATTACTTTCTGTGTACGGTTGCTTGAAGTTTCATTGTAATGTATCTGTTTTCCTTGTCTATGTGGTCTTTTAATAGAGTGTTATCGTATCTATGTAGCAGTTTTGCGTGTACAGTAAAATTAGCTTGAATATTACAGGAATCGTATTTTTTTAAGTAGCATTTAATTATTATGTGTTTAAATATGGGCTAAATATGTAGGTAGGTATATACTCTCTCTCTAATCTAGGGTTAAGGTACTTACCGCCATACAAAATTTCAGCTAATCCGTCCAGTTGTTAGTGAGTTGAGTGCCGGACAAACATACATACTTATACATACACACAAACTATCGCATTTATAATATATAGGTATTGATGTGATTTCCGTGTGTCAATATTAGAGAAAAGAAGAAAAAAAAAGTTTTTTTTTTTTAGATATGGTTAGTTTCTTCAAACATCATCATAAACCATTTACCATCCACTGCTGGATACATTATCATTCTTGTAATCAAAAACTCATTGGCCTTCCTTCTTCTTTAGTTCCTTTTATAAAGGGTAAAAAACACGGCAACACTAACTAAACCACTCCAATTGTATTTTAATTAAATTGTCTTCATCTCTCCTGTCCCATCATTATGGTCTGCGAGACCAAGACGTCATTGTATTCAGCTTGAACTGTTTTAAAGCACCGGCTTAACTTTATGTATGACACTCATGAATTATGAAGCAACATGTTGTGCTAGCTAGAATGGTAAATGCAGTAATTTACGACAATTAACTTCATTATTTACACTTTCGAAACTGCTTACAAAATTGCAAATTGCTATGTTGATCGTACGTATGACGTCAAAAAGGCCGCAGAAATAAGTCTTTACGCAGTGTTTACGTTATTTGCACGATGTTCATAGATAAAACTTTTTATAGACGTCACTAACATACATTGCTTATTTTATTAATAAACTTTTTTTTATTTATGTTTGAATTCATGTTGACATTATCACAATCGTCTTTAATTTTTAATATGTAAATTTTCTTTTAGCAATTTCACCTACCAGGATAATTTTTCCTCTTTTAACGATTTCGCTAACTCCTCCCTCACTGACGGTGGTAAAATCGCCCCAATAGGTCAATACAGTGCCGCCAAGCTGTTCAGGTGGGCAAAATTGTAAATACAGAATTTTCTTGGTGAATTTCTTAGGTGGCAATAACTAATTCCCTACTAGCGACGCTGTCAACTGAACAGCTAATATGGTAGACTGTAAATTATCTTTTCACACCACCTGCTCGACAATGTCCAACTACATATCATCATATCATGCAACCTCAACGTAAAGTAAAGCATTATAAATGTATGAAACTCCCTAGGGAATAAAGGGATTTGAATTTGGAACGTCAAATTCGTGTGGAAACTCTTGGCCATATTATGGCATTGTAAAGAGGTGTGTTCGAAAATCGAACTGGCCACTCAAAAAAAGCAGAACTCAAAAAAAGGTGCGTTTACAAAGAATGTGAAACAAAAGACGGTGCTGTGATTTTCAGTGAAACTTGGCTTTTTATTGTCTCGCAGAAGGTGTGAAAAGTAGGGTATACTCCTCTGGAATAAAGCCTGTCTTCGTCTTAGGCAGCTCGCTTCACTCAGGACTGTATATAACTCTAGAGTCCCTCGTTACGCTAAGGGTTCAATATGCCGCCCGCGACGTAAGACATTTCTTTATTCCCTTAGTGCATAATCTACTATTGTTAGTGCCACTTTGACAGTTGTCAACTCCATTGTAGCTCGAGAGGTGCTCGAGATTATATTTTACCCTTACCCTTTGATTATTATACATAATCAAAGAACCAAACCAAAACCCAAACCCAAACCAAAGATGTTATACGTAAGTACGTAAGTATTAGATCGTTGCCTAAACCTTTTCTTTTTCTAGATTAAACTCAGAAATTTGGCGCCATGGGAAAAAACAATAGTATTATTTCCTTCATCATCATGTCAGCCGTAGGACGTTCACTGCTGGACACAGGCCTCCCCCATCGATCTCCAAAAAGGCCGGTTGAAAGCGGCCTGCATCCAGCGTTTCCCTGCGGTCTCTTTTAGGTCGTCTGTCCATCTTGTGGGTGGACGTCCTACGCTGCGCTTTCCGGTCCGTGGTCTCCATTCCAGAACCTTTCGGCCCCATCGGCCATCTGTTCTGCGTGATATGTATAAATATTTGGGACATTTTTGCACACACGGTCATCTGACCCCAAACTAAGCAAAGCTTGTGATATGGCTGCCAGAGACTGATATACATACATATATAGTTTTAAATGCATACTTAAATAGATATTAACAACCAGATATAGAACAAACACAAATGTTCATCACACAAATGTTTGTCCTACGTGGGAATCGAACCCACGCCCTCAGGCTCAGAAGGTAGGTTCACTACCAACTGGACCAACGGGCTATCCAATGTGGCAATGTGGCCTGCCTACTACCATTTCAACTTGCTAATCCGGTGGGCTATGTCGGTGACTTTCGTTCGTCTACGGATCTCCTCATTTCTGATTCGATCTCGTAGAGAAACCCCAAGCATAGCCCTCTCCATAGCTCGTTGTGCGACTTTGAGCTTGCTTAAGAGGCCCATAGTGAGAGACCACGTTTCAGTGCCGTATGTCATCACTGGTAACACACACTGGTCGAAGACTTTCGTCTTAAGGCACTGAAGTATTTTTGACCGGGCCGGCGCACAGATAGACCTCAAAAATTATCCGACCATACCCGTAACTTTATGGCTGATCGACGCTCGTTACAACTACAATTATTTCCTTAAATTTTTGTAAATGAGTGTTAATGTGTAATAATGGTGGGCTATTATTTATTAAGTGTTTGTGAACGTGTTCGAGTGTGGCTGGGAAAGAGAGAGAAAATAAACCGGCAAGATGCCAGTCGGGTTCGCGCACTGAGGGTTCCGTATCACAGGCGGTTACCCATCCAAGTACTGACCGCGCCCGACGTTGATCTTTTGACTTCGGTGATCGTACGAGAACCGGTGGTGAATAGATATTTGTCACCTACTCGCACTTGGCCAGCTTCTATTATTTGTTGTTTTACTTTAGAGTGTGTACTATAATCAAAATAATCGTGCCAAGTTTGATGCTTGTTTTTACAATAGAGGAAATACAAAAATACGTATAAAAAAGTTTGTTGTAGACCCACCTTTTAATTTTTATTCTATGACTTTATTATCGTTAATACGCCGTACCATTACTATTCTGTAAAAATTATAAATGGCTGTCTATTACGGTTCGAAAGATACAGCGTACGTCAAAAGGTAGGACGGATGGACAGACAGACAGACAGACAACGTAGGCTTAGTAATAGCTAGGGTCCTGTTTATGTGTGTGGTTACGGAACTCTTAAAACTAGACCCATTCTAGTCTTTATTTTACAATGCCAGTTGATTATAACAACACATTACATTTTGACGATATTTTCTTTTTGTTTTATTTCTTGTACAATGGTTTCATTTTTTTTAAATTTCTATCGTCGGAAAAATTACGACGTTATTGTTTACATCCGTCTTAGAAGCCTGTTCAAAGGAAATGTAACAGAAACGTAAGTAAAATTAAAAATAATAAGTTGTGAGATGATAACATACATTATGGACGCTCTGCCCGCAGCCAGACCCGACGAGTTAATCAGCCTTCAGAGGGCAGTGGTGCTCAAACTTTAAGTTACTATTTTATAAAACTTTACGTTAGGTAACTTAAGATTTAAGTTATTGCTTGCCTACATTATAACCGTAGGGTGGAGGTGGCTACTTTGCAAAATCTCTAGGTATATGTACACTTTTTCAATTTTTCAATTATTAAATGGGAAAATTGTTACCGTATAGCCATTAGCCGTATAACTAACTCATCATTTATTGCAACTAACAGAATTCAAGAACTTACCATCAATTCTTGGTTTATTTCCTTGTTCTTCATATTCATCTGCCTTTGAATAAGACTATAATCACGTACATTTAATTGTAATATGCTAAACATTTTGTAATTTAGAAATCTCTAAACTAAATTTCTCGCTACTTTTTCTCTTAGCTCCACTGTACTTATGCTTTGCTTCCGTTGAGGCCTTTTCGCGAAAATCTGGTAGTATGGTGTATGTCAGTCGTCTTGCTTGCGCGAACGGTGTTATTGGAAAAAGTTGACATAGTCCGATGAATCGAACCACGTGATCGAGCCACATGGCCAAGTTTGAGTGAGTATATTAGCACGCGATCACCATTGCCATCAGACTTATACAATAAGGCCTCTGGTCTACAGTTTGGGAACCACAGTCAAATAATGGAGCATAATGACTCTATCGGCGGCGGCGAGGCGGCCGCGAGCGGCGCGGATCAGCCTCCGCTTTTTCAACCACCACCGGGTTCCTGTTCCCAGAATGATGTATTAACTCATGTATTCAAAGCCCTGCTGTCTTGCTTGGCTTCGAATGTTCGTTGGCTCGGCAGTAGGCACTAGGCAGTGCGGGCATGAAGCAAATGCATTCTTTTTTGTATTGAGTATTTCATAGGGATATTTAGATTATTTAGGTATCTATGTTTGGATGCGCATGCAGCAAAGCACCAACGTTATAATTGGTAGGTATTTTATAACATTACTAGCTGCGCCCCGCGGTTTCACCCGCGTAGTGATGAAAAATGGTGATGATGCTTAAGAAAAGTAGCCTATGTCCGTTTCCTGGTTCTAAAAACTCAACTCGGCACCCGCTACGAATTGCGCAGACTTTTTGGTTAGTTACAAGGTAACCGCGATCAGACCGTGCGATGCCAGAGCTACAATGACATAGCGGACAACTAACGTTAAACACTATGCAAGTGACATAACGTCGTAATTGGAGTAAATGTGGTATTGTGAAGTATATAATTGATACAATGTATGTACAATGACGCTCGAATGTTTTTTGAAGATTGTGACTCTATAGGAATTGTATCTCGATGATTCGCGCAGACCTCGGTAAAACGTATCTGCCTCAGTTTATAAGTAAGATCATGGGTTTAAAGTGTTTAATTTCAGTAAATAAATTGGTAAAGTAAAATCACATAGAATCGCCTTTCTGTATACCTGCTTCAATGAACTTTAATCCAAAGCTCTATAAATTGATAAAGCTTCGCAGAACATCACGAGTCTCGTAAATCAACGCGTCAACAATGTAGGATTTGCCGTACGATCTATGCATCGCAATGTGCAGCAATACCCATCAACGGTCAATATAAGCCAACATATTTTACCGACTTCAAAAAGGAAGGGTTTCACATTCGGCTGTTTTTAGGGTTCCGTACTTCAAAATGAAAAAAACGGAACCCTTATAGGATCACTTCGTTGTCCGTCTGTCTGTCCGTCTGTCTGTCCGTCTGTCCGTCTGTCCGTCTGTCCGTCTGTCCGTCTGTCCGTCTGTCTGTCCGTCTGTCTGTCCGTCTGTCTGTCCGTCTGTCTGTCCGTCTGTATGTCCGTCTGTCTGTCCGTCTGTCTGTCCGTCTGTCTGTCCGTCTGTCTGTCCGTCTGTCTGTCCGTCTGTCTGTCCGTCTGTCAAGACCCTTTTGCTCAAGAACGCGTAAAGGTATCAAGTTGAAATTTATACTAAATACTTGGGTCTACGGTTTCTTTCGGCTGTAAAAAAATAAAAGTTATAAGTCAACGCAATCAAAAGATATGAACGTTTATGTCGCATATTTTGCGATTTCACAGGGAAATCAAAACGTATAGGGTACTTTCCGTTGACCTAGAATCATGAAATTTGGCAAAAGGTAAGGTCTCATGGCACATATATAGGAATAAATCTGAAAGTTACAAATTTGAATTTATATCATTTAAAAATAATCATTTTGCTATTACACACTTACATTTTGTAGTTGGAATGTATAGAAGAACCTTATAGTCAACTACAAAGTTAAGTTTGTCTTTAAATATTACATCTTTAGTTTTTTTTTGGACTCGCGCTCTGAAGGATCTGTCCAACGGAACCCTCAGAGCACGAGTCCTACTCGTACTTGTCCGGTTTTTTAAAATTAATGTTAACTCAGAACTTAAAAAACGGTTTAAAAAAAATACTAAAAATTTCATCAAAACCACGAAATTCATAAAACTGCTTATTATTTTTGCGATTTCAGGGTTGGTAGCACATATTTTTTTCGTTTAGGTTTGTCCTATAGGAATCTCGAACATGTCCATTAATTTTCTAACCGAACTGACCGTATAACTTTAAAAAAAAATATACGTTTGTCTTTGAGAACCAACATAAGAACCAAGGAAGTTAGGGTATATACCACAGTATATACCAACAAGATCTTTGTTGAGAACTAAAAACAGAACTACAATTACAAAAGAAGGCATTACTAGAATTTTACGAAAGTTTATTGAAAGAAGTATTTAAGAAAATTTTGGTAACATTCAAAGTTCTTATTGCGTTGATTGCTTTATTATTCTAATCTAATGGATGCTTGAACAAAAACTATCCTATTACAACATTACTCACCCTTTCAAGCAATTACCTAAACGTCAAAATAATCTCCGGCCAATCAAACTCTACAACTAAATCGTAGATCAAAGCTTTACGTTTTAATGAAGCCTTCATCGGCGCGCGCGCAGTCGGCTCTACAAAGACACGTCCGCCTTTGAAGTCACCGCCGCTTCGCCGGTGACAAGCGGAGGCGATGATTCCTTTATAAAAACTCAATGATTTATTTGGATCCCATTCGGCTCATATTGATGTCTCAATCCATAGGTGCTGCCAGCCAACAATATTATTGCCATAACTATACCTTCAGACTAATGGCATCCCCACGAAACATGTCGATTTATGGCTTTTATGAGCAGTTTTCATAAAAAAAGCAATTATAGTTTCCTCGGAATTAGGTGATAAAACTCACGGTTTTTATTCGTAGTCTTCAAATAAAATTTCTGGTGGAGATGACCGAAGAATGCAATAAACTAGATTTTTAATACAGAAGGTTAATTGAGTAATAAATAGCTACCGTTCCTACTTCCTTGTTTAAATCCCAAAAAAGGGCAGATTAACTTAAATCTAAAGATAAAAGAACACCGCCTGAGAAAAGAATCGTTCGATATTTTAATAGCACTGAAAATAAGTAAGGTCTTTGAAATGGACGATGGAAACTTAAGCGACAAAGCAAACAATCATTAATGACCGAATACAAAACTGTGGTTTAGATTTAAGCATACATAGGGACGGACAGACAGTGACAGCGACTTTATTTTATACTATGTAGTGATGATAGTGATGAAGTGATAGTGATAGTGTTTCGGTGCTTTAGGCAATCATAAACGCGGCAATAATAAAGCCACCTTTGCCTTCAAGGAAACATAGTAATAATAATTATTACATTAACGGATTAAGCATATTTTGTACCTACCTATATGAAACATTTAATTTTATCACCAGAAAAAACGTGCAGCTGACCACATTTCTGGTTTACAAGTTTATCAACTTTACATTTCCATGCTTTCTCGCCAGCTACATGACGGCACCGTTAGGACATCCCAGCACAGATCAGAAACAGTCGCATGGACACATCGATCTAAAGCAGTTATTCCCAAAGTGGTCTATATTAACCCCCAAAGGTCGATTTTCAAACTTCAGGGGGTTTATAGCGGCGGAAAAAATTAGTTGTAGTTAATTGGAGTTCCACAAAACTGGATCCTATTTTCATAACTAAAGTGACCAGTATACTTACAAAATTGTGAGTTAATAGATCGCAAGGCAGTGCCAGGGCAGCATTTGAAGCATTTTAAGGTAGATAAACGACAATGGCAGTCAAATAACTTCAAAAGCGAGTGCTTACCGACCGACCTGTCCGGTGCCTCTGAGCTTCACCCACCACCCCTTCAAAACAAAACCCAGACAAGCTAATGCCAAATCAGGTGGTCAATAAAAAACAGAAGGTGGTCTACGAGTCAAAAAAGTTTGGGGCTCTCTGATAGAGTATGGACAACTCAAACTAGGAAAACGGTTACAATCAAACTGCGAAAAGATCGCTGCGGAATTGCGGATCTGGCTGGACGATTAAGCTGGGCTGGGATCTTGGTAAAGTACGGGTAATTTTTCTACAAGCCTGCGCTATTGACATGCTTTGCTTGAAGACATATTAATCAGTAGATAAATACCATACCACCAAAACCTAGTTTATTTTTAAACATTTGTTTTTCCTAGTTCCAAACTTCCAAGAAACCAGGCGCCTCAGTAAATATTTAACTTGAGGTAATGAAGATATAACCACCTAATCACCCAATCCTTGGTTTGAGGTGCTTAACTTATTTCACGCTATGATGTAGGTACCTAATCTTTACCTAATCAAAGATTTCACGTCACAAGTGCAGACTCGATTTAGGAATGTTGACTCTCTGTATTTAGTTGGTCAAAGATCCAACTTGCATTGCTCGATTCCCATTCCAACAGTTATCTGCGGTGGTACCTACCTAGTTTCGAAAGTATTTTATGTCGTCAATCCGTGGCTCTCGAGCACACGATTCTGGTTTATTGTATCTTTGACAAAGATTTGGTTATATGGCTATTGATCTTTGATCAGTGGGATCTTAGGCTTAACGAATAGACGATTAATCTTTTTTTTAAATAATATGCTTGGGTTTATCGCCAACTCGCCTGATGATGATGCGGTCTACGATGGAGCACGCTTGCCTAGAAGAAACCGATTCAATTGTAATTTAAAGACACCCCGATTATAACTATCGGGGTACACCCATTCAGGCAGCGCATTCCACAATAAAAGTGGAATCATCATCATTCATCTTTCTTATTTTCATTTTAAGATGGCAGATAAAAATGTTCTCGGATGTGATGCAATCTATGTAACCAAATCCAGCGAGATGCAAAATAAAAGGAACATAAATAATGCATTTCAAAATTTTATAGGTATGGGAAGTTTGGCTCTTTCATGGTCACACGATTTTTCTATAATTCGGTATGCTAAAAAAAATTAACCTATGCCAATTCCAAAACCATTTCGAGATTTTATGTTACTAACCCTTATTTTTCTACTCTGACCCTTTAAAACGATAAGATGCCATTTATTTTAACATAAAACTAAGAAATCATTCGACTTTCATTGACCTCTAAATGACGTCACGGTGTAGCATTTTATTTTCTGTGCCTTTTAAGAATAAAAATATTATACATTTGACACACTGTTCGTCACACAGAATAGAATATTTTTTCATTTCTGTGGTTTGACTGTCTGGTTTTTTTCAGGGCTGCCAATATGGGGTGCTTTTTTAGACTTCTCAACGCAACGAAATTTTGTTCTATATGGTGACGTCACATAATTTCAATTTTCAAAAAAATATTGTAAAATAACTACTCAATAGAAAACAAAAATATTGAAATTAGTTTCTTAAAATAGCTTTATCTACGAAATAAAAATATTAAAAAAATACAATAAAAAAACTTTACATACCGAATTATGACCGTCGTTCACGCTGGATAAAAAGCGTTGTTGTGTATAGGCTTTTAGCAGGCGGCCTTATTCCTTAAAACGATCTCTTCCAGGCAACCGTGCACGGAAAGGAATTACAATAAGAAAAATAGTGGCCTTAACCAAAATAATTAAGAATACCTATACCTATGCAAATAACAATAAACAATTTATAGGCCACAAATAAATATAACATACATTATACTACATAATATATTATAATTATATCCATCATACTAAACATATATGTACATCATCATCACCACAGTCAGAAGACGTTCACTGCTGAACATTCTCCCCCCCTCCAGTGGTACCTAATATAGGTATACTTTACTTACTTTAGGACTTACTTAGGGACTACTGTAACTCCTGTACAACCAAGTTTTCTTTGAAGAGGTGGCCGAAATAAACCCAAAAAATACATGAAAGCCAAGTAAGTCTATGTATCAGTTCTGATCAAAAAATACGAAAGTGGCTCAATTAGATACTCAAGTTTACAGATAGGTAAGTGGTTTGGACTACATCTATTAGGTTAGCTTAGTACCCCCGCGGAACCTGGATTTTATCGACTTACCTTTTTTACCTACTTACGTAACTTTTTTATAAGTTAGTAGGACCATACTGGTGATACTGGTCAGGTATAAGGTAGATAGGTACCCAAAGCTTTCAAGATAGGAGCTCCATTATTTTTTCTTTGTATATCACAGGCTTCTATAATAAAAGTCCTGAATGGTGACGTTCATTACAAAAAATCCTTTCACAATAGTCCCGTCTTTAGTCCCATGCACAATTAAGACGTCAATCATTCTTAAGTCATTTTATTTTGTTAAGATTTTATGGGTTTTGTTCACTTTTGTTCTTGTGTGCTCTTGCTGCGCCTTTCATGGTGTGCCATATGCTTTATGAGGCAAATGATCCGTAAAATTATGGCTGCTCCTTTATGTGAGTGCACTCATTATTGTCACATATTCGTCCTATCCATTTCTTTTAACTAGGATTCTGTGGGTGTAATTATCTACTTTTGCAGCATACAAGTAAATAATTATATGAGTACCTACCAAACAAATAACTAAAATATAACTTCATCATCAACATCATCATTATCATTTCAGCCATAGGACGACAGGCCTCTCCCATCGATCTCGAAAAGGGCCGGTTGGAAGCAGCCCAGCATCCAGCGTTTCCCTGCGGTCTCATTTAGATCGTAGGTATGTCCATCTTGTGGGTGACGTCCAACACTGCGCTTACCGTTTCGTGGATGTAGAACTTATTAAGGCGCGGTACAATCGTGAAATTAACCAAAAGAAGCATTTTTAAACGCTTAGTGCGATCTGACGAAATTGACTGATAAGATAAAAAAAAAATACTAAACGTAGAAAAAACACCCGTTAATAATCTTAACCGAATAACATTTCGATAAATTATCTGGATTCTTAAAATAAATTAAATAAAATGATGCAACAAAAATAGCTTTTTAATTGAAGTACTCTGAATTTTCACCGACAACAACATAATTTTTTGTACTAATTGTTTAGCCAGACTAGTGTTTTAAAACTTTAACCAGTTAATTGTTAAAATTAATTTTTATATTTCAATATGTTAAATAAAAACCCTCAAAATAACATAAACACAAGCACAAAGTCATCATCATCATCAAATATGATGATATACGATTTTCGATTTTAAACATAGCCGCTTTTGATAGCAAATAGATAATGGCGTGAGGGTAAACAACGAATTGAAACCGTGATCAGACCGCGCCTTAACCATGTATTTACGTACAAAATACCTACATATTACACATAATTATAAAGCATTCAATCGTTTTTTTTTTGCGACCTAACCCGACATGTCATTGGTCCCTCGGATAAAATACTTTCCAATAGGCTATTTTTACATTCTAGCAAAGTGTCTATTATGTTCCATTCGCATTGCGCAGTAAATGTGAAAAGGCGTTCTAAAAATAATTACAACTACCCAAAGACGCTATAAAATGGTTACTACGTCTATGCAACAACCAGAGTCCAGTGCTTTTCATGAAAGAAGTCCCCCAGACGTGGCTCTGTCATCACGTATCCGTTACTATCACAGATATCCTAAATCTGGGGTTACTATCATTTCTCGAGCAGCACTTTTAACAACTTTAGGCATCCTACACGAGTCACAGTTGTTCCAACTATTGTCAAGCAAAGTAAGTCACGGTCAAGTCAGGGGCGGATCCAGGATTTCATTTTGGGGGGGCGGGGGGCATTCTGGATTTCATTTTGGGATCTTTGCGTAGTAGGTACCTATGTACCTACCATCTACCTATGCAATGCAAGTATGCAAGCATTATGCAAGCGATGGCAGCAAATTGGACGTGTTCTAGCTCATGATGATGATATTAATACTAATAACCAGTGAGATGCAGCTCACTGCTAAAAACTTGAAGTTTTCGTCTTGAAAAATATTTTATATCTGTTACTGGCTAAATAGACATGTCTGTTTAGAGCGAAACCTAAAAAAGCATAGAATGGCTTTCATTGATATGTCAGTTGTCGACGTCATTTTTCTCGACTGTCATTCAAGAAATTGGCTGTCAATGAAAGTGACAGCTGTTTTATCTTGCTCGTCGCTACAACTAATAAAAATAAAATAATTTTAGAAAGCAAGCTGATTATATTGTAAATATATAAATAAAACATTCTTTGTTATTTCTAGTTGTGCTTAAAGTGTACTATACATCTAGAATTTAACTGGTTAATAATCAACAAGTGACTTGTGTACCTGACGTTTGAGTAGGTACGTATCTTTACTTTTACTCATTGGCCTGAAAATATTTTGATAACAAAATATATTTCTCATAGGGTCCAAAAAAGACCTATTTAATCTAATAGCCCTTACAAATATTGCTATATGCTACATGTTTTTAATGCTGCAAATACATCGTGTAACTTTCTTTAAGTTTCTCCTTGACGAAATGGGTAGTCACGATTATAAATGTTATTCTACGTCGCTGATATAATCACTCACTCACCAGTAATTAATTGAAAACTATTTACTCCAAATAATAATTACTACACGTATTTAGAAAACTTTTGACCTATGTCCTCTAACTTTGACATTATAAGGTTAAATGATTTTGGTATTATTTATTTTAACTTTCACTTTCAGAGCACTATGCTGTGGTTATAGTGGAGTTCCAAAGTTACCGGATTACATCTGCAAGTAAAATATGAGTGCTGGTGGACCACAACCAGTGAACAACTTGCCACCTGGCATTAACCCTGATAATAATTTATTACCGGGAGGACCCCTGATCAATCCGACGATGAATCGAAATCGGAACAATCATCCCAGTCCACTGATTCATATACGGGAACGATTATTTCATGCATTATTTTTTAAGTTTGCTGTGGCCTATGCTCGTACATTTCCGAGGCCGGTGCGGCGGTTTTTCGAGTTCCTCGTCCTATTAAAGGCGCTGGTTGCGTTTTTCGTTCTTGCTTACATACATATAGCATTTTCGAGATCGCCAACAACGTGTTTAAACCAAGTGCGAGACTCGTGGCCCAGGGATGGGATACTGAGAGTGGAGATATTAAGGAATCCTGTTCAAGATTATACTATAGAGCAGAGTTATGCTAAGGAACGTAAATTAAAAAAGGAAAAAGAGGAACTCAACTCTATGCTCGGAATATTAGCAACAGAAGGGTAAGTTCTCATAATCATGATATTTGATAAAAGAAACTTATAAACTTATGGTAAACTACTTTAGTAATAAATAAATAAATATTCGGGACATTTTTTCACACACGGTCATCTGACCCCAAACTAAGCAAAGCTTGTGATATGGCTGCCAGAAACTGATATACATACATATATAGTTTTTAAATACATACTTAAATAGATATTAATAACCAGATATAGAACAAACACAAATGTTCATCACACAAATGTTTGTTCTACGTGGGAATCGAACCCACGCCCCCAAGCTCAGAAGGCAGGTTCACTACCAACTGGGCCAACGGGCTAATGTCATGATGATTGTAATATTATCATCATCAGCTAGAAGATGTTCACTGCTGAACATAGGCCTCCCCCTTAGTAGGCTCTCACAATGTCAGCCTACCTATGCTGCATCTTCTGGTTTATAGTATCCACTCAGGAACTTATCTTCCCCATCAGTTATCGGTTCTTGATTTTTCCCCCTACTATATGAGATATCGATGCCAACCCTATTACAACAGATCGGGCATAAGCCAGAGTTCTTTTCTAAGCCCTATTCTCTTTTCCTTCATGATTCATTACCGACCTAACGGAACTGAACGTACTGCTGATGGACGTAAGCTCTTTCTTGAAGTCCGATCTCCTAGTAGTTAGTTTACAGAATTATATAAATATTTTTTTTTATGGAGTTTGACGCAATATGCAATTTAATCTTTATAATAATTATGTTAATGTTATGACATTTGACCACAAAAGGAACCCCTTTTGTTTTTTGGGTTCTGTACCCAAAGGGTAATAACAGGACCCTATTACTAAGCCTACATTGTCTGTCTGTCCGTCCTACCTTTAAACGGCTGTATCTTTCGAACTGTAATAGATAGCCAGTTGAAATTTTCACAGAATATGTTACGGCGGATTAACTAAGAAATAATAAAAAACTAAAAACGTAAGGGGTCCTCATACAACTAACGTATATTTTTACGTATTTTATTTTGTATTGCTCTAATGTAAAAATGGTAATACGTACAAGCATCAAACTTGGCATGATTATAGTACACACTCTAAAGTATATCCACAAATAATAAATAATGGCCAAGTGCGAGTCGGTGACTAATTTCTGTTCATTACCAAGTTAAGCAACTTATTCGGTTACTTAAACAATCTTATCATTCGAACTTCGACCTTATCATTTCACTGAATCGAAATGCAATATTATACAAATTTTGAAGTCTGTTCTTTAAATTGATTATTAGTATTGTATTTTTGTGGTTACGGAACTCTCAGTGCGCGAGCCCAATTTGCACTTGGTATATTTATTATCATTTAACAACTTAGCTATAAACAGAGTAACGTGTTAAAGATCTGAGTTTTTGAAACACATAGGCTTTGTTTAACTCGTAGGTCACTTTTTAACCATATGCTAATTGAATAAAAACTACAATATTACCTAAAGAACGCCTGGTTCAGCCAATGGCCATATAAATTATCTCTGGGTTCAGTACTCAAGTTACTACGGGATGCCGCTAGTACCTACACTATAAATGTAATTAAATCCGATGCGCCATTACATATTCTTCCAAACTAAATAATCATGCCCAACAATGTCTTGAATAACTACAGTATGTTATATATACGAGTACATAAACTACAGATAATGGATATTTTTTTTGGTGGATTTTCTTCAAAAATCTTGTCATCAAGTCATCAGTAATGACATTATGTTAATTCATTTCAGTAGTAATCCAATGTGATGGTGCAGGATGGCAATGGAACCTATTGGTGACTGCTTCCAGAATGCTGTTGCCACTTGCACGTGTTCTACTTAAAAGTAAAGCGACATGATAGCTACAACACCATCAGTGCGAGCTACCGCAAACATGAAAGACGCTGCAGAACTGTGGGAACCGCATCAGCATCCTGAAAGCATAATTGTATTAGACACGCAGAGCGTCAAGGGATTTTTGAGAATACGCTGTCCACAAGCTACTGTAGTAGAATTCTTGGCATTGAAAAGAGTATTTTTAACTTCATTCGAGCAAAAAGAGAATCTTCTGGACAGCATTATCGCTCCCACTGTCAACGCTCTGTGCTGCCTATTTATGTCCGCTTCATCACTCAGATCCTCACAGATAATATGGCCCAGGTATCTAAACTGTCTCACTCTGCTAAGAGAGAAGCCATGCAGCATTTATAGGGGTACTTTACTGGATCCCTTGCCGCCCATAGAGAACACCACATACTCGACAGTAACTGCACTATCAGACTACCTGCTTGTTTATCAAGTATACCATTAAAAACCATTAAATAGTACGATAATGGCATGTTAGTTGGTCGGTCACCACTATCAAAACCAAATAATTTGTTTCAGATAATAATTCAAACAACAACAAACATTACACATGAAAAACATTATTATCTACACCAGGGGTCGGCAACCTAATATAGCTTAAGGGCTCATTACAAAATAATTTTCTCCTGAATTTCTCTTGAATGGTTGACGAAAATAATATGTTACACAAAGACAAAACAAGATATAAAAACTGAAAAAACTGTTATTCGCACTCTGTATTAAAATAATTCTTTCTAGTAAGTTCTTGGTCTTTTACTCATGTTAAAAACACAATATAACAATAATTGGTCTACAAATTATGTAACTAAAGTAACGACACAATAATGCGGCTACTTCATCATCATCATCATCATCATTTCAGCCGTAGGACGTCCACTGCTGGACATAGGCCTCCCCCATCGATCTCCAAAAGGGCCGGTTGGAAGCGGCCTGCATCCAGCGTTTCCCTGCGGTCTCTTTTAGGTCGTCTGTCCATCTTGTGGGTGGACGTCCTACGCTGCGCTTACCAGTCCGTGGTCTCCATTCCAGAACCTTTCGGCCCCATCGGCCATCTGTTCTGCGTGATATGTGCCCTGCCCACTGCCATTTCAACTTACTAATCCGGTGGGCTATGTCGGTGACTTTCGTTCGTCTACGGATCTCCTCATTTCGGATTCGATCTCGTAGAGAAACCCCGAGCATAGCCCTCTCCATAGCTCGTTGTGCGACTTTGAGCTTGCTTATGAGGCCCATAGTGAGAGACCACGTCATATGTAAATGCGGCTACTTAACTCAGAGTATCACAGCGCACTGACTCCTCAGGCGGGCGGGGCGCGGCAGAGGGAGGTTTAGGTAGTTTGCATGCTTTGTTACGGTGTACCGTCACAAAAGGCTTGCCGACTTGTACAGAAAGCCAAAAAATAGCTTATTCAAAGAAACGACTTGAGATCTTGGAGGGCGCACGTGCGCCCGCGGTCACAGCGTTGCCGACCCCTGATCTACACTAAATAATTAAATAAAAACAAAGTCAAAATGATACATACCGATAAAAATACAAAGACTAACACACAAATTATTTTAAATAGTAACACTACGGCATCATATTCTTACCTGACACAACACTCGGGTAACTGTATCTGCTGCTATGCACCTACTGCACCAGGGAAGCTACACTTTTAGGGCGCGTCCATTAATTACTTGAGGTGATTTTGGCGATTTTTCTACCCCCACCCCTCCCCCTTTGGTGAGATGTCATGAGATTTGGCTCGACCCCCTCCCCCACCCCTTAAAGGTGTAAATACGTTTTGTAGAATATAGTCATATTTTAGTAGAGAAATATGTTTTACTTAATTTAACCCAGTTTTATTGCAATTATACACTGTTTCTTGCGGGAAAAAAATAACTTGGTAATTGCCGAGACCCTGCCTCTCCCCCAAGTGAGATTGGGTGAGATTCGTCTCAACCGCCTACCTTGTAGTTTCGGAGTTAAACAAAACAAACAAACTTACAAGATTACCAACTTTGTCTTTTAATAGTATTAGTGTAGATGATAAAACGGTTTATCATGTTTATATCTCTGTCTGTCTCTCCCTCTCTCTGAACTCTCTCTACTCTCTCTGTCTTAGATACTCTTTGTACCAGATTTAAGTGTGTGCTTAATAAGCTTGAATCTCGTCTAATTAAACTACATTTAAATTTACAGGTTCGTCAACATAGAGTCATCATCAGGTGATGATATTGAAGAAGACGAGTACATTAGAGACGGCACGGACTATGGCAACATCACTCGCATTCAAGAGGAGCTGCAAGACATGATACTGTCAAGCAAGCCTGATGACAACCCAGACAGAGGGAATGAACCTGTGGATGTGAATGTGACAATCGTTTCTGACACCGGGGAGGAAACATCAACATGGACAGCAGGGATTATGGCACTTGTTAAAGAAAGTGCAGTTGATTTAGCTATTATTGATGTAAGTAATACTATAATAATTCTTATTTGAGACGAGATCTACACTATAAAAGGATCCGACTGTCCAAAGTTTACATTTCTATCTTCTGTAGTTAAAGCTGTGCGTTGCTCTTATAAGTAAGGATTTTGCCTTTTATATACGCGGTTATAGGATATTGCGGTTACTGGTAATCATTTAGCATCCTCTTAAGGGCGGCCTTGGTACATCAAACCAAAAACTTTTGTTCAACGAAATTTCGAAATTCGCAATAAAATTAAGCAGGAGTTCCATACAAAAAAGTCATTCACTCCTGACCCGAAAAAACATATGGAACAGCAGATTTTTTCGCGAATTTTTGTAAGTCGTGGAGCGAAAATTAAATGTTTTGACTTATTAAAGCCAAGATAATCCTAACTGTATACAGGGTTACTGGGAGTTGCTCCCACAGTAAAAGTTGTTCCTAATGATGAGTACAATGACCTTTAGGCTCAGTACAGTCTATATGTGTAACCCTGTATACACACACACACCGATACATAGACATGGGCGTCAAACTTTCCCTCGGGGGCTAAAAATAATGCTTCACAATCACGCTCATAGCTCCCTAGAATTCTCTCGTGTCGAGGATGCCATGCAAAAAAGGGCTAAAGTAGGTCAGTATAACAACAAAATGATAGGTATCTCGCTTCTAATGAGCAATTAGATGCTTTCAATTATCAGATCATGTTTACATTGACCTTTGAAATAGGCACAAACGTGTGATAGAATCATGTAGTTTTTATCACAAAAATTGGTATATTTTTGATTTATTTACATGATAACTGTTATAATATCTAAATATTTCCGGATTTGTTAACACCTTGACCTAATGTAGCTAATTCATGAATCTACGATGGCAGTTCAAAATAACACAATTGTACTGCATTTGTACACTTGTGAACTACTGTATTGAGGAATAACAAACAATAGAAGAAATGTAACACTAGTAAATAGCCATAAGTACTTATTGTAATCGAGGTGTCCAAAACACAATGTACCTAAATGACACTAATATTATAAAAGCGGAATTTTGTGTATTTGTGTCACAGATTCAAGTTAGAAGCCACAAGCATGTCAAATTGTATGAAATCCAGCGTGCTGCATTTTTTGTACGTCGCGAGTAATTTGGTGTAACGACGACCTAAAAGAGACCGCAGGGAAACGCTGGATGCAGGCCGCTTCCAACCGGCCCTTTTGGACATCGATGGGGGAGTCCTATGTCCAGAGTGAACCTCCCATGGCTAAAATGATGATGATGATGAGTCATTTAGTGGCAGTTAACTTCATTCGCACGGCTAACTGCTTTCGACGCTATTTATTTTAGGGTTTTTACAGTTACTGTAAAAACCCTAAAATAAATACCATTAAATTACTCGCGTCGTGTAAATAATGCGGCACGCTGGATTTCAGTTTACTATGGCGCAATTTGACATTTTTAACTGCCGTGCTACTGCCAAGACAAATCAAATTCAAATTATTTATTTCACATAAATAGTACATCAGTAAAAATATCGTCAGCCCTAGCCACCAAAGTGAGCGTTAGACCATATCTTGTTATATAGTTCCTTCCAAGTGGACTTAGGTCAGCATTTTATACATTTTCATAATACAATGTTCCCGGCGGAGATCTAATTGAATTAAGTTGGAGCATTGATCCAACAACATACGACGGAAAACAGACACGCAAAGTAGGTCGCAAGTAACTCGCGGCATCTAACCTGAAACAGATATAAGGTAAGTGTGTATGTTTGTCAACACTCAACTCCGTAACGGCTAAACGGATTTGAATAAAATTTGGGATGGAGGTAGCTTATACCCTGGATTAACACATAAATGATATTTATCCTAAAAAAAACCGTTCCTGTAAGATAGCGGGTCAAACCGCGGGGTGCAGCTTGTACTTGTAAAATGAACAATTGCACGATAACCGTGAGGGAGATTAAACTAAACCATCATCATCATCACCCATTACACGTCCACTGCGGAACAAAGGCCTCCCCCTCTTAGAGAGGGGTATTGCCATAACCCCCACGCTTGGCAGGTGGCTTGAGGATCGCAGTAATATCACCGTGAACTAATAGAACGCTGCTGCCCATCCTCCGGAGAAAATAAACTAAACAATGACACCAGTCAAAAATTCGTTTCAAAACTTTCGTCCAATGAATGGAAAACCCTTGTTAAACAATAGCAAGTCAGTGACGCAAGTTATTTACTTATTCAATTGTTTTAATTCATGAGCATATTTCGATGAGTAGGTACACTTTTGAATTTGTTACTTGATTAGCTGGATTTGGTTTAATAATGTAATTAAGTATATAGCAAACTTATTATAATATGAACATTTTCCAGCCCGAAGGGTGGAAACGATTATTTCAGGTCTTGCTATGGCTTGACCTTTCGGAGATTACCTACCTTACCTTACTATGCACATATGCTAGACAGTAAGTATACTGTCTCTGACGCGGGGGATTTAATGTAATTAAGTATTTAGCAAACTTATTATAACTATCTTTTAATAGTTCCTTGAGTATTCTTAAGTTCTTTCTATACCTGCTAGCTACCAGCTGCTAGAGATCTATCCACAAAATTTTCCTGCTGGACTCCATCGTGTCGGTCGAAGTCGAAGTAATATAAGTTATACATTCTCCGATAGTAACAATCTGAGTGCCTTCAAAGTAGGAGTGAAAAGACCTGGGGCCTCACGGACAACAGCTATAGCGGCACCAAACTAACGTTAGATCCGCTCAGTTGGAAAATCACGCGACCGCAAACCGTATCTGCGCGCGTTAAGGTTCACGTTCGCGTGATTTTCCAACTAAGCGGATCTAACGTTAGTTTGGTGCCGCTATAGCTGTTGTCCGTGAGGCCCCTGCATTGTCTTGTTTAACTGGGTGCCTTCAAGTCGCGAATGAATCGGTCTCTAGGCAAGCGTGCTCCATCATAGACAGCATCATCCCTTAACACCAGGGCCAGGGTCCCGATTCTACTAAACCAATTGTTTTTATCATATTTGTTCATAAGTGTAAATTTTGGGTAATTGTCCCAAAATTTACACTTATGACACTAAGGGTGGGTTGCATCATGTTACTTTAGCTTTAACAAACATCGACATTTCAGTTAAAGTACCGGTTAGGCAAAAATTTTGTTGCACCATCTGACAATTGTTAAATGACGTCATAACTTTAGCTGTTAACCGTAACTGCCCACGATTCGCTATTGTTTATTTTAAATATCTGTCAGATGCATAAAATATAATTCCACCTATGCATCTGGAGTAAATAAGGTCTCATTTGACTTGCAACCCTGGTAACTTTAACTATGATAAGGAATACGCTGGTGCAACGCATTTTGCAGTAACTGCTAAAGTCAGCGTTATTGTTATTGTCAAATTTGTCATAAACCTTAACTTTGACAACTACTTGGTGCAACCAAGCCTTAGGGTGGGTTGCACCATTGTACTTTAGCTTTAACAATTCAGTTAATGTACCGGTTAGGCCAAAAATTTGTTGCACCATCTGACAATTGTTAAATGACGTCATAACCATTAGCCCGATGGTCCAGTTGGTAGTGAACCTGCCTTCTGAGCTTGGGGGCGTGGGTTCGATTCCCACGTAGAACAAACATTTGTGTGATGAACATTTGTGTTTGTTCTATATCTGGTTGTTAATATCTATTTAAGTATGTATTTAAAACTATATATGTATGTATATCAGTCCCTGGCAGCCATATCACAAGCTTTGCTTAGTTTGGGGTCAGATGACCGTGTGTGAAAAAATGTCAAAAAAAAAAAAAAAAAAAAAAATAACTTAACTGTTAACCGTAACTGCCCACGCTTCGCTATTGTTTATTTAAAATATTTGTCAGTCGCATAAAATATGATTCCAGCTATGCATCTGGAGTAAATAAGGTCTCATTTGACTTGCAACCCTGGTAACTTTAATTATGCTAGTGAATACGCTGGTGCAACCAAGCCTTAGGCTTGGTTGCACCAAGTAGTAGTCAAAGTTAAGGTTTATGACAAATTTGACAATAACAATAACGCTGACTTTAGCAGTTACTGCAAAATGCGTTGCACCAGCGTATTCCTTATCATAGTTAAAATTACCAGGGTTGCAAGTCAAATGAGACCTTATTTACTCCAGATGCATGGGTGGAATTATATTTTATGCATCTGACAGATATTTAAAATAAACAATAGCGAATCGTGGGCAGTTATGGTTAAAGTTAAAGCTATGACGTCATTTAACAATTGTCAGATGGTGCAACTAAATTTTTGCCTAACCGGTACTTTAACTGAAATGTCGATGTTTGTTAAAGCTAAAGTAACATGTGCATCCCACCCTTAAAGTATGAAAAAAATAAAAACTGTCAATTTTGAGACATTTCATAAAAAATAAAAAAACAATTACAATTTAAAAACAATTGGTTTAGTAGAATCGGCCGGGCCCAGGCGAGTTGTTGGTCCAACACAAGTTTTTTTATATTATTCGTCGTCTATAAAGTATTTTTATTAATTTCAGGAATCCATTGATGAGACCGCATCAAATGAGTCTACGAAAGGTAATATTCATATCCGTATTTAGTATCAAACCTTCAAAGGTTCTTACGGGCACTCGTAAGACTTCTATAACGCTCGATGTAGTGCGACCACTCAATTCGTGGTACTGCAATCTGCAAATGACGCAGTTCTAAGGTAAAAAAAAAAACAACCAAATACAGAAACTCCTTTTTTTGTCGATTAAAAAAGAAACAGCCTGCATGTACTGCACTGTAGTAGTCTGTAGCCTAGATCCCTGCGAACTGTGTGATCACCTAAAATGTGCTAATTCGATATTTATTTGTCTTATGCTGCGGACGATCCAAACATTGTAAGTTACAGAAGGTTACAGCAAATCTAACAAAATAATTATTAATCTAAGAAGTATAAATAGTTTTTTAAACAAATGTAAAAGAGCTGATATTCTTCAAACAGCTGAACAGATTTTCTTAAATCATAGCTAATAACCCCCTCTAAGAGGGAGAGCTTTTTTCAGCAGCGGACGTTTTTAACGGCTGATGATGTGTGTGAGATAGCTAAGAACTATGAAGACCAAGTGACCTTTCCAACAATATCAAATGCCTGCCAGGCTTGCCGTTTGGGAGCTACAATGTCACAGATAACCTCCCCCTCCCTCTCAAAGAGGGAGACCTTTTTTCATGGACGTTTAATGGTTGATGATGTGTGTGTGTTTGTGTGTGAGCTAAGAACTATCGCGATCAAGTCACCTTTCGGGAGCTACAATGTCACAGACAGTACAGATGCACACATTATGTGAAAACTTAAGTTATAATTATATAATAATAATAGCCTTTATTTACAATCCTACAACACAAGCTTTGCTTAGTGTAGGTTCTGTGGACCAACCTACATGTTATCTTAAGCCAAATATTGTGTATATACCTAAGTACTATAATTAAAATAATAAGTAGCTAGCTTAGTATTTTTAAGTATTAAATTTAGTGGCTTTTGTATCAATGAAATAAATAAAAAAAAAAAAAAAAAAAAAACAATAAAAAAAAAAAAAAAAAAAAAAAAAATTAAAAATTATTGTCTAAAAGCCCCAATAAAATTAAAGATAAAAAAAAAAAAGTGGATATACAAGTAAATTATGAAATAGCTTATTAAACTTATATTAATTATATTTTGTATTAGACACCGGTATTTAGATTATCTTGCGATCCCGCAAAGGCCTCCCCTAGAGCTTTCCACACCTTTCTAATATGGGTCATCCTCTTCCAAGTAACCCCCGCTATCTTCCGAATATCGTCCTAAGTCCGTCCTTAGTTATATATACATATAATCAAATATAATGATTTTTTTTAAAGTAGCTGTTAGTTTTCCGAATAAAATAAATAAAGTTAAACTTATAAACCCCCTCTTTTTAGTGTCGGTGGTTAAAATATCTGATATCCGCTTATTTCTCCTTCAGATGAAGACTACATACTAGAATACTCCCTGGAGTACGGCTTCCTCCGGCTGTCGCCGAGCGCCCGCCTTCGCCTCAAGATCCCCGTCAAAATCATCACATTAGACCCTCACACTGATACCTGCTTCGGAGATCCCTTCTCGAGATTCGTTCTAGACGAGTTTCTAGGATATGACGACCTGCTAATGGCCTCGATTAAAACCTTGGCTGAGAACGAAGACAATAAAGGTTATTTGAGGTTAGTATCACATATTGTACTAAATATTAATAGTGGCAGAATATTATTATTATTCATCATCATCATCCATCAAGTGGGAGGCCTACCTACGCTGCGTCTTCCGGTTCGTGGTCCAGAACCTTTCTTCCCCATCGGTTATCGGTTCTTCTTCGAGCGATGTGGCCTGCCCATTGCCACTTCAACTTGCAAATTTTAACAGCTATGTCGGTGACTCTGGTTCTTAGGCGAATATCCACGTTCCGAATTCTATCGCGTAAAGAAACTCTGAGCATAGCTCTCTCCATTGCCCGCTGTGTGACTCTGAGTTTTTCCAAAAGGCCAACAGTTAAGGACCACGTCTCAGTACCATATGTCATCACTGGCAACACACATTGGTCAAAGACCCTTGTCTTGAGGCACTGTGGTATCTTGGACGAGAAGATGCGTGATGTGATTATTACTAATATTAAATCCGGCCAAGTGCTAGTCGGGATCGCGCTCTGAGGGTTCCGTACCATTACATAATACAATAAGGTCGCTATATTAGATTTAGCTATTTAATAATAAGCTAAGCTTGACTACGCTCTCGGCCTTCAAGCTTGGACTTCATTGCAGACCTCGATGTCTGCACTATAAAAGCCTTGAACTTCTGTCTCGGCCTTTATTCCAGCTTGTCCATCAAGGGCTGCAATGCTGACCGCGCTGTGATGGCCTGGAGCTGCGCTTTCGGCCATCATCATCACTGCCAGCAACGCACTCATTACCTGGGGCCTTACGCCCAACTCGTTACGCGGTCCCAAATTAACGTTAAAACCGTGCAGTTCGGTAAACCACGCGAACGTGAACCTTAACGCGCCCAGATACGGTTTGAGGTCGCGCAACATTTTTTCATCACCTAAACTGAATTGCTTTAAACAGCTAGGCGTAAGGCCCCCGAGCGCGACAGTAACGTACCATTATTTTGTTACAGAAATGTGATCACTGGTGAGCACTATCGCTTCGTGTCGATGCAAACAGCGCGCAGCTCCTACATTGCGGCATTCTTCATTATGCTGGTTTTTGTAAGTACCTACAAAATACGAATAATTTAGGTTAAGCGGGCGAAAATCATATTCTGATTTGTTTAAGCAACTTCAAATTCTAAGCGGAGGTGATAAAACCTAGGGCCGTACCACCTGCTTTGTAGCGATTTTGTTTAGGTGATTGCGAAAAATTGCGCGATCGTAAACCGTATCTCGGAGCGTTAAGGTTCACGTTCGCATGATTTTCAGCATCACCTAAACATGGTATGGCCCCAGCACAAGCTCCATAAAATAACGGAGCTTGGGTCGTTGGCGTAACAGTCCAACACTTCTACCCTCTATTTCGCCTCAAGTCCAGTCTAATAGTGCTAACAGACGCTCGAACGCGGCTGACCTCAACCGCCGTCTGACCAATGGGAGAGAAAGAGAGGGAAATATGATATTCTCACTCTTTCTCTCCCGTTGGTTGGACGGCGGTCCGTCAGCTGCGTTCGAGCGTATTAGCACTATAATATAAGCAGCTTTAACAAGCTTAAAAAAAATCAGTGAGCAAGTCAGAAGTTTAAAACTAATGCCATCTAGCGTCGAGTAGCAGAACTAAGATTATCAATTCCAACTAACCTGGATTTTTCGGGATACGCTCATACGTACGAAGTTCTTCATCCGAGTTGACAATACGTAGGTACATCGCTAGATGGCGTTTTGATACAATAACCTGGAATTTGTAGCTATATTGGCTATTTCATCGGGGTTTTAAAAAAAACCCAATTTATACTTGTTCTTAAAAAGTACTCACCTTTTGCCCTAGATAGCGCGACACTAAACTTTAAATTTTATTTAGTTTGTACTTAAAACAGATAAATACAGTAAATGTAACATTAAAATATATATTGAATTACAAGCTGTAATCTGCGATTTTGCCCACTACTACCCAATTTCCAGCATTTTTCACGATAAAAGTATTTGTTGTCAACCTTGCCAAATTTTTGTAGATCGGATCAGCAGTTTAGTTGCGAAACGTAAACATACTTCAGAGAATCTCTGAATACGCTACTTTCGAATTTCCCTACACAATGTTGGCTATACTATACCACCACTGTACACAGCATACGACAACAGCTATGCATAATATGCAGTTGTCAGCTGTTGTCGAGTGTGAATGACCGTTTACTATGTAACAGATGATATTTTTTTCACGAATTCTTTTTTGGTCCCTTAGTAAAAGTTGTTCATAATGTTGAGTAAAACGGAACCTATTGAGTGGTTTGGTATATTAATATGGAATAGCTGTTTTTTTTTTTACTATTCCAAGGTGAGTCCGATGGTAACACGATGGACGTGACAAAGATAAAATTAACTTAATTTTTGATTATTTTATTTTTACTATTTAATTATTAATACACACACCTATACTATTATTTTTATGTTTTGTTTGGAAATGAAATTTCTTTTATATTAATGTAATAATTTTAAATAATTTTATTAACATTTATTTTCTGTGACGTGTAGTACCTGTAAATTGTTACCAATAAAATACTATGACTATGACTAAACCTCTCTCGGCTTAGTTACACCCTTGGGTTTTCCCGATGATAACAATCTGAGTGTCTTCAAATCACGAGTGAATTGGTTTCTTCTAGGCAAGTGTGCTCCATCGTAGACTGCATAATCGCTTAACATCAGGCGAATCGGCGATCAAACGCAAACCTATTATTTAATAATAAAAAATGTATTAAATAAACCGGCCAAGTGCGAGTCAGGCTCGCGCATTGAGGGTTCTGTACCACCACAAAATACAATAATTATCTGTTTTAAAAATCTACTTCAAAATTAGTAAGATATGGCATTTCGATCCGGTGAAATGATAAAAAAAGATAAGAGTTCATCCAGGTAAGGAATTACCAGTTATAACTTGGTAATGAACTAAAATTTGACACTGACTCACACTTGGCCATTATTTATTATTTGTTGTTATACTTTAGAGTGTTTACTATAATCATGCGAAGTTTGACGCTTGTACGTATTACCGTTTTTACATTAGAGCTTACACAAAACTACGTTTGTTATACTTCGTTTTTAATTTTTGACTTTTTAATTATTTCTTAGTTCATTCGCCGTAACATTACATATTCTGTAAAAAAAAATAACTGGCTATCAAACAGACAGACACAGTGTAGGGTTAGTAATAGGGTCCCGTTTTTACCCTTTGGGTACGGAAACCTAAAAAACGAACTCTAAATTTTCCTACGCCAATAGAAAAATGTAGCGTAGGTAGGCCTCCCCCACTAGATGGACCGACGACATAGTAAGAGTCGCTGGCATCCAGTGGATGCAAAAGGCAGGCTGTCGTTCAGTGTGGAGGTTAAAGGGGGAGGCCTATGTTCAGCAGTGGACGTCTTCTGGCTGATGATGATGAATAGAAAAATGTAGAAAACTGCCACAATATTGATCTAAAACGCACTCACATACCAACATATCAATTAATATACGCTTGCCTACCCTCCATTCGCGCCACTAAAATCTGTACTCTCCCCCAAGTTACAGTTATTGCTCTTTTACAGCCCTTTCAAAGTTTATTAC
The DNA here is from genome assembly GCA_914767915.1 of Agriopis aurantiaria. NCBI lineage: Eukaryota > Metazoa > Arthropoda > Insecta > Lepidoptera > Geometridae > Agriopis > Agriopis aurantiaria. The sequence continues at coordinate 8,993,538 of OU611999.1, forward strand.
GGTGCCGATACAGCACCTCCGTCGGCTGCCTTATGTTTGTTTTACAAAACTCCTTAGGTAAACTGCCACTTTCATTTGCTACAGAACATATCGGTCGGATTTCTGGAGCTAACGTTATCTACCGATTGGCTGGAGACTAGTTGACTTGGTGTTTTATTTATTAGAAACTATCTCAATCCCACGATTTTCCAGTTTGTCCATATTTCTGGGAAGAAAAGTACCCTATATTTGTCCTCATAATGCACACTATCTTTCTGCCAAATTTCGTCAAAAACGGCCTAGCCGTTTAACCGTGATAAGCGAACAAACAGACGGAGAGACAGACAGAGAGAAAGAGTTACTTTAGTTAGCTATTATAATATTAGTTACGATAACAGGCTTAGCGAAGTATATAATTAAGTACCTACATAACACACACTGAAAAATATTTTAAATTGGTTGATACATTTCTGAACTATAACCGTTGTTTTTTTTTGGTGGGGATTGAAAGGGGATGCTTTGTCCCCACCCGCAAAGTGTGTTAGTATAGCATTTGCATGTCGCGCGTGCGCCTTGACGTCATAACTTGCTATTACGCATAATAGCTAATAGCTCTCTGTCTAGCATGAAATGAAAACACTATAAACTTATTTAATAAAAAAAAAAAAAATATGATCAGCTTATTTATGAGATAATAAAAAAATATACATGCCTAATATGCCTATTCTTTAAATAACATTTTAGAATAAACGATAACTAGTTTTTCGTTCCGAACTCGCAACCCTGCAACCTACCTATCTTCGTAGCCCCTTTCCAGATATTGCTCATATTGGAACTTAAAAGTTGTGTTGAAATTAACTACGTGCCTACAAAATTTCATTACGATCGGAACAACGATTCGCAAGATATCGTCGAACAAATATACAAATCTCAGATCAGATAAACAAGGGAGATATGGTAAAGTACGAAACGGCGAACGAATTTGATCTATATCAGGCTTGATGCCTTTTGTCGGACTCATCCTGCAGACGACTTTGTCGCCTTTTTTGTATGTGAACTATTAGTTCACTGGTGTCGCTTGAAGTTTCTGTGTGCGTGAAAATAGGTAAGTGTGCCGTACTTATAGGTTTTGCGGAGGTTTCGCAATATCGTGAAATAAGTGGGTGAAACAAGGAGGCATTTGAAACACGAACGATAATGGACAACATTTCATTTTTGCAAAGAGTCAAAAATACGAAAACCATTTGGATATTAGTCATTGAATACCCCATAAAAAAATAAAAAAACAAATTCTAACCACAATTTTTCAAGTTATTTGAAAAATAAATAAATAATGGAATAATAGGATTAACGAGCAATAGTTAATTTGCCAAAAAATTGAATTAAAAAATATAAATCTATCTTGCCATCTATTTCCATTACCCCGTATATGTTCAAAAAATTAAAATTATTAGGTAGTCAATAATGGCATAACATCGTGTTCCATCTACATAATATGAATAAATAATAAGCCTAAGTGATTAAAAGAAAATTATGTTGTGGAAGGATCATAATGATTAAATCGCATAAAATACTTACTTACGCCTATATTACTTTATCGTTAAATATATAAATAAATAAAAGCCGTGGTAGCCCATTTGGGAGACCGCTAGACTTGAAAGCGTGAGGTCGTGGGTTCAAACCCCGGGCCCGTACCAATGAGCTCTTTGGAGCTTATGTACGGATTTTCATACCACTGGCTTTTCGGTGAAGGAAAATATCGTGAGGAAACCTGCATACCTACGGAGAAGGAATTCAATGGCGTATATGAATCCACCAATCCGCACTGGGGCAGCGTGGTGGATATGGCCCAATCACCCTTTCGGGGTAGGTTAAAAGTCCAGCAGTGGACTGTTAAAAGGCTGATTATGATAATGATGATGAACACTTAAATAAATGTAAAACCTAATTTGCATCCTGGCATCCCAGTACATGTTGTTTTGCTATTTGATGTTGACAAATTTGACATTGCCCTTGACATAAACTTTTTTCATATTCGTTTGGCTATAGTATAAACAGCCATAGAGCCTATAATTTATAATTTGTTTAAAAAAATAACTATCAAGTTAAAAATAAAACTGAAAAACAGGTGTCCAATATTTTTTCATAATCTATCAATTAAATTTATAAAAATAGGTAGTAAAAAAAATGAAATGTTGTCCATTAAATTATACTAAGCCATATTTCCCTTGCTTATCTGATCTGAGGCTCTAAATCTAAACCTTTGAACCTAACTTAAAACTAATAGAGTTGACTTTTCTAGAGCCACTTGTACGTTGGGCCTTAGTGAGGAATATGGGAATGTTTATATACTGTGTTATGTAATAGCAACCATTCTGAACTAGATACATATCTGTTGAGCTCATGAACTGTGTTGTATTGTAGTTTACGACCTTTAAGGGTACTATTTTTAGGCCCTTTAGGTTTATTTTGTCGACTTCACAAAAATCTCTCTCGTAAAAATTTAGGTTTAACGACTAACTATTCAGACTATAATAGATGAATGAATAAGTTTTTTAATGCCCCGACGCAAAAAGAGGGGTGTTATAAGTTAAACGTGTGTGTGTATTTAACAGTTGAAGTGGCAATAGGCAGGCCATATCGCTCGAAGAACCGATAACCGATGGGGAAGAAAGTTTCCTAAATGGAGACCACAAACCGGAAGACGCAGCGTAGGTAGGCCTCCCACCATATGGACCGACGACATTGTGAGAGTCGCGGGCATCCAGTGGATGCAGATGGCAGGCTGTCGTTCAGTGTGGAGGTCAAAGGGGGAGGCCTATGTTCAGCAGTGGACGTCGTCTGGCTGATGGTAATGACGTTCAAAGCTGCGTCTAAACTAAGCGTAACGAATGAAACGTAACAGTTTATCGGTGTTCAAAGGCTAAAGATACTCAGGCACACGTAATTAGAAATTGTATCATTGAAACGATGCTCATTGTCTGAAGCCGGTATCAGATGCCGATGTATGGTGCTGACATATTCGATATGTTTATCTCATATCCAGAACTCGTTTGTTACCGGTGCGGTGTCGGAGCCCGGAGAAATTGCATTAATCAATTGTCAAACAGCGAGCGCATTGCATAACATACGCTGGCAGTATAGTGTGTTAAGATTCATCGAAATAAGGGGCAGCTAAAAGCGTGCGGCTATCTAATGCCCATAGTAACTTTCAAAAAAGCCCCTCAATTTTTGAAGTTGGTTAAAAAGGTACTCAAATCCATTTTTAGGTTTAAAAAAAGTTCGTTACTTCAGATTCCTAAGGTTGCCTGGAAGAGATCGCTCTTAGCCATAAGGCCGCCGATTGTTGCACTAGTTTTTAAGCTGTTTTATCGTGTGTATGAAATTTGTGGTGTGAACAATAAAGAGTTTATCTATCTATCTGGGATCCTTTATAAACCGATTTGGAAAATACTTTTTTTTATTTAAAATAATATTTAAAAAAAAAAAACTTTTTCAGATTTTTTCCATATTGCGTATATTTACAAATTTTGAAGTCGGTTTATGAAATTGATAATTATTGAAGAGTTAAAAAAAATAAAAAAAAATATAGAGAAAAAATCGTCCGGGCTTTATCTTATATAAGACATTGCAAATGGTAAAAAGCAATTTTCACTTTCGGATTAATAATTTTGATCTGATTTTAATGTTTACTGGGATATATTTGTTCCTCGCGGGCGTCACGACTTACACAACACTGTGTGTAAAACATACATTTCTAAGCAGCTTACAAATTAGCCCACGTCTAGGCAGAAACGTATTGATTTCTAATCGACGATTGAATTTAATTAAAATTTAAAATCGATTAGTTGACATTATTTCTTTATGTGTAATAAGATGTTCTTGAAATATTTTATTCGAATGTTTACCGATACACGATTTAAGAAATTTGGCTCGTTAGAAAAAAAACTTAAACTTTCCTTAAAAACACCCGTTTTTACGTTCTCTTCGATGGATGGAATCAACTTCATTCAGTTTCTATAGAAGATATTTTTATTTAAAAAAACTGTGTGATCCTAAAAATCATTCAAATACTATAAGAATCGTAGTTTTTTGTAAAAGCGTAAGTTAAAAATTAACCTATACTGTCCCACTCCTGGGCAAAGGTCTCCCCCATTTCTTCCCAGACAGTGCGATCACCCATAATTATAAAATTAAATATTGAAAATATTTGAAAGCGCGCACGCCGAGGTCGCCGAGTATGCAAGCATTACCGTCAAACAAGTGTACCATCTCTACCATTTCGCCTTAGTCTAGCTATGAGAGTACGCAAACATACGCGTTAAACTAGAGCCTTATAATACCAAAGTTGTTACTGGTAGTGCTTCATCAAGGTAAAACAGAATCGCGTAACAATTCGACGGCAGAACTTGGTCGAACAAAGGCGCCACTACGGCATCTGATCGATTACAGTTGAGCTGAGAATAATTAGTGTAAGCTTTACCGGAATTGCGGCTCTAATACGGTTAACGTCACTTACAAAATGGAATTAGTCGAATGGATGTTAAAAAATATTTTACGTAACTTGATAATTTAAATGGCAAATTAACAAGCATTAACTCGTATTATATACACATACACAGTCACATTGGTGCGGCTACGGATAATTTTATTTATCAGTTGCCACACCGGTGTGAATACGGATGATTTCATTCATCTTTAGCCACACCATAACATAGATAATGTCATTTATCATGTGGCTACGGATAAAAGAAATTATTTATAGTAACACCGGCGTGGCTACGGATAACACCGTGTGACTACAGATAATTTTGTTATCCGTAGCCACGCCGGTATGACTACGGATAATAGGCATGATGACTATATTTTTTTTTATTACCTCATAAAAAAGCTGATCATAAATAGAGCACATCAACCAAAACAAAATTAAAATTAGTTCAAAAATAAATAAGATATAAGCATTTTAATTTAATTTAATTTCATGCTAGACAGAGGGCGCTCTATACTGAGCCGTGACGTCACGGCTCAGGAGCGCCATACAAATGCTATACTACCACACGCTTTGCGAGAAAGGGATAGAACATCCCCTCTCTATCACCACCTAAAACTTTAAATACTCATATCTCAGAGATTTATCAGCCAATATAAATTATTTTTTCAGTATGTGTAATGTATTTACTTATATTCATCGCTAAGCCGGTTATTTGTAATAAATTAAACATTAGAAATCATGCCTATTCCATTTATCCGTAACCACATGATAAATGAAATTCCAGGGACAGGTAGGAGTCAGCACGGAGGAAGCTGTGATATTATTATAGCGTAGTCTGAAAAAACATCCAATCGCAAGCCGTACAAACGTCTTCTTTGCAATTTGCCATTTGCCGGGTTGCGATGTTGGGATATAGGTAAATACCGATAGATCAAACATGGTCAGTAGTGCCAGTACTAACACAACATTTGCGGTCAGCAGTCATCATCGCTTAACATCAGGCGAGATAGTGGTCAAACGCAAGAATATTATTTGTAAAAAAAAAGAGTCTATTTTGACTATAAATCGTTAATCTAAATATCATCATAATACAATAATATCATATAGTACTGAAACGCGGTCCTTAACTGCTGGCCTTTTGGAAAAACTCGCACAGCGGGCAAAATTGCACAGCGAAAGATGGAAAGATGTTGCGAAAGGCCTGAAAGAGGCAAAAGGGCGTTGTACGTTTATATGGAAGTCTACGCAAACGAGGTCGCTGGCAACAGTTAGTGTAAATAAATAAATAAATAATAAATAAATATTCGGGACATTTTTTCACACACGGTCATCTGACCCCAAACTAAGCAAAGCTTGTGATATGGCTGCCAGAGACTGATATACATACATATATAGTTTTAAATACATACTTAAATAGATAGAAACAACCAGATATAGAACAAACACAAATGTTCATCACATAAATGTTTGTCCTAGGCGGGAATCGAACCCACGCCCCCAAGCTCAGAAGGCAGGTTCACTACCAACTGGACCAACGGGCTATCCGTATCAATAGATTTGTAAGACGTGGATGTGGTTTTTTTATGTAACCATTCGGTAGTTTTACACATATAGAACTCCGTGCGTTAAAAAGTTATTTTCGCGCGCCAGAAAAAAAGCCTTTTAATATTAACGTGCGGGCACTCGATCGATTTGCCGGCCGCTCTTTAGTTTACTGCGACCGTAAAAACTAACAGCTAACGGGCGGATTATGTCCGGCCCATTGCGCGGTGCTAGGCCTCCTGGTCGCCTGGTAACTAATTCACACACGGCGACTGCGACACGACTAGGGCACAAGACGATACCACAGGCGATGTTTAAAAAAACCCACTGAAAAATTAGTAAGCGCTCGTACAAAATTATTCGTATTATTGAAGCTGGTTAAAAATGTACTAGGTCAAACTTAACGAATTTTTCGTGAGACCACCTCGATAGCTTCCTATACATAATTATAAAATTATCACGTAAATCGGATCAGAAATAAAAACACATTAAAAAAAACATAAAAAATAAAAATAAGGACCGAATCGAGGACCTAAAGTCGGTTAAAAATGGTCGAAAGTTTTGTATGTTTTGGCAGATTTTCTGGGCTAAAACTACGCGGTACTCTACTAAATATGTAATGAATGTATAGCGCATAGATGTCCACCGCATGTCTTTAAGGTCTACACAAACTGGCACTATCACGATTCTATGTTCAGCAGACGCCCAATCACAGCCCGTAGAAACACCGACTTGGCAACCGTGATTGGACATCCGGTGATCGCCACCTTATGATCGCAACCTGATTGCGCCTACTGTGTGGGCCACTAAAGACTAGAGTGTAAACATTCCAGTTTTGTCATGGGTTTCTATCATCGATTAAAATTAGTTGCTTTGCCTTTACTATATCACAGAATAGTAGTAATAACTATGTTTATAGTTAAAGAGTGATGGCGTTAAAATATCATGTCGTATAGTCTCCTGGTCGTGTCGTGTCGTCGATCTTAAGCGCGATTTCTTACGAACCACCGCACGACACGATTTGCCGTCACGATACCCAACACACTCACACACACTGGTCGTCGTACGTTTTTCCACGATTCCGCAACTGCACGGCAGTCGCGGCTTGTAGTGTTTCCGTGCGGAAGCGAGTGCCGAATTAACGAATTGTCGTGTCGTGATAATGCGGTGCATTGTAAGCAAGTAGCATACGTACCTATTGGTTTCTACAGCCGCTATATCGTTACAGAAAAAAATCGTCACGATTAAGCGGGCCAACGGCATAGTCGAAAAGTCGTTCACAAAACGTACATGGTGCAGTGCGGTGTTGTTGAGTGAGAAAACGGTCCATAGAAGTGTATTGCTCTTCGTGTCGTCACCACATTTTATCGTGTCGTGCATTGCTGTCGTGTCGTCTCTTATGAAAACGCTTTAAATGAGCCTGCCGGTCGCCTAGCTGCAAAGCACGCTCCGCCAGCCAGGACACTGCCTGGACGGCGTACATAGTGCAAGACTAATGTCAACTAGACTTGTTTGTTTTTGTCTGTAGGCTGATGTTGTGTTGTTTAAATGTTCAAAGCAATCGGGGCGCTTATTCGAATCGTTACGCAGGTTCAAATCCAGCCGGCCGTCAAATTTTCTAGCTGACCCGACAAACGTTGTCCTATCCATGAGTCCACACAAAAATCCTATAAAAAGCACTTTTTCCAATATATATTTTTAAACCACCCCTGTATTGAGGCTAAAAAACAAAATGGTCAAGCCACTTTCGAGTTTTTGCCAGACTAACGAAATATATTTTTTTATCTTCAAATCGGTCAAACCGCTTTAGTTTTTCTGAGACTAACGCACGGCAATTTTGATTTTGTTTATTCACCCGCGTTATATACTTCCTTAAAGGAACCTCTTTGGTAGCGACAGCAACCCTCTGAATTAGATGACAATTTCTTTTTTTTGTATAAGAGACTTCTTGCTTTCCTGAATTCTTGCCGTTCCATATAAAATGTATGGGAAAATTATTTTTCATCATAATTTATTTTTTCTTGAAATTTTCTGATATTTTAATACTTCTTCTGCTATTCGGGCGGAGAGGAATCCAACAAATCAAAGATCATGAAAATCGGCCCAGCCATTCTTGAGTTAAATGGTGTAACATACACAACTTTGTTTTATAATAATTATACAGATAGGTAGAAGAGATATTTAGAAGTTTCTTGTTGAACTTGAACTAAAGAAGCGCGTCAAAATGACTTGAAATTTACCACATTGTCTATGTTTTTGATTGGTTTATTTGCAATAACAACTTTTCTAAAAGAATGAAACGGAGGAGCACTATTAGGAGTTGCTAAAATCGTTACCGCTTTCATATATGTACGCACTATCCAATTGTTGAACCACTCACGTGAATTCGATCGACGGAATACAAAACGTTCAAACCAGGGGGACAGGTCCCTATTCTTAGTCGGCTTCACATATCTACCGACAACTTTCTACACTTCCCGGTGCCGGTGATTCTGCCATCAATCTTTTCGCCACATCATTTGCTCCCGCGCCCGTCCACGATTGAATTTCATTAACGGAACGCTTAGTGCAGATTGAATCCATTTAACTAAACACAGGGTTCGGCCCCTGTTGCCTTATGCTATATAATGTTTTGACGCACGACTTTTAGTTGACCGTTTTTAGTAATTTTGAAACTGTTCTGTTCTTCACTGATCGATAATCATCATCATTATCATTTCAGCCAGAGGACGTCCACTGCTGGACATAGGCATCCCCCATCGATCTTCATCCACCGTTTCCACCTGCATCCAGCGTTTCCCTGCGGTCCCTTTTAGATCGTCTGTCCATCTTGTAAGTGGACGTCCTACGTTGTCCTAAGTGCCTTAAGACGAAAGTCTTCGACCAGTGTGTGTTACCGGTGATGACATACAGCACTGAAACGTGGTCTCTCATAAACAAACTCAAAGTCGCACAACGAGCTATGGAGAGGGCTATGCTCGGGGTTTCTCTACGAGATCGAATCAGAGATGAAGAGATCCGTAGACGAACGAAAGTCACCGACATGGCCCACCGGATTAGCAAGTAGGATTGAAGTAGCAGTGGGTAGGGCACATATCACGCAGCACAGATGGCCGATGGGGTCGAAAGGTTCTGGAATGGAAACCACGGGCCGGTAAGCGCAGCGTAGGATCGATAATACATAGAAACTATTGTGCACACTAGAAATAAAAATTACTTACGAGCTAGTGCCACATGTGGCGGCCATATTATTATTCAGTAATAGGCTTGCGATTGACCGCCATCTCGCCTGATGTTAAGCGATGATACGGCCTACTATGGAGCACGCTTGCCTAGAAGAAACCTTATAATGGTACCTAGTAAGGGACGGCTGATAATGAAAATTAAATCGTGGTTTTTGTTTCAGACCGTCTCAATATCAATGCTGCTGCGCTATGCTCATCACCAGATATTCGTTTTTATTGGTAAGTCAATCCAGAGTATATGTATTGAATTTTCACTTAAAAGGTGTTTTTAAACCTTTAGATTCTTCCTATAAAACATATTATCATGGGCAAGTTGCTCGTTATCATTATTTTCAGCTCTGATTATTCAATTGGTTCAATTCAATTGGACATTCTAAGCATCGGTGTTATTTGGTATTATTATAGTTAGTTATTAATGTAGCCTATTTATAAAATAAGTATTTCAGCTGGTGTGCGGTTAAAACAGGCATCAAATGACACGGCGCGGTCAATCTCTGTTCTTATTTAGGATAATAAAACCTCTGTAGGCGAGGTTTTATCTTGCGCGTTACCACGAATGCAATTAGGAGATGTTGAAATGAATTCAGTGAAAAAACTCTGAGCCGGCTCACCGGCAAGCTCTTTGTAATAACAATAATTGTGAATAGCGCCCGCGGCCGCGACCCGCCCTTGTACGGGAAAACAGAAAAATAAACAGCGGTGCGGATTTACCTAGCGCCAGCTTCCCCCCACTTTGATCTACCGACAATTAGCCTGCTAAAGATAATTTGTTCTTTCCGCGACCCTCGCTCCGCCACTTGGCTTATTGTTTCAATATGGCGATTGTTATGAAATTTTATTTTCCAATCTTATCTTTGCGAAAATGAAAGATCACAATTTTTCCGTAACGTCGGATATTATTAAGTTCCACACCGGGGATTTCTGCTCGGATTATCCTTTTGTATTGTTTTATAAAAGCTTACTGATAACAAAGTAGCAACGACGGATTTAGTTGCGATAACGAGCTCTCACGCTAATTAATCTGATTAACTACAATAACGATATCCTGTTATTTTGTCGTTATTATGATATCAGGATATTATTATCACGTGTCGATGATTCTTTGTATTATGTAGTGTATAGTGGCGCTCATGCGGTTTGATTGGGAATTGTGCTTATGGGTTCCATTAGAGATGAAATAATTACGCTTTTTAACCGACGAAAGGAGGAGGTTATCAATTCTACTGTATGTTTTTTTTGTTTGGTAGGTCATACCTCAAAAGTGGTCCCATATAAATTTTTGCAAACGTGAATCAGCCCTTTTTGAAAATTTCAACAAAAACCATTGACCTATATGTTGCCAAAACCAATAATACATACAGAAATGACGTTTTGGTTTGTGGTTCAAAAGTTTTGATGAGGACTTTCAATCTCTGTTTTGAACTATATAAGTATAGTCTTGAAGTCGGTTTCTGTTTAAAAAAAAACATGTAGCAAAGATTTGTATTTAGAAATGAGTTTTGCTTGGCTATAGAAGTGGCTATATTAACTAGTGGCCTCTTTTTACAGAAAAATTGAATAAAGGGTGTGACAGGTACAATGATACATGGTTTACTTATTTAAAAAAAGGCAGCCAAGTGCGAGCCGTGCTCGCGCACTGAGGGTGCCGTGTTCCGTACCACCACATAAATTGTAAACAATTTAAGTACAAAAAAGTAGTTCAAAAATACATCATGCCCAGGCGGTCACCCATCCAAGTACCGACCGCTCCCGACGTTGCTTAACTTCGGTGATCATAAGATAACCGGTGGTGATTAGAAATTTGTCACCGACTCGCACTTGGCCAGTAATTATTATTACTACATTGTTGTTTTACTTTAGAGTGTGTATAATCATATTAAGATTGACGCTTGGTCTTCTTTTTTTTTTTTTTTTTTTTTTATAAATATTGTATTCTACATGTCAGTCCCATTGTATATTCTAAACTAGAGAACGCATACTTAAAACATAAAACACAGACAACAAATAAACACAGGGTCGATGGTCACTTGAGGTGACTCACACATCCGAACAGCTCCCGACGCTTGGTCGTATTAGCGTTTGTACACTAGAACAAATAAAAAAAATGAAAAAACTTGTATGGGGTTAAGTTTTAACTTCTTGATAAAAAAATTATTTCTTAGTTAATCCGCCGTAACATTACATCTCATCACACAGCACCAGCCAGTAAAACACATTACATATTCTGTGAACATTTCAACTGGATATCTTATTACGGTTCGAAAAATATAAGCATTAAAAGGTAGGACGGACAGACAGACAGACGGACAAACGGACAGCGTAGGCTTAGTAATAGGGTCCCGTTTACACCTTTTGGGTACGGAACTCTAAAAGGCTAGTGATGATTATATACACAAGTGCTTCTTATACAGCCCTTCGCCTTACCTTTAGTCCTTCTTTTTTCTCAGCTTATACATCTTTAAACGGATACCAGGTGAGGCTATAGATACCTTTGTTAAAATCAGATTAATATGAAAAGGAGCTCCCGACCGGTGTTTGAAGATACACTATTCAACGCGGTATCAGATAAAAGTAAATCTGTTCAATGGGATCCAGCCGTCTCTATGACGACTCATCCCTGCAGGTACAGTTACCATGATAACGAAGAAAAACTGGTATTTTTTACCAGCAAAATTCCGTCTTTATATCACTGACGGGCTTGACCACAGACCTATATCTAAGTATCTCAGGCTTTGTCCTAGTGTCCCCGACCAAGAGTAAAATATTTATTTTAAGGTGTTACTTTATAAACAATAAAAAAAAAATACTTTAAATCTCTAATCTAGTAAATGTTACTTTGAATATATCTTTTGAATTTTATATAAAAGTGAAATAGTTAACTGGCTGACTGGCTCATCACGAAATCTCGAAAACTTCTTGAGCTACGAAGCTGATATTTAGCAGGCAGATTCCATATGTATTTGTATTATTCCTTGTGTGAAGAGGTCCGTTGAGCATGGATTTAGCAAAAGGGCCAAACTGAGAGGGTAAGGGGGGGTTGAAAGTTTATATGAAAGTCTACGAAGTTGCGGGCAAATTGACAGAAAATGTTGACTGTGCTTGACGTTTTTAAATGATGCTGACTGTTTTTTTTAATATAGCGAATCTGGAAAACTGTCCTTAGGTGGTTTGCGAAGCGCCACACTTAGTATGAGATAATTCTGTGTAAACTAACTTGTGTGTGTCTCGCTGCCCTATACAATACCTGCTTCTGGATACAGTGAATCTGTTATACTCTTGATCTCTTTGTTATCTACTTACGTACTCTTTTGCGTTCCCACATCCGATCCCTCAAAGGTGTTTGAGAGCACAAACGTAACGTAACCATACATACCAAGTCCTTTTGAAATTCTTAACTTGAACGTAACAAAACTGTATTCTTCTGTGGGAAAAGTATCGTACCGCATTCAGCGCTTATCCTTTGTGTCTTATGTAAAAATAAAAATGCGAACTTAAAACCTATATGGTACTTCACGTTTATTTAAAACTAGCAGACCTGACAGACGTTGTCCTGTCTTAGAAATGTCAAACACGCAAAGTCAAAAGTGAAAATTTTATTTTTTTACACCTTGGGTTACATTATTGGAGTTTTAGTAAGGATCCCTATTTTTTTGAAAATATAATATAGCCTATGTTAACCGGGGATAGTGTAGCTTCCCAACAGTGAAAGAATTATTCAAATCGATTCAGTAGTTTCGGAGCCTATTCAATGCAAACAAACAAACAAACAAACAATCAAATCTTTCCTCTTTATAATATTAGTATAGATTTCCTCTTTATAATATTAGTATAGATAATGAAATTTGGCACATTTTTTCACATTGGTCTCACAGCACATGTAAAAGAAAAATCAGAAAGTCATGTATGGCATATTTATTAAGTTTGTAGCGGAACCTCAGTGCGCGAACCCGACTTGCACTTGGCCAGTTTTTTCTAGTTGGTTCGATTACCACAAAATAATAACAGATATACCTAGTCATGTACAACTAGTATTTCTTGAATTTAGCAGTATCATTGTATCATTACTAGATAGCAGCATTGCTCAAAATTTTAAGCAGAAGTAAGTTTAATATCACTGTATTGAAATAACATAGCTACCAACATAATCTCAACCCTAACTCCTAAAAACCTTTGTTTACCTTACCTAAAATCCTTCTTCACTTTACCTAATATATACCTTTATATTACCATTCCGTCTCGAAGAAAAAAGGCTTAAGCATTTGCATAATTAAATATCGTAATTAACTCAGCTATCCCGAGGATATAATTAAGTGTTGAACAAAGGAGTTCTAATGTTTATTTTTTATCAATCCTCTTTTTGAGCTTCACCACTAATTGATTAAAATTTACTTTTAAAGTTATTTTGCTATTATAATCCGTAATATTTTTCAACTTTCACTTTTCTATCTATCGGTAATAAATAATGCTGAATGCTAGACTATACTGCCGAATGGATACCGAGTATATGCTTAATGTAATAGCTGCACAACTACGTTATTTAATGCTCTAATTTTCAGACTCTTAGATGTGATGTCTAACTTCTCTCATATAACTGTCAGATAAAATTTACAACTAAATGAAAAAGGTCGCTAAATCTACCGGTATTTCAGATGCTTGTAATTCGTCGAAGCAGAAATATTTTATTTTTGCTCCTCCCTTGCTAATGGATGGCAGAAAAACAACCTTATTTTGAGATTAGAGGTAGCAAAATGTTTTAGTCCCATTTTAATGATCACAATGTTTTTATAGGCACGTGTATGGAAAATATATTGTAATTAAGAGGGTTCCGCCTTGCTGCGTATGATGTTTGTGTGGTCAGATTATTGTCTGATTATGTAAAATACGTAGGTACTTTGTGTACGATTTAAGAGATATTAATTAAATCAAATTTCATTTTGTATTATAATTATTTAAAAAATATATAAAATATTCTTGTTCTTGTTTCTTACCCGAGCAAAGCTAGCATTCTAGTAATTCATTTACTTGATTTGTCTGAATGTAGTACTACGTAGTACTACTACAAGGAAACATTATAAGTTTGTTCTGTCTGTCCGTCTGTCCGTCCGATCATGTCACTATTGATTACAGTATGCATGCTGAAGTTTAGACACGAAATTTTACGCCACGCCGCGAACTCGAAATCCGGTCCTTTATAGCTCATGAAACCGGGCATCCAACACCACTCTATATTTACGAAATTAACCCACTCCAAAGGGATATTGTACCAAATAACAATTAATTCAAAAGTGGGGTTTTGCTTTTAAATCCCTCTCCTGGTTCTCAGGCGCAACGCGATGATACTTGATGCTTTGAACAATGAAGCAGGTAATTGGCACTAAACCGGCTGTTAGTGCCGCGAGGGAAGCGGCCCTAATTAGACGGAAATAGGAGAAATAACGAGAATCAGGTCGACGAGAGCTTGCGTCCGAGAGCTTTGCTGTATTCTTCGACGATGCGACGGTTTCAAAGGATTATTTTGAAAACTAAACTTCGCCATAACACTACCTGCACATATCTGTTAACTTCAGCAGCTAAACTAATACTTTAGTAAGTAGGCTAATGCTACTTTAAAATCGCGTTTTAAAACACCATACTGCGTTCCATGACAGGCGTCACAGACGTTGGGAATTGGGATTAAATTTGCCAGGCTCAAATGGAAGTGGGCGGGCCACGCAAGCCGAATGCACCCAGACAGGTGGGCGAAGGTCTCTACGGAGTGGAAGCCACCGAACCGTCGACCCCCGGGTCGCCTCGGGACCCGAGGGCGCGACGAGCTCGGGAACTATAAAAAAGATTGGTCGGTGGAGGACAGAGACCAGTGGAAGGAATTGAGAGAGACCTTTGCCCAGCAGTGGGACAATACAGGTGTTATCCACGTCTGCATTGTATTGATAGTGTTTAAGGAAACTGTTAGAAAAATACTCGAATAAGTTTTTCCGCAATACTGACGTTTTTGAATCTTGTATTATGTACTCGTATAATATGATAGACAAAATGTTATGATTAAATTAAAAAAAATATCGTATAAAATTCTTCTTACCTAACGAGATTACATTAAAAATATTCCAAAATATTGGGAAATAGGTAGGTGGTCGGCCTGATGGTGAGCGGTAAAACCAGCAATACTAGTGGCGTTGTCCATGCTATGCCGGCTTGAAGAGGTGTTTCAGATGTTTAGATACCCTTTTTAAAACGCTCCATGTTGTTTAACTTCCGATAAAATGTTGAAGGGCGCGACTTCGTATTTTAATGACGAAAACACTTAAACGCTTAATTATTTCAGGATTATTTTTCATTTCCGCCGTAATGGTTTATTTCTATTGAAAATAACGCTCAGTCTGATAGTCAATAATTGAGAAAATCACCTCGCCAATCGCCTTACGCGAGGAAAAATCGCAAATTAGATACTTAAAGGATTTTCAAACCTACGCATCGCATCGTATCGTTTGTTAAGTTCCTTTAGGGATCCGTGATCTATTTAATAATTTTTTACGGTTTTACATTTAGTAGGTTACCCCAGAGGTTGGCAACAGATTTATTATATGGCCGAATATTTATGGACGTACGTGTAAATGTGGGCAGAGGCTTAGTGGAGGCCAGCATACCCTGTCCTGCTACCGCCAAGGCTTGTATAGTAGTTTTATCAAACGTTTCGAGGATACGTATAAATATAAATAAAGTGTTTTAGAGTAAACTAATAAACGGCCAGCACTCACGGGTGTTGAATTCGAAAATCACGCTCACGTTAGTTTCTATAGTAATATTTTAGAGTAGTTTTCAAATTGTATTATAACTAAGAACGCGTTTACTAGCCAAACCAAACCGAACCAAATTTCGGCAAAAATCCTGGCTAAAGCTACACAATGAGCCAATCCAAAACAATTCAAACCAGCTATAGCCAAAGCTGGTCTCCTGTGAAGGCAGAAAAAAAAGGCTGGAAATGTTTTTCTGTAATCCTAACATAACCTCTGTAAATTTGCTTCTTTTTAGTAGGAGATACGTTATCGAACCTTTTTTGAGAATATAATGTAGAAAATATGCCGCTAATTAATTACATATCTAGAAGACCAGACCATAAAATGTAATTTTACTCGCACTGTGCTCTTAAAATATTGACAATCTGCGGTCTTTGACTTAATTAATTAGAGACTTTTTTAAGTGTCTGTTATTAAATACGTACGGAACCATTCCGATATAGTTTTCAATCGCAAAAAGCTCCAGACAATATTTGTATAAAAATACATCAAGTATTTTATCTAAAGAAAATCTTTGCAATAAAATTGGCGGCCGCTATTTTTATTTCAACGAGTTTGTTTTGCTGAAAGGAATATACTTGTAAGCTTAATTCTTAATTTATTAGCCTATATAAATGTATTTTGTATTTGTTTACAGATAGTTATTTGTACAATACAATACAATACAATACAACTTTATTACACACCGAAAATACAAATGAATGTAGTGTCTCTTTTGCAGAGTCCGCATTTGGAAGGACTCCTTTGCCAGTAATTTAACCGGCAAACAGTAGTGTGCAAACACACACACATAAAGAGATTAAACATCTAATAATTCAGGGTGACGATTCAGGAGGGTGCGATGCGTTGCCATGCCAGGATTTTGAACTGTTGAAGTTCAACATTCTGACTAGCATTGAACTGTTGTATTGTATGAGCAAAACGTTTACCATCAGGTGAACGACTTGCTTATCTCGACGAGTGCGTAATCTAGGATCGACCTACTCAGCTTTCCAATGTAATTTAAATGGAAACATTACCTTTCAATTCAGAACACAGTATTGTTGAAACACTGCATGACGCTTGAATAACTAGCATAGGTGTGGTACTTCCCCGGCATATTCTAATTAACAAAGTAAATGAGTAGTAGACTAAGTCGGAATAATTTTACTGACAAAGTTAATGAGTAGTAGACTAAGTCGGAATACTTTTACTAACAAAGTGAATGAGTAGTAGACTAAGTCGGAATAATTTTACTAACAAAGTGAATGAGTAGTAGACTAAGTCGGAATACTTTTACTAACAAAGTGAATGAGTAGTAGACTCAGTCGGAATACTATTACTAATAAAGTGAATGAGTAGTAGACTTAGTCGGAATATTTTTACTTACAAACCGAATGAGTAGTAGACTAGGTCGGGTCGGGCTGTATAGGGTGGGGTAGGTGGCGAGAAGGACTTGCGCGCGCGCACTCACCTTGAAAACGATCACCAAACGTGGTTGAAACTATAGTGGGATTAAGTGCTAACACAAAGTAGACTAGATACTTACCAGTGTCATAAATCTCCGAAGTAGCTTATTGATGCATTTCCTTATGCAGATCTGTTGACACGTATCTCGATCGCAACGCCAGTCTTCCGGCAAAGCGTAAGGGCAATTTGTCCCCTGAAGCATTGCAAAAGACGTGTGAAGCCGTGCAAATACCCGTTTCTTGAGTACTGCTAGAATTGGAATGTGTTCGAGTTAGTCACGAGTGTGAGTGTATATTGTTCGTAGAGTAATTACTGAAGGGTATTTGGGACTCAGGGTTGATCCAAACGGTTTAAACTGATATAAGTTTAGTAGTTTATTACTTGGTTTTACAATACATGAAAATGGCACCCTACTCGAGTAGCGGTCATAACGGAAGAGAATCTAGCTGTCACAAATAGTCATAGACTACAGATGAACGACGTCTATTACGGCGACTTAATTGTCTATAGACGTCGATTTTCATTCACGGGGCAGCGGAATAAAGAGTGAAATTCACTATGTATGCAACAATTACGAGTATATCGAGTAGTTAATACACAATGACACATACGTCGTTTTGATTCGGTGATTGATCCGAGAAGGCTTGCTAGGTCTGGAAAAGTAATGAGTCATTGTATTATTAGGTTTAATGCCGAATGGAGAGGGGCGCATACAAGTGGCCGTAGAAAACTCAGCATTTTTTATATTTATCGAATAATAAGGCATTGATGTTAAGCAATGATGCAGTCTACGATAGACTACGCTTGGCCAGAAGAAACCGATATGATAGACAAAAACATTTAAAACTGGACATTGGATCAGCGCTCAGAAATGTTCGAACTCCGCACCAAAAGTAAACTAAAACCGGACTAACTGAGGGTAATCTGTACATTTAGTTTACATTTGTTGCAAACGAAATTAGACATTGTTATAAATACATCATACTAATTTTATAATTGCTAAAATATGTTTGTTCCTCTTGAAAGAGGAACAAACAGTGAACGCAGCAACAGAGAAACGGATCGACATTTTTTTTTGTTTAGAGATATTTTCCCTTATTGTGCCTGAAAGAGACATAATTATAATGCTTTTTATCTCGAAGAAGTGTTCGCTTTCTGAAGGAATGTTAACGCAGGTAAAACCACGGGATGCAGCTAGTAAGATTAAAATAAGTCTATCGGTATTAAGAAGCTCTTGCGCACGCTCGCAGAAATGTATCCGATAGAAAATAGACAGGCAAGCTACTACGGTGCTCGAGTCTTTGCAATTTTTTGGTGACTAGTTTGTTGTCACTAATCAGCCTCATAGCACGCCGTTCTAACGAATCTAAAGCTTCCAGCTGATACTTGGCTGCTCCGTCGAATAGGTAGCAGCAGTACTCAACACACTATCGGACTTGTGCTTGATACAAGTGAAGCAACTGCCCCGGTGAGGAGTACCGCCTATGTACCGTTGCGTATGTGTTTGTGAAATGATTCTAGGTTCAAAATTGAATCTCATTTAGAGATTAGAGGACGCTGAAGCGCGGTAGGACAATTTGAACTTACTGTAAACCGGGGAGAATTAACTTTTCTACGGCTGGTTGTCCGCCGGAACGCCGCGCCGCCTCGACTCTAGTCTAAGTTGAGGCTTTGGTAGTTTTTTTAAAATAATAGGCTTGCGCTTGGCCGCCTTCTCGCCTGATATTAAGTGACGATGCGGTCTACGAAGGAGCACGCTTACCTAGAAGAAATCGATTCACTCTCGACTTAGAGACACCCAGTGTGACTAACGAGGAACACCCATTCAGTCAGCGAAATCCACAGACTAGCAGTTCGCACAATAAATGTGGAATCAAAGCGCTTCGTACGGGTTTTCGGAATCTACGAATGGACGGTGTATGATATCATACAATTAGGTTGATAAGATATACAGGTACAACATTATTAAGGTTTAGAACTAGAATGTTAGAGATGTACAGAGAGTAATACAATTCGCGAAAAAAATATTTTAAAATTAAACTTAATTGTCAACATTTTGATTAAGTCTAACAATATTTTTTATTTTAATTACTTCTCCGGCAACTCCGTAATGGCTGATTTGGATGAAATTTGATGGAGATGGCTCCTTGAATAGATAAATAAGCTTTTTATCACAACAAATTAACGGTTGCCTGGAAGAGATCGCTTTAAGCGATAAGGCCGCCTGTTAAAAGCCTAGATAATATTTTTATTGTAATGTTTATGTTATCCTGAACGTTACGTTATTACGTTGTGAACATTTGTGTTTGTTCTATATCTGGTTGTAAATATCTATTTAAGTATGTATATAAAACTATATATGTATATATATCAGTCTCTGGCAGCCATATCACAAGCTTTGCTTAGTTTGGGGTCAGATGACCGTGTGTGCAAAAATGTCCCAAATATTTATTTATTTTTATTTATTTATCCTTGTTTCGTGATATTTTAATAAAGAGTTATTGTATTGTTCCTGTACGATAGTTTATGATATCGCCTGCTATATACATTAATACGGAAATGATTCAGTAAAATTACAAATATAGCATCACAAAATATCGTCATACACTAAACTACAAAATTTAATCTCGTCCATATTCTAAAAGATATCGCAAATAAACGAAGGGAACGGCATATTGCACACGCGATATTTTAATATCGTCGGCTCTCCCAATGCTCCCAATGCTCCCGTAACGGGAATCGTGCCAGAAAGCCAGTAAATCGCAGAAAGCGCGCGAAACGGAAAAACGACGCCGGCGGTGAAAATTAATTTTCACGTGATGAATGATGAACGATGAGTATGCAATTTGCAATTTTTCCCATCGCGATGTATAAATCTGCTAACCTATTTTGACAGTTTAAATATACAATGTGGAATATTTTTCAGGCGTGTGTAGAATTTTTCTGCGAAAGTTTACGGTTGGAAGATATATTTTACTATGGAAACCGACGTGGTTTTTACACATTTATTTATATGACACGTGACTTACTCACGTATGATTAAGCCAGTTACTCCGACTATAGTTTCAACAGCATTAGGCGTTCTTTTTCAAGGTGAATGCGTGCGCGCGGCTGTGTCTCGCTTTGCACCGTGTTTCGCTTTTTTGCCTTTTGATTAATACGTGAGCAATTCCCGTGTCATATAAATAAAATGGAAGAGTAATAATTTATGTGTGTGTGTAGTTTTTTTACAACGGACTAGGCATGCGTTTGATCACAATCTCACCTGGTAGGAAGCGATGACGTGGTCGATGATGTAGTCACTGCCTTTTACCTTTTTTCTTGAACAACCCCGGATTGTACCTGTTTGGAAAGACAAACGGAGGTAAGGAATACCACACCTCTCTTCTGTTTAAAAAAATGGATTGGAGTGGATTGGAAACGCTTAGTGCAACTGAATGGAATTTCCACCATAAGATAGTAAATCCTCGTTGTGCGTCTCCTTGTCTTCCATAACTGTCTCCTTGTCGTACTGTGATTGTAAAATGGTGATGGCAGTATTAGGTCGCGCAATTCTTGTGCACCCTCGCCGTTGTGCTCGTCTTTTGTCACTCGTATTCTGTAAAATACCGACAGGCTGGCTCTGTAGCCTGGATTCTATCAACAAGTCGTCTTTAATGAGCCATTTGCACGCCTTTATATGGAGTCCAAAGCCTCAAGCTGGCATTTGGCAGGTCCATACCACAGGTGGCAGCAGTACTCTATACACAACCCAACCTGTGCTTGAAATAGGGTCACAAGCTGTTCTAGTGCCTTCAATAGGATGCCTAATTTCTTAGAAGCAACTTTGGCTTTGGACTCAATGTACGATCCAAAGTTCAAGGTAGACGTGAGATGGACACCCATGAGCTCAAAATTCACCTGTCGGTATCGATACACTACGGAAAGCAGTGGTCAGAACAAAAGGACTCTTCTTCGCAGAAAACAAACACGTTTTACTATGACGTTGATAAGTTTCGTTTTCAGACAAAGATTTTGTCTATAAATGATAGTTTACGTATTTTGGATATAATTATTACACTTGCCATGCCATTATTCCAAAAACATTGCTTTATTTATTTTCATAGTTACTGGACCTTATACTGACTGATCATTGTGATAACAGAAATAAAACACCTATGAAACAGATAGTACCTATGATTGGCCTATAAAACAATATCGAGATTTTTTCGAGACAATAGAAGTACGAAGCGGAGTGTTGACCCATATCCATTTAGGACACGTCACATCAACCCCTTTATTCAGTTATGTGACATCAAAAGGCGCCTTCTGAGAACACCACCGCCTATTTTCGATATGGAAACTGTACGAGGATTATCCTTACCGTAGGCAAACAACGGCCCACAAAGCCTCGCCGACACGGTGTAACGTGAAACAGCGACTCAACTCACTTAAAGAATCCATCTTATTGAGAAGGAGTGTAATAAGATTGACTGTCTGTCTTTCTGTCTCACTTAGACGTTTAGCAAAATAGACATTTTAAAGTTCTTAAGCA
Organism: Agriopis aurantiaria; assembly: GCA_914767915.1. Taxonomy (NCBI): domain Eukaryota; kingdom Metazoa; phylum Arthropoda; class Insecta; order Lepidoptera; family Geometridae; genus Agriopis; species Agriopis aurantiaria. The sequence continues at coordinate 9,015,573 of OU611999.1, forward strand.
AATGATTATTTAAGCGTACTTCATTTTAGACCGTGTGTGTGTGTGAGTGTGTGTACACACACTGTCGAATATGAAGTATGCCTAAAAGAAGAAACCGATCATTATCGAAAGCGCAACATCTAATACTGCCCAGTCCGTAAATGCTACCAAACATAGAGCACACGTGAACTATGCTAACGGTAAGACGATAAAACCTTTATCTTATTACGTATCTGGAACCCCACGGCGCGTCGTTTTCAACTAAATCCTATTTAGTGGTGCTTTTTTAGACTTTTTTCGACGAATGTCGACGGATACTTTTTAACAGTCTGTGTTTAACTCGATTATTAAACAGATTAGACTGAGAGTTAGTCTGGGGATGAACACCTGGATTTGTGAAGGAGACCATAAAGCTTAGCGATGCCTTTAAAGTTTCCTGACTTTAAGTAAATGTAGGTACATTGCAAAAGGCAAACACTTGTGTATGGTAAACTTTTGATGTCCGATTTAGATCATTCATTTGTCAGAACATGGTACACAAACATACAAAGTAACATACGGGGTCGTAGAAATTTAAATGCTGTAACTAATATGCTTGGTTGGGCGTGCATTTAAAGAAAACAAGTTTGGTTTTGTATTTTAAAGTTATGCCAGTGTTGAAATATTGACATTGAAAATATTAAAGTTATATGATTATTTACGGGATATTTACCGTGGTAAGATTGTGGAATGAGCTCCCGATATTTCGGCGCAGTTACAAGCACCATGTTCACGGGAAGACTGAAGAATGCGGGTGGTTGGAGAACAGTTAAAAAGTTAGGTGCAGACATAACGATCTACCCTCTTTCTTAGTCTTGTAACCACGGTAAATATCCCGTAAATAATCATATAACTTTAGTGAATAACCGTGATAGTTTAAAACAGTGTTGAAAATATTAATTAAAAAAAACTTATTTAAACAAGCTTTTTGTATTATTTTATTGTCCATAACATTTTAATAGCAAAATCTAAATTGTGGAACAAAGTTACAAATAATAATTTTAAAACGATGTAATTTACTACATACCAGTTCCCAGATTTATCTTGACCATATTTCAATTATGTACTCTAAATTACATGTCAAAACATTTTGCCCCATAGGATCATTTTTATGTTATAAAGTGTAAAGTTTATTATTAAACATTCGTTTTAAAAAAAATAGTAAAATGTGTTCGTTGAAGTACTTAATCATAGTAACGTGCCAGCTTTTCGTTTAACACGCCACTAGACGATGAAAAAACCAAAACTGCAGTGTGAACATCGTAAGTGCCAACGAGCACAACACAAGCCATATATTTTTAAAGGTCTCCCGTTGTCGCGTCGTAAAGAATGATCCACCGTCGCTGGCTACACCATTACTTCTCGAGTCGCATGAAAAATTCATACAGCTGCCGGTTGATCGCGTTAAAGAGAGTTGACGACGCGCGCGCATTCTCACGAGACCTCTAACAGCAGCCTTAAGGAGGCATCGCCGTTACCCTTACCTTAAACTATTGCACCGTTATACTTACTTTAATTCATGCTGGCATACGTGCTCTGGCAGATCCAATTTGCTCTGTTATAGCCTTTCTTTACATGGATTGCTTGGCCTGGTTTGCGTGGGATGATTAAATTTTCTACTATGCTGAAACCTGCGGTTGCCTGTTGTGCAAATAAAAAAGGATGGGAGAATATTAGGTTTTGTAGTCAAACTATATGAGAATTTTTGTATCGCAATAATTCGCTTTCAGGATAATAGATATCGTCTATTGTGTGTTACGGAAAGATTTACTGTGAAATCTAACGTTTTCCTCTCCTTTTTTAACATATTCATTAATTTAAAATTTGCTTAATTTTTGGTTGACATTGGCGTCGTTTCTGTCATACACTAAACTAAACCAATCTGACAGGACTAAAATTATCTGTCTCTCTTTTCATTTTAATATGTGAGAGAAGGATGCCAACAATTTTAGAGCTGTCAAATTTAGTTTAGTTTAGATAACATCAGAATCGATGCTCTTGTTATGCATTTATATAGTACTAGCCTTCGGCCTCGCTATTACAACCCGTTATAGCCTATGTGTTAATCTAATGTATAAGCTACATCATTGTAAACTTTCATTAAAATCCATTCGGTAGTTTTTGCGTGAAAGAGAAACAAACATCCATACATACATCCATACATACAAACTTTCGCGTTTATAATAATAGTAGGACAAGCTGACCCGACAGACGCTGTCCTGTCTTAGAACTGTCAAATGCGCGAAGTTGAAGTCGTCGTTAAGTTTTCTAAAATTCCATTTTTCTGCGCAATTTTCTTAATTTTTCTTTCCGTAGAACCTTCTGCAAAGTTTTGAAAACTTAAAAAAAAAGATGAATGAAATCGGTAAAGTTGTTCTCAAGTTATGGCGTGACCAAGGTAAAAAGGGATTTATTTGTATATACATAAGATTTGAGTAATTAAATAGATACTCATATGACTCATGTTAAAGTGTTTGTGGATGCATAATATTAAGTTATAACAAGTATAAAATGAATTATTTTAAAACCCCCGACAAAGGAGCCGATAACCTCCAAACGTCTGATCAGGTTTTCTTGAATTCGCTAAGAACATTTTCGATCAAGTCACCTTTCAAACAAATAAAAAAAAAACGTGTCAGCAGTTCGGGAGCTATGATGCCACAGACAAACACACAGATAAACTTATAACTCCTCTTTTTGCGTCGGGGGTTAATAAATAAATAAATATTTCGGGACATTTTTCACACACGGTCATCTGACCCCAAACTAAGCAAAGCTTATAATATGGCTGCCAGAGACTGATATACATACATATATAGTTATAAATACATACTTAAATAGATATTAACAACCAGATATAAAACAAACACAAATGTTCATCACATAAATGTTTGTCCTAGGTGGGAATCGAACCCACGCCCCCAAGCTCAGAAGGTAGGTTCACTACCAACTGGACTAACGGGCTATCTAACAACAATAACAATATAGTCAGCAATTATTTTTTATAGTAGTCACCATGACGTCTGTATACCATTTATGGGTAGAAGCTAGAGCACATACAACTGACAACTACATGTACCATATTATATAAATTATCTAGTTTCACAAACCAATAAAGTCTTTGTATTTTTTTTCCTGGGCAAGTGCCTTTATTAACTAAACAAAATACAAGCTAAAACTAACACTACAAATACAGTTAGACTTCCCATAGACCGTTGAAGGTCTAAAGATAATCTAAATGCTCAAGCCCACTACCAGTTGGCAGCGTACCCAACATGCTGGTGGCATAAGTCTTTGTATCATATCACATTAAATCATGTTTCGTGTTGATTGACCGAGCGAAGCGAAAGTGTCAGTCTATGAGAATATATCCGATTGTATGTATGTATATTTTTCGCTGATAACTTGTGTACCGTTTATCCCATCTTCATGCAATTTTGTAGGCAAGAAGTTATTCCAATACAAATTTTAAGTTCAAATATAAGCAAAATCAGTCCAAAGGTTGCGAAGACATACAAGTTTGTAGGTTTGGTTTCGGGGCGAACAACTAGTTTATTTAAAACACTGTTTTAAACTATCACGGTTAATTCACTACAATTATTAGTATTGTCTAGGCATCTTCAAGGCTAGAGTGAATAGGTTTCTTCCAGTTTTTTTCTTCTTTTTCAACGTGTTCCGTCCTCGGCCACACCGTCGCTTACCATCAGGCGATTTGATGGCCAAACGTAGATCTAATACATTTATCTAAAAAAATATGATTATTATCGGGATATTTACCGTGATTATGTGTTCACGGCAGTCTGCCCGTGAACATAGTGCATGTAACTGCGCCCAAATAATGGGAGCTCCACAACCTAATCACGGTAAATATCCCGTTAATAATCATATAATTGTAGTTTACTCATATTACATTGTAATCACTCCATCGAGTTTGAGGACAAAAATCTATTACAAACAACAAATATACGCTGGTTATTTATTATGCCTTTTACTTGTGTCGTGAAGTGAAACATGTTTGTAGCAATATTGACCCAAGTTATATTGTTTCAGTGGACCTCCTGCAAATGCTAGAGTTCAACGTTACAGTGTCGTTCCCGGCCGCGCCACTTCTCACAGTCATATTGGCTCTAGTCGGTAAGTCAACTTATAAATTCACTGTAGTTTTTTTATTAAAAAGAGCGGCAAACGAGCATGCTTTCCGCCTGATGGTAAGCAGAAATCGCCGCCTATGAACACCTGTAACATTAGCGGTGTCGACGGTGCTTTGCCAGCCCGGAGAGGTAGTTGTAGACACCCTTTTTGAAACGATTCATCTTGAAGTTCGGCGGGAAGGCCTTTGGGGAAGGACATTCCTCAACTTGCAGAATAAAAGAAGAAAAAAGAAATTAAAAAAAGAATAAAAGAGCGGCAAAATCGAACGGTATGGGATTTCCAGCTTTGCAAGGTGTGGGGAAGAGCTTGTTGACGATGTCGGAATGTTCGTTACTGTAAGTCTGATGCAGGATTAAGATCAAACAACTCTTCAGAGCATTCCCTGACAAATAAGCTATAAAAATGCAGAGGAACCCTCTTTAAAGGATATAGTTATATTCTTTAAATTTGTACTAGAGCTAACATTTATATGTAATTGTTAATCAATGACCATTTTCAATGTTATTTAAACGTATTTGTGATGCCCTTGGGTGTTACAGATATTCATAGGCGACGACGATGACGCTTACCACCAGGCAGCTCGTTGCCTTGTTTGTCACTTTTGACATATTTTTTTTGGATTGTGTCATCGGATCCCTTCTCAATTAAACTATAAACTTTAACTATAACTTATCACACTAATATTATTAATGCGAAAGTTTTTCGCTGCTTTTTTACTTCTTCACGGTGAAACGGCTGAAGGGATTTGGATGAAATTTGGAATAGAGGCTGCTTATACCCTGATGTAACACATATAGACTATTTTTCATCCCGAAAAATGAACGGATCCTATGCGGTAGCGGGTAAAACCGCAGGGCACAGCTAGTTAAACTACGAGTATAAATGTACCGACACCAAGAAATCCTACACTTATCTGATTCTATTAGATAGTTAGCATTCAATCATAGTGAACGTTCAGCATTTACATTATGCAACTGATCCGTACTTACAAGATCTCGACAAGTTGCCGGAGAGTCCTTAGAGCGTGAAGAGCACTTGCGGCAGAAACGCTGAAAGCCGACGCGATCGTCGTTTCCCAACATCTCAACTATTCAGCTGTACGTCGATAAGATTCGTTTATTTAACTACAGCAAATCCTAGACTTAGAAGGAATATGTAGACTTGTAGAGGAACATTGACCCGGGTATGTACTAAAACTGCGACCAGAACCACCAGAGAATGGGCAGCAGCGTCCTATATTATACACGATGAACATATTGCGATCCCCAAGCCGCCTGCCAAACGTGGGGATTATGGTAACACCCCTCTCTGAGAGGGAGGCCTTTGTTCAATAGTGGACGTTTATTTGTTGATGATGATGGTGTATGCGTGCGTGTGTGTGTGTGTGTGTGTGTGTGTGTGTGTGTGTGTGCGCGTGTGTGTGTGTGTGTGCGTGCGTGCGTGTGTGTGTGTGTGTGTGTGTGTGCGTATAAGAACATTATTTTTATGCATTTTGTACAAACTGCATCAGGCCGTAGCGTAGTTCTGTTTATTTAATAAGATTTAATTTCATCCGCTAGTGATGTAAGCGTGCCCTAAAAGACATGTTTTCTATTTGAGTCAACCTGCACTCGTCTGTGCCAAGCCAACACACGCTCTGCAATCATATTACCTGCCGGGAATTGCAACGTAACGACTTCACCCAACCTTTTATAAATGCCCGCTTATGATGTCTCGTTAGAGAGAATTAGGTACAGCTTCCTCTGAAGTTGTATGCATTGCAAAAAGTTTGTTAGAATTCCGAGAATCTTGTTATATTGCCAGTTGAATATAATGTACTCGCCAGTAAAACATAATTACACCTAATGCCTATTCTATGAAGTCTATTAGTACTGTAAATATGACGCATTCATCATTCTTCCATCTTTTCGAACACTTCAGAAGTTCAAGGTGTCTATGAAATACATGTAGGGTAGGAAATACAAATTTAATTGAGAATTAAAAGTGCTCCATCGTAGACCGCATCATCGCTTAGCATCAGGCCAGTTGGCGGTAAAACGCAAACCTATTATTATTAATTAAAAAAAAGTTATACTCAACAAGGCGATACACGAAAAACATTCCAGATTTCACCAATATTCTTGTGATATGGTTCCACCAAAGATAATATTATATTGTCATTGGGTTCCACGTTGGGTACCATTATGTTCCGTTTTCGCGTTTGGCTCTGTTTCTAATGCATGCCCCTCCATTTTAGTGTGTCGCCTATACTAAGAATTTGGTGTCTTTGGAGCCGTTAGTAGGTCGGTCGATTCAACAAGTCGAGCGCGGCGCCTGTTGCGCGGCAGAGGGGAGGCGGGGCGCCTGTTGCGCCTCGCAGACGCCACCGCCGCCCACTCCAGCTACGCCCGTGCTGCCGTCCACATAATAGAAGATACTTTTGACCCACTTTCACACATTTTTGCAGGTTTTCTCTGTTACACTTGCAGCAGTTAGGGCTTGCAGTCCCGCGAGTGCGAGCAGCTTCATACTTGAGTTTGCTTCGAACGACATGTCTAGATTCTATATAAACTCTATATATTCGCGTCTATGGTACACCTGTTACAGAATACCTGGAAATATTACATGCTTATCGGCGACGAGAAGTTATAATAAATGTTATATTAAGAAATAATTTTATATCAAATAATATTTCTAACGAGCGATTTTTATTCAGGTATTGTGAAAGAACTTTTTCAAAGACGTCTTTTTAGCATTTTGATACGATAATACAATGTACAGCTTTTTGTAAGCTCGATGCTCGCATGCCTTTTGTCGTTTACGATTCGCGCGTTCAATTTGTATTCTGTTTAATGATCTAGACTGAAATATGTGTAAGCTGTTGCCTTTTTAAGTTCACCTTAGTCGTCCAATCATACAATAATATAACATTACTTTTAATTATGAAATGGTGATAAAAATTAAATTGACAGCAAGTTTAATTGTTTCACCTTTACACTAAAATTAGCAGGAAACCAAAATTTTACCTAAACATTCGAGTCTCGTAACATCCAAAATAACTTGTAAAATTAACAATTAACTTTATTATTCGGCGCCCTCTGTTCTTGGAGGCAGTTCCAGGGCTAAGTTTCATTCAATATAAACATAAGCAAAAGGCTTCATTTCGTACTTGGTAAACAACAACAAAAGCAAGCGGCCATAGCCCGAGTACCTGCCGAACAAAAGATTGATTTGCACAATTATGGAAGGAATATTGTTTATTTGAGGGCCCTGGAGAGGTTACACCTGATGTTTCAGCGATCCGGCCAGAAAATAGCTTCTATTCAACTTGTCTCATGGTAGTTGTGGTGATGAATATACCATCAAAACATTAATATATGAATTAGTCTAGTTTAAGATAATTTCCCCATTTAACTTCTGACCATAACCACTAAAATATTATCGACATTTCAAGGGTTCGTACTAAACAGTTTGAATCCACAATTCTTATTCGTAGGGCTAAAACATTATTTATATTCGCCTCACACACTTATTTCTGTTCATTACATAGTTTTTTTGTTTGTTCATATCTTACTTACAATACAACTATGTAAATGGCGTTCTAAAATGTTCTGTTCCCAAACGATCACTGCTAAAACTGTGAGAACTAAGAAATAAGGACGCACCAAATAAACAGTAAAGCAGTCGCCGTGGCCGAAATCGGCCTAGAATACATCATAATTGCTTTGCGTTTCTTGTTTTCTAAGATACGAGTATATGTATAACTTGGGTATGTTTCTTTTAAGTTTGCGTGCTCTATGTTCGACCAAATCGTTGCTTACCGAAACGCGGTATAATCGATAAAACAACACAAAGAGATAAAAATACAAGTACATGCAACTCTATAGTTACGATTAAATTTCTCACCAAAACATATCCCCATTTCACACAAAGTTGTATAATACAGGTTCCGAAGTAAGTTGTGGACCGAATTGCAGTTTGTCTGACTCAATTATTGTTACGGCGAGCGGGGAAATTCAAATCTTGCCGCTGAGCGTGTGTGCGCCCGCATATCGCCTGATTAATATCACAGACGAATCCGTGTCTCGAACCGAGCAACGGGATACGGCTTCAGACAACTTTCAAATTAACCACTACATTGGAAATGTACTTAGCTTAGATGCAGCTCTGCTTTGATTAGCAGGTTGACTTATAGTGTTGAATATAGTTTTGAAGTATTTACATCTGCAAACCTTCCGTCAAAGGTATACTACAGGAGTTTTGGCGCCAACGCGGAAAAAACGTGTCGGCTCGTTCGATTATTTTCCTAAACTTGTGTATTTTCGAGTGTTAATGTGTACTAAATGGTGAATTATTATTCATTAAGTGCTCGTAAACGTGCTTGAGTGTGGGCAAGTGATATAACGAGGTGAAACGTGTTCGTGTTGTTTCCAAAACTCCATAGGAGACTCTTGTAAAGTCTTCACCACTTTACAGGGGCATGAGTTCGACTTGACCGTGACTTACTTAGCTTGACTCTGACTGTGACTATGACTTGTTTGACGTTATTAAGACAAAGTAAACTGTTTAATATTACGAGTAAAGGACATTGAATCCACGCTCATGAAGATTTTAACAAAAAAAAAAAAAAAAAAAGGTATACTACCCTGATCCTACTTCTACAAATGCGACACTAAACAACTCATCTAATAAATACAAGTTTTTTAAACCCTCGATAATATAGCTTATAATCTCTAAACTGCTGAACAGATTTTCTTCAATCATAGCTAAGAACACTCTCGATCATGTCACCTTTCATACAAATTCAACTAAATCAAAATCGGTTTAGGCGTTTGGGAGCTACAAATACAAAATACAAACACACCACGATACACACGTTCAACTTATAACACGCTTGCGTTCGCTATATGCGTCGGGAGTTAAAAACAAAAAAATTATGTCTATAGCTTTGATTAAAAAAACAGCTACGGTATATTTGGCGGATCAGAGCTGTAAAATAGTATAACAGAGTAAGTATTATTTGTCTTTAAATCTGCACACCTTGACGAGTAATCTACGTAAAATTTTAAATAGGAATGTGTCCTAATGTTTAATTTATTACAAATAACTTGTTTAGCGATGAATATAACTAAATACATTACACATACTGAAAAAAATAATTTAATTGGCTAATTAATCTTTGAGATATGAGCGTTTAAAGTTTTAGGTGGGGATACTCTGTCCCTTTCTTGCAAAGCGTGTGTTAGTATAGCATTTGTATGGCGCGCCTCAGGCGTGACGTCATAACTCAGTATAGTGCGCTCTCTGTCAAGCATGAAATTGAAATACTTAACTCATTTATTTTTTAACTAATTTTAATTTTGTTTTCGTTGTTGGGCTCTATTTATGATCAGCTTTTATATGAGGTAATAAAAAATATTAGTCATCATGCCTATTAACTTATCGTCATCATCATTTTCAGCCTTTAATCCTCTCGCAGAGGCCTCTCTCGTCCCGGTCGACCAGAGCCAATCTTATCCAAGGTACAAGAAGTAATCTTTCTTTGTCAGTCAGTCAGATTTCTAGAGCATTATTAACCGACACTGCGATGTAAATACACAGCTATTCTGTTTACTTGGAAGAAGCTACGAAACATTTTATCTGCTTAGCTGATTTGCCTGAACAAGTTATGAATGAAACTTGACAACTTGAACAAGAAACTTACCGCGCGGAATACTTAACGTATTTTTCTACCTCCGGAAAAACGTGTCAATATAATTTTTCCCTACGAAAGTTTTATATGACGTTAGTAAATTGATAAGCTGACAAGATTCAATGAACTGCGAATAGCGGGCATTCCTCGCGAAAAATATGTCATCATTTTAATTTGTAATCTTGTCGGAGTTCCTTTCACTCGTCATTTCGGAGGAGCTTACGCTTTTTAAATTTCAATCTAGAGACGGCGATCGTATCTGCCTCCCGTCGTCTGCGCCGCCCGTGACTCGTGAACTCTGAATAAACCGGCCAAGTGCGAGTCGGACTCGCACACTGAGGTTTCCGTACCACCACAAAATACAATAACTATCAATTTAAAAAACCGACTTCAAATTTAGTAAAATATGGCATTTCGATTCGGTGAATTGATAAGGTCGAGGTTCGAATGATAGGGTTCACTAGGTCGTCCAAGTAACGAAATTACCCTTTAAAACTTGGTAATGAACAGAAATTTGTCACCACTCGCACTTGACCATTATTTATAATTTTTGTTGTTATACTTTAGAGTGTGTACTATAATCATGCCAAGTTTGACGCTTGTACGTATTACAGTTTTTACAAAAAAGGCGAGTTAATAGAGTCCTTAAGGGTCGGCAACGTATTTATAATGCCTCTGGTGTTACAAGTATCCATAGGCGACGGTGACTGCTTACCATCAGGCGGCCCGTCTGCTTGTTTACCAACTAGGGCATTAAAAAATACTTTAAAAAATACGTTTGTTGTATGGGGACCCCCTTTCGTTTTTACTTTTAGACGTTTTTTATATTCGCCGTAGCATTACATAGTCTGTGAAAATTTCAACTGACTATCTATTACGGATCGAAAGATACAGCTGTTTGAAGATAGGACGGACGGACAGACAACGTAGTAATGGGCTCCCGTTTTTACCGTTTGGGTACGGAACCCTAAAAATGACTGCCGAAGGGATTATTTTCAATCCGTTCCCGGCTGCCGCCAAGAGGTTCGGCATATTTAATAAGGTCTATTATCTTCATCGCTGTCCCTGGATTCAGACTTTTCAATTATCAGATTGAGGTATTTTTTGAGATAATGCTTGTGACCTTTGCCCTTATGACCTTTGCTTGCGTCTGGAGATTTATCGCGTCTCATCTTGTTTCATATCTGGCGTTAGCTCATCTCGTAATCCAAACTCTTTTAGAACAGTACTAGCTGCGCTTCGCGGTTTTACCCGCCATCCTAGAGGATTACAAAAAATCAAATATATGTATATCTTTGATTGAATCAGGCGTCACTTTGCGCCACACACAAACACCACAAATCACAAAACACAAAAAACACAAATACACCATTAGTACACACACAAATCACAAACAACTACAAACAATTAGTGTTTTGCATCACAAATATCTATAGAGAAAAATAATATATCGAAGCGGAATTACAATAGAGATTCATAATATACAAATAAAACATGTGTAGGTATATATATAATTTAAATTTTCTTAGAATTTTCACAAAGTTTCATCACCGCAACATTTATAACTTTTTTACTTCAATCAAACCCCATTTAATGGAGAATTTTCGAAAAACCCTTAGAAATGTCTTTGGAATTTTTTATTATCCATTATCAGACCCGGTAGGCTAACGTTGTCCTGCCCGAAAAGTAAAAAAAAAAAAATTGCAACTGCTACATTGCCACCTACTGTTCCCAACTATAGCTGGCATCTTTATCATCACACCAAAAGTAAAAAAATATATTTTATTGTTCACTTAGTCTATTTGACTAACATTGGGTAATTTTTTTTCGTTTTAATTATTAGCGGTTTCTATAGCACTTTATACGAGCGACCTCTATCTCATCATTATCAGCCTATAATGTTCCCACTGGGACACTGGCTTCTCTCACAGAGAAGATGGGCCCTAATTCACCATGCAGGCCCAGTGGTAGGTTGGTGAATGTCATACGACTTTGAACTTTTGAAGATCTTAGACATACCGGTTTCCTCATGATGTTTCCTTCAACGTTTTTGAGCGATGGCATCGAAACTGCACATAATTTATTTATGTGCGCGTCATTGGTACAGGGCCGAGGATCAAACCAGGTGCCGTCAGATTTTAAAGCGCAAAGTCTGCTGCTCGACTACCATCGCTCTATCTATATGAATCTTATCTTTATTGTTGCTTTTCCGTAGTAAAAGTTCAATTCGACAGGAACAGCGTGAGCCGGTCGGCCTGTTTCAGTTCAATTCCAGGGTTTGTTTGCTTGCGCGTGGCTTCACGTTTGAGCACGCTCCGCTCGCACGCCGCATACTAATGCTTGACAGAGATAGGCGCCAGTCAAAGGCAGTAAATACTATTTTACTACAACTACGGATAATTTTACAGAGGTTTATTGAAAATACGTAGGTGGAAAAGGGGAAATGTTAGCTGAAAGTATAACTATATATTACATACACTACATAGGACCTGGGTATGTCCTAAAACTGCGACCAGAACCACTGGAGGATGGGCAGCAGCGTCCTATTAGTACACGGTGAACGTACTGCGATCCCCGAGCCGTCTGTCAAGCGTGGAGATTATGGCAACACCCCTTTCTAAAAGGGAGGCCTTTGTTCAGCAGTGACGTGACGATGATAATTACCTATTATTGTTTCTAACTTAGACCTCATTCATTATACTTCGTTCAGTAAACTGAACTGAACTAAGTTTTTAAGGTTCCGTAGTACTACAAGGAACACTTATGAGTTCGTTCTGTCCGTCTGTCGAAAATCCAACTCGGATGGGCAGCGTTCGGGACATTGCGTGACATCTTCTCGTCCAAGATACCACAGTGCTTGTAGACAAGGGTCTTTGACCAGTGTTTGTTGCCAGTGTAGAAGTAGCGTACAAAATAATGTTTTTTTAAACCCTATACCTACTAACAAACCTAGCCCTGTGCCGACAGTAGGCATTGAATTCAAGGACACCTCCGAGTCGAACTACTGCTTTAGCATATATTTTAACTGTGATAAAACGTTGCTTTAAGTATTGTCACGTCTATTTGAAATAAAGTAAAAAATCTTAGTCGTTTTGAACCTAGGCCAGCAATTATTTTCCTCTTTGTGATTGATCTTTTAACCATTTTACCTGGGCCTAAGATGCATATTATACGGTACCTATTCAGGTGTAGTAGGGAACGCTTGTGTTTGTTTCTCAGCCGCGTGGCGTGGCGTGGCATCACGTCGAGAAGGACGTGGCACACGCACAAGGAATATTAACGAGGCACGGCGGACATTGGATAAGCTGGTCAGGGATTCTAATTCCATACTAAACCGAAAAAGTTCCCAGTAAAGTTTCACCTGCTTTTTGATTTAATTCTCATGCTTGATAATTTTCTGTGACTATTGCATCACTGCCTGTTTGTATCATATTAGATTGTGAATGATTATTTAAGACCGCGCTCACCGACCAGACCTGTGTCTTTCACACGTTTTAAACATTTGAATATAAATAATCACCAAGTGAGATAATACACAATATAAATAATTATTATAAAGTCATTTTAGTATAAAGTAATGTTCGTGTTAATATTTCATAGAGGGGCAAGGGGAAGAGATCGAAAAAAAATTATATATATATATATACAATACAATACAACAGTAGTAGTATCGTTGTTTTTAATCCAAAAAAAAAAACACCAACAACAAAAATACATTATTGAGTTATAATAATATGTAGTCAGTTTGAATGTCAGAGTTTTTAGGCAGCCGAAGGTCTTTGACATGGCTAATTGCTGACTCACTTTTAAATACTGTAAGAGAGCGTATGTGATTTTTTTAATGGAGATAGATGTACGTTTTGCCTCCAATTCGCCTGATGTGCTGGTGTGCCTGAAGAGCTAGGGTGTGACCAAGTATTTAAAAAAATAAAAATAAAAATAATGTATATGAAAAAAGTGGTCGATTCACGCCGCGGTGCGAACGGTTCCATCCATTTAGATCACTTGAGATATTCATACCGTGGTGCGAAACAAATGCGGCGCGATCGCTGCATTGCCCGGCCGATTCTGGATCACGTTGGTTTATCACGTGTTACTCTTAGCTAAACCCCGGTTATAAAATGATGAAGGTGACACGCTAAGCGTAAAATAGCTTGACAGAAACAGTTCCCAAACACATCGATGAAGTGAACAGAATGTGCTTAATTATTGGCCAAAAATAAACCTTCAGATTCGTGTCAAAAACGTAATCGCATTGCGCCCTGCCAGTATTATACTGCTCGGCGACGTGCCGCGGAAACAATGCCCAATCAAACGTAGTGCATCAGACCGACCTGTATTTGGCTATCCTGAATTTTATTTGTCATGCTGGTTACAAATTCCATAACCTCGATTCTATTGGGAACATAAGGGACAGATGCTGATATGACTGCTGCATGTTTCTCAGGAAATTTGCCGTTGGAAAGTTCCTTTTCATGACTGGCATTTTCATCATTGTCTCTATAAGTATGGAACTCAGAATATTATTTTGCTCAACATTAGAAAGTGTGATTATTTGCTTAAGTTATTTTTACGGTACAAGTTTTTTTATTTTTATTACTTGTACCTAATATTGAAGAGATCTTCAATATTAGACACAAACACTCAGATGAGTGTTTGTGTCTCTGTGGCATCGTAGCTCCCAAACGGCTGAACCAAATTTTATTTTTTATTTTTTATTCCATCTATTCGAAAAGGACGACTTGGTTTGCCTTTAAGTGCACCCAAAGGTGGTGTTTTCTATAAGAAACTTTTAGCGGGCAGTAATGAGTTTTTAATCCTCTTTATGAGTGCGCAATTATCTTTGCCGCGCACTTTTTGAATTTGGAACATCTTAGTGTTCAGCGCCAAAGAAATCGAACGCAAATATTGTTTGAATAAAGACTGGCTGGTACGATGGCCCATAGTCGTGCCGCCAGCTGAATAAAAAAAAAAACGCGAGCTACAGCCCGCCTTTTCGTAAATTTTCACGGATTGTAAAAAAAATCATGGGTTTGTTTTGAAAAATGAGTTCTTCAAGTGAAAGTATAGAATTAACTCCTGAAAGTACTAGAACTGACGCAAGAAATGTGATGGATAATCTATAGTTGTTTTATTATTAGATACTATACTATTTAATTTCTATTTAGTTGTTACTCTATGTTTAATTAAATAATAATATTACAATAAAATATGAGGTGCCTTTTATTTTCTCATAGTGGGTGATGAAAAGTAGAGTGTATCACTCGGGCGCAAAATATATTTTTTTGGCTCGGGCGACGTACTTTGAATCCTACGTTCAGGATTCTACTAAAGAATCCCTCACTTCGCTCTGGATTCAAAAAAGCGCCCTCGCCGTAAAAATATTATTTTGCTCCCTTATCTACTAATCTAATCTACTATTTTTGTTTGAACAGTGTCCAGATCGAGAGCTTTCTTAGCTATGATTCATGAAAATCGTATCAGCCGTTTGAAGATATCAGCTCTTTCATCAAGGGTTTTAAAAAATCAATCAATTTATACATGTAGTTCAAGAAAGTTTAGTTTTATTGAGTAAAAGTTCTTGAAATGAATCTATCCTGTAGAATTATGATGTATTTGACGCCTTATCAAATTATTTTTATGCCTGAAACTGAAACCCGTCTCGTGTATCGATTTGGCAGGTGTTGCATAATAAGCATGAATCGCGCGTGCTGAATTATAATCGGATCGGATCGGCCCGCACTGATAATCCCGACTATGGATGCGAATCAATGGGACTGTACTTACGCGAAATATCCACCGTGACATGCAGGTGAAATTATTTTTACAATAGTATCCTTTTTTTGTAAAGGCTAAAAGAGTTTAATGTAGTTAGCGTGTATGTATGTATTTTTTAAATTGTGTTTCCACTTGTTATTCCCCCGCCATAAGTCGTGGTCATCGTCAAGTTGAACATTTTGCTCACGGAATTTTCTGTTATGTGAACAATAAATCGGCTAGATTATACAGGGTTGCGCATATAGGCTGTCCTAAGCCGAAAGGAGGTCATCATCATCATTATCAGCCTATCATGTTCCCACTGCGGGAACACAGGCCTTCTCTCAGACAGAGAGGATGTGCCCTAATCCACATTGCTGGCCCAGTGCATGTTGGTGAATGTCATATGTCTTTCAATATTGTGATTCTTGGACATACCAGTTACCTCACGATGTTTTTTTTCACCGTTGTTGAGCGATGGCATCGAAACTGCAATAAATTTATTTAAGTACTAAATAAGTAATTGGTGCAGGGCCGAGGTTCGAACCAGGTGTCGTCAATTTGTAAAGCGCACATACTACCGCTCGGCTACCATACCATCGCTCTAGTTCTCACAATCGCACCGTTAAAGTATAATATCCTTGAAAATATCGGTTATTAATTTGCAAAACTCGTAGATTTAGCGCTCGCTGTGGAAGCACTTAAGCCCAGTTCATACCGTCCGTACTCCGGACAACAATGATTCGGACACGACCGTGGATTACCGGCTCTTTGGACGCAGTACCATAGCTGCCAGTACTTGGTGTTTGTGTAGATTTCCGACTATAGAAGTGGAGATTTGCTTTATTAATTTAACTAGTTATTGTTACTAGAGAAGGTGGAAAGACGCCGTGCTAGAGGACATGAGCGAGTGTAAGGTTTCCAAAGACGATGTCGAGAATCGAGCTAAGTGGAGGAGAAAAGTAAGGAAGGTTGACCCCACCACCATGTGGGACTCATAGTCGAGAAGAGAGAGAGAGAGAGAGAATTTAACTGGTTGTTACTCGCGAATTCGTACGTGTAGACTTTCATATAAACTTTCAATCTCCATTTGCATATATATATTTGCATATATATGCATTTGCATATATCTTCCCATTGTTCAGCCATTTCGCTTTTTTTTTTTGCGGACATTCATCGTACGTCAATTCGTTTTCGCGATTTCGTGATGAGTCTATCGGTCAGTCAGTCAGTGAAGTAAGTGGTATTTCGTAGTTTATAGATCCACGTTTGGACACGTACCTTCTACGCTTTTTTTCTGATTTCATGTTTACTACTGTGTGGAAGTTCATCTATAAACAGTGTTTAAGACGGATCTCTAGTGTATTTCCGCTTCAATACACAAGCGAAACGAATAAACACGTCTAAAATTTACAAAAAAAAAACCCCTTTAAAACAAAAGAAAATTAACATCCAAGTTTTTTTGTGGAATGGTCAATATCGGTTAAGGTTACATTACTAATTAGGTAGCTTTTACCACTTTCCATTGCGTAAAAAACATTAGTGATCAAAATATAATTTGAAAAAGAAGAAAAAAAAATAAGTCACGATAAGTGGACGCTTCGTAATCTCATCCTTGTTTGAAACCAATATCAGACACTTTTAACCTAGCTCAGCTCGCCTTTCGGTCTTGCCATTACAAAAAAGGTTATTTACTGCTCTCTACGTCGCTTAGTTCCTCTATACACGAGTATTTAATTTGCCGCACCCGTAGGTACAATAGGCTTCTGATATTCGTTCGAAACACGCCGTCCGTTGCAGCGATACCAAGCTGGTGTAAGTTTTCAGTGCTTACGTAACCACTCGAAACGTTCGAAAACGGTTCATTAGCTGTTCGAATCGTAATTAGGACTCGATGTGATTCAGTTCGTTGATATTTGTTTGCAGTTCCAGCCCGTAATTGAAATTTATTGCGTTGCCAGTAATTGCTTTTTTAAAATGGCATCTCGTGGCGTCAGAATGCTCCGATATACAGGGTTACGCATATAGATTGTACTAAGCCGAAAGGAGTTCATTGTACTCATCATTACGGAAACTTTTAATATGGGACAACCCTGAAATCGCAAAAAAATCAGCGGTAGGGCCGAAGCCAACACCAAGAGGCCCCGTTGAATACAAAATTTACAATTATGGGTATAAATGGAATATATTATAATAACTATTGAACAGTATTGAATTTAAAAAATGGGCTATTGTGGTGAATTTTTGATGGTATATTCCTGGTCTATGGTATGAGGTACGGCACCCGCCAATTATGCCTCATTTCAAGATATTTTGGCGGGTGATGACTTACCACCCACTAAATGGGCCCCCCATAATTATTATTATTATAACTCACAGTCTACGATGAAAATGAAAAAAATCAATAGAAAATATATTTTGTGTCTACAAACGTTCGGTCATAAAATTTTACAAAAGTTTGCTCTTAATATATTTGCTACACTATTATATCGTTTCAGCGAAAAGACACGGACAAAGCCATTTAAAAAAGCTACGTGGCATAGCGTTACTCAGGAAAGACTTTACGTCTAGGAAACCAGCCAATTAATTCTTTATTCAAAAAATTCCAGACACCATAGACATACAGACACAGGCAGACTCAATAACACTGCACGACGCGTATGATGACGGCAAATTGAATGAGCCGGGCGCGGCGCGTGTTTGTCCGCGTCATCAATCATCCACGTGTGGATTTCATTTTAATGCTCCGTCATCGGTGGCGGTGTCTCGGGTGACCGCGCCATCGCACCGTCATGCTCTACCCGTTGTTTTAAGCAGGGCGTAAACGTGGACACTTTTGTGTCTTGTGTCGGATACTGGCTACCAATGAATATTTGATTTCTATATGAACAGTATGAAATCAGCCATTCTCTGCGCAGCCTTGCTGTGGACACTTTTGTGTCTTGTGTCGGATACTGGCTACTAATGAATATTTGATTTTTATATGAACAGTATGAAATCAGCCAGTCTCTGCGCAGACTTTGTGTCCAGTTGCTTCCACATGTTTGCGCAGCGCCTTAAGCTCATTTCTGTGATATATGTCATTTACGTGTGCATATGTGAGTTGCGTTAGTTTTACGCTGTATGTGGAGGTTAATAAACAGGCCAAGTACGAGTCGGGCTCGCGCACTGAGGGTCCCGCACCACCACAAAATACAAAAAGTAGTGCATAAAGACAACATCACGCCCACGCGGTCACCCACGCCTTAGATTATAATAAACATAAATTGGTCACCGACTCGTACTTGGCCATTACTTATTATTTGTTGTTATACTTTAGAGTGTGTATAATCAGGCCAAGTTTGACGCTTGTATGTATTACCGTTTTTAAATTAAAATTATACAAAAGTACATAAAAAAATACGTTTGTTATATGGAGCTTTCTATGCTATGCCTTCATTTTAACTTTTTGACTTTTTTATTATTTGCTAACTCGCCGTAACATTACATAATCTGTGAAAATTTCAACTGGCTATCTATTTCGGTTCGAAAGATACAGCCGTTTAAAGGTAGGACGGACAGACGGACGGACAGACTTCGTAGGCTCAGTAATAGGGCCCCGTTTTTAACCTTTGGTTACGGAACCCTAGAAGTTTCTATCAAAGTCTACGAGTACAAAGCTACGGGCAACTGTTAGTTGTACATAAAAGAAATCGAGGAACCCTGGCGTTATCGTTTTATTCTTGTTATTTTAGAATAGGATGTCTAGGAACTTTTGATAAGTTTTCAACCTTTTAAAAACACTAGCACGTGAGGTGACTACCGATGTCCAATAAAAATCTAAATTTTAGATTTCATAGCATTATAATTTACACTCGCAACGATGGCGACTCGGAAACGTTGTGTTAGATTGTGAAAATATTTGACTCCTGCATTATTCAGACATTAGAATAAATATGAATCGAGCGGTAAAGCTCTGCGCAAGCCGTTGGAAGCACAGAATAAATCAGATTTGTGTGAGTAAACATACTCAAAGGCACTTCTAATATTTTATCAAATGTACATCGCAAATTAGTTTTTTTTTCTTTTCTATATATGTAATAGTCTTGCGTTTGACCACCATCACCCCTGATGTTAAGCGATGATGCGGTCTACGTTGGAGCACGCTTGCCTAGAAGAAACCTATTCACTCGTGATTTGAAGACACCCAGATTGTAACCATCGGGGAACACCCATTCAGGTAGCGCATTCCACAGACTAGCAGTTCGCACAATAAATGTGGAATCAAATCGCTTCGTACGGGTTTCCAGTTGATGATAAAATTTCATTGAAAGCCTACGTCTATATAAGTTGTGTTTGATGCCTTTTATGATAATAACTAAAAAGTATACGGCTTATTTACTAGAAACGTAATTAACGTTAATGCGCTGCCTGAATGGATGTTCCCCGATGGTTACAATCTGGGTGTCTTCAAATCACGAGTGAATCGGTTTCTTCTAGGCAAGCGTGCTCCGACGTAGACCCCATCATCGCTTAACATCGGGCGAGAAGTTGGTCAAACGCTATATAAAAAGAGAACGTATTTTCAGTGAAACAATGCTTAAAATGGTTCTGTCTCGTTTTTTGCCTATTTCAGTTAGCTAAAAGTTAAGCATTGTATAACTTAAACGTTTATATCTAAGGCTGTTCAATATTATTCGCCATACCCATAAAATACTTACACAGCCCTATCCTGCCCATTTTTCTATCGGACTGCCAAAGTGGGCACGAAAAGATAACACAGCTTTATGGTTGATATTCCGAAAACCCGTACGAATCGCTTTGATACCACCTTTATTGTGCGAACTGCTATTCTGTGCAATGCAGTGCCTGGATGGGTGAAATTTGATAGTTACAATCTGGGTGTCTTCAAATCGCGAGTGAATCGATTTCTTCTTAGCAAGCGTGCTCTATCGTAGACCGAATCATCGTTTAATATCAGGCTAGGTGACGGTCAAGCCTATTATTTAATAATAATTATAAAAAACAGTAATCACCATCATTAAATTCTCATTTACTCTTGACTATATGATATAGTTATCTATGGTATTTGAAAGTGTTGGTAAAAAACATGAATTGCACTTAACGATTAGTTATAAAATGGAGCCTTATATGCCATTGCTCCAGCCTTGGACATATCGTGTAGTTTGAGTGATGGAGGTACACACTGCACGACACTTCTCTCGCTACCTGAAGCCACTCCATTTGTCCTTCCAGACAGAGATGCATACTCGGGCCGCGCGTCCTCGTCGCCGTGCTGGGTTTCAATGTTTGATATTCAGCCTTTATTACACATTTGGCAATAGCTGCTCCCTGCGGTTTCATCCGCTACCCTAAAGATTTAAAAATCATACTTATTTAATATTATAAATGCGAAAGTGTGTTTGTTTGTTGGTTTATTGGTTTGTTTGTTCCTCTTTCACGCTGCAAAGGAACAACGGATCGACCTGATTTTTTGCATGGGTATAGTTCAAGAGCTAGAGATTGACATAGGCAACATAGCTTTTCATCATCATCATCATCACCATTTTTCATCACTACGCGGGTGAAACCGCGGGGCGCAGCTAGTAATTCATAAATGTACACCCTAAAAATTATATTTTACTGTTGGTCAAATTATCAGAAAGATTTTCAGAAATCATTTCGAAATTATTACTTACATACCGAATTTAATTTTAATGTGTTTATCCATTATAGAAATGAGAGCGGAGAAACATACACACTTGCACTCTTAGACACAAACTTTCGTATTTGAAATACTAGTGTAATTTTTCATAATGTGCCTTTTTTAACACCCGACTCAAACAGAAAGTTGTTATAAGTTTAACGTGTGTATCTGTGTGTCTGTTTGTGACAACAGCTCAAGCGATATTGATTTAGTTTGTTTTTGTTTAAAAGGTCGAGAGTGTTTTTCAAGAAAATCTGACAAGCTATGATTCATGAAAATATGTTCAGCCGTTTGAAGATTATTAAATACTAGCGGTCCGCCCCGGCTTCGCACGGGTATAGATTATAACCTATGTCACCCGGGGATAGTGTAGCTTCCCAACAGTGAAAGAATTTTTCAAATCGGTTCTGTAGTTTTGGAGCCTATTCAATTCAAACAAACAAACAATCAAATCTTTCCTCATTATAATATTAGTATAGATACTGTCGGGGGCTTAAACAATTAAAATTTACGTTTTACTTGTTATTAAGGCGCCGTGACTAGCTGACTTTTATGTTTTTGAGGGGGTGAAGCAGAGGCAGTGGCGGCCGACTACAGCGGGGCGCACCGCGTGAATCTCGCAGAAACGTGACGACCTTCACCTATACACAGCTAAAGACAAGTAATTTCGTCGGTCCACAGCAAAGCTCTGTTGGCCTAGTGGTCTGGCACCGCGCTGGTAAACCACGAATGCCCGGTTCAAATCTAGTGCTATGTAGATATTTTTGGACTCAATTTTTTATCACGCACACAGCGACGGGACGACGGAGAACAAACAAACCATAATTCAATCAAACCAACTTGCTAGTTGTAATTATTAAAATTTACTTTCGTCGTACGTTTCAATATTTTATGTTTCTTTTTTGCACCAAATATTTTACCTATTATATTTATAGTTTATAGACTTACTCCTGGTATGATTCTACTAACTTGATGGTAGAGTTCGGAGACTGCTAAAACTGCTAAATAGGGAAAGCGAGATAAGTCAAGGTTGGGCTCGTTTTTTTAGTCTTAGTGAGAATTGTTAGTCAAGGAATGATTTGACTGAGCTGATGGTAGAATTCGGAGACTGCTGCTGGAACTGCTAGACGGGGAAGGCCTGATGTGTCGTGTTTGGGCTGGTTTCATTAGTCATCATGAGATCTTTCTCCGGGAATGTTTTGACTGACCTGATCGAGGACTTCGGAGACTACTATTGGAACTGCTAGACGGAAAGAGCTAGAAGTGTCGAGTTTGGGCTCGTTTCATTAGTCATGATGAGATCTTCTTCCAGGAATATTTTGACTGACCTGATCGAGGACTTCAGAGACTGCTACTGGAACTGCTAGACGGATAGAGATAGAATGGTCGAGTTTGGGCTCGTTTCATTAGTCGTGATGAGATCTTCTTCTAGGAATATTTTGACTGACCTGATCGAGGACTTCAGAGACTGCTACTGGAACTGCTAGACGGATAGAGATAGAATGGTCGAGTTTGGGCTCGTTTCATTAGTCGTGATGAGATCTTCTTCTAGGAATATTTTGACTGACCTGATCGAGAACTTCAGAGACTGCTACTGGAACTGCTAGACGGATAGAGATAGAATGGTCGAGTTTGGGCTCGTTTCATTAGTCGTGATGAGATCTTCTTCCAGGAATATTTTCACTGACCTGATCGAGGATTTCGGGGACTGCTACTGGAACTGCTAGACGGGTAGAGATAGAATGGTCGACTTTGGGCTCGTTTCATTTGTCGTGATGAGATCTTCTTCCAGGAATATTTTGACTGACCTGATCGAGGACTTCAGAGACTGCTACTGGAACTGCTAGACGGATAGAGCTAGAAGTGTCGAGTTTGGGCTCGTTTTATTAGTCGTGATGAGATCTTCTTCCAGGAATATTTTGACTGACCTGATCGAGGACTTCAGAGACTGCTACTGGAACTGCTAGACGGATAGAGATAGAATGGTCGAGTTTGGGCTCGTTTCATTAGTCGTGATGAGATCTTCTTCTAGGAATATTTTGACTGACCTGATCGAGGACTTCAGAGACTGCTACTGGAACTGCTAGACGGATAGAGATAGAATGGTCGAGTTTGGGCTCGTTTCATTAGTCGTGATGAGATCTTCTTCTAGGAATATTTTGACTGACCTGATCGAGAACTTCAGAGACTGCTACTGGAACTGCTAGACGGATAGAGATAGAATGGTCGAGTTTGGGCTCGTTTCATTAGTCGTGATGAGATCTTCTTCCAGGAATATTTTCACTGACCTGATCGAGGATTTCGGGGACTGCTACTGGAACTGCTAGACGGGTAGAGATAGAATGGTCGACTTTGGGCTCGTTTCATTTGTCGTGATGAGATCTTCTTCCAGGAATATTTTGACTGACCTGATCGAGGACTTCGGAGACTACTACTGGAACTGCTAGACGGATAGAGATAGAATGGTCGAGTTTGGGCTCGTTTCATTAGTCGTGATGAGATCTTCTTCTAGGAATATTTTGACTGACCTGATCGAGGACTTCAGAGACTGCTACTGGAACTGCTAGACGGATAGAGATAGAATGGTCGAGTTTGGGCTCGTTTCATTAGTCGTGATGAGATCTTCTTCTAGGAATATTTTGACTGACCTGATCGAGAACTTCAGAGACTGTTACTGGAACTGCTAGACGGAAAGACCTAGAAGTGTCGAGTTTGGGCTCGTTTCATTAGTCGTGATGAGATCTTCTTCCAGGAATATTTTGACTGACCTGATCGAGGATTTCGGGGACTGCTACTGGAACTGCTAGACGGAAAGACCTAGAAGTGTTGAGTTTGGGCTCGTTTCATTAGTCGTGATGAGATCTTCTTCCAGGAATATTTTGACTGACCTGATCGAGGATTTCGGGGACTGCTACTGGAACTGCTAGACGGATAGAGATAGAATGGTCGAGTTTGGGCTCGTTTCATTAGTCGTGATGAGATCTTCTTCTAGGAATATTTTGACTGACCTGATCGAGAACTTCAGAGACTGCTACTGGAACTGCTAGACGGATAGAGATAGAATGGTCGAGTTTGGGCTCGTTTCATTAGTCGTGATGAGATCTTCTTCCATGAATATTTTGACAGACCTGATCGAGGATTTCGGGGACTGCTACTGGAACTGCTAGACGGAAAGACCTAGAAGTGTTGAGTTTGGGCTCGTTTCATTAGTCGTGATGAGATCTTCTTCCAGGAATATTTTGACTGACCTGATCGAGGATTTCGGGGACTGCTACTGGAACTGCTAGACGGATAGAGATAGAATGGTCGAGTTTGGGCTCGTTTCATTAGTCGTGATGAGATCTTCTTCTAGGAATATTTTGACTGACCTGATCGAGAACTTCAGAGACTGCTACTGGAACTGCTAGACGGAAAGACCTAGAAGTGTCGAGTTTGGGCTCGTTTCATTAGTCGTGATGAGATCTTCTTCCAGGAATATTTTGACTGATCTGATCGAGGATTTCGGGGACTGCTACTGGAACTGCTAGACGGATAGAGATAGAATGGTCGAGTTTGGGCTCGTTTCATTAGTCGTGATGAGATCTTCTTCCAGAAATATTTTGACTGACTAGATCGAGGATTTTGGAGACTGCTAGTGGAACTGCTAGATGGATAGGGCTAGAAGTGTCGAGTTTGGGCTCATTTCATTAGTCTTGATGAGGTTTTCTTCCAGGAATATTTTGACTGACCTGATCGAGGACTTGGAGACTGCTACTGGAACTGCTAGACGGAAAGAGCTAGAAGTGTCAAGTTTGGGCTCGTTTCATTAGTCGTGATGAGATCTTCTTCCAGGAATATTTTGACTGACCTGATCGAGGATTTCGGAGACCACTACTAGAATTGCTAGACGGATAGAGCTAAAAGTGTCGAGTTTGGGCTCCTCGATCAGGTCAGTCAAAATATTTCTGGAAGAAGATCTCATCACGACTAATGAAACAAGCCCAAACTTGACACTTCTAGCTCTATCCGTCTAGCAGTTCCAGTAGCAGTCTCCGAAGTTCTCGATCAGGTCAGTCATAATATTCCTGGAAGAAGATCTCATCACGACTAATGAAACGAGCCCAAACTCTACACTTCTATCTCTTTCCGTCTAGCAGTTCCAGTAGCAGGCTCCGAAATCCTCGATCAACTCAGTCAAAATATTCCTGGAAGAAAACCTCATCAAGACTAATGAAACGAGCCCAAACTTGACACTTCTAGCTCTATCCGTCTAGCAGTTCCAGTAGCGGTCTCCGAAATCCTCGATCAGGTCAGTCAAAATATTCCTGGAAGAAGATCTCATCACAACTAATGAAACGAGCCCAAACTTGACACTTCTAGCTCTTTCCGTCTAGCAGTTCCAGTAGCAGTCTCCGAAGTCCTCGATCAGGTCAGTCAAAATATTCCTATAAGAAAACCTCATCACGATTCACGACTAATGAAACGAGCCCAAACTCTACACTTCTATCTCTTTCCGTCTAGCAGTTCCAGTAGCGGTCTCCGAAATCCTCGATCAGGTCAGTCAAAATATTCCTGGAAGAAGATCTCATCACAACTAATGAAACAATCCCAAACTCGACACTTCTAGCTCTTTCCGTCTAGCAGTTCCAGTAGCAGTCTCCGAAGTTCTCAATCAGGTCAGTCAAAATTTTCCTAGAAGAAGATCTCATCACAACTAATGAAACAATCCCAAACTTGACACTTCTAGCTCTTTCCGTCTAGCAGTTCCAGTAGCAGTCTCCGAAGTCCTCGATCAGGTCAGTCAAAATATTCCTATAAGAAAACCTCATCACGATTCACGACTAATGAAACGAGCCCAAACTCTACACTTCTATCTCTTTCCGTCTAGCAGTTCCAGTAGCGGTCTCCGAAATCCTCGATCAGGTCAGTCAAAATATTCCTGGAAGAAGATCTCATCACAACTAATGAAACAATCCCAAACTCGACGCTCCTATCTCTTTCCGTCTAGCAGTTCCAGTAGCAGTCTCCGAAATCCTCGATCAGGTCAGTCAAAATATTCCTGGAAGAAGATCTCATCACGACTAATGAAACGAGCCCAAACTCGACACTTCTAGCTCTTTCCATCTAGCAGTTCCAGTAGCAGTCTCCGAAGTCCTCGATCAGGTCAGTCAAAATATTCCTGGAAGAAGATCTCATCACGACTAATGAAACAAGCCCAAACTCGACACTTCTAGCTCTATCCGTCTAGCAGTTCCACTAGCAGGCTCCGAAATCCTCGATCAGGTCAGTCAAAATATTCCTGGAAGAAGATCTCATCACGACTAATGAAACAAGCCCAAACTCGACACTTCTAGCTCTATCCGTCTAGCAGTTCCAGTAGCAGTCTCCGAAGTTCTCGATCAGGTCAGTCAAAATATTCCTAGAAGAAGATCTCATCACAACTAATGAAACGAGCCCAAACTCGACACTTCTAGCTCTTTCCGTCTAGCAGTTCCAGTAGCAGTCTCCAAAGTCCTCGATCAGGTCAGTCAAAATATTCCTGGAAGAAGATCTCATCACGACTAATGAAACAAGCCCAAACTCGACACTTCTAGCTCTATCCGTCTAGCAGTTCCACTAGCAGGCTCCGAAATCCTCGATCAGGTCAGTTAAAATATTCCTGGAAGAAGATCTCATCACGACTAATGAAACAAGCCCAAACTCGACACTTCTAGCTCTATCCGTCTAGCAGTTCCACTAGCAGGCTCCGAAATCCTCGATCAGGTCAGTCAAAATATTCCTGGAAGAAGATCTCATCACCACTAATGAAACAAGCCCAAACTCGACACTTCTAGCTCTATCCGTCTAGCAGTTCCACTAGCAGGCTCCGAAATCCTCGATCAGGTCAGTCAAAATATTCGTGGAAGAAGATCTCATCACGACTAATAAAACGAGCCCAAACTCGACACTTCTAGCTCTATCCGTCTAGCAGTTCCGTAGCAGACTCCGAAGTCCTCGATCAGGTCAGTTAATCCGTTTCTGGAGAAAGTAACATCACGACTTACCAAACTAGCTCAAACTAAACTAAACTAAAAATTGGTGCTGATGATGACGATGATGATGAAAAGCAGCATTTTTCCCCTCGTTATAACATCAGCTATCTGAGAGTGAAAATCCCATCAAAATCAGTTCAGCCATTTTGGAGTTTATACGTAATATCATCATCATCATCATCATCCTTCATAGGGAACATACATACATCGCTTTTTATATGTATATAGAAGAAAGATATACTCAAAGAAGACTGTAACACCTTTTTAGGGTTCCGTAGAATTACAAGGAACCCATATAAGTTCGTTCTGCCCATCCGTCTCTGTCTGTCCATCCCAAGTTGTTTAGGATTTCCTAACCATTATAGTAGACTGCGCCCCGCGCATTCACCTGCGTAGTAATGAAAAAATTGTGATGATGATGATGATGAAAAGTTCCTCGAATTTTTTTCAACATCAGCTATCTTACAGTGAAAATCCCATCAAAATCGGTCCTGCAGTTTTCGAGTCTATAAAGAACATTACAGACATACGCACACGACGAAATATTTCAAAAACATTATAAAAATAACATGGATATGTGAGAATTGAACCCGGAGCCTACTGAGTCACAGGAACTAATCCATTGCGTCAACCACTCTTCTAATTGATCTATGACGCAAGCGGTGAAATTATGCTTCTAATCTATAAAATAATATAAATGTACAAAGAAATCGTCACAAAATGTAATTTTCATTCGCCTGCCTGTTTAGTACTAAGTACTTACTTGAAGCCTGACCAAAGGAAGTAAGGGTGAGACCAATTTGTAAATTTTACGCGTCAATTACGTACTTCTCTAGGTATCAACTGGAATGTCTAAGTAAACTGGACGGAAAGCTATTTTGTATGATAACGTCGCTGACTGTCCACTTTGTGTGACCTCTGCAAATGCTCGAGACTGCTTTGTTCTTATATTGCCCTGGTACACCGACCACCGATACTTGGAAGTAAATTATTACTATGCCTCTCCACTTATGTCACTCCTCCGTTAGACGGAACCCTCAGAGCGCGAGACCAAAAAAAAACTAACTGAAGTTAAAATATTGAAAAACAAACTTAAGTTTGTAGTTGACAATAAGGTTATTCCATACATTCCAACTACAAAATGTAAGTTTGTAATAGCAAAATAATTATTTTTAAATGATATAACTTCAAATTTATAACTTTCGGATTTATTCCTATATATTTGCTATGAGACCTTGCCTCTTGCCAAATTTCATGATTCTAGGTCAACGGGAAGTACCCTATAGGTTTAGATTCCCTTGTGAAATCGCAAAATATACGACATAAACGTTCATATCTTTTGATTGCTTTGACTTACAACTTTTATTTTTTACAGCCGAAAGAAACCGTAGGCCCAAGTATTTAGTATAAATTTCAACTTGATACCTTTACGCGTTCTTGAGAAAAAGGGTATTGACAGACGGACAGACAGACGGACAACGAAGTGATCTTATAAGGGTTCCGTTTTATCCTTTTGAGGTACGGGACCCTAAAAAAGTAGACTAACTGTGCTCTGCGGGTTCACCTGCGAAGTAATGAAAAAATGGTGATGATGATGATGATAAAAAAGATGCCAATTTTTTTTCTCCTCATAGAATCAGCTATCTGACAGTGAAAATCCCGTCCCTACCATTTTCGATTAAAGAACATTACACACATGCATACAAACACAAACATACACACACCCACGCACGCACGCACGAACATGACGAATTATTTTAAAAACATAAGAAAAATTACAAAAATTAAAATTATTGGTGACTATGAGATTTGAACCCGGAGCTTACTCACAGAGTCGCAGAGAACTTATCCATTGCGTCAAACCATTCGGCCAACTGGACTATGACGATTTTGGTGAAATTATCCTTCGTAAACTAATATATACAAACAAATCGTTACAAAATGTAATTTTCATTCGCCTGCCTTTTTAGTACTTATAATGCAAGAAAACATTGCAGATAAGGTAGGTACTTACTTTACAACTTACGTCAAGGTGTTTTTGTGTCATAAAGTTGAGATTATATTTTGGAGCGGTTAGCGGAACAAAGCGACACACGTCCGTCTAGCAGCGCGCCTCAGCGGTCTCTGTCACATCGCGTAAAAATAAAAGAGAAGTGAAAAGGCGCCGCGGCGGCACGACGTTTCGTTCGACACGTTCGAGCCAATTTATGATTAAATTAATTAATAGATAGAAAAATTGAATTTTTATCAATAAATAAAATTAATGATGTTATTTGTTACAATATTTAACATCATTCTTGTAAATTTTGTAAAGATTTGTTCATTAATACTCGAGATAAAATTGTATGCGTTTAGGTAAATTTCAAGGTTAGAGGTTATTTCATGATTTTTTTCTATCGAGAAAATTTATCGGAAACGTGTTTTGGAACTAATGGTACACTCAGAAATATGATCAAGATTACCACATATTTTTTTTACTGCTTTAAAATGAATATATTGTCTTAATATTTTTTTCTGTGAAGCCTTTTTTGTCTGAAAGACCGCCTTAAGTATGAATGTAGTAGGATTTTTAAATTAAAACGTTCCTTCCAAATATGAATACATGTAACTTGAGCTCCGTTCATTTACTTAAAATAATTTAAAATATTTTTTTAAAGAGTTAGGTCTATTTTCTGCTGTGGACGGATCTGGCTGATGATGATGATGATGAGCTCCATTCTTTTACTTATACAAGTTAGTTGATTTCAAACACTTACAAAAAATATTTAGAGGATTATTGTTTTTTACCGGCTGAACTCGATTACGATAAGCATCAAAAATTACCTACAATAATCTTGTAATGTTGTTTTTATTTCGTACTAGCGGTCCGCCCCAGCTTCGCACGGGTGTAGATTATAGCCTATGTCATCCGGGGATAGTGTAGCTTTCCAACAGTGAAATAATTTTTCAAATCGGTTCATTAGTTTTGGAGCCTATTTAATGCAAACAAACAAACACACAAACTAACAAACAATAAAATCTTTCCTCTTTATAATATTAGTATAGAAAAACAATTTGCGTTAGCTTGTAACATCTCGAATTGGATCCAAGTTTCCAATTTGTTCCTTTGACAGTTAATAAACAATAGTGCAGGCTTGTTCCCTTTGTACAGAATTTAATTTTTTACCGCAACCCGGAGCGATGTGATTATCTCAATAATTTGTCTCGACCTCGGTACAAAGTTTGCCAGTAAACGAATAAACAGTAAGGAAAAGGGAAATTTCTCTACCGATTCGCCTAAACAATAATTTAGTAGTGTAAATAGTGAACGCTACTGATTTTTTTAACGCTTTAAATAAGAGCTTTTCATTGACGACGATTTAAAATAAATTCCGGATCGTATAATAATCCGCAAAAATCCCGTTGTTGAGTTTTAATATCAGAAGACAAATTTAGTCCTATTGCTGTCACGGAATATGTAACAGAATTGTTTTTTTAAATATATTGTGTAAAATAGAAAACACACCAAAACTTTTTTCTGACCCTGGCATGTGTTTGAACGAAAGGAACTTGTTATGTCCAGTGTCCATACTGATTTTAAGTATATCGTGACCGCAGTCTTCGCTGTGCCGTAAGCGTTGTCTTTATAGAGAAATGCAGGTTTAAACTAGGATTGTCCAACACAGCTGGAAAATTAGTCCGAGTGCTTTCTTATTGCGTTTGAGAACACTGCGATGAAATTTAATTTGGTTTGATGTTCTCTTTCATTGCGGCATTTAGAAAATTGACTCTCCACACCTCTCTCTTATTGCATAGATAAAAAACAAGACATTGTTTGAACGTACCGGGTCTATAAACTTATTTATTTAATGCTTTATTGTGCACTTACAAATAATGTAATGTAATTCACAAATGGAGGACTTAAGGGCCAAAATACCGGGTGAAGCGATCTCGCTCCCGCATTTCATGGTTTTTTTATACATATTAAATCACCGTCAACTTTTGAAAAATATGCTCCGGTCATTTTACGACGTTAATATTTCAAAATACAGTCAAACCTGGATAAGCGAGAGTTCAAGGGAGCACAATCTCATTCTCGCTTATAGAGGCTTCTCACTAACCCGAGTTTCTCGCTAATGCAGGTACATGGGTAGCGTTTCTCTCTTATAGAGGTACGCAGCAATAACAAGTCACAGCAAGTACGAATGTAGTAAATATGTAATATGATAAAATTATGTGCATAATATGCACAACATATATTATGTACATATAAATTAAACTCTCTCTGAATTTCATTTCGCGATTTTCCGGATTCAAACGCATTCACTATTTTAAGTTTATCACTTACTGACAGTAATTTAATTTTCCGTTTTGACATGATGCAGAACAGAACTTTCCTTCGCAATTGATTAACTATAAACTGAGTAAGTCCGACAAACAGGAAGGTACACAGGCACACGTGTCCATTCGAAAAGAATGCGATAAAATACAATATTGACGAGAAAACAATACAAAAACAATGATAGGAAGTTCCACGAAAGTTAAGAATAAGTCATAAAATAGCAGATGTTAAATTTGTAATTTGTTTTGTCATTTGTTACTGTATGTGTGTATCTTTTATGTATGTATTTTTATTGTAGCTATAGTTCCTCCTAAATAATATAAATAAATAAAGCTCGACTGTCGCTTATAGAGGTATAGATAAGTAGCAGTCTCACTTACGGAGGTCCATGAGGGAAAAACGACTCTCTCATAGGGGTTTCTGTTTCTCGCTAACAGAGGTTTTGGGAGCTTAAAATGACGGGTCCTGGGTATTACTCTCACTTATAGAGTTTTCTCACTTACCCAGTTCTCACTTACCCAGGTTTGACTGTATTTAGAACAAAATAGTTCTTATAATGACCAAAAAAAAATAATACTCATTCCCATTTTTGTGGTCATGTAATCATACTCGACCTGATTTTTTGCATAGGTATAGTTCAAAGGCTGGAGAGTACTTTTCATCATCATCATCATCATCATCATCACCATTTTCCATCACTACGCGGGTGAAACCGCGGGGAGCAGCTAGTATTGTAATATTTTCAAAATATTAAAATATTACACCAACCTTTCCGCCTAAATAAAAATATGAAACACATAATAATAAAAAGCACCCTTAAATAAAAACTTGTTTAAAAAAAATATTTTAAAATAAAAACATGTTTTTATTTGTAAAACGATCGCTGTCGCAAGTTATAAGTTCTATCGGGGAGCGCTGAGTAAGTTTGTAATAAGAGTTAGTGGCAAGATGGCGGTAACAACTCACCGCGGAGAGTTATAAGAACTTCCTCAACGTTTGTTTGATTCTTCTATCCTCGGTCTCTTCAGTTGATACAACGACCGACTCTAATACTTTTATTATTTTCTTACACACTTACCGATCGAGTTGTAGCTAATATCTCTATACAGGGTTAGGCATATAGACCGTACTAAGCCAAAAGGAGGTCATTGTTCACATCATTATGAACAACTTTTACTATGGGACTAACCCTGAAATCACAATAAAAAAATATCAGCTGTTCCATTACATTTTTTCGAGTGTCAATGACCGTTTTCTGTAGAGCAGCTGTTTTTTTCCCGTTTTCATGGTTGGTCCCATAGTAAAAGTTGTTCAAACTTCGCACAGTAAAAATGGAATCAAAGCGCTTCTTACGGGTTTTCGGAATATCAACCATAAAGCGGTGTCGATTTTTCGAGCCCGCTCTGGCAGTCCGATTGAAAAATGGGCAGGAAGGAATTCAATCATGCAGATCTTGATGCACACTCTCCGAAATGCATCCGATAAAAAACCGATAGACTAGCAACTATTCGCCGATGCTCAAGACTGAGAAGCTTAGTCTGAACTAGGGACTCGTTGCTGATGACTTAGGCTTAGTACAGTCTATATGTAACCCTGTAGTTAAATGAAATGTATCAGCGTATTGTATCAGGTGTAATGTATCACCTGTACACAAACTATCGATTTTCGATGATGCTTCGCGTTCCGTGCAAATATTTATCTGTGATATTGCATTTCCGATGTTGAACGTCATTCGTTGCCCAGATTCGAGAAACCAATAAAGCAATTCATGCGAAGATGTAATCTGCGCTGAAATATGAAGCTATCGAGTACTCTCGCTGTGTATTTTAAATTAAATGCGGACGTGCATCGGGAAATTGGAGCCTTTTGGACAAGCTTTATTATCAGGAATAAGTTTAATGTGCTTTGATAAAAATACCCTATTATATACAACATGTTTACTAAAGGTGTAGTAAAACTGAAGGGTATGTACTTATCATTATGAACAACTTTTACTGTGGAAAAGGAAATATGAAATCACGAAAAAAAAAACTGATCCATATATTTTCTCGCATGTCAATGCTTGACTTCCATGGAAAAGCTGTTTTTTCGCGATTTCATGTTTGGTCCCATAGTAGGTCCATATAGTTGTTACAAGTTGTATATAAATATCAATTGCTGTTCGTTAGTCTCACTAAAAATCAAAGAAAGATTTTTTATGTTTTCGCCTGACTACAGGGGTGGTGTGGAAAAACAATGGAATGTTTGCCCGGAAAATTGGAAAATACAAGAAAAACTGAAAGGGCTTTTTTATTTAAAAATTTGGACAAGACAACGTTTGTCGGGTCAGCTTAAAATATATATTTCTTCGAGTATCGGTGATACTATGCCGAAAAAATGTGATTATACTCATCATTATGAACAACTTTTACTAAGGGACGAACAATAAAATCGCAAAAAAATCTGCTTTTCGTGATTTCTAGTTTCTAGATTAGCTAGTTTCATATAAAAAAAAAAAGAAGTTAATATATCCTCTTAACTTACAGTGGTTTATCTTTGTAAATATTCTGTTTTCTTTGTACGAATGTGGTCGTACAATGACATCGATTCTGGTATACTCTAAACTAAATTTGACAGCACAAAATTGTTGCCATCCTTCTCTCACATATTAAAATGAAAAGAGAGGCAGATAATTTTAGTCCTGTCAGATTGCTTTAGTTAAGTGAGTGAGAGTTATGACAGAATCGACGCCAATGTGTTTCATAGAAAATCTGAAATACGTAGTAGATATTATCTTCAAAACTACTCCCGTACCGGACGACTCTGACTTCCGGTTTGCGAACTTGAATTGGTATCTAATGCTACCCTCCTTTATTATTAATCCGCGCCAGACGATGCTCAGTTTTATCTCGGGCGAAAGCTGAAACTTCGCCCGTACGTTCTTTCGCTGCATCTAATTGAGAAAACTTTGGTTTTGCTTGTGCATAACTGCGCCCTGCCAGTTTAAGAGATTAGTGGTAAGATAGTAGTGTACCTCTTTATTGTTAGCCGTGGAATGAGTTTGTAACTTTATTTTTCTTGTTTTTGATGCTACGAATGATGCTACGAGTATTCGTAGCAAGTGCTACGTAGCTGTGTAGTGGCATAGTGCTACGAAACAATAGTGTAGCAACTACGTTGCAATTTTTTATTCTGTGATGTCTTTGAATAAGATATTATATACACACAGGTTTCTTACGTATAGGAAATGTAGGTTGCTTTACCCAGCGGCCATTGGCTGTTTGCCAAAATATATTTTTTGTTTGTTTTTCGAGCTTAGGTTTCGACCTAAACATGCGTTTAGTACTTTTAGAGTGTTTAAGTAAGTCGGTACGTAACACGGCCATTGTGTGGATGTGGCTTTATGTAGAGTACTGGAAGATATAAAATCCTCAATCGGTCCGTGGATTTTACACCTCCCTGGTGCAAATCCCGGGTGGAATCCGAACTTAATCTTACTAAGTGAATTACTCGCATCCAGCGCTCTGCCCCCACCCCCCTGGGTGCCGGGTGGTCAACTCGTCACACTCACACTGACCGTAATTGACATCTGATAAGATGTGCGCAGTAAGGAGTGACAAAGTATGGGTTACACGTATCACAATTTTGTAACTATTTGTAATATTTATAATTGTTGTGAAATGGTGATTTCTTTCGTTTCTTATCAGCACACGAAGCAGCGCCTAATTTTCAAGAACTTGTAAAGTTACCCTACTAGTTTCACATAATAGACGATATGCCGTAAACAAAGAAATTTACAAAAATCATTGGTGAAATAAAGACTGGACTTACTCCGCTGGCTCGGACATCTGGAAGAGGTGAGAGAGGATCGCGCCGTAAAAGGGGTTACTTGGGGCTGCCGGCGGGCCGAAGGCCCGTCGTCCGTCCCGGGTATCGATGGAAAGATGAAGTGGTAAAAGATCTGCAGAAACTAGACGTTCACGATTGGCATGAACTTGCGCAATATAGAGAAAAGTGTCTTCTTTTGGTATTGGGGGCCAATGTACGTTTTGGGTCGCTGCGTCAGCATAAAAAGTAATATATACGATTTTTTATTCATTTTCAGTTTATGGCATATCCTTGATTATGTGAAACTAGTAGGATTACAACATAAAACAAAAAGGTATACTTTTTAAGGTTCTGGCGGTACAAAGTTGTGTGAAAATTAGGGGACGAGTTATGTTCTTAAAGGCATTATTAAATAAAATAAATTGTCTGATCAAACTGGATTTATGTAGCATTATTGTATGTACCTATTATGAAAAACTGTCTAGCACTATTTCAAAATCATATCATTATCTAATTAAAAATTCATACCAACATCAGTGTACTTAATAAAAATCTTAAATTCATTCATTCATTCATGGACGCATAGTCTAAACAGCAGGGTCTATTCCTTACATAACGATAATAAGCACTTAGCAAAGATTTTTCAACAATTCATCCCTAAAAGGGGTTAAATACGAGATTAAATTTAAAGTTTGTAAAGGGGTCGCAATTATAAGAAAACGTTGAAGTTGGTATTTTGGCTTTTGATTACAAATAACAGTCAGCTGTTATAAACGTTTTTATAAATCCATCCCCTAATCCTTTAGGGCATAAATAAGTTAAATTAAGGTTGCCTGGAAGAGATCGCTTGAAGCGATAAGCGTTAACCTGCTAAAAGTCTAGATAATATTTTGTATTTTTTTCAATGTTATCTTAAATAGGGTATAAAAGCTTGTATGAGCTTAGTAATTCACTATTTAACTGATGGGAAATCCCATCGGCCACACGGCTCGTCTATACTAATATTATAAAGAGGAAAGATTTGATTGGTTGTTTATTTGTTTGTTTGCATTGAATAGGCTTCGAATCTAATGAACCGATTTGAAAAATTATTTCACTGTTGGAAAGCTACGACGTACACTATCCCCGGGTAACATAGGCTATATATATATATTTTTTTTTTAAATAGGGATCCTTACTAAAACTCCAATAATGTAACCCAAGGTCTAAAAAAATTAGATTTTCAATTTTGACTTTGCGTGTTTGACAGTTCTAAGACAGGACAACGTCTGTCAGGTCAGCTAGTATTTAATAAACTGATGGCGACCATCAACTCGTGAATAGCGAAACCTCCGATGCCGTAACCGGTCTGCAGAGTGAATTACTTTGGTTGAGTACGCCGTTCCATGAAAATTCCGCGGGAACCGTCGCTTACTTTAAATCCCTAGCAAATTGTAACCCAATCACTTGTATGTCACATTGGAGTACGTAAATGTGGGGTAGAATTTTGTTTAAGGCTGAGATCACAGCGTGCGGCTATTTACAAAAGTCAATAAAAAACCAAAGATGATTTGTTTCATATAGACTTTAGGGACCAGGGGCAAAACAAAGAAGAAAAGACTACAAATATTTTTAAACAAAGTTTTGTATTTTTTCTTATTTTTTTAATTGGGCAAGTGCCTTTATTAACTAAACAAAATACAAGCTAAAATTATCACTACAAACACAATTAGACTGCCCATAGACCGTTGAAGGTCTAAAGACAATTAATATTTGTTTTAGCGACGGAGTTCAGAATAAAAAACATTTAGGTATTTGTAACTAGCTGCGCCCCGCAGTTTCACTCGCGTTATGTACTTCCTTGCAGGAATCTCCTTGGTAGTGACAGCTGTCCCCTTTGACTTAGATGACAATTTCTTATTTTGTCTATGATGTAATATGTCAATATATAAGATTTCAATACTTGCCGTTCCATATAAAATGTATGGAAAAATCAACTTTCTTCTTAATATATTTTTTGGTGAAAATTTCCGATATTTTAATACTTATTCTGCTACTCGGGGCGGAGAGGAGTCCAACAAATCAAAGATCATGAAACATTTCCATTCTTGCATTATAAATGGTGTAACTAACATACACGACTTTGTTTTATATATATAGATTAGAGGCCCGCCCCGGCTTCGCACGGGTATAGATATATAGCCTATGTCACCCGGGGATAGTGTAGCATCCCAACAGTGAAAGAAATTTTCAAATCGGTTCAGTAGTTTCGGAGCCTATTCAATGCAAACAAACAATCAAATTTTTCCTCTTTATAATATTAGTACAAATGTCTATATGAACACAAAAAAAAACATTTTTTTTGTCACTGTGATTTTTGGCTTCAAAAATGTTGAAATGCGCGAGCAAAATAGCCGTGCGCTTTCCATGTAAACAAGCAGTGGTAAAATATTGTCCCGTTACTTCTTTGATTCAAATGATCAAATTCAAAATTTCATCAAATCTCACTTAAATAACTTAACATAACTTTATATTCAAAACTTATCCGACATAAGCTTTAGTACCACGTTTTAAAACCACATATCACTTAATACATTGGTGGCTCACCTTCTTACGAGGGAAAATAAAAAACTTTACTGTTAAAAAGCCGAAGCGAGCTTCCGTTTGCACCGGCCGGGGCCTGTTGGTCGACAAGGCAATATCGCCGCTTTATGATAAAGTTAATTAGATAGAACATTCGTTCCCTGGAGCGTGTACACAGATGAGGCCTGTGCTTGAAAGAAACGAGCAAAATAGACGAGTGTTAAGAAATCCACGCTGCTGAAGATATTGCATCTGGAACACTTTCAAGGAAATTTAATGACGCTAAAGAAAAATTGCATAAGCAGTCTTCTGCAGTGTATATAAATATAGTGTCTGAATTAATTAAACTTGGGTTTCTTTAAGGTGTAACTTAAAGGGCATCTTTCTCTGAAAGAAGGCATGTGTCCCAGCAGTGGGAACATGATAAGCTGATAATGATAAAGGTGTGTTACATACTTAGTCTACCCATAAATGGGAAAAATTATAGAAAACAGTTTTATAAATTTGAGAAAAAAATATTGTGTACCATTCAAAATGATTGATCACGTGATCCATTTTGTATCATAACACCGTTTATTTTCTTTCGAGATATATAATCTACTCAATAAATAAAAAAACAATCATTCAAATCGATCACAGCTTTTTAGAGACGTTTGAAAAGTTGAGGTGTGGGTGCATTGGACTTACCACTATAGAAAAGTAACTTTTTTCACCACTATAATAGTTAAAAGTTAACCCACACCCGATGTCGATCCTTAAAGCGTTTCGTCCGGGAGTTTGCGAAGATCGGTCGTGTCTGCCCGGAGGTATAATTAGCCATGGGACCGCCCGACGGAAAGTCAAGCAACAACGCGGATATCGGTTCGTGTGGCGGTGCGTGCCGCTAGCGGAGTGCCACTGGCTTTGCGGGATTGGGGTGGATGTGGAACTTGATGACAAGTCGGATTGAGATACAGTTCACTAATACGATATTTGAGCTCCCGATTTTGAGATATTTTGAGATAATCTTTTAATGTAGCTTGCTCTATTGTAAGAAGCCCAGTTGTTGAGTGTAGTGTTCCGGATTGGAGACAATTTTTACTTGAAAAATTTTTTTTTGAAGCGTTATCTTATTTAGGCACTTTGGACACTTTTTCTCCACTTAAATACCGGCTAAAGTCGGCTCGAGTCGACTAAGGGAGCGTGGGTTACCATCAGGAGCACAGAAAAGAGAAGTAAATAATTTAAAAAAAAACTGTGATCAGGAGAGTGACTTGCTTGTAGTGTTTTTAACACAGTAGTGTTTAAAATTTGTTTTTACGATCTGCCTTTAAACATAATGACATTTCCAGAACCTAGTACCGTTCGAGCTTTTACTAAGCATGAAAAGTAATTGTGTGGTGTGTGCTAATAAAGAAATAATAACAGCGTTACCACCTAGACCGAAAGGAGGAGTTGTTTAGTTGAGTGTGAAAGATTTTTTTGGCACAGTGATTTTAACGTGATTCCAGGGGTCCTATAGTAAAAGTTGTTCATAATAATGAGTACAGTGACCTCCTTTGGGCTCAGTATCACCGTTCCGTGTAACTCTTAGATACATCTGTTTTCTCAATTCAACTAGAAAAAGGGGAGTAACTTTGAACCAATCATTTTTTGAGCCAATTGGTTCAATATAACGTCCTTTATCGATGTATCGGCTCAAAACTAGCCCTCGAACCTGTAAAGTGGAAAAGGTTCCTATGAAGAATTACGCCAGTTTGTGTAAATTACGGACATCCGGTATAACCGGAACCAGGTTAAATGTTGTCTGCTACCTCACACAACTTCAGTTTTTTTCAGCATTTCTTTTATTTTGTTAGGTAAAGGATAAAATAAACCCTATGTGAAGATGGATGTGCGGGGAAGCTATTCATTGGTTGAACATTTATGATAATTTATTTAAAAAAATTGGCACATGACGAATTAGAAAAAAAAACTGCGTGACGAATAGTATCCTAAATCTGTTTAAGGGGGCATATTTTTACATTATTGAAGATTTGATTAAACAGGCGTTACTTTTGCGAAAGTCCATCTTCAAACCTGTTTTCTAGTGTATTTCCGCTTCTACGTCGCTTTAAGTACAATAAGAAATTGAGGATAAATTATTTCACTCCATAGATATTTGTTAATGATGCTAATAGTAATTTTTAAACTTTCGCGATTTGATACGTGATAAGTCCCGATAAACGTTTAAAAATGATGCTAATGTAACCTAACCTGAAATTAAAAGAAAAATTTCATAAAAGAGTAAATTAACGTAACCTAAAACAAACATTAAGTAACTCTTTTTGAAAGTTTTGATTATACTGATATGACGTGCTAACGTTATGAAGGATATCAATCAATGGGAAAGATTCCACAATTGCTCTAATTTTTTTAAACTAAGTAAATGAATACAGCGGCAAATGTAAGTTTGTTAAGTGCAATGCTCCACTATCCAATATTCACCGACCCCTGTCCATTATTCTCAATTTGCAGCGAGATCATGCTGTTCGCGGTGGGTGTCCCCCTTCAGTCAATGTAGAATAAAATGAATAGAAAGCGAAACTCATGTGCATTTTCTCTGTTCAACAAAAGTTCCAAAACCTACACGCTCTGCGCTCACATCACCTTGTAATCTAATGTCACATTGCTCTTAAATAGCAAAACAGCCACTACGTTCTACGTACAACAAACATACAAACAAAGTAATTTATTTTGACATAATTTTAGTTTTACATAACGTGATTTTCCATATTCCGTTGAATAATAACTAAGCTGTACTACATGTACATTTCTCCATTTAAAACTGGACAAGTAGTGAACCTACCGAATGTACTATAATGGCCAAGAGCGTGTTGAGACACGCATATGGTAGGGTTCCGTAGCCAACGCCATTTAATTGTGATCACAATCATAGTTCAGAAATTGGTGGTTATAGAAAACTTTTTGGTTTCACATTCTTTGTTAATATCATTTTACGAAAAGGTCACACTGAAAAACACGACACGAAACGGTCTCACGAAAGGATATTTGAGCTAGTCTTAAATGTATTAGTTTTATCGCAATAATTCAAAAAGTGATGATCATTAAATGTTCGAAACAATTTCATAAAGGTTTTATGATAACCTTTATGATCAACGTGGCAAGTAATAAGTTTCTTAGGAGTTCAGCAATACAAGAGCAGAGATCCTCTTTCTACCACTTTGGTGAGCCATATTTCGCGAAA
Organism: Agriopis aurantiaria; assembly: GCA_914767915.1. Taxonomy (NCBI): domain Eukaryota; kingdom Metazoa; phylum Arthropoda; class Insecta; order Lepidoptera; family Geometridae; genus Agriopis; species Agriopis aurantiaria. The sequence continues at coordinate 9,056,784 of OU611999.1, forward strand.
GATCCACTTGATAAAAAAGTGATGTATGAAAACTTAACTTAATTTAAAAGACACTGTTTTAAACTATCACGGTTGTTCACTAAAGTTATATGACAACCACAACCACAACCACCACAAACACAACCACAACCCCACACAACCACGGACCACAACCACAACCACAACCACACCACGGTAAATATCCCGTAAATAATCATATAACTTTAATTTAAAAGACTTAATATTCAGCAATATTTTCATTTCTTGTGTACCAGAGCCAGCCCTAAAATAATAAACTAAATTTTTATACTTTTAAAATTTAGATCAATACCAAAACTGTAATTGTGTAAAGTTTAATGCTAAGTGCATAACTAAAGAAGTTTAAAGGAATTAAAGGATTAGGACGAACGGACACACGCATTAAATGAAAGTTAAAAGTACTTATAAGTTTCGTTATAAAGTGTATCTTGTTTTGTTTCGTTTCGTTGTACTTATAATTATAAGGGTTCCTCGTAGTACTATGGAACCCTAAAAATACAGTCAGTGAAATTAAAGCATTATTTTGGTAACAGGTACAAGAATGTAAAATCTTCGTCTTATTTGGCTTATTTCCTCTTAACTCGACCCATATAGACGGACATGCAATGTCCAAGTTTCGATGAGCCAGAACTGCTAGAAAGTTGTGTGATAACATCACTTCAAACAAAGTAGTTTACACAACATACTCGGTACTGATTGTGACAATAATAAAGTTCGTATTGGTTTCGTAGAGGAATCAACGCAGTGTATGCGTTGCGGAATGAAAAACAACCGGCATCCACCTGGGAGAGCGGGCAATATTGCGGGATTCGATTTAAACTACGATTGCAATTCGACGGCGTGATTGGGAGTGGATTTTTTAAATTGTGGCTAGAAATTGAAGTTATGAAAATTTGTATGAGAATTGTTAACGTAAACTTTATTTAGTAACCTATAGTGAATTTTATTGATTTCAGTTTCGGTCGGTTGTCATAAAATATAGACATAGTATGTTGCTGCTACAGGCGTTACACCGTTATGTCAACCAAAATATGGTATTCATCGAAAATAGTGTAACTTTTATTACTGAACTTAACCTAAATTTTAGGGAAACGAGATGATTACTGGTAAGGCGGCGCTACGTGACGAAATATTTCAGTTTCATATCCGAGCGTTGATTACCCGTATCGAGAGCGGAGATTAGCCGCTGGACGACAGCGCGGGCGACGGGCCTCTCCCGCGGCGCTTATGTTTCGGCTAAGCCGTGCATTGGAGATCCGGGTTTACGAGCTCGTTAGTGCCGTAATCGCGACGCTGCACGGGGATTACGTCTGTGCATTATTAGTGTTTTTATTGATTCACTCGGCTGCCGTCGTAAACTGAGATTATTATTCGCGACGCGGCTCCCCCGCGCTTCTCGCAACACCCTCCGAGGATACGTACGGCCTTGAGAGCAGGAGCTGAGCTCAAACGGTTTCTGATATCGCAGTTTTTTTATGGTTGACAGGGTATAATTATTAATTTTTTATGTTTAATTTTTTTGGTTCTTGAGTGGAGACCACGAACCGGAAGACGCAGCGAAGGCCTTCCACTAGATAGACCGACGACATTGTGAGAATCGCGGACATCCAGTGGATGCAGATTATGTTCAACAGTGGACGTCTTCTGGCCGATGATGACGATGATGATGAATTATTCATTTAACCATATCTCAGCTATTATACAGAACAGTTGGATTGCTAATAGAAAGTTAAAGTCTAAAGACAATCCAAATGCTCAAGCCCTTTACCAGTCTGCAGCGTACCCAGCATGCTGGAAACAACAACGTTGAATGACAACGCTGCACAATTATTCTAAACTAGCTGACCTGACAGACGTTGTCCTGTCTTAGAACTGTCAAACACGCAAAGTAAAAATTGTAAATATAATTTTACTACACCTTGGGTTACCTTATTGGAGTTTTAGTAAGGATCCCTATTTTTTTTGAAAATATAATATAACCTATGTTACCCGGAGATAGTGTAGCTTCCCAACAGTGAAAGAATTTTTCAAATTGGTTCAGTAGTTTCGGTGCCTATTCAATGCAAACAATAGACAATAGACAATATTTTATTTGTAACAAAAATCCATACACACTTAGAGCTACACACAAATTTAAAAGTAAAAAAAGTTGGACTTTTGCCACAAACCGGCCCCAGCTCAGCATAATGCCGTTTGTTGTCAAACGACGCTGGTCTTCCGATGAGGCCGGCAAGTGACGTCACGCACCGCACAGGTGCGCATACAAGTAGGTACATACCTCAATCACATTCAAAACAAAGTAATTTACAATAATTATAATGAAAAATCCAACAAAAGACTAAATATGCTATATTATTAATTTCTGTGATGGTTCGCTAGTAGCATTTTATTTATTTAGAGTAGATAATAATTATATAATAAATAGAAAGTTGTTAAACTGAAGGAAAAAAAAAAAAAAAAAAAAAAAAAAAAACAAACAATCAAATCTTTCATCTTTATAATATTAGTATAGATAATTTATGTATTAGTGTTAGCTTGTATTTTGTTTAGTAAATAAAGGCACTTGCCCGATAAAAAAACTCATCTGGTGTTATCCGATGGGGTGGTCGAAGATGATGAATTAAATGTCTCTCAATTGACGCTGTCGGAACACGCCCTATTCAATTTGAGAGGGGTACGAGTAATTCAGCTAGGCATTTGAAAGTACCCGACCACTATGCTCTGGCTACTTCACCATGTTTTCCTTCACTTGCAGCTAAAGCTCATTGTTGGAATTTGAACCCGCACCAGCGAGCGGCGTGGAAATTACTACTAGTGCAGACGCGGTTTCTTCCGGTTATATACCTCCTTCAAGCAACTTCCTTGGTAGCGATAGCGACCTCCTTTGACTTAAATGTTTTTTTTTTCTATGACAAAATGTCAATGTATAATAGACTTCAATCATACTTCAATTCTTGTTTTTGTTTTTTTTTGTAGGAAAAATATTTACACCCAAAAAAAAGAACTTTTAAAAGCATTGATGTAAGTTTAAAACTGTCATTGTTTAAAAGATTTTAATCTGATCACTAACAAACTATTATTACAGAATCTCTGGGCTGGATCCTGGCTTATCGCTGGGCTAATCTAAAGATTGCATGAAAATTTCATCAAAAACGGTCTAGCCGTTTCGGAGTCTATAGGGAACATACACACATCGCCTATCTTAATTATTATCAAGTTATTATCTTAGATCAGATAATGTCATTGATTATTATATATATTACGTATTGAAATATTAACGCGAACATTGGAGCTTCTACCTACTATGAAATTTGGAGCTAATTATTTACTATTTACTACTTTAACATCAGGAGAGTTGTGTGGTCTTGCGCGTGTCAACTATAAAAAAAAAACTATTCGGGATGTGCAGGTTTATTTAATGCCTGCAAGACAAGTGCATAGCTAACACAGCTCATTGTCACGGCGAATCCCGCAACAGTGTGCGCTAGGCATAAAACTGTTCATGCAAAACCCCGTCACTGGCTCCAGCCACCGTATCCTCGAGCCAAGTTGTTTTGTTGCTTAATCGTGACGATAACAACGTTTAACGACGGCTAGGTGACTGGCGAAATTCCGCTCCGATGTTTAGTGCTCATTCTATTTTCATTAACCATTTACCCACTTAATGATCCAGATCCTAAGGGAGTGATTCAATGACTTGGACCCATAAAATTAAACCTTGGCTTGACCTGTACACTGTAATTAATGGATGTTACTAGAATTTTCCTTTCACTTGTTTGAATGATTCAAGTTTACGGACGCCGTTTCACGGTTTTTTTTCATTAATTTATTCTCAGTCTATCATGTTCCCACTGCTGGGACACGGGCCTTCTCTCAGAGAAAGAGAGTATGAGCCCTAATCAACCATGCTGGCCCAGTGCATGTTAGTGAATGTCATATGTTTTTGTTCTGTTTGAGGTTCTTGGAAATACGATTACTTCACGATGCTTACCTTCACTGTTTAAGCGGTGGCATCGAAACTGAACATTTTCACACAATTTACTTAAGTACTAAATAAGTAATGGGTCGAGGATTGAATTGGGTGCCGTCAGATTGTAAAGCGCACATGCTACCGCTCGGCCACCATCGCTCAACTTTGTAACACACCTTGTTAGGGTTCCGCAGTCTTACAAGGAACGTATGTATACTGGCAGATAGCTGATGATATAAGGAGTGAACCACGCGGCTGAAACCGCGGGGCGCAGCCAGTAAAAAATAAACTCTTAAGATTTAATGTGCTCCTTTCCTATTATATGGCCGGTGCATCGTCTGCGGCAAATATGGGCGACTCCTTGTCATCTTGTATCGAGATGGGTGCATGGTAATAAAGCCTATTGTAGTAGTCTGCTGCACGAGATTAGGGTACGGCAGCATATGCGAAACCAATCTGTGGGAGGCTAGATTCTGCGATCGGATAGATGATGCACAGAGAGGAACGTTGTACCAAATTACTGTTGAGAATAAAAAGTTTTCGTTAAGCGAAAACTATCTGTATAGATAAGTTAAATACGAGTTAAGTTTGCATAATCACGACTAAACCTGAAAAATGTTTCCATTGTATTGCATAAAAACATAATAGGGCCTGTGTTCTAATATTAATGAAGAATATATAGTTAAATACATTACACATACTGAAAAAAATATTGAAGTAAATTTCTGAGATATAAAGCGTTTAAAGTTTTTGGTGAGGATTATTGAACTTTCCTTGAAGTCGGTTGTTATTATTTGCAAACATGTATAAATTATACTTGAAGCTACATCGAAACAATATTCATCATCATCATTTCAGCCATAGGACGTACTTACACTGCTGGACATAGGCCTCCCCCATCGATCTCACAAAAGGGCCGGTTGGAAGCGGCCTGCATCCAGCGTTTCCCTGCGGTCTATTTTAGGTCGTCTGTCCATCTTGCGGGTGGACGGCCTACCCTGCACTTCCTGGTCCGTGGTCTCAATTCGAGAACCTTTCGGCCCCATCGGCCATCTGTTCTAATCCGGTGGGTTATGTCGGTAACTTTCGTTCGTCTACGGATCTCCTCATTTCTGATTCGAAAAAACTCTGAAACTCTTGATTCTGAAACAACATTGCTCTTTCGTTATTAAATTCTAGTTAACTAATTCCTGCAATGGTTCCCAGTTTCTCAGTGAATAATTGAACGAGCGTTTAATAAGTGGGTATTGCAAGCGGAGCACCCCTGGCTCCGGCGCGGAAGAGTCGATCATTAGCCGATGAAGAGGTTAATTTCGCTAATCCTCTTTGCAGCGAGCCTAAAATCTGACGAGATGCGAAACGTTGAGCTGATTATCTGCTCTTACACAAGCTCTACAATAATGGACTTCGCTGAATTTGTGAATTACTTAACTGTTGATTTTAATTATAGTGCATTCGTTGATTTACAAACGGATGTATTTCTGGGTCTAGAAAAAAAAAATATTGCCATCATCTTCAACCTATCATCCCACTATATTCCCACTCCTGTGACATAGGCCTTCTCTCAAAGAGAGGCTGGGCCCTATTCCACCATCGCTTACCATCAGACGAGATGGTGGCCAAACGTAGATAAACACTATTTAAAAAAAAATGCTGGCCCAGTGCATTTTTGTGAATATGTCTTTTACGGGTCATTATATGTTTGAAATAACACTATCTGAAAATGACAATTATTTTTGTTTGTAATTCTAACACAACCTCCGTGCATTCGCCTCTTTTTAATGGATTGTTTTTAAATTCTAACATAACCTCTGTGCATTTGCCTCCTTTTAGTGGATTGTTTTTAAATTTTAACACAGCCTCCGTGCATTCGCTTCTTTTTTGTAGATTGTTTTTAAATTCTAACACAACCTCCGTGCATTCGCCTCTTTTTAGTAGAAATATTGTACGCATGTATAAGAGTAAACTAACATTTGCAACCAATAACTTCAGCAAATTATCGAGAAAAGTCATCAAAGTACCTTAATAAAAAAAATACATATTAAATAATTATCATGTTTTTCATCATACGTTATTATATACAGGGTTACAAGTAATCAGTTAGCTTCCTTTTAAGGGCGGCCTCAGTAAATCAAAACAAATAACATTTGTTATAAGACTTTTCGAAATACACGTATTGTAGCTGCTCTTAAGAGGATGCTAATTGATTACCAGTAACCCTGTATATGTACTGAATTCAATGGTGTATGTATAATTCATTTGTTGAAATCGTTTTAAATCGTTTTAATACAATTGATTTAAAATAGTTACATGATAATTAATAATTGGAGGTAACATCGCTAATAAGAACATAAATAGGTAACTGGGACACGAGTGGACGGTGAGCGTGCGTAATGCCCCGCGGTCGAATCAACATTTGCCGACAGATCGAATTACGACCCCGCGTCAACGCAACGTAATTGATTCACCTTCCGACGCCACGCCACTCCCGCATCGTCGCTGGTCCGGCGAAAAAAATGCAAAATCCGATGCTAATTCAATATCCTTCCACTCCACTTTTAAGCTCGAACGCGATGCAAATTTTAAACTTTTTTGTTCGAGCGAAGCTAAGGTCTTAATCTACGCGGACAAGTTTGTATGTATGTTTGTGTATATTCCGCTGACTATAACTTACAACCGATTCTATTCAATCGTCATGCAATTTTGTAGGCAAGTAGTGCAAAAATTAGCTGTGGGGTTAGAAAGATATAGGGGTCGCGAGGTCACAGTTCGATCAATTAGTAAATATGTAATTTATGCAAAGAATGTTCCGCATAAAGTAATGGATCGCATCCATTGGTTAAAAGGCTATCTAATTCACACTCATATCTATACTAATATTATAAAGAGGAAAGATTTGATTGTTTGTTTGTTTGTTTGCATTGAATAGGCTCCGAAACTACTGAACCGAATTGAAAAATTCCTTCACTGTTGGGAAGCTACACTATCCCCAGGTAACATAGGCTATATTATATATATTTTTTTAATAGGATTCCTCACTAAAACTCCGATAATGTAACCCAAGGTGTAAAAAAATAAGATTTTCAATTTTGACTTTGCGTGTTTGACATTTCTAAGACAGGACAACGTCTGTCAGGTCAGCTAGTATAGTATAAAAGTATAAAGTATAAATATTTTACGTTAAAGTACGGTATATCAATTTTCAGTTACATGTGATATTAAGGTCGCTCTCACCGACTTAAGCTGTCCCTTTCACACATTTTTAACATTTTAAAAGTGTTTTATAAATTAGCAATAGGCTTGCGATTGACCGCCAACTCGCCTCATGTTAAGCGAAAATACGGTCTGCGATGGAGCCCGCTGGCCTTGAAGAAACCGATTCCCACGTGAAGTTGCATAGTATAGTTTCTACATTGAAAAAAAATCCTGACTTTTCTGCTGTCTTGGAAGAAGGAATCGGTTTTAGAAGGAATAGGAAGGAAATGTTATCTTGCCTTCCAAAACCGATTCCTTCTGTAGGCAAAGAAGGTAGTTTCCATACAAAAAAATATGTATCATACTTTAGATAGATACATAACTTTAAACGAACAATTCTTGTACATATATAAATTTATTTCGCGTATATCAGAACGGCTCTAACGATTTGGATGAAATTTCGTATTTAGGTAAGGTTTTAAATACCGAGCGAAGCTAGGTCGCCCAAGTACTCTAGTATCACTTATGGTTAATAGTAATAGTAATGGACAAATGTAATGTTGCGTAGCAGTCTACGCATGTCTACGAATTCGTAGCATCTCGTAGATGTTATGAAGCTGTTTGTGAAACTACGAAAAAACTGTTTTCCGTTGTATAGTAATAAGTTTAAATTTTATTTAATTATCTGAATAAATGTATTTGTGTTGTTTCTTTAAATAGGCAGTTTGATGTGTGTTAATTTTATAGGGAATTTTTATCTTATTAATCTTATACTGTGCAAGCAATCTTATAAAGACGATTTGCATGTCTCGCGACTCGATTATTCTATCGATCATCGACAAGTAGACATTTTCGATCAAAACGGACAAATACGTCGTAAGTATGATGTATGACGCTACGTCACCTGGTAAATCGAAAGCGTATCTGTTTGAAGAAACTAAATTAACCCATGCATACGTGCAGTTTTAAATCAGTTTTTTTATTATTTATTTATAATTTAGTAATAGGCATGCGTTTGGCCGCCAACTCGCCTAATGTTAAGCGATGACGTAGTCTACGTTGGAGCACGCTTGCCTAGAAGAAACCTATTAAAATGATTTTACCAAAAGGATCATACATTCACCCATCGTAGACCGCATCATCGCTTAACATCAGGCGAAGTGGCGTTTGATGAAAAGACTTTCAGATTTGTAATTTTTTTTTAAGGTTCCAAATGATTTTTATTCGTATTTGCAAGATATTTGTGCCGGTGCCATGGAGCAACGAGACAAAAGTAACCTACAATAATAGGAAGGCACTTAAAGGTATTGACACACATAGTTATAAAGAAGCATTATGTTCAACTGCTATTAATAAGCATGTTATATACAAAGCCGCGCGGGCAAGCTAGTAAAAATAAACATGATTAAAGTTATATGATTATTTACGGGATTTTTACCGTGGTAATGTTGTAAACATCCCGTAAATAATCATATAACTTTAGTGAATAACCGTGATAGTTTAAAACAGTGTTTTGATAAACATGATTGTTTTAAAGACCTGTTCAGCATCGCTCATATCACACCCCTTCCAACCGCGCCTTAATAAGCATGCTAAAAATAGTTATTTATGATACAAGTGCGGTAAGTTGGTTATTACAAACGAGTAGACGAATGTAAGCCCGAGACGAAGTCGAGGGCTTACCATAGTCACGAGTTTGTAATAACCAATCCGCACGTGTGCCATACAACGTTTTACAACAAATATGCGAGAAAAAAAAACAAAAAATGGAAATTAAAAAAATACCGTAAAGTACACGCACGGTGCTATACAACGGAGCGTGCGGTAAAATTCATTACCGCACGCTCCGTTGTATGATCCGTAATGTTTAACTTTCGAACGATGTATACGGGCTTCGTAAGTGCACTTTTTGAGCAAATGTGTTGTAAATAAAATGCCAGTTGATTTTTGAGCACGCAAGTACCGTGCTAATTATTACTAGCAATGCTTTTACACACATGATTCTAAGTAGCGTGCTTTTGGGCCGAAAAATGATCATGTATGCCAGTACCTTAACTTAAGAAATGTTGTCTTTTCTGGTTGCATTTTATTTCTTGATAGTGAGCATCGCCGGCATTGGTATTCGAAGTGCATTGGACATGTGCAATTGAACACCACCCCATTCGGAAACAGATACGAGAAAGGTACTACCAGGTATTCGAGAGACAGAATACTCTCAAAAATACTTGTATTTTGATACTTCAGCTATCGGAAAACTCATATACCGCGCATAGTCATGACAAGTTTTCCAATAAGTTCTATTTGCGGATGTGTAACAATGTTATTTGTGGTATTATGGTGTAAACTACGAGTATAATTGTGACGTTGATATGGAGCGAATATAGGTTGAACTCAATTTCATACAACTTACCCGTCAAAATTCTAAAAATATAACCACAGAACCAATTTACCATGTACCAAGTACAAGTATACCATTTTTATTTTGAACTAGCTGTTGCCCGCGACTTGATACGCGTAGCATTTTATATAAACTCCCTTTGTCCCCCTTAGTTCAGCCCGTTAGCAAAATCCTTTCTTAGCGGATTTCTACCACATTATCGGATGTACTATATTTTCGTGATTTAAAGGTCAGCCCCTTGTTAAAAGTTGTTCATATTGATGAGTATAATGACCTCCTTTCGGCTTAGCACACCCTTTCTGCGTAACCTAAATTTATCCCTATTTTTCAGTTAACGTTATGTTCCTCATAATGTGAAACTAATAGGCTAACGAAATAAAACGAAAAGTTAGACTTTTCTAGTTTTTCCTGATCAACAATGTGTGAAAATCTAGTAGCTGAGTTGTTGTTGTATGGTAACACAATATGCATGGTCCGTCCGTCGGTCGCAGCTACTTTAGAACTGGATTGCGGACCTCCTGCAGTCCGCGCCTGCTGTTGACACCCCCACATTATTGTACTGAAACCTGTCAATGCTTCTGCCTGCCCGTCGGTGCTATTATTCAAATGAACAATATTGTCTGTTTCATTTCCGTACTGTAAAAATTACAGATACAGATGCCGAGAGTACGTCAATTCGTATTGTAAAAATCAGAATGCCAAGAGTAACGTCAAATTGTATAAAAATCTAGCGTGCTGCACTTTTTTTCTAAAATCCTACTAATATTATAAACGCGAAAATTTGTATGTATGGATGTATGGATGTATGTTCCTCTTTCACGCAAAGACCGAAATGGATTTTAATGAAAGTTTACAATAATATAGCTAATACATTAGAAATAACACAGGCTTAAACGGGTTGTAGTAGCGAGGCCGAACGCCGAGCTCTACGCGTACCAAGTAGCGAGTTTAAGCTAGTATAGAATATGTCTACGTTTGGCAACCTACTTGCCTAATGGTAAGCGACGGTGTGGTCGAGGATGGAACACGTTGATCTAGAAGAAATCTTTTTTGCACTAACTATGACATCTCGAGAGTAACTTATCATAGTGGTAGATTAACTCCATTCGCTCGCTCAACAGCTTTCAAAGAGTTTTTACAGTTAACTGACTTAAATTTACATTTTCGTATAGATGTCTGATGTGCCATGTCGAATGAGTTTGAATTGAATTAAGAGCATTGATCCAACATAAAACTGGTTACTGACACGCAAAGTAGGTGAACTCGCGGTGTCCATCTCGAATAGTATCGATAAAGGCCTTTGGTAAAAATAATATCTATGGCAGAATAATTATAAGTATGTATCATAATCGTTGGTGAATACCTCGAAAAAAAAAAACGGAAGAGTTATACCTACAGTTTCCCCTTTAGCACTTACACCCCATTTCGGTGAAGGAAAACATCGTGAAGAAACCTGCATACGTACGGAGAAGGAATTCAATGGCGTATGTGAATCCACCAACCCGCAACTGGGCCAGCGTGGTGGATATGGCCCAATCACCCTTTCGGGAGTAGGCTAAAAGTCCAGCAGTGGAATGTTAAAAGGCAGATTATGATGATGATGAAGATGACTTACACCACACCTTGGTCGTCCATTTGATGATGTTTTGATTATCTCGTTTGCAGTTGTGTGCCGCTTAATATTGAAGTGTGCGTTTGTAGAACTAGTAAGAATATGTCAGTGTGTGCAATACGTGTTTATCTCACCCCCTTCAGTTTTTTGCAAACTTTTTCGGCACTAGATCGAGTTTAAGGCAAATCCAAGCTATATATGACCTAAGGTGAATACGGTTGCTATTATTTCGTTATATCTAGCAACGTGACGTCAAAGTGTCTGCTTAACTGTGTACCTAAGTTGCTTCACGTGAATTAATTTGTCTCCAAGAAATTCCAACTCGGGTCAGGTCCAAAAATACATTTCATTAACTCTCAGACTGCGCTGCAATCTCTCGTGGTTAAATATCGCAGGTCATGTGGGAACTCGACACCGAGGACGTGTCTCCAGTGTCGCGCTGACGCCGGGCGCCGGGAGTCAGGGTGTCGAGCTAATTAGGTGTCTACAATTACCCACTAACGACCGAAATCCGACACCCTGCCACGGATCTTATTAAACGACATGCAGCCAACCAGACGGGCACGTTCATATCTCTTCGTATCTGTCGCGAGACGTTGCATTTCGATTCCGTAGAAGCGACTTTGATGTGAGCTCGCAGTCCTTTTTGCTGCTAATTATGCGGCATTCATTAAGGGTATTCTGTAGATTCGTGAGCATTTTAAACACGTGTGAATTTAATTTGTAATGAATAGCTTCACAATTAGCAAAATGAAGACTGCAATGTCAGATATTCAAAGCAATGTCATTTGTCTACTTGTGTCTGTAAGTCGCGAGTGAAGCGGTTTCTTCTAGGCAAGCGTGTTCCATCGTAGACAGTATCATCGCTTAACAACAGGCGAGGTGGCGGTCAAATGCGTCATATAATTTTTCCAAAACTGTTTTTTTCCTATTTACTCTAGTCAGTATAAAAAAATACTAAACAAAAATTTGTCCTAAATATTTTGAAATATTAACGTCGTAAAATGACCGAAGCACTTTTATTAAAAGCAAACAGTAATTTTATCTATACTTATAATATAATATTATAAAAAGGATAGATTTGTTTAATTGTTTGATGTTTGTAACGAATTGGCTCAAAAAGTACTGGACCGATTTTAAAAATTCTTTTTGTTGGGAAGCTACACTCTCCCCGGGTGACATAGGCTATAATCTATACCCGTGCGAAGCTGGGGCGGACCGCTAGTATCTTATAAAAACATCGAACTGGCGAGCGACATCGCTGCGCTCAGTATTCTGGCCCTTAATGTTCAAAATAAAACAAGAATCTAAACGAAACGAACAGCAAAATATCCCAAACAGACGTGTCCGAAGCACAGGAATCTAGAACGCAGAGGGATTATAACTCAATACACCGGCGACAACAGTCCGGCGCCGCGGCCGAGCGGCCGTATTTGCATTTTGATGAGCGAGACACTGATACAATAAATACGCTGGGGTGCCTACTGGTAAGGTCCACCGTCCTTATGCCGCCGATGCTGCCGAATCAAGCGAGATCTGATTTTCATAATTGGCTGTATACAACGACGAGCGATTCTAGTCTACAAGCAACACGTCTCAACGTGAATGCAACGTTTGATTAGCCCAGAGCACCCCTTTAAATCTCAGAGTCACACAGCGGGCAATGAAGAGAGCCATGCTCGGAGTTTCTTTGCGCGATAGAATCCGAAACGTGGTTATTCGTCAAAGAATCAGAGTCACCGACATAGCTATTAAAATTTGCTTGTTGAAGTGGCAATGGGCAGGCCACATCGCCCAGTGCATCGGAACACTGTGGAAATCTATCATACAATATAAAATATACAGAACTCTAAAGAGGCTAAGAGGGAAGAGGTAGTTTTTCGCTTCCGATTAAAACGAAGTACCTATATTATGTATGAAAACGTTAGATAAACTCAATATAAATAAAAGCGAAATACTGACTGACATCTCGAAAACCCATGACCCATGAAGCTGAAATTTGGAGTTCGTTATTGTGCATAATAAAGGGGGGCTAATGGATGTTAAAAGATTATATGACGTCGAAGTCGCGAATGACAGCTAGTCTATACTAATATTATAAAGAGGAAAGATTTGATTGTTTGTTTGTTTGTTTGCATTGAATAGGCTCCGAAACTACTGAACCGATTTGAAAAATTCTTTCACTGTTGGGAAGCTACACTATCCCCGGGTGACATAAGCTATAATCTATACCCGTGCGAAGCTGGGGCGGACCGCTAGTCTATACTAATATTATAAAGAGGAAAGATTTGATTGTTTGTTTGTTTGTTTGTTTGCATTGAATAGGCTCCGAAACTACTGAACCGATTTGAAAAATTCCTTCACTGTTGGGAAGCTACACTATCCCCGGTTAACATAGGCTATATTATATTTAAAAAAAATATAGGGATCCTTACTAAAACTCCAATAATGTAACCCAAGGTGTAAGAAAATAAGATTTTCAATTTTAACTTTGCGTGTTTAACAGTTCTAAGACAGGACAACGTCTGTCAGGTCAGCTAGTATTTTATAAATTGAGTATAACAATTGGATGCCTTCACATTAGCCCGTTCGATAGCCCGTTGGTCGAGTTGGTAGTGAACCTGCCTTCTGCGCTTGGGGGCGTGGGTTCGATTCCCACCTAGAACAAACATTTATGTGATGAACATTTGTGTATGTTCTATATCTGGGTGGTAATATCTATTTAAGTATGTTTAAAAAAAAAAAAAATATGTATGTCAGTCTCTGGCAGCCATATCAAAAGCTTTGCTTAGTTTGGGGTTCAATGACCGTGTGTGCAAAAATGTCTAGAATATTTATTTATTTATTTTATTTATTTGATAAATAACTATAGCATATCCTACCGCTATTGCCTTACACCTCGCGCCAAATCTACATTCTCGAGAACTTTGGCCGTCTTTGCGTCGCTTAGCCGTATCATTCATAGCCCGGTCCGCTCAATTAACTCTTGCTTCGAATTATGCGCTGCGCTCTACGACATGAATATGGAGATTTAATGAACAAAGTCCTTCCGACAGTTGACCAGCGCCCGTCGACAAATTAATGAAGCTTTCTCCGATGTAAATGATCCATGATTCGAACTTAACGCCGTGTAACCGGATTCTAGCCACTTATTTAATTTATTATCGTCAAACCAGCGTATTTTGTCAAGCGAAAAATCGAATAGTATATTACTGCAGCGGTAGGCAACATAAGCATTTCTCTTTGATAATATATAGTTTGGATCTGCCTTAAACTCGAGCTGGTACCGAAAAATTTCCGCCAAAAACTGAAGGGTAAGATAAACATGTATTGCACACTACAAATTGTATTGTATTGTATTGCATTCTAACTAGTTACAACTAGTCTACAAATAGACACTACTATATTGAGCGGCACACAACTGCAAAGGAGTTGCTCAAAATGTAATCCAATGGACGACCAAGGGGGGTGGCAAAAAAGCATTAGAACAAGATTATTTGTGAGTTGCGAAAAAATGTCAAGTCTAAATAGAAATAAACATGTTCTTTATTACGCGGCTTTTAAAACAATCATCGGGCACGAAAGCCGGCGAAAGTCACTGTTAGTTACCCATTCAGCGGAGCATGCGACGTAATCCGGGACGAGACGAGTAAACAAATTACCAGTCGGGGTCGGACGGTCCGCTATTAATTTTAATTCCGAACGCTGCCGGAGATCGCCGAAGATCGCCGGAAGTCACGCGCGGAGACGACGCCGCTGCTCCGGGATGGATGGAAGGCTATTGGAACAGGGGAAATGCAGGCTTATTTTCGTCATTGAACTATTATTTATTTAAAGACACAGGCGTCATAGACCATCAGCCCAGTACATAAGTTATTTTTTGTAGCTAATAAGTCAGCGTTCGAGCACCAACTCGTCTGTTGGTAAGCGACGATGTGGTCGAATATGAAGCACGCAGAAGAAGATACCTATTGACTCTAACCTTAAAAAGGCCCAAATTAGGTATATCTCTGGAAACAAGGAAGACGACAGATTGTTGCAATCCTTGGCCGGACGGATTAGAATCAAAACGTTTGGTACGTATCCAAGGAAAATTTACAATGTATGGGTGGTAGTGGGGTTACAAAAAAACAATATTTTAGATTAGAGAAGTCTTGGAATGTTCTAAAAGCGAAATCATCGAGAACAGTGGTAATGGTAGCACAGACACGTTTCATGCTATGCGAGTTTATACTCTGAAAAGATTAGAAGTCTACCGAACGCTCAATTACAGCCACCAGTACCCACGTAATGATTGTAAACGCTTGCCCACTGCTGTTGGGCATAGACCTTACTTGTATTACAGCCAGTCCCATACACAGCTTCCATGTCACTCTTAGCTATAGACCTCGTACATTTTTACTTTAAGGCCTAACCTCGTTTCACAGCGACGCGGATGGTTCCGTACGGGACTTGCCTCCGCCGCATATATCTTAAGTGAACGACCGTGATAGTTTAAAATAGTGTTTTACAAGAAAATTTACGCACATACATACAATTATACACACACTAATACATTTACATACATAATTTTTTTTCTTTACTTTCATACATTTTACTCCGTTGTTCGCAGGAATGGAGGCGATAATGTCCGAGTTCTTCAATGACACCACGACAGCCTTCTACATCATCTTGATCGTGTGGATAGCTGACCAGTACGACGCCATCTGTTGCCACACAGCTATCGCCAAGCGACACTGGCTCAGGTAAGTCAGAAATATGTACTAGTTGTAAGTCGACATACAGCCTATTTATTTAGTGTACTTTCGTGATGTTTCTAAAACTCCACATAAGCCTCTAGTAAAGTCTCCACCACTTTCCTATGGCATTACTCGGACTTGACCATGGCTTTGACATGTTTGACGATGTTCAATAAAACTTGAAAAGGTCTTAATACTTCACACTGGCAAATGCACAAGATGTACAATGCCAAAACCCTCTCAAGAGCAAAGAAGAAGAAGAAAACCACGAACAATACGTATTTTAATAATATGTTGAAATACTTTTCATTCGTACTTAATGTCATCTAACGTGAAGAGAAAAATCGTTGCCTGCTTACTGGTTGCTTGGGGTAACATTTTCTACACTGAAAAAGTTATGGCCACTCAACTAATTTTAACACAACGGGAAAATTAAACCTTTTTATATTTTTTATATTTGTACTACAGTTCGAATAATTAAGAATTATGCTGTTTTTCTCTTTTGTGCGCGATGTCATCAACATCCCACTGGGACTGACTGGGGCTGGGACACAGCCCTTCTCTCAGAGAGAGAGAGAGAGAGAGAGAGAGAGAGGGAGGGTGATCCCCAATCCACCATGCTGGCCCAGTACATGTTGGTGAATGTCGTGTCTTTGAACACCGCCAATAAGGAACCGCCAATATAATATTCCTCCGCCAATAAGGAACCTGCAAAGTATACAATGTTTTAGATTTTATCTCAAAAGATTTATTTATAGTCATCAAAAGGGCGAAGAACTCCTTAGAAATGATACAAGCGCTGTTTAAACTACTATAGTAAATAGGTAAAGTAGGTACTAACTGTTGGTTTTCTTTTTCTTTAGCTCCATGTTGTCTAAGCACATATATATATATATATATATATATATATAATTTATTTTTTTCTTCAGTTTAACAACTTTCTATTTATTATATAATTATTATCTACTCTAAATAAATAAAATGCTACTAGCAAAGCATCACAGAAATTAATAATATAGCATAAATTGTCTTTTGTTGGATTTTTCATTATAATTATTGTAAATTACATTGTTTTGAATGTGATTGAGGTATGTACCTACTTGTACGCGCACCTGTGCGGTGCGTGACGTCACTTGCCGGCCTCATCGGAAGACCAGCGTCGTTTGACAACAAACGGCATTATGCTGAGCTGGGGCCGGTTTGTGGCAAAAGTCCAACTTTTTTTACTTTTAAATTTGTGTGTAGCTCTAAGTGTGTATGGATTTTTGTTACAAATAAAATATTGTCTATTGTCTATTGTCTATTGAACTTTTGAGGTTCTTGGGTTTCGGGTACATATCGGGTTTCCTCACCTTCACCGTTTTTAGATAATAATGAATTTAAAATTTATTTTTAGACAGTTTAATTATAATTACCTATAACCAATATATATCGCACGGGCGGCTTTGTGGCGAGCCGTCTCGGTGAGTTACGACACCGCGTACCCCGATTCCATGGGGCTAAATGAGACCCCGACCCCTGGCTTGCCTTAACCGGCTGTCTGGGGATGAAAACGGCAAGAGCTAAGAATATGAGCTCCAGGGTGGAAGTGCTATGGCCATAAAGCCGCGAGTGGCGTTTACTGAAAGTGCAGCACACCTCTCGACACCCTAAGCCATCCACGCCAATGTTGCCCCCCTGGCGCCAATATATATAGATAGATAGATAGAAACTCTTTATTGTGTACACCAGAAATAAAAATTACAAACAGATAGAAAACACTTATGAGCTAGTGCTACAAGTGGCGGCCTTTATGTCTAAATATTTTTGAAACGATACATGTGCCGTTTCTCATCCTATAGATCTGTTCTCCTTTAAGTTATTCACCTCAATAGCCCAGTTTATTTATTACCACTTAGCATCAATAGTCCATGTACCAACATCATCCCAATCCACATAGTTTATTTTATTTAATACACACAAAGGCCTCTCTGTGTTGGTTTTTGCCCCATCGATGCCGTATGGAGGTGCGGGCTTGTCCCGAGGACAGAAATTTGAATTACCAATAAAGTATTATGCAACCGACCAATTAGCAGGCGTAGCATAGCAAATACGTGAGCTTACCGGAGAGTGCCCTTTTGCACCGCACATATTAATTTGTTTATTGAAACCCACTGTCAGTCTGCCATTTTCATAGTCTAGTGTAAGGAAAATACCAACGCGGAAAATTAATTGATGTTTTGACTCATTAGTCCGTTATTTCGTGCATGCTGGTGATTTTATGTCCGTTACATTTGCAACGAAGTCTAGAATCATTGTCGGTCTATTTTCATCATATGGTGCAAGTTTTTTTTTATATTATAAATAGGCTTGCGCTTGGCCGCCAACTCGCCTGATGTTTAATAGTGTTTTTTTGCTAGTTTAATAGCGTTTCCGGAATAAGCAAACAACTGCTTACGTAAATCGTACGTAAGAGGTTGCGTAACGGTTACGCACAAGTATAAAAAGAGTCTCCATCGAAATTCAATCGATAATTCTCCATCGAAACCACTTCTGCATAATTATAAGTTATTAATGAAGGAATAGGGAACTATCTCTACTAAATATAATTGTATTATGATCGGACATAATTTTGTGAAATAATGAGATTGACATGGTGTTCATTTTTAACCGACTTCAAGAGGAGGTTATCAATTCGACTGTATGTTTTTTTTTTGTTCCTTTTTTTTGTATGTTTGTTACGCGATTACTCTGCCAATTTAGAATTGTTTTTGATGATTCTTTTTTTGGTTGGTAGGTCATAGCTCATAGGTGGTCCCATAATTTTTTTATCGATATTGATTCAGTGCTTTTTGAAAAATCTACAAAAATATCTACAAATTCAATGTACATTGGAAACATTGGACAGTGCCACCAACTTAGCTGTTAAGGTGGACAACATTGGAACTACAGTTATTTCTTGGTGAATTTCATACTTTGTTCTCTACTAGCGACGCTGTCAACTAAACAGCAAACATCACAGATCTACTACTAACAAACATAGAGGAACAGACTTCAAAAAACAAAGAAGTGTCTCCATGGCGACCATGATGCGACCATGCCCTGTTGTTTTTTGTTAAATTTTTCACGACCATGGATACAGAGTATTTGAGTCGTAATATTAATTAGTGTCGTGTATTTAGTATTAAATATTTTATATAGTGTTCAATAGCGTCAAACAAGCCAGTCAAGCAGAGCTAATCATGCACGGTCAAGTCAAACTCATGTACCAGTAAAGTGGTGGAGGCTTTACAAGAGGCTTCTATGGAGTTTTGGACCCTTATTAGGGTTTATTATTCCTTTTTAGGGTTCCGTATCCAAAGGGTAAAAACGGGACCTACGGGTTAACTGAGCCTACGCTATCTGCATGTAATGTCTGTCCTACCTTTTAACGGCTGTCTTTTGAACCGTAATAGATAGCCAGTTTTTTTTACAGAAATTGTAAATTACAGCGTATTAAGTTAACAAATAATAATAAAATCAAAAAGTAAAAACTAAAAGTGGCCCTACAACAAACGTATTTTTTACGTATTTTTGTAATTGGTCTAATGTAAAAACGGCAATATGTAGGTACAAGCGTCAAACTTGGCATGATTATAGTACACACTCTAAAGTATAACAGTAGGTAATAAATAATGGCAAAGTGTGAGTCAGTGACAAATGTCTGTTCAATACCATGTTAACCAAGGTAGAGCGCGGTCGGTACTTGGATGGGTGACGGGGCAAGGAAGTTATTAGGGTATAATATATACCATCCTTGGTGACGGGTGATGGCACCTGGACGTGATGTTTTTTGCACTTTTTGTATTTTGTGGTGGTACGGAACGTACGCGAGCGCGCTCAGTGCGCGAGCCCGACACGCACTTTTTTATCTCTGCGGAATAAATCCCACTAAAAATTTAAAAATAAAGATAATTTTTAGAAAAAAAAAGAACCGACTTCATGATTATACCTTCATATACAAACTAAAACTAAAAAGTAGAAAATAATATTTAAATAACTTCAAAACAATGAGCATTACAGGACAATCAACGAAATTATTAATACATATATTACCTACTTATATACATATTTACAATTTATAATCAGTTATTTTTGGAGTCGGTGCCAGCAAAGGGTTAATAAGGTTGACAAGAAATATAAACCATCCACCATTTTGTGACAGCGGCCATTTTGAAAATATAACTATATTGAGTAGTGGATATTGTATTGTCACCAGAACTAAAGGTGTATGCAAAATTTCAGCACAATCGTTAAGTGAACCTGGTTCTAATTCAGCTTGCAAGATTTGACCTATAAACAAACAAACAATGCAATGTTTGTTACATTGCAAGTTAAATAAAAGCTTCTTCCCTTTTTCGACAAAGGCTTTTTGCCTTTGTCGAAACTAGTTTCGAAACTTCGGTTTCGTTGACGGCCAAAGTGAGTGAGTGAATTGATAAACACAAATGCTAATTGGTTTACGTGGAAAGGGTGTACTAACCTGGGTTCGTTATACTCATCATTATGAACAAGTTTTACTATGGGATGGGACCAACCCTGAAATCGCGAAAAAATATTAGCTGTTCCATAAATTTCTCGAATGTCAATTTTCTATAGAAGAGCTGATAATTTATCCGCGATTTCATAGTTGCTCCCATAGTAAAAGTTGTTCATAATGATGGGTACTATGAACCTTTTCGGCTTATTACAACTTTTACAATATTGGGCTACGCCCCAATATTGTTTTCTCTTAAAACAAGAATTCAAATGAAAGTCATAGTTCTCTAAGGCGAAGCTTTGTGTTCGATTCATTCTGTAACACTGTCCTCTTACTTGTAAATAGGATTGACGAAAGCCGGCTCAAGCGAGGTGATAATTGTATTATTCCATTTTCACGGGCTTGCTGTTACACGTATGCATGATATATGTGTTTTCACATCCCTTTGATGCGGTGATACTAAATGAACGGGAAATCCGAATAACCGAATGTCCGGGTCAATGTTGGGACGTGGAAATGAACACTGCTCGGTCACTTGCAGTTGGGATTTTGTCTGGTTTCATCATAAATTTTCAGAAAATTTATAGGAATTTCAATAGGTAATTTCAATACTTGTTTAAAGCTATGAATCGCCTGCTTTCATCGTAAATTTTCAGCAAATTTATACTAATTTCAATCGTCATCATTATCAGCTAGAAGACGTCCACTGCTGAACATAGGCATCCCCTTCTGACCTCCACACTGAACGACAGCCTGCCATCTAGTCTACCTGTGACTACGAAAACTGCAAAGTGTTCGAAACGCCAGGAATTAAAGATATTGTAAAATACACGCGATAAAATCCGTTAAAAGTCACGTTAAATGTGTAATAATAGCGAAAATCTAAGAAATCATTAACACTAATAAAGTATAATACGCGGCAAAAAGGCATGTCATTAATACTAAGGTCAGCGTTGAATCAGATTGTTGACAATGTAGATTTCTTATATGGGTGAACAATCGGCGATCGCAACCAGGGGCCTTACGGCTAACTCTTAACACGGGCTCGAATTAGCGCTGAAACCGCACAGTACGGAAAATCACGCGAATGCGAACCTTAACGCGCTGAGATACGTTTTGCGGTCTCGCAACTTTTCTCATCACCTAAACAGAATCGCTTAAAACAGGTAGCAGGAAGGCCCCAGATCGTTTCGCAGAGGGAACAATAAACACAAACACAGTTCCGTGCAGTGTACCGTCAATAGGCGTTAATAAACGTGCTTTTTGCCCGAATGCACGGATCAAACGGGAGAGCACTCGTAACACTGGGATTGCAGACCGCAGCAAAGGTTTAAAGCATTAGTCGGTTTAAAACCAGCTCTGCACTCTCCTGCAACGTTGTATCAATTTTGTTCCTGTTTTTTTTAATCTATCTATATGTATAAAAATTATTCCTGAAAAGAAAAACCTATTTCCTTTTCTCACACCATAACTTTTTAACGACTTTACCGATTTCATTCATCTTTATTTGTTTTGGTAATAATTTGTAGAAGTTTCTTACAGAAAGAAAAATTAAGAAAATTGCGCAGAAAAGGTACCATGAAAAATATCATTGTAGCCTGATGAGCGATAGTGGTAGCGCAGTAGCATGTGCGCTTTATAATCTGGCGGCACCCCGTTCGACACTCGGCCCTGCACTGTACCAATGATTTATTTAGTACTGACATAAATTTGTGTGCTGTTTCCATGGCATCGCTCAATAACGGTGAAGGAAAACATCGTGAGGTAACCTGTATGTACAAGAACCTCAAATGTTCAAAGACAGGACATTCACCAACAAGCACTGGGCCAGCATGGCTCAGGGCTCATCCTCTCTGTCTCTCTCTGAGAAAAGACCTGTGTCCCAGCAGTGAGAACACGATAGGCTGATAATGATGAAATGCCACGCCCAAATGACGTATCGTTGCCATTAGCGATGTCATATAATCGCTATAACAAAATAGGAAACCAATTAAAATCAGCCTTGGTTATAAATTCCCTCCATATTAAGTATATGGAATACTCCTAGCGGGCAGCAACCTTCCACCGACGTCAAAGTCGGATACAAGTGGGCCGCAGGGATAACTAGGCTAGGTGGTGATACAGTAAGAGGTGGAGCTTCTGCGCAGTCCATGTCGCACCTACTACATTACAAGACTTGTGCAAGGCTTCCCCCTACCGGTTGCTGTGACCAAACTGGGAGAAAACTACACATTTTTTAATCATCGACACGAAGAAGAAGATTTGTAATACCTGACCATGCCGGACTACTATCTTGTCTTTTTAAAAGAGATTCCAGACGCAGTGTCCGTAGCTCACTGTAGTCTATACCATACTTCTAGTTGTACTATATAAAGTATACATAGTGTATAAACCACATTACACATACATGCATTAGTATATACCTACATTATACTATTATACTCTAGCTAGATTTATATCCAAGCAAGTCCCATGAAATGAGATTCTTCGTACAATATTAGGTACGCGCGTACTAGTTTTAACATTCCAAGGGTGCGGCACCCTGCTAAATTCACCAAAACTTAAAACTACTTCTTTCTAACATTGTTTCTAAAACACGTAGTCGCAGTGATCATCCAAAACCTGACCAGCTGTCAGTTAAAACAAAATGTCATGGGCAGGCTAACGCTCCTTGCCATAAAGCGCGGTAATTCAAATTTAACGACCGGTCGCGAACAACCGTCATTTTGGGTTTGCGTCGTTAGGTAAAAAGAACTATTTGTGCAACTTAAATCTTGTAATATCTTCATGTTCATACATAAGTTGTAGCTGTTTGTCCTTCTGTTCAGCGTGTTTGCTCATAGCTCATTATTTCACGTAACATTCCGACTGTTTGTGTGGAAACATCGACGTTGCCTCCATTTCTTCGCGATCCAATATTTACCTATTTATTTGATTGATGCAATAACAAGCGATCGGGTTTCTTTTTTGTTATTAGTTTATTTTTCTAATGTTACTTTTACGACGTCCAATGTATTATAAGCGGTATTAAATAACAACATTGTACAATACGTTTACTCAATGCATGTTGATGATACCTATGAAGTAATCTAGGCGTCAAACTTTTATTTAACTTGCAGTTTGGGTCAAATCTTGCAACTGAACTTTTAAAACAGTTATCCCCAACCGATTGAGCTGAAATTTTGCATACACGTTTAGTTTGGATGCCAATGCATGATTAGCTAAGTGGCGTTATGTTTTAATCCAATATGGCGGACTCCCAAAGATGGCGGACCAGGGGCCTTACGGACAACTGCGACCGCAAACCGTATCTGGGCGCGATAAGGCTCGCGCGATTTTCCAACTGAGGTGATTAGGTGCCTGTAATAGCAGTTGTCCGTAAAGCCCCAGTAATTTTTTATGCACCCCCATAATATGGGTATGAAATGGAAGGGTTTGCAGAGCTAAAAACGAAAAATAAAATGACGTCACACTAAATTCAATATGGCCGACGGCCCCAAGATGTCAGACAACATTTTCTCTGCCGCTGTAGGTACTCGTATATATGAAGTTAGTTTAGTTACGCTTCGCTGTGCGTTGTGATGATAGTTTGAAGAACCCCCTTGGACTATAAGGCCAAGAATATGGCGCGCCGCTTTCTCACTCGCGTATTTGTTTTTTTTTTTTCATAAAATTACTGTCCACTGTTAAAAATGTGCCAAATGAGGTTTTAATATTTCTAAATATATGGAACAAATCTTGTTTATCTGATCTGAGGTTTTTTCTATATCATATTTCTGTTAACAAACCGAAGAACTACTCGTGTTTCAATAACTCTTCCGCTTTATTTGCACATTTTATTTACCAGGACGGCTTTCCGGCGTAAGTATCAGGCGCGTGCCGTGTCCACTGCCCAGCACTCCTTAATCAAAAGGCGACCGAGCACGAAGCAATTTGGCCGCTCAGGCAATAAGGACAGCGCGCTATTAAAACAAGCGCAAATAAAGCAAATTGAAAACGGTACCGTACCCCTCCCGCCTTCACGCTTCGGGGTGACCTCTAGAAGGCTAGTTCCCTCTTGAAAAAACAACATCGTATCGTCCAAAAGGACCGTCATTCTGTAACATGTAGCAGTCAGTAGCTGGTCCTAAGGCATTGAACTTGCAGAGTTACAGCCGCACTCAGAGACGTTACTTAAGCTAAGGAATACTTAAAATTGCTCTGTCTCGTTTTCATGTGTGACAATTTCCGTCAACGAGAAGTTGACAGAGCAATTTTGAGTATTCCTTAGCCTAAGTAACGTCTCTGAGTGCGACTGTATGAGTTGTTTTGATAAGCATAGTTTGTGATGAGAAATGCTTTTTGTAAAAATGGTAAATACGAAGTCAAACATGCAAAATGCAAAAGACAAAGGAAACTCAAGTAAACTTCTAATAGAATAAAATTCAACATTCCTCAAGCCTGCATTAAATCTCAAAGCGGAAAAATTCCCGTTCCACCCGGAAAAGTCTTCCTTGAATTAACAAACGCTCTCCGTTTTATTATCTAGTAGTCTCAGAACATGTTTGGAAACGAAAGGTTTGGCAAAAACATGTAAAATAACAGAGCATTTACTGCTGCAGGTCTTTGTCAATTTAATTTCTAAATACGCTCGCTGTAAAGGACGTCTTTGTGTGCACATTAAATTAACTGTACAGAAAAGTAAAGAGCAAATTCATGCAATAGTCTACTAGTCACTAGCTCACTTGCTTTACTAGTTCTTCTAATCTAGTCATTCTAATTTCAAAGGATATCGTATGTCTAAGGAATCACTTAGTACCGGTATAGCTCGATAGTGGTGCGTTTGCTTTATTGGCACGAGGTCCACAGGGTTCAATTCTCGGCCAGAACAAACGATGATTTTAATCTCAACTTATTTTAGTCTTGCTCATTTTTTTACTGTGGAATGCGCTGCCTGAATTTATTTTCTCCGTTAGATACAATCTGGGTGTTTTCAAGTGCGAGTGAAGCGGTTCTTCTAAGGAAGCGTGTTTCATCGCAAAACCGCAAAATCGCTAAACATCAGGCGAGGTGGCGATGAAACGCAAGCCTATTATTCAATAAATAAATGCGTTCTCTCACAAACATTTAAATCCATCATTTTGAATGGTGTCCGACGTCCGTGTGACGAGTCTGTATGGTTGTTTGGACCCGGAATCCTAGTGAGTAGCTATGTGCCCCTTTTTCTTTGGAAGCTTGTATAAACGTATTTGTGATGCTTCTGGTATTACAAGTATCCATAGGCGACGGTGACTGCTTACCATCAGGCAGTCCGTCTGCTTGTTTGCCACCTATGGCATAAAAAAACTAGGTCTTGCTACACTCTTTTCCTGTCGAGAAACTACTTACAAAACGTCCTGACAAACACTCATCACTATTAAATTACATCCAAAATTAGAAGCTAAAAGCTCACCGGATGTGTTAATAAGTGTTACGGGTGGTTTCCGGAGGGTCGGCCATTGAGGCTTCGCACGTCGGCCACGCCGAATTATGCGGTTTGCGGTGCTCTGATTACACCCAGGCCTGTCCTCACATTAAATGCCTTGATTTGAGACCCTTTGAGGATTGGAGTTGTGTGGAGCATACTTACTGCAGAGTCGGGACGACACTGTTAAAAAATCTTGTAGTCTGTTGGCACAATTTGCTTCCTGGTTCCCGTATCACGTAGATGAATTGTCGCAAAAAAACTGTAATGCGCCTACATAGTAATAGTGCTAACAGACGCTCGAACGCGGCTGACGGACTGCCGTCCAACCAACGAGAGAGAAAGAGTGAGAAAATCATATTTCCCTCTCTTTCTCTCCCATTGGTCAGACGGCGGTTGAGGTCAGCCGCGTTCGTGCGCGTAGCACTATAATGTTGCAAGGTGCAAGTGTTTGTGATGGGAATGCAACTAGCTATTATGTGAGGTTTTAAAACACACTGTTAGACCTTTAGTTACAGATGTTGAATTAATGGTGGTAAATAGGAGGCGAGTACACGATAACACCATACCATCATGCTATGGTTACCTTACGATATTTTCCTTCACCGAAGACTAGTCGAAGCTAGTTGTTAAGATTTAAAGACAGCCAACATAGTTTCAAAAGGTGTGTTAGATGAAGTAATTGAATAGCGCAATACAAGTAGGTAACTGCTATCAACATGCGGTAGCGGTGAAGTTCTAAACAGTGTTCTAAACGCGTTTCGAGCAACAGTTTGCGCGATCCCGCGGTCGGCCGGGTCGGGCTGCGGTTGCGCGGAATCGCCGCCCGAATGACGATCGGCTCCCCGCATAAATCTCGCCGACCGCCAATTAAGGCCGGCCCCGACAGTTTGTCTACGACGCCGCCCTGATTGCTTTCCACGGCGACATGCTATCGACCTTTCGTACACGCTTGGGGATGTGACCGGGATGAGTGTTGTTTTTGTCACTCGCGATTGCAGAAACGCCTATTTTCGGGGATGAAGATATATGGCCAGAGTGCCTAGCACGAGTTTTTCCAGTTGCGTTTACTTATTCGATCGCGGTGACGTTAAATATGTTTTGTACGAAATAATAGCAGTACCATCTAGCGCCATGTAGATGGCACTGCTCTTACTTCATACTAGCAACGCATCCCAGCTTCGCAGGGTGTAAGTCTTATTTTTTACACCTTGGGTTACATTATTGGAGTTTGAGTAAGGGTCCCTATTTTTTTTTTAAATATAAAATAGCCTACCCGGGGATAGTGTAGCTTCCCAACAGTGAAATATTTTTTCTATAAAGAAAAAAAAAAAAAAAAGTGCGGATCCCCAAACAACAAACGTTTTTTTACGTTATTTTGTTCTTGTACTAGTGTAAAAACGGTAATACGTACAAGCGTCAAACTTGGCACGATTATAGTACAGGCTCTAAAGATTAACTACAAATAATAAATAAAGGTCAAGTGCGAATCGGTGACAAATTTCTGTTCAAGTTAATTCGGTGTATTCTGCCTTACTTAGACGACCTTATCATTCGTCCCACCGAATCGAAATGCTACATGTGACAAATTTTGAAGTCGGTATTTTTAATTGATAATTATTATATTATGTGGTGGTACGTAACCTCCAGTGCGCGAGCCTGACTCGCACTTGACCGGTTTTTATTTCTTCTCCATTTCCCTCTATGATGGTTTTCATTAATTTGTCATGTCGTACAAGGTGGCCAAACATCTAGCCTCTTCTATTCTCAAGGCTAATTATTATTAATAAATAATTAGTAATCTCGGGCATAATTTGTCGATACTAATTCCTATACATTCCGTATCGTTTACAAATTTGCCACTCGGTACACGTTCACATTTCCTCATTACAAAATATATATAAAAAGGGCAATAATATGGCGTATTTATTTATAAGCTCGGTGCGAGAGTTGACGCCGGTGTCGTTAGGGCGGCGCGTCTCGTGTGTCATTTTAAGGATGTGCCAAATTGAAGGCTCCACCGGGCCCGAGCGAGGGGAGGCTGATTTATGCTTCGGCCCTCGCGCCCCCGCGTCTTCGATTAGACCTCGACGACAACAGTATGGACAGAACATTTTTTGATCTGTGATTGTCATTTCATAGCAGACACGACAAATTCGTGAACATTTGTAATAGGCGAACACGGTTTTTTTGGTTGATAAATAGTTATGCGCTTGACCGCCATCACGCCTGATGTTAAGCGATAAAGCGGTCTACGATGGAGCACGCGTGCTTAAAAGAATTTAAAGAAGATTCACTCGTGACTTACAGACAGTAACTATCAGGAATACTCATTAAGGTAGCGCATTCCGTACTCTAGCGGTATTCACAATATAAGTAGAACAAAGATATAAGTAGCATAGATAATATTTTTATTGTAATGTTTATGTTATCCTTGTTTTGTGGTATTTTAATAAAGGGTTTTTGTACTGTATTGTAGAATCAAAGCGCTATGTTTGGGCTTTCGGAATTTCAACCATGAAACGGTGTTGCACGTCTGTGTCCGCCCTGGCCGTCCCATAGAAAAATGGGCAGGAGGGAATGAGGCCATGCTGATCCGATGCACACTCCCCGACATGTATCCGATAAAAAACGTACGCATTACTGGCTAAATCGTACCTAGCCATAAATAATCTAAGGTATGGACCACGTACGGACTCTATTTTATAACTCTTCTGCTTGTGTGCGTGAGCTATTTAGACTTCTAACGAGATGTTTAAATGTACATGGCTCGAGGATGCTCCAGTTCGATGAAATGCATATATCCGTAAACATTTACCTTAATTTAGCATGCGAGAGAATGTTCATCACACGTGAATGTTTCGGTCTATCTGCGCCTTTAGAGAGTACCTAATGCGAGTTTTTCCAATTGAGTTTACCTACTCAATCGCCTTAACTTTTACTAATATTTAATTTTGTATGAAATAAAAGCAGCGCCATCTCGTACCATGTGGATGGAACTAATCTTATACTTCATACAAATCGTACCGACCGTTAATGCGATCGAGTAGATAAACTCAGCTGTCAAAACTCGCACTAGGCACTCTGTTCACGAGCACGGGTCTTAGTGTGCGTGACAGAATCGGAACTGTTTGCTTCAACTTCAATACTGTTTGTATTCAGTGATTAGGGGTTTATTCACTCTACTGTGGTCAGTTTTCGTATGTGACGCCTAACGCGTTAATGCTGTAACTTATTACTAGAGTCGCGAAACTAGTTTTATGAAAAATTTGTAGCGACGTTGATTATTTTGAGGGTCGAGCTGTGATTTAGATCCTGAAGCCACTTGTTTGATCTTCGTGTCCTTTTGTAGTTGCTGCAGAGATGGCCAGATTATCACACTCGTATTTACCTTTAAAGATGACGTAACACGTAACACAAAGTAAATTTTGTGTTACGAATTCACACATTTCTAATTTAAATAAATCTACAGGGTTACTTTAATGTATCAGCAACCTCTCGCAAGCATTTATGATGTAGGGAAGCTGCTTACGTAACTAGTCATGACTCGCTATGTTTTTGTTTTATAAATAAACACTTAAATTAGGACTCGAAATGACAATCACTTTCACATTTCTTCTAATTTGAGACCCCGTAAGATCTCAAATGAGAAGAAATGCGGTGTTCAGTATTGCACCACCAAAATACAAAGATATGAAAAAATCGTAGGAGCTTTTTTCTTGTTTATGTGTATTTGGGTGTATTATTTTGGATGTGTGTATGTGTGAAAAACGTAAATTAAATTACGTAATGTACACACCATAAAAAATATAATTTTCAATGTATAATAATCGCAAAACCTACGAAACAGTTTTGTATGTAAATAAACTTTGTGAAAAGTTATTAATGAAAAATTGCTTAGAATGTAGGCAGCTGACTGCGATAGGTTTTTAGAAGATTACAAATAACCTTGTATTTTTTTTTCAATACACAGATTAAACAAGTTTAATTTTTCAAACTTAGCATTTACGCTATTATTGGCATATTTCCTTCTACATGAGGTGATATATAATATATTATGTAGCATCTGCGCTCATGGCATAAGCCTAATCGGGAGCCATGGATGCAGTCACATTTCTGAAAATATATTTGCTTAATACATAATGCAAAACACACTACAGCTCAATACAACCCGTTACATGTAATCCGTCAAACAAAATTAAAAGCCAGCCGGCTTCGCTGCTTCGAATTAAGCCGCGTTTGATCTCAATTCGTCCAAACAGGCTTCAGTGGATCTGACGGCGACAAGATGCAAATGAGCAACGTCGGGGCAGGCGCCGCGGAGAGGCGCCAACTCGGCGATCTCACAGCCACTGCGCGCCAACGGACTCGTGCACCCATCACGAGCGCTCAACTCTCTCCGTTTACTCGCACATTGTGCTAACTATTCAGATGGAAAATGTTACTACTAAACAACGGTTAATAACGAATATCGAATAAGTTTCGTGCAATATGCAGCTTTATTATTAGTGATTGTGGTTTTATGGTCTTTGGATTAGAAGTGCTCACATATGAATGAAAGAAAGAATGAAAATACATTTATTCAACACTACTTACAAATACTATCTAAAGGACACAATCAATTTCGAATGTCTGTCTTCGGCATTAATGCTGATAGTCAAGGAATAACTATATTATGGTATGTTTATGCCATTTCTCTGGATTTGTACGCCTACTAACTAGGCAAAATTGTATGGTGAGAACAATAAAGAGTTAATCAATCAATCAAAACATGACAAAGTGACTAATATTTTAAACCACTTATTGTGCATGCGTTTTTAAATGTATGTATGGTTTACTCTTGTTTTTTTTAAATTTATTTTTTATTTTTTTAAGGATCAGCAAACAGTAAACAAAAATATATTAAATTACAGAAGTATAGAGAAATATAAACTAGTTGAAATACCAGCATCGTTGACCACGGATTAATAATAGAGTAAAATAATAGTGTTTTGTGCAAATAAATTATATCTATCATTAACACAATAACTTTCCTTTAGCTTTGTGTTTTCCAGTTAAAATGTATCCATTTAGTCGGTTGTGTAACAGCAGGTATCAAAAGTCATCAAGCGCAGTAAGTGGCAACAAAGCGCGCCTGCTGCGGCCATAAACTGCTATATATCTCACTTTGTAGCGTTTACACGCGCTTCGTGTACATCTATCTTGTTAGTGTTGTTAGTTTTATGTGCGTACAACCAGCTGGCTTGGCTGATTGTATTTAAAACCTACAAAAATTGTCATAGAGACGCTCAAAATCAGCCCATTTGGTCGATTTAATAATGGTTTTGGCCATTCCTAATATCTAGCTCTCAGTCTTGTACACGGAGTTCTAACAAGCTGTATTAGTTAGCCTTATACAACATGCCATCGAAATAACGCAAAACCTCAGACGCTTAAGAGACTAGTCGTCTCTGTGTGAGACTGTGACGGCTGCTGTTGTCTCTTTTTTAAGCGTCGCTCTATTGTCATGAAATGAAATTGCATAGTAAGTAGGCATTTGTTCGAAATTTACGTTGTCGCTTGTACTTTTGAGATGCGGCAGTGGGTTTTTAAAAAATACATACCACCTTAATAGTTATAATTTATGTCGATTGTACTATTGATTTTAACGTTTTGCGATACTACCCTCAACAGCGTCGATCGCAGACCAATAAGAGGTTACTGAGCTTGGCTTCTGATGTCATCCACGGCCCGCGAAAAATGGCGTCATACAAACAGCTTAAATTTATTCGAGGTTCTGAATTTTATTTAAAAAATAATTTGAACATTTCCTACAGTATTTATATTTTTTACTGTGTTATAACAATGTAAACATTTAATTTAAAACATGCATATTCCCTATTAGAAGTAAACTAAAATCGACTTCCAAGGTTTGTTTACATATAATAGTTACAAACGCAGCTAATAAACGCGTTTTAAAACAAATAAGAGCATAAGATCACAAAGATGATAGAAACAGTTTGGGATACTAAGCCGACCCCTGTCCGCTGAGTGCCACCGACGCGTCCGACATGACAGTACTCACAGCTCAGATCAAATAAATAGGAGAGATAGTGCAAGGAGCCGTGGCGGGTGCGAACGCATCGAGCCTAAATCTGGATCAGGCAGGGAAAAATGTTGGTGAAACACAGCGATTTTCTTATATTACTTTATTCACAAACTAAAATACGCTAAAATCTTATAATTTTTTTATTTTAGGTTTTTTAATGGTATTATGAGACGTGAATTGATAGTTTAAAAATAAATTATATTTATTTTTATTATTTATTAAATAATATTTATTATTTAATAAATAATAAATAATAATAAAAAACAAGAAGGCACATAATATTTACACGGAGACATTTGAACACGAACGATAACTAATAAATAATAAATAAATATTCTGGTCATTTTGCACACACAGTCATCTGACCCCAAACTAAGCTTGTAATATGGCTGCCAGAGACTGGTATACATATTAAATAGATATTAACACCCAGATATAGAACAAACACAAATATTCATCACATGAATGTTTGTGTTTGTGAACTGTACGAGAATGAGGCCTGTTTAAAAAAATATTAATAGGCACAAAGGCTTGCATGTGACCGCCAACTCGTTGATGTTTATCCCTCTTGTTTGCCTGATCTGAGATCACAGAGAGCCGCGTGTGTACGGTCGCGGTCGCCCGACCGTGAGAATGCGCGGTGACGGCTGCTAGCGCCTGTTAATTACGCTCGACCTAACGCTGATGACGCACCCTATATGGGACAAGATCCTTCAGGATTTGGAGGCGTAAATAGAAAAACGACGAAGCAAACTGATCATGCGTTAACACACCTTAAATGTACGTTGAAAAATAAACATAGTCTATTTCGAATGTTGGGGTACAAGTGTTAGTTTATCATTACCCGACAACGCAACATAAAGGGGAGGTGTTTTATCGAATAAGTTCGCGTTTGACCACTAACTCGCCTGTTGGTGATGTGGTCGAAGATGAAGCACGCAGATTTAAAAGATACCTATTCGCTATATTATTTTGAAAAAAAAGCAGTTGACATATACAACTACAAGTGTTGTACAAGTGTACAAGTTACAATTACAACAACAAAGATACTACAGTGCCTAAAGACCAGGGTCTTTGACCATTGATGACATATGGTACCGAGATGTGGTCCTTAACTGTTGGCCTTTTGGAAAAACTCAGAGTCAGCACTTGCATACCTTTACGGTCATCATATTTACCGCGCACTTTGACCTGTAAAGGGCGGGGATAAAAAATCAAAAACAATCTTTTAAAGTGTAATAAATTTCAAATTAATGCATTATGTAACGAAAGTGTTATGGTACATGGGTTACTGTGCAAGTGTACCATTTGCTAAATATAATTCTTCAAAATACCGTAGTCAGGTTTTTAATATTTTAAATAAAGAATCTTGCTCCTTGGCCTGAAGTAAGGTAGGCTGCGGGGTTCACTATATAGGATTGGACCTATATAGTGAACCCCGCACATGCCTCTTGATATACGACCCTGAGAATATTCTCAGTTCACGAAGCCCTGAAACTTATTATTTAATTAGTATATCCGTTAAGATAATGAAACATAACACTCATCTGATAATTACTCAACTTTGTTTTCAAGAATTAATTACAATTAAATTACTTTGCAATGTGTTTCTCAATACCGAAGTTGGTAAATGAGGTGTCGATACACTCGTGTGAGTTCAGGGACGGTCACTACCCAACCATCCCTGAACCTACACGACTCTATGTATGGTGGCGACGATAAAAACAAGATGGCGGTTTGAGATATATCATTGAATAGGTTTTTTTTTAAATTAAAGAGAGTTTTGGTACACTCGCCTGTATAAATATACATTTCATCATTTAGAAAATATTGCCATAGAAACTGACATGGTTTAAACACATTTTGTTTATATTACACGGGAATTACTCAAGTATGATTAAGCCAGCTATTCTGACTATAGTTTTAACCGCGACCGCGCGTGATTCCGTCTCGCTTTGCAAAACGAGATGGAATTGTGTGCGAGCACCTTGAAAAAGACCGCCGAATCCGGTTGATACTATAGTGGAAATAACAGGCTTAATCATACGTGAGTAATTCCCTTGTAATATAAACAAAAACAATGTCAAAGCATTAAATTTCCGATAAATGTACTCAGCATAAACTAAAAAATTATGTACCTAAACATCAATTTGCAAAACTATCAATACATATTCGATAAAATAAAAAAAAATAACTATCAGTCAGAAAAAAGTATGACAAGTGTAAACCATATTTTTTACTGAAATCAACGTTTACTTTTATCGAATATGTAAACATACATAATTGTGCCACAAATGGATGGTTACATAGTTTTTGAGTTTATAGTGAGTAAATGAATTAAAAAAATTATGTTATGACATTATTTTATATGAAATGTTTTCATATTCTTGCAGGCGCCTGTACATCTTTTATTTTCCATGTCAATA
This sequence comes from Agriopis aurantiaria, assembly GCA_914767915.1. NCBI lineage: Eukaryota > Metazoa > Arthropoda > Insecta > Lepidoptera > Geometridae > Agriopis > Agriopis aurantiaria. Next base: position 9,091,171 of record OU611999.1, read on the forward strand.
AATGATGTAGGAAATGTACAAAAACAGTACACCGACGTTCTAGGTGTAACGTTTGCAAAATATGATCGGAAAAAATTTAATTGCCTGAAAAAAAACTTGTATGTGCCCTTATAAATCTGTTTTAATTTTAATTTTTTGTAGCACTATTCGTATCCCTATAGTTTTATTACCTCTAGTCTATATCTGTAGTGATAAGTCTTTTCTCATTTAACTTTTCACATTCTACATGAACAATCACGTCGTGATCCTTCCCATTCCCCTTTCAAAGCCGTCAAGAGACCTATCGAAATTGTCAATTTGTCCTATCATTAAAATACTTTTGACGCGGTGCACAAATATGTTCTCCTTTTGTAATAATATGCACAATGTGGTAGTGTTAAGGTTGATTTTTGAATGGTATTGTGTTGTTGGTCGGTAGTCGATTATGAAAATGTCGAGGTGCCCGTGTCTTTCGTTGCGTCGGGACGTGTGCCCGCACGCCATGCTAATGATATACAAATGAACTGGGAGACTGTCTGCCACCGCTGTCAATATAAAATTGTTGAACTAACAATATGTACAACAAAATAGATAAACACTTGTGAATTCATGTGACGCATAGTCGAGCCAGCCAGTGGTACGTACAACGTTTAGATAACATAACGCAATATTGTAAAAGCCAATAGAAACCAACAAATTTCCATTATTTGTAGACTTGTGTAGTTAATCTAAGTTTGTAGATAACTTTAATTTCATCTATGACGGAACGGTGAAGCGTTTAGAGAAGAGCTTGTGTTAGTGTAAATGCGTGTTTGTATGTTATTTTTAACCGAAACGTTCAAAGCAAGTTTCATTTGGGTATATGTTAATTGGTTTGATACTAATTATAAATTTTATTCCGAATAGTTCTTGGGTTTTTTTTTTTTATTATATTTCGTATTTGTCAACCATCACAGAAATGTTGACCGACAGTGATTTTTTTCTATAAATAATTTAGTAATGTGATTCAATCCATTGAAGGGAACGTAAAAACGGGTGTTTTTTTGGAAAGTTTAAGATTTTTTTTCTATATATCCAAATTTCTTTAATTGTGTATCGGTGAACATATCCGAATAAAATATTTCAAGAACATTTATCTATATCTATACTTCTATACTAATATTATAAAGAGGAAAAATTTGATTGTTTGTTTGTTTGTTTGCATTGAATAGGCTCCGAATGTGCTGAACCGATTTGAAAAATTCTTTCACTGTTGGGAAGCTACACTACCTCCGGGTGACATAGGCTATATTATATTTTCAAAAAAAATTAGGGTTCCTTACTAAAACTCCAATAATACCCGTGCGAAGCCGGGGCGGACCGCTAGTTAGACATAAAGAAATAAGGTCAATTAAACGATTTTAAAGGTCTACTTTTGAATATTCGTGATGACGAATCTTCAAATTTGAAGCATATTTTGTCTTAACGCGCCCAGATACGGTGTGCGGACGCGCAACATTTTTTCATCACCTAAACTGGATTGCTTTCAACAGCTGGCCGTAAGGCCTCCGGATTAGAAGAGGCGTCACATAACTTTTAGTATTTTGATTATTATTGCATTACTTTCCTACATTCTCTTAGCCTGTCCAAGACCAAGATCGCAAACCTGAGAGCGACCATTCAAATCGAATTAACTTCCAGTCGACATTGGTGAGACTTAACTACACGCCCGTTAATAGTGATGTCCACTGAGTCCGTCCGTAATGAGATTTTAATTGAAGGCGGCGTGATCCGTCAGATACTGGTAACACAATTAGGGTACGTGGTTCACTTACGTAATGTAATTGTAAATGTTGGTCTTCATCACGCAAGCGTATTTTAGTAATTAGTACAAACCAGTGAAGTGAGATAATGGCCGAGCGGTAAGATATGCGCTCTTTACTATCTGACGGCACCCGGTTCGAACCTCGGCTGCACCAATGAATAGGAGTTTAGTACCTAAATAAATTGTGTGCAGTATCGAATATCGTGAGAAAACCGATATGTCCAAGAACCTCAAAAGTTCAAAAACATATGACATTCACCAACATGCACTGGGCCAGCATGGTGGATTAGGAACTAACCCCTCTCTCGCGCTGCTCTCTCTCTCTCTTTGAGAGACGGAGTAATAGCCAGCAGTAATTCTAAGCAGTAGAAATAATATGCTGAAATGATGATGATGATAACTCAAATCCAAATCAGTCATGTAAACTCCTTATTGATACAAACGCCAAACAGCAATAAATGTTTCAAATTGGAGGGCAATGTTTCCGTTGAAATTACTGGCCATAAAGAAATTTTTATCTAAATATCTCAGGATGACGAATGCAGTGTATTGCCGCGCAGGGTTTTGAACTGTGCAGTTCTAAATTCTGGATGACTTTGAACTGGGCATGCGTGATGCTTACCATCAGGCGAGCGACTTGCTTGTCTCGTCAATCTCTTGCATAAAAAGCAACCAAGATTGCAGTGTCCTGTTGTTATTGTTGTTTTTTTATCCATGGAGTCCCAATGCTGGGCAAAGAGACTACTTATTTTAAAATTTAACGATGCATTTTGTAAAATACCTTTTAAACTGGCTCCTGTCAAAGGCTTCAAGTCCATCACGCTGTCTCTTGAGGGGCCTGCTAGGAGGCCTCAACGAGTGACGTAGCTGCTCCAACTCAAATTCAGCTTGGCGGCGGCTGTGAGAGCTACGTCTGAGCGCAATTCAGTGTTTCTAATACATTATTAACCGAACACTAAGGATACTGCGCTCTTTGACAAATCTTGAGTCTGATCTTTTGGGCTTTAGTCTTGTGTTCAAGCGTCCTAGAGTTTATTTTAATTTTTCGAAATATTCATCATCATTTAAGCCACAGGACATCCTGTCCACTGCTGGACATAGGTCTCCCCCATCGAACTCCAAAAGGGCCGGTTGGAAGCGGCCTCCATCCAGGGTTTTCTTGGACTCTTTTTAGGTCGTCTGATCATCTTGAGGGTGGACGTCCTACGCTGCGCTTACCAGTCCGTGGTCTCCATTCGAGAACCTTTCTGCCCCATCGGCCATCTCGGGATATTACTCACATTTAATTAAGAGATATTTCGTATATTTTATAACCAGATTCGGTTATAAAAAAAGATACCAGCGTTTTGCACCACAGTTGTTCTACAGAATGCCAATCACTCCGGCAAGCCTTTTGAAACATAATTTGTAGATTCACCTCCTTCGTTTCGTAACTCCGTTCGTTAAGACTTCGGCCATCAATATAATGAACGAAACTTCCCGAATCCAATCTATTACCGAGTTCAACGGAACTAATACAAGAAAATGTCATAACTCCGGTACTATACGGTAAAGATGATCGGTCAAGTGGTGTTTGCGGTGGTGCGGGCGCGGTTAGCCGCGCCTCTGTTTGTCGCCAGTGTTTGACCGTTTTCTTTACGACGACGGGCCCTGGCCTGGCCCTGTTACAAGTTAAACCTTGAGGGGAACGAACCAAAATTCATCTAATATTTAAAAGCCCTCCCACATTTTTTGACGAAATAAGCAACTAAAACTGGATTTTTGGCGTTCTGATTCTATCAACTAGAAAATTCAATCAAATATTCAAATAGATATAATTCACGCGCAACTTGAAGACACACAGATTGTAACTCGGTGAAAAACTTAAAATTAAAGCACTTCGTAAACGTGTATTCGGAATATCAATTATACCATGCAATCAACCATGAAACAGTGACTTCTTGCAATCTAAATGTCAAATCAATGATAATCAAAATGTCTTCTAAGCACAGATATGGTGCTAGATCTGTGCTTCTAAGACAGTTTTCGTGTAGCTATAACAGTTGAGGTAACAGGGAAGGTAACTTACTGTTCCTATTTTTTTTTAAACCGGAAGGCGCCTTTTATTCTTAAACGAAATACAAGCTAACATTTACACTACAAAAACAGTTAGACCGTTGAAGGTCTAAAGTCAATCCAAATGCTCAAGCCCACTACCAGTTGGCAGCGTACCCTGCATGTTGTCGGCATTATCACGCTAAATGGCAATGCTTATACGTTGAGCCGGAAACGCCAGCATTTAGGTCACGAGTTGCACTAACCGGCCGCATGGAAAGATTTTCGAAAATGAGGTGAGCTCCCGTTCCCCAAGGTCCCATAATTAATAATGCTATTAATGATTCCAGCCTGTATATAGCAGTATAGCTATTACATAAAATTATTGTTACACAGCATTGTATACGGTAATTTTGTTATGTGTGTATTTTTAATATTTTGCTATCGAAAATAATTTTCACACAAATGCCAATATTGCGCAAACCATCGTTATTTTCACATACTAAAATTCCTATTGTGTACGTTCTTGAAAAGGGATTTGATTCCATACGCTGCCATCATTGTGATTTGATATAATTGTCAGCGAAATTTTACCGCGTATTCTCTACTGTAAAATCTTTTACACGTGCAAATATTTTGCTTTTGTGAAAATAAAATACAGTAGACCGTAGGTAATCTGTGAGCTTACCGCAGACAAAAGTGAAAAGAGCCTTTGTACTCTTTGTCACCGTATGGATGAAAGCTTTCAGTTCCGTTTTGTATTCATTTTAAATATGTCCTCTAAGAAGATACAACTATTTTAAGACGTGTAGAGACCTAGCGAATTCGAGCACCTACGAAAGCGTGGTATTTCTTTTCATCTAATTGAAAAACTCCACGATTCGGTTCCTTTTCAACCGACTTCAACAAAGGTGGTTTCTGAAGTCGACTGTATGTTTGTTACGCGATTTCTCCGCCAATCATGAATTTAGTGATGATTATTTTTTGTTTGGTAGTACTTCAGAGGTAGTCCCATATAAATTTTATCGAAATTGATGTAGTACTTTTACAAAAATCCACCAAAAACAAAAAAACAAAAATATAAAAAAATTATGTTATGGTTTGTGGTTCCCTTCAGCAGAAGTTTTGATGAGGACATTTAATCTCTGTTTTAACTATCATGTAGCGATGCCAGCTCAGTGGTTGGCGCGTTTGAATGCCAATCCGAAGGGTGTGGGTTCAAATCCCAACAATGAGCTTTAGCTACCGGTGAAGGATCATCGTGAGGAAACCATAGCACGTGGTAGCGGCTGGCTAGCTTACCACACTCAAGTTGAAAAACGATGGCCAAGCACCTAGCGGCACACTGTTAGGTTGTGTTCCGGCAACATCACTGGAGACCTGGTTCTCATTCTAGGTGTGTTTACCATCTTCGACCAAACCGACACTTGAGTTGTGGTCATTAAAAATAACAAATTTAATATGGTATGAAAAATTGCAAGTTGAAGTGGCAACGGTTAAGCCACGTCGCTCGAAAAACCGATAACTAATGAGAAAAAAAGGTTCTTGAGTGGAGACCACGCAAGACGCAGCGTAGGTATATAGGCCTCCCACTAGATAGACCGACGACATCGCGGGCATCCACTGGATGCAGATGGCATGTTGTCGTTCAGTGTGGAGTTTTAAGGGGGATGCCTATGTTCAACAGCGGACGTCTTGTGGCTGATGATGATGAGCTCATCATCATCCGTGATCAAAGTTTTTTTAATGGTTTACAAGTTAGACGTAGAGTACCACAGTGAAACGCGGCACACTGGTGCAATTTTCACAGTATTTGCGGGCGCGGCCGACACTGGCAGCGGGCTCCATTCCCTATGATTTTATTATTTGCTTTCAATCAGCATTGTGAGTCGGCACCGCCACGCCGGGCCGCCGGAGCTCTTTCCCGGACCCGTTTTTGTTTGGTTTCGTTTCCAGATGTTTATTGTCGAGTTTCGAAGATTTTCCGTCTATCGCAATGCCTTGCGCGTGGGTGTGACTTAAAAAGATTTTTTTTATCTGATAGGAATCGTACGGTTATGGTTCAGTGACAGTGACTTTTACTGCAATTTAACCCCCGAAGCAAAAAGAGGGGTGTTATAAGTTTATCGCGTGTATCTGTGTGTCTGTCTGTGGCATCGTACCACCCAAACGACAGAACCGATTTTTAATTTATTTTTGTTTGAAAGGTGCCTTTAACGAAAGTGTTCTTAGCTATGGTTCATAAAAATCGGTTCAGCCGTTTGAAAATTATCAGCTCTTTTGTCGGGGGTTTAAAAAAACAATTTACACTTGTTACTCTATAATATGTATTAAGTGTTTTCCGCAATTACTAGAAAACTATCGGAAGGGACGGTATGAAAAGATATCAATTATCTTTTATTAATATCTTTTCCTACCTTCAGATACCTTCAAAGTATCAAAAATTTAGGTGTTATTTCATACCGGATTCGTTTATTTGAAGCAGGACGCGCACACCATTGGAGTGTAAGAATAAGCTTCCGCTAGGAGCCAATTATTGCGAGGAATTACACTATTCTATTCGCTCCTCTCCCACTCTCATCCGTTTAATTTATTGATTATTAGAGTTATCAGTCTAAGTTATACTGGTTACTTTTTTTTGTTTCATTCAATTAGGTAATTTTTTTATCGAGCAATTGTATTTATTAACAAAACATAATACAAGGTACACTGTATACCTAAACTATTTAGCCTATTATACAAAAACAGTAGGATTGCCCATAGAGCGTTAATAATTTGGCAGTGATTCCCAGCATTTTGCCGGCATTACTGAATGGCAATGCCTATCCGTTAAGTCAAAAAAGCCTACAACAGTTACGCGTCCCATTAGCCAGACATTCTATAATTTTAGTTTTGTAATCACTACTTCAAACATTTGGGAAAGGTTTTTGTGTTTTCTGAAGTTTCTAGTACTGATGGTTGTCCCATAAAGACCATCATAAGGAACGTGATAATCCATTTTTTTTCCATAATATGTAAATGCCAATCAAAATGTCTGAAAATCCATATAATCTCTTGATGGAATGAACTTTACACCCTGTAATAAGACAAAGGGTTTGGGCAATTCGGTATGTAAAGTTTTTTTTTAGTATTTTTTTTATATTTTTATTTCGTAGATAAGGCTATTTTAAGAAACTAACTTCAATATTTTTGTTTTCTATTGAGTAGTTATTTTACAATATTTTTTTGAAAATTGAAATTTTGTGACGTCACCATATAGCACAAAATTTCGTTGCGTTGAGAAGCCTAAAAAAGCACCCCATATTGGCAGCCCTGAAAAAAAAACAGACAGTCAAACCACAGAAATGAAAAAAATATTCTATTCTGTGTGACGAACAGTGTGTCAAATGTATAATATTTTTATTCTTAAAAGGCACAGAAAATAAAATGCTACAATGTGACGTCATTTAGAAGACAATGAAAGTCGAATGATTTCTTAGTTTTATGTTAAAATAAATGGCATCTTATCGTTTTAAAAGGTCGGAGTAGAAAAATAAGGGTTGGTAAGATAAAATCTCGAAATGGTTTTGGAATTGGCATATGTTAATTTTTTTTAGCATACCGAATTGGTGGCTACAATCACACTTTTATCAGAGTAACAAGAACAGCTGTATCAAAAGGGGTGTCTCAAAACGTGCGAGGCAGAACCTCTTACAAAATCTTTTCTCGATGCCACTTAAAATGTACAAAATATTGGGAGCCAACGAAAAAACTGTCGGTTTCGCAAGCAACGGGAAATGTTCGGTATTGTTGTGGTAACGACGCCAGCAACTTGAACGAAGAAGCCTTACCGAAGCGCAATTGGAAAGAATCCTCGTAAAGATTTTTAAAAGTTGAATATTTTTACCTCCGTGCCCTTTCATAAATTTGTTTCTTTCAATATGTCGAAGAGAAAAAAATCGTACCAGAATTGCGCAAAAATGCTAGAGTCACGTGAAAAGAATAATTGCATTTGTATGGTTGGACATCGAAACTTTGCTGTATTTTGCAAACAGTATTGTTACAAATTCCCGTTAAAACTCTTTTATGAAATTAAGTTAAGTACGTATTTACTGAGCTAAAAACCTTTATGTGGTTTCCTTCATTGTGCCGCAAATAATTTCTTATTTGAAACAGTCATTGGTTAGATTGCGATATCACGTCATTATGCTCCATCGCCCAACCCTTGCCAATTGTGGGGTGCACCGTATCAGCATTAGGCGATAAGTAGACTATGCATAAAATCCTCGGCGCAACCGTCGGCGTCGAGTGTCGGCTCCATTACCTCGCGACGTACGACAATTGTTGCCGTTTAAGGATCGGAACCGATCGGCTATAACGATATTATCGTTTAGTGTTATGCCCGGTGACAAGGAAATGCTCTTTGGAAAGCCAAGCCGCCCTAGACGCCCGTGGTGCGCGCTATACCTACTTCAAGCTCACCGTTGCGCTGCTTTTACCTCAGGATGCTTTTTAGTTTCTTATTTTATTATTTTCTTCATATTTTGCGTTGCGTTGTCCATATTAAAATGACCTCATATTCTTTGTGACTTATGTAGTTTGCTGTGTCAGACGATAAGCTTTTATTACACAAAGGGGATTTTTTAAACGTCAGCTTTTTAAATCTATATTTTATGGGGGGAAAAATCCGTAAAATCTGAAAGTACATGTCAACATAATAATATTAATGGAACGTTGGGTAACTATTGTGCACATTTTCTGAAATAATTTGATTATTGAATTTGAAAGTTTATAATTTTGCCTCTACGTAAAATCTATATACTTCTGCTGTAATGTAATTAGATAATATAATTCTGTGAACTAAAAACCAACTCAGATCGACTCTTTTAAAGTTTCCTTAACCCGCACGGAGGCTTCCCGGTTCCGGGAGTAGTTTCGGTGTACAAACAATAACAGTGCGGCGCCCGCGGCGCTTGGCCTCTGTTTGTGTTTCACATTTAGGATCCATCGCGGCCTCGTCAGCATCGAGCCTGCTGGGGCAACCCTATTTGCTCGTAGTTCAACGTGAGCGTTCCAGCAGAAACATGACCTGTTATCTTCATACACAAATTTAAAACTAAAAGTGTTTCAACTCCGTAAGGAAGATCGACATCGCATTTTTGATTTCCCTTATGTACTCTAATTTGCATGTTTCGACACGCTCTTAACAACTTGTTGTAAACAATAACTTGTAGTTAACTTTATAACTATGGCACTTCAAAGATTGCCTTCATATTTGTCAGACAATGTCAATTCGATTTTGTTGAGCGATGGGGATTTACTCTACATAATTTATTTAAAACAATAAAAACAAATAACCCTACTGCTTTGTATAGTAACTACTGTTGATTGTAGTACTGCTTTGTAGTTGTTGTAGGTAAGTAACTGAAAAGTAACAGCGGCGCTCTACGTACCTATCTATACCTATACTCGTAGTAGATACAGAGTTCTTTCATACCGCTTTATCTAGTATATACTACTGAGTATTTCATAGTAGTCTATACTAATATTATAAAGAGGATTTTTTTTATTGTTTTTTTGTTTGCATTGAATAGGCTCGGAAACTACTGAACCGATTTGAAAAATTATTTAATGTTGGGAAGCTGCACTATCTCCGGTTGACATAGGCTATATATTTTTACCCGTGCGAAGCCGGGGCGGCCAACTAGGATTATATATTTTTAGAATCTGCTGAGTGAGCTCTACATAATGATAATATTGACATACATTGAGCATACTTTACTTACTATTTTTCCCTTTAATTTTTATTTCGTGTACGCCATCTTGATTTTTGTACCCTATGTCATTCCCACTATTATAACGATTCGAATGATACCTCGCATCTATAAAGCCGTTTAGGCTGTAGGGCGTGCCAAAGAAACCATCATACATATTCCTCCTTCTTCTTGCGCAGTCGGGTAAATATGATCCAATCTATTTGTGTCTTGGGTATAAAAAACCTTTGATTTGCTTACAAATATGACCGATCCGAAAATAGTCGGCACAATGCCGTCAAATTGTGTAAACACGTGTGTCGTGTGCCGGCTGGCGCGGGTGGTGCGGTGGTTCGCCCCGTCACCGTCGGCGTCCGACCGAGCGCCGCCGCGGCGCCGCCCTCCTCCGGCGATCATTGCTCGCCATTATTCCTCCCGTATTAAGCCACTTAGCTCAATCATGATTAATGTTTTACCGAACGCGACTCGACCCAACGCAAATAGAAAAGTTATTTACTCAGGAGTCGTAATTAGGCATTCACTGCGAGTCGCACTTGCGCTGCGGGCTGTCTGCGCGGCTTTGTCGCCGCCTAGACCAGCCGTCTGCAGCCTTCAATGCGTTTCGTTCTTTTTATGTAATTCCGATACTCGTGTCTTCGACAAATTGAAGTGACGGTGGCTAATGACATTCGTTCTGGCGCGTCGGCCGCCTGCTGTTGCTTTTCTCATTTTGGCCTTTAACTAAATAAAGCAACTGTGTCTCGCCTGTTTAGTATTTCCTCTGCAACCATTAGTGGAGTTTCTTACAGTTAACGAACGTCGCGTCTAGGAGATCCTCTCACCTTTATTGCTTTAGGGATCCATTACTCAATCAAAACAGTGTTTCGAAATAAAGCGGCATTACTGGTGCAGCGAGACAGGGTGTCATTTCTCGGTACGCTAATTAAAGGGATTAAGCGAAACTCGCTCCGCTTTGTCAAATAGCATCTAGATGCCGATAGGGAGTGTCTTGCAACGGAACTTTCTAATTGTGTCCGGAATAAACGTGATCATTTAGTCGGATGTGGGATCGCTGTCTGCTATTTACTATTTAATGTATTATTTATTTAAGAGGAAAGTCGGCAGCGCACCTGTCTACACAAAAAGATAAAAGTGAAACAACCCTAAATGTTATCAGATTTCGATGTTTTTTGTGGGTACAATTAACGATTTTGTTGCGTTGAAACTGCGCGAAGTCGTTCTTACTAAATAACATTCAGGAGTTGTTTGCATACGCGTTTCTAGACTTCCTTCTTAATCTAAGATTTATGTTCGAGGCATTTTCATATCCCAAGTTTTTCGGGCCAAATTTATCAGTTTTGGTAGTAGCTTACCATATTTATTTATCCGATGATGCAATACCAAAAGAAGGTAAATGTTTTAAGCGTGTATGTATGTATGTATGCATGCTTTTATTTTCTGACCTACAGCCTAAATGCCTCAATAAGTTTTGATAAATAAGTCGTTAGATTCGTGTAGTTTAATGGATGATCACTGGATAGTTGACGTCATCACAAATACAAGATGGCGACTAGTAAAGTAGGAATAGATTAAAAATATTGTACCCCCGTCATGTGACGAATTTTCTTCATGTCTTTTAAAATAAAACTGAGGTTTGGTACATGTCATCATTCTTTGTTGAAGTGGTACTGTTCGCAAAATATGATTCTCCAAAAATACTATGGTCATGCTTTTGCAATAAACTTGCTATCGATAATTATAGCATTAGATTTTATTTAAAAAAAACAAGGTTAATCAATTTTGCTTTATGTAAATATTTTTTTGCGGTTTTAATGTAAATATTACAATATTGGGTGTCACCAGAACTAAAGTCGTATGCAACATTTCAGTAAAATCGGTTAGAAGGAACTGGTTCTAATTCAGCTTGCAAAATTTGACCTAAAATACTAACAGACATTGCAAGTAAAATAAAAACTTGTAAAAATATGTCTTGTAATTATTTATGTACAGAGCAGTCCTACATACATTCAGACTGTAGATGCCACTGTTGTACTTCAGTTAACGGCTGCGGGCCTTCGTGATATCAATGACACCGAGATTGATCAGCACATCTCATTCGAATTTCAGCTTGTTTCTGTATATTAATAGAGACTGCTTGCTAATACGACGCTCGCAAGTAAGTCTTGATTTATAAATCGTTTCTGTTCAGGCTCTGTGAAGTATCCACAGATCTTGGAAACAAACTAATGATACATGATATACTGGTTCTCATAAATACACCTTGTCACGAGTTCGAGGCGTGCTGTCTCAATGCCTGGCTCTACGGCACTTAATTGAACGTCAAATTATTTAGCGGTGGCTATAGTGATATGTAAGAAGCGATTTATGTTCACGGTGCTCATATAAATTTACACTTAGTTGCCGCCAAGAGTTTTATAGTACTCTTTTGAAACATTGCGTTGATAATTATGTATGTATCGTATATATAATTAAGTATACAAGGAACACACATCGCCTTTTATATATAAGAATAGAAGAATATTTATACTAAAGATTCAAATAGCCCGTTGGTCCAGTTGGTACTGAATCTACCTGCGGAGCTTGAGGGCGTGGGTTCGATTCCCACCTAGGACAAACATTTATGTAATGAGCATTTGTGTTTGTTCTATATCTAGTTGTTAATATCTATTTAAGTTTATATTTAAAACTATATGGCAGCCATATCACAAGCTTTGCTTAGTTTGGGGCAAGATGACCGTGTGAGAAAAATGTCCCGTTTTTTTATTTATTTATAAAAGGCTAGGCTAAGGTAATATGACTCAGTTGCATTAAGTCTAAGCATTAGTCTACTACGCCATGATTTTGCCGCCATTCCAATGAGATGGACATGTTGAGGATAGAAATAATGTCGAGTGCGCTGGAATAAATATAAGGGAATTTTTTTTGCACACACGGTCATCTGACCCCAAACTAAGCAAAGCTTGTTATATGGCTAGCAGAGACTGATATACATACATATATAGTTTTAAATACATACTTAAATATATATTAACAACCAGATATAGAACAAACACAAATGTTCATCACATAAATGTTTGTCCTAGGTGGGAATCGAACCCACGCCCCCAAGCTCAGAAGGTAGGTTCACTACCAACTAGACCAACGGGCTATTTCGGAATTTGCATGCAGTTGACTATCTGTTGAAACGTTCCCGCACATCCCGGCACTGTGCCCGCACCTGGCCGCTGCATGTCGTACCGATTCACGTCACGAACACTGCCGTTTTGTTTGCGCTTCCACTCGCTTTAATACGTAATTTGTTGTGAATGCCTCGAAATTGCCACAGTGACAGGCCGGGCGCCTGCCGCGACTCTGCAATTGAAAACGTATCAAGCTTGAAACAATACTGGAGTATGCTGATTGTTTACAATATCCGATTTCGTACCATCATCATCAGCCTTTAACTGTCCACTGCTGGCCATAAGCCTAATGCACGCCACTGAACTCGGTCGGCTGTTCTTTGCATCCAGCTTTTACCCGCCGTTTTACGCCAGTCGTCACTCCACCTGGCCGCAGGGTGTCCTACACTACGTTTGCCTAAACGTGGTCTCTACTCTAAAATCGTCTACCCCATCGGTTATCGGTTCTTCAGGCAATGTGGTCCACGCTACCACTTCAGCTTACTAATCCTTTGAGCTATGAATTTTGTCCTGTATAGAAAGTCCGAGCATAGCTCTCTCCATAGCTCGCTGAACGACTAAACTTATGGACCACCGTGAGTTCACGTCTCGGCACCGTAGGCACTCGGCACACTGATTAAAGACCTTTGTCTTGAGACACTGTGGTATGGATGACGTGAAGACTTGACGGAGCTTATAACGTGAGGGATTTTTTTAAACTGCCATTCAATAGCAATAGGTTGTTGAACAGGTAGATGATTTGTTAAAAACCACAGGTGTAGTGAAAAATATAATGAAGTGTTATACGTATAGGTACTGCAGAAATTATAATCGGCTAATAACGCTCTGGTATTTAAGCGTTTAGAGTATCTGGGATGAGATGCTCCGTCCCTTCCCCAAAAAGTGAGTGTCAGTATGGATTTTGTATGACTTACTTACGTGACGTCATTTATAAGTATAAGTATGTATTTCTAGCAAGATATTAAAATGCTTATATCTCCCTTAATTTTGAACACAAAAATTCAATTTTGGTTAACACATGTTTTGTGATCAACTTATTTGCGGTCAGCATTTTCATAAGACAAAAATATAATCTGGTAGCTTATTCACTACCAATCGTACCAGTAACAAGCTTAACCTAAGTATGCACTTAATTTGTATGTTGCTTGTGCTTAATTGCTATGCATAAATTTTGCGCGCTGCAAGATTAAAATTCACTTCACATTTATTATAAGCAAAGAATACACTGGTATATTACTTTACTTAGATGTAATATGATGCAGTTTCTTACTTGTCAAGAAAATGTAGCTAAGCTTTTAGCCTGCATTAACCGTCAAGGTTTTCCAAGAGCCACCTCATTGTACTAACGTTTCACAAGACTTAAACAGGAGACAAGATAATAACGCAGGTATCATAGTCACTAAAAGCTCTGTCATAGTATTTGATGGACTTGTAATAGAGCACCGGAGGTCATACACTTGATAATAAAATAGCAGACGGCCCTTTTGTGCTGGATTCGAGTCGGAAGTAGAATTTTTCCGCGACATCCGGCGCCCCGCTGCGACGTCCCTGCCACTCGGCTCTGGAAATACGTTACGGAAAGGAAACTGAAACTTGCTTGTGGGCTTTACATTCTATCAGAGGCACACGGCTTATCTTTACAGGTGGAACTATATCGGATTATGTAATGATAGTTACCATGAGAAGTAGCGGATCTGAAAACTTTTGTCAGGTTCTACGGTATCTATACTAATATTATAAAGATGAAAGATTTGATTGTTTGTTTGTTTGTTTGCATTGAATAGGCTTCGAAACTGCTGAACCGATTTGAAAAATTCTTTCACTGTTGGGAAGCTACACTATCCCTGGTTGACATAGGCTATATATCAATACCCGTGCGAAGCCGGGGCGGCCTACTAGTATAGTATATATTGAATTGTTGAGTGTGGTGGTAATACTCTATGTAAGTAATGCGTGAGTACGTATTTCTAGCTTCCTTTTTACAAGATTTTATTTATCTTGCAATTTTTGTATGTTAGTTTGCTTCGGTCAACATTTTCTATACTAATATTATAAAGAGGAAAGATTTGATTGTTTGTTTGTTTGTTAGTTTGTTTGTTTGCGTTGAATAGGCTCCGAAACTACTGAACCGATTTGAAAAATTCTTTCACTGTTGGGAAAGCTACACTATCCCCGGGTAACATAGGCTATATTATATATTTCCAAAAAAATAGGGATCCTTACTTAAACTCCAATAATGTAACCCAAGGTGTAAAAAAATAAGATTGTCAATTTTGACTTTGCGTGTTTGACATTTCTAAGACAGGACAACGTCTGTCAGGTCAGCTAGTCTATACTAATATTATAAAGAGGAAAGATTTGATTGTTTGTTTGTTTGCATTGAATAGGCTCCGAAACTACTGAACCGATTTGAAAAATTCTTTCACTGTTGGGAAGCTACACTATCCCCGGTTAACATAGGCTATATTATATTTTCAAAAATAAATAGGAATCCTTACTAAAAAATAAGATTTGTAATTTTGACTTTGCGTGTTTGACAGTTCTAAGACAGGACAACGTCTGTCAGGTCTGCTAGTCACTTATAATTGCGTATAGCTGTATTTTATATTCTTATTTTATTGTATTAAATATTAATCAAGCTTTTAAAATTAAAATAAATACAGTGTTTCTAACCATGGAGAAGAGAACGGGGGGGGGGGGGGGGGGGCTGGTGGAAGTGAATAATAGGCGGGACTAGCTGCCACACTTATGCGCAGCTCCGCACAATACCCACAAATATGTCGTACTATGCCATTTTACAGAGCAAAAACGATAGCAAAAAACCGGACAAGTACGAGTAGAACTCGTGCTCTGAGGGTTCCGTTGGACGAAACCATCAGAGCGCGAGTCCAAAAAAAAACTTGTTGAAATTTTGAAAGACAAACTTAACTTTGTAGTTGACAGTAAGGTTCTTCCATACACTCCAACTACAAAATGTAAGTTAGTAATTGCAAAATAATTATTTTTAAATGATACAACTTCAAATTTATGACTTTCGGATTTATTCCTATATATGTGTTATGAGACCTTGCCTCTTGCCAAATTTCATGATTCTAGGTCAACGGGAAGTACCCTATAGGTTTTGATTCCCCTGTAAAATCGCAAAATATGCGACATAAACGGTTATATCTTTTGATTGCGTTGACTTACAACTTTGATTTTTTTACAGCCGCAAGAAACCGTAGACCCAAATATTTAGTATACATTTCAACTTGATACCTCTACGCGTTCTTGAGAAAAAGGGTCTTGACAGACGGACAGACAGACGGACAACGAAGTGCTCCTATAAGGGTTCCGTTTTTTCCTTTTGAGGTACGAAACCCTAAAAAAAAACAAGAGGAGTTGTTTCGTATCACAGGCAAGTAGGATTTTATTATTTTTTACAAAAAGAAACGTTTTTGAAATTACGACATCTAGCGTTGAATGGCAGAACTCGTTGCAAAACCTCAAAAATACTTCGTACGTAAAATTTTTTTTTTTTATTATTTAGTAGGTAAGGCATATTTCAAAATAAATGGCGGATAACTTATAGGCTTATATCGACTCAATAATAAAAACCCAATGACATCATGAATTGATTTGTGTGCAAAATATGATTGATGTCTTATTTGTATGCGTTTGGTGACAGCGGTTCGAATATTAATATATTTGTAAGCCCGTGTTTCTAACCTAATTCATTAAAATTATTTCAGTATTTCTTAATCTCGTCGTGCCTAATTATATATTTTTTATTTACTCTATCAACGGAGCTTTACCAGTGTTTTGTTACAACCTCTCGAGTCGGCCCACTAACCAATAAACTACGAGGGTTCCCTTTCAAATTCTAACCGAATACTTTCGATTAATTTCACTTGTTCGACAGCCCGTTTTAATAATTCACCCTCTAATGTTCTACTGTTTTAATTAGTGACTTGTGATACTCGGAAATTTACTTTATCGCTTTACGAATAGAGCTGAAATCATAAGTTGCCTCCGAGTGTTTTGTAATCATTGGCTTTTTGCTAGTTTTAGAAGAGGGAAGTACGTGGCGGTGCAAATAAACAACGCACAGTCTGTTAAATAATTCTCGATGGACAAATTATATTTGACTAAACTCTCACTAATTATTTAAGCATCTCGCGGCCTATTTGATTAGTTTTTTTAATTAATGACAGCGTATTTTGATAAATTCAAGGACGTTTATACTACTTCCATGGATACATTAAAGTTAAACCAATCGATTTCACATAACCGAAATCACCATAGATTTAGGTAAAACATGCGAGATCTGTGAAAATCACTCAAAAACTGTGTTTTCAACCTCTAATTATGAAGTGTCATTATATCGCCGGCTATGTCTGCTTTACCGGCTTTAGATAAACAACACAAAAAAACAGTTGATTAAAATATTAGTTTTAAATGTTAAGACGTATGTTTAATAAAAACCGAACAAATACGAGTAGGACTCGTGCTCTGAGGGTTCCGTTAGACGGAACACACAGAGCGCGAGACCAAAAAAAAAACTAACTGAAGTTAAAATATTGAGAGACAAACTTAAGTTTGTAGTTGACAATAAGGTTCTTCCATACATTCCAACTACAAAATGTAAGTTTGTAATAGCAAAATAATTATTTTTAAATGATATAATTTCAAATTTATAACTTTCGGATTTATTCCTATATATTATGTGCTATGAGACCTTGCATCTTGCCAAATTTCATGATTCTAGGTCAACGGGAAGTACCCTATAGGTTTTGATTCCCCTGTGAAATCGCAAAATATACGACGTAAAGGAACCCTCAGAGCGCGAGACAAAAAAAAACTAACTGAAGTTAAAATATTGAAAGACAAACTTAAGTTTGTAGTTGACAATAAGGTTCTTCCATACATTCCAACTACAAAATGTAAGTTTGTAATAGCAAAATAATTCTTTTTAAATGAAATAACTTCAAATTTATAACTTTCGGATTTATTCCTATATATGTACTATGAGACCTTGCCTCTTGCCAAATTTCATGATTCTAGGTCAACGGGAAAGTACCCTATAGGTTTTGATTCCCCTGTGAAATCGCAAAATATACAACATAAACGTTCATATCTTTTGATTGCGTTAACTTACAACTTTTATTTTTTTACAGCCGAAAGAAACCGTAGACCCAAATATTTAGTATAAATTTCAACTTGCTACCTTTACGCGTTCTTTAGAAAAAGGGTCTTGACAGACGGACAGACTGACAGACAGACAGACGGACAACGAAGTGATCCTATAAGGGTTCCGTTTTTTCCTTTTGAGGTACGGAACCCTAAAAAGAGCAAAAAGCTGAAGAAAACAGAAGAAACAACGCAAATAAAACGAAACGAGACGCTTAAAGATTTATCTATCTATCTATCATAACCGAAGTAAGTACCCCTGAGTCCGTACGTTCAAAAATAATAATAAATACGATAGCTAGCTACCATTTGCGAGAAAATGTAGACACTTGTACAATATTTTAAGAAAATATAATTCGTACTGAAAAATAATGTTTCATCTGTTAAGAGCGAAATTATCGGCTTTTTTCGAAATTTTTATTTCAGCACAATACGTCGAGATATTGTTGATGGATTAATTATCGCCCACGGTACTGTTATTTGCGAAAGTAGTAGAAATAAGGGAAATTATAAAAGAAATGAGCCTAAAATATTAGCAACAATATTTTTTTAAGTTGTTAATTAGAATAAAAATAAATCTGTTATTTTTCATAAACAAGCAACGCACCCCGGCTTCGCACGGGTGTTACTTATTTTTTTACACCTTGGGTTACATTATTGGAGTTTTAGTAAGGATCTCTATTTTTTTCTCAAAATATATTATAGCCAATCTCACCCGGGGATAGTGTAGCTTCCCAACAGTGAAAGAATTATTCAAATCGGTTCAGTAGTTTCGGAGCCTATTCAATGCAAACAAACAAGCAATCAAAACTTTCCTCTTTATAATATTAGTATACATACATTTTAGAAGGTAAAAGTAAAAAGTTGGATTTAATGACATGTGACCACGTAACTAGTAAATAACAGGACAGATATAAGAGTCGTCGGACTTGTAGTCATGGCGATACCCTCTCGCCTCTGTTATTAAGCTCCTCTCAAACAATACGCCGCAAATTGAGTTAACTCACTAATAATAGTATCGCGACTACAGAGGGCACTTCATTGAGGACGGGAGGCAATCTTTTCTCTTCCCTCTTCGCTATGGATTCACCAAACATTGTTGGGAAGTTTGGGACATGTGTTTCGCGCCGAACTCAGCGAAAAATATTGCCAGTGGCATGACATTTTCTTACTTATAAATCACCTGCATGGATTGAAATTACATCATCATCATCATTTCAGCCGTAGGACGTCCACTGCTGGACATAGGCCTCCCCCATCGATCTCCAAAAGGGCCGGTTGGAAGCGGCCTGCATCCAGCGTTTCCCTGCGGTCTCTTTTAGGTCGTCTGTCCATCTTGTGGGTGGACGTCGTACAAAGGCTTACCAGTCCGTGGTCTCCATTCCAGAACCTTTCGGTCCCATCGGCCATCTGTTCTGCGTGATATGTGCCCTGCCCACTGCCATTTCAACTTACTAATCCGGTGGGCTATGTCGGTGACTTTCGTTCGTCTACGGATCTCATTTCGGATTCGATCTCGTAGAGAAACCCCGAGCATAGCCCTCTCCATAGCTCGTTGTGCGACTTTGAGCTTGCTTATGAGGCCCATAGTGAGAGACCACGAGAGACGTGGTCTCTCACTATGAAATTACATGTTGAGAAATAAATTTGATTAGAACAAGACTTGTTTTAATTGTTTATAGGGACTTATCGCGCATTAATATTTAGGTAAAAATCGGTACCTTTCGCTCGACGTTTCGACCATGTTACAAAGGCCGTGGGCACGAGCTGACTGTTGCCTGTTGCTTGAGCCAGTCAGCTCATGACCGCTGCCATTGTGACATGCATGGTCGAAACGTCGAGCGAAAGGTCTATATATTTAACCGACTTCAAAAAAGAAGGAAGGTTCTCAATTCAGGCTGTTTTTTGTTACCTAAATAAAATAATGCGCGATATGTCCCGATAACCATTTAAAACATGTATTACAACAAGAAAGTTTAATAGAAGAAAATATTTTTGTTTCCACAAACGCATTCTCTGTTGTTCTTGTTAATCTGAGAAAATAAAATCCTAAACCTAAAATCTTATTTGTATAAACTCAGTAATTATGGTAACCCTTCATTGGCAAGATAACATTATTTACCCAGATTAATTTCCGGGGGTGCATGTAACCGATCGCCGTATTTTTTTTACTAATGGTTGAAATTTTTGTGCACCCTATATAATATAGTAGGTACAAAATTACTTCCTAATCACAAATGTTGCATGTTTAGTTTAAATAATTTTCGTGAAAGATTTTTAGAAAAAACAGGAGTCCTGTCTGATTTGAAAAAAATAGTTATAGTTCTACGCAAAATAACTAGGTAAACGAAAGCTGTTTGCTTTCGTCGGGCTTTATACAAAATATGAAAAAAAAATGGACAAAAAAATTGTCCTTATGACGACTTTCCGTATCTTAGCTGCGGCGGTGTAGAAAGCACGTAGAATGTCAAAATAAAGTTGCGCCCCAACCGTCGCTGCGACTTCACCCGATCTATGATTTCAATTATTGTTTGATGTCATTATTTATTTTCTGTTTATTCGGGACGCGTTTCTCCATTTTTCCCTACCCCTTCGTACGTATTTGCTCGTACAAATAGGAGGTACTCTATCGCTCGTCGTCTCACGGTAACCGATATGTTTGGCGCGACGTCGCGGTGTGCCTGAGATGTTTGAACAGCACGCAACTGAGAATCACCCGAATCTAGTTGAGTACTTTGAGGCGTCTTTCCATTTCGCTACTTGAGAGACAGATACTTTAAAATGCCGACTGTGGATGAGCGTTTTCGGTTCAGCTCTAGTTCTGATTCTAGGAAAGGAGAATGGGCAAACGCGGGCTCAATGTCCACCCTTAACGAGATTTGTAGGTTACTAAATACTTTTATACCCATCTGCCAGAATACGTCCACTGCTGAACATAGGCCTCCCCCTTAGACATCCACATTGAACGACAGCCTGCCATCTGCATCCACTGGATGCCCGCGACTCTCACGATTTCATCAGTCAATCTAGCGGGAGGCCTACCTACGCTGCGTCTTCCGGTTCGTGGTTTCCACTCAAGAACCTTTCTTCGCCATCTGTTATCGGTTCTTCGAGCGATGTGGCCTGCCCATTGCCACTTGCAAATTTTAACAGCTATGTCGGTGACTCTGGTTCTTTGGCGAATATCCACGCTTCGGATTTTATCGCGCACCTGCAGATATATACCTACTACTGCCAGTAAAATGTTATGACCAAAAAATCTTTTATTGTATGGGGCAAACACGGTTTAACTATCCTCCACTAAAGAGATTGCTTAAAAGGCAGTCCACTAAGTACTGAACATCTTACTAATGGCTTATTTTTTTTTACATTGCATTGAATCGTCTTTTATCATGATACAGTGACTAGTAGCTACACACTCCATTGTGCGTGGTTGATGATTGGTGTTGGACCAAATTCAACACGTTTTTACCCATTGTCATTTCATAAGTGTAATGTAGTTGTTATTTTGCATTATTACACTTGTCACTTCGTATCTTTGAATATTTTCAGAAGCTAGCATGTGGATATATTGCAAACCCCTCCGGCATCATGATGACGTCAATACGCCAATAGTTGTCACCTCAGATCAGACAAATAAGGGAGATATGCCTTAGTACAATAAAATTATTATTCGTTTTCAAATGTCTCCGTGTTTCACACAGTATGTTCACTATGAAGCTAAACCGCTTAACGCAGAAACGAAATACGGCACTCTTACTAATTTTTCACGCACAGAAACTTGCAGCGATACCTATGAACATAGTCCACATGCAAAAAAAGAGGGCAAGGTAGTCTTAAGGGAGAGTTCGTCTAAAGGTATCAAGCCTGATTTAGGCCTGATGCGTTCGCACCCACCACGCCGTCTTAACATATTTCCCTTGTTTATCTGATGAAGAGGTGGCCGTAAGGTTCCTGACCTTACGGCCACCTCTTAACGCGGGCACGAAACTGTGCAGTGCGGAAAATCAAGTGAACGTGAACCTTGACACTATGAGATACGGTTTGCGTTGCGGTCGCGCAACTTTTCGCAGTCACCTAAACAATGGTTGCCTGGAAGAGATCGCTTTTAGCGATAAGGCCGCCACTTGTTGCACTATCTTGTAAGTGTTTTCTATCTGTTTGTAACTTTTATTTCTGGTGTACACAATAAAGAGTTTCTATCTATCTATAAACAGAATTGAACTTAAAATAGGTAGCCATAACGCCTCTGAGGTTATCACATGTACAAGTATACCTATTTCTAGACAGCGTCACTTATCAGATTACTTTAGAAGTTCTCACTTGTTGATTAACGGTGCGAGGTGTTCTTTTTTCTCGTTCTCGTTATTAGTATCATGTTTCGCGGAGGCGGCAGTCTGCTCGCCGTCCGACGCACCCATTATGCCCATTGTCCGACACTGAGAACTTAATAGACTCCGTCGCCACGTCACATGCTGGCACTGCCACATGAAACGTAGAGAATGGACAGAGTAGCCTAGCACTCCTGAGTGACGTGCTAAACATTTCACATAGGATTTACAAAACACCAATTTTCATGAAAACATCTCTACAAAGCTATGTCAATCACAACTGTTTGTTTGGTTATAAGTATACAGTACGCTTAGTCCCAGATTTGATAGTTTTCAAAAACTTTTTTCGCTTACGTATTGTTCCATACATTTTAGTAAAGCGCCTCCAGCGGAAACGCGGAGGAACTAAAATCGGTAGTTTTCGGCGGTATAGATTGCTTCACTCTAATACGAAAAAAGTTTTTGAATACCTTTCAGCCCAGCAATGTATTGAACAATACGTAAACGAAAAAAGTTTTAGAATACTATCAAAACTTGTACTAAGGGTACTGAGCTACATGGTACAGTGGTACTAAGCCGAAATGGGGTTATTGTACCCATCATTATAAACAACTTTTACTAAAGGACCGACCCTGAAATTGCGAAAAAGCAGCTGTTCCTGTTTTTTTTCTCGCTTAAGTTTGTTAAATTTGTTCATAATGATAAGGATAAGTACCGCCGTTCCGTGAACCCTACATGAAGAATGAATGTAGGTAGTCAAAATAGATAGAAAGAGAGAGAAAGAGATTGAGAATTAAACAGCATTACAGCCCTTGAATAATATCTATTTTGTTATTTAATTGGTTTTATTTTATCTAAAACTACGTGAATCTTGTCTGTTATTATAATTAACTAGCGGTCTGCCCCAGTTTCGCACGGGTATAGATTATAGCCTATGTCACCCGGGGATAGTGTAGCTTCCCAACAGTGAAATTATTTTTCGAATCGGTTTAGTAGTTTCGGAGCCTATTCAAACAAACAAACAAACAATCAAATCTTTCCTCTTCATAATATTAGTATAGATAACACATTCGTTTGTCTTAATATAATCGCGAGCATCCGAGCTTGTTCCACGAAAGTTAGTAATATCCAAAAAGAACTGCGAGGCATGACACTGAGTGAGCCAAGATATATGTGGCGCGGTGCAACAGGCGTGATTCACACCACTGCTTCGAGATTGCAAACACCTGCACCCTGAACACAGAAACACAAGGAAAATGTTACTCTACAACAATAGACATAAAGCTTGTTTTTGGCGTAGAGCTTATAGCCAAAAACGAAATCCAAAACGGACAATTTTCTCGGCTTCCTTGAGAGCACACAATAAGGATTACTTCTCCGCGTCACGGCACCGCTATAGCTTTCAAAACGCCCGCCGCAATATTTCACCACTCTGCTAAGAAATAACAATGCAATGCTCAAGCGACGAAAGCACTACACTGGAAAGTAGTTCACAAGCTTACATTATGTATTGCAATATGAAAGCATTGACTCGGACCTGTCTCGTGCGCTTGCTTAAATGTATGCTGTGATGAGTGTGACTGGCTGTAGAGTTCGTGGCGCAGCTGTGGCGATTGTGGCGTAAATGAAGCGCTCCTGACGAAGCTGTAGTGCTCCTAGCGTGCTGTAGCAGACGTGTCGTAGCTGTAGCGCTTATGTCGTAGCTGCAACACTCGTGGCGTAGCTACAATGCTCCTGGCGTAGCTGTAGCGCTTGTGGCGTAGCTACAACGCTCGTGTCGTAGCTTGTAGCGTTTGTCGCGCAGCTGTATCGCTCCTGGGCCCCAAGTACCGTTCTTTATCGATCGTCAAATTCGGTAGAATCGATCATATCAAATGACATTTTATCGAATTTGACGACCTCAACTGTCACTTTGACGATCGATAAAAGAACGGTACTTGCACTGTAGGTTAGCTGTAGTGCTCCTAGCGTAGCTGTAGCACTCGTGTCGTATCTGTAGCACTCGTGTCGTAGCTGTAGCGTTCGTGGCGTAGCTACAGCGCTCCTGGCGTAGCTGTAGCGCTTGTGGCGTAGCTGGTTCGCTCGTGGCGTAGCTATACGTTTCTTTTTAACCGAAGATAGGAGGAGGTTATCAATTCCACTGTTTTTTTTTTGTTACGTGATTATCATACTTTAGATGTGGTCCCGTATAAATTTTATCGAAATTGATTGAGTGCTTTTTGAAAAAATCAACAAATACTAAAATATATACACTGATCACGTTTTGGTTTGTGGTTCCCTCGAGCAAAAGTTTTGATGGAGACTTTCAATCTCTGTTTTAACTGTCAGTTTGTACATGTACATAGGTAGTATAGAAGTAGTTTTGTTTTATGTATGTACACCGATTACTCCGCCATTTGTAAAACAGCTTACATAATACTTTTTTTTATTATATATAGAGGCTCTCGAGGTAATACCACAATTTTTTTATTGACATTGGCTCAGTAGTTATTAACCAGCTCCAATAATACGAATGATTTTATTCAAGCGCTTGTTGATTTGGCAATATCAATAATTTTGCTGGCGCACTTTTGAAGTTAGTTCCGTACCCAAAGGGTGTAAACGGGACCCTATTACTAAGCCTACGCTGTCTGTCTGTCCTCACTTGGTTGGGTGACCGGACAGCCTGGGCGTGATGTTGTCTTTTTGCACTACTTTTGTGTCTTGTTGTGGTATGGACCCCTCAGTGCACTAGCACGACTCGCACTTGGCCGGTTTATTTATATTGATAATTATTGTGAAGTTTCGTTACTGTTATGCCTTCTAGTAATGCACAGCAGAACCAATGCTTCATCATCATAACAGCACGGAGTCTAAAGTGCAATATTCTTGAGAATAAAACGCGTTCGCTCGCGATTCCGGGTTCCTTAAGAACTAGCTCCAAATACAAACTGAGATATTTTAGTTTTTGAAAAGTTGCAATAATTTTTCTAGTTTCAAGATATGTTTTTTTTTGGGTTTTGAGTCCGTATCAAATAAATCATCTAAATAGTTATTCTGTTTCTTGTTATGTATAACAATTCGTTTAAAAGAAAAAATATTTACAATAAACTTTGACTAGATCGATTTAGTGTTAGTGAGAAAATCAAGTCGAAGTTTGACAATCACAATATGCACCTAAAACAATATTTTAAACTTTTAAGCTCCGTTCACTTTAAAGACGCGTGTTCACATTGCGGATGCGTTCTACTCATTCAATTTGTATTTTTCTCACCTTTGTTTCAATCGGGTGATTGAAACAAAGGTGAGAAATATCTCATTTGTTTAATAGTAAAGCGTTTTGTCTGTCACTCACCTTTAAAGAAAGAAAAAAAATTAAATTATTTATTTATGACGGGAAAAAAGATACATAAACATTACGAGACTTGTTTTTATTTGAAAAGAAACAAGTGAAAATAAAAAAGTCAGAACTTCACCAGTGTACATTTACCTTAGACTTGTTTTTATTTAAAAAGAGACCAAAGAAAATAGAATGGTCAGTACTTCACCAGTGTACGTTTACCTTAGATTTGTTTTAATTTAAAAAAAGACCAAAGAAAATAGAATGGTCAGTACTTCACCAGTGTGTGTACGTTTACCTTAGATTTGTTTTTATTTAAAAAAAGACCAAAGAAAATAGAATGGTCAGTACTTCGCCAGTGTACGTTTACCTTAGATTTGTTTTTATTTAAAAAGAGACCAAAGAAAATAGAATGGTCAGTACTTCACTAGTGTACGTTTACCTTAGATATGTTTTTATTTAAAAAGAGACCAAAGAAAATAGAATGGTCAGTACTTCACCAGTGTACGTTTACCTTAGATTTGTTTTTATTTCAAAAGAGACCAAAGAAAATAGAATGGTCAGTAATTCACCAGTGTACGTTTACCTTAGATTTGTTTTTATTTAAAAAAAGACCAAAGAAAATATAATGGTCAGTACTTCACCAGTGTACGTTTACCTTAGATTTGTTTTTATTTAAAAAGAGACCAAAGTAAATAGAATGGTCAGTACTTCACCAGTGTGCGTTTACCTTAGATTTGTTTTTATTTAAAAAGACACCAAAGACAATAGAATGGTCAGTACTTCACCAGTGTACGTTTACCTTAGACTTGTTTTTATTTAAAAAGAGACCAAAGAAAATAGAATGGTCAGTACTTCACCAGTGTACGTTTACCTTAGACTTGTTTTTATTTAAAAAGAGACCAAAGAAAATAGAATGGTCAGTACTTCACCAGTGTACGTTTACCTTAGATTTGTTTTTATTTCATTGGTAATATCGAATATTCGTGTAGCCTGAAATACCGAAGGCGAGCGAAAATATTATGATAACCAACATAAACCAGCCCAGCAACACAATGCTTGCTCGAATGGCGAAAGTAAACACAGATTGTGTTTCATTTCATTAACGGCTGATATAAGTCGGTATGCTTCATTAGATACCTTTGATAAGATTGTTATTAAGCATTTAATTTGGCGATTAGCTCAGATTGTTTCTAGACAAAAATATCTAGCAATAGAATGGCGATTATAATAACTTCAGGGTTAAGGGAACGGTTGTACTCAGTCGAAAGAAGGTCATTGTATCCATAATTATAAGCAACTAGCTGACCCCACAGACGTTGTCCTGTCTTAGAACTGTCAAACGTAGTCAAATAATAATCGTAGTCAAGTAATCGGTGTACATACATAAAAAATAAACCTGCCAAATGCGAGTGGGGCTCGAGCACTGAGGGTTCCGTACCACTACATAAATAGGCATGTGTCCTCATGTGTAATTTATTACAAATAACCGACTTAGCGAGGAATATAACTAAATACATTACACATACTGAAAAAATAATTTAAATTGGCTGATAAATCTCTGAGATATGAGCGTTTAAAGTTTTAGGTGGGGATAGAGAGGGGATGCTGTATCCCTTTCTCACAAAGCGTGTGTTGGTATAGCATTTGTATGGCACTCCTGAGCCGTGACGTGATGAGCCGTGACGTGACGTCACGGCTCAGGAGTGCCATACAAATGCTATACCATGCTATGCTATTTATCAGCCAATTTAAATTATTTTTTCAGTATGTGTAATGTATTTAGTTATATTCCTCGCTAAGTCGGTTATTTGTAATAAATTACACATGAGGACACATGCCTATTTATGTAGTGGTACGGAACCCTCAGTGCTCGAGCCCCACTCGCATTTGGCAGGTTTATTTTTTATGTATGTACACCGATTACTTGACTACGATTATTATTTGACTACGTTTGACAGTTCTAAGACAGGACAACGTCTGTGGGGTCAGCTAGTTGCTTATAATTATGGATACAATGACCTTCTTTCGACTGAGTACAACCGTTCCCTTAACCCTGAAGTTATTATAATCGCCATTCTATTGCTAGATATTTTTGTCTAGAAACAATCTGAGCTAATCGCCAAATTAAATGCTTAATAACAATCTTATCAAAGGTATCTAATGAAGCATACCGACTTATATCAGCCGTTAATGAAATGAAACACAATCTGTGTTTACTTTCGCCATTCGAGCAAGCATTGTGTTGCTGGGCTGGTTTATGTTGGTTATCATAATATTTTCGCTCGCCTTCGGTATTTCAGGCTACACGAATATTCGATATTACCAATGAAATAAAAACAAATCTAAGGTAAACGTACACTGGTGAAGTACTGACCATTCTATTTTCTTTGGTCTCTTTTTAAATAAAAACAAGTCTAAGGTAAACGTACACTGGTGAAGTACTGACCATTCTATTTTCTTTGGTCTCTTTTTAGATAAAAACAAGTCTAAGGTAAACGTACACTGGTGAAGTACTGACCATTCTATTGTCTTTGGTGTCTTTTTAAATAAAAACAAATCTAAGGTAAACGCACACTGGTGAAGTACTGACCATTCTATTTACTTTGGTCTCTTTTTAAATAAAAACAAATCTAAGGTAAACGTACACTGGTGAAGTACTGACCATTATATTTTCTTTGGTCTTTTTTTAAATAAAAACAAATCTAAGGTAAACGTACACTGGTGAATTACTGACCATTCTATTTTCTTTGGTCTCTTTTGAAATAAAAACAAATCTAAGGTAAACGTACACTGGTGAAGTACTGACCATTCTATTTTCTTTGGTCTCTTTTTAAATAAAAACATATCTAAGGTAAACGTACACTAGTGAAGTACTGACCATTCTATTTTCTTTGGTCTCTTTTTAAATAAAAACAAATCTAAGGTAAACGTACACTGGCGAAGTACTGACCATTCTATTTTCTTTGGTCTTTTTTTAAATAAAAACAAATCTAAGGTAAACGTACACACACTGGTGAAGTACTGACCATTCTATTTTCTTTGGTCTTTTTTTAAATTAAAACAAATCTAAGGTAAACGTACACTGGTGAAGTACTGACCATTCTATTTTCTTTGGTCTCTTTTTAAATAAAAACAAGTCTAAGGTAAATGTACACTGGTGAAGTTCTGACTTTTTTATTTTCACTTGTTTCTTTTCAAATAAAAACAAGTCTCGTAATGTTTATGTATCTTTTTTCCCGTCATAAATAAATAATTTAATTTTTTTTCTTTCTTTAAAGGTGAGTGACAGACAAAACGCTTTACTATTAAACAAATGAGATATTTCTCACCTTTGTTTCAATCACCCGATTGAAACAAAGGTGAGAAAAATACAAATTGAATGAGTAGAACGCATCCGCAATGTGAACACGCGTCTTTAAAGTGAACGGAGCTTAAAAGTTTAAAATATTGTTTTAGGTGCATATTGTGATTGTCAAACTTCGACTTGATTTTCTCACTAACACTAAATCGATCTAGTCAAAGTTTATTGTAAATATTTTTTCTTTTAAACGAATTGTTATACATAACAAGAAACAGAATAACTATTTAGATGATTTATTTGATACGGACTCAAAACCCAAAAAAAAACATATCTTGAAACTAGAAAAATTATTGCAACTTTTCAAAAACTAAAATATCTCAGTTTGTATTTGGAGCTAGTTCTTAAGGAACCCGGAATCGCGAGCGAACGCGTTTTATTCTCAAGAATATTGCACTTTAGACTCCGTGCTGTTATGATGATGAAGCATTGGTTCTGCTGTGCATTACTAGAAGGCATAACAGTAACGAAACTTCACAATAATTATCAATATAAATAAACCGGCCAAGTGCGAGTCGTGCTAGTGCACTGAGGGGTCCATACCACAACAAGACACAAAAGTAGTGCAAAAAGACAACATCACGCCCAGGCTGTCCGGTCACCCAACCAAGTGAGGACAGACAGACAGCGTAGGCTTAGTAATAGGGTCCCGTTTACACCCTTTGGGTACGGAACTAACTTCAAAAGTGCGCCAGCAAAATTATTGATATTGCCAAATCAACAAGCGCTTGAATAAAATCATTCGTATTATTGGAGCTGGTTAATAACTACTGAGCCAATGTCAATAAAAAAATTGTGGTATTACCTCGAGAGCCTCTATATATAATAAAAAAAAGTATTATGTAAGCTGTTTTACAAATGGCGGAGTAATCGGTGTACATACATAAAACAAAACTACTTCTATACTACCTATGTACATGTACAAACTGACAGTTAAAACAGAGATTGAAAGTCTCCATCAAAACTTTTGCTCGAGGGAACCACAAACCAAAACGTGATCAGTGTATATATTTTAGTATTTGTTGATTTTTTCAAAAAGCACTCAATCAATTTCGATAAAATTTATACGGGACCACATCTAAAGTATGATAATCACGTAACAAAAAAAACAGTGGAATTGATAACCTCCTCCTATCTTCGGTTAAAAAGAAACGTATAGCTACGCCACGAGCGAACCAGCTACGCCACAAGCGCTACAGCTACGCCAGGAGCGCTGTAGCTACGCCACGAACGCTACAGCTACGACACGAGTGCTACAGATACGACACGAGTGCTACAGCTACGCTAGGAGTGTATAGCTCAGTATAGTGCGCTCTCTGTCTAGCATGAAATTTAAATGCTTATATCTGCTTATATCTTATTTATTTTTGAACTAATTTTCATTTTGTTTTCGTTGATGGCCTCTATTTATGATCAGCTTTTTTATGAGGTAATAAAAAAAAATTGTCATCATGCCTATTGTTAACTACTAATGTGCAAAAAGACAACAGCACGCTTAGGCGGTCCCCCATCCAAGTACCGACCGCGCCCGACGTTGCTTAACTTTGGTGAACAGAAACTTGTCACCGACTGGCACTTGGCCAGTATTTATTATATTTTATTTTACTTTAAAGCGTGTGTACTATAATCATGCCAAGTTTGACGTTTGTACATATTACCGTTTTTCTAGAGCAAATATAAAACTACGTTTAAAAAAAACTATTGTTTTATGAGAACCCAACCCACTTTAGTTATTACTTTTTGACTTTATTCATATTTATTAGTTACACCCGTCCCGTTTAAACTCTTTGGGTACGGAACCCTAAAAATAATAATTAAATAATTAAAATATAGGCTGAATTGAAAAGCTAAAGGCGGTAAAAAAACCGGACAAGTACGAGTAGGACTCGTGCTCTGAGGGTTCCGCTGGACAGAACCCTCAGAGCGCGAGTCCAAAAAAAAAACTGTAACAAAATCTGAAACTTGAAATATTGTAAGACAAACTTAACTTTGTAGTTGACTATAAGGTTCTTCTATACATTCCAACTACAAAATGTAAGTTTGTAATAGCAAAATAATTATTTTTAAATGATATAACTTCAAATTTGTAACTTTCAGATTTGTTCCTATATATGTGCTACAGACCTTGCCTTTTATCAAATTTCATGATTCTAGGTTAACGGGAAGTACCCTATAGGTTTTGATTTCCCTGTGAAATCGCAAAATATGCGACATAAACGTTCATATCTTTTGATTGCGTTGACTTACAACTTTTATTTTTTTACGGCCGAAAGAAACCGTAGACTCAAGTATTTAGTATAAATTTCAACTTGATACCTTTACGCGTTCTTGAGAAAAAACGTCTTGACAGACGGACAGACAGACGGACAGACAGACGGACAACGAAGTGATCCTATAAGGGTTCCGTTTTTTCCTTTTGAGGTACGGAACCCTAAAAAACAACAAGTAAGTCTTATGTAAAATATTTCAACGTCCCTTATGAAATTATTTGCTCTTGATTAGCTTTTGATACTGGTATGGTATAGCTTTAGACCGGCCATCGCTATGGTAGCTAATTAAAAACTTATTTTGCTCGTTATCTCAATCCAAGCATCCGTAGAATTCTAAAAAATAATCCTTTACGTCTAAATATAGCCTTCCAGAGATTTTCCTGTTAATAATATTTCTTTTTAAAGTCGCTAAAAGGCGTTTGGAAATTCCGCCGGGCGATCCCGGCATTGGCACGCGAGCGTTTCAAAATCGGAAATGCAGTAAAAACGTTTCGTCGTAGCTCTGGGCACGTGATCTTTCGCTACGGTGGCGTTACAAACCACTAAAGGGGCTACGAAGGCAAAAAATACTAGCTACGATATTTTTCGAATAACTATAATCCTTGAAAAATACCGCCGAACGCAGTTGAAACTATAGTCGGATTAACCGGGGTAATCATACATGTTCTTGGAATAAGTTGTATCACAAAGCTCAATTTTGATATCTTAAAAACATTTAAATTTTCGTATTTGTGGCTCAAAAAACTTATTTCGTACCTTTAGACGTTTCATAGGTTTCACATAGCGACGTCTAAAAGCCCCGCATGTGTGTTTTGTTGACATGAATACACCCCTAGCGTGTTTATTTTGATCGTAGTATGATCAATTCAGTTTTACTTCAAGGCCCAAAAGCACGGCATCAAAGCATAAATAAAAGCACGGTATTTAACAATTTTTAGTCTGAAAACTAAAATCGAGCAACGATTTGATCAATTTTACCTTTGTGGATTTCAAGGTGAAATATTGAAGCCCTAAAGCACGGTTTATAACAAACATTCTAGTCTGATAACTGAAATCGAGCAACGATTTCCATTAAATATTGACAAGCTATTAAAATTAGGCGCCACCACCATCGCCTCGGTTCGACTCTCGACGACCGGCGACCGTTTCTCGACGAAGTTTCTCCGACCGCATTTGTCGAAGATCGCAACTTCTCCTGCATTAGCATCGACACCAACTTCCTCTTGTCGATACTTCCGATACTGCATCTGGAGGCTCAAACTGTGTAAACAAGTTTCACACCTGCATGCCAATCTAATTTGCAAGAACTTTGTAGTCCATGCGCCGTCCGACTACCGATGATTCTATTTTATTACCGACTTTAGGAGGGAAGTTCTAATTCGTTCTGCATTTTTTTTACATTAATTATTAATGTTGCCACCTTTTTATCCAACTTACCTGCAGACTGCGACCTAAATGCGTTTTTATTTATTTATAAGTACCATTTTAGATTTAATTTATTTAGTTGTCTGTGGAATTCACTGTACTGGGCAAAGGCTCCCAATTAGTTTATTAATTAATTTAGGCAATTTGATATAGATATGTTTCTTCCTCAGTCTCTAATTTGATATTCCTTTTTTTTAAGTTCTTATTCTTATTTGTTCTCCTTTCAGGCACAGGTCATTGGGTAAGGAGGACGGTTGTCTGTAGTTAAATGGTATCTTGTATGACAAAAAAAAACAAACGAACTTTGAAACATATTCGTAAAAGACTTAATATTTTTACAACAAAAATATGGTAAGTATGCAGCTGTATGATGAATGGACTCAATACTACAGCAAATGGCACGCCACATTCCTGGCTTAATTGGTGTAAATTTCATTACAGCCAATTAACCTAATGGATACGATATGTTGTAATCATACATGACTATCTGTTATTATATTATCATGTTATATTATGCTGTCTGTTTTTAGGGTTTCAACTATTTGTTTTTTGACTGTTAAGATAAATGTTAAGTTTTGACTGTCAAGACAAATCGGTCGAAGACAAAAGTCATGACAAACAGCACGAAACGTAGGGTAGATGGAAAAGTATTTTTTTTTATGAGTACGTATTCTTAGGCCAGATGGTCTCCTTCGAAAACCGGCAAGATAAGGAAATTGAGCGCCGCGTCGAAAACGCTTCGAGGAGCTACTTGTCTTTGAAAGAGCTGATGAAGGTGACCTGCCGATATCACTGAAGCGTAGACTTATCGATATGTGTATTTTGCCCGTCCTAACCTACGGTGCTTAGACCTGGTCACTGACAGATTCTCAAAAGTTCAGACTTCGGGTTTGCCAAAGAGCAATGGAAGGCAGCGTGCTTGGCATAAAAAAAATGACAGACTCTTCAATAGCGCACTACTCTCCATAACTGGTATGGTTAACGTTTCCCAAAAAGCCGCCAGATTGAAATGGGATTAGGCGGGACATGTGGCGCGTATGCATTCCGACCGATCGTCACACAGTGGATGCCTGATTGACGACGCAGTCAAGAAAGGCCTAAGAAACGCTGGTGTGACGATCTTGACTCATTCCGAAGAGGTTGGCAGGTGGTTGGCGGGGACCTTTGCCCAGCAGTGGGACAGTAAAGGTTAATAAAATAAAATATAATGTGAAAAATAAACCAATAAAAACTAGTTTATACGTTTCGTTCGACATCATAATATTGTTTAAATCAACTAATTAGTTCTGCGGTAATCCTAATCTATTTAACTGGCATATATCGATGCTTATTCAATTATGTAAGGGTACAAAGAACGGTAGTACTGACCCGATGAGAGGTTATTGTTCTCATCATTATGAACAACTTATACTATGGGACCAACCCTGAAATCGCGAAATAGTATCAACTAAGGCCGGCAACTTGTAATGGTATTACAGGAATGTCTACGGTGATAGATTAAAAGAAAAAGAAAAAACTATGAAATAGCTGTTTTTTGCGATTTCAGGGTTCGTTTCATAGTAAAAATAAAAACACAATGATAAGTACAATGACCCCCGTTTGGCTTAGTATCAAAGATGCGTGTGACCCTGTATAAAACTAATAAATTATACCCGTACTCGTTCTCTTACGAGTCAGTAGCGTTATTATTAAAGCGCACTGTACTCGGCGTTTTCGAGTATATTGGATAGTGCGGTATTGTCTAGTGTCGGTAGTGACGATAGTTGCGGCAGCATCTGTTCCGCGGAATTCCTATGGAATTTCATTTCGTTAGGGCTCGGTTGGCCCGGGTCTGCCCGCCAGGGTACCGGATGCCTGCGGCCGGCCGTGCGCGCGCCCTACACTTCACACGCACGCCCATTCATGCACGATACTATCATGTTGCCCGCTTAACGCGGCACATCCTTTGCCCTTTGATCTAAATTTACGCCAAAATGACTGTGTTTCAAGTAAAAGCTTATTTCCTTACAATGTGATTTAATGAAAGATTTCCAAAATTTCAAATGTTTTCTTAACAACATCACTTCTCACCATTCGTACAATTCGATCAATGATATTTGATAGATAGATAAACTCTTTATTATTCACACTACAAATTACATACACACGATAAAACAGCTTAAAAACTAGTGCAACAATCCGCGGCCTTATCGCTAAGAGCGATATTTTCCAAGCAACCTTAGGCTGGCGATGATTCATACAGGAGGTAGAAAGCTGGGCGTGCAATAGTGAATAATGTGATACTTACATTCAAGACATAATAGATACATGTTTTTTTGTTATTGTTTTTTATTTATTTAAAAAACTTAAAATTAACCGTCTTACCACAAAAGATTTAAGCACGCTTTAGACAAGTGTTTAGCATATTTTTCGCAGTGAAACAATTACTAAACACATGTCTAAAGCGTTCCTAAATCTTTTGTGGTAAGACGGTAAGAGTTCAAATAAATATCTAAAATACATACTAATACTGAAATTACTTAGTAGAATTTGGTAAACTTACGTTAGCATAATATATTGTGAAGCTTCAGTTTCCGTGTATATTCGCTACGACCTTGCTACATTGCGCTATCCGCGAACGGTTTCCTTGACCCTTTGACCACATTCTTCGGCTCAGGGTCAACTTGGGGACGTCTATCTGACTTACCATTTAAAACTTTACTTAATTGCTTGACACTTTACATCCACGGCTTTACGTCTGTTACATACTATTTAAGTTGTGTTTGAGATGCGAAAACCTTTCTTTGTGACTAGATTAACCAATCCGAGAGCTGCAAAGCTCACCTTGCAGGTGTGCTTTACGATAGATGGATTACGCTTACCATCAGGACAGTGACTTGCTCGTCTCGTCACACAGTTGTACAAAAAATACAGTATATTTAGGGCCGATTTGCTGTTTTCTCACAAAGTTTTTTGGACGGCCTTATTTTCTCACTGGTGATCAGAATCGGCTTTATTTTGGCAAACTAAAAATAGTCTAAATGTTTGCCTAATCAAATCGTTGCTAGATGGTAGTTTTCAAAATCTGAGGCTCACCCTAGCTCAGTACTTTCTTGATGGCTGATCTAATTGTAAGACTGGTGCCAATTGTGCCAAATAGTAGTAGTCGGTAGTATTAGGTGTAGTAATAAAATGTTGCTGTCGGATTGACGGTATACCGCTTTGATTCCACCTCTATTGTGCAAACCGTTAGTCTCTGGAATGCGCTGCCTTTTCAGGCGTTCCCCGATAGTTACCATCTACCCGGTGTCTTCAAGTCGCGAGTGAATCAGTTTCTTCTAAGCAAGCGTGCTCCATCTTAGACCGCAGCATCGTTTGACATCAGCCGAGGAGGCAGTCAAACGCAAGACTATTTATAAAAAAAATAAACAGATTTAAAATTCGTGGTTGGTACGCAGCTGAGATGAGGGACTCTTGTGATGGCGCTTCATGCTTATAAAATAGTCCTAAAATATGTCCAACATGTTCCCATATAAAGTAAGGACATTGGCAAAGTCTTCAAACCATGATTGACCAGTTTTGACCAGTCTTTCAATTACCTTAGAGTCTGCGAATTAGCATAATACGTATTGAGATACAATACCTATAGAGGCACAATTTCTCAAAAATCGTCCGAGTGCCGTTGTACATACCTAGACATCAAGTGTGTTCGCAATGCCACATTTACTCTAATTTAGACGTTAAGTCGCTTGCATAGTGTTCAACGTCGCTTATCCGCTGCCATCGTAGCACTGGTATCACGTTGTAGTCGGATCGCGGTTGCATTAAAAACTAACCAAAAACTAGCCGTATTGCGTAGCGAGCCTAGTTAAGGTACGGATTTTTTTTTTGCACGGTTGTGACTCTATAGGTGTTGTATTTCGGTGATAATTCGTACAAATATTAAAACATAATTTATCCATTAAGCAATCCATTTTAAATAACAGTATTATATGATAGCACTTTACGCATTTATTTTTCAAACAAGAATGTCTCACAAGAAAGTGAAGTGCTCTAATTCTTTCCTAGAGTCTGCGCCGTCACTGATTTAAATATATGATAACGCAATTTGCGTTAAAAAGATGAGTAGGTAACCTGCTCCGGCTGATCCTTTCATATTTTTCAGAGCCATTAGGGGTTTAATAATTTAAAACGAACGAAGTCACGTTATCATTATCCTGGAGTTTTTATTTTAATTCGAGAAATATTTGTTCTTCTTTTTGAAAGTCACGGCGTCGATGGCGTACTTAATAATATTTGTCTATTTTTGCATATTTCAAAATGGTTTTTAACTTATAAAATCAGTGTAACTAGCAGGGCCCTGATTCACTAACTAAAACACGCACGGAACGCGGTGCTTCAAGTTATCCTCTAAAAATGTGGACTTTATTTACTAGGGAATAAAGGCCAATATTTAGAGGATATCTTAACGCGCCGCGTTACGAGCGTGTTTGTAGTCAGTAAATCAGGGCTTGTAAGAAGGGTTGTAAGTGCTAAAGAGAAAACTGTAGGTATAACACTTCCATTATTTTGTTCTGAGCGTTAAACACACAGCTCTGTTATTACTACGTATATATAGCCTCCTTTGTTGTTGATTTTCAGGAGCATTTATTTCCAATAAACAAAACTGAAACCAATCACATCGGACCCGACATTCCACTGAATATATGCGAGGCATCTTGCGCAGTATTGTAGCAAGCGACCGGAGCCGGCGCGACGGCACCCGTACTCTCCATAATATTGTGTTATACCTTATCGAATTTGCATGTTTTTACTGAATAACATTCCTTTGGCGCAGTCGAGATCAAAGGCCGAGGCGAAAGTGATTTCGCACCGAGTTAGTTGAACAAGATTCAGTTTCGCCCCTGCTTGCTGCTATCCGGCTTCGGAATAATTTTCATGTAATAGGGAAAATTGTAATGGGCATTCGAGTTTCGCGTCTTGCGAGGGCTTCGATTGCCGGCGCCTTTGAATTACGTGCCTCTTTATGGTGAGCCGGAGTTTATTCAATAATGTGTAATCAACTTGTTACAGAGGCATTTATTTTGTTACCTTCAGAAGTTAAGAATACCAAACACAAAATTTAAAAAACTATACTAATTGAAGATCGTTTATACTATCTATAATCAACGAAGGCCTATCGATTATGAAACGATCTCTAATTTCAGGCAAAATGCCCAAAATGCGGCCAGCACTTTGAAAGTTGCCTCGCTGGATTGCGAGGCTAACTTTCTGACCAAAAAACAGGTCAGCATTTTAGTCGCGTAAAGTATCTGAAGTTACATGAGTCTGTATCAGTCTTGTGTTTAAATATTGTCGCAATACGACAATAAAAACAGTTTGTGATAATGACGTATTGAAATCATTAGCATGCTTTTATTAGCTAAACAACATTAGATTTGAGAGCCTTGGACCAAAATGAGTGCACGAATTCCACTATCCACCCCTCTTTCCATCATCAGACCCTCGTCACCAAGTGTAATTACCCATCGAGCTTGGATTAGTTTAGCTAGTCACATAAGCTTGTTTTCTAGTTCTTTAAAATATGATAATTATTTTAAGACTCTGATGTCGATAGCGCGTAGAAATATATGCTCTTTCACCAGCATATACGATAGTGTAAACTCCTGCGTCACTAATCATCAGCGCCCGCAAAGAAAGGAATCAAACCGATATATACAGGGTGACCCAGAGCTCAACGTCAAGCGGGCACGGGGCAAGAGGGGGGGGGGGGGGGGGGGGGTTTTGTCATACCAGGTCCAGGAAAAATAAATTAAAAAATCCATATCAGTTGGTTAAGTTATAATTGGCAAATTTATGAAAAAGAGGAAAATCGACACCTTTATTCATATCTTTAGTTATTCTGACCTCAAAGTTAACTATTTTACAGTGTTTTTTTACTAACGTGGTCTTTAGTAAACATGCTATCAATTGCAATCACAAATCAAACAAAAAGCATTGCTATGTTTGTTAAAATTATCGTATTTTCTTTGAGTTGTGGTTGAAAAAATAATATCACCTAACGATAACTTTCCTCTTTTTTATAAATTTGCCAATTATAACTTAACCATCTTATATGGATTTTTTATTTAATTTTTCCTGGAACTGGTATGACCCCCCCTCTTGCCCCGTGCCCGCTTGTCGTTGAGTTCTGGGACACCCTGTATATGCCCGAACCTGATAGGTATACAAGTACATACAGGGTCGTATAGCCATACGGCCGTACAGGGTCGTACAAAGGACTGCACTTTATAGAACGTAATATTATTCGTACGCGTAACGATGTACGCGATCGACGTCAAGCCTAAGAGAACAGAATTGCTCGTAATCCTTGTCCCAAAAAGTTTCAAATAAAAATTGTTTAAACCAATATGCCATTTTTACGCAACAATTTATTGCGGCCTCAGATCAGGAAAATAAGGAAGATATGCCTTAGTGCAATTATCGTTCGTGTTAAAATATCTACGTTTTATTAAAAGAAATCACGATACCGCAAAACCTGTAAGTACGGCTCACTTACTTATTTTTCACGCACACGAAGAAACTTGTACCGACATCAATGAACTGATGTATAGTCCACATGCAAAAAAACCGGACAAGTACGAGTAGAACTCGTGCTCTGAGGGACGAAATCATCAGAGCGCGAGTCCAAAAAAAAAACTGAAGTTGAAATATTGAAAGACAAACTTAACTTTGTAGTTGACAATAAGGTTCTTCCATACATTCCAACTACAAAATGTAAGTTTGTAATAGCAAAATAATTATTTTTAAATGATACAACTTCAAATTTATGACTTTCGGATTTATTCCTATATATGTGCTATGAGGCCTTGCCTCTTGCCAAATTTCATGATTCTAGGTCAACGGGTCCCTATAGGTTTTGATTCCCCCGTAAAATCGTAAAATATGCGACATAAACGTTCATATCTTTTGATTGCGTTGACTTATTTTTTTACAGCCGAAAGAAACCGTAGACCCAAATATTTAGTATAAATTTCAACTTGATACCTTTACGCGTTCTTGAGAAAAAGGGTCTTGACAGACGGACAGACAGACGGACAACGAAGTGATCCTATAAGAGCGGTTTCGCACTACGTCCGATCCGAATCCGATCCGAATCTGTGAAAATATGGATCTAGAAAACTCGGACCGAATTCGGATATTGCGTACGCACTAGTCCGATCTCTGATACAAATCCAAGCAATTATTTTAGGCGGAGCCACAGCAGAGTGTTCACGTCGTTGATCATGAGTCCTTTCAATCGACGTCAACTTTTCAACATTTTCTATTTAAATTTCAACCTTATTTGCACCAGTGTACGAAAAAAAAGTCTAGCGTTGAAATGAAAAGTGTACCAATAAGAATATAGGCTTTCATTTATTATAATTTCTCATTTATTACTTAATACCGTGCTCAAAAAAGTCTTTTGCGTACTATAAGTAAGAAATTAAATACAAAATAAACCACTTCATATTTAATTAAGTTTAATTAATCTATTCGTTAATTGTTCGTGTTGTTGTTGTTAGCCTAGGGAGGCGCACATAGGCAAAGGCCTCTCACCGGCTTTTCAAATTTTGGCGGTTTAAGGACTTGCAATTCTCTGTCAAAGGCGCCAAGTTCCTCGCGCCATCTCTTGGGGGCCTACCAGGGGC
Organism: Agriopis aurantiaria; assembly: GCA_914767915.1. NCBI lineage: Eukaryota > Metazoa > Arthropoda > Insecta > Lepidoptera > Geometridae > Agriopis > Agriopis aurantiaria. The sequence continues at coordinate 9,131,465 of OU611999.1, forward strand.
CCACACTGAATTGGGGCTCCACTTAGTGGTAACTTAGGCCAAAAACTCATACGGCTGACGCGACTGACGTGACTGATCCACGTTTGCTTGGCGGCTGTGAGAGCTACATCTGTTAGAGTTCAGCAGCGCAGTTCGGTGTTTCAGTACTGTCATTTCATCTTCATTTCAGCCATAGGACGTCCACTACTGGACATAGGCCTCGCCCCATCTATCTCTAAAAGGGCCGGTTGAAAGCGGCTTGCATCCAACTAATTATTAATAACAAGCAATTATTTTAGGCGGAGCCACAGCAGAGTGTTCACGTCGTTGATCACGAGTCCTTTCAATCGACGTCAACTTCTGGCAATACTATTGTACGTACGAAGACGCAGAAGCAGTAAAGAATCCGAATCCGAATCTATTCCGAAATGGAAATTTACGGATGACGGAGAGAATTCGGATGACGGAAATCGGATCTAGTGCGTAAACTACCATAGTTGTACGACAACTTCGGAACGTATTTTCACGGATTCGGATCGGATTCGGATCGGACGTAGTGCGAAACCGCTCTAAGGGTTCCGTTTTTTCCTTTTGGGGTACGAAACCCTAAAAAGGGCGGCAACGTCGTCTGCAGGGTGAGTTCAACTAAAGGCATCAAGCATGATTAAGGTCAGGTGCGTTCACCGCGCTACCTTACCATATCTCGCTTGTTTGTCTGTTCTGACATAGTAACAAACATTGATTCGCGAAAAATTTATCGAATCCATTGGTCCATAGACCGATGATGTCATTTACATTTTCCATTACTGGCGGCGCCCGATCAAATATTTATGGCCAGGAAAGCGACGTTGTTTCTTGCGGCATGTATGTTTAATGTAGTTTACTGGACGTTTGATGTTTCTCAAAGGTTTGACGCCTTACAAGCCGCTTAACTAGCGTTGTTTGACTCAAAAATCGGCAGTCGGTAGAAATTATAAAACGATGTTTAGACGGAAAAAAAAAACTAGAAGAAAAAATATACTTTTCAGGAAGTTCAATAAACTTCAGTTGGCAATTTTTTTTAATCTGGGAGGTGTGCAGCTGCGTCACATAATTTCAATTTTCAAAAAAATATTGTAAAATAACTACTCAATAGAAAATAAAAATATTGAAATTAGTTTCTTAAAATAGCCTTATCTACGAAATAAAAATATAAAAAAAATACAAAAAAAAAAACTTTACATACCGAATTGTATAAAGATGGCTACTTTGCACCTGATTATCACAGAACGTGGATCCGCCAGACCTTGAAAAGAATACCTATTTGTTTCATTTTGTCGTACTATGAGTGAGTATAAGTTGTTTTGTTATACTAGTTGTTATAATCAAGGAAATGCTATTAATTTAAAATTAACAAATAACAATTAAAATAAAAAGTATACTTTTCAAGCTCTGGCGGATATAAGTTGTAAAAAATTTGGTAAACCCCTTATCAATAAAAAAAAAAACAGTGGTAGGTATCTTTCATTGTATTATGTCTAAAGCTTGTTTTTACTGTACAAATTTACGCATCGATCATTAAGTTTCGACGAATCTGTATTCAGTGGATTCTGTTACCTCATTTTCTCGTGAATTTTCTTACCTCTTTATTTGAAACGTATTTTCACTGTATACATAAATATTTTGTTCTCGACATTGTCCATTGTTTTCAAATTTACCGTAGCAAAACTCACCGCCGCGCCCATCAATCTTAGTCAATCTTATTTTTGCAATTCGGGATATCTGATATTGAACAGTAAAATGAGAAAATTCAAAGTATTTTAAGTTAATTAACGTACTTTTGAACACTTCACATGTAGTTGTTAATTTGATTTAGCACTAATAAGTTTTATTTATGACTATTATTCCCAACATTTTCTATTTAAATATCAACTTTATTTGCACCAGTGTACGAAAAAAAAGTCTAGCGTTGAAATTAAAAGTGTACCAATAAGAATATAGGCTTTCATTTACTATCATTTCTCACTTATTACTTAATACCGTGCTCAAAAAAGTCTTGCGTACTATAAGTAAGAAATTAAATAAAAAATAAACCACTTCATATTTATATAAGTTTAATTAATCTATTCGTTAATTGTTCGTGTTGTTGTTGTTAGCCTAGGGAGGCGCACATAGGCAAAGGCCTTCCACCGGCTTTTCAAATTTTGGCGGTCTTAAGGACTTGCAATTATCTGTCAAAGGCGCCAAGTTCATCGCGCCATCTCTTGGAGGCCTACCAGGGGCCCACACTGAATTGGGGCTCCACTTAGTGGTAACTTAGGCCAAAAACTCATACGGCTGACGCGACTGACGTGACTGATCCACGTTTGCTTGGCGGCTGTGAGAGCTACATCTGTTAGAGTTCAGCAGCGCAGTTCGGTGTTTCAGTACTGTCATTTCATCTTCATTTCAGCCATAGGACGTCCACTACTGGACATAGGCCTCGCCCCCATCGATCTCTAAAAGGGCCGGTTGGAAGCGGCTTGCATCCAGCATTTCCATGCGGTCTCTTTTAGGTCGTCTGTCCATCTTGTGAGTGGGCCGTCCTACGCTGCGTTTACCGGTCCGTGGTCTCCATTCGAGAACCTTTCGGCCCCATCGGCCATCTGTTCTGCGTGAAATATGCCATGCCCACTGCCAAACATCTATGAAGAAAGCTATGCTCGGGGTTTCTCTACGAGATCGAATCAGAAATGAGGAGATCCGAAATTCTGATTCGAAGACGAACGAAAGCTACGACATAGTCCACCGGATTAGCAACTTGAAGTGGCAGTGAGCAAAGCCACGGCACGGATATTTAGCAGTAAAAAAAATAAAAAGCCGATTTTTCAACTTGCCTTAGGAAATTAACTTAACAGAATTAGTTGTAGTTTTATTGTAAAATTAGTTGTAGTTGTTAACTTAACATAATTAGTTGAATTAACAGTATTCATATCCAAATAGCTATATTCCCCATTGAGCTGTGAATGAAGCTCCAAATGAGTCAACCACTAACAGATGTTCTATCATTCACGCGACATGCAGAACACCTAAATAACCTAACGGTATGGAATCAATCCAAACAGTACCTAAGATTAAGGAGCGATGGTGACCGAGTGCGTTTTACAATCTGACGGCACCCGGTTCGATACGCGACCGTGCACCAATGCCTTATCTTATGTGAAATTTCGATGCCATCGCTCAAAAAGCTACAACATTTTTGTCCTGTAACAGGACATATTTTTTGGGAGTAATTTTTTTACTAACAACTTTTTAAATGACCATATTATTTAGTTAAACATTTCAACTAGACCGAGGTTCAGAACTGCCTTCCACGATGAAACCCTTGCAAACGCAAAGGAGATACGATTAATATGTTAATATGAACACAACGCTCACTAATGAGTTGTTCAGATTAATCCTGAGCTGGCTTCTAGTAGAATTATACAAATATGGCATTAGAAAGTTATTGTAAAGATGTTTTCTTGGAGATCATGATTAAAAACTTCTACTAAGCCGTAAGTTTGAGAATAAAGGCTTGGAAACTTAAATGTGAAAATTCTTTTAAAGTAATTATCACAAAAAAATATTCCTCCACAACTACTGTAACTTATAATCATTTAAATCCTTCATTGAACTATATTTCGCCCTCTACTGTAGTAGGGATCGAACCAAGACTGTTGTAAGATTAAAATAAGAATGATATAAGTTGCAGTGGCTCCTCCTGGCCAATAGGCCAGGTAATAACGAGTATGCTTGACAATTGTATGGAAACATAAATGCCGCCCGTACATTACAGACCCAATAGATGCGTTCTTCGCGAAATCGCTGTGGGCTTATTTTATTCTCGAGTTTATTTCAATAGAACTAAAGTTTTTGCCAATGTAAACACAAAAACAGTACTGTGAAAAAAAACCCTCAAGGTGCTACAGAAACAACTGGTAAACGATTAAACAAATAAGATCTTAAGAGCGATTGAAATAAAGGCTGGAATACAAGCCACTCAATGCATGGACTACATCAATCTACAAAGAGGCGAGATCGCGGTCAAACGTTAGCCTAATCCGACGTAAAAAAAACACGAGTTTATTTCAATACAACACTAAACTTTACGCAAAAACAAACACAAAGTTTCTAAAGTATGCAGAGTACAGTCAAAAAATTCAACTTGCGACAGAAACAACGGTTAAACAACTAAGATCATAGAGGCGATGGAATTACAGACGCGAATAATTATTTTGTTGTCGCAGTGATTCTAGGATGAAAAATGCGAGGTCTGTGATAACAACCTGCGTTCAAGTGGGGCTTATAGAAGTTACAGTAGATATTTAATAGGTTTGCAGTAGGAAACCGTCTCCAGAGCAAAAACCACACGTTGGTCCCGTCCCCTTACGATGCGGCTCGTACAATAGGAGATCCGTATATCTCGCTGAATATCGATTTCAAATAAAATTGCAACCTTTTCAGATAACGAGGTGACATTTCCCCTTTTCCGGGGGCCCGATTGTCGCCTCCGCAGTCGCACATCGGAATTTATCCACCGAAATAAGCAGATAACAACCCTAATAGTATCTATAGATGGATGATATACGATTGGCTGTAAGAAGTCGCGACACCCGCTTGTGCTCGTATAAGCAATCATTACAACATGAGGGATTCCTTGCAGTAGGTTAACTTTACGGAGGTTTCTGCCATTCGTCACGTTATATTTTAACCGACTTCGATAAAGGAGGAGGTTCTCGATTCGACTCTATGTTTTTTTTATGTTTGTTACGCGATAACTCTGTCAATTATGAATTGATTTTGATGTTTTTTTTTGTTTGTTTGGTACGACATACTTTAGAGGTGCTCCCCATACGTATACATTTTATCGAAATTAATTTAGCACTTTTTGAAAATATCAACAAAAACCAAAAATATATACACAGATGACGTTTTGATTTGTGGTTCCTTTCAGCAAAAGCTTTGATGACAACTTTCAATACTGGAATTTTTCAACTTTTTAGTTTAAGTTTGTTCACGTAGTCTTGAAGTCGGTTTTTTTCAAAAAAATTATATACGTATATAGTTTTTTTTTGTCTCCATTTCTAGGGCACATCGCACATACTGCCTGTTTCTGTAACTGTTGTCCAGGGATTTATCTCATTATTATTTATATCATAAAAATCCACGGAAAAAAACATTTCGTAAGCGTGAGCGTGACCTCACATTTTAATTGAGAGCATTTTTAAAACTCTTCCTCTTTTCTTTGTGATAAATGTTTTCAGAGCATATTTTTATCCATTTATAAATAAAAATCTTAACGTTATTTTTGCTTCGTTCTTACTGTAGAGCAGTAATTAGTTAATTGCAGTACTTTTTAAACCATTAACTAAGTGGTAGAGACAGCTCTTTTGCTAGAACTCGCTAGGAAATGTATCTCCTCTTAACCTAGCTGCTCTGATACAAAAATCAAAGTAGAATGTGAATATATTTGACAAATTATTACGCATTTCGTGATCTTTCATCATCATCATAATTTCAGCCATGGGACGTCCACTGCTGGACATAGACCTCCCCCATCGATCTCCAAAATGGCCAGCGGTCACTTTTAGGTCGTCTGTCCACCTTGTGGGTGGACGTCCTATGCTGCGCTTACCGGTCCGTGGTCTCCGTTCGTGGTCTTTACGTCTAGGATGTTGGCATCGCACGTCTTGAGCTTTTGCCAGTGTCAAATATTATAATAATTTTGCGAATGCCATTTTAAATTCTTGTACCCTATGTCACCCCCACTATTCAAACGATTCAAATGACACCCCTCATATCAAATCCATTAAGTTGTTTAGGCTGTCATCATCATCATCATCAGCCAGAAGACGTCCACTGCTGAATATAGGCCTCCCCCTTTAACCTCCACACTGAACGACAGCCGGCCTTCTGCATCCACTGGATGCCAGCGACTCAAGGATGTTTAGGCTATAGGGCGTGCCAAATAAACCATCATACATACATTCGAAAAATATAACCCTCCTTCTTGCGCAGTTGGGGAAAAATAAAGAGTTCTATCTATCGTCAAAATCTCATACAGAGCAAAAGCCACTTCTCATTCGAGCAGACTTGTTGAATATTCTACTCCAAGCTCGCTTACCATTTGTCACCATCCCCACAATAACCCGGTAATGAGTTCCGGTCGCTGTCACGCCGACAACTATCGAGCGTTCAGAGACTACTTGTTGCTCGCCGTCGCGACGCCGTTGCCCTCTAACGAGATAGCGCTTCACAATGTTTTATGGAATCGACTTCCTTACACGGGATTGGCTCTAGTGACCATTGTTAGCCACTTCGTAGAGCTAGCTAGACGATACCGGAGTATCGTTTGTATTATGGGTCAAAAGCTGTTCAAACGGGAGTTATTTAAATAAGCAGGTTACTATAAGTTTTTAAATGTAAAAAAATCAAAATATATATATATAAAAATGAATCCCTATTTACCTTGGTCACGCCATAACTTGAGAACGGCTATACCGATTTCATTCGTCTTTTTTTAGAGTTTTCTAATACTTTGTAAAAGGTTCTTACGGAAAGAAAAATTAAGAAAATTGCACAAAATTAGAAAATTTCAGAACACTTAACGAAGATTTTAACTTTGCGCGTTTGACAGTTCGCGCGTTTGATGAATGTAAATTTACCAGACAGCAGTTTTATTTTTGGACATTCATAGCTAAAACAGGACAACGTCTGTCGGGTCAGCTAGTTAAATATAAAAGGCGGCGTGTTTATTTATATTCATTTCACACATTTACCTCGGAACAATTAATTCTAGAATCTGGAGTGCTATTTTCAGTATTTTATGACATATGTCAAAAAATGTGGACATTAGCCAAATTTCATTACGATCAGTACAGGCGTTACAACTTAACTGCTGAACTGATCGTGAAATTTGACGTAGAAGAAATTCGGTTATCGTCAGAAAAATAACAGGCTCTAAAACAAGATCTAACCCTATTAAATAGTTTAGGTAGTTGGGTAAAAACACAGGTCGTGTTCAGAGCTCTTTACATAAATGAACATTTTCTATGCATAAAAAAACATGTTTGTACCTAGGTAATACTAAAATTATCATACTAATATTATAAATGCGAAAGTGTGTTTGTTTGTTCCTCTTTCACGCTGCAACGGAACAACGGATCGACCTGATTTTGCATGGGTATAGTTCAAGAGCCAGTGAATGACATAGGCTACTTTTCATCATCATCATCATTACCATCACCATTTTTCATCACTACGCGGGTGAAACCGCGGGGCGCAGCTAGTAAATAATAAACGGGTAGGTAGTGCGACAAATAAACTTAAGTACAACAAAGCTCAACAAAGAAGAGGGTACTTATAATAATTAAGTCTCAAAAAAAGGAAGAAAATGTGAATAAGAAGTGTACTAATAATGTATAATTTGTACTAATTCAATATAATATACAATTGTTTCTCTTTGTTTACAGATTCTTCTACCTGTACCACTTCTCGTTCTACGCGTACCACTACCGCTTCAACGGACAGTACAGCAGCCTCGCCCTCGTCACATCATGGCTCTTCATCCAGGCAAGTACCAAAACCATAATTATCATGATCGTAGGCGAGATGTAGGCGTATACGCTGCTAGACACGGCACGCTCGCTCGCTATCGCTATTGTGTCCACACACAGCCGATCGCATTCTCACTAGCAACTGGTGATCGAGAGCAAGTCTGTCGTTTTGGTACGCTCGCTTTCGTGGTTACGTTCTCACCGACTCGTCCGCTCGCGTTCGATATATCTGTACATGACGTACATTCATCAGTACACGTGGAAAACCAGTTATCCGGAAAGCGGTAAAAAAATCCGCGGAATCTGTTTCTTCTAGGCAAGCGTGCTCCATTGTAGACCGCATCATCGCTTAACATCAGGCAAGTTAGCGGCCAAGCCCAAGTCTATTTATAAAAAAGTCTGCATTTTCGCTGAAATTAAAATAAATAAACAAAATAAATATTCGGGACATTTTTTTCACACACGGTCATCTGACCCTAAACTAAGCAAAGCTTGTGATATGGCTGCCAGAGACTGATATACATACATACATAGTTTTAAATACATACTTAAATAGATATTAAGAACCGGATATAGAACAAACATAAATGTTCATCGCACAAATGTTTGTCCTAGATGGGAATCGAACCCACGCCCCCAAGCGCAAAAGGCAGGTTCACTACCAACGGGCTATCAATAATATTTATAATGGATGTTACTCTTATTATGGCTTGGATGAAAGTCACTTAAACGTAGCCTCACAGCGAATACATTTTAAGAATATAAAATTAATGCTTAATTTCTGGTCTTCAATTGAAATCTCATTTATTTGAAGTAGGTTGTTTTATCTGTGGGCAGTTTGCGGCTCTGTAACCTTTGATGTTGGTCATTCGAGCCGCGGGCGCCGCGCGGTCATCACGTCCGTTTCCTGCCTCCTAGACAAACCTTTGATAATATGAAATGTTTGCATAAAACGATATTAGCTTTTTGTCGGCACGGTCGCCGAGCCGGTTTAATATCACTGCACAGGTCTGAGAATGTTTATTACTTTGAAATAATTTGCTACGAAAGATTGACTTACAAAGACGTGGATGTTGCAAATATTACAAAATCAACGAAAATAATTATCAGTATTAAAAAACCAACTTCAGAATAAGTAAGCGCTCGAACAAAATTATTGCTATTACCAAATCAGCAGGCGTTCGAAAAATTAAGAGCTGGTTCAAAAACTACTGAGCCAAAGTTAATGATTTTTTTTGTAGGACCACTTCGAGAGTTTCCCATAAACAATAAAAAATAATCCTTAAATTATTTCACAAATCTTAGAGTATTAGTGTACATAAACCTATTCTACTTGTGTATTTCTAGTTCTGTGATCGTATAATATATAAAAAATACGGCCTGAAATGAAAACCTCTCCTGAAGTCGGTTAAAATTGTCTGAGGTTACCTATAAATAAATTCATATACAAATAGAAATACTAAATTAAATACAAAAGATTTAAGTTGAAGTGGCAATGGGCAGGCCATATTGCTCGAAAAACCGATAACCGATGGGGAAGAAAGGTTCTTGAGTGGAGACCACGAACCGGAAGACGCAGCGTAGGTGGGCCACCCGCTAGATGGACTGAAGATTTAGTGAGAGCCGCGGGCATCCAGTGGATGCAGGTGGCAGGCTGACGTTCAGTGTGGAAGCTTCTAAGTGGGAGGCTTATGTTCAGCAGTGAATATCTTCTGGCTGATGATGATCATAAAATGCACAGATTATTTTTATTGTATGGTTTTAGTCTACTATTGGTTTGGAAATTTTTGGGCGCTGACCTTCCATACTTTAAATATATTTGCTTATCCCCCCATCTTGTTACCATTAAATGAAACGCTGCTCTAATTCAATTTATAAGCTTTCATTCTAAACCTGACCAGCAGTCCAAGTTTAGACAGGCGTAACACAATTCCCACAACACCACGCTCTCGGGAATCAACTTCACATTTCACGCTCTCAGACGCATTTGTTATCATCGCGACGCAGCGCGTACCCGAAACTCAAAGTTATTATTTTTAAAACTGAAAATCCTCTCCCCTATTTCTGTACGTGAGGCATTTGTCAACGAATCACGACCCCATACGTTATTCTTTCTATTTGTGACAGTGAGCCTTTTTTAGCCTCGCTCGCCGTGAGTTCGCTACTATTCTGTGGTAGGCCTAAAAGATGAACCTTTATTTTATTTAAGGTGGCAATTATGCGTTTAATTTTACACAACCTCGAACCACCAAAACGGCATGTCGTTGACTATGTGAAACTAGTAGGATATCAAAATTAAGCAAAAAAAGGTACCTATACTTTTCAAGTTTTTGCTGGTCAAAGTTGTGTAAAACTAACTTTCAACGCGCAGAATTTTAAGTCCTTAACAATTGGAAAGCTACGGAACTCTTCACAGAAAATCATTAACCGAAAACAATAACAAATTATTGTTAGCATTTATCTGCGACTGAAACTGTATCAAAATATCGAGTTCTGTATGTCATTTATATTTGTGCGGTGCCATAAAAACACATGTTTAACTTTTGCATGTATAAAGTACTAGAAGTGATTTCGTCCGTTATCTTCCTGAAACCGTAAATTTTTCGGGATAAATAGTACCTATGTGTTAATCTAGGGTATAAGATCCATACCAGATTTCATTCAAATTCGTTCAACTGTTACGGAGTTAAGCTGACTCACATAACTTGCATACTTAAACACAAACTTTCGCATTCATAATATTACTGTAATTTAATGTAATCCAAAAACTAACATTTGTTCTAAACTCTGCACTTTATAGTTCTGGTGTAGTTTATCCTAAAGTTGTCAACATTCTTTCTCCCGTCAAAGTTTTGTCAAATGTATCCCGGGACAATCCAAATAACATCCGTCCGTGTAATATCCGCGCCAGCCCGGAGGGACGTCTGCTGTGGCGCACTTAAATTATGTTTATTTCCGACTATTTTTGTATGATCTGATTTTCATTTATAATGTTTTCTGCTCTGATGTATCTGACGCAAGTGGAATCCGAGTCTACGCAAACTCCGCGATTTTCTAATCTCAGCATTTTCAACAGCATTTTTTTTTAATATATAAATAATAGGCTTGCGTTTGACCACCATCTCCCCTGATGTTAAGCGATGATGCGGTCTACGTTGGAGCACGCTTACCTAGAAAAAACCGTTTCACTCGTGATTTGAAGACACGCTGACTATCTACTTGACGTTCTATAGTTTCAAGGAGTTCCTTGAATGCAAAACATAATATAAATAGTTAGTATACCAATATTACCAATACCAATATTTAGAATTGTTACTATACCAATATTTTATTTTTTCAAATTATTATTGTTTAATAACATTTTTTTTCCTTTATAATTTGACGTGTAAATAATACTTACAAAATAAATGAATATGAATATGTACCAACTGCTACCGCACTAAAAATAAGCTCTCGTAGTTTTCGCAGCAATGTCGAATGTAGCGGGGCACAAGTAAGTACACATGTCTCGGCGGATCCACTTCGGCGTCGATTTCCGGCCGGGGCGGGCGCCGGAAGCTAATAACACGCGGGCGGGCGCGGGTGGCCGGACCGCGCCCTAGCCTTGCTACTTCATGTGGCCCATAAATTAGATGCTTTGGGTTTTAGACGAGTTTTTAGTTATGAATAACATTATTGCTTAACTCTACAGTTTCTGGTTAAAATGTAAAACATCTTTTTTGTGTTTAACATTAAATCTAACCACCGACCACAGCCAAAAAGAGTCTCGATAAGGAAAGATATGAACTAAGAAGTGAACTTAAGTTATAAACTTCTTAGTATTAGTACCTAGTATTGATAAGAATACTGAAAACAAAACCGTTAAATCTTTTAAAAAGTTTAAGGGGGCATCTCAGCAACTAATTTTCAACCAACTTTGATCAGTTAAAAATAAGGAAAAAAAGACATATAAAAATAAAAAATAAACTAAAAAAAAATACTATTGACGATATGTATTTTATCATATGAAAGTAATTATAAATACATTGTATTGAGTAGCATGAAAATTAGGCTATCTCATTCACACGATTTTAAGGATTTGAGAATAAAAAATCACTGAGTGAGGATTAAACAATACCGTGGGCTTTTGAAAAATATTGTTAATAATATAAAGCAATTTTTGTGGTGAAGTGATACTAAAATACTATCTTTTTTTATAGCTCGTTATTTTATTTTTTTATAAATTCTCCGTGTTTTGTCGTCGATCCCCATTGATAAAAATGAAGTATTGTGTAGGTAGGTGTAGGACCTAAGAGGCTTTACTGTTACAAAAACCCTAGCAACCTTTGCCTCGTTTGTGAAAATATTTCATCGTTATCACACAATGTACGCGCCGTACGTAGGTGCCTCGTTAGCAGATTTAAAAACATAGCTATAGACTACTGAACTGATTTCCTTTATAGTATTCTAATAATCTAAAAAAAATTGTTCCCAATCAAGAAAGATTTATGAGCATTTTTAATGTCTTGATAAGACAAAGAGCGCACTCTATATTTACAAGTTATTTGTAAGTTCGCCATACAGATTTCATCCTGACACTCGCTTTGCAGAAAAAGGGTAGAGCGCCCTTTCTAATCCGACTAAAAACTTTAAACGCTTTTTATCAGAACGTTACGAGCCTATGTAAATAACTTCTTCATTAGGTATATTATTTATGTATTACATTAATTTTATTTTTCACTACGCCAAATTTTAACAAATCAAACACCTTTTTAGTAGCCTTTTGAGAACGTCGATAAAAAAACGTAACATTATTTTGATCAAATAATTATGTCCCGTAGACGTGGCGCTAAACTCCCAAATTGTCTATATAATTTGAAAATCGATTTATGAAAAGACTAAATAAGTGGACCAAGCTTTAGAATTATCTTAATCGATTGAAATTATTTTCATACATAAGACTTGTTTTTGTCTTCCTTAAGCCGGTGACACAGACTAGGTAAAGCTACTACGTAGCCCCGGTGACAGTAAGCTGAGCACGGCTACGTGGTTTTAGCTTTTTGCAGTATAGGTTTTGCAGTATCAAAACTCATTACCAGGCCACGTTATGCACAGTTGCGTGGATATGTGACGTTAGACGCAAACGCATGTGTTGCTGCGGTTGCGCTAGTCGAGTGAATTTCGCGGCCATGCAGGCTTGCTCACACGCTCCCGATCCCTCACGTTGGCGTCGCGAGGCGTAGCGTGGGTCAGTGATATGTGGCATCGCTACATCGAGCCACGTAGATCTCGTATCAGTCGTGGGCGTGCATTAAAGTGCGCAGTTGTCTGTGGGCGGCGTTACTCGCACAAAGAGAATGTTTATTTTCCTAATAGCTCCAATTTCTATATCACATGAAGATTTGTTTACAATATTATTGTATTGTTTTAATAATTCTATGATATTTCTCGTAATATTATATTTCTTCAACCAATTACGTTATTAGTAGTTTTGTGTTTACCCATCTTGTTATATTACTGTGGACTCATTAGCAATAACATTTTCATTTATTGACTAGTAACTTTATACATGTTATGATGAACATAATCCACATAAGAATGTACTTAGCACAAAATAGATCCTATAAATTCCATTGAAGTAAATCCATGAAACAGTGGTACTGGGATTATTTAACATGTCAAAAGCGTGCTCAGCAAGGGTACCGAGTAGGCTCCAGATTACAGCTAAGAAAGGGCGTCGACGAAAACAAGGAGCCCCTTCGGAATGCAAAATGGGGGCTTATCTTATAATCATCGAGCGTGTCAACTTATTAATAAAAATCATATTTCATGAGGTTGCCCGCTCCGGGCTGTCGGCAGTAGGCAGGACGTGGTGCGCATAATATTGGCGCTCAACGTGGGCTTCATTCTTACAAGATTTTTACAGTCATTACAAATTTAGCAACTGCTTTTATTTATAATTTTTTACTCTTTTCTATGCCTTGTCTATAACAATCTAATGAAATCGATTTTTATTTTTCATGATGGCTGTAAATACTATGGTTGTCGTTTGCGATGTACAAACTTTTTGGTCCGTTTTGGTAATCCACATTTTTATAATTATTCGATTTTCACATTACACAGAATCGAAAGATTGGTTTGATTGTTGAGTGTGATTGATTGATTGATTATTTGTTTTGAGTGGTTTGATTGGTTGAGATTGTTTTTTTTTTTTACTACATGTATTTTTATTTTTTTGATAATTATGTAACAGTGCTCTTTCCTTATCTCTATAAATCCATAACATTCTCTCGAACAATTTATTAACTGACCTAAATTCCGCCGTGCTATTTTAATGTATATCTTAATTAACGGATAACAGTAGCCTCTGTTATTGCGAAGGTTTATAATAGCTGTACTTGAGTTAACTGCAAAGTCCTAAATCAACAGAAAAGGTCCCGCTCCGTGGTAACGCTGCAAAGTGTTGTAATCTTGCAGATCTCTTGCAAATTATAGTTAAACTTTAACCAAACACTTTAGCCGCTTTGTTACGCTTAAAATAGCAGACTGAACAAAGTTATAAATTTTCGCGTCGATATTAGTTACGTTAATATTTATTTATCACGCTTTTATTAGCATCATCATCAACATCAGTCAGAAGACGTCCACTGCTGAACATAGGCCTCCCCCTTTAACTTCCAAACTGAACGACAGCCTGCCTTTTGCATCCACTGGATACCAGCGACTCTCACAATGTCGTCGGTCCATCTAGTGGGAGGCCTACCTACACCTGCGTATTATTAGCATCACTACAACAGTTACAACTATATAAATAATATTCGAAGTCGATTTTAACCTACTCTTAATTATTGTATCGATTTAAAACTGCAAGTATTGCATATGCATATCCGGATGATAATAAAATAATTTGGTACCTTCAGAGGTGGATAGTGGGAATTCCTCAAGGGCTATCAGTAAACCCTTCAAGTTAATGGGCTCCTCTTGTTTGATTTAACGAGTCCCATGCAATTTTTGAACTATAATAATTTATTATAGCGGATAAGCCCGCGTTTGACCAACTGACCTGTTGGTAAGCTTAATATAAAAGTCGATGTGTGTATGTATGTTCCCTGTGGACTCCAAAACAGCTGGACGGATATTGACGAGACTTTCACTAGCAGATAGCTGATGTTATAAGGAGTATCTTAGGCTACTTTTAATCATCATCATCATCATCATCACTATTTTACGGCGCAGCTAGTCTATACTAATATTATAAAGAGGAAAGATTTGATTGTTTGTTTGTTTGTTTGTTTGCCAAAGCAAACAAACAAACAAAAAAAATAGGCTATTCAAAAATAGGCTCCGAAACTACAGAACCGATTTGAAAAATTCTTTCACAGTTGGGACGCTACAGTATCCCCGGGTAACATAGGCTATATTATATTTTCAAAAAAAATATAGGAATCCTTACTAAAACTCCAATAATGTAACCCAAGGTGTAAAAAAATAGGATTTACAATTTTGACTTTGCGTATTTGACAGTTCTAAGACAGGACAACGTCTGTCAGGTCAGCTAGTAAGTATATATAGATAGCAGGCACTAAATGTTACACAGGACTTCTTTAGTGTAAGATCAAGAGTTCACAAATCGAAATTGTGTGCAGTACCCACTAACACTACAAATTACGTGTCGTTAACTTGGGTTAAATAAAGTTAATTATTCATTATGATTTACTATACAAAGCAGGACATATAATTATCTATTCGTATTTTGCTGATTCAGGCCTAATTTCTCTATACTTTTGTAGGTAGGTGTGTTTGCATCAAAATATATTAAATAAAAGGGATTCTTTTTGCAAAAAATGTCTCCCGCCCGACGTAGACCCGCCGAGCTCGCGGCGTCCGCCGTTTTTTCTTTGCATTTTAAATCAAAATAACTTTATTTTCGTCCGAGTTTTCCACCGTCTTGGCATAATCAACGCGCCGCACCGTAAAGTGTTTAAGACAATTTTGCGGCTAAAAATGTTATCATCACAAAGAAGTGTTGCTCTCCTTTGAAGTGTTGGGATGAACTCTAGCGGTGTTCCCCGCTGGAGACTGCATCTTTGAGAGCTTGCTTGGTTTCATGAAGTGCACGCGCTCTTTGTTCTGAACGTTTGGCTTGTTTCCTTGCGATATTATTATTATTATTCTTATATTATTCTTAGTAGGTATTATTTTCTACCCACGATAGGTTAGTACTTGGGGTGGCAGATTAGATATGATTATTTAAGATTTATAAATCTTAACTTCTTTAGTAAAGATAACTAAATCAGGTAACACCTAAACTACGTTTTGAAGTCAAATGTACCTTAACTCTAACCTAGGCTAATTCCCAATTTCATGAACCTAAAAAAATCCCTAAAAGTTTTTCTCATCGCTAATCTGTTACAAACGATCTGAAAATTTATAAAAAACGATCTCGTTTTTTATTCACGCATCCGACAGCGGTAAATCTCAAAGCGACCAATTTTAATGGACGTATAAAAGGGCATCATCTCTGTCCATTAAATACCTTTTAAACGTTTGATCCTTTTTTATATTTGGCATAGCGATGATCCGCGAACAGATTGGGGGCGCGAACGCGCCGCGTTAATTAACCTGTTCAAATGCATCTATCAAACTCGACCCACTGATCTACAAGCGCTTTTTTTTGTTTTTGTTTTTTTACTTCGGAATAGACTAACATTTGACCGCGATCTCACCCAATAGAAAGCGATAACGCGGTCGAAGATGGAGCACTTTTGCCCAGTATATTAACCCTAGACTTGAACACTCCAAGATTGTAATGCTGCGGAAACACAGACAGAGGCAAGGCGTTCCATTGTTTTGCTGAAAACGCTTGGTGCGAATGAATGGCATTTCGACCAAGTAAGGGTAACGATTTGCCGTTTGTCTGGACGTCCGGCAATGAAAAGGTGATGGGGGAACAAGTTCGTGCAGTTCCATTGCACACTCTCCGTGGAAAATCCTATAAAACACCGAAATAGGCTTAGAATCGATAATGAGAACGGTGGAGTATGCTTGCCTAAAAAAACCCAGTTCCGAACCGTTTTTCCTGACACCGTCACTGGACAACACGCCTAGGCTGCTTGGCATTGTCCGGTGGGTAGTTACTAGCCACGGCTATCACCACTATCACCAATATTTTGTCATCTGATTGACACCATCCGGGTACCACGTGTGGGGTTTCGGGATAAGAGTGCCTTTCCACAGACGAGAGGTACTATACGTATACAACGTATAAGTGCAAGTGCTTTCAAGTTTGAAGTATTTATAAACAAACACAAAAACCAGCCAAATAAAATTTACGAGGTGACATCGGCCGATGAATGCAAAATTTTCAATTATCTTTCGAGGCGCGGCTCACGGCACGAATAATAAATCATGAAGGTGTCGCAACTTGTCCTCGCCGGCAACCCGTTATACCGCCGCCACTCGGAAAAAAAATCAAAACGAGGGGATCACAAAATATAATTTCGAATAAAAGTTGAGTTGGAAGCGCCGAGCGGTCACAAGTTTCTTAATTAAAACTTACGTCGGACGTCGCGAGGGGAGGGAACTTTGACCCAGAAATAAATAAATACAGACGGGAGAAGTGACGGCGCTGTCACGAGTCGCTCATTTATTTGTCTTAAAGAGTTTTGCTCAGTTCGACGGACGTGTCCCATAATCTCCGGGTGAGGCGGCGCCGCCCGTCTCGCGCCCGCACACCTATTGGCAGCTTATCTCTTTACCGTATATTTATTGCTGCGCTTCCCTTCCTACCTTGAAGCATTTTATCTAAGCTCTCTGTACATGTCTCAAACATTGAATAATGGAAACGTTTTTGTTGCAGCACTCCATGTTGTACTTCTTCCACCACTACGAGCTGCCTGTGATACTACAGCAAGCGCAGCTCCAACAGTTCCTTCTCCGCACTCATGGTATGGCGGGCATGATGGGTCTGACCGGCGCCGGCGCACTCACCAGTGGCGCGGCCTATGCCGCCCCAGGTACCGGCACGCAGGCCACTCCACCCACTACCCAGTCTACCACTCAAACCGTTCAAAACACCGTGCAGTCCACTACCCAAACAACGCCATCCGTATCCACCGTGCAAACTAACACGACTCATACGGGCGACGTTGCCTCAACACGCGCTCCGGAGACGACCACCGCGGGCACCAACACTCCCGTCAGCTCCGAGAGTGAAGACAGTACTGATATGCTCGCTGTCAGAAGCCCTGACAAAGGCACTATCACGCCTCCAGGTGAAGGTATCGCAATCGAAGAGATCGCGAGAAAGAACTCCGGGGCTCTGATCAAAGACGAGACCAGTGCGAGCGGTCACTCCATTGGTGACGTCGAGCCAACTTCGCCCGGTGAAGGAGACACCATCGGGGCGACCGCTTGCAACGACAAAATTGGTCCTTCTACGCTTGACCGCAGACGAAATGAAGACTATCAAGAAGCTGTTACTGAGGAGCTGACTGCGACTAGTTTGGCTCCCAGAGCTTCCCCTGAGGCTGACGATTTAGACTAGCACATTAATTTATTTATAACTGGGTCGTTTCATAAATGTAGTGGACAATAGTGTGCGCAGTTCCGTTAAAAAGTTTAGTTATGCAATATTTAAATGTTCAAAAACTTAACGCTTTTGTTTGCTTGCCCCATACGGCACGAGTCTTGAGTGCGTTTCTCCAGATCTATCGTGTAAAGCGAACGCTATATTAGAGTTCTAGCTAACATCGTTTCCGATAGGGTTCAGCTACGGTACATTGAAATGTATGCATAAAACGGCCCTATTACGTGTATTCTTCGTTTCTATAAAGAGCAATGATTACTTTGTACTTCTAATCGGAACTATTTCCGCTTTTGTAAAAATGTGAAACGCCAGATCGTCGATTTAGGTAGGTTATTTAAAAAAAAAAACAATACACAATGCGTGGCGCTTTTCATTACGAGCTTGAACTTATCTTCGAGGTAAAACGAGTTCACATTATTGCTATTGTAGATTCCGAGACTATACCATCTCTTGCTATTAGAAACGAGTAATTACGATTACAAAATAAACTGACGTGATTAAATAATACATAAAATAAACCGTGCCTCATTTAACAAGTAGTTTATAAAGCAGATTCAAAAATAACTACAGATATTCATCAACAATAATAGATAATGAGTACCTGATACGCTTTGAAGTAATCATTAACTAGGAATGCCTAGTCAATTCAATAAAAGTTGGCGTTGCCGCGCGTCGCTATCCAGGGACATTCGAACGTTAAAAAAATCTGCGATTACGCAGCGGCCACGCAACGCAACGCCTCGCTTTTATAATATCATGTTAGCACTTTTTCTTAATATTTTTTCTGTGAGGAAATGTATCGTTTATTCTGGACAGTTGGAAGAATAGATACCTGTTTTGAATCTTGGACCTACATTAGTATTAAAATTATCATTATTTTCAGAATATTGTAGCGATTTGTCGATAGTGCGCTAGATTCAAAACTTATGATTGCAACGTAAAGTAAAATGTCGTTTGCTAACTATGAAATAGGTAAGTAAATAATTTACGAAATAAAAATAATGATGTGCATTACAATTACATACACACAACCTGTGTTTCAGTGTCTTACATGTGCTCATTATAATGTAGCTGACGGATTTGTATTGATGGAATAAATGCGTGATATTGATTTATTACATTTGTGGACCCAACTTCTTAGTAAGTTTGTTTTAATTGACATGGCTCGGAAGGTATAATAATAACTAAATCTGACTATTAAAGTAAATAAAGATTAGTCACTGTGGTAGTTAGTCACAATAAAGCGGCCAAGTCAAAGCTCTGCCTACAATGCTACTGACTGCGTAATGTTTCATGTGTATCCGATATTTTAATTGTGCACCCTGCCGCAGGGCCCCGAGTGTCGTTTTCCCTTCCCTGCCGACTCGATCTCCCTGCTGACTCGATTTCCTGCGAGCAGTACCGTATGTCGCTTGGTAGGGTCGGATAAAACTGCCATTACATAGTAACTATTGACAGGATCCTTCGTAGCTTAATTTATTAATCTGGCATTCTCGTGAATTTGTTTCGAAAAATCACACACTAATATTTTCTTATCTCCGCTACAACCAATCAAAGTTAATGCGATAATAGTAGAATAAGGTTGGAGTAATTTTTTAATACTGACAAGCTTCGAGAAGCATGAATTAATTAACTGAACGACGTAGAACGTAGGAATGGTTTAGTCGATATTGGACCTATTCGCAAAATTACATATAGTCTTATAAGGACCTGTTCGCAATGAATGGTTTGCGGTGTTATGTCGGCAGTAACTGTAAGCAGGGCTTTGGGTAGGTTGCTTGCGAGTATATAAGATCTATGTTCAAAAGCAATATAGATAAATTCAAAGTGATTTTATTTTTTACTGATCCAGATATCTAGTTTCAATGAGAGGTGATTGTAGTGTTTAAGATTCTGCCATTACCTACGGAAAATGTGTATATAATTATTTTAATATAATCAAATCGACGTGAGCTTGGCCCTTTTTGGGGTTGAACCAGGGCTTACTTAAATTTCGAGAAGGTTGTTGATCATACATTGACTAGTAGAACGGATAGACAAGACAGAAGACAAAAATACAAGGTTTCTATCTCATGAGTGCCTGGAAGATCGTTTTCAGCGAGAGGGCTGCCACTTGTGGCACGAGCTCGTAAATTTCTCTATCAGTAGGTCATTTTTATTTCTGGTAGCCATCGAGACACCTATAGAGTCACAAACGTGCAAAAAAAAATCAGAACCAAAACTCGGCGCACGCTACGCATTGGTACGCCGACTTTTTGGTTAGTTGTAAAGCGACCGCGATCCGTCTACAACGCCGCGCGATGCCAGTGCTACGGTGACATAGCGATGACGTTGGAACACTATGCAAGCGACATAACGTCTAAATTAGAGTAAACGTAGCATTGCAAACTATAAATTGATGTCTAGGTATGTACACCGACGTTTCGGACGATTTTTGACTGTTTTCACTTAGAGATTGTGACTCTGTAGGTATTGTATCTCGATGCTGATACCACAATAAACAGTTTCTATCTAATAATAGATCAGAATTTATTAATATATACTATCTTCCAGACAATTAACCCCCATATTCATAGACGTAATTAAAGGTCACTCTACCACTTGAGGGTGACGTGAGGATTCGAGGTACCTTTATTTACGTCTATGGGGTTAAGAGTATAAGGGTTATAAATTTAATTTCCAATCAAATTGCATAGAATGATCGAATATTATTGTAGTCCGATCTATTTTGTTCACCTCAAGGATGGCCAAGCTTTCGGTCGTAAGAGCTTAGTTTGTAACGTTGATAAACCTAGGATCTTGTGGTGTGTTATAGCATAAGTACTTGTTACTTTGCGTAGGAACAGCTGGAAGTCGGCATACTCTTTTTCAGTGATTTAGTTTTTTGCAAATAAATATTTTCGTTCATATCCAAGGGTTTTATGACTAATCAAATCAACACATCCTTTATATTACTTACCAATACCCTACTTTCTTTCATATACAACATATAACATAAAGGTTTGAAAATCTAAGATATTTTTACCTGTAGACAGGTTGTGCCCGCGACCATATTTACTAGACGAATGCAAGGCTGGCTGCCCAACTTCGTTTAGCCGTTTCTCAGTCACGCATTCCGAGTGTCCACAACAAATTGTATTTTTGTCTTTCTAACTTTTTTTTAAAATCTATACTGTCCCACTGCTGGGCAAAGGTCTCCCCCATTTCCTTCCATAAATCTCGGTCCTCCGCCACCTCTTGCCAACTTCTCCGGAATGAGTCAAGATCGTCACGCCAGCGTTTCTTGGGTCTTCCTTGACTTCGTCGTCCATCGGGCATCCACTGCGTGATGATCCTGGCCCATCGGTCGGGATGCATACGCGCCACATGTCCTGCCCAATCCCATTTTAGTCTGGCGGCTTTTTTGCCAACGTCGACCACACCTGTTATGGAGCGCAGTGCGCTGTCTAACAACAGATATAGCGTAAAAATTATTTCATATTCTTTCCCTTATTTCACAAAATACACATATACATGCGTAGGTTACATAGGTTAGGTTCTTATTTGTCAATGCGCATACTTTTGCAATGATGTGTTTGCTTTTAAGGCAACTTTAGCGCTATCGAAATAAAGTTGATAATAAAATAAACCCAGAGCAGTTCTTGCGTAGAACGCGTGCAAGTGCGTATGTAATGTGAACCACGCATATTTGCGAGATGTCCTTGGACACTCACGTTTGAAATGCCTTACATTTTTCAGTTTATTTTATATTTTACTTACTGTAAAGGACTATTCTGGGTGCAGTACCTATGTACTGCAGACACTACATAAAGTGATTTTCATGAAATAAGTTCCTCGGACGCGGCGCTGTCATCGCGTTTCAATCAGTATCATTTCTCGAGCAGCACTTTTAACAACTTTAGGCATCGCACAAAACTCTTTAACGATGAAAAATAAATAAAAACCTCAGTAGCGTCCAAACACAGTAACAACACCTGACAACTACATGGAAATTAGGTTCCGCTGTTTGCCGTGGGACTTATTTCATGAAAAGCACTCAACAGTAGAATTCTTAATTAGATGGACCTAAACTGACAGATTGAAATGTCACTTTTCAAAATAATGCTGCCAGCTTCAAACTTTTAGTGATGGTGTGTAGTTAAATTTTCATAGTTCAAAAGAACTCAACAAATATAATGATTCACTGAAGTAGAATAGGGGAAAATATATTGTGTTAAATGATTATTTTGTAAAATGCTACAGAGAATATAATTATATTTTTAATGCATAATATAAACTGATATTAATTGATATAATAATAAATATAACACACAGTGAAGATGGTGACACTGAACGAAAACAAATTTAAATACCTTGTTTATTTTATAATTCTCGCAATTTTAATTAGAGATGTTTTATAACCTTAAAAGAGTGAAACCATACACTAGGATCTACTACTTTTACGAAGACTTTATTATGAAAATATTGAAATAATTCACCAAATTGAAATGAATATTTTTTTTTGGACTACAACATTTTTATCACAACACAATTTTTTCATCACAACTTGGCAACACTCGAAATGTAATTTTAGCCCATCTAATTAAAAAACCGACTAAAGGAGTAACACTGACTTTTATCAGGGTAGTAGGTAAATCATAAAGAAAACACAACATACAAATTAATATGTTTTATTTAATATTCATTCAAAAAACACATTTTAGAACGTTAGGAATTAATGCAATTTCATACCATTGAGGCCTGATTGAGGCACTTGTTTTATTTAGTAGTTCCTAACAGTAAAACGTTTTTTATTAAACCCCGATGCAAAAAGAGGGGTTATAAAGTGTTATTAAGTTTAACGTGTGTATCTGTAGCATCGTAGCTGCCAAACAGCTGAACCGATTTTGATTTAGTTTTTTGTTTTGTTTAAAAGTTACTTGATCGAGAGTGTTGTTAGCTATGACTCGAAAAAATTGGTTCAGCCGTTTGAAGATTATCATCTGTTTGCTTTTAAAAATTTCAATTCATACTTAATAAGTATTAAAATATAGTCGGTACAATAATATATCTACCTAATTTAATAGGTGCCAAAATCTAT
The DNA here is from genome assembly GCA_914767915.1 of Agriopis aurantiaria. Taxonomy (NCBI): domain Eukaryota; kingdom Metazoa; phylum Arthropoda; class Insecta; order Lepidoptera; family Geometridae; genus Agriopis; species Agriopis aurantiaria. The sequence continues at coordinate 9,154,647 of OU611999.1, forward strand.
GATCTTTACACGAAATCTTAAGTCCGCGCTCACTGGCCACAGCTATCATTTTCGCACATTTTCAACATTTGAAGAAAAGAATCACGAGTGAGAATTTCAAAAAACCGATAAGTTATTTATTTTAGAATAACATTAGATGTTTTTTTTTATCAGTTTCTTCAAGCGTGCTTTCAAGCGTGCTTCATTGTAGACCGCATCATCGCTTGCATCTATTGATGTTCATCGAGGCACCGATTCTACTCAAGCAATTGTTTTTAAATTGTTAATGAATTGCCCTAAAATTGTCACTTTTGCCACATATAGTATAAAAAGTGTAAATTTTGAGGCAATTTATATAAAAACATAAAATTAAAACAACTACAATTAAAAACTCATTGGTTTAGTAGAATTGAGGCCCAGGCGAGTTGGCGGTCAAACGAGACCCTGTTATTAAATATAAATAAATAAATAAACTCGAAAAACATATGTATATATATATAAGTATATATGTATTGTTCCATCTCTTTCTCCATGCTACAAAATATCAACACGAATATTGCTTTCTACTATTTGCAATGTTATTCTCAAAGTTATTCTAGAGATAATTCCTAACCTTTATAACCTATTTCGAAAAGGAGGAAGGTTCTCAATTAGGCGCGTTTTTCTTCAGCGATGTTTTTTTTTAAATTGTTTGTTCAGTGATTTTTATCTTCAAAAATGTTGAAACGAGCTAAAGACATAAATTGGCCAAAAATTGAAAAAAAAAAAAAACAATGTACTAGTGTACATTTTCTTTGACTCTAAGGTAAGTGAGCGCTAGAACAGCAATTATAGGTGAAAAAATTAAACTAATGGTGATAAACAGTTGCCGCAAGTTCCATCGTTGTTGATGCGACGTACTGCCACTGATGCCAATATTACAGATGTTCTTGGTTTGCTGCTTGCTTATCTGTGAACAAGGTAAACATTATTATTATCTAAGCATTTGTGACATAGGTAATTAAAGTTAAAAAAAAAACTTTATGTATCATTAGCTATATAAAATCGAAATGAATCACTGTTTAAACTATCACGGCTGTTCACTACAGTAATTTACCGTTATAAGGTTGTGGATGGCGCACTCGATATTTCAGCGCAGTTACATCCACTATGTTCACGGAAAGACTATCGGGAGCTCTTCCATCCACGACCTTATCACGGTAAATATCACTTTAATATTTATATAACTATCGATAGTGATTTTTAAATTTTTTATTTTACCATGGTCTGTGTTTGGGGTTATTTCATTGTTTCCAGCAAAATTAAGTACAGGGCTTATCAAAGTGTTGGGATCATACAAGAACATAATTTGAAAAAAAAATCTTTTTTACTAGATAAAAACTGTATTTTCGATCAATCGATTGATCTCCTCCGCCACCCTACAAAATACCATCACGAAATTTGCTTTTTACCATTTCTAAAGTTATTCTAAATATAAAGCGATAAAGAAAATTTAAAAACCACCAACCAATGGTCTACCATAGGTCGGTTTTTTTTAATTCTCACTCGGTGTTTTTACAAAATGATTATATCTTCAAAAAGTTGAAAATATGCGAAAGAGCTATCCCTTTCGCATATTTTCAACTTTTTTTTTGTTGAAAATATGCGAAGGAGATAGATTTGGTCGGTGAGCGCGGCCTTATAAATATTTTACCTGTTCTTCGTGTTCTTGAAGCTGTGGAGGACGTCGTGCTGCTGTGTGCAACGATAGCTGTTGTCTAGTGAAGCGAAGCCTCGGACTTTCTGTGGAAATAAATACATAATAAATATTTAATATAATAAATATAATACAAATAATAAATATAACTACTTTAATAGGTGGTAGGTCCTTGTTGTACAAAGTTAACTGTAAATAAGTACACACCTACACACTAAATTGGTGTCATCTTCGACCAAAATAAAATGAATGGACAGGCCCAGTTGAAGCGCATTTTTGAAGATAACAAAATGAGCGCCGGCTCTCATTTCGTTTCAGTCTGTCTCTAGCCGTAGGAAGTGCAACACGTGTCTATTGTTACGTGATGACGTAACATCTGACAAAGTTATGCATTCATAATTATGCTTTCCAGAAGTGTAAATACACAAATAATACCGGGATCTATTGTTCGTAACAAATATACTGTAGGTACATTTTTATAATAAGGTGTTGAAGTATAATTATGTCCGACGGTTTTGACTCGTTTTTACTGAGCAATTTCAATGGTCCATTCATTTTATTTTAGTCGAACGGTATCAAAGTAGAAACAAACTATGATAGTATTATCTAGATGCTCTAAAGTAGTTTGCGTACTCCTAGCGGAAAAGTATCTTTTTCATGATTTAAGTTTCGTAGATAGGTATTTAGTTCATGTCATCGTGTAAATGTTTATAATAATTTGAAGTTTTTATGTCAAGACGTTTTGGGACATTTGCGATAAACACTCCGCTGGTAGAAGCAGCACGTTTTAGGGTTCTTTAGCCCGACAAGGAACCCTTATAAATTCGTCCTGTCCGTCTGTCCATCCGTGTGTCCTTCCGTCCTAATTTTTTAGAACCTAACTTCTATAGTTTTTCGGCAAGTGCTTGAAACTAAGGTAGGCTGGACATCCTAAGCGGCTGGGAACAAAGTTATAATTTTTTGACACATCTTGATATTAGTTTATGAAAACGGGTTAAGTAAAAAAAACAACGGGCCGAATTGAGAACCTTCCTTCTTTTTCGAAGTTGGTTAAAAAGGTAGGTATTTTTAGAAAGTTTGGTTCTGTATATCTTGGCTCTTTACATCTTGGCTCTTCATATCTTGGCTCTTCACATCTTGGCTCATCCCACCTTGGCTCTTCACATCTTGGCTCTTCACATCTTGGCTCTTCATATCTTAGCTCTTCATATCATGGGCTCTTCACATCTTGGCTCTTCATATCTTGTCTCTTCACATCTTGGCTCTTCACATCTTGGCTCTTCATATTGCAGTTAATCGATGGTATACCCTACGTCAGCTACGTGTATTCTCAAGCAATAACATCTCGGTAATGTGTTAATTCCCCAAGAATACACGTGACCAACCCAGTATGTTTGTATCTTCTTTTTTTCTTTCTTCTCCTTTGATTGACCTACTAAAGACGCCCCTTCCCGTCCGTAGTTTTCTCGCCTGCGGCATTTCACATTATTTAATGTATGAATTTGCAAAATGTTACTATATCAAGTTTTGCTAACTACCATGACATAACAAAAAAAAACATATCTTTTAATATGCAGGAGTAACATGGTAACCAAAAAATTCACATGTTACCAGAACTAGTGGGTCTAGTACCTACACAATAGATTAGGGTGGGCTATTAGCAAAAAAACAGTATCTGAGAACTAGGTAGGTATATTTTTTTAGCGTGGATAGTTCCGCGTTTGGCTTCCAACTATATTTATCTATTCATCTGTAGACACAACAATCGAAACGCAAAACTGAAGTTTTAGCGTTGAAAGGCCAAAAAAACAAAAAACAAAAATGGTACATTTTAGTACCTACCTACTAAAATGTACTATTTTTGGTTTTTGTTTACAACACTGGTTTCGTAGTCTTAAAAGGAGTTTTGGCGCCAACGTGGAAAAAAACATGTCGGCTCGTTGGATAATTTTTCTAAACTTGTGTATTTTCGACTTTTAATGTGTACTAAATGGTGAATTATTATTCATTAAGTGCTCGTAAACGTGCTCGAGTGTGGACAAGTGATATAACGAGGTGAAACGTGTCTTTTTTTTTTTTTTTTGCATTTTTAGGGAAACTTACAGTCGAATAGTACATAAGTGAACAAAAATAATTAGGTGACTAGGCCAATTACAAGTTTCCGCCTATGGAAATAAGAATAACATTTAGAAATTTATCGTAGGAGTAACTAATAGTGTAGATAACGATTAAGATGCGATAACCAAGTATAAATATAAAGTTAAGTTTAAGAATCAAAGAATTGACAAGCTAAATGTGAGCGAATTGCACTCACACTATCAAAGAATACATCGATATCATTATGCAACAAATATTTGTTCATAAAAGAAGAGGTCCTGTGAAGGAAGGTACTTACTACGTACTACTAAGGTCTTTTCGTGATGTTTCCAAAACTCCATAGGAGCCTCATGTAAAGTCACCACCACTTAACAGGGGCATGAGTTTGACTTGACCGTGACTTACTTAGCTTGACTCTGACTTTGACTATGACTTGTTTGACGCTATTAAGACTATGTAAACTGTTTAAGATTACGACTAAAGGACATTGAATCCAGGGTCAACAAACTTTAACAAAAAAAAAGTAGTCTTAAAAATACACTAAAAATACCTCTTATTGTCGTGCCGTGTCTGTCTGAAGGTATTTATGTCACGGTTATTTTATTTTGAGTGGCGTCTTTCAACGTTAAATCGCGGGCGCTGTATTACGACACCGCTGTTTTGGAAACCCCAAGTAGACACGTCCGGTGCCATTCCAAACAACAATGGCAGAATCTGTCTGTTTGTGATCTATCCGCGTGACCCGGTCGGTCCCAACGGGGGCAGTGGGCCTAATCGCGGGGGCACGTGCGCCGGCACGCACCGCCCGGTAGCACATCCGGGGGTAATCCGGGCCGGACGCCGCGCCGGAATTAGCCGCGAGAAACATACGGAGATATTGAACTGGAGTGGCCAGTCCTTATATTTTGCAATAAATTTCCTTTGACAAATAGACATGTACCTGATCTAAGTAAATTTCATACATTGCAATTTAAAAAGCTTTATCTGTACTCTATCTGTAGATATATTTACGTTACTCACCGTGCGAAATGGCGTACGTCTCTTAAATGTCGTACGACTCGTAAATGACGTACGACTCGTAAATGACGATGTGGTCAGAGAAGTCGGTTCTATCTTTAATACATACCGAGGATAAGCCGGACGCCGCGCTAGCTGAGAGAAACACACTGATCGGAGATTTTGGATTGACTACTTTATCATTTGAGGAGAAATCCTCACATTGGTGTTAAAGTTAACACCAATGTGAAAGAACGTTCGGATTTTCCTCAAAATTATGGGGGCCAACCTTCGCGTAGCATGCACCGTAGCCATACTACGATGCAATGGCAAGGCTGCTACGAACATTTCACTTAGGCAGTAGCATCGTAGCGTGGCTAGTGTACTAAAATGGAAAAAATCACGAGTGGCTTACCGCAGTGGACCAATGAGGCCAAAGTGGAATGCGCTGCCCGAATAGGTGTTCCCCGATAGTTACAACAATCTGGGTGTCTTCAAATCACGAGTGAATCGGTTTCTTCTAGGCAAGCGTGCTCCATCGTAGATCGCATCATCGCTTTACATCAGGCGAATTGGCGGTCAAACGCAAGCCTAATTATGAATTTAAAAAAAATAAGTTGGGAAAGAAGTGGCACAAGAAATCATTTCTGTTCTGTTATGCAAAATTATTATTTCATACAACTTCTTTGTATGAATTATGACTGACTGACATTCAATCAATTGTTCAAAGTTTGAATGAACCAAAAATAAAGACGCTGATTTTCATAAAAATGACGGCAATTTATCTAAATATAGCTGGCTCGTAAGAATGTTATAATACCTACTTGAGAAGCTTTTCAAACATAAATTGGAACAACTCGTAAAACATTTCTATTAAGAGGTTCTCTGTAAGCTCCTTTGATCGTATTACTAAAGTTGACACAAGAATTCTTTACAAAGAGAGTTAAAGATACTTAAAGGAACTGTAACACCTTTTGAGAGGATGTTTGTGATATTTAACCGACAATCAGATATCAAACGTTAGTCCGATAGAGGTTTTATCCGGTGGGTGCTATCTGAAGGGCGGCGCCTTTGATCCGCACGGCCGCTTTGAAGTCGCGCGCCCTTTGTCGCCGCCCGCCCTCCGCGAGACCTGCACAAACGAGGACACACTGTAATGATACTATTAAGTATTATTTAAGGAAACTCGATGCCTAAATACTGAAAAGGCAATTTATAAGAAGTTATTCGGTTATATTTCGGAGAGTGTGCATCGGATCTGTATAATTCACTCCTGCCCATTTTTCTATCGGTCTGCCAGAGTAAGCACGAAAAGGCGAAACCATTTCGTGGTTGCTATTCCAAAAACCCGTACGTAGTGCTTTGATTCCACTTTTATTGTGCTAACTGCTAGTTTTAGGCATGTGCTGCCAGAATGGGTGTTTCCCGATATGTAGTTACAATCGGGGTGTCTTCAAATCGCGAGTGAATCGGTTTCGGTTTTCAAGCGTGCGGTCTACCGCATCATCGCTTAACATCAGGCGAGCAACCGGTTAAATACAAGCCTATAACCTAATTAAAAAAAAGTTTGATTGTTTTCTCGTATCGAACATGAAATTCCATGTTCCTAACCAAAGTAAAAAAATAAATATAGTATTTGAATTCACTAGGCACTGGGTGACAAATGGGATACTTGTTTTCTTTTATGCCATAGGTGGCAAACAAGCAGACGGCCCGCCTGATGGTAAGCAGTCACCGTCACCTATGGATACTTGTAACACCAGAGGCATCACAAATACGTTGGCGACCCTAAAATCATCGTTCTGGACACATATGCCATATATCCTGCAATGACCATTTAGTTCCGTTTAAATTAAACAAAATAAAGCAAACTAAAATAGTATAAAGCAATTTTCATGTTGATATACTAAAGGATGGCACAGAAAATAGAAAAAAAAAGTTTCTTACAGAAATGGAAGTACAACACAGCTGTTAAACATGCTAATTGTAGGTTAGCTCTCGGTGGACCTAACTTTATGTCTAGGTAGCATCAAATAAACTAGGTTCCCCAAATAAATTATAATATTTTGTAAAGAAAAAAAGAAGAAAGAAAAAAAAATTATAATGTAATTATAAAATTTAAATAAATTAATTGAATAATAAAAAATTGAATTTGAATTATTTATTTTTTGTATTTTTTTTTAATTGTTTTTGTATGTTTTTTTGGAAATTATAATATACTAGCGGTCCGCCCCAGCTTCGCACGGGTATAGATTATAGCCTATGTCACCCGGGGATAGTGTAACTTCCCAACAGTGAAAGAATTTTTCAAATCGGTTCATTAGTTTTGGAGCCTATTCAATGCAAACAAACAAACAAACAATGAAATCTTGCCTCTTTATAATATAATATAAAATATATAAAATAAAATAATATATAAGTATAATATCATAGTCGGTTCAAAAGCAACCAAAGCGCAGTTGTCGGGGCGAGCTAAAAACGTTCAAATCATAAATATGAACGATATTTACAAACCTCGCACCTGTTGAGAAGTGCGGCGAGTAGTGCTCGGTTGAGTTTCTTTTTCCAGACTTTTTACAGAGGGAACGTGACAGGTTAAGTAAAAGCTTTGAGCGTTTCAAAAACTTCCAACTCTTGCCATTGTCCCATGTTTTGATTCGACATTTCCTTGTATTTAGATTTTTAATTTTGATTCAATATCATCCTTTTTGGGACACATGACTTCTCTCAGAGAGAGTGGACCGGCCCTAATCCAGCATGTTGGCCCAGCGCATGTTGGTGAATGACATATTTCATTGGCTTTTCAGGTTCTTGGACATACCGAAAGGACATATCGTGAGGAAACCCTCACCATAAAAATGCTGCACAACTGCAATTTTTGATTGATTTTGCATATTTTTCCTCTTCTGTAAAACCTGCAACAACGACAAAGTTCATGTCAGAGAAATTCATGTAGTAACTCTGTTGACGAAGAAATCTGTTATTATATAAATGTGACGGATCAAACTTTGCAAACAAACTAGCAGCTTCCCGCGGAAGCGCATTCCTACAAGAAGCGTTAATTTTCCGCGAAAAAAAGTTGCTTATACTGTGTGTTGCCTATGCTACCTCCTTACCAAATGTCATTTCAATCCATTTTACAGTTATGGAGATGAGTAGTGACAAACATACACACTTAGGTACACGCAAACTTTTGGGTTTCTAAAATTATTAGTTTGAATAATAAGACGCAGCAGCTTTTGTGATTGAAGGAATGATTTAAGTAATGAGAAACATGTGACTGGCTGATATTTAAAACAAAACAAAAAAATACAATATATTTTATAACTTTCGTGATGAAATCCTGTTAATATATAGGTACATAACACATAAATGATTTTACTGTCACCAAATTACATGCGATTTTCACAATGACACACCTACGTACCTAGCATTGGAATTCGAAAATGCATTGAAATGCCTTATCTAAGTAAATCTCCAAAATATAACATCAATAGAAATGGTACCTAAACACAACAATGACAATAACCAGAATTGGTTGGCGCCGTAGTCAACAGATATTATTATGACATTTGCAATAGGTGAATTTAGCTTCATTGTTGCAACTCACAATTGAGAGCCTGAATTTTCGTAATAACGCATCTAGCACAGTTTAGTGTCCCAGAAAGAAAAATTTTGTACCCTATTTTAAGCTCTATATCATTTATATTGCCTTTAAAAGTCTACAAAAAGTGTTATTTTACTATAACTATTTGTCATAGGGAATGTGCCCATGTGCCGATTGTTGCACTAGCATTTATCAGGTTTTATTGTCGCTGAAAACTAAAACGGGTATGTTTTCATTGTATGTTAAATCTATACTCGTAGCTTGCTATACTTTTACTGATGTTTAATAAACTGCAATTAAATAATTTAGGGAATTTTTTGAACACAATATAGTCATGTGACCCTAAACTAAGCAAAGCTTGTACTATGGCTGCCAGAGACTGATATACATAATTCTTTATAATACGTACTTAAATAAACTGTACATTGATGTATTATAAACTCCAATTAACTTTGGACACTTGATATTTTTATTTAAAAAAAACCTAAATGCTACGCGTGCTCTCCAATTGTAGAGAAGCATTAAACGATGAAAGAGCCATTTTTCTGGTCTATTATAACGGAAAGCTTTTACCGCTTTGCGTTCACAATTCGTGTAGGGGCGGTCTCGCCACAAAAGCAAAATTAATTTTAAAATACACGAAAAGAAATTAACTTTCCGCCGGGGTCGGGTCGACGTGAAACTTTCGAACGAGGGAGCTCTCGGAAAGACTTAAAAATAATAAAGACTTAAATGTGGACGAGGACAATCCCATGTTTATAGCGGCGCTTTGTCGTCCGAATGTTTTTGTGAAACCTAATTTTCTGACTGCTTTGGTTTCGAGTTGGCTTCCGTTGTGAAGACATTATTACTTAAAAAAATTGATATTATTGTAGTTCTTTGCAGTACGTTTGCATGGTCGAGTGGCCAACTTATGTGTCTGAATTCTTAGGCCGCCTAAAATCTCTATAACTTAGTGGTTGTTGATTGCATAAGTTTTTGTTAAAAGATTAATAAACATAATAACTCGAGATTCGACAGAGTATTTTTGAACGATTTTACATGAGCCACAACTGAAAAAGTCTTGAACAAAATTCTTTTAGATTCGCATCTTTGGATTTAATTATCACTTTAATCCAACAAAGCAGTTAATTAGTGAACTTCCTCTCGATTGCAGCACTAAAAGATGTAAAAGATGATTTTTACTGCGTTAAACAGGTATTATTTCAGCCCGTTTAATTTTCCCGGTTCTCTGAGGAGCGCTTATACAGTCTAGGACTTTAGGACGATAGCCCACCACGGCAAGCTGAGCATGGATAGAATAGGAATTTGATAAGGGAGGACGCTGTCAGAGTTTTCATGCGACTTTAGTTGACGAAGTCGAAGTTGGATAGAATGATGGTGTCGTTGTAATTGACAGATTAATTTAAATTAATATGTTTTGAAAAATTTGCCAATACCTCATTATCTACAAGTTAATTCATGTGTTTTAAATAACAAAATACATCCTACCCAAATTAAACAAAAAAAATTATCAATGTATTAAAACGACTTCAAAATTAATAAGCACTCGAACAAAATTATTCGCGTTATTCGCTTGTTCAAAAACTACTGAGCCAATGTTGACGAAATTTTTGTGGGACTATCTCGAGAGCTTCATGACTCCTGCCTGAGTAACAAATATCGGAGTAATTGGTTTGAATGCATAAATAATAATAATAAATTAATAAAAATTACGGACCGATTTTTTTAACTGAATAGAGGTATAAGATCAGGGTTTTTTTAACAGAATGGTGGTGATCTTCTGTCTCTATGAAGAACTATAGTCGATCCACAAGTAGTTGTATTGCAGCGTGAAAGAGTAATAAACAAACAAACAAACACACTTTCGCATTTATGTTACTTATTATACTATAAAGTACTACTGTTGTAGTAACCCAAACAAAATTATTCAGTTCTTTATTAACATGTACATTTTTCCTTTTTTGTGTCTTACGTTAGCTACATCGCAGTGCACTTTTTGCATGACGGTGGATGTCGAGCGCAAGAGGCTAATTTTTATCGTGCCTTTTTGCTTGAGACAAGGATAATCGAACTGCCAATCTTGTTCGAACAAAGGAGCTTTATCGGAAACTATTAGAATACCTGCATCTGAGAATAACGTTTTTAAAGTTCATCTCAAACAGAAGTAAGAATAGTAAATTTTCATTTATAAAAAAATTACATCGTTTGTTACTTTTAATATATCGCCATTATTATTATAATAATACTTATCAGTTATGTTATATGACCATCTATTGTTGTCAACAAAATAGATAGACCAAAAGAAGCAATAGCACTCTACCAAAACAAAACAGAAGAAAACATGGACGACTGATCAATGAAAAAAAAACTTTGTAAAATGTTGACACAAAATTTGTAAAATATGCAATTTCGGTTACTTGGATGACAGTATTGTCACCGAATATTATAGTTATATTGATTTATAAACCAAACTACTAAACCAATTTTAATAAAATGTATATGGGACCAATATGAAAGCATGTCCTTTCAATAAAAAGAATTTTACAAATCGGTTCATAAGTGACGCAAGTAAGACAAACATAAAAAAAAATTAGAACTCCTTCCTTTTCTCAATTTGGTTAAAACGATACGACAAAGATGTGAACCACAGACTGGATGAGAAAGGCGAGAGACAGAAATGCATGGAATACTGGGGCAGACCTACGCCAAAAGGCAACTATCACGAACTGACAAAACTAATCAACAGTGGCTAATGACACACAAGTATCATATCAATAATCTCTATAGTAATTTTAGTGACATTAAAATGTCAAAAAAAAAGGTAAATTCACATGTTAAAAATGACAATAGAAATAAAAAGCTTTTTTTATTAATTTATTTATAGTATAGGAATCGTGGGCTGAGATGTGATTAGCATAACACTTTAAGTTATCACTTACTTACGTGACGTTGAATGTGATAGACGCACTTGCAAGCGTTCAATTGGATAACTGCTCTTAGTTAGTTTTATTCTCGACTTTATTTCAATAACACTAAAGTTTTCGTTAAAGTAAACACAAATTTTCGATTTCACAAAGTACGAGTGTGCATAGCACTGTCAAAATAAGCATCGTATATATGAGAAAGACAAAACAGTTAAACGATAAATAAGAGAAATGATGACGAAAATAAAATAAACTCAACGAGTAGAACGCATCAACCTCCGTCTTTAATGTGAACGGGGTAAAAAAGTGACCTTTGTTGAGCAACCTATTGTAGTGCTAACACTACACACACCTTGGGCCTTACGGCTATCTGTGTTAAGCGATTCTGTTTTTGTGAAATATTGCGCGACTGCAAACCGTATCTCCGGGTGTTAAGGTTGACGTTCGCGTAATTTTCCGAACTGTGCTGTTACAGAGCTAATAAAATTCGAGCCCGCGTTAAGAGCTAGCCGTAAAGCCCTGGTAAACCAGGTGGCCAGGTGACCTGGTGGCCAGTCAAGTGCATTCGCACTAGACACTTGAAAACCAATGATTTACACGTATTTATTCGATTTAAACAAAAAAATAATAATTATTAGCTGCAGCGATAAATCTCATCTACAAAATTATGTCATAAAAATTTGAAAGTTTATCATCTCGTATAAAAAGTATACATTGTCAAGCAAGCACCGCGGGGTCGCAGGTGCCGCGCGGCGTCGCGGCTGCGTCTGGTGCGCGACAGGTAATTAAAATGCTAATGAGACAACCCTAGCTTGCCCTCGTGGTACTGCGCTGAGACAACCCTACGGACAGTGTAGCGCTTAGCCTTTTCAACCGACTTAAAAAAAGGGAGTGCCTTTAAAACTTTAGCGATTTGAACACTATTTTTAAATGTTTATCGGGACTTATAGCGTATTATGTTATTTAGGTAAAAATAGTTAACTTACGCTCGTCGTTTCGACCATGTTAATGTTACAATGGTCATGAGCTGACGGAAAACTGTGGTGAGTCCAGCGAGAAGAGCGGGTGTTTTTGTTCTTCTACCCTCACTTAGTCTTGAAAAGTCGCAGGGTTGCACCATTCAAATCGCAATAAAGTGCGATAAGTCCCAATAAACATTCAAAAAAAGTGGTTCGCAATTTAATAAATAAACTGTTTTTGTGTGGATTTTAGGTATATGATATCTTCGCCGATTCAGAACCGATTTAAATTTGATTGAATAGTCTATAGGAAATATTCCTCCTTCAAGGGTGTAAATTAGTGGAAAAATCCCGTTTACTGGATGTACCTTTATTTTATTTTCTATAAATATGTTTTGCTCCTTGGCTTAGTTCGAAGTAGGTTGGTAGGTAGGTAAGTAGTACCACAATGTGTGGTAGACGAGTTACTAAACTGTTTAGTAGCTCGATTGCTAATTTACCAACGAGCAGTAAAAGGTCCTTGTCTGGCCATGGTTTAACAATATTTTAGTCTCAACAACATTACAGGCAACTAAAGCATCATCAATCAAACTAAACTTGATTTACGTCATCCGTTACTCAGCTAAACCAGTACTGTCGCCGCCTGGCGGCGCCCCTGAGCAACATCAAAGAGACTCCGTAACTTTAAATGAATCCTTTAATTACACTAGTGTTGATTCTCTAAGAAATACCCTCGAGGGAGGTTTGAAAATTACCTATCAACGAAATTAAACGCAAGGGTTTCAACGGCTTACGCTTTCGGTAATGTAGTATGATATTTATGTGGTTACATGTTGATAAGGCAGTTTTACACGAAGTGTCTTACACCTTATGTCATTTCTAAATATAGAACTGACTGGCTGATCCAGTCTTCCCTTCCGGCTGGATGATAAATTATTTGCGTTTTTTGTTTTCTCCGACTAAGGCGACTAGAATCTAACGCAATCGATTTTTTACCGACTTCAATAAGGAGGGGGTTCGAAATAAGCTTTTTTATGTTTTTTGTTTCAGGACATTTTATGAACCGATATGGAAAATTATTATTTTAGTTAAAAGTACATACTTTCAGATTGGTGCCACAGAAATTTCATCAAAATATGTTAAGTAGTTTGGCTTGTAAATCAAAATAATCGAAATTGCGTATTTCACTAATGTTGTAAATTCGGTTTTTTAATTGATAATTATTTAGTTCCATATAATACTTTATTTTGGACTACGGATTTTCTTTACAAAAATAACCCTAAGTATGTGAAATGGTAAAAGTTAACAATATAAGTTACTACATAAGTGTAGATCTGCCTGTATGTTGCTCTACCTACGCGATTAAGGCGGTCCCCGACGTTGTAGGTGATGTTTAACCCAATTCGCTTAATTCGTATGGAAAGGTTATTAATTAACCAAGTGGTAATTTGTTTGCGTTGAACATTTTCATATTAATTTATGTTTTTATGAATGCAGCGCAGTAATATTAAAATAAGTTTTAAAATGCTTGTAACTGACTTCAAACGAAATTGCGTATTTACATATTTTGAAGACGTAATTTTTTTTAATTGATAATTATTTGTCTCATAATATATCTAAGGTTTTAAAAAAAATTAAACAATCAAAAATTGCTGAGTATTTTTTTCACGTACTTCAAATTCAATACATATTTTTTTTGTTACAACAATAATTTTGTGATTTATTCAAAACTAGCTGACCTAACTGACGTTGTATTACCCAAATAAATAAAAAAAATTAGTTATTTTATTGAGTTCATACAAAAAATAAAGCACGTGACTAATTTTTTCCATATTTTTCTATTATTTGCGCAACAATTTATCTTTTCTTTAAAACCTAATAAAGACAATTACGGACAAAAAAATTGCCAAATCGGTCTACTTTTCTCAAGTTATGCGCTTGCCAATGAAGCATAAAAAATATATTTATATTATAATAAATAATAATAATTCAGGTCAGAACAGCACACCACCAGTTATCATCATATTGGTTGTGATCAAACGTCGGTCAGTAGGTAAAAATCCAAACTTGTAATCAAATAGGTATTTTCATCTCAGCCTTAAGAATCAACACTTTAGATCCCAAAGCAAACATCTCGCCCGTTATTATCATGTAGAGGCAACACGTCCGTGCTCTCCTGCGGGCCGGGCCAATCTGCCGCGTGTTGACTCTCCTCAATAACCAACTCCAAACATAATTATCTCCCTCGATTTGTCCCGAAATTGGCGATTCCCTCTGAGGGCCTCGATATTGCTCCGGCAAATTTCTTGAGCCAACACCGGTGGGGTGTGGACGGCAGTGATTAAACTTGCAAATAAAAATGGTATATTGCAATTTTTGCGTGGATTTCGGGACTTCTGTACCTAATTATATATATTTTTATGCAAACAAGCAGACGGGCCGCTTGAAGGTTAGCAGTGACCGTCGCCTTTGGATACTTGTCACCAGAGGCATCACAAATACGTTGCTGACCTTTTAACTCGCCTTTGGAATAACTATATATAAGAATAGTGATATCAAAAAGTGTTAAATGTTTTAGTTGTTTTTGAACGAAAAGGATTTAAGTTTATTCGAAAACCACCTAATATCACCATACTATTAAAAATATATAATTCAAAATAAATATATTAAAAGTATATCTATATAAATATATAATTATTATTTTTATTGCTGATGAACTTATCTATTTTTTCGATAGTAAGAAACTAGCGTCATAAACATCAACTTAAAGAATTTTAAGTTACTTACTAGCCTAATTTTAGGCATGATTATAATTATATTAAGGGATGCTTTTTACAAACGTCTCAGATCTGCAAAAAAGCCATGATCTCAAGTACTGTTTATAAAACTATCCAGTGTGCCGTTTTCCCGCCTCGATGCGGGAACATGGAGGGTCATTGTTTGATTATCTTATTAAGGGATGATTGATCTTCATTAAGATATCGATATGACTTTTTCGTTGGTTAATATTTGGGATATCACATTATTAATTAATTATTTATTTGCATAATACTGTTCTTACACTGAGATGATATTTTTGCTGTTGTATTTATGGTATACGATTACTTAGTAAGTTTATCTACCAGTTTCTATCTACGAGTTTGTAGATAGGCACACGCAGACACTGATAAATCCCCATATCTGCTTACAACATCCCCATACAATATCCCCATACAAAAAACGTTTTTTTTACGTATTTCTGTATTTGCTCTAATGTAAAAACGGTAATTCATACAAGCGTCAAACTTGGCATGATTATAGTGCACACTCGAAAGTATAACAACAAATAATAAAGGGCAAGTGCGAGTCGGTGACAAATTTCAGTTCATTATTTATTTATCATTTCACTGTAAGGATGACCTCTTTATCATTTTACCGGAACGAAATGCCATATTTTACTAATTTCGAAGTCGGTTTTTTAAATTGATAATGATTGTATTTTGTGGTAGTACGGTGCGCTCTCTCAGTGCGCGAGCCCGACTCGCACTTGGTCGGTTTATTATAACATGTAGTCTGCACCTATAATTGTGGTGACGTTTAGTTGAATTATTTGTTCCTTGTCTCCGTTATGTAATGCAATAACGTACACTGTCTAGGTGTTCATTAAATATACTGTTTGTAATAAGCACAGTTTTTTTTTGTTGTTTAAATTAGAACGGCTGTCATGGCATTTTTGTAAGAATTTTGTTGTAGCCATTTGCACCCATATAAACGAAACGTCAGTCATTCGAAATCAGCTAGCAACTGTGATGCGGACAATGAACTTTGAAACCTAACCCAAAAGGTCCATGTTCTTTGGATGCTGAGTTCGACGCGTTGATCTAAATAAGAATGTTCACGCAACGTTCACTCATAATGCCTGGTGACAGATTCTTTTCCGTTCATTCTATCCGTTCTATTTACTACTCTTTTCTGTGGTATGAAGAGTACAAAAACCGGCCCGAGCACCGATTCCTTCTTAAATAGTTATTCAAGTTGATTTAAGAAATCATCGAATAATTATAATTTATCTGAGAAAACTTTATCATTTTATTTTCCTTCTTCAGGTTTATAAGAGCTCAAGCGCACTTGCGGCCTATCATGATCGGTAGTAAGATTGAATTATTATACGTTTCTACATAATATTGCTTGAAATATTTTATAGCCATTCTTTGACCTTATTAATTTATGCCACGCACCAGACGACGTCATTACCACGTTTCTTCCCGTTCTGTGTGGTATTAAGGTCGCGCTCACCAGCCAGAACAATTATATCTATCGCGCATTTTCAAAAAATTTAAGATAAATATAACTGAGTGAGAAGTAAAATTGGCCTTTTTTCAGAATAAGACTGCACTTTTCGGGTTGATATTTTATATGATGGCGGAAGAGAGAAAAATAACTCAAAATTATGTTTTTGCAATCTCTGCCGCCAAAATATAACTTTAAAAATGTTTGCAATGTTATTCTAAATGCAATGCCTGATAATTTTTTAGTAAGTATAGTTTAGTAAGTATATTAATAAAAAAATTACATATACACATGTAATAATATGTTATAATTATTAATAATTTATGTTCTAAAAAATTTAAAATGTGCAAAGAGACTGGGCTTTGAGCGCGGCCTTAAGGAAAACGGCTGCATATCGTTGCAGCGCGACTCTTCGACGACTCTACTATAGTAAATATAAAATATGTGCGACACTCGCTCGCCGTTTGAATACAAAGTGGGCATTACAAATTATTTCTTAAAAGCCCCACCTTATGACGCAACTGTCGTGTGGGTAGATTTTAGTTATATCCAAAGAATAAGCATAATGACTCTAACAAAGAAACACTGACATTATTAAATATGTTAGAAAGAGAAATATAACGGACGTTCAGTACAGTTATAAGATAATTAACGGGTTATTTACCGTGATAAGGTTGTGGATGTAGCTCCCGACATTGTTACCGTTTTTTTTTGCGCAAAAATTCGGGAACACTGTCCGGTACATATCCCGTTAATCTTCTTATAACTGTAGGTTAGAAAGAGATTCTAAAATTGTATGTATTTTTTTATTATATGAGATTAATGTATGTTTTGATAGAATATAAATATAAATAACAGCAACCCACCATGACAGATGAAACGCCAATCAGAGAGAATGATGTCACGGTAGTGAAAAGAACAATTTTGTTTCAAATTTCGCAGAAATTTCAGTACTTACTGTTAACATCGATTGTTTAAGATAGTGAGAAAACGATTGCCTGCGAATTTTTGGGGCAGTTAAAACTAGTCTAAATAAGGTGTTTTTAGTGTATTGAACATCTTCAAAAATAAGTTGTTATTGGATAAGTGTAAGAAAATCGCAGATTTTTTTTTTATTAATCATCATGCTCATTGCACGTGGAAATTAATGAGATTATAGCATAATACTTGAGTCAAATATCCAAGCTATAAATTAAGCACCATGAAGTGCAAGGATTACTTAAATGCATAGTCGGGTTTATTAGTGGTTTAGACTTAGTAGGTACTCTAAGTCATATTTTTTTTTTTTTTTTTTTTTTTTGTATCTTTTGTTCTTTTAATCTGCTCCTAGAAGTAATGAATTTTGCATTTGAATAATAATGTCTATATTTTCTCCCTAATTAAATTTGAGATGCATTAAAAATAAATCTACCTTCCCGACTATAGACATTTTTTTCCGCCCTTCTTTTAACTCGTTTACGGGCATTTCATATTCATTACCCTCCGTAGCCGTAGCGGGCTACGGCTTCGTAGCGGGTTACAGCGTAGTAATTGTGCTACGAGCAATCTGTTTTATGCTTTGATAACTTTATGAAACACCGTTACAATCTTATGAACCACATGCTGTGAAACGATCTAAGTATGGTTTATTTTTAATTGCAGACTTTGGCAAATAAACTTTATTCTTTTAATATGTACATAGGTATGGTACATAAGTATTTAATTCATAGTCTAATGATTGCATAGTCTTTTTTTCTATTTTGCTCTTTCTAACTACAAAATGATAATAAAGTAATGCTACGAAGTATCAAGTTTGCTACGAAATTCATAGCAAAGTTAACTTCGTAGCACGTTACGTAACTGTCACAAAACGCTTTCAAATATCAAACGAAATTAAACTCGTTTAATTTGTCAGAAATATGTATAACTTTTAAAGCGAATAATTAGGCGTGTTTGGTGAGATTGTTTTCCAATTAATTTGGTTTCTTATTATGCTCATTTCGTGTGAAATTTCACATTAATACAAAACACTTCTCATCACTTCACATTGCTTACATTAACTTTGTTTACACTGTGACAACACGTCAGAAGTTACTGTTTACATACCATTATAAAATGAGACCAATTAAAAAAAACAGTGTCTCCAATTTAACTTTCTTTAAACGTGGAGTAGCCAATTAATAAAAAACCGTATTTTGTCTTATTTGAGATTTGTTTTAGAGAGCGTTAAATGACAAAACATAGACTGACTATACTCTAAAGCTACAAAGCGTTAGATATAACTATTAAGTTACCTAGACAAAAATACAGGGTTAAGCGGAAAGAGCGTACTAAGCCGAAAGGGATCCACTATACTCATCATTATGAACAACTTTTACTATGGAATCAGCCCTAAAATCGCAAAAAATATCAGCTATTCCATACATTTTGTCAAGTGTAAATAACCATATTTTATGGAACAGATGATATTTCTTTCGCTATTTCAGGGTTTGTGCGATAGTAAAAGTTGTTCATAATGATGGATATTATGAGTATTTTGAGATTTTGTGATAAGTCAGTCAGTGAGTGAAAGAGTGTGTGAGTGTATTTCGATTTTATACATACACTAGCTGCGCCCCGCTGTTTCACCCGCGTAGTGATGAAAAATGGTGATGATGATGATGATGATGATGAAGAAAAGTAGCCTATGTCACTATACCCATAGGCGGCTATACCCATGCAAAAAATAAATTTATAATATTACTATGATTAAGTAGTCAGTGGAAAACCATCATCATCATCATTTCAGCCATAGCTGCCCCAGCCAGCAGCCACTGCTGGACATAGGCCTCCCCCATCGATCTCCAAAAGGGCCGGTTGGAAGTGGCCTGCAACGCGGAGTTTTCTTTCGGTCTCTTGGGTTGTCCGCCCATCTGGCGGGTGGACGTCCTACGCTGCGCTTACCGGTCCGTGGTCTCCTTTCAAAAATAAAGGTTCAATGGAAAATACTTATGCTAAAATTAGCCACACCGAGTGCGTCCTTATACGCATGTAGCTCTCGGCATAGACAAAATTAAACAACAAAGTAACCCGAGTCGTAATCCATCACTAAACGTCACTCCAGAGAGATCAGCCGACAAATTTTAATTCCGAATGAAGCTCTTAAGGGCGCGGTTATCGCCACGAAGACTGGGAACCTAATGTTTCGCGTGACTCGAATACTGAAATACAATTTTAATTTTAGCATCCCCTTCCATCTGGCTTTCTGGAGGGTTCGAGGTGTCTCAACTTTACATATTTTTGAGGGAGTAAATCTCGTTTGATGGAAAAAGAATTTCGCTGTAAACAGGAGACGGTTGATGGAAATTCGTCGTTAGTATTCAGGGGCATAGAATTAAGTGACAGAGTTTGCGTAATAATATGTGGATCGAATGTTTACGCTCCGTGCAATAAAATGGGCTGTATATTTTTTATATTATATCGACGTTCCTATGTATATTATTAATAAAGAGTTAAAAATTATTGAACGTAAAATACATTTGACTTTCGTATTAGTGTTTTTAAAAGTTTACATTCTTAGTAATAGCTTAACCATAGCCATCTACTTCATAAATCTACAATCAATCCTTTTCCCATAAAAGAGTTACCTTCCATCAAATACAACGAATCAAAAGACTGCCGAAATTCGCAACAATTTTATTATTCAATTACGGCTCAGTGGCGAGCGATATGCCAGCGTGAGAATGACACCCTTTACCCCCTGTCCCACCCGCACCCCGCTAAACCTTCAGATTAAGGGTGACTCGATACTCGGCTCTCCGGATAATAAACATGATGACTAAGAAGATTATAGTACAAACTTGTTCATGAATTAACCAGAATAAACGTCGGTGTCTAAATTTAATTTGGGTAGCTAACTTGCTTCAAGTTTGTATGCACAGGGTAATCTTGACTGAAACATTTCGCGAAGTTAGCCGCATGGACAAAGTTTGGACAAGTTTCTAACGTGTTTCGTCGTGTAGCTCAAACTGTACTCGATTAAAGATAAATACGTAGAAAAAACACAAACCCCTCTCTAACAGGCCTTTGTCCAACAGTGGATATTTAATGGCTGCTGATGATGATGATGACGTAGAAAAAACATACTGTGGTAACTTTCGGTGACGTAGGGCTTTACGGACAACTGCTATAACAGGCACCTAATCCGCTCAGTTGGAAAATCACGCGACCGCAAACCTTATCGCGCCAAGATACGGTTTGCGGTCGCGTGATTTTCCAACTGAGCGGATTAGGTGCCTGTAATAGCAGTTGTCCGTAAGGCCCCTGGGCCCTGATTCATTAACTACAAATGCGCTCGTAACGCGGCGCGTTAAGTAGGCCTTTATTTAGGCCTAGAAAATAGAGGCCAAATTTTTAAAGATTAACTTAACGCGCCGCGTTTCGTTCGTGTTTAGTTAGTGAATAGAGGCCCTGTTTGTGAGCTTAAAATTTGAATAAGAAAAACACTACCACTTCGT
This sequence comes from Agriopis aurantiaria, assembly GCA_914767915.1. Taxonomy (NCBI): domain Eukaryota; kingdom Metazoa; phylum Arthropoda; class Insecta; order Lepidoptera; family Geometridae; genus Agriopis; species Agriopis aurantiaria. The sequence continues at coordinate 9,175,652 of OU611999.1, forward strand.
TATACAACTGCATCAAGTAGTTAAAGCGATCAGATTGATTTTGTTACGTTATTTAATTTAAATGTTGCTGACAATCAAAGAATTGCGACCGGCAGGATTCGAACCTGCTCCATACGGATTTACGCCCCGAACGCTCTATCAGTTAAGCTACGGTCGGTCTCCTGTAGTTTCTTGAGCTGAGAATCTAAGCGTGGGTAACACCATCTATAATCATTGTTTACATGCCAGTGAAGTGGAGTTTGAAGTGTGGAATACCCTTCAAAAATTACTATTGACTTTGTTACATCAGTTAACTAATCCACCTAAAATAACAAGTTCTATTTATATACAAACAACTTAAAAGGATCTAGGTGGGCACTCTTCTACCGATCAGATTGGATATTTTCCAACCCCTCTCGGTCGGAAAATGTCGAACCTACTCATACATGGATACTACGATTCAAATGCATCTGTAGAAATGGTCATTCAGAGCCACATCATTCCCAAAGTGTCGTGGTCTCGCGATCACCTAGTGGCTGCTAAGTGGATTGGAGTGGGACCTCATCTGTTCGCCGTCAGAGACGTGGGGGTGACGGTGGGGTGGGGTAGGGTGTCACCCGCCTGCGAATTGCGTTAAATAAAGTCAAATTGAGCAATAAAGGCTGGCTCCCCGCAGTAATGCAATAGGATCGGCCGACGGGAACTATACCACTAATTTACACTCTTGTACTCCCACGGGTGGTCCGCAGATTGGCTTCGAAGGCGTCTTCAGACTGAGGTGATACAAGTCACATGTTTGTCTTTTGTTTTTATCGCAAACTGGACATAAGTTACATCTTCAAAATCACAATGCTGAAAACTTTTTCAGTCGTTCATGAACAGATAATGTGTTGACGAAATTAAACAAACCGACCATGTGCGAGTCAGTTCCGTACCACCACATAAAATACAAAAACTTAACAAACAAAATTATCTTTTGTAATTTGGCTGATTTCTAAAAGAAACAAACACGATTTCAAATATGGTCATAAGCTACTTAAATAGTTAATTAATAAAGTCCAAAAAAGTAGCGCAAAAGACAATATCAAGCCCAGGCGATCACGAATCCAACGCCCAGGTGGTCACCCATCCAAGTACCGACCACGCCCTACGTTGCTTAACTTCGGTGATCGTACGAGAACCGGTGGTGAACAGAAATTTGACACCAACATGCACTTGGCCAGTTTTTATTATATGTTGTTTTACTTTAAAGTGCATGCTATAATCATGCCAAGTTTGACGCTTGTACGTATTACCGTTTTTACACTAGAGGAAATACAAAAAAACGTTTAAAAAAACGTTTGTTGTGTGGGGTTTTGACTTTTTTACTTTATTATTCCTTAGTTAATCCACCGTAACATTACCTATTCTGTGAAAATTTCAACTATCAATCTATTACGGTTCGAAATATACAGCACTTAAAAGGTAGGACAGACAGACAGCGTAGGCTTAGTGATAGAGTCTCGTGTACACCCTTTAGGTACAGAATCTTATAAACAAACTAAACGAATTACCTAAGTAAACGATACGGAACACTGCTCCAAAGATTCACGCTCTTGTTCAGCTTCTTACCTTTTCTGGGAAGTTACGCAAATCTGTTTTAACACCATAACCGACCTTAAATTACGATTAACATGAAAAATAAGCGCAATAAAAGGGAATGGAGTTGGCGGTTATAAGTGAAAACAAAGTTAACTCGGAGTGACGAGGGTAGTGGAACTCAGCCGTTGGTTATGAAACGACGCTTTGAGCCAAGAAATCATCGTCCTATTACACGGAGTTTAAGCGCTCCAGGGTTGCCATAAACTGTTTTAAATCACACCAATATTATAAATGCGAAATATTGTGAGTGTGTATGTTTGGGAATTCTTCACGGTGAATCGGCCTGAACGAGTTTGAATGAAATTTGGAATGTAGACTTAGTTTTATTGCAAAAAAAAATTACTGTTCCTGTGGTATAGCGTGTGAAACCGCGGGGCACAGCTAGTTTACAATATAAGCTAAATATTTTTTTTCTATGGAAGCAAAGATATTATTGTTTGACGATGATCATCCTCTGTGGATGAAATAATATTTACAAAGGTGTACTCATTTGAACTATAGGTATTTAGAATGTATCTTATGTGATATTTATTGAAATTTTAAAACCAGTATCGTTGTTTTTTAAAATATTTTATACGTTATTCTTTTGAAGTAGTGCCAATTTTTATTAATAAAAATTTGTGCTTTGATTTAATTAGCTTTGTCTAGATAAATGGACACTGACATGTTTGCACTAGTTGAATTTTTTTAAATGACTTTAAATTATAAAAAATTTCGATAATTTTGTATGTGTCTCGGAAAAGATAGTTTTTTAACTTTCGAGTCCGCGTTAGTAAGAGGTAGCCTTGAGATAGCCCTGTCCTGACAAACGATCCAAAGGACTCCTTTTAATCTGTGTTTACGACAGGCTGCAGGTACCGAAGCCCTATTATAAGACTCCGGAAAAAGACAGACCAAGCACCATTTTTTTATGATCGATTTATTATGATTATTTATGACAAGTGTAAAACAACTTTAGTTTAATCATTTAATGTATAGATGAACTAACAAATGAAACTGTATTGGCGAAGTTCACACGTGTTCGTTGACAGTTGACAGTCTGTTGTCAACTGCCAACGAACACAGTATATAAGTAGCGGTTGCATTGCAATCGCCCTCTTTCTTTGCTCGAACCTCGAAGCGATAACAAGTGTAAACGAATTGTGTGTAAAACAGTTTAAAAGGTGCTTTTCTTGGCTGAAAAGCTAACAAATCAGAATCGGGATTAATAAGTTACAGATGTCTTCTTATTTTCCCATGTCCACAGAGTGTAATTTGTCTTTTGTTAAGTGGTTCAAAACCTGTTTGCTAGTCATGTTTTTTTTTAGAGCCCTAATTAATAGTTATTGTACAAAGTGGCTGTTTTATTCCTTGCGTTTTCTTGATTATAATTTCTTTACTAATGATTAATTTAATACTAATTACTAAATAACTGTGCTCATGTTAAAAGTTCTTCAGATTATATATCCGATTAGTGTACTTATTGTTATATATGCAAATTTCTGCCGCCGATTCTGCGGCTGAGCCTGCTGTCGAGCCTGCCGCTGAGCCTGCTGTCGAGTCTGCGGCTGAGCCTGCTGTCGAGCCTGCGGCTGAGCCTGCGGCTGAGCCTGCGGCTGAGCCTGCTGTCGAGCCTGCCGTTGAGCCTGCTGTCGAGTCTGCGGCGGAGCATACAGCGGAGCCTGCAGTGGAGCCTGCCGCGGAGTCTGCGGCTGAGCCTGCTGTCGAGTCTGCGGCTGAGCCTGCTGTCGAGCCTGCGGCTGAGCCTGCGGCTGAGCCTGCCGTCGAGCCTGCGGCTGAGCCTGCTGTCGAGCCTGCCGTCGAGCCTGCGGCTGAGCCTGCTGTCGAGCCTGCGGCTGAGCCTGCGGCTGAGCCTGCTGTCGAGCCTGCCGTTGAGCCTGCTGTCGAGTCTGCGGCGGAGCATACAGCGGAGCCTGCAGTGGAGCCTGTCGCGGAGTCTGCGGCTGAGCCTGCTGTCGAGCCTGCGGCTGAGCCTGCGGCTGAGCCTGCGGCTGAGCCTGCCGTCGAACCTGCCAGCTGAGCCTGCAGCGGAGCCTCCAGTACGCAGTTGCGTAAAAGACGGTGTACGCAGTTGCGTAAGAGACATTGTACGCAGTTGCGTAAGATCCGGTGTACGTAGTCGCGTAAGAGCCGATGTACGCAGTTGCGTAAGAGACAGTTTACGCAGTTGCGTACTGACTTAACTAAACCAGATTCGGTTTTAGTATGATATGATGTGCTTTTCAGTATGCAGTTGCATTCTGATATTATGTAACATAAAACGATAGTATAATACTTCAAAATAAGATTGTAAAGTACACATTTAATTAACACGTATAATGTCTATTATCATATAATACATGACACGTATACACGAGGACGTGTAATTGAGTCGGATGGCCGAATGTAAAACAACTTTAGTTTAATCATTTAATGTATAGATGAACTAACAAATGAAACTGTATTGGCTAAGTTCACACGTGTTCGTTGACAGTTGACAGTCTGTTGTCAACTGCCAACGAACACAGTATATAAGTAGCGGTTGCATTGCAATCGCCCTCTTTCTTTGCTCGAACCTCGAAGCGATAACAAGTGTAAACGAATTGTGTGTAAAACAGTTTAAAAGGTGCTTTTCTTGGCTGAAAAGCTAACACAAGGCATTTGACCTCAGCTCATCGGATGTAAAATTAACCTAACGCTAATGCCAATGTTCGCGTCTTTCGTTTTACATGTCTATCAAGAATTATCGATTATTATTATTTTTCCGTCGCTTTTTAGTAGTTTGCTCATTACCACGGCTATTGTAACATTCAAATCATTTATTTCTCAGAACATGTAGGTACGTTACACATACATATAAAGTAGAAAACATGGTAGTAAGAATGGTAACGTATCTCATGTTCTTGCCTGTTACAGAGTACAAATGTTTTTTATTTTTATTTTTTATTAGTTTTTGTTGAAGTTAAAAAAAAAAATTATGTCTGTTTGAATATTGTTGAAATCATATTTTGGTTAAGTTGTATTTTATACCTTAATTAACAAAAGAAACATGTTAATCACTAGCTATAATTATTATTTTAACATGGGTAGCCGAACGTATGGAACCTATTTTTACCTTAAATAGAATAACACCGATAGACCTTTAAAACGTGTTCAAATCGTGAAAGTTTCTAAGTTATTTTTATCTCAACAAGTCAAATACTTTTGACAAATTTGACAAGCATGATTGCAACCATAGCTTTAAAAGACCTTGACAACCCTGCAACTAACAAATAACCCTTCCTTGGCGGCGTCGTCCCGAGCATCTTGTGCGGGTAGAATCGACCCCGCTAGGTTTAAAATTCAATTTATATCAATTTGGATGTAATCAGAGGGGGTTAACACAAAAATACGCGCAGACGCGGTGTATCGCCGCCGTAATATGATCGTTTACTAGACGTAATGAATACAGTATCTTGTTACTCTACGCTTGAATCGTGTTATATGAAAATGCGCTCAGTATAAGTAAGGAAATATTGTACATTACTACATTCAGTTAATCTTAAATTCTTCAGTTGTGTTTTTGATTCGTTTTTAAAACCCGACGATAAAAGAGGGGTGTATAAATTTAAACTGTGTATAACTGTTTTTGTGTATGTATTTATATGTATCTGTGTGTCTGTTTGTGGCATCCTAGCTCCCATAAGGCTGAGCCGATTTTTAATAAATAAAAAAATAATAATTGAAATGTGACTTGATCGAGAGAGTTCTTTCTTAGCTATGATTCAAGAACATCTGTTCAGCTGTTTGAAGATTATCTGCTCTTTAATCGGGGGTTCAAAAATCAATTTATACAAGTTATTTATGGTACTACACGATACAACATTTTAATTTCTTGATTTGTATTCAATTCAATACATTTTTGGAAATTATATAAATAAATGTACGACCCGGGTATGTCCTAAAACTGCGACCAGAACCACCGGAGGATGGGCAGCAGCGTCCTATTAGTATACGGTGAACGTACTGCGATCCCAAAACCGCCTGCTAAGCGTGGGGATTATGGCAACTCCCCTGTCTAACAGGAAGGCCTTTGTTCAACAGTTGGCGTTTAATGGCTGCTGATGATGATGGTATCAATAAAGGCCTCGGCAAACTATAACGCTATAATATGCATCATAGATAGCTTTCTCTTTGCCTCAATTTATAAATCTCTCGTATGATATTTCGCACGAATATATCATGCGAAATCATGCGTGACTGACTTTCGAACGACAACGACTACGAAAGTGGAATTTTTAAAAATTATAATACTCTATCTATGTGCGCCTAACGCAACTAGTGCTTTGGACCATTCGAATTTGCTTTCTATCAATACAAAATCTTTACCTTCGCATGAAATTTTGGTGCGAAATCATACGAGTGATTCAAAAATAATCTAAGCATGGCGCGTTTGTCACTCGTACCAATAAACATACTAATAAATAGCACTGTTGTCTTTTTTAAAACGTTTTTAATATTCCCGGGCTGTCTTTGCCCAGTCTATGGCAATTTCATCTTGTTTTAAAGCGGGCGAATTGAGCTTTTTTTGTTTGTACAAGTCGAGAACAGTTGGAGCGTGGGTAATCTCCTTCTCGTTTGTTGGGCTTGAGACTGTGACTGTTCTTTTTCATTCGTTTCGTCAACGCCTGTGTTTGTGCATTATTCTGTCTCTCGGAACATTCCTTACGGGTGGAAGGATCTTCGCAATGCGAACACATTTTTAAGCTGAGCAGCGTTTCTTATTCGTTTTTGTCGCGTTTATTCAAATACTTGTTATTTGCAATTGTCAGTGCATCGTTGTTCTGCAGATTTGCAATGAAAGTCTTACGTCATAGCTCTTTTATTTTTCTTCGTAAGCTGTATTTTTTATGAGTGCTTTTATTAACATTCTCGGTTCTATCTAGCCCGGACTTTTGAGAGGCACTGATGAGGCAGAAGTTGTCAGCAAGAGGTCCGGTTTCATCATCATCATCTCAGCCATAGGAAGTCCACTGCTGGACATAGGCCTCCCCCATCGATCTCCAAAAGGGCCGGTTGGAAGCGGCCTGCATCCAGCGTTTCCCTGCGGTCTCTTAAGAAGTCGGTTTTGAGGCCCGGTTTAATATAAGTAAAATACAATTATGGAATTTGAGTAAAAGGGAGAATATAAAACTATTGTACAGTAAAACACAGCGTACAGTGTAAAAATCCTGGCTGAATTATTCATGGTGTTGAGCTGGTCTATGTTATAAAGTACGGCACCCGCCAAAAATAAGCCTCATGTCAAATCATTGTGGTAGCTGATGACTTGCCACCCACTAAATTGACCCACATAAAGGCTGCTAAGTGCCTTTATTATTAACTAAATAAAGTACAAGCAAACTAGCACTAAATATATGCACTTAACCTATCATACAAAAACAGTTTGCACATAGATCGTTGAAGGTATTACTAGCAGTTGGCAGCGTACTCAGCATGCTGGCATACCACGCTAAACGGTAATATATTCATCGAATTCTACTATTTTTGACTCTACACAATTTGTTTTTTTTTTTCTAATTAGACGTTTTAATAATAGTTAGGTCATATTGTAAGCGTTATTGAAGTATACAAAATTCAGCGTATTGATTTTTAACTTCGATTGCCTAGTTCACTTGCTTAGTTGGCCAACTAAGCAAATTAGTCAAATCAATTTTGATGCTTATGCTGACAACATCAACATAACTGATGCTGATAACTTAACAAGCATCAACATAGCTGCATTGCGAAGTTCGGAACTCAGACTCAAAGTTACCATAATATTCAAAATGTATTTAATTCCGATAAACGCTACTCCGAATGTTTATTATGCTGAATCACCAAACACGTAAATATGTATGTAAATTGTCTATCACTATCAATTAATGTTCTGTTGAAATGTCAGCGATCATGTAATCACAAACCTATCAATTGGCAACCGAACACCCCATCAAGCTACACGCCGCAAATCAACAGGCAAACAGTAGTTACGCACAAATTGAACAGCTTCTGTATAATTATGCAACAGAATGCTCTGACATGGCAATTATAAGAGATTGAATACACGTACGAAGGAATGGGACTAAAGAAAATTGTAACAGCTCGTGTGACTTGCTTGGCAACGTCCCAATTTTTATACAATAACTATTACGAAAAAAACACGTTTATGTGATTCGGTAAAACTTACCAAAGGCGCACAATACTTGGAGTCATTGCAATTAGCGACAAAGGTCTGATGATAGAGTCAGGAGGTCGAAAATGCACTCGTAAAAGCGAACTAAATAAACCAAAACTCAAAGGGTTTTACTAGTAGCCATTGAAGACTTCCGCTATCCACCTTCTGGCTTCATCATCAGATCAGTTTGTTGATAGCAAACTATTGTATAGTCATCAGAATCATATATACTTGCTAAATTTCCAGTCGATACGACAATTAGAAGTAGGTTAAATTCATCTCCTAAGATTATAGTTAGTTACAAGTAAACCTAATAAAACCATGTTTAAAAATACTTAGGATCCTTCCCAAAACAAAACATTGCAGTTAAAACAGTTTGCCCCCAGCACCAATTTGAATTTACCGTCTGCAAAAATAACTGAAAATAATTCATAAAGCGGGCGATATAAAAGTTCACAATAGAAAAGACAAACGCGACCTGGGGCATGGCCGACCAAATTATCTTTTTGCGCTGTGTTTGAGCGTCTTCTCTTTAAGAATTCCCTTTTAAATTGTATTTAGTTTTGGTTCTTTTGCTGTCCTTTGGCCGGCGAGTCGTTATTAACGGCGATGTTCGGTGTTTTGGCTGATTCAAGCTCGCTTTCTTAAGTTTCTTTGGTGTTTCAAAAGTTTGTTCACTGGAGGTTAATAATTACTTATGTTACTTTCCAGGGATTTAGTACAGCTACAACTAGTACATCAAGCAAACACACATTGCTCTTTCAAGAAGTGACTGTTCAAGTATTTCAAACTATTTAACTACGAGTTGTTCCTATTATTATAGGTTGTTTTTATTTCTCTAGCATAGTGTCATCTTCTTTCTATACCATTGTTGGCACTCGCTTCGCTACTTTATCTGATCTAACATACAACATTTATAAATTATGTACATATGATATTCTTTATATCTTTCTCTACGTTTTACCTCTATTTTTACTGTGTTGTCCATATTATTTGCGTGTTTATAACAGCTTATGTTATTCGCCTTATGTTTTTACTTTGTTTGTAGTCCCGTGCGTCTCAGAAGGTCAGTGCTGAAAATCAGAGCTGCAGAGAGATCTGTAGAATTATCGCTGAGCACTGCTCGTTTTTGTCGTACTGGACTCTACAATGACCACTGACCATCGACATGTATTATCAACTTTTTTTCCATTGTATTTTCTGTTTTACAATGTTGATGTTGTACAACATTTATTCTGTGCAAAAATACGTGCACAGAATAAAATAATGTTTAATTTTTTGTTTCTTTTTAACCAGACTACGCAAAGCCAAAAGAAGTTAATTTTGTTTATAGTGTGTGTATGCTTGTGTATGTTAGTATATTCCCACCTCCACCCGAAACCAATTTTGATAAATGAGATGTTGGTGGATACCTCTTAAATCAGGTAAGATCACCGGGTAAGTGACGTCGTTGCACAAGATGGCGTCTAGCTGCGCATATTAGATAGATGTAGATAATGAAAAGAATTGACTTCACCTACTCATGGAGGTGGTCTGATACAAAGACTACTATATATATATATATATATACAAAGACTACTATATATATAGTCTGATAGATCATTTTTTAAACAAGTGTACTCATGAAGTGTACCGTATGTGAAATATGATACGTCAAAATATCAACTTTTCTTTTCTCTTGAAAGGATTTTGGCGTTGCACGTCTTGTCCATTTGCCGCAGTATTGTTTTTCAAGTTTTTTTAAATATCACCTAACAAGTCAAAGTAAAGCAAAGCAAGTCACGGTCATATCCAAGTCATGGCCTTGTAAAGTGTTGGAGACTTTATTTAGAGCAAAAATCTTGTTGAAGTATTATTTTGTTTGTTTTGCAAACCTCAACTTAGACTTCATCCGCGAGCAATGTTTTAGAAACAAATGCTACATTAAAGTATCGTTCCAACCCTTAGCGCCCTCCGCGTCTTATCAAATGCAAACACTCTCCGTTCCGGCCATTGAGCGAGGATGCCGCTCTTATTTTTATTTTCACACATCTTCAGATAGGTTTGGATTAAATCGAAGCGTTCCTTACGGCTGTTTGCCTTTGTGAGGTTTTATGGTTCATCGCTGAAAGTGTTAACAGTTTTGTTAGCATATATCTGCGGTTATCTGTCCGCTATATGTGCCGACGCGACTTTGAAGAGCACAGAATAGTTTGCAACAAGTTTCATTTTAGTACTCGTATAGACAAGTTTATGTTTCTATAGGAACTCATATCGTTTCATCGTCGCTTCATATCGTATTCGATTATGGAAACTAGCGTGTAATTCTCTATTTTTAGGGTTCCGTACCCAAAGGGTAAAAACGGGACCCTATTACTAAGTTAAATGTTATATGGGAATTAATGTAGTATAATTTAAACAAAATATCGCATTCATTCACAGGTCAAAGTTCGACTTTTTTTTTGTATAAGCAATTTCTAAGTAGGCAAAAAAAGGAGACTGTAAGCTACTAGGTACGTTGTCGGGCTTACATGGAACAAGAAGAATACAAGTTTTGTTTAAATGATAATGCTTCAAATTTTTAATTAAAAAGTTTTTTTTTTATTTTGGTAGTCATTTTGAAAATATTGGGTTATTGTCACCAGAATTAAAGGTGTGCAAAATTTGCAAAATTTTGCAAAATTAGCTAGAAGGAACTGGTTCTAATTTAGCTTGCAAGATTTATTCTGAACAAACTAACAAACATTTGAGGCGTTTGGGATCGAGACATTGGGCCCTTGGGGACTGGGAGCTCACCTCATTTTCAAAAATCTTTCAGAGCGTCTGGTTAATGCGACGCGTGACCAAAATCCTGGCGTGTTTCTAGCAAAACTAATAAGCATTGCCATTCAGCGTGGTAATGCCACCAGCATGCTGGTTACGTTGCCAACTTATAGTGGGCTTGAGCATTTGGATTGTCTTTAGAGCTTCAACGGTCTATGGGCAGTCTAACTGTATTTGTGGTGTTAGTTTTCGCTTGTATTTTGTTTAGTTAATAAAGGCACTTGCCCAGTAAAAAAAAAAAACAAAACAAACATTGCAAGTTAAACAAATGCTTGTAAAAAGAATGTAAAGAATTTTCAGGTTTTTTTTTGGGCAGGAAATGTGACAAGATGCATTCCTAGCATGGGGAGTAAAGCCTTGACAGAGTGGTTAGCGCCACCAAACAAGCGTTACGTACACAGACAATTAACTCAATGAGTCGACGACAACAGACCCATCGCGGGTCATGCGTGCAGGAGCCCTATACCCAGCAGTGGGTCCAATAATCCAATACCTGTAACCGAAACGATGTTTTTTATTCCGGTACAGTGTTTCAGTCGCTAATAAAACTTTAATACAATTTAGTAACGTCGATAGCACGGTGATTGACGAGTTCGACTTCCACGCGCCACAGGCGTGGGTCAAATCCTAACAATGACTTGAGCTGCCAGTTAAAAAAAACATGGTGTGAAAAACATTGCATGATAAGGGTACTTTTTGTACCTGACGGTTTATTCTAGCAGCCACATTAGAGAGCCAGCCTTTCGTAATAGGCTTGCATTTGCCCGCCACCTAGCCTGTTGCTATCCAATGATGCTGTCTACGACAGAGCACGCATGCCTAGAGGAAACCGATTCACTCGTGACTTGAAGACACCCTGATTGTAATTATCGGGGAACTCGCATTCAAGCAGTTACCATTCCAGGCCTAACCTAACGCGGCCTAGGCCTTACGGCTTACTCTTAACGCGGGCTCGAATTAGCGCTGAAACAGCGCAATTCGGAAAATCACGCGAACGTGAACCTTAACACGCCGAGATACGGTTTTCGGTCGCGCAACTATTCTCATCACCTAAACAGAATCGCTTAAAACAAGTAGCCGTTAAAAGCCTCTGGTGTATTATCATCTTCGACCATACCGTCACTTAAAATCAGGTAAGTTGCAATATACTTAGCCTGTCAGCCATAAAAAATGGCACCCACAAAGTCACCACGAAGTATATATTTCAGAGTCCATCGATCGGCATCGTTTTACGACGATCGCGACTTCCAACCTGAAACGGCGGTTCATTTTGTTATAAATACTAATAAAGGTGTGGTATAACACAGCGCGCCGTAACATAACACTCTGTTAGCGGGCCCATACGTCTATTCTCAGAGGGGTCCGTAAAAAAGTAATAAAAACGGAATAAATCCGGAACCCTCGCGCACCCTTGTGTCGCATCTTCTATTATTATGAACATCAAAATATTACTGCGTGGATACTTCAGCGGATACTAAGACGACATTTTTTAGGAAATAATGAACTGGATATCTCTATAGTGTAGGAAGTTTACGAGGGTAGATTGGTCACCGGATGGCGATTGTAAAAATTGTAAGAACTTTCAGGTCATTGTATTACCTTTCTGTTTTATGATTCCACCATAGTTTTAAGACCATGTCTTTAAGCAGTATATTTACTTACCTCCCAGAAACCTAACTACTGAAAATGCATCAGAAAAACATTATTCTTTTAACAACATGATTTATGATTTATGGCCTATTTAAATACGATTTAGGTTTGCGGCATCAAGTTTGGTATCTGGCACATTTTAATTCACGTCTTTTAATTTTGTTTTTATGTCTACACATATTTTTAAATTGCAATTCAGGTACGAATTTATTTTAGAAGTTAGGTATAACATTTTGTAAGATTGTAATTTGTGTTGTGTATAATATTAGGAATATTAATAAATTAATTAATTTGTGCATAACCTTGCATAAACAGATTATTAAATTACCTATTTGTTAACGTACCCAAAGGGTAATAAACTGGTGAATTTTTTGCTTTGAAAAGTTAATTTTATCTTTAGTTGGTAATTTGCAAAATTAGCAACATTGGTAAGTAAAATGAAATTAGTTTTATCTTACACAGTTATGTGACCATACATGAAGCAAATAATCACGAGAAGAAATCATGTAAATCGTTCACTTTAATAATTATTGACATTCATATAACAATTTCACGGGCACTTACCACAAATTGCATTTAATGCAAATTTTCCGCATTATAGTACTAACTTACTTGGAATACGTGAAATTTAATTCGTTTAAGTGGCAGCAAGCTAGGGGTGCTGTGTTCTGATGAATTCGTGAGTCCGAAGTATTGTGTTTCCGCGGGCTGTAGGCAATTTTATTTTCCGCTTTTTGGGTAATCAATAGGGGAAGCTCGACGCCCCTGAACAACTGAACGGAAGAAAAACATGTGGAGACGCTGAATTTAAAATTAGTTTAAAACTTTATTGATAATCGTGACGATCCTGAAATATATATACAAATTGTGTGTGTAAGTATAACAGTCAACTCCATTAATATTGGAACAAATTTAAATTTAATTTTGTACGTATCTTAAAATCTGGGTTAACACTTATGGTCATTTTTATTCGAAAAATGAACTATTTCTATGAGATAAGGGGGCGCTGTTAGTAAATAACATACATTTGTATAGATGGCCTACCGTAACCTCCTAAAGTATGCTGATTTCAGTTTTACTTTGATATCTTACTGCTGTGGAGATGGAGAGAGAGACAGAGAGAGACAGAGAGAGAGAGAGAGAGAGAATAAGAATAAATATATTTTGTATGTAATATTTTTTTTTTTCATTATGTTTTATTTCTTCGTTTTTATATTAGTGTTCACATTAGTGTACATTTGTGAATAAACATATTTTTGCTGTTTCAAACGGTTTATTCACAAATGTAAGTAATATGGTGCGTTACCGTTAAATAGTTGTACATTATAATGTAAAGAACAGCAAACAATTTGCGTAAACACTGTGTTACTTAAAAATAATTACCTGGCCTGGCTACTAGGACCAAAAAACTGTTTAAAATTTGAATTTCCCGCCATAGGTGAATCGTACCACCTTAATATCAGGCAAGACGGCAGTCAAGCGCAAGCCTATTTATAAATAAATCAAAATCTAACTTAACATCTTCTCCATAGATTTCAGTTTCCAATAGTGAAATCTAATATTCATTCCGATGATAGCTATGTTGGTATTCATATTGAATGAGACTCCGGCTCGCCTGAAAATCGGGACAATTTTAATCTTATTAGCATGTCTGCTTATCTTGTTCGAATATTATCTTATTAGAGATCAGCTTTGTTTATGATGTTTAAGCTGAATAAGTTTTAGGTAGTGTGAGAAAACCTAAAACAATAGTTGAATAGCAAAGATAAACACTGGTTACGTAATGTTTATAGTGCATGTTCAAATTGTTCAGTATGATGGTGGACATATTGGGTTATCATAATACACTGTTTGCTTTTGTTTTGTTTTGGTTGTATATTCAACAACTTGTAATATGTAGCCAAACCAAAAATAAATAAAACAAAACGTAAAAAAGTAAATTACACTCAACAAAATATATGGAACTGGTAATACATTTTTACGGTTAGAAGACATTATTATACTCGTGTAGAAATTATGATGCATTTTGCAAAACACATTTTTTTTGCAATTGTTATTAATTTTGAACAAAGAAAACTATACTATCCCCCTTCTGGGCAAAGATCTCACACATTTCCTTCCATAAATTCTGGTCCTCCACCACCTCTTGCCAACCTCTCCGGAATTAGTCATAAAATTATACTTTAAAAAACACGAATGGTATAATACTTGTCAAGTTTTAGCGGGTATATAAAAAAATTGCATTAAAATATCTATTATCCACATTCATAACTTTTAAAAAAAAGTTATAGGCTTGCGTTTGACCGCCAACTTGCCTGATATTAAGCGATGATGTGGTCTACAATGGAGCACGCTTACCTAGAAGAAACCGATTCACTTGTGATCAATCACTGTGATATCATTCAAAGCACAATGAACAGTCAGAACAATAACGTTGCCAGCGAAATTTAGTTATTATTTCGCTGAACGTTGCATAGATTTTTATCTCAACGAATTTGTAATAAAAATAACATAAACTTAAACATAATAGAAATGAAAGCAACTTCATCTTTCACCGGCTCTCGATAAAACCACCAGTAAACAAGTGCGTTTTTGATACGGTTTTCGCCGGTCGATAGCAATCGGGGAGCAATCGCGCGGTCGCCAGACAACGGAAACGTCTCAAGTGGATGATTGAGCCGGAAAATAGGTCCTTGCTCGTTACACATTTGTCGTAAGGCTGGGACAGGAACGTGTACTGAACGACTTAACTCCACGACTTAACTCCACGTACATAAGATGGTCACTAGATGTCACTTACATATACTTGGTGACTGGTATATGGTATATGGAAATATTCGGGGAGAACGTTGTACTCATTATTATGAACAACTTTTACTATGGAACTAACCCTGAAATCGCGAAAAAAATCAGCTGTGCCAAACAAAAAGTTCATTGACACTCGACGAAATGTATGGAACAACAGTTTTTTTTTCGCGATTACATGGTTAGCCCCATAGTAAAAGTTGTTCATAATGATGAGATGATTTCTCCGAATATTTCCACTGTCTCATCAGTCACCCTGTATCTCTTAGGCGTAAGGCATACGCGCGCGGACGTGGAAACTCTCTTTCATAGCAATTTCAACTTTAATACGATTCAAACAAAGACACACGTCGCGCGACGACCGAGGACATGGGATACGGACGCAAACTTTTACGTTTTGTATCGTATTTAAAGGAAACTAACGTTGAAATTGCTTTGTTAAAAAGCGCATCCGTTCGCTAACCCTGCCTTATTAGCCTGTCCTAGACTAAAATCAACGCAGCGGTGCTATTTTCTTCGCAAGATCAAAGGATAGTTCCAAGTGTCCCATAAGACACATAACGGACCACGCGTACCTAACGCAATCCGACGCTTTATAATCGTGAAGATAGATACGGTTATATTGCCATCTGTTGAGTCAACAGAATATAAATTTTTGATAAAATCTTTAACATGACACAACCCTAGTCAATAATACAACTTGTTTCCATCGCCTTTAAATGAATAAATTCAAAGAAGGTTGTTCTTTATTACGCGTGGAATATACTCTCGGCCTAAAATCTCAAGCACCGCAGTTACGTACTTGTCTACACTGCCACAGGGGACGACCGACTTCAGACCTATTTGTTTTGGTGCTTACCCCAGCGCGAAACGTTTGCTGGTACGAAACGTTAGTAAGATACAGTGTTTCAAGAAAATTGTGCATGTGCATAATACAAAAGTGCATAGGATATTTTTTATCTTCCTTCATAAATAATTTTGTACCGAAAAAGCAAAAACATTCGAAAATCGCTAGTAAACCTGCGGAGCTAACAAAGTCAGCTTCAAAAGCCAGTCTCTATTTCCATTAACACCTGGCAGGGCTCTTGTTCGTTAATTCAGTCATTGTCAGGGCAATATGTGCTTAATCCCGACAGAATACGGTGTAAGTAATACCGACAGTATAACGCTAATGAATGGACTCGTCGATGGTGATGACGAATGGGAAGGTGTGGTGGATTGTAAGTGGATTATAGACTGTACGGGACGTGGACCGACATTGGTAGCGATACTGGCGTTCCCGTTTTTGTTTTTGCTGTATTGTTTCTGTTCTCGTAATTTTTGTGATCATGTAGACTAGTATTCTTACAAGCTTATATTTAACTTGAAATGTTTGTATATGTTTAGGTAAAATCTTGCAAACTGAATTAGAACCACTTTCTCTTATCCCACGGAGTTGACATTTTACATGTTTGTTCAGTTCCGATGACAACGCATTTTTATGGTAAGCATGATCTAGGATTAGCTCCAGATAAAGAAACTTTTCAACGGTCAACAGAACAGACACGAAATTTTGTATACGCGTTTTATTATGATAGCTGGTTTTAAGTTTTACCATGACATGGTTGCTGCATTCTGGGTTGGGTCCTGACTAGGGAACTTGTCAACGTTTAAGAGCACGGCACGAAATGTTGTATACGCATTTAGTTGTGAAAGCATAAATTCTATCAACGAATTCAAATTACATATAGATCAATGTATACTATATTAATATTTATTTGTTTTCAGCAACCTCATTTTGAAACGTAACTTCATATTAATCTGCAAAATTGGTCTGTCAACTTTTCGTTGTCGGAAATTATTACGCGCGAAAATGACACGAGCGACTTGAAGACTTGAAGCATAGATTAAACAAAGAAGGGAGATATGCCTTAGAATATTATGTCTCCGTTTTCCCCCCTACTTTTTTCACTATACCCCATAACGTAAAAAATTTAAGTACATACAACCTGTAAGTACAACCTAGGCACACTTACTCATTTTTCACTAACACTAAGACACTCGCAGCGACACCAATGAAATAACCAATAATCCACATGTAAAAAAGGCAATATAGTTGTCTGCAGGGTATGTTCGACTTCGCATCAAGCCTGATTTAGCGTTTGCTCCCACGCTACCTTAGCAAATATCCCTTATTTGTCTGATCTGAGAACTTAAGTATCGTTTCTAAGCTACACCGTAACAGTCAAAACTAAGTTGTTTGCTTTTATTAAGGTCTGTTGTAATAAGCAGGAATCTTTATATCACAGATACGCCGTGTGCGTTGTCCGTCAGTCACGTTATATGATTAAACAAGTATAAATTAAGACCCGATAAAGAAACCTGCGACCAATGCTGAAAAGATCCCATAACTTCTGAACTGCATGAAAGATTTTGATCAAAAATTGCTAAGAATCACCGCAATGAAAAGTAATAAAAATGCATTTACTACGGCTGGGCCAAATTAAATGCATTGCAGAAATATAGTTACCAATATACAAAGCATACTAACACACGCACTAACACACATCAACAGCTATTAAACGTCCACTGCTGGACACAGGCCTCCCTCTTAAATAGGGTTGTTGCCATAATCCCCGCCTGCTAATCCACGCTTGGCAGGCGGCTTGGGGATCGCAGAACGTTCACCGTATACTAAAAGGACGCTGCTGCCCGTCCTCCGGTGGTTCTGGTCAGTTTTAGGACATAGCCGGCTCCACAACACACTAACACACCATCGTAACTCAAACTGATATTCCTTCTCCGTTTCTTCATGGGTAAAAGCAATAAATAAAACAGTTATCATTTGAACCCACAGCTAGTAATGACTGATATTTTTAATAAAAGTTCGCGTGGACGCCCCGACCGCGCCCGCCCTAGCACACGTTTAGTTCCCGCCCGCCCAACGAGCACACATTTAAGTGCTAACTTAATTAATCGCACCATTTTCCCATATATTGCTGGAACATGCAACCGACAAATAAACACCTATATTTTTCACTTACAAACAAATTGGCTTCGCTGTATGAAAAGTTACACTTTCATGCTTAGAAAATAGAAACTTTACACTTTTATGCTTACATTTGTTATAAAAAGATGCCATAATTAGTGAAAAAACATTTATCTTTTTTAGTTAGTACCTTTATTGCGATGTAATTTTCGCTGATACTTCAACGAATCCAGTTTAAAAAAGGCTATTATTAATCTTTTGTATTTTTCTAAAAGCTTTTAACCTATTTAAACTATCCTGTAAAAGAGAGTTTCTTAAAAATGGTGCTAAAGTAATTATCAGATTTTTGAACATCTAATTCTATTTTGGTTACATTTGCGTGTCTCGACATTTTCTTGGCCAGTCATTTTAAATTGGTAATAAAATTGTTCGCAAAGGTTATGGTAAGCCAAAAACACTGGTTGAAAGGTAGATTCGTTATGTACTTTTGTTTTCTTTTTGAGATAAAATAGGTACTGTTTTACTGATATTATTTATAAACAATAAACAGTTTACCATACCCACGCTGAAATAAGTTTAATGTTTGAAAAGTGAAAACAAAGCTATACTTATATTATTCAACATGTACTAACTTATATTCTAAAAACTAACTCTCTTTTTTTTAATAGCATATAGTCTGCACCTATAATTGTGGTGGCGTTTAGTTTACTTCTTATGCCTGGAGACAAGGCATGTTATGTTAAGCAAGGACGTACATCATGTTGGTGTTCATTAATAAAATAAAAATAAATAAAACATGAATTGGAATAAGGATTTTTTATTATTTGAATCATACTAATATTATAAATACGAAAGTGTGTTTGTTTGTTAGTTTGTTTGTTCCTCTTTCACGCTGCAACGGAACAACGGATCGACTTGATTTTTTGCATGGGTATAGTTCAAGAGCCAGAGAGTGACATAGGCTTTTCATCATCATCATCACCATCACCATTTTTCATCACTACGCGGTTGACTCGCGGAGCGCAGCTAGTTTAAAATAAATCAACACATATTTAACTAATTTAAAAACGTAGTAAGTTTCGAGTGAATTGTGATGACATCGCAGATTATTACAAGTTAGATTTTTTTGTCATTAATTACATATTTGTTTTTATAATGCTTAGAACAAACTCCCAGTAGCCGTAGGTAGTCATATTTTATCGAAACGAAAGAGTTTAATCTAAAGTTTAACGTCAAAGTGGCAATTGTTATTTTTTATTTTAATAGGTTTCGGAACTTCATGGTATGTGGGTTTATTTGGTTTAAGTAAGTGCCACTTTTAAATACTATTGTACGTCTTATCGATATTAGTCAATCTGATAAGGTAATCTATACTATAATAATAGTAATATTATAAAGAGGAAAGATTTGAATGTTTGTTTGTTTGTTTGCATTGTATAGGCTCCGAAACTACTGAATCGATTTGAAAAATTATTTCACTGTTGAGAAGCTACACTATCCCCGGGTGACATAGGCTATACCCGTGCGAAGCTGGGGCGGACTGCTAGTAACAAAATAATCGGACAGCTCTTTAGCTCTAAAGCAATGTTTTCTCATACCTGCTATCTATTCATATCGAGATGTAGTCATAAGGCTTCTAACCCTTAAGAAGGATGATGAATAAGCAGAATGATTAATTGCTGATCGTATAGTTGTCAAGCTCAACAACCTTATTTTGTGTTCATTTATTTATTTATTAAAAATGGCATTGCATCAATTCATAGAGGAACTTATCAGTTCAAGCAGGATATAATGTCGTCACACGCCAAGAAAGTACGCAAAAAGTTGGTTAACGATTGCATAAACTAATTTATATTACAAAAACATTTTTGAGCAGCGTTATGAATGTCACCTGGGCTGGGTTCGGAACAACTTTGCCAATTTAACTTTATTTGTATCGGCCTGATATTTGTAAGATAAACTTGTTATGATGTATCTTTAGATACTTTATTTTCTTTTTTAGGGTTCCGTACTTATTACATGGAACCCTTCAGAGTAAGCTTCAAACTGACAAAGAAGGAAAACATGCAAATGGCTTAGCGGGTAATAACGCATCTAGCCTAAATCAGGCCGGATGCCTTTAGTTGATTTGAAAGAAAGAAAGAAAAAAATAGTTTATTTGTGACATTTTTTTAAATACCTACCTAAAAGACACTGGTTATGTTTTAAACTATCACGGTTGTTCACTAAAGTTATATGATTATTTACGGAATATTTACTGTGTTAAGGTTGTGGAATGAGCTCCCGATATTTCGGCGCAGTTACATGCACCATGTTCACGGGAAGACTGAAGAATGCGGGTGGGTGGTTGGTCGAACAGTTAAAAAGTTAGGTGCAGACATAACAAGACAGAAATATCGGGAGCTCATTCCACAACTTTACCACGGTAAATATCCCGTAAATAACCATATAACTTTACTGGTTATAAGGTCACATATTGATCGATTTTACCCTGTAGACGGTCTTTCCGCCCTTTATTTTCACGTGGACTGTTAGTTAGATCGGTGTCGCTTCAAAACTCTTAATGTACGTGAAAAATGTGTTAGTTTGCCGTACTTACAGTTCTTGCGTTGTTTCATCATGCCGCTTGCTTATTAGCGGTATGATGGCAAAAAATGGGAGAAACACGTACACGTCTGAACACTAACGATAATTGTACTAATGCATATCTTCCTTGTTTGTCTGATCTGAGATTGCAACTATAGTTCCCAAGTATAGTACTACAACTACACTACATCTAGTATAGGTATATAACCCGTTCGATAGCCCGTTGGTCCAGTTGGTAGTGAACCTACCTTCTGAGCCTGAGGGCGTGGGTTCGATTCCCACGTAGGACAAACATTTGTGTGATGAACATTTGTGTTTGTTGTTAATATCTATTTAAGTATGTATTTAAAACTATATATGTATGTATATCAGTCTCTGGCAGCCATATCACAAGCTTTGCTTAGTTTGGGGTCAGATGACAGTGTGTGCAAAAATGTCCCAATTTTTTAAAAATATAAAAAAAAAAAAATAGTCATCTATATAAATAGTCACATAACGTATGTCCAAAAATATGTGCGCGAACAAGAACTTCGCCTAACACCACATACTATCAGAAAAAACATATCTCAGAGTTTATTCAGGATCTCTGGCGCATTTACCTACGTAGTAATACCCAGTTAGTATTCTGTGTCAGAGCAGCTGATCATAATACCGCCGTATAATGATACCGAGGGGTGGCAAGCCAGGAGTGATTTCGTGAACAAGGAGCCTCGAGGTCGGATTATCGAATTATCAACAAAACATCGCCCTTGTGCGGCCCTCAGCTATAATTATCTTGCCGTTTTCCAATCCGGTCGATAGTCCGCTAATTTCTGAAACGTATCCGTATTACCGTATAAAATCGAATCACCACATAAAAAGGAGAAATCAACGCCTAAAAAAACAATATCTAATTGTGTAAAAAGGGAAAAATATCTAAAAAAACATACGGAATAAAAATAGGCGTATTGAAAACAAGGGTCCGAAATACGGACTGTATGGTAGTTTGCAGACGGGATTTTCCGGAGAGTGTTTTTAAGCGCTCCGCCCGATCCGATATACGCTGGGTAAATTAAAAGCAGGCCATGCGTGGGCCATTGTGAGGAGGCCCGAGTTTTATTGTTGCCGATTTGTCTGCTCGGGAGAACACAAATGGCCCGAGTCGGGGTTAGGCGAGGCTTTGAGTGAAAACCGCCCGTGATCTCTGCTTAACACGTGTTTAGGTTAATTTGTACTTAGAGGTCAATTCATTTATACGTTGTTCATACAATTTTGTACTAATAAAGGTTGCGTGTTTACTATAAATGTATACTTGTGTACCTACTCTTTCCTACATAACTTAAAGCTCCGTTTTTTTAATCGCTAATAAGTCCGTGTTGGCCACCCTCTCGCCTGTTGGTAAGCGACGACGTGGTCGAAGAAAAAGCACGCAAACTTAGAAGATATCTATTCACTCTGGCCTTGAAATGGCTTACATTATATCGTATATCTCAGGAAACGAGGAAGCTGGCAGGTTGTTCCAATTCTTGGCCGTACGGATTAGAAGTGTTGAATCGGTTGATTCCGAAAGCAGCGTGTAACATCCTATGTAAGGCGTCTACGACAAAATCGCGAACATTTGTTTTCGGAAATCCAGATAACAAGACACGGCTTCACTTTTTACACGCTCAAATATTTAAACGTAGAGTTATTGTGGACGGCAGCGAGGGAAGGGGCAAGAGGGAGGGGGTGTGAGAAATAGCTCGAAATATCTCGCGACTATCCGAGGGTTTTTGCCCCTATTTCCACGGGATCGAGTCGAAATGACAACAGATTTAGGGAAAGCGCCAAGCGAGGTGTGAAATTTATCCAAGCGAGTTACGCATCTTATATGACATTCTTCACATCTGCTATGAATGTAGCCAGCGACGAGGCGATTCCCTAATCTCGCTTTTATTAAAAACATGTGTTGGACGGTTGACGGTTACCTCTGCACTTGTACCTCATATTTTTATGAAAAAATCGCTGTGCCCAAATTTTACGGCGAAGGAAATATCTTTCTATGTCTCTTTGGATGATGTGATAGCAGCTTTTCCATTTTCACAGGTTTTTGATTCTATTTCCCAACTAAAAAGGGTTATGTTCCTTGAGCTGCATACAAATCTAGTAATTCAGTCACAAATAATTCTATGTAAGACAATACATAATACTTACGTTCAAAAAAAAGAATCATCAAATCGGACTGCTCAGTTGAAACTTATGCGTGGTCATACATAAAAAAACGCCTCGACTAGAGAACTTCCTCCTTTTTTCGTCGGGTAAAAATATACGTAATGAGAGCAAAAAATATACGTAATATGAGCAACAGAATGAGTAGGGACATTATCATAATTGAGAGATTTATAATGACAAGGGACATATTGCAGAACACTTTAACAAAACGCTATATACAACACAAGCATTTGTGTGAAAACGTTTACAAATCTTTGCACAACCTTATTGTAAAATCATTTTTGTCTTTTATCTGGTGTGGTGATCCCAAAGTAAGTCCAGTGGACGTGTACCATTATCTCAAAAACATTCTTATATTAATTTTGCATTGAGCTTTGTCTCGTTCTCTAGGCTAATGAATGAGTGAGACAAAATACAAAGGAGGATAAAAATGGATATAGTAGCCCTCTAGCATCTAGCCCTTATTCTATACCTCTTAAAAAATTACGCCTGTCATCGCGGTGCTGTGAGACTTCACTCCACTCATGCCGTTCTCAAGAACTGTTCGATCTGATGCCAGCATCTTGTTTTTATCATCTCATTATACGCCAAGTTCATCCACATATCATATAGATCTGTGGAAATCGCACACTGTGTGTTTTACGCGATCTTTTTTACCTCACACCTACAATTTATGGAATGAGCTCTCTCCTGCGGTATTTTCCTGTAACTATAACATGGGGTTCTTCTAAAGGGCTGTTAATAGAGTATTTAAGGGTCGGCAACGTATCTGTGATGGCCCTGGTGTTACAGGTATCCATGGGCGGCGGTGATTACTTACCATCAGGTGGCCCGTTAGCTTGTTTGCCATCTATGTCATAGAAAAAAAAAGCCGCTAGATTCAAACAGATCGTTAGCACGGCAGATCGGATAGCAGCGGTAGTTCAGTTAAACAAACAACACTTATTACTTAACAGTTAATTTTATCTGAAAACGTAGCTTATAATTAGAATGAATATCGCCAATTATAATCAATGTAACAGTATCACCGCTAATTGTAATTAGGGTTCCGTGGGTACGATCGCCGGGGTCGGGTTACGGAGCTAATTACAAGTGTCGCGTTCTGCGGAACACTGAACAGATTGGGGAGGGTGGATTCCGCTTTTCGACGGAAAACTTTTGTTGTTGAAATTGGCGAGCAGTCATTTGCGTTACTAAAAAACGACAGACAATAATAATTGACGAGAGATAATAAAGTTTACTTGAGTATTTATAACTCTGTAATCTGCAACGAATAAACGGTTTAAGTTATACTTATTCACAGTTTTTTCTCTTATAGTTTGAGTCAACCCGTCTAGTATACGCAGAACGATGGTACTAAACCGAAAGAAGTCATTATTAAGAAAAACTTTTAATACGGGGACAATCCAGAAATCCCAAAACAAAATCTGCAGTTCCATAAAAAAATGTTCACACTCAACGAAATGAAAATTATAAAATTACTCATATCAAATATTTATTTATTGACTAAAAATATATACATAAACAACCAACAAGTTTTGCAAGTTTAAGACCTATAAACCTCATATACCTATATGATTAAATATATACCAGTCAGAATTCTCCCTTTTGTAATAGGGCCTAGACGCCAGTGTTCAACTGTAAGATTATTCTAGGCAATACTTGTAATGTAAGCAATATAAGCATGTATATTTATGTCAACATAAATGATTGCTGCACCCTTATTGCAAGGTATATTACACAATGTAGGTACTCTAAAACGTAGTTTTTAAAAGAATAAAGTGTGTCTATTTGCAATAAATAAAGAATAACGTATGAAACAGATTTTAGTGACCAATCCCCTCGGTAGATAGGTTACTTAACTCTTTATTTTTCATACTAGAAACGATATACCTACAATACCTACATAAGACAAAAACAACGATGTTTCATGGCGTGAACCCTAAAATCGCGAAAAAAATATGACATTTTGGCGAATGAGAATGACCGTTTTGTACGTTCATCAAGTTGTTTATATTTATGAGTTCAATGACCTCCATTTGGTACAACTACTATCTACCTTAGTAACAGTGTACCGTATAGCCCTGTATTTAGCACAGACGATAAATCCTGGTTTCATTGACATTGATAATATTGTGACAAATAATAAAATATAAGTAAAGGAAATTTAGTCTAAAATAAATTCTAGACAGTCAAGCATTTAATTCAGGGCACAGTTCAAGTATTCAACTTGGCTGGACAAAAAATATTTTAAAATATCAAATAAATATTCATAATAATATCAAAAACATTTATCGTATAATTGTATACCCTTTTGGTTTTTACTTATTGACTTTATTATTATTTCTTATAAATCCACCGTAACATACATCACTACGATATTCTGTGAAACTTTTAACTGGGTATCAATTACGGTTCGAAAGATACAGCCGTTAAAAGGTAGGACAGACGGACAGATAGACAGACAGGCAGCGTAGGCTTAGTAATAATAGGGTCCCGAGTTTAAACTCTTTGTGTACAGAATCCTAAAATTTTTAGTAGAAAACCTCAAAAAACTGCTAACCAGCTAAAAACACCCTCATACGAGTATATATAAAATGCAACACCCTCTAAACCACAACGTTGCAATGTCATCGAAGATGCCGCTCCTTCCGCTTGTCGAAAGCTGACGGCTGTTTGAATATGTGATTCCGCTCCGCAAATAGAGATTTGTTTCCGCGCAATGTCGCAATATGATTCTTCTTTTTGTCGTCTGTATATTGGGCTTATATTTTTTGTTTGTAAGCCAATTTTAATGTAAAAAGGAAAAAGTAACATTATGTATTTTCTTTTATAATGATATAGAATTAGTTTATTGTATATTATATTTAACTGTGGACGAATTAAACAATGGGCTGGTGGAAACTGTCCAAGCAGTGGGGTCCAAGTTCTTTAAGACCCCACCCCGAAAAAGACCTCAGAAGCTCTCAGACGAAACCATTAAGCTAATGAAGGACCGGACTGAGATGAGACTGCAATCTTCAGCTGATATGTCGGAATATGGCCAACTTAATAGACGAATCTCGAAATCGGTGCGACACGATCTGCGTTCCTACAATACAAGATGTATTAGGGATGCAATTGAGCGGAACCAGGGCTCGAAAGTGTTCGCGAAAAATTCGTCTATTGGGAAAAGCCAAATGACAAAGCTGAAGATCGAGGATGGCAGTATCATTTCGTCAAAGTCGGAGATTCTGAGAGAGCTTGAGAGGTTTTACGGACAGTTGTACACCTCGACACGACAGCCTATTGTCAGTACAGCTCAGGACAAGAGAGCTAAACTGACCCGACACTACACTGAGGACATCCCAGACATCAGCTTGTACGAGATTAGAATGGCTCTGAAACAGCTTAAGAACAACAAGGCACCGGGTGATGACGGAATCACGACAGAACTACTGCGAGCGGGTGGAAAACCGGTACTGTTAGTCCTCCAGAAGTTATTTAATTCCGTCATACTCGATGGTACTACGCCTGAAGCATGGCACAGGAGTGTGGTGGTGCTCTTCTTCAAAAAAGGTGATAACACCTTATTGAAGAATTATAGACCCATCTCACTCCTGAGCCATGTGTACAAGTTGTTCTCTAGAGTCATTACGAACCGTCTCGAAAGCAGGTTTGATGACTTTCAGCCTCCCGAACAAGCCGGTTTCCGTAAAGGCTGGAGCACCATAGACCACATACACACCCTCCGCCAGATTATACAGAAGACCGAGGAGTATAATCGGCCATTATGCCTGGCGTTTGTGGACTATGAGAAAGCCTTTGATTCCATCGAGACCTGGGCAGTATTACAGTCCCTCCAGCGTTGTCATATCGACTATAGGTATATCGAAGTGTTGAAGTGTTTGTATAGAAACGCCACCATGTCGATCCGATTACAGGACGAGAGCACGGAACCAATCCAATTGCAGAAAGGCGTGAGACAGGGAGATGTTATCTCTCCGAAACTGTTCACAAACGCATTGGAGGACGTTTTCAAGCTCTTGGACTGGAACGGATTAGGCATCAACATCAATGGCGAATACATCACTCACCTTCGTTTTGCCGATGATATAGTCATCATGGCAGAGTCGCTGGAGGACCTAAATACGATGCTCAGCGACCTCAGTAGCCTTTCCCAACAGGTGGGTCTTAAAATGAACATGGACAAGACAAAAATCATGTCCAATGTCCATGTTGAACCCGTGCCGGTAGTCGTTGGGAACGATACTCTCGAAGTTGTTGACCATTACACCTATCTTGGACAGATTGTTCAGTTAGGTAAGTCCAACTTAGGCAAAGAGGTCGCCCGAAGAATCCAACTCGGATGGGCAGCGTTCGGGAAATTGCGTGACATCTTCTCGTCCAAGATACCACAGTGCCTAAAGACAAGGGTCTTTGACCAGTGTGTGTTGCCAGTGATGACATATGGTACTGAGACGTGGTCCTTAACTGTTGGCCTTTTGGAAAAACTCAGAGTCACACAGCGGGCAATGGAGAGAGCTATGCTCGGAGTTTCTTTGCGCGATAGAATCCGAAACGTGGATATTCGCCAAAGAACCAAAGTCACCGACATAGCTGTTAAAATTTGCAAGTTGAAGTGGCAATGGGCAGGCCACATCGCTCGGAGAACCGATAACCGATGGGGAAGAAAGGTTCTTGAGTGGAGACCACGAACCGGAAGACGCAGCGTAGGTAGACCTCCCACTAGATGGACCGACGACATAGTAAGAGTCGCTGGCATCCAGTGGATGCAAAAGGCAGGCTGTCGTTCAGTGTGGAGGTTAAAGGGGGAGGCCTATGTTCAGCAGTGGACGTCTTCTGGCTGATGATGATGATGATGATGATATTATATTTATAGGAGTACGGAATGGATTGGTGGTATCAAATTGCGCACGAACTTATAATATTAAATATTTAAGATTATAATTTAATAATACAATTTAATATAATAATAAGATAAAATAAAAAAATTACCCTTGCGCCGTCTCATCTTCCCGGTACGCAAAACAAGGCTGCTGCGGCGGCTGAATCCGCATAAGGCCTCAAAAGGCGCACATATATATAGGCGCGCCTAGACAGTGGGTACATGTTTGAAACTTTTGGGGTCGAAACTTTAGGTCCGGTGGGTCGGGTGCCAAAAATATTTTTATAGATTTGTCTAAATGTCTGTTCGAAGCAACTCGTGACCAAAATGCTGGTCGGTATCTTGCACAACGTGTTAGTATTGCAATCCAACGCGGCAATGCGGCTAGCATTTTGGGAACGATGCCCACGGGCAGTGGGTTATTAGATTAGTATAGTTTAATATATTTATTTTAGTTTAGTTAAGTTTGCGTCTTTATTTTAATTTAGGTAAGTTTATTATGATTCCATTGGGTCAGTTATATGGGTATCGTTTCAATATATAATATCGCTTAATTTTTTATGTAAAGTAAGATCTACTTTCTTTACATTAAAATTGTATATAAATGTAGGTACTTACTGCGCAGTATCTATATTTCTATGATCGTCGTGCTCTGCGTGCTCTGCAGGTGATTGTCAATCAGTCCGATTTTGACCCAACTTGCTTGTTGGTAAGCGACGATGTGGTCAAAGATGGAGCACACAGTCTTAGAAGATACCTGGTCAATCTGACCTTTAAAAGAGCTACGTTTTTTTTTAAAATAAATAAGATGTCTTGATTTCAGGCATAAAAATCATTATGTTACACAGAAAAGATTTTTTATTAATTGTTATTATTAACATATAATTAAAATATAGCAAATATGTCAAATTTTTTAATAACAATAAAATTGTGCAAGAAAAATATTTCAGTCATTTTCAGTTCACACTCCAGTGCAGTATCAGCCACGATGTAAAAATGGGCTATTCCCAAGCATTGCAATATGTCGTTCTTCCAAATGGAAGCCACTCTGGATCTGATAACGGCTAAGAAATCTGGACCTTTTGCCACCTTTGCCGCGATGGATTTGCAAATGCAAACAATATGCAACATTTTATTGAAACCCCTTGATAAAAGTTAATTTTAGGGTTCGTACCTGAGTATTCCGTGCCGAGTTCGGTCACGGGCCGGCCGCGATGAACCTATCCCGCCACAATCAACCTACCCTAATTTAAATATCAAAACAGACCTTACGCGCAGTTTAACCCGCCCTCTATCTCCCGACAACATAACACAAACAAATTAATTCCAATAATCAACCCTAATAAATACGGATCTGTTTACCCCATAAAGAATAAATGCCATAATAATTGGGCCAAGAGGTTACAAACAGTCCTGAATTCAAAATTTAGGAAGGGTGAATTAATTTCTCATCGCATTTCAAGAACGTTATAATAATGAAAAGTTTACCGCGTGCCGCGCTCAGGGGAAAGTTTGCCGAATTCGATAGGTTTTCATTAAAGCTGATATATACGATATATACCTACTCAGTTAGTCGCGTGTATTCGTTACTAAAACATGCGAACAGTCCTAAAGCTTCTCATTAAATTTCACTCTCCTATAAGTTTAAGATAAGTTAGCAATATCGAAAACTTAACTTCATCCAAATTATGTTCACTTGATTCTATTCATTAAAAACCACGGAATTCTCGGTAGCACTAAGCGAGAAAGATGAATAAACTGAAGGTGTCAAGATTAACCTCCGAAGCCACCGCGGCGCGTGAAAATACAGGCAAAATTGTTCACAGACTATAAAACTGCACAAAGGCTTTTCAATTAAAACTTTCAATGGCGTCCTGGCGCTAATTATGGCTCGGGCAAGGGACATCTATTAGTGTAAAATAAAGCGGCAACCACGGCGACGACAGCGAGAACGCGCGCCGCCGCCGTGCCGCTCGCGTCGCATCGCCCCTCGCTAAGTGAATTCCGTTAATTAAACCATAAAAACTTCGATAAATTAAGATCCCAGCCAATTCCCCCCGTAATATAGTCGTGCCTAGAAGATTTCAGATGCAAACGACTAGATACAGCGCACTCGCCGGCCGTCGGGTACAGCGACATAAATTGTTTCACCCCTCTACATTTGTTTGCGGCTTCATTTAATTTTACTTATTGTGCTATTTGTACGAGGGCAATCAATTTGTTACTTCATAAATAATACATTTGAATAACAACATAAGATTTCATCGCTTTTGTAAATTATTTCCAGCGCCGTATTTTAAAGGAAGACCATTTACCAAAAAAAAAACTTTTGTTCTGTATCATAATAATCCCTGAGTATGAAGTAGGTACTTACATATTGCGAACATAGCCATTGAATAATTTTCTCAATCAATCTCTCTAGAAAACGCGGTAATCTTTTACCTAAAAACTTAATTGACTTGATGTGTTGATATGACATATTAGCATTACAAAACTATAAGACCACGTGACCTACTCTCCCTCCGCCAACGTCAACGATAAACGCTCCGTCCAACTTCATTAATTACCAACAACCTGCCAACATCGCCGGACAAAGCCATCCAAATACGCGATAAGGCGCGCCCTATGAACGACAAACCTATAACACAGAAAAATGCGGAAGGACAACTTCAGAAACACAACGTAAAGAACCATACGATTAAATAGTATTATGGGCGTTTGTAACTAATGCATTCATTGCATCGCTTATGGTATAAACTCACAGAAAATAAAATACGTTGTTTTTTGATAGCAAAACATGAGAGATGATAACAGCAAACTTCTATAAGTCATTAACATTCAAAATATGTCCAATCCAAAAGTAATGGAAAGAAAAAACATATTTTAAATAGGCTTAGAGAACTATATCGGAGATGATAATATGCTGTAGATATATATATCTTGAAGTTAAGAAATAAATAAAATATCTAGAGAACCACTCAGCAATCAGGTTAAAACCCTTTTCGAGCTTGTATGTTTTTTTAGAGTTCTGTAGTTTTTTTGGAAAGAAAGTCGGTAAAGAAACCAAAAAGGTAAAGGCGTCGTTGTCTGTCTGTAGAATTTTCTCGGGGACTACCAAATATATCGACTTGAAATGTGGCACGATAAATTCGTGATAAATAAGTGCGGCCTGCGAATAGAATAGAACACGCGCAAGACGCTAAGAGTTCTATGATTGCATCTGTCGGGAACGAGCTCCGGCAGCGCATTCTGAACAACATTTTAGTCGAACAGCCTAACGAAATTTTTTCGCACAGTTATGTATCTGCCCTTTTTGTAGTCTGTGCTTATATGGAAATTTTCATTACATTTCGAGGTTAAGTGCTTGTGTGCTTTGCCTAATTGGAGCGTGTGTGGGGAAACTGCGCCCGGCTTATAAAAGCCACTTTTTGTGTATTCTACCACTTTTTGCGTATCAATTTACATCGGGTGTGCGGAGTTCGTTGTTTTGGTTTAACTTCTTGTTTGTAGCTTTACTAATTTGGCATGGTCTCCTATTTACGACGTATATCTAGCAACGCTACGCAGTTTCACCGGCTCTTACAGGGCTCTTTTCTTTGCACTGTACTTTTTTTGAGATAAAAAGTAGCATAATAAACTCCGACCAAGTGCGAGTCGCACTTGCGCACCGAGGGTTCTGCACCCAATTTTTTTTTACTCAGTTCTGGATCTTTAGTACCCATCTGACTTGCCCCTAGCAAGCAAGTGTTTATTATTTGTTGTTTTACTGAAGAGTTGATACTATAATCATGTTAAGTTTGACTTTGTACGATGTACATATTACCGTTTTTAAACTAGAGTAAACACAAAAATACGTTTAAAAATACGTTTGTAGAAAATAAAGGCGGAACCCCCCTTCTATTTTTAACTTTTCTTTTGTTAAATCCGCAATTTAATTACGTATATTTTTTTTTAAATGTAATTGAGCTACGGTTAGGCTTAAATTGTTGCAAATTCAATTAACTTAAAAAAATACACAGCTTTGTGTGTCAAAAAACGCATAGCTACTCTAAGAGCAAAAAGTTAAAAAAGTCCCAAAATTTGGCAGCGAGCACAAGTTTTTCGAAGTTGCAAATTTGGATTTACACTACCCTAGCCTACCCTGTCCATGCAACATTTGCGATTTTAATGTCGATTTCTACTGGGCTATATAAGTTATATGATTATAGCGTCCGATATTATGGATGGTAATAAATTCTTTCTGTAATTCAATAGAAATCTTTCCTTAGACAAAAAATATGAAACTGACAGTTAAACAGTTTCTTAAGCTGAAAGCAAAAAACCTCCCGAAACTACAAATATACAGCTAAAAGTTAAAGCTACCAAACAGAGCTTTCCGGGGAGTTAACTCCGAGTTAAAAGAGATCCGAACATCTGGTAAAGCAAGGAAAAGCCACCGTTTTCCAGCAATAAAATCTTTTTCGAGAACTGGCATTCAATTCAACAGGTGGCTTCTTTTATCAATTTGAATGTAATAGCCTTTAGGTATCGTTTGAGATCTCTGGGCCCATTCAAATTGGGGTGCAGATGGTTAAAGAGAACCCTTGGACGATTTAGTCAAAGTTATTTGATGCTACTGAATGACTCTTTTGCTGGAGGTCATAAAGTTATTACTGCTGAATTAGGAAGGATTCAGACACATGAGTGCTTCAACTAAGCTTATTAAAATTTATAAATTGTTGACAAATTTATTTCCTTCTTCATCATCATCATCATTTCAGCCATAGGACGTCCACTGCTGGACATAGGTCTTCCCCATCGATCTCCAAAAGGACCGGTTGGAAGCGGTCTGCATCCATCATTTCCCTGCGGTCTCTTTTAGGTCGTCTGCCCATCTTGCGGGTAATCATCTTGCTTGCAACAAATTTATTTCCATACAAAAACCAAAAAACCTGACAACGATATTTTTGTAGAGAATTTTTTGCAAACAGTACATGTGATAAAAAAATGTATATATCTCACTTTCATTTTAAAATACCTTTTCACTAATACCACACAAGAATAATGCATAATTATTAGTGCATAATTATTGTACATAATTATGATGCCATCTGCGCCACCAGTGACCATTCCTGAACTTAAAGGAATCTAACGTTTGGTCTGGAGGTAAAAATATACAGTATATACATGCTAGCTAAACACAAATACAACCTTTGCGTCGTCAGGTAAAAACTCAAAGCATAGAATTCCGTATCAAATGCCTTACTGTTCGTTCATCGCTGTCTATCAACCTACTTTTTCATGGCAGTATTAAATTTGCTTGTGTAAGTTTCTGAGCTATTCGATAAACAATATAACCACTTTAGAATGGTTAGCACAATATGCCACGTGTACTATATTTGTTACTATAGATGTGCTTCATCCGCGTGGACATTTCCTCAGAAACCGTAACTTTTCCGGGATTAAAACACACTTTCGCATTCCTAATACGCCTAATACATTCCTAATATTTACGCAGTATGATGATATTATATGACGCGTCTGCTTTGTACTGTTGTACAGTTATTTTTGTCGAAGGTTTCATCCGGACGAAACCCCTGCGCAAACCGAGATGCGGCATCAAAAGGCACGTGTTAGCGAGTCCACACTTCAGCTTGTTACCACAACGTCAGCTAAAAGCCACTGAGCCACTGTCAATCAACTGGAAAGCCACTCCGGACTACAACTATCTGTCTTCTATAATCCAACAACTTACCGCAAACGATTATAGACCATCCTGCTTATAAATAGAGCTGATAGTTGTGCAGTTGCAATCGTGTGCAGAAGTTTAGTCGGCGCCAGAAGCGAGCCAAAGCGCGTCAAGATTTAAGTAGTTTACGCCAGGAAGTCTGGTTCGAGCCTTCTTGTTTGGTCCGTACAAGTCGCTAACTCGATATTGCACGCTCACTTTATGGCCAAGTTTAATGTCACGCTCTGCCACCGCGACTCGCTTATATTCGCCTCGGGAAACATTTATTAGTTTTCTCTTTGAGTCTTCGGTGCAACAAGTCAAAGTTTTCCGTTTCGGTGGTCCCTTTTGTGTTTTGAATAACTTCGCACTTTCAATAGATTTATATTTCCTGTGAACTTCGACGCGACGAAGCGAAGGTTCAACTTTTGTTTTGTTTCATAAGTGGTGTAGAATGTTGCGAAATATTTAATGATTAGAATAGTTTGTGATATATTGTTTCAGGCGAAATGGTAGAGAACCGTACACTTGGATGACGGTAATGCGGCGTACGCGCTTTCAAATATTTAAATTTTTTCTTCAAATAATCTTACGCTTTTACAAAAAACTGTGACCACTAAAGTATTTGATTGATTGTTAGGATAACACACAATTTTTTTTTGTAAAAATATCTTCTATAAAATCTAAATGAAATTGATTCAATCCATTGAAGGGAACGTAAAAACTGGTGTTTTTTAAAGAAAGTTTACGATTTTTTTCTATCGAGCAAAATTTCTTTAAGCGTGTATCGGTGAACAGATCCAAATAAAATATTTCAAGAACATTCATTTAACGTAAATAAATAATGTAAATTAATCGATGTTAAAGGTCTACTTTTGAATAATCGTGATGACGAATCGTCAAAGAAGCATATTTCGTCAGCATATAAGTGTGGTCATTAAAATGTTTTATTCAACAATTTTGGCAAGTTTTGTGGTTTCATTGCATAGATCAGTGGACAATGAAATATAAATCGAAACGTTATGAAAAACATTAAATAAAATATGTTAAACAGCTTTCACACTCGTAAACATATTTATTATTATTATTAAGTATAACATTTTCTAAAAGAATTAGTTAAGTAAATGTTGTACGCCAATAAATTTAACTTCATGGTTTGTATTAGTTTTAAACGTTAAGTTATTAAATAAAAAAATAAATATTCGGGACATTTTTGCACACACGGTCATCTAACCCCAATCTAAGCAAAGCTTGTGATAAGGCTGCCAGAGACTGATATACATACATATATAGTTTCTAAATACATACTTAAATAAGTAGATATTTACAACCAGATATAGAACAAACACAAATGTTCTTCGCATAAATGTTTGTCCCAGGTGGGAATCGAACCCACGCCCCCAAGCGCAGAAGGCAGGTTCACTACCAACTGGACCAACGGGCTATCAAATGAAAGGAACACTATTACCAGTTCAAGAATAACATGTATCTTCTAACTTCCTACACAATATTCTGGTACTTAAGTTAGTGTTTGCCATAACAATAACTTCACGACCTTTAAAATCTTTGCCAGACTCCAGATTTCAAATAAAACTCTCAATTCACAGCGTAATAAATTAATCCAACATTTAAGAAGCAATCTTCCTACCGGCATTTTTACACGGTCATTAGGTATAAATGGAATGGCTCTATCAAGGCCTGAATGGACGAGTGTAAAGCGATCCGGTTTAAATGCCGGTCTCAATCTGGGCCCCGGCATAAAACTGGCGGTAAAACGGAGTCTGCGGTGAGACGCCCGCCCCCGGTCGGCTGGGCGGGCGGCCGGATGGGCCAAGCAAGCGACTGTGCGAGAGACTTTATTTTTCATTTGTGAAAATTGATTTATAAAACAGACTTTTGCGTTTGATGGATTTAACTTCATTAAGATTTCGGTACAATATAGCTCCATCTTTTGAGAGCGTCATTTATTCAGAGAACCAACAAAGAACAAACCAAAAGTGGTTTTTTTATGAATTCTAACCAATGCATGTTTTATGAAAAGTCTGTTTTTTCTTACTTGTTTTAACTTGTAAACAAATATGGGTGACAAGCAACCAATTATAATCATTAGTGAGGAAATCCAGAGCTGTCATTGGTCGAAAAACGCCATGTTTGTTTACAAGATAAGAAAAAACAGACCATACACATCTTGGGAAATAAATACTTGGCAACTCTATGAAAATTTTCAACTGAAAAAGAACTAATGTGGCAGATGTTGGTCGATGCGTACACATTTTTATGCATTTGGATGCACAAATATGTGTAGACGCCCGCTCACAGCTTGCACCGAGTGTGTGGTGAATGTTATTATACTCAATAATAATGCGATCTCGTTCAGTTTGCATAATGCCGTCCGCTAGTGGCAGCTTACCAGATATTTGAAAAGTTGCGAAGTGAACCCAACCCTAGTCGAGACCGGGGACATTGTATGAACGTTTCAGCTCTGGAACTTAGCTTTTGATGTTTTCGCGTTTAGTAGATAGTTAAGTTATACTATACGTGGCTGGCTATTATTACGTTTGTAGTTATAGTTCACAATTTAGTTTAGAGCTTACAAGTTAAGGTAATAGCATAACTTTAGTTTGGTTGGGTAGAATTGTCAGTTTTGCAATAGTAAGCAGTAGGCAGATATTAGAGTCTAAACAATTGAGCTGTTTAAAAAAAAATCTAAATAACATTTGACACTTGACAAAATGTATGGAATAGCCATCGAGATACAATACATATAGAGTCAAAATCGTGCCAAAAAATGTCCGAACAAAAACTCGGCGCACGCTACGAATTGCACCGACTTTTTGGTTAGATACAAGGTACGGTTTCCTTGTAACTAATCCGACTACAACGCCGCGCGATGCCAGAGCTACGATGACAGTAACGCTAACGTTGAACACTATGCAAGCAACATAACGCTAATTTGGAATAAATATGGCATTGTGAAGTATATAATTGATACAATGTATGTACAATGACGCTCGGATGTTTTCACTGAAGATTTTGACTCTATAGGAATTGTATCTCGATGGGAACAGCAGTTTTTTTTTCTCGCGATTTCAGTGTTAGCCCCATAATAAAATTTGTTCGTAACGATGAATATAACGTACCTCCTTCGGCTCAGTACACTTTCCGCCTAACCCTGTATATTCTTGACAAAGCTTCTTCGAATTGAAATGAAAACAGCATATTAATATCGACAGGACAGCCAATTTGCTACATCCACAAATAAGCTGAACCGCTCAGGGGCACCTGAGCGTCCAAAACACGTTGCGAGGGAACGTGATTCAAACTGAAAACGAGAAAATACGGTCGTATCTCGGTGGCTGTCGCCAACACGCTTGTCTTAAACCGGTGTAAAATAAAATCGTACGTGCAAGCATCTCTACAATCAGAGAACTTGGATCTACCCGATGTTACCTTTATAGTGAGTCGCTTCACCTTGCACCAAATTGTACGGTTTGATTGGAATTTAAAGTCAATTGTTACAATTTAAACCCTATTCGGGACTAATAAGGTGTGTCATGCGCCAATTCGCATTGAAATTGACACAATTTGGTCTGTTTTAAATTCTTTAGGATCTCCTGCAGTGCTGTTTGTGTTCTGGAAAGATTTTGAACCTTGTGTGAATAGCACTATGAGCTACAGTTTCTTGCAAAGATTTGATTATAACTTTTTTTAAATGTCAACTTTATTGCGATGTGCTTAGGATCATTTTAATAAACTGGTTGCCCTGTATGAAATGCATCGGTCTACACGCGAAGTCTACACCAGACAAATATTTTTCCATTTCCACGGGATAGTCCCTACATCGAGGATTAAGAGTATTGTGTTCGGATCCATTCGATCTTATTTTGAAGGTCATTCGTTAAATTTAACGCATTAAGTCAGTCAGTGTCCAAGTAACCTGAAATTTTGTGAAAATGTTACATACTAAATAGTTATTTCAGTAAGTTAAATAACATTCTATCTAAATAAAAAATAAATAAACGACAAATTAATACTTAACTACTAACCTAACCTATGGTAATGTATTAAGCCGCTACCAGTGGGAATTGTTTCCAAAATTGTTACTTAGCTGAAAAAAAAATGCGAAGGTTTTTTTTTCAATTTCTGTTTAGAGTTTTCTAGTCAAAGTTGAGTGAATAT
Source organism: Agriopis aurantiaria (assembly GCA_914767915.1). Lineage (NCBI taxonomy): Eukaryota > Metazoa > Arthropoda > Insecta > Lepidoptera > Geometridae > Agriopis > Agriopis aurantiaria. The sequence goes on from OU611999.1 coordinate 9,213,219, forward strand.
TAGGCACTGAGTGCAGATGCGGGCGTAGCTTACTGACTAATAGACAAATTAAACTTATAATTAAAGTGCAATAACCATCGAGATACAATACATATAAAGTCACAATCGTGCCAAAACAAACTAAAACTCGGCGTACGCTACGAATTGCGCAGACTTTTTGGTTAGTTACAAGGTAACCGCGATCCGACTACAACGCCGCGCGATTCCAGAGCTACGATGACTTAGCGGACAAGTAACGTTGAACACTATGCAAGCGATATAACGTCTAAATTGGAGAAAATATGGCATTGTGAAGTATATAATTGATACAAAGTATGTAAAATGACGCTCGGACGTTTTTTGATTGTTTTCACTGAGAGATAGAGTCACACTCTATAGGAATTGTATCTCGATGGCAATAACCAAACAATTTTGGGTAAATTCAGGCATAAGCTTGTACTTTTTTAGCAAGTTCCAAAAAAAGAGGGGTTCTCAATTTTTTTTTATTTATTTACATTTTTATGTTTATTGCCTCGTATCTCCGTCAGTTATAAACCGATATTAAATTTAATTTGAAAGGGTTTTCATATTTGTTACATAAAAGAATAGAATTTCATCAAAATCGTTTTAGAAGTTTGGTATTAAAATCAAAATAACTGAAAAAATATGTCATCCAAGTAAACTAAATTCGGTATGCTAAAAAAAATTAACCTATGCCAATTCCAAAACCATTTCGCGATTTTATGTTACTAACCCTTATTTTTCTACTCTGACCCTTTAAAACGATAAGATGCCATTGATTTTAACATAAAACTAAGAAATCAGTCGACTTTCATTGACCTCTAAATGACGTCACGGTGTAGCATTTTATTTTCTGTGCCTTTTAAGAATAAAAATATTATACATTTGACACACTGTTCGTCACACGGAATAGAATATTTTTTCATTTCTGTGGTTTGACTGTCTGGTTTTTTTCAGGGCTGCCAATATGGGGTGCTTTTTTAGACTTCTCAACGCAACGAAATTTTGTGCTATATGGTGACGTCACATAACTACAATTTTCAATAAAATATTGTAAATTAACTACTCAATAGAAAACAAAAATATTGAAATTAGTTTCTTAAAATAGCCTTATCTACGAAATAATTTTTTTTAAAAAATACAAAAAAAAAACTTTACATACCGAATTGCGTATTTACTAATTTAGAAGTAGTTTTTTTTAAATTGATAATTATGAGACATAAAAATAACTTCATGCGACAATCACAATATCAAACGTTATTTACTTTTTGCGCGTTGTCATCTAATTCCAGAAAATATGAGCCTACTCTCGAGCGAATTTTCTTGAATTTTTTTTTGGGGAATGCATTAAGTTGTCCCCATAAAGGCGGCTGATATCGATCAGCAAACAATCACTGGCACAAGTATCCAGGTGTCCCCCGCGCAAACAGTACTCGCGCGCCGCCGCCCTCAGCCCTCAGGGCTACATCAAAATGGCGGAAATCCCATATTGCCTACATCTCGGGACGGAAGCACGATTTTATAAGTTTAGGGATTTGTGTCAATATTTTACTAGGATAGCGGACGCGGACCCGACTGAGGTTATATCCCTACATCTCGCTACATCTTCAGCTACTTATTATTATGTGCGAGATCATCTCGCCTCTGAAACTTTATTAATTTAAGTCGATTCGGCGAAGTTGGCGTGTAACGTTTGTTAATCGTTCTCGAGTTGCGAGTTAAAGTTAAGCGAGTATTTTTGTTAGATCTCTTGTCGGGAACTCGCAAGTGTATCGTGATTTATGGAATATATTTGAGCATTCACGGTTGGCGTGTCAGTGAAGAAAAACACGAAAATATGATCGAGAAGTAAAAGAAAGTACTGAGAAGTTTCGGTGTTTGGATAGCTACTCGTACTTGCGAACGAGCGGGCAACAAAAGTAATGTAACAATGTTTGCTTTCCACTTGTGGCTTGTTATACTCTCTCGGAACTTTTTTCTGAAACTGACTTTTTTACGAAATGGAATTTCAACCAACAACGTGCTGAGCTAGGGCCAGTTTTTGTGAAAATGTACCTACTTAAGTACTACTTATATTTTTTTGTCTTGTTTTAAATTTCATATTCAAAATAAACGTTTCGATGTTTCTGTTTTTTTTTTAATTCAACAAGTACCTAAAAGTATTTCCTAGTTATTTTATGTGCGCCAAAACCTACAAAACTTTATCAGGGTTTATTTTCAACAGTCACAACGGATGGACGGTATTAGTTTAGTTTTATTTATAAATGTCAATAGAAGTTACGTATATTCCGTCTAATATCTTTCTTTATTTTTAGCAGATATTACTAGTGATTGCTGCAACGTAAAAAAATAAAGTTAACGCTGAGGTCGGTTTAAATGATTGTTGATAAAAAAAAACTCAATTGCCCGGGTGGAGCTCCTTACTTTTTACGCAAGTTAGTTATGGAGCATTTGGACGTAGCCAACATTGACACCGTTAAGTACATGTTTTTTTTAAATCGCGAATAAATCTGCGTTTGACCACATAAAAGGAATTTAGGAATCACGCGAAAAGGGTTTACTATGCTACTTATCATTATGAACAACTTTTAATGTGGAACTAACTCCGAAATCGCGAAATAATTACAAGTGCTCCTTATATTTTGTCGAGTGTGAATGGCCGATTTTTATGGAACAGCTAATATTTTTTCGCGATTTCTGGCTTGGTTCCATTTCGATTCTATCGAATATCTGGGTTACTCTCATTGTAAAATTTGTTCATGCTGTGAACCCGTTTGGGTTTAGTATACCCTTTATGCGCATCCTTGTATAAAAAAAATTCAAACTTAGAACACGTGGTTGTATTCTAACGCTTCTGAAAAAAATGAAGTTATAATATTATTTTGTAGCATCCCTATTTGGATCTCGTCTTGATTAGATAGTTTGACGCGCTGCAAGTTCATTATTTCTTGTGTAATATCGATAATTCAATTATAATATCGATAGTTACTATGAAACTTTACTATTTCTTTGGTCGGAAAATCAATTATGTAATACGTAATTAAAATTTTCCAAAGTTCATAATCCGAACTTTCGTAGAAGTTCATCTGACAAAAAGCAAGAAAAATATTGGACTTACAATATTTTTTATTATATTTTCCGCTTTGTTTTGATTTACAGCAAGTAGTATAGTATGAAATCTTTGATTCTTTGTTTCTTATCTAGTTATTGTAGGTACACAGATGTATTTTTAACTAGCGACCCGCCCTGGCTTTGCACGGATGCAATTTACGTGCAAAGCCGGAACGGGTCGCTAATTATATATATAAACCTTGATTTATACTCAATAAATTATTGAGTATTTAACAAACCCCATGTCGAGTAGAAATCAATATTCCCACCACGTGATCACGTACACAAACTCATGTTTTCCTTCCCTGTATTTACCCCTATCCAGATTTACGCCACGTAAGCGGATACTGAATCATAATCTTCATTAAAATCTTTGTAACATCGCATCTCAATTTAAAACTGAGTACACCTGAAGCGAACAAAGCGAGACTTTACTTATTTAGCGGCTGAGAATACTGAGGAGCCTTGTCTCGTAAAAATGAACCTAGAGGTAAGTGAGGTTGAGTTTGAAATAGCGTGGTGGTAGATGCGTTCGTCTCAACAACTCGTGGTTAATTAAATATGTTAAGGGTGTTGTTTAAGGCAAAGAAATTGAGGCCGGTGGTGTGTCGCCTCAGGCTAGAGGGGAAAGTTGTGTGCCTTAAACTACAGGAGGATGCATTTTGCGAGAGAAAATGTTTTTGAAGTTTTAGTCATCATTATCATCAGCCAGAAGACGTCCACTGCTGAACATAGGTCTCCCCCTTTAGACCTCCACACACGACAGCTCGCTATCCACATCCACTGGATGCCCGTGACTTTCACGATGTCGTCGGTCCATCTAGTGGGAAGACTACCTACGCTGCATCTTCCGGGTGGTGGTCTCCTCTCAAGAACATTTCTTCCCCATCGGTTAACGGTTTTTCGAGCGATGTGGCCTGCCCAAGAAATTTTTAATGTGTCACAGTTGATACTTTTATACCAATTTTTTTACAGTATCTGTAGCTTTCGTAGCGGCTTATTATAGCCACAAGCGGAGTTGCAATCAGTGGAATGCTACAAAAAAGAATATCTTATAATTACCAGGCAATGATTTAAGTAAGAAAAAAATAACGTTTTTATAGTCACTTTAAAATTTTGGAAATGTTAGCTAGTCTTTTCTTTCTTTTCTTTTCTATAGGCGGCGGTGACCACTTACCATCAGGTGGCCTGTTGCTTGTTTGCCACTTTATTCTATAAAAAAAAAAAGTCATAACTTCTAAAAATAAATAAGAGCATGAAAACAACCAAACATGGTACATGAGAAAAAACCAGTTATTGCAATTTTATTTACGGTGTCTGAGGACTCCATACCGGTGCACCGGTGGAATCACGGGGTGCAGTTAGTCACATTTGCGAAAGTGTTATTTTGTTTGTTTGTTCCTCTTTCACGCAGCAACAGAGGAGCGGATTGACGTGATTGTTTGTATATATATATTTGGAGTACCAGAAAGTGTTATAGGAGAAAATGAACAGCTCTTCAGGAATGTCCACGCGGCACAACCCGCAGAACGGCTATTGCTAGTTACTCTCGTTAGTCATAAAATATAACCATCTCTACAACAGTGTTCAACCTGACCTTTTAAAGTTTATTTTTATTATTCCTGAGCATGAAATGAGCATATCGCCCTCTAGCGAACGCCCCGCAGCGAGAGAAGTTAACTGAGCAGCCGCGGTCTGAACTCGGGGGTTTCTTAAATTATTCGCCAAAAGATTTCCTAATTTGTTCGCCGTCTCGACTCCCGCGGGGTCGCCCTTAACACGTGGGATACACACGTGCTTGCGAATCTTTGTTAATTCTCCAGCTTGTGTGATTTGTTCTATGGAATGCGTTGTTTTAGTAGGAATTTTAACTTATATTGTGGCTTCAAGAGGGTGGTCCGTATTTTACAAGCTTTTATTTAAGTTGCAATGTATGTAACTATGTTTGTTCGGGTGGAATCTTGCAACTGAATTTTGAAGCAGATATCTTCAACCGATTGAGCTGAAATTTAGTTTACACGGTTAGTTGGGATGACTGTTATTTGATTGATTGATTCAATGATTAACTCTTTATTGATCACACCTTTAAATTTGATACAGAGGACAAAAAACTCTATGCTATTTTTGCTTAAGCTAAAAGCTTGTTATATATTTTTTTTCTAATAACTTATTTATTATTATTTTTATGTATGTAACAATTACTCTGACATTAATTTGTCAGCCAATTTACGTGATTATTTTTCATTATGTAGAGGAAGAAAGAGGAAGGAATTATCTAATTTCCTCCTGCCCATTTTTCTATCGGACTGCCAGAGCGGGCACGAAAAATCGACATTGTTGATATTCCGAAAATCCGTACTAAGCGCTTTGATTCCACTTTCATAGTGCGTACTGCTAATCTGGAATGCGCTGTGTGAATGGGTGATCCCGATAGTTACAATCTGGGTGTCTTCAAATCACGAGTAAATCGTTTTTTTCTAGGCTAGCATGCTCTATCGTAGACCGCTTCATCGTTTAACATCAGGGGAGTTGGCGGTTAAACGCAAAAGCGTGGTCCCACAAACGTTTCATTAATTTTGCCTCAGTCTTTTTTGAACCAGCTCTAATAATACGAATAACATATTGTTAGAGCGTCTGTCGATTTGGCAATGAAACAATTTTGTTCGAGTGCTTACTAATATTGAAGTCGATAATATTGATAAAATTATAAATCAAGTAGGTATACATCACAATCAAGTGTATATATATAATATATATTCAAAACTTTTGGTTCATGACGTCCATGTACCAAATATGGGTAGAGTTTATCTATCTATCATGTACCAAAAAGTGTTTAAGGCGGTCTTTCAGACAAAAAAGGCTTCACAGAAAAAAATATTAAGACAATATATTCATTTTAAAGCAGTAAAAAAAATATGTGGTAATCTTGATCATATTTCTGAGTGTACCATTAGTTCCAAAACACGTTTCCGATAAATTTTCTCGATAGAAAAAAATCATGAAATAACCTCTAACCTTGAAATTTACCTAAACGCATACAATGTTATCTCGAGTATTAATGAACAAATCTTTACAAAATTTACAAGAATGATGTTAAATATTGTAACAAATAACATCATTAATTTTATTTATTGATTAAAATTCAATTTTTCTATCTATTAATTAATTTAATCATAAATTGGCTCGAACGTGTCGAACGACACGTCGTGCCGCCGCGGCGCTTTTTAACTTCTCTTTTATTTTTACGCGATGTGACAGAGACCAAAGACTACTATATATATACGGAGATAGACTGGCAACTCAGCCATATTTGAAATCAATTATATGTGCCTCCATCTATCCGCCACTAACGGTACTACATTTAACCTACAGATGAATAGCAGGTTGTATTAATTCTATTCTACTACAGAAAACGCTTGTAGTTTTATACAAAATGTATGAGATTTACACAACTGGTGAAAAATTCACGTGACCAATCCCATACATTCCGTAAAAAACTACAATCATTTTCCATAGTAGAAAAAACATCTTGCCTACTGTAAAAATTAAGTCCGCTAAGCATAAGTTTGGCTGCAGCGCTCCGTCTACTTCAGAAATAATAAGCTTTTTTGCGAGCTTTAATAAAATATTTTATTAAACGGCTGTACAGTTTTATACAACTCATAAATACAATTATCAAATGAATACGCTATAATGTAACACAATTATATCTTGAAGAAATAAACAGAAATTTGTCACTGACTCGCACTTGGTCATTTATTATTGTTTGTTTATATACTTTGGAGTGTGTACTATAATCATGCCAAGTTAGACGCTTGTACGTATTACCGTTTTTACATTAGAGCTTATACAAAAATACGTTAAAAATGCATTGGTTTTAATTAAACATTATACTATGCTAAATCTTATTTTAAAAAAAACACCTGATTACGTTAAATTTTTTGTTTTATGTTTTGTATAATAATCAAAAGCAGCTTTAACAATCTCCGTCTCTGTGATTTTCCTGACAATATGTTTAAGATTAGTTTGCACCAATCGATATTAAAAAACTCTGCAGGCGTTGTTTGTGCAATTTAGACTTTAAAAAGTTTAAATCTACATTTATAGATATTATCAATTGTATGTATTCTGCGATTTAAAAAAAATTACTGTGTTTGTCTAAAATCATAGGTAATATTATGTATTATAATTATGTTCCATTTCGCTCGAAGAACCGATAAACTGGAAGAAAGGTTCTTGAGTGGAGACCACGAATGGTAGTTCCTCATGGTTTTCGAGGTCTTTATTGCAGGTTTTACAGTGGTTAACTAAATATTATTTTTTTCCTTTCTGACTATCCATCCACTGCAATAACCAACAGCTGCACAATTTTCTACATCACTAGTGGATGCGTTCATCATCATTGATTGAGTGTTGATGGGATCAATGAGGATCAGTAACGTTTTTAGTTGAGAATGCAGATTTATAGAGCTAAGAAATCCTTAACATACAGTGCAAAAATATTGTTTTACGACAAAAAATAACGAAGTTATGACCAAATTACTAGCGAAATTCACTGGTCGGCCGGCGTGATAGCTTGTGACGTCACTGGGACGTTCGTCGCCAGTTACCCGTTGGCAGCTATAAGGCGCGCAGTGTTTTGGGTGGATAATTGTGATTTTCGATACAAATTAAGTGCCCGATTTGTGTCTAATTGATCTTTTAACTATGTACAAATATTGAATAGTGCCGAAATGTACAAACAAATAAAAACGCTCTATTAAAACGCCAGAAAAACTATTTTTTTTACTACTTCGTAAAATATGGTACTCCGTTGTAAAAAGAGATGATAAAACTCCACCGTAGTAAAAATGTAATAGTAAGTTATCTTCGAAGAAAGATACATCGTGCGGCTTGTATGTGCGCATGCCTGTACGCACGCACCGCAGCACGCACACAAATACAAATGTCTGGGGTACAATGGTATTTTCAGTCAGGGATCAAAGTGGAATAGACCGACTGTACTACGCCGAAAGGAGGTCTTATACAGGGTTACGCATATAGACTAATAAGCTGAAAGGAAGTCATTATACAGGGTTACTCATATAGATTGAACTAAGCAAAAAAAATATGTCATTACACAAGGTTACGCATATAGACTGTCCTATACTGAAAGGAGGTCATTAAACATGGTTAGGCATATAGATTGTTCTAAGCCGATAGGAGATCATTATTATATACAGGGTTACGCATTTAGTATAGACTGTACTAAGCTAATATTAGACACAAATCGGGCACTTAATTTGCATCAAAGTCACAATTAACCACCCAAAACACTGCGCGCCTTTTAGCGGCCAACGGGTAGCTGGCGGCGACCGTCCCAGTGACGTCATACACACCCACGTACATTTCTTTTAGCGGCAGCAACGGCATAATGTTTATTACTTAATATCTTCGTAAGTAATGGTCCGATTTGGATAATTCAAAAAGATATGTCATGAAGAATAAAGTGAGTACTAGTTCTATTGAATTTGCTACTACTTTACTAATATGGTACTGAGACGTGGTCTTTAACTGTTGGCCTTTTGGAAAAGCTCAGAGTCACACAGCGGGCAATGGAGAGAGCTATGCTCGGAGTTTCTTTGCGCGATAAGATCCGAAACGTGGTGGATATTCGCCAAAGAACTAGAGTCACCGACAGCTGCTAAAATTTGCAAGTTGAAGTTGCAATGGGCGGGCCACATCGCCCATTGCCATCGCATTGCCATTGCCATCGCCCATCGCAGAACCGATAACCGATGGGAAAGAAAGGTTCTGGAGTGGAGACCACGAACCGGAAGACGCAGCGTAGGGAGGCCTCTCACTAGATGGACCGACGATATTGTGAGAGTCACGGGTATCCAGTGGATGCAAAAGGCGGGCTGTCGTTCAATGTGGAGGTTAAAGGGGGAGGCCTATGTTCAGCAGTGGACGTCTTCCGGCTGATGATGATTACTGATCCTCATTATAAACTCTTCCTCATCAATTTCGATATTTTCTTTTTCATTTGATTTTGAGCTCAAATATCAAAATAATCGCGTATTGTTTGTAAGCCGGCTGAAGTATCTTTTTCACAATTCGCTCCTTGCGAATCACCCATTGATAAATTATTTATTAAAAGTGATTTATATTTGCTTTCAAAAACAAATGCACCAGGCATTCTATTGCATATGCTCAGTGACCATATGGAGCCAAACATATTTTCTAATGGGTCCTGTCATCCTGTGGTTGAAATTTATTAACTATATAGTTAAGTTGATTGTTGTGTAAAGAATTTACAAGCATTTGGAATCCTTCTTTAGTCTTAATCCAGCTTGTTATGGACCGAACAACCTTTTCCCTCCCGTCATTTAAATATCGTAACGATCTTAAAACTGGAAGAGCTTCACTCCAAAATTTCTGATGTGGTGATTTCGGCGTTACAGCAGCAAAGTAAAAATGTCTTCCCAGAATTTCACTGTAAGATCCATTCACCGAATCAAATAATTTATCGAAGAACATCAAAAGATGTGCAGATTCTTCACATTCTTTTGGTAACTTCAAAAATCAAGCAACATTGTTTTCTATAAATCTCATAATTTTGAGATTGCAAACACAAACCAATCTCGAAAATCTTCTTAAAAATCTTTTTCTTCTTGTGTATCCGATGTTACACCACCTTCATTAGGAACCATTGCAGCACTTGTATCATGTACATTTGTAAGTCCTGCGTTTGGTTGAGATTGCATGCCTGAAACACAAAAATATTACTATAGCTTTGCCAGAGTCTCTACCTATTATAGACAGCTGTCATCCGAAATGAAGATCTCGACGAGATCTATCACTTTTGCTAAGAAACTGCTAGTCCAGGATCGACGGTTTCCGAGATATCGCCCAAGCAAGTTTGACAGCTGTCATCCGAAATGAAGATCTCGACGAGATCTATCACTTTTGCGAAGGAACTGCTAGACCAGGATCGACGGTTTCCAAGATATCGCCCAAGCAAGTTTGACAGCTGTCATCCGAAATGAAGATCTCGACGAGATCTATCACTTTTGCGAAGGAACTGCTAGTCCAGGATCGACGGTTTCCGAGATATCGCCCAAGCAAGTTTGACAGCTGTCATCCGAAATGAAGATCTCGACGAGATCTATCACTTTTGCGAAGGAACTGCTAGTCCAGGATCGACGGTTTCCGAGATATCACCTAAGCAAGTTTGACAGCTGTCATCCGAAATGAAGATCTCGACGAGATCTATCACTTTTGCGAAGGAACTGCTAGTCCAGGATCGACAGTTTCCGAGATATCGCCCAAGCAAGTTTGATGATGATGATGAATTAGGGCCCATCCTTTCTCTGAGAGAAGGCCTGTGTGCCAGCAGTGGTTTAAACTTCTTTGCTTTTGGGAAATAACATAAAAAACCGACCAGCGTTAAGAGGTAGGACGGACTGACAGACATAGCGTAAGCTTAGTAATAGAGTTCCGTTTTCACCCTTTGGGTACGGTACGCCGTACGAAACCTTTAAAAGTATCTACTCTGTTCTACCCATAGTACAAGTTTTGATAGTATTCGAAAACTTTTTTCGTTTTCGTATTGTTCCATACATTGCTGGGCTGAAAGGTATTCGATATTTTTTTCGTACTATAGTGAAGCAATCTATACCGCCGTTTACTACCGATTTTAGTTCTTTCGCGTTTCCGCTGGAGGCGCTTTACTAAAATGTATGGAACAATACGTAAACGAAAAAAGTGTTCGAAAACTATCATATCTGAGACTAAGGGTAAATCGTAATTATATTATAGTAATAAATACCTTGGATTGCTAATTCGAAAAGTCTATTCATTGGGTAATGGTCATTAGTAATACGGTACCATTGTGTTTACATTCTCTTTCGTTGTAGGACACGAATATGTTAACAGTTTTAATATGAAATTACCTTTTCCATCGCTCACGTTGCAACCAGCAACTTGAATGACATCTTGCAATACAGTGATAATAATATAGGTAGTGAGTCCTGTATCAGTTCAAAGTGTTCAAACAACTGCAAAACAAGTAATCATCACAGTTATTACCAGAAATTACCACGATTCCTAAACTAAATTCAAATTATCACCTAAGTATTATGCCATTGCAGACCATGAGAAGTACAAGTAGCAAGTATCTACTAACTACTAGTATCTAGTAGGTACTTGCTACTTGTACTTGCCACCAGGGGCCTTACCATAAGCGTTACACAAAATAACAATGCTGCGTGAACATAGCGTTCCGAGCGCAAAACATTTTTACATTTGACCATACCATAGCCGTCAAAACGTTTCCGCTTTATTATGAAAGCACGAGACGACGCTCTACGTTAATACAGAGTTCTCACTCACACACCCGATCATAGTTCGTTAGATTCCGTTCATTATTCCGTAATACAAAAGTTTTAAATTAAACCCGTACCATAGTTGGTTTTAACAACGCGAATAACATTATTTTTGCGTCTATGAGGCTCCATTCTAGCGATAATAAAAAAGTTAGTCAGGACCAACTTTTTTACTATCGCATTGAAATTAAAACTGCTTCATGCCTCCCGAAGGCCTCTGACAAATACTTAAATCATAAACCAAGTTTATAAAGACTAAGCGGTCGATCCAAATGTCAGTTTTAGGCCGCTGGGAGGCCTCCGACAAATACGTGTCATTCACTAAAATATATGTAGTAAGCAAGATAATACAGGCTGAATTGGCAACCCTAGCGTCAGAATCATTAGGCCTCCCGAAGGCCTCCGCCAAAAATCTGTTTTAGTCACCAAAATATGTAGGAGCATTAAACAACTGGCTGTATTGGTAACCTTAGTGTTAGGACTTTAGGCCACTCGAAGGCCTCCGACGAATATGTAGTTATATCGCTAGAATATGTAGTAGATAAGATAGTAAAGGCTGAATTATCAATCATAGTGTGAGAACTATTAGGCCTCCTGAAGGCCTCCAACAAATGTGTGTTCCAGTCACCAAAATATGTAGGAGGCATGAAAATATTGGTTGTATTATCCAACCCTAGTGTCAGAATCTTAGGCCACCGAAAGGACTCCGATGAATAAATAGATATATCACTAGAATAATATTGTAGTAGGCACACAATAGTACAGGCTGAGTTGCCAACCCTAGTGTTAGAGCTTCTAGGCCTCCGACAATCAAACGTGACACTTTATCGAACTTGACCGTGACTTTTTTTACTTGACTCTGACTTAATTGACGATATTTAATAGAACTTGATATAATTTCAATACTCAACACAGGCAAACGCACTAGACGTGCAACGCCAAAATTTTCTCACTGGAAAATTATTCTGAAAAATATTCAAAACACAGTGCGACAAAATAATTAAGTACATATAGTCACCTATAGCTACTTCTACGCGTTCAGACAAGTCCAAGAAAGTAGAAACGGCAACACAAATCTATAGCGCTGTCTTGCTCTACTAAGCCGTTACCGTTCTTTTTACATACATTCATTTACAATAATATAATCATAATACATTTTTTGATTATGGTACGTAAGATAAAACAAAACGGACAACGCTACATTATCGTTTTACTAAAGTTTCGAATCGCGTTCCGATACACGCAGTCATTATGAAAAATCAAATAAATAAATTTCATTTTTAAATTATTATTTATCGATACGCTATATTAATTAATAAAACAATCACTTTTAAGTGCTCAAGGGTATTATTGATATATTATTATTTAATAAGTGTTCGTGGACGTGCTTGAGTCTGAGAAAGTGATATTAGGCGCTAAAACGTGTATTTTCGTGTTGTTTCTAAAGCTCCTAGAAGCCTCTTGTAAAATCTCCACCACTTTACTAGGGCATGACTTTGACTTGACCGTGACTTACTTTGCTTGACTCTGACTGATTTGTTTGACTACATAATATAATGTTTAGCAAACTTGATATCAATATAATTACTTGACACTGCCAAATGCACAAGAGTGCGACGCGAAAATCATCATGGAGGAAAAAAAACTGTCTACATTGTCTTCGTCACAGGTCTTCGTAAATTATTAAACATCTAAGAGTTCTGAATCACACCATTGGTGCCGATGCAAAAAAAGAATCCGTGCCATCTTGATTCTCGTAACACTGAAGATGTAAATAGGAGCATGCTCTTTGTTGTTACTGTCATTGACATAAATATTTTTGATTTCCTTGTTTTTTTTTTCATTTTACGACGTGCAGTGCATTTCAGAATGCACGAGGTGAAACATGTCTTTTCGTGTTGTTTCCAAAACATGTTTCACCTCGTTATATCACTTACCCACACTCGAGCATGTTTACGAGCACTTAATAAATAATAATTCACCAATTACTACACATTAACACTCGAAAATACACAAGTATAGGAAAATAATTCAACGAGCCGACATGTTTTTTTTCCACGTTAGCGCCAAAACTCCCAAGCAATCTGACGGCAATGCAGTGATGCCAAGCTAGATTTTCATTTTACCTCAACGCCTGATTAATTTTACCCTTAAATCATTACTATTTATATAAAAATACCCTAAGGCTAAAGTTTTAGTTTTAGATAATTAATACAACAAGTTCTTTTATATTTAATGGTTAAATTTTTATCGAACGTGCGTTCTGATTTACACACGCCATTATGGTACAATACTAGTACAATACCCCAATACAATACTACTAATATATCTGTAGCCATAATTAATCAGTTTTCAAGGTTACAAGAATTGTTGTTTGTAACAAAAAAAAATACCCTCAAGATTATAAAGTCCCTAAACAATTCTAGACCATAAAAATTACTCTGCGACATAATGTTTACTCTAAATCTAGGGTAAAATACCCTAAATTGGCATCACTGCGGCAATGAACCAAGCAATGATATAAAGTGCCGTGATTCAAAATAAAGACATGGTCCAAAGGCCTTTGTCCAAACCCAGAGCGCATTGCATGGTAAAATCTATTGGCATTCTTTATTTAGTTCCGAGTAATATCGCTAGATGGCGCCATAGGAAAAATTAGATCGCGCAAGTGTTTCGTTCGCGGCAATGTAAGGCCATGTCAATGTTTGTAAATAAAGTTGCTTTTCTTTCTACGGTATACAGTGTGTTGTTATTTGTGAACCTACCTACGAGTGTAACACCTTTATAGCCAGACCAAAACCCAAAAAAAAAAAAACGAGCAATGACCACAGATCATTAAAATTCATAAATATGAGTGAACGAAATAGAATGACGTCATCAAAACTTCCTAGCCGTTGTAATAACATAATGATAATGTATTTTAAAGTCTATGGTACGAAATTAGAAAGTATTATCAAAATAACATTACTTATACACCTTATGGTAGGCCCCCAGTACTTCGCAAGGTCTGCATCGGGCTTTACTCAAGCTGTACTACGTGGCCTAGATAACTGCACGAGTTTTTTCTCCGAAATTTGAACAAAGCTTAGCATAAATATATTATGGGTTCACAGTTCGGGGGCACGTAGTATAGTATGAAATCTTTGTGGGGGGCAACGATACGTAGTAAAATATGAAATCTCAGTTCGAAGGTAGCTAAATTGAAACGGTGGCACATGCGTTCAAATTAACACTAAAATAGGTACACAGAAACTTTGAATCACTCTACTGATAAAATTAGAGATATTACCGTGAAATTTATCGAAGAAATGATAAATTAATTATTAATAATGTTCAAAGAATAATTATTGTTGACGTTATGTTTTTTATTTTGAAACATTTTTGATGGATGATATTGACCACAGAACACTTATACCAGAGGATATTGACACAGTACGTTATGTTGTTTTAATTAGTTTAGTTAGGCGTAGCGTCGAGTTACATTCTCTTTCATCTCTTTGGTTAGGCGCGGATGGATGTCAGCAGCCTTAGAGCGTTCCGCCACTAATGTTCTAAATTACCACAGCATGACAGAGACCGCTGAGGCGCGCTGCTAGACGGACGTGTGTCGCTTTGTTCCGCTAACCGCTCCAAAATATAATCTCAACTTTATGACACAAAAACACCTTGACGTAAGTTGTAAAGTAAGTACCTACCTTATCTGCAATGTTTTCTTGCATTATAAGTACTAAAAAGGCAGGCGAATGAAAATTACATTTTGTAACGATTTGTTTGTATATATTAGTTTACGAAGGATAATTTCACCACAATCGTCATAGTCCAGTTGGCCGAATGGTTTGACGCAATGGATAAGTTCTCTGCGACTCTGTGAGTAAGCTCCGGGTTCAAATCTTCATAGTCACCAATAATTTTAATTTTTGTAATTTTTCTTATGTTTTTAAAATAATTCGTCATGTTCGTGCGTGCGTGCGTGAGTGTGTGTATGTTTGTGTTTGTATGCATGTGTGTAATGTTCTTTACTCGAAAATGGTAGGGCCATTATTGACGGGATTTTCACTGTCAGATAGCTGATTCTATGAGGAGAAAAAAAATTGGCATCTTTTTATCATCATCATCATCACCATTTTTTCATTACTTCGCAGGTGAACCCGCAGAGCACAGTTAGTCTACTTTTTTAGGGTCCCGTACCTCAAAAGGATAAAACGGAACCCTTATAAGATCACTTCGTTGTCCGTCTGTCTGTCCGTCTGTCAATACCCTTTTTCTCAAGAACGCGTAAAGGTATCAAGTTGAAATTTATACTAAATACTTGGGCCTACGGTTTCTTTCGGCTGTAAAAAATAAAAGTTGTAAGTCAAAGCAATCAAAAGATATGAACGTTTATGTCGTATATTTTGCGATTTCACAGGGGAATCTAAACCTATAGGGTACTTCCCGTTGACCTAGAATCTTTAAATTTGGCAAGAGGCAAGGTCTCATAGCACATATATAGGAATAAATCCGAAAGTTATAAATTTGAAGTTATATCATTTAAAAATAATTATTTTGCTATTACAAACTTACATTTTGTAGTTGGAATGTATGGAGTAACCTTATTGTCAACTACAAACTTAAGTTTGTTTTTCAATATTTTAACTTCAGTTAGTTTTTTTTTTTGGTCTCGCGCTCTGAGGGTTCCGTCTAACGGAGGAGTGACATAAGTGGAGAGGCATAGTAATAATTTACTTCCAAGTATCGGTGGTCGGTGTACCAGGGCAATATAAGAACAAAGCAGTCTCGAGCATTTGCAGAGGTCACACAAAGTGGACAGTCAGCGACGTTTTCATACAAAATAGTTTTCCGTCCAGTTTAAATAGACACCCTCCAGTTGATACCTTGAGAAGTACGCAATATCTAGCTAATTTCAAATGGCACGCACCCTTTCTTTCTTTGGTCAGGCTTCAAGTAAGTACTAAGTACTAAACAAGCAGTCGAATGCAAATTACATTTTGTGTCGATTTGTTTGTACATTTATATTATTTTATAAATTAGAAGGATAATTTCACCGGTTGCGTCATAGTTCAATTAGACGAGTGGTTGACGCAATGGATTAGTTCCTGGACTGAGTAGGGTCCGGGTTCAATTCTCACTTTTTCCGTTTATTTTTGTTATTTTTCTAATGTTTTTGAAATAATTCGTCGTGTGTGTGTGTGTCCGTAATGTTCTTTATAGACTCGAAAACTGCAGGACCGATTTTGATGGGATTTTCACCGTAAGATAGCTGAAGTTGAAAAAAAATCGAGAAAAAATTTAGCAACTTTTCATCATCATCATCACAATTTTTTCATTACTACGTAGGTGAATGCGCGGGGTGCAAGTCTACTATAGTGGTTAGGAAGTCCTAAACAACTTGGGATGGACAGACAGACAGACTGATGGGCAGAACGAACTTATATGGGTTCCTTGTAATTCTACGGAACCCTAAAAGGGTGTTACAGTCTTCTTTGAGTATATCTTTCTTCTATATACATATAAAAAGCGATGTATGTATGTTCCCTATGAAGGCTGATGATGATGATGATGATATTACGTATAAACTTCAAAATGGCTAAACTGATTTTGATGGGATTTTCACTCTCAGATAGCTGATGTTATAACGAGAGGAAAAAATGCTGCTTTTCATCATCATCGTCATCATCAGCACCAATTTTTATTTTATTTTAATTTGAGCTAGTTTGGTAAGTCGTGGTGTTACTTTCTCCAGAAACGGATTAACTGACCTGATCGAGGACTTCGGAGTCTGCTACGGAACTGCTAGACGGATAGAGCTAGAAGTGTCGAGTTTGGGCTCGTTTTATTAGTCGTGATGAGATCTTCTTCCAGAAATATTTTGACTGACCTGATCGAGGACTTCGGAGACTGCTACTGGAACTGCTAGACGGAAAGAGCTAGAAGTGTCGAGTTTGGGCTCGTTTCATTAGTCGTGATGAGATCTTCTTCCAGAAATATTTTGACTGACCTGATCGAGGACTTCGGAGACTGCTACTGGAACTGCTAGACGGAAAGAGCTAGAAGTGTCGAGTTTGGGCTCGTTTCATTAGTCGTGATGAGATCTTCTTCTAGGAATATTTTGACTGACCTGATCGAGGACTTCGGAGACTGCTACTGGAACTGCTAGACGGAAAAAGCTAGAAGTGTCGAGTTTGGGCTCGTTTCATTAGTCGTGATGAGATCTTCTTCTAGGAATATTTTGACTGACCTGATCGAGGACTTCGGAGACTGCTACTGGAACTGCTAGACGGAAAGAGCTAGAAGTGTCGAGTTTGGGCTCGTTTAATTAGTCGTGATGAGATCTTCTTCCAGAAATATTTTGACTGACCTGATCGAGGATTTCGGAGCCAGCTAGTGGAACTGCTAGACGGATAGAGCTAGAAGTGTCGAGTTTGGGCTTGTTTCATTAGTCGTGATGAGATCTTCTTCCAGAAATATTTTAAATGACCTGATCGAGGACTTCGGAGACTGCTACTGGAACTGCTAGACGGAAAGAGATAGAATGGTCGAGTTTGGGCTCGTTTCATTAGTCGTGATGAGATCTTCTTCCAGGAATATTTTGACTGACCTGATCGAGGACTTCGGAGACTGCTACTGGAACTGCTAGACGGAAAGAGCTAGAAGTGTCGAGTTTGGGCTCGTTTAATTAGTCGTGATGAGATCTTCTTCCAGAAATATTTTGACTGACCTGATCGAGGATTTCGGAGCCAGCTAGTGGAACTGCTAGACGGATAGAGCTAGAAGTGTCGAGTTTGGGCTTGTTTCATTAGTCGTGATGAGATCTTCTTCCAGAAATATTTTAAATGACCTGATCGAGGACTTCGGAGACTGCTACTGGAACTGCTAGACGGAAAGAGATAGAATGGTCGAGTTTGGGCTCGTTTCATTAGTCGTGATGAGATATTCTTCCAGGAATATTTTGACTTACCTGATCGAGGACTTCGGAGACTGCTACTGGAACTGCTAGACGGATAGAGCTAGAAGTGTCGAGTTTGGGCTTGTTTCATTAGTCGTGATGAGATCTTCTCCCAGAAATATTTTAACTGACCTGATCGAGGACTTCGGAGACTGCTACTGGAACTGCTAGACGGAAAGAGCTAGAAGTGTCGAGTTTGGGCTCGTTTCATTAGTCGTGATGAGATCTTCTAGGAATATTTTGACTGACCTGATCGAGGAGCCCAAACTTGACACTTCTAGCTCTATCCGTCTAGTAGTTCTAGTAGCAGTCTCCGAAATCCTCGATCAGGTCAGTCAAAATATTGCTGGAAGAAGATCTCATCACGACTAATGAAACGAGCCCAAACTCGACACTTCTAGGTCTTTCCGTCTAGCAGTTCCAGTAGCAGTCTTCCAAATCCTCGATCAGGTCAGTCAAAATATTCCTGGAAGAAGATCTCATCACGACTAATGAAACGAGCCCAAACTCGACACTTCTAGGTCTTTCCGTCTAGCAGTTCCAGTAGCAGTCTCCGAAGTCCTCGATCAGGTCAGTCAAAATATTCCTAGAAGAAGATCTCATCACAACTAATGAAACGAGCCCAAACTCGACACTTCTAGCTCTTTCCGTCTAGCAGTTCCAGTAGCAGTCTCTGAAGTCCTCGATCAGGTCAGTCAAAATATTCCTGGAAGAAGATCTCATCACGACTAATGAAACGAGCCCAAACTCGACACTTCTAGGTCTTTCCGTCTAGCAGTTCCAGTAGCAGTCTTCCAAATCCTCGATCAGGTCAGTCAAAATATTCCTGGAAGAAGATCTCATCACGACTAATGAAACGAGCCCAAACTCGACACTTCTAGCTCTATCCGTCTAGCAGTTCCACTAGCTGGCTCCGAAATCCTCGATCAGGTCAGTCAAAATATTTCTTGAAGAAGATCTCATCACGACTAATTAAACGAGCCCAAACTCGACACTTCTAGCTCTTTCCGTCTAGCAGTTCCAGTAGCAGTCTCCGAAGTCCTCGATCAGGTCAGTCAAAATATTCCTGGAAGAAGATCTCATCACGACTAATGAAACGAGCCCAAACTCGACACTTCTAGGTCTTTCCGTCTAGCAGTTCCAGTAGCAGTCTTCCAAATTCCACCATCAGCTCAGTCAAATTATTCCTTGACTAACACTTCTCACTAAGACTAAAAAAACGAGCCCAACCTTGACTTATCTCGCTTTCCCTATTTAGCAGTTTTAGCAGTCTCCGAACTCTACCATCAAGTTAGTAGAATCATACCAGGAGTAAGTCTATAAACTATAATATAATAGGTAAAATATTTGGTGCAAAAAAGAAACATAAAATATTGAAACGTACGACGAAAGTAAATTTTAATAATTAAAACTAGCAATATGGTTTGATTTTTTTTTTTTTTTTTTGGTTTACTAAATTGATTTATTTAATATCAGTTTAATATACAGTTTTAACTTTACTCTATTTAAAAAAAAACAAAAAAAAAAAAAAAAAAAATCCTAACTATATGGTTTGATTGAATTATGGTTTGTTTGTTCTCCGTCGTCCCGTCGCTGTGTGCGTCTGGGCCGTGCGCGTGTACGACTTTTATAACTACGCATTATGCAAAGGGTCCCTTTGCATAATGCGTAATGTTATGATAAAAAATTGAGTCCAAAAATATCTACATCGTACTAGATTTGAACCGGGCATTCGTGGTTTACCAGCGCGGTGCCAGACCACTAGGCCAACAGAGCTTTGCTGTGGACCGACGAAATTACATGTCTTTAGCTCTGTATAGGTGAAGGTCGTCACGTTTCTGCGAGATTCACGCGGTGCGCCCCGCTGTAGTCGGCCGCCACTGCCTCTGCTTCACCCCCTCAAAAACATAAAAGTCAGCTAGTCACGGCGCCTTAACTAAATTTCGCTACATAAGATAGCTGGCTCATTCCGCGCGCAGATAATTTCTATGACAATTCAACGCGGGAATGCAGCCAGCGGTCTTGGTACTTTACAACACGAACAACTTCTTCATATTGACTTCTAGTTTAAGTGAAATAATTAAGGCTTTTTTGTTTGCTTCGTTTGATATACCTTTATACTTAACCTTTGCACAAAAAAATAAATGATGTGCATTATAAATTTGTACGGTTCAATGTTTATTAATTTATTGATAATTATGGCAATACTTTCGCTGTCTTTATTTTAGGTGACCTACTTATTTGAATTCATTATCATTGGCACAAAAAATCTAAACACTACACGCTGCAGCTGAGACAGACAAAGTTCACAGGACTGAGTCTCCTAATCTTTCTAAAAATATAAAATCAATTATATGAATTTAGGTGTGATGATGATTATGTGTTCTACATCAAAAGTCGCGATATGTGACACTAGAGTAAGCAGAACGATTGGTGTTATCAATAAAAATCACCTTTGAAACTATACTCCCCATAAACCAACCCAATTTCCGTGGTTTCCGTGACTTGTTTCGGAAACTCGCTCCCATAGCCCTCTTGTAGCTTTCCATTATGGGCCTAACGTGTTCCCGGGAGAATGCCTTATGCTTTTTCAACTGCCATCAACTATTCACACCTCAAACTGATCCTTAATACTTATTAATACGATCCAAATTCTAATAACTTATGGAGGAACGTATTCGAGACGCGTACGTCCTATGGGCAATGTTACGTAATAGGTAGGTAAGAGGAACCGAGATTTTGTCAAAGGTAAAGAAAATTGGTTAGGTGCGTTAGTGGGTAATTTCTATGGGGATAAGTGAGAATTATGTTTGAAAGATGGGGTGGTTGCTGTTTTGATGCCGGATATTGCATTTCGGGAAGTTTGGTACGTTTGAAGATAAAAGAGGTGTAATTTTTTTTCTGTCTAAATCTTAAGAACATGTATACATGTACAGTATCAATTAAAATTTGAAATCGCTGGACATGTTTTGGGTAACAATCTAAATCCACTGCAACGATCATCATCATCATTATTATCAGCCTATCATATTCCCACTACTGGGACACAGACGAAAAGAGAAGAGAGAGGCAGGGAAGAGAGAGAAAGTGGGCCTTTATCCACCATGGTGGCCCATAGTGCAAGTTGGTGAATGTCATATGTCTTTGAACTTTTGAGGTTCTTGGGCATACTAATTTTCCTCACGATGTGTGTGATGTGTTCCGTTTTAAGCGATAGCATCGAAACTGCACATAATTTATTTAGGTACCAAATAAGTCACTGGTTCAGGACCGAGGTTCGAACTGGTGCCGTTCGAATGTAAAGCGCACATGCTACAGCTCGGCCACCATCGCTCACTGCAACGATACCTGCTGTTAAATAAAACAGACTAGTTGTTTTTGCTAAAAATTGTAACAGACATACAAACATACATTAATTATGTAGCGCTCCTCGAGGAAGATCGCTGACGTCGCGGCAGTCCAACTAACCATCAACACGGAATCGCCGACGCAGCGTGACCCCAATAGATGGCACGTGGAGCCACGCCGAGTGCACCAGAGGACATTCTGACATCCGACCTCGATGTAGACACTAGGTTAATTTAGATGTAATTTTATTTGAATTAAATCTTTTATAATCACTTCGGGTTTTTTCGACCCTCCGGTTGCCGCTAACGTAATTCACTTCTCCGTTCCATTATGGGTAAAAATATTTAGGTATACCTATTGTAGCACAATTTATATAAAAAATAGTATTTCACTTAGAAGCAAGACATTTTTCTTTCTAATCGAATTATACTAAGAAAACTCAACAAGTTAGTAAAGAAAGTCGAAAAACGAAAATTAAAAATTGAAAATTTAATTACATTGACCTTTGTTCTGCCATACTTCACCTCCGTAACAAGATGCAAGGACTCTCAAAGGTTTTCGTTCTTCATTTGTGGGACTTTATTTTGCTCACTTAATTTGGTACATTCGTGTTTGCTCTCCGAATGAGGAACTGAGGAATTTTATTTTTCTTCTAAGTTAATTGAGAGGGGTGCGAGAGCCCCAACGTACTAGGTACCTCTATAAACATTTATTGTCCCTGTACATCTCACTAACTTCACTTTTACAGAGTTTTATGTCCGAAAAATTTACGCGAAGAACGCTGTGGAGCCTTTATTGCTCGCCCGGAATGCCGCGGCCGCACTGTCGTAATTGAATGTAATTTCTTCAGCATCTTTCGGTTACAGTTGTAAAATAAAATTTTACGTCTTATTTATTGTGCTGAGCAACAATATCGTGCTTTAGATGTCTGCGCAACAAAGCTCTTCATGCCTGTTGTTTTAAAATGTCTCTACCAGTATGGTGCAAGTTAAATAAACGGGAAGGATATGTTATTCAAAAAGTTTTATTTACTAACTTTACAACTTAAATAACAAAATTTTTGAGTAGTACAAAAATACGTTTATTGTATCGGTTTTTCTTTTTGACGTTTTTATTATTTCTCAGTTAATTAGCTGTATCATTACATATTTTGTGAAAATTTCATCTGGCTATCTATTACGGTTCGAAAGATACAGCTGTTTAAAGGTAGGACAGACAGACATACAGAAGACATCGTAGGCTTAGTAATAGGGTCCCATTTTTACTCTTTGTATACGGAACCCTACAAACGGCAGCATAATGAGCAGTTTAGCCGTGAGTTACAAACTATGAGAGTTCTACGGTGCAAAAAATAGAGTTCAATACAAAGTTGATTTAATTTACTACACCTATTAAATGTTCTGGGACAAAACGACTATTCTCGTTTTAAAAGCACCTAACATGTGCTCGTAACAACAATTTACGTCCGCACAGAAGTGTGTACGCAAATATTTTTTATTGTCTCCGTAAAAGCGAAATAAGTGATTTTATTAAAAGCTCGCTTCGCTCCGAGCGTAATTAATTGAAACGAGATGTAAGTGCGCGAAACCAATTACAACTTAAAAAGTATAAATATAAATGGCGTACCGTATTGATTCTGCCGCTATGCGGATGCCGATGGGGTGTCGGGTATTTAAATGCCTATTGGGCTATAAGAACAGAGTGTAAACGATGCCTTGATATTAATTAAACGCAGACGCACTAAATTGTCTAGTGTCTAGTGTCTAAGTACGTATCTATAATCACTCACTTACTTACTTACTTATATATATACCTTATAATTTTATCTATATGTATAATATTAATTATAAATTGTTAAATCGTGTACTTATATTATTTTGTATTGATATATAATGAAAGTTAGATTTATATTTGCTGTATCTATCTACGTTATTCTTTTTGTCTTTTATAAGGTGTTTTTGATGCATGCCTACGTACCATTCGTTCCAACCTAGTGGATGACTGGTAGAAAATCTTTAGCATTAAGTCCTCCATTTGTACATGTCTACATAATTTGTGAGTGTGCAATAAACTATTAAATAAATGAATAAATAAATCTAAATTATTGTGATTAAAATACATGACTCAAACTGACTAACCTAAACCGAGTGATAAAAATCAATATTGAAATAAGCTTTATGACATATTTTTTCCAGTTAAATCTGGCAATTCTGGCATTTCAGCAACGCATACTTAGACTTACTTGAAAAATATTACATCTAGACCAAACTAACTTTTTAAGTATTTAGATCTCTAAGTAGGTATAGATACAGAATCAACTGTCGCATATTTATCAACGTCATTATTTCGCCTTTGCGCTGACTCTTCCAAGGGCTTCAAGGGCCGTAACTATGGCAACACCGTCTCCGGATTTACCGAAAATCGCGTCACAGCATACAGATTATCTTGTATTTTAACGTACGGAACGCATGGGAAATCTACGGCGCTCCAAAATAATATAATATAGCTAGAGAATATAACACATTTTTACATTAAAAAACATTAGTTTCACATTATTTAGTTATAGATTTGATAAGCAAATGATTTTACTATCCAAAATATTGACTAATTTAAAATTGCTGAATCAATTTCGGTCAAATTTATATAGGTACAAGCTACCTCTGTATATAACCACCTATATTATAACCACCTCTGAAGTTATGACCTACATAAAAAGATAATGATACCCACCTAATATAATGATTTTGATAACAAAATCATCAAAATCAATTTATAATTGGTGGAGTATCTCGCGTAACAAACATACAAAAAAAAAGATACAGTCGAATTGAGAATCTCTTCCTTTTTTGAAGTCGGTGAAAAATTATACAGCCATCCCTATTATCTTTGAGCTCACGGCATCCAACTGGCATCCGAAACTTGCTAAGGTAAATAGTTGTAGTTGAAACATCCTGTTCTCGGCAAATTGTAAGATATTGTGTTATGAAGTCGTTTGTGTCGTCTACCGTAACTTGTAAACTCAATTATGTGTGTCACCGCAATATTAGGGCAAAATACAAGTACACCTGATGCAGATTTTGGAAAATTACTCGGCATTTACTTTACAGGGCAAAGCTTAAAAGGTAGATTTTAGACCTTTAAAAATATACTTTTTTAATTTTTTGCACGCTGGATGCAGGCTGCTTCCAACCGGCCCTTTTGGAGATCGATGGGGGGAGGTCCAGCAGTGGACGTCGTATGGCTGAAATGATGATGATTTATTTTGTTACTTTAGTCACTGGTGTCAGCTTCATTTTGTACATTATGTATCGTCTCTCCCACTTTTCCCATAAGCAATTTTGGTCATTCTAGTTTAAATAGTTTGTCTACTTCCATGGTTAGCTTAAAATGATAAAAATGGAGTCATATCATAATCAAATGTTTTATCTAGGCAACTGTGAAGACCGAAACACGATTAAGGACATTTTGCAGCGAAATTTCTTTAATCATATTTCGGTCTTTGCGGTTTCCTAGATAAAACATAAAATATTGACATTATGCAATTTTCATAATAACTATGGAAGTAGACAAATTAAAACTAGAATAACCAAAATTGCTAATAGTGGGAAATGAAGGCCTTAAAAAGGTGTTATACCCCCTAAGTACATTAAAAAAATTGTAGATAGCTCACTTATTTTACCACTGAAGCCACTAAGCTCGTCATTTATAAAGTCTAGTTTTACCTATTATATGCACCTCAAGAGAAGACGTCTAAGATTACACGTACCTTTTTATTTTTATAGACTAAAATAACTCTTACCTTCAATACATTTTCCATTAAGTACCAACAAACTCAAAAGGAACTTGAATTATTAAAACAACGGCACAATTCCCTTTACTAAATAAACAAATACCACTCTAATAAAACATTTAACCTGTGGGAAACAAAAACAAAAGAAGACGCAAAAATAGCAATTAATTCTGGACGAGCACCGCACTGGTTCTGTATAGAGCACAGTAAAAACAGTAAGAACAAGCACTCTTTTGTTCGTATGAAAATTCTGTGAGAGAGTACCATTCATGTGTTCATTTACCTCGATGGAGCCAGGTGGCATATTACAAACGCATGATTATCGATTTAGCACTATTATCCTCAAAATGATGATAATGTATGCTTTTAGCGATAAGACTAACTTATTATACTTATAATGTACTTTATGAAGTGTCAAAAAGTGTTATTGTGTTGTAAAATGAGTTGAATGAAAATTAAAAGCCAAGTTAACTGACATTGTAATTTGTGAAGGTATGTATTTTTTAAATACTAATTTTAACTTAATTGTATCAGACTTTTTATAAGATTTTATCGATTTTGTTTTATAAACTAGGTTTAAGCCGATCGTCCACCGCCAGCTAAACTAAGTTTAAGTACTTGATATAGCTCTAGATTAAGTGTAGATATTGGTTAAATTTCGTACTACAGCAAAAAAAATCGTCTTAGCTTAGTTACCCCTACTGTTTGTAGCATTAAGCCACCGGTTGCAATATGTGAAGCCATTAATTTAATTCAGTACGTGCGGCCCCGAGACACGGTTTTAACCTTAATTGAGATTTAAGAACGTCTTGGGTTGGGGAGGTTTTTGTACAGACGCGTTACGGGCGGATCATTGCTGTGTAGCTTCTTCAGGCGTTTTGGATACACTATGGATGTTGGCGAAAGCGCGGTAGAATAGTGTGCTACCATTTTATAAGCTGGGCTGTTTGGTTGTAGTCAAAATGATGCAGAAAAAATAGACTAGTGTTTTTTAACCATCACTGTCCTATTAATGGGCGAAAAAGGCCTTCATTATCTACTGCCGACCCTCCAGAGATGCATCAAGATTGTCTCGCTAGCACGGTCACTAGGCGTTCAAGTTATTTTCGTCAATCAACTACTGTAAGGCGATTTTAAACACTTACTTTTAATTTTGACATTGAGACGGGACTGAAGAAACAAATAAAAAAAAAAAAACTACTTATTCATATCGCACCTAAAGTAAATTCAAAACGATGATGTTGGGTATAAATTAAGAGGTTGTTTTTCCAATTTCTTTTCTTAGCCGCCTTGGGCATCGCTGTACTAAATTTCAACACGGAACGAATATTTTGTTCTCGGGGAAAATCTAGAGTTTTGCCTAACAAGAAGTCTGTTTATCTTAAAGATTTTTTATTTTTATTAGACACTAATTACTTAATTACTGTTCAAGTAACACCTTTTATGTTCGTACATATCTTCTTATTGCATAAAATGTATGTGTACACAAAACATACCTGTTATATTATGCTCAAAGCTTCGGCACAGACAAGGCTCTTAATATCTTTACAAGTTCATACAAAATTCGTTGTATCTAATTCGAGGCTTATCTTGCCATCTGTAATCTCGCCCTTGCTCACAGAGGATACCTCAAATACCTTCCTTTCCCCCGCCCCTCGTCCCCTGAGGCTTCGAGCACCCTTCGGCCCTCAGTTCTTAGACGAAGTTCATAATACCCTATTAGTGGCGCACACAACCGCCAAACACGTCGTGTTACTTGACTTTACGAAGTTAACTACGTTTCGGCAGCTGAGATATACTTTTTAAATAATTTAATTATCGAGTGATGTTCGATATTCTTCACTTGTTCGAGATGTAGCCAAGGGCCATTAACAAAGTCATTAACGCGTCGACGTTCCCATTTTCCCGTCTTAATTACAACCGGCAAAAGTATTCCCAAACACGATCTACAATCCGACAAATATTGTATAAATACGTAGGTAAATATCCCCCGAGGGAAGTCGACTCCGAGTTCACTGGAGCGAATAATAAATCTGTTGACAATCTTTAATTCACCGCTTCCCAGATAGGACGTCTCTTAATAAAAATGGAATCTCCCTCGTTCGCGGAACACCCCTTACTTAGCCGGGGATTGTTAAACAATGTCTTATAACTTTGTGAATATCGAACCTGAAGCTGTTACTCGTAAGTTTTTGAATCAAACTTTTTGAATGAACTTTACGGTAACTCGATTTTAGTTATTTAAGAACCCGTTTGAATAATCTGAATCAAAGTGGCAATTCAATTTTTATTCCTTATTTTCATAGCTTATCTATTCGATAAAACTTGGATTTACTTT
The DNA here is from genome assembly GCA_914767915.1 of Agriopis aurantiaria. Classification (NCBI taxonomy): domain Eukaryota; kingdom Metazoa; phylum Arthropoda; class Insecta; order Lepidoptera; family Geometridae; genus Agriopis; species Agriopis aurantiaria. Next base: position 9,241,118 of record OU611999.1, read on the forward strand.
TTAAATTATTTCCAAAAAGACGAGCCAAATTAAACAAAAATGAATATGAGTAGCATCTAACTAACAGCCGTAACAGGGTTGAATGGCATCGCATAAAACGCAGTGTGCAGTTAACAGCACGTGTTGCCCCGACGGACACCCGTTTACGAATGCGGGGGCGTCCGGCACAAATTGTACCCTGCTCTCTCTCGCTGCTACAGAATGAAGGTAGTTGGACAAAACCCAAATTACAGACAAATGACTCGTTGTAATTTGCACATCGCTGGTGAAAGTGCTTTGAGAGGAATGGCTCTTTGCGTGAATTCAACTTATTTAGGCCAGAGGGTTACGGCCTAGATGTTTTCAGCTTGGGTTAGGTTTGAGTGTATTTTGTTATGGTTAAACTGGAAGTATAGTGTGATAAATATTTATTCATCTTCAAGAGTAAAAACTCAGCTTTAGAAATAACGCTATGGAATAAAATTGAAATTTTAGATTACGCTCGCATCACATGTTATCTCATCAAATTATAAGTAAAAAAAAACATTCCTATTGGAGGTACTTTTATTTTATTTGCAAGCTGAAGCTCTAGTTGAGATGCTTTTTATGCCGTAGACAAACAAGCAGACGGGCTGCCTGATGGTAACCAGTCGCCGTCGCCTATGAATACTTGTAAGACCAGAGGCATCACAACTTCATTGCCGACCCTTTAAGGATAATAATTATATTAACCTACTTTTTTTTTCTAAGTAACGTTTTTAAGTAAGGCCATATAAGACTATCATTTAATTATACTTATTGAAAATCAGCGCGTTATTGACCATTTTACGTAGGTATACTACTTAAAATGATGTTCTAGGTAACAGTTGCATCTTTACTAGAGTGTTGTAACAGTTTATCAGTAATTAACACGATCCTACGCACGTATGTTGCGTATATACACCATGCATGACGTGTCACGGAAGAGCATTGTCCCACCGGCCGGCAAAGCTCCATTCAATGCCGCCGCACTAAGCTCGCAGATCCCGACTAATGGTCATGCTCTTTGTGAGCTCTCCCCCGATTCCGAGGGTGTAGCTCTTGGACTATAAACCGCGGCGATAACCTATTGAGAGAAATTTGGAAATTGAAATGAAATTATGTTTCGAGATTTCGTTGAGATATAGCTTTCCTATACTCGTAGATATATCTGCCAACGAAACCTTTTTATATAAAGTTTCATAAGAAACTGGACTGTACATAGATTTATTTTGTATTTTTTACAGAACCGTTACAAAGGCACAATTCCGAAACATACATAAATGATTAATAAATAAATAAACTTTTTAGGAAAAGCGTTTAGGTGTTCGGTCATCATCTAGGATCAAAGTGCTTTAGAAGACAAATCAAACGAATCCAAACTCGACAGGGTTACGTCGTTTCGTTTCAGAGTTCCGATGGCCACCTTCTGTTTCCGTCATCATACCAGCTTAATGGTACCATAACATTGCATTGTCACCAAACTTACATAGGTATGTCAAATTTCAGGTCAATCGGATGAGGATATTTGTTCTAAAATTCAGTTGCAAGATTTGTCTAACAGGGCATATTTAATAAAAGCTTTTAAAAGCCCATAAAACTAGCTGTGATTCTAAATTCCCTAAAAAATCAGGTCGGAGCGATCGGGTAAAAATAATTGTTATGCTCATTTGCTCAATCCAATACAAAAAATATCTTAAAATTTAATCTTGGATGTCATCATCATCATTTCAGCCGTAGGACGTCCACTGCTGGACATAGGCCTCCCCCATCGATCTCCAAAAGGGCCGGTTGGAAGCGGCCTGCATCCAGCGTTTCCCTGCGGTCTCTTTTAGGTCGTCTGTCCATCTTGTGGGTGGACGTCCTACGCTGCGCTTACCAGTCCGTGGTCTCCATTCCAGAACCTTTCGGCCCCATCGGCCATCTGTTCTGCGTGATATGTGCCCTGCCCACTGCCATTTCAACTTACTAATCCGGTGGGCTATGTCGGTGACTTTCGTTCGTCTACGGATCTCCTCATTTCGGATTCGATCTCGTAGAGAAACCCCGAGCATAGCCCTCTCCATAGCTCGTTGTGCGACTTTGAGCTTGCTTATGAGGCCCATAGTGAGAGACCACGTTTCAGTGCCGTATGTCATCACTGGTAACACACACTGGTCGAAGACTTTCGTCTTAAGACACTGAGGTATTTTGGACGAGAAGACGTTGCGTAGTTTACCGAACGCTGCCCAGCCGAGTTGGATTCGCCGATTGACCTCTTTCTTGAAGTTGGACCTACCTAGTTCGACGGTTTGTCCTAGGTAGACGTACGCGTCAACAGCTTCAAGAACTGAGTTCCCAACTGATACTGGGTGATATCAATCTTGGATGTATACAAACTAAATTGCTAAATTGGAATGTGTACTCACGTAACTTTTATATTATTGAAGGCAGTTTCTAAAATTTAATCATTTGTTCTCGTCCCCCAGTGGATTGCTAAACTAAATAACATCTTAAAATGTGAAAGTTTTCTATCGAGATCGAGGTCCCTGCAGACTGGGAATGGAGCGAGCTATAAGGAAGTAGTCGGGTAAAGTTATTTTATGGTATAGCAACCCTTGAGCATCGATAAATAAACTGTTGCACGGCCATGCGATCGGAAAAGCATTTTGTGGTAACGAGAAAGACCAAAAACACTGCGACAGCCGCAAGTTATATTAGTAGGAAACTATTATTCTTAGCAAGTTTAAAAATTATTTGCTATACTTGAATAACATATTTAAACATATCTAATAGATTTACAAAATCAAGAACATGCCATTACCGGAAAAGAACTAGCTAAATAAACATTTGAAAAAAATTACCGAATTTTGCTATAACGTTCATTTAACGGCTTTTGTATGAGAAACTAGTTGGAAAACAAAAGTATTATTTTTCAGTTTGCCCACTCAACGTTTTTTAGGGTTCCTTACCCAAAGGGTAAAAACGGGACCCTATTACTAAGCCTACGATGTCTGTCTGTCCGTCCTACGTTTAAACGACTGTATATTTCGAACCATAATAGATAGCTAGTTGAAATTTTCATAGAATATGTAATGTTACGGCGGATCGACTAAGAAATAATAAAAAAGTAAAAATTCGCTCTAATGTAAAAGCGGAACGGTTACATACAAGCGTCAAACTTGGCATGATTATAGTAGTATACGAACATATAATACATAATGGCAAAGTGTAGATGACAGATTTCTACTCATTACCAAGTTAAGCAACGTATTATAAGGCGCGGTCGGTACTTGGATGGGTGACCGCCTGGGCGTGGTGTTGTCTTTTTGCACAACTTTTTGTATTTTGTGGTGGTACGGAACCCTCAGCGCACGAGCCTGACTCACACTGGCCGGTATTTTTTAACGCGAATAAGTCCGCGTTTGACTACCAACTCGCCTGTTAGTAAACGACGATGTGGTCGAAGATGAAACACGCATACTTAGAAGATACCCATTCACTCTGGCCTAGTAGTTCAGGTAAATAAAATCAAAATGTTGCTAGTCCAAATATTTACTCAAAATGTAGACCATAAATGACCTCTGCTCTAAACCACTCTAAAACAGAAACAACTAAGCCATCCGCTGCATATTAAATTCTAAAACAAATATTTTACTGTTCTCCTGTTTCTCTCACATGTCTGCAAGTTGACGTATTTATTATTTATTTGGGAATTCACGTGGTGCGACGAACGACCCAGCACGAGCTACATTCACTAATCAGTAAGGGAAAGTTACGGAAATTGAAAAGTTGAAAGGTGTGGTTATTTTTATACATTTCATACAAATTCACTAGTTTTTTTTTCTCCGAAAGCTACTCCTTTAGGCCCTACTTGATACTAGGTAAGAACATATATATATTGTAAATTTGGATTTCTAATGCGAATAACTTTTATGGAAAACCTAAAAAAATTGTGGATCGTAAGAGTGCATCAAATGGGTTTTATGCACGAATTATAAACTCGAATTTTTGCGTTAATTGCGAGGAAATGAAAAAGTGACCTACGGATATACCTTTTAAAATTTTTTTTTAGAGTAAACATTTTATTGCTGTAGTGCCTATAAAGCATACTTTTATGCACTAGAACATAAAATGCAGAAAGCAGTTTTAGTCCGCTTATACCGGAAAAAAACAAGAACTTTACGAACTTGAGAAGTGTAAAAATATATTTTTTGAGACTGTCAAAAATTAGAAGAGTAATCAATTTTTAATAGGTTTTCCAAAAGAGTTATTCTAAAAATGCATACACATAAATGCACACAATTAAAATTGAAATAATAATATTTACCAAATTTCGTTAAAATAGGTACGATTTAAAAAAAAAATTACGAAAATTTGGACAAAAAATTAACCGTTATCCGGGGCTGTGTGAACACGTTTATTTATTAGTAGGTATGTTCTTATTTTGTCGCAGATATTAGATCTATCTAAAAAAAAACACAAAGAAATCAATTCAAGCATTAGGTAAATGATTAAAGAAACGTTAAAGAATATAATTAAATACATTACACATACTAACAGAAATGGCTGGGAAATTTCTGAGATATAGGTACCTAAGCGTTTAAAGTTTTTGGTGGGGACAGAGAGCGGATGCGCTATCCCTCTCCCGCAAAGCATGTGTTAGCATTTGTATGGTGCGCTCACGGCTTGATGTCATAACGTGATATAGTGCGGTCTCTGTCTAGCATGAAATTAAAATACTTAGAACTTATTTATTTTTGGTATTTTTTTTTTACTAAGTACATTTGCGTTAATTGGCTCTATTTTATGATACGTTTTTTTAATGAAGTAATAAAAAAAATTAGGACCCAAGCCTATTTTGCCAATGAATTACCATTTGTCTGATCTGTGTTACTGTAACCATTCGCATACTGGACCATGAGCCTGAAATATGGGAAAATAAGTCATCTCCGCAGACATATTGACTTTGGCCCGAACGGAAAATGTACGCACGCACACTTTGGGGAATTGCAGCGATAGGACGCCGTTTCCGCTTCCGTTTGTTGCTTGGTGGGGTTATTGATGTTATGAAGGCATTTCAATGAATTATTATGAGCAGGAGACATGTTTTTGATGTGATAGTGCTAAAATTCCCGTAGAACGACTTAATACTATGTTTCATCATCATCAGCCTATCATGTTCCTACTGCTAGGACACAGATTTCTCTCAGAAAGAGAGAGAAGATTGGCCCTAATCCACCATGAAAGCCCAGTGCATATTGGTGAATGTCATCTGTTTTTGATTTTTTGAGGTTCTTGGACAAACCGGTTTATTCACAATATTTTCCTTCACCGTTGTTGAGCGATGGCATCGAAACTGCACATAATTTATTTAAGTACCAAATAAGTTTTCGGTGCAGGGCCGAGGATCGAACCGGGTGCCGTCAGATTGTAATAAATATTTTTCGTGCGAACAAAAAAAAACTGATTCTGATTAAAATATAGTGTGTCACGACAGTTACCTAATAATCTGTTATTTGTAACAGGTAATGTGGTAATTTGCAAAAAGATACCGAATTGAAAATCATAATTTTGAATATTTTGGAAGACAAAGCAAAAATATCAAATAAAGAATTATCAAAATTGGTCGAGTCTTTTTTATGTAAATAATGTTGCGTTTGACCACCATCTCGCCTGATGTTAAGCGATGATGCGGTCTACGTTGGAGCACAATTGCCTAGATGGCGGCCAAGCGCAAGCCTGTCTACCATAAAAAAAACGATTATACAAAATATTTTTAAAAAAACGCGTCCACTCGACGACCATTCTTTTTTGTCGTTAAAAAGTAAAGAAGCTCATCCTTGCTTTTGAGATATTTGCCTATACGAATGCATTCCAGTACTTACATGTACTTATCATTATCGGCACCTGTTTTTTCTATTTGCTACATAGCATTGTCTTCTACTAACTACTTACTGTATCGCTCCCAAGTACGACTACCGCTTATCAACACAACCGACGTGCAGCGTAACTTCACGCGAGTTCATGGTGAAGCAACAAATAATTTATAAGTTTAATTTGGCCTGTCCTTACGAAGTTTACGAGGTTTAACAGAAAAGTGTAGTAATACTTAAGGGTGTCGAACTGCCCATCAAATTGAACATCTTGTAGAACATAAATTTTCTAAATTCAAGAGAGAGAAATATTGCGGTCTTTTACAAAATGAGCAATCACGTTATGAATTTTGTACGAAGACACAATTATATTTTCTCAAATATACGTATTAGTTAATGCTTTTCGGTTATCCTGGAGTTACTCGCGTAATCCCCCGACTATAGTTATAACCGCATTCGGAAGACTTTTTCAAGAAAAATACCCCCAAACCGTCAAATACGGTTAAAACTGTAGGTAGTCAGAGTAAGGACTGTTTTTAAATCGCAGATAATTCCTTGTTTGACCACCAACTCACCTGTTAGTAAGCGATGATCGAAGATGAAGCACGCAGACTAAGAAGATATCTATTCACTCTGGCCTTGAAAAGGCCCAAATTATATATCTCAGGAAACAAGGAAGCTGTCAGGTTGCTCCAATCCCTGGCCGTACGGATTAGACCAAGAATCGAAACGACTCGAATAGATCTTAATCTTAAGTGAGTAAATTCCACAATGTGGTTAAACAAAATCTGTGAAAATCACGTCAGTTCCCTTAATTAATTAAGTCAAAGTTGATTAGACATAATCTTGTTATGCTACAACCTCCAAAGTAAAAATGGCACTGTCGGTATAATCTGCTGGTCAAAGTGACATAAGAACACTAAAAAGAGTAAACCAATTTTCAAGATGAATTCATAACTCTATAGAAATAACAAAATAATATTCACAAATATTTCGATACAGACTAAACGATCCCCCCACGTTATAAGCAACGCTACTTTAACCAAAACGATTTCAATAACTGTCGAGGTTCATTGAATAGAGTTACCTCGTAACATTTTTATTGTACTTTAAGAGCTCTTCCACAGGGGAACGCTCCGATATTGGTAATATGCAACCGTTACTAGATATTTCAGACGTGGTTACAGTTTTGTGGAGGCAAAACTTCAGGTTTAGTGACTCAGAACAATAATGATACGAATCGTTAATAAAGAACCTGGTGGGCTACCATAATCTCAAAAACATTTTAATAGTAACCTTACATTGAGCTTTATCTCGCTCTTTCAGCTGAAGAGAGATAAAGACAAAATGCAATGTAAGGTTATTTCAAAAATCTTTCAGATCGCCTGGTTAATGCGACGCGTGACCAAAATGCTGCCGTGTTTCTGGCTCCATGCCAGCCACACGCCAGCTACGCTTGCCATTCATGGTAATGCCGCCAGCATGCTGGGTACGCTGCCATCTGGTAGTAGGCTTGATCATTTGGATTGTCTTTAGACCTTCAACGGTCTATGGGCAGTCTAACTGTATTTGTAGTGTTAGTATTAGCTTGTATTTTGTTTAGTTAATAAAAGCATATGCCCTATAAAATATATATATATAAGAATATTTTTGAGATTATGGTAAACTATCTGGGCCCTTACTCCAAAACACGCACGTAATGTGGTGCGTTATGTTGGCCTCTAAAGGTTGGCTGGCCTTTATTCCCTAGGAAATAGAGGTAAATTTTTTTTTTCAACAAAGTGTTGTCTTTTAAAAAATTTGACTACCGGCTGGATTGGAATCTGCGCCATCGTGTATATGCCCCGAGCGCTCTATTCACTAAGCTACGGCCGCCCTCATGTCAGCCTTCAAATTCTTGAGCTGTCGTTACAACCAATCTAAGCATTGGCACAGAATATAGATATTAGTAAAAGTACAGAAGATTCACTCCGCAAAATCACTTAAATTAATAGCGACTCTTGCTACTACACAATATAGTGCAATTCAGGACGTACGAGCGCTAAGTACCTACAGTGCCTCTCTGTCTATCGCGAAACCCTTGTCGCGTTATATATCGTATGTCTATCGCGCTGTAGCGGGCGCGGTAGGTCCGACAAGTCGGCTTCTTTTAGCTTCATACCTAAAGTGTGAAGTGCGCCAGGCCTGGGAATGGTAACGCCATCTATAATTCTTGCTACCTGCAAGTAACTACTCAGCTAGAACAGGATCCAAAGCTGACTAAGACCCTTTCTAAATACGATGGGTTTTTTTGTTTTACGGTAGTACTGGAGGAAGATATAGCTTTGCCCCCCCACTGATGCAATGGAGAGGCACTGAGTTTTTTTTTAGGTAAAAATGTCTAATATATACATAATAATATAACCGTAATTATTAGGATATTCCTATTTAAATTGATCCTTTCCAGGTGCTCAAAAGTAGATTAAACACAAAAAAATATTTACGTATCCACTTGAAGTTACTTAATGACTGCCGAAAAACCTCTTAAAACTTCTAATCGCGACTTTCACAAACAACTCATCAAGCATTTAAGCTTTAATTCCGTCTACAAAGTGTTACCCGTAAAAGCACTCCCTAAAAATGGGGTATAAAGTTTTATTCTTGAGATTAGAGGAGACGTATCATGCAGTAAAGGAGATAAACAGTGACTGTATTGCATAGACAGCCTGTAAACTATTTCCCAGTCAGCAAAAGTGCGCGTTTATAGCGCCAAAGTTTATGGAACCCAGGATATGCCGTAAACTCAGCTGAGTTGGGGTGATAAAGTCAGCTGAGTTGAGGTGATAACCCCAGCTCAGTGTTACCACTACGTACCTCCATGTTAGTAAATTCTCGGTGCATTTTAACGAGTGCTCTTTTGAATTATTTCACGGCTTTTAAGCAGCGAGTGCGGTGCAGATTGCCGGTTGACTTTACGGCTTGCACGAGCGTTTGTGTATTTTAAATGAATTGTTATGTATGCTGCCGTTAACGGTGAGATTGGGGGTCTGGAAGTGATCGTATAAAATGTTCGAGCACTGTGATACCATCGATCATCTTTTTTATTGCAGTGAACTGGAAATGAGGATATCCGTAGACAAACAAAAGATACCGACATAGTCCACCGGATTAACAAGTTAAAGTTGCAATGGGCAAGGCACATAGCACGTAGAATGACCGAGTAGATGGCCGATGGAGCCTAAAGATTCTCGAATAAAGACCATGGACCGGTAAGCGGCTCCGTAGGACGTCCGCCCACAAGATAGACGAACGACCTAAAAGAGACCGCATAAAAACTCTGGATGCAGGCCGCTTCCAATCGGCCCTTTTGGAGATCGATGGGGGAGGCCTATATCCAGCAGTGAACGTCCTATGACTGAAATGATGATGATGAGGTTGTAACTATTGGGGAACACTTATTCAGGCAGCTATAATAAGGATCTTCCAAACTAAACCTAAGCCCTAATAAATGAGCAAAACTATAATGTATAGTAGGGTGATGGCGGCCGAGCTGTAGCATGTGCACTTTATAAGCTGACGGCACCTGGTTCGATCCTCGGCCATAGATTAAATAAACTATGTGCAGTATCGATGCCATCGCTCAATAACGGTGTGACAAAACCGGTATGTCCAAGAACCTCAAAAGTTCAAAGGCATTATGACATTCAGTAACATGCACATGATAGGCTAATCATTAAGATAATGATAATGTGTAGATGCTATAGAGTTGGGTGCAGTTTTATCTTCAAAAGGTCCCCACTAAAATTGTAAAATATTGTGTACATTGAATCTCTACCAAAAGTGATTTCCGTGCTCGATAACCCATATCCGGGCCAAGACGCTACTGAAGCCATAGGGATGTAGGTACGTATATACCTCTCTATCATCACAGTAAGTGCCAGTAAGCGTGGTCTATAATAATCACAGAAAATAGAAGGGAAGTTTTTTTCATTTCTGTAATAATTATAACTTGTTCTTGAATCTTGTTTTAAATAGATTCATCATCATCATAATCAGCCTATACTAGTCCAGTGCTGGACATAGGCCTCTCCCAAAGAACGCCCGATCTTCGGTTTTTCTCTTCCAGCTATTGCAAGTTGCTTTAGCTAATAGGTATATTGTCCTCTAACGAGTCTTAGGGTGTCCTACTACGTTTGCCGATTCGTGATCTCTACTCTAGAACACGTCTACCCCAACGGTTATCAGTTCTACGATAGATTTATGACAGGCTCACTGCCACTTCAGCTTGCTAATACGCTGTGTCGGTGACTTTGGTTCTTTGGCGAATAACTTCGTTCCGGGTATCCTTTAATTAAATGACGAGCATTGTTCTTTCTGTAGCTCGCTGAGGGACTTTGAACTTGGGGACGCCCTAACCGTGAGTGTCCACGTTTCAACACGGTAAGCATGCGTCACTTCTAAGTAGTTTCCAGAACACTACCCACATTAATAGATTACATCTATGAAAACATATTTTTTTCTCAAAACCATGTGCAAAAAGAGCGCCCTTACCTTTTAAGACTAGTGCAATATGGCCATACTCAGAAATATATTATACAAAATATGATATGACGAGACGAGGTATCATCGAGCGCGGCTCTTGAGAAGTCCGTATTGTGCTCGAGAGGGTGACCCTATGGGGGTACTTCCCCAGTTTTCGGGGAAAATGAATTGTTCCAGGATGCGAGCCTTTATTGGGAAATCCGGCGGACATTCTTGACATTTCATTACGAGGTTTTAGTTTGGGAGGTCGCTTACTATTATTATTGTTGGAGTAATTGGGTTCATGTTATGATATTCCCGTACTTCAGTGTACTTCCTGAATCAGTGGTATGGAAATGTTGAGTGTTGTGAGTTCTTTAGATCGGTAATATATTTTAATTATCATTGGATGGTTCTTATAGGTAGAAGGGTAGAAACAGGTTCAATATGTTTCGGTTGGTTTTAGGTGCAATTTTCGTTACAATACTGTCAGTACTTAAAATTTATTTTATAATAAGTAAAAATACATCACCTGTGCCTTATTCTCTATATCTCATGTGATTCTTTGCCATTAACGCGTGAAGTCAAAACATGAAAATGTACCTAGTAGAAAAATGAACTCAATAATTTTTTTCACACTCGGTCATCTGACCCCAAACTAAGCAATGCTTGGGAGAATATGACTGCCAGAGACTGATATACATACATATATATTTTTAAATACATACTTAAATAAGTAGATATTAACACCCAGATATAGAACAAACGCAAATGTTCATCAAATAAATGTTTGTCCTAGGTGGGAATCGAACCCACGCCCCCAAGCGAAGAAAGCAGGTTCACTACCCAGGGCCGGATTTAGGGGAGGGCAACCGGGGCGAAAGCCCCGGGGCCTCCACAAACGGGGGGCCCCCACAATAGAGACTTCGGAAAAAAAATCTTTCAAATTCCAACTAGTTAACACTAGTAAGCATCTTTTCCTTTGATATTTGATTGACAAAACCGTCTATTGAAGCTTTCTCTCCTGAGCATTGAAAGCGATTTACTCCGAGAACTGGATTTCAACGAAATCATCAACGATTTTTCGGCGAAAAAAGCTCGAAAGGTTCCGTTCGTTAACCCTAAAATTTAATTTCAGATAATTCTTTCTGTTTCCGTTTATATTTATATGTGTTTGTTCAATACTAAGGGAATCTACTTGGTTTCACAATAAATTATTTATTGAAAAACTCGACTGAAAAAAAATTGTTTACTTTATTTGGAAAATAATTTGGGGCGAGGGGGCCTCCGCTCCTTTGTTGCCCCGAGGCCTCTGGACCTCTAAATCCGGCCCTGTCACTACCAACTGGACCAACGGGATATCTAATGTATGAATTAGTCTCTATGTCCACATAAACTCGTAACACAGCCACGTTAGGTACGTTATCTGCGGGGAATTGTTTCCTTATACGATGAGGTGCGTAGTTTTTAACTGACAAAGTAACGTAGAGCAAGCTAGGGCGTTACGTGCGCGTTTATCAAGAGGTTTTTGGGATAAAAGTATGGTCTATGTATTAAATCAGGGTATAAGCAGTCTCCATTCTCAATTTCATGCAAATCCATTCAGTCGTTTCATAAGTCATAAGTAAATTTATTAATAAAATTGCAATTTACACGTCAATACAGTTTTAACTTAAGAAAGAATATAACAAATAATAAAATAATAATTAATTGATTGAAATACAAACATATTAATTAATTAGATTACAAAAATAAGGAATGAAATAAAAAATAAAAAAATAACAATAATAATACAAATGTCAAACAATTCTAAAAATATATAGGTAGTACATTCATATCACAAGTTTATAAAATTCGTCAAATTTGTAAAAGGACTGCTCGATGAGCCATGTTCACCGTGAAGAAGTAACAAACATACACACTCACAAACGTTCACATTTATAATATTGGTGTGATTAAGGCCTAGGAGATTAAAAAATCAGAAACCTACACAAATTCATCATCAATTATAATAATTAGAGTGACTTAAAAAAAATATACGTGTTTACACCCAAATATTTCATACTTATGATACGTATCTACCAAATATACCTTCCAAACTTTTCTTAATGATCAACAATAAAGTTCATCTGATAGATTGAATTTGGTAACAACTTTAAACGATCTTTTTGTCCACGCCCAAAGATATCAATCAAAGCAACCAGTTTTCAAACAATAACAGTGCAAACAGTACAAGTCCCTGGTTCCGCTCGATTAATTCATCAAGACGTGTTGGTATCGTTTTCGACGTTAGGGCGCGCCCTTCTAACAATAAGTTTGATTAATCCACACCTCCACTACATAACCTCTACTTAGCGAGAAATTTAACTATGCAATCTGATATATTTAAATGTAAGTTAATTAAGTTAATCATCCATTCGAGAATCTTTCGGCCCCATCTGCCATCTGTTCTGCGGGCTATGTGCCCTGCCCACTGCCACTTCAACTTGCTTATCCGGTGGGCAATGTCGGAAACCTTCGTTCGTCTACGGATCTCCTCTTTTCTCATTCAATCTCGTATATAGAGAAACCCCGAGCATAGCTCGGACCGGTAAACGCAGCGTAGGACGTTCACCCACGAGATGGATAGACGACCTAAAAGAAACCGCAGAGAAACGCTGGATGCAGGCCGCTTCCAACCTGCCCTTTTGGAGATCGATGAGGGAGGCCTATATCCAGCAGTGGACGTCCTACGGCTGAAATTATGATGATGAACTTAATCATAGCGCGGCCTTTCATATAAACTTTCTAACCTATTTTATGGGTATTAAATTTTTTAACGCCCTGCTGCACAGATCTACCATTACTGTGCCCTGCTGGCTAGATACCACCCCCAAGTTGAAATCTGTAGCTAAGCACCTATTTAAAGGCAACATTCCAATCTTAGCGGTATAATTATAATGTATCAATAATTTCGTTGATTGTCCTTTAATGCTCATTGCTTTGAAGTAATTTAATATTATTTTTACTTTTAGTTTAGGTTAGTAAATGTAGGTATAGTGATGAAGTCGGTTCTTGTTTTTTGCCCTAAAATATAATTTATAGTAAAAAAACTTGGTTGTCGGCCGATTAGTTGCTTTGCCGGAAACATTCATTTAGAAACTCACAATACACGGAAATTCATAAAAAAGTGTCTATAGTGTACCTAAGTTTTGATGTATTGAAATACCGGCTAACTAAATTAACATAATATTTTCCACAATTTCTCGACAAAATGCATTATGTTAATTTTAAGCTACTTTTGTACCGGTGGTATGTTATGGATGAATGCAATGTTGATTTTTTGTCTAGCACACTTTATCGTGTTTAAGCATCGCTAGGTATCAAATAACTGAATGCAAACTGCTGCACCTGCGTGTTTTGGCGGAGTTTTACGCTGATGGACCGTGGTCAGGCGCGGTTGGTTCAATATCCTCTGATTATTTGCACAAAGCTGAAAACCCATAAATTCACAGCAATGCACTGATCTTTGAGCGTTTTAGGCGCAACGAAATGAAATCTACTTCAAAAGAAAAATTTATAGAGTATCGCAACTGCCACTGGACAAACTACGCAGCCCCTACAAAACTCATTACACAAATGAAAGAGTTCGCCGATGATCGGCGATGATTGATCGACTTTACACGAGGGAGGGAAGCGTTCGAGTTGAGAAGTGTTGAATTACCTATTTATTCACTTGCCGTCGAGTGTTTGAGTTGGGAGCGCTTGCGAGTCGATATCTCACGAGCACCTACTGAGATGAATTAGAAAGGGTTTCGTGTGTCGGGGTCTCGTGTGATGAGTTTTTAGTGTTTCTAGGTTCCTTATGTCGATCGGGAAGGCAAATAATAATAAACCGGCCAAGTGCGAGTCGGGCTCGCGCACTGAAGGTTCCGTACCACCACAAAATTCAATAACGAAATTACCAGTTATAACTTGGTAATGAACATAAACTTGTCAGTGACTCGCATTTGGCCATTTTTATTATTTGTTGTTATGTTTGACGCTTGTAAGTATTACCGTTTTTACATTGGAGCCATTACAAAAATACGCAAAAAAATACGTTTTTGTATGGGGGTGTCCCTTTCCTTTTTACTTGTTTGTTGTATATAACTTTTTATATACCATGGTCAATATAATTATATTATTAATTGACTTGTAAATATAAATTTACTAATAAATGACTTTGACTTTGACTTTTTTATTATTTTTTAGTCAATTCGCCGTAACCTTACATATTCTGTGAAAATTTCAACTGGCTATCTATTACGGTTCGAAAGATACAGCCGTTTAAAGGTAGGACAGACAAACAGACAGACGGATGGACGTACAGACAGACAGACATCGTAGTCTTAGTAATAGGGTCCCGTTGTTAACCTTTGGGCACGAAACCCTAAAAACAAATTAAAGTTTAGAGGGAAACGTAGAAGGAACTAGTGGACCTAGACTAGGGGGTCTAGACAAGAGCCACTGTCTGTTAGTGTTCACGTCTGCGGAAAGATGAAATGGTATGAAAATGACATTAGCTTGAGATAATTTCTCTCCACCTAATGTCATTGTCAATGTCATTTTCATACAATTTCACCTTCCCGCAGGCGTTAACGCTAACAGAAAATGGGTCTTGTCTAGACCCCAAGGGAGACCAAGGAGAACATTCGTATAAACCAAATAAAAGAGAAAGCAAAATGTCATGTCGTACAGGGAGGTAACGCTTACAGAAGAGAGGGAAGACTGGAAGTTACTCCATCAACAAGAGAGATCGGAAAACATTATGAAACACCTTAACTGCGTAATAGTTGATTTTAGGCTTGTTCGTGGACCGTTTTTTTTTCTTAATTTAAATTGGATAGCTCCATTCAGGCAGCCAGTTACGTTTAGCACGTTTTATTTATTATTTTGTACTTACATAATTCGTGCTTGTTCTTAATTCTAAATGTTTTTATTCTCTCAGTGACTAAAAGAGAGCTTTATTCACTGGTATCGATTAATCAAACGTCCTTTTACATGTGTTGCACAGTATGTTAAAAAAATACTGATTGCAAATTATGTGAATAGTAATTTATGTGAATGTGTCATTGAATAGATATTTGAAAATGAAAGTTAGGTTTTTCTGTGGGTGTGGTTCTTTTTTCAGGTTTGCCGTTTGTGAAATATGTCAGACACTGGTCTGGAGAACCCGTTAAAAACCCAAGGGAAAAAATAAAAAGCCCGACTACACAGTCGTTTTTTTTTTTAAGAACTTTTATCTCTGTATTAATTTAAATAAAATGTGTGAAAACCACGTCAGTTTCTATAATAAATTTTTATCTATGTCCTCACATTTGTATATACCTAAATATTTCAGTAATGTAAATTAGTTCTAATACAGCTGATGTGCATGGATTACCCTTAATATTAACTTATCGTTAAAACCGAACAGCTTGTTTCTCTTGACAATATCATACCCTTATCAGTGATCGATATTACTATCTATTTAGAGTTGGGCCATCTTATCTATATAGGTGATCAAATGATTGAACTAAAAATGTTGTAAAGGCAGCTGTCGCTTTTGCTCAGACAATACTAAGCTAGCGCCCCCACTCAACTGTAAAGGCTTGGTCGTACAGTAATTCATTCACAAACGATATAAACCTCAGGTAGTTTCAACTTTCTATCGAAAGCTGTACCTCTACGATGTTTTCGTACGGACCCTCCGAAATAACAGTCGAAATACTTCATTCCATATCCATTCTTCCTTTCTATTTGCTTACATTTTACTTTTAGGGACGTGGTCCGTAGGCATTACAGGGCCTTTTGAAATAATTCATTCTTGCATGTTTTATTAACAAGTAAAATTTAAAATGTTAAAAATTTACACCCAATTCGAAAAAGAGCTCATATCTTCGCTAAACAGATTTTGCTAAGAAACGCTACAATGCCCAGAAAAAATAAATGGAAGTGCTTATAGCCTTAGCTCCCCTACCCTTTAGCTCTTACACCCCCCTTGGTCATCCGTTTGATCATCTCGTTTATAGTTGTGTGCCGCTCGGCATTGAAGTGTGCGTTTGTAGAACTAGTAAGAATGTGTCAGTGTGTGCAATACGTGTTTACCTTGCCTCCTTCAATTTTTGGTAGACTTTTTGCTTAAGACAAATCCAAGCTATAAATGATCAAAGGCAACAATAAATTCAAACTGCTTCGTTCCGTCGTAGAAAAAAAACACTTTCAGTTTTACATTTTCATTTGAAACATTTAGGTTGAAATTATATTTTAGTAACAACACTTTCTTATAAAAATTGGTTTCAATTACATTTAAACCAATCAATCCATACAAATAGCAAAAAAATATATCACTAGATTGGTGCCTGATAAATTGATGTTAGTTTTTTTAAGAACGACTTTGCAGAACACTTAGTCTTAATAAATGTTCTCGTTTTGTGTCTTCTAAATTCTTAAATGAGTGTGTCTCACCTACACAAAAGCAATAGAGTATAATATAAAGTAGAATGCATCCTTAAGCCGTTACAGACTTAATGCTGACTCGGCTTAACCAGATCTGAAATGCGCTGCCCTTAATCCACTTAGAATAACAACAGCTGTAACGTCTGCCTTACAAGATCGTTTCTTACAGTGTGTACGTACCTTACAGGGATTTTATTCCCATTTATATGTTGTGATAGAATTGCTTTGTGGGACATGAACTGCAGTTACGGAGTTGGATTTTGTTTATGAATGTTTGGACTTGTAAAACCCAGGAGTAGAAAAGTCGGTAGTGTTTGATATTTTTTAGCATTTTTATAAGAAAGCAGTCAAAATGTTGAACATATACTTAGGTATTCTCATCATCAGCCAGAAGACGTGCACATAGGCCTCCCCCTTAGAACTCCACACTGAACGACAGATTTTTCTTCCCCATCGGTTATCGGTTTTTCTAGCGATGTGGCCTGTCCATTGCCACTTTAACTTGCAAATCAGCAGTGCAAGTACCGTTCTTTTTCTATCGTCAAATTCGATAAAATGCCATAGAATCGATCATAGCGAGTAGTGATTAAATGGCATTTTATCGATTTTAACGACCTCAACTGTCAAATTTGCCAATCGATAAAGAACGGTACTTGCACTGCTGAATAGCTATGTCGGTGACTGGTTCTTCGGCGAATATCCACGTTTCGGAATTTATCGCGCAACGAAACTCCGAGCATAGCTCTCTCCATTGCCCGCTGTGCAACTCCATAAGTTCAAGTTGCCAAGTTTTTCCAAAAGACCATCAATTTAGAACCACATTAGGTATTCTAGCTTCAAATTACTGGGCTTAAAAAGAAACAAGCAGAGATACAGCGCATTGCCACGCTGAATTTCAAGCAGATGAAGTTCTTAATTGGGTGACACTCAACTGATATGAGCAAGCGTGACGCTTACCACCAGGTGAGCAACAGTGTCCATTCTAATTTTCTATATAAAATTAATAATTAAAAGTAACTTTTTTGAACAAGCTTTTTAAGCGTCCGCCATGTTAAATTTAGTGTGAAGTAATTTATTTTTCGTATTCTTCTCAGCAAACCCTTTCATTATCTATATCATGGAGGTGCATAAAAATATCTGGTTTACCATATTTGGGAGTCCACAATATTGGATTAAGAATGACATCACTTAACTAACCATGCATTGTCATCTAAACTATATGCACAAAATTTCAGCTCAATCGGTTGGGGATAACTGTTTTAAAATTCAATTGCAAGATTTTAATCAAACTAACCGTAGTAAGTCATCCCTTTATTCTACCATTACTAGATGTAAAGTTCCGCTTCCATTACATATTTCATCTCTACTCTCATTCCCAAACAAAAAAGTAATTTTTGCATTAGCTAATTTTATACATTCTAATAATATCCATCTTTAGTATTTCCATTTGTTATTTTCTGTTAGTAGTTTCATCAACCAGGATTACCTCGTTTTTAGACAATCTCACTATCACCTCACTGTTAATGGCAAAATTGCCTCAATAACCAATGGGGCCATAGCCAAAAAAAAGGCAAGTTAAAAAATTTGTTATAAAAGGAGGTACTACGCAAAATAATGATCATAAAACCGCACCTACATTTACTAAAAAGAAACGTCGTCAAACGTGAGAAATTAGTAGCAGTCCCGGCACGGCAGATAGTTCAGACCCCAAGAGAGTGCCATTTTGGCACATACAACAACACACGTTCCGAAGCAGTCAAAACTTTACCAACCAATTAAAGTTCCAAGACATTCGAGTAAAAACTTCGCCGTAATTAAATGGGATTTGATTAAATGAAAGGAATAACTGAGGATGGAGTTAGTGTTTGAATAAAGCACTGTCTTTTAGTTGAATGAGTGTTGGAGTTAAGTTTTATACGAGCTGAGTTGAATTGGGCCCTTCGGAAAAGTGGTCAAAATGGTCCACCGTGTAATTTATATCAAAAACTGTTTCTTTGACGAATCTTTAGTGTATACGCATATCTAAGCAACAAACAAACTCATCGCAATTTTTTATTTTTTTTTTGTTTTAGCTCTTCAACGGTCTATTGGCAGTCTAACCGTTTATCTAGTGTTAGTATTAGCTTGTATTTTATTAAGTTTAGAAAAAAAAGCCCTAGAAAAAAAAGTAATATTTCAAAATAATTTCCTACTTATCATATTGTAAAGTTTGTCACCACAATCCGTCAATATGCCATAAACAGCAGCATAGTTTACTCTCAGTTTATTTAATTTTGTACCAGCGTTGCGGTATTCCACAGGCTATACAGGCTACACAAAAAGGCGTATGTGTTGAACTTCCCCTCGGTGTTCATTAGAACTTAGACTTTGTGAATTTTACCAACTTTCCGGCCATAATGAACACTAAAAGGAGGCAAGTTTCAACCGCTTCAAATTTTAATACCGCTCCGAGACCGCGCGGACACGGTTTACGAAATTGGCAGTGTGTGAAGTCGTGTATATTGCAATGCCTACTAGGCTGCAGATGTCACGAAACTACGATATTTATTAAAATGTTTTTAGGGTTCCTTACCAAAAGGGTACAAACGGAACCCTATTACTAAGCTTACGATGTCTGTCTGTCCGTCTGTCTGTCCTACCTACTAAAGGCTGTATCTTTTGAACCGTAATAGATAGCCAGTTAAAATTTAATAGTCGTAAAAACAAAAAAAATAAGGCGTAAATAAGGTATGTACATCAAACGAACTGTAAGAAGAAACATAGTAAGGTTTATGCTTATGAGTGAGTTGGGTAAGTATAGAAGATAACTGAGATTCGATTTTTTGGGATTTTTGGGCGATTTTGCGTGAATTTTTCAATACTTCGTTGAACACCTTTACACCAAACAATACCTTTTTGTTGGCTTTGTTTTGTCGGGTAAAAATTTGAGGGAAATGTGAGGGAAACAGTTAAAGACATTATTATATCTATTAAAAATATGTATTTATAAATAGACATCAAAATTGCTTACGCTATAAAGTAAGGAATAATTTAGATTACCTATTATAATTTAAACGAGTCTAAATAAATTTCATTCAAGCTTTACCACTGTTCTACAAAATGCCGTATGATATTCATCGGTAGCCAGAGTTAGAAATCCAATATCCTGTCTAACTTGGAACAAATTAACTGAGCTCCCAACTGTTTGTCTGGCTTTTGAACTGTCTTCCATTCATGGTCTCCGTGTCTGACCACGACCTGTGTAGTGTGTATGCTAGTGCAGTGTTTGATATATTATTAAGAGATTTAAGACCGGCACACAAGGCGACGCAAATGGGCGATTCAAGGAGCGTCGGTGCGAATCACGTTGTGCGCTTAGATAGCACATTTCTCTTCGATTTTCAAGGTTTAGGTACGAAACTATTTCTCATGGTCTTGAGAGACTATTTGTGGATTAAATGCCTGGTTCCATCCACAACAATCTTCTTCAGGCAATTTTATTGTTACCTACAAGGAACCCTTATGAGTAAAGCTTAATTATTTTGTTCGGTGTGGGTATAATAAAGAGATGTTATACTGTATGTTCGTTCTACGAGTCTGTCTGTCCGTCCGTCCCAATTTTTTAGAACCCCTAACTTCTATAGATCTATGTATATAAAAATTAATCCCTAATTACCTTGGTCACGCCATAACTTGAGCATGACTATACCGATTTTATTCATCTTTTGTTTAAAGTTTTCTATTACATCGTAGAAAGTTCATAAGAAAAAAAATATTTGAAAACTGTGCAGAAAATTGAATAATTTCAGAAAACTTAACGACTATTTTAACTCGCGGGTGAAACCGCGGGGCGCAGGTAGTATATAATAAAAGCGAAATTCATCTACCCATTCACTCACTCATTGAATCATCACGAAATCTCGAAGGCTACTTGACCTACGAAGCTGAAATTTGGCAGGTAGATTTTTATGGGATGTAGGTAGAGGTTCGCTAAGAAATAATTTTGCGAAAGGGCGGAATTAAAGGGGGCAAATGGGGACTAATAGTTTATATGAAAGTCTACGCGAACAAAGTCGCGGGCAACAGCTAGTACTTATACAAGTGCATAAGCCTTTGCACAATGACAGCAATTTAAAAAATATAAATGATTTTTTTTTTAATTTTAGGGGCTTTTTACATCTGAAACGGGGATGAAATTTATTTCGTTGCTTCTCGTTTTGTAGGTATATCATGGAATAGGCATATAAAAATAATTATAAGTGTTTGGTGCGGGTGCCGTCAGATTGTAAAGTTACCGCACATGTTACCGATCGGCCACCATCGCTCATATATATTTTTTTTTTTTAATCATAATAATTTCACAATTATAACTTAGAATTGTGCACTTACTTAAAAAATATACTACACATTTATTTTAATGACTAAATACACATGTCGAGTAACGGCAAAATAAGGAGAACTAAATATATAATACCTAAGATCAGTGAATACATTAAATTTCATTTCAGCCTTTGGTTACGGAACCCTAAAAAAGCGAACCGAATTGAGAACCTCTTGAAGTGTATTAAACAAAGTTTGTTTTTCACTATTTAGTTAGTAACAAGTTTAGGTTCAAATTCGATATTCAAACGTATTCTATCGTAAATGTAGGCCCTAATTTAGTGAATACATTACATTTCATTTCAGCTTTTAGGTACGGCACCCAAAAAATACGAACCGAATTAAGAACCTCTTGAAGTCTATTAAACTTGGTTTATTTTTTAATGATTACTAAATAGCTAGTTTAAAATTCGATATGGCATTATTCAAAATACCTCTCCTTGGCACTTACACAAATAAATAAATAAAATAAATATTCGGACATTTTTGCACACACGGTCATCTGAACCCAAACTAAGCAAAGCTGTATACATATATATACATAAACACTCAATAAAGAGAGAGCTTGTACAAAGTTCGTTCAATTTACACGATAAGTGGTCTTAATTCAAAAAGAACTCCAGCTCATCTCATGTCAGTTCGAAGCTCGATAAATATTAAATATCAAACCCTTGAATCCCTTTGAAGTATCTGTAGTGAAAGGGTCGACAACTAACCTATTGTCACTTGTCAAATTAAATTCCTTCGTCTGCCTGAGCCCATCATACTATTTTTAACTAACAATACAAAGCAAAAACGTGTATCGTGTAACACATATGTATATTTTAGGGTTGATTAGGCTTCGTTTGTAAGATTAAACTATCTGAATGAAATAGTCTCAAGATTCGTTAGATATATTATTATTAGATTATCTTCGGGTTTTATGGCGCCCAACGTGTGACTGCTTCTTGTTTACATTAAATAGTACTCCATCATCTTCATCAACCAGAAGACGACCACTGCTAAACATAATCCTTCCCCTTAGACCTCCAAACTGAACGACAGCCTGCCAACCGCATCCACTGGATGCCCGTGACTTTCACGATGTCGTCGGTCCATCTAATGGGAGGCCCAGCTACGCTGCGTCTTCCGGTTTGTGGTCTCCGATCAAGAACCTTTCTTCCCCATCGGTTATCGGTTCTTCAAGCGGCCTACCCATTGCCACTGCAAACTTGCAAATTTTAACAGCTATGTCTATGACAGGTTCTTTGGCGAATATCCACGCTCCGGATTCTATCGCGCAAAGAAACTGGTACGAAAATGGTACTAAAACCGGTATAAAATAACGAAATTCTCGTATTTTGTTATACAATTAAAAATAGATGACCAACGGCTAACCCACTTAAACCTGTATTAGCTCATCCGCCCTACGGCCGTCATTTCCCTTACTATCACATATCCCGTACAAATAGAGGGGACACTGCCTACGTACAGCGCAACAAACGTATCTGCAAAGTAGATCGGGAGAGCCACTATCGTATTTTCTAAACAAAGCTCTTGATTTCCGTGGAATAATTTAGTGCTCGCGTTTGGCCACTTCTAGAGATAAGTTGGTCGGTTTGTACTCGTACCTTCATAAGCGAAGTTTGGAGTGTCGATATCTGTATCGATCGCACTCATTACCTACGCGGTCGTCGTATCACCAAGATAACACTATGCGGGTGCTTAGCTTATACACTAACCCACATGTACCTACGGCAACTATACTTTTTGTTTTACTTTTAAAAGAATTGCATTGAACGAGGTAATACTAATTATTTAAAAAAAAGTATTACTTTTTAACTCCCGCTGCAAAAAAGGGTTGCTATAAGTTTAACATGTGTACCTGTGTATTGAGTCTGTGTGTCTGTCTGTGGCATCGAATCTCCCAAACGGCTATATAAACGACCTATTTTGATTTAGTTTTTTTTTATGACTTGACGTAGATTGTTCTTAGCTAGGTTTAAAGAACTTTATTAACACAAAGATAATTATTAGATTTAAGATATTATCAGCTCCTTTAACTGGGCTTAAAAATATATATATTCTCTTTTCATTTTAATATGTGAGAGAAGTATGGCACCAATTTTAGAACCGTCAAATTTAGTTTAGTTTAAGAGTACATCAGAATAGATGCCACTAGCTGTTTCCCGCGGCTTTTTACGCTTAGACTTTCAATCCCCCTTTGCACTCCTTAGTTCGGCTCTAGCACTAAATATTTTCTTAACGGATCTCTACACCTCATAAGGAATCTGTTTGTTAAATTTGTAGTTTTGATTCTACTTTTCAATCCGTAGGTACGGCCAAGGAATGAAACAACTTGCCAGTTTTCTTGTTTCCCGAGAAATGAGAATCTGGGCCTTTTCAAGGCCACAGTGAATAATATCTTCTAAGTCTGCGTGCTTCATCTTCGACCACATCGTTGCTTACCAATAGTAGAGTTGGTGGTCAAATGCGGACGTATTCGCATTATTTTCTTTCTTTACCAAAATAAATGTAAATTTTTATTAAAATTAAAAACGCTTTTAAATCTGCTTCAGGACGATGATTTATTGATCTTTCAAATGTCAGTGAATGACCCTGGCTCTCAAATAAATTCTAATAATGTAATGCTATAGTCGGAGTAACCAGCATAATCATACGTGAGTAATTCCCGTGTCGTATAGATAAAACTGCACAATTGCTTAACTTTTTAACCGACTTCAAAAAGGAAGAGGTTAATTAGACTCTCCCTGTTAATCTAAATGGTTGAAGTCTTGATGAAATAATAGCACGGAATTATTAGTTTCTCATAAAAATGCTTTTTATCTCGAAATATTTTCAGTTAGAAATACATATTTATTGTAATAATGACAAAAGAAGACAATTTTATGAATTACTTTGACTTTACTTTGCTAAGACTGACATAATTAGATCAAATGTTCACGTTTCTGAAATGGACACACTAATGAACGTTACTTTAACAAAGCAAGAATTATTATTAACTGAAAATAACTTAATATAACTAATGAATAATGTATATGCCTTCATAAGTAGTATTTTTAGTATCTTTTAATCAGACAATTTAAAAATGAAAATAAAATTTTTGGGATTCGAACTTAACGACTTTTAAATGATTTATGCTTCAAACATTTATTTTACCTTACTATCATACATAACAACGTAAAATAAAACAGAAGAGCAAATACATTATGAGGAAACATTAGAAACAAAAGTTTTAATTTTTTTTAATAAATCAAGTAATATTTACATCGCGTTTTGTCAGAATAACATAAAATTTTAGAAAATCCGTTCATCTCTTTTGTTTTTCACAAATGAAAAAAAGGTAATTTTGTATTTATTATCGAAAATAACACGGGATTGGCACATTTTTGTTTATAATCACGGGTATATTACCTGTCGTTTAAGTTTGATCGTTCCGACTATTTCGAAATTTGTTATTATTTTCATGAAAATAGACTTTTCAGAAGACACTGTTTTAAACTATCACGGTTGTTTAATAAAGTTATATGATTATTTACGGGATATGTACCGTGGTAAGGTTGTGTTTTCAGAAGATGTATAAAAATTATAAATGCGTATAGATTCTGTCTGAAACATTTAGTAAATTTAAAATTACTGTAAGAGAGTAAGACAAGAAAAAAATATTTAACAGGGCAAAGAACAAAAACCAACACAAAAATGGAAGCTAGACCTCAAAAGACTTGAATATAATTATTTTCAAATTCATCAATTCAAAAACTGTACCTACTAAGAATCAGATTACGATAATGAGAGTTAGTAGGGAAAATATCGATTTTCCTAACAACCTTAACCCAACGCAAAATCTTACAATTATTTTAGTATTTTAAGTTTGATATAATATTTAGAAAAATTAAGATGTAGGTAGCCCAATTTATATTTATAATGCCGTGCTGGAAGGTAGTGGTTTGTGAATTATTATATTGTATGTGCATTTGGAAAGTATTTAGAAAAATTCATATGCGACTCATATTTTTTATCACTATTTAAAACAATTTATCAAATAAGTAGAACCGCACATTTCTTTTAATCTGTAGAAAAATGCTGTCGTGCTAGAAAATATTACTTCAAACTAGTGAATTATTTCTTTTTTATTGTTTGGATTTTTTTAGGTTTAATTCATAAAATTTAAGGTTTATGGCACTTTTCAAAATTTTATTTAAATCAAAATATGTTGAGTTATCGTTCATCTCGGGAAAAACACTGCCGCGCTTAAGGAAATTTATTTAACCTTATGCATTATTCACGACTCTGTGTTCACGACACAAAAATACATTTGAAAGAGGTTTAACACAAAAATAAAAGAAAAAAAGATGTACTTAAAAGAGGTTTAAGTATCAAGCGCTACAAAAACCCTACGTTTGTAAAATATGCATAAACAAAGATGCTGTAAGATGAACAACAAAACGCAACAAGAGCTGTTACTTAAAATAATTAATTAACCCGTTTTATATCGCCGAAAAGTAATATTTCAGCGGAATCTTCGCTGAATAAGGCGAGAAATTTAATATGATAAGTCTCTCGGCGGTAATTAGCGGCAAAGCTGGTAGAGGCTGCTATCAGGAACTTTATTAGCTGTTAATAGAATTGCAGAACGTCGGGCGGAGTAGTATCGTCGTTTCAGTCGTACAGCGGAGCTCCAACCTGTTGCCGGCGGGAACGCCTTCCGCCCATCGCACTTCAACGATTTTCTCGAACACCACTTCCTTCAAATCGACCCCCTGAAATGTCTTAATGTAACACATACCATCAGATGGTGCAGCCACGGGCTTTCGATGCAGCAACATTTTTAAACACAAAAGTAATCAACTACTGAAAACAATCGAATCATATTTTTTTACAAACTTCAACTTGCAATTTTTATATTAAAAAAAAACATAAAATTTATATTCACTACGTAAATAAATGGATGACAGTAAAATTAAATGCGGTATTTGGAAATAAATAAACGTAAAAATAATGTTGGTTTAGCGCGAGCGGCGGCAAAGTTCGTTTGGGGAGATAGAGTTGTAGAGTCGGTACTGTAAGTGGAGGTAGAGAAGAGGCTTGGAGCCAGGCGCGCCGCCGCCGCCGCGGTCGACTGCAGAATGATAGCGGGCCGGTCGGCACCGGGCCCCACCCCTAGCGCCTGCGCCCTGAGTTCTCCACCACTACTCCACTCCAACAGCGCGCATGACGAACATCCTACCCGAAACTGGAAAAGTGACTCCTCCAACGTAGATACACCATTATGTACTAAATAAATATTGTGTCGCAATAGATCTCGATACCGCACATAATTTTGACCTACTTGTCGGTTATCATGCCCCATTTGATTCGCCCCCTTTCATGATCTAGCTACAGAACGAGCTGAAAAATTTTAATTCTTAATTTTATATACTGAAATCTCACGCTCGCGCGTAGGTAAATCTAACTAGTGAAACTCCATGAAATGCAAAACATTTTTATTGTGACAGCTTACCGTACTTTTTCTTGTTAGTAAATACACTGTAAAGTTCCCGTATACCGGTGAAATATCCGTTCCGGAGGGTATTGTCGTAGCCCCGTGGCAGAGTTTGGAACATAGACATGATTCGTTTATCCGACTCGAGGAATATCCGCATCTCGAAAGCCCAATTGATGCCACTAGCAAACGCCCAGTCTACACTGTGTCCACAGCGCGCCTTCCCTTCTAGATTGTATATGCTATCATTTTTAAATAAATGTACGCCACCACTCCTTAAATTCACTTTGTACGCTACTTCACCAGCTATCATCTGGAGTTGATCTTTATTTGCGGCTGCCTTAGATGTATGAGCGCTGGGAAAACCGATATAATGGCCATCTTTCCTTATTGACAAGTAGATTTTTGCGGTCTTTTTGTGTTTATTTACAACGTCTTTGATGAAAACTGTTTCTTTTTCAGAAGCAGCCATGGGACCCGGGAAATCGTTGGCAAACCCAGTATCGACCTTAGTGCATACATTCCAATGTTCATCGAAATTTCTACTGATATCTACGCCAAAGCTGACTTCTTCATCGTCCACTTTAAGATTCTTTCGCCAATCGTTATTTCTCTGAAACATATTAAACACATTATCAAGAAGTTTAGCTATATCATAAGTTAGTAAATTTATGCTACTGAGTTCAGGTTTTTAAATAATCAGAGCTATATTTAGATTCTCGATTATAAATTTACACATAGATATTTTATTGCAAAACCCTGTACGTAAAACAATTACCCGATTATATTGTGCTTGCATGCTATAAAAACATCGACATCCGGCACCGTTCTCTCTCTCCCCTCTCTCGTTCCCTCTCTCTCTCTTTCTCAATCGGTATATAGTTTTTATTTCTGGTGTGCACAATAAAGACTATCTAGCTATCAATTATCACATTGCCACTTCGCCAGCATGCTGAGTACGCTGCCAACTGGTAATGGGCTTGAGCATTTGGATTGTTTTTAGACCTTCAACAGTCTATGGGCAGTATAAATGTTTTTGTAGTGTTAGCTTGCATTTTGTTTCGTTAACAAACAGTCGTTCAGTAAGGCACTACCCAAAAAACCTTCATAGGTACAACTACAATAGGTGTCTCTTTTTTTTTACGTCGGACTAACTAAACTAACGTTTGTCTGCAATCTGACCTCATGGGAAATGATGATGCGGTCGAAGATGGAGCACGTATGCCTAATAAATCTATTAATCTTAGACTCAAATCAGAAATCAGGAGATCCATAGACGAACGAAAGTTACCGACATAGCCCACCGGATTAGGAAGTTGAAGTGACAGTGGGCAGGGCACATAGCACGCAGAAAAATGGCTTATGGGGCCACGTCCACCCACAAGATGGACAGACGACCTAAAAAAGCCGCGGGGAAACGTTGGATGCAGGCCGCTTCCAACCGGCCCTTTTGGAGATCGATGAGGGAAATCTATGTCCAGCGGTGGACTTCGTGTGGCTGAAATGATGATGATAAAGAATCCTAGGTTTTAACACTCCAAGATTTTAATACTGCAGAAATACAGACAGATGTGGAGACAATGGTGCTCCATTGTTTTGCCATTCTAACTAAAGGAGGCAAAACGCTTGGTGCAATGGCATAAGCAAGCATTTTCATGTTCATAAACCAAATGATTACTTTTTATCAGATGTGTTGAGGTCAAGCGAGTGCCAGTATTGTCATAAAAAAATATTTGCTTACGTATCTTGAAAACTCTAGTCCATCAGGATTGGTGCTAGGCATGATGATCCATTTGACATTTTGAATCATATCTTTATTTTCTTGACAGGCCACCAGTTGCTCGATGATGTAGAGGGCAAATTTGACTGCTTCCACACCACCCTCTTGCCCTGCGTCTATTATAATTGCTGGATTCTCTCCTTCCTCTCTCAACTCTGGCTTTCTATTATCTTCTATGACAACCTTGAAAGTGTAGCTATATTCACATTTATGTCATAGCAGATTTTTACAGATTTAGATAGCAAAGCTGTAAAAATTCGTAGTTAAAACGACGTTAGAAAAAACTGGATAGCTTGTTTTTACTTACCTTTAATGCACCAATTACTTTTTACATAGATCTAGAAGAAGAAGGGTCACAAAAAAAACATCGAAATTCAGCCATGTTTAGATGTATCTATTTAAACTACTCTATAAATATTGCTATCGTGTAGTTTTTTTTTTTTTTTTAACATAGTTTACGTTTTTTTTAGCCATGTTTTTACATATTTGTTCCGGTGGGATAGCGAATAAAAATGCGAGGCGCTGCTAATTATAAATAAATAAATATTGTTTTTGAACGGGGAGGGACGTGATTTTTAACCGACTTCAAAAAGGAGGAGGTTAGCAATTCGACTTTATGTTTTTTTTTGTATGTTTGTTCTATCATCGTTCATCCATAATGACACAGTCACAGTCTATACCAATACTGCGTCACTTTTCCTGTCTTCGGCGTACAGCCAACGCCATGCACTAAGCTGAACTTTATTTTCACTCCATAAAGTCTCACAATGACGATGAAATGATTTTAGTGAGTCTAAAATCAATTTCGATGTTTCTCCGTTAATGATTAGATAAGTACCTCATAAAGATTCCTGTTGTCGGAAGTAGCAGATCCAGTTGCAACGGTCACCACATCGCCACAAAACTCTTTTAGAGCGTGCAGAAATATTGTTAGCTAAAACCAGACAAACATAAAGGTTCCATACATTTCTTTGAGTGTTAATGACATTTTTCTACAGAACAACTTAATTTCCATACACCGTCAACGAGATGTATAGAACAGCTGATATTTCGTGATTTCAAAGTTGGTCTTATATTTATTTATTAATTTAATACTTTATTGGTCGCTTACATATAATGTAGAAATAGAATAGTGCAAGGATGGTAGGAGTGGAATAGTGAAAGTTGTTTATAATTATAAGTACAGTGATCTCCTTTCTGTTTAGTACCACCGTTCCTTATAACCCTGTGTAAACAATATCCAGGCTGACCGGGAGTGAGGTCATCATCATAATTGGTCTATACTAGTCCACTGTTGGAAGCAAGGCTCTCCTTAGACTTTTCGCTTCCAATCACTGCCAGCTTACATATATCGTCACTCCATCGAGTCTCAGGGCATCCTACGCAACGTTTTTCGATTCTTGGCTTCCACTTTAGACCACCAACTCCAACGGTTATCGGTTCTGTGACAGATATGGCATACTACAATTTCAGCTTGCTAATTCACTGAGCTATGTCGGTATGGTCTTCGTTCTCTGGCGATTTACTTTGTTCCAGATAAGGTACCTCAGAGAAACACCAAGCATAGCTCTCTTCATAGCTCGCGGAGCAACCTTGAGCTTGCGGGCCGCTTCAACTGTAAGTGTCCACGTTTCAGCACCGTAAATCATAACGGCTAGAATACACGAGTGCACTTTCATCTTAAGACTTTTCAGAATATGTGACGATAAGACTAGACCTAGTTTACCGAGCGCTGCCCAGTTCCTTGAACATGACTTTGTTTTAAGTTTACCCGGAGAATTTGCTAGGTTATCAACCATCCATCATAATAGGTAGTATTTTTTTAGTAAAAAGAGTGGCTAACAAGTTTGCTGTCTGCCTGATGGTAAGCAGAAACAGCCGCCCATGGACACCTGCAACACTAGCGGTGTCGACAGTGCTTTGCCAGCCCGGACAGGTATTCAGAGACACCCTTTTTAAACCGCTTCATGTTGGAGCTCGGCGGAAAGACCATTATTACGATGTCTGCAAATTGGAAGTGAGAGAGGTACACGAACAGTTTCAGGGCCATCCCCTTATCTCACACCTTGACGTAGATGAATATTATGTTGTTTATGTGTTTATGTAAGATGAATATATGCATACATGTGTAAGTTCTGAACAAGGACGGAAATTGTTGCGGCGTCATATAGACATCTCATCACTTCGATGTATCGCCAGCCAATGATAGAAGAATGAGGTGACTGATTGTCATGGGACCGGCATAATCAAAGGGAGGCCTATGCCCAGCTGTGGATTATCAAACGCTGATGATGATAACTTGGTGAGTGGTAGAAAAGTCTTACAGTACTGGTTCCAATAGAAGCGTCTTCAATACAGTGTGCTTCCTCCTGCTCGTGTAAAAGATCTAACATGTTCATATAACATGACGTGAGTACTTTGCAACTGAAACATTAAAAGTTAACAATTTAGAAAAACTGCCTTCTTTTTAAGTAAGTGCTCAAACAAAATGGTTTATATTGCTAAATTAACAGGCAATTGAACAAAATTATTCGTATTATTAGAGCTGCTACAAAAACTACTGATCAAAAGGTACCTAATACGTTTTTTGAGAGACCACCCCAAAACAAATTTACATCACTTATGGATGAACATACTAGAGACAAATATATCCATACCTAGACTATATTTACGTAACCTATTATAGGTTCCACACGCACGAACGATAAAGCTATTTTGCCGATAGTTAGTTGATGAGACAGATAGTCTGAAGAGCGGTTTATATTTCCGAAATAATCCAGTTGGGTCATAAAGATTATATTTATGGCTTTAGCCAGAACCCTACCATATGCGTGTTTCAACACGCACTTAGCCAGTTATTAGTGCTATGTTGTTTGTACCCTTGAGCGTCTCTTCTAAAAATCAGCTGTTCCACAGAAAAAAAACATTCACTCCCGACAAAAAGATATTAAACAGCAGATCTTTTGCGAAATTCAAATTTTTTGGAACAAAAGTTGTTAGTCTTTATGCACCAAAGTCGCTCTTAAGAGGTTTTGCGTTAGTTTCCTTTGGCCCTGTGTATAAAACTTCACAGATTTTTATCCTTCCCAATAAAAGCTAAACATCAAATACGAACTCACCCACATTTTTCTGCTAGAACAGGCACACTTGCTAAAAAGCGATCATTCATTATTGCGTGTATTACATATTAGTTGTTTTTTTTTTAGTAACAGTCTTGCGTTTGACTGCCATCCCGCGTGATGTTAAGCGATGATGCAGTCTACGTTAGAGAATGTTTGCCTAGAAGAAACAGGCATGATGACTAATATTTTTTATTACTTCATAAAAAAGCTGATCATAAATAGAGCACATAAACAAAACATTTTTTTTAAATTAATTCAAAAATAAATAAGATATAGATATTTTAATTTCATGCTAGACAGAGAGCGGCCTATACTGACTCGTGACGTCACGCCTCAGGTGCGCCATACAAATGCTATACTAACACGCTTTGCGAGAAAGGGATAGCCACCTAAAACTTTAAACACTCGTATCGCAGAGATTTATCAGCTAATTGAAATATTTTTTTCAGTATGTGTAAGTGTAATGTATTTGGTTATATTAAACGCTAAGCTGGTTATTTGTAATAAATAAAACATTAGGACACATGCCTATTGCGACTTGAACATGGTAGATTGAAATTTGATTTGATTGCGATAAGATTGTTTTTTTATCTGAATCAAAAATAGTAATTCTCCAGTTTTGAGTTTTGAAAAGGCCTTTATATATATTTGCTATATGAACTACTTACATATTGAACAATATACTGTAAAAAATACTAAACTAACAATTTTCATAGTGAATCTACGAGTTAACACTATCGTCCAACATTTATTATAATTTTTACAATACCGTGGATGGCGATTACATTGATAACAAAATTGTTTCAAAATAAAACAATAAATGTATGTTTTACGATATTTTATTCTTACCAGCTAAACTAACTTAGTTATACACTGTAGTAGAAGTTTCCGTTTCAGTTTCGGTCGGTACAGTAGTATCGTTGGTTGTCTTCAGGTCTTTGCCATGTCCCCTTCTCCTTCCTCCGAACTCATTTTTAATCTGGTTACCAAATTCTCTGAAACCTTCATAAAACTGCGGCAAAACTTTCTTTAGAAGAGATTCAGGGTATAAAAATTCATAGCCGTCAGTGAGCTCCATAGTATACGAGTAAGGTACGCCAATGGCTCCGAATGCATAATCATCACTACCGCCGGCAGCGGGGTACCACTGTCCAGCACTTAAGACTTTGAAAGGCATACCACCTGCGTTTTGTACTGCGCCAGATACGCGTCTGGCCAAGCTATCCAGCTTTTTCCATTCCTTGGGTAAGACATCACCTGTATATCCCCAAGGGTACACCAGGTATTGTCCATAAGAGTGCAATGAAACGTAAAGTTTTATTCTCCCTCCATATTCTCTCAAGGCATCCCTGACATACCGCGTCTCGGGCTCTGAGAAAGGCTGAGGTCCAGCATAGGTTTCCTTATCGCAGGGGTTACTGGAGACCCCGCTAACTGCCCACTTGAAGCCGTAGTTGCGGTTACCGTCGACGCCGTAGCAGTTGCCATTCTTAGACCGGGTTTTCCTCCACATACGATTCTACAAGAAATTCAAATTTATAAGCCTTTACTTTTCTCAGATTGAACTTAAAAAGTTATTATGTAATAATAATAAAAAAATAAAAACGCAGGGGCGGCTTTATGGCGAGCCGTCGGTGAGTGGCGACACCGTGTACCCCGTTAAATTTATACCTTTACTAAAGGGGTCAATATTACCATCATTATGTAGAGCTCACTCAGCAGATTTCAAAAATATATTCCTAACACTACTATGAAATACTCAGTAGTTTATATACGAGATAAAGCGGTATGAAAGAGCTCTGTATCTACTGCGAGTATAGGTATAGACTCAACAGTATCTACTGTTACTTTCCAGTTACTTACCTATATTTATACATTGCAGTCGGGTTTAATTCTTTTTTTAAATTTCATCATCATCATTATTTCAGCCGTAGGACGTCCATTTCAGACATAGGCCTCCCCGGACATGGGGTTAGGTTTTTAATTTATGTTACTGGTATTAAAACCAGGATATACACGTAAAACATGTTACATATTATATGTTATTAGCATTACATATTTATTATACTTACGTTTCTGTTAGCTCGCGTGTACTCGTACCCATCAGGGTTGACTATCGGAAGAATGTACCAATCTATTCCATTGAGGTCTCGATGCCCTCCTTCAGGGTCATTGGTGAGCCGCTGGATCAGGTACAGGGCCATGGCTGGCGCTGCCCATTCCCGTGCGTGAATGCCTGCAAAATAAAGGAGTTTTAATAAAGTATTAGAATAAATCGTACCTACTCCTTCCCACCTTCTTCCCACCGACATAAAAAAGGATATAACAATATACTCAATTCGACTTTTTTTTTTTTTTTTTTTTTAACGCAGATAAGTCCGCGTTTGACCACCAACTCGCCTGTTGGTAAGCGACGATGTGGTCGAAGATGAAGCACGCAGACTTAGAAGATACCTATTCACTCTGGCCTTGAAAAGGCCCAGGTTATATCTCTCAGGAAACAAGGAAGCTGGCAGGTTGTTCCAAACTTTGGCCGTACGGATTAGAAACGTAGAATCCAAACGTTTGGTACGTATCCAAGGAAAATCCACAATGTATGGGTGGTAGTGGGCCGTTTTCCTACTTGTCCTGTAGTAGAAAGGGGATGGCAGGATAAGGTCATGTAGCTCTGATGCACATTCTCCAAAATGAATCCTGTAGAAAATTGACAGACTCGCTACTTTACGGCGGTGTTCTAGACTGAGAAGTTTCTTAGCCACTAACTTCTCATCGCCTATAAGACGAACAGCACGCCGGTCTACCGATTCAAGAGCTTCGAGCTTGTATTTGGCTGAGCCGTCCCAAAGATGACAGCAGTATTCCAAACACGATCGGACTTGAGCTTGATACAGAGTAAGCAT
The DNA here is from genome assembly GCA_914767915.1 of Agriopis aurantiaria. Classification (NCBI taxonomy): domain Eukaryota; kingdom Metazoa; phylum Arthropoda; class Insecta; order Lepidoptera; family Geometridae; genus Agriopis; species Agriopis aurantiaria. The sequence continues at coordinate 9,275,572 of OU611999.1, forward strand.
CTGCCCCGGTGTGAAATACCGCCTAACCTTACTCAGGACGCCCAGCTTTTTACCAGCTAATTTAGCCTTTGACTCTAGGTAGGTGCCGTAGTTGAGGGTCGGTGTAAGAGACAACCCTAGGAGTTCCAGGTGATTTGCCAAAGGTACAGGAACATTCTGAAACAGTGGAGATAGCGTGAATGGACACTTTTTTGCGGAGAAAAGACAAGCTTGGGTTTTGTTGGCGTTGAATTTGACGAGGTTTTCGTCACCCCAATTTGATACGGTCGTCAGGGTCTGATTCATTCGCTCAACCATGTCTTTTCTCAACGCTTGGATTTCAGCCTTTCCGGCCCTGGGATTGGATATGTACTTCTCTACAACTGTGCTATCATCTGCGTACCCAAAGATACCGGGTATAAGCAGATCGTTGATATGAAGCAGAAATAGAGTTGCTGAAAGTACCGACCCCTGAGGTACCCCGGCATTAATAGCCATTTGATCAGACGAGCAGCCGTCAACGACAACTCGAATAGATCGTTCCCTCAGGAAGTCTGCGATCCAGGTACACAGGCCAGCAGGTAGCCCGTATGAAGGAAGCTTGTTTATCAGGCTTTCGTGCCAGACCCTGTCGAAGGCTTTCGAAATATCGAGGGACACAGCCAAGGCTTCGCCGTGTCTCTCAATGGCCTCGCTCAATATGTGGGTGGCATACACAAGAAGATCCCCAGTCGAACGGTTTCGGCGAAAGCCATATTGACGATCGCTGAGGAGACAGTTGTCTTCAAGGTATGCCATGAGCCTCCTATTCAGAACACGTTCCATCGTTTTACAAAGGATTGAGGTAACTGATATAGGTCTATAGTTGTTAGGGTCGGCACGGCTACCTTTTTTGGGAACCGGTTGCACGTTCGCAAGCTTCCAGCACAATGGAACTACCCCTGCACGCAAGGAAAGACGAAATAATCGTGTCAAAACTGAAGACAGTTCGGGTGCACAGTTCCTCAACACTATTGCTGGTATTCCGTCAGGGCCACTTGCTTTATTCACGTCTAAATCTCGGAGCGTTTTGAGCACCTCTTTTTGGTTGATGCGGAAGTCGCTCATGGTAGCATCGCATCGAGGCACTGCAGGTGGTATTTCGCTTGAGGTATTGAGGCGTGAACTATCTGCGAAGAGGTTTGCAAATAAGTTTGCCTTCTCTTCAGCAGTGTGAGCAAGTGATCCATCAGGTTTCAATAGAGGAGGCAGTGAGGGGCGACAGAAATTAGACTCAACTGACTTAGCCAGGGACCAGAATGCCTTGCTACCGGCTGGGTATGCAGCTAGCTTGGCTCCTACACGGCTAATATGGTCGAATCGAGCCCTTCGTATCGCCTTTTTACTGGACTTAGCGGCTTTGTTATAAGCTTTCTTCTTTTCAGGCATATCCCTAGACTTGCGCTTTCGAGCGTTAACCCAGGCTAAGTATGCCTCATGCTTAAGCGATTCTGCTTTGTCACATGCGGCATTGAACCATGGGTTAGAAACTTGGGTTCGACTTTTTTTGTTTCGCGATATCTTCGCTAATTTAGCTTGCCACAAACGTAAACGAAATTCACAGCATTAAAGTTCCACTAATTAGTTTTTTTAACGGGGGCAAGTACTTTTATTATGTAAAAAATAATCAGCCTTTTAACAGTCCACTGCTGGACTTTTAGTCTACCCCCGAAATACCCTGGTGATTGGGCCATATACCTTTATTAACTAAACAAAATACAAGCTAATACTAACACTACAAAAACAGTATGACTGCCCATAGACCGTTGAAGGAAGACAATCTAAATGCTCTAGCCCACTATCAATTGGCAGCGTACCCAGCATGCTGGCGGCATTACCACGCTGAATGGCAATGCTTATGCTGGTTAGTTAACCTTAATAGCACATTAATAGTTAGTATGGATTTTATTAGTTTACTTTTGATCAGGACTTTTTTGAGCGCTAAGCGATATTAATAGCGATATTCCATATCTTTGGTTTAAATAAATATTTAGTGCTGTTTCTTACCTGCGTCTATAAATATAATGGGATTTCCAGCCGTTGGGTCGGAAGAGATCTTGATCAATGACATTATCCTTCCCTGGTAACTCTTCCCCAGGGTCTGTATTTGCACCAGGTTACTACGCCTCTTGGCTACAGAGTCACAAAATTCTAAAGCCTGGCGAAAATAAAAAAATATTATAGCTCAAATAAATAAAAAAACACGCTTAGGTACGTCCGGAATTTTTCGGACATGTCCGGGAATTCAGGTTTTTGTCCGGAATTCAAGGGGAACTAAGAAATATAAGAAATTTTAAAAATAAAATTAAAAAGGCCGCCACACGAGTTCATTATGCCGTGAAATATGAACTATCAAGGAAATGTCCGGAAATTTCGGATTTTTGGCCGTCTTTTTTTGATCTGATGCTACTCTTATGCGACTCGTTAAGACGAGCACAAGCTCGAGGGGTTTACTGGTATCTATTGGCAAGTTACACTATCCACCTTCTGGCTCTATCATCAGATCAGTTCAAAAATACATCATTGTCATCAAAATTACATAGGTATACTTGCATAGTTTCGAATTTATATACGTTAAATTAGAAATACTTAGGTTGAAATTGACTTCCAAGATGTGTTTACAAAGGCCTTAACCTAAAAACGTTACTCAAGTTAATCTATCCTTAAAATTGCTCTGTCTGGTTTCCGCGTGTGACCATTGCCGGTAGCGAAAAGTCGGGAGAGCAATTTTAGGCATAGATAACTTTGAGTAACCTTTTTAAGTAAGTCCCTTATTTGGTAAATTACAAGGAGTTACAAGAGAAGCTGATAAAAGTATGAGGATAGGGGTTTAATTGTTACTTTCTTGTCGACTTAAATTAATTTATAATTATTGTCATTACCTTAGATCAGACAATGGTGGTGATGTTGTTGATGATGATGTTGATGATGATGACGATGATGATTATGATATGTCTCTGGTTTGTCTGATCTGAGGATGTTACGGAGTTGAGTGCGGATAAACATACACACTTACAACCTTTCGCATTTACATTAGTGTGATGTGGCAGCGTACCTGCTGATGTGAGTTATATCCAAACACGTTGAATGAGGAAGGTCTCATCACGCGCCTTCTCGGAGACCGGTCCAGCTGCTCGAAGCTCCTGTGAATACCAGGAAATGGTAAGATCACAGACTTTTACCAGAATAAACACCGCGAGTTCACCTACTTTGCATGTTTATAGTCTGTATTATGTTGGATCAATGCTCCAACTAGCGCTCTGCACAATTCAGTTTCATCTCCGCGGTCTTGGCAGTAGCACATCAGACGTCAAAACAAATAGTTATCAATTTGAAACCGAGTTCAAAATAAGTAAGCCATCGGATAAAAATATTAAAATGGCCAAATTAACAGGCGCTCTAACAACATTATTTCTATTATTAGAGTTGATTAAAAATTACTGAGCCAAAGTCAATGAACATTTTGTGAGACCACTTCGTACCCTACTTAATAAAAATATAATCACATAAATTGGTTCACAAATGGCTGGGTGTATATGAGAATACATACAAAACTATTTTTTAAACCGACTGAATTATTAACGCCTCTCTTGAAGTCGATTAAAAATATCAAACTGCGTCATAGTACATTATGAAAATTCTTTGACAGTGCCTTTATTATCTTAACAAAATGCAATAAGCTAAATAACACTAAAACACCCAAACTATTTAGCCTATTACATTCAAATTATGAAATGTACCCATACATATTATTGCAGGCGCCTGTACAACAATGCGGTACGCTGGGTTTTCATACAACTTGACGTGGTTGCGGTGTCCAGCCTGTTATACGTCTGTGGTATCCTGCTTGAGAAGATTGTTCATAATGATGGGTATTATGAACCTCTTTCAGTTTAGTACACCCTTTCGGCGTAACCCAGGATAAGTGGGTTTATCCATCAGTCTAAACTTGTTTAAGACCGATCGTTCGTGTAGGTTTATCTTTAGATCACGCAATCAATACGGGATCCTAGTTATTCTTGGATCTGAGTTAACAGTATCTTACCCACAGACCTATAACAGGCTAGACAACTTAGCATACCCTTTCCTTGAGCCCTGTATAAATGTGATGACGGCTTTTCAAACCTACTTCTTTCTTTCTTCTTTTTTGTTTCAAGTTGTTTTGGTTAAATTAGCAAATCACATCATATCATCAACCAGTAAACTTCCACTGCTAAACAAAGGCATCCCTGCCTCATAGAGAGGGGTGTTGCCTATCAGTGTTGATCATCACACTTGGCAAGTTGCTTGGGGATCGCAGTACGTTCACCGTGTACTAATAGAATGCTGCTGCCTATCCTCCAGTGGTTCTAGTCGCAGTGTTAGGACATAATCCCGGGTATGTACCAGGTTAAATTAGGATCATTGACAATGGTTGATAATTTATGTAGAGTATTTAAGTCCCAAATACATTCGACCAAAATAAAATGAATGGACGGGCCATAACCATTGAACTTGCTCAGTAAAAATGAGTCAAACCGTCGGACATATACTTCAACACCTAATTATAACCTAATTATATTTGGATTGTCTATGGGCAGTCTAACTGTATTTGTAGTGTTAGTTTTAGCTTGTATTTTGTTTAGTACTTAAAGGCACTAGCCCAGTAAAAAAAAAATTATAACCATGTACAGTACGTTTGTTACAATAAAATTATACCGGTTTTTTGTTGTGTTATTACACTTCGGGATAGCACACGAAGACATAATTTTGTCAAATGTTTCATTATCATGTAACAATAGTCGCGTGTTGCACTTCCTACGGCTAGAGACCGACTGAAACGAAGTGAGCGCTCATTTTGTAATCCTCGAAAATGCGCTTCTTCTGGGCCCGTCCATTCACTTTACTTTCGTCGAAGCCAAATTTATTATTGTACATAATGAGAAGAAACTGTTTGCGAATCAACTTACCGTCCATAATTCTCCCTTTTATCTATAGCCCAAATAGATTTATTGCCGATGAAGTCATTAATGAATTCCAATCTAGAAGGCGGCACTAGCACGTCCATGCTGTCGTTAATCCCTCTGCACCCTTTAAGCACTTCTATTTTACCTAAAGGGTCTTGAAACGAGACTACACGTTCCATTTCTAGCTTGTTCTGCGGGTATATCCGCAGAAGAGTGTAGCTACGAACAAAACGCAAATACATAAAACAACATGCAAGGTTACACAAAACGGTGGTCAGGTACAACCTGGGTCTTTTCAAGACAAGAGTAAATAGGCACATCGTGGGCAGGCGTGCCCCATCTTAGACTGCATCGTCACTTACCATCAGGTATAGTTTAGGCACCAACGTGAAAAAACAACATTCCGGAACGAGGTGAGAATCCCTTCAAAGGTCGGTTAATATATCCATAAATTGTACATGAAATTATATAAGTACTATATCATTGTCATCGTCATCATCATCAGCCATAAGATGTACACTGCTGAACATAGGCTCCCCCTTAGAAGTCCACGTTGAACGACAGCCTACCATCTGTTTCAACTGGATGCCTGCGACTTGAGAATCGATGTCGTCGGTCCATCAAGTTCAAGGTCACCTACGCTGCGTCTTTCGGTTCGTGGTCTCCACTCAAGAACTTTTCTTCCCCATCGGTTGTCGGCTCTTCGAGCGACATGGCACAGGCTACCCGTTACCACCTCAACTTGCTAATCAGAGCAGCTATGTTAGTGACTGTGGTTCTTTGACGAATATCCTCGTACTCCGAGTATAGCTCTCTCCATTGACTCTGAGTTTTCAGCAAGTCATCAAGTCCAGCAGTTAAGGATCACGTCTCGGTACCATATTATGCAAATACAATACAGGATTACGCAGAAAGGATGTACTAAGACGAAAAGAAGTCATTGTACTTATAACTATGAACAACTAATAATGGGGCCACCAAGAAATTGCGAAAAAAAACAAGCTTTTCCATGGAAAAATGTGAGTCACAAACAAAACACTTAACAAAATGTATGGAATAGGTGTTTTTTCCACGGTATCACGGTCGACCCCTTATTAAAAGTTGTTCATAATGATAATTATATTGACCTCTTTTTGGCTTAGTACTCCATTTCTGCGTAACCCTGTATAAAGTATAATAAATTATCTTACTCGTCATATTTTGGATTAGCATGTCCTCCACCTTGCCACGATAGTCCGAAGACGCCTGAAAATAATTAATTGAAAATATAGGGAACCATTTTATAAAAAAAAAAAAAAAAACATTAAGTACCTAGGGTGATGGGGAAAACATCTCGAATATTTTTTCAGCAAACAAACTAACACTAAGGGTGGGTTGCATCATGTTACTTTAGCTTTAACAAACATCGACATTTCAGTTAAAGTACCGGTTAGGCAAAAATTTAGTTGCACCATCTGACAATTGTTAAATGACGTCATAACTTTAGCTGTTAACCGTAACTGCCCACGATTCGCTATTGTTTATTTTAAATATCTGTCAGATGCATAAAATATAATTCCACCTATGCATCTGGAGTAAATAAGGTCTCATTTGACTTGCAACCCTGGTAACTTTAACTATGATAAGGAATACGCTAGTGCAACGCATTTTGCAGTAACTGCTAAAGTCAGCGTTATTGTTATTGTCAAATTTGTCATAAACCTTAACTTTGACAACTACTTGGTGCAACCAAGCCTTAGGCTTGATTGCATCATAGTAGTAGTTAAAGTTAAGGTTTATGACAAATTTGCCAATAACATTAACGCTTACTTTAGCAATTACTGCGAAATGCGTTGCACCAGCGTATTCACTAGCATAATTAAAGTTACCAGGGTTGCAAGTCACATGAGACCTTATTTACTCCAGATGCATAGCTGGAATCATATTTTATGCGACTGACAGATTGTTTAAATAAACAATAGCGAAGCGTGGGCAGTTACGGTTAACAGTTAAGTTATGACGTCATTTAACAATTGTCAGATAGTGCAACAAATTTTTGGCCTAACCGGTACTTTAACTGAATTGTTAAAGCTAAAGTACAATGGTGCAACCCACCCTAAGAATCTAGGTGGCCTGATTAACAAAAAACAGTTGAGTTTACTAACTAAAAACTTTTTTTAGACCAAGTCGCCATCAATTTTTTTTTACAATATAGGTATGTCTATATAAATATAATATTTTTTTTTAAAATATAATATGAATATATTTTCATACATATTTTTTTATTCCCCCACTCAATCCTACTATAATATTATAAACGCGAAAGTTTGTATGTATGTATGGATGTATGTTTGTTCCTCTTTCACGCTGCAACGGAACAACGGATCGACCTGCATTTTTGCATGGGTATAGTTCAAGAGCCAGAGAGTGACATAGGCTACTTTTCATCATCATCATCACCATTTTTCATTACTACATGGGTGAAACCACGGGGAGCTGCTAGTTATTTTATATTTTCAAAAATGCTGAAATACGCGGCAATACTGGGGTACGTGGATGGGTGTATTAAGGCGAAATGAGCCCATAGTACCCATCATTATGAACAACTTTTACATGGCAGCAATTTAAAAATATCAGCTGTTCCATAGAAAACTGTCATTGACACTTGACAAAAAGTATGGAACAGCTGATATTTATTACACGATTTCAGGGTTGGTCCCATAATAAAAGTTGTATATGATGATGAGTATAACGGACCCCTTTCGACTTAGTACACTATTTCCGCGTAACCCTGTATATAGCCGCGCGCTAGCTGTCCCTTAACATGAAAAGATTATAATTATGTGTTTTTTTAAGCACTTAGATAGGTACCAATGCACAAGTATATTGGTATCTGGGTACTTGTAATAAAAAAGGTAACGTAATAAAAAGGTAAGTAATTAATTTTCATAATTAAATTGAATTTCTAGGAGATACTAAGAAATTATCATAGACGTTAGTTTCGTGGAAACAGGAGCAATATTAGAGACGTGCTTAGTCCACTGAGCGCAATGTAATTACAATAGCAGTACATAAGCTGCGTACCTCCAAGTCAATAAACGATTAAAATGATTTTCATGTAATTCAACTAACGAAAAACATTCATTAATTCACTGACTGACAACACATAGCCTAAACCGGTAGGTCTATGGTGAGTATATAAGTATTTTGGCACAAGCATTCCTTTTGTAACGAAAGGGAGCCGAAAGTGAGGATTTTTGGAAATTGATCGCCTAAGAGAGTTAAATTGGGTGTGCTAGTTTGTATGAGCATCGCCATTCCTCGCGAGAATCTAATAAAATTAGCACAGAGCTAATACCTACTTTAATAATATACTTAAAAGCTTTACTCAGCACTTAATAGTCACACGTACGTATGTTCGTTACGAGCATGTAGGTATGCCAATAATCTTTAAAATTATAAATCCAAAATCGATGGGTTGAAAAATTTACCAAAATGCAGTGATGAATAGAAGCGGAAAGTACGCCATTACTCACAGTCGCGCATTTGGGTTATGTGCCATAAGGGTATATCAAAATGGTTGGTTTTTATCAACGGTGGTGTTTTAAAAAGCAGTTTACAAGTTTAGTGCAGTTTTATTGGTAACTAGCAGTGCCCCGCGGTTTCACCCGCTATCCCACAGGATCTGTTTATTTTTGGGGTTAAAAATTAAAAGCAGCAGAAAAGCGGAGCAGAAATTTGGGCTAGAGGTGCCGAGTGGAAACGCGCTTTCGTATGCCAGAAGAGAGCCGTTCGCGCGATAGCTCGAATCTCACAGGACCAGTCGGCTAAGCCGTTTTTCATTTCATTTAAGATTCTCACTCTGCCATCAATAGTGATAATGCAAGTTGCTATATATATGCGAATAAATCTCCAGTCGTATACAGCATTCGGTGAATCGCTACGGGAATCGCAGCAGCGCACTACTCGCCATAAGCACAGGCTCCTACCCGTAAAACGGTCACTTGCCAAGTCCACGAAGTTGACTCATGTCATGGGCACAATGATCTACAACAGGCTTCCCGAAGATGTAGTTGAGGCGTCCAACTTGTCCATTTTCAAGGCAAGGTTAGCACGCTGGCTTGTCAGTCAAGCGTTCTACGACATTGATATCCAATTTATGGCTCTTAAAGTAACATCCGAAATATATTTTATTATTATTAGTTTGTACCTACCTACTATTAAGTACATACTTTGTATTGACATTTTTATTTATAATTTTTACATCTGACATATACTGATCGTATGAATAAATGAGTATGACTATGAGTATAAAGCATGTGTTATCCAGCTAAGCTACCCTCAACCAATTTCTTTCTTCAATTTCTTCATATTCGTTAACCTGTAATGGTTTTCAAAACTCCATAGAAGCCAATAGTGTCTTTAAAATAAGACCGCATGACTTACTTTGCTTGTCTCTGACTGTGAATTGACTTGTTTGACGATCTTAATATCCTAATCCTCCTAATATTATAAATGCGAAAGTTTGTATGTGTGTGTGTGTGTGTGTGTGTTTGTTACTCCTTCACGCTAAAATGACTGGACGGATTTGGATGAAATTTAGAATATAGATAGCTTATGTCTTGTATTAACACATGGGCTACTTTTCATCATCATCATTGACAATTTTTTATTACTACGCGGGTGAAATAACGGGGCACAGCTAGTGTATCTCTTCTCTATCTCTATTTCTTCTCTTCCCTACATAGTATAAATTAAAGTCGCTTTCAGCGCCTGTCTGTCTGTCTGTATAACCGCTAACTGCGGTTAATGCGGCTTACACCATCAGTTTTTCACGATGCGACCCTCTCCGGCTTTGTACGTAAATTACACCCGTGCGAAGCCAGCGCGGGTCGATAGTCTATACTAATATTACAAAGAGGAAAGATATGATTGTTTGTTTGTTTGCATTGAATAGGCTCCGAAACTACTGAACCGAATTGAAAAATTCTTTCACTGTTGGGAAGCTACACTATCCCCGGTTAACATAGGCTGTATTATATTTTCAAAAAAAATAGGGATCCTTACTAAACCTCCAATAATGTAACCCAAGGTGTAAAAAATAAGATTTACAATTTTAACTTTGCGTGTTTGACCGTTCTAAGACAGGACATCGTCTGTCAGGTCAGCTAGTATTTAATAAAAGTTGTAAATATTTCAAATTTTGACACTTGCAAACGCACAAGACATACGACGCTAAAATTATCTCAAGATGAAAGATGAAAAAAGTGAGATCAACAACTGTCGTACAGTTACATGGCTCACCGAAGAAAGATTATTTGCGTGGAGCGATTCTTTAATTTGTGGCGACATTTATCGTGTTTCTCGGGTTTCTGGTAATTGAGCTCCCTTTACGACGGGTGGCACTGCGAGGCTTCCCACGGACCAATTTCGAACCAATTGGTATCATTAGAGTCGCTCTTTGATCGCCGCCTGAATCCCTGCCGATTTTAATTTGATAAAATCGGAATACTACTGAATTAGCACTAATGCAGCGATGGAAATTAAAGCCAAGTTGAAAGGGAAGGCTCCTTTTGATAGGTTATTATTTTGCGATCAATGTTTTGATGTTGCCAATAAATGGAGCAATCACATCGCTTTATTCTCGATAATGTTTTGGCATTTGTAATGCCTCTTCGTTTCTGAATATTTGTAGTCTTTTTGGGAGAAAATATACTTTTTTTTTGGAGAAAAAACACACTTAAACACTTCTAATAATCATAATAATTTTGTTTATCATTTCAGCCATAGGACGTCCACTGGACATAGGCCTCCCCCATTGATCTCCTAAAGGGCCGGTTGGAAGCGGCCTGCATCCAACGATTTCCTGCGGTCTCTTTTAAGTCGTCCGTCCATCTTGTGACTGGATGTCCTACGCTGCACTTGCCGGTTTGTGGTCTCCATTCGAGAACCTTTCGGCCCCATTAGCCATCTGTTCTACATGCTACGTGCTCTGTCCACTGCCACTTCAACTTACTAATTATCAATCCTACATCCTACTAATATAATAAACGCAAAAGTTTGTATGTATGGATGTATGGATGTTTGTTCCTCTTACACACAAAAACTACTAAATGGATTTTTATGAAAGTTTACAATAATATAGCTTATACATTAGAATAACACATAGGTTATAACGGGTTGTAGTAGCGAAGCCGAAGGCCGAGCTCTATGCGTACGAAGTAGCGGGTTTCAGCTAGTAGTCCTATATAGCTGACCTTAGCACTTACTAATTATACTTTGGAATCGCATTGTTCACGCATTGTGATTAACATGTGGTCGCCGCGTCTTGCGATTAGGCATGTGTCCCAATTGTTTTTTATTACTTCATAAATAAACGAATCATAAATAGAACCCATTAAAATCAACAACATTAAAATTTGTTCAAAAATAAATAAGTTATAAGTTATAAGTTTTCTGTTGAGGAAAAAATTCAAAATTTTATGGGTGCTTCCGACAGGTTACTCAAAATTAACGCCCATATGGCGTTTACAATTATCAGATACTGTTTGTTTGTTCCTAAATTTATGTACACTTTACGATGTAGTCCACTGTGGAAACACGGTGAGCTCCTTTCGAGCTTAGACAATGTCGTAAAGGAAACTCTAATATCGGTTTTGAATGTTGATTTGAGTGACAGGACATGGTTACAAGCCTCACTACCTGTAAGGTTAGGAGGCTTAGGGATCCGCCAAATTTCAAGTGTTGCGTTACCGGCATTCTTGTCCTCATTTCATAGTACTCATAAATTAATAGAAAAAATCCTTGCACCCTCTTTAGGTCCTTCCGATGTAGTTGTATCTCATTCGAAAGAGGCAATGAATGCTTGGAGGCTGGCTTGGAGGCTGGCTTGTCCAAATACCGATTTTCCCAGGAAGTTGTCTTCCCAGAGACTGTGGGATCGGCCGATCTGCGAACTAGCACGGAAATCGCTACTAGATACGTGTCCTAGTATTGCAGATCGCGCTCGTATTCTTGCTGTCTCTGTTTGGGAATCGGGACTTTGGTTGCAAGCCATGCCCTCTTTTAACACAGGTAGCCTTTTAGATCCAACCGCATTTCGTCTAGCTGTCAGCTTACGCTTGGGTGCAAGGTGCTGTGAGGCCCATCGCTGTCAGTGTGGTACTGCTGTTGACCAGCTCGGTCACCATGGTCTCTCTTGCTCGAGAAGCGCTGGTCGTATTGGCCGACACGCTAGCCTGAACGATATCATACGCAGGGCACTTTCCACCGCCAATGTCGCGGCTGTGCTCGAACCGAGTGGTCTTGCGCGTGGCGATGGAAAGAGGCCTGACGGTATGACACTTGTGCCCTGGAGGTTGGGGCGGCCCCTTGTATGGGACGCAACTTGTGTCGATACTTTGGCGCCGTCACATCTTCCTGAGACACAAGGTAGGGCTGGCGCGGCTGCCAATTCGGCAGAGCAGCACAAGCGTCGCAAATATGCTAACCTCGGCAGTGGTTACATATTTGAGGCGTTTGGGGTCGAGACATTGGGCCCTTGGGGACCGGGAGCTCACCTCATTTTCAAAAATCTTTCAGAGCGCCTGGTTAATGCGACGCGTGACCAAAATGCTGGCGTGTTTCTGGCTCAACGCATTAGCATTGCCATTCAACGTGGTAATGCCGCCAGCATGTTGGGTACGCTGCCAACTGGTAGTGGGCTTGAGCATTTGGATTGTCTTTAGACCTTCAACGGTCTATGGGCAGTCTAACTGTATTTGTAGTGTTAGTTTTAGCTTGTATTTTGTTTAGTTAATAAAGGCACTTGCCCGGAAAAAAATAAGTTATAAGTATTTTAATTTCATGCTAGACAGAGAGCGTACTATAAAAAGTTATGACGTCAAGTCTTGCGCGTGCCATGCAAATGCTGTGGGCTTTGACACACGCTTTGTGGGAAAGGGACAGATCACTCCCTCTCAATCCCCACCTTAAACTTTTAAAGCTTACATCCCCAGAAATGTATCCGCTGATTTAAATATTTTTGGTAGATATGTGTAAAATGTTATGCTAAAGATAATTCCCGCTCGTTTTTTTTTATTCTCACTCATTGATATTTTTATCCTCATAATATTGAAATTGTGCGAAAGAGAGTATTCTTATTATCGGTTAGAATGCACGACACATGCTTTAAAAAAATCGGCGCTGGATAAGAGGAGTAGTATAATTAGGTATTCCTTGGGGTTGTTAGTCATTATTCAAAATCGATTTCATTCATAAAATCAATTTTCACAATTGTTATGTGAAACTGAGATATTTTGATAAGAATTGATTGCCGTGACATGAATACATGTTTTAATTAATTTCCAACTGTAGTATACACGTGAGAACAAATTTATAAATACCTACGTTAGTCCTCTACTCTATTATTAAAATATGAGAAACGTGACGTAGGCCTTCAAGCTCCTTCTGTCGTTTTTACAACATTGGGGGTTTGTGGAGTTAGTAGTTGGTTAATTACCATAATACAAAATACATTTATTTAAGGTTTTGAGTAATTTGTCAGGATATAATGGGGTTGACATGTTGTCTAAAAGCCTTTAAAAAATAACATTGGGGCCGAAACTCATCGCACTGTATCAGCTTCTTCCGTCCCAGTACGCCAGTAAAAGTACCAAACCTTTTCCAGTTGTTCAACCACCAAGCTAGTGTGCAAACCATCTATTCCCGATTGCCACCACCATTTCCGCCACCACCCCTGGTGCACTCGCCGCCCCTGGTGGCCATTGCCAACATGAAAGTTTGCCATGAATGCCATGAATGTTATATTCTCGACCGCCACCACTGGTGGCAATCGAAACGTATTTCCGATAGACGTAGTCGTCTAGATTACACAATACAATTATTTAAAGAGCAACATTTATCTGTTCAACCTTGGTTTGTTCTCGGTTGAAGGGCAATGTTTCCAGTAAAATTACAGAGCATAAATATATCTAACATCTAATACGTGTACCTCGAATCTTGGTGACGAGCGCATTGCATTTCCGCGCATGGTTTAGAACTGTTGAAGATCGAAATTCTGAGTGGCACTGAGTTGCTATGAGCAAGCGTGACGTTTACCATCAGGCGAGCAACTTACTCGTTGTCATTTACTTAATACTTAGTCCAACTTATTTTTGCTTAGACAGCTGCAGTGGCATTGTGAAAAGGAGAACGAGAACTTATGCTTTTAATGTCTCACTGTGGCATATCGGCAACAATCTAAAGTTCAAGAAGCCGAGAACTATTCAAAATATCACGTCGATTTGTCGTTGTATTGCGTGAAAAGGGAACAAGGGGATTACTGCTTATAGTATCAGCTATCTGCCAGTGAAAGTCCCATCAAAATCGGTCCAGCCGTTTCGGAGTCCATAGTAAACATACATACATACCTCGCCTTTTATATATATGGATTATTATTACCTAGTATAAGAATGTTACCGGATGCATTTGTTAAGAGTAATTAAATTTCTACAAGGAAGGAATATAGAGCTAGTGAACCTACTTATTTTGTTATATTTTGTTTGCAAAAAAACATATTCCAATTTTAACCGACTTCAAAAAGGGAGGGGGTTCTTAATTTGGCTGAATTTTAATTTTTGTTACCTCAGAACTCCGTCATTTATGATCCGATTTGGATATTTTTTTGTTCAAATGACATACTTTCATATTGGTCCCATAGAAATTTCATCAAATCGATTCAGTTGTTTAACTTTTAAATCAGAATAACTAGAAAATTAGGTTACTTGCATGACAAAATTATGTCGCCCAAGTAACCGAAATAGTGTAATTTACACATTTTGTGGAGTCGGTTTTATATATTGATAATTATTATAGTTTAAAGAAAAAACGCTTATTTTATTTACAGTTTACAATTTATGTAATTATTTTCAGTTAGTAACTGTGTTGTTTCAGTTAACTTTGATTATAAGAAACAAGGTACTAGAATAACAAAATTTTATTTTACAAGGCTTAGACAAATTGGATCCGAAAAAAAAAGTTTTTATACAACTTCTCAAATAATTTATTTAAACTTAGTATTATTTTAGTGGTTTTTTTTTCTTTGTTCTGTTTCTGTTTTAGCTGTAAATATTTTAATACTACCTAATCTACCTTTTTAGCTAAATTTCATTTTGACGGAATATGTCTCTCTAACAAATTCCGGTTAGAAACTTTCTTATCGTCCATAAAATATGTGTGCTCAATTTTCTTGGGTATATATTTTTATTTCTAACTTCAGAACTATCTACCTACGCAATAAAACTCAACTATTAATACGTAGGTGCAACTGCTATGCTAACTTGTATGTCAAAAATTAAACAAGGCAGTTACTCATATTTCAGTTCAAAAAATGTAGCTGTGCAATTTTCCTATAACTAAGTAATTAGTTTCATTATAAAATGTTACTTACCAAAAACAAAAACACACCAACGAGGCATTTTAACAATGGCACACAAAATCACAAAAAAAAATATTTTAAAAAGTATTTGCACGTGCCGCGTTCGTAAAGGCGATATGTGGAGAGTGGAGAGAGCGCGCGCGTGTTTGCTTCGCTTCTCTCTTGCGCACTGGACTGGCATGCGCACGCGCAGCTTGTCGAACTCACCACACCAGTTCGAGGATCTTGGACCGTAACGGTACTTGATCCTGATTGAGCGACGAGATTTGTTTGGATAAACCGTATTAATTAATATAAAGACCACCATGCACGGAGAGGTCCAACTTAACAGGCAAGCCTGTGCTATTTTGGCCTTATTATATGCCTGCACAAACCTAAAGATCAATAAAATGCTGCAATCTTTTGGTGTGACTTAAAATAGACTCGCAAATGCCCCTTGCTTTTCTTGAGATTATTTCATGTCCAAATAAATACAAATGGCAATTGCATTATTATCTTTGGGTGGTTCGCATCTCATTAATATTGATTTATTTTCGTTGGAATCATTCCGTTCATTAATTTTGATCAGATCATAAGCACCTTCAAGTTTATTGGGTGACAGTTCAAAAACAAATATAGATTAAAAAGTTGAGTGAAAATTATGGGCTGCGTTGATAGTAATATTTACAAAAACGGTGTTAAATTTGATCACGTTAGTATTAAGGTAAAACTGGTCATGTGTGGTGGCCTTTAGGAATTTGCCAAAAGTTTTTTTAGCGATCAATACGTAGATGAGTGATGGCATACCGCTTGTTTCCCGAGACTCACCCACGCGATAATTGTTCCTCCAATGACAGAAAATGCAGGATGATAGTTTATATCATATGGACGGACATAGGGTACTTATTCTCCCAGAAAATGCGGCAAAACTGGAAAATCGCGGGTAGCACCGAGGGATTCAGCTAGTTCTAGTATCTATACTAATATTATAAAGAGGAAAGATTTGATTGTTTGTTTGTTTGTTTGCATTGAATAGGCTTCGAAACTACAGAACCGATTTGAAAAATTCTTTCACTGCTGGGAAGCTACACTATCCCCGGGTAACATAGGCTATATTATATTTTCAAACAAAATACTTACTAAAACTCCAATAATGTAACCCAAGGTATAAAAAAATTAGATTTTCAATTTTGACTTTGCATGTTTGACATTTCTAAGACAGGACAACGTCTGTCAGGTCTGCTAGTATATTATAATTATACCATTCCGACTGTAAAATCAAAGTACATCTATAAATTCTTACAGTCGTCTAATGAAGCCGTTCACACCGTTCAGACGGCAATCGTGGTGTAAAAGTGAGACGCGGGTATACCAGTACCAAGATGCATACATCGCCTGTCTTAGCAGCTTGATACACAAAACTCAGGATTGTCGCGTGTTCGTTTTTGCGCACACACCAAAACAGCGCGTGCATGTGCTGTGCGAAATTGCAAGTCATCTTACAGAGATAAAGAAGATGCGATTTCATCAATTTCCATACACGGACGAAAGGTGGAAACTCGATGGGAGAAAAAATTACAACGAATTACACCGTGACAGGTTCCGATGTGATTCGTTGGGAAACAACCCAACTCAACCCTAAATCACGAAAAAAGTACATAGTCTCGACGTATGCGGCATTTTGCGAATCATCAAAGGCGTTGGCTTACTGTATGATTTTTACACTGTGGTCGAAAAGACGACGTCGCGGTGTACAAGCCGTGGATTAGTAATTTTTATCGGTTTACGCTAGTTTCAAAATTGTACATCGTTTATCTTTAGAACAGTAGAGACGCGACGGGACAATATTGAATCTACAGTAAACTGGGAAAACCTTTCTACAGCCACTTGTAAGCAACGGCGCTGTTAGTCGCTTTTCGCTTGGAATCAGCGTGGGCGTTGGGCCTAAACGTATTTATTATATCTAGTAATAGGCTTGCATTTGAGCGCCAAATTGCCTGGTGTTATGCAATAATGCATGATAGCATGCCCTTTTGGATTAAAATCATCAGCCTTTTTTGCAATCGGGACAAGAACCATTAATTTTATTCTTTCGTATCATGTCCCGTTATTTAATTGTCTAAGATTATGAAAACGATATCTAAAAACGTTCGCTTTCTTTATTCTCTCCTAAATTACTCTTTTTGTATGCGCGGCCACAGCATGGTGCTAACAAAATCTGACACACTTAAGCAATACACGCACGCAATAAAAACTAAACCCTCGAACTACACTGTCGCTTTCATGCCAACAAACAGTTATTAGCACGTAATAAACAGGCATTGTATAGTAAACATGGCGATTCGTTTCCTTCGTGTACTAAATACGTATAGATGCTGGTGACACACATACGATGACGCATGATGATGACTTACTTGAAGTTATCGTCAGCTTTGGAGAAAGTGTTCCATCCATACGTTTGCCAAAAGACAACGATTCAACAGTGTTTACAAACTAAGCTGTAGGTATTATGTAGGCATTTAGGCATGTTAGTAGAAATAAAATTGACAATAGATCTACGTTTGGCCACCAACTTACCGGATGGTAAGCGACGGTGTGACCGGAGATGGAACACGTT
Organism: Agriopis aurantiaria; assembly: GCA_914767915.1. Classification (NCBI taxonomy): domain Eukaryota; kingdom Metazoa; phylum Arthropoda; class Insecta; order Lepidoptera; family Geometridae; genus Agriopis; species Agriopis aurantiaria. The sequence goes on from OU611999.1 coordinate 9,293,528, forward strand.
GATCTAGAAGAAATCTATTCACTCTAGCCTTGAAGATGCCTAGATTGTAGTTCTCAGGAAACAATGAGGACGGCGGAATTCCTGGGCAGTACGTATCATAAATGACGACCCAAATCGCTGAGTATCTTTGTAATTTCCACGAGGAAGGTATGGTAGTGTACATGCCTTCTACTTGTCTTGTAGTAAAAAATGGGAGACTGGAATAAGATCATGAAGCTCTAGCGTACACTCGCCAAATTGTATCCTATAGAAAATGGACAGACAAGCTACTTTACGGCGGTGCTCGAGGCTTTGCAATTTTTCGGCTTCCTAAAATCTCTTGGTAATGAATGCTCTTAGGCTTTTTCTACGCAAATTGCGACCGCATCATCACTTAATACTTATCAGTGGAGATGACAGTCAGACACAAGTCTATTTATTATTGACAATGAAGATATTATATGAAGATAAGAAAATATTTGTTCACTCTAGCAAGATGCTTAGATTATAGCTATTAGGGAAAAAGGAGGACGACTGAGAGTTCCATTCGTGGATAGTCATCATCAGCCAAATGACTTCCACACTGAACGACAGCCTGCCATCTGCATCCACGGGATGCCCGCGACACTCACGATGTCGTCGGGCCATCTATAATTGGGAGACCTATACCTACGCTGCGTCTTCTAGTTCGTGGTCTCTACTCAAGAACTTTTCTTCCCCATCGGTTATCGGGCCTTCGATGGCGATGTGGCCTGCACATTGCTACTTCAATTTGCAAATTTTAATAGCTATGTCGGTGATTCTGGTTCTTTGGCGAATATCCACGTTCTGGATTATATCGCGCAAAGAAAGTCCGAACATAGCTCTCTCCATTGTGACTCTCGAAGTTTTTCAAAAGGCCAACAGTTAAGGACCATTATTGGACCATTTTTTGATAGTATACATCATGAATGTGGAACCATATCGTTATGTTATATGTTTCCATGTTTCATACACCTTTTTTTTTTTTTACTATATAGCTAAACCATTTAACGCAAAAACTGTAATTACGGCACACTTATCTACTCATTTTTCACGCACGCTAAGAAACATGCAGCGACAACACTGAAATCACTAATAGTCAACATGCAAAAAACTGGGCGGGAAGGTCTGAAGGTGATTTTAACCAAAGATATTATTATCTTGACATACATTTAATACCTAGCTTAAGATTATCGCACTCATGCGGCTTCGGTCGCTTCCAATTTTTTGTGAATGTTTGTAAATATGACATCAATAACACGCTTCCAAACTTCAGCGAGAGAGTGGTGGTCTAACGAAGTAAGGTCGTAACCGCCTACATTGATATTTTTTTTAAATGAACTTTTGTAGACATCTTCGTACAACTGCATCACGAACTCCATGGCATATGGTACACCGTACACCTAAAAAAACTGCATTTTTACCTAAGCTTATTAACATTAAGACCCACTTGCACAACCGCTTTAAAATATCGATTTAACGAAATTCAAAAATCAAATAGTATGGAAAATTTAGTAAAATCTAGATTTAAACCAGATTTAATTTTTGGTGCTAGACAGCCTAAGGCTAGATTTATATCGGTCGTGCAACCCACTTGCGCGATCTATTTAAATCTTGATTTAATGAAATTCAAATGTCAAATCGTACCGCTGGAAAATTTAGTTAAATCTAGATTTAAACCAGATTTAATTTGTGGTGCAAGCCAGCCTTAATTTTGTTTGACGCCTGTCTGAGGCTTCATACATCAACATCAACTTTGAAACTTTGAAAACTATTATATAAATTAAAAATGAAACCGATTAATTCGGAAAACGGCTCACATTCAGCTGATTAATTGAATCAGCCGTTACTTTGCGGTAATTCATCTTCAGAACTGTTTTTAGACGTATCTACTACAGATACGTCTAAAAAGCGGAAATATACTAGAAATTTTTCTAAAAACAGATATGACAGCTTTTAACTTTAAAAACGCTAAACAGGTTTTCATCAAAACCGTCTCTTCCAGTTATTATATATAACATAGTAAAACCGTATTTTCTTACTTGTGTTTATGATTTTCATAAATTACTGACACCACCGTGTATATTTAAGTAAATATGTATTTCCTAACACCAGTTAGGCATTCTATACATACACAGTTATGTTTGAGAATTAAGCGATGGGTAGGTTGGAAGGTTTGGAAGCAGACTTTTGGTCAGTCAAATATTAGGAAATGTTTTTCTGAAAGAGATTCCCAAAAAATTTGCTTACTTACCGATGAAGCATAATCCACGCTAGTTCCAGACACCTTCCCGTACCAATTGTATAGAGTATCTACCGTCACGGATAACACTTTAAAATTAGCATTCTTGATAGCGTCATCGATCTCACCCTTCAGATCTATATATTTGTCGTCGTCTGACTGATGGTCTGTATAACCTTTTGGGTACAAGACGGCATCTCCCTAGAATGTCATAGGATCCTTAAATTTTGTTGAAAACCACTACACCACAAAGTCAAGTTTGGCAACGCACCGCAAGTGTTGCAAGCACAGACCCATATCCAAGTAGACGCCACAAGTCGACCTACCTTGCATGTCATTTTTTTCAATACAATTATGATTAATCGTCATAATTGAGTCCGGATAAAATCAGTCTGCTCAATCGGTGCCGCGACAACACGTGTCAGTTTGAAACGAAAATGGGTAATTGTGCTGAGTTGTAAGAATACCGCAAATAGAGTTGGGCGACAGAATAAAAATATTTCTTTTCACTTTTAGGTACTGATTGAACTAATTGAACACCCTTAGTTTTCACACAGTTTGGACCGCTTGTGAAGGCACTTAGATATAGGTCTGTGGTTGCAAGTGTCCATAGATGGCGGTAAGAAAGGATTTTGCATGCGAAAGGGCCAAATTAAGGGAGAAAAAACGGTTCGAAAGTTTATATGAAAGTCTACGTTAGTAATTAATAGTAGTTTATATGAAAATTCTGTTCACGTAATAATGGCTCTAGTGAATAAAAAAAACTACTAGCCTTAAATGTGCTCATGTGATAGCTCCCGCCGTGCACGTGGAAGTATGCGATGATTTTGTGGCTCAACCGGTGAAATATGTCCCTCACTGCCCTGGACTCTGGTTCGGAGAACGGAGCTACTCCAGGGAAATGCTGGGTGCACGAACTCGTCTGCACTTGTGAGTTGTTCCATGCCACATCAAAGTTCCTGTCTACGTCCACACCGGGACATGCGCTATTTAACGCGACGTTTTTGTTCCAGTATGTCACCTTAAAGGAAAAAAAACAGCAAATAGGTACATAAGTAGAGTTCGTCATTTTTATACCACAAAAGCATACAGACGGAACTCAATATTTCTTTTAATAAAATAATTATAACGGTTAAAAAATTTACAAAAAAATAAACAAAAAGACCCCGCAATCATGGGGCTTACTTAGAAGCCATTGAAGACCCATTTATCCAATATCTACTTCTGGCTCCACCATCAAATCAGTTTGATACCAAATTATTATATTGTCATCCAGATTACACACCGGGGTGTAATGGAAACTCTTTCGAAGGCAAAACGCTACCATTATCTTAGAATAACTACATATATTCTAAGACCATTATACTATCTAAACCCAATCGAATATGTACCAATAAACGTTTGCCTTGGGTAAGTAATAAAATGATCGATTTATAAAATATATATTTACAAAATAAATGCAAACTTATGATATACCATTTATTTTGTATATAAAACATTAGATATACTAAACGTTTGATTGAAATTTAAAACACATAATTTCAAAATAAAAGCAACAAAAAAACTGTAAAATACACATGATATGCTCCTCAAATTAAATTATTATTATTTAAGATTCAATTCACTACCTACTCATTCATACCTATATTTTTATCGAACATCATAAAACATACGTAACTAAACATCGAAACTTTAATAATTATATTTCAAACATAAAAATTGTCATCGCTCGTCATCGCACCAAGATGAGACTTTGATGGTGACAAAAGAATTGCCTTAATATTCTTCTTCTAGCGCGTCGCCGGCCGCTGCCAAACAAAATAGACGCCTCCAGTATTGCCTTATACTAAACTTGTTGCTTTAATTTTATTTTTCGTAATTCAGAATGTTGCAAACCAGCAATGTAAGCATACAAGCGTGCGCGACACGCATCGCGGTGCAGGTCGTTCGTTGACCTCTAGCGTCAGCTGATGTTTTATTTGAATGACTTAGTGAACTTTTTTTATATATTTTTTTCTGGTTATGTTTTAGAAATCACCAGCACTATCACCAGTCTACTTGAAAGTCAGTATACCTGAAACGTTTTAATAAAAGCGTGTATAGAACTTACCTTTTTCGCCTGCAGATATCCATCGGGATTTGCCATCGGTATCAAATAAATGTCAAATTTATCTAAATGTGCTATATAACTGGACATCAACATTTTGAGGTGTGACTCTAGTGTGAGACTATATAAGTGACCGAGGCCCATGGGACTAAGAGCATGCACTATGAACAAGATTTTCTTCTCTTTCTTTTCGTTTTCAACGTACTTTGTATCATCAGCTCTGAAATATTGGCTGCCTCTTTGTGATATTTTAAATAGCACGATGTCGATGTATGATGCTGTACGACCTAGGATTTCCGACGTAAACTCGGCTTCATCGAATTCCGACAACAGTTTCGTGAATTGTTTCTCTACCTGAAAGAGTAATAATCATCAAATCTCTAGTGTGTTAAAAGGCGTATAGCCGCAAGAAACGTATAGTAAAAGTGAGCAATCCTCTCGACACTCTAAGCCATCCACGCCAAAGGCTGTATAATTAAATTATAGCAACCCCCCCGCAGCTCTTGACACCCACAGCCATCCACGCCAAAGGCTGTATAATTAAAGTATAGCACCCCACAGCTCTTGACACTCACAGCCATCCACGCCAGTGTTCTGCTAAAAGGGTGTTTCGGTGCAAGTTCGAAACCTTGAATAGGCAGGACGTGCTCTTACTACTTTCTCCTCAACTGTGTGAGAAAGGTGATACTCCGGCTAGGTAGGACTGAAGTAGTGGTAAAACAAAGCTGAAACCGTCTGCTTTACTACCAGCTCAGATCTATTTACACCTCATTAGGTTGCATGGCGCCGAAGCAATAGAATACGGCACCGGTACCCCCTGCCTGTTGTAAAAGGCTACTAGAAGAGACCTCCGGGCTCGGGATGGTCAAAGTTGGGACTCTGACCATCCACAAAGAGTTCCCGGGGAGAGAACGACAACCAGAGGGGCTGAGACAACATGGTTGTCTCTGGGGGAGCCGTAGCGGGATCCAGTGCGTTCCTCTAGAGATCCCGGAGCTCTCTTATCAAGCACTAATGCTAGTCACCGGTAGGGTTTTTAGTGGGTATAATCCTACATAGCCCGGCTGCACCCCAATGCAGCCGAGTATCTTTGGAAGATTTACGAAAAACCTAGAAAACAAAACAAAAAACCCAAAAAAAAATTGCTTGCCACAACGCCTCTATAATGAGCATTTGGATTGTCTTTAGACCTTCAACGGTCTATGGGCAGTCTAATTGTATTTGTTTAGTGTTAGTGTTAGTTTTAGCTTGTATTTTGTTTAGTTAATAAAGGCACTTGCCCAGTAAAAAAAAAAGCATAATTGATCCTGAAGGAAACAAAGAACGAAAAACATAAAGATCACATAAAGATAGATAGATAGATCTGTACATAAAGATACATTATAATTATATTACTCACAGAATATGCATTCAAAATAAAAGACTCATTTGTATCTTGGTTTTCATTTGTAGTCTTTGTTGGTCCTTGGCTGAAATTTGAATTTACCTACAGTAACATGGTGTTGATTATCTAAAATTGCTTATCTTTTTAACCGACTTCAAAAAGGAGGAGGTAATCAATTCGACTGTATTTTTTTTTAAATGTTTGTTATTCTATATACAATTTGAAATGGAGTACTAAAGTATCTAGTTCTCGTGAAGAAGTGTAGAAATTATGAACATTATAATTATAGAACTTAACTAAATTAAAACAAATACATTAAACTACACTTAATATACAACTTAGCGATCTGGAACAAGCTACAGACATCGGGGACCGAGCGCGGCTCCTAGCTGTGTCGGAAATGGAATCGGGGCACTGGCTCCGCGCCCTCCCCTCCGACAACTTAGCAACCATCCTTGACCCCAGCAGCCTAGTGGTGGGCTTGCGTTTGGGCGTTAAACTGTACGATCCTCACCGCTGCCAGTGCGGACGAGACGTGGACCTACTCGGACGACACGAGCTGTCATGCGTGAAGAGTGCTGGCCGCCTATTTCGTCATTGGGCCATCAATGATTTAATCAGGCGGGCACTCTCCTCGGCTTCTGTGCCTTCGACGCTGGAGCCCACTGGAATGGTGAGAGATGACGTCAAGAGACCGGATGGTGCCACCCTAGTTCCGTATCTCGGACGTGCACTCGTCTGGGACGCTACGTGCGTGAACACCCTGGCGCCATCTCATCTCTCCGGTTTAGCTCGAGAAGTCGGGGCCGCGGCTGACAACGCTCAATTCTTGAATACCGCAAATATGCACAATTGAGCGCGCATTGTGAGTTTCTCATACTAGCTGTAGAGACCCTAGGCCCGTGGTCGTCCGATACAAAAAAGTTTTGTATAGACATTTCGACCAGATTGGTTCTCGCCTCGGGGGATCCCAGAGCTGGGGCATATTTCACTCAAAAATTAAGCCTCGCAATCCAGCGGGGCAATGCTGCCAGCATTCTGGGGACCCTGCCGCATGGTGGCGATTTGTTCACCTAGGTTATTTTCTTACTTTATCTGTATATATTTTTAGTAGTTATAGTTTTATAGTTTTATCGATAAGTTTTATATAATATCCTTATGCTTTGTAATTGTTGTACGAAATAAAAACCAAACTTAGCGATAAAACTATTACAAATAAAAATATAATATATACAGAGAGAGAGAAAAAAGAAAAAAAATATACCTAGTTGAACAAATCGCCACCATCGATAACTTTGATTATTTGCCGATTTGTATATGTATCTAGTTCTCGTTCTTTTAACAAACATCCTCATATACCACTGCGAATATATATCACGGCCTTAAATTATCTATGCATTGTTCATTCTGAGTGCATCACTTATAACATATCTTACCTCAGATCAGGTTTGTCTGATCTGAGAGTCTTACCCTTCTTGTTGCATCAGTTGTAATGGAACTATTCGCGTAGATCTGCAAATTAAATCAAACTTAAATATATTATGTATTTTACAACCTCGTTTATGTATAACTACGAGTTAGCACTCACGCGAGACCGCCATTGTATCCACCATAAATAAAAACCCAGCCAAGAGTGAGTAGAGCTCGTATACCGAGGGTTTCATACCAGCATACAATATTATATTCTATTAAATTTTTTTATAAATTGCTTTTCCTAAAAAGATCTTAACAAAAAAAAACAGACAACTTTTCTCAAAAGTAGGTAAATGTTATGTCGGTATGATATATCTCTAACGAGCTTCGTTCGTTCGAATTTATCTATATTAACCGCCAATTTCTTACTATGTATTTGACCACAACTATATGGCTTTTGCTACGGAACCTTACCATATGCGTGTCTTGATACGCTATCGGCCAGTTATTACCATAAATTTTATTTTTCAAAAGATTTGATAGAGGTATCTTTTACTTACTCTCAAGGTACAGAATAGGAGATATTGTTGATTTAATTACCTTTCTTCTTTACCTTCCACTTGTTTCATTTGTCTAAGAATCTTTTTCTTTGATACTTTTACGCCTGCACGGCGCTTAGTGGTCATTTTGGCATCTTCTTCGTGAGAAGACCTTGAATAACATAGTACTTTAATAAAAAATTCACTGCATATAAAGTCAAATAATTCGGCACTAATAAATAAATAACCGGGACATTTTTTCACACACGGTCATCTGAGCCCAAACTAAGCAAAGCTTGTGATATGGCTGCCAGAGACTGATATACATACATATATAGTTTTAAATACATACTTAAGTAGATATTATTAACAACCAGATATAGAACAAACACAAATGTTCATCACATAATGTTTGTCCTAGGTGGGAATCGAACTCACGCCCCCAAGCTCAGAAGGTAGGTTCACTGAACCAACCAACTGAACCAACGTGCTATCACTGTAAAAAAGTATATATTTCTTACCACTTTACAATTGGTTCTCGGGATCTGCCTCGTCGAAACGACTGATTTTTGGCCACTGCATTGATTGGTTCTATTATAAAGTTTCGATCATCATCCTTCCTTCTACTCCTAATATCGTGCTTTGGCTCCGGCTGCCTGAAAAGGGCGGAGAGTCATCAAATTTCAGGGAAGACACGGACACCTCAACAAGGTCTCAAGTAGCTGAAGAAAAGTTCGCCTCAACGCTGATCTGTACCTACCTAGCCTCCAGTGAGGAAGGAAGACAAAGATGATGATGATAAGCTGAAGAAAGTTAAGGTACCGGCGTAAAGTCGCAAGCTTGTCGGTATTTTATAGGATTTTCCACGGAGAGTGTGAAACGGAACTTCACAAACTTGTTCTCCCATCACCTTTTCATTACCGGACGTCCAGACGAACGGCAAGGCGTCACCCTTACTTGGTCGAAATGCCATTTATTCGCACCAAGCATTTTGACTCCTCTTTCTTAATTAGAACAGCAAAACAATGGAACGCCTTGCCCCTGTCTGTGTTTCCGCAGCATTACAAGCAAGCAAGCATTGTTCAAGTCTAGGGTTAATAGGTTATTACTGGGCAAATGTGCTCCATCTTCAAACGCATCATCGCTTTCCATCAGGCGAGATCGCGGACAAATGTTAGCCTAGTCCGATGTAAAAAAAAAAAAAACGAACGTACTACATGCGCAAGTTACAAGCACGTCGTGTTAAGTTAGTAAGTCTGTTTGGTTCAATCGATTCGATCAGTTCTATCCTCGGCCCTGCACAAGTGATTAACCCGCTGGTGTGGTGGTCGGCAATAATAAAGTTGGTCCCATTTACTACTTAAAAAAAGTGCAGTTTCGCTGGCATTGTTTAAAAACAGTGAAGGTAAACATCGTGAGAAAACCACTGTGTCTAAAAACCACAAAAGTTCAATGACATGACATTCACCAACATGCTGCAACATGCAACATCGCTGGGCCAGCAAGTTGGATTAGGGCCCATTCTCTCTCTCTGTGTTAGAAGGCCTGTGTCCCAGCAGTGGGAACATGTTAAACTAATAATGATGATAAGTATAAGTCTGTATTAAGTAATAGCTCATACATGTGCATGCGCTTATGCAAGCTGCTTGCGTGGACGCGAATAGTAGAGATACTAGTAATGCTAGTATCCACGCCAGTAGATTGCGTGTGACGCACAGGAGACTATATTATAGTCACTGGACCTTTGTTATGGTGACACTTCATTTATATATACATAACTAGCTGATACCCGCTACTTCGTACGCGTAGAGCTCGGCCTTCGGCCTTGCTACTTGAACCCGCTCATAGGGCTCTGCCTTTAGCGATATGAAATATGCTTTACGACCTATTCACATACCTACCAAACATACATTGAACATTTCATAGAAATCGTTTGAACCGTTTCGGAGGAGTGCGACCAGAAATACTGTGACACGAGATTTTTATATATTGGATTATGTTTGCGGACTCAAAAGGAACGTATCTATATAGCCTGGATACAAATCATTTATTCGGGCATAATTTATAGTAAGCTATAGTAATGATCCCAGAGGCTCCCGAACTAGTCAAAGACTGTGTGACGGGAGCCAATGGCTTCTCCTATTAATGTATCAATGAATTATACCAAAACAGCAATATAACATTTTAAAATTAAGTAAAAAATATTTCAAAGTATTTTAAAATTTTGATCACTATGCCAATAAGTAGCCAAAAGAAAAATAATAATAAGATAAATTTGTGTTAACCGGACAATCTCCTTCGTTTGATGGTTTATCCCAATACGTTGCATTGGCGAAATTGTGGTGCCCCACTCCACAAAAGAGGCCATTAAATAAGAGTTGAAGTTGAATAATAAGATAAAATAATTTTTAAACCATTAAATGCAACAGTATGCGCTATTATATGCGCAGCGTGTGTGTGTGTGTGTGTGTGCGCGTGTGTGTATGTGTGTGTGTGTGTGTGTGTGTGTGCGTGTGTGTGTGTGTGTGTGTGTGTGTGTGTGTGTGTTAGTGTGTGTGTGTTAGTGTGGCTATGTGTGTGTGGAGAGGGATGTGCGTGCGCGTAGTGTGTGCGTGCGTGTGAGTGTGTGTGTGTATGTGTGAATGTGAACGTGCCAAACTAAAATCAAAAATAAAATCCCTCTAGCATATCCTCAATGCCCTTGTAGTCATAGTCCTTGAGCCAGTTCAAAATAGTATTTTTAAGTTCTCTGTCGGTGAGTTGGTCTACTTTGCCAGATTTGTTTATTTTGTGATATAATCGTGTGACAACTGCCGTGAATTGTTTTTGTGCGTATCTGGTGTTGACAAAAGGGGCACTACATATGTTACTTCTTCTGTTGCTGACTGATTGGTTTGTTGGAATTTTTCTATGGTGTCTCCGTATACTCTCATGAATGAAAAGTTTTCGTACCGTCAAAACATTTGCTTTTTCATACACTTCAGTGGTAGGGTGTCTAAAAGGTAGATACATCATTACTTTTAGAACCGCGCGTTGAGCTCGCTCTGCAGTAATAAGGTGAGTTTTATCTGCGCTACCGCACACACAGATGCAATACCTAATGAGGCACTCGCACAACGCTTTATAGGTTTGTACTATTAACTTTAAGTCCGCAACTGTCCTAAGGGTTTTGAAAACATTTATATTATATAGGATAGATAAGACTTCGCTTCTTTCTTTTATGCCATAGGGGGTAAGCAAACTAACGGGCTGTCTGATTGCTAAGTAATCACTGGCGTCTACAATATATTCTACCTAAGATAAAACAAACACAAATTAAAAAGAAAAAAAAAATTAGAAAGAAATAAAAAAAATAAAGCATTTACCAGTATGGTAGCATTTGTCCAACCTCATCTGAAAAGTAAAACGGTGGCAGTTTAGAGCTTAATTTTTAAATTACTTTGACCTGCCAGCTTCATAGGCAAATCTTTTTTTCGTTTATTTTCTTTACTTAGTAGTTTCACACAATCAAGGTTATGCTATCAACTAAAAAATATCAATACAAAAAACCATCTTCAAAATAAGTAAGCGCTCGAACAAAATTATTCTTATCATTAAAGCTGAAATCAACGAGATAATATATTTTTTTATATCTCGAAAGTTTCGTCTACGTAATAAATAAATAAAGAGTCACGAGAATTGGTTCACAAAAGTCGGTAGCAGTCGGTATTCCTACTATAACATAATATTATTTTCCTGAATTCTTAATATTTTTTTCAGTTTATATTAGTTTAATTATGTGGAAAATTTACACATTTTAAGTTTTAGCATGTAAAAGTTGTTTAAAATTAGGTGCTAAGAAAAATATATTAAATTTGTAACTATGTGTAAGACACCTTTTTCAATTTTAACAGATCGTCAAACCATTGGAACATAAAAAAAACTATGAATACCTTAATTAAATGTACAAAGTCCAAACCTTCCATGCTTAAAAACTTTGTCGCATCTCCTGAAAAAAAAATTGGTATTAAATAGGTAGGAAGGTACATAATATAGTCTATTAATTTCATAGCCAAAACGGGTAAACCAGTTTTACATAAGAAACACCTGACACATGAAATGTCGAAATGTAAGCAATATTCCTTATTACGGAAAATATGATAAAACTTAGATAAACTTAAGAAAAAACTGCGTTCGTAGCTGCTGTGAAGAATGTCAATAATAATTACAGTAACTTAATAAACTTGCACATTTTGCCCATGTAACTCTACAACGTTCTTCTGAGTTCCACGTGAGAGACAAAACGGTTTAGTTCCACATTGATATTACACACATAAACACACTACAATTAATAAATAAATATTCTGGACATTTTTGCACACACGGTCATCTGACCCCAAACTAAGCTAAGCTGATATAACTATAAATATATATTAACAACCAGATATAGAGCAAACGCAAATTTTCATCACATAATTTCAACCCAACACATAACGGATTAAACACATTAAACACATAACGGATTTTATTACGTGTATTTTACATCCATGGTGTGGTTCCACGTTTATGGTGCGTACTGCCCTAGAATGGAACGGCTTATCGTCCTCCTTGTTTCTTAAAAAAAAAAAAAAACGTACAGTCGAATTTAAAACTACAATCTAGCGGATTATTAGCATCTACCTGCACGAACGAACTCCACGTGGCGGCAGACGGTAGCAACTATCACTATCAGTGAATAGATTTCTTCTAGTTCAATGTCCATCCTCGGCCACACCTCACCATCAGGTGTATTGGTGGCCAAAAGTAGATCAAAATTTTATTTAAAAAAAAAACCTTGACAACTATTTATCTACCATTTAATTTTGTAACAATGGTTTCAGGGTTTTAATGTTACTGTTTCGTTGGTTTCGTGACCAAAAAAACTACACTGTTATAATTTTTATATCTACGGGGAAAGTCAGTAGTTTCGACATACATAGACGTGCCTTAAAACTCTTTTAGTATTAGTAAAGCCAAAATCTGGGGGTGTGTGTACGGGCCGTGTTTGTGGAGGTGAGGTTTATGTTCATTGTGCCACATCCTTTATCTAGATAGAGTCTTTCAAGGTTGCCAACGTTTCGGTGATATGATACGGAGATATTACTGCTCTTACCATCAGGCAGACTGTTTGTTTACTTGCAACTTATTATTAGCATAAAAAGTTACCTGATTCCATTATTACAATCCATAAAGCAGCAAAAAGAAGTTGCGAGCGAACATGCACCATTCTCCTTCAAGTGTTCAAGTTGGACCTATTGATAAATAAATAAAAATATTTGATGTATGTAAATCGAACATAAAAACTTTAGTGTTATTGGTCATGCGCTATGGACTACATAAATCAATAAATATGTTCGAATCCTAGTACATAGTGCCTACGAAATAAGTAGGTGAGCGCTTATATTTGCTCACATTTTTTTACTATTAATATTTAGGCTTGCATTAGGCCGCAAACTTCCCTGATGTTAAGCGACGATGCGGCCTACGATGGAGCACGCTTGCCTAGTAGATTCACTATGATTAATTAAGATTTCAGCCTTCCACAGACCAAACGCGTACCAGCAGCATCGTAGACAATGGCTGTTAGCCCGTTGGTCCAGTTGGAAGTGAACCTACCTTCTGAGCTTGGGGGCGTGCACTCGATTCCCACCGTGGATAAACATTTATGTGATGAACATTTGTGTTTGTTCTATATCTGGTTGTTAATATATAAATAAATAAATAATCGGGACATTTTTTCACACACGGTCATCTGACCCCAAACTAAGCAAAGCTTGTGATATGGCTGCCAGAGACTGATATACATACATATATAGTTTTAAATACATACTTAAATAGATATAAACAACCAGATATAGAACAAACACAAATGTTCATCACATAAATGTTTGCCCTAGGCGGGAATCGAACCCGCGCCCCCAAGCTCAGAAGGCAGATTCACTACCAACTGGACCAACGGGCTATCTAATAAGCTATCTAATATCTATTTAAGTATGTATTTAAAACTATATAATCTGTATGTATATCAGTCTCTGGCACCCATATCACAAGCTTTGCTTAGTTTAGGATCAGATGACCGTGTGTGCAAAAAATGTCCCAAATATTTATTTATTTATTTTGGAACTGTACAAACCACTATAAACACTATAAAACCGCACGAACTGCTCTGTGGCTAACCGTTCCCTCCGCTAGGAGTAATAATCAAAGAGTACTTTTTAATATAGGATTGTAATAATGTTTCTTGGTTCCCAGTGACGGATTACAAGGAGGCTGGGCAGCATAGAGTTGCTGGGCAGGTTTGAAAAAAAAATTATACACGTCGACACCATAGATTCAATCACAGGATTCAATATAGCAACCTTCTACGGTCGACACTGAATCTATATATATTATCTATCTATATTCACACGAACGAATAAGATGACTTCCTTTTTGCGCCGGCTAAAAAGGTTATTCAAACTCTACTAAATATATAAAACAGCTGATATTACCCGGTAGATTGAAGATTTTAATGAAAAATAACAATTTAAAACATTACAGAGTTTACCGATACTACTGTGAAACACATAAAGTGAAATATCTTTTAGCCAACATGACCGCACACCTTAAATCTTGACCAAAGGACATTAAAAATTTCACGGCCCCTAAAATGTTGTTTTACTATACGTGGATAATATTAAGGCAAAGGTCTCGTTATTCCATGGTCTAAACATTAAAATGTTGCATGAACTCGAAGCCATTTTGAAAATCTTCAGTTAGAGTAATTAACATGCGCAGATGTATTTGCAGGTAAATCTAAAGTAAAGTCCGTTACGTCTATGAGTTGCAGTGAGAATTTAGTTAGGTAATAGGTAGGTACTAGGTACATACAATAATTATATCATCATCATCATCAACCATTCTCCACCCACTGCTGGGTATAGGTCTCCTCTTCAGCGCGCCATCTTTTCCGGTCCTGTGCTAGCCTTGTCCACTGCTTTCCTGCTGCCTTAACGATGTCGTCCGACCAGCGATAATAATCATATACCTACAAAAAACAAAAACAAAACCTACGAGTAATGCGGTCAACTGATGTATTAAAATGTCTAGTAAGTTTCGATGCAATGATTAAAAAAAGACCAACAACCCTGCGAAAACGACTTCATTAATCGCTTGGTCTCAAACCTTGGGTCAAATTGTACAGTGCTCGTAAAACGAACCCTCAGATTTACACCTACACAAAAAAACTGTTAGGGCTCGAGCTCAATCTTCATTCGAAAACTGCTTTATAAGTACCAGATTTCAGCCCGTTAACAGCTGTCAGCAGCAGTAGCTGTCTCAGCAGATATAGACCATCCAACTTATTTTTACATTGGACCATGTGATACAACTAATTTTTTTCACGGGTAGCTATCAGTTCACGGGTAGCTATCCTTACGGCCGCGGACTTAAATTTGTGCTGAAATAGTACAGTTCGTAAAATCCCGCGTACGTGAACCTGAACGCGCCGAGATACGGTATGCGGTCGCGCAACTTTTTTCATCACATAAACAGAATCGCTACTTATATATATACATAAATCTTCCGTGAAAAATTATCGAACTGATGGTGAAAACCGCATCAAAATCTGTTGCGTGGTTTACGAGTTAGCGATTATACAGACAGACAGACGAGGAAAGCGACTTTAATTTATACTATGTAGAAATAGAGAAGAGATAGAGAAGACAGAGATATCCAGCTCAAATTATCATATACCATAACATATACCATGTTATGGTATATGATATAATATACCATATATAATATATAATATAACATATACCTAATATATAATATATATAATATAACATATAACATATACCATAACATAAAAATAAAATAACAAAAATGAATGCTAGGCTGAGTAAACCCGTAAACTAGTTAATTGAAATTGAAAGCAAGATTGTAAGGGTGACGCCGAAACAATACGGCGACATTGTATGTTTTATAACGAAATTTACAAGGTGTTAATAAACCCTACAAACTGGAGTTGGTCACGGAAAGTGTGTACTAGTATGGTACTTTAATCCCAAAGTCATACAACCTCTACAAATGAAGAATGAAAAAAGTCCTAACAACCAACCCCACCTAACGTTATACTAACGTTTTTTTATATAATTATCAATTTAAAAACCGACTTCAAAATGAGTAATTACGCAATTTCGTTTACTTGGACGACATAATTATGTTTCCAATTATTATTTTTAATTTTTTTTCATAGATATCAGGGAGGGGATATATATATATTTATATATATATCCCCTCCCTTTTTTACCGGTTAAAAGAGCGGCAAACATGCATGCTGTTTGCCTAATAGCAAGCGGTAGTCGTAGCAGACACTAGCGGTGTTACAGGTTCAAAACCGAAAATGAAAAAATCTCGTTGCCTCTATCTCGCTCCACCTTGAACCAACCTCGTTCAAGAGGTTCTTGGGTAAGAGTGTATTTATAGTCTGTGCTTATAATTCACGATACTCTGAAATTCCCAAACTACGAGTATTATCGAACTAATTATTTAAAATTGAACAGGGCGCCCTACCCTCTGCCATTAAGGGAACGCCTGCTGTGTAATGGCTATCTATGAACTTCCTAGCACATTAACATCAAATTCCGGTGACAATAAAACAAATCGTTAAGCCGAATGTACTGAGTCGAATAAGCGTAAACTGTGAATAGATCACGGAAGAACTGCTCAAGATAAGTTGTGTTTATTACAGTTATTCTACAGTTATTATAACGGGGAGTGCTCTGACGAACTCTTAGACCTCATCCCTTCATCGCGATTTAACTATCAAACCGGCCGCCATCGCCAGAAAATCTACCACACATTATAGATACGTGGAAGTCTCGCGCTGTTCGATTTGATCGATTGTTTCTGCCACGCACCTGTAAGTTAATAGAAAAAGTTAGTGGAATGATGGCTTCGGCCTTTTTCCTCCAAAATATGACCTCAACTTCGAACGAAGAGTTAATAGAGTCCTCAAAGGTAGGCAACGCACCGCCAATGCTCTGGGTATTGTAGGTGTTCATAAGCAGCGGTGACTACTTACCATTAAATGGCCCGCCGCTTGTTTGTCTACTATTTGGTCCATAAAAAAAATATTATTAAAGGAATATTTATTGTGATAAGGTTGTGGATATTTCATGATATTTCGGCGCAGTTACATGCACCATGTTCACGGGCAGACAATGACTTAAATTATGATACTTTTATCCCGGAAAATGTACGTTTCTTGAGGGAATGTCTACGCGGCTGAAATCGCGGGGAGTAGTTAGTAGGCTATACATAATATATACAGGGTTACGCGGAAAGGATGTACTATAAGCCGAAAGGGTTCCGTTATACCAAGGACGATAACTGGTGTTAATGAACCTTGGTTATGCTCATCATTATGATTAACTTTTACTATGGGACCAACCCTGAAGTTGCGAAAAAAATATCAGCTGTTCCATAGAGCCAGTGACCGTTTTCTATGGACAAATGACAAATTTTTCGCTTTTTTTTAAATATATTTTTTCATAGTACAAGTTGTTCATAATGATGTTTACTATGGACCCCTTTCGGCTTAGTACACCGTTTTGCGTAACCCAGTATTATGTTGTCTTACATTTTTCCTTGATGGATAATAATCCTAATTAATTCAAGTTCGGATGATTAATCGTTAAAATATAGCACAAAAAAAGAACATTCTACCTCTGCCGATTCAAGTACAACATAAAGCTTACAAAACGAGGGCGTTGACACAAATAATTATAATAAAAACGCAACAAAACGGCGCGCTCTAACTCAAAATATATTACACAATTAAACACTAAACACGTCTCCTTCGGTCGACTGGCTTTAATTCACTCTTTTCGCTTTTATTTCACGAGCAGGAATTTATTTTCATAACTGATAATAAATGTCAAGTCATTGTAGTAATAAAGTAAAACTCACCCTTCCTCGCGTCTCGGCGTCGCCCGCGCTCATGCTACCCAATTTGAATAATAAAAATTTTGGACGTTCATTACACAAGTATAAATTGAAAAAACTTAAAACCCTCAATAAAAGAGCTGATGATCTTCAAACGGCTGAACAGACGTGCTCATGCTACCCAATTTGAATAATAAAAATGTTGGACTTTGATAACACAAGTATAAATTGTTATTTTTTTAAACCAACGTTAAAATAGCTGATAATTTTTAAACGGATGAACAGATTTTCTTGAATCATAGCTAAGAACAATCTCGATCAAGTCGCTTTTCAAACGAAAATAAGCTTAATCAAAATCGGTTCAGTTGTTTGGGAGCTACGATGCCACAGACAGACACATACACATGTTATATAGGTGGATAAAATGTGATATTCTAAATCCCGGAAAAAAACATCCCCATTTCACATGTACCAGAGCCACTAAACCTGTTGTAATTTTAAAGTTGAGATCTATAGGAAAATTATAATTGTGCAAACTTTCAAAAGATTCTAAATAATTAGGACGGACTGGCAGACGGATGGTCAGTTGGACAGACGGACAGTCAGACAGGCGGACAGTCGCACAGGTAGACAGGCGGAAATGTTTTTGAAGATGTCGAGGATAGAGCGAAGTGAAGGAGAAATGTAAAGAAAGCATCCTCGCCACCAAGTATGGGTCTAAACCTTCTAAAAGATTGAGAAGACCAGAAGTACGCAAAATTGTACTGATGATTGATAAAGAAATCTAATTGCTCATTCATAAACTTTTTTTATTGTCATTTTTGCGTTACATAGGTTTGCTTACAAAATTTTACCGAAGTATTTCTTCATTCGATAGATAAGAGCACCGTACGGCTAGTGTCATTTGTTTTTATTAGAGCTCCCCGCGATGTGACATCAAGATTAGGGTATGACGACACGTCGTGGATTGTCATTGTTGTTGTACCGTTTGCTTGTCAAGTTGATCAGAAACACATTTGACAGTAGGTATAATCCATGGCATTTTATACATTATTATTTTATACATTATTATCCATCCATTTAGATACTTATGCTGACATGTGGACTGTTTGTACCCAGAGTCCCTTTTTTACATCGGACTAGGCTAACATTTAACCGATATCTCACCTGATGGAAAGCGACGATTTTATGCGTCCGAGATGGAGCACCCAGTCAACCAATTTATTTTGTCACGAAGTCTTTCTTTATAATGCCACTTTTTGTCAGACAGGTCAAAAAATCACAGGTCAAAGTTGTTTTACTGTTTTTTTCTTCGAATTATGAAGTGATAATTAATTTTCACAAACATAGTATTTGACGTGTCCATAATTTGAAAATTGGATTTAAAACTTTTTCAACTGCAAATACTAAATTACTTATTTAACGGTAATACACAATTTTTGCCCGTGGGCCTCAAACTAGGCTAAGCAAACTAAGCAGATGTAAATTAATTCTCGGTTAATTCTTGTCTCCTCCAATTGGGCCACAACAAAGAACAAAATAATATTTATACCTACATGGATTTTGAAGTGTGAATACTATGTTTGTGATAATTAATTCATCACTTCATAATGAGTCATCCATCATCATCATTTCAGCCATAGGACGTCCACTGCTGGACATAGCCCTCCCCCATCGATCTCCAAAAAAAGGTCGGTTGGAAGCGGCCTGCATCCTGTGTTTTCCTGCGGTCTCTTTTAGGCCGTCTGTCCATCTTGTGGGTGGACATCCTACGCTGCACTTACCGGTCCGTGTTCTCCATTCGAGAACCTTTCGGCCCCATCGGCCATCTGTTCTGCGTGATATGTACCCTGCCCACTGCCACTTCAACTTGCTAATCCGGTGGGCGAGCTAATGAGTTATCCAGTGCTAGGCAGTCTCCACTATTTCTTGTTTTTTTTTTTTTATTGCGTCGAATACGTGTTAATTCGGCTAATTCACCGCTGGCGAACCTTTCGGTATCTAACTATTCACTGTCAATTACATTAGAAATCTCACTGCTGGGGCCAGCGCATTTACATACGGACAGGTGCGTATCCAGAGAATAAAAGATCGAAAAAATATATTCAGAGATGGGGCATTGCTTGTATTATGAGCCAATCACAGCACACCGTCGGGAAATGTAAATTGTTTTACAAGCTTTTATTTAATTACTGCGCCACGCGGTTTCAGACGCAAGTTATTATCGTCGTTAAATTTTCTGAAATTTTCCCATGTTCTGTGCAATTTTCTTTATTTTTCTTTCCGTAAGAAGCTTCTACAAAGTAATAGAAATTTTAAAAAAAAGGTCATGGAGAAGAGTAATGTTATGGAATATATGTTATAAAAAAGTCAAAAAGTAAAAACCAAAGAGGAATCCCCATACAACAAACGTATTTTTTACGTATTTTTGTATTAACTCTAATGTAAAAAAATTAATACTTACGTCACGCTTAGCATGATTATAGTACACACTCTAAAATATAACAACAAATAATAAATAATGGCCAAGTGTGAGTCGGTGACAAGTTTCTGTTCATTACCAAGTTATAACTGGTAATTTCATTATTGAATTTTGTGGTGGTACGGAACCCTCAGTGCGCGAGCACTTGGCCGGTATTTTTTTTTTTATAAGCTATAATATTGTACCTTGTCCGGCCCTGCACTTGATATGCACTCCGGTTGATTGCGAAGAAATGATCACTGGGTCCACTGCTCGCCACTTTAATACGAGGGAGCGTGTTCCATGACCGTAGCTACGAGTGTATGCAGATAGGTGTCATTCCTTGATAGTGGATCCTTGAGTACCGCTGAAACGTAAAGAGAAAATGTACTTTATAAAAAAGTTCCTTGATAAAAAATTACTAACAAGATTAAGAATGATCTTGTAGCTTTTTGGGATCTTAATATCTTCGAAATAAACCAGCAAAGTGCGAGTCGGGCTCACGCTCTGAGGGTTCCGTACCACCACAAAATTCAATAATGAAATTACGAGTAATAATTTGTAATGAACAGAAACTTGTCACCGACTCGCACTTGGCTATTATTTAATATTTGTTGTTATACTTTAGAGTGTGTACTATAATCTTGCCAAATTTTACGCTTGTACATATTACCATTTTTATATTAGACCTAATTCAAAAATACGTTAACATATTCTATGAAAACTTCAACTGGCTATCTATTACGATTCGAAAGATACAGGGACGGAGGGACGGACAGACGGACAGGCGGACAGACGGACAGACGGACTTCCCCTTTAGTTTAGTTAGTGGAACTTCCCCTGCAGACGACCTTGCCGCCCGTAATATGGACTAATATCACTTGGTTCACTGGTGTCGCTGCTAGTTATATTATTAGTACTGTATTTACAGTTTCTGCGTTAAGCGGTTTAACGGTTTATACCTAGTGAAAAAGTGGGAGAAACACGGAGACATTTGAACACGAACGATTATTATTGCATTAAGGCATACCTCCCTTGTTTGTCTGATCTGAGGAACTGACTATCGACGACGACTGGTATGGCTCAGTGCTAGCGCGTCTGCTTTACGAGCAGAAATCCACCGTAATGCGGCTCTTTCGCAAAATCCTTTCTTAGCGGATCTCTACATCCCATAAGGAATCTACTTCCCAAATTTCAGCTTCAGGTCAAGTACCTAGTTTTCGAGATTTCGTGATGAGTCACTGAGTGAGTGAGGGAGTGATTAAATTTCGCTTTTATGTAATATATTGATATAAGATATATAGATTTCGTTACGTGTGAATGCAATTTTTAATCTACTTCAAAAAAGGAGAGTACACAATAATTTTTATGCTACCTCAAAACTCCTCAATTTATATGTAAACCGTTTTTTTTTTTTTTTAATTTGAATGAATATATACGTTCGGATTTGTCCCATATTTTTTTAATCAAAATCAGTTTAGTAGTTTGTTTTTTAAATAAATATAACTGAAAAAAAAAACTTCATCCTGTTAAACGAAATTGCGCGTTTACTAATTATGAAGTCGGTTTTTTTAAATTGATAGTTATCCATGGGACAGATATTTTTCGCCATTTCAGGGTTGGTCCCAAAGTAAAAGTTTTTTTATAATGATGAGTACAATGACAACCGAAGACCTATCTAATCTAACCCTCTTGTCAAGCACTAAGGCTGGTCACCGGGGGGGTTTTAGTGGGTATAATCCCACATAACCTGGCTGCACCCCAATGCAGCAGGGTATCTTCAGAAGATATCCCCCTCGAAAAAAAAAAAAAAAAAAAAAAAAAAAGGTACATCATTGAGCAGGCTTATTATAATTTCTGCTTTCAAAAACTTGATACGTTTTCTGTTCTGCGCCCAAAATATACTCTAGTCCATACTCTATCTTGTCCGTAAAGCGGTAGGTAAATCATTGAGCAGGTTTATTAAATTTCTATATTCAAAAACTCGATACTGGACTTTATTCATAGGTAACACAGACTAGGTAAAGCTACTACGTAGGTAAACTGTAACTATATTTGCGTCGTCTTCTGTTCTGAGCCCAAGATGCACTTCAGTCCATACTCTATCTTGTGCATATAAAAATAATGTCGACAATCCCGCGCTTAAAATGAAGGATGTATTACATTTGGTCGCCGCATCTAAATAATATGCATGTCATAACCAGCAGCCCAGTGATGTGAATACATTCCGACTGCTTGCCTTCAGTTTATCGTGCATGTTTTAATATTAATTGTAAGTTTTCTGGCTCGATGGACGCACGATTATGCAGATAGACACACGCCTGTCAAAACACTTGTGAGAAGAAGTGTGCATGCCTGAAACTATAAATATCTAGTTAACTTATCATTAGATGTAGACTTGGTTTGTTTATAACGCAAAAAACACCAAAAAAAAACTAAATTAAAATGGAGTTTTTTTTTTATCACAAATAAATTTTCACTCATTTCATGACTTCGAACCATTTCCATTTTCCACTTTTATTAGCGATTAGATTTTTTTATTAGCTAGCGTGTCTTTGTAGAATGCGCTGTTCCTCGAGTACAATCTGAGTGTCTTTTCTTCTAGGCAAGTGTGCTCCATCGTAGACCGCATCATCGCTTAACATCAAGCGTGTTGGTGGCGAAACGCAAGCCTATCAATTAATAATTTAAAAAAATCTTCTATATAAATATATATCATCACTATCACTATCACTACATAGTATAAAACAAAGTCGCTTCCCGCTGTCTGTCCGTCCCTATGTATGCTTAGATCTATAAAACTAAGCAACGGATTTTGATGCGGTTTTCACTATCAGTTAGAAAAAAATTCACGGAAGGTTTATATATGTAACAAGAGTATATATAATATAAATTAATTCAAAATTCACAGTGGTATCGCGACTTAGGTACCCACATACTTAGGTAAGACCTATGATGCAATTAATATTTATAATAACATAAAGGTGTTTTGCATGCAATTAATATTTATAATAACATAAGGGTGTGTACGGGGTGGCATAACATCTAGCCACCCAAGCCAACCTCACCTGCCCGTGGTGCACCTGCTGATAAACAGACGAGGCCCTGGCGAAAAACTCACCAAGACGCACTGGCCAGCGTGGTGTTTTATGGCTAAAAACCCTCTTCAATATGAAACGCGACAACACAGTACGGCCCTCAGTCCCCGGCAGCCCCGCTATTCCGAGTTCCGGCAGCGGCTCCGGTTCCGGCGGGGCAGAGGGTGCTAAGAATCTCCGGCAGAGACCTGGCTGCCAAACGATGACCCTAGCTACGTTTAATACACAGACTTTGAGAACTGACGACAGATTATGTCAATTGTTAGAAGAAGTAAAACACATCAAGTGGGATATCATAGGATTAGCCGAAGTAAGACGTAAAGGAGAAGATCTGATAACACTTGAAGACGGACACATGCTGTTCTATATAGGACGTGAAGATACATCCCAAGGAGGCGTTGGTTTCCTTATCAACAAAAATCTAACTTCAAAAGTTCAAAGCGTATCGAGTACCTCCCCCCGAGTTTGTACCCTCATTTTGAAACTTAGTAAAAGACATTCCTTAAAAATAATACAAGTTTACTCGCCAACAATTTCATATAGTAATGATGAAATTGATAGTTTTTATGACCAAGTAGAGACAGCTTACCAACAAAATCCCTGTTATTACACAGTAATAATGGGAGATTTTAACGCTAAAATAGGCTCCCCACTACAAAACGAAAAGTCAGTGGGCAGCTTTGGATTAGGAAACCGTAACCTGCGGGGCCAAACTATGGTTAATTTTCTTGAAAAACACCACCTGTACGCTATGAATACTTTCTTCAAAAAGCGCCCTTGCAGAAAATGGACCTGGGTAAGCCCCGGAGGAAGAACAAGAAATGAGATTGAGTACATTATTACTGAACATAAAAATAACATCACTGACGTTGAAGTACTACAGAAATTAAAAATAAGTGATCATAGGATGGTGAGGGCAACGTTCAGGTATAACCTGCCTAAAGAACGAGCTAAGATGGTAGCAGCCAAACACCGACGATATGACAGAGTTGATTACAATTTCCTACAAGATAAATTCCGCTTAGAGCTAAAAAATCAATTTGAAGGCCTAGAAGAACAAAACCTGGATGTAAATACAATAAATGAAAAATTATGTAGAGCAGTTATTGATACCACTAAAAAGCACCTAGGTGCCGCACCACAAAAGGAATGTAAGTTATCGTCAAACACTCTGGCATTATTATCAAAGAGAAGGGAATTAAGAGACCGAACAGAATCAGATCAGAAGGAGCTTCAAAAACTAAACAAAGAGATAAACAGATCTGTCAGAAAAGATCTTAGAACATACAACACAAAAATAATAGTAAATACAATTAAAGAAAATAGAGGACCTAAAGTTTTTAAACGAAAAATAAATAAAAACCGTTCAGATATAATTAAACTTCAGGACAGTACCGGGAATTATGTAACTGATCGCAATGGCATTTTAAAGTTGGTAGAGAAGTTTTACTCAGAGCTCTACGACACTAAAATAGCTGAGTCAGAATCACCAGACACCTCCGATCCCCGAGCAGAAACTGTAGAGTGCCTCGATGAAAGTTCATTGCCTTTGGTCACAGAGGACGAAGTCGGATTTGCTCTGAAAAATATGAAGCTAGGAAAGGCGGCTGGTGAGGACGGGATCTACGCTGAAATGCTACAAGCAGGCGGCACTCATGTTCTTAAAATACTGGCAAATTTATTTAACATGGTCTTAAGGGATGGAATAACACCAGATTCGTGGAAGAATGCTGCAGTAGTGATAATACACAAAAAAGGGGACAAATCTAAGCTTTCAAACTACAGACCCATCAGCCTTCTGTCTCAGATCTATAAGCTGTTTGCAAAAGTAATCTCCAACCGTTTATGTCGTCTTTTAGACGACTACCAACCCATAGAGCAAGCTGGTTTCCGGAGTAGATATTCAACACTCGACCACATACATGCTGTCAAGCAAGTGATGGAGAAGTGCAAAGAATACAACCGACCATTGTGTTTTGCCTTTGTCGATTACGAAAAGGCTTTCGACAGTGTCGAACATTGGGCCGTGTTTCACTCTCTGGATCGATGCGGCATTGACAAGAGGTATGTGGATGTCCTCCGGGAGTTATACAGTTCCGCTACAATGCAAGTGCGCATGCATGAACCGACCAACAGTATACCAATACGGTGTGGTGTGCGACAAGGCGATAATCTTTCACCCAAGCTCTTTACGAACGTTCTAGAAGACATAGTGAAGACACTTAAATGGGAAGAAAGAGGCCTCAATATCAATGGCGTACGCATGACGCACCTCCGTTTCGCGGATGACCTGATCATCCTAGCTGAGAACGTTGCTGACCTCCAGAACATGCTCACGGAATTGCACGAAGCATCCCTGAAAGTTGGTCTTAAGATGAACAGGTCTAAGACCAAGATCATGACAAGTCAAGACATCCGCGTACCTAACATCACAGTAGGAGATAGTCCTATAGAGGTCGTGAGTGACTATGTCTATCTTGGACATTGTTTATCTTTTGACCAAGGAGGCTCTCAGGTGAAGGAGGTCGCTAGACGAATCCAGCTGGGGTGGGCTGCTTTTGGAAAACTCGATGACGTATTTAAATCAAAGATCCCGCAAAGCCTTAAGACCAAGGTGTACAACCAATGTGTCCTGCCTATCCTCACATATGGTGCTGAAACATGGACGCTCACTAAAGAGACCACGCACAAGATCCAAGTGGCACAAAGGGCGATGGAACGGGCCATGTTGCGTATCTCTCTCCTGGACCGCATACCAAACGTAGAAATTCGACGAAAAACGAAGGTCGAAGACGTGGTTAAACGGATCACGAGACTCAAGTGGAGATGGGCGGGACACTTGGTCAGAAGGGAAGACGGACGGTGGACCAAAGCAGTCACAGAATGGTGGCCGCGGAACGGAAAGCGACCACCGGGCAGACCACCAGCCCGCTGGTCGGACGACATCGTTAAGGCAGCAGGAAAGCAGTGGACAAGGCTAGCACAGGACCGGAAAAGATGGCGCGCTGAAGAGGAGACCTATACCCAGCAGTGGGTGGAGAATGGTTGATGATGATGATGATGATGAAAGGTGTTTTTAATGATGAATTTGGCTAGCGTTTTACCACAACTCACTCACACAACTCACACGATGGAAAGTGTCTATGTGATCTGATAGAGCACGAAACTTAAAATTAAATGAACTAATGCAAAAAAAAGTATAGCAGTAAGTCATTGATGTCATCCAGCTAGATTTGAAACGTTTGTGCCATAACCTATACGGGTCTATCGTTTGGCCCATTTTAGCTTGTAAGTAGAGGAACATACATACTCAATAGCTAATCTCCTTTTGGCTTTACGTCGTCGGTAAGAATTACCTAAATATATATCCACGGCAACGTTATCCGTCCAGCTGTCGTTTGGTGAATATTCCCAAAGCCGTGCGCTGTAACGAGCTGCCAGCGACTGTCAGCGCGGACAGCCGTCTGCCACGGCCGGCAAAGCTGCGACGTTGACGCTATCTCAGAATCTCTGGCCTTTTCCAAGGGGACCCTTCTCGTTATTTTTGTTTCGAGATTCCAATCTTGACGTTTGGATGACAAAATTGTGTCGTTACTATAAATAATCTGAATAAATTAATGGGTAGATACTTTTTTTTTTTAAACGTGATTTTTATAGCGTGCTTACAATATTCCATGTCTGTGTTGTTAACCATGGAGGAGTTCCCTTAGTACGGGACGAAATAATGGCGTCGATTCAGTTCAGTTCTGTTCACCACCAGTTCTCGTAGTACGACCACCGAAGTGAAGCAACGTCGTGCGCGGTCGGTACTTGGATGGGTGACCGCCTGGGTGTTGATGGGATGTTGTCTTTTTGCACTATTTTTTTGTACTTTATTAGCTAACAAGTTTTGAATTTTCCAAAGAACCGTTTTAGTTCAGAAAATTGCGAAACGTCGAAACCGTATGAAATTTTGATCGAAACCTTACAAAACAAGGTTGTTTTAGAAAAACTCTTTTAAATTTTTTAAGAAAGTTGCGCAACTCGTTATTTTTGTTTGAAATTCATAAAAAGGTGATGAACCCAAACAAAATATGAGTTTATACTTCAAAGGACCGTTTCACATCCCGGAATGTTGTTGTGAAACATTGAGCCACCACGTGACGTAAAAAATCATACTCGATATAGGAAAAAGAAATTTTAGGTTTTGTAAGATTTCAGTTTTAAAAAGTAATTGTGCAAAAATTATCAAAGAAACTGAAACACGTGGTACGAAAGGTAGCTACGAAACACGGCCTCACGGCCAACTCCTTACGCGGTCTCAAACTAACGTTAAAACTGCACAGTTCGGAAAATCACGCGAACGTGAACCTTAACGCGCCCATATAATGGAATGCGGTCGCGCAACTTTTTTCATAACCTAAACTGCAGTGCAAGTACCGTTCTTTATCGATTGTCAAATTCGACAATTTTGGTCGCCAAATTCGATAAAATTCCATTTGATCAACACTCTCTATGATCGATTCTATGGCATTTTACCGAATTTGACGATCGATAAAGAACCCTTTCACGGCGGCACTGCTGGATTACTTAAAACAGCTAGCCGTACAGCGAACTAGTTATTTGTTCGCTGTAGCCGTAAGGGTAATGGTAAGGGAAGCCTGCACAATCACAGAATACATATTAGTTACAAGGCACAATGCGAGTGAGCTAAAGGAGAATACCCTATGCCATACAGTCATTTGATAAGTTCTGGTTCATACGCAATAGGGTACTTGACTGTATTAAAAATACAATGCCAATTGACGTCATCCATAAACATGACATAATGAAAAAGCATATTTCATTGATTTTTTAATAAAAATATGCTTATTTTTTGTAAAAAACGCGATTAAAATAACTGTATTTTCGACATTTGATCACGTGATCGAAAACGGTCTGTAATTGGCTTCATCCCTAGTGACGTCACACAAATCTAAACAAACAGATTTTGTATTGATATTTGCGAATTTAATGTTGTAAAGCTATTTTGAGAGCGATTTATCCAGAAATTATCACCAAAAACAGTCCGGAGGTTAAATGTGAGAAGAATGGAGAAACATTTTGTGCAAGCAGACAGCAGTAACTTAGGTACCCAAAATTAATGTATTTATGGTTGCATATTTCTTCAATAATAATCTACGTCATTGTTTCTACGCTGCAGAACTCAAAACGTCAAAACTACAATGTAAGTATTAATTTTTAATTGTTCTCCAAGCAAAACATTCAATCAAGTTGTACAAAAAGTATGTTGTAGTAGGTGGATATCACTATTTTGTTAGGTTATGTCTTTACAATGTTTAAAAAGAAAGTAGCAGTACATAAAATAGTAATGCAATAAAAACACAAATTGTAATAGAAATATATAGACTCAAATATGTACCTCAAAATGATCTTCGCACATAGAAACACTTGAATTAGCTCCAATACTTTTGGGTTCTCTACGAGCTACTTAGTTCCAACCACTTTTTGCGAGTTTTGGGGTCCATTGGAACAGAAAACAATAGTTTTTCCGGTGTTTTATGGAAGTATTTGTACATTGTGGCACTACACAACATTTATAAACCATTACTTCTATTAGAAAATTAGTGATTATCAAACTTTTGCTGCCTGGCTGCAGCTGTTTTGTTTTGTGTGACGTCAATCGTCGCTCGACCGGAGCTATGACGCAGGTCTGCGTTTTGGCGCGATATTTTTTTATTCAAACTTTAACATCGATTTATATCGCAAATACGACTGATATCCAGGAAATATAAATGCAGTATACATTAAATTATATCAGGCAATAATGTGCAATAGTTTCCCAAAAGTAGTCAAATACCCTATTTCCACACTTTATAATACGCTGAAATTTGGAGCCTACCTCAAAACTAACCACCAAACAAGTCGCCAAAAAATTGCAAAACCTCGAGCACCGCCGTAAAGTCTATTTTCTTTATCGGATACATTTCAGCGAGTGTGCGCAAGAGCTTCATGACCTTATTCCGGCCTCCCCCTTTTAGAAGAACTGCACACTACCACGCCTTCCTCGAGTTCTTCGTGGAAATTCCAATGATTCATTTTCAACGATTTGGGTCGTCATTTTTGGTACGTAGGAAACTTGTTTCCTCCTTGTTTCCTAAGAACTACAATCTAGTCATAGTCTTGGTCAACGTGTTCCATCCTCGGCCACACCGTCGCTTAGGTACCATCAGGCCAGTTGGTGGCCAAATGTGGATATC
This sequence comes from Agriopis aurantiaria, assembly GCA_914767915.1. Lineage (NCBI taxonomy): Eukaryota > Metazoa > Arthropoda > Insecta > Lepidoptera > Geometridae > Agriopis > Agriopis aurantiaria. The sequence continues at coordinate 9,322,959 of OU611999.1, forward strand.
TAAACCTTGTTTTTTTTAAACGGACAAGTGTGATTAGGACTCCCACATTGAGAGTTCCGTACAAACTTGAAAATGAATGTAGATAGCTCATCCATTCCTCCGGAAATCGAGTCTCGTTGAAAGCAAGTTAAAAAGCTTAAAATATTGATGGACCATCTTAACTTTGTAGTTGGCAAACAGGTGCTCCCTTGCATACTAAATACAAAATGTATGTTTGTAACAGCATTTTTTTAATGTGACGTACCCAACTTCAAACTATTACCTTTCGGATTTTTTTTTACTATATTATGTGCTGTAAGTAAGTAAGACCTTTCTTCTTACCAAATTTAATTATTCTAGGTCAATGGGAGTGCCCCATAGGTTTTGATTCCCTTAAGTCTTGACAGACAGACGGACAACGAAGTGATCCTATACCTAAGGGTCCATTTGAGGTACCGAACACTAAAAAACAAAAATAAAATTAATAATAACTGGGCAAAAGCGTGTCGAGACACGCATAATATGATAGGGTTCCGTAGCCAAAATCATATACCTAGTTGTGTTCAAAATCATAGTTAAGAAATTAGTGGTAAGTAGGTAGGTAATGTAAAAATTCGAAGGAACGAAGCTCAGACTTAGCCAAATTTCAGAGATGAATAACATAACACATTCTTTTTATGGTTTAGTCAACGATAAATCTTCTTTGCTGAGATCTTTTTACGAAAAGGTCAATGCCCTTTGAGCTAGAACGTTTTAATGTACCCACCTATTACCGTTATATCTCAAAAAGTTGTGATCAGAAAATGTTGGAAATAATTTTGAAATAAAGGATTTTATTATGGCATATCAGCGTTGAAAGTTACAAGTTTCTATGTCTAACAGTAAAAAAAGCAGGGGCACCAAATTTGTCCACTTTGGCGGGCCATAATATATTTCCCAAAGAATACCTACACAGCCTACACTTAATAAAAAGGTACCAGGTAAAGTTTTAATGTATGAATAAAACCTTACCTTTATTTTAAAAGAACTATTCAACGATGACCAAGAGGAAAAAAATTGCATCCACTAAAATGCAAAATTATACATTTTGTATCTAGGTAATTTTAAAACTGCAAAGTCTATCATGCACCTAGCCAGAAAATTTTGATGGTTCTAAATCAACCGAATTAGGGTGGACGGACAGACAGACATAACAAACTTATAAGGGTTCCTTGTAATACGGAACCCTAAAAACTAAATTATTATTTCACATTTTCAAGGTAATTTCGTAACTACTCCTGCCATCTATTATGCGGTGGAGTTTTTTTTTTTACTAGTGACATCTATCAAATTCAACGTAACAATTATTGTTAATACTAAAACCTTATGTCGCTTGATGCTGCTACTCGCCGCTCGATGTCACTATAAACATTAATATGTTGGCTTTAAAATGCGGTAATCGAGCAGTGCTGAGCTGGAGACCATATTTGTTATGTTAGTTAACGGCAGATGTCACTTTTACTCAATCATGAACTATCTAATGTTGCACCTCAGGGCCTTGATTCCGTAACTTTAACACGCAGGTAACGCGCCGCGTTAAGTTAACCTCTTAAAATTTGGACTCTATTCCCTAATAATAAAGACCAACTTTTAGAGGTAAACTTAACACGGCGCGTTACGTGCGTGTTTGTAGTTACAGAATCAGGGCCCTGTCTACGACAAATAAATAATAACTCAGCAATATTATTAAAAGTCGGAAAAGAGGGCCTTAAGTGTTTGTGAACGTGATTGAGTGTGGGGAGGTCATACAACGAGTTGAAACATTGTCTTTTCACGTTTTTTTTCAGTAGCTTCTAGTAAAGTCTCCACCTCCTAGGGCATGAGATATTATCGTGGCTAACTTTGCTATACTGTGCTTAAGACTTTTATTTCGTTTGATTAACTAGTACAAAACAACAACTAACAACAACAACAAAGTTTTGACATTTTCCTAAAACTTGAAAATATTTTAATACTTGACATCAGCAAAATGCACAAGACATGCGATGCCAAAATCCTCTCAAAAAAGAACTGGAGTTTTTGGTGGTTGGCGCCAACATGAAAAAAACATGTCGGCTCGTTATATTACTAAACGTGTATTTTCGAGTGCATTGGCGGATCCAGGGGGGGGGGGCATGGGGGCCCCCAAAACACCTAGCAATTCCATACATTCGACGCAATTTTTCGATTTGATTCCTTGTCAGAATGCCCCCCCAAATGAAATCCTGGATCCGCCCTTGTTCGAGTGTCGAGTGTGTTAATGTGTAATAATGGTGGATTATTATTTAATAAGTGCTCTTATATGTGCTTGAGTGTGGATAAGTGACATAACGACGTGGAACATGTCTTTCCCTGTTGTTTCCAAAACTCCTCATAAGGTTTTTGTAAAGCCTCCAATACTTTACTGGGGCATGAGTTTGACTTAAACGTGACTTACTTTGCTTGACTCTGACTGTGATTAGTTATTGTATAACGCTATTTAATATTATGTATACTTGTTTAATATTATGGCTGAAGGACTCTGTATCCATAGTAATGAAAAAAAAAAACTATTAGTGCGAGTTAGGGATGTTGATTCATCCCGCGAAATTTTTTTTATCGATTCTAATCGAACTTGTTAAGAGTTTTTTTTTTGTTGATTGTTATTTTTTTTTTTAGAACTGTTGGAATTTCATATTAATTTCTATAAGTATTTCACAAAAATGGTAAAATGAGACAAGAATAAACTAAAGTTGTTTATTCCGTTCAGTAATTCAACCCGATACGAGTACTTGGATGGGATCGACATTTGATAACAAATTATAGTTTAGATCTGCCCTAAACTCGAGCTAGTACTTAGTACAAAAAAAACTCTGCCGAAAATTGAAGGGCGAGGTAAACACGTACACTACACAAGCCGTTAAATTTTAGTCTTACTAGTTTTACAGTACAAACTCACACCACACTGCAATATTGAGCGGCTCACAACTGCAAACGATGTCCTTAAAATTAAACGGTTATTAGCTCTAAAAGCTACAATAACATTGAAAAAAAGCTGAATACTGATGTTTATGGAGTTACCTGATATTCCAGATTCCAGATATAACACAATTACAAATAATGAGTTGGTCAGTCCGATCTAATGAATCGATCCAACCCCAATGCGAGATAGCTCTAAAAATCGATTGATTTAATTTTCTAATAGTATTATCAAAATCAGATCGACGGCAACGTAACTCACTCATGATGACTTAACCTGTCTCAGCCCTAGTGCACGAGTGACTCCGGGAGGAGAAGTGACAAGGACGATTTTTACTTGGGTAGAATAAAAATTTTACAGAGAAATTAGGAACTGTGTGATTATGTAGTGTTTTGTGTATTAAAACTGTTGATTTCCTTTTGGTTCATCGCGTTAACAAAACAAATTATAGGTGAGTTGTCCAAGTTTCTATTTTTTATGGAACGTTTGTTTGTTTTACGGCGTGTTGGTCATGTGAACTGTCGAAGGTAAATAGTATTAGGTAAATAGCCATCGCAAAGTACATGGATTCCTAAATATTTACATTATTGTATCATTGCATCATAACTGTGCTAATAAAACTAGGTAGGTATATCAACATTCTAACCAGCTTTAAAATTTCGTTGATTAGTTATCAATTAGGTAGAAAGGAGGCCCTAGCGAGATCAGGTGGAGGATGGGCACCTAACATAGGTTACACACTCTAAGCGTACAGGCCTGGCATTGAGGTGGGTCCTCTCATGCCTAAGATTCGTTTTTTTTAAAATAGGGTTCCTCGAGCCTCAAACCTCATCCTCGTTGTCCTTAGCCGTGTTGGGCGAAGACATTTCGGCATTTTCAGGGGCCTCACTTTAAAATCAAGTTAAAGGAGCTACTAGACTAGCATGGCAAGCTTTGGCTTTGAAATTTTGTGTTTATTGAATATTTATCTATCGGGTAGGTAATAGTAGAGTCCAACCCAGCTGTTTTGCAATGCAGTCGAACTAAAATGTGATTAAAATAAGAATAGAATCGGTCTAGCACCATCGCATTGTACCTATCTTTAAAAGACTTCTCTGGTATTGTTAGGGTAGCCATAAATCTAATCCAAGACACCAGACAACAATGATAGTATGCTCCTATAAATAGCATGTTATGCTCATATGTGGCAATACCGATGTTAAACTTGGTCTTCAAGTTTTTTGGTGCCAATGTGGAAAAAACATGTCGGCTCGTTGGATTATTTTCCTAAACTTGTGTATTTTTGAGTGTTAATGTGTACCAAATGGTGAATTATTATTCATTAAATGCTCGTAAACATGCTCAAGTGTGGGTAAGTGATATAACGAGGTGAAATGTGTCTTTTCGTGTTGTTTCCCAAACTCCATAGACATAGACATAGACATATATTTATTGATAATTATAAGAATTACAAGTCAGGCAGTATACAAAATAATATTATGTTAAAAATTTGCTATACAATTAGTATTACGCGCTATCTTGATATCGAAAAAGTCACTATATTCATAAAAAGCTTGCGTAATAAGCCACTTATTTAACTTGTTTTTGAAGGATGCAAAGCTCGGAGCATCAATGACCGTCTGTGGAAGTCTGTTGTAAATATCAGGTCCCATTACGTGGAGCATTTTAGACGACTTGACCAACGACCGTTTTACGGTTTTTTAATGTAGGAGCCTCTTGTAAAGTCTCCACCACTTTACAGGGGCATGAGTTTGACTCGACCGTGACTTACTTAGCTTGACTCTGACTGTGAGTATGACTTGTTTGACGCTATTAAGACTATGTAAACTGTTTAAGATTACGACTAAAGGACATTAAGTTAATGTAAATTTTAACAAAAAAAAAAATTTGGTCTTCAAGGAGTTATGTATCAGAATATCTGAATTTGATTGATTCTTTATGAGTAGAGATTCTTTAGATTTTTGCATGTATGACGCATTGAAATTAAACACTTAACATATTTTATCACATAAATATATTTATGTTATAAAACTCCTAACATTTGAAGCAATTTTGAAGTGTCCGCGGTCAGTCTAGCTGTTATAATTACATCAGTAGAAATGTTATGAAAGTATTTACAACCAATATAGCAAAATAATTAGGCTTGTATTCTGTATGTTAGGCAGGCAGTAGTTGCTCACAGTGTGAATATATATTTTATATGTAAGTATATATCAGTCTTAAGGAGACAATTTACAAGATTTGCTTAGTTTGGGGTCAGGTGACTGTGTGCAAAAATGACCCTATTTATTTTTAACCGAATTCTTTATAATCTATTTTACTGTCAAGAGGATTTTTTATTTTTTAATATTGATTAATAGTCTTGCTCTTGACCACCACCTTGCTTGATGTTAAGAAATGATGCGGTATCTACAATAGAGAAGCACACTTGCCTACAAGAGACCGATATACTCATGACTTGAAGACATTTCAGGCAGCACATTCCACAGTAACTGTTTTTGCAATATAAGTGGAATCAAAGTGTTTCATACAGGTTTTTGAAATATCAACTATGAAACAGTGTCATTGCTTCGTACCCGCTCTGGCTGTCCAATAGGAATATGGGCAGAAGAGAATTAGATCATGTGGATTCAATGCACACTCTCCGAAATATATCTGATAAAAACCGATAGACTATAATAACAACTTTGCACCAATGTTAAAGACTGCGAAGCTTAGTTTGAACTAGGCATTCATTGCTGATGAAATTCATGGCACGTTTCTCAATAAACTCCGATGCCTCGAGCTGGTGCTTGGCTGATTCACCCTAAATATGTAGGCAGTACTTCATGCACGACAAAACTTGCGCTTGGTACAATATAAGCAACTGTTAATGTGAAGTACAGCTCTGCACCTTTGAGAGGATACTAAAAATATAGAATTTTCTGGCATACATTTGAGCCTTGTTCTCAATATAGGAGCCGAAGTTGAGGGTTGATGTCAGGGTAACGCCGAAAAGCTTAAGCCGGTCAGAAAGTAGGAGCCATTTGTAAAGGTCTCCTATTGACGAAAAACAGACACGCCTGGGTCTTACCTTCATTGAACATGAACAGGTTGGCTCTGCCCCAAGTGAAGATTGCTTTAAGACATAAGTTCATGCGTTCATCCATGGCTTCACTCAGAAACTAGATTTGTGGTCCACTAGTTCATGCAGTGGATATGTAGCTCTCTACAACTATGCTGACATCTGCATACCCAAAGGACTTTACAGACAAAGGACTTTGTAGACAGAGGACAAAAAACTCTTAAAAACTAGTGTAACAACCGGCGGCCTTATCACTAAAAGCGATCTCTTCCAGATCTCTTTTTTTTCTTGCCAGGCTTTTCTTTTGTTCTATATCTGGTTATTAATATATACCTATTTAAGTACGATTATGTATTTAAAACTATATAGATAGTCTCTGGCAGCCATATTACAAGCTTTGCTTAGTTTGAGGTCAGATGACAGTGTGGGCAAAAATGTCCCGAATATTTATTTATTTTGTAGTGGTACAGAACACTCAGTGCGCGTGCCTGAGTAGCACATGGCCGATTTTTATAATAAACAGGTGATTTCAACGTTATAAAGCAATTTAAGCCATTTATTTTACTAAAGTTGTGGTACTGGTGTATAAAATAACTCTACCAAATGATGTACCCAAATAGCCTACTCTGCCTTGAAAGCTACTTGACCTACTAACTGACATTAAGAATCCCCCACCTATTTAAGAAGCTTGCTTATGAAAGAGTCGATTCAATCACGCCGTTCAAGGATCCAAGCCCTGTGCTAAATTGAACCTTAAGGCTTTTAGTGAAAGCATGTTTGTTATCAGGTATGTTTCGACTTTTACTTTCTTTTAAATACGTGAAAAGTGGGTGTTTCCATATCAGTATAATGTGCTTTAATGTTATTGGGTCGAAAGATTTTAAGTGACATGATAATTTATGCATGATTTTAGACCTGATGGTCTGCTTCTTTATATGCGAACAGGTAAGCGTTATGCCTTTGTTAAAGAGCTCTACGTTCACTTTGATGGTCACTAACCTAATCTAAATAACGCAGTAGGGGTCAATAATGGCCTATATAAACACTATTATTATATTAGCCTGCATCGTCCCACTGCAGGGCAAAGGCCTCCCTTCCCTCCTACCATTTTCTCTGTTTTGGGCAATTTGAGTCCAGTCCTTCAAGTAAGAGTCCAGTTCGTCTCTCCATCTCCGTCTGGGACGTCCAGGAGTTCGTTTGCCATCCTGTGGAAGCCATTGTGCAGTGGTTTTGGCCCAACGATCCTTCGACATTCGACTGACATGACCGGCCCAGTCCCACTTTAGGCAAGCGGCCTAAACACAAGATAGCATAATTATAAAATAGTTAATATAGTTGACTTAAATCGCAGTTTTTGGACACTAGGGTTAAGCTAAGCGTTCGAATTTAGCCGCACGCCGCACGGCAGGGCAGTACCTACCTACCCACTTTTGGCGTTAGCGACTAGTCAGCTGAGATCTAGTTGATTTGCTGTTTACGACTTCGCCATGCAGCCTTGTCTTTCGGCAGACCAGCTCGGTACCCATATAGTATGTTACTTTAGCTGACATAAATAGGCCCGCCGGGTTGCGCTGAGCTTTTAGCATAGGGTGTGCGTTGGTTCGGTCGTTGGGTGTATGAGCAAAGCTGAATTCAGAAGTCAAAATCCAAGGTTCGTTCACCGAAAATCCAGAGTTACTGGTCACACAGATGTAATAAAACATAACAGTAATCGTAACTACTATGCAAATCACGTGTACTTGTATCGATCGCACAATGTCTAATTTATTGCTAGGTCATTGATATTCTCACAGCTTTTTGCTGCGGCTTAGCGTTTAGTAGCGGCGTATTTTTTACTTGTGCCTGAGTAAGCTTTGTCTACAGCTAGACTAAGCGATAGAGATAAGAGGTGAAATTCGCCTTGAAATTCTTAGAACGGAGAAATGTGCCGGAAAATTCAGACAAGCAATTTTTACTACATTACTGCCACCACGGCTGAAGTTGTACATTACGTAATGCTGCAAGAATTCATTATTTCTACAGTACACTTCTGGACAGGCATTTTCCAAGACATGCCCTCAGCCCGATCTTTGGCTTCTTCCTGTAACTGCCATCAACTTACGTACATCACTCCATCGTATCGCAGGGCGTCTTCACTTTAGAAACACGTCTACTTCAATGGGTATCGCTTCTACAGCCACTAATAAGTTGACTGAGCTAGTTTTCTGGGTGCAAGAAGAAGACCTTTAATTTGTAAATTGCAGGACAACATATGACTGTATCTTTCACAAATAAAAAATGGAATGCCTTTCAGAAGACAAATCTAACTTTGATAATAATGTTGCTACTTTGTTAAGACACCAGAAACGATCTAAACTAAGATAACATGAGTACGCAGCTCAGGTTCTTGAATGAATAAGTGGAATAAACAAAGACTGACGCTATCTGCCCTGCATGTCTGTGATGTATTGACATTCAGACGTCTAGTCAGTGTACAGTACGGCTCTGTGCTGTGACTCAGTCTGCCCATATTCGTCGGCAACGTCGAGGCCACAGCCAGGCGCCGGCATCAAAATACAAGCACGTAATTGTAAGCAATCTTTTTAAATGACCAAATCGTGTACAACTTCAAGCAAATGTCATTTGGATTAATTTTCTCGTGTGTACATGTATAATGGGTCGGCAAACCCATCGAAATGAATCCGACATTGTTTGGAAGGGCCCGTCATTCCGGATCGGTTACGAGCAAGTGACGTCACCAGTATCCATTTAGGCTGAGGGGTCCCAGTGTTTCTCCTTCCTTTTGTACGAGCCTTTTAAGTTAATGTGTCAAACCTACTATCGGGTGATTGAGTCGACCTCAGGGCCAGCCACCTGATTATAGCCGACCTTTTTTCTAAGTTGGTTTCATGAAAGCGATCTAAAAACTCGGCCAATAAGAAATCGAAATTTCTTCGACGTTTTGTAAGCAGGTAGTCGAGAGGTCCAATACCCATTACAAAAGGTTTTTATTCCGCAACATGAATCTTTTTTTTTTGTCGCGTGTTTATTGAGACGTGTAAACAAAGGTTTTTAAAGCTTTCTCCGATTGGGCAGCTTCCAACTCCACCGCTAATCGTGTTCTGTTCTATTTTAAATGGCTTCATAGAAAAACAATGAGGGTCAACATACGCTCCACATTCGTCTAATCGAATCGCGGCGGCCAATCCTTTGGCCATCCCACTCTCATTGTCATCCAGGTCGGCAATTGTGGCCAATAAAGTGATTAATTCAGCTCATAAATGTATTCCGCCGATCTATTTCGAATTAGGGTCAGTGTTGCCAGTTGCCAGGCTCGCCACCCCGGTGTTGCAACGCATGGTCAATTGGCGTGGTTATTGGACACTTTATGGATATGAGATATGATAGCTTCAATATCGGCCACAATGATTGCTCTAGCTAGTACCTATCTATCACGATATTTCACACTACCAATTTGTAATGAAAAGCGAGACCTAATTTTCATATTGAAAAAACAAGAAAGTTTTACCGGTGTCCGCCGTTTTTAACTTCCTTGTTTGTTTATGCTCTCTGTTCTTTTGAGTTAGTTGCAAGTGCAGCTTATTAGCTTCATCATCATCATCAGCCAGAAGACGTCCACTGCTGAACATAGGCCTCCATAGCTTCACTTGCAACTAACTAACACTGTAATAAAATCTTGGAAATCGCTTTTAATCTACTTGTAATTTTTGTATCGATTTGAAACTTTGCAAGTATGTGTGTAATTATAATATAATAATTTGGCACCGTATAATTGGAAGGTGGAGCCAGGAGAAGGATAGTGGAACTTTACAATGTTGAATCACACTGACAAAATATCACTTTAAAACTAAGACCTTTCTTGGACCTTTCTTACGAAAACCGGAATCATTTATATCATTTGTCCTATAATGTCTAAAATATTATGTCAAAGGCATATTGGTATATACCCTTTAGGGTATATTATATAACATCCTTGGTCAAAGGCTTTCGGGCGGCCAAAAAACTCTGACATTAGTATACGAACTTACCAGAATATTTTTGATTTGAGGTCGGTGCATTTGTACTGGTAATGTGCTATTATAACTTATCTATAACTAATATTATTTAAATATTATCATAACTATTACGTAGCTCCATATTACAGGGAATGTTTTCTCACCATAAGTTATCTTCGACCGAGAGCGTTGAACTCGAGGGCTCTGGATAAACCGCTCTTGCGCGTGCGACGTCGTATAGGTACTTGCATTAGAAATAGACAACCTGACACAGATTTCTATGTACGCGCTAAACATGACACATGCGTAATTTGCTGTTGGAGCCAAGAATAATTCTGTATAATGCGAAAATGAATGTGTCAATTAAACTCTAATAAAATGATCAGAGAAGAAATATTTCTCTTTTTGAATACGTTTGGTAAGTATTCCAAGCTTCTCGTAGTAGACAAGTCAGATGGATCTTTATTGAATACTCGTGACGATAAGTCACCTTGATAGCAGTACTTTAACACCTAAAAATTACAACTACAGAACAGTGTCTCTTGGATCTTCAACATACGGGAGTATGTTGAAGATGAAGATCAAAGGGATTTGATAATTCTTTAAAGAGTAACAGTTCATCTATCCTCAACAATGCATGCCTGCCTGGTCTTTAATCATATTAGTTGACACTTGACAGTCCTAATCCTTTCACCTTGGATTATTAATGAACAGCAAGCGAGTAGGTATGTAATCCTGTACTAAGTAGGTTCTTATCCCATGGTGGGTGTCTGGCGAGTCGGCTCGCCCACGCTTACCAGATTTCTACATAACAGGTTGTTGCTGATAAAGGTGTTTAGTTTGAAGTACGTCGGCTGTTTCCACTTGACTGTTAAGTTGAACTTTTTTACCGGTAGGGCAGACGTGCTCCGCGAAGAAAGTGGAAACCACGAATCGGCAAACGTAGCGTAGGACGCCCTGACGATGTACTGACAAGATCAGATACAGATAATATTTATTGATAAACTATCACTTTTTTATGCTATAGCTGGCAAAAAAGTAGACGGACTGCCTGATGGTAAACAGTCACCGTGGCCTATGGATACTTGTAACACCAGAGGCATCACAACTACGTTGCCGACCCTTTACCTTTTGAAGAACCCCATGTTGCTCATTCCACATTTTGCAGGTGTGAGGCAAGAAAGATCGTGTGAATCGCACAGTGCACAAGTTCCGCTGATCTGTGATATAATGAGCTTTCAGGCGGTAGCGCCTACAGTGCGACATTTTATGGTCATAATTAATGTTATTATGAATATATATACATTATCAACAGTCAAGTACTTACATTGTAAACATACAATAATCATCATCATTTCAGCCGTAAGGCGTCCACTGCTGGACATAGACCTCCCCCCATCGATCTCCAAAAGGGCCGGTTGGAAGCGGCCAGCATCCAGCGTTTCCTTGCGGTCTCTTTTAGGTCATCTTTCCATCTTGTGGGTGGACGTCCTACGCTGCGCTTACCGGTCCGTGGTCTCACCACTCCATTCTAGAACCTTTCGGCCCCATCGGTCATCTGTTCTGCGTGATATGTGCCCTGCCCACTGCCATTTCAACTTGCTAATCCGGTGGGATATGTCGGTGACTTTCATTCGTCTACGGATCTCCTCATTTCGGATTCAATCTCGTAGAGAAACCCCGAGCATAGCCCTCTCCATAGCTCGTTGTGCGACTTTAAGCTTGCTTATAAGGCATAATGAGAGACCACGTCTCAGTGCCGTATGTCATCACTGGTAACACACACTGGTCGAAGACTTTCGTCTTAAGGCACTGAGGTATTTTAGACGAGAAGACGGTGCGAAGTTTACCGAACGCTGCCCAGCCGAGTTGGATTCGCCGATTGACCTCTTTCTTGAAGTTGGATCTACCTAGTTCGACTGTTTGTCCTAGGTAGACGTACGCGTCAACAGCTTCAAGAACTGAGTTCCCAACTGATACTGGGGTGGGCACAACATGGATATTTGATATGATCTTTGTCTTGTCCATGTTCATTTTAAGGCCCATCTGTTGGGGGACTCGATTGAGGCCTTCGAGCATCATGCTGAGATCTTCCATCTATTCCTCCATGACCACAACATCGTCGGCAAACAGAAGGTGAGTGATTTACTCGCCGTTGATGTTGATGCCGAGGCCTTGCCATTCCATTCCATACAATAATAATCAACTAAAACTAATTTTATGCATTTGTAATTATTTTTTAACATGCCTCGTTAGTATTGATCAAATCTTGCAACTGAATAATAAACAGTTATCTCTAACCGATTGAGCTGAAATTTCGCATACACGTTTACCTAGTTTGGGCCAATCACAACTGACACACACACTCACATGTGTCTGACAGAACTGTAATGGTCCTTCAATCCTCTTCTATTAATTATTCGATCCGGAAACGCCGTAAATTTTAAGCTTCGTTTCAAACTTAAACCGTTCTCAATGTTTCAATATAATGAACGTCATCTTCCGCGTGTTTTATTCTTGCACTATGTTTTCATATGATTTATATTGAGAACTCTACCAGGCCATGTTTATCATATTATCACGTAGAAAACATATGTGTGAGCGTCTTCTAATTTTAAAGCCGATCTTGGAGCGTAAATCATTGTTTTCCTTTTAATTTACAATGTTACACCCAATTGGATTGCATTCCCAGAAAAGCAATAAAGCTGTCGAGAGAGACAAAACTAATCCAATTTGTCAAAAGCAGACGGCATCTGGTACTCTAGTTGTCACGTAATTAATCCTTTAAAAGTATCGCGTCGACGACAACATTCGTCTTATTAGTTCACAAGATATATCACCAACCAAATAAAGTGATGTACGTACTTGTAATACTTATAATAAAACTGTAACAGGTCCAATTCTGTACATTGAAGATTTTTTTTTGGACGGCACTCTATTTTCGATACAGAAGTCAAAAATGTAATTTTTTTCATTTTTATCTGTCTGTCTGTCTGTATCTGGGCCGCGCATCACGCCGAAACTACTAAATGGATTCAAATGAAACTTAGCATGATTTAAGTTCGTACTCCGAGGTAGGTTATAGGATACTTTTACCCGAAATTTTGCATGGTTCCCTTGGGAAAGGGGATGAAAGTCAAAATGTGTACTTAGTTGTAAATCATTAGCGCGTCGTCCGATTTCATTAATTCTTTTTTTGTTAGAAAGGAGGTACATTAAAAAACGTCCCGTAAATATTTGAAGGTCATCGATTTCGTAGTTCAGAAATTATAGACATCACAAGCGTCAGTATTAGGTCCAAATAACTTGACCTCCGGAATGTATAGGAACCTTTGAACGTACGGCTCATTCTAAGCTGGAAAAAGCTTTGTAGCGCACTTTGTAGTGTACGTTGAGTAGGTACATAAAAAATCTATAAATTAATAAATCTTACTAAATAAACAAATGCCAAAAAGGGTCCGCAAATCACGTGATGCAAATTAATGGGGGTTACTATATTTTGTAGAATTTTCTTATGGAAAAAAAAATAAAGAAAATTTGAAAATTTCAGAAAACTTAACAGCAATTTTAACTTCGCGCGTTTTTCATTTCTAAGACGACGTCCTGTCTTAGAAATGAAAAACGCGCGAAGTGTCGGGTCAGCTAGTTATGAAATATATATATATATATATATTATACATATATGTATTAAAATATTAGCTGCCACGCGTTATATACCTCCTTCGTAGGGACAGCAACCTTCTTTGACATAGATGACAAGTTTTTTTTCTATGATGTAATATGTCAATGTTGACTTCAATACGTGTTCATAATTTTTGTAGATAACAAAAAATATGTTGGTCCGATCGCTACCAAACTACAGGATCTGCACAGGATCTTTACATGTTTTGATGGGCTGCTCTGGAGCTTGCCTGAAATATTGATCAAAATCGTTACAGCCGTTTCTGAGTCCATAGGGACCATACATACATACATGCATGACTACATACATAAATAAAATACATACAAACATCGCCTTTTATATATAAGTAAGTAAGTATATATGTTTCCACTATAATATACAATAACTACACGAACAACATAGTTATAACAATATAGTTCAAAATCAAACAAGTGTATTACGGTTTAAGTTTATTACGCAAACGGTACGAAAAAATGATAAATCAAACCCCACTTTCATTTTAAAATATCTATTCTATGATATATCACACGAAGGGGTGCATTTTTTTGCCATCCCTACTTTACATGTCGCCATTTTGTATCTCCGATGACATCTGCAGTGACCATCCCAGAACCTGCACTAATATATCGAGTCCTCACTTATCAAATCGGTCGAGGCGTTTAGGCTGTAGGTAGGAGCCTCAGATCAGACAAACAAGGAAGATATGGTATGGCGCCGTGGGTGCGAACGCAACCGGCCTAAATCAGGCTTGATGCCTTTAGTCGAATTCACCCAGTAGACCTTGCCGCCTTTTTTTTCATGTTGACTATTAGTACATTGGTGTCGCTGCAAGTTTCATAGTGTGCCGTACTTACAGTTTTTGCGTTAAGATAATGAAACACTGATAATAATTGTACTGAAGCATATCTTATTTATCCTCTTTTCTCCTTTGTTTGTCTTATCTGAGGTAGGAACATAATAAAATTATGTATATTCATACACGCTTACTGTAACACTTTCCTTTTTGCTTTGCGTCGTCGGGTAAAAATCATAACACAATGTGTCAGAACACAGAAAAGAGAAGTAAATAGAACGGAAATAAGAAGAAAAATCTGTTAACACCAGGCGTTATGAGTGAATCTTGGCTGAACATTCTTATTTAGATCAACGCGTCGAACTCCGCATCACAGTTGCTGACTGATTTCGAATGACTGACGTTTTGTTTAAATATTGGTGCAACTGGCTTACAAAAATGCCTTGACAGCCCAAATAATTTAAACAAAAAAAAATAACTGTGGTCAGAACAACGTAGATAATAAAACATCTAATCTTCTGACCGTATATTGGCTCTAAACATCCAGTCAGAGTAAGCTTCTCTGGTTGAACAGATACTTATAAAATCGATATTAAAACAAGCACTCAAATTAATTGTTCGCTTAACTAATAAACCAGAGCTTACTTAACTGCCTCATTTTAGTGTTACCATAATTTATATTTTATGATCGAGCAAGCGGTTGCATTGCATGGTTGCATCTATTGGCTGGTTTAGAAATGAGGCCAAATTAGTCAATAAATAGAATAACACGGACTCTTTTATATGGCGGTTATCGGAATACGAGAAACGAGATTCAACCTAGTTGGTGCTCTGACTTTTTTAAGGTTCCGTACCCAAAGTGTGAAAACGGGACCCTATTACTAAGTCTACGCTGTCTGTATCTGTAGCTGTATCTTTCGAACCGTAATAGATAACCGGTTGTAATTTTCACGGTACCTATACGTAATGTTACAGAGGATGAAAAAAAAGTCACAAAGTATAAACTAAACCCCATACAACAAACTTATACTGGGTGACCGCCTGGGCATGAAGTTGTCTTTTTGTACTTTAGTTATTAACAATTTATGTGGTGGTACCGCACTCTCAGTGCGCGAGCCCGACTCGCACTTTGCCGGTTATGCTAACTGTGTGAAGTACATATTTCGTTAAACACAAAATGGTAGACCGAGTTAAGTCACTACATTATAATGCTGCTCAATTCGCTATAACAAACAGAACAAAGCACTCATCTCTTGGTTAACTCTCTTATTTCCTCATACATATAGAAAGCTTTCATTCCCAAGGACAATGCTCCGGAAATAATAGAATCACGCAGTTGACGTGTTTCGGATATAAACTTTGCTATGACATCATTGTGTGTTAGCACTTGAGACATCCTTTCATTGAACAATATATTTAATCCATTAGGAAACCCTTTCGAGTATTGTGTTTAGTGGAATACAATGGTTAGGAGAAAAGTCTGCGAAATTGAGGAAATATTTTATTGAAATGACGATCTGACTTCTGTTAGATTGCATTGTCTGTTTCCGGGAATAGTCCGGGTTTTGTATTTATGTTATCTCATTTCTACTAGTAATCAATATGAGAATTGAGAAATAAGATTAAAGTTTTTTTAAAGTTAGTAAGTTAGTTGCCTTGCGTTTAGCCGCCAACTCGCCTGATAGTAAGCGAGGATGTGGTCTACGATGGAGTACGCTTGCCTAGAAGAACCGATTAACTCTTGATTTTAAGACATCCAGATTGTAACTATCGGGAAACACCCATTCAAGCAGCGCATTCCACAGACTAGCAATTCGCACAGTAAAAGTGGAATCAAAGCGCTTCGTATGGGTTTTCGGAATAATAACCATAAAGAGGTGTCGATTTATCGTGCCCACTTTGGCAGTTCGATAGAAAAATGGGCAAGACAATTAGATCATGCAAATCTGATGCACACTCTCCGCAATGTATCCGATAAAAAACCGAAACCAATAAGATGTATTAAGAAAACACATTTTACCATCCCTATCGTATTATCGGAAGAGCTGTGGGCAAGAACCACTTTCGAATGGCCGCATGCTATACGAGCTCTTTGAAGGCCCAGAAAAAGACGGCAGGACGAGCTTGACACAAAAGACTGGTCCACCACAGCGCAGAATATAATAGAGAGCATTGGAAGAAAGGAAGGTAGGCCTTAGCCCTGCAATAGGACCACGCCTGAAATAAATAAACCTAATAAAGATACCTTATATCTTCTTCCCATACTTCTCCATCTTTCACAATGAGCATTCCGTTTTCTCCATTTCAACAAGTTTTTGTTTGTATCCTCTGCTTTATACCTTGGAATTTTTCATCTAGGTACCGCAGCTATTTCATTTACGTGGCTAACATTTTTGCACTCCACAAAAGGACGAAACAATATCCCATGAGGTTGCGGATATCTGCAGTACACCAACCCGTTTGCCATTCTTTTACATAAAAGGCTCACGCCTTAATAAATGCGCCTGACGTGAATTGCAGATAAACGGAAGTAACTACATTGTACAAGTATAAATTCAAATTAAAAAAAACGTTTTTTTTTAAACAAGCTTTTATTAAGTAAAAACAAATCTGTACACAACTTCTTCAACATTTCGTATCTGTGCTATTGACTGTTGAAGAGTTCCTTTATCTGACCCAATCCTGGGTTTCGATTCAGCAGTGCAAGTAACGTTCTTTATCGATCGTCAAATTCTATAAAATGCCATATAATCGATCATAGCGAGTACTGATCAAATGGCATTTTATCGAATTTGACGACCTCAACTGTCAAATTTGACGATCGATAAAGAACGGTACTTGCACTGCTGGTTATGCTGCTCACCATAAAAATGCGTTGTCTTCGGAACTAAACCAACATGTAAAAATTCAACTCCGTGGGATAAGAGGAACTGGTTCTAATTCGGCTTTCAAGATTTGACGTAAACAAACTATTTTGGCCTTGTCTTTAATTACTATTGTTGAATCTATACTAATATTATAAAGAGGAAAAAGATTTGATTGTTTGTTTGTTTGCATTGAATAGGCTCCGAAACTACTGAACCGATTTGAAAAATTCTTTCACTGTTGGGAAGCTACACTATCCCCGGGTAACATAGGTTATATAATATTTTCAAAAAATAGGGATCTTTACTAAAACTCCAATAATGTAACCCAAGGTGTAAAAAAATAAGATTTACAATTTCAACTTTGCGTGTTTGACAGTTCTAAGACAGGACAACGTCTGTCAGGTCAGCTAGTATTGTATAAAATAAATAACGCTGTTGATTACAAGAAATAAATAAAATTTAAAAACTAGCATACGAACATTGCAATTTAAATAAAAGGTTGTAAAAATATTGAAAATTGAGTTCCATAACCTTTAAAAGTTTAAACTATTGGACAAATGATCAAACAAATCTAAGCATCATCACAATGAATCCTTTTGTAAAAACCCGCATTCAAAACTGTCCAGCCATATTGGAGATTTTTTTAACACACAACTTCGTACCCCTAAGCGCATATTATACGTGGGTAAAAATAAAGTAAGTATAGATATCACCAATTATAATATCGTCACTGGTATCACTTTATTTCCACCCGTTTATTTGCTCTGACAGCTGCAATAGGCATGATGACTAATAATTTTTTATTACCTCATAAAAAAGCTGATCATAAATAGAGCACATCAACGAAAACAAAATTAAAATATGTTCAAAAATAAATAAGTTACAAGCATTTTAATTTCATGCTAGACAAAGAGCGCACTATACTGAGCCGTGACTTCACGGCTCAGGAGCGCCATACAAATGCTATACTAACACGCTTTGCGAGAAAGGAATAGAGCATCCCCTCTCTATCCCCACCTAAAACTTTAAACACTCATATCTCAGAGATTTATCAGCCAATTTAAATTATTTTTTCAGTATGTGTAATGTATTTAGTTATATTTATCGCTAAGCCGGTTATTTGTACTAAATTAAACATTAGGACACATGCCTATTGCACTGTAAAAAGTTGAATAAAACATTCTCTATTAATATTTCTTTGAAGTATTCGTGCACCTGCTATAAGTCTTACTTTCAAAACCCTAGCGAAAGTGATCAAAATTCCTGGTATTCATTCAACTTTTTTCAATGTTATTGCAGCTGTCAGAACAAATAAACGAATGGCAATAGTGTAATAAGTCTCTTTGGACTGTCAAACTTTTTCCCCGTAACCCATCTGCGTACATCTTAAACGTAAAAAACTGAACTGGTAGGTGGGTGTTTTTTTTTTATTTGTCTATATACTAATACTATCTATAAAAATGATTCCTTTTTTTTTGCACGGGCTATTTACCTTGGTCACGCCATAACTTGAGAACAACTTTACCGATTTCATTCCAATTTAACTAGCTGATTCGACAGACGTTGTCCTGTCCTAAAACTGTCAAACGCACGAAGCTAAAATCGTCGTTAAGTTTTCTGCATTTTTTAAATTTCTGCGCAGTTTTCTTAATATTTCTTTCCGTAAGAACATTCTACAAAGAATTAGAAAACTTACAAAAAAAATGAAGAGAATGAAATCGATAAAGTTGTTCTCAAGTTATGGCGTGACCACGGTAAATAGGGATTAATTAATATATATATATATTTATATATATTATCATTTAACCGAATCGAAATGCCATATATATCATACTAATTTTAAAGTCGGTTTTTTAAATTTATAATTATTGTATTTTGTGGTGGTACGGAACCCTCAGTGCGTAAACCCGACTCGCATTTGACCGGTTTTTTACTAAGAACTGACATAAAATGTCGTTTGCTCCTTGTATCGCTACTTATTTGCTCTTTTGTTTATTTCATTTTGTGTTCACAAACTTAACATACATATTATGGAGTCCAACGCAAGCTTCAACAATTTTATTGCATCATAAAGTAGTGTTATCGAAATGTCACAACATTTTACCATCTGGAACATAACTTATCATTTATAATCGATTACAAATGGATATTTTTAATGGAATATCGACGTTCTCAGATGTCGACTAAACGATTTCTTTTCACGTTGCCTAGAAACAACAAAGAATAAATTATTATTTAAAAACTATTAAAAAAACAAAAAATAAAAAAAATAAACAAAAATTAAATTATATTATAAAAAAACTTTTATTTCTAGTTTTCGTATTCTTCTCAGCATACCCTTTCATTTGATTTCCATATCAAGAAGGTAGATATGGCCGCCCTCCGACTCCATTGTCAAGACCCTGGTCATCATCTAGGACCAAAGTACTTGGGAAGTAAAATCCAACGAACCTAAATTCGACGGGGTTACGTCGTTTCGTTTACGAGTTCCTATGGCCACTTTCTGTCTCCATCATCAGACCAGCTCTAATATGGTACCATAACATTGCATTTTCACCGAACTTACATAAGTGTGCCAAATTTCAGCTCAATCGGTTGGGGATAACTATAGTCTAAAATACAGTTATGCGCTGCCTGAATGGGTGTTCCCCGATAGTTACAATCTGGGTGTCTTCAAGTCACAAGGGAATCGGTTTCTTCTAGGCAAGCGTGCTCCATCGTAGATCGCATCATCGCTTAACATCAGGCGAGTTGGCGGTCAAACGCAAGTAATATTTTTTTAAGTTGCATGTTTTGAACCATACATATCTACATACGAGTACGTACCGGGGCCTTATTATGATTCTTTGATCGGGATTGAGATTACATGCCGTCCCGTTCGTATCTATTTACTCGCACCACGTGCGTAAGTGAGATGGCACGCGATCGCGATCACGATCCGAATCATCCATAATAAGGCAGCTGTACATACTAACTAACAGGCCAAGTTAAATAAAATCTTGTAAAAATGAATGTATCGTATCGTATATTATATCGTATATCGTATCGTATATTAATATCGCTTCTTCTACAATCCTCACATTCCTCGTTAATACAAACAATCGTTTCCTGCCAACCTTTCGATCCGCACCATATGATAGCACATTGCGTCAGATATGCCAGAACAATACATTTAACAAATATTTATAAATCATCTCGTCTTTATGGTGTTCCGAAGATGTTTAGGTTCAAAGCAAACACTTGCGTGGACCACACGCGAGCGTCGGATGAGTCAGGCTATCTCGATCGTGCCATAAGGTGAGATGTGGGCATCAGTGTTGCAAGGATGTTAGATTAACGTAAGGATCAATTTGGAAAAGGTTTTGTGAAAAATTCCATTACATTAAATGGTAATTGTTAATGTTTCATATTAATTCTTTTGTTTGAAGTGTTTGGTGTGAGCACAGAAAAGATTATTTTTTGGTTAAATTAGAACGGCTATCAAAGCGTTTTTGTAAGAAATTTGTTGTAGCCACTTAGAATAACTACATATCTAAGTGTAGACAGTTGCACCTATATAAACGAAACGTCAGTCATTCGAAATCAGTTAGCAACTGCGATGCAGAGTTCGACGCGTTGATCTAAATAAGAATGTTCAATCAAGGTTCACTCATACGCCTGGTAACAGATTTTCCTTCTCATTTCCGTTCTATTTACTTCTCTCTTCTGTTGGTGTGAAGTATTATATACTTCAAAGAGAATTGAGAATTATCCTACAAAAAGTACTTAATTACTATTCAGATTGATTGTATCGTAATATTCCTAGTAGTTCTATGTGGAACAAATTATCGTATCCAAATTGTGCGACTAGCCAGTATAACAAACTGGAATATTTTTTTCCAAACAGTTCGAACTACTAGTCGGACAGAATGGAATAAACGAATTACTTCCCGTTTCATAAAGTTAAAACTAAAACTATAGAGTGACTTATGTTGTTAAAACAACTTGTGCTCAGAGTCACAAAATACATAAAAGGTAAAATAGACTGGCACTGCTAAAATTGTACCAACCTATACGGTAGCTTCATTCTTAACTTACTCTTTCAAAGCCTGCCTATTTTCAGAATTATTCTTATGCCCCAATCTGGCAACACTGGTAAATCGATCGTAAATCTTCAAAATTAGAACAGTATTTCTATTTCAGCAAGGCGTTGGTGATTTTATGTGCCTATATGAATGTAATTTAGCGTCATATCTCATAACTTTATAAAGCCAAAACGGTAGTTATTCCAAATGTAAGAGAATGAATCTTCACGTAGGCTGTTATAGCTCCGGTTCGAAGCTCCATTCCAGGGTTATACTGGGCATGCTTGCCACAGACGCTATTGAACTTTTTATTTCAATCTAGATTCCAGAAGCTCGAAACTTTTGTGCTCGGGAAAGTCTCGGCAAATCTGACACAGTTGGTAACATTGTTTTACTCCAGTAGATTTATTTTTCATAATGACAAAAACCAGCAGATATAGTTTCAGGGTAATTTGTGCAAACATTACAGAAACTACAATCGCGCACTGAGTTATGAAGATAAAACAAATTTTCTTGCTCAAAAAGTATTCGTTGGTTTTGATGTCAGTATTAATATAATCTTATTACCCTTATCTAGATATGAAAACTCAGAATAAATTTTCATTTGTCACGCTAAAAACCCTAAAATCCTTGAACCTAAGTTCGTATTGCGAAGTAGCATGGCGTGTTTGCCTGTTAATTTACTTTTTTGTGCAAGTAAAATCGACGATGTGGAATTACCTTG
Organism: Agriopis aurantiaria; assembly: GCA_914767915.1. Taxonomy (NCBI): domain Eukaryota; kingdom Metazoa; phylum Arthropoda; class Insecta; order Lepidoptera; family Geometridae; genus Agriopis; species Agriopis aurantiaria. The sequence goes on from OU611999.1 coordinate 9,345,104, forward strand.
ACAAAAAACTGTTTATTGGCCTGAACGCGAACAATGAGTAGGTACAAAGTAACGAATATATTAACGTTAGAAAACCTGTTAGTTAAATGTAACTTGGTTGTAACTGTGAGATGGTGACAAAGTAAAGTTTGGTGGACGAATCCTCCAGCTATGGCTCCCAACGTATCATGCATGTTGTTGAACACTTCTCTTGTTACATCTTATTTCACTTTCCAATACAGCTATACATACCATATTTCACTCATACCTAAATTGCAGGCCCAGTATCAGTAGTCCGATGATCGGACTGATGAAATTTTTCGTCTCAGTAGGTTCGGTGTTACTAATAATCGGACTACTGAACTAAAGGTTCAGTAGTTAAGTTCGAAGTTTACACGTTCACACTCGTGATTGACTAGCCTTCACACTGCGGTGCACGCACCGCACCAATAAAATAATGATTTAAGTATTACTTAGCGGCCATACTTATTATTATTATTTTTTTTAAATAACCCTAATTTTTCTTACCTTCCAGTATTTCCGGTAGTCTGGTATTTTGTTTTGTATCGCAGATGTTACATATATATTTTAAATATCTTCGATTTTTTTTTACAAAAAAATGAGAACAATATTATGTAAATGTATTTGTGATAAATTATGTGAACGTGTTAACATTGAACTACAACTCAGTAGTCCGATTATTTATGACATCGGACTACTGAGACATAAAAGACTCATCACTCCGATCATGGAACTAAATAATCGGACTAGTCACACTAAGCCATATTGCAAGAAAACAGAATAGTTCACAGAAAGTCTATTCGCATGCATAAAACGACTTCGCCTTATAAATCATATAAAACAAGATTATGCACATATTTCCGAAATTCGAAATAAATGTTGGCTTGTTCACCACGCGAACCTGCCAAGTTTCATATCGGTGTATTCTGCAGTATTAAAAAGATATTTGTAAAGTAATTCTACCACGCGAAGCCATAGCGTGAGCAAACAATGCTGTGTGCTCCAACATAGAGGCAGATAAAGATTGGTTATCTCATAAGCAACGGTTCTACTTATATAAACAAAAAGACTTTCCCTCTTAATCACAACATCAGTCCCATCTATCATGGCGCATCTGACGTTCCATACCGATGAAAAAATTAAAAAGATGCCGAGCTCAGATGGTTAAGGTTCAGTATCAGTATGCTCGATCATAGTAATCGTCACAGTTGATTACGATGACATCATTATTATATGGACCGTCGCTTTTATTGCCTCTAGCTAGCATATCTTTTATCTTTACCATCTCATTTAGCTGGCGTTGAAAAGAAAACAGGAATGAGCTCGGAATTCCGGAAGAAATATTTTTAGCAGCCTGAAAGTTTGTTTCATTTCCCAAGTCAAACTGCGCAGCAAAAATAATGAATTATTTGTTACATGAGAGGCGGATGGATGTCCCGTGAATTTATCCAGGACGTACTTAAATTCGTCGGAATTTCATAAATAAAATGTAATTTTGCAGAGCGAGTCTGCCTAATGAGGGACGCAATTATGAACATCGGCCCACTTATCTCTAATGGGGATCAAAGTTATCTAATAATTGCTAAGATCAGATTCAACAAAGCGATTTATAAAATAAAGATAATTTTTAGAAAAAAAAAGAACCGACTTCATGACTATGCCTATCATTTACAAACTGAAACTAAAAAGTAGAAAATAATATTTAAATAACTTCAAAGCAATGAGCATTAAAGGACAATCAACGAAATTATTAATATTACCTACTTATATACATATTTACAATTTATAATCAGTTATTTTTTAAAAATGAATTAAATGAAATTGAATTTTTTATCTAAAAACCGTAAAGACCGAAACACGATTAAAGACATTTCGCTCTTTAGAAAAAAATATATATGAAAGTAACACATTAGCGCTTTTTCCCTGTTTTTTTTTTTTAATTCATTAACATACATATTTACTAAATGATGTCTACGATATCTTAATTTACAGATTTCATAACTATGGAAAGAACCGTAAAGATACATTTTTACAATACAGCTATACTTTTCGAAAAATATGCGAAAAATAATAAAAATAGAAGTAGCGAAACGCATGACTGTGTGTATGCGCCATGGTTTTGCTCCACTAAATGAATAACATCTGTAGTAACAATCTGGGTGTCTTCAAAACATGAGTGAAACGGTGTCTTCTAAACATCAGGCGAGTTGGCGGTCAAAAACGCATAAAAAAAAAAAAACAAGCGTTGATTAAAAGTGAGAAAAACTCGCCTTAATTCTGACTCTTCTGCAATAATTTGATATGTTAGCATTGCTAACCGACAGAACACCGTTGCTAATTTCAAGCGTACACTCTATTGAATTAAGTATTCAGGAGATCACTGCGATACGTAAGTCGGGTTGATATATCCACTTCTATTTTAATCCGGCGAGAGACACCTTTCTTTGCTTCGACCCTCTGCATCATTTATAATCATAACTCCTCCAGTGAACACTTTAACTTCGCACCTCGGCTAGCACTCGACTTGATGCGGCGAGTAGAGGGAAGCGTTTTCGCGAGGCTTTTGTGCTCCTCGCTTTGAATTCAAACTTTTCGCGAAACTAAGCCCAATCCCGTTTTCAGAATGCGACCTTTCTGACAAAAGATTCTTTAATGACACATAAGTATAGAAAGGCTTTCTAGATAATCCTATTCGTAAGGGATTCACAAAGCCGCAAACGAAACCTAATTTTGAAGTTATTGAAAGGCAAAGTTTTGTTAGACGGGCAAGTCGTTGTCTTGGGTTTGTTCAGTTTCTAAGTAGTGTTAAGGCGGTTAGTGGTATTCTTAGTTTCTATTCATATCTTTCTATTGATTCTAGTCTCATGGATTTATGGTTGAACGAGAAAAGAAAATCTTAGCTATAGTATGCTATACAAGGTTAAGCGGAAAGAAAATGTTGAACAACTTTTACTACAAAAAAAGTCAGCAGTTATATAAATTTTTCGAGTGTGAATGATCGTTTTCTATGGAACAACTTTCTTTCGCGATTTCAGAGTTGCTCCCAGTAAAAGTTGTTTGTAACGATGGGTACTATAGAACCCTTTCGGCTTCGTATACCCTTTCCGCGTAACCCAGTTTATGAAGCCAAAAAAATTTAACATCACATAGAAATCAGAACTCAGTATAATTTTGTGGTATTTTGTATTATTTTTTAATTCAGTAAAAACACAAATAGATGAAACGTAGTGCTTTAAAGTTTCATCATAATTAGATTTTTGTTTGGTAAAATTCCCGAAGGCATGACCATTACGTCGTGCAAACATTTTCATGTTTTCATTTTCAATGTCGATCCAATATAACTTTTATTAGTGCTCGTGTACGGTTGGGGTCGTCAACGTCGAAGGTCTTTATAATTTCACAATAATTTGCGATAGTGGCAAATGGCGTAGGTTCTTATGTCAGATCAGAGAAACAAAGGAGATAGATATCTATGCGATACGAACGATAATTATTACAATATAATAATTATCGTTCGTGTTCAAATGTCTACATTTTACTGCTACACAGTAAGTACAGCTCACTTACAAATTTTTCTAATAATAAGTTTTTTCTAAGAACTAATGCAAAAAAGGGCGGCAAGGTCGTCCTGCACTCATATGGACTGGATGATTTCGCACCTACCACGCCACCTTACCATATCTCCCTTGTTTGAATGATCTGAGGTTCTTATAATAATTGTAATGAAGGGTAAAATTCAAATTACTCACCAGCAATACCAATACCAAACATATTCAGACAATTATTATTATAACACCGGCTTGCACTCACGATTGTTTCTATCGGTCGAGACGAATCCTCACGCGAGTTTTGATGAAGTGATATTCAGACAATGCTTAGTAACAAAGAAGCACGCTAATTACAAGCAACCTTCAATGTTTCTCTATAATTTCTACCCGAAATGATCCCACATTACCTCTTCACCGCTCCTAAAACAAATGGCGTCTCATAATGAAATTCCCAGGCTTCGTTTGATTAAAACAACCGAGACGTTTGCTAGGGACGGCTACGTTTTGAAAGACGTGTTATGGGTCGACTTTCGGGACCATTGTTAAAAGCTAAATAAGTTTTAAAAAAAAAGTACAAACAAAAAAAAACGTATCTTACAATTTTATTTTTTTATAAGTAATAGGCTTGCGTTTGACCACTATATCGCCTGATGTTAAGCGATGATGTGGTCTACGTTTCCTTTAATTTAGGCCATACGCTTGTATCAAATGTCAAGCAAGCATTTTTTTTTTAAAGTTTTGCCAGTTACTTAAGTTTTGAGTTGATTTTAGAGAATTTGACCAAAACTATATAAGTAAATAGGTAGATGAGTTTTCTTTCGCTACCCTTGCTTTCTTTTACGAATAAAGTTGTCCGTTCAATTAAGTCGTCATACCTTAGTCTTAGAGTTATGTAAATATACTATCAAAGGTGGAGTTTTCCTTTATAGTTTTTGAGCGATATGTCCATTGTGAAGAAACCAGATCGTCCAAGAACCTCAAAAGTTCAAATACACGCATGGTGGATCAGAGGTCATCCTCTCTCTCTCTCTCTCTCTCTCTCTCTCTGACTCTGAGAGAAGGCCTGTGTCCCAGTAGTGAGAACATGACAAGATTTTCTTAATTTTTCTTACCTAAATATTCCATATTTCATTCGTGCGTTGTTATTTTATTGAATTCCAAACGCGCTCTAGCTTCCATTGTTGAAATGAAACATATTGAAACAGCCGAGGATAGCACAGTCACGGGCCGAAATATCACTGTTATGTAAATAACTCCTAAATATTTGAACATGCACTGACCTACTCCAGGGTTATGAATCGGACCTTGATTAAATAATAAACGGTAACAGCGTAGAATAATAAACTTGGCCGCTATGCCTTGATTTAGTGGACTGGCAAAGGGTGCGTGGGTGCAAGTCAACGAACTTAGCTAAAACTTTGTGACCTGACTAAATGTTATGTATTTAAATGTTAACCTAAAGTGTTGATTCACAGTATAAGATTTAATATTTGTAAATGTAAAAAAAAAAACAATAACAATTTTAAAAAAATACGACTGGTAGGATTCGAACCTGCGCCGATCGGGTTTACTTCCCGAGCGCTCCATCCGCTAAGCTACGGTCGCATACGCTCGCAGGCTCTATGCAAATACATCGAGATACAATACCTATAAAGTCACTAACGTGCAAAAAAACAGGACCCATCGGCGCACGCTACGCATTGCGCCGACTTTTTGGTTAGTTGTAAGGCAACCGCGATCCGACTACAACGCCGCGCAATGTCAGTGCTACGATGGCATAGCAAACAAGCGATGTTGAACACTGCAAGCGACATAACGTCTAAATTGGAGTAAATGTGGCATTGCGAACTATTTAATGATGTCTAGGACGATTTTTGACTGTTTTCACTTAGAGATTGTGGTTCTAATAAGTATGGTATCTCAAAGTATAAATAGCAAAATACTAACTATTAGTGGTCCGCCCCAGCTTCGCACGGGTATACATTATAGCCTATATGTCACCCGGGGATAGTGTAGCTTCCCAACAGTGAAATAATTTTTAAAATCGGTCCAGTACTCGTTGAGCCAATTCATTACAAACATACTTACATGCAAATCTTTCCTCTTTATAATATTAGTATAGATCTAGTAGCTAATAGCTTCCTATCTTTTCAGGTCAATTACACACCAGCCTAGTCTGACAATAGATGCATCCGATCCGATCCCACCGAGGTAAGAATTTCACAAGTCTAGAACTCGCATGTGTTAACCGATAGTTAGCACTTTAATGGGTGACCCAGTTCAGTAATGGCTGGCTATACTGTTGTTAAGGAACTATGTTATTCGAACCTATTTAAAATATCTACGCCTCGTAGGTCGTTAAAATATATTTTTACCGATAAAATTTTAAACTTGAGGTAAAGTTGACAATAGTAGATTGTACAACAAGTGCATAAAACAAGCCATTTTAGACGAGACATATATTTAAGTCGAGGACAAATAGGTTTTATGCACAAGTTTCTCGGCTTTTCGTTTGCGAGAAAATGCAACAGTAATATTGTAAGTATCTTTGATCAAGATTAAAAATGAACAATGTTCTATTATTATTCGACAAAAACTGTCTGTATCGGTCGGTATTATTAAAGACCCAGGCAAACTTTCTACATGAAATACATATTACAAACAGAGCCACTTTGAACAATTTTAAACATTATAATTTTTTTGTGAAGTAATGCATAAAATGCAGTTTTAGTCCGCTTACGCCGGACATAAATAAGAACTTTACGGGTACGGTTGTCTCATTAATTATTAGAATTTGTCCTCAACATCATTGACATCTTTATAATGGAGTTTAGAGGTCAGTAGAAAATATTTCGTGCGATTCTATGCTGCTTTCTTTACATGTTGATAGCTGAAATTACTCCACCATATCCTATTTTATTTTGATTCAGTACAATAGTCATAATGTAGTCATTATTGCCATTGTCTAGAGTTTCAGCCGGAGTCAGAAAAACTCGGTGATTAGGTACTCACTCAATCGCTACTAAAACGGTTTATATCTAAGCACCCTTAATTTCAACTATATAAGATAATGAGATTTCTTATTATAAGACTATATAAGGAATCTTCATTCATAATCGCTATGTCCGATTTGGCCCATCAGCAAACAAATGTGTGAAATAAAGTATATGGTATGGTAGGTATAAGAGTTTCTTAGTTCCCCAAAGTGCAAACACGAAAAAACTTATGTATCCGAAAAAAAGTTCCGTCCTTCTGAGAGTGGAATTCCTTCGCAAATTCGCAATAGTGAGATAGTTCCAGGTGAGATCGTCAAGGGATATCCATTATGAGTCGCCGAACTTGTATCATGTCTGATATTCCATCTAAGTTCCGAACTAGAATGGTTCAGATTGATGTTATTTTCATTATAGTTTCGTGAAACTTACCGCAAGTATGTGGTTGTGCAGGGCTCTTTGTAATAAATTATCTTTAAAAAAACCTGACAAGTACGAGTAAGACTCGTGCTCTGAGGGTTCCGTTGGACGGAAACTTCAGAGCGCGAGTCCAAAAAATAAAACAAAGGTTGAAATATTGAAAGACAAACTTAAGTTTGTAGTTGACAATAAGGTACTTCCATACATTCCAACTACAAAATGTAAGTTTGTAATAGCAAAATAATATTTTTTTAATGATATAACTTCAAACTTATAACTTTGGGGTTTATTCCTATATATGTGCTATGAGACCTTGCCTCTTGCCAAATTTCATGATTCTAGGTCAACGGAAAATACCCTATAGGTTTTGATTCCCCTGTGAAATCGCAAAATATGCGACATAAACATTCATATCTTTTGATTGCAATGACTTACAACTTTTATTTTGTTTAGAGCCGAAAGAAACCGTAGACCCAAAGTATTTAGTATAAATTTCAACTTGATAACTATACGCGTTCTTGAGAAAAAGGGTCTTGACAGACGGACAGACAGACGGACAGACAGACGGACAGACAGACGGACAACGAAGTGATCCTATAAGGGTTCCGTTTTTTCCTTTTGAGGTACGGAACCCTAAAAAAACTGACTTTAGAAAAGCACAAAACACTCATTCCAAGCAAATATGCCACTACAAAGAACAAAATAATATTTTTACACGGATTTTGTAGACGGGCGGGAACTATATTTTATTATCAAAGTTAGAATTAAAAAAAAAAAAAAATTGTATTTGTTTCCATAGGGATAGGGTAAGATGACATACGGGGTTACGCGGAAAAGGTGTACTAAGCCGAAAAGGGTCCATCGAAATCATATGAACAACTTTTACTGTGGGAACAAGCCTGAAATTGCGTAATACTAGCTGTTTGATAACATTATCCCCTTTTTAAGTAACAACACAATTTAAACTCAATGTTGATAAAGAAAACAATGCTACTGTGTAGCTGACGAATAGTCAGCTACACAGTAACATAATAAAGTAACTGCGTATAAGTAACCGCAAACTTATTTACATTACAAAATAGTTACTCATTCATACCAATTGCTTCGATAAATAAAAATAGCCTAAAAAAGTGACCAACAAAGCCAACGACGCAGTAATCAAGAAAATGGCTCAGCTTTTCTTTTTCTCCAAGAAACATAGCAGCGAATAGGTAGCCATTTTCAGTGTGATGTACTCTAATTAAAGAAAATGCCCAACGTCCCGAGGGGATTTCTATTACCTGTCTACTTACGCAAGCGCAATCTAAACACAATTTAAGCATTACCCTGCAGTAATCGAATATTTGAACGCCAGGAGCTCCCAGCGCATTAAGTAGTCAAACAAGGACGACGGGGTCAGCAAGCGAAGTAATGAGCTTATTTACCAACTAATATAATCTAATATGAACTCTTGTAACTGTCAGTAATACCACCTCATCATCATAATCAGCCTATACTAGTCAACTGCTGGACATAGGCCTCTCCTAAGGCACACCACTCAGCCCTATCTTCGGCTCTTCTCTTCTAGCCACTACCAGGTCTCTAACGTATATTGTCACTCCGACGAGTCTCAGGGCGCCCTACGCTACGTTTGCAGATACGTGGTCTCCACTCTAGAATACGTCTACCCCAACGGTTATTGGTTCTGCGACCGATATGGCCGATCCACTGAGCCACTTCAGCTTGCTAATAGTCTAATATGCTGAGCGGACGGTTACTTTGGTTTTCTGGCGAATAATTTCGTTCCGGATATGATTCCTCAGAGAAACGCCGAGCATAGCTCTCTCCATAGCCCGCAGCAATACCACCTACAGAATATTATTATCATCATCATTCTCAGCCTTCATCCCACTGCTGGGTATATAAGCCTCTCTCTTGCTATGCCATCTACCTCGGTCCTTTGCTTATCGAGCCCAGGTTCGACCCTCGATGGTGACAATATCGTCGACCTATCTTGCAGCTGGGCGACCAACTCTTCGCTTACCTTGCCTCGGCCACCACTTAGCCGTATTTCATTATTCATATTATTATATGAAACATGAAATACGTACGAAAACAGCTTGAATACTCGTAGTAAGAACGTAGGTACCTTAGAATCGACATATATAATATATTATGTTGCGTTCAAGATTAACGCTCTTGACCTCCCTCTTAGAACGCCACACAGAACGACAGCCTTCCATCTTCCATGTATCGACTACATTCAGATAATCAACTAGTGAATTCGGGTGTGTGACCCAAAAATCTCATCATAGTCGTTCTAAAGCTTTTCATAAAATACAAGCGTGAATTACTCACTCGTCTGCATTGCCTAAGTTTTGTCATTAATACTGAAATGACCTCATAAGTATTGTAATTTAAAAAACTAGTGACATGTTAAATTAGCGAAACATATCCACGCGCGTACTCATCGGTAGGTGAGGAAGTCTACACCGCGCCACCAGGCTCATGTCATGGTTGGCGTCTATCCCGCTAGATAGTTCTGTCAGTGTGATTAACCATTTAATAATTCCACTATCCACCTCTTGGCTCCATCATAACATCATATCTATGGCCCCCAAGTCATCTGGATTACAAATATGTACTTGCAAAGTTTCAAATCGACTTCCAAGATTTGATTTCATTGTTAGTTAGTTACAAGTGAAGTTATAGTTGATTGAATCAGGCGTTTCTTTGCGGAAGTCCATTTTTAATGTGTATATGAATTTATAGTGTAATTCCGCTTCTACATCGTTTTGAGTAAGTACAATAAAGATTTTTACTTTATTGTACTCAAAAAGTGAAGTTATTATAAAGCGTGTAATAAAAAGGTAGTACATCGCCAAGCTGCCGGGTGCTTTAAATTTCACTACTTAACAAGTTTCCTTTATACTTTGGCTCGTGGATTTGGTACGGTCTGGTGGTTGGCATTAAAAATGTAAAGCCTCTGACCACATTTACCAAGACGCAGCGCGGTAAACTCCGGGTAGTTTCGAGTTCTAATTAATAAAGTTGTACTACTATGATTATGGTAATTACCACTCTTCATCATCATCATCATCATTTCAGCCGTAGGACGTCCACTGCTGGACATAGGCCTCCCCCATCGATCTCCAAAAGGGCCGGTTGGAAGCGGCCTGCATCCAGCGTTTCCCTGCGGTCTCTTTTAGGTCGTCTGTCCATCTTGTGGGTGGACGTCCTACGCTGCGCTTACCAGTCCGTGGTCTCCACCACGGAACCACCACTCTTATCGAAATAAAAAGGTCCGGATTCGATTCATCACAATTTATGGAAGATAAAAGTAGATACATCTGCTCAAATTATTAAAGTTTTCCTCATTTGTGACGAAATGCTCACAATTATCAGGCGTGATACGATACTGTGGCAATATTTATTCTATACAAATTTAAACTTACTTGATTACCTACCTTATCCGCATGTATGACCTAAATAACATTTTCGTCCTCTAATCGTGTTCGGTCTAAGAGCAAATGTTTGCCGAGTATAGGCACAATATTTTGCGGCATCCGGCTCTGGCGAGAAGTGCGTCCACCGGATGCAAGAACATCGGCGCACGCGCAAGCGGCATCGTTTTGATCTACAAATGTCAATCCATCACTGTCTTCTATACTATATACGTGGTAAGAAAATGCCGGGATTTTTATAGAAAGTTTATTTTTGTATCCCGGAATCGATTTACGTTTTGAATCTCATTCAGTTTTTCGGCATCTTTTAGCAGTTAGATTGTAAATTAAAAACGTCATTCCACTATCAAGCGTTGTTCTTATTGTTTTTGTAAGTACCATTTGAGGATAATGATGTAGTATATAAAGGGTTACGCGGAAAAGTTGTTGTAAGCCGAACGGTGTCCGCTAACAACTTTTACTATGGGACCAACCCTAAAATCGCGAAATACATATTAGTTGTTCCGTTTTTTATGAAATGGCTGTTACTTATTTTTTTCGCATTTTTACGGTTTGTCTCATAGTAAAAGTTATTCATAATGATGGGTATTATTAGCCCCTTTCAGCTTAGAATACCTTTTCGGCGTAACCCTGTATAACTTTAGTAGCTTACGTCATTAATTGTTTTCACGAAAACACACGAATACAGGGCCTAAAATAAGAAGTTGGTACCTATCACATTAATCTTCAAGGTCTTATCGTTATTACCTATCGTGACTTCCTCTGAAAACGAAATACCCATAAAAACAATGTTATCCTACCTATTTTAATCTGTTCCTATACTTTTATTACTCACTGTCTTTGACAAAAAAAGCTGAAGTTCGGGGGTCTTGGGGTTAGTTAGCGAGCGATGGAGCGCAGTATTTTAGGTGTCAAGCTGACAGACTGCATTCGAAACAGCATATTGCGCTCTAAGACAAAAATCGCCGAAGTTGAGCAAAAACCCGGCAAACTGGGACTGGGCCGGGTATGTCAGTCGAATGTCAGAGGAGCTGTGGGCAAAAACCACGACAGAATGGCTACACAGGTCATACGATCACCTGGCAAGCCCAAGCAAAGATGACGGGACGAAATTGACCACACTAAGGACTGGTCCACCCACTAGCACAAGATATAGAGAAGTGGAAGAAATAAAGGTGGTGGTGTGGTATAATACTTTTATTAATGGCTCTTGTGCCTGAGTAGTGTGCCTTGGAAGAGGCATTATATGTCTAGCAGTGAACTAAAATAGGCTGATATTGGCATCTAATCTGATGTACCCTAAACTAAATTAAACTAAACTAAATTTGACAGCTCTTAAATTGTTGCCATCCTTCTCTCACATATTAAAATGAAAAGAGAGGCAAATAATTTTAGTCCTGTCAGATTGGTTTAGTTTAGTGAGTGGTATGACAGATTCGACGCCATTGTGCCATTAAAAATACATACAAAAAAAAAAACATACAATCGAATTGATAACCGCCTCTTTTTGGAAGTCGGTTAGTAACAGTTGAATCATGTGTATTTCAGCACAACTTCTCCGATTGATACTTGAGATAAAGACCATTTGGGCATTCCGGCAAACTGTCAAATAAACAGTGCCGTGTCAGTGAAGATCAGCGTCCCTACATCAGGATAAGGATCCGGCGGACATCTTGACGTTGATACGAAGAGTCGAGACGCCTGTGACCCGACCGGCCAGATAAGGCCAACAGTGCGTGCCGTTTTGCTATAAATAACTAAGATAAAGTTGATACGCCATTGCAGTCAATTAACATTAACACATGGCCTAGTATAAGAAAATCCCAGGAGCAAAAACGCTTTCGATTTCCACTCCGTTAACTTCGAAATCGATGGATCGCTTCGTAAAAAGTAGGCTATAAATAGAGCCCGATGATCACCGAAAACAAAATTAAATAAAAAGAGAAAGAATGAAAATTCATTTATTCGTCACTTCTACAAACACTTATATTAAAAAGAAACACTATCGAATAAGTCCGTCTCGGTATTAATTTGGGCGTAAGTGACGATGTGGTCAAAATATTGCACGCAGACTTAGAAGTAACCTATTCACTCTGGCATTGAAAAGGCCCAGATTATATCTCCCAGGAAACAAGGAAGGCGGCAGGTTGTTCCAATCCCTGGCCGTACGGATCAAAACGTTTGGTACGTACTACTACGTACCTACCCAAGGAAAATCCACAATGTATGGGTGGTAGTCGGCTGATTTCCTACTTGTCCTGTAGTAGAAGGGATGGTAGGGTTAGGTCAAGTAGCTCCGATGCACGTTTTCCGAAATGAATCCTGTAGAAAATTGAGACTCGCTAATACATTTCGGTTTCCAGGCAACCAAGTAATGGAGGGAGAGTGCACCATACTTACAAATTACGTCACTTCCAAGTACGCCAATTGACACTTTGCGGAAAAGAGACAGAGCATTCCTTCTTAATTCGACCAAAACTTTTAAACGCTTATATCTCAGACCAATTAGCTGATTGAAATAGTTTTTTCAGTATTACTTAGAATTATATTTTTCACTGAACCTGTTATTTTTAACAAATGAATCACCTGTCCGACAGCCAGTAAGAAACAGGCAGTAAGAGGTTTTGTACAGAACTTTGATAATCCCATAAAAATTGTTCTCAGATTTGTAATACGAAATTGTGTATGAAGTAACTACTTATCTAACCATTATCACCCATTACGGCCTTAGAAAGAAATGAAAAGGATGACAAAGTCGTTTTTATTTGCAAAGGGCCATGCTCTAAGATCGGTGTCTTGTTCGTTAACAGCTCTGGTTGTTTCCTTTTTAGGACTGTCGGCGTTTGTAGACTATTGGCCGTATAAGGTACCCATTACACCGAGAACGTCTTATGACGCTCGGACAAGAAATATGAGGCTAAGCTTGTGGTTTTTATCAAAATATTTTCTACATCATTAAGGAGTGCGTTCCTGATTGTGCACCGTGACTAACAATTACGTCTCGTGCGTCGGTGACTAACCTTCTATTTGAATCCACAATGCAAATTTGATTTACAAACTGTTCGGAACGCAAAGTTTATTTTCGCTCGGATCCTTCAGTTGCTGAGCCCGTCGGTAACTTCTGAGTCAGGAGCTATTTTCGGCTGTTTGATGCGCTATTGGTTACACGCTGACCCGTGCTGCCGGTGCAAAGTTAGCTGGTTAGTATGCTACCTGCATTTATACTAGCCCAGGCTAGTAACTATCGGTAAAGCCCTGCAACAAACTTTTCCCAAATTTTTTGTGTTAATTTTGCAGCCTTGAGTATAGTTTGCTGAAGTCATTCATTTCTTAAAATCCGACTTACACAGAGAACAACTTGAGAGTATATTTCATGAGTTACTCAACATGTACAAGATAAATAATTAAGATAAATAGTTTTCCATTAAGGTGGCAACTCCAGGGCCTAATTTTGATCCAACTTTACCTGCCAAAACTTGAAAAGTATAGCAATTTTTTTTTGTTATCATACTAGTTTCACGTAATCAAGAACATGCCGTCAAAATCTATCTATATAAAAATGAATCCCAATTTTACTTGGTCACGCCATAACTTGAGAACGACTTTACCGGTTTCATTAATATTTTTTTAAAGTTTCCTAATACTTTGTAGAAGGTTATTATGGAAAGAAAAAAATAAGAAATTTCAGAAAACTTAACGATAATTTTGTCTCTCGGGTGTAACCGCGGGCGCAGCTAGTTGAATATAAAAATCGCACAAAAAGTAGCGCAATTTTTTTCCCCTACATTTTTGTTAAATACTTACTGCACAGACATTGTGGAACTAGTAAGGTAACAAAATAAAACAATAAAGTTATATTTTGGAAATTTTCGCAGATCAACGTTGTGTGCAAATTAGACTTTGCTAACCCTTAAACAGCGAAGAATTATAGTTATTTTGTGAGTGTGATTATAGGTGGTTCTTTAACAATCCGTTTAATTCTTTGACTGTGAACGCATAATGAGCGGTTTGTCAACATGACAATAATACATAGAAGCGCATCATCAATTTGCTACTGATCGCCGCATTCAAGCATTCAATACAATAGAGCACAGTATCTCGACTCGATCGAACATGTATAGGCAAGCCCATAGGGTTGCCATTGCATGGTAATCGACGAAGCAATATGCAATAAAATAAAATAAACGCGTGACCAAAATGCTGGCAATTTTCTGGCCCAACGTAATAAGCATGCTTGAAACGCTGCAAACTGGTAGTGGCTTGAGCATTTGGATTGTCTCTAGACCTCCAACAGCTTATGGGCTACCCAACTTTTTTTTTTGTAACTGTTTAATTAGTTTGGTTTATTAAAGCTAGACGTATCGCTAATTATTCAGATGTATTGTCATATATTAAACACTATTTGGGATGCTTGTGAAGCCACAATTAAGACTCTTGAAGGATGTTTGTTCTAAAGATTAGACATAACCCTACGGACGGGCAGCAACAGCAATCAAGCCAATTAAAGAGCATCGCCGCAGCCGACACGCGTGAGGAGTAGTATCATAATATCGCTTAATCAATTTGATCGCGAGCTGCTCTACAGCTCAAGTCGAGCTACTGAACCGAGGTCGATGACACCCCTATACAGGGTTACGCGTATAGACTGTTCTAAGCCGAAAGGATGTCATTGTACTCATTATGAACAACTTTTACTATGGGACCAACACCAAAATCGCAAAAAAAATCGGCTGTTCCATACATTTTGTCGAGTCGTGACAATTACCATTTTCTATGGACAGCAGATTTTAGTTTCACGATTTCAGGGTTGGTTCCATAGTAAATGTTATTCATAACGATGAGTACAATGACCGCCTTTCGGCTTAGTACAGTCTACAGGGTTATAAGGAAAGGGTATGCTAAGCCGAAAAGGGTTCGTCATACTCATCATATGAACGACTTTTACTATTGGACTAAACATGAAATCGCAGAAAAAATATCAGCTCTTCCATACATTTTGTCGAGTGTAAATTACCGTTTTCTATGGAACTGCTGATTTTTTTCGCGTTTTCATGGTTTGTCCCAGTGTAAAAATTGTTGATAATGATGAGTACAATGGCCTCCTTTCGGCTTAGTACATTCCATATACGTAACACTGTAGACTTACTCGTATGCTGATGCGTGCTCACGCTATAGTAGACTAATCTTCTTAGTGATGGGCCGCATTATCGCAAATCGTGTCGGGATGTCACGGTAAGAACTTCGCATTCGGTCATCAGCGAACCTCTTTTCTACATTCGCTTCTAAACTCAACTACTAAATTGAAAAACATTTAATAAATAAATAAATTATACTAAATATTCGGGACATTTTTGCACTCACGGTCATCTGACCCCAAACTAAGCAAAGCTTGTAAAATGGCTGCCAGAGACTGATATACATTTTTTTTAACCTATGCTGTCCCACTGCTGGGCAAAGGTCTCCCCCATTTCCTTCCATAAATCTCGGTCCTCCGCCACCTCTTGCCAATCTCTCCGGAATGAGTCAAGATCGTCACGCCAGCGTTTCTTGGGCCTGCCTTGACTGCGTCGTCCATCGGGCATCCATTGCGTGACGATCCTGGCCCATCGGTCGGGATGCATACGCGCCACATGTCCCGCCCAATCTCATTTTAGTCTGGCAGCTTTTTGACCAACGTCGACCACACCTGTTATGAAGCGCAGCGCGCTGTTGCGGACTCTGTCCATTCTTTTGATACCCAGCACGCTGCGTTCCTACATATATATTTTAAATACATACTTAAATAGATATTAACACTTAAGATAAAAGTAGAACAAACACAAATGCTCATCACATGAATGTTTGTCCTAACCAAGCGCAGAAGGCAGGTTCACTACCAACTGGACCAAACCCCCTCCCCTTGGCCCCTTGATTATCTTTTTACATAACTGTAAGAGAAGATTTTATTGCTAAGCTAGTAAACTAATGCTGCTCTTAATCATGTTCATTAAAAATAATGAAATTTAGTTACGTTATGTAACAAGTCGTTAATTACTACCGTGTTACAATTATGCGAGAAATCTCTCAGAAAACATAACAGGGATTGAGGAAGTAAATAAACAAACAACCGTGAATTGCATAACTCTGGTACTTTCCTATTTATTCGCCATAATAAGCGATGTTACACGGGCAATGAATTTCAGAAGAACACTCCAATAGGCTTGGTCCGGCCCTAATGGGAATATTTACCAGTGGTACTCTGTTTAATGGTTTGAGACGTAAAGCTTCGGTATTCGGGTCGCGATGATTGCTCCGCCGCACAGATTCCTAGGAACAATGCGGTATCCCACTCATCAGCCGCCTTTGTCTTTACGCCCGATGGCTATTCAGAGCTACCGAACTTAGTGAAACTATATTAAAGTTCATAATAAAGTATCACTTCTTTTTCCGCTCATCTTCGAGCGTGGTCAAGGCTAGTCTTTTGGTCCTTAAAAGGCCTTAAAATTAGGACGTTTTTTTGTGTGATTTTATCTAATTTTACTAACCCAATTTCAGGATATCCGTATTTTTTTTTATTTTTTTTTACTAGCTAACCTGATGTCGCTGGTTCAAATCCCGGGCCCGTACCAGTGAGCTCTTTGGAGCTTATGTACGGATTTTCATACCACTGGCTTTTCGGTGAAGGAAAATATCGTGAGGAAACCTGCATACGTACGGAAAAGGAATTCAATGGCGTATATGAATCCACCAACCCGCACTGGGGCAGCGTGGTGGATATGGCCCAATCACAAAGTTAAAGTCGTAAAATTTTCCAATTTTCTGCGCAATTTTCTTAAATTTTCTTTCCGTAAGAAAACAAAAAAAAAAGGTAAACTCGTTCTCAAGTTATGGCATGACCAGAAAAATAGGGATTCATTTTTATATATATAGAAGATAGATAGATTTTGCCTCAAGGTTGGACTAGCGATGAATCAGTCGAAGACAAAATTGACCAACAGAACGAAATGTAGTGTGCTGTGTGAGGTAGATGGGCAAGTACTAGAATATGTTGAGGAGTACGTATTTTTAGGCCAGATAGTTTCATTCGAGAACAGGCAAGATAAGTAAATTGAGCGCTGCGTCGAAAACGCTTGGAGTAGCTACTGGTCTATGAAAGAGCTGATGAAAGTGACCTGCCGATATCACTGAAGCGTAGACTTATCGACATGTGTATTTTGCCCGTCCTAACCTACGGTGCTGCCTACGGTGGTATATGATATTGAGACGTGGTCCTTAACTGTTGGCCTTTTAGAAAAACTCAGAGTCACACAGCGGGCAATGGAGAGAGCTATGCTCGGAGTTTCTTTGCGCGATAGAATCCGAAACGTGGATATTAACCAAAGAACCAGAGTCACCGACATAGCTGTTAAAATTTGCAAGTTGAAGTGGCAATGGGCAGGCCACATCGCTCGAAGAACCGATAACCGATGGAGAAGAAAGGTTCTGGAGTGGAGACCACGAACCGGAAGACGCAGCGTAAGTACGCCTCCCACTAGATGGATCGACATTGGACGACATTGTGAGAGTCGCGGGCATCCAGTGGATGCAAAAGGCATGCTGTCGTTCAGTGTGGAGGTTACAGGGGAAGGCCTATGTTCAGCAGTGGACGTCTTCTGGCTGATGATGATGATGATGAACCTACGGTGCTCAAACATGGTCACTGACCCATTCTCAAAAGTTAAAACTTGGGGTTTGCCAAAGAGCAATGGAATGCAGCATGCTTGGTATCAAAAGAATGGACAGAGTCCGCAATAGCGCACTGCGCTCCATAACTGGTGTGGTCGACGTCAGCCAAAAGCCGCTAGAATAAAATGGAATTGGGCGAGACATAATTATGGCATATGGCACGTATACAATATGCATCCTGACCTAAAGTAGGTAGCACCTATGTAGGTTACCTCCATACGAAATATCATTAAAATCAATGGTTACAGAGTTAAGTTTTTACAAACAAAGAGATTTTGAGTTTTTAGTTTTTACAAAGAAACATTCATATATACACACAGACTTTCGCATTTATAATATTAATGTGATAATAAAATACATTAGTATTATCCGAGGCAACTGGTAACCAAAATAATCGCAGGTCAGCTAAACTTAACAGAGATTGGGGTCAAAAGTACCTACTATCTACCCAACAAAGTACTTTCGTTCGTTTAACCACTGTACATTAAAGATTTAAACTTCAAAAGGTCACATGAAAATGCCCCAAAGGCATCTATTATTCCGGACTTTCTATTTCAAAACCAGATAAATAAGGTTAACCTCAATTAGATTATATTATTCTTTAATAAAACGTATTTTTCTAACATATATTTCTCTTTTTTAGGGTTCCGTGCCCAAGGGTGTCAACGGGAACCTATTTACTAAGCCTACGCTGTCTGTCTGTCGTACCTTTTAATGGCTGTATCTTTTGAGCCGTAATAGATATCAAGTTGAAACTTTCACAGAATATGTAATACGGTGGATTAACTAAGAAATTATAATAAAGTCAAATATAATGGGGGTTTATAACAAACGTATTTTTGTCTTGTTCTAGTGTAAAATAATACGTACAAGCGTCAAACTTGGCATGATTATATTACACACTCTTACAGTAAAACAAATAATTAATACTGGCCATGTGCGAGTCGGGTGACAATAACTTCAATACTTTGCTCACACCTATTGCCCGTAATCATATTAAAACGCGCAAGTGTTTGTATCGCGGAACCCTGCGTCGCCTTTTTGATGTAATTTTCTAATACATAACAAATAAAAAAGGCAAAAACCTCTTATGCGAAAGGTTTCTTGGATCTCAATTACCCTGCCTACTTTGTTGTTTTTTGGTGGTACATAACCCTCAGTGCGCGAGCCTGACTCGCACATGGCAGTATTTAGCTATTAATGTATACACAATTGCATCGATATTAATATAATGCTAACACTTAAATTGATAACAGTTACTCAGACTATCGGTAAGTCACGCTGCATTTTAACTGGATCCGGTTCCAAATTGCGAATTCCCGGCACCAGGAATCGGAAAATGTCCCGCCATCATTTGCATACAATAGAGTCGTTCGTGAATGACGCTGCCAAGACGTGTCACGCCCTACCTTGGTACCTTTTTCAGGACTACACGCTTTGCTCAAACCTCTTGCCTCACATGACAATTTCTCACACGATGTTCCCATGAATGCGAACCTCGAGGAAAGAAGATTTAATTTACGAAGACCGACTGTGTAATTTATTGTCCTTTGTTAAGATTCTCAGCCGTTTCATGTAATTCCAAAATATTTACATTATGATTATGTCTGGCGAGTGCCCTCGGCGTCCGCTGCGAAATATTTTTCTTGTCGCGTTGTTTGCTCTCCTTCCTTCCGTCCTTGACATACCTCATTACAGGCAAAGCTTCATTATTCAGGGAAGTCATTATACTCAGTGCCCTCGTTAGCGAATTATTGAATGTCATAACATTGTACAGGATAACTTAAGATAACTTCTACATTTGCGTGAATAGCTTTCGACGTACATCTCATAACATTCATGCCGGGATAATGACACTCGAAGTAATAATACAGCTATTTTGCGGAATTCAACATCATAAACGTTTGTTGGGTTTTCATTACTTGCTTTGCCAGGCTTTTAGTGGAACTTTTGAAACCTTAAAAAGATTTATTTTTACGCTACAGAGCTCATAGCTAACAGAGCTACAAACTGGTTAGACCTTAAACTATTTTCACTTATATGTATATTCCATGTTAAAATAAATTCGATCGTTACTTTTTTTTTTCCATAAAGTTACGAAGTAATTGGCAGAATTACAATTTATTTAGCTTGCTTAGCCCTGAGCAATTATTTGTTTGACGTTAACATCGTATTTTCTCCTATTTCTTAAATCCCTTCTCATTAACAGTTTCACTGTTTTTGTTGTTTAGTTGTTACAAGTAATTTTGTTTGAAATAAATGTATTTCAAATAAGTAAAAACAAAAGTAAGTTTCACATTCGTATATTTATTTAATTTAGGTGCCGACCCTTTAACTTCGCTTTGCGCATGTAATCCCACAAGCATAAAATGTGACCCTCGTTACCTATATCACTACCCCATACGAAACTTTTTCATAGAATCAATTCGCTAATGCCACGGCGTCCCATGATGCCCGACAGTGATGAATTGTGGCCATATAGACACTGTCTAGATAAGCCTAATTTATGACTACGCTTGCATCATCATCAGTAATTAGACCAATCTCGATACGAGCCCTGAAGGACAGATTTAATGATTAACCTCATCTGCGCGAATTTGTGTCACGGTACTTCCTTGATTTGACACACATAGGTATTTCATTGCTCCGTCCATGTCTCTATATTTAGGATTCATTCGCTTATTAACATTTAAGTGTAAACAGATAAGACTTCGTATTTTTTTGTACTCTCAATACTCGTAAAAACTTTTAAAGTTGCTATGCGAACTGTAATTGCTACGAGATTTTGTATGACGTTTGGCCTAAAAAATGACAATTTCCTGGTTGAACGCAGACTCCGTTTAATCGCGGTCGTAAATTTATTTTAAATACAAAACTTAAGCACTCATTTTTCTTCTTAGCACAAGTTATGAAGCTGGATTAATTTCTCGAGCCAGCCAAATCTTCGAAGTGAGCTCGATGGGGGCCCTCGGGGATCAGTGTTAGGGCATTGTCTCGATTTAAACACCCGACGCCATCCCATCAGTCTGGCGTGTTCATCCCTGCCTCGAGGGAAATCGAACGACACAGGAACGTTTAATATTCCTAATATCTAAGCATAACTGTCTCGTTGTCATTGCCACATTTTATCTAGTGATTTTTAGCTCGGTCTATCTAGGTTAGCTATCTATTGTTGATGTTACCATTTTCATTGTTTCTCAATTTGCTTGTCTTGCTTGGCCGTCTTCTTTCATCTGAAATCATTGCCATAAAATAAGCCATGGTCTGAGCCTCGTCTCATGACTATATGATATGCATGTCATATGGCATAATAACAGACCTACATTTGAATTCAAATTAATGTCATCAAGGCGCCACGTTCCATCTCTTAAATGGATATTCAGCATGAAAGGAATGCGAGAGACATTGTTGAAGGCAAATGAGTTGACGAGTTGATTGTTACTGCCCGTTTATTCTAAAAATAGGTCACCACTATGCGGTCGCCGACCTGCTATCCCATTATGATCTGAAAACATGGTCACGTTGACTTTTACTCACAAATCATATAAAAACTAGTATGAGAGAATTATATTGTTTATTGATAACCTAGTTGACATGTTAACGAGATGTTAGAACGAATTGCTAAGTAAATGCGACGAAAGACACAGGCCAGGGATGAGTCCACGCATCGGTCTGTTTCTGGTGAAGACGTTGACCTGTTCCTATCGGCATCGGTTGCAGATGCACTCATCGATATTTACTTCTTCGCTTCCCGTAATCTAAACATTGCTTAGACAAAGAAAATATTTCAAATTCTTTTTTGACAAGATGACGAAATACATTCCCTTGAAAAAATAAACACGCCCAAAAGATTTCGAAACATCTTCATAGAGCTGTGGGTCAACGAGTGAGCTCAATGTTTATCTATTGTTTCAATAGAACGTTTCGCCTGCAGTCTTGATCGATTTATGGGTTGAAATATTTATTCCGTTAAAGAAAACAAAGCCGATGTCCTCACAATTCTGTAACCATTTTGTTACAAAGTGCGTTGCATCAAACAGTTGTTCCGCAACCGCAAGAGATTCATCCTGCAGAATCTCGGTAACATTGCGGGTTTTAGTTTGCCGGAATGAGCAAGTAATATTAAGGACACCGGTGGTTATTCCTACAATGTTGTTAAACGTGAGTCGGATGGTTTCTGTTGCCGCACTAGTATTGATTCACCCTCAGGCGAAATAACTTTCTGTTATGATTACAAATTGTCTTCAAATTATAATATGAAAATTCAAATGATTTACGACAAATTGGTTGTGTTTAGTTTGGCTTTTTCGAGCTTGTTATAATTTTGTTATACTTACTTCATTTTAGATGTTCGGAGGTAACAGATACGAAATAAGTCTTATAAAGCCGGTAACTGTATAAAGATACTGCCGAACTTGGATACCGTTCTTCGAGTTGATTGAAAAACTTCCTCCGCGAAAATCCCCTGAATTTGCTCACTGCTTATTCGTGTTCCTCAATACTTCCTCTACGTGTATACGAAAATAACTAACGATCCTTTATTTACGATTGAAATTCCATGAAACGGTTTCAGCATTAATTACAAATCAAAATTGTTAATTACAGTCTCCTTTGATGTCTGCCCTGAAGAATCGTGGTCTTTGAAGTTCATAGTTCGCGTTTTCATTTCGAATCTCGTAATCTCTTTACAGCGGCCGTTGATTGCGTTCCATGAACGTGTCAACTCAGATATTATTCAGTTAATCGAATAGTCGCGTCGCGCATTCCGGGTTTTAGAATTTCCAGGACTGAGGTCGTCCGTCTGCCAAACAGGCGCTAATAATTGAATTTAGACTGCTCTGAGCTCCGAGACCCAATTTCCAGCGTCCTCTTGAAATTATCTGTTTGCTCCGAACACCTGAACCATCGCTCGCCTTGTTTACAAATTGAATATTCAACGAGTTTGTACTGTAACTAGATTCCTTCCATATTCAATGGTGATTCAAGACAATATAAATTAAATAACCTATACTAGAGTTGGCCATCGATGAGTAAGTTGAATTTCAAATGATACGCATGTGTTTGAGGTAAATTTTTTTTAAATCTATAAGAGGCAAATTGTCTTTTATTCGCAGTATTTTAATAGGTACAGTCAAAGCAGAGGTTTTTTTAATAGAAGTTACATTCTAACAAGAAGTTATTATTTATTTGTGTGTGCATAAGGTAAATTAAATACATCCAGAAGTGCATTTCAGTGCCGATTAGGTACAATTTTTGCGGTTTCCAAAACAATATTGTTAATTTTTCACCTTTTTGGGGTTCCGTAGCATTTGTAGTTTTGCCGTGTCCGGCTTTATGTTAAGGTAATTTAATTCTGTGACATATTAGTCTAGAAACTTATATCTTTCCACGTTGTTAGATCATAATAAAACCTCTCCGAAAGTGAATAATCCAATAGCCGAACTATGTATAAAGTAAAAATTAAATAAAAATACAATACTTAGTCAATTGCTTTACATATTTCTTGATCGAACTCTACGACTGGAAATTGTTATTTATCGTCCAATCTTTTTATCCGACGTTTCTAGTTATTTCCAATCCAACCAATGAAATGCTAAATAACGAATTTATGTTACCCTAGCTGTCTGGAATAAAGCGGATTATAATAATGCTAGATCGTTTACACTGAAAGTTCTCATTGCCGAATTTTATTAAGTTACTTATAAGGCAACAAAGAGATGTAATGTGATGCCACAAACCGCAGTATTACGACCTGTTGCACGTTTTGGATAATAATGTGCACTTATATGGAACGTTCAGCGTCAGTTCATGTGTATATATTGCTGATATGCCAAGTTTAACCAAAATTTAGAGGACTATTAAAGTTTTCAAAGGTCGGCAACCTATATGTGATGTCCCTGGTGTTACAGGTATCTATGGACGACGGTAATCGCTCACCCGTTAGCTTGTTTGCTACCTATGGCATAAAACATTGGTCTAAGATTCCCAAGTTTTTTTCGTTCTGATTTAGTCTGTATTTTGTGCCTTGCTTTATGTTATATTGTTACTAGGATTACAGGTGTATTTCGTACATCTCGAGATTATTTGTACTTGTTATAAAAATGCCTTGGTCGACACAAATATGAATAAACACTGTTAAAATCGAATCATAATTGACGAATATAGCTCTTAACTTTAATACCATAAAACTATAATTAGGAACAAGCCGGAATGCAAAAAAAAAGTATTGAGAATTTGGGATCGCCTTCGAATTTTATTCTAAAAATAAATACATAGTCTGAAATCACTGTATCAGACCGGAATAGACACACAGAGTATGGTTTTGTTAATAACGAGAACGCTCACAGGTTATCATAGCACCCAAAACTCAAAATGTATACTTTACTAAAATCTTGTTTTTGTATAAACGGATTACTTAACGTGACATCAACGAAAATACCTCAGGCAGTGTCATCAGTTCCCACTACCAAGCTGCCTTGTTTGCGTTGCCTGTCTGGCCTAAATTTTCCAAGTTGATAATGAAAAAGCTCCGTCGCCTCAGCTCTACGTGTAATTTTACTTCAAAGCTGCCTCCAGGACCCGTTTGTTATTTTGTGTAATCACTAAGCACGGAATATATTACAGGCCCGTCTCAATGGTGGATGTAAAGTCTCTGGGTCTCATTGCTGTTTGCTTATCGACGTTGTCTGGATCTGTTATTTGTATCTTTATTTATTTTGCTTAACGTAATAAGAATGACGCATATATTTACATTTTTTATAAGAATTTAAAGTGGGATACATTTGAAAGATCATTTACATCTGTTTTTATTATTTTGTGCTTGACCATGATTATATGTACAAAGCCCTTTTTTATCCAAAAGCGTCTCTTAAAAAGTGTATTGTGACTGGCAGTGCTAATCTCTGAAGATTCCGGAACTTTTAAGCACTTTAAGTATGCAAATATGTTTAGGGTACACTCTAAAACAAAGAAAATAAATTTTGATAGCCCGTTGGTCCAGTTGGTAGTGAACCTGCCTTCTGAGCTTGAGGGGCGTGGGTTCGATTCCCATCTAGGACAAACATTTGTGCGATGAACATTTGTGTTTGTTCTATATCTGGGTGTTAATATCTATTTAAGTATGTATTTAAAACTATATATGTATGTATATCAGTCTCTGGCAGCCATATCACAAGCTTTGCTTAGTTTGGGGTCAGATGACCGTGTGTGAAAAAATGTCCCGAATATTTATTTATTTATTTAAATAAAAACGCGACAAGCTCTGTTAGCGAAATATAGACATGATCATAAACAATTAGAACTGTGACAATTTTAGTTAATCGCTATTACCGTGTGCTCTTTGTCGCCATTGAAGCGTTAATTCTTCGGACGGGCGCGCGTGCTGGCGTGACTGCATCAACGCTTCCTGCTCCGAGAGGATTCCGATGTCGTTATGTATCAACAATGTTTCTCTCGCGAGTTTTTACTTTCTCGTCTCGAGTGCTCGAAGATTCATTTAACATTCTTTACGACTTCTTAACTTTTATTGTTCGTAATTTTACATCGCTTAATCTTAAGAGAGCAATCCGAAGTTTGAAAATAATATTTTGTCTTTCCCTCTTCTTGTACGAAAATCTTTAGTATTCTTGTCAAAAAGAACATTACTAAGCAAATGTTGTATGCTGTTTATTTCTGAGGGTGGTTGTGAAATATTGCTAAACCTAAATCCGAGAAAATATTGCAAAGATAGCTAGCTGGTATAAATACATTTATAAATTCCCGGTTTGTAATATCTACAGCTGTTTCTAGAGGGATTCTGTTACAAAACTATAGTAGACCGTATTTAACATATGGCAAAAGTTATTATCTCATGTTAATATATGATAGCTTCAAGCGACTATAACTAACTTTAACAAATGTCGACATTAATAGCTGTCGTGAAATGGTCGTGACGTCAATTACAGTTCAAATGAATATATTTATCGGGTGTTTCATTAACGCTATCTGTGTAGAGAAAATCCTTAATGACATCGAATTCGTTTTTTATGCGAAGGGCCGACTCTGTGTGTCAGTGATTGATGATGCTCGAAAAGACCGTCCGATTCGACCTAAAAATATAGTTGCTTGGCGACGGAAAACGGAAATGTGGTCTGTCAAAAAAGTACAATACAATATCTCTACACGTTGTGCAACTCAATGAAGAAAGAGCCCATAATAGAAAAAGTTCTTTTGTCAATTCTGTGTAAACTCATTCACAAAGAAACCGATGTTGCCGCAAGTGTATATCGACTTTGGAAACTGTATCAACCATAAGCTCTTATGTCAAAGCAGCTGAGTTCAAGTTTCCTAGAGTGAAACTTCTATTGTTCGTGTACTCTCCTGTAACTTAATTGTTTGAATATTAATAATTTCTAGAGTAATTAGTCAGTTTAAATTCAGCACCCTTAATTGCTTTGATTACCAGGTCTTCTTAATTAGCCACTGTTAAATTATAAAGTCGCTAAAGGATGTCTGTAAAGAATTAAGTTACTAATAATATTTAGTATCTCGTGACAAGTATGGCGAAAAACATTTTTCGTTTACGTATTGTTCCATACATTTTAATAAAGCGCCTCCAGCGGAAACGCGGAGGAACTAAAATCGGTAGTATTCGGCGGTATAGATTGCTTCACTCTAATACGAAAAAAGTTTTCGAATACCTTTCAGCCCAACAATGTATGGAACAATACGTAAACGAAAAAAGTTTTCGAAAACTATCAAATCTGGGACTAAGGGTACAGATGATTAGCTCAGCTGATGTTATGGTGCGTGGTTCGAGAGGCAACTCCACGAGGGGCGGCCGACCGAAGCCGAGCGGTTTTATTAAAGTGCACCCAGTCACCAGTCAGTTGCCTCACGTCGACGACGGCGGTCGACTATCTCTCCGTTCACAACCAACTTTAAACAATCTTGTGACTAAACTGTCCTCTGATTCTATTCACAGTGGCACAAACAGTGATCGGCATTCCAGGAATTCAGTGTTTACTGTGATAAGTGCAGGATTATCTCGAGATTCTTGTTTAATCAAATTTGGTGCGTTGGTAACACCGGTTCAAGGTACCTGTAGTGATATACCTATTATTTATTATATATTATATGTCAAATCTTCGAGTTGTGACTACAGTTGGCTTTTATTATCTCTCAGAGATTAATTTTAGGCACATGTGTAGTTTTTGTCTCGAGTTGGTTGGACATCAATTTGTTTTTGTGTCACGTACGGGGCTAACTTCCACGTTCTTTGCTACCGAAGCATGTTTCGTTTCAGCTGTCAAGTTTATTTAAAGTTGTATTTCTTTTTTGTTTGGGATACAGTGAATGTGTCTTATGGTATGTCTACCAGTCAAACGTTTTTCAATGTTTAAACGACCCCTTATCTCAATATTCTAACTTTTATTACGAAACATACATCTGGAGTATTATTATCTTTTTTAGCTTCAGACAATTTTAATTGTTTGGTACCTTTTAATCACAGATCTCATAATAAGAATTGCAAAATTTATGTTCGCAATAAACATTAAAAAGGGGTTGAAACATGCGAGTAGGGTTATTGATTCGCAACCCTAATAAAATTGGCGTATTGAGAGGTGCCCTATTTCATATATTGAGAGGGAAGGACGCATTTGCCTCCGGGCTGATTCTGAATGAGGATCAAATCACTCTGATAGAAAGCAATTTATAAGACTTCTTTCTTTGCAGCATATATGAATATGATGCATGTACCTCATTATCAGCTTATCGTGTTCCCACTGCTGGAACACATGCCTTCTGTCAGAGAAAGATGGTGGACCCTAATCCACAATGCAGGCCCAGTACATGTTGGTGAATGTCATTATGTCTGAACTTTTGAGGTTCTTGGACATACCGGTTTCCTCTCGATGTTTTCCTTCACCGTTGTTGAGCGATGGCATCGAGTGATGGATAATTTATTTAAGTACTAAATAAGTCATTGGGGCACGGCCGAGGATCGAACCGGGTGCCGTCAGATTGTAAGGCGCAGATGCTACCGCTTGGCCACCATCGCTCATGTACCTATCTAATAATAAAACTACCGGTATCATCTATCATCCGATAAAACTATCAGTACAATTGGAATTTTCTTCAATTCATACATTCATAAGATTTGTAATGGAAGTTGTTAATATCGATACGAACTGACCTCTCGAAAATACACGGAATCTTGTAACTCTACCAGCCTCGACATAAAAAAGCTAGTTTCAAATCCAGTTATTTCTCTATCTCTGTAACTTTAGAATCGTGTACTTTCATGTACCTACCATGCATAAAGTTAGCACATGCAATACACGTTTCCACTTCGAAAAGCTGTTATTCAATTTATGATTATTGACTACCCATATATATATATATATGGTCCCATAAAACATAAAACCTTTATATCGTTTAAAACAATGATCAATTTATATTCTTACTAAAAAGTTCTCATCATTTTGCGATTGCAGATCAAGATTTGTGATAAAACATCTAATTTAAAATAAATACTGAAGTAAGTAACATATTGGCATTTTATGGAGAACGAATTATATGTATGATGAGCGAAGCGAGATAGGCCAACTATATTTATTTACGAAAGTTCACATTCTCACATCGTGTATACCTAATCACAACTAATAAAATATTAGTAATTTTTAAACTTTCGCGATTTGAACACATGTTTTAATAAAATATTGTAGCGAAGAATTTTCATTCTTTTTGTTTAGTGGATTCGGGATTGGGAGAACAAAAAACTTTATTAGATTTGCACACTAATATAATATGTATTTAAAAACTATTTATTTTCACTTTCCATATTAGAGTACCTATAAAATGTATATGCTAGAAATAATAATATGCACATAGAAAAACTAATGAGTACCTAAAATTGCTTAAAATCAAACGTTTACAAACTAAACTAATAATCTAATAAACCATTGCCAGCAGGGATCGTACCCAAAATGCTGGCCGCATTGCCGCGTTGAATTGCAATACTAAAGCGTTGCGCAAGATACCGGCAAACATTTTGGTCACAAGCTGCTTCGAAGAACGTATTGATAAATTTTTAAAAATATTTTTAGCGCCTGAACCGCACGGTCCTATGTTTCGCTTTCGACCTCCATAGGCTCAAATATGTGCGTCTAGGCAATTTATTTGTTTGTATTTTATTTCTACCAGGAAATAGACAAATTCTAGTTTAACACATGCCTCTAGTCTTGCACAGAGTATAATTAAGTCGTTACGAAGTTCATCGTACTTGCCTTCCATGAATGTTAAACACTGCAAGGTGTAGCGAAGGGATAGGTAAACAATATGCAACAGAACACCGAGTTAGAAAACGGACGGTTGTCACAACAACAGGAGACATGCAATCCAGTCATGCTCTGCCGATTCACTACTGATTTCTGCTACACATTTATTCATATTTATAAAACTTAAATCTTGTCTTTTGTTGTCTTTGTCTTAAGTTCTTTAAATAATTCAACCACAATCCTTTCAGTTATTTCGCGTTGAAAGATTGTCATTATAACTTGTGGTAATCTCTTTAAATTACTTGAAATGCAACATACGAGATAGCGTCAAATATCACATCAGCCTACCAGCTGCTATTTTAAGACATACCACCATTCCCTCCACTGACTTTATGATGCCCGCATTTAAATAAAGATTGACCTTATATCACCGACGCCAAGCCAATGAAATGTGTACAAGAGTTAACCGAACGCACGTCCATGTGTAGGCAGCAGTAAACATTATTCAGTAATCAAACTATTAATCATGTCAATTTCAATGTTTTTCTTTACAATTTGTGTCGAGGTTGAAGTATTACTCTTTTTGTCTGACTCTCTCTTCGTGATTTAATTTTCTAACAGCTATTTATTATACACTTGATTTGAAGTTTATACGTGACTAGTGTCATTAAGATTTAATCGCTACGCTACAATGAAATATATTGATACTTTTTCAATGCATCATTTTACGTTTTCACCTGCTGTACGTTACAATTATGTTGCCGTTCCTTTTGTGTTTTACTTTTCACTTGTATAGAAGCAACTCGTAAAGTGAGTTTGATTTTTCCAATCCTTTGTCATAAAGCAACAAAGCGCGTTATTGAATTTCAACAAATCCTCCCTGAGGCAGGGGTGCTAGATACCGGTGAAGGGAAAGTCTGATCAAATAACAATGATTATTATTTCACGTTGAACGAAACTCCGTTTTCATTTTGTGTCTGTGCTATATTATGTATACCTACTGCTTATGCGTTTTTTTTAAATTATAGGCTTGCCTTTGTCAAAGTATTTGCTATATTATGTTTCAATATCCATTAAAATAAAACAAATAGCAGGAAATGTCACAAAAAGAATAAGATTTTGTGTTTCACGTCGCATCACGTCAGCCAGTTGGAGCATGAAATCGACGGAATCTCAGAACAACCTCGACTCGGTACATTGATTGTACCGGGTAATATTCTATTTTATTCCAAAGCAGGTGGCCACGTTTGTTTATTCAGCGCCTTAACACGCTACAAAGGATTCTGCGATTCCCCACAGCGTTATCGACAGTTTTTCTAAACGAAACCCCGAGCGCTCTTATTTGATTCAGGCGTTCCTGTTTGAATCAATGCACGGGCTTGCGGAACGAAGCTCGTTTTATTTGGATTTCCGTATGGCTTTGTGCTTAGTGTCATGTTGCCTGGTAGAACTGAATAATGGAACCGCACAGGCTTTACAATCAAAACGAGTTAGATTCTCTGCAGTATTTCCTCTCTCCGTTGTTATATGCATAATATGATAGTTTGTGTGATCTTTTTCAGTATTTCAAAGTATTATCCCTGCATACAGTCAACTAACCGTATAATTCGCTGCTACATCAGTATCATCTCGGATAAGTTCAAAAAACATGAGTGTACAAATAGTGCAAATAGATAGTGTGCTAGCAGTTATTGCAGCCAATTTAATTTTATCTGCATCAGTTGTGACGCTCGTTACGCCAGTAATGGTTTCGTATTTATTGTTTTAATTGGTTGTTTCGTTAGCACTGTTGACTAAAACTGGAAGCTAGAATTCATAAAATGAAATAGAGTTTGTTTCAAAAATGCCATGGAAATATAATTGTGTCTGAATCTAAATGATTTTGCAAAATTCACGCATCTGTAACTTCGTTTACAGAGAACAGTGTTATGTACAGTTGAGAAGGTAATTTAATGTGTAGTCAGAGAATGTGGGACCAACATACCTACTCATTACGTGCCGTCAAGCATCACGAGTTCGAGTTTTAAATCTAGACACGATTGCATTTCTGGGAAAAATTAAAACGCTTGTAATATGAGATGTTCATTTTATAACATACGTTTATTGTTGGAAAATTTTATGAAGCTACTACATGCTCTCTTTCATTATGAGCGAAGTTATGAAGTTATGTATATGAGTTTTTGCTGTGCAGTAACAGTATACTAAGATGATAAAACTGACAAAACTTTGTTAGACCACAATACCGATTATACGCAAACAAATTTCATAATCAAGATGCCAAAGAATAACAGAATAGATAATGTAATTATGTCTGATATAATCGTACTCGCATTACGATTGACATTCGTCTACAATCGCAAATTTACTTAGACATAAGGTCTAAACAAATTCACATCAATTTTCTTAGGAAAAAAGTTCTTGCGCTAATATAGCACTACAAAGTACGAACCTATTTCATGCAATGCTGTTAAAATAAATTGATTCCTTAGTTTCTTCTAAATCTTTTATTGGCAATGGTTCATTTTCCTAGAAGAAATCGCTTCCAAGAAAAAAATTCGATGATGTAATAAATTCCCCGAATTGTTTTCGTTAACTTCTTTATCTACTTTTGTTATGCGATACATATTACCCGCACTGTTGAGTTGATTGATTAACATGCTATAAAAGTAGAATGTTTCATATTCCAGAACTCAGCAGTACAATTTCATTCATAGTTACACCCACCCGTTTTACCAAACCGGCTTCCATTGTTAATTAAGGTAACTGCACAGTTAGTTAACCTTTTTATAGATCGCACTGTAATGGTACAAAGCATGCACTAATCCTATTAACCTCTCTGAACCCGAGTACTATTATCTTATAGTTTACCATTTGCTATGCACTTTAGTAATGAGTGTTAATCGTTCATTGGCTACAACGAAAGTTTAGTTTAGAGTATTTGTTACCAAATACATATCGGAGATTTCTCGTTGTAAGTTGTATTGATATATAAGTATAATATTACACTTATGTTTGCCGTATGTCATTACTTTCCAGAATTCAATCCCTATTAGCGACAGTATCGAATGGTGTAATAATTCAGTTTTTTTCAAGATCAACGGCTTCGATCCTTGGCTAGGATTATTGATTTTTGAAATGAAGCAGTTTTAGTTTTCATCAAAATCGGGCCCGAGACTCCTTTAAATACTTTCGCTCTTCCGCATTGTTTGGGATTGGGCCATCCACGCCCACTTGTTTTTTTTTTTTTGTTAAGGTGCGCTTATATTCGACATTTCTTAATTTTATTACAATCTAGCCTAATGTTAGGCTAATAAGTAATTTATTAATAAATGCTAGTTGACTGACCATGGCAACTCATTTAATACTTTTAATTTTCTATACTTACTTATATATGGTTGTCGCCTTATTAATCCAGTCGCAAGTGAATCTATTTCTTATGGGCAAGCGTGCTCCATCGTAGAATACATCATCAAAGCAAGTTAGCACACCGGCAACAAGAGCAAGCCAATTTTTGGTGTCTGGTTTATAGGTAGGTGTTGAATGTTGTTATTAGAAAACGTTTCTATAGACATCCGTCATCTAGTCTACATGTGACCACGGACAATGCAGAACGTTAGGAATTAATCTATACTAATATTATAAAGAGGAAAGATTTGATTGTTTGTTTGTTTGCATTAAATAGGCTCCGAAACTACTGAACCGATTTGAAAAATTCTTTCACTGTTGGAAAGCTACACTATCCCCGGGTGTTATCTATACTAATATTATAAAGAGGAAAGATTTGATTGTTTGTTTGTTTGTTTGCATTGAATAGGCTCCGAAACTTCTGAACAGATTCGAAAAATTCTTTCATTGTTGGGAAGCTACACTATCCCCTTGCGTGTTTGACAGTTCTAAGACAGGACAACGTCTGTCAGGTCAGCTAGTAGGCTTATAATCTATACACGTGCGAAGCTGAGGCGGACCGCTAGTATGAAATAAAAACGATGTTTTCTTTAAAAAAAATAACGTTGCAACTAAGTTCGAAAGAAGATGAATCATCAAAGCAATAAACAAACTTGGTGTGATAAAAAAGGAGAATACCGCATTGACTAATATAATGAATCTAAATAATACGTCACGTCGCGAAATGTTGACAACTTATGTTTGCGCATTGTATATATGTAGTACACACACTCGTTTGGGGTATAATCTTATCCTTATCCGTCTATCAACTGACGAATAACTCTCACTTGCAATAACACTGTAACAGTTGAATAAATTTCTGATAACGTTGTAAAAGAATCGTATAAAAATAAACATTTAGGATATTTTATGTGACCTTAGATAATATATAATTTGCATCTCCTTAATCTCGAGCTAGTACCGAAAAAAGTCTACCAATAACTGAAGGGGGCGAGGTAAAAACGTATGACACGCACTGACATATTCTTACTAGTTCTACAAACGCACACTTCAATATTGAGCGTCACACAACTGCAAACGATATGCTCAAAAGTCATCACTGTAGATATATGTCACCCAGTCCACACACAATAGTAATTTCCCCTAACTATGTAACTGTTTATGACCTTTTTGTATAAAACTTTACTATAGTTAATCGATATTGAGTGGAAATAATAATTGTAATAAATAACATAATTAATAATAAACTAAATAACTGTAACAAGCTTCAATGCCGCCAGCATGATGGGTCCTACGCTGCCAACTGGTAGTCAGCTTGAGCATTTGGATTGTCTTTAGACCTTCAACGGTCTATGGGCAGTCCAACTGTTTTTGTAGTGTTAGTATTAGCTTGTATTTTGCTTAGTTAATAAACGCACTTCTCCATAAAAATTTAAATATTAAAATATAGATAGATAGAACTCTTTATTGTGTACACCAGAAATAAACATTACAACAAGATAGAAAACACATACGAGCTAGTGCCACAAGTATTCTATTTAATTTATTTTTATTTAGTAGTGATAAGTGAACTTCAGTTTCCACCTATCCCTCTACCGGTAGCTCAAAGTGGATTTTTTCCACTTATACCAGTAAGGATAGGTGTACCAGGCTAAATTGACGACCAAGGTTAAGTGGTAAAAGGGAAACTGTTAGGTATAACGCTTCCATTAATTTTTTCTGACCTTCACACAGAATATTTATAATATCAAAATCTCATCATGCTACCATCACGATTCGCCATGCGTAAAACCAATAAAGCTCTAGTAGCGTGAATGCAGCTACATCTACGAACCGTGGGCCAGAATCTAGGTCAAAGCACCAGTAAGTGAACGGTTTAATGCATTATATATGACGAATCGCGGCCGTACCAAGTCCATGACAGTTCAGTCACACCGATTAGTGGCTCAGAGGCCGGCGGCGCGTGACGACGAGCCCTCGCGAATCTGATTCCAATCTCATGTGACAGTTTCTAGAGCATTCTGATCAAAATTTATAGTCACTGTAATATAATTAGAGCAAAAAAAAAAAACAGTGTTTTATAATTAGAGCATTTGATTTGCGCTATGCATTATATTTATAGCTGTGCCTCCCGGTTTCACCTGCGTGGATTACTCCTTATAACATAAACGATATGCCAGTGTAAGTCCCGTCAAAATCGGTCCAGCCGTTTTGGAGTCCAAGTCGATTTTTATGCCTACACTAGCGGTCCGCCCCAGCTTCGCGCGGGTATAGATTATAGCCCATGTCACCCGGGGATAGTATAGCTTCCCAACAGTGAAAGAATTTTTCGAATCGGCTCAGTAGTTTCGGAGCCTATTCAATGCAAACAATCAAATCTTTCCTCTTTATAATATTAGTATACTCGTAGATATCTAGATTACGAGTATGATGAATCAACACTCAATAAGAATTCATTGAATCCTGAGTGAATGATATCGACTTTTACGATATAAACGGTACCTTACAAATGAGTATTTGCGCCGTTATTCATTATCATCATCAGCCGGAAGACGTCCATTGCTGAATATATGCCTCGCTGTTATTAACAAGTATAAAATGATTTTTTGTTTAAACCCGATGTATAAATTGTTATTTTTGAAAACCTGGTTCATCATCATCGTCTGGAAGACGTCCACTGCTGAACATAGGCCTTCCCCTTTAACCTCCACACTGAACGACAGCCTGCCTTTTGCATCCACTGGATGCCAGCTACTCTCACGTCGTCGGTTCATCTAGTGGGAGGCCTACTTACACTGCGTCTTCCGGTTGGTGGT
Source organism: Agriopis aurantiaria (assembly GCA_914767915.1). Taxonomy (NCBI): domain Eukaryota; kingdom Metazoa; phylum Arthropoda; class Insecta; order Lepidoptera; family Geometridae; genus Agriopis; species Agriopis aurantiaria. Next base: position 9,380,691 of record OU611999.1, read on the forward strand.
CTCCACTCAAGAACCTTTCTTCCCCATCGGTTTTCGGTTCTTCGAGCGATCAGAAAATCTGATTAATGAGCTGATAATCTTAAAAGGGCTGAACAGATTTTCTTGACGCATTACTGATTACTAAGAACAATCTCGACCAAATCACTTTTCAAACAAAAACCTAAATGAAAATCGGATTAACCGTTTACGTTTGGGCGCTACAATCCCACAGACAGACATAGATACGCAGATACACACGTTAAACTTAAACACCCCTCTGTTTGCGTCGGGGGTTCATAAAACTGAACATCTTGGCACAGAATAGTGACGTGACTGATGAAAAAGATCATTAGTCTTCGAAATAGGTACACGAATTCGCTAAGAATAGTGCATTATTTATCAACGCGTTTATTACTCTCGTTTTGTTTACTTTGAGGAGAACCTTGATCTAATTCTAGTTTATTGGTTGTTTTTCATTCTAGTCCGCATTTTTCATCTATTAAAATAATGTCTGCACAGAGAGAACGTGAAAATGTTTTTGAAGAGGCTTTCATTCTAAGGTCCTGCCAGAGCAATGACGATATTATAAATTATCATTGCGACGGAGCGATGAAACGCTTTTGTTGTCGCCAAGAATTTTAACATAATATCTCGTGACACAAGGGATGTATCGCCCAATTCGCCAAGTGTTGTATTTATATGAAAAATAGACCACTGCACGTTGCCTATTAGTGCACTTACACCATCATGCGCTAACGTCATTGAGCCGGGTGGGAAGGCTTGTAAAAGAGCCTCGAAATTCACTGCGCGACCAAAAAATTTGTCATAACTGTACAACGGAAAGGGTTACGCGAGTTATTTGTGCGATGTCGTGTAGATATTGAGGTCACAGTTTTTTTTTTTTTTTTGTTTATATTATAACGGCTATCAAGGCATTTTTGTAAGAAATTTGTTGCAGCCAGCTGCACCCATATAAACGAAACGTCAGTCATTCGAAATCAGTTAGCAACTGTGATGCTGACAAAGAACTTTGAGACCTAGCCCAAAAAGGTAAGGTCCACGTTCTTTGGATGCGGAGTTCGACGCGTTCACATAAATAAGAATGTGCAATCAAGGTTCGGTCGTAATGCCTGGCGACAGATTTACCTTTCCATTTCCGTTCTATTTACTTCTCTTTTCTGTGATTGAGTTGATCTAAAAGGTTAGTTAAGCAGAAAAGAGAGAGTTAGAAAGAGAGAGAGAGAGAGAGACACGTTTTCACCCAATAAAAATACTATACTTACGCTCAAAAGTTTCCTAAGTCTGTCTTCGCCCCCAAATATATGTATGCAGAAAAAAAAAAAATTTATTATTCTATTGCTGTGTGAAAGGGGAACAAACTAACCAACAAGCAAAACACACTTTCGCATTTACGATATTAGGAAGAAACTAAGCCAATAAATTTACATAAATAACATGATGAATACAAATTCTATGGTATACAATGTACTGATTACAGAATATGTATCAAATATCAGTGTCTGTTTTTGCAACGACCTTAAAACCGTTTCGACCGATACAGTTCTAATATCTTCGAGTATTGTGACCATGACTTGGCCATGCACACAATATTGTGTACTTAGTTACGCTGTATGTAACTGGTGTAGTTTATTAGATTTATGCGCGATTCGTCCCAATGTTTCGACCCTTAAGATGAAAAAATATTGTTTCGTCCATTTCTCGATTCTTGTTTCGGCCCTCATGCCTAAACTTGGTTAAGTACAGCAAGTTAGCAACAAAATATAGAAAGTGATAGCTAGAGCATAATTACGTATTATTTTTAGGGTTCCGTTCCCTAAGGGTAAAAACGGGTCCCTAATACTGAGCCCACTATGTCTGTCTTGCCCGTCCTACCTTTTAACGGCTGTATCTTTCGAAGCGTTATAGACAGCCAGTTGCAATTTTCATAGAATATTTAATGTTACGGCGGATTAACTAAGAAATAATACCAAAGACAAAAATTTAAATCGAAACGGGTTCTGTTTTTTAACGTATTTTTGTAATAAAAATAGTAATACGTATACAGGCGTCAAATTTGGCATGGTTAATTGACTATAATATACACTTCTAAAGTAAAATAATAAATAATGGCCAAGTGTGAGTCGGTGACAAATTTCTGTTCATTGCCAAGTTATAACTGGTAATTCGGTTACTTGGATGACCTTACAATTTCTCTCACCGAATCGAAATGCCACCATAATTTACTAATTTGAAAGTCGGTGTTTTAAATTGATAATTATTGTATTTTGTGGTGATACGGAACCCACAGTGCGCGAGCCCGACTCGCACTACCCGTTAAAATAAATAAAACTTTTTTTTTTTTTTACATCGGACTAGGCTAACGTTTGACCGCGAAATAATATATAAAAGCATTCACGCATTTTAGGTGTTAATTGTGAACACTTTAAACCAAGAAAATATTCTAGTACTAACCACCGCGATTGCGGTGTTGAGTCCTTGGATCATATTAACTTTATTATATCTGATCTGTTTAAGGTAGTCATCTGTAGATAAATTAATGCAACTATGTACATAGATCATGCGTTCATATGAACAGGATTTAGTTTTGTGCGTGTATTCGTTTATCAGTAAATGTGTGCAATGTTCTTACCTTACCAAAAAGTGGCAGACAAAATGTTCGCGGATTGTGTCGTTGGCATCTCCCCTGGTAAATGCTCGAAGTATGTCATACGAGTATAGCTTTGCATTATGTCATGTCAGTCAATCGTAACGCATATATCGGATTTACTACAGCTAGTTTCCAACCGACATTGACGAAAATCTCATATATCAAAGATGTGATATAAATTCCAGTTACAAACGTGACCTAATTAATTACACGAAGACATAGGTACACGTCGTATCAACTATGCGGTTATTAGTTTAACCAACAACGCTTAAATCAACAGCTAGACCTATCGACGTTGTACATACATGCCTCTTTGTAATAAAACATATTAATATTACCTTGAGATGCAGATGGTGAAACGATTGGTCGATTTATGTTCGTATCGATAAATATAGGAAAGTAAAAATAAATATTACTAAACTAGCAAACACGAACGGCAATGGATTGCAGTACTTATTTGATCGCTTACCCATTCCAATTCCATTAATAGTAGGTATAATGAACTGCTTCCAATATTTGACCAAGGAGAGCAAATAAACACGAAGATGTACCTATACAGGGTTAAAAAAAAAATACTAGAAATATGTTTAAAAATTAGGTACCTGGCAATTTAACGCGGGGATGCAGCCAGCGTTCTTCTTGTTTATTATTGTTATATTGTTATATAAGACTTTTTTATGTTTGCTTCGTTTGATATATTGTACTTAATGTCATATCTAATAATATCTCGCATTCATCTTCCATACACCATAATTAAAACATGCTGAGTTTGTAAAAGAGTTATTTTAGTTTTGTCTTATTCTGATTTTTTAACAAGGTAAGTAATGAATTTAAGATTTTTAGTAAGTAGATTGTAAAGTAAACACCTATAAACACACCCAAAGCAATTACTTCCACATACCGTCTCGTATGTCTACTTCCAAGCTCTGATTAACAATGCGCAGTTAATTCAGAACGGTTCCAATTAATGGTAGATAATCGGTTACACCATCGATCTAGTCAACACATATGGGGGCAGGGCAATGACGACAGTGATGTCATCTAGGGCGGTCAATTGTCGTCGCGCTGTGGGCTACATCTATACTTTAGCAGCTTTTGTATTTACCTATTTGTTCACTCAAACACGTTTTGGTACCTAAATAAACAGAAGAAAGTCGCCGGCTCATTTGTTCAGATTGGATTGGAGGGATTGGACTTGGGTCAAGTGAGAGACAATTATGTGGGCTTTATTCACAAAATCGACCTTCAAGAATGGAGAAGAATTTAATCCCTCAGGTTGTAAAATTTTGCAGAGAGCTTGTTAAAATTTTACTGTTTTTGTGTATGATACAAATTATTTTTTTTTGAATATGCTGTCTCCAATATGGTCCCATCTACATTTCAAGCATATACAGGGTTACGCATAGACTGTGGTTAGCCGAAAACAGGTCATTTTGTACTCATCATTATGAACAACTTTTACTATGGGACCAACCCAGAAATCTCGAAAAAAAAACTGCTGTTCTATGCATTTTGTGTCAATGACCGTTTTCTATGTAACAGCTGAAATTTTTTACGCGATTTCAAGGTTGGCCCCATAATAAAAGTTTTTCATAATGATGAGTATAACAATGACCTCTTTTCGCCTCTATTTGCGTAACTCTATATTCATCGAAGGGTGGATAATTAGGATATGAATCCCGTTTATTAAACGTCGAAATATGTTTTTTTGATATATTTGTTATAGTATCTTTTTATTTTCAATTTACACAGAAACAATGGACTATAGAAAGACGCTAACAATCTCCATACATGAAGATATGGCCGTGATGTCATTCAGGCCGGTCAATTGTCGCCTCTTTGTGATGTGGAGCTTGCGCAATGTTGGGCCCAGTGACAGATGCTTTGGTATATGGATTGTGGTTTGGTCGGTAGTGGTTTAGTTTAGGCGAGGTTTGATAGATAAACAAGCTTTCACATACAAACAATACCCTAAAGATTACCTATTTACCAAAGGAGTAATGTACCTTGAATGTTAAGAAGATAGATAGATACTCTTTATAACATACTCTACTCTTACTCTCTTTAAAAAAAAAATTGGGGGGCTAAGTTTGGTACCGCTGCATCCAATTAACTATAAAATTCATCATCATGATAATCAGCCTATATTAGTGCACTGGTGGACTTCTAAGGCGCGCTGCTCAGCCAAAACTTCTGCTTTCCAGTCTCTGTCAGTTACCTTGCCTATTCGACTCTATCGAATCTAAAGGCGTCCTTCGCTACGTTTGGCGAATCATGAATTAAGTTTTACATTGAGACACTTTATTTTTAGGGTTACGTATTCAAAGGGTGAAAACGGGACCATATTACTAAGCCTACGCCGTCCGTCTGCCTGTCTTTCCGGTCCTACCTATTAACGGTTGTATCTTTCGATCCGTTATACTTAGATAGCTAGTTGTAATTCACAGAATATGTAATCAGTAATGTTACGATGGATTAACTAAGAAATAATAATAAAGTCAAAAAGTATAAACAAAAGAGTTTTTTATTTATTTTATTTAATGATAGGCTTGCGTTTGACCGCCAACTCCCCTGATGTAAAGCGACGATGTGGTCTACGATGGAGCACGCTTGCCTAGAAGAAAGCGATTTTTGTATTTACTCTAATGTAATAACGGTAATAATATATACAAGCGTCCCGGACCCGGGTATGACCTAAAACTGAGACCAGAACCACCGGAGGATGGGCAGCAGCGTCCTATTAGTACATGGTGAACGTACTGCGATCCCCAAGCCGCCTGCCAAGCGTGGGGATTATGGCAACACCCCTCTCTAGAGTGAGGCCATTTTTCAACAGTGGACGTTTACTGGCTGATGACAAGCGTCCAACTTGGCCTGATTATAGTACACAGTCTAAAGTATAACAGCAAATATATAATAATAGCCAAGTGTGAGTCGGTAACAAATTTCTGTTCATTACCTAGTTAAGCAACGTAGGGCGCAGTCGGTAACTGGATGGGTGACCGCCAGGGCGTGATGTTGTCTTTTTTCACTACTATTTTTATTTTGTGGTGGTACGGAACCCTCAGTGCGCGAACCCGACTCAAACTTGGCCGGTTTATTTATTAATACCATAGCAAACAAGCACCAGTCAATACTAATAAATTGCTTTATTAATATCGAGTACGAATATAAGCCATCGTCGGAACAAGCGTAAGCTTGTGCCTACACCCGCAACACCCCTATTTTCAATTTCTTTTTAAATTGGCCCTTACGTTTATTTCGGTAACAGCTGCCATCGATTTACGAGCCAATTAAATCGATTTAACGAATACGTATCGGCTCGGAATTGATTCGGTGTTGTATGTGACAAAATGAATAGGCAAACTTGTTTTACAAACAATTTATGCAACTATCTTTATGAATGAATTTAGTTTAACAAACATTTGTCTAGAATTTACATACAAAGTTTGGCTTCGTACATTTCGTAGCTCAACTCAATGTAAAAATGTCAGCTACATATCTTAAAACAACGATCTTATATGTTACCTTAAAAGTTGAACAAACCACTGTCTGCAATAAGATTGACTGTTGAAATTGTCACGTAATACTACAATTTTTAGGGTTCCGTACCCAAAGATTGTAAAAGGGACCCCATTACTAAGCCTACACTGCCCATCCGTCTGTGTTCCTACATTTTAACGGCTGTATTTTTCGAACCGTAATAGATAGCCAGTTAAAATTTTCACAGAATATGTATTGTTACGGCGGGATAACTTAGAAATAATAAAGTCAAAAAGTATACAACTAAAAGGGGGTACATCATTTTTTTTTTTGTATTTTTGTATTTGCTCTAATGTAAAAACGGTAACCTACGTACAAGCGTTCAACTTGGCATGATTATAGTACACACTCTAAATTATAACAACAAATAATAAATAATGGTTTAGTGGGAGTAAAATTTTGTTTACCACCAAGTTAAGTAACGTTGGGCACGGTCAGTACTTGGTGGGTTGGCTGGGAGTGATGTTGTCTTTTTGCACTACTTTCTGTATTTTGTGATGCTACGGAACCCTCAGTGTGCGAGCTCGACTCGTACTTGGTCGTATTTTTTAACCCATGCTATCCCACTCCTGGGCAAAGGTCTCTCTCATTTCTTTACTGGCCCTTGTAATGGATGAAAATAGAACAGTTCAACTCGGTATATTGAATTGACATCATAACCACTGAAAATTAGATAACCGAACTTTAACCTATTATGTCTTCTGTGCTTTAAATTCAACATAACGAAAGTGCTGACTGAATCGGCACTTTTGCTTGTTTTGCGAATTGTTGTGGATTTTATAAGATTTCGCCTTCCCACTAATCTGGAGGTCTTCGAGAAATTAATAAGTACAGCAAATAGGTGATTCATTCAAGTGATAATTATGAGCTCATGTTGAATCATCAACCTTGTGCTCTGTTTACACACAAATTTATAAGCTTTTAGTCGGTAGTGTTGAATAAACAAACAAGTGATAAACCTTGTCCTTCTTCAGAAATAAATCACACACAGTCATTCCACTAGTAGACCTGTGTAGGTATTTCTTATTCTTGGAAATATATTTATTTACACGAAAAATATTTAAATCCTTAAACTATTACTACCTAATTAATATATACAAATCAAAATAAAATATTAATAAAAATCATAAAAAAAACTAATCTAAAATCCTCGGTGGAGGGAAAAGTGGCCAGAATGCTGGCAGCAGGTCACGCTGGGTGGCAATGCAAATTTTTGCCCCAGTTAGGCGTCAGCATTCCGGTCACATGTCGCCTACACCAAGCGTTTGGCCAAGTCCCTATATTATATACTGATTATGATTTCTACAAGCTTTTTTGTCAGCTATACGAACAAATAGCAGTAGTCCAAAATCATTCTTTCAATTATTCAATCAACCATATTGAACCAATCAAAACAAAACTAAATAACAAATAGCAATCAATTCGTTGCTTTTCATGATTTCGGTAGTGGTTCAGAACTGAAAAAATGTTAAAAGCTTGCAAAGTGGAAGCCGCTTTACATAAATTTAACGGCCGCTGCAAACCAAAGTGAATGGCTAAAGTTTCGGAATGAATATGGCAGCTTTTCGGTAGACTTTGCAAACCTACATAACATTTTAAACGATAGCATTTGTTTCTCGTAATTACGTTACTAAAATCTGAAGCAGCCATTCAATTCCCGTAGGCTACATACTAGTGCTGAAACATTAAAAAAAAATATATATTACGGAATCCTTTTAAACAATGAATCTTCGTTTATACATATTGTTAGGTATATATATCTAGTAGTTCGCTTTAGTTCAGACTTCGCATAGATCGCAAACTGAAACGCGGTATTGCAGAAAGAGCGTCAGCCACGTTTTTTTTAAAGTACCGTGTTTAAGTAAAATCTACCCCTCCAACATGGTGGCCAGAAAACTAACTGAACTTTTTAAATGTTAGTTTGCTGAAACTGTAGCGATAACAGAAGTTGTTAGACCACTTCGAGCATGTGTGGATGTTTATTTGAGAGTTTGTCGTAGTATTTATCATTATTTGGTTGTGGAACGTTTTGGTATATTTTGTGTTCGTAGGGCTGATAACTTCCTCTGCAATTTAAAGCTCATCAGCCCGTTGCGAAATCGACCCCATATCTCAATATTTTTAATATATTAATGTTAAAAACCGACAGTTATATGATTATTAACGTTATATTTACCGTGATTATGTTATTGTTGGAGCTGTGTTAATAATCAATCTAGTGTAAAAACGGTAATACGTACAAGATTAAAATATAACCAAAAATTTGCCAATATTACATTCATCATCATCATTTCAGCCATAGTCGTCCACTGCTGGACATAGGCCTTCCCATCGATCTCCAAAAAGGCCGGTTGGAAGCGGCCTGCATCCAGCGTTTCCCTGCGGTCTCTTTTAGGTCGTCTATCCATCTTGTTGGTGGACGTCCTGCGCTGCGCTTACTGGCCTTGATCTCCATTCGAGAACCTTGCGGCCCCATCGGCCATCTGTTCTGCGTGCTATGTGCTCTGCCCACTGCCACTTCAACTTGCTAATCCGGTGGGCTATGTCGGTAACTTTCGTTCGTCTACGGATCTCCTCATTTCTGATATTACAGTACTCACTCTAAAGTAAACCAACAAATAATAAATAACGGCCAAGTGAGAGCCTGTGTCAAATTTCTGTTCACCAAAGTCACGCAACATCGGGCGTGGTCGGTACTTGGATGGGTGACCGCCCGGGCGTGATGTTGTCTTTTTGTAACTTTTTTGCACTTTCGTAGTTAACAATTTATGTGGTGGTGGTTGGTAGTGGCTCCCGCAGTGCGCGAGCTCGACTAGTACTTGGCCGGTTTAGTGAAGTATATTCACGAAGTATCGCGATGCAAACGCGCATTTGCATCGCTACTATCAAACGCCTAGTGTAAACAGCTCTAAGATGTCCACCATTTCTGAAAAGCTAAGATCCATTCATGGAATTAGGTTAACAACCACATTAAACGGCGTAAGATAGAAGTGGTGTTGAAAGATACCCTGAAATGACAAGGTTAGCTATAAGAAATAACTGCTGCATTCGTCTGACTCCCATAAAACGTTATGGTTCTTAAAACATTTGGTACTTGTACGTGTAACCAATATGCATATGTTTTATATTCGGCATACATAATTGTATTCAAACTATGACAAAACGGTTTATACCCACTCCTTATTCAATTCAGGCTGCATTTTGTTAGTAAAGAGGAGAGTGACATATCAAGTTTAATCGAATAGTATAAGTCGTTCATAATGATGATGAATACAATGACTTCCTTTCGGCTCAATATCACCGTCCTGTGGAACCCTGTATATCTAAACGTTAGTTTGCTACATGTCCCAGTGGTAACGCAGATGTTTTTGGAATCAACGAAGATATGCTCAAGCCCAAGAGTCCACATATTTATAAATAGTATAGTTTTTATTTACATATTGATAAGGAAGCTAAATTACGTGTAATATATTCTACACTTACCTATAAACGAAACACTTAACTAATAGAAGAATACCTAATAAGTATTATGGTTCAAACCACAGAATTTCAAACGATCTCTAATTTCAGGCAACGTGCCCAAAATGCTAGCAGCGTTGCCTCGCTGGATAGCGAGACCCGATTGCAGCCCAGCCAAATAACAGGCCAGCATTTTGGTCATCAGCTTGTATAATCTATATATTTACAAATCTAATTTGACCAGTAATAATTTTACTAAGTACCGTTACGTTTACATTATTGCAATTCAGGTTAGGTATGTATTGTTTGGTATCAGTCCCATCATTTCGAACTCCAAGCTTGACCGAACAGTACCATCACTATGCAAATTCAATACCTATACACAGATAATAATGAAGTTTGAAGGAACCGAGTGAGCAAACGCATAATTCAACAGTTGATTTGAATAATTTAATAATTCCTCATGCACGCTAGTCTCCGAAATGGGTCATGCTCAAATACTCATGACTAGATTGAGTTTGAAGAGTTGGCTGTAAAAGGCGAAGCTCGAAATAAGCTGATATTTTACAAAGTTTTATTGGAAACTGAGGTATTTTAGGAAACGTGTGAAGCTTCGCAAAGGTGCAGCTGGTACGCTGCTTGCTAGGGTAACCTATCAGTATTATTGTTTCTTCTCATGACCTACGGAAATGAAAATTTTTTAATGTCTTAAAAAAATAAGAAATAAAGCCGATCACTGCCAACAAAATTCAAATGCGTTTCAAATGAAAGAAGATATATATAAACATTTTAATGCAGAGAGCGCACTATACTTGTAAATGACGTCACTTGTAAGTACGCCATACAAACTCCGTATTGACCATTCCTAATCCGACCAAAAACTTTAAACGCTCATATTATCTCAAAACATTATTAGCCGGTTTATTCAATGTCTTTAGACCTTCAACGGTCTATGGGCAGTCTAACTGTATTTGTAGTGTTAGTTTTAGCTTGTATTTTGTTTAGTTAACGAAGAATACAAACGATTGGCAAAAAAATTCAAAGTTAGGTGCAAACAAAACGATTTACCCTCTTTCTTACTCTAATATCCCGTTATAGTTACATAACCATATATATATATATACATAACTGTAGTGAACAACCGTTATAGTATAAATTCAAATTATTTATTTGTCTGATCATGGTAAGTACACGTCCATATTAAGTAGCATACAGGGTCTTACAGATGAAAACGTATACCATGTTAAGACAGCGTTTTACATTTAATTATATTTTTAACTCATCAAACGCCTGTCTGATAGCCTATTACATGTACCTATCCAGTTTAATTAACTCTTTTTTATTACTAAAAGCTACGCTTAAAACGAGTATATTAAAACTTCTCTTTACATTCCCGTAGCTTCTCCAAAGTAGGTCAGGATTGAAACAGCACGGAACCGCCTTTACGGAAGCGGACGTGTGCAGCTTGTCCTGCAAACTTGTAATAAAATCACCGACTGCTGTTAAATGTTGGCTTTTGAACAAAGCGATTTGTTCAACAAATATTCATAAATCAGAGACGCTTTGACAATGAACTTGTACTAATCAATAGAGCTCTTTTTTGCCATAGATGGCAAACAAGCAGACGAGCTGCCTGATGGTCAGCAGTCACCGTCGTCTATGGATATTTGTAACACCAGAGGCAACACATCTAATACGTGGCCAACCTTTTAAGAATCTATTAACTCCCCTTTTGAAGAACCCCATGTTGTGGCTTCTCGGAAACATCGCGAAAGGTAGCACATTCCACATTTTGCATGTGTGAGGCAAGAAAGATCGCGTGAATCGCAGTGTGCGATTTCCACTGATCTATAATATCTGGATGAGCTTTCAGGTGGCGGCTAATGCGATGGTAATCAGATCAAACAGTTCTTCAAAACACTCCCCGTTGTAAATGCGATAATAGATACAAAGAGACCCAAAGTGTCTGCACAAGTTGAGTGGTTCAAAATAGACCAGCGCCTTAGAATCAGTATCGGTCACTGAATGTCCTCGTGACAGCCCACCCTTATCAAATACCGTGTAGAAATGTCAAGGCATCCGAATGGGAAAAGAAGAAAGATCAATGTCGCACTGAAGTGTCAGACTGTTCCCTTCAAAGGTATTGGCATTTACGTGCCTTACACAACGTGTCCTTAAAAGTATCGGCATTCCCCTTTCCTCTGCCTTCCTTTCTGTCTTGTCTCATTTCCTCTCTAGGAACGTTCATACGATTAAAATGACTGGCGTCACTCCGTTAAAGTTAATATTGAAAGTGTATCTTGTACATTTTGCTTCATTTTCTCAAAATGATAGGCACCATATTATATTTAGATTAAACTTTCCTAGCTTTTGAAAGATCATTGTCTTGTTTTTTGTTTTTAAGGGATTCCGTACCTCAAAAGGAAAAAAACGGAACCTTTATAGGATCACTTTGTTGTCCGTCTGTCCGGAGCTTGCAGCTCCACGGTTTCCAGCCAGGGTGCCGTGCCCTTTGTCAAATTAGACAATATTTTTGTGTACTATTACTAAGTAACATAGAACTAATGACTTTATATCTATTTGCCTTTTAAAGTTACATTCAAGTCTCTTTGATATTTCAAATATGTTAGAAGTTCCATGTCTGACACAGCATTTAAACGGTTTTAAATTCTCATACATATTAATGCTGGGTCAAAAGGACTTTTTACTTTGTCTGTTTTATTTTCCTACAGACTATTCGCCGTATTCTGTTTATTCCTTGTAAAATGTGAAAGACATTTTCCGTTTAATTTAATTTCGGAAGACGCCATAAATTTTCATACTCAGGGGACCTCATTTACAATTCTTATCTTTTCAGGTTGAAAAGTTCCTGTAACGCCGTCCGTCGCGGGTTTAAATTAAGTAAGTAAATTATTATTTTTAAGGCGAAATGGTAGAGTACCGTTCACTTGTATGACGGTAATGCAGCGTGCGCGCTTTCAAATATTTTCAATATAAACTTTTTCTTTATTTTCTACAAATAATCTTACGCTTTTACAAAAAACTGCGACCACTAAAGTATATGAATGATTGTTAGGAAAAGACACAATTTTTTTTGATAAAAATATTTTCTATAGAATCCGAATGAAGTTGATTCAATCCATTGAAGGGAACGTAAAAACTGGTGTTTATTAGGAAAGTTTACTTTTTTTTTCTTTCTAACGAAATTTCTTTAATCGTATATCGGTGAACACATCCGAATAAAATATTTCAAGAACATTTATTAAACATAAAGAAATAATGTCAATTAATCGATTTTAATGGTCTACTTTTGAATATTCGTGATGACGAATCGTCAAATTTGAAGCATATTTCGTCTTAATAATTTTTGTTGCATTTTCCTTTAGGTATACAATATAAATTTAGCAGAAGGTAAATAAATAGACTGAATTAGTTTTATTATATGTATTAAAACATTTTTTTTGCCGCGATTTTGTACGCGTAGACTTTTACATTGAGTTTTTAAAACAATTCCACTGTCGTCCTCCTAAATTCGACCCTAATAAGACCTTTAACTACGATCTACATAAGGAATCTACCTGCCAAATTTCTGCGTCATAGGTCAAGCAGTTTTGTCGATATTTTGTGATGAGTCAGACAGTCAGTAGCTTTATATTGTACTAGCGGCCCGCCCTGGCTACGCACGGCTTATATAGCCAAAAATTCGAATAAAAAAAAAAAAAAAAAAACAATTTCAAATTCAATTTTCGAAATTCCATTTTTTTTTTTATTCTTTCGCTGTTGGTAAGCTACACTATCCCCATGACATATCACGACATATCACCCGGGGATAGTGTAGCTTCCCAACAGTGAAAGAATTTTTCAAATCGGTTCAGTAGTTTCGGAGCCTATTCAATGCAAACATACATACAAACAATCAAATCTTTCCTCTTTATAATATTAGTATAGATAGATACCATAAGCGTGACATAACAGATTTTTTTATTTTATAAAAATAAAACATTTTCAACAGCGTGTATCAAAATATTTTGGTAACATATATTGGCGCGCCAATAGATGTTTCACATCAAAAGAAATGAACATTTTATTGTCCTTTTCTGCAACTTCAATAAATTTTACTAATCAAACTAATCCAAATTACTAAAAAAAAACCGGACAATTACGAGTAGAACTCGCGCTCCGAGGGTTCCCATGGCCGGAACCTACAGAGCGCGACAAAGAACAAAATTACCAAAAAATATTGAAATAATAAAAACACACTTAACTTTGTAGTGCACAATAAGGTGTTTCGATACATACCAACTACAAAATGTAAGTTTGTAATTGCATTTTTTTTTTGTCTAATAAAATGTCAAATTAACAATTTTCAGATTTTTTCATTTATATGTAATGACCTTGATAAAGACCTTGCTTCTTTCTAAATTTCATGATTCTAGTCATGTCAACGGGAAGTACCTATAGATTATGATTCCCTTGTGAAATCGCAAAAAATGCGAAAATATGCGGCATAAACGTATCGGTCATATCTTTTGATCGCGTTGACTTACAAATTTGTTTTTTTTTCACAGCCGAAAGAAACCGTATTTTCAAGTATTTCATATAAATTTCAACTTGATATCTTTACGCTTTCCTGAGAAAAAGGTCTTGACAGACGGACAACAAAGTGATCCTATAAGGGTTCCGTTTTTTCCTTTTAAGGTACGGAACCCTAAAAATTTATCAACATTTACATATATATGTATCATAATATCAATAATGCTCACAGTTAAAATAAATCATAAAACATGCGGATTCAATTCAATAGTCCGAGGTAAAATCGAATTGTTTAGCGTTTTACTCCTGTTTGTAGGAATTCCTCTGGCGCATTCGCTTGAATAAATATGATAAATCGTGCATAACGATGTGGCAGTAATGTCTGATATCAGTGCAGCATCCCAGACCTAATGTGTCTGTGCATTTTAAATACCTTTTGTGCCTTGAATGAGTGCCAATTTCCCCCGAGCCAAACGTCGACATGAAAATAAATTTTGGGTTTGATAGGACCAAAGCTTTGTTTGGTATCGATCTGAATGTTACTTTAATTGCATCATAGAGCCTTAGTTATTTCTTATAATATACTTATATAATATATAATATACTTACTGGATAGTCCGTTGGTCCAGTTGGTAGTAAACCTACCTTCTGAGCCTGAGGGCGTGGGTTCGATTCCCACGTAGGACAAACATTTGTGTGATGAACATTTGTGTTTGTTCTATATCTGGTTGTTAATATCTATTTAAGTATGTATTTAAAAACTATATATGTATGTATATCAGTCTCTGGCAGCCATATCACAAGCTTTGCTTAGTTTGGGGTCAGATGACCGTGTGTGCAAAAATGTCCCAAATATTTATTATTTATTATTATTTTACTTATGGTAGGAGTAACTTTTAAACTTTCGCGGTTTGAACTCTTGCTTTGTTCAGCTCGTGACCACGGCCATTGTAACATGGTCGAAACGTCGAGCGAAAGGTTCATATTATTACCTAAATAAATAATGCGCGATAAGTCCCGATAAACGTTTAAAATACTTATGGTCCCTACCATCTTAAGGAAACTGCAAAGTTTAACTTCAAAGTTCGCTCCACTGCCAGTTAAAATTTGTTCAGTCAGAGATGAACCAGGAAAATCCATTTAAATGTAATTCAAAAAGTTGACGAATGGCTGGATTGCGCCAGTTCAAATCTAGACGGTCGTCAAATTTTTGAATAACATGCAAATGAAATTTTATATTCTATAATTCTATATATTTAAATATCGATGTGTGTATCTGTATGTTCCCCGTGGACTCCAAAACGGCTGGACCGATTTGACGGGAATTTCACTGACAGATAGCTGATGTTATAAGGAGTAACTTAGGCTACTTTTATCAAGGGTATCCACGCGGGTGACACCGCGGGGGTCCATAACATTTAAATAGTGAATTCTAAAGTGTGGAACAATACACAAGGATTTTTAGTTGTCCTGAATAAAATATATTGAATTTAAATTTGAATATCAAAATTACACTCAGGAAAACCCAGTACCTATGGTCTTAAATTTCTAAAGAGATAGTTTTCATTAATTATTTCATTGTACCTACGTTCATTATAAACAACTTCTAATATGAGACCAACCCTGAAATATTTATTTATTGTTCCTATAACGAAATTTCCGTATATTGCCTAAGATAACATTCACAAACAAACATATTAAATTACCCTGATTTTACTATCTCCAGACATCCTACAAGTACTGGCTATCAGCTCTGGCTAGTCAATACGTTGGGGCTTAATCCCAGATGGTGCTAAAATCTATATGTAAATGAGAGACTAGGGACTGTGGACGCCCGGCTCACACTATATAATTTACTGATAGTAATTCCGGCGCTATGGAAGAATAAAAGTGGCAAAACACTGATTGTAGAGTTAATGTTATTTGACGCAATAAAACTTCCTTACATAGGCATAGGTCTAAAGTCTAAATAGTTCAAAAGTCTGTTTTTTGTAGCGGTTCTTGACTAAAATCATCATTTTTACTAGCTTATTAACCTTGTTAGTTTGGGTCAAATCTTGAAACTGAATTTTAAAACAGTTATCCCCAACCGATTGAGCTGAAATTGTGCATACACTTTTAGTTTGGATGACAATGCAAGGTTAGCTAAGTGACGTCATTTTAAATCCAATATGGCGGCTCCCAAAGATGGCGGACCAGTTATTTTTTTACTATTATACTGATATACCTACCCTCAGATCCGACAAACAAGGGAGATATGCCTTAGTACAATTATCGTTCGTGTTCAAATGTCTGCATACAAAAAAACACTATTCCGCTAAACCGCAAACTCTACGGCTCACTTACTCAAATTTACGCACACTAAGAAACTTTTACCGACACCAATAAACTAACTAATAATCCCCATGCAAAAAAGGGCGACAAGGTCGTCTGTTGGTCAGTTCGAGTAAAGGCATCAAGCCTGATTTAGGCCAGATGCGTTCGCACCCGTCACGCCACCTTACCTTATCTCCCTTGTTAGTCTGGTCTGAGGATATACCTAATGCATACTGTGCATATAACCGGCGGTGGCTGATAGCGATCTATCTGCACCCAGACAAATAAATTTTCGCATCCCCGGAATGTTTGCCATAAAGGGAGTGTTTTGGGACCAGTGTAGTGTAAATCACGGTCTGGCGCTGCCGTTTTGAACGTAAACTGAGGTTTGGAATTGTATACGCCAATTTTCGTGCGCGTACAATTTATCTTGCTAAGTAAATGCGGCGTGAAGTATGTAACAATTAGTGAATCGTCACAGTAGATATAATTATATAAACACTAGTTTGACTTGGATGCACCCTTGAATTCAATGCCTACTGTCGGTCACAGGTATAGGGTTGTTAATATCGGGATTTTAAAAAAAACATTATTATGTACGCTATTTCTAAGCTGACGACACACACACGGCGAATCTCAATAACGCGGCGCGTGCGACTATCGCTCTGAGCGTAACGTGAAGTATCGAAGCGGGCGCGGTAAAGGGGTGTTCGTCTAATTACGACACTCGATTCGAGCATTTGTTTAAAGTCGAACTACTGCTTTAGCTTATATATCTACTTTGACATCGCTATAAACTTTAAACAAAGATTACTCCTACGCTCGTAGTTAGTTTATAAAGCACCGCTTGTGACCGGATCCTTAGGATGATATTTCTATAAAGGTACTTAAATAGCAAACTTTGTTTTGTAACCGTGAATGCCGTTTGCAGCTGCGACCTAATATGGAAAAACTGCATGAGCATTCTTTATTATTTGTCATTTCGGGACTTAGTACTGGTATCAATGTTTGTTTATCCAATACACGCATAATTCAGACCATGCATTGCGAACACTTTTTCCATAATTGTCTCTATACACAGCTCCGTGTTTGTATTTCTAAAATGCAAACTGTTCCAATCTATAAATATACCACATTCACACTGCTCACATGGACATGTTTTTTCTTCATCGTCTGTATTTTATCGCCCGCGTCACCCCATAATATCCCAACTTCCTAACGGAAGTTGCAGCGCACGTTGTCGATACAAACTCACTCTATCAGCAGAAATCTATTTAGTTCAATACAAAACGTTTCTACGACGCTTCGGCGCGTGCAAGGCAAGAAGCCTTTCGTACAAAGTGTTATTGCGATTGTTCGCGAAGAGATGCGAGTTCTTTGTGCTGTACTACTTGAGAGCCTCACTCGCAGCGTGGGGAGGAACTGGAACAGACCTATTTTCCGCGTTTTAAGCTTTCTTGTGAAACTCATTTTTATCTTCATTATACTTTATGCCTCTTTTTATTATTATTATTATTTTATTTCGGAAAATATCCATATACACAATATTACACTATCTTAAGGGTTCCGTACCTCAAAAGGAAAAAACGGAACCCTTATAGGTTCACTTTGTTGTCCGTCTGTCAAGACCCTTTTTCTCAAGAACGCGTCAAAATATCAAGTTTAAATTTATATCAAATGCTTAAATATATGGTTTCTTTCAGCTGTGCAAAAATCAAACTTGTAAGTTTACGCGATCAAAAGATATGACCGATTATGTCGCATATTTTGCGATTTCACAAGGAAATCAAAGTACACTTCCCGTTGACCTAGAATCATGAAATTTTGCAAAAGACAAGATCTCACAGCACAAATAAAGGAACATTTAACATAAAAATATATATTTGCTTTTACAAACTTACATTTTGCAGTTGGAATGTATGGAAGAACCTTATTGTCCACTACAAAGTTAAGTTTATCTTTCAATATACCAACTTTTTTGTTGTTTTTTTTGTTTTGTCTCGCTGTCTGAGGGTTCCATCTAACGGAACCCTCAGAGCCCGAGTCCTACTCGTACATGTCCGGTTTTTTTAAATTGTATTCACGACAAATTACCACTTTATAACAAGCTTAGAACCGTATGCGGTAATTTTAGGAGAACAAACCACACTAACTACACAAACTAACAGTAATATTGTGACAACATGATTCACAAGTATGCGAAATTCCGCATTTTGTTCCAAACATTGTTTTCACCATTGTAAACTAACACCACTGTAAACTAACACCACTGTGAAATAAAATTGTAACAGTCTTTTTCAGTTTACAACAAAAGTTTTAATCCTGCACGAGTTCACTAAAACCGTAACAGCTTTTTTTGTTATTTGCACTCAAAAATATTGTTGTTATAAACCCCCATCTCTCCCAACTTTTACTGCTGTCCCTAAATAATATAGTCTGGCTTTCTTTTGTTGCTGTGCAGTTACTTTTTCAAGAACATTTGTACCAATAAGTAAGGTTCTTATTATCTAATCTAACTACGATTGTATCATCTCATATAATGACCCGCAAACTATTCTGAGTCCAGTATTGTATACGATGTACTCATAGGGGTTTAGTCGACATTGGACCTATTCGCAAAATTACCTATAGTCTTATAAGGACCTGTTCGCAATATGCCTTATTCGCGTAATACCCTATTCGTACAGACTCATTCTTAACACGTCCTAACCTTAAACAGGCTTATTTTTAAAATTCTTATTTATATTAAATACTTATTTGCGAATGAACTTATTTTAACGTCTTCAAAAAAATTAGGTTCTCAATTCGACTGTTTTTTGTGTGTTACTCGGTTTTCTTTATTTTTTTATATAACTTACTTCATTTGAAGAAAAATTTATTAGGAGATGAATAATTCGTTTTGTACATATAGATAAACTCTTAAAGTCGGTTATTATTTTTATTTTTTATAGTTATTCATTAATGGAATAATATTTATTAATTATTAGTTTATATTATTTTCGTATTTCTCGATGAAAATAATGTCCATAAATATCCCACAGAACCCTATGTACCTTGTATAAAGTTAGACGTATAAAATCCGGACGTTACGCCATAGCAATTGTAGTAAAGAGATATCTAGGTAGTCGGCGTTTTTTTTTCTTGAACAAAATGAAACTTTCTCATTTTGTAAAGTTACTGCGTCACACGAGATAGGGAAAACCTTGTTTATGATTCGTATGACTTCCAATGTAGGCATTCCATTCACCTATATAGGCAAAATGTTGGTAATCTTCGAAGCTGAAACTGATTACCTACCCAATTTATTTTGACGTTGCTTCCTTTGGGTTAGATAAGCGAAGAGGGCAAACTACGACAGAGCTCAATTTTTCTTCTAAAACGCCAGCCAGTATTGGCTCATTTACATAATGTACCAAGTAATGTACCGTACTAAAAGACATGCTGGGTTTTGTAATCAGAAATTCATAACTTAACCGTCGAGTTCAACTTAATCAGCTTTCATTTACAACCTTTTTGCACAGCCCGAAAAGAAAGTTCTGCTTTCTACAGCCCGTTGAATGTATTGGAGAGTTGAAGATAAGCACAAAGCATGTCACACCCCCTGACATATTTTATGTTATCACAAGCGAGTATAAGCTTGATCAATTTAAATAAAAACTTTTTAAACGCAAGCTTTTTCGTATTTTGCTCAGCAAACCCTTTAATTTGATGTCCATATCATGATGTGAATATTTTGTCCGCCATCTTGAGGCGTCCGCCATATTGAATTTATCATCTAGAACCAAAGTGCTTGACAAATACAATGAACCCAAACTCGACGGGGCTACGTCGTTTCGTTTAGGAGGACCTATGGCCATCTTCTGTCTCCATCATCAGACCAGATCGGTGTTACCATAACATTGCATTAAAACTTACATAAGTATGCCAAATTTCAGCTCAATCGGTTAAAGAAATCTGTTTCACAATTGAGTTGCAAGATTCCACCCGAACAAACATCCTACTAATATTATAATCGCGAAAGTTTGTATGTATGGATGTTTGTTCCTCTTTCACGCTGCAACGGAACAACGGATCGACCTGATTTTTTTGCATGGGTATAGTTCAAGAGCCAGAGAGTGACATAGGCTACTTTTCATTATCATCATCACCATTTTTCATCACTACGCGGGTGAAACCTCAGGCGGGTGAAGTTATATATATTATACATAGATACATTGCAATTTAATAAAAGCTTGTAAAAAAAGGCTATAAGAGCTTGATTCAGCATTTGTACATGTAAACATATGGACAAAACTTTAGAAACAAGTTCCAAAAGCTAGTTGCTGTTGAATCTTCTACCTAATAAAAATCTTAATACATTCATTCATTCACTGACAGACTGACAGACCCAGCGGTTTAGACTGTGCCTTAAGCATAGATGCATGAAATTTTGTAACTGCTGCTTATAAAGGTTGTCCCAACATTAACGCAAGATTTGAATTAAATAGAAAACAGTTTTTTTCTTAGCTACCATCACGTGGGATCTCATTAGGTATGAGGAAAATTAGAGGTGCTTCCCTACTCTTCACGGTGTCTCGCCAAAGTTTTGCACTTCAAAGGCAAGGCTTGCTTCGAAAACATTTCAGAACTGTCTTCTCTAATTAATCTTGACTGAATACTTGCTCTACGTAGTTTTGGTTTAATTATTTTCCCTTTTCGTATCTCAAAGAACCTGTTGAAATTGTGAAGTTGATGCAGACTTTGACTTTCTAGAAGATGTTCTGATACGCGCTAGTCCTGTGTCCAAACTGTTCCCAAAACTTCAAAATCTTGTTGAATACCGTTGTGAAATCGATATTTGTAGATCATAATATGCGACGCGAGACGAATGCCATCTACCACTCGACCACAAACTACCGTCTCCATGTCAAGTAGACGCCCGATTTATGAAATATCAC
The DNA here is from genome assembly GCA_914767915.1 of Agriopis aurantiaria. Lineage (NCBI taxonomy): Eukaryota > Metazoa > Arthropoda > Insecta > Lepidoptera > Geometridae > Agriopis > Agriopis aurantiaria. The sequence goes on from OU611999.1 coordinate 9,402,126, forward strand.
CAGTATCGAACCTCTCGTACAAGCACTCGCAATCGTATAACAGAATGCGTCCAGAATTTTAGATGTGCTTTGAAAGCATGAAACGTCGAGCATCGTCCGTGAAATATTGGTAGTTTGCAGACCCGGCTCTGGGAAAGTTTTATATTTATGTTTAAAAGCATTTAGCTTTCCTCCATTTACTTCACTTCACGTGTGTTCTTATAGCCAGGGAGCCTAACTTTCCGGGTAGAATTACCCATTGGCTTAGGAATTACTCCGTTGAGAATATTATTAGGATAATGAGTCATTATTGTGTTACAGAAACGCTTTTACTTTCTGAATAGTCTACGTTATTGTTATTTTAAAAGTTGTTCTCGGGTTTGGCAGCTCGCAGTGAGATCTTGAAGCTCTAATAATTTTAAGCAAATTAGCGTATAATAGAGATAAAGTAACGTTTTATGGCACATTTTATTATGGTTGATTGGCTGGGCGTTTGGCACAGCTCACCTGAGTTCCATCATATTTAAGTACTTTAAGTTCCATGGAACAGGTGTTTTTTTTCTCACTAGTTCCATCATGTAACTAGGCAATGGAACTACTGGGACCAAGCGTATGTGACGGTGTGGCCTAAGATAAGAAAAACGCCTAGCCTAGGACTGGCTCTCAAGTGATGCTGCCGGAACACACCATCAGGTGCTTGGTGATAGATTTTCAGCTTGAGGATGATAGCTAGCCAGCAGGCCTTTAGAAAATGTTCTACCACCATGCTGTAGTTTCCTAACGATGATGAAGGAGAAAGTAAACACTTCACCGGCAGCACAACCTCCTTGTTTCTACAGTTATATGGTAAGTAACGGGATATTTACCGTGATAATATTGTGGAGGGAGCTCCCGATATGTCGGTGCAGTTACATACGCCATGTTCACAGGAAGACTGAAGAATGCGGTAGCCATGGTACGCATTTTTTTTTAAAGTTAGTTGCAGACAAATCTATCTACCCTCATTCTTGGTTTTTCTTTATAAACCACCCGCATTCTTATTCCGTAGTCTTCCCGTTAACATGGTGCATGTACCTAGCTGCGCCGAAATATCGGGAGCTCCATCCACAACCTTATCACGGTAAATATCCTGGTAGTGATAATCTCATTGTTGGGATTTGAACATACCTTCGGTTTGGAATTGTAACGCACGGCGCACCAAACACTGAGCTATCATCGCTAAAACGATACCTATTACCTACCTACATAATATATACCTGCGTATAACACAAAATGATATAATAATTATAAATTTGAAAACAGACTTCAAAAAATTTTTGACGCTAACCCGTAAAGTATTTTCATACCCATCAGCGTACCAACTTGTACATCGATGCCCAAACCCCAAGAACTTTGTAGCTTTTAAATTGCTTAACATTTTTGTTGACACTGATACAGAGAAATCTTGTAATCGACACAGGTTTAAATATTTACGCACGTGTACTGGGTACATAATGTGCCAACAATATATTTGAACGTGGTGTCATAAAGCTGAAGTACACGCGATAATTTACGAGCAGTCTATAAAGAGCGAGAAAATAGGTGCGCCATTTTAACAAGCCGTAAAAAGACCCAGGCACAGGTTCGTATGTGCAAACACGTTAACGAATAAACAGACGCTTAGAAACTCAATAGAAACCATGATCACCGCAACGTTACTACCGGCTCGAATTTAGTTTGCTGCAAACAATCATCCAGACGAGTGACTTGCGTACTCGAAAACTCAATTAAGACAACCCGTAAAACATCCCAAGCCTTCCCTTTCTCTTCTTACCCTCTGTAACTCCAACCGCCAATTTATTAGACAAACCACTGAACCGTATTTTAGTCTCCGACGCCCGTTATTGGGCTAGAAGAATTCGTCGAACTGGTCCCATTCTTTAGCTAAATGGTCGAAAAAAATATCCACCATTTTTTGTGTCGCCACTGTTATGGCTCGTAATTTATCAGGACCTTCACCTGCATGGCTCGTTTTTGCTCCCACATGGAGACAATACCCATTTTGCCGGTGAGATTACGCACAATGGACGGCCGGGTCTATCAACTACAGTATCCTTATTCCTTATCAGAACTAGTTCCACCGCTATGGTTTCTGTTTTATATCAATGACGCGAAATGTACCGAAGTTTGAACTGAACAGGTTCTGTCGATATATCCAGACGCAAGACGTATGCATATTTATAGCACCTCCATACCGAGAACTATGACATGGTACCACAGAAGCGTTAGAAATACGTGACTTCCGCTGTTGAAATAGATTGACCGTCTGCGTCTCGATATCCTGGAATACTTTCTCAGTTTGTTATTGTTATCAACATTCATAAATATTCGTGAGATTACGCACATTAAAGTCTTTTGGTAATAGTAAATATTGTATACCGTTTTCAGCGTTTACTTCCACTCCGTTACGTTTGGTTGGATCTACACAATATCGCCTCAAATCGGGGCTTTCCAAGGATTTTGTAGAGCGCTCGCCGTTCGGCAGCTTTCAGAAATATCTTTTAGAGTGAAATTCTACGAATTTACTCCCTCTTCATCGTTTTATATTTAAAGATAACGAACTATGTATACCAAACTTCCAGTAGTTGGACGGAAAGAGCTTTATTTTATAACCGGGCTTTATAGTGTGAATGTCTCAAGCCGCGACTGTCGTGATGTCGTCAAACTGCTCAAGTTAGAGTATTTTTTATCGCATCGAACACGCGAATAACGTTTCAGTAAGGAAATCAGATACCGTGAATTATTCAGGTTATTACGAAGCTGATTACCAACTGACCTATATTCGCGAGGCGGAATATAGTGGCCTGCCCTGCCTTCATAGCGCATGTTTGTTGACATTTCTGCAAATATCTGCCTGTTTCACTGCTCGGTCCAAATTACGTCTCTACGTTTTGTTAGAGGATTTTCAATAACAATTCCCTTGGCTGAGCGAGCGGTAAGGAAGCGGTGGCTCTGATGACAGATTCAATCCATTATCCACAATTTCCTTAAATGTCGAGTAACTCAGCAATAACTTACAATCAGACGCACTCCTCCGTTCTGACTCTATTTTAATAGATTATGTTTGCACCCCAAACACGAATACGAAGGGTCTCGAGTTTTCTTTGAGCGTTTTTCGATTACAACTCCCCCTCATGTCTGTCTGGGAGGGATTTTTATTCAGGATTTTTTCCTTGTTTATCTTCGAATCTATTGTACGGATAATGAAACGTTTCCCCCGTTTTCTTACTAACACACCTAATTAACGTTAAATCCTACTATCTTATAAATGTGATAGTGTGTCCCAAAGTAATTTCGTCAAAATCAGGTTCAGTAGTTTGGTTTTTAAATCAAAATAACTTGAAAAAAATATCATCCAAGTAAACGAAATTGTGTATTTATTAATGTTGAAGTTGGTTTTTTAAATTGGTTATTATGATTATAGTGAAAACAAAGATTCATGCAATACAATGACTCTTTATTAGAATAACACAAAACAAGGATAACATAAACATTACAATAAAAATATTATCTAGGCTAAAGTAATTTCTTCGTAATGCAAAACAACGTAGAGTTTAAGTTTAAATGATTGAGCCAACACAAAAACCACACATGTTAATACCTCAGTATGATGTATATCAGGTACGTGCGTATATCAACAGTCTATAGAGAGATTTTGTCGGGGGAAAGATCCATTGTGGTAACCCTCTTAGTCGTCGGTCCCCTTGCCAAACCAAGGGTAAGCCGGAGTGGCTGCTTCTAACTCGCTTACAAAACTTGCTTTGGCGAACCGAATGCCTATATTTCTACACAACTTTGTATACTCAGACTTTTGGGCTTAAAAGCTATGCACAGCGTACTAACCGCGGTGGCATTTCGTAAACAATTTAAATTTGTTTTATCAAAGTTCGCTTATTATTAGAGTTTCGGCTGTTATAATTTATAGCTAACTTGCTGCGCCCCGCGGTTTCACCCGCGTAGTGATGAAAAATGGTGATGGTGATGATGATGAAAAGTGGCCTATGTCACTCTTTGGCTCTTGAACCATACCCATGCAAAAAAACAGGTCGATCCGTTGTTCCGTTGCAGCGTGAAAGAGGAACAAACAAACACACTTTCGCATTTATAATATTAGTATGATAAGCGAGCACTCACGCTGTATAAAACAATATTCGGTCAGCCACCCATACAGTTTTTACGCAAACATTTTCCAGAAAGTATCTATATTTTATGAAGCTCTTATAAGTTTACGATACGGTACGTTTTTATGAATGTTATCATTTATATTTTACGTATAACACTGTGCTCGCTGTTGTACTTCACAGTACAAGAAATAATCAAATATATTTTTCAGCAGTTCAAAGTATCGATTTCATAAAGTCAACGCCTCTTCCACCCCTAAATATTTCTCGCTTGATCGAATTTCCATTAAATTGCCTTCTTACTGTGTCGTGTTACCTATTTGAATAAATTTGCTGAGCTGCGTTTTGTTAGATGTCTAATAGTGGCGGTAGAGCTAGTAGGGCTAAGTGATTTGTAACGACGAACATTAATTTGTCCAAATTCAGAAATTGAGTTCCTAGAAAAAAATATACGAAATCAATATAGGTAGATAGCTATTTGTGGACAAGGGTGGGCACGGTGGACAGTAAGTTATTGTTGACAGCTGTCACTAAAATGACGAATATGTCAGATGTTTTTCAAGCGGGATATTTTGATATCCAAATGTAATCACAACAAGGGTTTTCTATTTTGTTGCTCTTGTTCAACCCTTTCAAAACTTAGGAACACATTACATGACATTATGAATGTAACTTTGTATAGGCCAAGGAGGGCCCTTGATTTCGGAGTTTTTGGCCGCCTGAAGGCCTGTATAATTTAACCGGTTATTGTTATAGAACAAACATTCGAAACCTTAAACGTGTCTTCCGACTCACGGTAGGGCATTTGTAAATTCCACTCGCGGTCATCGGTAATGAGTAAGAAACATCTATTCGAGCAATACGAGCGCTACATGACATAAACCATCCTAAAATCTTTGAACAAATCACATTTATTAAAATAATTATAACATTTCCTGAAGAGGATGAAGCTACCGTGAAGCAAAACTTGACCGTTCAACAAAGCGTGTCTTCATCGTGGAATGTGCCTCCTCTTCCGTCGTCTTTAAAATAATTGGAGTGGCCGCCTAATGCGGCGGCATTTGAGGCATTAACTAAATCACCCTCAAAGAGACTGTTTATATCTCATTTATTATTATACGCGATTTTTTTTTCTTTTTTGCTATGTTATAATATAGAGGAAAACATTTTAAAAAAGTTGGGTTCAATAAACATTTGATGTTACTGAGATCAAAGGATCGAATCCATTTACTCTAACTAGACCAGCGAATTAGTGTTGAAGAAACCGTTGATGCCTTCTAGGTGTGATATCAGTATAGATATTATTTATAACCCGACTGTCTAAGACGGAGGGTAATGTTTTTCAGGTGTATTTATGTTTGTATATTTGTCTTCCGCACATTGTATAATTCGTCGTTTTACAAACGGCGCGGCTTCGTCTATTATAAACGCTCGCTGGTTTGCAAAATGCCGTATTCTCATACTGTAAAAGTCCATTAAACGCAAATGACGATTCAAACGCCGCGCCGTTTTCAAAATCCCGCTCCAAATTACAAAAAGTAAAATAAAATAATTTATATTCCTAATAAATAATATACTTAAAAAAAGGTTTTGCCGTTGGCCCTGAGGCCCTGACCTCCCTTTAGCTTCTGGCTCTCGCACTTTTATATACTCTCTTAGTAGAGTATGGTCCACAACACTAGGTAGCTGTGTCGGTTCTTCGACTCATTTCGAGCCTCAGCCATCCTAGCGTTCCATTTGTCCAAAACAAAAACACAATTTTACACGACAGATGACATATCACAGCTATATTAATATTCATCCTTAAATCTTGGCTACCCTTAACATTTGACTCTAGGCAATGAATACGATCAGAAGCATCGTCAATTTGCCTTCGCGGCATTAATTAGCAAACCAGCGTGCATTTTTGTAAAATGCCGAATTATGCAATCTGCCGACGACATCTATATAACCTTTTTTATTCTAATGGGCTAGATAGAATTTGAAGTGTTAGGTGTCCTTAGATTTGCCTTTATTTCGGGAGTGTCATAAGCTACATTTTGCAGTTGGGCTTTGGGTTAATTTTATTCATAATCTGCTCACTATCTCTTCTGTAACCTCCTAGTTTTTTAGCAGTGGGCTAATGACCCTTTAGAAATTTCAAGAAACTGCGTAAATCACTGTAATGGGGGTGTTTATCTTATATTATGAATACGTGCTAATTTTGCTACAACACGCCAAACAACAGACCATTTTGTTTACACCGTGCTCCAGTTTATTACTCGATAACACGTGAAAACTAATTAATTACCTTCTCACTGATAAATAGGAGGATAAGAGATTTATTGTTCTGCGAAGATAAGATTTTCGGATAAATCAGAACGTTGCCCCGTATAACGTTACACTGTCTATTTCCCAGAGATTATCCAGCTATTATTGATTTATTTATATTGCCGAGCCAGCATTTATTATTGTCGACGAAACTTCACAAAAGTCAGTCGTAAAGGCGTCCGTCGCTCGTAAAAGCACCTATATTTGGAATGTAATTAAATTCTTCACCAATATTGGCGTTTCAAGTGTTCATGTGAGCAGAGCGTACCGCATTACACTAAAGGCAGTATAAAAGTATTCCCTGAAGTGGTTTCGCGACAGCATGCTAGGCGGAGAGCGTTCAAAAGCTTCTATTTGCGTCCAATCATTATGCGCCAACACGCGCCTTTAACTGTGTAACAGTACCCTACTCGTTTCCGTTTGCCCTCCCTCCTCTTTCTTCTTTATTACCGACTCATTTGTACTAGACATTTGACTCGAATTTGTCTATATTTAAACGAAATCGGAAAGGGTTTAGCGAGGGCTAAATCAAGTGCCCGATCCCTTTGTAAAACCAACGAGATTCTTATCGAGAGAGACTCGTTAAATAATTTGATAGGCCGATCTCTCGCCTCGAAATTGTTTTCCATTTAGTCCTAAGAGCTCGAATATTTATACTCAACAGTAGAGTAAACGCTTACAACCGTTAAACTGGGCAGGGTGGTTTTATGGACGATATTTTGCGCTAAAAATATTTCCCCATTCATTCTTCGAACGGTGATTTGTTGGAATAGTTTTTATAGCTTTACAGTTCCCGTGTAACCAATTCATATTTCACCATGCAGGCCGGCTATAGCTGTCGCATATTAGAACCCACGTAGACACTGAGTGTGTATTCATTTTAAATCTTACTACTGAAATGTAGACTTCCTCGAAATCATACCAGCATACATCAGCTAAATAGCAGAGTGGGGCAGAGCACATAAACTTTATCCACATCTAGGGCTACCATATTTTAGGATTTTTAGGTTCTTTTCAGGATTGCGGACGGGTTTTGCCTATAATTATATCATGCAATCTCAGGATTTTTGAATTTTCAATAAAATTGAGTAGATTATTCAGATCTTTTTTATTTATAACAAAGCTACAAAAACAACATATATATATATATATATATATATTATATAAGTACCGCTCACGCGTCGCATAGTGGCGCGTGACCCCCAAGCCCCCAGTACGCAAAACCAATAATAATTTGACTTTAATCCACAAATCGTATTTGCCACAAAATCTCAGAATTTTTCAATGGAAATCAGGTATTTTCTCTGGACGTTAAAATTTTCCATCTGGTAACCCTATCTACATCACTATCAGTCGCCATATCTGCATTCGCTCCTTTCTTCCAACCTGCTGTGCTATCTTACGCTTCAGCTTCTTTATCGTTTTTTTTGTGTTGTTTCAGATGCCCATAATGATTTTATGAGAGCGTGTCGTTTGTGAGCGGGGTGAGATGGGGCGCGCGCGGTACATCGCGTGCGCGATTTTGCTGCTGTGCCCTTTAGCACTGAGCCGGCACGACGATGACTTCGCATTCGACAACAGCGAAGAATTCCAGGTCAGTGTAATATTTGTTTAAGGGCTCTACCAAGTTTAGGAGCGATGGTGACCGAGCGGTAGCGTGTTAGCTTTACAATCTGACGGCACCCGGTTCGATCCTTGGCCCTGCACCAATGATATTTAGGCAGTTTCGATGCCTTCGTTCAAAAACGGTAAAGGAAAAAATCGTCAGAAACCCGGTATGTCCAGGAACTTCAAAAAAGAAAGTGCAAAGACATATATAACATTCACCAACATGCACTGGATTAGGGTCCATCCCCTCTCTGAGAGTAGGTCTGTGTCCCAGCAGTGTGAACATTATAGGCTGATTATGATGATGATACCAATTTTAGACTGTGCAGGCCTAATTAAGTATTGAAACATAGCACTATTAAACCCAGGACTGTGGTGTGGCTTACAGTTTTTGCGTTAAGCAGCTTAGCGGTGTAGTGAAAAAAGTGGTTGAAACACGGAGACATTTGAACACGAACGATAATTGTACTAAGGCATATCTCCCTTATTTTTCTGACCTTGGTCTGACTAACGTTCTGTAAACTATCAAGTTCAATCGCAATTTACGACGCGATCATGCTTTCCCGCTCTCGGTACACATGAATATGAACTTAATTCCAAAGAAAATAAGATAGATAACCAAAATCTAACTTTGATGTAAAGCATAATCGAGTAGCCGGTATCTATACTGATAGAACCAAAGTGATGGGCAGAATAAACGTTTACGCGCTCAATTTCCGCGTTCCCTCGTATTGCAATAGAATTTGTAAAAAGTTCACTGAACTTCTCCCAGCTCTAAATCATAACCAGTGCTCAGCATTATGACATTAAATCGCGACGCTCTGATGAATAATAATGCAGACGGCGGCGCCACTGCTTCCTCTCTTCCGACTACCTCCGACGGGTACAAATAGTTCTCCGGTGATGCTATTTGTTAACACATCCGCAACTTAATATGGATTAGGGTGCTTAGTTAGTTACGGAAACCGTAACTACCAGAGTACTAACTGAAAGTTGGAGAGGAAAGCTAATAGTTGTACAATTGCATTGTGCAAATGGTATACCTCCGTTCGCTATGCGCAATTCACGAAGGCAATTATTTCAGTGTAGTGTTTACAAGCAATAAAGCTAATCCAATTTTAGCTTACGGTGGTTTTATGGCCTTAAGTTTATTACCGGAGCTCAGCTCTACTAGTTTTCAAACTTTACATGAATATGAGTAGATATATTTAACTGCTTGTTTGAAAATGTCTAGATATTCTGAATTCCTAACAACAGAAAATTTCGAATGTATCTAGATCAGATTCAATATTTTTCAGACTCTCCAATGTTCAAAAATTTGTAAATATAATAGTCTTGATCAATTATTAGGCTACATAACATATCAGAACATTTTTATCACTACGAAATTCTGACATGTAGTAGCATTGTTGTGCTAATATACTTTAGAGTTTATTTTTAAACATTTCAATTCATTAGTCCATTATATTTTTTGGGCGGTCTACGAACTTTCTTCAGCTTGTGCTAGAAATAAACCATTTATTTCCTTGTTTCAGGTTGAGTTGACAGCGAATCATTCAGAAATAGCAAAAAATGGCCTAAGAAGGTTGTGGGGTGTCCCCGACACGTCCGCCTACGTGGGACACCTGCTTCGAATGGAAATCCCCAAACAAGCCTTCTCCGGGAATGTTGTAGCTTATAAGGTAAGCTCTTCAATATTAGATACTTCGTCTAACGCCATCAGTTGGTGATCCAAAACCTAAACAAAAAACTGTTGACCCTCTACAATCTTAGTGGTCCTTTAAAGTGTTAATTTTCAAGGACAGGTGGTATGTCCTCAACCTTTCAAAATAAGGCAACCCGGTTGCAAACACATCAAGGTCCGTTTGTCTTAATACTTGTATAAGCGAAGAAATTACAAAGAGAGACCGAGAAAAGATAAGAATCCCAATCAAAGTGTACAATGTGCATTACAATGACTTGTGCAGGTCCGCAGTGAAGATGGGCGTCGCGCGCCAATTTGGCTGGCGGTAGACTCGCGGCACGGACTGATCAGCGGGGTGCCGCAGAAGCAGGACCTCGGGCCGCACACCTTCACTGTCACCGCGCATGGGAACACGCACGGACTCACTGCCACAGACTCCTTCACCATCGAGGTTAGTACCCACCGTAAATAACACTTTAAACATTAACGTGTATATATAAGTTGGAATTGGACACAGCTGCCGCGTGGCGAGCTGACTGGTGGTAGACTTGTAGCACCCATGCTACGAGATCTGTGATGATGAGATGTGATATGTGAACATCATAGATTCATTCACTATTAGGAACCCCTGAAGAGATTCATAAACGAAGTCAAGGGAATTGATAAGTACTCCGTTGGAAAAAAGGCTATTTCTTCCTCTGGTTAGTTGGAGTCGCACTTTGCAGGTGCTTGGGTAACTCTGCAACATGACCTAAGATTGTCTTCCGTTTTTGTCAGATTCTCTGTATGTAATCTACATTCAATATCTTTCGCTATCCTTTGTCCTAATAAATCCCCAATTTATCATACTTTCCAGGTGAAGAAAGCGCATGAGAAGCCTCACTCGAAGTACGGCTCGTGTATCGGTGACGAAAACCGCCTCGTTGTGGTGATCCTGATAGATGGAGCGTTCGGCAAGATCCCGCCGCGACAGAGGATCCGAGCACTCATGCAGCTCGCCACCTTCATGGCGCTCGATGGGGTAAGAAAATTGAGTTCATTAAAATAATCTGTGATTAAAATAGAGAGATCTTAATAAACATACAGTGAAGTGGCACTGACGCAGCTAAATCAATGCACTCATGCAGCTGGCTTACTTCTTGACAGTCGATGGTGTAAGAAAATGGGAGAAATGGAGATGGTGGTTTGAAGTCGGTGATTCAAAGCTATCTTAGGCCAGTGGACGGCAAACTGTTGAGTCAGTTGGTCGATTGGCCTATTAGCTAAACGGTCAATAAGCGTTATAGGTCACCTAAAGGCCTCTGAAATATCCTAGATTACGAAGCTCCAAAGTCTCTTTTCCTGTCCCTTATCTCGGGTCCTTTGTTATGAATATTTTTATAGTTTTTTTATTATTACAGGATGAGTTCTGGATGGAACCATACAAGACTGAGACAACGCACACTGACGTAATTTTAAGTGGGGCTGGCTCCTCGCCGAGAAAACACGATGCGACTACTGCCATCTATTTGAACGTAAGCATCCATTACAAATATCAAAGTAAATGGAATGGCACACATGCTTGAAGTATTGATTCCACCTTTGCCACTTCCCCATTAGAACTCGCATCTAGACCATGTATTGGTTCTCGAATGAGAAAGCTCTATTTAGAACGACTATTGGCTTAGAAAGAAGATAACGCGACAAAGTTAAGAAATGGCAAATTCGGGCCACGTGATGGCGCTTGGCTGGTTACACTCCACTTTCCCTGCGAGCAGTGTAATCCGGCGCCCTACCTCGGCACCTTGGCAGGCAGATGTCTCGAAGCTGGCGTCTTCATCTTCCTCTGCAATAGATATAAGAGAAAGATCAAGAATATTGTTGACTACTGGCAGTTTTTGCCTCGGAAACTGGTCTCGCTTACATAACTTTTATAAGTTCTGAGTAAAAGATGCGCTTGGCATCATGTAACAACTGTTCGTGCTATTTTCCAGGTGGGGTGCGGTAACCGACTGTGGAGCCAGCACAAAGTTCTAGTCGCTGGGCTGAGGGAGCAGTCTCGAGACGGAACCCTTTCGCACGTGGTGCGACTGCCCGTGCTCGGCTGGCGGCTGTTCGCCGTCAAACCCGCGCCACGGGTCAAACGACAGGTAGCACCACAATTAGAAAACAGTTTTGTTCTGGAACCTGTAACTGCCTGTCGTAAAACTTAAAACGGTCGTTAGGCTCATAGTCTAGGTTTGGGGATCTGACTTTTCATAAAATACATACTTGCACGCTTTTTGCATACCTCAATCGTATTTGACGTTAGAGGTATGCAAAAAGATAGTATCAATATTCGCAGAGCAATATTCGCGCAGCCGAGAGCCTCCGAGGTGGTTCCATGGCGAGTGAGCCCTTAAGAGAGGTTCCCGGACGCAAGTGTGTCATTTGAGCCCAAGTAATACAACAGTGCGGTATGGCCTGTGTTGTTGCGGGAAGATGGAAGAGGAATAATGCTTCTGGCAATTTTCCAGAAGCAGCACTGGTGCAATGCTATGGAGCGATCGTTTGCCTTCCTCCAAGGGGATTTTAGCGGTGAAATCTCAACTACGGCTGCTCTCCAATAGGCCTTTCTAAAAACTATTCCATAACTATTTATCTGGGTTGCTGACGCATTGCATGTGGCAGGTATCTATGGATATACAGGCAGTTCATAAAAAACTGTTTTCCAGTCGCCAGACGAGGGTTCTGGTGGCGCCCTGTACGACGCCGATTACGACGCCGATGATGACGGTGACTACAGCGGGTATGACGACGTTGATGATGAAGATTATAATAGAACGAACGACATCGGCACCGCACCCGAACTGGTGAGTTGGACCTTCGGCACCTCTTACATTTCATCAGCAATTCACTTGACGTCAAAATTTCGATTCGTTCTTACATGCCCACTTGGATATCATCTTATTATCCTGATAATAAGAAGTGTATTCATATTAGGCGAATGCTGGAAGACATGATAGCGCCTAGTATGAATTTCCGTGTTATTGCCAGAATACATGAATGTATATTGCTAGCGCTATTCACCAATGGTAATGAAGGACTTTGATACAAGTTCTCTGTCTCTTTCTTTTACATATTCATTGTATGGAGAGTGTCGGAAACAGAAATGATGAAATTAAAAGGGTAGACGTAATGCCTAACATCAGATGTACCGCACAAAAAAATATTAATAAACTTCAAATACTTTCTTGTGCCCAATATTTGTCAGTTTTTAAAAGTTTGAAATGTAATAGAATGATGTTTCCGTGTCGGCTATTCTTGTTGATACGATATTGTTTCTGTCCCGTGTAATAGAATGATGTTTCCGTGCCGGCTATTCTTGTTCATACGATATTGTTTCTGTCCCCGTCGCACTTATGACAATCCGAATGAGAGTGACTGGACTGTACTAATATCGCAGGTCTTGGAGTAACCCAGATATTTACGAAGTTATCGGAAGTTTTTTCGCGATTAAAGTATTAATTACTGAGCATAATGAGAATCTCAAGGCGCAGTGCATTGCCGCGCAGGATTTTGAACTGATGCCAGTTCCAAATTCGCGTTGGCATTGAACTTTCATGAGCAAACATGATGCTTATCATCAGGCGAGCAATTTGCTCGTGTTAGAAATAAAAACTTCGTGCTTATAAACTCTTCTAACGCTACAAATGTCAAGAGCTTTGGTGTATAATTATCACACATTTACAATACATACAATATCAACTCTATCAATGTTTTCCTCATATCATATTCTTTGTATGGGACTGTCATACATGTTCGTTTACTAGATTGCATCATGCAATTATTCATTGGAAGATAAATTTTAATAAACAAGACTTGAACTTTGATTCTGGTTTTTACAGGGTTATACAGAACGGTGGTACTAAATCGACAAGGTGTCATTGTACACATAACTATGAACAACTTTTACTATAGGACCAACTCTGAAATTGTAAACAATAGGCTGTCTACACATTTCATTTAAAAAAAATATGCCATAGGTGGCAAACAAGCAGACGGGCCGCCTGATGGTAAGCAGTCACCGTCGCCTATGAATACTTGTAACACCAGAGGCATTACAAATACGTACCCAACCCTTAAGGACTCTATTAACTCGTCCTTTGAAGAACCCCATGTTGACCCCAAGTGAATAATATTATGTGAATCATATTCTTTTATGAAACAGCTGATATTTTCCGCGATTTCAGAATTGGTTCCGTAGCAAAAGTTATTCATAATGATAATAACAATGACATCTTTTTGACTTTGTATCACCGTTCCGTGTAATATTGGTTAAAATAAGCAACACTAAGATTACACCCGAGGTCAGACAAGTCAAAAGCAAAAACAAGTTTATCTTCCAATAAATATTGTCTTTGTTTGTCATCCCACGGACCTGAATGCCTGCTCTTGCAAAAACAAGTTTATCTTTCAATAAACATTGTCTCTGTTAGTCATCCCATGAACCTGAATGCCTACTCTTGCACTTGTCTGTCACTTCATTCATACCATAGAAAAGCACTGGCGGGTACCCAGAGCATGGAATGCCGAATGACCATATCCAATATCTATAAGAACTCCAGGGTCCAGGAAAAACAATCCAATGGTCACCATTTCAACCTTCACCTTTAAAATCATTCAAAATTCTTCATAACTATCGATTTCTTTAACCATCGATATGTAATAATCTGGTTTTAAATGAATTTTGAGCTTTGTGTGTGGTTAACATAACGTTGCTTTCGCGTTTGGACGTCGCTTCGCATCACGTGTACATAGAATCAGAGTCGGACTAACATGCACAGTTTGACGCAAAGCATACTTATGTAATACGAGGGCTGAGACTTAGTGAGTGCGCCTTGGATAAACAACAAAGAAATAAAGAATAAATCAAACAGAATATAGGAATCTATGACGTGACTTATTTAAAAAAAAGTGTGCTCAAGACCACACAACAGAAGTGAACACTTCATCAAGGATGACTGTATCTCTCTCGCTCCCTTAGTCGACTCAAGCCGACTTTACCCGAACAAATATCTCAGCGTGACGTTCACGCGAGTTTAGTGCATTCCCCCCATCCCAAGAACAGACCCAGAAGTTTTCACTTCTTTACGTACCATGTAACCATGGAAAATTTGTCTTTACTATGCCCCAAACCCTTGAAAATGGACTTCAATAGCTTAATTAGGAAAAATCAGACGAACTATACTTTGGAGTAAGTTTAAAAAAAAACGATTAGAAATTATTGTTATACTCTCAAGTACACGAGTCGAAATATAGCAAAGTGTATGACAAAATAACAATAAGAAGGCTTTATTCTTAATGGATTCGGAAGACACAGCGTAGGGAGGCCTCCCTCTAGATGAACCGACGACATTGTGAGAGTCGCGGGCATCCAGTGGATGCAAAAGGCAGGCTGTCGTTCAGTGTGGGGGTTAAAGGTGGAGGCCTATGTTCAGCAGTGGACGTCTTCTGGCTGATGATGATGATGATTATGATTCTTAATAGCTGCGCCCCGTGGTTTCACCCGCGTTATATACCTCCTTCAGTTGCATAATTTACCTTGTCTTTGTCTAGGCGAAAGAATTCGGCGGCATTCGTAATCCCAATTCAGCTTTGGCCTTCGTAAGACTTAAAGTCCCAAAGACGCGCTCACTGTGCCTCTGTAACCACACACACTGCTCCGGCGACAACGGTGGCAGTACTAACATCTTACGCGGCGCGCTGCCAGGTGGACCCCCCCACACCCCTGCACCCTCACCGCCACCACCACGGCGAGACCGACAGCGCGCCAACCTCGACCGACAACTTTCAGACCGACACCGCCAACGCCGACATCACTTCGACCCTACCCGAACCTATCCCCCCTAATATTACCCCCACCGATTCTACACCCACTGTACCTTCTACTCACCCACCCACAAGTGAAGAATTGACCACAGCCCGCGACGAACCGATCCCAGAGTCGACAACTAATTCGTATACCACGGAGGTTTGTCGTAACCCGCTCAAGCTTGCGTTGCATGTGTAGGTGTGAGCATGATTGGTTAGGCTGGTTTGAAATACTGCTGTTGAATTAATAAGACTAAACCTGAGTCTCTTCAAAGCCAGATTGATTAGTACTTCCTAGGTTTACTTGTGGCTCAGGGTGGATCATTAAGCTAGTTAGTGGCGGCCCTCTTTTCCGACTTTTAGCAATTTTGGTCATTATAGTTTAAGGCGAAATGGTAGAGAACCGTACACTTGTATGACAGTAATGCGGCGTGCGCGCTTTCAAATATTTTCAATATTTATTTTTTCTTTATTTTCAAAAATAATCTTACGCTTTTACAAAAAACTGCGACCACTATAGTATTTGACACAATTTTTGTCTAAAGGACGATATTCGTAAACAGCCGTGTTTCAACCAACAACAGTATGTTTTGTGTAAACAGTGCTCGGTGTATGCTCAAAAATATCTAGGTATGCCAGAATAAGTAATGTTTTTACATTTGGGTGTCGTAGTTAGAAAGTTTTAAGATATCTTGATATTTTCTAATATTGGTAATTCGATTTGGGTATATTATGTTATATCAGTTTGTATGTCAAGTTAAGCTAGAAGGAAGTTTTTTTGTAGATTTTTTATAGATACCTTGTAAGAGCATTTGGGCAAGGTTTTTATATTTATTTATTTGTAGCATGAGAAATGTACAGTTCAAGTTCAAGTGTGTATAGTTCAATTTAGCATGCCCCTTTTCAATATTTGTTTAAAATTATTTCCAAAATACCAGTACTGTCTAAAACTGTCTTACCAGACATAGACACTGCAATACAAATACAAAATAAATAAAAACTGTGTTAACACAAAAACAACTCTAACCAACTTTTTAATAGAGCATGACATACTGCACACGTTTTAGACCTTACCGTAAAACGAATAGAGTACCTTATTCACCACATTTTACTCTTCGACAGGACGAAAAAGTCAAGATTACACCATACTCCGAATCTGCATCGGAATCTACAAACGTGAACTTCTCTATAGAGCCTATGGTCTCAGTAAAGCCGAGACGGTTGGAAGAGTCCGTCTTTGTGAGTGCCGTAGACCCGTCGACCACCACGGAACCCGATACGGTATGTCCGCACCTTAAAAACACTTTAACTCTTGGTAGAACTAATTCTTTGAGTGGTTTTAAATCTAACATGGGTCAGATAGTCCTTTGAGTGTAACCATCTTAATCTCTCATCGCCATTTGAGGTGTTTAATGTAAATATCACACTAATAATTTGGACGCTTAGACAACGACGCGCAATTCTGAACAGTAAAAGCTACAGAAAAGAACACAATATTGTAAAACCCAAAACATATTTAGACAAATGTGAATACACTCTTTCTGGGAACTGTACTATACTCTATCACTGTCACTTTCTCTTTTGTGTGGCTATTATAAAATCTCCGTAGAAATAAGTACATTTCTAAGTAAAAGTATCAAATTTATTTTCTTCTCTTTCTTTCGTTGTCTATCCGTCTATCCACCAATCACGACACATTGTGTGAGCGTCCGCATGGCACTTTCAGCAAACCGTAGTAATACGCGCGTCCAACGAACTGCCCGTGATGTCGTCATCTGAACCGACCACTGTGATGTCACCGCCGCCGCCGACCGACCCGCCGACGTCGCCCGAGCCGTCGACAACTTCGTCGACAACTTCCACAACAACAGTGCCGACAACTAGCTCGACGACAACATCTACTATGGCGCCGACAACTCTGCCGACAACCACGCCGGCGCCGGAGACAACTTTACAGGAGGTCACTGTACAGGTCCGTTGGATACTTGGATACATATCACCTATTTTACCTGACCTATTTTGATGATAGCCATCAACTGAGCTGAAAATAAACTTACGCCGTGCGCAATATAAAAAGTAAAATTGAGAAATGGCTACTTTAAAAAGATAAGAAGGACTATTTGGTAAGTAAAAAAAAAGCTTACATCGGAACTGTGGAAAGTATACGCAAAGAAATTACGTGATAGTTTCACTCTATTGTAAAAAAATACACACTGTATAAACCACATGCAACTGGTTATGGGTCGAAGCATATATTTACAAAAGAATGAGACATACTTTGTAACATTGCAAACTAGCTACAGTTGCGTTGTCATAGGGCTTAGTTTACTTTGTATAAATGGATATAAACTTGATTGGTAAATACAGCAGTATTCGCTCTTTTTACTCTTTCCAACATGAGTAAACCTGTAAGTACATCTCTCTATTTGATTTCTCTGGTTGGTTGAGTTTCATTGGTAGTTTAGATATCGAGCATCACACTTTTGAATTTTCATCTACTAACTTGAATTGACTTTTGGTTCACCTAATTAGCACATTTGGGTTTTGAGTTAACATTAACCTTTTAAAAATTCTAAATTTACAAGCGGCTCACGCTTGTTCTGAATAAAATTAAATGACAAACGAAGAATTCAAAAACCTTACAAATTTAAGATCTGTTCAATGATACCCCACTTTACACCTATGGGAGCTAGTCGCCATCTTGTTTTAGTGGTGACGTCATCCAGAGATCATCCCTGTACTTCGAGGAATCACTTATTAACTCCTTATTTATGTGACGCTCCTATATTTCACTCCAATGTACAATAAAATTAGTTAAAACATGTTAAAGATTTGAATTTGAGTTTCAAGTTCCTTAAAGTCGCCAACCGGCTAACGACAAGACAGGAAAAAAGAACTTGCATATCTTGTTAGAGGTGGTATTAAAGGACAGAATTTATTTTGTGTTGATGCATACTACAGTTCCTTAAAGGCGCCGACCATGGGACGGCAGTTCTGAAAAAAAAGAAGTTGCGTTTCTTGTTAGAGGTGGTATTGAGACAACTTATTTTGTGTTGAGCATACTACTATACTGACTACTGAGTAATAAAATAAGTTCTAAAAGTGTTACAAAAAGACTTCACAAAAAAATATCGTCCTCAAGTGGTTTCCACAGAATAAATAATAATTACTAAACTATTACTTATTCTGTGGCATCACCGCGTTATCTTTGCCGCTTTGAAAACAGTTTTTCAACGTTGCAGGACATATCGAGCCCCACAGAAGGCAAGAGTACGATAATCGGACAAACGACGGAAACGGTAACATTCGCGATGCCGGTCAACCAGCCACCCACACTGAAACACCACATGAAGAAACTTGCTATCATTGCTGGGAAGGCTTTCAGGTAATTATATCGGTATCAGGCCCTTGGATACAAATAAATACCGGAAACATGCAGGCTTATTTTAAATAACACCAATGGAGAACAGACGTTACTTATGTTTTAAATGTTAATACAATTTATTATGGAAACTGACGTGGTTTTCAAAACAATTTTCAATTTTGTGGTTTTTGTGTTTTTTAAGACAATTTTCTTTAGATTGTACGGGAATTAAATAATATTAACCTGGCTACCCTGACTATAGATTCACCCGCACTGGGCGGTCTTTTTCAAAGTAAGCGCACGAGCAGCTTCGTCTCGTTTTGCCCTCAAAAGCCAAGTAGAGCTAGCTTTTAAGTCAAGTTAGAGGCCTCGGGGCTACCCAATACTGACTACACTCTATTATAAACAAGACTAGTGTTTTACTATCTAAAGTCTAAACTACTGGGACTGAGACACGCAGCCTGTCAGATTTTATCGGGAGCTACCTTTGTTTTTTCTTGGTTTAACATTTTCACTATAATGAGCAACATTGCAACAACATTGCAATTGCAACAGTAAATGGCACATATCACGCAGAACAGATGGCCGATGGGCCGAAAGGTTCTGGAACGGAGACCACGGACCGGTAAGCGCAGCGTAGGACGTCCACCCACAAGATGGACAGACGACCTAAAAGAGACCGCAGGGAAACGCTGGATGCAGGCCGCTTCCAACCGGCCCTTTTGGAGATCGATGGGGGAGGTCTATGTCCAGCAGTAGACGTCCTACGGCTGAAATGATGATGATGAGCAACATTGCAACAAAACTGACGGTTTATTTTGTAGGGAACCGGCTTTCCGGTTTTCACTGTGATCGGGTATAATGAAGGCGTATCGCCGCTTCGGTCTTGCCACAGCTTCGCCGTCGCTGCTCATCGACATCATTATCAGCTTATCATGTTCCCACTGCTGGGAGACAGACCTTCTCTCAGAGAGAGAGAGAGGATGGGTCCTAATCCACCATGCTGGCCCAGTGCATGTTGGTAAATGTCATATAATATGCCTTTGAACTTTTGAGTTTCTTGGACATACCGGTTTCCTCACGATGTGTTCCTTCGCCTTTGTTGAGCAATGGCATCGAAATTGCACATAATTTATTTAAGTACTAAATAAGTCATCAGTGCAGGGCCGAGAGGGTCGAACTGGGTGCCGTCAGATTGTTTACGCACATCATACCGTCATGCCACCATCGCTCTACCACCGCCACAGTCCACCTTCACCCAAAAATATTGCCAATAAAAAATAAAAATGAAACTTTAAATTAACTAACTTTTTTTATTGATAAAATATTGTCTATCGCACCCTTACCGTCGCTGCTCACTGAGATAACAACATGCCAACCCGGTCATACTTTCAAAATTCAACCTTGAAAACTTGTATTTGTGGCAACCATAACCTGCAATGGCTAATTTGATTCCAGATACATAATCCCGGCGGATCTTTTCACGGACCCGGAAGACGGAAACTTGACGTTCACGATGTACGAGGCGGAGAGCGTTCCGCTCAGCAAACACTCCTGGATACAGTTCATACCCACCGCGAGGGAGGTCTATGGATTGTAAGTACGCCATATTCTAAGCCTTATTACGTAGCGTTGCTGTTAATGACTTTCGTTTTCATGAATTTCTAAAAGGCGATAACGATTACCAGAAAATGTGAGTAATAACGCCGCTGTTCGAGACAATAATTAAAGATAATTTATTTAAATAAAAAAACTTGTTAATAATTATGTAGATCAAACTATTAATACGTGATAGAAAGAGAACGAAAGTTTGGGGCTATTTTATCAGTGCATCTGTTATAAACCATTGACTCATAGGGCCACGCACAAGGTGGTTGAAGTGTAGCCCAAGAACGTAGCGATCAAATTGATCGAACACAGCCCTAAAAGACAAACAAAAAGAACCATGGGCAGCTTTTTAGAATTTCGTACCTAAAAGGTGTCAACAGTTCTGCTACTAAGCATACGCTGTCTGTCTCTGTCTGTCCTAACTTTTAATGGTATTATCTTTTGAACTGGGTGGATTAAAAAGAAATAATGATAAAATCAAAAAGTAAAATACAACGAGCATACAACAAATATATTATTTACGTATTTTTGTCCTAGTGTAAAAACGGTACGTACAAGCGTCAAACTAGGGATTATAGAACGCACTTTAAAGGAAATCAACAAAGTAAAAAAGCCTGGCCAAGTGCGAGCCGGGCACGCGCTAAAGATCCCGAGCTGGAAGGAAAGTAAACACATTTTTGGGTGCGTGTCCGACTGGCACTTACAGGTTTTATTTAGTCCACATTTTATAGTATGGAATTTTCCGCAGGCCGCTTGAAGCGCACGTATCTCGCTGGAACTTCATCGTGGAAGCTCAGGACAGCGAAGGATTGATCGCGCGCGGACCCCTCGACATCACGGTGCAGCAACACAAGAGCGGGCGCACTGTCAACCATCAGTTTCTCATGCAGTTCAAATTGTTGAAGGTCAGCATTCATAAGACTCATTGAACTCTTCACGGTGGCCATAGCTTGCCATGTTTAAGCGAGTCCCAACGAGTGGACAGCAATTTGCCTAGGCTTGAAATTGCTCGCCATCGCTCGCCTAGCTGGCTGAGTGCAGGCAACGTGTATCCGGCTCGTTTAGCGTGCTTTGCCATCACTCTGCATCACTCGCCACGACTCGTCTCACTTATGATCAGTGTCACATTTTCTGCACAAAACAAAGGCTCTCAACTGCAATCGCCGTGTCTACATGTTAATTGGCATTGGCTCGATCAAATTCAAGTTTGATCGAGCAAGTTTGTCGAGTTAATCGAGTTTGTCGAGTATCGTCAATAATACTTGCCTTGTATTGCTTACGCTCACGTTGGCTGCGGCTTGACGAGCTAAGGCCAATGTGTATTGCTTTATAGGTTTGGTTTCTTAATGGATATGGCAAAAAAGAGCAGAGCAGAACTATTTGTTCTTTAATTGATTTGTCTTCTAAATACTCGTGTGTATTTGTAATTACAAAAAGGTTTCGTAATTTTTCAGGATTACAGCAATGCTATCGACTGGCAGATCCGAGCACTCGAAGGGATAGTGAATCTTTTCCGAGATACGGACATGGATCATTTGACCGTACTCAATGCAACACAGAAGGGAGATCTTTTTGAGTTCGTGTGGACCAACGATACGCTGCCTAAAGACCCGGCATGCCCCATGGACGATATCAAGAGACTGATGAAGGTAATTACTCATACTAAGATAAATACAAAAGTGTGTTTGTTTGTTCCTATTTGACGTAGTACAGGATCAACGTAATTTTTGAGATTGAGTTGTTTCGAGAACTGAATTATTTTATACTTTTTCTCCCGTAAAAATGTCCCATTCCTGAGGGAATGTCAATGCGAGTGAAACCATCACGAGGCTAGTATTAAATAATTAACTTAGGTTATATATTTCCATTTTGTGTGTTGGTTCACGTAAAATGGGCATATGACTGACCTAGTTGCGGAAAATGCCCGCTCTACTAATATTTTTGACGTCGGGTTTTCAATACTTCTGAAGACGGAAAAACTACCTCCAATTTGCCTTCCCCCAGTATTTCTTTTGCAATTCTTGTTCAAGGGGTTTTCCTTTGGAAACCGGTATATAATACAATAACTGTTTTAAACTATCACGGTTGTTCACTAAAGTTATATGAACATGGTGCATGTAACTGCGCTGAAATATCGGGAGCTCATTCCACAACGGTAAATATCCCGTAAATAATCATATAACTTTAATACAATAACTCTTTATTAAAATACCACAAAACAAGGATAACATAAACATTACAATATAAAATATTATCTAGGCTTTTAACAGGCGGCCTTGTCGCTAAAAGCGATCTCTTCCAGGCAACCGTGCACAGAAAGGAATTATATAAAATATTGTGGCCTTATGCGTTGTGGCGTTGTGGTATATCCAAGAACCTCATAAGTTCAAAGACATGACATTCACCAACATGCACCGAGCTCTCTGTCTCTCTCTCTCTTTCTCTCTCTCTCTGTCTCTCTCTCTTTCTCTCTCTCTCTGTCTCTCTTTCTCTCTCTCTCTCTCTCTCTCTCTCTCTGAGTGAAGGCCTGTGTACCAGCAGTGGAATCCTTTAAAAACTACTTTGTTTTCAGATAATGGAATCGAGTGATGAACCGGGCAGCCCATCAGCCGGGCTCGTTCGTGCCATGTCACCTGAGCTGAAAGTGAGTGGCGTGTCGTGGCGTGGCGTGGGCCGGTGTGCGCAGCTGCCGGCTGCCACTCGCGCGCCCGACACCTACCCGCCCGTCACGAGGAACCAAGTCGACCACCTCACGGCCACTGTCGGACACATGTTCGTGTATAAAGTGCCAGAGGTTAGTACCGTAACTAAAAAAGCTACACACTCATAAATCTATCTATATCTATCTTCTATATATATAAAAGCAAGTCGTGTTAATTACACTATTTCTATCTCAAGAACGGCTGAACCGATTTGGCTGAAATTTGGTGGGGAGGTAGCTTAGAACCAGGAGACAGACAGGTTTTTTTGACTGGATTTGGACTTTTTATCATCATCAGCATTTTTCATCACTACGCGGGTGAAACCGCGAGGCGCAGCTAGTATTATATAAAAATGAATCCCTATTTACCTTGGTTACGCCATAAGTTGAGAACAACCCTACTGATTTCATCCAGCAATTCTAATATTTTGTAGAAGGTTCTTACGGAAAGGTAAACAAGGAAAATTACGCAGAAAATTGGAAAATTTCAGAAAATTTTACGACGATTTTACCTCGCGTCTGAAACCTCGGGGCGCAGCTAGCAAAAATTTAAATTTAAAAAGAACGTTTATTTCAGGCACTTGTTTGACCCATAATATACATACCAAAGATTCCAACTACAATGAATAAAAGTAATAATATCTCGCTGTATAGAGGCACATATTACTAATTGTAAAACTAAAACGCACAATATTGCCTACCGAAGGTGTGTAAACGGGACCCTATTACTAAGCCTACGCTATCTGTCTATCCGTCCGGAAATTTCTAAGCGGCCGGGTTTTTGCCGGGCTGGGAGTTTTTTTTTCTTCATCTGGTAACCCTACCACAGGCGCACTGCGTCTCTGCACACAAATTTAGCAGGTCATTCAAACTCCTCTCGTCTCCGCTTCACAGCTCTGCTAGTCTCAGCTTCAATAGAAACACCCACTACCTTACACATCTGCGATCCGCTTCTTTGGGAACGCACCCTAAAAATCTATTTGTATCTATTTGTTTCTATCTATTTTTTCTATTTTTTTTCTATCTTTTTTCACAAAATAAACATTTCTGTATTTCTGTATTTCTGTATTTATTTGCCTGTCCCGTTTTACCTAAACAGAAATTGTTGACAAAACTTTCGCTATGCGTACTAGTCTTAGAATTATTGTTCGTAATGTTTGGTCCCTAGGATACGTTCTTCGACCCCGAAGATGGTGGCACACGCAACCTGGCTTTGTCTCTCCGCTACAGCGACCGCACCGAGATCCCGGGGGGTCACTGGCTGCAGTTCGACGCCAAGAACCAGGAGTTCTACGGCCTGCCCGCGCCCAGCGACGAGGGCAGCGTGAACTACCAGCTGGTATGTCATATATCTCTTCACCTGTCTGCCGGCATGTGTCCTCTCTCTCTCCTACAGATCATTGGCTGCAGTGCGACGCCAAGAATCAAGGGGGGTAGGAGTTATACGGCCCTGCGCCTGTCGACGAGGGCAGCTTTATAGGCAAATAATAAACCTTTAAAAAAGGAGGTTCCTTCGACTGTATGTTTTTTTGTGTGTATGTCACACGATATCTTCGCCAGTTGTGAACTGATTTTAATGTTGTTTTTTTTTTAATTGAACAGCCTTGCTAGGCATTATAACTCAATATTGGTCCCATTTTAATTTGAACAAAATAACCCACTTCTAAGGGTGGAAAATTAGGGAATCCCATTAATTGAACTAGCTGCGAAGGCGGTTTTATTATAATTTGTAAAAATTTATAAATTATGATTATATTATTGTAATGCTGTTACATTTAAAAATAAGTTAATAGTAATAATTTTTTTTTAAACAAGCTAGCTTTAGCAAATAACATTGTCATCCAAAGAAACGTGTATACAAAATTTCAGATCAATCGGTTGAAGATATCTGCTTCAAAATTGAGTTGCAAGATTCCACCCACACAAACATAGCTAAATAAAAGCTTGTAAAAAATCATTTTTGGCGCAATAAACTATAACATTATTTCACTGACCACAAAGTTATCACACACAGGCAACACAGCTTACAGTCTTGAATCTGTAATTCCAGATTGCGGAAGACTCTAGCAAGAAGAGCGCGTACGATAGCCTCATAGTGGAAGTAGTGAAAGCGCCCGCGATCCGTCCGACCGTCGAGTTCCAAATGACAATGGAGTATCCATTCCCCAAGCTGGCGTACGACGCGAACAACAAGAGGAAGGTTGTCGAGAAACTGGCCGCGCTGTTCGGGCAGAATGAGCCCTATAACATCAGGATCCATAGCGTTACTAACAACCCAACTACTATCATTTGGTAAGTTTGAGCAATTTTTCTGAAACATGGACAATATTTTGGCCATAATTTGAAGAAGACATTTCGACGAAAATGTTACTTTAAGGTCTCGGCCTTAAAGTATATAGTGGCCAATTTTTGCCTCCTCTAATATATCGTAAGAACATTTCAGTATGCAAAGAAATTTGATTGCTTTTTAACAAAGGGGTTTTTTTTTGTAAAGTCGGTTTACGGACGCTAATTTTACGTGATAACTCTTAGGCCGATCGTGCCTCTCTATCGCTTGTTCCGCGCTCTCGCTTACACGCGCGGCTCAGGCGGAACGTGACAATTTTTCGTGCGTGCAGCTGGTGTTCATAGATTTATAAGACGTTATCACCTCAAAGAATTATTAAATGAACGCATTCGCATTCAAGGCAGGATGAGCTGAAGTTTATGTCCAACTAACAAGCGCTCACTATGTAGCATAGGACGCCCTGATACTTGAAGAAGTGACGATGTATGTAAGGTAACAGGAAGCGAAAAGCCGAAGATCGCGCTGAGTGGAGGCGTGCCACGAGAGAGCGACCTATGTTCAGCAGTGGGCTTTGGATTGGTTGATGCTATTATACTTAACTATCTGTTGCTAACTTCGTACCCCCCCCCCCCCCCCCCCCTATTCAGCTTCGAGTCAGTCAGTAAGTGACTGAGTCAGTGATATTTCGCTTTTATATAAATAGACTAGCGGTCCGCCCCAGCTTCGCACGGGTATAGATTATAGCCTATGTCACCCGGTGATAGTGTAGCTTCCCAACAGTGGAAGAATTTTTCAAATCGGTTCAGTAGTTTCGGAGCCTGTTCAATGCAAACAAACAATCAAATCTTTCCTCTTTATTATTAGTATAGATAACTTTATATAGTAAAAGGATATAAAAGCGAAGTACGTGCTCCATCTTAGACCGCATCATCGCTTAACATCAGGCGAGTTGGCGGTCATACGGAAGCCTATTATTAAATAAAATAAAAAGATAAACTTAAGTTTATTAGATTAATCTACAGGAAATTTTATTTCTCAGCACAGTGTTTCTTTGTCAGTTGTTTTCAACATTTCCATTGCAATTCCTCTGGAGTATTATCGAAGCTAGGCTACTCTAACATCTATCTTGTTTTACAGGTACAACACCAGTTTACCAATGGACCGCTGTCCGAAAAAGGAAATCGAGGAACTGCGCAAAATGATAATCGTCGACGAGCGAGGCTCCGGCGGCGGGGCGCTCAAAGAAAACGTCGACCACGTGTTCGATAAGGACCTTAAAGTCATGTCCATAAGGCTCATACCTCTGGGCCTATGCGCTGAACAGAACACTAAAGTACCAAAGACGACAATACAAGTGTACTCTGGATCGCCAAACTCTGCGAACAGTAAAGCGGGGCAAGCCAATTCGAGCGAAAACAACTATCTACTAACATTTATCATTCCTTCGGTCGTGATCGTTTGTATGATTCTGCTGGCTGCGCTTATTGCCTGCGTGCTGTATAGAAAACGGCGGACAGGTAAGGGTTTGTATTATTTCTTAACTTTTTTATTTACGGTGACACGTTCAGTTGAAAGTCTTGTGGCTCAGCGCTGCCAAAACTTGACAAATGTATCTTTCAAGTTTTGGCAGCACAAAGTTGTGTGAAAATTAGGCACTGAGTTTGGCCTCAGTGAAATCGGTCCAAAATTGTCCGCATCTTTTTCATTTCAGACACTATGCACTCGACCTACGCGAATACCGCTCCAAGTTTATTTTATTCTCGCATTTATTTCAATAGGTTCGGAAAAGTGTGCAATGCTCAGTACTGTCAAAATATGCAATATGTGAGAGAAAAAAAGCGTTTTTTAAACGATTAAACAAATGAGATCTTAAAGGGTGATTGAAATCAGAAGGAGAATATAATAAACTGGAGTGAGTGGATCAAACTGCGTCTTTTTATTCTTTCTTATAATAGGCTTGCGTTTGGCCGCTTGCTCGCCTGATGTTAAGCGATGATGCGGTAGGATGGAGCACGCTTGCTTAGAAGAAACCGATTCACTCGTGATTTGAAGACACACAGACTGTAACTATCGGGAAACAACCATTGAGGCAGCGCATTCCACAGACTAGCAGTTCGCACAATAAAAGTGCGCGAGTGTGTCTGTAATGTGAATGACGTGTAATAGTTATATTGGTGACAGTGTCTCGTTAGTAATTTCTCAGATTCATCATCATCATCAGCCAGAAGACGTCCACTGCTGAACATAGGCCTCCCCCTTTAACCTCCACACTGAACGGCAGCCTGCCTTTTGCATCCACGGGTGCCCGCGACTCAAGTATTCTCAGATTAATTTGTAGGAAAACAGCTCATATTCTCTAAAACTTAATAACATTTAGTTTTTGTCGCTGGAAGGTAACTTACTAATATTTAGGTATGAAGAAATAATACTAAAATTCCTACTGTTTAGAATAAACGAACAAAAATATCAAGTAACTAACATTTAAGTATTCGTTCTATAGGAGGAGTCAATGCCAATGCTTGAATAAAACTAAGGTGAATCAAAATTGTAGCAATGATAAAACACAATGCTAAAACCACTTCAAAATCTAGATGTTGTATTATGCTAAAACACAGTATTTCACATAGCAGTGTAATGTTTTGAACACAATTATTGCTTTATTTTTGTCATGATCATGTAAATACACTGCGGTGTCTACACAGATCTTCAGGTGTCCACAAATCACTGGCTTCAGATTTTTAGGGGTTAGTTAAGTATTGTATTCATAGTTATATTATCAAAAGATAATACCACGTAAATACCACGGTAAATATCCCGTAAATAATCATATAACTTTAGTGAACAACCGTGATAGTTTAAAACAGTGTTTTATATTATCAAAGTTTCAAAAACTTCATAGTATCAAAAAGTTATATCTTACAAGAGTGAAATAAAGTTGACATTATCATAACACTACGCGTAGAGCTAGAAGTATCACTTGTGTAAAATATTAAGTAAGACAGACATATTCTTAGTAACATTTTTGTAATAGGCCTGAGCATATTTTTTTTATTACCTCATAAAAAAGCTGACCTTAGACGGGAGTCCATCGATGATAACTAAAACAAAATTTGTTCATAAATAAATAAGACAGAGAGTGCACTATAGCACGTTATGACGTCAAGCCGTGCGTGCGCCATATACATGCTATATTAACACGCTTTGCGGGAGAGGGACAGAGCATCTGCTCTGTATCCCCAACAAAAACTTTAAACGCTTATATCTCAGAAATGTATCAGTTAATTTAAATTATTATTTCAGCAATGTATTTAATTATATTCTGCGCTAAGCCCATTAATTGTAATAAATTTAACATTAAGGCACAGGTAAATTTTGAACACATTTTAATTCTGTTTTCGGTGATTAGCTCTATTTATGTTTACCTTTTTTATATGACAATTTAAAAAAATCCGTTTTAAGCCTATGTCCTTCAAGCTAGGCAAACTAGATGAGCTTCCCATTATTCTTGGAGTGAACTAATATAATGCCAATGTTTCGTATGTCTTAGCAAAAATAACATTACTAAACAGTTAATTCTGTTCAACAGGCAAAATGAGCGTAGGCGACGAAGAAGAGCGCCAAGCGTTCCGCTCGAAGGGCATCCCGGTGATATTCCAGGATGAGCTAGAAGAAAGGGCCGACACGGAGCCCGTCCACAAGAGCCCAGTCATCATGCGCGAGGAAAAGCCCCCGCTACTGCCTCCTGCGCCTGACTACAGGCAGGGGGACGACGCCCCCTACAGACCTCCGCCGCCCTTCGCTGCGTCCCGCACTCCACCCCGGCCTAAAGCCACCCCCACTTACAGGAAACCACCACCGTACGTCCCCCCTTAAGAATAAACACTGCCATTACCATTAGCTTAGACGGGAGGGGACTGACGGAACAATCTTATTCCCTTTTTAGCCAGTTTTGGATGAAAATAGAATTATTTCCGTCGGTGTGTCATTTAAATGTTTCAATCGGTTAAATTTTCATCGAATGGAGCATTTTAGTTGACGGTTCGATTTTTGTTTGATATTAACATTGATCCATTTGTGTGGGATAGTTTTGTTAAATAAATAAGGTTGTGGATCTGTTTTATAAGAAAAGTTAAAAATCCCATTTATAGTGTAACAGTATTACTTGCATGTTTGCTGACAAAAGTCGAATCGTACGGTGACAAGTGAACCGCACATTGTTAACTCGGAACTGTCGCGAGTTGAATCTTATTTATTTTCATAAGAAATCGGCAACTTTTATTCTTATTAGTTTTCAATATTTATGGCAACTAGTCGGCACTAACGATGGCAACATTATTCTGTAATTATGAACATTACATTATTTTTTATTAAGATAATACTTAAGCAGCTAATCGTATATTTTAGGCTGCAGTTAAAAATGCATTTATAAAATTAAGTAACATACAAACCTCGGTTAAACAAGGAATTGTGCACAGTTCGACCGTGACTACGAATTTTTATGTAAGTAAATATCACGAATTAGATGCGAATAGTGTTTTAAAAGTGATAAGTTAAATGCAGTTTCAATTATGAGAGTTCACGGGATGTGTACTAGTGTTGTTATCGTAGGATGTTACATTAGCTTCTAGGCTAAGGCGACGGATTCGTGTCATTTAACACTTTATATAAATTTACACGATTTTTACCAAACGAGAGCTTGTCCTCGCACTGACAAACACTAAGTTGTACTTATGTTGCTAATAGACCAAAACGACAGGAAGGTTTGGCAAAATTTGTGCCATGTTGGGAGTTGGTGTAATTTAAAAGTAAACATATCGAAATGTAACATTTTAGCCTTTAGCGTAGATCTTCCATACAAGATTTAGGTACATACATTTTATGGGTAGAGCGTGTGTATCAGATTTGCGTTTAGGCGCGCTCTCGTGGTTGCTCGATTGTCAAATAAATCGCTCTTATAAATGCATGGATTGTTCTGGATTAGCTAGTATACACTATTAATACTTATCCTAATGAATTATACAACTGACTCTAGTTATAGGATACGAATATTTGTAAGAATTAAGATATCATTTTGTACTTGTCTAATTACCATAGGGTTAAGGTTAACAAATTGTGCAAACTATGTGAACTATCGAACGAAAAGAGCTAATGTAGGTAAAGTTTTTTCATTTGGATGTAATTTTTTTTCTAATGTTTACTCATTTAGAGTTTTGCATTTATAGATCTTCTTAGTGTTTAATAATATTATACAATTTTATAGGCTCGCTAAATAGGTATGAAGTGGACGTTTAGTTTGTCTTATTGTTTGAATGTTTTTAAATAAGTACTTAAATTGTCCATTAAAAACCGTACAGTTTCATTATTTATACTTTCATTCGGCTACACATTTTTATTTTAAACATATCTAAAGACGCACATAATTTATGTAATTAAATTTATGAGCTTTTTATTTTAAACTAAATAAAAGTTCTAGAGACATAATGTGTTTTATTTAATGCTCAAAAACGGCAAAATATAATGAGGAAACCAGATATGTCCAAGAACTCAAAATTTCAAAGACATGACATTCACCAACATGCACTGGACCAGCATGGTGGATTGGGGACAATCCTCTCTCTCTCTCTCTGAGAGAAAGCCCGTGTCCCAACAGTGGAAACATGGTAGACTGATATGATGAATGTGTTTTATTTGACACTAAATAGGTAGATAAATAATTTTTATTATGCCCAGTATTCTTTGAGGAGTTTCGATTGCAAGGTGTTATATCCGCTTATAGAGGAAGTCTTTGATAGGCTAACAAGTAACCCGTTCCGTTCGTGAGATTTGCCCTGGGAAATAAGCTATTTCACGTAGAGAGAGAAGGCTCTACGCTATTTCCAAGGATCTTATATATATACCCTAGCTATTTCATGATCAATCTAAAAAATCTTTTTGCTTTAGTGCTTTTTATCGGTAAGTAGATACAAGACTCATAGAGTAATATATTATATACACCGGACAAGACTGCTTGTGGCTTGTGCCATAGATTCAATGGGCCTTGTGCCATCCTTTGACGAGTAGTAAAACGTCCTGTTTTAAAATATGTAACCAAAAGCACTGATAGCAGCTATTCCGATATTTCTGATGGAAGTTAAATATAGTATCCACCAATGATTTCTCGGTTGGACTTGATCATGACTGAAGTGTTTTTTGCTTGAGTCACTGACTTGTTTGTGAAACTTAAAAATGTTCAATACTTGACACAGGCAAATGCGCAAGACGTACAACGCCAAAATCTTGTCAGTAGGAAAGAAGAATATTTTATTGTCATGTAAGGTATGTCAAATGTCAAAGTTGTCAGAATCAAATCCAATCAAAAAATAATAATTTAAGAGTTTGATGACACTAAAATTATAAATAATATATTTAAAAATATCTAAATCTAAATGAATTGTAAATTTAAGGCGCTAAAATTGTAATTTACGAGTTGGTATACCTTCATAAACCCCATAACTATAATCTATTTCAGCATTTCAAAATGACTGAAAACAACCCTTCTAAGAAGAAACCCTGGTCTAAAATGAGCTTGAGGAGCTTGCGCTTATCCTTGAGGTACAGGCCAGAACTGCTGAAACTTATTCTCAAAATGCGCCAATGTATACGAAGTAGAAACTCCTTATTGAAGACCTTGAAACATCGACTAAAACAATTGGTACGTAACCTACAAATCTTTGTTGTTACTTGGTAATATTGTCTATTTTCCACTTGTTGCTACACACTTTATTGCCAACTTTTTCTTAGTTACATTCCTGTACAGTAGACATGTGTCGTTCGTTCATTCATAAATAACCATATCAATATTATCAATACTGACCCAATATGAACCGGTTCTTTTGACCCGTTCAATCGATTGATAGATTTCAAACAAAGTTTTCGTAGTTTGTGAATCTGTCAGTCAGATTAACATGTCGTGAGATCCGTAGGGTACATAGCGTAGTGTTATATTAGAATTTGTATACTGACAACTGTGAAATTGTATCTTTTTTAATTTTCTTCTGTTCATTTCTGTTATATTGTATGAAAATCTGTTTGAGTCAAACTAAATCAAATTATTTATTTGTCAGAACATGGTTGGTACACATACATAAAAATAGGATACCTGGTTGCTTCGATCAAAAAATTTGTTTGAAGTATGGTCGTAAAAATGGAAACATACCTCATGTCCTTGCCAGGTATGGCGTACAAATGTAATTTTTTTTGCAAATATTTTATTATTTATTAATTATAAAGTAAAAAAAAAGAAATGAAACCTATTGCAAAGATATGCATGTCACTCAAAAAATATCTGTCATAGCACTAGTATGTGCCGGACACTAAGTCATGTAATACTACTAATTTACTAAGTTTTGTAATTATTAGAATAAGTAAGTTTCGCATATTACTTCTTTGAACTTCCAATAAACAAACAAACAAGCAAAATCTTTTTGCACACAAGTGACAGCTAAAATTTAGTGTACCTAATTATCAAACAATACATTATTACGTAAAGCACACTGTGAGGTCGCTTGGCTTCTTCGGTTCGTTGCGAGACGCAACCCATCTCCGTCATCCTTTCCAAAATGGTTTGATCGAATCAACAACATACTTTCCATCGTAGTTAACGAATCAATCGCAAAGCGCTCTCGACTCGTTCTATTTGATTCATTTGTTCGCAATCGACAAATTGCTACTGTACAGCACACTCTACGCTTATTATAAAGCAAAGAACTTTACTTTCATGTAAATTAAAAATGTGTGTTACAGGAGATTGCTAATGCCAAGAACAAAAGTAGCAAAACTGACTCATCAACACAGACACTCAGTCATAAGGACCAGGATCAAGATAGTAAGATTGACCTTGTCGAGTCTGAGACTCCCAATGCAAATGTTGCTAAAGAAGATGCTGGTTGGAATATAACAGAGAATGGAAAAGCTAAAAAAAGTATAGCAGAACAAGTGAAAGAAGTAGCTCAAAGTGCTTTGCAAGACACAGGAATGGTGTATGTGGAGTCAGCTGGAATGTACTATGATTATAAGACTGGATATTATTATAATTCTGTAAGTAAAACCTTAGCAAAGACAAACTGAACACTTGACAGGGATATTTGGAGACTGAGTCATCCTCATCCATCCTCAACCCCTATTCTGAAACACATGTGGTGATTCAGGTGATTTTTTTTAAGTATCATGTTTCTTGCTACTTAAAGATCATGTCAATCAAAATCTGTAAACGAAAGTTTTTTTTTTCAAACAATAGTTTAAAAAAAACGATTGACGAAATATCACTAATTAAATTTGTGTACACCAGAAATAAAAATTTCAAACGGAATTAAATTTCATCACGAAATTTCAAAATAAGTCTACTATATATTTTTTTTGCCTGAATAAGTCCGCGTGTGACCACCAACTCGCCTGTTGGTAAGCGACAATCTGGTCCAAGATAAAGCATGCAGACATACCTATTCACACTGACCTTAAAAAAGCCCAGATTATATCTCTTAGGAAACAAGGAAGCCGGCTGGTTGTTCCAATCCTTTGCCATATGGATTAGAAATGTAGAATCAAAACGTTTGATACGTATCCAAGGAAATCCACCATGTATGGGTGGTAGAGGGCCAATTTCATACTTGTCTGTAGTACAATGGGGATGGTAGGATGTAGCTCCGATGCGATTATATTTAAGTCACAAGTCAAATCCCGCAAAGATCAGTGCTTCCTCATCCAAATGTGATCATAAGGCGAGCAACGAGCATTCCTGTATGGCCAGCATAATTCCCTGGATCATGAAGTGCCTCAACCCTAGGTTACATTTCCAGTCACGTTAGCACCTCCCGAGATCTGAGACAAATATTGTTGCCTCCAAGCCCTTCACCCACCGTCTCTAAAGCACAGGTAATATCAGTTAAATCAAGGACTTGTGATCACTGTGTTAATGGCATGATGCCCAGGTCTCTGCCCGGCGCACCGGGTTCAGCCGAGACTGAAATACATTTGCCTCCTCCATTGTACTGCAAACTTATACATGGTGTTCACATACTTTACTCGAGAGCACAACCAACAAAGTCATAGTATCCCCGTCACAGGAAAGAGGGGAGCTACTAGCGTGAAAAGTTATTTATTCATATATTTTTGTTCACAGGAGCTCGGTCTCTATTATCACACAGACACTGGGTGCTACTATTGCTACTCTGAGGACAAACAGTTTGTCTTCCACTCATACCCCGATATGAGTAAAGTGAACGCTTCACTCATTGCTCACCAGAACAAAAAGGCTAGGAAGCTCAAAAGGGTATGTTACTATTTTACCTATATTTATATCGGACTAGCTGTGTTGCCCACTACTTGTATGCGTAGGCTTTCATAAAAACTTTCTATTGCCATATGCCCCCTTAACATGGCCTTTTTGCAAAATCCTTTCTTAGCAGATTTATACACCCCATAAGTAGTACCTATCAAGTAGATATTAGTTTTATATATAGTTTATAAAATTTGGTTTATCTAAAACCTCTATAGTTACAAAATTTGTTAACGTACTATTATTATTAACTCCAAAATATTGTGCGAAACGAAATCCGAAATTTTGAGTGTATTATCTAAGTTACCAAATGTATGGAAATTTAGTTGGTTAGTGTATCTTAGTTATCACCTATTGCAGTGTTTTTTATGTAATATTCATAATTAGGCTTGCATATGACATCTACCTCGCCTTACGTTAAGCGATGATGTGGACTAAGCAGAATAAAAGTTTTCAAGCCTGGGCGTTCAAAAGAAAATGAAGAGGATCTGGGAATTAAATCATAAATTCTAATCGAAATTGACCTCAGGAAAAAAATGCAAGTAATAAGGCAAAATCAAATGAATCTCATATTCTTCCTATGGTTCCTTAGTATTAGATTGTATTTTCTGTGTTTAGTTATTGATTGTTACAACATATTTGAATTATCCACCAATAAACAGAGGTTCTATTTTTGGTTTCTAATGAAAATATGATTTTTGTGTGTACTCATATCTTAATTTTACTTTGTCTCGTTTTCAGGAAAGAAGACCAGAAGATGACATAGATAACCTGACAAAACACTTATCTCAGGTTTCTCTTCAAGCCAGCACCGCTTTAGGTAAATAATATGGTGAACAGTAACTCCCCGATACCAAACTGAGCAATATTTTACAGGACAAAGAAGAGGATGGTGGTAACTCTAAGAAACCAAGGAAATCTAAGAAGGTCAAGAAAGAAAGTGAAAAAGATAAGAAGCCTAAAGGAGAAAAGAAAAAGAAGTCAAAAGAAGATAAAATGGAGGTCACAGAAGAAAAACCAGAAGAGAAAGCGCCTCAAGTTGACATGAAAGATTCAAATCAATCTTCTAATGTAGAAAACATAGACATTGCCAAAGATGGCAAAAATGAAGATAGTCAAGTTGTACAAACTACAGATGAGAGTGATGCTATGGATATATTTGAGATTAATCATAATTCTGAAGTAAAAACAGATGACAATAGTGTCAAGGAATCAACCAAAACTGAAGTCATAAATGCTCCAAATAAAATTGAAGATATCAAAAATGTAGCTGATGAAGTGAAGCCAGAAGAATTGGAAGACGGAGAATGCAGTGACACTGGAAGTGAAGAATCTGAGTCGAGTGAAGAATCGGGTTCTGAGTCGGAAGCTAGCACTTCTACTGTCAGTGATGAGGGTAAAACATTAGACAATAAGGGTTTTCATATTTTTATATTTCCTCTTTCCATCAAAATCAAACTAAAAACCTAATATACAATTATCTACAGTATTATCCCAGTTTTCTAGTATTTCCGCATATTTTCGGGACAAAAAGTATCCTATGTCCATCTCATCATAACCCACAATACTTTATTGTTTCTCATCTATATCAGTTCTGCAGCCAACAAAGCTAAACTGAGTATCGCAAAAACTGTAAGTGCGGCACACTTACTCATTTTTCACGCACACAAAGAAACTTGTAGCGACACCAATGAACTAAAGATACTCGCGTGAGTACTGCGCAAGTGCGCATCGTCTGCAACGAGATTAACTAATAGTCCACATTCAAAAAAAGGGTGACGGCTGTCGAGTTCGACTAAAGGTATCAAGCCTTATTTAGGCTTGATGCGTTCGCACCCGCCACCCCGCCTTACCATACCTCTTTTGTTTGCCTGATCTGAGAGACCATGAAGATTTACAATTACCAATTACAGACCTATACCAAGGTAGACACCGTGAGTTTTCCTACTTAGTGTGTCTGTGGCCTGTTTTAAGTTGGAAAATTACAGACCTATACCAAGATAGACACCGCGAGTGTTCCTACTTAGCGTGTCTGTAGCCTGTTTTAAGTTGGATGAATGCTCCAAATTAATTAAGACTCAGATTATTTATTGCTTCCATACGGTACAGTTCAGTTTGATCTCGGCAGTAGCATGTCAGACGCAAATACAATACATTATTATATAAAAAACTTTTTAAAATAAGCTTTTAGGCGTCCACTCATCATCTAGGACCAAAGTACTTGGGAAAAACAAATCCAACGAACCCAATCTCGACGGGGTGACATCGCGCGTCGTTTCGTTTAGAAGATCCTATGGTCACCTTATGTCTCCCATCATCAGACCAGCTCAATGGTACCATAACATTGCATTGTCACCGAACAATTTTATTTTATTTTTAATAATAGGCTTTCGTTTGACCGCCAACATAAGTATGTCAAATTTCAACTCAATCGGTTGGGGATAACTGGCCTAAAATTCAATTGCAAGGTTTGTCCCACACATACTAACAGGGCAAGTTAAATAAATGCTTATAAAAATGACAAATTACGCCACAGTAAACTGAAACCCTTCGAGGGCAGTTGACAATACGACTGTAGTTAAACTACCACTAAATTACTCTCGTCAGTTCTCGGGACGCTGAAAGATGGTTTTTCATACGGTCTGACGAGCTTGCAGTGTCTCCTGGTATAAAAGATCTGTGATGAAAACACAAATCCATTTGTTGCAGACTCCGTAGCCAAGCACCACCCACCATCCATGCGCGTCATAGTCCGCGAGACAAAGCTGCCCAAGCTGAAAGTAGGCAGCCTATTCCTCATCACAAAGGACGGTGGCACCGTCGGCCGGGAAGGAGATAACCACGCCATACTACTGAAGGACCATAATGTTTCTAGGGTGAGGTGATATGCCAATTTCTACTTTATTGTCATAGGTCCTATGCATGCATATTACCCACTGTATCCACTTAGTCCTGATTTTTCAACTGATTTCTAAAGGAAGAGGTTACCCAAACCTTTTTTATGGTAGACAGGCTCGATGTTCAGTGAACACAGTTCACCTAGTGGATAATTCCAGGGCTCTAATTCTGTATGAAACCACAACACGCCGTATACGTGTTATTACATAGTAACTATGGTCACAAATAACACGGTAACAGCGGTAAAAAAATTCAAACGCGTCAAAAAAAATAAACGCTTCTTTCGATTGGATACTTTCTCTTGACAGACGCGCACGAAACGCGGTAGCTTGCTCCACTTTATTTGACTGTTCAAAGCGAACCTGTTATGAACATCATCCCATTAGGAAACTTGACATTGCCATCTCCACGTAAACTCGTTGACGTGATCATAGAGACTAAGGGAACAGAGTTCATTTTCCAACTACATTTTCAAGTTATGTCGTCACGCGTTTATGTCAAGGATCTTATGTGAGAAAGAGAATAAGGGCCCAGGACCTGCGACAACAGTTCTGTCTCTCTCATTCGGATTGACGATGTGGTCAGAAACAATATCGCAATAGCCAGCCTGATGTTAAGTGACGGCGTGGTCCAAGATGGTAAGCACGCCTAGGTTTATAAACGCACATCGGGACTTATCGCCTGATGTTAGATAGATAGAAACTCTTTATTGTGTACACGAGAAATAAACATTAACAGATAGAAAACACTTACGAGCTAGTGCCACAAGTGGCGGCCTTATTGGATGAAAATAATTAACGTAACAGGGTCGACAGGGATGCTAGAACACTTTTAATGATACCATTAAATAAATACTACCAAATGTTAAGCGATGATGCAGTCTACAATAGAGCACGATTTTCTAGAAGAAACCGATTCATTCGCGACTTGAACACATAGATTGTAACTATTATTGCATTCTGGGTGTCTTCAATTCGCGAGTTGTTACTTTCCACAGTTTTAAAACAGTGTTGTTACTTTCCTTTTTCTAATATTTGTGATATAATGGCGACCACCTTAAATGTTGTTACAGAACCACTTAGATATAAGATACGACATGTCGAAGAAAACTTACCAAGTGACCGACTTGGGCTCCAAGAATGGAACCATTCTGAACGGCGTTCGAATGTCGGAGAGTCAAGAAGTCAGCTTACCTCTGGAAGTAAGTGCATATTTACATCTTTTAGGTTAAAAACGGTTTCTTTGATGAACTTTAGTGTATTTCCGCTCCGTGTACCGTGTACGTCGCATTAAGTACAATAAGGAATTTGGCATTAATTATTCACTATGCTAGTAACCTAACCTGAAACATACATTAATTACTCCTACTCGAAAAAAATTAAACTGTAATTTAATGAACTTTGCTAACGATATTAATTTCACCTAACCTGAAACAAAAATGAATTAATTCTGAAACAAAACATTCGTTATATCTGAAACTAAGTTGTAATTAATCTTACTCTGAATTACTCTGAAATCTGAAATCTAACAATGATAATAATTATTATAAAATCTGAAACCAAAATGTTAAATGTTTTTTTTTTTTTTTATTTATGTGTAATGATTATAAATATAAATTAAATATCAAGGAACTAACGAATTAAACCCTTATCCTTAGCGCACCTTGTCGACACGTGTTTCGCCTCCTTTCACGAGGCATACTCAGGACGTGTTGACTCTTCGAGCGCTTGGCCGAGAATTAACACATGACCAAGACATCACCACCACTGTGACTCACTCTCTCTTACATAGTTAGTGAAGCTAATGGAAGCGTGTTTTATTCCAGGTTCTCCACGGAAGTACAATCCAGGTGGGAGAAACCAAGTTACTCTGCCACGTACACCCCGGGCACGCCACGTGTGGCCAGTGCGAACCCGGACTTCTAATGCAAGGTTGGTCACCAAAATTTACCTTGTTTTTATGGTTCTGTACACAAAGATTAAAAACGGGACCCTATTACTAGGCTTATGCTGTCTGTCTGTATCTGTCCTACCTTTTAACGGCTGTATCTTTCGAACCGTAAGAGATAGCCAGTTGAAAATTTCACAGAATATGTAATGTTACGGCGGATTAACTTAGAAATAAGAATACCTAAATTCAGAAAGAAATAACAGGGGTTTCCCCAAACAACAAACTTTTTTTCTCGGTATTTTACTATTTGTTCTAATGTAAAAACGGCAATACGTACAAGCGTCAAACTTGGCATGACTTGGTGCATATTCTAAAGTAAAATAACAAATATGAAATACTGGCCAAGTGCACATTGGTAAAAATTTCTGTTCACCACTACGTCTGTTTAAGCCACAGAAAAGAGAAGTAGGTAAATAGAACGGAAATGAGAAGGAAAATCTGTCGCCAGGCATTATGACAGAACCTTGATAGAACGTCCATATTTATGTCAACGCGTCGAACTCCGCATCCAAAGATTGTTTTTCCAATTGTTGTTGTTGTTTTTTTAATATGTAAATTTGCTACACTATCGCATTAGGTTATAACCTGTAATAATAGTTCTAAGTTGGAAATAAAATAAATAAATAAATAAATATTGTCTTTTTGCACTACTTTTTTGTACTTTAGTAATTGGCGTCGATTCTGTCATACCACTCACTCAACTTATCAAATCTGACAGGGCTAAAATTATCTGCCTCTCTTTTCATTTTAATATGTGAGAGAAGGATGGCAACAATTGTAGAGCTGTCAAATTTAGTTTAGTTTAGAGTACATCAGAATCGTTGCCATTATCAATATAGGTATGTGGTGGTACGGAACTAAGCTCAATTCAATTGGGTATGAGATCGTTGTAAATCACAAGAAGAGTGTTTTTCTTAAATCAACATCTCATCGGCGCAAAAAACATATTTATCCGATATTAAAGTTATCGATATTTCCATATTCAGTTACAATGACAAATAAAACAGATTTATTATTTACAGTGTGGGTAGTTGTGAAAATTATTTCTATAATTTAAATAGCTAGTACCGAAAAAAGTCTGCCAAAAACTAAAGGGGGTGAGGTAAACACGTATTGCACACACTGACATATTCTTACTAGTTCTACAAACACACACTTCAATATTGAGCGGCACACAACTGCAAACGATATGCTCAAAATGTAGATAGATAGATAGATAAACTCTTTATTGTTCACACCACAAATTTCATGAACACGATAAAACAGCTTAAACACTAGTGCAACAATCGGCCAATGTAATCGAATGGACGATCAATTGATGTAAGTGCTAAAGGGAAAACTGTAGGTAGAGTGCTTTTCATGAAAGAAGTCCCCCAGACGCGGCGCTGTCATCGCGTATCAATCACTATCAGTATCATATCTCGAGTAGAACTTTAACAACTTTTGGCATCGTACACGACTCTTTAACGATGGAAAATTAATAAAAATCTCCCTAGCCTCCAAACACAGTAACAACACCTGACAACTACAACATGGAAATTAAGTTCCGCTGTTTGCCGTGGGACTTCTTTCATGAAAAGGACTCTACAACGCTTCCTTTTATTTATTTATTCTGAGTACCTGTTTGTTTATTCCAGTGGAAGAAGAAAAGAAAGCCGCGTACACACGCACCGTGAGCGTGAAGAAACAACACGAATTAGAATTGGCTCGCTTGAAGAATATCTACGCGCCGCAACTCCTAGCCATAGAAGAAAAACCGTACAATGACCGCGCGCAAGCACGTAGAGAAACCGTCGGCTCCACTAACCACGCTGAAAAGACTCAAGCCACCGATCTGGACACGTAAGTCTAAACTAGCGTTTATAGCGTTGATAGCTGTGTGGTTGGCGCGTCCGACTTCCATACCGTATGCACCTACCGCATTATCCAACTCGGATGGGTAGCGATCGGGAAATTACGTGACATCTTCTCGTCCAAAATACCACAGTGCCCAAGGACAAGGGTCTTTCTTTTGTTATTTTTTAGGGTTCCGTACCTCAAAAGGAAAAAATGGAACCCTCATAGGATCACTTCGTTGTCCGTCTGTCCGTCTGTCAAGGCCCTTTTTCTCAAAAACGCGTAAAGATATCAAGTTGAAATGTATACTAAATACTTGGGTCTACAGTTACTTTCGGTTGTAAAAAAATTAAAGTTTTAAGTCAACGCAATCAAAAGATATGAACGTTTATGTCGCATATTTTGCGATTTCACAGGGGAATCAAAACCTATAGGGACCGTTGACCTAGAATCATTAATTTTGGCAATAGGCAAGGTCTTACAGCACATATAAACGAATAAATCTGAAAGTTGTTAATTTGAAGCTATATCATATAAAAAATATTGTTTTACAATTACAAACTTACATTTTGTAGTTGTTATGTATGGAAGAACCTTATTGTCAACTACAAAGTTAAGTTTGTTTTTCAATATTTCAGTTCTTCAGTTATTTTTTTTGGGCTCGCGCTTTGAGGGTTTCGTCCACCGGAACCCTCAGAGCACGAGCCCTACTCGTACTTGTCTGGTTTTTTTCATGACCTTGGATACAAAATCCTTTAGTCGTAATATTAAACAAGTTTATATAGTATTAAATAGCGTCAAACAAGTTATATGTCATATTCATAGTTAGAGTCAAGCAAAGTAAGTCAATTTCATGCCCCAG
This sequence comes from Agriopis aurantiaria, assembly GCA_914767915.1. Taxonomy (NCBI): domain Eukaryota; kingdom Metazoa; phylum Arthropoda; class Insecta; order Lepidoptera; family Geometridae; genus Agriopis; species Agriopis aurantiaria. Next base: position 9,444,518 of record OU611999.1, read on the forward strand.
TAAAGTGGTGAAGGTTTTACAAAAGGCTTCTACATACCTATTAAGTTTGTGTCTTGTAGTGGCATTACATCACAACAATATGATCGACATCAGGAAATGTCCAATCTGCTACAACATCGTCATCATCATTTCAGCCGAAGGACGTCCACTGGTGGACATAGACCTCCCCCATCGATCTCCAAAAAGGCCGGTTGGAACCGGCCTTAATCCAGTGTTTCCTTGCTTTTAAGTCATCTGTCCATCTTATGGGTGGATGTCCCACGCTGCGCTGACCGGTCCATGGTCTCCATTCGAGAACCTTTCGGCCCCATCGGCCATCTGTTCTGCGTGCTATGTGCCCTACCCATTGCCACGTATAGCTGCAAAGCTGCTTATAGTAAAAAAAGTGAGGTTTTAAATATGCCCAAAATAGTAATTTTTAAACTTTCGCGATTTGAACACATGTTTTAAGTTTGTGATAAGTCCCGATAAACGTTTAAAACATGCCCAAAATGTTTAGTATTGCTAACCGCCTCTTTCATTCGGCAGATCCATAGCGCCAGATAACAAGGGCTTCAAGCTGCTGCAGAAGATGGGCTGGTCTAAAGGCGAAGGGCTGGGGAAAGACAGCCAGGGCGACATTGAACCTGTGAGTAATAACTCTAAACCCAATACTAATATTAATATTTTTATTGCGGATAAGTCCGCGTTTGACCACCAACTCGCCTGTTGGTAAGCGACGACGTGGTCGAAGATGAAGCACGCAGACTTAGAAGATACCTATATTATTATTCACTCACTTCATTTCACACTACATTCACTCAGGCCTTGAAAATGCCCAGATTATATCTCTCAGGAAACAAGGGAGCTCGCAGGTTGTTCCAATATTATTATTATATATTATTCATATAGTCATAGCAATAGTTATTTATGATACAAGTGCGGTAAGTTGGTTATTACAAACGAGTAGACGAATGTAAGCCCGAGACGAAGTCGAGGGCTTACCATAGTCACGAGTTTGTAATAACCAATCCGCACGTGTGCCATACAACGTTTTACAACACATTTGCGAGAAAAAAACAAAAAATGGAAATTAAAAAATACCGTAAAGTACACGCACGGTGCTATACAACGGAGCGTGCGGACAAATTCATTACCGCACGCTCCGTTGTATGATCCGTAATGTTTAACTTTCGAACGATGTATACAGGCTTCGTAAGTGCACTTTTTGAGCAAATGTGTTGTAAAAGATATTATAACCACTTGATCGCGCGTGAAGTCAACATTTGCTTATGCACGAGAGATTGAATGGCGCTTGTGATTGGAGACTCAAGAAGTCATTCATACAATTTGCCCCTAGAACTGGCCCGTTCGAAAAAGATTATGCTGAAAATTTATATATATATTTTTTTTTATTGTAGGTTCACCAAACTGTTCTTAGGAATAAAGACATTTGCAACTAAACTAAACTATTCTTTTATATAAATTAGACTATTCTTTGATATAACAAAAATATTAATATCTATATATGTATTAATAATTACTTTATCGGTTATTATAATTTTTCTGTAATCGGATCGACATAGTGGCGTTTCTATACAGACACTTCATCACTTCGATATACCTATAGTCGATATGACATCGCTGGAGGGACTGCAATACTGCCCAGGTCTCGATGGAATCAAAGGCTTTCTCATAGTCCACAAACGCCAGGCATATTGGCCGATTATACTCCTCAGTCTTCTGTATAATCTGGCGGAGGGTGTGTATGTGGTCTATGGTGCTCCAGCCTTTACGGAAACCGGCTTGAGAAGTTTACTGGAAGCCATTAAAGAGTTCCACTATTCATCTCCTGGCTCCATCATCAGATCAGTTAGAAGGTATAATTCGTAATCATCACATTTATAAATGACGGAGTTCTGAGGTAGATAACAAACAACACAAAAAATACAACTGAATTGAGAACCTTCCTTTTTGAAGTTGGTTAAAAGCATTTTACAAATTTAAACTAAAGATAATATGTAAGTCTTTTTAGAAGCCCATAACTCATAAAGAGATCATCATTTATAAAACTCGTCAAATGAATAAAATGCACTCGTCGATCTTCTGATTTTTTGTAGAAAACCCTTAAAAATAAATAAAGTCAAATGCCACAGAAGTGAGTTAGAATGAATTACATCTCCATTAGGATTTGACGTGACTAATTAGCTCAGACCGGATAATATCTTTAACCTTGCGACGCAATGATAAAGTACCAAAAAAATATGGGCAAGAGTGAACTGACTGAACTATTGGGGGTTCTGCAGGAACTAAAGTCTATTTAAAATTACGAGTACAGCGATATTTTTAGTTTACATAAAACACTTAAATAATTACATAATTCATATAATTGAAACTATGTAAAAACTACCTCTACCGAGGTTTCTATAGCAGGAATATAATTGTGTACATTGTAAATTATATTTCAACCGAATTAAAAAAAAAAACTTAATTTGACTCTATTTTTATGTTAACCGATATTTTTTTTGCCGATGGTCAAACGATAAAAAAGTGTTTCGACGTTTATAAGTATCAGTTAAGTAAACTATGCCTCCTCAATACTCCTCATTCACAAACGTTAGTAACCCATTTTGGATACATATTATGTAACATTTGATAAGCATTTTCAACCCAACACTTTCGTGTTGGGTGTCACTCTGGGTATAAAATGTCGTGTTAGGCCTTTTGAACGTTTCTGACTAGCAATGTAGCAATGAAATATGATTTAGTGAAATTTCCAAAAACAAACGAAATTGTAAAACATTTTGAAATAAGAAGAAAACTAATATTTAGATAAAACTTTAAAGAAAAAAAACTGCAGTGTTCTGTCAAGTTATAGAAGTACATTCCATCTTACTCATTTGAAATTTAAATACAGAAGCTGACAAAGCTCCACTAGGAGCTTTGTTTTAAAACTAGTTGTGCCCCGTGGTTTCATCCGCGTGGACATTCCCTCAGGAACCGTACATTTAATCGGTATAGAATGTATCTAATGTGTCTTTCTGACCCGCCAACTATCACTGTGCAAAAAATCACAATGATCCGCTGATGATTTGCTGTTGCGTGAGATAAAAACAAACAAACAAACACATTTTCACATTTTATAATATTAGTATCCTAAAAAAGTGCAGCTGTAAAGAGGCCTTGTCAATCTTAATGCTCTTGTGCAGAGCAACACCGGTCCGGCAAAATTAATGAAAAACTTCAAGGCTCAGTTATTATTTCGCAACAGACTCGACGATTGCCGTTTTTACACGATGCGCGACGGGTCCCCAGAAAAGTGCTGCAGTTTTGTTCGTTTTTCACCGTCTGTAGGTCAGACGGGCGCGCGCCTACCTGTCCATAAATCTATTTGAAATAATTTGCAAGCGTTTTTTTGGTCGAGTTCGCGTTGCACCTTCATGATGCGTACTGCTCAAGAATGAAGTCTCTGCCGTATTTCATGTTTTAAAAAATAATAATAGATAGTCTTGCGCTTGGCTGCCATCTCGCCTGATGTTAAGCGACGATGCGGTCTACGATGGAGCATGTTTCCTGAGAGCTACAAGGCATCTTCAAATAGAGTGAATAGATTTCTCCATGATTCCAGGGTTAGTGGCCAAACGCAGATTCATCTCTAATCATACTAATATTATAAATGCGAAAGTGTGTTTGTTTGTTGGTTTGTTTGTTCCTCTTTCACGCTGCAACGGAACAACGGCTCGACCTGATTTTTTGCATGGGCATAGTTCAAAAGCCAGAGAGTGACATAGGCTACTTTTCATCATCATCATCGCTATTACCATTTTTCATCACTACGCGGGTGAAACCGCGGGGGCGCAGCTAGTATAAAATAATATTATAGTTTAAAAACATTTAAAAAAACGCTGCTAAAATACTGCTTCGCTCGGCTTATGGTCCATAATTGGCGTCTTTCCGTTGGCATTTTTTTTCTATCTACAATGCAATCTGGATCGATTCCCACCTAGGACAAACATTCATGTGATAAACATTTGTGTTTGTTCTATATCTAGGTGTGAATATCTATTTAAGTATGTATAAAAAAAAGTATATCAGTCTCTGGCAGGCATATCAGAAGCTTTGCTTAGTTTTTGGTCAGATGACCGTGTGTGCAAAAATGTCCTGAAAAAAAAAACTATAACTTGAATGGGCGGGTAAAATTTTATTTTATTTTATTTATTTAACAAAATCCACAGCTCTCAAAATTTATAGGTACATTAAAACTTATAAATAAACTTACAGCCAATGACTGGTTTACATTTTTAGGATATATTTTATTTTAAATTTACTAAATCTTACTATTATGCCATTTACGTAAATCAAAAAAGTAAGTTATTTTTATTACAAAATCAAAGTTAAACACATTATTCGCCTAGTACCGACATAATTTCTGAAGGGATTAAGATCTTTATCGCTACAAATGTCTATTTTTTTTTACCGATTTGTACCGACATAATTTCCGAAAGGATTAAGATCTTTATCGCGACAAATTACTATTTTTTTACTGGAAATATTTACAAAATCCTATAAAATATACCGTACATCAAACCGACCTTCACAAATCGCAAAAATACAAAGAAATCCGAGTCATATGTCCGATGCGGAGACAGAAAAACAAATAAATTAACATTTAATCGCCGAATTAAATGTGTGCACTAAATAAACAGCAAAGATCAGTCATTTGTCGTGTTTTATTAATGTCGTCTTTGCTGTGACCATCCAAAACCCCACGGGTGAATCACTTGAACGTACCTATAGAACAGAGAATAAACAGGGGCTTAATTTTACAGATATTAATACCTCAGAAAACTGAACCGAACCGACAAAAAGTTTAAAAAAAACACGATTAAATATTTAACTACCTGTTTTGGCTATTCTTCTGTGTGTAAAATTTTGGTTAATATGGGCCTTCATTCATTGAGTGCTATAGAAGAAACAGAAATGTGACACTGAATAATATTTAGTACCTATTAACATTCTACAACACGTTCTTTTAAAGAGACCGCGGGAAATTACGTGATGCAGGCCGCTTCCAACCGGTGTGCTGTTATGTCTTTGTGTAACCGGCCCTTTTGGAGGTCGATGGGGGAGGCCTATGTCCAGCAGTGGACGTCCTATGGCTGAAATGATGATGAATACATATTTTTTACCTATACTTTCCTACTGCTGGGCAAAAGTCTCTCCCTTTGGTCAAAAAGCTGCCACGTTGCATTGTGATTGGGCGGAACATGTGGCGCCTATGCAATATGCATCTCGACCGATAGGCAATCTAGCAATATTCTAGCAAAATAATTGCAATTTGACTGAATAATATTATTTTACCAAAGAGATGTCACATCTACGATATCTAATCTTAATCGCAGCCCGCATATTTATGTACCTCAGTGTGGACATTCATCAATCATGCACAAGGACTTGCTTAATAAGGCCCTTTGAATTCTGCACCAACGTTGAGGTAAAGTTTATGTTTCAGTACTTTTAATGCGTTTGTTGTATAGCCGATGTTGTCGAGTCACGCACGAGTGAATGTACGTTTTGATAAGTGTTTTATTACAGCGTTATTAAGGAAAGTAGGTACCCGGTTGAGTGAGCTTCGCTTGTTTTCCTTAATACAAAAACATTATCAGACGATGAGATCAGACATTGACAAATAGAATATCAAAAGTTGTTTTCAAGAAGTCTATACGTAAATTGTTTGTAAATTGAAGCGTAACAAGTTTTTTTAACGAGAAAAGTAACGAGAACTACCAAGTATGCTACCGCCATACCCGACCAACTCTAATCAAATATACTATAGGTCGCTCATAATCTCCCTGATCGATTGTAGAAATGTATGTTGATAATAATCATTGAAATTATCTCTTTTTGACGTGATAACGTCTTAAAAATCGATGAACGCTGGCTGCACGCACGAAAGATTGAAGAGCCTGAGCCGCGCGTGCAAGCGAGAGCGCGGAACAAGCGATAGAGACGCACGATCGGCCTTAGCGTTATCACGTAAAATTATCGTCCGTAAACCGACTTTACAGACAACCCCGTTTTATCCAGAAATACAAAAAATACGTAAAAGTTTATTTTTCCACAATGAAACAAAATAAAAAATATATATAAGTAGGTACACTGTTACAAAACCGGCCTCTAACTCGGCATGTGGCGTTTGTACACAACCAAGGTCCTAATTCTGTATAAAACTACAAAACACGCAAATAACACGCCGTAAACGTGTTATAACAAAGTAACCATGCACACAAATTACACGGTAACCATGGTTACACAATTCATACTCGACAAGCGAATCAAACCAGTCTTTCTATTGGATACCTACAACATTCTCTTGACAAACGCGCACGAAGCGCGTTAGCTTGCTCCACGTTATTTTGACCGTTCATAACAAACGCGTTACGAACCATATCGCATTATCATACTTGGCATTGCCAATTCCACGCATATAACGTAACGCGCTTGCGTGACAACTTTATGTGGTCATATAGAAACTAAGAGCACTGAGTCTAATTTTCACGTTTCCACGTCACGCGTTTATGGCAAGGAATCTCATGTGAGGTAGAGAATAAGGCCCCAGCGCTGGTTCTGTAGGGACCGGCAAGTGACATCACGCTCGATACCTGGGCCCTGATTCACTACCTTCAAACACGCTAGTAACGAGGTGCGTTAAGTTAACCTCAAAAAGTTGGCCTTTATTTCCTAGGGAATAAAGCCCAAATTATTAGAGGTTAATTTAACGCGCCGCGTTACGTGCGTGTTTTTGTTAGTGAATAAGGACCCTGTGCGCTTCCAATACAATAATTATTAAAACACTTACATGCCGAGACGTGAGAGAGTTACATGCAGAGATAACTAACAGTAATAAAGAGACGGCTATATTAGAAAAATAAAATCAGACGATCTTAACGTTTTCCACAAACATTACTTTCTAAACTTCCAGTTTATTTAAGGCAAATTTTCCTAATAGCTCTCGCGAAATATTGTATCGTTAACTTTAAGTGGCCAAAATTCCTATTCGAAAAGTGGTTCCGCAATCCATATTCAATGCGCCCAGCCCTATTCAAAGCAGCGGGCGGATAATTCAGAAAACGCGATTTATAATGTCATAAAATACCTATCAAATTGACCGTAATTGAGCATCACCGTAATTTACTGCTGGCAGCCTGACTTAACATATATTTAGGCGTAAATGCTGTCATGAGATATGCTTACCCTTTACGACTTTGTCGTATTCATCTATGCATGCAGTTACTCTTTTGTTTTGTTTTACGGACATTAAGGTGTGAATAGATAAGATACCGTCGCATCTGCTGCTACGAAAATATAGTTTTTTTTTAAATAAAAAGAGCTGCAAACAATCTTGCCGTCCGCCTGATAGTGAGCAGAAACCGCCGCCTATGGACACCTGCAACCTGCAACACTAGCGGTGTTGACGGTGCTTTGCCATACGGAAGGGGTAGTTATAGATACCATTTTTAGCTCGGCGGGAAGACTTATGGGGGACGAACATTCCACACCTTGCAGGTCCGGGGGAGAAAGGAGCGGAAAAATAGTACGGTGTGGGATTTCCAGCTTTGCAAAATGTGGGGTTGAGCTTTTTAACGGTGTCGGGATGTGCGTTAGTGAAAGTACGATGCAGGAATGCGATCAAAGACCCCTTCAGAGCATTCCCCAAAAAATAAGCGATAGAAAATACACTGGGAACCTACATCTCTTTGGAGGCTAAGTGGGTCCAGCTTGTTAGCTTGGGATGGTCAACAATTCTCGTGGCTAGTTTTTAGGTACTTTCCTTTTCTTTTGTTTCATTCAATACGAACTCATTATTGAATTATTTCGCACTAACTTTCATCGCACAGACATTAAGCTGAGTAATTCTTCGAAACATCGATACTTTCAACTACTCTTCATCGTACGAGTAGTTAGAACACTTAAATCCTAGGTTACCGACTCTTTATTTTGTTGCCAATCTTATCATCATCATCAACCATTTCCACCCACTGCTGGGTATAGCGGTTTATATCTTCTTCAGCGCGCCATCTTGTCCAGTGCTGTGCTAGTTTCGTCCACTGCTTTTCTAGAAATAAGAGCCGCTTTAGCGATGTCGTCCTATCAGTGGGTTGATGGTCTGCCCTGTGGGCGCTTTCCGTTCCCCGGCCACCATTCTGTAATTGCTTTGGTCCACCATCCGTCTTTCTTTCTGACCAAGTGCCCACCTCCACTTGAGTCTTTTGATCCGTTTAAACACGACTTTACAAATCTTATAGCTTATGAAAGTTTCCTCATCAATTTGATTTTGCTGCCTTAACCAACCTATACCAACTCATTTAATTTGTTGAATGTCGGGTATTTTTTTTCGGAGATATTATATATTAAGTCTGTTGGTAAACCCAACAGACTTAATATTATTATGAGACGCACTAGGTACAAATCATTGAATGCTCAGATTAAGCAGCTTTTTCTTTTCAACATAGCTCGCTGACTGTCGTGTTCTCTTATGAGTGAATAGGTATTGTATGCATATTCTTAAATAGTGTCATCATCATCAGCGTAATTGATGTTCGTCCACTGCTGGAAGTAGTGACGTAGGCCTCCAAAAAACGCCACAAGCCACTATCTTCTCCTTTCCGCATCCACTTGCCACCAGCCGCCTTCTGCAGGTCGTCACTCCATCTGGCTGTAGGGCGTCCTACACTACGTTTGCCGATACGTGATCTCCGCTCTAGAACCCGTCTACCCCAACGGTTGTCAGTTTTTAAATAGTGTATTTAAAGTTTTTTTAAAGCCATCATTTATACTCCTCTGTAACAAATTTAATTTCAACACCGTCCATACTTTACGTCCATACACAATCTTCATTCACTTATCTAAAGGTTGTCAGGAAGTGATCACTTTTAGCGTTAATACCGCCTTGTTTACCTATTGCTAAGATATTCTTGTAGTGTATTTTTTTGTGGTGTTAATTACGTGTTGTTGTATTGTACTTTTGCTCGCTCATCTATGTTACAAAATCACATCACAAATATAATAATTGCGTCAGCCACCATACCATACGAAACCAAAATTTTGCCCAAGTGCTCTAGCGCTCTGGACGTAAACCCAGGTGGCGTAGGATCGAATCTCGCTGGACGCCAAATTAAAATATTCCCAAAGTGTGGAGCGACACTTCAAATATAAAAATTACCCATATATTACCTGTACTTATTTAAATTGTAACTATTGTAACAATAAAATAAACTATAAGTGCAAATAACACAAAGTGTAATAGGTAATTCTAGTTAGTTACTAATTACCGATATTGCTATCATGCTTTGGACGATACACGATACGCAATAGAACCCTATATTTACGATGTCAACTACCCACTCAAAAGAAAAGAAAAATCTATTACGATAAAATATTATACCTACAATTGTTTGCAATGTTTGCAATCTTTAAGTACCTTAGTTAAGTAAAATATGTTTTCTCACCTAAGTGAATAAATGTTATTCTTTGAGAAAATACATAAATCGACAAAGTACTAAAAGTGACAACCGATATTGCGTGCAGTAAATATTTCTGCCTATAAATACGGCCTCGTACTTAAGTGATTATTAATATAAGCATCTAATCTGACTAGGCGACGACATATCGGATGTTGCAGTCTTAGAGTCACCATGGTTTTGTTGATAACATTTTTGTTGATGTTTACAACTTTTTATAAGGGAAAGTTGGTTTGCAACGTAAGTGCCAAACGAAAAGTGAAGGATAAGATAAAGAATAAGCGATTTTGACAATATTGAAATAAATTTTTAACATTAAATAATACAAAGAAAAAACCTCAAATTTGTACGACCCTGTATGCTTCTTTGTATGTACATTATGTGTACCTACCATGTCCTGACAAAAATTATTGATTGGTATTGAAAAACATATGAAGCAGATTCGAATCCGTTAACAGGGTAGGTAATGTGTACTATCGCTTTGAAACTAAAACTTGTTATTTCACACCATCTTTTTTAAAACGACATTAATAGATATATAGATATAAACTCTTTATTGTGTACACCAGAACTAAAAATCAATATTAATTCTTATTTCATAATTATATTTTATTTTGTCACTAACCTAACCGATCTGCACTGACGAGACGCTCGCGTAAGAAGTGGCGCCATACATACACTACGATTATTATTTACTAGCTGAAACCTGCTACTTCGTACGCGTAGAGCTCGGCCTTCGGCCTCGTTACTACAACCCGTTGTGTTATTCTAATGTGTCAGCTATATTACAGTTTCATTAAAATCCATTCTGTAGTTTTTGCGTGAAAGAGGAACAAACATCCATACATACAAACTTTCGCGTTTATAATATTAGTAGGATTTGTCATTACATACTACATTTGTTTATGTCATGTTGACGCATCGCTAGGCAGCGAGTAACTGAATGCAAACTGCTGCACCGGCGCGTTTTGGCGGAGTTTTAAGTAGGCCGTGATCTGGCGTTTGCCTTAAAACATCGAATAAACTTAGTAATGTGTAATTTTGGCAAAAATAACAAATTACTCAAATCGCATGGACACCATACACATCACGAAGTCTCTCACATAAAACATCTACCGTTATTGGTTCCGAGGGCAATTTAGTCATATGGTCGACCGTCTGGAGTGGCCCGCCGCCGCAGACGGCGCAACAATGTTGCAGACGTTTCGCACGTCATATTTCATACTCGAATGAGCTACGTCCATGCTCAGCAGTCTGTTACTAACAGTGGAATGTGCGGCAGTGAACTACCTTGCACGGCTTTTGAAATTCATTGTCGTGATTTAGAATAATTACCAATTAATAAAACCGATTTCAAAATTTGTGAAAACGCAATTTTGTAAATTTGGATGATATATATTTTCCAGCTAATTTGATTTAAAAACCAAACCACTGGATCAATTTTGAAGAAATTTCTATGGGACCAATCAGAAAGTAAAAAAAAATATTTTTTTCTAATCGGTTTATAAATGACCGGTTTATAACTTCTGAAGTATCAAATATAAAAAAATACTAATTGAGATACCCCTTCTTTTTTGAATTCGGTTAACAAACAGGGCGTGGATTAAGTTCCTAAATAAATGTTATAAATAGACAATTTAAAATTTAACAACCATCAACGACAACCGGCAGGATGTGAACCTGCGCAACCTGCGCAATCCTGGTAAATGTCCACCTTGCTCTAGCCTAGCCACTGAACTGCGATTGCTATCATGTCGGCCTCCTAACTCTTTTTCCTACCAATCTAAGCGTTGGTTATTTATAATTCGTATCAATTTATTTTAACCTATACTGTACCACCGTTGGGCAAATATCTCCCCCATTTTCCATAAATCCCGGTCCTCCGCCACCGTCTTGCCAACCATCCCGGAGCTGTCCGGTATGTCCAAGGACCTCAAAAAAGGGTAAAAAGACGTATCTATTCGATTTACACACGTAAAATAGACCGTCCGAGTTTGCGTACTGTAAGTATGTAGTGTACATAAGTCCAGTACCACCTATATTATGTATCATTAGTGCAAATTATTATGACTATTCTATCGTTTTTTGTGCGACGGTACATATATGACTGACAGGTTTACGTGGAAGCAAATTCTTTTGTGATTGAGTTGTTGCCAACTGGAATTGTCTTTTAAGTGTCTTTTGCGAAGGATGAAGGAAGGTTAAAGGAGGTTGCTTCTGCAATCGGTTTATAAATGTTTTTGTGAAGACAACGGAGATATATTTGAGTACATTGTGAGATTTGAAGGTTGATAGTGAACTGCCACGTGTTGTCCTAGACAATGATCTAGGCTAAGACATTTTTTTAATTCAATAATTAGCTTGCGTTTGGCCGCCAACTCGCCTGATGTTAAGCGATAATGTGGTCTACGACGGAGCACGCTTGCCTAGAAGAAACCGATTCAAACTCAAAGTCATACTCGTGAATTTTAACAAACTCGTATTATAAATGCGAAAGTATGTAAAACCTGTTTAAAACGGTAAATATCCTGTAAATAATCATATAACTTTAGCGAAAGTATTTGTTTGTTTGTTTTCTTTCTCGCAACAACAAATCAACGTATCGAAGTGTTTTTTTTTTGCGTTGCATATACTTAGGTTTACGTTTTACTCCCATACATTTTACACATTTAATTTTTTACGTTTCCTGATGGGATGTTCCGGCGAGCGATGCAATGAGCGATGGAGGCTGGGTGGTAGTATGTGCGCTTTACAATCTGACGGCACCCGGTTCGATGCTCTCGACCCTGCACCAATGACTTATTTAGTAGCTAAATAAATTATTAGCAGTTTCGATGGCATCGGTCAACAACAGGGAAGAAAAACATCCCGAGGAAACCGGTATCTCCAAGAACTTCAAAAGTTCAAAGTCTTAAATGACATTCAACAACATGCACTGGCCAGCATGGTGGATTAGGTTCCATCGTCTCTGAGAGACCTGTAACCCAGCAGTGGGAACATGATAGGCTGATAATGATGATGGTGGTGGAGGATCTGGATCTGGATCTGGATCAGTGGTGAGATAATGCTTATACGGCTGCAACTTTGCAGAGTTCATGTAGAATTTGCTCATTATGTTTTATTGCTTCTAAAAATATAGTGCTCTAAGAACTCTGGGTATGTGAGAACTGTAATTTTGTAAGACTCTTCAGACCTTTGCCTTTCTCAACAGTTGACATCTCGTCCTCTCAACATATTTTATGTGTTATCTCTAGTGCCGTCACGTGGTTTGCCAATGTGCTGGGTTTGCGTTGTCGGCTGTCACCTCCACTTTCACAAGAGCGAGTGCTCTGTCAACATGCCTCCAGAGCCATAGTTAATACCCGTAACGACGGACGAGGTAGACATGGAGTGTGTCTAAGAAATTATCATACTTACACCACATGTCTATATGGGCGACGACCTGCGAAAAGCAGAAGATCGCGCGATGTTTTTCAAGAGAGGCCTACGTCCAGCGCTGGGCGAACATTAAATAGATTATGACGAATGTAGAACCTGCATTGATTTGCAAACACATAAATGTTGTCTAGAAGGAAAAAAACCTGAGTTTACCTACATAAAATTAGATATATTTCAAAAATACGGACTCACTATTTTAAATCATACTCGTATGTCATTAAAACAATGTCTAATTGGGCTTGTCCTACCTAAATACCACAATTGTTAATATTGTTTAAGTCTACTTTTGGTTCGAACATCTTTGAGCGCTGACATAATTATATTAAATGATAAATCAAAAGACAAATGATGTTTTTTTATGCCATAGATGGCAAACAAGCAGACGGGCTGCCTGATAGTAAGCAGTCACCGTTGCCTATGGATACTTGTAAAACCAGAGGCATCACAACTACGTTTCCGACCCTTTAAGAATCTATTAACTCGCCTTTTGAAGAACCCAATGTAGCTTCTCGGAAACACCGCGGAAGGTAGCTCATTCCATATTTTGCAAGTGTAAGGCAAGAAAGATCGCGTGAATCGCACAGTGTGCGATTTCCACTGAATCCATAGTTTTAAATATTTTTGACGACGAGCTTTATTAGATTCACCGCTCTTTTCTATTATAATTTAATAAAAAACCCTAGGCATGTCTTTTTGCGTAATTGAAATGTACGAAGTCATAAATAAAACCGAAACAGCCGTTTACCGAGTCCAGTCCTACGAATTTATTAAAAGTTACTAGTTAGAGTTAAATTAATTCAGCACTAGTTTATTTTCTTGTAGGATACAGAGCATTCAATAAATATCAGTTCCAAGTCGATTTTGCATACAAAATACATAATTAAATTGATTTAAAATAGCAGCAATTTATAATTTACAATCTATGAATACACGTAGTACATAAATATCAATGTTTACAATTAACATGAATTGTGCCAGTTTAAAACTTGGTAGTTTTACAAAGTTGCATCACAAATGGTACATGACATTCGACGGTGCATATAATATGACAAGTGGTCGGGTCGGGGCGGAAAGAGCATTTTTTGTATTATTTTTTTCTGCAGAATATACGCGGCGCGTCCCACGCCGCTGACAATAAACTTTATTTTGGGACTCCACAAAATGCGATGTCTTAAATATTTTAAGTTTTACCAAAACCGCCTTTTAACCGGTTCAAGATATATGTTTCCGCGGTATAGGGCCGTATATTTACAACATTAGTCCGGGTCGGCCAGAAACGGCGGATGTGGAACTGTGGGTGCAACAGATATCTCTATGTGAGAACTGAGTAAAGGTTGCAATTACGCCATTATATAATTTTTGTTATTTATCGACTATTATTGTACCTTGTTTAGTTGCTTTTGATTCTGTAAGACAGTGAATAGGTGTCGTAAAGAAAACGCTTTGATACTTATTTTTAGCAATTTTGGCGCCTACGTAGAAAAATCAGATCGCCACATTGTATTACTTTACAAAACTTGTGTATCGTCGTAATAAAAGGATTATAGTTTATTAAGTGTTCTATCATGCAAGTGATAATGTGGTGAAAAGTGTATTTCATGTTGTTTTCAACATTTTGTAGTCCCCTCTGGTAAAACCTCCACAACTTTACTAGGGCATGACTTGGACTCGACGACTTCTTAGCTCATAATATTTTTTTTCTTTGATTTTTTTTCATTGTCCGTTACTGATCAATTATTTATTAAAACTTTAAATTATAAACTTTATTAAATATTCCAATTGCCTGTGTCAGGCTAAATAAACAAGATTTTGGAGCCAAAACTAATAAAAGCTTATTTTTAGGGTTCCGTACCTCAAAAGGAAAAAAACGGAACCCTTATAGGATCACTTCGTTGTCTGTCTGTCTGTCCGTCTGTCAAGATCCTTTTTATCAAGAACGCGTAAAGGTATCAAGTTGAAATTTATACTAAATACTTGGGTCTACGGTTACATTCGAAACAAATTCCGTTACATCATTTGACTTACAATGAATGTAAAAATAAACTTAAGTCATATCTCTTACAACACAACTATATGGAGACTGAAAGCATCCTCAAAATAATGTCATAAAAATTGCTAGCCATACAAAATTACACACACAAATATTCACAAACAACTGCTCACACACCCACTCACGTATTGTAGCACACACACACACTCACACGTGTATACAGACCACACGCACACCCGTTCTCTCACTCGCCACACGCACATGCACCCCCCCACACACACACACACACACACACACACTCACACGCACAAACATAATATACACTCGCATTTATTTAACTTTTAACGGCCTTATCCCCATTTCCTCATTTCTACTGTATAAAATATCGGTCTATACCAGTGTAAAATAGTTAAAATTACTGTTCACATTAAAATTAAATTTAATCTTTCTCATAGGATCCCTTTGAGAAAATTTGTACGTGCTTAAACACCAAGTAGATTCCCTTTTCTCTATGTTTACAAGTTTTATACTTAGTTAGAGGAAAGGTATCGAAATAGTCAAAACACACAGGTCTTAAAACTGTTAAACAATATTAAAATTATTAAGATCAATGTACATTAGATTTAGGACCAACTTATAAAATAAAGATTTAAAAATAAAGAATTATTTATTCGGCTGTAAAAAAATATTGAAAGTTGTAAGTCAACGCAATCAAAAGATATGAACGTTTATGTCGCATATTTTGCGATTTCACAGGGGAATCAAAAACTTACATTTTGTACTTGTTATGTATGGAAGAACCTTATTGTCAACTATAAAGTTAAGTTTGTCTTTCAATATTTCAACTTCAGTTAGTTTATTTTTTTGACTCGCGCTCTGAGGATTCCGTCCAACGGATCCCTCAGAGCACGAGTCCTACTCGTACTGGTACGTTTTTTTTCTTTTAAATAATGAAACTATTTATACCAATACTTCATAGAATGTAATGAACATATTTCTTGACGCCGTCTGTTCCACTGTCGTATCTTGCTTCCACAACATCAACTCCGGAGGAGTGGAATTCACTCTTCGGCGTTCCACATTAATTACTACCCGAGTCTGCAAGACAAGAGCGAATTGGCACCTCATGGGCAAGCGTGTTCCATCTTAGACCACATCGTCACTTACCATCTGGTCAAAAGATGTGGTCAAAAGCTAGCCTATTTCTTCATTAAAAAAAACTCGTAATACTCGTTGATGCACAATAATAATTGTAATACAATGTGCATAAAAAATATAAAAAATTGCCGAAACGTTTCTCAGCCCAAGCCGAAAGCGAGGGCGGATATTTAATTTAACTCGTGAATAAAATGGGTTCTATGCACAAGTTAACCACTCGGCTTTTCTCTTTAATTGCGAGGAAATGATATAGAGATATTGTAATTAAGTAGTGTTTGTTGTTGTAACATGTACAGTTTTCTCTTTTATTAAAGTTACACATGTAATTTTAGCAATGTTCTATTTTTATTCGACGAAAGTTATGCCAGAGTTTTTTATAATACCATGAACTATGGGTATTATTAAAGACCCAGGCAAACTTCCTACATTCAATATTATTCTATAGAGGTTCAGTTTATTTTTTATGCACTAGCTAGTGCACTCAAAGCAGACTTTTTGCACTAGAGCAGAAAAGGCAGTTTTAGTCCGCTTATACCGGGCATAAACAAAAACTTTACGAGCATGAGAAGTGAAAATAGTTATTATTTTAGATAACGATTACAAGTATCAATCACGATTTCATAATGACTTAATCTAAGGTGTAAATATCACCCAACCTTACGTCCTGTTTCATTGCACTGTCCCTGAGGCGATATTCGGTGCAGCAACATTGTTGCAGGCCCAGAGGTCGGCTAGATAATTGTGGACCGACGCATGTACGTCAAGTTTCACATGCCCTAATTGCTCTTAAGAAAATCGCTTGAGTGCTTGTCATTGTCGCTTGTAATAAGTCTCTGGGAAAGTAATTTTACAGATAAATGAGTGTTATTGCTTCAAGATATTCAAAGTCAAAGTCATTGATTCGTAAATTTAAATTTACAAGTCAATTAATAATAATATGTATACAAAAAACAAACAAAAAATATAACATATAATTATGTCAGCTATCATTAATTATTATTATTTTAATTTCACAAATATACTTATTTTATTTGGCCCTCACTCCTCCTGAACTCATTGAAGTAATGGAACGTTTACTCAATGAGCCAGCGCTTGAGTCTGCTTTTAAAGCAACTCACACTAGGAGCAGTTGTTATTTTATCCGGCAACATAATGTAAACCTCTGGGCCCATAACGTGGAACGTTTGCTGGATTTCGTGAGGGAGCGTGGGATACCGACCAGCTTGTTGGCGTTCCGGGTGCCGCAAGAGTGCTTCTCTCCCGCTAGCTATTCCAATTAGACTCCTAGCCAGAAGCGGATTTCCCTAAAGGCCGAGTAGGCCCGGGCCTAGGACGGCAAAATTCAGAGGGCAGAATACTTGGGGAGGTTTTTTTAGTAGTAGCGCCCTCTGTTAACTCACACGTCAACGTTTAAAAACTCAAATACCTACATATTTGAGAATAAGAAAAAATAAAATCAGCTAAGTGTGAGTCGGGCTCGCGCACTGAGAGTTCCATACCACCACAAAATACAAAAACTATCAATTTAACTAACCAATTTCGAAATTAGTAATAAATAGACTTATGTAGAATATATGAAATTGTCAGTCGTACCTACATCAAAACCTAGTCCTTTTCAGTCTTTCGTTTGTGGTCATACGTATACTTCTCACGACGTAATGTGTCCTCTAAACTAGGAAACGTGAGTTTGTCTGTTTGCGTATGTCATTGACTGCATGCCTGACCTAACTATGTGGCTTACACTGATGTTTCTACACTCGATTGTGAAATATTGTACCTAAGGAGAAAACTGGCATAAATATAAATTTGAAAATATCACACTCATTTCAGGATTTCTTGTGTATTCTTTTTTGAATGACATAAATTAACTTATCATTAAAAATAAAAAAACAAAAAACAACTCATACAAAAATTAAGCAAAAAAAGAAACAATACAGGACCAAAAACAATGGCGCGCTAAAGAGTCCTTCATCAGTGGGTGAAAAATGGTTGATAATGATGATAAAGAAAAAAATATTATTGTCGTTTCTCAATCATAAACAGTTTATCACATCGAATTTCTCGTAAGCTCCACGTATCTCATGATAAACACCGGTAAAAATCAATTGTAAAAAATGGGCTTGGATTTTGGACCACAACAAAACTGTGTTCTGGAGATAAGAAAACCCCGATACGAGACAAGCAATTTATTCTGCATGACATGACAGTGCAACCGCTCAGTGCAACAGTGTTGCACCATTGAGACAGCTAAGCTCCTGCGCATACCAGCTTGTTGGCTTGATGTAAATACATCACGAACACAACTTGCCCAAAGCTTAAAATGTCACGCGAGGAATTATTGTTTGGAACTTCATGAGTTATTGTATATCCGAAATTAACTAACCGAATTCAGGAGGACTTTTTTCTCAATTCAGTCCGTACTTTTATGGTGGAGGTTATCAATTCGACTGTATGTTTTTTTTTTTGTGTTTGTTACGCGATTACTTCGCCATTACGCGATTAATTATGATGATTCTTCTTTGTTTTGTAGATCATACTTCAAAGGTGTTCCCATATACATTTTATCGTAATTGACTAAGCGCTTAGAAGATCAGCTATCACTCATATATACAGATGAGGTTTTGGTTTGTGGTTTCCTTCAGCAAAACTTATGATGAGGATTTTCAATCTCTGTTTTAAATGTCATTTTCGTCGTCTTAGTTCAGTCAGTTGTCAGTTGTCTTGAAGTCGGTTTTTGTTTTTTCAAAAAATTTATTATTACATGTGAACATATACCGTTTATGAGCCGATATTTTGAAAATGTTGTATTATGTAGATTTGATGTAGACAATGTTTTTTCATTGACGTTGGCTCAGTAATTTTTAAGCAACTTCATTAATACGAATGTCCCGAATATTTATTAATTTATTTTTATTAATACGAATATTGTTTTTCAATCGCTTACTAATTTTGAAGTCTGCTTCTAATTATTTAGGTAGTTAAATCGCTTAAATGTTGAAGCAAGGTTACTTATATAATAGCGAAATATCTCCCACTCACGATTTGAAAACTACTTGAGTTATTGGAATGGTATTCTAATATTTTTTTCATTATATCTTGCCAAACATTTTAGTCACCATTAACTGTCTGCTCGAATATTCAACCCTTCTTGCGTTTTTTTTATTTTTTTTATTTATATTAGTGAATAACATACATTTTATTGTTACACAACTTTGCCACACTGCATAGCAGTTTGTAGGCAGACATCTACTCTCTTTACAAAATTTCATCATCTACAATACAATACACAATACAATATTTCTTTATTACACACCGAAAATAGAAATGAAACTTAAACTAACATAAAAAACAAATATACGGCAGTATAATGGGCGGCCTTATCGCTTAAAGCAATTTCTTCCAGGCAACGAGTAAAAAAACACCATTTTAGACATACTAATTATATAATTTTAATATAAATCTTTGTAACGGAGCCTTATATATATAAAAGCTCCGCTTTTCAAGCTTTACCTACTCACTGTCTAACTCATCACAAAATATCGAAAATTACTTTATTCCTTGCTGAAATTTGGCAGGTAGGTTCCAAAACGTGTAAAGGTCCGCTAAAAAACGATTTTGCAAAAGGGCCGAATTAAATGGAGATTGGAGGTTGAAAGTTTGTATGAATGTTTACGCACATGAAGTCGCGGGCAACAGCTTTATAAATGACAATGTTTGCTGCCAGTTACAATGCAGCCGTGTCATGAAAACTACATGAGTTTGTGAAGCCAAACTGATTTAAAGCCAATTAAGATTTGCGATTCAAACAAAATTTGGTTGCAACTAAGTTGCAATCCCCTCCGTTCTGAATTACGACGTGTGTTCAGACTGTATTTGATAAATAATGCAATTAGTGCTAAATATATTTAAATTGGCGTTCCTACCGGATGGATACTCTTTCTTGCTTTTTTACCTGAGATCATTAGCGAGAACTTACCAACGAAGTTTTAAACAGAACTTACAGTGAAGAAATAATGCCGACAAAACTTACAAGCTCGTTTATTACTTACTTTACTTTTGGTTTGTTGGATGAAAACCTTATTATATTTTAAACTAGCTGCGCCCCGTTACGCACCCGCGTTATATACCTCCTTGAAGCAACCTCCTTGGTAGTGACAGCAACCTCTTTTGACTTAGGTGACACGGTTTTTTTATGATGTAATAATTATGTCCGCGGCTTCAATTCTCGCCATTCCACACAAAATGTATGGGAAAATATATTTTCTTCATATTTTATTTTTTTAATGTTCCTATATTTAATTACTTACAATTCTGCTATTCGGGGTGAAGAGAAATCCAACAAATCAAAAATCATGAAAATCGGACTTAGTTTTATATATAAACTAGCTGCGCCCCGCGGTTTCACCTGCGTAGTGATGAAAAATACTGATGATGCTGATGAAAAATTTGTGTCCGTCTCCTGGTTCTAAGCTACCTCCCCACCAATTTTCAGCCAAATCGGTTCAGCCGTTCTTGAGTTATAAATAGTGTAACTAACACGACTTTCTTTTATATATATAGATATAGATATATGTTGTGAAGGATGTTTATATGTAATACAGACGTTTTATCATAATAATGTAAGACTACAGAGAGCCGTTGATTTAAGTATGATTTGTGAAATAGCTGTAATTAGGGATTCTGAAAAATATATAAACACAGAGATGTTTAAAACTATGGAATAAATCAGTTCAAAAAGGCCAAACCAAATTTAAAATTATTTGATTTGAAAATTAGACCTTCACTACCTATTCTATGCATTTAGTCCCCTCCGGTTAAAGTTAAATTAGACATAACGACATCGTATTTAAATTAGTTTTCCCTATTTCCAAAATGTAAGTATCTAAATTTATATCGGTTAACTTAAGACATATTTTTTTACTTTGTACTCAACCCAGCGTACTAGTGTTTGTAAATGATTGAATAAATACTATATAAATCCTCTCCCTATATAAAATACTAGCAGACTGACAGCTGATCTGACAGACGTTGTCCTGTCTTAGAACTGTCAAACACGCTAAGTTAAAATTGTAAATCTTATTTTTTTACACCTTGGGTTACATTATTGGAGTTTTAGAAAGGATCCCTATTTTTTTGAAAATATAATATAGCCCATGTTACCCGGGGATAGTGTAGCCTCCCAACAGTGAAAGAATTTTTCAAATCGGTTCAGTAGTTTCGGAGCCTATTCAATGCAAACAAACAAACAAACAATCAAATCTTTCCTCTTTGTAATATTAGTATAGACTATATAAATATAGACCCCTAGTCTCTAGTAGTAGGACTAGTCGTAGTAGTAGTCTAGTCCCCAGAAATTTGTTTTTTTTTTAAATATATTTCTAGCCGTATATATAACTAGCATAACTATCCTTATATCATCAGCTACCTGCCAGTGAAAGTCCGTCAAAATTGGTCCATCCGTTTTTGAGACCATAGGGAACATACATACATACACACATCGTCTTATATATAAAAAAGACGTATTATATTACTACATCTTTTTGTCTGACACATTAGAAGTCCATTTTAGATTGCATTAAATTAACTTCAACATTTCGCTACATTATTATTATTTAAAACTTCAAAAGAAATACACAGGTAATCAAAACACACAATAATATTGTTTTTGATCTATGTTTCGGTTTGGTTTATGTATAACTTTTTATATGTATATGTTACAGATAAATTAAATAATGTATAAATATAAATAATATATAATTATATATGTAATTTTTCCCTTATTGACATCTGACAGCCCTGATAAGAAATATTAAAATAACAGCGCCATATTTAAAAGCAGTTACTGACCTGTCCTACTTCTAAGACAATTACCCACATTGCTCTGTCAATTGGCAGATCAAAATAACTCGCTCTGCTATAGAGCTTTTTGCAGCTGCTTTGTATTCACGGAGTAAGGTAAACGGGGCGATAAACCACTCTTTCTGATAATGTTGTGCGTTCGCTCCATGTTGGTATTGTTTTGCTTGTACAATAATAATAATAAACTGTTACATGCCTTACTGCTTAAATTTCTTCAAATTGCTTTGATGCATGTGTGAATGTTATTTTAGCGACTTCAAAAAAGGAGTACGTTCTTAATTCGACTGTATGTTTTTTTAAATGTTTGTTACGTGATCAATCCGCCAATTATGAATTGATTAATTTTTTATTTGGTTGGTCATACTTCAAACGTACGCCAACACAAAAGGTTTTTTTTTGTTTAAATTAGAACGGCTGTCAAGGCATTTTGGTAAGTTGTAGCTTGTTGCACCCATATAAACGAAACGTCAGTCATTCGAAATCAGTTAGCAACTGTGATGCGGAGTGCGACGCGTTAATCTAAATAAGAATGTTCAATCAAGGTTCACTCATAATGCCTGGTAACAGATTTTTTTCTCATTTCCGTTCTATTTACTTCTCTTTTCTGTGGTACTTCCATATACACTTAATAGAAATTGATTCTACGCTTTTTGGAAAAATCAACAAAAACAAAAAGTTTATACACTGGTGACTTTTTATGTTTTAGGTTCCCTTCAACAAAAGTTTGACTTTCAATGTATGTTTTAACTGTAAATTTTCTAGGTTTTGTTTAAGTTTTTAGGTATAGTCTTGAATTTTAATTTTTTTTTTTTTTCTAAAAAACTAACACTGATAAATGTGCTTCGGTCATTTTGCGAAGTTCATGTTTAAAATGTATGTTTAAATTTTTTAATTATGACCACAAATAATGGAAAAAACAGTTTTCCCATTTATTGAATTTTTAGTCAACTGTATATTTGATAGCGATTTCGACAGTAATAAACCAAGTTGGTACAGCTGAGTACACGCGTTTGATTTATCGTCCCGTAGTACCTAATAGCTTCCGAACATTCTATCTGTCGACGAGGAAATGCAGTTAAAAAATTTAAGTTTAATTTTCCGACTATTTGTCTAAAATCCAATCAAATTTGATCTGAAAGAGAAACTTGGATATTTTGTCTGGTATCGGAGTCTATTGAGAAACGTCCCAAGAGGCTCATCGGCAACGAATACATACCTACCTAAGCTTCTTAGTCTTGAGCATCGGCGCAAAGTTGCTAGGCAATTGCTTTTTTATCGGTTACATTTCGGAGAGTGTGCTTCAGCTCTGCATGATCTAATTCCCTCCTGCCCA
Source organism: Agriopis aurantiaria (assembly GCA_914767915.1). NCBI lineage: Eukaryota > Metazoa > Arthropoda > Insecta > Lepidoptera > Geometridae > Agriopis > Agriopis aurantiaria. Next base: position 9,467,796 of record OU611999.1, read on the forward strand.
TTTTTCTATAGGTCTGCCAGAGTGGACACGAAAAATCAACACCGCTTCATGGTTAATATTCCGAAAACCCGTAAGCAGCGCTTTGATTCCATTTATTGTGCGAACTGTAGAATGAGCTGCCTGAATATGTTCCCTGATAGTTCAATCTGGGTGTCTTCAAATCACGAGTGAATCGGTTTGCTTCTAGGTAAGCGTGCTCCATCGTAGACCGCATCGTCGCTTAACGTCAGGCAAGTTGTCAAACGCCCTATTATTGAATTAAAAAAAACCTTTTCATAATCTTATAGTTTCCAAATTATAGTTTTCTCAATTATTGGCTTGTCAAGCTCAAAAACTTGAGTATGCGCAGCGTCTTATTCATGTAAACCTTACATTTGAACGTTAATGCACGGACGTTTTGCATGGTCTCGTACATCCTCAATTATAGCATGTCAAGAGCGTCTCACAACGTCAATCGCATGCGTCTGACTGATACTCTGATAACGTCCAACGCCTCAGCAATCATCGGGTTTAAACTTGTTTAGATCACGAAATAGGATACAAAAATCTATTTTGAAGCGTTTCGGTTGTAAGAACTAGCTAAACTATCACTGTCTTTAAATTGCACTGCTATGAATGAGGGCAGCAATACTTAAGGCTGCACGATTGCACTTTGATTAGTTATTAGTGCGAGTGATTAATACAGGTGCTTAGTGATTAGTACTATACACATTTGGAACATAACTAATTAGTGCGAGTGTATACTTTAATCACTCGCAAACGTACTAAACAATAATCACTCGCACTCGCACTAATCAAAGTGCAATCGGGCTTTTAAGAAAAGTAGAGTAGTACGTCTATTTTAGTATATATGTAATTAGAAATATATATCAGTCTCTGGCAACCATATCACAAGCTTTGCTTAGTTTGGGGTCAGATGACCGTGTGTGCAAAAATGTCCCGAATATTTTTAATTTTATTTTTAATATGGGCAAGAATAGGTCGGCCTTAACAAAAAAAAATACAAAATCGTCATAATTATTGTTTATCAAGTCAATTACCTGAAGCCTCAATGGAGCAGTAGCCAAACAAGTCAGGCAATAGATAGATATTCGTTTAAACATCAAATACCAAATCCTGATGAATTAAATAGTGAGTTAATACAATACAATACAAAACTCTTTATTAAAATACCACAAAACAAGGATAACATAAAAATTACAACAAAAATATTATCTAGGCTTTTAACAGGCTTACAGGCTTGCCAGTTTTTTGGTATTTTTTAAGGGCTTTTTTTGAGTTATTTATTAGTAAAATACTGGCCTATTTCATTTATATCCCCAAGCCTTTCCAAGTAAAAAAATACTTACTGTGTACGGTTGAATTTACTTATGTACATTGCTGTGTTTTATACGTGTAGAAATAACGTATATTTAAGTTAATATGCAGTCGTAATCGTAGTAATTTTAAGCGCCTAAATAAAGTACATACTCTATAATACTAGTTGATTTTAAGCGTCTCCATAAACTTGCTTAACTCCATCGAATGCTAAGTAACGATTAGCATAGGTATCCGAATATATTGTACCTTTTAACCTGTTAAATATTACTTATAAATAATAAATGCAATCACTTATTTATAAATGCTAATTGACTGGCCACCAATTTAATGCTATTGATATGGTTGTCGCCACCTTTAATTCTGGTCTTTATGTACGGCTCCGTTGGCAGATAACTTTACTAGCTGCTCTCCACGGGTTCACCTTCTAGTTACCACCGTCTAGAAATATCCATCCATCCTAATGATGCACAATACTTACTTGTCAAATTACATCAAAATGCATTCAGCCATTTAGTAGTGAAAAGGCGTAAATTTACAAACACATGGATGTTAGTTCACCTATAAAGGGTTATTTATAATATATATAGCTAAAGATCTCTCGCAGCCAGTTTCCCTAAATTATACTTAAAAACTTGTGTTCCATGACTTGTTACAGAACTCAACACAACACAGTTAATCTATATTATATGTATAAATGAATCCCTATTTACCATGGTCACGCCATAACTTGAGAACGACTTAACCGATTTCATTCATCTTTTTTTTCTAAAAGTTTATAATCCTTTGTAAAAGGTTCTTACGGGAAAAACAAATAAGAAAATTACGCAGAAAAACGGAAAATATCAGAAAACTTAACGACTATTTTAACTTCGCGCGTTTGACAGTTCTAAGACAGGACGTCTGTCGAGTCAACTAATCCATGGTATAATAATTGAGCTAGTCAATAATAAAACACTTAGTACGAAAAAATAATGTTTCTTATTTTGTAATTCTCGCAAGCAGCTAGCATGCGAAAATGTATTAGCCAATTATCAATATCCATGAATGTTTAAATCATCATCGTCATCATCATGATTGGCATACAGCATAATCATAAAGCATAAGCCTCCTCCCGCTTTCCCCAATCCTAAATTGTAGATGTATTTTAGAAATACCGATACACTAATTTAAATCCTGTAGGCCTGTGTTGTCCTGTTCTTTTGACAACACTCAATACGAGTACAAAGTCTCCTTTAGCTTGCAACAATTATTGTAGTATGAATGCACAGATTACTAAACAGTTACTTGGTATGAACAATTTTGAAAACTGACATAAAATCCGTTTGAATTATATTTGTAAAAAAGTAACAAACAGACAAAGGGACAGCATTATAATATTAGTGCGGTTGCTATCAACTATTTGAGCTTGATTGTATTTTATTGCAACGACTTGTGGCCCTAAAGAGAAGGTGCGAAGTTCTAAAACTACTTAATGAATAATTAACATGTTAACGCAAAATATGTAGTTTTAGTTTAGACATAAACATAAGCTATAACTATTGTACTGCTACTACAACGTTAGAATAGATCGACATGTAGCGGTACAATCGAGTTTTGTGTTCATACACCTTTTCATACCGGGTGATAATATTGCCGAAACGGTTTTTTTTGTGTTATTTTAGTTCAGACATAAACATAAGCTATAATAACTATTGTACTGCTAATTAGACAAAGGTCGAAAGTATGGTTATGTAGCAAATCAAGTTTTGTATCCCTATACCTTAGATTAACTACACAGAGATGGTAAGTTTCCAAACAACGCCTTCTCAAAACGTAAGCTACAAATTCGCTTTGTAGCTTACGTTTCGATTGGTATTTTAAACGATTTAAGCAAGAAAATTAATGGATTACCTGTGGAATGTCACACCATAACTCTTATGCTGCTTTTCTGATTTGTTGTGGTACGATTTCACCGCGCAAATTGTCATAGTAAATTTTTTATATTTTTTTCGAAGCCATATATGACACCATTTGAATGGCTTAAATTTTGCGTGCTTAAACTTGGTTTCTTTGTGTAGTTATTCTAAGCCCTATACAATTTTTAGGTATACCGGTGACATCGGAAAAATTAAAGTGGTTTTAGTTTAGACATAAACTTATGCCATTAAAACTATTGTACTGCTAATTAGACAATGCTAAAAGAAATCGCTATGTAGCGGTAAATTTTTTGTATTCACATACCTTATGTGAGTTTGGTGTTCACATACCTTATTATACTAGGTGACTTTTTTTACCGAGACGGAAAAATTCCAGCAACACAACGTATTGCATAGGTTATAAAACGCATATTTGCAAAAAACTGCCGTTATTGGCGTTATACCCCATGTTACCAAAACTTATTGTTAAAAAACACTTCATCACCTTCCCGAGCGACCATGGGATTCGAACCCCCATTTAGCCATGTTATAGTATACCTGTAATGCATTTCGCCAATCAGGGCGCCACTCCTGCGTCCTAAGTATAATACTTATTTGCATTATAATTTAAATAATCTTACTGCATATTTTTTACACGTTCAAAAGAACTTCTGTTAGTATGACTGCATTATTATCTATACTAATAATATTATAAAGAGGAAAGATTTGATTGTTTGTTTGTTGTTTGTTTGTTTGTTTGCATTGATTAGACTCCAAAACTACTGAACCGATTTGAAAAATTCTTTCACTGTTGGGAAGCTACACTATCCCCGGGTAACATAGGCTATATTATATTTTCAAAAAAAATAGGGATCCTTACTAAAACTCCAATAATGTAACCCAAGGTGTAAAAAAATAAGATTTACAATTTTGACTTTGCGTGTTTGACAGTTCTAAGACAGGACAACGTATGTCAGGTCAGCTAGTTCTTTATAAAATTAGTACTTCATGCGGAGGGCTCTGGCACCTGTAGCACAGTTTAATCACCAGTATGGGTGCCAGCCAGTTGCACAGTTCAATAGCAATCATCTGTAGTAAGTTCTAAGCTTATAGCTATACAATTGTTATTGTCTAATTTTAAAAACTGTTGGTTAGTTTAAATATTATTATCTATATATATAAAAGCGAAATTCATCTACTCATCTACTCATTAATCACGAAATCTCGAAAACCACTTGACCTACGAAGCTGAAATTTGGCAGGTATATTCCTGGCAGGGTGTAGAGGTCTGTAAGGATTTTACGAAAGAGCCGAATTAAGAATGACATAAGGGGGTTGAAAGTTTATATGAAAGTCTACGCGAACGAAGTCGCGGGCAACAGCTAGATATATATATAATCATAGCTACATTAATTGAAACGTGTTTGAACTGCTTTAATAAAAAATTGCTATTTCTTACCACTACCCAAAAGTAACTTGTCAAGTTGTGTGTGTTGGCAAGTGGCAAGTTGTCATAATTAATTTGTGTTTATTGTATGTTTACACATTTTGTGAAAACTTGCCAACTGACATATTAAATGTTAGCTTTCGATATTGCCAAAGTTTTACAGCAAATCTCCTTATTTGTGGCATCAATATTATCTCAGTACGACCGCTCGATATCATTTCATTGGTTCCATTGTCATGCCTTCGCATTTCATCCGTAAAAATAATTTCCATTGCGATTTTAGTGCATACATTCAAGTTTTAAAGTTTTTAAATGTGTTTTGGCTTGGTGGGCCACATTTGATGCTGCTTTTAGCACCTCTCTCGTTACTGTAAGACTTCTCTAGATATAAAGTCAGTACGGGCAATAAATATTACCCTTGATCACAGATCTAGTTGTGTATATCTGTGCCCTTGATTGATTTTTATTTTACTGAGCCGTTCAGAAATTCCTAATTTGAATTATTTCAATTTTTGACAACAGATATCTTTGTGCACTACTATACCCAGACTTTCTAATTTTATGAAAAATATTGAAAGCTTGAAAGAATCAAGCTTTTTTATTGTATAGTAAATAGAGTTGCGTTTTGTCCGTCACCTCTCACATTATTTGACGAAAAAAGCGACGAAAACTGGATTCTATTAAACAGAAAGATCTGTAGAAAATTCAATTACTGCATTAAATAGATTTTTATTGACAATAGAACGCCCATTCAGGCAGCATATTCCACAGTCTAGTGGTTCGCACAATAAAAGTGGAATCAAAGCTCTTCGTACAGGTTTTTGGAATATCAAACTTGAAACGGTGTCGCTTTTGTATTGAGTGAGTTTAACTTGCACAAATGCGCAGGAAAATATGTAACGTGCTTTTTCGTGCTTTTTCGTGCTAGTAAAATAGGGAGAGAGACCATACTGTTTTTCCGATATAGCTTCTGAAGCGTGCAAAATGTAGGCCCACCAATACTTAAATCGAAACTTTACGGTTGTCTTTATCGATGCAATTGAACGCTTTAATGTGAAAACACACGACGGCCGACGCAAATGGAGACTCCGCTCGTTACGGACTTATCTAGCCTTTTATTGTTCACACGGAACATTTTATTCGCCCGTCTGCACATACATATCGCTTATAAAAACAAAAATCACAGCGCAAGATCCAAATAAGCTGCTATTTTAGTTGTGGACGTTTCGTCAATGATTTTTATTGGCAGCTATATAAAAGCTGTAAAGTGGGCGAAGAAACTGGCCGCATTACGTGCTGCAGATGCTAATACGCATGTTTGTCGTACATTAAAGGGATTACTAGTTTCAATGTCAAGTAAATAAGTCTCTAATATGGCTCGGGTTATGTTGGCGTGCTTGCATATCTGCATACGAATGGAGTGCAGTGTGCTGTCGGCGACGATGTGCTGTATTTTACGTCCAGTAGTTAATCTTCACAAAATTTGCTCTATAACATAATCAAATGTTTGCTTTCACATGTATGTAGAGGTTTAGGTATTTAAAAAGAAGGCCATTTATCCGGGTGTTCAATCATTTCTTGGAGTGTGAATGACATGTTTCTATGGACCATATGCTTTTTCCGCTGTTTTAGGGTTGGTTCTATTTAAAGTAAGGCCTATTATAGGTCCTAGGTTCTCGAATAGAGACTACGGACTGGTAAGCGCAGCTTAGGACGTCCATCCACAAGATGGACAGACGACCTAAAAGAGACTGCATGGAAACGCTGGATGCAGGCCGCTTCCATCCGGCCCTTTTGGAGATCGATGGGGGAGGCCTATGTCCAGATTGTCCAGCAGTGGTCGTCCTATGGCTGAAATAATGATGATGATTATAGGCCTAATTACTCCATAGTAAGTATTAAGTGTCAGTGCAAATGCTCAGCACACTACTAGTTGGCAGCGTACCCCATAACATCCTGGCAGCATTACCGCATCACATGTCCGTATTTCCGTAAATGAAAACGCGTGAAATTCCTCACTGTTGTAACCATATGGTACTTTATGTTTATGGCAGACACACACAAACTCGAATGACGAACATGCAAACAATATATTTGTTGAATATGTGCAGTGCACCCACTGATTGCAACGAGACGGTTCAAATAAGTATTATGCTTTTTACCAGACGTCTACCTGTGTGTATGAAATTACTTATACATTATGTATACACGGTCACTGCATTGCATACGTTTAAACGCCAGACTGAGTTAAGGGCATGTACTTCATACAGGGAATGAATTGGCGTCTGTCCAGCGAATAATATTTCAGTTTAGTTGGATTGCAGACAAACGATAGACGGATCAAATCAGTCTCGACTCCTTTCTGTTTAAGAGCCGTATTACAAAATGCAATCGTATTACAAAATGCAACCAAAATTTAGGTATCTTGATTAACGGGCATAAAAAAACGTAATTATCAAAACGAATATGAATGAGCAAACCATAATATTAAATTGTTTATTTTGTGATAGTATTTTATTGAAATTACTCTCAAACTTTCACTCCAACCCCCTTATTAATAAACGTGGAGTAGTCTTGGAATAGTATATAGTAGTCTTTGGGAATAGTTACGCCGTGTTTTGTCTTTTTCTCTCTTTCAAATTTTGAACTCGATCGAAAAAGACAAAAGGCTGTGTAACTATTCCGAGGCTACTCTACGGTTATTAATAGGGGGGCCAGAGTTTAACGAAAAACTACTTTTGTAAACTGGAGGTATAATAAGTTGATATGTTAAGTCTTTCCAAAATTTGAAGCCGTTATTCCCTACATAGTATAAATTAAAGTCGCTTTCCGTGTCTGTCTGTATAATCGCCTAACTCTTCCTCCCAAATACCGCAACGGATTTTGATGCGGTTTTCTCCATCAGTTTATTATATAACTAGCGACCCGCCCCAACTTCGCGCGTAAATTACACCCGTGCGAAGCCGGGGCGGGTCGCTAAAATTTCAATAAAAAAAACAGATCTAATTATTATAGAGATTGAGTTTTCTATAGATGTTTCTATTTGATAAAAAAAAAAGTTTCGTTTCTTTTTTTAGTTTTTTCGTTTTAAAAAAATTTAAGAGGGCTCTTAAGTTTGTTGTTTCCTTGTTTCCTGAGAACTACAATCTAGGCATCTTCAAGGTTAGAGTGAATAGATTTCTTGATCCATCGGCCGCACCGTCGCTTACCATCAGGCGAGTTGGTGGCCAAATATAGATCTATTCTAAAAATATACATTCTTGTTAGAAATTGAAGGTTTAATATCAATTACGGTCGTGTTTCACTGTTTATCTGGATGCTCATTATCTTAAGGCGATCTTTTAAAATAATGTATGCCGGCTAGTTGAAGGGCTGAGTGGCGTGCCTTGGAAGAGGCCGATGTCCAGCAGTGGACAAAGATATGCTGATAGTGATGATGCCAGCTAGTTGGAAACCAGAACTAGTGTGGTCAGATAACGTAAAATGTCATGATACGAGATGTGATCAAGGCATAAGTTTGGTATTCTGCTAGTGTTTAAACTGTTTAATTTCAAATTGCACTGTGTCCATCAGAGCTGTATCTGATGTCTGTATCTGGTGATATTTATAAAGCTAACTGATGCATGTCTGCATTGTATGTTCTTGTATCTTGATTGGCTGAACGTTGGAGAATTGTAGATTGTTTAAAAAGTTAACGTGACTTCTAGACTTCTTTAACCTTATAGGTCAGGGATGGCGAACGTTTATTGGTGTACGTGCAAATTTTTATTAAAAAAAAATTGCCCAAGCTGTGCCATCAAAAAATCTTGTGACTAACAAACTTAGTGACTATTAAAACTCAGTGACTAATGAAGAGAGAGAGTAAAACTAGATGATATTAAGGTGGTACGTTTCACCTATGGCGGAAAATTCAAATTTCAAACAGTTTTCTTGTCCTTGTAGCTTAGCCGGGTAGCTATTGTAAACGATCATGATATTTGCGCAAATTGATTTTTATTCTTTACAAAATTATGTAAAGCTAATTTATCTCTAATGCACATTATTACTTACATTTGTCAGTAAGCTATATTTTCTGTTTCAAACGGTTTATTGACAAATGTAAGTAATATAGTGCGTTACTGTTAAATAGCTGTACATGATAATGTAAAGAACAACCAACAATTTGCGCAAATACTGTGTTATTTTAAAATAATTAAATGTTTTTTTTAAGAATGTGTAATATTCAGATAGCCCGTTGGTCCAGTTGGTAGCGAACCTGCCTTCTGAGCTTGGGGGGCGTCGGTTCGATTCCCGCCTAGAACAAACATTTATGTGATGAACATTCGTATTTATTCTATATCTGGCTGTTTATATATATTTAAGTATGTATGTATAAAAAAAAGTATATCAGTCTCTGGCAGCCTGGCTGTCTCTGGCTGTCTCTTGCTTAGTTTGGGGTCAGATGACCGTGTGTAAAAAAATGTCCCGAATATTTATTTTATTTATTTAATATGTTCACTGTTGGCGTATCTGTCTCAATAAATAAATAAATACCCGGTCTAGCTACTAGGACCAAAAAACTTTTTGAAATTTGAATTGCCCGCATTGGTGAAACGTACCACCTTAACTTAAAACGCTTTATTTGAAACCCGAAATATGCATTTTGTACAGCAGTTCTATACTACTTACAAGTAATAATCCATGCGCTGCATGCACGCTATATTTACTGTTAGATGTAATTTATTTTAATAAAACACCAGTTTGTGTGATTTCTAGTGTTACAAATTAGATGACAAATACGTATTAGGCTCATACTTGATAATTTTTTGCAGCAAAATCTATGAGAAATCTACCTGTCTCGCGCAATGTTGTACCGTTTAAGTACCACTGGTAGCCCTATATGCAATGAACTATTGTTACCTACATGGCGACAAATGTAGAGACATTTTTTTTTATCAGGTTTATACATTTCAATTATTGGCATACCCGAATTATTTTGTCGATTGTCATTGGTTCGCCATCCCTGTTATAAGTCTTAACGATTTGATTCAATGCTCAAGAAATTATTTAAAACAGATCAGTAACAGATCCATTTATCATAGATTATGTTAATGTCAAAGCAATGTTTAGTCTCAAAATTTTACAGTAACTTGTTATTTCGAGTTCTGTTTCAAAACTTCAACACCTCTTAATCGCGCAATGGTTACAATTCCCCGGACAGAGCTATTCTCATAAGCACATTTTCTACATATTTGAAAATATGAAATCATTGTGTTGGATAAAAAAAAAACATTGGACAATCTTTATTATACCATTGGTAATGTTTTAAAGCTATTTTCATGTTGGTAATTTATATATTGATATTAAAAAGAAAACTGCTTTCAAAGATTTGTGAAGCATGATTTGTAGATTTGACCACTGTGGGAGCGTGCTCTTAAAATGTTTTCACACAATCAGACAAGTCAATGAATCCAATACACCAACTCAAGAATCTGCAAGTCAAATAATTTTTTAATCCCACTACAACACGGCAGTCTGGCTGCCCGTTCCGACCGCGTCACCTCAACAAGCAGGGCTATCTTAACAGCATCTCACATGCACTCAGACATGTACATTTTGAGATTGTTTCCTACACAAATGAAGCTATCAAACAATTCCTGATCTGACGGCTCAAAATTGGTAAAAGTCGATATTGAACTAACATATTGATGACCGAGCGAAGAGAGGTCTCAGATTCTAATGGGACAAGTCGGCGTTTGTATGCATGGTTTGTTCGACAATAACCTAGGTATCGTTGATCTGACCTTCCTGAAACCTGGTAGACAAGTAGTACAATTTTTAAGTTCGAATATGGGCAAAATCTATTGAGGGTTTCCGAAGATTTATGGGTCGCGAGGTCACAGTTCGGTGTGAACTACTAGTTTAGTAAAGTTTGTGTTTGCACTGAAATTATTGTACTGCCACCCGGATTTTACGTGATTGTACTTGCATGTAAAATCCGGGTGGCAATCAAATTGTTACATAGAACTGATCTGATGATAAAGCCAGAAGATGGGCAGTGAACCTCTTCAATGGCTACCAGTAAACCCCTAGAGTTTGTTCCTTTGGTTTATTTTAACGAGGGACAAAGGCGTGTTTTTAAGTTTTTTAAATTATACTAGTTATTTATATTCAAGTTGCCACAGTCTTCAACACGACTGCTGCATATACCTATACTTCGTAATCGGACCATCTTAATACCTTACGTTCACTTACCACCCGCAAAAATTATCTTAATGCCCATATTAAGACTTTGTGAATTTTAAATGCATATTATTTTGTCGTCGACGTCTTTATCTGCGTTTTGGACGGATACAGCTTTGCTTGCATTGCCTTTTCAGTCGCTTTTCGTAAAATAATGAGTAAACACAACACCAAAAGGTGTTTTCTCGTAAGTTTTTAAATCAACATATTTTTTAGATTCCTCAAGGCCAAGCTTAAGGTTTTAGCAATGTTGGTCATTCTTATTTTAGTTTTCCTGTCCGTGTTCCATGGTTAACTCTTTTTTTTATGGTGTCACATCATTGCTGAATGTTTAATCTAGGAAACCGTAAATACCGAAAAAAGATTGAGGACATTTCGCTCGATGAAAAAAAAGTAACTTTGGTTTGCGCTATTTTCCTTGTTTTTAGGGTTCCGTACCTCAAAAGGAAAAAACGGAACCCTTATAGGATGATTTTGTTGTCCGTCTGTCTGTCCGTCTGTCTGTCCGTCTGTCAAGATTCTTTTTCTCAAGAACGCGTAAAGGTATCAAGTTGAAATTTATATTAAATACTTGGGTCTACGGTTTCTTTCGGCTGTAAAAAAAAATTAAAAATTTTAAGTCAACGCAATCAAAAGATATGAACGTTTATGTCGCATATTTTGCGATTTCACAGGAGAATCAAAACCTATAGGGTACTTCCCGTTGACCTAGAATCATGAAATTTGGCAAAAGGCAAGGTCTCATAGCACATATATAGGAATAAATCCGAAAGTTACTAATAGGAAGCTATATCATTTAAAAATAATTATTTTGCTATTACAAACTTACATTTTGTAGTTGGAATGTATGGAAAAACCTTATATTCAACTACAAAGTTAAGTTTGTCTTTCTATATTTCAATTTCAGATAGTTTTTTTTTTGGACTCGCGTTTTGAAGGTTCCGTCGGACGGAACCCTCAGAGCACGAGTCCTACTCGTACTTGTCCGGTTTTATTTTGGATTCATTTAAATACCTATTTAATAAATAATGTCTACAAGTCTACAAGCAATACGTTTCGAAAAATATGAGAAAAAAGAAGTAGCGAAACGCACGACTGTGTGAAAGCGCCATGGCTTTACTCCACTAAATGCAACTTTAATACAATAAAATAGTCATCTGTAGTTACAAGCGTTGCTTAAAAGTGGAAAAAACTCGCCTTAATGTTGGTCTGCAAAAATCTTCAACCATTTTGTGATCTGTACGATAATATTTTATTATAGAAACTGACGTGGTTTTCACACATTTTAATTCATTTTCATTTCACACATTCCGGTTTTATTTTTATTTTGACGGGCTTAATCTTACGTGAGTAATTCCCGTGTAATATAAATAAAATACGATAATATTTATTCAAAAGCATAACGTATATAGGTAGCGATGGGAGGTAGTGTACAGCAGTAACTGCGTGGTGGCCGAGACTAGGTTGGCGGAACCCAGGCCGACCGAGGATGAGGTGGACTGACGACATCAGAAATATTGTCGGGAACGAGTGGATGCGAATAGCGAGAGACCGGGGAGAGTGGCATAAACAAAGGGAGGCCTATACCCAGCAGTGGGTCACTCAGGGCTGATGATGATGATGATGATGATATAGGTATTATTTTAATAAATATTAGTTTTAGTTTCCTAATTACGAAATGCCGAGACGCTGATGCATTCAGTTTCTTTCTGCATTCCAGCTCTTATAATTTTTAGCAAATTAGTTGCGCAAGTAAGTAAGTATGCTTATTGCTGGACGTGTCCGGAAATTCGTGATATTTAGGATATGTAATTAGGATTCCAATGGACTCATTATGTACACAAATTGAAAACAATGAATGTTACATTATTATAATGGTACTGAATTTATCAAAATAATGAGCTTGAGAAAATTACAGGTTACATTGTTATTCTGCTCTGATTCCGTCGAAAAGATATTCTAAAAATGAACTTGTGGCTTTTCTTTTCAGAAAATAGATATTATTTTAAGCAATGGTGGCCGAGCGGTAGCGTTTGCGCTTTACAATCTGACGGCACCCGGTTCGAACCTCGGCCCTGCACCAATGAATCTCTCTCTCTCTCTCTCTCTCTCTCTCTCTCTCTCTCTCTCTCTCTCTCTCTCTGAGAAAAGGCCTGAGTCACAGAGTCACAGTGGGAACATGATAGGCTAAAATGATGATGATGATGATGAGATATTATTTTATTTATTATATTTTAGAGAAACTAACAGCCCTAAGCTAATTATAAGTTTGAACTGATAGAAATTATATTGTTGAGTTGTAAATATAATAAAAGAGAAAAAATATAAGAGAATAAGACTGAAAAGCAACGATTCTGCCCTCACAATAAAACAAAAAAAATTTTTTTAAAGAACGTATATATCAATGATTTTTAGGTATTTTTTTTTTTTACTGAAACTCAAGATGTCTAGTAAGTGGTTATTTCCTTACTGATGGAAGACCCAGAGACCAAATCATTGATATGTCCATATTATTACTACCATAAATAAAGTCAAGTTACTAGGCCTTCCACGAAAACGCAGCGAGAGAACACTACTGAATCAGCAATTCAAATCGTCTCGCCCATTGATGCTGGAATCGTGATCCATAAAGCAGAGCAATGCCATACAACATTGTTGTATCCAAATCCTGGTAACATTGTTGTCACCAGAATTCAAATATGGTCAACGCAAGGTTTGTTACAGAGCTCCAAGAGCTTTCGTCTAACCGTTAAGGTCCTTGAAATATGCTCGATTGTTCAAACTTATGGAAGTAGTCGTGCTTCGTTTCATTGTTTTAGGCAAGCCACAAAATAAATTCCCAATCTATGATTTCGTTCGAGAAATGTATTTTGTGTACAATGTGTATTTATTTTGTGCTTACAGTCTGAATCAAGGTGAATACTTATTAAGCAAACATTAAGTTATTCAGATTAATTAAAAAGACTTAAATAGTAATCCACACAAAAAGCAAACACGAATGTAAAAAGTTTGATTGCTGTGTTATAATCTGCTATTTTATAGGATTGGTGTGTTTGTGCCCGAATGTGAAAAATGCTTTAAATCAATCGTATGTGGTCTAGAATACTTAAGAGGAATTTCGACAAAATTCTTATCAGACGATAAATCGGATCGTCGCCCATTAGTGCTGCGGTCGTGATACATTAAATCACTTTGCAACATTGTTTTCATTCGCTTGAAAGGTTTCAGTTGCGGTCAGAGCACACATCACTGATGTGTATAAGAAATGCTCTATTAAATAATTTATATAATTTATTTAAAAATAAGACTAGTGTACAATAATAATCTATTTTATCAGAGTAAAAGTTGGCAATTTAAGTGACATCATTAACTCGCACTGTCGTCAACTAATACTACTGATATTGAGACTCTAGGATATACCGTTTTCCTTGCAATTATTTGTCTCATGAACTATGAAGAGAAACATTTAGTACGGCCATTTAAATAATTCGAATCGCTTTAACATGTTCCTTAGTAATATAATCCAGCATCTCCACCATTACGTGCACGAAAGCAAATGAGCTCTATTATGATACACCGCAGCGGTGTTTGCAACATTGTTGTGAGACATACCGCGTGGAATTGTCCAGTCTGGCCTGTGGTATTCCGCAACCCGACTGTCTTCTATACGAAGCTAGGTTTCATTTCAGGTCTTCAAGATTAAGTGGTCTGCGGCTTGGATTCATTAGGTATACTGACAATGTATATATTATGTAAAATTGTACCGATTATTCCATTTTTGAATTTTATATGCCCACGTGGCTACGTGCCAGTATCCACGTGGTCGTAGAAAGGCTATCACGAAGGGGCAGGAAGACGTCGCGACCACCACGACGACAACTCCAACTACAGAATCTAATTCGTAATTAAAAACAGTCTAGCCATATTCATGGGTGGCATTGAGGGTTCCCTACATGGAGTTGTTTTGATCCATGCCGTTGCCCCATAGATTTCTATGTCACAGAAGATAAATAGAGAAAGAAAACTAAAATCTTAAAAAAAAAATTACTTCATAAGGGTTGGAGAAAAGTTTAATTCAAATTCATAAATTAAATTCTAGTCAGAAACAGCGGTCAGAAAATTATTTAGGTATTGATTGCGGAGAGCTACAAATTTCGTAACGCAAAATTATTTTTTAAATAACCACCAAACAAAACAAATATCATTTTTATTTACAATAACAGAAAGTAGTATGTTCTAAGAAATAAAAACAAATTAAATCCTACAAGTTCTGAAAAATCATGAAGGTACTGTTAGTTACCATAAAGAATTCAATCAAATAAAATGTATCCAAGACATCAACATCTTGACTTACGTTCTGGACTTCACCTACTGCCGCGTGCGCACTGTGCCCACATCCACCATAGAAGCAGCGCGTATAGCACAGGAAATCTGGACTTCCGTCCGTCTAGGATATTCACCCGGCTAGACAATGAATCGCTAATAACACATTGTCTTTACGAGACGAGACGAGCACATTGTCTGTCCGTCTGTCTGTCGTTCACACGTAATTGATGCGTAGTCGTTCTTTTATGGTCTACCGATTGCGATGAACTTGTTTTTTTTGTAACCTATTAAGAACATTGTATACGTAATGCTAAAGAATAGTGGCATTTGGATTAAACGAACGATTAGAGGTACTCGACGTTTTTTGCAGGACTTTTCTAGAATAGTTTAGCAGTAAAGAATCCTGGAATGCTCAGCTCGATGCTTTTTGCTTAACACAATATCGATGAACTGCGTTTTTTTGACCCCTCACCGTGTCTTCGCTGTGGTTCGATGCACACGATGCGTCTCAAAAGACTTCAAAATATTAAAACCCTAAACACGTTTACCGCATTAAAAGCCTGTCCCGAGCCGCTATCTCGTAGTTTATAGTTATCTTAATTTCAATGGACATCAAAGGGCATATCATATGTACACAGCGTTTGTGCTATCAAAATGGGCTTCCATAATTGGAATTAATTTTCAAGATTACGTTCTTACCCGTATTTTAAACAACAGCGACTGTTTTAAGAGGAACATTTTGAACTCTCTTCCGTCATAATAAAATACCACGTTTAATTTCAACGTTTATTGTTCCAGGTACCTCTGATCAGTAACGAAGGTAAGGCAGGTTTGGGCACGGTAGGGGCCATCGGGCTGCCTTCCAACACTCCAAAGCCTCGAGTGATCAAGAACAACTTGGCGTCAGGTGCCATGCGTCTGGCTGCCAGAACGAACATGCTAAAGCCTCCAGCGAAAGCATTCCAGAATGAAGACGACGACGAGTCGGAGTGAAGCTTAGTAAAACTAAATGTTTCAATACACGTATGTTCTAAAAAGGTTTTTTTTTTTTTTTTGCAGCTTGCAATATTTGACCTAACCAAACTAACAAACGTCGTAAGTTCAATAAAAGCTTATACTTTATTTACTTTATAGTAGTAAAAGTTGTTTAATAAGAATGTTTTGAGGTTGTGTTAGGCCTCCAGGAATCAAAAGTTTAATATGGAAAATTTATATTCATATACTTTTATCACTATCACTACATAGTATAAAACAAAGTCGCTTCCCGCTGTCTGTCCGTCCCTATGTATGCTTAGATCTATAAAACTACGCAACGGATTTTAATGCGGTTTTCACCATCAGTTAGATAATTTTTCACGGAAGGTTTATATATGTAACAAGCGAACCGCCCCGGCTTCGCACGTAAATTACACCCGTGCGAAGCCAGGCGGGCGGGTCGCTAGTTTTCTTATAAAAGAAGATATACGCAGAGACAGCAATTTTAAGCATAGATTTACTCTAACTTTTCTTAGTAAGGCTGATGTCCTGTATTCATAAAATACTATTTAAGACGATGTATATTTATTTTGTATAGGTATTTATTTAGTCGATTGAAGCAGGCGTTAGTTTGCAGTTAAAGTTCATCTTCAAAACAGTTTATCCGACGAATCTTATTTCTTTAGTGTATGTCCACTTTACCGTCGTAACAAGTAGTACAACAAATAATTAGGTAACAATTATTATTTATGATGATAATGTAACTTAACATGAATTCCTTATTTAAAGAAAGAAAAGAAAGTAGTTTCCAGAAGATTTGATAATTTAGTAAAAAAAAAAAAAACTGTCTTACTAACTATTTGTAATCAGGTATACGGGTTGCCTTGATACAGGCTTTGCCTAGTAAGGCAACCAGCAGGAATGATTATTTTAAGTAATTTAGTTGGAAATAAAACTATTTTGATTTTTGATTTGATTTAAAGAAAGAAAAAGTGTATTTGTGACCAAATTTGGTTTTTAGGTTTTGTATTTGTAGTTGATACGATGTTAAAGGGCATATACACTAGAGATTCGCCAAAGAAACAGTTAATTTAGTTATATTTAATTTATTAGGTAAATACAATTGAGATACAATTCCTATAAAGTCACAATATGTCAGTGGAAACAGTCAAAAAACGTCCGAGCCTTTGAAGTATATAATTGATACATTGTACAATGTACAACATACTATGTATTAATTATATACTTCAAAATGCCACATTTAGTTCAATTTAAGGCCTATGCAGACCTAAGCGTTATTCGCTAACGCTGTGGGTAGCGAAAAATACCGCGAGGTATTTCGCTGGCAGTTCATACAATTACCCGGCGGAATAGCGCGCGGTATTTTTCGCTACCTCTAGCGGTAGCGAATTTCGCTTGGGTCTGAACAGGCCTTTAGACGTTATGTCGCTTGCATAGTGTTCAACGTTAGTAGTCCCCTATGGCATCGTAGCTCTGGCATCGCGCGGCGTTGTAGTCGGACTGCGGGTTACCTTGTAACTAACCGAAAAGTCTGCGCAATTCGTAGCGTGCGCCGAATTTTGGTTTGGACATTTTTTGGCACGATTATGACTATATGTAAATACATTATAGTTAAAACGCACGATTTCATTGTAAATATAACGTGAAACAAATAAAGTTTCGTCATATTTCGCTACGAGTTTAGTTTTTACAGATTTAAGTTTCTCTACGATTGCATCCTTTATTTATAAGACCAGAAGTACAGACCATTAATCCACATCCAGTTTTAACTGTCGCCGTCATAACTTGAAGTGTAGGCAGTTTAGTTATAAATATTTTGATATGGTTTTCACGGAATAGAAAATAGAAAGAGTCAGCAAAATCACACTTATCACATCAGATCACTATAATAACTAAAGCTTGTGAATGTTTGTGTATCAACATCACACATCATCCCACTCAATTACGTTATGAACCCTCAAATGTTTGTTTTATTTATTAATAAAATACTTAATTTAAAAGGCTTGCGTTTGACCGCCAGCTCGCCTGATGTTAAGCGATGATGCGGTCTACGATGGAGAACGCTTGCCTAGAAGAAACCGAATCACTCGAGACACGCAGATTGTAACCATCGGGGAACAAGCAGCGCTTTCCACAGACAAGCAGTTACGAATATAGACTGTACTAAACCGAAAGGAGGTCATTGTACCCATCATTATGATCAACTTTTCCTATGGGACCAACAGTGAAATCGCGAAAAAAACTCAGCTGTTCCATACATTTTGTCGAGTGTCAATTACCGTTTTTTATGGAACAGCTAATTTTTTTCGTGAATTCAGGGTTGATCCCATAGTAACAGTTGTTCATAATGACGAGTACAATGACCTCCTTTCGGCTTAGTAGAGTCTATATGCGTAACCCTGTATAAAATTACAAAATCACACAGCTCAAATTCGACTCTGAAATAAATGCGTATTTGGCTGCTATTGCTGACCGTCTAAACGAAGTACTTAAGTGCAGTCGATTGAGGAAGGCGAACATTAAGGTTTGCGCCTAACAGCTTCGAAAGGCAACAATTAATCTATACTCCCGGGGAACCGCAGTAAATGACAGCTTGGAAACCATTACGTTTCCTAGAAGCTGCAAATGTTGGGGTTTTATCCGGAGGGCACCGCCCGCCTGTCCGCACCTCGGCAATTTAGCTCGAAACAAAAAATCGGAGAGTACGAAACCAGCGACAGTTACTGGTTCAGTAGATATTCTTCTGCTACATCACTGAATTATTTTGTAAGCACGCGGAGGTACTTATACCGAAAGTGGCAATTGATGCAATAGCATCCACATTAAGTAGGTAGGTTAAAATAGAAATTGCCCGCTTGTTTTCACCGATTTTTCTATGGCAATGATAAAATCGGCTTTACCATCCCATCGGCTTACAAAAACCAAAAACTTGGTATTTCATTTCTTGTCCATATTTCAATTTGGGCCTTGACATACTCGTTCTCCCATGCAAACAGTTTTGAGCAATTTTATTCAATTTCACATCATCCGCCTCATCGCCTTACATCAGGCGTAATGGCGGTCAAAGACAAGACAATATTTTTTTTATACTTCAAGTAAAACCTCGCAGAACTGTACCTGCACCGTACATTAGCTCTGTCAAGCTCAATAGGCATGATGACTAATATTTTTTTAGTACCTCATAAAAAAGCTGATCATAAATAGAACCCATCAACAAAAACAAAATTAAAATTAGTTAAAAAATAAATAAGATGTAAGCATTTAAATTTCATGCTAGACAGAGAGCGCACTATACTGAGCCGTGACGTCACGGCTCAGGAGCACCATACAAATGCTATACTAACACACGCTTTGTGAGAAAGGGATAAAGCATCCCCTCCCTATCCCCACCTAAAACTTTAAACGCTCATATCTCAGAGATTTATCAGCCAATTTAAATTATTTTTTTCAGTATGTGTAATGTATTTAGTTATATTCCTCGCTAAGCCGGTTATTTGTAATAAATTAAACATGAGGACACATGCCTAGGGTATATATAAGATCTTTGGTCAAGCTACAAAATCTACAACATCGTCTACCCATTCTTAAGCGACCTTCACCCGACTTCAGCAAGTTCAGTCGTTTCACTGATTGTTTTGCGAAAAGACAGACGCACCTGTGGCGAGTTACCGAGTTGGCGGAACCCCAAAATTCGTGTTATTGGAACAGCACAGTAGTCAGTGACATGTCGTAATACAGCGACAAATAATTGCACTGATGACTCGCTCCGGACTCGGAGGAAATGCAAATGGCTGCCACACGGGAATTATGTAAAATAAATACACGATAATTATTGCTGTACGCCGCATTTTACGGAAACGCGTCGGCGTTTGTTGAGAAAATGGACATTTGAGAAAAATATAGAAATTATTGGCCGTTTCCTTCGTTAAACTAAAATGCTAAAGTAGTTTGGCCACGAGGAAACTTAATTCCTCGTAGCCAAACCGTAGTCAAAGTTTAATTATCATCTGCCTAACTACAACAAATAACACACTTTTATAGGATCAATCATATGTGTGTGGACTGAGGGACCACATAAATCTTCTTTTTTTTGGTAGTTTTAGTACAATTTGTCGATTCCATGTATGTATGTACCAGGGTCCAGGACAGCAGAAACGATGGAGTGGTATTTCACTCATGATCAGGTGACTTTCAGGTGTGATTTCGGGTCGCGAGGGGGAAAACCTCTTCAAGGTTTATGCATTCCTGGTCATTGTATGTTATAGAATTTTTCGATACTTATTTCGTTTTTAATCAATCGACAAATTCATTTTTACCTAGGTCTGTTTTAAAATTCAAGGTAGAAATAGTTTTTTTTTATTCAACCCTGGATACAGGTGGATGGTTATTAAACTTTGATTAATAACACTATGATGTGGGACATTTTTTGCTGCGGAGATTAGCTCGTTGATGTCTTTTGCAGGGACAAATCAAGGGAGCAAAGCTATTGAAATTGTTTTAATTAGTAATCCACTTTATCAGCAAATGAACCATATCTTTTACAGAACGTGTGTACTTAGCAAACATCATTGTTTTTTCTCTTACATGTTTAGCTTTAATACTAAAATCTACACTAAAGACTAGCACACCCGTACACGTACGTACGTTCGTACGTATTAGGTACACTTGCACATGCCTAGTTTCTCAGTAAGTACTGGCAAACAATATTCCTAGTAACAGCTTACCGTCGCCTGTACTTCAGGAAGTAAGTAATTAGTATAATGCTGACTGCACGTATATTTAGTAAAATCAACTCTCTAAATAGTATGGTACCGACAATTCTCAGCAGTACTTGAGTAGGCGAGAGGTAGAAACCAGACGGGATGTGGCGCAGACTTGCGTGTACAAGCCACCTTAACTTGTAGGGCTGCCGTGTGCAGACGACATGATCGTATAAAACGGTTCAGTTGCAGTCTCAATTTTCATACCCTTGAACAGATCTAAGTGGTTTTTTTTTTCACTTACCCTACCAGTACCTAAGCCAGTACCTTGGTGTACTACGCGGAAAACGCATTAAACTTGGTCCAAACACTTTTTTTACTTTGACAGCTGCAATAACATTGTAAAACACAATGAATTCTGATCACTCGCTAGGTTTTTGAACATAGGACTAGTATTCTACCCGATATATTTCAGTTATTAAAGCAAATAAATGCTTGGACCGAGCATACGATAGTTGTGTCATTCTCAAGTAGTTTCCTAAACTACATGTCAAAAAGATAGGTAACATACAATCGTAATATATATTTTAGCCACCAGCTTTCTTGTGATCTTTTCAAGGTTGAAGTGAGTAGGTGTTGGCTAAGTCTGCGTGCTTCATCCTCGACCACATCGTCAATTAATGTGATGACTAATGACGATGATCACATATTCAATTAATCAATTTTCAACGTAAAAGCTAATGTTTCTGTGGCTTTTCACCGTAATCCCACCATGTTCAATGTTGTTTAACAAGTGGGCTGATGAAGTCATTAGTTCTATCAAACATTCCATAAGGTTACATCCATGTCATCATCATCATCATTTCAGTCATAGGACGTCCTCTGCTGGACATAGGTCATCGATCTCCAAAAGGGCTGATTGGAAGCGGCCTGCATCCAACGTTTTGCTGCAGTCTCTTTTCGTCCATCTTGCGGGTGGATGTTCTACGCTGCGCTTACCGGTCCGTGGTCTCCATTCGAGAACCTTTAGGCCCTTTCGGCCATCTGTTATTTTATTCCGATAAAATATGTTTTTAATTCTATCTCTAGCGTGGTGGGTCAACGGGAAAAAAAATCCCCGTAGTCCCACCAGTTAGTATAGTCGTGGTAGCCCATTTGGGAGACCGCTAGACTTAAAAGCGTGAGGTCGCTGGTTCAAACCCCGGGTCCGTACCAATGAGCTCTTTGGAGTTTATGTACGGATTTTTATATCACTGGATTTTCGGTGAAGGAACACATCGTGAGGAAACCTGCATACGTACGGAGAAGGAATTCAATGGCGTATGTGAATCCACCAACCCGCACTGGGCCAGCGTGGTGGGTACGGCCCAGTCACCCTTTCGGGGGTAGGCTAAAAGTCCAGCAGTGGACTGTTAAAAAGCTGACGATGAGTCCCACCAGTAGGTCATATCAGTGGGTCCACGGTGAAACCCCTTTCTGCGTGCTATGTGACCTGCCAACTGCCCACTTCTACTTGCTAATCCGGTGGGCGTTGTATATAACTACAGGACCTACCTACCTACTACTACCGAACTGAAACTCCTACTTACTACTAAACTGAAACTCCCGCATTTGCATGAAATTGTTGTATTCTCGAAAACTTCATGCGTTAAGAAGGTAGGTTAGTATTAGAGGGCTCTTGCAGAGTCCGCGTGGAGAAGTATCACACCTTGGCCAGTTATGCAACCTCCAAGCACTGCAGTAGTGTGAAATCAATACTGTGGCCCAGAATGTGGCGCGCCGCTGTTTTCACATTTGATGTTTATTTGGTGTTTGTTGTTGTCTACTTATGAAAAATGTGCTTCGGTCATTTTGCGAATTTATTATTTCAAAATAATGTATTTAGAACAAATGTTGTTATCATGTTTATGACAACAAAAATGGGATAAACAGTTTTTCCTATAATAATATATCGAGTCATTATATATATATATATATATATTGGATATATATATGGGATATATATATATATATATATATATATATCCCAAAAAAATCAAAAAAATCAAAGTCGTTTTTTTTTAACGCATACCCTCTTATTTTTTTACTTTTAAGTCAAAACAATTATAAATAAAATTTTAAGAGGGTAGGACCTCGGTAACCCGTGCCGACTTACATCGATACATGTTAGTACTTGCTCTCTAAGACTGACGCGACCTAACGTGTCGATGTGCTTGTGATTATTTGTTATTTCGTTATAGAACTCACATTGTTTTTGATCAGTCAACATGTCAGTGCAATTACGCAGTTCTAAAAGGGGTATATTTTTTATAGGTGACGTAAAACATCAAATAACGGGTTCTAAACTTCCGTCTACTGGACAAGTTCTAGCAGTTTTATTTTACAATATCCGTGAAGTGAATTTAACTGTCAATGAAAGCGTAATTCTCACTATTCGCGAGTGTATTATCTATTGGAAAAAGGCGCGTATTCCTACTAAATCTTTGCCTAATTGTGTGAAAAAACTTGTAAACTTATATCAAGTTTGGAGGGACTTACAAAAAAATGCACAAAAGACACAAGATGTATTTAAGCAGCTCCGTCAAGACTTTGTCAACAATTTAGATAATTTGTTTGACATAGCACACGCCGATGCGCTTCAATTAATAAAAATAAATGAGGATAGAATCTTTTTACAGCGTCAAAGAGAACCAGGCTGACCTGGTCACTTAGCAGAAGTGGATAAAAAATTGACTGATAGAGAGGAAAGAGCGCGCCTCAGAACTATTGAAGAAGAAAAACGACGTGCTAAATATTTGTCCGAGCCGACTCCTTCGACTTCGTCTTATGTACCGTTACAAGACGACTCATCATCTGAATCTAATGAAAACTTAGATTTACAAGAGGACGTACTGAAGCTTGTCGAGAACATGCAAACCAGCAAAACACCTCTGCGGAGAGATTTCATTACTCTAAAATTAGTAGCAGCGCTAGATAGGTGTCAATTGAGTATGAGAGATTCTGTGTTCATTCTTGAAGCAACTATTGAAGCACTTGTATATAATTTTGATGAATTTCCGATAAGTAAGTCTTCCATCCAAAGAATTCGCACAGAAATACGCAAAGAACACGCTGAAACAATAAAAATTGATTTCCAAAATAAGGTACCGGAAGTTGTGACTGTTCATTGGGACGGCAAGCTTTTGCCTGCATTAAATGCTCGGAAATCAAAAGAAGAACGTCTTCCTATAGTTATTTCTTATGAAAACAAAGAACAACTTATTGCTGTACCAAAACTAGAAAGTTCTACAGGAAGTGAACAAGCACAGGCAGTTTGGAACGCCATTGTAAACTGGAATTTAGAAGATAATGTGCAAATTCTTTGTTGTGATACTACTGCTTCAAATACAGGTCGTATAAACGGTGCCTGTGTGCTTCTTGAACAAAAACTGAACAGAGAAATGCTTATTTTCGCTTGTCGTCATCACGTGTATGAATTGGTCTTAAAGGAGATTTGACTTCATTTCAGTAAAAAGCAAGTCCTTGTTCAACCGCCTTAAAATTGAAGACAGTTTTCTACATGAATGTCCTACTTTGTGGTCAAATAATGCTTCGTTTCAAGAAGCCAGAAAGACTGAGGTTAGTAAACGATGTAGCCGAAAGAGCGGTTAAGTTAATGCAAGACTTTCATGGATTACTCACTGTTGAGGAAGGACAAAAACAATTTTTATTACGTTGCGTACAAGAACACCGGAAAATTTATCCTGACTCTAAAAAACAAACGTTAAAAAGAAAATTTGAACAATAATATTATTATTTAAAGTAAATGAATAAATAATATACTATTTGGGTGTATTTGAATTTTAATTAAGTAATAAAAAATAAATTCTTAAATCCTCCTACAGTAAATCAGTACAAATTTTCATGTCAAAAGTTTGGCATCAAGTCGGCACGGGTTATCGTTGTCCAATCACAATAATATTTATTATTTGAGTCAAAGAGGCCAAACCGAATAAAAATAGAGGGTATGCGTATTTGATTTCGCGAAAAAAAATATTTCCCTTATGTCTTGGGACACCCTAATATATATATATATATATTTTTTTTAATAAACATTTTGGTTAATATTATCTCATAAAATGACCGAAGCACATTTTTCATGAAGTCGGTTAAAAAGTAGGTGGACAGATATTTTTTTTAACATCAAAAGCACGCGCGAGATCTGGGGCCTTACGGCTACCTCCGCGGGCTAGAAACAGCGCAGTGCGGAAAATCACGCGAACGTGAACCTTAACGCGCCGAGATACGGTTTGCGGTCGCGCAACTTTTTGCGTCACTTAAACAGAATCGCTTAAAACAAGTAGCCGTAAGGCTACCCTTAACTTAACTGTTATGGGTAAGCGCGGACCATCAGGCGAGTGATAGCCTCGTCGGGCAGTTGCTTAAAAAAACGTTAACATTCAAATACCTAGTATGTAATTGCTACAGCTGAAACATTCTGTTCGTCCCTATTATCTTTTAAGATCCTATAGTTATCAGGTATCAGGAGCTCTGGTTTTGGCCACTTTAAGGTATTTTTTTAAATTCGCTGTCAATTAAAAAATTTTTTTTTTTTTACTGTATGACATTAGATAATTATTATTATACATCTATCTTGAACATTATTACATACATGATTTTGACGAGAGTCTACTATCTAATTTATTAAACCTATTTATGAAAAATATGATGCAAAATCATTAGTTTTGGCCACTAAGGACCTTAGCAGACTATATCGCGCGATTGGCTCTAATTATCAGGTAGGTTAGGGCGGCAAGAGCTGTCAGCCCTAGATCAGGGCGCACAGTTCCACAGTCCAGCCATGTCATTATGGTGCCAAGTTGCTTTCAATAGTGGCATGTGATCACGCAAATGGTCAGTAAAAACAAAACTCAACAGCTCCTAGGCTTAGATTTTTTTAACCACTTTTTGTATCGTACAAAAACGTTGATGGTTTGGAGACAGAATAATGAATCCCATAATATGTGCTTATATTTTGTATGCTGAAATATCTACCTACATAGTACCTACTTAACTATTTAATGTGTTATGTCAACTGTTTGGGGTTCCGTAGTACTACAAGGAAGGAGGAGTCCGTCCGTCCGTCCGTCCGTCCAAATCGTTTAGAACCTTCTAACTAGTAGGTGCAAGAAGCTTTGTACAATATTATTTTTAAAAAAATGTGGCTAGGTTATATTTATGTAATAATATGTACCTATATATGAAATGGGGATATTTTTTGTTTTTCGCTGCTCTCCGTCGTTTGGGATATTTTTGAATAAGTCTTTTGATTATCAAGTGTATTCTTTGCGACATATGGCCTGCCTAAGTAGAAAAATGTGCCCCGTTGCATATTTAAACTATTAGACGTAGAAACTGATAACCATTTCATGCTGATAGGTTACCTTAAAAATGTTTATTCAAATTAATTATGAACATTTTGAGATCACAAATTTTTGAGTTTTAACTCAAAACCTAAAACGACACATAGTTTAGTAAATTCAAGAAGTTCTGGCTCAATGATCTTAACAAAGAATGTTTCCCAAACAATTTTCTCATTTCCTAAACCATAAAATATCTAGATGATACTTCTCTGAAATTTCCAAGTCAAGTTGGCAAAGTCCAAGTCGTTCGAAACCCTATTGCGACATGTATAAATAAACAACCTAATTTATAAACTATGCAGTATAAAAACTTACTTTCTATTATTACGGAACACCACCATATGCGTGTCTCGAGGCGCTCTTGGCCATTATTTTCGTGACTATAATTAGTGCCTAAGTTCCTAATAGCGATGGTAACCGAGCGGTAACATATGCGCTTTACTATCTGTCGGCACCCGGTTCGATCCCCGGCCCTGCACAAATGACTTTAGTACCTACTAAAATAAATTATGTAAATGTTGAAATTTAAAGTTTTCGATGCCATCGCTCAAAATCGGTGAAGTCAGCGTGAGGAAACCTGTACCTAAGAACCTCAAAAGTTAAGAGGTACCTATATGACATCCACTAACATGCACGGGGCCAGGATGGTGGTTAACAGCCTATATCCTCTCTCTTTGAGAGAAGGTCCAGCAGTGGGAACATGATAGGCTGATAATTATGAAGTTCGTATGATAATTATGCCTTGATGTCAGTTTTGGCCGCCAAAGGCCTTTGGCAGTTGCTGATTTAGCACCAACGACCCAGACCTACAATTTAACGTGCAATCCGACCCACAGTATATAGGGATCAGTGGGACAAGCGTGTCGCGGTCACCCATTCAAAAAATTACCAGCTCGTCTGTTACTAAATTTCAGCCATTTTTTTTATAAAATACTAATTATCATTATACCTAATTATTTAATGCAGGAATGTCCCTTTACCCTGACTCTATGAGAGTAACAAATGCGTACCTATTAGTGCGTGTTTACACTAGCGCAAGTCCGAACGCACGTAAGAACCTGCGTTCAACGCGCGTTGAAATCCAAAATTTTCAACGCAGGTCCGTAAAAATTACGGACCAGCGTTAAGAAAGAAAACGAATAAAGAAAGCTAGGGGCAGGAGAGCAAGAAAGAGGGATATAGAAATAATCCACGCGCATTAGATACATTTTTAAAATATCAAGCGCAAAGCGCAAGTCCGACCTCACATGGAGTACTGCTCCCATCTATGGAATGGAGCACCCAAGTATCAGCTTGACCCACTCGATGCATTACAGCGTAGAGCTGTCAGAATTGTCAACGATCCCAAGCTCGCTGAACACCTTGAGCCGCTCAGCATGCGCAGAGACGTTGGGTCTCTTTGTAT
Organism: Agriopis aurantiaria; assembly: GCA_914767915.1. NCBI lineage: Eukaryota > Metazoa > Arthropoda > Insecta > Lepidoptera > Geometridae > Agriopis > Agriopis aurantiaria. The sequence goes on from OU611999.1 coordinate 9,495,509, forward strand.
CTTTTATCGCATTTACAACGGGGAGTGTTCTGAAGAACTGTTTGATCTGATGCCGGCGTCGCGGTTTTACCATCGCACTAGCCGCCACCGCCTGAAGGCTCATCCACACATCATAGATCAGTGGAAATCGCACACTGTGCGATTCACACGATCCTTCTTGCCTCATACCTGCAAAATGTGGAATGAGCTACCTTCTACGGTGTTTCCGAGAAGTTACAACATGGGGTTCTTCAAAAGGCGAGTTAATAGAGTTCTAAAGGGTCGGCAACGTATTTGTGATGCCTCTGGTGTTACAAGTATCCATAGGCGACGGTGACTGCTTACCATCAGGCAGCCCGTCTGCTTGTTTGCCACCTATGGCATAAAAAAAAAAAAAAAAAAAAAAAAAATGGAAAATTTTAACGCGCGTTATACGCAGGTGCGTTAATTTTGCATGAAACGCAACGAATGTGCGCTAGTGTGAACGCGTACTAAAAAATATTTAAATATAATCAACCTACCTATACAATAATGCTTAGTTATCGTCCATATGCACACACTTTAGGTCCTAAATCATCAAACTGCACTCGATCTTGTTGATGCATCTCAAGTCTTGACATTGAAAGCTCCCTGGTTTTTTCATTTTCAATTCCGAAAACGCGTGAAGACAAATTTGCCGGTCATTTATAGTGACTAACAAAAAACCTTCTGCGAAATCATTTGTCCCGAGACTTCGGTCGTCGAATGCAGCGATAATTAAATAAATGCCTCGTGTCGAATCCGGGTCGGGGGATATAAAACTCTTTATTTATTATCGAGATATTTGTGTGGCGGCAGCTGTAGTCAGAGAGGATGTGGTAAAGAAAGGGGGGAAAGGGTAGGGGATGTGCTTTTACTCTTACCTATTGATCTTAGAAACTAGATTCAAGAATGGTAATAGAATATTATTTAACCACTGCCTGAAAACAATCTATTTCACTCTTGGTGAGTGCGAGGGCGCCGCTTATTTCGAATGTTAAAGAGATGTATTATTATTCATTTTAAATGTGATTAAACTAAAAAAATATTATTTGACTGACAATGGTGTCAATTCTGTTGTACCATTATCTTAACTAAACTAAATTTGACAGCTCTAAAATTGTTGCCATCCTTCTCTCACATATTAAAGTGAAAAGAGAGGCAGATAATTTTAGTGGTATGACAGAATAGACGCCACTGGCAACATAAAAAAAAAACCGCGCGAAAATTATGAATTTAGTGATCCTACTACCTGATTGGTACTTTAAGGTACCTACTTCGTGATTAATTATTGTTCATTAGTCAAATTACTTTTCATTATAGGCTTTGAAACCTCTATTGGCACTTTTCTATCGAGGCTGCGGCGGTGATATGAACTACTTTCCGAACATAAGGTATTAAAAATAATTTTAATAGCCGTACAAGTTAGGTTGGTACTATATAAAAAAGCACAGTTCAATTTAAGAATATATTGAGTGATTCGCTCTGACACACAATTCTTTTCGCAACGATACCACAGATTTTTTTAAGGCAAACAAATTAACAGGCCATATCCGACGATGGCTGGTGGCAAGTGGATGCGAAAAGCAGAAGATCGTGCCTTGTGGCGTTCTTTAGGAGAGGCCTACGTCCAGCAGTGGACGAATATTAAATAGGCTGATGATGATGATGATGACCCGACGATGATCGCTTACCACCAGACAGGTAAGTGAACATCGACTCACTGACTCACTGATGTAGAGACTCACTATCTTCATCAATCTGGTCTTTTTAACCTACCAAAGACGGAGTAGTAATGTCCCCTTAACTTCCCCCCAGATAAAGACCTAGCTCCATCCACTGGGATGCGATACGGGAGCGACGCAGATCCGATTCGGTCCAGACTTCATTAGCAGGTAGCATGACTCACCCGATTTTACGAGCTGCGTTTTTATCGACGTTTTGCATAAACCGGGCTCGAAATGGCCTATCTAGACGGGCGAGAGACTGAGATACAAACTTAACTTTATCTCAAAGATTATCGCTTGAGATAGGAACATTATAAGCAGTTTTTGTTTTACATTTTTTTGTCTACGATAGGAACAGGTGACACTGGGTGACAGGATGAAATTCTTCTGACTGTTTTTTTATTTAGCATTGCATCGCTTTAACATGGAAGTCGTTGGATAAAACGGACAGGTATGCTCGATCTTAGGTATCTCCTTCGCACATTTTTAACGTTAAATATTTTTTTATTGTTATTAGGATTTTAAGAAACGCATGGACATTCTTATTAACCGATTTCAATAAAGGAAGGTTCTAAATTCAGTTATTTTTTTATGTTTCAGACTCAGAGCTCCGTCTTTTATAAACCGATTTGTTTTTTATAAGGATAAGTACAGGTACTTTCAGGCTGGTCCCATTGAAAATTTCATCAAAATCGGTTCAATAGTTTGATTTTTAGATCAAATAAAATGTTAATGCCATATTTTTTTTGCATATGATGTTACTCTGGTGCCAATCCTTCACCGGTGAGCACTTAATGAAGATTGGTTGAAAATTTCCGTGGCTTATTGATTCACAAATAATTTTATTCGTCCACAATGTACAGATTATCGTATGTTTTAGTTTCAGCAACCACAGTCTTCCAACATAACAAAATTTTGTAAAAGTGGCGTAAACACATTAATTACTAAACACAGGGTGTGGAGGGTGTTCACAGGAAGTGGCACAGACGAGGCTCGGCGGCGCATACCTAATGCGGCCCTGAAGAGGGCATTGCGACCTTTCACCGCCAAATTTAGACCTAGAAAAATTATAGACTAACAGTTACCACCCAGAGCATCTAACCTTATTATATTTAGTTGTGGTCTGGATATATTAATCGAGTAGGCTCTAAACAAAGGGTAGGTAAAGGGTGTTCACAGGAAGTCGGTCAGACAGCACCCGGCGGCGGCGCATACCTAATGCGGCCCTGAACGAGTCGCGACCTTTTACTTGGAAATGTGGAAACTGCGGAGGTCAAGCAAGGAGAGAGTAGGCCTTTTAGACTAAATGCTGGTTTATGACTGATTGTAAAAAAGAAATTACCCTCCCCTCATGCTCCCCTTAAAATTAAGCCATAAGCTTTCTCTAGGTAAAACGCTGTTGAAAAACAACGTTCATGATCCTACAACACTGTTCTACGCTCACGATTTTTCAGCAATCAACAACTCTATGCAAAGCGGATAGGTAATTCTTTTTTTCAGGCTACCAATCAATCTAACCACAGAAAAGACAAAAAATAATATTTTCTGTGAATCTAACCAAGGGATCGGATTAGGATTTAATATTATTTTTAATTGCATAATTCAGATCCAGGTAAAGAAAGCAACTCCGCCGACCGCCTTGCCTCGTAAAACTCCAGTACTCACGAAATTGACTCTCAATAATATCGCAATAAACTTTATATCGTTAAAATAACTTTAGCCGACTAAACACAAGCTATAATTAGAGCATGTAACATAAAACAGCAGTCGAAATCTGTTTGATTTCGTGTCGAACGTGCAGTGAGGAAAACAAATTCCTCCGAACTTCTGTTCTGACTCAACTCATCGTCATTTTGTTGCCATACGAATAAAAAACTGATGCATCAGACTTCAACAACACTACACACTATTTTTAAAAAAACTTGAACATGTCTTTAATTTTTAATTTGTGCCTTTTCTAAAGATGTCACCACAATTTTGCTAATGTCAAGCTTTTATCACACTAATTCAATTAATAATAATCATCATCATCAGCCAGAAGACGTCCACTGCTGAACATAGCCATTTAACGACCACACTGAAAGAAAAAATGCCACCAAGAAAAAAACTATTACAAAATATACAGGGTTACGCATATAGAAACCGAACCGAACCGAACCGACCGACTGTACTAAACCGAAAGGACGTCATTGAACAACTTTTTACTAAGGGACCAACCATGAAAAATCATCTGTTTCATACATTTTGTCGAGTGTCAATTACCGTTTTTGAGCTGTTTTTTCACGATTTCTTGGTTCGTCCCTACAAATTCAAAATATATTTTTTTGCGGAAATATGGGTAACATGCAGATTTTAATGTATTTACATAAGTTAAAGACCACCGCTCTAGCATCATGGCATGCAAAATGTAAAAAACACTTTATTATATCAAAATTATATTTTTTATATTATTTATATTGACATTAAGTAACATTTGAATTGTCATTTTTCCTACTAGTTAGCATTATTTTGACGGACCTTTAATTTATGTGACATTTATGTATTCTTCTTTTTGTTTTTGAATTTTTATATTTTTTGTGTTTTATTTTGATTTTTTATATGATTATGTAGTTTTTGTTTATAAATTCACATTATTTAAGTAATTCGTTATTGTAATACAAATTGTCATTAGTGTAATTCGTGTTTTGCGGTACTAATTGAAATAAAAAATAATAAATAATAAAAACTAGCCACCTTAGTAAAACTAGTTCATAATGATGAGTACAATGACCTCCTTTCGGCTTAGTGCAGTCTATATGCGTAACCCTGTAAATGCCTTGTTTAATTTTGACAAGATTTATTACTCTGCATTCGTAGATACCGCTTCATTTTGTTCTAGTCTGTCTGCAACAGGTTGCTTTCAATTGAAGGGCGCGCCAAGGTAACGCATCCCTGGAGGCTGCGGCGGCCACTTTACGTCGTAGCACCTATTCATTATTTAATTTAAATCAAGAGCATGCGTAGGACGTCCTGCCACAAGATGGACAGACGACCTAAAAGAGACCGCAGGGAAATACAATACAAATACAATACAAAACTCTTTATTAAAACACCACAAAACAAGGATAACATAAAAATTACAACAAAAATATTATCTAGGCTTTTAACAGGCGGCCTTATCGCTTAAAGCGATCTCTTCCAGGCAACCGTGCACGGAAAGGAACGCGCTGGACGCAGGCCGCTTCCAACCGGCCCTTTTGGAGATCGATGGGGGAGGTCTATGTCCAGCAGTGGACGTCCTACGGCTGAAGTGATGATGAATGATGAAGAGCATGCACATAAAATACTTCACTGAATTATAAAAACCTAGCTTTGCCCGCTTCCCACGATAGACTTTCACATAAATTTTCAACCTTCTTTTACCCCTCTTAATACTGCCCTTTCGCAAAATCGTCTGTAAGCGTAGGCACCTCATAAGGAATTTCCCTCTCAAATTTTTGCTTCGTAGATCAGGTAGTTTTCGAAATGTTCGTGATTAATTAGTGCGTGACTGGTACTTTACCCGTTATCGTACACGAACCGTTAATATTTTTTGAATAACAAATATAAGTTATGTAATCGAATCCTAAAGGGTCAACACCGTATTTGTGACACCTCTGGTGTTACAAGTATCCATAGGCGACGGAGACTGCTTACTATCAGGCAGCCCGTCTGCTTGTTTGCCACATATGGCATAAAATATATATATATATACATATAATAATATACTAGCTGACCTGACAGATGTTGTCCTGTCTTAGAACTGTCAAACACGCAAAGTTAAAATTGTAAATCTAATTTTTTTACACCTTGGGTTACATTATTGGAGTTTTAGTAAGGATCCCTATTTTTTTGAAAATATAATATAGCCTATGTTACCCGGGGATAGTGTAGCTTCCCAACAGTGAAAGAATTTTTCAAATCGGTTCAGTAGTTTCGGAGCCTATTCAATGCAAACAAACAAACAAACCAACAATCAAATCTTCCCTTTTTAATATATTAGCATAGATAAGTAAATATATTTTTAAACTCCCCAATAAAAGAGCACAAAATCAAAGATACATCAAAAGACTTAACAGATTTTTTAAAATCATATCTAAGAACTCTCTTGATCAAGCCACCTTTCAAACAAAAAAAAAACAATTAAAATCGTTTCAACCGTTTGGGAGCTATGCCACAAACAGATACACAGACACACTTATTTATTTATTTAAATACACACAAACTTTCGCATTTATTGCTTTTTACAGATTACACCTACAATTCTTCATTCTTAATTTCTTGCCATCTGATGATGTAGACAGGTACCTAAATATCGAGTAGAGGTTCGCGAAAAGCGCAGTGGCAAGTTATAATAGCAAGCCAGTGAATGTACTTGAGCGTAGGCAAGACAGGTGCGCCGAAGGCCGAGAGCCGCAGACAGCCGACAGACGGCCCAGCGTCTGACCTTCGGGATAATTACCCTACGCAGCCACACGTCTACTGAACTTAGGGCCGAAACATACGCACGACACACGACACGACCTATCGCAGTCGGATGATAGATTTAAAGAATTACGACACCTTATCACAGACCTGTCAGATTAGAACAAAAACAGGGACTTACACAGCATGTAAGTCCCTCGAACTATTAGCGCCCTCGCAACGCTTGGGCGCCAAACCCCGTCTCGGGACTAAATAATTATTTAACCCTGAGGCAAACACTGTGCTATTCATTACGATTACAATGAAACTAAAAATAAAAACATGAACAGATTGTGTTAATACAAATCTGCTATACGGAAGTATTAACAAAACTCTACAATGAAGATCGGATTCCCGCCATTTTTTTTATTTTTATTTTTGGAACATCCTGACGCTGACAAATGCTCGAAAGTGCGGGACCATAATCCTCTGAGGAGAAAAAAAAAGTTGGAACATGGTTCAATACAAATGTGAAAATAGAACCTGTTTTTCTTTTTAATAATTTGAGTGTCTGTCATTTGTCAACTGTCACTGTCAGTTGAAAGTGATTCTCGCTAGGGCTGAAATGTATACTTTCAACCCGCTCCTCAGGCAAATTCAGACTTACTTTCCGAGTATGAGTAATAAAAATAAGTTTTATTGATAAAAAAATAAAAATTACACAAGCTTTTTCGTATTTTTCTCAGCAAACCCTTTCATTTGGTTTCCATATAATATCATGATGGGAACATTTTGTCCGCACTCTTGGGGCGTCCGCCATATTGAATTTATCATCTAGGACCAAAGTGCCTGGGAAGACAAATCTAATGAACCCAAACTCGACGGGGTTACGTCGTTTGGTTTGGGAGTTCCTATGGCTACCTTCTGTTACCATCATCAGACTAGCTCGAAAGTACGTACCATAACATTGTATTGTTACCGAACTTACATAAGTATGCCAAATTTCAACTCAATCGGTGGCAGATTGCTGCTTCAAAATTGAGTTTCAGGGGCCTTACGGGCAACTGCTATTACAGGCACCTAATCCACTCAGTTGGAAAATCACGCGACCGCAAACCTTATCGCGTCCAGATACGGTTTGCGATCGCGTGATTTTCCCACTGAGCGGATTAGGTGCCTATAATAGCAGTTGTCCGTAAGGCCCCAGCAAGATTCCACCCGAACAAATATAGTTACAAATAATACATTGCAAGTTAAATAAAAACTTGTAATAAATAAACCGGCCAAGTGCCAGCCAGGCCCGCGCAGTTCCGTACCACCACAAAATACAAAAAGTAGTGCAAAAAAACAACATCACGCCCAAGCGGTCACCCATCCAAGTACCAACCGCGCCCGACGTTACTTAACTTGGTGGTGAACAGACATTTTTCGCCGATTCGCACTTGGCTAGTATTTATTATTTGCTGTTTTACTTTAGAGTGTGTACTATAATCATGGCGCAAATGGTACTTGGATGGATGATTCCTTGCTACTTTATTGTACTTTTAAACAATTTATGTGGTGGTACGGAACCCTCAGTGCGCGAGCCCGACTCGCACTTTGTTGGTTTATTTAACTGACTTGCGGACGGATGTTCACAGTTTGGATTGTATATTTTTTTGATTTTATTTATTTACATCATACTCCGTCATATTTTGTAAACGCTTTATTTTATTTTTATGTAGATGAGCTTTCGAAGTAGGTAGACTTTTTGTAGTTTCATTGACTTAGTGACTCAGTAGCTTTAACTAACTCCACTAATACTTATAGACAGTCAAAAAGTTTTCTCCAAGATCCTGCCGGTCGTAATTTTTTTGAATTGTCTTACATATAATTGACTCATTTTATTCGAGCGCTTACTAATTTTGAAGTCGGTTTTTTTTAATTGAGTATATTATTGTCCTATCTTCTACTTTTCTTTTTTGCAATCCACTTCATTGTCGCAGCATGTGACAACAGTAAAGTGAATAGTAAACAAGTGCGATCCAGTCAAGGACAACGTGTCAGACGGGATGACGGCCGACGAGTTGGCATTTTGCAAAACTCAGAACTTACAATGTAGCTATGAGCATGCAGAAGCCGCTCGGTAGAGTTTTCGAACATTGACAAGGTACACGGGGTGTTCTTTTAGATGACGGACATAATATTTGAGGATATCATTGTATTCACCATTATACTCGTAAACAACTTTTAAATTAGGAAAAATAATAAAGATCGTGAAAAAAATCCGCTGTACGCTGAGCTTCGTTAATTGTGAATATAATTTTTACGCTATCACGGTTGTTCACTACAGTTGTATGATTATTAACAGGATATTTAACGTGATAAGGTCGTGGATGGAGCTCTCGATATTTCGGCGCAGTTACATGCACATGTTCACGGGTTCGACCTGTTCAACCAACCACCCGCAATGTTCAGTCTTCCCGAGAACATGTTGCATGTAACTACGCCGAAATATCGGAAGCTCCTTATCACGATAAATATCCCGTCAATAATCATATAACTGTAACGTAATTTTTCCATGGAACAAATGGGTTTTTTTCGCGATATCAGGGTTAGTCCCAAAGTAAAAGTTTGTTATTTTTTTTTGTATATTTACTTGTACTGTTGGGCTTTTGGCCTCTACAGCTTGACCGGAACGAACTAGTTAGCGAACAAAGAATGCGTTCGGCTTAACTTGGTGGTAAAAGTTTGTTATAATTATGAGTACCATGATATTCTTGAATATGTCCGTCATCTAAAAATAGGTACACCCCGTATTGTATAAACGTGTATATACCTCCTACGGCTGCTACCACCGACCGACAGATAATCATTTCGTGTAAATATGGGTATATTATAAAGCTAGTAATTTTGTTCCGCAAACTGGCATGAAAAATGTAGAGGAAATCACAACATTTGATTACGGGACCGTAATGAGGTAACACGACACAATACAACACAATTCGTCACGGCTGTTACATGCGATCATCGTCTGAATCATAGTGGTATCCGACAGTCAGTAATCACTAGTCTGCCCCAGGGACGGTGGCAGAGGTTTCGTCTAGGGGGCGAACCGGTAGCGTACAAATTATTTTTTTTGTCGAATGGACCCGCTTATTAATATACTTTTATAGGTGACAGTTCATTAGTAGGATCACGATGATATACTTATCCTTATGGTCCTACCGGTAGGAGCATAAGGACATGTTAGTCCTCGTGCTCCTACTAATAGGAGTACCCAGTAGGAGCATGCGGAAACGCTCGGTGAACCGGTAGCATATATATACCGCCTCTGGCTATATACGCACGAACCGGTAACCACTTGACCCATTCGCTTTAACTAATGTTGCATCACATAAGAACAAAGTGGCGCTTATTTCTTGACAATCTATCATTATCTAGTCTAGATTAACATTAACACTCACTAAAAATCTCGATGGTACGGGCATGTACGTCTAAACACTTGAAGCTTCGTTTAGTTCTCGTGGATGGCATTTAGACTAAGCTGCTACATGGCTTATCATTATCAGCTTATCATGTTCCCACTGTTGGGAAACAGGCCTTCTCTCAGAGAGAAAGTATGGGCCCTGATCTACCATGCTGGCCCAGTGCATGTTGGTGAATATCATACATCTTTGAACTTTTGATGTTCTTGGTCATACCGATTTCCTCACGATGTTTTCCTTCACCGTTTTGAGCGATGGCATCGCAATTGCACATAATTTACATGGCCCACCTTTGATCATTAGACAATGTAGTAGTGATAGTCAACATGCAATAATTTTAGCGTACTATAGAACTTTTCAAATAAACTGGCCAAGAGCATCTCGAGACATCCCAGAAATGTTATTACGGGATAGATGATTTTTCGACGATAAAATTTAAATATTTATTAAATTTAATAATTAAGTATTAGTAGTTTAGTAAAATTAGTAAATTAATATCGATCTCTTAAGTTTACAAGGTAACATCATAAGTTTAGTTTTTCATTTTATAATTATTACCTACCTATCGCATTAAGTTTTTTTTTTTTCAAAACAACTTCATCTATTTAGTTTATAGCCAAAATACAAAATTATATTTTTAGATACATTTAATATCGAGATCTATGCAAAAACTGTAATTGAGCAAAGTTTTGTGCACTTATATAAAATAATTTCAGAATTCAAATAATTATTATGATGGCTAATGTTTCATTTTCAATTTAGATAGAAGACGGACAGATAGACGGACGGACATACGGGTGAACTTATAAAGGTTTCTTGTAGTACTACGGAACCCTTAGAGGGCTAGTGTTGACAAACAAATAATTTGAATTTGTTGCTAATCAGATAAATGTTGTATTTTTATTTGATGGCATAAGATCGTGTCAGACCCAACTGGCCAGATTTGCCCTACCCTGAGTACGTCAATGACTCTGTGAAGCCTATGTGCACGGTCATTTGATAGTCCAACTGTACGTAGATATCAGAAAAGTTCACACGGCCCAACTGGATGTGGCTTAGGGGAGAAAATCGCCAGTATTAGTTTGAGTTGTTTTGGCATTTCCATAAATTATTTAGGTAATATTAGTCGTATTTTGATTGATCTTTCTTAGATCCTCAATTTACGTGTTTGCATTCGTATCGTATATAGAGCTCTTCGTAAAGTCTGGCTGGAGAAGTACTACTTCTGTGCCAGTTATTCAACGACGAAGCAGTAGTGTACTAACTTTACTGTTTTTCGGATTGAAAGGCATTATGTTTCCAGTTAAATTACTGAAATTAATTAAACCTCTTCATGAAATTACAGCATAAAGAGATTATTACATCTAATATTTTAGGGTTATGATGAGCGCAGTGCATTGCCGCGCAAGGTTTTGAACTGTTGCAGTTCTAAATTCTGGATTGCACTAAACTATTATGGGCAAGAATGACGTTTGCCATCAGATAAATGACTTGCTCGTCACTTAGATTCATTTAAGTTAAGTTAGTTAAAAGTTATCTGCGCCTCGTAATTTTCTATCATACAATGGAAATACCCACCCTGACGCAACGCAAGCCTGGAGATAAAATTGTCCTTATATCTACTACAAGTTGCCTATGATGTCTTGGCGTGCTTGGGCATCGCCAAACTTTTAATGTGTTTGGTTTTCGCTTTTCGTGTTAATAAGACATTGTTATAGATTGGTACATCCCAATGGCAAGTGTTCGCACCAAACCGGTGTCATATCCAGGGCATATCCAGATGCTATAAATCTCGGAGGCTGCCAGAGCCAGACGTGCACTTAGCATGTTCGGCCTGTGGAAACGTGATCTCGCACGTTGCACCGCTGTCTAGACGCCCCGGAGGCCGCCCGTCTGCCTAGCAGCCGCCGCCCTGCCAGCCATGGCCGCTAGCGCGATAGCCCATACAAAGCAAACAATTAGTACTACCCAACTAGCCTTGCATATACTCTACCCACACAGCTCGGCTGCTCATTGCGTTTCATTGTGCTGGTGTTGGTATTACCAGGTAATATTATTAATAGCATCAGAGATCGCTTTTATTATATTTTCCATAGTTTTGTGATAATTATGAGACATTCAGACGTATTTTATAATTCATCATCATCATCATCAATAATTTTATTTAAATTAATTAATACAAAGGTATATCAAAAGAAGAAAAAAAAAGCCTTAATTATTACTTATTACTAGTTATCACTAATTTTATTAATATACAAAAACAAGATGTTGTCCGTATGGTACTTAAAGTGCCAAAAACGCTGGCTGCATTCCCGCGACGAAATATATAATGATGTTTTACATGAGGTAGACTAAAAAAATAATTATACTCCTATAATGATTACCATTACAAATAACCGGGTTCATCATTATAAACACCAAAAAAGCATTAGTAAGTACAAGACAAATTGTTTTATATTTGAAGTGTTATTCCACACTTTAGGTGTTCCCAATGTTGTTCTTTATTTGTTGTTTCCTTTTTTTCTTCTCTTTTGTTCTTCTTTTTTGAATTGTCTGTAACATAAAAAAAATATTTTTACTTTGTGATGAGGCTAGCACGTGGCTCGCCAGCTGTTTCTTTCAGTAACTGTGTAGTGAAGCAGACGGCCCCGGTTTTGCTTACCACTATGCTAGTCCTCCTTAGGGTTACGGAGAACTTAAGAATTTAGAATCGTCGTTATCAGCCTATATAATTATGGTGCTTCCATCTTGGGACTCAGACCTTCTCTCAGAGAAAGAGGATGGTCCTTTATCCACCATGCTGGCCCAGTGTATCTTGGTCAATGCCATATCTTTGACCTTTTGAGGTTCTTAGACATACTGGTTTCCTCACGATGTTTTTGTTTACCGTTTCTGAGCGATGGCATCAAGACTGCACATGGTTAATTAAAGTACTAGATAAGTCATTGGTGCATGGCCGAGGATCGAACCGGGTGCCGTTAGATTGTAAAACGCATATGCTACCACTCGGCCACCATTGCTCACAGAATTTAGAATGCACAAAGATAAATATTATGTAAGTACGATACGTCGTCAGTTACTCAGAGTGGGGCAGCTGCGGCCTCCAGCAGCCAGCAAGGAGAGCCCGTTTAGGACCAGGGGGGTTAGGGGTGAGAGATGTTATCTCAAGCTTATGTCTTTTTTATACAATTTCATCCGTATTCATCTTTCCGCAGGCGTTAACGCTAACAGAAAGTGGGTCTGGTCTAACCCCCCAGGTCAGCATCAGTAGGACACAATTTTCGTACGGCCATGGAGCAGCTGAGTGGCTGCAGTGGTTACTTAAGCTGTGTAATTATTTTAAAGCACTTTCTATACAGGTATTAATTTTTTTCTTCAATTGGTTAACTTCCATGGATTTTACTAGACTAGGCTAAGCTACGAATTTGGGTTTACAATAGGCCAAAAAGGTAGAAAGTATAATGCACTGCAAGTAAATTAAGTCACCTCACCAGGTTACTCCGGTTTAAGTGAGAATAAAAACTATTATATTCTCTTCTCACACATTGAATTCATTCTCACAGAAATGCAGCATAGATCACTGAAAAAGTAAGAAGTTAAGAGAAGGTTAGAAAGAGAGGGCTAGGATGGAGAGAGAGCAATGGTCCAAAACGAGCAAATTCGAAAAGATCTAATGAAAAACAAAACACTAGAATAAGCAAATTTTTCTAGAATTTCGAGGGAATCATAGACGTGTTCATACTAGTTTGGGCGCCAAACTATAGTGAAAGAAGGTATTACATACTAGAGAAAGAAGGTGGAACGTGTCTGATGATTATGATTGATCATTGATCCTTACATCACCTTACAACTTTCAAGTTCAGACCATATATTATAATAGGCTCTAGGTTACAAAAATGCCTCTACCTCTCTACGCTAATTCGCAAGTCATCCATCACTCACACATTCGCAGAAAATTACGCAATAAAGTAGAGCTTTTTACCGGCTACCGCGCTACGCAGTCGAACGCAGGCACGAAGGCGCTGGCTGGGCTGCATTTATGGGGCACTACTATACACTCGAAACAAAGTCACTAACAAATCACATCATCATCATGAACCAGTAAACGTCCACTGATAAACAAAGGCCTCCCTCGTAGATAAGGGTGTTGCCTTCCATCTATCTATCTACGTTCACCGTGCACTAATAGGATGCTGCTGCCCATCCTTCGGTGGTTCTGGCCGCAGTTTTAGGACTTACCCTGTGTCAAACAACAAGTCACTGTTTTAAATTGGCATGCTAGTAGCCTGGACTTCAATTTGATAAAAAAATTGAGTGAAATTATGTGATGCATCTACGGAAAGATATAGCAATCGACATTCACGTTATGACTCTTTTGTAGAATCGTGGACCAGTATTATATTGACCATAGTAACATGGCAAAAATATATTTACTCCATGGCTCGTCGACGAAAGGCAATTATTGCAAACCAGGGCCATCCTACAAAATATTAATTGAAAGTATTTGAGCAGATTATAGAGTGTAGTTAATTTGATTTCTATTTAAGTTTCAATATTTGTATAACAGTTCAATAATAGAGTTATTGTAACTGTTCTTAAATTTTTCATTTCACACCTATTGGTGGTTGGACAAACCAACCACTAGTAGGTGTGAAATGAAATGTACTTGTAAGTTATATTAAATTATCACCTATGTCTTGCAGTAGGTATTTAATATCACAAATAATATCCGATGAAATTGCAATATTTAGTCGTCATTCAAAGTTTAGTTTCAGAAAGTTAACTTTATAACACCATCTATCTGATTCCTCGTAAGTCACTCGGATTTGATCGTTCTTAATTATATGACCACAACTGTATATAGATGACTATAAATGTTGCCCGCGACTTCGTACGCGTAGACTTTCACAATAAAAGTAGACTTCCGTGCATCTCGGCTAATGCGAATTGAAAATTGTCGCAGTCGCAGACCTTGGAAGCGGCGCCTTACATTTTCACAAAATGAAAACTTGAGACTAGTCGCGATATTCCAGTAACCGTAGTAGACCCCATTATGGAGGGCAGACGGCCATCACTCGAGATGGATAGAAAAACCGGCGGACTGCGCGGATACAAAAAGCAGCGCAGACGCGGATGTGCGATGGCGGCAAAAACTAGCTACATTCACTCGCCAACTGCAACGAAGTGCACTCGGAGCTGCGACAATGCGACGACTCTCCCACGTTACAAAGCATCTTTTTAACCTATTTCAAAAAAGGAAGGTATTATCTTATTTTTATGTTTGTTGCCTCAGAACTTCTTCATTTATAAACTGATTTATTTTTTACTTGAAAGGCTTTTAGATTAGTTTCATGAAATAACTGGAAAAAATATGTCATCCAAGTAAAGAAAATTGCGTATATACTAGATTACGTGGATTACGATTACGTAGATTACGTTAGATACGTGGATTTTGAAGGCGGTTTTTTACTAAATTGACAATAAAATCATTACCACACTGTCCCAGAATGATGGGTTTATTATTTACTAAATAATAGGCTTGATCTTGACCTATGGTCTACGATGAAGCATGCTAAAATTACTTATTACGTAATGCAGAGTTTTTTTTTAGGTGTCCGTCTACAACTACCTCTCCGTGCTGGTAAATCATCGACAACACCGCTAGTGAGCGAAGTACAAAATAATCACAATTTTACTTACAAAATAGATAGCAAAAACTAGGTACCTACTTATTGTCTAAATAAAATTGTTGGCGAGCCTCAATTTATCCATATAAGGTTTTTTTTTATATACTTTTTTTGGGTTGTTCCATAAATTCATCCTATGACATCTCATCCCACTATGTTTTTTGATTTGATATTCTTAATTCATACCATGATTTAAATGCTTTTTACTATGATATGCCACTGAGAGGAAAAAGCTTCCAATTACTCTAACTATACGATAATGAAGTAACCTATCGACAAGCATATAACGTATGTTCCGGCAGCCTTGTTTAAGAGCCACTAACCATTCCAGGATAAGCGTGTTTACTATCGGCCAAACCCGTATTACAAAATGCATGATTAAATTTTAAGTATCTTTATATTCGTGCATAAAACGAAAAAATAAAGCCGTAATTATCAAGACGAATATAAAACAAGTGAACCATAACATTCGAATGAAGTATTTTATGTCAGTAATTTAACAAAATCCACTCTCAAGATTATCCTCCGACAGTTTTACGAAACACTACTTTTGTAAATTGGAGGTAGGTACTTAATAAGTTAAAAGTCATTCCAAGTTTTTTTTTTTATTTTAAGCTTTTATTTTGAATAAAATATACACAATTATTTATATATTAAAAGTATTGCATTTACTATAGATATTTTTATTTGATTAAATCTTACCGCCAAAAATCCAGTTTTCGTTGCTTTTTTTCATTCAAAAATGTAAGAGATCTTGTGATTAAAAGCTTATCTTAACAAATAGAACACTATAGTAGGTACACTTAGGTATAAATTTGATACATTCAATAGATGGATAGTTGAGCTCACGAGTCAAAGGCCTTTGATTTACAAAGCGCAAGTTCGACCTGACATGGATTACTGCTCCCATCATTGGAACGGAGCACCCAAGTATCAACTTGAGCCTCTTGATGCAAAAAAAACCTTGAGCTACGAAGGTAGCTCAAGGTTTTTTTTTGGTGTTTCTGAGAAGCTGCAACATGATGTTCTTGAAAAGGCGAGTTAATAGAGTCCTTAAGGGTCGGCAACGAATTTGTGATGCCTCTGGTGTTACAGGTATCCATAGGCGACGGGGACTGCTTACCACGAGGCAGCCCGTCTGCTTGTATGTCACATACGGCATAAAAAATAGACATATTTATTATCAATCTAGACTTCAAAATGACCGATGTGCTACTCCTTTTATGAGGTGACTAAGCTTGGTAAGACAAGTTGCTAGGCGAAAATGTAGGTACCCACTGAAACATTCCGAACGGCACTTTTTGTACAGTAACGTCATCTGTACCCACGTAGGTACGTTCAGATGATGACGTTAATCATTATGGACATCATTAACAGCAACTCGCGGTTAACCCAGGCCGCTATCCAATAGGAATCATGATTTTTTGATGTGTAACATATATTGGCGCGCTTTGGCAGTAGAACCGACTCGTATGCCGTGACAGCAAACATTATTACACTCTTTTATGCCACCATGTTTTACATCTGCTTAGCGTCCCGTGATGGCCAACTTTTTTTCCGGGATAAAAGCAGCGCGTCGGCCTTGGGGTAGAAAACTATCTCCTCACAAAATTTAAATGAGTGTAGATTAACAAACACCTAGCTTTCGCATTTATAATGTAAACGTGATTCTAGGCTATAATGCCGCATTCCGTACCTAGTTTAAAAGAGTTAAAAAATCGATTATAAACTCATTATCGATCACCGCGATGACGACAACTTTACTAGTTTTTATCAACACTACGTAAATTATGACGGAGCTTACCTCTTGAATCTGCATAATTAAATTGAGCCTACCTATCTACTATATGTATAGAGCGATGATGGCAAAGCGGTAATAAGTACGTTTTACAATCGATGGCACCTGATTCGATACTCGGCCCTGTATACCAATGACTAATTTAGTACTTTAATAAAGTATGTGCAGTTTTCGATGCCATCCCTAAAAAACGGTGAAGGAATACATCATGAGGAAACCGGTATCATAATCATCATCATCAGCCAGAAGACGTCCACTGCTGAACATAGGCCTCCCCCTTTAAGCTCCACACTGAACGACAGCCTGCCTTTTGCATCCACTGGATGCCCGCGACTCTCACAATGTCGTCGGTCCATCTAGTGGGAGGCCTACCTACGCTGCGTCTTCCGGTTCGTGGTCTCCACTCAAGAACCTTTCTTCCCCATCGGTTATCGGTTCTACGAGCGATGTGGCCTGCCCATTGCCACTTCAACTTGCAAATTTTAACAGCTATGTCGGTGACTCTGGTTCTTTGGCGAATATCCACGTTTCGGATTCTATCGCGCAAAGAAACTCCGAGCATAGCTCTCTCCATTGCCCGCTGTGTGACTCTGAGTTTTTCCAAAAGGCCAACAGTTAAGTTATTATTCAGCAACCGGGACGGTGGATTTATGTTAGCGGCATCATGGAATCCCATAGTAGCAAGTGTACAAACTGCTGTGTAGGTACTAGGACGTTTAACGATACAGTCAGTGTTGTTTCGTAGTGACAACCTTTACATTTTACAAAATCAAGTGAGGGTAGAAGAACAAAACTCCCGCTTTTCTCGTCGGACTCATCCGCAGTTTTCAGTCAGCTAGTGACCACGGCCATTTTATCGTGGTCGTAACGTCAAGCGAATGGTACCTATTTTTACCTGAATAAAATAATGCGCGATAAGTCCCAATAAACATTTCAAAATGCCCATTCGGTTTTATCCCAAACAATAAACAAATCCTGTAGCGGGCGCTAGTAAACTTGGTCCAAGAATTTATTTGCTCTGTCAGTGTTACAATGTTGCAAAGTTGCAATGCTATTGCAACATTCATGAGAATTATCAAAGGTCTCTACATGGGCCTATGGAATTGAATAAAACCGGCCAAGTGCAAGTCGGGCTCGCGCACTGAGGATTCCGTACCACCACAAAACTTGTTAGCTACTAAATTACAAAAAAATTGTGCAAAAAGATAACATCCCATCAACGCCCAGGCGGTCATCCATCCAAGTACCGGCTGCGCCCGACGTTGCTTCACTTCGGTGATCGTACGAGAACTGGTGGTGAACATAAATTTTACACCGCCTCGCACTTGGCCATTATTTATTATTTGTTGTTATTCTTTAGAGTTTGTACTTAATCATGCCAAAGACACTTGTACGTATTACCGTTTTTACATTAGAGCAAATACAAAAATACGTTTGTTGTGTGGTGGGGGGGGGGGGGGGACCCCCATTTCATTTTTACTTTTTGACTTTTTTGTTAATTCTTAATTAATCCGCTGTTACATTGCGTATTCTGTGAAATTTTCAAATGGGTATCTATTACGGTTCGAAAGATACAGCCGTTAATAGGTAGGACAGACAGACGGACAGACGGACAGACGGACTGACGGACAGACGGACATCGTCGGCTTAGTAATAGGGTTCCGCACGCAAAATTAAGCACGCACCCGCACCTTGGCTCATTGATGATATAAAAGTTTTGAAACACAAAAAAATTGTAGCTAGAACCAAATTCAAAACTCACCCTAACGATGTAAACAGGCTTAGATACATCGAGTTATGCAATGTTAATCGCTGCAATGTGGTGTGTAGGGATGCTCAACGACGCCATATCTTTGAGTCTGTTCAAGATAAAGATCCAGCAAAGGTCTGGAAATTTCTCAGGTCACTAGGAGTTGGAAAAACACGTCAAGACACTATTCCTAATAACTTGGATATAAATGCGCTAAACCAGCATTTCTCTTCTTCTCCAATCATGGATGCTGCTTCTAAAGCTAGCACATTAAATAAACTTTCTAATTTTACGGCTCCTGACCTACCTTCTTTCGATTTTCGTCAATTTACTGCTTGTGATGTTAGGAAGAGCATACTTTCCATTACCTCAAATGCAGTTGGGTTTGACTTGTTAAGCCGCAACATGATTATCCCTATCTTAGATCACTTGCTCCCAATCCTGTGTCATATTTTTAACTTCTCTATATCCAACGGTGTGTTTCCTTCCTCATGGAAAGAAGCACAGATAATTCCACTACCTAAAAAAGTCAACCCGTCATCCTTTTCCGAATATCGACCCATTTCTATCCTTCCTTTTCTATCCAAAGTCCTTGAACGTTTAGTTCATAATCAGCTAAATCTTTACCTTACCAGAAATGACCTCCTTAATCCTTTTCAGTCTGGCTTTCGTCCGGGGCAGAGTACGGTTACAGCGCTTGTCAAAATTGTCAAAATCACTGACGACATTCGTCTAGGGATGGAGAATGGTAACTTGACCGTGTTGGCGTTACTGAACTTTAGCAATGCTTTTAATTCTGTCGACTTTGAAATCCTCCTTGCTATACTTCGCTCGTCTAACATATCTTCAATGGTAGTTGACTGGTTTCAAAGTTACCTGTATGGGCGTCGGCAGAGGATTCGCCTAGAAGAGAAGTACTCTTTGTGGTGTGCCACATCTGCCGGTGTACCGCAGGGAGGCGTCTTATCTCCATTACTCTTCGCTATCTTTATTAATGCAATCTCTCATAACCTTTCTTCTTCTTACCACCTCTATGCAGACGATCTTCAGTTGTATTGCCAAGCCCCACTGGGCTGGCTATCGAAAGCTATGGAGGCTATAAATGATGACATGCGTCGTATCTTACAATGGAGCCAATCGTACGGCCTAAAAGTAAATCCTTTGAAGACGCAAGTTATCGTCATAGGCAGCTCCCGCACTATCAGCCAAATTGATTGGAGTTCACTTCCACGAGTAGTCTTTGATGGAGTTACTATCCCATTCAGTGACACAGTTAAGAATCTGGGTGTATTATTCGACCGATGTCTATCGTGGGGTCCACAGATTGTTGAAACAAGCCGGAAAATGTTTGTTACGTTACGTAGCATACACGGTAAAAGGACGCAGTCATTAAAAAAGAAGCATTAATGTGATGTGTCATAGATTAACTGCCGCGCATAGTAACACGAGTGCAAGGTCGAGTAGAATGAGTTATCTAGAAGAAACGAGAAAGTAGATAAGTGCCTCAGGGGGGTTAGACAAGACCAAAGAAATTAACATATCTAGATCAATGGACAAGACCCTCTTTCTGTTAGCGTTAACGCCTGCGGACAGATGAAATTGTATGAAAATGACATTAGCTTGAGATAACATCTCTCAAGCTAATGTCATTGTCAATGTCATTTCATAGATAGCCCGTTGGTCCAGTTGGTAGTGAACCTGCCTTCTAAGCTTGGGGGCGTGGGTTCGATTCCCATCTAGGACAAACATTTGTGTGATGAACATTTGTGTTTGTTCTATATCTGGTTGTTAATATCTATTTAAGTATGTATTTAAAACTATATATGTATGTATATCAGTCTCTGGCAGCCATATCACAAGCTTTGCTTAGTTTGGGGTCAGATGACAGTGTGTGAAAAAAAAAATGTCCCGAATATTTATTTATTATTATTTATTTATACAATTTCATCTTTCCGGAGGCGTTAACGCTAACAGAAAGAGGGTATTGTCTAACCCCCCAGATCCAATGATCTTATGTGTATTCCCCAGATCAGACAAACAAGGGAGCACAAGTTCGCCCGTGCACGGAGTACTGCTCGCACCTTTGGGATGGATCAGCTAAGTACCAGCTTTTGGCGTTGATCAACACGAACAGCAGATATAAAAATTACAAACAGATAGAAACCACTTACGAGCTAGTGCCACAAGTAGCGACCTTATCGCTAAAAGCGATCTCTTCCAGGCAACCATTGGATGGAAAGAAATTACGTAACAGGATCGACGGGGGATGCTGGCGTTGGTGTTTATTGAGAAACGTGTTAAGAGAATCATCAGCAACGAATCCCTAGTTCAGACTAAGCTTCTTAGTCATGAGCATCGGCGCAAAGTTGCTAGCCTATCGGTTTTTTTATCGGATACATTTCGTAGAGTGTGCATCGGATCTGCATGATCTAACTTCCTCCTGCAAATTTTTCTATCAGACTGCCAGAATGGGCACGAAAAGGTGACATCGCTTCATGGTTGATATCCCGAAAACCCATACGAAGCGCTTTGATTCCTTTTAATGTGCGATCTGCTATGTGAATGCACTGCCAGAAATGTAAATGCAATGTGTGTTACCCGATAATTACAATTGGGTGTCTTCAAATTGCGAGTGAATCGGTTTCTTCTAGGCAAGCCTAGCTCTATCGTAGAGTAGACCGCATCATCGCTTAACATCAGGCGAGGTGGTGAGTCTGGCCAGAGTTTTACAGTTTAATAAGGCGTAATTTGTCATTTTTGTATTCATGTTTGACGTGCCAAATTCGAACTAAATTAAGTTGGAGCACTGGTCCAACTTAAGACGGCAAACATGCGCACAAAGTAGTTAAGCTTGCGGTAGGTATCTAATCTGTGCAGAAAATCTTACATTTACTATGATGCTGCAATTGGCTGAATGAGCAATGATATTGCATTATTATCGGAATATCAACTTGTCAAGGCAAACGTGTCAAGCAATCATAGTCCACCCACTTGAAAAAATTTACGTCAGTTTTGTTTTGTACCCCGCAGAGTGCAGTTTAACTAGTACTTTTAGGCTTCATCAAATAGAACGCATACCTAGCGCGCGTCAAGGCGTTATAGCGTCGCGTACTAAGGCCGTGCTATGACACTGCTTTGCTTGTACTGATCAAATTGATACCTGTCAAACGGAACGCGGGACGATCTTGTAGTACGCGACGTCGGGTCGTAGCGTTGTAGGCTTTGCCAAATAGAACTCTTACTTAGCGCGCGTCAAAGCGCTAGACCGACGCTGCGCTATAGCGCCGAATCGGAACGTCGGCGCTAGCAGTACACAATGCTGGCACTCTGCTTGACAGTATACTACCGTCATAGTACAACACGATTCGGCGCTATAGCGCAGCGTCAGTCTAGCGCTTTGACGCGCGCTAAGTACGCGTTCTATTTGGCGAAGTCTCCCAGACGTACTTATTTGTGCACATTTCTTAGGTCATGACTGAGAAATCAAAAGAATGCGTCGCTATAAACACAGTGGGATGTGACATAGCGTCATACCAATATACGCGACGCTAAATCGTCTTGACGCTGCGCCAGGCGTCTATCTTGACGTGTTCTATTTGACGAAGGCTTTATTATCCAACTATGTAGGTACTTCAATATAAATATTCTTCCAATCCTCACTAGACAAATAAACTATAACTATTAGTGATAGCTTTCTTTACGTCTAATTTCTAACTCGAATTTGAATCCAGCCCGAGATCCTACTGAACCTGTACTTTGAAATCTTAGATCACAAAAATTGCTTTCGTCAGTTTTTGCTTCTTTAGCGTAGTCAACTGGTAAAAACTCTAAAGAACCGGCTTGTGAGTACCTATATACCTAACTACTTATATAAAGTTCGCGTTCCACGTGTAAATGGCCTTGACTTTGAATATTGGGTCAGAAAAAAAGTGTTGTTGCTACGTGAGCGGCGTACGAGCCACGTTACTTCCTTTACAATGACCGGATCTGATTGTTATGGGCGCGTTTGTTTAATACAGGTTAAATACGGAGAACGTCTGTATTTAAATTTACTATAAGTAAACGCATTATCATCTGAGTCGTCGAGCAATAAACGTCATACGATAAGAATGTGCGCGAGATAGACAGAAAGTAAAGCGAGACAGACAGATAATGAGTTAAGACCCGACGACTAATATCATTATGCATTTACTATAACTTGCACAAACGATAAATATTTCGAACAAAGTCATTGGGACAAAGTCAATATTGTCACAATGTTTAATTAAAAAAAACACTATACTACTAAACCGCTTAACACATAAACTGGAAATAGGTACGGCTCACTTACTCATTCTCACTCACTCACACTAAGAAACTTGTAGCGACACCAGTGAAGTAAAGAATAGTCCACATCTAATATATTTTACCTGTAGATAGGTTGTACCCGCCCCCATAATATATAATATTGTCTAGACGAATGCAAGGCTGGCTGCCCGACTTCGTTCAGCCGTCTCTCAGTCACGCACTCCGAGTGTCCACAACAAATTGTATTTTACAACACATTTGCTCAAAAAGTGCACTTACGAAGCCTGTATACATCGTTCGAAAGTTAAACATTACGGATCATACAACGGAGCGTGCGGAAATGAATTTGTCCGCACGCTCAGATGTATAGCACCGTGCGTGTACTTTACGGTATTTTTTTAATTTCCATCATAATTACATAAGAATTCCACAAAAGAGTTTCATATTGAGAGAATAAATAAGCTGAATGATCAAACCTCCTTGGAAGCGCTTTTGCTCAATACGTTTGTCTCAGTTTAATACTAAAGAGAAAATGAGACGAAAGATGTAGTTCTAATATTCACCACGCGATAGTGGCGCTATTTGCATGTTCGCGCCATTTTCTTATTATATTATAGAAACTATTGTTGTGACTGATATTAAGTTACAAACAAAATAATAAAATTGTTTCATTTGTAGCCTTTTTTTCTCGCAAATGTGTTGTAAAACGTTGTATGGCACACGTGCGGATTGGTTATTACAAACTCGTGACTATGGTAAGCCCTCGACTTCGTCTCGGGCTTACATTCGTCTACTCGTTTGTAATAACCAACCTACCGCACTTGTATCATAAATAACTATTTGTCTCTTTCTAGCAACAGATGTAGCGTAAAAAGTCTTTCATATCCTTTCTCCTAATTCACAAAATGCACATATACATGCTTTGGTAGGTAGATATATGCTGCGTTTAGTCAGTTTTTAAAGCCGTGTTGTTCGCCTATAACGTCTCTATAATTACACTTCACTGGTCCACATGCATAAAAAGGACGGCTGGACGTCTTCTGAGTGAGTTTGACTAAAGGGATCAAGCCTGATTTAGGCCAGATGCGATCGCTCCCGTCGTTCACTTGTGGATCAGTGCATTGAGATATAAATCATCCATACAATTAGTCCACTTTTTTTTCTCCTTAATTTATTTACAAAGCATGTACAAAGAAAAAAGTAACAAAAACAAAAGAACTACTACAATTTACAACTTAAAAAAAACTACTAGACTGCTACCAGTAGTTATTGTTCCCAAAATGCTGGCCCATTGTATGACTCTTGGCAAAGCAGGGTTCAGCATTTTGGTCACTGCGTCATTTCGGCACGGCACCGACGAAGAGACATCTTTAAAAAAAGGCTCCCCACGATCGCCGCCCCAAGTGAAGAGAGTCTTCACTCTGCACCAACACTTATTGTGTCAAAGTTTTACTCTTATTCTGTTTTTAATTTATTGCACACTTTGATGATTTTTTTTGGCAACACTTCTTAATTTCAACAAACCTGAGTTCTGAGTTTTGGCGCCAACGTGGAAAAAAACATGTCGGCTCGTTGAATTATTTTCATAAACTTGTGTATTTTCGAGTGTTCATGTGTAATAAATAATGCTGGATTATTATGCTCGAATATGGCAAGTAATATAACGAGGTGAAAAATGCCTTTTCGTTTTGTTTCCAAAACTCCATAGAAGCCTCCTGTAAAGCCTCCACCACTTGGGGCATGAGTTTGACTTGATCGTGACTTAATTTGCTTGACTCTGACTGTGACTATGACTTGTTTGACGTTATTAATACTATGCAAACTTGTTTAATATTACTTACGACTAAAGGACTTTGTATCGACGGTCATGAAAAATTTAACAAAAAGATAAAACCTTGCTAAGACTATAGCAGCAACATTTATAAACAAGCAGAATCGCGGAACAGCAGACAGTGTTTCTAGGAGGCCCTTCTACGCGGAAGCTGCTTACAAACATATCGTGTGACCGTCTTGACCGGCCTTCCACGTGCTCGGTGCCAAACCAAAACAATTCAAACAAAAACTAACCTCCCATTAACGCATGACTCGACCCATTTCTGTGAAATAGATCACATTTTTAGGGATCCGTACACAAATTGTGCAAACGAGACCCTATTTCTAAGCATACGCTGTCTGTCTGTCCGTCCATCCTACCTTACAGCTGTATCTTTCGAACCGAAATAGATAGAAGCTAGTTGAAATTTTCACAGAATATAATTTTATTATGTTACAGCGGATTAAATTAACTAATAAATAATAATAGAGCCAAAAAGTAAAAACTAAAGGGGTGTCCTCAATCTCCACACAACAAACATTTTTTAAGCGTGTTTTTGTATTTGCTCTAGTGTAAAAAACCGTATACGTACAAGCGTCAAACTTGGCATGATTATATAGTCAACTAGCAACACACACCGGCTTCGCACGGGTGAAAGTCTTATTTTTTTTACACTTTGGCTTACATTGTTGGAGTTTTAGTAAGGATCCCATTTTTTTTATATATAATATAGCCTATGTCACTTGGGGATAGTGAAGCTTCCCCACAGCGAAAGAATTTTTCAAATCTGTTCAGTAGTTTCGGAGCCTATTCAATGCAAACAAACAAATAATATTACATATATATATATTAGTATAGAAGTATAGATGACAATATTATCTTTGATTAATTATAGTACACACTCTAAACTTTTTAGTAAAACAAAAAATTATAAATAATAGCCAAGTGTGAGTCGGTGACAAACTTCTGTTTACCAGCAATGTCGGGTGCGGTCGGTGACTTGGATGGGTGACCGCCTGGGCGTGATGTTGTCTGTTTGCACAACTTTTTGTATTTTTTGGTGGTACGGAACCTTAATACACGAGCCCGACCCGCACTTGGCTGGTTTATTCCATCACTAAATTGAATCAGTGCGGTAACAGAATATTTAAATCAAAGCAACACATTAAACCATATGATTATTAGGCCCATAAATTATTATAACAATCGCTCTTCGGTCCCGACTAATCTATTTCTTAATTTTTGTTATTTATTAGCTCACCAGAGGGCCAATTTTCGAACATTACTGAGTTATGTGCACAAAAAACGGTCGGTTTAAGTTGTATTAGGAAGATGGACATGATCGCGGTTAAATCGGAGTCAGTGTTCTGAAGATTAGTTCAAGTATATAACAAGCATTTTATATGAGATGCTTGTTAAGAATTTTGAATGCATTTTCATTAGACGTGTAATTATTAACCGACTTCATAAAAGGGGTTCTATTTTTTTTTTACCGATTAGAAAAATATGTTTTTATTAGACATGATATTATATTACATACTTTTAGATTGATCCCATATAAATTTCGCAACAATATATTCAGTAGTTTGGTTTTTAAAGCAAAATAACTAGAAAAATATGTAAATTTATATATGTAATTGCGTAAGTACCTAAATATAAAACGAAATTGCGTATTTAGAATTTACTAATTTTGGAGTCGTTTTTTATTGATAATTATTTTATTTTAATTATTAATAATAAATATTTGGGACATTTTTGCACACAGTCAGACCCCAAACTAAGCAAAGCTTGTGATATGGCTGCCAGAGACTGATATACATACATATATAGTTTTAAATACATACTTAAATAGATATTAACAACCAGATATATAGAACAAACACAAATGTTCATCACACAAATGTTTGTCCTACGTGGGAATCGAACTCACGCCCTCAGGCTCAGAAGGTAGGTTCACTACCAACTGGACCAACGGGCTATGAAATTACTAATGAATTGGTACAATATCTGAAAGTAGAATATCCCAAATAAATGTTGCTATGTCTAGTAAGTCTTACATTTAAGACTCAAATTTAGTTTTGTAAGAAAACGTATCCATTTAAAATCCTTCCCTGGGGCCTTACGGACAACTGAAATTACAGGCACCTAATCCGCTCAGTTACAAAATCACGCGACCGCAAACCGTATCTGGGCGCGATAAGGTTTGCGATCGCGTGATTTTCCAACTGAGCGGATTAGGTGCCTGTAATAGCAGTTGTCCTTAAGGCCCATGTTCTCTCAAATGTCTAATTGTTTATAAACTGGAGAATACTTAATGTATTTTTAATATCGTACTTATCTCGGATGATGTGTAGTTATATCGTCATTTTATTTTCAGCACATCCTGCTGTAGAGGTGAATGCTAATTTAATGTACTGAGATACCTAATTATATTACAAAATACACTAGTTGTCCTGACAGACGTTGTCCTGTCTTAGAACTGTCAAACACGCAAAGTTAAAACTGTAAATCTTATTTTTTTTACACCTTGGGTTACATTATTGGAGTTTTAGTAAGGATCCCTATTTTTTTGGAAATAAAATATAGCCTGTGTTACCCGGGGATAGTGTATAGCTTATAACTTCATGTATAGTGTATAACTTCAATACAAAATTCGAATGGATGAAACGGGTGCGAAATCAAACTTCTACATTTTCTATCCTACTCTAACTTATAAGCTTTTTATTTTATTTTTATTAGTTAAAGGCTTGCGTTTGACCACCATCTCGCCTGGTGTTAAGCGATGATGCTGTCTACGTTGGAGCACGCTTGCCTAGAAGAAACCGATACACTCGTGATTTGAAGACACCCGGATTGTAAACATCAGGGAACACCTATTCAGCAGCGCATTCCACAGACTAGCAGTTCACACAATAAATGTGAAATCAAAGCGATTCGTACGGGTTTTCGGAATATCAACCATAAAGCGGTGACATATAAAATAAATCATTAAATTTTTGGCATTTCCTCGTATATGTATGGTAAAATAAGAAGTTTACATCACTTTGGGGAAACAACAGAATTTATTGGACCCGTAATCAGCGCCGGCCCTGGGGTAGATGGAGATAAGCGGTTGCTCTAGGCGCCAGATAGCAAGGGGCGCCAAAATCCAAAACCGAAAATTTTAATTTTGATGGCGCCTCGTGTATTCGCCGCACATGTGTTATTTGCAGAAAGCATACAATTGTTCATATTATACCTATTTAATTAAATTATTTGATGTTTAAATAGTTTATATCCTGGAATACTTATTATCCCGGAATTTATTCCTGTACAATAGTTTTCAAAATGAAGTGCGCCGAAGGACAATCTCGCTCTACCCTGATCAATGGCTAGGGCTGGCACTGCCCATAATCATGCATATAGATAAGCGGCTGGCTTTAAAACTCCCTGTCTCTTCTCTTACTCAATAAATTGAATATACATCACTTATTTACACTGTAAACAAGAATATTATACGTATAGATAACTTAAATTATTTGCTTAATCGTTTCCCTCAACTTCCTTTGCGCTATATAAACAAAGGCCGTTCCGTACAGGCTACCACATACACCACAGACCTATGTAAGGATAGACACCGCTCGTTCATCTACTTTGCATGTCTGTGGCCTGTCTTAAGTTGCATCAATGCTCCAACTAAGTATAATCAGAGCAGGCCCTAGCCTTTGATCAAGGTAGAGCGAGAAATCTTTTGGCGCATTTCATTTCTGAAAACTATCGTATAGGAATCGATTCCGGGATGAAAAGTATTCCATGTGCTAATTGAGGATATAAACTATTATATTATACTATAAGCGCCCTCACCATTAAGCGTAAGGCGCCATTTTTTTCGCTCGTTTCTTTTTTGCTTATGTTATTTTGGCGCTCCTTGCTATCTGGCGCCTAGAGCAACCGCTCCTCTCGCTTTACGCTTTGTACACGCTGACCTAAATCAGGCTTGATGCGTTTAATAGAACTCACCCTGCAGACGGCTTTGCCGCCTTTTTTGTATTTTGCTAGTCTCTTAGAATAAGTGAAAATATGAATAATTGCGCCGTATTTGCAATTTTTGCGATAAGCATAAAACATCACGCTGTTTAAAAAAAATTAATAATAGGTTTGCCATTGACCGTCAGCTCGCCTGTTGTTAAGTGATATACCTATGACGCGGTCTACGATGGATCGTACGCTTGCCTAGAAGAAACCGATTCACTCGTGATTTTAAGACACCTTGATTGTAACTATTGAGGAACTATTCAGGCAGCGCATTCACAGACTAGCAGTTTATACAATAAATGAGGAATCAAAGCACTTCGTACGGGTTTTCGGAATATCAACCATGAAGCGGTGACGATTTTTCGTGCCCGCTCTGGCAGTCCGATAGAAAAATAGGCAGAAGGGAATTTGATATACAAGTTTCAGGGTTTCATACAAGTTGACGTTGTAGGGGTATCTATTCTGACAAAAAGTCTGTGTCATACACTGTGTTTGTTTGTCAAGTCCGTCTAGACGTGATGACATAATACGTAGCCGTCTGCGTTTGCGCCGGTCATGCCGCTGGTCGCTGCACATTAAACAAATATTTTGTGTGTACTTTTTGATTGCTTTAACTTTTTAATGCCATGAGCCGTGTACATAATGTAAAAATCATTATCATCATTATCAGCCAGAAGACGTCCACTGCTAAACATAGGCTTGCCCCTTAGACCTCCACACTGAACGACAGCCTGCCATCTGCATCCACTTGATGCCCGCAACTCTCATGATGTCGTCGGTCCCTCTAGCTAGTGGAACTCCTCCCACTAGAGGGACCGACCTACCTACGCTGCGTCTTTCGGTTTGTGGTCTCCACTCACGAACCTTTCTTCCCCATCGATTATCGGTTCTTCGAGCGATGTGACCTGCCCATTCCCACTTCAACTTGCAAATTTTAACAGCTATGGCGGTGGCTCTGGTTCTTTGGCGAATATCTACGTTCCGGATTCTATCACGCAAACAAACTCCGAGTATAGCTAAAAAATAATTCTGGACGTTTTGGAATTCCCTCGCATTCCGGATAAAAGCTTAAATTTCCGGAAATATCCGGAAAATTCCGAACGTATGGTAACCCTATGTAGGTCCACCATTTTATTAATATAAATATAAAAGTCATATATATAATAGTAGGATATGAATACTATTACTTATACTGGGGAATAGTAATATTAACGAAACCAAATCGTATCGTGGCTATAAATTATCATAGTAAAAATACCGTGCATTTAGAAATAACTATGTACGAGGTAAACAAGCGAGCTGCGACCAAGCTTAGCCATAATGATACCAGTTCAAGAATCAAAACACGAATTTGTGCCTAAATGGAGGAAATATCTCTTCTTCTCTACATAGTATAAAATATAGTCGCTTTCCGCGTCTGTAAGTAGGTATATCCGCTAACTCCTAAACGACGCAACGGATTTCGATGCGGTTTTCTCCATCAGATAGATATAAAGATAGATTTTTCACGGAAGGTTTCTATATTTAATCAAACTTACACCCGTGTGAAGCCAGGCCGGTCCCTGGTTAATATAATAAACCTTGGTACTAGTAAGATTTACTATGTAGATATGTACTAAAAAACTAACTAATAAAAAATAACACATACAAACAATAATACATTTTTGTACGCCGTACCCGGCAAGTACATAAGATACATTTTCATTCTTACGACCATGTATGCTGCTTTATATGTATGTGTACCTCATGTTCTGACAATTAAATAATTTGATTTGATTCATGTACTTATTTATGTACACTAATAAGCCAAAATCCTAGAAAAAGAGAGGATAAAGTTAAACATCACAATTAAGACAAAAATTAAATGAGCTCAGTGTTCCAATTTCTCTCTTCTGCCTAATAGGTATAGGTACCTTTATTAGGTTTTCAAAGGGGGAAAACGAAACCCTTAGATAAGATCAGATTGTTGTCCGTCTGTCTGTTTATGTATGTGTGTCAAAACATGGTCACAACCCTTTTTCTCAAGAACACGTCCTCGCAGATGTAAAAAATACAAGGTTCTAAGCTTAGAATAACTACTCAGAGAAGGTAGGTTTCCAAACAACGCCTTCTAAAAACGTAAGCTACAAATTCGCTACGATTGGTATTTTAAACGATTTAAGCAAGAAAATTAATGGATTACCTGTGTTATGTCACACCATAACTCTTATGCTGCTTTTCTGATTTGTTGTGGTACGATTTCAACGTGCAAATTGTCATAGTAAAATTTTATATATTTTTTTTTGAGCCATATATGACATCATTTGAATGGCTTAAATTGTGCGAAAGTACTTGGTTTCTTTGTGTAGTTATTCTAAGGTTCTAAGTTAATTCAATTAAAAGATACGGTCATTTGTCAAATATTTGAATCACTAATACACTAATCAAAATCTAAAGAAGCAAACTCACAGCACATGTGAAGGAAAAAAATATTTAAGATCATAATAAAATCTCTCCTGTACAAGACTTTACCGAACTCGTTTCGTTATTTTGGACCAAAAATCACTTGCTATAAAAGATGCAGCAAATATAAATGGGTAACTAAACCAAGTAACGAGGAAAAAACCATTTTAAAACGTCACCTACTCTTAGTACAAGTTTTGATAGTTTTCGAAAACTTTTTTCCTTTTCGTATTGTTCCATACATTGCTAGGCTGAAAGGTAGTCGAAAACTTTTTTCGTATTAGAGTGAAGCAATCTATACCGCCGATTACTACCGATTTTAGTTCCTCCACGTTTCCGATAGAGGCGCTTTACTAAAATGTATGGAACAAAACGTAAACGAAAAAAGTTTTCGAAAACTATCAAATCTGGGACTAAGCGTACAGGTCACACTAAGCACATAGTGGTCGATTCAACCAAATTCCTTACATAGTTGTCGCCCGCTTATTTGTTTACCTTAAGTCAGTTAAGCCCTAGGAATTCGTTAATGGCGTAGTGGTGAAGGGGGAACCTCGAGGGCCCCTTATGATTTACTTACCAGCCACTTGTTGATAGCTACTCGACTCGGCAAGCTGTTGCGCTTGACTGTCGACAACAGTTAAAGGAAATTCTCTGAATGCTCTTTAGACTACTTATTATGGTTTTGTAGAGTCACTCTTGGTAAATAGCGTAACCAGAAGCATAGGGGTTAGTTATCTTTTATGGTAAGTTTATATTTTTACTCAAAAGCTACTCACAGATATGGAGATGTTCTAGATCTAGAAACATACAAAAAAAAACATACAGTCTAATTGATAACCTTCTTTCGTCGCCTAAAAACTGACATATTATAGTTTGCAGTGCTGTCACTATGTATTTGGAACATTTTGTCATAATTATCATGACGCAAAGGTCACGTTACCGCTGCAGCAGCCAACATTGATGGCTCCACTTCCGTCCATGCACACGTTGTTTCTCAGGAACCAGTGTATTTTCGCTCGTCGTGATGCAATCAACCGACTTTAATTATAGCTTACCTAGAGTTTTTATGTATTGTTTTGTGACCGACCTCTTTGGTAGATTTTTTTCCTTTTAAACGGCATCCCTTCATTTTAATTACAATCTAGTCTAATGTTAGGCTAATAAGCAATTTAATTCTAACCTAAGCTTTTACGTATGTAATTTAAAAAACTAAGGATGTTTCCAATAATTGTTTCTATTAAGAGCAAGACAGACACTTTGTTTGCGTGTTCTTTAGAAGTAGCACCTTATCACTGACACTTGATCTGAGGCCTTACGGACAACTGCTATTACAGGCACCTAATCCGCTCAATTGGAAAATCACGCGACCGCAAACCTTATCGCGCCCAGATACGGTTAGCGGTCGCGTGATTTTCCAACTGAGCGGATTAGGTGCCTGTAATAGCAGTTGTCCGTAAGGCCCCTTATCTTTTATTTCTGGTATTCACAATAACGAGTTTCTGTCTACATAATTAGTATGATTAACGTCCATTATCATAGCGCGTAAAATCTTACAGAGATGCGTAGGCAGAGACTAATTTGTGAATGAAAAGCTGGGTAATTATAGCTCTAATGGATCATGTCTAGACTTCCGACGAGCTCTAGACTAGATAAACATGTTGAACCTATTCTTGGTAAATGTATTCTTAATTTTGATAATGGTACGTAATGGAATAACTATCTATACTATCTTCGATACTAAAAAGCACTCACTCATCACGAAATCTCAAAAACTACTTGACCTACGAACCTGAAATTTGGCAAATAGCTTAGAATAGTTATTCTAAGGCAGATAGATTTCTTAAGGATTTTGCGAATGGGTCGAACTAAGGGAGGCATAAGGGGGTCGAAAGTTTATATAAAATATAAAAGTCTACCTAAGCGTACGCAGTCGTTAGTAACAGCTAGTACTTTCAGTCTAACCTTCTAATTAACTGCTCTTTCAATATAACTAGATTACACAGAAAATATAAATTAAACTTAAACTATCATTATTGTCGTATCATGCAGTATAATGGGCGCCATTATAGCTCAACGCGACTTCTTCCACACAACCTTTGATTTAGTGTTTTTTGTTTGAAAGGTGACTTGATCGAGAATGTATAGCTATGATTCAAGAAAATCTATTCAGCAGCTTGAAGATTATTAGATTTTTTACTGAGAGTTTTAAAAAAAACAATGTATACCTAAGACTAAGAAAGAGGGTGGATCGTTTTGTCTGCACCTAACTTTTTAACTGTTCAACGAACCACCCGCATTCTTCAGTCTTCCCGTGAACTTGGTGCATGTAACTGCGCCGAAATATCGGGAGCTCATTCCACAACCATACCACAGTAAATATCCCGTAAATAATCATATAAATTTAATTAATACCTACTTGTAGCTAATAATCTAAAAGAGACCGCAGGGAAACGTTGGATGCAGGCCGCTTCCAACCGGCCCTTCTGGAGATCGATGGGGGAGGTCTATGTCCAGCAGTGGACGTCCTACGGCTGAAATGATGATGATGATGGTGATGTAGCTAATAAACAATCACTATCATCATCATCATCATGGAATGAAATAAACGCGGCAAGATTATACAGCAACTTTTGGTAGCGTCGGCATTCGCCGTGCAATTTAGCAACAAGTGTTTGCTAGTTCAAATACGCTAACAAACGAGGTAAGCGGAACACCCACAGCATTCCTCTAATCACAAAACAAATCGCACCGGCTCGAATCGATTGTCTCGAACTAATCGGTTGGTGGTTCGCTAATTATTGTAAACGGTGTCTGCAACCTCGGCTCACTGCCTTTCCTTCACTTAACTGTTATAGTTTGCAATTACGCTAAATTATTGCTTATAATTGAATAAATAACGCCCGGTCGTTAAAGTTTTAACAGATACCTGAGTTCGTACATATTACTGAGTTCATCATCATTATCAGTATCAGCCTATCATGTAACTGCTGAAACTTAGGCATTCTTTTAGAAAGAAAGGATTGGGCCAAATCCACCATGCTGGCCTGGCATGTTGGTGAATGTCATAGTAGCCCGTAGGTCCAGTTGGTAGTGAACCTGCCTTCTGCGCTTGAGGGCGTGGCTTCGATTCCCACCTATGACAAACATTTATGTGATGAACATTTGTGTTTGTTCTATATCTGGTTGTTAATATATATTTAAGTACCTATGTATTTTAAAACTACATAATGAATGTATATCAGTCTCTGGCAGCCATATCACAAGCTTTGCTTAGTTTGGGGTCAGGTGACCGTGTGTGCAAAAATGTCCCGAATATTTATTTATATTATTTTATTTTATTATGTCTTAAAACTTTTGAGGTTCATACCGGATACTTCCCGATGTTTTCCTTCGCCGTTTTTGAGTGATGGCATCTAAACTGCTCATAACTACAGATATATATATACATATATATATATAAAGTACTAAAAAGTCACTGGTGCATGGGCGAGGATCAAACCAGGTGCAGTCAGATTGTAAAGCACGCATATAATACCGTTCGGCCACCATCGCTCACTGATGCGGCTATTTACCATAGCATACTTTAAAAAAATATTAGCTAGCAGTACAAATACATACATGCTTTAAAATGGTCTGTCAACTTGCCGCTGAGAAAAATTATTCGTCAAAAACGAGAAAAAAAAGCTTATTGAGCATAATAATATGCACAAGAAGGTTAGGTTTTACATTTAGTAATTTAGCTCGTGTTTTAGTGTTTTTACTCGATCTCGAAACCAGCGAACAAAAAAGAGGAGTTCATGAGGAAAATAAATTGAGATGAGATTAGAAATAAACTAGTTTTAGAGCATAAATTTGCCTCTGTGTTACGCGGCTGGTGATTCATGCCATGAATATTTTGCCTGTATTTTAATGGCAAATTTCTAGTTCGTTGAGGCCATTTTCGAGGAACATTTAATATCATTAATCCCATAAAAGGCACCATGCCGCGGAAATAGTTCACATTCCTATGGTATGTAACGATCAGAATATTTTGGGCTTGAATTATAAAAAGTGTTTAACTCACTTAACAAAAATATTTCATAGTTATCAATTTGATTTATTTACGAAAAGGATAAAGTTATGGACTGCTCCAGAACCCTAATTCTGTAAGAAACCAAATAACTCGCCGTAAACGTGTTTTAACACGGTAACCATGGTTACAATTGAAACACAAATAAAACGTATCTTCCGATTAGATAGTACATGCTCTTGACAAACGCGCACGTAACGCGTTAGCTTGCTCCACGTTATTTTGACAGTTCAAAACGAACGCGTTATACCTCATAGTCATAGCGTTAGAAAACTTGTCATTGTCAATTCCACGCCGATAACGTAACGCGAGTTATTAGTTAAAATCAAAATAGTCATAGACACTACAAGAACACGGTGTCCTTTTTTTAAAATAACGTTTTAGTTTTTTGACATCATGCGTTTAGATTCCTTGCCAGAAATCTGATGTGAGATAGAGAATAGAGCTTTGTGTTGAACAAACTGAGAGTTTTGCATGCATACAAAAACACAAATACAAATACAAAATACAAAATTTATTTATTGTTACATAAGAAGCACAAAATACAGGTAGAATCCCTGCCTGCTGCGTTAAATTGTACATGGGTAAATTGTAGAAACATAGTAATTCGTTGTTATCAATTACCGAGATAAATATAATTCTAAGTAAACAAGTCAAGTAAGTCAAGTAGGTAATACCTAATACCTAATGACCAAGAGTAGTTTTTATTTATTTATTTAATACCACATTGCTCACCTGCGGTGTAAAATAAAAGTTGTGTCGCTGTTCACCACTGGTAGATAGTAACACTACTTTAAAAAAAAGTGCCACTGTCCACCATTTGTGGACAAGCGGGTGGTGGACAACGGTAATGATCGCCTAGAGCTGCCTATATCATGCACTCAAGCATAGTGCGGCTTTCTATTAGTGAAAGAAATTTCAGTATAGGTTCAGCAAAAGACATACCGTCTTACCACAAAAGATTTAAGAACGCTTTAGACATGTGTTTAGCAATTGTTTCACTGCGAAAAATATGCTAAACACATGTCTAAAGCGTTCTTAAATCTTTTGTAGTAAGACGGATATTTTTTTTATTTCAGAACTAAACTACTGAATTGATTTGATGAAATTTCTATGAAACCAATCTGAAAAATCACCTGTGTTAAATCTCAGAAAGTTCGAGGTAAATGTACAAGACAGTACCTACGTAGGTAGTTTGTGCCCAAGTTGTTCGCGTGGGTGGACAGCGCCGCATCCTGATGATCTGCCCAGATCGTCCATTTGTCACCGGAGCCCGAAGCGCTCTCACGACGTCTGCCAGCGGTACCGGGAACACATCGCGGTAATAGTTTTACGGTAATGGACTTGGTAAATGTTGACAACGTTATTCATGTACTAATAAAAGACGACACGGATAAAATTCTAGTATTTAGGGTTCCGTACCCAAAAGGTGTAAACGCCTATTGCTAAGCCTACGCTGTCTGTCCGTCCTTTTTTTTAATAAAAAGAGCGGCAAACAAGCGTGCAATCCGCCTGATGGTAAGCAAAAACCGCCGCATAAAGGACACCACAACACTAGCGGTGTTGACGGTGCTTTTCTAGCCTAGAGAGGTAGTTGTAGACACCCTTTTTGAAACGCTTCATAACAGCTGTATCTTTCGAACCGTAATATATAGCCAGTTGAAATTTTCACAGAATATGTAATGTTACGGCGGATTGTAGAAGAAATAATAACAATAATAAAGTCAAGAAGTATAAACTAAAGGGAGGTGGTCGGTACTTGGTTAAGTGACCGCTTGGGCGTGATGTTGTCTTTTTGCATTACTTTTTGTATTTTGTGGTGGCACGGAACCCTCAAAGCACGAGCCCGACTCGCACTTGGTTTTAATGTAGATGGCAGATAGTTGTAGCATTGATGGAGTAGTTTACTTGGAGAACGGCACGGCACGTTACCATGATTTATTTTTAACTAGCATCCCCCCACGGTTTCACCCGCTATACAACAGGAACCGTTATTTTTTCGATATTAAAATGTCACGTGATTACATTTCGGCTACCTGTACTGGGTTCCGCATATAGACTGTACTGCGCTGACTGTACTTATCATTATGAACAATTTTTTTTATGGACCAACCCTGAAATCACCAAAAGAAAATCTGCTTTTCCATACATTTTTTTGCTATTTTAAGCTTGGTCACTTAGTAAATCGTAACAAAATCGTAACTCTTTTGAACCAACTTTAAAAGGGAGGCCGTTCCCAATTCGACTATATGTGTTTATCGTATATAAATATGTTTGTTACGCGATTACTCCGCAAAAAAACTTCTAAATCAATTCATAATTGTATGAATTGATTTAGAAGTTTTTTTTGGAAGCTCCATACTTCTTCTAATTTTTAGTTTGTACATGTAGGTATAGCCTAGACGTCTGTTTTTTGTTTTCTAAATAATAACTTCTTTCAGTTCGTATATCCCACTAACATTTCTAAACATAGATTCAGTATGAATCTATGTTTCTAAACCATATAATGACTTTTTGCTGCAAAACAAACAATTGCTGTTTCGCTTCCAAAAAATATTAATATTATTGCAAAAAGAAAAGAAAAAAATAGAATGTAATAACTCACCCTACCTATTTTAATTGAACATGAATTAAGATGAAAAATAGAGGCATAAATTGACGCTTTCGACAGGACTATTAATTCAACGAAGATACCACACGATTTGTAGTTTATTTTGTAGCTTAGATTAGAAAAAATGACATTTATGAAGACCAGACGACTGTCTAGTGCATCCACGTGTTTATTTGCACAAAAATATACATATAATTATGATACATGATTTTCAAATATCAAACCACTGTAAGACCATCTTCCGCAAGTGGGATATTTGGGTCAAGTATTGCGTTTTATAAAGTTTTTTTCTAGAGTTAATACTTTATGGTTTAATTTCAGTTCGTACATACTTACCTAGGTTTATCAACGACTTGATGATATAATTATCAATTTTAAAAACCGACTTCAAAATTAGTAAATACGCAATTTTGTTTACTTGATGATTATGATTTAGTAACCAAACTACGATTTTGATTCTATGAGAACAATCGGAAAATGATTTAAAAAAAAAAAAAAAAAAACATTGGAGGCTGACGTGGTTTTCAAACATTTTATATATATATGACACGGGAATACGGATATAGTCGGACTACGTGAGTAACTCCCGTGTCATATAAATAAAATATGTAGGTAAATATTAATCGGGATTCGTCTGCATAAAAGCTTGGTGAACTATAATGTATGCTATAAAAATAGTCTGTCTAGTTCCCGATGCTGAGAAGTATGACGCGTGAAATATTTTTTTATAGAATAGTTTAATTTATCGAGTATTGATATATTTTTTTGTTATACAGGGCTACAGGTAATCAGTTTTTAACATACTCCATAACGGTTGCCTCTGTACATCAAAACCAAATCAAAACAAACAAATTAAGTTCTAAGACTTTCGTCCCGAAAAAAATCAGCCGTTCCATTAAAAAAAATCACTCCCGACAAAATATATGAAACAGCTGACCCCCCCCCCCCCCTGCCCCTCCTTGTTTTTACGTGCCTATTAAAGCCTTTAAGAGGATGGTAACTGATTATTACAGTAACCCTGTAAGATCCAAACTTATGAAATTTTTTCCATGTTTACCCATACCAGTACTTCTTTAAATATTATGCTGAATATGTAATGTCATTATTTTGCTAACATTGAAGAATAAGTAAACGAATTGAATGAGATATAAAATGTTATGGTCCATTGTCTGTTCTGAGCCTAGAAAACACCTTATTTGCTATAAGTTATTTATGATATGATTTTGTTAAGTGTAAATACCTGTAAAATAATAATGAGTTCTACAGTATCCCTGTTAAGGTGACAACTCAACTATCTATTTAGTTAGTCTATAGTTGTTTTTTTTTTTTTTTTAATACTACATTAACACATTCGGCCATAAAATAGTAAAACACGAAAAAAATGATTGATTACTACACAATTTAATAAGCTTTATTAATTTATAAAAAAAAACTTTTTAAACACAAGCTTTTTCGTATTCTTCTCAGCAAACCCTTTCATTTGATGCCCATATCATGATGTGAATATTTTGTCCGCCATCTTGAGGCGTCCGCCATATTGAATTTATCATCTAGGACCAAAGTGCTTGGAAAGTCAAATCCAATGAACCCAAACTCGACGGGGTTAGTTCGCTTCGTTTAGGAGTTCCTGTGGCCAACTTCTGCCTCCATCATCAGACCAGCTCGAAGGTACCATAAAATTGTATTGTCGCCGAACTTACATAAGTATGCCAAATTTCAGCTCAATCGGTTGAAGATATCTGCTTCAAAATTGTGTTGCAAGATTCCACCAGAACAAACGTAGTTACATACATACATACATACTAAATTGCAAGTTAAATAAAAGATCGTAAAAAGTATGCCTTTTATTTGTAATCCTACTAGTTTCACATAATCAAGAACATGTCGCAAACTGAAAACAAAAACATCTTCTTTGTATAATTTGTAGGGTAAGAAAACAAAACATAAAACTTCTAGTTTTGGCGACTGGAAGTCAGCCCAGGCTCAGGTCAGTCTGAATTAATTATTATTATTATAATAAATGAAAGCATTCTTTGACGAAAGCGAAACATTACTGACTTATAACGAAATCTCAAAAATGACGACCTACTAAGCCGAAATTTGTCAGGTAAATTTCTTATGGGCTTCTTAGGACTTAAACGTCCGCTAAGAAAGAATTTTTGGGTCATGTCCCGTCCACCCACCGACTTCGCCGACTTGTGGGTGCACGGGTAATTCGCATTAACTTTGAAGTTTTTGAACCCACTGCATTAGAGTTGGAAACAACTAATAAAAAAAACTAATATATGAAGAAAACAACATTATATTGTATATATTTAGGGCCGAAATAAAGGGGGCAAAGCGGGTTGAAACTTTTATGAAAATACGCGTACAAAGTCGCGGGTAACAGCTAGTATCGCATGAACCTGTACCGCTGTACCAAATTCCATTGTGTCGTATTGGTGTGCAACCAGTCCTGTAATCAAGGCGTATTTCTTAAACCATTACTGGCAATAATCGGCCGACTGCCGTGTTTTCAAATCATTAGGCGGGAAATAACGACCCAAATATGTACCTTCGCATAATGCCCAGCAGTCTTCATCATCTGAGCTTTGTTATAAGACAGTTAATGTATGCCATTATACTTATCATACCTGTCATGGAAGACAGGACAGTCAAGGAAACACCAAGTCTCATTAAGACCCCTAAGGCGTAGAGTTAAAAGTTACCGTTTCAGAGACATTTTATTTTACAATCTCACTTCGTCTGCCCACTAAAACATGCGTAACAATGATTAATAGGAATAACAAACCGAAGCCGAATTAAAATAGCAAAGATGTTTGGTTTTTAGAGAAGAACTTGTTTTTTCCGAATGTAACGTAATAAGCGCCCTTGAAAAGACTTCAACGCTTACTGACGCGAGGTTCATTGATCCGCGCTATTATTGAACACGCTTAATCAGATTAACTATAAGACCATGTGGATTGCGCTTGCATAACTCGCTCGTGAGCCACATGGAATCTCTTGTGTATTCAAAATGTACCGGAGATTATACGATATAATAAACAGACAAGGTCGTCTCCACGACGCGTTTACGACTCCTGGTAGAGTCTGATTCGAAACCAATCATAAATAGCCCCGAAATAGATTTGTTGAATATAGTAGTTGTTATCAACAGACGTGTGTTCCTGTTGCTGAAACTGAATATAATGTTCCACCCTCAGCCACACCGTCACTTACCATCAATCACGTTGGTGGCCAAACGTAGATATTTACCCCCTTTTCCCCCGTGGAGTAGTCTTGGAATAGTTACGCCGTGTTATGTCTTTTTCTCTCTTTAAAATTTTGAACTCGATCGAAAAAAGACAAAAGACGGAGTAACTATTCCAAGGCTACTCCACGTTTATTAGTAAGGGGGATTATGTTTAAAAAATGTAGATAGTGTGAAAAGAAAAGGTGCATGTGCGGGTAAGAGAGTGGACTCCGCACGGCGCCGGCGGGCGTGCGATGTGACGGCGACTCATGGCGGACGGATAGCGCGCGGAGGTGTCTGCGGGCGCGGCGTGGCGTGGCGTGGCGTGTGCGACAGACGCGTGGCGCGGTCGACGACTCGCCGGCGCTGCACTTGCACCGCGGTTGGCGGGCGCGCGGGCGCGGCGAGCGCCGCCCGGCACTCGCGCCGGCATCAGTCCGCGCCGACTCTCCGGGAGGAGAACACCGCCAGCGGCACGGCAACGCTCACGGCGGATGGTAGGCGCGGCGTGGGGCGCCGGTGCATCGAGTGGTCGCGCGTGTCGCGGGTGGTGCGCGCACGTGCCGCG
Organism: Agriopis aurantiaria; assembly: GCA_914767915.1. NCBI lineage: Eukaryota > Metazoa > Arthropoda > Insecta > Lepidoptera > Geometridae > Agriopis > Agriopis aurantiaria. The sequence continues at coordinate 9,537,393 of OU611999.1, forward strand.
CGGCAGAGCGCCCGCGCCGCACGCGCCATGCGACGCTAGCCAGAGCATGCGGCTGCCGCTGCTGCCGCTGCTCGTGCTGCCGCTCGTGCTCGCGCGCCCGGCTGCAGGTAACCAACACCAACTAAACAAACTTTACACGGACACATTTTCCACGTCAAACTTGCACTTTACCACGATAAAGTTTTCCAGTCTAAGTAACTTAACCTTCAGGCAAGTTGGCGGTCAAACGCATGCCAAATTCAAATCATTAATTTAAAAAAAAAACTTTGATTTTAATTGTATGAAAAGTTCTGTTGTTAGTTTTCCCTCCATTAATATATACCTGCACAAAAACATGAACATATAACTTTTATAGTTTTAAATTCCTGTTTTGGTTAAACGCAAAAGTAATTTATGTATGCAGGTATACAAATTTATATAGTTATTTATTTTTACATAATAAAAAGTTCAACAAACTTTTTGGCTCCAATTAGAACGTTTATAAAAGTTTAGAGGCAATCAAGAATCTGTTTATTTGTGTGTTTGCTCGTTTATTAAATGTTTCTCGATTTTATGTGTTTTTAAAAGTTTATAAATACAGCGTCTACACTTTAGTGAAGTTACACGTCCGCCGTGGTTCCGACGTCATCAATGTCGTTTACTTAAATGCTTATTTTACTGAAGTCGTTTTGACCTCCGAATAATTTAAAATACCGGTATTGTTTTGGAAGAATTTATTCACACTCACATGATTCATATTTCATTAAAAGTTAATCACAGTAACAAATATATAAATAAATAAAAAACGGAATATATAAAATCAAAATAATTATCAGTAGTTATGAAATAGCTTAAAAGACATAATTGTGACATTCACCAACATGCACTGGGCCAGCATGGTGGATTAGGGCCCATCCTCTCTCTATGAGAGAAAGCCTGTGTCCCAGCAGTGGGATCATTAAAGACTGATAATAAATGTCTTAACCCCAAACTTCATTTGGTTTATATAGCATCTTATTAAAAATTTATAAGTTGAGTATTACTGTTTAGATATTATTTATTCAAGTCTTATATGACCGGTATTGTGAACAGCCTTTGTGTTTGTAAGTGAAAACTTTTGATGGCTTGCGTCTACTATCTACCTACTTTAATTTATAAATTTCATGTTTGTTTTCCGATTAGTGTAATATTAAATAAAAATAATGATGATGATAATGAAGAAGCTTGCGGGTAATATTTCAACATTATAAACTAAATTAAAATTTCAAACTATCTACACTTATATTATAAAGAGGTACCAAAATTTTGTGACTTTGTATGTTTGTAGGATGTAATCTCTGTAATATTTCACTGATCTTGTAAAAACTACACTTTCCCTGAGTGACATCAGATATAAGAATAAGAATAAATTTATTTGGTATTTATTGAGTTTTACAAAATCATGAAAAGTCGGCAGGAGTCCTCTTTTAGACAAAAATTGTCTCTTCCGTCTCTACAACACATTTTGGTAAACCTACTTAAAATTACTAAATTATTTTTTATATAATAAAATAAAATAAGATGTATAAAGTTGAGTTAGATGAAGGTAATTTAAAAATTCACGTTTTATTTACGACACGGGCGAAGCCGCAGCTAGTCAAAATATTAGGCGGGCGAGGTATTTGCATTTTTTCAGCATTTCCCGCGATTAACAGTATCCTAAAATATTCATACTTAGCAATATTTTTATAATCACATGACATCAAAATCTGTTTATCTGTTGAGACGTGAAGAAGTAACAGACATACAGACGGCACATACTTAGATGGAGTTCCTTTCGTATGTTGCGGTACCTGAATCTTCTATTATACGTACCTATGTGTGTTTCCATAAGTGAATTTGAAACTGCAAAGGCAATAGAGATTAAACAGCTTCTTGCTAATAATTATGAGAAGGTTTATCATCATTACAATCAGGGTGGACAAAAACGACCCTCATCCCGATCTCCAGCTTTTCGCTTCTAGTCACTGTCTTACGCATATAGCCACTCCATCGAGTTGATTATAAAATTATATATTTTGTATTGATATTGTATACATTGGCCCGTTGACATAACTTCTCTACATAGTATAAAATATAAAATAAAGTCGCTTTCCGCGTCTGTAAATCTATAATTATTTCCGCTAACTCTAAGTTTTCGCGATCAATTAGATAATATTTCAAGGAAGGTTTATATTATATAATAAAACTTACACCCGTGCGAAGCCGGGGCGGGTCGCTAGTTCTATACAATTCACAACTTTTTTAATGGGGGATATTTTTTTTTATATAAATAATTAACTTAGTAAAATTAATGTTATTATTTATTTATGAATTAATTTATTGTTATTTATTTCATTGAAATGAATTTTTTACATTGAAATTCCTCATTGTCTTATTATTCACACAATCATTATACGAAAGTGTGTTTGTTTGTTGATTTGATTGTTTTTCTTTCGCGCAATAGGTCGACGTGATTTTTAGCATGGAGATAGTTGGAGGGCCCGACTTTTTATTTACTGTTCAAATTCACGCTGTACATTTACGGTTTATGAGGGCACTTCCTCAAATGAATATTAGTAAAGTATCAGTCTATTGTTTCCACTGTTGGGACACAGGCAATATCTCAGAGAGAGAATGGATCGGTCCAGTGCATGTTGGTGAATGTTATTATCGCCCGTGGAAATTTCAAAATCGTAAGGGACAAAGTAGGTATAAACTGTAAAGTACAGTAGAGGCAAAAACAAAATGTTGTCTAAAAACATCATAACTTTTTATTTTTTCTCTAATACTAGTTATCAATATAAACACTTATCTTTTTCATTGTAATGTTAGGTTGGCATGCATGCAGTAGAAACTCCGCGGACCGGTGCGGTGGCTTCCGGTTGTCATTACGTGGTAGCGCGCAGGATGCGACTTTACAACCCGAAATAAAAGATCTTATTTTGTTTAAAATTTTTTTTTTTTGTAGAGTTCTGTTCAACACTAGCCTTGCGGTTTCGCCCACTATCCTACAAGAACTAGAAGTAGCTTTTAAAATTTCGCGATTTGAACCATGGTACTTAAAACCCAAAGGAAAAAGCAAAGGAACCTATAAAAAAGGGAAAAGTTACCTTATTATATATGATGTAGTAGGGTTAGTAGTTTCCTGTAAGAAAAAGATACCTAGGTATTTTTAACCTTAATAAATAATAATACTACAGGAACCATGCTTTTTTTCGTGATTAAAAGTCGGTTTTAATCCAGGGCTCGCTCGGCAAACCTTCCTCCATACCAATACATTAAAATCCGTTCAGCTGTTACAGACAATTTTCCATACTTACCTACACACAAACTTTCGCATTTATAATATTAGTGTGATGATCTAATCGGTCTAGCGCCATTTTGTGACGTCAAGCCGGCAATTTGCAAAGAAAGAAATGTTGAAAAATACAAAAAATTTCATGACAGCTCCTCGAGTATCTGGAGGACCACCAGCGCATCAGTGATCGCCAGTACGGTTTCCTTCACGGTCGATCAGCTGGTGATCTTCTAGTATACCTCACTCACCGCTGGGCTGAAGCCGTTGAGAGTAATGGGGAGGCGCTTGCAGCTAGCCTGGACATAGCCAAAGCTTTTGATAAGGTCTGGCACAGGGCAAAGTTTCAGAAAGCATTGGAATCCTTTCTACGAATGTACAGTGTTGCGGTCACATTGCGAGTAAGGCCTAAAACCAGCTATATTATATAGCTGGTTTTACGTTGACGTGTGGTTTTCCCGCATTTTCTCGGGTTAAAACTAATAAAATAAACTTATTTGACGCATTTCGTAAAATTCAGGGTAGAGTACCGTAGCTATGTTAGAAATAAATAATGTATCAATCATCATCATCATCGATTTCATAGCGTGCTAAGTGGTTTATGTGTTTATCGGTAACATTTAGTTGACTCATTGGCTTGATGGTCAGCTTTATCTCGTAAACTATTATACCCCTTGTATTTATTTATTTAAGTCCACCTACACTGTGATCATTAATACAATTTATCAAAACTTTGAACAGAATTATAAATATAACTAAATGTCACAATAATTACAGGTGAAGACAGCATGCAATAATATTGAGCGATAATATTAAATTAAATTCAAAAATCTGTTTAATTAGTTAAACATAAACACAAAGGAGATATGAAAATTTAATAAAAGTATATAGACAAGCCTTGGAAAAGTTACTCCGTCTTTTGTCATCTTTTGTCTTTTATCAAAATATATTGATTGCATTGATTAATGAGAAGTATCATTAAAAATAAGACTCTTAAAATGAAACTGGAGATATAGTACATCACTTTTTGTTCAGATGTTTGCAGGAATATGATACGTCAAAAATAAAAATAAAACTAAAGAAAGAATTAAGTTATCCGTGAATAATGTTCGAGTCCTGTAGAACAGCTGGTAGAAGTAGAACCGGAAGACGCAGTTAGTTTAGAATAAAACTACAAACTTTGTTGCTCAAGAATGTCAGACAAATTGAAGGAAACGGGAAGAAATAAATCTCTCGCATAAAAATCCACGGAATGTCACAACAGGTAGAGCGGACATAAGGAAACGTGTAACTATTTTTTTAAACATTCTGTGTTGAGTTTCATGCCATGGATAAGCTGGCGTTTTTCCAAGCAGTTTTTACTCAATGGCTGATCCGGTGAAAACACCAATTTAAATGTAATCAAGCACTGCAATAAAGCTATTTTCGTTTTATGTCACACAATTATTTATAGTGACGTGAGAACATTAGTGTAAGAGAATATTGTGTAGGTATCGAGTAGGTATTTACATTTTCGTGGAGAATAGCACAGAATGGGTACAGAAAGTCGGCTGCATACAACGACCGTAAGCAAGCGCAGGCGCAGACTCACACTTTGCCATTATTTATTATTAAATTTGTTGTTAACGAGCGTGAGTAGGCGCATACTCACACTTTGCCATTATTTATTATTTGTTGTATTACTTTAGATTCGTTTTACTTTTAGACTTTTTTATTATTTCTGAGTTAATTACCGTACCATTACATAACTATTCTGTGAAAATTTCAACTGGCTATCTATTAGGTACGGGTTCGAAAGATACAGCCGCTTAAAGGCAGGATAGATGTACGGACAGACAGACATCATAAGCTTAGTAATAGGGTCCCGATTTTACCTTTTGTGTACGGAACCCTAAAAATGATTATTATCCAATAATTCAAATGATTAAGTAAAGTGAATCAGTTAAGTCATCTAAACTATTTGCCCCAATTTTACGGCCAATTTACATAATTTTCTCATAAAAATCGTTATTGTTTTATGGCTACCTGAATAAAGCTGTCTAGTAAAGCACGCTCTACGCGGAGATGTCGTTTAAGTGAAATTAGATGTACTTAGTTAGCGCATACTTGGCCATATGTAATGAGTAATTAACTAAATAACATAATATTATGTCTAGGAAACATCCGTTCCGGTCAGACGGTAAAACACGCGGTCCGTCGGCAAATAAATACGCCTGAACTCAGTGCAAGCATTTATTTGCTCTGACAGTTGAAATAACATTGTAAAAAACTGAATGAAATCCACGAATCCCGATTAGTAACCGACTTCAAAAAAGGGAGGTTCCTAATTCTGTTTTTTTTTATCATAATTCGCCACGTAGGCCCATTTCATGTTGGTGAATGTCATACCGTCTTTAAACTTTTGAGGTTCTTGGACATACTGGTTTCCTCAGGATGTTTAAATTTGCCGTTTATGAGCGAAGGCATCGAAACTGTATATAATTTATTACTAAATAAGTCGTTAGTGCACGGCCGAGGATCGAACCGGGTGCCATCAGATTGTAAAGGGAATTATGCTGCCGCTCGGCCACCATCACTTTACCTTTACTCGCAGAAAGATACCTAATTGCAGTTTATTTTTATACCTATATTTAGATCTACATACCTATATTTAAGTAGACTTCACAATTGGTCCAAACCGTATGAAAACTAATCGGGTGAAATTTTTCGTACCTAAAAGTACTTACCTGTGAAAAGAAATAGTTTTATTCTGTCGGCCAACTCTATTTCTGGTATTCTTACAACTCAGTATTGCACATTACCAATGTTCGTTTCAAACTGACACGTGTTGCTGCGGCACTGATTGAGCAGACTGATTTTAGCTGGACTCAATTACGACGATTAATCATAATTGTATTGGAAATATGACATGCAAGGTAGGTCGAGTTGTTGCGTCTACTTGGATATAGGTATGTGTTTAGATCACTGTTATTGATAAGTACTCCACCTGGTAGATTGAATTTCTAAAACAAATCTTACCTAACATTTACTTATTTATTGTTATTAAATCTAGCGACTAAGTTAAATGTTTCAATCATATCCGTCATCCGTATTTTATCTACTTTATTACGTGATTACTGTAATGGATATTGCGTCAAAAATTTATTACGACCTACTAGTTACAATTTTAATAAATAATTTCAGACAGAAGTTTAATAGCTTCATTAAAACGGATAAACGGCCACAAATGCATAATTGTTTCGACTAGCAAATACTTATAACTATTGTATAAGTAGGTACCAGCGCCGGCCCTAGCCTTTGCTCAGGGTAGAGCGAGATTGTCTTTTGGCGTGATTCATTTCTGAAAACAATCGTACAGGAATCGATCATGTTTCCGTAATAAAAAGTAGCCCATGTGCTAATCCAGGATGTAAACTATTTCCACATCAAAATTGTATGCTGGTTGCAATCAATGCAGTTGTTCCGCGCCACCCCAGCCACGAGGCGCGAGGCATCATATTTTTTTTCACTTTTGATATTTTGGCGCCCCTTGCTATCTGGGCCTAAAGCTACCGCTCCTCTCACTCTACCCCAGGGCCGGCGCTGATAAGCCTGCCTTTATACAGGGTGTTAATCAACTGAGTGAAGAATCGGTGGGATCTGGGTGATAGAGGACCTTATTATGTTTAGCGATATTGACTACTTCTGAGTCACGTATGTTGAACAAAAGCGCACATTTTATTTGTCTTTATTTGTCTTGCTCTGCTTACGTGCATGGTGCAGCGAAGCTTAGTCATAGTCATAGTAATTTTATTTATAAAGCCAATTTACATGACCAATAAAAAAAATTTTAAATAATACAATAATAAATAATTAAAAATACTACTTAGTAATTCAATTAAATTCTTTATTTGCTAGTATAAGGGTAACATTGATCTTATATTAGGATTGTACAGCCAAAACAACCTTAAATCAGCCATGCAAATTAAAAATTAATTATATAATAATATAATGTCACAAATAATTGCTCAAAATAATAATAATTGATATCAGCATATTCAACATCCCTCGCTATAGACGTAATAGCGACACGATGCTTTTTCCATGAAATCCTTAACTGAGTAAAAACCTTCGCTCACTAGCCACTTTTTTAGTTCTGCAGAGAACTTATAATAGAACAAGTCCACTAGTCCGATTGGTAGGGAATTATAAATAAGCGACGCCATGTAAATGCAGTTATTCCTGAATAATTCCAATCTTACAGGAGGTAAAAATTAACATAAAAATAACTTTTTTCTTTAAGTACCTCCTGAAAGAATTTTGGCTTCGCGTTGCACCTCTTGTACAGTTTTCAGATCCCACATGCCCGTAAACCAATTGTCAGACTGAGCGCATGATTTGCTTGATTTTGTGTATCTTTAACCAATTTAAAGTAAGTAGATATCTACTCTAGATAATACTTACGCTATTGATGTTTGTGAAGATATTGGCTTAAATATTGCCAGCAACAAAATCGCCGTGATAGTGATTAGGTAAAAAAGATTTTTGTCATCATAATCTAAGGTATCTAGCTCCACAGAATAGACGCGCTACTATAATCAATTATATCAATAATAAAAGTGGTATAATCTAAGATCTCCTTGCGGCACCACGGCCATGTTTGTATACCTGCCAAGCAAGCGGTAGGTACATTAGCTGTCAAAAACAATAAACATCCTAGTGAAAGACGCCATTTTATGCAGTCAGCGGGCCGGGCCGCGTTCATCATGTAACCTTGTTTCCTATCCACTACCATAGAGAATCCTTGATGAAATCAGTGGGATTATTAATAGATGTCTGTTCGTGATTCGGATTGTGATCGCGATCACGTGCCATTTCGCTCACGCGCGTGGTAGTAAGTAGATGGAGAAGTAGGTACTGGATGGTATGCGCAATTAACACTTTTGAACACTTAACATTTTAATACAATCAACACCTTTTGTTTGTTTTATTGTGTTGTGTTTGGATCTTACATCAACTAGTCCCATCCCATACTGACCCCGCGAAATTAGTGGACAAATTCATAAATTTTAATTGTGTTCTTTTGTCGAATGGACTAGCTTTTAAATTGGAAAAAAAACTGGTATGGTAACAAACATCATAAACACATTGTGATGTTTGTTTGTGATTTGTGTGTTGAGTTGTGGTTGTTATTAAAGCCCGCTGGTACATATTGCTATTTATAATATTATACATATTAGTGACAATAAATAAATAAATATTCGGGACATTTTTGCACACACAGTCATCTGACCCCAAACTAAGCAAAGCTTATGATATGGCTGCCAGAGACTGATTTTATTTTATTTATTTCTTGTAATCAACAGCGTTATTTATTCTATACAATATTCAACAATAGTAATTAAAGATAAGGCCAAAACAGATTACAGTAATTTAAAAAGTATATACTTAATAATAATTTTACGACTAACATTGTCTTATTACAGGCACACGAACATCCTTATTATAGGTGTGTAGGTGTAAGGATTGATGGATATACATACATATATAGTTATAAATACATACTTAGATAGATACTAACAACCAGGTATAAAACAAACACAAATGTTCATCACATAAATGTTTGTCCAAGGTGGGAATCGAACCCACGCCCCCAAGCTCAGAAGGTAAGTTCACTACCAACTAGACCAACGGGCTATCAATACTCGACGAATGCTATGCAAAACCCTACACATTTGATCACTATAAAATATCCTAGTCTGGACTAGACTATTGCTACATTTAAATAAGTGTATGTGTCTTCACCTAAGTGTCCTATAGGCTACAATCGTCCAATCCTAATAGGGAGGAGTCTCAAATTACCATTCTCAGTCGACCAGTTGCCAGCCGTCAAGTCACGTAAAAACCTCATTGAATCAAGCTGTCTGCGTGGTTTTGTGACGTTATCAATCTTGGTTTTCTAACATCTTATATACTACAATCTCTACAATGTGTTTTTATTATAATTTTAAAATAAATTTCATTGAGTTGGTTCACTATGTTTAATCGAGATCGAATCCGAAATGAGGAGATCCGTAGACGAACGAAGGTCACCAACATACCCCACCAGATTAACAAGTTGAAGTGGCAGTGGGCAGGGCACATATCACGAAGAACAGATGGCCGATGTCCAGCAGTGGACGTCCTATGGCTGAAATGATGATGGTGATGACTATGTTTGATCAAAATCTGGAGTTATTGCACAATAAATACAATGGAGAATAATGTACCGCTATAATGCAATGGTCGCGAGGATAGGGATAGTTTTATATAATCAAAGGTTTTTAAATTTACATTAGTCCAACGTTACTTGGCGTTTCTTTCGCTCTATCTACAGTAGGAGCCCGAGATTGTAAGATTATGATAAGTAGGCCCTCTGAGCAAAAGAAGGCGGTACTTGCTGTGAAACTGCCTTGCCCATTAGGAGCATTGGTAATTAAAGCCGCCCCAAGCATTAGAATTGCAACTGCATGTCGGCTGCAATGCATTCGGTAAAATCGTTGTCACGCACAGAATTCACGCTTAGGTGCGTACTAGTAGTAGGTATCAGACTGATGTTCTTTTGTCTTACAAATAAGCCAATTATAAATAGAGCCAACGAAAACAAAATTTAAATGTGTTTTAAATTAAGGAAGATTTAAGCAGTTTAATGTATTGTTAGACAGAGAGCGCACTATATTTACAAATGACGTCACTTGTAAGTACGCAATACAATCTTCATACTGACACTTACTTTACAAGAGAGAGACAGAGCGTTCGTTTTTAATTCGACCTAAAACTATCGCATATATCTCAGAACATTACAAGCCGATTAAAATTATTTATTCGATATATGTACGTATTACATTCAATTATTACAATTCAAATCAACACCTTTCCGATAACCTATTATAGTCTCGTACTTTAAGGCTAACGTAGTCAATATCTGGTAAGAAATTTTATTCGCAAATTGCTACCTAGTCTACCCCTTATCCGATGCTCTTATTTCTCAAGCAATTCAGTCAAGGGGCCTTACGGACAACAGCTAATTGCGGCACCTAATCCGCTCAGTTGGAAAATCACGCGAACGTGAACCTTATCGCGCCCAGATACGGTTTGCGGTCGCGTGATTTTCCAACTGAGCGGATTAGGTGCCGCAATTAGCTGTTATCCGTAAGGCCCAAGCAATTTTTAAGTAATGCCTTCATGAAAAACGTAAGACAAATATAATCACGCTAATTTAAAACGCGGTCTTCAAACTGAAATATAGTAAAAAGCAAAAACAATAAAAATATTTTATTTTTTCATTGGTTTAGAAAGTCTTATTCAGATGCTAGGAGACTTTTGGTTTTTTTTCCCCTAAACTGTACAGAAACTTCAATGTTGTGGTAAACAAGAAAGTTTACACAAACCCAAAATGCAACGGCATTGATTGATGATGCGTCTGCAAAAACAAAATGCTCGGTGGTGTGGGTGCGCATTTATTTGCATGTGTAAATAAATACTGAAGTCGGCCGCACAGCCCGTCTCTCAGCGTCTGCGTCTGTCTGGGCGCTCACCGCCGCGATCTGCCGATGATTCGAGAGGCTTGTCCGGCACCTGTGGGCTGGTAGGGATATTATATCGATATTGATCGATTATCGACAGGGATGACGATAATATAATATCAATATACCTAATATCACATAAAAATATTTCAGAATGTTGTCCGCCAAAAACTGTTGTAGTCAAAGATTTCATACTATAATACTTTGTAGTGTTTGAAAATATAAGCGCAAATATTTTTTTAAATATTATAAAGTAAACGACGAAAGTCTGGCTTGTTAAATTCACAAATCTGACATATAGAAAGATCAAATATCAATAAATATATACATCATGATAAGATAAATAAGGTAAAATTACTAACAATAATTGTATAACTTTCAGACCTACCTTACATACCTACATACAACATCTTTCACCGACCTTACATTGACTCTAAGCCCAGTTCAAGCGAGGATTTGAATGAGTAAATGATGTCGGATACTACAATTCCTGCAACACTACTTTGATAACGTGAGAACTGTAAACCATCCCAACGTATTTCTTCTGTAACAGATTGTAGATATATGCCGCCTCGCTGTAGTCCTCCGATATGCACATTACGTCGCCACTAACGGGTATATTGCTTCGGAATGGAGGCGTTCGTCTGCATGCCAAGCGGCGATTCCTGGTGATCGCCCCTTTGAATTATGCGCACGGGCACGCTTACGCGTCTGCATTCAATCGACTCGCGAGATTTATGTGTGTCCCGCCTGTTTGTTACATACAAATGTTTCCATGAAATTTGACGTGAGAAGCTCTACAGAGTTAGATTTATTTTCGAGTAACTTAATGCACTTTCAAAGTTTCTCGTTTAAATTTTGGATAATTTAGGTCTTTAGTACTCCTCTACTTACCTACCTATAATTTAAAAAAGCCACCAAATGTATCTAAGTTTGAGGTTGCAGCGAATCACACAAAATCCATTTTTTTTTTAATACATAATTATGTATTAAAAAAGCTAGACTCACATGAAACAAGCGAGCAAAACTTTAGTAGATTATACATTTATATTTTTTTTTCTGTGTAAGTGCCTTTATTAGTAAACTTAACTAGACTAGACTTAACTAAACTAAATACAAGCTAAAACTAACACTACAAATACAGTTAGACTGCACATATAGGCCATTGAAGGTCTAAAGACAATCCAAATGCTATATAAATTTATATAATTATCGAAATAATTATTATGAGTAAATGTCGCGGCACATCCCTAGAGTGGACGCTCGCCACTGCACTCGCCACAGGGTCAGTGCAGTATACCTACGCTGTCAGTATTCGGAATTGTTTTTACGAGCGCAATGCCAGGACCAAACAGCCAAAACATTTTCAAAACAATAATATAAAGGTAGGTAGTTACTATTGTTTTAAATAAAACATTATCCGAATTGTATAAATAAAACTCCATGGATAGGTCTTCGTATTATTTGTACCTATTGGTATTTTAGTTTGGTTTGTTTCTGTTGTTATCATTGTATTAGACAGTAGTTTTTTTTTTAATATTAAATAAGTATTAGTAGGTTTGCGTTCAACCGCCATCTCGCCTGGTGTTAAGTGATGATGCGTTCTACGATGGAGCACCACGCTTGCCTAGAAGAAACGATTCACTCGCGATTTGAAGACATTGTAACGTTCGGGGAACACCCATTCAGGCAGCGCATTCCACAGTTTAGCAGTTTGCACAATACAAGTGGAACTAAAGCGCTTCGTGCGGGTTTTCGGAATATCAACCATGAAGCGGGGTCGTCTTATGATGGTGTTCACTCTGGCAGTCCGATAGAAAAAAGGGCATAAAACAACAAAACAATTAATAGGTAGATACAACAAATAAGGTAACTTTTCATGTTTTGTAATCCAACTTTGTATGAAAATTAAGGCACTGCCATATCCTTTTATCTATTTTGTTCTAAGTATTCTGAATTTGGGAGACCGCTAGACTTGAAAGCGTGAGTGAGGTCGCGGGTTCAAATGCCAAGCCCGTCGGGTCGTACCTCTGAGCTCTTTGGAGTTTATGTAAGGATTTTCATACCACTGGCTTTTCGGTGAAGGAAAACAACGTGAGGAAACCTGCATACGTACGGAAGTAATTCAATGGCGTATGTGAATCCACCAACCCGCACTGGGCCAGCGTGGTGGATATGGCCCAATCACCCTTTCGGGGGTAGGCTAAAAGTCCAGCAGTGGACTGTTGAAAGGTTGATTATGATGATGATTCTGAATTCTCGCGCACAAAGATTAAATATTACTGTTCTAAAAAAATCATAAAATGATTTAATTTACTTAAAATATCTGTTACGTTCAACTTTAATAACGGCTAGACAGAAGCTTTACTCATTATGCAAAATATGATGCCTAGACAAGTTCTCTCGCCCTTCGTTGTCCCAGAAACGAAAACTAGGTCGGCTGAAGGCTACGAGACAATCACAATTTTAAATTAGGCACCCTAAACTCCAGACAGACTTTACAATACGCATATTAAACTGCATTTCATTAAAAACCTTTTATAAGGCTGGATTAAGGGCGACGGCGTCGGGTCTAGGTTTCCGAATTAAATTAAGCTGAAGAAACATTTGAAATAATGTGTATAGTAATAAATTCCTATCTATATTAACTGTATTTGAAAAAGAGGGGTGGTTCACAATTTCAATTCTTTCCGACCTTTTTTTAAATCACATTTATTTGTATGCGTTAGAATTTCTATAAGAATCTAATAACATATTGAAACAGACTTTACTGTGTGAAAGTTCATATGATTCATGTTCATATGATTTCAGTCTTCCCGTGAGAAGGGGGAATTTAACAGCGCCGAAATATCGGAGCTCCACCCACAACCTTATCACGGTAAATATCCTGTTAATAATCATATATACCTATATGTAAAAGATGTTGATTTGACACGCCCGAAATTGTAAACCCTGAGTCCGTCCTTGAGACCCTGGCAGCAAATTATTAAAATGTTGTACCGCTCATCTAACGGCCCACTAAGCATATTCACAACGACTTTGTAATGCTTTAACGAGCCATTAAATAGCAAAATTAATAAACAGTTATTTAATACCCTTTTCTATTACAAAGTTTTGTAAATAAGAACTGTAACGTGTAGTTAAGGCGAGGATTACCTACTTTTAAGCAATGCTTATTACTACAGATGACCGTAAAGCTTAATATATTGTTATTAAAGTCGCATTTAGTGGAGCAAAACCATGGCGCTTGCTCACACACAGTCGTGCGTTTCGCTACTTCTATTTTTGTAGTTTTCCTAATATTTTTCGAAAAGTATAGCTGTTATTTAAAATTTACCTTTGCGGTTTCATCCATAATTATGAAATCTGTATATTAAGATATCGTGGACATCATTTAATAAATAGATATTTGAATGAATCCAAAAATACAGGGAGAACAGAGCAAATTAGTTTTACTTTTTTTTTCGAGCGAAATGTCGTTAATCGTGTTTCTGTCTTTGGTTTTTTTAAAGCTCACCGTGGTTAGAATGACCAAAATTTCTAAAAGTCGGAAAAGAGGGCCGTTAGTTAGTAATAATAAAGAAAAAATTTGCAGTAAAGTCACAGCTTAAGAATCCCGTAGAGTCGAAGTAGGTGGGATTGGTTTGGTACCTACCTATCTATGGTAGAGTCTTCTCTTCGATCAGTTTTGTTTCCCTGCTTTTTGTCAAATTTAATACCCATGGATCTTAGAATAACAACTTATTCTAAGCTACGGATCTTAAGACAAAATGCATTGTAAATTTTTAGGTAAGTATTTGGATTTTCGGGCATAAAACGAATAAATTAAGCCGTAAAATTATCTAGACGAAATTTTTATTTATATTTTTTGTCAGTTATTTAACGAATCCACTCTCAAACTTCTCCAAGAGTTTTACGAAAAACTACTTTTGTAAATAGGAGGCTTAGAATAACTACTCAGAGAAGGTAAGTTTCCAAACAACGCCTTTTCAAAACGTAAGCTACAAATTCGCTTTGTAGCTTACGTTTCGATTGGTATTTTAAACGATTTAAGCAAGAAAATTAACTAATTACCTGTGGAATGTCACACCATAACTCTTATGCTGCTTTTCTGATTTGTTGTGGTACGATTTCACCGCGCAAATTATCATAGTAAATTTTTTATATATTTTTTGGATCCATATATGACAAATTACTTATATATACATATATATGTATATGACTTAAATTTTGCGAATATACTTGGTTTCTTTGTGTAGTTATTCTAAGATAGGAGGTAATGAAGTTGATAAGTTGAGTTGTTTCAAAATTTGAAGCCGTTATCTATGTTTTTTCCGACCCGTGTATGACCTAAAACTGCGTCCAGAAACACCGGAGGATGGGCTGCAGCGGCCTATTAGTAGAATAGAATAGAATAGAATAGAATATCATTTATTGATCGGCCGACTACAACATCTTAGTATAATTAAATATTATGAGTTGGGCATCATACCGATCTCGTCGTGTCACAAAATGTATAATTAATAATTTAGTATTCAGCTGTAAAAGGGCTATAGTATAAATAATAATTATATAAGAATAAAAAATTAAATTAAATAGGTAATTTTCATCAAACAGGCTCTAAATGGCCATAGTCATTATTAAAAAACTCCTTAATCGTATATATTGACCTGTCTAACAAAAGCACTTTGACGGCGTTGGAGAATTGTATTTCGCTCGTAATGGACTTTATAAATTCTGGAAGTTGATTAAACAAATTTTGACCCATAATCATTGGTTTCTTATTCGTCATGTTCAATCTTGGGTATGTTGTCTCTAATAATATTTTATTATTTCGTATGGCCCGCTTACTTTTCACATGTTTTATTTTACATTCATGTATATGTTTTTTAACATATTTGAGTACTTCTAAAATGTATACAGATACTGACGTTAATATTCGTAATTCTTTAAAATGCCCTCTGCATGTTTCGTCAAATTTACCACCGACCAAAACTCTTATGGCACGTTTTTGCATCTTTAGTACTCTCTCATAATCAGTGGAACTTCCCCACAATATTATTCCGTATGACAAAGTAGAGTGGATATATGCATAATAAATATCTTTTAAATTATCTTGTGTAGTCATTGCTTTGAGTTGCTTCATCGCATATATACCTTTTGCCATTTTCTTGCAAGTTACATCTACATGATGTTTCCACTTCAGGGCTGGGTCAATTTCGAACCCTAGTAGTCTCACAAGATTCGATGAGGTACATGTTGTGTCATCTTGCAGAATGACAGAAACAGGCGCTCGGTCCGAGGATACGGCATTGAAGAACATTATGTTTGTTTTATCTGCGTTAAGTTTTAGTCCATTAAACTTAAACCATTCGCCAAGCTTGTGCATGGCATCTCTAATGTTAGCTTGAAGTTCTTCCGTCGTATCCGCTGACAAAACTATTGTTGTGTCATCTGCATATTGTACTATTTCTCCGGGTATATTAAGGCTGGAAACATCATTAAGAAAAACGAGAAATAGTATATTTCCCAGAGATGATCCTTGAGGAATACCTATATTAGTTATTTGCGATTTAGATCTAAATGTTTTATAATTTATTTTAATTCCAACGGTTTGTTCTCTATCTGTCAAAAAGGATTTCATCAGTTCTAGGCTTTTTCCTCTGAAACCATACACCTCAAGCTTCTGAAGTAGAAGTTCATGGTTGACAGAATCAAACGCTTTGGACAGATCTACAAACACAGCTGCTACCTTTTTCTTATTTTCTAAGCCCTCCATTACTGCTTCTATGACTTTGCGAGTGGCTGAAATTGTAGATCTACCGCTTCTGTATGCATGTTGGGATTCTGTTAAAAACTTATTTTCATTCATGTGATTAACTATGCTATTCGATATTATGGACTCAATAATTTTAGACATTGTAGGTACGATTGTAATCGGCCTGTAGTTGTTAACTGATGTTGTGTCTCCCTTTCCTTTATACAACGGTGACAATCGTGACTTCTTTAATGATTTTAGGTAAGTACCTACACGGTGAACGTACTGCGATCGCAAAGCCGCCTGCCAAGCGTGGTTGCCAAGTATGGCAACAACCCATTGATGTAAATAAATAGGGGGAAGATGCGGGACGCACTCCTTGACGTGGACCGCACAATATAGGCTCCAGGGCACAATTGACTTCAGTCACAATCGAACTGTTGTTTTGATAGCACGTGAATTACTTGTCAAAATTGTGTTTAAGTAAAGCAGCAAAAATTACTTCCTACGTTTTTCACAAGGCGCACCAACAGTTCGAAGACAAAAAACAAGTTTCACGGCATTACTTTTCACTCGTAAGTAGTTAAAATAAATTAACATATTTTTCTTTAAAATTATGTTGATTTATTTTGCTTTTTATGTCATCATCATCACCCCCTGCTGAAAATCTTTATAAATACATACTACGATATCTGTTTATGGACCTTTGACCTTTTTTGCTTTGATGTCACATATTTGTCTACTGCGAAGATGGAACGATTTAGATTTCCCAATGTGCCAAAAATCGCACTAATGTTTAAATACAAAGATACCTTGTTACATTGATGTTTTTAAGAATTCATTGATGTATTAACAAGTTCATAATTTTATTATAATATCCAACTATTTGCAATTTTTTTTTAACACTTTTTAATCTTGTCGCACCCGTTACAAATGCTCTGTCACACCCGCCACAATCTTTGTGAAGTAATAAAAAATAGTGATAATGTAATAGGTACCTATATCTTCTTCTTACATTATAAAGAATCCAAAATCCAGCTTTCACACAGTGTTCATTGCTTTTCGTCAAAAAAATATTGAGGGCTCTTTCTCCAAAAATATTATTCACTGACGCAAAATGCCACCAAAACAAAACTCCATGCGTCAATAAAGGGAAATCTGCAATCGATTATGGCAAGTGGCGTATCCTGTTTATACCTCTAACTGATTAATCTACCAGTGACACACTGTTTACCCCATAGCAAAGGCTCGTAGCCAAAAATAACAACTGCAAATACTGCAATCCACAAATCAACCACTTGTTACATTGACTAAGGATAGGTGTAGACTCGCTCTTAAAATTAATATTAATTACGAAAGTGAGATAACGTATATGAACAACTTCGTGAGAGTGAGCAGGACAAAGATTATATATTTTATCCCTTACTGGCGTATAGGTTTTTGTTGTTTGCCATCGATTGATCTGACACTTCAGGTGGCAGGCAAATTGTGGCGTCGTTGAAAATAACTGTAAATGACCCATAGAAAGACTTCATTTGGTTTTTTGTTTGTGACTTTGTAAGTGGATTTAGTGCGCGGTGGAGTTTAAAAGGTTGTAAAAGCCGTAGTGAACGGCATGAACCGAACATAGCCTTTCATCGGTAAGTAGTACTAAGTATTAATGTCAAACTATCGCTATCGCATTTGTAGGTATACGCTGAGGACTAGTCTATACCTATCCTTAGTCAATGATCTGTTACTATTTTGCCGCTATTTTCAACGGGGATACAGCGGACGGTCTGTGATTGATTCCGATCTAAACATTAAGTACTTATTTATTATTAGCGTGACTGTTTTAGAGCTACTATTCTGGTGTCATTCATTGCGCCGACGACGAATAAAGTGCCACCGAATCCACTGATCTATTTAAAGTGCTTGCCCGCACTTGACTCCCACTCACACTTGTTTACTTTTCGCGTACGTTTAGAATCGACACGATAATTGCTCGAACAATAAACTGCGAGAAATTGTTTAATCAAATTGTGGCGATGGTCAGTTTATTTTGTCCAGTCACGTGTTAATATGGCCCAGCGCCGACTACATAATTAAATCAGCGTCGCGGCGTACAACTAGCCGTGGAAAAGAGCTTATTCCATAATTCCTTTATTTCCCTCTTAGACAAGACCCCCTACAAAGGGGTTTTTTTGGATTTTTTGTCCAGAAATTCCCTTTGCGACCCATTTGAATGCCGGAATGGGATTATTGGACAAACAGTCCAGAAATTTCCTATTGGCTTATTCCACAAATCTCCTTTCACAAACATTGTTGGTTTACGCTAGTTTTTTAAAAGAGGTTAAATGTTTAACGCGTGTACCTTATCTGTGTACCTGTGAGAGTGACTGTGGCATCGCAGCTCCTAAACGGCTGAACCAATTTTGATTTAGTATTATTTTGATTTGTTTGAAAGGTGGTTTGATGAGGGTAGTGTCCTAAGCTATGATTCAAGAAAATCTGCACAGCCGTTAGAAGATATCAACTTATACCGTCAATTATTTCATCATCATCAGCCGGAAGACGTCCACTGCTGAACATAGGCCTCCCCCTTTAACCTCCACACTGAACGACAGCCTGCCTTTTGCATCCACTGGATGCCCGCGACTCTCACAATGTCGTCGGTCCATCTAGTGGGAGGCCTCCCTACGCTGCGTCTTCCGGTTCGTGGTCTCCACTCCAGAACCTTTCTTCCCCATCGTTATCGGTTCTTCGAGCGATGTGGCCTGCCCATTGCCACTTCAACTTGCAAATTGTAACAGCTATGTCGGTGACAATTATTTAATTTAAATAAAATAGGTATAAAATGTCCGCTCACTCTTTCGTATTTCAAGCGACTATATACCGCACGAAAGACTTAATAGTTTGTTAACGCATGTTAAGTGATTTGTTGGCATTAAACATTACAATTCTATTATTAAATAGACGTGTAGTAAACACATATTTTTTGCTTCTTATTACCGAGAATCATGGAAACATGACATTTATTATTCTGGCGTTCAAATTGAAATTGCAAATGAACGTGTCGGTAGGCGCGATTCTCTTAGAATGTAACTGTTATTTTTTCTGAATGTTCATAATATCTTGGCTTCTAGCCGGATCTGATTTCGACCTCTAAAATGTGGCGCCAGATCTCACGGAACGGCGTTTAGTAATTATTTATACCTAAATATACAAGGCAGCATACCTCTATGCGTAGAGTCAACGTCCGCGCTACATCGTCTCGCACTAAAATCATAAGTACCTATATTTGCATTTCAGACACTAGGTTCCTCATACCGATGTTTTATTTGCTCTATACCTGAACCTACTTTTTCTTCTTTTACTACTTACTTACTAATAACAGACTTATTAATAAAATCCTACGTGGCTTTAAAAATAAATCAGCCAAGTGCAAGTCAGGCTCGCTCACTGAGAGTTCCGTAGGTATAATTAATGTAAAATACAATAATTATTAATTAATAAAACCGACTTCAAATAAGTTAAATATGCAGTTTCGATTCCGTGAACGACATAATAAGGTCGTACAAGTAACCGAATTTTCCAGTTGTAACTTGGTATTGAACAGAAATTTGTCACCGACTGGCACTTGGCCATTATATATTATTTGTTGTTATACTTTAGAGTGTTAACTATAATCATGCCAAGTTTGACGAATGACGCTTGTACGTGTTACCATTTTTACATTAGAGCTAATACAAAAATACGTTAAAAAACTACGTTTGTTGTATGGGGACTGCCGTTTCAAGGTAGGACGGACGGACAGACAGACATCGTAGGCTTAGTAATAGGGTCACGTTTTTACCCTTTGGATACGGAAGCCTAAAACGGACAAGTGTGAGTAGGACTCGCACCCTGAGGGTTCCATACAAACGTAATAAACATATTATATTTAGATAGTTCCATTATCCTGGGAATCGAGTCACGACGAAAAAAGGTTAAAAAGGTTGAAATATTAATTAACAAACTTAACTTTGTAGTTGGCAAACAGGTGCTCCGATACATACTAACTACAAAATTTAAGTTTGAATAGGTAAAACATTTTTTGTGTTTTAACTGCGAATTAACAACTTTCGGATTTTTTCCTTTATGTGTGCTATATAAGCTTGCTTCTCGCCAAGTTTCATGATTCTAGATCAATGAGAAGTACCCTATAGGTTTTAATTCCCTTGTGAAATCGCATAAAATGCGAAAATATACGACAAAAACGGTCATAATAATATCTTTTGATCGCGTTAACTTGAAGGTTTGATTTTTTCACATCTGAAAGAGACCATAGACTCTAGTTATATCTGATATAACCTTCAACTTGATACCTTTTCGCGCTCCTGAGAAAAATGGTTTTGACACACGGACAGACAGACAACAAGGGTTCCTATAAGGGTTCCTTTTTTCCTTTGGAGGTACCCTAAAAACAGTAAAACTGACACTAATGACGTCAAACCGGGACACTCAGTATTAATACGGTTGACGGTTGACGGTTTTATAACGTCATTGGTATTACGTGACTAAGCCCGGCAATTACCTTGCTTTCACAGTGTCAATATCAATGACGATATCCTTTGTCCAATATAGAACGCGGGCAACGCATGCATGCATAAATGAAAACATCTAAAGCATAAAATTATATTAATAGCCATTCTATTTGCTTCGCGATAGACATTTAAAGCAATACTGCTTACGTACCTGTCTGGAAATTTGCAATTTAACGTACGATGCACTTACAAATTTAGTTATTTTAGACCTCGGAATACTTAATAACCAGTAATATTCCATAATAGACGCCTCTAAACCAGCCTTTTGCTAATTAATACCCGTGGCCTTTCTTCAAAATATTATTTGAATTGCTAAGTATGGTCTAAAAATAAAATCTGTATCGATGAACGACATTTATTTTTGACCATCATGCGCTCATTCTGTAGGCATTCGTTTCGTTAGCATAGTCGCACCTAACTTGTGACCAATTTATCATAGGATCACTCTTTTCACATGAGTTTTTTTTTTTTAAATTAAATAGGCTTGCGATTGCCCCTCCTCGTCTGATTTTAAGCGATGATGCGGTCTACGATGGAGCACGCTTGCCTAAAAGAAACCAATTCACTCACGATTTAAAAGACACCCAGATTGTAACTATCAGAGAACACCCATTCAGGCAGCGCTTTCCGGGACAAATCCAATATATCTACAGGATTTGATCCTGTAGGTATATTAGTAACAAATACTAAAAACCGGCCAAGCGCGTGTCGGACTCACGTTAACAATCCCGAAGCGAATGAAAAAAAATGTGTGGTTTGTACGTAACCCTCGGTGCGCGAGTCCAATTCGCACTTGGCCGGTTTTTAAATTTTTTATTTGTAAGTTTTTTTACTAGCGACCCGCCCCGGCTTTGCACGGGTATATTTTACGTGCGAAGCTGGAGCGGGTCTCTAGTTATATATATATAAACCTTCCGTGAAAAATTATCTAATTAATGGTGAAAACAGCATCAAATACCGTTGCGTGGTTTAGGAGGAGTTAGCGGTTATACAGACACACTGATGATGATGATGACTAGAAGATAGATAGATAGATAGAAGATAGAAAAAGAGAAGATAGAGAAGAGATAGAGGTAACAAGAACTGGCTGTACCTTTTTTCTATTTGTAATGGGGGGTTTTTTTTACTGTTTGTTTTCCGTAAATAGCAAACATAGTCTAGGTATTGATTTTTTCTTACGTGTATGTAACGGTAATGTTTCTTCTTTTCGAGGCGAATTGACAGTGGAAGCAGTACCTAATTATATGTTACAAAAATAGCAACATTTTGTTACTTGAGTATCTGTTGCCGTGGCAGATCGTTGGTTGATTTCTTGCGACTGCTAGTGTCCATGTTTGGTTCTGGTCAGGCCGGTTGGGACAGGACTGGGGTTTGAAGTGTCTGGCCAATGTCTGGGGCACTTCACTCCAGTTCTTTTATAAGTAGCGACCTAGTCTACGCAAAGTGTTCTCGGAGTTTCTCTTTTTCACAAAAGTTCTAACATTAATCTATATAATATAAAAGCGAAATTCACTCATCATCATCATCATCAGTTTCTTCTAGGCAAGCGTACTCCTTCGTAGACCGCATCATCGCTTAACATCAGGCGAGATTGTTCACTACAGTTTCTACAGTTATATGATTCATCATCATTTCAGACATAAGACGTCCACTGCTGGATATAAGTATGCCTCCCCCATCGATCTCCAAAAGGGTCGGGAACCGGCCTGCATCCAGCGTTTCCCTGCGGTCTCTTTTAGGTCATCTGTTCATCTTGTGGGTGGACGTCCTACGCTGCGCTTACCGGTCCGTGGTCTCCATTCGAGAACCTTTCGGCCCCATCGGCCATCTGATCTGTGTGATATGTGCCCTACCCACTGCCACTTCAACTTGCTAGTCCGCTGCTAATATAATATCTTGCTATAATTATATACATACATTTCCAAATAATTAATTAGATAAAGTTATTAAGGACATAATTATTAACATTAAAAAAAAGAATCATCAAAAACAATTCTAAATTGGCGGAGTAATCGCGTAACAAACATTTAAAAAAAAAATACAGTCGAATTGATAACCTTCTTATCGAAGTCGGTTAAAAATATCAGCCTACCATACATTTTGTTCGAATGTCAATGACGGTTATATATGGAAAAGCTGATATTTTTTTCACATTTTCAGAGTTTCTCCCATAGTAAAAGTTGTTCTTAATGACGGGTACTGTATGGCCCCTTTCGGCTTAGTACACCCTTTCTACGTAACCTAGTAGTTTATTAGACACAAACATAGTTGCATCTACGTGTCTCATCGTAATAGTGCTAACCAACCAACGGGAGAACGAGAAAATTTTCTCTTTTTCTCCAGTTTGTCAGACGGCGGTCCGTCAACCAAATCCATGCGTCTGTTAGCATTGTTACTGCGTTTTGTTTTTCAGGACGACTGTAATGTTGTAATGCTAGAAACCAGTTTCCGCGGCACGTTTTGAGCCACAAGCAGCAAAGTCAATGAAAGTCAAATGGTACTAAAGCCTGGTGCACATTTTATTATCTTTCGACTTTCTTTGACTTTGCAGCGTTTGTCTGGCGATCGTCTACCGCGGAACACCCATGCGTGACTCATGTGGTACCTACCGGACCATGACGTAGGGCTAGCACTGTGTAAAAATAACTTTATAGCTCTTATCCAACTGGAACATAGATCGTGACTTGGAATAACAAACAATCTTGTAATTTTAAATGCAACATAGATCTTATAAAACTCAGAATTATGTACCCTAGCTTTTATGGGAAAATCGGTATGAGCTTAGGCATAACTTTTTGTATGAAAAGGTTTTTTTTTTAAATTTATACAGTCGATAGTGGATGTACCTATAGTTATTAATTAAAAAACCGATTTCAAATTAGTAAGCAATCGAACAAAATTATTGAAATCAACAGGCACTCGAACTAAATTAATCGTGTTATTTGAGTTAGTAAAAAACTTCTGAGCCAAAGTCAATGAAATTCTGTATGAGACCGCTGTAAGATGAAACCGAACTTGATGAAATTTGGCAAAGAAATATTGTAAATTACGGACACAATATATGGGTGTTCCCCGATGGTTACAATCTGGGTGTCTTCCAATCACGAGTGAATTGGTTTCTTCTAGGCAAGTGTGCTCCAAGATAGACCGCATCATCGCTTAACATCAGGCGTGATGGTGATCAAACGCAAATACATATAATATATATATTTGCGTTTTTGGGTTTTTGGGTTTTTCCTGTACAAAGGTATACATATATATATATGTATATATATATATATATATATATATGTATATATATATATATATGTATATATATATATATGTATATGTATACTTTTGTACAGGAAAAACCCAAAAACCGAGCGCAGCTATAAATTTACAGAAACAATGTGCCAACATTATAAAGTGGGAGCCCTACTGGCGTACCCGGTTCCCAGCATACACCACACATCTGCTCATTTTTGTTTAGTCTGAGAACCCGGGGCGAACTGTTTTATTATCCAGTATGTATTAGATAAACAATAAAATCCAGAATAAAGTACGTCTAACACGCAAATACGAGTAGGTCACGCTGCGCTAACAGTGGACCGCTCTTGTAGATGTATCTATTTAATCTAGATACATCTATGAAATGAGGTATGTAATACCTAGGTACTACCTACCTCAATTTATGTCTAAGTCTAATCAACAAAATATCATCATCATTATCAGCTTACCGCATGTTCCCACTGCTGGGACACAGGCCTTGTCTCAGAAAGAGAGAGAGGATGGACCCTAATCCACCATACTGGCCCATTGGATGTTAGTGAATGTCATATTATGTCTTTAAAAGTAAAGTAAAGTTAAATTTTATTCCACAAAACTGTCTACAATGGTAAGGTAGTCTCAACAGTTTATCCTCGCGGACGTGCAATATTAGAGTGTATAGCTAAGTACAATTAGGTATATTACATTATCAATTAGGTACTGACAGACATACTCTAATACACAGGCAAAACATCGTATATATATATTACATTCATATACAAACATAAAGTTAGTCGATTCGAGATCTCGATTAATTTTATCTAGGTACCTACACCTAGATACAATTAATCGAGATCAGTGTAACTAAGGTTTGTTAATTATTATCAACAAAAGCAAGACTATTTACACAAGCATAATAATATATTGAATAATCTTTATTACCATCATTAAAATACTCCTTTATAGGTCATAGAATCCCTTCGACAATAGCCATTTCTTTAATCTCCTGTTAAAAATGGACCTTCGAAAAGTTTTATATCGTGAGGTAAAACTGTTGAGGGTCTTGGACACACTGGTTTCCTCACGATGTTTTCCTTCACTGTTAGTGAACGATGGCATCGCAACTGTACGTCATAATTTATTTAATATCAAATAAGTAAAATAAAATAATTTTTTTTTAAATAAAAAAAAAATATTTATCGCGAGTAAGACATTATTACTTTTGTTTACTAGTTTGGAAATAAATGGGCTTTATTATTATTATACTTTATTTCAATATAAACACGGGTCTAGCCCGGACATTTGGTAGGCATTATTATTATTAAGTCATCGGTGCAAGGCCGAAGATCGAACCGGGTGTCTACAGATTGATAAGCACACATGCTACCGCCCGGCCACCATCGCTTATACACCAAAATAATCTTAAAAATTCTTGGCAACAATTTTTTTTAACTTACGAATCCTTTTCCCGGCTAGAACTATTTCTAACATTTTTAAAGATAAAATCACTTAATGGATTTTATAAAACCCGATTAGGCATTTATCTTTAGAATAACCGTCATAAAAAGCAATTTTCATGTTGGTACCTTGGTACTTTATATTTTGGCAAAGGAGATTGAAAAGAACTCTTAAAAAAATATATAAATTATAATAAATAATAAATAATAAATAAATAAATATTTGGGATTAAATATATAGGTTTGCGATTGATCACCATCTCGCCTGATGTTAAGCGATGATGCGGTCTACGTTGGAGCACGCTTGCCTAGAAGTAACCGATTCACTCGTGATTTGAAGACACCCAGATTGTAATCATCGGGGAACACCCATTCAGGCAGCTCATTCCACAGACTAGCAGTTCGCACAATAAATGTAGAATCAAAGCGCTTCGTACGGGTTTTCGGAACATTAACCATAAGCGGCGACGATTTTTCGTGCCTGCTCTGGCAGTCCGATAGAAAAATGGGTAGGAGGGAATTAGATCGTGCGTTTAATTTTGTATTATTAAATAAATAGACTTTATCTTGGCCACCATCTCGCCTGAGCGATTTTGAGCGCTGATGCGGTCTACTATGAATATTAGCATGAAATTGGCTATGAACCATCGATACAAAAATACCTATAGAGTCACAATCTCTAAGTGAAGTCATGTCGCTTGCATATTATTCAACGTCGCTTGTCCGCTATCGTAGCACTGGCGTCGCGAGGTGTTGTAGTCGGATAGTGGTAGCCTTACAACTCAGTCAACTAACCAAAAAGTCGACGCAATACGTAGTGTGCGCCGAGTTTTGGTTCAGACATGTTTTTGTACGTTTGTGACTCTATAGTTATTGTATCTCGATGCCATGAACATATAAAATTTTATGTTAATGCACAATATGTTTATTTCAATTCGCACTCCGTGATTGATATCTTATTTTATTTTCAAATGTTATGAGTAAGGTCCCGCTGGGCTCTTATTATCTCACTTATGGACGACGCAAAGGCATTCAGTAAGTCCCTACTTAGATAAATGTGTAGTACCTAATAAACTAAGAAAACATAATCAATATGATAACGTAATTAAAGACCCAATGTAATTCATGTTATTTTGATAACCTCAAGAAATATTTAAGTGCATCTATAATTAGACTTCTAATTAGGTGTCTTTAGTGCACACAGAAGTCAGAATGATAGTATAAATTGTGTTTATTTCATCTCATTAATTACTTAAGTACCTAGGTAAGTTATGAATGACAAGAGAATAAACAGCAACTGCTACTATCATTTTGATAAAACTTCATACAACTTTCAAAACTAAAAAAAACATACAGTCGAATTGATAACCTCCTCTCGAAGTCGGTTAAAAGAAACCGCACAATTCACTTTTTGAAATAAATGTTAGCGGAATCTTCCTTTCTTTATATGCGAAAGTTTGTGTGTGTGTGTATGTATGTTTGTTCCCTCCCACTCAACTTCGTGACGTATGAAATTCAGCATAGAGATAACAAATGGATAACACAAGAGTCTTCATACAAATGCCCGTTATTAATTTAAGCATTTTTTTTCCTATACCAACGCTTGTTATTTAAAATACAATTTATAATATGATATACAACTTATCAATAAAACTATTACTAGTAAAAATATAATATATACAGAGAAAGTAAGTAAATGAAAATGAAATGAATGAAAACATATTATTACTCTATAAACATTTACAAATATTTTTACAGATAAATTATACTAATGTAAATTGAATATGCTTATACAGAGATTTAAAAAACTGTTTTTTTTTTACTTGGTGAACAAATCACCCAGGATGCTGGCAGCATTGCCCCGCTGGATTGCAAGGCTTAATTTTTGAACGTAATATGCCCCAGTTCTGGGATCCCCCGAGGCGAGAACTAATCTGGTCGAAATATATTTACAAAACTTTTTTGTATCTGCTGACCATGGGAATAGAGTATCTGCAGCTAGTCATTTACATATTATACAAATATTTTAATTTTAATATTCATTGTCAATATTTAATTTCAAATATTATCATATTCATGTGTTATTATTTTTTTATTCTGAAAATTTGGTACGCGGATTGCGGGTAAAACCACGGGCATAGCTAGTTACAATATTGAGTCGCTTATAAGCATGAAAGCCTGTAGCTACATATTATGTTAGATGCAAACATTTATCCAACCTACATTACAGAATAACAAATCCTAGATACAGATTATATGAGATTCTAGTTACCATGCAACTATTGCGCAACGACCTATATTTGCAGCGTATCAGTTATTCAATCAGTCATGAATTGATGGCAGATCTATGCGCCGCAGATGAACTCGACCCTTCATCAGATAGGTAAATTAGCTTCCATTAATGGTTTATTATTTATCAGCCTCATTGATATATCCGTGTAAAGAGATAAGTAAAGAACAAAAAGAAAAAAAAAGAAAAAAAGGAAAAAGTAAGAAAAAAATAACGAAATTATATATTATGCTCTCCATTTTCATCTTGCACTGCCTATGGTGCTCAAGAGCCGTATTAACAACTGCTTTGTACAATTCGGTATCACAAAACGAAATAATATAGCTTTAATTGTCAAAAATAATATAAAACAAGTAAACCATAAAAATTTAAATTATTTAATTTGTGACTCTTTGAAAAACTACTTATTATTTGTATTGATTTATTGTGTTGAGTTTAAAAAAAATTTAAGCCGTTATTTTCAATAAAAATACAGATATTATATTTAATACAGAAATTTAATTTTCTTTCGATCTTTCTATTTCTAAGAATGAGAACGCCTAAATTCCAGTTTCATTGCTTTTTTTCGTCAAAAATGTGGGAGGGCTCAGTACTATTGACTTTACGAAATGGGATTGACTTTTTTAATATTTCTTAGTTGATCCACCGTAACATTACATATTCTGTGAAAATTTCAACTGGCTTTCTATTATCGAAAGATACAGCCCTTAATAGGTAGGACAGACGGACACACAGACAGACAGGCATCGTATAGGCTTAGTAATAGGGTCCCGTTATCAACCTTTGGGTACGGAACCCTAAAACGAAATACGCTCATTGATTGACTCATCACTTTGATCGAAGCTCGTCACTATCTTGAAAACTACTTGACCTACGAATTTGAAACTAAGCAGGTATACTTACCTGCAGATGTCATAAGGGGTGTGGAGATCCACGAAGGATTTTCCGACAGGGACGAATTAAGAGGGTCAAAGTTTATTTTGAATTCTACGCGTAAGTCGCGGGCAACAGCAAGTATTCAATAAATATAAAATAATTAAAATCGGCTTATAATCATTGAAGACAAGTTGAAGGTATCGCGTATAAAATACACAAAAAAATACGGTCTAATTTGAAAACCACAATTTTTTCAGTCTGTTAAAGAAACAGAATTTATAAAAGTTCTAAAGCTACGTACCTACTGCTGTATACCTCAGAATCAGAATATTTTATTTTGTAATGTTTATTTTTTTAAACTAAAAACATTGTTACAGGTACCGGGTCACAAAAAACCGCCGCAGATCAATATGTTGAATAACGGCTATGAATTACTAAGCATCTAGTGTGTCCACACTCATGTGTACAATGTGTTGTTCTAGCCGGGATTTGCTGGACGGGTATGGACCGCGGCGGGCGCTGCAGTTCAGTGGCAGCGCTCCGCGTCGGCCGCGCCGAGTGCTGCGCCGGCGGCGCGCGTGCGCCCGCCGCCTGGAGCCCGCGCGACCTCGATAGCGGCGAGATATTCTTCTACAAGGCGCTCTCTGGAGGCGTCCCGTGTACGGCTTGCGCAGGTAACTGTAGCCATATACAATAGATCGTGGCGGATGCTGAAGCGCGCCCATTTAGTCAGTCAGTTCAACAACCTGCTAGGGCCCCAGGGCATCCAGCACGCCCCTTCTGGGTTGCCAGGGCAAGCATCGGTTAGTTTCGCACCAAATAGTCAGCCAGTTCAACAACCTGGTAGGGTCCCAGGGCAAGTCTGATTCCCTACTCCCGGCGGCGGTCCAAGTCGACGTCCGTACCTTCGGAGTGCCCTTAAGCTAGTTGCCCACAAGTTAGGCCCAACGCCATCTGCGTTTCCGCCCGTAACTGTCCGGTCAAACTGGCCAGACTCTAGGACTTTTGAGTCCAACAGCACAGTCATTAAAAAAAAAGACACTGTAGCCCGGTACCAGCCACATAGTTGGTGGTGCTGCGCGTGGACTGCCGCCGCCGCCTTGACATCGGCATCGCTAGCGCAGATGTGCATCGGAGCTACACGACCTTATTATGTCATCCCGTTCCTACTACAGGACAAGTACAATTTATGGCTCCATAGTACCAAACGTTTTGATTCTACGTTTCTAGTTCGCACAGCCAAGGAATGAAACAACCTGCCGACTTCCTAGTTTCCTGAGATATATAATCTAAGGTTTTTCATAGTCAAAGTAAACAGCTATTTGCTAAGTCTACGTACTAAATTCATATCGAGCATATCGTCCCTACAGGCGAGTTGGTGGTCAAACCCAGACCAATGCGTGATAAAAAAAGTTATAGGTATTTGGCGACGCCTTATCAAAGTATTTTTTCTTTATTTTCCTATGCGAAGACGATGAAACGATACATTCATGAGAGCGCCATGTTGCTATTATTGGTACGTACATTCGTACATCCGACCTCTAGAATCTCAAAATGACCCAACTAAATGTATGGATTGCGTGGTGGCTAAGATAAGCAAATTAAACCCGATAGGTTCGATGTGACGACTGTCTTATTTCAGGTCTGACTGACTTATTTGAGGAAATCTTTAAAATCCTACGTACAAGGTATACCTAATAACCTGAATAAATCACTTTCTTAATTATTCGCGGCAACAATTAAATTTTTTACATAAGAAATCCGGCGTCATTTCAGAATGCATTTACATAACCCGGGCTAATGCTCTGCCAAAACATTTCATTAGCACGAATTATGTTTTTGCTTCATATTCTTGACAGTATGCCAGCGTTTCAGCAGCTTGTTGCATGTTTTGTGATGTTCTTAGTGACATACACCTCTTGTTATATCTACCTGCCCATGTAGGATAATCCAATTTCGAATTCCAATAATAATATTAAAAACGCAGAGACTCACCAGGCAGGCCAATACCGCCACTCCAATCCCATGAGGCTGAGACCCAGACCCCTGACTTGTCTTAACCGGCCGTCTGGGGTATAAACCGCAAGAGCTCAGAACCTAAGCTCCAGAGTGGAAGTGTTACATATGTAAAGCTGCGAGTAACGTTTAGTGAAAATGCAGCACACCTCTCGAACCACCCACGCCAATATTGCCCTTCCGGCGCCAATATAGGGCAACCTTTAAGGAGAGTTAATTAGTATGGCAAGTCATCACCCGCCACAATATTTTGACATGAAACATAATTGGCCGGCACCGTACCTCATCCCATATACCAGCTCAACACCATCAAGAACTCACCACAACAACCCAGAATTTTTCAATCCTATGTAGGTACATTTTTTGACAGGGGAGGAAATCTTCAAAATATACACAGCTGCATTGGGGTGAAGCCGTATTATGTGAGATTGCACCCACTAAAACTCCCTCGGAGGCACAGACACCAGACCGGGATCTCCATAGGAACGCACCGTTATCCTCCTAGCACACTGACTGAAGCAACGCTCCCGAGAAATGCTCAGGGCATTTCCGTTTCTTTCCTTTACAACGGCGTGGGCCATACCGCGCCGGGAATGGAAGGTCAAATCCCCAAATCTGACCACCCACAAGCCCAAAGGCCCCCTTTAGTCGGCTTTTACGACAACGATACCGAAGCTGTATTCTAAGACCCCGGCTCCAGGGATACTCAATCCTATACCTGAATAGTTTAAATTTCCCTTTTATACATACAATCTCTGGTCGGCTGTATTGGTATGCCATCTCACAGGCCTAGATTCCACCAACAAGATTTCATTAACGATCATATGATCGCTGGAAAATCATTTCCAATAGGTCTGTTCATCAAGTTGTTATACTTCCCTACTTCCTCCTACACTTGTTCCTCCACTATTCGTCACCATATCCAGATGGATGTCTAAATAGAGAATATACCACTTCCGATAACTTACCGCTTAGAACAGATGTGTCCTGTCATTGCTATCTCTACATCCATCGGGCAATGCACCCGCCCCGATTGCTTGTCTTGACTTTGGCTATCAGCAATCAGCATGGACACACAATTGTTCTAATTGAGGTTTACGCGTTAATTTTTTTGTTTTATCAATGTCAGTTTCAATCTTCGTGGGTTTTTACCAATTCACCAATTTGGCAGCAAAATTTATTACGCACCTAGTTTAGTTAACGAAGTTAAACTCGGCCACATATTTGTGCTTTTTTTTACTCCTGTCATTTTGAACTTGATAAAACACATAACAATATTGGAAATGGTCATTGATGCCATAGAATTAATATTGATGATTTGATGCTATATCAAAGCACCTACCTATATATTCCTATAAGCTCGTAATCGGGATCATATAAGTAAGATACACAAAGTTCTTTGAATAAAATTTCACAAAGGTTTAAAAGTTAAAATAGAAAGGCACCTATATACTTTAAGATCTGTGACACGCACAGGCAGAGGCTACGCAGCATTGACTCGACGAATATTGTTATCCCGACGAATATTACCTAAAATCGCTGTAAATTACTTCCTAAATAAATCAATGGTGTCGGCCCTTAGGGATCCTTGGAGGCTTTGGAAGTTTTCCGCGGATCACAGTTTAAGATCGGGATAGAAAATATAAATTAACATTATTATTATTTCAACGGATTCAATTATGTCTCTCGGGTCGTATGACTATGGGCGGTCTTTTGAGAGGCGTTTTTAAGGCCGAAGCCAACACAAAGTTTAAGTCAAACTATGGAATGAGGATAGGAAGGTATGATGAACTATTGATGATACAAAATAATTGTTATCGTTCTGAACTGCCTAATGGCTGATAATTAGACTATGGGATAAGGTACGACACGTTCTAATCATACCTCATCATAAAAACTTTTGCGAGTGATATTTTTTTGCCATCGCTAAATGGACCCCTCATAAGGCTGCTTTATATTGGCGTCGGAGGGGTAACATTGGCGTGAGTGGCTTTGGCTTGTTATTTAGATTTTAACGAGATTGGACTTCATCGTCGAGTACACCAAATGTTATTGAATTGTAAATGTTGTGTTAGCAGAGTCGTGCGCAGGCGTGTCATGCGGATCAGGGCGGCGGTGCGTGGTGCGCGGCGGACGTGCGCGCTGCGTGTGCGCCGCTGCGTGCCGGCGTGTCGGCGCCGTCTGCGGCAGCGACGGCAAGACGTACACCTCGCTGTGCCGGCTGCGGCGCCGCGCGTGCCGCCGCCCCGCCAAGCACCTCGTCATGGACTACCCGGGACCCTGCCAAGGTAAGCCATCACAACGAACCACTATAAAGAATGCAGCGATTTTGTAGCGATGATAGCTGTGGTGAAAGTTTTCGACCACGGACCGGTAAGCGCAGCGTAGGACGTCCACCCACAAGATGGACAGACGACCTAAAAGAGACCGCAGGGAAACGCTGGATGCAGGCCGCTTCCAACCGGCCCTGTTGGAGATCCATGGGGGATCCTATGTCCAGCAGTGGACGTCCTATATGGCTGAAATGATGATGATGATAGATGTGGCAGGCGCGTTTGAATACTAAAAACTGGCTCGTCGAAAGAACCTACTCTTTGACGACTTTTTTTAAAGTGAAATAATTTATTATCTAAATAACTACGAACGCAATCTTAAATAGTTTTATATGAAAATATGAACCCCCTATTTTGAAAGAAGGCCTTCTCCAGTTTCTTCCAATTTTTCCTGTCCAGGTGTAGGTACTGTGGTCCATGTCTTTACTAAATGTCCCGAATATTTATTTATTTATTACTATAATAATAAATGATGTTTTTTTTATAATATAATCAATCTATAATCTTCAATCATCGTTTAACCATAGATCCGAGCAGAAACAGTAAATAAGATAGGAACAAAACAACCGTTCCATTAGCTATAATCGAGTCGCGTACTAATCGAATCGACGTTAACGATAGACTGATCTATCAGTCTTCAGTCAATATGATTCATGGCCCGCCGAGCTACACTGCGTCCGTCAAGACCAGCCTAGGCTGGCCTAGCAATAATCTAGGATGAGAGCTGGCGGTCAATCACCATCATGTCACTATGGAAAACGGTTTACGAGCACGTATTGTTTATCGGTTGAGTGTAAACCGTTTTTCAGAACTTTCACCATGGAGTACAATTCCTATAGAGTGACAAACTTGCAAAAAACTGAACCAAAACTTGCCGAAAACGCCAACTTCTGGTTAGTTGTAAGGCTACCACGATCCAACTGCGACGCCACGCGATGCCAGTGCCACGATGACATAGCGGACAAGGGACGTTGAACACTTTGCAAGCAACATAACGTCTATATTGCATTAAATGTGGCATTGCGTACTATTAATTGATGTCTACAACGAGCCACGGACGATTTTTGACTGTTTTCACTTTAATTTTCATTGTTTCTTCAACGACAGCTTTGTCAACGTCAGGGATGGCTAGGATAGAAACGTAGACCACTGGCATCGGGATCGATTTGATGAGTATTACAAATTCAAAAGTTTAGTGTATAATTTTGGAGTGTATGTCCGCACTTAACTCCGTAACGGGTGAACAGATTTGGATGAAATTTGGTATGGATGTAGCTTTTACCCTCTGGATTATAAAATTTAACATAAGTTACGTATTTTTCCAAGAATCATGGTTCCTATAAACGATAAACGGTTCCTATAACGGGTGAAAACGCGGGGCACTGCTAGTCCAAAATAAATAACAAAATACTGATATAAAAACACTTTTTAACATTCCAATCCAACTCGAGTCTCAAAAATGCGCATCACCGCCTCTTGGCCTATAAATGCATAATACGTAGCTAACTTCAAAGATTACAGTTCATTACTGAGTCGGACGGGAATGAACAAAGATCAAACAAACTAGGGAGATATGTAGTACAATTATTGTTCGTGTTCAAATGTCCCCGTGTTTCTCTCACTTTTTCACTGTGACAAACACAAAAATTATTAGTACTGCACACTTCCAATCACACTAAGAGGTGTTCAGCAACACTAATAACTAACAAACACTAACTAATAGTCTACATGCTATAATACAGCGGCGACGCCGTTTGCAGAGTGAGTGCAACTGTTCGACTAAAGGCAGAAACTCGCATCAAGCCTGTTTTAGGCCTGATTCGTTCGCACTCGCCACGCCACCTTACCATATCTCCCTTGTTTCTCTGATCTGGAGATATGACCGACATCGGCTGAGCTTATCGCCAGACGTGGAAACACATAAAGGCCACTGATTGCGTAATAGTTATTACAGTGAGCGCAGAACGCAAACAGGTATGTATGCTAGAAGTTAATTAACTTTAAATTTAATTAAGGCCTAAGGTTTAAGTAAGTAGAGCGATGGTGGCCGGACAGTAAGATGTGCGCTTTAGAATCTGACAGCACCAGGTTCGATCCTCGGCCTTGAACATGTTTTTTTTTTCTAGCCCCATCATCGCTTAACAGCAGGCGAGTTGGCGGTCAAACGCAGCCTATAATTGAATAAACTAAGAAGACTAGGACAACTGAAAAATGCGGGTGGTTGGTCGATATACTATACGCAGTGATACAGTGAGTGTGTTTTGTAGGGACTAAGGTTCGAGTTCGAGTTCCAGTGGTAACCGTAGCTAAAGACTAAGAAAGAGGGTATATCGTTATGTCTGCACCTGACTTTTTAACTGTTCGACCATCCACCCACCCGCATTCTTCAGTTTTCCCGTGAACATGGTGCATGTAACTGCGCCGAAATATCGGGAACTCATTCCACAACGTTACCACGGTAAATATCTCGTAAATAATCATATAACTTTAGTGAACAACTGTGATAGTTTAAAACAATCTCATTTCTGATTCTATTTTTCAAAGAAACCTCAAGCATATCTCGCTCCATAGCTCGCTGAGCGACTTTAAATCGATGGACCAGCGATATAACATAATGTCTATGAATATCATGTTCTCGAAATGTTAAACAAGGACTATTTCGATTTCAGCCAAGCAAACCATGCCTACTGCCATACCTAGGTATTAAATGAACATAGTAATATTGGCTGTCCTTGTACTTATGGGTAGTAGAGGAAGGCTAGCAGCCGTCTGGCCGCACAATGGCCACAGATTAATAACGAGCTGCGACGACAATAGCGTCATTTGCGCAGACGCAGACGGATCGTGCGGTGAATGGGTTGGGTTGAGCGCATGCACAATATGCACATTGCACACACCGCGATCATTGCGATATGATCTTCCAATGCAAGTCGCAGTCTTGCAAGACCACAATTTTGAAATTATGACGTATGCTGGCCTCGGCTACACCCCGGTCCACATTGTCGTCCATCCAATAGTAAACAATAATCGGTCCATTTTTTTAAATGTATTTACATGATTTCTTATTATATAGAGGAAGCTCTCGAAGTGTCGGGAACAAACATTTCATTGACTTTGGTTCTAATACTAACTAATAACAAACAATGATTTGCTCAAGCCCCTGTGTTTTTAAAAGTAGCAAATAGTTATTTATGATACAAGTGCGGTAAGTTGGTTATTACAAACGAGTAGACGAATGTAAGCCCGAGACGAAGTCGAGGGCTTACCATAGTCACGAGTTTGTAATAACCAATCCGCACGTGTGCCATACAACGTTTTACAACACATTTGCGAGAAAAAAAGGCTACAAATGAAACAATTTTTATGGAAATGGAAAAAATACCGTAAAGTACACGCACGGTGCTATACATCTGAGCGTGCGGTAAAATTCATTACCGCACGCTCCGTTGTATGATCCGTAATGTTTAACTTTCGAACGATGTATACAGGCTTCGTAAGTGCACTTTTTGAGCAAATGTGTTGTAAAAAAATTCGAGTGCTTATTAATTTTGAATGTGAAGTCGGTTTTTGATAATTATTTTAGTTAATAAAGGCAGTTACCCACTAAAAACAATAGATTAAAAGTTATTTGTTATACAAGAGTGCAAAGTTGCTTTTTAACCGCGTGCTCAATTTTGATGGCTGAGCAAGCAAAGGATTCAAAAATTAAAATCCTGAGCTTTAGCGAGGGAATCAAAAGAGCACGAGGTGAAAAATCTTTGCACTCGAGTGCAACACGTAACTTTTCATCCCACCTCAGCGAGGAAATGACTAAATGAAAAAAAAACATTTGCGCATTATTAACAGTTTCAGTCGATTCTGTTGCCGTCAAATAAACTTCCTCGTCGCTAAAATCACTATTTTAGGTTTTTCACTAGTTTTCAAGTTTCTTGTTTTTAACCTAAGGTTTTAACAATAATAGGGAATATGCATGTGGTTTAAATCTGGTTGAAATATTTTTTTTCCGAATCTTTATTGTTCTGACTTTATATCTAAAAGATTTTTTTTTTATTTATTTACATTTTAATTGCTTAAAATATTAAATAAAAAGTGCAAAATATAAGAGGGAAATTCAAATTTGCGAAACGCTTCACCATTGGTCGAAACGAAACGTGACGTCAAAAGCCACAACATTGCCTTTAGCGGCGTCGATATTCATACTGTTTTAGTAGTGTTTGAGAGAAAAATCGTTTTATATTGAGTTCCTGTAGTTTTTTCCATTAGCTAGTGTAATTTTAGAATTCTCGTGAGACTAGAGATCATTTACGACGATGACTGAGACTGGTTTTGTCAAAGCACATTCGTACAATCTACCAAAAATATCTAGATGCATTCATAATGACAGCATATTTTGCATCAAATCCAGATTTTACAGTTGCTGAGATCAAAGGAGTGAAAGCGGCAAGGTAATTGTTATAATCCATGATATATTTTAATCCATTACATAGGTTTTTACACATAAATGCACTCAGCAGTAATTACCAAAACATAACCTATAAATAATCATTGGTCATTAAAATTGTTATGAATTTGCTGCTCTACTGTCTATATTATAATAATTTATAAGTAATTATACCTAACATTACTTATGTTCCGTATTTTTCCGTGAATTTTTAAGTTTAAAAAAAATATGTGAATACTGTTTACTCTAAATACTTAATGTACTTACCTACTTATTGTTTGTTTGTTGAGTGCATAATATTTGATAATATTCAATACTAAACATACTTCTAACTGTTCTAACTCACACCATGCTATCAAAATATAACATACTTACATTGAAATGATCTTCACGACAATGCAAACATGATGTTGGAGATACTTCATCTCTTCTCATAACCTTACACCATTGTTTACGTATTTTCGCATCTCTTGGAATAGGAAAAAAACACTTTATCGGGTGTATTTCTAATAGTGTTTGTACACTTTGGCACAAGACGATACCTATAAAAATGTTTTTTAGCTTCTTCCATGGTCTGGATATCAATAAAACTGAAAATCTGTGTGAAATAACTGTATCGCCTATAGTAAACAAACACAGAACGTGGCTTCTGACGTCATCCAAGGCCCGCGAAAAATTGCGGCGTTCAAACAGCTCAAATTTATTCAATGTTTTAAATATTATTTTAAAAATTAATTTGAGCATTTCCAACTGTAATTATATTTTTTACTATGATATAACGATGTAAACAGTTAATTAAAAATATAAAAAAAACACATGCATATTCCCTATTATGACGTGAAAAGAAAATGGCGCGCGCAAAGCAAATTAAAATAAAGTACACCAAGAAGGTTCCGAGCTGAGATTTTAACAAATTAAAAAATGTTGTATGATAAATTCGGCACCATGGAGGTAGAAGTAAATAGGTTTAATGATGTTATGAATTCACAAACTTAGTGCACACGATGTTCTAAATTCAATTTTACTTTATCCTCTAGCGAATAAAAACGGCGTTTGCTCTCAGATATTGAATAGCAAAAATACTCTTTCCGAGGTGGGGAGATGAAAAAATATATTATTAGTTATGCCTTCCCAAGGTTAACTATAAATACTGATAATCTTCTCTAACAGCCTATTTATGCCTCTAAATATTATACTCTCCTAGTAATCTGTATTTATTTCCCCTATTTCCTGAACAATGGGACTAACTCCGCGCTGTCCTATTACTTACAGAACAATCGGCTATTGAAGCTTATTCAGGAATAGCGCTTTATTTTTCATTCCCACTTTACATTAATATCGGTAATGACCGACCACTCCCTTCTCTTGCTAGGTACTTGGGCAATGGTTCTCACGGTATATGTTTCGGGACATTCCTAAAGAAAGTTTAGGTCCATCCTGGTCATGAATACTTAAAAATAGCATTCGGATACCGCTGCAGGATATTTTCTTGTTTAAAACCGACAATCTTTAGGGTTCCATACCCAAAGGATGGCTACGGGATCCTATTACTAAGCCTACGTTGTCTGTCTGTCCAACCTTTTAAAGGCGTTATCTTTTGAAGCATAATAGTTGAAATTTTCACAGAGTATGTAATGTTACGGCGAATTAAATAAAGTAAAATCATCATCATCATCATTGCAGCCTATCATGTTCCCACTGCTGGGACTCAGGTCTTCTCTCATAGAGAGACGATGGGTCCTAATCTACCATGCTGGCCCAGCACGCTATGCAGTTTGTAAATAAACAGAGCCAATGCTTTTAGAGAGCAGCTCACCCTAAAAGCATTTCACTGTAACCTATATAGTTGAATCAACTCGTATTATCTACTCTTATTATTATTTTCATAGGGCTAATGCTTTTATTAACTAAACAAAATACAAGCTAACACTAACACTACAAAAACAGTTAAAGACCGTTGAAGGTCTAAAGACAATCCAAATGCTCAAGCCCACTATCAGTTGGCAGCGTACTCAGCATGCTGGCGGCATTACCACGCTGAATGGCAATGCTGCGTTTAGCCATAAACACGCCAGCATTTTGGTCACGCGTCGCATTAACCAGGTCTCTGGAAGATTTTTGAAAATGAAGTGAGCTCCCGCTCCCTCAAATGCCCAATGCTTGCCCAAACCCCAAACGGCTCAAATATCTGATACTTGGAATGATAGATGGGCCTCGACCATTCGGCAGCCCCGAATAACAGCGTGATCAAATCACACCAACATTATAAATGCAAAAGTTTGTGTGTTTGTGTATAACACAATTTGTGTGTAATAAACATCATCACGTATGTTTGTTACTTCTTCAAGCTGAAACGGCTGAACGAATTTAGATACATTTTTGAATGGAGGTAGTTTACCACAAATACAACTTTTCCGGGATAAAAAGTAGTCTATGTGTTACCGGGGTGAAACCGCGGAGCGCAGCTAGTGCTAAAGTCAAAGTCAACGCTGTCTATCATCGATACAATGCAATATAGAGTCACAATCGTGTCAAAAAAATGTCAGAACCAAAACGCAGCGCACGCTACTAATTGCGCAGACTTTTTGGTTAGTTACAAGCACAAGGTAACCGCGATCCGACAACAACTCCGATGACATAGCGGACAACTAACGTTGAACACTATGCAAGCGACATAACGTCTAACTTGGAGTAAATGTGTAAATGTGGAGTAAAATGGTGTATATACCTAATCAATGATTGGTATAATCTCATTGTATACAATTGATACAGTGTATGTACAATGACGCTCGGACGTTTTTTGACTGTTTTCACTGAAAGATTGTGACTGTGTCTATGCGACTTTATCTCACTAATGATGTTGGGTTCAGCCACCAGTTCGTTACTCTAATACCATA
This sequence comes from Agriopis aurantiaria, assembly GCA_914767915.1. Classification (NCBI taxonomy): domain Eukaryota; kingdom Metazoa; phylum Arthropoda; class Insecta; order Lepidoptera; family Geometridae; genus Agriopis; species Agriopis aurantiaria. The sequence goes on from OU611999.1 coordinate 9,578,114, forward strand.
TAACTAACCATACAATTTTCATATTACAATACCAGTTCTGTAGTAAATCAACTTTGCATCTCAGCTTGAATATAATGTGATAACATTGTCAATAAACTACAGTGTTAATTCTACAGTTTGAGCGGAATGAATAAATTTAAATAAATCTATGGCAGATTAACATTTTATAATGCACGGTAACGAAGTGGGTAATTTGCTTATGTAATCAAATTTTATTTCTAACTAGCTGCGTCCCCCTGGTTCACCCGTGTGGATTATGTACTCCTTCCTTAGATATCATCAGCCCCCATGCCCCCCCCCCCCCCCTAGATCCGCCAATGGTAGGTATTCCTCATAGCTTCGGATTATCACCTAGCAATTCCATACATTCGACTCAATTTTTCAATTTGATTCCTTCGAACCTTGTCAGAATATATAGCCACCCCCAAAATGAGTTCCTGGATCCGCCCCTGATACCTACAGGAATAGTGTAAATCAAGTATATATATATTTTTACTGGCAAAACAGTTTGCCTGCCCATATACCATTAAAGGTCTAAAGATACTAATGCTCAAGCCCACTATCAGTAGCGTTAGTTTGAGACCGCGTATAAGGCCCCAGGATACAAATATTTCCTCATCAAAATTTACAACGCAAGTATACCTAGCTGCCTCCCATGCCGTCATTCTTTGTTTTTTTTTTATATATTAGTTTTGGCATTTTGGCACCCCCCCCCCCCCCCCCCCTTGCTATCTGGCGCCTATAGAGCTACCGCTCCTCTCGCTCTACCCCAGGGTCGGGCCTGGACCCAAAACCTAATTCACAAACATCAAAAATGTTCTAAACTTCTATTGCAAGTAAGTATATTAATAAAGATTACCACTCTATATCTAAGTACTTACTCTGTACAATGCCTATTTATTCAGAGCACTGAAGTTGTTTGTTTTCCAAAGTAACAATAACGGACAGATAAGCGTAGGTAATATACCAAGCTAGGCAGATCGTTTATTTCGAAGAACTAGGTAAAGTAAATATACCAGGCGGAAGAGAAAGCGACGTTACAGCGGATATTTAGATGACTGCTAAATATAGTGCAGTCGTGCTTTAAGTCGGATAAAAAGTTTATTGACATCCCGGAGCCCGCGCAAACGCGGAAACTCGGGGTCTAATGTAACTTAATAACCAAGTAGAAATCAGACAAACGGTTGCGGACCTGTAAATATCCTAGCGTTTCCCGCCGATTGTATCGTATTGCAGTTTATGGGCTGGCGTTAGTCAGGTCTAGACAGCGATCAAGTGCCTACGTCCAGAGTTCAGATTGCAGAATTTATCAAGTTTAAAATCGGAGCACGCCGATGGCGGCGCTGGCAAGCCGTGTCTGCTTTACGTTCCGCGCCGCTCATTGCAATCGATGCCTCCAAACCAAACACAGCCCCCAATTACGTTGGACTCATAAAACAAACGTTTATCGCTTGCATTCCCTCGTTATTTGAAATCAGAAACTGTTACAAACACTCCACTGATATATTTGAATGTTGTAATGGTATCGAATTCGACTCGACTCGAGCGCAGTATCATAAGTGCAGAAATAAATCTATAGCTAATCTCACTAAATTACTTGAGGGTTTTGCTAGCAACGCATGCATGTTATTAGCAGTTTCGCATCGTGACAAATTACATATGTTCAGGAAGCTAAATCGGGTGTTTTTCATTGCTTTGACTGTTCCCAGGTTATCGTACCCTGCGAAGAGTTGGCAGCGCTCGCAGAATGGTAAAAATTGCCCGCGCACCGAAAACAAATCTTGAAATACCCAACTATGTAGAATGTATATTTAGACAGTTACACCACAGAAGACATAATAGGTTACACTGAGTAGTACTTTATTACAGGAATTTGCGTTGCGGTTGCGGCCTATTCGCTCGTAAAGAGACGTAAAACGCGTTGAAGTGGAGCGGTGGCTTTTACAGGCACTTGAGGCGAGCTTGCTTAGATATTATCAGAGAATATTATTCATAAATATGGAATGAGGACGTCTGGGTCAGTCTAGGACCGATTGCGGTTCCGACAGCTTTGACGACTCCACAATACGAAGGTGACACGTTCAGTCTCGGTCGCGCGTTATGGCGACCACATAAAATTTGGTTTACGACTGGTTTAACTACTGGAATATTATGCGTGAATTTGAAGCGCGGCGGTTCATGATGTCCTTTAGAATTTAACTCTAATATAAGTGCTAACAGACGTGTGGATTTAGTTGACCTCAACCGCCGTCTGACCAACGGGAGAGAAAGAGAGGGAATAATGTTATTCTCACTCTTTCTTTCCCGTTGGTTGGACGGCGGTCCGTTAACCAAATCCATACGTCTGTTAAAGCCCCCAGCAGTTACCCACCAAAGTTTAACCTTTACAATTTTTAGATGCTTTACTGCTATCTAATTTAATCCAATCTTATTTTTACTTTTCATTAAAATGGGCACGTACTTTCGAACTTAATACTGGTAGTAGGTAGAAAACAACGATAATATACAACAAATCGTCATTGATGAAAACTCTGCTAACTAGTGCGTTCACGACTTTCGCATCTGTATCAGCGATATGGGTATGCAGATTTTCTACTTATCGTATTACGTTCTGGCATTGAGCTATGCACTCTCATAATTTATGGTCACACGGAACGATGCTACTAAGCCGTAAGGAGATCATTGGACTTATCATTACACATAACTTTTCGGCTGTTTCATTTAAAAATATCATTCAGACAACGAAATTCTCATGGAACAGCTGTTTTTTTTCCCCACGATTTTAGTTGGTTCCGTCTTAAAAGATGTTCTTAAATGAAGACAGTTACCTCCTTAGTACCTACCACCGATCCGCGTAACCCGCGCAATTGTAAGTTCTATTCATTTACGAGATCGTTTTTGCTTCGGAATTGAATCTGAAAATTCGGACCTATTTATTTTTTATTTTTTTTATTTTCCTTCCCTATTTCAAGAGCGTTAATGTTATTTTTTATAATCTTTCAAAAGAGTAGGTGGGTAATGTTTTTATAACCTTTGAAGATTATACAAATGCAGTTGTATTCCTACCCACAACTTTTCAAGAGCACACTACCTAACCTAATGTTTTTAATGCGAGTTTCCCCATTTTCCATTAAGTTGAATAAGTTTACGGTATGTAGATCGGACCGGGAACTAGGTTCTAATTCGATTACGTTTGGATTCCAATGTCAAGTGAATCAAAACTAGCTTTAATTTTATTACAGTTTGGTTGGATTTATGCCCGATCACGGCGATCACCCACCGCACCGGTGGTCACCCAGAATTTCGGCCCGCATAAAGTGATATATGAAGTGATTGGGACAGACAGACGCGGAAAACGACTTTAATTTATACTATGTAGAGATAGAGAAGAGAAGAGATAGAAATAGAGACAGAGATAGAGATGGAGATAGAGAAGCCTACTCATGTGATTAATACTTTATTCGTAGAGGGTAGTTGCGAGGGCGTGCGGTGTGGCGGCGAGAAACGCTGCGTGCTAGACGCAGAGCTGGGCCCGCACTGCGTCCGCTGCGGCTCCTGCGCGGTGGCCGGCGCGCCCGTCTGCGCCGTCGACGGAAACACGTACGCGGGCGCGTGTGCGCTGCGGCGCGCGGCTTGCGAGCGAGGACGAGCGCTGCCTCTGGCTTACAAGGGACCCTGTATAGGTGAGATACACTTACCGCTTCATACTTACTTATTAATACTCATCTGTCCGCACGGTACGGCGTGAGCGCGGAAGTGATTGGTTTTAGTATCTTTTGCAATGTTTGTCTGCCAACAAAAATTATGCATGCTGAGCTAGGGTTTTATCTCTAGGCGACGAACCTCGTTTTCAACACTTATTATATATACAAGGTTACTGGCTTACTGGTAGTCAGTTAGCATCTTTATAAGGGCGGCCTCGGTGCCTACGTCATAACAAACAATACTTTTGTTCTATGACTTTACGAAATTACAGATAAAAATACAGCCTTTCCATACAAAAATCCCCGGGGAAAACATATGAAGCAGCAGATTTTTTTATCGCCAATTTTGATAAGTCGTAGTACATAAGTTGTTTGTTTTGAATCCGCCATTAGGAGGGTGCTAACTGATTACCATGCAGTAACCCTGTATAGAATAGGTCTACGTTTGGCATCCAACTCACCTGATGGAAAGCGATGGAGTGGCCAAAGATGGAATACGTAGACCTAGCAGGTACTTATTCACTCTGGCCTTGAAGATACCCAGGTTATAGTTATCGGTTCACGAGGCAAATTGGCTAATACTTCGGGCCGGTGGCATGTTGACTATGTAGGGATGGTATTTATAGGTATGTTCTCCGACTTGTCCTGTTGTAGAAGAGGGAAGGAGGGATTGGGTCGTGTACCTCAAGCGCACACCGAAATGAAACCTGTAAAAAAAACAAAAAGGAGATTCTACTACCTAAGATAATGTAAAATATCTGCTGCATATACCTACTATACTATATACTTCACGTGAAGTCTTCGCCCATTGTTAACCGATTATTTTGTTATTGAGTATAGGTTATACTTATTTCGAGGGTAAAGAAAATATTCTACCTGTTGACCTATTGAACTTCCCGTGATGTCGGTAGTGTTGTTTTTTTCTCTAGTAATAATGGATGAATTTTTGTACCAGCCGGTATTTATCTAATTTGGTGGTAGGTAGTCGTATCGCCTTATCAATGTTTCGAAGAACAACAATGTAAGGTATGTGATGTTGCAGGTAACGCGACATGCGCATCTATATCTTGCGGCGCGGGGCAGCGGTGCGTGTCGGGCGGTGCGAGCGGCGCGCGCTGTGTGTCGTGCGGCGCGTGCGCAGGCGGCGGCGGCACGCGCCGGCAGCTGTGCGGCTCCGACGCACGGACCTACCCCTCCTGGTGCCGCCTGCAGCGCGCCGCCTGCCACACCGGCCGGCTCGTGGAACCTATACACACCGGCCCCTGCGCAGGTGAGCTAACACCACGGGAACTACGTTGGGATGGGATGTCGGCCCACGGGACATAGGTAGGTATACCTACGAAGTGTGCCTTAACAAAAATCTGTTGGAACTTAAAATGTCACACTTCTAGCGTACCTACTGCCAATTTGTGCATCCACCACGCGTCATTCGTCCTAAGCTTCGGTCGCACGAGTGCAATTGCCGCGAGCAAACTCGCTTGGTGTAGCAAACTACTCGCTACGACTAAGATCCATTCTCGCGAGTTGAGTTGGCAATGTTCAATTCGTCGCGAGTGGGCTTCTCGTCGCGATTTCAATTCGAGTCGTACAACACGGTTGTTGAGAAAAAAAATCAGCCAATTTACATCGCATTTCTTTGCTTGGATACCAACCGAACGTAGCGAATCGCATCGCTAGTCGCTTGGTAGGTACCTTATATGGGACAAACAGGCAGCGAGTGGCTATATTCACTGCGAGCAAACTCGCTTAGTGTGACTGAAGCTTATAGTGACACTGTGTCTCGTTGTGGTTAAATATTACTTTATAGAAAAAAATTACAAAATTCCCACCACTAAATGGTGTTTATTTCGCCGCTCCAGCTCGGTAGGTTGTCACAAAGGTCACAGGGTTTTGACAGCTCAAAGTAGGTCAATATTTTAATTCACATTGTTATAGAGGAAGTAGTGACCTTATAAGATTAAAATAGTGTTTCAATTTCAATCGCTTCAAAATGCAGAATGAACATCGTAAAAGAGATAGAGGCATTACTGGTATTTGAGGAACGTGAAACGATGGTCTCGAAATAAATCTGATATTTGAAATAGCTAATGGTACTAAGAGATTAAATTTTTAGTGGACGACCCACATGCCGCCTACTGAATGAACATGTAAAAATATCAAATGCGTATTACGATAATTTCAGATCATGCGCGCGCGTGGCTTATGATTTAGACTATTTTAGACATTCTTTGAGCAAAATATTGATATATTTGTATTTTTTTTTTCAGGGAGCAAAAACATAACGGACTATAGTGTGACTGATGGGAAAAGAAAGAGCGGTGCGGGCAAACGCGTGCTATAGTCATAGACTATTCTAGGTTTAGCCAGACAAGTATCAGCTGGCTTCGTATAGATATAGTATAAGAAAACGTTGACTGGCAAATCTGGAGTTTTACTCAGTTGTATGAAATTTATCAGTTTTTTTTTTAAATACGTAAAGCTAGTCTTGGCAAAGTTATGTGAAATGTTGAATGTCTAAAAATTGCACCTATGTTGGCTGAATCAGATAGGTAGATACTGCGTTTAACTCCAGGCTTTTCATGTCGACACAAAAGCGGTCACTGTGTTATTGAACTACCAACTTTGGACGTTAAGGTACCTACTTATATCGTTTTAATAACTAAAATTAATGATTTTGAAAATACTAAATAAAGTAATACTTCATAGATCCATGATCTCAAGGGTAAGAATATCAAGAGTTGGTATATCTAGTGACCGCTTCGACTCCTATCCGAGTGAGGTACCTTCAAATTCAAAACCCGTAGTTAAGGTAGAATTAGACAAAGCTATCGAACCTGACGCACTATTTCGAATTTTGTAGATAAATAATATTTCTATTATGTACTAGTTTTAAATATTAACACTTACATTATTTGAGCACCAAATCGTACTTAATATTTAGTCAAATATTGAATAGGGACTGGTAGTTAGCACAATATTTGGATATACTTAGGAACTTAAAATAAATTCAAATTTTCTCGTCTCGTTGAAAGTTTACGAAGCTCGTATTATGATGGAATCACTTTCATCAGACTGACGTAATTGTTCTTAAAATTAACTCTAGAATCATAAGACTTAAATAATTTTATTTCATGAATTATGTGGTTAACGCTTATGCAATATTTATTATTAAGTTATGAGTATGAAGTTTTAGTGCAATAATTTTATTGAAAATTGTATGTAATTTATGTTATTATGTTTTGTTTGTTACGAGTGCGCAAGGTAAATGTAAAATGGAATTCGAGCATGTATCATGTTGAAATACGTTTTCAGTATTAATGTGTACGTAGGTCGTAGGGTTATTACGATGTCATTATTTTCGATACATTTTCAATTGAAAGTGATTTTAATAGACTGTAGTTATCGAAAGTAATTTATTGTTACTTTTTAATTAATTTCCAAAATGATTCCAAGAATGTTTTAATTTGTGAATTTAATGGATTTGTAAAGGTATCTTAATGCTGTCGTTGTAAAATGAATTTCTTGGCGTCCTTCCTAGCTTTAAATAGTTTAAAGTTATATTTCTTTACAATATCTTTTAGAGTTCAATCAAGCAAGACCGATGCAAACAGCTAGACAAAATATATACACACGCATTCAAGAATGTTATTTATCATTTATCCATAAACTCATAAAGTATTGATTCCTGCACGCACAAAATATTTATTGCTATATTTTTTTTGACAATTGCTCTTTTAAATATTACTAAACAAAACTTCCGTTTTAATAGTTACTTCTATATTTCATATCTTTTAAAATCGTTTGCCAAGCAATTTAACTTAAGTAGTCAATGTAGACTGGCCTAGTGAAATTTTACCTTTAGTAAAATTTTTGTAAAAAGTGTCCAAAGATTTAAAATTTGAGGTCAGTGTATTCTTTGATAACATGGAATTTATTATTGTCATTGGATTCGTAGATAAGAATTAGGTACCGTGTTGGATGTAATATGGCAAGCGGCTGCAAATCATTTATTTAAGGCCAAGTGGCGTTTACTCGCCGGAAACTGAACTTACTAGTGATGGCGTAATATGACGTTGACTCGTTGACCAACAGAACACGAAATGCTACGTGATGTCATGTTAATTTCGCACAATAGGCTTGTGTCCTAGTGTTTCATTTATTACAACTGAATGATGTAATTAAAGACATTACACAGACTGAAAAAATAATTTAAATTGGCTGGTAAATTTCTGAGATTTAAGCGTTTAAGGTTTTTTGGTGGGGATAGAGGACGGAAGCCCTGTACTCAGTGGCGTAAGCAAAGAAAATACAAGCAAAGGCCCTAGAGCAAAAAATTGGGGCCCCAACGTCTAGACTCTAGCTCTAAACTTTTAGGTTTTATCAAGCATAAATATATTATAATTATATGAATAAGAGGTGCAAAGCTACATAGGTATATATACATGTACCTATGTGTATGAGTTGCCATGATTAAAGTCGCGTTGCAACCTGTTATTTATATTCGGTGGGAGAATTTTTTGGGTTTTTCTTCTTATCAGGTCTCGAGGGCCCCCAGAGCTTGAGGGCCGGTGCACTGCACGACCTAGCCCTCCGATAGCTACGCCACTGTCTGTACCTCTCCCGTAAAGCGTATGTTAGTGCATTTGAATGGCGCGCGCACGGCTTGATATAGAGCGCTCTCTGTCTAGCATGAAATTAAAATACTTATAACTTATTTATTTTTGAACAAATTTTTATTTTGTTTTCGTCGATGGACTCTATGATCAGCTTTTTAAGAGGTGACAAAAAAATAGGACACATGCCTATTCCGCTCGGGTGTGATAAAATTTCTTGTTACAATAATATTTGTAGTGTAGTGCTACGTCGATTAACTTTACCCACACTTTCGATACGTCATACGAGAATTTTATCTGTTCCGAGAAGGGTACATTAAAAAATGGTTTTAATTATGTTCTTTGCGCCGTGATTTGTCCCACCATAGGTATTTAGGTACTACATAGCTGTTTACTCATAATAATGAATAGAAATCTTGACTCTTGTCAATTACTTCTCAGTGCTAATCGTGTTGTTAACTTTATCTATTAATTACTAAATTGTTGTAGTTAAAACTCATTGCAAACATTAGATGATGTATAATTAATATATTTTCCTTGTTTCTTCATAAATATTTTACACCGATATAAGTCTTCTTATTCAATGACCTACCTTACCCTGGACTTCTAAGATCTTTGTTTAAGGCTACATTATTTTCTTAGTAAGTATTTATACCTACCTTTCTACTACCTATAGTAAACGCATTATCATCTGAGTCGTCAGGTCATAAATCATTGTCTATCTCGCTCGCACCTACATGTCATTTCTGTCTATCTCGCTCGCACTTACAGGTCTTATGGTATGACGTTTATTGCTTGACGACTCAGTTGGTAACGCGGTGACTATAGTATTTATACTGGGGCGATGGTGGCCGAGCGGTAGCGGCGGTGTACAATCTGACGGCACCCGATTCGATCCCCGGCCCGGCACCAATCACTTATTTCTTAAATAAACTAATTGCAGATTTCATGCCATCGCTCCAAAATAGAGGGAATAACATCGTGAAGAAACCGGTATATAATATGTCTAAGAATGTCAAAACTTTTTTTGATACCTGGGCAAACAAGCATATATATATGGACCGCCTGATGGTAACCATGTCACCGTCGCCTATGGGTACTTGTAATACCAGTGGCATCACAAATACGTTGCCGACCATTAAGGACTCTATATGAACTCGCTTTTTGAAGATCCCCATGTTGTGGCTTCTCGGAAACACTGCAGAAGGTAGCTCATTCCACATTTTGCAAGTATGAGGCAAGAAAGATCGTGAAAAACGCACAATGTGCGATTTCCACTGATCTATGTGTGGATGAAGTTCAGACATAATATGACATTCACCAACATGCACTGGGCCAGCATGGTGGATTAGGGCCCATACTCTCTCTCTCTCTCTCTAAGAGGCCTGAGTCCCAGCAGTGGTAGTGGTACTTGCAGGTAGTAATAATAATAGTTATAGCTGACATCACCAACGCTTACATTGGCTTACAACGTTTTTTTTTTCGCGGATATGTTCGCGTTTGACCACCAACTCGCCTGTTGGTAAGCGTAATTTTTGAATTTAATTTGTTAATCCTCAAGTGTGGAATACTTCAAATATAAATAAACCGGCCAAGTGCGACTCGGGCTCGCGCACTGTGGGTTCCGTACCACTACAAAATACAATAATTATCAATTAAAAAACCGACTTCAAAATTAGTAAAATATAGCATTTCGATCCAGTGTAATGATAAATAAAATCGGTAATTCAGGTAATGAATTACCAGTTATAACTTGGTAATGAACAGAAATGTATCCCGTCTCGCACTTGGACATTATTTATAATTTTGTTGTATCGTTATTTGTTATTATACTTCAGGGTGTGTACTATAATCATGCCAAGTTTGACGCTTGTACGTATTACTCGGTATTACCGTTTTTACATTAGAGCAATTACAAAAATACGTAAACATACGTTTGTTGTATGGGGAAACCCCTTTTAATTTTTACTTTTTGACTTTCCGCCGTTACATTACATATTCTATGAAAATTACGCTCTCTGTAGAGAGTAGTATCTTTGATATTACGGTTCGAAAGATACAGGCGTTCACATGTAGGACAGACGGACGGAAAGAAACCAATTAAGCCTGCAATAAGTTTTTATACAAGCGCCTTATGTCGTTTTTAGGATTTAAGGTGGTACGATTCACATATGGCGGGAAATTCAAATTTTAAACAGTTTTTTGGTTCTAGTAGCCAGACCAGGTAATTATTTTTAAATAACACAGTGTTTGCTAAAATGTTGGCTGTTCTGTACTTTATGGTGTAGGTACAACTTAGTAACAGTAACGCGCCATATTACTTACATTTGTCAATAAACCGTTTGAAATGGCAAAAATTAGTTTATTCACAAATGTAAGTAATAATGTGCATTAAAGATAAATAGCTTTACATGATTTTGTAAAGAATAATAATCAATTTGCGTATACATCATGATCGCTTACAATAATTACCCGGCCTAGCTACATGGACAAGAAAACTGTTTGAAATTTGAATTTCCCGCCATTTGTGAAACGAACCCCCTTAACTCACTATAAAGAATAAAATAAAGAATTTTAAAATTGAAAATTGTTCAAATAAAAATTATTGTTATTTCCAATTCTATATTTCATAATAGTACCAGGATTATATCTACTACAATATGTCGGATGAAAATTACATTACGCTTATTTATTTATTCTTGACAATATTTACAAAGTGAAAGGATCATTGGCACTACCGAGACTTATATAAAAAGTGAGGTCTCAGTAGCGCCGATGATGATGATGATGATGAGAAATTAGTGCCTTGTGCCATAATAACAAGTACTATTTTGTTCACAGGGGCCTTAAGCCCAACTCGTTACGCGGTCCCAAACTAACGTTTTAATGAAAACCGCGCAGTTCGGAAAATCACGCGAACAAGAACCTTACGCGCCCAAATACAGTTTGCGATCGCGCAACATTTTTTCATCACCTAAACTGCATTACTTTAAACAGCTAGCCGTAAGGCCCCAGATCTATGTTGAAGTAGACACTGCAAGTAAGTCAACTTGTATGAAAACCCAGCGTGCCGCATTTTTGTGCCAAAACGTCACGAGAGCAATGTAGTAGTAAATTAACATGACCAGCTGAGCTACGTTCAGGAGATAGAGAACTAAAAGACTGTTTTAAACTATCACGGTTGTTCACTACAGTTACCTATATGATTATTGACGGGTTATTTACCGTGTAAGCTAGCGTGGCGTGGCGGCTCCTTGACTAATTTTTTCGTTGTTTTTCTTACTTGCCTTATAACGGAACGACTCAGTCGCTTTTTTAACTCTCAATTTAGTATTGCCGGGAAGAGAGATGATATTGCTATGAGATTTGGTTGTTATGATTTGGGGGGATCGTTTGTCCATCAATTAGAGCAGGAAAATAATGAATGAAACTTTTCATACACAAATGACAGATAAACAACAGTGTTTATTAAACATAGTTTTTTTTTTTTTTTGTATCAAGTGTGTTCGCTTAAATGCTTGGAACGGCGAAATAGCACTCTGGGCGTGCCCTGACGTACCTCCTAAACGCAACCTTGCTTTTGAAAAGTTTACTATGGCGCAATTTGATATTTTTGCATTGACGTCTAACGTGCCATCGCCAAGACGATAGAGAGAACTGAATTATGCAGCATGCTAGTTGAAGCAAAGATCCGACTTAAAACATGCCACAGACACGCAAAGTATTTGAACTCGCGGAATCTATGCTTAAAAAGATCTGTGGTTATGTTCTAAGCTTTACGAATCACACGCGGCTTGCCTTCGTAGCCAACTTATTAAAAAAAAGGAATGTAAAAACACAAAATTAAATTGATCTCCTCTCCTAATAAAACTATACAATGTCAAAAATACAGAAAACCCTCCTTGGACAATCGGATAAAGAGACCCAGTAGCCCTTAACAACAAAAAAAACTTATAAGTGAGAAATTTACATAAACACAAATTTTAACTTATAAACACACATTTTATGTTAATTTAACTAAATGATGATACATGAATTACTATCATAATATTTAATTATTACTTATATGTAGGAACAAAAGATAACATACATCTGTTCAGTTCATGCCATATAAGACTGGTTTGCCCGCTCGTCCCACAAGCCGTGATCAGACTGATCCCAGAGAGTTGTAGCCACTGATACCGTGATCTGTTTGCCTCAAAGAAACAAATTAATATTCTACCCGCTGATCACAGTATCCAAGGCTATAAGAAACAAAATAAATTATCATTTTGGACAAGTTATTGAATAAAAATAACAGGGTTACACCAATGAAGATAGACTAAGAGGAAAGACAATAGCGGAAGATTAGAGCGTAGCTCGGAAATTTGCCTAAAACGGTATAAACTTAGATGGCACCGTAATTTGAGCGTGCTATAGGTTGTCTCGAACTTCCGTAAGCGCTGCAGTCAGATAACATACGAAAGGGTTCTAAAAATTACCGTAGCCCTAGTATCACAGTCAAGTTTCGCAACATTTCGCAAGAGAAGTGCAACCTATACCAGTAGATGGCGCTTTTCTTTATTCTATTGAAATGTTGCGAATCTCGACTGCGATACTAGCGCTACTGTAATTTATAGAACCCTTTCGTATGTTATCTGACTGCAGCGCTTACGGAAGTTCGAGACAACCTATAGCACGCTCAAATTACGGTGCCATCTAAGTTTATACCGTTTTAGACAAATTACCGAGCTACGATCTAATCTTCCGCTATTGTCTTTCCTCTTAAGTCTATCTTCCTTGGTTACACGTAACGGTGGTACTAAGCCAAAAAGAGGTGACAGGTACTAAGTTGTGACAGGTACCTGTTCATTATCTAGTTATGGGACGAGCTGCAGAACCAGTAAATCCATTCAATCCATTACAAATATAACTATACCTTCAAAAGCAGACCACCAACCTTCGGCCAAAATAAAATGAATGGACGGGCCATAACCATTAAATTTGTAAAAACGAATCAAAACCGTCGGACATATACTTCAACACCTAATTATAACCATGTACAGTACATTTGTTACAAAACATAGATAGCAGTTTTTTGTTGTGTATTTACACTTTGGGAAAGCACACGAAGGCATAATTTTGTCAGATGTTTCGTTATTATATAACAATAGTCTTGTGTTGCACTTCCTACGGCTAGAGACAGAGTGAAACGAAGTGAGCGCCGGCGCTCATTTTGCAATCTTCAAATATGCGCTTCTCTGGCCTCGTCCATACATTTTATTTCGGTGGAAGCCACCAACATGAGATATTTTGAGCTGTAATACTTGTACGTCAATCCTATACCTGTAATTTTTTTTTGTTCTGACAATTGCAGAATATCTAAAAAGCAAAATGATAACTGTAAATTCTGTTCAATTTTGAAATTATTTAGAATATTCGATTTTAACTAGAGCCACAGTAATATAAGTAATATAAATACAAGTACAGATGATTCATTCCGCAAAATCATTTAAATAAGTAGCGCCTCTTGCTACTACATAATAAAGTACAATTCAGGACGAGCAAGCGCTAACTACCTACAGCTATATTAACCCAGAAGTTGCCTCTCTGTCTATCACGTAACTCTTGTCGCGTTATCTCTGTCTATCGCGCGGGAGGTCCGACAAGTCGGCTACTTGTAGCTTCATACCTAAAGTGCGGAGTGCGCCACGCGTGCTACTGCAGTTTCACTGCTCACAGTGCTACGTGTGCTTTAATAAATATAAACAATCTCAATAAGCAACCGGACAGGTGTATGATTTGTTAAAAATAACAGGCTCAGTGAAAAATATAATTATCATCATCATCATCATCATCAGCCAGAAGACGTCCACTGCTGAACATAGGCCTCCCCCTTTAACCTCCACACTGAACGACAGCCTGCCTTTTGCATCCACTGGATGCCAGCGACTCTTACTATGTCGTCGGTCCATCTAGTGGGAGGCCTACCTACGCTGCGTCTTCCGGTTCGTGGTCTCCACTCAAGAACCTTTCTTCCCCATCGGTTATCGGTAATCGGTAATATAATTATATATACATTTAATATAGAAACTATTTAAATTGGCTAATAAAGTTCTGAGATATAAGCGTTTAAAGTTTTTGTTTGGATTAAGAACAATCGCTCCGTCCCTTTCTCACAAGGGGAGTGACAGTACGCGTACTTACATGTGACGTCATTCGAAAGTATAGTGCGCTCTGTCTAGGAAGGTTTTAAAATGCTTATAATATCTTTCTTAATTTTGAACACATGTCTCTATTTATTTATGGTCAACTTGTCGTCGATCGTCAACCCACGCAGAGTGCCATTGAGGTGGCAAAGTTATGGTCTAGAAACTTGATTTGAAAATAGAGTTGTATTTTGCGGAACATCGACTCGAAAGAAGAAGAATGGTCAACTTTTATTTTAAGACAATAAAATAACATATAGCCTATTTTAGTTTAGTTTTGAACATTTGTATTTGGTTTATGGACGTGAAGTGAAATATTACAAGATAATTACAGCCTTTTACAATGTTACTACAGATGTCAGAGCTAAAAAAAACTTACAGATTATAAGTATGTATTCTTAAAACTATTATTACAATTTCAGTTCAGTTGTAGTTTGGTAGAAGTGTGATACTCGTGCTTAGCGACGAAGGTAAATGTGCGAAATAGAAACGAAACTAGCATTATAAACTAAAGAAGCAAAAAGAGCGTTTTTGTTTCGCTCCCTTCTCGCACGATTTTTCGGTTAAGGTAAAGGGTGATATCAAAACGAGCGTAATATGTGAAAACTTCTGGAAAACAAAAAAAAACGCTTTCACCAACATTCACGCTTGAGATGTCTAGTTCCTACAAGAATTATACAACTTATGAAAAGATAATGGAAGATGATGGGTACATGGAAAATGGGTACATGGACGATGGGTAGACGGAAGATGGGTACACGGAAGATGGGTACATGAACGATGGGTACGCGGAAGATGGGTACATGAACGATGGGCTACGCGGAAGATAGGTACATAGATCGCGTGACATCACTTTCACGCGCTTAGTGTGAGTAAGTAAATAGAACGGGATCTGACGTTAAAACGGGTCTCCTGCGTCCAAAATGTAAATGTAAACATGTTTTGTTACATTTTGGCGCAGGAGATGGCTTTCGCTAAACATGTTTTGTTACATTTTGGCGCAGGAGAACCGGCTTCAGCTAAACATGTTTTGTTACATTTTGGGCGCAGAAGACCCGGCTTCAGCTAAACATGTTTTCTTACATTTTGGGCGCAAAAGACCCGGCTTTAGCTAAACATGTTTTGTTACATTTTGGGCGCAGAAGACCCGGCTTTAGCTAAACATGTTTTGTTACATTTTGGGCGCAGAAGAACCGGCTTTAGCTAAACGTGTTTTGTTACATTTTGGGCGCAGAAGACCCGGCTTTAGCTAAACATGTTTTCTTTCATTTTGGGCGCAAAAGACCCGGCTTTAGCTAAACATGTTTTGTTACATTTTGGGCGCAGAAGACCCGGCTTTAGCTAAACGTGTTTTGTTACATTTTGACGCAAGAGACCCAGCTTTACCTAAACATGTTTTGTTACATTTTTGACGCAGGAGACCCGGCTTAAGGTATACCACCACTTTGAGAGTTGCCAATCGCATTTTTTTACAATAGTATAACACGTTTTTCCTATTGCTACTCCTGCATATGTTGCAAAGTGGTCCTCGTAAACAAGTCTACGGTGAGCGCACTCAGGAACAGCGGTATGGAGCGGTGTTGATGTAAGTGCATCTCTACGAGTTCGCCGAGTGTCGCAGAATAATCCGTGTGGACCATCTCTATCCCGTCCTCACAGAGAGTGAACGTGAGGTACTCTTCAGATGATTCCGCGTACATATTCGACAGTCTGAAACGGGAAGTTGATACTGGTTAACTAACTAGCAATGCAAACAGATCTTTTTTTATGCCATTGGCGGTAAACAAGCTATCAGGCTGCCTGATGGTAAGCGATCACCGTCACCTATGAATACCTGTAACTCCAGAGGCATCACAGATACGTTGCCGACCTTTAAAAAATATTAACAGCTCTTTTGAAGAATGGTTATAGTTACTCTGAAATGCCGCAGAATTTGTGGAGTTTATTCCGGTGAGCAAGCTTGTAAACAACCAAAATAGAAAAATTTATTGGTATGGTAACTAACACAGTGCAAATATTTTTCCTTTGGTTCCCCAATAAAGTAACTTTAGTAACAACAACACTACAGTGTACAATACAACACAAACTAACAGTGTGTGTGTTATTTTTTTGTTCCAAATAAAATATTGTCTATAAGTAACCTAAAAAAAAATTGCATGCAAAGTTTGATCAGACCACAAATTGCTTGCTTGGGTAACGAAATTACCTGTATTTATCTGGGGAATTTGGCAATAATTTTCCCGCGAAGGTGTACGGCTGAATTCCCGGAATTCCGGGAGAGAATCCCTATTAGTAATGCATCATAATACGGTTTATTCGGAGAAGTAAAGGCGTTACGTGTAAATAATTTCATAACATTTATATCCGTCATCAAAGTATTCGAAATGTCAAGAATAAAATAATGTAACATACACGCGATAAAATCCCTTAAAGGTGTTTAATTTCGATAAATAATAATCGCAAATACCTAGGAAATAATTATTGTGTAGTGTTTTCTTCATTTTTCCCGCCTGACAACACAGAAGACATAATAGACACAGAAGGTTCACTCCGCGAAGAAATTTAAATAAATACGGACTCTTATCTACGTGGCAATAAAGTAGCAATTCAACTCGTACAGCGCTGGATACCGCTCGCTATATTCACCTAGAAGGCCGCTCTCTTTCTATCGCGTAGCTCTATCTCTCCTGACGCTGCACGTGTAACGTTAGGGTTGTCTTCTTGATATTTACAGAGAATCATCATCATCATCAGCCAGTAAACGTCCACTGCTAAACACATGCCTCCCTCTTCGAGAGGGATGTAACACAGAATACTTATAAGTATTTGCTTACCAGCTATGTATCCTATGTAGTACCTACCTATTACTTATATTCTACTTTAATTGGAACGACATTTAATCTGCACAAAAAACGAACGCTTATTCTGAATTTGGTCCAATAACAATCATGAAATAGTATAAGTTTAAGAGGCCTATTACAAGATCATCATCCCGATGCATATTTAGGTTAAACTACATGAAACATGAAGACCTCATTTGGGAGCCCTAATTTGCTGATTCTGTTGAAAATAATTGGCGCGACGTGGCCAGCGTAGCGTGCGGGCCGGGCGCGAGCCGAGCGGCTACTGATTGCCCTGCTATGACCCTCTCGGGAAGGGACACCGGCCGAACATACCTAAAGTCCGGAGTGCGCCATGCCTGCTGACAAGCGTGGGGATTATGACAACACCCCTCTCTAAGAAGGAGGCCTTTGTTCAGCAGTGGACGTTTACTGGGTGATGATGATGTTGACTGGCTGAATTTTATTATTTGATTTGTATTATTATAACTTAATTTATAAATTTATTTGGTTAATTTGACATGTAAAATAATATTTTATTAATAATTATGAATATGATGATTTTCTTCATAAATTTTGTGTTTCAGTACTTACCTATAGTTTTTATGGCCCGTGCGGTCTATCTTATATCCTAGCAGCATGTAGACAACGTCTCGATACTCTTGCGCAGACGAGGTGAATTCTTCTTTCATTCTGAAATTACAATCATATTGTTAAACACGGTTTTAAACTATCACGGTTGTTCGCTATAGTTATATGATTATTAACGGGATATTTACCGTGATAAGTTTGTGGGTGGAGGTCCCGATATTTCGGCGCAGTTACATGCACCATGCTCACGGGAAGACAGCCACAGCCAGCCATGGATTTAAGACTTTTCCGAGCAGGGGCAAAAACTTGACATTGGCGCCCCTCACCATGGGCGTAGCTAAATTTTTGTTTAGTATTCGGGTTTAGGATATTTGAAAAGAAAATAAATCAACAAAAATGTGCACGTAATGCGTCGTAATAACGTACACGCGGACGCGCACGGAATTAGGCGCTTTAGTGAAAAATTCAAACGTGATTTGCCCCCCCCCCCCCCCAAGCTCGCGCTCGGGACGTGTCCCTGTTTGCCCCCTCCCCCACCCCTAGATCCGGGCCAGGGCACAGCCCCCACACACACTCACACCAGTTCCATCCATAACCTTATCACGGTAATTATCATATAACTGCAATGAACATATT
The DNA here is from genome assembly GCA_914767915.1 of Agriopis aurantiaria. NCBI lineage: Eukaryota > Metazoa > Arthropoda > Insecta > Lepidoptera > Geometridae > Agriopis > Agriopis aurantiaria. The sequence goes on from OU611999.1 coordinate 9,596,686, forward strand.
GTTTTTGTAAATTAGACACATTATTATGATAATTATCATAGCTAAACAGCGACTACCTTTTATGCCTAAAAGACTAAAATTATGCATAATATCTCATTTTATGCATACATGGTTACGCAAAAAGGGTCTACTAAGCCGAAAGAGTTATACAACGAATGCCTTTTGTCCATGCCTGAAAGAATGAAAATAAGCATATGACATTTGTATACTTACAGGATTGCGCGAAAAGGGTGTACTAAGCCGAAAGGGGTCCGCTGTACTCATCATTATGAACGATTATGATGATTTTTACTAAGGGAACAACTGTGGAATCGCTAGAGTGTGAATGGCCGTTTTCTATAGAACAGCTGATATTTTTTCGCAATTTTAGGGTTAAAGTAAAATATATAGTAAAAGTTGTACATAATGATGAGTATTAAACATCATTCCATTCTTCAGCTAAAGAAAAAAATAAGCTAGGCATGACAGAGCGGGAAAAGCTATGATGCTCATATAGCTCAGTCTGAAAAGGGCTTCTTTGACATTATTTTCCTCCAAGGACTATGAAAAAGTATAACGGAAACAAATTATGACACATATGAAAATAATTTTATAAAACAGCACCAAGTATAAATTGTAGCACAGACTATAAATATTAGACGATTATATTTAAGATGAACAAAGTATTTATGAAAATCATCATCCATATCATCATCATCAGCCAAATATAATATAACCACTTGATCGAGCATGTAGTCAAAATTCCCTTTTGCAAAATGAAGTCACGTCGGTCGCGGGGGGCAGCTTGTGATTGGAGACTCAAAAGTCATTCATTCAATTCGCGCCTAGGATGGGCCTGCTCGTAATAATTTTAGGTTGAGAATTTAGAACCTTTGGCTTACGGCGGGGTAAGGGATGAGCATTTAAGTGGTTATATAGTCAATGTCATCAGCCTATCATGATCCCACTGCTGGAACACAGGCCTTCTCTCAGGGAGAGAGGGTGGGCCCTAATCCACCATACTGGCCTAGTGGAATATAGGTGAATGTCATATTATGTCTTTGAACTTTTTGAGCCATGGCATCGAAACTGCACATAATTTAATTAGGTACTAAATAAATGAATGGTGCAGGGCCGATGATCGCAGTCTACGATGGAGCACGCTTGCCTAGACGAAATCGATTCACTCGCGATTTGAAGACAACCAAATTGTAACTATCGGGTTTCGGGGAACACCTATTCAGGCAGCAGCGCATTTCACAGAAGCAGTCGGTAATTTACGTTGGGCCATTTTTTGACTGAGTTTGATTTTATATATACCTTGTTCATGTTCATAGGTTTCAGATGATTAATCACAAAATAAGAGAGATGGGGACACATAATAAGAATGAGGGCTAACATTATAGAGTCAATTAACACTGCTGTCATAAGTTTTCTAGCGCCCGTTTTCACTAACCACGAACAAGGCGACGCCTAACCTAACTAAGGAACTTCTAATCTAAGCAGAGTCTTAGCTGTTTCACCAATCCATTTTTAATAGGTCATGATCAATAGGTGACTCCTGAGCTAAGAGTTGCGAATTTTATTTACAGTTATCTATGGTTTTGATGTGAGCCCAGCGCGGGCTGTCAGTTTAAGAGTTTCTTATCATTAGACACCCCCGAATCGGCAGTGCAAGTACTGTTAAAGAACAGATATAACTATCGATAAAGATCGATAGTCAAATTTGAAAGGTGAGATCGACAAATTCGATAAAACGCCATTTGATCCGTACTCGCTATGATCAATTCTATGGCATTTTATCGAATTTGATCGATAAAGAACGGTACTTTCACTGCGGTGTCGTAACTTTAGGTGAAGCCTAACGTCACTAATTATCACCTGAACTTTAGTGAAACGTTTTTCCCCAAGGCAACTCCTAAATATTTCTAGGCATCTAATTTAGGCGACACCTAGAGTTAGTGAAAAAGGGCATAATAGTTTCTGTGAGAGAAGTAGTATCAACGAGGCTGCCACCCGAATGCCCATAATGTAGTTTATATATTGTCAGCCCTCACTTTTTTGTCACAGCCGACATGCGTTTTGAGAATAACTTTTTTTTTAAAGCTGATTTAGTGAAAACTATAACAATGGTGACAACAACTTCAACAATTAAGATGTTGGACTCACAATGTTACTATATTATAAAACTTGTGTCCGGGATTGAAGTCGGACTTTATTCGTTTGGTTCACCGGCCTCGTCCCTTAAACACAATATATCAATGAGACCTCTGGTATGAGTGCAGTACAACTTACTACTATAATGTACTTGTACAATTAAATTACTTTTAAAGAGGGTTATTTTTTTCGTAATTTTTAGATACAAGTCCGGTCGCAGAGCAGGAAGAATTTCGTAATGACCTGTTATTACCTGTCTCTGTCGCTCCCGCGTAATAATGCGTCTCGCTCGCACAGACGGCGGTCATTGCACCTGTGCGAGCGAGATGCATTATATTTACGCGGGAGCGACAGAGACAGGTCATTGTACGAAATTCTTCCTGCTCCGCGACCGGACTTTACAATACATTAATGTACTTGTATAATTAAATCAGTTTTAGAAGATTTAGAAGTTTTAGGAGAATATACCTTTTTTTCACAGTTTCTAGTTTTGATAAGGTTAATGAAGATGTTTGCGATTCTTATGGACACACTATTTCTGTTAAAGTACAATAACATCAAACAACTCAATGCAAATAAGATTCTGGATTCGGCATCACATGACTTCACAAATAAAACTGGGGAAGGACTGAAAAATGTAGGCAGTCAATGGTGGCCTTCCCAAAGCCAAATCCGAGAGTACCTGGAGACTTCAAATCTCAAAAAAGGTTTTTAGGTGATGTCAATTCATAAAAAATATAGAAACTAACGTGAACGTGACCAAGCGTTGCGTCCACCAAGTGTGACCCTTTCCTTCGCGAGATGGACACTGTCGGCAAATGGTGCGAGGACCCTACAATGTTTGTGAATATTGACACTGAGGAGAATGAGGCGCGAGCGGGCGCTCCGATACCAGCAGGGCCGGGGCTTCCCCTGCCCTTCGCTACACTCGCGTTACCTGCGCCAGTGTGTCAAAGAGCAGCGCACGCGGCGCGGCGGGCGACTGCAGTTTGCGTCGAGCCTCCGCCGCGCAAACTCCCTGAGGATGGGCGTCCGCACTCCGGTCGAGTTTTTCGCCATCGATACTCGTGACTGCTAGAGCCGTTTATTAGATAAAATAATTAAAAATCTAGTTCTACCTTTTGAGCTTGATGCGACTATTTTCGAGTTGCTGTCTCAACTGCTGGGATTCCTCGGTGCACACTTTCGATCCCCCCTCGCGTAACGCAGCTTTCAGCCTCTTTATCTGTAACACAAGCAAGCAGGCGCTTTCTATACCTTCTATACTTTTAGCAGCTCGCAAGAGTCACGGACAGTTAATCATAGTGATAGTAGTTATTAAGTTTTTATCATATAAAATGTAGCATGAATAACCTCTTCTTGTGCGGCTTCGAAGTCATGCTGGATTTTTTTCTGCGCTTCGGCTGCAGGATTGTCAGCAAGATGTAGAATCTGAAAATAGAAATATGTGACTATAACTCAAGAATATTCGATTCAGTCAATCCTGAGATCCCGGTAGTAAAGCCCGTTGCAGACCGTGCGCAGTAGCTTGCCCAAGTACTTGCGCGAGTACCAGGGCCAGCGTTCAAACGTAAATAGCCACTCGCGATGCGTGCGTCGCGTTGCGTGGATGCAGATGGCAGTTGTTCAGTGTGGAGGTTAAAGGGGGAGGCCATGTTCAGCAGTGAACGTATTCTGGCTGATCATGATGATGTTGCGACGCGTACAACTCGCGCGAGTAGTGTACTTGCTCCAGTTCAAACGACTCGCGTCCCACGCCTGAGATGAACATGCAATTAATTTCACGAAGGTTATTTTAAGTACTTGCCTAAAGAAATAAATGTTGTAATTTACGTAAAATTTATACTTGATTACTGTATTCCACTTATTGATAATTTTGAGAGATATTCGGCGCCGCCAGAGCAAAAACAACCTGGCGAATGAAATGCAAGTACCACACGAGCGGGTGTTCGAACAATGCGCAGTGGGCGTCGCGGAGTAACATAGGCCACCCCCTTAGAACTCTACACTGAACGTCAGCCTGCCACCTGCATCCACTGGATGCCCGCGACTCTCACGATGTTGTCGCTTCATCTAGTAGGAGGCCTACCTACGCTGCGTCTTCCGGTTCGTGGTCTCCACTCAAAAATCTTTCTTCCCCATCGATTATCAGTTCTTCGAGTGATGTGGCCCACCCTATGCCACTTCAACTTGCAAATTGCGGACTACTCAGGGTTACGCGGAGAGAGTGTACTAAGCCGAAAGGGGTCCATTATACTAATAATTATGGACCACTTTTACTATGGGCAGGCTTGGCGCACTCCGCACTTTAGGCATAAAGCTACAAGTAACCGACTTGTCGAACTATCCGCGCGGTAGACAGAGATAACGTGACTAGAATTACGCGATAGACAGAGAGGCAATGTAGCGTTATATATGGATACGTAAAAGCTTTCGACAATGTTAAACATGAAATTTTATTGCAAAAGCTGTATAGATATGGAGTTAGGGGTAACGCATATGAATTGATCCAGTCTTACCTCAAAAACACAAACAGGTACAAATAACGCAATTAAGCAGAATGTGTCCAAAAACTATAAAGAAATTTACATCAAAAACAAGTGGTCCGAATTGGTGTGCCGCAAGGCAGTGTGTTAGGACCATTATTGTTTTTAATTTATATTAATGACTTCCCAAACGCCACGTCTCATCAGGAAGGAATTAGATCATGCAGATTCGAGGAACACTCTCCGAAATGTATCCGATAAAAAAAATACTACACATTCGTAGTTCGCCCTCAGGATATGCTGTATATGGTTACCTTAGTCTGCTGTGGCGCAGTGTTGCCGATACGTTCGATTTGCGCCTGCAGCGAGTCTCGCTGCGCGCGCAGCTTTTGCACGTCTCGCCGCGCCAACTCCGCCTCCTCGCGCCACTTGCTCGCTTCTGCACGCAGGGTCTCTAACGCTGGAAGATTACACTACGTTACAATATCGGTGACATCAAATCGTCGCTGAGTTACTCGCTCAGGGGCCTTACGGATACCTATTACAGCGTCGAAACAGCGCTGATACAGCGCGGTGCGGAAAATCACACGAACGTGAACCTTGACGCACCGAGACTCTTTGTCTCAGGCCTATTAAGAGTTTATATCAGTCTACGTTTTGGCTTGCGGTAATTTACCTTTGGCTTGCGGCTATTTTTACCTTTGGCTTGCGGCTATATTTATCTTTGGCTTGCGGCTATGTTTACCTTTAGCTTGTTGCGCGGGATCTGTGCTGGAGAGCAGGTCACGGTAGGCCTGCAGCGACTTCTCGAGCTGTTCCACGCGCGCTGAGAGCAGCGCGGCGCTGCCTGCGCCCTCTTCACCCGATAGGGTTACTGTCAGCTCCTTTTCGTAGCAATCTAGTTGGTTTCTGTGCATAAGGTACAAAAAAATATATATATTTACAAAAAATAGGGATATACACTAATTTTAAGTATTTTTTATTTAGTTCTCTTATTTTGCCATTACTCGGCATGTGAATTTAGTCATAAAAATAAATGTGTTGTATAAAAAAGAAATGGAAAGTATACAATGCAATGTTCATTGCGTGGTCAATATTAAAGTAGTAGTGCCTTTGGAAGACTTTTTACATTAGATTTGTTACTTTTGACATTTAGTGCATTTAAGACAATACCCTCAAAGGACCGCGGGTAGGTACGTCATAAAACTGCAACCAGAATGCCCACCGGAGGATGGGCAGCAGCGTCCTATTAGTACACGGTGAACGTACTGCGATCCCCAAGCCGCCTGCCAAGCGTGGGGATTATGGCAACACCCCTCTCTAAGAGGGAAGCCTTTGTTCAGTGGACATTTTAATGGCTGATGATGATGATGATACCCTCAAAGAAGAAGGGTTCTCTGAGAATGGGGTGGGATCGCAACGTCAAGAAGGCGTATCTTAGGAGTTCCGAATGGCCGCTGAATCGTCGGCCAGCCTAAATATAGCAGGAAAGATGCCTTAGAGTCGGACCTGCACGACCTCCAAGTCGCCGACTAGAGAGAACGCGAGACCGGAATTAATGGCATTTTCTTGTGGCATTATCAGAGGCCAAGACCCACTTCGGGTCGCTACGCCTGTGGAGTAAGTAAGAAACTACCCTCAACTGCGCGATTTCCGAGCAAACGACCTGAGTAAATCCAACTAATGGTTGCCATTTACCTGTAGCTGTCCCGTTCTCTAGTGATGAGGAGCAACCGTTTCTGCAGTCGGTGTATGAGACTCTCTTGGTTCTTGCGTACAGTCACGAGGTCGTTCAACTTGCCTGTCGCCTTGTCACGCTCGTACTTCAGAGTGCCTATTTCCTGTATAAAAAAGTCAAAAACATTGCAGACATTGGGGGGACAAAATCTGCACCTAAAATCTGCTTTTTTTGGTTCACTGCTGGATAGCTATGCTTATAGTCGTATAGGCATGTGGGGTCTCGGAATGATAACGCAGCGAGATTGTGCTCAAGTAAGGCGAAATGGTAGAGAACCGTACACTTGTATGACGGTAATGCGGCGTGCGCGCTTTCAAATATTTTTAATATTTATTTGTTCTTTATTTTCTATTTAACTGCGTCCACTAAAGTATTTGAATGATTGTTAGGATTACGCCATTGAAGGGAACGTAAAAACGGGTGTTTTTTAGGAAAGTTTACGATTTTTTTCCATCGAGCCATATTTCTTTAATGGTGTATCGGAGAACACATCCGAATAAAATATTTATTAAACATAAAGAAATAATGTCAATTATCGATTTTAAAGGTCTAATTTTGAATATTCGTGATGACGAATCGTCAAATTTGAAGCATATTTCGTCTTAACGCACGCGGCATTGCCTTATTCCAGGTACCCGATTCTACTAAACAAATTGTTATTAAATTATAAATGTTTCAATTTGAATTTTTAAATAATTGACATTAAAATATTTTTTATACTAGAAAAATACCACCACCTAATATTACATCTTAGTATTAAAAAAAATATATACTGTCAATTTTGAGACAATTATTTAAAAATTTAAATTGAAACAATTACAATTTAAAAACAATTTGTTTAGTAGAATCCGGGCCCTGTTCTTTCCCGAGCTAGTCATCTCTGTCTTGAGATCTGGATTGTAAATATATTTCGTTTTTATGAGTATAAACTTTTATGGCTTGCGTCTAGTATCTACATGTGGGATCTACCTACTATAATTGGTTAGTTTCAGCTGTGTTTTCCGAATTGTGTAAAATAAAATAAAATAACCAGAGGATATTGGTGGCAATTTCGTTTCCTTAGATGACATAATATTTTCTTTTTTTTCTTTTTTATTATTAGTGGCCGTTTGACCGCCAACTTTGATTTAAAAAACAAACTGAACGGAATTTGATGAAATTTCTATGGAACCAAACTGAAAGTATATCCTTTCAAGTAAAATAAAAATACAAATCGGTTTGAAAATGACGGATTTCATGGGTAAAAACAATAAAAAAACGAATTGAGAACCTCATCCCTTTTTGAAATCGGTTGTTAAATATTAGTTTCACACTTAAATCTTCATTCCAAGTAAAGTCGTGGGAGTCACCATTGTCGCTTGTGGTTATTATCACGTTAAGATCACCACTGTTGCGTCTGATAACATAATTATATTAATTTTAAAGAATTTTAAGTAATGGTGTGTATTACTATTAGAATGTATGTGTATGGTATAAGTAAAAAATGTATAGTCGATCCTCTATTGCACACCCCGTCTTCTACGTCTTCTATAAATCCTGTCTATCCTAAGGTTGCCTGGAAGAGATCGTTTTTAGCGATAAGGCCGCCAGTTGTTACACTAGTTTTTAAGAGCTTTTTGTCTTCTGTATCAAATTTTATGGTGTGAACAAATAAAGAGTTAATCAATCAATTCAAGCTATGTCGGTGTGAGTATTTTTTACATACTTACATATGTTACATATGATATTTACATATGTTTTTTATGTTAGTTTAAGTTTCATTTGTATTTTCGGTGTGTAATAAAGAAATATTGTATTGCATTGTATTGTATTATATATCGTACCTCAGTCAACTGCGCTAGTTGAGAATGTGCCTGCGAGCTGGCTGCGGTGGCCGTTAGTTGTGAATTCAGGGCAGAGTCCAGGACCGTGGAGAGAGCACGCGCGCTCTCAACTCCGTGCGCGCGCGCCGTGCTCTGCCAATCCTCTAACGCAGACTCTACTGACGACAGCTTCACCTGCAACCGGGGTAATTAGAATAGGAAAGTCCTATTTATTTTTTAATATCTCATAAAAGAGCCTATTAACGAAAACAAAATTAAAATTTGTTCAAAATTAAATAGTTATAAGTATTTTAATTTCATGCTAAACAGTGTATCCACTCTCTATCCCCACCACAAACGTTAAATGATTATATTTGAGTAACTTCTCTGTCAATTAAAATTATTGTTTCATCATAAGTTTTTTTTTTTTTTATAACTTTTTTTTTTTTTTTTTTAAGTAATGTATTTTATTATATCCTTTTCTAAGCCTGCTATTAGGACACATGCCTATTACTAAGACCACAATATATTATTTACAAGTTTTATTTAACTTAGTAATTTTTAAGCTTTCGGGATTTCAACACTCAACATGTTTTCAATCAATTCTATTTCAATAAATTTATTTTATTTCCTTAAAGAATATACAACGGATAATTATAAACCTTAAATTAATGTCTTTTTTTTTATTAACCTATACTGTCCCACTCCTGGGCATAGGTATCCCCCATTTCTTTCGAGACAGTGCGATTAATACCTATGACGAGTTTATATTTATAGTAATTAACTAGCTGAATCCCGCTACTTCGTACGCGTAGAGCTCGGCCTTCGGCCTCGCTACTAAACCTATATGCTATAAACCTCACGGAGCCCGAGACCTTTCCAACGAATGCAAAACCGTGGAAATCAGTTCGTGCGTTCTGGAGTTATAGCGTCAGGAAGGAAAACCCGACTTATTTTTATATAGTAGAAGATATAGGTAACAAACAGAGTTAGTCCTCACAGTTTAGTGAAAGTACCCAAAATACGTAGTAATCTGTGGGTCCCAAACTAGGCTACGCCTGTATCTTGGTAACCTTGAAATGCCAGTAGAGTTACAGTAACGGTTAAAAGAATACAATTTATTTGTATTAGTAAAATATTTAGGTTTCTTTTTTAGTTTTGAATGTTTATCGTGTTTTGTTGTTTTATTTAACTTGCTTTGTTAGTATGTGTCAAATGTAGCCAACCGATTGAGGTGAAATTTTGCATACACATTTAGTTTGGATGAATATACATTGTTAGCTAAATGACATCATTCTAAATCCAATATGGCGGACTCCCAAAGATTTCGGAACAGTTATTTTTATGGCCCTTCATATATGGGTATCACATTAAAAGGTTAGCTGAGAAGAATTTGAAAGCTATCTTCTTAGTCTGCATGCTTCATCTTCGACCACATCGTCGCATGCCAACAGGCGACTTAAATAAATAAAATAAATAAATATTCGGGACATTTTTGCACACACGGTCATCTGACCCCAAACTACTTGACTTGGTGGTCAAACGCGGACTTGTCCGCGATAAAAATATATATTTAAAAAATATAATATATATGTTTATTTAAATAAAGTTTTTTATTTAATAATAGTTAAACATCCTTTTGCAAAGCAACCTGTCTTTTGAAGACAATAAGCTTAATTTTCAGCTGTTGTTTTAAGTGGGAATGCGGCTATTTAAATGTTCATATTCATATTAATTTGTTTTCACTAAATATAGCATAACAGATAGAAAATCCAATGCACCATACCTTATTAAACAAACAAGGCACAAAATGAAGAAGAAGAATGGTGAAGAAGTGCATACCTTAGCTTCGTGCAACTCTTGCTGCACGGGCTGCAGTACATTGACGCGGGAGGTAAGCTGGTGTACTTGTTCCTCCAGCAGCAGCTTGTTGCAGATACCGTCACGGAGGGACCGTTCGCTTGCTCGCAGACGGACAACTTCCTTCTCTAGATCCGCCATGTTGCTTAGGCGTTTCTGGGCAGTCTGTGATAGAAGAAATGGTTTACACCAGTGTTTTTCAACGTGTGAGTCGCGACCCCCTGGCGGGTCGCGAAGCCTCTCTGAAGGCGTCGCGATCAGTAAAAGAAGAAAAAAAAAGTTTAATAATATGATGGGGATCTGTTTTGGCTATGTATTGCTTATCTTGCATTGAATAGTGCTTAATAGGCATGATGACTAATATTTTTTTATTACCTCATAAAAAAGGTGATCATAAATACAGCACATCAACGAAATCAAAATTAAAATATGTTCAAAAATAAATAAGTTATAAGCATTTTAATTTCATGCTAGACAAAGAGCGCACTATACTGAGCCGTGACGTCACGGCTCAGGAGCGCCATACAAATGCTATACTAACACACGCTTTGCGAGAAAGGGATAGAGCATCCCCTCTCTATCCCCATCTAAAAATTTAAACACTCATATCTCAGATATTTATTCATCATCATCATCATCAGCCAGAAGACGTCCAGAGACGTTTAGAGATTTATTAGCCGATTTAAATTATTTTTTCACTATGTGTAATAAAAATAAAAATAAATATTTTTGGGACATTTAGTGTATTTATTTAATGTGTGTTTATTTGTGCATTTATTTTAATGTATTTAGTTATATCAGTTATATTCATCGCTAAGCCGGTTATTTTTACTAAATTAAACATTAGGACACATGCCTGTTGTCAGAGAGACGTATATTTTTGAGCATTCCCACCTCGTGTTTGCCAAACATAATCTCTGCTATATCTAAAGCCACTGGTATTTGATATTTCTAATATAATAAAATACATATCATAAACAGTGGAGGGTAGGGGATCGCGAAATTTTTTTCTTACTAAGGAGGTCGCGTTGTAAATTTCACGTTGTTTTTCAACACGTTGTTTCCCTTTACTGTTTTTGAGCAATGACATCGAAACTGCACATAATTTATTTAAGTACTAAATAAGTCATTGGTGCAAGATCGAACCGGGTGCCGGCCATCACACTGTAAGGCGCACAATATGGTACCGATGGGCTACCATCCCTCCTAAATGGGTTATTAAGCTGATTACATAGCACGTTTAGACACGAGGTGTTAAATAGGAGGTGATTATCTTCTAAATATTTATTTGCTTCTTACCGGACTATAGAAAAAGCAAAGTTGTGATTTGCAATATCTGAACTTTATCCCAAGCATTATTTGCAATATATGAGTGGAGACATTTACCAAGCAGTGGGACAGTATGCATAGGTAATATTTTTTTAAATGAATGGTATGTATTTAGTTATTTACCTTGGCCTGAGTCTGCCAGTCTTTATAAGAGTCCCTTTCATACTCCAGCTCCTTGAGTTTGCTGGTGACCTGCTGCATCTCAAAGGTCATCTTCTCCAGCTGATTCCTCAGTGAAGTGCACTGATCAGCCCGGCTTGTCTGCTTGGCTGCTTCTTTCTTTAGCATCTCTACTTCCGATTGCGCACCTTCTAATGCCTGTGAATCATCATCATCATCATCAGCCAGAAGACGTCCACTGCTGAGCATAGGCCTCCCCCTTTAACCTCCACACTGAACGACAGCCTGCCTTTTGCATCCACTGGATGCCGGCGACTCTCACAATGTCGTCGGTCCATCTAGTGGGAGGCCTACCTAAGCTGCGTCTTTCGGTTCGTGGTCTCCACTCAAGAACCTTTCTTCCCCATCGGTTATCGGTTCTTCGAGCGATGTGGCCTGCCCATTGCCACTTCAACTTGCAAATTTTAACAGCTATGTCGGTAACTCTGGTTCTTTGGCGAATATCTACGTTCCGGATTCTATCGCGCAAAGAAACTCCGAGCATAGCCCGCTCCTTTGCCCGCTGTGTGACTCTGAGTTTTTCCAAAAGGCCAACAGTTTAGAACCACATCTCAGTACCATCAGTATCTGTAGTTATACCAGCACGCATATGAAGATATGACAGTGTAAATACCTGTAGCAGCTCATCCATGTCCTTCTTCATCTCCGAAATTTGATCCTTGCTGCTGACATTTGCATCCAGCAGCTTATCTTTCAGGTCAGCAATCTGCTTGTGCAGCTCAGTCTTCTCCTTGTCCCACTGAGCTTTAGCATCTTTATGCTCTTTTACAGTCTACAAGAGATAATTAGTGATATATTTTAAAAAACAATAAATTTCAAAGGAACTTCAATAAACGGGATTCGCCCCCAAATTTCCAATCTCAATTTGAAATCTTAAAGGTGGAATATTATCTTTAATTGGCACGACCCTGGAGATATTAGCCTAATCAATAAAAAAAATACCATTTAAGGAGGCCTCATACTATCTCGTTTCGCACAAAAATTGGTATTTACGGGCACGGCCGGCGCTCGAGCACACCGCTACGAGAGTCGAGCTACGCACGACGCAAAACAGTCTTGAGCCTTTTCACATTTTTTTCATAAGGAATTTAATTTTGCCAATAGATTTGAAATATTAGATAAAAAGTTTTTTACTATCTTCAAAAACACCGCAAAAAGTAGAGAGAATTTCATATTGATGACTCTTAAATTGGTTCACAATAGAGGAAGATATTGAGTAACATAGACAAAAAAAATAAGAGTAGAATTGATAAGCTCCTTTGAAGAGTGATGTAAAAACGACTTTTTTAAAGAGATAGAGAAAGAGAGTCTTTCCGTCTCCATTACCTTAGATAAAAATCTAAGCAGTAAGGATAAAGATAATGTATTTGCACAAAACACGAGTAAATCATACATACATTTAAAAAAGCATACACAATAATAATAAAAAATTGGGTTGGTCAAAATATTTGTCACTTTGTATCATGTTTTGCCTAGTTTGTAGGTGTACAAATCTAGAGAGATCATACAAAAATACCGTTAATATTATTTATAAAAAAAAAAAAAAAAAAGTCTTTATTACTGTCGAAATAATTTCAATAGTTAAGATATCATGTTATTAATTTAAATAGTTAACAGATAGAAATTACTATAATTGTATGATAAATAAATTTAACTACTGCAGTCATTACTAAAATTTATCAATTATAAAATCACTAACTTTGTAATAACATTTCTCGACAAAAAATATATTTAGTTTTGTATTAAGGAGTCAATGGCATCGATTCTGATGCACTCTAAACTAAACTAAATTTGACAGCTTTAAAATTGTTACCATCCTACTCTCACATATTAAAATGAAAAAAGTGGCAGATAATTTTAGTCCTGTCTGATTGGTTTAGTTTAGTTTAGAGTGCATCAGAATTGATGCCATTGTCCTCAATTCACTTGTCATTTCTTCATGGTACACATCATTATAAAAAACTACAAAATAACTTTGGGACCAACTATGAAATCACAAAATAAATATTGGCTGTTCCGTACATTTTGTTGTGTGTGTAAATGATATTTTTCTAATAAAAGCTTTTTTTATGAGTTCAAGGTTGGTCCCATAGTATGAATTGTTCATAATGACGAGTACTATCACCTACATTCCTTCATTCATTCATTTCCATTATCGCCTTTTTCCTTTTTTTTTTCCTCTTATTTTTTTCCATTCTGTGTAACCAACCAAATCTATCATACAGCATACTATTTTTTTGTCTGAGAAGACATGCTTCCAAAATCTTTGGCACGTCATCTCAGACCATTTTCGTAGATAAGATGGTTAAGCTAGCTGCCCTTACTGTCCCCAATATTCCACTCAAGCCCTGTACTTCTCAAAACTGACGGTTCTGATTTTGAATCCCATTTGCACAAGGGTATAACTCAACATAACATGTACTGTAATTTTGGTAGTCCAAAATGAGTCCCGAGTGAGATAGCACACAATCACAATCTGAATCAATAAGGGACATCTATTATAAGCACACCAGTTCCTTGATGAAATGCACAATACATCCCAAGCATGCCATCAATGCAGAACTTGACATTATCTTGAATTAGAGAAAGAAAGTTTTGGATACCTCATTGTACTCGTCCTTCAGCTCTTGTTCCCTTCTTCGCACAATAGCTAGGCGATCCTCCATATCAGACAAGGCACGCTCATCTCTCTTGTGTTGTTCCTGTAGACATCCTTTTTCCTCTTCAAACAGAATCTGCATCTCTTTACGGATGGTGTGCTGGTGGTTCACACGGGCTTCCAGTTTTGTTATCTGAGGAATTGTAACATAAAAACGGTAATTATTATATATATTATTTCTTTATTTGTTTATATTTTACATTTTTGTTCTAATTTCTATTCAAAATTGTAACTACGAATAATTCTTATAATCTTGTACAAAAAATAAAGATCATGATGGGAAGGCTACCTACCAAAATACAGGTGTTGCGACACCTAGTTAACACTTTAATGTAATAAAATGATTTTAATGTTTAATGTAATGTTATTTATTTTATATGTAAATGATAACTAAGCAAGGTCTATTGAAATGTTGCACTTTTTAACGATTTTAGTTTGGTTCTAGGTGAAGTAGCTCATCATTAATATAATGGCGTCGACAACATCGCTAGTGTTTCATAGGTGGTGATAGGGAAGCGCCGATCCAAAATGATCTTCCGAGAGACTGGAGCAAGCATACATGTTTCGGATCATGTGAAAATCATTTAATGGGCTATAATCAGAACTTGAAATTTGTTTGGTTACTAGCAAATTATGTGAGTATGATTGATCGCAGTACTTTTGCGATATTAACTGGTGAGTCATTTTCTGCAGGTTGATACAATTACTTCTGTTTTTGTTTGTTTGTGTTTTGTCCTGTTTTATTCCTGTTTCCTGTTGTTTTTAGAGCCATTAATTACTAGATCACAAAGCTGATCCCATCAAGTTCTAATTTGAAAGAAATTATTTTCTGGACTTCTTTAACCCGGCGAGCATGAGCCCTTCCTTACTTATGGTATCTTATACCCTGGTATAATTTTATAGTTGTGTATTTTTTAAATCTTCGTCTGACAACATTAGCTCATTCAGTAGCTGCAGGCAGGGGCGTGTAGGAGGGGATAGTGGTGTGGTCGCAGTGTGGCATGGGTCACCGGCCAGGATATTCGTGTGCAAACCTGTTTCGGGTATGTTATACCCTGCCTCATTTTTGACATATTATTTTTATGTAATTTTTCCAATTATTAATTTTAACTGTTTTGATAGTTTTTTTAATATCATCCATTGTTCTTTTTTATGATTTACTATATCGGTTGTCTTTCGTTCCTTTAGTTGAGTTTTTTAAAATTATTTTCAGTTTTAGAACAATGATTTTTTAAAAAACGGAATATTTTTGCACAGACGGTCATCTGAACCCAAACTAAGCAAAACTTGTGGTATGGCTACCAGAGACTGATATGCTGATTTACATGTATATTTTTAAATGCATAATTAAATAGATATTAACACCCAGATGTAGAACAAACACAAATATTCATCACATGAATATATTTGTCCTATGAGGGACTCGAACCCACGCCCCCAAGCACAGAAGGCAGGTTCACTACCACCTGGACCAACAGGCTATGTAAAAAAATCGCGAAAATTGTACTGAACTTGAAAGTAGTTTATAGTCATACCTTCAGTATTAAGTTGATTTATATTCGAAAGAAAAATCTTTTTGTTAAATTGTTGATTTTCGTAAACCTCTAAATTTTTGTTCCTATAATTACTGAGTAGTATAAGAAAAACATTAATAAATAATAATCATTTCATAATTAAAAACTTCTTTCATTGAGTTCCATTAAATATTTCAATATTTAACAAAATAACATCAACACAATTAAGAAAATAATAATAAGAACTGTATTATGGTACATCAAATTATGGGTATGTCGTACCTTGCCACATTCTTGATGTAACTTTTTTTCACCTCATGCTCGCCGGGTTAAGAAGCATTACATTTCATTTCGGTAATAGAATTACTATTTTCGTCACCTAATTTGACTTTATGTGAGAGTCGTAACAGGCTGTACCAAAATTGTCTTTCAAAATTATTGATTTACGTAAGTTAAGTTTAATAGCATGAGATGGTTGTTTTTAGTGTTAACATCATAATTATCAATAAAAAAATGACTACAAAATTTTTAAATACTCAATTTCTTGGATGACATATTTATTTCAGTTTGCTTTAAAAACCAAACTACTGAACCGATTTTAATGAAATTTCAAATTGGTCCCATAGTAGTAAAAAAAAAACTATTTCAAAATCGGTTAATAAATGACCCTTCCCATCCCCTTCTTTTTGGAGTCGGTTAAATATATCAATACTTACTTGTTTTTTTTTCTTATGATCTTTTGGATCGATTCTCGTAATATCGGAACAATGATATTTGGTCTGTACCCCAGATCATATGGGGACATTAAGATTCATAACGATCATAGAAATCGGATTGCACATCCCTAGGTGGCGATTACCATTTACCATCAGGTGGAGCGGTCCACAATGCATGTTAGCCACTGTTTTTTATAAATACAAAGTTAGTTTACTACACTTCATTGACATACATCCTGCCTGATAAGCAGTGATATGGTCTAGGATGGAGCATGCTTACCTAGAAACTAACTGTTACTCTTAATTTTAAGACTAAGCAGGTGTACCTATGTAGTATTATTTCATATTAATTTTGGTCGAAGTATTTGATGTTAATTTCTACTTAATAATATCTCTACCCGTTCGTGAGTAAAAGATCTCCATTGAACCAATGAACCCAGTTTTTCCTCACAGCAGCATGGTGGTATGGCTTTCCGCCATGGTGATCGACTGAATTTGGCTTTGTTCGGCTTTATTCGTAGATTATGCTGCGATCTCTTTCACACTCTCACACAAGATGATCTACACATCCCGCACATCCACTTCGTTGTGACAACATCTGCATAAGGCAAAACATTTTTTTTTCTGTTTCAATAAAAAGTTACATTACTCATGCGTGGAATGTTTTTTTTTTTCTTGTATCTCAGAGTGCGTGTGTAGTTTGTGCAGTTTATAAAGACACGGGAAGGCATTTTATTACAATTATTTTTGTTAAAACACTTAATTAGCTGCGATGTGTTGCCGTACACTCTGAGTGCGTGACTGAGAGACAGCTGAATGAGGTCGGGCAGCCAGCCTAATGAGGTCGGGCAGCCAGCCTTGCATTCGTCTAGTCGATATGGTGGCGGGCACAACCTATCTACAGGTAAAAATATTTTAAATGGTAAGTGGTACCTGAGCCTTAGCTGCGATCAGATCTATCTTCAGCCTCTTGGCTTCCCATGGGGAAGGTGGTGGGACCGTCGACTTATTTGAGCTATCAGATGCAGTTCGCATTCGTTTATCTGGCGAGCTAACATCGTGACCAATGCTAGACTTTCTTTTAGACCCTGCCAACAAGATGGACAAACCTGCAAGAAACAAACATTATTATTATACAGCATAAACACGCGCATTACGTACATGAGATGCAAAATATGAGTCGAAAACAGTCACCTTCTTTCAACGATTGGTTACTATCAGAGAAATTTAATTTTGAAGAAGCCGAAAGCTTGTCTTTCGGCGGGTCAGTGTTTATAACCCTCCGGAATGGCTCAAGCACCTCATTGAAGAGAGACATGTCGCTCTCTTTAGCCATTTTCACTTATGAATATTAAGTTGTTTTAACAGAAAATGTTTATAATCATAGCAAAAGCGATTAAACAATTAAAATCTAATTAAAACTGCAGCTCGAGCTGCGGCAGCATTCTCTATTATCCGGTATTATCACGGTATTATCAGGAAAAATTTGACATTGACAATGGCATTAACAAATTATGACACAGTGACCTGACAGTTCCATTCCATGCTTTCTTCGCCTATCACTGAGCTGACTAAAGCTAATAAAGCCATACCGCCTTGTCACACTTTTTACCGAATGACCCCCAAAAAAAGAAAAAAAGGAAGCGTTATACCTACAGCTTTCCCTTTAGTACTTACACCCCACTTTGGTCGCCCATTGATTACGTTGCATAATAATACAAATTGCAGTAGTGTGCCTCTCAATAGTAAAGTGTGCTTTTGTAGAACTAGTAATAATAATAATATTATGTCAGTGTGTGCAATGCATAATGTCATTTTTACAGACTTTTTTCAAAACGAGTTCGAGTATAAGGCAGACCCAAAATATATTTTATCAAAGGATTGTACAGTTCAAGAAGCCCATGCAATAATAGCACAAAGCGCCAAATGCCATAATGATGGGCAATATGGTGTTTAGCGCTTCCATTTATTTATTTGTTCTGAGCAAAGACATTGGCGGATCCAGGAGGATCCAGGGGCCATGCCCCCCCCCCCCCCCCCCAAAACACCTAGCGATTCCATACATTCGACCAACGATCATGGATAGAATCAACTTTTCAATTTGATTCAGGTGCACCTTGTCTGAATGGCCCCCTCCAAAATGAAATATGCCCCCCCCCCCTCCCAAATGAAATCCTGGATCCGCCCTTGAGCAAATAGGTCAAGTCCAATTTCTTTGGTTCTGAGGTACGATGACATTGAGTTGATCCCGAGGAGTTGCAGGAATTCCATAACGTTTTTTCAATTAAATAAATTTGTAGTAAGTAGGTTTAGATTTAATTTTGGTAATACATATTGAAATGCTGTTAGCATTGTAGTTTTTTTTTTTTTTTTTTTTTTTTTTTTTTAATGGCTTCCGCCCACCTTTAGGGCACTTTGGCCAACGTCACGTTAACAAAAAACGAACGCGATTTAAAATAAAACAAAATATGACCAGCAATCCTTAAACAAAAATAAAGAAGTAATACAATACATATAAATACTTACAAACACAAAAATACACTATTGAGCACTTTATACACAAACATTATTGTCTGATAGAAAATTACTTATAATACGGAAAATTGAAATATCATTTGATGAAAGAAGAACAGACATAGAAGATGGAAAAGGAACTACAAGACTAAGAGAACGAAAAAAAGCAGAATGATCAAGCAGTGGACAAGAGAAGAAAATATGGTTGAGGTGGCCTTCATCAAGGCCACACTCACACAAAGAAGAGTCCCTGATACGTAACTTTTTAAAATAAGTGGGAACACAACAGTGCCCCAACCTCATTCGAATTATACAACTTGTAATTTTTTTACTAAAGTGCATTCTGCTAAACCACGGCCTCCGAGGTATTACGGGCTGGAGAGCCGCATAAGCGGAACCCTTAGACCTTGCAGAGCCATGCCAGCAGAATGACCATGATTTAAATAAAAGAGACTTTGGAAGTGATGAAAGATCATGGGGGAAGATACAGAAGGGAATTTTGTCTCCGCAGACAACGGCATCCTTTGCCACTCTGTCAGCCCGTTCATTTCCAGAGATACCAGCATGACCAGGAATCCAAACAAAAACAACTTCAAGACCTTTGGCATTGCAGACAGATAAGCATTCCTTAAGAAGAAAAAGAATAGAATTGTGGGAGTTGGGGGAAAAAGGGTTTGAAAGAAGAGACTGGAGGGCACTGCGACAGTCAGTAAAGACGAGAGAACGGCGGAGATTAAAAATAAGAATATAACGAACAGATTCGAGGAGCGCCCAGCACTCACCCGAAAAAACTGAGGTTTCAGGGGGAAACTTAACCTTTTGTACAATGTTAAATTGTTCATGGAAGATACCACAACCAACACAACCCATAGGGGAGAGTTTTGAAGCATCTGTAAAGATATAGTGCCACCCATGCCAATCCCTCCGCAGAAGACCTCGGAAATATTCATCAGCATGGGGGTCACCAGCACAAATGTCAAAGTCTAAAATTATAATCGGGCGAGAGACAATGACATCATAGCTAAACGAGAAAAGGGGAAGCAAAGGAGAACGGAGAACAGGATCTTTTAAAGACTTATATGTAACAAAACTCTTCACTAGTAGAGGAAGCTGCTTATGGAGCCAAAACCGAGAAGAAAACGAGAGACTATGGAGAAGCTGAAGTTTAGGGACAAGAGGATGATTAGAAAACTGCACACAGCGGAAAAAAAACCTGTTAGATAGGAACTGACGGCGAAGATGAAGGGGAGCATCAACACATTCAACCTGAAGTGCATTGATAGGAGAGGATAGCATAGCACCAGAAACAATACGAAGGGCTTTCGATTGAATCAGATCCAGTTTTTTTATACCACCCTTGTTAGCCGGCTCCAGTAAAAAGGAACCATAATCTAAAATGCTACGAATAATGGCGTTATACAAAAGTTTCAGTGTAAAAGGATGAGCACCCCACCAAACACCCGATAAACACCTAAGAATGTTAATATTTTTTCGACACCGATCAGCAATATAATCACAATGAAACTTACCACTAAGCTTATTGTCCAAAATAAGACCAAGAAATTTCACTGACTCCTTAACTGGAATCCTAGACCCTTTAACTAAGATGTCTATTTCAGGGGGATTGCGCTTTCGAGAAAATATAACAATGTTACTTTTTGAAGGTGAAAGATCTAGACCATTTAAATGTAGCCAAGAGTTTAAGCAATGAAGGGATTGGGAAATACAGTGACTGGCAGTGTCAATTTTATGATGAGAAGTATATAAAAGGATGTCATCCGCATATTGAAGAATACGGCAGAGACCAATAGATACCTCTAAATCAAAAGTATACACATTATACAAGGGAGGACTAAGAACAGACCCCTGAGGGAGACCACGCCAAATGATTCTGTGGGGAGAAATTGAAGAATCACTGCAACGAAGATAAATGTACCTTTCAGTTAAAAGATTCATGACAAAATTACATAACTTAGGAGGAACCTTCAACAAAGAAAGTTTATTTCTGAGAATAGAAAGCTGGACGGAGTCATAAGCGGCAGAAATATCGAGAAAAGCACCAATAACTGATTCATTTCGAGTAAAGGCAAGTCTTATATCAGTTGTAAAAACACTTAAGCTGTCCATAGTGCTCTTGCCTTTTCTAAAACCATACTGAGATTTGGCAAGAAGGCCCTTACTTTCAAGAAACCACTCAAGGCGGTTTTTTATTAGGTGCTCAGCAAGTTTCGCAAGGACAGAAGAAAGAGCAATAGGACGATACGAATTATGATCCTCTGGGTCCTTACCGGGTTTAAGAATTGGAATAATATACTGAGATTTCCAACTAGCGGGAACAAAACCAGAATCAAATATAGAGTTAACCAAAGATAGGAAAAAGAGAAGTAAACTGTCACTGGCTTTCGAGAAAAATGAATAAGGAATACCATCCATACCAGGAGCAGAATCTTTGACAGATTTTAATATATTTTTCAATTCAATTAATTAAAATGACTGATCTAGGGGATCATTTGACGAAGGAACAGCCAAGGAGGGTAATTCCGAAGGAAGAGGACAATACTGAGGAGCTAACTTATCCATAAATGCCTCAGCCCAAGACTGAGAAGGGCTACAGCAACGAAGAGGAGGACACCAGGAGCGTCTATATCGGCGAATTTTCAACCAAATAACTGAAGCAGGGGTACTAGGACTTAAGCTAGAGCAATAAGCCCTCCAACTATCCAGCTTCTTCAAGCGGAAAAGACGCTTAGAACTAGCAATGGACCTATTCACTTCAGAAAAGTTCTCTAAAGTCATAGAGCGGCGGAAATTAGCTTCCGCCACCTTACGGGCTTTAATAGCATTACTGCAGTCCTTATCCCACCACGGAGGAGAAGGCAATTTTCCGGACGGAGGCTTTTTAACAGAGAACGATTGACTAGCACACACATGAAGCATACGGACCAGATTATCAGAGGAGGAAGAGATATTATAAGAATTAACAGGAGGAAAATTTGCAGAAACAGAAACAGAGAGGTCGTGAAATTTTTCCCAATTAGGACTATCATGATTACTTAAAATATATTTAAGAAGAGGAGGATTACCAGCGACAGGACTGGAATTACGTTGAGGAAATTCAAGAAGAATGGGAAAATGATCGCTGCCATGAGAAGAAGGAAGGACATGCCACGACAGAAGAGAAGCAAGCTCAGGAGAACATAATGAAAGATCGACAGCACTGCGAAATTCATGAGGACGAGTCCTCCTAGTAGGGGAGCCATCATTAAGAATGCAGAGATTAAGAGTATCAAGAGAGTCCAACAAAAACTCACCACATTCATCGGACTTACCACAACCCCAAACAGAATGATGACAATTCAGATCACCAAGGACCAAAAGCGGCTTTGGCAGAGAACTCAAAACCGAAACTAATTTACGAAGAATTAACTTAGAGGGGACTGGAATATAAAGTGAGACAACAGAATAATTCTTGACACGCACAGCAATTGCTTGAAAACCACTATGAACAGGAATAATAATAGGAGAGAAAGGAATATTATTTTTTAACAGGAGGGCAACACCTCCAAAACCATCCTGTCTGTCACTTCTGATGACATCAAAGCCAGAAACTCTAAATTGAGAACCAGACTTTAACCACGTCTCAGAAACAGACAAGGCAGTAATATTATGTTTATTAATTAAATATATAAGATCAGATAATTTATTATATAATGATCTACTATTCCATTGAAGGAACTTGAGATCCATTAGATAGAAGGGAAATGAGGGAATTTAGATTAAATGCAGCGTTGGACGGTAAAGGATGGGAAGGGGAAAGATGAGCATGGGAAGGGTTAAGAAGAGAGGACAAAAGATTTAAAAGTTTGAGAAGTTCAGAGATAACCGATTGAATAGATGGAGACTCGGGGGATTTATTAGGGTTAAGGGCACATCCATTAGGAGCGGCTTCCGCAAAGTCACCCCTAACAATGTTTGAGTGAGCCAAATGGTCATAACCAGAAGAGGGAGAAATTGAACCAACAGGCCTGATTTTTTTACTCCTGTAGTGCACTCTGGCAGGCTCCACAGTAACGTGATTGGTTGAACCCGAAAGCTGAGAAGGTAAAGGAGGAGAAGATGCCAAAGAAGAAGAAGTGACTTCTGCATAAGTCATTCTTGATGAGGGGTGAAGTTTCGATGCCTCAGCATATGATAAAACATTTTGCGACATTGTTTTTTTAATAGAAATCTGACGAGACATTTCGGGGCAGATTTTATTGGTAGCAAAGTGACCACCTCGGCACCAGACACATTTGGCGCTCGTCGGTTCTACATTGCACGAGTCTCCAGAATGGGCTAAAGAGCATTTGAAGCAAACCGGCTTAGACCTGCACTGGACCTTAGTATGACCATACCTACAACAGGAAAAGCACTGAATGGTAGGCAAAACATATTGCTCAACTTGGAAAGAGTTATAGCAAAGAAAAACTCTCGAGGGTAGAAGTTGTCCATCAAAAGTTAATACAACGGTTTGGGAAGGTTTCCAAGACACTGTCCCATCAATCACCAATTTGAAGTTCAACCTTCGTACTTTAATTATCGGGCCGCACTCTTGGGGCACCCGAACTTCCTTTATTATTTCTTCATCGGATAAGTCCACGGGGATGCCACGCACAAGTCCCAGACGACTAACATTATATGAGGGTGTAAATGCTTTATACCCCTTATTGACGAGGGAGCTTGATTCTATGAATGTATTTGCAGAATTAAATGAGTGGAAACACAGCGAAATCCTGTTACGGCCTACGCTTTTAATTGACCCATCGACAATTCCTTCAAATTCTCTTGAGCGCTCAAAGAGGAAACGCCCAAAAGTAACAGGGTGCAATGAAGTGCTGGAAGAAGATGATACCTCAATTTTTTGCACGTGCACTACATATGGTCCACGATCCGATGCAACATATCTCTGACGAGCTACGGGAGTTGGAGGGACTTTTTGGCCCGGGGGCAAAAATGAGGAAGAACTTGTTGAAGCAACTGTCTTCTGACCCAAGGGCAGAGACACAGATATGGGGCTTGGAAGAGTGGCAAGGGAAAGCTCACTGCTCACAGTCGAAAAATAATTTGGAGGCGTGTTTTGTCCTGAAGGAAGAATTTCATCATCAGCATTTTTAAAGTCATCACCAGAAGAGTCAATGGGAGAGCATGCTCTTACATCCCGTTTCAAAGCTCTACGCTTAGGGCGTTTATGGGTTTTTTGGATTTCCTCTGTCGTGGATATAGCTGTAAAAGCACCAGGAGAGGGAGGAATATTATAATCGGACGACATTATTCCACCGCCAGGATCAGGAGGCTCTTCGTCGGACATACTAATGACTTAAAGAAGGAAGTAGACTACAGACAAAAATCAAGATAAAGAACTACAATGAAACTAATTACTAGAAATGAAAATAAAAATTAAAAGATAGCTATTTTCTAGGAAAACTGGTCAATTATCTATGTTAAATGGAAATAAATAGAAAAATATAACCGGAGAATTTTTTTCCAATGGTGACACGGCGATGACGTTCGACCAAAAAAAACTATATAGTATCTATCCATTGTAGTTTTGTCTGTTCTGCGCTGTGGTTCTGCGGCTACTTCTGAAACTGTCATTAAAAAGTACTCTGTGCTGTCATTCTGACAGTTCTGACTTTTATATGTATATATTACTCCATGTTTATATGTCTGTTCTTGTTTTGGTATTGTATTGTATTGTATGTAATTGTTACTTATTGATTGATTCCGTGTTTTCCCACCTTATCCTCTGCGTTTTGGGTATGTTATTGATAATAAACGAAGCACCCAACAGATTTATGTAATAATCACTATTTCAACGTTCAAAATAACCTAAAAATGGAGGAAATTGATTCTACCGCTGCTTCAGTCTCAATGTTTATTGAAGGCGACAAAGAAGAAGAAAACGAAAAATACTTTGATAGCTATGAAGATGTCGAGGTTTGTAATATTTATTTTTACCTTTAAAGTTAATATTTTCGATACTATGGAAAAATTACCTTGACCCCAGAGGTAATTTAGATTGACCTTGTTATTTTATTTCAAACCTAACCAACTTAAGCCGAGGTGCCCTGTGT
Source organism: Agriopis aurantiaria (assembly GCA_914767915.1). Taxonomy (NCBI): domain Eukaryota; kingdom Metazoa; phylum Arthropoda; class Insecta; order Lepidoptera; family Geometridae; genus Agriopis; species Agriopis aurantiaria. Next base: position 9,621,733 of record OU611999.1, read on the forward strand.
GTGTCGGACCCCGGGTGTGCTCCCGCCAGGTCTTACTGTCGCCCCTGCCTGAGTGATCACTCAAGACCACCCTTAGCTTCTGGCTCCCGCGCTTTTAATATACACTAAGGGCAGGGACCACAAGACTAGGTGGTATCAGGGTGGATCTGTCACTCATGTCGAACCTAACCAACTCAAGTCGGGGTGCCCTGCGTCTGTGTCAGACTCCCGGTGGGCTCTAGCTCTTTTCGATCTGGCTCAGTGAGAGTTGACCTAAGGTCAAAGTGCTTCGTACAAAGGTTACCCCACCATGCCGCCCATCGTTCTGTGACAAAAAAATGGGATTTATAGTGAAATTATTTTTGACAGTGAAAGTCCTGCTTCCTCAGTGCCCCGTTTCGTATACTCCAACCTGGCAAACACCTACTTATGACCTCTGACATATGCCCTTAAACACACAATATTTTGTTACAGGTCCACAAAGTAATGCTTGAAGATAAACCCCGAGTAACTGCTTACAAAGATGCAATTCTCAAGAACAAAGAGTACTTCAAGGACAAAATTGTAATGGATGTCGGATGCGGTACAGGGATTCTATCCATTTTCTGTGCTCAGGCAGGCGCTAAAAAGGTGTATGCAGTAGATGCAAGTAATATAGCTAACTTGGCCAAAGAAATTGTTGAGAAAAATGGATTACAGGATGTCATTGAGGTAAGTTTTGTGATGCGTCCAAAACTCCACAGCAGCCTCTAGTAAAGTCTCCACCACTTTACTACGACATGACTTGGACTTGACCATGACTTTACTTGACTTTGTATCTATGACTTGTTTGAGGGTATTAAACCCTGTAAGCCTGTTCATTATTCCGACTCAAGGACTCTGTATCTATGGTCATGAAATAACAAATATATATATAATAAATATAATATAAATATATAATAAATGTATTTTTGACCTTATATTTTTTATCCATAATTACAGGTTCTTCACAGTAAAGTTGAAGATGTAGTCTTACCAGGTGACATCAAAGTAGATGCTATAGTGTCAGAATGGATGGGATTCTTCCTTCTGCACGAGGGCATGCTTGACTCGGTGATCATAGCCAGGGACAAATTCCTGAAGCCCGACGGAAAAATGTTTCCGGAAAGTGCGGTTATCTATGTGGCTCCTTGTTCGTAAGTGAATAAATGAATTTAAAAAATGCCTCACACTCTAGCTACCTAGGATTCTACAAATAACACCCAGGTCCAAAGCAAATGATTAAATCCTTCATTCAAACATCTGCCCGGCCGAGGCAGTCTGCTTCCACTGAGCCTTACCAGTGGTTAGTATGACCACTGCTTACAACTTTTGCAAGACAGTGCCAAATTCCATTCTGGATGATTATGAAGCTATACCAGTTTGTACCAGTTTGAAGTTATACCAATTCTAAAGGCTTCCAAACCTAGAGCTGCAGCTTCTGCGGTGATATGAGAGAGGAGGTCGTAAACACGCCTAGCCTGGAATTGGAACTGGCTCTTAAATAAGGCTGCCAAGTTTACTGTTGGTTCAAGGTGTTGTCTGTTGGTGAACAAAGTGCAATTCAAGACGCGTGAGCGCTAACTACTTACAGCTATATTAAGCTCTCTGTCTATCGCGCGGCAGTTTTGTTTAGACGGTTCCCGCCAATGAGATATAAGATCATTGGTGCCCGCCACGTACTTGTAGCTTCATACCTAAAATGCGGAGTGCGCCAGGCCTGGTATAACTCATAAACTACATAATGCAGCCATTTATGATATAAACATACAGTAGTTTCACTAATCCGGCACTACAGTACAGTACCTACGCTTAGTCCCAGATTTGATAGTTTCCGAAAACTATTTTCGTTTACGGATTGTGCCATACGTTTTAGTAAAGCGCCTCCAACGGAAACGCGGAGGAACTAAAATCGGTAGTAATCGGCGGTATCGATTGCTTCACTCTAATACGAACAAAGTTTTCGAATACCTTTCAGCCCAGCAATGTATAGAACACTACGTAAACGAAAAAAGTTTTCGAATACTATCAAAACTTGTACTAAGGGTACTGTATATCTGCACTTCCAGTAGTCCGGTACTCGCCTACAGCCCCCACTTTCTCCCGTCCGCGCCTTCCCTTTCCTCAGCCGCTACATACGCCCGACCGCGCTCTTTCCTTCCCAGATTATATGTAAATACATATGTACTTAATTTTGCAATGCTTTATTTTATTGTCTTAAATTTCCCCCTATATAATCCAGTAATCCGAATATTCCAATAATCCAGAACCTCCTAGGTTTAAATAGAGCCGGATTAGGAAAACTCTTCTATATAAATACATTCTGTTTCAGCATTCCAAAACTACACAAACATTGGGACAACTTTGAAGGAATTAACATGTCACCATTTGCAAAGTATTTGAGGAAAGAGAAGCAAATCAAACCAGATATAATGCTCATAGAGAAAGAAGATCTAATGGGCGAAGAGGAGGCACTGTGCTGGGTCAATTTAACAGAAGACAAGGTTACAGACTTGGATTCATATAGCTTACAACATGTTTTAGGTAGGTAAGATCTGCAGAATATTAAGAAATATCAACCTAAGCTTTACATTACATACTAAAGTAATGTACCACCTCACGAACTTGTCGGTCCCCTGACACGCGCGTTCTTAATCACACCAACAGCGCTATTGAATAGGCTCAAAGAAGTTTTCTTTATGCGGTTCTTATGGCGCTGTTGGCGTGGATTTGAAACGCGCCTTAACTACCAAACCTTTAAATAAAATAAATATTTCGGGACGTTTTTCACACACGGTCATCTGACCCCAAACTAAGCAAAGCTTGTGATATGGCTGCCAGAGACTGATATACAAAATACATACTTAAATAGATATTAACAACCACAAATGTTCACCACATAAATGTTTGTCCTAGGTGGGAATCGAACCCACGCCCCCTCAGAAGGTAGGTTCACTACCAAGTGGACCAACTGGCTATTTTATATTTTATAAATGATGAAAGAATGGATCATAACACATACAGCAATATTCTCAAATTATAATCTGCTTTCAGGAGCAAACAAAGAGGGTCACTTCCAAGGTCTCTGCCTCTGGTTTGAATGTAATTTCCCCAACGGTGAAGTGCTCGACACAAGCCCAAGAAGTAAACCGACGCACTGGCAGCAAACGGTCATAGTCCTATCTTCAGGAATACCCGTCGAAAAGGGAGAACCAATTGCTTATAAACTGGATATGATGAGGGATAATACTAATCCTAGAAGGTAAACCTCTGATTCTGGCAGTATTGTAGACCGCAGACCGCATAATCGCTCAACCAGGCGACTTTATCAGGAAAGGTGGCACACAAACGCAAACAGTATTCAATAAAATACAATAGCAAATAAACATTTAACTTACACCTGATGGTGGAACACTGGCCGTGTTGTTGATGCTTTGACAGCCCGAAGAGATGTTTGTAGAAACTATAAAACTGACGACGGTGACTGCTTACCATCAGGCGGCCAGACTGCTTGTATGCCACCCATGGCATTAAAAAAAACACCTAGCCGACATAATTTTGCATTAATGAAAATCTGTACAATATATATAAAAGGCGATGTGCGTGTTCTCTATGGACTCCAAAACGGCTGAGCCGATTTTGACGGGACTTTCGCCGACGGATAGCTGAAATTATAGGAGTAAAACCGCGGGGCCAGCTAGTTATTTATAAAAGCGAAATATCACTTAACTCAATGACTCATCACAACAGCTACTATACAATGAAGGTGACATTTTGAAAGTAGTTTCTTTGTGGGGTGTTGGGTGTAGAGGTCCACTAAGGATTTTGCAGGTAGGTCAAAATAAGGAGGTTGAAAATTTATAAAAAACGAGCTGCACCCTACGATTTCGCCCGCGCCGATTCCAACAACGATTGGGGCCGTAGCCAAGTGAAAAAAAAAACATCAGTTATCTACCCACTGGTAGATAGCTGATGTTTTTGTTTTTTTTTAGTCCGGTCATAATCGGTCCAGCTTTTTCGATTTTTATATAATTATTTAGATTCTATGTATACCAAGTCGCGGGCAATAGCTAGTGAAAAATAAATTTACTTTAGACAGTTGAGCTACACCTGTGTACTCTTACTTGCAGGTACAACATCATAGTTGAAATGCTAGACTACCAATACATAGAACATCCGGTACCATGCTCCTGCTACATGACTAAATGTATTCTGGTAAAGAAACTGATGACAAGCCACGAAGAGCACGCTAAAGAAAATAATGAATTTGAGCAGCAACAGATTGCAGACAAGAAGAGAATGAGCATAGGAAGTGTTGATGAGTGAAAATAAGAATACAAGTTGTTATTAAATTTTAACGTGTTGTTTATTGATAAATCACAGGATGATAGACACATTTACGAGATTCCTTACAAAGGATAAATTAATTATAGTGTTTTTTCTTTAGTTGGACTCTTTAAATTGCGTTAACTGCACTTCAATATTAAAGGGCATTAGTGTCGTTTGTGCTACTAAAGTGCGGCCCTGAAATTATGTTGCCATAACATTAGCTGAACGAAAACGGTAAATTCTGATCACTTTTACTGGCCTTTTGAATATATGATTGTATCTGGTAGCCAATATACTACAGTAAAATATTAAAAGAACATGTTTTCATTCGGTTTTGACTATGTTATTGCAGACGGCAGACGCGTTCTCTCAGCGGCCGGACTGTAATCTGCATAGTAGGAAACCAAGACATGGTTTCGGTTTTGTCACATCTCGGAATAGGAAACCAAGAGTTGGTTTCGGTTTTGTCACATCTCCGAATAGGAAACCAAGACATGGTTTCGGTTTTGTTACAATCTCGGAGTAGGAAACTAAGACATGGGTGCGGTTTTGTCACAATCTCAGAAGCGGCAACCTAGTAAGCTCTTTAAAAGCCGGGTTTAAAAAAAATATTAATATATAGATACAAAAATCAAATTATACTACTACTTATACTACTTTATTATACTACTTTTTGTATACGTATACAAAAAGTGTAGAGACCTCAAATGAATGCTAACTCTTAAGCGCTGGATACACTTGGAGATAAATGAAGCGGCATAATATTCTAAATAACTTCAACTTTTGTTCATGGTTTCTGCGGTGATGCCGCAATTTTGCCAATGTCTTTTTAAAGGTAATATATATTTTATAGATTGGCCGGTCGAGGGACAAGAGCGCGAGACAGACGCAGGACGCGTGCGCTCGCTCTCGAAGCGGGAGCTTACATGTGACACAAAATGTTGCGGGACACTGTGCAACGCTGCACCGTCATGTAGATTCCGTTTTGCGCGTCATGTTTTGCAACATTTTGTCTCTAATTGTATTCAGGGTTAAGAAGTACATTCTTGAATGTAAAGACAAGTCGAACTGGTTTTTAATTCCTTCAATATCTTAGCATGTTAGTGACCGACTGCGTTAGTTGCGCTTCTCCGCTCAGCCAGCGGTTGTAGTCCAACCTCATCAGTAGCCGCGCCAAGAACATTCCACACGGACGGTCCCGTAACGATACCAGCAACTGCATCAGCTGTTTCACCAGTTTACTGAATCTGTAAATTGAAACTATCGTAAGAAAATCACAGTTTTTAACCTATTTTTAAAAAGGAGGAAGGTTCTCAATTAGGCTCGTGTTTTATTACGTATGTATAGGCTCGTATTTTTTTACGTATGTAGGTACGTCAATTACGCCGGCATCTCTAATTCCGCCGTTCTTTTTTTATCATGTAGAAGAAACTCTCGAGGTGGTCTTCGACAAAAATTTCATTAAATTATAGCTCAGTAGTTTTTTAACCAACTTTAATAATATCAAGGAAGATAGACTAAAAGCTAAGACAATAGCGGAAGATTAGAGCGTAGCTCGTAAATTTGCCTAAAAACGGTATAAACTTAGATGGCGCCGTAATTTGAGCGTGCTATAGGTTGTCTCGAACTTCCGTAAGCGCTGCAGTCAGATAATGAAGAAATTATAGAAAGTGTTCTACAAATTACCGTAGCGCTAGTATCGCAGTCAAGTTTCGCAACATTTCAAGAGAAGCGCTACTCATGATATGTGGATGAACTTTCAGGCGGTGGCGGCAGGTGCGATGATAAAACCGGGATGCTGGCATCAGATCGAACAGTTCTGAGAGTACCTGTCAGAGTATCCTCTGATGTAATAGTCCTCGGCTTCTTTGTCTGGTGCTATCTCGCTCATGCTGCAGAAGGAGTGGCACAGTTTCAGCAGTTCCATGATGTTGCAGAACACGGGGTTGTTGATGGAATCGGCCGTGTCTCCGGAGCACTCGCTCTCGCCTGACTGCAACACACAATTATGATTTTATGGTTTTTTTTTTCACTAGCTATGTCCCGCAGCCTAGATGGCTAGACAATCTCTAAGAAACAGTATTTTTTCTAGGATAAAAAGTGTCCTATAAAAAACATCGTTCCATTGATTTGTTGCTGCGTAAGACAGACACGCACTTTCGCAATTTTGTATTAATAAGGATGTTAATTTAATATCTTGTTCTTTTTTAGACTTCCGTATCCAAAGGGTAAAAACGTGACCCTATTACTAAGCCCTGTCCGTCTGTCCTACCTATTTATATAAAGAAGCCAGTTGAAATTTTCACAGAATATGTAATGTTACGGCGGATTAACTAAGAAATAATAAAAAAAGTATAAATTAAAGGGGTCCCCAATCCCCATACAACAAACGTATTTTTTTTAACGTATTTTTGTATTAGCTTTAATGTAATACGTACAAGCGTCAAACTTGGCATGATTATAGTACACCACAGACCTAAGATATAGTTCTGTGTAGTACACAATTTAAGTATAACAACAAATAATAAATAATGGCCAAGTGCGAGTTGGTGATACGTTTCTGTGCATTGCCAAGTTATGACTGGTAATTTCGGTATTGAATTTTGTGGTGGTACGGAACCCTCAGAGCGCGAGCCCGACTCGCACTTGGCACTTTTTTTTTAATTGACAAATAAGCTTGCGGTTGGCCGCCATTTCACTTGATGTTAAGCGATGATGCGGTCTACAATGTAGCAAGCTTGCCTAGAAGAAACCGATTCAGACACCCAAATAACTTGGCCGCTGAACTTACGGAATGAAAATACAAGCCAAGCCTAAGAAGAAAGCGCGTTATCCAAAGTGTTCATCAAGAAAACACATAAAAGGAGATGGGCTCACTGGAGGGCACTCTTTACACGACATACCCTGCTCTGAAAAGATCAGCTTAAAGTACATATAACAGAAGGCAAATAAAATCAGAAGACAGAGAAAAAATGCTCACTGAAGTGACCGTCAAGAAGGACTGACTCAGCACATCGGCCAAGAACGTGGCGTGCGCTTTCTTCAGCTTTTCGAAGTCGTTGGTTTTGTTGACGGCGTCCATCAGTCTTGAGAAGTTGGTCTCCAACACATCCGCTTGCAAGTAATGTTGGAGGTTGTCCATTAGAAACATCAGCTTATTGTGGAGTTGGCACATTGAAAAGCTGCAATAAAAATGTGCACATAACTATCAGCCCATCATGTTCCCACCATTGCCTCTACAGGATTTCTCTCAGAGAGCGGGCATTTTCTCAGAGAGAGAGAGAGGATGGGCCCTAGCCTAATCCACCATTCTGGCTCAGTGCATGTTGGTGAATATCATGTCTTTGAACTTTTGAAGTTTGTTAGACATACCGGTTTCCTCACTTACATAAAGAATTTAAGAATACTCATCTTACCTGACAGTGGTCTGTTTGTATGTCTTCCAAAGGGCGTGCAAATCGTGCTGAGTTTTCTTGATTCGCAGCAATAGTCGGAACATGTCGTTGTACCGCGCTAACACTTCCGGCGTGAACAACAGGTGGAGAGGCCATTTGAAGTCGTATTTGAGGATTATGGTGGACCAACCGTCTCCCACTGAAACCAAAAGTAAAAAAAAATTAAGGCCAGCTTAGTGTCAGGTGTGTTTTTTTTTTGCTTAATCTATCTCGGCCCACAACTGGGCAAAAACCTTTCTCATTTCCTTCTACGTATCTCTCTCATGAACCAAAAAAGGACCTTCTTGAGAACCTTTGGGTTTATATCAACAAACTGTGGCTCACACAGCAGACCGCCCAGTGAGCAGATATACTTTTCGAAAAAAAACCTCAATATCAGTAGTAGCGAAACGCACGATTGTGTGTAAGCGCCATGGATTTGCTCCACTAAGTGAGACTATAACAGAACATATTAAGCCTTATGTTCATCTGTAATCTGTAGCGTTCTCGAAACTTATAAAATTGTAACCTCCATTAACCCCCTAGCCTGGAATTGGAACTGGCTCTTAAATAAGGCTGCCAAGTTTACTGTTGGTTCAAGGTGTTGTCTGTTGGTGAACAAAGTGCAATTCAAGACGCGTGAGCGCTAACTACTTACAGCTATATTAAGCTCTCTGTCTATCGCGCGGCAGTTTTGTTTAGACGGTTCCCGCCAATGAGATATAAGATCATTGGTGCCCGCCACGTACTTGTAGCTTCATACCTAAAATGCGGAGTGCGCCAGGCCTGGTATAACTCATAAACTACATAATGCAGCCATTTATGATATAAACATACAGTAGTTTCACTAATCCGGCACTACAGTACAGTACCTACGCTTAGTCCCAGATTTGATAGTTTCCGAAAACTATTTTCGTTTACGGATTGTGCCATACGTTTTAGTAAAGCGCCTCCAACGGAAACGCGGAGGAACTAAAATCGGTAGTAATCGGCGGTATCGATTGCTTCACTCTAATACGAACAAAGTTTTCGAATACCTTTCAGCCCAGCAATGTATAGAACACTACGTAAACGAAAAAAGTTTTCGAATACTATCAAAACTTGTACTAAGGGTACTGTATATCTGCACTTCCAGTAGTCCGGTACTCGCCTACAGCCCCCACTTTCTCCCGTCCGCGCCTTCCCTTTCCTCAGCCGCTACATACGCCCGACCGCGCTCTTTCCTTCCCAGATTATATGTAAATACATATGTACTTAATTTTGCAATGCTTTATTTTATTGTCTTAAATTTCCCCCTATATAATCCAGTAATCCGAATATTCCAATAATCCAGAACCTCCTAGGTTTAAATAGAGCCGGATTAGGAAAACTCTTCTATATAAATACATTCTGTTTCAGCATTCCAAAACTACACAAACATTGGGACAACTTTGAAGGAATTAACATGTCACCATTTGCAAAGTATTTGAGGAAAGAGAAGCAAATCAAACCAGATATAATGCTCATAGAGAAAGAAGATCTAATGGGCGAAGAGGAGGCACTGTGCTGGGTCAATTTAACAGAAGACAAGGTTACAGACTTGGATTCATATAGCTTACAACATGTTTTAGGTAGGTAAGATCTGCAGAATATTAAGAAATATCAACCTAAGCTTTACATTACATACTAAAGTAATGTACCACCTCACGAACTTGTCGGTCCCCTGACACGCGCGTTCTTAATCACACCAACAGCGCTATTGAATAGGCTCAAAGAAGTTTTCTTTATGCGGTTCTTATGGCGCTGTTGGCGTGGATTTGAAACGCGCCTTAACTACCAAACCTTTAAATAAAATAAATATTTCGGGACGTTTTTCACACACGGTCATCTGACCCCAAACTAAGCAAAGCTTGTGATATGGCTGCCAGAGACTGATATACAAAATACATACTTAAATAGATATTAACAACCACAAATGTTCACCACATAAATGTTTGTCCTAGGTGGGAATCGAACCCACGCCCCCTCAGAAGGTAGGTTCACTACCAAGTGGACCAACTGGCTATTTTATATTTTATAAATGATGAAAGAATGGATCATAACACATACAGCAATATTCTCAAATTATAATCTGCTTTCAGGAGCAAACAAAGAGGGTCACTTCCAAGGTCTCTGCCTCTGGTTTGAATGTAATTTCCCCAACGGTGAAGTGCTCGACACAAGCCCAAGAAGTAAACCGACGCACTGGCAGCAAACGGTCATAGTCCTATCTTCAGGAATACCCGTCGAAAAGGGAGAACCAATTGCTTATAAACTGGATATGATGAGGGATAATACTAATCCTAGAAGGTAAACCTCTGATTCTGGCAGTATTGTAGACCGCAGACCGCATCATCGCTCAACCAGGCGACTTTATCAGGAAAGGTGGCACACAAACGCAAACAGTATTCAATAAAATACAATAGCAAATAAACATTTAACTTACACCTGATGGTGGAACACTGGCCGTGTTGTTGATGCTTTGACAGCCCGAAGAGATGTTTGTAGAAACTATAAAACTGACGACGGTGACTGCTTACCATCAGGCGGCCAGACTGCTTGTATGCCACCCATGGCATTAAAAAAAACACCTAGCCGACATAATTTTGCATTAATGAAAATCTGTACAATATATATAAAAGGCGATGTGCGTGTTCTCTATGGACTCCAAAACGGCTGAGCCGATTTTGACGGGACTTTCGCCGACGGATAGCTGAAATTATAGGAGTAAAACCGCGGGGCCAGCTAGTTATTTATAAAAGCGAAATATCACTTAACTCAATGACTCATCACAACAGCTACTATACAATGAAGGTGACATTTTGAAAGTAGTTTCTTTGTGGGGTGTTGGGTGTAGAGGTCCACTAAGGATTTTGCAGGTAGGTCAAAATAAGGAGGTTGAAAATTTATAAAAAACGAGCTGCACCCTACGATTTCGCCCGCGCCGATTCCAACAACGATTGGGGCCGTAGCCAAGTGAAAAAAAAAACATCAGTTATCTACCCACTGGTAGATAGCTGATGTTTTTGTTTTTTTTTAGTCCGGTCATAATCGGTCCAGCTTTTTCGATTTTTATATAATTATTTAGATTCTATGTATACCAAGTCGCGGGCAATAGCTAGTGAAAAATAAATTTACTTTAGACAGTTGAGCTACACCTGTGTACTCTTACTTGCAGGTACAACATCATAGTTGAAATGCTAGACTACCAATACATAGAACATCCGGTACCATGCTCCTGCTACATGACTAAATGTATTCTGGTAAAGAAACTGATGACAAGCCACGAAGAGCACGCTAAAGAAAATAATGAATTTGAGCAGCAACAGATTGCAGACAAGAAGAGAATGAGCATAGGAAGTGTTGATGAGTGAAAATAAGAATACAAGTTGTTATTAAATTTTAACGTGTTGTTTATTGATAAATCACAGGATGATAGACACATTTACGAGATTCCTTACAAAGGATAAATTAATTATAGTGTTTTTTCTTTAGTTGGACTCTTTAAATTGCGTTAACTGCACTTCAATATTAAAGGGCATTAGTGTCGTTTGTGCTACTAAAGTGCGGCCCTGAAATTATGTTGCCATAACATTAGCTGAACGAAAACGGTAAATTCTGATCACTTTTACTGGCCTTTTGAATATATGATTGTATCTGGTAGCCAATATACTACAGTAAAATATTAAAAGAACATGTTTTCATTCGGTTTTGACTATGTTATTGCAGACGGCAGACGCGTTCTCTCAGCGGCCGGACTGTAATCTGCATAGTAGGAAACCAAGACATGGTTTCGGTTTTGTCACATCTCGGAATAGGAAACCAAGAGTTGGTTTCGGTTTTGTCACATCTCCGAATAGGAAACCAAGACATGGTTTCGGTTTTGTTACAATCTCGGAGTAGGAAACTAAGACATGGGTGCGGTTTTGTCACAATCTCAGAAGCGGCAACCTAGTAAGCTCTTTAAAAGCCGGGTTTAAAAAAAATATTAATATATAGATACAAAAATCAAATTATACTACTACTTATACTACTTTATTATACTACTTTTTGTATACGTATACAAAAAGTGTAGAGACCTCAAATGAATGCTAACTCTTAAGCGCTGGATACACTTGGAGATAAATGAAGCGGCATAATATTCTAAATAACTTCAACTTTTGTTCATGGTTTCTGCGGTGATGCCGCAATTTTGCCAATGTCTTTTTAAAGGTAATATATATTTTATAGATTGGCCGGTCGAGGGACAAGAGCGCGAGACAGACGCAGGACGCGTGCGCTCGCTCTCGAAGCGGGAGCTTACATGTGACACAAAATGTTGCGGGACACTGTGCAACGCTGCACCGTCATGTAGATTCCGTTTTGCGCGTCATGTTTTGCAACATTTTGTCTCTAATTGTATTCAGGGTTAAGAAGTACATTCTTGAATGTAAAGACAAGTCGAACTGGTTTTTAATTCCTTCAATATCTTAGCATGTTAGTGACCGACTGCGTTAGTTGCGCTTCTCCGCTCAGCCAGCGGTTGTAGTCCAACCTCATCAGTAGCCGCGCCAAGAACATTCCACACGGACGGTCCCGTAACGATACCAGCAACTGCATCAGCTGTTTCACCAGTTTACTGAATCTGTAAATTGAAACTATCGTAAGAAAATCACAGTTTTTAACCTATTTTTAAAAAGGAGGAAGGTTCTCAATTAGGCTCGTGTTTTATTACGTATGTATAGGCTCGTATTTTTTTACGTATGTAGGTACGTCAATTACGCCGGCATCTCTAATTCCGCCGTTCTTTTTTTATCATGTAGAAGAAACTCTCGAGGTGGTCTTCGACAAAAATTTCATTAAATTATAGCTCAGTAGTTTTTTAACCAACTTTAATAATATCAAGGAAGATAGACTAAAAGCTAAGACAATAGCGGAAGATTAGAGCGTAGCTCGTAAATTTGCCTAAAAACGGTATAAACTTAGATGGCGCCGTAATTTGAGCGTGCTATAGGTTGTCTCGAACTTCCGTAAGCGCTGCAGTCAGATAATGAAGAAATTATAGAAAGTGTTCTACAAATTACCGTAGCGCTAGTATCGCAGTCAAGTTTCGCAACATTTCAAGAGAAGCGCTACTCATGATATGTGGATGAACTTTCAGGCGGTGGCGGCAGGTGCGATGATAAAACCGGGATGCTGGCATCAGATCGAACAGTTCTGAGAGTACCTGTCAGAGTATCCTCTGATGTAATAGTCCTCGGCTTCTTTGTCTGGTGCTATCTCGCTCATGCTGCAGAAGGAGTGGCACAGTTTCAGCAGTTCCATGATGTTGCAGAACACGGGGTTGTTGATGGAATCGGCCGTGTCTCCGGAGCACTCGCTCTCGCCTGACTGCAACACACAATTATGATTTTATGGTTTTTTTTTTCACTAGCTATGTCCCGCAGCCTAGATGGCTAGACAATCTCTAAGAAACAGTATTTTTTCTAGGATAAAAAGTGTCCTATAAAAAACATCGTTCCATTGATTTGTTGCTGCGTAAGACAGACACGCACTTTCGCAATTTTGTATTAATAAGGATGTTAATTTAATATCTTGTTCTTTTTTAGACTTCCGTATCCAAAGGGTAAAAACGTGACCCTATTACTAAGCCCTGTCCGTCTGTCCTACCTATTTATATAAAGAAGCCAGTTGAAATTTTCACAGAATATGTAATGTTACGGCGGATTAACTAAGAAATAATAAAAAAAGTATAAATTAAAGGGGTCCCCAATCCCCATACAACAAACGTATTTTTTTTAACGTATTTTTGTATTAGCTTTAATGTAATACGTACAAGCGTCAAACTTGGCATGATTATAGTACACCACAGACCTAAGATATAGTTCTGTGTAGTACACAATTTAAGTATAACAACAAATAATAAATAATGGCCAAGTGCGAGTTGGTGATACGTTTCTGTGCATTGCCAAGTTATGACTGGTAATTTCGGTATTGAATTTTGTGGTGGTACGGAACCCTCAGAGCGCGAGCCCGACTCGCACTTGGCACTTTTTTTTTAATTGACAAATAAGCTTGCGGTTGGCCGCCATTTCACTTGATGTTAAGCGATGATGCGGTCTACAATGTAGCAAGCTTGCCTAGAAGAAACCGATTCAGACACCCAAATAACTTGGCCGCTGAACTTACGGAATGAAAATACAAGCCAAGCCTAAGAAGAAAGCGCGTTATCCAAAGTGTTCATCAAGAAAACACATAAAAGGAGATGGGCTCACTGGAGGGCACTCTTTACACGACATACCCTGCTCTGAAAAGATCAGCTTAAAGTACATATAACAGAAGGCAAATAAAATCAGAAGACAGAGAAAAAATGCTCACTGAAGTGACCGTCAAGAAGGACTGACTCAGCACATCGGCCAAGAACGTGGCGTGCGCTTTCTTCAGCTTTTCGAAGTCGTTGGTTTTGTTGACGGCGTCCATCAGTCTTGAGAAGTTGGTCTCCAACACATCCGCTTGCAAGTAATGTTGGAGGTTGTCCATTAGAAACATCAGCTTATTGTGGAGTTGGCACATTGAAAAGCTGCAATAAAAATGTGCACATAACTATCAGCCCATCATGTTCCCACCATTGCCTCTACAGGATTTCTCTCAGAGAGCGGGCATTTTCTCAGAGAGAGAGAGAGGATGGGCCCTAGCCTAATCCACCATTCTGGCTCAGTGCATGTTGGTGAATATCATGTCTTTGAACTTTTGAAGTTTGTTAGACATACCGGTTTCCTCACTTACATAAAGAATTTAAGAATACTCATCTTACCTGACAGTGGTCTGTTTGTATGTCTTCCAAAGGGCGTGCAAATCGTGCTGAGTTTTCTTGATTCGCAGCAATAGTCGGAACATGTCGTTGTACCGCGCTAACACTTCCGGCGTGAACAACAGGTGGAGAGGCCATTTGAAGTCGTATTTGAGGATTATGGTGGACCAACCGTCTCCCACTGAAACCAAAAGTAAAAAAAAATTAAGGCCAGCTTAGTGTCAGGTGTGTTTTTTTTTTGCTTAATCTATCTCGGCCCACAACTGGGCAAAAACCTTTCTCATTTCCTTCTACGTATCTCTCTCATGAACCAAAAAAGGACCTTCTTGAGAACCTTTGGGTTTATATCAACAAACTGTGGCTCACACAGCAGACCGCCCAGTGAGCAGATATACTTTTCGAAAAAAAACCTCAATATCAGTAGTAGCGAAACGCACGATTGTGTGTAAGCGCCATGGATTTGCTCCACTAAGTGAGACTATAACAGAACATATTAAGCCTTATGTTCATCTGTAATCTGTAGCGTTCTCGAAACTTATAAAATTGTAACCTCCATTAACCCCCTTTATTTAGTCATTTCATAAAATCCTTTCTACCTGCCTAATTTCAGATTGGTCAGCCAGTCAATAGTATTTCGTTTTAAAATATATACATAATATTTACCAGAACTGCTATCATCATCAACCGAAGAGTTGAGGGTACTATTCACAGAAACATTTGGCTTCACATAAGGCAGTTCGAAAGTAAACTTTTCTATATCAGTGTTGTTGCTCAAAAACACTGCTCTTGCAGCCAGTTGGAAAGCATGGTTCATATCTGTAAAGAAAAACAAAAATACAAGTGAATAAAATAACTATGTATATTAGGAAAAAACCACATCGTACTGGGCCAGATCAGCACCTGATGATAATGATGATACCCTAAAGTCTATCATCGATGATGCGATGCTAAGCGATGATGATGATGATGATGATGATAGCCTTTATTTTTCTTTATCTCCATAGAATGTCATAGGCAACATTTTGCAGTTGGGTTTATTCTTGTTCCATTTTCTTACCTCTGGTAGAAGTTCTGGCAGTTGGTTTGTCGAGCATATGTGCAGTAAGTCTCAGCAACTCCAGAAATAGTTCCCCTCGGCCGATCAAGAAGAAATCCTTCATCAGCTTCAGTTCGTGGAGTAAATGGGCCTCTTCAACGGCGACAGTCCAAAGGTGCTGGAAATTACAAGGTGTTGAGATTTAACAGGTTATATCTCAAGGAACCGAAAGACGCAGCGTAGGCTTCTCACTAGATGGACCGACGAAAACGTGAGTCGCGGGCATACAGTGGATGCAGATGACAAGTCTGTCATTCAGTGTGGAGTTCTAAGTGGGAGGCCTATGTTCAGCAGTGGGCGTCTTTTAGGTTTTTTTAATAGAATAAATGGCTAACAAGCGACGGGCCACCTGATGGTAAGTGGCGAAGAGTGGGTGGACCATGGTTAATATTGATGATGAATGTGTGACTAGTTATTTATAATTATAATAATTTTATTTTACAATAATGTAATTTATTTTTATATAAATGAATTGGAATTTATTTCTTTTATTATGTGTATTAACATGTAAAAAAGACAATTATAACTTTTTTATGAAACAAAATATGTGTGGATATTTTATGACTAAGTACTTAATGTATGACATGATGTCCAGTTGGTAGTGAACCTGCCTTCTGAGCTTGGGGGCGTGGGTTCGATTCCCATCTAGGACAAACATTTGTGTGATGAACATTTGTTTGTTCTATATCAGGGGCCTTACGGACAACAGGTATTGCGGCACCAAACTAACGTTAGATCCGCTCAGTTGGAAAATCACGCGAACGTGAACCTTAACGCGCCCAGATACGGTTTGCGGTCGCGTGATTTTCCAACTGAGCGGATCTAACGTTAGTTTGGTGCCGCAATACATGTTGTCCGTAAGGCCCCTGGTTGTTAATATCTATTTAAGTATGTATTTAAAACTATATATGTATGTATATCAGCAAAGATTATAATATACTAGATATCAGTATCTGGCAGCCATATCACAAGCTTTGCTTAGTTTGGGGTCAGATGACCGTGTGTGAAAAAAATTCCCGAATATTTATGAATTGTGGAACTTTTATGACGTTGGATTATTTCAATGAGTTATAAAACGGTTATGCTTTTTCCTATTTATATAAGACTAGCTGCACCCCGCAGTTTCACCCGCGTGGATTACATCAGCTATCTGACAGTGAAAGTCCTGTCAAATTCGGCCCAGCCGTTTTGGAGTCCATAGGTAACACACACACATAGATTTTTAATTATATCAGATTCATATTTTAATAGGAAAGTGTGTATGTTTGTCCTCACTCAACTCCGAACAGCTGAAAGGATTTGAATCAAATCTGGTATGGAAATAGCTGTTATCCTGGATTGAGACATATTTTTATCCTGTAAGATAGCAGGCAAAACCGCGGGGCGCTGCTGGTAGTAAATAAAAAAAATAAAAATATTCGGGACATTTTCGCCCACACGGTCATCTGACCACAAACTAAGCAAAGCTTGTGATATGGCTGCCAGACTGATATACATACCTACATTTGATTTAAATACATACTTAAATAGATATTAACACCCAGACATAGTAACACCCAGACATAGAACAAACACAAATGTTCATCACATAAATGTTTGTCCTAGGTGGGAATCGAACCCACGCCCCCAAGCGCAGAAGGCAGGTTCACTACCAACTGGACCAACGGGCTATCAATAAAATATACCTTAGTGACACATTCCTTTATTTCTCTAATGACGGTTCTGAGACTCCACACCTCGAACACTTCAGGGTTCTTTAGCTGCTGCAGCTTCTCATGAAATTCTGCTTCTTTCTCTTCCCAAATTGTAAATCTATTAAAAAAATTATTGGATTAATTATGTAATAGAATAGCATTCCCTTCGTAAGTAGATTGACTAACCAAATATTTTTGTTAGCTTTATCCATTAATTATACAGAACTGATCTGAGGCTTTATCTCATCATCATTTCAGCCGTTATTGTTGCTGCTGGACTTCTAGGCCTATCACAAGGCACGTTAAACGGCTCGCCTTTCGACTTTCCGCTACTAGTCACTGCGGACTACTTTACGTATAGTGGTTTACACGGAAAGGGTGTACTAAGCCGAAAAGGGGTCCATAGTACCCATAATTAAGAATAACTTTTATGGGAGCCACTCTGCAGTTCAAGCACCATTCTTCATCGATCGTCAAATACGATAAAATGACATAGAAACAATCATAACGACTTGATAACGACTACTGATCAAATGGCATTTTATCGAATTTGACGATCTCAACTGTCAAATTTGACAACCGATAAAGAACGGTACTTGCACTGCTGACTCGCGAAAATAAATATCAGCTGTTCTATAGAAAACGGTCATTGACACTTGACAAAATGTATGGAACAGCTGATATTTTTTGGCGATTTCAGGGTTGGTCCCATTGTAAAAGCTGTTCATAGTGATAAGTATATGGGGCCCTTTCGGCCTTTACACCCTTTCCGCATAACCCTGTATAATCACTCCATAGGTTTCCTCGTACCCTGATGTCAATTGCGTCAATTTACGAACTAATCTACTGATCGTGACATCATACATTTAATTTAGATAGATTTTTATTTTTATTTTATTTATTTATTAAGGCTTCACATTGATAACTACATTATTACATACACTGAAATCTTATAAATGAACTTAGCTAAATGTGTTACCTTTTAAAGGAAGCACAGCATGCATTACTTGTTTCTTAATAATTAAATAGGTACATATTAATATGAAGTAAAAATAATGAAAAAAGTTAAACTAACAATAATAAAATAAATTAACTAAACGTGATAAGTAGAGTTGGCCATTTCGGCCATGGATAAGTTTAATTTAATTTTGAATTTTGATAATGTGTCTCCGAAAATATCTAAATCTTTACTATGATATGTATTGACGAGTCTACTTATTCTTGGGACTGGTGAGTTGGCCCCCAACACAGTTCTGCGGTATATAGGAGCAAAAGGAGTTATGGCTTTACGCGGATATTTAAATGGTACTCTAAATTTAAATTTGGTTAAAAGATTTGGACAGTCGATACAATTGTGTAGTAATTTATAAAGAAAAATTAAATCTAATTTAATTCGGCGATCTGCTAACATTTGTATATTAAAATGAGCTAGCCTTTTATCATAAGAACGGATAATTTTAGCTTTTTTTGCAGAATAAGCTAAGTGCCACAAAAATCTTTTTTGTATTCTTTCTAGCCTTAAACAATGCACGGCATAATGCGGCCTCCAGACCGGACAACAATACTCTAATACGCTACGAACTAGGCAGTTATATAACAAAATCTTGGTATCAGGTTTATGAAACTCTTTGCTATTTCGAATAACAAATCCCAACATCTTTGAAGATTTCTTAGTAATATGGTCAATGTGGGGGATAAACGTTAATTTTTCATCAAATGTTACACCTAGGTCCCTCATTGTTTTGACTTTTTTTAACTCGGTGGTTCCTATTTTGTAATTCGCATTGATATTATATTTTTTCCTACTAAAAGTAATTTGACAACATTTATTGGCATTTAAAATCATTCCATTTATCTCGCACCATTTATTAAGACTGTTCAGATCATTCTGCAGCCTTTCTACATCTTCTACAGTATTTATTACTTTTAAAATTTTAAGATCATCTGCAAACATAAAAGGTGTGCTATGAGTCAGACAATCTGGGAGGTCATTTATAAAGTAATTGAAATATAGAGGAGCAAAGTGTGAGCCCTGGGGAACACCAGACCCTATTTTCAGAAGAGTTGTTGAAGCAAAACCCGCTGCAACAACAAGAAAATTGCGATTGTTTAAATATGAACTCACCCAATTTAGCATAGAACCAGATACTCCATAAGCGGAAAGCTTGAAAACGAGCATGGCGTGTGAAATTTTGTCGAAAGCTTTACTAAAATCTGTGTATACGACGTCAACTTGTTTGTTATTATCCACAGCTTCAGCAAGGTCTTCGACGAATGTTAACAGGTTTGTACATGTTGACCGTTGTTTAATGAAACCATGCTGATGATCAGTGATAGACTGCTTAAAGTGCTGATACATGTGAGGGAATATAATAGATTCAAAATATAAATATAGATAAGTGACTTCACTACATTATACCAAAGATTATATACTAGAGATTATACCTAGTGTCAGCCTTCGACCAAAATAAAATGAATGGCCCAGAAGGGCATTTGTGAAGATTACAAAATGAGCGCCGGTGCTCACTTCGTTTCTGTGTACGCGCCTACTGTTACACGATAACGAAACATCTGACAAAATTATGCCTTTGTATGCTCTCCCGAAGTGTAAATGCACATCAAAAAACCGCTATCTATTTTTTGTAACAAATTTCCTGTACATGGTTATAATTAAGTGTTGAAGTACATGTCCAACGGTTTTGCCTCGTTTTTACTGAGTAGTTTAATGGTTATGGCCCGTCCATTCCTTTTATTTTGGTCAAAGGTGTCAGTAGAAGATAATACAAACCTTCTCGAATCAGTGCCATACTTCAGAGGCGTCATAACGTTTCTATTAGCTATGAAGTTGCTGTGTCTCTTCACTTTCTTTGGATCGAAGCCAAACAGGATGACCGTCTTGCCGATAAACAGGACTTCTTGGGCGAGGGATAAAGGCATGAAGTATGGTATCATGTTGGGGTTCAAAGTGCATCCACAGTCTAGTGTTGTATCTTGAAGCTAAAAGAAATAATGCAAGTTTTAGTCATAATTTTACTTAATTAAAACACCTTCACCAGCCTGTGTACTAATGCGCGTTCCAAATCACGCCGACAACGAAAAAAGCATCGACATTGCTCTGAATCTGAATCGGCAAGCAACTGATTCTATCAAATAGAAATATCTATAGCGTTTGATTTCTGTGATAAATAGATCTGTATTTCTTATTGAAAATAACGCCTTAATTTTTTTTTTTTATATAACATTATCAACTTTTTACCTCCAATTTACAGGAACTACTACTACTACTTCCTACTACTAGGTTACTTTTTATACGTAAAACTCTCGAAGAGTAAGTTAAAAGGATTTCATTGAATTACTGACATTAAATAAACAATTTTAATGTTATGGTGTACTTGTTTTATATTTGTCTTGATAATGACTGCTTTATTTTTTTGTTTTATGCCTAAAATTGTACAATTGCATTTTGTAACTCGGCTATTAAGGTGTTGGTTCTTATTATCTGTTAGCGCGTTTGTCGTGATTCGGAAAGCTCCCTAGAAATACTAGTCGACTAGCTGGCGGACTAAATTTCACAGGTCTAAAATGTTGAATAAATCTGTTTTATAATCTTAGCGTACAATGATAAGCGTCAATTCTGTTGTACCATTCTCTAAACTAAACTAATCTGAAAGGACTAAAATTATCAGCGTCTCTTTTCATTTTAGTATGTCAGAAAAGGATGGCAACCATTTTAGAGCTGTCAAATTTAGTTTAGTTTAGAGAATGGTAGATCCTTAGAATAACTACACATTCTAAGGGTACATCAGAATTGACGTTATTGTGCATGGAAACTATTTTTTATATCACAATACTGGCTCTTCAACTCTATGTTGTAATGTAACACTTTAAATACCCTGGGTTTCATAATCATCATTATCAGCCTATCATATTCCCACTTCTGGGACACAAGCCTTCTCTCAGAGAGAGTCCAGTTCATGTTGGTGAATGTCATGTGTCTTTAAACTTTTGAGGTTCTTGGACATACCGGTTTCCTCACGATGTTTTCCTTCACCATTGTTGAGCGATGGCATTGGTGCAGGGCTGAAGATCGAACTGGGTGCTATCAGATTGTAAAGCGCACATGCTACCGCCCGGCCACCATAGCTCTTCTAGTCTAAACTTACTTTTTAGGTATTCCTGATACTCTACATACTTATTAATGTAATGGTTGAAACTTACTGTAGATACCAAGGACTTATCACAAGTGGCAGTGGACGGAGTAGATAAGAAAGTGTCGGAGCAATCTTCTTTATGGCTCCTAAATATAAAGAACTCCTGGTACGGGTCCTTCAGTTCTCCGTATAGCAGCCACGAGCATAGCTGGTTCACAAACACTTTGTTCATGCAGGTAAAAATTCTGAAAAAGAGATTAATTATTAGTGGCATAATATATTTCTTAGGGTGTTTGTATTTTTCCCAGAGTAAAATAAAAACAAGTGGAAATAAAGACAGATGCACCAATGCATATATAGTGCTCTGTTTTAAAGTGTATGATATGTGTACTTATTACAAAAATTTAGTTTACAGAATCAACTAAAAATATTGCTGTCTCTTTCAGCACCACACTGAGAAACATTCTGACAGCTACAGTATAAATAAACCCAATGAAAGCATTTTCTTTTAATATTTATATGCAGTATATTATAGCGAGCAGCTGTTGTAATCTCTATCATCAACCATGTTTTAAACCACCGATAAAAGAGTTAATAAACTTCAAACAGCGAAACAGATATTCTTGAATCATAGCTAAGAAAATTATCAATTAAGTCACCTTTCAAACAAAAAAACAAAATGAAAATCATTCAGCCGTTTGGGAGCTACGATTCCACAGACAGACCGATTCACATGTTAGACTTAACACCTCTCTTTTTTGCGTTAGGGGTTAAAAACTGGCAAGTGATAAAAAAAACAGTAGGTATTCATTTAGCATTTTAAAATTTAGTACTGCTGTCTGATTGCTTTTTAGCATGACTTGATTATAGTACGTACTTGACAATAGCTTGATGTACTTTCTCATTCCCATTTAAAATGTACTGATGAATCAGGCTCAATATTTGACAACCTGTCAATCTTCGCTCTTTAATTGTAGATATTATTCTATTCAAAGTATTGAACAGGCCGTGATACTGTTGTATATAACTGTAGACATAAGCCAGAGTGTAGTTATGATTGCCTATAACAAGGCTTTCAACATCAAGTAGAGTCTTCTTGTACGTTTGTAGAACTTCAGTGATGCCCTCGCTTAATGATTGTGTGTAAAGACCATACATTTTCTGGGTTGATACTGTAATAAAATAATTAATTTAAAACTTTTTAATAACAAGCTTTTTTCGTATTTTTCTTAGGAAACCTTTTCATTTGATACCCATTTCATGATGGTAGATAATAAAATGATGTCCGCCATCACGGGGCGTCCCCCATGAATTTAGTGTGACGTCATTTTATTTTTCATATTCTTCTCAATAAAACCCATATCATGGGGGCGCATAAAAAATAACTGGTCCAACACCTTTGGGAGTCCGCCGTATTAGATTTAGAATGACGTCACGTAAACATGCATCCAAACTAAACTCGTATACAACATTTCAGCTCAATCAGTTGAAGATAACTGGGTTGAAGATGATTCATGGTCATCGATTTTAAAAGCTAAAACTTCGATGTTTTGACACCGATGTTGCTTATATTTCAAACCTCGAAACTTGGATGGCTTCGACTTTTTTTGCTTTGGTTTTTGTAACATCAGTTATCAACAATTACTACAAAACGGCATACACTAACATTATGTTTATCGGTCGAGACAATCGACTGGTTTCGGAGCCATTAGAGCTCCTTCATTGGGCAATATGCGCGCTGCCGGACACGGTCGCCCGCGCATTTTCCGGGAGTGCGCGCGATTTTGTTATAATTGATAATGAATCCTAACACGAGTTTTGATGAAATCAATCATAAATCTTCGATTTCTGTAATATTATTATCATATGTATGTTATTTATTATCATACTAATATTATAAATGCGAAAGTGTGTTTGTTTGTTGGTTTGTTTGTTCCTCTTTCACGCTGCAACTGAACAACGGATTGACCTGATTTTTTGCATGGGTATAGTTCAAGGGCCAGAGAGTGACATAGGCTACATCATCACCATCGCCATTTTTCATCACTACGCGGGTGAAACCGCGGGGCGCAGCTAGTATCATAATAATAATAAATTCATTTATTTCAGGTACTTATAACCCATACATAGCAAAACAGTAGACTATTTATAAACTTCAGGCATTGATGTAAGTAAATAAGGGGAAGATACGGGACGAACTCCTTGACGTGGACCGCACAATGAGTTTCGTCCCTAGAGTGAATAAAACACAAACAGGCTGCACTTGACTGACACAAACAATGTCAGGATAGGTATTTCATTATAATATCTTTTGTTTATAATAAAGAAGAAGGAGGCAAAAGCCTTGGTGCACATTTGATATAATTTTTAAATATACATAGCACTTAAAGCTTGACTATAATGTAATCTAAAACACACCTGAATGAATAATATTTCTAGCACGAAATCCTGTACATTCAACATAATTTTGAATCCTGTGATGACTTTTTGCTACTTCACAAATCCGGCCATATATTTCCGTGTCCCCTTCATTTGCAAAAGCAGTAACACTTCTCTGAAATTATATTTTAGTAATGTTTTAGTCATCATCATCAACCAGAAGACAAGAAAGACTCCACACTGAACGTGAGCCAAACCTCCACACTGAACGACAGCATGCTTTTTGCATTCACTGGATGCCCGCGACTCTCACAATGTCGTCGGTCCATCAAGTGGGAGGCCTACCCACGCTGCGTCTTCCGGTTCAAATGTTTTAGTAGAGAGCAATAAATCTCAAGAGAAGGCAGGAAGAAAATTAAAGGATTTTTTTTTATGAGATCTACAAGTTGCGGTAGTTCCCATAGTTGTACTCACATCCCCTGTTTTTCCTGTACCTTGAGAACAATCCCATAGAATTAGCAAAGCGTCGTGAATCATGTTTTACTAGTTTCTATTTCATTCGAACTGTTCTCTCTGCTTGGCTCCTTGAGTGAATAGTGTTGAAATTGAAATAGTGTTCTGTGGCTCTGTGCTGCTTGGGAAATTTAATAGGAGTAATAATGTTTCTTGAATTAAATTAGCAAAACATATTTTTTACATCCGAAGATAAATAGTTACGAACACGTTACGAATTCGATTTGTTTGTTTTGATTTGTTTGGCAGATGGCAGATCATATTCATCAGCCAGTGTCAACTGTCACCTGACTTTTTTTTGTTGTTATTTTCCCCCTTTTTGAGCAGGCTCAAACTATTAAGGCCATACCGCCTCGTCTTCCGTATTTTACTGTCGCAGTATTAGTAGTGGGTATAGTCGAGTCGAGTGGAGACTCAACGGCACTTCTCAAGAAAGTTTTGGAATCAACATGAAAATATACGTTTTACCACTCGAGCACATTCATAAACACTTAATAAATAATACTCCATTTTTATTACACTTGTTTACACACTCGAGTTGAAGAAAATTAACGACACTTGGTACTTGGTATCCTTACCTCAACCCTCCTCGGTTGGGTAAGGATAAGGATGTGCAATCATTGTTACTTTCAACTTGAATCGAGAGCGAGTCGATAAACAGGAAATGTAATTGGCTCATACAATATAAATAAAGTGAATATATTTTTAGGGATAAAAATAACACAAAAAAATTAAGATCTTATAGAATCTTATTTTACCTTACAATTTTATTTCGAATAAATATCATTTGGTAACGAAATGGATAATTGGGTTGATTGTTTATTTTTATTTAGTATCTTACGTTGTATTTATATTTTATATTCACTTTGGTTTAGTAATCTGTTATCTGTGCTCTCATGCTCTGCGCCCACGCCGCTCGGTCCAGTCGGTTATGCTTTTATGAGAATTGTATCGCATAGAATGATTAAACATCTACAAATATTGTTGTTTACTGTAATTTGTAAATTATAACAGAAAACCAACGTAGGGCGGCTACCTAACAATGGTTTTCGTTTTCTATTTTAATTAAATGAATATTACACGGAATGGCGGAAGCTTGCAGATTGGGGAATCGTGATACAGAAAACAAAACACCTACTAACAATCAAAACGAAAACTTTTGTGTTTTTAATGTATTGTGTGTTTTCATATCTCTAGTTTCTATTTTAGCTGATCTCACTACAGGTACGTCATTACCTACAAATTGTTTACTTATTTTTTAAGTATGTTATTTTTGTATTAGTAATATATTATTATCCTTAATTGTTTCAGACATTATTGTTTTTGCTGAATATTGCAAGGATGGTCACCTAATGTGGGCACTGGGAAGTTTTATTTTTATTTTTTCCCCTAATGTGTTAGTAAATGTGTTTTCATTAAGATGGTTCATCATTGATCAGACATGTAATTTAAGGCATTGGATATCACACGGATTTCTCGTTGGGCTACTGCAAAGGTACGACAAACCTCAAATTACATATAATTACTAAATTACTCATCAAATAGGTAACAACTTTTAATCATGGGCCAACCATATAAGCGCGAAAAAAATAAAAGCCATTTGATACATTTACTTAGAGCTAATACATCATTACAGAGCAGCTGAATAACCATATAACAATCTCATCCCTCATTATTGATTGCAAAATTGCTTTGCTAAACACCCAAAGAGACGAGTACCTAGCCAAGTAGAATAAAATAAAATAAAAAAGTCGCTTAAAAACCATTTTTATTTAGCTGAAAAAAGTAACTTTTTAAAGTTGACGCCAATGTAAACATTTCGCCTCATTGCATTATTTTCCTTAACTTGAGTATTTTCGAATGTTAAGGTGTCATAATGGTGGATTATTAGTTATTAAGGTTTGGTGCACATGCTTGAAAGTTGGAAAATTATATAATGAGGTGAAACATATTATAATTTCCTTAATGTTCCCAAATCTTCATAGAAGTCTCTAGTAAATACTCCAACACTTTACTATGGTATGACTTTGACTTGACTGTGACCCATTTTGCTTAACTTTGACTCTTATTACTTCTTTGACGATAACTAATTAAACTAAAAATATTTCAATACTTGACACTGGCAAATGCACAAGGTATGCGATGCCAAAATCCTCTTAAGAGGAAATAATAAAAAACATGTTTTTTCATTTGTTTTTGTAATATTTTAAATACTTTTTTTTTCAGATACGTAACGTTCTTGCATAAGGTTTTCGTGTGTAAAAACTGGGAAGTAATTGAAACACAAAAACTAATATCTCAGAGAAATGATTTGTGCCTGCTTCACTTTTTATATGTATTTACTGGAACAGTGCCACAAATAATCTTGCAGTTGTATGCTATTACTGTATTAGATGACAACTATCAGACAAAAGGTAAAATGTATTTTAATATCTACATCATTGACCTAGAAAACCAAAGTCTATCAAATCAATATCTACCAATATCAATATCTACCTAGATATTTTTACAATGAAACATGTTTTAGTAATAAAAAATTAGCCAAAAGCGTTTCGAGATGTGGTAGGGTTCCGTAGCTTAAGCCATATTATAATTTTTGTGGTCTCATTCATAGTTTAGAATAAAATATATTTTATTCCCATTTCACATGTACCAGAGCCACCTTTAAAATGCAAAATTATTTTCTTTTTATACTTAAAAAATTTAGATCTATACTAAAACTGTAATTGTGTGAAGTTTCAAGCACTTGCCTTAATAACTATAGAAGTTAGAAGGTTCTAAAAAGGGTCCTTGACAGGAACCCTAAAATTTTGGCAAAAACACCACATTAAGCCCAGGTGGTCCCCATTCGATCACCCATTCAAGTGCCGACCGCGCCCTACGTCGCTTAATTTGGCGTTGAACAGAAATTTGTCACCGACTCGTACTTTGCCATTATTCATTATTTTACATTATAGTGTGTACTATAATCATGCCAAGTTTGACGCATGTGCGTGTTACCGTTTTTACATTAGCGCAAATATAAAAATACGTTAAAGGTATATAATCATGTTTTAGTTTATTTTATTTATTATTATTTCTTAGTCAATCCGCCGTAACATTACATATTCTGTGACAATTTAAACTGGCTATCTTATAATGGTTCAATAGATACAGTCGTTACACACAGACAGACAGTGAAGGCTTACTAATAGGGGGGATTTTACACCCATGGGTATGGAACCCTAAAAACTAAAATTTAATTGTTTTTTTTTTGTTTCAGTATTTGCTCTAAGCGCATCAATTGCATCTGTCGTATGGGGCTGCGCAACATATATTTATAGTATTACCGCTTTTTCCAATGACCATTTTAATTGGAACTCATTCTTTTTAAAATGTGTTTGGCATTTTTGCATGTTGATAAGCAGAATACAAGGTATTCTACTATTCACTATAATACTGGATATATGGACCTTGTTACCCTTAGGTAGGTTCTTTCATAAGTACTCTAGTAACGTAATTAATTTTAAATTGATAATTTATGCCACTGGCATGATATTTGTTTGATCAGGGCACAGCTTACCTACTCATATTATTTATATGTGTTTTACCTAAATTAATTCTTCTTTCAGGTTTACATTGGTCAGCAATGACTATTTGGATAATCATCCAAAATACAAAGTTTTGCCCCAATAAATTCGAAGAAACACTATACAATATTGTGATGGGATTTGTGCACTGCTTTATTTATATAAATTTAAGAGAGGGTCACACAAGATATAGGCTATTATTATTTTATACTCTGATAGTGACGCAAAATTTTGGAAGTCTGATTTTATATGTTTTTTTACATGATACGGAACAACAAAAAAAAGTTTGGTCCATAGCAACTACAATAAGCATCATTGTGTGCACAGTTGTGGGTATGTAATAAATATATAAAAAACATAAAATGTTAACCCAGTCATTTGTTTTTAATTGCATTATAATTAATGAGTGTCTTGTTCTAGGTATGGGAGCTATGACATTATACTACCGGTTTTTCCACTCTACTGGACCTATTTTATGGAAAAACATTCACCATGATATAGAACTAAACAACAAATCTGTGATACAAAATTCCAATATTATGAATAATGAAAGTTCCTTGCAAAACATTCGATCTTTTAAAAATTCTCAACAACCTCAGTCGAACAATAATAGCCAAAGGTAAATGTAATGATTATATAAATATATTGATTTTGAACCAGTATCTAACGTTCAATTAAAAGTCCACTTAACTTTAACCATTGTTTTTTTTTATTGCAGTAAATCTTCGCAAGACATTGATGTTAAGGGAAATCAAAATGCTGATAAGAAACTTTTATTAGATCACTGGATTGCCAGATCAGGGACACCAACCTTTACATCGGCACCTGTTGGCAACATAAGCATGGATGCATCAAGTATAGAAGTGTATACTGTAGAAAATACACCACAAAATAATGAAGATACACGACAAGGCAACATAAAACCACATTCAAAAAATAGCAAAAAAAAGACAATATGTGCTCCAACTGCATTAACACTAAAATTATCTTCATTAGAAAGCATTGAAAGCTCAATTGATGAAATAACTTCAAGTAACACAAATTTGAATAAACGAAGAGGGATATGTACATCTGAAGAGCTAAGAGAAGAATTAAATAACTTCAATCTTGATATAAGTAATCTCTTGAATGAAGATTTCTTGAAAATGATAAGAGCTGACCACGGCTCTGAAATCAGTCATGACACAGATGGATCAAACAAAAAAACTTCTTCCGATTCAATCGACATGGACCTGGATTTAAGTTTTAGTGATATCAATAGTTCAGATATTAATACTTTTAATGAGAACATTGTTCAAAAATTATGTATTAGTGCCCTAAAAAACATAAAAGTAGGAAACCAAGATGCTGATATAGAAAATATACAAAGAATAGCTTTAGATATTCTTAAAAAAATGTATGCTAAGAAAGATAGACGAAAAAAACAAGCTTTGCTGTCTAAATCTCGTGATATTGATACTCCAACAGAGGCATTGTCAGTACATGATTATGAAAATATGTGTGCAATTAATATTGCAAGGGAAGCGTGGGGCTTAAGATCGTGGAAAGGATACACTGATATCGAGAACTGGCTTCATGATGGAAGTGTTGTTAGAGACAGACGACGAGATACCCTGACTTCGGGTAGCTCTGAAGTTAGTAGTTGTATTTCTCAAGAATTGAAAAGTGCTATATTAACTGCTTCGCCATTTCCAAAAAAAGTACACACTTATTCAAATGTGTTTGTCAAATTTGATCGAACTGATCAGGATGACTACGCCAACACTGTGATTTGTCAAGATGATACATTCTTAGCAAAGCCATGCTTAACTGATGCTGGTAAAGATCTTAATCATTTAGAACCCATAATGGAAGAATTGGATGATTTAGGAGATGTAGATCTTTGCAATAAAAAGAGACTTAATTCTGAAAGCTCTTTAGTTGCTACTATAGATGAAATTCGAAAATGCACTGCGACTAACTCACCAAGAAACTTATATCATAGACACGAACATACTTGGGATTCTCCTCAGTTTCAAAATATTAGCTCCAGAATAGACCCGAATCTGAAAAAAGCACTGTGGAAAGAACCATCAAAGTTTGATTCTAGTAATATTATGGATTCCTTGAATGAAAAAACAATTTTTGATGAGATAAGCCAATCAAAATTCAATAAAAGTGAAATGAAACTGTACATTCCAGAAAACTCAAGCACCACGGAGTTGACACAAAGTAAAAAAAGTGTAGGCTTTGATAAAAATACCAGGCGTCACAATAATAAACCGCGGAATAATAACTTAAAAAAAAATAACAGTGGTTCCCAAAACACTTCAGATCCTTCAGATCAAAATATTGAAAAATTGTTGTGGCAGCTAGTTTCAGACGATGATTTACCGACTTCTCTAGAATCGTTAATGAAAAAAGATGACCGTCACTCAGGTCCATCAATGCCATCTCTGAATGAAACAGCTGCAAAAATCTCAAATATAAAAAAAGTACCAAAGGTCGTCCTCGCAGAAAATTTTCCATTTTAAGAGATCGCTTCGAACCCAGACTTAGTTCTCATTCTGATGAAGAAGCCTTATTTCATTCAAATGAAAGTATATTGAATATAAACTCAACAGAAGCAAATGTTATCAACTTAAAAAATCATTTAGATGGTGTATCTCCTTCAGAAATTGCTACCGTAAATGCTTCTCGAAAAAATGAAAAGACTTCACCAGCACTTTATATTTCTTCAAAAGACATTAAAGACAACAGGTCTCATTTCACGAAACAAGTAATCAACACAAACCCACCTAAGTTTAATACTAAGCTTAGATACAAGGTTTAAATAGAATTAATTAGTTATATGTCACTATTAAGTAAAATTTAAGCTGTGATTTTAATTTTTAGAATCTTACCGCCAGATTTAAAGTCATTACTTAATCATAATGGATCTCGCGTGTAGTCACTTTCATTCATAGCTGAATCATCATTATTACAATGTTGGTATATTATTACCTATAAGTAAGATTTAAATATGTGTCTTTGTTAATGTCAACTGGGGTGGTATAAACTTTATAATGCTTACTTTTATTTAAATATCGTATTAGTTATGCTATATTTTAATACTAAAAAACTAGAATTTAATAATATACTGTGATGTTTGTGCCTATAAATTTTAGTCAGTATTGTGTCCTAGATGCTAAATTTAAATAGCTAGTTGTCTAGAACTTAGGATTATGGCTTTGAATTTTGTAATAAAACACTTTTAACTTTTATGACTATATTATTATTGTCTCGATTACAAAGAAACAATAGCAAATAAAGATGAAATACAATTCAGTTATACCAAACTCCGTGTTTTAAAAGCACAACTTATAACTAACCAAAATAATGATTTCGTACTAACTTTACCTAAATTTATAAATATGGTGGCACTTAATTAGCTTGTAGCATTCTTAATGCTCAGTAAATATAAATAATATAGCTACTTCAATATACATATTTAAAAAAACGTAAAATATGTATTAAAATATCACGATTTACCTAACTATAAATATAAAAGACAAAGAGCTGCTCCTTATCAGTCTTAACAATACATTCCTTTAGTATTTTTATCATTTCACATCTGAAACAAAATAGATGATACACAAACTTGCAAATTCTACATGCCTGGACTATACAGCAAAATATTGTATACTAATCAAAGATAGTAAATCTATGCTTCCAATATTGTTATTTATCTGGAGTATAAGTTGAATAGTTGAAAACTAAAATAGCATAAAATAAATATTAAAAATCATAATTAAAGGCTAGCAAGCATTTCGTTTCACAATTGGCAAATTTTATCCAAACCATATATGCTATTTAAATATAATTATGTTTTTTATATTACTTTTATTCACAGATCTGTAGTCATTACATTGGTGAGTAGTCGGATGCGATGAGCATTACAATCCTGGCAAAGAATATGCCCATCGAGTGGATAACATCCACGTCCTTCTGCTTCTGATGACAGTTGCAGTCCACAATCCTCACAACGATAGCATCGCACATGAAAGCTTCGATCTAATGCCACCACTCGTACAGTTTCTTCTTCGCCTTCTTCTGGCATGATTGGTAACTCACAAACACAACAACGTGGTGCAAACTTCTTATGAAAGTCATCGATGCAATGTATTTGGTTCATAGCATCAACTGTGAATGGTATGCCATCTAAGCTTTTACCACATTCCACACAAGTGAAACAATTAGGATGGTATGGCTTGCCAGTAGCTCGAATAATTCTGTCCAAAATTGGGTCGTAGCAAACAGAACATTTCTCGAGTGTCTCCAGGTAATCAACTTCACAGTACGGTTGACCTTCTACGGCGTAAAATGCTTTTCCTTGTAAATTAGTGTTGCAATGATAACAGCAGAAACATTTCACATGATACATGTGTCCCATTGCAGTACAACCAGAATTTTCACCAACTACTTTTTCATCACATTTTACACAAATACCAAAAACATCCAAATCTTGACTGTCAGAAATAGATTGCACAAGTAGATTGGTAAGTGCATCAACCTCTTCTTCCTTAGGTGCAGGAGACTTTGTAATATTTGATTGCTGGTTGCAATAGTTTGGGATGTTATTAGGTGTGTAATTACTACTAGGTCGAGGACTAATGGGCTCGTAGAGTGATTCATATGCAGAAGCCCGAGAGTTATTGCCATAGTCATTAACTTCGTTTTGATAAATGGGTGGATATGATGATCTTTCTTGATTACTACTTATGCTCGTTGTCGCTTGCAGTAATTCACTGTAATTAGAGCTTACAGGTGATGGTGGGGGCAAGTATTCATCCTTTTCACAGTTATATGAGACAGGAGTTGCAAATACTGGTAAGCTTGGTGGCGGAGGAGGTGGAGGCGGCGGTAGCTCTTCAGTATACGGCGAAACATTTCCATAAACGGTATCAAAGTTCATTGTAGGCAAAGAAATATCCTGTCTCGAGATATTATTATTTGAAGGTAATTGAAGCTGCTTAATATTTGCGTAATCTTTGTGAGGCGAATTCATTGTTCCCGAAATCATATTGCTGTATGTTGGACTGTTAGTGTTCACAGGAGTAATCTTTGTTGAAAAGGACGGTTCTCGTAAATTGCTCACCATAGTACTGCGTGGAACTTGCGGTCGAGCCGAGGGTGCCTTCTTTTTTGGTGGCACTGCAGGTGGTACTTTTTTCGCTTTGCTAGGTAAGTTCATATTCATGCTGTCCATCGTCATTTGAAGATCAGCTAATTGCTTTTCCAGAGCTTGAATATTATCAAGATGTGACATTTTTGTGATTTTACGGTGATCTGATAACGACTACAGTTAGTGCCCTAATAAAGGAATAGTAATGGTTATTTTACCTTATTGCAATAACTTAATAACACCGGGACCGGGCTATACAAATAAAAACCCAACTGCTTCAAATACTTATTTAGTCTTCTTTATGCTGCAATATTAATTTCGACGTAGGATCCTCAATTCTCATTAGAAAATATGAAAATAAAATAATGATGGAATGGAATGGATGGCAAAACTGATTGACAGTGACAGAACAACACTGCCACAGTGCACACACAACTCACAATTTGTTTCATGACCATGGATAAAAAGTCCTTCAGTCGAAATATTAAACAAGTCTTCTTTGTTTATACAGCGTCAAATAACTCTTAATCATAGCTCTAGTATATATAATCTTTGATCATAGTCAGAGTCAAGCAAAGTAAGCCACGGTCAAGTTAAATTCATACCCCAGTAAAGTGGTGGAGACTTTACAAGAGGCTTCTAGGGAGTTTTAGAAATAACACGAAAAAACATGTTTGACCTTGTTATATCACATAGCCACACGCAAGCTCCTACATGAGTACTTAATAAATTATAATCCACCAATAATACACATTAACACTCGAAAAGGTCATAAAATGTCCTTGTTATTAAATATGTCAGTAAAATACGTAAGACGAGGCGGTATGTCGCTAACGACTTTGGCCTATCCAGTAAAGGGCGGAAAAAAAGTCAGCAAGTTCCCTTTCCATAGATAATAATAAAAAAATTTGTTTCAAATTGCATTTATCACACACAATTATTTTCCTAGTTAAAATATAAATACTACGAGATTTTGGGGTTTCTGCGTGTTCTACGTTTTTCCAGTTTGTTATATAGAATCAGAATACAACGTCGCCATGCAGTGTCAATTATGGATGGGCAGTGTAAGTAACGTTTCGTGAGTAATGTGGAACAGAATGTTTGTATCTGACTACAAACAAAAAATTCTTCAACTTAATGCCTACATACATAATGCAAATATCTGCTTTGGGTCTGCTTATTAAATTGTCACTGTCTTTGGGCGTGTTCCATGGATACATTGAATCCTGGTGGTGAAAGCTGGTATTATAATTATATCAGACCAGCTGATACCCTCTACTTTGTACGCGTAGAGCTCGGCCTTCGGCCTACTACAACCCGCTCCAGGAACAAAATTTCATCCAAATCGGTCCAGCCGTTTACTCGCCGTTTAAACCTTCCCTGAACTTCCACAAATATTTAATGATCAAAATCAGCTAAATCGGCCCAACTGTTCTCGAGTTTTAGCGAGACAAACAAACAGCAATTGATTTTTATATATGTAGAAGAAGATTCAGATACCTTCATTTCTTAATTTTTGTTTTTTACATTAACAAGGTGCAACCATATATTATTTAAAAAAAAAAAAAACTATTTAATAAACATGACATAAAACTCAACTTACAGTTGGAGCCAAACATGACGGAGAGTTTCATAATGGCTGCTTTTAACCGCATGGGATCGAGGCCCCTGGCTGTTAAAGTGATGCGGAATAAGTTTACCGGAGAGCCTGCTGGATATGCCTTTGTTCATTTTCAGGTTAGAGTTGTCATTTCATTAATGTCCTAATAAGTTCAACTACAGCATACTTAGTTCTAGGTGGGGATGATTTGACTTGCACTGATGTCCCACTTGGTGTGTTTTGAGCATTTCTCTCATGCAGCCCAAGGTTGGAGTAGGCTGGAAGGGCCCAGAATGCTCCCACAAGCCCGGGGTGCGAGACAAGATCCTACCTACCGCCTGGCTTGCAGTAAACCCCGCAAGCCAGGCCGTTGGGGGGCCCGCGCAGGTTGTGGCCCGGCTGGCAAACACCACCTTGACTATATGGCCAGTCTGATGCTGATCTAACCTACCCTGCCCATATCATCCGAGTGCCTTGAAATAATGCAGCACCCCCTGCATCTTAAAATAACAGCACTTCCTACACCTTAATCTCCAGGGGGAGAGAGGCAGTTCAAGGAGAGACTGTTGTTACAGTTTACGACTGGCTGCATCACTGTGTGGCCAGTCCCTAATAAAGTTTCCAACTTGTACAACTTTTCTGTCACAACTTCACTGATTAAATTATTTTTTTCAGACTGATGAAGAGTCCGTAGACACAATGCATAAATTGAATGGAAAACCTATTCCTGGCACATTTCCAGTCGTCCGGTTTAGATTGAACACTGCATCACGAGAAGCGAGGGCCAATATGCAACAGGAGAGAGAATTCTCCGTGTGGGTCGGAGATCTAAGTCCTGAAGTGGATGATTATTCACTGTATAGAGTTTTCGCATCTAAGTATTCATCGATAAAAACTGCTAAAGGTAAACATTTTAATTTCTCATGTACAGATGGTTGTTCATACAATATCAGCCTATTGTGTTCCCACTGGGACACTTTATTATCTCAGAGAAAGAAGTTGTTCATATCAATTAATTAAACTGAGTACCGAAAAGATTAAGTTACTCTTTTGCACAAGCAATGTTTACTATAATTATATGCCCTGTAGTGCAAGTACCATTCTTTAACGGTTGTTAAATTCAATAAAATGCCATAGAATCAAGCATAGCGAGTAATGATCAAAAGGCATTTTATAGAATTTGTCAAAGTTGTACTTTCAAATTTGACGATCGATAAAGAACGGTGCACTGTGTATTTGTGTTTACATTGCCATTCAATCCGAAACTGTAATGATGGATGCTGCTGGCAAATCATACAAAAAAACGTTTCATCTTTCAGTGATATTGGACAGCTCTGGTTACACGAAAGGCTATGGCTTCGTTAGATTTGGCAGTGAAGAGGAGCAACGCAACGCGCTATATGCCATGAATGGATACACTGGTCTCGGATCAAAGCCTCTAAAGATATGCACGGCAGTGCCTAAACCTAAAGGAGCAATGCCTCAGAATCAAAACAACCCTAACAATAACAGCAATGGATACAATAATGGGGCGGTAGGTTAATGTAATCAACTCAGAATATGTACATGTGTACAATAATGTTCATGTGTACAATAATGTCTACATTTACATGTGTATAATAATGTCTCAGTACATGTGTACCCACAAGATAGACAGACAACCTAAAAGAGACTGCAGGGAAACCCTGGATGCAGGCCACTTCCAACCGGCCCTTTTGGAGATCGATGGGGGAGACCTATGTCCAGCAGTGGACATTCTATGGCTGAAATGATGATGATGTCATGTGTACATTAATGTCTATGATGTGTAATTAAGTAAAATAAGGTATTTCCTGTTGTGGCATTTCACAGGGGTTTTGTTCCGTATTTTAATTATAATTTTTATACCTATTAGTGGTATTCAGTGGGGGAGTGGAAAATGGTTGATGATGATGATTTATTATACACTACAAACCCCTACATCCACGCTCCGTCTTTGTACCTCTTGAGCCTTGCGCTTGCGCCATGAGTGTCTCTTGCATCATATTTTTTCAGTTGTTATAACAGCATACCAATACTGTTTCTCTCCCAGTCATACTTAAGCGGCGATAAAACTAATATTGTAGGCCCTAAAATAACCTGCTAGTTCAGTTCGCATGGATGTGGTATTGATCATGGTATTATAATATATTATATACTCCGCCAGGTATGACATTCCGAGACACAAAGGTCATGTGGGTGTCACAAGCCACCACCACTTGATCGCGCGTGTAGTCAATATTCCCTTATGCAAAGCACGCGACGTCGATTGCGGGGTGTATCGAATGGCGGCTTGTGATTGGAGACTCAAGTCATTCATTCAATTCGCGCCTAAGATTGGCGCGCTCGAAAAAGATTATGCTGAAAATTTTATACCTTTTCATCGCGCGGGGTAAAGGATGAGCAGTCAAGTGGTCAAGTCATCGATGTTTAATATACAAAATTCAAAGACCATTGAAGTGGTTTGTCTATTTTATTTAACAGATTTATTTCCCAATTTCTGTGTTTGTTGCATTGAAGTGGCAACTGGACAGTGACGTAGGCATTTCAATCTCGGAATGTCAGACCTTGTTTTATTGGATCATGGTATTGATGAGTAATTGTCATGACAGGAGTACAACCAATACTACGATCCGTCAGCGTATTGGCAGAACTACTCCGCCTGGTCCGGGTACTACGGGCAGGGAGAGGGCGCCGCCCCGCCGGCCGCGCCCTCCGCCGACGCCGCGCACACCGCACCGGCTAAGGCACAGAATGAGGAGCTGGCACTTGTTGGTAAGTTCAAAATTTTACAAGTGAAAACTTTTTATGGCTTGCATCTACTATCTACCTACTATAATAAGTTAATTTCAGCTGTTTGTTTTCCACTTAATAGTGTAAAATAAAATAATAAGTTATTGGAATAATACACGAAACAACAAAGATTTGCATATTAAACCGGCCAAGTGCGAGTCAGCATCGCGCACTGAGGGTTCCGTACCACCATAAAATACAATAAGTAAGTTGATACACTAGTTGATACGCCAGTTGTTACACTAGTTTTTAAGTTTTTTGTCCTGTGTATAAAATTTTATGGTTTGAACAATAAAGAGTTAATCAATCAATCAATTAATTATTTAAAAAACCGGTTTCAATATTAGTAAAATATTATATGGTATTTCGATTCGGTGATAGAAATGATTCGGTGGAAGAAAGAAAAGGTCATCCAAATCAAATATAGAACAAAAATTTGTCACCGACTCACACTTGACCATTATCTATTATGTTTTGTTATACTTTAGAGTGTGTACTATAATCATGCCAAGTTTGAAGTTTCTTAGTTAATCCACCGTAATATTACATATTCTGTGAAAATTTCAACTAGCTATCTATTACAGTTCGAAAGATACAGCCGTTTAAAGGTAGGACACACAGACAGCGTAAGCTCAGTAATAGGGTTCCGTTTTTACCCTTTGGGTACGGAACCCTAAAAACTATACCCAAAACCAAAAATTAAACTTTTAAAGGATTGCCTTGGTGGAGTGAATAGCTCGAAAAACTGAAACGCGACATGACGACCAAAAGACGACGAATACGGTGTGCATCCATCCGAAGGAACAAAGTAGTGGAGCAGTACCTTGAATGAAAAGTACCTGTTAGAGGCGGCGAAGGCTCAGGTGGCTAGCTGGAAGGCTTTCTGTGGGAAACAGGATAGGGAGAGTATGTGGGATGGAGTGTATAGGGTTATAAGCCGTACCACAGTTAGGAAGGGTGGGTGTTGCAATCTGGGTGTCTTCAAACCACAAGTGAATCGGTTTCTTCTAGGCAAGCCTGCTCCATCGTAGACCGCATCATCCCTAAACATCAGGCGAGTTGGCGGACAAAAGCAAGCATACTCCTAAATATAAAAAAAAGGAGGATGTCCCACTTATGCAAAAAGGTACTGTCCTGGATTGGTAAAACAACTGATTGACACCTTTTATCCAGAGGACAGAGTGGCAGCGATAAGGCAGACCACCAGGCGAGTTTGTGAGTTTTTCTAGTTGCGTTAACGTACACGACCGCGTTAGCGTAAACCACGATTTGTATGAAATAAAAGCAGTTTCATCTACATGGCGCCAGATAGCGTTGTTCTTTTTTCATACAAATCGTGGTTTACGCTAACGCGGTCGTGTACGTTAACGCTACTAGAAAAACTCACACTAGGCCCACAGATATATTTAAGCGTTTTAATTTTTTGGTCAACTTAGGAAGGATGGACATTCATTTCTCCCCGTAGAATCTAGTAGATTCTAATGGAGGGGGCCACTGCTTTGCCTACCCTGGAAGAAATGTAATGAATAATTTTATTTTCAGAGCACAAGCGTACTGTCGACATTGACCAGATGAATGAAGACTTCCTCGACCCTGAGCTATCACTATGGGACAGCCTGGAGTCCTCACAGTGGTTCCCGCACGAAATTGTTGATGTGAATTGTTATTGTTAACATAGACGAAGATGCGTGGACTGTGATTTGGTGACAATTTTTTTATCATAGGACACCGTGTGTTTGGTCCTTTACCGTTAAGGAAAAATTTTCATATGCGGCGGTGATCACTTACCATCAGGCGGCCCGTTTGCTTGTTTGCACATAGGTAAGAAAAACCAGTTGGCGACTTTTATTTTGGAGCAAATGAAGATCATCAATTGGTTTGTCTTTCAATCAAACATTGGAACAAACAATTGGCGACTTTCACTTTTGTGCGCCGAATTTTGATTGTTAACGTGAAGTTGACTAGGATAAGCTAATGATTGTAAATAAATAATTCTGTCCCGAATATTTTGGTGTAACTTTTTATACATCATCATCTTTTCAGCCGTAGGACGTCCATTGCTGGACATAGCTCCCCCCCCACCGATCTCCAAAGGACTATGCTCGGGGTTTCTAGTCTACAAGATCGAATTAGAAATGAGAAGATCCGTAGACGAACGAAAGTTACCGACATAGCCCACCGGATTAGCAAGTTGAAGTGGCAGTGGGCAGGGCACATACACGCAGAACAGATGGCCGATGGGGCCGAAAGGTTCTCGAATAGAGATCACGGACCGGTAAGCGCAGCGCAGGACGTCGACGATAGACGACCTAAAAGAGACCGCAGGGCAACGCTGGATGCTGGCTGCTTCCAACCGGCCCTTTTTATACATCCTTGATTGTCAAATCAAATAATGTAATTTTCAGAACATGGTAGGTAACTAGACCTCAGAAACCGGGCATCAGTCAATAATTAAGAAGGCAGGAAAAATAAACCAGTTAAAGTTAGTTACATCAATTCATTTTAATTCCAATACAATAACAAATATGCGTTAACGATTAAAATAATAAGCCTGTAAGCATCCACGAGATCAAACAGGTAAATGTATGTAACGTACCTGTATAAAGTTTATTTTGGTGTATAATTTCCTAGTTACCATTAAGAGATAATGTACTCTATCTAAAGTTTAACACTTGTTTAATGAGCCATTTAGTGCTTGTCCACGTTAACTCGCGGGTGCGGTGGGCGGGCGCGAATTATCAAACATGGTATAATACGAAAGTGTTCACTTACAAAAGGCATCAGGTGCGTTGTAAGTAGCGGATAAGCTCGCGACAGGCGCGTGCGGCGCGCTCGCGGCTATTTCAAACGTGTGAAGTTCACGCCGAACTAGCGGCAAAGCGCGCGTTTCGCGTGGTTTCAGGGAAGTTCAACCAGTTTGAACTTGTCGCTAGAGACGATAGCACGGAAGTCTTTTAATATTTATAAGTGCTTTTCATGCAAGAATTCCAATTTGGCAAAGCAGACATATGAATAGAAACATTCTTAATAAGTCTCCCATTTTAGCAATGAAAATGTAACCACTTGACTGCTCATCCTTTACCCCGCATAAGCCAAAGGTTCTATCATCTCAACCTAAGCTATTTAGAGCGGGGCCAATCTTTAGGCGCGAATTGAATGAATGACTTAATTCTCCAATCACAAGCGTCGAGCCGCGTCGAGTCTCCAATCAAAAGGTGCCCCCCGCGACCGACGTGGCATCATTTTGCAAAAGGGAATTTTGACTACATCCCTACATTCGCGATCAAGTGGTTATATTATCTTTGCATTTTAGGTAAGAATTTTCCATTAAAAATAAAAAATAATTTCCCCCCATGTTTATAACCACTGCAAGCACGTCACACCCGCGCAAAAAATGCCTGGCGGCCAATGT
Source organism: Agriopis aurantiaria (assembly GCA_914767915.1). Lineage (NCBI taxonomy): Eukaryota > Metazoa > Arthropoda > Insecta > Lepidoptera > Geometridae > Agriopis > Agriopis aurantiaria. The sequence goes on from OU611999.1 coordinate 9,662,669, forward strand.
AGTGCCGGTTTTAGCACTACCTGGGCGAGATTTCTACGGCGCAATCTGCCATTCAAACCGAAAAAACGGCAATTTTTTTAAGGCGCCCCTATATCTGGCGCCCTGAGCGGACGCCCAACTGCGCCCTACCCTAACGCCGGTACTGGGCCAATGTGATGTAACACGAACTCGCCAAGGCAACCGCGAGCAACGCCGTGTCCGCACTCACGGGCTCAACGTGAGCACGCGCTTACACCAGACCATTTGACGAGCAATTCAAGTAATTTCATTATTGGTGTTGTGTAAAGACAATCCATTACGTAGCTAGCTGTCAGCTACGGAAAACAGCTGGCTTACTGAAGCCGGCCGGCTTCAATACTTAATCCATTTTATATCGATTTGAGATTGCCGCATGCTACCTTGAAACTTATCGCGGCGTGATACGGTTTACGGTCGCATGTGCCGTTTGTGGATTGGATCGTAAAATGGTTCATAACTTGAATTACTACCTACCTACCGGCTTGTACTATTATTTCTTCTATGCTAACTACCTCCTAAACTTTAGACTACATCCAACTTCACAAAATTTGTAAAATACCAAACTTCGGTTACTTGGATTCCATAATATTGTATTCCAAATAACCGTTTTTCCAGTTATTTTGATTTAAAAGCCAAACAACTAAACCGATTTTGATGAAATTTCTATGGGACCAATCTGAAAATATAATAAGCTATATATAAAAAAAGAATTTTCCAAAACTTTCATACAAAAAGCAGTTCTGGGGCCTTACGGTTAGCTGTTTAAAGCAATCCAGTTTAGGCAATGAAGAAATGTTGCTCGACCGCAAACCGTACCTGGCCGCGTTCACGTTAGCGTGATTTTCCGAATTGCGCGGTTTTAACGTTAGTTTGGTCCTGCGTAACGAGTTGGGCGTAAGGCCCCTGGGCCCTGATTCCATAACTTTAAACACGCGCGGTTAACCTTTATTCCTTAGGCAATAGAGTTCAAATTTTTAGAGGTTAACATAACGCGCTGCGTTACTTGCGTGTTAAAGTTACGGAAGCAGGGCCCTGAGGTAACAAACATTTGAAAAAATAAAACGAATTGAGTATCACCTCCTTTATGGAAGTCGGTTAAAAAAGGACAAAACAGAAGCATGCGCGTAAAGGGCTGGTTTACTCCACCAGTCTAAAAATTGATAATTTAAACGGGTTATGTAAACCAAAAAGCAATAGCTTTATATCATAATCGCATTGATAACCAGCAGTTAAATTACGCGTCATATCAAAGTTTAATCGCAAAAAATACGATTTTTAAAAAGCCTTCTGGGGCCTTACGGACAACAGGTATTGCGGTACCAAACTAAGGTTAGATCCGCTCAGTTGGAAAATCACGCGAACGTGAACCTTAACGCACCCAGATACGGTTTGCGGTCGCCTGATTTTCCAACTGAGCGGATCTAACGTTAGTTTGGTGCCGCAATACCTGTTGTCCGTAAGGTCCCTGAAAAATTTAAATGGGGCAAGAGGCAAAATCACATTACCCTGTACGCTTGTCGTTATACAGGGTTATTGATAATTAGTTAACAACTTCTCGCAAGGAGCTTCCCTATATAATCATTCATGGAATAATTTTTAAAGTGAATACTTTTTTTTGCACGTTGGGCACTTTTTGGGATGGGGAAAAGGCATTGAACTCGCGTGACCGCCACGCTCAGATACTCGTTCGGGTAAAGTCAGCTCGAGTCGAATAAGGGAGCGACAGAGATATCTAGTCCGAACCGAACCGGAACCGGAAGACGCAGCGTAGGTAGGCCTCCCACTAGATGGACCGACGACATTGTGAGAGTCGCGGGCATTTAGCAAAAGGCTGGCTGTCGTTCAGTGTGGAGGTTAAAGGGGGAGGCCTATGTTCAGCAGTGGACGTCTTCTGGTTGATGATGATGATGAGAGATATCTAGTCAACCTTGATGAACTTTTCACTTTTGTCGTGTGGTCAAGCACACACTTTTTTATTATTATGTAGAAAAGCTGCCTGCGAGAGGTTGTTAATTAATTATCAATAACCCTGGAGACATTTTATACATTACGTGTCATTACGACACATTACGATGGAACGCTACGCAACTCGAATTATCGTGCATGAGAAGTCTGTGGAAACTTTTATATATGATGGTAGGAACCCCAGACAACTATAATCGTCAAAAGGAGGCCGGACCGTACATTGGCGGATACAGAGAACCTGTATCCGCCAATACTACCTACAACACCTAGGAATTTCATACATTATACATTCGGCCCAACTTGGCGATTCGATTCAGGTGCATACTCATAGGTATATCAGGAAACATTTTAACCCTCCCTCCCTCCCCAAATGAAATTTTGGATCTGTATTATTATTTTAAATATAGCCTTTTAAAGCCAAGCCTCAATCAAAGATCTGTTATGGTATACGAAGTGAGCCTTTTTCTTTTATTAGGGCTAGCACCGATCGGCGGAGTGTTTGTCCGATCACTAACAGAAGGCGACATAGTCGACGATGTAGATCCAGCTTTAGGGGTGTCTTTCTTTACAAAACTAACGAGAGAGCTCATCACATTAGGGTCCAAAATAATAGAAGCTATACTACCATCTGCTTGTTTTATGTACGTGTGGATAGCTTTTTGAGATGGGGCTTTAGGGTCGTCGACAGTTAAAACTACTAAAGACCCGGGAGCTATGTCAGCGGGCACGGTTGGTAAAGCGTTCAACAATACTGGTGATCTGTTAGTGGGGGGAGTTACCTTTGTGTTAGTATTTTGTACCGTAGCCATGTCAAAACGCGATATGCCGACGTGGGGCAGTTTTGGTTTAGTTCCGATAATGCGGGTGGGCGTCAAAGTAGCGAATTCCAAGTTAGTCTGTTTGGTGTTTTTAGATCTTCGTTTCTTGGCTTTAGCTTTCATGGCCTCGAGCAGGATGTCGTCGGCGGTCGCGTTTTTGCTTATATTGGCCGATTCTTCGGGCACTACTGACATTCCTAGAGCTTGGGATCCTTTACCTGAAAACAAGTGTGAATTATAGCTTTTAATTAAGAGCCCTCTTACATTTATCAACGAAAAAAGCACCTAAAACTAGATTTTTGGCGTTCTGGGGTGCAAGTACCGTTCTTTTAGCGATCGTCAAATTGACAGTTGAGGTCGTCAAATTCGATAATATGCCATTTTTTCAGTACTCGCTGTGATCGATTCTATGGCATTTTAGCGAATTTGACGATCGATAAACAACGGTACTTGCACTGCAGATTCTATAAAATAGAAAGATCTATAGAAAATCAAATTTCTGTATTAAATAGAACAATGACACTTGCTGATTATGAAATAACCTATAAAAACTATTTAGCTTGATATCAAGGTAATTTTTTTTAATGCTTCAGTTATATGAGATCGTGATCTTCAAACGTCTGAACCGATGTTCATGAATAATAGCAAAGAACATTCTAGATCAAGTCACCTTCCAAACAAACAAAAAAAAAACAGTCCAAGTACCGTTTTTTATCGATCGTCAAATTTGACTGTTGCTATCGTCAAGTTCGATAAAATGCCATTTTATCGGTACTCGCTATGATCGTATCTATGGCATTTTATCGAATTTAACTAACGATAAAGAACGGTACTTGCACTGAGCCGTTTGAGAGTTAGGATGCCACAGATAGACAGTGGCAAAAGAGGGGTGCAGACCGATAGGTAAACATAGGTCAGTCTTCATAGAAACTATGACAAACCGTTTTGAAATGTACATTGTTTTATAATCTCACACGAGTTATGATGCAATCTTAGTTTTTCTTTAATAAGATTAAAAAGAATACTTATGGTGAAGAAAGGTTCTTAAGTGGAAACCACGAACCGGATGTACCCCCTAGATGTACCGACGACATTGTGAGAGTCGCGGGCATCCAGTGGATGTAAATGGCAGGCTGTCGTTCAGTATGGAGGTCTAAGGGGAAGGCCTATGATCAGCAGGGCTTGTCTTCTGGCTGATGATGATGAGATTGAAAAGCTACTTACTTTGCCTTACTCTCCTCTCCTTCAAGGTCTGAATTTGTTCTCTATGCACTTTCTTTTCCTCCTTTAACTGCTCTTTAAGTTTCTGGGCCCTTTCTTCAGCTTGTTTCCTTTCGTCTGCAAATTCACTCTCTAACCGGTCTGCGTCCCATTCAGAGTTCGACCGCAAAGCTTTGTCTATCTGGCCCAGGTTCATTCTCTCTTCTTTTTTAAACTGCAAATAGATTGAACTGGTTTAATATGGTACCAGTAAAACTACATTTTTATTTACTAGTTTAATGTGGACAAGTCAGGCATCTTATTTCCAATTTTAACCCCCAATTTTATGTTTTTCTAATAGTTTTACGATTAAACTGGTTGAAATAAGTGATATTGAATAGCAGCTGTCAGAGCTAAACAATACATGGACTGATTATGGCAGTGAGGTGTAATAATAGAGACATTGGCGTCGATTCTGTCATGCCACTCACTAAACTAAACCAATCTGACAGGACTAAAATTATCTGCGTCTCTTTTCATTTTAATACTGAGAGAAGGATGGCAACAATTTTAGAGCTGTCAAATTTAGTCTAGTTTAGTTTAGAGTGTATCGGAATTGATGTCATTGGCATTTATTCATAAACTAAATTTGACAGCTCTAAATTGTTGCCACCCATCTGTAACATATTAAAATGAAGAGAGGAGAATTTTTGGTCCTGTCAGATTGTTTTAGTTTAGTGAGTGGTATGACAGAATCGACGCCATTATAGGCGAACGACACGGCTTTTAAAACTGACTAAACGCGGCATAATTATATGTACTTACCTAAGCATGTATATGTGCATTTTGTGAAATAAGGGAAAGTATATGAAAGACTTTTTACGCTATATCTGTTGTAAGAAAGAGACAAAAATACAATTTGTACTGGACACTCGGAGTGCGTGACTGAGAGACGGCTGAACGAAGTCGGGCAGTCAGCCTTGCATTCGTCTAGTCAATATGGTGGCGGGCACAATCTGTCTACAGGTAAAAATATCTTAGGATAATGGTATAAACGGTTCAAATTCAATTCAATTCATTTATTCCTCAAATTGGTACACCACTGTACACTTTTGAACGTCAGAACGACATTTACACTTTTTTGGAGACAATTATTATAGCATTTGTAGGTTATATATCTACAAATCAATACTGACAACAATATTAGTCATAGGTTTAACGGTGGTTAAAAGGTGACATTAGGTAGTATAACATTAACAAAGTCAATAAGTACAATAGAGCAATGAAAGAGCTAGAATGTCAAAAATAATGCAAAATGTCAATAATAATAAAAAAGAATAAAACAGAATACATTAGTGAATTTATCAATTCAAATACAAGTTAAAAATACAATATCAATTCTAGTCATTTGTAAAAGTAGAGCATAATTGGCGAAGAGAGTCATTGTCACTGATAAAATGGCCAATTTCATAATAAGCTTTTTGAATTAAAAAATCTTTAATAATATTTTTAAACTTTGTGTCTTTTTTGTTTTTCAAGTTATCAGGTAATAAATTATAAAAAGATATACTATTCTTAACAAAAGATTTGGCAGTTTTAGCAAGTCTAGTAGTAGGCAAAACAAGTTTAGATTTGTTTCTTGTCGAGTAATTATGTATGTCACTTTGTTGTTTTAACCTGTAAAGGTTCTTACGTGCATACATAATATTCTCGTAAATGTATAAGCTAGGCAAAGTTATGATTTTTACCTGTGCAAAGACTTCTCTGAGGGAATCTCTATAGCCTAATCTATAAATAGCCCTAACAGCACGTTTTTGCAGAACAAAAACACTGTGTACGTCTGCTGCACTACCCCAGAGCAATATCCCATACGACATCACCGAGTGAAAGTAACTAAAGTATACGATTCTTGCAGTTTTCTCATCTGAGAGTTCTCTAATCTTCCGCACCGCATATGCTGCAGAACTCAGTTTACCTGTTAACTCTTTGATATGTGCTTCCCATTGGAGCTTGCTGTCCAAAGTGAGCCCTAGAAACTTTGCGGTAGCGGATAAATTAAGTTGCTCATTATTTATACATATATTCGACAAGAATGGATTATTCGTCAAAGTAAATTTTATACACTGAGTCTTCTTAGCATTTAACATTAAGCTGTTTACGCCAAACCACCTTTCGATGGAGTTGAGTGTTATATTGACTTGAGATATATCAATATTTTTCCTGTTAATTTTAAATAACAACGATGTGTCGTCGGCGAACAAAATAATTTCGCAATGCTTACTCGCTAGAAAAGGTAGGTCGTTTACATAAACTTTAAAATAGAATGGGCCAGAAATTGATCCCTGTGGGACTCCAATTGAGACTTTAGATGCGATTGAAAGTGTGCCATCAATATCGACACTTTGGGTTCTGTCACAAAGGTACGATTTTATTAACAGCAACGCATCATCAGTTAATCCGTAGTGCGATAATTTGTACATCAGAATATCGTGATTGACACAATCGAAGGCCTTCGATAAGTCACAAAAGATGCCCAAAGAATCCTGATGAGACTCCCAGGTCTCATAGACGTTTTCTACGAGGTTGCACGCCGCATCAATGGTAGAGCAACCTTTCGAAAATCCAAATTGTTTACTATAGAACAGATTGTTGATATTAAAGTAAGAACTTAACTGATCCAACATTATTTTTTCAAAAATTTTACTGAGGCAAGGTAGAATTGAAATCGGTCTAAAATTACTGGGATCAGTTTTAATGCCAGCTTTAAATAATGGAATTATTTTGCTGCATTTCATAAGATTAGGAAATTCATTGCTTTCAATACAGCAGTTAAAAATGTGAGACAAATAGGGTGCCAATGTTTCAATAATTTTTCCAATAAAATAAACGGACATGCCCCAGATGTCTTCCGATTTTTTTACTTTCAACGATTTAAAAGTTTTGACTATGACACTGCTAGTCACCTTGTGAAATTTGAATGCTTTTGGACGGATACTAACATTGTCTTTCAGCAACTGCGCAGCTTCTGAGTAGCTGGTGGGCAAGGATGCCGTAGTTTTATACGGAATGTCACCAAAGAAATCAACAAACTCGTTGGCAATTTCTTTCTTGTTTGTGATTAATTTACTATCTTTAGTAAGCTTATACTCAGTATCTCGACTACTTATTTTACCCGTTTCTGTTTTTATGATGGACCAAACTGTCTTAGATGTGTTTTTTGATTGTTTTATCTTGTTTAGAATATACAGAGCTTTCGCATATTTGCAAACTCTTTTAAATGTTTTGCTATATCTACGTACATACTCTATTAGTTTTTCGTCATTGCTTCCTGATTTTTCGCTATACAACTCATACATTCTGTCACGGCTAATTCTTATACCAAGAGTTGCCCACTGGTTAAATACAAGTTTCATGTTAATTTTTTTACAAATTTTTGGAAAAGCAGAATTAAAGTTACGAATTAAAATTTGGAAAAGATTATTATAACATTCATCTGGATTGTCAGTTATGTTTAAGTAAGATTCAAAATCACATTCCGTGTTGTGCTTAAATTGGTCTAATTTATGTGCTGACAACTGTCTTTTATAAATTGTCAGTCTTGAATTTTGTTTCGCCAAAGGTACGGTTATAGATTGGCCAGTATGGTCGGAAGGTAAACATTTAAAAATACACTTAGACAGCACATTACATTCGCAAAAAATATTGTCGATACAAGTGGCGGTTGAATCTGTGATGCGCGTGGGTTCATTAAATTGGGGAAACAAGTTGTAACTTTGAAATAGAGTAAGTAGATTATCTTTTTTATTTGATTTTTCCAACAAACTGACATTGAAATCGCCTAGAACAATCACTTGTTTACTCTTATCGCATATTTTTCTAAGAACCTCATCCATCGTCGATTCAAATATATTGAAGGTGCCCGTAGGTGGTCTATATATGTTAACTATAATATACTTATTTAACTCAACACACGATATTTCTGCATGCCGTTCCGAAGAAAGGCGTGTGATATCATCCCTGTTTTTTACTTTCAAAGATTTTTTAACCACGATAATAGATCCACCTTGACTTGCAAACCTTCTACAAAAACTACTTACTATATGAAAGTTTTCAAAATTAAGTAATAATTGATGCTCTTTAAGAAAAGTTTCTGTAAGACATAGCAAATCAATATTGAACCGTTCCAGAAATAAACCGATCTCCAATTCCTTGTCCCTTAGACCTCCACGAATATTCTGATGTACTATAGAGAGGCTATCGGCACCTCTGTGTGGTATAAAAAATTATTATTTGGTGAGCGTAATGGCAAGCATTGCTCCATGATTTGGCTTTTCGCAGCTGAGTTTTGGGTAGTACAGCAGTCAGTGTCACAACTATATACAATTTCAAAGTAAAACAGTTTCATTGTTTATCGTGCAAGAACATCCAAGCCAATACTAAAACTAAATTGTTTGCTAGTTTCTGTTATGTGGTAAGAAGAATGTAGTAAAATAATTATAATCTCTAAACGAAATGCTTGATTTTCTTGATGTATTCATGCCCGCCTTTCTTCGATCTACCTTCCATTATTCTACATACCTTCAGCTTTAATTAGGGAACAACGCCACCATGAGGCTGAAGTCAGTGCCGAGCGCCGCCAGAGCTCGGTAGAAGCGCACACTCTCGGCATTACTCCACTCTAACATCAAACAAGTTCTAGATTGTTCTAAGTACCTTCAGCTTCAGATCTCGCCTACTCCGTCCCGGGAACAACGCCACCATGAGGCTGAAGTCAGTGCCGAGCGCCGCCAGAGCTCGGTAGAAGCGCACGGTCTCGGCGTCGCTCCAGTCTGCGGTGCGCGGTGCACGTCGGTACACGCGTCCCGTTGACGACATCCAAGCGCCCTCACGGACCACTGACTCAGAGAGTTTACGCTGTTCCGATTGTTTTATGACCTGGAAAAAACAAACACTTTTAAGGCCGGAGTGCTTGCGCTTGTGAGACTATTTTCATACAAACGTACCGTACACCTGTGATTTCTTGGGGCAAATATTCAACCAATTTAGTTGCAACTTTATGTGTATTTTATGTGAAATAAGAAATAACGCCCTAACTTATCAAAAACATCCAAATGAATTAGCAAAGATGTTGATGTCAAGAAGGCCTCCAAGGAGGCTTAAAAGGAAGATACCCCAAGACTTAACAAAATAAGAAAAATTATGATGGATGCGTATTCCACACAAGACGCGTCACTTAAGACAACAGTTCAAAATAAAGCTTATTGTATTCAAAAGACAGATTGCTTTAAAAAAGGGATTATAAAAAAAAAGTGTTTTTTTAAATGGACATTATAACTAGCTTTTGAAAAAAAAAACACTGAGTTTGAACACAATTTTTATTGCATTTTTTTAAGCAAGCTATCACAACCCAACCACTGATGCTGCCAGATCATAAATGACATCACGGTCACCAGAAAGAAGATCAACATCAAATTGTATAAAACAGTAAAGAATGAAAGTGGGAAGTCATTGCCCTGTAATGAGACAGAAAAGGCTAAATAATGTAACTTAAGAGCCCTATTACAAAATGCATCGTTAAATTTTAAGTATTTTGTTTTTCGGGCATAAAACGAAAAAATAAAGCCGTAATTTTCAAGATAAATACCACAAACAATATATACAAGTAAACCATAACATTAATATTGTTTATTTTATATCAGTAATTTAACGAAATCCATTCTCAAACTTTCCCTTTTAGAGTTTTACGAAAAACTACTTATGTAAATTGGAGATATAAGTGGCTTGGTTAAGTTTTTCCAAAATTTGAAGCCACTTCTTTCAATAAAAAATACAGATGTAGTTATTACAGAAACTGAATTGTCTTACTATTTGATAGAATTAGAACGCCAGTTTTCGTAGATTTTTTCGTCAAAAAATGTGGAATTGCCCTTAACGTACCAAACTTTGCTCATCAAGTATAATCTCTCCGTTAGGCCCCAGTTTGATCTGAGGCACGGGCGCTGCGGAGTCTGCATTGACATCATTAGACTCCTCGTTTATTTCCTCCTTCTTACTGCTCTCCAGTTTACGTTGCTCCTCTTCTTTCTTAGTGGCTTCTTTAGCTATTAGTTCGTCTTGATCTGGTCTGTGAAGTTAAAGTCAGTTCATCAGTTAAACTGCAAAGAGCTGAAAACATTTTATTTGAATTTTACCTGACAACGGCAGAGCCAAAAAGATGATATTGTGTTTCACGCGATAGTGTATATTTGTGTATACTGTATGCCTGCGTATAGTGTATGTTTGCGTATAGTGTATGTTTGCGTATAGTGTATGTTTGCGTATAATGTATGTTTGCGTATAGTGTATGTTTGCGTATAGTGTATGTTTGGGTATAGTGTATGTTTGCGTATAGTTTATGTTTGCGAATAGTGTATTCCTGCGTATAGTGTACACCACAGGCATCACAAATGCAATGCCGTTTCTTTAAGACTCTATGAAATCGCCTCGTGAATTTTCGTCGGCTAAAATGCTTAGGCATCTTTGCAATCTTCTCATTTTGGCTAAAAAATTCACGGTTGAAGGATAGCATGATATTTGAATGTGTATTATCAAGATGGCATAATTTGTAGGTGTGATTTTTGTAATACTTACATAATAGGATTAGTTAAGGGGTTGTAGAATATGAGATCGAACATGGTGAGTTTGTCGCGTTGTATCGACTCCTTGCGGCGACGCATCGCGGTCATCCGCCGACTTACATCTATTCGCCGGCTTCTGGAGAAAAAATAGAATAATTAAGTAAAAGATTAGGTAACTTTCGTGTTATTACACTATTTCCATTCGTTAGTTTGCTCTGACAGCTGCAATAATATTGTAAAAAGCTGAATCTGCTTACCACAAATTCTGATCACATTCGCTAGGTTTTTGAACGTAAGACTGTGGCAGGTATCCGAAATATCGTACTTCAGTGAAATATAAAAATATTTTTTTAATTGTAATATCGCAGCTGTCAGCGCAAATAAACGAATGGCAATAGTGTAGTTATTTTTACACAATAAATTGCGCAACCAACTACAATTGTCATTGTGTTGGTGCGAATATAACGCCAAAGTAAAGCTTAAAAGTGTTTAAAATTTTCAGTTGTGATTTTCCTTTTGGGGTTAAAATTACCAAAATTCTGCTTACGTAATTTCTTGAATGGCCTCAATGACGTTGTCGTAGGCGGAGGAGCCGAGACAATCCGTAGTTGACTCGAAAAGAGCTGTAGCGCAGTAAGGATTATGACCGGACACCGGGGGTTTTAATGGGTAGAATCCAATGGCGATATAACCACTAGACTGATCATCTTTTACCCTGCCGTAAGCCAAAGGTACTAAATGCTCAGCATAATCTTTTTCGAGCGCGCCAATCCTAGGCGCGAACTGAATGAATGACTTTTCATTATCCAATCACAAGCGTTGAGTCTCCAGTTATCTTTTGTACAATCCAATATAATAGGGCTGCACTAAGCAGCCGGGTAACTTTGTAAGATTTCCCCCTTGACAACAATAAAAAAGGCCTTTCTTTGAAAGTCTGTTGAATATACTGATAAGTATTGTTTGTACCTACTTTGAAACATTTTTCTCTCTCAAAGGAGATCCGGGAGCAGGCGTTTGTGGTGCCATTTGACTAGAACACATTGAATCATTTCTGATGCGGTTCACGTCCCTGAAAAATACAAGCCCAAAATCAATTAAGCTTTTCACTAGACTACAATAGATAATATATATACCCTCTGCCTGCTTGTGGGGGGGGGGGGGGGGGGGAAGGCCCGGTCACTAAATGCTTTTCAGCATAAAAAGGTTGTCATGAAAAAAACCTAAAGACCATCCACAACCTGTATCCATCATAATCACTGTGAAACTATAACCACGTTCCAAATCACAACAGTGCAATATGGCTCGAAGAAAGTTTCTTTGTACTGTGTTGGTTCTCATTCTCATTAGCCCTGTTGACGTGATTTGGAAAACGCCTATGATAATACCTGTTAGGATGTGACATAGTGCTATGTGAAGTGTGGGAGTCGTGACGTTGCCGCGACGGCACCGGTGTCGACGAACCGCCATGGAAAGCTCGTCTGCTCTCATCCTCGGATTCACTTGCGCTGCCCTGCAGAAAAAAAGACAAAATCAACTAATAACTTTAGTTTTCGGAGACAGTAATATGAGGTGGAGTTTTGTGGGTCGGATGACATTTTAAATAGCCTTGTATCCTATTTTTTATCACTTCATAAAAAGTTGATCATAAATAGATATCAACGAAATCAAAATTAAAATTAGTTCAAAAATAAATATATATAATTTTAACTTCATGCCAGACAGAGAGCTTACTTTAGCACGTTGCGACGTCAAGCCATGCGCGCGCCATACAAATGCTATACAAATACACGCTTTGCGAGAGAGGGACGGATCATCGTATTGAGAAATCAATACAAAGAAACAAATCCGTACGCTCAATATGCTCCGGTTCTGACCCAGTGGACGCGTACCTTAAGGCAGATAAAACAGTAACTAATTACAAAACCTACAAAGAGCATCTGTTTAAATAATCAGAAATGGAACAAGTCTTGTTATTATGCTTTTTGCAGTAGCTTTAATCACTGAAGACTTCGAACAATATTTTTTGATCATAGCCTGAAGAAGACTCATAGATTCGCATTCCACTCGTAAATATGGTTAAAAACGTTAATTATCTAAACATTTTAATAAACCAATGTCTGATGTCACTATCTTCGGTTCAGTGGCCGAGGCTAACACGCTCATACAAATATTTTTGCGTATGAGTCTGTCCTTGTAGTGTATGTGACTTGTCATTGAGTCAGCGAGTTTCAGAATTCTGCTTGTGTTATAAATGTTAGATATGCGCTATCGAGGACTTTTTTGTAGAACAAATTATTGTCATACGTTGCATTTAGTTATCTCCAACTCTTAGGTCAGCGCATGCCGATAAAGGAGCCATTCAGCTTAATGTTCTCCGACAGACACACGGTTATTTAGTATATATAATTTAGTAAAAAACTAACTTTTATCATTATAAAGCATAGCCTATAGCACTCTGGGAGTAGAGCAGCTATCTATTAGTGAAATATTTTTTTTTATCAGATCTGTAGTTTCATAGATTACCTCCGAACAACCTCTGACAAACAAATTTTTCCTCTTTATTATATCACTAGCGGTCCGCCCCAGCTTCGCACGGGTATAGATTATAGCCTATATCACCCAGGAATAGGGTAGCTTCCCAACAATGAAAGAATTTTTCAAATCGGTTCAGTAGTTTCGGAGTCTATTCAATGCAAACAAACAAACAAACAATCAAATCTTTCCTCTTTATAATATTAGTGTAGATAGTGTAGATATAGATTTGATCTGAGTCAGCTGTCAAAGTATATCACTGTCTCACTCTATATGATCTGTCTGATGGGATATGATGTTTGCATGATACAAGTGGGGTCCAAGTAGGCATCTGATTACATTTGGTCTGAGAGCATTCATAAGACAAAAATCCGGCTTATATGACAATACGACTTACAGGTATACTATTTCTCCTCATAGGCCCCAACCTTGGCACAGGGCGCAGCTTCTGTCTCACTTTTGTAGGTGAGGGTAAAGGTACTATCGGGTCAAACAGTACTTCTGCATTTTCTGATATAATCTCATTTTTGAGTAAATCTATAGGTTTGGGTGCTTTACTGATTGGTTTTAGAGGCACTATGCCATCCATAACATCATTTTCAGGGGTGTTTGGGCTGATGTAGCCTGAAATAAGACAAGTTAGAGAATTAATGTTCTTATGCATAGATTTGCAAACAGATGTTGGGCCAAGTTCAAAATTCATGACATAACAGTGCCCAGTGGTGTCCAGCGCATAACAAGTTCAGAAGAAATCAATTTAACTGCTAGATTCTGCTCCGCTGGTTCCAAACATCCATACAAAGGAGAGGATAGTGTCTTTTATATACATTTTAGAAATACAGAGTAACTGATTTATGCAGCATATATCCACTCTCGTCTTTATTGTGTAACCTTTCCCAACCCTTGCATGGGATGTCACATGCAGTGATATTGCACTTTAGAGCCTATTTCCATAAGCTAGTGAAGTCAGAGAGGTTTGTCTACATTGTAGGACCTGCGATATATAACCGCCTGCCTAAACTCATAATATGTGATGCACCTTCCACCGCATCGTTTAAAGTCAGGCTTAAAACTTGGCTCCTTGACCAACGATATTATAATTTTGATGACTATGTTAAACTGCCTGAAATATTAATGATTCCTCCATAAATATTTCAGGTAGCTGCATTAATAAATAATTATTGATGAATGAAATTGGCATATTGTCATAAATTTTTGCTCATAATCTTATTACCTAATTGAATAATTTATTATTAAATTTGACTCACACAATAATATTATTAAAATATAATTTTTACATAAGTTTGTTTACATCGTTGTAGAAAAGTGTACCGGAGAAGTTTGACATAACTATGGAGTTATTAATAATCGGATATTACTAATTAAACATAACTATGTACATTTTGCATTGCCTACTTCTACAGGACATAGTGCGTGTGTGTTTTTACATTAGTGTGTACCTAACAATAAAATCAGCTCTGTTACCTTTTTATCGATTAAATACGCTAAACTGCTAGAGTAATATTTACTTTTGAATACGTACCATCAGTAATGTTTTTAATTCCCATCCCACTATTTGATGCCACTGCATCATTATTTGACTTAGGTGATAAAATATTCTCCCTATTTTCAGGTATTCTGTGCTTATGTGCATCGCCTTGTAGTTCTAAAAGCCTTTTGTGTGGAGTTATGAGTTTTTCTACACTAACTTCAACTTCTATAATGGGGGTCCTTACAACAGGAGAGCGTTTTCTAAGTGGGCTCGCTCTAGCTTGAGGTGAAACAAAAACATCTGCACGAGTTGCTATAGGCTTATTGGTGTCAGTTTTATTTTGAAGAGGCGTATTACTGCGCTTTTCGGGTAGCATGGGTGTAGGTGTTGGCACCTTCCAGTCTGAAGGAACTTTTTCGAAGTCTTGAGTATGTGGAGCGCGTGGTGATTTTCTTGGTGAATGTTTCCGGGGTGAAGGCGCCGCCCTAACCGGGGAACTCCCGAAATGTTCGTCAACAGCTGTGCGACCATCTTTCGGACTTTTAATTATGTTTTCAAATAGTTCCTTGGTCTGCTCCTTTGTTTTATTGACTGCATTGTCAGCGTTCTTTCTTCTCTGCGGCAGTGCCGCCACGGCTTTGATTCTAGCACGTCTTGTCGACATATTTGTTTAAAAATTATATTCAACTTGGATTTTATTATATTTCAAAGAAAACTTTTGTTTTTTGTGTATAATAACATATCGAACCTAATAATACGTGAATCCTCACGCAAAATATTTATTTGAACTGGTTTTAATCCGTGTTATCAGAATTTATAAACTTTTAGCTAAGGTGAAATTTAAATAAAAATATTTCAGCCACACGGCGAATACGGCGATGCACACAAGCGATTAGAATGGCAATTTTGACATTGACATTTTTTTTTCTTTCTTATTGAGGATTTTGGCGTCCCACGTCTTGTGCATGTGCCAGTGGCATGTACCTAATGTCATAATTATTTTCAAGTTTTAATATCGTTAACAAGTCAGAGTGTAGCAAAGGAAGCCATATTCAAGTCAAGCGTAATATCTAGAGGATCTTATGGAGTTTTGGAAACAACACACTAAGATATATGTTTCACCTCGTTATATCACTTAGTCGTTCGTCCGCCGTCCAACCAACGGGAGAGAAAGTCCGACACGTAACTTATTACGTACGATTGGTGAATGAGAAATCAAAGTAAAGAAATTGACAAATTGATATTATACGTAGGTACGTTTCAAATAAACTCCTTTAGGGTATCTAAAGTCCTTGAATAAACTCTATCTATTCTCATGTTGTTTCAAAACTCCATAAAACTTCTCTACTAAAATTTATAAAGAGCTCTAATATGTACATAAGTCAGTTAAATAATATATAATGTATGACGAGGTAGTATGAACTTAGTAGCTCTAGCCTGCCCAGAAACGGACAACAAATTTATTAAATTGTAGTACTGCCATATAAAATAAATATATGGAAATCGTAGGGTTCATTCTTAATTTATTATATCTCTATCATTTGATCTTAGTTCATTCTATTTTTTTACCGCCAAGCGAAGCCCGCCAGCTGTTTGAATTTTGTTGCGCTAGCCCACGCTAGCCACGTTACCTCAAGGTTAGTTTTTAAAATCTTTCACTACTTGTAATTTTAACTAGTACCTAGGCGTAGTAGGTATAAAAGCTAGGCTGTCGTTCAATGTAGAGGTTAAAAGGG
This sequence comes from Agriopis aurantiaria, assembly GCA_914767915.1. Taxonomy (NCBI): domain Eukaryota; kingdom Metazoa; phylum Arthropoda; class Insecta; order Lepidoptera; family Geometridae; genus Agriopis; species Agriopis aurantiaria. The sequence goes on from OU611999.1 coordinate 9,679,047, forward strand.
GAGGCCTATGTTCAGCATTGGACGTCTTCTGGCTGATGATGATGTAGGTAGGTATACATTTTTGACAATTTCAGCCTGATTAAGAGAAAGAGTTAAATACTATTTTAATTTGATATTAATAATAATCTCCTAGGACTAGGAAATGTATAGAATGCTTAGATTTGGTATGGAATGCCAAAGCAGTATTAGGAAATAGGTAGGGGAGGCCGGGGTTCGACGTTCCGATTTTGGAGTCGGAGGCAATATAAATGTAATAGAAATGTTTAAAATCAACGATTCCTATATAAAATGGTGCATAATTTATCCTTGTTTCAAATTGTAAACTTAAGTTCTTTGAAATAAGCATATATTATTGCTCCGGATATTTTTTCTGTAAAAAGTCGACAAGGAACAACTCGCCCCACAAAGGGGCTGGTTGTTCCTCAGCTGAGGTAAGTTGTTCCGCTTATCAATTCCAGTCCCTAATAATGTAGTATTAGTTGGAAAGGTATTATATAAAATAAATTAGGTATATGTAATTGAATATTTATTAGAGTTTTATTTAGAAAAGTACAAAATCTTAATGTTTTTTACAAACTTTTCAACAAAATCAAAAAATGTAATGAACATAACTGCAAACATAAAATAATAACAAGCATTAACTACCAGTTAATAGTGTAGTACAACCTAATTAATAGATTTAAGAATAATAAACATTTTTAATATTACTCAATCAACTTTGACAAACGTTTGCTTGTCAAAAAAACAAAATTATTTCTTTTAATGAAAACACAAAAAATAACAAATTTTAACATTTCGAGTTATAGTTTCTTAATTCAGTCTTATAGCAATGACTTTACTGAGATCAATAATCTAAACTTATAACCTACTCTGTAAAAACAGATTCATTTCAGTAACTTAAAAAAAATTATTCAGAGTCGTCGTCAGAATTACAATTTTGACAAACATAAGAATAAACATCTTCAGATTTCAGGCATTTTGAATGAGCCCAATTCTTACACATGACGCATTCAATCCATTGTTCACCTGGTCGTGAGTTGGAATATAAATCGCAACATATTAGACAATACCATTCCATGGTCTCTTATTTACGTATTCGTTACGGGGCAGTTTGTTCCGCGGAACAACTAGCCCCTCACCAGAGGAACTTGGAACCCCAAATTCCATTTTCTAAAGTAACATCCAATTATGATAGAATACGTTTGAAAAAGCCAAAAACGATATTAAAAAGTTAATCACTGTAGTTTGCTCGACAGATAATAGCAAGTAACACACAAATAGCTAGAAAATTGATTGAAATAGACCAAAAAGTATGATGACGAAAAAATTTACTTAAGTGATGTTTGAGTGTCACCAATCGACTACCACGCTAACACGCGGGCAGACCGTCACTAAAATGACTGACGCAATGGCGCGATGATATGACGTTTCGCGATGCACTTCAGACTTATTGCTATCTCTTTTCTTCGCGGAGCTATTTCAATCGGAACAACCTGCCCCCGGCACTTTGAACCCCGGCCTCCCCTACATACAAGCTACGTAAAAAAAAAAAACCTTGAAAACACGAATACACTATCGACCCGCATTTTCACTGTAAACGGCATTAGCTTGCGTTAGATTTATTGAAAAAAGTATAGGTACCCCTTACAAAAAAAAAATTGGGCCAGTAACTTTTTCCCCGAGTAGTACTATTTAGTAAGAAAAAGTCAAATATAAGAAGATAAATGAAAATATCACGGTTCTTATTATGATTTATACTCATAATTAGAGTGATAATCATGAAACAAGCACCGCGGCGCGGTGCTGTTATTGCGTATCAACTTTATTAATCACTATCAGTATCATTTCTCGAGCAACTTTAGGCATCGTATACTCAGTGATCGTCTACGGCTCTTTAAAAATCTCACTAGCGTCCAAAAACAGTAACAACTACCTACAAACCTTCGACCAAAATAAAATGAATGGACGGGCCCAGAACAAGCGCATTTTTGAAGATTACTAAATGAGCACCGGCGCCCACTTCGTTTTAGTCGGTCTCTGGCCGTAGGAAGTGCAACACAAGACTATTGTTACATGATAACGAAACATCTGACAAAACTATGCTTTCGTGTGCTTTCCCGAGGTGTAAATACACAACAAAAAATCGCTATAAATTTTTTGTAACAAATGTACTGTACTTACATGGTTATAATTAGGTGTTGAAGTATATATAGATATGTACGACAGTTTTGACTCGTTTTTACTGAGCAAGTTCAATGGTTATGGCCCGTCTATTCAGTTTATTTTGGTCGAAGCCTACAACATGGAAATTTTGTTCCGTTGTTTGCCGTGGGACTTCTTTCATGAATAGCACTCTACTTATGGATTGTCATTAAAAATGCCTCTCGAATTTAATGTCATCCTATGTTATTATAATAAGATTAAAGGATATCATAGCTAGTCTTCATTCATTCTCAACATTCGTCAGTGAGTTGACCAGTTTTCATACACTCTAAGTTACGAGCTTGGGATTAAATGTATCCACGTCCACGTCCAAGTCCACTATCAGTTGGCAAGTACCCAGCGTGCTGGTGGCATTACCACCACCAATGCGTTGAGTCAAAAATGCCGGCATTTTGGTCACGCGTCGCAATAACCAGGCGTTCTGAAAGATTTCTTGAAAATAAGGTGAATTGTGGCAGTGATGGAGCAAGACGGGCAACATAAATTTTGTGAGGCCCTCTGGTAACGGGAAAATCGATCGGTTATCGTTGACGACGTTAGGAAGGGGTAGGTAAATTAGCGATTGCCACGTCAGTAATCTCACTTCAAAATCTGCCTAATATAAATAAACCGGCCAAGTGCGAGTCGGGCTTGCGCACTGAGGGTTCCGTACCACCACAAAATACAATAAGGTTGTCCAAGTAACAGAATTACCAGTTATTATAAAGCCTTCCAAAATTGTCGAAGCAATTGCTACGCATTTAATTACTTTGCTACAGGCGCTGGAGTATAACAATTATAACTTGGTAATGAACAGAAATTTGTCACCGACTCGCACTTGGCCATTATTTATTGTAATACTTTAGAGTGTGTACTACAATCGTGCCAAGTTTGACGCTTGTACGTATTATAGTTTTTACGTTAGAGCTATTCCTAAAATACGTAAAAAATACGTTTGTTGCAACTTGTTTTTACTTTTTGTGATTTTTATAATTTGTTTGTTAATCCGCTGGAACGTTAGCAATTCTGAGAAAATTTCAACTGTTGCAATTTTCTTCTATTACGGTTCGAAAGATACAGCCGTTAATAGGTAGGACAGACAGACATCGTAGGCTTAGTAATAGTGTCGCAATTTTACCCTTTGGGTACGGAATCCTAAATAATAGTTTGATATGATACGACATATAAACAAATTCGGCGTTTTAAATGCTACAAAAATTTCTACTCGTTCTGCATTTGAGCTGCGATGCCCCTACGAGTGCGAGGCCGTAGGCGATGACCTACGTCGCCCCCGCTTTACGCCGCCTCTGAGCTGCGGTTCCCAAGGGCCCATATCTCGACCGCAAACGGCTCAAATATGTAATCACTACCAAGGTTAGCATATTTGCGCCGTTTGTGCTGCTCCGCTTTGGAGATGTATGTAGATTGGTATAGGTTATGCAAAACAAAAAGTAAACAACGTTCCAGTTTTCTTCATTCTTTTAATGCATTTTCTCTAATTTTCTTGACAGCGATGAGCACTTTTGGTGAAAATAGATACCAGAAATTAGTAAAATACTTATGTAACAAATAACATTTCAGATTAAAATTAAAATCATGATTTCGTTAAGATTTTACTTACATCCAGTAGACTTTACAATAAAAATAGATCTCTTCTATAAAATTTATATAATTTATAAAAGCAGTAATCTTACGGGCTCGATAAATCAACAACAAACTTAAATGCCTCTGGGAATGAAACGCAATTATATAATAATATCTCTTTGTAGATAAATTGACAGATAGTCACTCTGCTAAGACCAATTTTATTGTATAAATATCTTACGAGTACAAAGTATCTATTGGTGTTAGTCGCTGAACCGAGAACTAGGCTGCGTTCATCTACGAGAAAGCTACTGCGTATTGGTTCGTCATTCATTATCTATATTTTGGCTAAAAAGTCAACATTTGCAAAACCTTCTTTACAAATTGTCATGACACTATAAGAATAGTCAACGACTCTCACACCGATGCGGTGCGGCAGCCGGCTCGGCGAAACCAACTAGGTATAAGTCTTCAAGTCTAAAGATATGTCGCTCCAAGTATCTACGCACTCGTTACTCACAGAAGCGATTGCAAAGCCTGCCACAACAACCCAAACTGACTATCGTTTGATAAACCGAAACAAAACAAAGCCAAAATTAGTTATGCGTGTGAGTAGGTATAATAATCATGCACACAAACCGTTAACAACTATCTACACGTTCTATAAACGCATGTCGCCGAGCCGGCGGTCGCGCAGCCATCCGCTGCTCTATCACATTACGTAATTCGTCCGAATTTGTTAACGCTCCGGCCTACTTACTCCTACGAAATGATCACTATCGACAATAAATTATTTTCACCTACAATTAAAACAAGGTATGAAGTGTAGTGTGCATCGAGAACCGAGACGCCCGTCAGCACGGGTAATTGACTGGATCGCTCCAACGAACGCCCGCTACCACTCCGATACGAACCGCGCTAATGCGAATCCCTGATATTAGGTACAATATTTACAGAAACGACCGTCAAAAGATTCGAAGCGCTACTGATCCACCTCTACTTAGGAAACCGAGAGAAGTCGTTTGCGCTAATCGTGCCGATTTAACGGTAGATATGACTACTTATAATTAAAACGAAAGCAACCGTGTGCTATTGGAATCGCGTGTGAGGCTCGCCTGTTGTGCGTCGCTTGTGCAGTAATAGGTACGCGGGCCGCGTCACGCCCGCCACTGCCCCCCGCGCGTCTGTACTACCAGTCCGCTCCATACATCCTAGCAGATATAACTGTGCTCACCAGAGTCACCAGCCACGGCTTGCCTGTAGTACCTTTTGGTCCCGCGAGCGCTGCAGTGCGCGGGCGCAGGCGCTGAGAGCCACGCTTAAACATCTCACGATCCAACATTCATAAACATTTTACATAAAGAACTTCGAATATATAATATCTCGGAATCGTGATTATCAGGAACGTTTATATACTTCGAACATTTTATACCGCGATCGAATATTCCGCTTCAACAATAGAGGGTATTCCATACGCCAACAAAGCATAAAATAGTGATATCTTTACAATTCAGTCTAGTCTATATAATTATTTTTCTCTTTAATGGCAAGGTATCTCTATAAAGATTCAATAGTATTCTTCAATATATAACAGGTATATCTATACAATCGGAATACGTCACGTATTCGATTCCTCACAGCGTCAATGATATAAAATTTAACCTAAATTATAACACAGGAGAATTAAGTATAAGATCACAAAATGAGATTCATCGGGCGGCGCGAGACGGCGCGCCCGGCGAAGTCGCAGCTATAATACTCGTGTCTACGCTACTCTAGCGAGCGGCCGCCGGCCGGGGCGGGGCCCCTCGCACTAAGCCTAGTATTGCTATGTGTCGCGAGCGCCGCGCGCGCCGGGGGCGGCTAGCACAGCGTACGCCGTCAGGGCGCGATGCCCGCGTCCGACTTGTGGAAGGCAGCGCCAGCTGAGGAGAGCGGTGGTGCCGCGCTCTGCGCTGAGCTGAAGTCGTGCTCGGACTTGGGGCGCGGCAGTGCAGCAGCCGCCACGCCCAGCCCCGGCAGCGCTACTCCTGCCATGCGGCACGAGGCGGCCTGCAGCGGCTGCAGCGCCAGCCCCAGCGACCGCTCCGACAGCCTCGCCACGCTGTCGTCCGACAGGCTCACGTGCTCTGCCTCCGCGGCAAGCGCGTTCACCACCGCGTTGATCGTGTTGCCCTCAGAGGTGGTGTCGTCCTCGCGGTGCGCCACTAGGTTGGGGTTCTTGCCGATCTTGTTCAGTCGCTCGGCAGCCACGCTTTCCATGGTGCGCCGCATCAGCGGGTACTGGTCGAGCACGGCGTTGAAGTGGTCCACGGACAGGGAGAACAGGTTGCAGTAGGTCTCAGCGCGAACGGACGCCACGCGGCGCGCGTTCGTCAGCAGACAGATCTCACCGAAGTAGGAGCCGTCAGAGAGGCTGGTGGCGACCTCGCCATTAGCCATTACGATATCGACGATTCCTTCTTGGATGAAATACATTTTGCTTCCAATGGTTCCTTCCTTTATGATGATATCACCTGGAATGATAAAGTTTTTCATAAATACGTATCAAGATCTCAACTGACAACTGGTAAATAGAGCTAATTGCACACACATTTTTTCGTTATGGATTAATTATTGTAATAATCAACTTACCAGGCTGGAAGACTTCATAGCGCAATTTAGTGACGACATCTGATACGAAGTTGGAATCGGCATTCGCGAAGAACGGCACCGACGCGACGAGTGATCTGCAGTTGTAGTTGATGACGTCTTCTCTGAGCTTTTCGCTGAGCTCTCCCAGAATTAGCTCCTCGTCGAAGAACTTGCCCTGGTATCTGTGCTCGAAATACTCCGTGATGCGCTGTCGCATCTCCCGAGGCAACTTTCGGTATGCCATATACTCTTCTACTTGTTTAACCTGGAATTTGAAAATTGTTTTATTAGAACAACGTCGATGTTGAGTATTGCATCACCCCTGAATGGGAACAGCTTTTGTTGCAGATGATAAGAAGATATTTAAATTCCCAAGGAATCATGATTGGTCGAATTAGTTGGTGATATGTGTGAATGATAATAAAAGCAAAAGTTGTTCCTGCTTCTAGAGCTTTCTAAACCATCTAGCACCACGTCAAGTTTCGCAGAATTGCACGTGTAAAGCGACAGCCTAACAAAATCAAACACACTTCGGTGGTAAATACAGACCATGCACTTTTCCAATGCCAAGAACCCTAGAAATTTTGTAAGAAGACGCTATCTACAATAGCACACTTTAAACCTAACCCTAAACTTATGGTTAGTGCTACCCATGGGAAGTAAATTGTTATGAACACCCACTTAATATTTATGAAATTTGTTAAAAGTGAATATATGAATATGGTGCAGATGAAGTTCTGTACAGTTCTAAACAACCAGTGATAACACTAAACAAACATTCGCGCTGTACTCACGTCTAATCTCTGAAACAGGCAAGGGGATTTTAGTGATCATTTCTTTGAGATGGTGAAATATTTAAGCACCTTCGTGGATCCTCTAGATTTACTTCTACGTAACCCGGGATAAGGAAGTGACATTAAACTTTATGGCATACTTTTATGAACCTTTTGCCGATCTTGTAGCATAGGTCAGGTGTTCATAACGATTTACAGAAAAGTTAACAGTCTATAAAAGTGATAGGTGTAAAATTCTGAGTTACGAATAAGTCCGTGATAAATGTTTGTTAGACGAGAGTGCTATGAAAAAGGTTTCAAATTTACATCTAATATTTTGTAGTGTACCTAATCAAAATTGGTTACGAACGGAAAATTTAGGTAAACCTAATTCAGCTATCTACAAATTTTCTCAAATAGCTGTCATGTGCATGAAGATGATAATAAGTGATGAAATACATCTACGTACTTTATTTTAAAATATATACAAATCCTGGCAGTATCACGGGAATGGTAAGTTCGTCTCTTGTTACGTACTCGAACAATTTTATTACGCCTGACACAAATACTGTAGGCATCAGGATAACGTATGTAGGAACAAAAGACTGCGAAATGTGTGGATACCAAATAAAAGTTTTTTTTTTATTTGAATTAAAACGGCTGTCTAGGCAGTTTTTAAAGAAAGGAGACAATTTCTTTTGTTTGAAAAATAGGCCACCCACAAATTATAGCATATAGTAATGAAACTCATGTCGATTTGTTCCTCATAATCTCTAGATTCAGTGGTAATATTAGCTATATCCGATCTAACCGGAGTATTGAGAAATCAGTTAATGAATCTCACAATAACCTAAAACCTCACAATGAACAATTATATATAAGTTACTTTATTACTTATGTTCTAGTGATTTACTACCTAATACTAGCGATTGCCTGCGCGATTTGGTTTGTCACAAAAATAAGTGATCATCCCATGAAAACTATGTACCTAGGTTTCCGGGATATAAAGTAGCCTAGTCATTATCAAGATTAAAACTATGTACATATTCAATTTCATCAAAATCAGTTTAGCAGTGAAAGCATAAGGAGACAGAGTTACTTTCGCATTTTTGCATCAGCACTTTTTCTAGCAATTGTGCTGATAATCATTATCAGCACGAGTAATGATTACTTGCGATATTGTATGGCTAGGCGGAATTTAAAAAAAGACATTGTAGGTAACAAAATATTATTATCATAATAATAATTAAATAGGTAACCCACTCAGAAATAGATTCTTTAAACCTTCGAAAAGTGACAGCAAAGCTATACATTATCTAGCACATGATGCAATTTCGCGTATCGTAGGTATTGTAAAAACACCAGAGAACATTACTTAGGACATACGGAAATGTTCCTACGTTAGACCCTAATACGGAAAGTAGAAGCAGCACGATTATAATTATACATAGTAAGTGCTGCTGCTGCCCTGAAAATACCGGGCACAGTAAGAGTAGGCATAGAGGTTGGTTGTGGGATATTCTTGCTGTCTTCAATATCCATAAGACGAATTGCCACAGCTCTGTTACCATCTCGTAGCCTCTGCCTGCTCACAGTGCTGGAAACTTTCAGCCACCAAGCCATACAGACTTGTTCTAAGCGTTCTATCTGCACAAAAAGGGATGGTTAGTATATAAACGTTTATTTATTGCACTCTATACAGGAGTACCTAGGTACTAAATAGCAAAAGAGAAAAAAGATATACTAAACAAAAATACTACTTAATACTAGATATACTAGATATACTTAATATCTTTATTTTCAATGATTTCACTAAGAATTTTTGAAATTACCTGATAATTTGAAAACTGCAAAATCAATATTCCTTTCTGCAGAACAAGAACGCTGTGTTTGGTGTGTTCTTAAAATGGAACATCCACATGGAATGTAAATATTTCTATAGGTACCCAAATCTTCTTATTGCATCAGGAGTAAGGATATTTTCTTGCAAAATTAATAGTAGCAGTATCTGCAAACTGCTAGTTGATTTAGCTGTAAATAAAAGCAGGTAAGTTAAAACAAACAGGGATAATAAAGTTAGTAATATTATACCAACACAAGTACGGATACCAACATGGTTTGAGACGTTTAAATGCATTGTTATCTATACCTCCTTCATCTTTTTCTTATATTGCGATGTGTGTATGTATGTTCCCTAAAAAAAGGCTTGACAGATTTTGACGGGAGTTTCACTGGCTGATAGCTGATGTCATAAGGAGTGTGTTATCAACGCGGGTGAAACCGCAGGGCGCAGCTAGTAATAAATAAAAATCAAATGGTGTTCTTAAGTAACGGCATAATTTGTGAAAGACTGAACCGATTTGACTTTTTAAAATGTTTGTAACCTTCAGGGAAAGAAATATTGTCGAAGCCGAAGGCCGAGTCCTACGCATACGAAATCGCGGGCATCAGCTAACACCTTCTTAAATAAAAACTCACCTCGCAAGAAATCCACACACACACAAATGGCACAAATCAAATAGGTAAGATCTTTAGGAAAATCTTCAGTTGTCTCGGACAGTAATTATGTCTTCGCACAATTGTCTACGCGTTGAAATCTTACTGCACAGTTGACAACAATTTTCTGGAGTAGGCGCTGTATTCATTGTACATGTTGATTTATTGTAGTTTCATAATGATACGGAAAAAATTGAGAGCACTATCAGACGATCACGCCATTTGAAACAAACGGAAAGTATGAATAGTGATGTGTGGTGCGAGTTATATCACTATTCACATATTATCATGAACGAGTTGACGAGACCAGTTTTGTGCAACTCGAATCAAATCTGTCAACAGTTTGTTACTGCGCCTGACACTGGTGCGAGACTGAGATCGAGTCAACTCAACTCAACTCAATAAACTGCTCCGTGTCGGTGCCAGGCCAGCTGGATGCGCTTAGCGATGTGACTGCGCTTAGCTATGTACGAGCGATTTGAGTGGGTTATTTGACCCGAGCGATGTTCAAACCAATAAAAAAACGAAAGCAGTGCGTGTCACATGTTCCACGGTCCACGTTCAATCAACGGAGTAGTACCAACTAGCAGGACCTATTTGCGTTGACACTTGCATCGAGTTAGTAATCATTCCAGTGTCAACTCATACAAATACTGACGAGACACATCACCAGAACCCACTACCGCCGATTCAAGTTGACTCCAGTTGCAACTCGAGTCAATAGCACGAGTTACTTAAGTAATTCGAGTCAGAAAAACTAAAGTATGAGACATCACTAACTAACCGCTGTCAATTTCAAACCAACAAACGTCAAGATGGCGGATTTACGTTCCATTCCTCTATAATTTTACGAAACCATAGTATTACGGTTTCGGTAAATCAATATTAGTAAATATTTAATACTAGGATTAAAACATATTCAAGCCGCTAATTATAAGCGTCTATAATACCATTAGCGACTATTGTATAATTATTTTTACTTAAAAGCCGATTACTATGGCCACTGTTGTAAAATATGGTCTATTTATTTTTGTATATAAATTCCTGAGCATGCATCCTTTTTCGTATTAAAAACGTTCCGGTCAAGTGACTATAAGGGAAATGAATGAATTGTGGCTAAAATCAAATCAACACATTTTATTCTTGATATTATGATTCCGGTTTCATTTTTCCCTTATCTTTCGTCCGAATGGTACAAAAAATACGACAAATTTTATAGTGCTGGTCCCATCAATATATGCTAAATTAGGTGGGCCTAAGAAAAAAAATTTGGTGGGCCCAGGAAAAATTGTCTTCTTTGTTGTAGCCAGTTGCTCCCATATACAAACATACAAAAAAAACATACAGTCGAATTGATAACCTCCTCCTGAAGTCGGTTAAAAACGAAACGTCAGTCATACGAAATCAACAACTGTGATGCGGACAAAGAACTTTGAGACCTAGCCCAAAAAGGTAAGGTCCAAGTTCTTTGGATGCGGAGTTCGACGTGTTGACATAAATAAGAATGTTCAATCAAGGTTCTGTCATAATGCCTGGCGACAGATTTTCCTTCTCATTTCCGTTTTATTTACTTCTATTTTCTGTGGTGGATACCAATTAACAAGCTGATCACAATGAAACCAAACCCTTACCTTCTCACGGTACTGTCTTCGGGAAGAGTCGAGGGACTGGATGAGATTGGTAGCGTGACCGAGGAAGAGCGCATAGCACGTGGCACCCGAGATCATGGACAGCATCGTGAGCCACATGTCCGTGAGAGACTGCGGGGGAAACCTGCCGTATCCGATACACAGCATGTGGGACATGGCCTTGAACAGTGCCCATGAGTATTGTTCCAGCCAGAACGATTCCTGAAACCAGAATAATTGAAGTTGAGAGTAAACTAAAATCTATGTTAGAGTGGACTACGAGTTGAATATTTTGTAGACAGGAAAGCAAATCAACCCAAGGGATGTAAAATTAACTATTAAACTTTCACGATTTGTCAGTCATGTTTTAACAGCTCGTGACCACGACCATTGTAACATGGTCGAAATGTCGACCGTATGGTAGGAACCTATTTTTACCCATCAAGGACCGTGGTACTTAAAGTAACTTATGAGAGTCTTACAAGTTATGAAAGGGTCTCGTCTACTAAGTATTGCAACGTCTTGTTTGTTTGGCTGAAGGACGCAAGCTTACTGGTTCCGTATAAAACTGGTTATATACGAGTACTATTAGGCAGTTATTTTGGCAGTTGCTGGTTTAGACTGGTTTTCATTGGTACAATCAAATCAATGTGCTATGCTATGGTCGAAATATAGAGACTACTTTTAAAGGCAAACATATCGAGTTTGTGTAAGATTTATCAGGCCTGCTCAACTTTTGCTATGGAATCATGAGGTACCGACAAGAATGACGAATCCGAGTGATCTTACCTGTAATTCATTTATTGCTACCCAGGAGTTTGGCGGGAAACCTTGCAGCATAGGAACAAGGAACTGCAGACAACCGGACCAATGCCCAATCAGCAGCATCATGCAGATCAAGTTGAATATTCGCATGAATACCGAGGCCATGTTCAGGAACTGTAAAGATAAAATCGTCATTAGTCGACATCGGAGCACGGGAGAAAGTCGCCTCTAAAGGAAGCCGTGCGGATCGCGCGCGACAAGGACGCTCGAGTTCAAGCATCGCGATGATTCTCTACCGATGATTTTGAAGTAGTGAGAAAAAAATGTGGCCTTGTGAGTGGAGTCTCGCATGCGTGGTGGCGGCGCGGCGAACGTCGCGCGGCCGCGGCCGCCGCGCGGTCCCGCGACGCTCGCCCGCCGCTCGCTCCGGCCGCGCGCCCGCCGGCTACACGAGGGTCGGAAACAGAAAACGCCAAAGAAAGAGAGAAAGCGAAGCGAACGCAGCGGACTAAGGGACGCCGGGCAGCGCCGCCGGCAACATGCTAAGCGGGCGAACGAGCATGCGCGCCGGCTCGTGCCGACCCTGGTTACCTTGAAGATCAGATTGCTTTTGGTTGCACCCTTCTTTTTGGCAACGTCGGAGCCGAGACGTCCCCTCCGTTCGGTGCGCTTTTTTTGAAGATTCTGCAAGATCTAGAAAACAAGCGAGAAACACGAGATAGTAGGAAGAGAGCCAGGCGCGCCCGAAGCGCGGGCAAGGATCGGCGGACGGAGGTCGCGGATGTGGGTCGGGTGGTGCGGAGCGGGGCGGGGCAGGGCGGGGCGGGGCAGGCGCGTGCGGGTGCTCACACGGGGTGCACTAACACCGAAGGACGCGGGCTAGACCCCTACGCTATCGCTACCGGTGCGGCATGCGGCGTTGCTGCACCTGCGAGGCGAGGTCACGCGAGCCGCCGCCCTCGGGATCGCCCGGCTGGTCGCGCGGCTGCGGACCGGGGCTCATCTGCACACAACGCCTTCACTGCGATGTCGCCACCACCCTCCCCGTACTCCACTTCTCACTGACTCTCCGCGCTTACACTCTTTACACGAAACCGCCTCGATAACACACTGCCGTTTACTGGACTCTCTACTTGCCAATTTCACTTTCTAACCGTACAGATTATGCAATGCCACGGTTTTTGTTTGATCTGTCTTTCTCTTAGTTCACGTGTCATCACCGTCTCTGGCCGTTTCTTATTTTCAGCTATTAAATCTAATGAAGTCTAATGGCCTAATCTATTTATTTCATTCTTTTAATGGTGCTAGGTGCTCACTTTCTACGGAAGACAAATTGCTCTGTTTTTGTAACTAGGTAGGTACTACGTTGAGTAGAGAGGCGTCACTCGCATCTGATATATGTTGTAGTAGGTATTTTTTGTTGTGTGTTTCTAGTGATCATTCGGCGTCAGCAAATCTTCTCTAAAGGCTTCGAAAAAAAAGCTGCAACATAATAGTTGATAATCTTGCAAATAATATTCATGTGTGGCTCGATGTACGGGTGTCGTGGACGAGTGGGTCGATCTCGGCGCGGGCATGGTCTCGGGGCGGTCGCGGCGCGGGCGCACAGAAGAGATCGGACGTGACGTGAGAGCGTGCTCAGGCAGAAAGAAGCTTGCAGAGAAGCAGTAGAGAAGTGCAGAGCGGGACGTGGGGCTCACATACAGTGGGGCGGGATCATGGTATAATACAGGATTACAACAATTCCACGTCGTTAGGATCACTACTAGCTAAAACATTTCAAGTCAACATTATCATATACACCATACAAGTTTAATTTTGATCAACATCCACTTGCCAATTCTTTGTTACGTCTGCTTCGCTTAATCTACACATTTAGCACTTTTTTACATTAATAATTTAGTTATTCCAATGTTATTGTTTGTTTAGTAAATGCGTTAATCATGTATTAGTTTAATGTGAGCGTAATGTAGGTTAGCTGTGTTAGTGAAGGAATTAGGGTAAAGTATGTAGTAACTACTTAGACTAGTAACCCGTGTCCTAAGGGTTTGAGGAGATGATGGCTTACATATACTTCCTCCCATTGTGAGACGTAGCGAACGAGCCTGGACAGCCGCAGTAGCCGCACCAAGGAGAGCAGCTTCGCTAACCGAAGTATTCGGAGCGCGCGCCCCGCGTGTAGAATTTGAAAGCTTTCACTAAAATCCTGCCAACACAAACAAACAGGTTGAAACATCCTCCACGAACAAAATCATTGCCTCATATTGGAGCAATGATTGGTCTGTTGTTTAAATAGGAAGTGATAAAAAGACATGCGAACTGCATCAGAAAGTTTTCAGCGAAAGAAAAGTGATGAAGCATAATAAAAATTGTTTCTTAGTTATCATCTTGTTCTGGCAATTTACAGTTATCGTGGGTGACCTAATTTGTGATCTTTGTAGAAATTGTGAGCTTATTTTCTGTTCACAATGTTTTTGTCAGAAAAGCTTTTATGTTTTTGCAATTGTTAAATTAAGATTTGTAATCAGAAAAGAGAACAATAGCAGAACTTATTTTGTTCTGCCTGTTAGTGTATCTGTTGATCATATACTGTAAAGAAGTTGTATGTACTTATACAATTAGATGATACAATTTGGTCGTGTTGTTATTGGTAAAAAAATATTTTGTTAAGAGTGCTGTGGGTATAAATCAATCATGTATATAGATAAAGATTTTAACTGCCAATATAGAAAGCATAATATAAAGAGATGGTGCTGCGGAAAAGTCAAAAGACAAAACCATAGAAAAGGGTGTGAAATAAATAGATTTATAATTTACGAAGACGTGCATGTAACCAATGAGAAACAAAGATAAGACATTAAATCGATATATTATAGAAGTTTTAATTATCGTGCAAATCTGTGACAAAATTTTAGAATAGCCGGTGCACAGAGTCGAAAAGTGCTTATTAAAAGTTCAAGAATCCTAACAGGACCAATCCCATACAAGTCTATAGAAAGACAATTCAGAAAAATCAGAGTAAATATCCAAAGACCACCGGAGAATCTTACAGACTACTGATGCGTGCAAACAGACAAGAAATGTGCAAAAAATAGAATCAAAATCATACTGTAATAGATGAGAAAAATGTTTACTAACGCTATCAAACCTTTACACGTTTCAGGCCCTACAAATTCGAAGATGACGGATACTCGTAGAAGTAGAATAAGAATTCACAATGAGAAACAAAAACCGAATTTAAATAATAACAAAATTCTAAAAACAAATGAAACACCCAAGCTGAAACAGAATATCAACAACATAAAGACAGTTAAATCTAGTAATAAGAACAACACGGCCAAATTGCAACGTACGTTTACCTGGTTGAAGATCAAAAATATATAATCTAGTGGTATACTAGAGATAAGGTCAAGGAAGAACCATGTCCTCAAATAGTGCTTTGCTATTAACTTGGGATCTAATATCACTTGTTCTGCATTATCTTGCTGCATTATTCCTGAAAAGATAAACAAAAACTGTAATCACAATATTTCTCGAGTATCTTAAAGCAATCTTGGCACATGAATAGGAGCCTAATGAAATTTCCTTATGGAAGCTATGCAGATGCTTATTCCTACGAATATAGGAAGTATAGTTTGTTGTAAATAATTAACATATAACTGTTACGCCACAACACGCAAATAGGTAACGTATTAAAATACTTCAAGAGTTTTGGTCTACAGCATTGATATAGCTAAGAAATTATCTAAATAATAAGCCAAAGAGACAAAACTCACCTGTTCTAAAATTAACAACGATATCTATAAGAAATATTGTGTCCGACAGACAGTTGAAGGCAATCCAGCGCGTACTGAGGTCATCATTGAAGAAGGAGATGGCAACGGGCAGGATGATCAGGTTAGCCACTAGTAGTAACAACATGCAGAGGTCCCAATAGAATCTGAAAGAATAAAAAAACAAATAATTACAAGGCGCATTCACCTTGAAAAAGACCGCCTAATGCGGTTGAAACTATAGTCGGAGTAACCGGCTTAATCTTACGAGAGTAATTCCCGTGTAATATAAATACAATTACAAGGTACCTATATTTACATATCTTTTCATACAGATCATCATATAAGAAAATAAACCAGCCAAGTGCGAGTCGGGCTCACGCACCGAGAGTTCCGTACCACCACAAAACACAAAAAAGTAGTGCAAAAAGATAACATCACGCCCAGGCGGTCCGGCGGGCGATCGCGCCCGACGTTGCTTAACTTGGTGGTGAACAGAAATTTGTCACCGACTTGCACTTGGTCATTATTTAATATTTATTTATTTATTGTTTTACTTCAGAGTGTTAATTATAATCATGCCAAGTTTGGCGATTTTACGTATTACCGTTTTACATTAGAGCAAATACAAAGATACACCATAAAAAACGTTTGTTGTACGGAGACCCCTCTTTCATTTTTACTTTTTTACTTTATTATTATATCTTAGATAATCCACCGTAACATTACATATTCTGTGAAAATTTTAACTGGCTTTCTATTACAGCTCGAAAAATACATCCGTTAAAAGGTAGGACGGACGGAAGGACAGACAGACAGCGTAGACTTAGTAATAGGGTCCCGTTAAAACCCTTTGGGGCCGGCATCCTAAAAAAATAAACAACCAATATTCAACAGCAACAAACCACAATGTTAATCCCTCAATGAACCTCAAATCTGATTGAAATAGATTTTACAACAATGGAATCAATAGGAAAGAGGTCAGGGCAACAAATATAATTATATAGTACATACTATGGGTGTTAAATAAACAGGAATTTGCTATTGCTATCTCGCCTCGTTCAAGTTTATTTACAGAATTAAGAACGCTGGTTTGAAATACACAAAAACCTACATAAGTACCTACCTACTTCCAATAATACACTTGGTCCAAGTATTTTTTAGCTCTAACAGCTGCAGTAAACAGCGAATGAAACCCGTAAATTTTGATCCCATTTGCTGGGTTTAAAATAAATCCGTAGCTACTAGTCGATATACAGAAGGATAGATCAAATTTGACACTTCATCAAAATTCAACAAGCTATATAAACAATGGCCCTGGTATAAAAAAAATATTGGGGCCCTATCTAAACTGGTTAGGTTTTATCAAGTAAAAATATTATTATAATTATATGCTAGGTACATAATACATTTATGTTGCAACCTTTTATTTATATTCTGAAGGTGGGAGACATTTTCGCAAATTCAGTTTGAGGTTTGCTGGTTAGGGCCCGAGGGCCCCCTGAGCTTGAGGGCCCCGGTGCATTGCACCATTTAGCCCTCCGATAGCTACGGCACTAAGCAGAAGGCACATAATAAAATAAATAAAAACAAAGTTAGAACTGCACAATTGCGTAACTTTTTTTAGTTAAAATACACATTTATTTTAATACTAGCTACTTCGTACGCGTAGAGCTCGGCCTTCGGCCTCGCTACTACAACCCGTTATAGCCTATGTGTTATTCTAATGTATAAGCTATATTATTGTAAACTTTCATTAAAATCCATTCGGTACTTTTTGCGTGAAAGAGGAACAAACATCTATACATACAAACTTTCACGTTTATAATATTAGTAGGATGAGTATTAAATAGGCCCGACTTTATTTTACAACTAGCGGCCCGCCCCGGCTTCGCACGGGTATAGATATATAGCCTATATTAATCAGTGATATTGTAGCATTCAAATGGTGAAAGAATTTTTAAAATCGGTTAAAGCTTAGTCGCACAAAATTGACGAATTGTGTAAAGGTTATCTTCACAATATTCCACTTGGTAGTGGCTTCGCCCACGTGATTTCAGATTACGGCACTCCAAAGGAACGCTACGACAGATTAAAATCTTCAAAGGCTGAGTGACCATCTTAAAAGTAGCGTGTTATTTCAAAATTTGGGTATAATCTTTACAAGTATTAAAAGGTTAAGTATTTTAAGGGTAATTAGTAAAATAGTGCCTATAACTACAAAATTAGAAAGGTTAAGCAGTTCAGGCATGTCGCCAACTTTCAACTTTTACAAGCGCGTTATTCATAGACTAGGTAATTACCCTTATGACTTGAGTTTAAAGTACCTTTTCAGTCAACTATGTCAAAGTGGCTTCTATAGTTTACGTTCATAAGTAGTTTTGAGGTTAGTTATTATGCCTTAGAGCTGTTCGTTAAGATTAGTTTATAGATATAGATAGAAACATCACAATCTTAGTTACGTAAGTATTGGGCGATTTTATTCGGTACGTAGATAAATAAATGTATACCTCATACAAGGTTATACGGAACGGTGGTACCTTGCCGAAAGGAGGTCATTCTACTCATCATAATGAATCATTTTTACTATGAAACTAATTAAATCAGTTGTCTCATAGAAAATGTATCAAGCGAAACATAGAGCGATTTTAGGGTAAGCGCCATAGTAAAAGTGTAAATCTGAAGATGGGTCATTAGAATATTCAAAGCTTGTACACAGTGGCGTAGCTTGCCTTACACGGGCCATGTATCAAAATTTGTTGGGGGGCCCAAATGAAGGCTAAATTTATCACATAAGAAACAAAAACGCTCCCATTGGATTAAACTACGCTGACGCGATCTGGATTAGATAATGAATCCATAAATAATTATATATGATATAATAAGAGATTTCGGATAAAATTTTACGAATTTTTGCTTACACACGTTCTGGGCCCCTGTAGCCCGGGGTCCCCGTATTTTTGATACGGCAGATACGGCGGTAGCAACGCCCCTGCTTGTACATACATTTCGATGCTACAAAGTACGAAATATTGCCAGTTCGACAGAAATTAGCAGGTGAGTACTAACACCACTGTGGGTAGTGGGAGTACAGGACATGTGGCAAGTACCCAGATAGGCTAGATATACTCAATTACCCAATGGAGTGACGATTCAGTCGACAATTGCTCATAAAATGATCTCATCTCGTTTAATCTGACCGCACCTGTCAGATGTCCCCTACGAGGAAATAATTCACCTTAAAATTGAACCCACATTGTAAGGTGACTTTTTTCTCGATTTTATACGCAAGTATTAATTCTGAAATTATTATTGAGATATTCTAAACGCCTAAAAATGCTGCATTGACTTCACACTAACATTATAAATGCGAAAGTTTTAGCGTAAGTGTGTATACTGTATTATGGTATCTTAGCCTTTCTGCAGTGTTAAAAAAGTCAGGAATACACGCGAACATTTCAGCCTATCATGTTCCCACTGCTGGGACTCTCGCCTTTTCCCAGAGAGAGAGGATGGGCCCTAATCCACCATGCTGGCCCAGTGCACGTTCCTGAATGTAATTTATGTTGCTTACCATCAGCGAGTTGGTGGACATGGCTCTAATCAATAATATTAAAAAACTCTGAACTTTTGAGGTTCTTGGAAATACCAGTTTCCTCACGAGGTTTTTCCTTCACTGTTTTTGAGCGATGGCATCGAAACTGTACTAAATAAGTCATCGGTGCAGGGTCGATGTTTAAACCGAATACCGTCAGATTGTAAAGCGCACATGCTACCGCTCGGACACCATCGCTCTCAACACGCGATAAAATGTGTTTAATTTCCATGTGTTTGCCCACACCCAATTTGCCTGAATGGGTGTTCTCCGATGGTTACAATCTGGGTGTCTTCAAATCACGAGTGAATCGGTTCCTTCTAGGCAAGCGTGCTCCAACGTAGACCGCATCATCGCTTAACATCAGGCGTGATGGTGGTCAAACGCAAGCCTATTAATTTTATTTTTTTTAAACCGTAAGGCCCCTGGAATTAGGCTATCTAGATTTTTAATCCGGCAAAAGTCATGGTTCCTTTAGGTTAACGAATGAAACCGCGAGCCTAGTCATGACATAAAAGGACCCTTCACTCAGATTAGTCATATATCTAGGACATTGCGGACCGAGGACTGAGAGGACGGTGGCGCCGAGAATGACATCATAAAGTTAAGCTACTGTATAACTAGGGTTATTAACTCAAAATTCTACTTCCCTCCGAGCACTACTACAATGTGGTGTGCAGAGAGGAACGACTGTAATTTCCGACAATAGGCCAGAAAAATCTCTGCACTAAGTTTGTCAAGTTGCGGTGATTTTCGGTAAAATAACGGTAGCTTTCTCTACAACAATTTAAGACTTAGATACCTTAACTTAAAACTTTCCTACTAACCCGAACGAAAAGAAGGTAATTACATAATAATTTATTGGTCCATAATTATCGTGTAAAATGCATAATATAAACCAATTATCAAGTAGCGCAAATATGCTAACCTCGGCAGTGGTTACATATTTGAGGCGTTTGGGGTCGTGACATTGGGCCCTTGCAGACCAGGAGCTCACCTCATTTTCAAAATCATCAAAAAGTTCTACTGTCTATACATAATAAGTAAAGAAAGATGTTTAAAAATTTCACAAAAAAAATTAATAAGATCCGCCAATCTTCGTTCGTACTCATTTTATTCAATGAAAACGAAATTAAATTGTTAAAGCTTAGGGTATAAAACGTCCTTGGTTAAAGCTCACAAAATTCTGCCGACGGTGGCGTTAAAAATCCAAAGGTGAAAATTTCGTGGAAAAGCGAAAACAAAAGTTGAGGTTACTGAAATAAAAACTTGTATCTAATAATAAGCTTGAAAAAACCGGTTATAATATTTTTGTTCCGAAACTTTGGTTGTTTTTATGTGAAGGTAGGTTTTATGAGGTAGGAAATAAAAATATGCTGAGGTACTTTTTACTTAGTTACCATTTTTAGGATTCCTACAAGGAACCCTTATAAATTCATTCTGTCCATATGTCTGAATGTACGTTCCCCCTTTCCGTGTAACCCTGTTTAGCTTCCAAATAATATTAGTAGTAAAGGATGAGCAGTCAAGTGGTTATATCGTCTATGATTTCACCGAAAAAAAAAATTGATTTCATTTGTAGATGATTTTGAATGAAACGAAATTCACTCAAAATATTCTACAAATGAAAACAATTTTTTTTTTTCGGTGAAATCATAAATGATAATATAATCACTTGACTGCTCATCCTTTACCCCGCCGTAAGCCAAAGTTACACTTTTACTAACAGCTACATTTTACTTACATTTTCTAACGGGGTGTCCTAGGCGCAACTTGAATGAATGACTTTTGAGTCTCCAATCACAAGCGTCGAGTCTCTAATCACAAGCGCCATACTATACCCCCCCCGCGACCGACGTGGCTTACATCTTGCCAGCGTTGCCAGAATGTTACTTTTGGAACATTTAGGCAACACGGTATTTATGGCCCGATATTAAGGGGAGTAAAGCCCTGGAAAGGCAGGCTGTCGTTCAGTGTGGAGGTTTAAGGTGGAGGCTAATGTTCAGCAGTGGACGACTTCTGGCTGATGATGATGATGACAACACCATGGATCTAAAAAAAATCGTAGTATGATTTTCTACGATTTTAATTGTAATTTGACAGCTCAGCAGACCTTCGCTCAGCTTCAAACTGCTTTTGGCGATGAAGCATCATGCAAGACGAGTATTTATAGCTGGTTTGCAGTATTTGAAACGCGGTCGTGACAATTTCAGTGACGAATTTCGTGATAGTCACATGTCCAGTATGTCCACCGCTGTGAATAAGAAAAACATCGATGCTTTGCACCGTACGTTCGAAACAGACAGGCATGTGACCTACCATGAGATTCGGCATCTTTAGGCGTAAGTATGAGTCAAATACAACCAATCGTAGATACAAACATTTAGGTGTGAAAAAGCTGTGGTCTCGGTGGATCCCACACAATTAGACTGAGGCTCAAATAACAGACCTCGTCACTTGGTGCAATGCCATGTTTACCAGATTCAACGAAGGAGCGTCAAATTTGGTGTTCCACATGTGACGAAACATGGATTTATTAGTACAATCCCAAAACAGCAGCAATCGAGCGTAGTGTAGCGTTAGGTCTTCCAAGATGAGTCGAAAAGTGTGAGTCCAAAATACCTGTCCCTTGAGACAAAAGTATTCGAACAGTGTATGTTGCCAGTGATGTATGAAGTATGATGACATGCGGCACTGGAACGTGGTCTCTCACTATGGGTCTCTTATGTAGGCTCAAAGTCGCACAACGAGCTATAGAGAAGGGTATGCTCGGGGTTTCTCTACGAGATCGAATCAGAAATGAGGAGATCCGTAGACGAACGAAATTTCCCAGCATAGCCCACCGGACTAGCAAGTTGAAGTGGCAGTGGGCAGGACATATAGCACGCAGAACAGATGGCCAATTAGGCCGAACGGTTCTCGAATGGAGACCACGGAACGATTAGCGCAATGTAGGACGGTCCACCCATAAGATGGACAGACGACCTAAAAGAGACCACAGGAGAAGGCTGGATGCAGCAGGCCGCTTGCAACCAGCCTTTTCGAAGATCGATGAGGGGAGGTCTATGTCCGGCAGTGGACGGCATATGGCCAAAATGATGATGATGATGATTTTCCACATAAAGTAGGTGATGTTACTTTTCTCGTGAAAATGTTACTTTTTGAGCTGTGTCATGTTATATATGACTATCTGCCACTGGCAACACTGCATCTTGCACAAGCAAATTATAACTCGTGCTGATTGCGCACGTTATATGATGTGTTAATAAGTGGTTATATTATCTTAGGGAGAAATAATTGTTCACGTTTCTAGGTGTTTACCTAAAAGTAGTGGTATTCAAGTCGCTAATTTCATTTATAAACTTCTTTTGGCTTAGCCCCGTGTAAACTTTTATAGGACCTCTCTCAGGCCAGAACGAGGTAGCATTATATGAATTAGATTCTGTTTTCAGTGTTATTAACTCTTACGCGTGAGCTTTCAACGTGGTACATTTGCTCCTAATTTCGACGGAGGCGTTATCCAGGTACCTCCTATTGTTAGGATTTCAAAAGATTTATTAACAACACAAACAAGGCTTTGTGTAGAATTACATACTAGTCTACATTAAGCTGGTTGAGCTCTTTGTGCTTGTATCATTGCATTGATGTTGTTCCTTATGAAGAATCTAAGTAGGTACCTTAGTACGTAGGTCTACATTATCTTCTTTAATTATTTATTTAAGTACATACCAAGGGCAATTCTCTTTATAAATTATTGATTTAAGTACCTACAAACTAAGGCCATTTGTTGTTTATCTAATATCGCATATTGTAAATCTTATCAGTTCATCTGATTTTAATAAAATTAAATACATGCTTAAGCATTTATCCCAACTCACCTAATGTTAAGTGATGATATGGTCGAAGATGATAAACATGCCCAGCTTGGAATGGGAACTGGCTCACAAGTGAAGCTTTGCGATAGAATTTCAACATTAGGGTGGTAGCTAGTCAGCTATTTTCTAAAAAACGCCCTACCATGGGTTACCAGTTATAAAAAAAACTCTGGGTAATAACTCGGTCACTTAAAGAAATTGCCGGCCCTCTTAAAGTTCATATTTATTTTGCGGCATAATGAACTCGTGTGGTGTTTTTTTTTCATTTCAAAAACAGTTTTGAAGATAAACATCCGTAAAGTAACGCCTGTGATTCAATCAACTTTTTCATTTCATTTCTAGAATTCCTGACTTTTCTGAATTCCCCCCGCATTCCGGACTAAAGCCTGAATTCTCAGACATGTCCGGAAAATTCCGGACGTCTGGCAACCCTACCACCATGATATGGTTTCTTCACGATGTTTTCCTTCACCATTCACCAGTGCTCAAGCACATTATGTTAGGTTGGTATTTGTATTCCGTTGTTCCCTTTTCACGACTAATCAGTTAAATCCATCTTGATGAGGATGGAATTTGAATAAATAATATAGATTTTATCTTAGAAAATGTAGAAAAATCGCTATCAGTATCTACATACTCACTCCACTTTGTCACAACGTGTAAACAATGTTTAACGATCATTTTAACAGAAAATTCAAACCAAAACAACAAACTGCGGATTTTACGGAAAGCCATTACATACTCAATCAATTCACGTGATTGAAATGGCATTGCTTCAGCCGATGCAGTTGTTATTACATGCACATAAGGTTTAAATTAGAATATGTAATGTGCTAGAATGAGGACATAAATACTCATTGGCTTAATTAACCTTAATTCGATGCATTCACCTATTGTCGAGTATGAACGCAATCGCATGATGCACTAAATGGTGGTTACAGATTTGAAATTCTCTGTTGCATGAGATTCGAAGAACTAAGTACATTTATCTCTACCAATCTTAGTCATTAAATTTATTTCTTTTTATTCGTGATTGTTCTTATGCGGGGCAAAGTCCTTTCTTCTCTTCTTCCACTTGTCTCGTTGGGAGCTTTTGTGGTCCAGACGCTGCAGTGGGATGACTCCCGAAAAGAGCTGGCGAGACAAGCTTGACAGCTTGTCTCGCCAGCTCTTTTCGGGCCTGCCTTGTGTCATTTGGCCACATCGTTGTGGTTTTGAGTGTGTCCGGCCCAATTCCACTTAAAAGCAAATTAAGTACCTAGTTTTAATCATTCCTAGGACACAATCATTTATTTGGGCATAATACAATGTACAGTCAGTCTTTGATCCCAGAGGCTTCCGAACTTCCTAGTCAGTCGCTATGTCAGTAGAAGCCCTTAGGTTGCCTAAAACATCTGACATCAGGGTTGGCTTAAACGACTTATTCGGTAAGTAGGTATATAGGTACCTATTGCATACTTACCTATCTAAACTTCATCATTGCAGCCTATTATGTTCCCACAGCTGGGACTCAGGCCTTCTCTCGGAGAGAGAAGAGGGGCGCTAATCCACCACGCTGGCCCTGTATGGCGCGAATGTCGTAGGTTTATAACTTTTGAGGTTCTTGGACATACTGGTTTCCTCACTCAGAGCAAATAAAAATACACAGGGACTACCGCGAACACGAAGAGTGAAGCCACTTTTTGAAACATGTGTGCGTAGTCGAAGTTCGTGTCATGTAATTCATCAAAATAAGTGATAATATAAATACTTAAGGGTGGAAATATTCCATCCTTCTTCTTATTTACTTTTGTGTTGTTTTTACAGTTCTTAACACTGCAAGAAGTCATTGTTTCTTTTTAAAACGGATGTTTTCAGTACGACGTTCTGACAAGAAATTCACGTAGTTTTGAATGCGTATGTGTGTGTGAGTCGTGTATTTATTGGGAATTCACGTAGTTTTCCTCACGATTTTTTCCTTCACCGTTGTTGATCGATGGCATCGAAACTGCACATAATTTATTAGGTACTAAATAAGTGATTGGTGCAGGGCCGAGGTTCGAACTGAATGCCGTCAGATTGTATAGCGTACATGCTGTCTAAACTTGTACTACTAAAATAAATTTTGTGTAGTAAACCTTTTGTCGTTCCAATTTTTATCCAATATTAAAAATATTATACCTACATACTCTTTCATTTTGTTATCATAATAAGTAATACCAGATACCCACATAAATGTGAAAAGTTCATTGTCCCACTATCGGAATCAATGATTCATACTGTAGACTTTTTGTGATCATAAATCATAGATTCATATTCCTATAAATATATACACAATACAAATGTAATTGACCCAGATATTGGAGTATTTGGAGTCATATTGAAAGAAATACGAGCAGGCACTTGAATGTAAGCATTCATATACCTCTCTTCTTTGATTGTGCGCTGGAAATTATAAAGTCATC
This sequence comes from Agriopis aurantiaria, assembly GCA_914767915.1. Taxonomy (NCBI): domain Eukaryota; kingdom Metazoa; phylum Arthropoda; class Insecta; order Lepidoptera; family Geometridae; genus Agriopis; species Agriopis aurantiaria. Next base: position 9,704,816 of record OU611999.1, read on the forward strand.
AAAAGGTCAGACATTAACATCTTGAATGAATTGGATATAACTGAGTACTACGTACTTCAGATCAGAGAGTACGTTAAGTTCTCGGCCTTTGTTAATTGTTTGTCCTAGGCTTATTCATTAGGCAAACAGGGGATTTTAGGTGATTTTAACAAGTTCGACAGGATTGACATCTAGGTCACACAAGGCAAAATAAGTACTTTGCTACTACTCAATAGAGGCTAAGCTAAGACCTTTAGGCATTCTTAAAAGTTTACTATACTTATGCTACCGTATATAAATAGAAATAACTAACATACCGTAACTACTTATTTATTTATAAAGCGTGAATGAAGCGTATGAAAAGTACCGGCTGTTGTTTTTTCGGTCGTGTCCTATAAATGTCCGCTCAGATCTCGTGCCTTTCCTAGTCCTTTTCTACTTTAGATCTTTCTATGATATTTACCTATTAAGTATCTAACAGTTCCGATTCGATCATATTTAGGCGAATTTTATTCCCAATGAATGAATCGAGTAACTCGTTACTTGCTCGGTGCATATCCAACAGAAATCAGGAATTGACGTAATAGACACCTATGAATATACGAAGTACCTAGTTGGAATCACAGAAAAGACAAGTAAATTTTTCTTTTCTGTGGTTGGAACAGACATGATTATGTATCGCCCAAACGTCACATCAACGAAGGCTAATGCCAATGCTCATCCTAATGTGAATGCATGGGTATTTTCTTGTCCAATTTAGAGACAAATTGGCATCTAACACTATGAGGTATATTATTTTTTTAGCTATATGACATTCCAGCATGGTTGATTAGGGCTCATCATCTCTCTCTGAGAGGCCTGTGTCCCAGCAGTGGGAACTGAAGTGGGAGGCTGAAATGATGATTATGATGATATGACAATCAGGCATTTTCACTAAAGTGCAGTCGCTGAAATAATGCGTCAGAATATTTCCATAACATTGTAAAAAGCTAAACGGAAACAGTTAATTCTTATCACGTTTACTAGCCTTTTAAACGTAATTGTAGCTTTAGTAAAATATTAAAAGAAAATGTTTTCAATTCAGATGTTTTATTTTTTGGTATTGCAGCTGTCAGAAGCTTTCTCTGAGCGGCTGGACTGTAGGTTTTGCTATAGGTACTTTCATTATTTTCTACTATTCATTGCAAAATAGGTATGGCCCGTCTATTACACGTCTCACACGATTTTATGGTTGGAAATTCTAGCTTCTGATATATCGTGATATTAACAGTTAGGCATGAACGCCATCAGTGTTTGGTGACCCGTATTAATTAGTTTCGCTAATTGGAAACGTGTGCGTTATCTCGCGTAGCCGTTGTATTGATCAGATTTCACTTTGTCAGGTATTGTTTGGATTATGTGGCGCGGTTTAGGATATGCTAACAACATGTGGGTATCACAAAAACCAGAATGGAATCAGTGAATTTGACACCCATGCGCTCTTTCGATTGCACAGTCAACATTTTTAAGTATCAACGAGGAAGATTTTGAAAACCGATTTCTAAGAATGTACTAATAATTTTTATTTTATTTAAATGCCTTACATAATATATATTTTGTAACTAATAATTTTTATTTTATTTAAATGCCTTACATAATAACTGAGTAAAAGATAAATCATATTACTCAATAAAAACTTGTTTGGACAAACATGTAAATTAGTTTAGATACATAACTTTATTGTTCACACCAGAAATTACATACATAAGACAAAGGCAACTTAAAACTAGTGAAACAATGAGCGGACTTATCGCTATAGCGATCTTGTCCAGGCAAGAGATCTCTTCTAGTTGATTTTAATTACCTACCTTAGAGCGATCTAGAAAATGAATAGATATAGGTTTACGGGTTCTTAAGTTATTGATAAATTCAATTTAACGTGGGATTTAGGTCTATTCTAAAGATTTCTTAAGAAATATCGAGGACAATTAGCTGGTGAACCAAATTGCACTAAGTATGACGTCATTCCTTCTGATTGGGTTCTATTGAAATCTTTACTGTACGTACCTTGTACGTACGTAAGTACCTACTGTCCTTACCTTGTTATAGATAACTAAGATTCTACCTATATATACTTAGGTATGAGTACGTTTAATACCTACCAGAAACTTGCTCTAAACTATTTCTTTTTCATTATTCTAACAGTGTTTTGTACGTTAACATTGATGTGTTCAAAGGACAGGTACGGTCAGGGGGGCACATGCAAGGAGAGTGTGGGTTAGCGCTCGTTCAAAGAGGTTTTGACACAACAGCAATGGCAAACCAGCGTATACGTTGTCTACGAGCGCAATTACCAATCATCTAGGTACGTTCGCTCACGTTCGATCACTAGGTATGCCTTACACTGCATTACCGGTCGGCAATACCTACTCATTTCATAGGTAGGTACTAAACAATACACAATTCAGAAGTTACTACCCCACGAATAAGCCATCGTCTTTATAGCCCGCATTACGTGATGGGTCGTTCGTTTTAACGACATCTTAAACAGCTTCATAGTCACCGAAATGCGAGTGTTAAAAAATCCCATTTCAAGTTTAATCTGTGCTGATTATGGTTACTTTGGTAAGGGACTACTTTCTTTGATTGTAGTATTTAGTTTTTCGTAGCGCAGGTGACTTTTATCTGTTACATAATGTTCTAGAGTTCTAGAGGATTTACGCAAACTATGATACAAATGGTTTTCTAGTTTTGAGGGACATAGGTAGGAACAGTGGGCTCGATTTACTTTACATATCTCTACTTACATCCTATCCCTAACCTACTCAATAGGCTTACACTCAACTCAACATACGCCTTTGTGTATTGACTTAAATTTTTAAGCTATATGCTTTTTGGTCCATTACAGGCGATTTAAGCTGTGTGTGAGGTTTGATATACACCTTTTTGAATACAATCGGCGTGATCTTCGACCAAAATAAAATGAATGGACGGGCTCTAACCATTGCAATTGCTTAGTAAAAACGAGTCAAAACCGTCGGACATGTAGTTCAACACCTAATTATAAAAATGTACAGTATATTTGTTACAAAAAATAGATCCCGGTTTTATTTGTGTATTTACACTTCGGGAAAGCATATTAATGCATAATTTTGTCAGATGTTTCGTTATCACGTAACAATAGACACATGTTGCACTTCCTACGGCTAGAGACCGACTGAAACGAAATGAGAGCCGGCGCTCAATTTGTTATCATCAAAAATGCGCTTCTACTGGGCCCGTCCAGTCATTTTATTTTTGTCGAAGGGCGTGATTATATATACAGTTTACACGCATGATCAAGCGTGTATTGCGACAGATTGATTGTTCGCTATCGTATCGTTTTGCGCACTTCATAGCAAGCTTGTCAAACCAAGCTCTACAGTGAAGCTGGCCTTATTTAATGCAGCTGCCAAGTGCGAGTCGGGCTCGCGCACTGAGGGTTCTATACAACCACAAAAATTGTTAACTACTAAAGTACTAAAAAGTTGTGCAAAAAGACAACATCACGCCCAGGCTGTACCGACCGCGCCCGACGTTGCTTAACTTCGGTGATCCATTAAATATTCGGGACATTAAACGACCGAGAATTAGGATAATCCGTGGTGAACAGAAATTGGCCAACTTCTTGCACTTGGCCGGTATTTATAATTTTTTGTTTTACTTTAAAGTGTGTACTATAATCATACCATAGTTTGAAGCTTGTACTTACTACCGTTTTTACACTAGAGCAAATACAAAATTACGGTTGTTGTTTGAGCTTTACGATTGTATTTAGATTTCCGACGGTCTATAGGCAATCCAATTGTTTTTCGTATATCTAATAGGCTAAGTAGTTTAGGCATTTAGTGCTAGTTATAGCTTGTATTTTGTTTAATAAATGAGAAAGAAGTATTTCTTGTCATTATAGTATATCTGCATGTTAATAAGAAATGGTTACCTATTTAAATAAATTGAAATGGCAAGAATAATCTACAACATTGTTCTACGATATTGTTAGTTCAAATGTTTGTAAAACAACTTTAGTTTAATCATTTAATGTATAGATGAACTAACAACACCATTATAATGAAACTGTATTGGCGAAGTTCACACGTGTTCGTTGACAGTTGACAGTCTGTTGTCAACTGCCAACGAACACAGTATATAAGTGGCGGTTGCATTGCAATCGCCCTCTAACGGTTAGGAGTCTCGCTTGCAACGCCGTACCGTATGGACGTGTTGCCCGCCCGCCGCTCGCTGTTCCCCACCTCAGTTGCCGCCGGAGGCCCTGCCCCCGCGCGGACCGCATTCCGCCGACGCGACCTTATCGCGTCATCGTAGTGTTGTGTTGTTTTTCTTCGTTCGTCTTATCTTATCTGTCACGTTGACCGACCGCTCGTCTTGCGTCCTCAGTCGCAGATCGGGTTAAGCTGGGCCTTCTCTCAGGAGAACTCACCCGGCTGACCCTGTATCGCCGCTGACGCGGGCGAGCAGTCGCTGACAGAGTGGCCATACCATCTGGCCACCCCCCCGTTGTGCCGCCGCGTGTGTCTTGAGTGTCGTGCACGTGCTGTTTAGTTCCGTTTTTGTTCGTTCCCGTTGCCGTTTCGTGGATATCAGGTACTCACCCCACCTTATCACTCATTGCTATTTTTTGTACTCACCTCACTTTGTTTGTGTACTCTCTCACTCGGTACTCATCTCCCTACCCCGGTAGGGAGACTACATTCACCTTAACCTGTTGGGGGGTCCATTCCCCCCAACCCTATTTTTGTGTTACTGTGTTCTCATATAAAGCCTTCCGCTAACATGGCGTCCGGGAAGGAACTTGAGACCGCCCTCGGTGCCCTCTCAGGCCCCTTCCTGGCTCAGCTCAGAGCCAATCCGACTGACGCGGAGGCCTTTCTCCGCTCCCCGGAGACCTTCGCGGCCTCTTTTTTCAGCAGGAAAGCTTCCAAAGCCTCCCCTTCCTCCTCCCTTACCCGTAAGGCACCCCCCAAGACAAAGCCTGGTCAGGACCGCACCGCGGCAGCCAAGCTGACGCCTTCGTTCAAAGGCCCAGCCTCTGCTGCCAAGCCCCTGGCCCCCTTAGCTAGCCGCTCTCGCTCCCGCTCTCCCAGGCGCACCCGTTCACGCTCCCCTAGAGTTCGCTCGCGCACCGTGGCCCGCCAGACTAAGCCTGACCACAGGAGCACCTCGCGTGCCTCCCTGAAGGCCAAGCAAACATTTGGCCCCCTTGACAGCCCTCTCTCTCCCGATCCCATTCCCCCGCAGGAGGAGATGGACACCGCCGGCTTCACCGTCGTGGGGAAAGGCAAGAAGCGTCCCGCTCCTCTTGCCTCTCCTCCTCCTCCGCCCAAGACCCCGTGCCCCTCCTCTGGAACCATGCCTCCGACCGACACTCCCGACGCTCCTCCAGCGCTTACCCCCAAATTCGTTAAGCCCCCTCGTCCTATTGTCATTCGACAAAGGGAAGATTGGGGCAGAGTCTCTCAAATCCTAGATGACCACGAAATACTCTTTGTGGCCAAAACGGTCAGTGACGGCATCAGCGTCAAGGTGAACACCTCCGACGACTACCGTCTCCTCACTAAACTCCTTCGGGCTCAGAATATCTTTTTTCACCATCACCCGCTTGAGGAGGAGCAAGTTCTCCGCGTTGTTTTACGCGGCCTCCCCAAGGAGCTCCCTACCGACTCCATCCTCGAGGACCTTAAGTCCCAAGGCCTCCCCGTCCGTGAGACCCACCGCATGCACAGCGGCAGGGCTAAAACCCCCTTAGATCTTGTGTTGGTCATCCTAGACAAGACCCAAGAGGCTAAGGCCATCTTCAACGTGAAGACGGTTCTCAGCCTCTCGGGCCTCAAAGTAGAGCCCCCTCACCGTAAAGGCATCCCAGGTCAGTGCCATCGCTGCCAGCTCTACGGCCATGCCGCCCGATATTGTCACGCTGCTCCTCGTTGCGTGAAGTGCGCAGGGGAGCACGCCACCTCAGAGTGTTCACGCCAAAAAGGGGACCCCACCCCGCCCACTTGCGTTCTCTGTAGCCAGCAGGGTCACACCGCGAACTATCGTGGTTGCCCCAAGGCCCCAAAGGCCGCAAAGGGTCAGGGTAGGACTCCTCCTCCCCGCCATCCGCCCCGCTCTAAAGTAGCCGGCCCTAAGCCGAAGTTACAAGTCACCCAAGCTCCCCAATACGTGGATGCCCCTCCCCCCATAGTTAATGCATGGGCCAAGCCCCAGAAAGCCCCTCAGGCTAGCCAGCTGCCTTCTGCTACCACCTCGGCCCCTACTTATGCTCGCGCTCCCGCGAAGCAAACCCGCCCTGTCAACCCGCCTCAGCCAGCTCGTTCCTCCCCAGGCCACTCTGGCCAGTCTAGCTTAAAAGCCGACTTCGCCCTTCTGGCGCACATTGCCAACTCCCTCGACTTAGAGGAAGTGCGGTTAGTTGCTCAACTAGTCAGAGAGAAGCACGACCTCTATTCCATCTTGGAGGATCACGTGGGTCTTTTTGATGCTATTAAGCAACTATCCTCCAGTAGTAAAAATTTTGACAACTCTCATGGATAGTACACCAAAACGTACTAAACCTCGTTCATTATCGTTGGCATGGTTCAATGCCAACGGCCTTTCCACTGAATCAAGGGACCAGCGCCCCCTGATTCATCATTTTCTCACGACCCATCAGGTCGATGTCATGCTTGTGAATGAAACCTTTCTAAAACCTAGCAAGAGGGATCCCAGGATCGCAAACTACCTGCTGGTTCGTAATGATAGGACTACTTCCGCGTTAGGCGGTACTCTTATCTATTACAAAAGGTCCCTTCACTGCATTCCTATTCCCACTCCTCCTCTATTAACTTTGGAAGCATCCTGTTGCCGTCTCTCGATGACCGGTCATCAATCCATCACCCTCGTATCTTGTTACCTCTCCGGTAACAAGACACTCCACAGGAGTGACATCGAGGCTCTCCTGTCTCTCGGTAGCGCCGTCATTTTGGCTGGCGACTTTAATAGCAAGCACCTCATATGGGGCTGCAATACTTCCAATGTAAAGGGTAACCTTCTGAACTCCCTCTCCGACGAACTCAATTTTGATATCATCCCTCCAAGTACCCCGACTATCTTTCCCTCCAACCTGCAATATAGGCCAGACGTGCTCGACATAGCACTTCTGAAAGGCGTAACACTTCAGTTGCGCTCTTTGGAAGTGCTACACGAGCTCGAATCTGATCACCGTCCAGTTTTGATGCGGCTAGGCCCCGACCCGACTGACAGACCTCCTGTAACCAAGACCGTGGTGAATTGGCAGCAATTAGGCGAAGCCCTGAAGGCGGTCAATTCACCCGACTTGGACAGGATCCCCGAGGATATCGTGACCCCTCACGACGTGACCACTTCCGTTGACGCTCTCACTTGTCACCTTCGCACCGTTATAGGTGAATCCTCCAAGCAGGTCCCAGCCGAGGATGACCGACGCTGGGCTCTGCCGGAGGACGTGAAGGAGCTCCTGAGAGCGAAACACGCTGCCGCTAGGGCCTTTGACTGGTATCGCACCGAAGATAACAGAGCCACTCTGCGGTATTACGAGCGTGCCGTAAAGAACCGCATTAGTGAGCTCCGTAATCAGAGGTGGGATAACCTACTCTCAGAGATTCAGCCAACCCACCAGGCATACTGGCGGTTGGTTAGATCTCTGAAATCTGACACTGTGACTGCTATGCCCCCGCTCTCCCGACCAAACCTCCCCCCCGCTTTCGAAGACGAGGAAAAGGCCGAATGTCTGGCCGACAGCCTCGAACATCAGTGTAGTCCTTCCTTAGATCAGGTCGACCCTGCCCACCGCGAAGCGGTGGACAGCGAGGTCGAACATAGAACCTCCACTCCCCCCGTTGATACCCTCGAGCCAGTCACGGCCTCTGAGGTTGAGTCGATCATCAAGGGCCTCCAGGTCAGGAAAGCCCCTGGTGCCGATGGCATCTCAAACAAAGTGCTCAAGCACTTCTCTGTCTCACTTGTGTACCTCCTTGTCAGCATCTTCAATGCAGCCATCAACAATTCTATCTTTCCCGACGCCTGGAAGTCTGCCGACGTCATCGGCATTCACAAACCAGGCAAAAAGGCCTCTGAGCCCTCCAGCTATCGTCCCATTAGCCTTCTCAACACCCTGGGGAAGATCTATGAGCGCATCCTTCTGAAGCGTATCTGGTCCCATGTAAATGAACACAATCTTCTACCCGACGAGCAGTTCGGCTTTAGAGCCAGACACTCTTGCGTCCAACAAGTGCACCGCTTCACGGAGTACGTTCTCGAAGGTTTCAATAAGAAACCATCCCATGGTTACACCCACAAGCCCTTCTGCCAAGGCACCGTCGCGGTATTCCTCGACGTTGCGAAAGCGTTCGACAAAGTCTGGCATAACGGGTTGATATACAAGTTATATCACATCGGAATGCCGGACCGTCTGGTACTCATCATACATGACTACCTCACGTCTCGTAGCTTTCGCTATCGCGTCGATGGAATTCTGTCTTCACCTCATCCTATAGGTAGCGGAGTCCCTCAGGGCTCCGTCATAGCTCCCGCCCTCTTCACGCTTTACGCTAGTGACATTCCTAGATCTCCCCACGTAGAAATAGCTCTCTTCGCTGACGACACCGCTCTCTACTCCAGAGGGTGGAATAAAGTCATCCAACGGGCCCACGTTCAACGAGCCCTCACTCATCTAGGTGATTGGTTCAAGAAGTGGGCCATCACGGTCAATCCCGAAAAAAGTGCAGCAATGTACCTCCACCCGTCCAAGAACCCCCCGTCAAGGCCTATCACGCTTAACGGGAAGCCCATCCCTTGGACCATCTCGACCAAGTATCTCGGTGTGACTCTCGATCGCCGACTCACTTTCTCCAAACACATTCAGTTAGTCCGCAATCGAGCGGCGTTCTTCCTAGGCCGCCTCAGCCCCCTCCTCGGCGAGCGTAGTAAATTGTCACTTAGAAATAAGCTGACAATTTACAAAACTTGCATCCGCCCCGTCATGACTTACGCCTCTGTGGCATTCGCCCACGCCTCCCGCATCGATCTGGACAAGTTGCAGGTCATTCAAAACCGCTTCATACGCAGAGCGGTCGGCGCTAGCTGGTATATGCGAAACGCCGATCTGCACTGCGATGTTGAACTCCCATCCATGATTCAATACCTTAAGTATACCTCCCGCCGCTACATTGACGCGGCGCCTCACCACCCCAATCCTCTTGTAGTAAAATCCTCCAACTACTCGACAGACGTGACAGACCCTCCTCCTCTCCGTAGACGCCCTAGAAACATCTTGGGCGACCCGGACGACCCCATCGCCGTCGTCACCGCGGCGGCGCTGGGCTCGCCCGATCCGACTGCTCCTAGCAATAGGAAATATTCAGTTTTTGGTACAGGCGTCGGTTACCAGAGGCACACACACACACAGCGATCCCGCCGGCAGGATCGTAGACCCACAGGATCTGTTAGAAGATCGGTTAGATTCTCTCCAAATAATCATTCAGTTCAACAAACCGTTAGGGCTCCAGGGCACACCCCCTCTGGGGTGCCTGGGCAAGTCTGATTCCCACTCCCGGCGACGGCCCAAGCCGAGGTTCGTACCTTCGAGGTGCCCTTGTGCTAGTCGCCTATAAACTTAACCACCAAGTTATGCCGAACGCACTCTGCGTTCGCTAACTAGTCCGGTCAAGCTGTAGAGGCCAAAAGGCCAACAGTAAAAGTCACTTAAAAAAAAAAAAAAAGCAATCGCCCTCTTTCTTTGCTCGAACCTCGAAGCGATAACAAGTGTAAACGAATTGTGTGTAAAACAGTTTAAAAGGTGATTTCTTGGCTGAAAAGCTAACAAATCAGAATCGGGATTAATAAGTTACAGATGTCTTCTTATTTTCCCATGTCCACAGAGTGTAATTTGTCTTTTGTTAAGTGGTTCAAAACCTGTTTGCTAGTCATGTTTTTTTTAGAGCCCTAATTAATAGTTATTGTACAAAGTGGCTGCTTTATTCCTTGCGTTTTCTTGATTATAATTTCTTTACTAATGATTAATTTAATACTAATTACTAAATAACTGTGCTCATGTTAAAAGTTCTTCAGATTATATATCCGATTAGTGTACTTATTGTTATATATGCAAATTTCTGCCGCCGATTCTGCGGCTGAGCCTGCTGTTGAGCCTGCCGCTGAGCCTGCTGTCGAGCCTGCGGCTGAGCCTACAGCGGAGCCTGCAGTGGAGCCTGCCGCGGAGTCTGCGGCTGAGCCTGCTGTCGAGCCTGCGGCTGAGCCTGCTGTCGAGCCTGCCGTTGAGCTTGCTGTCGAGCCTGCTGTCGAGCCTGCTGTCGAGCCTGGTCTGCGGCGAAGCATACAGTGGAGCCTGCAGTGGAGCCTGCCGCGAAGTCTGCGGCTGAGCCTGCTGTTGAGCCTGCCGCTGAGCCTGCTGTCGAGCCTGCGGCTGAGCCTACAGTGGAGCCTGCCGCGGAGTCTGCGGCTGAGCCTGCTGTCGAGCCTGCCGTTGAGCTTGCTGTCGAGCCTGCCGTTGAGCTTGCTGTCGAGCCTGCTGTCGAGCCTGCTGTCGAGCCTGGTCTGCGGCGAAGCATACAGTGGAGCCTGCAGTGGAGCCTGCCGCGAAGTCTGCGGCTGAGCCTGCTGTTGAGCCTGCCGCTGAGCCTGCTGTCGAGCCTGCGGCTGAGCCTACAGTGGAGCCTGCCGCGGAGTCTGCGGCTGAGCCTGCTGTCGAGCCTGCCGTTGAGCTTGCTGTCGAGCCTGCTATCGAGCCTGCTGTCGAGCCTGGTCTGCGGCGAAGCATACAGTGGAGCCTGCAGTGGAGCCTGCCGCGAAGTCTGCGGCTGAGCCTGCTGTCGAGCCTGCGGCTGAGCCTGCGGCTGAGCCTGCTGTCGAGCCTGCCGTCGAGCCTGCGGCTGAGCCTGCTGTCGAGCCTGCGGTCGAGTCTGCGGTGGAGCATACAGCGGAGCCTGCAGTGGAGCCTGCCGCGGAGTCTGCGGCTGAGCCTGCTGTCGAGCCTGCGGCTGAGCCTGCGGCTGAGCCTGCGGCTGAGCCTGCGGCTGAGCCTGCGGCTGAGCCTGCGGCTGAGCCTGCGGCTGAGCCTGCGGCTGAGCCTGCCGTCGAGCCTGCGGCTGAGCCTGCTGTCGAGCCTGCCGTCGAGCCTGCGGCTGAGCCTGCTGTCGAGCCTGCGGTCGAGTCTGCGGCGGAGCATACAGCGGAGCCTGCCGCGGAGTCTGCGGCTGAGCCTGCTGTCGAGCCTGCGGCTGAGCCTGCCGTCGAATCTGCCAGCTGAGCCTGCAGCGGAGCCTCCAGTACGCAGTTGCGTAAAAGACGGTGTACGCAGTTGCGTAAGAGACATTGTACGCAGTTGCGTAAGATCCGGTGTACGTAGTCGCGTAAGAGCCGATGTACGCAGTTGCGTAAGAGACATTGTACGCAGTTGCGTAAGATCCGGTGTACGTAGTCGCGTAAGAGCCGATGTACGCAGTTGCGTAAGAGACAGTGTACGCAGTTGCGTACTGACTTAACTAAACCAGATTCGGTTTTAGTATGATACGATGTGCTTTTCAGTATGCAGTTGCATTCTGATATTATGTAACATAAAACGATAGTATAAGACTTCAAAATAAGATTGTAAAGTACACATTTAATTAACACGTATAATGTCTATTATCATATAATACATGACACGTATACACGAGGACGTGTAATTGAGTCGGATGGCCGAATGTAAAACAACTTTAGTTTAATCATTTAATGTATAGATGAACTAACAACACCATTATAATGAAACTGTATTGGCGAAGTTCACACGTGTTCGTTGACAGTTGACAGTCTGTTGTCAACTGCCAACGAACACAGTATATAAGTGGCGGTTGCATTGCAATCGCCCTCTTTCTTTGCTCGAACCTCGAAGCGATAACAAGTGTAAACGAATTGTGTGTAAAACAGTTTAAAAGGTGATTTCTTGGCTGAAAAGCTAACATGTTTCTATGATTATTTACCAGTATCAACACTATCAAACTACCAGTAGGTAGCTAGGTTACGTATCGCACCCTGGGAAATTGTTGCAATCAATCGCTAGTTTACGACCTTTGACCCTTTTCCCTCTAACGTAGAAGAATACAAGGAATTCTTAGTAATAAAAACGTTGTGTTTGTGGCGAATGTCTACCTGAATTCACAACCTATTTATTCTAAAATAACGCTGTCAGTGAACGAAATATGAACACTTAATTCCGTTCGTAAACACATATTAAATGTAGAGATAAAAAAACTTCATCTAAAGTTTGCATGGATATTGATATTATGTTCATATTTAGATTATTTACAAACGGAAATATTTATCCTTGGCACACTGTGGTAGCGGCGCGTCGTCGTCAATTTCTTCAAGAAAAGTCCTTTAGTCGTAATATAAAATAAATCATCATAGTATTAAACAGCGTCATACAAGTCATAGTCACAGTCAGAGTCAAGCAAAGTAAGTGACGGTCATATCAAATACCCCAGTTAAGTGGTGGTTTTACAAGATGCTTCTAAGGAGTTTTGGAAACAACACGAAAATACATGTTTCACCTCGTTATATCACTTGCCCACACTCGAGCACCTTCACGAGCACGTAATAAATAATAATCGACAATCAATACACATTAACACTCGAAAATACACAAGTTTAGGAAAATAATACAACAAGCCGATATGATATGAATCCTGGTTGATGACTCTACTAACAGAAAATAACAAAAGAAAATGAAGCCGTTTAGTGGACAAAACATACCAATTACCTATAGGTAGTAGGCAAGTTCATATAGGCTTGGTGGCCAGCTGGCCAGCCAGAATGTCAGAGTTTTAGATCGCCAAAATCCTGACATGACAGGCGATTGTTCCTATTGGAAAAACCTTCTTTTTATCACTGGGCAAGTGCCTTTATTAACTAAACAAAATACAAGCTAAAACTAACACTACAAATACAGTTAGACTGCCCATAAACTGTTGAAGGTCTAAAGACAATCCAAATGCTCAATCCCACTACCAGTGCTGGGTACGCTGAAAACAAACAAACCTTCTACGTTGACAGTCATAATTGTATTCGAAATAAAAAAACAAAAATAATCCAAGTTAATCAACATAGGGCTGCGGTACTACGATAATTCACCCGACCACCAACCTTAATCCAACTTAACACCCTTAACTCTAGCTACCGTTAATTTTAATGTTAATATATGATGTAGCCTTGCTAGCGCTTAATATTTAATTTAGCAATAAAATAAAATATTATACGCCTTAAAAATGCTTTTGTGATTTTGTTGTGGGACACAATGTGAGTACTAGTGAAATCATTGAAATTAGGTAGGTAGGTACCCAAAACAACGGATAATTACAGTAAAAATTAAAAAATAAAATTAATGGACATACAACTATAGACTATGGATGTATATTATGTATAAACAATCTGTAGATTGTATTGTTCACTCATACTTACTCATACAGGGTTATTTAACGAAGGTCGTAAAAGGACGGCATCGCATTTAACAGTGTTAAAAAAAAAATAACAGGAGTACAACGCTCACTACGATGTAGGCATTTTTATTCGCGATTTTATATACGATTTTTTTTGTGTTTAGCTAGACAATCTTTCCGACCCTTGTCGGAAGAGTAAAGGTCGAATATTAAAAAAACGGGGTTATTTTGAATGGATTTCCTTACATCATCATACTTACCAACTTTTGTTGTATGACTGAAAAATTCGAGTACCTAGGTATTTTGTACTGCGATACAAAAACAAAAATAATATAAATTTGCCTTCAAATAAAAATAACTTGATGTGGTAAATGAGAAGAAACGCGAGGAGCAAACTCTTGAAAGTACAAAATACAGAGTTAACATAATCATACAAATTTACAACATTTGTAGAAAGTTATGGAACAAAATTTGTTAAGTTTTGATGTAAAGTTGCTGCCTGCAAGAGCACTAAAAATAACCGACGAACGCGGGAGGGGGACGATGACGACGATGGACGACTCTAGAAACTGAAAAATAATACAGACTAAAAAAAACGTGAGCTTAGGTTTTGTGAAAAGTTGTGGAACAAATTTTGTAAATGCAGAGTAGCTGCCTGCAAGAGGTTTCTAAAACAATACAAATAACCCTGTAGAAATGTCCGAATATGATTTTGCTGTCTAAAGCATGTATTTTACTAATAAACTCTGTAGTAGTGTTGCGAATTGACAAATACATTGAGTCATTATGTAGGTGGATTGGTGGATATAGGTCGCAAACAACAGTTCTCCCAGGGGTTTAACATTCGATCGTCGTTGTATAAATTATGCAGATAACTTCAGCTACATTATTGATGCAAATGAAACTGATCGCAGTCTGGGAAATTGCGTAATTTCCAATATTCTTTCACGATTTCCTTCTGAAGATTTATCGCAAGTTCGGAGTCGACTTATTTATTCGAATTTTCTTTTGTACAGTGATTGTAATGGATCTTTTAAATGTTTGCTCTGTACTGCGTGCGTTTCTTGTTTGAACGACACTAAAAAAAAAAATTTTACATTTTTGTTTATAAAAATTCTTTGTATTTAACTATTAACTATGTAGTAGGTTAAGTTTTCAAGTTAAGTTAAATCAGGTTAAAATATTCATCTATCTATAGATAAACCTATGTAATTTTACTTCAGATGTAGCAGAACAGACCGATCCAATTGACCAAGCGAACCGAATGTCTCAGAGTCTACGAGAATAGATCGGCATTTATTCAATAGATACTCAATAAGTTTATTGCGACATAATTATGTATGCATGCAGACCTTAAATAACATGTTTTTTACATCTTAAATTACATGTAGAACATATAACCCTGTTAGGGTATAGGTATATGGCAACAGAAAGAACGGAACGGTCTATAAGTACATCGTTAAAATTATATTTGAAAAAATCGTCCCGGGTGGTGTTTTTTTTGAGACATCTGACATTTGGATAAAATTAGAATAAAGTAAAAATTTTGATAACATTAGTGAAGATGTTTTCTTTTTCTATGTCTTTTATTTTATTTGGTAGTTTATTGAATATTTTTACGGTATATGTAATATAGATGTAAGACCAGAACTATGAATCACTAGATTAGATTTCGGTTCAATAAGTTTATGTCTATCTGATTTTACGCGGCTTCGCGGCTTGCAGAATTTGTAGATTGCCCTTTTGAAGAATTCGGGATATTTTTTTACGAATTTACAAGTATGTTTGTATATTTTGTCAACGATAACTACGTTCTTTATAAAATTTTAGTAGCAAGTAGTTCATTCCAATATCAAGAAGTCTAATTTTTTTAAGTAAGGCTGCTACTACTTATCCTACGCTACAAAATTATACCATTGACTTTTTAATAGCCATATAACTCTTAGCCAAAAAGCTATAAATCTGTGCACTACACACTCTGTTCTAAGAATTTGCTAGAAAATCATCATACATTTTACAAGTTGGGCTCAGTTATGAATAGGTTTATAAGTCAGGTAGGCTTCAAGCTAGCTACCGTACCAAGACTCCGCGACATATTCACTCGGGGGATGAATAGATTACACGGAATTTACATAAGCTTGTAATAATATTCCCGGCTTGAACGTAGCCTAGTGTTGTGTTTTGAATGCTGAGATAATGCCAAGTTAGACAACGACAGTGCTTACGTAAATACGTAAATCTACGAGTGTGAGACGTAAGCCGGCCACAAACAGCTGCGGACGGCTATGTGTGAGTCGTGTTGTTGATCGTCTACGTACCTATTTAGCTTTGTGCAATATACAGGGTTACTGGTAATCAGTTAGCATTCTCTTAAGTAGTGGCTTTAATACGTCAAAACTATCGAGATACAATAACTATAGTTACAAACGTGCCAAAAAAAAAACGAACCAAAACTCGGCGCACGCTATGAATTGCGCCGATTTTTAGTTAGTTGAAAGGTAACCGCGATCCAACGCCGCGCTATGCCAGAGCTACGATGACATAGCGGACAACTAATGTTAAACACTATGCAAGCGACGTACCGCCTAAATTGGACTAAATGTAGCATTGTGAACTATATAATCGATACAATGTATGTACAATGACGCTCGGACGTTTTTTGGCTGTTTTCACTGAGAGATTGTGACTCGTAAGGAATTTTATCTCATGGTCAAAACAAACAACTTTTGATCAAAGACTAAACAAAACTCGCGAAAAAAATATCAGTTGTTTCATATATTAATTCGGCAGTTAATTTTTTTTTGTGTGGAACTGCTTCTTTTCCGCGATTTTTGAATAGTCGGCAGTCGTCGGCATAAAAGAGCGTCATGTCGTTTGCCGTCACGGCATACGAGTCGATTTTACTGCCAAGGCGCGCCAATAGATGTTTCACATCAAAAATCTCTGCTGTGTTGGCATAATTGCAAATCTTCGTATTAATCAGACACCCAGTGAAAAGAATCATAATATAATTACCACGAGAAAAATCCTTGAACTACCAACCAGTCCTTGGTGACTCCTTGAGCATGATCGCCGGGCATTACTGACTCTCAGTTATTTAATACTCCTTGTATGCCTCTACGCTTCTCACCCATTAGTCGAATGGCACGTATCGTGATATCACGCCCCTCGGATGTCTAGATAGTTCCAGCTCCGAGATAATGCCTAACTCCGTCTCGAATTATGTCAGTAATGTGATATTTTGGGAGAGACCTCACAATTCTTGTGGGAAAATAGCGAGGGACAGAAACTATGAAGATAGATATTATTACTAGCAAAATTATCCACACATTACTTACTAGTAAAACTACTAAAAATAAATATTTTTTATTTATTTGATAATGTGGAGATAATTTATTAATTATCTCCACATCTCTGCTTAGGTAGACTTAAGTATTATTTAAAAAACCTACTAGTAATTAAAATAAAATTGACAAAATTAAAATTTCGTCATAGAGGTTTTTGTAGTAGGTATAATGAAAAATCTTTGTTTCTAAACTTCGGACTCTAAGCATAGATTTGAGTCGATTTTTTTTAAACATGGTATTTAATGAGTTACTTACTCATTAGAAATATCCTCAAAACGAAAATTTGAATTTAATGGTAGATAACTTTTGTCTCATCTAATAATGAATACTTATGATTCGATATAATCAAAAATTTATTAACATTAACACATTGTCTTATGATTGGTTCATAGCACAAGCTATAGGCATCTGAAGTTTGCTTAAAATATATAAGTACCTATGCATATTTTTACAATACCAACGCAATGTTTCAAAAAAGTACTACTGTCGTAAGCCTTAGGAGCTAATTTATAGACACATGATGGCCGCTCGACTCGGTAGGACCCGGGTATGTCCTAAATCTGCGACCGGAACCACCGGAGGATGGGCAGAAGCGTCAAATTAGTACATGGCGAATTTACTGCGATCCCCAAGCCGCCTGCCTAGCGTGGGGATAATGGCTGGAGCACGCTTGCCTAGAAGAAGCCGATTCACTCTCGACTTGAAGACACCCAGATTGTAACTGACGGGGAACACCCATTCAGGCAGCGATTTCCACAGACTAGCAGTTCACACAATAAATGTGGAATCAAAGCGCTTCGGTTATCAGTGGTTTATCAGTGGACGTTTGCTGGCTGATGCTGTGATGATAATGTATGCTGGCCTCGGCTATGTCCTACATTTTCACGCCTGCTGCCGCAGTAAAAATACCACGGTGATTTAAACCAATCTACCCTCCAAGTAAAACATTGGTAGTATAGTCTGTTAATCGAAAAGCGATTTATGTTGACCGGCCAAGTGTCGGTTAAGCTGCAGAAGTAATTTCCCGTGCTCTGCCGTTATACGCCGCTTGGGGAGAGCACGTCTGACTAAGCTGTGTTCAAGTTAACTCGTTATTTACCTTCAATTTGTTCGATGGTTTAACTGAACTCTGAGAAATAGATATTTGACGGTAAAGTGCGGTCGCTGCAAGAGTGCGTCTGACAGTTGCCATAAAATTATAAAACGCTCAACGAAAACGGAAAATTCTAATCACTTTTATTAAGTTTTTGAACGAAAGATTGTAGCTGGTAACCAATACAATATTTAAAAAAATACAGTCAAATATTAAAAGTAAATATTTAAAGTTATTTTAAAGTAAATGTTTTATTTTATGTGCGGTAAACTAGCGTGCTTTCCGCCTATGGACACCTGCAACACTAGCAGTGTTGACGGTGCTTTGCCAGCCCGGAGAGACTTTGATTGGTACCTACAGTCATTTCA
Source organism: Agriopis aurantiaria (assembly GCA_914767915.1). Lineage (NCBI taxonomy): Eukaryota > Metazoa > Arthropoda > Insecta > Lepidoptera > Geometridae > Agriopis > Agriopis aurantiaria. The sequence goes on from OU611999.1 coordinate 9,723,090, forward strand.
AAATTAAACACTTGTAATGGATTTTATCGCATATATTTTACAATATTTTAATTTCTGATGTTTTGAACACTTTGCAGTACCCGTGGTCACATGTAGACTAGAAAACGGATGTCTATAGAATGTTATGAAATTATGAACAAGTAAAATTACTTTTAATCCAAAATGTTCCTTTATGTACCTACGTACATATTCGCTCACGGTGTCCAGAGTTTTTTTTAATAATCTCAATCTAAGAAATAATTACCGGGGCTCGATTTTTGAACGCTCGCATGGGGTCGCACCGAAATATAATGCGAAATGACTATTGATAGGAAGCAAATCAAAGTGGTTCAAACCACTATTTGCGTTAGTGATATGGTTATTTAAAAGACGCGACATTTGTTTGGGATTTCGTTCGAAAGTTAGTCATTTTGCACAATTCCGCATGATATTTTCGTGCGGGCTATACGAGCGATTCAAAAATTGAGCCCCTGAGCATTGTCAAATATGGATGCATACTTTGCAGTTGGCATGTGGTCTAATTAGATAGCTACTAAATACGAACTTATATAGGCGTACATCTAGGCATAGTTTATTGACTTAGCTACAATAATGCGCATCAAAATTGATTCTTGAAGAAATTGCCGTCAAAACAAACCATAATTCATGCAAAGCGTTGAACCAATTTATTTCCAGTGAAATCAGTAAACTTTATTGCCAATAAGTTAACGCGAGTGTTTCTTTGCAGAGAAGCCGGGGGGTAAATATGTAATTTTCTCTTTGTAGCCCACCGTGAAAGGAAGGCTTATCCGAACTCTTGACGCGAACCTTTTGACCCGTTTTATTATTTATTGAGACGTAACCGCTTACTTCCCTTTTGATGCATGTATTTTTTACGAAATCAGTCTCTTATAAGCTTGGGTCAGGTTGAGTGTATCTAGCACAAAATCTTTTATCAAATTAAAGCGAATGATCAAATCATTGGGTTTCGATAAAAGGAATAACAAAATCTTTCTTGTTAATTCATGACGTGGTTATATAGTTGGCATGATTGTATAGATACCTAATATCTATTTTAAAAACTAGACTACCTACCATCCTTACTATCAGTGACACGGGTAATTTGTTTGCCCATGCTAATACTAACTACTCCAGTATTTCTAGATCCCAATTAAGAATTATTCGTTGTCAAACATATTGTCCGCTTTGATTGCAGTCTGAAATGAACTATTAAGTCAGCTGAATGCTCATGGAGAGCCACACCGTTAAAAACACCCGCGTAAAATATGACCACGAATAAAAGTATCTTTGCCCAGGAGTGGGACAGTATAGGTTAACAAAAAAAAAAAAAAAAAAAAATTTTTTTTTAAATTTGGCATCTACATCTAGAGTGAAGATGCGTCAAAATGCTTGCTTATAACTCTACATTTTATTGTACTTGCTAACCTTTTAAAATATCTACACTTGTTAGTTTTTTTTTATACTGGGGCAAGTGCCTTTATTAACCAAACAAAATACAAGCTAATACTAACACTACAAATACAGTTAGACTGCCCATAAACCGTTGAAGGTCTAAAGACAATCCAAATGCTCAATCCCACTACCAGTTGGCAGCGTACCCAGCATGCTGGCGGCATTACCACGCTGAATGGCAATGCTTATGCGTTGAGCCAGAAACACGTTAGTTACATGTATAAACTCGGCCACGGTAAGATATGCCTATACTACATAGGCATATCTAACCGAGGCCGAATTTCAAAGATTTTATTCGTGCCTAACCCTCCATCTAGTCCTATTAAACATAAATGGGTCAGCATGTCGGAAAGGTAAAATGTGCATTCGCTTCGAAACTTAAATCTATGGGACCAATCCGAACTCAATCCATACAAATGACCCGAACTCAATCCTGACAAAGGTCTTGTCACTCGCATTTGTAGTGAATGCTATAAGAATATTCAATATTCGTCCCTAACATTTCAGGGCTGAAAGTCAAGGGAACGCTGACCTTTACTGGCCCTGTCACCGAAATTGCCCTCGGAAATATGCAAATGTTGACAAATTGTATTCCATAGATGATTATTAGCTTTCTTAAAGCTCTTTGTTAGTTAATAGACCATTCAAACAATGTCTTCAGATTTTGGTTATGAAATTTGCTATATAATAGATTATTTTAGTTTATAATGTTGTACAAATATCTATGTTCAGTTGTGTAAAAAAATAGGTATATAAAGTATGCTAAAACAACACAACAATTATTATAGTAATTAACAATGCTCATTCCAAAATTCCACTTTACATAATCAGAGTGAGCTTACACACAAAGGCAAAACTCGTCACATGCACGAGAGCTAACCGACCAAATTAAAAATAACGCAAAAGAGATAAAAATAAACAGCAAAATTTCGTAGACTGCATAAATAAATACCATAAAATAAATGGGAACAAGCAGCAAGCACCCAGTTTATAAATCCTTTGTGTTCTGCACTCGAATTTGCATCACGGACTCGTACCAACTGAGTGGACATGACGAGCTTTCATCTCTATCCTTTTTACTCTAAGTGGGACGTTGATTGAGTGAGTGGGATAGGTTGTCTATGTTAGAGATGTAGTGGACTCTGGACAGCAAGCAGTCAGTGGTTTGACCGAATGGCCGCAATTTCGTCCTACTAGATGCCTGTACTAATTACATGAATTGCCGTTTAGGTGAGGAGCTTAATACGATTACCTCACGAAGGAGCCATAACTCACACAACCAATGACAGGATACAAGACTATTATGTAGTACTGGATGATTGGACATCAGTCCGGAAAAAAACCTGTTTTTGATTTTTGGCACAGGTGTTCCATAGGGTCTTAGAAGCATGTCCTCAAAAGTCGCCACCCCATAGGGCGTCGGGGTCCCCCCCTCAAATGTCTCCCCAACTGTGGTTTTAGTAATTATCTCAAAAACTAATAAAGCCAGGACAAACTTATCAATGAAAAAAAAACTATGATGAATTATCTACAAAATGGTTTTTAATTAATTTTAATAGGACTTATAGTTTTGGAAATATATTTACCTACTTATCTAAAGTTCGTAGAACAAAACAAATATTTCCTGTGTAGCTGTAGGTAATTGCGACTTGTTGGATCTAGTTGCAGTTTGTCAAAATCTCAATATGAATTGTATTCTAGTATCCCAGTATTTATGAGTACCATTTGAGTGTTCTATGGTTATTGGATAGACGAAAAAAAAAACTTACAATATTGTATTTTAACGATTACTAAAATTTTTATAGTATTCTTCCTTTATTATTTCAACATAATACAAGCTAACACTACAAAAACAGTTAAACTACCTATAGACTGTTAAAGGTCTAAAGACAATTCAAATACTCAAGCACACTACCAGTTGCCACTTGCCAGCGTACCCAGCATGCTGGCGGTATCACCACGCTAAATGGCAATTGTGTGCTTCTGTATTCATCCTTCTTTTATATTATTAGTTATTTGTGTCGAATGAAATAAAAGAACTTTCTTCACTTTATTATATTTCCCCACAAAGCCAGATCTGCCTCATCTCTAGTAATAGGCTGTGGGAATGGAGTCATCTAGCCAACCCAGTTTGCATAATAGGATAACACCTAACCGACACTCCCGGTACACTGGATTACTCAGTTTGGAAGTGTAACTGAGTTTCCAAACTTCACGTTGTCTTCACAAACTGTTATGGCAGAATTGAGATAGGTTCAGGTGCTATAGCGATACAAGAACAATTTGGCGTAACGTTTGCTTAGTTGGAGTAATTTGAAAGTTATATGTTTGAGTATTATTCCGTTATATTTGTATCTGTGTGCTAATATTATGGTGATAAGATAATTCACGAAGATTTTCTTATAAATCTTTATTTATTAATTGAAACGGAAATATGCCAAATATGTGAAATATGCAAACGTAGTTATCAGTTATACATCGAGCCATCGAAATAATGCAATACCTCAGACACCTCAACAATTTTTTAATGTAATAATTTGATAAAGTAAACAATATTAGTTATCGTTAAGTAAAACGTAAAAGATATTTGCGATTTTTGATATCCTAAGAGAATGTGTTGATGGAAATTATGTCCGTAACCATAGGTAACGAGCCAAGGAAATAATGCAAAAAAAAAAGAAAAAATGAAAAAAATATGAGAGAAAACAAATTATGATTGGAAAAAACTAAGCGCAATATCATTAAATTAGAAGTGCTATAAAATGGAAAAAAGATGCTGGGACCCCATTTACTGCAGCCCTTTATTTTAAAAATTAAAGTAGATTTATATTTTATTTAAGAAGTTATATCATATATATAACATTTTATATATATGATAGATCAATTTATTTGGTTTTATTTCATCGCTGTGTTGTTGCCACAATCAACTACTGTCATATGCTCTAACAAAAAAGTATTTTTAGTTATTGCTATTTCAGTTGTAAAGATGCAAGCCGTAAAATCAAGTTTAACGTTGCTTTTATAAGTCTTTTTAGCGTTTTACAAGTCGTATGAAGTCTTACAAACACTCTCGCTGGAACAAAATCTTTCATTTACTTAAACATTCAATGCATACAAATGTAGTTTGTTTAGGGACTGGGCTTGTAATTTATTAATGCTTTCTTTGAAAGTCAGCTGCAATGTACTTTGGAACCTAGAATTAAAGTTAGACTAGACAGTGTTACCAGGTCAAGGACATTAGGCTACTTTAGCGTTATCTGTTGTACCAGGTACCACTTTTAACCTTATGTGGGTGATTCGTTACAGTGCCGATAATAAAGTTCCGAATTACTCTTTCTCTTACATATTAATCTATTGAGATTAAATTAAATATTCTTACAGTATACAAATTTAAAAAAAAAACATCATCATCAGCCTATTTGATGTTTGTTCACTTCTGGACGTAGGGCTCTCCTAAAGAACGCCACAAGCCACGATCGACAAAAATATATCGATTATTTGTTCGAGCTTATTAATATGGAGTGTAGTCATGAAGTTAAATAAAAAACCGGACAAGTACAAGTAGGACTCGCACTCTGAGGGTTCCGTTGGACGGAACCTACAGAACGCAAGTCCATACAAAAAACAACAACAAAAAAGTTGAAATATAACTTTGTAGTGTACGGTAGGTGTAAGGTGCTTCCATACATACCAACTACAAAATCTAAGTTTGTAATAGCAAATTAATGTTTTACATAATTATGATATGACATTAAATTAACATCTTTCAGATTTTTTTCCTTTATAAGTGCTGTAAGGCCTTGCCTGTTGCTAAATTTCATGATTCTAGGTCAACGGAAAGTATACCCTATAGGTTTTGATTCCTTTGTGAAATTGCAAAATACGCGAAAATATGCGACGATCGCGTTGATTTACAAGTATGATTTTTTCACAGCTGAAAGAAACGTTAGTTTCGAATAATTTGGATAAATTTCAACTTGATACCTTTACGCGTTCCTGAGAAAAAGGGACATACGGACAGACCGACAACAAAGTGATCCTATAAGGGTTCCGATTTTTCCTTTTGAGGTACGGAACCCTAAAAGCGAAGTATACGAATTCATTTGCAAGAAGAATAAGGCGGAAAAACAGGAAAACATTTCATTGTTAATACGGTTTTTTAAAGAAACACTCAACTTGAATACGTAGTAAGTTAAGGTTTTTCTTTTGTTGTGTAGATTTTTCAATGAAAAGCTGAGTTCGAGTGGTTAGATTTAGTTAGAATATATTTTTTCGTGCGTTGGTTCTTTTTAAAAGGTAGCCAATAAGATCTTCTAGATCGAGAGTATTGAGTAGGTCGAAAAATTTAGGCGTCGACGTCGGCAGAGGTTCGAGGGGGCTCAAGAATCGGGAGGGGCCTCAACGAGGGGCGAGTGGCCCCGAGGCCTCTTATAGCCCTTGTGTCAGGTGGGCCACGAACGTGCCGGCTTGCCTTTTTAAAACTGATTCTAGAACCATTGTTACCCACGCCAGTTCGCTTTGTGATTTTACGTTCAGATATTAAATAAAAATAAAAATAAATATTCGGGACATTTTTGCACACACGGTCATCTGACCCCAAACTAAGCAAAGCTTGTGATATGGCTGCCAGAGACTGATATACATACATATATATTTTTAAATACATACTTAAATAGATATTAACAACCAGATATAGAACAAACACAAATGTTCGTCACACAAATGTTTGTCCTAGGTGGGAATCGAACCCACGCCCCCAAGCTCAGAAGGCAGGTTCACTACGAACTGGACCAACGGGCTATCAAACCGACTTCGGCATTTTATTCGTTGGCAAGGCCAAAGTTTCATTATTCGAGTGAAGTTTGATTTCAGCGAGCTTTTTTACATGCTTGGTAAAACAACCTTTTTTTTAATTCGCTTCTTTTTCTGATTGTATTGGTCTAAACATTTGTATTCGAAGTGCGGTTTACTACCGATTGAAGACTGTGTTTACGTGAAATTTACTCCCAGCTATTTCTTGTTAAAAATGTTTAGCAGTTTCAGATCATTTTCATGAAACAGCTATCTAAATAACTTTTGATGCTATTAACCTATTTCGAAGTTTAGTAAGTTTATGTTAATCGCGAAAGTACAAAGCATTTGTCGCGTGAAAATCAAATTCACAAATATTGTTTGTCGCACGAATCGTGATTTTACCTTTAGCGGCAATGTGTAAAGTGCTATGATATGTTAAGAATGGGCTAAATTCTACATAAGACTGGGATATTGGGCATTACTCCCACAAAATTCAGATGGGTATCTATAAAAGCCGGGTTTAAGATGGTTACGTTACGGAAGCATTTGCCCAGGGTGCTGCTGGAGCCAAAGTGCAAGGGTTCAATCTATTTCTATGGCGATCTTGATACTCGCCGTTAGGTTTAGAGGTATGGGTCACCGAAGGGATTTTAGTGGGTACCATCTACACTACTTTTTATAATATTATCTATCAATTCCATCCATGATATTATATAGGGGTAAAGTTTGTGACTTTATATGTTTGTAGGAAGTAATTTTAGGAACTTCGTAGTTCCTGATATTTCTTCGTACAAACTGCTAATCAATCTGCTAAGAGTCGGTTCAGTAACTAACTTTTATAATGTGATTCTAAATTCTTTTACTTATAGAAAGGTAAACACTATCACTAAATGACATATGCTTATTCGTTCACTACTCGGGCGAAGCCGTGGGCAAAAATTTATCTTAAATATTTCGGTTGCACCTCTATATGCAGCTCTATTATGCATGTATCTAATAATGAAAATATTTGAATATTTGATTACGCGAGGTTGTGTTCTGATTCTCTTTAAGTACTTATTCACAAAGTTAACTACGTTTTACCATTCTTATATATTGGAAGTTCAAAATTTAAAAAAATCTAGTACTGTCATATCAAACGGTCTACTACAACTGTTACTTTTATATCAAACGATCTACTACAGCCATCGCGATACAATATCTATAGAATCACAATCTCTCAGTGAAAACAGTCAAAAAAGTCCGAGCGTCATTGTACATACATTGTATCAATTATATAGTACACAATGCCACATTTACTCCAATTTAGACGTTATATCGCTTGCATAGTGTTCAACGTTAGTTGTCCGCTATGTCATCGTAATCGGATCACGGTTACCTTGTAACTAATCAAAAAGTCGACGCAGTTCGTAATGTCCGCCGAGTTTTGGTTCAGACATTTTTTGGCACGATTGTGACTCTATATAAATTGTATCTCGATGACTACAACTTTAAATTTAAATTCCGTAAGATTCACTTGTGCGTCTCTACTACTAAATAATTCAATACAGATTGCTAGTAAATCTATTCTACAGACTTATCTTTTAAAAATATAAGTACAATCATGGAATAAATATCTCATTCACCTAGGGAACAATTTCAATGCCACTCGTAAAAATCCCGGGGTCTAAATGTGTTCCAGCCGTTTTGTTCACGCCCCCTATGAAAAATAAATTGTTTCGCTTCAGTGAACGCATTTTACGATTTATAGTTCGGATGTAACTTTAAGAACTGGAAAAGACATTTTTTACTTTGTATCGATGTTTTGGTCCAGCGTAGACAGATAATTTCAGTTCAATTGTTTAGTTTATTTTAGTTTATGGTATGAGTAGCGGTCCGCCCCGGCTTCGCTTATTAATTAATTATTATTATTCAGTCGTTTCGGAGCCTATTCAATGCAAACAAACAAACAATCAAATCTTTCCTCTTTATAATATTATTACTAGCGGTCCGCCCCGGCTTCGCACGGGTATATTATTGGCGTTTTAGTAAGGATCCCCAATTTTAAAAAAATTATAATATTATAGCCTGTCACCCGGGGATAGTGTAGCTTCCCAACAGTGGAAGAATTTTCCAAATCGGTTCAGTAGTTTCGGAGCATATTCAATGCAAACAAACAAACAAACAAATTATTTCTCTGTATAATATTATAGTACCTATAGATAGTATAGATGAGACTGAGAAGCTATTTTTGGCAAAAGTCCGCATAGTTTAAGTTTTTTTTTGTTGTTCCTGCGAATTTTTTATTAGATTTTTTTGTCAGAGACAACCTGTTTACACGTGTTATATTTTGTTCGTCCTCATTTCGCTTGCGCATTTCAATGTTTTTGAAGAAATGAAATGATTGAATGTACCGTGATGTATGGATTGCAATCTAAGCAAACGAATAAAAAAACCTTACAAATTTTCTTTTAATTTTAAGCATAAAATTGAATTGAGTCATACATATTTATAATGTTATTTTATTATACGCTCTTACATTCAACATTGAATTTTCAATTATTTTATATCTTAATTTTTTTTAATGCCCTATCGAGATAAAGGAGGTGCGAATTGCGAAGCATGTCATTGTAATAAACTCTGAAGCCTGCAAGAATATCTGTTCAGAAGTATGAGGTAGGTAGGTATTTCCAGAAAATTAGGTGACTTTGTTTTGTAATAGGAATATAGAGAAGATACATACCTACACATTGAACATTTTATAAGTGGCTAGGTACTTTATAAAATGTCCACGTTCGGCATTACAAAATCTTCTTTACATACAATAGCATTTTTTATTATCTATTCGTCAGAAATCAGAATTGATGATTATCTATTATTTTAAATTCAAAGAGTCTCCAAACAGTTAAGTTTTTCCATACGTCTATACGTGTTAATATGCTAGTTAATTTATATTTTGGAGTCGGTGCACGGTTGTGGTTATTTCGTGGGCACTGGGTGGTACCACATGTTATGTGGCTGTCAATAAAGTCTTATTGCTTTGTTGTGTCCCGCAAATATCGTAAAACGGGTGAACTGTTTTGTACAATGTGTAATTTCATGTCTGAGTTTCATACTGAAATAGGTTTGCGACCTATATTTGGACAATTTTCTATTTGTTACGGCTTTTAGACATTGACGGGAATTGGTATTTTTTTCATTTTTAATTACTTTGAATGATTCTATATTAAGCCTTAATTAATAAACACTGGCCAAGTGCGTGTCACACTCGCGCATCCAGAGATCCACACATTTTTTTTTTCCCGTAATTTCTGGATCTTAGTTCGCGATGAGTTTCACGCGCTATTGAAAAACGCGCTTATGTATCGCTGCTAAAAAAGCCACGTGTAAATTGTGTAACTGCTCTTAAAGTGAACTAAAAGAAGGCACATAAGTACATAATAAAACTTTTGATGCTTAAAGTGAGCAAGAACAAAAAGCTACCGACGACTATTTGGTAAAAGTTGTTACAGATGCTTGCACTACCAGCAATTATTAGGATAGTATAAGTACCTACTTACTGACCTTTAACAACAAAGTAAACCGCTCACACTGTAAATTGCCTAAAGCTAAAGTACAAACGAAGTCTTTGTGTAAAGTCAGACTTTGTGCTGCCCTGCAGGAAATATAACAGTTTAGTCACAATTTACTCGAAGCGGACCATTGTTACGTTTGCGCCCTGCGTTTGCGTTTGTATTCTACTTTGTTGATGCATTTTTGTTCTGAAGTTTGTAGATGTGAAAGGCGATGAAAATAACGAAGTCAGACTTAATTAATTTTGTTATGACTTTATAACTAGGTGTTTGTTTAACGCTTTAAGCTGAAAGAAGACAATAGCTGGATACAAGTCCGACTGAATTATTTTCAGTACTGTTGTCATAAATGCATAATGTATATAACATGTATGGCATTGTTGAGTAAATGGTGTGTGTATAAATGCTTAAAAGAGTACGAGCACTTACCAACTGTGATGCTATAGAATAGTTGTAGTAGATAGTTTTATCTACTAACTTTAGTACTATCATCTATTTTCCTGCGTGCTTTTAAATTAGTTTTTAGTTTAGTGTAATATAATAATTTTAAACCAGTGTTGACATCATCATCATCATCATCAGCCAGAAGACGTCCACTGCTGAACATAGGCCTCCCCCTTTAACCTCCACACTGAACGACAGCCTGCCTTTTGCATCCACTGGATGCCAGCGACTCTTACTATGTGGTCGGTCCATCTAGTGGGAGGCCTACCTACGCTGCTAGTGTTGACATACAGCAGTGAAACGTGGCTCTCACTATGGGTCTCATACGCAAGCTCATAATCGCACAACGAGCTATGGAGAGGGCAATGCTCGGGGTTTCTCTACGAGATCGAATCAGAAATGAGGAGATCCGTAGACGAACGAAAGTTACCGACATAGCCCACCGGATTAGCAAGTTGAAATGGCAATGGACAGGGTACATATCACGCAGAACAGATGGCAGATGGGGCCGAAAGATTCTCGAATGGAGACCACGTACTGGTAAGCGCAGCGTAGGATGTCCACCCACAAGATGGACAGACGACCTAAAATAGACCGCAGGGAAACGCTAGATGCAGGCCGCTTCCAACCGGCCCTTTTGGAGATCAAAGGGGGCGATGGGGGAGGCCCACAGAAAAGAAAAAAAAATGTGGGGAGGCCTATGTCCAACGTCCTATGGCTGAAATGCTGATGATATAAATTTTTAAGTAGTTTTAGTTTATATTTTTTTGTTGTCGTAGTTAAATTTCGTACCAGTATAATAAACTCTAAAACTATCGTCGATTTTCTATCTTGAAAGTGTTATGGAACCTTTCAGCAAATTGACTTCATAAGCCAGAGGAAGCCAAACCGTTTCAAATCCATTATCCACAGCACAAATGATGCTCTGATAAACCATTCGTTTGTTTTCCTATCATTTGGCCTCGTCATATCTCAGTCTAACACCCGGTAATGGTGTATATGAATAAGCATTAAGAATAGCTCATTGCGAATGCGATCGGCATTTCTGCGGGTGTTTTGACGTTCCTATTCCATTATTTAAGTACTTACATATTTATACCACGCATGCGGCTGAGGTGTGGAATTCTTAGGCGTTACCTGCTTCCGTCGGGATATTTATTTACCACATCTACCTATCGAATTGGCAAAAAAATGTTCGCAGAATTGAAGGCGTATTCAGATGTCGTAGATCTTCAGAGCAGCAGCCACACACATTTGAATTGTCGTGATGCTGTCTACGTAGACCCGCGTATGTCCTAAAACTGCGACTAGAACCACCGGAGGATGGCCAGCAGCGTCCAATTAGTTACACGGTGAACGTACTGCGATCACCAAGCCGCCTGCCAAGCGTGGTGATTATGGCAGCACCCCTCTTTAAAAGGGAGGCCTGTATTCAGCAGTGGGCGTTTAATGGCTGGTGATGTGATGCTGTCTAAACTCCGATCAAACCAAAATTCAAAGAAGTAGAAAAAGGCCATCTTAAAGTACTCAGTCATTAGTAAAGTAGAAAATCAGTTCACGATTTCATTAGTTCCCTCCCTGACGTCATTAAGCATGGGTGTTGAATAGTGTTGAACTATCCTGCCCTAATGTTATGACAACGAAACAACAACATTCGCTCGAATCTATCCCATCGTAAAGAAAGGGAGGCTAAATTTGTAGCACTCATTTAGGGAACTACTCTCATTTAGAATGGGTTCCCCAAGGGTAATGAGCGGGTTACTTCACTACGCTACGACCTCTAATTTGTAAGAAAGCGCTAAGAAATCTATTTGGGAAAGTACCAGCAGTTTCTGTTTCGTATATTACCTAATACTCGAAGGCTATGTTAGTTTCTAAAAGTCTGAAATAATTGATTGCATTAAAATGTTTACCTTTTTTATAATAGGCTTGCGTTTGGCCGCCATCTCGGCTGATGTTAAGCGATGATGCGATGCGGTCTACGATGGAGCACGTTTGCCTAGAAGAAACCGATTCACTCACACACCCATTCAGGCAGCGCATTCCACAGACTAGCAGTTCGCACAATAAAAGTGGAATCAAAGCGCTTCGTACGGGTTTTCGGAATATCAACCATAAAGCGGTGACGATTTTTCGTGCCCGCTCTGGCAGTTCGATAGAAAAATGGGCAGGAGGGAATTAGATCATGGAGTTACGATTACTTATTTTTGTTGTCCCTAATTATGATGATAGTAACTTTCAAGTTACTGAATGTCTGTTATTGGGAGATGCAATATGTTTTGCCTATGAAATGTGGTATCACATATCCGTGCTTCAGAGTTGGTGAGATGAAAATAATATTTCACGTTCGAATTTCTAAACTAATAATTTTACCTCTACCCGACCCTGAATGTTTCCAATACTTCACCACAGCCCCAATTATTCAAAAAGTATCCATAATTCGTATTCCCGTGGCCGTGCTGAATGATACATGAACGGAGGAGGCAAAGGTCATCCTACTCCCGTGGGGGCGTCAGCGGAGGCTTAAATATTGACACTGCAATCCGCCTTTGAGAGCCGTTCCTATAACGAGTTAACGTCTCGCTCTCGGCTATTTTACCTTTTTTTTGTTTGACTTGTGCTATACTTAATCTACCTATCATACTAATATTATAAATGGCAAAGAGTGTTTGTTTCTCTTTCACGACAGAGTATGTATCGTTTTTACATAGAGGTAGTTGGGGATCGGAGAGTGACATTAGGGTACAGATTTTTATACCGGAAAGATGTACAATTCGAGTGAAACCACGATGCGCAGCTAGTTTAGCTATAATGTATGTAATTTATTCATTGATTTAAATTTACGATTACTCTATAACAATAATTGGTATCTACATAATAAATCTTTCAAATACTTACGCAGCTCTAGGTTAGTTCATACCAACTTTATTCACATCTAATTCATTAATAAACACTGGTGTCCGCAAAAAAAAAAAAAAAACGGACAAATTGGAAGGTTTCAACAAATTGGCCGGCCCTGCTTCAAAATTATACCTACAGTGTTCAGGTTATTCTGGCCTAATTTTTTATACTCTGCGGCGCTAACTTTTACAGGAAATCATTTGTCATATTTTCAGGCCTCAATTTTTGCTGTAACTTTTAAATGTAAGTAGGTAGATTACAGCTACGAAAATAAGTTTGCTGAAATAAATCACGACGAAATTTAAGTATCTAAGATGAAAATTTACTACTTCGTAAAGTAGGTACGTAGGTAAGGTTTGTAGGTTGTCAGTAGAAAACAATGTGTTAATCAGTTAGATTCTTTGAAAAGGAATATCTTTTATAATTTAGGTATGTCTATGTACAGGAGTTTAGAGCGCAATAAAATTTTAAATTTTGCGAGATTATATTAACCTATAAAAACCTTGAAAACGAAACGGAAACTAAACGGAACACAAAACATGGTCAAACGAAACAACAAACATATAGTCAAAACGAACATAGTAGAAATTTCGAGCGAAAGTTATACCTATTTTTATCAATCTTCTTATAAGGAGGCATACGTTCTTAATTTGGCTCTTTTTTTGTTGTATGTACAATGATTACACCGGCACATGGAAAAAATTAGCGTGTTTCTTTTTTAAGAAGAAACCCTCGATATACACATGAAGAAAGAAAAACAAAATGACTACCTTAAGATTTTATCCCCAGGAAGAATTTTAGTGTCGTATATATCGTAATACGACGAACTTGCAAAAGATAATTTGTACAGCCGAACTGGACGTATTTAATTAAAACTTTCCCAGCGTGCCATTACGCGTAGCGAGTACTGCATGCTACATTAGCCACCTTATTTTACGACAAAACGTATTTGTTGCTTATTGTTTATATGTCCCGATGAGTTTATTGCACTGTCTCGTTTAAATAAACGGTGGAGAGAGGGTTTCTATCCAACCTACGTGGGACGGAAATAGATCAAATAAATCGCGAATTCTGAGGAATGCATTAGATTAGATTTCCTTGTTCAATGTTTATTTAAATACAATAATAATACGGCACCTAAATAATCTATCAACAAAACACAGTTACAGCGTTTTGTGGTCGCGTCTCACGAGGACCGTATTGCTAAATACCTTTGTTGTTTGAAAGAAAAAAAAATCTCTTTCTCTCTAGTTGGTTGGACCACAGAAGAGAGATTTTTTTACTTCTCTTTTCTGTAGGTTGGACGGCGGTTCGTCGGCTAAATCCACACGTCGTCTGTTTGTACTATTAGGTACATTAAAGCGTTATGCTATCTGGCATGCTATGCGGCGGCTAAGCGTTATGCTATGCGGTCCGTCAGCCAAGTCCGTCACGTCTGTAAGCTACTTTACGTTGAGTTTGTGGGTTTACGTCGGGGGGTTAGTAAGAATTATATTATGTTCTATTATAAATAGACCTTGAAATTTAAGTAGAGATCAAAAGCTTTCCCTAGATACTAAAGCACATACTAAAAGGCGTCAGTACACAACAAAATGTGGCTGTAGCGGTGGATATGAGTCGATTCGCCTCATACAATATTGAGTATCAGACTCGGCTCCACATTCCAGGATTGTCGCAAACTAACATCAGAAAGGAAAACAATTTTGTTATGCTGTAATAAATAGTAGGCTCGATCGTTTGGTTTATCTCTAGACTTTTAACGGTCTGTGCGTTGAGATACAATACCTATAGTCACAATCTCTTAGTGAAAACAGTATAAAAAACGTCCGAACGTCGTTGTACATACCTATAGACATCAATTATATAGTTCACGATGCTACATTTACTCCAAATTTAGATGAGTAGCGTACGCCGAGTTTTGATTCGGACATTTTTTTGGCACGATTGTCACTCTATAAGTATTGTATCTCGATGAGTCTATCCAACTATTAACTTTAAAATTTTAATAGTAGGTATTTGGTTTCAGTTTGCTTGTATTTGGTAAAGTTAATATTATCTAGAATAAAATGTACCTACATCTAGTTAGAAAGTGAATACTATGTGTGGCACGAAGGACCAACATTTAACTAAAAAAATTATGATTAGTTAATTAAAATCAATTGTAAGGTTTTTAATATTGTTTTGCAAAAGATGTTATGATAATATATTTATAGATTATTTATCACCTAATACGTATATATCGTACTTTCTTGAGTAGGTATGCGAGCTATGGGTATAAAAGAACTGATTACATTAAAGTTATATGATTATTTACGGGATATTTACCGTGGTAAGGTTGTGGAATGAGCTCCCGAAATGTGTTCAAAATACTATACGCAGTGATACAGTGAGTGTGTTTTGTCGGGACTTAGGTTCGAGTTCGAGTTCCAGTGATAACCGTAGCAAAAGACTAAGAAAGAGGGTAGATCGTTATGTCTGCACCTAACTTTTTAACTGTTCTCCAACCACCCGCATTATTCAGTCTTCCCGTGAACATGGTGCATGTAACTGCGCCGAAATATCGGGAGCTCATTCCACAACCTTACCACGGTAAATATCCCGTAAATAATCATATAACTTTAGTGAACAACCGTGATAGTTTAAAACAGTGATTACATTAATTTCTGCGTTGTTGAGAATCCAACTCAGAGTCAATTAAAATGACATTACGTTTAAAATGTACAGAACGATGTTGCAATTGAGGAAACCCTTTTATGTTTATTGCAAAACTTTATATTTAAGGAAAACTGCATTAATAATTTGTTATCTCAAAAATGTTCGGTAACATGTTCGTTAAATAGGTTTATTATGCACTAGCTGAGTCCCACGGTGTTATCAGCAATTTTCCAGTTATTCCACATTTTCTGGAATGAAAAGTATCCTATGCCCGTCCTTATGATGTACACTATCATCTTTAGTTGATAGTTTTTTAGTTGACACTTTAGTTTAGTCGTGAAAAGAGAACAATCTTCGCTTTTATAATATTAGTTATAGGATTAGTAGGCTAATTTACTTAAAAACACTTGGATTACCGTTAAAGATAATCCAAACATTCAAGCCGACCAGTTGGCAACGTATCCAGCATGTTAGCGGTAACATACATAAACCTATAATAACCTGTAATAAATATTTTTTATCAACTAAACTGCCTCAATTTACATTTACTGCTGCGAAATTATAAAGCAACTTCCATTAGCTACACTGCAGTTTGTCCCACCTTAATACTGTGTTTATAAAACACGTCCGATACGGCGGGCATTGTAAGAACTATATTGATAAGCAATTTCTTCACTTCCTAGAACTCATTGCATACCGCCTGCATGCAATACCTACTACGCAGACCAGGTACAGAGATCTGTGTACATCTACTTGCTTCGACACAATAATTGATTTTGACATAGATAATGAACGTTGTACATATGGAATCAATGCCTTAGTTTTTACTGTAATTACGCATTTATTTGTAAGGTATTGTTACAATAGGAAGGAATTAATTAATTGCGACTCATTTGCATAAGTAAATAGCATTATTATTGTTTGTTTTTGTAATATTAGAATGCAATTTACTTATTTCTTTATTATCGTTATATGTGACGCCATCATCATCATCAGCCCACAATGGCAAATGGCCCACACCAATGGCCTGATTTTCGGTTTTTTGCTTCCAGTAGAATGCATTGTTTAAAGAATTGGCGTAACTTTTTTTAATGCTATAGCTGGCCAACAAGCTAACGGGCCGCCTGATGCAATAACCGTCAACGGGTACCTGGCAATGGATGGCCTGTTACAGGTATCCATAGGCGACGGTGAATGCTTACCATCAGGTTGCGCGTCCGCTTGTCCCGACACAAGGCATTAAAATACATTTCGTAGAGTGTTAATAAACATATTTCTATGGAACCAACCTATTTTTTGCCGCGATTTCGGTGTTGGTCCCATAGTAAAACTTGTTTATAATGACGTGTACAATGATATTCTCGAATATATGCGTCATCTAGAGACATACCCATTACCCACAAAAGGGGCATCACAGTTACGTTGCCGACCCACCCTTTTGAAGAACCCCATGTTGTGGTTACTCGGAAATGCCGCAGGAGCGCTAATTCCACAAACACTAAGTGCGAGGCAAAATCGCTTAAAACGCACAGTGCGTGATTTCCTCAGATCTATGATATGTGGATGAATCTTCAGGCGGTAGCAGCTAGTGCTATGATAAAAACCGTGATGCTGGATCAGATCGAACTCAGGGCAAAACACCTAGTTGACCTAATAGTAAATTTATAAGGAAATAAATTCCTGAGTTGTTCTCAGTAGCAATCATAACAAATGTTTTTCTTTCCTTTTCCCAGTGCAAATCAGCATCCTAAGAAGATTAAAGGCATAAAAGAGATTTATCCTAAAAACTTCGTGGTTTCATATTTGACGATGCCACACTAATTATGCCTCAGGCCGAGTCAGGCCATGATTGTTATATCCAAACGAATTTCCGATTTAACTCGTTCGTCCGTGTGTTCCGACTCGTTTAACAATTATGATGAAAATTCAATACTTTTGTTTCGCTTCATTTGGAAGCTGGAGGATGTTTTCCAAACAGAAAATACCTAACATTTACCTTTTGTGATTAGTTATTTTTTTGTTAAAATTTTCATGACCGTGGATTCAATGTCCTTTAGTCGTAATATTAAACAGTTTACATAGTCTTAATAGCGTCAAACAAGTCACAGTCAGAGTCAAGCTAAGTAAGTCACGGTCAAGTCAAACTCATACCCCTGTAAAGTGGTGGAGACTGTACAAGAGGCTCCTATGGAGTTTTGGAAACAACACGAAAAGACACGTTTCACCTCGTTATATCACTTTACCACAATCGAGCACGTTTACGAGCACTTAATGAATAATAATTCACCATTTAGTACACGTTAACACTCGAAAATACACAAGTTTAGGAAAATAATCCAACGAGCTGACATGTTTTTTCCACGTTGGCGCCAAAACTCCCGTGTGTGTTTAGATAAAACGGGTTGTTGCCGAAAAAAAAGAACAATAAACTGACCATTGAATTTCTCAACGTTAACGCATTAACGCGTTCGAAGCTATGTAATTGTAAATTAATATATGATCAACAAATTAATGAAAAATCTACACGTCAAGATCATTAATATCTTTTCAACAGATACTAATTGTGCCTCCAACAACAAAATAAATAATCGAATAAGGAAAAGAGGAAGACTCATATATATCCCCAAGAGGTAAATCTCCTAGAAGGTGCAGCCTTGTAAGAGGTAAAATAAAATCGATTTTTGCCGACGGTTCTGAATATCCTACATAGCGCCATGAATATGCAATCATAAGATTCATAAGGCACTCGTACCCGGAATCGCTTGGCTGAAGCCAGCGGCAACTAGGCAAACAAATTGGTTCCTAATGGTTCGACCCTTGGCATTGAATGGATTTGCCTAGAGCTGTACTGGTTTGAACTCCTTTCGGTTCCTGGGCTTCAAATATCGTAGTCTTGGTACACAAGTTACTTATGTGTAGTCACTCACAGTGTGTGTACCTTTTCCGAGTGTCATTGGATAGTTGGTTCATCCATGGCGATATAATGTTACCTTTCCTACCTTTTTATTTGGACCACTCCATTGCGGATTTCTCGATTATTACAAAACTTGAATTAGAATTATTACGGTCGATTTCCTTCATATTATTTTACTTGAAACTTTCTAAAAATGAAGTTATTTTATTAGTTACTCTGAAAGGTATTTGTTCGAATTTGTTGAACGGAATTTTAATGACTAGGTGAATAGTTAGTTTACTCTTAGTTATTTTTTGTATGTTGTATTGTTGACGTGTCCGACATTGAAGAACCTAATAACTTAGATAACTGTGACTTTTTGTTAATAACTTTTTTGTTACTAGAATAATAAAAAATAAAAACAACTTATATTTTCCTTTTTCAATAAAAAAAATAACTTTTCAGCCTTTTTCCTGTCTCTCTTCTGCCATAGAGTGCCAAAATACTGGACATGTCAGGAAAATTCCTGTCATCGGGGAAAGATGTGAGAACATAGATTCAGTATTGTGAGCTCCATAGAGTAATATGGTGAGCTCTCTAGGATAAGTAGATCAGTAATTGGATATGCTCTCAACAAGTGCATATTGGAGTTGGTATACAGTTGTCGTGCAGTAGGAACAGCACAGACAGCGCATGTTATTGTGACAGTCGTATTATGCCATTGTTCTGTGAATGGCTGCAATCGCTTTTGATGAACATCGTAAGTCTGTTGATTTTATTAATGGGATGGGAGCTTTAAATAAAGGTTTGTTAAAGCCGAGTTTTGAAGTCAGTGCTAGGTTTCCATGTTGTTTTAACATGGTTTCATTGTTCCATAATAGTATACTTATCACAATAATTGAAGCAGAAATAAACGAGAGATTCTTCTAAGAGTCTGATTTGGTCAGCAATATTTTGTAGGCACTACTACATGCACTACGAAAAATATTAGTAAGTATCAAATGATTTTATTATCTATCGTCATATTATTCTTAATTATTATTTTCAATAGTGGTTATATTTTCATACCAGTATTGACTATAAAAAATCAAACAAAACATTTGCGTGAATCTTATAAAACCGTTAGAAAGAAGCTACAAGGGTATGACAGACAGACAAAGGACCGATAGTGACGTCGAACTCATAAAAACCGGACCTTTCTGTAACTTCAAAGATAAATACCTATAGAGGTCTTATTTTGTGGTTCTGATCTGACGAGGTCTTTGTCGATAGACGGTGGTTGTACTAGAGCACAAACCACTATAGACAGAAACATCTCACAATAAAAAAATATACACGTATGTTACTTCATCTACCTACTTCATTAATTAAATAAGTTTTGGCGTTCGATTTTCGGTTTCGGTTTTTCGGTGGCTTCTAATATTGTCGTATCGATTGGAAGTTTGTACAGCGTGTAATAGAAAAGGTATAGTGATACTTAAGGGGGTCACTCTAACTATAAAAGTGAACAATTTGCAGATAACAAGTTTGATAAATTCGAGAAATTTTAATTGTGTCCCTATACAAAATGACCGATCACGTGATCCATTTTGTATAAGGCCATATTTTTTTATGATGTTGTTCACTTTGATGGTGAGAGCGACCCTCTCAAGAATTACTATATCTTTTTTTTTGCAAGTTGTTTAGGTAATACAAATAAGAATACAACAATTTGCTACCATTGAACTGATTTGATGATGGAACCAGGAGGTGCATAAATAAACCCCTGGAGTTTGGGGTTCTTTGGCTTTTTATTGAGTCCCTCATCAATTATTTATTTAGTTATTAAATCTTCTACTATATAAAAATAAGTCGGGTTTTCCTTCCTGACGCTATAACTTCAGAACGCACGAACCGATTTCCACGGTTTGGCATTCGTTAGAAAGGTCTCGGGCTCCGTGAGGTTTATAGCCTATAGGTTCATAGTAGCGAGGCCGAAGGCCGAGCTCTACGCGTACGAAGTAGCGGGATTCAGCTAGTTGAACATAAATTCTTCAGAATTCGTTACAAATACTTTTACAATAATGGTTTGTGATAAAGCCTGATTGCAGATAAGCTTCAATATGGCAATATCAGTTCAGAATAAAGCTGGCTACAGTTCGTGAGGTTTATAGCATATAGGTTCATAGTAGCGAGGCCGAAGGCCGAGCTCTACGCGTACGAAGTAGCGGGATTCAGCTAGTTGAACATAAATTCTTCAGAATTCGTTACAAATACTTTTACAATAATGGTTTGTGATAAAGCCTGATTGCAGATAAGCTTCAATATGGCAATATCAGTTCAGAATAAAGCTGGCTACAGTTCGTTAGCTCGGTGTTGCCAGCATCGCTGCGATAGTGTCAGTCAGAGTGACAGTTTCCGCCTGGTTGGTTGTCGAATGATTAGATAGAGCCGTGATTTTGTACTAGATTAATTAATATTTTTAATTTACCCACAGAAATATTATTAGCTTTTTTTATAATTGTCGTTCAGTAAAAAAAAATTGACGACTTGCCATTTATTTAAAGTCTGAAATTACGGTAGACTCAAATTCATTACCTACGTTACCTACGGTACTATCGGTAGAAATAACATTTGGCCGTAAACCACTAAAAAGGGCTAAAAGCATGCGAAAAAATAATCTAATAAATATTATTTGGTTTTCAATTAATGTCGTATAAGATAAAATAAATTTATTCACTAAAAAGAGGAAACTTACAAAGAATTTAAAAAACAAAATAGTAAAACAAATCTCTAAAAAAATATACATACGCATCGACTAGAGAATATAAAACAATAATTAAACAATAAATTTTAAAGTATTTCAAAAGTTTTTTTTTTTTTAAATAAAACAATAATTATCAATTTGAAAAACCGCCTACAAAATTATTGAGCGCTCGAACAAACTTAAATACAAAATACAAACACAAATTAATTTATTGGGCAATATAAAAATTGACAAAATAAAATATGAACCCATTGACTCCGAACTAGTAATAAATACTGTGTTTCAGGAGCCAATGGCCTCTCCCATTAGATATTACTCACAAGTAATCGTATTATTGGATTATTGGGCTGGTTAAAAAATGACTGAGCCAAAGTTCATGAAATTTTGGTGGGAATACCTCGAGAGCTTCTTCTTCATAAAAAGAATCACGTAAATTGGTTAAAAAAAAACCCAGAGAATAGAGAAACCTCCTCGTGAAATCGGTTTAAAAAATTATACTTTCAAATTTTGGTGGGTCTAAAACTTAGATGCAACAGGGTTATCACCTCAATTCATTTGATCTTTGAAATTTTCTTGTCAAATATTCAACTGTAATTTTAATAAGCGAGCAAGACAAATTAAACTTTGTAAATAATGAAATAGAAGCTTTATGTAGGTACTGCTTTAATAAACAAAGGCCTATAGACGGTCTCGAGCTTTGCAGATTAACAGCACGGTTCAAATTTACCAACGGGAAACTCGTTAAGGGATTTTAATTGCGTGTTCTGAAGACGAACAAAAAGACTTCGGCGCTTGTGAGCGTATATAGTCAGGGTAGAAGATTTTGCTTCAAACCAGGAGAGAAAGGAGAAGTTTGAAGTCTTTTCAAATTTTGACTGAAATCTCCTTCCTTTACCTACCTGCCTTTCGTTTTTCTGCTTTACTTACGAAATCAATTCTATTTAACTTGATCTGCTAGCGACCAGATTGTCGGATCGGCATCATTATGATAATTGATAAAGCCAATCGTGTCCCCCCGATATTCTCGATAACATTCGCAAAACTCGGTCGGCTTGTCCGATCGTTGATCGATAAAACAGATTAGGCGCTATTAGTATTTTATTCTTTAGCCAATTGACTGAGCTTTTACACCACATTTACCTACCACGGTCGATTGCCAAGACCTTTCGAGTTAGTGGAAAAGCATCCAGCGAAGGTCCAGGGCCAGTAACAGAAAGCCCTGTTTACTATTTTATATTTATGTGATAAGATTTCCAAGTAGATGTGCACACGTTCATGCTTCTGTTAAAACTCTTTGAAATAAAGCCCTTAGTACGTCCGCAGTCGGAGCAACACTGGCATTCATAGGCATTTATGATGGAAAGGTAATCAGAATTCCTGTTTTAATTATAGGTACAATGCAGGCTTTGTACCCTCTGCGGGCTATTAAATTTCAGGTCCAATACGACGTGCTGTTGAACCAGCGGCCGCACTTACGTTATGTACTTATACACTTTTTGTTTAATGCCATTGATGGCAAACAAGCAGACGGGCTGTCTCATGGTAAGCAGTCACCGTCGCCTATGAATACTTGTAACACCAGAGGCATCACAAATACGATTTCGACCTTTTAAGCAGGGCCGGATTTAGAGGTCCAGAGGCCTCGGGGCAACAAAGGAGCGGAGGCCCCCTCGCCCCAAATTATTTTCCAAATAAAGTAAACAATTTTTTTTCAGTCTAGTTTTTCAATAAATAATTTATTGTGAAACCAAGTAGATTCCCTTAGTATTAAACAAACATATATAAATATAAACGGAAACAAGAATTATCTGAAATTAAATTTTAGGGTTAACGAACGGAACCTTTCGAGCTTTTTTCGCCGAAAAATCGTTGATGATTTCGTTGAAATCCAGTTCTCGGAGTAAATCGCTTTCAATGCTCAGGAGAGAAAGCTTCGATAGACGGTTTTGTCCCATCGTGGTTCGAAGCCTATTTTTTATAATTTTCAGTTTTGAAAATGAGCGCTGTCCAGTGCAATTTGTTACCATCAAAACCAAATACATTCTCAATGTAATTTCGAGGTTTGGGAATGTAGCTCTGAAATTTTGATTTTCGAGAATTTGGTAGTAAAAAAGTTCCGGCGATTGATCTGTTCCATAGTCCTTTTCCTTTTTGTATGAGTCATTCAAATACACAAATTGCACCAACTCATTACCAAGACTAGGCTCTAAATCATCCGGATACACTTTCACCAATGCCTCTGCTGCGGCGTGCAAATTTTCAGAATCCATCTTCTCGATGTGATTCAGGAATCCAAATCTCGAACGAACAGCTTCATAGGCATGCAATCTTTCAGTAAGAGAAACAGATAGCTGGTCAACCACTGGGATGAAGGCGGATACTTTGTATTTCTCCTTGGGTGACAGATTTGCGTCTTGTGCTTTCCCGTAATCGAGCGGATTCAACCTCACATTTCTCGTTCTGGTGCGAGTGCGCGATTGTACATATTCATCAGTATGCGATATTTTTTTGGCTGCTTCCTCGTATTTATCAAAATCATTTCGTTTGGATTCCACGAATGATTTCAATGATTCTAGTGCACGCATTGCCGATTCAAGAATCATTTTCGGGTCTTGCAACATCTTGTTTGTAGCGTTGAATCGCTCCAAGAAACAAATATCAAAGGAAAAGATGCTTACTAGTGGTAACTAGTTGGAATTTGAAAGATATTTTTTTCCGAAGTCTATTGTGGGGGCCCCCCGTTTGTGGAGGCACCGGGGCTTTCGCCCCGGTTGCCCTCCCCTAAATCCGGCCCTGCTTTTAAGACTCTCTGAAGAACCTCATGTTGTAGCTTCCCGAAAACACCGCAGAAGGTAGCTCCTTCCACATTTTGCAGGTGAGAGGCAATAAAGATCGTTTGAATCGCACAGTGTGCGATTTCCACTATATGTGGATGAGATTTCAGGCAGTGGTGGTTAGTGCCATGATAAAACAGCGATGCTGGCATCAGATACTCCAAGACTATAATACTCCATAACATAATTGACCAAGCGAAGCGAAAGTTTCAGAGTCTACACTTATCGAACGACGACTTTACAGATCGACGTTTGTTTGTGTTGTGTGCTGTTTTGATCGTTGGGTAGTTGTTGTTTGTATACAAAAACATTTATATACATATATATATATATATAGATATAAATGTTTTATATATATAGATATAAGTATATATAGAAACGCTAACATTTCCCATTACGAACCTGAGCCCTCTCTTAAAATATAATTGTTTTGTATGCTTAGAATAACTACTCAGAGAAGGTATAGGTTTCCAAACAACGCCTTCTCAAAACGTAAGCTACAAATTCGCTTTGTGGCTTACGTTTCGATTGGTATTTTAAACGATTTAAGCAAGAAAATTAATGGATTACCTGTGGAATTTCACACGATAACTCTTATGCTGCTTTTCTGACTTGTTGTGGTACGATTTCACCGCGCAAACTGTCATAGTAAAAATTTTATATTTTTTTTGGAGCCATGTTTGACTCCATTTGAATGGCTTAAATTTTGTGAATGTTACTTGGTTTCTATTGTGTAGTTATTCTAAGTATTCTAAGTTTGTATGCATTATCACCCTCCAACAAAATACCCAAAGGGTATGAAAAAAGTAATCGTAATGTATTTAAAAAATAAATCTGTTTTAGTCTGAGTCGATGAGTGCATAAACCAAAGATAATAGCATAAACCGTAGTATAAACAATGTTGTAAAGACGAACATAATGTATTGGTTAAAAGAGCGATTGTACGATGTAAAATGAGATACTTACTCGTAACTCGTAAACGAAATAAAGGTCAGACAAGCGGCCTTGAGCGGATCTCTATGCTAATTTTGGAATTCATAAATATATTTCAGTTTTAAGGAAATCTATTTAGGATTTGAATTTCAGTACGTAAGAATCTTACTGCTGCGAATATAAAAAGTGGTTATTATACCATTTTTCAATCGCTCTCTCATGACCAACTAAAATTAACTAACAATGTAACTCTAACGTAACTTGAACAGGCTTTGTATCAGAGCAATGGTGGCGGAGTGGTAGCATGTGCGTTTTACAATCTGACGGCACCCGGTTCGATCCTTGGCCTTGCACCAATGACTCTAAACATTTTTCTCTTTTAAGTGGGAAAAGTAATCAAACCTCTTTGCATATTAAAATACGTACATGCAAGATATTGGAGGAGACAAAAGTAGAATACTATTACTTTGAGTCCTGTGGCCTTACGCCCAACTCGTTACGCGGTCCCAAACTAACGTTAAAACCGCGCAGTTCGGAAAATCACGCGAACCTGAACCTTAACGCACCCAGATAAGGTTTGCGGTCGCGCAACATTTTTTCATCACCTAAACTGGATTGCTTTAAGCAGCTAGGCGTAAGACCCCACGACCTTACAGTCTAAATCTCCTCAAAGTGTGTTCCTCAAATAATGGATCCATTAATTACCATGTTTGCGAAAAAGTATATTTATCCATTTTCCGGATTACCAGTCATCATTGCCTATTTGCGCAAATCGCTGTCAGCCCGACAATGATCACAACTGGACAACCTACAATTACACATTCTGCACAGATTCAACACTTTGTGCACGCTCCGCTGAGCAATATGATCGACGTACTAGTAAATAGGTGTTCAGATCGCGGAGAATGCGGTAGTGCCATACAGCTGACTCTATTGGGTGAGTTGGGCTTCATTTGCAAAAGTTTCCGAATATCTGGCTGAATTGTTTACAATGGTTTTTCACAAAATATTGAGTAACAACCCACCGGCTTTCACCCATTAGGGTGAACGTAAAATTTGCATTCACCTTTGAACTCACTGCATCAGATTTGGAAACTATTAATATACGACATTTATGAAGAAAGCAACACAATATTGTATCATAATGGTTTATAACTAACATGGTTACAAACACTAGCGGCTTTATTTATAAAAGTCACTTAAGTTAAGCAATGCTTAAAATTACTCTATTAACTTCTCGCTGACGGAAATTGTCACACATGCAAACGAGACTGCAATTTTGACTACAGACAAGCAAGGGAGATATGCCTTATACAGCTTAAGAGGGGGCAACCGAAATTTTATGCTAATTTGCCATGATATTCTAACTAAACCAAATATCCGATCACCGTAATAATTGATATATGTGAATTTTCAATTCATTTTCTTTCCGCCATTAAGACAGAAACATAATAGCAAGATATTTACTCGATACTTTAATGTTTTGAAAATGGTGCCTTTTTGCTAATTTTTTTGATTTTACTTGGAAAGTACTTCAGTTACATATCTAAAATAAATACTCACCGAAGGAAAATATAGTTTGTTTTCCAGTGTTAAGACAAAATTTACCTAGATTAATTAGTACTCTCATAATAAATTATATTCGATTTGAGACTTACGTCCTTTAGTTCTAAGCAACTATTCGGTCAAACGGCAAGTCCGATATTCAGTCTTATTCTGTTGCGCTTTGCATCTAAATAGCGAAACATGCTCCGTTTAACCTCAGTACCGCACTGTGCCTCAACGGGGAAGGACGCACGCGCTTGCTTTTCGCCTTGGTTTTATCTTCCGAGTGCGATTATATCAACACCTACTGTATTTTCAAACAAAGGATAATATAAAAAATCGATGGCTCGAACGCGACCACTTGATGCGGCTACCAAGTGGTGACAATGACCTTAGAGCACAGACTAGGTAAAGCTACTACGAAAAAATAACATAGATACAAATAAAATGGATACGACTAGGCCCTAACGAATCCATTATTATGTATGCTCAGTAATATAACTATTAGAGTCGGAGTGTTTCTTTGTGACAGACAAACAGACAGAGAGAGAGACGGAGAGAAGCAGAGAGAGAGAGTCAGAAAGATAAAACTAAAAATTAAATGACATTATAAAATAATTTAGATTCATTATAATTTTATAAAATTAAAATTAAAAATCATTTAAATTAATGTGATGGTTAATTTGACTTGAGAGTTCCATCCACATTTTCTCACGTTTTTACGAGAAGCGGCTTTCTGCAAAAGGAGGAAGGTTCTCAATTTTAACAGACAAAAAATAGCTTGGTAATAATGGAAGCAAAAAAACATCTTCTAATAAAAAAAAAATTAAATGTGGAAAGTCAAACAATAGGTACTTATGTTTTTAACCGACTTCAAAACAGGGGCAAGGTTCTCAATTCAACCGGTATAAAAAAATACTAGTCGAATTGAGGACCTTCCTCCTTCTTTGAAGTCGGTTAAAAACATAAGTACCTACTGTTTGACCAGTTGGGTTGGCTCGGGTATGTGCTGGTAAGGGGAAATGCACAATACACTAGCGGGACTACTTACCTTAGTCAAAGTCAAATACTACTTACCTTTTTATCCGACTTCAAATAAGGAGGAAGGTTCTCATTTACCTTAGAGTACCTTCAATTCGACCAGTATTTTTTTATACTGGTTGAATTGCAGTCCACCACTGCGGTGCAACAATGCGGTGCAACACTGCGTTGCAACAGTGCGGTGCAACAGTGCGGTGCAACAGTGTGGTACAACAGTGCGGTACAACAGTGCGGTACCATCTTTAAATATTTTGAATCAGTAGCATAAAATACGAGTTTCTCAGATCAAACGCTAGGTGGCACCACCAGTATTTCAGCAAAGTGAAGTTATATCAAAAAATAAATAGCTATTTTTGAATATTTTGAACTAATTGGTTGGAAACATAGGTGAGTTTTTTTTTGAGGATTAGGTGAGGTTTTGCGTGATTTGCGTCCAACACTAGATGAGACCATTTATATTTCAGAGAATCTTGACTTGTATCGTAAAATATTTCTGCCATCCTTGCATATTTTAAATCAGTAACGGTGATTATAGATTGTTCAGTTCTAATACTAGAAGACATTTTCAATATTTCAGTGAAGACGTTAAATCAGAAAATATTTCAGCCATCCTTGAATATTTTAAGTCTGTGGCATCGATTAATGGCTGCTGAGGTCTAAAGCCAAACGACGGCACCAATATTTCAGAGATTTTGAGAAGTAGCTTCACTAACGAAATTTCTTTATTTAATTCAAATCCGAAAATATTTTGACCATCACTACATATTTTGAGTTTTATTCAGTGGTAAATGATTTCACAGGGTGAGTATTAGGGAACTAACGCAGTATTTTTCATACATTTTGGGTAATGAGAAGGCACAGGCAAACCACGGCAAAACTTATCTCAGATGGCGCCACCTTCGCTGGTGCTGTCATTTGTGGCTTATTTGAGGTTATAAACATTGCTCTTGAATGAAACAATAAAAATAAACTTTGCCTTTAAACAGTAAAATGTTTCTTATATTTCAGAGAATCATGACTTGTATCGTAAAATATTTCTGCCATCCTTGCATATTTTAAATCAGTAACGGTGATTATAGATTGTTCAGTTCTAATACTAGAAGACATCTTCAATATTTCAGTGAAGACGTTAAATCAGAAAATATTTCAGCCATCCTTGAATATTTTAAGTCTGTGGCATCGATTTATGGCTGCTGAGGTCTAAAGCCAAACGACGGCACCAATATTTCAGAGATTTTGAGAAGTAGCTTCACTAACGAAATTTCTTTATTTAATTCAAATCCGAAAATATTTTGACCATCACTACATATTTTGAGTTTTATTCAGTGGTAAATGATTTCACAGGGTGAGTATTAGGGAACTAACGCAGTATTTTTCATACATTTTGGGTAATGAGAAGCTACAGGCAAACCACGGCAAAACTTATCTCAGATGGCGCCACCTTCGCTGGTGCTGTCATTTGTGGCTTATTTGAGGTTATAAACTTGCTCTTGAATGAAACAATAAAAATAAACTTTGCCTTTAAACAGTAAAATGTTTCTTGACAGTGGCGAATCTCAGAAAAAAGTTAATGTTTCCTTAGCTGGTAAAAAAGCGAATCTTTTGGCAAGGTAGGTATGCAATAAAATTATCAATCACTGCGTTGCAACACTGCGGTGCAACAGTGCGTTGCAACACTGCGGCGCAACAGTGCGATGCAACACTGCGTTGCCACACTGCGTTGCAACACTGCGTTGCAACACTGCGTTGCAACACTGCGTTGCAACACTGCGGTGCAACACTGCTTTACAACACTGCGGTGCAACACTGTGGACCAAGTAGACAGAGACACTAAGATTATACAAGTCGCATTGAGAACCTTCCTCCTTATTTGAAGTCGGATAAAAAGGTAAGTAGTAATACCTACTGTTAGACCGGCCGGGTTGGCTCGGGTAGGTACTGGTAGGTCAAACAGTAGGTATATTAGGCCGACTTCAAATAATGAGGAAGGTTCTGTGAAGGATGATGATGATATTTTTTAGTAAATTGAATTGAATGGAATGGAATTGAATTGCATTGCATTAAATTACATTAAATTAAATTAAATAAATCATACTTAAATAGATATTAACAACCAGGTATACTCGTAGAACAAACACAAAATGTTCATCACATTAATTTTGTCCTAGGTGGGAATCGAACCCACGCCCGAAGCTCAGAAGGTAGGTTCACTACCAACTGGACCAACGGGCTTTCGGGTATTTCGTTTCGCGTGTTTCGTTTAGTATAGTATAGCATAGCGTAGCGTAGCATAGCATAGCATAGCATAGCATTAGTTTAGTTTAGTTTGATTTAATGTTTAACGATCTCTGACTCTCTGTCTCAAGCGTAAAATTTTAATTTGAAAATTAATTTAGGCAATTTCAATTTAATTTATATAATTTATTAATTTTATATTGATATTGTAGAAAACTTAAAAATTAAGTTTAAAAATATACAACTAACACAATTTTGAAAATTGAAATAAACAATTTACGGTTTTGCGCGCCGCGACCGAACCCAGCTAATCGCCAAAACGCCAACATTATGCTTATCCTGTGTTTATTACTCCTTGCCGCATGACGAGTTCGACTACGCGAGTTATGTGTACTGGAGCTGCGCGCGACTGCCGCGCTGCCGTGGTTGTGTTTCACACTAATGCGGGTGATGCGAGACGCGCGGGTGAAATCAGAAATTTTCCTCGCTTTATACGCACTCTTAACATAAATACTTAGCAGCCAGAGTAAAACAATTGTGAAGAAGACGACGCGGAGGCGGTTTCACGATTTGGTGATTTATAGACATGCGCAGTTTTTTAGTGTCGCGTTGATGAATTAATAAATGGTACTTATTTCAAGTTTCACTAACTGGACACACCATCAGCTTATAATGTTCCCACTGCTGGGACACAAGCCTTTACTCAGAGAAACAAAATGGAGTCTAATCTAGTGCATGTTGGTTTTTTTAATGGGCAAGTGCCTTTATTAACTAAACAAAATACAAGCTAATACTAACACTACAAATACAGTTAGACTGCCCATAGACCGTTGAAGCTCTAAAGACAATCCAAATGATCAAGCCCACTACCAGTTGGAGCATACCCAGCATGCTGGCGGCATTACAACGCTGAATGGCAATGCTTATGCGTTGAGCCAGAAAAACGCCAGCATTTTGGCCACGCCTCAAATATGTAACCATTGCCGAGGTTAGCTTATTTAGGTTGCTTAACCCCGAAATTGAAAATTATTAGTTTTGAAACTTCAATCGTTATTTATATTAAAGTATCATTATTAGCATGATAGATACGTCTAAGCTGCTAGGATACAGCTTTCCAACTAAATAAAACAGGAGGCATAGGTATTCACAAATTAAGCAGGCACAGGTGGGTATCACTAATTGGGTTTAATTAATATGAATTGATTTATGAGGTTATTTGGTTTCTTGTGCTAAAGCGCTACCGAACCGCAACTGACTAATAAAACGAACACTAATAAAAATTGCCATATAAAACGGCAAGAAGAGCTAATTAGTTTCTATATGTAAACTAAAACTGTAGTTAAAACCGCCTAACATTCGAGAGTCACGAAGTGTGGTCTAAAAATATTCTCATTCTTATATTCTCTCAACACGAATGCAGGGAAGTGTAAACAACTTTTAATATTCACACTACACACAGTCTATGAGTAAGAAGTTTTTATTAAAAAAATGGCGAATGAAAAGTGACGTAGAGACTTGTAGAGACAAGCACTCTTTGAAGGTACTATAACAGCATATACAATCATCGAGATACAATATAGAAATTTGCGTATTATATATTTCAAGTGTGAAATAAGTAGTTTTTCATTTAGGATGTGGCGAAACTAACAAAAATTTATTTTACTTGACCTGGTAAGATACACTAATTATGAACAGTCAGAATTAAATAAGCTTTATTAATGAAAAATTATAAGTACTTTTATTGAATTACAGAATTCTACTTGAAAACATCACTCGTACTAGTATATCTATATATACTATCTATCTATCCATCTATCTTTCTATCTATCTTAAATGACCTCATCTGATGACTCGTTATCCGTGAAGTAAATCAGTTATTCCAAACATGACTCACCAACATGCGAAATTGTGAATACACCGCAGAAACCACAATGCAGGATTTAGCAGTAGCATTTACCAATAATCATGTTAGTATTAGAATTTTACCGTAAAATATTTATCATTACGAGGAAAAAGTTTTGTCTATAGGTCAGTGACAAATTTAAAGTCCTACCAATCAATGATGCAACAGATAAATTACAAATCACAACCAATTGCGAAAATAGCACACAACATTTATTAGGTAGGTATACCATTGTTTGTTTTGATCATTAACTTCGCATAATAATAATGAAATTTTAGTATATATTTTGTTCTTGTGTAATTTGATGCATTATAATATAATTGATGTATGTAACTATGACGTGTAACATAAGTATAAGTACCTAGTTATAAGGAAAATGAATTATTCTATTTTATTATGTTCATTTAAACCGCTGGTTCATTTTCATTTTGATGTAACACATTTAAGAATTACCGTAATAAACCTGGCGATTTATTAACATCTTTTTTCATTACGACAATTTGAAAATTTCAGTTTATCAATACCTATCTAAAATTGTTAAAACGTCGCCACGAAAAACCGACCTGTTAAGCTTGCTTTAAAATTTAATAAAACTGCATTCTACTGTCTATTATGTCTTCTGTGATTCAACCTCATTCCGCAAGTAGTTTTATTTTTTCCAGCAGTTTTGGTGTAAAGTGTTTACTATTAACCTCTTACTTCCCTGTTCCGCTCTGTAGCAGGTAAAAAGTTCATTCAAGAAAATACAATACAATTAAGTGAAATATAAACATTGGAAAAATAAATACTAGTTTAACCGCGTAAAATAACCTTATTCAATATGTGGTTAACGTCAATGGTAAGGAACGTGGTCTTCAAACAGATAGCGAATAGTGGCAAGCAGCTTAGTCATTATACAAATACTGGTAAGTAATGATTGAATACTCATCAAAAAACACACCGGAACTAATGAGACTAGATTTATTGTTTAAAAGGTTCTATGAAACTTCTGGGAGAAAAAAATCCCAGTAGTCCCATCAAGGAACTAGCAAATGGTACTACTGGGATCACCAGAAATGAAAAAATATGAAAAAAAAACCGGACTAGTACGAGTAGGACTCGTGCTCTGAGGGTTCCGTTGGACGGAAACCTCAGAGCGATAAATTAAAAAAAAAAAAAAACTAACTGAAGTTGAAATATTGAAAGACAAACTTAACTTTGTAGTTGAATATAAGGTTTTTCGATACATTCCAACTACAAAATGTAAGTTTGTAATAGCAAAATAATTATTTTTAAATGATTTAACTTCAAATTTGTAACTTTCGGATTTATTCCTATATATGTGCTATAAGACCTTGCCTTTTGCCAAATTTCATGATTCTAGGTCAACGGGAAGTACCCTGTAGGTTTTGATTCCCCTGTGAAATCGCAAAATATGCGACAAAAACTTCCATATCTTATGACTTACAACTTTTATTTTTTTACAGCCGAAAGAAACCGTAGACCTTAGTATATAGTATAAATTTCAACTTGATACCTTTACTCGTTCTTGAGAAAAAGGGTCTTGACAGACGGACAGACAGACGGAAAACGAAGTGATCCTATAAGGGTTCCGTTTTTTCCTTTTGAGGTACGGAACCCTAAAAATGAATAATTTAATTACCTTATTTGTTTTGAGAATGTTAATTATTCTGATTCCGTTATCATAAGAGTTCACCATTGGTCAAAGAGAATATGATACTGCCATATTACACTTCTTTAACAATTTTATGGTTCTGCCATTGAGGGATTAACATTGTTGCATTAATAACTTCAGATAACCCTAGCAAACAACAAATATCTATTATTACAAAAAGACTCACCTGAAACTACTGCATGGATGTATGACCCAATGGCCGGCCGCCTTCTGCCGGATTCTCTCCTTCATGAGCGCCTTCTTGGAGCCGAAGAGTTTCATGGCGAGCTTGTTGTCGGTGGGTTGGAAGAGGGCCTGGAGCTGGTTGCGGAGGAAGCCTTGTTTGGCGTCCGTCGCCGGGGGAGCTGGTTCCACTGGCGTGCCGTACAGGGAGACATCGTCCAAGCCACCGAAGTGGACCTTGCCGGTGCCGCTGCCCTGCTTCAGCGACATATCGGCGTCGCCTGTAAACATAGAATAACCATCAGTAAAACTATCAATATATCTATAACTAAGATTAGTGAACTCTATCATATGTATCTAGGATTTGAATTATCAATGCAATTAACTTGAACTTTTGGTGAAAGGAACCATCATTGAAAGCGTGGTGACAGGGCACTTTCAAGTGTTTATCTGTAGTCTGTACAACCACTGTCAAGTTTAAAATATGTCACCAAGTGCCTATGTGCCTTACACAGAAAATATTATTTTTTTGTTTAAATTAGAACGGCTGTCAAGGCATTTTTGTAAGAAATTTGCTGTAGCCAGTTGCACCCATATAAACGAAATGTCAGTCATTGGAAATCAGTTAGCAACTATGAGGCGGAATTCAACACGTTGATCTAAATAAGAATGTTCAATCAAGGTTCACTCATAGTCCTGCTTACAGATTTTCCTTCTCATTTCTGTTCTATTTACTTCTCTTTTCTGTGGTGCCTAACGATGCGTTCCATCTTCAGATAACTACCAGTCTTAATCCAGATTAGGTATTTTGGTCCTTACTGACTCAACATCATTTGAGTTGGGGTGTGATTGTGGTAAGTATTAAAAAGTCTACCAAATGAGGGAGCGGTGGCTATAGATCCGTAAAGCCCTTTAACAGAGTTCATAAGAGTTCGTTGACAGCAGACACATTCAAAAGCATCAGCGACTGATAAAATCAACAATAGCATGAACGATACATTGTTAACCAATTTATATACAACAGATATTCATTCCATTTGTTAGATCACCAAATAAATGTTGATTAAACATCAACATGTACCCTTCCAATATTATACGAACCAGGATATTTCATGCAGTTTACAATCGAGCCAAAAGTTAACCTGTCTGGCTCGACAGGCGAACGAAATAGCAAAAATCTCCATGCAGTCTATTCTATGCTCCCACAATACCTCAGGGTCACCGTTGTAGGAAGCAGCGCAATTGTTCCAAAAGCAATAGGTGAAACCAGTGAGCAAGGTTCACAATGCTCGTCGAACGGCTGTATGGCCTCAGCGTCGATCCAATATTATTATTCAGTTAGTACAAGCTCTACACCACCTCAATACTGTTTGATATAAAACGTTCCAGAGTTTGTAAACTACATTAATATCGCATTTCTCAAACAAGGAGCTTGGATCTGAAGTATGAGCTGACCGTTTGCTAAACCTAGATA
The DNA here is from genome assembly GCA_914767915.1 of Agriopis aurantiaria. Lineage (NCBI taxonomy): Eukaryota > Metazoa > Arthropoda > Insecta > Lepidoptera > Geometridae > Agriopis > Agriopis aurantiaria. Next base: position 9,758,328 of record OU611999.1, read on the forward strand.
GTGTAACAGTCATTAGACACGGACAATTAGATTCTTGCTAAATGACATGGAGGATTTGATAAAGTGGGCGTAATTTGTTTTATTTTGAAGTTCATGGGTGTATGACTCAAGCATGATGACGAACATTGGTTGGCAAGTTCACTATCACCCAAACTTCATCTGAGCACAAACGGCTAAATCTTGTAAGTTCAAAGCTAATAAACTTTTCTGCAACTTCATTATTTCTACAGAAATATCTTTTGAATTCAAATGTTAGTTGCAAGAACAGCATTTCCCTCAGAATTATGCATAAAATTGTGCTTTTACACAGGTTGTGCTCAACGGCCATGGTTATTCTTTTTCACATTCAGTCTCTTCTGTATATCGGCCAAATCTTTTCTTTTGCTTTTCTTCGATATTTAATAGGATGGCGGAGGAGAGTTTTTTTATATCTCTTCTGCTATCCTATGAAATATCAACACAAAAATTGCTAAAGATAATGCCCAATCGGTTTGTTTTAATTCCAATTCAGCAATTTTTTTATTTCCAAAAACTTTGAATAATGCTCCTTTAGCTGCCCCTTAATAAAACTATTTTGTTGTTGTTATTCGTGTAACTTTACACTCTATTGAGCAAGTTCGCTGAAACGTCGATGTTTCATTTGATAAAGTGTCTTCACGTCTTAATGAGTATCATGTTGGAACGTCTCGTGTATGTTCATTACAGCTGATAAAACACGATTAAACAATGAGCCAATGGCACTTCATTGATTCAAGTGGCGTCAACAATGTAACTGGAGACCGCCAATCAGCCGCGTTCGCCCACTCGCATCATGACCGAAACGGTTAGGCATTAGAGCAATTTGGTTCTGATCTCGAAACTCAAAACCTCGTGAATTCACCGATGGGTCTTTTGCACTACAGGAAAGGAACTTTTTTTATTGTATAATAGGCTTGCAATTCACCGCCACCTCGCCTGTTGCGCCGTTTACGATGGAGTACGCTTGTTTGAAACTGATTCAACCTCGACTTGAAGACACTCAAATTGTAAGTTTCCTTGACAGGTAAGTGCTTTTATTCAATACACAAAATACAAGCTAAAAGACTACAAAAACAGTTAGACTGCCCATAGACCGTTGAAGATCTAAAGACAATCTAAATGCTCAAAATGATTGTAACTGTCGAGGAACACCCCAGGAGAAGGGAACTTAGACGAATTATCGAAACCATATTAAACCGTCTAGTACCGCACCAATAGATTGATTACAACTGCACTGCGTGTTGTTCAGTTTGTTGTTACAGCGCAAGTGTTATAACAATGCTTAATTATTTAATTTTGTAAAGCAATTAAACTATAGAATGATTGTGGTTGGATCAATTCGTCATTCAAATAAACATCTGGCTCCGATTGCATTCTTAACTTCGACGTCTTCGGCTGTATGCTCGTAGTTTCAAGTGATTAATTTAACTGTCGAGATATCGTGGAACTTTCATTAAACGGCGGTTTCCGTCTGAAGTGGAAATTATTTTAGGAAACAGGTGCAGCAGTTTGAGTGGATATATGTCTAGGAAATGCTAGTCCGTTTCCGCAGATCCAGTTGAAACTTAAATGGCGAGCGTACGAGGCGCAGATGCATTTAAACGCAGCGTGTGATTGATTAGCTTTTTACTACTAGTTTATGGGATTTGTTACGTTCGTTGATTATTATCAGCCTTGGAATTGACGTTGACGATACGGTTTAGTTTGCGGTGTTGTCATCACTGACACGTAAAGCGGTCCGTCAGTTCTTACCAGTTTTACGACACTTGATGATTCCATGTCCTTTACTTCCAAGGTATTTCCCAGTTGTTATATAGGAAAGCTGCAGAATAAAGTTCCATAAATGGCATACTAGAAATTTCTGTTGACAGTTTGTTGATGCAAATAGTTTCACACCTGTTTCTTGGCTCATTTCAGCTCAGGTCATTTCTTATGCAATATTTTTAACCAGAATGTTGTAAGACGTAAAATATTCACTATGTATGATAAATAGTTCCAACAATTTCTGTTAATCTGAGTAATAAGGTTCAGACAATACATATTTTGGTATTTGAGTTGTCTATATAATGAATATTTATAACTTTAATATACCTGGGTCAATTACTTGTCTTAAAAATTCGTTTCCAAAGGTAGTAGTATGTGACTCTGTTTCTTCAGCGAGAAAGAAACTCCAAGCATAACTCTCTCCATGGCCCGCCGTGCGATGAGTTTTACCAAAAGGCCTGCCACGTCATAGTACCATTTGTCATCACTGGCAACACGCACTGGTTATGAGTTTTTCCAAAAGAACCACGTCTTAGTACCATTTGTCATCACTGGCAACACGCACTGGCTAAAGACCCTTGGGTGGTAAATGGTTGATGAATACGCAGAAGAAGCACTGAAGCTCCTCTCGGAAAGGTCGTGTCTACTACTGACGTAATGGACGTCACGTGTGGTATTAGGTACTTACCTCTCGGCATGACTGCTCTTTTAAATATCCAAGCTGCGGTTAGTAGCTAATTATAAGTAAATAGCAGGCCCCTCGTAGTACTCCATGCAGGCCACAACATCACAAACACGCACTGAGGAACTCAGATGGCACAAACAAGTTTACAAACACGTAGCGGTTTTATTTACACTACATAGAACATTCGTTTGTTACTTTATCCTTACTACGCTTGGTTTACTAATTTTTGATTTGGCTTTTCGTTTGGCTGTAAAAGAACAAAATGTCTCGTGAACTATAATTACATTTTTACATGTTTTTTCAGTTCTGTATTCGATATTGGTATGACGTAATCGCTTTACTGTTTCATATCATCATATTTCAGTGGTTTGTGTGCTAAATATACAAAGTTACGCGGTAAGGGTCTACTAAGCCGGTCCATAATATCCGTCTAAAGGGGTCCATAATATCCGTAATTATAAACAACTTTCACTATGGAACTATCCGTAGATTCGCGAAAAATGTATCAGCTTTTCCATAAAAAACGGGCAATCACAGGAGATAAAATTTATGGAACAGCTGAAATTTATGTCGTGATTTTAGGATTTGATTCATAAGTAGTAGGTAAAAGTTGTTAATAATGAAGAGTATATAACGGGTTTCTATCGGCTTAGAATAGAATCTAACCCCTTTTCCGCCTTTTCGCGTAGCACCGTTTTAACTTTCTACGTCTAGGTATCTCTATTGTATATAGATAGACAGTATAGTAAATACTACATAGAGTCTATGCAGGTGTTTACCATACTAGTCATAGAGTCACCTGGAATAGCCGATCGGAAAATTCCCCATTAAATAAAACATCATACTCTTGTATGCGCATACAATACTTAAGGTATCTATTATTTTGTGCAGCTACTGATTTGTAGGTAAATAGTATTTACTTATGAGATGTAAAGCTTGGATATTGGATACCTTAATTAACGAAACAATAACTTAAGCGTATTTTTTATTCGCAATAAAAATATGTTACAGGTCGTGTATAAGTAGTTTGTAAGCCAATAACGTCAACAACGAAACAACGTTTATTATTATTTTTACCGACCATTGAGAAATCTACAGCAAGACTAAATTGTGATTGTCAATTGTTTTTACATGTTGATCTATAACTCTTTTAACAAATATTGTTTTTTTTTTCCTAAGAAAATAGTAGCAACACTTGGCGAGTTTTTGGCGGTAACATCAAAAAAACACGTCGTCTCGTTGTATTATTTTCAGAAACTTGTGTATATTCGAGTGTTAATGTGTAATAATGGTGGATTATTATTTATTAAGTGTCGCAAAGCGATGTAACGCAGTGAAACATGGTTTTTTCGTGTTGTTTCTAAAGCTCCATAGAAGCCTCTTGTAAAGTCACTACTTACCACTTTAATGGGGCATGAGTTTTATTTGACCGTGACTTACTTTGCTTGACTCTGACTGTTACTATGACTTCTTTGACGCTATTTAATACTATGTAAGCTTGTTTAATATTACAACTGAAGGACTTTGTACATAAATACATTGTAATAAAAAAAATACAAGGAAGGTAATCGTTATAATTCGGACAAGATTTACCTTATAGATAAACCTTTTCGTTCACAAATGGACCAGATATTCATTCATCGCAATTTCGCTTGATTTCGTTTGATCACTTGTCGTGTCAGTTTATACGATAATAGCGTTGCTGCCGGGAGTTAAGGTGCAATTTGAAAACTCAAGTGCGAGATGTCTCAGAATAGAACAGAAGTCGTCCCCAACAATTACCGTCCAATTGAGACAAAGAGGATAATGTTTGGCCGCCCCGTGTCAAGGTTACGGATTGTCCGTTCAATTGGAAATAAAAATTGACACGCTAGATTTATTCATTAAATTAACATTTGGCGATCAATGTTCCAAATGATTCATGATGTTGCGAAAAAAACTAATTTATTGGCAACCAATCAAATCGCTTAGTTTTATGGATCAATTACTTCTAGTTCAAGTTTTTTTTTCATAGTGACCTTTAAAAAGGTGTTTTTTTTGTTTCCATTTAATAAGCAACCCCACGGACAACTGGATCTGTGAGTTTTGTTATACATAACTACAATTTTGTTAACTTAAAGAAATTTACTTAAGCTATACACAGCTATATACTGGGAGAGGAAAGTTAGTTAGAACTTAATCTACTTCTTCGTATTTTACTTTCTTTTTTCTGCATACCTATATGCCTAATGTTTTTTTTCTTTATTCTTCTAATTTTACTGGGAAATTGCGTACTAAGCCATCGGTATAGTCTAAAGGACAGTTTCATTTATATTAATTGAAACCTGACCTAGACAAGTTATCTAGGATTTAACAAACTTCGTTTAAATTCTTAATTATTATTTTTTATAAGTAGCATCTAGAATAAACAAGGTTATATCGCTTGAAAGTTGTTTATGATTAATTCTATTACAAGTTCATGTCAATTAAAACAGTCACATGATTAGTGTTTCTCAGAATGGGTATGAGTTGCTTAGATTGGGCAGAAGTGTGAATGAATATAACAATAAAGATTTTTTTTAGAAAAAGAATAAAACCTACTTCAATTCTACCTTTTGTATTGTACATGTACAAATTTTAAAAAGTAGAAAAATGACAGTTAAACCAGAGATTGAAAGTCCTCATCAAAAGTTTTGCTGAAGGGAACCACAAAACAAATATATTTTTTGATTTGTTGATTTTTTCGAAAAGCACCCAATCAATTTCGATAAAATGTATATGGGACCACTTCTGAAGAACAAACAACAAACAAAAACAAACGAACCTACGAAACAAAAAAAAAACATCTGAATCAATAAATTTTTGGCGGAGTAATTGCGTTACAAACATACATAAAAACACAGTCGAATTGAGAACCTCCTCCTTTTTAAACTCATTAAAAATTATGCTACCAATACGTAAAATAAGGTACAACTTGTCTATAACATGCAGAAAATACTATGAACTGAAATGGCTTGATATAATAAATGCTCTTTAGTAGACGATCCAATGCATTATTCTTTGTTGCATTCAAAATCAATGACGTAACACAAAATATCACCACATCACCAAGGATCTTATATATACCCAGGTAAAACGTCCTTGCCACATCACCAACTTATATTTTTTGATTATATTCTGACATTTGTTTGACAGAAGGAATGGTTAGTAAAGTTTCTTGACAAAAAAAAAAATACCAAGTAAGTAAACCTTCTTGGTAAAAAAAGTTAAGCAGAAAGTGGATTACTTTATGAGTAAATTAGACGATACAACAAAAAAGTCGACATCATTATTTGATATAATATGGCGCTAGGCCAGCTAGGCCTACGAAGAAAATTAAAAAGTTAGGTTAAATTCTCTTGTACCATTTAGACATTCTAACTCTCTAATCTAAATATACTCGTGTGTTTCCTAAATTCATGAAATAGAAACCCAGACGTTTCTGCAGAAAATGCCAACACAATTTTAAGTAGTGTTTTACATTCCACTCTTTTGTATTTATGCTAATACTTCTATTACATCACACCACTGTTGACACTTTACTATTCCGCATTGAACTAAACTAAGAGCTGGTAGTTTTCTTTCAATTACATGTTCGAAAATATTACTAAAAGCAATCATTATTAGCTTATGGGCCCCGTTGGCCCAGTTGGTAGTGAACGTACCCTCTGCGCTTGGGTTCGATTCCCACCTAGGACAAACTTCATGTGATAAACATTTGTGTATGTTCTATATCTGGGTGTTTTATCTATCTATATAAATGTTTATCTGTTTATCTGTTATCTGTTTAAGTATGTATTTAAATATATTATATTATGTTCGTATATACATATATCAGTCTCTGGCAGCCATATTACGACTTTACAAGCTTTGCTTAGTTTGGGGTGAGATGACCGTGTGAGCAAAAACTGTCCCGAATATTTATTTATTTATTATCTGTAGTAAGTAAACAAGTGCAAGTCTCCGCAAAGGTATATATTGTAGTCTTTGAGTGCAAGGTAATATAAGAAAAATATATTTTTCGCTGCCATTGTCATGCACTTCATATATATCTATGTATATATACACTGGAAACTGGCAAATGCCCAAGGAAGAAGAGAAGATGACGCCAAAATCCTCTAAGGTAGAAAAATATATTTGAAAATAACGTTTAAAACAAATACGGATCGAATTGAGAACCTTCCTCCTTTTTTGAAGTCGGAAAAAAAGATCTATTTTTAATTTACAATGTATTGACGATGTCAGTAAATCAGGCTAGTAATTATATAATAAATTATACGACTAACAATCGTGGCCAATATAGCCAATGGCAATAGAATCAGCAATTCTCGACCAGATGGCCTTACCACAAAGTTTAAACTGAATCGGAAGAACATTGCGCGACTGCATAGAAGACGAACATACATAATCAAAAACATAAATTTTAATAAAGTAATATGATTATTTACGGGATATACAACCACAACCTTACCACGGTAAATATCCCGTAAATAATCATATAACTTTAGTGAACAACCGTGATAGTTTAAAACAGTGTTTGAAAACAGTATTAATTTTAATATATAAGAGTATGTTGTAGCGTTGGAGAATAAAATAAGTGACGTCACTTAACGCAAGTTAATTTCCACTGATTTTGAATGCTATAATTATTCTTTTAAACAAATTAAAACTAGGTATATGTTAATGAGTCGAGTTTACTTTAGATGTACGAGCATTTCAGTGTAAAGTAGACGACCTTGGCTTTTAATCTCTTTTATAATAATTATTGAAATGTGCACATAGAAAGAAAATAAGGATAAAGAGAACATTAAAGCCAAAGTCATTTATTCATTAATTTCAATTTACACGTCAATACAAATTAATTAATATAAGTTGTATATAAATATATACAATACAAAATATGATGTCATTAATATCAATTATTTAAATTTATTATTGGTCGATGAGCCAGCGCAGTGATTGAGCCTTGCGGTTTTAAAGTAGCTCAGCAGTGCAAGTACCGTTCTTTACCGATCGTCAAATTTGACAGTAGAGATCGTCAAATTCGATAAACTGTAATTTTATCAGTACTCACTATGATCGCGAATTTGACGATCGATAAGGAACGGTACTTGCACTGCAGACTTGTTGCAGTTTTTACGATTATATCCGGAAATATATTATTGTACTAGCTGCGCTCTGAGGTTTCACCCGCGTAGTGATGAAAAATGATGATGATGATGATGAAAAGTATGCCTGTCACTCTCCGGCCCTTGAACTATACTCATGAAAAAACAGGTCGGTCCGTTGCTCTGTTGCTGCGTGAAAGAGGAACAAACAAACCAACAAACAAACACATTTATAATAGGTATTAGTTTGATATTGCCTGGTAAGTATATTGTATATCGCCAAGCCTATAAACAAATAAAGACAAATAAATGGGTCAGTTTGCTGGATTTTCAGAGGGAGCGGCTGATATCCACAAAAAAAAAAAAAAAAAAAATTTAAAAACTGTGGTGATATCGACCAACTTGTTGGCGTTCCGGATGCAGCAAAAGTGCTTCTCATTATGAGAACGTTATGAGAATGTTATCGATACTAATCCAATCACACAAATATTTTGATGAGAAAATTTGTGTGTGAGTGCATATGTGGTACTTCTTCACGCTGACACTGCTGAACAAATTTGGATGAAATTTGGAGTTGAGTCAGCTTATACCCTAAATTAACACAAACACCACTTTGTATTCCGAATAAATTGCGGTTCCTTTGGGATAACGGGTAAAACCACGAAACACAGCTAGTAAGTTATAGTAATCAGATTATATTAGTTAACATAACATAGAACTATAGAAGAATCGTAAAATATCTCAATTATCCTTATAACAGAAATATAGCTTATGATTTCTTATGTTTTGGCGATAATTACATATTGAAATTAAACCCGTAGCCGATGGCCCGTTGGTCCAGTTGGAAGTGAACCTACCTTCTGAACCTGAGGGCGTGGGTTCGATTCCCACCTAGGACAAACATTTGTGTGATGAACATTTGTGTTTGTTCTATATATGGTTGTTAATATCTTTTAAAAACTATGTATGTATATCAGTCTCTGGCAGCCATATCATAAGCTTTGTTTAGTTTGGGGACAGATGACCGTGTGTGCAAAAAAAATGTCCCAAATATTTATTTATTTATTTATTGAAATTAAACGATTTATCGCGTGTTCCTATTTTACATTACTTTAATTCCTGACGATGAATAGTTTATAATATTATTTTTGGTTATTTCCTTTTGTTATCTCGATTGTATTCAAATTCGTTAGCTTGTATTAGTTTTTGAAACTGTTATTTTATTTAAAAGTACCTAATTATTGTTAAGTCTACACACTGCGATTAGCAGCACAAATACCTACTAACTTATACTAAGTTTGTAATCTCAATAAGTAAGTAAATAAATATGTAACCATAGGTTACAAATAAACCACACGATGTGTATAATTACAATTTGATTATACTTTGTATTTACATTTAACATTTTCTTCTTACATACTTTGTAATTACAGTTTATGACAGTTTTATACATTTATTTTAATACATTTTCATCATGGACAAAATCGTCCATGCCTTAGTTTGCTAATTATAAAAAAAAAATATAAGCGTCAGTATAGTTTTCTACTTATGTTAAGATTGCTTTAATATTATACTGATAGTTTACATATTGAATTTACATATAAGGACATATATTATATTTAAAACAACAAGTATTAATTAAGCGGATATTTTATGGAAACGTTCTTAATAATTAAGTTATTATGAACATTTCACAACGAAAGCCAAACGCAGAACATGAATGCAATCACATCGAATTCGCGATGCATTTTTCACAATCAGCAGCGCTCGCGCATGTCTGATTTGCAAAACAAACGACCGCATAGATTGTTCTTAGCTTATCTATGCTATGTAAAGTCGCGAGTGAATGGAGCAAAGTTCTCAGAACAGTTCTAGAAAGTTGCTTTTAAGACGCCTACCGACTGACATTGAAGAAATGTTGGTCGTATAAACTTGAAGAAGCAGTTTGAAAGCTCAATTTTTATCTCAATTGAAACATGACAGCATTGTTTATAATTATGTCACCCTATGATAAGCCACTTGCGACGCTCATAATACGGTTATCGGTTAAATTTAGAACCGGGAACGCGACAGCACTACTCACTTTCTCGGCTGGCGAGTCCACATGTGTATTTCACAACACTACGAAACAGGTAGTTGGTGTACCTGGCACAACACATGGTGTACTGTTTTGTTGCACTTCAGAATGTCATTTTCGTATGTGAAAGACGCGGGCGAGGCGACGAGCGCGAGTGGTCGGCGCACATATTACACTAGCCGCCCGTTGGTGCAGGGCGCGGATACATCGCGGACACTGAACAGGCGCCCCCGAAACTACCGGCCACACCAAGCCGAGCCCAGCTGGTATACCACAAACGCGCGAACAGCTCACAGCCGAACGCCCCGGCACTTCGACATGTACTGACTTTTTTCCATTACAGAGACAATTAATGTCAATGACTGACGAAACCAGAAACGGTGTGGTGTTTCTCAGTCAATAATAGTATGTTTATAGTAGTTTTATGGGCTGATAGATTTACGAGTTCGCTATTGACTTTGCTCAGTTTCACCTACTTATGTGTAGTTTGTTTAAATCGATTAACATATTTGTGTTGATTCGGTTTATACGTCGAGTGCTCGATTAATTGCATTCATAAAGGTAATGTAAAAACGGAAAAGAGCTAAACAGACTGTGCTTCATTTTTCCACAGCAGAATTTTCTTGGTAATCGATTTTTATCGTCTGGAAGCCGGTAGGTTTTGAGCCCAATCACGTGCTTTACTAGTGATCCATTTTGTGTGGCGTTGTTATGAAAACTACGTCTAAACATAGATATGGAGGTACTAAAACGGACATCGATTTACAAAACAGCAAAGATTTATATATTTGCATACCTGACTACCTCAATGTAAGATCATTGCTTAAATGCCGAGAATCGAATCTCAAACATGACCATTACGGAGAGAGACAGAAAGAAAGAGAAGAATATAGGAGAGAGAGAGAGAGAGAGAGACAAAAATACGAAAATACGAGTATAATGGCACAGAAGACATAATAGAAAATGGCTAGGCATTTGACCACAACTCACTTGATACATGAACGCTAAGATGCGCGGATGCTGCACCATATACCTAAGCATAGATGATGTGATACTGTCACTAAAACATTCTGAAACAACTGACTTTACTGTGAAAGTGGCGCAAGTAGTAAGTACATAATACTCAAAGACGTTAGACGTTCCATTTAGGGTATATACCTACTGTGGGATATATAAGGTCCTTGCATCAAACAAGTCACATTCACAGTGAGAATTAACTGACAATGACAAAGCAGTAAAGTGGTGGAGTCTTTACTAAAGGCTACTTCTATAGTGTTTTGGAAACATCACGATAAGACATGTTCCACCTCCTTAAATCACTTTCCCACAGTCAAACTGGTTCACGAAAACTCAATAAATAATATCCACCATTATTAGGTACACATTAACACTCAAAAATACTAAGTTTAGGAAGATAATACAACGAAGATGCTTGTTTATGCCGCAAGAAACCCCTAGTAGTACCACTTGGTATGAGAATTTGTCATTATGACATATGTCTGTCACATTTCCCAAAAAAAAAAACTAATACATTGCGGTTACGTCATCTGTAAAAAGTTTTTTTTTTTTAAATATAGTTATAGGCGTTTGACCGTCAACTCGCCTGATGTGCGGTATACGATGGAGCACGCTTGCCTAGAAGAAACCGATTCCCTCGTGCCAACTTTAATATGATGTATATCACTGCAACCCATTTCATCTCAATATCTAAATAATCAATAAATAAATAATCAATATCTAAAATGATATCAAAATTGTGTTCTAACTGTTTACTTTCTTTAATATTGGAATCAGTTACCGCCCAGTTGGTAACTTATCATGGTTTGGGAAAGGATAATCCAAGACAAATTATTGATGACAGTTTTCGGTGACAGAAACAATTAATAGTTGTTTTAATTTGTCCGTAATCGCAAAACGTTTTGTAATGTACGTACAATTAATTACGCTAGGCGAGACGCTCAAGGCAATTACTGTTTAATTTTTCATTGTTGCTATCTGTAGGTACAAGACTGTTGATTCACCCGTATTTTTCCATTTTTACGAAGGTATGTATTTGGAAGAAATTAAGATTAGCACGACTTAATATGTCAAAAAAGAAAAATATCCAAAGCCAATGTCATTGACATTGGACATTGGCTTTGGACATTTTAATTAAAATTAATTGTCTAAAACCAATAATAAATTATAATTTATATGATAGTAAATTATTATAATAATAAAAATGTCCAAAACTGTGTAGAAGTAAAAAAAATACTCATAGTAAAAAAATGCCCAGAAGTTAAAATATCCAACATTAAAAACGTTTATTTTAGGTACCTATCTGTATTTTCGGGACATAATACGAAAAAATATAGCCGTTATTTTTAAGACCAATAGTAAACAAGTAAATATTTAACAACAAAATTGTTTATATTATGTCAGTAATTTAACAAAATCCACTCTTTAGCTTTCCTTCTTAGTTTGACGAAAAACTACTTTTGTAAATTGGAGGTAAGTAATAAGTTGATATTTCGTTTTTCAAAAATTTTATGCCGTTGTTTTTAATTAAAAATACAGATCCATTCATTACAATTAATGAATTTTATAAAAAAATTGCTTTTTGATAGAATCAGAACTCCAAACCCTTTTCAGTGCCTTAAGACGAAAGTCTTCGACCTGAAACGTGGTCTCTCACTATGGGCATCATAAACAAGCTCAAAGTCGCACAACGAGCTATGGAGAGGGCTATGCTCGGGGTTTCTCTACGAGATTGAATCAGAAATGAGGGTATCCGTAGACGAACGATACCGATTACCGACATGTTCTAAAGGAAAAGGAAAGGTTCTCGAATGGTGACTAGGGACCGATAAGCGCAACGTAGGACATCCCAGGACTCCCACCGTAGGACTCACAAGATAGACAGACCATCTAAAAGAGACCGCAGGGAAACGCTGGATGCAGGCCGCTTCCAACCGGCCCTTTTGGAGATCTATGGGAGTGGCCTACGTCCAGCAGTGGACGTCCTACGGCTGAAATTATGATGATGATGATGATGATGAGAACTTCAAAATTCCAGTTTTCGTTGCTTTTTTCGTCTAATAATGTGAGAGGGCTATTAAATATTACTGACTAGAAAACAATAGTGTATTGGTTTTGATTATGTCACGATTAGGTACGATTCGATTCATAAAATTTCAGATTAATCAGTTTTCGTAAAGGATTTTAGTACTTGGAACTTTTACGAGTCTTTATGCTAGTCTGCGTCGATTTTTGTCTGGCTAGGTAGGAAGTATTCATGTTATCATTGGTGCAATTCTAGTAAATTTTCGTATTAACATCTATTAAAATAACATGATTTAAATTAATGCTAATAATGATTGGTAAAACCGCCTTCTGTTGTCTCTTATTTATATAAGATTATTTGCTGTTATTATTTTATACAAATTTATCAGCTGCCAGTATTATTTAAAACATAGAATTTACTGTTTTTTTATTTATTTGTACACGTAATGGAGCGTTGCTTAAAAGTCATTAATGTTAATAAGATCAGCGTTAATACGTAATTCATAATTTAATTTGTATGAGCTAATCATTTTCACATTCTGACTTAATTCTCATTAAAATCTGCAATATTTGTAATTGGCGTTACATTATTAAAAATATTATGTCGGAATGTATAATTTCTTCTTGATTCTAGGATAGGTTTTAAATGATTGGAACAGCTGTTCCATACTATCCTTACAAGTCAACGTGGAAGCATCAACCGACGTCAACAGCCGAGAAGGGAACGAAACAATACGTAGGAAATTACAATACAAATGAGACTATATTTTTTCAACCTCTGTGTATAGTTTAATTAGTTTCGGGCGTCACTTTGTCCGATAATTTGAAAAGCAGACACTAAGTTTGGCACGCCATTGTGAGCCAGCTCAATAGTTTTGCGCTAACATAAATACTACTGAAGGCTCGTCAGACTTCATTGTTTGTTTAATCGGTTTTACGTAAGAACTCAACTTTTTTGACAGTTCACACCGTAGTGTATGTATAAAGTCCTGCTTTATGAACTAGTGCGAATACTTTCGAGGTGCCCTTGAGCTAGTCGCCCCAAAACCAAAACAAGTTAGGCGTTCGTCAACCGCCCGATCAAGCTGTCGAGGCCGTCTGAGGCCAACAGCATAGTAATTCAGTGAATGGCACCAACTCGTTGGTGTACAAACGCATCATGTGCACCGCTGTGATGTCAGTCGATGGCCGGTTGCGCTAGTATGCGGTCACAAAAGATTTACGTAGTAGCTTAATTTACCTATAGGCTGTGGTGGTCTCGAAAGTGTCGAAAAAACCTCAAAATAGTAAAATGTAGTAGAAATAAAATCTGCTTCCGGTAATATAACTGTGAGCAAACTGTTTGTTGCGACTTAGTTCGGTAGAATTTCGACAGATAGTGCTATTTTTAAAGAATTAGATTTTATGTGAATTAGTGTTCGACGAGGCATCTCTCGAGATAATTATATATCTCAATGGTTCACACACAATGACTTCATCATCATAATCAGCTTCTCATCGTCATAGTCCACTTTTGGACATAGGCCTAAGACACGCCCAATCTTTGTCTTTACGTTTTCAGTCACTACCGGCTGTCTTACTCATTTTACTCAATGGACACGATGGACTCGTAGACGAACGGTTATTTGATGGGTTAACATAAATAACCTCAAAAACATTCTTATAATCTTACATTGTATCATTACTAAATACAGCTGTGCGATTACGATGACAAAGAATGTCCTACTTATGGGCTTACTCAACGCCTAATTTTTATACTACTTTGACCCGGCAAAACTTTAAAGACATGCGGTTACTAAATAATGTTTTTTTAAACCGTCTTTTATTATGTGATACTATAAGACTAACAAAATATAACAAAAAAGGTACACTTCTCAAGTTTTGTCGGATCAAAAATATATGAAAATAGTCACTGAGCTTAACGTACACATACTCATTTAAAAACAAATTAATTACGTGAATGCTTACTTCATTTTTTCATTGGGTAATCGATAACAATTGAATTCATTTTCCATTGTAAGAAATTGCAGGTGAACTAACTTTGACTGTCAATTGTTTTGTAAAACGCAAAACGTTATGCAGTCTAAGATACGATGGGGTAACGATATGATATGTTTAAAGCATTTGACAGTGAACTGGAAGCAAAAACCCAGGATTAGGCCGAGTACGTGCCTTAAGAGAAGCCTATGTCCAACACTGGAGTGGACTAATAAAGTAGAGAGATTCATACAACGCGTGGCCGGCAAACATCTTGAACAAAAATATGCAACCAATCGCACGGGCTCGCACAGTCGAAATCCCCTCGAACCACCTTCGGTCCGCCAACAGCACTTAAAGCACTATCACGCAGTCAAGGTCCGGCAATAGGTATATGTCCTAATTATTTACGCCCGACAAATGCTATACTAACACACGCTTTGCGGGAAAGGGACATAGCATCCTTTCTCAATCTCCATCAAAAACCTTAAACGCTTATATCTCAGAAAGTTATGACACATTTTTTTTTTCTGTATTCTTAATGTAGGCAGTTAAATAAAACCTTCACCAAGCCTGTTATTTGTAATAAATGAAACACTAGTCAACTAGCCTATTGCCGGTGTATATTCGCGCCCAAATTATACAAGACAAGGTAAAATTTAAAGAAATTAATGTACCGTAAAAGTCAAGGTTTATGTTTGGCTATTCATAAGCTGCATTTCTTCTGGTTGTCACCATGATGATTGACATATTGTCAGTATACTGGATTACGCGAAAAGGGTGTACTAAGCCGAAAGGGGTCCATAGTACCCATCATTATGAACAACTTTTACTATAGGAGCAACACTGAAACCTCGTAACAAAAAACCAGCTGATCCATGGGAAACAGTCATTGACACTTGACAAAATGTATGGAACAGCTGATATTTTTTGGTCCCATAGTAAATGATAAGTATAACGGACCTCTTTGGGCTCAGTACAACCCTTTCCGCTTAACCCTGTATTGGATATCAAGTATATAATTATAGTGTAGTGTTTATTTAATCATGTTTACGATAAAATGACCTGACCGAAGGCAAGGTCAGCTTGGAGATATGGTAGTTACCACTGTTTACATATTTCTGTTTGACGTAAGACCATAAAATGCGAAATTAAACTAGCCATCAAAGAAACAGATGTTACTCGAAATAATATTTTACTTCCTATAGCATAGGTTTAATTTCTTAATAGGTGGGATCTTGTCTAGTATTTTAAACCGACGAAAAAAGGAAGAGGTAATCGGCGTGAATTTTTTCAGGTTGATTTTTTTTATTGATTCTGTCATTTCACATTTATTAAACTACTAAAAAAGGCATTTTCACCCCCCACCTCGGAAAGAGTATTTTTGTTCTTCGATATCTGAGTGCAAAAGCCGTTTTTATCCGCTAGAGGATAAATTAAAATTGAATTTAGAACATCGTGTGCACTAAGTTAGTGAATTCAAAACATCATTAAACCTATTTACTTCTACCTCCATGGTGCCGAATTTATCATACAACCCTTTTTAATTTGTTAAAAACTTAGACTCGGAACCTTCTTAGTATACTTTAATTTAATTTGCTTTGCGCGCGCCATTTTCTTCATAGTAATATTGTTAAAACCTTAGGTTAAAAACAAGAAACCTGAAAACAAGCGAAAAACCTAAAATGAGTGATTTTAGCGACGAGGAAGTTTATTTGACGCCAACAGAATTGACTGAAACTGTTAATAATGTGCAAATGTTTTTTTTTTTCATTTAGTTATTTCCTCGCTGAGGTGGGATGAAAAGTTACGTGTTGCACTTATTTGTTGCAAAGATTTTTCACCTCATGCTCTTTTGATTCTCTCGCAAACGCTCAGGATTCTAATTTTTGAATCACTCGCTACGCTCGGTCATCAAAATTGAGCACGCGGTTAAAAAGCAACTTTGCACTCTTGTATAACAAATAACTATTTTTGGGTCTCTTTCATTTCAATATGACATGTGATCATCATGGTAACAAATTAAGAATTAAGTAGGTATAAGTTTAGCTAAAGTTCAAAAAGTAGTAGGTACAATAGAATTAACACTATTATCAAAATAATATTTTGCGAATTTAAAACTAAGAAATAATAATAAAGTCAAAAATTTTTAACAATTCACTAATAACTAAACTAATAACTATTCAAATAACCCACCCCTAACCGTTCCCGGCGCAAAGGTACCCAAAACGCTCGCTGCGTTACCGCGTTGGATGGCAATGGCCAACCTTTGCACCAGGAACGAGCCGGAGCGGGAGTCACCACACTTTACCTCGAGCCTGTGCCCTATCTCCGAAATGAGCTTCTTGGCCTCAGTCCCCCAACAACCCATGGTCTCCACGGCAACGGGCACAAAATTGTAACGCGGCTCCAACGCCGCGTACTTTTAAAATAATTTAAAATAATTAGAAGTCATATTTTATTCCATACATTAATTTTTTACATATTTTTTTATTTTTTTTGTATTATTTAAGGGATTTTCAAAAAAGCTATATCTATTTGTGAAATAACATTTCCTCATAATAAAATAAAACCTGTTAAAACTCTGAAATCTCGACTCTGAACTCGAATCTGACTCTCGATCCGCAAGCCGCCTGCCAAGCGTGGGGATTATGGCAACACCCCTCTCTACGAGGGAGGACGAGGACGAGGGAGGGAGGGACTAATTTGCAGTTTACACGGTACAGAAGATTTTTGCAATGCATTTCGTAGCACATTCTGTATGCTGTCTCATAATATTTAAATATGCATCGCGGACTCTTTCTAATCGTACTTCTATACTACGATAGATGTAACACCCGGATAAAGAATCCATATTTTTTCCTATACAGTGTTGTTGCTGGTAATTACCTAACAACCTCTCCCATATAGCTTCCCTACATCTCTCATCCCTACAAGGCTTTGTTCGTTCGATTTTTTCTATAACTGACATATTATGACGTAAGGTCCATTTCTGAACTAAGAATGGGACCATAATTATACAGGGTTATTGGTAATCAGTTAGCATCCAATCCGCCCAAACAAATAACTTTTTTACGGCTTATTAATATTCGGAAAAATCTGCTGTTTCATATTTTTGTAGGGAGTAAGTGATTTTGTTGTATGGAATAGCTGTTTTATTTTGCGAAATCGAAAAGTCGTAAAACAAAAATCGTTTGTTGTGATGTACTGAGACCGCCTTTAAGAGGATGCTAGCTGTTTACCAGTAACCCTGTATATATTTATTAATAAGCTTGCGTTGTCATCATGCCTGATGTAAAGCGATGATATAGTTTACGATAGATCACGCTTGCCTAGAAGAAACTGATTAACTTACTATGCTATTCGCTCGATATGGATTTGATGGAACCCTGCCATATGCGTGCCTCGACAAGCTTTTGCCTGGTTTTTTTTTTGAAAATTTTAATAATTTTAAATTTGAATATATGATAATGGTGATGTGGTTTGAACTGGCACTCTATCTCTCGTCAGGTTGCATAACGGAAGACAGTACTGCAAATGTCATGACTCTGTAGTCTTGACCTTTGTCAGGTGCAGGATTTTTATATGTACTATGGCTATATGAATTTATGACTGTATTTCCTGTTATGCCAGTGTGCATAAGGCGATGAACAACGGATAAGTTAGTTTAAAGGATGATTTATGCGAAATCGTGGTTATTATTTTATTTATTACAATTAATTATCATTTGAAATTAATCGTGGTCGAGGTCGTAATTATTATTTATTCTTGAAATCGGGGAAAATATTCGATGATCTCAATGGTCATTAAATTTATTCATAATTGCAAAATAAACATAAAAAAACAAGCTAGAATTTCCAGGACTTTGTGTTCCACGTAAAATTTCAAAATTTAATAACTTAAGGCCAAAAAGAAGAAGTAAATTCCGTTAACGCAGACCGGAAGGAAGCGGCCTTGCGCACGCGCCGCCGCGCCGTCTCGACATTGGCCTTTAGTAACTTATTATAATAATATCGTGCGAATGACCGCCCTGTGAACTATGTAACCACATTTAATGTAGTCATAAAAATATATCAACGCTATTATTTAGTAGAACTAATAACTTGCAATAATAAATTAACTTTAGTTACGTTTAGACGTTTATTATAGCTGTATTTAGTAGAAAACGTAAGTAGAAGAAATAACAATGAGCCAGAATAAAAATAATAATTAAAAGATTGAGGTATTTTATAGGATGGTGCAAGAGATCGAAAAAGGTGTTTTTTTAAACCAAAATAAACATCAACCTAAAATAATTTTTAAACGTTTGCAATTAATATTTAAACGATTGCCCCAATCGTCTTTTTTATTCCTAGTTAACGCTAACAATATGCGAAAGAGATCGGTCCGGTGAGCTTTAAAAAAAATCGACTGAGCGATATTGATTGGTAATTATAATTTTGCCTGAGTTTAATCCTGAGCAAAATTAAGATTAATATTGACAACTCCGTAAAATGTTAGGATTGTCAATGACAAAAATTACAGCCGTTTAAAGGTAAGACGGACAGACAGACGGACAGGCAGCATAGATTCAGTAATAGGGTCCTGCTTTTACCCTTTGGGTACGGAACCCAAAAAAAAACTATCAAAACTTGTACTAACCGATACTACTATTAACTCTAGAACTACTTCATTATGATATAAGGAATGTAGAGTAGACTATCTAATTCAGCACAATCTTCGATCCATACTTATGGTTAAGTAGTCGGTAGGATACCAATCAAATGCGGTCAGATTGTAATTAGCTAAGGGGTTCCCTCTGCGATCCCTTCTGGTACTTTGTCATCGAACACATTAATGTACACCTCAATAATTGCCTGTAGATTAAAAACTTAACAATTTTACGGCACAAGACACACGCATAAGAGAAGATGCGGAAGTTAACGCTCTCCTAACCTTAGTATGCTTTAACACGTCACAAACAAAAGTCACGTCGCGCGACAGCAGAGGACGTGCGTGATCCACGACCTTTTATGTTTTGTATCGATTTAAAATTAAACTAGTTGTTCTCTCCAACTGTGATTCACGACCTGTATATTTTCACAAAACCTCATTAGATTTTGTTGTTATTCTTTTTTTTATAATTATGCATGTTTGACTTGCCTACAAAATTTCATGATGATCGAATCAGCAGTACGTAAGTTATCTTCGAACAACTCTACAAACATACAAACGCTGATTTGTTGCGGTTGAATCACAGACCTCTCTGCGTTCAGTCGACTAGGGTTAAAAATGGCATTGAAGAAGTGCGTCGCATTCACACCCTGTTCTGTAAAAGTGTGTCTTGTGCTTAAGAAGTTTCGAATTCATATTTTTGTCATTCTGCAAGCTGCAGAAACTACGACAGGCTGTAACATTGTAATCTCAATAAGAGCAGTAATGGCTGCACAATGCCTAGTTTTCACTGCGATTACATTGCAACGCGGCGCTTCAATATGTCACGGAATGTGACACTTTAGATAAATGTCTCTAACGATAGTGTTGATGTTATGTTGAAAGCCGTGACAGAGATTAGAATTACCTACGGCAGTTAATGAGATAATGGAGTTAATACCGTGGGAGCAACTGTCTGTGCTATGATGTTTTGTTAATTTTTGTTTTATAGTTAATCGAGCGAAAAGAGATCCCAGATTCTAATGTGTCTCATTAGAATCTGAGAAAATATCATTGAAAAAAACGAATAATGAAATCATGAATATTGATGAAATGAAATATCATTGCGCTGATCAAATATGCATTACGTATTTCTTTTAACAAGAATGATAGTGGCTGATCGGTAGTATATATGCTTTACAATCTGACTGCACCTGGTTCGATCATCGGCCCTGCACCAATGACTTATTCAATACCTAAATAAATTATGTGCAGTTTCGAAGCTATCGCTCATAAACGATGTAGGAAAACATCGTGAGGAAACCGGTATGTCCAAGAACCTCAAAAGTTCAGACATAATGACATTCACCAACATGTACTGGATGCATGGTGCCCATCCTCTCTCTCTCTCTCTCTCTGAGAGAAGGCCTGAGTCCCAGCAGTGGGAAGATGATGGACTGAAATTTCTATGATGATGATGAAGTATTTATTTTCTCTAGACAAATCTAGAGCCGAATAAAAATAAAGTTAAAATTCCTCAGCTTGTTTTAAAAGTTTTATTCTACATCATGGCAACTCTTCAACTAGTTGACAAGCCAATTTAACTTGGTAGTGCTGATAAAAGAGGAGGTCAGGGACCCAACCGATGATAATGACCTTGACATAATGGTAGTCATTATAGTAAATGAGGCGACCCATACTGCCGTAATCAAGTTGACCAATAATTGCAATTTTTTTTGTAAATATATCTAATTTGAGTACGTAATACGTCAATCATTTTGAAATTATTGAATTTTTTTCTCTTTTTACCTAACAATGGTAAAGTCAAAATGTATGATAGTATGTTCTTACCTACACCCTAAATAACTCAACCGATTTTTGATAAATGAGGTGCTTAAAGACTTAAGTAGATTCAGGGATGGTCACCAGGCATGTGTGGTCATCATACATACAAGATAGCGACATGTAAAATGGGCTTTAAAACAATTTGATTGCACCCCTCATGAAACGTATCTTTGCATAGATCTTTTAAAATTAAAATGATGTACCAAACATTATTTTTGTTCTGGTGCATACTATGCAATGATACGTCACAGGGTTGCAATAGTATTTTATTTTCATCCCTACTTTATATGTCGCCATCTTATATATGACTAGCTGACCTGACAGACGTTGTCCTGTCTTAGAAATGTCAAACACGCAAAGTCAAAATTGTAAATCTTGTTTTTTCACACCTTGGGTTACATTATTAGAGTTTTAGTAAGGATCCCTTTTAAAAAAATAATAATAATATAGCCTATGTTAACCGGGGATAGTGTAGCTTCCCAACAGTGAAGGAATTTTTCAAATCGGTTCAGTAGTTTCGGAGCCTATTCAATGCAAACAAACAAACAAACAAACAAACAATCAAATCGTTCCTCTTTATAATATTAGTATAGATGACGTCAAAAACTTAGTTACCATCCCTGAATCTACACTAATCTATAGATGCCTCAACAAAATTGTTAAGGGACACCAGAACAAAAATAATGTTTGGTACATCATTTTAACATAGGTCTCATAAGATGAAAATTATTTTTGGTATATATCTATTAACTATTTGCAAAATATGATCCACCATTAATACAGTTGAAGAAACTTGCTAACTTTTTATTATGAGTCGTAGAATTTAATTTAAAAAAAAAAAAAAATCCTAACGCCAAAAACTATGCAGCAACACAAGAATTTAGTAACAGCTTGTGTTTCAAGCCTCAGTAGTTTGTGACAGAATTTATTCTCCAATACGACCGCAACGAGATCAATACTTTCTGGTGGCGAAACTTATCGCCTGATCCTGACCTCCGTGACAGTGCGGTTTGTCGGTTGGTGAGTATATCTACCTGTGCTACATGTATTAGTGTATGTTACAAGGGTACGAGGTCAAGAGATGGGATTTAGAAGTCATTAACTTCTTATAAAACGTGTTTTTTAAAATATATTAGGTAGGAGGATACCTAGTGCTGAGACAAGTTTTTAAAATAAATAGAGCGGTAAACGTGCATGGAGTCCAGCTGATGGTGAGCAAAAACCGCTGCCTATGGACACCTGCAACACTAGCGATGTTGACGGTGCTTTGCCAGCCCAGAGAGGTAGTTGTAGCACCCTTTCTGAAACGCTTCATGTTAAAGACTTGTAGCTCGGCGGGAAGACCTTTGGGGGAAGGACATTCAAACGACACAAATAGGGCTCTTGGATATAAACTGCTTGATTACCGCCGATAAAAATACATAGAGGAATAGGAACTGGCTCTCAAAAATGAGGGTGCTGGAACACATCATTAGGTGCTTGGCGACAGATTTTCAACTTGAGAGTAGTAGCTACACCCAAAAGTTAAAAGTGTCCTACCAATCTTGCTAAATTAAAAAAGCTACAGGGTTACGCGGAAAGAGAGTACTAAACCAAAAGGGGTCCATAGTACCCATCATTACTCACATCATTATGAAAAGGAGCAACTCTAAAATCGCAAAAAAATACAGCAGTTCCATCGAAACCGTCATTGACGCTCGACAAAATGTATGGAACGACTGATTTTTTTTGGCGATTTCGAGTTTGGTCACATAGTAATTGTTCATAATGATTGGTTACTATGGACCTCTTTCGGCTTAGTACACCCTTCCCGCGTATCCCTGTATGCAAATCAAGGACTATTATTTGACATTGCAAAGTTCTTGCAGAAATCAAGCTGATTCTGTTGATTTAACAAGGTTTCAAAATGGTTAATTAAGTTCTTCGTGATAATAGCTTTATGAAGTTGTTATCTGGTGATAATGAGGTTGAAGGGAGGTTACCGGACCTATTTATCACTCGCCGGGTTGATTTGTTAAGTACTATATTATGGTAGCGTACTGATAATCTGGAAAATACCCTTGTATAAATGAATTTCGTCGTTTTACTGGAGGAAATCGGAAACGTTTATTTTGTGACAATGAAATATTAAAAATACAGACCAAGTGCGAGTCGGGCTCGTGCATTGAGGGTTCCGTACCACCACATAACTTGTATGCTAGCTACATTGTCACAAAAACCGGCCCAACGCACCATGTTGCTGGTTGTAACAACCAGCGCTTGTATTCTGCTGGAGGTGCGATTTATTAATGCTATCAGGAAGCTAAAAAAGGTATGCTATCATTAGGGCTATTATTATTTTGGATACTATTCTAGTAGGGATCTTTAGTAACACCGCATCTGCATGGTGATTTATGGATCAATCCTTGTAACTATTAGACCTTTCCTTTTCATTTAGTCTATGTTCAGCAGTATTTCAATACAATATTTAGAACAGAAAGTAACGATGATGTTTGCAAGTTTATCGTTAAAACATTACAAACCAACAACTATTCTGCTCATTTATATTCGATGGACAGAAAGTAAAATTGACCTTGACCTAGTTGCGCATAAAAATAAACACAAAAATAAGCAGACATTGCCAAAATACCCACTTAATTATTAACTGACTATTTGCAGTAAGTATAAGATATGTTTTCTCCAAAATGCAATTCTAGGCGTGGATGATATTCTACTTGAGCTCAGTTGCTAAGAGCCATTAAAATGTGAGCATTACGGCTTTGCTTCAGATAAATCGTTCGACACAGCCAATTTCATGGTATTCAAATTTAAACCTAAACACACATAAGAATAAGATCAGAAACACGTTTAACCGTGGAGAGATGAGCAAACAATGTGACTAGAGAACGAAAACTACAATATTCGAAATTCAAATTTAAAGTACTTAACGTAGACAGTGTCAGATGGAACGAAAGCTATCAGTCAAATTCTCCACGTTTGTCAGGAGATTTGCAACATAAAGACGAGACGTCTCGTTCGTATGTCTTTACTTCTGTACGATAAATGTGGCAGCTAAGTGTGGGGGGGTTTCAAGTCTTCCCTATTTTAAATTAATGTTTGCACGGGCAATTTTACGTGCTAAATTACCAGACTATAGACCATTTTTGCTAGTTTACGGAGTATTTTTGTCCTGATTTAAAAATATTTTTTTGTTTATATTTTAAAAATAGGTCGGAATAACCGGCCTTTTACCGGCTTAACCTTACGTGAGTAATTTCCGTATAATATTAACAAATTTGTAGTATAAGTACTATTTTTGTTTTATGTGGGAAAATTGGACACTCAATTAAAGTGGTAGCCTATTTGGGAAACCGTTAGACTTGACAGCGTGAGGTCGCGGGTTTCAAATCCAGGGCCCGTACCAATGAGCTCTTTGGAGCTTATGTACGGATTTTCATACCACTGGCTTTTCGGTGAAGGAAAACATCGTGAGAAAACCTGCATACGTACGGAGATAAAAATCAATGGCGTATGTGAATCCACCAACCCGCAAATTGGCCAACGTGGTGGATATGGCTCAATCGTCTTTTCCGGGGTAGGCCTAAGTGGACTATAAAATTTATGATGTGACAATTGTCTACATTGCTATTGAACTCTATCGGCGCAGGTAGTTCTGCTATATACAAATACCAAATCGTCCAAGCATTTCCTATTGCTAGCGGTGGTCTCAAATGAGCTTTCGATCGCATGTTCCGAAATTTAGCTTGGTTTGCGCGATGTGATGCTGATCAGAGCATGTTGGAAGGGTAGTAATGAGAACGGATAAAACGCTGATGCGGATATTCAGTGGCTTTTAAATAATGGAAAGATAACACTGCTCTGGATTTTGGGTAAATAAATGCCAATTCAGCGGGACGAAAATATCAGCTTAATTTTCTGAAATGACGTTATGTGCGGGAGCGACTTTTGACCACCGTTTGACCACAACTCACCTGATGGTAAGTTACAATGCGGTCTAAGATGAGGCATGCTTGAGCAGGAGCCTATTTACTCTTTTCTTGAAAAGACCTAGGTTGTACTTTATTGTACTTTACCAAGGTAGGGTGCGCATTCCATTCCTGTGCAGTTCGTTTTTAGAAACGCGCTGCGCTTTGGAAACTCCTTTTGTGGTATTTAAACTAAGTATGCTATCTGCACTTTATACGGTTTTACCTTTATAGAAGCAATAAAAACGTGTCGGAATAGTTAGTACATGTTTTGCGTTTTTCTCTTTCAAATTTGGAACTCGATCGAAACAGACAAAAGACGAATTACTTATTCATAGGTTACTCCTCGTTTAATAATAAGGGTGATACATTTCAAGTTTTAATCCATTTCTAACGACGAGCTTCAACAAAGGGCTGGCAAAAAGTCGCGAAAGTTTGAAAGTTACTATTATGTAAAATAATTAAAAAAATACCAACATAATGGTTATTCTTAAGTACTGAAACACGTTTATAGCACAGCACGATAGTTACAATCTGGGTGTCTTCAAATCACGAGTGTATCAGTTTCTTCTAGGCAAGCGTGCTCCATCGTAGACCGCATCATCGCTTAACATCAGGCGAGTCGGTGGTCAAAGGCAAACCTATTATTAATTTATTTAAAAAAAACATGTGATTGATAAATCACGGGGCGCACCTAGATTTCATATTTCTAAGGATTGTGACTACCGCTACACTGGTTGTGAATGCTAATTAACAGTGTGAAATAACACCCACACTTAATGTTAAACGATTCCGTGTAGAACAATTAAAAGAGAGATTTATTGCCGACTGCAACTGATAGGATACCTGACCCGACACGCGCCGACACGTGGTCAGGCGTGCTCATGCGCATAATCAAGCAGACAACTATGAGGATCGTTGTACTATACTATATTAGGTATATTTAACATAAATTTCAAGTTCAGTTTTGTTCATCAGTTCTGGTGGCCAATAAGCCGCCAGATTAAAATGGGATTGGGCGAGACATGTGGCGCGTATGCATCCCAACTGATGGGCCAGGATCGTCACACAGTGGGTGCCCGATGGACGAGTGACGACGCAGTTAAGGAAGGCACAAGAAACGCTGGTGTGACAATCTTGACTCGTTCCGGAGAGGTTGGCAAGAGTTGGCGGAGGACCGAGATTTATGGAGGGATATAGGGGAAGACCTTTGCCCAGCAGTAGGACAGTATAGGTTAAAAAAAAGAACAAATTCAGTGCTTTTTCCCCACAGAAAATGGAAGTAAAAAATAAAAATAAAAAATCTTTTCTGTGTTTTTCCCTATCCCAAAAAATGCCCAACGTGCCTAAAGAAGTTTTCACTTCAAAAAACTTACCTGCAATCGTAAATATATATATCGTAATATATAATATATAGATGTGTGTAAACAATTCTTGTTTGTGCATGGATGTGTGTGAGTCATTTCTGCAGTACACAAGACTTCATAAAAGTCGCAATAAATACCACAGAAAAACATTTTTTTTTTCTTTTCTGTGGTATTTTTTCTGTTATAAATACGATGGAACCTTCGTAGTCTTAAAAACAAAATACTTATAGCTTCTCGTGTTTTTTTTAAGTTTCCTATTCCGATACCGATTTTTATACTGAAAGACTGCTCGTAAACTATTTTTTTCATATTAAGGTTATCTATCGTTGAGGATAAAATACATTATTTAGGTATACAGGGTTACGCATAAAGACTGTCCTAAGCAGAAAGGAGGTCATTGTACTCATTTTTTTTAACGCCATAAGTGGCAAACAAGCAGACGGACTGTCTGATGGTAAGCAGTCACCGTCGCCTATGGATACTTGTAACAACAGTGGGCCTAGTGTGAGTTTTTCTAGTTGCGTTAACGTACACGACCCACGTTAGCGTAAACCACGATTTGTATGAAATAAGAGCAGTTTCATCTACATGGCGCCAGATGGCGTTGTTCTTTTTTCATACAAATAGTGGTTTACGCTAACGCGGTCGTGTACGTTAACGCAACTAGAAAAACTCACACTAGGCCCACAGAACTTCACAAATACATTGCCGACCCTTTAGGACTATTAACTCGCCTTTTGAAGAACCCCATGTTGTAGCTTCTCTGAAACACCGTGGAAGGTAGCTCATTCCACATTATGAACAAACTTTACTATGGGCCCAACCTTTAAATCAAGAAAAAAATATAGCTGTTCCATAGGTTTTGTCGAGTGTCGATGACCGTTTTCTATGGAACAGCAAAAAAATTTCCGCGCATTTAGAGTTGCTCCTATAGTGAAAGTTGTTCATAAAAATTACCTTCTTTCGGATTAGTACAGTCTATTTGCGTAACCCTGTAGAGCATTACAACAATGGGTCTTTTAAACAATGTATTACTAAATACAGTACAGTTACAGTTACAGCTAGCAAATTCAATAAATTGTGGTCTCAATGGGTGAAGAAATCAGTATAATATTTTAAGCGAAGCACTGTACCGCAACTCACTTAAATTAACAGGTGTATGTAAATTGTATTAAAACTGAATTTACAATGTGAAAATTGAAAAATTATACCATTATTTTTAAGGGATCCAAAAAACAAAACCGGACAAGTACGAGTAGGACTCGTGCTCTGAGGGTTCCGTTGCACGGAAAAATCAGAGCGCGAGACCAAAAAAAAAAACTAACTGAAGTTGAAATATTGAAAGACAAACTTAACTTTGTAGTTGACAATAAGGTATTTCCATACATAACAACTACAAAATGTAAGTTAGTAATATCAATATAATTATTTTTATGATATAACTTCAAATTTATAACTCTCGGATTAATTTCTATATATGTGCTATGAGACCTTGCCTTTTGCCAAATTTTCCAAAGATTCTAGGTCAACGGGAAGTACCCTATAGGTTTTGATTCCCCTGTGAAATCGCAAAATATGCGACATAAACGTTCATATCTTTTGATTGCGTTGACTTACAACTTTAATTTTTTTACAGCTGAAAGAAACAGTAGACAAGTATTTAATATATAATTTCAACTCGATACCTTTACGCGTTCTTGAGAAAAAGGGCCTTGACAGACGGACAGACAAACGGACAACGAAGTGATCCTATAAGGGTTCCGTTTTTTCCTTTTGAGGTACGGAACCCTAACAATTAGAAAGTAGTTAAAGCTTGCAAAATTTTGTTGTATTTATAACAGAGCAGTAGCAGGGCCTTACGCCCAACTCCTTACGTGGTCTCAAACTAACGTTAAAACAGCGCAGTTTGAAAAATTACGCGAACGTGAACCTTAACGCGCCCAGATACGGTTTGCGGTTGCGCAACCTTTTTCATCACCTGAACTGGATTGCTTAAAACAGCTAGGCTTAAGGCCCCTGTAAAATGTTTTGTAATTATACTTTGTCCAAGTTTTTTTGCGCTGACATTTGCAAGAACATTGTAAGAAATCGAATGAAAATATATTCTTTTAATATATCACTGCACTATATCCGGCTACCCAGTTACAACACACAAAACAAAACAAAAAACATACGCAACTCTTATATAGTACTTAGTGTAGAAAATGCAATGTTCAAAAAAACTGCACCTTGACTGTCTGCCTGCGCGGCTTCCTCCCTGTTCAAGTGGTCTTTCTATAAATATCCCTATATAGTATGTATTTTATTTTGAGACTCGACATCTGTAATAATACACTTACGTTGCAAATTTTTTGTGACATAAAGGACGCGATGAACGGAATCATCTGTGTTTTTGTCTCCAAACACGTGTGGCCCTCAGCATCCCGTTTGTGTAAAAGAGATTTCTGCATTTTTTGTCGGATTCTGTCATTCTTGTCCTACTTCAAAATCACAGTGCAAGCAAGTTTTACAAAATACCTAGATTGTATTGTTCCAGTTGTTTTTGTTTGTACTCATACTCTGTACGTTTTTAGGGCTCAATATGCATTACAAAGTACAAGACTTTGCACTAATGCACTTAAGTATTTGACAATATTGAAACATATTTCTTTTATTTTGTTTTTGCTGCCACGATGAGCGCTAAAATCTTCTTTTGTTTTTACTGAATTCATTTCCATTTTATGTTACTGTAGAGTATGTAGACGTTGCCATTTTAGTTGCGAAACATTTTGAAGTATTCTATTAGCCTCATTACATTTTGTAGAAATGCTAACTCGGCTTATATTTCATCTATACTAATATATATAATATAATCTATACTAATATTATAAAGAGGAAAGATTTGATTGTTTGTTTGTATGTTTGTTTGCATTGAATAGGCTCCGAAACTACTGAACCGATTTGAAAAATTCTTTCACTGTTGGGAAGCTACACTATCCCCGGTTAACATAGGCTATATTATTATTTTTTTTAAATAGGGATCCTTACTAAAACTCCAATAATGTAACCCAAGGTGTAAAAAATAAGATTTGTAATTTTGACTTTGCGTGTTTGACAGTTCTAAGACAGGACAACGTCTGTCAGGTCTGCTAGTAAACAATAAAGTCAAAGAGAAAGATGTGAATACTAATTCAAATATCAAACAAAATACTAAAAATACCTATAATAAAATCTGCTTAGAAGGTGATGTGTATGCATCAAATAAAACGTATCGAAATAACGCAAAATATAATAAACAAATCGCTCGTATGATTTCGCACGAAAATATCATACGAAATGACTGATTTATGAAAGTTTCGAACGAAAACCCAAGATGCATTCAAAAAATAATCATATCACTGCTAATTCAACGACTGGTTTGAACCGTTGGAATTTGCTTTATATAAATAAAAAAAACTTTAATTTCGCATAATATTTTCGTGCGAAATGTCTCCAGACACCCCAAGCCCAAACTGATTTTGTAATATAGTAAAATAATAATAATAAAAAAATACCTTTTCGTTAAGAACTGTAAAATATATATTTTGTAATTTTGATTTCATAAGTATTGACGACAGCTGTTTTCTTTTTTACGCATCGATCCATTGTCATAAAATAAAATTGCATATAGTATGTAATAATAATACGGCAGGTGCCGTTTCTCATCCTATAGATCTGTTCTCCTATCCACAAATTGTTAGCCTCAATAGCCCATTTTTTTCCCTATGCTGTACAATAGTTTCATATTCTATTTTATACACGTTCCAGAATTATATTTTATATTCAACAGGGCCTCTTTATGTTAGTTTTGGCCCCTCCAATGCCGTAAAGGTCCAGGCTAGACCCGTGAAGAAATTAAAATAAAGAGTTATAATAATAGTAATAATTGCAGTAGCTATTTCTTTTTCATTTACGTCGTCTCTCGTGTTGTGGGTTAAAGGATTTAGGCACTGACACATTTAAAAATTTAAATTTCAATAAAATTAAACCTGGTATTAAGTGTTATATCGGTTGATTCTAAACGAACTATTTTCAGGTGTTGCGTTATTTCAATGGCACGTTGTATACGTTCAGTCACTCTACTCTATTGTCTAGGGAAATCACAAAATGTATACATAACACATGACTACTATAGAATTTAGTATGCGTAAATATCTAAGACACTGAACGAGAACAAACTTATTAGCTTTACTCAAGTTGTTGGCGACTGGCCGAATATAAGCTAGTTTTACTTTTTTAATTCAAAACAACTGTTGTTTTTTCTTTTTTTCTTATTTTTTTTATGCCAGTTGTGTCATATTTTGATGGTAGCTTTTTCATTAGTTCGCGTTCAGTGTGAAAGTTTTGTTCTAAAATATTTAAACTAAACACGTTTCTACCACCATTGTGCTAATCATTATTCCTCATTACAAGTCCGCCGTTTACTAACACGAGTTGAGACGAGAATGTAATCTCAATAATTACAGTTATATAAAACTAATCTTACTTGGAGAGTACCCATCTGACGATGAAAACAAATTCACCAAGCTGGAGATCGTCACGGACCTCTTCATTCGTCCGTTGGACGACCCTCCCGGAAACCATTTCATATTTTCAACTCTCTACGAACGCTCGTTTCCAACTTGAAAAATACAAATATCTTTGCGACAAAGTCAAGTCACGACTCATTCTTACAGAGGTAAAAAAGATACTGAGTAGGTATCGTCCGATTCCGATTAATAAGTACCCAGTCTAGGTTTGATTAATGAATATTAAAATTGTATTAAGAATGGAATCATTTAGCGCGTGTCACAGCTGTGGTTAGCATTGAAGTCATTTGTTTTTATTTTTACTATACTAGTATAATTCTACGTCAGACATCACGATGTTTATATTTACTCCTGTTTAAAAAAATATTTAAATATATTATTTTAAAATATTTTCGATTTTTTATCATATTTGTAATAATTAATAATTAAAGCTTCTTTATTTTTTTTGTTTGGTATACCTTTGTACTTACATTTTTCATTACAAAAAAACATTATAATACGCGTCTCTATGAAAAGTTTCTAGGGGCATACTAGATTTTATTAGACTTTGACAACACTCTCACTATCAATTAAGATTTTTTTGTAATAATGTTATAACAATCAGTTATGACAGCTTTTCAAATAATATGTCAAAATTCATCAAAAATGGCCATTCACAATGTTCGTCATGACTACAGAAAAGAGAACTAAATAGAACGGAAATGAGGAGGAAAATCTGTTACCAGGCATTATGCGTGAACCTTGATTGAACATTCTTGATTAGATCAATGCGTCGAACTCCGCATCACAGTTGCTGACTGACCAAACTGACGTTTCGTTTATATGGGTGCAACTGGCTACAACAAATTTCTTACAAAAATGTCTTGACAGCCGTTCTAATTTAAACTAAAAAAAAATCTTTTCTGTAGTCACGGTCATGACAAATTTTGACAACTTTATTGTTACACCTGGGGTCTTTTTAGGGCTTCTTACACAAAAGATGTCAACGGGACCTTATTACTAATCCTACGTTCTCTACCTGTCCTACCTTGTAACAGCTGTATCTTTTGAACCGTAATAGACAGCTAGTTGACTTATTCACAGAACGTGTAATGTTACGGTGGATTAACTAGGAAATAAAAAGAAAGGCAAAAAGCAAAAGAATTTTGACGTCTATACCATACGGGGAAAAAACAACATGTCACTTCATTGTATTATTTTCTTAAACTAGTGTATTTTCGAGCCGGTTAAGTAAGGAGCAAAAAAATTATATAACTTCCTTGAGGGTGTATTTTTCCTTACTCTAGTGTAAAAACCGTAATACGTACATGCGTAAATCTTGGTATGATTAGTAAAAACTCAAATAATTAGCACGAGCCAAGTGCGAATTGGGCGCGCGCTACATATTCCAATATGAATGAAAGAAAACACATGTTTTGGGCGCAGAGATCTTGGTGAGCATGTCTGTCTCGCACTTGGCCGGCGTTTATTAAAAAAAAATTTTTTTTTTAAATATTTTTGTCGTAAAAAATCTGCAAACATTCTTTATTAAATCGTTGTTAAATAAATTAATCTAAGTAGGTACGGTTGTTCTCGTAATTAAAGTAACGAATAATTTTAAAACTAGATCAGTATAACAAGTCGTGCGTCACAACGAAGGCAGGTTGACACTAACCACCACTTTGGTAGCAACTAACCAATTTACTAGAAATAATTGAATAATCTTTAAAAACAAAGAGACAATGGGCGGTGTAGGTACACCAAACTTAATGGCAAAAAGCT
This sequence comes from Agriopis aurantiaria, assembly GCA_914767915.1. Classification (NCBI taxonomy): domain Eukaryota; kingdom Metazoa; phylum Arthropoda; class Insecta; order Lepidoptera; family Geometridae; genus Agriopis; species Agriopis aurantiaria. The sequence continues at coordinate 9,791,134 of OU611999.1, forward strand.
ATTGAAATCATAGAAAATTATTAAAACTTTTTTGCACGCAAGTGTCACTTTAATTTCTTTTGGTATCCAAAAAAAAATAAAAAAAATATTTGACAAATGATCCACTGCAATATACATTCCAATAATTTATTCAATTTTATCGCGGACACTAGGCTAATGTAAGTTCAATAATATTATATTGTCTAATCTAACACTAACGCGAGATAAGTCAAGTAGTCTAGAATAAGATAAAATAATAATTAAAAAGGATTTGTCATTCGTGTGACTTAATGTCACAGATCTACTACCTACTTAATGTAGAGCAATTCTGATTGCTGCACTTAGACAATTATGTTTTATCGGTAATTTGTTTTTATTGCCATTGACCCGCTCTAGTTCATAGTGAATTATCATACTTAATTTGGATCTGTTCTCTTACGTAGGTACATTGTATTTTTTTTTTATTGTAGCGCATTCCATGGACTCAAGGTTTTTTGCCTTTTGCTACCTTATAAAAAAGTTTCGTCTACTAATGAATGCAACAAGTATAATTACAATATATATATTAATTATTACCATGTTGCGTGTACACATCGAGCAGTCCAGATCGCACAAGCAGGACCCATTGATAAGTTGAAGAATGTGCCAGCTATCGCTCTCCTCAACCATATTAAAGGGAACAGGAAAACCCGCGATGCCGCCGCAAAAACGAGCCTTATACCATACTAGCGGTCCGCCCCAGCTTCGCACGGTTATAGATTATAACCTATGTCACCCGGGAATAGTGTAGCTTCCCAACAATGAAAGAATTTTTCAAATCGGTTCAGTAGTTTCGGAGCCTATTCAATGCAAACAAACAAACAATTACATTTTTCCTCTTTATAATATTAGTATATAGTTTAGGGCTTGTTTTTGCGGCGGTTTTAAGCCCATATCTGGGTACAAACGCAATTGGTACATTGTATTTTTGCATTGCAGGCCTATATTTACTTGTACTGTACACTAATATTATAAAACTGTAATCAACACTAGTATTAGGTATATCGAGGTAAAGATTTTTTGAGGTAAGTTCGAGTCTTTGTGCATACAAACATTTGAGAGGTAACCTCGGAAAATCCTGGAGCAATTGTGAAAACTCTTTCACTGAAAGAAATTATTAGTAACATAGCGATAGCCATAACTCACACTTGAAAATTGAATCGTAACTGTACAGTTGGTTTTTATCAATGTAGTGTAATTATTTGAAAATCGTTGCCGCAATTTTAGTAAAGCTTTTTTGGTTACTAGCTTATTGTCTGCAATTTTGTACGGATCGGCTCTGCTTTTGGCCTCCCCAATAGATTCAGTATAAAAAAAAAAATTTTGCTTACTTTCGTTGTATAAGGAAAACTTGTGTAAAATTGTATGCTTCTGTTCTGGACCCAGAAGATAAGACTGTGCGTCATCTGTCAGTGAATGATTGACAAGTTTTTTTTATTAAGTAGATGTTGAATTTATAATTTATAATATAATTATATGATTATTTTATTTTATTTATTTTGATTATTTTATTATATTTTTTATATTTATATATTTTTTTTAAGAATCGTTGCTCCATTAAAAAAAAAAACGTAATAAAAGTGTTTAATTTCAATGTGTAATATCGCGACAACCTAAGAAATAAGAAGGCTAAAATGTCAAAACAAATAAACTTCAACATATTGTTTCCCATATTTACACGTGAATTCGTGTTTTGGTTAATAATGCATTTGAGCATTTAATAATGAAACTGTCCTCCTGAAACTGTATTCACCAGTACAGTCGAGATTTCTTGTCCCAAATTAGTGCCACCACGGTCTTATTGAATTCGGAGGCTCCATTTGAAAACGTCTAATAGTGTTCCGCATTATATCCTATTACCATGTTAAATACTTTGACGGCTGGTGACTGACATGACGGCTGGATAATAGATAGTAACATCTCTATTATAGTCTAGCGCAAAACCGAAGCAACGTGATGTGCTGAACTTGGTATAATTTTATTAGATAATGTTTTTCTTCAACTCTATACCTAGATAATGTCTCAAAAAAAAAAACACTAAAGAAAATGAAAAAAAAAAAATTGATATGTTATATCTGGGACCTTACGGCCAACTGCTAACGCGGTATCAAACTAACGTTGAATCCGTTTCCTCTTTAGCACTTACACCCCCTTTAGTCGTCCATATATATTGTTAAATGCATTTCTTAATTTGTTAAATGCACATCTTAGTTTGTCTTAGTTTATTTACAGTCTATTGCTTTTTTCTTTGTTCTAGTAATATTATACATCTATACTATATATTATATATATTATTTATTATTTATATTTTATATATATATATTATACATATATATGTTTTATTCAAATGTTTTAGCGTTCATATAATGTATGTACTTTGTTTTTTATAAGTAGAAACTTTAAAATGCCCTCTTTGTCTCTAGCTAATTATTAACTCTGTTAATTAAGACAGTTAGTTTCTCTAAGATAATAAATATAAATAAATAAATAAATATGATGTCATTTTGATCATCTCGTTTGCAGTTGTGTACCGCTCAATATTGAAGTATGCATTTGTAGAACTAGTGAAAATATGTCAGTGTGTGTGCAATACGGGTTTACCTCGCCCCCTTCAGTTTTTGGCAGACTTTTTTCGGTACTAGCTCGAATTTAAGGCAAATCCTAACTATATAATGATCAAAGGTTAATATACTCCCAAAGACCCAAACATATCTATTTAAGTATGTATTTAAAACTATATATGTATGTTTATCAGTCTCTGGCAGCCATATCATATCAAATTTATTTATATCACATTCTCCCAAACGTGACATTATATTATTATATTATTAAAGCTGTTGCCCTCGACTTCACACGCGTAGACTTTCATGTAATGAAAATGAATAAGGAATCTACTGGCCAAATTTCTGCTTTGTAGGTCAAGTAGTTTTCGAGATTTTGTGGTGAGTCAGTGAATGAATGCGTGAGTGGTATTTCGCTTTTATGTTTAGATTTGTCATCATGTTGGGCCAACATTTTAGAAACAATTCCCACATGTAGTGGTTTAATAGATTAGTTTTTTTACAGTAGTTATGATTTAAATTGTTTTTATATGTAATTTTTAACGACGAATCTAAAAATGATAAACTGCTAACAGAGTGTGGTTTTGGTTGACGGACCGCCGTCTGACCAACGGGAGAAAAAGAGTGAGAGTAACATATTTCCCTCTCTTTCTCTCCCGTTGGTCAGACGGCGGTTGAAGTCAACCAAATACACACGCCTGCTAGCACTATAAGAACTAATTCTTTTACCTACAAATATTTTATATTAAATTGGGAGTTTTTTGCCATGAAACAAAACATGGTTTACCTCTAAAGCTACAATACAAGCTTTGCAAGTAAAACGTACGTTCTGTAGACCAACCTCTGCTATCTCAAGATAAACATTCGTCAACAATCAAAATAATATTATTGCATACTATATTAAGAATGATGTTGTGGTTTTTGTATCGATAAAAAAATATGTTTATTACCAGCTGTGTGTATGATGGGATTTCCCACCAGCAACTTAGGAGCCAACTTATTAAGATTTTCACTGTCATTAAGTATCCTTACAAAGAGTACAACTTAACGGGTTTAAAAAAAAAAAACCGCGGTCAAAAACAAACTAATAAACTATCTATGGAATGAAAAAAAAAAGAACACCACCCAGCCTAAACCGCTAAGCTATAAGAAGCACGTTTATTTATTTAAACGTAAGAATAATAAGGAAAGTTTTCTGAAAATTTATTCCTTAAAACGGTTCATTCCTTAAATCATGAGTTGCTTTATATTTGCGTTAGATTTGCAACATATGTTTACGTATATATGTTTAAAGTTAACATTGGTATGTCAACTGACGGATATCGACTGTTTTGTTTATGAAAGTATGAAAGGTATGCGTAGCTTGTTTCGCAAGAATAACCTATAGATACAAATGAAAAAAATATTTAGTTGGTGGCTATGCCCTTAATCCTGCAGATTTGTAAAATAGCTCATCTTTGATTGATACACTTTATACTTGTCAATACGAATTTATAAATATTTTGGGACATTTGTTTTTTGCCTTCAATGTATCTCAAAACTTCATTCATGCATGCAGGCTGATCCAAATGCTCAAACCCACTACCAGTTGAGTTAAACCGGCGCTGATAGTCCTTGACTTTCAGGATTAATGCCGAGACGGACCCATTAGACACTGACAATCAGTGTCGTGTCAATCCTTTAGATATAAGTTTTTGTAAAGGTGTCGAATAAAATTTATTTTCTTTCTTTTCATTCTTTCTTTTTTTCTTTCTTTCAGTTGGCAGCGTACCCAGCATGATGGCGGCAAAACTACGCTCAAATGATTATACTTTGAACTAAATCAACGCCAGTATTTTGGACATGCGTCGCATCAATTAGATGCACTGGTATTTTTACACGCTTTGTTTAGCTTCATAATTTCAGCCTATCACGTTCCCACTGTTGGGACTAAGGCCTTCTCTCAGAGAGAAAGAGGATGGAGCCTAATCCACCATGCTGACCCAGTACATATTGGTGAATGTCACATGTCTTTAAGATAGCCCGTTGGTCCAGTTGGTAGTGAATCTGCCTTCTGAGCTTGGGGGCGCGGGTTCGATTCCCGCCTAGGGCAAACATTTATGTGATGAACATTTGTGTTTGTTCTATATCTGGTTGTTTATCTATTTAAGTATGTATTTAAAAACTATATATGTATGTATATCAGTCTCTGGCAGCCATATCACAAGCTTTGCTTAGTTTGGGGTCAGATGACCGTGTGTGAAAAAATGTCCCGAATATTTATTTATTTATTTAATTTTCACTGAGGTTCTTGGACATACCGGTTTCCTCACGATGTTTTCCTTCACCGTTTTTAGCGATGACATCGAAACTGCACATAATTTATTTAAGTACTAAATAAGTTATTGGTGCCGAGGATCGAACCAGGTGCCATCAGATTTTAAAGCGCACACGTTACGTTACTTGGCCTCCATCGCTCATGTATTAGTTTCACTTGTAATTATAACTGGCTAACTAACAATGTAATCAAATCTTGGGAGTCGATTATAGAAGATGGAAAGTGGAACTCTTTAATGTCACGAATGATACTGAAAAAGCTATAAAGGGGGAAAGATGAGAAACATCATGCACCGCACCGTGCATTTTTTTCACTATTGTGTTTTAGTTTTTAAGCACATTAATATTTTTAAATATGACGGGATCGCGGTCAGCAAGGACCTAATGTCTCTGCTACTCTGTGGAATGCACTGTCTGAATGGGTGTGCCTCGATAGTTATAATCTGTGCTCCATCGTAGACCGCATCTTCACTTAACATCAGGCGAGGTCGCGGTTAAACGCAAGCCTATTTAATAATAAAAAAAAAGGTTTTTTAAACATATAAATAAACTTTAACCGTCTTACCACAAAAGATTTAAGCACTCTTTAGACAAGTGTTTAGCATATTTTTCGCAGGGAAACAATTGCTAAACACTTGTCTAAAGCGTGCTTAAATATTTTGTGGTAAGACTATAATTTTTTGACACATGTATATCCTATAGCAGCATAAGGCATCTTCTCCACATGGATAAATTAAATAGGTAAGTAAATAATTAGCCTTACGTCAATCACTAAATCGAAAAGGTACTTTACATATTGCTAAATCTAAAACTGCTACTTAGTTACCTACCCTGATTCTACAATGTACAATGTACGAAAAAGTTGAAGTTACTAACTTTGTAGGAATCTAACAAAGTATAATGTTACAGAAACGTTTTACTGCCATCCATCTCACTTTTTATGGGCTAAGAATTTTCCTCGTAAAGTATTTCGAATCTGTCACAAGACTCGCAAGTGACTTAAATAAATAAAAAAACTTATAATATATTATGGCACAGTTGTGTCATAATATTATGTATTTACAGTTTTGGCCCTAGTTTTTCAGCATCTTTTATATCTTATATGTGATATATATATAACAGATTCACTAAATACAAATCTTAAATTTCACTCACAAACAACGCATAGCCTTGTCGGTTCAGTGTTTTGGAGCTACGATGCCACAGATAGACACACAGATACACACTTTAAACTTATAACACCCCTCTCTTTGCGTCGGGTTTTAAGAAGAAACGCCACGTGACACCAGGGGGGTTAGACAAGACCCATTTTCTGTTAGCGTTAACGCCTGCGGAAAGGTGAAATTGTATGAAAATGACATTGACATTAGCTTGAGAGAAATTAATTATCTCAAGCTAAAGTAATTTTCATACAATTTCATCTTTCCGTAGGCGTGAACGCTAACAGAAAATGGGTCTTGTCTAACCCCCCAGAGGACGTGGCACAAAGGCATAACCTTTAATTAGGGTTCCGTACCTCAAAAGGAAAAAAACGGAACCCTTATAGGATCACTTTGTTGTCCGTCTGTCTGTCCGTCTGTCCGTCTGTCAAGACCCTTTTTCTCAAGAACGCGTAAAGTTATCAAGTTCAAATGTATACTAAATACTTGGGTCTAAGGTTTCTTTTGGTTGTAAAAAAATAAAATTTGTAAGTCAACGCAATCAAAAGATATGAACGTTTATGTCGCATATTTTGCGATTTCACAGGGGAATCAAAACCTATAGGGTACTTCCCGTTGACCTAGAATCATGAAATTTGGCAAAAGGCAAGGTCTCATAGCACACATATAGGAATAAATCCGAAAGTCACAAATTTAAAGTTATATCATTTAAAAAAATCATTATTTTGCTATTACAATTTTACATTTTGTACTTGTTATGTATGGAAGAACCTTATAGTAAACTACAAAGTTAAGTTTGTCTTTCAATATTTCAACTTCAGTTATTATTATTTTTGACTCGCTCTCTTAGGGTTCCCTCCAACGGAACCCTCAGAGCACGAGTCCTACTCGTACTTTCCGTTTTTTTTTTTTGTATCGTATTAAATGGAAACTACGGTTAAATTTTCTTTAAAGGAGAGCCGTTTTATTTGTTTTTGTTTTGCGAACAATAATTATGTTTAACTCGATACTAAGATTCGGGTTAATGATCCTCGATATCAGCGCAGGGGTCCTAATCGTTTCCACTTATTGTGCCAATTAGTAGCGTATCTAGTATGCCGTGAACTCGCACTGATGCAAACGGTACTTGTGCTCTGTTATTATCTGTAAGATGTCTCAAAGCTTTAAATAAAACAAAACTATAGACGAAAACAGCATTTATAAAGCAGTCTGCGGGCAAGGTGTCCAAACAAAAAGCTGGCGACGTTACTTTGAGTAGTCAAACTATTGTTTGGCTGAAGTAAGCGCCATTAAACGTAGTATATAATATAGTCACGTAGTCGTGTAGTTAAGACAAGCGTCACAGAATATATACACAAAACCCCGCAGTACACGTTACGTCGACCGGATAAGCACATAGAATACTTTTTTTAAATCCCGGAATCGATTTATGTATATAGTTTTCAGAGATGAAACGCGCCGAAAGACAATTTTGCTCTACCCTGATAAAGGTTAGGGCCAGCGCTGTCTCGTTGTTACTAAATTGAATAAGACATCTGATTTATTTATGATGGATCTCAGCCAATTAGAATTGCTTTGATCGCATGAATGTATGCAGCTTAGTTACTGTTAGACTGTGAAACGCGTATCGTTAATTTGTATAATAAACAATTAATGGTACGCAACTACGCTGCGTGACTCTATAATTATAAATAATATTACAAATGCAATGTCCAGACTCCAAGAACGTATAAGTAAGTAATTAGCATGTTTGGATGTGTCGTTTGATTTATATTTTCTGTTTCCCTATACTGGAGTTCATCCCCGTAATCCAACATATCCTATCTAATCCTATCTCTAGAATTTGTATGAAATACGAAGTGCGAACGATTTTTTTATATTTGTTTTTGTATGCGCGCACCAAGTCAAACCAACCGTATTTTTTGGAGAAATGTATGTTCTTAACTGTATTGTTTTGTTATATTTTTGCAGTTTGGAGTTGAGACTTTTGGACCGTGGGGGCCAGCTGCTCTCAAACTGTATAGGGACCTGCGTTTAGTGGAGGCGACGGGTGACCGGAATGCTGGCCGTTTTTGGCCAAAAAAATTGCATTGCCATTCTACGTGCTGCCAGCATACTGGCCCTTTTCCCTTTCGCCAAGGGGCTTTAAGAATGTTTTTTTTAAATTAGTTTAAGATATATTTATTTTGAAGTAGTTTTAGTTCATTTGAAATTGGTTATGTTTTGTTAAGAAAAGAAAAAAGAAAATTGAATTGAATGCTTACTTGTGTGCCATCGGTATCGATTCTATGCTAATCGGGTCTACATTCAACCGATTTAACAGTTTCCTTAGCACTGATATCAAGGCCATATAGGGCCATTGATTGTCTCTATGTGCTATGTGTGTGTACAGTTTACATAAACCAATGGACGGAAATGTTGGCGACGCGTATATAGACGCATAGAAGCGCCGAGTAGTACCTACTCGATTTTGTCCGCCAAATACGTTTTATTTTTGATGACGCTTCGTTTATTCCACTCGATTGCCAGTCTTAATTTTATTCTCATTTAGCAGGTCTATTGAATGCAGTATCTCAATAGAAATAATTTATCACACAAATTGACTCTCAACTTGAAAAACGAACTCTAAAAATTTACGATTTTACGCGAGGCCACAAGACGAATGGATGTGTTTTATCGGTTATAGTATGAAGGTGGAAATTATGAGCACAATTTGTCATCTGCAGAGGAAAGATCTTATAAAATATCTACCATCGTTTTATCTACAATTCTCTTACGAAGAGAAACCGTTTCTCCTCTTGGAAAATAGAATATTTCCAAGGAATTTATATACCCTAAAGCTTCAGAGAAGGTAAGTTTCCAAACAACGCCTTCTCAAAACGTAAGCTACAAATTCGCTTTGTAGCTTACGTTTCGATTGGTATTTTAAACGATTTAAGCAAGAAAATTAATGGATTACATGTGGAATGTCACACCATAACTCTTATGCTGCTTTTCTGATTTGTTGTGGTACGATTTCACCGCGCAAATTGTCATAGTAAAAATTTTATAAATTTTTTGGTGTCATATATGACACCATTTGAATGGCTCAAATTTTGCGAATGTACCTACTTGGTTTCTTTGTATAGTTATTCTAAGACGTTTGCTTTTAAATTCATTTGAAATATTCCCATATTTCAAATGAATTTAAAAGCAAACGTCTTACTAGTGCGCTTTCGTTCTTACACAAGGGCACTTATTCTCTAACTAAAACACCCACGTAACCGCGGCGCGTTAAGTTAACCTTTAAAAATTTTCCTCTATAAAATAAAGGGCAACTTTTTGAGGTTAACTTAACGCGTCGCTTTACGAGCATGTTTGTAGTTATAGTTAGTGAATCAGGGCCCTGGCATGGCCCAGTCCCAGCTCAGTGCCAGAAAAAGCATTTGAACTTGAGCCCGCTGTGTGAGGCATTTGTACATTATAATAGTGTTAACACACGTATGGATTTGGTTGACGGACCGCCGTCCAACCAACGGGAGAGAAAGAGTGAGAATATAATATTTCCCTCTCTTTCTCTCCCGTTGGTCAGACGGTGGTTGAGGTCAACCAAATCCATACGTGTGTTAACACTATAACTTAACAAGCGCGAAACTGACAGAGCGCTTCTGTAACGATCAAAACAAAAGAAGCTCTCCACGATTGATAAAATCTTGCACGCGCGTTTTGAGTGTCAGTAGGTATTTTTGAAAAGTGGAAGCTTCGTTTTGCTTGCAAAATTTAACTTTATTGCGATGTGATGAGAGTCTCTATTTATTTAAATGTGACTGTCGGAGTCAGCCTTCTGTACCTGTAAACTAACTTATTATGTGCCTATACTTATATGGTAGATAATATTTTAGCATAAATTTTATTACTATTAGGCCTAATTTCACATTTGTACGTGAAATAGTCAAATCACGATGACAAAATAAACATTCCGATGAGTAAAAATATTTGCTTACCAATCACAGATAACATTGCTAATAAACTGATACATTGGACTAGGCCCTTTTTTATGGTTAAAAGACTAGGCGTTTGACCACAGCTCATCCGTAGTTAAGTGACGATGCTGTCTAAGTGATGAAAAGTGATAAATTACATTGACAAATTCAATAACGATGTTTATTTATTGCCTTTATTTTCATCTTCTGCTATTCGTCATAATTACAATTATACTCGGTCCAAGATTGTGTAGGTTATTTTTCTGGCAGCTGCAGTAGAGCAAAACGCTGAATAAAATTAGTTAATTTTGCTAGGGTTTTCAATATAATATTGTAGCTAGAAGACGCTATACAATTAAATATTAAAAGAAAATATTCTCATTCGGCTTTTTACAATGATATTGCAACAGATCTAAACCATTTGGAAGCGTACTCAGGTATGTATATCTATTTTATATAACACTAGCGGTCCGCCCCAGCTTCGCACGGGTATAGATTATAGCCCATGTCACCCGGGGATAGTGCAGCTTCCCAACAGTGAAAGAATTTTTCAAATCGGTTCAGTAGTTTTGGAGCCTATTCAATGCAAACAAACAAACAAACAAACAATCAAATCTTTCCTCTTTATAATATTAGTATAGATATACATTTATACATACTATAGTAATGGTCCTGAATCATACTATCACTAAAAATCCTGCACCATCAAGCTACGTACGTAGGTACGTTTAGGTTTTCCTTATTTAGTTTTGTTTGTTTAGTGTTATATTACTAACTAATTTCAAACCATACATACTGTGATTCATAGCCTGATTAGAGCCAAGTATATAATCTGAATCATCTACTCTTTTGAGATTTTTACTACTCATTTTGCGAGGAATGTTCACTTCTATTTTAATCAAGTGCGTTATATCAAAACCAAAAAAAAGCCTAATAAAATGACATAATAAAAATATTAACTAATAATAATATGCTGGCAAATTTTTAATGAAAATAAATACCTTATATTCCTTAGCTTCCGTTACCCATAATTTTTTTTTTTTTTTTACTTCCTTTTCCTTTCTTTATCGTACTTGATGCGACGTTAAAGCGGAAATGCATTAAAGAATCGTCAAATCGTTTTTGTATAATAAGGCTATTAAATGGGGTGTTACATAGGTCCCCATCGCATGTATTATACCATTTTCGTAAGATACATTGGATCATCCTGTTGGTAAACCAATAAAAAACTTAGAAACGATAACTAAAAAAAGCTTCTTGATCACATTGACCACAAATCAAATCGTCAACGAAGCAAAATGCCTAATGATAAGTAAACCTCTACTTAGTACACTGTCAAAAAATGGAGACCTATGCATTAAATGGAGACCTATGCATTAATTTGCCTAAGATATTTAAAGGTCTATTTTGCTTATGTCTATAATTCAAAACGTCAACGAGAGACAGACACAGGGGTCAATCTAATAACAGCTATGTCTCGTTTTTTCGCGTCTGTCAGCAGACATTTGAATATTCAGTATTTTCAGCCACTGATTGTATCCCAAAATCAAGTCACAAAATATTTTACACATTGTGGTGTTAAAATCAAGTGTATTCAAGCAATATGGGTATATGGGCACTTGGACAGTAAAGCTGCAGATTATGTCAATAGGGTACAGTAGGTTTGTGCCACCCCACCTGCGTTGTTCGCCGCTGCCAATATAGATCGTATTGCGATTGCGACTTGCATGTAACAGCACTTACAAACCTAATATAGGCTGGCGTTATAAGGTTTCATTCGTTTGTTTTTACTTCGATTTTTATTATTATTTATGTGACCTCTAACGCAGAGAATTTTCAGTGATTTACGAATGCGTGAAATAATCTACGAACTCTAGGAAATTGATGGTAGCTTCCTCTCACTAGTCTAAGCTTGAGAATAATAAGTATGATAGAGGAGATATATGTGCTGATACATAGAAAAAAAAAAAAAAAAAATGGCAAATAAATTTTGTTCATATCGGCTTATGACAATTACTTTTTTTGTATAGCAAAGCTCTCAAAAATCGTAGAAACAGCGTTAAACAAAAATCTGAAAAAGGCTTGGTGTGTGGCTTGGTGGTGTTATATATTATTATCTGACTTGATACAAATGACAGGTAATTTAATGATTTAACTTCTTTTTTTCTTGTTAGATTCTTTATTTTGCTAGATAGATGCCGACTTTTTATAGCATTACATAAAAAACATTTTTGGTAGGTTTGACCTATAACTTACCGGATTTATAAGCTCTAAGCAAAGGTGCTGAAATGAAAGATTTATCGCTAGACCTAGACTAGACTGGTAAACACATAAGCTGCCAAGAGAATCTATTACCTATCCACACTGTCTTCCTCGAAGTGGTATATTAGATACATATAGGAACTTTGTATTAGGCACTAAAGACGGAACAAAATCATAAAAATACGTTTGTCGCTATCAGCCTGTAGTTTTTTCACGTGTAAAATAGGTATATCAACATAAAAGTAAAAAAAAACTGTTTTCACGTCATTTCACAGGACAAAATGACGGGCATTTATGTACAACAAGAAAAACAAAAAAAAAAGTTTGCGACAATATTTTCTTTGCCCAAGGAAAATCCCAAGGACGCTAAGACATTTTGGCACTTTGGAAGCTTGGTAAACTTAGAGGATTTTGCCAAAAATGGCAATTGAAAAATTTCTAAGGTTAGCAGTGCATTGAAATAGCTCTACGAAGGTAAAGTACGAAATGTAAATAACTGAAAGATATTTTAGTAACTTCAAAGAAAAGATACGCGTGATAAATTTTTCCGTGCGTTTTATCTTAAAAATAGATTGCTCTATGGTCACAGTGCTTGTAATAGTAAAATAATAAATCATAGTATAATACACAAAAAATGTCTTAAATTAAAATGTATGTCCACTTATCTAACACAGAACAAAACCTATAAGGTAGGTTCTTGCTTATGTTTAGAACTAAGTTTAGACTATAGGTAGTAAGTCTCCAATAGGTTACTATACAGGCTACTAAACAATGCTACCTAAATGGCATATTTACCTAGTTAACGGTTTCCTTAGAACTAATTTGATTTGTAAAAATAACCCGGTTATTGTGTACCTAAGCAGAAAAGCATATTTTAACATGTTAGAGCGTTGCATCTTCGACAATACACAAAAATATATACAATTTATAAACACAAAACAAAATATTAATGTTGTATTGCACATGCGAGAACGTCATACCAATTGATATCGTCATTGTTTATTGAAATCCAATTTTATACGTCACATGAAACCTATTCGGTTTCATGATCTGAAACAGACCTGACTAAAATTTGATATTCATAGAACAATAAATTTTCAGATTCATTTCTAGTAAACAGTTCATTGCTTTGTTACATTCATGCTAATGAAAACAAATGCGACTTATTATTTGGGTTACCTATTTGTTCCGTTATTTTTCTTTTTCAATCGCAATGCATTGTTAGACCTGCAGTTACGTAAACCCAAAATTGCTTAAATCCCGAGCGTATACAGACATTTACAACATTTATAAGCTTGACACTGAAACTTAGATCTATCTACGAACGTGACAAAATCCGCTTTCCGTCATTTTTCTTTTTGACACGAACTAATAAACTTTATAAACCAGAAAAAAATTACAAAAATGAAATCACTACACACGCGTTGCACTAGTTTTGGGTTAGGATCGGCAGCTTCTTTCGCGGGCGTGTGAAGCTTTCATGTGTTTTGTGTAGCGCGGCATGTCATCGCGCGTGGCGCGGCGTTTTGGAACTGCACTGCAAAGACGGCCCAGCCGGAGTCGCGGCCCGCGCGTTGCGGCCCATGCGCGAAACACTTCTTCACCTCTCTTATCACTCTGTAACCCTCATGGTCAATGGCATGAGACATTTAGTAAACACTCGTAATAGCTCCAGTTGACGGCTGGTTCCTGCTCACGATCTGTCCTTAACCGGCATCGCTAACGCGTCTTTTACAAGTTCAAACAATTGTCTTAACGCGGGGAAACTGTTTTAAATTGGAAAATAGGCTTAAGGTCACTGAAATCGACAGCAGAACCTTGTCGCGTCTATACAAATTTAGTTTATTGAGGAAGTTCTACTAAAAACTAGTCGTTTCAGTAAAATCTACAGCTTTAGAGGCTAATTTCATTATGTAATTTATTTTTTCGTGAGATTGTTTGTAGGTACGATTCTTTTGTTTTTGTTACGTAATGCAATCAATTTTTATTTAGGTACTTACATCTTTGAAAATGCTCATTTCAACGCATTGTGTGATTTGTCAGAGGTATGTAGGCTGATACAAACTGCAACATTATAGGGTTTACACAAGTTCTGTTATCTCAGCCTTGATAGTAGGTATATAAGGCAATAATTACTTTTCTCACTATATTGTGTACTACGCTAAACTGCATAATCGTAGAAACAAAAGACACCACTAAACTTGCCCATACAAAATTATATCTACCCATGTCATTGTCATGTTTAGTCACCGTTAATTTTATTTAGTGAATCTAATCATAATAATTCGTAATTTATTTATTACTTGCGACAGTAGGTCGAACAATTTACGTTGTGGTCTTATTATTAAATTATGTACAACTACCTCTGTTAGTACATAATTTCACATGCAAGTAGGTATAGTATAGGGTCATAGAAAATCACCGATCACGAGATCCATTTTGTATGAGGACACAATATTCTATTCTCGAATTTAGCGAACCCTAAACCCTAAGTTGTTAACTTTGATGGTTTAATTGACGGGGTCAAAAAAAATATGCTGGTAATTGCTTACTAATATTATAAAACTAGCTGACCTGACAAACGTTGCCCTGTCCAAATTCCATAGTAAAAAGTACTTCCAGTTTTTCCCAATTTTTTTTCAAATTTTCCGGTCAATATTTTCAACCTAATTTTTCTTCTAAGCCATCCCTCCCTGTATTAAAGCGAATAAAACAAAAAAAAATAATCAAATCAGCCTATTATATAAAGTCGTTTTTGAGTTTTAGCGAGACTAACGAACAGCAATTGATTTATATATTATATAGATATAGATTTATAAACGCGCAAGTGTGTTTGTTTGTTCCTCTTTCACGCAGCAATAGAGCAACCACATAAAAAATAGTTCTCTTTTCTGTGAGAGCAACGGAACGACATGATTTTTGCAAAGTGATTGGAAGGCTGGATAAGTGACACAGATCCCAGAAAAATATTCGGTTCCTGCGAAAAATCTACGTAGGTAGGTAGGTGAAACCGCGGAGCGAAAGAAACATACGCTTTTTGAAATATTATTGCATCTAATCGCTTTGATGGTTTGTTGTATATTGCACGCTGGTTATAATCTCGCCTACATGGTTTCCCGAGAGCTTTTACTGTTCTCATAAACGTGTTGCCTATATCTCTGGTCTCTTTTCTTCTTCTAGAGTCAGAGCGAGACAATACCGCTGAATATTTCAGTAGCAGAACGGAGTGGCGTCAACTGTGCAAATTTAATGTCGGCAGCTTAATTGTTTCAGGGAATGGCCTCTACATCCGTTTGGCGTATCTGTTGGACGGCTACTAACTCTTTGGCAGCGTCTTTAAAGTTCGGGTGAAAGTTGCGAATTGACATTAGGAGGTCTCAGAAATACCTACCTACAGTTTTAGTTCTTTCACCTCCACCTCATTGGTCAGTTTAATCATCTCGTTTGCAGTTGTGTGCTACTCAATATGAAGTGTGCGTTTGTAAAACTAGTAAGAATAATAATTCCGCGTAAGAATAAATCTGTGTGTACAATACGTGTTGACCTCTCCCCTTCAGTTTTTGGAATTAATTTCCGGAAATAGGTAAAGTATTTATACTGGGCTACGCGGAAAGGATGTACTAAGTCGAAAGGGTTCATAGTACCCATCATTATGAACAACTTTTACTATGGGAGCAACTCTGAAATCACGAACAAATTATCAGCTGTTCCATAGAAAACGGACATTGACTTTCAACAAAATATATGGAAGTGCTGATATTTTTTTCGCGATTTCATGGTTTGTTTCACAATAAAAGTTGTTCATAATGATGAATTAAACGGACCCTTTTAGGCTTAGCACACCCTTTCCGCGTAACCCTGTATAGATACGAGCATATTTATACCTATTCTAAGTCTAATATAAATAAATATAAAAGCGTCTGACTGAAAATCTGACTCATCACGTATTCTAGAAAAATTAATTGACGCTGAACCTGAAATTAAAAGTTGGCAAGTAGATTCTTATTTAGTTTAGACATCTGCTAAGAAATAATTTTACAACAGAGATGAACTAAGGGGGTCAAACTCAATCTCTAATTAAGTGTTTATATGATAGTCAACGCGTAATATCTAGTTTCATAAATATACATTTAGAATGAGTATAGAATTGGTCTTGTTTGCTTCGCCTGGGTTCGCTGGCAAGCCTGCCAACTGATGTTATTGGACCATTTAGCCTATCTTTAATAGCCCTGTTATGACAAATACATCCACTGAACGTTTTGTGCCGAAGGAGAATTATGATATAAGGTCTAAATTAGCTTGTATTTTACAAGTGAAGCCATTGAAAATGTGATAGAGATTAATGGATTTGGCAAGGTATAGTTGGGCAAGGTATGCCCAATGAGTTAACCTAAAAAATATTTAAAAATATCTTGACCCGTTTTGTAGGAGACAGCAAGTTCTTAGCGCGTAAGTGCTCGAAGCATATTTCGCATAAGTACTTCAACATTTTTCAAATTGAAGTATCAATATGCAATATAAAACAATATTTTTTTCACACTATGCTACCTGAACAGACCTATCAACATGTATAATAAAATAAAATAAAATAAAATAAATTTTTTCATTACTTGTATGAAATATGATATATACTCTCTCTACTAATGGAGTAAAAGATATTAAATTTGTATTAAATTCAAGCTAGATACTGTATATAGTCGAGTTTGGGGCCCACTGCTAATTCAATGTAACCTATTTTAGATATTATTTGTGGCTATATATATAATATAATTATGATAATGTTACACCGTTCCAGAAATAAATGTTTACTTTACTTTATATAATATGTATAAATTAATAATTCCGACCGATTCGGCAAATAGCAGTTAATTTTTAAGCTGCTGCTGTAGGTAAAGATTTTTACCAAAACATAGCTGCAATGAAACCTGCTTCAAATACAGGAAACTGCGACAAAATAGTTTTTTTTTTGTTTTTTTTTTAAGGAGTTTTGTCGATATTCGACAATGCCACTCCCGTAAATCTAATAATATATTTAAACTATTTTTTAAATTAAATTCTATAACTAACTAATTACATCGGGATCGCTTAAAGCATCCACGACAAAATAGGTCCAGCCGTTTTTTTAAACGGTCAATCGGTTTTTGTTTACGGTTTCGTTCCTTTTGCGGAAAATCATCTTTAAAACCTTGAAACATAAATAATTGATCCCTAATTCCTTATTGTACGTACTTGATATGATATTGAAGCGGAAACACTACAAATTCGTCTAAGAAACAGACCTAACGGTGTTGATAAAAAAATATTACAAAAGAATACGTTGTTGTTAATTTTCCTTTCGGTCATGGGTAAAAATACAAACATAAAGAAAGACAAAAATCGAACATTAGTACGATCTCGGGTTTATTACGATGAGAGCGTAATAATTGTGTTAGCTTGTTACTTCGTCAAATTTACTGAATCAGCAACAAAAACACAGATTGGCAAATAGGAAGTTACAACAACGCAATGATCAGATCTTACGAAATGATTGCAGATTCAATGCAGTCGTTTTTTTTTGCGAAAATATTTCGGTCAAATTGTATTGGGACTTGGGTATTTCTACGCTGCAAACTCTATAGGAAATGAAGGCGTAATTAATAACTGTGGTTAAAGCACGAGCATACAGGGTTACTCCGAACGATGGTACTGGCCTGAAAGGAGGTCATCATCATCGTTATGAATAACTTTTACCGTGGGCTAACCTTGAAATCACGAAAAAAATATCAGTTGTTCCATACATTCCATGAGGGTGTGCATGACATTTTTCTACGGAATGAATTTAGGTTAAGTACCTACCATAGTAAAAGTTATGTTGTCGATGAGTACAATGACCTCCTTTCGTTTGTTTAGTACCACTATTTGGTGTAATTCTGTATACTTACTATGAATTCAATGGTAATACGCGTAGATAAAATTTCAATGTTTCACATCAGTCTATTCTCAAGTACCTATGGATAAACATAATTTTAGTTCATTGAATCAGGCGTTACTTTATCGTTTGCTTTTCATGTTTTTATGTTTTGTTTAATTTCTGTTAGTTACAGGTGTAACTCTTTTTTATTTCAGAATTATTTATTTTTGTTTTATGATCGGTAAAATTAGCATCGTTGACATATTTCTGTAGAGTAAAATTCCTTATTGTACTTGATACGATGTTAAATACACTAGAGATTCGCCAAAGAAACAGTATAGTCGATATATAATTTTTTCACAGAGGCGTCTTCGTCAATAACTAAATTTTTGGCATACAGAAGATCACAAAGGAATAAGTGAAACCACTGGCTCTGAACTAGTAAGAAACCATGTTTTGGAAGCCAGACAACGAATTTGACGACATCTTGATCATCTCATCTTCATCTTGTTTTATTACTATAGTAGTATTTTATTACTATAATAGTAAGTAACTAGCGGTAGACTAGGTGACCAGTAGTGACTGATACCAGCAAGATATGTTTGAACCCTCGCCCTGATTCCAAACCCATCTATCAGCAACCTATAAGTTAGGCATTTTACCAAATCTTCACGACCTCACTATCTTCTTTCTTGTTGTATTGCAACAGAGTATAGCTGTCCTAACAAAAGTAACTGATAAGCTAGATGTTGGGCGTATTGATCGTGAACTGACCTAGCAGTAGAGTCTCGTCGTCAAGGGCGGTGACGAGCGAGTCGGTGCAGCAAGTGTTGGTGTTGTCGATGGAGATGCGCACTGAGGCGCAGTCCGCCGGCGAGTGCGGCAGCTGCTCGGCCGAGTGCGCCGCCACGCGCCCGTTGGCAAGCCGCAGCGACGCCGTGCGCCCGCCCGCGCCTGTCGCCGCGCCGCCTCCACCATCCTCGCATCTACAAACAAACAAAACATCTTATGAGCAAACCGATCTGAATTTAAGAGAGTCAAGAATCTACGATGGAAGTGTTCGTGAAAAACGTGCAGTGCATAACATAAGGCGGAGAATCCACGTTGAGATTGGCATCATCGTCATCGTCAGCCTGTATTGACTCACTGCTGGGTATAGGTTACCTCTCCATTGTGCCATCCCATTCTTTCCAGTTTGACATCAGGTCAGACTGGGAAACTGATCTTGTACGCGTAGACTGATGGACAATGGGGGTTATTCAATTTTTTTATGGATTGTTATTACAAAATAATTTACATACACTTAATAATTACTATAAATAAATTTAAAAAAAAAACGCGCTGATGACAAATATTTTTAACTAAATATTATTGACCTGCATGAATGACGTCAGCGTTGGCGTTTTGTTGAAATTTATCTTAGCCGCTTACACAAACAAAAACAAAAAAGCCAAACCACTGTGCAACTAATGACATTGACAGATAAAAATATGACAGAAGTAAGTATTTTTTTTGTATAGACATCTACCTACACGAATTAATATGACGCCATGGTGACGTCATCATCTAAAAAAAATACTACCGTAAGGAAAACAAATTTATTCAAATTAGAATCTTAAAATAGTCTACATTTTTTGAAAATAACATAAAACTATAAGGTCAGAAAATTTGGGCAATCCCTATTGAGACAAAATTGTAATGAATGATAACCAAAGCACTATTCCCTATCGACATCCAGGATTAGCACCAGATAAAGGAATTCTTTAACGGTCAACTTCACAGACACGAAATTTTGTATACGTATTTTATTAAATGATAGCCAGTTTTTAGTTTTACCATGACATGGTTGCTGCACTCAGGGTTGGGGCCTGACTAGAGAACTCTTCAATGGTGAGCAGCACAGACATGAAATATTGTATTAGCATTCAATTATGATAACTCATTCTAAGTGTCAGTTTAGAGCATTTAAATAAAAGCTTGTTACAAAAAAAAAAAAAAAAAATGTATTACCATTAAAGTGTTAAGAGTCACAGCGCAAAAGCACAGCGTTTATATTAATGAGCTTTACCAATATAACATCATTGGTGTATATAGACCGTGCAAAAACTTATCAGAAAAAGAAAGTAAGTATGAACTTAAAAAAAAAATAGAGAATGCTGGGTAGCATTCTCGCTTTATACGTTAAAATTTTCCTCCGTTGCAGCCAAGGTGAAGCGTCACTTTTTGTAACAAATAAAAAGCTTCATAGCTAGTGATGCCATTGATAAACACCGAATCCAAATTTATTTTTCGTTGTAGATAAAAATAAAAGGGCAGTCACCTAACGGGATATTTGTAGAGCAGTCAACCTAAAAACTCGGAATGTGACTGAGGTTAAAAAAAACCAGTTGATTGGGAACAAAAATGACTACGAAATAGCTTCGTTTTTAGCAAAGATGTTTAGAACTGTGGTTCTATACATCTACGCTCAAAATCGGCAATAAAATGCAGTGCTTACATAGGCGGGAAGCACGGCATTATGAAATAACTTATTAAGTTTAAGTTGTTATGGGTATTGTGGATGTGGTTGGTGTATTAAAAATAGGTCCTAAATTTTAGTACACTTTTTTGATAATGTTTAATTATTCTCATTATCTTTATTTGTGAATCATCTCATCATCTTTGCTTTTTCACATGAAACATGCGAATAACTACTTGCCTATTTGTAGTTTTCAAAGTTTATAGGAACAAAGTGCATTTACATGAACATCTGGGAGCACTATGAATCAGTTTCTGGGTGTAAAAACAGACAGACAACCTGGACTCATATAGACAATGCCACTTTAGTGCCACTGTAGTAAAATCGACATCGTTTTATGATTGATATTCCGAGAACCCGTACGAAGCGCTTTGATTCCTCATTTATTGTGCGAACTGCTAGTCTGTGGAATTCGCTGCCTGAATGGGTTTTCCCGGTCAGTTACAATCTGGGTGTCTTCAAGTCGAGAGTGAATCGGTTTCTTCTAGGCAAGCGTGCTCCATCGTAGACCGCATCGTCGCTTCACATCAGGCGAGATGGCGGCCAAGCGCAAGCCTATATACTATTTAAAAAAAATTTATTAATTTGTGGTTTATTTTTCAATGTGAAGTACAAATGTTAGTTTTAAATACGTTGCCACAATATTCAGTAGTGAATTTTTCACGTTTGCAATGCGTTTATTGCAGAGTGTACCAGCATTCAAACCAGTAGTATCACGGTTACTTCGCGTGTCTGTGGTTTGGCTCCAACTTAATCCAGATTCAGTCCAATCTCTGTCGTCTTGGCAGTAGCACATAAATGCAAAAAAATTACAAATTAATGCGCCTTAAAAAATCTCTGAAAGCAGTTGACTAGGTGAATGAAGATAGAGTTGAATGCGGCACGAGGTTTTCATACAATTTGATATGCTCGCGGCTTCTGTTCTAAAATAGATCTGTGGAAATGACGCTACCGATATAGGTCGCCCATTTCAAACTGAAGATAACATTAAGTCGTCCTTGAAAACTACATTTAGGTAGGTACTCGTGAAATAGAGAGCACCTGAGATTCGACCACAAATGTTTGCGAGCAGCAGCTGAAGTTATTGCTCTAAGTTTTGACATTTTACCGAGACCGAGTGAGTTAAGAACGAAGTGCTGTTACTTTCGTAATATTGACTAATTTACGCTACTAATACTAATACGCTGTTTTAAACTATTAAGGCTTTTCACTACAGTTATATGATTATTAACGGGACATTTACCGTGGTAAGGTTGTAGAGCTCCCGATATTCCTGCGCAGTTACAGCACTATGTTCACGGGAAGACTGAAGAATGCGGGTGATTTGTCGAACAGTTCGAAGTTAGTTGCAGACAAAACGATCTACCCTCTTTCTTAGCCTTTTGCTACGGTTATCACTGGAACTCGAACTCGACTTGTATATTCTGAGCCATCTTCAAGGCTTATAAAGCAAACCTACCAAAATAATATTCAGGAAAAGAGGATATTTACAAAAAAACCTGCCGAAATGAAAACTTTCCTCATTTTTCGAAGTCTGTTAAAAATATCCAAATTTTCTCAGCAAGGTCTGCATCCTGCTAATAAATTTGTATATTTTTAAAGTCGCCTTGTCTGGCATGTTCTGTTCCATAAATATGCAGATTTGGAATTACAAAACCATACAATTTCGACCGTCTTGATCTTTGTCTTCGTTCGCTTAGTTTCGTATGGAATATAAAAAGATGCGTCATGGAACCAATTGAGCCTGCAAAACGAGGGCATGCTGAATAAGACACCTACTCGTAAGTACTAAATCTATACCCCTCTTTAAAGTACGCGAATGCTACAAGTTTTGCTTAATATATCTATTGTTTTTTTTTTTTTTTTAAATTGTTTTTTTTTTAAATTCCTTTTAGCTCTACAAACTGTTACTGCCGATTATCTTGTCTTTTTAATGTGATATCTGTTAAGATTAACTTCTATACCAGCTAAATAAAGGCAACAAATGGACTGCATTCTGTATTTTAGGTAAAACCTAATAGGAATAATTGCAAATATAGGTACGATAATTTTTTACATAGGAAAGTTATGTACATAATATTTGGAATAATAACTAAAACGACATTGGGAGACATTGGGGTCCGGGAGCTCACCTCATTTTCAAAAATCTTTCAGAGCGCCTGGTTAATGCAACGCGTGACCAAAATGCTGGCGTGTTTCTGGCTCAAAGCATTAGCATCGCCATTCAACGTGGTAATGTCGCCAGCATGTTGGGTACTCTGCCAACTGGTAGTGGGCTTGAGCATTTGGATTGTCTTTAGACCTTCAACGGTCTATGGGCAGTCTAACTGTATTTGTAGTTAGTTTTAGCTTGTATTTTGTTTAGTTACTAAAGCTACTAACAAAAAATTATCTAAAAGTAGCTTAGTGGAAGAAGAGGTGTCGCACAAAAAAAATTGACTGTTTTTTTTATTTTTATTCTTATTAAATATTGCATTATCATCTAGTTATGAACTTAAAGTATTCGGTCTAGCTACTATTCTGGGATCAATTTTAAAAATTATACCGAAACAGACCGACAAGAATGCAAGTTCCGACTGGCGCTTACCGGCCAGAACCATGTTTCCCAAATTTTAAAAGGTAAATATAATATATATATAAAATAATATTTTTGGGACATTTTTGCACACACGGTCATCTGACCCCAAACTAAGCAAAGCTTGTGATATGGCTGCCAGAGACTGATATACATACATATATATATTTTTAAATACATACTTAAATAGATATTAACAACCAGATATAGAACAAACACAAATGTTCATCACACAAATGTTTGTCCTACGTGGGAATCGAACCCACGCCCTCAGGCTCAGAAGGTAGGTTCAATACCAACTGGACCAACTGGCTATCAAAAACAATACATACAATGCAAAGCAAAACAAAAACAACAATAACGTAATAATACATAATAATACAACGTAATAATACATAGCGAATTATGTATTTCGTATACATAACGAATATTTACCTCTTAAACCAACTAGTAAACCAATTGGACATTATTTTTAGGAAATAACAGTGCGAACGTTTTAAAGTTATATGTTTTATTTTGGCAGAAGAGATCGAAAATAAACCAATTTTCCAAGATTTTTTCGATCTTTTCCGCTATCATATAAAAAATCAACAGGAAAACTGCTTTACCTATATGCAATATTATTTTAAATATAATGTCCTCTTGGGTTTTTAAGTAATCACTCAGTTTTTTTTAATCTTTTAAAATGTAAAAAATCTGCGAAAGAGCGTGGCCTTAACAACAACTAAACAAAAAAAAACTAATAAAAAATAGGAATCAATATTACTTACATTGATTCTCGGTATAACTTATGCAATGATCGAACAAATAGGTATCAGAATGAAAACAATATGCTATGCCTTTTCGAGGAATATATTTCTTAGTCATTATTTAAAAGAAACAATAGTAAGGAGGCTAATATTACAGGGTATTTACCAATTACAATCAGTTCAGGAAAACCAATATTTAAGTACCTATATTGGTATGTGGTAATCATCTACAATACAGCCATTCTTCATTAGACTTCCGAAAACTATTAATAGCCTGGATTTGCCTGAATTTGACCTATTTAACTTATCTCCAAATAAAGTCCGCAATTTACTATCCAATAATCCATTAATTGGTATGGGGGAGGCCTATGTCCAGCAGTGGACGTCCTACGGCTGAAATGATGATGATGAATTGGTTTGACGGTACCTCTTAACCCAAGAGTTTTATAAATAAGAAATGTATTTCTTTTATGTATTTTCGTAGTAAACAAGTCCATCTATAGACTTTAGAAGTAGAAGAAGACGAGGTCCCTTAAAATCGACATAACTCATCTATTATATTTTGAAGCAGTTTCTGACTTTAAAAATTAAAACTTTCTGCAAACCTATTAAAGCGCATATTTCCTTGAACCCGTAGTGCACATTATTCATGCTTCGCAACTAAGACCCAGGTTACGTGACAAGCGAAGAACCTCGAGGGAACCTTCCAAACTAGATGAACTTAACCTGCCTGTAATTGCTGTGAGAACGTCTTTTAACTTTCAATTGTCTTTTAATTGTTGATATTTGCGGTAAAGCGTTCAGAAACTTAGGTTTCCTTCTACGGCAATGCAAGGCTTTTCACAGTACTGAGGTCGTTAAAATTTTATACAACGCACTCGTTCGTAGCCGACTCGAAACGAGCGCAATAATTTGGAATCCCCACGAGATTAAATACATCAACATGGTGGAGAAAATTCAAAATAAATTTACGCGTTTTTTATATTTGAAGGAATGCGGCGTCTATCCTTTTTACCCGCTGATGTATCCGACCCTGTTTGTTATCGGCATGGTGGGGTACAGCAAGCTGGGTGTGAGGCGTGACGTCGCGCTCTGTAAGTATGTGTGGCGCGTGCTGCGCGGCCAGCTGCACCATCCCGAGGTGCTGGAGGCGCTGCGGCTGTGCGTGCCTGATGAGGCGGTGTCCAGGCGACGTAGGTTCCTTACCTTCAGCGTACCCGCGTCTAGAACAAACCTGCTCAGGTTTGCCCCGGTATCACGTGCTTTGATGTTGCTCAATCTGGTCTCAGAAGGTTCTGATATTTTTACTTGTGGCCTGGCAGAGTTCACAGAGGCTGCTCACAGAATATGTGAAAAGCATACTTTCAGGGACATCTATTGTTGACGCAATAGATGTCACTGAAAGTAGGTATAAAGAGACAAAAAATAATTATATACAATACAATTTTTGTACCTTCAAATTAAATATTTAAGTTGTTATAGCATCGCTTTAGTTTATCTGTAATGGTGTTATAAGTGTTTTTAATAATAAATAAAAAAATAAATAAATAACTTAGAAAGGACAGGTAGACAACTACGAAGAGACGGCAAAATTTTAGTGCTGCCTGCCTTCACTAAGTTAAGCAGTAGGTTGAGTTAGTGCATCGAATATTAGTGCATCAATGTCGCGCTCGCTTCGCTTGCGCATTTTCTATATACTACGGGTTTTCTACATAACCCGTCATGTACTTGAATCTGATTTACATTGAAACAAATCAACATTGCTACTATTTTCACTATCGCTCCACTCGCGCATTTTTTGTTGCTTTATAATAACTTGGTTTCATAATTGTTTAATAGGTAGATAAATAAATAGATAGTTATGGATAAGATAAGCACAACGGCTACTTTTTATCCCTGAAACATTATTAATTCCTGTAGGATACCTCTCTACATCCCGGCAAAATAATCCTGAAAGATAGGTAAAAAAAATAGCATTATTAATTACTCTTCTAGTTCTTCCTTAACTGAACCTAACGTTAAAACTGCGCAGTTAGGAAAATCACGCGAACGTGAACCTCAACGCGCCCAGATACGGTTTGCGATCGCTCAATGTTTTTCATCACCTAAACTGACAGCTACAGCTAGTCGTAAGGCCCTTGATCTAAACCTAAGAGAGCTGATTAAAATTATTTATTGCTTCCATATACAGTACTCTTTATTCACTCTTTATTTCCGAGCATTAGTAGTATCGCACAGTCAATGAATAGCAACCGCTTTGCATGTGTATATTCAGAGCAAATTATTTCTATTTGATCCGAGTGTGTATAAATATGATTTATGTGACAATGGAAAGATGAATATTACATTTCTGCAAATAAAAGTTTTACTGATACAACATTAAAACTGATAGTGTGGTCGTTATGTATCACGTAATCGTGTTAGTTTTATTTCTAGCCGTGATGAACATGTAATTGGCTTTGTGTATAATATATTTAAGGACATAAATGTAACCAAGCTGTTGGTCGTCCTGTGAAGCAAAAAATATAATAAAACGAAAGTTTAGGTAGGTAAGTAAGTACCTTTAACTTATACCTAAGTATGGTAATTTTCAAAATTGCTCTGCTTTTTTCTAATCTGTGATTCTGCCTATATTTTGTTCATTGCCATTTGTAAGTTCGGTAATAGCTTCGCGAAAAGAACAGTTTGATAGCTGCATGTCTTGAACGCTATTAATGTTGATTGCCTCTTATAAAAGTTATCAAGTCGGCAAGTTTGTTTGTTTCACATAAGTAGGCAAGAAGTAGCTTGATATGGCATTGGTTAATTAATAACCCAATTAATTTATTTAGTCCTTCAACGGTCTATGGGCAGTCTAACTGTATTTGTAGTGTTAGTTTTAGCTTGTATTTTGTTTAGTTATTAAAGGCACTTGCCCATAACCCAATTTCATTGGAATATTAATAACTAAATAAAAATGTTTGTTTGCTCGAATTAAATTAGGTTGCCGTTAAGTATAAACGTTTAAAAATAATCACTTAATCAGTAATCAATATTGTACTTTAATAGAAAAATGGGTAACAAAATTGTGATCACTGCTTTGAACAAAGCTTTTGAAAAGTCTTGACCTTTCAAACACCTAATAGTAAATGGACAAACATAAACCAAATGTCAACTTATTATAAAAATGATAATGGCATAATAGTTGGCAACATCTCTGAAATTCCAATTAAATGCAGAACAGAATTCTCTGAGGAGTATCAAAGCCTTGAGTTCAATTTCAAGGGCAGTTAGATTAGCGTATGTTCCACGATCCCCCCGGGACCTGCCGTGTCGGGAACATGACGAATGGATCCAACCTCCTAACGAAGGCGGTTAATACCAGAAACCGCAGACCCCTCATTTATTACAGCAAATATACCATTGTAATCGACAGCCGGAGACCAAACTCTAGTGGTCATCCGACAAATGGATGTAACATAAATTGTAGGTATACTTACTGTTTGCAAACTGGAACTTTACTGCGGTTGGGATATTGAGTTTACTGTTCCTCTTTGTTAATTGTATAGTTTTAACTTAATATGTACAAGGTTACTGCGAGTACCTAACGTATTTAGGTCATCTAAATTTGTAATGAAAAAACAGGCTATAAGAGAAAATTCTGCATCAAACGAAGTCAAAAAAGTCAGTCAAATTTGCGGGTAGTAAGTTGTTAGTTGTAATTATTCTATGATTGTTAATTAAAAAAACTGGATATGGGAATAAATTTATAATTCATAAAAAACTTTTTATTACTGGATGACAAGGATTCTTTCTAGCTTTTTTTCTGCTTAGTCACTTACCAACAAGCGAGTCGGTAGAGTAATCGCGATTAAAAAAACCTTTTTACAACATTTGATGATACAGGGGCTTAAGAGAGCACTTAATTCTACAGCCGGACACAGCACAGTTTTAGTTTAAAAAAACAGTCAAAATTGTGTTTACACTAATAATTGAGAAGTGTAATTATTAATAAGAGATAAGGAACAGTTGGTCCGAGCAACATGGTCCGTCTTCGAGCAGTCTGCTTTAAAAATGTCCCGATAATTTATTAATAAAAACATAGGGTGCTGAGGTAGTTACTTACAATGGCGTCGATTCTATCATACCACTCACTAAACTAAACCAATCTGACAGGACTAAAATTAATTATCTGCCTCTCTTTTCATTTGAATATGTGAGAGAAGGATGGAAACAATTTTAGAGCTGTCAAATTTAGTTTAGGTTAGAGTACATCAGAATTGATACCATTATCTAACTGGCTGTTGCCCGCGACTTCGTACATGTGTTCAAATCGCGAAAGTTTAAAAATTACATTCGTACATGAAAATTTTCATTAAAACTTTCAACCTGTTTTTGCTTAGTTCGGACCTTTCGCAAAATCCTTTCTTAGCGGATCTCTACCCCATAAAGACATGCCAAATTTCAGCATCATAGGTCAAGTAAATTTATATTTTTGTGATGACTCAGTGATTGAGTGAATGAGTAAGTGAGGTATTTCGATTTTATAGTACTGAGTGACTGAACTGGTAATCAATTAGCATTCTCTTAGGGGCGGCTTCAATTCATCAATAGAAACAACTTTTGTTCTAGACTTAGCAAATTTTCTGTTTCATAAATTTTGTTGGGAGTGAATGATTTGAGGGTTCCGTACCCAAAGGGTAAAAACGGGACTCTATTGCTAAGCCTACGCTGTCTGGCTCTCTGTCTGTCCATACTACCTTTTAACGGCTTTATCTTTCGAACCGTAATAGACAGCCAGTTGAAAATTTCACAGAATATGTAATGTTACGGCGGATTAACTATGAAATAATAAAAAAAGTCAAAAAGTAAAAACGGAAGGGCGGTCCCCACACAACAAAAGTATATTTTTTTTGGTGTTGCTCTAATTAAAAAAAACGGTAATACGTACAAGTGCCAAACATAACATGATTCTAGTACACACTTTAAAGTATAACAAAAAATAATTAATAATGGCCAAGTGTGAGTCGGTGACAAATTTCTGTTTATTACCAAGTTATAACCGATAATTTCGTTACTTGGATGAACTTATCATTTTCTTTCACCGACTCGAAATGGATTTTCTAAATTGATAATTATTGTATATTGTGGTGGAGCGGTACCCTCAGCCCGCGAGCCTGACTCGCACTTGGCCGGTTTATTTTGTAAGGAACAGCTGATACTTTTATCGCGAATTAAAACAGTCGTAGAACAAAAGTTGTTTCTTTTGAAGTACTGTGGCCGCCCTAAGAGGATGCTAACATTGCTAACTAATTACCAGTAGCCTTGTAATATATACGAGTACTTAGATTATTGATTCTATGGCAGAATAAAGAAATGTTAAAACCTTCACATCTCGCAACTTCTGCGTAAATCAAGCGAGTCTTTGAAATCGAGAACTCTTACCCTCAAACAGGCACTTGCTCTGAGGTAAAAACTTGAAAGTACTCAAGTTAGAGGATAACCTGAATAAGTAATTTTAAGATACTTTTACCAAGGTTTTTGCGAGAAATTTTGTTTGACTTGGCAACCTCTAT
This sequence comes from Agriopis aurantiaria, assembly GCA_914767915.1. Classification (NCBI taxonomy): domain Eukaryota; kingdom Metazoa; phylum Arthropoda; class Insecta; order Lepidoptera; family Geometridae; genus Agriopis; species Agriopis aurantiaria. The sequence continues at coordinate 9,820,700 of OU611999.1, forward strand.
AATAGAAAGGTCCTTGTCATAAAAGTTCCGTAAGGGTAGTTTTATACGTACCTACCTAGATTAGGTATACTATAGTTTGAAAACCGTTTGAAGTAAGAAGTGATGAGAAAGGAAAGTAATAATGTTAGAATTTCTTCCTTGAACATAATGCTATAGATATAAGTAATATACAGACAGGGTTAGACAGAACGATGGTCTGAGAGAAGGTTATTGTAATCATCATTAGAACAATTTTTACTATGGCACTAACCCTGAAATTGCAAAAATAGTAGCATTCCTACTCGGAATGTATGGCTGTTTTTTAAGCTTTTTCACGTTTGGTCCCATATTAAAAGTTGTTCATAATGATACAATAACCTACTTTCGCCTTAATCACCGTTCTCTGTAAACCTGAAAAGGCCTCTCTATCGCGTTTGAGAATACGTTCTTATGTTATTACTTCTACTCCATCAGGCCGTAAGCTGGTTTGCCACCTATGACAAGAAATAACAATAATAACTACTCAACTGAATTAATAATAATTTAATAATCACCCTTTCGAGGGTAGGCTAAAAGTCCAGCAGTGGACTATTAAAAGGCTGATTATGATGATGACGACTCAACTGATTAGACTGTACAATGTTGCCTTATGATGAAATTAAAAAATTAAAAAGGTTTCATGAAATTTCCCCGTTAATGGTTATTTTATTACATTGAACAAACAAACATTATTTTTTGCAATAAAGAGCATCTGCGGACACATTAATTAGTTCAAGTAAACATTTTAACCGAGTGTGTTTTGTGATACTCAGTTAAATGTTAAAATAACATGTTTCCATAACATGGTAATGTTTTGTTATTAACTGGCTAATTATGAAAATGAGTTGTCGCGAGTGTAAGTATAGGTAAGCTGTTGCCCACGACTTTGTACGCGTAGACTTTCATATATTTATATTCAGCTAAACTTTCAGTGCCCATTTGCCCCCCTTAATTCGGCCCTTTCGCTAAATCCTTTCTTAGCGGACCTCTACATCCCATACGGAATCGAACTGCAAAATTTCAGCTCCGTAGGTCAAGTATATAAGTATAATACATTAATACATATAATTATAAGTACATTATGAGATTCTTGTGGGTTTATATATATTATATATATTATTATATATTATATTACGTGTTAAGTATACTGCGTATACATATAGGTATTACTTACATGTTCGCAACCTTAATAACTCGCGGATTTTGAATAAATATTTTTAACCAAAGTTAATTAACTCATACCTAACCTAAAGCCTAAACAATAAGAAAAAAATGGCGAAGTTCATTTTTTTTAAGACCGACCCAATTACGTACCTCTTCCTCCTGAAGTCGGTTAAATATATTACCATGCAAGTATATGTACTTTGACAAAGTAATTAAACATGAAAATTTATCTAAAACTGGATTAAAACGTAACAAACACGAATGGAAAAAACCGGACAAGTACGAGTAGGACTCGTGCTCTGAGGGTTCCGTTAGACGGAACCCTCAGAGCGCGAGACCAAAAAAAAAACTAACTGAAGTTAAAATATTGAAAGACAAACTTAAGTTTGTAGTTTTTTTTTACTGGGCAAGTGCCTTTAATAACTAAACAAAATACAAGCTAAAACTAACACTACAAATACAGTTAGACTGCCCATAGACCGTTGAAGGTCTAAAGACAATCCAAATGCTCAAGCCCACTACCAGTTGGCAGCGTACCCAACATGCTGGCGGCATTACCACGTTGAATGGCAATGCTAATGCGTTGAGCCAGAAACACGCCAGCATTTTGGTCACGCGTCGCATTAACCAGGCGCTCTGAAAGATTTTTGAAAATGAGGTGAGCTCCCGGTCCCCAAGGGCCCAATGTCTCGACCCCAAACGCCTCAAATATGTAACCACTGCCGAGGTTAGCATATTTGCGACGCTTGTGCTGCTCTGCCGAATTAGCAGCCGCGCCAGCCCTACCCTGTGCCTCAGGAAGATGTGACGGCGCCAAAGTATCGACACAAGTTGCGTCCCATACAAGGGGCCGCCCCAACCTCCAGGGCACAAGTGTCATACCGTCAGGCCTCTTTCCATCGTCACGCGCAAGACCACTCGGTTTGAGCACAGCTGCGACATTGGCGGTGGAAAGTGCCCTGCGTATGATGTCGTTCAGGCTAGCGTGTCGGCCAATACGACCAGCGCTTCTCGAGCAAGAGAGACCATGGTGACCGAGCTGGTCAACAGCAGTACCACACTGACAGCGATGGGCCTCACAGCACCTTGCACCCAAGCGTAAGCTGACAGCTAGACGAAATGCGGTTGGATCTAAAAGGCTACCTGTGTTAAAAGAGGGCATGGCTTGCAACCAAAGTCCCGATTCCCAAACAGAGACAGCAAGAATACGAGCGCGATCTGCAATACTAGGACACGTATCTAGTAGCGATTTCCATGCTAGTTCGCAGATCGGCCGATCCCACAGTCTCTGGGAAGACAACTTTGAAGTTTGTAGTTGACAATAAGGTTCTTCCATACATCCCAACTACAAAATGTAAGTTTGTAATAGCAAAATAATTATTTTTAAATACCTTCAAATTTATAACTTTCGGATTTATTCCTATATATGTACTATGAGACCTTGCCTCTTGCCAAATTTCATGATTCTAGGTCAACGGGAAGTACCCTATAGGTTTTGATTCCCCTGTGAAATCGCAAAATATACGACATAAAGGAACCCTAAGAGCGCGAGACCAAAAAAAAAAACTGAAGTTAAAATATTGAAAGACAAACTTAAGTTTGTAGTTGACAATATGGTTCTTCCATACATTCCAACTACAAAATGTAAGTTTGTAATAGCAAAATAATCATTTTTAAATGATATACCTTCATATTTATAACTTTCGGATTTATTCCTATATATGTGCTATGAGACCTTGTTTTTTGCCAAATTTCATGATTCTAGGTCAACGGGAAGTACCTTATAGGTTTTGGTTCCCCTGTGAAATCGCAAAATATGCGACATAAACGTTCATATCTTTTGATTGCGTTGACTTACAACTTTTATTTTTTTACAGCCGAAAGAAACCGTAGACCCAAGTATTTAGTATAAATTTGAACTTGCTACCTTTACGCGTTCTTGAGAAAAAGGGTCTTGACAGACGGACAGACAGACAGACAGACGGACAACGAAGTGATCCTATAAGGGTTCCGTTTTTTCCTTTTGAGGTACGGAACCCTAAAAATATGTCCGCAGCTGCTTGATCTCATCAAGGGCCTTACGGCCGCGGGCTCGAATAAGCGCAGTTCGGAATATCACGTGAACGAACGTGAACCTTAACGCGCCGAGATACGGTTTGCGGTCACGCAACTTATCCCATCAACTAAACAGAATCGCTTAAAACAGGTAGCCGTAAGACGCCGATCGCGTGGAGAATAATCATAATTCAGGCTGACTAAAGTTAGCTTAATGATAGCTTTGATACAAGTAAAGAAAACCATAAGTGTAGGAGAGCGTACAAGTCTACTTGCATCCCAATGGCATGAAATTACGTCGTTTATTTTACATTGCCCAAAAATTTTCAAAGTATAAATTTTTCATATAAAATTATCAGAAATGAGGAGATCCGTAGACGAACGAAAGTTACCGACATAGCTCACCGGATTAACAAGTTGAAGTGGCAGTGGGCAGGGCACAGAGCACGCAGAATAGATGGCCGATGGGGCCGAAAGGTTCTCGAATGGAGACCACGGACCGGTAAGCGCAGCGTAGGATGTCCACCCACAAGATGAACAGACGACCTAAAAGAGACCGCAGGGAAACGCTGGATGCAGGACGCTTCCAACCGGCCCTTTTGGAGATCGATGGGGGAGGCCTATGTCCAGCAGTGAACGTCCTATGGCTAAAATTATGATGATGATATTTTTTTCGTGCTTGCTTTGCGTGCGCAATCTTACTGGACGAGCTATAACCGGGGGGTTAGGGATAAAAAATTAGACATTTCTACGTAGAAATGTCTTATTTTCTATCCCTCGTACAAAACCTGTTCATCATCATCATCATCATCAACCATTCTCCACCCACTGCTGGGTATATATAGGTCTCCTCTTCAGCGCGCCATCTTTTCCGGTCCTGTGCTAGCCTTGTCCACTGCTTTCCTGTTGCCTTAACGATGTCGTCCGACCAGCGGGCTGGTGGTCTGCCCGGTGGTCGCTTTCCGTTCCGCGGCCACCATTCTGTGACTGCTTTGGTCCACCGTCTGTCTTCCCTTCTGACCAAGTGTCCCGCCCATCTCCACTTGAGTCTCGTGATTCGTTTAACCACGTCTTCGACCTTCGTTCTTCGCCGAATTTCCACGTTTGGTATGCGGTCCAGGAGAGAGATGCGCAACATGGCAATGACTAAACATGTTACGACATATTATTTTTTTAGCAACCATTTTTGCGCTTTCATACTTGCTTCGCTTACGTATTTCATTTGGGCACGCTATACATTTCCATACTCCGCAAATAATGCCTTATTACGCCTTATTACGTGCACCTTCTTAAAATAACCTTTTCAGCGTCAATGAATGGAACACAGCGACACTGTTTACTCAATGTAGGTAGGCTATGATCTAATCGATGTCGATATCGGTTCATCATCATCATCATCATCATCAGCCAGAAGACGTCCACTGCTGAACATAGGCCTCCCCCATCCGATATCGGTTAAGTCAGGTCAATACTCAAACAGGAAACAGTACCTAGAGTATAGCAAGGTGTATTAATTACGCAAAACCTACAATCGTGACAATAAATCAATAGCGAACGCGTTTCATAGAAGGAAGTGAATTAATCTACGTTATCATAGTAATTTGCCTATGTTACCTTAATATACGTTAGGTATTTAACTTTTTATATGTCTGACTAGTTTGACCCCGGTATTACCGTGCTCTTTCCAGAAATTTTGTCATGGCGGTTTTTAGTAGTTTTGGTTAACAAAAGTTGTTATGTAGAAAACTATTCGAAAAATTTAACATTGGTATATTTTACCATATATTTTAGGGCTTGTGTCTGAGTGAAGGCTTGTGTCCCAGCAGTGGGAACATGACAGGCCGATAATGTTGTGTGAGGGAGGGCATCTGTCTGGCAAACCTAATTAGCACTGAAAACTGACCCACCAGCTTGTTATGGTTTTGGTACTTACGATATTTTTCATAACGCTAACAGACGTGACGGATTTAGTTGACAGACCGCCGTCCAACCAACGGGAGAGAAATAGTAAGAATAACATATTTCCCTTTCTTTCTCTCCCGTTGGTCAGACGGCGGTTGAGGTCAACCAAATCCACACGTCTGTAAGGTCTTTTAAGATTTACACTGCAAGACTTGAGTCAGAATGCATTAACCTCTGAGCAAATTTACACCACCGTTGGATTGTACAGTCTATTTTTAGTGCAAAAGTGATTGTGATTATTCCTGTAACATACTACTTATGTAATTACTTTTATGAGTGTGGTAAGAATAGACATGTAAGCAGTTAAACACCATGCCATGTCATGTGGTAAGTTATAATGTGATTCCGGTATAAATATGCTAAGCGCAGTTTTTAGCTTCCGGTATTATCTCATATAAACTATACGTGATATCTACACGTCTACAATAATGTTATAAAGTTTGTATATATTTTTCGACGTCATTTTTAGAACTACTGATCCAAATTTAATAACTCTTTCATTCATAGAAAGCTTCACTATTTCTTAGTGACAGGCTACATTTTGTTGACGAGCCGGGGAAAGCTGCGGGCAAAATACAATAAAGCTAGAACGCTTACTTTTTGTTTTACTTTTATCCCTAGAGGAAGAAGTAATTACAAAAAGATTTTATCGGCCAATATATTTCTTCTCAATAAGTAAGCCATCTATCTTAGCAAACAATTCTCAGAGACAATGATAAATAGAGCCTATACTTGCTAACAATAAAGATATGAGATTTATACACATGCCTACTATTCTTGGATATGTATTATTTTAGTACAAGAGCCTTTGTTAACTAAACGAAATAAGTACAAGCTAACACAATAACACTACAAAAACAGACTGCCCATATACCGTTGAAGGTCTATAAAGACAATCCAAATGCTCAATCAGTTGGCAGCGTACCCAGCATAATCTTTTAGTACATACTTCGACCAAAACAAATAAATGGACAGGCCCAGAAGAAGCGCATTTTTGAAGATTACAAAATGAGCGCCGGCACTCACTTATTTTCAGTCAGTCTCTAGCCGTAGGAAGTGCAACACAAGACTATTATTACATGATAACGAAACCTCTGATAAAATTATGCCTTCGTGTGCTTTCCCGAAGTGTAAATCTATTTTTTGTAATAAATGTACAGGACATGGTTATAATTAGGTGTTGAAGTATATGTCCGATGGTTTTGACTCTTTTTACTAAGCAAGTTCAATGGTTATGGCCCGTCCATTAATTTTATTTTGGTCGAAGAGTACATACCTACGTACATTTAGTATAAGTAAGATAAGTCATAGTTGATTATTTTAAACAGTAAGAGATTTTTTTAACTCAGTAAGTATGTAGGTACGTAGGTATTAAACTTTTGTTTCATAATCATCTTACCAGGTAAACAAAGCACCCTTCTTGCAGCAAAACAAAGCTACTAAGTCAATATTACTAACCAAGCGGCGCCAGATCAATACTAACGTATGCCATGCCTTATGTACAACCTTTCAGATCAAACCAAAATCAGGTCAAAGACACCTTGCGAAGTAGCACGGCGAACCTCAACTCAAGGTTGTATTAAATGATAGCGCTCACCTACAGGCGTGTGAAAGTGATTTTTACAAGGCCCTGCCCTAAATGTTTCTTCCTGTCCTGCCTGACTAACAAACCAGTAAGTGTCTTAGACTAAAATAAAATGAATGGACGGGCCCTAACCATTGAAATTGCTTAGTAAAAACGAGTCAAAACCATCGGACATATACTTCAACACCTAATTATAAAAATGTACAGTATATTTGTTACAAAAAATTGATCCCGGTTTTATTTGTGTTGCGCACACTTCGGGAAAGCATAATTATGAATGCATAATTTTGTCAGATGTTTCGTTATCACGTAACAATAGACACGTGTTGCACTTCCTACGGCTAGAGACCGACTGAAACGAAATGAGAGCCGGTGCTCATTTTGTTATCTTCAAAAATGCACTTCTACTGGACCTGTCCATTCATTTAGATAGCCCGTTGGTCCAGTTGGTAGTGAACTTATATAAACAATAATAAGTCTAAATTATTATAATACTGGCTTGCACGATGATGTTTTATCGGGCGCGATAGACCGGTTTCGGAGCCATTAGAGCCCCTTCATCAGGGAATACGCGCGATTCTGGAGACGGTCGCCCGCGTACGTACAAGCCGGTGTTATAATAATTTATAATGAGTCCTCAGGCGAGTTTTGATGAAATAATAAGTCTATGGCTAGCGAACATTTTATAGCTGTAGGTAATCACTATTGTACTAAATATGTTTTGCTCAAATAAATATTATTGATATCTCAGTCAATCGGTTGAATTGTTTAGAAATTACAGTGGCATAGAGACTTTAATGGATGGAGTTGGGGTTTATCACATTTTCGTTCGTCCGTCAAATGTAATATTGCTTGTCTCGTTTTTTTTGTTGTATTTATTGCCTGTGAAAAATACCAAGTAAATAGGCAGATAAACTAAAGCCGCTACTGATCGCTACTTATCTATTCAAAATCAACACCTACAGGGGCACTTATCTATCAACCCTCAGGTAGGGGCTGGCACACGCGACCTCGCGTGGCGAGGTCAAGGTGTATCTTGCATCGATGAGGTCAGCAAACACCAGCAAACGTTGGCGCAAACATTGGCGCAAACTTCGGCAAACATCTACTTTGCTACGTCATCGGAAAATAGAGGCAGACTGCCTGAAGCAGCCTGGAGTAGGTTTACTTAGTTCGAAATGCTCTCGTAATACAATACAAAGTAGAAAGCTGTGTCACTAATGAGGTTGAACTGCCCTGGAAAATGCAAGTGGGAAAACATTTACACACCTAATCTTGTTTGATGTTTAAATATAGTATTTATAATCCAAACTAAATTTCCTTTAAACTGTAGAAATAAATAGGAATCAAATTTAAATGCGCCACACTACATTACTTTACTTAGAAGTATGCATATGCCATCTAGCGGCGAGTAGCTGAACCTAAAAAAATACAAAGCGCCATCTATGCAGATGATCAGATTGGGCACTAATTCACATTGTAACAAACATGAAGCCTGAAAATAGTTCTGAATCCTTGGCGCCACTGTAGCGGTGATGTTAAAACTTTACGAAAGTTTATTAGTTTAGTTTTGGATTAACATTAGTTTATTTGTTGTTGGAGGAAGGGGAAGGGAGGCCCTTTGCCTACAGTGAGACAATTACTGTAAAAAGTATATTAATAAATAATAATACAAATATTCCGGACATTTTTGCACACATGGTCATTTGACCCCAAACTAAGCAAAGCTTGTGATATGGCTGCCAGAGACTGATATACATACATATGTTTTTAAATACATACCTACTAAAATAGATATTAACACCCAGATATAGAACAAACACAAAATGTTCACTAAAGTTATATGATTATTTACGGGATATTTAACGTGGTAAGGTTGTGGAATGAGCTCCCGATATTTCGGCGCAGTTACATGCACCATTAGTGAACAACCGTGATAGTTTAAAACAGTTTTTTACAAAATGTTCATCACATGAATGTTTGTCCTAGGTGGGAATCGAACCCACGCTCCCAAGCGCAGAAGGCTGGTTCACTACCAACTGGACCAACGGGCTATCTAAATGACTTACAGTGCATCATAAAAAAAGAGTTGGAACTTGGTAGGAATGGAACTAGGTATACAAAGACTACTACGGCTAACATAGTTATCTGTCAAACGTCAGAATAAAATCCAAAATATCTGTACCTAATGCGCTGGTATATTGTGATTTGAACGCTTTAAATAAAGAATCCATCGGATTTTCTACCTAACAGCTCACAAGCTGTTTTAGCGTGGCCTTTACTTATTTGCAATAGCGGCGTCCTCATTATTTCCTACCCAGTCCGGTCAAGCTGTCGAAGCTTCAGGCGGCTTCGACATTTTGACCGGACTAGTGCCTTACGGCCAACGGCTAACTCAGTATCAAACTAACGTTAAATCCGCTCATTTGGAAAATCACGCGAACGTGAACCTTAACGCGCCCAGCATACGGTTTGCGGTTGCGTGATTTTCTAACTGAGCGGATTTAACGTTAGTTTGATACCGAGTTAGCCGTTGGCCGTAAGGCCCCTGGTTGGCGAACCCAGAAGGCGTTGGGCATAAAATATATAAAATTGTAAGTACCAGATTTTATGCAACAAACAATTGGTGCATCATGTGTTACAAAACACGTATTTTCACATAACACTCTCACAGAGACGGTAACATCACATAAATTACTTCTCGAAATGTTCACTAATGGGCGATAAGCATAAACGAAGAAGATATTTACAATTTAAACGTCCATACGTTTCCTGAACCTTTTAACGACCGGGGAACCCCATAATCATGATGCTCGTTGAAAGATATTCGCCCATTACTGGCGTCGTATTTCAACCGAACGCGGGCGAATCGCATAAAACGCGTATCATAAAGCAGCAGCCCTACAAAGCCCCCAATTAAGGCCCGACAGCCCACGTAATGACCAACAATGGGCAGGAACCAATCTGGGATTCTTGCATGGACCTATTCTGAATGGTGGATCTAAAATTGGAACACAGTTGGACTGGAAAAACCAAGTGGAACACCAGGGGCCTTACGGACAATTGCTATTGCGGCACCAAACTAACGTTAAACCAGCTCAGTTGGAAAGTCACGCGAACTTGAACCTGAACGCGCCCTGATACGGTTTGCGGTCGCGTGATTTTGTAACTTAACTTCAGATCATTCGAATAAAGGAGACATGGTAAGGTGGCGTGGAAGGTGCGAACGCAACCGAAATGAGTCTGGATGTCTTAAGTCGAACTCATCCTGCAGACGCTTGCCGCCTTTTTTTTGCATGTGGACTATTAGTTAATTCATTAGTGTCGCTGCAAGTTTCTTAGTGTGTGTGAAAAATCAGTAAGTGGACATTACTTACCGTTTTGCGCGGTTTAGCGGTATACTTATTCAGTGGAAAAAAAACCCGCATTGCTTAATTGTAGAATTTGTTTGCCTTAGCGCTTACTTTAGCCAAAAAACGAGTATTGCCATTCAACGTGGCAATAATGCCTGCAGTCTGGCTACTTTTCCCTTCACCAAGGGGCTTTAGGATTATTCTTTTTAGTTTACTCTCACTTTGTTTTATTTTTCATGACTGAACGTTTGTATTTATGTCCTGATGCAATTTATAAAGGAACAATGTGTCATGAGATTCATATTTCACCATTATCTTGAAAAAACAAATACAGGACAAATTGACACTGAAAACGCAGGGTATATACCCTAATGAATTTTAAAACAAAACATTATTATTGTCAAAACACTGTTTTAAACTATCACGGTTGTTCACTAAAGTTATATGATAATTTTTTATTTCTAAGAAAGAGGGTAGATCGTTAAGTCTGCACCTAACTTTTTAACTGTTCTCCAACCACCCGCATTCTTCAGTCTTCCCGTGAACATGGTGCATATAACTGCGCCGAAATATCGGGAGCTCATTCCACAACCTTACCACGGTAAATATCCCGTAAATAATCATATAACTTTATTATTCTTATCATCTTCGCAATTATTAGGAGTAGGTTTGCGCGTTGACGATAATTATGTTTTAAGTTTTTTCCGTATCATTCTTTAATGAAACTCTATTAGCAATGTTGGTAGTTGATTATGAATAATTATACATATGGCATAGAAATTTACGTAAAACATTGCCAATTTCGGATGGTGTTGTTTTATTAACCTAATTTAGTAACAATTTGATACAAATCGTATACTCAATCAGAATGCTGCGAACAAGCATAGTAAAAGTTTTCTCATCGAGGCGGCCGACAGCCCTGAACATCAATAAAATTCACGATATCGCACGAAGCCGTATTCGCAGAAACGTAGGCTAAATATAGACGGGTCAATAACGTAGGCGATCGCGCGACGGCGACGGAGCGTCTGACGGCGCCTTTACGTAACGATATAGGTACACGTGGCGCAGTAAGGAAACATGAACGCTGCACATATTCAATTTAATAAAAACTTTATTTCAGCCATGAAAAAACCCACGTGTTACGCAGAAAACAAACAATATAATAAAATATAACAAATAATAAATAAAAAAATAGCCAGAATGAGTGAGAATTAAAAAAAGAACATCTTCTGTCGTCACCTTTAGAATAATATTGTAAATGCTACGCAAATTTTTTGCTTACATCTTATAGGATGGCGAAGAAGATAAAAAAACAATTTTTCACCATTGCCACTAGAAAAAGAGCGTTTGAATCATCGATAACAGTGAATAAAAGGCTCTTTTAATCACTGTGTGAAAAACATGTTGAATTTGGAACAAGCACAATGTACCTACGACTTAAAAACAAAAAATAAACAGAACGTACTGTCTGGCTGAATGCAGCTGTTCCATTGAGCTATATAATTTAAATTAAGAAAAAATATCCCGACAATTTTCGTTTGTTTCTTTTTTTGTTCTATTAGGTATAATATTGTGGTTGTTTTAAGTAATTGGAAAATCTATTATCATTATAAATAGTAAGATCTGATTATCATATTATAATATAATTAGTTTTCTTCCAGTGACGAAAATGAGACACTGAGCCCGGAATCATTTCGTTATAAAGCAGCAATTATCGTTATTAGTTTGTTGCCGCCAAAATCTAATAGGTACGACCGTTTCAAACCTAAACAAAATACCTATACCTTTACACTGAATATCGAAAAAAAAAAACTTATGTCACTATCAATTTCTAATGTTTATATTTAATCTTTTGTTCTCTTATTAGTTGCCGAATATATAATAAAATGTGATAAATATTAATACTACACTACATACTATTTATTTTCTCGCAGTCAAAGGTAAAAAGTAGACTATTGTATATATTCATGGAAAAAAAACCTCTCGGTCCTTTTCCGCTTATAATTCTACTCTAGAGTCCTTAGCTGCACTTGGGACCCAACTTAGTCCCTCGGACTAAATTCCCTTTTTTCCCTTGTTGTATAATCGACTATTTAAAAATTCGTTTCGATAAAATAAAACATATCAACATAAAAATGGATTGAAGTCTTTGTTGTAGTATTCTCAAAACGTAAGAAGATCTCATACTGCTCGCTCTATGTACTGTGCAGTGTGCATACCTACACAAGTTGGCTAGCTCCCTTGAGAGGCGTTAGCGAAGGTCACTCGAATTCGCTACCAGCTGGTCGCGAGATCTTCTGACCTGTGCAGGTGTTCGTGGAATTAAAAAGTTATGTTGAGCAAGCCTTCAAATGATCCGAAAGACTTTGATTTACCAAAGTATTTGCGTTCACATAATCCTGAGAACTTAGTTTACCAATCATTGTCGATCGAATCAGCTGTATTGTATAAGATTTTACTGATAGATGTGGCACTTGTTTGCACTTTCGGTATTATGTCGTCTTGATGTATGTACGAGTAAATTATTTTCAATGTCAATCATTAAAAAGTATATTTTATGTTTTTAAAACATATCTCCCTACCGGTAGTTATTTCTTTTGCTTCGATAGCCAACAGTTCAATCTGCGTGTCCAAATTGTTTGACTAGCCAGTCTAACAAATTGGAATATTTTTGTCCAAACAGATCATCGAACTACTACAGAATGGAATAAACGTAAAAAAACTCTGCATACAGAGCGCTTAACAAAGAACACAATTTTTATTGGTGGTAACCCAGGATAACAGTATACCCCGTTGGTCCAGTTGGTAGTGAACTTACCTTGTGAGCTTGGGGGCGTGGGTTCGATTCCCACCTAGGACAAACATTCATGTGATGAACATTTGTGTTTGTTCTATGGATGTTAATATGTATTTAAGTATGTATTTAAAACTATTTATGTATGTATATCAGTCTCTGGCAGCCACATCACAAGCTTTGCTTAGTTTGTGGTCAGATGACCGTGTGTGCAAAAATGTCCCAAATATTTATTATTTATTATTATTAATAATTCATATTGAAATACAATTTAGCTTGTATTTTGTTCAGTCAATAAAGGTACTTGCCCCTTAAGTGTATAGTTCCCACCATGTATAAAATTAGAACTCGTCGTGTAATGTACGTAGGCTGATGTACGTTATTCGGTGCTTGTTTACAGGTTGGTAACCTTTGAGTAGGCTAGCCAGCTGATATCAATGGACCGAGAGAAGAGATAGAAATAACTTTTATTGAAGTTATATACTTAGCTATTTCTGTAGAATTGAGGTAAAATTAGATGGACCTATTTAACTTCGAATGCTCTACCGGCCCAGGCATATTTGATTTGTTAGTTGGATAGCTGTACCATAAACCTGTTTTCGTTAGTTGACGAGTAAGTTGGTGAGTTCGATGACTTTATTTAAATGTTTATCGATATTATTTGTGGTCAGACACGCAACGCTATTTCATGCCTGAATATTTAATGTCGGTATCGCCATTAGAAAATCTAATGTTTCATCGAAATTACGAAATAAACATACAGAATGATTAAATTGTTTGAAATAAAAATGATACAGTAGTTTTTAAATTAAATAATAGGTTTGCGTTAAAACCTCTACCTTGCCTGATGTTATGCGATGATGCGGTCTACGATGGAGCACGCTTGCCTAGAATAAACCGATTCACTCGCGATTTTAAGATACCCAGATTGTAACTATCGTGGAACATTCCATTCAGGCAGCGCATTCTACAGACTAGCAGTTCGCACAATAAACGTGGAATCAAAGCGCTTCGTACGTGTTTTCGGAATAATTAACCATGAAGCGGTGTTGCTTTTTCATGTACACTTTGGCAGTCCGATATTTCCCAAGAGTTTTGTGTATTTATTCATGTTTAATTATCAATGAGCTAACTGTAAAACGTTTTGCTGATTGGACAATTAACTTTGTTGGAAATTGTGCTACTTAGGTAATTAGCATAATATCTAACTAGGCAAATTATTCAATCAGTAATATAGATTATGTAACTTATTAATCAAAACTCAACGATTTCATTAACCTCCGTCCCAAAAAGATGGGTGTTATAAGTTTAACGTGCGTATCTTGAAACGGTTGAACCGATTGAGTGACTTAATCGAGAGTGTTCTTAGCTATGATTCAACGAAATCGGTTTAGCTCATACCCTCTACCACAGAAAAGAAACGATTTTTTTTTCTCTTCTGTGCCCTCTACGATTTAGCTGCTTGAAGACAGTTCAGTTCAGTTCAGTTGTCAGTTCTATAAACGATTTATACTTGTTTGACTTATTTATTTATTAGGGTACTTCCTTCTTGGTAGTGTGTAATTATTTTCGTCGCAATAAAAGGTAATTGAAACCGATTCTAATGCATAATAACACTTAAAAATATACATCCTATGTAGTACAAACAAACGAATTGAAAACTGCCCTTATTAAACCTTGGAGCATTTTCACAAAGCGATAGCAGCAATCCAATCAAAGTAAGTTGTTTGGTTTTCAGTTTGGTGAGCCGCCGGGGTAATCGTCGAATCAATATTTATACGCCTTGGATTCAACTGTCAGGTTTCAGGGTGCTTGGTTATCGACCTTTTAATTATATGTGCCTACTTACATGTCATGACTAATATAAACCGAGAAAGTTTGTATGTAGAGCAATATTAAGGAAATGGAATTGTGCACCGAATTATCTAATTTTGCCTGATTTCTTATAATATTTGACACGTTTGTGCATTGTTTATTGTCTAACAAAGAAAGCACTTTAGCACCTCAAACAACAAGCAAAGGATGTCACGTTCAAGTCTAAGTAATGCTCTAGTAAAGTAGTAGAAATTTCTATGGAGTTTTCGAAATAACACTAAATTACACGTTTCACCTCGTTATATCACTTTCCCACACACGAGCACGTCCATGAACACTTAATAAATAATAATCCACCATCCACCTATTACAAATTAAAACTTGAAAATACAAGTTTAAGAAAATAATAAAATGAGGCATAACTTTTCACGTTAGCGCCAAAGCGTTAGTTTAAAATCTAACTTAAACTTAGTTGGTTTAAAACAGTGCATTTTAAACCAACTTCAAAAAGCAGGAAGGTTTTCAATTCGATCCGTTTTTTCAAAGAATCTAAGACATATCGCCTATGAAAACTATTCAGGAACTTCCTTCCGGTATGCTACATTAGAAGGCGCTAATAACTTAACTGGTTACGTAATGTCCAAAAGGAAACTTAGGGTTTTTTCTTTAGGATTATATTTCACATTTAGTTGCGGCAGTATCGTTGTCTATCGAGTCATCAGGACTATTGATTTTCTTTTAAATCTTCTTCATTAAAAATTTATATTAAAAAATACGTTTATGAAAATAAAAATAAAGTTTGCGAAAATAGTTAAGGATTAAGTGCACTAATCCTTAACGTACGTAGCCCAACAAACTAGAACAAGCTCTTTGCCCCACTTGTCTTTACTCTTATTGTAAAAACAGGATGTAGCTGCCGAATTTTCGAGGAAATCGAAGGTTGTACAGACCATATCTAGCCTGCAAACTAAATACAATGAACACAATTACAGTAACCTAAGAAACGGCACAGTCACACTTTTGACCTAGACCAAACTAAATAAAAATAAATATTCGGTACATTTTAGCACACACGGTCATCTGACCCCAAACTAAGCAAAGCTTGTACTATGGCTGCCAGAGACTGATATACATACATATATAATTTTAAATATATATATTAACACCCAGATACAGAACAAACACAAATGTTCATCACATGAATGTTTGCCCTAGATGGGAAACGAGCAGAGTTGAAAGTGTCATAAAAAATTTGGCTGCACACAGTGGGCATTGCAGCTCACGGACTATCCAAGGACTGACCGAAACGTGCATTTACATTAAAAAGTTCACGAGCGCTTTGCCCTATTGCATTTTATAGACATATCTGGCTTTGAACCGTTTCGAATTCAGGGGATAACCTACCTAATTTTTATAAAATTTTAGATTACAAGAAGTAGGCTTGGCATGCTTTTGGACACAATCTCACCTGGTGGGAAGTGTGGTCGAGGTATTCACTTACTTCATTGGTGTCGCTACACATTTCTTAGTGTGCGTGAAAAAATGAGTTAGTGAGCCGTACTTACAGTTTTTGCGTTAAGTGGTTTAGCGGTAAAGTGTAATTTTTTTTTTTTATGGATACATTTGCACTCGAACAAAATTGCACTAAGGCATATCTCCCTGGCTTGTATGATCGGAGATGTACGTTTGGTTAGGCTTAACGAGTCACTTTATAGTGTTTTTTAGTTTAATATAAAATACAATAACAATTGACGATTAGGTGAAATTTACTAGTTTCAGGTTTTGACTTGTTGACATGGTTTAACACATTTACATAGTTGGATGACAAAGTAAAACTAAAAGCTTTCTAGTTTTGGTACTCCAAAGTGAAGAAATTAGACGTTGCTTTTCCAGCTTAAAAACCTTACTAGAAACGTTCCGCCGGTTTACGCAAGCGATACCTACTGGTACCTAGAATTGGCCTTTTGTCGATAGAAGACAGAAAGCTGCTTATTAAAATGTATTTTATTCACCTCATTACTGCGAAAGTTCTAGAAATCTCCAGGGAAAGGAGAACAGTATAAAATTTAAATAGCGAGTGTGGTTTCGTAGACCACTACGGCACTTCGTAGAAGCTGCTACGTGCGCCGCATACGCGCTACGACCTCGTAGCATTTCAATTTCCTCGGGAATTACTAGCTTCGGTTGCTTTGCATTTCATTTATTACGAATAGCGAATATTATGGAGTGGATTTATGTCTATGAGTGAGTCAGAATTTAGTGATGAAAATAAATAAAAGATGTCGCTCGTTGCATAATAATGTCACTTTGTAATCAAAAGAGTCTATAAAGACGAGTAGTGGGATTCATTTATGTAGTGTTGTCCCGGGGAAATATGATACTTTTTCCAGCTATTTAGCAATAATAGCAATAATAATACTAACAAATATGAAAAAAGTCAAAAAATAAAAACTAATGGGAGGTCCTTATTTCGTTTTAACTTTTTTATTATTTCTTAATTAATCCGCCGTATAATGACATATTCTGTGAAAATTTTAACTGCCTATCTATTACGGTTCGAAAGATACAGCTGTTAATAGGTAGGACAGACGGACAGATAGACAGACATCGTAGGCTTAGTAATAAGGTCCCGTTTCTACCCTTTGGGTAACTCTAAAAAGGTGGCAAGGTGAGTGAGTTCGACTAAAGCCTAATATAGGCCAGATGCTTTTGCACCCATCACGCCATCTAACCATAGCTCCGTTATTTGTCTGATCTGAGATTACACCATTACCATTACATGAGTTCTAAAGGGTCGGCAACGTATTTGTGATGCCTCTGGTGTTACAAGTATCCATAGGCGACGGTGACTGCTTACCATCAGGCAGCCCGTCTGCTTGTTTGCCACCTATAGCATAAAAAAAAAAAAAAAAAATAATTACCAGTTTACCATTTTACTAAATATCAGTTTCAATAACTATGTAAGACATATGTAAAACATATGTAAGTTTGTAAGCAAAGCTATGGCTATGTAACAGGGCTGTTATAAAAATCGTTATATTACGTAACACAAGTTTGAAAAAGTAAGTTTCTTTGCAAACTAGACGGAGCGACGACGTAGTCTCGAAACCCAAGCCGTGTTCTACGTGAGCTGGTTACCTATTAACTTCCCCCCGTTCCGTTAACCCCCTTATTTTAACCTTCCTTCCCCCTTTTCCAAGTCTACTGTCCTGCCTTAGCAATTTCTTCGCCTCCGTCTATAATCATTTTAGGGTTCAATGCGTTAGGTCTGAAAACCCTAATAAACTGAAGGGATTCTTTTTTCTTAAAATTGTGACTACAGGGGCGAACTTGTAGGGTAAGGTCTTAGTCAGGATCTATAAGAATACATTGAATTTTTGTTTTAAATGTTTATCGGGAATTATCACACATACTTTGATTTAAGTTATCTATTTTTATTTTAATACAATAATTAGCGATTAGTCCTGCTTCCCGTTATGATCGCGATTCGCGATAGTTTAAAAGTTCCTTTTTTTTAAAATCAAAAATAAATTGGTTGACATGAAGATATGATATGAGTTTACATATTCCGTAAAACATATTTTTACACGACCTAATATATTTAAGACTAAAATACCCTATGCAAATAGCGGCTTAGGTTTCTCGTTAAATATAAAACTTCGGCTAACTTTAAAACCTGGAATTAAATTGGGGCTGGGTCTTGAGAGGATTTGATTACCTTTTATTAATTTAAGCTGAAGGGGAGAATTATTCAAATAACTGCGTCATAAAAGTTAAGATTTGTTGACCAGAGTATAATTTTTTTTTTTTATAGTCTTCACAATTCAGCTTATAACGCAAAAACGTTGCATATGTATAATCATCGCAAAGCCTTTAAAATAGAGCTTGAATTCATAAAGTAGCACTTAAAAAATTGGGTCAAAATGTTAATCTCGTTATTTTTAGCACCAGTGAAACGAATGCGTCCTTCCAAAATGTTGTTCAGAACCCTTGACACATTCCAGCACACTCTTGACCCATTTTGCTAACACAACCTTATACCTAAAACGTATGAATAATATTCTGAAATACAAAACACAGCAGAAACTTTGATTACGATTATTGGATTCAGCAAACGGAATTTTGACTTGACTGTAAGTATTAACCACAGATCAACTAAAGTCATTTTCTAGACTAGCTTTTGCCACAGGCTTCAACAGCATCAAGGATGGTATAGCTTTCTATCATGGAAATAATTTTCAGTATGGGTTTCATAGTTCCAGAGATTACCTCATAGAAACATAAGAAATCACAAAATTTACCTATTTATAATATTAATTATCAAGATTATTTCAAAAAGATATACACTGTTTCAGTACTCTAAAATCTCAGAAATAGAATCCATAATTCTTTGTTAAGTTTATTGTTTTTGAAAATGTTATTTCTAGTAATTTTGGCTACTGCTTTCATATTCCATATCTCGCAATAAATATTTCTCCGAGGAAGCTTACGACAACATAATAATGATGGAGCGAAATGACTCATCAGCCTTCTATTATTGGAGCTATTATGGGTTTGTTATAGATCAAGGAGTTGATAGCAGTATAATAGGTTTTTAAAGAGCCTTGTTTAATAGATCGTAACAGAGTTAAGCGTCATTGTGTAAGAAATACTATTAAGCTTTCATATTTTATAATGAAACTTAATAATAGAACATTTCGTAAGTATTTTTTTAGCAGCAGCCTTGTTTGTCTGATTGATATTAAATAAACTTTTAAGCCAGCCAAAAGAGATAAGGATGGCTGTGGATGATGAACCTTATAGATGTAAATTATTGTTATATTGACTTATCTATAGGTACTCATTTCTCACATGTGTAATATTACAAAATTACAAATAGTTAAACCTGCAGTGTTTGGTAGGCGAGTACAAAATTTTAAAATGGGAGGATAATCTTCTGTCGTTAATTTATAATATTTAAAGCCAAGCGTATTTTGATCAAGTCCTATTATTTTATTTTGTTTCAACATTAATTCTATTCAAGTAAAAACATAAAAATCCAAATTCATAAAATGCAAGTTAACAAGTTGGGGTCAAAAATGTTTTAAATAATTTCAACCCGTCTGCGTAGCACGGTGCTTAGGGCATTAATTACCTTCAATACACAGTATTACCGAGGTCAGTGGCGTGCAGTATAAGAGAGTCCTGTGTTCAACAACGATGATGATGATGAAGCTATCGTCTCCGTACTGCACCCACCTACTAAACAACCTGTACCTATACTTTAGCTTAGCATGCAACAACAACACCCACGCAAAACCTAAATCATTTCAATATTATGACGAATGGCAATTCTCAGTAAGAGTCCCACGTTGGGCGCCATTACGTAATTGAGCAATGGGCCGGAGCTCGCTTTAATGTAATGAGTTTGTGTACTTAATTAACATATAAAGCTCATTTACTTAAGCACCTGTATACTTACCTAGTAAATATAACTATTACATCGAAACAGCATCTGCATAGCGGCTTAGGCTTCTAAAACATCGATTTGGGTCCATAACACACCTTTTATCTAATTTAATATCTACCAAAAATCGATCTGCCTGAGATTTTTGATAGTGATTAAATTAATCAAAGCTGGTTGGATCAATTTACTGCACAAGTAACTACAAGCGTACTTTCATCAACACATTGATCAGGTGGACGTCAAAGTAAAATAAAACAACGGCTGTGGGGTAACATTTATTACAAGCATTCGTAATGGTCGACGATGCAAACAGCACGGGTGGAGGCTCCAACGTGAAAGGGAAATATGAAAAGAAATGAAAGCGGGAAGTGAACAGCTGGCAAACGGCGGCCAAACAAACTTAATGTGAAAGAGCGACACCGAAATAGATTTGGCTGGACGCTCCTCTCGGAGACTCGGCTTATTTTGCCATTTATTAAGTCGTTCGTTTTGTTTCTTGTTTGACAAACTTTTGTGACATTTTACTTGATGAAAAACGAAACTTTTTGATTGAAATTACAAACAAATAACAAACTTATTTGTCTGCAATATGAGGGGAGATGAATGGTTTATGAAATCGAAAGTGAATTGCCTACCAGTGGTAACAATGAAAAGATACAAAAGGCGATGGATTATGAATGATACAGGGCAGACAGTAGCTTGCAAGACAAACAGTGACAGAGAAGAGAGAAGAGACGTACAGATGGTTGGAGTGTTCGTGGTCATTGTTGTCTTGCGCGGGCTGCGAGCCGGAGCGCCGCAGCCGCCAGATGGCGTGGCGCGCCGCCACCAGCCGCGCAAACCCGTGACGAGCCACTCTAGGGAGCGCTATGCGCGCATCGTCTCCGCGCGATCAACTAGTCTCACGGCCTCGCACGCCCAGCACCCGGGATAGGAATCAGAGGACGGGACTAGAGCAACAAGTGCAGGACGGGACCCGACCGACCACACAGACCCGATATCGGCGGCTCGGATTCAGCAGACTCCGTTACAACAATACGAAAACCTTACTACTTATACACACTACGAGCAAAAGCTAGCCTAAATGACAATATCACAACCGAATATCACAATAAAGCGGTGGCAAGCGAAGCTTCGTGGACGGCGACCTTACGTAACGCTAACTTATCTACTTGTAAACGTGCAAAAATGTTATCGATCACAGAAATAAGCCTTAACACTAGTTTCGGGTGCCCGTGGGGTTATGTAACGGAGCCGCGTTCTGTGTGGAGGTAGGAGGTGAGGGCCTGTCGAGGGACATGCGCGCGGAAGAGGGGCCGGGCGAGCACTGTCGCCGCCGGTCGCGCCGCCGCGCGCTCCAACCCCCGCGCCCCTCGCCCGTCTGCCCTACGACAGGACGCACTTGACATTTTGTGCATTACCGGCTAAGCTCTAATTAAGTTAATCCCTCAGGGTGTTAGCCGTTAAAGACCTAAAGACTTGTTTGTTTCGCTCTACGTTCAATATTCTCACCGCTTACGATTTCGGTAGCTTTTACTCTCGCGACCGAGTTGGCAACCAACTGCGCTTTATACTATGCAGGGCTGGCAGTCACCTAGTAGTTTCTTACTACATCAATTCATTCAATTTGGTAATGAATAGAAAAAAACGCTATATACATATTATGCTTTAAATTTTTCTGCTACAAATAAATAGTCAATACAAAAATTAAATATATTGAAAATTACGTACAAAGAGCTTTCAATACGAGAATTAACCGAAATAAATACCTATAAGTCAATAAGAATAGGTATCTATGAGATGGTAGCCAACCGGTAGCATGTGCACTTTACAATCTGACGGCACCCGGTTCGATTCTCGGCTCTGTGATTCGGACCAATGACTTGTTTAGTACCTAAATAAATTACTGCAGTTTGCCATCGCTCAAAAACGGTGAATGAAAACATCGTGAGGAAACCGGTATGTCCAAGAAACTCAAAAGTTCAAAGACATATTATTATGACATTCACCTACATGAACTGGGCCAGCATGGTAGATTAAGGCCTATGTTCTCTCTCTCTCTCTCTCTCTCTCTCTCTCTTTGTCTCTTCCTCTCCCACTGAGAGAAGGGCTGAGTCCCAGCAGTGGGAACATGATATAGGCGGAAATGATGATAATAATCTATTTAAACATTTATTCATTTCTAGCGACCCGCCCCGGCTTCGCACGGGTGTACATTTTATAAAACCTTCCTTGAAAAAATATTTAACTGATGGTGAAAATCGTATCAAAATCCATAGCTTGGGTTAGGAGGAGCGGAACAAACAGACAGATGCGGAAAGCAATTTTTTTAAATCCTATTTAGAGATAGAGAAGAGATAAAAAACACAACAAATACTTACGAGTCTCAGACTAGCTACAAGTAGGTACATCACAAAATCATCAAGTTCAAAATAAAATATGTGCATAAAATGGCAAGTCTTCAAGACCTACAGATAATGATCCCAGACGTCTGCAAATGACTGGCATAAAAAGTACATCAATCTTTGAGTCGTGTGCTCGTAAACTCGTTATACTTTTATAGTACACGGATTCCTTGGACGGGAATAAAGGAGTTGAAATAAATAGCGAACACATCAGGTGAATTGGTAACATAAATTTTGATATTGCACCTTTATACTTATATTTTTAATCATCAATTTAATCAGAGATAATTATTTTTATCCCGAAAAAGTTTATAGTTCTCGAGGGAATGTCTATGTGGGTGAAACCACAGGACGTAGTTAGGTTAGTGAAATTTTTGGATGGGTAGATCCTTCGACTAAAATAAATTAATTTTATTTTGGTCGAAGGGTAGATCAACGCTTTTAAGTATTTATCATCATCATCATAATCACCCATAAGACGTCCACTGCGTAACATAGGCCTACTGAACGACAGCCTGTCATCTGCATTCACTGGATGCCCGCGAATCTCACGATGTTGTCGGTACATCTAGTGGAAGGCTACCTACACTGTGTCTTTCGGTTAGGGGTCTTCACTCAAGAACCTTTCTTCCCCATCGGCTACCGATTCTTCGAGCGATGTGGCCTACCCATTGCCACTTCAACTTGCAATTCTTGGCAGCTATGTCGGTGACTGTGGTTCTTCGGCGAATATCCTTGTTCCGGATTCTATCACGCAAACAAACTCCGAGCATAGCGCTTTCCATTGCCCACTGTGTGACTAAGGTTTTTCCAAAAGGCCAGCCGTTAAGGACCCGTCAATCAATTTGTCAATCTCTGTATATGTAAATTCAAAAGCATTGTAACACCGCTTCGCCACCACCAGTGTTACTGTGATATTTCTAGCTTAATTCCCATGTTTCGCTAATCTACAATCGCTGTACAAACTTAGCCTTCGAGTTGACCTTCGCCACTGCCCTTTGTGGCGGGGACAAAAGAAAGAGCCTTCTTTGTAGCACAATACGACCTGTGTTTTAGCCGTTACAGCTGTATAGGTGTGTCGAGGACGTCGGCTTTTAAACGACGCAAGGACTTTGTTAGAGGAAAATTACGTAGCGATGTTTCAGCTGCTTTGTAATATAAGGGCGTACTACAAAATTGTTCTTATGGGTGTGTCCTGTTTCGGGGTTTTATTGAACTTTTTATAACACATATACAATTTTATATATATATTTTATATATAGTTTGATAGTTGATTGAGTCAGGCGTTTGCGGTAGTCCATCTTCAAAACTGTTTTTCTGACGAACCTCAATTGTATTTCCGCTTCTACGTCGCTAAGAAATTTGGGGTAAATTATTTTACTCTATAGATACCTACTTGTTAATAATGCTAAATTAACAAAACCTGAAATAAAATAAAAAAATTACATTAAAGGGATATAGTCAAATAATTTATCCCAAATTCCTTATTGTCCTTAAAGAGACGTAGAAGCAAAAATACACTAGAGAACAGGGCCTTACGCCTAGCCTGTTTTAATGTTAGTTTGAGACCGCGTTAGGAGTTGGGCGCAAGGGCCCAGTTTATTTTAGTTTGCCCGTATGACGATATTTGTTATTGTGTATGTAAATATTTCCATCATATTTGTTTCACAATTATTTTTATTATTTACCTATAACTGACAGAAAAATTGAAATGTCGAAATTATTTTTATGAATCCAATGAAAAACTTCTTGCGAGCTTTTCCCTGCTTGCGCTACTCAACAATAGATGGCGCTGTATGCAGGTTTTATCCTAGCAAAAGCGTGCGATCCACGTTGATTTTTTTTGCAATAAATATTATCTCTGGACTAGTGGCTGGACTGTATCGCTGTTTTATTTGTGAAAACTTTTAAGGCTTGTTATTCTTATTTATCTTACTATGTCTTATGTTGTTAAAGCTATTTGTTTTCCGTAAATAAATAAATAAATAAATAAAATAGGATAGAAAATAGGAACGAGGAATGTATGCAGTATTTAGCTTTAATATTTACATCCAAGAATTGGGTAAGTACCTACCTACACCCCTACTGGGTAAGTAAGAGGATAATATGATATATTATAAGCAAGGCAAAGTTTTGCCATACCTATTCCCCTCTACCTGAAGAGATTATTTTGTTTTTATTAATAGAAAAGCTTTTGTTTTATAGTTATTATTATAATTTAAGATAATAGTATATAATAGAATATAGTTATTAATTATATATGTGTTACAATAAGTTAAATTGCAGCGCCCTAACAGGGTCTTTGTACCGAAATTTAGTTTTAAGGACCTCATGTAATGTGCACACTGGCAAAATAAACAAATAAATACACAAACAAATTATGATGAGATTGTTCCTTATTATTGTAACTGCGTATTTATTACACTCAACAATTCTTTTAGTATTTTTATTTTATTCCATCGTTGGCAAACAAGTAGACGGGTTGCCTGATGGTAAGTAGTCACCGTCCCTATGGATACTTGTATCACTAGAGGCACCACAACTACGTTGACAATCCTATTAACTCGCCCTTTGAAAAACCCCATGTTGTAGCTTCACGGAAACACCGCGGAAGGTAGCTCATTCCACATTTGGCAGTGTGAGGCTAGAAAGATCGTGAAACGCAGTGTGCGATTTCCATTGATCTATGATAATGTGGTCTCCATTCCAGAACCTTTCGGGCCCATTGGCCATCTGTTCTGCGTGATATGTGCCCTGCCCACTGCTACAATGTCACAATGTGTTTGCCGCAGGGAAACGCTGGATGCAGGCTGCTTTCAGCCGGCTGGAGATCGATGGAAGAGGTCTATGTCCAGCAGTGGACGTCCTATGGCTGAAATTATGATGATGATGGTGATAATGTGGATGAGCTTTTAGGGGCCTTACGGACAACTGCTATTACAGGCACCTAATCCGCTCAGTTGGAAAATCACGCGACCGCAAACCGTATCTGGGTGCGATAAGGTTTGCTGTCGCGTGATTTTCCAACTGAGCGGATTAGGTGCCTGTAATAGCAGTTGTCCGTAAGGCCCCTGTACTATTTAGTAATCACAACTATTTGCACGACACTACCAGAAAATAACATTATTTAGTGTAATCGTAATTTCCTGTCTAAATTTAGATTGCAACACCCACGGGCCACGCCACGGACCATTCATTTGTCAAAACATAACAATTGACTGCGCGCTTATTTTACAGACAACGGTCATTCGTTTGTCCGATTCTGGGAGAATTTACTACTGTGAAGTGGATAGAGTTATGTAATATCCCGCCATGAAACAGTTCACAACTATTAGACTATTGTTTGAAATATTCACAAAGCGGTACTAAGTAGGTTAGTCGGTATTATTGTACGTGAGCTGTCCTTTTGAGTAAATATGTTTATATTTAAAACTATAGGTATGCCCAGCACTGACTTATAAAGGGTTACGCATATACGCTATACATTTCGCCGAGTATCAATGACCGTTTTCTATGGAGCAGCTGATATTTCATTCGCGATTTCAGAGTTGGCCCGATAGTGAAAGATGTTCATACTTATGAGTACAATGACCTCCATTCGGTTTAGCATAGCCTTTTCTTATAACCCTGTACAGTGAAGAGAGCTCGAATATTTTTTTACTAATGGTACCAACTCAGTGGTGCTAACAAGCATATTGCGCACCAGTGTGAATTCAAACGCTGGCGACTTCGATCTTTCCTCTGTGAGGATTTTGGCGTCGCACTCTTGTGCATTTGCCAGTGTCAAGTAATTAAATTATTATCAAGAAAACACTCGTAAATTTCTTGTCTTTGACAATATGGACTGGAAAGAAAGAAAGCATTTTATAGGTTGTGTATCTCAGTGAATCCGTGACCTTCTAATTGACCGCAGGGTAACGCTGTATGCAGGCCGCGAGGCCTATGTCCAGCATTGGACGTCCTATGGCTGAAATGATTATTATGATGATGATGATGATGATATATATAATATATTTAAAAAAAACTAACATTTGTACACTGTAACAGGCAAGGACATGAGATACGTCTCCATTCTTGCGACCATGTATGGTACTTTATATGTATGTGTAAATTATATATTTAAATAATTTTAATTTAATGATGATGATGGTGATGATGATGACGATGATGGTGATGTAACTCAGTGATCCAAATACAAAAAGGTATCACGATATAAAACTAACTTTTCTCGTCCAATACTGCAAATGTAAGTGGCAACTTATTCATGCCAGCGATCGTTATACATGAATTGAATGTCTTTATCGAGCGCTCTGAGAATACAGCTCGGCGCGTGTTATTGGAAAAATCGAAACGACGAAGCTTATATTATGAATGATATGCGTGAACGCGCGATAACAGAGCCCAGATTTATTAAAAAAAGTAGACAGATGTATTATCGACACTGGTATTTATCGAAGGATCTTATCTACCTTTATATTCGTGCTTTTAGAATTCTGGCGTTCATTTTCGCGCCTGGCTGCTTATTCACAAATTTCTTCATGAAGGTTTTTGATAGCTTTACCTTACAAAATCTGACAAAATTCGTAACATGATGAAAAAAATACATGAAAAATATTCTTCGTCTATGTTTAATTATACATAGCCGTTATTTATTTTAGCACTAAATTAGTAATTAAGTACTTAAATGACTAGACTCCACCACTTTACTAGGGCATGGCTTATACTTGACCGTGACTTTATTTGCTTGACTCTGACCGTGACTATTGGGTTGTTACACGATATTTAAAAAAACTTCAAAATAATGCAATACACACTGTCAAAAAGATGCACAACACGTGTGACACCAAAATTCTCTCAAGAACTTTATATATATATAGGCTGAGTCTTTAGTATCAGAGTTTCCAAATCATCATCATCATCATCATTTCAGCCATAGGACGTCCACTGCTGGACATAAGCCTCCCCCATCGATCTCCAAAAGGGCCGGTAGGAAGCGGCCTTCATGCAGTGTTTCCCCGCGGTCTCTTTTAGGTCGTCTGTCCATCTTGTGGGTGGACGTCCTACGCTGCGCTTACCGGTCCGTGGTCTCCATCATCTAACCCAAATCAAAATTCAAATCATCCAAATCATCTGACGGCCTCTAATATGGCTCGACGATTGGATACAATATCTAAAAACAATTTTAGTAGGATATTGAAAAAAAAAATACAAAACTCCATTGGATATTGTGCTGAACATCCGAATATTAAAATTGAAAAGTGGCGTGTACAGACTTTGTGAGTGTTTTCAATTAAGTTTGTTGACAAGAGTTTTTATACAGAATTTGCGGAAACAATTATAAACAGTTTTTGAAGTTAAAACTTCCATAGGCACGTGGGGCACTTTTTGGGATGGGGAAAAGGCACTGAACTCGCGTGTCCATCACGCTGAGATACTCGTTCGGTTAAAGTCGGCTCGAGTCGACTAAGGGAGCGAGAGAGATATTTAGTCAACCTTGCAGTTTTCACTTGAGGTAAACACTTTCACGTGAGGTAAAAATCCTAAGCACACACTTTTCTCAAATTTTCGATAAAAGAGCTGCTAATCTTCAAACGGCGTTCAGTCAGCCGTTACTCCTAGAGTTGTACGAAAAACGACTTTTGTAAATTAAAGGTATGAAGTTTTGATATTATGTTATATTAATAAAATTTTAAGCTGTTATTTCCAATAAAAAATACAGATATATTTATTACAGAAAATGAATTTTCTATATACCTTTTTATTTGATAGAATAAGAACGCCAAAAGTCCAGTTTTCGTCGCCTTTTCGTCAAAAATGTGAAAGGGCTCTAAAGAACTTGAAATACCTACTTATTTCTTGATATTTCTGATAGAAATGCAAGAGCCGTCCCCAACAATTAGGTAGGTACTTGTAAACTAAAGTAACTCGCAACAAACAAACTTTTGTATCAGTCGAACTAGTCCGGTCCCTGATACATTCTCATTTCGTCGTCAAAAAGGTAAACCGACCCCTCCTTGCTCGTCAATCATTTCATCTGGGCGCCGGCTTTTTTTCGCCATTGTTTTGAGGAACAGACTAAATTGATGGCGTTTACCCGAACTAAAGAAAGGGTAGCCTTTGTTATTATCTCGGGAAATTACCGCATTAGAAATGATGGCCTTTTATCGGACAAAAATATTGTTTTTCTGGGAAAGATTTTGTTTTGACAGGATATTTAAATAATGTATAATAGATAGGATGAAAGTATTAGATAGGATAGCCCGTTGGTCCAGTTGGTAGTGGACCTACCTTCTGTTCTTGGGGGCGTGGGTTCGATTCCCACCTAGGATAAACATTTATGTGATGAACATTTGTGTTTGTTTTATATCTAGGAGTTAATATCTATTTAAGTATGTATAAAAATATATATATGTATGTATATCAGTCTCTGGCAGCCGTATCATAAGCTTTGTTTAGTTTGGGCTCAGATGACCGTGTGTGCAAAAATGTCCCGAATATTATTTATTTATTTATATTAGGTACATTATGTTACTGTTAGTATAATAAGAATACCGCTTATCTCGAAAATGTAAAAAGCACACCATCAAAGCTAGAAATATCACACTGTCCAGGTTTTCCGCTGCTTTCTTCCGCGGACCTGCATGGCGTGGAATGTTCTTCCCCGAAGGTCTTCCCACCTAACTTTTAACATGGAGCGTTTCAAAAAAGGTCACAACTTCGGGCTCCCTAGTGCAATACTAGCAAGCTGTCCATATGCAGCGGTTACCGCTTACCATCAGGTGGACCGCACGCTTGTTTGCCTTTTTTATGTATAAAAAAACTGTTTCCACGCGAGAATAATTAATAAAATATATTGCCATATATGGAATCTCGAAGTTATTGCTACGCTACAGCTGTGTGGAAATCGAAAACGGTATTAATGTACGACAGGCTCTTTCACAAGGCTATAAAGGATTATTTTTATTAGCATAGTATGCATACTTTAAATATACCCGTTATTTCGAGGGCGTTGTACTCCGACCTCCGACCCTGCTTGGTATTCCGGGTGACGACTTGTAATGTCATTGGTACGTAATAAATAATCATGTTTGGGAAAAGGGTAGCATTTAATAGATAATTATTAAAAACCAAAAAAGATGTAATTTAATGTGAAAGATGTGCTTCATTTTTTCAAATATAAAATTTCGATCAATAATTTGACAATCGTCTTCGAGATAAACCGAAGTCTGGGCAAATAAAAAAAAAAACACCCAAGCAGCAGCCAGCTAACTATGTATGAAAATCCATATCAGACGTGTTCAGAACAAATGACTATAAAAATACATAACGGCTCAAAAATGTGTTATTTAAAACTGGAACAAACTTTTACTCCGAAACATAAGGGTACCATTAAACCATAACCAATGAGGTGACTTATCAAAGGTTTTATTTAAATTTTGAACTGGCTTGTAAATAGAAAGCTGTTTGTAGTAAAAAAAAAAACAAATAAACATAATTATGTGCGGGTGAAAAATTATTGTTGTTCATCACCAATTCTGGAATTTGCTATTGTAGTTCAAGCCATTGATAATTATTTATATTATTATGTTCTATATAGCCAAGAAAGTGAGTGTGGTTAAAATCCCGGAAAATCCACCTTAAGTATCAAAAATTGCAGATTCAACAACTGTATTTTCCTTTGATCGACTGTAGTATACTTAGTATGAAATCTTTGTGTACAGGTAGCTATGTTCAAATAAAACGCTACTTACTTACATTAAATTTCCGTGAATTATCTAAGTAAAGTTTATTAATAACAAGGCTTGCGTTTGACCGCTAACCCGCTTGATGTTAAGCGATGATGCGGTCTACGATGGAGCGCGCTTGCCTAGAAAAAACGGATTCACTCGTGATTTGAAGACATCCAGATTGTAACTATCGGGGAACACCCATTCAGGCAGTGCATTCCACAGACTAGCAGTTCGCACAATAAAAGTGGAATCTAAGCGCATAGTACGGGTTTTCGAAATATCAACCATAAAGTATTGTCGATTTTTCGAGCCCACTCTGGCAGTCCGATGGTGATGGTAGTGGTGGCAAAAGTAATATTTTTTTACAATAAACCTTAATTCAAAGCATCAATAGACAATAGATGATTTAACCTCTTTGAACGTGTATTCTTCTATCTAGGGTCCAAGACAAAGCTCTTACCATAATAAAACTATAGATATAGATTATTATAATATTGCCGGCTGGTATTACGGATCTATACAGAGTGTTGGGTGAGCCGGCCAAGCAGGCGCCCGCCGCGCCAGACCATCCTGAATAAATAATGAAATAACGCCTTACTACGGGAATTAATATGAGATTATTTTAAACCCTTCTCAAAGATTATACGAGTTGCTTGTAAATTAATACCATGAACTATGTTATATTTAATTGCTAAATTGATATTTGTACTGTATCCAGTATCAGTTTATCATGTTGCCACTACTGGGAAACAGGCCTTCTCTCAGAGAGAGAGAGAGAGAGAGAGATTGTGTGTGTGACTGGGGCAGCAGAGTGGGCTCTAATCCACTATGCTGCCCCAGTGCATGTCACTGAATGTCATGTCTTCGAATTTTTTAGATCCTTGGACATAACGGTTTTCTTTGAATGTTTTCTTCACCGTTTTTGAGCGATGGCATTGAAACTGCACGTTATTATTTATTTAGATAGATAGAAACTATTGTTTACACCAGAAATATAAATCACAAACAGATAGAAAACTCTCACGAGCTAGTGCCACAAGTGACGGCCTTATCGATAAAAGCGATCTCTTCCAGGCAACCATTTATTAGGTAAATAATTATTTTGATGTTAATAATTTATTAGGCTCATAATTTTTTTAAGTACTAAATCAGTCATTGGTCGAGGATCGAATCGTCAGATTGTAAAGCGCACATGTTACTGCACAGCCACCGTGGCTCATATTGACTTATTTAAATCAGAAGAATTAATCATAATATCTACAAACAGCTAAACCTATCTGATACTTAACTACTTATCGCTGAGTTGGTAGCTTCGCTGTTTATTGACTCGGTGGATTAACATCGGAATCAGAGCGAAGATGCAATAATTAGTTTCTTGTTTGTTTTCCTACATTTATTAGTTCTGTTAACTTCGATAGAGTTAAGACTCTGTAGAGTCAATGTTTGACTTTAATAACTAAATAGGTGAATAGAGTTCTCGATGGTCATAAGTGGCGGTGACCACTGGCCCGTTGTTTGTTTGTCTACAGTACTGTTATACAGAGCTACCGGTAATCAGTTCAGGCTCAGTACATCAAAAAAAAAACAGTCGTTCCATACAAAAAAAAAAAAATCTACTCCCGATAAAATATATCAGTATCCTGATAAAATGTATAAAATAAATTTTTTCGCGTATTTTTATAAGTCGTAAAACAAACGCTTTTTTATTTTGACATATCATCCTTTATAAAAAATAAAAATAAACTTCAACTATGTAAGTCACATTTTAATTTTAATCATGGTTTTACCCGCACGCCCAAAAGATTATTTTTTCAGGTGTGTGTAAGTATGTTTGTTTTATATCTTTAAACCTGAGGTCTAAAAGTTTTACCAGATTTTGAAATACGAGATGGTTTTTTTTCATGTATATTTTTTTCTCATAATTGGCAACATTCTGCAGCTAGTGTTTTTTTTCTATACTGTAATGTACTTTTTATTAGAATTATTGTGGCTTTGTTTTTAGCAGGCAATTTATAAACTATCAAGCTGAGTTCTTAGATTCTTATATCCACTAATAAGAAATTTCACTATCCTTGTGAGCGAAGAGAAGCTCCGCCTTCTTAATCGCGTTCCGATCCTTTTTTTAACCGACTTCAGCAGGAGGAATATCGGAAGCTCATTCCACAACCTTACCACGGTAAATATCCCGTAAATAATCATATAACTTCAGCAGGAGGTTTTCAATTCGACAGTTTTTTTGTGTGTTTGTCATGCGATTTCCGCCAATTATGAATTGATTTTGATGATGAAAACTACTTTATTGTTGGAAAGATAACGCAACCGTGTAATTTCTGTTAAAGCTTTCTCATTGTGTGGAGTCGATTTAAAAGCCTATTTACTTTTTAGTTTAAGTTTGTATATGTAGGTATAGTCTTAAAGTCGGTTATTGTTTTTTTTTTTCAAAAAAATAGTTATTTGAAATAATTTCTGAACACTTTTACTTTAATATTCAATGACTGTAGGAGAAATTTTCATACGTATTTAATATTTCTGACGTGCATTTCTTTTATAAAAGAAGTAAGTAAATGTTCTTATGCTTTGTCTGTTACCATTTTTATTTCTATCTGAATGTTATTTAAAAGGTTTATACTTAACAGCAACAAATACAGCGAACACACTAGAATAGTGCATGAATTGAAAAATGCTAAATGTTATTTTTGCCTCTAGCGTGGCCGGAGGCACTAATTAGTCAGCCTCTCGCTGGAGGGCCCTCGCTGTGAGAGACTCAGGGACTCCCTTTGCGACACTACGCGGCTCGCAGACCCCATTTTGCTTAATTTGCATACATCTATTCAATGCGGCTTCTGTGACTTTTTGAACGATGCAAATCATTATCAGTAATAGCTTACTCATCTACTTAAAAGCATGCTACACCATTATGGAATTCTTAAAAGTCTTAAATATAAACTGATCAATACATAATGTATTGACATAAAATATTTTAGAAATTGTGATTGGTGACATTTATTTATATTTAAAAAAAGCTTTTAGTTTATTATAATATTATGTGATTTTGAAATGACAAATTTTAGGTATATATCAGCTATTGTTATTTTGCAATTATAGAAACGTATTACTGTTAATTAATTAGATTAATAATATGATGTTTAAATAATTCCGTTGTTGGACTGGTTAATTAAAAGTATATTTGTTTATGTTTGAAGAGTTGTTCTGCACTTGATTGTTTATATACCTACTAATATCATTTAAATGTTTGTCTAGATATTTTTATACACCTATTAATAACGCAAATAAATTATCTATAGGTACAGGGTTACTGGTAATCAGTTAGAAAGACGGATTCAATACGTCAAAACAATCAACTATTGTTCTAAGACATATCAAAATTCGCGAAAAAAATCGGCTGTTTCATACATTGTGTCAGAAATGTATGATTTTTTCTATGGAATGGCTGTTTTTTTTTCGATTTTGAAAAGGCTTACAAAAGTTGTTTGTTTTGATGTACTGTGGGGCTGATTACTAGTAGCCCTGTATAATAAGACTATTTCCACTGTACTTTAGAAATACAATAGACTGTTATTTGTCATTTGATGTGAGAGTGTCAAAAGTCTCTGATCTCAATTATTTAGGCTCAGTCGGGCGGTGCAGGGTTAAAAGCCCTCACAAAGGATCTACGGGACCAGGTGCAGGTTACCGGGTAATCTTTGACGTTTCGTGTTTCTGCTCCGTTGGGTTTCCTCTATGGTTTGACGATACGCTAAAGCAGGCTACCTTGTGTGGTTTAAAAACATTGGTAATTTTGGAGTAATATATTCATCTATACTATCTATACTTCTATACTAATATTATAAAGAGGCAAGATTTGATTGTTTGTTTGTTTGCATTGAATAGGCTCCAAAATTACTGAACCGATTTGAAAAATTCTTTCACTGTTGGGAAGCTACACTATCCCCGGGTGACATAGGTTATAATCTATATCCGTGCGATTATTTGAATACAGCATATAGCAACAATTATTAGAATAAATTGGTATTTAATCATCGCGAATCTTCATTGCTAATTTAATATTAGCAGGTCTCCAAATTCACTGAAATTGAATGATCTTTATTTTGTAAGCATGTATGTGGTCAAAGACATAGAATTAAACATGGGTCCAAATCGTGAAATAATAAAATTAGAGATTAATAAAAAAAAACAAAAAAATTAAGTTTTTCAAGAAAAGATTCGAAAGTCACTTAGATCAGTTTTTGAGTTAAAAAGACATTTAAACACTGGGTTTTAATAAAAAAACGAGTTTTATTATTTTTAATAATCGACCAATTTTATTTATTTGGATAGTTTTAAATGATACCTACTGGTATAATTTAAAGTATCTAAACAAAGTAGAGTTTTGGCGCCAATGTGGAAAAAACATGTCGGCTCGTTGGATTATTTTCCTAAACTTGTATATTTTCGAGTGTTAATGTGTACTAAATGGTGAATTATTATTCATTAAGTGCTCGTAAACGTGCTCGAGTCTGGGCAAGTGATATAATGAGGTGAAACGTTCTTTTCGTGTTGTTTCCAAAACTCCATAAGAGCCTCTTGTAAAGTCTCCGCCACTTTACAGGGGAATGAGTTTGACTTGACCGTGACAAATAAATACAAATACAAATATTTATTAATAACACCTATGTTACATGTCAATAAACTATAGATTCTGACTTACTTAGCTTGACTCTGACTGTGACTATGACTTGTTTGACGCTATTAAGACCATGTAAACTGATTAATATTACGACTAAAGGACATTGAATCCACGGTCATGAAAATTTTAACAAAAAAAAAACTAAACAAGGTATTATTATTATTATATGTATGAGTGGCCGTTTTAACTTATATTATTTAATATAATTATGTGTAAAAATTTGTTTTTGATTTAAAAGAAAAAAGTTACAAAAATAAATGCAAAAAGGCAACAAATCCCCACGAGAAGAATAGTTAGTAGGTAGCTCGGTGATATACGCTCGATAAAATCAAACGCTTTTAAGGTCAAGCGTGCACGAGCGACTTTTGTCTCCGCGACAGTTTTGTAGCTCTGATTTTATTTCCATAGAGATGCACATGACACCTTTAAACACTCCATACAGGACCAGTATAGGCTCTATTTATTTATTGCGAATAAGTCCACGTTTCACCACCAACTCGCCTGTTGGTACCTAAGCGACGATGTGGTCGAAGATGAAGCACGCAGACCTTGAAAACAACCATGCACGCCGCGACTTGTCGAGACTTTTTGTCGCACGGTAACGAGACAGAGGTATACACAATCGTAGCCTTGTCTCATTTACGCATGACACATAGAGTCGACTATTTTTTTCCCGCAGCGCGCATGCTAGGCCGACAGAGCGACAAACTCTCCCGAAGACAAAAGTCGCCCATGCGCGCCTAGCCTTACTTAAACCATGCCTATGCCTAATGAGTAGCGACCCTCGAATAAATCATTTGCTAAACAAATATACTCGAAATACAGGCAGTTGAAATAGGAGCCTCTATTCGTTTTCACCCTTCCTGTAGCGGGCACGGATTATTATAAGTAGATGGAGAGGACAAAATTACGTTCTATATATGGGATAAACTGCCTGTAAACACAAATTGCACTTAGCCTAAAGAAGTTCCAATGATCTCTTTCCAGCTTAGCACCACCGTCACCTCATCATTATCAACATAAACAACAGCGACAACAACGTCAACAACACACAACTACTTTTTCTATGCGATCAAACCTTAAATTTTTCGGGATTATCAGCTATTCCTACAATGTTCTGGAACAGCAGTTTTTTTTTTTGCTTTTTGCTTTTTTGTGATTGTTTCTTTATTAAACATTGTTCATAATGATGAGCAAAAGTACTCTTTGATGATGAGTACAATGACATTAGTTCGTCTTAGTATCGCCGTTCCGTGTAACTGCTGTTGGCAACATCTAGAAGCACTGCAGTCTATGGTACATCAAGCAGGTTACAAAAAGGTTGTGACTATAGAATCCGAAAAAAAAAACGACGGCAGTCTCCCATGTCGTCGTTTTTTTCTAATTCAAATTCTTTACTTTTGGTCAAAGAATACAAAGGCGTGGTGTTTTAAAAATTGTGGTTAGCTTTACCGCGTTTTTTTAAATGATTTGATTATCGTTATAGGTTTGATTTTGGGTTCCTTAAAATATCACGAGTTAATTAAACACGAGTGAGTTTCGTTTAAATAACATCACACTGTCTAAGTAGTTAACACTGCACAAATATACTTATATCGCCCTTTATAAGTATTATAAAATATTATGTTAAAAGTCAGCTGGTTTCCACTATTTTACCGTACAGAGACACATAAATGCACCAAAACGGCAATTTTATTGTTATAGTTTTCTATTTTATACTTTTATCTACTCTTTCGAGAAATATGGGTGGCGTTTAGGTGTTGTTTTATGTACAAAATTCTGTTTTAATCGAAACGTCGACATAAAAATAAACACGACAAAAATGTTAGACGACAATAGTTTTCTTTAGGGTTCCGTACCCAAAGGGTAAAAACGGGACCATATCACTAAGCCTACGATGTTTGTCTGTCTGTCCGTCCGTCCGCCCGTCCGTCCGTCTGTCCTACCTATTAACGGCTGTATCTTTCGAACCGTATAGGATGGCCAGTTGAAATTTTCACAGAATTTGTAAAGTTACGGCGGATTAACTAACAAATAATAAAGAAATCAAAAACTAAAAACGAAAGGGAGGTCCCCATACAACAAATTTTTAACGTGTTTTTGTATATATATGCTGTGATGTAAAAACGATAATACGTACAAGCGTCAAACTTGGCACTATTATAGTACACACTCTAAATTATAACAACAAATAATGGCCAAGTGCGAGTCGGTGACAAGTTTCTGTTAATTACCAAGTTAAACTTGTAATTTCATTATTGAATTTTGTGGTGGTACGGAACCCTCAGTGCGTGAGCCCAACTCGCACTTGGCCGGTTTATTTTTTATTTCGTTTAAGCTCGATATTGAATCTTTTTGGTAGGATTTGCTCATACTTATGGCGACTTTTCTCGACATTCATGTTCATTCCAAATATTTCTTAAGCTGTCATCCCTTCGACCAACGCTACCGTTGTGGGTGACACTTCTGCCCATTTTACCCTTATTGGGTGCGGATCCGATAACCTTGTCCTAAATGCCTGATAGATAAGCAGGTAGAATCTGATTTACATTGCTAATACAAACTCGGACTAGGCAAATCCGCTCTTTGGGATAGTAGTAGTTAGGTAGTAGGTAAGTAAATATAGGGTTTTCATTTTATTAAGGAAAACTGATGAAGATTTTACATTTTGTTTATTTTATTGAATATTACTCACGCGTAATGAGAACTTTTAGGGTTTTCTTTTAGTAAGATTCACTAGATAGGTCTTATTTTAGGAACTTTACCTTATTAGTAGTAGGTATTTGATATTTTTCTTGTATTAGGCTGCATGTTTATTATTTGGCGCGAGTGACTGGTATTGAATCCCGACGTAAATAAATTTAGAGGCTGATTGGAACTACAACTTTTCTTATTACCTAAGCGAGGAAAATATTGTATTCATTTTAACTTATAAGATAGGAACCTCCTTGAATCAAACTATTTGAGATGCTATTCAAAGAGGTTGGAATTGGAGTTGAAATATATTTCGGGGTGTGTGTATCGGCTCTGCGATATCTAATTCCCTCCTGCCCATTTTTCTACTGGACTGCCAAAATGGGCACCAGAAATTGGCACTGGTTTTGGTTGATATTCCGAAAACCCGAACGAAGTGCTTTGATTCCACTTTTACGTGCGAACTGTTAGTCTGTGGAATGCGCTGCCTGAATGGGTGTTCCCCGATAGTTACAATCTAGGTGTCTTCAAATCACGAGTGAATCGGTTTCTTCTAGACAAGCGTACTCCATCGTAGACGCGAGTTGGCGGTAACATCAAACGCAAGCCTATTATTAAATTAAAAAAATACTGATAAATGTGAAAGTTGGATAAGATTTCGCCACGTTTGAATTCGATTTCCGCGCTAGCGGATAAAATTTGCGCACGATAAAGAAAGCCCTTCCGAGCTGGTGAGACAAAAAATATATTTTGCTTAGAATAACTACTCAGAGAAGGTAGGTTTCCAAACAACGCCTTCTCAAAACGTAAGCTACAAATTCGCTTTGTAGCTTACGTTTCGATTGGTATTTTAAACGATTTAAGCAAGTAAATTAATGGATTACCTGTGGAATGTCACACCATAACTCATATGCTGCTTTTCTGATTTGTTGTGGTACGATTTCACCGCGCAAATTGTCATAGTAAAATTTTTATATTTTTTTTGGAGCCATATATGACAAATACAAATACAAATACAAAAACTCTTTATTAAAATACCACAAAACAAGGATAACATAAAAATTACAACAAAAATATTATCTAGGCTTTTAACAGGCTTTTTTTTCTTTTTTTGACACCATTTGAATAGCTTAAATTTTGCGAATGAACTTGGTTTCTTTGTGTATTATTCTAAGATATTTTGTTATATTTGATATTGCTGTATATCTACTCCAATACATTTCTATTGTGCGTTTATTCTGGAGTTATATACAAGTTTTCTAATAGTAAATTAGCTCACACAAAAATAAAAATAAAACTTTAAATTACACGGCTCGGCAACAAAATTGTAAACTTCACAAGCAAACATTTATGTTCCCAAAAACATAACATGCAAATAACAAGCATAATTTAAGCACTATTGTACTATTTTACTTGTAGTACCTTCTGCATTTTGTTTGTAACTGAATTAATAACGGTTGAGTATAACGTGAGAAGAGAAGCGATTAGCGTGATCCTTATAACGAAAGTTAAATAAAAGCTGGCGGAAAATGTCACAGACATGATGACAGGTTTTAATAAATCATTGTGGTGTCTTGATTATCGCGCCTTTAATACATATTTCGCAAAAAGCGCATTTGTGATCGATTCCGATCATGAACGTGCAACTTGAATATTTTTTTAATGTGTGTTGGTTGACACGGCCATGTTTTTAATCAACGACAGGAGGAAGTTATCAATTCGTCTTTTTTTTGTATGTTTGTTACGCGATTACTCCGCCAATGCTGCATTGATTTTGAGGATTCTTTTTTGTTTGGTAGGAAATACCAGAGGTGGTCCCATTTTTTTTTTTGTGGTAACTCAATATGATTTATGGCAAATGGCCCACTCACAAAAAAAGATTTAATCAAAAAAATAATAATTGGCGAGACGATCTGTGCGAATTATCTTGCCAATTTTTTTAAATTAATGGTTCATATAGGTTGGTTGGCCGATTCCTAATGTCAGAGTTTTAGGTTTTTTGAATACCTTAGCATATAATTTTCAAAATGCTTGCTTAAGATATAATAATTTATGTATATATTTAAAGATATAGGCACCTAATCATTTTAATGTCTTGCTAGATAGAGAGCGCACTATTCTTATAAAACTATATCATTTGTAATTACGCCATGCAAAGTCCATATAGACATTCACATTGCGGGACAGGGACAAAACATCCTTTCCTAATTCGACTAAAAACTATAAACGCTTATTACTCTCGGAATTTTATTAGCCGATTTAAATAATTTATTTTTTATACGTATCAAATATTTTTTTACTGAGCCTGTTATTTTTACCAAATCGAACATCTGTCCGATAGCGTAATATAAAAACGCTTCCGCTCGTCGCTCCTCCTGTCCTTGCTGGCATGCCACAACCATTGTTTGTAAAATGTAGTCGGTCGCGTGTCACTTTAACATTGTTCAAGGTTTACACACCGTCAACGGGCTCTCATTACGCACCAGCCAAGCACCTTTCAGCCACGTGGGAGTCCAAAATCAACAGTTCTCAATGCATGGCCCTTTGGGGACGGATCACGTTTTATGGGGCAACAGGAACTCCGTAAAATGTGTGACTCGTAAACATGTGGGCAATGTAGGGCATGCCCAGAAACAACTTAAATATTTTAAGTGATGTTACGAATTGATGACGGGGCCAAAATGTGTCTATATAGAGGCAACCAATAAAACATCCTTTTCGTGGTTGCTTCAGGGAATAATAATCATAAAATGAGCTGGAGTCAAAATGAGTGCTTGATAAAACACAATATGTCAAATAGAGGGCTACGGATTTACACTGAAATCGCGAAAAAATTATCTGCTGTTCCATACACTTTGTCGAGTGTCGATGACCATTTCCTATCTGGTTCTGGTATCTATTTCTGGTTGGTTTCATAGTAAAAGTTGTGCATAGTGATGAGGTACAATGACCTCCTTTCGGCTTAGTAAAGGGTAAATGGGTAACCCTGTATAGCTCTCTGCCACTTTTCAGGTTTTGATGGGTCAAAATGGAATGATGTTTACATCGTTCACTTCTTGGAAGTAATATTCTAAAGAGCTAGTTTGAATTATGCTCTTTCTTCTAATACGAGCAGTAATATTTCTTTGCGCAATAATATTCCTATAAAATTATATACTGTGTTACCAACTCAAGACAGATATAATTGAAAACCAGTATATTCAATTTATTATTATAGCAGATAAGTCCTAGGATGTTACCAGAATTATTTATTTGCCATTCCCTAGCCGTGTACAGAGTCATTTCTCGTATTTGCTGATTTTGCGCTGTTATTTTTCACCAGCTTAACTACCAAAGCAAATGTTTATATTGTATTCGTCTGTATCTATAACACGTCCCGAATAAATAACTTCGCCCACGCGTTACGCCGCTATCAGAGACTGCCTGGCGCATGGCGTGACTTCTATTTTTATTCTAATGGTTTTTTCGCACGATGCGACATTTTTACTATCTTTATCTCTAAAATAAGAAGTAAAAGTGTTTTGAACGTGTGGTGAACAAGAATACCACAACTACGTATATAGGAATATCATTAAAACTAAAATAAACCAAAACAAAAGATAAACTATTTTTTGTGAGTGAAATTCATCGCCAAATTTTCCATCTATGAAGGTGGATATTTATCTATACTAATATTATAAAGAGGAAAGATTTGACTGTTTGTTTGCATTGAATAGGCTCCGAAACTACTGAACCGATTTGAAAAATTCTTTAACTGTTAGGAAGCCACACTGTCCCTGGGTGACGTAGGCTATAATCTATACCCGTGCGAAGCTGGAGTGGACCGCTAGTTTTATATATAAATGGAACCACACTTAAAATCTAGGCTATCAAAAAAAAACGTTTCTCAATCAGCGAAAACATCGGGAAACGTACACAAAAAAACTGTCGAATTAAGAACTTCCTTTTTGAAGTCAGTAAAAAAAGAGCGCGCTAACAAATTGGAATATTTTTATCAGAGCAGTTAGATCATCGAACTACTAGTAGGACAAAATGTAATAAACGTAATATGCGATGTTTTTTCTTTTGATTTAGTTTCATGTAATGGCAGTTAGAGTAATTCAGTTTAATTAAATTGCAGCACTAAAATAGTGTTCTAAATTGCATTGCTTAATAGCTGGCAGCCATGCAACTGATGGTAAGCGCAACTATTTGTTCTAGATACATCTGATTAGACATGATTATTTGACCTAAAATAAAAAAAATACTTAGGTACGTCGCTAAGCCTACAAGTAATTCAGAATAGGACGTGAATTTTTATTGTTTCTTTATGTTATAGTTTTTTCAGTTTTTTTATATAATATGAAAAATTATTTACTCTCGATATCGCGTAAACAGAACCTTAACGCCCACTCAAATGCAAGCAATTTATATAACCACAGAGAGGAAAAAGGGGACCTTGGAAGTTCATGCGAATTCCTTTTTTCTAAAAAGTAAGAACTTGGACCGACGACGTGAAAAGTTTAATGCAACTAAATAAAACCCCAAAGAAAATTTATTAAAGCTACACTAGGTAACTAGGGTCTAGGTGGTACCTAGGGAATCAGAAAATCTTTGAACTAGTAGATGTGGGCTTAAAATATAATTCATGCTAGGGTTAAACTACGTTGTTTTTCGATAACGGCGTATGAAGGTCGACTTTGTAGAATGCTTTTACAGCACTTTGTCGGTAAGTATAAAAAAGTTACAAGGATTCTTATATAATATGAATTATTGTAAAACCTTTACAAAGGTACACCTTTACATAGGTTAGGGTAGAAAATAAGGAAAAATTAAAATATTATTACGCGGTATATTTACAGATGCTCATGACAGGTGAGATTTTTTTGTATGCAAATGATTGACGAGTATTTCGCTCGCTTTGTGCTAATGTCGACCACAGATAGCTGCGCATGGCTACTCGTAACACGTGTCTTTAGTTTTGTTCAACACGGGCTACCACACATATCAACACATACATACAACACATACACATACATACGCAGGCGACGCGCACGCTATGCACATCTACTTGGATATGTAACGTCAGAGGCACATGCGTGCGGTGGATATAAAATAAATAAATATTTGGGACATTATTTCACACACGGTCATCTGACCCCAAACTAAGCAAAGCTTGTGATATGGCTGCCAGAGACTAATATACATACATACATATAAAGTTTTAAATACATACTTAAATAGATATTAACAACCAGATATAGAACAAACACAAATGTTCATCACATAAATGTTTGTCCTAGGCGGGAATCAAACTCACGCCCCCAAGCTCAGAAGGCAGGTTCACTACCAACTGGACCAACGGGCTATCTATATGTTGGTTGAGGGAATTTTGCGGCCACGTAAGCCCCGCTTACTGCTTCCGCCTACTCGTTCCCCCGCTCTCTCACGGTGCCGTAGCGTAGGTCAGCCAGCTGTGTAAGGCTAGATCGCTACACTGAGCCAGTACGTACCTCTAGTGGCAATTATGGGCGTGCATTGTCAGTATTACACTTCGCTATAATAGACAACAAAAAAGAAAAAGAGAAAAATGGGAAGAGTGCCATCCAGAACTATTAATTTCAACAGTTCAAAATCCTGGGCGGCATTGGACTGTACTCGCCTCTCTGAAATATTAGAAGTATCTCTTTATTCCCTGTAAGTTTTCTAGTAAATATTGCTCTTTAATTCGGAACACGGTAATGCTTACACACATAGCTTGACGGTTTAATAATTGGTGGACTTCCCCAGGTGAGTCCTACCAACCTACCCTCGCTAGAGTCCTACCAACTGTCTTGCAACTAATGTGTACTTGTGTGTGTGCTACGATCGAAAATTTATAACACCGCGTGTAACAGATTGTAACT
This sequence comes from Agriopis aurantiaria, assembly GCA_914767915.1. NCBI lineage: Eukaryota > Metazoa > Arthropoda > Insecta > Lepidoptera > Geometridae > Agriopis > Agriopis aurantiaria. The sequence goes on from OU611999.1 coordinate 9,864,296, forward strand.
TGCATTATCATCGAGCACCTTTTTCAGTCTAAATATAAGCACAAGTTTTTTTTTTTTATAATAGGCTTGTCTTTAGCCGCCAACTCTTCTGATTTTAAGCGAAGATGTGGTCTACGATGGAGCACACTTGCCTAGAAGAAACTTTCAGCCAATTCGATTTGAAGCCATTCAGATATTAACTATAAGGTTTTTCTTGGACCCATTTCCCATGAATGTGTTACTTTGAAGTCTAAAATTAGACTGAGTTTTTATGTGCATTCCGACATTCACATAATTTTGATTGTGAATTATCTTATGATAGATATTATTAAAGTTTACCAAATTTTTTCTAAACGTAAATCTGTAAGTTTTTAAGTTTTAATGCGTTCTTCAAATTAAAAACCTACGTAACGTAACTATACATTTAGCGAAATAACTATTGCTTATATCATTCCCAGAAAAGATAGTAATTGTAAACGACAATAACATTCTTACTAGTCATCAAACTATGACTATCATGGCAAAGAATATATATTACTTGGTTAAAACTAAGTTGATAGTACAATCGTAATACTTATTTATCCATTCGATAACATTAATTGCATCTTATCGAGCCATTTCTACCCCACAGATCGCTTCATCTCATGCATTTAAACATTACCGCATTAGCTATAATTCAAAGTTATTGATGTATCTGCATGCTGCACGCTACTGATTTGCAATATTGTAGCGTACTACTGCGAATTGAGCATGTTATTGCTGCAAATTCGATTAGAAAACACTGATTATAAGAGCCCGTCTTCACTACCTTACTTTGTTATCACGCTACATTTTATACTTGTCAGGAATAGATTGCAGTAGGTAAATAGTAGATTATACGATCATGGTGGATGATTTGCCGTCCCAATCAGCTGACAGAAGCAGACAGTTGTGAGAAGTCAATGACCTAGTACGTTTGCATTTTTATTGCTATTTTAGGGTGCGCGCTCACGCATCTATGTTTTACAAAGTCACAGAACAATGGTGGCGATTTTTTTAAATATTTGTAGTTTATTTATTTTTCGTACCTTGTAAGTCCTATACTATCATATCCTCAAACATATCTGCTGTTTTTCCAAACACCCATTACAAGGCGATATATTTTTGTCGATAAATTCTCTAACAACGATCAACATTTCTGTCAACAAGTGTTGGTATTTTTAAAATTAAATATATGGATAGGTAATTGAGAACGAAGCGATTGATGTTGTTTATTACTAATAATCATTTTAAAGAAGATCAGATATCATTATCGCCAGCGGAGAAACAGTTTACCGGCGAAGTCAAATCCAGTATGACAGATGATAAATATTTTCAATACAAATATTTTAAGTAAAAAAAAAAAATGTAAAATAAATAATACCTAACGGTGTACAGTCTCGCTTGTAAACCTGTTTCCATTTCCCGTTCTACGTATTTTTTATGATAAAAAATATGGAGAAAATCGTGGGAGGGATCCGCTTGTTCTTCCCTAAAATCTCCAAAAAAGGTTATCGGTACCGATGTCTACAATGATAATTTCTATATGTTGCAACGGCCTTGCAATCAGCTCTGCCTAGCGTGCAATATCGGATCGGATCGGACAAGCAGTAATATCGAGCATTCGACCAAATTGGCCGAGTATAACGACGCAGCGGGGAACCTTTTACGAATTTACGCGATCGCCGATCACCTCTCAGCCCGTTACTGATCCACAATCGAAAGGTTTTAGAATCGAGATGAAAATAGCGCACAGGTACTAATTATAATCATTGTCTAGGATTGGTTTTGGAGGTTTCCTGCAATAGTAGTTTATTGCCTACGTGCGTAATGCTTAAATAAAGCTAACACTAGAGTAAAAGTTTTCAGGCTACCCGAATGCCTGCGACAGCTTGATGATTGTTGTTCTAGACTAGACTAACAACTGGGAACCATGGTAGCATTCAGTTTTAAACACCCCTCGCTGTCACTCATCTGCAAAGTGATTGGATAATCGAACACTTCGAGCAAAACAGTGTCAAAACTGACGTGTTGATTTCGATTCAGTTTCCAGACCGAGCGAAATGATCTCAACAAATCAACGTTTATTTGTATGTTTGACGATAACCTGCGAACCGTTGATCCGATTTTCATAAGATTTTGTGAGCAAGTGGTTGATAAAAATAGAATTATTTACATTTGAGTATGAGAAAAATCGGTGAATTTCGGTTCATGGCAAATAATTGTTATTTTTTTTTATTTTTTATATTGGTCAAATGCCTTTATTAACTAAACAAAATACAAGCCAATACTAACACTACAAATACAGTTAGACTGCCCATAGACCGCTGAAGGTCTAAAGACAATCCAAATGCTCAAGCCTACTACCAGTTGGCAGCGTACCCAGCATGCTGGAGGCATTACCACGCTGAATGGCAATGTTTATGCATTGAGCCAGAAACACGCCAGCATTTTGGTCACGCGTCGCATTAACTAGGCGCTCTGGAAGATTTTTGAAAATCTAAATTGTTGTTAGAGTTCTTAATTTCATAAAAATACGGCTGATACGGAAAACTCAACGAGCGAGTTTTCTATTTGTTTCTAATTATCGCAGCTGAATAGGTGCAAAAATTTGAAACAAAGCCAACGAATCTTCAGACTAATCTTCAAACAAACTGTGAATCCCTGGAGAATTTAGGTATCCGCAATGGCATTTTGGCTCTCAGCTCCGAGCTCATTCATGACAGCTACAGGTAGTTCATAACTTTAAAACAGCCTGATTAGAACCCAAACTATACAGTACCAGCATGCGTTGGATTGCTTATCCTCAAGGAACATTCTTATGGTAACTGAAACATTTGAAAGATCCTGTATAAAATGCTTGACAACGGTTTTTAATCATCTTTTAAAAATAGGGAAGCTTAGATAGCCCGTTGGTCTTGTTGGAAGTGAACCTGCCTTCTGCGCTTGGGGGCGTGAGTTCAATTCCCACCTAGGACAAACATTTATGTGATTAACATTTTGTGTTTGTTCTATATCTGGGAGTTAATATTTATTTAATATGTATTTAAAAATAAATATGTATGTATATCAGTCTCTGGCAGCCATATTACAAGCTTTGCTTAGTTTGGGGTCAGATGACCGTGTGTGCAAATGTGTCCCGAATATTGATTTATTTAATTCAGTTCGTTTCTATGTTTTTCAGCTACCGATACAGTGTCTGGTATGGTAGCTTTCTAACGGCTGAACCGAGTTTGATTTAGTTATTTTTGTTTGAAAGGTGACTTGATCGTGGTTTTTTTAGCTATGATTCAAGATAATCTGTTTAGCTGTTTGAAGATCATCAGGTTGCTCTCAGGTTGGAGGTTTTGTTTAAATTTAAATTTGATTGTTTACTTCCAAAATTTAACGAATCGATTTACGGGACTCATTTTTATTACAAGCTTTTATTTAACTTACAATGTTTGTATGTTAGTTTGTTTGTTTAGTTATGTCAAATCTTACAAGCTGAAATAGAACCACTTCCTCTTATCCCACGGAGTTGAATTTTTACATGTTGGTTCAGTTCCAATGATAATGCATTTTAATGGTAGATATACGTTGGTTTTAAGTTTTACCATGACATGGTTGCTGCACTTAGATTTGGGTCCTGACTAGGGAAATCCTCAATGGTTAGCAGCACAGACACGAAATGTTATATACATATTAAATTATGTTAACCCCCATTCTAAGTGTCACCATGACTTGGCGGATTACATTTTCTTTGGTATAGCTGAAAGCTTGTTTTATAAAATGATTTATTTACTTCAAACTATTTATTTGTAAAATATCAAATCTCATATAGACAGCGTAGCGTAGAACACAGTAGCGTAGAGCACAGAGCATAGAGCGTAGAGCACAGTAGCGTAGACAGCGTAGCGTAGACTCGATGGAGTGACGATATAAGTAAGACAGCTGGAAGAAGCTGGAAGCCAAAGCTAGAAAATCAGACTGACTGGCGTGCCTTGGGAGAGGTACAGAATGGAATAAACGTAGGTATATCCAAGAGTCTACTGGGATAATGGTTATGATAATGATGAAATAGCCAAATGTCATAATATGACATTCGGCTATTTCTATTATCTCATAATGACCTAATTTATATTACACAACGTGCTATGCTAGCGCTACTTTAACACACCCATACTTGTGCACACCCCCATTTCAAAAAACATAGTATTTTTTACTGTACCTACTAAAAAGACTGCGTAATGTAGTGATGTATTTAGAGCTTTTTTGTAGAGAAATTACTTTTTACGCAAGAAATAATGTGACGTCTTCTGGGAGCTATTAAGTCCTTTCCTGAAATAGTTTTGTAGAGTCATTTGTTAGGTTTTCATAAAATTTTTATGGGATTGCGAGACCTTTTTAGCCCCCGACGCAAATAGATGGGTGTTAGATAGATAGATAGAAACTCTTTATTGTGTACACTAGAAATAACAAGTCGATAGATATCTTCCAGGCAACCATTTATTGTACGTTTAACGTGTGTATTATGTTTATTAGTGTATCTGTGTGTGTCTGTGGCATCGTAGCTCCCAAACGGCTGAGCAAATTCGATATAGTTATTTTTGTAAGGTGGCAAAAAATCACGTCGATCCGTTGCTCTGTTGCTGCGTGAAAGAGGAACAACAAACAAACACACTTACGTGGTAATAATATTAGTGTGATATGTGTGAAAAAGTAGAGCTAAATTGTTAATTTAATTATCAAGTATAAATTAATAAATCCCTTTAACTTATACACAAACAAAATAGGTGAAAACAAAAACAAAAAAACAGGTAGTTACACATATTAGTAAAGGTAAGTGAATGATGAATGATGAAATGCGATGGGGAAGAATGGTTCTTGAGTGGAGACCACGAACCGGAAGACGCAGCGTAGGTAGGCCTTCCACTAGATGGACCGACGACATTGTGACAGTAACGGGCATCCAGTGGATGCAGATGTCAGGCTGTCGTTCAGTGTGGAGGTTAAAGGGGGAGGCCTATGTTCAGCAGTGGACGTTTTCTGGCTGATGATGATCAAAAGTGTATGAACTTCGTGTGGAGTTAAATTTTAAATTTTAAAGTTTGCGCTATTGCTTCAGTGCGCGTAATGAAGTTAAGTATCGACACAAATGTCTTAGTTTTTCGATAGTTATTACCCGAACTATTATGTACTAGCAGTCCGCCCCAGCTTCGCACGGGTATAGATTATAGTCTATGTCACCCGGGGATAGTGTAGCTACCCGACAGTGAAAGAATTTTTCAAATTGGTTTAGTAGTTTCGGAGCCTATTCAATGCAAACAGACAAACAAACAATCTAATCTTTCCTCTTTATAATATTAGTATAGATAATAAGAAAGTAATAAAAATTACTGCTGAACAGATTTTCTGAAATTATAACTAAGAACAGGCTCGATCAAGCCACCTTTCAAACAAAACAAAAAAACTTTATTGTTTAATTCGTTTGTGCATCGAGGGTTAAAAACAGGCAAATAGAATCATTCTACTATAATAAGTAGCGAACGATGCGGTCGGCCAATTTAATACCTGAATAGATTCATAGCCACAGATGCGTCCGACTGTGGGGAAGGCTATACGCTATCGTACATAATTTATACATAATTATTATTCACTACATTTGATTCACATTTTTCACGAACATTAGTAGAACGCTTCTCAATTTTTTTAACGTATCCGATTCACGCGAATCTTTTGGCCCAATGGGTGTAAACGGGGCCCTATTACTAAGCCTACACTGTTTGTCTGTCCGTCTGTCTGTCCGTCCTACATTTTAACAGCTGTATCATTCGAACCGTAATAGCTAGTTGCAATTTTTACAGAATATGTAATGTAATAGCGGATTAACTTAATAATAATAAAATCAAAAAGTAATAACTGAAGAGGACCTATGGGGACCCCCCATATTACAACAAACGTTTTAAAACGTATTTTTGTATTTGCTCTAGTGTAAAAACGGTAATACGTCCAAGCGTCAAACTAGGCATAATTATTGATTATAGTACATACTCTAAACTAAAGTAAAATAAAAAATAATAAATAATGGCCAAGTGCGAGTGCCAACAAATTTCTGTTCACCAAAGTTAAACAACGTCGGCCCGATCAGTACTTGTATGGGTGACCGCCGGGGCGTGATGTTATCTTTTTGCACTACTATTTGTATTATATGGTGGTAAGGAATCCTTAATGCGGGAGCCTGACTCGCACTTGGCCGCTTTATTTATGGAACAGCAGATGTTTGCTAATTTAGGGTTGGTCCCATAGTAAAGGTTGTTCATAATGATGAGTACAATGACCTTTCGTCTTAGTCTATATGCGTAATACTGGATAAGCAAGATTTCTAATTACGCCAATTCATATCATAACTTCGATCGCGGACTTATCCCGTATAGTTCAACTGAACACACAACAGGAATCGAGTTCGGAGTTCACTCCAGTTTAAATCAAGATCAACAGTCGGCAGTTCGCAGGGCAAATACATGAGCTAATTGTAATCTCGAACCTGTGACACCTGCGATACAACAACTGGGAACATTAACCTTGTTCCTCCAACTCACGGTCTATATTTGTGAGATATGGTGGAGATTCCTAGATGAATGGCTGCATGTGAATCGACCAACACGTAAGTGCATTAGTTTGTACGGTGCAATAAGATGAGAGAGCAGTGGAAAGATAGTTTATCGTAATGAATATAAGGAAAGTAGTGAAATGTCTTCGAAGTTTATGTTGGTAGGGATTTTATAGGGGAACCTGTTTATTTTGGGATGATAAAAGCTTATGAAACCAATAATGACATCTCTATCACCCCAAAGTTATGAATGTGAAAGAGAAAAAGTTACATTTGTAAAAAAAAAACCTTAACGGCAAGTGGGTGAAATTGAATTTAATTAACGGAATTCTTCCCTTAATTGTCCACCCTTAGAGGTGGAATATTTTATTTAAATTCAAATGGGTCCATCATCGAGATCAACGGCGATATAAAATATTGTATGTGTGGACTGAGAGGCTACAAAGATCTTTAATTATTTTTTTTGTAGTTTTAGTAAGTTCAGTAAAAGTTATAAAACATAATGATAACCACTATTATAATATTTTTGTTTGAGATATAACCTATTCTTGAGCAGTGCCGTAAATAAGGCTGTGTCAGCAGTGCCCAGGCACAGGGCGCAGACCCTGGACAGGCGCAGAAATTACCAGAACAGGACCAAGTTTTGTTTTAAGGGCGCAATTATAGAAACTCGCACCGGCACCATAAAAGGCTAGTTACGGCACTGTTCCTGAGAACCTAATTTTTTTGATATCAACGTCTTAATTTTTTTATATATCTCACTTCACACTCATTGCTGTTTAGCATTTCCTGTCGGGGAGGAAACGGAACACACACAAAAATACGCACAACTAACACCCAGACGCAAAGCAGACATCTAAATTAATTATCAAAACATCAGCCCAGACTAAAGATGAATAATCATATGGTAGACGCGCTACTGAGTCATACCGATCATCAAAGCAATGGGATTGTTAGTTTGTTGCTTTTTAACTAACTGGAAAAAAGGAGGAAGGTTCTCTATAATTCGACTCTTATTTTTTATGGATGTTCATCGATTACGGCTACACCTGATAACTAATTTACATGTTTCTTTTTTCATTATGTAGAGGTCACTCTAGAGGTATTTTCACAAAAATTTCTCTAATTCGGGCAGTCGGACAGTACAAGTCAATATCAAAAAATAAAAATAAACGGGAGCGTGGCGTGCGAACTTTTAGGCAAGATAGGAGTGTGACGTGAGCGTGGCATAAGGGTGGCGTAAGCGAGGCGTGACCGTGGCGTAAACACGGCGTGGCGCTGTTTGCGAAACAGCATTATGCTAAGTTTTGGCCATTTCTGTGATACATAACATTATATAGCTATGGCTATTTATTATTGCTCACCTGCCTACATTAAATAATATTGCTGATGTTACAAAATAAAATTATATTTCTTTCTATTTACCAGGTTCACCAGCCTCTATACACTTTCAGATAATTTACCAGTACAACGCCAACACGTGCTACGTTCATGTCATATCTGATGTATGTAGTAAGCTCACAGCCGCACGTTGTCTCGCCAAGATAGGTAAATCTGCCACAGCAAACCACATATATGGCGTATGCAATATACTTGGAATCATTATTCTGTAGAGTTATGCAGTGAAATTAACTAACTTTATTAAAGGCAAAGTTTTAATTCGTTAGCAATTTTATTTATTTACTAGGTTCACTTCTCAATGGTTACATACATAGCATATAATGGTTGGTACATAGCTATAGCATGACCCGGGTATGTCCTGAAACTGCAACCAGAGCCACCGGAGCATGGGCAGCAGAATCTTATTAGTACACGGTGAACGTATTGCGATCCCCAAGCTGCCTGCTAAGCATGGTGATTATGGCAACACCCCTCTCTAAGAGGGAGGCCTTTGTTGAGCATTGGACGATTGGGCTGATGATGTGATGAGACATAGCTATAGCAGAATTTAATAAAAACAAAAAAACTGACTTCAAAATTAGTTAGTGCTCAAACAAAATTATTGATAAAGCCAAATCAAGACAGGTCGTCAGTTAAGTCATTATCATTACTTTCATGTCTCCACTGCTGGACCAGGCCTTCTCACAGAGAGAGGAGATGGGCCCTAATCCACCATGCTGACCCAGCGCATGTTGGTGATGTCATAATCTTTGAGGTTCTTGGATATACCGGTTTCCAAGAAAAGAGGAAAGATTTGATTGTTTGTTTGCATTGAATAGGCTCCGAAACTACTGAACCGATTTGAAAAATTCTTCCACTGTTGGGAATCTACACAATCCCCGGGTGACATAGGCTATATTATATTTTCAAAAAAATTAGTACATCCTTACTACAACTCTAATAATACCCGTGCGAGACCTGGGTGGACCGCTAGTATTGATATACATAAATAAAAGTACACAATGAATGTCACGAATGTTTTGGGAGTCTGTCTTGTTCACTAGAGAGTCGAAGAGGCTTCGCGACGTAAAAGTTGCCGTGAAAATGTCAAGTTTTTGGTCTACCATACTAAAAGGAGGCGTCCTAATTGGCCAACCTTATGATTTTTGCCGCCCAAACCTTACTACAACTCTAATAATACCCGTGCGAGGCCGGGGCGGACCGCTAGTATTGATATACATAAATAAAAGTACACAATGAATGTCACGAATGTTTTGGGAGTATGTCTTGTTCACTAGAGAGTCGAAGAGGCTTCGCGACGTAAAAGTTGCCGTGAAAATGTCAACTTTTTGGTCTACCATACTAAAAGGAGGCGTCCTAATTGGCCAACCTTATGATTTTTGCCGCCCAAACGTTATTTTACGGTTGTGAGAACTTCAATTAGGAAATCTAATGAAGCAAGTGTGTGCAAACAATGCGATGCAATCTTCGTTTCTTCGTTCGATCGTGGCCAATTACGACGTTGCCTAAGGCTCCTAATAAGGTCATTATTAGTGCAAGTATATTTCCCACCCCCGTCTATCTAGGCTTCATATACAACTAAGTGATCTCTAATTTCCAATTTTCGTGTTTCCGATATATTTTTTTCGTGCAATCGGTGAAAACATGGTAAATATTAATAAGGCTGATGATCAAATTCTTTGCGGTTGCGGACTTTCCTGGTTGCTAGCTGTGTCCACTTGCATATTCAGTTATCGAGAGCGTGTTCCCATTGGCTTCGTGCCAAATTGGCCAACCCTCAGCTTGTGTGGGTGTATGGAGTACATAATTGTTCTACCCACGGCATATAGCGAAATCGGTTGATAAACAAGCAGGTTTCACTCTTGAATAATTTGGAATATTGTCTTTAGTGATCTTCGGATTGTAGTTGAAGAAAAATATCATCGCGTAAGTACAACAATAATAGAAAATTAAATATTATGTGAAAAAGTAAAAGAATAGGTAGTTACTAAAACACACTAAAAATGTGTTATAATACAATTTTGAAAACTATAACACAAAATTGACACGGTAAGTTAAATAAACGGAATTTACCCCCTTATTGATAGGTGGAATACTTTTATCGAACATGAAAAAAACCAAAAAAAATATCGAAAAAAAAGAAGCATTAAAGCAGTGAAGTCGGCAAAGATATCACGTTACTTACACACAAAAAAGAAATGCAGGTGAATTGAAAATCTGCTATTTGCTATTTTGAAATCGATTTAAAACATAATAACTGGCCAAGAGCGTGTCGAGACACGCATATCTTAGGGTTCCGTAGCCATATCTATATTAATATTATAAAGAGGAAAGATTTGATTGTTTGTTTGTTTCTTTGCATTGAATAGGCTCCGAAACTACTGAACCAATTTGAAAAATTCTTTCACTGTTGGAAAGCTACACTATCCCCGGGTAACATAGGTTATATATTTTTTTTAAATATCATCCTTACTAAAACTCCAATAATGTAACCCAAGGTGTAAAAAAATAAGATTTACAATTTTGACTTTGCGTGTTTGACAGTTCTAAGACAGGACAACGTCTGTCAGGTCAGCTAGTAATTCATATAATTGTGGTCACATTCATTGTTCAGGAATTAGTAGTAATTTTTTATATGTTTAAAATTGAAATCTATACCGAAATTTTAATTGCGCAAAGTTTTATGTACTTCTTTTAATAACTATAGTTAGATTGTTCTGAAGAGGACAGATGGACAGATGTACAGACGGACAGAAAAACAGACAGACGGGCGAACAAAACAAAATAACCATCATATTGTTTCTCTACCATGTTCCATTTCAGCGTTGGCAAATAAAATATTTATATATACACCGGCTCTTAAAACTGTATTAGAAGCTAATGAATAATTTACTCACAGTTTGGCCCAAAACGCTGAAGAAAGGACTTACCTGAAACAAATAAACATAATACACATTTACGGAATACTTTACTAAAGAATAAGCAAACACGCTATCGAGATAAATATTCATAGCTCCATAACAGATTTTCCGTTCGCTATTTCCTCAGGGAACTCGAAAAAAAAAGAAGAATAATGAGCACAGAAACGTCGGGCTTTAAAAGAGTCATCGATACCGAGGTACGTGTATACAGGGTGATTCTCGGTAAACTGCTAACGCGAAACGTCAACTCTAAACTTGCATAGCCGTCATTTGGAAACGGGATCTATCCTGAAGGATCAGTTTATTGAAGACAAATTTGAAAGATGACGTTTTATTTAAACGACGAAATTACACTAGTAAGGAAAAGAATATAACGACCTAAAATTACTTACATATATCTAAATATACCCTAACTAAAAACTAATTTAAAAGCCCTTTGGTGTAAGGAAATGTGGCTAGTATGCTGAATAGCATTATATTATATAGCATAGCATTGCATTTAGCATTCTATTTTTGTTTGATTTTTGTATTGCTTTAATTAATGATTGACTAAATTAACTGAACTATCTATACTAATATTATAAAGAGGAAAGATTTGATTGTTTGTTTGTTTGTTTGTTTGTTTGCATTGAATAGGCTCCGAAACTACTAAGCCGATTTGAAAAATTCCTTCACTGTTGGGAAGCTACACTATCCCCGGTTAACATAGGCTATACTATATTTTCAAAAAAAATAGGGATCCTTACTAAAACTCCAATAATGTAACCCAAGGTGTAAAACAATAAGATTTACAATTTTGACTTTGCGTGTTTGACAGTTCTAAGACAGGACAACGTCTGTCAGGTCAGCTAGTTATTAATATTTTGACATATTATTATTATTCTATTTGACATTGCTTATTACCTTTTTATTTAGATTAGTATTGTGTCACTATATTTTGATTTATTACCTTCATTTATTTTTATATTTTTTGTTCTACCTATTTATTGAATTGTATGGCATTATTGTATGGGTTGTTTTGTTGCCTGAATTAAATTAATGTGAATTGCCACGTTGAATGGCAATGGTAATTTTTTGGCTAAAGTAGGCTATGATAATTTTTTGTAGCCACCAAACGTTTGGCCAGGTACTTATACAGTTCGAGAGCAGCCGGCTCCTACGGTCCTTAAGTCTCAACCCCAAACGGCACAAACATGTACATTCTGTCTAAATATCCATATTTGAGCCGTTTGAGGTTTTCAGCTTAAGTCACGGCAGCGCCAGCCCGAGCCATTGTTGCAAGAAGCTGATACGGCGCTAGTGTGTCGATACATGTAGCATAGATTAGTGATAGTGGGATAGTGGTCATCCCGTCAAGTCTTTTACCATCCCGCATCAGTCCGTTGGGGTCTAAAATTGACGGGTGTTGGACTTGATGATATCATGCAAGCTGGCGTGCCGTGGTATGCGCCCCCGTACTCTTAGCGCATGACAGTACGTGCATGGTAACCAATTCGATCCGCCATTTCACCACATGAACAGCGGTGAAGGAACCTGGCAAGGGGCACCTATTCGTAGGGATACGGCTAAACGAAAAGTGTTGTTATGTAAAAGATTGTCAACGTTTTTGGATGGTAAATCATTCAACCAAAGACGAATATTCGATAAAATAAAAGGATGTGCCTAATTTTTACGCGTAATATTTGACGATCAGGTGTATAACATAGAATGTGTAAGTGAACTGTGTATTTCGGGCAGGCGGGCTAGCATAATTTTGGGTACCACTGCTTCAATACTGTTACGTTATGTTCTTTTGAAAGATTTTGGCAAAAAAAAACATGATTACTGGTTTGATCCTATAGTTATAGTTATGTATAATGATGAGTAGTTTGAAGTTTGCTCGTTGCCGAGAATCACACTGTATAGTATACATGTATACTAGTTGAAGCTAACGATGCCCTACGACCTCATTAAAAAGGCCAATGCGCCGTACTGCAGAGAATATTTCATAAAGTCTAACAAAGATGCCTATATTATCTCGCATTGAGCTGGCAAGTTTATTAAATTCGTTGAAAGATTTTTTCCAGCTGCGATTAAAAATTTAATTTGAGAAGCCGGAAAACGGCAGTTGGTTGAGAAGATTAAAGTTTTGTGAATAAAATGTGTGTATAGGCAACTTTTTTTGTAATTTGTTATTTAAGGCAGTAAAAAGCCCATGAAGGATTATCGATTTATTTGATTCAGCTCCAGGAGCTGTTCAAATCTCGACGGCAATAAAGTGTAAGAGCAATATGCGCAATTGTTTTTAGCCAACTTTAAAAAATTAGGTTCTCAATTCAACTACATTATTTGGTTCCGTACCCAAAAAATTTAAACGGGACCCTATTACTAAACGGGACCCAGTCTGTCTGTCTGTTCATTTGTCAGTTCTACCTAATTAACGTCTGTATCTTTCGGCCCGTAATAGATAGCCAGTTAAAAAATTAAAAAGCTATATTTTTTTCTCTCTTAAAATTTACTTAAGTGATAAATATCACTCATGGTGTCTCAGAGGATGTGTCTAGCAAGAAATTACTTTTCGGGTTGGAACGGAAAACGGAAAATATTTATAGTATTAGACTTTCTGCTCTTTTATTCCGTTTTTTTTATTTAAAGTTCAAATAATTGCTATGCTTACTGCGAAGCCAACATTTGATGAGTGTTATCTGTGGTCCGAACAGAACACTATTCTATATTTTTTTTTTACTTGGATATTTCTGCGTTTGACCACCTACTCGCAGCTGTTGGTAAGCGACGATGTAGTCGAAGATGAAGCACGTATATTAGGTATCGTCATTTGAGCGGTTCCTGGGTTAGATTTCCGGCTGGGCAAATAAATGTCTAAATGATAAAATTAAATCTGCTTCCATGACGAATCTCTACCGTATTTCCGCTTCAACTTGCAAATTAACAGCTATGTCGGTGACTCTGGTTCTTTGGCGAATATCCACGTTTCGGATTCTATGGCGCAAAGAAACTCTGAGCATAGCTCTCTCCATTGCTCAAATACTTCATAAAGTAGTCATTTGATCAACTGAATACCTGTTTACTGTACGGCCTGTACGCCCTGTTTACTGGCAAAACGTTTGATCAGCTCGTAGCTGGCGTAGCCTACATGCTACGATACAGCTACGGCTACGGCGTAGCCAATTACCATCGTATTTGCGCTAGTTGACAGTCAGTTTGCGGAAGACACCTGCGCGCGTAAACTTTCAATTTTGCGCTATGAAAGTTTGCGGTTAAAATGAATAAATATATTTTAAAAGTTTGAAATAGTACGAATGGACCCTTAAATTGCCGTTTTTAGAGAATTGTAAACGTTTCTCCTCGCCTGTGAATCACTTACCCTTCAAAATGTGATAGTAACTCTCTTCATTGTCTTGGTTTGTTTGTTATTTTGACGATTAAGCAATTTGATCTAATTTTGATGGAATTTTGCAAGGGGGTTATAAGGAAGATTGTGGGAAATCTGTACAGTGACGGGTAAGATCGCGAGAGAGATACAATGACTTGCATTTTATTTTTACGTCTGAAAAGAAAGTGGAAATGAGTATGAACACGTATGACGTGAAAAAAAAAGCTTTTATCAAAAGAAAGTACGCGTGAAAATTACTTTGTAACATTATAAAGAAGGTTCATTCAAAATTAACTTGATTTACATTTTAATAAGGAGAAAAAATTAATTTAAAAAATGCTGTTTACCCCAAGGGACAAACACTCAGTTAGTTTAGTACACTCGTTTAGTTTCTCTTAGAACCGGCAGTGTCAACGTACCTACGTAAAACGGTGTCCATTATCCTTTCTAGGATATAAAGGCGCTATTCTGAACTTGACCGCAGACTGCAAACGCCATCAAAATCAGATTAGCATTTAACTAAAGTTGACAATAAAATACTCTAATACACTATAATAATTATAAATACACATAGTGTAAAATTTTATGAAATTTAAATATTTCGAGGAACTACAGGGTAATTTTTATTGTTCCAAAAATGACTCGCAGACAGCTTCCGTACATCATAATAAACAGTTTTTCTTCAGGAATTTTCAAAAATTCACCAAAAAGTTTTGTATGTTTTTTTTTGCTCTATGTTTTGTTGGTGCAAAAGTTGGCGTCACACGGGCCGCGTTTTTTCCATTTTAGACCGCGTAAAGTTATTGCTATTTAGACCTTAGTTTTAATACTTTTGTTTTCGTTTGGAAGAAAAATAAGTGAGTGATCAATCATGGAACAAAAGTACTATGAAAGGATTTACAATGCGAGAAGTTTTTGGTGCATTAAAATTACCCTTTTATCCCATGAAATTTTATGCCAACCCGTTCTGCTGCGTGTTACGGTTACAGCTTGGGATCAAACATATTTATTTACACACTCACAGTTTAATGCTATTTTTTTCTACCCGATGAAGCCAATATAACACCAGTTTATTTTACATATTATAAGTATAGTCTTGAAAGCAACCTAACTTTAACGGCTTCGAAACAAAGACGAAACTTAAATTTTCAAATATGCACACTACCTTACAAGTTCCCAGCTAAAGCCCCAGATGTGCGGTCCACAAAACTATATTAAGCTGGCGTCGTTTTACAAACATAAACCTTCCTTTTACGAGGATAAGATTTTTATTACTCAGCTCTTCTAGAAATATACGAAAGGGCTTGTATAGTAAGAGATTTTTTTTAACTGTCTACTCTATGACAATAGTGTATATAAGAAGTAGAAAGAATTATAAGGTTAACTTTAGATTTTTAACGGTCTATGGGCAGCCTAAACGTATTTATATTGGTAATGTTAGCTTGCATTTTGTTTAGTTAATAAATGAAAAGAAGCCCTAAATAAAGAAGACCACATGTCGAACATTTTATTCTTTTCATAATTATTCTGTAAGTCGTATAAGTAAAAAGTTACTAGCGTTGGAAAAATATTATTTACAATATTTAGCTTAAAGGGGTAAAGAAATTTTGTCCTAGCACAAGACCAAACCTAGGTTAATCATAAGACCATGTTATGTAATTAACGATTTTTCCGAAAAGAGCCTTAAAGTGTTACAACTGTTTCTAAGATAATAAGAAAGCAAGTGTGGATTTAAGCTTGAGATAAAAAAAAACGACTCGACGCGACGGTGCAATGTTGCAAACCTTGGGTAAATCGATGTATTTTGCACTGATGATGAAATGATGGTTAAGAGAGTCTACCCTCTAAAGATTACCGTTATAGTAAAAAACTGAAAACTCATAATCATATTTTGATAAAATTAATTTGGTGGCTAAATAAAATTACCGGATCGTGAACGTCTGGAATTCAAATGATTAGTATCTCAAATGCTTAGGATTTTATGACTGACACGTAAAGTTTGTTTATTGTTTATTTTTTATTAATTTTTTATTTTTTAAGTTATTATCTTTGAAGTTATACCTACCTAAAAAAATATTTTTTTTACTATATTGACGGAGATACTCCTATAGAATAACATACAAAACACACATAAAAAAGTAATTGAACTGAGAATTTCTTCATTTTGAAGTCGGTTGAAAAATACACAAAACCTCTTATCCTTTTCATATGAAAACCCACTTATTAAGTTCTGCATACACTGCGTAATATTATATTACAGCCTACGGCATAAAAATGCCGCCGCTCCCGGGAGAGTCGACCTTTGCTTGGTATTTAGACTCTATTGTTGCAGCCCTGCGTCTTTAATTAGAAATCCCTTTATACCCTATCAGGGATTAGGGTAATTTTAGCGTCAAAGCGGAAGTAAGCTTATTAGGGTAAAAAGTATTTGCCACCTCATCAGTGTTTATATTCACCGCCTGCTTTAAACAGCAGGCGGTGTTCAGGGTGGAATTTTTGGGGCAACATGGCTTCTTTTCATTGTGTTAGTAGTTCTCTTAGAATACAATTTAATGTACAAAGAAAGAAACTACTTCAGATTAATGTTAATGAAATGTAAACTTCAAAAAGTAGAGAGAAGAGTGGCCAGAATTCTGACAGTATTGCCTAACACGCTGGATGGCAATGCTTACATTTGGTCAAAGTGTATTACAATTTTAACGGACTTTGCCACGCGTATTGTACATTAATTTAATTACTGACATTTCAAACACTTTGCAGTGGCCGTGTTGTCAGGTATGTTTAATAACCTAAAAACCCATTAAGATATTGATTTTGATTTGAACACTAAAATATAATTTATGACATTTCTAGAAAAGTGTTATCCAGGTGGTTAACACAGGTGGGTAGCCGGCATCAAGTATTCAGCACCGCCTACGTTGACTGATCGTGCCTCGTGAAACTCCTTCAGAGGCCGTAATATGTGCTTCAGAAAAGGAAGGAATGCAATTTATTCATATAGCTCCGTCGTTTCACTTCATAGAAGACAGACGCGGACACCGACTTTATTTTATACTATGTAGAGAATGTTCTTATAAATCTCTCCTATAATCTGTTTATTTTATACGTGTTTGTTTTGTGTCCGAACGCCCCGCAGTTGTACATACATTTTTGGGGGATATAAAGTAGCCTAAATTTTGATCTAACATGGTTTGATGCATCCACATAGAACACACTTCGACGAAAATTGAATTTTAAGGCTTAACCTTTACTAAAATAATTGGGGGCCAATCCATCACGCTTCGCTTCCCATCACGCGAGTTGATGGCTAAACGTAGATTTATTTCAAAATAGATATTAGTTAGCATGATGCAATATACCCAAGCAATGCAGGCGGTCGTACGCAAGCCTATTAATAATAAAAAAATTGAATTTCTCTTCTACCCAAAAATGTATGGACAGCGGGTGAGTACAACACAAAACAGACACGTGTAAAACAGACAAACCATAGGATAGATTTATGAGAACATCTCTACATAGTATAAAATAAAGTCGCTGTTCGCGTGCCTGTCTGTCTGACTGTCTGTCTATAAATCCGCTAACTCCTTCACTACGCAACGGATTTTGGTGCGGTTTTCACCATCAGTTAGATAATATTTCATGGAAGGTTTTTACGATAAAACTTATACCCGTGCGAAGCTAGGCGGGTCGCTTGTATTTTTACAAGTTATTCATATACTAACTGAGCCTTGCGGTTACACCCACGTTATATCTGGGATAAAAGCAAGGACGTTTTACCTTCCCTTTAGGGTATATATAAGGTGGATAAAAGTGTCAAAGTCCCGTCAAAATCCGTCCAGCCATTTTGGGATCCATAGGGAAACACACATCGATTTATATACATTATATAGATTAATTATTTTTAGTTTTTGTTATTTATTTACTTAGGGAACGTTTTAATTAAAAATAACTGGTGGTACTTGAAATTATTTAATAACATTTCATAAGACATCCGTCATCTGATCTACCTGCGTTCTAATGTCCGAACCAAAACTCGGCGCACGCTACGAATTGCGCAGACTTTTTGGTTAGTTTGGTTACAAGGTAACACTGTAGATGACTGTAGATGACATAGCGGACAACTAACGTTGAACACTATGCAAGCAACATAACGTCTAAATTGGAGTAAAAGTGGTATTGTGAAGTATATAATCAAGGACTTTGTATATACCCTAAAGGGAACAAAACTTCCTTGTATATAATTGATACAGTGTATGTACAATGCCGCTCGGGCGTTTTTTTTTACTGTTTTCACTGAGAGATTGTGACTCTAAGGAAAAAAACTATGTAAAATAAACGCGATAAAATCAGATAAAGAGTTTAGTTTCAATAGATTTGTAAGGTTCATAATAATCTGTGTCTGTGTTTATTCTATTGCAACTCCGATAATAAATATTATACAATATGTACACAGTGTAATAAATGCTATCACGTTGCCTACCATAATAACAGTATATAACATTACTTTTTCAATTTACTCCGACACAAATCGCTTTGCTATGTCATGTCGCTGAACAAAACATCCGAGAATTGTCCCGAAAGTAATTTTTCTTCATTCTACTGCATTTTATTCACATTTGCTTATACCATCTCTGTCGCTCTATATAAAAACCAGTCATATACAAAAGTAGAAAGCAGTATGGATAGGGTCTTTTTTTTAGGTGTGAGTTTGTGTATGTACATTTGTACGTTTGTCTGTTTCTATGTTACCTCCTACAGTCTAAACGGCTAGACAGAACTGATTTTGAAGAACAATATTTGTTGTTTTACTTTAGAATGTGTACTATAATCATACCAAGTTGGACGCTTGTACGTTTTTTTTTACTGCTGATAAGTCCGCGTTTGACCACCATCTCGCCTGTTGGTAAGCGAGAATGTGGTCGAAGATGAAGCACGCAGACTTAGAAAATACCTATTCACTCTGGCCTATTAAAACGTATTACCGTTTTAACATTACAGCAAATACTTTTTTTTATTTGTTGTATGGGGACTGTTAGCGACGCACGCATAATGTAATGTTATTTCTATATTTCGATACGTGTAGCGCCATCTGTTTTAATACTTTTGTAACAAATTATGTGGGTTATTTAAATGAATAAAATTAAGAACCATAAAATCATTGAGTTAGAATTAATGTGAAACAAACAAATGGCCATTATCGTTTTAATCTTCTACTATATAAAAATAGGTCGGGTTTTCCTTCCTGACGCTATAACTCCAGAACGCACGAACCGATTTCCACGGTTTTGCATTCGTTGGAAAGGTCTTGGGCTCCGTGAGGTTTATAGCATATAGGTTTATAGTAGCGAGGCCGAAGGCCGAGCTCTACGCGTGCGAAGTAGCGGGATTCAGCTAGTGTTTTTATAATTCTCACTTAGTGGTTTTTAATTACCAAAAATGTTGATAACGTGCGAAAAACATACCAATGGCCGTTGAGCGCAGCCTTAAATGCATCATTAAAACATATACCCAGCCGAGAATCGACTCCAGGACCTCCTGCTGCAGACGTGCTATCACTAAGACATACCGGTCGTCCGTCAGCTTATTAACTTCTAGAAGTCTGGAACACACCGTTAAATCCACCTGCCTACATCGCATAACTTTGACATCGTTTGCGTGACCAAGTGCTCATGCTGCTTACTTTATGTACGTCATTTAAAACGGTCCCTCCATCTCGCCCGCTTGCGCGATCTTATAAAACTGCGAAATGGTGAGGAAAGTTTGAAAATTGAGGCTCAGCGAAAGTCACCGAGATTACTCGTAAATGGAGATGTTTCGTCTTGCGGGCGGAACTCCCTAGAGCTGTGGATAAACCATTGACATACCACAACTTTATCCTTCCATTCGGCTATTAAATAACCAGGTCAATCTTCAGAGTTTTTAGGGTTCCTTACACAAAGGGTGCAAACGGGGCCATAATTATTAAGCCTACGCTATCTGCCTGTCTGTCCATCCGTCTGTCTGTCCTACCTTTTAACGGCTTTATCTTTCGAACCGTAATAGATATCCAGTTGAAATTTTCACAGAATATGTAACGTTACGGCGGATTAACTAAGTAGTAATAATAAAGTAAAAAAGTAAAAACTAAAGGGGGCCCATACTACAAACATTTTTATAAACGTGTTATTGTATTTTCTCTCAGACAGACAGACGGACGGTCAAGGAAGTGATCCTATAAGGGTTCCTTTTTTCCTTTTGAGTTACGGAACCCTATAAAA
This sequence comes from Agriopis aurantiaria, assembly GCA_914767915.1. Lineage (NCBI taxonomy): Eukaryota > Metazoa > Arthropoda > Insecta > Lepidoptera > Geometridae > Agriopis > Agriopis aurantiaria. The sequence continues at coordinate 9,884,837 of OU611999.1, forward strand.
ATACATTTAAGTTAATTTCATATATGGTTTCTAGTAATTGCAAGCTTCAAGTATTCTTTCTGTTTCTAAGTGATCATTTATTTGGTATTTTAATGTTAGAACAAGTCTACAAGTTTAACTACATCTTACTTAGTTATACTTCCGTCTTTGCTTTCAGCGCCAGAATGTCTCAAAATACTTTGTACTCTCGGCGTGGACGACAAACTCCACTCCCGCAACTTGTCCCATAAATATGTCAAGCACTCTCAGCGTGTACAATCTACATGCAACGACGGCGAGTTTTAACTTCATGTCAAACTTCACCTTTCATTATTAAAACTCGAGTCACTTCGCTAAACGAACGCATAATAGAATTAAAACACCTTTAAATGTCTGCTCATGCGTCCAATTAATTCATTATTCATTTATCTGTCTGTAGAAACGGCTACATTATTTATGTATATTTCGTTTTGCCTTTTTTCACGTTGTTTAATCCCCGGTGAGGTGTTGTTAAACGCAGTGGTGTATCGTGGGGGCATGGGGGCTACTGCCCTGGGCGTTTGATGGAATCGGTCGCCCTTAGCCTATCTTCCAGTGCCACCTAAAAAAACTGATTTACATCGAACAAAAAAATTGCTAAAAAATATTTACTTGATTGTATTTTATGCTATGAGTTATCATCGTGGCGTGATAAACTGACCTATTAAAAATAGCAAACATATTACGCGCTCGCTTCGCTCGTGCATTGCTGCTTGTTATCATTTATTATTTTATGAACTATCACGTAATTATATGATCTAAATGGTACATAAATGTTGCTCGCTGTACTAAGTACTAAACTATATTACCTTGTTTATAATCTGATCTAGTATAATGCAATGACTTGCTAATTTGCTCTTTTTGCTCGCTTTTTTGCTGACTGCATTTGTTGTGCTTATTGGTTTTACCAGCCCTCCATGGTATAATAATATACTCCGCCAGGTATAGCACTCCGAGAAATAATGTGACGTGGGCGTCCCGCAATGATGTCATCAATTGTTAGGTTTCGAATCGAGTTGAATCGATTTTCTCGAGTTTTTGAACAAAATATTGTCTATGGAACGGTTGACGTTGCTTTAAAACGTCAACCGCCTTTTTGAATCACGAATAAAAGAGATAATGGGATTCGGTTGGCAACGGTGGTCGCGAACGGTCGCATCAAGCTGGCATCGAAGCGGAGCGCAAGCCTTGAGTTGTGTAATTGGGAGTTGAGGAATCAGCGTTTGTAGTTTGAGTAACCTACCGGAATATTATATTGTTAAATAAAGAGTTCTGCTTCTGAAGTATAATGTTTTATTATATTTCAGAAGTGGGATATGCCCACTTAAATGCCCAACTGTGCTAATTAGACAAAGATCATGCTTCATAAAACTATGTCCACATGTTAAGAGATTAGTATTTTATTTGATGTGATTAGGTTTGAAGTCGCAAAAAAAATGTGAAGTTGGTGTGGCATATTATACTGTGGTATCGGAAGGGTCTCTGGGCGTCTATGGGGGAGCAAACTGCATCTATTTTTAAGCTAGGATGAGCTGTTTTCATGATACTTCACATTTTGGGTTAAGTAGTAAGCCGAGTGAATAAAACGTTTTTAATTTAAAAAAAAATCTTGTTTCGAGATACGGTGTTATGTCCTATGACGATGAATCCCTGGCACAACGGCGGCTGTTGACGCCGCACCGACGAAATCAGGGCCGGTCGAAGTTCGAACTGCCGTGTCCATGCGAGCAAAAGCATGGGGCACGTGTCTGTGTGGCGTGTAGCAGCTGCGCGAGGCCCTGTCGAGAGCCTGCAGCCGCGGACGCCACCAAGGAGCTTCAGCCTAATATCCAGGTGTGTTTATTTCTGCTTTTCATTATGCTGGTGAGATATACTTATCGTTGACAAACTTTACTAAAAATAACGCGTCGCATTATATTTTCATAAAGTATAAAGATCATATCGAATGCTATAATAAATGGCGTTATACGCCCTAAAACGTGTAAATGAAGAATTTTATGATTTCATACGGATTCCGCAGAAAAACTGTCATATCTGCAGGTAGATTAGAACAATATGTTAGTAGACTGATTATTTCTTATGTAACACAGAAAACAAAATTGACATGTGTTCGAAATTAAGCAAGAGATAAACATTTTAAATTCTGGTTAGACAGAAAACTCACTTTACTTACGAATGACGTCACATGTAAGCACGCCATACAAACTCCATACTGACACTCATCATGCGGGAAAGGGATAGACCATCCTTTAAGATTTAATTGTTTTTTCACTAGACCTATTGCGTTGAGTAGAAGTGTTAGTTTCGTCAGTTCATTTTGTATCTAAGGCCGAGTCTGTAGCAAAAAATAAAAAATATAAAAAAAAGCACTGGAAGGTAGCGGGTAGTTGTAATAAAACTGGAAGTCAAAGTATAATACTAGTTAAGATTGTCTAATTTGGTAGCGTTAGTTATGCGAGTGTCCAATGTTTAGAACCCTAGTCAAAGAATACATAATAGCACACAGAAGGTTTTTCTCCGCGAAGAGGCTTAAATAAATAAGGACTCTCTCTACGAGGTAAAAAAAAAAAAAAAAGTAGTAATTCAACTCGTACAGCGCTGGATACCGCTTGTTATATTCGCCTAGAAGGCCGCCCTCTTTCTATCGTAGCTCTATCTCTCCTGACGCGACACGTGTAACGTTAGGGTTGTCTTCTTAATATTTACACCGAATCATCGTCATTATCAGCCACAAAATGAAACAAACCTAAGTAGGTCTATGTTTTTAGTTTTAGTGATATTTTTGTGTTGGCATGACGAACTCTTGGGGATTTGTTGTTTGTTTATAAGTAATAGTTTACAAGTACGTACCTACTTATAAACAAATCTTAACAAGTGAGTACACCTATTCGGGCTATTGGCAAATTCATAGTATTTCGCACAACTATTCATTCCTCTAGACACAGGTGTGTCTGTAGTATAGGAAATAATTTTCGTTTCGTGTTTGTGGGTAGACTGGAAAATAAATGAACCGAAAGTATAAGTGCAAATATTAACATTTTAAAATTATTACTCTTCATTTGGAGCAGAATCTGAGTCAGTGCTTTGATGTAGATTCTTCAAAATAATCATGAATACACAAATTGCTAACAGTAGCTCAGTTAGATGAGGATTTAGTAAACCTTTGTATGTTCTGTCACACTTGCAGTATTGCATCATTTGCATAGGCACAGTTCATTTATCTAAGTCTTTACAAGTGGGATTTGGTTTCGACATTTTATTTCCAGTATTGCAATGTTTGCCACGGAAAGTATAGTGATATTGTAAGATAATAAAGGCATAGCTGTCAGATCAACTTTTACAAATTAATGTAATGACTGGTTAATTGAGCAGATATGTGTTCCGGTGGATGTAAAGCGAGTTATTAGTCGTCAAATTAATGATAAAATCTAAAATATTGGTCAAATTGCATATCATCATCATTATAATCAGCCTTTTAACAGTCCATTGCTGGACTTTTAGCATACCCCCGAAAGGATGATTGGGACACAACGCTGGGTCAGTGCGAATTGGCGGATTGGATTCGAATTGCATATCTTAGATAACATTGGACATAATGAAAGTTATCAGCTAGTTACGGAACAGTTGTTTCCTTCTTGACTGTTTATTTTGAATGTAATCTGCCGGAGACAATATCTGCATTTCAGTGTGGTGTGACAGTGGAGGTTATCGAAGACAGTGAGAAACGTGGTCAGCGTGTCGACAGCGTGCCGACATCGAGTGACGTGGCTAGCGTGCTGACAGCGAGCGGCGTAGTCAGCGTGCCGACAGCAAGCGACGTGGCCAACGTGGCGACAGCGAGCGACGGGGTCAGCGGACCACGTCCCCAGTACAGGCCGTCGTTCAAGGTCAAAGAGCGAAAATGGATGGGTACGCAACTTGACAAAGTTGATTTTTGGTTGGGTTGTTAATAGCTTGAAAAGAAGATTTGGCGATTTGATTGGGGTTCGGTTCTATCAATAATTTACCTTTTTTTCGATAACTCACTAGCAAGATTACGACTCGTAAATGATACGTCAGTATTCTTTTTACTGATTAAGGTATATAAACGCATTTACGTGAACGAAACTTTTACGTAAATTGTCTATGGCTATTTTATTGAGAGAGATACGCCAACATATTACACATTTAAAAATTAATATATTTTTTAGTCATGCATAGTTCTGATATGAACACGTTTTACAGGCGTATACTACATTCGCCATAAAAGTGATTAGACACTAAAACTATATAATTAAATAAACATTTAAAACATGTGTTGATATCGCTAAAGTTTAAAAATTACTGTGTAGAGATTTCTTTTAAAATAGATGGGAATAGATGGATGAATGGATGGGTAGATGAAGATAGAAAGATAGTCAGTGAAAGCATAGATCACTTTATGGAGAAACGTTAGATCGCGGATCTTTCGCCTGTCTCGCAAGGTTTTCGAGAAAGACAATGTTTTCGTTTTAAAATAACATAGACGACTTTCATAGGGACTTCTGTGGGAAACGCCCTGGCTGGAGAATACCATAATGATCTCGTAAAATCACGCTGGACGCCTTCTATGCTATATATATATTATTTTGCATTTTTCTCAACCAAAACAATGTTAGTTAGGCACAAAACAAAACATGAGACAAACACCCGGATATTGTAAGTAGATGTCAAACGTCAAAATAAACTATTCGTAAGCTCAAACGGCTGCGATCTGCATTGTAAGGAGTGTTAGTAAAATGTTACTGAAATTAAACGAACAGATTTTTACAACAGAAAATTTAAAAATTAAATCAAATTTACTGAAATTTGCTTCGAATAAATATAGAAATACATAGAGAGAAAACGCGTAAAAAAAATTATGTTCAGAAAATGTCAGCGATTTCATATAAAATTTACTTTATTTTATTTTGGTCGAAGCAATTTACATAGCAACAAAACTATTTTACCAAAACCAACCGTATATTTAGACATCTACAGCTCAGTTTTCTACCGTAAGTTCGATTTGTACAAAATAGTCAAAACTCGTCAACCTCCGTTGATGAATGATGAATGTAGCGAGACGGCGATGTCAGAATCGCAAGTGGGAAAGAAATGGACTACTTGTGTTATGTTTGAGGTGCAATAGCGATAGTCTTGGTGTGTGGAATGGAATGCGGCGTAATCAAAATAATATAATTATGATGATACAATATATGTGACTTATAGGAGTTTTTGTAACTGTTTGGATGATGAACAGTAATGTTAGTGTGAATGGAGTATTTACTCACCGATGCCATCTTTTATGTTTTGTTATTCTTGCAATTTTTACTGGAGGAGCACTTGGTCATTGTTACGGTTTGTGCAACTATCGCGTGACTGTAGGTCCGATCTGGCCCCGTATTGACTATTGAGTCGGGCCAGATTATTATTGAGCATTGCCGCAATTAGAGCGTCATTGTGGCATATTTGTAATTTTTTTTGATCGTAGGAAATTGGATTTGACATTTTGCTCACGGACATTTATAAAACTGTCCATGATATAAATTGTAATAGAAATGGAGGTATAGTAACTTTTGCAATAAGTAAGGTTTGCAACTGCGAGTATGTTATTTCGAAATGATGATAATTATGACAGAATTATAAATCATCTAATGTACCTACCTATATACCTATGTTAATCTAATTGGGAAACGTTTATTTTATTATAAGAGAATGGATAATAATTCATAACAACGTAATGTTTTATGACATGTTAACTTAATTTCGATGGGAAGGCAGATTCGCAAAACTAAAATTCATATGATTATGACATGTATGTGATATTGTCTTTAAGAAATTGGTTTCCAACTGCAAGTATTTTAATTTGACATAATGATAATTATTATAGAATAATTCATACCAATGTAATGTTTTATGACAGGTTCACTGAATTATGATGGAAACGCAGATTCGAAAAACTTAAATTAATAACTAAATTGATGATTCTGTGATTGGTTTGAAACTGCAAGTATTTTAACTTGAAATTATGATAGAATACCTAGATAATGTATAACCAATATGGTGTACGTGAGAAGGAAGGGTTCACAGACACCGATAGATTTATGTGATTGGTGTTCGTGAGAAGGCAGGGTTCGCGGACACCAATATGGTATTTGTGAGAAGGAAGGGTTCACAAATACTAATATGATGTTTGTGAGAAGGAAGGGTTCGCAAATACTAATATGATGTTTGTGAGAAGGAAGGGTTCGCAGACACCAATATGGTGTTTTTGAGAAGGAAGGGTTCATAAGCACCATTGGACTTAAGTGCCTAGATAATTATGTAAATATAGACACTTAGAACGATAGATCGTAGTTTTAGCAGAATTGTACGATTTAATAGAGAAGTAAGGGCTCGCAAATTGTAATTTTTTTTCTTCTTCTTCACTCCCATTTAATTGTATTATTTGTAGCATACTTTAAAATTAATTTATTCGTTTGTTAAACTGTAGTATAATTATCAATTATGTTTTCTAAGATCTTAGTGTAAATAATTCTTAACGGATATTGAATCTAGTTTCAATGCCTGCTGATGCCTTCGACGACCGAGTGTTAGGTTAAGCGCGAGGGTTCTGATTGCGTGCATGAGGACATGCACGAGGTCAGGATGGTCGAGTGTTAGGTTTCGAATCGAGTTGAATCGATTTTCTCGAGTTTTTGAACAAAATATTGTCTATGGAACGGTTGACGTTGCTTTAAAACGTCAACCGCCTTTTTGAATCACGAATAAAAGAGATAATGGTATTCGGTTGGCAACGGTGGTCGCGAACGGTCGCATCAAGCTGGCATCGAAGCGGAGCGCAAGCCTTGAGTTGTGTAATTGGGAGTTGAGGAATCAGCGTTTGTAGTTTGAGTAACCTACCGGAATATTATATTGTTAAATAAAGAGTTCTGCTTCTGAAGTATAATGTTTTATTATACAATGTCATGGATACACGTACACGTGCTTGCAAGAGCAGAATAAGTAATTTACAACAAGTTCGAGAGAGATGACGATACACGAAACAATGGCGGACTCCGTATGATCTTCTGTGTTAACAGTACCGTGAAATTATAACTTCCCAATATTCGTATTTTACCTGAGGGAATCCAATAAATCAATGTGGTTTTGATAACATTATGTTTAATATATTCAATTCGTGCTTAACTTGCTTGTGCTGACAAACCAAATGACAATTGAAATGTTTTTTCTATTTTATTTAATAGATTATTTAAAAAATTGTTTCCCAGTATCTGTGTTTGTTACAATAAAGTGGCAACTGGACAGTGACGTCATTGCGGTACAACTCCCAGAGTGCCAGACCTTGTTTTCTTGGATCATGCAGCCCTCCACCTAAAATCTTTCTTATTAAATGGCTGTATTGCGTTAATGCGAATAATAATAATCGTATAGGTAACTGTTATTTATTACTTTTTTCTTCTAAAAATATTGTCCATTACATGAGAAACACAATAAAACACTAATAAATCACTTATAGGTACCTACTTCAGACGTCTTAGTTCGTGGCAATGAAGAGTTTTAAGTGAAGTCTTTCAAACCCAGGATTCTTTTTTGTGGGTTTCGTTTTGTACTTTTTACAACAGAGCTTTTAGCAGAGTAACTTTTATAGCCACAGAAGTGTACGTAGGCATTCCCTAAAGTCACTTCACAAACTTATAAAACAGCGACTGAATAAGACTGTTATTATTTTGTTAGCGAAACAATTTCGGAGAGACACTTGTAATTAAATGCTACAGGCCATTGTTGTGAAATAATTATGTCACAAAGTGAATTTATTCCTCCTGAAAAATGTTTGGAGAGTTAGTCGAGGGAGTTACTTTACGTCTTGGTGTTATCGTATACCTAATTCAGTGTTATTTACTTTTTAAATGTTATTTTACATCAATTCAAGTCAATTAGTAAACAAACTATGTTTTCTGATGCTGGTTCTGAATCAGTCAAATAGAAAATTTAAATGGATCTACCTAATTCCATCTTAATCACACTATAATATTATAAATGCAAAAGCGTGTTTTTTTGTTAGTTTGTTGGTTTGTTTGTTCCTCTTTCACGCAGCAACAGAGCAACGGATCAACCTAATTTTTTGCTTGAGTATAGTTCAAGAGCCGGAAAGTATTATAGGCTACTTTTCATCATCATCATCATCATCAGCATTTTTCATTACTACGTGGGTGAAACCGCGGGGCGTAGCTAGTTATTATATATACTACTATTAGTTATATATACTATATAGTTATTTTATATACGCTGCCCCCGGCGGTTTCACCCGCGTAGTAATGAAAAATGGTGATGATGATGATGATAAGTAGCCTGTGTCACTCTCCAACCATTGAACTATACCTATGCAAAAAATCTGGTCGTCCGTTGCTCTGTTGCTGTGTGTAAGGTGTGAGGAACAAACAAACCAACAAACTAACAGACCAACAAACTTTTCGCATTTATAATATTATTAGTATTAGTAAATTAGTATTAGTATGATAATCATAATATACGAGGTAGGAGAGGTTTTACGGACAGTTGTACACCTCGACACGACAGCCTATTGTCAGTACAGCTCAGGACAAGAGAGCTAAACTGACCCGACACTACACTGAGGACATCCCAGACATCAGCTTGTACGAGATTAGAATGGCTCTGAAACAGCTTAAGAACAACAAGGCACCGGGTGATGACGGAATCACGACAGAACTACTGCGAGCGGGTGGAAAACCGGTACTGTTAGTCCTCCAGAAGTTATTTAATTCCGTCATACTCGATGGTACTACGCCTGAAGCATGGCACAGGAGTGTGGTGGTGCTCTTCTTCAAAAAAGGTGATAACACCTTATTGAAGAATTATAGACCCATCTCACTCCTGAGCCATGTGTACAAGTTGTTCTCTAGAGTCATTACGAACCGTCTCGAAAGCAGGTTTGATGACTTTCAGCCTCCCGAACAAGCCGGTTTCCGTAAAGGCTGGAGCACCATAGACCACATACACACCCTCCGCCAGATTATACAGAAGACTGAGGAGTATAATCGGCCATTATGCCTGGCGTTTGTGGACTATGAGAAAGCCTTTGATTCCATCGAGACCTGGGCAGTATTACAGTCCCTCCAGCGTTGTCATATCGACTATAGGTATATCGAAGTGTTGAAGTGTTTGTATAGAAACGCCACCATGTCGATCCGATTACAGGACGAGAGCACGGAACCAATCCAATTGCAGAAAGGCGTGAGACAGGGAGATGTTATCTCTCCGAAACTGTTCACGAACGCATTGGAGGACGTTTTCAAGCTCTTGGACTGGAACGGATTAGGCATCAACATCAATGGCGAATACATCACTCACCTTCGTTTTGCCGATGATATAGTCATCATGGCAGAGTCGCTGGAGGACCTAAATACGATGCTCAGCGACCTCAGTAGCCTTTCCCAACAGGTGGGTCTTAAAATGAACATGGACAAGACAAAAATCATGTCCAATGTCCATGTTGAACCCGTGCCGGTAGTCGTTGGGAACGATACTCTCGAAGTTGTTGACCATTACACCTATCTTGGGCAGATTGTTCAGTTAGGTAAGTCCAACTTAGGCAAAGAGGTCGCCCGAAGAATCCAACTCGGATGGGCAGCGTTCGGGAAATTGCGTGACATCTTCTCGTCCAAGATACCACAGTGCCTAAAGACAAGGGTCTTTGACCAGTGTGTGTTGCCAGTGATGACATATGGTACTGAGACGTGGTCCTTAACTGTTGGCCTTTTGGAAAAACTCAGAGTCACACAGCGGGCAATGGAGAGAGCTATGCTCGGAGTTTCTTTGCGCGATAGAATCCGAAACGTGGATATTCGCCAAAGAACCAAAGTCACCGACATAGCTGTTAAAATTTGCAAGTTGAAGTGGCAATGGGCAGGCCACATCGCTCGGAGAACCGATAACCGATGGGGAAGAAAGGTTCTTGAGTGGAGACCACGAACCGGAAGACGCAGCGTAGGTAGGCCTCCCACTAGATGGACCGACGACATAGTAAGAGTCGCTGGCATCCAGTGGATGCAAAAGGCAGGCTGTCGTTCAGTGTGGAGGTTAAAGGGGGAGGCCTATGTTCAGCAGTGGACGTCTTCTGGCTGATGATGATGAATCATAATATACCTACGAATATTTTTTTTATAACGTTATGTTAGGAAAGTAGAGTCTTGGGTGTCGGTTGTCTTTAAATCGAGATTAAACGGGTTACTTCTAAGTAAATGTGCTTACACGCCGTCCTAGTCTATGTTTTTGCCATGATGTGGACAAACTCAAGCCTATCATTAGTACAAAATTAAGCATCATACAATGACTTAAGTTCTGGCAATAGTAACAGTAACTGGTATACAACGACTTTTGATGATTTCTAAGTCCTAATAACAGTAACTGGCATACAATGAATTTTGATGATTTTAAGTCCTGGCAACAGATCTGGTCTTAAAGTTAGGTAGGTAAGCAACACAGTTAATTTCTGTCAGTTCTCGTCCCAATATTCCGATCCAAGATTAACCTCAGCTGAGTTCCCATTGGACCCTAACTGGAATGACCAAAGTTAGAGGTCCGACCGCCATCTATTTCTTGAAGACCCTGCGGTAATTAAGGACGCTTATCCTTCTGCGGACTGCCTGTTAGTAGCCCCTCCTTATGTACTCTCACAAAAACAATAGCATTTTAAGCCATATGCTAAAACAATAGAGTTCAACATCTGAGATATTTTGCAAGGGATGTGTTCCTATAGCTATGCACAATTGTGTATGTAAATCCGCACTTCAGTATTTCCGGTTGAAACGGAAAATCACGTTTTACAACGGTTATGAAGTTGGAAGTTTTAAACGTAAAAAAGTCATTATGTGTTTCGCTCTGACCTACTTTTTCTTACTTCGAACTCTTGTCTTGAACAGGTTGCCTGGAAAATATTAGTTTTTAGGGCTTCAGTTGTTCCATAAGTATTTTTGTGTCGTTTTGTCCTTAGTGAGTAGATATACAGTTTCTGGTATCTATCTTTACCACACAGTGGAAAAGGCTCTATCCTCTCTAAACCCACCTTATGAAAATATGTAACTCAGTCAAGGAAATCATTTAAACGGGTAAAGCCTGGTAAACAAACAGAAAGCGATACATAAAATCTTATTACCCAAGTACACTGGTACGTACGTATCTATTACATTTGGAGTACTCAATTACGTAATAGTACTTAGTCTATTTAAATTTCAGTGTACCTAACAGTACCCACAATAACGCATACTAAGCCGATTACAGGATTATTGAGGGTGTTTGGTTAGGCAACGGACTAACTTTGGAGGGTATTCAGTACACGATTCGAGACGCAAATAAGTAAAAAATATGAAATTTTATTTATATTACACGGGAATTACTCACGTACGATTAAGCCGGTTACTCCGACTATAGTTTCAACCGCAATATGTGGAACCACGTCAGTTTCAATAATAAAAAATATGACCTTAATTTTTGACAATGCTGATCTGCTGACAGATCTACTGGCAGATTTGCAGACCCAATCAGCTGTTGCCAATCTGCTGACAGATGTACTGGCAGATTTGCGACCCAATCAGCTGTTGGCAATCTGCTGACAGATCTACTGGCAGATTTGCCGACCCAATCAGCTGTCAGTCAGAAACGGTTAGTTACTAATTAGCCTTGCATCGCTTTGACCACTTTTTACAATTCATTAATTTCATTTATTATTCATTTCAATTTTTTATTCATTTTTTTTTCTTTTTTCGCATGCATATATAGAATTCTGATGACGCTTATTGTTTTTGATTTAAAAAAAACTACAAGATTTTATTTAGCTTGCTTGTTGTTGCTTGTTGCTTGCCTTTTATGTATGTATGGGTTAAATCTTGCAACTGAATTTTAGACCAGTTATCCTAAACCGATTGAGCTGAAATTTAACATACTTAACATGTAAGTTTGGTTACAATGCAATGTTATGGTACTATTGAGCTGGTCTGATGATGGAGACCGAAGGTGGCCGTCAGAACTTCTAAACAAAACGACGTAACCCAGTCGAGTTTGGGTTCGTTGGATTTGTCTTTCCAAGCACTTTGGTCCTAGATGATGAGCGGACATCTAAAAGCTTGTTTATTCATACTATGTAACCATTTAATTATCATATTTTTGAATAATAAATGTCCATTATCTACCGGAACTTCTTGTATACTTTAGCAAATTATCGCGTGTGTTTTATTTATAATTAAATTAATTAACATTAAATATTATATAGCCATGGAATAAATCTCCGTTTTCAGTAAACAGGGTGGGGTATATACATCACGAAGACAGACTGGGGATCTTTGTATCAATGTGGCAGAATTGTTAAATCGGGGGTAAAACCATACGGTAGTTCTAGTCTATATACATATATAAAAATTAATATTTACCTTGGTCACGCCATAACTTGAGAACGACTTCACCGATTTCATTCATTATTTTTTAAGTTTTCTATTACTCTGTAGAAGGTTCTTACGGAGAGAAAAATTAAGAAAATAGCGCAAAAAAATTAGAAAATTTCAGGAAATTTAACGACTATTTTAACTTTCCGCGATTGGCAGTTCTAACACATGACAACGCCTGTCGGGTCAGCTAGTAAAATATAAATGTCAGCCAGAATTTAAAGCGAGCGATTTCAGAATTAGTCAGTATATAATTTAATAAGTAAGTTTACTAACTAAATATATTTTAATGATGCCTTTTCAACCGAATCCAAAATACGGTATGTATCTTCACTGATTCTGAACCTTCTTTTTATATCTAGTAAGCTATATAGCGAGGTGGGTGGTTGGTGGTACCAATGAAATTTAAAGGGTAGAAAGTTAGGTGATAGGCCCCATTTATTGAATTTTGCCCACTTTCCGTGAAGACAGTTTTCATTTGGGTTATTATATAAGTTACCAGACACCATACAACTATAAGTAAAGACAGCTTGTTTAAAAATACAGTTACCTAAGTCAAAACTTATTGAAAAGGCCTCATACAATATGGAAGATAAGTGGTAGAAAATAAGCCTTTAACATTAGGTACTGTAATATTATGCTCGTAGTATTATGTTGTTTTTATGCATAGAAGAAACTTTTATCTTGTTAAAACAAATTTATTATATTTAAGATATGTGTTAGCTTCAAGGCTAGAGTGAATAGATTTCTTCTAGATCAACTCGTTCCATCCTCGGCCGCAACGTCACTTACTATCAGGTGAGTTGGTTGCCTAATGTATATCTATTCTATACAAAAAATATAAATAAATTTCAGGGTATTTGTACTGACGACGTGTAGTTTTTAAGAACGTTTAACATATAGGCAAATAAATATATAACGTGGGATCTATTTGTGTGGGTAAGTGCAATTTATATTGACGCCAAACTTACAATTCCTCATCAAAACTGTACCACATAAACTAGGAATGAAAACGCCCCGTCAACAAAAAGCCAGCTTAAACTCTGCTAGGGTTAGCACATTTCGCCCTCGGTCATAAAAATTAAGTTTACGATGTGGCCGACACCGGTAGCAATTCTGACGAGCTCGACTTATTTTGTCCTTGTCACCCTTGCGTCCGTTTCAATAAGAGAGACAGGTAACAGAAAATATACGTGTTGCTCCAGAACAGCATCCACCGTGTCAATGCGGGTCCATAACGTGGGCGCTCGACCGATGCTTTAATTACTCGAACAATACTTGACAAACTGCTGACTACAGGTAATACGTTGGGAAATACGAATGTCCCGACGAAACGAACTGTTTACCATAAAAATAAGGTAAGCTAGGTAGATGAAAACTCCGTGTTACTACTGGTAGTAAAGCAGGGCCCTGATTCACTAACTAAAATACGCACATAACAGGGTGCGTTAAGTTAACCTCTAAAAACTTGGCCTCTATTCCCTATAGGTATAGGAAATAAACACCCGCTTTTAGAGGTTAACGTAACGAACGGGTACGGGGAACGAACGAAAATTGCTGACGTGTATTAAACGCCGTCAAATAGGTATGAGGTTTTAGCAATTGAATTAGACCATCAGTGACAAATTGTGCTTATAAGTAGTCAACAACTAAGACGTGTAATGTGCATTTACTTCATCTAGAAAAACTTAGATCTCAATGCATAAGTGTCAAAAATATATTTTTATAAACAAAGGGTGGCTCAGGTTCATGAAATCAATCCCCTTAATTTTTTAAATTAATATTTAATTGATTAAATAAGAAAAATTACATATTTTTCTTGTCCCTTATTTTTTATATTTTTAAATAGGTCTTTTGAAATGAAGGTAAGGTTTGGTGCTTATGTTATGTCGTGATGACACATCTCTGAAATTTGACTCATATAATTTTATCATAGGTAATTTTTTTCTATAACCGCTAATTGCTGAACTATAAATGTAACCATAATAATATATGGCATATAAAAATTTGGTTGCGGAACCCTACCATATGCGTGTCTCGACACGCTCTTGGTCATTATTTTGTCATGCTAATTTCACATAATTAAGGGCTTGCTGTAATCTGAAAGAAAAAAAATTGCATTTATACATAGTATAAATTAAAGTCGCTTACCGCGTCTGTCTGTCTGTATGGCCGCTAACTCCTCCTAAACCACGCATCATATTTTGATGCGGTTTTCACCATCAGTTAGGTAACTTTTCAAGGAAGGTTTATATATATAACTTTAGCAACCCACCCCGGCTTCACACGCAAATTACACCCGTGCGAAGCCGGGGCGCTAGTAAAATATAAAAGTATTATACTTCTCAAGTTATAGAAAGTCAAAATTGTGTGGAAATTGAGCTCTGACTTGCCACCCATTTCCGTTGCTAATGAAGTAGCAAAATGCCAGTTCCATGCTTCATCACTTCCAAGGTTTTAATTACCCTGAGCAATGATGTGGCTGACATATTGCCGCCGAGAGCTACAGCGTCACGTCGGGGCCAACACGTTGGTTACAACGGGGAAGTTATTGTATCAGGGACAACATATTGGTTACAACATAGAAGCTACACCACTTCAACGTTGGAGCCAAGAATAGTGTTGGGAACTTGAGACTTTCGCCAGGGACGTGTCATAAATTACACACTCATTATAGTTTTTTTTCAATCTCTTAATACTGTACAGCTATAATCATTTAAAAGCTTAATTTTTTTAAATCTTTTTGGAAGGTTGTCTCTTACCTTGGATCTATCTTCCATGAAGATCTGAACCTATATATGGATATATCCTAAACGCACGTAAATTTTATGAAAGCCCAGCTTTCCGCATTTTTTGTACCTAATAAAACAAAACTCGCTCCCGATATTTCGGCTAAGTTACATGCACTTCACGGGCAGACTGAAGAATGCGGATGGCCTGTGGTGTAAAGTATACACGCACACGCACGCCTGTATACTTTACATTGCTCGTTTGCAAAAATTTAAATAATAAAAACAACAAGTATAAGGCAAATAAATTTGGTAGTCGATTACTAGCCGCTTATTACTAGCCGATTATTGGTAGCTGTTAGATAGATTACCAGCTGCGCCCCGCGGTTTCACCCACGCAGTGATGAAAAATGGTGATGATGATTATGATGATGATGAAAAGTATCATATGACACTTTTCAGCCCTTGAACTATACCCATGCAAAAAATCAGGACGATCCGTTGCTCTGTTTCTGCGTGAAAGAGGAAGAAACTAACAAACCAACAAACAAACACACTTTCGCATTTACAATATTAGTATGACAATATTAACGATTTGGCTTTGGGAGTGTTTCCTTAACATCCATTACACCCGATATAGAGATTATGTTAGAATTTAAACACAAAAAATTATTGCAATTTTCCGATGGCTTCCTGTGATTGGCTCATATTACAAGCTATAGCGAAATCAACGAAAATCACCGCAACATTATTACTTGATAATTCAAGAAATGTTTGAGAAAAGTAGTATACAAGTCATGGCGGCAACTGAGCATTATTGGACACACGTATGTGTTTGCCTTTTCTACGTGTCGAACCACATTTTCACGTTCATCCATAAACATTTCTTATTGCCGGCCGCTGCATTAATGTACATCTATTCTAGACATGATTTAGATGTGAAAATACCTACAGACGGCCTAGAGACGGCACACCAGAACGGGCTCTAATAAAGTTATACAACATGTCACACAAGTTTACCCTCTCTTGCCTATTAGTTTGTTTGCTCTAGAAACAAATATGTTTGTTTCTGCTTACACCTTCACCTTTGCCTCCGAGACAGGGAAATGTGAGACAAAGAAAACTTGTTATCATATTTGCACTCAATTATGTGAATAGCTAAGATAAAAGCTGAGCTAAGTTATGCTAGAAAATATTTATTAATCTCCAAGCAACTTTGATATTCTTTTACATTAATTTTCTGCATTATATTAAAAATATTATAATGCAAAAATTCTTCATCATCGTCATTTCTCTTGAGCGATGGTGGCCGGCCGGTAAAATGTGCGCTTTACGATCTGACGGCATCCGGTTCGATCCACGGCCCAGCACCAATTTCTTATTTATGTGCAGTTTCCACGGTGGATTAATACTCTCCCTCTCTCTTTCTCTCTCTCTCTCTCTCTCTCTCTCTGAGTGAAGGTCTTTACCCCAGCAGTGGGATATGCTGTTAGTGATGATGATTCTAATTTATCTTTGTATACGCTACTTATTATACACGATACATAATAGTGCACTAGCGATATCTAACTATAATTAAATGCTAACCTTGGCAGTGGTTACATATTTGAACCGTTTGGGGTCGAGACTTTGGACCCTTGGGGCCCGGGAGCTCACTTCATTTTCTTCACATGATCTTTCAGAGCACCTGGTTAAGCTTAAGGCGAGCATTTCAACTTTTAAGCAACGCTTATTACTTATTACTACAGATGACTTGGGCTTGGTTTATTATATTAAAGACACATAATTAGGGACAACAAAACATTAGAGTGAAAATTTATTTGCTAAAAGTTTGTCGCCACTATTTTCCAATTGTGAAAATGTTGTGTTGAAATTGAAAAATCAATTAGTATAACAACTTTTTTTGTATAACCTAAAAAAAACAATGCTTTCTATGTCACAAAAGATCACATTAGTTAAATGGCATCTAAATATTAAGATTTAGTTGGTCGGTACAACCTCTACAATCGTATTATACTCGGTCTAAAGTTTTTTTAGTTCTGATAGCTGTAATAATTTATGAAAAAAAGGCAAATAAAACACTTTCTTTTAATATTCACTGCAAACATTGATTTACAAACACAATAGTGATAAACTTTTTAACTTATAGACAACTAGCGGTCCGCCCCGGCTTCGCACGGGTACGAAGATAGTGTACCTTCCCAACAGTGAAAGAATTTTTCAAATCGTTCAGTAGTTTCGGAGCCTATTCAATGCAAACAAACAAACAAACAATCAATCAAATCTTTCCTCATTATATATATATATTTTTTTTTTTTAATACCTCGCTTTGGATTTGAACCTAAGCCATCCGGGTTTACATACCGCACCGCGCGCAAGCGGGCTCCGGATGGCACAAGTTCGAATCCTACCAGTCGTATTTTTTCTAATTAGTCTATAACAATTATAATTATAGTAAATACTAAACAATGGGAAAAAATACGTTTGACTGTAATATATCGGCTAACAGCTAACAATTTTATGTTAAAAAAAAAAAACATATTTATAGGCCGAATAGAGAACCTTCCTTCTTTTTGAAGTCTGTTAAAAATACGGAATTAATTGAACCGGTCTTTTTTTTGAAGTTGATTAAAAATCTAGCAAGGTGAACAGAATCGCAATTTTCATTCAGCTTTTTAAAACCTACTGCACATGTCAGAGCTAAAAACTTGGACCAGGAATGAGGATGTTGAACATGCTTCCGCAGAAGTTCAGGTAAGTCTTGTAAAACATAGGAGGTTGGCCTACTTATAAAACCCTCCGTTATAGAAAAAAATTACTAAGTAACTCAGCTCTACACAAAACGATGATTGATAGATACAGCAATATGATTATTAACGGGATATTTACCGTGATAAGATTGTGGATGAGGCTCCCAACCCTCCGGTCTCGTCCCGTCCGTCCGTGGTCCTGTTTGTCGGTTTTAGGTTCGATTTCTCTACGACATCGAATCAGAAATGAGGAGATCCGTAGACGAACGAGTCACCAATATTGCCCACCGAATTAGCAAGTTCAAGTGGCAGTGGGCAGGGCACATACCTATCACGCAGAACAGATGGCCGATGGGGCCGAAAGGTTCTCGAATGGAGACCACGAACCGGTAAGCGCAGCGTAAGACGTCCACCCACAAGATGGTTAGGCGACCTAAAAGAGACCGCAGGGAAACGCTGGATGCAGGCCGCTTCCAACCGGCCATTTTAGAGAACGATGGGGGAGGCTTATGTCCAGCAGTGGACGTCCTATGGCTGAAATGATGATGTTGATGAGGTTCACTTTCGAATTCCAGTGATAACCGTAGCAAAAGACTAAGAAAGAGGGTTGGTCATTTTGTCTACACCTAACTTCGACCTGTTCGACCAACCCGCGTTCTTCGTCGTCCCGTGAACATGGTGCATGTACAACCGGTTTATGTAAACGCCAAAATATCGGGAGCTTCATCCACAACCTTACCTCGGTAAATATCCCGTTAATAATCATATAAATGTAATGAACAACCGGGATAGTTTAAAACAGTGTTTAACGATGATCGATGATTTAACCGATTGCAGGTCTCAGAGTTTACGTATAATTAATATTAGTTTCTTTGTAAACTTCTTCAATGATAACTTGCGTATCGTTAATCCGATCTTCATGAAATATTTTAGGCTCATATTTCATTTCAGTACAATTTTTAAGTATGTTACATATTTGAGGCGTTTGGGGTCGAGACATTGGGCCCTTGGGGACCGGGAGCTCACCTCATTTTCAAAAATCTTTCAGAGCGTCTGGTTAATGCGACGCGTGACCAAAAAGCTGACGTGTTTCTGGCTCAACGCATTAGCATTGCCATTCAACGTGGTAATGCCGCCAGCATGTTGGGTACGCTGCCAACTGGTAGTGGGCTTGAGCATTTGGATTGTCTTTATACCTTCAACGGTCTATGGGCAGTCTAACTGTATTTGTAGTGTTAGTTTTAGCTTGTATTTTGTTTAGTTATTAAAGGCACTTGCCCAGTACAAAAGTATTTTGTACGTGAGCAAAATTGTTCTGAAGTTGCGAAAATGTTGGGGTCGCGAGGTCATAGTTCGATTTGCGCATCTAATTTATATGAATACAACCGCTGTCTGAAATTTTCGCTGCAATTTGCTAGTGCGACTTGGTAGTGCAACTTGGTAGTGGCAAAGGAAATAAACCGTTAATATAAGACCTATAAGCGCTAAAGTACCCACAGCAGCCGTCCGTATGAATTTGACATTCTGTTTATAGCTTTTTCCGCCCTCCCTGCAACCTACAGTACGTCACCGCGTTCTGGATATGACATCCTCCGCAATTACGTGATAAGTGGAAGTTGTAATTGTTTCGGTCGCTATCCTTTTCTCTTTATTTAGTGGGTGTTACTCGAGGGTTTATCGAGCGTACTATGAGTAATGTAACGGTTATTTAACGCAGTTATTTCCTCCAAATGGTTGTTTGGATGAAATATAAGTCATACTCAGAATTTGATTGATATCGGGAATACGGGAAATGTACAAGTTATGAGCAAGTGTCATATTTATTGGGTAGGTACAAGTCGACATTGACTATTTTGGCCTCAATTTATCGATTAAACAGTACTTATAGTTACTCAAATGGTGATAGTAACAGAATGACAATGCATATTAAGGGCTCCCCTTAGCGGCCATTGTGCTGCTGATAGTTGTGCATCAATAACGAAAACTTGTGCCTGAATTCTAGCGTATTGATGCCCACTATACCAACGACGAACAGACACGAATACAAATAAACCGACCAAGTCCAATTCAGGCTCTCGCACTGAGATTTCCGTACCACCACAAAATACAAAAAGTAGCGCAAAAGACAACATCTCGCCCAGGCGGTCACCCATCCAAGTACCGACCGCGCCCAACGTTGCACAGAAATTTATCATCGACTCGCACTTGATGATTATTTATTACTTGTTGTTTTACGTTAGAATGTGTATTATAATCATGCCAAGTTTGACGCTTGTTCGTATTACCGTTTTTACATTAGGGCAAATTAAAAAAAAGGTTTAAAAATAACGTACGTAAAATAAATAACTTATTGTATGGAGGTTTAGATTTTAGTTTTTATCCTTTAGTTTTTACTTATTGATTTTATTATTATTTCTTAATTAATCCACCGTAACTTTGCATATTTTGTGAAAATTTCAACTGGCTATCTATTACGGTTAGAAATATACAACCATTACAAGGTAGAACAGACAGATGAACGGACGGATCGACAGACAGACAGCGTAGGTTTAGTAATAGGGTCCCGTTATCACCATTTGGGTACGGAACCCTAAAAACAACATATTTTCCAAGTTTTGACGGGATAACGTTAGAAAATTTAAGCGCTTAGCACGTTAACGTCTAATCTAACAAAGTTCAGATTTTAAATAGTATTCATATTCTAAACATTCAAATAGAGACCAACCCCAATCAGTAAAGTCAGAAGATAAGGTCCCAAACTCGTCATTAGGGTAATGAACTGAAATAATTGATTAATTACCTGTCTCCGTAGTGGAAACTAATAATGAACGCTTGTTATGACAAGCGAAGTGTCGGTCCATTGCGTTCCAGTAATTCATTTTACATACTTAGAGCCAGTGAGGTGTAATTATAGAGACGTTAGAGGCGAACAACACGGTTTTTAAAACTGACTAAACGCAGCATATATCTACTTACCAATGGATGTATATGTGCATTTTGTGAAACAAGGGAAAGTATATGAAAGACTTTTTACGCTGTACCTATCTGTTTTTAGAAAGAGACAAAGATAAAAAAAATTGTGGACACTCGAAGTGCGTGACTGAGAGACGACTGAACGAACTTGGGTAGCCAGCCTTGCATTCGTCTAGCTAGTCAATATGGTGACGGGCACAACTGTGGGCACAACCTATCTACAGGTAAAAATATATTTACTTAGAGTTGATTTTATTAATTATGGTCTCTAACTACAATAGAACTTGTAATTGAAATGGAAACATCACAATTAAATAGGGCTACACAGAACGGTGATTCTAAGCCTTAAGGAGGTTTTATTAAGGAAGGTTATGAACAAGCTAGTAGCTGCTAATCTGTAGAATTCGCTGCCTGAATAGGTGTTCCCCGATAGTTACAATCTGAGTGTCTTCAAATTAAGAGTGAATCGGTTTCTTCTAAGCAAACGTGCTCCATCATAAACCGCATCATCGTCAGGCGAGTTGGCGGCCAAACGCAAGCCTATTATTAGTAAAATAAATAACTTTTACTACAATATGTACTAACCCAAAAACGACAAAAAACTGGTCTGCTGGCAAGCTCAAAGACATGACATTCACCAACATACTCTGGGCCTTCATGGTGGATTAGGGCCCGTCCTCTCTATCTCTCTCTCTCATAGAAAGCCTGTGTCCCAACAGTAGGAAAAAGATGATAAACTTTGGAAAATATAACTATGTCCGAGAAAATGTATATTCCTGCCAAAAAATCAAATTTATTTCATTTATGGCAACATCCCAGCAATATCCGTTCACCGTTTCAATAAACATGTTATTCACTGAAGCAGACTGGAGTAATAAAGTGAACAAATTGATTAATAGCCCGTCAGCGATTCCCGGTGACTAATAATGGCTAACACCTGACATGTTCATAACCGCGCATACCTACCTAATAGCTATGAAATTGGCAACGGTAAATTCATTGCTTATTGGTAATGATCATCATGACTGTGAGCGAAACTATCAACGAGCACCAACAATAAGGAAGCAAGGAGTGAATAGGTATCGTCTGCGTGCTTCATCTTCGACCACATCGTCTTCGACCACATCGTTGCTTACCAACAGGCGAGTTGTTAGTCAAAAACCGACATATCCAAGTTTAAAAAAAAACAGAAAAAAAAATATTATGCCTAGCATACTATTCAACTGTTTCAGTTATGCAGGTACGCGCTGCGCCACAGTGCAATTGTACGCAGATAAGAAACTGAGATGTTTGACTTTATTTACCTAATAGTCTTATGTCGTTTAAAATATAGTTTTTTAATTTACATTACATTAAATGACGATGCATTTTTCACCTCTTTCTGTATCTTATTATAAATTTATCATCATCATCATTATTTCAGCCGTAGGACGTCCACTGCTGGACATAGGCCTCCCCCATCGATCTCCAAAAGAGCCGGTTGGAAGCGGCCTGCATCCAGCGTTTCCCTGCGGTCTCTTTTAGGTCGTCTGTCCATCTTGTGGGTGGACGTCCTACGCTGCGCTTACCGGTCCGTGGTCTCCATTCCAGAACCTTTCGGGCCCATCGGCCATCTGTTTTGCGTGATATGTGCCCTGCCCACTGCCATTTCAACTTACTAATCCGGTGGGCTATGGTCGGTGACTTTTGTTCGTCTACGGATCTCCTCATTTCGGATTCGATCTCGTAGAGAAACCCCGAGCATAGCCCTCTCCATAGCTCGTTGTGCGACTTTGAGCTTGCTTGTGAGGCCCATAGTGAAAGACCACGTTTCAGTGCCGTATGTCATCACTGGTAACACACACTGTGGACTCATGCGAAATATACTCCTATATAATTTTGATTGATTAATTGATTAACTCTTTATTGTTCACACCATGAAATTTGATAGAGAGGACAAAAAACTCTTAAAAACTAGTGTAACAACTGGCGGCCTTATCGCTAAAAGCGATTTCTTCCAGGCAACCTTAGGATGGAAACTTTGTACTACTATATAAATTTGTACTCTTGCATAACTAACACATTGTAATGGTAAACGACATTCGTCTATACCTGATTCTAGTGGTTCGCCAGAATCTACCTCTTCTTAAGTGATCGTCTTTTTTTTCTTTAAGTGATTAAGGTTATTGTATTGTATCGACACAGATCCAGTTAAAGGTGGTGATTCCTTTGTAAGGATGAGCACATTTAAACATAATTATAATTAGTATTCCATATCTTTAGTAGCGGGAACTCCACGGCTTTTACTCGATTGCACAAGTATACATTCAGGCTTGTCGGCTGAGAATAGCTTTGAAGGATAGCGTTGAAAGTCTAGAGCTTCAATTTAGTTAAAGATTAGCTGAATTCAGTAATTAGCGCGGTATTATAATTATCCAGACAAGTAACTGACTTGTGGTACATTGTGCAAATCTGTAACTGACATTTTAATTGGCTCACTCTGCTCGATCTAGCCTATATCCTTAAAAGGAGAGTGCTGAGCACTGCTTCTGCGGATCGTTAGTTTGGCGAGCGCGCCTTACAAGACGGCACCATTAGGGTACGGCCTTCTCGTACGCCATACGTACAAGTACCGGATTTAAAAAGCAAATTTCGGTGGCCACCGAAGTCAACTTACGTCCGCGACACGTAGCTTAGCATGTGTCATTGTGAGATGTGTGAAATGCGAGCCAGAGCCACAAGAAAACCGGCACGGAAGATTTAGACCTGCTGAGTCGGTATTACCGACCTAAAGATACGTTAATAAGGAGCATAGAAACTCTTTATGCCTCGTAGGGATATTATGATTATCCCAACCGACCAAGATACCGTAAATCCTAGTCGATACATTACTCTTCCAAAACAAGATGACGTTAATGATATTTAGTTCGTTAATGGCTTTATCAGATCTTCACGGGAAACAATGTTGGCATATTTAATAACATTTATCTAACTAGATGAAATATCCATATTATTAGTCACTAAGGCGGCTTAAGGCACTGACACTCGGTGACTCTGAGCAGGAGCTCTTAATGTTTATGGTCTAGCTACCATTCGCCGTTGTCTCTGCTCATCAGGTAAGCGGTGACATGCCATAGTGGACCCTATCTATAGTGCAAGTAATAGTTCAATATATTTGATACTTATTCAATACCCACCACAAGTATGTTCTAGAGATTTGGTGGTCGATCGTCGCACGGAGTCGCCGATGTCCAGCCGCAGCACGTAGCGTTCGACAGGCGTCCTTACCGGAACTTCACTGATTATAACACTCTTTAACAGCTCACTTGCAATGGAACAATCTTACCATTTGCAATATTATTAGATAGGTAAACACGTCTACACTCGCTCACTCCATATCAATCACTGTGTCTCTAATTTTGGCGTTCGGTCCTGAGAGGACGCGTACATCTGTTATACATATTCCAAGTAAATTAATGGTCCCTTTTTGTTCTGAGTTCTTTTGACACATTCGTTCGACACTTAAGTTCTACGCAACTCAGCGTGCTACATTTTATCTTTAGAATTAATATCCACTAGGTCCGTTTGACATGTTTATGACGCCAAAATCTTAGAAATTGTGCAGGCTAGGGTTTTTTCATAGTTAGGGCAATCTTAGGATAAAGAAATTAAAACTCCCATTAGTTGCAGTTCTGGTAAGGCGAACACTTAGAAAGTTTTATGGCTTGCACATGTATCATAGTATTTCCGTGAGAAATTATCGTCACGAAAGCGGAATGTCAATAGTGCTTATATTTGTGCAGACAAAACAAAAAAATTATCCCGACTAGGTATTCCATCACAACATCGTTCTCCATGAACCGTTCGGACTCGTGGAAGTATGATGTGATCTTTTCTTCGACTACTTCGTTTTTGAATTTGGTGTATTTTAGTAAATATTATGTTATTTATATGCATTGTTTTATCAAGGATTTTATGGATAAATATGCAGATACAGTAATTATGTAATTGTTTTATATTCATGTACATTTGCTTTGAATAACATGCCAGTTTTAAGCATGCTTCTAGTAGTCAAAGTAACTAATAAGCTCTGACAGACGCCGATATGCACAGTGCACACCCACTTCCAAAGGGTTGTTGATTTTATACTGAAATAAATCGGGTACCTAGTCTTAAGTTCAAAAACCTAGCGACAGTATTCGTTGTTTGTCTTTGTCTTTACTTTTCTGTCTGTCTGTATGTTTCTTATCTGTCAGTACCTGAGATTGCCTATTAAAAAGTTCAATTGATTTGCCTAATATTTTGTTAATTAATTTCAATTAAAACTTTCAATGTGTTCGTGAGTTTTGTGAACTTATACGGAAATTCAAACATTTCAGAGCCCTTTTACATTAATTACTCACTGGCACAGATACTCGTTCATCTCAGAATTATACAAAACTTTTGAAGCTTCGGAGCCGTACCCGGAACGCATCTAAATAATTATGTTATTTTAACAACTTTATTGTTTAGGTACTTTCATTCTAAAGGTATAGAATAAAAGTACTTTTTTTATAT
Organism: Agriopis aurantiaria; assembly: GCA_914767915.1. Lineage (NCBI taxonomy): Eukaryota > Metazoa > Arthropoda > Insecta > Lepidoptera > Geometridae > Agriopis > Agriopis aurantiaria. The sequence continues at coordinate 9,910,298 of OU611999.1, forward strand.
AGAATATGTAGCAAACTAGCTACGGGCCACCTGATGGTAAGTGGTCACCGCTGCCTATAGACACCTACAATAGCCGGGGCATTGTCAGTGCGTTGCCTACCTTTGAGGACTCTATTCATCCTTCGTTTGAAGCAGTCCAGATTATACATCGGAGGAAAAACCGAAGGTGGTAAGCGTTTGTGCGCATGAGTCCAACTTTTATATAATGTGCGGATGGCATTTCAGGTTGCGGAAGAATTTTTCTAATTTTGTATGAGCTAATCATCAAATTACACAACACAAAACTTACGCGTGATACGTGATACAGAGATAGTTTTAAAATACTCAAGTGAGCGAAAATATACTCAATAACATGATATGTAGGGCAAGTGCCTTTATTAACTAAACAAAATACAAGCTAAAACTAACACTACAAATACAGTTAGACTGCCCATAGACCGTTGAAGGTCTAAAGACAATCCAAATGCTCAAGCCCACTACCAGTTGGCAGCGTACCTCCCACTACCAGCGTACAGCGTAAGTACATTGTGTTGTAGAATGTTTTACATACCGTAAATGTTTGTTGTCCGTAAGCCCGGTGACAACCTCCAAAAAATGATCGTCGCCATTATTAAGTAAAAGACTGAGACATGAAAGCCTTAAAAAAGTTATACATGATTTTTTTTATTAAAATATAGTCCTATATTAATATTAAAAGAGACAATTAATAAAAACTTACAATAATTATCTAAACAAGTTCGTAAATATGTTTCCTTCCTGTACGAATAAAGGAGTATAAGTATATAAGATAAATGGCAACACCACCAGGAAATAAAACAAGACAATTTCGCGCTATTTACGATGAACCGTTAGTGTAAGTACGTTTTTCTATTACAACACCAGAGTCTGGATAAAATACAACTGAGAGAATGGCTTTATTTGATTTCATTGCTTTGATCCAATGGTTTGACGTTCCATCGTCGCTGTTTCAGCCGAACGCTCAAAGAAACACCATTATATCCATACTTTACTTACTTATAAATACATAGTTAAGTGGTCTTAGAAACGTTTTTCTTGTTAATGGAACGCCTTTGAGCGTTTCTTAATTGCTCCAATTATATTTTCCTGGTCATTAGACCTCCTGGGGCATAATTCTTGGGCTTTCACAGAAACTATGCTATGCGTGCGAGAGAGGAAAATAAAACGACAAAAAATCGAAATAGAAATTTTAGAAATATTACGCTCTGCCATTTTGTTCTTGGTACAAACAAATTTAAACATGCATGCATTTCAAAAACTGATCGTTTGGTATGTTGATCGTACATAGTTTGGCTTTGCCTTAAACTCGAGAATGTACTGAAAAAAAGTCTGCCAAAAACTGAAGGGGGCGGGGTAAACACGTATTGCACACACTGACATATTCTTCTAGTTACAAACACACACTTCAATATTGAGCGGCACACAACTGCAAACGAGATGATCAAATGGATGACCAAGTGCTAAAGGGGAAACTGTAAGTATAACAGTTCCATTAAAGTTTGTCTTATAGTAAAAAAATATGTTTTATGATGAGTACAAATACCTCTTTTCGGCTTAGTACCACCGTTTCGTTTAACCCCATACCGTACAATGTTATCTATCATCATAGATTGATTTGATACCTACAGCTCGGCAATAAAAACTTTAAACGAAAACTTTATTTTTCTTCTGACAATACCGTGGAAAACACTTCAGTGGAAGAATTTCGTCATCTTCCTCAGACTGGTTTGCTAGTATTTATAATAATTTGCAATATTTTCAATCGCCATTAATTTCTAGCCTTTTTTGCCAAGCTGTACAACGTGTGAATAAATTTTCGACGAACTCTGAAACAGTTCGATAAGTATATGACACAGACAAAAGTATAGGTACGCTAGAAATTATAATTGAACTAAAAATATACCTTTTATTTTGATGGGCTTTGAAACTATCTATAGTAAGCAACATCGATTGCCATAAACCACTTAGTTTCGAATCCAACTTCTCGTAGAGTTCGACCCACATTTTTACAATCCAATCGTTCACATCACACAAAGAGGTCTCCACTCCAGCCTATTTTTTTATACGGAAAGTTAGAAATGTGAAAAGCTGGTAATAATCCGGCGAGTTACTCTTTGATGACAAAATTATGTAAAGACTTAATAGAAAAAAAAAGTACCTATTACTTAGAATAACTACACAAAGAAACCAAGTACATTCGCAAAATTTAAGCCATTCAAATGGTGTCATATATGAAACCAAAAATATATATAAAAATTTTACTATGACAATTTGCGCGGTGAAATCGTACCACAACAAATCAGAAAAGCAGCATAAGAGTTATGGTGTGACATTCCACAGGTGATCCATTAATTTTCTTGCTTAAATCGTTTAAAATACCAATCGAAACGTAAGCTACAAAGTGAATTTGTAGCTTACGTTTTAAGAAGGCGTTGTTTGGAAACTTACCTTCTCTGAGTAGTTATTCTAAGACCTATTATGTGTGCGTCTTTGCATGTAATAGGTATAATGTTCTAAATATCTAACACAAAACAAAATATAATTATAACATTACCTACTCAAAATAACATAGGCGCTGTAAAATAGGTGCATAGATATCTGCTGATAACTAAAACAGTCACTAGTGAATGCTATTTATATGAGTGAATGTCCAGATGGCCTACGTCTGGTGTCTCGTGATTGGCTCATAGTATCAGCCATAGCCATCTATAAATGGCAATAGCCAACGCTTACTGTTCCGCTTGAAATATATATTTTTTTCCAAAATATTTATGAACATTTTCAGGTGAATATGTTTGCAAAGTTTGATAAGAGTAACAAGCCTTAGAGGGTACTGGGAAATGATAGATAGAGAACTTTGACCAAATAAAGTAAATGGATGGGCCATAACCACTGACTTTGCTCAGTAAAAACGAGTCAAAAACGAGTCAAAACCGTCGGACATTTACTTCAACACCTAATTATAACCATGTACATTACATTTGTTACAAAAAAATTGATAGGGAATTTAATAACTACGTGAGCAAAAGAGATCACCTGTGTTTGTTTATTGCTCTTAAACCGTTTGACATTGACAGACGCCAGACGGCTAAACACGTTGACAGTTGAGTAGCGTTAGATAATTGACGAACATAGTGAGCTTTCCTTGTCTCACTAAGTATATGGGTATATTTCTGTCCCGCAACGATGAAATAAAACAAAATGGTGACTACTTATCGATGTTTGATGAAATTAATTTAGATTTTATGACAAAATAGAATGATGAATATATTGTACTCACGAGTGAAAAATTACACCTGAACTTTTACATTGGTTTTTTATTGTGTTTTACACTTCCGGATAGCACACGAAGGCATAACTTTGTCAGATGTTTCGTTAGCATGTAACAATAATCTTGTGTCACACTTCCTACGGCTAGAGAGCGACTGAAACCAAATAAGCGCCGGCGCTCATTTTGTGATCTTTAAAAATACGCTTCTTCTGGGCATGTTCATTCACTTTGTTTGGTCGAAGGATTCAGATATGCTCCCATTTTATTAACATTTACACGTTCATCCATAAGTGCCTATTTTGCCGGACGCTGCATTTATGTTCTACAGTTATCCGGCATCCGGCAAAACCCGTGCACTTCAAACACGGCAAGTTGAAAACTTGTTTACTGCAACTTTTCTCCCGCCACGAGTCTGTCTGCGGGAATCGATCGACGTTTTATATCTAGTAACGACTTGAGAGATTGAGTTTAAGGATAGATTGCCATGTGATATCTTAGTTGATTTGATTTGACGACACGGCTACTTGTGTTGAATGTTTCCTCGTCGCTCTATTTATTATATCCCAAACATTTATTATATGCCAAAAGTTTGGCGGAAAATAGGTATTAAATACAACAGGAAAACTTAATTTGCATTTAAAATTGTGTACAGAGGTTTGATGTTAATAACATCAAATCTCTGTCAGAATAGATGACAGTAACTAACTTGGAACCAAATCGCATGTTGGTAAGCAAATCGCTTGTTGGGTTGGTATCCTTTGCAGTTGTCGGTTAAAACAGATTTATTTAAGTCCGATTTAGTATAATGTCAATGATTTCAGTACAAATAGCACATACACGCCATTAATCTCCCATCTAGTTAGGGACAATAATAAAAACAACTTAACTGGGACAAGACAAGGCGTGTGCGATTTTATTGCGACCTACAAACGGAACAACATAACTATCTCTGCCACTCAACATTGGCATAGGGTAGTTAGCCCGGACCACATCTGGCTTTACATAAGCGTAGATCGATATAACATACAGGGTTATTGGCAATGTGATAACAACCTCTAACAAGCTATTTAACAAGCTCTGCTCCGTGACATTTCAAGCTCTTGACTTTAAATGATATCCTTTAGAAATATATTTACAAAAAATTTAGTTATTAGTCGACTGAATCAGGCGTTACTTTGCAGAAGTACTAACTAAGTGTATCCTTTTCGGACCTCAAGATAGAGGATGAGCCTAGTTTGAGGCCCTCAGAAAATTGCTTTATTGTATCTTTGCCGTTATGTGAAATAAATAATTTTGTATTTTTTGTATTGTATTTATAGCATTTGAATAACTTATGATTTAATTAGATGTAAACATAATAATATTATTAAATTATAATGTTTATATACATCGTTGTAGAAAAGAGTACTTACTGGAGAATTTTGACTTGTAAATATGGAGTTACATATTTATAAAATATTGTATTGTATAGCTATAATTTTCTGTTTTTGTATGTTTTTTATATACTAAAAGGCATGGAACTATAATGGTATGGTCTGAAGAAATGTGAAATAGCTCTTAAGAGCTTGTTAAGCATTTTATCAATAACCCTGTATAACTACTAGCCTTGTTGTTTAGGAGAACTAGTTGCAACTACGATGAAAACGCAAACTTGGATTGTAACAATTACGTCACGCCGTCGGACAAGGAACAGTTTCCAGACTGGGTCAGTGGTGCCAAAAATTACTTTCAAGAAATGTAGTTTTAATGACTATACATTTAAAAACATGCCAAGACTATGACTATTGATATGGTACTTTAATTTCAGAAATATCGATAGGTATGTTTCAAAAATGTATCGACTCATTAAAGTCGAAAATATCTTAGGTTTATCTTAGTCCACTATATTGGACGTTAGCCTCTCCCAATGCAGCCTGATCATCAGCTTTTCTCTTCCAGCTACTGCCAGCTGCGTTATATTTTCACTCCATCGAGTCCCAGTATATCTCTGTCTAATGTTGCAACTGAATTTTTCAACAAAACCTCGATAACAAAGTCTCAAAAATTAGGTCAAGTGACACAACCGCTGCAGCAATTTTTTTAATAAAAACGATGCAGCGTTGTCAAACATCAAACTCAAGAACTCGATAATTAAAAAGTGAAAATTGGGAGCGGGTGGTATCCAAAGTAGATAACGTGTTTGGCAAGGCGCCAGGTAACCAACTATCCAGCATTTGGGTCATTCCATAAGGCGCCCGCAATTTGAATGTTTTCTATTTTTTTTGTATGTTTTTGAATGTAGTGTATCTTATTTCTACATGAAGACTCAAGAGGGATTAAGATACCATAAATCATGTCATTAGTTATGAATTGTACCAATGTGGTATAATAATATACTCCGCCATGTATGCTATTCCGAGACACAAATGTCACATGGCGACACAAGCCTACGCCATCAATGTTGTTTACCAGTAGCATGAAATCATAACTCCCCAATATCCGTGGGAATCCGATAAACCTATGTGGTTTGATTTATGTTTAATGTTCAATATAATTAAATTTGTGTTTAACTTAAGCAATTTAAGTTAAACACAAATTTAATTATAATGACGCTTGAGCGGACAAACAAAATCACAATTGAAATGATTTTTCTAATATATATAAAAGATTTAACTAACTTTGTTTCCCAATTTCTGTGTTTGTTGCAATGAATTGGCAACTGTACAGTGACGCAGGCTTGTGTCACTCCGGAATAGCAGACCTTGTTTTATTGGATCATACTCTATACCTTCTAGGGAGGTTAAAGGATAAAAATAATTCGTGATAAAAACAAGAGCAAAAAATAAATAAAAAAATAAGCAAAATAAATAATTAAGTAATTAATTAATAAATAGTGATAAATATGCAAAAATGGGTTTAGCTAGAAGACTTCGTATTTAGTAAAAAATTGATATATATTTACCTTATTGATATAAAACGAAAAGCGATGCTCAATTTCGTCCACCTTTTAATTGCAAATACTTTGGACTCGTCGTCGTGCCTGTCTTCATCCACCTCCGTGGTCACTTGATGGTATTTTGCTTGCATTTTACGCAACTATTTATGACATTTAACTTGGATAAAATTTGAAGAACAGAATAAATAGATACATAACAAATCCAAACGCGAAAGCAAGAGGCAAGCACCAGAAAAAGTTCCCGACACTTGGGTCCACGTCACCATCTTCTCCAGAAATGTCCACTGTAATACGAGCCATACTTATATTGTTGAATTATCTTGAGAAAAAAGGGGTTGTCTGTAAAGCCTGTTTACGGACGATAATTTTACGTGATAACGCTTAGGCCGATCGTCTCTATCGCTTGTTCCGCGTTCTCGCTTGCACGCGCGTCTCAGGTGGAACGTGACTATTTTTAATGCGTGCAGCCGGTGTTCATCGATTTATAAGACGTTATCACGTCTATAAGCTACAACAATTAAATTTGAGAACCTTTTTCGAGTTATACGACTCATATTTTAATGAAACCAAAGTCCAATTTCCTATACTCTGAAAGTCCGCCACAAACAGGACTCGTCACTCACATTGTTTAAGCCGAAACAAACGTCACATGAGCAGTCCCTTATCGATTTTCACGTCCACAATGTCAAAACATCCGAAATTAGAGCACATAAAGCGAAACAGTTAACTTTTGCGAGCCGCGAGTGACCGTGCACTTTAATAAATTTATCGTTTTCATTCGCCGGAGCAATGAATATTTAGAAGCTACCTATATGTGGCCAAGCGTTCTCATTGAATTCATTCAAAAAAGCCAAATTAAACCCAGTTACGGGAGTTGCGGACGGTACGCAATAAAGTGGACGGTTCAACAGAAACTAAAAGTTGGCGGAGTTATTCACGTATGAGCGAACTGCCAAAATATTTTACCTACTACCTACATAATTTTACTAAAACACGCAAGAATAATTTGAAACTGTTTAATTTGGCTTCTCATCAAAGTCAAGTCTGGGTCATGCACGATGTATAATGAAGGTAAAAAAGTATGTAATTAAAATAAGTAGGTAAATGCCAACGCTGGCCTTGACATTGGTAGGAATCCAAAACAACTAGCATGATTTAATTAAATGTTTCGTATATTCGATTGGATCAAAAGTATTTATAGAATTCCTTTAATACGTTAATTTGTGTGACATAATACCACATACTTAAGTATTAGGTATTTAATATTTCTAATGAAGCTTCTCCAACTCGGCTGGGCAGCGTTCGGTAAACTTCGCAACGTCTTCTCGTCCAAAATACCTCAGTGCCTTAATAAGACGAAAGTCTTCGTCCAGTGTGTGTTACCAGTGATGACATATGGCACTGAAACGTGGTCTCTCACTATGGGCCTCATAAGCAATCTCAAAGTCGCACAACGAGCTATGGAGAGGGCTATGCTCGGAGTTTCTCTACGAGATCGAATCAGAAATGAGGAGATCCGTAGACGAACGAAAGTCACCGACATAGCCCACCGGATTATAGCAAGTTTAAGTGGCAGTGGGCAGGCCACATATCACGCAGAACAGATGGTCGCTGGGGCCGAAAGGTTCTGGAATGGAGACCAAGGACCGGTAAGCGCAGCGTAGGACGTCCACCCAGAAGATGGACAGACGACCTAAAAGAGACCGCAGGGAAACGCTGGATGCAGGCCGCTTCCAACCGGCCCTTTTGGAGATCGATGGGGGAGGGCTATGTCCAGCAGTGGACGTCCTACGGCTGAAATGATAATGATGGTGATATGAATGAGGCTTCTAAAGTTATTTAACGCCATACTTATGCGTGACATCCGCACATTATCTACGGCTGCATTACCAAGCTAGAAGTTGCATGGGGATGTTCTCCTTTCTGCAGTACTGACGTGGGGATTTATCTTAATTCTCCAAGACACTAAGTACCAACATATATTTTTTTACTCGACTATTTCTTTAACTAATTTGTTTTTTTAGATATTCATACTTTTAAAAGTGTTATCCTTTCCTTTTTTCTTTGGTATTTGAGTATTTGTCTTTACTTGGACTCCAGCAATAAATGAATGTATGCCGAGAGAAGTGGAAGTGGTGAAGTGGATTCTCTGGTCCTACCAGTACGGGTATACAACTGGTACGCACCGAACGTAACGTACCAGTTGTATACTCGTTTTTTTTTGTTGTGACCACATAATAAAATATTTATAATATCCTTATACGTTTGTGGTTCTTACAGCTGCAGAATATTCTGATAATAAGGTTTTTGAACATGAAATTGTAGCTGGTAGCGCATATACACTACTGTGCGCAAGCTAGAAAGCAGTTCACCAACAAGAGGTCCGATGTAAGTTGACCCCTATCTAGATTATGCACTAAGTTTACTAAAGCAGTCAACTTACATTGGAGCTTTTAACAATGTATTTGCAGCTGTCAGAGCTGAAAAAACTTGAACCTAGATACTAAAGTTTTTATTTATTTATTGAAAGATATTCTTGCGCCTGACCGTTCGCGATGATGCTGTTGACGATGGAGCACGCTTGCCTAGAAGAAACCGATTCACTCTCGAGACGCCCAGATTTTAACTATAGGAGAACTATCAAAAGCGCTTTAATTAAGTGGAATTAAAGCGCTTCGTTCGCGTTTTCAGAATATCAACCATGCAGATGTGATGAAAATGACACAAAGTAACTATACTGTAACATTTTTATCTTATGGCTGCTCTTTTATGGTTCAACATAGTCTTATCTTTTAATTAAAACAAATTTTAACAATGTTGCTCCCGCTTGTTTAATAACTGCGGCTAAGTGGAGGCTAAGTCGAAGGTTCACCTCAAGATGTCCTCCGAGCGATGCCAAATAACATCTCATATCTCTGTTACACACACGATCTGCTGTATACCTATCTTGTTCTCACAATATTTGCTTCTTGGCGCAGGCTGAGCGCAATGTATATTTAGGCACGTATATATACCGTAGAGATGTTTCCTACACGTGCTTAATGATAATGCTTTTCTTTTCTATACTCATAAGGGAGATTGTTTCTTGGCTAATTGAAGCTCATACATTTTGTATGTTATGTTAATGAGTACCTACATAAACATTATATTCTACAGCATACTTTTACTTTGGGTTTTGTATAATGACTTCTGGCACCTTCGTGAAGAATGTGCAAATTTTTAACTCGCTGTAGTAGGGAGGTTCTCAATTCTCAATTTCCGTAGTCCTACAAGGAACTCTTATAAATTCGTTCTGTCCACCCGCCTGTCTGTCTGTATGTATGTGCAATTTTTTTTCGTTGCACCCTTTCGTTGGGTTAGGTTATATACATCACTTTTTATCAAGTGTATCCTTTGCGAGATATAGCCCACCAAAGTGGCAAAATGTTGGTCCCCCCTCCTGCATTTCTAAACTATTAGACATAGAAACTTGCAATGCTTATATGTAATAAGTTATTTAAAACTTTCATTCAAAATTATTTTGAACATTGATTATGGCTCATTGAGTTATAGCGATAAAACTGTAATAAATCAAAAAGTTCTAGCTCAAATGTCACTTTTCGTAAAATGATCTTAACAAAGAACGTTTCCCTAGTGGCCGCCAAGCGTGGGGTTTATGGCAACACCCCTCCCTAAGAGGCCTTGTTTAGCAGTAGATGTGTACTGGCTGATGATGTTATTACACATTATCACTCGAAAATACACAAGTTTAGAAAAATAATACACTGAGCCGACATGTTTTTACAAGTTGGCGCAAAAATTCTCTTTTTGACTTTGCGTCGTAGGGTAAAATATATTATAAAGTATTAACGTTCAGACAGACTTGAAGGTTTCTCGGCCTACGAGTATAATCTTTACAACCAACCAGCTCAAGTCTATTCTTACAACTCATGAATGGGAGCTATTGTGAGGAGCGCTAAATTGAAAAAGCCCGGAATACATTTTCCGCTGAATAATTTCCTAGCTTTCAATCATTCAGAGCTCGATACTTTTGCCAAAGTCAAGGCTAGCGAGTGACATCACTAAAATGACGTCAACACTTTCTTGCAAATCTATGACGTCTTATTCTTATTCGAGAAGGGCTATTCTGACGTCTCGTTTGGGGTGTATTGTGCGTTTTCCCTCCTACTAGCAAGCTACCCGAGCCAACCCCACTCCTTGAAATATCGGAGTAAGGCTCTAGGCCGCTGGCACAGTTGCTCCAGTGGCGCAGATGGAAGTGTGCATGATGACGATGATGAAAATCAGTCTAGCTCTTGTGGTGACGTGGGTGAAAAAGGCAATGATGCCTCATGCAACTCGGTAACGATTCTAGTTTCTTCTGTGGCTTTACAATGCCACAGCACATGCTCGTTATGTTTTCCTTCATGCAGCCACGGCACAGTGGACTGTCCGTAGCTGCTTGCTTATACAAGTGACTATTCAAATTGCAATGACCGGTTATAAGGCCTACCAGGCGAAGGTCCTGTCTTTCTAATTTCAATTGATTCTTAGTGATCTTCCTGTCAAGAATTGGGAAAGCAGCGTTAGCGTGCTTACATTCAACCTATGACGTCATTATATTTTACCGGCTTAGGAAATCGTCTGTCTGAAAAGATAATTAATATGATGTTGGCTCTATTGTAATACGATGTAGTTTTGGATCTGTCTTCGCTGCGTTCTTAATCTGGATGCAAAGTACCTTGTCAATAATACTACAGAAAGCTTTCCTAAAGCTATACCTACAAAAGTAACAAAAAATCACTGAAATTGTGATTTTAAATTAAGAAAAAATTCAGAAACGCAATGTTCATCATCATCAACGCAATGTTATTTTGAAATAATGTCATGCATGTAATTTAATGTCATGTGTTGTGTATGTGTTTATAATGTGCTTATTTTATTGATACTCAGCGAATTTTTAGCGAACTTTTGAGCGCAGTCTTAACCTACCTACGTCATTAAGTACTTACTTGTAATGTCAAAAGGAAAGTGGAACGCGCCCTTAGGGATACGGTATTACCGGTGTCTTGACAAGTCTACATATTTAACGGTGTTCGATACATATTTAATTAACGGCACTATAGAGATTTTTGTTAATCGAACATCACATGAACTTAGGGAGGCTAAGGCTGTTTGTTATAGATTGTTAATTGTCACATCACTAGAAATTTGTAATCTATGGTACCTACTAATAATAGTACGATTGTCTTCTTAAAATTGAAGATGGCGTAGTTTTTCATGAACACAAGAAAAACTAAAACAAACACGTGACACGTGATATATCCAAACACGTGTTATGTTTATAAATAGTTGAAATCAAATTTGATAGACTGGCAACACAAAATGGTGAATTAAAATAGTGGATTGGGTTTGGATCATTCTGGTGCCAGTTTACAAGAGAGGTGCACAAAAATAATATTTTTCAGAGTACAGACGATGTCAAATGTAGTAATTTTTAAGCATTCGCGATTTGAACACAAATGTATCGAAAAAATGAAAATATTATGAATGATATGATAAATGAATGATTAAAGTTAAATATATCGTAGAATAAGTTAAAAAATGAAACGAGAATTCAAAATGATTTTAAATAAAATTGCTTTGTTCATCTAGATAGTATTATGACACTAAGGCACGAATGAAATGGATTGATGTTGATCGATTGAACTGTAGATCTGAATAAAATATATGAAGGTAATTGCACAGTTTTAATAATAGTCATGTTTCATGGTTATTTAGTAATTATGAGTTCTTAAGTTAGGTAAAATACAACTGTTAAGTTTATATACGTTTCAATTAAATAACTAGATTATTTCCAGCCGTTCGTATACAAGGCAACGTTAGTATTTATACTGCTGGGTATCCGAAACCTAGCAACACGATAGCGTCGCAAAAATCATGCGTTTGAATTGACGCACGCATCGCGTCGTATCGTCGAGATTTTGTCGCATTATGTAGAAACTTTAATTAAGGACCCGGATCTCGCCACACCTATCTTGCTCACATAATTTTAACACTGTTGAAGAAAAAACCAACGAGTAGAATAAAAAAACCGACTGGGCCTTAGAATAACATTGCAAATATTTAAGGGCTTTGATTATAATTATTTCTTAGAAGATAAAAAATACAAAAATAACAGCTTTTTATATCCTTTAAAATCTAAAGAGGTAGTTCAGGGCATTGTGAAACTCGCAGCCACTGATTTGTATTAGCCTAGATAATATTTTTGTTGTAATTTTTATGTTATCCTTTTTTTGTGGTATTTTAATAAAGAGTTTTGTATTGTATTGTATTGTTAAATCTCCACGTCAATTTGTATGAACCAGCGTACTATGACGTCACAAGAGCAACTGAATGGTAGTTAACCTCGCAACTGACATTTTTATTGAAGTCTAAGGTGCTACTGTTAGGACTATGAAAATCAAACTGAGTTATGTTAGATCATCGATCCAACTTCAGACAGGCCGCAGACACGCAAAGGTGAACACTCAATGTCCTGATAAAAGTATGTAGTCGCGACACTCGCGACGCTAATCGAGTCAAGAAACAACCTATTGATAATCTGGTCGCCTTGTGTACAAACGGCCTAAGCTCGATGAAAGTTATGCAAACTCAAGTTGAAGCAGCTTATCGTATGCAAGTCCTTAGTTATCTCTCAAATCTACTTGAGTAAAATCGATCCGAAGACGGAAGTTAAGCCAAACGTTAATAACAAGTCAAGATGCTCCAGTAGGCTAATTGGAAAATGGAAAGCAGTTTGAGAAATAAGAGCTTTTTTCAGGATTATGTACTAGAACATACTAATATTATAAATGCGAAATTGTGTTGAATGTTGTGATTTATTTTATGTGGAATTAGCTCTTATTGTGGTATTTCCTAGTAACTATAATACGGGGTTCTTCAAAAGGGCTGTTAATAGAGTCTTCAAAGGTCGGCAACGCATCTGTGATGCCCCCATGGTGTTACAGGCGATGATGATAGCTTACCATCAGGCATCCAGTTAGCCTGTTAGTTTTAGTAACCTATGGCATTAAAAAAATCCTCTTTCATGCAGTAACAAAACAACAGATTGGCTTGTTTTTTTTTTTTTGCATAAAGATAGTTTGAGCGGACCAAACAGTGACATGGGATACTTTTATCCTGTAAAAATGTAATACTTAATAATTGTTATGGTTCCTAAAGAAAAGACCACGCGGGTGAAACCGCGGGGTATAGCTAACTAAACATGGTTAATTTACTAAAAAGGTTTTTTATAGTTGACAAGCTAGGCGTCTTGGTCAAACGCTCGATGTTATGTGACGGCGTGGTCGAAGATGGTAAACACGCCTAGCCTAAAATAGGAACTGGCTCTCAAGTGAGGCTGCCGGAACACACTTGGTAGAACAGCTGGTAATTATTTTTCTACTTGTTCTATTGGTAGAACAAACAGTAGAGCAGGTGGTAACGACACTCAGATTTTCAATTGGTATTGGTAGTTTAGCTAGCCACCCGGGCATCAGAAAGTTCTCTACTACGATGCTACGGTTTCATCACGATGTTTTCCTTCACTGGCAGCTCCAAACTCCGGTTCAAATTTGAATCTACTAAGCGTATGTATGGGTTTGTCAGTTGGGAAAAATGGCAAAAAAAATTCTGACATTTCCAATGGTGTCCTATGATCGGCTTTTGTTACACAGGCCATGACCGTCTGTTTTTTTTTTCAAAGGTATTTGTATTTTATTTAAACCTAGTAACCTACTAGGTAACGTTTCAATGAAATGCAAAAATTCCTTCAAAGTATCTTCATACCTATGTATATTTTTAAGGGAATATGCACGCGATGTTTGAGAAAAGTACAATTCAAGCCGACCAAGCTGCAATGCAGCGGCCGGCAACTGAGCATTTATAGACTCATGTATGCTAGCCTCAGCTACGCTTCACGTTCACACATTTTCACGTTCGTCGATAAATTATTGCGTTGCCGACCGCTGCAATGCAACCCAGTTAGCCAGTCTTGAGTAAACAATCCTTGGACATAAGTACTGAATTACTGATTCGACATATAGTTATGCTTTTCTTACAAACAAGGATGACTCCCTCGGTGGTTATTTGCCATCGGACACAACGCAGACCTAAATAAAGTACGAAATGATGATGATGATGATGAAATTTTTAAATCGAACCATTTTTTATTTATATTAATGGGTGATCAAAAGATACCAAAACAATAAATTGAATCGAGTCGTCAATGGTCACCTAGGTGCAGATGATCAAAGGATACTCAAATAATAATTTAAATGGAGTCGCCCGTGAGTCGATGTGAGTGATGATGATGATGGTCACCCAGATTATATTCCCAGGTGATCAAAGTCCACTAAAGAGTCGACTTATATCACCCAAGTGATCAAAACGGAATAGACCAACCAATTATCTTCAAACAGACGAAACGTTCGCGCGAAATTTTGGCAAGAAAATTCACCAAGTATTTTTTCACAGCGATTTTCACGTACTTATTGCCATTTATAAATGAGGTTGTATTAAGTCAACCGTTTCCTCTTCACTCCATTTAACAAGGATTCTGTTATTCCACGTGTGCCGACGAATCTCCTCGTAGAAATTAAAGTGTGTCAAATTGGAGCAAGGTTCAGAGGCTCAGAGGCTCGGAGGCTTTCTTTTGGTCCCATTCCTCTCACGTTTACAGCTTTTGACGTTGTTAGCCTCTTTCATGTTGGATGAAATTCCGCTATATTTGTAGCGATCTTAAGCCGGATTTAGACAACTCTTGTGCTTTTTACCCCTGACGCAAAATGAGGAGTGTTAGGGGCCATTCATGTATTACTTAGGAAGTTTTAGTAATTTTTATTATTCCTGCAGACTTTGTAGAAAAATCTGAAAAAGTAATTAAAGCCCGCGATGTCAAAATAAGCAAAGCAAGCAATTAAGTTTAACGCCTGTCTGTCTATCTGTGTGTCTGTCATATCGTAGCTCCCAAACAGATGAACTGATTTAGTTTTTTTCGTTTATTGAAAGGTGACTTGATCAAGTGTTCTTAGCTGTGATTCAAGAAAGTTCAGCTGTATGAAGTTTATCAGTTATTTTATCGGGGCTTTAAAAAAACAATTTATAACTTGTATATTTTTTTATTTTTTTTTATTATAGTTTATGTAAGTTTTTTCTGGTTTGTTAGTTCCTTTTTCACGCAGCAACAGACAACGGATCGACCTGTTTTTTTGCATGGGTATAGTTCAAGGGTCGGACAAGTGACATAGACTACTTTTCATCACAATCATAATCATCATCGCCATTTTTCATCACTACGAGGGTGAAACCGCAGGGCACAGCTAGTATAATTATGTATAATTTTCTTGTGTTAAAAAACAAATATTATCACCATATTAAAAAAAAATATTATAAAGAGGAAAGATTTGTATGTATGTATGTATGTAACGAATTGGCTCAAAAAGTACTGGACCTATTTTAAAAATTCTTTCACCATTTGAATGCTACATTATCACTGATTAATAAAGGCTATATATACCCGTGCGAAGCCGGGGCGGGCCGCTAGTATTAACTAAGGTGTTTTTTAGTTTCCTCAACTATAATAATTTACAAAGACATTTAAAAGTGTAAAAACAGTATTAAATATCGGTTATAAGTCATGTCGGTTTCAAAATCTTGAATCTGTTTGATATGACGGATTTTTTTATGAAATTTTGTAATACTTTGTATATCTTGAAATGAATTTGGAAGAACTTCATCATTTGTAATGTTCGTACTTATTATAAAAGTAAACACAATCACCATTAAAACAATGGAGAGTGCCGTTTAAACGACTTTGGGCTTTCATTAACCTTCAGCTGGGATAAACAATACAATAACCATAATATCTACCCCCCTTATTAATAAACGTGGAGTAGTCTTGGAATTGCTACGCCGTGTTTTGTCTTTTTCTAAAAAGACAAAAGGCTGTGTAACTATTCCGAGGCTACTCTACGTTTATTAATAGGGGGGTACGAGTATAAGTATCTATTATGGTTATGATACCTATGAGGTAGGATGCGCCGCGGTAACAAAACACTTGTAAGATTTCACAAATACGACATACAATATGAAAAAGGGATAATTTTGATTTTGGGTAATGCAAAGTAGCGTTTAGATGGTGAAAACAACATAAAAAAAATTGTACTTACAAAATCTAGCACGTAAGTAAATATAACACCAGAATAAATTTAAATAAAAAACGGGACATTTTTTTGCATAGGAGTACTAAAAGTACAGAATGTTGGCTCCGAAATGATATTCAAAAAACCGGACAAGTACGAGTAGGACTCGTGCTCTGAGGATTCCGTTGGACAGAACCCTCGGAGCGCGAGACCAAAAAAAAAAACTAAATTTGAAAAATTTAAATACAAACTTAACTTTGTAGTTGACTATAAGGTTCTTCTATACATTCCAACAACAAAATGTAAGTTTGTAATGGCAAAATAATTATTTTAAATGATATAACTTCAAATTTGTAACTTTCAGATTTATTCCTATATGTGCTATGAGACCTTGCCTTTTGCCAAATTTCATGATTCTAGGTCAACGGGATAGGTATAGGTTTTGATTTCCCTGTGAAATCGCAAAATATGCGACATAAACGTTCATATCTTTTGATTGCGTTGTCTTACCACTTTAATTTTTTTACAGCTGAAAGAAACCGTAGACCCAAGTATTTAGTATAAATTTCAACTTGATACCTTTACACGTTCTTGAGAAAAAGGGTCTTGACAGACGGACAGACACACGGACAGACAGACGGACAACGAAGTGATCGTATAAGGGTTCCGTTTTTTCCTTTTGAGGTTCGGAACCCTAATAAATGGACTTTCACTACGTCGAAATAAAGTTAATGGTAGCACGCATAGCGAAGCGTTTCTAAACTTCATAAAAAACACAGAAAATAAAAAAAACTGTGATAAATACTATACTTTATACACACTTCATAATACTAATAAGAAGCTCGAAACGCGCGCGTACAAACTTTTGCCTCTCACATTAGAGATTATTTTCTCTGACAGTTACAGAATCGCTGTTCCTTTCGCACTCATTAGCTTAGATTTAAAAGCGCCCCCTTTGCGGGGCTCAGTGCTACTAATTCAGGGCTTTGCAGGGCAATATGGACATGCGGTAAACTTCGCGCTCGCAGTAAGACCTACCTCCCAGTAATAGCTTCTCACATGTAGCACCTCAGAAAAAATAAACGGAAATTTCCCCTCGAGCTCTTCCCTTAGTCGTCCGTTTGGTCATCTCGTTTTAGTTGTGTGCCGCTCAATATTGAAGTGTGTGCTTTTAGAACTAGTAAGAATATGTCAGCGTGTGCAATACGTGTTTACCTTGCCCCTTTCAGATCATGGTGACCTTTTTTAGGTACTAGCTCGAGTTTAAAGCAAATTCAAGCTATGCTCAAAGTGTAGTACAGAATATTTCTATCCGTAGACTGCACAATGCCGTAGAATGCCACGTTATATTATATATGATGTGATGAGCTTTGAAAGCAAAGTCTACGTTCACAAAGTTGCTTTGCCTTTGTCAAAAGAATATCCATTAGATGATAAAATATAATGATTAGATAGGGACGGTATCGGAAGGGTAGATTTTGTCTGTATGATGTTGTATGCATTTTTTTGTAATATACAATATTATTATAGGCATTATTTTTAGAATAACATTCCAAGGAATTTTCATGTTAATATTTTATATTTTGCCGAAGCAGATCGAAAAAATTCGGGAAAATAGTTTTAGTTTTAATAGTTTGTTTGAAAAAATCCCTCTCAGAATACTTCAGAGATGATACCCATATACATTTTATTGAAATTGATTCAGCGCTTTCTGAAAAAATCAACAAAAAAACGTACACATAGGTACCTAGAATGACTCGTAGAAAAGAGAAGCAATTTTTTTTTCTGTGTGATGCCTTTTTGATTTGTGATCATTTCAGCAAAAGTTTTGATGATGATTTTCAATCTCTGTTTTAACTCTCATTTTTCTACTTTTTAGTAGAAGTTTGAACACGTACATGTCGTACATGTTTACATCATGGATACAAGATCTTTGATTTACATAGTCAGTTTTTTTTCTTCTAAAATTGACTTTATACCAAAAAAAATCCATCTTATTTGTTTTTTGTCACAATACTAGTTTTACAATATAATAGACATCGCCTCTACTTCCTTCGATATTTACTTTGTTTTTTTTTTTTAAACAAGTCCAGTCTCGTATGTAAATCCAGAGCCGTACATAATACTTGGAGAACCGCCATAAAAGTGAAGCCCCATCACTGCTCCTCGGATTACCCATAAAGAGAAATGAATGGTGCACTTACAAGGCGGGATATTAAATTTCAAGACCTTTATGTACTTACATGACAGAGCAACATAGTATGCAAACTGTTTCCTCTGATATATAGTCCCGTTGGTCCAGTTGGTAGTGAACCTGACTTCTGCACTTGGGGGCATGAGTTCGATTCCCACCTAAGAACAGCATTATTGTGATGAACATTTGTGTTTGTTCTATATCTATTTTAAAATGTATTTAAAGATATATTTGACAGCCATATTACAAGCTTTGCTTAGTTTGGGGTCAGATGACCGTGTGTGCAAAAATTACCCAAATATTTATGTTTATGATTTATATAATACTTATCACGGTAAAAATATATTGTAATTTTTTTGGATGGTAGAAACTTTTTATTCGAGACAAATGATTGCCAACATAGTTATCATAACACAAAAAAAAAACATCCCGCGTGGTCGATGCAACACGTGATCAACATGTTGTCTTTTAATTTACTAGAAAAAAAAACTGACTATACCTACATGTACATGTACAAACATAAACCAAAAAAATACGGGCTGAATTGAGAACCTTCCTCCTTTTTCGAAGTCAGTTAATAATCTCTATCTCTATCTCTTCTCTATCTCTCTCTACATAGTATAAATTAAAGTTGTTTTCCCCGTTTGTCTGTCTGTCTGTATGTCTATATGGCCGCTAACTCCTCCTAAACCACGCAACGGATTTTGATGCTGTTTTCACCATCAGTTAGATACATTTTCACTGCGACATATATCTAGCTATAGCTAGAGCTATGTCGCATATATCTAGCTATAGCTAGATATATGTCGCATATATATCTAGCGTAGCTGATATATATCTAGTGACCCGCCCCGGCTTCGCACGTAAATTACACCCGTGCGAAGCCGTGCGGGCGGGTCGCTAGTACATAATAAGCTTACAGTATCGTTGACGTCAATGCAGTACAAAAATGTGTCAATTCACGATTGGCAATTGAATCCCAATTTGTAGTACAATAACTTGGTAGCGATCACATATGCATTGTTCACTCCAGCGGGTCCGATGAATGCGCGGTCCGTAAGCCTTCATCGCCGGTGCGTTCACGAGGAATGGAAGCCAATCGTTCCATTACGCCGTGCTGACTGACATCCTTGACAAGGCTTGAACATCGATGACAGGCCGTATACAATTGTGATAATCATATATTATATCAATAAATCATAGCCATAAATCTAGTACCTACATCACATATTTGGCCAAGTATCGAATTTATATGTGACTAGCTGCTCCCCGTGGTTTCACCTGCATAGTGATGAAAAATAGTGATGATGATGATGTTCACTCTCCGGCTCTTGAACTATACCCATGCAAAAAATCAGGTCCATCCGTTGCTCTGTTGCTGCTTGAAAGAGGAACAAATAAACTAACAAACCTATTGTCATAATTATACATATACAAGAATTAAGCGTCCGTATGACATCGGCATGGTGATCGTGACAAATAGAGATGATTCGGGAGCCACTTGTTTTTTTTTTTTTTTTATTTAATTTACTATACGATATACAGATATACTAGAGAGATATACTACACTTTTGTCTATTAAGTATAGTTTAAGGCGTTCTTTTAAAGTATTTTAGTTTTGCATGTTTTTAAGCGACTTCAGTTATATGAGGATTTGTAATTCAGTCTATTGTTTATTTATTTATGTACACCAATATCTCCGCTGTTTATGAACCGATTTACGTGATTGTTTTCTGTTTATATAGAGAATGCTCTGATTGTGGTAAAAAAACATTTACTTAGACTTTCCTAGTGGTTTTTGTCTAGTTCCAATATAAGAATAATTTTGTTCGAGCGCTTGTTGATTTGACAATATCAATAATTTCCAACCACCAGCATTCCACCACCCGCATTTTTCTGTCTTCCCGTGAACATGTAACTGCGCCGAAATATTGGCAGCTCCATCAACAACCTTATCACGGTAAATATCCCGTTAATAATCATATAACTGTTGTTATCAATAAATTATGAGTTCGAGCGCTACTGAGTTAGATGTCCATTTTGTCTATTGATAGCACCTATATGCTTGTATGTCGTAGGCGGCAAATAAGCTAACGGGTCAGGGGTGCAAGTACCGTTCTTAATCGGACATCGAATTCGATAAAATTCCATAGAATCGATCATAGCGAGTACTGCACAAATGGCATTTTTCGAATTTGACGATCTTAACTGTCAAATATGAGGATCGACAAAGAACGGTACTTGCACTGCTGATTTGCAATACTACAGTGGGCCTAGTGTGAGTTTTTCTAGTAGCGTTAACGTATACGACCGCGTTAGCGTAAGCCACGATTTGTATAAAATAAGAGCAGTTTCATCTACATGGCGCCAGATGGCGTTGTTTTTATTTTCATACAAATCGTGGTTTGCGCTAACGCGGTCGTGTACGTTAACGCAACTAGAAAAACTCACACTAAGCCCACTGATAGATACATTCTTACATACGTTGCCAACATTTAAATACTCTATCCTCTTTTTGAAGAATCCCAATTAAATCTAATGAAATAAATATTATGATAAATAAATATACATAAATTTTGCGTATTTAAGGTAAAAAAATTATATTTGATGCTAAGAGATGCAACATTTGGCCGAAGTTAGCAATCTGACAGCAACCAGTACGATCCACGGCCCTGCCCCAACGACTTATTTATGAGTATTAGTGGATTATTGGAGTTATTTAGTGGATTAGGGCCCATCCTCTCTTTCTGAGAGAAGGCCTGTGTCCCAGTAGTGGGAACATGATAGGCTGATAAGGATGATGATGATGCAAAATGTTCCTAATCATATACCACAAAATAATCATAGATTTTTCTAAAAACATTCATGATAATTTTCGTCATTATGACATATTTCGGCAGTGACGTCACATTGATGACACTGCCCATTGTTCAAACACGACCTTGGCAAACAGCAACCCTTCTGTACTTGTCTGAACTGTCATTTTATGTGATTGATCACCAACCTTTTGTGAGGTAAGGTTAGAGCTATAGTTTCTGAGTGCTGCCGAAGAAAGCTTAGAAAACATAACATGTAGGTAGAGAGTGCAGCCACGTTAGTGATTCGGAGTTTAGTATCACAGAAGCTATTTAGTTATAGATTTTCAATATTTCAGATATATTACAATTAATGTTATGGTCAAAAATTCATCATCATACAAACATTGCAAGTTAAATAAAGGCTTCATCATCATCATCATCATCATCATTTCAGCCGTAGGACGTCCACTGCTGGACATAGGCCTCCCCCATCGATCTCTAAAAAGGCCGGTTGGAAGCGGCCTGCATCCAGCGTTTCCCCGCGCTCTCGAATGGAGACAACGGACCAGTAGGCGCAGCGTTGGACGTCGTCCCACGAGATGGACAGACGACCTAAAAGAGACCACAGAGAAATAAAAGCTTGTAAATATAAAATTACTTGTTCAGATACCACTGCGCACAGAGAAAATAACCCTATCCTTACTAGTGCAGAGCAATAAGTAATAACATTACTGCGTCAATGGCCTAATGCATGCAGCATTCGGAATGGCAACACTAACACCAATTTACATCCATCAAACGACGATTAACGATCTCTAATTGTATTCGTCAGAGTAACCACCAGTTTGACATCCAAATGTCAAGATACAATGCACTGTGAAGCAACGACATAAAGTCCATTTTTCTTCTATTTTTAAGAAGCTTGCGGCGGTACATTTTGGATTTAGGTTCGGTAATTGAATATTCACATCCCGACGGCCGCCATTCCCCGTTTTGATGACTTGTCGCCAGTGGGTCTCGATCGTCTTCAAAACGACCGTGATCGTAACCTTTGGTGGTACTACTCGGGATCGAGGAAGTGTTTACGATGATGGAGTCTTTGTAATAAAAACTTGAAACACATACGCCCGATAGATCAGTGGCACACGACGCTGATTTGGCTCTAAGTTACTTTTATAGAATTTGTATATAGCGTTTGCGCTGGCCTGCTTCTTACGTATTATTGTTTTATGTAAACAGTATTATACCTTCTAGAAATCAGACGGGAGTTGTCTATGAATTCTCAAACAACAATTTTTGTAACTTTTTATCAATTATAGTTAAAGTTTCAGCAATCACATTTCATCTGTGATTTTTCATAGAAGATAGGCATTACTTTATGAATATTCGTGAGCGGCGAAAGTTGTTTGATCCAGTAATCTGTGATACAAGATAAATAAGTGTGTTAATGTGTACTCACGTGTTATTAGCGGAGGAGAGCCGCCGGTGCAGGCTGCGCAGCGACATGGCGTACCCCTAGCAGGGCGGACTGCCGCTGCCCTTCCCGCGCGGCCGGCGCAGCGCGCGCGCACCGAAGAACGCGCCCTCCTCGTTGCACGACTGCGACCGCTGCGAGGCCAACATGCCGGCCGCGCGGCCCAGCGCGTGCAGCGGCCGCACGCGCGCGCGCCTGCCCCACCCGCACCCGGCCACCACCTCAATCTTGCCGGCGCGCGCGCCGCGCGACTCCGCGCGTTCCCGACTCGACCGCGTGCTCAGGCCCGCCACCACACCATCTGGACTTGTCACGCCGACCGAGAGAATGAGCGTGCCTTATGTACCCTACACTCGCACTCCTCGCCTTCACTCTCTTACACTTTCTTATTTTCTTATACGCAACTTATAAAATATAAGCTAACTACTAATTGTATCGATTGAAGGCGCTTCGTCGTTCGTTTGATTTGTTTATGTTAATGATTTTGGGAAATCTGCTCTAGCCTCCTCCGCTCGGGTTGAAGAATCTGAAACAAATTAAAATTCGTAATGAGATCTACGGCTCGATGAATCGGAGGGAAATTGGGTTTGATCGACCCCACGGTAATCGAATCAGCGCGCGTCAAAATTAATTTGTAACGTAAACGAACGAACGTTTCTCGACGCGCAGCGGCAATGCGGCTAATTTGTCGGCTGAGAGAACGGAAGAGCGGAAAATTCGCCGTCACGGTCGGGACTACCTGCCCAAACACGGATGACTCACAAATTACACGCTCATAATATAATTGAGTCACGAAATGATTTTGTTGTTGAATGTAATTACAGCGGTTACGGGCGCGGAGGAAGCTTTAATGAAACGGCCATGCGGAGGTCCGCCCCAGTTAATCCTTTGAAAGCTTCTAATCCACGCGCTTGGACGTACCTATATATGAAATGCGCGCATTTAAAATACTTTTTACATTCCTTTCCGTGGCAGTAGGTCACGTTGTCACGAAGTCGTACAAAACAGGGGTACGAAAATATCTAAATTCAAATGTCACATGTCATTATCGGCCGCCTTGCCTTTTTCCCATTACAGGGGTCGGCGGTCATTATCAAAGAAGCGTGGCAGGGTCGGGTTATGATGACCGTTACCGGCATAGGTCGTGTTCTAATTTTCCTTTTTTTATCGAAGGCCCGTGCGAGGTGCCGTCGAGCGGTAGCCGAGGGTTAACGTGCTCATTGAAGCAGGCGAGAGATCACATTACAGCCTCCGTGCCTTGCTTTTTCACTGTCGGAAATAGTACGACACAAATTAGGACAAACGAAGTGAATGGTTCTGATGGCTAGAAGTTAACATGATATCTTCCAGTAGACTGGGCGACAAAATGGAAGGGACAGAAAAAACATCGAGACATTTTAACGAGTGTCGGGGACAGCTGGCGAGATTAGCGAGTTGATTTTTTCATTAAACTTGATCCGAGGAAGTTTACTTGCGGGAAATGTACTATTGGCGTTTTTTGCGATATCTGGTCTTAAGCTGCGGGCAGTGGGTTGCGGTAGAACTTTTATTGTGCCAGTTTCAGACTTCCTTCAATACATGCACTAGAACTTTTCAATTGAGTTTTCAATTGAAAATGTTGATTCTTTAGATCTATAATTTATATCATAACAAAACTACGCTGAAAATCAGAAAACTTTACTTTGCTTGCATCAATCATTTGTACCTACGTAGTAACAAACGTTTTCTTCAGATTATAGTTCTCAAACATGTTACATTTTCTCAAGAACCTAACTAGCTTGGTATACCCTACGTTCAGTCAAATAACTTTATTCAAATTGGTCCCTGTGGACCTATCCTACAGGCAAATGGCTCTGGCACACAGACCGTTACGTTGGAAACCTGGTTTTCATTTAGTTCTATACGTAGAGAGGTTTCTAGATAGGTAATATGAGCAATGGTTTTAGACAAGATATTATAGTCCAAGTCATTTGAAATGACTCGCACAAATATTTTGTGCCTAAACTTTTTTTAATTGTGGCTGCTTTTTTGTGGAATTTATTTCTAAAGTCAAGCACGTTCTGAATAGAGGCTGGGTGATAAATTATATAACTATATGCGTATACGCTAATACAAATTGCCCGAAGAACCGATAACTGATTGAGGTAGTCGGGTTTTAGAGAGGAGACCACTTTACGGCAAACATAGTAAGGACACCCTGCGGCCAGGTCGAGCGACGACCTGCGTAAAATGGTAGGTAAAATCTGGATGTAAGGAACTTCCGGCTGAGCTCAGTAGTGTGCTATAGGAGAGGCCTATGTCCAGCATTGAACAATTAAAGGCTGATGATTATGATGATGCTAACAGAAACTGATCCACATTTGTAATTTAGGTAGTTGCAAAACTTTCGTCTCATCGCTCGAAGAACCGATAACCGATGGGGAAGAAAGGTTCTGGAGTGGAGACCACGAACCGGAAGATGCAGCGTAGGGAGGCCTCCCACTAGATGGACCGATGACATTGTGAGAGTCGCGGGCATCCAGTGGATGCAAAAGGCAGGCTGTCGTTGAGTGTGGAGGTTAAGGGGGGGGCCTATGTTCAGCACTGGACGTCTTCCGGCTGATGATGATGATGATGAAAACTTTCTTCTAAAGAAAATTATTAGAGGGTTGCACGGATCGGTGACACTAAACCGAAAGGAGGTCATCGTACTCATCATTCCGAACCACTTTTTATGGGACCCTGAAATCGCACACATTTCTTTGAGTTTGAATGGAATTTTCTATGGAATACTTAGCAAAAAATTTTATTCGTTGTTTCCGCGTTGGTCCCATGGGAAAAGTTGGTCATAATGATGTATAAAAAGTCAAATCTGGTTGGTATTTGGAAAGCGAATGGTAATTAAGGTAGTTCATAATCTTTTATCTTTAGCAGGCCTGGCGCACTCCGCACTTTAGGTATGTACAAGTAGCAGACAGAGAAAACACGGCAAGAGTTACACGAATAGGAGACTACGCACAGAGAGGCACCTTCTAGGTTAATATAGCTGTATAGGTAGTTAGCCAAGATACCACAGTGCCTCAAGACGAGTGTCTTTGACCAATATGTGTTGCCAGTGATGACATATGGTACTGAGACGTGGTCCTTAACTGTTGGCCTTTAGGAAAAGCTCAGAGTCACACAGCGGGCAATGGAGAGAGCTATGCTCAGAGTTTCTTTGCGCGATAAGATCCGAAACGTGGATATTCGCCAAAGAACTAGAGTCACCGACATAGCTGTTAAAATTGCAAGTTGACGTGGCAATGGGCAGGCCACATCGCTCGAAGAACCGATAACCGATGGGGCATAAAGGTTCTGGAGTGGAGACCACGAACCGGAAGACGCAGCGTAGGGAGGCCTCCCACTAGATTGACCAACGACATTGTGAGAGTCGCGGGTATCCAGTGGATGCAAAAGGCGAGCTGTCGTTCAGTGTGGAGGTTAAAGGGGGAAGCCTATGTTCAGCAGTAGACGTCTTCCGGATGATGATGATGATGGGTAGTTAGCGCTTGCATGTCCTGAATTGCACTTTATTGTGTAGTAGCAAGAGTCGCTACTTATTTAAATGATTTTGCGGAATGATTGTTCTGTACTTGTACTTATATGTATTCTGTGCCTACGCTAAAATTATTCAACGCCAAATCTGAACATTTATAGATATTACTATCGAACGAGTTTTAAAGCCGTTCTTGTTCGGAACAATAGGGTAAAAGCGCCAGTATTGGGTCCTTGCACTGTACCGTGTCACATTCAAAGTTCGTAACGAGGCCGACAGCAACGCCACAACAAATGTTCTAAACTGGCAACCCTGGGACACACTGGAAACAGTAATTCACGCCAGTGTTATTGCATTATGCTTATTAATGTTGGCTTGGAACTCAGAATTTTATGCGGTTTTAATAATATAAATGTGAAAGCTTACGCGTAACACCATAGACTGATTGCGCGGCGCAAAAATTAGCATAAAACTAATTTGAATAAATGAGGCACTTAAAGACACTACATCATGTATATACGTCAAAACAATTTTTTTATAGTACTTACGTACTGGTGCCTGTACTGATTTTATGGTAGTACCTTCAATTTAATTATATTCATCATCATTATTTCAGCCATAGGATATCCACTGCTGGACATAGGCCTCCCCGATCGATCTCTAAAAGGGCCGGTTGGAAGCGGCCTGCATCCAGCGTTTTCCTGCGGTCTCTTTTTAGGTCGTCTGTCCATCTTGTGGATGGACGTCCTACGCTGAGCTTACCGGTCCGTGGTCTCCATTCGGGAACCTTTCGGCCCAATCGGCCATCTGTTCTGCGTGCTATGCACATTGCACAAGTCAAACGCAAGACTATTCTTAAATAAATAAAAACCTAATTCCTATTTGCCATTGGTATAGGTATTGGAATTGGTAGCTATTTGGTATCCGTACCAAAAATTCAGTGCCAGAGCTAAACTATTCATAAGCTCGCTGCTTCACTTAATTGAGTTTCTGCTGCATTAGCCATGCTTCTCGCGAGATCATTATAATTGCAAACTACGTCTATTCACTGCGCGTGGTTAAGGTGAGAGGTAGGTCAGGGTTTTCAAACATGTTTGTTTTGGGTGTTCGTTACCGCTCATTTTTCTTGAAAAGATGTTTCCAGAACTTTGTGAATCATAGCATATCAAATGACCGATCAAAGCGAAGTTCTCAGAGTCCACGGGAACAGATCGGCGTTTATACTGGGTTACGCGGAAAGGGTGTAATAAGCCGAAAGGGGTCCATCATTATGAACAACTTATGCATTGAAAGCAGCTCTGAAATCGCGAAAAAATATCACTTGTACCACTTGTACCACTTGTAGCGTGCTCCATCGTGGGCCGCATCATCGCCTAGCATCAGGCGAGTTGGCGGCCAAGCGCAAGCCTATTTACAACAAAAAAAAAACTTGTTCCATAGAAAACGGTCACTCGACGAAATATATGGAAAAGCAGTTTTTTTCGCTATTTCAGGGTTGGTCCCGTAGTAATAGTTGTACATAATGATGACCATAACGACCCCATTTCGGCTTAATACACGCTTTTCGCGTTACCATGTATGTATGTATGTATGTTTGTGGGTTTGTATATTTGTTCGACGATAACGTTCATACTGTTAATCCAATTTTGGTAAAAATTTGTAGGCGAGTAGTTCATTTCATATAGATCGAAACAACGATACGCGAGTATCGTCGAACAAATATACAAACATACAAATATACTGATATAGAAACACCGACATCCATTAGAATGAGACTTTTCTTTTCTCGGCCAACAAGTTTTCGTCGAACAAATATTCATACTCACAAAAGTACATGTGTTACTGTTTTTTTTCCAATTTTTGGGACTAACATTCTACGTGGCATTCCCGTTGTATATTTTAATTTAGAAGACTCAAAATTAACACGCAACACACGAAAACAAACAAACAAAAGTCGATGATCATTTGAGGTGAGTCACATGTCCGAACAGCTCCCTGGCTGCGTCCGAATCTGGTTCAGCCAGTAGCCTATCAAACTGACCCACGTCCAGTCTGTTCAGATGATTGTGTTCCCATAGACTCTGATACCTTCTCGGAGGAAGGAGGCTTATAATCTATCATCATTAAATGTTTACCTTCGAATCTTCAGCAGATACAAAATAAGGTAAAAATGATACATTTCGAAATGGATGTTATTTCTTTACGGCGCTCTTTGATCGCGATTCTCTACATAAATTAAGCAAATATGTCCCACAGGAAGGTGTAAATCAGTGTAAAGTATGATCGATCGGCCATCCGCCTGATTAATGATCGGCTCGCCTTTGACAAACTTCCATTGAACCTCAAAATTCACTCGCTATCGGGACGAACTCGCTGGATAATTAGCCAATCGGGCTCTGAAGATTAGGATTTTAGAGTGACATTGATAATTTTGATAATTTTTATTTCCATCCATTCTGCCAGCATTAAAATTATATGTTTTTTTAGGGTTCTGTGGCAAAACAGATTTTCATAGTTACGCTGTATTCGTTTGTCTGTTTATCTCGATGTAAAGGTCTTTTATTTAGAGACTAACAGCATTAGATATATTATGCTGAAATTGGGTGCACGTATAGAAAAAGAAAATATAAAAAAAAACTACAAGAAGAATAAAAATATATTGAATATTATATGAAAAGGCAAAAAGCTGGAAAACCATCGAAAAATAAAACAAAAGGGATTTTTTTACCAGAAATAGTTCACCTAGATAGATACATCATATTATATATCAATACATAATTATATAAGTACATGATTTAACTACATATTATTATGTAGTATGTAATATATAGTTAAATATATAATATATATATATGAGTGTTTTTTTTTTGCTTGCTGAATAATTAGAGGGAGGGATCTCATTCCACAGTCGCGTTGCTACAACTCTAAAAGAGTCAACGACAAACGAAGTACTAGGGTTTTTGAGAATCAATACTACTAGCTCTAGAGGGATTGATGCGAACGTCCGAGAAGTAGGTAAAGGAGTCTTTAAGATAGGAAGGTAATTTAAGAATATTTAAGATGAAATACAGTATGCCAAGAATCCTGGCTTATCCTCTTATATATCTTTGTAAAGTTTTATTTTTAAGTTACTTTGTTATTGCAAAAAGGAAATTTCACGAAAGTGATTATTTGCCAACCTAAACCGAACTCGAGCAGCCTCCGCCGCTCATTATAGGAGTAGGTAACCTTAAACCGTGCACACTCAAAGTGACAGAACTTGACACAATTTTAAAGAGCGGCTGAGTACGCGACTTCGGCACCTTAGTATCGATTTTTCACTAAGTCTATTTTCGTTGGTAGCTCTCGGCCCAAATCGAGGCATTGTACGGTCGGGGGCAGTCGCGGGTGCCAAGAATTGTGCGATTCACCCCGCCACGGATGGTTGGATGGCTGTTATACGCGAAGATAGGTTTGATATATCAACAGTATTGAATACAGAACGTGATATAAATAAAGCGGTTCTATTGTAAGAACCGCTAAATATAACATTTGGGTTCTGAGCGACTATGACTGCAAAAATAAGCGCCGAGTTTATTTTGAGAGTAGGTACCTAATGCAATTCATATGAACAAGATAGGTAATTAGGTTTATATAATGGTAAAGTGAGTAGACAGCCGTAGGGCCTAGTTTTTTTCTTGCCCAAAGGCAGCTCACATGACTACAAGTATAAATTAAAAATGTTACTCGTAGCTATAATTCTGAAGTACATTGTCTGCTCTATCTATTATACAAAACTAAATAAAAATACAAAACCCCCGGAACCATCTTCTGCTAAGTATATAAACAAAAATGAAATGCTGTTTGTCGGTAAGTAATCGCATCACTTGAGCACTGCTGGGACGATTCAGCAATTTTTGTTTTAAAATATTCGTAATAGTCCAAATTAAGTTTATATGTAGAGAAAAAAATTAAAGTAGAAAATTAAACCAGAAAATTCTCAAATTCGGGAAAAAGTGATCGTCCTTTTTTTCTATGAGATTTTTGTATGAACTAAAAACACAATCACAATATAAACATCTGAAGATCAAAAAAAAAAAGTTAAAAAAGAAAAGAGGTTTGAATCAGTTTGAGTTATTACCATCTCGGTAGCATAACTACCAAAACAATTCACAAAACGATCACAAACTTTTTTTTTATTTGGACAGGACAACATCCTATCAGCTTGTTTAAAATAAAATTGAAAAAAATTTAAAGCCTTCAATCAGTGCAGTCGTTTTGAATATTTTTTTTATATAATAGATAAATAATTAAAACCGGATGCAGACCGCTTCAACCGGACTTTTTGGAGATCGATGGGGGAGGCCTATGTTCATTGTCCCGCCGTGGACGTCCTATAGCTGAAATGATGATGATGAGACAACTTCTTCCCCTAACACATTTACGGCTTTCAGCCACGGTCATGTAGATGTTCTAGTAATATTCAAAATTCGCTGCGCCCTTCGATTTCACCCGCATGAAAACAAGCTCGGGAATTGTACATTTAAAAAAATCTTGATTCAGGATACTTTTTATCCGGGATAAAAAGTACCGTAAATCAGTTTACGGTCCCACTATCTCTGTGCAAACGTGCAAAAAAAATCCGTTCCAATGCTCTGTTGCTGCGTGAAATAGGAACAAAAAAGCCAACAATCTGGAAGATACACACTTTTGCATTTATAATATTAGTTTAAATTGTAATAATCCATGGTTTCATTTAGCTCCGCTTTAAAACGGCTATGTTTGTAAGAGCAATATTCTCGGCAATCCGTTTTTATTGGCCTATTGTCCGTGAGCATATGGGGCATATTATTGTTGTGCGCTCGAGCCAGCCTGGAGGTGATGACCATTGTGCGACAATTTGCACTTCTAATCTCAACTGTATGCATGCAACACCATAAACATTTATACATGATCGTAATATTCGATCCAGGCTATACAGGGTTACGTATTTACCCTGTGCTAAGTCGAAAGGAGGTCATTGTACTCATCATTATGAACAACTTTTACTATGAGACCAACCCTGAAATCGTGAAAGGGCTCACGTAATTATGAAGTGACGGAATGGTCGAAGATGATAAACACGCGCCTAGTCTGGAATGGGGACTGGTTCACAGAAATCACAGACGAGGCTGCTGGGGCACACCGTTAGGTGCTTGGTGACAGATTTTCAACTTGGGGGTGCATGGTAGCTAGACAGCCGTGTAACTACCTACTAGAAAGTCATCATCATCATTTCAGCCGTAGGACGTCCACTTCTGGACATAGGCCTCCCCCATCGATCTCCAAAAGGGCCGGTTGGAAGCGGCCTGCATCCAGCGTTTCCCTGCGGTCTCTTTTAGGTCGTCTGTCCGTCTTGTGGGTGGACGTCCTACGCTGCGCTTACCGGTCCGTAGTCTCCATTCCAGAACCTTTCGGCCCCATCGGCCATCTGTTCTGCGTGATATGTGCCCTGCCCACTGCCATTTCAACTTACTAATCCGGTGGGCTATGTCGGTGACTTTCGTTCGTCTACTAGAAAGTACCCTACCACAATGCTATGGTTTCCACATAATTTTTTTCTTCACCGGCGAGATCCTTATTGGGATTTAATCCCACACACTGGGGTTTGGAATTCAATCGAGCCAAACAAACAAAACAATTTTTAAAAAAAACAAGTTTTTAATTGTCCGCCACATTGAATGTAGAGTGATTTTTTTATCTTTCGTATTCTTCTTAGCAAACCCATTCATTTGATACCCATATCAGCTGTTGGTCGTCCTTTCAAGCAAGAAAAAAAAACATGGCGTGCATAAAAGTAACTGGTCCGCCATCTTTGGGGGTCCATCGTATTGGATTTAGAATAACGGCACTTGCTAACCATGCATTGCCATCCAAACTAAATTTGTATGCAAAATTTCAGCCAAATCATTTCAGTTGGGGATAACTGTTTTAAAATTCAGTTGCAAGTTTTGACCCATACTAACAAGGCAAGGTAAATAAAAGCTTAACAGCTTAAAAGCTAAACAAATAAGTTAAAATAAAAGCTTAAAAGCTAAACAAATAAGTTTCGAATCACTTTCGAAAACGATACTAATCCCGGAAGCTCCCGAACTAGTCAGAGCAGATACTGTGACAGGCTTCATTTCAATACAAATTATTTGCAAAATACGTAGAATATGAAGTGAAGTCTTTACTGCGCTGTTCCTCCATCACAGAGTATATTGAACCCGTCTCCAATAACTTAACGATCTTAACCGAATTACACCGATAGCGCCCGACTCGATCTAAACATTTTACTCGATTAACGCCGCAACGACGACGTCTCGATTCTAATTAGTTAATCGATTTTGACAGCCGTAGGATGCGACCTCTCCGCACTCATACATAATATAATTAGGTAATGATGAAATGTATGTACATTTAGAAGCCTTAGGAGTAAATATAACTTAACACAGCTTATTACCACCTTTGGAGTTGGTGGAGAAAAGCGACGGGGAGGTTATTAATTGAACACGAGATGTTATTGTTTTATTTTTGTGTGAGTATCTTCTATCTCAGACCTGCCGCTTAGCCGCGTAAGAACTCGTTTTTTTTTCGGGATAAATTATCCTTTTTTTGTCTCTGATCCTTCAACTATATATAATAAGTAAACGTAAAATTAATATATAAAATAATAAAGTTGTAATAAATATATATAAACTTGTTCTTATAACTGGTTTTGAAACAGCACCTTTGTTTAAAACTATACCTAAGTACTTAAACTTAATAACATAATGTTGCGTTGGAAAAACCGTACCTATCGGTTTCCTGCGATACAGGGGCCTTACGGACAACTGCTATTACAGGCACCTAATCCGCTCAGTTGGAAAATCACGCGACCGCAAACCTTATCGCGCCCAGATACGGTTTGCGGTCGCGTGATTTTCCAACTGAGCGGATTAGGTGCCTGTAATAGCAGTTGTCCGTAAGGCCACAGGCCTAGCCTAATAATTTTTATATTTTTTTATTTTTTATTTATTTATTTATTGTTGCTCTGTTGCTGCATGAAAGAAGGCAAACAAAGCAACAAACGCACTGTTACACAGTTATAATATTAGTACCTATGACGATGGTCACACATTATAAGATGCTCGGATTGTGCTATACTTTCTACATGGTTTGTGGGAGAATACGCCAAGAACAAGCTCAACGATTGCTCAACGAGGGAGTTTTCGCACCAACGTGAAAAAACATTTATAGCCTCATTGTGTAATGTATGTTTTTTTTATATAATAATGGTTGAATTATTATTTATTAAGTATTTGTGAACGTGCTCGTGGGTGTGAAAAGTATTTATCGAGATGAAACCATTGAGCTGTTATTACTACGTTTAGGTTATAATTTCTAAATGGGTAAAACATGACATGTCTTTTCGTGATGTTTCCAAAACTCCATAGACGCCTCTAGTAAAGAATCCACCGTTTTACTAGCGCATGACTTGGACCGTGATTTACATTGCAGAACTCTGACTGTGACTATAACTTTGATTATATTTTGTAGACCTTGAAAATATTTTAATACTTGACACTAGCAAATGCGCATAAAACGTGCGATGCCAAAACTCTTTCACGAAGAAAAAAGAAACAACACACGGAGGTTGTCGGAGGTAATATAAGTTATTATTGTCATCCACGACATAACGGAGAAGGATACTCCGTATCGTGTATTGAACGAAAAAAATTTCTTCTCTGTGGTGTATTGTATAATTTGTATACGTATATGCGTTTGAGGTTAGAGGTAATACGTATTTTTTAACCAATTTACTCTAAAATGGCTAGACTGATTTTAATGGGTTTTTAATGTTATCAAGTTTTATTGTAGTGTTACTAAATCCGACAGATATTATAATACTAGATAAGATTGATATAACATATATGTTATTTAATGTTAAATGAACAATAAATTCACTAAACTATAATAATTAACACTAGAATATATACTTAATTATTATACTTACGGTTGAATGCCCCATAGATTGTTGAAGGTCCAGAGACAAACGAAATGATCAACCAATACCAGCTGCGTACCCAGCATGCCAACAGCATGCGCGGCTTGTACGTTGAGCTTGATAAATGGCAGCATTTGCAATATGCTGGTTCAATTTATAACGCGTAAAAATAGCAAAGAAACCAATACTTGTTTCAAAAAAGTTGTTATGCATGTCAGCCGGGTCCATAAACATAAATTAAATGTTACATTCAACAAACTGGAACGAAGTGCTCTCAGTTAAAATTGTATTTTTTTAGTAAATTAAACACTCGAGTACTGTTTACACTAGCTGAGTTTAGCTTTTTTATACTAGCTGAGTTCAACAGCTTTTTCACAATTTCCAGGTTAAAAAGAATTCCAAGTTCCTCTTCACAATGCACACTACTTTCATGGAAATATTATCATATTATATTATCAGGATCATTCAAGCCGTATAGATATGGAAGTTAACAAACATAGACAAAGGAAAAGGCAGCTTTATTGTTATAATGTTAACAGACTGGTATTGATTTCAGCTCAATATTAAATTGATCTTTAGATTGGTGCGTGTTGAAAACGAGTTTTTTTAAAGTTATTTAGTGGTATGGTAGGTATTATAATGATTTCTTAAGATTTCGTTATTATAACACATTGAAATGTAAAACTTTTAACGGATTTAAACGCGTGTATTTTACATTATTTTAATTTCTGATTTTTCGAACTTTGCACTGACCATGGAGGTACTTTCACAGGTAGAGTAGATTTTAGATGTATATAGAAATGTTATGAAATTATTTATCAGTAATGACAATGATTTTTAATCAAAACGTTCCCTATGTACCTGCGCAGTATAGTCGCTCATGGTTTTCAGGGGTCTTGCAGTTCTGCGCCGGACTTGAGATTTTGTTAATTTGATGACTATAGATCGCAAGCGCAGATAGAACTTGCCAACCATCCTCTCTATTAAAATTTGGATGTTTTTGAATTACAATAGCTTCGCATAGAGTTCTTGGTTTGGTACATACCGGTTGTCCTCAGCGGGGATTTGAGGATTAACAAAACAAATGTAGTGGTCGGGGTTGCTCTGTATCAGAAGGACAATCTAGCAAAATGGCCGACCTTTAGAACATTAGAATTATAAAACGCCTTTATTACAACAGCGCAAATGCGAAACGACCTGCTAGTAAAACGTCTTAAATGTCCATAGTGCTAAAATATCTGTAATGATAAATCGTTGTTATACGTAATACGTCTTAAATGTCAAATGTTCATACTGTTAAAATATATGTAATGATACCACGTTTCACTGCCGTATGTCTGGCAATATACACTGGTTGAAGACCTGAGGTATTTTGGACAAGAAGACGTTACGAAGTTTACTGAACGCTGCCCGCGACGAGCCGAGTTGGATTTGCCGATCGACCTCTTTCTGGACCTGCTTACTAACTAATAGAGTCCTTAAGGGTCGGCAACTTATTTATGATGCCTCTGGTGTTACAAGTATCAATAGGCGTGGGTGACTGTTTACCATCAGGTGGCCCGTCTACTTGTTTGCCATCTATGGCATAAAAAAACTATACACAAAATACGAGTACAATTTGTAAAACAATATAGCAAGTATTACATTAGGTCCCATTTTCTTTGTGAGTGTAACCGGATTCCCAGTTTTACGAGACTAAGCATACGAAATTCCTGAAATCCCAAAACACTGGTTTATAGCGAGATGCAAGGTTGAATAGATTACGTCAGACTTATTAGACGTAACTTCGTAAGCATGCGTCACTGCAGACAGCAGACTTGCGAACCTATTTCATTTGGGAAATAACTAGTAGTTCACCCCGTACTGAGACCTCACGAAGTTCAAGCTTTTACTTTACCAACACCAAAGAAAATATTTAAAAAAAAATCTTTTCTGTGACCTACACTCAGGTACACCCACTCCATAGTTTTCCTACCCAAAGAGAATATAAATACTACGTTCCTACCTACCAAGGAATATACTACTCGAGAGCTACCTACCATGATCTTGTTGATTGAAAAATATGACAGTTAACGGCTACGACAATCAACTGACAATGTTCAAAATAAGTTCAATAGGATTCATTAGGAACTCTTTCCTTTAACCAACGGTATTTTATAAGGTTCTGGTTTACTCATTATTATCTATTTTTATAAGCTTCGTTTTTGAGATAAACCCTAAACAAAAAAAAGAAATTGCGCTACACATAATTTAAATAGTATATTTTTGTTATTAAGCTTCATAATGTTTAAAAAATATTATAATATTTTGGAATCATATTGGTAGAGTACATCATAACTAAAAAGTTCTCTAGTTTCACTCGCTAGCACATAAAACACTTTATACCTACTAGCTGTCCGCGCTGGGCATATTATAATATTTAGTATAATGTGCAATAAATGATTTGACTTTGTCTTCATAATAAAGATAAGAAAAAAAAAGTTTTTTATTTTTTATTTAACTTGCCCTGTTGGTATGTAAGTATGTATGGGACACATCTTGCAACTGAATTTTAAACCAGTTATCCTCAACTGATTGAGTTGAAATTTGACATACACGTTTAGTTTGGATGATAATGCATGATTAGTTAAGTGACATCATTCAAAATCTAATATGGCGAACTCCCAAAGATGGCGGACCAGTTATTTTACGCACCCCCATGATATGGGTATCAAATAAAAGGGTTTGCTCATTTGCTGAAAAGAATACGAAAAATAAAATGTCGTCACACTTAATTCAATACATTCATATCATATTCATGATAGCGGACAACATTTTCTTATCTACCATCAAAATAAGGGAATCAAATGAAAGAGTTTGCTGAGAAGAATACGTAAAAATAGCTTAAAAAATATATTACACACATATTTTTTTGCGTAAATAAAATAATGCGCGATTAGTTCCGTTTTTTTAACCCATACTATCCCACTGCTGGGCGAAGGTCTCGCTAATTTCCTTCCAAGTCTTGATAAACATTAAAAAAAATGTGTTTAAATCGCGAAAGAGTAAAAGTTACAGACATTGAGGTCCACCAAATAGAATGTAATTATTGAAAGATAATTTAGAAAACCCATTCTAAATCAGCATTTTTGAAAGCATGGTTACACAGACATATTAAAATTCAAGCACTTTATGAGTGCATTTCTATTGATATACCAGACACATTATTTTCCGACACGTTCTTCCAATAAAACAGTCGTAAAGTCATTGCTCATAAATAAAACCAATTTGAGCAAACGCTCATAAGCCATGAAAGTAAATTAACTCTTACATGATAATGGCATTTGCCGCAAAATGGTTAAAAAAGATTCTCGTCCAGTCTCGTTCAGTGGTATGTCGCCGGTTTTGTCACTTGTATAGGTATATAGGTGTACTGGCTGCAATGCCAGCCCTGGCGTAGAGAGAGAGAGGAGCGGTCGCTCTAGACACCAGATAGTATGAGGCACGAAAATGTGGATAAGCGAAAAAAAAAACAAGCTAAAAATATATATGATCGTGCTTCTAGTCTCAACGCGGGGGCGCAGTATAGCAAGCGGCGGGGTCGGGCACACTTGTATTGTTTGTAGACAGCATAGTGTTGATATGAAAATAGTTTATATCCTGGAATATTTTTTATCCCGGAATCGATTCCGCCGAAACCCGCCGAAAGACAATCTTGCTCTACCCTGATCAAAGGCTAGGGCCGGCACTGTTGCCCGAACTTCGTACGCGTAGACTTTCATGTTAACTTTCGACTTCCATGCAGTATAATGATTTTTGTAAAAGGTAGACGTAATCTTCTTTACTTTTTACCTCAAACCCTTACGGAAGTTTCATATAGACGACTTCACTTAAATCTCCATTTAGGAACGCCGTCTTTACATCTATTTGATCAAAATTTAATCCCTCTCTAGCTACTAAAGGTACCAGCGCTCTCAAAGAACTGTGTCTGATCACTGGTGAAAATGTATCAACGTAATCAACGCCTCGCCGTTGACTGAAACCTTTCGCAACGAGTCGTACCTTATAGCGTATAC
This sequence comes from Agriopis aurantiaria, assembly GCA_914767915.1. Taxonomy (NCBI): domain Eukaryota; kingdom Metazoa; phylum Arthropoda; class Insecta; order Lepidoptera; family Geometridae; genus Agriopis; species Agriopis aurantiaria. Next base: position 9,948,707 of record OU611999.1, read on the forward strand.
ATTACGGCTTTTAAAAAAATATTTTCGAACCTCTACACCTTATGGCGATAAGGAATCTACCTGACAAAATTTTAACGTTGTAAGTCAAGTAGTTTTCGAGATTTCGTGATGAGTCAGTCAGTCAGTTAGTCTACTAATCAAAGTGAACATCTAGTAGAAAACAAGATGCAAAATTCGAGAAAAAAATTATGTGGTGTAAAGTTATAGTACGACAGCTGCGTCCTGCGGTTTTTTATGCAATTGAGTGACGAGACGAAAAAAATCATTCACCTGATGGTATGCGTCACGCTTTAATCAGTTTAGTGCCACCCAGAAGATCCACTCTGCCACTCTCGACTCACAACTTCTACCACTCTGTTACAACGTTGCTACAGTCGAGAAAAAAAGATTTGTCCTCATACATAATGGATCGCGTGATCTGTCGTTTGGACCGTGAGGTTTACCCTCAACCGAGCGACTTGCTCGTCTTGTCACTGAGCTACATAAAAAAAACGCAAAACGCATCAAAACAACGCATTAGGTGTAATAATTTTACACCTAATCTCCCATACTAAATCGCCGGTGTCAACACTGCTATATTTTGTGACTATGCGCTTTATTTTCTTTGCACCCGTGCATGCGAGGCACTTGGCATAAATAATATGGAAGCGCCCACGCTGTGTAGAGCCGACAATAGACTCTTATAATAACTGCCTTATCCTGATTTATCCTTCATCTATATTAAGAACAGATTAGATAATAGATAATTAACATTCAATTTTCACCTGACTTTAATTTTGTTTTCCAATACTCATTTTTTATCGGTATTTGAGCTTTTGTTTTTCGTTGGTCAAAATCTGTTGTAGTGTGAAAGTTACAAGCTCTGTTCTTATGTTATACTAGCGGTCCGCCCCAGCATTCGCACGGGTTTAGATTATAGCCTATGTCACCCGGGGATAGTGTAGCTTCCCAACAGTGAAAGAATTTTTCAAATCGGTTCAGTAGTTTCGGAGCCTATTCAATGCAAACAAACAAACAAACAAACAATCAAATCTTTCCTCTTTATAATATTAGTAAGTATAGATTAGCTGACCTGACAGACGTAGTCCTGTTACATTATTGAAGTTTTAGTAAGGATCCCTATTATTTTGAAAATATAATATAGCCTATGTTACCCAGGGATAGTATAGCTTCCCACAGTGAAAGATTTTTTCAAATCGGTTCAGTAGTTTTGGATCCTATTCAATGCAAACAAACAATCAAATCTTTCCTCTTTATAATATTAGTATAGAAGTATAGATGTAAAGTGGCGTGGCGGGTACGAACGCATCAGGCTTACATCAGGGTCCCGATTCTACAAACCAATTGTTTTTAAGAATTTCATAAAAAATTACACTTAAAGGATAAATAATAAGTGGCAATGTGTGCGCCTAAACCAATTGTTTCTAAATATGATAATGAATTAACTCAAAATTGACACAACTACAATTTAAAAACAATTGGTTTAGTAGAATCGGGGCCCTGGCTTGTTGCTTTTAGCCGAACTTACGCAGCAAACCATGGGCCTTATTATGATTCTTTGATCGGGATCGAAATTGCATGCCATCCCGTTCGTATCTATTTACTCGCACCACGTGCGTAAGTGAGATGGCACGCGATCGCGATCACGATCCGAATCATCCATAATAAGGTAGCAGGTCGCTGTCCTTTTTTTGCATGTGGACTATCCGTTAGATCATTGATGTCAATGCAAGTTTCTTAGTGTGCGTGAAAAACTAGTAGGTACATAGGCTAAGTATACTAACCCTCTACGAGTAGGTAAGAGACTTTCAGCCGCACTCAGAGACGTTACTTAAGCTAAGGAATACTTAAAACTCTGTCTCGTTTTCATATGTGACAATTTCCGTCAACGAGAAGTTGACATAGCAATTTTAAGTATTTTTTAGCTTTAGTAACGTCTCTGTGCGGCTGTAAGTGTCTTACTTACAGTTTTAGTCTAATAATGATGTTGTCTGACCTTAGGACCGTGGGGACCCATGATTTATACAGGGACTTGGCCAAACGCTTGGTGGGAGCGACATGTGACTTGCTGGCGCCTATAATTTGGCCTAAAACAAAAAAAATGCATTGCCATCCAGCGTGGCAATCCTGCCAGAATTCTATTTCCCTCCGCCGAGGGGCTTTTAGATTAGTATTTTTGTATGATTTTTATATTTTAATTTGTATATGTTTTAAATATTTTTAATGATCTAGGTGTCATTAACACCTAGATTATATTTATCGGGGAACAGACTTCGACAGCACATTCCACTCTACTCTACTATAGGTACTCTACGAGCAGTTCGCATCTAAACAAGTAGAATAAAAGCGCTTCATGCTTACTAAAGTTACCAACATACGTACGACATTTGTATGTTCTATAGACTATATACAGGTATACCTAGGCTTTAAATATTTGATTAATGTAGCCGCCTGCTATGAGAACGAAGCGCTCTGCTTATCGACAATCAGTGTCTGGTTTGTGGGTTAACCAATGCTTAGTCTATTGTTCCGTTGAATCAAGCGTTTGTTTTGTTTGTCGTAGAATCCGAGGATACTTTTTCCAAGTTTCTTTTTTGCTCTGAAAGCTACAATTAAATTACGTCGCTTAACATTCGTAAAATACATAAAAATTCAAGGAAACTGCAAATACTAAATAAACTTTGAAAAATGTAAATCTTAGTTTGATAGTAAAATATAGTTCCGCCCGTCTTCAAAATCCATGTAAAAATATTATTTTGTTCTTTATAGTGGCATATTAACTTAGAATGTTTCTGTTTTGTGGTTTTGTGAAGACGGTTTTTTTAAAAGACAATTTATACACATTAGATACAATATTTTTTTCATGACATTTCTATAGACATCCTTAATCTTGTCTACCTGTGAGTCCTGCGACTACGGACATTTGCAGCAGTTAGAGAGCGTCATGTCGCGTCCCGGCACACGAGTCAGTTTTACTGCCAAGGCGCGCCAATAGATGTTTCACATCAAACGTACGAGAAAACCAAGTGATAAAATTAAGGTTTCTTTGCGGCATTGAAGTATATGTTGTATAAGTATAGTATAAACAAAGATTGAGGAGAACAACCTTAGCCTTGAAGGCGTACAATGTCACGGCTGCAGCATGCTGATTACTATTTCAAAGTCACGCCTTGCAATTATGGCATCCGAGGGCAAACCCTCGCACTACACGCAATGTACCTATAAAAACAACATACAAACTTGAGCAACATGCAAACTTGAGCAGCTATGTCTCGACATCGAAAGAAATTCCTTTAAACTTGTTCAAAATTTAATTGTTTTTTTATCTATAACCTACGCCCCGAGGCTTCACCCGATATGCTTCGGAAGTGAGTTACGTACTCGAGCGGGCACAAACACATTTTTGCATTTATTATTATTGGCAATAACTCAAATATACATTTGTTCCAAGTTTATATTTTGAGTTTCGCACACTGCAAATTGTGCGAAAGGAATTAAAATAATCTTTTCTTTTTCTTTCTTTTCTTCGTCGTTTTTGAGCGATGGCATCGAAACTGCACATAATTTACTTAGATACTAAATAAGTCATTGGTGCAGGGCCAAGGATCAATCCTGGTGCCGTCAGATTGTAAAACGCACATGCTACCGCTCAGCCACCATCGCTCCTAAGCCAATACCTAATTGTAAGTAATTATGAATAAATTTAACAATGGGAGCAATACTGAAAATTTCAAAAAAATATTAGCTGTTCCATACTTACTTGTGAATCTGTTTTCCTATAGATCAGCTGATTTCCCCCCCGATACTAATAACCTTTTCAATGCATTTCCACACAAATACATAAACCGGAAAATAATACAGATCCTACATAGCATTAGGTACTTATACGTACTTTGGCAGATAAGTACAGAATATTATCTCCTGATGACCTTTTAATGCTGTACCTTCCGCCTCCGGCTGTCGACAGTCGGAGCACCATAAGTATAATTTATTAGCACATTAAGAGTCTGCTTCCACTGCGTTCTGATTACGATCCTGGTAACCGATCTAACGGAACAACGAGCTACAGGAAAATGTAGTTCAAAAACCTATGTCTGATTCTTTGTCTGGATATACAAGTGAGTTAAATTACGTTAATAGCGAAATAAAAAATTACAGCCAGGACAGTAAGAATTGTCGACAATCCAAAGCTCACCGAACAATTAGAGCCGCTCAACATGTGCAGAGACGTTGGATCTCTCTGTATATTTTATCGCATTTACCTACAACGGGGAGTGTTCTGAAGAACTGATCTGATGCCGGCGTCACAGTTTTAACATCGCACTAGCCGTCACCGCTTGAAATATCATACACATAATGTAATAGATCATTGGAAGATAGATTAGTTGAAATCGCACACTGTGCTATTCACCCGATCTTTCTTGCCTCACCTGCAAAACGAAGAATGAGCTACCTTCAGTGATGTTTCCGAGAAGCTTAAAGGTTTAAAAAAAGGATTTTAAAGGGCTTAAAGAGTCTTAAACGTTAGCAACGTTTTTGTGATGCCTCTGGTGTTACAATTATCCATAAGCGACGGTGACTGCTTACCATCAAGCAGACCGTCTGCTTATTTGCCATGCACCTATGGCATAAAAAAGTAGCCCTGGCAGGAGATCGGGCTCTTAACATAGGTACTATACTAATACAGCGAACAGCTAAAGTATCCGTATTGAACTTGAACTTCTACAGTATAATAATTCCATTCGAGAAACCCATTAATAACAATATTCCCACAATAGGTAAATCACAAGAAACAGAGACACGGCAGCAATTATCCTGTACAATGGAAATATGCTATGCTTGCGAAGTTCAGATGGCGTATGTCTGTTGTGCATCCACAGATTACATAATGTTATTAATATAAATAATCGACTTCGAAATTAGTAAGCGCTCGAACAAAATTATTGATTTTGCCAGATTAACAGGCCCTATATAATATTATGTTATGGACCCGGGTATGTCCTAAAACTGCGACCAGAACCACTGGAGGATGGGCAGCAGCGTCCTATTAGTACATGGTGAACGTACTGCAATCCTCAATGAATATGGTCAAACGACCAGAAACTCGTCTGTGGTTGAAGATGTAGCACGCTTGCCTAGAAAATACCTATTCACTTTTTTCTTGAATAACCCCTGTTTGTACCTGTTCAGAAAAAAGTTTCCGTTCCGTTCAAAAAAAGGAACCAAAATTCAGTAATCGTTTTTTTATTTACATTTATTTAATAATTGGCCTACGTTTGACCGCCAACTTGCCTGATGTAAAGCGGTGATGCGGTCTACGGTGGAGCAAGCTTGCCTAGAGGAAACCCGCATATTCCGCTATTATCCGCACATACGAACAAAGTAGGCAGAGTCGTCTACGAAGATTAAACGTTTTGTCCGTTAATGACTGACCGAATAGTCATAAGAACTCAGTAGTCCGGCAACAGCCATGTAAGTAATTGGTCTTTATGATCATCTGTCCCATAAACTTAATGAATTGCAGCCTGCTCACTGCTTCTATTTAATAACAGCTCACCTAGATGTGCTATAAAGTTGTTTTCGGTATTTTACTTTTTTGAGTCCGTTAGCTTTTATGGTTTCAAGTTACAAGAGTGCTAATATAGAAGGAGGTTAAAGACCGCGTTTTAAAAGTACCTATTTTGCGCGTTATTCACATTACAGACGTAGCACGCGCTCCACGTGGAAATCGCTAGACTGTAGAATGCGTTGTCTGGATGGATGCTGTTAAAGTCTGGGTGACTTCTGTCTTCCTGGGAGGAATTGGTTTCTTCTATGTAATCGTGCTCCATCGTAGACCGCATCATCGCTTAACATCAGCTAAGGAAACCTCGTCGCTTGACTGCAAGCCTATTTCAATAGTAAAAAAACATCCTGAGTTTTTTTGCATTCTCGACCTTATCTCGATAACACTAAATTTAACGGCGATTGAAGCAAATATAAAAAATATCTTTTAAAAACCGACTTCCAAAAACCACTAAACACAGACATTCTAAGTTAAAACAAACAATAAAATAATATTTTCACACGGGTTTTGAAGTCGGGCGGGAACTACATTTTATTTTTGTTTTTTTGTTGTTGTTATTTTTAGTATTGCTTTCTATCAATGAAAGAATTTTTTTAATCGGATCTGTAGTTGCGGAGTTAACTTTACCTCGTTAGTATATTAGTGTAGATAATAAACCTTGTTTTTCGAAGTCGGATATAAATTAACTCAATATTATGTAAAACGCATCTACCTGCAACGATAATGTGAACGTGGCCGCAAAAGCTTCCTTTATTTTTATAAACCGGCAAGTTTGCTCATTGATCACCACAACTTTTTTTATTTACATTGTTTATTTATGCCCATAATGTAAAGAACTACACCTTGGGTATACAGGTTTACGCGGAACGGTGGCACTCATTCGAGAGAAGGGCATTGTACTAGTCTTTAAGAACTATTTTGCTATGAGCCCAACCCTGAATTCGAGAATAAATAATCACCTGTTTCATAGATACACTAAGTAAAACGGAAAAAACTGATATTATTTTGTTATTTCAGCTTTGGTCCCAAAGTAAAAGTTGTTTATAATTATTGATACAATGACCTTCTTTCGACTTTGATCCACCGTTTCGTGTAGCCGTATATAAGTTTTTTATTTACATAGAAAATCTGCTAAGACGGGAACCTACAATGTTGCAATGTTTGTTGTTGTTGTTTGTTTAATTTAGTGCAATTTGTGCAATACCTTTAAAAAGTGCTTCAAAGTTAATTGTCAAATAGAAATTATCAAAATAACTTCTTATAAATTCTTCTCATATATCTATTACAGGGTATAAAAGAAACGCTCCCGACAATGAAGACTGGCGAAAATGCTAGTGATTGCTGATAGGATACCACAAAAGATGCTAAGTTTTATTTAAAAAAATAATTAATGTCCGTAATATAATGAAAATAAAAATATCAGCTGACGCTAGAAGTCAACGAACGACTGCGCCACACTGCGCCGCGCGAACACTTTTACGCTTTACATTGCTGGTTTGCAAAATTCTAAATCACTAAAACAACAAGTATAAGGCAAATGGTTATTGTTATTCGACTGTGTTTAGATAGTGTAACAGTAGCGTTTTGGCTTCGGGAGCGTTTGCCTAACACCCGGTATACAAGCGAAATACCACTCACTCATTCACTCACTCAATGACTCATCACAAAATCTCGAAAACTACTTGAACTACGAAGCTGAAATTTGGCAGATAAATTATTTATGTGATATAGAGATCCGCTTCGCAAGTATTTTGTAAAAGAGCCAAATTAAGGCAAATGTTGAAACTTTATCTGATAGTTTATACGCGTACGAAGTGGTACCTTCAAAATGGTAAGTATTGTTAATAAAATACGCCTTACAGTTTTTTTTCAGCTACAAACCTATACTTAAAGATAAATTTATTTACACGAAAAATATTTTAAACACAGTTATTTAAAACCTAAAACTATTACTAAAATTAATAAACTATTAATAAAAAATAACAACAAATTAAAACCTAACTATCATTCTATTAAACCGTTACCAGTGGGAACTGTTCCCAAAATGCTGGCCCCATTACTACGTTGGTATGCTCACCCTTTGAGCAAAGTAGAGGCCGGCATTTTGGTCACGAGTTGCGTCTATCAGACGTGAAGATAAATCTTTAAAAATTTTTTTGGCTCCCGATCCCCACGGCCCCATTGTTATTTTTTTTCTAAGTACTTATTAAAGCAGAAAATAACTCATGATATCACAAAAAGAGCACATAGAGAGTGATCAATCATTGAATACAAAGTGACTATGCTAATATAATTGGATTTTAATTAACTGGATACCGATTCAAACGTGATTATTTTTGTGCAGCCGGTCCGGTGGGAACGAAAAACAACTCTGTAAAACAAAACGTTAATTGTAATTAGTAACTCTGGGTTCCGTAGATAATGCAAATTCATAATAACAGAGCTAAATAGTCTGTAGGGGTTATGTGATGGAGCCACGAACGTATTTTGAACAGAATTGATAGATTGAATACTTTTTAAGGTTCCGTACCCAAAAGGTAAAAACGGGACCCTATTACCAAGCCTACGATGTCTGTCTGTATGTCTGTCTGTCTGTCTGTCCGTCGGTCCGTCTGTCCTACCTATTAACGGCTGTATCTTTTGAACCGTAATAGATAGCTGGTTGAAATTTTCACAGAATAAGTATGTAATATTATGGCGGATTTACTAAGAAATAATAAACAAAGTCAAAAAGTTAACACAAAAGGGGGGGGTGGGTCCCCATACAACGAACGTTTTTTTGTATTAGCTCTAACGTAAAAACGGTAATACGTACAAGCGTCAAACTTGGCATGATTATAGTATACACACTATAAAGTATAACAACAAATAATAAATAATGGCCAAGTGCGAGACGATGACAAGATTTTGTTCATTACCAAGTTATAACTGGTAATTTTGTAATGGTACGGAAACCTCAGTGCGCGAGCCCGACTCGCACTTGTTTTTATTCTTATATCATGTTTGTATTTGCGCGAGCTTCAAGTCGTCAACTGCCGAGAGACAGCGCGTGACAGAGATCGATGCCGTTCTCTTATATAGGGCTAAGACCCACTTTGGGTCGCTGCACCAGCGGAGAAAGTAAGTATCGGGTATCTATGATGACGTCATCTAACCGCCCGATATTCATCCTTGAAACACAAATCAATTGACATCTCATTCATTAAAATCAAATTTTTAGGCTGGTAGCATCGAGATACAATAAAATACAGTCACAATCGTGCGAATCAAAACTCGGCGCACGCTACGAATTGCGCAGACTTTTTGGTTAGTTACAAGGCAACCGCGATCCGACTACAACGCCGCGCAATGCCAGAGCTACGATGACACAGCGGACTATTAACGTTGAACACTATGCAAGCGACATAACGTCTTTTGAGTAAATAAATAGTTGGCATTGTGAAGTATATAATTGATACAATGTATGTAATAATACAATCGGACGTTTTTTGACTGTTTTCACTAAGAGATTGTGACTCTATAGGAATTGTATCTTGATGGCTGGTAGGTGGAAATATCCAAGCACACAATATTCATAAACGCTAATGACAACACCCTCCTTTTGGTTTACGTTGTTGGGTAAAAAACAATTAGTACTTAACCTGTAATTAAGCAATTTAATAGGATGTTTAAACATCCATGTTAACTTGCTAAACACCATGCTAATAAAAAGAGGTGGTTTCCGGTTCACCGTTTTTGTTTTTACCTACGTAACCCTAAAAGCCGACAATAACAGAACACCGGACTCCTGTAACGAGCGCGGCACAAATTGGCAGAGAAGGTTCTGGAAGGGACCCCAAGCTTTCACCAACACGTTTGAATTTATGATGGCGCCTACAGACCTATAATGGCGCCCGTAAAACGCGTGTGACCGCTGATTCAGATTAACTATTAAATGTCTGACCCAAATAGGTTGGCTTAAACTTTATTTTAATGGTAAATTTGAGTACGTAGGTACTCCACTTTAGTCCGTGCGAAAAAAATTTCTTTTCTTTTCATCTTTTTTTAATTAAAGGAGTTTTGTCGATATTCGACCATGGCACTCCCATAAATCTAATTATACATGTTTGTATGTTTCCACGTACAGCCTGATATTTAACAGACTTCAAAAAAGGAGTTCTCAATTTGGTTGCAGATGTTTTTTTGTTTTTTTTTTTACTCGGTACTCCGTAATTTATAAACAGATTTAGTTATCACGTGTAATTTTCATCGTGTTGTTTTGAACGCTCCAATTTCGTGGTCCAAGGTAGGCTAGGTATTAGGTTTTTTTTACCCTGTTTTATTTGGGTTACCGAACTATCAGGCTCAATACTTTCGCACACGACTGTACTAACTGATAATTGGAGCACGAGGACGTGTAGGTACCCCGTGCTTCACCCAGGTGGAGAACCTAGGTAGAACTACGGGTCCGTACCCTAGAAAATTATGTTGTTTTATACTGTTTTTATTGCTTAGTTCCTATTCAGATTTTATTTTCAGACCCGTATTTGTTTATATACTTTTAAGTGTAGTATAAATAATAAATAAATAAATATTTGGGACATTTTTGCACACACGGTCATCTGACCCCAAACTAAGCAAAGCATATTTATACATATTTATAGTTTTTTAAATACATACTTAAATAGATATTAACAACCAGATATAGAACAAACACAAATGTTCATCACACAAATGTTTGTCCTACGTGGGAATTGAACCCACGCCCTCAGGCTCAGAAGGCAGGTTCACTACCAACTGGACCAACGGGCTATCTGTAGTAGTATAAACATGGCGTTTACTTTCATTTCAACCAGGCGTCTCACTTGCTAGCCGTTTCATGTTAACCAAAGTAAAACGTACTGACTGCACTTATGTAACAAATTAACATAACATTGAAAAAATTCAGCTCTTGGCTTATAGGTCACTAGGTAAAAGGGAAAGTTCTGTGTGTTCCAACTTTATGTTCAAAATTTAAGAAAGTTGTTAATAGTTTAAAACCCTTCAGGGCATTTCTTCCGAAGCAAGCCAGCCTATTTCAACAGAGAATGCCCAAAGTTGAAATTATTTGGAGCAGGTATACCTATTTTGCATAATTATAAATCAACGCAGCCAAGTATAAGCCAGTTGGCATATAGACTACGAAATTTACTTGGGACCACCTGGAAGATATTGACTAGAAAACCATTTGAAAAAATCTTAATTTTTAATTTAAATACATTATTAATAAGAAAGATTTTTGTTTAAACAAGCTTTTATTTGATTTGCTCATATATCATAATTGAATGAGCAGGTTTATAACATTTTATGTCTGTGTTGCTAACCATTGAGGAGTTCCCTAGTCAGGACTCAACCCTGAGTGCAACAACCATGTCATGGTAAAACTTAAACCAGCTATCTTAATAAAATGCGTACACAAATTTGCGTGTTGTGCTGTTGACCGTTGAAGAGTTCCTTTATCTGGAGCTAATCCTGGATGTCAATTCAAGTCATGCTTACCATAAAAATGCATTGTCATCGGAACAAGCTAGTAACGAAATTTTGTTCAGATGCGCTCGTAGCACACCCCTTTTCACCCGCACCTCAAGTATCATGCACAAAAGTCAAAAGGAGTTGAGTTTTGAGCTTGCTAGTAAAGAACACGTTCATTATCATTACTAGCAATTTTTTACAGATCAAATAAAAAAGTAGCATGCTTTTTGGTAAGAAATTAGCTTTTCTCTTGGTACCAAGTCCAAGGAATGTATGTTTATACTACAATGCGTATGTGAAGGTAGAGTAGGTAGAGTACACAAACAAAGTGGGCAGAATCAATCCATGTCGAGGCGAGGTCCGACGGCCACTAAGTGCCTTAATTCCCTTCGCCTGCCAAACAACCTTTTTTGCCTCAAGGATGTAAATTAGGTCTACATCTGCCCATATGGAACGCTCAACATTCTTGATATATTTGCCTGTTGTTGCTTGGAGCTTTTTTGTAATATACCTATGTTCCTTAACTAAGCAGAGACGGGGACTTTTTTGACCGAGCGAAGTGAGGTCTAAGAGTTTACAGTAGGACAAATGAGTGTTTAAACAAATATATATTATGTTAGTTCAACAATAACTTGAGTACAGTGGGCCTAGTGTGAGATTTCTAGTTGCGTTAACGTACACGACCGCGTTAGCATAAACCACGATTTGTATGAAATAAGAGCAGTTTCATCTACATGGCGCCAGATGGCGTTGTTCTTTTTTCATACAAATCGTGGTTTACGCTAACACGGTCGTGTACGTTAACGTAACTAGAAAAACTCACACTAGACCCACAGTTCATTCGATCGACCGTAGTTAAGTAATTCAAGTAAATAGAATTTTCTAGTTCGTATAATTATGAGTTAATCCGATGCATATAACCCCATAAAGATATTAAAATAACAAAATTATAAAATACCGTTATTTAAAGGAAGGAGTTCCTAATGAATCCAAAATGAACTTATTTCGTACAAATAATGTCAGTATGACTGAAGTGAAGATTGTCAGTTGATTATCGTCTGTACCATAGATTCAGGTCTGTACACATATCACAGATATACACAAATCTGTGTCTGTGATCGTAACCCCTGTGTCCACAGCCTGTGTCTGTGATCGTAACCGTTAACTGTCATATTTTTCAATCAAGATCATGGTAGGTAGTAAAAATATGGAGCGGGTGTAATGTAGGTGAAGTAAAGGCTTATAAAAACGGAACATGTGAGTTCTCAGTTTGGAGCGAACTACTAGTTTATATAATTTTTATTTGATAATTAGCTTGCGTTTCATTGCCAGTGGCCTTACGGACAACTGATATTATAGGCACCTAATCCGCTCAGTGGGAAAATCACGCGATCGCAAACCGTATCTGGGCGCGATAAGGTTTGCGGTCGCGTGATTTTCCAACTGAGCGGATTAGGTGCCTGTAATAGCAGTTGTCCGTAAGGCCCCAGGTCCCGCGATGATGAGGTCTACAATGGAACACGCTTGCCTAGAAGAAACCGATTCATTCGCGACTTGAAGACACCCAGATTGTAACTTGGTACCGGAGAACACAAGTAACACGCAGTTTATAAACACAAAGTAACAACTTCAAATAATCAGAGAGTAACAACTACAAATAAATATTTGATAATGTTACGTCAATTTAGCGTCGACTCTACACACATCCGGCCTTACTTATAAACGTTACTTAAGTTAAGCAATGCTAAAAAATTGCTTCGTTAACTTCTCTTTGACGGAAACTGTCACACATGAAAACGAGACAGAGCAATTTTAAGCATTGCTTAACTTAAGTAACGTTTAAAAGTCAGGCCGATTAAGTGTATAATACGTGTAGAAAATTATCTTTTGTATGATTAGAGGTGTTATTTGCCTTAAGGCCATTAATTCATTTTTGCTGTTTTTTGCAGGGGCATGATAAACAATGAGATTTCCTATGAATTTTAATATCACGTAGCGTGCGTGATACCTAATTACATAAATAGTTTGCCAAATTGGTGTTCAAAATAATTCACGCGATAAATTTGACTGTATCTTCGCTCAAACAAATTATTACGTCAGGGGCAATGACTGTTTTAATGCGTCGAGGTGAATAACGAGGTTTGATATTCCGGGAGTGACACATGCCTACGTCACTATCCAGTTGCCACTTCATTGCAACAAACAGAAATTCGGAAACATCTGAAATAAAAAGCAAAAAGCACTTCAATGATCATTTCGTTTGTCCGCTCAAGCGAAGCACGAATTTAATATATTAAATATCAATGACGTAGGCTTGTGTCACCCACGTAATCTTTGCGTCTCGAAATGTCATAGCTTTGAATCATTAATACAAAAATACTTACGCAGTAAATTTTAGTTATAAATGCTTATTTAAATGTTATAGACAGTTAAAATATTTGCTTAGCGGTTAGATCGCTAGGGTCGTTCACCCGGATTTCAACCTGCGCAGGCTCAAATAGTGCCAGTCGTCAAAATTTTAAATTGCCAAGATATAACATGTAATGAAATCCTAGTAGTAAGGAGCAACATTTTAATATAAAAATAACTTTTGAGGACGTATAATATTTTTTCAGTAATATTTTATACTGGGGGAGGCCTATGTCCAGCAGTGGACGTCCTATGGCTGAAATGATGATGATAAAGATATATTTTTTTTCAAAATTGGAGATTTTTTTCATATTATAATGTACGGAGCAAACATAAAAAAGCCTTAAATATTACTATTATTGTAAATTAAAAAAAAAAAAAAACAAGGTGTTATCCGTGTGATTAAGTACCAGTATACTTTTGAGTTCTTAAATTCACATTGATTTTATTTAAATTTGTATATAATTGTAATTTTATTTTAACGCGTTGATGTCTTTTGTACATACAACCTATCGTTTTAATTATAGATTTAAATTTTCCGAAAAATACCTACATTTTGATAGCCTCATTCTGTAACATACCTATAAGTACTTGTTTTAGCAACTACCCATTCCAAGCTCTTAAAAACTAATTTTTCTCGTATTTTTAACCCAATAAGAAAAGGTTTTCATTCAATAAATTTCGATAAAAATAGTGAGCTTATTTAAATTATTATTTTATGGATTCCGACAAACCCCAAAAATTAGCTCAACTGATCAGCCAGCTCAGTCGGCTCAGTGGTAGCGTGTCTATCTTTTGAGCCAAAAATTACGCGTTCAAAGCTGCCATTTTATTTATATACTCCTCAATGGGTTTAAAAAAAAATGCTCATTAGGAGCTTAACGCCGAGACAAATATCATGGGTGAGGCCAAAGCCCAGAGAGCCCGCTAGATAGGTCACCTGCTGAGATTGGGGCAAGATCACAATATCAAGAAGGCGTATCTTGGAGTTGCCAATGGCCACCGACCCGTCGTCCAGCCTAGATATCGCTAGAAAGATGCCGTAGAGTAGGACTTGCACGTGCTCAAAGTCAAGAGGCGAAAGACAGCACGCGACCAATGGCGTTCTCTTGAATCGGAGGCCAAGACCCAAGGGTCACTGCGCCAGCGAGGTTAGTAAGCTGATCCCGTCAACCAATTTCTGCAATAGATCATCGAGGCGGACATTCCATCCATACATCGTGAACTTTGGTAAAGTCCGCACGCAGCGTTTTCAAAATTCCTTCCTAATACGAACTGCACAGGAATGGAATGCGCTCCCTGCCTCAGTGTTCCCTATAGGGTACAACCTGGGTCTCTTCAAGACAAGAGTGAATAGGCACCTCCTGGGCAAGCGTGCCCCATCTTAGACTGCATCGTCACTTACCATCAGGTGAGTTGTAGTCAAAAGCTAGCCCATTTCATCATAAAAAAAAAGTATTTAAAGTAAACATTTATTTCTGAAACGCTTTATTATCAGATATGTGTATACATAGCTATAAATGATGTCTAAAATAGTATACATTGACTTAGCAGCTAGCCAAACTCAGCTAGGCCGGGCTCTTAGCCAAGTTTGGGTAGCTGATAAGTCAATGTAACCTATTTTAGACACCGGGAGTGTTGCTTCAGGCAGTGTGCTAGGACCGGCGGTGCGTTCCTATGGAGATCCCGGTGACCTCCGTCTGGCACAGAGGTTGGCCACCGAGGGGGGGTTTAGTGAGTGCAATCTCACATAGCCCGGCAACACCCCAATGCAGCTAAGTATTTTTTAAAGATTTCCCTCGTCAAAAAATAATTACCCCCGGCCTCTTTGTGACCCGGAAAGGTTTGCCTATATTTGATTTAGCGCTTAGTAGTGACAAATACAGCTAAAATAATTTAAAATGAAAAGTAAGTAAATTAAACTAAGTAAAATTACCTACATTCAATTTTTTGTGTAAAATTATTACTTAACGACGCTGACTATTGAAAGTTTGACATCTTCCAGTACGAGCAATAAATCATGGCAAGTCTAAATATGTCGCCGGCGAGACGTACAGCATACAGCGAGCATTTGGTACAAAGACCGCCAACAAAAGCCTACTCGGAGGCGATATTACAACCATTCACGGTTGACGGCTGAGGCAAATATTCACGGCTCTTTTGACTGATTGAACGGTATCATTAAATGTGGAAACAGATGATAGCAGATTTTGTTTAAATTACAAGTGTCACGTGCGATTGACCCGGATACTCTAAATACGTTATTTTGAGTGCATGAAATACGTACCATATCAAATTTTGAATTTTGAAATTAATGATGAATGTTTATGGAATGGATACGTATTATACATGGATCACACATCGATCGTCCTTGGTATTGCTTACGAACGTCAATATTCGTACTTCGCGCACAGGGGCCTTACGGCTAGCTGTTTAAAGCAATCCAGTTTAGGTGACGAAATGTTGTGCGAAAGTGTGGTGACAAATTTATGTGCATTACCAAGTTAAGCAACGTACGGCGTATGCTCTGTACTCGATTGGTGACCGCCTGGGCGTGATGTTGTCTTTTTACACTACTTTTTGTATTTATGGTGGTACGGTGCGAGAGCCCGACTCGTATTAGGCTGGATTTTTATTTAATAATGAATTTTCTAGATGAATCATATAACTGTAATTTATAAGCTGATTGTACATTGATAAGTTATTATAAAAAGTAAAAATAAAAATTTATCGATTTATTCAAATACCAGGGGCCTTACGGACAACTGCTATTACAGGCACCTAATCCGCTCAGTTGGAAAATCACGCGACCGCAAACCTTATCGTGCCCAGATACGGTTTGCGGTCGCGTGATTTTCCAACTGAGCGGATTAGGTGCCTGTAATAACAGTTGTCCGTAAGGCCCCAGGTTTTTGTTTATGGGAATAAATGTACCTATTTAGATAAATGTAAACTGGCAAATTGTTTATCTGTTGTTTCATTGTGATTTCGTTTATTTTATTCTTTCGGTATTTCAAACAAAGCGGATAAAGCAAAAAACTGAAAACGGTCTAAAGCAAATCTCGTCTCAGAGTATCAATTACAGTTAAAACGAAAACCAACTGAAACATCTATTTTACTTTATGATCGGCAATTAATTTCAACTCTGGAAAAATTATGAGAGCATTTTACGGCTGGATAATTTAAAAAGGATAAAAGCCACGATTGCTAAGAGCCACAAGTAATAACCTTTAATTATTAATAAAAAATTAAAATCTTCTATATATACATAATTATATGACCCATAAGGAAGGTTGTGGATGATGATGATGATGATGATGATATGACCCATAATTTGCATGCCATGGCTACGTAAGCTACAGTATGGCCTCCTTCTCTGGGGTAAATCAACAGATACTGAAAAAGCTTTCTTATCGTAAAAAAGTGTATACGCGCGATGGTAGGCCCATACGAGTCCTGCAACCTTTCTCGGAATCTTGACCCTGACTTGCATGTGCATTTTAGAAATAGCAGTATTTGTTCGTAATCATTCTGATTTGTTTACCACGGCTATATATGTGCTTCCTCGTAATATAAGAAATAGAAAGAGCCTTGTTCTCGAAGTCCATCCGAGATAGGCACTGTTTCACAAGAATTGATATGCCTTGTTGCCACTGCTTATAATAAACTACACTAACATAAGACATGGTTAGTCAATTTAAAAAAAAAAACGACTTCAAGACTGTAGGTTATGTACAT
This sequence comes from Agriopis aurantiaria, assembly GCA_914767915.1. Taxonomy (NCBI): domain Eukaryota; kingdom Metazoa; phylum Arthropoda; class Insecta; order Lepidoptera; family Geometridae; genus Agriopis; species Agriopis aurantiaria. The sequence continues at coordinate 9,965,910 of OU611999.1, forward strand.
AGTTAAAACGGAGATTGAAAGTCCTCATCAAAACTTTTGAATCACAAACCAAAACGTTGTTTGTGTGTGTATTTTTGGTATTTGTTGAATAAAAAAAAATGTTATATCAATTTTGACAAAATTTACATGAGACCACCTCTGAGGTATGAACTACCAAACAAAAAAGAATTATCAATACATAATTAGCGGAGTAATCACGTAACTAACATACAAAAAAAAAACATACAGTCGAATTGTTAACCTCTTTTTTCGTCGATTAAAAACGTTTTTATTGTTTTAAATAATTTTTAAGTTACCTCAGGTCAAGCTTTATAAAGCTATCTCAGTAAAATGCAAAAGTAAATATTACCTATCCAAATTCTTATTTTTAGTTAGACATATCATATCATATTTATGGCAATTAAGTATTTGATATTATAATAATTGTACCTATACATAGGTAGTATTTTTTCCCGAATTATTTCTTTTGATATGCCACCTATCAATCTATTAATATTTATTTTGACCACGCATTGAACATTGGACCCGGCTAAAACTGTGTCCTGGCTGTCGTTCAGTGTGGAGGTTAAAAGGGGAGGCGTATGTTCAGCAGTGGACGTCTTCTGGCTGATGATGATGATGAAAACTGTGTCCAGCCAGACCCACCGGAGGATGGGCAGCAGCGTCCTATTAGTACACGGTGAACGTACTACGATCCCCAAGCCGCCTGCCAAGCGTGGGGGTTATAGCAACACCCCTCTTTAAGGGAGTCATGTGTCCAGCAGTGGACGTTTAATGGCTGCTAATGTGATTGAACATTGAATTGTATACCTTCCATATATTTTTTTAGACTACACAATTTTTTATCCCTAAATTCACATAGCAACGGCAAAATAGGAGAACTAAATATAAAAAACCTAAGATCAGTTTATAACCCTATTTTTGGTCGAACTGGCTTTACTTCCTAATTTAAATTTCTCTCTCTCTCCTAAATTTAAATTTCAAATAGAGTATATGACCCCGGGTAACCAAAATCTACGCTACGCTACGTATTGAGTGTCTCTAATAACAGGTTCATAACTTTTATATTTTTAATCAAGTAAATAGAAACATTAAAAGTTATAGTACAAAAGGCTTGTTTACAAATACAATTACGTCATTATACCTGTAGGTAATGTAATGGTTTGTTTGTCATTTAGATTGTAACGGCAAGGTGAAAACAATTAGGCTACAAGTGGACTTAAAATCAATGGAAAATATCGTAACATTTCATTCATAGCGGCTTTTGATTGTAGCGTTATTCAAAATTTCACTTAAAAAGTAATTTTGATTCTCCTGCCCTTGAAATAAAACACATCTATTTTTGTTGTCGCTTCTATTAGGTACATCTAATATAAACGTCTCTAAAAGCTATCTCAGTAAAAGGCCAAGTCCCTGTAGATAAACGCTGGATGTCGGCAGCAGTATCATGATAAATGGACATCTCCTTGGCTGGTTTTTTTCCGTCTCAAACGACATTGTCTCATGGCTTATGGACGATCGTTATCTTGCTTCTTTTTCGATTATCTTTCATTCACTTGGGAGTTATTTAATCTTGATAAAGAAATAAAATTGTATTAAGGCGGTGCGAGGAATTAGATGATTTAAACGTAAATTAATTGGATCGACGCGGGGTCACAACTTGAAATACTAATACACTGATATTAAGTCATTTAAAAAAACACACCATTGGATAGGTACTGGTGAGTTTCCAAGGAGTCACACAAAACTATTCAGCGTTAGTCTTAAACATTTACTCGTCACAAACTATTGTTTCATGAACGCTCCCAACATGTCACACCCAGTGTAATAGGGAAACAAGTGAACAAATTACTCAACAAGTCATGTAAAACCTACCAATATGCGTATAATATTATGAAAATTATAGGTAATCTTTTGCTGAACATCTACGCGTACGTATAAGCTTTACTTTTCACGCCAATGTTTTTAAATTATATAAATGGCATTATAATAAACGACGATCACGTAGAAAACTTCAATATCTAGGTATAAACGTTATTGAGTGTACCTACCGGCGAGCTTTTAAGACGTGACTGGCTTTCAAAACAATCAACGGAGGCTGTCTACAAACGGTTAGGAAAATTTGCCTTAAACACTACAAATCGATTATAGTTGGGTACTTTGTATAGTTCACCTACTGGAAGCCCGCTTTGGCTTCGCACGTGTTCCACAATACTTTTGAATAACTTAATAGTAAAAACCACACGGAAATGTTTAGTATTACTTTTATATTAACACAGACAGACAAATGTAATTGGGCGTTATTCTTTTGTAATGTTTTACATATGTAAAAAAATCCCGTAAAATCTCTTACAGAGTTTAGACGAAAATTAGAAGGAATGTATGCCATAAAAAACCCAATTTCCCAAACCGCGACTCTGCTTCCCTCGGACGAATGGTTTTTGTGCGGATCCGACCTTCCAATTAGGAGGCAGGCTGTATTGAAATCTTTTTCCTTCACTTATGTACGAGAGCGTAATTATTTGAAATGGCTAACTTCTTTTCACGGTGCGTACTTTATATCACGAGCTTTATTTCGGCAGCTATCAAGGTTGGTCGTACAGACAGAAAATAAATGTTAAAGCAGAGTTTCGCGTGGAAACGATGGTCATTATCGTGGAGAGCACGCGACATTCTTCCGAGAAGCCTTAACGAGGCGACATCCTGCCGTGCGCTGTAAACGGTGCCTTCCGCGCTCTCTGGCGGCGGCGAGTCGGCCGGCGGGACCGAGTCCCGTTACATAACGCACCTGCAGCATTCCGCGAATATTCGCACTCGAACACACTTACTTACTGCATCGATTATGTCACCTCTCAGCTGACGGTAAATGCACGCGCGCGAGTTAGCGGGCTCGCTCCGGTTATCAGTCGATACGGCGCGTGGTGGGTCGCGAGCGGTGCGGCGCGCCGGTGGGCCGTGGGGGATGGGGTTGGAGGCTGCGGACTCACCGTGCGGATGGTTACATAAGTCGCGAGGCGGAGGCGAGGACACGTGCAGCCCCTCCGGGGCTCTAGGCGCGACTGACGGCGGCTCGGGCGCCGCCCCGCGCCCATTGAGCTCGCGGGGCGCCGCCTGCCTCCCAGACGCGATTAAACAGCCTTCACGTGTGCGACTCGCCTTAAACGCGGGGCTAATAAACCTCGTCTCTATACTCGATTTTAGAGATTACACGCGCTCGGATTACGTACAATTGCTCATTCATTATCCCGTCAGCTAGGGGAGTCGTTATTTATTTGTGCCCAAACAGCCCAAATCAACTCGCAGTAAAAATATTTGCAGCTGTTTTACATGAACGAGTAATTATGAAAAATCATGATTTCGAATCAAAAATTAATAAAGCATATTTTTACCCAAAAAATGCGTTTTCTTAATTCTTATTAACATTTCCTACTAAGTATAGCTCAAGAAAAGTAAACTTTACCTTGCGTTGACTCTCTCGTCAACGGTCCGGTCCTACTTTGTGGGATGATAAAATAGAGAACTTAACTGCTTGCCAATTAAAAAATACAACACATTAGGCCAATAAATTAGCTATAATTCGAATCTGTTAAAAAACACATCAGGAGAAACTCAACATCAACATTTCAGCCATAGGACGTCCACTGCTGGACAAAGGCCTCCCCCATATCGATATCCAAAAGCGTCGGTTCGAAGCGGCCTGCATCCAGCGTTTCCCTGCGGTCTCTTTTAGGTCGTCTTTCCATCTTTTGGGTGGACGTCCTACGCTGCGCTTACCGACTCCGACCGCACTCCGAAAACGATAAATTAAACTTTTTTTTTTTATAATTTTAAAATTTACATCTATTTTAAAACTCTAATTGTGCAAAGTTTCATGCACTTTACACTTACACTCATGCACCTTAATAAATATAGAAGTAAGAAGATTCTTAAAAAATCGGACGGACGGATGGACGGGCAGACGGGCGGACAGAACGAATTTATAAGAGTTCCTTGTAGAACAACGGAACCCTAAAAACCGACTTCAAAAAACCACAAAATACAAACATTCTAAGTTAATTATACCACTACAAAGAACAAAATAATATTTATACACGGATTTTGAACTCGGGTGGAAACAAATACAATTTTTTTTTTTATTTGACTTTAAAATATAGTTCCTATGATAACTTAGAATGTTTGTGTTTTGTGGTTTTTTGAAGTATTTTATTTTATAGGGTAATTTATTATGTACTGGGTGACTGTTTCTTTAGACAGTGGAAATATTCGAAGATATCGTTGTACTCTTTATTATGAACAACGTTCTCATTGGAACCAACCCTGAAATCGCAAACACATAATCAGTGTTTGCCGACATTTCACCAAACTTAATAATAGTTTAAATGGCAAATGTGACGCCGCAATCCTCACAGAGGAAAGAATAAATAAAAAGTTATAATTTTTATTTTCTTAAACCGAATTTATTCTTCCTGTCAAATCATGTGTTCTCTCTTTTCGAAGATTTATTAAACCTATTTCCGAGCGGGTATGATAAAAAATATATATTTGGGTAGAGCATGCTCTATTCTGTAAAAGTTTATAGGTAATACCTACGAAGTACAAAATATAGCTACGTATTTGATACGTTGTTGTTTGACCCATAAAATTGTAGGTCAGTTAGGTGCAGACAGCAGAATTACCTACATCTTGCTACACCATTATACTATAGGTATAATTAATGGTGGCAGAGCGGTAGCATGTGCGCTTACAATCTGACGGCACCTGGTTCGATCCTCAACTCTGCACTAATGACTTATTTGATAGGTACCTAAATAAATCATGTGCAGTTTCAAAGCCATCGTTCAACAACGGTGAAGGAAAACATCGTGAGGAAACCGATATGTTACTGTCCAAGAACCTCAAAAGTGCAAAGACATATGTCATTCACCAACATGCACTGGGCCAGCATGCTGAATAAGGGGCCATCCTCTCTCTCTCTCTCTCTCTCTCTCACTCCGAGAGAATGCATAATGTGTCCCAGTAGTGGGAACATGATAAGCTGATGATGGTGATGATGACTTATGGTAGTAATTAAAGGCAAAAGCTTATTTTAATAATAAATATATGTGTGTGTTTTGTTTATTTATCATTTACGTATTTAGTAAAGAATATTGTGACTAAATTTCCTTATTTTTTTTTATAACTAAAGCACAGGTTATTAGGTCACAAAGCAGCCCCAACTCAGCATAATGCCGGCTGTTAACCAGCGCTCGGGCCTTACGGACAACATGGGCCTTACGGACAACAGGTATTGCGGCCCCAAACTAACGTTAGATCCGCTCAGTTGGAAAATCACGCGACCGCAAACCGTATCTGGGCGCGTTAAGGTTAACGTTCGCGTGATTTTCCAACTGAGCGGCTCTAACGTTAGTTTGGTGCCGCGATACCTGTTGTCCGTAAGGCCCCTGGTCTTCCGTTGAAGCCGTTTGGTGATGTCTCGGTACAAGCACACATACAGTACACAAAATAATACAAAATAATAATATAATAAGGTAAAAATAATAAGGTTTACAATTTTTATTGCAATACATTTGATTATGATACATATTTACTTATATTGCACTCGCGTCATGCTTGTGTTTTGCGTAGAGGTGAAGAGGTGGTCAAAGGCAAGTTTAATAAAAAAAAAATTAATAGGGATACAATGTAACACTGCGTACCTCTTTATTAACCTTCAAGAAAGACTTCAAAAAAAAGAGGAAAGTTCTCTTTAAAATTCAACCCGCATTTTAGGAATATACGCACTACTTCAACCAATGCTTCAACATACCCCCCATACCTATTTGGCCGAGCAAAGCCGCAGAGCACTAACTACCTCAATACCAAACATTAAAAACCAATGATCTTTTATAAATAATTGTTAAGTGTTGCTTCACTATGTATACATATTAATTACATGATTATGTTTTTGAAATCATTATCTCTATTTATTAGTCTAATACAATAGTAGCCTACCTCTAAAAATACGAAATACCAATTTTCTATTTAATTTTAACTCCATCTAGCGTGGAGTAGCAGAACTAAGAAAAATTTACGTGAAATTCACGAATGAGTTTTCGTTTTCAGTATGACTTCGTCTTAGAATTTCTTTGTTAGAATTATTTTTAGTGATGTTAGTCAAAGGGCATTGTTTCAGTGTTTTTTTATTGTATTTTGATTATGGTATGCTCGTGGTTGAATTGATCCGTTTCAGTTGGTCGGAGTGGAATAACTGGGTTTTCATTAGGGAATCAAAATCATCATGACCTAATTGATACACAATTCATTATTATAAAAGAAATAATTGTTTTCTTGCTTATAACATCGTTTATTCAAGATAGAAGTAATATAGATAAATTATAACCAAGATAGTTTAACTATCTGGTACAACATTACATAATATATTTGTGTTATTACATAAGTTATATAATACTTGATAATAAGACTAATCACAAATTTAAAAAAATCTTATCTTAGACCGTACTTGCCTCCTAAATATACATAACACAATAAATATACTACTTATAAAAATATTATGTATTCATAGGTATAGAGGTAAACGAATATAAACTAGATGCATAAAAATGTATACAAGAATGTCATGACATAAATTTTGATGCAATGCGCAAGAAGGCGTGGCGTTATTATCGCATTTGCGTCCTTGGGTATTTTTATTTAGTTTCAACATTTGGCCAAATCTACATAGGTAAATAAGTTAGACGCTCTGTAACAAGATCTCGATGTAAAGGGATTCGTCAAATGAATTAGGCCGAAAAAGGAACATAATATTCCTTATAGGTACTTATGCTATAAGTTACACGTAATCAAGGGGATGCCAATGATACCTATAAGATTTAGTATTCCAAAGTTGTTTGAAAATTAGACACTAGTCCCCTTATTAATAAACGCGGAGTAGTCTTGGAATAGTTACGCCGTGTTTTGTTTTTATTTTCTCTTTCAAATGTTGAACTCGATCGAAAAAGACAAAAGACGGAATAACTATTCCAAAGCTACTCTACGTTTATTAATATGGGTATTGTTTACGCTACTCAATTTATTCGATGCCAACATGTTTCTTACTTACTAATTCTGCGAACGAAACGTTTGCGCGTGTTAGCATTCCACTAACGCCATCTAGTGCATTTTCACTTAAACATTCCGCCCACCAAGAACTTGTTTCTTAAACTATACTTAAAAAGACAAAACTCTAAACAAATATCAAATATAAAGTTGTTCAACTATGCAACAGTAACAGTGAGGGTAGAAAATCTAAATGAATACAAAAGAAAAAGAGAATTACCGCCCACCGTGATGTCTTTCTAATACGAAAAAAAATGTAAACTACTTGGCTTGAAATAGCTCTCAATACCATATTTGTAAGTACTAACTGTACTTATAAAATCAAAGACTTAACTTAAATGAACCTCAAAACAACAGAAACTAAAATATACTTAATTAAGTTTCTTTTTTATACAAAACATAACTTAATCAGATGTATTAGATAGAATCTTTTCTGGGAAGGAAACACAATTTGCTAACTGGGCGTTTATATATCCCATTTTGTGTTTTGATTGTAGCTACGCGGACAACATTGTCCCTTCCCGGATGGACATCGACAATTCTGCCCATGAGCCACTTAGCAGGAGGCAAATTTTGCTCTTTTACAATTACTACGTCATCAATTTTTGGCTCATCCTGCTGAGTAGTCCATTTGTATCGCTTATTTAACGTAACTAAATATTCTACACTCCATCGATTCCAAAAGTCCTTTACCATTTTTGTTGTTAATCTCCATCTATCTAGTTGACTAAGTGGCATACATTCACCGTCCGCGACATTTAACAACGGTTCTCCTACCAAAAAGTGACCGGGTGTCAGTGGTAGAGGGTCGTTTGGATCGTCACTAATTATAGTTAACGGACGTGAATTCACACATGCTTCCACTTGTGCTAACACTGTCGAAAGTTCTTCATATGTGAGTGTACTCTCGCCGAAGACTTTACGAAGGTGTGTCTTGACCGAGCGCACGCCTGCCTCCCATAACCCACCGAAATTCGGTGCTGAGGGTGGTATGAAATGCCAATTGGTATTCTCCAATGTCAACAATTGCGCAATTTCATCAGACATATTCGATTTGGCACTGTCAAACATTTCACGCAGTTCTCTACTAGCACCAGTGAAATTTGTTCCATTGTCACTGTACAAATCTTGACAATGACCTCGTCTGGCTGTCATGCGTTTGAAGGCAGCTATAAATCCCTTAGAAGTCAGATCGGAAACTACTTCTACGTGTATCGCATGCGTCACCATACAAACAAAAAGTGCTATGTAGCCTCGATAGGATTTAGATCCTCGTCCTGGCGAAAACCGAACGTTAATGGGTCCCGCATAATCGACTCCACAAGACTTAAAACATTTGCTCGGTTTTAATCTTGCTGCGGGAATCTGTCCCATGAATGGTGTTTTCGTAGCTCTTGATAATCTCAAGCATATAACGCATTCTCTGTAATGCTTCTTCACTAATTCACGAGCTCGTAAAATCCAGTAATTGCCTCTGAGGTGATTCAACATGAGTTGTGGTCCACCATGCATTGTTTTGCTGTGCGCATCCGCTATTATTAACTTGGTAAAATGATTTTTACCAGGCAAAATAATAGGATGTCTTTTTTCATAACTGGCACCAGACAAATCAATTCGTCCACCAACTCTTAGGATCCCATCCTGATCAAAGATAGGACAAAGAGGATGAAGCGCGCTCTTCTTAGGAACACTCCCTCGCGTCTTCAATTGCTTGATTTCTTCTCCAAACTCATGCTGTTGTACTTGCTTGATACATTTCTTCAATGTTTGATTTATCTCTTTTGATGTAACATAATTTTTCATACTCATTCGATCTGATTTTGGCGTCTTCAAATTCAAAATTCTTCGACAAAACGACAAAACCTTTAGCATTCTTGTAAATGATGAAAATCTCTCCCATGGTTTATCTGTCTTATCCGGTTGTTGTAGTGTACATAATGCTTTTACTTTCTCTTCTTCATGTGTATCTACCACTTCGACTATCTCTTTCTTCAAAGGTTCCTTTAACCATGTAGGCCCATTCCACCACAAGGAATGCTCAGCTAATTCACTTGGTTTCAAGCCTCGCGAAGCACAGTCACTTGGGTTCATATGTGTCGATACATGTCCCCATTGCTCATAATCTGTCATAGTCAAAATCTCCGATACTCTATTGCTGACAAACGTAGTCCATCTGCAAGCTGGTCCCTTAAGCCAAGCCAAAACTACAGTCGAATCGGTCCAGGCGTATCTATTTTCTTTAGGGATACCCATAACTTCCGCGATTTCAGACATTAGTTTAGTTACTAGAGCTGCTCCAGATAATTCTAATCGTGGAATTGACATTTCCTTCTCGATTGGAGCAACTTTTGTTTTAGCAGACAACAAATTAACCGAGACGTGATCATTCTCGTCAATCACACGAAGGTATACACTTCCGGCATAAGCTGACATCGATGCATCTGCAAATGCGTGTAGTTCTGTCCTACATCCGGGTGAGCAATTAAGCCATCTTGGGATGCATACATTCTTGATCTCCTCTAACTCCTTCCTGAATCTAATCCACACTGTTGACAAATCTTCGCTCAAATCATCGTCCCAATCTAATCCAGATTTCCATAGCTTCTGGATAAACAATTTTGCAACTACAACCACAGGTGCAATCCACCCCATCGGGTCGTACAATCTTGCTATGTCAGATAGTACCTGTCGTTTGGTAAATTTCCCTTTGACCTCGGGTAAATTTATTGAATACTCAAAATTGTCTGTTTCTTTGTTCCAGCATATACCTAGAACCTTCCCTTTTTTATCTTGCTGTATCACTATGGAATTGTTTGCACGATGTTTGTCTTTGCCAATGTGTTTTAACAACTGTTTGTTGTTGCTGCTCCACTTCTGAATCTCGAAACCTCCAGCGTTCATCAATTTATTCATGTCTTCGTAAATTTCAATAGCTTCATCTTCCGAATTACATCCCGTCATCAGATCATCCATGTAATAATCGTTTTTTGTGATCTTGGCAGCAAGAGGATAGTTGCTTTGTTCATCATCAGCTAACTTTTGTAGTGATTTAACTGCCAGGTAAGGCGCACATGCCGTACCGAAGGTTAACGTCAGGAGGTTGAAATGCTGAATGTCTTCATTCGGATTGGGTCGCCACAAGATCCTTTGGTAATTTATGTCTTCGTCAGCCACTCGTACTTGGCGATACATTTTGATCAGATCAGCTATGATGCATATCTTGTGAGTTCGCCATCGCATGAGTAAATGCCTTAGATCTTGTTGAAGTTTAGGACCTACTAAGAGGTTGTCATTCAACGCCACATTGTTGACTCCTTTGCAAGAAGCATCAAAAACGACTCGCACTTTGGTTGTAAGTTTGTCCTCTCGTATTACCGCGTGGTGAGGAAGATAAACCGCTTTCGGACTATCAATGTTTTCCTTGTCTACCGGTTTCATATGGCCTAATGTAGTATATTCTTCTAATACATTTCGGTATTCTTCGCAGAGCTTCGGCTTCTTTTCAAGTTTTCTTTCTAAATAGTTGAGCCTTTTCTCAGCAATTTTTATGTGCTCGCCATATTGACACTCCGGGTCTTCACTGTTAAACGGCAATCTCACTACATATCGTCCGTCTTTTGATCTTACTGTAGTCGTTTCATAAATTTCTTCACACTTCTGCTCATCGCTTGTCATCTTTTTTTTAATTGATGGAGGTTCGTTTTCGACTTCCCAAAATTGCTTCAATAGGTCGTCTATTCGGGTTTGCACATGCAAACTGACCACATTTGTTGATGTGACTTCCTGTGACATTCTACCTGATATGATCCAGCCAAGGATTGTGTTTTGTGCTAATAAATGTCCTTGAGGATGCTTCATTACTCCACTGAGTAGGATGTCACTGTAAACTTCTGCACCCAGTAAAACGTCTATTTTGCCTGGGGTGGTGTATGTTGGGTCTGCTAATAGAATTTCTTCTAAAGGCATCCACATTGGAGAGGGAATCTCTCTGCTCGGAATCGTTGACGGTAGTGCACTCAATACATACGCTTTTACTTGGATAGAATTATTAGGGTTGTGGTTAGATTCCACATTCAGTGAAACCATGTGCTTGATCCTTGTTTGACCGTCCCCTAAGCCTGACACCCAACCACTAATTGGTATACGTTTCAGCCCTAGTAATTGTACGGTTGATTCAGTTACAAAAGAGGCTTGTGAGCCTTGATCTAATAAAGCCCTAATAACATATTTAATGCCACTCCTCGACTTTGCCTTAATCACTGCCGTTGCCAGCAAAACATTGTAGCTTTGATGCTGCTCGTTCTTTGAGAAGTTCGCTACAATGTGTGTGTCTGAGGGGGTTGATATAGCATTGTCTACTGCTATAGGTTGTTGAGCACGTTCCGTCGCCATAGTTGTTACGTTTGGTGTTGTAGTGTTAGAAGTAGCGCCTTCTTGGTCCTTGATAATATGTAACAGCGAGTGATGTCTTCTGCCACACTTTCTACAGTTGGTTGTCTGTCTGCAATTCTTAACTGAATGAGCAGATCCGAGACAGTTGAAGCAAAGTCGTTTGCTTTTAACGAAATCATATCTGTCTTGAACCGATTTGTTCCCAAATTGTTTGCAATGACATATGTGATGAAAGCCGTTGCAACATGGACATGTCGTACTATTATTCTTCTTATCTTCTTGAACAGTTGCATTAAAAGCCTTAGTCTTTACTGTTTGTTTTGCAGCCTGCGATGCAATCTTGTTGGGTGTCTTACTGCTTTCAATCATCTCTAATCCTCGGAATCTTGATTCTAAAAATTCTATAAGTTGGGTCCAAGTAGGTAGTTCTTCAGACATTAAGCTGATTTGGTACTCCCATTGTTTGTGAGATTCTTGATCTAGCCTTGATACAACCATATACACAATGATTGCGTTCCATGTATCTGTATTGACCCCAATGTTATTCAGACTCTTTAAGCACGAGGAAGTAGTGTCCAACAAGTTTTTCAATGCAGTTGAAGATTCTGTCTGTATCGGCTTCTGTGAGAATAATATTTGCATGATGCTGTTGCAGTTGTATTTCTTGTTATTATATCGCTTTAACAGCTGTTCCCATGCCTCATTGTAATTTGCATCAGTTGTGCTAAAGTTACGAATTAGCAGCTCTGGCTCTCCAGACAAACAACTCTTTAGGTAGTGGAGTTTTTGTACTGGCGGTAGGCTTGCGTTTTCATGTACTACCGACGAAAACATGTCGTAGAATGTCTGCCATTCATTGTATTTTCCACTAAACGTAGGCAGCTCAATTCGGGGTAACTTAACAACTTCATTGCAGACAGATTTAGATCGTTCGATCGTTCTCTTTGGTTGTGTCTCTAAGGTAGTGAATGTTTGGTATATTTCTTTTAACAAAGTTTTATATGACAAATATTGTTCTTGAAACTGATCATAAATATCCTTTTGGAAATAATCTTCCTTATCTCTTTGCTCCTTCGATGTATTTGCCATAGTCTCTTTATGTCCTGTTTTAAAATCTTTCCATAATTCCTCTGCCGCTTCTAATCTTGTTTCTATCAGTGACTTCTTAATCTTTTCTTTCCCTGTTTTCCGAAAATTCTTCTCTGCTTTAACAAGTCTTTCGTATAGGTCTATTTGAGGTGCAACAAACTTCGATATTGACTCCATTTTGAAGGTAAGTTACACGAAAATATACCAAGTCTGTACAGCAAATAAAATAACCAAAGTCAATGAACACACGAAATTTTCTAAGTCTTGAGAATAAAATCTTCTATGTGAAAGAAGCACCAATAGAAATATTGCAAGTCCCGTGTAGTATAAAAATATCAAAGTTAATGGGAACTTCAACGTGATTTTTCTAAGTCCAGTATTCTATAAAATTGACAAAGTCAATGGAAATATCACTCGGATTTTTCTAAGTCCAGTAATCAGTAAAATAAACTATGTTAATGGAAAGTTCAATCTGAATTTGCTAAGTGTTTGAAAATCGTTAAAATTTTACAAGTCCAGAATCACTATTCACTGATTTTTCTAAGTCTTTGCACTGTACTCACGGTTTACCAAGGTCCTTAACACTTTAATCCAAACACAAGTCACTGTTCACTATGCACTTAACACTTCCTAACTTCCCTGGTTTCGGCACCATAATGTTTACGCTACTCAATTTATTCGATGCCAACATGTTTCTTACTTACTAATTCTGCGAACGAAACGTTTGCGCGTGTTAGCATTCCACTAACGCCATCTAGTGCATTTTCACTTAAACAGGTATAAATGCTAAGGCTAGTCAGAGACAAATTTTCTCACATTTTTGACATGGCAAATCTCGAAAACTATAACATATTGGTTTGATTTGTTTACTGGTATATCCTGCGAGGACATACCTTTCTAAAAAAACATTTTGTAAGAATATTTTCTGCAATTTCTTTTTGTCAACTTTTCCTTAATTTTTAATGACGGTATTTCCTTAATTATTACATGTTTACACACTACCAGAACATTGAAAGAAAGAAAGAAAGATTTATTTATATTTTTGATAGAAACAAAATATACAGACATTACTAATAAAATTAAAACAACAATGTATTAGTTTCATCAAAATTCGCGTGAGGATTCATTATAAATTATTATAACACCGGCTAGCACTCACGATTAAGTATGTTTCTATCGGTCGAGACGATCGACCGGTTTCGGAGCCATTAGTTATCGTGAGTGCAAGCCGGTGTCATAATAATTTATAATGTAATAGTTGCACACATGCGATGTGCGATTATGAGAAACCATAGACAGAAACCAACGACGATATAACCAGGTGCTCACAGGGCTAATCCTAGGCGCGAATTGAATGAATGACTTTTGAGTCTCCAATCACAAGCGCCATACGATGCTAGCCCCCCGCGACCGACGTGGCTTACATCGTGCACAAGCAAATTATGACTCGTGCGCGATCAAGTGGTTATATTAATTTTGTCAGAAACTAATGTGAATAAAACAAGTCATCAAAACAGGTTTAGGTACTTTACAAATTCTATTTTCTGATACAAATTAGTATGGAAATAGCTATGAGTAACATTCTGTAGTTTTACATTAGTAAGTATAGATAAATTACAAAAATAAATGTACGTATAAGGTATTAACATTAATTATTCTACTGTTGGTATCGAATACAGCGTGAAAAATTTAATTGACACATGGTTGAAACAATACCTAGTTTAAAAATACTGGCATTCAACTTGTTCTCAAAATTGACATAAAATATATTTATACCATTGCCCTCAGAATAAGGACTTGCCAATTGAAAAAGGGCATTTGATTCATCTGATTGATACTATAGTGATTAAAACTCTCTGAGTAATTAAAAACATTTTGAATATGGAACAAGCACGAAGTACAAACAATTAATAAAAAGTGCTGAACGAACCACCCGCTCACGGAACACTACACTACTGGCTGGCTGAACGGAGCGATTCCATTGAGCTATCCAATTTAAACTGAGAAAAAAATATCCCGCCAATTTTTTTTTTTTTTCTGTCGTTGTTGTGTTGTGTCATTAGAAATACTATACTATTTATTTTTTTGCAGTCAAGGGTAAAAAGTAAAAAATCCTGAGAAAAAAATATCGTCTCGTTTCTTGTATCCTCGCTCCGCTCAGGATTCTCCTGTAAGATCCTTCGCTGCTCTCGGGATCCAACTTCCACCCTCGAAATAAATTCCTTTTTTCTTCATTAGTTGTATAATCTACTATTATGTAAAATTAAGCCAGTCTGACACATTAAAAAAACTTCTAAATGCGGTTGAAACTATAGTCTGTGTTAACCGGCTTAATCTTATGTGAGCATGGTCCAAAGGCCTCTGTAGCCAGACAAAAACCCAATAAAAAAAAACTTATGTGAGCAATTCTTGTATAAGTGGGTATACATATAGTGTGTGCATGTATATAGTGTTAAAACCACGTTAGTATCCATAATGAAATACATTTTATAAAAAAATAATATTTGTGTGTTTTATTCGTATTTAATTAGCTATATCTATACAAACCTTATTAAAATAAAGTTTGACTTAAAACAGGTAATACTTTTTACAAAAATTCGGCAAATAGTTATTTCAATAAGTAGGTAATTAATTTGTCCAAAAACAAATGCGAAAGTAAATCTTTCACCCCTCACTCTCTCTCTCTCTCTCTCTCTCTCTCTCTCTCTCTCCCTCTCTCTCCCTCTCTCTCTCTGTCGTTTCCAATTAAACGGCAGAACAGAACTGTGAAAAAAAATGAACAACATGGGAACGAATATAGTAGCTTTTATCCCAGAAAATTCGGTAAAAATGTAAGATCATGGAGAAACCAGTCAGTAACTGTAAAACGATGGATATTGATAATATTAATAATCTTATTAAAAAACATACCAAAATTTACTTATATTTACATGCGGTACTTCGCATCAGCAAGAAAAATATTGAGAAAATAAAGTTTAAATCATAGCGTTAGCTTTTCGAACGTTTCTATAAAAGTATTACAAATGTTTTGTTATGGAACCATATTTGTGCTGGCATAGCTTTTGGCCGTCCTGTGTAGTAAAAAAAAAACATTCGTTATGCTAACCGACCAGAAAAATAAACACCAGTGACCCAAAAACGTCAATACACAACATTTCCCATGCTTGCCAATCTAACTAACCGATCTGACTACGAATACCTAACGTGCGAAATTTGCATTTGTTTAGTTAGTAATTTAATAATAAGCAATATTTTTAGCTATTTGCAACCATAAGTTTTGAAAAAAATTTGGACTTTTAGAATTTGGAAAGAAATTTGTACTCACGGTATTTATTTTTCTTGCGTGTAAAATGTAGCCCGCACCATAATAACAAATCGATTGACACCTCAATCACCAAAATTGAATGAGTATGGTTGGCGGAGTAAGTGCTACGGTGGAACATACGTAAATACAAACAATTAATATGTACATAGACTGCTAAAAACATAATCCTTTCTTATGGATTTGTCGTAGTCGAGTAAAAAATATAAGATAATAACAATGAACTGTCATACATGTGCACTCTACCTCAGTGTACATACTGTTTTGATCAAACGTTCAATAAGCCTATGCAATAAAATATTCTGTCGCACAGACTAGGTAAAGCCACTACGAAAGTCTGATTCTGTCGACTTCTTGCTGATGAGAGACGTAGCTAGACAAATTAATATAGGTATGTTAACTAAAAGAAAGAAAGAAAGAAAGAAAAAGTTTATTTGTGACCAAATTACGTTGAAACGGCCAAAACGGCTCCTAGTATGTAGTATGACCGTGAAAACGTGGTATATAACACAACGCCACCGCAGTACACCGCTTCATGGTTCCCACGCATTCATATCTTTTAGGCAAGCGTGCTCCATCGTACACCGCATCATCGCTTAACATCAGGCGAGGGCGTATCAGGTTTGCCGGCAAGCATATTATTTAATAACCACAAAAATAATTATAAAAATACACGTGAATATACAGAGCTACGCGAAAAGGGTGTACTAAGCTGAAATGGGTTTATAATACCCATCATTATGAACAACTTCTAATATGGGACCAACCCTGAAAATAAAAATTCAAAATTCTGAAATTGCGAAAATAGTATCAGCTGTTTCATATGAAACAGTCATTCACACTGGACAAAATGTATGGAACAGTTAAACAGTTTTTTCGCAATTTTAAGGTTAGTCCCATAGTAAAAGTCATTCATAAAGATGAGGATAACAGACTCTTTTTGGCTTAGTACACTCTTCCCGCGTAACCTTGTAAAACTCCAATTCCGGCCACAGAAAATATAAACGCTTAATTAGTGCCTTCTTTACTTGCGCACACAGCAAAACAAAGACAAGAGGGTTGTGTTCTTTGGCTTAGCTTTCTTCGGTGATGACGTCGGAACTCTTTGGTACCGTGACTGCATCGGGATGACCAGCTCTAGCACGGAGGCGTCATCATCTTCATCAGACGCTGTCAGTTCCACCTCGTAGAGAGGAGGAGAAGATCGGTCGTTCTCAGAGATGGAGGACTCTCGAATGTTGCCGTTCTGTCGCCATTTGATCAGGATGTCTAGAGATTCTTGCTGACCTTCGCCCATGTCTTTCTGTAATGCAGAACAGATTACTGGTTTAATGGATACATTTCGAAGAGTGTGCATCGAATTTGCATGATTTAATTCCCTCACGCCCATTTTGCTATCGGACGGCCAGGGCTGGCCCGGAAAGGCGACACCGTTCCATGGTTGATATTCCAAAAACACATACAAAGCGCTTTGATTTCACTTATTTTGTGGTATAACCGCTAGACTGTGGAATGCGCTATTTAGATAGCACTCCACAATTCATACTACAGCTCTAATCGTGTTTTAAAATCATTATTACTAAGCTTTAAAACTTTAATATTATGGTTTATAAAACGAGGGTGTGAACGCATCAGGCTTATTTAGACCTGATGCCCCACGCCACCTTACGAGAATATCTCCTTTGTTTCTCTGATCATCGTTTCTTGTATCTATATCAAATCAGCAGGAACTTGTTTTTAATCATCTTGCTCTCTTACTCGCATTTTTTTATTGCATTCTATTAAGTCAAGAGCAGAAGTAAGTTCTGTCATCTAAAACCATTTTCAGTGATTGTGCCGTGTCTAATAAAGTTTACTCACCAATGGCTCGGCTTCTGGGTCCTTTTTATTTATCATGTTGTCTAAAAAATCTTCATCACTGCTCTCATCACTCTGCAACGGAAAAAAAAACATTGTGTTAACAGAGTCCAGCGGTTTTACCTGTGACCTGTGATCAATGATCTTGGCCTGTGATTGAACTTTTTTAAGCCCCAACGCAAATTGAAGGGTATTATAAGTTTAACGCGTGCATTTGTGTGTATGTCTGTGACACCGTAGCTCCCAAACGGCTGAACCATTTTTGATTTAGTTATTTTTGTTTGAAATGCGTCTTGATCAAGAGTGTTCTTAGCCATGATTCAAGAAAATCTATTCAGCTGTTTTAAGATGATTAGTGATATAAGATTATCAGTGTATGTCCTACTCCCATATCAAAATTAATCAAGGTTGATTTAGCGTTAAAAGTTTAAGTGAGTGGGAAATAAACAGATACTAAACTGCTGGGTAGATATTTCATCATCTTCATCATTTCAGCCAAGGACGTCCACTGCTCGACATAGGCCTCCCCCATCGATCTCCAAAAGCGCCGGTTTGAAGCGGCCTGCATCCAACGTTTCCCTGCAGTCTCTTTTAGTTCGTCTGTTCATCTTGTGGGTGGACGTCCTATGCTGCGCTTACCGGTCTATGCTCTCTATTCGAGAACCTTTCGAGTAGATACTTATAAGCTTGGTATGCCGTCTGACTCAAAAAAATTATGAAACACTGGGACATTTTAACGCGAACGATAATTGTACTAAGGCATTCCTATATTCTAAGTCTAATCAGAGGTGACAACGGATGACTGAATGACTAGCACTGACCTCAAGTGAAGGTCGGAAGGGAGTCGGCTCGTCGCTATCGAAGCCGCTGTCCCAGGGCTCAGAGGCCAGGGTCCGAAGGTACATTGCCGCCGGCTGCGCCGCGTTCTGCGCCGCCGTCACTGCTGCGCCCTCCTGGAAACCACCGGAACACACTGTTAAAGCACTGTTAGTTATGGTGGCCGAGACTATCGGTGGAACCCGGGCTGACCGAGGATTATTTTTACTATATAGGTGAGAAAATTACAAATTGAGAAAGTCAGCAAAATTTAACTTATACTTTAATATTTTTTTTAGATAAATCAAAAAAATTACGATCGAAACGATTTGAGCCTTCTACTTTGATAAATGAAAAAGTTTAGTTTTTTTATGCCATACCGGCAAACAAGCTAACGGGCTGCCTGGTGGTAAGTGATCGCCGTCGCCTATGGACACTTGTAACACCACAGATACATTGTCGATCTTTGAAAATCTTTGATTTTTTTTTTTGACATATAAATAATATTTACCAAATAAATTAATATGAATATGAAGACCATTAAAAGCGAGGAACCCCGTGTTATATCTACTCAGAAATGCCGCAGGATCCGAGATCATACCAAATTTTGCAGGTGTGAATCCACCTACGCACTCGTTCTAATTTCCTCATAGTCCAACAGTTGTGACAAAGTATAGTGTTACAGTAATTTGTTTTTATTACCTATGCGAAAATTATATCATCATATCTCTCACTCTCTCACACTCTTTCTCTCTTTCTCTGATAACTACCATTAATGATGACAATGGGAATTACTCACGTTATTAGAAAAAATACTAAAATAAAAATAGTGCATTTTTATTTTGTAAAGTACTTAATCTTCGATCAAATAAACAGAAATTAGTTCTGTTTTATAACACAACTAGCTGACCTGACAGACGTTGTCCTGTCTTAGAACTGTCAAACACGCAAAGTTAAAATTGTAAATCTTATTTTTTTACACCTTGGGTTACATTATTGGAGTATTAGTAAGGATCTATTTAAAAAAATATATAATATAGCCTATGTTACCCGGGGATAGTGTAGCTTCTCAACAGTGAAAGAATTTTTCAAATCAGTTCAGTAGTTTCGGAGCCTATTCAATGCAAACAAACAAACAAACAATCAAATCTTTCCTCTTTATAATATTAGTAGGTATAGAAGTATAGATTAACTATTTTTGTAATTTGACATTGGGATGACACAGACATGGGTGAGCATAAAAGTTATTTAACCCATTCAACTAAATATAATTATTTCAATGACAGGTAAACCATTCTTTATACCCACTACGCTAGTAATTTACTGTAGATAACCCTTAGGAAAGTGAGTAAATAAATTATTTATTGCCTTACTTAAAAACTTTACTCAAGTTAATCTATGCTTAAAATTGCTGTGTAGTTTTTGCATGTGACTATTCCCGTCAGCGAGAAGTTGAGAGAGAGAGAGAGAGACAAAGAGAAAGATTAACTTGAATAACGTTTTAAGTATTGTTGTAGAAATCATGGAATATGAGACAACCTTCATAGTAACAGTAGGTAACAAAAGGTAGGTAGTAGGGGAACAAAGCCAATCGTTTATGTAAAAATTGTAAAAAAAAAATATACAAACGTTAAAATTAATTTAAAAAAAATCGTTTACTAGAATAAAAACGTATCTAATCTGCATTTAAAAGAGATAGCCTTTAGTTAGAGCAAGGATAGCAATATGTCGTGCCTGCCACCAAATTTCACTTTACCAGAAATACCGGAAGCTAAAATAATGTGAAGTGCCTATATCAAACACATCGTAGGCGTATTTTTTTGGTATTTTCACATTACAACTAAAAAATTGATAACATACTGTCAATACTAAAACTGTGATGCGAAACATATTGGACATGTTGGTCCTTAAAAATAAGGGTACAAACGTGACATAGAAAACCACTAAATAAAAAGAGTAAACTTGAAATTGATACATACCTACTCGATAGGTACTGTAGGAAATCAACAAATATGTGGTTTAGTTAGGATTTATAATCACAAATTTAAGCGAGCACGTATGCACAGTGTTTCAGCTGGGCTGAAGAACTGGTAAGCCCCGCTCTCTACCCTCCCCCGTCGTCATGGCTACAGGAATCTGCGCGCGCATGCCCAGCCAGGCTTTTCAAATGTCAGCTATATTTATAACATTGTCAAAAGTTTTTCAAAAGAAAATTTTGTTGAAATATATTTTTAGGAGCATTTTGTAAAAGTCGTTTTGATATAAAAATAGATTTGTAGAAGTATGCCTCCAAAGAAGGTAAGCATTTATAATGTGTATTACATCTTACAAAAGTAAACTTTTCGGCGGATTTTACTACACGCCATTAACACGTCACCAATTTACATGGTTCGATGAATCGGAAAACTGTTGGAGAATTCTTTTTCAGCCGCCTGGATTCCAAAACAACACCAGTATTTACATATTTAAATATTCATAAGTTATTAAACAATGTTGCGTAACATCAAGTCTATCCACTCGGAGACATCGATCAAACATTCTGTA
Organism: Agriopis aurantiaria; assembly: GCA_914767915.1. NCBI lineage: Eukaryota > Metazoa > Arthropoda > Insecta > Lepidoptera > Geometridae > Agriopis > Agriopis aurantiaria. The sequence continues at coordinate 9,987,025 of OU611999.1, forward strand.
GGAATCAGTGTAAACAAAGTCGCTAGGTACATGTTAGGTAAATCTTGTCACATCCTAACGTGAAATGACTTATACTTGTACCTTACTGGACAGATTTCTTGATTGGTAATTGTGTTAAAGGCTTGTCAGCAAAAAGATCAGACGTAGGACGTGGCCTTCCATAATTTGAATCTGTTTCGGGGGTAAGTGCTAACTTTAGTGACATACGCAGTAGAAATAGGTATATCTCTTTCTAAATACCTACCATCGATTAGAACGATCAAGTATATTAAAGTACCTAACAACTACTTTCATTAGTTACTGAGTTAAATCAATAGCACTTTTTGTCAGACACAAACATGGTCTGCCATTGCGTTACGGTACTCAAACAATACTTAGTTTTACACACTTTACTCGCTCATAATCACTTAGCATACGCCTGTTACTGGCTAAGATACACTTTTCATACACTTTGTCTTTAACAATTTTTATTTCAAAATTTAAAAATAATAGATATATTTAGACAACCTAAAATACTAATATACTTTTACCACTTAATCTAGATACCTAGCCCGCAAATGAGTAAGCCTAGATTGCCAGACATATGGCGCAAAAAATCCCAGGAGAAGAGTATAGGGGTACTTCTGAAGCGGCTACGCGTGAGTACGGTATGACGCACGGTCTACCAGACCCACGACGCACGGTCTACCAGACCCACGCACGGTCTTTCAAACCTGCTTAACGTGCGACGCATTGTACATACGTCCTTGCTGATCTGTGTTTGTGAGCGTCTTAGCCAATGTTGGCTTTCGTTTGTGTCCGTCCAACCTCTGTCCAAATGTTGGTTATTGGCTCCAACGGTGAACAAAATTTGCGTGTCCAAATTGTTCGACTGGCCTGTCTAACAATTTGGATTTTTTTTTGTCCAAACAGTTCGATCGTCGAACTACTAGTTAGATATAATGGAATAAACGGTACGAACTATCTTAAACAGCCACCAAAAATTTGTTGTCACGTCTACGAATATTGGTCTGTTGAACTATTAAAGTTTTTGCCTCTTGCCTGACTATAAACCTTTCTCTAGCATGTTTCTTAACTGCTAGTCTTGCCATAGTTTTAATTGTAGGAGCCAATAACCCTCATTTAGCATATCTGTACATATTGTGTGTGTCCAATCACCAAATCACTTATACAGATGTGAGCACAGCTCAAATATTTGTGTGTCAATATGTTTCAAAAGTGTACGTCAATGCACGCCCTGTGACCCTGTGATATTGTGGATTCCCCATTGCGTTAGAACCCATGCAGGCTTCACTATCATGCTGCCTGTCAAACCTTAGCCTTATTTATTAGCTACGTTCGTCTATTTAAAGTGCGTGTAACCAAACTACACCATTATTGTTATATTTTACAAGTATGCGGCAGTAAGCACGAACAACGACAAGACAAGACAAGACGATAGATAAGTCACCGACATCGTTTAAAATTATGTTGATGACATAGGACGTCTTAGGTAGGGCGTATGGTAAGCCTGTATGGACAGCGCGATGCGTGGCTAGTGGTACTGAGCTAAAAGATAGGTGCAGCCGATGTAACTGGCTGCCACCGTCAAAAATTTGATCTCCATTGAACAAAAAATTGTTCGAAAATTTCGCGAATTCCTACCTACTTGCATTTCATTCTTTTATGACACATAATTTAGTCTACATTGGTAAAAAAACGCGCTCGCTTCGCTTGCGCATATTGTAAGAGTTGTCATAGCTATGCTTGAGATGGCTCCATGAGCCCTTGCACCAAGATTCTGTTTTCATTTTTTATTCCAAAAATACGGGCGGCAAAATTGTGTAAGGCAACGGGTGGCAGAAATTCACGCTGTGCCTCTGGTCACTGTAATAATTATGTAAAGATTATCATTGTTATATAGTTGCTATTGATATAGACATAATAGTCATTATAAACCGAGTCAAATTTCTCTAACCTTTTTGAAGTTGTGATTAATTTTCCTAAATCATAAAACAAATATCTCGTCACATGAAATATTACCATTAGGTTACCGACCTTTACTTACTTCATGAACAAGAAACTCAAGTAACTTTTAATCTTTCGCGATTTGACCACATGTTTTAAATGCTTATCGGAACTTATCGTGTATTAATACGCGATAAGTCCCGATAAATAAGTAACTCAAGAGCAAGAAAAAGCTTGATTCGTGAAATACTACGTGATGATGATGTAACGTGAATTGGTACTATTTTAAAATTACAAACTGAAATATAAATCCCTATAAACGAAGTTACTTGTGATTAATATGAGTTTTTCTAAAGTTTAATAGCAATTTGCCGTGAATACAGCAAATTAAAACGGCCCTTACCTAACGTCTTTAAAAAACGCGATCGCGAAGCTCCAGAACAATATATCTTGGCTTTCACAGTCCTATCGCATCGAAATTCAAACACATAATGGTACCCGCAAACGGGGATTAGGATACGGAAATCGGCTATTAAACTGTTTATTATCACGATAAATAACGTTATCAACTTCGCTGTATAAATGTCCTATCGATCGACCACCGATTTCAATAACTATCACGCAACTTTGACGCAAGAGATACAAACCATAAAATGTTTATGTTTTGGTGTTTCCCATTTTTTTAGTATCGAAACCTTTATAAAAACTGGTTGTAACAGAAAGGTGTAGTAATACTTAAGGGTGCTGATCTGCCCATCAAAATGAACAACTTGTAGAACACAAGTTTGCTGAATTAGAGAAAAAAAAATTGGCCCCATACAAAATGACCGATCACGTGATACATATTGTATCAGGGCACTTTATTTATTTATTTCAGGACCCTTTGTTGGAGTCTTCAACAGCCCCTTTCTGTCACACATTGTATAGAACAAAGCATTTACATTTTTATACATAAACTGAAACAAAACTAAACTTGGGACACAAAACGAAGTATAGTGGCTATACGAATAAGTACGTCTCTACTATTATCTCAAAAAATATTTATTAATACCGTTCTCGATCTTCATACATCGATTTTTTTTATTGTCTATGGCATTTACACATCTAAAGGTGGTCTGAACATGATCGCGTCAGCGATAAGATCGCTTTTTGTATCTATCTCTAGTGTACTCCTATATGTGGTGTCATTATAGTATTATTGTATTGCATCAATTTTGCTTACAGTTTGATAAAATATTCAAGAGGCAGGAATTGCAAATATGTGGGTACTGAGAATTATCACAAAATATACAGGAACAGAAGGCCGGCTTCGCCTGACCTTGATTTTGATAACCAATGCACAACCGTAACCCTAGGGCTTACAAAGCAACTATTATAAATTATGTGAAAGATTTGGGAGTCTCAGTTAAAAAGCAATTTATTAGGTATGTTACTTTGTTACTTTAAAACATATTTATTTCTAATAGAAAAGGTTAACTAAATAAAAGTTTAAATTGGTTACTGAAAAGTACTTTAGTCTTAAAAAAATGTTTACTTTAGTTTAATAGAGCCTCATTCTTAAATAAAGTTTTTTTCAATATGACTAAGAAAAATCATTGTAAATTATGACGATTGTCACACAAAACGATAATTTCGTGTATTGCCAAAGCACGGGCGCTCGCAACTGGCACTAGCGTTCGAACGACTTGATCCGAGATCGCTGTACGTAAGCTTCTTTGTGTGCGTATGCCGTTAACGCTCGTTGTATGGAGCCGACCTTCTGTACCTACTTATTTTGTGGTAAAATATTTAAGAAGCTGAGGCGTATATCTAGTACAATGGTTATTATGTTATTCCACACTTACGTAGTAAATACGCAAATTACGTATTTCACGCGCAATAAAGTTCAAAAATAGATTCACCTGCCCTTCACACTCTCTTCATGAAAATATTAAGTACGCACTAGTGCGATACAAAGCAATGTATTATATTAACTCCTAAAATTAATAAATTTAAGTATCAATGCTATGCTAATGTGTTTATCGTAGGTTGATCGTAGGTATATTTATAGATTACCATAACTCTACGTCAGCAAAACCATGATTTATCTGCTTACAGAAGAATATTTCGAATGACAAATGCATTAAATAGAATCCTGGCACTTCCGCATATAAACAAAGACAATAAAAACAAAACAAGAAAATTTCCAAAATTACTGTCCAAATTAAAAACATGCGCTTACCGGGTTCGTATCCATATTTGATGAAACACCTTGAAACATCTCATGGCGCGGCGTTAAATCACATTGCACACCACGGACGGAATATGTGTGGACTTCTACGCCGAGCGCGTGAAATAAAATATTTTTAGAAGATTGTGATGCAAACCCACTAGTTAAAGTACCTACTGCGCGAACGTTTGCTGCCAACCCGGGTCAAATGGCAAATAGTTCTGTGATTACAAAGACGCACGGCTAATGTATACCTAACGACAGAGTCGGCGGCAGAGATAGGGCGCGTTTACGAACCGAGAGACTAAAATCACTATTAGACATACACAACTATCGTTTACTACTTCTACAAACCAACTAGCATGAAGTTAATGTTCTTCAATTTGGATACGGCCTTGGACCGTTTTAAATTATGGCAACTAGCCATAATGCCAGGTGATTTTGATTCGGTATCTATATCCATTTTTAGACAGGACTTACCGTCTGAAACACAGATGGTTTTAACAGAAATATGACAGTTTTGAATTAAACTTTTGGAGCTGCAAAGCTGTCAATTTAACGTCAGCGGCAGTTAGGTTTGACAGCGCCTTATTAAAAAATCTATTAAGCTCAAAGAATTCGGACTTCGTAGAAAGGTAGGTCCAAATTCTTTGATTAGGCTATCGGGCAGGTATTTGATGTGTTTAAAATAACAGGCTTAAGTAAAAATATAATTATCTGTGATACGCATATAGAACGAAATTCTTTATATCGACTTATAAAGTTCTATGATATAGGCGACTAAAGTTTTTGGTCGGATTAGGAAGAGATGGCTCTGTCCCTTTCCCGCAAAGTGAGTGTCAATATGGTGTTTGTATGGCGTACTTACAAAAGACGTAATTTATAAGTATAGTGCGCTCTCTGTCTAGCAAGACATTAAAATGCTTAAATCTTCCCTATTTATGGGCTCTATTTACGGTACGAAAAAAATTACTCAGTCCGGTAGCCTTTTAATTAAAAATCAGTGGGCAGATTAGATTTTAAATAGATTTCAAAGAGATATAATAAACAGGGTTACGCGGAAAAGGTGTATTAAGCCGAAAGAGATCCGTTATACTCATCATTTTACTATAGGGCCAGGCCTGAAATCGCTAAAAATGTATCAGCTGTTCTATACATTTTGTCGAGTGTTTTCTATAGAACAGCTGATATGTTTTTCGCGATTTTAGAGTTGCCCCATAGTAAAAGTTATTCGGGTACTTTGGGCCCTGTCGTCTTAATATACTCTTTCCGCTTAACTCAGTATATACCTCTTGATGTGCCAGGTTTTACATCTGCGGCAGTCCTAAAGCCACCTCTGCCTCCGTATATTCAGCGTTCTTTTGTCAGACTTGCTCGAAGTGTTTCGTGATTGGTTTGTAGAGGCCTCTCGCTATCTCAAGCAGCCGCTCCCTCTGAATCGTTTATTGACTTTCATGTGATCCCATAATCACATAAACCTGAGTCAACGCCTCAACGGCTTTCATGATAGCTCTTTCTTATTATAGTTGTTTCTTCTCCTCTGTGAACACAATTTACCTATACTTGAAAAGATTGCACACGTAATGATGAAAGAAACGTCAAATTATTAATTTAAATGAAAATCTTGCTTCTCTTTACTGTTTGAAAGACGGAGTCTGTGCTTGCTTCAACCTGAAAGTAAACTATGTAGCCACCTTTCGGTGGCTTACTGCTGAGCATTGTGATGATCCCGATCAGTTAATGTCTGGACAATATCATCATCAGCCAGAAGACGTCCACTGCTGAACATAGGCCTCCCCGTTTAACCTCCACACTGAACGACAACCTGCCTTTTGCATCCACTGGATGCCAGCGACTCTCACAATGTCGTCGGTCCATCTAGTGGGAGGCCTACCTACGCTGCGTCTTCCGGTTCGTGGTCTCCACTCCAGAACCTTTCTTCCCCATCGGTTATCGGTTCTTCGAGCGATGTGGCCTGTCCATTGCCACTTCGACTTGCAAATTTTAACAGCTATGTCGGTGACTCTGGTTCTTCGGCGAATATCCACGTTCCGGATTCTATCGCCCAAAGAAACTCCGAGCATAGCTCTCTCCATTGCCCGCTGATCACATCACATATATCATCATCGTCATATTGTCATTCTATGCATATTTAAGAGTCCATGGCAAGAAGTCAAGTCATTGTCTTTAGATCGTCCACGGTATACGGGCAGTCCAACTGTTTTTGTGTAACTGGCTAGTTTACGTTTTTACTGTTAGTTAGGTTGTATTTTGTTTAGTTAATAAAAACGAGCTTGTCAGTAAAAAAAAATTACAAGCTGTTGAGACTCAGGTAGACCATCATTGATCTTGGTATCATACATATATTATATTCATACATAATTACAAAAAAATTATGTCACATTGGTTACATTCAAATAGTAAATAGAATCCATTAAACTGGATCAAAAAATTTTATTCAGTATATTATAACAATGTATTTTGTAACACAAAATATAATAAAATATAGCATTAAAATAAGTAAAAATAAACTAGAAAAATTAAGATTATTATTTATTACTAGCTGATAGAGTTATGGTTCATATAAAAATCCCATAGGAAAAAAGACGTTCAGTTATTCCCAATTTGGAAATTTTTCCGGCAATCTTTCCAATTTTTGGCCAAATAAAAACCTAATTATAGGACATTATTACAAAAATATTGTGAATTCAAAATTACCAAATAGATCCAGCCGTTTTCAAGTCATTTCAATTTAATTTATATAGATTATTACTAGGTTACCCTCTACTTCGTACGCGTAGAGCTCGGCCTTCGGCTTCGCTACCATAACACCCTAATCACCTAGCGGTAGGAAATATGCCTTACGACCTATATTCTCATACCTACTTACCAAATATACATAAAATATACAAAAAAATCGGTCGAACTGATTCGGAGCAGTGCTCCACATACACCGTGACACGAGATTTTTTATATCAGATTTAACATTTGGAACAATCCCCAAAAAAAATTAAAACAAATAGTTCGTCTTTTATTATATTGTATGGTTTGAATGTTCCCCCAACGTTTTGACTCCCTCCAGCTGGTCCCGTGACAAGTAGCTCTGGTATTGTCGCTTGAGTTCGTGATTACGAAGCTCTGTGCTACCTAATGCCAGACACGGATACTAATTAGAATTTGGTGACACGCCCCGCCGGAGGAAGTAATTTTATAACTTTGTACTGATCGCAAACACAATAATATTTCTCATTAAACTATTTAAACATAAAATAATTTAAGTTCACCAAACTGGTCATACACTCTTGTCTTGAGAATAAATACATATACAATGTTTATTGCTATGAATGCACAAACTTCTAGAGGTAAGCACAGCATGCTACAAATAATATAACACTAATAACGATAGAAATTAAGATATTTGTGAAATAAACATATTTTGATTAAAATACACTAAGTTTAACAAAACAAAGATTTTGAAAAAGAAAATTTTATATAATAATTGAATAATATAATATATTTAATGTCAAAGACGAGATTGATTTGATTTTAATGTTTAATAAGCTTTAAAAAAAAACTTTTTAAACCCAAATTTTCGTATTCTTCTCAGCAAATCCTTTCATTTTATGCCCATAATCATGATGTCAACATTTTGTCCGCCATCTTGAGGCATCCGCCATATTGAATTTAACATCTAGGACCAAAGTGCTTGGAAAGACAAATTCAATGAACCCAAACTCGACGGGTCTACGTCATTTCGTTTAGGAGTGCCTATGACCACCTTCTGTCTCCATCATCAGACCAGCTCGAAGGCACCATAACATTGCATTTTCACCGAACTTACAGATGCCATAGCATAGATTTTACTGAAATTTTGCATACACCCTTATTTCTGGTGACAATACAATATACAATACCCAATATTGTAATATTTTCAAAATGGCCGCCAATATTATTATTTTATGCAAACAGACGGGCTGGGAAAAAAAGCAAAAAAAAAACAAAACGGTTTTATTTAAATAAAAAACTTAATTGATATAAAACCGTGCTCTATTTCTAAAATTGACTAGCTATAATGGAAAAACAATATTTGTTAACCATTGAGTACGCAGAAGACAAAAACTTGCATCTACTTCATAATATTGATGTTTAGTATTAACAGTTAAAATCCACGCTCCGTTTAGAGCTATTAAATTTTTACGGTTGATCATTCTTAAAACAAGCGGTGGAAGACCATATGCATGTTGATAAGCAGATAAATGAAACTGAAACGTTTCAATAATTATGGCCGTAATAAATTTGTCTGACTACCAGATTTTAGATATCGCGATAAACCTGCATTCGCCAAAACGATGTTATGTTATGTTTAGAACGGATACATATTATTTTCTTTGCCGTCTGACCTTTACGTCGTTAGTTCAGATACTGGCTACGTAACTACTGCGCCTAATGCACTGCAGTTTTACACCTGGATTAATTTATTCAGTTTGCAAGTCGTGCTGCAGTCGAGCTGTCTTTTTAGCAGAAAAAAAGCTAGAGAACGCCAATTAGGTGTGGGGTTATCCATATTTTTTATTTATTTCATCAAATGTCAATTAAAACTTCTTCTGAATCTGATTGTGATTCGGAAATTGGTGAAAATGATTCTGACGTAAGTACAATCAACGCTTCTAATATCGTGACTCCTGAAACGGGGGTTAATTCAAATTAAATACATAAACAAAGATACAAGCCAGCATGTTTGGGACACGCAATGGTCTAATCCTTTGTTTACGCTTGCTTTGCTTAGCTAAAGTGCCTAAAATTATTTATAGTCAAGTTACATGATCATGCCCAATAAAGAGCCATCAAACAATATGCAAATATCTCTAGAATATTTACTCGTAAATCCCTTCGGCGGTTTCCAAGCGTTTAGAGACTAAGCAGTGTTTCATTTGCTGTCAGCCGGTGCTTGCGTGCTATCGTATTTCTTTATTTCTGAAGGAACATCTATTTATTTGGACAAAATGTTGAAGGCTATGATTAAACGTGCTCTAAACATAGATGAAAGTAAAGCAAAAGAGAAAGTGCTTATTACCAAAGCTCTGCAGTGCTTGGATGTAGGTAGCGTGTGTTAGTACGGTATGTTTGTCATGATGAGTGAGTGATTTCTGGTCGTTGTCCAGCAGAAGGAAGCAGCGAGCAAGTCGAAGCTAGTCGAAGATGAAGGATTGGATTGGTTGAAGCCGAGAACACTAATCAAGCCAGACGACCAAGAAGATGTACCGGAAGCCGTAAGTCACTTACTTACTTCAGATACTTATAGCATAGTGAGCTTACTATATAGCTAGACGACCAAATTATTTCTGTTTGCTTTGCTTTAGAACACAATACATAATAGTTTCAAATGCTTACTATTTAGAGCGTACAGTATGCTTTATACAATAGATGAACAAATTATTTGTGTCTGCTTTGCTTTACAACACAATACATAATAGTTTCAAATGCTTACTATTTAGAGCGTACAGTATGCTTTATACAATAGATGAACAAATTATTTGTGTTTGCTTTGCTTTACAACACAATACATAATAGTTTCAAATGACTATTTAGAGCATACAGTATGCTTTATACAATAGATGAACAAATTATTTGTGTTTGCTTTTTTGCTTTACAACACATAATTATTTAGGGAATGTATACTTTCGAAATGCTTTCGAATGCTCACTATTTAGAGCGTACAGTGAGCTTTATATCTAGACGACCAAATTATTTACGTTTGCTTTACTTTACATTAAAACACATGCTCATGGGTATAATTAAGAAGATTAACAAAGCTTAATTTACATTATCGACCATTATAGGTACCACTTCGTTTTAGCTCTAATTTATTGATCCATAAATTTGAGTACATTATTCAAAGCTTGTGTTTAGATTAGTTGACCTTATTCTTTTAATTCTATCTCGTAGTCTAATTATCATAGACCTAACACATCAATACCAAGCTCAAGCCATTATCAATATCTATACCAATATTTATCAGACTATTTCAAAGTTTTCTGATAAGATAGACAATATATTTTTACACAAACAGCCAACGACTCGTTGAATGATTTACTGAGGTATTTAAATAATTTCTGAAGCCATGGAATATTTTAGGGTTCCGTAGCCACCCTATTACTGAGCCTACGCTGTCTGTCTGTCCGTCTGTCCGCGTCCTACCTTTTAACGGCTGTATCTGTCAAACTGTGATAGATAGCTAGTTGAAATTTTCACAGAATATTAATGTTACGGTGGATTAAATAAGAAATAATAATAAAGTCAATAGTAAAAAAAAATAACGTATTTTCGTATACATTTCTTCAACATCATCAGCCAGAAGATGTCCACTGCTGAACACAGGCCTCCCCTATTTAACCCCCACACTGAACGACAGCCTGCCTTTTGCATCCACTGGATGCCAGCGACTCTCACAATGTCGTCGGTCCATCTAGTGGGAGGCCTACCTACGCTGCGTCTTCCTGTTCGTGGTCTCCACTCAAGAACCTTTCTTCCCCTTCGGTTATCGGTTCTTCGAGCGATGTGGCCTGCCCATTGTCACTTCAACTTGCAAATGTTAACAGCTATGTCGGTGACTCTGGTTCTTTGGCGAATATCCACGTTTTGGATTCTATCGCGCAAAGAAACTCCAAGCATAGCTCTCTCCATTGCCCGCTGTGTGACTCTGAGTTTATCCAAAAGACCAACAGTTAATACCATATGTCATCACTGGCAACACACACTGGTCAAAGACCCTTGTGTATATTATATATGTGTATATATTTGCTCTAATGTAAAACCGGTAATACGTACAAGCGTCAAACTTGGCATGATTATAGAACATAGTCTAAAGTATAACAACAAATAATAAATAATGATTAAGTGTGAGTTAGTGACAAATTTCTGTTCATTACCAAGTTAAGTAACGTAAGGCGCGGTCGGTACTTGGATGGGCCTGGAGGCGTGATGTTGTCCTTTTGCATTACTTTGTATTTTGTGTAGGTACGGAACCCTCAGTGCGCGAGCCCGACTCGCACTTGGCTGTTTTATTTTATGATGCTCTTATTTGTACGGTTTTATAGCCCTCCGTTGTCCGAGAAGTTATAGAAAATATGGGCTATCGTTTTTAGACTCACGCAATACCATGACAATACAGAAATATTTTGTTGCAAAGGCTTTCTTTCTATAGGAGTCCAGTGCACTTGCAATGTTTGAATGTTAGTTTAGGTCAAATCTTACAAGCCGAATTGGAACCACTTCCTCTTATCTACAGAGTTGAATTCTTACATGTTGGTTCAGTTCCGATAACAATGTAAGCATGAACTGTATCGACATCCAGGATTAGTTCCAGATAAAGGAACTTTTCAACGGTCAACAGCACAGACGTGAAATTTTGTGTGCGCATTTCATTATGATAGCTGGTTTTAGGTTTTACCATGACATGCTTGCTGCACTCAGGGTTGGGTCCTGACTAGGGAACTCCTCAATGGTTAGCAGCAAAGATATGAAATGTTGTATACGCATTCAATTATGTTAACATTGATAACCCATTGTAAGAGTCACCATGACGTGGTCACTGCATCCAAGGTTGGCTCCTAGCGGGTTAACAGCACAGCTCAAAATGTTGTATACACATTAACAGCCAGTAAACGTCCCCTGCTGAATAAACGCCTCCCTCTTAGAGAGGGGTGTTCCCATATTCCCCACGCTTGGCAGGTGGCTTGAGGATCGCAGTACGTTCACCGTGTACTAATAGGATGCTGCTGCCCATCTTTTTGTGGTTCTGGACACAGTTTTAACCAGGTCCAATGTTGTATACTAGGCATTTCATTGTAAAAAAAAAGAACTTACTTTAAAAAATATACTATTAATTTACCGCTAGTTTAATCCTTTGGGTTCTTATAGGATCTTGATGAGGAGGTAGGAAGGCTGCTGACCACCCACAACCCTCGGTGGGTAGCTGACGAGGTCGCCTACCACTACGGACAAGGGAAGTTTGTTGTGAAGCCCAAACCTACGTTTGGGAAGGCGTACCCTCTATATATCTACCAGGGAACGGCAATTAGGAAGGACTCGGATGAAGCCAAAGCTCAGATTGCTGCTGGCTATGGTAAGTGATACTGCAACAATACTATACTCTGTCAAATTTTTTTGATCTGATAGCTGCTATATCGGTAAAGTTCCTGGGAGAAAATATTTTATTTTCTTATTTCATTAAAGTATTTCGGTTACCAGCTACTACTACATTACATTCAAAAACTTGGTAAACGTGCTCAGAATTCAGTTAATTGGTTTTCATTTTTTTATGGACTGCTGATATTTTTTTCGTAATTTCAAGATTAGTCCCATAGTAAAAAAAAACAATGATGGGGAGGTATTATGCATCCCTTTGCACTTAGTACATCTTTTCCGCGTAACACCGTATACTAATAAAATATATAATTATGTTTTTTTTAAATTTCCTGTAAATCAAGCCATAACCACTTGAGCGCGCATGTATAGTCAAAATTCCCTTTTGTAAAATGCAGCCACGTCGGTCGCGGCGGGCAGCTTGTGATTGGAGAATTAACGCGACTCAACGCTTGTGGAGACTCAAAAGTAATTCATACAATTCGCGCCTAGGATTGGCCCGCTCGAAATAGTGTAGGTTGAAAAATTAGAACCTTTGGCTTATGGCAGGGTAAAGGATGAGCAGTCATTTACAAAATTGATCAAGCGAGCAAAGCTGTAAGCCCAAGCTAGTAGTCAATATATAAAACTCCAGCAAATAAACAACGTGTTTATAAGTTTACAGTCCAATGTGGA